>CM077003.1:81945336-86945336 GCA_039090855.1 Macrothele yani | reverse complement strand
TGACACTGGAAATCGATTTAGCTTGATTTCGACTTTAGGTCCGTCTCATTACTTCACACTTTGTGTGTGGATCCTATTAAAGTTTAATGATGTCACACTCTTACGAGCAGATGGTTGCGATTCCCATCTGCCTCATTACGTCACGCGTTGTGTGCGTCATCATGATAACTCGCGTAAAAAACGTTCGATTTCGATGAAATTTTAATATGTGGAAGGGGAACACCTGGGAAGGAACCCTATTGAAAGAGAATAAATGGAGTCAAAGGTCTGGACATAAAAGCGGGATCCATTCCACTGCTCTTATGCATCATAACTAATGTAAAAAAGGTTCGATTTCGATTAAATTTTAGTATCTGGTAGGGGGACCACCTGGGGACAAACCCTATTGAAAATTTGGCCAAATGGGATCAAAGGTCAGGACATAGGAGCGGAATCACTTCCATCGCCATTATGCGTCATAACTTACGTAAAAATTATTCGATTTGGATGAAATGTTAGTATGTTGTAGGGGCCTGCCTGGGGACAAATCCTATTGAAAATAGGCGAAGTGGGGTCAAAGGAGCGGGATCTATTCCATAGCCGTTATGCATCATAACTTGCGTAAAAATGCTTCGATTGCGACAAAACTTTATTATGTTATTTCGGGGATATACTGAACCGGTTCTGTTGAATATCATCGAAATTGGATCAAAGGTCAGGGCACAGGACCAAGATTTATTCCACAGCCATTATCCTCATAACTTGAGTAATGATTTCTGGTATGTTGGAAAGCGTATTATAATCAATGCATTGCATGATTTTACTAACTTGTTTAACTTTGGAAAAAGATCAAAGTCGGGTGGACTGAGATCAGGGCTGTATGGTGTGTGGGATGAAGTTTCCCAGCCATATTTCGACAAAAGTCCCAGTACCATTGCTGCATCATGAGCAAAATCGCTTCCCGCAAGTTGGGGCAATTTTGACAAATTTTCGGTCTCAACTTTGTCCTCATAAAGTTATGATTATATTGTGCATTGATATTTTTACCTACTGGCACTCGATCAGAGACCACAACACCCTGGGCATTGTACGCAAAAATCATCATTGCTTCACTTTGGATTGTTGCCGACAACATTTTGAGAGGTGTGGGGAACTTGGATGCCTCCATTTTGATGATTGTGACTTCAGTTCCGGCTCAAAATCATGGGTCCAAGTCTCAGCAAAAATTCTGTTCAGGAAGGTTTTTTTGCCCCCCCCTTCCCCTGAACCTGTGTGATGCTCACTCTCTGGCTGCCTTCTGCTTGGGGGTGAGTTGATGGGGGTACACAGCGTGCAGTGATTTTTCTTTTTTCCAGTGAGTCAGTCAAAATCTGGTGAAAAGACATGGTGTTCAAATTTGCCTGATGAGCAGTCTCCTCGACTGTCAAATGGTGATTCTTTTCGAGAAGAGTTGCAACAATGGTGACAGATGTTTTGTCTGTCACCGATTGAGGTCAGCGTAAGCAGTGATCACCTTCCATGCTGCTTCGGCCCTCCTGACAGTGCGATGCTTGGCAAGAAATTGTGTTTCGATCAAGTGTTCCTTCCCCACAAACTTCTTGCAAGGCACTGTGGATCTGTATCGGAGTTTTTCCCCACAGTTTCTATTTTCATGTACGAGTGCTGGTCTAATGCTGTGACTCGACCTGAGGAGCTGCACGCTTCCAATTTCAAACCCTCCCACATCCACACAGCAAATGATATCGCATCGTTCTGACACCGCTGTATTGCTGAGAGTCTCACCTTGATATGATGCAACCATTTTCCCCAATTGCATCATCTGCTTCCGTTTTAGATTAGCGTTTTCATAACTTTTGTTATGACCCTCGTACAAACTTGATGCATTTTATGTTCCACACTTATGGCCATAAATTCCCCCTTGCACCATATTTTGCCAACCAGCTTTTGAGTAATTTACCACATATTATTTAACATATACATTGGGGGGAGGGGGTATTGTTCATGCATGTTCAGTAAGAATGAGTGTGCAAAGAGGCATGAATTTACTACATCAATACAAAAATATAACAAATAACATGTTGTGAGCTATCCCTAATTCTTTGCACCTTGCACAGTTATTCTTAGTGAATACTCAACTTGTCTGACTTTCCACGTAAGGTTTTAAAAATTTGGATGTTTATTTTGCACCACTATCTGTTTATTCTTGCTTCTGAATGATTCATATCTATATTTACATTATGTTTTCTTGCCATTTTCCATGTTCAGTTCTACATCTGTGCATAAGAAATACTCGAATTTCTATTGCTGTTCTTATTTTTAACTATAGCTTTTGTATTTCATGTTAGCAATTTATTTATTTTTGTAATATGTTGGGAGACTTTTATGTTCTAATTTGGAGTATGCTGTATTCTTTCTGAATTGTTAAGTTAATTATGATGAGTTCACAGTTTTCATCATTCTAATAATAATTTCCTTTTTGAATATCGTACATCATGTTGCTTGTATTTATTGTGTTCTTTTTTATTGGTATTTTGTTTATTTTTCTCAAATTAATAGTTTATATATTTATTCCTCCCAATTGGTTTTTATTCAGTCTTTTCTGATGATTTTTACATTCTTAGGTTTGTTGTGAGTGTAGAAAATCTGCAAGATAGTTTTTTTTCCCTTATATTTCTAGTTTAGAGCAGATATTTCTAGTTTTTGTTGACTGTCAAGGACCAATGTTAGCACTAATATGTAAAAATTACAACAGTTAAAATCACCATTAAAAGGTTCTACCTGAAAAAATAACTAAAAAGTTGCACTGAAAATGATCACTGATGGACAGAAATAAGTTTGGAACATCTATACTAAATGTGACAGCTTTGATAACAAAGATATATATATAACAAAAAAAAAAAAAAAAGATTACATTTAAGGATTTGCCCAACAGTATCTCTAAGTATTTGTAGATATTTGTAACTGGTGTCTATTGTGTATTATGTGAGTACAGAAACAAAAACTACCTTTTCGGATCTTTTTAGCCCTTAGGTGCTGGTAAGTTATTTATTTGTAATTTCAGGTAAATATAAGAATAACAGAAAATAAATCAATATGCAGTGATTAATACTTGGTGAGGTCAGATTAAAAGCATATAAAGAGAATAAAGCTTTGTAGTTTTGTACGGAACGTCCTTTTTACGCTTTCCAACCGTAATGTCAAAGACCTGACAAAACTATTACAAAGCCAAAGCATAAACAAAAATAAAAGGAACAATAAAAAATGTCTACATGCATTATTTTGGTACAGTGATAAATCTATTATAGTAAACACAGAAGAATAAGTTTTTCAAATGCAAATAAGAAATAACTATAGTGACTTACATTTTATGGAGGTAGCACAAAAATGTTCTGTGCCTGCACAGAACATTCAGATAAAAAGTTAGCTGGAGACTCTGTGAAGGAACATCAATTAGCTTTTAAAAATATATACAGTAAAAGTGGACTAGTTAGACATGTATGGAAATTGGCCATGAGATGAATTAGAATTTCATAGAAAAGGAAGCTGAAGGTTTGGAATTAGAAAGGCACTAGGAAGAACATTAACCATCATTTGGATTTAATCCTTTCTTATGAATAGTTGGGTAACCTTAACCACACATGACCTGAAGGCAGGATATATCCCGATTTCTTTTTGAATTTTTTTTTAAGTTTTCAAATGTTTCTTTGGGTAGAAAACATCCACGCATTCTTAAAATCCCTTAATTGAGCTAACAGGGAAGATCTATTGTCCCCCCCCCCCCCACCTTTTTTTTTTGCTAAATGGTATTTTGGTTGTTATTTAGAATATCAAAACTTCAGCACCCTCATTAATAGTGTGTGTGTATGCATGTGTAATTTCTCCATCATAAACAAAAGATCATTGTCTTTTACAGGCAACAAAAATGTTGTTACAAGAGAACACATGGATAGGATGAAGAATGGTTGCATTTTATGTAACATGGGACACACTTCAGAAATAGATGTGGTAAGTTCAAATTACTTTATACTTGAGATAAGTGCTTGAGGCAGGTAAATTAAAAGTGTCTGCCATTTGCTTGTTGATTTTCACAGCTCATTATTTTTGACTATTAATAATATTCTGTTCATGTTGGAAGTTTTTGATCCATTGCCAAACAGTTTTGCAATAGTTTGGTTAAAAAAAGAAAAAGAGGATAACATTTTTATTATTTAATCAGATGACTGACTGTCTTTTGGACACACTTGTTCTGTACCTATATCACCTTACCAGAACCAGCTGGCTGTTGATAAATTAATTTTTCAGTCTTTTTGTTCTCTATTGTTTCTGTTTTCCTGCTGTATTTGTAGGCATGTGTTGACCTTTTAAAACTTTCTGTAATGTGTGACACTTATTATTATTATTTTTATTTTGTGCTGTCTTTCATATACGGTTTAAATGAGTTTCCTTTTTGAGGTTGATTTTTCTACCTTTTGTCTTTATGCTTCAGGTTGAAAAGGATTGGCACAAAATCCCAATGAGGCTTTTTGTGTCAGATAAATGTAAATACATACCACCCAACAGTGGTGCAAACTTAGTCCAAGCAAATGAGTTTGTATATAGGAAGTATGAGTAATAGGAAAATGAATCACAAGGCAAAATCAGCAGGCAAATTAATTCAGTTTTGATAATTGCTGCAACCCTGAATGAGATTGCACTTTTACAGGGTTATCTACAATTTTACAAATGATTTTGTGTAAATTTGTTCATATGTCAGTGTATGGTAATGAAACCAGATGGGTTTTGCCAAAAAAATGTGTTTGCTGGAGAAATGTTCCTTGTACAAGAAATGCATGTCTAAACCTGTTTATACCATGTGGATGGTATGAAGAGTGTTTTTCTAAAGAGGGCAAACAGCACCTGTAGGCCAAAAACAGCATTTTGAGGTGGAGGTACTTTCAACAGAAAATAATAGAATGTGGTAACTGCATAGAAGGTGGGGTTGCCGGGGATAATTTCCCAGGGCCTGAACGTAAAATAGGGACCAAGCTTCTGAGGAAACTGAAAAACTTTCATCTTGTAATAATGGACCATTATTACTTGTTTATTTGTGCTTATCTTGTTTTGTTTTCTTTTTTTGTATTTTTTAATATATTTTTTACATATTTTCTTCAGTTTACAGTTTGTTTTATTATGTTGTTGCATGGAAAGTTTCTCTTGTGTCTTATGTTTAATGAGATCGTTAGGTCACCTACCCTTGATCCCTGTAGGAGCAAGGATTCCCTAACCTTATAATTAATGACTTCATGGCTTCCTCTAATCACTTTCAGTACCATAAATATTTAATGGGAATTATAGAGCATAAATTTATTAAGGTACATTACCTCTCAAATTTTCAATCTATGCACTAGATCATTGTCAGGAGTTCTTGCATCTTACTACTTCCACACCAAGCGTGGTTAATTTGCCATCCAGCATGGTCATTGATGTTGCCACCTTGTCTTGTAAATTTCCAGGGATTCCTCTAATTTCCGGATAGTTGTGTGGGATTGATGTTTGATCACTTGTAAGGAGTACCAGTCAATTATCCGGAAATTAGAGAAATCCCTGGAAATTTACAAGACACTAGGTGGCAACATCAATGACCATTCTGGATGGCAAATTAACCAGGCTTGGTCACCAGACCTGTAGAAATAGTAAGATACAGGAACTCCTAATGATGATCTAGTGTATAGATCGAAAATTTGAGAGGTAACATACCCAGGGCCCGATTTACACAGAATTGGGTCCTATGCACCAGCACAAGATGAGGCTCCCCACCCATTCACATTCTTCAAAGAGTAAGTCCCTTTGTTGCCACTAAATATCAATTAATTTAAAAATTTATTTAATAAATGGGACACTGTGTGGGGAAAAATGGGAAATAATATCTAGTTTTATTAAATCTTAATATTAGCAAGGAAATTCACACTTTAAAATGTAAATGGACGAGTAAAACACTCATGAAAGAAATACGCCATCTTCAAAATTTGGAGTAAAACACTATTTAATAGTTTAGTATTGCTATTTTTGCATTATTATGTAATAATTGAAATATCTACAGTGTTAAGTTACTTATTCCCTTTTTTTAATTTTGTTTTTTAACCGATGGACATTATTTAGACTTGGTACAGACTGATTTTTTGGGGGGCAAGGTGAACTTCCATGTAACTGAATAACCTCCTGTGATGTATTCAATATTATAGTAGAATAATTCTATTAACAGAGGAGTGGTACTTAGATTTGAGCAAACATGCATAACTGGATAATTCTCCCACTTATAAAAGCACATTACTCAATTAATTAATTCTATTAATTTAGACCCGAGCAATTTTACAATCTGATACTTTACAATAGGAAATGCTCAAATCTTCTACAAAGTGTCCTAGCAATGTAAAATCTCTTTTAAGAGGTGTATAGTATATATGGGATAATAGCACAGTTATATTTCATCTGCAAGTTTCACATGAAAAGCACTGTGATTTTCCTGCCTTATCCATTACTTTTTACAAGTTTCCTAGGTTCTGATTTTTCCAAGCAAGCAATTTGTTAGTGATTTTATATATATATATATATATATATAAATGCGATTTGATGGACTTTCAACATGGGATAATTGTAGGAGCTCGGAGTCATGGAGCGAATATCACCGAAACCGCTGCATTCATGAAATGTTCCAGAGCAGCTGTTGTTAAAGTGTTTAAAGACTGGACTGTCAGCCAAAAAACTGGGTCTCTATGTGCAACATGTGGTCGTCATCGACTAGTGACTGCTTGGGCGGAACGGAGAGTGTCCAGGCTGGTAACAAACAACAGGAGGGCAAAAGTGCAGCAAATTACAGACCATCCTAATCAAGGATCCCCTCAAATGATCTCTGCATGCACTGTTCAACATACACTGCATCAGATGGGATATGGCAGCCGAAGGTCTGTTCGAACACCTTTGCTGTCTACAGTTAACAAGAGAAAACGTCTCCAGTTCACACAGAGTACAAGGATTGAAAAGTAGATAATTGGAAACAAAATATGTGGTCCGATGAATCACATTTTCAGTTGCACCATGCCGATGGCCGAGTGAGAATTTGGTGGAAACAGCACGAAAGCATGGCCCCAAATGCATCGCTACAACCCTTCAAGCTGGTGGAGGTAACGTTATGGTTTGGGGAATGTTTTCCTGGCATGATTTGGGCCCTTTAATTTGTTTTGATCAACGTCTGACTGGCACATCATATCTAAACATCGTTGCGGACCAAGTGCATCCTGATATGTGGATGGTTTATCCCAATGGCGATGGCTACTTTCAACAAGATAATGCATCCTGCCATAGTGCTCGTATTTTACAGGATTGGTTTCAGGAACATGCCGGTGAGTTTACTTTGCTTAGGTGGCCCCCACAATCTCCAGATCTCAACCCCATTGAGAATTTGTGGGATGAAGTTGAACGAACCATCAGACAGCTGGATCCACAACCCTGCAATCTCACACTCCTAGAAAGTGCTATTCATCAAGCATGGTCTCAGATTCCACAAACCACCTATCAACATCTGGTGGAGTCCATGCCACGAAGAATCGACGCAGTATTAAAGGCAAAAGGTGGCCCAACGAAGTACTGAGGGGGTGGTCATAATAAAGTGGCAATTCAGTGTATATATATATATCATCATCATTGTCAACCATTATCAATCCACTGCTGGACGAAAGTCTCCCCAAATTTCCTCCACAATGGTCTGTCTTGTGCCAGTCTCCTCCATGTCACTCCTGCATACTTTCGAATTTCATCCACCCATCTTCCATGTGGTCTTCTTGTGGGTCTTTTCCTCTCCATTGGAATCCAATCTAAAATTTCGGCTGTCCATTGATGGTCTGTCCTTCTGGCAGTATGCCCAGCCCATTGCCATTTCAAGGATTTAACTCTGATCATGATGTTTTCCACTCTTGTCATTTTTCGGATCCACGAGTTCCTCTTCTTATCTCTCCTGGTTACACCAAGCATGCACCTCTCCATGCTACTTTGAGTTGTCTGCAGCCTTTGTATGTCTCTTTTAGTTAAGGTCCACGTCTCTGCACCATACGTAAGCACTGGAAGGATGCATTGATCAAACACTTTTCTTTTAAGACATAATGGCATATTGCTCTTGAAAATTATGCCGTTTCTTCCAAAAGCTCTCCAGGCAAGTTTTGTACGCTGATTAATTTCTTCATCAATGTGACCCTCACTTGATATCTGCTGTCCAAGATAAACGTACATGTCTGTTATCTCCAGCTTTTCTCCATCAATCCATAAATCTTCATTTCTTGTAAAAGCATTGGACATCACTTTTGTCTTCTGAAAGTTCATTTTTAATCCGACTTCTTTACTCTTGTCAGCAAGTTCCTGGATCATACTCTGCAGGTCTGATGGAGTAGTTGCAAAAATGACTACGTCATCAGCGAAACGGTGGTTGGTTAGATAATCTCCATTAATCTTTACCCCTTTGTTTTCCCAGTTCAGTGATTGAAAGACATTTTCCAATGTGGCATTAAAAAACTTCGGAGATATGGTGTCACCTTGTCTCACTCCTTTTCCAATTTTTATGTGTGCTGTATTTTCAAACAGCCGAATCTTTGCACTTGCATTTTCATAGATGTTATTAATAATATTAATGTACGCATCTTCAATACCGCAGGATTTCAGAGCCATTGTAACTGCTGATGGTTTCACCGAATCAAAGGCTTTTTCATAATTGATAAAAGCCATGGACAATGGAAGTTCATATTCCCTCACTCTTTCAATTAGTTCTCTCAGTACATGGATATGATCTATTGTGCTGTAGCCACTCCTGAATCCAGCTTGTTCTCTCGGTTGAGCCATGTCCAGTGTCACCTTCAAGCGGTGTGAAAGAACTTTAGTGAAGATTTTATAAACCACTGATAGGAGGCCGATAGGTCTGTAGTTCCTGAGATCCTCTATGTCACCTTTCTTATGTAGCAAGATCATTGTAGCGTTGTTCCAATCCTCAGATCTTCCCTTCATTAAGGCATCGAGTGAAAATTTAGGCGAGTACTGTTTCGATTTCTCCACTTGCTTCTTGTATGATGTCTACAGTAATTCCATCTTCTCCTGGAGCTTTTCCCCACTTCATGTTCTTGATTGCATGTGCAACTTCTGCTGGGAGGACTAGAAGAACTCTGGTACTGGTACCTTTCTTGATGTCTGGAGTACATGTATCATCCCTTTCATATAATTTAGAGTAGAAATCTTTCACTCTTGACAAAATTTCACCTCTATTTCTTGTTACAGAACCATCTTCTTCTCTCAGTGCCATAATCTGTTTTCTTCCCTTACTGAGATGTCCCTTTGCTATCTTTAGGCTTTGGTTGTTTTCAATTGCTTTCCTTACTAGTTCACAGTTGAAATTCCTTACGTCTTCAGTGATACTTTTCGTACTGTCTTGCATAGCTCTATATATTCCACTTTGGAAGTCACATCTTCTTTAGTTGTCCTCATCTCTCTTCTTTGTTGCATCAACATTTTGGTTTTTCCTGATAATTTGTTCACATGCAACTTGTTCTTAAACCCAGCTAATTTTGTTGCTGTTTCCATAAGAGCTTTGGTTACTTTTCTGTTAACTTCAGAAATATCCACTTCTTCCGATGTTAGGCCTTCTAAAGCAGAGAATCTGTTCTTCAGTTCCAACTTGAAGGCATTATGGTGTTTTTTAGGGTTGGTTATGTCAATACATTTTGTTTGTCTTATGAGCTTGCCACGTTCAAGTTTAGTGTTGAGGTGCATCTTACATCTCACCAATCTATGGTCACTACCTGTGTTGAACTTGTTTAGCACACTGCAGTCTTCTATGACGAATTTTTTGTTACACATAATAAAGTCAATTTCACTTGTCGTCCCATTTGGATGTCTCCATGTCCATTTCCTGTGTGGCTTTTTCTTGAAAAAGGAGTTCAAGATGAAAAACCCTTCTCCTCTGCAAACTCTACGAGAGTATTTCCACGCTGGTTTCTGTTGCCGTGACCAAATTTACCTACTGAAGTTTCATTCTGTTGCCGCTGCCCTATTTTTGCATTGAAATTTCCCATAATTATCTTTAAGTGCTGCTTACCTTTATTATTTAGATGAAAAATTACCTCATAAAATTCTTCAATTTCTTCTTCAGGATGACTTGTGGTGGGTGCATAAGTTTTAATTATCTGAGCCTGGTATCTTCTCGAGAGTTGGATAACGAGTCGTGCAGTTCTGTCAGAGGAACTTTCAACTTCTACAACTTTATCCTTCAGTTTCTTGTTTATTATAAATCCAACACCACTAGTTCTGCCAGTATCAGTCCCACGATAGTAGAAGAGATGTCCACTTTTCAGTTCAATGAGATCTTCTCCTTTTCTCCTTACCTCATTTAGCCCGACGATGTCCCACGTGATCCTTTGTAGTTCCTCTTCCAATTCAAGAAACCTTGAATCAGAAGATAGGGAGCGTCCATTATACGTAGCCAAGGTCAGCATCAGATGGCAGCCTAGTCCGGTCCTCTGGGGATTCTTAGCACCCTCTGCCTTCATGTCGCACTGGCCGCTGCCTTGGCCAGGTACATTCCAGCTGCCGGAGACTGAGGGCCAAGATTTAAGTTGTGGAGTCATTTTGGAGGGGTTTGGCCATAACTCACCACACTGGTCAAGCGGGTTGGTGAGTGTGGGATAGTATTTCCTCTAATCCCGATGGTATAGTTATACCGCTATTGGCAGTCGTCAGAGCCCCTTTAGTGGGAAGAGGATGTACCACGAGAAGGCGGGGTTGACATTTGTCAAGGAGAGGCTGTGATGTTATGCATCACCTGACCTTACATCCCTATATATATATATATATATATATATAACCCCGCCTTCTCGTGGTACATCCTGTTCCCACTAAAGGGGCTCTGAAGACCACCAATAGCAGTATAACTATACCATCGGGATTAGAGGAAATGCTACCCCACACTCACCAACCCGCTTGGCCAGCGTGGTGAGTTATGGCCAAACCCTCGAAAATGACTCCACAACTTAAATCTTGGCCCTCAGTCTCCGGCAGCTGGAATGTACCTGGCCAAGGCAGCGGCATGAAAGCAGAGGGTGCTAAGAATCCCCGTAGGACCGGACTAAGCTGCCCTGCCATCTAATGCTGACCTTGGCTACCTATAATGGACGCTCCCTATCTTCTGATTCAAGGCTCCTTGAATTGGAAGAGGAACTACAAAGGATCAAGTGGGACATCGTTGGGCTAAATGAGGTAAGGAGAAAAGGAGAAGATCTCATTGAACTGAAAAGTGGACATCTCTTCTACTATCATGGGACTGATACTGACAGAACTAGTGGTGTTGGATTTATAATAAACAAGAAACTGAAGGATAAAGTTGTAGAAGTTGAAAGTTCCTCTGACAGAGCTGCACGACTCGTTATCCAACTCTCGAGAAGATACCAGGCTCAGATAATTCAAACTTATGCACCCACCACAAGTCATCCTGAAGAAGAAATTGAAGAATTTTATGAGGTAATTCGTCATCTAAATAATAAAGGTAAGCAGCACTTAAAGATAATTATGGGAGATTTCAATGCAAAAATAGGGCAGCGGCAACAGAATGAAACTTCAGTAGGTAAATTCGGTCACGGCAACAGATACCAGCGGGAAAATACTCTCGTAGAGTTTGCAGAGGCAGAAGGGTTTTATTGATTTTATTATGTGTAACAAAAAATTCGTCATAGAAGACTGCAGTGTGCTAAACAAGTTCAACACAGGTAGTGACCATAGATTGGTGAGATGTAAGATGCACCTCAACACTAAACTTGAACGTGGCAAGCTCATAAGACAAACAAAATGTATTGACATAACCAACCTTAAAAAACACCATAATACCTTCAAGTTGGAACTGAAGAACAGATTCTCTGCTTTAGAAGGCCTAACATTGGAAGAAGTGGATATTTCTGAAGTTAACAGAAAAGTAACCAAAGCTCTTATGGAAATAGCAGCAAAATTAGCTGGGTTTAAGAACAAGTTGCATATGAACAAATTATCAGGAAAAACCAAAATGTTGATGCAAAAAAGAAGAGAGATGAGGACAACTAAAGAAGATGTGACTTCCAAAGTGGAATATATAGAGCTATGCAAGACAGTACGAAAAAGTATCACTGAAGACGTAAGGAAATTCAACTGCGAATTAGTCAGGAAAGCAATTGAAAACAACCAAAGCCTAAAGATAGCAAAGGGACATCTCAGTAAGGGAAGAAAACAGATTATGGCACTGAGAAAAGAAGATGGTGTTCTGTAACAAGAAATAGAGGCAAAATTTTTACAGAGTGAAAGATTTCTACTCCAAATTATATGAAAGGGATGATACATGTACTCCAGACATCATGAAAGGTACCAGTACCAGAGTTCTTCCAGTCCTCCCAGCAGAAGTTGCACATGCAATCAAGAACATGAAGCGGGGAAAAGCTCCAGGAGAAGATGGAATTACTGTAGACATCATACAAGAAGCAAGTGGAGAAATCGAAACAGTACTCGCCCAAATTTTCACTCGATGCCTTAATGAAGGGAAGATGCCTGAGGATTGGAACAACACTACAATGATCTTGCTACATAAAAATGGTGACATTGAGGATCTCAGGAACTACAAACCTATCAGCCTCCTATCAGTGGTTTCTAAAATCTTCACTAAAGTTCTTTCACACCGCTTGAAGGTGACGCTGGACATGGCTCAACTGAGAGAACAAGCTGGATTCAGGAGTGGCTACAGCACAATAGATCATATCCATGTACTGAGAGAACTAATTGAAAGAGCGATGGAATATGAACTTCCATTGTGCATGGGTTTTATCGATTATGAAAAAGTCTTTGATTCGGTGAAACCATCAGCAGTTACAATGGCTTTGAAATCCCGCGGTATTGAAGATGCATACACTAATATTATTAATAACATCTATGAAAATTCAAGTGCAAAGATTCGGCTGTTTCAAAATTCAAAACACATAAAAATTGGAAAAGGAGTGAGACAAGGTGACACCATATCTCCGAAGCTCTTTAATGCCACATTGGAAAATGTCTTTCAATCACTGAAATGGGAAAACAAAGGGATAAAGATTAATGGAGATTATCTAACCCACCTTCGTTTTGCTGATGATATTGTCGTTTTTGCAACTACCCCATCAGAGCTGCAGGTATGATCCAGGAACTTGCTGACAAGAGTAAAAGAAGTGGGATTAAAAATGAACTTTCAGAAGACAAAAGTGATATTCAATGCTTTTACAAGAAATGAAGATTTGTCGATTGATGGAGAAAAGCTGGAGATAACAGACATGTACGTTTATCTTGGACAGCAGATATCAAGTGAGAGTCACATATTGATGAAGAAATTAATCGGCGTACAAAACTTGCCTGGAGAGCTTTTGGAAGAAACAGCATAATTTTCAAGAACAATATGCCATTATGTCTTAAAAGAAAAGTGTTTGATCATTGCATCCTTCCAGTGCTAACGTATGGTGCAGAGACGTGGACCTTAACTAAAAGAGACATACAAAGGCTGCAGACAACTCAAAGCAGCATGGAGAGGTGCATGCTTGGTGTAACCAGGAGAGATAAGAAGAGGAACTCGTGGATCCGAAAAATGACAAGAGTGGAAGACATCAGGATCAGAGTTAAATCCCTGAAATGGCAATGGGCTGGACATACTGCCAGAAGGACAGACCATCGATTGACAGCCAAAATTTTAGATTGGATTCCAAGGGGCAGGAACAGACCCAGAAAGAAGACCACATGGAAGATGGGTGGATGAAATTCAAAAGTATGCGGGAGTGACATGGAGACTGGCACAAGACAGACCGTTGTGGAGGAAACTTGGGGAGACCTTTGTCCAGCAGTGGATTGATGATGATGATGATGATATATCCTTTAATGATATCCTTCAAACCAATGGGACATGCAAAAAGACTGCATATGTCTTCTTGTGGGCCTAGGCATAAATCAGGCCATGATTGTACTTTAATAAAATTTATCGTCTATAATTCTCGTTAAATATTTACGGCCCCTAACCTTTTCATCCAATTACAGACTAATGTTTCCAACTAGATTTGTTCTCTCCTATTGCTCCAATTTTTGTGTTTTATGTAGGCTTGTGTTAACCATTTAAACTTTTGTGTGATGTGTATGTTTTTGCCAGAATTAAAAGTGGCTGCAAATGACCCAGTGATTAGAGCATGGAAATGGAGGCTCCAAGGCTCATGTCTAACTGTCTGTAATTGTTCATACAAATATAGTAGTCCCGGGCTACATATTCTGAATTGTTAACAGATCTGTGTATCTTTCCATAAAAATGACTTAGTTTCTCCATACTTTGCTTTCCTGTCAGGGTAGTGTATTCCACATCTCAGTATCTCCATTACTTCAACAGAAAACCTCTGCGAGATGAAAGAAGCTAGAACTTAACCAACCCTGGGAATCAGTTGTACTCATTTGAATGGAACAGGAAGCCAGAAATAAAAATCATGAAATTTGAACAAAAGGGGGACATCACTGTCTATTGCTGAGAAGGAAGGAGCTTTACCATGCTAAGGTAAAAGGCAGGCAATCCCATAGTTGATGCTCATTGACATTCATACTGTACCGCATTGTGTAAGAAGTGGCGCCCTTCATCTGTATGGATTTGACATATAGTCCTTAAGCTTATCACTGTTACCAGTCATTGTACAGAAGATATTAAACATTTCCTCTACTTGGAACAAACTTAGTTTATCAAATTCAATAAATGGATTTCAGAGAAGTGATCAGTGCCTTTCTTAACATTGTAGGCATATAGATTATGTACATTTTACTGATTTCCCATGTAGCCGCCATCTTTCAGAAAACTTGAAAATTTCATCACCCTGCAATTGGAATTGAACCTGCATGATCAATCGTAAATCAATAGATGCAAGTTTGATTCTTTTTACAGGGCAATGTAATTTTCAAGTTTTCTGGAAGATAATTACATGGGAAATCAGTAAAATGTATGGCATCTGCATGTCATCAATGTTACATACATGCATTTTTTATGTATTTGTGAAAAATTAATTTCTTCTGGGAATTTGCTTCCTGATCATTTTAATGACTTTTTTGGTGAAAAAAAAGCTCAAAAAGTGATATTGATCTGAAATTATTAAACCAATCCAAAATGGATTCTTTGTTTTCAGTTTTACAACTGGTTATTTAAACTTATCTTTGATATCTTGAGAAATTTAATAAAGGGTATTTAATACACAACCTTATGAAGGTCCTTACTAAAAATCCTCCTCAGAGTCCATCTGATCTCTCTGCAGCCCTAGTGGTATGTGTTATTAGTTATTTTAAGGATTGGGTTTTGTGTCTCCTTGTAGAATTCTTAGTAGTAGTGAAATTGATACCTTGAGTACAAAGTAATATGGTAGTTAATGATAAACTTCCAATGAGCTGTCATAAATGACAAGATATCAGTGGCGGCTTCTCAGGTGAAGTAGGTGAAGTGCCTCTTCACCTATTTTACTCAAAATAAAGTTTTATTCAGTATTTTTTTATAATATATTCTTTTTTGCCTTTATTCAGTTCCAAAATACTCAAAATTTTGAATAGATATTAATTCACATTATGGGCTCAATACGGAAAACAAATCCTTATACGCAAATCAGTGCAAGTGAAGAGCCGAAATAAGAATGCTTGGAAGTCTGCAGTTTTCCGCCGAGTTGCCTTGGTAACCGTGACGTCACCCTCCCCAATCTGCTCGCTCAAGTGAAGTGTTTCAGCTTCACGCGCCTTACATCTGCATCTTTCAGTTTTTGAGCGTAAAGTCGTGAGAGATCACGGTGGAGCGGGTGTTAATTTTTTTTTTTTGGCCCTGCTTACTTTTTAGTAATAAACATTCGGCGTGGAATAAAGACGGATTCTCAGATTTATTAAGCGTAACATGGTCACTTCATAAACATCGTGATTCTTGCGAACACCTGAAATGCGGATTAATGTTAAGGAATTTTGAAAAATTCAAAACACCATTGCCGATGCCCTGAGGAAAAATGCTAGGCTTTTGAAAACGCGTTTTAACGAAACGTTCGTTTAAATTTACTTTTCCTGCGGACAGTGATTGATGCAGTATTAGTCTGTACTGTATTTGAGCAAACAAGAACTAGCATTCCATGGCCATGACGAAAGCATGGGCTCGATAAATCGTGGAAATTTCATTGAATTACTTTCATTGTTGATATGAAGAAGTTCTTTAGAAATTGAAAATCAATACGAAAGGATAAAAAACTATTCAAAATGAATTAATTGAATGTATTTCTGAATATATAAACGAGATATATAATAATTTTTTATTGTTGATTCGGAAGGTGTATTGGTTGAGGGATTTTTGGGTTTCCATGATGTGAAGGAAGATAGAACGGTCAGGAGCTTTATACAAAATGCTAGACAAAATTTTGGAACAGTCTGGTTACCAACACAAATAAATAGGACAATGTTATGATGGGGCAAGTATAATGTCTGGACACTTAAATGGGCTACAGAAAAAAAGTCAAGGATAAAGCTTCTCAAGCTGTTTTTGTTCATTGCTTAGTTCATCGTTTGAATCTTGTATTACACCAGAGTTTTTCTAAAATTTCTAAGTGTCGAATACTTTTTGTAAGCCTCAGTGGAATTGCTTCGTTTGTTCACCATTCTGCGAAGCGGTCTTATACACTTATATCAACAACCGTATGATGATTGATTGATTGATTGATTGATTGGAGGTTTAACGACCACCGTGAACAACTCAATGGGCTATAAGCAGTTGCCCATCCCTAATTTAGGGTCACTGGTTCCAGGGAAGGGAGAGAGCCAGTGCTGTAAGACAAACACAACATGCCTCACCGGGATTCGAACCCGGACCCTGTTCGAACGAATGATCAGAGGCCATCGCTTAGACCACTGCGCCACCAGGGCAGCAAAACCGCAAGATGCAGACCAACCATAGCATAAACTTGATGGTCCTCCACTTCGAAATTAGTTAGTGTAGTTGTTGAAGATTGGAATAAATTGAAGGAAGTGTTCGGATTTCTGACGAATAGCGAATAATCAGACAAAAAATCAATTCATCTTGCCAAGGGGTTTTTGAATGATATTAACACTTTCGAATTTACATTTCTGGCTCCACCGATCTATTATTCGAACTTTTGAAGAAAAAATAACTAAACATAAACTACTGTGTGACTCAAATTAAAAAAAACAAAAAAACTAAATTTTGAGCCATAAAAGGAACGATGAGTTATTTGAAGCACAGTTTAGAAAAGCTAGCAAAATCACAGAAATAAGCACGGGGATATGCTTCTCTTACACAGGAAGCAAATTTTCAAAATTATAAACAATTGTATTTTAAAATTTTGGACCACATTCTTATGGAAATGGATATAAGATTTCAAGACTGTAAGAAACTTCAATTTGTCTGACTTGCTGACACAACCAAATTCGAATAATTTAATGCATGCTTTCCCTCTCGCGCTCTTGAAAATCTACATTTTTACGGAAACATATTTACTAAACACAGCACCTTAAAAATGAACTGAGTCTTGTATATGCCGATGAAAAATTAAGAAATATATTGACTCAAGAACTCCTTCGAGTGTTTCACGGAAACAAAGACATTTTTACAGAAGATTATAAATTGGTTTTCCTCAGTTTAACAATTCCATCTACAAGTGTGCCAGTGGAAAGAAGTTTTCTTAAAAGAATACAAACTTGCTCAAGAAACACTAGTTCCCAAGATAGACTTGCTTCTCTGGCAAATATTTCTATTCAGGAAGACATTTTATTGATTCTCACGAAGAAACAACCATCTTATGACGACATAATCGACAAATCTGCAGCTTTAAAAAGAAGAAAAATTGATTTAATATAAAAAAAATAAGTAAGTCCTCATTAAGGGATTTTCATTGTAGACAGTAGATATATTTTCATACTGCTCTTGTACCTCTTCACCTATTTTTCCAACCACGAGCCGTCACTGCAACATATTAAGAGAAATAAAAAAATGGAAATTTGAGCTTGTGAAATTTTTTACCTGAGAAACAAATATTTTTCATCCTTGGCACAACAGCATATGAAAAAAAAAAAAACATTTTTTTTTCAAATGCTGTTGTGCCAATTTTGTAAATTCTTTTTCATGCAAGAAACATTTGGTAAAATTGCTAATAAATCAGAAATGTTTCACTGGAAATTATTTTTAACCCAGAAAAATATTTCATTTGTTTGCTTTAGTTTTTGTGGTTTTCTGTGAAATTGGCAATAGCTGGTGGTGCACGACTAATCCCAGTCATTCAACTTTATTGCACATTAATGGCGGAATGCATGAACAAACAAACCTAACTTTTTACGGTCAATGAGGTGTGGTTGTGACAGATGCAATGATAGCACATGATTATCTGTGACATGTAATGCAGTTTGGTGTGTGTTGCATAATCTTTCTGCAGATAAGCAAGTACCAATGCATCACTTCTGTATACCTTTCACTGTTTAGTATGAAGATGTACATTTAAAACTTGCTGAACAAGTTTTAAATGTACATCTTCATGCTAAACTGGTCGCAAGATTAATTCTTCCTTGAGGGGGAGAGTTAACCTATCAACATCACATTGATGTAGAAATATTTTTCATAGAAATCCTTTTGGTTCACTGATCTAGAATAATAAAAAATAAATTATTAATTAATTAATTAAAGGAAAAGAAAAAAATACTGCATCATCTGATCAGTAGTTTCTTCATGAGATTATTGAGGTTGAGCTCATGCACAGAATTTTACTTCAAGGCACTAGTAAAAAAAAAAAAGAACATTTATCAAGATGCACTGCAGTGTTGTCTGTGCAGTGGTATTTTCAGAAAGGTAATAAAAGCTTGTAGGAGGTGTACATTAAGTACAAAGCATTTATCCTGCTCTTACCAGATAGTGGTAGTGTGCATACTTGGAAAAATACTGCACTGAATGCAGATGTAATAACAAAATGGTATTCAATAGCATCTTCCAGTTTTTTCCTGTAAAATATACGATGGTTTCTTGGTCCCAAATTGATGCAGATGACTACAGTACTTCTGAATTGAGATGATACTACAGCCATAGTAATAATATGAATGATGGCAGTAGTGTGGAATTGTGGAAAGGCAGTTGTTCTTGTCTTGTGTCATCTGACATTAAAACGACGTGCGCACACACAAAAAGTAAAATCACTTTTGGATGTCTTTCATGTATTCTCATATTATATTAACAGTGATATATAACACCCACAATATGAATTTAGTAAAATCAGTGGAGATGAAACTAACTCATTTCTGATTTTGTTTTAAGACATAATTATTCAAATGTTATTGTTCTGCTATTTTATCCTTCAGCAAAGTCTTCGATGTGAGGAATTAACGTGGGAGAAAATAAGATCTCAAGTGCATCACATTATTTGGCCAGATGGTAAACGAATTGTGCTAATTGCTGAGGTAACATCTTAAGTTATACTTCATTTCTATAACTGCAAAACTCATTTTAAATTAAATATCAAAATATGATTTAATGCTATATATTTATTATCATGTTATTTTCACATGCTATATATCTTATCATCCCTTAAACTGAGCTTTATATTAGATGGGCTCTTTTTAGTAGGTCCCCAAATTAGATCTGACCTGATTTAAGAACTCTTCATGAGTGCTTTTCTTTTGCTCTCAGTTTTACTCCTCATTTCTGCTATTTATCAAGAGGTTTAACCTTCCTATCCTTGTTTACTACTGCAGATGTATGCTCTTTACAGTAGATGTTGTGATGATACTTTTAACCACAGTGGGTTTTAGCATGAGACAAATTCATCCAATCTTACTAGAACCATTGCAATGTTAAATATCAGAAATTATAAGCATGCTAAACAAATGAGATGTATTATTCATACATTACTCAGACTACAAACTATGCACATTTTTTCACACGTGAGAAACAAAGTTCCATTTTAATGGCGGTATCCAAAGCACGAGAATTACATGAAATGCTATTATTTGAAATTGACCATATTCTCATGGTTATATTATATAAGCATGTTGTCCCCCCCACCTCTAATTTTGATGCTAATGGCTGCATTGACTTAAGAACTTTCATGTGAAAAATAGTTATTTATTAGGAGGCAGTTTTGTTTTAAGGGCTGCTTTTGTTGGATAATTCCTCAGTCCCTCAACTTTGTGATCTATTGTACATTGCTGTCATGGTTTGAAAAACAACTGCATTACATTTGTTTGCCACATCTATTAATGTTAGATAATATAAAAAATAAAAGCAACAATGACAAATTAAAAGTGCTGTAATTTTTCAATGGGAAGTTGCTATTATTTGAAACAGTAGTTCTTAATATTTTTTTCTTTCGAACACAATGGTTGAATCAAATAGTAATTTTGAAAAAAAGAATTGATTTTTTTGTTTCCAAATACAAAGGCAAAATTGTGATAAAAGATATTCAGTATTTATTTTTATGAATAAGCTTTATAGCTATTTTTTTTATAATGTGCAAGTTGGGAAGCCTCTCTCCATTTCAGCTGTCTTTTTTTACTCATTTGTTCATTTACTTCAACCATTTATATTGTATTGATACTTAATGGTAGTGAAAGTCACTCAGTGTTGCTGGAATAGTGATTATATATTTTTTTCACCTAGTTCTTTTATTAGCCTTTCAAATTGCTTGATACATTGTGTTCCAAAAGTAGGGGGGGTGATTGTGACTTAGTATTGAAGCTATTAGCTGAGTAAAAGAAATTGGCATAAGCATTAATTACAGATGTAATTCTAATTGGTAAACCTCTTTATGCAGTACTTCAACAGGGATTTGCATAAGTGTGGAAAAGGGGGGGGAGGCAGAGATGTTTTATTAGAGGCTCATATTTTATGTCACATTTCCAAAGTGAATGCCACTTTGTCTCCAGGTTTTCAGTGTTGTTTGATTATGGTTAATAATCTAGAGTCAATCTTTATTTAGTGACCAAATCATGTCAATCATTGATGATAGAATCTTTTTTATGTCCTTAACTTTCTTTTTATGATATGTACCTGAAACAAATATTTTTTTAAGTTATCCAATTTTATGAACAATGTCTTTTATGTGTGCATAAAATCTTGTTATTGGGCACACTTTTTTTTATTTCTAGTTTATTTCCTACCATCCTGATCTCCACTTATGTATGGGTATATTATATGCAGAAGAACTTATAGTTATTGCTATAAAATGTTATAAACCTTTTCTTGCTGATGTAAGATATATTTTCACTTTCATTTAATAGTGGGGAAATGACATTTTATTTTGTTTGTCACATCCTCAGGGAATGCCTTTTTATTGTATTACAAAATCCCCATGTAAGTCTCATGCTTCCATCTCAGCACTTTTTTTTTCAGAAATTTTGACAACATTCTGAAGGAATCAAAGAAGCTCTCTCTGATAAGCTATTTTTATGGAAACCTTTCAATTTTTTTTTTAAGACTTTTTTTTAATGAGGGCTATTCGGATTTCAACCTATGTTGCAAAGTACAGTGCAATGTAAGCACAATAGCCAGCATGTGCCATAGCATCATGAGATGCTTGCCTTCTCCATATACCATGCTATCAACCATCTGGCATTAGTTTTCAGTGTTATACAGATGAGTAAACGTGTACTGCAATCGATGCCCCCACCAACTGTGAAATTCGTGCTCTCATCTGTTTTTTATTTCACATTGAAGGAAAAGGTGCCACAGAAATTCATTGGAGAATGAGTAGAGTGTACAGTCTGAACTTTATGAGTAAAGGATGTGTGAGAAAGGGGTGTAGAACAAATTTAGATATAGGCAAACATGCATGATTAGGAGGGGGAGTTCAAGGTTGGCGATCTGTGGCGACTAATGAACTTGTTCAAAGTTTTGACCAAAAAGTGCACGGAAGACATTGCTTTACAATATCAGAGCTGTCGTTTGATTTTTCCCAAATTTCTCAAACTGTTTGTTTGAGATCATTACAATTGGCTAAGCTACCATTAGTTCTGTGCCAGATGGGTGTTAAAAATGCTTACCAATGTGAACAAAATGAAAAAAATGGGATTAGCTTTGACATTCTTGCAGCATTACTGGAAAGTTGCAGATGCATTTCTTGACCATATCATGATGGGTGATGAAATTTTGGTTCAATTTGTGAATGCTGAATGCAAAGAGCAGTCAAAGCAGTGGATGCATGCATACACATTCACCAAACAATCCCAAAAAGTGCAAACAAACATTTTCGTAGAAAAAGCTGATGACAACCATTTTCTGAGATCCGAAAGGAATGCCTCTGACTGACTTCATGGAACCAGGAACCACAATAAAAAGAGAAAGGTACTGTGAAACAATAAGAAAATTGCACAGAGCAGTTCAGAATGAAAGGAAAACGATGCTGATGTCAGATGTTGTGCTCTTCCACGACAATGCATGGCTGCACACATGCGAGCACTGCTGGAACAGTTTGGTTGGGAGGTGTTCAACCACCCTCTGTATAGCCTGGACCTGGTACCAAGCGATCGCCACCTCTTCACCCACATGAAAACCTGGTTGGGATTGCAGCACTTCAGTGAACATGAGAAGTTGAAGAATAGCATTCAGTCATGGCTGAGGAGCTCCCAGGCTGCAACTTTCTTTGATACAGGTATACAAAAGCTCGTACCCTGATACAATAAATGTCTCAATTTAGGGGTGACTTTGTTGAGAAGTAGCCAAGACGTTGTAAGTATGCTTTAGCATACAATAGAATATTATATTCTCATTGCTTGTTTTCTTCACAACCCACTGGAAGTTGATATCCAAATATAACTGAATACCTTGGTAATTGTTTTCTGAAAGATGTTCTTCAATCTTCTCTGTGCAATTTTTTTTTTCTTACAATTTTTCTATTCAGTCAAGTTACTTTAGTTTTTTGTTAATGAACTTGCCACATTTGTTTTTATGAAAGCATAGTAATGAGAGTTTGTAATCTAATATTCCATTGGTGTTCATGGGATTTTCCTGTACCTAAATGAGGACTTTATAATCCCCCCCCCCCCAGAAAATGTTTTTTTTTTTTTCAACAAATTATATTGTCTTGCTGAAGTTGTAAAGTGAAATTTAGGTATTATTTTAGAAAAATAAGGCATTTCAGAATTCCTTCCATTTTTTTTAACATTTCATCTATATCTTTCCTATACAAGCAAATATCCACATGTCTTACACACATTTTATTGCAACCTTTCCTTTACCCAGTTTCCTACAAAATAATGTGCCACTTTAGAAGAAAATGGCATTCTCGTTATCAGACCAAATTTCTGACTTAAAAAAATTATTTTGAAATTGGAGGATTTGTTCATGGTGATAGAAGCATTTCATGAATGCTAATTATTATTTTTAAAGACCTACTGAATCTGCCAAGAACCATGCTAGTAAATCATACACGAGATTCTTCCACGGAATTCCGCTTTTTTTGTCATTTGGGTTATTCTCAAGATCGATACAAAACTGAAGAACACATTTTCTGGGATTATAGTTGGAAGGTGGATTGTCATTTCTGTAGGGATGGTATTACATCTTTCAAAACATTTAAAAACGGAAGTAAAACAGAGTAAAGGTTTCTCTTGTAATCATAATTTTTTTCTCTTGCTTTGCTTCTTTTGCTGAGTATTGTTGTTAAATATAATTTATTTCATAAATATATGTATTTCAATTTGAAAATGGAGGAAAAAAATTCTGATAATGGAAGTCCGACAGAGTGAAGATTTCTCCTATAATTGAAACATGTTCCGCAATGTTCCCGTTATACAGTGTTACTGTTAAATGCTATCTCAACATAAATGTGTGCATTTAAACTTGATAAAGAAGGGAAGAATTTTCGAAAACGGAAGTGATGAAGACATAAAAATTTGTAAGAATTGATGCATGGTGTTCAACAGTATTCATTCTTTCAGGGTTACACCACTTATCTAAAATAGATAAGTTTTGATATTTTGCATTCATAGTTAAGTCTTCAGGCTGAGGGTTTTTTCAGCATAATAAATGAAATTATTGCCATCTGTGGGGGAAGGGAAATAAGAAGGGGAAAATATCAGCAGAAAGAAGATTCAAGCAATGAATGCTGTGTAGCTGCAGAATCACCAAAAGACAAATATGGCTATGGGACTTGCTGAGAAGAAAGCAAGGTTTGCTCACAAGTGGAAACTTGAGGTGATGTTCTAGCAAGTGCAACAAAACAAGAAAAGTACTGTGTTTGAAACTCTGTTTTTTAATTTTGCTTTGAATTTAGTAATTTTATATTTTGAATACAATGATGTGCTCCAGTTTAATATTGACATAAATAAATTAGAGTAAACGATTTTGGCTAGCTTATACTGCGTTGTGTTCACACTTTTTTGCCAGTCATCCTGATTTTTCATTCAGTAAAAAAGTTCAGCTTTTTTTGTTCTGCATCAGTCTCACGTATGGTTAATTCAAATGTCCTCTTGGAATATTTTTGCAGAAGATGTAGTAAGTTTGGTGATTTTGCTAAATTAAAAAAAATCAGGTGGTAAATACTTACACAGTATATATTTTTTCATGAAAATAAATTTTTTAACTTAAAAAAAATTAAAATTTTAATGATTTGTATGATCTAGGAATCACTTTTTTTTTTTTATATATTCACAAATTTTGTTGTTTGGAAACTGGAAGAAAAGGTCTTGATGAAACTTCTATGTTTTTGCTTGTACACAGGATGTAAAGATGGCATATCTTTGTTATCAATAAAGTTTTGTTGGAACAATTTAATTGTCTCAATTTTTTCATTGAAAGAGTTAATGGAAGTTACTGAGTGTTTAGATGTTATAAAGAAAAGTCACTTTCAAGTAAATTAGAAGCACAGTTGTACACCAAGTTGGTACAAAATATTACAAAAACATTTCTTTTTATTTTTGTAGTAATGGATTTGTACCAAGTTTTCATACATGTACACATGGCCTTCACAAATCACTCTAATACAACAAAACCGCTATGGGAGATAAATGACATATGAAAAATCTTACATCTGAAATTTGAAAATGAAGTTAACTTTGGAATAATAGTCTTACTCCAAAGTTAACCTAAGTGTTTCATTTTTCCTTCTGTAGACTTCTTCTTGTTGCAGGAAGTTTTCTTCTTTTCATTTTAGGTCAAAATGATTTTTTTGTTTTTGTTTTTTTGTTATTCAGTCTTAGTACAAGCCTTATATTATATTTTTACTGATGTTTTGCAGTTTCTCAAATAGTCTTTTGTAGTAAATAATTTCTTTAATGAAATTAAACTTTTTCTTTCTCTGTTTTTTTTTTTTTTTTTTTTTTTCAAAAAGTATTCTTTTTATTTCAGGAGAAGGGAAGTTGTTTTCAGATAAAAAAATTTACAGTTCTCTTTCATAGGCTTAGGTATACGGGAGAAATGAGGAGAAAAGTGAAAAAAAAAAAACCTTTGGAGGGGAATACAAAGCAGCCATTAAAAATCTTGCTAACAAGACTAGTTTGGACAGGCATATTCAGGCACACACCTAACATCTTTTTACAGCCTCTAAAACTCCCATGACTTCAATTAATACTTTCAATTATAAAATGTTTTAGAGGTGCCATATTATTGTTTATATCAGTTTTTTGTATGAATCATTAAATTATTATCTTGATCTGTCTCTGAAATTTAATAGGAAAAAAAGTAACTGACACTAATGAAATATTAGATTTAACTTCTGATAACCCTTCTTTATGTAAAAAAGTCGTCAGTGTAGGAAAGCAATTTCTAGGTGTAATTTATAAGTTGGATTCCTCTCAGAATTCAAAGAATGCACAAAGTGGAATTAAAGCTAATTCTTGAAGAAAACAGCTAACCAATTTCATTAGTGAATAAATTATTAAAAGAATGAAAAAAAAATTCAAGTTATAAAATTTACCAGAAGGATCACTTATCATCAGACTTCTTAAAAAGGAAACTAAAGAATACTTCAGAAATTTGAAGTCAGACTTGTGTGCCGCCAGATTTAGAAAAAAAAATAAATAAATAAAATCCTTCCTAAAATGAAACAAAAATAAGATAAAATTCTACTACAAGTACAAGTAATTTATGGTGTTGAGTGCTCTTGCAAACTTTCATGCATGGGAGAAACAGAAAGACATATGAATGTGAATAGCAGAACACAAGACAACAATTAAAGAGGTAACAAATATAGCAGGACTGGACAGACATGTTCAAGAACCTTAGCATTCCACAAATTGGGATTCTATAAAAACAATTAGATAAAACTGCACTTTTTCAAACAAAAAATAGGAAGAGAACTTGAAATAGAAAAGAGAGGATGATTCATAATCAATGATCATATAGGGTATTTATTATAATATGATTGGCAACACCTACTTCAGCATTGACTCAAGTGAGAGGCCAGATTTTTGCCTGACAACTATAGCTAGTAACAAAATTTACCAGCACAAAATCCCATTTTAAGTACACTCATGTTCATAAAAAGCAGAACACCTGAAAAGAGTCAAGCTACAACTTTGATTTTTACAGGATATGCTAATTAAGCAATATTGCAGAAATGTTTAGCATTTCAGCATCATAGGTGCATGCGTGCAGCGTCACAGACAGGAAACGACCTTTTTTTCTCGTATACATGCCACATGGTTCGGTCAGCATGTCAGTACTTCATCAGAAGTGGGTAAGGATGCCTCATCATTGTGTAAAAGAGTTGTACAGTCACATCAGCGAGTTCGACAGAGGGCATATTAATGGCATGAGAGACTGTAGTGCTTCAAATTGGGATTCTGTAAAAACAATTAGGTAAAACTGCACTTTTTCAAACAAATAGGAAGAGGACTGGAAATAGAAAGGAGAGGATGATTCATAATAAATGATCACATAGGGTAGGTATTATAACATGATTGGCAACTCTTACTTCAGCATGGATTCAAGCAACATGCCAGATGTTTGCCTGGCAACTATGGCCAGTAACAAAATTCACCTGCACGAAACCCCATTTTAAGTATAATATAATCATGCTCATAAAAAAACAGAACACCTGAAAGGAGTCCTACAACTTTGATTTAACCTGCAACTTTGATTTTTACAGGATATGCTAATCAGGCAATATCAAAGAAATGATTAGTAAATCAATGAAGAAAGAAATATTCTTCATAATACAAGGAAAATTCACAGAATATTCAAGCAAAGCAAATTGAATTTGTTTGTACCACTTACCGGTCATCCATGTAACACTTCTCAGAAACATTGCAAATTTCATCGTCCTGTAGCTGGAGCCAACCCCCACATCTCCCAATTACCGGTTGAGTATGCTAACCATTACACCACCCAGGACAGTGAAATTCCAAGCGACTGAGACATAAGAATCTGAAAGTCCTAAGATTTTCACTAGTCGAAGCATCCATGCTTCCTCATAGCGCTTTGATCTAATTCCCATCCGGACGGATGTAGGTCACCAGTACCACAGATAAATCAATGAAGGAAAAAATATTCTTCATAATACATAGAAAATTCACATAATATTCAAGCAAAGCAAACTGAATTTGTTTGTACCACTTACTGGTCATCCATGTAACACTTCTCAGAAAACTACTCGGCTAGTAATCGGGAGATGTGGGGTTCGGCTCCTGCTCCAGTACGATGAAATTTTCAAGTTTTCTGAGAAGTGTTACATGGATGACCAGTAAGTGGTACAAGCAAATTCAGTTTGCTTTGCTTGAATATTCTGTAAATGATTAGCATTTTGGCATCATAGGAGGTGCATGTGTACTGCATCTAGGCATATCAGATCACACAATGTCACAGACAGGAAAACCAGCCATTTCTTCTGTTATACGTGCCTTGTGGCTCAGTCAGCATGTCAGTACTTCATCAGCAGGGAGTAAAGATGCTTCATCATCGTGTAAAAGAGTCGTACAATCACATCAGTGATTTTGATAGAGGGCATATTAGCGGCATGAGAGACTGCAGTGCTTCCCTCCAGGAGATTGTCAGTTGTGTGAGGTGCAGTGTATCTATCGTGGCAAGAGTGTGCAGGGAATGGTATGAAAAGGGCATAGGATATGAAGAGAAGGTTCTGGATGTTGTATGCAGAAAATGCCGAGGGACAACCGTCATCTCATGAGGATGTCTTTGAGTGACTGTTTTGCATCATCAACTGCATTGACACATCAGTGGTGAACTGTTACTCACTTTCCCATGTCAACTGTGACATTACATCGCATGCCAGTTATTACAATTTAGATTGCAGGCTCGTCAGCCCCTCCTCAGATTACCTTTGACACCACAGCAACAGACTTCCAGGCTGTAGTGGTGCCGCACCACATGTTGCAGCAACAACATGTGCCTTCTTCAGGGTTAACAAGGTTCCACTCCTGCCAAGGCCAGAAGGCCAGCTAGATCACCGTATTTATCACACACAGAAAATCTCTGGGACATGGTCAAACATCAGGTGCAGTGGTGCAACCATCCGCTTGCATCTCTTGATAAACTTCAGACACAGGTCAATACAGCCTGAATGGCTATTCCACAAGATGCCATTCATGCATTATTTGATTCCATGCCTCAGCACATACAGCAGATAATACAAGCCAGAGGTGGCCACACCGATTATTAGCTACATCGATACCCCTGGTATGTATGACCCTGAGATGCTAATCATTTGTTTTGTATTGCCTATGAACATATCCTGTAAAAATCAAAGTCATAGCTTCATTCCTTTCAGGTGTTCTGTTTTTTATGAATATGACTGTGTTTAAAAATGTTTCTTAAAACAAATTTGACGTAGATACATTTTTGGCCTCATTCTGTATAACTGCTCTATTCGTATGCTTTCACAAGATTTTCAATGCCACATGTGGTTCATTGTTTCCCCCTGAAGCTTAGTTAATACAATCTCCCAATGCTTATGTCACTATTTAACAATGAAAAAAAAACAAGGATGCTGTAAAATGTTTGTTTATATCATACTGAATTTTTAAAATAAATTTTGGTACTGTTCCTATAATTTTCGAACATTCTAAATTATGATCTGTGTCTGTCTTATAAAGCAGTGTTGTAACTCCTTTTGTTTTCATTATGAAAAGGAATGGTAAAGATCCATGTAACACCATAACTGTTGGCAAAAACATTAAAGTACTCCAAAGGAAAGCAACACAAAAGTTACATAAAAAGGAAATGAAATTGGGACAGCTGCCCCGGTGGCACAGTGGTCTAAGCGATGGCCTGTGATCATTCGTCCGAAAGGGGTCCAGGTTCGAATCCCGGTGAGGCATGGATGTTGTGTTTATCTTATGGCATTGGTTCTCTCCCTTCCCTGGAACCAGTGACCCTAAATTAGGGACGGGCGACTGCTTGTAGCCCATTGAGTTGTTCACGGTGGTCGTTAAACCTCCAATCAAAATAAAAAATAGTAATAAACTTGGACAATTCAGTATCTACTTCTACCTATTCCAGCCATGTGATGAATGAAATACACTCATGTCCAAAAATTAAGGATCAACGTCAAACAGCTAAATTTTGGATTTGCAATAAAGGTAACTTGATCACACTAGTTACGTTAAATGAAAACTTTTACAAAAAAGTTCGTAAGTTGGAAGCTTTCGACCTTATCTTAGGTCTTCATCACACCCTCTCTACATTCCGATGATCTGGAGATCAATTCTAAGTTTTGGCAACAAAAATAAGAAAAATTCAAATGTGGAATCTGGCAACAATCTTAGTCCTCCATTGGCGTGATGAAGACCTAAGATAAGGTCGAAAGCTTTCAACTTACGAACTTTTTTGTAAAAGTTTTCATTTAGCGTAACTAGCGTGATCAAGTTACC
Organism: Macrothele yani; assembly: GCA_039090855.1. Lineage (NCBI taxonomy): Eukaryota > Metazoa > Arthropoda > Arachnida > Araneae > Macrothelidae > Macrothele > Macrothele yani. The sequence continues at coordinate 86,915,504 of CM077003.1, read as the reverse complement.
TTTATTGTTAATATTGTTACGTGTTGTGCCCATCATCATCATGTTTAAACTTGCAAGTCGTTGGCTAACGGTTGAAACATTCTGATGTCATTGAAACATGTGAGATATGTGAGATTGTTTGGTCATATGCTAATTGTCAAGAATCATGTGACAGGTGTGTACTGCTGATTGACAATAAAAGCTAAAGCGTGAGTGGGAAGAAATTGTTTTGTAGATGCTGAAGTGTGGATCTGCCCTTTTTTGTTGTTATGAAGACTTGTAGTACATCTAAAAGAACTCATCTGGATGATTCTACCTGTGGGTGAATTGTTGGTAAACTAGAAGAAGAGCAGACAATGAGAGACATAGGAAAGGAGTTCGGAATTATTGTAGCGTAGTGTCACTGTCTGGAAACAATTTTTTGAACATGAAGGTTCAGTAGTGGTCGACCGCACAAAACTACTCCATCATAACATTGGTATCTTTTTGCTACAGCTAAAAGATCTCACTGAATAACTGCTGGCAAGTTAGCAAAACAGCTGGAATCAAGCATGGGTACTAAAATATCGTGCCAAACTGTGCCAAGGCATTTGAATAATTTTGCATTGTATGCCCCAAAACCTGTGCAATGTGTTCCATTGACCCCAGCACACAAAACTAGCTTGCTGGTGTTGTGAACACTCACCTAGAGCAATGGGCCAGTGTTCTGTTCATAGGCAAAAGGTGATTTTGTTTATCATCTGACTTTTAGGTAGCAATGCATCTGGCAAGAACCACACATGGCTTATTCAGCTAGAAACTTTGTAGAAATTTACCATTACAGGGGTGGTGGAGCAATGGTCTGGGATTATGAACAATGGGCATACAGAGCTCCTAGTGTTAGAGAAAGAGTCAATGAATGCTTAGTATTCATGTGGAGAGGCCATTTGAGGACATGTAAGGCTGTTTTGTGGTGCTGTGGGAAAGGCTTTCTTTTTATGGATGTTAATGCCTGTCCTCGTAGATCATCATGTGTTGATGAACTATTGGAGAGCAAAGGGATCGACCAAATGGAGTGGCCTGAGCACTCCCTGACTTGAATTCAATTGAAAATGCTTGGACACTGGTGAGGTGCATTGCTGAATGCAATCCCCCACCTGGCACCAGAAAAGACTTAATGATGGTGCTGAAAGAAGAATGCAGAAATCTCCTCCCGATCTTCTGGAGAATCTTTTGAAAAGCATGGCCACTGATGGAAATGATGCATTGCAGTCAGGGGTGGTCATATACCCTATTAAAATGATCCATGCATTTTTTTTTCTTTCAATTTAAGTTATTGTGAGCCAATATCGGAAAATCTTCTTTTACCAATTTTCCTTATTTATTTAATAAGCACAAATTCATGCTTATTTGTGTTTACATATCCTTTTCATCTTTGTTTACTCCTTATTAAAATGTTTTAATCCACATCCTGTTGGAGTAAAAGTATACCATGAAAATATAAGGTATCATTAATTTTTGGACACGAGTGTAAAATGAGGTATTAACACATGGTGAATCAAATGTTGCCAGATTTTAAAATAGATTTCCAAATAATAGGAATTTGATGTGCAAAAATTTGGAAAATTTATTTATTGCTCCATCTCTCTTTAAACTCATCATTTGGTCAAGGTATGTAAATGCGATTTTCATTATCTGGCCCCACCAGAAAAATACACTTATGGCATTTCTGCAGTCTATTTCTTCCAAATTTCCCAATACAGTCAACTCATGATAATTTGAGCATTGAAAAGACGAAATTCTTGATAACTCAAAAAAGTATTCCCTGCACATCATGTGCACACAATGTTTTCTTGATCACTCGAATTTTCAATATCTCTGATATTTTTTTTCACTACCTTCAGATTCAACTTATAAAGAGTCAGCTGCATTAAGTTCACTTCTAGTGAACAAGTTAGTATTAATATAAACTTCCTGGATTTTAATTTAACTTTAAACTCAGACTATACTCTGGGTATCTCTGTCTACAGAAACCCCACAGCCACTCTTAATATCATTCCTTACCATTCACATACCTTTGAGAAATACAAATTTGCAGCCATTGAATCTTACATTCATAGCTTAACCATATTTGTAATAGCTCTTTTTGTTTACAAGATGAATGGATGAATGCATTAATATTTTAAACATTGGAAATCACATAACTTTTCTCCCTCCTTGATTCATAGTTTGAGTAAGAATTATTTGAGTCATAAAAAATTATCATTTGTCTATTTCTGGAATTTTAAACCACCAATCAGTTTGTTGGTTCAGTTCCTTTCAACTTTTCTTGTAAGCTTTGTACAAGTCCTTTGGTTGCATTTAAGCCTCCTCCATAACTTATCAATCCTTTGCCTAAAGACAGAGATCCAAACAACCTCCTCGAATTACCTAGTGTTTATTCTACTTTGGTCAACATCTCTGTAGGAGTTACTCACTAAATTGGAAGTGCTTACTGTAGCATGATTGTTGTCTGAGTGAACATAATTTTGATATTAAGAGAGATATCCAGGGTTTCCACTCAACTTGGAAAACAGGGAAAACCTGGAATTCTCAGGGAATTTGAAAATGGCTCCAAAAATCAGGGAAAATTACCCTTCTTTTGTAAAATTCAGGGGAAATTACCTTTTTTTTTTTTTTTTTTTTTTTTGTAAAAATCAATGGGATACTTTATTTTGCCAAAAAAACTTATTTTTTCAAGATTTCAAACTTTTGCTTGCAATTACTGCCTGCCTAGAATTTGGTAGATCTTACTTTCAGTTATATTAAGTATTTCCTTTATTCTCTAAAAAAAGCTGCAAAATTGAATTTTTAAAATTGCCAGTTATTAAGCTTTTGTTCAATTTCTGCAGGCAGTTGTTATAACACGGAACAATTAGGCACAATGGCTCCTGCTTGAAGAAACACTTCACAAGAGAACCAACTAAATGATGGATCAAAGTCCTTTGTCTGTTGTTTCTCTTGAAACATGTTTCTTTGAACAGAGCCATTCCATCATTAAGCTTAGCTGCATTATGTTATAGAAAAACTGAAACTATTCAACTGACAGATTTTTTCTTACATATGACCTGTTTCTATGGGAATGTATTTACAAATTCCGTGTGGGTAGTATTCACAAAAGTTCATGGAACTTTGGTACAGAAAATAATGTGCACAGTTAGTTGTTATTAATGAAAAGCAGGTAATTTTATAAAGACAAATTACTTAAAGAATTTACAAGTGTGTGCTTTGGTGAGAAAAATGAATGGAATGGAATGAAATGTAACAATTCTTTGCAACATGTTACTCTGGAAAACTTTAAAAACCACCTGGAGAACCTGGAAAAGTCAGGGAATTTTTTTATTACTTTTGAGTTGGAACCCTGGATATCCCATCTACTTCCCTTTCATTAATTAACCATCAGCAATATCTATGCTGTTATCCTGATTGGAAAAATACAAAACACATTGTGCTCTGAGATTCTTTAATAGAAAATCCCCCTTAAGTATAATGTAGAAATTTACCTTTCCCCTAATACCCATAATATGTACTCACCTCATTAAATTCCTATTGCTTGAAAATCCGTTTTAAAATCTGGCCACATTCGATTCACTGTGTGCTAATACCTGGTGTTATTTCATTCTTTCCATGGCTGATAAAAGTCGAAGTAGCTACTGAAATTTCCTAATTTCACAATTGTATTTCCTTTTTACATGACTTCAGCATTATTTTCTTTAGGAAAACTTTAGCAATGTAGTTGCAAATTCTTTGTTTCCATTATCATTTGTGCAATTCTTGTGACTACAGGCATTTTTGTAACCATACCATACTTTTTAGCAACAGTTCAAGAACTTACTGATCTAAATTTATATGATGCTACAGCCTTCTCCTTTTCTTGAAATGAAAACTCACAAAGGAATGGTAAAAACAGAAAGTGGATATTTTAATTTCTCTTTACTTTTTTTTTAATGTGTGAAGGGTATTTAAAAGAACCAAATTGAACATTTAAGTAAATTTGAGATTGTCTTGCTTCTTTTTTTATTCAGATAAAACTGTTGCATTCTGTTTTAGCCAAACTACTGCTGAGGTACAAAGGTGTTGTGCAGTAATGATTAAATAAAAGATATTTGAATTTTTTTCTTTTTTGTCTACATGTGTAGGGTCATCTCGCTAATATATGTTGTACAACAGTTCCAACTTTCATGCTAAGCATCAAAGCATGCACTCAAGCAGTAGCTCTAATTGAAATGCACACTTCCTCACCTGGAAGGTTCAGAAGTGGTGTTTATAGTATGCCTAAATTGTCTGGTAAGTGTAGTAGGCATTCAAGCTGACAGAGTAAAAATTTTTAAATGTCTCATTCAATGCTCAAATACTATGGTCATGAAAATATTTTGTAAATAGTGCAGTATCTTAAGGTTCCTGATTTTGAATGGTCATTTCTTTGGTTTATTAAGCATTGTAAAGATATGTATTGGAAACTAGGGTGCCAAGGCTTCAATTTTGGTTGTGGCTTTAGAACATAAACTTGCAAAAGGAACTGTGAATAATACAAAAGAAAATTGTAGCTTCAGAATTTCACAGCAAATGCTTAGTAGAGGACGTATGTAATAAACTAGCTTTTAGTTGAAGTAAAGTGTAAGAATGGTAGAAGCATAAGTATGTAAGCCTCAGATGCCACTTTGTTTATTATCTGTTTATATCTGAGTTTGATAAAAATCACTATGTAGAAAACTCAGTGTTTGTAGCTTCACTTTTGAATAAAAATAGATGAATGATATTGTGGATTTGTAATGTGAAGTCAAAATGCATAACTATCTATGAGAAAAAATTATGTTTTATGATGCAAACATGAAAGCATTGTGACTACCAAGCCTCACTTGGAAAAAAAAAAGCACTTTACAGATAATATGCCATTTTAGCAAATCCATGACTGCATTCTTAAATTGTGCAATCCAAAAAGTGAAAACAATAGCAACTGAGTAGCATCTACAGTTTTTAGAAGATTATTATGGTTTTTGATCGAGTAGCTGTTCAAGTTAACTGCTGTGATAAGATAGTTTCCTACCAGTCTTTGGGCTCATCTCTAAGATGACCAGTTAAAATGCCAACATTGAAGTACCAAGTCAGAATACCAACCAGCAATTTCATTAACACTAGAAATCTCATTCAAAAAATATATTATTAAATAGCTACAATATCTGTGATCAAAATGACAATATATGCATGTTGCTTTGTAGAACACTCTTAACAACTTGAAAATTTGCTTGCAAAAACTGCTAGCTTTAGTGTTTGAAGAATGGCTTATAAAGTAACTAAAGACTAATTAATCAGACAAAAGAAATCGATCAGTGTTTATCACAAGCATACTTACTTAATGATTTATATTTCCATTTTGATTCTTTCCCAAAGATTCTGCTTTATGTCAGTGAACCAGCCATATATTTGTGATCATTAGTTACCTAGTCATCAGCAGTGCAGGCTTGTGGCTGCTCATACCACTGAGCTTGGGTTTGAAACATGATTCAGTTTTCTTCCTTAAATCTGGAGATACTAGCCTTAAATTAGTATTTTAAAAAATAATGATGATGCTGAGGTCTTATTCAGTTATTTAACATTACAGATCAAAGAAAATAAAGAGCGTGCATGTGCGAGAGAGAGAAAGATATTATGTGTTCTTTCATGGAATGACCTATTGTTTGTGTACCAGTAATGAACAGGTTAGTTAGGGCCTTTCATAATACGATTTCGGGATGTAAATCAGAAAGCAAGAAGGATACCACCAAATTTTTGGATGTAATTAGCCTGTCTATTGATTTAAACAAATGTCTGATGATATAAAATGTAATAATTGTGAATCATTTATTGGTGTAAGAAATCTTACAGCTAAGTGTTTATTATTATTAATACTAACCATGGTTTACCAACCAGAAAGCAGTGCTATACAAAATGAATTTTTAAAATTGTTCTTGTCAAAATAATGTGAGAATTATCAAATTAATCCCCTCCCCTTTTTTTTTCTTATGAAAGAATATAGGAGACCATGAAAAATAGTGAATTTGATCATAACAAGAAAATCAGAAAGAGTACAGAAACCCCTGTGCACATTAATTCTAGTCATGCTAATGTCAAAACAGTAAATGAAATTTTTTCAACATAAACAAATAAACGAAAACTTCATATTTCCCAGTATTAAGTCTCCATGCAGCCATCTCAATTATTGTGTCTGGATAGAACAGAAGAAAAAAAAATAAAGTAACTCTAGACTTCCAGAATGGTGGTGAAAAGTGGATGATGATACTTTCAAAATAAGACCAGTCAGGTTTATGCAAATGATTATTAGTGTAAACGGGTATTTTATTTATTAGTTATTTATTTGGTTAGTTAGTTACTAGAAAAAGTAAGTACATTACGAAGTTCATCATTATCTATGCAGTCATTCTTGATGCAGAACTGTGTAGTTGTTTTGTATAGTCTCTAACCTGTGTGGTGTTCGAATACTAAAATTATCTTCTTGAAGACAAGTTATAACATAGCATTAAAAATTTGTCAGAAGGAGATTAGACACATAACTTTTTAAATAACATGATGGATAATTTTTTTTTCAAATCAGCAGAATATCAGTTGCATTTTCATTACTCAAAGACTCTTGAGTTGCATGGCTGTGCTAGGAAATCAGACATTTGCTTTGTGAAAAAAAGAGATTTTATAATAATATTTTAGTACTTATAACAAGATAACTATTACTCAAAATGGAAAGAATTGAGTGAAATTTTGCATAACTAATCTATTTACAGATGTTCATCTGGAAGGTACGTAAATTTCCCAAAAAAAAAAAAAAAAAAAAAAAAACCAACGACTTTGGGCAAATTTTTTTCTCTCTCGTCCACCCGTATCATGTGTAGCTGGTATTGAAGAGTCAGGTCTGTAATTGTAGGCTTATAGCCAGGTTTTGATTTATTTGATGATTGCTGGTATTATATGTTTTATGCATTATTGAGTTGTCAGCATTGTGACTTGTTACTTCAGTTGATAGTACAACCAATATTCTGACCACATCTTTGTTTTTTATGGCATTATTAAGGACTGTATTCAAAACAGTTACTGTTAAGTTATTGTTCATGAAAGAAATTAGTTTGAAAGTTTAATAACACGATTGAAGCAGTGTTATTGCAACAGTTATTTTGAAGTCACTCAAGATTTTATTTTAACTTATGTGTTTGAAGATCTGTACATAGGATATAGAAACAAGTACAATCTGTGGAGCACTTTTTAGCAATTATATATATAACTACATTACATTTTGAAATCACTGAACACCCAAAAAAGTATGATGGAACAAAATACTTTTAAATGCCCATAGCATGAATAATATGGTTTGCAACATGTGTGGTGTATTTTTTATTTTAATTTGAAAAATGCTATGTTACATGTTGTAGTAGCTGGCTGAAAGAATGATTTCACTTGCTTCAAGCCTATTTCATTAATATTAAAACAAAGCATGAAATAAAAGTATGCTTTCGTGTGGTATTGCCACCTCTTGCAAAACAGTGAATTTTGCTGAAAAAATTAAGTATAGTAAATGTGTAAGATTGAAGTGAAGTAGTGTAGTATCGTTTCTCGATAAAATTGTTATATATTATATCCACCAGAGCACAGATAAGGTACGTAGGTTTTGTGCAATGATGATTACATAAAATTCTTAATGGACAATTTTTTTTTCCTTTTTTGTCTACACGTGTAGGGACGTCTTGCTAATTTGAGTTGTTCAACAATTCCATCTTTCGTTTCATCCATCACAGCTTGTACTCAGACAATAGCTCTAATTGAACTGTACATGGCCTCACCAGGAAGGTACAAGAGTGATGTTTATCTTATGCCTAAAACATGTGGTAAGTTGCTAGGCATTCAAGCTCACAGATTAAAAGTATTTGATTAAATGCTCACATGGTATACCATAAAAGGTCTGAAGATAATGTTCTTCCTTTCTTTTATTTCACATGCTCTGTCTCTACTAAACTGCATATTGGATAGCACAACACTCGGTTGTATTTGAGTCCTTGGAATTTCAGATCAAAAAAGTATAGAAATTATTAGAGTGATATTCTTTCACAGAACTAATTTGATAGATTCTTCGTGGCAATATAATGGTCAGCAAATCTTTGCTTTAGGAACTTAAGAAGCTGCAGATGAATCAGTCATGTTATTTTTCTAAAATGTAAAGTAAGTGTTACAATTACACTGACAGAAATCAATAAGTCTGTGGATGTGAGAGTCACTTTCTGATTCCTCCAAGACATTGTTGGTTGTTCTGAGTTTACATGAAAATTTGCTAAATGACACCTATGTCTTTATTTATTTATTGTTTTTGGTAGTTCTAATTTTTGGCCAGTCTTTTTGTTCACAACAGGAACTTTCATTCACTTATTGAGAAACTTCAGCTTCTTCTAATGTTTTGGAGTAGTAATACTTTTTTCCTATTCAATAATACTTTTTACTGTAATAAAGATCATATAAAATTTTCTATCAGTTTTTGAAAAAAATAAAATTATTTATTCACTGTTTTTTTGCTGTTTCATAGCATCAATAGCATTAACCGGGATGCAGAAATTAAACTGAATGGGCAAAGTATGCATAGGCTTAAATAACATAATTATCCTAGTTACAGTGACTTAACAGAAAATCCATGTAGATCAAGTAATTTACCAGGACAAAATTCTGTATATCTTTTGTTTTTTTAACTGTACCCAATTAATTGACTGTAAGCTACTTATTTGTTATTCTTCCAACTAATGTGTGATGTCATTCTTGTTTAGACCAGGTTCAGATTTATTTCAAAACAAAACTGTTTCTGTCATTTGGAATTCTGGTTCTTTCTTGCATTTTAGAAGTAGTAAGTTTAATAATAACTCTGGGACAGTTGAAATCCAGGTTACGGACATAATTGCTTATCTTCTATAAAAATCTAGAAGGCTATTAGATCCCTTGATTGTAAAAAAAAAAGAGAAAAGTACTGATTGTGATCTCACAGCTAGGCTACTAGAGACATACCTAGAGTCCCTTGCATCCGAGCTGTATAAATCCCCCCACCCACCCACCCACCAGAAAAAAATCATCACAATAGCCACATTATTTGTCTAAATATTACTGCTAAAATTAAATTTATTACTGTTAATTTAGTTGTGAATTCTTTAGTTTCGTTGATTAAATACACCATGTAATTAAATGATATAAATAATAAAGTACATAAATCCGTTATACACTATAAACAGTAAATCGACATACACTCTTTGCCAAAAAGAAGGAGTATCCCGTGACAGTCGTTTGATCCAGATGAAACTTCACATGCGAGTACCTCAGGGCCAAATATGCAAATGATTAAAAAATAACCAATGGCAAAATAGTGGCCCCCACAGAGCATGGGAACCGTACTTCGAGGAGGGTATATCAAGAGCAAAGCTCGCATGCAGGAACAATTGTGACAGCAGATTGTGGTTGCATTAACCTCCACGAACTGTGAGGATGCCTCGACGTCAGATCCGTGCACAATACAAGCAGTTTAGCAAGTTTGAGAGAGGAAGTATAATTGGGCAGCTGAGATTCGATGGTTGGTCAAGTCACCATATCATCAGGTATTTGGGTTGTAGCGATGTAGCAATCAGATGATGATGGCGCCAATGGGTCAAGAAGAGCTCAACCCATTGATATGCAGACAGTGTACAGCTGAGAGTGATGACAAAACGCGAGGATCAAGCGATTGTGAAGACCACACAAACAGAGCCGAATTCGTTGCCCTCAACCATCCATGGCCATATTGCATCACTTACAGGTATGGAAGTGGCCATCCGGACAGTTGCCAGATGACTTGCAGCACAGGTACTGGATCCTGGTACTGCATGCTCCACTGCCTACCACTGCCCAACGAGCATCATCACCACCAGTTGCAGTGGTGCCAAGCCTGATCAACGTGGGATAGTGTCCAGTGGTATTGTGTTGTCTTCAGTGATGAGACACAGTTTGCACTTAGCATCGGATGACCATTGCATACATATCTGGAGGTGAGCCGGATAGCACACGGATCTTGCCTTTACCTTGGAAATGCACACAGCTCATACACTGGGAATGACTGTTTGGTGAGCCATTTCCTATGATAGCCGGACATCCTTGGTAGTCCTCTGTACCACCCTCATGGCTCAACAATGCATCAATGACATTCTACAACCTGTTGTGTTGCCATTCCTGTTGCAGCATCCCTGAGCAATTATTCAATGGGATAGTGCCTGGCCTCACATTGCACGGCTCTTCCAGGGCCTGAATCTATAATGCGGCAACATTCCATGGCCAGCCCGATCGCCCAACCTCTCACTGCTCGAACATGTGTGGGACATGATGGGACGCCACCTACACCCATCCTGGAATGTCACTGAACTGGCCCATAATTTGGACACCATCTGTCATGCTATACCTCTTGGGACAGTATCTGCATGAACTGTATGTGTCTATGCCACACCAGATAACCGCTTGTATCTGAGTCAAAGGTGGCGCTACAGCATACTGACTTGTTCCACTTGTGTAGCTGTTTTATCCGATTAAATGGTCCAACTGCTCTGAAATTGCAATAATTTCTTCTCCTGTACATGTGCATTGCACATACCAATATCAACTTGATTGAATGATTCCTTCTGAGTGCTTCAGGTTTTTTTTTGTTTTGTTTTTTTGGCAAAGGGTGTGCACTATAAGTATAAACCAGTATACATTGTAAGCATAAATCACTATACATTATAAGTATAAATCAGCTATACACTATAATACATGGGCTAAATGTATTAACTTAACCCTGGATTACTAACCCTGACTAAAACTTACCTTGTTACTTAACCCATCATAATTTTTACGACTCGACTTCAGCAACTTTTTTTTTGTTTTTTCTATTCATTTTTATTTTGAAAAATTACATGATCTACTGTAGTATACACTGAAGAGCAATTGAATTAGAGATACCTGTCTAGTAACATGTAGCACCACCTTTTGCCCGATGACGGCAACAATTCGTCTCTGCATGGACTTGACAAGACACCGGAAGCGTTGGGAAGTCATACAGATCCACGACCCCTGAACAAGCTTTCACAGTTCACGAAAATTTGATGGAGACGGGCCACAGCTTCGAGCATCTCTCTTGATGGCATCCCAGATGTGCTCGATGGGATTTGAGGGCGGGTGACCTAGCTGGCCAAGGAAGCGAGGTCACGTCGGTGGAGTGTTCATCCAACCATTCGGATACAATTCGAGAGCCATGGCATGGTGCATTGTTTTGTTGCAGGATGAGGTCCCCAGTGGGATGTTAAAGACACACAAACGGGAGCAAATGGTTGTTCAGGATATTCCGGTAACATTGACCTGTGAGGGACGATGTTCCACGTAAACAGTCCCCAGATGAGAATGCCACCCCCACCAGCTTGAAAAGTACCCTGCTGGCAAGAAGAATCCATCGCTTCATGTGGTTTGTGCCGTACTCGTATCTTGCCATCCACATGTACCAACGTGAATCTCGACTCATGAGTCCAAGCAACATTTTCCCACATGTCTAGGGTCCAGTGGCGATGTTCCCGCTCCCTTGCTAATCTTTGCACCCTGTGATTTGCTGTCAGCAGCGGTACCCTAGTGGAACAATGGCTTCTGTACCCCATAGCGAGGAGATGGTTCTGGATGGTGTGGCTGCTTACACGTTTTTGTGCACCAGCGTTAAATTGCCGAGTGATTTCTTGCACTTTGGCCCGTCTATCCGCTTTTACAATGCGAGCTAGCGGACGATGACCCCGCTCATCCACATGCTGTTGTCCACGGCAGTTGGCCCTTGCAGGGATTGTTTTACCGGATTCGATGTACTCACGGTGCACCAGTGACACAGTGGCTCGTGAAAATCCCACTGCCTGCACGACTTCCGAGATGGAGTGACCCATTCGTCAGGCCCCGACAATTTGCCCACGATCAAATGCGCTTAGATCCTTCGTCTTACCCATACTGCGTCCGACTCTTACTGATTCTCGTCGCATCACTCCTTATATTGTCGGATCGCTGCATACGTCATGTCGTTTCCGTTTACAGGGCCGCCCACAGCGCCACATTTGCATAACGCCAGCTGTCTCTAATTCAATTGCTCTTTGGTGTACTATGGAGATGCAGGATAGGAAAAAATAACATCTGATCTAATGTTTTTAAACAGTATTTCATTATTTATAAATTTGTGTTCATGAAAGAGTTTAAAATTTCACTTTTCTGACTTTGGCTGAAGTGAATTCATCTTCTGTGGCATCTACATTAATCTGTGAAACCATTTCATGTTGGATTGATAATATGGCAAGGCTGGTCAATCTTTCTTGGCTTATTGCAGAATGTAAATAATTCTTTATCAACTGGAGCTTGGTAAAGCTGTGCTTGCAAGATGCCGCAATCGACTGGTAAGGTTAAATAAATTCAGCCGCCCCGGTGGCGCAGTGGTCTAAGCGATGGCCTCTGATCATTCATCCGAACGGGGTCCGGGTTCGAATCCCGGTGAGGCATGGATGTTGTGTTTGTCTTACGGCACTGGCTCTCTCCCTTCCCTGGAACCAGTGACCCTAAATTAGGGACGGGCGACTGCTTATAGCCCATTGAGTTGCTCACGGTGGTCGTTAATCCTCCAATCAAAAATAAATAAATAAATTCAAAGTGCAGTCTTGATGTCCGGATAAATATCATCCAGAACTCTTGTATACCTTTTATAAATCTAGGGAAGTTGCTGACTCTTAATTCCTTGATTAGCTCCTGCACGTGCGCTTTGAACACTTTTGATTTGAACACAAGCTCCATGTCTGATTAGTAGTGAAGCCAGCACCGCTTATTTTCAGCTCACTCAATCTCAGATTCTTCAAGTTATTTCCAGACAAAAAGAGGAATCTGATGATATAGCTAACATGTCCTCATATCATGATTTCATTTCTGTTGAAATTCTGTCATGAACTGTATTTATTTCTTTTCTAAAGCTCTGTTCAGGTGAAACATTGGGGCCTTCATCGGGTGCTTTTTCATGAAACCTTATAAGTTTCTTCAGCGTTATGTCAGGAAAGTCACCCTCTAATCCCATTTCTGAGGATTTTTCTTTGGCAAACTTTATTCCTGTTTCCATTCCCTCATCTCGCATTTTCTCCAATGATCCTGCAAAGACCCATAAACTCCAGGGGTGTCCAGGCATGTGACAAGATCCCTGTCTTTAAGCAGGCACTTTGTTGCAGGAGGATTAGGTTTCACAGTAAGAGTATAGCCCATAGTTTTGAAGAGTTTACAGCTATTCCTATTTCAACTTCCTCTGGACTCTCAGTATATATTGGAAGTACAGACCGAAGCATCGACACAAGACTTCGTAAACACAAACAAGATGTATCAAATGGTCTTCCAGAAACATCATTATCTGCACTCACCCTTAAAGACACTTCTGCCATTCCTCTTTGGAAAGAAACAAAAAAGGTTGCCCCATTTATCAACAAAGCATCTCTACATTTCCAAGAAGGCATTAAAATTTTGTTTACCAAGAATTGCAATTCAAGGACCTCTCACAAAATCCCATTTATTTGGATCTCTATACTAAATTCTGGCAACAGTTCCTGTACCTCAAATTCACATTATAGTTCTGGCAACCAGTTCTCAGATTCAGTTGATTGCAGATGATCAAGGCTGTAGAATAGCTGAAAGCTACCTCTTAACAAACTTTATTGCTATATGTGACTGTGTTGTTGTTTTTCACTCAATTTCTATGTTTATGTAGAATCATGTCTTCTAGATTCTGTTAAAAAATAATCATCAGCTTCATGGCTGTGACAGTTGCTTGCTTCTCTTACCGTTGAATGAGGTCGATCAGCTCCATCTTGATCTGTATTGCAACCACTACCATAATTTTTAATTTCAGGTTTTTCTTCATGAAACTTGTTTTCCTCTTTGTTTGGGTGCAGCCAATTGTTAATCCTTCCAGGTAAAGATGCGGTAGTTTTTTCTTTGTTTCTTTTGGTCTTTCTAAACACACTACCAGATGGTGTTTTAGGTCTTGTGTTGTTTTATACTGTTTTATTACACTTTTCACACTACACAACACTGTACACTGAACTGTGGCAGTAGGTCCAAACTTATGCATGAATGATTGATCGATTGAAGAGTGACTAACAGGTGTTTTTATATTATGGTGTGAGATCTAGAAATTACTAGATTTTATACAACCCAAGTACATGAAGCATCTAGGGTGGGATGAGATGAGGTGAGGTGAGGTGAGGTGAGGTGAGGTGAGGTGAGGTGAGGAGGAAGGGCAAATAATTCACACTCTTTTGTGCTCCAGTGTGAGAAGGACTGGAAGCTTTTCCTACATTTGATCTCACTGCAACAGTGGCTGTGGGTCACCACACACATACAGATCTTACACTCCATAGTTTCCAGCGGTCTATCTTCATACCACCTTGCCATTTCTCCTACCGCTCAGCTGCCAGCTCTTGTCTGAACTCATGATCTTGCACAGATAACTGGAGACAGATTTCTTGGCCTGTGCCACATGTGAAAGCCAGTTTAGCCAACCTTTTAGGTATGCCTCTGTAGGTTATTCCATATGGCCTTAGCTCACATAAGTTGTTAACCACACTCCCTCCAAACACACACACATACACAGCTTTCAGTCACTTTTTGGAAAGACCAGATATGTCCTATTGAAAAGGTGTACACTAAACACTTAAGAGATTATTTGGCATCTGTTAGTAATGAATAGGTGTGAAATAACTTGGTTAGTTATTTATTTGCTGATAATCTTTCCCACCTGATAATAATTATCTTTGATATACAGATATATTAAACATACTCTGGGTACAAAATGTCTTTCTTTGTGCTGTGTGTTATTTCTTTTTGTGCATATCAAGTTCTTTTGGAACTCTAGTGTTTGCTTACTGCAGATCCACCGTGCAATTTTGCTTCATCTGTTCTCATCATCTCTTGCTTTGTGTCTTTTATGGAGATCCTCACTCTGTGACAGAAATTTTGCAAAACATTCTGTATTTGTACCAGTACATGTAGATTTTTCCTAGATGAATTTTGTAGTATTTTTTATTTGTGGGTACACCAAAATTTTTCAAGGGCAAAGTGCTTAGTCAAGAGTGGAAAGCAATAAAAAGGTTTTGTTTGAATACATACAGGGTGGTTAGAAAGTTACTTGACCAACTAAAATTGCTTCGAGCATCGCTGTAATGGACAGATGAGATTCAAATTCAACATATAGGTACTGCTTGCTATGCAAATGAGAGATGGAAAATGGAAGGTATGGTATGCCTCAAGGCAATGGTTAACTGTGCCATAACTTAAATTTCCAGTGGAAGCACCTTTATTTTGTGATGTCAGGTTGACAAACAATGCAAAAACCAATACATGGCATTCAAACAGAGTTACTAGACTTAAAATATCATGGAGATATCATGAGTGCAATTACACTGAAAGCACAAATTATTATGTACATCCACCTAACAGCGTGTGGCAGCACCTTTTGCACACAGGAGAGCATCCAAACGTCATGGTATGGACGC
Source organism: Macrothele yani (assembly GCA_039090855.1). NCBI lineage: Eukaryota > Metazoa > Arthropoda > Arachnida > Araneae > Macrothelidae > Macrothele > Macrothele yani. Next base: position 86,899,941 of record CM077003.1, on the reverse strand, counting down.
AATGAGGTTCCGAAACACAGACACAGGTATCGCTCACCAGCAATCTAAGAGTGCTTGGTGTAGAGCAGGCAGAGATGTAGGTGGGGATGGTTGCTCACAAACTGTTTGTTCCAATATGTCCCACAAATTCACTATGGGATTGATGTCTGGCGAGCGAGGGGGCCATGCAAGTGTGGTAAGCTCACTGCTATGTATGCTCCTGGAGCCAGTCGGTCACTAGCCGGGACTGATGGGGTGGAGCATTGTCCTGTTCAAAGATCGGAACCTGGTTCGGACAGAGGCATGTAATGAAAGGGTGGAGATGGTCAGCCAGGAGCTGCACATAGCTGGAACCAGTGACTGAAGACTTAAGAGTTACCAAGGGACCCAGGCATGACCACGTGAAAACTGCCCAAACAGTTACACCACTGACCTGTAGTACCCCAACTTGGCATGTAGGGTCCATAGCTTCGTGTGGTTTAAGCCACACACGCTGCCTGCCATTCAGCGTGATACAGTGTGAAAGGGGATTTGTCATACAATATGACATGTTTCCAATCATCCATGCTCCAGTTTTGATGGGCCTTCGCAAACTGCAGCCGAATCAAGCTGTGCTGTGCCATTAACATCGGGACACAATGCGGTTGTTGACTTCCCCAGACGAGTTGTGCCATGTGTCAACGGATTGTCTTTGAGCATAGACTTGTGGATGCTCCTTCATTAAATTGTGACATAATTTTCTGCAAATAAGCCTTCCAATTCGTCTGTACGATGTGGGCCAATCGTTGGCACCCTCAGTCATCCTATGCATTTTCATGGCCACATCATCTGACTGTTAGTAGTTTTGCTGGATTTCACATACTCCTGGTACACACTTGCTGCTGTTTGTCGCCGAATTCCTACCAGTTTCGTCATTGCGCTGATTTAACATCTAGCCTTCCTGACTCCCATGACTTGACCTCTATCTAACTCTCTTAAGTCTCTTCCTCGACCGATGCTGGCACTTGATGGAATGTATTCCTGTGCGTACTGGCCCACTCTATTTATAGCCCCAACCAGTTTTCCTGCACACTGTGATTTGCTGCTTTGCATATTTTCATTTCAGTGTATGTGAAGGCAGATTATATGTCAGTGGCACTGGCAAACAGTGCTACATTAAGCAAATAAAGTTACATCATACTATGGAATAAGGGCAGCAGCCTGGCTGCCACAGAGACAGATCAGCCATGGGACTCAAACTGAAACAACATGGTTAAATTGAAAAGTTTGTTTCAATGCTGCAGAAGGTTATGCCTCTCTTGTCAGCATCATCATTTGTACATGAGCCTACATTCTAGGCAAGTTATGCCTGCCTGCATCCGCAAGTTTGAAGAAAGCAGCTGTATGTGTGCGATGAGGCCTGGACTGGCCGACTAGCAATGACTATGGAAATCATGGAAGAAACCTACCAAGAGTTTGCAGATGGTCCTGGAAGAAATGCATGCCATTTGGGTGTACCTGGTCACATAGGCGCCGACTTCTGAAAATTTCGAGGGGTGCTGAAATTCAAAAGGCAGGTACCTTTTCCAGTGTTGAAATTTTAGATGTTTAAATGGACCTTGTCTTCAGTGTAAAAGCAAACAAACCGATACATGATTTCATGATAAAGATATTACATTTTTTTATAGCAACCAAATTCTTGAACCCCGTTTTAATTCTTCCGATTTAATTTTCTGTAATGTGCGCACAAGAGCTCCTGTAATTTTTTTTTCTTTTGACAAAATTTGAGCATTTTGTTGGGGACTACTACCAGAAAACCAAACCTGATGAAAAAAGGCTGAGATTGGCAGTATTTATCATTAGTCAAAGCAGACAGTATGCTAATAGCGATACCTTTGAGGAGCTCGCTCTAGCAGTAGCAAACAAACTGACGTGTTCAGTGTTGAAATGGAATGCGCTTCATAATCATTGCACTGTATTATTTTCCTTACTTCTTATTGTTAGCATTTAGCGTATAATGGAGCATATATCACAGTGAAATTTTTGCTTTGATCAAAAAGCGTAACTTGGAAATCTCCACCCTCACCCCACCATCATTCATCTTGCAGTCCATGTGAACCAGTTGTTATCGATTTGGCATATATATCACCCCTGCGTGGATTGATTTGTGTTACTATTAGTGACTGCTTATATGTTTTATAAAGCTAGGGAGAAAAAAAGGCCTCAACAGAATTTTGTCAAACAAACAACAACAGCAAAAAAAAAAAAAAAAAAAAAAAAACCAACCTTCAAAATTATCCTTGCGCGAGAAAAGATCATTTGCAGTCTCGCTGTGTGTCTTCTGCTCTCGGATGATCATTCATTACTCCCGCTCTGACATTTATGACTTTATGACCCTACCGAAGCTCACTGAGTGCATGGTGAGCTGCTGACAACTTACTGATGTACAAGGAACTTCCGTGATTGAGAAAAAAATTAAAATAAAATCGGTAGTTTTAAACAATTGGGAAGGTAGGGTACAAACCACATCCCACACCCCCAATTTCTCCCTTGCTTGGCTGTCTTATTTCTTCAGTGTTTATTCGGTATCAGAGGTTAAAACACGATTTTTTGAAGATATTGATTTTTTTTTTATATATAGAAACCAAATATTTGCGCTATATTCCGATTATCGTATTTAATTTTATGTAAAGTGGAACTTAATATTTAAGTATGAATTCAGTACATATAACAAAAATTCGGAGGGTGCGGAGCACCCCCAAATGATTTCAAGGGGTGCTCAAGTTCCTGAGCACCCCCGTAGTTGGCGCCAGCGCCTAGTCATATTGTGTGGAAGATTCTATGGTCAACATTTATGTACATCCTCTTGTACCAGTAGCATTGAGTATAAATGTTACTGTATAGGGATGCTGAACAGTAGAATCCCCGGTGTGGTTCGATTCTGGTGACAGCTCAGAATCATGAATTCTATTGGGCAGATGATGCGCATTTCACCTTAAATGGGCAAGTAGAGCTGCATATGCAGGTCCACTGGCAGGTAATTTGGTGTGCTGATGCAGTGAGTTGAGGGTGGCTGCCTCTGCATAATTGGACTTCAAATATTTCCATCTTTTTTTTTTTTTTTTTTTTTTTTTTTTTTGGTGTCTATGGATTCTATTTTAATGCCATTTGCTGTTTTCCACATTGCTTATGATCCTGACACTATAGGCAGATGAGGCATATTATGGCAAAATTCTATGGATAGATGAGGTGCATTTTGACTGGGCAAGTAGCACAGCCAGCTCCGCCAACAGCTAACTTGGTTGGTGTGCTGATGCAGTGAGTTGAGGGCGGCTGCCTATGCATAATTACATTTCACATGTCTCCCTGTTTTTTAAGTCTAGGGTCTCCATTCCTATGCTATGCTGTTTTCAACAATGTTTATGATCCCAACACCACTAAATTGAGGGCTTCCATTTAAAATTTTTGAGGCACAGCACAGTTAACCATAGTCATAAGATCTATTATATTCTCCATTTTGCATATTCATTATTTTTGTACTGTATTTTCATCATAGTCATCCATTACAGTGATCCCTGGAGTGTTTTGAGGTGGTCTGGTCTTTAGGCCTTTACTCACAGTTACTACACATACAACTACATGTCGTAATTCCCATAGCTGCACTTCTTTACATGGATTTCTTTGTGTACATTAGAACTGGGATGTATATTGTGTGCTGCTATATATTTTGTCCTAAGTTCTGAGTGTAGTAGTGAAATTAATAAATCTTTTAAATGGTAAGTTCAGTTAAAATAAAAATAAAAAAACTGACTATGACCTGTGCCTTTCAATGTCAAATTCTTTGTGAAGCAGGTTCAGTGGTTTCACTGCAAAAGTGAAATGTACAAACATGCTTTTGAGATATATTTGCAGTGACCTCTTCAGTGTGACTGAGTTTGTAATATGCAATGGGAAATTGAGTTTTGAAAAGTTAGCTTTCATTTTAACATGGTTGACTTCAGGCATTTTGTTTAACATATAAATTGTGAACCGTTTCATGAGAAAGTATTTCTGATTTGCTTTGTGTCATTATTAGGGCACACCATTTTCCTTTTTGTATTTCATTTTACTTACTGCTTTTTGTAACTGCTATTTTTTTTTTTTTTTTTTTTTTGCCTTCTGCTGCTGTAGTCTTATTACATTATTACTGATCTTATGAGTTCTTACAATCCCTCACACTGTTGCCACCCAAACACATTGCATAATTTTCCATGAAGCTTTAGTAACTACTGTAAAATGACCAGTTATATTTGTCTCTTTCTCTTGTTCTCTTCTTTTTTAATATCTTTTGATCTTTTCATCTACAAAGCAGATTCTTGTATTTCTTTAAAAGTTAACCTGTTATGTTAATCATGTTTTGTATATAGAAAATTTTTTGCCTTTATTTTGTTCATTTGTTTTAACTTTTTTTTCAGTTTTGCGTGTATGTTTGTTGCGTGTGCTTCAAAGCATGCTTATTACTTGATTTTGTGTTTTGTGTCATTTGCAGTTCATTTTTTTTACTTCACATAACCTTTCAAGAATTTTTATTCCTTTTCATATGCACCTCATTGTCATGCAAGTTGTATGCTTTCTATATGATTATGTTTGTTGTGTTTAATGTTTTATTGAAATGGAAGCACTATCGAAATAAAAACTAACCTTAAATCAAATGAGAAATGACAGAAGCCTAATGAAAATCACGTAAGCATTTCTACAATTGCTGGGTATCTTCTTTACAGTCAAAGTCAATGAACGAATAGCAATAAAAATGATAAAAGTCATATTTTTAGACTATCTAGCAGCACATCATTATGTTCTTGGGAAAGAAGTTCCCCATTAACTATAACAATTCCAAAGTGGTGTTAACATAAGCAAGAAAGTTTGCATCAAATTTCCAGCTGTAATGAATAGATTTTTTTAAGGAAAAGATTGCATCAGAATTGCTGGAAAATTCATGGGGAATTTGGTCATGGTAGTCAAATGCAAAATGAATGAAAAAGTGACAAAACATAAAAGTAAAACTACATGTCATTGCAATCAAGATTGTACCTTACTATTTATATCTATTTTTAAGTATGCCTTTTATATAAAAGGAAAATATGCATATGTATTACTTTGTGTTTCACTTGTAGATTATGCACACTTATATGATTTGATTCTACTTCTTATTTATTTATTTATTTATTTATTTTTGTATTTTGTACAATATTTTCACTTCTAAAAGACAGGAATTTTTTTATTTTTTTCATTTAATAGCTGGAACTATGAGCAAATTCTCTGTACATTTCCTTCCTTGCACAGTGTTTGTAAATGTGTAGCTCTGTGAAGTGGCATAAATATAAATTGCATTTTTTGAATAAAGCTCATGTTGGAAACTGGCTTCCTAGTTTCTTAAATTAAACACTTAATCGAACATCTAATATGAGTTTTTTCCTTCTAGGAAATATTTTAATTAAAAAAAATGCAAATTTTCAGAGGAATCTCTTCTTCTTCAGGCAGCCTTTTGGCGTCACTATCGCCGTTATGGTTAACTTCAACGATTACAGTTATTTTTCTCCAAATCTTACCAGATGTTAGGCAGGGACAAGTCTTTGCCGTCATTGATGATGGAATTTTTATTTTTCTCAATTTCTATTCCTTCTTTTAATTTTCTTTTTTGAAAGTTGCTTTGGAAACTGATGACTTTAAGTGAATTCCAGTCCATGTTGTGACCAGTTTCTGTAACACGCCTATCTAATCCTGTCTTGTTGGAACAATTCTTAGCACATCTTTTTTAAAAAAAGATCGTGCTTATGTTACCAGTTTGTCCGTCCGCCCATCAGGCGGTACATACTCACGACATCTCTGCAACTATTAGTCCGATTTGAAAAATTCTTTTTGCATTGGAAAGCTTGAAATATGTGAATGATGATCCTTTATTTCGTTTTTTTTTTTTTTACGATGCACAATTTCGCCGCTAGGGGACGTTAATGCAGATGATGTCAAATTCAAAAATACGTTTTATTCCACATATTTGCTTCTAAACATCCGATTGAAAAAATTCTTTTATCTTTCGATTCCATTTATGTCGAAGAGTGTTTTAGATATAGTTACGTTTTCGAATTACACATAGATTGTCCGCTAGGGGCGTAAAAGCAAATAACATTTTCCCCCGATAACTCTTCTTCTAAAATTCCGATTTGAAAGCAAATTTTCTTCAGCGGATACACCTCTTGTTGGGAAATCTTTTGCATATAGTTTAAAATTTTTGGTAAAAAATACTTTAGCCACCAGGGGCCGTAAGTGTTAATTTTTGCTTCTGATGTATTTGCCATAAAATCTGATCTTCTAAAATATCGATTGAAAAAAATTCTTTCGTAGACTGATGCCACTCACATCGATAAACATTTTCGGAATATTTTCTTCTTAAAATATTCCATAGTTTCTCCGCTAGGGGCGTAGATGTATATCTTATTTTTGTCAATATCTCTATTTCTAGGAGTCTGATTTGAAAAATTCCTTCTTTGTTGTATAGTGTTTCCAGTGTGACATGTTTTTCATATAATTTCAAAATTTTCAATTAATTCATAGACTTTCCGCTAGGGGGCGTAGAGGTAAATTGCGTTTCTCTGCTTCTAAATCTCCGATTTGAAAAATTCTTTCTGCACCAGATACAGCTCCTGATGGGAAATCCTTTGCACATAATTTCTAATTTTTGTAAAAATGGCTTGGTCACCAGGTTGTGTAAGTCTTAATTTCCGCTTCTGATGTATTTGCAGCAAAATATGAGCTTCTAAAATCTCGATTGAAACAAAAGTGGTTGGTTGACTGATACTACTCAAGCTGACAAAGATTTTAGGAACATGTTCTTGAAATAATGCAGGGTTTCTACACCAGGGGGCGAAGATATCTTATTTTTGTCAATATCTCTACTTCTAGGAATCCGATTTGAAAAATTCCTTCTTTTTGGATAGTGTTTTCGATGCGAAATGTTTCCCTATAAATTCAAAAATTTCAAGTAAATCATTGACTTTCCGCTAGGGGGCACAAAGGTAAATTGCATTTTCTGCGTTATTTCTGCTTCTAAAACTCCGATTTGAATTTTTTTTTTCCTGTATAGCACACAAGACCTGATGGAAAATATTTTTCACATAATTTCTGTTTGGTAAAGAATGGTTTGGCCACCAGAAGGCATAAGGGTTAATTTCTGCTTCTGATTTATTTGTAGCAAAATCTGGACTCCTGAAAACTCGACTAAATTTTTTCTTTTTTTTTTTTTTTGACCGATACCGCTCATAAGGAAAAACCTTTTGGGAATACTTTCTTCCTAAAATAATGCATGGTTTTCCCACCAGGGGACGTAAAGTCACATCTTATTCTTGTCGATATCTCTGTGTCTAAGAGTCCGATTTGAAAAATTCTTTCTATGTTGGAGAGAGTTTCCGGTGCAAAATGTTTCTCATATAAATTCATGTTGTTCTTAACGCACAAGTCTGCAACCAAAGGACGTAAGCTCACGATTCCCTTTACAGCAATATCTGAGGGATTAAAAACTCAATTGAAAAACTTCTTTCTTCCGTCAGGTACTATTGTTTTCCATACCGGTTCCATTGACTTTGAATAGCTTTGATAAATTTAATTTGCGTCAGAACGGATTCAAAAGACATGCTTATTACACCCGAAAATTTGGTGTCATCTTTCTTGTTTATGGCTGCTTTATGTTATGCAATTTGAGTTTCTCGTCTGCCACCTGTCTCGGCTATGTAGGATAGTCCACAACTATATTGTACCTCATAGACCACTCCTTGCATTTTTTAAATATCTTCTTCTTTTTTAATTATCTTCGGTAAATATTTTTTAACTTTGTTCTCTAAACTTGGAGCTAGTCTTATGTCATTCTTTTCACTAATTATCTTTAAAGATCCGAATAAACCTGTGTTATAAGAAATTTTTGTAGTGAATTTTATTTGTTGCTGTCATGTATTTTTCCTAACTGCAAAATTTAAAAGTTTTTCGATTTCAATTTTAGGATAGTTATTTTCTGAAAGGATGACTTTAAGTTCTTGTTTGTGTGCTTTTTTCATTTCTGCTGTAGATAATATTTTTTTTATTTTTTCTAAAAACTGACTTGCCACATTTTCCTTAATAGAATATGGATGGTAGGAAGTGAAATCCAATAACTTATTTGTATTCAATGGATTTTTATGCAATTTTTTAAGGAATTTTCCAGCTTCATAATAGATTGTAATATCTAAGAAGTTAATTTTACTTTCTTTTTGAAGTTCCATTGTGAACGTAAGGGAATAATTTAATTCATTGGATGAGTCTAGAATTTTTTCTGGAAAATCTTTTTCTTCACTATCTATTACAAATAAAGTGTCATCCATGTATGTACTATATAGGCAAAAATATGTGGGATGTATTAGGATCTTCTCCAAGTTTTTCCACATAATAATTAGCTAAGAGTGGGGAGAGTGACAAGCCCATAGCAAGTCCAGATTTTTGAATGAAAAACTTCTTATTAAATTGAAAGTAGTTGTTCTGCAAAGAGAATCTTTAAAAAGAATTAGTAAGAAGTATGATATAAGATGAGCTCCAAGTTTAAAGAACAAAGTTAAAAAAAAATTCCCAAAGGTAAAATGTAATTGTGGACCAACTACATAGGAGAGATCAGAATGGAAACTCGAATAGCAGAACATACATAAACTATAAAAAATTGCTCTAACAAGACAGGATTAGATAGGTATGTTACAGAAACTGGTCACAACATGGACTGGAATTCACTTAAAGTCATCAGTTTCCAAAGCAACTTTCAAAAAGAAAATTAAAAGAAGGAATAGAAATTTAGAAAAATAAAAATTCCATCATCAATTGCTGCAAAGGCTTGTCCCTGCCTAACATATGGCAAGATTTGGTGAAAAATAACTGTAACTGCTATAGTGACAGAGAAAGAGTGACAACAAAAGACTGCCTGAAGGAGGAGAAGAGTTTTCTCTGAAAACTTGTGTTTTTAATTAAAATATTTCCTAGAAGAAAAAAAACAACATATTAGATGTTTTGATTAAGTGTATAAATTGCATTGTATCTCACCTTCTGAACCCCTAGTTGAAAATAAAAAAATATTTTTGCTTCCTATATTGCATTTGCCATATCCAAAACTTCTGTGCATTTCCTGATTTCCTGAAATTTTCTGATGCAGAATTTGCATCTTGGAGGGTACTGGCTTAGTATTTTAGTTTAACACAAGAATCAACCCGATGTAGTACCAGTGTTTGTTATGTTACATTGTGGCATTTCATGAAGGGTGGCATTATATCAAATTTGCTAGTTAACCCACATTTTGTTAATTATGGTTCATTAAAATCATAATTTAAATTAAATTAAAAGCATGCTGATTAGGAAAAAAATACAGTTATATGTAGTTCACACCATAGTTCAAAACGTCCGTTTTCATCTCGGAAGTTTCTGGTATGCATTAAATGTGGAAATTTACTTTGCATAGTAGGAAGACAAAGTTAACATTTTAACTATAAGCAAATGCATAAAAAATCATGTTATGGTATTAAAACTTTATCGAGTAAAAGTAAAAAGTATTACACAGTCATTTTACATACCTTAGTTTCTTTTGAAAACCATTTATTTTCATTTGTGTTGTAGATTTCGAACCAATTATTTTCAGGGTGTAATCTCTTTTAGCACGTCTTTTGTAAAAAAGATTGTGCTTATGTTACCGGTTTGTCCGTCCGTCTGTACCCACGATATCTCTGCAACTCTTAGTCCGATTTGAAAAATTCTTTTTCCATTGGGAAGCTTGAAATATATGAATGATGATCCTTCATTTCATTTTTTTTTTACAATGTACAATTTTGCCGCTAGAGAGCATAAAACCAGATAATGTCGAATTCAAAAATATGTTTTATTTCACATATTTGCTTCTAAACATCTGATTGAAAAAATTCTTTTATCTTTTGATTACATTTATGTCAAAGAGTTTTTTAAATTACGCATAGCTTTTCCGCTAGGGGCGTAAAAGTAAATTACATTTTTCCCCGATAACTCTTCTTCTGAAACTCCGATTTGAAAAAAAAATTTTCTTTGGCGGATACACCTCCTGATGGAAAATCTTTTGCATATAATTTCAAATTTTTGGTAAAGAATACTTTAGCCACCAGGGGGCGTAACTGTTAATTTTTGCTTCTGATGTATTTGCCATAAAATCTAATCTTCTAAAATATCGATTGAAAAAATTCTTTCGTAGACTGATGCCACTCACATCGATAAACATTTTCGGAATATTTTTTTTTTAAATATTCCACAGTTTCTCTGCCAGGGGGCGTAGATGTATATCTTATTTTTGTCAATATCTCTATTTCTAGGAGTCTGATTTGAAAAATTCCTTCTTTGTTGGATAGTGTTTCCAGTGTGACATGTTTTTCATATAATTTCAAAATTTTCAATTTATTCATAGACTTTCCGCTAGGGTGCGTAAAGGTAAATTGCTTTCCCCCTATATCTCTGCTTCAAAATCTCCGGTTTATAAAATTCCTTCTACACCGGATACAGCTTCTGATGGGAAATCCTTTGCACATAATTTCTAATTTTTGTAAAAAATGGTTTGGTCACCAGGTGGCAATAAGTCTTAATTTCCACTTCTGATGTATTTGGAGCAAAATATGAGCTTCTAAAATCTTGATTGCAAAAAAAGTGGTTTGTTGACTGATACTACTCGTGTTGACAAACCTTTTAAAAGCATTTTCTTTTTGAAATAATGCATGGTTTCTATGCCAGGGGGTGTAGATGTATATCTTATTTTTTCAGTATCTCTACTTCTAGGAGTCCGATTTGAAAAATTCCTTCTTTGTTGGATAGTGTTTACGATGTGAAATGTTTTTCCTATAAATTCAAAATTTTCAAGTAAATCATAGACTTTCTGCTAGGGGGCACAAAGGTAAATTGCGTTTTCTGCTTCTAAAACTCTGATTTGAAATTTTTTTTTTTATCGCATGCAAGACCTGATGGAAAATATTTTTCACATAATTTCTAATGTTTGGTAAAGAATGGTTTGACCACCAGGGGACATAAGTGTTAATTTCTGCTTCTGATGTATTTGTAGCAAAATCTGGACTCCTGAAAACTCGACAAATTTTTTTTTTTTTTTTTGGTCCGATACCGCCCATATGGAAAAACCTTTTGAAAATATTTTCTTTCTAAAATAATGCATGGTTTTCCCACCAGGGGATGTAAAGTCACATCTTATTTTTGTCGATATCTCTGTTTCTAAGAGTCCGATTTGAAAAATTCTTTCTGTGTTGGAGAGCGTTTCCGGTGTGAAATTTTTTTCATATAAATTCATGTTTTTCTTAACACACAAGTCTGCAATCAAAGGGCGTAAGCTCACGATTCCGTTTACAGCAATATCTGAGAGAATAAAAACCCGATTGAAAAACTTCTTTCTTCCATCAGATACTATTGTTTTCCATACCGGTTCTATTGACTTTGAATAGCTTTGATAAATTTAATTTGCATCAGAACAGATTCAAAAGACGTGCTTATTACACCCGAGAATTCGGTGTCATCTTTCTTTTTAACAAGTGTGTTTGAAATATTGCAGTCCTTCGAGTTTGATTCAAAGAATCTTCTTAATGGTAAAAAACAATGATTCACATCTATCAGTGTCTTTAACAGTAAGAGTTTGCCACAATTGAATGATGGTTTGCAAAAAGTGAGAAGGGAATTCTCGAACAGTATGCAAGTGGCAGTACTTCAAGCATGTTTGGTGTTGGGAAAGGCAGGTTTTGCCATCCTGGTGGGGCAGTGGTCTAAGTGCTGGCTTCTGACCATTCATCTGAGATGGGTCTGGGTGTGAATCCCGGTGAGGCATAGATGTTGTGTTTGCCTTACGGTACTAACTCTCTCCCTTCCCTTGAACCAGTTACCCTAAATTAAGGGTTAGGAGAGTGCTTATAGCCCATCGAGTTGGTTGCGGTGGTTGTTAAACCCCTAAATAAAAAAATGCAGGCAGGTTGGCATACATTGGTGGCTGATGAATACCAAGGGTGTGGTGGTGTGTCAAGAGATCAAGGGATGTTTTATATAGAGCATGTCTGTTCAGGCCCAAGGGGAGACATTATGCAAGGGCGGCGGCAGTACATTGAGGGTTGACTGTATTGGAAATTTTTTTTTTAACATTTCCTTAGCAGTAATTGATTAAATAATACTGATTTCTAACTGTATTTTCTGTTTTTAGAGATGCATTTTTCGTTATTGCCAGATGTATCACTTTCTAAATGTAGGTGAGGTAATGACCATTACATCATTTACATTTAGAAAATGATGCATATGGCAGTAAAAAATAATGGATCTAGAAAATCAGAAAACACAGTTAAATAATCAGTATTATTTGATTAGTTGCTGCTAAGCAAATGTTAAAAGAATAAATACAATATCTATGTTTCTTGGAATAGTATTTTTTTTTTTTTCTGAATTGAATACCTGTAACCATTACCAAGATTTCTCATGAATTTCTGAACTTTTTCTCATGAAAATATTTTGGGTGGTCTTCTGATTACAAATGTTTTCAAATAGTTCACAAGTTCATGAGTATTGCTGTGCCATGTTTACATTCAACCAACTCGCAGACACCATCAGAGAGCAAAGGAACTAGTTCATGAGCCATTATATGGAAAGTTTTTCTTAGATTACAATAGATTAGATGCTGTAATGACTTAGATTTTTGAAAGGAGCAAATTGGGAATGCATTTTATGTAAAAAAATTATTGAATAAGATAACAAACTTTTGCTTAATTAAAGTTATTCGATATAAAGAGTATAAAAAATTATTCTGAAAGATACATATTTAAGATCAGATTCCTAATCATCTATGGAGTGGTTCTTCACTTTGCAAAATTAGTATTGTGCTCAGTTCATCTTACACAGGAGTTTGCAGCTATGGAGAGCCAAAGGTAAATGGAAACCAGTAGCCAATCGGAATGAATGGAGTCATGGGTAAAGTTTGACTAAATAAAACATGCATTTTATTAATGATCTGTATTTGTTTAGTATAAAACTAGCTGAATTGTTGTGTGTGAAAGACATTCACATTATTACCAGGTTGAAATTATTATTTTAGTTGGTAAAAATTTTCCACATGGAATTTATGTGGAGCTGCTACTTCCTTTGCTCGTTGATGATGAATGTGATCCACTCCATTGATGGTTGGATGTGAGCCAACATATGTAAGCATGGCACAGCGATACATGTAAACTTAGGAACTATGTGAAAGTGTTTGTAATCAGAAGACCACTCATTTTTTTCACTTGGTGGCATACACATAGATTTGTATTTATCAAAGTGCAATATCTCAGTTACTGCTAGTTAGATAAAAGGAATTCTTTTTTGTGTCTGACTTTTAGAAATTTATCCATCTGTTCTCTTAGGAATCTTTAGGATTTAGACAACTGATTATGTGCCTTAAAATACAAGGGTAAATCAAAAAATTAAAGATGTGTAAATTAAACTGACTCTGCAATCAACAGCAGCTGTCTAACATGTCATAGCACTAGTTAGACATGGTGGCATGTGTCATTGTGCAGTGCTACATGTCAGTCTGGCTCCGGTGGTGGTGGTGAGTGTGTAAACATGGAAGCTCCTGTTTCCTATTGCACCATTGTTGAGCAGCGTGCCGTAATAAGGTTTCTTTGGGCAGAAGGGGTCAAGTGTGCTGAAATTCACAGAAGAATGGAAGCACAGTGTGGTAATAAGTGTATGGGTTATACACTGAGTGGCCACTTTATTATGACCACCCCCTCAGTACTTCGTTGGGCCACCTTTTGCCTTTAATACTGCATCGATTCTTCGTGGCATGGACTCCACGAGATGTTGATAGGTGGTTTGTGGAATCTGAGACCATGCTTGATTAATAGCACTTTCCAGGAGTGTGAGATTGCAGGGTTGTGGATCCTGCTGTCTGATGGCTCGTTCAACTTCATCCCACAAATTCTCAATGGGGTTGAGATCTGTTGATTGTGGGGGCCACCTAAGCAAAGTAAACTCACCAGCATGTTCCTGAAACCAATCCTGTACAATACGAGCACTATGGAAGGATGCATTATCTTGTTGAAAGTAGCCATCGCCATTGGGATAAACTATCCAAATGACAGGATGCACTTGGTCCGCAACGATGTTTAGATATGATGTGCCAGTCAGACGTTGATGAACACGAATTAAAGGGCCCAAATCATGCCAGGAAAACATTCCCCAAACCATAACATTGCCTCCACCAGCTTGAAGGATTCTAGCAATGCATTTGGGGTCCATGTTTTCGTGCTGTTTCTGCCAAATTCTCACTCGGCCATTGGCATGGTGCAACTAAAAACGTGATTCATCGGACCACATAATTTGTTTCCAATTATCGACTGTCCAATCCTTGTGGTCCTGTGCGAACTGGATATGTTTTCTCTTGTTAACTGCAGACAGCAAAGGTTTTTGAACAGGCCTTCGGCTGCCATATCCCATCCGATGCAGTGTACGGTGAACAGTGAGTGCAGAGATCATTTGAGGGGATCCTTGATTAAAATGGTCTGAAATTTGCTGCACTGTTGTCTGTTAACAGACTGGACACTCTCCGTTCCGCCCGAGCAGTCACTAGTCAATGAAGACCACACGTTGCATGTAGAGACCCAGTTTTTTGGTTGACAGTCCAGTCTTTAAACACTTTAACAACAGCTGCTCTGAAACATTTAACCCACATTGAAAGTCCGTCAAATCACATTTTTTACCCATCTCGTCACCCAAAAACCACTTCTACTACTGTCCCAAGCACGAAGCTCTCCCTTTTTATACTAGCCTCGCCCTCTGGCGGCAACAGCATGCAGCCATAGCTCATTTGCTTAAAACTGTCAGGCTGTCATGATAAAGTGGCCACTCGGTGTATAAAAGTTTTCAAATGGGTAGGAAAGTTTAAATCTGGCAGAACAAGTGTGACTGATAAAGCTCAATCAGGGTACCCATCAGTGTTACAAACTCAAAACCATTTACTAATCAAAAACTACTATTATAGGAATTTTTTCTAGAATTTTTTTTTATTTTAATAGCAAATTTTCCGAGAAAACTCTTCTCCTTCAGGCTGTATTTTTGTTGTCACTTATTTCCATCACTATCGCAGTTATGGTTAACCTTGACGGTTAATATATAGGACAGACCCGCAGGGCTTTAAGTTTCCATGTGAAGGAACACAAGACTTACGTACGGAACTACGAACTGAAGAAGTCATCAATAACCCAACATTGTCACGAAAATAACCATAAATGTTTGTTTGGAAACGCTATTCGTATTGATAAACCTGATTCGACTAACAAGCTTAATGCATTAGAAGCTTTCCACATATACCGGAATTCTTCACGACTTGTCAACGACATGATGTCTACGCCATTTCTTTCAAGCGCGTGGAAACAACTAATAAAAATCCGTGACCGACAGAACTCTGATGATGTCACAATTATTTGAATGTTTACGCTCCATTTGTCCTGATGATGCAGAGCCAAACACTCTGCGAAACTATAGTCGATGTTAATAAAACATTTCATTGTGAATAAACATTGATAATTTATTCTAAACCTTGATGATTACGGTTATTTTTCATCAAATCCTGCCTTATGTTAGGCAGGGAAGATCCTCTGCCTAACATCTGGCTGGATTTGATGAAAAAATCCTGCCAGATGTTGACAACAAAAAGACATCCTGAAGAAGGAGAAGAGTTTTCTCCAAAAATTTGCAATTAAAATAAAAAAAAATCCCATAATAGTAGTTTTTGATTAGTAATTGAATTAAGAAACTAGGAAGCCAATTCTCAACATGAGCTTTATTCAAAGAACTCAAAACCATGTCAACCATGTGAACTCTTTCATTTAAGAAGTGTGATGTGTATTACTGCATCTGCTGTGGCTGATATGTCTAACATGTGATTGATATGGTTCTGCCTGTGCAATGTGTATGATGACTTATGATACCAGAAAGTGTGAGCCAGCCGACTCCCAAAACAGCTGACCGATCAACACAAAAAACAGCTTGTGCAGATTTCCACCAAGTTTTTGCATCATTATGAAGAAGATCCATGTTTACTGGGAAGAATTATCACTGGGGATGTGAGACCTGGATGTACCATTTTAACACCTGAGAGCCAGAGACACCTAACAATTTTCATCTCATTGGTCTATTTAAAGAAGCACTGTGTGGTTGGAGGTTTGGTAGTGATAAAGAAGAAAAAGAAATGGTGCAAATAGGGGCTTTCAAAGACAACAGAAAACCTTCTCTGATGGTGTCAAGAAATTGTATACTGTTACAGAATGTGTGGAACTGATGAGGGACTACACTGAAATGCAATGCTACAGTTCCGTAAGCTTCACTTTGTTTTTTGGTAAATGCAACAGAATTGCCTTTACTTTTTGATTTACCTTCATATCTTCAAGAAGAGATCTGCACAGGCCAGGACAGTCCATAAAGCCTGAACCCAACCTGGCACTTGAGCCTGTTCAGGCTTTTTTTGCCCCAAGCTCAACCTGGTCTTTGGGTCAGTGTGGGCTATTTTTGCACAAGTCCAACATGGCCCTTGTAGCAGTTCAAGCTTTTTGGTCATCAGTTAAGCAAAAATTTTGGGCTGGGCCAGGCTTGTACTGGAAGGTTTTATAGTTTGCTTCTGTATTACAGAAAAATGTTTTTACTTACAGAATGAAGATTGTCTTGTTAAATAATCAGTTGGCAAAGTTTACTGAGTGGAACAAACGACGTGGACATACATTGACCGCTTGATACATTGATGAATTACAGCTGAAATCGACAAGCCAGACTGTAAGATGAAAGTCTAAAATGGGCCAGTTTATTTCTTTAAAAGTTGAAATGAAATTCCGTTTTTACTTTGTTGGCTTTACTTTCTTAACAATGACCATAGTAGCATCTGGGATTTGAATAAGTATCTCAAAAACAAATTTTACACATGATGCAATTACTTCATGACTTGTGGGATTTTTAAAAAAATAATATTTGGAAAGAAAACTCAGTTATGACCAATTATACCTAGAACTGTGACAGCCATCAGCTTGGTTGCTATAAGGATTTTATGTGAAAGGTGATAAGTACTGGGGATTTGACATTAGTCGCTCTTTAGAAAATTGAGTCGTCACACTTGTCAGGGTTGTACAACACCTGACTGTTATGTCTGAGCAATTTTATGCACACAGAGTTAGCAACTAAAACATGTGGGGGTTTATTCTTTTCTGAGAAATGTTTACATAAACAGTCTTTTCAGCTTCACAGTACCAGATGATTGAGCTTCTGGCATGATACTTTGCTACAACAAAGTTGAGGAAGTTTGAAGTATTTGTTTACATATTTTGGGATCAAGGCTATCTTGTTTATAATTAAGTGTGAAAGATGAAATGCCTATACATTTGTAACTAAAAAAGGTAGTCAGCCTTAAACGTCATCTGTGGGAGGAATTTCTACAAGAAATGGCACATCTTTCTGCATTACATTCAATTTACTGCTGAGGTAGTTCATCTCAGTAGAGCAGCTTTATTTCTCCAGAGAAAACCTTGCATTATTTGCAGTAAGCGGCAGAGAACACTGGATGAAAGTCTGAGACTGGCCAGGCTATAAGCTGAAAAGTCTGAGCTGGGCAGGGCTTGGGTCAAACTTCCTATAGTTTGGGTCAGGGCCAGGCTGTGCTTTCCAAATTAAGGCCTGCACTGACCTGTACCTTCAAGTACCTGTAATACATTGCCGTTTTGAGTGATTTTTGAAAGGTGTGTAGTGATAAGTGTTTGGTGCCATCTTTCTTGTTTTATTTAATTAGCACAGTTGCTACAACTATTAAGATGTTCACTGCCGCTGTGTTATTTTAGCAGTGAGCACAAGTTGCCAGTAAAAATCTGCACAAACTCTTCATGACGCCACAAGGCACACAGCACCACAGATGAGCTTTTATGCATTTAGATCAATCTAGCCACATGTTTGCATTTCATAGCTTTGCATGACTTTGGTATTTTAAAATACTAGAAAATTTATTAATAATTGATATTCATAATTCTAATTTTGCCAGTAATGAAATATTATCCTGATACTGATGTAAACATTTACTAGATACATGTTTTGGACACTGTTGCATATAAAACAAAACAAAAAAATATTTACAAATGCCAAGAAACTTCATAAATTATAACAACTGGATTAAAACAAAATCCATACGGTTTGATTTAGGTTAAGAATGAAATTGCACAAACAGTTTGATGCATTTTGCCTGCCGAGAAACTTTTGATTGAGAGGGGTCAACAATAGAGCATCCAAATTTAGCATCTGTTTTGACAAAACTAAGTATTGAAGTCAATGTGTGTTTCGTTGAAATCTTTTTAGCCTCCTAAATACACAAGTACTAGATAAACTAAAACTGTAATCTCATCGTGATTGTGTCTGTGAGCTTCAAAGAATCTTTTTCTTTTTTTTTTTTTCACCTTCATCTCACCTGCAATACACTTATTTTGTAAATATTCATCATACATAATCTGTATATATTGTATTAATGCTTTTGCGCAGTAGAGTACAGAACATTTGAACTCAATAGGCTGCCCTGCTATGCATGAACTGTAAGTAGCAAAGGCTTTTCATTGCCACTCAAACATTTGTTTATTGATAGTTCCCTTCACCACAAAACCAGTGACATTCAAAATAAAATAAAAATTGCAGCGAAAAGTGAATGCTGTGTTATGTCTACGGGTCATCAACTTACTTTCCCATCCCTAAACCATGTGGAGAAAAAGTGCTATCCAAAAACTGCAGTCACTTTTACACAATTGGAAACTGATTCTCAGTGCCAGTAACGAAATAGATTACTTTGTTCAAGTGCTGAAGGTTTTCAAGCCGCATTCATGATCCCTTTTGCAGTCATTGGCACCTAGGGCAAGTATTGTACGATGCCTCAAGGCATCACATGGCAGTGAATGTGTTAATAGTCTACATAAAACTTTCACCTCAGTTATTATAAAAAGAATTTTTTTTAAGGGGATTTAATGGCCCCTTTGAGTATCCAATACCATAGGGAGTTGTGCACTTATAATTTAGGACCAATGGTTTCAGGAAAAGTTGGAATCAGCTCTGTAGAGCAAACAAATGGCTAATGCGCTTCAGTTGAGATCCAGACCTGGTCTCAACTGTGATTATTACCCAAAGCTCAAATGCAATGGCAACTTTTTTTTTTGAAAGGGACCAGTTACAACAGCCAAGAGAGGAATATTACACAAGAGGTGCTCTATTCCTTGAACTCACAGCAATCGTACAAGAAATTTTCAATGAAGCATTAAAAAAAAAAAGAAACAAAACACTTAATAATGAACTGTTTCACTTAAAATAATGAACTGTTTCACTTGATCGCAGAATTATAATATCTGCAAATCCTTCACTATCAGAAACAATTTTTAATGATATTGGAGAATGAAAGCAAAACTGTTGGTTTAAAAATTAATAAGAACAAAACAGAAACGCCCAATGTACAACAAGCATGTCAATTCGTGTGCTATAGATGCTGATGTTGGAGAAATTGAAGCTATAGTAATATTTAATTATTTTCATGAGTTGGTGCGAACAGGTAGAAGAAATAAGAAAAATATTCAGCTTTCATGGGTAGCATTTGGCAAATTCAAAAGTCATCTAGTCTCAAAAGAGAAATAAGTAAAACATTCATCCTACCAATTGCTAACATACGATGGTGATCTTTGAACTTTACAAATTAAGTAGAAGATCCCTGAAGAAGAATTAAGCAATTCTTCATTGGGAATGAAAATGTAGCATGTAAAAGACATGGAAATTTAGGGAAATAATTATCTGAGGAAAAGAAAAATATGATTGCAACTCTAACCAATCACTTATAATAATCGATTTTGAGCTTTATTAATGATCATAATAAAACTAACACAAATTAGTATAGATACTAACATAAATGTATAATTTTCCAAGTTGGTGACATAAATATATGCAAACAAAGCTGGAAAACATTTTAATAATTTTGACTAAAACCTATAAAAATATTTCAGGTATCTATTGCCAAAACACCTTTTTTAATGTGATATACAAAACAGAAACACCTTTTAATGTGATTTCAAGAAAGGGATGTATTGTGCTAAACAGAAATATACTTTCATGCCACAAAGCAGGGAAACATTGCATTTGTACCATCAGAAGTACTGTTAGTAATGTTTATCTCTTGATTAATGGTATTCAGTGTTAAAGGAATTTTTTTAATTCAACTTTTAGAAAGTGAATTATTGTATAAATGCAATTGTACATTTTTGTCTCCAACAAAAATGTTACATAACAAAAGTTGAAAAATGCATGGTAAACTTTGGTGATGGTTACAGATATCCAGTTGAAATAGTTTTCCATTCACAAACTTTGGCAAGTAGAAGTAATCATGTTTAAAACACGCATTTACATCATCTAGTGGGAAAGTTTTAACCAAGGAAAACTAGAAAATGCACTGATATCTATGGCCATATCAATTATGCATTGCAATTTATTTTATAGTCAAGTTTGTAGAAACAGACATATTTTGACAAATATATTTGAATGACACCTAGTGGGAAAAATATGCACTTGAAAACTTGGGAAGTATGCAGATGATCCTGAAATTTTGGAAATTATATGTTACAGCTATTTGATGTTAAAGAATTTTTCCAGTTAGACAGAATTTGAGGCATGCCAAAAATACATGGCAGATTTTGGTCAGCACAACTGTGCTATTTAATGTTAAAAAATATTTGTGAAGTTGGATATTCAGAAATGATCATACTGTTCCTAAATGTACTGACATGTATTTTCATGACACTGGAGAGAGATACATCATCACACTAGCTAGAAAAAACTAGAAAATTGTACACTTTACAAAGAATAAAATTTATGATGATTCAATCTAGCAAGTTGAGAAAAACATCAACAGCAAAAAAAAAAAAAAAAAAAAAAAACTTGGCAGTCGGACTTCTAAAAGTGTGAATGTCATGTCAGATTAAAAAATAATAATAATAGTTACATTCCTGTGGTAAAACTGTAGATAAAGAACACTGGAAAAGACATGGATCTGCTTTCTCATGGTTATGACTTTCAAATGCAAAAAGTTTTTGAATCTGACCTCATATATGCCTTACAGATGGACAAAATGCATACCATTTTTCACTTGTGTGACATGCTGCAAAAAAATGAGTGACAGTTTCGATTTGGGTTGAACCTTAGGTTTAATCACGTACCACTCACAAGTATTTCCAACAATCATCAAAGATGCGAGACTTTAGGAAACTACAGTGTAAAAGCCCTTTTCTTACCCAAAATTTTGATATAAATGTTAATTGTTTAAAGTTAACTGTCAAAAAAGGTATCCCCTAAGCCCTGCCTGGTGAAATTTCTCTGAGGTGGCCAGCAATGGGAAAACCAAAGAAAATTAGTGTATTAAAAAAGAAAACAAAAATGACAACAACAAAACACACACACATGCTAAAAAGAAAGGATTTTTACATTCGTGTACAGTAGAGTGGTGCGAAAAAACCAAATTTATTTTTCCTGAAATGCCCTAGTATTTAAAAATTGTGGTCAGAGTGCCACAGTTGAAATAATTTTTGATTTGGAGAGTATCTTCCATCTGTGCTTTTACATCAAAGCTTCAAATTTTAAGCCAAAAATTGAAATTTTAAACTAGAAACAAATACGTCTCACTT
This sequence comes from Macrothele yani, assembly GCA_039090855.1. Taxonomy (NCBI): domain Eukaryota; kingdom Metazoa; phylum Arthropoda; class Arachnida; order Araneae; family Macrothelidae; genus Macrothele; species Macrothele yani. The sequence continues at coordinate 86,878,234 of CM077003.1, read as the reverse complement.
TCGCAAATTTTTCATTTATAGATTTCAGGTAAGTAAAATAAGACTAAAAATGTTTCATCTCATCATAGAAGAATCCTGGGCTCAGGGGCATAATGTTAATTTTGTTGGGAAACCAGTCAATTTACGTCTGATTTGGGGACTGTTTCCGACAGGCACATGCTGCATTCTTAGCATTGTATAGATCAAATATACGGATTATTTTACTGTAATGTGACTCAGTGTATTTTATTATGGATTATTTGATTGTAATACAATGCGAAGCACTTTATTTTGACGGTCGCAAAGACTCCACACTGTACCAGGAAATTTCAGAATGTAGAAAGAAGTGCACAAAAATGAGAACAGAAGAACATATTTCTTTAGTTCAAAAGCCAGGCTCTATTTACCTGGGACACGTGCTGATGCCTGTTTCCAGTAGGGTGGAAGATGTGATGAAGACCATCTGGACATATTTGACCAAAGAAAGAGACGTAGATGTGACTAAACTTCCCTGCCTTGGGTGCGATAGAGCACCTATGATCACTGGGAAACATTCTGGTGTTATGCAACATCTAGAAGAAAAAGTAGGAAGACCTCTTCATCGAGTTGTGTCTCAGTTACACAGCAACAAACTCCCACTGCATCATCTCATGGTGGCCATAGATGTGGAAACTTCTGGCCCTGAACCCTCTCTAGATCTTGTTGGCAAAAACCTGATAGACTGTGAAAACCTGCCTGTGATCAAATTCAAAGCAATTCCATCCAATATCCCAGATGTTGATGCTAAACATCTCAGTGCAGATCAGAAATATCTTCATGGCAGCATATGTAAAGCAGTATCATCTGAGGAATGCCCCACCAACTTGGCAGAGAGGAGTCTCCCCATCATGCTCGATGGGTCACCATAGCCAACCGAATTTTGAGATTCTACATTGGAAACAGCAGACTTCAAAATCTCAAGATCTTGACCACTTTCATCATGAAAGTGTATGCTCTAATGTGGTTTACCCTCAAATACAGATGCACGCTAATCGATGCACCCAGGAACCCGTGGACAACCTGCAATGCCATCAAGTACCTCTCCAAGAAGGGAGCCACTGTCGTTCAGAAAGTTTTGCAGGATAGTGGGTACTTTGGCCATCCAGAAAGCCTGCTAATGTCCATGCTCCATAATGATCGCCCTGAAATCTGCCAAGATGCTGTGCGGAAGATCCTTGCCAAAAGGAAGAGCAAGTTCGACGGGATCAGGATATTCTCACTCCCTAAACTGAATTTTAAGGCAGAGAGTCATGTCGATTTGATTGAATAGAATGCTGAAGTTATCACTGAGCCTGCAGTGATGATGGATATCTCAGACGAAGAACTGCAAAATATCATCTCATACCCTGCATCTCCTCTCCCTGATAATCACAGTAGGTGCCATACACTGCCTGTGTATGGGACCTACTGTGCCATACACAGGCAGTGGAACAAACTGTTCAGGAGATGATGCAAGCATCGAATTGAATGGAGATGAAACCTTTTTCTTCATCTCGAATATCTTTCATCTCAACAGAGTTTGTAATTAAATACCAACCAGACAAACTTTTCCACCTAGACAACTCCATGTGGGCCAGTAGCTCACGATGGGTACATTAGAGTTAGACTACAGGACAGAAAAAAATGCCCACTTTTGAAACGAAGGCACACTTCAAGCCATAGAAGCCAAAACATATAAAATAGGTGGAAGTTACCCTCATGCCCATGTATGGTCGGGTGGTTGGGCAGGCATGGGAGGGACTCCATTGCGGCCATTTTTGCGTGGCAAGTCCTGGGTACTTTTCAGTAGCGAAGAGCCGCAAATGAAATCGTTGTAATGCTAAGAATGCAGCATGTGCCCGTTTGAAACAGCCCTCAAATCTGACTTAAATTGACTGGTTTCCCAACAAAATGAACTTTACTCCTCTGAGCCCACGGGGTCTTCTATGATGAGACAAAAAAATTTTATAGTCTTACTTTATTTACCTGAGGTCTGTAAATGAAAAACCTGCGAAAGTGAGATGAATTTGCTTCCAGTTAAAAATTCGAAACTTTGATGTAAAAGTGCAGATGGAAGATATTCTCTCAATCAAAAACGATTTCAGCTGTGGCAACTGACCACCAACCACAATTTTTAAACACTAGGGTGTTAGAAAATCAAAAATGTTGTGTTTTTTGCACCACCCTAATATACTGTCATGAATTTTTTAAATGTTATGTTGTTAATCTTTAGAAAAAGACTGATAAAATAACATTTTAAAGGCTTTAAGATGTAAAAAAATCTAACTTTTGAAAGAACATAAAAAAAATGTAAATATTTATTTATTTATTTCATATGTGTTTATTATAAACGGATAAGCTCCATGTTGATGCTGTGTGAGCAAAAGCCTTGAGAAGATTATATTAGTGAATGCCTGGTGGCCAGGTGTTCACCAATACATTTTTTAAACTTTTAAAATGTTTTTAAGTACTAATGTTAGAGAATCAAGAGTAATACAATATTTGTAAAGTTAGCATTCAGTATGTATACATGTGTTTTAGAATCACATGGGTATTAAAATAAACATAACAAAGAAAAAGTGTTTCATTAACTTTTCTAAATGGAAAGTTTGTATTAATTAAATTTATAAATAGTTTTTTAAAAAATAAGGAATGTATATAATTATGATAGTAAGAAAGGATTTTAGAAGGAATTAGTGTTGGTGCATGTATCGGTGTTGGTACATGTATTGGTCAGTTAAGTCATTTTACAGTGTCAGTGTTACCTCTTGAGCTGGCAGTTTATTCAGTATGAATGTGTTATAGAAATGCTAGCTTGTTATGAGATGCAATGTGGAGCAATTATAGTAAGTATTGTTCCATGTCCTGTATCTCAATCAGGCTATTGAATATAACTAGCAAATATAGTAATGGTTTTTTGAGTGTTATATTGATAAAACTATTGCTAAGTATTTAATGGATAAGCTGATTAGAGAAATTTACAGTTAATGGAAGAATCTGGAATTTTAAATTGTTTGGATTTAGTAGGGAACTACAAAAGGAATGTAAATATATGTACGCGCGCATATTCCATATAATGGGTTTAGTATAATGAGTTAGCTAGGTGACTAGAGAAAACTACGATACATTTCGTAGAAAAATTTCTGGAATTTCATAGGAATTTTTTTGTCTAATTATGTGTTTTAATTGATTGCAGCAATACTACAAAGTAAATTTCCATGAGCATTAGACTGTCACTCAATTTTTTTTTTTTCGAATATTCAATGTCTCACCCTTTAATTTTGTTCATTTTAATAAACAAATAAGGCACAGAAAGTTTTCAGACAATTGGTCAATATTTAATGGTGGCTCATTGTAGCCGAACATTTTAATGCATTCCGATATGCACAGTGTAAGTTCGTAATGAAAAGTTACAGCAAAGATTGCAGATTACAAAAAGTAAAGTGATTTTTATTGCTTTCTCTGGACAATTATTAGTTTATTTGGGTTGGGGTACTGCCGGCGATGCTTTTCAACTACTTGAAGAATGTACTGCTTCTGTTCTTCTTGGTTAGTTAATACAGTGTTGAAAGACTGTATTAGCAAAATGCCCCTTTCTGCTGCATCGTTAACAACTTTGAGATTCTTGACCCTCCGTTTGGCTTCATCTTCCTCCCAGGTGCTAGGATCAGCTTGAAGAAAGTTATCAGAAACTTGCAAAGCCATGAACAGTTTCTTGGTGTTGTTTGTCACAAAGTCTGATAGTTTACTTTCTTTTATTTGTTTTTACCATCTTCATTCTTCAAGGAACGGGATCCTTCCCTTGTTTGTCTAAGGATGCAACCATGGCCACTTTAATCTCTACGGGCACTGTTTCATAAAAAAAATGCAAGACCAACTAGAATTTCACTCAAATACCACAAATGGCCAGAGAAGCTTTTGATTGCAGCATTTGCAACAACTTCATTTGTGGTCTTGCATGCAACAAGATTCTGTTGGAGTTCAAGGCCCATCCTTGGAGCAAGTGCAGCAGCTGGTGCGGTAAACCACGATTTCACGTACAGCTGTACAACAAACAAGTTGAACTCACGAAGGCCGAATAGTTCTCAAGCAGTTATCTGAAACTGATGTTGAAACAAGTATATCTTTAAACTGTAAATCAGTTTTGTCATCCACCTAGCTCTGTGATAAGCACCAAAAGAATGTATGGAAGAATCCTCTAGTTCAAGTGTATCCCCAAGAAACAGCAGTGAGAGATGCAACATTTCTTTATAATCATTTCTAGGGTGGCATTCACACAGCTGTCCACGAATGAAAGTAACTAAGCCAGTTTTAATTGGCTCTATTCGACAAGCAATAACTTCGTCTTCTAGAACCGACTTGTTAACATCTTTATTAAGCTGACTCCAAGAATTTGAAAACCTCTGGAAGAGCTGGATGTTTGGGCCACTGGAAGGCCCCATCAGTTTATCATAAACACTTGCAATGATGAGTTCAAGTATATGGTGTCAGCAAGCCAAGCTTACAAGAGTTCTGTTTAGTTTCTGCTCGAGCAAGGTGCATGCTCCACCTTTCAAACCTGTATTGATGGCTGTGGTGTCGAATGACAAACTGAATTTTTTCAATCAAATTCCAATCCTGAAATAACTAGAATACTGCAGTTTCTTGCACTATTCCAGTCCCATTTTAGACTTTTGGAGCACCCAGAAGTTTCATAACGCCATCTCCAGACACAAGTACTGCTAGACGTTCAATAGTCTCCTTGTTGGTCAGAGCAGGGAGCATTTTTCCATGCCAGGGTATACTTAGTTAGTGGTATATCAGGAGCAAATGAAGATTATATTTCTGCTGCTATGACCTCTCTGTGTTTCTCCATGCCCATCTGATGGACTCTTTGTTGAAAGCAATTTCTTCAAGGTTTACACCCAATGATTGAACAGTGGCGGCTAGGACATACGTAGCTTTCCTGTGATTTATTTTTGCCTTGGTCTAATGCAGATGTTAACTCAGGACTGACAATGTTGGAAGGACAGGGTTTTTAGTTTTTTTGCAGGTAGAATAACTTGCTGTAGGTATAGCTGTTTTGTCATTTGAGTCACTATTACTTTCAGTACTGCTTCTCAAATCTAGATTCATTGATGAGGGCTCTAACTCACATTCTAATCTGTCAGCTTCCTTCCTTTTTGTAGTTTAAATTAAATTCATTCGGTCCCTACGCCTTTCCTCCAGTTTAGCAAGGCTTTTATCAACAGAACCCATATATCCTCTTCTTCCTTTTTCTCGCTGAGCCAATAAAAATTCCCTGTCCTCAGGCAGTACTACAGTATTAGGGACATGGCATTGGCATGAGCTACATAAAACAAATTGTCAAACGTGCCAACAAAAGTGGCTTCCTTTTTCTGCTCTGTCTCTGTCCTCCTAGAAGCATTATTTTTCAGGCTTTTCCACTGGGAATGCAAGAGCTTAACTTTATTGATCATATGATACGCTTGTCTGGTTGGGATTCATGCTTTCTCCCAGAAAGTTATAACTTCCTGTGCAGTCTCTATAGCACTGTCTTGAATGGTTCACTTCTCATTAAGGTGTAAATGAAAAAAGTGGTTTAAAACTTTACGGTTTTAAAGTAACTTGTTTCCGGTTTTGAACTCGCTAGCCCCACCTATTAACCAAATGCCTCGAAGTTTCTTTGATTTATCAGTACGTGTTGCATCTGCCATTTTTTAACAGATAATGTGTTTAATTTATTCCAAGAAATAATAAATTATTAGAGCTCACCTGGCTTTCGAAGAACTTACTGAAGAACACGACGTTAGACTGACGATGCGACCAGCGATGTTAACTTAACAGATGCTTTCGCTTGACTGAATGTGAAAGGGAAGACTAAAATGGATGAAAGAATAGTTCTGTATCTGGACAAGCAGCACCATCTGTTGCACTGTGGGAGAATTAGAGTTCAACAGCTTGTGTTCCGAATGTAAGGTCTCTTAAAAATAGGACAGGGCCTTTGAGCCACCAGTAAATTTCGAGGTACAGCAAAGAAACTTTGGGACAATTATTTTTACATAGAAATTAACAAATTAAGGAGGTGAGACTGATGGAAACAGAAGAAAAAAATTTCTTTATACATTTGGGTGGCAGTCTAATGAGCATATAATATTCGTATATTATTTCATAAAATTGTGGTTGACAAAAATTTATAGTCCATAAGAAGTAATGACAACTTCAGTGCAAGCCCAGATGCTTCATTGATTTGATATTTTATTATCTTTGTAGTTGCAGAGAAGTAAAATATTGCTAAAGATATCCTTTTGATTTTCTTTCATGGAGTAAGATATATGCAAATGACCTTAAGACATCTGAAAGAGATAGAGGCCGCCCCGGTGGGGCAGCAGTCTATGCAATGGCCTCTGATCATTCGTCCATGTTGGGTCTGGGTTTGAATCCCAGTGAGAGGCATGGATGTTATATTTGTCTTACAGTACTACTGGTTCTCTCCCTTCCCTGGAACCAATAGCCCTAAATTAGGGATGGGTGACTGCTTATAGCCCATTGAGTTGTTCACAGTAGTCGTTAAACCCTCAAACAAAAGAGAGAAAGGGGGAGAGAAAGAGAGAGAGAGAGAGAGAGAGAGAGAGAGAGAGAACGAACGAACGAACTTGAAAAAAATCAGTCGTGCATGTTGTTCTTTTAACCATGCATATTAGATTGGACATAAGGTAGGAAGTGTTGAACCTTGTTGACAATATATTGTTATTTCAAAAACAAGAAACTAGGTATTTGTATTTGAAGAATTGCTGGAATGTTATTTATTCCAAAAATTCTAGACAAGGCAACCCTGGAAATATGGTTCCTTTCCAAGTGTGTTAAAAAAAATCTTATGTTTTAATTTATGTTTTAAATCTTCATTAGCCAATTATTCAATACTTCATGTTACTCATATACTGATGTGTACTGATAAGGCTAAGAAAAAGTACAAAGTGATTGGAATATATAGTATAACAGTTCTTAATTTTTTTTCTTTTAATAGACTTTATTTTTATGTGGAAATTTTGTCTTTTTAACCCATATTATTTTGTTTTAATTCTTAGACGAATTTGTAGCAAGCCTCCATCTTCCAGCTTTTGATGCTCATTTAACTCAATTAACAGATGAGCAAGCAAAATATTTGGGATTTAATAAAGCTGGACCATTCAAGCAAGGCTTTTACAGGTACTCACAAGTGATACTTTGGTTATGTTTTGTTCTTCAGTTTTGGTGCATAAATATCGCAAATTCTTTATACAATATTTTAAGCACTTTTATACTCTTTTATTGTTTTTACAGTAATTTATTGATAAGTAAAATAAAAAATATTGGGTTGTAGAATAGTGTACATTTCTATGTGATTTGGCTTATTTTATCAACATATGTAATAGGGATTTCCTAATATATCAAAATTAGCCTACAACTTGTGGATATTATGCTGAATCTTGTTTGGTGACTTTTATTTAATTTCTTACCAGATAAATCAAGTAATTATTTTGTTTATTTGTTTGTATTTATTTATTTGCTTTGTAAGGGGTTTGACAGTGAGCAGTGCTTAGTTTTAGTCAGTTGGAGCTTCTTAGTGATAACTGCCCACTTTCTCTTGGAAACAGTCAATAATATTTTTGCCTCTTAATTGTTTATGAGTGCTAAGAACTTTATGAAGCTTCTGTACACCTTATGTTGTTGATCATCTTGAAAACCTAACTGGCAATTTTTCAACACCATTTTTAATGAAAAAACAATGGAAATTAATTGTTTTATGTTAATGTTTGTCTTGCACTTCTTTATTTGAGTAAATTTTCCAAAGAGAAGAAGAGTTCTATACAAGGCATGACAAAAAAATAATAATTTGACACTTGCATGTGCCTGTTATGACCATTTTTTACTCCCAGAATATAAATTATACACTGCAACCGAAAAGTAACATAAATACACTATAGGAACACAAAATACTTCTTTTTGTGCCCAAAATTAGATATGCATTTGTTCAGCATTGCGTGGAAATGTCAATTTCTCAGATGTGTAAAGCAATTGTTACCATTTCTTTAGCTATATGCTCCACTACAGCACACTTTGTCACTAAGATTTTTGCGTGCCCCCAGTTCTTTTCATGCATCAGTAATAAATTTCATGCAGTTATCTGCAGTATGAGATTTCATGGCCTGCATTTTTTCCTTCACAGTACTCCAGCAGAAAACAACCTCAAGTGTATGGTCCTGTGGCTATGGAGACCACTTGATTTGTAACCAGCTCATCCATTTGTGAGGGAATTTGTAGTCTCATTGGACATATACCTCTTCAGCAAAATGGGAAGGGTGACCATTCTGTTAAGATCACATCTTTAGGTAGTTTAGTTGCTGGTGCAACTGTAGTAGTATACATCCCACAGCTCATGCAGATACACTATATTTTCAAAAGTATTTGAACACTACCAAATATTTGCATAAGTGCGAAGAATGGTTGCACAGGTAGGTGCACTGTGAGTGGGGAGGTATTTATATAAAGCTGAGATGTTCTGTTGTTTTATCAGCAACTTTGAAGCAGATATGCCGCATGGATGTCGACTTTCTGAGTTCCATTGTGGGCTGGTCATAGGACGTCATTTGAGTAGCGTTTCCATACAGAGCATTGCAGCTAAACTAAACTTACCAAACTCGACTGTAAGCGATGTTGTGAAGAGATGGAAGCAGGACAGTGCAACTACAGCAAAAAACATTCAGGAAGGCTGCACAAACTGATGGAATGTGACCGAAGAGCCATGATAAGAAATGTTAAGAAATCCTGATCTTCCTCTGCTGTTTCCATCACTGCTGAAGTATGAAATGCTTGTAATGGCTCGGTTAGTACCATAACTATCCGCAGAGATTTGCACAGTGTGGGTTATTATGGTAGAGCAGCGCCACACAAGCCACACATCACTACTGTGAATGTGAAGCACCATTTAGAATGGCGTGCCTCAGGTCATTCGTGGACTGGGTGACTGGAAAGCTGTTCTTTGGAATGACGAGTCATGCTTTTCAATCTGGTGGGCATGTTTGAATTTGGTGATAGTCTGCGAACGATTTTTATTGGAATGTGTTCTTCCAACTGTTAAGTTTGGCGGAGGCTCCTTCATGGTATGGAGTTGTTTTTCGTGGATAGGACTCGGCCCGTTGGTTACTATACCACAAACCATAAACTCTGAAGTGTACCTCAGCATTCTGGATAATGTTGCCCAACCAACAATGTGGCAGTATTATGGAAATGAACATTGTCTCTTCAACCACAGTCGATCTCCCTGCCATACTGCACTACACGTGCAGGACTGGTTTCTTAAAACTAAGGTGGAATTGTTAGACTGGCCTACTCAGAGTCCTGATCTTAAGCCCACAGAATACCTCTGAAATGAAATGGAGTGATGGATATGAAATTGACCACAATGACCGTCTTCGCTCTCCACTCTGGCAGCAGCTTTGCAGGATGAACGGCAAGCCGTTCCCGTCGAGACCTGCCAAAAAATGATTAGTAGTATGCCGTGACATGTATACCACTGTCATACAAGTACTAGGTGGAACAACTAACTAATAATTGTGATAATAAAGCCATTTGTCCCAAAACATTGTGGTGTCCGAATACATAAACATAGAAATCGAGCGAAAACACACAGAGTCACGTATGGTAAGCTTTCAGTCATCCTACGACCTTGATCACCTGCGATCGACTGGATGGGCTGGTTGCCAAAACTACAATTTGAAGTTGGGGTGTTGGAATTGTTGCCAAAAACTGGCAACATTTCCAACATCCCAACTTGAAATTGTAGTTCTGGCAACCAGTCGATTGCGGGTGATCAAGGTTATAGGATGATCGAAAGCTACCATTAAACAAACCTTTTACCATACATGACTCAGTGTTTTCGCTCAAATTCTATGTTTATGTGTTATTGTGGCATGAAGCCTGAGTTTTAAACCGTGTCCGAATACTTTTGATAATATAGTGTACTTACCACCAGTGAGTGTTTTATAGAAGAACACAGGTCCAAATAATCCTGAACTTCTAGTGGCATTTCAGACTGTGACACTTAGTGTTCTTAGTGATCAAAACATTTTGGATAACCAGTCACCACAATATTCCCCAGTTGATATGACCTGACATTATGATGAAAGCTTCATATGACCACACTGACTGCACTTCCTCAAGTATATTATTTAATATTACCATGCAGGAATTCACATGATGGTGTGGATCACCTTTTAGAATGTGCATTACCAGACTTGGTCCACATGATATGAAAATCAAACATGGCATCATCCAGTGCACTAATTCAATTTCCAGTTTTCAAGGAGCTCATTGTGATGATTTCTGTGGACTTTACACAAATGCTTTATTGTTGACATTTTATTTTTAGCAGAGATGAAAGTTGCTAGATTAACACTTTGTGGTCAGTGGAGCGAGTCTCTTTCCATTTGTCACAAAATTCGTAAATGTACAGCCTTTATGAGCATAGCTGTGCTGGGGCCCTCATTCAACCTCTATATTTACACTTTCATGTTGAGCATCCATCAAATTCTCAGGTGTAACTGTGTACATAAATAAATAAATACAGCAACTGTATGCCTACTTTGGGCATGTGCACACACACTTGCAGTCTATTTTGCTCATACACACACTCACTCACTCACTCACTGCTGTGTATTTGAATTCTTGTAAAATAAAGGATGCTTCTTGTGTTTTAGCAGGTCCATAATTGGGTCTCTGAACCTGGGGGCTGAAGACTCATGTAGGGAAGGGACTGTGTTCAATGATAAACTATGTTCATTCACAAGTACAGATGCCAGTTTTGCTTTCTATTTTCATTCCTTTTATTAATTTACTTCATTAGTGAACTTTTTCCACATGCTGAAAAGTAAAAAAAATAATAAAAAAATTTAGAATATGAAGGGGCAGGGGGGGCCGAACTTCCCTGAAAAGTAAATAAATGGCGTTATCAGTATTTGTTTGCTGGCTGCTTAGTTACAGTGTTATTATTGCTGGAGGAAAGATAACTTCCAACTAGCATGAAAAAAATATTTATCTTTTAGATTACTCCTATTGTTCTTTCTGTGGATAAACACTGTGGTATTGAGGGGTTATTGATGCCCAATTTCAGCTTTCTTTTCTCAATCTTTAATTGCGCATTCTCCTTCGCTGGTGCTTGGAGATAGCCTCTTGTTACCATTGTCACCAGTAAAATTTCTCTTCTCCCTCAAAAACCAAACGTTCTCAGATTTCTTCCAGTAAATACACTGGCGAAAATGAAAAAAGAACACCAAGAAGGAGACTCCTAATACCAACAAAATTTATACAGCATAATAACAGAATACAGAGGATAACGTGATCAAAACATTATGGCAAAATACAGCTGTATTTGCTGGTAAACTGAAAAATAACATTTCCATGTAACATGGTTAGTACGAGGTTGAACCGCCATGAACTGTGTCACACTGTGCAATTCTGGCATGGAGTCTGTCATACAGATGTTGGATGTAAGTTTGGGGTATTGAGTTCCAAGCATCCTCAACCTGGACACGTAAATCAGGGATGGTCGTGGCTGGCCGTGGAGACCGGATAAATCATTGTCCCATAAAATCCCACACGTGCTCAATGGGGGACAAATCCGGTGAACGTGCAGGCCATGGAATTTGTCTCACACCCTGAAGTGCATGTTGCATTGCTCGTGCCGTGTGGGCGTGCGTTATCTTGCTGGAAAACACCACGATGGACCGACCTTACAAATGGCACAACAACGCGCTGAATGATGTTGTTGATGTAGGAGGTGCTGTTTAACGTACCCGGTACAAACACTAGTTGTGTACGGGAGAGATAGCTGATCGCTTCCCACACCAAGAGACCAGGTGTAGGCCCTGTGTGTCGCTGGCGGATGCAAGAAGGGTGGAGACGCTCCCCTGTGCGTCTGCAAACATTCATACGGCCATCAGAGGCTCCCAAGCAGAATCTGCTTTCATCGCTGAACACGACAGATCGCCATTGCGTTCTCCAGTGCAGACGTTACCGACGGTGGGCTGGATTCGGAGGTACACATGCCAGAGGCACATGTGCACGTAGTCCTGCATCCAGTAGACGGTTGCGGATTGTTCGCACAGTCACCTCAGGTGCAATAGCAGCTCAGATTTGCGTCACAGTGGATGTTCTGCTTGACAACGCCGCTCTTCTTATGCATCGATCGGTCCGCTCATCAGTCCGTCTGTGACTCCCGGTTCCACGTCTTCTTGTGTGGGAATGTTCCTCGGATCATCTACGCCACCATCGTACCACCACCGATACTTCCCATCCAATTCGCTCTGCAATACGCCAATACGACCACCAGGCCTCGCGGAGTCCGACTAGACAACCTCGCTCAAAGTCTGATAACTGCTGAAATAGTACACGTCTTCCATGTCCAGGCATTGCAGCTTCTTCAATGTTTTCGCACGTGTCCGTACGCTGACGACTGATTACATTCACTTCGCCATACTCCTTAAATACCACCGACGATAATTTGCATATTATGCCGTGCTGTGGCGTAAGCGCTCACCGGTTGGTCCCGAAATTAACATTACACCTACGTAAACTCGACCCCATTAACATATGTAAATTTCATGATTGTCCGCCATTTCCTTCTTGGTGTTCTTTTTTCACTTTCTGGCAGTGTACTCCGACACATGCATTGCAAAACCACTACAACTGGCAGTAAATCAATAAACAGGAAGTTGAAAGCTTTCTCTCTTCTACAAATATTTCTGTTCAGCACTGCTTTACACTACATAGAGGGATACATTTAGCTAAAATGTTCCCATGTCAACAATGTTCCTTTACATTTTATGTATCTGCAAACAGACAGAAAAAAAAAAAAAATATATATATATATATATAGGATTCTCTCTTCGCTGACCCTTAGCAGCAGCAAGTCCAGTGCACACGTGGCAGAGAAACATTGGTGCATATGTTCCTACTGATTTATTTTCAAGAAGTAATTCCTTTTGAGTCATCCACCATTTGTGCTGTATCATTTCAATTTTGCTTTTTAAGAAATGTGCAATACACGAACAAATACGGTAAAGTATTTATGCTTATAATGAAATACAAAAGCAAATTTTTAAGCTATCAAAAATAAAAGTTCAGAGGATTCATATCGTCCATTTTCTGGGGGAAGAGGGCTTACTTGCTTTGCAGGAGGGGCTGAGCCCTCTCTATCTTTCTGCTGGTTAGAGCCCTGGTTCTCAGTCATGCATACAAGCCAAGTGTACTGAAATATTTGATTTGCTGGAGATAGATGGGGTTCGCTGATAATGTTAAAGTATCTGGATAGTAGTTCTTTACAGAGGAGAAAATTTCACTTGTTTTGAGAAAATACAAAATAGTAACCAAATAGCATTATCAAAATTACAGCATTTATTGAGAGATGAATCTTCATAAAGAAATTATTCTTGACATCTGTGAGGGCAGGAACATGTGCATGTTATTTTGGCACAGAAGTGCTATACTTTTGCTGTTTGCCATGTAGCCGTCTCTTCAGAAAACTTAAAAATTGCATCACCCTGAAGCAAGAATTGAACCCGCACTGCCAATTTCTATTTGAGCATGCTTCCGTTACACCACCCAGAACAATGAATGCTCAAGCAACTGAGTCTAGCTGTAGTGGCTTGGAGGTTTGTTGTCATGGGTGGTGTTATGGTAACGTGCTCTAACAGAAATCGGGATATGCAGTTTCTTTTCCTTCTCCAAAATGATGCAATTGTCAAGTTTTCTGAAAATATGGTTACATGGAAAACAGTGAAAATATCGAACTTATGTGTCAAGAGCAAGGAGGTTAGAATAGATGAAGTAAGGATGACATCACAAACTTGAAAGAAGCACCTTGAGCAGACAACTTTAATTTTTAATCATCTCACCAGCATACATGGCAGCAGAGGCTGTGATTGGCTGTGACATCATGATCGTGACATTTTGGTGGCTTCACTTTGATTACACAAGAGGAATGGCTGGCCCTCACTCCAACTATTCTAACCTCCTTGGTCAAGAATGACACTTAGTCAACAAATAAGTTTTGCAGAAATAAATAAAAATAAAATAAAAAGGTGTTGGATTTTCAAACCAACCTTTAATGCAAAGAGGCTTTTGAAACAAGAAGCTAAAAGTCAGTGTTGTTTAATAGACAACAAAGAGAATCACATTAAAAATATACTGTTACTGAATACTACAACTGGAGGAATGTTAGAAAGTTTGTGACATGGTTGTTTTTCTCAAGAAAAAGCTCTGCCCAAAAGCTAAATGTGTGTAAGGACTCCAGAGGTGATATTTTCACAGAAGGCAACTTAATGGGATATGAAAATTTCTTTTGGAAATTGCAATGAAATACTATACTCTGAGTCACCCTAAAAGTGTGCCTTTGTTATAGGTGGGGAGCCTTATCACAACCTCTCCATGGAATGCAAAACAGTATCAGTCTGTGTTACAATGCACTCCTGCTGTTTCCTTTCTGTCAAGCAATTACACTTGCACTGATCCCCCAGCCACTTACCCACATCACACAAGTAGTGGATATTGTGAATGGGAGTGTAGTGGGGACCAAACTTCTTCCTCTACTTCCTGCTTAAGTAACCTTCCCCTGGAGTTTCCCTGTTTGTCAATTCATTGTCTCTGTGTTGTGAATGTTGAGAGAGGTCTTTCATCCCTTCCCCTATCTCCAAGTTATTCCCAGCTGGACAGAATCAGTGAAAAGTGCAAGGTTCTTGATTGAGTTACTTGTCATATCCAATTTATTTCTAAAACCACTCTTGACTTTTGGAAAATTTGTTTTAGGTAGCAATTTTATCCGATAAACTGCTGAGTAACAAAACTGTATTCTGAGGATTCATTGTGAAGAAAGTTTGTTGAATAGAAATGAACTTAAATTGTAAAAACGTAATCAAATAAAATGAAAAAGTTGGTAAAATATAGTTGAATTTAGACAATAAATTAAACTTTTAAGTTCAAATTTTTGATAAATGAGTTTAAATCTTTTTTATGCACATATTCATAGAATACATGGTCTGAATAAACAAATTAATGAAGAGAAGGAAACAAAGACTAAAACTTACATCTCCTCTTCATCATCCTAATAACATGTATACTTATTTTCAACTGTAAAAAATTCTGTAATTCTGCTCTGTACAGATTTCCTATAAAAAGCATTTTGTTCATAAAAAGTTTCACATTTTTTTAAACATCAGAACATTTTGTCTGGAACACTTTCTTGAAACTGTAATCTTCATTTAATCTGAATGCTTTTAGCATTTCTTCATGTGAAGGCTTTTTTGATAGCCTCTTCATCATCATCTTTGTCACTCACTATAGTTTTTTCACTTCATTTTGTAACACTTTCAAAGATGTCATTCTCTGTAGGATATTCTGCAATCACAATGGCTTCATCAACATTGAGAAAATCAGAGAGCTCTGCACTTTCTTCAACACTTCCTTTGTCTTTCAGCTGCTGCCATTTCCCTTCCAATTCTGCCAGGCTGATTTCAGATTCAATTTCTGCTGTAACAGTTTTGAATCCGATTTTCAGAAAACAGTTGTGTATAGTGGATGCTGTCACATCACATTCCCAACCTTTTGTCATCTCCGATATGGCGATTCTCAAATGTAAAAGATTAATTATCTATACATTGGCTGCTCTCTGTAGCTAGAATAACTTTTTGCAGGATCCTTTTTCGATAATGCATTTTAAGATTTTTAATTATACTTTGGTCTACTGGATGAAGTTCTGCAGTTGTGTTGCAGGAAGAAAAATAATTTTCATGTTCTTTAATTTGCATTTAGAAGCACAGTCTTGTGGATGTGCAGGGCAGTTGTCTATAATGAACACAATGTTGTGACATTGTTTTATCAATCAGTTATCCCATTTTAATAACTACTTTTCAAAAATTTCTGAAGTCATTCATGCCTTTTTATTGAATTCACAGTCTACCTCTAAAGATTTTGTACCTTTAAAGCATCTTGGGTTTTTACTTTTTCAGATTATTAGAGGTTTTAATTTTTCCTCTCCAGTCATATTCACACATGGCAAAACAGTTATTCTTTCTTTGTTGCGCTTGCCTCTGAAGCACCTGTCATCCTTAAATGTTAAAGTTCTACTCTGTAGACTTAAAAAAATTAACAGTTTCAGCTACATTAAAAATGTCTTTTGTAGGATATTCTTTTATAAGTTTTTCAGTATCTTTTTCATATTTTACACGCACCTCTTCTGAAACATCTGCACTTTCTCCTGGTACAGTTTTATACAAAATACCAAGTCAGTTTTTTAATTTATCTAGCCATCCAACACTTGCTAGAAATTTTGAGTGTCCTAAATCTTTAGCAAATTCCAGGGCTTTTTGTTGGATCATTGGACCAGAGAGTGGCAGATTTTTATCACGAACCATATTCACCCATTTTAAAATGGCGGCATTGACGGCTTCATATGAACACTATTTAAATCTTTTTCTACTCACATTCCTACTGCTTTTGTGTTGAATGTTAGTTGCAGATCGATGTTTTTAAATTGTTGGCACACTGCTTGTGGTTATACAGTACTTTATAGCTACATCCTTCTGCTTCATTTCTTGCTCAACATCATCTAAAAGTTTCACTTTATCTGCAGGAGTCAGGCATTTTTTATTCGACATTTTCAGCAAACAACACAGGCGAGTCAAGCGTACTGATTGAATAAGAATGAGTATTGTTGTAACTGGTGTGGCCTGACTCTACAGAGTCAGACCATAGCAGTTACAACCAGTTTTACCCTGTGGATTGTAGTTTCCACACTGGACTTTCTATCCACATTTGGAATAACAGCTGCTTTGTACCGTCTCATGGGTACACGACTCCCTGTGTGTTGCCCCCCTTCCGAGACTCCTGGCACCTCACAGAACCAAAAGTTTCAAGATAAGGAATTAAGGATGCTTTGCTCCCATCTGCGTGCTAAAAAATCGTAAAGCAAAACTTTTGAAATGCACACACACACAATGATAATTTTTAGTTGGAAAAAACTTTGTTATATAGAAATTGATTTTTGTAATATGGAGATTAATTTACATGTAAATGTCGTTCAAAGTTAAGGTTTCTGTGGAAAATTTCATTAAATAGAAGATTTCGTTAAATGGAAGAATGTCATATAGGGACTCTACTGTATTTATTTGGGTTTTTATTCAACAAACAGGAGAAAGGTTTTAAAGACAGACAAAACCATAAAAAGCTTAGTGAATATCCCTGAGAAATGCAGTGGCTAATATCAATATCTTCAATTTTCATTTAATTTATGTCTAGATTTGTATTCCATCTTTTCATTCAGAATTGAAGCAAATTAATCAGTGTCAATGTTCTGGGATTTACTGAAAAAGTTAGCTCTGAAACTTGATATCTCTTATAAATTTTAAGATTTACGTTGTGCTCAGTATGTAGAGAAATAATTCCATTTGATGCAACAATTTTATCAAGATTTAAAATCCTATGCATGTCTTGTATCGCCATGAGATACTATGTGTACCGTTAATAAATTGTACATGTACCATAGTATGGATGTTACTGCCAAAAAAACATTCAGTCTATTTTAGAACACTTAGATATTTTGCTGTAGCCTACCTGTGCTCTATCAAATCCCACTGTAAGTAGAAAGCCATGGCTCATGTGACTGTAGCAGCTTGCTGCTTCATGAGCTGAGGTCCAATACTTCTGCTATAGCATTGATTACTGGTGAGAATTTAGTGCCCCCCTACATTTGCCAAGTTCGATCTTTAAATGTTCACAGTCCCAATATATTTTGCGTTATCTTTAACTCCTGTCTGAACATTTTGCTGTGGAATGTGTTTAATAAATGTCTCTCTGAATCAACTTGCCTATTTTGGGCATTAAAGCAAGAAGGATTTTTTACTTTGTCATGTTTTTAGCACGTCTTTTGTAAAAAAAAGATTGTTCTTATGTTATCAGTTTGTCCGTCCATCCATCTGTGAACGCCATATCTCTGCAACTATTAGTCCGATTTGAAAAATTCTTATTGCATTGGGAAGCTTCAAATGTGAGAATGATGATCCTTGCATTCAGGTTTTTTTTATGCACAACTTCACTGCTAGAGGGCGTAAATGCAGATGATATCAAATTCAAAATACATTCTATTTCATATATTTGCTTCTAAATATCCATTTGAAAAAAAAATCCTTCCTTTCGATGCCATTTATAACGAAGATTATTTTAGGCATAGTTTCTTTATCAAGTAACTCATACAATTTCTGCTAGGGGGCGTAAAGGTAAATTGCGCTTTTCCCGATATCTCTGCTTCTAAAACTCTGATTTGAAAAATTCATCCTGCATCAGAAACAGCTTCTCATGTAAAATGTTTTGCATAAAATTTCTAGTTTCTTGTAACAAATGGTTTGGCCACCAGAGGACGTAAGTGTTTTTCTGCTTCTGATGTATTTGCAGAAAAATCTAAGCTTCTGTAAATGCAATTGAAAAAATTATTTTGTGGACCACTACTGCCACTCGCCTCAGAAAACTTTTTGTGAATACCTCCTGCTTAAAATAGTGCAGAGTTTTTCTGTCAGGGGGTGCATATGTATATCTTAATTTTGTCAATATCTCTGCGTCGAAGAGTCCGATTCAAAAAAATTATTTCTTTGTTGGAGAGCGTTTTCTGGTGCAAAATATTTCTGGTGCGAAATATTTCTGGTGTAGTTTCAAATTTTTCAAGTAATGCATAGATTTTCTGCTAGGGAATGTAAAGGTGAATAGCGTTTTCCCTGATGTCTCTGCTCCTGAAACTCTGATTTGAAAAATTATTTCTGCATCATATACAGCTCCTGATGATAAGAAATGTTTTGATTATAATTCCTAATTTTTGTTAAAAAATGGTTTGGCCACCAGGGGGCATAAGTGTTTATTTCCACTTTTGATGTATTTGCAGCAAAATCTAAGTTTCTAAAAACTGATTTAAAAAATTATATTGTGGACTGATACCGCTCACCTGGGAAAATCTTTTCAGAATATTTTCTTCTTAAAACAACGTATAGTTTTTCCACCCGGGGAGTAGAAGTATATATATTTTTTGTTGATATCTCTGCTTGTAAGAGTCCAATTTAAAAAATTATTTCTTTGTTGAAGAGCCTTTTCACTGCAAAATGTTTCTCATATAATTTCTAATTTTTCTTAGCACACAAGTTTGCCACTAGAGGACATAAGTTCACGTTTCTGTTTGCAGCAATACCTGCGGGACTAAAAACCCAATGTAAAAAATGATTTTGCAGTTAGATAATACTCACAAAGAGTTTTCATAGTTAGTAGTTTCTTCCCAAAATAAGGCATAATTTTGCCGCTAGAGGCGCCAATGTTTAATCCATTTTTATTTTTAATATCTGCTTCTATATGGGCGATTTAAAAAATTCTTTCAACACCATAGGCCATTTACCTAGTGGAACACTTTAGTGTAGTATTTGAAGAGTTTTATAGTTCACAGTTCTGTCACTAGGAGGTGTTTATGTACTTCTGTTTGCAGCTGTATCTCCACTTCTAAAAACACTTTTGAGAAATTTCTTTTTCACTGTATGCCATTCATTACAGTAGAGATGTGGAGCATTATCCTCTTTAAATAATGGATTTCCTGCTAGGGGGCATAAACGCAGAACATTTTTTTTTTTTTTTTTTTTTTGCGCTGTCTCTGCTTCCGGGAGGCGTATTTGAAAAGTTATTTTTCCTTAGCATAGCTTTTTTCATGCAGAATATTTTTCGCCCATTTTCAACTTTCCCATTATGCAAAATTGTCCTGCTAGAAGGTGTAGAATTATATCATCTTTCCTTCTATGTTGTTTCTTGTAACTGTTTGATTTGAAAATCTGTTTGTCCCTTTTACCTTCTTTCTGGTATGAGAAGCTTTTTGTGCTCCATTTGTTAATCTTCGTAGCTCATACTTTTTAGCCGCGATGGAAGTAAGTTTCTGGATGTTTTATCGATTGTAGAAATCCGGTTGATTTTTTCTAACCAGTTGCATTGACTTTGAATAACTTTGATAAATTTAATTTGTGTCAGAAAGGATTCCAAAGATGTGTTCGTTACAACCAAAAATTTGGTATCATCTTTCTTGTTTTAATTATTTTCCCACAAGATTTTACATTGTATGTTTCCTATCAATGTAGAATTATGTAAATAAATGTAGCTGTCCCTTCCCAACAAAGCAACAACTTATGTTGGTTGCCAATAATGCTTAAAGCATTGATATTTGGACAATCAAATATTTTTCTCATACATTCTCACGCAAGTAGCATGCATACTTTACCACTGAAGATTTCTCTAGTTTCCAAATATCAATTAAATGCTTATGATGTGCTTTTGATGCCATTGACTGATCACTAAAATCTGGAAAAGGAGAATGATTTGCCTGTGCTAACCAGTTATAATGAAGTTGTTTTAAGATATGTGTGGTGTCAAACATGAACAAGAGGGGTTTATTAGCATCGAATGGGTGGAGGAGGCTTAGAAATGTCCTTTTGTGTAGAAACATGTCAAACATTTTCCTGTTAACTTGATTTTTATTAGTAATTACACTAAAAACTTTGCAGCATCTGTTTTCAATTTCCAAAATGTATTTTCTTGTGTGCTCATTTCTCAGATTGCGCTGGGTAAAAAAAGGATTGATGTCTTTATTGTTTGAAAAATAGATGACATCATTTTCATATAAACAGCATGAGCAAAGTGATTTGTGCTATTGAAAGACATACCAACAATTCTTCTGCTTTTGTAAGCAAACATTGGTTTAAAATAGATTTTATCAACTACAATATTTGCAATTTTTTCTTGCTCATGCAGCAATGACACTTTTTGCCTTAAATTTATATTTAAAAAATGGATCCCATTCTGCAAACACACTAGATAGCCTTCTCAAAGTTCTAGAGTTAGGAAGCCATAGAATACCACACGGTCTTATGTATTCATAAGTTGCAGGGGGCTTAATAAATTATGTATATGTAAACAACAAAACATTAGACTTGAAACTAAAATTATTTGGAGCTCAGTTTAACAACTTTAGACAAGATCAAAGTGCAGCATAGTATAAATCCAGATATTTACTGGCATAAAACACTTTACAGAAATTGCCAAGCTTTTGCTCTCCACTGGGAGGTTTTTTCAAGACAGTACTTGGACATAAAATGCATAAATCCCAGTGGAGAGTGAAAGCTTGGCAATTTCTGTATATTGTTTTATGCCAGTAAATAAACGGATTCATACAACACTATAAGTGTTTTGATCTTGCATAGTCTGGTGTTATTGTGTAACCAATATTAACAACTTTAGTTGTTGATAAAGTTTAAGCTGATTTCTCTTTATATAAATAAAAAAATATGTATCGCTCTTCCCACGTTCCAGAAACACATAGCAACCGAAAAATTGTTATTCGGTCACCGCCGGGGAATTGAATCCACGGATCTCTCGGTATCAAGCCGAGCGTGTTAGCCTTACACCATGTTGGCCAACAATCCACGGTGCTATGTGTGTTTTTAAGTCTACTTCTGACATGATAAGTCCATAAAATGTGCTCAGCTATTGAGACGTCTCCATCTGGTGGGCACTAACGGTACTGGCTATATGCGCTCGGCTAGATATCAAGAGATCCGTGGGTTCGATTCCCCGGCGGTGACCGAATAACAATTTTTCGGTTGCTACGTGTTTCTGCAACGTGGAAAGAGCGATGCATTTGTTTATTTACTGATACCACATATTTAGAGGATTTTCACTGATTTTTCTTTATTTTCACTGTTGTCATTAATATGGTTTAAAAAAGCATGCAATGTTTTGGTGACTGCATTAATAATAATATCACATGTCACTATACTGTTACATGCTACATTTTTTACAACCACAAGTAACTGTTGTACTTCATCCCAGGACTCATAATTTACAGTGCAGCCAAACTTTTGCATTTTATTTTCTGTATTTCAATTCCATTTGTGTAAGCATCATATGTTAAATGATTATATAATTTTGTATTTGTGGTTGTTTAGGACATCTGCCTATCGAGAAAAATTCTTCCTCAGGAATATTTTCTTATCAGCCCCAACTGGTATCAATAAATTGATATTTCTGATATTTTTTTCTGTCAACTCATTTAAATCTCTGATAAACTCTTCATTCTACCATTCATCAAGAATGCTCACTCTTTTGAAAGGACACATGAGGCGACCTTTGGGAATTTTTCCAGAGAGGTAACATGGCAGAATGGGAAAAACTGTTGAAATCCCATCTTCCTTGGGTCTTGGATTTTGTCTTAGAACCTTAAAGGTTCCTCTTGAGGAAAGCATTTCGTAATCTTAAATTATGAATTTTTCATAAAAGCGCTTTTCACAAATGGCAGTTTTTGTTTTGGCTCAAAGTCTGTACGAGGTGTTTTTCTCAACTATAGGTATTTTTTGACTGGGCCTTTAGGAAACATAAAAGCTGTAGGATTCACTCTGGTAAATTGCTTTCATACTAAATATAGTAAATAAGTTTAAATAAAGTAAATGTATGCTTCTAGGATAGTTTATCCACAGTATTTCTGATAAATATCTAAATGCAAAGAATCAAATCACTGAAACATTGTTTACCAGAATGATAGTTTGTCTTTGCAGCAACCACATTGTACTAAAAAATACCTAAAGTCACGAACTTTGACCTTGTGTGATCTGTGGCCAGATTGGTTTAAGCAGTTGTTGATAAGTAGTTTTAAGTCATGGGCCTCTGCTCTCTTCCACATTTCCCTTCATGTCCAGGCTTTCTCTCTATTAGATGGCTTTGGCTCTAACTTGTTTCTAGTTCAGAATCTTTTAATTGAAATTTTATTAATTTTGGAGTGAGAATAGGGTTCCTTCACAGCCAGAATGTATTGCAGAAGATTTTGATTACTACAACAATCCATACGAAAAACTTTCCCATAAGAAAGCATCTGACACCTGTTTGAAGGAATTTGTTGCTGTGTGGTGATGTTTCTTGTATCACATATTTATATCCTGCACTGATGTGCACATGTGTCTGATAAGTATGTCTATTTTATTGCCGTGGTTATTTGTTTTTGACATCATTGGGACTATACCGGCTCCATTTTATTTTTAGCTAATTGCACCTTCATAGTGACACAATTTTTTTATATGGTTATGTTTGGAAGAAATTGTGAAATAATATTCTTTAGTTTCTGTGAAACTCTAATACTTTATAAACAAAGTTCATTTTCAAAACTGGTCTCCTAGTTTATTAAATTAAACACTTCTTTAAGCTTCTAATTGTGTGTATTTTTTTTTTTTTTTTAATTTGCAAATTTTTGGAGTGAATTCTTCAGGCAGTCACTTGTTGTCCCTCTGTTTTCACCATCACTATCAAGCTTATGGTTAACCTTGATGGTTATGGTTATTTTTCACTAAATCTTGCCAGATGTTAGGCAGTGACAAACCTCCGCAGTAATCATCAATGATAGAAATTGAGGAGAATCAAAATTCCATCATCAATGATTGAAATTGAGAAGAATCAGAATTCCATCATCATTGACTGCTGAGATTTGTTACTGCCTAACATCTGACAAGATTTGGTGAAAAATAATTGTAACTGTCAGTGTTAACATAAGTGTGATAGTGACAACAACTGTCAATGTTAACATAAGTGCGATAAAAGAGTGACAACAAATGACTGCCTGAAGAAGGAGAAGAGTTTCTCCGAAAATTTGCAAATTAAAATTAAAAATAATATCTTAGAAAATACCCATAATAGAAGTTTAATGAAGTGTTTGTAATATTTTCTGTGCCATTTTACTCTTAATTCAATATGCCAGTGTCTTGGTAACTTTTAATGACAAATTTGCAAGTTTTTTGTTATTGTAGTTACAATTTTAAGATTTTGTATTTAGTTAATGATTTAAAAAAAAATCTGAATTATGTACAATTTATTTTAGATATTAGGATGTCACAAGGACGAGCTCCAGCACTTCTCTTCTGAGGAAGCAGTGAGTCATCATGCTGCCTCAGTCCTGCCATAGCACTCATCATTCCTACAGCTGTCAGGGAATCTAGAAGTAAATATTATTGATTGCAAATGATGCAAGGAAAACTTTTTGTTATTAGTGTTATAAGTATGTCATGCTGTGAATCTCGTTCATTAATGAAAGATTAATTTTTGTATGAACAGATAGTATTATATCATTTTATGTGATGCTTGATCTCATTGTTGTTGATATTAATAAGAAAGCATCATGAACTTGGTTTCGTAGGAAAATTTTGACCTAGGATAGTAACTTATGCCCTGTTTGAGAGACAATGTATAAAAACTAAAAACAACTCATTATAATGTATGGTGCCTGATTAATAGGTAATGAAACTGATGGATTTATATATAACATATTTAGTTATGCACAAAATTGCATTTGCTTTCTGTAGAGAGTATTTTAATTCTCAATATCTTCTGGGCTCTAGACCATAATCAGACAAATACACGACTATAAGTAAGACAAACACACGACTATTTTAGTAAGCTTTTGAGCAAAATGTTCACTCTTTGCATGTTTGGAGTAAACTTGTTATAGTACTTGCACACAGACACACCTTTAAATCTAAATATTTTTTCAACTACAATGTGTGTTCTTTGTTGGGTTTTAAAAATAGTTTATTACTTCATGCAATCCAGGTGTGACTTTTCCTTTGTATTTACAACTGGCATGTATCAGATCCTGTGTTGTGTTTGTGTTTGGTTGTGATCATAGATGCAATTAGTGTTTTATAAAATACATTTGTTTCAAAAATCATGCAGTATTCTTATGAAGTTTGTATTTTGCGTTTACTATTACAGCACCGCTCTGCTATTCATGAAAGTTAAATGTAGAAAACTCATATTCAAAATGTAAGTGTAGAGAACTCATTTTCTCATTTCTTATGATAGTTATGGTTTCAGTGAACAATTATCCTGAACTTGCAGTTTGAAATTGAACTTTTTAGTTTACTCATTGTGTATGGTTGTAAACCAAATCTTTTTTTTTTTTCCCTTATTCTTTATGTAGAATCTAAGAGTAAGTAATATCAGTGAAAAGAAGAAAACACAACTTAAAAACCTTTGTAATGTACTTGAGCTTTAGATTTTTCTGTTGTGAGATTATTTAGTGATTGAGCATATATAGAGGAATAATAATCAGGAACTGATGGTACATTTTGTATGAATATGTTTTGCCGACATGTAGGAATTTAGCTACCAAACATCATCTGTGTAAATTTTGTGCACAACAGCTGTGGGTTCTAAAAAGTCGTACATTTCTCTAATGAAGGTGAATTAAGTAAGATTCCTGAAAAGTAAAACAATTAATAAAATATCATTTGAAAGTTAAATTTGTAGATAATGAGATGCACACTGCAACCTCATAGCATTAAGGTGTATGCTCAAATACACATGATAGCCTGATTCCTGAAAATAATTAATAAAATATCATTTTAAAAGCTAAATTTGTGTAGATAATAAGATGCACAACTGTAACTGCATAGCGTTAAAGTGTATGCTCAAATAATATGATGGCATTGAAGCTATGTTTTAAAAATTTTTGTAATCTTATCACTTCAAAACATATGCGTGCTATAAATTGCCTGCCCTTTCTTTTTAAGAAATTTCAAGTACATTAGAAAGTTAAATATTATTCAGTAGGCACCCTTTATGAGATGAACAGCTGAAGTCACTGTCACATCCCATGTGAAAAAAATCAAGTTATTATAGTTTGCATTAAACTTCTTTTGTCCTCCCCTCCCCCCACCATAAAAAAAATGATAGCATTGTGTAGTGTGCTTTTTGTCTCCAAACACTTGCCAGATCATATGCAATCATCTTGTTGCATGATTTTTAGCCAGCACAAAATTTCACAGAACAAAGTAATGTAATCGTCAGGCCTGCTTTCTGTGGTTTTAAACAGACATCTAGAAAATTAGGAATGCTGTGCTGATCTATAAAGCACAAGTGCTTCTTTGTATCTGTGAAATATCTGACCTACTAACATGTTTGTTCATCTGTCTCTGTGTGCTATTAATATTCATTGTGTACAGCAGTCAGTCCCATTATTATTCAGGTATATTTGCAGGTCAGCACATACTATTATTACTCATTGGTGATTAATTTGAATGTAATGGACCTAAATAATTTAAAATTTACAATCATTCACAAGTGAGATTAAGATTTATTTTTATCATAAGGAATGAATTTATCATTCAAGAGAAATTGCCTTGTAATCTTTATGGAGATCAATGATGTAATTAGATGCCAAATAAATTGATGCATAAATTATGTGAAATTCTTAAAGATGATATTTCTATCTAATGTGTAAAATTGCATGTATTTTTGAAGAAAATGTATATATTTTAATAAAGATCAAACCGTCCATGAAATTAAAACACTTGACAAAGTGCCACATCATGATGTTCTTATTAGTGTTTAAATGTATAAAAATTATGTATATTAATTATATGTCATATCTATTTTGATATTGATAATGAGTCATATGTATCAATGTTACTTGACTTGAATGCAAGTATGGATTAAAAAAATAGTCTTAAGTTACTCAAGCTAGACATTCAGACATTCCTAAAACTTACTGTCTGTTTCACTATTGAATTTAAACTAAATATTAGAAGAATGTTCTCCTTGAGTGATAAAAAAGCAATAGTATCTAGATCTCTAATGATTGGTCATAGCCATTATCATGACAAAAATGTATGTAATATTTTTATTGAAATTCCAAACTGGCATTTATTTTGTGCTTGGTATCTCGTCTTTAGTATGTAAAAGTTAAAATAAATAAATAAAAAATGTTCATTGAGTTTAAAATTTATTTTTGCATTTTAAGATTGTGACTATGTTTTCTTATTGTTCTTGTCCTTTTTTAAATTTTTTTTTCTTTATGAATGTGTTCCATGAGGGAACATTCTGCTAACATGCATCATAATTTGTTGACAAATATGTCAGGTAAATAAGGGAATGGTATAAAGAGGATTATGTGCTTCATAGAGTAGATTAATTTAATGTTGATTTATTCATTTTTGTTTGTTTTTTAATGTTACTGTGCAAATATTTGTGATTGTTATGTTATGCTTCATCAGAAAAACTGCAAGAAATAGTATAAGCACTGGATTACTAGTGAGGCTCTTGATATTTGACATTTGATCACACAAAGCATACAATAAATGGAATTGACACATTAATATTTGCTCTAAGTTCTGAGTAATGAGTGCTTCTAATGCCTGACTATATTGCATGTAAAAGTTTAATCTTTGTTTTGATGAGTTTTACTGAAAATTAACGATCTTTATTGAATAGAATATGTTCTCTTTGCTGATATTATCAATGTCCATGTGAAGTTGTTGTTTTTTCATATCCAGTCACCCCAGATTTCACTGTATCATATATATGTATTTAGTTATTCATATCTTTGGTAGCTTAATTTACAATTTAACAGAGACACTAAGATATGCATATCTGAGAGAAATAAAAATTTCTGCAAACCATTAGGTGCAAAATTACTAAAATTCAGTTTTTCTTAAGCCTATTTACTTAAGCTTTATTGCCAATTCCTCCCACAGTCATAGCAAGCACTTGTAGATTAGTACCTGCAGTAACCTGGTTTGCAGTATCATTGATAAACATATTTGTAATGTATAATCTGTGTGGTTGTAATCTTTGCATTAGATTAGCCTTCCAGTAAGGTCACAAATTAATCGTATTGAAGGGGATGGATTTCCTTTGTATTAAAATGAAACAAGTTGTGATATCTAATACAGTATTTGCTATTAATAGTATCACTGACTACAGTTTAAGTGGACTTTGACCAATAAATGAAACATACGGTTTTTACTGCTTATATTATAAAAAGTAGTTATTTTTTTATTTGATTATTATAATATATGTGTGCATCATATGTTGGAGAATATGAAAGGAAACAGTAGAAGTAACCAGCATTATTTAATAATCACACAAAATGTGCATAAATGAAAATTTTTTCATCAGAAAAAATAGATTATACAATTTCTTTAAAGCATAATAACCAGTTTGTTTTCCCCATTTACAATTCAAGATTACCAAAAATTGTGATGAAAATAATATTGGAAGGAACATTTGGTCAAGAAATATAGCTCATTTAATAAAGTGATAGATGAATTTGAATGTTTTACTAGAGCTTTTGCTATATTCATTTCAGTGCTGGTAATGTTTTGTGAAATCAGATTTAGGATTCAGATTTAAGCAGCATTTTTGTTTTATTACTAGCAACATACTTCTCCAATTAAATGGTACAACAGAAATAGAATTTTCAGTGCTTTCTTATAAAGATTTATTTTTGGCTTCCTTTCAGCTAAATAGGACTAAGTTCATAGTTTTCAGAGTTCACTCTTCTGATGTTTGCTAAAAGAATCAATGAGCCATTTTCTTTCATGACAGATTGTGATAAAATCATGTGATTCAAATAAGTTCTTTTATTCAATTGAAAAAAAAAATTCCCAGTGTTTTTTCAAAAATAATTTCAAAATCATAGTCGTGACACTATTACAGTATGTTGTCTGTAGAAAATGTTTAGTCTTCAAGTCTTCACTTTGGTGTCATTTATGGTTAGTAATATATCTAGTGTTTATACTACATAAAAAGGTAACTCTGCATGAGCCACATTTTCTAGGTTTCTCTTAATGCATGCAATTTTTATGTTTTGCATATATACCACTATTGACATAGATAGATACTATGCACAAGCATATATAGTCTTTCAAAATATGAACTGCTTCACCTCTTACTTTAACTTAGAAGTAGATAATTTGTGTGTGTGTGTGTGTGCGCGCATGAGTGTTCCAGAATGGCTTAAGTTTTTTTCCACCAACCCATTCCAGCATTCTGTATAATAATAGTAATTCACCTGTGTGTTACCGATGTTTGAGTGCACCTACAGCAGCATGCACAAAAAAATAAATAGAAATTTAAACTGAACCTACTGTGATCAAACATAAAAATTAAAGGAAACCAAAAGCTGTTTAGAAATAATTTTCATTATGTATGACATACATACTTATTTTGAAAATTTGTGTTACAGTTGTATTTTTTTAATGTCACTGTATCATTTATATGTGTAATGTACACACACACACACAGTTTCCTTCATGACAGTTTTAGCATTTCCAAAAGCTCTTTCCATTTTTGACCTCATGCTAAGAAAAATAAGTATGACATCTATTGCCCATTGTTTTTTTAAGTTTTGCTTTCTTTATTCATTTCACATCTAATGCTTTTTTTTTATTGAAATAATCTTACCTATAAAAAAGCTATATATCAGAGAAAATTTTTAAACCACTAATTATTGTAGCCAAAACAAAACACCTTCTCAGCCATATAGTAGAATTATAAACAGAAAAGATATTAAATTATGCACAGTTTCTAGAAGGGTACAACTGTAAAATCTCTCACACACACACATGCACACATCATTAAGCTGTTCTCTGAGATTCAAAGGTTAGCTTCTCAAAGAAAGATCATGTGCCAAGTACACATTTAACAGATATAACTAGAATTTACTTACTGTTAGTGTAGCACAGTAAGTAAATTCTAGTTCTGCCCCTCCCCCTCCCTGATTAAACACACACACACATGCACACACGCACACACACATATATATATAATAAACTGAGTGTCTCAAATAAGATTAAAACAAGCTTTTATCTCTTTAATGGTTGATCACAGATACATACTTTCAATTAGAAAAATACTCAAAATGCTATAAAGACTTAAGATATGGCAGTTGCACCCCTGTGAGTCGCATTTGCATAAAAATGAAAAAAATAGTTTTTTTATGCAGCCTTTGCAGAAAAAAAAAAAGTTCAATTAAAATTAGTTGCTTAATGTCCTAATTCGTTTAAAAAAACAAACCCCATTGTTCTACTTGCAAAATTTGCAATGAAACTTCTAAAACATGTATCGCCTAGAGCCCGTTTACAGGCAAATGGTAGCTTGATTTGCTGCATAGCTTCATAGCACTCAGCGAGTAAGGGAAAAGCTCTCATGCATGCAGGAAATTATCGCTCCAGACGATACATTTTATGCAGTTTTCATTGTGAATATCTCCGCTAGTTTTACAAGCAGAATAACAGGGTTTGTTTTTTCGACTAATTAGGACATCGTGCAAATTTTTTGATTGAACTTTTTTTTCCTGCGAAGGCTGTATAATTTTTAAAAATTTTTTTTGATTGAACTTTTTTTCCGGCGAAGGCTGTATAATTTTTTTTTAATTTTTTTGATTGAACTTTTTTCCTGCGAAGGCTGTATATTTTTTTTATTTTTTTGATTGAACTTTTTTTCCTGCAAAAGCTGTATGATTTTTTTTTATTGAACTTTTTTCCTGCGAAGGCTGTATAATTTTTTTTTTTAAGTTTTATGAAAATGCCACCCACAAGAGTGCAACTGCCCTGTAGTAAGTCTTTAAATCATTTTGAGTGTTTTTCTAATTGAAAGCATGTTTCTACGATCAACTGTTGAAGAGATAAAAAAAGTTTGTGTCAATCTTTTTGAGACACCCAGTGTGTGTATATATATATATACAGAAGGAAGTTGTATAAATTTATTATTCTTTCTGATGGCTATATGTATTTTTTATTGTGTTTTCTTACTTACTACCCATGTGGGCATATTATATTATGTGAAGATATATTATATTACTAGGCCTGCCCGACTTAATACTGTATTTTGGTCAACATAATAGCAGTTGCCCAATAGTTGTCATTATGGCACTTGACTGTGATTCTTCATGTAGAGTATATAAAATTATTTGCTGTTTTGGTGTACTAGAACTTTTCTGAAAAAGTAAAGATGCACGTGAAGTTACTTCTTTTTTTAAAATCATGCATCAGTAACAATATAATATTGTCATATCACTGCCCGTAAAATGTCATATTTCCCACCATTTTTTAATAAATAAAAATAATCATCTTTGTATTTTTTTATCTATAAACCTTAGCTCCCAGAAGTATTGTAGAATAGGTTCTTTGTATAAAATGTGCATCAATTTTCTGACTTTCGATTATTGCACATATTTGTGGTATTTTGAAAAAGAAATCAAATTTTAATATTAAGAAATATTACTGAAAGTTTGATATGGCACACGAATTATGTGTATAATTTAATAAAAGAAATATTGAGACATAACCTCTTCTTTTGCAAGATGATTATATTGAAGTTTCCTTATATTAAATATGTGCCTTTTATAGACCCGAATTAGTGCTACAGCTCTGAATCATGCAGAGCTTACAGTGTTTAATACATAAAAATTTTTTGGCAACCTGCATTATTGTGCACCTTCATATATTTCTTAATTATTAGGCCATTTTTTCATCTTTGAGTTATTGCCAAAGCTATATTACCCTGTGTTGATCCTGTTTCTTGCAGCAGTATTAAAAAATGTTTACTTCCTATATTTATTAAATTTTTATCTGACTTATAGTAATTACCAAGAATGTGAATCTCTTTAAGTTGAACATAAAAACATCTGTTTGGTTTGAAAACTGTTAGATGTGCTAAAATTAGTGATGTTAAATATATGCTCTTAATATTGCCTTGTAAAAACTGAGATATTTCATCACCTACCAATAATGTAGTCAAACAGCAGAGAAGCTTATCTTTTTTCTTTTTTTTTTTCAATTTTTTTCCCGACAACTAGAATATTACTAACTTCCTTCTCATATTCTTGTAATTTACATTAACTTTGTAGTATGGTATGCAAAATATTAGTTCTGCATAGCATTCTAGGATTCTGTAGAAACTGAGATTTCTGCAGCAATTATAATGTAATGATTCCTACACCTCAGGATTCTACTTTTTAATAAAGAAGGGGTGCTGAGCTCTAGTATATTGTTTTCTTTGGTTGAACTGTAAACTTAAAAATAAATTGATAAAAAACTCTTCAGCAGTTGAAATGAAATATATGCTTATATAAGTTGCATAAAAATTAGAAAATGATGTGTGAGTTTTCAAACTATATGTCTTGTCTTATTTAATCAAAGTGTGTTGGAAAGGAAACATTTAGGTTGTTGTTGCCAGATTTCTATCTCGATGTCTCTGGCAGTATTTGGGGATGGAGATCTGGCAACAACATTCCTTTCCAAAACTTTCATTGAAAAAAACTACAGATATGGTTTGAAAACTGCCATAGTTTTCTCATTTTTATGTAACTTTAGTACGTATTTTTTTTTAAATTTTATGCTGTATTTCTAATAGTAATGTGTTTTTGCCCATTTTTTTCTCAATAGAAGGTTATTGATAATTCATAATAAAATAAATGTACTTACATGGAATCTTAACTTCATAGTAAATTTGTATCCAAAACTTAGATGTTTTTTCTATGCTATGTTAAATACTAATGTTATACAAAAAATATCAATGCTCCTTAAAAGCACTGATAATTTTTTTTTTTTTTTATGAGGAAGTAACTCACTGCCCACCAGTCTGAACACATATGATCTGTGCAACCTATAACAATCAACTACCCATGTCAGAGCTTCCATTTTGAAAAGCTGGTCCACTGTGGAATTAAATGAAACTAGTCTTAAACCAGTTAAGGAATTTATGAAAATAATATCCTATCGGGGGCTATTTTGTTGAATCTGTTCACTTGTAAATCTTAAAGGAACTACTGCTGTCTTGTAAATGATTGAAATACAGTCACTGACCAATCCAAGCAGTGAAGAGATCACAGTAGAATTGAGAATCTGGCATAAAATATGATTTTATATGTATAAATGGAACTGTAATATATAAACATGATTTCACGATACATCATTAAGAATTTCCTTGATTTAAAGTTGTGCCCTATTTTATTATGATTTTTTCTCATCATTATAGTGTGCCATGGTAAATCACTCAATATATTTGCATAAAGTGTAGTTTCAAATGATATCCACTTTTTCATACACAAATTCAATGTATCTTGGCCTACAAACCACTAGCCAACTACTACATAAAAGCTCAGTACAAGGACTTATTATGTATGTAATTTTGCATCAGCAAATTTTTGTTTTGTGTTTTAAGAAGTTATGTGAAGTGTAAAGTAGTCTTGCATTCTGTGCACATGACATAACTTGCACTCACTCTAGCAGCACTGTACCATAGTAGAACTGATGTGTGTATGATCCAGACCAGTTAGTCAGCTGGTTTGATAAACTGCTTCTTTAGTCAATTTGCATGAAACTAGAGTTTCTGCATGGTACTATGTAGAGATATGGTGTGGGGACATTAGGCAATAGTCCTGGCTAATTACATGTACCTTCCTTGAAATTCAGCAAATGGGTCTACTTCCAGTGTGTACATACCCTTTCTGTAGAGCCCAGACAATGCAGATAAAATGAGTGTTACCTCCACTGTGACTTAATGAATTATATTAGTTGCATGGCCATTCTACAAAAATGGTAATAGCTGAAAACAATGAAGTCTAAAATTCAAGAGTGTATATGTAGATATTTAAGAATGCATATCAGTATTACAAGACTTTTTTTCTTCTAATTTTTTTTTCTATCACACTTATACTGGTACATATGCCACAAATATTGCACTTTTAAGTATTGCGCTTCATGTAATGAGAAATCACTGTTGTCATCACTGCCAGTACAGTGTGAACATGTTCCTAAAGAACTTGAATGTGAAAAAATAATTACTTATTATTTTGTATTAAACATGCAGAATATAATATTACTCCTGATAAAAATTGCATTATTCCTTATTCTTAAATGTTAGGCTTATGCAAAATTGCTGAATCTTTCTGGAGATAAATCTATCTCTCTTATTGTAATTTACCTTCAGTTGTCTTCCATATTAATAAATTATACAAATATTTAAAAGTTACTGTATAATATTCAATTGTAGCATGATTTACATTTAATTTTTACAAAACAAGACACTGTCCAGTTCATTTAATGTGATGCATTTGTTGCACATAGTGTCAAAAGGTTTTACTTATCAGAATGTGTAATATTTTTATGTACTAAAAGAAGATATGACTTCCAAAACAGTTTTCCCTAAAGCTATTCACATCATTTTGTTTGTTTTACTAATATTACTGTCTTTTGATGACGTCTTTTTGCTATTTTTCATAACTTACCAGATCCCAAAAGTATGTTATGATTATCTCATCCAACTGTTGATTCTAAAACTCTTTATGAAGTAAACTTCCAGTAAAATGATATGAAATGTTTTGAAGGAGTTGCTTACTTTTTTAAGATTGAAGGGAAACCAGGAGCTGAGTGCCATAGAAATTTTCTGCTAACTGCTCATTTGTAGTTTGTCATAAAATCAAAAAAGCAATTTTGCTTACTAATCATCTGTTTTGTTTTCTATTAGGCCTGATTTTAGGAAATACTCAAAGCTCAGTCCTGAAGGGGGAGGGCGGTGTTAAACTACCAACTAACATTTTTCATGAATACTGACACAAGTTTTTCTTTGTATTTTTGTTCTCATTGTGAATTTACTTCATTAGCGAATAATTTTTCTATCCCAAAAAGTAAAAACAATAAAATAAAAAACAAAATATAGAAAAAAAAAAAAAGAATGCTTAAAGAAAACTGAACTCTCTGAAAATATAAAGAAGAGAAAATCACATTCTCTGAATTTACTTGATTGTGATTTAATTGCAGGTTCCTTATTGTTGAATAAACTATTTCATTTTTTAGAGTTCTATTCTGGTCCTTTCTGTGGATTCATGCAACAGCATCAAGGAGTTACTGATATTGTATTTTGACTCTTTCTATTCCGCTTCTTTGGTTCCACTTTTTTCTCCATCTTTTATCATGTGTTCTCCTTCACAGGTGTCTCTTCTTATGGTGGTAAATAGCCAAACCCCCTCCCTTCCCCACTTAAAAACCAGGAGCCCTCAAATTCATGCCAACAAACCAATTTGCTCCCCTCCCACTTAATTTAAACCCAATCCTACTGACCCCAAAGCAATGAATAGGAGGAAGTTGAAAGCTCTCTCTCTCTCCCTCTCTATTTTCCAATGCCTAAATGGATACATATTTAGCTACCACCCACATTCCCTCCATTCGGCATTACTTTTCAGGCAATCAACTACATGGAAGTTTCTTAATAGCAGATTTGTATCTCATAGTTGCCTTATCAAGTTATGAATAGAGTTTTACCCTTCTGTGCAACTATGCATCTTTTTTCTTTTTTTCAGGAAGGGAGGTAATGTTTTTCCATATTTTACATTTCTCTGAGAAATAAAAAGAAAAGGGGCATTTCTCGTGCACGTGTCAGTGTCCCTGATACGTTGCACAACTGTTCCTGCATATTCACCCCAAGAAGTAACTTTTTTTTTTTTTTGAGTCAATCATCATTCGTGTTGTATTATTTCAATTTTTTTAAAATCAATACATGAATAAATAAGGTATTTATGCTTATAATGAAACACAAGAGTAATTTTTATAAGCCACTGAAAATAAAAGTTTGAAGAATTTACAGCAGTGTCCATCTTTCAGGGGAGGCTTGTTTGCCTTTCAGGGGGACTGGATGGGAGATAGTGACTGCGTCATATGTGTGAGAGGGTGGGATGAAAAGAAACTTTCTCACATGAGAACTAAATCACAATTATA
Source organism: Macrothele yani (assembly GCA_039090855.1). Taxonomy (NCBI): domain Eukaryota; kingdom Metazoa; phylum Arthropoda; class Arachnida; order Araneae; family Macrothelidae; genus Macrothele; species Macrothele yani. Next base: position 86,842,613 of record CM077003.1, on the reverse strand, counting down.
AGATTATTTGCATATAATGGCATCATTTACATTTTATCTGGCTCCAACCAGGAAATAATGACTTCCAAAAATTAAATATTCCTGCTTATATTTTTATATATCACAGAAAGGTTCCCTCATAAATTTGTCTTAATACACTTAAATTTCTGATTTTTATTTATTTATTATTGGTAATTTTTGTGTAAATTATTTTGAAAATAATCTCATTAAAGCATAAATGAAGATCTAGTGAACAGAAACTTTTCAATAATAAATCATGATCCGATATTTTAATTTGGGGATGAAATACATTGGTTACACGTACATGTATGTATATTTGAAATTTTGCACACACTTTTTATTGCTTTTGGTTGTGAAGCTTGTGCATTCATTTGTTGGCAAGAGAGCACTATGGTGTTGTGTCTATGGAAGAGCATAATATTAGAGTTATAATATTTGAAATAATAAAACCATATGAAATTCATGGAAATCTAAGTGCAAAACATATTTAAACTTGAAAAGAAGATTCTGTTTTTAGTTAACATTACATACCACTAGGCTGACCTCTGGAATTCAGAGGTCAGCTCCTAAAAGCACGATCATGTGCCAAATCAAATTTATTGACGGTGCTTGATTTTATTTACTGTTGATGTATCAAACACCTCCATTTTCAGTGATCTTGGCACACAACTCAGGTGTCTTTTACATCCATCCCATCTCTCACACCAGACCGTTCATACTTTATTCTCATTTTCTTTTTCTCTTTGCAGGGTTTCCCGAATCTGATCCCCCCTCCCCCCATTTCCTTGGCCTTCCTCTACTTTTCTTTCTTACCAGTCAGGCCAAACAAATTTTGAAATTTTTTCATCAGTTATGGAAAGATTAAAATTTCTGGGTACAATATTTTTAATCAGGCACATTTAAAGGGATTCTACATTGGAAAACACATCTACTGCTCAGTTTTTTAAATAACTAGAATGTACATACTATTGTAAGAGAAATAATTTAATGATCTTGTATGTGGGGCCATACAGAAGAGGACTAGTAATTAAACACCTGTGTTTAATTTCCTGGTCACCTTTTTATAATTTCAGTGTCTAAGAGCAGCAGAGTTTGTTTCTGTTGTGTAATGCAAGCAATCTGTCTGGATGATAGTTGTTGATTTTAAGAGAAAATCTATCTAAGGATATTGTGTCACTCTTCTAAATGACAATTATCATATTTTTTGGCTTATAATAAGTTGATATGGAGTATATGGGTAATAGGTCAAGTTTTTCTATTTTGTTTTCTTCATTCATAGATAAGACAATCTTTAGTCTAAATCAAGGTTAAAACAAATACAGTTAGTGTTCCACAATTCTGTAACTATATTTTTAATGTTTCAGTAGACATTAAAAGGAAGATAAAATGAGGTAACTGGCATTTTTCTTTTTATTGAAAAGTTTAATTTCATGGGGTTTTAACTTTTTTTTTTTTGTCTAACAAACTGTGATGCAACCTGTATTCCTTTCCTCAGTCAGAGAATCTGCCGCACAAACCTGAACAACAACAACAAAAAAGCGCCACACACAATGCTTGAGATATTATTTGCTGCTTTCTTACAGAGTCCCATTGAAGGAATAAACCAAAAGAGCTTTGCTTTCAGTCAGAAACATGAAATAAATTAACATAAGCATAATAATAATTGAAAGCAATAGGTGAGATTTTAATTCAATTGAGCTATACAAATGAGAGACTGAGTGAGCGAAAAGAAAATGCCTTCAGTAGCCGCTAGTCATTGCTGTTCTCAAAGTGCATGTGCTGCCTCCTGTGAACACGAATGTTATGAGCCAATCAACATTGTGGCACAGACATTTCAGAGGTTTAATCATTGCATGATTATGAGGTGCACCCACTGTAGTTCTGGTGGCTTTGCAAACTTAGAGGTGAATGTCACCCATTGGGGCCTTGGAGTGGTCATGCTTATTAACATAGGGACAGCTGCCATTCCAAATTGGTTACATCAATTTTAATTGTTTCAAGCTGGATTCAGGAGTGGCTACAGCACAATAGATCATATCCACGTACTGAGAGAACTAATTGAAAGAGCGAGGGAATATGAACTTCCATTGTGCATGGCTTTTATCGATTATGAAACAGCCTTTGATTTGGTGAAACCATCAGCAGTTACAATGGCTCTGAAATCCTGCGGTATTGAAGATGCATACATTAATATTATTAATAACATCTATGAAAATGCAAGTGCGAAGATTTGGCTGTTTGAAAATACAACACACATAAAAATTGGAAAGGGAGTGAGGCAAGGGGACACCATATCTCCGAAGCTCTTTAATGTCACATTGCAAAATGTCTTTCAATCACTGAACTGGGAAAACAAAGTGATACAGATTAATGGAGATTATCTAACCCACCTTCGTTTTGCTGATGACGTAGTTATTTTTGCAACTACCCCATCAGAGCTGCAGAATATGATCTAGGAACTTGCTGACAAGAGTAAAGAAGTGGGATTAAAAATGAACTTTTAAAAGACAAAAGTGATGTTCAATGCTTTTACAATAAATGAAGATTTATCGATTGATGGAGAAAAGCTGGAGATAACAGACACGTACGTTTATCTTGGACAGCAGATATCAAGTGAGGGTCACATTGATGAAGAAATTAATCGGCATACAAAACTTGCCTGGAGAGCTTTTGGAAGAAATAGCATAATTTTCAAGAGCAATATGCCATTATGTCTTGAAAGAAAAGTGTTTGATCAATGCATCCTTCCAGTGCTTACATATGGTGCAGAGACATGGACCTTAACTAAACAAAACATACAAAGGCTGCAGACAACTCAAAGAAGCATGGATAGGTGCATTCTTGGTGTAACCAGGAGAGATAAGAAGAGGAACTCGTGGATCCGAAAAATGACAAGAGTGGAAGACATCATGATCAGAGTTAAATCCCAGAAATGGCAATGGGCTGGACATACTGCCAGAAGGACAGACCATCGATGGACAGCCGAAATTTTAGATTGGATTCCAAGGGACAGAAAAAGACCCAGAAGAAGACCACATGGGAGATGGATGGATGGATATATATATCATCATCATCATTGTCAACCATTATCAATCCACTGCTGGACGAAGTTCTCCCCAAGTTTCCTCCACAACGGTCTGTCTTGTGCCAGTCTCCTCCATGTCACTGACGCATACTTTCGAATTTCATCCACCCATTTCACATGTGGTTTTCTTCTGGGTCGTTTCCTGTCTCTTGGAATCCAGTCTAAAATTTCAGCTGTCCATCGATGGTCTGTGTCCTTCTGGCAATATATCCACCCCATTGCCATTTCAGGGATTTTACTCTGATCATGATGTCTTCCACTCTGGTCATTTTTCTGTTTTATATGCCGATTAATTTTTTTCATCAATGTGACCTTCACTTGATATCTGTTGTCCGAAATAAATGTAGGTATTGGTTGTCTCCAGCTTTTCCCCATCAATCGATAAATCTTCATTTCTTGTAAAAGCATGGTACATCACTTTTGTCTTCTGAAAGTTCATTTTTAATCCCACTTCTTTACTCTTGTCAGCAAGTTCCTGAATCATATTCTGCAGTTCTGATGGGGTGGTTGCAAAAATGACTCCATCATCAGCATAACAAAGGTGAGTTAGATAATCTCCATTAATCTGTATCCCTTTGTTTTCCCAGTTCAATGATTGAAAGACATTTTCCAGTGTGGCATTAAAGAGTTTGGGAGATATAGTGTCACCTTGTCTCACTCCCTTTCCAATTTTTATGTGTGTTGTATTTTCAAACAGCTGAATCTTTGCACTTGCATTTTCATAGATGTTATTAATAATATTAATGTATGCATCTTCAATACTGCAGGATTTCAAATCCATCATAATTGCTGATGGTTTCGCCGAATCAAAAGCCTTTTCATAATCGATAAAAGCCATGCACAATGGAAGTTCATATTCCATCGCTCTTTCAATTTGTTCTCTCAGTACGTGGATATGATCTATAGTGCTATAGCCACTCCTGAATCCAGCTTGTTCTCTCGGTTGAGCCATGTCCAGTGTCACCTTCAAGCGGTGTGAAAGAACTTTAGTAAAGATTTTATAAATCACTGATAGGAGGCTCATAAGTCTGTAGTTTCTGAGATCCTCAGTGTCACCTTTTTAATGTAGCAGGATCATTGTAGCATTATTCCAATCTTCAGGAATCTTCCCTTCATTAAGGCATCGAGTGAAAACTTGGGCGAGTACTGTTTCAATTTCTCCACTTGCTTCTTGTATGATGTCTCCAGTAATTCCATCTTCTACTGGAGCTTTCGCCCATTTTATGTTCTTGATTGCATGTGCAACTTCTGCTAGGAGGACTGGAAGAACTCTGGTACTGGTACCTTTCGTAATGTCTGAGTACATGTATCATCCCTTTCATATGGTTTTGAGTAGAAATCTTTCACTCTTGTTACAGAACCATCTATTTCTTGTTACAGAACCATCTATTTCTTGTTACAGAACCATCTATTTCTTGTTACAGAACCATCTTCTTTTCTAAGAGCCATAATCTGTTTTCTTCCCTTACTCATATGTCCCTTTGCTCTCTTCAGGCTTTGGTTGTTTCCAATTGCTTTCTTCACTAGTTCACAGTTGGATTTCCTTACATCTTCAGTGATACTTTTTCGTACCGTCTTGCATAGCTCTATATATTCCAATTTGGAAGTCACATCTCCTTTAGTTGTTCTCATCTCTCTTCTTTTTTGGAAGAGAATTTTGGTGTTTCCTATTTATTTGTTCGTATGCAACTTGTTCTTAGTACCAGCTATTTTTGTTGCTGTTTCCATAAGAGCCTTGGTCAGTTTTCTGTTAACTTCAGAGATTTCCACTTCTTCTGATGTTAGACCTTCTAGAGAAGAGAATCTGTTCCTCAGTTCCAATTTGAAAGTATTATGATGTTTTTTAAGGTTGGCCATGTCAATACACTTTGCTTGTTTAATTAGCTCGCTGCACTCGAGTTTAGCATTGAGGTGCATCTTACATTGTACCATCCTATGGTCACTACCTGTGTTGAACTTGTTTAGCACACTGCAGTTTTCCATGACAAATTTCTTGTTACACATAATAAAATCAATTTCACTTGTCAGTCCATTGGGATGCCTCCATGTCCATTTCCTTTGCGGCTTTTTCTTGAAAAAGGAGTTCATGATGAAAAACCCTTCTACTTCTGCAAACTCTACGAGAGTATTTCCCCGCTGGTTTCTGTTGCCGTGACCGAATTTCCCTACTGAAGTTTCTTTCTGTTGCTGTTGCCCTATTTTTGCATTGAAATCTCCCATAATGATCTTCAAGTGCTGCTTGCCTTTATTGTTTAGATGACGGATTTCCTCATAAAATTCTTCAATTTCTTCTTCAGGATGACTTGTGGTGGCTGCATAAGTTTGAATAATCTGAGCCTGGTACCTTCTCGAGAGTTGGATAACAAGTCGTGCAGCTCTGTCAGAGGAACTTTCAACTTCTACAACTTTTTCCTTCAGTTTCTTGTTTATTATAAATCTAACACCACTAGTTCTGCCAGTATCTGTCCCACGATAATAGAAGAGATGTCCACTTTTCAGTTCAATTAGATCTTCTCTTTTTCTCCTTACCTCATTTAGCCTGACGATGTCCCACTTGATCCTTTGTAGTTCCTCTTCCAATTTAAGAAGTCTCGAATCAGAAGATAGGGAGTGTCCATTATACGTAGCCAAGGTCAGCATCAGATGGCAGCCTAGTCCGGTCCTCCGGGGATTCTTAGCACCCTCTGCCTTCATGCTGCTGCCTTGGCCACATTCCAGCTGCCAGAGACTGAGGTCCAAGATTTAAGTTGTAGAGTCATTTTGGAGGTGTTTGGCCATAACTCACCACGCTGGCCAAGCGGGTTGGTGAGTGTGGGATAGCATTTCCTCTGATCCCGATGGTATAGTTATATCGCTATTGGCGGTCGTCAGAGCCCCTTTAGTGGGAGCAGGATGCACCAGGAGAAGGCGGGGTTGACATTTGTCAAGGAGAGGCTGTATTATGTTGCACATCACTTGACCTTATATTCCATATATATATATATATATATATATAAATTCCTGTCAGCAAATTCCTGGATCGTACTCTGCAGTTCTGAAGGGGCAGTTGCAAAAATGGCATCATGAGCAAAACAAAGGTGAGTTAGTCTCCATTAATCTTTATCCTTTTGTTTTCCCAGTTCAATGTTTGAAAGACATTTTGCAATGTGTTATTAAAGAGTTTAGGAGATATGGTGTCACCTTGTCTCACTCCCTTTTTGTGAAATGATGTTTTGGGGAGGGGGGGGGGTTAGCCATAACTCACCATGCTGGCCAATTGGGTTTGTGAGTGTGGGATAGTAGTATTTCCTCTAATCGTAGTGGTATAGTTATACTGCTATTTGGCGGTCATCAGAGCCCCTTTAGTGGGAACAGGGTGCCTGCGAGAAGGTGGGCTTAACATTTGTTAAGGAAAGGCTATGAAATATTTGTGCATCACCTGACCTTGCATCCCACATATATATATATGTAGTAAAACCTGCCTAAAGTGACCACCTCTGAGACTGAACTGCACTGGTCCCCATAGACAGGTGGTCACTATACACAACAGACTTTCGTATAGGCATGATTCTTCATTTTCGAACATGCGAATAATACAGTCTAAAGATATGCATTAAAATTCAGTGAAATAAAAAAAACAAAACTTTTTAAGGATGTTTTTTATAAAGCTTTTTTAATGTATGTGTACTGAGCAAAAAAAAAAAAAAAAAAATTCTTAAGGGGGCAAAGCTTCTGCCTAGCACGAAAAAAAAAAAAAAAAAAAAAAATCAACATATACTCATACAGTAAAATTTTAACTTTGTGTTAACAAAATCTGGGTTAAGTGTGTTTTTACAGTACAGTAATTGAAAATTGAACATGCCATTTTACTTGGTTTGCTTTTCTTTAACAAAAAAAAAAACATCGCAAGTTTTCCATGTTTCAAACTTGCTTTCTTCTTCATGATTGAACTTTCAGCAAGATTTTCAATTTGCATTAAATTTTCTAGCATAGTAGGACAGTTGGCTAATGCATATGACCTAATTTTTTTGCACATTGTAAAATAATCGTTGTCTGACGGCACATCAGTTTCCACATTCTTCTTCATTGTCAGAAATTTCTTCAGTTATGGTGTCCTTGTTTTGAACGTTATTTACAATTTTGTCTTTCAGAGTTTCTGGATCAGATAAACTATGGAGCTCGACATTTTCGTCAGCATTTAAAAATTCCTCTGCAGAAAGCGTCTTATTACATGTAGCCAATTGATCAGTGAGCTCTTGCAGCATAGAAATGTTGTCCTCCACAAGTAGTGTGGCAGTAGGTGAAGGTAAAGCATTTAAAAATCCAGCATTTGCAAAACATTTTGTAATTGAGGTCGCAGACACTTGTTCCCACAAGTTTTTGACCCACATTATGGCATCAAGAGCATTGATTCAGTTGGCAATCTCATTAGCTGAATTTACTGCTCTGACCTCAATATCGCTGCTTGCAACAAGGCTTTTTTGTACATCAGTTTAAAGGATTGGATTATGCCTTGGTCAAGTGGCTGGAGATGTGAGTTGTGTTTGCAGGAAGAAATTTTATGGTTACATTTGAAAATGATAAATCAGGAGGATGTGCTGGGCAGTTACAGTGTCTATAATCAAGAGAATGCGCTTCATTTTTGGCATTTCACTCTTCTGTTCACAGTAGCTACCCATTCTATAAAGATATCAGCAGTCATCCAAGCTTTCCGATTTGCATGCCAAAGTACACACAGGTATATTATCAGGATTTACATTTTTATTTTTCTTGCTTTGCCAATAACAAGGGGCTTTAACTTTTCTCCAGTAGCAGTGCAAACAAACAAGACAGCAAGTCTTTCCTTGGAAATCTTTCCATCATTGCATTTATCACCAGCTATTGCCAAAGTTCTGGTCGGCAGTGCCCAAAAAAATAAACCACATTCATCAGCGTTAAAAATATCATCCATGGTAAATCCTGTTGTGAATTGCGACATTCTCTTTTTGAAACTTGCAACAGTTTTGCATCCACATCATTCAATTCTCCACATAAAAAATTTTGTGAAATGTTATGCCACTTTTTGAATGATTCAAGCCAGCCATTAGAGGCAGTAAACTGGTTAACACCAAGTTTTTTTTGAGAAATCTAATGCAGCTTCTTGCAGCATTGGGCCTGATATATGTGCATTCATTCCATGCATTCTCTGAAACCACGTAAAAGTTGCTTGGTTTACATCAACATTATCATTTTTTCTCATTTTCCTGCTGCATAATTAATCTATTTTCATTATCTTCTACATACCATTTTAAGTATTCCTTACATTTACTAATGTTACACACAGAGGTTTTGCTGACTTGAAAATTTTCAGCAGTTTTTTGCTGGCTGTTATGCTCCAAAAAATTCAGATCTGTTTTCTCTTATAAAGTTAATTCTTTGTAAGGCTTGGAATTCACAGGAGGTATTTTGATAAAAATTTCTACTTGAAATTTAAATGCAGAAAAAAATTCTTTGAACAACTAGGAAGGGAAGCTTTTTGGCACTAAGAAGCATCCTGAACAAGCTTTGACTAGCCAATGACTTGTGAAATCTGATGCCGCTACGATGGAACCAATGCGTGTAAAATCTGTGATAATGCTTATTGTCGTTCAACTCTGTAAATTTAGACGGCAACTGTGTATATGTAAAATGGGCCTAAGGGATCAGAAAATCCCCTTTGCTTTCACATCCCATTTCTAAGAATAAAAAGGGGGATGAGAGTGGATATTTGGGAGTTCCCTTGTAGCCCAAGGACATAGAGTGGTGTTGCAAAGAATGAGACAGGGAAACAAGCTTTTGAACAAAATGACCATCACCTAAAACCCATGCTCCACTCTCTTGTCTCTGCATGACTTTAAATTCCTTTTGCTTTTAGAACTGGTTGCTTTAACAGGTAAGATTTCCTTGAATTTTGACAAAAAGAAGGTCACTTTACATAGACAGGCGGTCACTTTAGGGGAAAATTTTACCATTGGCAAGATATGGAAACCAGCGGTTCTTATAAAAAGTGGGCACTGTATTCAGGTGGTCAATTTACCAAGGTGACCATCACTTAACTAGGTTCCACTGTATATATTTATTTATTATTTCAATTACCTTGCATTTCACATAGGATTGTTCTCCTATTTGACTAATACTGCATATGGTATATTAATACTGAGAGGTTTACTTCATCCAAAGGTTTAGAATATAGTTAAAAGATTTACTTTTTTTTTAATTACTTAATTTCTATCCACATGTGTTATGTATTTGAATTTTTTTTCTGTGCTTTATTTCTTTTAAAAACTTCACATTTCTGTATTTTGATAATGTGGTATATGCTCAATTTGCTGGTCCACTTCATTTCATTAGCCTGATACCTGTTGAACAATATGGATGAAAATGTAGTTCAGATGGCATGCAATAAGGTAATTATTATTAGAATTTAAACAAAATGTAAAAAATGGTGAAATATTTTTCAGATCCAAAGAACTGTAACTTTATTATTGGTTATTTGGTGATTTTTGAAGAATCAGGATTTGATGAAATAGAATTTCTTCATGTAGTCTGTGTTACTGATTTTGTGTCACAACATGAAATATACAGATTTTTATAATATTCTGTTACAATTTTTTGTGTCTTTGAAGGCTTAGAATGATCACAAAAACACAAAAATAATATGTGAAGGTTTACACAGTTTATTAAATTCCACATTGTTAAACCCAGAGCGAAGTCTGAACAACAACAACAAAAACTTCTCGAAGTGAACAAAACAAATTTATACATTGCCTGACAGAGAAAATGCCACACCACGAAGGAATGTTCGAAAATAGACCAAACTGCACACACATAAAATGTTGCCAAGGAGGTCCTGAACAAATGATTTAATTGTCACATACAGGATGATCAATAAGGAGTGTGGCCCCCATTTTGGGCAAAACAGCATTGAATCCCACGTGGCATCGAGCAATGAGAGTCCGAATAGAGTCTTGGTTATCATGGACCATGTGGTGTTGATCCGAGTCAACAGTTTCACTTTGTAGGGGTGGGAGGGTATTCAGCCAACGTCCAATCGTGTCTCACAGATGCTCGATGGGCGAGAGGTCGGGGATCGTGCTGGCACGGAAGCATCCGCACACCGTGTAAAGCATTCAAGCTGATCCGAGCGGTATGTGGCCGGGCGTTATTCTGTTGAAAAATGGCATTTGGGATGCCCTGCAGATACGGTAGTGCGCATACCAGCAGTGGGCGGCTGTTGGCGCTGATAGCACCCCACACCATTATTCCACGTTGCCGGGCCATGTGGCACTCCACAATGGTGGAGGAATCCACCAGTTTGGCCACGTTGCCTCCAGACTCTAACACGGTGATCATCCGTGGTGAGACAGAACCGCGATTCATCGCTGAACACCACACTGTTCCATTCGGCACACCACGCCAGGCGGTGATGACGATCTTCGCAAAGGATGACTGGACAGCAAACCAGATTAAGCCAATTGACGCGACACTGTCCACGTCGATATTGGAGCATCCAAGCCTCCCCCTACACTCTGCAAAATGTTGCCCATTGTGGCCTGTAGGTCCGCTACGGCATGATGTCGGATGCGAAGATCGGTGCGCTCGGACATCCCTCTCCGTGCTCTGATGCCTCTACGACGTTGCACAGATCCTTCCTGGGATTATTGTCTCTACATGCGACTGACAGCTGTGGCATTGCATTGCGTTTCTTCCACAATATGTTGCAAAGACCATCCGGCAGTACGAAGACACCTCTCGTGAACTCATCCGTTTGACGACATCGCGTACGCTTAATGGCATTGACACCCTTTGTTCGATCTCCAGACACGGTTACAGCAGAACCACTCACTTCTCATGACCGTGATGACGTCTCAACTGATGGCCTCACGGACTGGTTGTCCGCTTATATCCCGCGCGCTGTTCGTGCAATTCGCCTGCAAATGCAATCATTTGCATAACTTGTACGTGTGCACCCACCCTGCAATTTGCATGGTGCTGCGTTAATCTCTTCATGGTGTGGCATTTTCTCTGTCAGGCAGTGTATGTCAATGTGTTAGACTAGACACCAATGGCATTATATTTTATTTTATACGCTTTTACTGACATTTAAATAACATTTGATGGTTGATTCTTCTCGTTCCTAGATTGGTCCGAGATTCACATCTCAGGTAACATTTTAATCTAATTTTGGATCACTTCTAGAGTTAGTAAAGCTACAGAGAGAGATTTTCGTTGGAGTTAGAAGTAATAGTAAAAATAATTTGGGGAAATAACAGTAAGTTTTCTGGGAGATTAAAGATCAGAAAAAAACAAATATAATTATACAGATTTTAGTTGTGGACATATCCATTAAGAGGGAAGGTAAAAAAGCAGGCCAGAATATGCCTTTGTGCCATACAAAGGCTTTACCATACACACCTCCACAAAACTAATTTCAAACACAATATGGTTGAATTAGTTTGAATTGGGAAATGTGCCCCCATGTAGTGTTTTTTGGGATTTTTTTCTTGCAGCCATGTAATAAGTGCAACCTATAATCTTATGTGATGATTCAGTAATTCAACTTCATGTATGCAAGTTACAGTCTGTTAATTGAGAAAAAACTACAATATTAATTAGTTGGTACAGGAACAGCTACCTTATGTTTGTTTTCTTTCTTTTTTTTTTTTTTTTTTATTACAGCTTTACAAAGTATTCACAACTAATTTTCTGAGTGAATACCACTTCTTCATCTGGCCATCAGTGATGTTTCCTTCTGTGGCAGTAAAGGTTAACAATGTGTGATGAACATGATGAATGATTTTTGATGTCTGTTGGTGTGTGGTTATAGTTAAGAAAGAAATTAAATCCTACTAATGAGGGAGCAACCAACCCAAGAGATCATTGATCGTGGAAACTTATTTCTTAAAAAAAAAAAAAGATCACTAAGCTGTTCTCTCAGATTCAGAGTTTAGATCCACAATGAAATACAAACTACCAGAAAATTTTTTAACTGATTATTAACTTACTGTTGCAGTATCATACTTCTCCATTTACAACAATCTTGACTTACAACTCGAGCTTCACTGACATCCATCACTCGACATACACAAGACCTTCATACTCATACTCTTTATCTTTTCCTCATGCAGACACTTCTGAATCTGATCCTCCCATGACTTACTTGGCCTTCCTCTGCCTTTCCTTCCTGCCCACTTGAGCTAAAAAAAATTTCTTAGTAAGCATCTCATCACTCATTCTTTCAACATGGCCAAAGCACCTAAGAATATTAGTCTCCACCTTGCTAACAACATTTTGCTTCACATTACGTAACTGCAACACATCTTCATTCCTCACAAGATCAGAATATGTTGTGCCACAAACCCCCATAAGTAACGTATTTCTCCAGCATACAAACAACTCCTATATTCTGTAGTACCCAGGTTTCACTGCCACGCATCAGAGTAGGAATAATTACATTTTAATACACAGTTATGTGGGACTCTCTTGAGAACCCATCATTTCTGTGAAAACCTCCCAAATCAGCTATGACTTTCAATGAAGAATTCACTCGCATACTAATTTCACCATCCAATTTGTTCTCTCAGTCAAACATGCTTCTTAAATACACTAACTCATTCACCTGTTCAATCACTGTGCCATTTAGACTTATATTACATTCAATACTAACAGCTTCTCGCTCAAAAACCACAATTTTGTTTTTTCTCTTATTTCATCATCATCATCATTGTCAACCATTATCAATCCACTGCTGGACGAAGGTCTCCCCAAGTTTCCTCCACAACGGTCTGTCTTGTGCCAGTCTCCTCCATGTCACTCCCGCATATTTACGAATTTCATCCACCCATCTCCCATGTGGTCTTTTTCTGGGTCTTTTCCTGTCCCTTGGAATCCAATCTAAAATTTCGGCTGTCCATCTATGGTCTGTCCTTCTGGCAGTATGTCCAGCCCATTGCCATTTCAGGGATTTAACTCTGATCATGATGTCTTCCACTCTCGTCATTTTTCGGATCCACGAGTTCCTCTTCTTATCTCTCCTGGTTATACCAAGCATGCACCTCTCCATGCTACTTTGAGTTGTCTGCAGCCTTTGTATGTCTCTTTTAGTTAAGGTCCACGTCTCTGCACCATACGTAAGCACTGGAAGGATGCATTGATCAAACACTTTTCTTTTAAGACATAATGGCATATTGCTGTTGAAAATTATGCTGTTTCTTCCAAAAGCTCTCCAGGCAAGTTTTGTACGCCGATTAATTTCTTCATCAATGTGACCCTCACTTGATATCTGCTGTCCAAGATAAACGTACGTATCTGTTATCTCCAGTTTTTCTCCATCAATCGATAAATCTTCATTTCTTGTAAAAGCATTGAACATCACTTTTGTCTTCTGAAAGTTCATTTTTAATCCCACTTCTTTACTCTTGTCAGCAAGTTCCTGGATCATACTCTGCAGCTCTGATGGGGTAGTTGCAAAAATGACTACGTCATCAGCAAAACGAAGGTGGGTTAGATAATCTCCATTAATCTTTATGACTTTGTTTTCCCAGTTCAGTGATTGAAAGACATTTTCCAATGTGGCATTAAAGAGCTTCGGAGATATGGTGTCACCTTGTCTCACTCCCTTTCCAATTTTTATGTGTGTTGTATTTTCAAACAGCCGAATCTTTGCACTTGCATTTTCATAGATGTTATTAATAATATTAATGTATGCATCTTCAATACCGCAGGATTTCAGAGCCGTGGTAACTGCTGATGGTTTCACCTAATCAAAGGCTTTTTCATAATCGATAAAAGCCATGCACAATGGAAGTTCATATTCCCTCGCTCTTTCAATTAGTTCTCTCAGTACGTGGATATGATCTATTGTGCTGTAGCCACTCCTGAATCCAGCTTGTTCTCTCGGTTGAGCCATGTCCAGTGTTACCTTCAAGCGGTGTGAAAGAACTTTAGTGAAGATTTTATAAACCACTGATAGGAGGCTGATAGGTCTGTAGTTCCTGAGATCCTCAATGTCACCTTTTTTATGTAGCAGGATCATTGTAGCATTGTTCCAATCCTCAGGAATTTTCCCTTCATTAAGGCATCGAGTGAAAATTTGGGCGAGTACCGTTTCGATTTCTCCACTTGCTTCTTGTATGATGTCTACAGTAATTCCATCTTCTCCTGGAGCTTTTCCCCTCTTCATGTTCTTGATTGCATGTGCAACTTCTGCTGGAAGGACTGGAAGAACTCTGGTACTGGTACCTTTCATGTTGTCTGGAGTACATGTATCATCCCTTTCATATAATTTGGAGTAGAAATCTTTCACTCTTGTCAAAATTTCGCCTCTATTTCTTGTTATAGAACCATCTTCTTTTCTCAGAGCCATAATCTGTTTTCTTCCCTTACTGAGATGTCCCTTTGCTATCTTTAGGCTTTGGTTGTTTTCAATTGCTTTCCTCACTAGCTCACAGTTGAATTTCCTTACGTCTTCAGTGATACTTTTTCGTGCTGTCTTGCATAGCTCTATATATTCCACTTTGGAAGTCACATCTTCTTTAGTTGTCCTCATCTCTCTTCTTTTTTGCATCAACATTTTGGTTTTTTCTGATAATTTGTTCACATGCAACTTGTTCTTAGACCCAGCTAATTTTGTTGCTGTTTCCATAAGAGCTTTGGTTACTTTTCTGTTAACTTCCGAAATATCCACTTCTTCCGATGTTAGGCCTTCTAAAGCAGAGAATCTGTTCTTCAGTTCCAACTTGAAAGTATTATGGTGTTTTTTAAGGTTGGTTATGTCAATACATTTTGTTTGTCTTATGAGCTTGCCACGTTCCAGTTTAGTGTTGAGGTGCATCTTACATCTCACCAATCTATGGTCACTACCTGTGTTGTACTTGTTCAGCACACTGCAGTCTTCGATGACGAATTTTTTGTTACACATAATAAAATCAATTTCACTTGTCGTCCCAATTGGATGTCTCCATGTCCATTTCCTGTGTGGCTTTTTCTTGAAAAAGGAATTCAAGATGAAAAATCCTTCTGCCTCTGCAAACTCAACGAGAGTATTTCCACGCTGGTTTCTGTTGCCGTGACCGAATTTACCTACTGAAGTTTCATTCTGTTGCCGTTGCCCTATTTTTGCATTGAAATCTCGCATAATTATCTTCAAGTGCTGCTTACCTTTATTATTTAGATGACGAATTTCCTCATAAAATTCTTCAATTTCTTCTTCAGGATGACTTGTGGTGGGTGCATAAGTTTGAATAATCTGAGCCTGGTATCTTCTCGATAGTTGGATAACGAGTCGTGCAGCTCTGTCAGAGGAACTTTCAACTTCTACCACTTTATCCTTCAGTTTCTTGTTTATTATAAATCCAACACCACTAGTTCTACCAGTATCTGTCCCACGATAATAGAAGAGATGTCCACTTTTCAGTTCAATGAGATCTTCTCCTTTTCTCCTTACCTCACTTAGCCCGACGATGTCCCACTTGATCCTTTGTAGTTCCTCTTCCAATTCAAGAAGCCTTGAATCAGAAGATAGGGAGCGTCCGTTGTAGGTAGCCAAGGTCAGCATCAAATGGCAGCCTAGTCCGGTCCTCCGGGGATTCTTAGCACCCTCTGCCTTCATGTCGCACTGGCCGCTGCCTTGGCCAGGTACATTCCAGCTGCCGGAGACTGAGGGCCAAGATTTAAGTTGTAGAGTCATTTTGGAGGTGTTTGGCCATAACTCACCACGCTGGCCAAGCGGGTTGGTGAGTGTGGGATAGCATTTCCTCTGATCCCGATGGTATAGTTATACCGCTATTGGCGGTCGTCAGAGCCCCTTTAGTGGGAACAGGATGCACCACGAGAAGGCGGGGTTGACATTTGTCAAGGAGAGGCTGTGATGTTACGCATCACCTGACCTTACATCCCTCATGTATACATACTTCAAAACATTGAAATAACTTCTAATCCTAAATCTCTTATGTTTAGGTATTTCTCAACGAACAAAAGGCCAAACAATTCTACTCCAATCTCTGATCGAGCTCTAATAAATTCCTGTGCTTGAAGTGCACATAATTTCATTTGATAAATGGAGTTTATGTTTTCAGTGCCAACATTCAGTGGTTTGCTGAATAGACATATGCTTGGTTTGAGTTCATGAAATTGTTTTTATCCATCATCAGAATTCTTAATAAAAGTGTCTAGCTGAGGAACAAATACTTAAAATTCTATATAAGTTCACCAAGCAATTTTTTTTTTTTTTTTTTTTGTCATTTCATTAGAAAGTTCCTTGTATTATTTGATGTCAGTCAAACTCTTTCTTTCAAGATTTGATTTTAACAGTGGCAGCTTGTTATGAAAATCAGTAGAGGACTGTAAAGGTTAGATATATATTTTGGTCCTTCCCTAGTAAAGATACAAAGCATTTACAGAAAGTAAATACCATTAACACGTTAACTGCCGCTGTACTATATCAGCGGCAAGCACGCGGTGCTGCTATGAAACCCGTGCAAATCTCCCACGATGCCACAAGGCGTCACGCGGTGCTGCTATGAAACCCGTGCAAATCTCCCACAATGCCACAAGGCGTCACGCGCCACCAAGATTGAGCTTTTATGCGTTTGGACCAACCAGCCGTGTGTTCGCATCTCATAGCTTTGCATGACTTAGCAATTCTAAAATACGAGAAAATTTATCCATAATTGATATTCATAATTATAATTGCCAGCAATAAAATATTATTCTGACACTGAAGTAGATATTTACTGGATACATATTTCGAACATTGGTGCACGTAAAACAAGAGAAATAATACTTACAAATGCCAAAGAATTCCATAAATAGTGCCATGATGCATAACTGGATAAATACAAAATCCATACATTTTGATTTGGGTAGGGTAAAAATCCCACACACACAAACATGCAGTTCGACTTGGAACATACTTTTCTTTAGCAAAATAGGAAGACAAAATATTTCCTTATCTACGATGATACAATTCGAAGCATGGCTGGAAGCACAGTGCAGGATTTTCTGGGCAGTAATAGAGAGTGTCCCTTCAAATCCCTTTGGCAGAGCACATTTTGCATTGTCTCCTCAAAAAACGTCCCTTTTTTTTTTTTTTTTTTTTTTTTTTTGACTGGAAGATGACCACATACTTTTAATGATTTAGATGTCTTCACTCGGGAAGTTGATGGCTCTTGATTCAGAAGTTGACGTACAATGGATAGCCGAAAATCGTAGAGGCTTATCTTCTCTCCTGAGAATTTGTTATACAAGTTGTGGGAAGTGATTATCATCATATGAAATATATGTATTCCTAGCTTCTTGTACCATCTTATGGTTTTCCTTTCACAAGGATAGTATGCTAGCATTTGATCTTGACGATCTACCCCTGACATAAATTTATTATAGTTGATAATAGCCTTTGGTTTTTCTTTTATCTGTCACCTTTTATTTACAGTTTGAACTAAATCAATCGTCCTCAAACTCTGTGGTAATGAAGAGAACATCCCTTTTATCTTTCCATTTGCACACTGCAACAGCATTGGAATATTGGCATTTCCGTTCCCCCTTCAAAAGTTTAGCTTTCGTGACATCCTTAGGAAGATCTCGTCGGTCTGCACGGAGAGTTCCAGTGCAATAAGTGTCTTTGTTCAACAACTGCAATGCAAGATTGTAACTATTATAAAAATTATCCATATAAATAGCATGACTAACATTTAGCTTCCCTTCCATCAATTTTAAAACTACATTAGTAGCATGGCCTTTCCTCCCCAGGGAGTCCAGTTGCCCTGTGTAAACCAAAGCTTTTAGAATCATACCATTTGTTTCTGTTAGCTATAAAGTTTCACCCCATATTTATGACGTTTTTCTTTCATGTACTGTTTGAAAATCAAACGACCTCTCCATAAAACCATTGATTCATCAGTCGTAAGTTCTTATCTAGGGTAATATATGCTCTCTATGGTATCATTAAATAAATCCAGTAAAGGCATTATTTTTGCAAGGCGGTTGGTTGTAATCGCTTCACCAGGTTGAGGATTTCTTGCAAAATGAAGGCACCGCTGATCAGAAGGAAACGATTCCTGCTCATATTTGAAGAAAAGCAGTCCATTTTGAATAATGGATCTGTTTTCCAGTAATCTTGGAGATAGGGCATTTGTACAATGCCCATATGAAACAGAAGGCCCAGAAAAACTTTCATCTCATCTACCGACACATCCTTCCATTCATTTATTCGTGAACCTTCAGTAACTCCTGAGATAAACACTTCTACAGCATATGCATTACTTTCCCTAACTAACAGATCGTAAAATTCCTCATTTGCTAAAAAGATTAAAAAAATCGATTGGCTCAGTTCCTATCATATTAATTTTCAGTCCAGGTACACCAGTGAACGGAATTCTTCTCATGGTGTCGGGACCATCACACCAATGTATAGCCAAAATCCGCTGAAGCGGAGTATGAGAAAGAATGCGGCATTCTTCATTCTCAATTTCACTGCTGGTTGTGCTACAGCTAGTAAAAGAATACGTTTCTGTACTTGATGACAGATTATCGGCATCATCTCGTATTTTCATGGAAGAATGTGCCCGCCGAGGAACTTTTGATTGAGAGGGACCGGCGATAGCGCGTCCGGATATATCCATTGTTTCCGCAAAACTAAATATTGAAGTGAATATGGGTTTCTTTGAAATCCCTTTAGCCTCCTCAATAAGCCTCCCTGTGACGTATAAACTATAAGTAGCAAATGCTTTGTATTGCCACTTAAGCACTTATTTATTGATATCTGCGTTCACCGCAAAACCAGTGACGTTCAAAGGAAAATAAACATCGCAGTGAAAAGCACGTGCTGTGTTAAGTCTATAGGAAGTCAGCTCACTTTCCCTTCCCTAAACCATGTGGGAAAAAATTCGCTATCCCAAAACTGCGGTCACTTTTAGACAGTTGGAGACTCATTTTCAGTGCCAGTAACAAAATAGATAACTCTCTTTAAGTGCTGAAGGTTTTAGAAAGCGAAATATGAAGGCATAATTACGACGCAGTTCCGTCGTCGGCATCTGGGCTAAGTATCGTATGATGCTGTTCGGCGTCGCACGGCAGTGAAAGTGTTAAGCTATTAAAATTAAATGAGAATGTATTTGCAAAAAAGTTACTTTTATCAGATTCGCCATACTTTAAAACACTTTTTTATGTGGTTTCTGCCACTATTGAGGCATTTATCATAACAAAGCACCAGTTTTTGTATTCCCTCATTGTATGTATAATGAGGTCACCTGTGAAGACGGCCATTTGTGCACTGCTCCTTTGACTTCATCATCATCAAAGAAACACCGACCAGCAAGGAACTTCTTCAGATGCAAGAACAGGTGAAAGTCACTTAGCACTAAGTCTGGGCTGTAGGGGACGGAGATTCATTTGTTTCCAGCCAAATGACGTGATGAGTGATTGAGTCTGAGCAGAAATGTGAGGCCAAGCATTGTCATGAAGCAAGACAGTGCCACGAGTAAGCATGCCATACCTTTTGTTCTGGATCATGTGACGCAGTTTCTCCAGGGTCTCACAATAGGCTGACGAGTTGACTTGCAAGAACAATATTGGGTTCGTGCGAACAAAATGTCCGGCAAAGGACCAGCACATGTGGACTGCGAGAACTGAAAAGTAGGACAACCTACCTAGGCAAAATAATCCCCCTCAGTATCGACGCATAGTTGCCATCTATCCGGCAAAGCCGTGATCCCAGAACGAAAAGAGTCTAGTGGCTGGGACTCGAAGAAGTCGTCAACTGCACGTTGAACTTTGTTGTCTGTCGTGAACAGTTTCCTCGGACAGGAAGTGATTCAGGGGATGAAGCAGATGATAGTGTGTCGGAGACAAGTCCGGGTAATAGGCAGGATGAGGCTGTGCTTCATAGCCCAAGGCACTTAGTGTCACCATCGTTCGTTGTGCGACATGAGGGCGAGCGTTGTCCTGGAGCAGAAGAACACCATGTCTGTTGACCAAAGCTGGTTGTTTCTGCAGCAATTTCCGGTGCATCTGGTGTAATTCAGCACAATAACGTTCTGCAGTGATGGTTTGCCTCTTGCCAAGAAACTCCGATGAATTATCCTAGCTGTGGACCACCAGACAAAGAGCATCATCTTCTTGGTGTGTAGGGGTGGCTTAGGATGCCGTCCGGCAGGCTGTGCCTTGCTTTACCATTGTGTAGATTGTTTCTAATTATCATAAAGGATCCACTTCTCGTCACAGGTGACGATTCGATGCAGTAGAGGTTCGTGTTTATTCTTGGCAAGCAGCGACGTGCAGACATCCAAACCCCTAGTCTTGTTGGCAGTTGTCAACTCATGTGGAAGCCACATGTCCAGCTTTTTTACCTTACCCAGCGCAGCCAGACACCAAACAACTTTCGTCTGCAGCTATCTCACAACATGTTTTTTGGGGGTCCGTTTCAACCACACGCAACAGAAAATTGTCATAAACAGCAACAGGTGGGTGACCACGCACTTCGTTTTGCAGGTCCGTATCTCCACTTCAGAACTTCACAAAGCATCACCGAACGGTTCGTTCATTGGCTGTATTCTCCCCAAACACTTTGTTAACGTTTCAAGCGGCAATTCCTGCAGAATGGCCTAGTTTAAATTCATACAGGAAGATTACTATCAAACCCGGCATCTGCATGTTTCCTTTGCAAGCCATGTTACATCCAAACAAACCAAGCCTTAACCTTGTTCTTCACACACGTGCTAGCTATTTATAGTAACTCTGTGATGTAATACCCGCAACACCTGTGTGTGGGTCCATTCAGCTGTGGTGGGGGCTTGTCTCCACTGCTCGTTCGCGCCGGACATTTCATTCCAACCAACCCAATAGATTTGCTATTGCCATAAGTACTGTTTCACATGTTATGTTCTGTAGCCTGGTAGCACAGCTACGTAAACTCAGTGTTGAAATTGGGTAAAAAGGTTGAAACGAGAAAACGTTGAAATTTTTCATGGAAATTCAACGTCAAATTTACATGGACAGAAAAAGTGGCATTAACGCTGAGAATTAATACGTATATTCAATGTAGAATTTATGCTTCAAAATTTCAACTAAGCGTGTGCATATTGGAAAGCACTGAATCCACATCGAATTTACGTTCCAATTTCAACCATCATTGATTGCACTGCAAACCACGCGGCACGGATATCAGTGGGGCATGAACGCCAGGAGCACCTGACCTTGAAGGGTCAGCTGCTCGAATTTTTCTGTTACAGAAGTTGTCTTACTGCTTTAGTGTACATGCAAGGTTATAATCGCCTGCGGGTATCTGACCGCACACCTGAGCTCAGCTCAGGTACATCACATGCTTGCAGGGGTAACTTAATTTTTTGTGGGGCATGCGTAGGAGAGTGCTGGAAGGGCCAAGGCAGTCTAGCGAGAAAACAGTCAGGAACTTCAGTCATCAAGAAGAGAGGGTCCAAGTTCAGACACCTGTTTGACGTAAAGGCTGCGGGTATCACAGAGGTACAGCGTGGTGGACGGGAAGGAGGATTCCTTTGTCCACCGGGTCTTGCGGAAAGCACTGTGAAAAGGCAGCATGAAGACCCAGAACTGGAGGCTTTTGGAAATCCGTGAAGCACATGGTTAATGGAGTAATAAAGTTTTGCTGTTTCAATTTTTATTTCCGTGTACTAGACTGAGTTTGGTTGATGTAATAATTCTTCTAAGCAAGGATGCCTTCAGGCGCCTCAATAGCCAGATCTCATAGTAAAGGCGAGAATCAAAAGGTATAATCCAAGGTATTATCTAAGATATAAACAAAGATTTAAGAACATGTTTGGCCCTACAGCTACAGTATATTTCTCATAAACTAAAGCAAACTATGTGTATAAGGGAAAAATTACAATTAAATTGTGTAGCATATTATATAATACACCCAGGCCTTAGTGCATAATCTTAAAACAGCTGAAATGTGGTGGAATTAACGTAGAAATAAAACACGCTGAAATAAGGCAGAATAATGGTTGACATTTGGTAGTTGAAACCAGGTGGAAATGTAGTTGACACTATAGGGTTGAATTTACGTGGATGGTTTGGACATTTTCAACATAAGTTTTACCACACTTTTTTGCCGTGAATTCAACCTTATGCGGAATGTAACTTCAATGCAGGTCACACTATACAACAAGCAAAAGTACATTGTTAACGTCAATATTAATAACTTGAATAATTAGTATAATAAATGCTTGAACTTACTTTGGTATTGTCCTAGTATATATGTATATTAGTTCTCTGGTAGAGCAGTTTTCATATTCTTGTTACTTGCACGTGGGTTAACGTATTCATTTTTAACTAGTTCTTCAAAAACCGCTGATGCTTAATTATTATCATTGTGGTTTAATAGTTGCCTGTATACGATAGATGTTGAATGGCCTCTTAAGAAAGCAATCCAATAAAATATGGGGTTGTTGAGATAGCAATGCCAATAATAAAACCAATGGTCTATTGTCACTTGTAGACAGATGTATGCAGCAAATGAAATAAAACCAAATCAGAAGTCAATTATATAAAACCAGAGATGCAATAAAATGAAGAATAGATAAAATAGAATAAAACTTCAAAAACCATTGAACTTCAAACAAGCATAGCATATATCCCACACCTAGACAAAACCAAACTAGTTTCAACAGCATTTAGTCACTGCCATTTTTAGTGTTTTTTTTTTTTTGCTAATTACATGGCCAGTTGTACCAAGTGCAATGATGACCTTCACAATTTCCTGACAAACACGTTACATGTAGCATTTCTTCATTGCTCGAAAATATACACATGATCAAACATGACAATGTTCTGAGGTGCCATCAGTTGGCCACCTCAGCAGATAACACCATATTTTGGAATATTCGTCTGTTACAATGATATATTTTTCTTATTATTATTATGTTCATTAAGATATTTCCATAGATATGGTATCTCACAAGGGGATGCAGTGTTACAATTTTTATTACCTGTTTTCTTGATAGCCATTGATTCTGATAAAAACATTTGGCTATGTTTTTATTATCAGGATCAATGGTTATCGAGTAAACACGTAATAAAAATTGTAACACCGCATTCCCTTGTGAGATACCATATCAATGGAAATATCTTATCAAACATAGTAATAATAAGAAAATATCTCATCATAACAGACAAATATTCCAAAATATGGCGATATCTGCTGAGACGCCCAACAGATGGCACCACAAAACAACATCATGTTAGATTACGTGTATACTCTGAACAATGAAGAAATGCTACGTGTTACAACATGTTTGTTAGGGTCATGAAGGTCATCATTGCACTTTGTACAACTAGCTGTGTAATCGGCAAAAAACACCACTGAAGATGGCAGCGATTAAATGCTGTTGAAACTGGTTTCGTCTAGGTGTACGATATATGCTATGCTTGTTTGAAGTTCAAAGATTTGTGATGTTTTATTCTGTTTTATCTATTCTTCATTTCATTGCATTCCTGGTTTTATATAATTGACTTCTGATTTGTTTTTAATTCATTTGCAGCATATCTGTCTACAAGTGACCATTGGTTTTATTAGTGGTATTCCTATCTCAACAAACCCATATTTTATCAGATTGCTTTCTTCAAGAGAGCATTTAACATCTATCATATAGAGGCACCTATTAAACCATAATGATAATAATTAAGCATCAGCAGTTGTTGAAGAACTAGTTAAAAATTAATACGTTAACCCACGTGCAAGTAACAGGAATATGAAAGCTGCTGTACTGGAGAACTAATGTATACTGTATACTAGGACAATACCACAGTAAGTTCAAGTATTTATTATACTAATTATTCAAGTTATTGATATTGATGTTAATATTGTACTTTTGTTTGTTGCATGCGTGACTTGCATTGAAGACACCACAGAACATAATGTGTGAAACAGTACTTATGGCAATAGCAAAGCTATTGTTCATCGCAAATAAGTTAGGCACATAAATTATTTGGTTATAATCGAATTTTCAGCCAAATATTATAATGATGAGTTTACTGTTCAGTCTTTAGGCACGAATTCAACAAGCCTGTTCCAAAACACTGTGCACATGATCTTGCGGCTTGAATTTCTTTCTTTTCGGAGACGAGGTATGCCACCACTCCATGGACTGCTTCTTCAATTCCAGAGTCACATGGAACACTCGTGTCTCGTCACCTCTGATGATATGGCTCAAGAATCCATTACCTTGCTCACTGTATTGTGTGAACTATGCCAAACCATGGGAGGGAAAAAGGGGGATGCCCATGCTCCCAAGGGGCCTACGGTCCAGCAAGGCAGGACAAATGACAGTTTAAATTATAAACTTGAAAAATGTGGATGAAACTGAAAATCAGTGTAGTGTACTGTGAAACAGTATACTCAGCGAACAGTTTTTTTTTTTTGTTTGAAAATTTGACTACCAACTTTTTAAAATAATAACCTCTAGAAGACCCGTAAAAAAGTTAATTCCACAGTTGGTTTTTTTTTTCTAGGAATAAATGCAAAAACTATCCACAAGAAAAAGAAGCCAAGTCATTAAATGTTCTTTCTGAAAAAGAAAAAAAATCACTTCCCCCCCCCTTCCCACCACATCCACCCTATTTGGGAAATGAATGTTTACAGAGAAGTTTAAAGCATTGAAAATAGTTTTTGATTAATAATTTTTGAAAAGAAATATTCTCACACTATAGCCCCAACTGCTGAAATAAAACTCTGATTTCATCACTGCAAATTACAAGTTTTATCTATGATAACTCATTTGAGTAACCCAGAACAATAGCCAAATGGCACTCTTATAATTTTAATCATTTTGATGTCATAATATGGTACATATATTTCTGATTGTTCTACAATGTGCAGTATTTATACACATTTGCAAACTTCTTAAACTCATAGGAATTTAGGATTTTCTTATATAAGTTTTCAATCTCTTGCCGTATGTTAGGCGTTTCTAAAAATACTCATTTCATTAGTGTATCTTTTTTCTTTGTTATGTTTTATTAATGAACACAGTTATTGTGAAGGAAATAACAGAAACTCTGAGTGATTTACATCCCCAAAACTAAAGCAACATCACGCCTAGCAAACCAGGAGGGGAATTGAAGTTGAGCGATATCATTTATAAGGATGCTATGGGGATTTTTGCACATTTTCAAGATTTGAGCACTTTTCTCTCTGCAGATGTTTTTGCCACATGCATTTTTCCGTAATACTCAAAATTTTTGGCAAAAAAACAGTAAATGTGAATTTGTTTTTAACTAATATCAATGTTCCCTCTAAATTTCATTTCTTGTGTGCAGTTAAATTTCTGTTCCGCAAAAATCAAGCTAAGTGGAGATTGCTTTATGCAGGACGAGGCAAGGGTGATTGTCATTTAGTACGGAGGTTCTCATTTTTAGCACGTCTTTTGTAAAAAAATATCGTGCTTATGTTATCCCTTTGTCTGTCTATGGACACCATATCTCTGCAACTATTAGTCTGATTTGAAAAAATATTTTTGCATTGAAAACTTGAAATGTGAGAATGATGATCCTTGCATTCCTGTTTTTTTTTTTTTTTTTTTTTTCTGATGTACAACTTTGCCACTAGAAATCATAAATGCAGATTATATCAAATTTAAAATACATTTTATTCCATATATTTGCTTCTAAATATCCGATTGAAAAAATTCTTTTCCTTTCGATGCTATTTATATCAAAGACTATTTTAGGTACAATATCTTTTTCAAGTAATGCCCAGATTTTCTGCTAAGGATTTAAACATAAATTGTGTTTTCCCCGATATCTATGTTTCTAAGAGTATGATTTGAAAAATTCTTCTTGCATCAAATACAGCTCTCAGGAAATGTTTTGCATATAATTTCAAATGTTTGGTATTGAATGGTTTGGCATGTTTATTTCTGCTTCTGATGTACTTGAAGCAAAATCCAAGTTTCTGAAAAATTGATTGAAAAAATCCTTTCGTGGACTGATTCCGCTCACGTTGGAAAACCTTTTGAGAATACCTTCTGCTTAAAATAGTGCATAATTTTTCTGCCAGAGGCGTGGATATATATCTTATTTTTGGTCTATATCTATGCTTCTAAAAGTCTAATTTAAAAAAAATATTCCTTGTTGGAGAGCGTTTTCTGTGCAAAATGTTTATGTAATTTTAAAATTTTCTTAACGTACAAGTGGGCCACTAGAGGAGGGTGCAAGGTCACATTTCTGTTTACAGCAATACCTGTGGGAATAAAAACCCAATCGGAAATTTTGTTTTCAGTCAAATACTACCAACTATGAAAATTCTTTGTGTATAATTTTGCCGTTTTGGGTGCAAATGTTGAATCTATTTTTCTTAATATCTCTGCAACTAAATATGCGATTTAAAAAATTCTGGTAACACTGGATACCATTTACCTTGTGGAACACTTTAGGTTTGTATTTGAGGAGTTTTGCCATTTACAATTCTGTCACTACGTGGTGTTTGTGTATTTCTGTTTGCAGCTGCTTCTACGCTTCTAAAAACCTTATTCAAAAAATTATTTTTTTACTGTATGCCATTTGCTACAACAAAGATAGAGACCATTTATCCATTTTAAATAATGCTCAACTTTTACTCTTCCTTGTGTGAAGGCCAAAACCTTTTTCTTGCTATCTCTGCTTCCAGGAAGGAGATGTATTTTAGAAGTTCTTTTTCCTTAGCATAACTTTTGCCATGAAGAATACTTTTTGCCTATTGTCAACTTTTCCATTATTCAAAATTCTTTCATTAGAAGGCATAGAGTTACATCATGTTTCCTTCTATAATTCTTCTTTTAACTGTTTGATTTCAAAATCTCCTTGGCCCCGATACCTTCTGCTAAGAGAAACTTTTTTGTGTGCTGTGGTTTAAGCATCCCACTTTTCAACATTAACCCTCTGGAACTTGTCCAGGGTATACAACAGATCAATGCCTATTTGACTTGGTCCCAGGTATGCTAGATGGGATTTAAATTTGGTAAAAGTTGTGTCTTGCCATCAATGTGTTTTACTGCATGGAGGCATGCATTCACTGGTGTTGCATGATCAGATTGGGAGTTGTCATTCTTCAGGATGAATTATTTGACCTTGTTCAAGGTGTAGGGCTGTGCAATTTGAATGAGGATATCTCGATAATGTATAGTTGTCAAATTGGTATGGACAGCATGTATTGTCCATACATGATCTCTGCCCAAAGCGTCGTGGAACCACCACCACTCTGGTGAAGCTGTTCAAAAGGGTGCTTGAAGGTGTGTTGCACACCTTGGCTCCATCCATACATCTGTAGTTGTCAGGCACAAGGCGCATTCATCTGTGAACAGGAGATGGCACATGTTATCTAATGCCCATTGAACATGGTCATGAAAAGGATGTAGTGCCTGTAAGGGGTGCCGACTTCACCAAATTATGGGGGGTTGGGAGGCAGGCGTGAAGAGACCAGATGTGGGAGGGGCATGTCTCTTCCATTGTCAGGAAGTGAATAAAAAAGAGGGTAAAAATAAACTACAAGATTTGACATATATTTTGAAATGCAATTGTAATTGCTCATCAGCAAATGAACAAGGAAACTGAAATATTCTTATGCTGAATATTAATATTTTCAAAAATAAAATTTGGCCTGTGATTTTATAAAAATATCCACAGAGATTTTATTTCCAAACATTTATAAAAGAAATATGCAAAATTAACTGGGTTACTCAAATTAAAAACAAGAAGTGCAAAAAATAAATACTCATTGATAAATAAAGGCAATATATGTTATACATTTCTGTATTTTTATTTATTATATTTTTGATAATTGTTTTAAACATTTACCACATATCACAAGAATATGTCAAATACAATATGGGGCTAGCAACCCAGTTTCTTATTCAATGAGCAATGCTGAGTATGGTAAAAAAAAAAATTTATTAATTTTGTTATTTATTAATTTTTTGAAAATAAATTGCTTTGGCCTCATAAGATGGAGCTGGGTCCACCTTATGAGGCTAAAGCAATTATTTAATTAAACTGGACAAAAAATATTGAGTGGGCACTGCCCCCCCCCCCAGTAAAATTATTGGAGGGGCAAGATCCACCTTGGCCCCCTATAGTCAGTGCCTATGGTGCCTGTTATCTGATGTCTGTTCAGTTTGGATTGTATGCACCTTAATTGGGCTCCACAATGACAAGGTGTGAGTAGTGGTTCTCTTCACAAGCCAAGGTTGTCATTGTCTAAGTAGCGGCAGATACTTGGACGGTGACAATCTTGATCATGGAGTTGATTCACAGATTATTAGTGTTACTGATGTTTTTTGTTTTGTTTTGTTTTTATTTATCCAGAGTCTGGAGGTAGCACTCTGCCATGACTTTTGTGCATTGTGGGCTGTTCTTCGTGATATGTTGGATGGATGGCTGCAATCCACAACAGCCGTTTCACTCACATGAAACTAGCAGTTTGGTGCTGTACACTGCCATTTCCTGGTAGTGATTCCTAGCCTGGGAGACAATGCTTTTGCTCACTTTGAGCTGCTCTCCAATCTCCTGATAGCCTTTATTATCTATCATTATTAGGTGTGCTCTGCATTGGAAGAGCAACATTCAAGAGGAAACAGTACTGATCTTTGTGTACAATTCATGGCTATCCACTTGTGTGATTGAAAACCGAGAACAGTTGACTTGTGCATACATAGAGTTGTTCCATAAGGTACGTAACAGGATGCACAACATCAATTGTCATGCTGGCAGGGCACAGTAGGTAGTGGCAGCTTGCAACATTTTTTTTTATTAGTGGTGTGTACATTCAGATTTTCTGAGTGTCTCAATAAAAAATATGAACTGACAAAACAAAAATATTGCTGTATAAAATTTGGTTATATTTTAGAGTAGTGATTTCAAAAAACTTGAAACCATTTTATTCTCAACAGGGATTTTATTTTTGCATAATTAATCCAATGTGTGTGTTGTTGTTTTCTGATGTTACGTTTGGCTTCTTCAAACTGATTGATCCGTGATATCTTACACAATCAGCTTTGTTATTCTCTAACAATTTGTATCATGGTATTTAAAAATCATTAACAAAAATAAAATAAAGACAAACACAGTAAGTAGACAATTTTATTTCACTTCTTAACAATCAATGAAAGACTTTACCATATTAACTTAAATCATCATATACAATTTATGGTGTAAATACTTTAATAATTCTTCCTGCACCAAGAAGTTACTAAAATGCAACATACTTAAGCAGGAAAAAAGAATACATTAAAAAAATAGGAATACAAGAATTCAAAATACCCACATATCTTTGATATACATATAAAGATCACAAAATTATAGACTCTGACAGGGAATTGAAGTAGATACACAAATTCAGCTGATGGATGAACTCAGTGGTTTTTTCGTTAATGCCATTTGTTACAAAAGGATCATCTTAAAATTCAAGGATTTCCAGATTTATTGACATTTTAGTATCATAGAGTAAATTTTTTTTAACCATACAATGTAACATTGTTCAGTACTTGTCTGAGTTTATAGCTGTGAAAGAACATACTTGTATTGAAAATTTGTTTTCACAGTTTGAACTTCCATATTGCAGCATTTAAATACTAGCATTCTGGATAAAATTGGATTATAACTTCATCAGAATGGGAATATTAAATCCAGGAGAAAATGTTCCATTTTGCTTCCTGGCATACAAATGTAGCACAAAATTGTTAATGGTTTCAAAAAGCTTTAATATCAGTTATGTTAGATAAATTGGTTATATCACTTCTGCCTCAGCTGTTGTTTACTTTTGTTGCAGTTAACAGTTCTTTCTGCCTTCTTTGTGATTTCGGCTATGAAAGTATTTGGTTCCATTGATGTGGAAGTATCCAACCTGAGTAGTCATTGATGATGGATTTTTCTATATTTCAATTCAAGTCAGTTTTCTTTTTGTAACTTCTTTTTATAACTCGAAAAAAAAAAGTTATCATCACATCAATGACCATGCGAGTTAGTTGCTCCTACATCAATGGAACAAAATTCTTTCCTATCCATAAACACAAAGACACTTTATGAAAACGGATTTGGGATGTTATTTTTCACACTTCACACAATGTGCTGTGTATATATATCTGAGTGGGAAAACAAGAAGATAAAAAATTAAAGAAACTCAAACAAAGGAGAATTTGTCATTAAATAAAAAATGTATGGATTTTAACCTGAGATATATAAGGTTTCATGTGTCCTGACTATCAAAGTCATTGAGATTTATGATTCTTGCATTTAGTCAGTTGTGCATGTGTATAGAACTTGCTCACATTTGAAAATAAAAAAACAAAGTTTTTAATTCAATTACATTAGATTATAACTGTATTAAGTTTAATTAAATAAAAAGTGAACAAAGAGTAATAATCAGAATGAATCCAAGCAAAGATGATCAAATAAATCAAGCTTACAATGATCACAAAAGTACTGGTTGGGGCCTTTCTTTTCCTTGGCTGGTACGTGGTGGTGCATATGAATTTCTAAGCTGGTGATCTGACACTACATCGCTTCTTATTCTGACCTTTGGAGGACATCTTGGCTCTTGCACTTCTCTTTCATGGTTGGGGATATAGTGAAGCTATGTTGGTATGTGATGACACCCGTTACTAATTCACAACCATCTGAATCTTAGTTCTAACATAGAAAAAAACAAGGACTACTGTTCAAAAGTTCCTCAAATAATAAAACCGCAGGGGTGAGAAAAAAATATATAAATATTTGAAAACTGAAAGCAAATTTAAATGGTATCAGAAGGAAAACCAAATTTAAATTAAACTTCTAATATGCTTTTTTTTTCCTAGGAATTATTTATTTTAAATTTGCAAATTTTTGGAGAAAACTCTTCTCCTTCATCAGGCAGTCTTCCCTGTTGTCAGTCTTTCCTTATCACTATTGTGGTTACTCTCAACCCTAATGGTTATAGTTATTTTTCACCAAATCTTGCCAGATCTTAGGCAGTGACAAAAACCTCTGCAGTCATTGGTGATGGAATTCTGATACTTCTCAATTTCTATTCCTTCTTTTAATATTCTTTTTTGAAAGTTGCTTTGAAAAATGACCACTTTAAGGGAATTCCAGTCTATGTACCAACTTCTCTAACATGTTTATCTAAAACTGTCTTGTTGGAGCAATTTTCTAAGTTATTAGTTTTCAAGTGCCCCTTAAAGACACCAGTTTTCAAAGCAACCTTCAAAAATGATAATGAATAGAAATTGAGAAGAATCAGAATTTCATCATCAATGACTGCAGAGGTTTGTTCCTGCCTAACATCCGGCAAAATTTGATGAAAAATAACCATAACCATCAGTTGATTGTGACAACGGGAGACTGCCTGATGAAGGAGAAGAGTTTTCTCGAAATTTTGCAATTTAAAATAAATAATTCCTAGAAAAAAAAAAAACATGTTAGAAGTTTAATTTAAAACTAGGAAGCCAGTTTTCAACATGAGCTTTATTCAGAATTTAAAGATATTAACACTGTTATTCACTGGAATGCACATTATTTGTAATTTAGCCATCACTGAAAAAACACTGACTTTGATATAACAACATGAAAATAACATAGAATAATTTGGGTACAAGGCACAGAACAGGGTTCCCACTCAACCTGGAATTCTCAGGAAATTTGAAAATGGTTCCATAAATCAGGGAAAACTCAGGGAAAATTACCCTTTTTTTTTTTTTTGTCTGTTGGTTCTCTTGAAAAATGTTTCTTTGAACAGAGCCATTCCATCATTAAGCTTAGCTGCATTGTGTTATAGAAAAACTGAAACTATTCAACTGACAGATATTTTCTTACATATGACCTGTTTCTATGGGAATGTATTTACAAATTCAGTGTGGGTAATATTCACAAAAGTTCACGGAACTTTGGTACAGAAAATAATGTGCACAGTTAGTTGTTATTAATGTAAAGCAAGTAATTTGATAAAGACAAATTACATAAAAAATTTACAAGTGTGTGCTTTGGTGAGAAAAATGAATGGGATGGAATGAAATGTAATAATTCTTTCCTACGTGCCACTCTGGAAAACATTAAAAAACCACCTGGAGAACCTGGAAAAGTCGGGGAATTTTTTTATTACTTTTGAGTGGGAACCCTGTGGAAGCAGTACTGAAAATCATAATTATTGTAAAGATCCTGACTCCTTTGCATGGTCACAGAAAGAGGCATAATTTCAGATTAAAATCTTGCTTGTTACAAGTAATCTGTAAATATTTGTAGATTTCTATGATAATTGATTCATAGGGCTGTATCTCAGAGTTGCTCATAGTATACATATACACACACTGAGTGGACAGAAATCATGGGCTACCCACCTAGTAATGGGTATACCCACCTTTAGTCTGGATAAGGGTAGTCACACAGCAAGACGAGTCACCTAGGTCATGAAAGCTTTTCACAAGTAGCTCCATCCCTGTCCACGATTCTGTTGCATTCCTGGATGGAAGATCCAAAGCTCGAATGGCATTTTCCACAGGGTTCATGTCTGCTGAATGAGGATACCATTCCAAAGTGGGAACTTCTGTGGAATGATCTTTAAACTACATTCCAGTCATCATCGCTCAGTGGGGAAGTGCATTGTCCTGCTGGAAGAGTCCGTGACCCTGTGGGTGCGTGATTACCATGAACAAATTTAGACTGTGTGCAAGGATGGACCATTCATAGGTGAATCTAAACATGCTAGAGGTCCCAACATGTGCCAGTTAATCATGCCCCATACCATAACCTAACCTCTACCTGCCTCAACAGTTCCTTGTTGACATGCCAGATATATTGTTTTGTGCAGTTTCTGCCACGTCCACACCCTCCCATCTGCAGAAAATAACTGGTAACAGGAGTCGTCAGACCTGCCTCAAATCATCCACGATCCAGTGCTATTGTTCCTTTAACCATTTGCAGCACACAGTGCAGTAATGTAGCATCAGCAATGGGACTGCTGTGAGTTGGTGGTTCCCCATAATCTTTTTCAGCTAATGACTGCCTGATAGTCTTGGTGGTGATATTTGTGGCATTTCCCTCATTGAAGTCGGTGCGGATTTGTGCCATCCTGTCACTCTCTAATTGGTTGCAACTAAGCAAGACAGATGCCAACGGTAACACTCACACCCCCCACCCCCTTCTTCACCCACAGCGCTATCCACAATGTGATGATATTTTGCAAATGCCATGATCCTAATACACTCTTGATGCTGTCGAATGGATATACTGCAATGCCTATACCACCTCCACGCTACACATGCATAAAGGCACCCACTATCATCCCACAATGTTTATCCTTACTGACATCAGATTTCTGTTTATGTGAATGCTGAACAGAATCATGCTATGCTTGATACCCTCTACACTTTTAGATCATTGGTGTTGTGAGAAGATAGATTTTTAGTAATAAATTTGTTGATGTTATAAGTGTGATGTGATAGCAGCATGAATAAAAAATTGGTGGGCGAGGCTGGTTCGTGTTTAGGTTGACAAAAAACATTCGTAAGACAGAGAAGAAATCTTGCGGGCAGTAAGAGGAATGCTAGTGGACCTTCCTTTACCGAGCAGAATTAGTTATATGTGGAATTTTGGGTCATTATCAGGGTTATTTTTGTTTTTAGCTATTCGTTTTTCAGGGGATGTGAGACTTTCTTTTTCATCTGTGGTTCATATCATATGAGATGTAAATAGAGCGTGGTTGGTGTGGATTTTACATTCAAATGGGGGCTAGAATATTTTTATTGTATTTTCATATTGGACGGGGATTATATTATGGGTCTTATTAATTAAAGATGACTTGGTTAAGAGGGGTCATAGTTTTTTTGTTATCTGTGGCTACTGCTTTTTTAGGGTATGTTTTACCCTGCGGTCAGATGTCTTTTTCGGCGATGACTGTGATTACAAATCTTTTCTCAGCGGTACCTTATGTGAGTAGGGTGTTGGAAGT
Organism: Macrothele yani; assembly: GCA_039090855.1. Lineage (NCBI taxonomy): Eukaryota > Metazoa > Arthropoda > Arachnida > Araneae > Macrothelidae > Macrothele > Macrothele yani. Next base: position 86,808,603 of record CM077003.1, on the reverse strand, counting down.
TCTTGCAGTCAGTAGGAGCACCTTTTCCCCTTATACAAGGGAACAAATGATGACATCCCTCTAATCCCGAGGGACCATCCCTAACTCTCAGCACAACTGGCAAATTTCAGTTAACTAGCCAATTATGGAGTCTCCACCGTATTTTAACATCTCAGCAACTATGCCATCTACTCCCAGAGCCTTACCATTCTGAAGAGATTTTAGAGCTTTACACCTCTTCTCTTGAGATTCTTCCTGTGCTTCCATCTGTCACTGTGATATCATCTGCTTCTGCATCAGAATCACTTTTGCTTTTTTGATCTAATAACTCACAGAAGTATTCACCTCATCGTTCACTTAACTCATTGGGCTTCCATATCATTTCTCCGATCCTACTCTTCACACAACTTACAAAAACCATTGTTTCTTTTCAGTTATTTACACAAATTGGCACAAAAAGTTCCAATAATGAAGTAACAGTGCATTTTACTTACTAGGGTAGCAGAATTTAATGATTGTTCTACAAAGGTACCTATATACACTTTAAGGTTTTTTTTTCTGCTAGAGTTTCATTTGAAGCAAATGCACCAGTGGAATATTGCAGGTAAGTGTATCAAGCATTCCTGTCACCTCACCAAGTCTTGAGCTTTATGAATCATCTGACCAAATACCACAATGATGATCATACTACCTAAACCTGTTTCTTCTAGTCTTTCACCACTTCATGACCCTCAGCTCACACTTAATGCAGCATGGACAAGGTCAAATTGGAAGTTCTAATTTCTCTGTGCTAAGAAAACTTCACACAATTATTCTCAAAAACTACAGAGCCTGTACAAAAAATTTGTGTTGGCCAAATCACAAAATGGAGATGAGGTCTAATAAAAATTTTACATCTGCATGTTAAATTCATTATTGGCACTTTCTGAACCCTCTCTTGTGGATAATGAAATGAAATAAATTTTAATTACCATAACAACAGCCATTGTAGAAATAAAGTATTTGATTGTGAATACAGCTGTACCTTCCATTTTTTTTTCTTTAGTTAGTCAAGGATTTTACTTTTTAGGTACTGACATGCTTTAGAAACTCTTATAAAATGATAGTACAACAGATACCAGTGAAGAACAGAAAATAAATAGTTCTTCACTTGAAAGTTGCCTATCCCTCCTTCTAGGCTACTGATACCAGAAGCAAGATACCCATACAGTAGCATTACTAAAGTAGCTCTCAAAATTTCTTACACCCCAGAATACCAATTATTTAGGATGAACAGCCTTTACTTTTTTTTTTAATATTGTTGGGATTTGTATGTGTTTTTGTGTAGTAAATCATTGTAATGAGTACTTATTAGTACTCTTTCTGAAGCAGTGGTCCACTGACCACTGGTGGCCCACAAGTGGAGATTTATTTCCTTGAAGACTTTTACTAAACATATTCTGTTTAATAAAAAGTCATCAAGGAAATGTTGTACAATTTGATATTAAAGGTAAATACAGGAATTTTCATTTCCTCAAAACTCATGAATATGCATTATATAATAAAGTGATTGTCAGAAATTGCTTCACTATTGATGAGCATCAAAAGTGAATATTCTAGTAATTAATGACATCAATTTCTGGGTTTCACAAAACAAGTAAATTCAACTCTCTCGATGTAAGGATACACAGTGCAGCAATTAAGCAATGAGACCGATTTCTTTTAAAATGGAAAAGCAGGAAAAACATTGATATTATTTGAAGTACATTCCTCCTGCATTAATACAAGAAGTGGCACAATCAGCCAATGAAAGGAAGGACTTGCAGAAGTCATCTTTTGGTATGGAGTGAAGAGCTGATGTCACAGTTCGTTGTATGTCTTGAAAAACTTTTACTTTTAAAGGCAGATTTAATTTGTGGAATAGAAAGTAGTCACATGGTTATAAATCTGGAGAATAGGGGGATGGTTGAGTACATGCACTTGTTTTCGTGCCAGAAATTGCAGTACACTGACTGCTCTGTGAGTGGGTTGTATTATCGTGAAGAAGGAACCATTGCCTATGTTTATACTCAGGCCTAACACAAACAATGCGCTTTGCCCTTCCAAATTTTTCCAAAATGGATGCATAAGCATTCTTAGTGACAGTTGTACCTTAAGGAATGAACTTGTGATGCAAACTTTCCTTGGTGTCGTAAAAGCACACAAGCATTTTCTTGATTTTGGACTTCTGTAACCTGATCTTTTCTCCGAGTGACTGTGGCGACTTCCACTAAGCACTCTGATGCTTCGTTTCAGGATCGTAATGAAAACATCATGTGTTGTCACCTGCTACAATGCTTTGGAGAAAATTTTGCATTGTTTCGGTGCAGTCTCTACGATGTCTTTTTGCGCACACCACTCGTGCATGTTTCTGGTCATCTGACAAAGCCTGTGGAACTAAACGAGCACAAACTTTTCCCGCTTTAAAATTTGACAAATCGTGTCTTTATTAACACTGAGCTCACATTAGAGCATCCTCTAGGTCACACAATGATTGCTATTCATCATTTTTCAACTCTTCCTACCCATCTGAATATTTATGCATGAGATAAGCAATTACCCATACACTTCAAGCAAAAATTAAACTGTCTCAGATGCAGTTTTACTGGTTTTCAAACAGAACCAGATATTTTCTCTCTGCTGCATGACAGAAGTGACAATGTTCTTCCACTGAACTATATCCTGCACAGTGCAAATAATCATCTGTGCAGTTCTCACACAAATGCTGTTGCCATCTCATAGCTGATAAATGTTTTATCAAAAAACCATATCTTCCTGACCTGTGTGTTTTACAGGATTTTTTTTTTAAATCAGTCTTATTACTCAATTGCTGTAGTGTGTAAATGAATATTCTGCTTTGACATGAGAAAGCTTTCAGACTTTTGATATAAGTATCAACAAAAAATTTATACATTATGCTATCTGGTGACCAATGATCTGCATCACTGGCTTTTGGCCATTTGGCTGAGAAGGGCTTGTCCAACAGTGTTGGCTCTGTCCTTTTTCCTAAAACCAGTGGACCTAAATTGGGGACAAACAACTGCTTAGAGTTGTGCATGGCTGTATTTAAAACACACACAAAACAATACAGAGGTTTTTTGATTATTTGTATTATATTTTTCACTTTTACACTTGGCTATGGTACTGAAAATTAAAAAATAAAAATTTCAATTTACTTCCGATATTGGAGGTTATATTATTTAACGTGCATTAATGCATTTGCATTTTTGAACTTCACATTTAGTTGGTAAAGTTCGATGAACACTTACCGCACGTGGGGCTTGGCTTTCAATTCATATTTCCGTTATGTGGATGCGGCACGGGATTTTTTCATTTGGCCACGGGTCCGCTTCTTCTTTTTTTTTTCTCCGTTGGAATTTATTTTGTCTCATCACCAAATGAGTTTTTCCTTTGCTGCATCCTCATTTACTTCAATATTTATTCATACCCGAGTACTTTCAGTAAAATTCCTTTACCGTCTTCGAGGGGACGTTTTGCTCCGACTAGCACGGACCGTGTCAGCTGGGCATTTCGATGGTTCTCGCGGGCTGCTTCTGTCATCGGCTATCGCTTCTTCTTGGGCGTTGTGGCGCCATCTCTTGTTGGTCAGTGATCTCACTTTTCGAACTTTTTCATTTTTTTGCTTAATTTTAATTAAATTCTTCCAGCTGTTTCTCAAATTATTAGGGTCATTATGGTTGCAAACTTTTGTCCTATTTTTTTCAATCATTACCGACTCTGCTATTCTGAGGTGTTTTTCGGATTTACAGCTTTTAATGATTTTTATATTTTCGAATTTTGGATATTTTTGGTTATCTAGACAGTATTGGATAAGTGCTGTTTTTCTTCTTTTTTCTGCCAGTTTTTTACGTGTTGTTTTAATCTGTGTTTAAGCTTATTTTTGGTACTTCCTATATAAGCCATTGGAGGATTTTCAGTAATAGGAATTGAGTAAATACCTGCTTTTTCTAACATTTTTATTTTTTCATTTTTTATTACTATATTTTTGATGGTATAGAAAAAAATAATGCATTAGCCTTTTTGGATGTACAGGTTATCAAATCCACAGATAAGTTTCTATACAGGGTTTATCGGAAAAGTTCATTCATTCCGGTCCTAATCCCGTACAATTCAGCACATCCTTATCCTCAAAAATGCAATAGTATAAAAACCTTAATTAAAAGAGCATATATGCATTCTGAAAATAGTCAGTTCATCAATGAAGAAATCAAATTCATAAAAAAAATTGCAGGCAGCTTTGGTTATCCTAACCATTTAATAAAAAAATGGGACACTGAAGTAATAAAGAAACTAAAAAATAATGCTGTAGTAAATAAAAAAGAAGTCAAATATTTAAATGGTTTTCCTTACATAAAAGGTACTACCAATGAAATTAATAACATTTGTAAAAAACATAACATTCAAATTGGAGGAAAAGTAAACACCATCAAAAATATAGTAATAAAAAATGAAAAAATAAAAATGTTAGAAAAAGCAGGTATTTACTCAATTCCTATTACTGAAAATCCTCCAATGGCTTATATAGGAAGTACCAAAAATAAGCTTAAACACAGATTAAAACAACACGTAAAAAACTGGCAGAAAAAAAGAAGAAAAAACAGCACTTATCCAATACTGTCTAGATAACCAAAAATATCCAAAATTCGAAAATATAAAAATCATTAAAAGCTGTAAATCCGAAAAACACCTCAGAATAGCAGAGTCGGTAATGATTGAAAAAAATAGGACAAAAGTTTGCAACCATAATGACCCTAATAATTTGAGAAACAGCTGGAAGAATTTAATTAAAATTGAGCAAAAAAATGAAAAAGTTCGAAAAGTGAGATCACTGACCAACAAGAGATGGCGCCACAACGCCCAAGAAGAAGCGATAGCCGATGACAGAAGCAGCCCGCGAGAACCACCGAAATGCCCAGCTGACACGGTCCATGCTAGTCGGAGCAAAACGTCCCCTCGAAGACGGTAAAGGAATTTTACTGAAAGTACTCGGGTATGAATAAATATTGAAGTAAATGAGGATGCAGCAAAGGAAAAACTCATTTGGTGATGAGACAAAATAAATTCCAACGGAGAAAAAAAAAAGAAGCGGACCCGTGGCCAAATGAAAAAATCCCGTGCCGCATCCACATAACGGAAATATGAATTGAAAGCCAAGCCCCACGTGCGGTGTAAGTGTTCATCGAACTTTACCAACTAAATGTGAAGTTCAAAAATGCAAAAATAAAAATGTTCGATAGTAGAAAAGCAGTACATAAAGAATGTTTTAAATAAATCTGAAGTATAAAACTAGAAAGTCATAGTGTTATTTTTGCCACAAAAAAAAATCTACATTTATCTTTCTGTTTTAGATAAAAATATTATAAAAATAGGGTTAATATACTACAATGTTTGTAGTGTAAGTATATATGTTTCACATATTAATTTACTTGCAAATGTTAATTTTCCTTTCAGCACGTTATAATTGCCTAAAAAAAACCTGTTTTTAGGTGTCTTTGACTATGCATTAACGAGTCAAAGACAACAGTAACAAACTTGTATATAAAAATAGTTTCACAGCGAGACATTTTTTTTTATAAGAAACTTAGCATAATACGTTGCAGTACCTGTATATCTTTTCTCTTGACAGAAACAAAATGTTCTAGTAACTGATTATTTGTTTTTAGAATTCAATAAAACAATATATATTCATTAATGACCATTACATTTTGCAGTGGTCTAAGTGATGACTTCTGATCATTCGTCCGAGATGGGCTCGGGTTTGAATCCCGGTGAGGCATGGATGTTGTGTTTGTCTTACGGTGCTGGCTCTGACCCTTCCCTAGAACTAGTAGCCCTAAATTAGGGATGGGTGACTGCTTATAGCCCACTGAGTTGCTCATGGTGGTCGTTAAACCTCCAACCAAAAAAATTTTTTTTTTGCTTTAGTGTTTCATATGTTTTATACTTAAAGCTACATTTTTTTTTCCTTTTGTGGTTTAGCATCCCTTCAGCATCAAACGGTTTAAGAAGTTGCCCACCCCTAATTTAGGGTCACTGGTTCATAAGAGGAAAGAGAACCAGCACTGTAGGACCAACTAACCTCCTATGCCTCATCCAGGATTCCAACCTAGGACCCACTGAGCAGGTAGCAAATTCTGTCGGTTGAAGCACTTTCACACAATTATGAATCCATTTTCAATGAAGTTGTCATTAAGTTCACACTCTCATCTCGCAACTTTATGCTGATTTAATTAATGGAGGAACTGTGCCATCTAAGTATGAATGTGGTAATGGCAATTGTTCATTGCACATTTAAGCTCATCAAATGTTGCTGTGCTGAAATGGCTTTTTAGCAGTACTGATTCTTATCTAGTGTTAATCAAAAAGTGAGCCTTCAAATCAAGGTTCATACTCTTCCAAGCAAAATAAATTCAAGCACTTCTCAAGGACTTTTTAAAACCAAATTACCATGTGTATGAGTGCTGTCAGTCAGCTCAGTAGGTAGGTAATTTAGCAAGTTCAAACCATTAAACTTAGCTAGGATGAGAACATCTTCAATGTGTGTCACCTGCCTGTTAACCCCTACTGGTTTATTTTATTAACTTTGAATTGCCCCTCTGGTTTGGTATTTTCAAAATCATGTTCTCCAGCAAGAACATGTCTGTAACCCCAGTCGGCCGCCCCGGTGGCGCAGTGGTCTAAGGCGCTGGCCTCTGATCATTCGTCTGTAAGGGGTCCGGGTTCGAATCCCGGTCAGGCATGGATGTTGTGTTTTGTCTTACGGCACTGGCTCTCTCCCTTCCCTGGAACCAGTGACCCTAAATTAGGAATGGGAGACTGCTTATAGCCCTTTGAGTCACAATTGGCGAACACACCATTCCACTTATTACTCCTATGATTCACGTTTTATTCCACAGTGATGTCATATCCAAGATACCAGCTGTCCAATCGATCCCCTGGATTGAACACTAGTTCTGCGCTATTTGATTAGCTTGGTGTTTTTACCAGAACTACACAGAAATCTCCTATACAACTTTATAGCACAAATAATTATTTTACAAATGCTCTTTCATGTCATTACTTAAAAAACAATAATAATAATAAAAAAAGCCAAGTACTATTTACAGAGTTTTTACTTTTTCAAGGACTTGAAAATGAACTTTCTTTTCAAGGAGCGTACAAATCATGTCAATACGGTGTATAGGGTTTAAAAACACAATATGAAACTACTCTTATTACTGCAATGTTTATTCAAGAGGTAATAGTTTTGACACTAACAAAAACACATAACAGTAGGATAAGAAAACAACCTGATGATGCACATGGTTCTGCAAAAGTACCACTAATTAAATTTTTTACTTTTAAATGTAAAATGTGTAATTTTTATTATTAAAGATTCTTTCTCCCATAATCATTAACTATCAGTTTTTTGAAATTTACTGCAGCTAATTATAAGTTTTCTAAATTCTTGGCCTATATATACTGTCAATAAATAATGCACATCTCAAAAATTATATTTGTTTCACAAGGTTATTGGATAACCTAAAGCCTTGCAACATGAACATATACCAAAATAATTATTTTTAGAATATAAATAATTATTAACTGTCTATGTAGTTAATGCCTCAAAAAATGTGCATTGCCAGAACTTCTTCCCATATGAGTATCAAATCTTTAGCCCCTAGTCTTAGAACAGCATAATACAGTTTTGTTCTGATGCATATGAATTAAGCACCAACTTGATTTTTAAGTAGTTTAGTAAAGTTGAGCTATATGTGTTTGGCAGAAAAATTTGTACAAATGATTAAGCCTTAGCTAATTGAACCACACTTAAATTCTAGAACTATGATGAATATTTTTTCTTCATTTTTCATATTAGTTTGTCTTGAAAAAAAGATGTGAAGAGTTTAATAGTGACATCTATTAGTTTATTATATTTTTTCATATTAGTTTGTCTTGACAAAAAAAGATGTGAAGACTTTAATAGTGACATCTATTAGTATTATATGTAAGATGTAATTAGAAAATTGGAACTAAACCCTGCCATAACCACTACTGTACAGGCAATATTTAAAAAGCTGTGAAAACTTTCAAGTTGAACCATCATCATATATATCAGATGTGAAACTTGATGATGTGTAACAATTAGAAAGGAAATTCTAAACTCAGGAAAATCTTCAGTGGTATAAATTTGTTAACTCATGTTGCTGCTTTTGGGAAGTACAAAACTTTTATCATAGCTGCAGATCAAGAGTAGATATGTTTTCTAGTACTCTATCAGCCAAGTGTTAATATATATATTAATAGATTTTTTGCCATGGTTGACATATAAACTAATAGAGAACCAGTTTGATTCTGTCATTTTCCAAGCTGTTACATATTCCTATTCAAAGAACAAGAAAAGGTAAAAATGTTTAGAAGAAATTTCAGGAGATATGTTTTTCATGATTTTTCTCAAAAAGGTAATAATATAATATAATTTGTTAAAGACAAGAAGTTGTGCCTGAGTTTTGCATATTTATCTTTAAACAGGTCAGTTTTCAGACAATACGGAGTATTGCAGAAGAAATGCTTACAAAAAATCTCTTCTAACAGTGCTTTTTTACTTGCAGACAAGAAGTTATTGAAGACAAAAAAATAATGGCCGCCCCGGTGGCGCAGTGGTCTAAGGCGTTGGCCTCTGATCATTCGTCCGTAAGGGGTCTGGGTTCGAATCCCGGTCAGGCATGGATGTTGTGTTTGTCTTACGGCACTGGCTCTCTCCCTTCCCTGGAACCAGTGACCCTAAATTAGGGACGGGCGACTGCTTATAGCCCATTTGAGTTGCTCACGGTGGTCGTTAAACCTCCAATCAAAAAAAAAAAAAAAAAAGAAAAAAAAATATTCTTCAAAGAAGTTTTTCAATACAAGGTTCACACATTCTTCAAGAGGGGTATGCATAACTGTTCAAAGCATCACAGCAATGAGAGATATGTACAAGAAAATAGTGTAGATTTTCTAAATTAATAAAGTAAACCTTCAAAGTGCTACAATCACTTATGCTTTAAGAAAAGTAGCAAAAAACATGTCTCCAAAATTCCAAAATGCTACCTGCTGTTTAAAGCAGGATGTTTTTGTTTCAAAATTTCTAAGGGTTTGTTGATGGAATCTGAAGATTGGAAGACTAAAATTCATGTCACTCTAATTAATGTGACTGAGATCAGTATTTTCTGCACCTACAGAGCTGGCAGTGTTTCCATCTTTTACTGCTTGTTTATATTAACTCAGACAAATGGCGAAGCTTCATGTCTGATGCACATAATTTTTTATTGCTATTGCATAGTACTGTGTAAGTTTTACATTTACTGGAGTCTGGCATTGGAGATTTAACAAGTGTTAAGGAGGAGGAAAATATGAATTTTAGCAAAAGTTTTAGAAACAGTTTTAAATTTCACAAATTTAGAAAAACTCTGGTGATCTTTGTGAAAATTTCTGAATTATATGGGAAGATTAAAAACAGGCAAAGAAACTAGGATTCCTCTATTGGTAGGTGGCAAATTTTTGCAATAACTGAATCTAAATTTTCTATCAATTATAGAAGGAATAAAATTGCTACCAACAGCAATCTTTTCTCAATAAGAATGTTTCAGTTCAAAAGGTTGTCTTTTTTGTAACCCATGGTCATTTGCTCTATTGGCATATATAGTAAACTATCCAGACTACATCTACAGAATTTCAGTGTTTTTGGAAATGGTACAGAAGAGCTTTTTTTTTTTTTTCACAAATTAAATTTGTCAAGGATGATGTGCATTAAAGTTTCTTTTTCCCCAAGAAGAAAAGGTGAGACAAGCAAAAATCCTAAGTATTACTGAGATTTTATCATTATAAGAATATAAATTTCAAACTTCTATTCATTTATTAAAGTTTGTCAGTGTTTCACAAAACAAGTTCGAAAGATGGAAAAATAAGAAGCTAATAAACAAACCATTTTTTAAATTTGTTTTGTGTAGCACTGAAGTCAAGTTTTGAACTACTAGAGGTTTGAAATGTCTGTTCTCATAAAAATTAAAACTCAGCAATGTTGACTCCCGTGCTTGTCTTATTCTTCCTTTTTGGAATAATAATTTCAATGTGTTTCCAGCCGAGTACAGCCTACATAATTCGTTTTGAAGATGATGTGTCACCTATCAAATGGTAATATGTGATCAACATAATGCAACTAAAGTACAGATTTATCTATTGAGGATGAAGGAATTACAGATTCAAATATGTCAATAAACAGGTCACAGATTATTTTTTTTATTTTTTTTTATTTTTTTTTTTGGTTGGAGGTTTAACGACCACCGTGAGCAACTCAATGGGCTATAAGCAGTCGCCCGTCCCTAATTTAGGGTCACTGGTTCCAGGGAAGGGAGAGAGCCAGTGCCGTAAGACAAACACAACATCCATGCCTGACCGGGATTCGAACCCGGACCCCTTACGGACGAATGATCAGAGGCCAGCGCCTTAGACCACTGCGCCATCGAGGCGGCGGTCACAGATTAAGGGAGGGAGAAAGAGACAATAACTCTGTTTTTAAACCACATATTTAATTAATGATTTCATGTTTTGATTAATCATAGCCAACTTTTTGATGTCCTAAATAGCTTTGTACGGAAGTGCAATTGTTCCTATTCTGGTGTGTGGTACTCAAATATGGCAATATGGCTACTGTAGAAGAGACACAAAAGGAATATGTGTGCTGGAGAGATGTTACTATGGGGAGCTTATGGCAAGATATATTTTGATCATGTTCGGAATGAAGATGACTTGCAGATATGTAATGCAAAGTACAATATTGTTAGCAGGGTGTAGTCAAGAGTCAAATATTCTGAGATGGTTTGGTCATGTTGAAGGAATGAATGATAAGCTGTTAACTAAGGGAATTTATTCAGTCCAGGTGGTAGGAAAGAGTGGTGGGCACAGTGGTCTATGCGCTATGCTTAACCTTCTTCTGACCACTTGTCTGCAATAGGCCTAGGTTCAAGGCATGGGTGGTGTGCTTGTCTTACGACGCTGGCTCTCTCCCTTCCCTGGAATCAATCGCCAACATTAGGAATGGGAGGCTTTTTATAGCCCATAGAGTTGCTCACAGTGTTTAACTTCCACCCCATCCTTAAAAATGAAGTACAAAAGGTCTTATGTGAAATGAGTGGTGGATGTGAGTGAAGCACCAGTTATGTACCAAGACTGCTGTAAATACAAACTTTGCTATTTTAACTATAAGTAAAGTTTAACACCATCAGTAACTATGATCTTTATTTGAGGAGCTAACTTCTGAAACTTACAGCATAGCTTAGTGATTGAAGATATTTCTACTGTAGCTATGTATGTTAAACAATAGAATATTGCTTTCAATAAAACAATAAAAACAGTTTAAAAGAGGGAAGAACAAGGTTTGAAAAAAAAAATGCAAACCCATTTCTTTCATGCAACACAATGGCTTGTTAGTAATTTTTATCATGTCTGCTGACTGTGTATTTTTTAAAATCAAACACTTAGTTAGCCTTCTAGTCTTTACTAACCTCTGAGGTATTGCAATGTTGAAGAAACTGCTTCACATAGACAGGTTTTTTTCTAAAAAAATCTATCTATGCCCTCCAAATGAGGATATGGTAATGATATTATGACACTCAGACATCACAAAGCACAGAGAGAGACTCAAACTCTTTTGACTAGTTCTGCATAGTTCAGTTTTCTATGGTATCCAGAAAACCAAAATTTATTTGAATTTAATTCCAACTGTATTTTTTAAAGTTACAAGTAATTTAAAAAGCCGACTAAAGTATACTAAATTACCTGGTTACTGATTTAAAAAACACTAATAGATTTAACCATTTTTTGTTTGTTTGTTTTTCATGTGCACAACAGTTTCTAGGTGGTACATCACATTTAAAGTTTCATCATTTGTTGCAGGTACGGCTTTCACATAAGTTTCGTAAAATATTGATTGCTGCTTAGGCTCTTTTCCCGTTAACAGTAGGGGGTTAAGACACTCTTCTCTTGTTCATCTTCATCTGCTGATTAAGGATTTCACTGGGCTATAATGTCTTCATCACTTAAATCTCTGTAGACTTTTACTTCGGTGTCAATATATACATCTGCTTGAAATATTCCTTTTTCATTTAATTAGGAAATTTTGCGAAACTATGCTCAATTTTTTGTCAGGTTCATGTCCACCTAGATCTGCACAAAAATTTCACTTTTTCATCATTGTCAGCTAAAAAGTGAGCTTTCGTAAGCAGTTTTTAATCATATTTTCTGTCTCTTATCTTCATGCACTGCTAGTCATTATCATTGCTGGTAAAAAGTTGACCGTCTTAAAGATCTACCACAATATCAGCAATTAATTTTTATTACAACTTGTTTTCAATAAAGAATCTTGAAGTTATGGATGATTCCTTGCTTTAAAGATTACAATTTTGATGTTGTATAGGCTGGTAAAAACAGAACTATTACACATTTCATTTCAGGAATAAATCCATACATGTTACAAATGGGAACCACGTTACACCTCTGCAATGTCATTTTTTTTATTAAACATTTTCAGTCCATTTTGAAAAAAATCCGTTGGTTATCCAAGCTCTCCCACCCCTTTTTATTCATTGATGGTCAATAGGTAAACATTTTACTCCAGAAAATGATCTAGGATTTTAAGATTTGTTTGTAATCAATGGTTTAAATTTTTCAGATCCACATATGTTAGCTGCTAAAAGTTGTAGTAAATTTTTTTAAATCACCTGATTTTCCATGGAGCACTCTGCTCGCATGGAAAATAAGTTTCACTAATCCTCAAATCCAGTACAAAGCCCCAACTCCTGTATGGAGAAAATAACAGATAAGCAACACACATCAATTGGAATATCAGCTTTTCGACCTATGGCACACTGAGCAGCAAGACTGGCGAAAACTGCAAATGGCAGTACTACATAATTCTTCAACAGCTAATTAACATGAAAGAAATCATGACATCATTTTAAACAATTTACTATACCATTTAACAGTGTCAGCACAATTTACAAAGCTCTAGAAAGGAAAAATAAGGTTTTTAACAATATACCGCACAATTTACATAACTGGAAACGCAGAATTCTGGATTCGATTGAGCATAAAAACTTGAAAATCTGGCCCACAATGTAAACCACCACTAGTACATAAGCTTCCTTTATCATGTTGCTTTTAAGAAAAATAGTTGGATTATTTTATGTGGCTTTGATAAGTTATTCTTTTTATACATTTTGCTGCCTTATATTTGATAAAATACTGGCATTCTTTGATTTCTCAACACTCAAAATGTGGTATTATTGCACGTGACCTACCATGGTACCACATATCAGTACATCAGATGAGATTATCTGATGCCCTGTGGTAGATGAGGAAATATATTTTTATTGATTGTTTTCAAACATTGTTCTTGGTTTTAAACTTCCATATCATTCATTCAAAGAGACAGTCTGTAATACAAAATAATAACATGTGGGAGATTTTCTTTTTTGTATATGTGTTTGGAATGATCTATGATATTACTGATGCTTATCTGTCAATAAAGTTATTAGTTTTTTTCCTGACAAAGCTGGAAAACAAAAACACTGACTATGACACACCAAATCTTCTCATGACATTGTGAATTGAAACTAAAAAGATAATAAACAGCCACACAAGGATATTTATCATAGGTGCAAAAGTAACCTTTTCACACAGTTTACTAATGTGCTGGTGAATATTGGACAACTAATTTTATAAGGTTACCACTGTAATGAAAGCTAGTAAGGATAACAATTTCCTTTATTGTGGGCTCGGGTGCAACTCCTGTATGGGACATTTGTATTGCATTCTCCATTTGCATCAGATACCACTTCAACATAGGTTTTTTTGTTTGCTGGTTTAACAACCATTGTGAGCAACTCAGTGGGATATAAGCAGTCATCCAGTCCCTAATTTAGTGCCCCTGGTTCTAGGGAAGTCAGGGAGCCAGTGCCATTAGACAAGCACAACCTTCATTCCTAAACAGGATTTAAACCCGGACCATCTTGGACGAGTGGTCAAAAACTAGCACTCAGACCAGTGTGCCACTGGAGCAGCAATATACAGTTGATTCATACTTTGTCAGACGAATCCAAAATTTATTAGCATTTTGATATACACTGGCGGAAAGTGAAAAAAGAACACCAAGAAGGAGACGTCTGATACCAACGAAATTTATACAGCATAATAAGGGATACAGAGGATAACGTAATCAAAACATTATGGCAAAATACAGCTGTATTTGCTGGTAAACTGAAAAATAACATTACCTTGTAACATGGTTAGTACGAGGTTGAACCGCCATGAACTGCATCCCACTGTGCAATTCTGGCATGGAGTCTGCAAGTTTGGGGTATTGAGTTCCAAGCATCCTCAACCTGGACGCGTAAATCGGGGATGGTCGTGGAGACCGGATAAGTCGTCTCATAAAATCCCACACATGCTCAATAGGGGACAAATCTGGTGAACGTGCAGGCCATGGAAGTTGTCTCACACACTGAAGTGCATGTTGCGTTGCACGTGCTGTGTGTGGGAGAGCGTTATCTTGCTGGAAAACACCACGAGGGACCGACTTTACAAATGGCACAATAACGGGCTGAATGATGATGTTGATGTAGGAGGTGCTGTTTAACGTACCCTGTACAAACACTAGTTGTATACGGGAGTGATAGCTGATCGCTCCCCACACCAGGAGACCAGGTGTAGGCCCTGTGTGTCGCTGGCGGATGCAAGAAGGGTGGAGACGCTCCCCTGTGCGTCTGCGAACATGCATACGGCCATCCGAGGCTCCCAAGCAGAATCTGCTTTCATCGCTGAACACAACAGATTGTCATTGCGTTCTCCAGTGCAGACGTTGGCGACACCACTGTAGCCGTTCCTGACGGTGGGCTGGAGTCGGAGGTACACATGGCAGAGGCACACGTGCACGTAGTCCTGCATCCAGTAGACGGTTGCGGATTGTTCGCACTGTCACCTCAGGTGCAACGGCAGCTCGGATTTGCGTCGCAGTGGATGTTCTGCTTGACAACGCCGCTCTTCTTATGCGTCGATCGGTCCGCTCATCAGTCTGTCTGTGACTCCCGGTTCCACGTCTTCTCGTGTGGAAATGTTCCTCGAACCATCTACGCCACCATCGTACCACCATCGATACTTCCCGTCCAATTCGCTCTGCAATACGACCACCCGGCCTCGCGGAGTCCGACTAGACGACCTCGCTCAAAGTCCGATAACTGCTGAAATCGTACACGTCTTCCATGTCCAGGCATTGCAGCTTCTTCAGGGTCTTCGCACGTGTCCATACGCCGACGACTGATTACATTCACTTCGCCATACTCCTTAAATACCACCGACGATAATTTGCATATTATGCCGTGCTGTGGCGTAAACGCTCACCGGTTGGTCCCGAAATTAACATCACACCTACGTAAACTCGACCCCATTAACATATGTAAATTTCATGATCGTCCGCCAATTCCTTCTTCGTGTTCTTTTTTCACTTTCCGGAAGCCAGTGTATAAAGAATTCAAACACAATATAGATGTACAAGAGTTTGTATACACACCAGACCACACACAAAAAAGGGTAGAATTGAGTTTGGATGTAATATATTCAACACCTGGTTCATAGCAAATCTATTTTTCATAATTACCATACCATACTGATTTCTTTGCTCCCCCTCCCAATATTTTTATGTGTTTCATTGTTTTTTGCATAGCAAATAGTGCATTGTTGGCAAGGCTCCTTAATTGGGTTAGGCAGCACATAGCAGCCAAAATGATAAGCTGTAAATTGCATACATGCCACTCCTTTAAAGGGAAAAAACAATCTGACAAGCCTGAAAAATACCCAAACTGGATATGTTGCCACTGATACCACCTGTCAATTACAAATTTCTATCAGAATATCAAGAATGCATCTAAGGCTGTTTCTGCACATATGAATGGGGGTAATACATATTAACAGAGATGAGAAAAGTACTGCCCATGAAATCATGGAATGCACAATTTCATTTATATTTGCTAAGTGAACAAAAATGCAAGATCAGCAGTCAGAGGCTTAAAATATATGTAGACACATTTGTAAGTGATAAATGAAAAAAGTAATTTCTTGCGTGGTTCATAAAACAAGCAAGCAAAAGAAAAAAAAAAAAAAAAGGCTCACCACCACTGTTATAAAATATGGATGTCTAGGCATAGAAAAACACATTAGTAGTTTTATATATTCAAGTAAACTAGTGAGTTTGAAATCATTCCCAACCTAATCTTTCCTTAATTAAACATTACTACTGCAGCTTTTTCACCAGCACATGTGAAATGTTCTATGATAAAATACACACACACAGACAAGTATGATCTTAAAAAAAATAAGGATTTCAATTTGCAATGGAAGAAGCTTTTAACACAGCTGAAAAAGTCATTTATAAAGCACAATAACAGGTTTTTGTACTTGAAAGATACTTGACAAATTTGTTTCCTGTGTTGTTTATTCTACACAAAACTTCTGAAATGAATGCAAGAAAAAATGAAATACATATTCCTGATGGTGAAAAAGAAAAAAGTGAATGATGAACAGGTATAGTAGTGAAGAAAAAACAATATGGAAATAAAATAGAGCAGAAACCAAATGGGGGAAAAAACTATAGGTAGAAACAGAATATCATTACTAGTTAATCGTACCATGATTTATATCTGTTAGTATAATAACACTAAGTGTAGGATACATAATAAATGCACCAGCTCAGAATCCTCTGGTTTGGCTGAATTGGAGAGGTTATGTTTCCATGGTACAAAGTGCTGGTTTTATTTATTTATTTGTCACGTTTTTGGCATGCTGTGGCCAAAACTGGCCCTACTAGCATAAAACTGCAAAACCTAACCAACATATTGGCTTAATAAGTACAGTTGTGCCCCAGAATATGTCACATTGATTAAAATTCCTATGTTAAGTTGAGAAAATTTCCTGAACATGCATTGCAGTGAAGTGCAAGTGTTACTGTGGCAACAACATAGAATCACTTTGACTTTTTAAGCAGTCTCTTAAAGAAAAACTTGTAATGAATAAAAAGTGACTCAATGACAAAGTTGTTTTATCAGGGTTACTTCAGAAGCAAATCTGAATGTTTTGCAATGAACTGTTATAAGATGGTGGGTAAGAAAAAATACCCCAACAAAATGATAGTTGCATAAGCGAGGTTTGCCCTCATGCATATGAAAGTTCATAAGAATCGTGCAGGATCTATTTCTCCTAATTACTGACTTAAGTTTTCCAATTCTGTTTTTTTCTTCTTTTTTGCATTAATTTACAAAAGCTAATCGCAATTAACATGATAGGTGGGTTACAAGATATTGTTCATATTAGGCAAAATTGAAGTTGTACAGCAATTTGCTAAAAATTATGTAAACTAGGCATTGAAAGCATTCCAATCATTTTTGGCAGTTCTAGTCACTTGTTACAAATATATGTTAAATAATCATTTGGATTATATTCTTGTGGTTTTCTTTCTTCTCTCCCTATATAGAGAATTTTTCACCACTACGGCATCAACTGCACTTCACTACTGCCTTTGCAAGTTATGGTTAACAACTTAGAACCATTCTTCTAGTAGCTAAAAAAACCCATAAACATAAAAATTGAGCGAAAACACACAGAGTTGCTTATGTTAAAAGGATCATTTAGCGGTAGCTTTTGGTCATCTTACGATCTTGATCTCCTGCGATTGACTGGATTGGGGTGTTGGAACTGCTGCCAGATTTTAAATCTGGCGACAGATAGATATCCAAGTTTAAATCTGGCAACAGTTCCAACACCCCAACTTCAAATTGTAATTCTGGCAACCAGCCCATCCAGTCGATCGCGGGTGATCAAGGTCGTAGGATGACCGAAAGCTACTACTTAGCGAACCTTTTACTATATGCGACTCTGTCGATTTCTATGTTTATGTGTTATTGTCACGTGAAGCCCGAGTTTTAAACCAAGCTATTAACCTTTGTAGTTGTTGAAAGAGGAGTAAAAAACCACAGGGGTTAATTGCTACCAATTTCTTTATGAAATTTTGCTGAGGGCAGAATGTGGTGGAACAGCATTTTATACCTTTATTAACATAAAATGTTTGGTTTTGAGTTTTGAAATAATTATTTAAAATACAGTAAAAAACATAACATTTGACAGTGAGGAACAGAGATGGAAAGAATTAACTCCTTGCATTTGACTTTTTTCCATGTTGTACATGGAAAAGTTTCTTTCCTGTACATAATGTATCACTGTACAACCTTTGAAAAGCAATACATTATGCATGAAAAGAAATACACTGTGTTGTGAACAAGAAATCAGGAAGTTATCTAACAGGTTTCATTTGAGGAAAAATGATTTGCGGTTGTACAGAATACCTACAACTTCAAGGAAAAGAAAAAGCGAAGTGAACTCTGCAAACCATTATTGTATCTTCTAGAGAGCATGAAAGAGGATTTTCTCTGATGAATTTGATAATCACCCCAGTTAGATCTCTTTCAATTGTAGAAATAACCTTATTGTTATTCATAAAAATTGTTGGACCTGCATTAACCCAGTTTGATCCTATTAAATATGTCCAATTGTAGATCCTTTGAGGGCACCATTCAGCAGTGGATACGAAAAGCAGGGAGAGGATGAAAAAAATGTCTCAAGAGTTAAACACAATTTGGACTGTATTTTAGAATAAAAAAATGTAGTTCCTTTCTTTTCCTCAATGTAATGTAATCCTTAGGCAAATTTCACTCTCATTTGAAGGTAAGCTTGACAGAGCATTGGTATCCTAATATATAATTTGGTAGAGTCCTCCTCCGTGCCACTTTTTAAGTCGTCATAGCAACAACTGAGAAACAAATTTTTGTGACGTTACACTTTGCTTTTCGTGTAGGTGACATCATCACATACACACGCACAGTTTACGCGTATATGACCTTGTTTTGTTGTCATAGCAACAAAGAACACAGCTGCTGCTGTGACGTCATCTAATCCAAATCATTCTCACATGACGTCAACTCTTTAGAGATTCAAAAACTTTACGTCAGGAATTTTGGTTCTATTTCATATAGGGTATACACATAAATAATAATAAATTTTATTTTTTGCAGCCTACAATGTAACAGCAAAAACTAAAATTCATTATTATTTATATACCCTTGATATGCTTTATTACGCTGTTTAACAGAAAAAAATTAACATTTATATCCAGTGTTCAAACTGTTATTTGTAACCGTCCCTGTTTTATTTAAATCTTTTTTTTTTCTGTTCGAAGTTAGTTTTTTTTTTTTTTTCGGGTGTGTGCGATTCGAAGTCATTTAATTCATATTGTGGTTCATTTGTCTCAAAACATCAACTTTGTTTTGCACGAGTTTTAACAACAACACTCCTAAACAGAAAAAATTTGCTGAGGAAGTAACTTTCCAGAAGGAAGCAGTAAAAAGACGAAAGGCGGAGCAAGAAAGGGCCCATCAGGAAAGTATGTCTGCTGTGCAAAGAGAATGCGATCGGAATCGTCATCGCGTAGCAAATATAACTCCTCAGCAAATTGAACGAAGTCGGGAATGACACCGAATTGCAAACATGACGTCAAAACAAATCGCACAAGGTCGTGAATTACATCAGATTTTCAGACATGTCGCAATCGCAAATATTACCCCAGAGACGTGGTGTTACAATCCGCCAACAAAATCCACGAACTAGAAACCAAGCTGTTCTTGACGCAGTTAACGTTGTAGAACCAAATGTAGACGTTAATAACTGTGGTTCCATGGACAGTATTTGTGAATTCTGTCATGCAAAACATTTTGAGGCAGAACAGCCACCTGACAAACTTTTATGCAATGCTGTCATAAAGACAGTAAAATTAGATGCTATGAGATCAGCCCCTGTTATTCAGCAGCTAACGAAAGAACAGCATCAACATTCAAAAAATTTCGTGGACAACATAAGATCAATAAATAGCGCTTTTGCGTTTATGAGAGCTAACATTGTTCCACCTCCTGGATACGGTCTCTATTGTTTCCGAATTAACGGACAAATTTACCATCGAGCAGGAGCTTCACACCCAGCAAATGGGGACTAGAGAAAGTTTGCTCAACTGTATGTATTGGACCCGGAAGAGGCTGGTGATCGAAGAATAAGGATTAGGGAAAACACCCAGTGCAATCCAAGTCTGATGCGAGAGTTAGGCACTTTCATGTGTCAAAATAATTCTTTTGCTGACGCATGCAAAATGCTTTATGAAGTTGAACAAGAAAGCATTAATGATGCCGCTCTGCATAGCGTTGAGCCGGCAAAAATAGTTCATGGAAAAGAACAGGGGAAATTGATACAGGGTTCACAGTCAGTGTATATGAAAAATGTTGTGTTCCAGGAAGTGTTGACGAAATAGGGACTAAAGGTTTTACAAAACACATAACAGACAACCCGTCATATCAAATTTCATAACACACTGCTTGGGAAATTTTTAGAAAGCTGTGAGCCAACAGCGCCATCTGTTGACGTGGAACACAAAAACTCTTAATAAAAGTCAATAATTTCTGTACCATAAATTTTATTTTCCCAGTCATTCTTGACGGGCTTTCATCTAGCGTGTTATGATAAGACTGTTATACATAATGCTGGTTTCTTTATGTAATAATTTAGTACATATGATCATGTAACTTAAATTGATTTGGCTTATTAGGTTAACCCTCCCCCTTTTACAGCAGCTTAAGTTTAAGAGTTCAACACCTTTTTCTTCTTCAGAAAAAAAAAAAAAAAAGCAGCGCTTCAGAGGACTAATTACTTTAAGTGATATCATAAGGAGAAAATTGAATGACACACTTGAAACTCCAATGTAGAACAGACCCATCATTAATGATCACATAAGCTCTTTGTTGGCATACTGGGACAGTGGTTAATTCTAACCCTACAGAGATTATGGTGAAGTGCAGTTGACGGTATGATGATGATATGTCTTCAAAAATTTATCCCAAAATAGTAGAATTCTTGGAAGAAAATCAGTAAAAGCATAAGAAATTCATATAACACCATCTGCCAATACTTTTTTTTTTCGGGGGGGGGGGAGGGGGTGGTTGCCATATTTTGAAATTACTATTAGATCTTTTCAAGCTTAGAAAAATCACATGAACATTATTTTTGGGTAAAATGCTGCTAGCAACTGCTATTCTTAAGTAGAATTTCTCAGAAAATTTGATTTGTACTCTTTTGGGTTGGGAAAGGAATTAAAATGATATGTGTCTACTTGATGGCACTGGCTCTCTCCCTTGCCTGGAACCAGCAGCTCTAAATTAGGGATGGGTGACTGCTTATAGCACTCACAACTTACCTATGGTGTATGTTACCCCCCCCCCCTTAAAAATTAAAAATAGCATTTTCAAGAAACTGGATTAATTTTAAGCTGCCACCATCCATGGTAGAAATTAAAAGTCTGTGCCAATTATAAAAATCATGGAAATAATTTGATTTTCCCATGTACAATGAAGGGCATTCTTTTGGTACCAGTCGGATGCTTTCAAAATACATTGTCCTGAGTAGTGTAATGGCTAGCTTAGGTACTTCAATGGAAACTGGGAGGTGCAGATTGAATTCATGATCTGAGATTGTGCACTTTTTTACATTGGTGATAGATGCAGACAAATTTTCCAACTAAAAATAGCAGCCTTTTATTCTTACCTTTTTAATATATTTCTAGTGAATGCACATACAAAACTACAAAGAGATAAGCAAGTTAAGAGTTTCAAGTGGGTAGGATTTCACTTATATTTTTTATTCCATTTGCTTTTTCTCATTGTTCATTTGTATTGCATGCATCAGTGAAAGAGAGAGGTTTTGCACACAAATGTTTTTAATTTCCTCAGTATCAGAATGAACAGTATACCAGCACCCCCCTCCCCCCACCACCACCTTTGCATCACTTTATTATTCTAATCTCCATAGCAAATTATCACTTCTCTGGATTTCTATTATTGCTAATGAACAAAATATCAACCACAGAGCTTTGACCTCAAACATTCAAACTGGTTTAACATGACATAGCACAAATTCGAAAAGAGGGGGGGGGGGGTACTAAATGTGCAAGCAAGAAGTGGCTGTTGACTTGCAGTAAGAAGCAGCATTGCTGTATCCAGCAAACTGTGTAGGAAAACAAATGTTTGAAACAGTGGGTCTTAAGTGATTGTACTTTTAGATTCTGGAGTTTTTTTACACTCATTCAAAAACTGTGTTAAAGAAAATTTATGTTGACCAAAATCTAAAATAATTTTCAGCAAGGTTAGTCTGCTCACATTTCACTGGGAGGGGGAGAACTAAGAAAAAAATATCTCAGAAAATCATGAAGAAATAACCACCAATTTGCGTGGAAAGTATGGAAATCACTTTCCTATAAATTGTGGAAATATACGCATGTTACATGCCGACAGAAACTAAAGATCTACAGAAGATTTCAGCTCAACTTGGGCATAGATCACCTGTAAGCATTTGGAGTTGTTTACAGGAGATCAAAGCCCAAGTTGGACTGAAAGCTTCTGTATATCTTTGGTTTTTGTAGGAATGTAACATGCATGTATACTCTTTGCCACAAATAAAAGAAAGAAAGAAAGAAAAAAAACACCCAGGAGGAATCATCCAATTAAGATGAAAATTGGTGTCTGTTATATAAATGTATAGGAAAACAAATTATTGCAATTCCAGAGAAGTTGGGCCATTTATTCAGATAAAACAACTACACGCATGGAACAGGTCAGTACTTTATAGTGCCACCTCTTGCTTGGACACAAGTGTTTACACAGTGTGGCACACATACTGTCCTGAGGTATAGCATGCCAGATGATATCCAGTTTGCCAACATTCTGGGGTGGGCGTAGGTGGCATCCCAAACATGTTCGATTGGTGAGAGGTCTGGCTATGGAAGGGTGTCAACATTATGGAAGCAGACCTGGGAGAGCCATGCCATATGTGGCCAGGCACTATCCTGTTGAGAAACTGTTTGGTGATGTGACAGGAATGGCAACACAACAGGTCGTACACTGTCATTGAAGTACCATTGAGCTGTGAGGATGGTGTGGAGGACAACCAAGGGTGTCTGGCTATCATAGAAAATGATTTTCCGGACAATCACTCTCTGTGTGTGAGCCATGTGCTGTGCCACAGTAAAGGAAATATCTGTATGTGGGCTGGTTCATCTCCATACTTGTATGGGCTGGTCATCGACGCCAAGTGCAAACTCAACACTGAAGACAACACGACACCACTGCAACTGATGCTGGTCAGTGGTAGGCAGCAGAGTGGCCTCCTTGAATGTAGTCCTGTGCTGCAAATAATCTGGCAACGGTTTGGATGGCCACTTCCATACCTGCAAACAAGGACTCGAATAGTCGAGAGCGACAAATTTGGGTCTTTTTTGTGCGGCTCTCAAAATAGCTTGATCCTTGCATTCTGTCATTGCCCTTAACCATTCACTGCCAGTGTGCTGCTGGGTTGTGCCCTCCTCAACCCATTGGTGCCCACATCATTCAATTGCTGCGTCTCTCCGATGACTTGACCAATTGGCCTCTCTAGACAGCCTAATTATACGTTCCCTTTAAAACTCGCTCAGCTGCTCGTATATTGTGCATAGATCTGACGTCGAGGCATCCTCACAGTCCGTGGAGATTAATGCAACCACAGTCCGTGGAGATTAATGCAACCACAATCCGCTGTCAGAATGTCCCTGTGTGTAAGCTCTGTTTTTGATATACCCTCAATGCACAGTTGCCATGTGCTGGAGCAGGCCACTATTTCATCATTAGTCATTTGCATATTTGACCCTGAGGTACTTGCATGTGAAGTTTCATCAGGATCAAATGACTTTCTCAGGATGCTTTGTTTTTTTTGACAAAGAGTGTATTTCCATAATCTATATTTATGTGTGTATTGCATCATCACACCTATAGCTTTCATCCACATGACCACCACTGCAGAAAACCTGGAGATGCAAAGATTTCACCATACTGACAAAAGTTAATTATGGAACCTCTTGCCCTCAATGATAAGGAGTTTTTATTCCTTCCATGTGAATGGCTGATTATTTTTGCCTGTGAGCTGATATATAACCGAATTACTGCTTTAGCTGACAGAATTGTTTCTACAAGGAGGCAAGCACCTTAACTAGCACAATCTGAAAATTTGTTCAGATTCCTGTATATTACACTTACGTTCCCTAGAGCTGCTGTGTCCTGATGATTAAATGATGGCATGCTTGGAGGAAATTGGGAGGCATTTCAGTTTCTATTAATGAAAACTGAAACAAAACATCTTCAAGTTTTATGAAGAGTAGCAACACAAAACTTGAAAATGTATGATTAATGGCTACACTGATGAAATTTAACTCTGGCATATCCTTGTAATAAATAATGTCAAAAAGCACAAGAGTTTTGAGAAAAAATGGTGTCAAATACATATCTGCCAACCTGAGGAAATTCAAATGTGTAAAAGTGCATGCGAATGACATTTCTAATATAACTCTATACAACGCTTACTGTTCATCACGTTATTGTTGGTGTAAATATAGCTCCGACGCGACGTCCAACATATAATGTGCCATAAAAGTATTCATGTCGACATACACTGAACATTGTATGAATCATACTTTTACGGTTCATACAATGTTCAGTGTATGTCGATATGAATAACTTTTACGGCACATTCTTTGTTGGACGTCACGTCGGAGAGCTGTATTTACACCAACAATAATGTGATGAACAGTAAGCGTTTAACATGTATATGTTAATATAGTAATACTTTGAGCCACGTAAAAAAATATTCTCAATTCAGCATGATTTGAGTAGATAATGTAATAAGACATTTCTAATGATTTTTTTAACTATGTGCAAACAACATTTATAATGATTTTTTTAACTATCCACAAACATTTATAATGAATTTAGTTATGTACAAGTAAAAATTAATGCAAATATTTGTGCATTTGATAATTTTTAGATGTTTATCATATAAACAAATTATATCACATTTTGATACCATACTAAACGTTTTCCGTTGTCCGCAGTGAACCGACGATTTCCATAGCATACTCGATGTTTTCCGTCGTCTGCAGCAGACCTACGATTATCATAGCATGCATGATATTTTCTGTCGTCCGTAGAGGACTGATGATTTCCATAGCATACTAGATGTTTTCCGTCGTACCTAGCGGACTGACGATTTCCATAGCATACTCAATGTTTTCTGTCATCCGTAGCAGACCAACGATTTTCACAGCATACTCAATGTTTTCGGTCGTCCGTAGAGGACAGACTATTTCCATAGTAACTACGTAAAATCCGCAGTAGTTGGGAGTCTCTGAATCTTTCTTCCCACCACATGATCTTTATTTAGGGTCAAGCATAACGGTGTGTATAGAGAATTTACAGTGCCCAAGTCCGGACGATGACGACGGGCACCGGTGTTCTGGCGCAAAATTCCTATCTCTGTCATATATTTTATTTATAAGGATATTTTTAACAAAAAATACAGAATTTTTTTTAAATAGTCCCGAAAAACCGAAAAGATTGTATAAAAAAACCCAGAAGAGTTGGCAGGTATGATTTAACTGAAACATTAACAAATATTTCTCAAGGAAGATTAATTTTTTTTTTAAATGTACAGAAAAAAAATCATAAAGAATAGTTAAAATGCGTAAATTTTATGCGTAATGCGCAAAAGTTGGCAGGTATGCAAATATATAAAAATTATTATTTAACAACTTTATACCATGCTGTATGAAATGCAGTTTCCAATAATACTTGAAAACTCTGTTATTGATTAATGCTCTACAGATTTCAAGAATCAGAATGCTGATAGAAAAACGAAATTTTAGAATCTCCATCATTTCACATGAAGTTATGCTTTGTTTCGCCCTTATCAATATTTAGGATGCTTCCTAGGGAAACAGATCAGTGTCTCATACCTGGATAGGACTGTTCCTAAAAGTAGACTGCTAAAACACAAGGAATCTTACTTGTATGCAAATATTTGAAAACATTTACAATAAAGGTTATTCTTTTTTGTTTATAAATTGTAGCAGACCAAATATGCATATTTCATTAGTGCATGAACTGCATATAAAAAAAACTTTCAAGAATATGATAAATAAATACACTTCAATAAATTTTTATTTCTTTTAAATAACTGAGTGGCAGTGATTTTACAGCTGGTCAGTGATTATATCTCACTGATTACTAATGAAACTCACAGAATTCATAAATCAACAAAATAAAATAAAAATATCATCGAAAACAATAATTACATGCCACAGATAACAACACAAAGACATTATTTTTCACATTATTTTACTATTGCACTTCACATATGAAAGTTTATGCCAGTTAATTTTTATTTTTATGTGTAAAAACCTGAGGCTACAGCAATACTGGCAAAAACATATCACTATTAAAACATCACCTTTTCACAATACAATTTATTACTATATATTATATATAAGTATTTTTTTTACAGCAAAAATATTATACTTGCCAAGAACCAGTACAGCTTTATGAATTCTTGTTTATTTCTGTATCAGATGCCAAGAGGCTAAAAAATTACAGGACGTACTAAATTTACCATCAGCCTAAGAGAACAATTTTATGTATTCAAATTTAATGTTAAGGCAGGTCTTTCGTATTAGGTTCACTAAAACACTTCCATGTGGTACAACAGATAATGATATGCAATTTTGGTTGACAACACTACAATTCCCTTTCCTTTAATAAATGCATCTAAATTACTGGGGCTGCTGCTCTTGTCTTAGTCAGTGGTATTGGTTAATCACATGAACTGGGCCCAGGTTTAAGTCTCAGATCAAAGAATATCTAACTGAGAAGTTGAGGCTTGGCGCGAAGTAATTAGCACTGACATATCCTGGATGACAAGATGCAGTGCACAGAAACTAACATATGGCTGATGCCAGAGCACACTGTACATGTGTGTTTATGTCATTTTGTTGACTTCAATTCTTCTAGTTTGGAGTTACAGGCTATGTGCTATAAAAAGCCAGCAGAGCTGCTCACAGCATGTGATGTTGCCTTCTTGGTAGCATAATCACTTTGCAAATTGGATATGTTAGTTTTGTTGTGCCAATTGCATTGATCAAGGCTTTTGTTTGCTCTTTAGTTTTTCAGAAATACCAAATACTACGGATTGTCTGGGTTTTGAATGGATTCTTAGGCCTAACTATAATATTTGCTAAAATTTAATTTAAACAGTAATATTAATTGCTGTTGCATAGTTATTATTTGTTTAACCAAAATAAGGGACAGGTGGGATATCAGAAAACAACAAAAACTGCTCTAAGCAAATAGTAAAAGAAAAGGTGTTACAGGCTATGTGCTTTTCTTTTATCATAGTAGATAAAAGAAAAGCTCCACTGCTGTAGTCCCCTAACACCTTTTGTTCCTGAATATTTGCTTTCCGGCAGAGCACCTAAGCCAACAGGATGTGGGGGTGCTGTTATTGCCTGTTTTACGTGATCTCAATGGGAGAGGACCTAAATTAGAGATGGGCAACTCCTTATAGACTCAAAAGTTGCTTAAGGTGATTGCAGACCTGCCAGCTTTCAAGAGTTGAAAACCATAAAAAAAAATTCTGGGAATGTTTAATCAATATGTCCGACTAATGTATCGAACATATCGATTAAAGGCTGAATTATTATGAAAATGATTTATAGATTTTAATCGATTTTATATGCCATAATTAAGATGTTATTGAATGCTTATAAAATTATTAAAATGCAATCAATACATAATTATCCTAATAGTACATTATAGATAACAATTTCATTTGTAACTGCAAAATTATTGATATATTGCTGTAAATATTTACTTTACTGAGGTTCTGACAAGTTTTTGTGCCAACATGCTAGAATACCTTTAAAAAATGTAATTTTAAGTCTTATACATAAGGTTTTCATTTCTCTTTTTCAGCAGTTGTCACCAATCCTAATCTTGCAGCATTTTGTACCAAGTCTCGCCCGCTAGGCTTTGAGCAGACAGGGTAGGGGAACATAGAAATGGGGGGAAAAAAGGTGATCAGGTAAATCAGAATATATAGACACCATGATACTTGGGAACACTTATTCTTTTTAAACTACATTAACCTGGGGGAAGGGATGGAATTCTAAAATATATTGTCTGTAAAATACCTGTAAAAGAAGCAAAATTTCCATAAATTTTGCTTAAAATTTGGCAGGTATGTGATTGTTAAATCTTGAAACAAAAAGAAGATAAATTATTATTGGAACACATGTACTTCCTGAAGTCACAAAATTTTTGAGAAAGAAAGTTGTGCCAATCATAATTTTTTTCCTTACCAATTATACTGCTAAAATGATTGTCTTGGGCAGATATTTGTAATTCTATTAATCTTAAATTTCACACACATACGTGGACATTCATTACGGTCCTCAAGAAACACGAGTTTCAGATGTTCTCATAGTGCAGTGCCATGTTAAAATATCTATTTTTATCATATAAAAATCATTTATCCATGAGATTGTGCAAATAAGTATGCACATCAATGTAATTATATCAGTGCTATATATGTTTTTAACAAAACATTTTTTACATGAATTCAGTGATTTAGCAATGCTTTTGCAAGTGATAATTCCACTTGTTCCTTACAAGCTGATAAAAAGTATAACAATTAATAATCATTTCTTTTGAAGAAAAATAATTCCTCAGATGGAAATATAGCATAAAGGGGATTCAACAAGTAACAACAACAGAGGTTCCAAGCTTGCATAAGTGAAAATTTGGCATGCATGTAGTAAGAATTTAAAATGAATCACCAATAAATGACTGCAGAGTATTCACAAATGACTGCAGAGTATTCACAGGAAACATTCTGAATGTTTTTGCATAATGATAAGTCGATATTAGAAAATAAGAGATTTTGAAAAGTCATTAAAAAACATATTTAGTTAATTCTTCAGATATTAATGCAAGTTTGATTTACTAGTATTCAACAGCACCCAATATTGAAAATCTAAAATGAACAGACTGCTACTCAGTTTCCTTATGTTTAGTCAGAAATACACTAAACACATACTGCCATAGCCAGTCAGTTTCTAGATAGAAAGTTTCTTTCAATTTTAGTCATACAAGCAAAAGGTTTAAAAGTTTTAAACAATTAACTTTGTAACACTGTTGTTGGGAAGCTGCATACTTAACCAAGAACAATTAAGCAGTCTTATAAGACCAGTGTTTACAGAAAAACAAATGACATTCAAAACTGAAGCTTTTACAGAATTTCCATCATTAAAATCTTTATTTCATATCTGGATGAAGAACAAAACATTTGACTGAAAGAGACTCATAGTGTACTGTTATCCTACATTGTTTTTCAAGCATTCATTAATTTTTCTTTTTTTCTGAATGAAGTCATGACAACCCAAATGATAATAGCAATTACTTAGTTGGAGTTACATCACAGAGATTACTAGGAATTGTTTTTTCACGACAATTTGTTAAATTTTTGTGCTGTTTACCATCATATTATAACTGTGG
Organism: Macrothele yani; assembly: GCA_039090855.1. NCBI lineage: Eukaryota > Metazoa > Arthropoda > Arachnida > Araneae > Macrothelidae > Macrothele > Macrothele yani. The sequence goes on along the minus strand of CM077003.1, from coordinate 86,779,021 downwards.
ATTATTTGTTGAAAAAGTTATAAATTTAGGTTCTGTGGACAATATGCTGCTTTAAAAAAATCCACTTTTGCAGCACTTTCTTTTTTTCTTAAAATCCTAAGTCTGCATGGTAATTGTGCAGGAGAGAGGTATAATGGAAAAAAATGAAAAACATGTTAGTAGCACAAAAAAATTTAAAGAAACATGAAGATGGAGGTCTGAATTTCTTTTTTTTTTTTTTTGTTTACTTCAGAACATTTTAATGAAAAAATATGATGCAATAAGGCATGTAATCTTTTGCTCTGGCAACAGATTACATGCTATGTGAAGCTAAGTGGCACATATGTTTATTGAATGCAAGTGAGTTACTCCCCACAGCATGGAATCATTGTTATCGGTAATAACTTTGCGAACTGCATTTATTAATTTTGCTGTTGGATCTCATTTGCTGTGCTAATAAGGTTTTGTTCCTTGTTCAGCTGAAACATTTTCAGAGATGTCAAGCACTATAGATTCTTCGAACTAACTGCAGAACTATGGTACTGCTGAAACAACTATTGATTTTTGCGCACTATCCAATTTTTTTAAAAACCTACACATTTTTGTTCTTCATTCACTTTAGAAAAACTGTGTATTTTTGCCTACCTTATTTAATAAGATCATTTTTTCTTCTTCTTACTTCTTTGGACATCCTGTGAATTACGACTTTTTTGTTGGAAATTATGATTTGGGATCAACATGAGAGAAGTAGACCATATGGCAATTTTGTTTTTCCTGAATTTCATAGCATGTGGATCATGCAAAGAAAATATGATAATTGAATGCCCAGGGCTTTTTAACTGTAAACAGTTCTTTTTTTGGAGGGGAGGAAAGCAAGAATAAGTACAAACTGGTGTTTTACTTTAGAGTGGGGGCACACAAAAATGTAAACTGATGTTTTCCTTCTGGGAGGGGGGGTGTGGAGGAAATTCTTGCAGTTTCTCTGTAAATGTCACAACATTTGGATCTTTTAAGTGCATAACAAACTTTTTTGTTATGCATTATTCTTGAACCACTGCTGATAAAACAGTCCAGTGTATTTTTGACAAGATGCTAAGTTTTCTGAAAACAAAGTCTTTTAAACATGACTAATCTTTTTGCTGATACCTGAATAATGTGTTCTCTACATTGATAGCATTCTGTCGTGGTTTTACTTCCCACAAAAAAAAAAAAAAAAATCCCAGCCAAATCTCTAAAAGGTGAGTACTGTGTGTATGTGTGTGTTTATAAAGATCTTGTATTCTTCTTTGACCTGCAGTTACTCTGTTAAGCTTCCCACTCATTTTGCTGTCCCATTGTAGGCTTTCCCTCGCATTAAATTTTCTAAGTTGAGAGAGCACATGCCACCCAAACTCTGCCTATGTTTGAACATGTCTGCTGTCAAGTCCTATTTTGCTGGTGGCATTTTTTTATAGCAGCTTTACATTCTTCTATGTAGGTTCCACCACAACTGTACTAGGGCTTGAAAAATATGATGCCCAAGATGCCTGGGGCATGCAAATTATTGGCTTAGGTTGTTAAAAAACAAATCTAGTTGCACAGTCAGGCAACTAGATTTTAAACAAAAAAGTTTGGAATGGAGAATCTTCTCCTATACGAAAAAAAGACAGTTGCCACATATAACTTTTTTTCTCTTCACTGCTGCAAATCACTGGAAGTTGTATTACTGTTACAGAGTGCCAAGGACAAGATAATATCATTTTTTTAACTATATTATGCTCTAACTGCAGAAATTGGAACCACAAGTAGTTTTGCTCCAAATACTCACAGCTAGCAATGGGATGGGGAGGGGGGGGGGGGTTAATGACAATGGGATATTGCACAGCCCCTGGTGAAAAAAAAAGTTTAGAATCCAGCACATGTTGATTCAGCAGGGCTCAATTTTAGTGGTATCGCATTGCAAACTGTGAATCCAATCAACCTGAATCGCTCTGCAGATATGACTCTGCTTTGTATACATTGCGATACATTTCATTTTAAACTCCCAGACCTACAGTGAACTTTTATGGTAGTTGCTGTGGCCCTTATGCCAATATTACTTTTTTCCTCAAAAATGATTTCCTCTTCTTTTTAAAGTGTTTTGGCAGACAGAAGTTGTTCAAGGTTAATTACTGTTAATTGGTGAACCTCAAAGACCCGAAGGAGAGAGATAAGCAGTCATTGATTTCCAGACATGACAAGTGATACAGTGAAGTGTCTGAAGGTTTTAGATGTGGCATTATGATCATGATTCTCTTTAAAGATTTGGTCAGGATGAAATTAGGTACATGATTCAACATTTTGCCTTATTGCTGCAAGCCAAGAATGAGGGGAGCTTAAGGAATTCTGCCTGCAGAATATGGCAATTTCATCAAGAGAAAACTTGTGGTTCTTCATTTTAAAATCCAAAAGGAATATCTACAGTGACAGAAGCAATTTTTATCAGTCTTGCCTTTATTATTAGCAGTAACTCAGGCTAATAATAAAGGCAAGACTGATAAAAACTATTAAAATATGTTGGTGCAATACCATATGTTGAAGGTGTGTCAGCTGAAATTAATAAAATATGTGGCAGATATGATATACAAGTAGGAAATCAGGTACAGAATATAAAAAATTTAGTAATAAAAATGAAAAAATCAGCCAATTGGATAGAGCAGGAGTTTATGAAATTCCTGTAAACCAACAACCACCTGTGTCATATATAGGCAGCACCAAGAACAAATTAAAATACAGATTGAACCAGCATTTAAGTAATTGGAATAAAAAAGAAGCTAAGACCGCATTAACCCAATACTGTCTGGAAAATCATCATTATCCAAGGTTTGAAGATATTAAAATTATTAAGAGCTGTAAAAACGAAAGGCAGTTGTGAATTGCAGAATCAATATTAATCGAAAAAAACAGATCAAGATTATGCAACATTAATGAGCCTAGCAACTTAAGTGAACAATGGAAGGCTTTAATAAAAATAGAGAAACAGCTAAGAGAGAAAAAAAGGAAAAAGAGCAACAATGACAATAGATGGCACCAGATATGCAGAGATTGCGACTGAGACCTGGGCCTCAATAAATCAGTTCACTTGAGCTGTGGTAGGCGGGTGAGACACAGCTGCCTCCTGATGAAGACAGTGCCTGTTGAAAGCGCTAGAGGGTTGTGTATGACGGGCTGAATGAGGTTGGCACATGCAATAGGGTTAACACAGAGTTTGAAACGGATTGAGCATATTTTTAATCACAGTTGACAAATGGTTTAACTGCCTGGGAATGTATATAGTGTAAATATGTACATAGTGTTTTTAACGGAATGTATGAATGAGTGGTTATTGTGTGTGTATGTGTGAAGTTTTTATCGTGATGATGAGCTATGGTTACGTTTCATATGGCAGAAAGAAACTTGTGTGTGTTGTCTAGTGAATTAAAAAAAAAAAAAAATGTAGTACGACGTTTCATCCCCGGAGGAAGGAAAGTCATAGGCAAAGAGTCAGTTCAACCTCAGAAAGCCAACAACAATATAATTGATGTGCTTGAAGTGTTACAAGATAAAAAAATGACCAAGATCTTTCGGGTAAGTGAATGGTTGTTTTTATAGTATATCATTAATGAATTGCACGTAAATATATGCACTTTGCTGGTGATTGATACCTAAAAAGGGCAAATATTATGACTGCTGTATATAACTAAAAACACCTAGAAAACTTGTACTAAATGATGCTTCTACCCCCAAAAAAAAAAATTAAAAAAAAAAAAAAAAATTGGTGCACTGCAAAACTAATAAATAAGCCATAAGACACCTCTGTTGTTCTTAATGACATGTATTTCAGTAAATCATGTGTTTTACAATTTGCTGGGCAAATCATATGTTTGAGTAATGGACATTTGTAATAAAATTGTTTTTTTTTTTTTCATATAGAGCACCTACAATATAAGTTTTGCACATCATTTTCCTACACATCATTTTCCTAGAAAATTTACATGTTCACACAAGTTTATATTTTTCTTACAGTTCACAGCTTCTTTTTAATAGTAACATATATAAAAGAAATAATCCAGTTTTACACTGTAATGATTAACTTGGAGAGAGAAACTAAGGGAAAACATCATGGATATCATGACAACATATACAATACAGTGAAAAAGTAATATGAAGATGTAAACAACTATTTCTAAACAATGACAAATCACACTGTTCACAATCAGAGAATCTTGTTTGGGATATCTGTTTTGATTATAGGAGCAATGTCTGATACAATGTATAATTAGAAGCTAAAGAACATTAAAGATGACTGAAAGTAAGATAGCACAATGTCATGCTTTTTCAATAAACATTCAAAAAGCAAGCATATGTGTAGAATAAGTGCAGTTTCAAATCTAGTCTTACAGAATACCATACTCTACAAAATGTGTTAAATATTCTATAATGCAGCAGCACAAATTCATTTTTTTTTTTTACACAGAGAAGAATTTGAATGAGTTTTAGTAAAATATTTTACACAATGAAATTATAGACAATATTGTTTTGAGTGCAATCAACTCACTTAAACAAACAATCTTTGATTTTTCAATTGTTATGTTCTTCTACATATGTACTGAAGAAGAATATCATAAATTAGAGGAAAAAATAAAGCCCATTTCTAAAACTAAGTCCTTTTTATTTTTGAGCAATTATATTGAAAATTTTTTTTTACATAAAAACAAGTTGTAACTGCAAGTTCTGCAGGTGCACAGGGAGTTAAAAGGAATTTTTCACCATAAATTCATCAAAACAGAAGTGCTTGCATTTCAGAATTAATTTTTTAGAAATTTTCAGTCACGTATCACTTGGTAACAAAAAATACCCAAACTGATTTTTATGCAGCAAAATGATACTCCTGAAAACATATCTTGAAACATAAGCTTTGAAGAGAAAGAGAATCACTGCACAGATGTTTTAAAAATCCTATCCACAAAAACATGAAAGCATCTTGAAAAAGATTATGTAAATCAATTATATCGTCAAAGAAGTGGTTTTCAACTAGTATTGATTTTTTTATTGTTCCTCAGAAACATCTTCCAAAGTCATATGGTGTGGACAGGCTCTGTCTGTATCAAAATGATGCATGCTACAATCCACTTTTTCATGTCATTCTCTCTCTTTTAATATGCATATTCTGAATAAGATCAACAAGTTCATACATACTGTTGATTTCAATAAATAACTACAATGATATAAATTTTGAAGATGACTATCCAATTTTTGGTGTAAATGTGACAAGGATGGTAAGTCAGATAATATCCGAAAACTTGAAAATTTTATCGTCCTGGAGTTAGACTCGACCCCACGTCGCCCAGATAGCGCCCGGGTATGCTAACCACTACACCACCCAGAACGACCAAATCTCAAGTTTCCGATTAAATTAAATATAACCATCGCAGGATTCACTAGTCCAAGCAACTGGCATTTATGTTTAGCGAATCTGGAGGTTACGAATCTTATCCCGTGATTGCTCGGAGGAGCAGATAAATCATGAAAGAAATACGAGATTACACCATATAATACAAATTTTGAAGATGACAATCCGATTTTTGGTGTAAATGTGACAAGGATGGTAAGTCAGATAATATCCGAAAACTTGAAAATATAATTGGAAACTTGAGACCTGGTCGTTCTGGGTGGTGTAGTGGTTAGCATACCCGGGCGCTATCTGGGAGACGCGGGTTCGAGTCTCGCTCCAGGACGATGAAATTTTCAAGTTTTCGAATATTATCTGACTTGACATCCTTGTCACATTTACACCAAAAATCGGATTGTCATCTTTAAAATTTGTATTATATGGTGTAATCACGTATTTCTTTCATGAACTACAATGATAACATAAAAGGAATATTGTATGTATACTCAATATAGCTGTATAATTTTTTACTAACACATAATATACAGGGTTGGACAGAATAATGTGAACACCCCACTCAGAGATGTAACTTTTAATGGAGCTGCATATATCACAATACGCAAAGGTATCCACCACTTTTTGGTTGTAATAGCTTTGTTTAAAACCTCAAGGTCCTGTTTAAGTGCATTTAAAGTTTTTTGTTGCAAAATTTCTTTTAGGATGACGACGAAATGAGCAACCTAATGGACTTTGAAAGAGGACTAACTGTTGGTGCGTCCATGACAACAGTCACCAGGGTAGTGGGGGTATTGACAGCTACTGTGTCTAGCGTCATGACAGCATATCATGTTTGTGGCAAAACCTCATCTGCAAAACACAAGAGTGGCAGGAAAATGACCCTGACTGATAGAGACAGGAGAGCATTAAAGAGGATTGTTACTCGTAATAAGCCCACAGCACCAAATATTAGTGTGGAGCTCAATCTGCATCTCCAGAATCCAGTATCAACAAAAACAGTGCACAGGGAACTGCATAAACAAGATATTCATGGCAGAGCTGCTATTGCAAAACCTCTGGTGATCCGGGTGAATGCACAACAGCGACGGCAGTAGTGCCAGGAGCATACAAAATGGACTGCCGATGCATGGAAGCATGCAATGTGGTTGGATGAATCCACATTCACACTATTCCCCAACACAGGACGTGTTTACGTGTAGAGAACACCATCAGAAGCATACAAACCAGACTGTCTTCCCCCAACAGAGCAGCACGGTGGTGGTTCTGTCATATGTCATACTCTGGGCTGTCATATTGTGGTTTTCAGCAGGTCCCCTGATCACCTTAGAAGGATGAATGATTGGCAGGGCGTATGAAACCATTTTGGCCACCCAAGTCCATTCAATGGCCTAGGCATTGTTTCCTGCAGAGGATGCCATCTATCAAGATGATAACGCCCCAATTCACAGAGCTCGGAATGTCCAATCATGGTTTGAGGAACATGAGGATGAACTTTCACACCTTTCTTAGCCTCCTCAATCACCAGACTTAAACATCATCGAGCCGCTGTGGTCTGTGTTGGAAAACAGAGTAAGATCCCATTATTCTCCTCCTGCATCTCTCAAGAACCTGGAGCAGTTTCTGCATGAAGAATGGTGTAACATCCAACTAACCACCATCCATGATTTGTATGCGCCCATTCCAAGGAAGATTCAGATGGTTTTGAATGCCAAAAGTGGTCCCATACCCTACTAGGTATGTAAAATCTTCTTTTACCAGGTGTTCACATTCTTCTGTCCAACCCCTGTATATATAAATGTTGTATGCTCTTTTTAAAATCGTGTCTTGAAAAAAGAAAAGGTGGTGGTCTGTAAACTTTTTTTTTTTTGATTGGCTTGATGATCTATGGACTTAAGAAACGAGTCGGGAGGAAGAGGCATTTTAAATTACAAAGTATATAAAGAATAGATATTTTTGTGGATAGATTTACGTATCTAAAATGAAATTATCTGTATCTATATACAATTGCTCGATGTAGAAAATGCCACACCATGAAGGAATGCAGAAAATGGGACAAAATTTACCATGAATGTGGACAAGTAGGTGGGAAAGAAGTGATTTAATTTCTGCGGGATTACATGAATGCAATGGGAGAAGAGACAGTATAATGTGGCCTGCATTAGTAGGTCATATGACTGTCATGCTAGGCTACACATTCAGAAACATGGTATGCCATTGAGTGGAAAAACCCCGGATCGTGTCCCGAGATGCCCTGACCTGTGCCCATAATTTATCAGCATTGGGAGGGGGTCGTACAGAGAAATTAAGTCGCCTGCCACTGACATCCAAGATGTTTTCTGTTGAATATATTTCAAATATACGATGTCATCGCTCTATCAACATTATTTTATAAACAACGAATAGCAACTGAAAAACTGTTCATCCGACACCACTGGGATCGAACCCCAGATCTCTCGATAACTAGCCGAGTGTGTTCGCTTTACGCTACGGTGCCAACAATTCACAGTACTATTCGTGGTTTATCAGAATCTGACTACAAATTTCTTACATTTTGTGTTGAGATGTTTAGGGGATCGTGCTGACCAGGGCAGCACTAGGACACCATATAGGTACCGTCTTCTGATTAAGGTAATGTGCAGGTAGGCTGTACCTTGTTGAAACTGGGCACACCAGAGATACACAACAAAACAGGCTGCAGCACCTCATTGGTGCATTATCGTGCTTTCATTGTACCAAATTGAAAGCACTATCATTTTCAACAGCCAAGCAGTGCATGGCTATTGAAAATAATAGTGCCCCAATCCATGACATCAGCCTGAGAAGCTGTATGATAATCATGGATGGCAGTGAGATATGCCCAGTGACCATGTTGACTGCAGATTCTCAGTCGATGATCACTAGCATTGACACAGAAGTGAGACTCGTTGCTGAATATGACATGACCTATTCATCATACGTCTGAGACACCACCACTGCAATCTTGCACATGTGCTAACGTGAGTGGCAGTCACCCCAACAACTGGTGAGAGCACAAACCTGCCTCAGCCAATCTACTATCACACACTGTCAATACGGGGATGTCCACAGCTTCCTGTACATCTTGTGGAATGTCCTCTGCTATAAACTGTGGGGCTGCTACTGCTAGGCATCAAATGCAGCAATTGGGGTGTTCAGATGTTTGACTACATGAACCAGTCCCACTATGGTGACACACATTACCTTTCTCCAACCACTGGCACCACCTCGTCTGACAGTTGTTGTATCCTGATGGTTTTCAGCCACGATGCGATGCAGAGACCAAGCATCTGCTAAAGGTGTCCATGTGATGTTGGGATTCTTGATGACCACGCATTCACACTTCTTACACATGCTTTTGCCATCAAGATCACTCTGATGCAGTGGTCCAAATGCCCAGGTGAGCCATTTTGCTCCTTATTTCCCTCATCTATCACGTGATTGGTTTGCAACTGCAATCAGGTACATAACCCAACAATTGGCACTGTTCTGACAAGCACTTCCTGGTGTGGCATTTTCTAAGTCGAGTAGTGTACTTATATGTGTGTGTGTACACACACACACACACACACACACACACACACACACACACACATATACATCCTTTCTGCTAGACTGTTCACTGAGTTCTGTTCTTTAATTACTTAAATTACAGTTCTTTCTCACCATCTCTGCTTCTCAGATCACTTGAGGTAAAGGCATGACATTCATGTGGATTTTCTAAAATAATATTGCAGAATTTCTCACCCACAAATATTATTTATATATATGCAATTATCTGGCATTTCTAAAATATTAAACATTCATGTTTAGTGGCAAAGGGATCTGCATCTTCTTTGCCTTCCTAGCTATTTTGCTGCCTTCCGTCATAGTTTTTTGGTAACAGAAATTTTGAAACTCCTGACACTTTAAAATCATGCTGTTATTTTTACTGTGTCAGTGTCTTGAGATCTTTGTAGAATTTTTAAATCTTTAACTTTCAAACATTCACACTTAATGAAAACGAGACATTTCTAACACAAAAATGTACCAGCAATGCTTTTAACAACTGTAAGCCATGTGAACTTCTCTTCAGAATTTTTTGTATGAAATAGCAGTAAAAACATAAAACAACAAAACTATTCCAGCAATGTCACATGAAAAATAAGTAATAAACATTACTTATTTCTCATGAACATTTGTGACATGTTTGAACAGAAAGAATGAGAAAACTGGATAAAATAGTTGAGAAAGCACGACGGCCTGTGATGATGCTAACAGCAACACTGAAATGGACTACACATTTAAAGAACATGCTAGACCTTTCACCACCTAGACATAATGGAAAGTTCTAAATATTTTGGCAAACGGCAAGCACAACCTTAAACTGAATTTCAACAGAAGTGATATTCACTAAATCTGATACAATTTTATACTCCTGTGAATTGTACTTTAAGATGAATTCTTTGGGAAAGAACAATAATGTGAGCAACAGAACTTTCCTAATCAAATAAAACTATAAAAACTATTAGATTGTGACGAAGAAAAAAAAGTGATGATGGTATGGAAGAAATGCAATGTAACGTATAAAGCTATTAAACCTTTTTCTGTCACGCAAATCTGTTCTGTGCCATGGATAGCCTAGTGGTCAAAGTTCGTTGCTGCTACGGAAAAGTCTCAGGATTGATTCCAGGCAGGCACAAATGCTCGAACCACTAAATATCTGCCGTGTGTTGGATGGGCACATTAAGCCATCAGATCCCAGGTACTGGCCTCTTGGTTATAAATAAGGGCGTCTTCCTCTCCCTTCCTACTTTGCTTCCTTGCGACTTTCCTGTTGGTTACTTTAACCCTAGCTTCCTACTTCTAAGGGTTCTTTAAGACTTGGGTTCAGATACTCCCTTCCTAAAATCCTCTAGATAAATCTCAAAATTGTTCCAATGGCTAATTATACTACTTCTTCACAAAAATGAATTACTTGGCCAGAAAAAAAGATGAACATGATTTTTGGTAGTTTAAGCACATTTCAAGTGTATAATTTCATATTATCTAAGATACTGTACAAATATTGTTTATGTGCACATGTTTTATGCATTTACAGTTGAGTGCATGGTTCTGCTTCACTGAGAAAGTTTATGTCCTTCAAGCTGGTGTCATTCTTTTTTCTTTTTCCTTCTTTCTTTGTAGATTTTCTTAAGAATGTTATAAATACTTTGCTGTTTTTTTTGGGGGGGGAGGGTCTTTTTTTAAAGAGAAAAAAATATTTTTTATTAAGAGATAAAGTTTAATATTTTTCAAAAGTTTCCCTTCTGTTGCTAATAAGGCTATTATGACAAAATTCTGTTAGATCCTTTCCTTCTTTTTATGCATGTTTTGACTTAGCCACTTCAACAGAAATATAGCTCCAAATTTAGAGAACAACGTTAAAAAAACAAATTCCCAAAGAGAGTTCAAAGAAAAGAAGATATTTTAAAAATGCAAGGAGTAGTCTATGAAGCAAACTGTAGTTGTGGACTATCTTACGTAGGTGAGACAGGTCGCAGACTAGAAACTCAAATAACAGAACATAAAGCAGCTATAAAAAAATGCTCCAACAAGACAGGCTTAGATAGGGATGTTAGAGAAACTGATCACAACATGGACTGGAATTCCCATAAAGTCACCAGTTTTCAAAGCAACTTTCAAAAAAGAAAACTAAAAGAAGGAATAGAAATTGAGAAAGATTAGAATTCCACTATCAGTGACTTCAGAGGTTTGTCCCTGCCTAACATCTGGCAAGATTTGGTGAAAAATAACTGTAATCAACAAGGTTAACCGTAACCACGATAGTGATGAAAAAAGAGTGACAACAAAAGACAGCCAGATGAAGGAGAAGAGTTTTCCACGAAAATTTGTGAATTAAAATAAAATATCCTAGAAAAAACAAACATATTAGTTTACTTTAGTATATAATTTAAGAAACTAAGAAGCCAGTTTTCAACATGAGCTTCATTCAAAGGAAGAAATATAGCTTTGTAAACACCAGGCTTGATTTTAGGTTTTACATGTTTGTGCTACATCTACAACAAAACGAAGTACATAAAATATTAAACATTCTACAAGAAGTCTACAGAATACCATATTATAAAAGCATGTGTTTAACTGTTTCACAAATTTTGAACAGTTTATAAATGATAAAGTTTACATTGTTAAAAATACAAGTGTTGAGCTAAGAAAATTAATGTGAGCCAAGGCAGTAGCCAAATTGGGGAGAAAAAAAAAAAAAAAAAAAAAGTGTCAGCAAGTTGTATAACCTGAACACCAAATTTACTCAAAACAATTGAGATTTCATAATGAATTATTTTAAGTTTATAAGCTACATTTAAATCAAAGCTACTTAAATGACAAATACTGATTTCTGATTCACTTTGACTCATTCTTTTAAATTTTAGAGAAATTATGATTGTCAGGAGAAAACGTTTTTTATATGTCGATTTCCTTTCTTCCACAAGGAGAAGCTGATAAAAAAAAATGAGATGTGTTGCATGGAACAATAAACATATTTGCTCATGTAAACTGAGATGTCCATTGTTATTGTATCACCTTCTGAAGTAATTGAGGAAGAAGAAAGCAGGACATGAAAAGAAGATAGTTGTCAAATCATTTAAAGGCACTAGACAGTTTTGTAGGAGAGGTATATATCAATTTCTTCTCTCAAAAATTAAATTTCTTCCAACCAATGGCAGCATTTTGTGACTCATAAGGCTTCTCTAATAGACTGAATTATTTATGAAACACAAGATTTTAATAAGTTTAGAGCAATAAACTTTGTTTTCCTCTTTTTCCATTTTACATGCATATCTGTAGTGGTATAAAAAGAAGAAAAGGATTCAGCAGAAATTTAACCAATTTTATTTCTGGTTACCAAATATTTTATTTAAATCATATTTGAAAAACAACCAGTAAATACATAATGCCGGATCTGCTATTATAAAAATAAAACTGGATGCACCTCTTCATAGTAAAGAACATAAATAGCTTAAACAACATAACCACCTCTATGTGATAAACACTTATATGCAGGTGTATTTTATGAATGAAACTAGAATCATTTCCACACATACTAAGAAACAGGATTACTGAAAAATTGAAATACTACATTGGCATGTAAAAGACAGAGGCCTAGTAGCTCTGCACTTCTTTTTCGCTTTTCTAAATTCTAAAGAAGAGTATTTGTAATTTCCAGGTTCCTCTAATGATGTTTTCTTTTTTTCTTTTTTTTTTTTAAGTAGATGGTGATAAGGTAATATTACCTGAAGAATATTCTTTATTTTAAATACACCAGAGGTGAATAATAATGAAACGCATATGCGTATGAAATCCGTTTATTTTTGTGGTGTAGTCAGCACAAATATTCGCCAAGTTTTCGCACTCCACTGGGAGGCTTTTTCAAGGCAATGGTAGACACAAAAAATTCTTCCTCAAATACTTCAGAAGGTGATACAATAACAATGGACATCTCAGTTTACATCAGCAAATGTGTTTATTGTTCCATGCAACACATCTCATCTCTTGTTTATCAGCTTCTCCTTATGGAAGAAAATAATGTTTGTGTCTACCATTGCCTTGAAAAAGCCTCCCAGTGGAGTGCGAAAACTTGGCAAATATTTGTACTGACTACAACAGAAAAATAAATGGATTTCATATGTTATATACGTTTCAATATGTAGAATATTCTTTATTTCAATTCAGACTGTTCTGTTTTTAATCAAGCTGATGAACTCTTGTTGCATTTCTTTTTACACCAAGCTATTTATTCACTTTCATCAATTAATCAACATTTCATCTATATTAATAAAATTGCTGTCTGTCATTCACATATGGAGGAAACTACTGAACATAGAGACTTGAAATGAAATTTTGTACACACGCACATGTTAAAGGGGGATGCATCTTGGAGCCAGATTTTTGAAACTGATTTTTAATTAATTTATTTATTCAAAAAGTAGGAACTGTACACCAAATTAAACTAACAATAGTATAACTATATACTAAAAATCCGAAAATTTATTGGCGTAGAATAAGTAATCAAAATTTCCAAGCTTTCGCACATCAACCAGATGGCTTTCTCAAGGAAGGTAGACAGCTAACTGCAAACAGGATAATAGAACGTTTCAACACTTTAAACGCGGTGACTTGACTAGACAATAAATGATAATGAGCAAACGTGATATTTCGAAGAAACGAGGTCATGTTTGTTGGGCATGCAGTACTATGGTAGAAATCTCAGCATTATTTGAAGAATTGATTCCAAATACGTGGTAACTCCAGAGAGACTCTATCGTTGCAAGCCTCGCAGCTGGTCAAGATTTCCAAGGTTTCACAAATGGCAGTAGATTTGGGTGTGGAGTATGAAGCTTGGAAATTTTGATTATTTATTCTATGGCAATAAATTTTTGGATTTTTAGTATATAGTTATACTATTGTTAATTTATTTATTTTTACAGCATTTAACCATTGTTGAAAAAATCATTGTTCAAAGCTGATCATGTAGCATGTTGTCTATGAAGTGACACAACAATTGTTTATTTCATTGTTACTTAACAATATATTTTACTAAACTATTGCCGAACATTGTTTCATGATGTTTTACCAAAGAGATTAGAATAGATGATGTAACCATGATGCCACAAACGTAAAGGTTTTATTAGCAGATGACGCTGAGTTGATTGCCACGCTCAGTGAGATGTTGTGAGTATTTTTCACCGTTGTGGTAATAAGGAATAGAAAACTTATTTCATCAAAAAACTTACACTTCATTTAAAATGGGATAGTATGTGCATTTGAATGTGTCAACTTATCAACTCAAGCACCTGCTGGTTTAACTTTTCATCTGTAATTCTGCATGCTATATATATATATATATATTTTTTACTTTTTAGGAAGTCATTAAGGAGTTTTTTGGAGACTGCTGTACTGAAACTTACCAGATTTTGCAAACGAGAACATAGCATAATGCTCCCCTTGAAAAACAACTTACAATAATGTATTCATTTACTAATAATCGATATACCTTAAGCATTTCTGTTATTTTCATACTTAATCACACTAATATATGAGGATCTCAATCTGCACTTTCAGTAGGAAAGAGTGCACTGCAGCAAAATGAACGATTTTTATTGGTGGAGCTTTCTCAGACATGCATAGATGTAATACGGTGAACAAATTTTTAATATAAACGGACAAATTATTGATCTCATGTTTAGTGCTCTTTATGTTAATCAGTTCAAATAAACATTTAAATGAAATTTTCATTGTAAATATGAAATGTCTAAACTTTCTATTAACTAAAACATTTTTTTTTATTGCAGTTCATATGTTCTGAAGAATTGATTTTGCAAAGATATGACCCATAAACCAATACGTAGAAACACAAAATTCTCAAGTCTAATGTATGCATATCTGATAATCTAAGAAACATGTATGACGTATAAAAACAACAGTAAACATGTAACGTTGCAAACTTTAAAGATAATAGCATTTCTTTGAATGATTCATATTGAGCGCAGCATTCATTAAATGGCAGTGCTTTCCTCACAACTGAGAGCAATGTTTTGATCTCAGTAGTCTCACCGACATGGCAGCAGAGTCTGAGATGTCAAGATTGTGATGTTTCGCTGGCTTCATTTTGACTACATGACAGGAATAGGCGGACCCTTACTCCATCTATTCTAACCTCCTTGAGTTTTAGGTAAATGTAACAAAAGCTCATAATCAGCTGCACAGAAGCAATGATATTAACAGGTCACACCACAATTGTTTTAGATGAACTTCCAAAGTCTGACATGTATGATCCGCAGTTGCAGGCGGGTTTGTTTATGTTTCAGATCACTACCCTCCATGTGTTGCCATGCACTGTAAGAAATTCCAAACTATTTCTGAGGGAAGATTTTGACTAGGTTGTTTCAACCAATTGTTTCGAATTTGAAGTAATGCACATGATTTAAAATAACGAATTTGATCTCTGTTTCCTGAGTTAGACTTCTAAAGTGTTACATATATCCTTCCTCTGCAGTTACCTGTGGATTCATTTAAGTTTCAGACCACAGCTTTCTGTGTGTTACTATTTGCTATAAGTAGTTTTAAACTATTTCTATGGGAACATTTTAACCATGTGTCTTCAACCACTGTTTCGAATTTGACACTGAGCGTGGGATTTGAAATTTGATCTTGCTGTTTACTGCGTCAGGCTTCCAAAATGTGTCCTTCCTCAGCTACCACCCACACTTTGTTTTCATTTCAGATCATGGGTTCCATTGTGTTACTACACACATATACAGTTCCACGCTATTTTTTACCGGAAGATTCTGACCAGGTTCCTTCAATCATTGTTTCAAATTTAACATAATGCATGCTATTTACAATTAGAAATTGTTCTTTCCATTTACTGTGTTAAGCTTCCTAAGTATTACATATACATCCTTCTATCCCAGTCGCTAGCAGGTTTGTTTAGGTTTCAGACCATGACTCTCAGTGCGTTACTAGTTGCTATAAATAGTTCCAAGTTATTTTGACGGGAAGATTTTGACTAGATTTCTTCCATCATTGTTTCGAATTTGACATAACATGCATGATTTACAATTTGATTTCGTAGTTTACTTTGTTAGAATTCCAAAATGCCCCAAGTCCCCTTTCACTGCAGTTGCCAGCAGGTTTGCTTACATTTCACACTGTGGCTCTCTATGTGCCAATGCATGCTATCAATAGTTCTAATATTAAAAAAAAAAAAACCAGCAGGTGTACAATTTTTTAGATAGGAAATATATTTTGATGGAATTTAAATTAAATACTTTTAATGAAATGAGAGAAAAATGTGAATTTTCTCACATTTCATTTTTCAAAACTTAATATTGCTATTCCACTGTTTGTGCATTCTTTTACATCATTTTAAGGTTTTATTTATTTCATCATGATGAAATCTGGATCTCTGAACTCTACAATGGAACACAATAAGAAACTCACGTCAAATGACATCGAAGGTACTATCATGACTGGCCATGCTGCAGAATACCATGATTTTATTCCATGCATTCCAATCATTACATCTGATTGTCTATTTAGTTAAATGCCTACAGTGTCCTGTTGTTCTCAGTTTTTCCAAGAGTATCAAGAAGACACAGGTTTAAACATTAAAAGTTGTTGGACTCAACCTACAACATTCATGTTTTCCCCCTGGCCAGCTCTATGCTGATTGCTGCAAAGTTGGCAAAAACAAAAACCCATTCATCTTGGTACCAAATAAAAGAAGACTCAATATCATTGGCCCAGAGGCTCTTCGTGGATAAACACTTAACTTCAGCTTTGAATTAACTATACATTACACTGATCACAACACGACAGAAAAATGTAGAAGTTTCAAAAATTTCAAATTTACTATATTTGCAGTTAATAAAGACTGTTAGTTTAAGCCTGTTATGCTGGCACAAGTTTAGATTTTTTAAGTTTGTTTTTTTAATCCTTTTCTTTTCATTACCAGAACAGATTTAAGTTAAATGTTTTTGTACAGTATATCCTATTCATAAATTCAGGAAAGCTCGGAAAATGCTGGCCCAGAAGTTGATTCATGTATTTATTTATTTATTTGTCAAACATAGGCAATGCTGTTCGTACCTTTGCTAGTATTTAATAAATTGGCATTGAAATGTGCATATGGGCACATTCACACATGCTATTTTGCACCTTGTTGTAAAGTTTCTTAACACAATGATTAAAGGATTAATAATTCTTAAATAACAGTTTTACACGAATAAAATGGAACTATATAAATCATGGAAAAACTCTACAAAAATCAATTTAAACAGTGCGTGCCAACAATTCCAGGGAAAGTAACCTAACAAGAAGCTACCAAAATTGTATTCTTTTAAAAGTTTTACAGTCTTGTGCATCGTGATAATACTGATACCAAACATCTATATATACACTCATGTTCATAAAAAGAAAACATCTGAAAGAAGTCGAGCTATGACTTTGATTTTTACAGGATATGCTAATCAGGCAATATCACAGAAATGATAAGCATATCAGCATCATACCGCACCTAGGCAAATCAGATCGCACAACATCACAGACTGTAAACAGACCATTTCTCTGTTATAAGTGCCACTTGGCTTAGACGGCATGTCAATGCTTAGTCAGCAGTGGGTAAAGATGTTTCGTCGTCATGTGCAACAGTCACATCAGTGAGTTCAACGGAGAGACTGCAAATGCTTCCCATTATCGGCAGTGCAAATGCTTCCCATTATCGGCAGGAGAGACTGCAGTGCTTCCCTCCGAGAGTTACCAGTCATGTGACGTGCATCGTGGCAAGAGTGTGCAAGGAATGGTACAAAAAGGGCAAAGGATATGAAGAGGAAAGTTCTGGATGTGGTATACAGAAAATGCCGAGGGACAACCGTCATCTCATGATGATGTATTTGAGTGACCATCTGCATCATCAATGGCGCTGGCACAGCAGTGACAAACTGTGACGCATTCTTCCATGTCAGCTGTAACAGTACATTGCCAGTTATTACAGTTCAGACTGCAGGAATGTCAGCCCCTACTCAGGAAATCTCTGACACCACAGCAACTGACTGCCAGGCTGCAATAGTGCATTGAATGAAGAGAATGGTGCGACGAATGGTGCAATATCATGTTCTCAGACAAAATGTTTTTCTGTTTAGCAGAAAATGGTGGCTGCATCTGTGTCCAATGATGACGGGGGAGAGGCATCGGGAAGAGTGTATTCACACCAGGCATACACTCACCAACACAAGGCATTATGACCTGGGGTGCTATTGGGTACAAAATCGGACCACCTCTTGTGAGAGTCTGTACTACCATGACGGGGGGGGGCATTACATCAATGAGATTCTACAGCTGGTCATCATTTTGCATCTGCAGGATGTCCCCCGGACCATATTTCAGCAGAACAATATCACACTGCACACATGTTACAGCAATGACACACGCCTTCTTCGAGGATAACAATATTCCACTTCTGCCATGGCAGACCAGATTACTAGATTTATCACCCACAAAAAGACTCCAGGATATGCTCAAATGACAGATGCAGTGGAATGACCGTTGGCCAGCAACTCTTGATGAACTTTGGACACAGGTCAAATACAGCCTGGATGGCTGTATTGACCAATGTAATATATATTATATAATGAATATATATTACAGAAGACACCGTTCACATGTTACTTGATTCGATGCCTTAGAACGTACAGCAGATGATGCAAGCCAGAGGTGGCCACACGGATTATTAGCTACATTGATGCACCGAGTACCTATGAAACCAAGATGCTAATCATTTGTTCTGTATTGCCTAATGAATATATACTGTAAAAATCAAAGTTGTAGCTCCATTCCTTTCAGGAGTTCTGCTTTTTTATGAGCGCACTACTTTCACCTCAACCAATCCAATGAGGTGCAGCAACATTGTACTTTTTATGAATAGAAATATCTGATCACAAGAAATCTTCTAATGAAACTCACAAGACTGCAATTGAGCTTATGCATTAGATAAGTATATTTGAATTGTTAGGTACATTAAAATCTTAAAAACCAAGATTCTTTTTCCAATCCTACAAGTAGTTCTTCAATATTTACTGTGACATTTCCATGACTTCATCATCTCCTCTTTACTGCAGCCATGTAATTAATATTGCTATGTCTTAGATAACCCGTGTAATAACATTTCTTAATACAAAAAATCAACATGTGAAATATTCTTCACAAATATATGGGAAACCACACACATGTAATTTTCAGCAATTAGACTGCAGTGTTGAATTGTTTAAAGTAACTGAATTGCTAATCAGGAGCAAAATAGTGGTACCAATCAGCAATTCTAATGCTGAAAATAGCATGAAAACCATTATTTTCATGAAAGTAGGAGGCAAATGCACACAATACAATTTAATTCAGTGTAACCACATCGCAAATTTATATTGACACATTTTAAGCTGAAGAACATTTCTTCAATGGCAGTAAATGTTTACATGGCACAAAACAAAGCTCTTGGAGCAACCACTGGTACCAAAAACATTTTTTTTTCAGCACAATAACAAAGCAATTTCTTTTTGTTTGCACCTGTGATAACAAAAATATCAGCAAAAGTAATTATACGATACATCACATATTAATTACTAGCATAATGAAAATAATATTTTATCACCAGGCTTAATAATTATTTTATAAACTAAAAAAAAACATTAAAAAACAACAACAGCCAAACACTTTACTAGGTTTGAATCTTCAGCTGGAGAATTCTAACACAATTGGAAACAAAATATTAATAAGCTTCTTACTAATGAAGCAGAACATACACATCAATTTAGGGATCAATACTGAGACAGTGATTCAGCCAAAATTTGGCCTTAGTCATATCATGCAGCAAATTTCAATGGAGTAAATGACACTGATAGAAAAAAGGAACATTGCAAAATATTGATATACAGTAATCCCCCAACTTACATCACCTCGCACTTACATCGTTTGGCCCAAATTGTACAAAAAGGGTGGGGTTTACAATATTTTTTGCATGCTTTTGACATCATGTGCTTAGAGAGGGAAGGAGGGCGATTTATGTTTCAGTGCGCCATCTGGGAGGAATGGTGTAGAGGGGGAAGCGGAGTAGGTATTAATCCCAGATGTGTACGTGAGCAGAGCATGTGGCAAACTTGTAGAAATTTTGAACCAAAGTGTTCTTGAAGAAACCAAGGAATCTTACCCTAAGCCTATGGAAAGAACAACATCGGTTTCAAAACTGAACAAAGGGAATGTCATTGAAGCAGGGATGAGGATCCTTAAAAACACTGATTCTGACGAGCAGCAAGTAGCAGGGCTGTATAGCCAGAAATAATTTTTGGGGAGGGTTTCTGAATTTGAAAATTAATTTTCACTGCATGTTATACATATGTTACATTTTTTCTGTGTCACATTTTACTTGCATATGAAATTCTTCTATTTAATACTCCCCATTTTTCAAATACTGACTTACATGCTATACTATTAACAGAAGTATATGGATATATCTACAGTACGCTTTTTTTTTATTTAAGTATGGCATTTAGGGGAGGGATTAAACTCCTAAAACCCTTCCCTAGCTACAGCCCTGGCAAGTAGCAACAACCAGAAAAAGAATGAAAAGGATGTTCACTGCTATGAGGAGATTCTAAGGGAGATCTCATTGTCAGGTCCCAACTTCAGTAGTGAATACCTTCCAGTCTTCAAAGATTCCTGCACCGCCACAAGATCATCCAATCATAATTATGAATACAGTATATGTGAGTACTAATGATCTTCGCAAATGACACTGACAATTGTCATAAATTTTAATTTTGTATTCTATTCATGTTATCTCTAAATTTTTGTTAAGTACAAATGAATATAACCTTTTTTTTTTTTTTTTTTTTGGTGAAAATTGTCTGGTGCAACCATTCCTATTTAAACATTTGCGCCAATGGAAAAATCTGCTTCGACTAATGTTGTCAGTCTAGGAATGAATTATTATATAACTTCGGGGTATTACTGTACTTCGTATGCAGGATTAAAAATTTCCTCACAATGAATATAACTGCATTAAAAAAGAAAACACATCTTAGTGAAACTTTCAACCATGAAAGAGAAAGAGTTGGAATTACATGAGATGTAGTAATTACTCTAAAAGCAATTAGCTAAAAAAAAAATGCATTCTAACATTCAACCTACAACTTTCAGAATCATACCTGCATACTCTTAGATTCACATCAACACATAGTTATTGAAACTAATAATGTACTATTTTTACAAATTGCAAACTTTCTTGCAGTATATATTTATAAATTTAATCATTTCAAGCAGCAATACTTAAATGATATGTCAAAAAAAAAAGAAAAAAAAAGAAAAACATTGGAAGAATTTATTTATGTATGCTTTGTAAAAATCAAATGCCATTGATACTGTTAGTGAAGCATTTTATATAGTTTAATATAATATTTCACAATAAGCATAGATAGGGTAATTTTATTACCTCAAATATTTGCAGATAAAAATAGCCAAACAAGATACATTACAAAGTTTATTCAATTCTGCATTATTTTTTCCTTTTGATAAACAATTTGACTTGAAATCTTACCGTTTTGACATTAATCATGACAGCTGAAGCACAACAGTGTTAGTCTGTTTTGGTATGGTACCAAACTATAAAGACAATATGCAGTCTATACTGATGCATTAGTGCAGCCCGAAGAGACTGCTCTGGACGGAAATTTCCATCTTTAAAAAATTTTGGCAGAAGTATTACAATAAGTTAAAATATTGAATAATAGTGCAGATGTATGGTTCATAGTTTTTAACAAAGTTTTCCTAATGAAATGCATGTTTTACCATTCCTTGTAGTTTCTTCCTGTTAAATGAATCAATGGAGCAATCTTTTGTTTAAATCAATGGAGCAAGCTCTCTGTTTAAAGCTACTACTTGCCTTCTTCACTGCCATCTTTCATGAAAGTCTGATTAATTTCCATGACAAGATTTGACAAGTTTTTTTCTTTTTTTTTCTATACACTTACTTCACAGGCAGTATATTTTTGAACCACTTTTCCTTAAAGAAAAGGTATATGCTTGCTCTGTTCCTTGTTATAGGATGAGGTGACTAAGAAATAGGAATACATGTATTTTAAGAGAAATTCAAAAATCATTACTGCCACTGCTCATTCAACAAGAAAACAACTTTACAGGTCATAGAAATGGCTCTAGGACAGGTGAAGTAATTTTTAATTTTACTTTATAAAATGAATGCTGTTTTGTTTGATATATAAAAAATGTAAACCATTCAACTTCTTAAGAAAATTCATTAAACACATGAAGCCACTCTTATGCACTGTAACACAATTACTAAGCCATTATTACAATATTTATACAAAAATTCTTCAAAGACAGAAATCTATCCTCAGGACGGAACTCTTGCACCAATGCTGATGTTTTAGGATTTATCTGAGAAATTTCAATTCACATCATTGGTGATTTTATGATACTTTTATAGAATAATAAAAATAATGTACCACATATGAGAAACCATACAACAATTCTCATGCTATATTATCATAAAACTGGCATGTTCGGCAAGATGTTTCACCCATCAATAGCTAATGAATAGTGCAAGTTACTTTTCACATACCATTTCCTAAGTGCACGTTACAGCAAAGATGCCCACTACATTGCACATGGTCTAACCGCTGCCCTCAGGAAGTCTCTGTGCCTCCACCTTCCATGCATTGAGCTGATATGCTTGAGTAAATATTTACTGATAATATTGGTCAGTGGTTTTTTCTACAAGAAATTTAATACTCTAAGAGAAGTCTTACATACCGCTTGCCACATAATTCCAGAACTCAATTACATATCTGTAATTTATTTCATTTTCAGAAACCATCATGCCATAATAAATTTTTCTTATGCTGTAAGGGATTTCTACCTAATGGGATTACTAGTAAAGTAAAGCAAAGATAAAAGTTGCACCACAATTCAGCAGGTTTTGGAACTTTGTATCTATACCTAAATGTCCACATACATAGCACAGTTGAAGCTATATGAATTTTACTATAATTCAGAGGTTATAAACACACAGAACAGCAAAATGAAACTATATATGAGGTGTGTTCAAAAACTACTGGGACTACAGCTGCTGTTATTGTAGTGAGTGTGTGACATTGGAGTTCTTATTTACAGAAGTGACAGCGGTGGGGTTGCTCAAGGTCATGCACAGTTTCAAGTCTGCACCTGCTTTTTACTTTGTTGGTTGTCCTGTTTTAGTAGTTTAGCAGATTCCACAATGCCCATTGTGAATGAGCAGCAAGTACACAGGGATTTTCTAACATTTTAGAAAGCTGCCTGAGAAACATATTGTATCAATAATTGTAACAATTGTCACAAAAAAATGCATACTTTTTTAAATAGCGTATTGATCCATGGAAATAGTGAAAGGAGGAAGGGGGGATTTCAATATTATCTCTTTTGCATTTGAATTTGTTAACGCAGCCACTACAGATTGTGATATATATACATTGGATACAACAAAAGAAGATATCTTAAAAAGAAAACTCATAACATACCCAGTTTTGAATTGAACCACGAGTCTGCATTGACGTTGACATTATCAGTGCACCTGCAGAATTTGGTGATAAACTCTTGAATGGTAGATCAAAAAGACTCCAGAGGACATGCTCTAAGCTAATCAAAAACTTCAAATGGTTTAAAATATTTAAAGAAGGTCCAACATCAGTTAAATATGACTTTCACTCTGGACACCCATTACTTTCAAGAACAGATGATACCATCACCTGTGTGAATGAAGCAATCAGACGTGACAGATGACTGATGGTTAGAGGTGCACAAATGAGTGGTAGGCAATGCACGTAACTAACAAACAAATTAAGAAGAAGGTAGTGTAGAACACGCTAAGTTACATATAAAAGTTTAATGCCAGTGGTAACATTTGTATAAAGTTTAGTTTCCAGTGGTAACATTGGATACTAGCATGAAGCATGCTAGTATCCAATGTTACCACTGGAAACAGTTGTTAACAAATAATAATTTTTATATGTAACTTAGCGTGTTCTACACTACCTTCTTCTTAATTTGGTTAGAGGCGCATCTAGCAAAACTGGAATCTCAGTTGTGTCATGTCATAAGATTTTGAGGCAGGATTGGGGAATGAGAAGAATGACAGCAAAGTTTGTGTACCTAGGCTTATCACACATGTTCAAAAGGGACACTGTATTGCAATTTGCCAATACCTCAAAAATCATGAAGCAATGGACCCACACTTTATAGAAAATATCTCAGACGAAAAATCCTGGGTCTACGGCTATGATCTTGAAAAACAAAATTCCAATCATCCAAATGGAAAACAAAATCCTCTCCTTGACACAAAAAGAACTGGCAAGTGAAATCAAATCTGAAGATGATGTTGACTGTTTCTTTATGATTAAGGTGTGGTGCAATTTGAGTTTGCTGCTATGATTGGTCAACTGTGAGCTAATTACAAAGAGGCTTTGAAGGAACTTAAAAAAAAAAAAATTGGTACAAGCAGCCACAAAAATGGGAGTCTCAATCCTGACTGTTGCATCACTAAAATTTGTACCTGCACATCCAGCACTGTTGAACAATGAATTTTTGACTAAACACCAGGTCTCAGTTGTACCACACCCAACATTATTTACCTAGTTTGGCTCCCTGTGACTACTTTTGTTTCCCAAATTGAAGAAAACATGTCATGTGATGAAGATTTGAGCATGTAAGCAGCATTACTGAGAATGATACATGAGAATTGAATGTGGTCCTACAGGACAACTTCCAAACATGCTTCATGAAGTAGCAGAAATGCTAAGACCACACAGTGTTAGCTTAGAAGCTGATACCTAAGATTAGCTTGTAAGCAGAAGTGAAGCATGCTGGTATCCAATGTTACCACTGGAAACAGTTGTTAACAAATAATGATAATTAGTTCAGAAAAGAAACAGTAATGCACTGTAAGTTATATACAAAGTCATTCATTCCATACTGACTTTCGAAAGTTATCATGAGCCAGCCTGCCTCATGAAAGTGCACTTAGCAGATCCATTACCAAAGCATATGTTACCACTTCACGTACTGCTAACATAACACTGCCAATTCTGTGGACAGCACCTGCTTACAAATCTGAAGGGAAACAAGAAAGACAAGTAACTGCAGCACACACTGCATTATCTGAATGTCAACAGTCACTAGTTCAGAAATACAGCATTTCTTAAGTTGTTAATATCTTCCCCTCCCCTATTTCAGTGCTTGCATTTGTTTTATGAGCTACCTACTATATGTGGACAAATGTTTTATTATTAGCGCATTGTTTTAATTTATATCTTCAAGCTGTGTTCCAAACAATCAGAAACAGTAATGGATCTGCATCAAACCCTTTGAATGTCGTGATTTAGAGTGCCCATGTGGTTACAGGTTTGATGAATTTTCTGTTTTCTGCTATAAATTATGATGAAGAAAAGAAAATAATTGAAAAAGGCAGACCCACTTTTTGGCTAAAAACATTAAGAAAATTCTAAAATTGTAGTCAGCCACTTTTCACAATCCTTAGATTTCGTAGCTATTTGTCTGTGAAAATCAAACAGACTTGACACTGTTGGGAGTAACTTCTATTATTTTCACGAACAAATCCTTGTGCAAAAAATGGTGTGCATTATTCATACAGTTTCTGTTTTACAAAATTACACCATGAAATATATCTCGTACATGTTATTTCCATAGCTAATATGATTCAGTTTTGGGGGGGGGTGTCCTCAGCAAGAAAAACATTTGAGAAACTGTTAAGAAAATAAAGTGTACCTTGTCAACATCTAAATCAATACAGTCTTCCGTCTAGGCAAGCAAGATCTACTATTCAGAGACTACTGTTAAGCTGAAGATTCTGAGAATAGAAGTAACTATTCTAATAATGTACAGTTACAACACAGGCTTTCCACACTATTCCCCATTTTAATTTAAAAAATTGTTTGCAGAAAATGATAAAAATCCTTCTTTTTACCATTCTGTTATGGAGAATTTTTCTGCAAAGGAGCACTGCCATATTGATGAAAATTTTAAGTATAAAACAATGTGTGTGTGTGTCCACTCATTTCAATTTCTTTATCCAGTCTCAGATTCGGTTGGTTGGTTGGTTATTCTCAGATTCTTTAAGTGGAAAATGATCACCATAGTTCTGGTATTAAATATATGTGGTTGTGTTCTATAATGCTCCAGAGACAAAGTTCTTGACAATTAAAGTGTGGAAATTTGTTACGAGTTTGTTACTAATTATGGCATTTTGTTACAGTGCATTATTTCATATACTGCCCACTGTAAGACTCAGGTAACTGTATTGAAAAGGTTATGCCTCACCTCTGCTTGTAAGTGTTGCACATCTTTAATTACAAATATAGTCCCAGTACTTTTCCAACATCCTCGTACATCTCTACAATGTACAATAACATTCTCATGCACTGCATTATGGAAGTACAACAAGCCAATTCAATCAAAATGGTGGAGATGTCTCTATAATGCATCACCTTTGTTATTGTGTGTTGTATAACATAGGAAGTCTCACTTAAGTTAACAAACTGCTCTGAGTCATGGAAGCAAGACACAGAAGTAAAACCAAAATGATAAATGCATATACAAATTTCTCTGAAGAAATAATTCTTCATAAATACATGGTAGGCATTGTAATGCTATTAGTAGCATATATTAACTGTATTCCATGCAACCACTTCTTTCAGAAAACTTGAAAATTACATCGTCCTAAAGCGGGAATCGAATCCACACCTCCTGGGAGGTGCGGGTTCGATTTCCACTCCATGACGATGTAATTTTCAAGTTTTCTGAAAGAAGTGGTTACATGGAATACAGTGAAGTTATGCCAGTAACAGCATCAAATTGATGAAGATCAGCTATTTCATCAGCAGGCACAGTGCCCAGAGTACGTAACAAAGATTGTTGCTCTTCATGCGAGAGAGACCATCTGTTGGCTTGTTTTAGGAAACAAGGATATTTAGCAAAATTTTATCATTGTAGTCCATCAGCTATAATTTTTAATCATGAAAAAAAACTACTATTAAGTACGGCTTCATATTAACTTTCTGTAATATCACCATAAAAATCTGGTGTATTAAATAATCAGCTTTTTGGAAACATTATAACTATAGATGTTTTCTATTTATTAATTTTCCTGCATTTCTTTACTTTATGAGAATCTAATGTTCATTACCAATTTAAATTACTTCTGAACATTTTTTTTTTACCTAAATCTTAAAAGACAGCAGAAAATCATTCATGACCTATTGTCCAAGTAGCTTGTATGCCAGCAATTCAGTTCTGGTTTTCTCCCTCCTTTGGAGCCAGTCACTCTAAATTTGGGCTCATACAATTCCTCTTAGCATTTGATGCTCATCAAAATTATCACATAATAAAAGTAAACACAGCCATGCAGAAAAACCTATGCCACACATTAATTAAATTACTTGAGATCAGATATACACAGTGGTTAAACATTTACAGCAAACCAGCAGTCTCCCTGATACAAACTGAGATAAATAAAGTGTTACAGAGGAAGAAAAATGAGAAAAAAGCATGCACATTTCAACGATATTTAACAGGTCAATCATCAAGTCTAGAAAACTTCTATGGAAAAACAATGTTATGTCCAACATTATTTCAATGGAAAATTTTCTATTCAACATGTTAATTAAATACCGACATTGAATTATGTCACAATACAAACTTTCAATTTTTCTCTTACAAAATAAATAAATACATAAAAATTAAAAAATAAATAAACGGACAGACATAAATTATGAGACATTCATTTGTGTTTGATATAATTTTTCTTTTTTACTTCATTTGAAAGAAAAAAATATGTACTTGTGAACATAGTGTGTGGTAACATCAAATTTTAATCAGTAACTCAGA
This sequence comes from Macrothele yani, assembly GCA_039090855.1. Classification (NCBI taxonomy): domain Eukaryota; kingdom Metazoa; phylum Arthropoda; class Arachnida; order Araneae; family Macrothelidae; genus Macrothele; species Macrothele yani. The sequence goes on along the minus strand of CM077003.1, from coordinate 86,751,141 downwards.
AAATCTTCCATTAAAATAATATTTTACTGTTTTTCACAGAAATTTTCCAAACTTGGCCATTACAAGATAAGTACATACTTTTTTTTTTTCTGAGTCGAGTAATGGAATGTTGTATTTCGTGCATCTGTTTTAATTCCACAATGTAGAAAAGCAACTAAGTTTATGACATTTTTATTCAAACCAAATTTCCCACAAAGTATTATATTAAAAAAAAACATTTCATATTTTTTATGAATTTACTAAAATCACTACATATGCAAACAACTCAACAATATAGAAAAGAACTAAGTTCATGATCTTAATTTATCCAAAACAAATTTTTCAAATTATTGAAAAAATGTATTTTGTACTTTTTCTTTTCTTTTTAATTATTTGTGTGCTCTAGACCAGCATTTCCCTAACTATAAGTCACAAGGAAGTTTTGGTGGATCAGGAAAAGTTTCTGAAATGTGAAAATATTTTTATTATTTGAAAACAGAAAATCATAAAAAATGAGAAAGTGAAAAAAAGGAAGAAAAAAAGTGCCAAACTTACAGGTACAGGAACAGGGTTTCATGTTTCCACCTTCTGAAGCAGGACAGGCAACCAGAGCCCAAAAGAAAATCAGATTTTTGTATAATCATATTAAACATACATGAGACTGTTCAAGAAAAAAAAAGCTGAACTTTTAACCGGACAAAAAAACAGAATGCGCGACAGGGAAGTGTCAATATAACACAGCACGAGATGTAATTGCTCACTGTAATCTATTTGTAAATATTAAAATTGCAGCACATTGATGTATTTACAATATAAAATTATTGAATTCAAAACAAAATAATATAGTTTTAAAAGACATACACCTTTAAACACAATATTTTGTTTTGTTTTGTTGTTGTACTTGATAGAACATCAGCTCAAGTTTACGCTTGTATTGTTTTCTTCTCAATAAGCTTCACAGCCATTTTGTCTTTTGTTGACTCTGCAGCTATGCAGCATTCATTGCTTAACTTTATTTTCTGTTGATATGATTTCCTTCCCATTTCTTCATTGTTGCTTTCCTTTTCTTTTTAATTCTCTCAGATGACAATTTTATCCATCATGCTGAAAGAACTTTCAGCCCCAGGATCATAAATGCATGATATCAAAGCTTTCACTATCTTAGATAAGTTTGAAAATATTAATACTTTGAACACTATGCATCAATTCGTACAAATTTCACCTACTTCATCAAGCTTAAATCCAAATATTTATGGGGAAAAGTAACACTTGACAACAACACAGGATAGTGAGAACATCATGGGAGAAAACATTATGATTATGGAAGAAATCTGTGCCATTATATCTCATGTGATTCTATCATAAAGTTCACATACCATTACGTGACCACAAGGTTCTTCAGGAAGACGCTTTGATGTCTGTAAGTTCTGTTTTACACGTTATGTAAACGTGTAAAGCGCAGACTTTATCCACTTTACATAACGTGTAAAACAGAACTTACAGATGTCAAAGTGTCTTCCTGAAGAAATATGTGCTTCATCCGACTTCCGTTTTCAAAAATCCCCCCTCATTTTTAAGCTGAGATCAAAAGTTTATGGAATAAATGGATATTTAGTAACAATACTGGGCAGAAAATATATTGCGAGAGAAATCTTCACTCCGTCTAACTTTCGTTTTGAAAGTTTCAGAAAATGGAATTCCGTCCTCAAACAGAAAACGAATCCCCCGCCACTTCCATCCCCCCAAATTCCTGTTCAGTTGTGCATCAATCTCGACAATGCCCTAAATGATAACGGAAATGGTGGAATTCCTCCAATCCACGGCGGAATCTCGTGCATGAAGACTACAGGGAAATCGTCGAAGTTAATTAATGCTTCATATAACTTCCGTTGTCAGAAATCATTGCTCACAGTTTCATGCTGAAATACAAACATTTATGCAATAAAATCATATTTAACAACAATACTGGACTCTAGAGGCTACATCGTGAGAAAAAAACAACAACTGCGCTTACGGGAAAAACCTTCACTCCGTTTAACTTCCCTTTTTCGAAAGTTTTGGAAAACAAAATACTGTTCCCAGATGGAAAATGACCCCCCCCCCTTCCCCCCACCACCTCTCATTAATCCCCAAAAAATTCTCTCCATTTTTGCATCGATCCCGAAATGACCTTTTAAACGATGCCAAAAAAAGCGGAATTCCGCGAATCCGTGGAAGAATCTCATGTGTGATTAAATAATGAATTTAAATAACACTAGCAAAGGTAATTAAATTAAAAAAATATTCCCAATCATGTCCATTAAAGCTAGGTTGGTTGCAACAGTTTGACATTCTAAAAATTAATCATGGTTCTAAAAAGTTTGGGAAACACTGCTCTAGACTATCAGAAAAAAATATTTCTTAAAAAAATTCTTTAATTCTTTTAGTGCTTTAAATCTAACACTGAATCAATGCAGGGGTGCTTATTCTGTGAAATCAAATTTCCTGAAACCAAACCCAAATTTCCTGAAATTAACGTAGATCAATACTTACAAAAAAAAAAAAAAAATCAGAATATATGTGTTACATTCGTAATTTATTTCCCAAGTTCTGATATTTTTTTAAAGAACAGTGGCCTTTATAAAATTTTACTAATTGCAAATTTCCAGTGTTTGGCCCTTCAAAGCTATAAATAATACTTATAAAAAGTAAAATACTGAGAAAAAAAATAAAAAAGCTGCTCAGGAAATCTTTGTCATTACATTGAAACCAATGACAAAGATTTCCTGAGCAGCAACCAGCAGGTATCCCAAAGGGAAGGGGGAGGGGTGAACAAAAGTCAGCAGGGAGATCCTCCCTAGATCTTTGTGATGATGAGATGTGATCATCTGATCATATGTAGAGGATTTTAGGAAGGGAGTATCTGACCCCAGGTCTTAAACAACCCTTAGGAATAGGAAGCTAGGAGATTTGGGCTAGAGTGCCCGATAGGAAAGTGACACGGAAGCGAAGTAGAAAGGGGGAGGAAGACGCCCTTATTTATTACCGGGGGCCAGTACCCGGGGTCCGACAGCTTAACGTGCCCATCTGACGCACGGCGGATATTTAGTGGATTGAGCGTTCGTACCAGCTTGGGATCGAACCCGAGGTCCTTTCCGTGGCAGTCACGAACGTTGCCCACTAGGCCACCCGCGGCCAATGATGATGAGATGAGAAGTCTGGAAGGTCAAAAGCAGCAGACAGAGTGGGTGGGCCACTAAGCCCTGGGGTGGGGCAGGAGCAAAGGGGGCACTCTGCCAGGAAAAGAAAGGGGTGAGAAATTTCTGTTTGGAGTAGCTCTGGGCAAACCCAGCACCAAACCACAAAGGAAAGCAAACAGTTAACACACTTTTAGAAGACAAATATAACATTAGGTGAGGGGTGGGGGTGGAGGTTGGGAGGGGATCTCTCCCAGCTGAATTGGGTAGACACAGAGTGGACCTGTTTCTCTTCTCCTCTGTGGGGGTAGATTGGCAGTCAGATTTCCCAACTCCCAGTGGAATTGAGTTTTGCTTTGGCCACCAACCAAGGGAAAACAGGGAAAGGACAGTGACAGGCCTTGCCACTGGCTATAAAATAAAATAAAAAAAAAAAAAAAAAAAAAAAACGCCAAAAATTTCCGGAGTACAACTTCGAAAATTTCCAGAATTTCCGGAAAATAAGCACCCCTGTCAACGGGATTTCTAGAAATCAGCATTGTTTGTGCAACCACAAAAGGAATGGCTCTAACACAAACACAAAACAAACCCTATCAGGACATTAAATATATATATATATATATAAAAAACAAAAACAAAACAAAAAAACATCTGCATAATGACAGAAATGACTCACAGATAAATGACTTAACACATTCATATAGGAAAACAAAACTACTTTCCACATGACAAGTCTTCAAGTTTTTGGTATATACATACAGAAAATGGCATATGGCTTGAAATTTGAACAGTATCTTTTGAGAATCATTCACCTGACTAATGGATTTTGTCACAAACACCGATTTCCTACAGGATATCAACAATTAAATAAAAGACCGATTCTTTTGGGTATTGTGACCACCGCATTATTTGGTATAACCTTATGATGTACGTGCAGAAACAGGTCAAACATGATACTGGATGCAATGAAAATGACTTATAAACCTTATTTCTGTACATAAGATGGAGACATGAAATATTTATGAATTTCATATTTACATGGCTTGTTGATTTTGAAAACACATAACAAGACATCTAAACAATTCAGTAAAACTGTCAATACGGTTCCTCGAACAAGAAGACACACATGATGGATGAACATTTTTAAATACTGTACAGTTAATGATAAATCTGTATGTACAAGATGTACAAAATAAAGATAATACTATTTACAAAATAGCACCACAAATAAATATTTTTAACTCTGTTCAACAACTTGAGTAGATGAAGATGTTACTGCGGCAGCAAGAACATTTACACCTTCAGTACTTGAGCTTACACTCGCTGCAGACTCTGGTGTGGCTTCTGTGACAATTGGAGCCATTGCTACTTGAATCCCTTGTGCTTGTACATCTGCAAGTTGTGAGATATTGGCAACAACAGTCTGGTACATGGAGACAGGTATGGACACCATTCCTGATACTGGGAATGCTATAGCACAAAAATAGAAAAGACAAAAAGGGTTTTAGATATGAGATGACTTTATTAGTTGTGTGACAGACTACACCAAAAGAAATTACCATGTTTTTTTATTATGATGCAGTGGCACTAAATTCGATTTTACAAAAACGTATCTCTTAAATGCACCATTTAACTAGGTGCAGCTTATAACTGTTCAGTAACATTACAAATTCCTAGCATCATTCACAATATAAAAAAATTGATTCACGAATCATTTATAGTAGACATTAAGCTATACGGAATGTGGAGTGCTAATTAATTGTTTATTCATGATTCATTGGAGCTTTGCGGTCATGCAGATAAATTTCAAAACATGATATGATACAATATGATGAACTCTAAAATGGTTTAGTCTCAACATACATTGGGGTTTCTCCGAATTCAGAACACTGGTAAAATACCAAGTCATTTTTTATGAGAATCCAGTGATACAGTAGTTATGTATATACAATTTTCTTCAGTACTCTGAATTTGGTGGAAACCCTCTCTGACACCTTTCTTCTAACACATCAAGATCAGAAAGAAAGTTTAATGATTTCGCGTGGCATATAAACACATTTGATGTATTCTCACCTTAACCTTAGTGTGTGGTCCAGCATGAAGCACAGTTGTAATGCCAGAAATATTGATATGGTTGAATTTGATGCTAGTACTACAAATATTTCAACGAACGAGAGAGAGAGAGAGAGAGAGAGAGAGAGAGAGAGAGAGAGAGAGAGAGAGAGAGAGAGAGAGAGAGAGAGAGAGAGAGAGAGAGAGAGAGAGAGAGAGAGAGAGACTCACTCTCCTGATTACAGGGTGCTGTGTTTGGTATAGCAGTTTGAATAAAACGGAAATGTGCTGAAGAACAGATTCAATTGAAAATGATGGCCCTCCTGGAAACATTGTCTGAATTGTAAGTGCAGTGAATATATTTTTCTGGGCATGAAAAATGCCAGCAGTGGAGATCTATTGTCAATTTCAGGAAGTCTATGATCCTCAAGTCATGAGTGTTCAGAGCATGTAAAAATGGTGTTAAAAATTCACACACAGGCACAATGAGTTTATGGCTGAGAAATGCAGAGGCAGGTCTCCAACATCAACAACAGTGATGTGACAGGTGTGAAAGCACTGGCACAGAAAGACAGACAGGTGGTTTTACATCACATTGCTGCAAATGCAAATATTTCTTTCAGTACTGTGAACATCCTTCAACCTAATTAATCATCATGCATATGCTCGAGTGAGACCATGTTTCTACATGGGTAGTCATTTCCCTTGAATCCATTCTCCAGCATATTGCCTTTCAATTCAAACTCCTGTGTCAAACAGCACAAGTAATTAAGCACAACATTTCACACAGTACTCCACTCTTGTTTGAGTGTAATGAAGTTGGGAGACACTGATTTACATAACCCTAATTTTTTGCCAAAGTTAATGGGAAGTTTCTTGTCGATCAGCCCTCATAGTCATGCAGTGAAACCTCTGAACAATGGTCTCCACTCGGACCGGAAAAAAGTGACTGTTGTTGGTAGGTATCATTGTTCTGAAGTTAGGCATAAGTTAATACTCTTTGTCAGTTGCTTTTATATAACAAGTTAGTAAAATCATGCAATGCATTGATTATAATACGCTTTCCAACATACCAGAAATCATTACTCAAGTTATCACTCAAGTTATGAGAATAATGGCTGTGGAATAAATCTCGGTCCTGTGCCCTGACCTTTGATTCCATTTCGATGATATTCAACAGAACCGGTTTGGTATACCTCCGAAATAACATGATAAAGTTTTGTCGCAATCGAAGCATTTTTACGTAAGTTATGATGCATAAGGGCTATGGAATAGATCCTGCTCCTCTGTCCTAATATTTGACCCCATTTCGCCCATTTTCAATAGAATTCGTCCCCAGGCAAGACCCTACAACATACTAACATTTCATCCAAATCGAAGCATTTTTACGTAAGTTATGACGCATAATGGCGATGGAAGTGATTCCGCTTCTATGTCCTGACCTTTGACCCCATTTCGCCCATTTTCAATAAGATTTGTCGCCAGGTGGTCTTCTACCACATACTAAAATTTCATTGAAATCGAACCTTTTTACGTTAGTTATGAGGCATAACAGCAGTGGAATGGATCCCGCTCCTATGTACTGACCTTTGACCCCATTTCGTTCACTTTAAATAGGGTACCTTCCCAGGTGATCCCCTACAAGATACTAAAATTTCATCAAAATCGAACGATTTTTACGCGAGTTATCGTGCGGACGAACATACGCACAAAACGTGTGACGTAATGAGGCAGATGGGAATCGCGACCATCTGCTAGCAAGATGTGACGTCATAAAACTTTAATAGGATCCACACACAACGCGTGACGTAATGAGACAGATGGCATGACCGCGCGCCAACGTTCTCAAACGCGGCGTGATTGTGACGTCATAATATTTCTAAGCATTGGTAACATTAATGGAATAATGGAACAACACCATCACTAAAAACGTTATAATTCGGGGTGGTTATTAAACCCACTGAACGAATTCTCCTAAAGTCGAGATCAAGCTAAATCGATTTCTAGTACCAGAAAACGGTAGGTTAACGACTTTCATCAAAATTCTTAGAGCTGTTTTTAAAATAAAATGTACATACATACATACAAGAATTGCTACTTTAAGGTGGACGTCAAGTAATTTTGCTTCCTATACTTCCAATGGAAAAACTTCTGTACACATTTTCTTCACAATTAATGCGTTCCCAAGGATGAAAATTTGAACATCGATTAAAATATCTTCATTTTATAACTTGCAATACTTAGTATTTTCTAAAACATAACCATAATTATGCAATTCAACATTTGTTTGTCTACTGACGTCATGAAAACACAGGTCGCGCCATCTTTTTTCTGGACAATTAATGCGTTCACAAGGATGAAAATTTTACCATTGATTAAAATAGCTTCATTTCATAACTTGGAATACTTAATATTTTCTAAACCATAACCGTAATTATGCAATCCAACATTTTTTTGCCCACTGACGTCATCAAAGTACAGGTCGCGCCATCTTTTCTCTGGTTTCAGCACCACCAAAGGAAAAGTTATTTGTTTTTAATATGATTATGGTTATGTTTTAGAACATATTAAGTTTTCCAAGTTATACTATGAAGTTATTTTAATTGATGTTCATATTTTCATCCTTGGGACCACATTAATTGTGAAGGAAATGTGTACAAAACTTTTTCCATTGGAAGTATAGGAAGCAAAATTACTTGACGTCCACCTTAATAATATGGGATAAGGGCAATGGAAAGGATCGCAATCCTATGTCCTGACCTTTGACCACATTTCGTCCATTTTCAATAGGGTTTGTCCCCAGGTGGTCCCCTACTGCATACTGAAATTTCATCGAAACTGAACCATTTTTACGCAAGTTATGATGCATAAGGGCAATGGAATGCATCCCGATCTTATGTCCTGACCTTTGACCCCACTTCACCCATTTTGAATAGGGTTCGTCCCTAGGTGGTCCCCTAGCACATAGTAAACTTTCATTGAAATCGAACCATATTTACGCAAGTTATGACGCATAAGGGCAATGGAATGATCCCGCTCCTACGTCGTGACCTTTGACCCCATTTGTCCCATTTTCAATATGGTTCGTCCCTAGGTGGTCCCCTACCACATAGTAAAGTTTCACTGAAATCGAACCATATTTACGCAAGTAATGACGCATAAGCGCAATGGAATGATTCCGCTCCTACGTCGTGACCTTTGACCCCATTTGTCCCATTTTCAATAGGGTTCGTCCCTAGGTGGTCCCCTACCACATACTAAAATTTTATCGAAATCGAACCATTTTTATGCCAGTTATCGTGCGGACGGACAAAGCTGGAGCATATACGCTTCTTCAACCTACGGTTGGAAAGCGTAAAAAACACAATAAGTGTATGAAACCAAAGCACACAGAAAACAGCTGCAGTACTTTTTTCCAATTCTGAATAAAATAATAATTATATTATACTAGAATTACTGTGATATGAAAATATATGCAACTAGTTAATGTATGAAATTATTAATTACACAGAGAATTATCTTTCAGAAAGTATGTACACTAGGGTGGTCCTTAAAATACTGCAAATTTTTTTTTTCAACAATTTATAATATGCTCTGACCCCCAAAAGTGTTCTTTGATGTAAAAAAATAATGTGTGTAATATTTCTACCATTTTAATTAACATTTAGTGGTAGCTTAATATGCTCAAAGGATCAAGTGGGACATCGTGGGGCTAAGTGAGGTAAGGAGAAAAGGAGAAGATCTCATCGAACTGAAAAGTGGACATCTCTTCTACTATCGTGGGACAGATACTGGCAGAACTAGTGGTGTTGGATTTATAATAAACAAGAAACTGAAGGATAAAGTTGTAGAAGTTGAAAGTTCCTCTGACAGAGCTGCACGACTTGTTATCCAACTCTCGAAAAGATACCAGGCTCAGATTATTCAAACTTATGCACCCACCACAAGTCATCCTGAAGAAGAAATTGAAGAATTTTATGAGGAAATTTGTCATCTAAATAATAAAGGTAAGCAGCACTTGAAAATAATTATGGGAGATTTCAATGCAAAAATAGGACAACGGCAACAGAATGAAACTTCAGTAGGTAAATTCGGTCACGGCAACAGAAACCAGCGTGGAAATACTCTCGTTGAGTTTGCAGAGGCAGAAGGGTTTTTCATCTTGAACTCCTTCTTCAAGAAAAAGCCACACAGGAAATGGACATGGAGACATCCAAATGGGACGACAAGTGAAATTGATTTTATTATGTGTAACAAAAAATTCGTCATAGAAGACTGCAGTGTGCTAAACAAGTTCAACACAGGTAGTGACCATAGATTGGTGAGATGTAAGATGCACCTCAACACTAAACTTGAACGTGGCAAGCTCATAAGACAAACAAAACCTATTGACATAACCAACCTTAAAAACACCATAATACCTTCAAGTTGGAACTGAAGAACAGGTTCTCTGCTTTGGAAGGCCTAACATCGGAAGAAGTGGACATCTCTGAAGTTAACAGAAAAGTAACCAAAGCTCTTATGGAAACAGCAACAAAATTAGCTGGGTCTAAGAACAAGTTGCATGTAAACAAATTATCAGGAAAAACGAAAATGTTGATGCAAAAAAGAAGAGAGATGAGGACAACTAAAGAAGATGTGACTTCCAAAGTGGAATATATAGAGCTATGCAAGACAGTAAGAAAAAGTATCACTGAAGACGTAAGAAAATTCAACTGTGAACTAGTGAGGAAAGCAATTGAAAACAACCAAAGCCTAAAGATAGCAAAGGGACATCTCAGTAAGGGAAGAAAACAGATTATGGCACTAAGAAAAGAAGATGGTTCTGTAACAAGAAATAGAGGCGAAATTTTGACAAGAGTGAAAGATTTCTACTCCAAATTATATGAAAGGGATGATACATGCACTCCAGACATCATGAAAGATACCAGTACCAGAGTTCCTCCAGTCCTTCCAGCAGAAGTTGCACATGCAATCAAGAACATGAAGCGGGGAAAAGCTCCAGGAGAAGATGGAATTACTGTAGACATCATACAAGAAGCAAGTGGAGAAATCGAAACAGTACTCGCAAAAATTTTCACTCGATGCCTTAATGAAGGAAAGATTCCTGAGGATTGGAACACCGCTACAATGATCCTGCTACATAAGAAAGGTGACATTGAGGATCTCGGAAACTACAGACCTATCAGCCTCCTATCAGTAGTTTATAAAATCTTCACTAAAGTTCTTTCACACCGCTTGAAGGTAACACTGGACATGGCTCAACCGAGAGAACAAGCTGGATTCAGGAGTGGCTACAGCACAATAGATCATATCCACGTACTGAGAGAACTAATTGAAAGAGCGAGGGAATATGAACTTCCATTGTGCATGGCTTTTATCGATTATGAAAAAGCCTTTGATTCGGTGAAACCATCAGCAGTTACAATCGCTCTGAAAACCTGCGGTATTGAAGATGCATACATTAATATTATTAATAACATCTATGAAAATGCAAGTGCAAAGATTCGACTGTTTGAAAATACAACACACATAAAAATTGGAAAAGGAGTGAGACAAGGTGACACCATATCTCCGAAGCTCTTTAATGCCACATTGGAGGGTGTTTTTCAGTCGCTGAGCTGGGAAAACAAAGGGATAAAGATTAATGGAGATTATCTAACACACCTTCGTTTTGCTGATGACATAGTCATTTTTGCAACTACCCCATCAGAGCTGCAGAGTATGATCCAGGAACTTGCTGACAAGAGTAAAGAAGTGGGATTAAAAATGAACTTTCAAAAGACAAAAGTGATGTTCAATGCTTTTACAAGAAATGAAGATTTATCGATTGATGGAGAAAAGCTGGAGATAACAGACACGTACGTTTATCTTGGACAGCAGATATCAAGTGAGGGTCACATTGATGAAGAAATTAATCGGCGTACAAAACTTGCCTGGAGAGCTTTTGGAAGAAACAGCATAATTTTCAAGAGCAATATGCCATTATGTCTTAAAAGGAAAGTGTTTGATCAATGCATCCTTCCAGTGCTTACGTATGGTGCAGAGACGTGGACCTTAACTAAAAGAGACATACAAAGGCTGCAGACAACTCAAAGAAGCATGCAGAGGTGCATGCTTGGTGTAACCAGGAGAGATAAGAAGAGGAACTCGTGGATCCGAAAAATGACAAGAGTGGAAGACATCATGATCAGAGTTAAATCCCTGAAATGGCAATGGGCTGGACATACTGCCAGAAGGACAGATCATCGATGGACAGCTGAAATTTTAGATTGGATACCAAGGGACAGGAAAAGACCCAGAAGAAGACCACATGGGAGATGGGTGGATGAAATTCGAAAGTATGCAGGGGTGACATGGAGGAGACTGGCACAAGACAGACCGTTGTGGAGGAAACTTGGGGAGACCTTCGTCCAGCAGTGGATTGATAATGGTTGACAATGATGATGATGATGATATTGTACATCATAAAATTACTCATCAATTAGTGCAGAAATACTGATTTATTAATTACTCTGAAAAATTCCAAACACAAATCCTTATCTAAATTAATTTTGCCTATCAAAGACAACAGAACATTATTTCCACTTGAAGTAATATTCATTGTTAACACTGAGAAAATCAGTAAATCACTTAAATCAGAGTTTCTTGTATGTAACTTGACTTATCTGAGATTAAGCACCCCCCCTCCCTCCTGCATTCGGGATAACAACACCTGTATTTTTCTACAACTTGTAATAAATATTGTTTTTGGTCTTCATCCTGCTTTTTTTTTTTTTTTTTTTTTTTTGATTGGAGGTTTAATGACCACCATAAGCAACTCAATGGACTATAAACAGTCACTCGTCCCTATTTTAGGGCCACTGGTTTCAGGGAAGGGAGACAGTGAGCGTTGTAAGACAAACACAGAATTCATGCCTCACCGGGATTCGAACCCGGACCCATCTTGGACGACTGATCAGAAGCCATGGTTTAGGCCACTGCGCCACCGGTCTGGCCATTTCAGGATCAAAATCTAAATAATCTCTTGGGATATTAAGGCGATTAAAGAAATTCATGGTGTTTTTTTTGTCAAATAATCTTCATGTCACGAGAAATCTTGCCACTCAGCTTGATGCGTTTAAGAGGTTCGTCGATCCCGTCCTTTTCATTAAGAGACGAAAGCATATCTTTTTTTTTTACTTGTAGACACATTTTGTACACTTGTAGACACTTATGAGGAAATTCGTCATCTAAATAATAAAGGCAAGCAGCACTTGAAGATCATTATGGGAGATTTCAATGCAAAAATAGGGCAACAGCAACACAACGAAACTTCAATAGGTCAATTCGGTCACGGTAACAGAAACCAGTGTGAAAATATTCTTGCAGAGTTTGCAGAGGCAGAAGGGTTTTTCATCATAAACTCCTTTTTCAAGAAAAAGCAGCAAAGGAAATGGATATGGAGGCATCCCAATGGATTGACAAGTGAAATTGATTTTATTATGTGTAACAAGAAATTTGTCATGGAAGACTGCAGTGTGCTGAACAAGTTAAACACAGGTAGTGACCACAGAATGGTAAGATGTAAGACACACCTCAACCCTAAACTCAAGCGTGGTAAGCTCATAAAACAAACAAAGTGTATTGACCTGACCAACCTTAAAAAAACATCATAACACCTTCAAATTGGAACTGAGAAATAGATTCTCTGCTGTAGAAGGTTTAACGTTGGAACAAGTGGACATCTCTGAAGTTAACAGAAAACTAACCAAGGCTCTTATGAAAACAGCAACAAAAATAGCTGGTACTAAGAACAAGCTGCACATGAACAAATTATCAGAAAAAAACAAAATTCTGATGCAAAAAAGAAGAGAGATGAGGACAACTAAAGAAGATGTGACTTCCAAAGTGGAATATTTAGAGCTATGCAAGACAGTACGAAAAAGTACCACTGAAGATGTAAGGAAATTCAACTGTGAACTAGTGAGGAAAGCAATTGAAAACAACCAAAGCCTGAAGAGAGCAAAGGGACATCTGAATAAGGGAAGAAAACAGATTATGACTCTGAGAAAAGAAGATGGTTCTGTAACAAGAAATAGAGGCAAGAATTTGACAAGACGGAAATATTTCTACTCAAAACTGTATGATACATGTACTCCAGACATTATGAAAGGTACCAGAGTTCTTCCAGTCCTCCCAGCAGAAGTTGCACATGCAATCAAGAAGATGAAATGGGGAAAAGCTCCTGGAGAAGATGGAATTACCATAGACATCATACAAGAAGCAAGTGGAGAAATTGAAACAGTACTCACCAAAGTTTTCACTCAGTGTCTTAATGAAGGGAAGTTTCCTGAGGATTGGAACGATGCTACAATGATCCTGCTACATAAAAAAGGTGACATTGAGGATCTCGGGAATTACAAACCTATCAGCCTCCTATCAGTGGTTTATAAAATCTTCACTAAAGTTCTTTCACACCGCTTGAAGGTAACACTGGACATGGCTCAACCGAGAGAACAAGCTGGATTCAGGAGTGGCTACAGCACAATAGATCATATCCACGTACTGAGAGAACTAATTGAAGGAGAGAGGAAATATGAACTTCCATTATACATGGCTTTTATCAATTATGAAAAGGCCTTGGTTTGGTGAAACCATCAGCAGCTACAATGGTTTTGAAATCTTGTAGTATTGAAGATGCATACATTAATATTATTTATAACATCTATGAAAATGCAAGTGCAAAGATTCAGCTATTTGAGAATACAGCACCCATAAAAATTGGAAAGGGAGTGAGACAAGGTGACACAATATCTCCCAAACTCTTTAATGCCACTTTGGAAAATATCTTTCAATCACTGAACTGGGAAAACAAAGGGATACAGATTTTAAAATGGAGATTATCTAACTCACCTTCGTTTTGCTGATGATGTAGTCATTTTTGCAACTGCCCCATCAGAGCTGCAGAGTATGATCCAGGAACTTGTTGACAAGAGTAAAGAAGTGGGATTAAAAATGAACTTTCAGAAGACAAAAGTTATGTACAATGCTTTTACAAGAAATTAAGATTTATTGATTGATAGAGAAAATCTGGAGATAACAGGTACATACGTTTATCTTGGACAACAGATATCAAGTGAGGGACACATTGATGAAGAAATTAATCGGCATGTAAAACTTGCCTGGAGAGCTTTTGGAAGAAACAGCATAATTTTAAAGAGCAATATGCCATTATGTCTTAAAAGCACAATGCATCCTTCCAGTGCTTACATATGGTGCAAAGAAGTGGACCTTAACTAAAAAAGACTTACAAAGACCACAGACAACTCAAAGATGCATGTAGAGGTACATGCTTGGTGTAACCAAGAGAGATAAGAGGAATTTCTGGATCAGAAGAATGACAAGAAGGAAAGATATCATGATCAGAGTAAAATCCCTGAAATGGCAATGGGCTGGACATATTGCCAGAAGGACAGACCATCGATGGACAGCCGAAATTTTAGACTGGGTTCCAAGGGACAGGAAAAAACCTAAAAAGAAGACCACATGGGAGATGGGTGGATGAAATTCGAAAGTATGCGGGAGTAACATGGAGGAGACTGGCACAAGACAGACCATTGTGGGAGAAACTTGGGGAGACCTTCGTCCAGCAGTGGATTGATAATGGTTGACAATGATGATATATAATTTAAACCAAACTTTAGCCAAATACAGAAAAAAATAATGAAGTTCATAAGTTTAGGTTTTTATCTGTTTTTATCTGCCCTTGTTATGAAACCTTTTATTTGCTATGATGTTCTGTCATTCTGACAAAACTATTCTCCTCAAAATATAATCAATCACTAAGAAAATTTTCTCATCAATTGGGTATTCAGAGTGTCCAACAAAAAAAAAATTCCCTTTCATTACATAACTGCCATTTTATCTTACATTAGTTACTTCATGTGAATGGCTCTCTAATAACCAGTAAACTTGTTGATTTGAATTGCAAAAATTCTTCCAGTTGATAATTTTTTGAACAAAATTAGCTGTTTGAGTTTCCATTAGCAATGGAATTTTAATTTTTTAATGTGTGTGTATGCGTGCGTTCGCGAGTGTGATTTTCATATATTCCATCAAAACATGAAAAATCTGAGGTTGAAGCACAGGGTTATGATCACTAATGAAGTTTCTAGAAGAACAAATACAAGTAAGCTCATATTTTATTACTTTATTTTATTTCAATGGCTCAGAAATATGTCATATCAATAAAATGCAACATATTTGTAAATATTGCATTTGTGAGGCAGGCCAAGCCAGGGGCTGAAACATGACAAGAGTTTAAACCTTCTTTGGCACATTCATGCATTTTAATGAACAACTCCAAAGTATTCTTAATGAAAATTAATTGTATGTTACTGGATATCATCAAATGTGACAAGATACAGTTTTATGTAAGTCATAAGCACTAAGCATGCTTTAATTTTCCTTAGAGAAATCACAAATTACATACAGGAAATTAGAAACACAATAGCACTTTCAACTCCACTGTTTCTTGATAAAACTTTAATATAGTTTTATCTGTGACTTAAATTTTTACATTTTATTTACAAAGTTATAAAAGCAAAATTTTTATAACAGAATGGCATTTTCATTTCTCCTAATAACTAAATTATTGCATAACTATAGCACTCGAGCATCTCACATTGCAGCATCATGAGATGACATCACGTCTCCATACTCTATGGAAGGAAGTGATGTCACTGTGAGTAGATGCCGCAAGGAGCTAGGTAAAATGAAGTGACACAATCAATCCAAATATTTCAACGGTTCTTTTTTTCATTGCAAGAAAAAAAATTCCAGGATTATTCCAGGATCTTTCACTAAAATATGAAAAATCAAGGATTTTCCAGGCCTGGGAAAAAGGGGAATCAAATTCCAGGACTTTTCCAGGATTCCAAGGGCTGTGTGTAAACCTTGATCTAATTAGCTTATGTTCAAGTGTTAGGAATTTTGGGACCCAATGGACAGCAACCCCTGTTGTTGCCAGATGTTCTGTCAGAATGAATCAGCTGTTGTTCTAATATGCTGAACTGTTAGACGTCTGTCTTCTAGTACTGTTTCATGCATTCTGTCCATATTTTCTTTAGTGATGGGCTCAGAGGTTTGCCTGAAAGAGTGTCATCTTTCACATTTGTTCTACCATGCTTGAATTATGCTGCCCACTTCTTTCTGACACATCAGTCATGCAAAAAAAAAAAAAAAAAAAAGGATCCAGATTATATATACATATTTAGGGGTTGCTTTGACTTTTTTAAAGTTTCCGCCAAATAAAATTTTTTTTGACAAAATGTTATGGTAGTACAAAAAGGTAATCACCAATATTTTTGCCAAAACTTTTTCCCATCACCAATGATTATTTTTTTGCAAATTGTGAAAACTGCGATCAGCAGCGTGACCCCTGCATATTTACCAAGGATACGTCCCTCTTCCCTTAAAATTTTGTAAGCCACGAGACTCCCTTTCAACAACTTTATTTCAGTGGAAATTTAAAATTTGAGGCGGGAAGCCCACCATTCTGCCCTGAATCCTTGTCGCACAGAACACACGTGGCTGAAAAGATATCCCCTTTAGCACGGCACCAATTTTTCACCAAGTCCCCATTTCAGTCTTTCTTGTTACTTTCAAACCAAGCTGGTGAAAATTTCGTTTTTCACAGCATTTTAATAAGAACTTAAACAAGATGGATCATGGAATATGCTATTTGTTATCAAATCTGACACAGTATCACAAAAAAAGCTGGAACCAAAAATACAACACTCGTACACATCAGCCACACAAAATATCCATGTGTTATTAAAATACTGTGGATGGCGGCATTTAATAATAACACACAGCATGGACAGCTAGCACCACAGCTACACATAAATCAAAGTCACGAGTGATTTAAGCCCTGCCTCTTCCTACGGAGGATGATGGACTTGAAAGGACCAGTTCACTGCAGCTTCGATTCTTGGGCAATCTCACAAAAGCAGAAACACATTCATGTGCATTGTAGCTTACAGGAGTGAAAGTTCTTGGTGATGACATCACTCAAGGGAGAGATCTCTCTCTCATACATACATATCACTAAGCTGTTATCTGAGATTCAGAGGTTAGCTCCAAAAAGAAATACAAACTTCCAGATATTTTTACTTATTGTTGTCGTATCAAAATTCTCCATTTACAGCGATCTTGACATACAACTCGTGCTTCACTGATATCCATTACACGCCATACACAAGATCTTTTACACTTCATACTCATAATCTTTTTCTCATGCAGACACTCCTGAATCTGATCCACCCATGTCTTCCTTGGTCTTCCTCTGCCTTTCCTTCCAGCCACTTGGGCTGAAAAGATTTTCTTAGTAAGCATTTCATAACTCATTCTTTCAACATGGCCAAACCACCAAAGCATATTGGTCTCCACCTTGCTAACAACATTTTGCTTCACATCACACAACTGCAATACATTTTCATTTCTCACACAATCATATCGTCTCTTGCTACAAACCCCACGTAAGTAACGCATTTCTCCAGCACACAAACAACTCCTATGTTTCTTCTGCAGTACCCAGGTTTCACTGCCATACATCAGAGTAGGAACAATTACACTTTCATACACAGCCATCTGGGACTCTCTTGAGAATCCATCATTCCTGTGAAAACCTCACATAGCAGCTATGACTTTCAAAGAAGAATTCACTCTCCTACTGATTTCACCAATCCAACTTGTTCTCTCTTTCAAACATGCTTCCTAAATACACAAACTCACTCACCTGGTCAATCACAGTGCCATTTATACTTACATTACATTCAGTGCTACCCGTTCCTCTCTCAAACACTATAACTTTGGTTTTTCCCTTATCTATACTCAGTTTGAATTTCATGCAAACTTCGTACATCCAAGACAACATACTCTGCAAATCACTTTTGCTCTCTGCCAACAGGACAGTGTCATCAGCATACAGCAATCTGCACACACGGATATCACAAAGACATAAACCACTATCATCTATTTTGGCCTCATGAATGCATGCGTCCATAAATATATTAAACAGCCATGGTGACATTACACAACCTTGTCTAACTCCTGCACCAATGGAAAACCATTTTGATAAAACACCATTCACTCGTACACAAGCTCTACTACCAGCATACATGGCTTTTACACTATTAAGTAGATTCCCAGTAACACCATATTCATTCAATACCTTCCACAAAAGTGTCCTATTCACTCGGTCATAAGCTTTCTCTAAATCTACGAAGGCAGTAAAAACTTTCTTCCCAACAGCCAGATACTTCTCAATCATCGTGCGTAATGCAAAAATCTGGTTAGTGCAGCCTCCAGGCATAAAACCACTCTGAACATCCCACACTTTCAATGATGTAAGACCCCGTACTTTTTCAATAACAGCCTTACCAAACACTTTCCCTGGCACACTCAATAGGCTAATACCACGATAGTTCTTGCATTCAGTCGGAACACCTTTTCCCTTATACAAGGGAACAATGATAGCATCCTTCCAATCCCGAGGGACCATTCCTAACTCCCAGCACAACTGGCAAATTTCAGTTAACCAGTCAATTATAGAGTCACCACCATATTTCAACATCTCGGCAGTTATGCCATCAACTCCCGGAGCCTTACCATTCTGAAGAGATTTTAGAGCTTTACACACTTCTTCTCTTGAGATCCCTCCTGTGCTTTCATTCCTCATTGTGACATCATCTGCTTCTGTCTCAGAATCATCTTTGGTTTCCTGATCTAATAACTCACAGAAGTAGTCACCCCATCTGTCACTTAACTCATTAGGCTCCCATATCATTTCCCCAATCTCATTCTTCACACAACTTACAACTTTGTTTCCCCTATTTTTCCTGAGTCTCATGTACTTCCAGAAAGACTTCCTATCTTTCCAAAAAGCCAGTTCATGCCTTTCCACTTTCTCCTTCCTATCTTTTGCCTTACTGTGGCGAACCAGCTTAGCAGCTTCACGCTTCTTACAGCGATATTCATCCACAGAGACTCTACCTTGCAACATCCCCAAATAGGCTTCCTTCTTTCTCTTTACTGCCTCTTCAATCTCACTATTCCACCAAGCATCACCTCTATTGTTACCCACTATTGTGGTGCCACAGACTTCTTTAGCAGCAGTGACAACACAGTTCTTAAAACATTCCCACTTCTTTTCTACATCCCTCTCACCAGACTTCAGATCCTTCATTCGTTCTCGGAGTAAATCAAAACACTGCTGATGATCTTCAAGGTGCCTATCAACCTTTATTCTTTCTATCCTGGGTCTCTTCCTATTCCTTTTCCTCCAACCAACATTAAGTTTCACTCGTGACACTACCAAGTAATGATCAGAATCAACATCCGCACCTCTCATCACACGGGTGTCAACAACTAAGTGTTTCAAACGCTGATCGTAGACAACAAAATCTATAACACTCTTTTGACAAAGGGTACGATTTTCCCAAGTATATGTGTGGATATACTTGTGGTTGAAAAATGTATTAGATACACACAAACTATTCTCAATGCAGAGTTCAATTAATTTTTCACCATTATCATTCACACAAGGATCATTAAACTTACCCAGAACATTGTCAGAAATTGCATCCTGCACACCTACTCTAGCATTGAAATCCCCTGCTATTATAACTTTTCTTTTAGCTCATTCCAGAAATCTTCCTTCTTATCAGCGGGTTACGAGGCACAAGGAGCATACACTACAACAATTACAATTCTCTGAAGTTTCACTTTCAAACGAATCCGGAGAATTCTCTCACTTACGCAACTATAGTGAATCAAGTTGTTCTTCATCTTTTCACTTAAAATCACACCTACACCAGCCTGTCCTCTCATATTATCCAATACTCCAGACCACACACTTACCGTGCCATTCACTTCTTCTACCCCAATTTCCTTCTTTTTGGTTTCACTTACACACAGCACATCCAGTCTATACTTATTCATCTCTTCAATCACTTCACTCATCTTGCCATTTATACCACTAGTATTCCATACACCAATCTTACATTTACTCAGCCGAGATCTCTTTCTCATACGCCGTTTAGAAAGTCCAGGTCGATTCCGTGGTGGACCGTCCTTCTCAAATGCGGTAGGTCCACCATAACCCACACTTAAGTCCTTCTTAATATTTCTTTTTGTCTTTTTAATCAGGTAAGTACATCAGTGTGGGGGATTAGCCCACAGCTGAGGGTTCCAGTTGGTCATTCAACCTAAGGATTCTGGAACAAAACCCAGTGAGTTGGGGTCTTTTCGGCCAATGTCACATAGAACTAGCTTGCACCTCTCCAAAATTCACAGAGGCCCTAGCTGCTGTTGTGTGTGCCATTGTTACCACGGAGTGCCTCGAGGAGGCAAACTCATTGCTCACTACGACCGCCCGCCTCTCTCTCTCTCTCTCTCTCTTGTTCTATTTTGTTTTCCGAGTTACTTGTAAATGCTGGATGATGAATCATTATGCAGTTTACCATATATTATTAAAATTTCAGGATTACACTCGAATTTTCAGGATATAGAATGAAAATAAGGACATTTCAGGACAACACCGACCCCTGTATACACCAAGGTTTATCAAGATTCAATTAAAATTCAGTAAAAAGACCCACCAAAAAAGAAACACACTTACGCAGCAAAAGCATTCATACCCCTTAATACAAGCACTTTGAAAACCAATGCACTAAACAATATATATTCATCCAAAATATCTGTTTCGAGTCTTTTATGGATGTTGGCTTTGTGAAATTCTCTGCAGTCTTTTTTAGTAGAAATAGAGTCTACCAGGTGAATATTGAATTCTTCTGTTACTTTTGCTGCAGTAGTTCTGTATTGTTTGGACACAATCCTTGTTAATGTTTGAAAGTTTTCTCATTAAATCTTGGTTTACCTCCACTATTATTCTTAGCCAATGAAGTCTTGCCATACTTTGTGTACACATTCATAAGCATGGAGACTGTTGCTCTTGAAACATCAAACAATTTGGCTGTTATGGTTACAGAGTACAGGCACTCCTGCTAAATGGGCTAATACAATTTGGCCTCTTTGGAAGTCTGACAGGTCAGCCATTTTCCTGATCACTCATACAAACTGTGCTGAATGTAACTTGTACGACACTGGCATACAACTCAGAGAATATATACATAGAAAAAATACACAAAAGATAATCACAACATTTATTTTTTTCAGTGTAACCTACATGAATAACATTAACCCCTATAATCATGGTGTTTATATTATTTTATCCAACCCCTGTATCATCATCATCATTGCCAACCATTATCAATCCACTGCTGGACGAAGGTCTCTCCAAGCCTCTTCCACAATGGTCTGTCTTGTGGCAATCTCCTCCATGTTACTCCCGCATACTTTCGAATTGCATTCACCCATCTCCCATGTGGTCTTCTTCTGGGTCTTTTCCTGTCCCTTGGAATCCAATCTAAAATTTTGGCTGTCCATCGATGGTCTGTCCTTGTGGCAGTATGTCCATCCCATTGACATTTCAGGGATTTTACTCTGATCATGACGTCTTCCACTCTTGTCATTTTTCTGATCCACGAGTTCCTCTTCTTATCTCTACTGGTTACACCAAGCATGCACCTCTCCATGCTTCTTTGAGTTGTCTGCAGCCTTTTTATGTCTCTTTTAGTTACGGTTCATGTTTCTGACCCATACGTAAGCACTGGAAGGATGCATTGATCAAACACTTTTCTTTTAAGACATAATGGCATATTGCTCTTGAAAATTATGCTGTTTCTTCCAAAAGCTCCCCAGGCAAGTTTTATATGCCGATTAATTTCTTCATCAATGTGTCCCTCACTTGATATCTGTTGTCCAAGATAAACGTATGTACCTGTTATCTCCAGATTTTCTCTATCAATCAATAAATCTTCATTTCTTTTAAAGCATTATATATCACTTTTGTCTTCTGAAAGTTTATTTTTAATCCCACTTCTTTACTCTTGTCAGCAAGTTCCTGGATTGTACTCTGCAGCTCGGATGGGGTAGTTGCAAAAATGACTACGTCATCAGCAAAACGAAGGTGAGTTAGATAATCCCCATTAATCTTTATCCCTTTGTTTTCCCAGTTCAGTGATTGAAAGACATTTTCCAATGTGGCATTAAAGAGCTTGGGAGATATGGTGTCACCTTGTCTCACTCAGTTTCCAATTTTTATGTGTGTTGTATTTTCAAACAGCCGAATCTTTGCACTTGTATTTTCATAGATGTTATTAATAATATTAATGTATGCATCTTCAATACCGCAGGATTTCAAAGCCATTGCAACTGCTGATGATTTCACTGAATCAACGGCCTTTTCATAATCAACAAAAGCCATGCACAATGGAAGTTCATATCCCCTTGCTCTTTCAATTAGTTCTCTCAGTACGTGGATATGATCTATAGTGCTGTAGCCACTCCTGAATCCAGCTTGTTCTCTCGGTTGAGCCATGTCCAGTGTTACCTTTAAGCGGCGTGAAAGAACTTTAGTGAAGATTTTATATCTCAACAAAAATTATGTCTCAGCGTTCTGTGATTCACAAATGTTTAGCTGCATTGGAGAAACTATGCAAATACATCACAGATCTATTTTTCTCATTTTTAATCATCTACACTGCTTTGATGTGACAAACAATGGATGTTAAATATTTAGTTTTGCCATATTCTGAAACTGCTTTTCAGCACTTTGTGGTCTTTCCATGAAAATCTCAATTCATATTACTTAAAAATTGCCTTTTTCATTTGTACAGGGTAATCTATGCAGAAAAAATTAATAGGAACTAAAAATAAATAATAAAGTGAATGACAACTTAAAATAAAGGGAAAGGAAAGGGTTAAACAATAAACAAAATAATAATGAACTTAACTGAAAGGCAACATAATAATATTCTTACCCAAAAAACTATGATGGCCTTTTGTCAACAAAGAACCCAAAATCGGGTGTGTTGTTTGTCTAAAATAAAAGAATACTAAAGATTTAACAAAGACTGAAAAGCAAAAGAATTATACAGAAAAAAAAAGAAAAAGAAAAAGTAAATAAAAAAGAAATACAAATTAAAAACAAAAGATCAAGCAGAGGAATGCACATGACAAAATTTTAAACTATGGAGGAACAATCCTTGAACTTCACATGTCTCGTTTGAGAAGGAAGAAAAGGAGGAAGCAGAACATAACTTACAATTTGTTTCTTTTAAGAAATGTGTAATATTAAAGTAACAGTTAAATTTGGGTTATTAAGAAAAATTAAAAAGTGAGAGTGGCGACTAAATCCAAAATATTTATTTAGTTTCACTAAATTTTTACTGAGAAAAATGTCTGAAAACTTAAGAGGAATTTTTTTTATAAATGTATGTACGTACATACATGTACGACTGTATGTATGTATGAGTGCGTTTTGTCAAAGAAAAAAAAAATCTTCAAGATCAGAGGCTAAACTTTGACTTTCAAAACAAGGACCCTTTTTGGCTGTCATCCCCTCCCACTTCTCTTACTAGTTTTTCAAACTGTTATGCTACTAATTTCAACATATGAAAAGCGGTCATTTTGTCTGAAATCACAACGGACCCATACATTCCCTTTTGGGAATGAAAAAACAAACAAATATTCAATAATGGAAAACAAAGATAAAGTCTTGAAATTCATTTTCACTTACCTATTACTTCTTTCTTTCCTGTATCTGTAAAATTCTGTCTCTCTCTCTCTCTTGTTCGTCTGTGTGTGTGTGAATAAATGAAGCACAAGAGTGGGCTTACTGCGTTTGTTCAGTTAGGGCTTATGGCTTGCCAGAAAGCTCCGAAGTGGTCACTTTAATGTTTTGTTTGTATTTGTTAAAGTAGCGTAGTTTTTTTCTGGAATAAGGAGCAATTCTTTTGCCTTTACCTGAATAAAAGTGAAGTCTGACTAAAGTTAACTATGATACATACACACAGTCGAGTCACATTATTGTGACCACCAGCTAACATCCAGGGTAACCGCCGTGTGCAGCGCGGACGGCAGCTAAACGGGCTGGGAGTGACTCAATAAGGTGCTGGAAGCTGTTCACAGGTATGTGGAGCCATGCTGACTGCAGTGCATCTGATAGCTGCTGGAGTGTGCATGGTGGAGGATCCATAGAGCGAACAACAGGATTGGGGTGGTCCCACAGATGCTGAATTGGGTTTAAGTCTGGGAAATCAGGGAGCCAGGGAAGTACTTTGAAGTCTTCATCGTGCTCTTCCAACTACTCTCAGACATTTCTAACTGTGTGACATGTTGCATTGCTGTTCTGGAAGATCCCATCCGCTACAGGGAAGACAATCAGCCTGTATGGGTGTACATGGTCTGCAAGGATGGATTCATAATGAATTTGGTCTATAGTGCTTTCCACAGGTATAAGTGGAACCAGAGAATGCCACAAAAACATTCCTCAGACCATAACGCTGCCCCCACCAGCTTGTGTTCTTCCAGCTATGGTTGAAGAGTGTTTGTTCTCTGATGTTTCTCACCTTATATGCCAACCAACATTCATTCGATGAAGCAGAAAACGTGACTCATCGGAGAAAACAATCCTTTGCCAATCAGTGGAGGTCCAATTCCGAAACTGCCGTGCAAATGTAAGACTTTTCCACCGATGCACCTTCGCTAGCATAGGTGCAGTGACCATTCGTCTGCATTGGAGCCCCATACACAGCAGGATTAGCTGAACTGTTGTTTTAGACGCACTTTCTGTATCCTCCTGGTTCATTTGGCCAGTGAGTTGCTGCACTGTAGTGTGTCGATCGGCACTCACGCACCTTCGAAGTTGACGTTCACCTCTCACATCAATGGCCCGTGGTGCTCCGCTGTTTCCACATCACTTATTCGCAATGGTGCCATTTCTCCAATCACGATACACTTTAACCACAGCAGCATGCAAACAGTTCATAAACTGTGCTGTTTCAGAATACTGAATGATTAGTGGCCCGAAAGCCACTAATCATTCCTTTTTACAAATCTGATAAATCGCTCCTTTTATCCATGACAGCAACGAGTGATACATTTTCAGAATGCCTACAGTACATCTTATATACCCTTCAAGCCAGCTCACACCACATGCCTTCTTTCATTGGCTACGCGCTGTTGACGTCAAAAGTAGGAGGTGGACACAATAATGTGACTTGACTGTGTATATAGCTCATCAGTCAAAATTCTTAATACAGCTTAGTCAGCTTAAAATTTAGACATGAAGGGCAAGTAGTTTAATTTAAATTAGCATTGTCATTTCCTCGATCACAACCAAATCTCCCTCTGCACACTTTTTACTGCTATTTCAGCCTTAGTAACTCTATACTGCAACCTCACCAAATATACACTGCTGTTAAAAGAAATGACAACACCATGGAGAAACGCTCAGATTTGCATGAAATTTACAGGGCGTTTATTTTACTTATTATTGATTGAAGGTTTAACGACCACCATGAGCAACTCAATGGGCTATAAGCAGTCACCTGTCCCTAATTTCGGGTCACTGTTTCCAGGGAAGGGAGAGAGCCAGTGCCGTAAGACAAACACAAGATCCATTGCCTCACCGGGATTCGAACCCGGAGCCCTTTCGGAGGAATGATCAGAGGCCATTGCTTAAGAGCCTTAGACCACTGCGCCACCAGGGCGGCTCTACGGGGTGGATAGGGCACCATGGGACATGCAAATGATTACAATTGCAGTGCGCATGCAAATATGAGGTGCGCTCAACATCGGAAATGCCACACCAAGGGGTATAAAAGAAGGTGTACAGAGAGCAGGATTTTAAACTTGCTATTGCTAAACTCCATGGTAAGCAGTTGTTAACATCATACATGAGACCGACCAAGTAACAAAAAAGCTGAACTTTTTAACCAGGTGAAAAATCAGAGCATGCGACACGAAAGTGTAATATAACGCAGCATGAGTAAGGGGAATTGTAACACTGTAATTGATTTATGTAAATATTTAGAGCACAGCAGTGTATTCACATTATAAAATTATTTAATCCGGAACAAAATAAAATGGTTTTACGAAAGACACTGCTTCAAATACATTTTTTTTTTTATTTACTTGCTAGGACATCAGCTCAATTTTCCTCTTGTGTTGTTTTCTTCTCAGAAATTTCTAAGGCCATATTTGTCTTTTGTTGACTCAGCAGCTGCACAGCAATCTTTGCTTAGTTTTTCTTTCTGTTTCTGCTGATATCATTCCCTTTCCGTTTCTTCATCCCTTTTCCTTTTTACTTTTATTCCCTCAGATGACAATAATTTATCCATCATGCTGAAAGAACTTCCAGCCTGAGGATCCAGAATGCATGATATCAAAGCTTTCACTACTTTAGATAAATGGTGTACCTTTCAGAATATTTAACACAATGCATCAATTCTAACAAATTTTCAAACTTTGTCACTTACGGTTTTTGAAAATTTCCCCTCCCCTTATCAAGTTTAAGTGCAGACATTTAATAACAACACAGAAATGTGAGAACATCGTGGGAAGAAAAAAATTACGATTATGGGAGAAATCTTCGTTGCAAATGACTTCTGTTTACAGAAACTTTTCCCTCCATTTTTAAGCTGAAATGCAATATTTGTGGAATAAAACGATATTTAAAAACACTATTGGGCAGAACGAAGATTGTGAGAGAAAAAAAAAAAGAAGAAGAAAGACTACAGGAGAAATCTTCGCTGCGTCTAACTTCCGTTTTCGAAAGTTTCGAAGGATGGAATTTCATCATCAGACGGAAAACGAATCCCCACCACCATCCCCCTCCCCAAAAAAAAAATTCTGTTCAGTTGTGCATTGATCTCGATAATATGCAAAATGATAACGGAAACTGCGGAATTCTTCAAATCCACGGAAGAATCTCGTGCCTGAAGACTACGGTGAAATCTTCACGCCATCTTAACTTCCGTTTTCGAAAGTTTTGGAAGACGAAATATCGTCCACAGACAGAAACCCCCCCCACCCCCATATTTTCAGTTCTGCATCAAACTTGAGAATGACCCGATTGATGACAAAAAAAAAAAAAAAGCGGAATTTCGCGAATCCGCGGAAGAATCTCGTGTACGTAACATGTAAACATGCCGTGTAGTAGGACGAGACAACCATATGAACACTTGACAGAGTTTGAAAGAGGTAAAATCATTGGATTCAGAGAAGGTGGTTCATCATACCGTGATATTGCTGCACTCGTTAGGCATAATGCAACTACTGTTATGCTTACATGGCATACATGGACACAGGAAGGTTCTACACATTGTCTTGCAGTATCTGGAGCTTGAAATCGCACGACCCAGTGGAAAGACAGGCACTTGCACTGTATGGCAGTGACATCGTGTACAACACCATCCATGACACTAGCGCGGCAATGGAGAATGGTCACACATCGTCCGTTGCCTGTAAGCACTGTTCGTCACCGATTGCTGCAGAGAGGCCTCGTTGCTGGCCGTCCATTGCTGCAACTTCCCTTGACTCTGATCCGTAGGCGCCAGCGGCTGCAGTGGTGCTGCGAGCGTCGAAACTGGAGTGCTCAATGGGGACATATTGTATTTTTGGACAAGTCCAGGTTCAACCTAATGCATCATGATGGGCGAATTCTTGTTCGCATATACCGTAGTGAATGGCATCTGAAAGGCTGCATCATGTAGCGCCATACCGGTTCCACACTGAGCATGATGGTCTGGGGCGCTATTGCATTTCATTCACGCATTTGCCTACTACACATCTCAGGCACACTGAACAGCCAAAGCTACATCATGGATGTGTTGGAAGTTGAACTTTTACCATTCCTTCAGACCATCCCGGGAGCAGTCTTCCAACAAGACAATGCCCAACCGTATGTTGCTTGCACTGTCCACGATGTATCTTGTGCACATCAAGTCACTCATCTTCTGGGCTGCTTGCCCGCCAGATTTGTCGCCTATGGAGAACGTTTGGGGTGTCATTGTGTAACGACTAGCTCGCATGGCCTCACTGCCTGTCACAACCAACGAATTGCGGATGCGTGTAGAAGCAGAATGGAATGCAATACCACAGACGACCATCCAAACGCAGTTTCATTCGAATCAACGGCACGCAGGGTTGGTTATCACCACCCATGGTGGATTTACTTATTACTAATTTTTTTGGCTTTCCTCATTACGAACCGGTATGTACTTGTGATCGTTTGCAGCTTGAACAATAACTAATATAATCACTCCAATAAATGTCATTGTGATTGCTTGTTTATTTCTTGGTGTTGCAATTTCTATTAACAGCAGTGTACTTCCTTTTTATAGTTTTACTAATTTTGAAGATGACAATCCGATTTTTGGCGTTAATGTGACAAGGATGGTAAGTCAGATAATATCCGAAAACCTGAAAATTTTTCATCGTCCTGGAGCGGGACTCGAACCCGCATCTCCCAGAAAACGCCCGGGTATGCTAACCACTACACCACCCAGAACGACCAAGTTTCAAGTTTCGGATCAATTTGAATATAACCATTCAAAATTTGTATTATATGGAGTAATCCCGTATTTCTTTCATGATTTTTATAGTTTTATTGATTTCACTGTTCCATCATGCATTACCCTTACCCACTGTACAATACCACAAACCTATTCAGCAACAGTGACAACACAGTTTCCAAAACATGTCCACTTCTTTTCCACATTCCTCTCACATACACTCAAGTAATTCAGTAACTCATTAAGCAATATGAAATAATGCTGAGGTTCTTCAAAAAGCCTTTCAACCTTTATTCTTTTTGCCACAGGCATCTTCTTATTTCCCTTTCTCCAACCAACATTCAGGTTGATTTGTGAAACTAACAGATCATGATAAGACTCAACATCTGCACCTCTCATTACATAAGTGCTGACAACTGAGTAAATGTGTCATGTGCAAATCACAAACAAAATCTATTACCCCTTTCTAGCCTAAACTATGATTCTCCCATATATATGACTATGTACAAAGGCTGTTCCATAAAAATTGAGAGTATTTTTTTTATTTTTGAGTTAGCAACAGTGCTGCAGATTGCTGTATGCTGATGACACTGTCCTGTTGACAGAGAGCAAAAGAGATTTGCAGTGTATGTTGTCTCGGATGTACGAAGTTTGCATGAAATTCAAACTGAGTATAAATAAGGGAAAAACCAAAGTTATGGTGTTTGAGAGAAGAACTGGTAGCACTGAATGTAATGTAAGTATAAATGGCACTGTGATTGACCAAGTGAGTGAGTTTGTGTATTTAGGAAGCGTGTTTGACAGAGAGAGTGAATTCTTCATTGAATGTGATAGCTGCTCTGGGAGGTTTTCACAGGAATGATGGGTTCTCTAGAGAGTCCCACATGGCTGTTTATGAAAGTGTAATTGTTCCAACTCTGATGTATGGCAGTGAAACCTGGGTAATGCAGAAGAAACATAGGAGTCGTTTGTGTGCTGGAGAAATGCGTTACTTTGTGGCAAGACTCGGTCTGATTGTGTGAGGAATGAAGATTTATTGCAGTTCTGTGATGTGAAGCAAAATGTTGTTAGCAAGGTGGAAACCAATATGATTCGGTGGTTTGGCCATGTTGAAAGAATG
Source organism: Macrothele yani (assembly GCA_039090855.1). Lineage (NCBI taxonomy): Eukaryota > Metazoa > Arthropoda > Arachnida > Araneae > Macrothelidae > Macrothele > Macrothele yani. The sequence goes on along the minus strand of CM077003.1, from coordinate 86,721,349 downwards.
AGTGATCAGATGCTTACTAAGAAAATCTTTTTAGCCCAAGTGGCAGGAAAGAAAGGCAGAGGAAGACCAAGGAAGACATGGGTGGATCAGATTCAGGAGTGTCTGCATGAGAAAAAGATTATGAATATGAAGTATAAAAGTTCTTGTGTATGGCGTGTAATGGATATCAGTGAAGCCCAAGTTGTATGTCAAGATCACTGTAAATGGAGAAGTTTGATACGACAACAGTAAGTAAAAATATCTGGCAGTTTGTATTTCTTTTTGGAGCTAACCTCTGAATCTCAGAGAACAGCTTAGTGATATATATGTATGTATGCAAAGGAGAAAAATAACCACGCAGACAACAACTGAATTAAGGAAGTATCTATGGCAGCAGTTATTAGCCATGGCAGACGATTCTGGTTTTGTTATTGCACAGTTGTTTTAGTTAAGGTACATCTGCATTTCTCTATACACCTATGGAGGCGAGTGATTCAGAGTTAAGAAGTGAAATGTGTTGTGCGATAAATTTTGCTATCATTTGGGTATTAAAATGGCTCTGGAAACAGTTGATTTAATGAAAAAAGCTTACAGAGATAAATGTTTGCGTGAGTCAACAATTTTTTAATGGCACCACGATTTCAAAAAAGGGTGTTTATCGGCAGAACTCGCTCCAAGGCCTGGTCGACCTGAAAGTGTTGTTATGTAGTGTATTGTTAGCACTGTTTGGGCAAAGTGAAGACATCAACTAATATTTCAAAAACGTTGTCATTCTGCAGACTATGCGACAAATTACTGCTGCATCGTGTGTGTTCAGATGTGTACCTCATCATCTGATGAGAGAACAATTGTTAGCCAGAGTTCAGGGGTGTCATGAGTGGAAATATATGATTGCGAAAGATCCAAACTTTTATAAACACCTTGATAACTGCCGATGAAACATTGGTCCACTATTTTGACCCCCTCATGAAGTGTGCAACGAGTGTCTAAAAACACACAGGCTTGCCTCCTATGAAAAAAAGTCTGCCAAACCAAATCAGCTCGGAAGTGTCCTGTCGAGAATTTTCATGTTTGTAAATCTTGGGGAAACTGATCACTTCGCTGAGATTTACGGGGAAAAAAAATAATAAATAAATAAAATACATAGATTGAAAATTCTCTACAGTCCCACGTTTCAAAATTTGGTTTGGAGGAGGAGGTGAAGTGAGGGAATATTGGCCAGGTTTGCTCACTTCTCAGCCCTGACCAAACAAACAAAATTTCATGAAAAAAAAAAAAAAAAGAATAATAAGAGTTAATCTTTTTTTTTTCTCTTGGCTTAATTTACTTTTACTTTTGTAAGTAAAAAGGAAAAGGTGAGCAAAAAGTCATCATCAACCCTTTTAGAAAACAAAATTATTTGCTATTATTCACAGAATGAAGGGAAAGCATTTTTATAAATTTGTGAAAAGCCCAAAATCTTTCTTTTAGAATCTGCCATTTTTGGGAAACTTTAGTTGTCTCCCAAAGCGTGTCACCCAAAAGTTCTCTTAAGCTAGTGTCAGGCTATTTTTAGAACAAGGTCACAACAGCATGCAGAGGAGGTTATAGCGCTTCCCCTTTTGTGGAGGTCAGAGGTCACCCTTGGCTTGCATGGGAGTTGGGCCATGTGGTAGTCCTGTATCATGAGTTTTGGCGCGAACTCTTAGCCAATGGCCAGCAAAGCCGTTGGTTACTAGGGGAAGTTTTAGCCAATGAGGGGTCAGCAGTTTCAAGCACCCCAGCTTTTGTTTGAGAAATTGTCACTCTACTCGTCTTCTCCGTTGGTAGGCCAGCATGTAACAAGCACAACGAAAAGGCATCGCTGGGTGGGGGCCCAGCCAGCTCTTCTTGAGCTTGGCTTGCTGCTGGGCGAAATTATAATTTTTTTTTTTTTTTTTTTTTTTGCCTTTCAATTGAAGTCAGCCAAAAAGGTAATGTGCTAATTTATGCTTTGTAAGTCAGGTCGATGTTGCCTCTGGTTATGTGTGACCTGAGCTCAAAATTCAGGAAGAAAAACATGGGGGGGCTTAGTTTTTTGTTTATCTTGTTTGGCAGTTAGGTGAATTTCTGTGTGCTAGAGCTTGTTGCATTCAGCTCTTAAGGTAAAATTATTATCCAACTGCAAACATAACAGGGAATGTAATTTTTCATGTGGTAGGGCATTAGTATATAGTATCATAATTGTGTTATACACTATTTTGAAGAACAACCTCTCAAACCAGTAATTTTTATTTAGGAGATTAACTTTTTGGTGCTTGGTAAATTTTAATACATAAATTGCACTTGGTAGTGATAATCATAAAGTAAGAGACTTGTAGTAAGTTTTTTTTTGTCTTGGAGGCAGGTTATGGTGATTTTCTAGTTTGGCAAGTAATGAGTGTAAAATTGTACCATTTTGTAGTAGTGTGGACTAGTTTCCAATATCAGTTGATGGATCTGGAAAATTAATTTTCATGAGTGGGAGACATTAAAAAAGGCATGTACGCAGACTAGGTTAATAAAGTGTTGTATTGTACCCTTGTATAATGTTGGAATTCTTCAGGAGGAGGTGATTTCTGGAAATAGATAGTTCTTCGATAGGTGTAATTTTCTGGAAATAAATGGTTCTGCCATATAGTGTATTTTTCTGGGAAATGAGTGATATAGTGTATTTTTCTGGGAAATGAGTGGTATGGTGTATTTTTCTGGGAAATAATGATGTTAGTATATTTTTCTAGAAAGTAGTGTTAATTCTTCTAGAAGCTGTGTGTCCTAGGGAATGAAAAGATAGTATTTCTGGGAAATAATGTGAGTCTTCGTGTGGTGTTTTTTCTGGAATCTGTGTGTACCAAAGAAAAATAATTTGGGGGCAAGAAAGTTCTTGCAGGGTGCTGTCCTTATGTGGAAAAATGCTTCGCGACTGAAAGGGTATAGATGGAAACAATTGGGGGATTGTTCTTCCACCCCTGGTAAGCCGAAGACCCATAGGAAGCTATCCCGAGCAAGGCAAGTGCAGGTGTGTTGTCCCAAAACAGTAAGAGAAAACAATACAGGGTGATATGTCACACTTATTCTTCCATTTTGGTGCATAGGCCTGATTGGATTCATGACCCAATCTCACCTTCAGCCTAAATAATACTTCCTTACAGTGAGAAATTTTGGTTTTAGTGAAATTTAGTGATTTGACTGAGATGTTTTGCCTACCCATTACCTCAGTGGCTTACTACATGAGTTGGTAAAATTAATAAAAGCTTACATGGTACTAGTTTGAATTTTTAGATTAATTTGTTTATAAATTGCTGGTCAGAATTAGTGGTGTAAGTTTTAAATTTGTATGAACAGTGGGAGTGCAGATAATTATGAATTTGTGTCCAGGAGTGTTGAGAGTTAGTGTTTACCTTTTATTTACATGGTGGGATATTGTGTACTCAGAGCCAGTTTGTATAGTGAAGTATTTTGAATTTTTCCAGATGATAGGGTGATTTTTAAGTATATTTGTCAGCATTATAGTGTAATGGTAACTTTTGGGGTAATTGAGTAAGGTATTTAGTGCAGTATGTTTAATAGAGTGCTGAGAGTGATTTGGTATCAAGTAATGCTAGAATGTTGAGTATATTAAATTTTAATGCAAATTTTCCTGGTAGAGTAAGATTGTTTACTGAAGTAACTTTTCGTTATTTATAAATTTTTGTTCAGTTATTGTAATTTTAAAATTAATGTTGGTTAAGGAAACTGGTTTGAGGGGTGTGTTCGAAAGGAAATGAAATCTGTATTGTGTATACAATAAGCTATAAATTCATGAAGAGAGGGAGAGATTGCACTTCAGCTGTCCAAACTTACCCACAGTGTTTATGTTATGTTCCCTAAGTCAAGAGTATTTATGTGTTTTTGCAAATCTTGATTTTCTGGGTGAAATATGTTCGTAGACCACCCGAAAGGGATAAAATTGATTCTTATATCATAGAAGTGTTGCGAAAAAAATCTAAATAGTGCTGTAACAACTAGATTTGAGTTTAAGTGAGATTATTGCCTGTAAAAGTGGCCAATGTGAAATTCAGGGTAGCAAATTTGTATTAGCTGGAAGAAATATGTGTTCCTCCTTTCTGAATTATAGAAATACATCAAGTGTGTGTGTGTCATTTGATTTTTTTTTTTAATCCTATTATAAAGCTGGTTTGCCAAAGGTTAGAAATTTCAAAAATGTGAAATACTGATTGTGTTTGATCAGAAACAAAGTGTTGATTTGGGTATTTTTTTCGATTGACGGAAACACCTTGTTGTTGTTTTTTGTTGTTATTTAGTTAGGTTTTTAAAATAAATGCAGGCCAAGTGGCCTTTCAAAAACCCAAACCTTGTGCAGTGAAGAATTAGTTGACTCAGTTGAAGTTCATCGCAGGGTCACATGCTAATCCACCTTAGCTTGCCTAAGGCCGGAAACGACCCTCCGGGAATTTTGTTTTTATTTAATTAATGCATTTTGTCCTAACCACTAATTTGATCATCGCAGCCTACAAAAGTTATTACACGTGTACATTGTATACCATCTAATTTTGAGTGTTTTCAAATTTGGTACACATGTAAACAATAATTACTTATTTTACACTTGCAGGTGTCTCAACTCATCGAACATTCAAACCTTCAATAATAACTTTTGGGAATTTTCAAACATCAGTGTTGCATTTTATTTATATTTTCATTTATTTACTTAAGATAATTGAATTTACTTTTTGTTTCAAAATGCATCCAGCTATCTCCCAAGTTTTAATTTTCACCTAGATTCAACTTTTACCTCAATTATATTATTTGCAATAAAATTTAAATATTAATTACCCAAGATAAACTGAATTTCTTTTCTGCCGCTATAACAGAAGGTGATGATGATGATAATTTTCTTTGACTATAAAGGAGTGGTCTACCAGTATGCCGTTCCTCCACAAATTATTATGAATGCTGAGTATTACATTTCAGTCTTGAAGCTTCTATGACGACACATATTGATTAAGCGACTGGAACTGGTGGGCAAGTGGACCCTACACCATGATAATGCGCACCCATGCGTGGCTGCTTGTGTTCAACAGTCTTATGAAATGCAGTATTGAAATCAAGCCACAGCCTGCCTACAGTCCTGTTATCCAGAACATTGCCAGATATCTCTCATGTTTGATACCTATTCTACTTTGAAATCCACAACTAAAATAACTTTATCTTTAGCACTAAACTGGCTAAAAATAACTCTTAGCCCATCCCATAAATGATCCTTTTTATCAGAGTTCAGAATCACAAGGAGCTTTAGCACACACAAGTAAAAATATGGGTTATTAATTAAAAAAATAATTTTTTTTTTGGAATTCAAGGCCAAAGCTTAGCACTTGACCATGAAAAATTATTTACTTTTTGGGAAGAACCCTCAAATGTTACGTATCAAATGAAAGGCCATTTCAAAAGCTTTCAAACACCACGAAAATCAATTTTCTAAGCCAGTTTGGAAGGTTGTTGCTCTCTTTTTTTATGTAGTCAAAAATGCAGAAAAATAGGCTATTCTGAGCATTTTTATAACACACGTAACTACTTTTGAATGTGACGTGAAATGAGTTAAAATTTGGCATATTAATATAATATTTATATTAATATTTTCATTTCTCATTCAAGCCTTAGTTGACCAATTTTCAACATATCCCAAGACGGTAAGCTTTTTGTTATTGTTGTTGTTGGCTTGACATGGAATGACTAGCACAGTTTCTTTTACACATGTCAACCAAATCCAGTTTTGTAGAATATATTTTTAACAGCTGATTTATGATATTTCAAATAGGTCTGCAGTTTTTTCCTTGTGTCTCATGCAAGCAGATCCATATTTCCAACCTATGCCATAAACAACTACTTCTTGCAGCAGGATTAATTTTTCTCTGTTGAATTTATGGGAAATATTTTTTTACACAAAAATATCCATAATTAATTTAAAATTCTTCAATTAAGTAAGATAATAGAGAAATTAAACGTACATAAATTATTATGAAGAAAAAAAAAAGATGGCATACAAGTTGTTTTTATATTTATTTCAGCCAGCACATTTTGTAAATGGTAACCACATAAATAATGAGTTTCTGATTCAGCAAATGTTTTCTGCAGTTTGGGTGATTTTAAAAATAGTTCTAATGAGGTCATGGCAACTTCATTTGCATTTCACAAACAACTTTTAACACTCTCTATAAAAGTCTGGAAACTCTCAGCTAACATATTAGTTAGTTTATACAGGATACTACCCAGTAAAACATTTCCATACTAGCTGTTAAAGCCTGTTGAGATAAGAATACAATGGGTTCTAGAAATCACTTATTGTTATTCAAGCATTTATTAACGACGTTGGAAAATATCTTTGTTTCACAATATTTTTTGTAAATATTTTTTCGGAATCTGGGAGTAGTTTTCCATGTTTTGGCCCATGGACTACTTTAACTGTGATAAGATCAAACCGTCGAACTCTTGACAATGCAACATAAAGTTGTCCATGGCTAAGGACTGATTCAGGAAGGTAGATAGCTTCTTTCTCCAGTGTTTGACCTTTAGACTTATTAATGGTCATAGCAATGGCAAGTTTTACAGGAAATTGTCGTCATCTTAATGTGAATGGGAGGTCTATGACAGTAGGTGCGAGGCCAATTCGCAGAATAAAAACAGTTTTACCACATGCTAAACCTGTGAGTACTTCTGCAATGACCAAATTGGGTTTTAGTTCTTTAATTATCAATCTTGTTCCATTGCATATACCTTGTTGTGTATTGAGGTTTCTCAGGAGCATGATAATAGCTCCAATTTTCAACTTCAGTCTGTGAAGTGGCATTCCTGATGGAGTTTGCTCATTTAAAAACTCTATAGGATAATACTGTTCAGTATTTTCTTTGCCGTCGGCATCAATTGAACCAGAACTTAAGTATGGTTTATAATATAATAGCAACCTCATTAGATCTTGGAGCATTATAATGCCTTTGATCATTTCTAGAATCTTGAATAATAGCCATTGATACATTAGAAGGAACAGCATTATTCATTTGAACATCTTGAATACTCTCTTGCTCAACTTCATAAAGCATTTTACATGCTTCCACAAATGGATTATTTTCTGTCTTGAATGTATTCAGTGTTTGTAACAGATCTTTATTGCCCCCCCCCCCACTATTTTCTCGCATTTGCACTCTTTCAGCAGCAGCCTCATCAGGATCCAATATGTACAATAGTGTGTATTTCCACTGTTCACCGTAAGGCAAACTCACAGGGATTCAAACCAGGACCCAGCTCGGGCGAATGAGCAGAAGCGCTTAGACCACTGCGCCACTTGGGCGGCAAATAGGCTTTGCGGCATTTACCTTCAATCTCTTCATATAATGAAGGAGGTAAATTTCTTTTTTGGTGCGGCATAGGCGAGGTTAAAAACAACAGTCAAGTTCGGAAAGGACACTAATGTTCGTCCTTGCCTTACTGAAATAAAAGCCATCCATGTCGCAGGGATCATAGCATACTTCTGGAAAATTTTAGGTAGGAATTTTAGGAATTTTTAGGAATTTTTAGAAAAATTTTTAGGAAAATTTTAGGAGTGTATTTCAATAAAAACTAGATGTATATTTGTATACATCTAGTAAAACAACTTTGTATACATTGTAAAGAGTTTGCTTCACACCCTTCAACCATATATACTGATAGACTGCGCATGACATCAAAATTTCTGGCTCCAACATAAAATCACATGACATCAGTAAAAAAGATGGGTTACACCTGCTGTGCTTATGGTTGCTCTGAGCGATATAGTAAAGAAAGTTCTATGATTTTTCATGGGTAAGAAACGAATTAAATACCTAAGTCAATAAAGTTCAATTACTTAACCAGAAACTTGCAGCTATTGATATAAAAATATAGTAACTTAAGAAAAAAAAATGGAATGCATGTTCCAAATTCTTCGCAAATGTTCATCACATTATAAATCACAAAATGTAAACAACCCGATCATGCATGTATATAGCTCATAAGTAAACTTACCTGAAGAGTTTTCATTATATATGAGGCGCATTCACATAATACACCGAAAACACTGAAGTTCTGCAGCGTAAATTAGTAATCATAACAGCATTTTTACACGAAATTTGGAGTCTGGTGATGACGTGCCCAATGTTTGAGCCATGGCGGCTTTGATGCAGCTATTGCCAATGTGCAGTCCATTAGTATATATGGTCGAAGTTAACACCCAAATTTTTTGCATAACGTCTAATGTCTAAAGTTTAAGTATGATTTACTTCTAATGTTCAGTTCTTATCTTTTCACGTGTTATTATCATATTCAAGTATATTTACCACATTCAAGTTTCACTTTGAACATTAATATGCTGTTGAACCAGAAGCAATTCACGATTTTCACAGTAAAGTTTTCAGGTTTCACATTAAATTATAATATCCTAAAAAGGTAATTGAAAACCAAGAACTATGTACAATTGTTCACTGAATTACTTTTTCATATTATTGTTTTAACCTTTTCCTGATTAGCCTATCTTTTTCTGCTTCTACCACAACTAATTTACTTTCAGTTTTCTTTATTTCAGCTGAACCTTGTATGATCAAGTTAGAGGCAACTGCTATTTCAACAGTATTTTGTTTTTCTACAGCTTTTCTCATTCTTTCTGTTCCCTCTTGAATTATTGCTAGGGAGGCTTCTTTATCGTTTTTAAGTCTATTTATTTCTGCATCATTTTCTTTTATTTTGTCATCAAACTCAGCTTTTTCTTTTTTTTTCTAGCTGCTTTTCCTTATTTTCCCTCTCTTTCTGCTTCCTTTCTTTTACCTTTTTTGATTCTTCTTCCTTCAGCTTATCAACATACTCTTTATAAAATTTATGTGAATCACAAACACTATTTAACAAATTTCTTGTTATGGGAACTTTACTTACACATCCATAGTGTTTAATGGCCCCTTTAACTATTCTTAATGATGTTATAGTTGAGTCTTTTAAGTTAGCCTTGTCCTTCCTTAACAGAGCAGTGTTAACCGAAAATCCCCTTTCTGCATCAGCATTACCATGAGGTAAAACTAAAATTGACTTTATGAGTTTAGCAAGATTTGAGTATTTTTTTCTTTTCCGCTAGAGTCTTTAATACTAAATATATTACGCCAGTAATGATCAATCCGCACTGGAATATGCCCTTCCTCTGAAAATTTCACTAGTTCATCTAGAGTTGGCTTATCGCAATTTAAAAGTTTCCACTCTTCTCTTACTCTATCAATTTGTTCCTCAGAAAGATGCAAAACACTTGAAATTCTGGTTATTTCCGAAAGTCCTTCAGTGACTGAAAGTTGAGTTGACTCTTTCTTTGGTTCTTTTACCTTTAAAACTTCTATGTCTCTTAGCTTTTGATTGCAGAATGGCAAATTTGACTTTAAATATTTTGTGGTTGCAATTAGTGATGATCTTACATCTAAGAGAAATAATTTCTGCCTGGTCTCCTGAACATTCCTGAGGAGATTTTTTGTCTTCATACCAACTTCTAACTCCCCTAGTTTTTTCCATGAATTTTTGTTTTCAAAATCTACATTCTTTAGGTCTTCTCCAAATTTCCCTGCTATAACATCATCTTGGATAAACTGAGCCATAACATTCCTCATTAAAGTATTTAAATCAGAATATAACTGGTGTATTTTTGGTTCTTCACTCTGATAACATAATGAAAACTTTTCAAAATTTTGGTGTGAAAATGAAATTAATGCTAAATAGCAAGGAGTAAGCTCATTTTTCAGGAAACAGTGAATTCTTTTATACCTTGCCGAATTGCGCAGTTGTTTTTCAAATATTTTTTGAGATGGCAAGAAGTTTAAAAAAATATTCTGTAATATTTAGCCATTGATCCAAGAGCCTCTGGGCTACAGAACCAACGGTTAACCATCTGTTGCTGACATGACGCAACAGAAATTTGGCAGTGACCAATGTTATATCCTCGACAGATTTATAATCCTCTCGTCTTGCAGCACTACTCTTTAAAAAGTAATGCATATCAGTAGCAAATTCGTCAAATTCTATATTTAAGCTTGTCAAAAAAATTTTAAATGCATTACTAACAACATGCAGGTTGCAAAAACCTAGTTCCAAAGATTTCTGGCCTGTTTCTTGTTTTACAACTTCATTGAATTTGCGTAAAAAGCACTTATTTACATTTGGGCTGTCCATGGATACACAAATAATTCTGTTCAACGAAATATTGAAGGATGATAACACATCAAGAATTTCTTTTAGCAAAATATCTGCTGTTGCATGACCCAGAAAAACGCTTGTTAGGTATCGGCAAGAAACTGAATTTATTTCTGAAGACCAGTACCTGAGATACACATCCAACTGCCGTTTCACTTGTGTATTTGTAGTTTCATCAAATGCTATAGTAACCTTTCCTGGGCTACTAGATGCAATGTCTTTTTCAAATCCTCTTCAAAATATTTTGACAATCCATGTGATATCACATAAGCAACTTTTTTCTTTAAGTTGCATTTTGGCTGCAATAGCAGAATCAGGAAACATTTCTTTGAAAAGTTCAACTGTTTCAGTGCATGAAACAAAAGACATATTGTCCTTAGCAACTTTCATGGCCCATAATGCTTCGGCTTTAGCCAACTGTAAATCATGACTCAGTACTTCACTAATATTTGTTTTGGGCTGAAGATCCCGTCTTCCAAAGGCTTTCAGGATGGACTTATTTTGAAATTTACTTTGAAATTTCTGCAAATGTTTTTTTCCTTTATGATGCGCTTTTACTTGTGAAAAGCCACTATTAGAAATGTTGAAAATTTCTGAACACAATATACACTTAGCAGAAAATATTGTTTCAGTTGCAGAACACCATTCTTTCAACTTCACTCCGTCCAATTCTTTGGCGAGCCACGCATCTTGAAATTTCGTTTTGGATTTAGGCATCTTAAACACTTGTATTACTAACCAGAAAATGAAAGGGAAGTACAAAAACACGTTCCAATATTGCAAAACCAGACAACTTCCCGAAATTTGGCTGCGAGGATGTCAGAAGATATGAAAAAAAAAAAAAAAAAGCAGGTCACCACTAGAGAACTGAACCTGCACACAGCACAGAGAACACCATAAAAGACGTAAAACCAGAAACTATCATACACATCTCACGCAAGTTCAGTCAAAGCGAGTCGGAGCCGAGATATATTGCGCATCGAAGGTCGCTGTCGCCGACGCATGATCGAAGGTCAATGATCACGTGCTCTACTGCCTGCCAAGATAATACTCAGCTACCATCCCATCGTCATTACCGGAGGTTACGGAAGGAGACCACATGTTTCCTCTTTGCTTCCACCACCCACCTGCGGTTTACAATAACAAAACATCAGCAGAAAGAGGAGGTTCCACAAGGCATGTACAAAAATAAAGTACGATCTTCTGCGTGCCACGGAATTCGTCTGCAAAGCGCAAACCAGGGGTGAAAATGACCCCTCCCCTTTTCCCTTAGATCTCTTGTTACTCTCGAAAACTGTTCGAAGGCAAAAAAATGGAACGCCCCGCCCCGAAGCAAGTGCATCTCGACGGCGTCATTTTTTCCCTCCCTTCAGCAGCACAGCATATAGGCTGTGTTTCTACAATAACAGGTCTTTTTACCTTACCGTAATGGTAAATTTATTGGCGTTAATAACGGTTGTGTTTTTAATAAAAATAAGCTTACGAAAATTTTAGGATGAATAGCAAATTTTAGGTCTAATTTTAGGAATTTAAGGAGGGTCACAAAATATTAGGAATTTTAGGAATTTTAGGAGGAATGCGATCCCTGATGTCGTCGAAAGTACATATTAAAATTAATAAATTCATAAGTATTAATGGCTATTAAATATTTTAGGAGGAAAATGCATGAAAAAATAATAATCTTGTATGTTTAAATATATAAATAATAAGCATCTTACAGCCAAGAACTGAATTCTTTCACTTCCACTGCACTAAAAAAAAACAAAAAAACTAACTTTGAACGAAAGAAAAAAGATGTAAACAAAACGTAAAACAGAAACGGTTATGGATAACACGGTGTGAGCAGTGAAATATAAATGTTCGTCTTTTTCTGGTAAACAGCGTAATAAAGCATATCAAGAGTATGTCAAGTGGAACCAAAATTCCCGACGTAGTTTTCCTATTTTTAAAGAGTTGACTGTGTGACATAACTCATTTCTGACGTCTTGTGAGAGTGATTTGGATGAGATGACCTCACACCAGCAGCTGTATTCTTTGTTGCTATGACAACAAAACAAAGTGATATATGCATGAACTGTGCGTGTGTAGCTGATGACGTCACCTGCACGAAAACATGAAAAGCTAATTGTGACGTCACAAACATTTGTTTCTCGGTTGTTGCGATGACGACTTAAAAAGTGACCTAGGTCATCGGCAACTTAGCCTTTTATATATAAGGATTCTCTGCATAGTGAGACTTCTGAAAGAGATGCTGTAGTAAAGTTTCCAACTTGTGCTTTGTATGGAACACCTAACTGAATATATTCAATCATACATAACCCAAGGAAAGAGCAAGTTATGAAGATTTTTAATGCAAGAGCCAGGTGTGGTCATACACCAAAGACCACAGTTTCATTTCATAGACAGCCCAGGACATAAAAGAGGTATTTCCCAATCAACTAACAGACCTACTGAACCTGTGCAAGATACAATGCAGCCAAATTTCCAATACCACTAAAGCGCAATTGCAGAATATTTGTCTCCATCTTTTCCTCTGTCTTCTGAACATAAAAGGACAAATGCAAATAAAAATCACTCGTATTATATTCTTAGCAATATTTTTTGTGAACAAGAAGTTTTAGAAATAAATATTAGATGTCTAACACAAAAGTTGAATGCATCTGTTCAAAACCTATTTTCAGCAATGTCATTGCAATTTGGAAACTTAGAAACCACAGTAATTAACTAAAAAAGAAAAAAGGGGAAAACAGAAAAAGAAAAAAGAAACACCATTGTATGCACAAACATGTCTATAGGCTAACTTACCACCCATCTAATGGAAAAACACATTTTACTAGTTTCAGATTCTTATATGTAGTGTTTCTGAAAATGTTTCCAATCACTATGCTAATTTCTTTCATACATGAATGAAATTTTCTGGTGCATTTGAATTGCTAACAAATTAATGACATTTATGAGTGGAATTAAGTTTAGATGTACCACAAAAGTCAAGAACTTACAGATAACACAATAGTTTACTTTTTCTTTTTTTTTTTTTCTGTTTTTAATTTAAAAGTGGTACAACATTCACCACTTTCTAAACTCTCAGTATCAGATTTAAAAAAATAACATTACTTCACAATTATTTTATTTTTCATATTTTTCAAGATTTTGCTGGTCATTGGCTCAGTCAACATCTTCAGAACAAATGGCACATAAATATTAAAATTGCCTGATTTGAATTTTTATGTGGCATTTGTCCTGAAAAATCTGAGACAAAGCCCAGCAAAATCTTGGTTGACATGAAAAATAAAATAATTGTGAAATAACATTGTCTTTCTTAATCTTACAATCATTGCGATGCTTGTAGACGACATTTCGTGGAATCCCTTTGTTTCACTTAACAATTTACATGAGATCCCACACAAAAGCATTTCTTTTGTTCAAAATAATAAACGTTCATCATGTCAAAATGCTAAACCAACATTTTAGTGAGCTGGTACATCATACATACATATCACTAAGCTGTTCTCTGAGATTCAAAGGTAAGCTCCAAAAAGAAATACAAACTACCAGATATTTTAACTTACTGTTGTCGTATCAAACTTCTCCATTTACAGCGATCTTGGCATACAACTCGGGCTTCACTGATATCCATTATACGCAGTACACAAGATCTTTCATACTTCCTTCTCAATCTTTTTCTCATGCAGACACTCCTAAATCTGATCCACCCATGTCTTCCTTGACCTTCCTCTGCCTTTCCTTCCTGCCACTTGGGCTCAACAGATTTTCTAAGTAAGCATCTGATCACTCATTCTTTCAACATGGCCAAACCACCGAAGCATATTGGTTTCCACCTTGCTAACAACATTTTGCTTCACATCACACAACTGCAACACATCTTCATTCCTCACACAATCAGAACGTGTCTTGCCACAACCCCCGTAAGTAACGCATTTCTCCAGCACACAAACAACTATTATGTTTCTTCTGCAGTACCCAGGTTTCACTGCCATACATCAGTGAAGGAACAATTACACTTTCAATCACAACCATGCGGGACTTTCTAGAGAACACATCATTCCTGTGAAAACCTCCCAGAGCAGCTATGACTTTCAATGAAGAATTCACTTGCCTACTAATTTCACCATCCAATTTCTTCTCTCTGTCAAACATGCTTCCTAAATACACAAACTCACTCACCTGGTCAATCACAGTGCCATTGAGACTTACATTACATTCAGTGCTATCAGTTCATCTCTCAAACACCATAACTTTGGTTTTTCCCTTATTTATACTCAGTTTGAATTTCATGCAAACTTCGTACATCTGAGAAAACATACTCTGCAAATCACTTTTGCTCTCTGCCAACAGGACAGTGTCATCAGCATACAGCAATCTGCACACACGAATATCACCAAGACATAAACCACTATCATCTATTTTGGCCTCATGAATGCATGCGTCCATAAATATATTAAACAGCCATGGTGACATTACACAACCTTGTCTAACTCCTGCACCAATAGAAAACCATTTTGATAAAACACCCTTCACTCGTACACAAGCTCTACTACCAGCATACATGGCCTTTACACTATTAAGTAGATTCCCAGTAACACCATATTCATTCAATACCTTCCACAAAAGTGTCCTATTGACTCAGTCGTAAGCTTTCTCTAAATCTATGAAGGCAGTAAAAACTTTCTTCCCAACAGCCAGATACTTTTCAATCATCGTGCGTAATGCAAAAATCTGGTTAGTGCAGCCTTTACCAGGCATAAAACCACTCTGAACATCCCACACTTTCAATGATGTAAGACCCCGTACTTTTTCAATAACAGCCTTACCAAACACTTTCCCTGGCACACTCAGTAGGCTAATACCACGATAGTTCTTGCATTCAGTCGGATCACCTTTTCCCTTATACAAGGGAACAATGATAGCATCCTTCCAATCCCGAGGGACCATTCCAAACTCCCAGCACAACTGGCAAATTTCAGTTAACGAGTCAATTACAGAGTCAACACCATATTTCAACATCTCGGCAGTTATGCCATCAACTCCTGGAGCCTTACCATTCTGAAGAGATTTTAGAGCTTTACACACTTCTTTTCTTGAGATCCCTCCTGTGCTTCCATCCCTCACTGTGACATCATCTGCATCTGTCTCAGAATTATCTTTGCTTTCCTGATCTAATAACTCACAGAAATATTCACCTCATCTTTCACTTAACTCATTGGGCTCCCATATCACTTCCCCGATCTCATTCTTCACACAACTTACCAACTTTGTTTCCCCTATTTTTACCGAGTCTCGTGTACTTCCAGAAAGACTTCCTATCTTTCCAAAAAGCCACTTCATGCCTTTCCACCTTCTCCTTCCTATCTTTTGCCTTACTCTGGCGAACCAGCTTCATGCTTCTTTGAGAGATATTCATCCACAGAGACTCTACCTTACAACATCCCCAAATAGGCTTCCTTCTTTCTCTTTACTGCCTTTTCAATCTCACTATTCCACCAAGCATCACCTCTATTGTTACCCACTATTGTGGTGCCACAGACCTCTTTAGCAGCAGTGACAACACAGTTCTTAAAACATTCCCACTTCTTTTCTACATCCCTCTCACCAGACTTCAGCTACTTCAGTCGTTCTCTGAGTAAGTCAGAATAACGCTGATGGTCTTCAAGGAGCCTATCAACCTTTATTCTTTCTATCCTGGGTCTCTTCCTATTCCTTTAACCATCATTAAATTTCACTCGTGACACTACCAAGTAATGATCAGAACCAACATCCGCACCTCTCATCACATGGGTGTCAACAACTAAGTGTTTCAAACATTGATCGTAGACAACAAAATCTATCACACTCTTTTGACCAAGAGTACGTTTTTCCCAAGTATATGTGTGGATATACTTGTGGTTGAAAAACATGTTAAATACACACAAACTATTCTCAATGCAGAGTTCAATTAATCTTTCAATATTATCATTCACACAAGGATCATTAAACTTACCCAGAACATTGTCAGAAATTGCATCCTGCACACCTACTCTAGCATTGAAATCCCCTGCTATTATAACTTTTTCTTTAGCACCAAACTGGCTCAAAACAGCTTTTAGCTCATTCCAGAAATCTTCCTTCTTATCAGAAGGTTCAGAGTCACAAGGAGCATACACTACAAAAATTACAATTCTCTGAAGTTTCACTTTCAAACGAATCCGGAGAATTCCTTCACTTACGCAACTATAGTGAATCAAGTTGTTCTTAATCTTTTCACTTAAAATCACATCTACACCAGCCTGTCCTCTCACATTATCCAATACTCCAGACCACAAACTCACTGTGCCATTCACTTCTTCTACTCCAATTTCCTTCTTTTTGGTTTCACTTACACACAACACATCCAGTCTATACTTATTCATCTCCTCAACCACCTCATTCATCTTGCCATTTATACCTCTAGTATTCCATACACCAATTTTACATTCACTCAATCGAGATCTCTTTCTCATACGCCGTTTAGAAAGTCCAGGTCGATTCCAGGTGTCAAGTGTGGTAAGTCCACCATATCCCACACTTGAGTCTGGATATTGATTTATTTTTGTCTTTTTAATCAGGTAAGTACATCAGTGTGGGGGATTAGCCCACAGCTGAGGGTTCCAGTTGGTCATTCAACCTAAGGATTCTGGAACAAAACCCAGTGAGTTGGGGTCTTTTTGCCAGTCACACAGAACTAGCTGGCACCTCTCCAAGATTCACAGGGGCAGTGAGCTGGTAATTTTTAATATTTTTAATTTTGGCCATTACCTAGTATTAATTCCTTCTAACTGAAAAAGTGAACTGTCAGTTTTCTCATTTCTAAGAAAAGACTTTATTTCTTGCAGGGTTCGTACTCTTTTTGGGGGAAAAAAATTCAAGGACTTTCCAGGCCTTTTCCAGGCCATATACAAAAAATTCCAGGATGATTACTACGCTTTACAGTATCATGCTCAAATTAGTTTTTAAAAGCAATTTCAGTTTTAAGTAATAAAAATGATGAAAGATGCAAATGGATTAGGGATGATAGGGGGAAGGGAATAGAACTGTCCATAATCAGCATGTTCTCGTTGCACTAGGCGCTTAAGCACTGCTGAATTCCGTCAGACCCCCAATGGTCAAATGATTGAAATGTGCTGATGTTCATGGAATGAAATGGTTGATCAGCTATGATAACCGCATAAAAGTTCGAAGGGGGGCGATTTTTATTTTTACGTTATGCAACATTCTACATTACTCCAGTATTTATCTTGTCATCATCAACAATAGCAATGTAACTACCACTTACGATCGCGGATATCGGCCAACTGAAAATCTGCCATACAACTAAGGGATACAACACACAGGTATCATGTTACAGTGTATTGTAATTGAAAAAAAAAAAAAAAAAGATTTCAGAAATTAAAATCGAAAAAAAAAAAACTTTCAGAAATTAATATCATCAAGTCATGGTGTTTCAAAAATCCGCTTTCCTTTATAATGTTTAAAAACATGTAATGTTTTTTTCTTTTTTACCTGTCGTGTATAATAAAATGGGTTGATTTTTTTTATGGAATCAGAGTCCATATGTCCGATTGTCTTCGTCTGAGTTCACACGTTAGCTACTGTGTACAAGTAGACATATTTTTTCAGCTCAAAAATATGTAGTTTTGTATGTATTCACAGTATAACTCATTCCGTATTCCCACAGAACAAAATTCAGCAGATACAAATGAAGAACATCAAGACCCACCCAACACCATGTTTCCGATTGTCTGCTGTTTATATTCAAGAAATGCGAATATGGATCAATGGTGAATGCAGCAACTATGGTTTTTATTTATTACCAAGAAAAAAAAAAAGGAGCCTGAAAGCTGTAAAGCTGAAACGGATATTTCTCCCCCTCCCAAAAACATTCCGATTAAGTTCAAACAGCAGGAGCACGCGTCCACGCACACTCAACCTCTGGAATGTCCTGATAGAACGGCTTCTTTTCATTTGGCACATCGCCATAAATCACCACCTGCAGCTCACTGAAGTGTCTTCCTCCTTCACCCTAACTATAGGAGAAAACGTAAAAAAAAAAATGCTGCCCAATTTTCGACAAAATGACCAAATTTACGTCATAACGTTGCAATTTACTAAAATACGTTTATCTGCTGAATTTCGCCTAAATCCATTGAAAACTTTTTTAATTATAGATTTTTTTATTAAAACAGTAACTCAGACATCTGAATAAAAATGTATGTTTGTAATTAAAATAGAGTCCATATCATCACAGAAACAAAATTTAAGGATCACTCTGTTTAAATAAACCATGGCATCTAAAAAAAAATAATTTGCTTGCTTTTCCCGTAATTTATAATTGCCGTTTCTTTTTTTGAATCCGATTTTGCAACGGAAGATTTTTTTTTTTTTTTCATCTGCTAAAGTTTCAAACGGAATTCGGCGAAATTTGCACTAGAACTTTATTGTGATGTATTTTAACCACTGTAAAAATTTTACTGTGTTCTTTTCAAAATTCCGGAAAATGGATTTCTGAAAATATCTCTTAGTCCTTTTGAGCCGTGGAAGTGATAAACAGGTGTTTGCTTTCTTCCCAACCAAGGGCTTCGGATCAGCGCTCCCAGCTGTCAATCAACCGTTGCTATGGTAACACCCTTTCTGCTCAAGGCTCACTGTCTAAAGAGGCACACATAATAAAAATTTCCAATGCTAACTTTTTGAGTTTTAAACCGATTCAAATGGAATTTTGGGAGTGAGCTTCTGTAATCCAATTATAGTAAATGTAAAAATTTCAGCCACTTTTGTGAAAAATTCATAAAGATAGTTTTCTTATTTTTTATCATAAGTAGCCGAAGTCTCTTGAGGGGTGGGCCGGAAGCAAGCGTCTTAATGCAATAAACAAGGAGCAGATGAATGTGTTGTTCAGGCATACTCTTCACTGGTGGATGCCAGCTGACTTGGTAAACACGACCCCCCTGCAAATGCTAAATGTCTCTTCTTTCCCCTTCTGTTGTTCTCAGTAGTTGTCGGACGGACATCAAGCTCAGGGCTAGAGAATGCATCAAGCTTCCCTTCCTAACAGACCTGCTAGTAATCATCCAATTTTATTGCACTGGAAGTAGTGCTTCCCCCCCCCAGCCAAATTAGGATTTGGGCACATCCGAAACACCACTGTAGCCGGCGGTTTCTTTGAGAACAGAGGAGAGGAACTTAAAAAAATTAAGGGGTAACAGTCAGTAACACGATTTCCTAAAAGGGAATTTTTTTAAGCACTAATTTCAAAATTCAAGGCTTTTCAAGACAGCATTAAAAAAATACCGTTTTTCCAGGATATTCCAGGCCTTGAAAACGTAATCATGATTTTCCAGGACTTTCCAGGTTTTCAAGCACGCGTGCGCACCCTGTTCTTGATACCAACTGAAAATCTTGTGGGCATTTCTTCAGAACAGATAACAGGAATGCAGACCCTGAAGATGAAGCAGCAATTTGAAAAACAAATTTCACAAAAATTGCTTCACTGTTCTTTCTAACAAAACATGAAATGCAAGTGTACAGACATACCAATATCATACCAGGGGCAGATTCAGAAGCTTATCTTAGGAGGGGTTGGTTCCGACTGAAAAACAAGCATACTTTGTGGGATGGTCACACAAACACACGTAAATTGGTATTTGCATGAATTTTTATTTCATTTTTGTTCTTTTAAAACTACACTTACCCATCCAAAAATTGGCCCTATGGTATGAACTGCTGGCTTCCAATTATTCATCTGAGATGGTTAAAATCCCACGTGAGATAAGGATGTTGTGCCTGCCTTACGACCCTGGCTCTATCTCTTTCCCCGAGACCAGTAGCCCCAAATTTGGGACAGACGACTGCTTATGACCTATTCAGCTGTTCATGGTGGTTGTTAAAACCCCAAGCAACAACAAAAATGGAATTGTTCTAAATTTTTCAATTCCAACGAGCAAACAACTGAAAAATCATCATTATTTACACGGCATTCATTTGCCACCTTTTCGAAGAAATGAGCGACACTTTTTAAATCACACTTCTGAACAAAGTCTTTGACAATAAAGTTTGAGCCTTTCTATTTAAATGCTTTCCACTATACTCGACATTAATCCCATAGATATTAATAGTTATGATTTTGAGAACCTATATACTAATCTGCCTCTATCAGATATCATCACTACCTTTAAGGAGCTGCATGTAGAATTTAAGCTTAACCAATTTGTTAATGTAGGAGCCTGGAACTCTTATCTCAATTGCTGCATAAACAATAACCATATTTTATATAATAATACTCTCTATAAGCAAGTAAATGGTATTCCCTATGGGAATATCTCCCTCCACAAGTGTAGCAAATCTATTCCTGTTCTTTAAGGAATATAAATTCATTAAAAATAGCTCTGCATGCTCAGATAACTACCTTTACACTTTTAGATATATTGACGATTTGCTTTGTATAAATAATTCAGAAGTTATAGAAAGTGATTTTGCAAATATCTATCCTAGCTCTCTTAACTTATGTAAAACCAACCACAGTAATCAGGAACTAGAGTTCCTAGACTTAAGCATTAAACTTAACAGAGGTAACCCATCCATCAGCCTTTTTGATAAAAGAGTTAATTTTCCTTTCAAAGTAATTAAATATCTGCACTGGAACAATAACATCTCAACCAAAGTAATTGAGAATGTACTAATTTCTCAGGTACTTAGAATATCAAGAATTTGCAGCAACAATTTGGACTTCAATAACCACATTAGAATACTATTAAACAGTTTTCTAGAAAACAAAATTCCAACATCTTTCATCAAAAGAACTTTAAGAAAAATTATTCTGAATAATAGAGTAAGGTTGGCAGATCTGTTTTAATTTCTACACAGTTAATAAAATGATTCTGGCCAATGAAAGCCATTTTTTGGAAGTTGGTCTGGAGGATGCATATTAACTACAAAATGGAACCTTAGTGCTATGGACAGGACAGTCCTATTAAAAATTAAAAATAAAATAATACATATAAAATCACACAAAAAAACTTTAAAATTTGATTGTAAAATAAAATAAAAATAAATAAAAAGAAAACTAGGTATTCACTCACTAGAATAACTAAACTAAAAATAGCAAAACTAACGTTAAAATAAATAGGATTATGAATTGTCTGTAGAAGTTCACTAAGGTAATTAAATACATATAAAGGTTATTAAATACACTACATGTGTATTTGATAATATTTTTCATGTATTCTGGAGAGTTAATTCTACTCTATCCGAACAAACAGGGCTACATTCTTAGTTGTATATTTCTCTTGATAAAAACTTTGCGGGTAGGATCTTTTTCAGTGTGTAGAAGCCTTCAGACCCTCCCACGCTGCCCCCCAGCATCTAGAGAGTGATCAGGGAGAAAGTTCGGCCATGTTTTTTGGCAGTGGTGACAGAAAAAAGCATAAGAGGTAAGCTCTCTTCTTTGTTCTAGTAGATTGGGAGTTCCAAGTTCAATTTATGAACTTTTTAAGCAGTTATTTTCTAACTTTTGCATCAGGCAATTAGGTGCTAGCAAGTCTATTAACTTTGTGTTTTTTTCTCTTTCACTTTACTTGGAAATTTAGCGAGTTTTTTTAGGACACTTAGGCAAAGTAGCTGGCCGCTTTATTGTTCTTGTAGTCAACGACGTGTTTTCAAAGTTGGTAAGAACGTAATTACTACATTATTAGGTACTTAAAAACACTCCTGGAATACTTTGTATATATTGCAACTTATTGTTAACGTCATATAATCTTCACAAAGCATTTTTTTAGTTTGTTATTATCATTTTTTAATTTTTGTTCTTGTGATGTCAGTTGTTGAAGAGTAGGGGGTTCAATATTCCAGTTTTCTTTCAGGAATCTATTCTTTTAAAAAATTTATTATTTTTTTATCACATGGCATTATGAATAAGCAGTTTTTTCACTGCAAAGCATAAGAATCTGTAATACTTTAGTATTGCTATTCTTATTTAAATTCTCTCTTAGGTGGCTAGGTAACTTGGCAATGTGTTATTGCTGAATAATCCTTTTGATTCATTCAGTCACTCTCTCAACTTGTGTTTATTTTGTAGTCGTTTTTCTGTTTTTTAGTAGCAGATGACGAGCATGGGTTGGGCCAGGAAAGCTATAGATGCATACAAAAATAATATTATCTTGTGTTTCGTAATGCGATTCTGAGGAGGTTATGATATTTAAAAAAAAATTTTGGTGGGCTTATTATTACTTGTATCTGTGGCTTTGCAGAAACCCATTTCCAACTAGGTCTTTGTGGAAGTGAGAAAATGCAGAGTTTTGCTGGTCCTTGATAAAGCCAAGGCTCGGCATTCTCGACACTTTCTACATTCAGTTTGCTATTAATTTATCCTCTTTTTACTCATCATCATCATCATCATCATTGTCAACCATTATCAATCCACTGCTGGACGAAGGTCTCCCCAAGTTTCCTCCACAACGGTCTGTCTTGTGCCAGTCTCCTCCATGTCACCCCTGCATACTTTCGAATTTCATCCACCCATCTCCCATGTGGTCTTCTTCTGGGTCTTTTTCTGTCCCTTGGAATCCAATCTAAAATTTCGGCTGTCCATCGATGATCTGTCCTTCTGGCAGTATGTCCAGCCCATTGCATTTCAGGGATTTAACTCTGATCATGATGTCTTCCACTCTTGTCATTTTTCGGATCCACGAGTTCCTCTTCTTATCTCTCCTGGTTACACCAAGTATGCACCTCTCCATGCTTCTTTGAGTTGTCTGCAGCCTTTGTATGTCTCTTTTAGTTAAGGTCCATGTCTCTGCACCATACGTAAGCACTGGAAGGATGCATTGATCAAACACTTTTCTTTTAAGACATAATGGCATATTGCTCTTGAAAATTATGCTGTTTCTTCCAAAAGCTCTCCAGGCAAGTTTTGTACGCCGATTAATTTCTTCATCAATGTGACCCTCACTTGATATCTGCTGTCCAAGATAAACGTATGTGTCTGTTATCTCCAGCTTTTCTCCATCAATCGATAAATCTTCATTTCTTGCAAAAGCATTGAACATCACTTTTGTCTTCTGAAAGTTCATTTTTAATCCCACTTCTTTACTCTTGTCAGCAAGTTCCTGGATCATACTCTGCAGCTCTGATGGGCTAGTTGCAAAAATGACTACGTCATCAGCAAAACGAAGGTGGGTTAGATAATCTCCATTAATCTTTATCCCCTTGTTTTCCCAGCTCAGTGACTGAAAAACACCCTCCAATATGGCATTAAAGAGCTTCGGAGATATGGTGTCACCTTGTCTCACTCCTTTTCCAATTTTTATGTGTGTGTTGTATTTTCAAACAGCCTAATCTTTGCACTTGCATTTTCATAGATGTTATTAATAATATTAATGTATGCATCTTCAATACCGCAGGTTTTCAGAGCCATTGTAACTGCTGATGGTTTCACCGAATCAAAGGCTTTTTCATAATCGATAAAAGCCATGCACAATGGAAGTTCATATTCCCTCGCTCTTTCAATTAGTTCTCTCAGCACATGGATATGATCTATTGTGCTGTAGCCACTCCTGAATCCAGCTTGTTCTCTCGGTTGAGCCATGTCCAGTGTTACCTTCAAGCGGTGTGAAAGAACTTTAGTGAAGATTTTATAAACTACTGATAGGAGGCTGATAGGTCTGTAGTTTCCGAGATCCTCAATGTCACCTTTCTTATGTAGCAGGATCATTGTAGCGGTGTTCCAATCCTCAGGAATCTTTCCTTCATTAAGGCATCGAGTGAAAATTTGGGCGAGTACTGTTTCGATTTCTCCACTTGCTTCTTGTATGATGTCTACAGTAATTCCATCTTCTCCTGGAGCTTTTCCCCGCTTCATGTTCTTGATTGCATGTGCAACTTCTGCTGGAAGGACTGGAGGAACTCTGGTACTGGTATCTTTCATGATGTCTGGAGTGCATGTATCATCCCTTTCATATAATTCGGAGTAGAAATCTTTCACTCTTGTCAAAATTTCGCCTCTATTTCTTGTTACAGAACCATCTTCTTTTCTCAGTGCCATAATCTGTTTTCTTCCCTTACTGAGATGTCCCTTTGCTATCTTTAGGCTTTGGTTGTTTTCAATTGCTTTCCTCACTAGTTCACAGTTGAATTTTCTTACGTCTTCAGTGATACTTTTTCGTACTGTCTTGCATAGCTCTATATATTCCACTTTGGAAGTCACATCTTCTTTAGTTGTCCTCATCTCTCTTCTTTTTTGCATCAACATTTTCGTTTTTCCTGATAATTTATTTACATGCAACTTGTTCTTAGACCCAGCTAATTTTGTTGCTGTTTCCATAAGAGCTTTGGTTACTTTTCTGTTAACTTCAGAGATGTCCACTTCTTCCGATGTTAGGCCTTCTAAAGCAGAGAACCTGTTCTTCAGTTCCAACTTGAAGGTATTATGGTGTTTTTTAAGGTTGGTTATGTCAATAGATTTTGTTTGTCTTATGAGCTTGCCACGTTCAAGTTTAGTGTTGAGGTGCATCTTACATCTCACCAATCTATGGTCACTACCTGTGTTGAACTTGTTTAGCACACTGCAGTCTTCTATGACGAATTTTTTGTTACACATAATAAAATCAATTTCACTTGTCGTCCCATTTGGATGTCTCCATGTCCATTTCCTGTGTGGCTTTTTCTTGAAGAAGGAGTTCAAGATGAAAAACCCTTCTGCCTCTGCAAACTCAACGAGAGTATTTCCACGCTGGTTTCTGTTGCCGTGACCGAATTTACCTACTGAAGTTTCATTCTGTTGCCGTTGCCCTATTTTTGCATTGAAATCTCCCATAATTATTTTCAAGTGCTGCTTACCTTTATTATTTAGATGACAAATTTCCTCATAAAATTCTTCAATTTCTTCTTCAGGATGACTTGTGGTGGGTGCATAAGTTTGAATAATCTGAGCCTGGTATCTTCTCGATAGTTGGATAACGAGTCGTGCAGCTCTGTCAGAGGAACTTTCAACTTCTACCACTTTCTCCTTCAGTTTCTTGTTTATTATAAATCCAACACCACTAGTTCTGCCAGTATCTGTCCCACGATAGTAGAAGAGATGTCCACTTTTCAGTTCGATGAGATCTTCTCCTTTTCTCCTTACCTCACTTAGCCCCACGATGTCCCACTTGATCCTTTGTAGTTCCTCTTCCAATTCAAGAAGTCTTGAATCAGAAGATAGGGAGCGTCCATTGTACGTTGCCAAGGTCAGCATCAGATGGCAGCCTAGTCCGGTCCTCCGGGGATTCTTAGCACCCTCTGCCTTCATGTCGCACTGGCCGCTGCCTTGGCCAGGTACATTCCAGCTGCCGGAGACTGAGGGCCAAGATTTAAGTTGTGGAGTCATTTTGGAGGGGTTTGGCCATAACTCACCACGCTGGCCAAGCGGGTTGGTGAGTGTGGGATAGAATTTCCTCTAATCCCGATGGTATAGTTATACCGCTATTGGCGGTCGTCAGAGCCCCTTTAGTGGGAACAGGATGCACCACGAGAAGGCGGGGTTGACATTTGTCAAGGAGAGGCTGTGATGTTACGCATCACCTGACCTTACATCCCTTTTTACTCATACCTGTCAGTATATGAGTTTTTTTATGTTGTTTTTGGTATGTGTTCAAAAAAATAGTTTTTTGCTTCTGTCTCTTCTTAATAGTGTGTGTGTGTATGTGTATATATATATATAATAAAACAAATATATTAATTATTTACTGTCTTGGCCATTTAAAACAGGAAAACTCTGCTGGGGAGAGAGTATCACCCCAGCAGCCCCTGCTGGATCCACCACAGTACCACACTCAATAATATACAGCAGTAACCCAAAATCTATTGGACAAATTGAAAGAGAATCATACAATGAAACCTCTGAATAATGATCACTGCTCAGAATAGGAAAAAGTGACTGTTGTTGGGAAGTGCTGTTGTTCAGAGGTTAGGCTTAGGTAAACACTGCTAGTCTGTTGCTTTGATACAAAAGGAGAATGGGTGACAAAGCTTACGCACAAAGACAATGGTTTCAGAGCTTTTCCCAAAGGTAGAATACTAAATGAAACTCAATATAACAATTTAAAATAAATCAGGGTATAGAAAATTTTAGGAAAGAAGTGTCTGACACGTTGTCTCAAACTTCTCTTTAGAAATACAAGGTTGGAGGTTAAGTTTAGGGTATGGTAATGGAAAGAAAAAAAAAATGCTAGACAGTGAAGTGGAACTGCACAGTTTACTAGTTGCACGCCGAAAAATAGGAACAGAATCCACAGGAACCAATCAAAGATATACCGCCACCAAAAGAAAACATTTCACGCACACACACACACACGTTGTGACTGAGATGTACACAGGAGCTGGAGTTTGCCTCACATAGAACTAAACTTTAACTCCCTCCTTTTCACTTAAGCACACCATTGTACTCACCGTAATCCAACCCATTGAGCTCACAATAGCATTCTTTATTCCTATCTTAAGGTGTCCGCTAGATCTCTTTGAAGACTGACTGGGGTGTCCGTTGGCCACTGTTAAGAGGTTTTGCTGTTTGGAGGTTATCATTCGTGTTAATCCTATCACAGCTGTTCTGTACCAATCAAAACTTGTCGTTGCTTGGAGATTACCATTGTTCTGAGGTGTCTGTTAATGGAGGTTTCACTGTACAATATTGCACTAGGAAAAGAACTTTCTGAGATTAATATACAGTACTGTCTGTTGAAAATACGACACTAAGATACTGAAGTGAGGTTTACGGGTGTATGTTACTTATGATAAAAGACATGTGACTTTTTTAATTTTCTAACATAATGACTCTGCTCTTTTGGAGACTATCAAGGCCTGTTCTTAATGCTGAACTCCACTTCATAAAGCCTGCTGACACAGAACATGTTTTAAAAGTTCTTAACATTTTTAAAATGCATTCTATGTCACTATTCTTTGAGAAGTTAAAGTTAAGCATTGAACATAGGAGGGAGGGCCACTTTGTAAGAAAATAAAAAAACTCAGAAGAAAAGGAGAAGTACATGTGAATTCTTCAACTTAAGAGAGGCATATAAAGAATTCTTCAATTGAACAATACTTTGATACAAAGTGACCTCTGAGTGAAGCCAAAAAACATGCTATTGATTTTACAAGAAAAACACAAATAATAACATTACAAATACACCATGACATGGATAATGAACTAAAAGAAAGACATGTTTCTTGACAAAAAAATTATAAAATGGAACAAAACTAATGTATAACAATTTGATTCTTACCACTCTGTGTGCCATCTTCACCAGTTAAAATAATCTGCCCATCATGATTTATGGTGGCTTCGGCTAAGGTGGCAACTGTCTGAGCTGTAGCTTCACCATTGAGATCAACACTGATGGGTGTTACCTGCTGGCCAGCAAGCTGGTGTGCTGCAGCTGCAACATCGTTATCAGTTTGGGAGCCTAGTACCTGTGATGCATAGTTATATATGTAAGACACATGAACAAAAATGAAATTACAGTTCTGTATAGTAATACTACAGCTAAGTAAATATGAAAATTTCCATTTATCTTCAAGAATTTAGAAATAGGCAATTAAAAATTTTATGCCTGCATAAAAGAAAAATATGATTTTAAGAACTCATTAAAAAGGCAAGATGTCTTCAATTTATTGGTGCCCACTGTATGTCTGAACCATGAATTTACAAATTGAACACACACACACACACACAGATATCACTAAGCTGTTCTCTGAGATTGAGAGGTTAGCTCCTCAAAGAAAGACAAACTAACAGATAAATGTTTAACTGATGGAACTAGATTTACTTACCATTGGTGTATCAAACATCTCCATTTACAGCAATCTTGGCACACAGCTAGAGCTTCACTGATATTCATCACATGACACACACAAGACCTTTTGTACTTTATACTCAATCTTTTTCTCAAACAGACATTCCTGAATCTAGTCCTCCCAAGATTTCAGACTTCCTGGGCTTTCATCTGCCTTCCTTTCCTGCCACTTGGATTTAAAAGTTCTCTTAGTAAGTATCTCATCACTCATTCTTTCAGCATGGTCCAACCACCTAAGAATATTAGTCTCCACCTTACTAACAACATTTTGCCTCACATTACACAACTGCAACACATCTTCATTTTTCACATGATCAGAGCGAGTCTTGCCACAACCCCCGTAAGTAACACATCTCTCCAGCACACAAACAACTTCTGTGTCTCTCTTCTGTAGTACCCATGTTTCACTGCTACATCAGAACAGGAATCATAACACTTTCATATACAGCCGTTCGGGACTCTCTTGAGAACCCACCATTCCAGTGAAATCCTCATAAAGCAGTTACGACTTTCAATGAAGAATTCACTCACCTACTAATTTTGCCATCTAATTTGTTCTCTCTGTCAAACATGCATCCCAAATATACAGGCTCATTCACCTGGTCAATCACTGTGCCGTTTAGACTTATCTTGCATTCAATACTAACAGTTCCTCGCTCGAAAACCATAACTTTGGTTTTTCCCTTATTTATACCCAGTTTGAATTTTACACAAACTTCGTACATCCATGTCATCTGAATCTTGTAAACATGTGGTAAGATCTATGTTACATACTATTCTAAAATTAAACATGTATTATTTATAATTCCTTGCCTTATGACTCAACACAATGTTCAGTACACTTTATTTCCTGCTATACGGTATAATGAAAGTACTGTTTTTCTTCTTATTTTCATCCTATGCCACAAGCATCCTTACAATTAATTTGACTCACCTGCAATAACTCAATTCAGACCGAACTTCTTTTTCTTTAAACACACATATTACATTCAGTACTAACAGTTCCTCGCTCAAAATCATAACTTTGTTTTTTCCCTAATTTATACTCAGTTTGAATTTCATGCAAACTTTGTACATCTGAGACAACATAATCTGCAACTCACTTTTGCTCTCTGCCAACAGGACTGTTTTTTTTATTTGTGTATATGTAAAATTTCTCTGCTAGGTGGCAGGAGTGCATATTTGACTTCAGTACGATATCTCCACTTGGAGAAGACACACTGAAAAAATCCCCCCACTTTTGCACCCCACCCCCACCAAACAGCTATAACTGTTAACAAAATTTTTCACACTATTCCCCCCCCCCCTTTTTTTTTAGATGTTCCAATTTTTTTCAATAGGTGGCATAACAGTATAACTGTATTTAATAGCCTGACTGTCTCCACCTTGCTAACAACATTTTTTTTGTGGTATTATGCACATTGGTATACAATGTTACTTATTACTGTTTCACACGTTGTATTGCTTCATTAACTAAACTAGCCTCAACTCTTCAGTTTGTGAGTCATCCTCAGTAGCGTACAATGTTGGCGTTTCCAAAGAGGTTGTTGTATCTCTGGGTCACTGATCATTCTCATTATCTAAAGTGTCCTTGTTGCGCATGCGTATTATGGTCGTGGGTTTGTTTGGACTTCTTTTTTATTTTCTTCTCACGTTCCACCAAGAATTTCCATGCATATGGCAGGTCGTAGGGGGTGTTGCTATTACAATTTATATCACAAGTTTTCTAGATCAATACTGCCTCTGCCATTAAGATTTGTTGGTGTGCATTGTGTGTTGTTAAGATTTTTGCGTTTTCTCAATCTGGGATAACATCATTCTCTTGGCAGTGTTGGATTAATGCCGTTTTCATCTCTCTCCTGTTCCATTTTTTGACATGTTCCATAAGGCGGAGTTTTGAATCGTCGTTTCGTGCTGCCTATGTATATTTTATCGGTGCGATTTTTGTTTGCCTTTCTTGTAGGGATGGAGTATACACCTTCAGCTTCTAGGGTGGGTTGGTTGTTGTAGTCAGTTGTCAAAAATTTCGATATGTCCTTAACAGTATCAGCAATTTCATAATTCAGTTTCTTGCATTCTTTTTTAAGAATGTTACTGATTGGGTGCATATATGGGAGTTTCCCACAGTACACTTTTTCTTTCTCTTTCCTATCAACTGGCTGTTGGTTGTTGCTGTTATATTTATTATAAATTGATGTTATCAAGTTCTTACTGTAGCCAAATTCAGTGGCAGTGTCCTGAATCCACTTAACCTCTCTCCGTTCAGCAGCCGTATTGGACGAGTGGGATATAGCTCTTCTGACAAAGAATTGTAATGCTGAAATTTTATATTTCCATGGGTGGTTAGATGAATATGGTATAATTATCAGCACGTATGCCTGTTTCCTGTACACTGAATATTCAATCTTGTGTTTGCTGTTATGTATGGTTATGTCTAAGAAATTGATGCGTTGATCAACCTCTTTTTCTATTGTTGCTTTGATGGTTGAGTGGAAATTGTTGAATTTGCACAGGAAGTCTTGTAGTTCAGGTTCACTGTGGTGCCAGAAGATGAAGATATCATCAACATATCTTAGGTATATGAGGGGTACATCATTCATGTTGCTGAGGAGTTGGTTTTCCATATCTTGCAGTATGGCTTCAGCCAATAACCCTGAAATGGGTGAACCCATGGGTGCACCATAGTCCCGTTGGTATATTGTTTTTCCATATCTGAAGAAGTAGCTGTTTTTGACAAATTCTAGGGCACTGATGATGCTGCCACGTTCTGCGTTGTTAATACCTTCAGATTGTAGCTTGTTGTTTATAAGCTCAATGGATTTTACAACTGGGATATTTGGGTAGAGTGATATAATGTCCATGCTATACATTATGAAATTAGTATTGTTAATAGTCTTGATCTTATTAATGACTCCAACGGAGTTGTCAACATTGTACGGGTGGTTACTAAAGAATGGCTTCAGAAACTGGAAGATAGCCCTTTCCATGTTGATAGTTGGGGCAAGGCATTTAATTTACAATTGGACTGATGTGGCTGTCAGGTTTGTGTGTCTTAATTCTACCAAATATTACTGGTATAGTTGAACCTACTGGTGGGAAAGTTCTCATCTTTATACTTGTTGGTAACTCACTGTGGTTTTTATATTTTGCTAACTGTTTAATGATGTTATCAGTTGGGTCATTGGTTATGCATTTTGCTCTTAAATCATTGATTGCTGTTTCCATCTTTGAGTTATATTCGTCATTGTTTAGGATTACAATTTGTTTAGCTTTGTGTGCTAAGAGGTATTTGATAGTCGGATTTTTTTGTAGGTCCACGAGGGCTTGTCTTTCGTACTTGATTACAGGTCTTGAGGTTTTACTGTTACTGGAGTTATTCATAGATCTCACAATTTTAAACCGGAGTGGGTTTTGTATGCCTTTTGGCAGTTTGCTTATTATGCATTCGAGTTTCGGGATTATTTGTTCTGTTTGGGGGGGTCGCATTCGTAGGCAAATTTCGTGCCATGGTTTAATGCATTCACTTGGAGGGCAGTCAATTGCAAGCTCGATTTGTTGATAAATGCAGGTTTGCTGCGATTGGGTGGCTTGGGCGTCTTACGATCTTTGTAGTCAATTAAATACTCAACTTTCTTGAAGTGCTTTTTACGGGATTTCATCACTAACTTTTCAATATTTGCATGTAGTTTGGTAAGTTACAAGTTCATATCATCATAATTTAATGTGAGAGAACATATATTATACAATTCAATGCATCTTTTGCTAAGTCTGTCAATATCACGTCTTTTTGTCCTTATGTTCGCTCTTAGTCTTTTCAGTTCGCATATTTCGATGATACTTTGGTCTTTATGACTAATAGCTTTAGCTCTTACCTGTAAGAATTTCGGTGTCACCTTGTTGTTCTTACATGTAGTAAGGAAGTCCAGATGTTCTACTTCTTTCGACAATTTGATGTGGGTTTTCTTGAATTCATAAACACAGCGTCTGTCATGTCTTGGTGGTGCAATGGCGGACGATTCGATATGATCAGTTGGCTCCATATCAATGTTACTTCCTCGTGTTAATCTCCAGTGGAGGGATTGCATGTGGTTTGTGAGTCAAATATTCAATAAATGCTCTACATCAATATGTGGCTAATTGCATGGTATTATGCACATTGGTATACAATGTTACTTATTACTGTTTCACACGTTGTATTGTTTCATTAACTAAACTAGTTTCAACTCTTCAGTTTGCGAGTCATCCTCAGTAGCGTACGATGTTTGAGTTTCCTAAGAGGTCGTTGTATCTCTGGGTCACTGAACGTTCTCATTATCTGCTGTGTCCTTGTTGTGCATGCGTATTATGGTCGTGGGTTTGTTTGGACTTCTTTTTTATTTTCTTCTCACGTTCCACCAAAAATTTCCATGCATATGGCAGGTCGTAGGGAGTGTTGTTATTACAATTTATATCACGAGTTTTCTCAATCAATACTGTCTCTGCCATTAGGATTTGTTGGTGTGCATTGTGTGTTGTTAAGATTTTTGCGTTTTCTCAATCTGGGATAACATCATTCTCTTGGCAGTGTTGGATTAATGCCGTTTTCACCTCTCTCCTGTTCCAATTTTGACATGTTCCATAAGGCGAGTTTTGAATCGTTGTTTCGTGCTACCTATGTATATTTCATCGATGCGATTGTTGTTTGCCTTTCTTGTAGGGATGGAGTATACACCTGCAGCTTCTAGGGTGGGTTGATTGTTGTAGTCAGTTGTCAAAAATTTCGATATGTCCTTAACAGTATCAGCAATTTCATAATTCAGTTTCTTGCAGTCTTTTTTAAGGATGTTACTGATTGGGTGCATATATGGGAGTTTCCCACAGTACACTTTTTCTTTCTCTTTCCTATCAACTGGCTGTTGGTTGTTGCTGTTATATTTATTATAAATTGATGTTACCAAGTTCTTACTGTAGCCAAATTCAGTGGCAGTGTCCTGAATCTACTTAACCTCTCTCTAGCAGAGAGAGGTTTTCTGAGAGAATCTCAGAAAACCTGCATTTATCAACAAATCGAGCTTGCAATTGACTGCCCTCCAAGTGAATGCATTAAACCATGGCACGAAATTTGCCTACGAATGCGACACCCCCAAACAGAACGAATAATCCCGAAACTCAAATGCATAATAAGCAAACTGCCAAAAGGCATACAAAACCCACTCCGATTTAAAATTGTGAGATCTATGAATAACTCCAGTAACAGTAAAACCTCAAGACCTGTAATCAAGTACGAAAGACAAGCCCTCATGGACCTACAAAAAAAAATCCGACTATCAAATACCTCTTAGCACACAAAGCTAAACAAATTGTAATCCTAAACAATGACGAATATAACTCAAAGATGGAAACAGCAATCAATGATTTAAGAGCAAAATGCATAACCAATGACCCAACTGATAACATCATTAAACAGTTAGCAAAATATAAAAACCACAGTGAGTTACCAACAAGTATAAAGATGAGAACTTTCCCACGAGTTGGAGCAACTATACCAGCAATATTTGGTAGAATTAAGACGCACAAACCTGACAGCACCATCAGTCCAATTGTAAATAAATGCCTTGCCTCAACTATCAACATGGAAAGGGCTATCTTCCAGTTTCTGAAGCCATTCTTTAGTAACCACCCGTACAATGTTGACAACTCCGTTGAAGTCATTAATAAGATCAAGACTATTAACAATACTAATTTCATAATGTATAGCATGGACATTATATCACTCTACCCAAATATCCCAGTTGTAAAATCCATTGAGCTTATAAACAACAAGCTACAATCTGAAGGTATTAACAACGCAGAACGTGGCAGCAGCATCAGTGCCCTAGAATTTGTCAAAAACAGCAACTTCTTCAGATATGGAAAAACAATATACCAACAGGACTATGGTGCACCCATGGGTTCACCCATTTCAGGGTTATTGGCTGAAGCCATACTGCAAGATATGGAAAACCAACTCCTCAGCAACATGAATGATGTACCCCTCATATGCCTAAGATATGTTGATGATATCCTCATCTTCTGGCATAACAGTGAACCTGAACTACAAGACCTCCTGTCCAAATTCAACAATTTCCACTCAACCATCAAAGCAACAATAGAAAAAGAGGTTGATCAACGCATCAATTTCTTAGACATAACCATACATAACAGCAAACACAAGATTTAATATTCAATGTACAGGAAACAGGCATACGTGCCAACAATCATACCATATTCATCTAACCACCCATGGAAATATAAAATATCAGCATTACAATTCTTTGTCAGAAGAGCTATATCCCACTCATCCAATACAGCTGCTGAACGGAGAGAGGTTAAGTGGATTCAGGACACTGCCACTGAATTTGGCTACAGTAAGAACTTGATAACATCAATTTATAATAAATATAACAGCAACAACCAACAGCCAGTTGATAGGAAAGAGAAAGAAAAAGTGTACTGTGGGAAACTCCCATATATGCACCCAATCAGTAACATCCTTAAAAAAGAATGCAAGAAACTGAATTATGAAATTGCTGATACTGTTAAGGACATATCGAAATTTTTGACAACTGACTACAACAACCAACCCACCCTAGAAGCTGCAGGTGTATACTCCATCCCTACAAGAAAGGCAAACAACAATCGCATCGATGAAATATACATAGGTAGCACGAAACAACGATTCAAAACTCGCCTTATGGAACATGTCAAAAATTGGAACAGGAGAGAGGTGAAAACGGCATTAATCCAACAATGCCAAGAGAATGATGTTATCCCAGATTGAGAAAACGCAAAAATCTTAACAACACACAATGCACACCAACAAATCCTAATCGCAGAGGCAGTATTGATCTAGAAAACTTGTGATATAAATTGTAATAGCAACACCCCCTACGACCTGCCATATGCATGAAAATTCTTGGTGGAACGTGAGAAGAAAATACAAAAGAAGAAGTCCAAACAAACCCACGACTATAATACGCATGCGCAACAAGGACACAGCAGATAATGAGAACGATCAGTGACCCAGAGATACAACAACCTCTTAGGAAACGCAAACATCGTACGCTACTGAGGATGACTCGCAAACTGAAGAATTGAAACTAGTTTAGTTAATGAAACAATACAACGTGTGAAACAGTAATAAGTAACATTGTATACCAATGTGCATAATACCATGCAATTAGCCACATATTGATGTAGAGCATTTATTGAATATTTGACTCACAAACCACATACATTTTTTTTTGTTAGATAAGAAACTTTTTTTCAGACAGCTGATAAAATATTCATAATTAATCAGGCATTTTTCAGTTGTTGTTTAAAAAGTGCCCCACCAGGTGGCATAAATGGCTTATTTACTTAGATAAATATCTTTCCTTGCTTGAATTTTTTCCACCCCACACAGCTATATCACTACAATTTTCCACACATACTCAGCCTTTTCCAATGGAAAATTTACCATTTAATGGTTGACATGCATATTTGATATCTCTGCAAAAGTTGGATTAGAAACATTATTTTCATACCAGACATTTGGAAGAACAATATTTTTACTCACATTTCTTACAAAACCTGTTTTAGTAACCCACTGATAGATGGCACAATTTAAAACACCTTGAACACACTGAATTTGAGGACAAAATAGGGTTTCTTCACATTAATGTGTATGTGTGTATGTGAGAGAGAAAGAGAGAATTTGATGGCTTCTTACTTTAATCTCCTAAGCAAACTGTGAATATTTATTTAATACTTTGTGAAGAAAAACATTTTACTGCATTAATATTTCAAGAAACACATACACTTTACTCAATCTTACAAGACCTAATCCAGATAACTCAACTAAGATTTCTGGTCACACCTGCAGAATACGGCAAGATGCATATGCTCAGAATTCTATCTTGCACTTTGCATTCACTGGCCCTTTCTTTATCATAAAATCCACTGATCAACAACCCAAAGTGCTGGAAGCAACTGAGTGAAAAATCTGCACAATTGGGTTCAACCACAGCCAGTGAAGTTAAGAAGTCATAGATTAATTCTTATATTTTTGGAATGCAAGTGACTTAAGACATTTATAATAATAGAAACATCTTCAACCAAAAATCATATAGCAAAACCAAATTTAGCAATGAAAATTACAATAAAACACATGAAAAATAAACAAAGTTAGACACTGCAATACTTACAGCACTAACAGTTCGTAACTGTGCTTGTGTCCCATCTGGAAGAGTAACCACAGTACTGTTAGGGTCTACCTGAATTATTGACACAGTACCATCTGGATTATTTATGGTCTGTACCATAGCTGGTGCATAATGAGCAGTGAGAGGTTGAGCATATAATGTCTAGAAAAAAAGGGTTAATGAATGTCATACAGTGTATATATATTCTGTGATAATTCAACAGAACAAAGAGAGAGATGTTTTATTTTTACCATTACAATTATGGTATTGTGTAAATAGAGTTTTATGTTAGACTACATGTACCTAGTGCTATTTAATGAATTCCATATGGAAAATATGTTGTTGTTTTTTAAAACGTCCTGCATACCAATTTTATTTATGTACCTTAAAGCTAACAGTTTATTTCTAATGTCATATTAAGAATACTTCTTTATGAATGTCTTTAGGGTAATGAATGTAACATGAAGTGCTACAAAGTTATGGAATTAGTGTTTTATACTGTTAATTACAGGGATTATTTGAAAATGTTTTACTTACTACTGAAAGTTAGAAGGTGATGCCATTTATACTG
Organism: Macrothele yani; assembly: GCA_039090855.1. Classification (NCBI taxonomy): domain Eukaryota; kingdom Metazoa; phylum Arthropoda; class Arachnida; order Araneae; family Macrothelidae; genus Macrothele; species Macrothele yani. The sequence continues at coordinate 86,684,519 of CM077003.1, read as the reverse complement.
GACTGACCATTCTTTGTGGTCACCAATTATGGTTTGCCTTTTCCCAACAATTTTTTGTTGTTAAAAACTTGACTGAAGAGAGATGGTCTTCACAGATTCTTACTTAACTGCACGTTCAGATTTTGTACGTACTTATCCATCTCTTACAGTCTGGATTCATTAGTCACGTTCATACTTGCAGCCTTATGTTTATCATGTACATTTTAAACTGCTTCCTATATTTTCTAAAGAAAATCCATATCTAATTTCCACACTGTAAATCGCACTTTCTTCCAATAGAACATCCTGATTTTGTTATTTTAAAGTTGTGGAAGCATTTTTTTTTTTTTTTGACACTTTAGCCTGCACAAAGTTTCTCTTTTATCTCAGTGTTCATTGTGAGATGGTTTACAAACAACCCTTTATAACTGGAAAATTTTCAAGTGAATTTTATTTCTCTTAGAGGGGTTTCTTTTACTTTCCTTTTCACATAATTTACTAATTTCTAAAATGGAATAACAGACTTCTGTTAAAATTATTTTTAAACATTTCAAAACGATTCTACAGTAGTGCTCAATTACATACTTTTTAGTGCATATTTATACATCGGCTGTATTCCTTTTTAATTCCTTCTTTATTTTATTTTATTTATTTACTTATTTTTGAGACACAGAACATACTGTTACGAGACAGCATACATTAGTACTGCTTTTGTAGCTCACATTAGAATACTTACAAAACAGATAAATTGATCTGGCTAAGAATCAAAGTGATCAAAGGACAAACAAGAAGGAAGAATTTACCCAGAAACAGCAGAATTTACCCAGGACTCACACTCCTTTTCTCCCACAAGAAATAAGCACTTTTTACATACTTTTAAGCACACCCAAAAAGCTTTTAACTTTACTAGTGGCATGTGCAACAATGACATGTGTACAAATATACTATTACACACAATTTAACTATGCAAATATAAGTATGCTGATGAAGTTTGCAATATTTTTGCTTATAATTTAAGTTTGTGGATGTAATAAATTAGAATTTATGCAATTTAAAAGACAGTTCTCCCATTCAAATCAGCTTTCTTATCTGAAAGAACAATCACAAATGCAATAAAGGGTATGTATATTGTAAAACTGTTGTTAAAGTTTTGAGCTCAAAATTAGAATTTTGCACATAACCATCCCATGTTTAAATTGCAAAATCAAAGTCAAAATTACACATTCAAGATTTTAATTTTGCACTTAATTTTCTCTTGGCATAACTGAATAATTGTTATTTGTATATAAAAAAAGGGGGATGGGTGATACAAAAGTACAGTGTCAAAACCAACATGGTGATGGGGATTGTTGGGTGGAATCTGCTTGATGTGTTTAATTAGCCCATGGTTCACTTTTTTCAGCAGATTACTTATACCACACTGCGCCATGTTCTCCCATGGGCTTTCATTTGGCTGTGTTTATTGACTGATGTCACATGACATCATAAACACAGCCAACCAACAGCCAGCAGAAGTTCTAGGCGTTACAACATAACTTCTGGATTTCATGCGGCCAGTTAGGATAAGCACTTTTTAAGGACTTTTAAGGATTTATAAGGACTGTGAGAACCCTGTTATCCTTTATAAGATAAATATGACTCATTTATTTTTACACTATGTCCAGCAGTAATGCTACACTCTAGCTGGAGCTTTCTGTTTCTGGAAAAAAAAAATGATGAGCAACTCATGTAGAACAGTCCTGTGCAGTCCTTTTGACTGTGCAAGTTTGGAAAGTCCATTAGGTGTACAAATAAGTTTTAAAGAGTTTTTTGTGTAACATATACTGCTAATTTACATATCCGACATCCCCCCGCATTATTGTCATATGACTGTAACTGGTCCAGAGTATAAAATAAAATGTGACACAGAAGTTTGCCCAACAGTCAAACGCACTTGCATGCTGGTAAGTGAAAGATGGCAAGCAATACTGCATTTATTCGGCGCTGCATTCGCTACGAATTTCAGCAAGGAAAGAGTGCTGCAAAAGCATGTGCATTGATCTGTTTTGTTCTGGGGGATATATTGTATCGAAAAGCATGTGCAAGTTTTGGTTTAGACAATTTAAAGCAGGTGATTTTGATGACAGCAACCGAGAGCGTAGCGGCCATCCACAGAAGGTTACACATGAGGAACTGCAAGCATTGCTGGATGAAGATTCATCTCAAATGCAATAAGAACTAGCTGAACAACTGGGGGAACTCAACAAACCATTTCCAATCATTTACGTGCAATGGGAAAGATTCGGAAGGAAGGAAAATGAGTGCCACATGACCTGAGCCAGAGGAACAAGGATGAGCGTGTCATGAAGTGTTTGAATCTGTTGAATAAACAACACAGAAAATCTTTCCTGTGAAAAATTGTTACGGGTGATGAAAAGTAGATATGGTATACCAATCCCAAAAGCAAAAAACACTGGGTAAACCCCAGTGAAGCAACGACTTCGACACCGAAAGTTCTGCAGTGCATTTGGTGGGATATAAAGGGTGTGCTCTATTATGAACAATTTGAACAGGGTCAAACTACTACTGCTGATCGCTACAAGCAACAATTGCTGCGAGTGAACCAGGAAATCTGTTGGAAACTTCCATTTACAGGCAAAGGATTGCATCCCATGAAATTACTACACTGAATCTGTTTTGGTATTTGCCAGCAGACTGTTTCTGTTCCACACTTTATCAGTCTTAGCTATGATGAAAGCTGAAACAGTTACATCCAGCTGATATTTACATGACTGCCTGGTTCAAAGGCTTCACAATACAGTTTTAAGTGCTGGCTAAAGGTCAAGTCATCCTTCATAGTGTTTTTGCTATTGTCTCAGAATTTGGTAGCTCTCTTCATTTAAACAAACCCTCTTTAAGATATTTTCTCTTAGCAAGGTAAACAAAAAAATGAAATAAAATAAAAGTAAGTCTGGAAATCATCCTTGCAAACTCCCAAATGAAGCATTTGCAATTTACACAAAAATTCCCTTTGTAGCAATACAGACAAGGTACATTAGCTTTATTACTCTTGACTTTCACTTTATTTAAAAAAAATGTGTTTTTACATAGAGTAGTGAAAATTAATCCTGAAACAAAAGCAAAATACAAAAAAAAAAAAAAAAGAGTAAGATTTATATACCCCCTGAGCTGTAGTTGCTAGAGTAGTAGAACAATCTATAGATGAATTCTGAGACTGTATGACAGATTTTGCTTTATCTTTATCATCATCATTTGTGAATGCAGGCAGAAGGTCTTCACGACCATGGTATTTATAGCAGTTAATCACAATTTGGCGAAGAGCTATTGTCCAAGAAACCTATACAAAGGAATGTAAGTGAGAAGAGTCAAAATTTACACAAGCAGCCAAAAACATACATTTTGTTACATTTAATCTCTTTGTATCTTTAAATACAAACATCATGAAAAAAATATAAGTTGAGTCAGGTTGATCACACTTACTTGCTCATTAATGATAGCAAAATCAATATATAAATATGAAATTTCTACCATGAATCAAATAATATGAGAATAGGAAAGTTAACTAATCATCATTATCATCATCTCACACCTAAAAACTCATTTGGTATGCAGGTGAGAGATGACAACTATTAGAGTTAGCCAAGTTGTCATTACTTAAAAGAAAAAAGAAAGAAAATAACCAGCTATAAATAAATTTTCAAGAAAAAAGGTGATTATGAATTTATCAATTCCACCAATCAATGAAGAGCTGTGATTTCTTTAATTTCATAAATCAGAAAAAAAAAGTGAATATGTATATATACATATTAGCACACACACACGTCAGAGCATTAATCATTACAATCAAACAGAAATATTTGGTCTTAGTATATAACTAATTTAGCGCCTTAAAAACACTACTGCATGAAGTACTTTTGATGGCGTTGGTCTCACTACATGTGCTAATTTTCACTGGATTCATGCACCAACCACTATGTGGTTTGAGCTTCAGCTTAATCCTCAGGCAAGCAGTAACTGAAGTAATCAAAATAAGCCATATGATACAGCTTATTTTGATTACTTCAGTCACTATGTGGCTACTGCTACGGGGCCTTTCATTTTTTCTATGAAATACACTGATTTACATTTGTAGGATCTACACCTTGTACAATTTCAATAAATTTGGTCACAATGTCTCTAAAATCTGTTAATTTTTGTTTTCACACTTAACCTTTGCATTTACTTTGCTTTGCACACAAAGCTACAAGATGTATATATATATCTAACCTACGAGGTAGGATCTAAAAGTTCCCGGACTGTTTCCATAAGTCCATAGATAGTTAGAGTTACAAAGTTGAAGTACATCCCCCTTCAAAATAAGACTTTCTTGCAACAACACACTTCTGCCAGCAGCTGTAATGTTCATTGAGGAACTTCTGGAACTTATTCTTTGCAATGTCTTTTAATGCAACCAGAGATGCGTTTTAACTTCTTCTGTGCTCAAAAACCAATGACCCTGTACTCAACGTGTCAGCTTAGGGAAGAGGGGGAAGTTGCAGGAGGGCAAGGTCAAGTGAGTACAGTGGGTGTGGGAGGACAACAGTTATCGTTTTGGCGAGAAACTCACAACTGAGAAGTGACCTGCATGCCAGTGCAACATCGCTCACGATTGAGGCCTCTTCTTGTGGATCGACTCGCATGGATGTCACATGATATCCAGATAGAACTCCTTGCTGACAGTGCGTCCTTCAGAGATAAATTGAAGATGAACAATACCCTGGATGTCCAAGACCTCTAAGCATGATCTTGCATTTCCTGCAATTCCAGCGGAATTTCTGCTTGTGTGGAGACGATGGAGATTTCCAACAGCTGATGCCTGCTTAGTCTGTGGGTCGAAGAGGAAGCACCATTTTCACCCCACCCCCATTTTGATTCTTCTAAAAAATTGTGGGTCTTGGTCGATGATGGTTACGAGATCACCTGCCATTTTCATCAGTATGGCTGAATGATCTTCAGTTAACATGTATGGGACGATGTATTGACACACCCGTGCATCTTCAGATCATTCGTTAGTATCTGTTAACACGTAGTTTCCAATATCCCTGCAGCCTCTACTATTTGCTCGATTGTCTGTCGCCTATTAATGCATACGATGGACACAACCTTCAAAATGTTTTCACCCATGCGAGCTATCACTGGCCACCCACCCCATTTGTCAACTTTGACATTCTGTCTGCCTTCTGTGAAGCATCGATGCCAATCGAATGATCGTGAACGCGACAGGGTGTTTTCACCATAAACTTGCTGCAACACCTCATAAATTTCTGTCGGACTTTTGTCCCAACGAACGCAAAACTTGACGTTAACACACTGCTCAAAAAACGTAATTTTTCATCAATCACTGAACACTGTGTAAGTTGCTCATGATACCCAGATGTATTGCAGCGAGAGTGTGGCATACAGGGATGAAACCAATTTTCCTGTAAGGGGAGATAATGTAATGTAATCCAATAATCCCCGTGGGTATGCAATACACGTACTTTGCTGTACAGGTGCAGTCTAGGAACTTTTGGATCCTACTACATACATACTAAACTGATATACAGTGGTGTGCAAAACTTACGGAAGAGCTAGGTTTTGACCTGTAGCATTGCACAGGAGCAGCCTGGATATGTCAAACCATAGGAACTCCATTACTTACCAAAATTATGATGGAAACAACACCAACACAACTGTAGATACTAAAAGACATAGTGGAAACTTATTCAAAATTGGCTACATAGCACTATGTGCCATGATACAAATGCATCACTGCCAAATATGGTACAATAGGAAAAGGAGGTCTTCAATACGGGATATGATCACCCCTGACATCGATGCATGATGCATTTGTATCATGGCACATAGTGCTATGAAGCCAATTTTGAATAAGTTTCAACTATGTCTTTTAGTATCTACAGTTATGCTGGTGTTGTTTCCATCATCATTTTGGTAAGTAATAGAGTACCTATTGTTTGACATATCCAGGCTGCTCCTGTGCAATGCTACAGGTCAAAACCTAGCTCTTCCGTAAGGGGAGGCATTCTGATTGATGGACATACGGAGCTCCAGATACTGGATTGAGGTACTGTAATGAAGTAATCCTTCCCCATGTTCATGTATTCCGAGGTGCCATTCGCCCACAGTTCATGTTAATGGACAATAACGCCACGCCCTAGCGTACGGTGGCTTTGATGAGCTGTTGGAAAGTAAAGACATTCAGTGAATGCATTGGCTAGCATGATCCCCCAACCTAAATGCTACAGAACATGTGTGGGATGCTCTGGAGAGACACATTGCAGCAAGTCAACACACACCAGAAACTGTCCAACGGCTGAAGACGGTGCTGATGGAAGAATGAGTGATGTTACCATAAGAACTCATCAACAACCTTGTGCAAAGTATGGACAGATAGTCCATACTTTGTATAAGTATGACAACAACCTTGTATAAGTATGGACAGATAGTCCATACTTTGCACAAGGTTGTTGATGAGTTCTTATGGTAACATCACTCATTCTTCCATCAGCACCGTCTTCAGCTGCTGGACAGTTTCTGGTGTGTGTTGACTTGCTGCAATGTGTCTCTCCAGAGCATCCCATACATGTTCTGTAGCATTTAGGTTGGGGGATCATGCTAGCCAATGCATCCACTGAATGTCTTCACTTTCCAACAGCTCATCAAAGCCACCGTACGCTAGGGCACAGCGTTATTGTCCATTAGCATGAACTGTGGGCCAATGGCATCTCGGAATACATGAACATGGGGAAGGATTATTTCATTGCAGTACCTCAATCCAGTATTGGGAGCTCCGTACGTCCATCAATCAGAATGCCTCCCCATACGAGAACACCGTGGTCGCCATATCTATCCCTTTCATTGATGTTTCCGGAGTGATACAGAGTGTCTACCTCACGTCAAATTAGCTGATGCCCAGAATCGCTAGTGACTAAATCATAGTGAGGAGAATTGGCAAGGAAACACGTAACATACAAAACATTAGAAGAATTCTTGATATCGTCATATCACGCATAAGTTACATTGAAAATAATAAGCGAGCCGTTTCGGTAGCGACTTCTACCTTCATCAGCCATGGAATGAGACACTAAATAAACCCCTAGAGTTACACCAATAAACTCGTAGTTACAAGACGTCTACTCTATCCCTATCAACACTTCCACTGGCGTTACCCACCATATTGGTAATACTTACCGCAGCATAAACCGGCGATTGATGGAACATATTGCTGACATTAAGAAAGGCAGCCCTTCCACCTCCCTTTCAATTTTAACCATCAGTGATACGTCCGCGATTCCCGATTGGCAAAATGTAAAGTGGATCGCCCCGTTCAGCAATCATAAAGTCCTTAGGTACTGTGAAAGCATTGAAATCTACCTTACCCCTAACACCTGCAACACAGACGCATCTTTTAACATCCCTATCATTTGGAAAGCGATTTTGAAATCTGGCAACAACTGATGCTTTTACCAAGTGTCTTATTCCATGGCTGATGAAGGTAGAAGTTGCTGCCAAAATGTCCTGCTTATTATTTTCAACATATCTTATGTGTGATATGACGATATCAAAAATTCTTCTAGTCACTAAATCTACTTTCATCAGTAAAGAGCGTTGTACCCCATTGTTCTGTCTAGACTTCATGTTCTCTGGACCACTGTAAACTGTGTCTCCGGTGAGCAGTTGTTAATGGAACGTAGGGTACTGCTTGTTGGGCAAACAGTCCACCTTTGTGTAGTCACCTGGCCACTGTAAACCACGATATTGTGTCTCCGATGATTGTGTTCAGTTGTTTTACAAGGTTACATGCTGTCTGGTGTTGACATTCTTGGCCTGTAGGAGCAGATAGCAGTCCTCACTAGGGGGTGATTTTTGGTGGATGAGCACACATGTGATATGATGCTATTAATGATACCGAAATCTTGGGCCACAGTTATCACAGTTTGTCCCACCTCGAGTCTCCCGATTATTCAACCACAAGTAAAATCATCAAGATATTCTCGATGGGCCATATTGTCATCTCTAGCACACAACAAACACAATTGAAGGTCTGTAACACTTATGCACACCATCCATTGAATTCTGCACAACTGATCCTATTGGACTGCATGAGCGCATTTTGTTCTCATGTCACACAAATCACATGCCATGCTCCATTATTAGGCATGTGCTGTTGGTCCAGTTCCCAGACACAGTCTTGAATTAATTTGTGTTTTAGTACTGCTATTTACGACGTTATTTTACTTTTTCCACTTCACCCTTAAGTTTTGCACACCAGCGTATGTGGGTGATTTTTCAGTAAGTAGATTGGTTGACCACAGCAAAAAGACTTTGCTACAATCTTTCATCTTGGTATCCACAAATAGTTGTTGAAGAACAGTGTTTAATCTGTCCCTTATTTTGTTCCCCAAGATCTTTAAATCATTGTTTTGAGGAAACTGTTGTTTCATAAAAAAGGAGATGTTCCATCCATTTGAATCACTTTATTTGCATAATATGGGATATTTTTCTGTCTTTTCCTGTTTCTCAAAGCATTGTTGTTTTCCTTTTCTATTAAGTTGATCTTAAAAATACACCTCCAGCACCAGATTTCAAGTGAATCTAAAATGACGATGATGGGCAAAACATGTAACAATATTAACAAATAAAGGTAACTTGATCACGCTAGTTACGTTAAATGAAAACTTTTACTAAAAGTTCGCAAGTTGGAAGCTTTCGACCTTATCTTAGGTCTTCATCATGCCAATGGAGTACTAAGATTGTTGCCAGATTCTACATTTGAATTTTTCCTATTTTTGTTGCCAAAACTTAGAATTGATCTCTAGATCATCGGAATGTAGAGAGGAGATTCGGAATTGCAAGTCATTGAGTTGAAAATAATTTCCAGGCTTTCACGGTAACAGAGGGCAAAACGATTGTCAAAAGAAGCAATTCGTTTTGCTTCGTTCCAGTGGGGAACTGCAGATGTGTCTTCCATTGTCAAAATAAACAAGGCAGTATTAGGATTGGCTTTCAAAACATCTTTTTTATGTTCTAAAATTCTATGGCTAATGCTCCTGTATGTGCTTCCAATGTATAAGTTTTCCCCAGTTAGGAATGCAGTAAACTCCTGGGAGGGTCAGGCTTTCAACTTTGTCCCTATCCCTTTGTAGAAGTTTCAAGATGTTTGGGGTAGATTTAATGGCAAGATGGTAACCAAAACTTCTAAAAAGAATCTGTAACTTATAAGCATAGGAAGAATGGTAAGGAACAGAACCACAGAATTTCAGGTCTTCTTTCTTTTGAGAAAGGAGGCATTCAATTTTCGAATGGTTTTCATATTTCTTTATGAGGGAGTTGACTGTAAGAGCAGGGAAACCATAAGAGAGGGCTATTGAAGAAATTTTGGAGAGTTCTTCTTGAAGAGAGAGTTGGGTGTTGCAAATGATATGAGCCCTGTGGATGTAAGACTTCAATGCTGCAAGCTTGTAGAGATGCAGGGTGAAAGATTTGTAGGGAATGATGTTAGTGGCCGCAGAAGGTTTACAATAGACGGAACGAGTAATGGAGAGATCAGCGTTTCTGCAGATAGATACATCCAGGAAATCAATTTTGTGGTTTACTTTCTTAGATATAGTGAGATTAATGGAAGGAAATTTTTCCGTAATGGAGTTGATCAGTGTCTGTAGTTCAGACTCAGAATGTGGCCAGCTAATGAAAATGCCGTCTACATATCTTAACCATAGGGAAGGTTGAAAAGGGTGTTGAGGAATGATGGAAACTTCAATATGTTGCATGTAGATTTCTGCAAGCAGAGGGGAAAGAGGTGAGCCCATGGGGAGACCAGATTGTTGCCTATACACAATTTTGTTGAAAACAAAACAACTGTGTTGATGAATAGTGTGGTAACAATCATAAAGATCTTTGATAAGAGTACCGGGGGTCAAAATGAAGAATCAATTTCTTCATGAGGAGCATCTAGGAATCAAAATATGGTACAGAGGGAAACAAAGATTCCACATCAAGAGTATACAGATTAACACTAGGAGAAAAGGAATTAGGAAGTTTGTGGATGAAGTTTGAAGTAGAAACAACAGTATGAGGATGATTGGCTGCCAGGGATTTGCATTTGAGGACCAATCTCTTTTAAAGGTTTACTGCGGGAGAAAAAGAATATTCAACTAAAGGTCTGATGGGGTTACCAGCTTTATGCAGTTTCACTGCAGGAAAAGCCTGGGAGTTCTAAAGTAAGGAGGGGGTGATATATCACCATGGAAGGATTGAAGAGTTTCTTTCTTAGCTAATCTGTCAACTGAGTTTTTGAGTGAGTTGGTGGTGTCTGACTGCAAAGGAATCCAGTTAGCAGATGTAAGAAATTAATGCACTTTTTGGTTTAGTGTTTCTTTACCAATGATGACTGGGCAACCAACTTTATCTGCTTTGCATACAGCAAGGTCATTTTCCTGAATAAATGACATGAATTCTTTTAAACAAGAAGAGTACTTGATTGGCACAGAATTTCGCTTGGATAAGATAACAGCAGCGTTGGCACGAAGGATAGGCTGGTGAACAGTCTCAGTTCTGTGGATGGCTGATTCTATAACAGAAACAGTTTGTGGACGATTGATAGGAAGAGCAGGTGAAAATTTTGGGCCTAATGATAAGAATTTATCCAAGCTAGGAGGAATAGTGACAGAAGAAAGATTTACATACTTTGGCTTGTCAGTAGAGGCTGAAGACGGAGATGTTGCTTGACTTTTTTGCTTGGAGAGTAGTCCTCCATTGGCGTGATGAAGACCTAAGATAAGGTCGAAAGCTTCCAACTTACGAACTTTTTGTAAAAGTTTTCATTTAACGTAACTAGCGTGATCAAGTTACCTTTATTTGTTAACATTGTTACGTGTTTTGCCCATCATCGTCATGTTTCAAAGCTACGCAACTTCCTGGCATTTTATTTTGGACTGGACGAAAGATTGGATTTCCTTCCTGAAACTTCAGACCCAAGTTACTAATTCTCTTTGCAGTCTTCGTTTTCTTGTTTCCTCCAAGTCTTCAGGCATTCTTCCCCAAGCTTTTCAGATCTGCAAACCCATCTTCAAAGGACGGTGCCGTGCGTTACTACAGCAGACCAGCCATAACCTCCTATCTGCCGCTATCCGTGACCTGCGTTCCTCCATTGCTAAAACTGAACTTTTCTGCTACATTAGCTACCAATCACTGGCTGCTACCACTCATCCTGCTTTGCTTGATATTTTCATGGTTCGTATCAACCAAACCCTCTCAACAATTGAAGTAAATGAATATGCTCGCCATACAAAGAAATTTAATTTTCTACTCTCCAAGCAAAAAAGTCAAGCAACATCTTCGTCTTCAGCCTCTACTGACAAGCCAAAGTATGTAAATCTTTCTTCTGTCACTATTCCTCCTAGCTTGGATAAATTCTTATCATTAGGCCCAAAATTTTCACCTGCTCTTCCTATCAATCTTCCACAAACTGTTTCTGTTATAGAATAAGCCATCCACAGAACTGAGACTGTTCACCAGCCTATCCTTCGTGCCAACGCTGCTGTTATCTTATCCAAGCAAAATTCTGTGCCAATCAAGTACTCTTCTTCTTGTTTAAAAGAATTCAGGTCATTTATTCAGGAAAATGATCTTGCCGTATGCAAAGCAGATAAAGTTGGTTGCCCAGTCATCATTGGTAAAGAAACACTAAACCAAAAAGTGCATTCATTTCTTACATCTGCTAATTGGATTCCTTTGCAGTCAGACACCACCAACTCACTCAAAAACTCAGTTGACAGATTAGCTAAGAAAGAAACTCTTCAATCCTTCCATGGTGATATTTCACCCCCTCCTTACTTTAGAACTCCCAGGCTTTTCCTGCAAGTGAAACTGCACAAAGCTGGTAACTCCATCAGACCTTTAGTTGAATATTCTTTTTCTCCAGCAGTAAACCTTGAAAAGAGATTGGTCCTCAAATGCAAATCCCTGGCAGCCAACTATCCTCATACTGTTGTCTCTACTTCAAACTTCATCTACAAACTTCCTAATTCCTTTTCTCCTAGTGTTAATCTGTATACTCTTGATGTAGAATCTTTGTTTCCCTCTGTACCATATTTTGATTCCTACATGCTCCTCATGAAGAAATTGATTCTTCATTTTGAACCCCCGGTACTCTTATCAAAGATCTTTATGATTGTTTCCACACTATTCATCAACACAGTTGTTTTGTTTTCAACAAAATTGTGTATAGGCAACAATCTGGTCACCCCATGGGCTCACCTCTTTCCCCTCTGCTTGCAGAAATCTACATGCAACATATTGAAGTTTCCATCATTCCTCAACACCCTTTTCAACCTTCCCTATGGTTAAGATATGTAGACGACATTTTCATTAGCTGGCCACATTCTGAGTCTGAACTACAGACACTGATCAACTCCATTACGGAAAAATTTCCTTCCATTAATCTCACTATATCTAAGGAAGTAAACCACAAAATTGATTTCCCGGATGTATCTATCTGCAGAAACGCTGATCTCTCCATTACCCGTTCCGTCTATCGTAAACCTTCTTCGGCCACTAACATCATTCCCTACAAATCTTTCACCCTGCATCTCTACAAGCTTGCAGCATTGAAGTCCTACATCCACAGGGCTCATATCATTTGCAACAACCAACTCTCTCTTCAAGAAGAACTCTCCAAAATTTCTACAATAGCCCTCTCTCATGGTTTCCCTGCTCTTACAGTCAACTCCCTCATAAAGAAATATGAAAACCATTCAAAAATTGAATGCCTCCTTCCTCAAAAGAAAGACCTGAAATTCTGTGGTTCTGTTCCTTACCATCCTTCCTATGCTTATAAGTTACAGATTCTTTTTAGAAGTTTTGGTTACCATCTTGCCATTAAATCTACCCCAAACATCTTGAAACTTCTACAAAGGGATAGGGACAAAGTTGAAAGCCTGACCCTCCCAGGAGTTTACTGCATTCCTATCTCTTCTTCTACTGGGGATAACTTATACATTGGAAGCACATACAGGAGCATTAGCCATAGAATTTTAGAACATAAAAAAGATGTTTTGAAAGCCAATCTTAATACTGCCTTGTTTATTTTGACAATGGAAGACACATCTGCAGTTCCCCACTGGAACGAAGCAAAACGAATTGCTTCTTTTGACAATCGTTTTGCCCTCCGTTACCGTGAAAGCCTGGAAATTATTTTCAACTCAATGACTTGCAATTCCGAATCTCCTCTCTACATTCCGATGATCTGGAGATCAATTCTAAGTTTTGGCAACAAAAATAGGAAAAATTCAAATGTAGAATCTGGCAACAATCTTAGTCCTCCATTGGCGTGATAAAGACCTAAAATAAGGTCGAAAGCTTCCAATTTACGAACTTTTTGTAAAAGTTTTCATTTAATGTAACTAGCGTGATCAAGTTACCTTTATTTGTGAATCTAAAAGTTTGTTTTCTTGTTTTAGAAATGTCTACATTTTTTTATGTGTGAAATACTACTAGTCATATAAAGGTCTTTATTAGTCTTTTTCTTAGATCTATAGCCATGTATTTTAAAGTTAGAAATTGGAATTTTTCATCAAATACTCTTTACATGGTGATTGTGTATCTGAATGGCATTGGATTATTCCATGTCACAAGGCCTGCATTGAGCACGAATGGCTCAACAACAATCATGCCCAAGCATTTCGTGTGCTCTGTGGCTCTCTTACATTATGACCACCCCCAGCCTAGCGAAATGAGTGTGCCCGAAGATCGAACGGTGGCACAGGTGAAGTTCACAGAGCAATATATATATATATATATATATATATATATATATATATACAAGGACCAGCTTTTGGTTGTATATATATTGCTTGGAACTATGATCTTGAAAACGGCATGGCTTGTGGGTTGTTCACATGCCGCTGTGGTGAGTACATATCAAAAGTGGTGCACAGATGGCAAAATGATGAACCCTCATCCAGCCATGTGTCGTTCGCTGTTCACTGATGCCAGAGGGGAGTGGAGACTGTCGCGCTTTGTTCACAGTGACCACAGTGCAACAAATCATCCACAGCTACAACAGGGGTGATCAGGGCAATGTGTCACAGCACACAGTTCAATGCAGCCTTCTGACCATGGGCCTGTGTAGCTGAAGACCCAGCTGGGTCCCCATGCTCACTGCACGTCATTGCCAACAATGCATGAAATGGGCCCAAGATCGAGATTGAACTCTGGATGATTGGAAGAAAGTGGCCTGGTCTGACGAATCAAGATTCCTGGTGCATCATGTAGACAGCTGGGCACAGATACACCGATGACCAATGGAGGCTATGGCACCTGGATGCACTGTTAGGCGTAAACAGGCCGGCAGCGGCAGTGTTATGCTGTGGGCGATGTTTTCTTGGGATACTTAGGCCCCATTATCCCAATAGTACAATCAAAGAAAGGTGACTTGATCACGCTAGTTACGTTAACTAAAACTTTTACAAAAGTTCGTAAGTTGGAAGCTTTCGACCTTATCTTAGGTCTTCATCACGCCAATGGAGGACTAAGATTGTTGCCAGATTCTACATTTGAATTTTTCCTATTTTTGTTGCCAAAACTTAGAATTGATCTCCAGATTAACGGAATGTAGAGAGGAGATTCGGAGTTGCAAGTCATTGAGTTGAAAATAATTTCTATGCTTTCACGGTAACGGAGGGCAAAACGATTGTCAAACGAAGCAATTCGTTTTGCTTCGTTCCAGTGGGGAACTGCAGATGTGTCTTCCATTGTCAAAATAGACAAGGCAGTGTTGGGATTGCCTTTCGAAACATCTTTTCTATGTTCTAAAATTCTATGGCTTATGCTCCTGTATGTGCTTCCAATGTATAAGTTATCCCCAGTAGAAGAAGAGATAGGAATGCAGTAAACTCCTGGGAGGTTCAGGCTTTCAACTTTGTCCCTATCCCTTTGTAGAAGTTTCAAGATGTTTGGGGTAGATTTAATGGCAAGATGGTAACCAAAACTTCTAAAAAGAATCTGTAACTTATAAGCATAGGAAGGATGGTAAGGAACAGAACCACAGAATTTCAGGTCTTCTTTCTTGTGAGGAAGGAGGCATTCGATTTTCGAATGGTTTTCATATTTCTTTATGAGGGAGTTGACTGTAACAGCAGGGAAACCATGAGAGAGGGCTATTGTAGAAATTTTGGAGAGTTCTTCTTGAAGAGAGAGTTGGCTGTTGCAAATGATATGAGCCCTGTGGATGTAGGACTTCAATGCTGCAAGCTTGTAGAGATGCAGGGTGCAAGATTTGTAGGGAATGATGTTAGTGGCTGCAGAAGGTTTTCGATAGACGGAACGAGTAATGGAGAGATCAGCGTTTCTGCAGATAGATACATCCAGGAAATCAATTTTGTGATTTACTTCCTTAGATATAGTGAGCTTAATGGAAGGAAATTTTTCTGTAATGGAGTTGATCAGTATCTGTAGCTCAGACTCGGAATGTGGCCAGCTAATGAAAACGTCGTCTACATATCTTAACCATAGGGAAGGTTGAAAAGGGTGTAGAGGAATTATGGAAACTTCAATATGTTGCATGTAGATTTCAGCAAGCAGAGGGGAAAGAGGTGAGCCCATGGGGAGACCAGATTGTTGCCTATACACAATTTTGTTGAAAACAAAACAACTATGTTGATGAATAGTGTGGAAACAATCATAAAGATCTTTGATAAGAGGACCAGGGGGTTCAAAATGAAGAATCAATTTCTTCATGAGGAGCATGTAGGAATCAAAATATGGTACAGAGGGAAACAAAGATTCTACATCAAGAGTATACAGATTATCACAAGGAGGAAAGGAATTAGGAAGGTTGTGGATGAAGTTTGAAGTAGAGACAACTGTATGAGGATGGTTGGCTGCCAGGGATTTGCATTTGAGGACCAATCTCTTTTCAAGGTTTACTGCTGGAGAAAAAGAATATTCCACTAAAGGTCTGATGGGGTTACCAGCTTTATGCAGTTTCACTTGCAGGAAGAGCCTGGGAGTTCTAAAGTAAGGAGGGGGTGATATATCACCAAGGAAGGATTGAAGAGTTTCTTTCTTAGCTAATCTGTCAACTGAGTTTTTGAGTGAGTTGGTGGTGTCTGACTGTAAAGGGATGCAGTTGGCAGATGTAAGAAAAGAAAGCACTTTTTGGTTTAGAGTTTCTTTACCAATGATGACTGGGCAACCAACTTTATCTGCTTTGCATACGGCTAGGTCATTTTCTTGAATAAATGACCTGAATTCTTTTAAACAAGAAGAAGAGTACAGTACTTGATTGGCACAGAATTTTGCTTGGATAAGATAACAGCAGCGTTGGCACGAAGGATAGGCTGCTGAACAGTCTCAGTTCTGTGGATGGCTGATTCTATAACAGAAACAGTTTGTGGAAGATTGATAGGAAGAGCAGGTGAAAATTTTGGGCCTAATGATAAGAATTTATCCAAGCTAGGAGGAATAGTGACAGAAGAAAGATTTACATACTTTGGCTTGTCAGTAGAGGCTGATGACGGAGATGTTGCTTGACTTTTTTGCTTGGAGAGTAGAAAATTGAATTTCTTTGTATGGCGAGCATATTCATTTACTTCAATTGTTGAGAGGGTTTGGTTGATGCGAACCATGAAAATATCAAGCAAAGCAGGATGAGTGGTAGCAGCCAGTGATTGGTAGCTAATGTAGCAGAAAAGTTCAGTTTTAGCAATGGAGGAACGCAGGTCACGGATAGCTGGCTGCTACCACTCATCCTGCTTTGCTTGATATTTTCATGGTTCGCATCAACCAAACCCTCTCAACAATTGAAGTAAATGAATATGCTCGCCATACAAAGAAATTCAATTTTCTACTCTCCAAGCAAAAAAGTCAAGCAACATCTCCGTCATCAGCCTCTACTGACAAGCCAAAGTATGTAAATCTTTCTTCTGTCACTATTCCTCCTAGCTTGGATAAATTCTTATCATTAGGCCCAAAATTTTCACCTGCTCTTCCTATCAATCTTCCACAAACTGTTTCTGTTATAGAATCAGCCATCCACAGAACTGAGACTGTTCAGCAGCCTATCCTTCGTGCCAACGCTGCTGTTATCTTATCCAAGCAAAATTCTGTGCCAATCAAGTACTCTTCTTCTTGTTTAAAAGAATTCAGGTCATTTATTCAAGAAAATGACCTAGCCGTATGCAAAGCAGATAAAGTTGGTTGCCCAGTCATCATTGGTAAAGAAACTCTAAACCAAAAAGTGCTTTCTTTTCTTACATCTGCCAACTGCATCCCTTTACAGTCAGACACCACCAACTCACTCAAAAACTCAGTTGACAGATTAGCTAAGAAAGAAACTCTTCAATCCTTCCTTGGTGATATATCACCCCCTCCTTACTTTAGAACTCCCAGGCTCTTCCTGCAAGTGAAACTGCATAAAGCTGGTAACCCCATCAGACCTTTAGTGGAATATTCTTTTTCTCCAGCAGTAAACCTTGAAAAGAGATTGGTCCTCAAATGCAAATCCCTGGCAGCCAACCATCCTCATACAGTTGTCTCTACTTCAAACTTCATCCACAACCTTCCTAATTCCTTTCCTCCTTGTGATAATCTGTATACTCTTGATGTAGAATCTTTGTTTCCCTCTGTACCATATTTTGATTCCTACATGCTCCTCATGAAGAAATTGATTCTTCATTTTGAACCCCCGGTCCTCTTATCAAAGATCTTTATGATTGTTTCCACACTATTCATCAACATAGTTGTTTTGTTTTCAACAAAATTGTGTACAGGCAACAATCTGGTCTCCCCATGGGCTCACCTCTTTCCCCTCTGCTTGCTGAAATCTACATGCAACATATTGAAGTTTCCATAATTCCTCTACACCCTTTTCAACCTTCCCTATGGTTAAGATATGTAGACGACGTTTTCATTAGCTGGCCATATTCCGAGTCTGAGCTACAGATACTGATCAACTCCATTACAGAAAAATTTCCTTCCATTAAGCTCACTATATCTAAGGAAGTAAATCACAAAATTGATTTCCTGGATGTATCTATCTGCAGAAACGCTGATCTCTCCATTACTCGTTCCGTCTATCGAAAACCTTCTGCAGCCACTAACATCATTCCCTACAAATCTTGCACCCTGCATCTCTACAAGCTTGCAGCATTGAAGTCCTACATCCACAGGGCTCATATCATTTGCAACAGCCAACTCTCTCTTCAAGAAGAACTCTCCAAAATTTCTACAATAGCCCTCTCTCATGGTTTCCCTGCTGTTACAGTCAACTCCCTCATAAAGAAATATGAAAACCATTCGAAAATCGAATGCCTCCTTCCTCACAAGAAAGAAGACCTGAAATTCTGTGGTTCTGTTCCTTACCATCCTTCCTATGCTTATAAGTTACAGATTCTTTTTAGAAGTTTTGGTTACCATCTTGCCATTAAATCTACCCCAAACATCTTGAAACTTCTACAAAGGGATAGGGACAAAGTTGAAAGCCTGAACCTCCCAGGAGTTTACTGCATTCCTATCTCTTCTTCTACTGGGGATAACTTATACATTGGAAGCACATACAGGAGCATAAGCCATAGAATATTAGAACATAGAAAAGATGTTTCGAAAGGCAATCCCAACACTGCCTTGTCTATTTTGACAATGGAAGACACATCTGCAGTTCCCCACTGGAACGAAGCAAAACGAATTGCTTCGTTTGACAATCGTTTTGCCCTCCGTTACCGTGAAAGCATAGAAATTATTTTCAACTCAATGACTTGCAACTCCGAATCTCCTCTCTACATTCCGTTAATCTGGAGATCAATTCTAAGTTTTGGCAACAAAAATAGGAAAAATTCAAATGTAGAATCTAGCAACAATCTTAGTCCTCCATTGGCGTGATGAAGACCTAAGATAAGGTTGAAAGCTTCCAACTTACGAACTTTTTGTAAAAGTTTTAGTTAACATAACTAGCGTGATCAAGTCACCTTTCTTTGTTAATATTGTTACGTGTTTTGCCCATAATCGTCACAAATAGTACAATCTCTGACAGCTGTCAGGTATCTGAACATTGTTGCAGACCAAGTACACACATTCATGGCAACTGTGTTCCCTGCTGGTGATGGCCATTACCAACAGGATAATGCGCCATGCTACACTGCCAGAATCGTCAAGGAGTGTTTCGAGGAACATACGGGTGACTTTCTGTTAATGCCCTGGCCTCCAAATTCACCTGACATGAACCCAATCGGACATTTGTGGTTTGACTTGAAAAAGCGAGTACGATTCATGCTACATCACTACCTTGAAATGTATGAGAACTGGATGACCTGCTGTTGACATTATGGTACCAGATACCCCAGGATACCTATCGCCCCTTCATCGTACCAATGACTTACTGAGTGGCCACTGTTTTGTGGGCTAAAGAGGGTTCTACAGCTTATTAGGTAGGTGGTCATTATAAAAAATGGCTCATCATCTGTGTATATCTATCCTCCCTCCCCAACTTGAATAAAAACATTTCTGGGATGCAACATTAACTCATCCATGCCAGTGACTTGCTGTATCACTGAACTCTGGGAAGTTGTTCTGTCCAGCTGATACAGAACACCTGGGGATATTTTCCATGGTCTAATGGAGTCAATGTCATGCCAAGTGCAACTGTTTATTGCAGCAAAAGGTGGCCTAACATACTATTACATAGGTGATAATTAAATAATGGTCTCTACCTGCAATTAAATAGTTTTTTCACATTTTGAAAAGTAGCCTGCATAAGTTATTTTACTAAACTGACAAAGACAAAACCACATGCAAAGGCCATATGATGTCTGCCTGATAAAAATGGCTAAACAACTGTTGAATAAGGCATTGGGTGTATATGTACCAGTTTACAGCAAACAGCACACATTCATAGGCATATTTCTTCCCTTTTGTGGTGCTCAGATGTCATACATGAAATAATAGTTTTCAGCTGAAGTGCATCAAACACCTTAAAAATATTTTAGCAACAGATTTTAAGAAACCAAAACAGAAAAAGAACACAGATCAATAAAGTTAGCTAAAATTATAAAACAAAACTTAAGTTCATACCTTTTGTTTTTCTTCCTCACTACGTGCGTCACTTCTAACATTTGCCCATGGCAAATCCTTTGGCCACCAAACAGGTCTAGTTGATTCCCTACCCCACCCTGGTTTTCCTCGGCCAGTAGAATACTTCAACATTAAAGGAATAAATGTTCTTAGCTGAGCCTAGGCACAGAAAAAGTAAAAGAAAAGTTATATTTCATTTTCTTGTGATCACAAGCAACAGAATTATTAATTGAGAGTTAACAGTTGAGTTGGAACTTATTATCAGGCTGTACAATTCCTGAATCTGAAACATAGTAGCTGTTAAATATAATTTTACAGGCTAATTTCATGAAAAAAATTCAATGCCTGAGTAATTCAAATGACACCTGAAATAAATGATCATCTTCCTACAATTACTGATTATTTTTTCAGTGTCAGTTAAATATACTTTCCATACGCACTGCATTTAGGTTGTTACTAGTTTTGGTATAACAAAAACGTGGCTCTAACCAGTATCCTATATTATATTTCATTAGAGACAATGTTGGTTAATTTGCTGTTATATACTGGCTAAATGCTTAAGTCACTTCAATAGGCATGACATGGGAATTAAATAAGAGACAGAGAACAGAAAGAAAAATACACACACAAGAAACTAGTTTTAAGGCTGAATTTGATGCTAGTACCACAAATATTTCAACATACACGAGAGAGGGGGAGGGAGAAGAAGATGAAAAACGGCCTTTCCAAAGTAACTAAAAATAACATTTAAAAGCAAGATGCCAACAAATAGCTACTGTATCAAAGCTAGGAGTGGGTTGATAGCTTTGATACAGTAGCTATTTGTTGGCATCTTCTAGCAACCATCACATGGTTGCTAGATGCTTTAATTAAAAATGAAAAACTGTTATGTACTTAGTTCTTCTTGAACTGGAACATATTTAAATGAATACAGTTTTTGCTCTGTCACAGCTGAAAACATGGACAACTGTGACTTTGTTCAGTATGGTCTAACACAACGGTTGCTATCTTTTTCCTGATGTACCTCTGTTCTGGAGTGCATGAGAAGTGGTTTTCAAGTATAGTACTACATACATACATACATATCACTAAGCTGTTCTCTGAGATTCAGAGGTTAGCTCCAAAAAGAAATACAAACTTCCAGATATTTTTACTTATTGTTGACGTATCAAACTTCGCCATTTACAGCGATCTTGACATACAACTCGTGCTTCACTGATATCCATTACACGCCGCACACAAGATCTTTTATACTTCATACTCATAATCTTTTTCTCATGCAGACACTCCTGAATCTGATCCACCCATGTCTTCCTTGGCCTTCCTCTGCCTTTCCTTCCTGCCACTTGGGCTGAAAATATTTTCTTAGTAAGCATTTCATCACTCATTCTTTCAACATGGCCAAACCACCGAAGCATATTGGTCTCCAACTTGCTAACAACATTTTGCTTCACATCACACAACTGCAATACATCTTCATTCCTCACACAATCAGATCGTGTCTTGCCACAAACCCCACGTAAGTAACGCATTTCTCCAGCACACAAATGACTCCTATGTTTCTTCTGCAGTACCCAGGTTTCACTGTCATACATCAGAGTAGGAACAATTACAGTTTCATACACAGACATGCGGGACTCTCTAGAGAACCCATCATTCCTGTGAAAACCTTCCAGAGCAGCTATGACTTTCAAAGAAGAATTCACTCGCCTACTGATTTCACCATCCAACTTGTTCTCTCTGTCAAACATGCTTCCTAAATACACAAACTCACTCACCTGGTCAATCACAGTGCCATTTATACTTACATTACATTCAGTGCTACCAGTTCCTATCTCAAACACCATAACTTAGGTTTTTCCCTGATTTATACTCAGTTTGAATTTCATGCAAACTTCGTGCATCCGAGTCAACATACTCTGCAACTCACTTTTGCTTTCTGCCAACAGGACAGTGTCATCAGCATACAGCAATCTGCACACACGGATATCACCAAGACATAAACCACTATTATCTATTTTGGCATCACGCATGCATGCGTCCATAAATATATTAAACAGCCATGGTGACATTACACAACCTTGTCTAACTCCTGCACCAATGGAAAACCATTTTGATAAAACACCATTCACTCGTACACAAGCTCTACTACCAGCATACATGGCTTTTACACTATTAAGTAGATTCCCAGTAACACCATATTCATTCAATACCTTCCACAAAAGTGTCCTATTCACTCGGTCATAAGCTTTCTCTAAATCTACGAAGGCAGTAAAAACTTTCTTCCCAACAGCCAGATACTTCTCAATCATCGTGCGTAATGAAAAAATCTGGTTAGTGCAGCCTTTACCAGGCATAAAACCACTCTGAACATCCCACACTTTCAATGATGTAAGACCTCGTACTTTTTCAATAACAACCTTACCAAACACTTTCCCTGGCACACTCAGTAGGCTAATACCACGATAGTTCTTGCATTCAGTGTGATCACCTTTTCCCTTATACAAGGGAACAATAATAGCATCCATCCAATCCCGAGGGACCATTCCTAACTCCCAGCACAACTAGCAAATTTCAGTTAACCAGTCAATTATATAGTCACCACCATATTTCAACATCTCTGCAGTTATGCCATCAACTCCCGGAGCCTTACCATTCTGAAGGGATTTTAGAGCTTTACACACTTCTTTTCTTGAGATCCCTCCTGTGCTTTCATCCCTCATTGTGACATCATCTGCGTCTGTCTAAGAATCAACTTTGCTTTCCTGATCTAATAACTCACAAAAGTATTCACCCCATCTGTCACTTAACTCATTGGGCTCCCATATCATTTCCCCAATCTCATTCTTCACACAACTTACAACTTTGTTTCCCCTATTTTTCCTGAGTCTCCTGTACTTCCAGAAAGACTTCCTATCTTTCCAAAAAGCCAGTTCATGCCTTTCCACTTTCTCCTTCCTATCTTTTGCCTTACTGTGGCGAACCAGCTTAGCAGCTTCACGCTTCTTACAGCGATATTCATCCACAGAGACTCTACCTTGCAACATCCCCAAATAGGCTTCCTTCTTTCTCTTTACTGCCTCTTCAATCTCACTATTCCACCAAGCATCACCTCTATTGTTACCCACTATTGTGGTGCCACAGACTTCTTTAGCAGCAGTGACAACACAGTTCTTAAAACATTCCCACTTCTTTTCTACATCCCTCTCACCAGACTTCAGATCCTTCAGTCGTTCTCTGAGTAAGTCAGAATACCGCTGATGATCTTCAAGGAGCTTATCAACCGTTATTCTTTCTATCCTGGGTCTCTTCCTATTCCTTTTCCTCCAACCATCATTAAGTTTCACTCGTGACACTACCAAGTAATGATCAGAACCAACATCCACACCTCTCATCACATGGGTGTCAACAACTAAGTGTTTCAAACGCTGATCGTAGACAACAAAATCTATCACACTCTTTTGACCAAGAGTACGATTTTCCCAAGTATATGTGTGGATATACTTGTGGTTGAAAAATGTATTAGATACACACAAACCATTCTCAATGCAGAGTTCAATTAATTTTTCACCATTATCATTCACACAAGGATCATTAAACTTACCCAGAACATTGTCAGAAATTGCATTCTGCACACCTACTCTAGCATTGAAATCCCTTGCCATTATAACTTTTTCTTTAGCACCAAACTGGCTCAAAACAGCTTTTAGCTCATTCCAGAAATCTTCCTTCTTATCAGAAGGTTCCGAGTCACAAGGAGCATACACAACAACAATTACAATTCTCTGAAGTTTCACTTTCAAACGAATCCAGAGAATTATCTCACTTACGCAACTATAGTGAATCAAGTTATTCTTCATCTTTTCACTTAAAATCACACCTACACCAGCCTGTCCTCTCATATTATCCAATACTCCAGACCACACACGCGCCGTGCCATTCACTTCTTCTACCCCAATTTCCTTCTTTTTGGTTTCACTTTCACACAGCACATCCAGTCTATATTTATTCATCTCCTCAACCACCTCACTCATCTTGCCAATTATACCTCTAGTATTCCATACACCAATCTTGCATTCACTCTGCCGAGATCTCTTTCTCATACACCGTTTAGAAAGTCCTGGTCGATTCCGTGGTGGACCGTCCTTCTCAAGTGTGGTAGGTCCACCATATCCCACACTTGAGTCATTCTTAATATTTCTTTTCTTTTCCTTTTTTTTTTTTGTTCCATTGTTCATGGTTTTTACTTTTTAATTTTTATTACTTACCCCTATTTTGATATCAAACCTGTTTTACTTCAATAAGTGGCTGTTTTTGTTTTTACTGACAAGAACTTTATTCAAGTTATTCAATAATTTTTACAATGCTATGTACATTTTCATTTAACTTTCTGTTGGTGAACAATTCAAGCATTGTCTATCTACCCTTTCCTTACCATGTTGCTGCTTTCCCTGCCCTCTGGCCCTCACCCTTACTTGATCTTCCATCACCTTGACTTATCTGATTTGCTTAGGAATTCACCCTCCTTCTAATCTCCACTGTTATATAGTCCCCGACTCCCTCTGACCTTGGAACTCTCGTTGGTCACCCGGAAGACAAAAATACGTGAAACATCAAATCGCATTATATGTTTTACATTACATATCAATCATGACATAGGGATTTTTCAAATTTAATGCACTATATATTCAGATAAAGCAACATACACTGCCGGACAATTGCTAAGGACGGATGACAATAGCAACGATGGCAACCATAAAATGGAAGGCAGGAAAATGTGAAAATTAGCATAAGTGTGGGATACAGTAAGACGTGTTGTGCGTATGCAAATTTTGGATTGCCGAACTTGTTCGTGATGTCTAGCGCTGATAAAAGATATAAAGGATTTGATGCGTATTGACCGTTGTTGTTCAAACGCAAAGTTGAAAGGGAAAGAATCAATTGACGAACTTGTAATTTTCAGTATGTCTTCCCGACATCACCTAGATGATTTTACGCGTGGCCGTATTATTGGCAAGATTGAAGAAGATCGAAAAATAACCGATGTTGCCAGGGAGTTCGACGTCAGCCACAGTGTTGTTTCAAGGCTTTGGTAATCATTTCAAACAAATGGAGAGTGTAGCAAATGTCACGGGGGAGGTCGTGTTCGCAGTATGACACCTGCAGAAGATCGGTACATAGTGCTATCAACAAAAGACACCGGCACAGCACAGCTAGTGAGGTAGCAAATCAGTTTATGGCTGCTACTGGGAAGCGGATCTCCCGAAAAACTGTCGCCAGATGTTTGCATGAAGGAGGACTATACGCCCGCCATCCTGTTGTGTGCATCCCATTGTCCAGACGTCACCGTACCGCCCGTTTGCAATGGTGCCATCAACATCGCAATTGGACTGATAACGACTGGTTTGCTGTCCTCTTCTCAGATGAGAGTAGATACAGTCTATCGTCTGATTGTTGACGACAACTGATCTGGCGTGATAGTGGTACTGCATATTGTCCAGCAAACATACAGGAAAGGGACCGATATCCGAAATGTAGTGTCATGGTATGGGCTTCCATACATTATATATTTGTACCCCTAAAGCACCTTTTGTACACCAAATTCAGACTTTCATACATCATTGGAAACAAACACTGAAAGCTATCACATGATAGAAAAGTGTGCAATAAAGTTTTAAAGATCCCCATTTAGTTAAAAATCCTCAAAATGAGACTAGTAGGTGTATGTCTCACAGCAAAGGAAGTTGTACATTTGCACAATTCTGTATATAAACTGCAAGGGAACTGGACTTTGGTATCAGCATTGAATATGTGGATGAAACAAACTGTACCTCATTCAGGCCAACACAAAGTAATGCAGTGAAACCTCGAGATTGTAGAAGAGACAAAGAAACTAACTACTGATGGGTCGGAGAGATGCATTACTTACCAGGTAGGGGAGGGAGTTGTGGCAAGACTCATTCTGATCATGTGCAGGACAAAGATATGTCACAGGTGTGTAACATGAAGCAAAATGTTAGTTGGGTGGAGACAAATATTTTGAGGTGGTTCGGCCACGTTGAAAGAATGAGTAATGAGGATCTAACTCAGATAATTTACTCATCACAGATGGAAGGAAAGAGATGTAGAGAAAGACAAAGGAAATCATAGATGAACCAGAATCAGGAATGCCTGAAAGAGAAAAAAGTAGCAAGTATGAGGTACAAAAGGTCTCATGGTAGACATGTGTAGATGAAGCTTGAGTTGTGTTCCAAGATTACAGTAACTGGAAACTTTTGATAAATCAACAATAAGTAAATCTAACACCATCAGTAACTTTAATTTCACAGATCTTGCTTTGAGGAGCTGACCTTTGAAACTCAGAGAACAACTTACTTGTTGATGTGTATGTACACTGAATTGCTTTATATTAGCAATACTCCTTGTGCAGAAATGATCTGATCTGTGGTGCTGCTGATGGCCTCAAAATTGGGAACAGCTGATGTAAGATTGCAGAGTGTACACAAAATGATCAGTTTTGTGTTACCTCAAGGAAGAATGGGTCAACATTGAGATCATCCAACTTTGTATGTGGAATGATTGTGGGCGTACAACATTAAAAAGCAGTATCTCAACAACAGCTAACACAGTGAACTGCTCCCACTCTGTGATATCACAGGTCTATTGTGACTGGATCAACAGTGTTCAAACAACCAACCAAAGATCATGTGGGACAGTCACACATGGTTGACTCCCATGGTCAGCAGTGTGTACCATCTCATAACAAAGTAGAGATGATACACCATGATCCAACTAACCATCTAGTACAATGCTGAAACACGAAGACTAATATGCACATGGATAATGCATTAGACTTTAACTGCTGTCACAAGCACCCACTTTTACTGATCATCATCATCATTGTCAACCATTATCAATCCACTGCTGGACGAAGGTCTCCCCAAGTTTCCTCCACAACGGTCTGTCTTGTGCCAGTCTCCTCCATGTCACTCCCGCATACTTTAAAATTTCATCCATCCATCTCCCATGTGGTCTTCTTCTGGGCCTTTTCCTGTCCCTGGCAATCCAATCTAAAATTTCGGCTCTCCATCGATGGTATGTCCAGCCCATTGCCATTTCAGGGATTTAACTCTGATCATGATGTCTTCCATTCTTGTCATTTTTTGGATCCACGAGTTCCTCTTCTTATCTCTCCTGGTTACACTAAGCATGCACCTCTCCATGATTCTTTGAGTTATCTGCAGCCTTTGTATGTCTCTTTTAGTTAAGGTCCACGTCTCTGCACCATACGTAAGCACTGGAAGGATGCATTGATCAAACACTTTTCTTTTAAGACATAATGGCATATTGCTCTTGAAAATTATGCTGTTTCTTCCAAAAGCTCTCCAGGCGAGTTTTGTACGCCGATGAATTTCTTCATCAATGTGACCCTCACTTGATATCTGCTGTCCAAGATAAACGTACGTGTCTGTTATCTCCAGCTTCTCTCCATCAATCGATAAATCTTCATTTCTTGTAAAAGCATTGAACATCACTTTTGTCTTATGAAAGTTCATTTTTAATCCCACTTCTTTACTCTTGTCAGCAAGTTCCTGGATCATACTCTGCAGCTCTGATGGGGTAGTTGCAAAAATGACTACGTCGTCAGCAAAATGAAGGTGGGTTAGATAATCTCCATTAATCTTTATCCCTTTGTTTTCCCAGTTCAGTGATTGAAAGACATTTTCCAATGTGGCATTAAAGAGCTTCGGAGATATGGTGTCACCTTGTCTCACTCCCTTTCCAATTTTTATGTGTGTTGTACTTTCAAACAGCCTTGCATTTTCATAGATGTTATTAATAATATTAATGTATGCATCTTCAATACCGCAGGATTTCAGAGCCATTGTAACTGCTGATGGTTTCACCGAATCAAAGGCTTTTACTGATACACAAATGAAATTCTCCTTGCACAAGCATGTGCTGGTTCACTGATACGTGGAAATCCATTGCTAGGTCAGATGAATCCCCTTTCTAACTACATCATGCTGATGAGTGTGTTCCTATTTGGAGAAAGAAGCACGAGGCAATGGCACCAGGAGGTACTGTTGATGTTTGGCACGTTGGAGGCAGTGGTGTTGTGATTTGGAAATTGTTTTTGTTTCAGGCTCTGGGTTCACTGATCACAATGAATCAATAGCTCGATAGGACAGACTACCATTGCTGATCAAGTACATGGCAACAGTTTATCCAGACAACTCTGGCATCTACCAACAAGATAATGTGCCATCCCACAGTTCCCTGTTGTTGGTAAATTGGTTTCAGAAAACAACAATGAAATGAACTCTCCGCTCTCCCATGGCAACTCAACTCATTGGATTTCAACCCAACTGAAAAAGGAGACTTAATGCTATGATCCTCCACCTGCCCATGCATTCAACGTGTCGTGGCATTACATGACACGTTGAATGCATGGGCAGCTCTAACACAGGATGACACCCTGCAATACCTTGTGTGAGCACTAAAGGTTTCTTGAAACACCAAATAGACAGTTACACTTCCCATAGTACTTCTGTCCACTTAGCATTAAGCCATTAAAATAAAATATTCAATCATCCACTGCAGAACTTGTACATGAAACCTACTGATATGTTTACTACATTTGACTTAGTTCAGTCATGCAATATCTTTTTTTCTTGCATAACTGCTTTGACACAAAGTGAAGCTCATCTATTCAGCTGCCACATCTTGGCATGGAAAAGACTCAATCTTTGTTCATCCTTCCTTGAGCACTTGCACTCATTTCTTCCTGTGGACAGATGGTATACATCCATTTTTCAGTCAACTCTACAATGAACCTCAAAGGATCTTTCATCAAACACAATAAAACTTAATTACAATAAATATCAATGGAAACAAGGCAACGTTTCTGACTGACAATGCCAAAACTGCAGACTTGCTACACGACAGTGCTGTGGAACATCCAGCAGCTCTCAATCAAGACAACAGTAAGGATTGAACACCTACTATGATAGCAAACAGCAATCCCTCCTAAACATCACACAACAAACTACTAAGACTCTAATAAGCCAGTTTTAAGTACACAATAGTGCTGGAAAGTTCATTTTCCTCAAAGACTTTATTGAATTTTACTCTATTATTATACATAATTTTCCACCATCTTTTTAATCTCTTTTACCATTTGTTCCTCACATGGGAGGAAACTCTGTAGCTTCAGTGCCATCTGTAAATATTTTGATTCAATTTGTGTTTTTAACTGCAACTGAAATGGGATTTGTGCTCCAGCACTAGTATTGAGTATGCACGAGACTGACCAAGGAACAAAAAAGCTGAACTTTTTAATCGGGCGAAAAATCAGAACATGCGACAAGAAAGTGTGAATAGAAAGCAGCACAAGCAAGATGGAATTGTTCACTGCATTCACAATATAAAATTACTGAATTCAAAACAAAATAAGGTGATTTTAAAAGACACTGCTACAAACACATCTCTCCCTTCAATTTCCTTTTTTTTTTCTTTTGTACTTGCTAGAACTTCAGCTCAATTTTCCTCTTGCGTCGCTTTCTTCTCAGCAAGTTCCAAGGCTATATTTGTCTTTTGTTGCCTCTGTAGCTGCACAGCAATCTTTGCTTAGTTTTTCTTCCTGTTAATATAATTCCCTTCCTATGTCTTCACCACTTTTTTTCCTCCTCCCCTTTAATTTTATTCCCTTAGATGACAATATGTATCCATCATGCTGAAAGAACTTTCAGCCTGAGGACCACGAACGCATGATATCAAAGCTTTCGCTTCTTTAGATAAATGGAGTGACTTTCAGAATATGAATACTTTTGAACACCATGCATCAATTCTATCAAATTTTCAAACTCCGTCACTTCCGTTTTTGGAAAAATTTCCCTACCTTATCAAGCTTAAGTGCAGACATTTATGGGGAAAAGTAACACTTAACAACAACACAGGATAGCGAGAACATCGCAGGAAGAAAAAAATGCGATTTCGGGAGAAATCTTCACTCGGACAGACTTCCATTTTCCGAAACTTCTTCCTCTATTTTTAGGTTGAAATGCAGTATTTGTGGAATAAAAGTATATTTAAGAACAATACTGGGCAGAAGGAACATCGTGAGAAAAAAAAATTACGGAAGAAATCTTAGCAGCATCTAACTTCCATTTTAGAAAGTTTCGCAAGACGGAACCACGTTGTCAAACGAAAACCGAATCCCTCTCCCCCACCATTACCCCCCAAAATTTCTGTTCAGTTGTGCATTGATCTCGAGAATGCACAAAATGATAACGGAAATGGCAAAATTCTTTGAATTCATGGAAGAATTTTTGCCTGAACAGATTACATGGAAATCTTCGCGCTGTCTTAACTTCCATTTTTGGAAATCTTTCCCCACAGTTTCATGCTGAAATACAAACATTTATGCAATAAAATGACATTTACAAATTTTGAAAGATGACAATCCGATTTTTGGCGTAAATGTGACGAGGATGGTGAGTCGGATAATATCCGAAAACTTGAAAAAATGTTTTATCGTCCTGGAGCGGGACTCGAACCCGCGTCTCCCAGAAAGCGCCCGAGTATGCTAGCCACTACACCACCCAGAATGACCAAGTTTCAAGTTTCCGATCAATTTGAATATAACCATCACAGCATTCGCTAGTCGAAGCAACCAACATTCATGTTTAGCGATTCTGGAGGTTAAGAATCTTATCCCGTGTTTGCACGGAGAAGCAGATAAATCATGAAAGAAATACGGGATTACACCATTTAATACAAATTTTGAAAGATGACAATCCGATTTTTGGTGTAAATGTGACAAGGATGGTAAGTCAGATAATATCCGAAAACTTGACATTTTTTTCATTGTCCTGGAGCGGGACTCAAACTTGCATCTCCCAGAAAGTGCCCGGGTTTGCTAACCACCACACCACCCAGAATGACCAAGTTTCAAGTTTCCGATCAATTTGAATATCATCATCATTCATCATTGTCAACCATTATCAATCCACTGCTGGACGAAGGTCTCCCCAAGTTTCCTCCACAACGGTCTGTCTTGTGCCAGTCTCCTCCATGTCACTCCCACATACTTTCGAATTTCATCCACCCATCTTCCATGTGGTCTTCTTCTGGGTCTTTTCCTGTCCCTTGGAATCCAATCTAAAATTTCGGCTGTCCATCGATGGTCTGTTCTTCTGGCAGTATGTCCAGCCCATTGCCATTTCAGGGATTTAACTCTGATCATGATGTCTTCCACTCTTGTCATTTTTCGGATCCACGTGTTCCTCTTCTTATCTCTCCTGGTTACACCAAGCATGCACCTCTCCATGCTTCTTTGAGTTGTCTGCAGCCTTTGTATGTCTATTTTAGCTAAGGTCCACGTCTCTGCACCATACGTAAGCACTGGAAGGATGCATTGATCAAACACTTTTCTTTTAAGACATAATGGCATATTGCTCTTGAAAATTATGCTGTTTCTTCCAAAAGCTCTCCAGGCAAGTTTTGTACGCCGATTAATTTCTTCACCAATGTGACCCTCACTTGATATCTGCTGTCCAAGATAAACGTACGTGTCTGTTATCTCCAGCTTTTCTCCATCAATCGATAAATCTTCATTTCTTGTAAAAGCATTGTACATCACTTTTGTCTTCTGAAAGTTCATTTTTAATCCCACTTCTTTACTCTTGTCAGCAAGTTCCTGAATCATACTCTGTAGCTCTGATGGGGTAGTTGCAAAAATGACTATGTCATCAGCAAAACGAAGGTGGGTTAGATAATCTCCATTAATCTTTATCCCTTTGTTTTCCCAGTTCAGTGATTGAAAGACATTTTCCAATGTGGCATTAAAGAGCTTCGGAGATATGGTGTCACCTTGTCTCACTCCCTTTCCAATTTTTGTGTGTGTTGTATTTTCAAACAGCCGAATCTTTGCACTTGCATTTTCATAAATGTTATTAATAATATTAATGTATGCATCTTCAATACCGCAGGATTTCAGAGCCATTGCAACTGCTGATGGTTTCACCGAATCAAAGGCTTTTTCATAATCGATAAAAGCCATGCACAATGGAAGTTCATATTCCCTCGCTCTTTCAATTAGTTCTCTCAGTACGTGGATATGATCTATTGTGCTGTAGCCACTCCTGAATCCAGCTTGTTCTCTCGGTTGAGTCATGTCCAGTGTCACCTTCAAGCGGTGTGAAAGAACTTTAGTGAAGATTTTATAAACTACTGATAGGAGGCTGATAGGTCTGTAGTTTCCGAGATCCTCAATGTCACCTTTCTTATGTAGCAGGATCATTGTAGCGGTGTTCCAATCCTCAGGAATCTTTCCTTCATTAAGGCATCGAGTGAAAATTTGGGCGAGTACTGTTTTGATTTCTCCACTTGCTTCTTGTATGATGTCTACAGTAATTCCATCTTCTCCTGGAGCTTTTCCCCGCTTCATGTTCTTGATCGCATGTGCAACTTCTGCTGGAAGGACTGGAGGGACTCTGGTACTGGTATCTTTCATGATGTCTGGAGTGCATGTATCATCCCTTTCATATAATTTGGAGTAGAAATCTTTCACTCTTGTCAAAATTTCTGCCTCTATTTCTTGTTACAGAACCATCTTCTTTTCTCAGTGCCATAATCTGCTTTCTTCCCTTACTGAGATGTCCCTTTGCTATCTTTAGGCTTTGGTTGTTTTCAATTGCTTTCTTCACTAGTTCACAGTTGAATTTTCTTACGTCGTCAGTGACACTTTTCGTACTGTCTTGCATAGCTGTATATATATTCCACTTTGGAAGTCACATCTTCTTTAGTTGTCCTCATCTCTCTTCTTTTTGCATCAACATTTTCGTTTTTCCTGATAATTTATTTACATGCAACTTGTTCTTAGACCGCAACAATTTGAATATAATATAATATATATATCGCTAAACATGAATTCCAGTTGCTTCGACTAGCGAATCCTGTGATGGTTATATTCAAATTGATCGGAAACTTAAAACTTGGTCATTCTGGGTGGTGTAGTGGTTAGCATACCGGGCGCTTTTTGGGAGACGCGGGTTCGAGTGTCGCTCCAGGACGATGAAAAAAAGTTTTCGGATATTATCTGACTTACCATCCTTGTCACATTTACGCCAAAAATCGGATTGTCATCTTTCAAAATTTGTATTATGGCGTAATCCCGTATTTCTTTCATAAAATGACATTTAATAACAAAATTGGGAACAGGCAACATCGTGAGATAAAAAAAATTACGATTACGGGAAAAATCATCACTTCGTTTAACTTCAGTTTTCGAAAGTTTTGAAAGACGAAATACCATCCCCAGACTGAAAATGATCCATCCCTTAACCCTCCCCCCCATTTCTTTTCAGTTCGGCATCGATCTCGAGAATAACCCAAATGATGACATAAAAAGCAGAATTCTGCGGAAGAATCTCATGTATGTGAGTGGGCATGTTATTTATTTATTTTTTTTTTTTTTTTATTGGAGGTTTAAACGACCACCGTGACCAACTCAATGGGCTATAAGCAGTCGCCCGTCCCTAATTTAGGGTCACTGGTTCCAGGGAAGGGAGAGAGCCAGTGCCGAAAGACAAACACAACATCCATGCCTGACCGGGATTCGAACCCGGACCCCTTACGGACGAATGATCAGAGGCCAGCGCCTTAGACCACTGCGCCACCGGGGCGGCTTGGGCATGTTATGATGTCTTATTAATTCAATGTTTGTTCTGAGTCTCATGCTGTAAAATAAAGTCATGAAATTAATTATTTAATAACTGCCTGCCACAATCATGGCATATGATCATTAATGCCTCACTATATATTTATTTACTAAATATGACCAAACTTTGGGGCTTTATTTATTTTATTTTTTTTATTAGAAACACATTTAATACTTATTTTTACCTGAGTCATTTTTTCCACTGGGGTAGGAATACCATCTATGACTAATGGAGGTAATTCATGTAAAGTTGGATCATCTTGAGTCTGAGGTGGAGCTTGTTCGGCCAGAGCAGTTTCAAGCTCTTGCATTATGATATTTTTACAATTTCTCACCTGCAATTCAGTAACACAGTAGTTTCATGTCTTATAAATTAAAATCTAGAAAAAGCACTCAGCACAAAATGTGCGAAAACACACAAAAAGAAAATTTTCCAACATAAAAGATAAAAATAATTTATTTTAAAAATGATTAGAGAGCAGAAAAACTTTACTTGCTTTATTGAAGAATTTAGATTTCTTTCATTCTTAAGATTTTCAGTTTAATCAGAATCCAGTTTGTTAACATATTATGCAAAAAAAAAAAAGAAAGAAAAGGTACATTTTGTACGTGAATCCTGTTGAAACAGAAATTTTACGGACCAAAAAATTTTCCATTCTCTCTCTATAGACAACGAGTGGCCACTTTATTATGACCACCTGACAGTTTTAAGCAAATGAGCTATGGCTGCACGCTGTTGCTGCCAGAGGGCGAGGCTAGTATAAAAAGGGAAGGCTTAGTGCTTGCGACAGTAGTAGAAGTGATTTTTTGGGCGACGAGATGGGTAAAAAATGTGATTTGACGGACTTTCAGCATGGGATGATTGGAGGAGCTTGGAGCCATGAAACAAGTATCACCGAAACCGCCGTATTCGTGAAATGTTCCAGAGCAGCGGTTGTTAAAGTGTTTAAAGACTGGACTGTCAGCCAAAAACTGGGTCTCTACGTGCAACGTGTGGTCGTCATCGACTAGTGACTGCTCGGGCGGAACGGAAGTGTCCAGACTGGTAACAGACAACAGAAGGGCAACAGTGCAGCAAATTACAGACCATCTTAATCAAGGATCCCCTCAAATGATCTCTGCACACATTGTTCGCCGTCAACTACATCGGATGGGATATGGCAGCCGAAGGATTGTTCAAAAACCTTTGCTGTCTGCAGTTAACAAGAGAAACAGTTCGCACAGGAGCACAAGGATTGGACAGTTGGTAATTGGAAACAATTTATGTGGTCCGATGAATCATGTTTTCAGTTGCACCATGCCGATGGCCGAGTGAGAATTTGGCGGAAACAGAACGGAAGCATGGACCCCAAATGCATTGCTACAACCCTTCAAGCTGGTGGAGGCAATGTTATGGTTTGGGGAATGTTTTCTCGGCATGCTTTGGGCCCTTTAATTCGTGTTGATCAACGTCTGACTGGCACATCATATCTAAACATCGTTGCGGACCAAGCGCACTTGTCATGTGAATAGTTTATCTCAATGGCGATGGCTACTTTCAACAAGATAATGCGTCCTGCCATAGTGCTCGTATTGTACAGGATTGGTTTCAGGAACATGCTGGTGAGTTTACTTTGCTTAGGTAGCCCCCACAATCACCAGATCTCAACCCCATTGAGAATTTGTGGGATGAAGTTGAACGAGCCATCAGACAGCTGGATCCACAACCCTGCAATCTCACACTTCTAGAAAGTGCTATTCATCAAGCATGGTCTCAGATTCCACAAACCACCTATCAACATCTCGTGGAGTCCATGTCACGAAGAATCGACGCAGTATTAAAGGCAAAAGGTGGCCCAACGAAGTACTGAGGGGGTGGTCATAATGAAGTGGCCACTCAATGTATAAAGGCTTCCCAGACTGAACCAGTGTTTTGCCAGTTACAAAAATGTTTCTAAAATATTCTAATAGATAATTTGATTCTGATGATTCTTTTAACTTTAATTATAAATTTATAGTACTGAAATTGATAATTTCCATATAATGTTGACAGAAGTATACATAACTGTTAATTCAGAAAACATTTAAATTTTGTTACATATAGTCCCCCCCTCCCCTCTTTAGCATATCATCTTTAAACATAAAGAGTTAATTGTCATAACTAGTTAAAAAGTACTATTAGTGATCATGGAGAAAGAAATCCAGAATGTCTCCATTTTTCACAACAAAAAATATAATTCCCCACAACAAAACATACAAGATTACTTTTTAAAAAGTGATGGCTGCATCTTTTTAACTGAAATGTTTAATTTTTACAAAATGCAGCAGTTTTTTAATTAGCATTATTCTTGCTTACTTATTGGGGAGCATTTTAAAAATAGTCAAGCACAGTTTTCTCTACAAACAATTTGTTACAAGACTTGTCTTGATATACTGGAAATTCTCAAAGGTGTGATAAACTTTGTAAATAACTGGTGTGAGGTTTTACAGTGAGCTTTATTGCTGCACTTTTCTCATTAGTGGATGTAGTTTCATTATCACCATCAATGCTGATTGCCTCTAAACAATGTCCTCTAAACTCTCTGTGGGAGCTTCAATTACTGTATGTCCATTTACATACATGCCTATATCCATATCTACCTCTACACATCCTCACCTAGATTATTAAAGTAAGCTAATTCTAATGCTGTTCATACTCATCTGAAGCTTTACCAGATCTGCTTGCTTTGGGAAAATTTGCATTGACATAATTTTGTGACATGCTCTAGAATGCCATATTCCAGCATCAAGAATGGTAATAGATTTTGTTTATTCAGCAGCAATTGAAACACTTTTCATTCTAGTTGTAAATGAATTTATGGCACCTCTATTGATAGTGTACTGTGGGATTAACTTTTTTACAGGTCTTATATAGAGGTTATCATTAAAAAAAAAGTTGGTCACATTTTCAAACTAAAGTCTAGTTTGTCATCAGGACTATGTCACTGTAGTAGTTGCTGCCACTCAGTTGGAAGAGTCCAACCGTAATTATCGTTAATTGTGGTATTTCTTGTTCTTGCTATTTCGATCCCTTCTTCTAGTTTCGTCTTTACTAAGTTAGACTGGTGGGCGATTATTCTTACTGAGTCCCAATTTATGGAGTGTCCACTTGCTTGTATATGTCTGTCTAGCCCTGTTTTATTACTAATGTTCCTAAAAAAAAGTCTGAATGAAAGAACACCAAGCAGCTATTAGGAACATTAGTAACAAAACCGGGCTAGACAGACATATACAAGCAAGTGGACACTCCATAAATTGGGACTCAGTAAGAATAATAGCTCACCAGTCTAACTTAGTAAAGACGAAACTAGAAGAAGGGATCGAAATAGCAAGAACAAGAAATACCACAATTAACGATAATTGCGGTGACGAACTAGGCTTTAGTTCGAAAATTTGATCTTTTTTTTTTTTTTTTTTTTTTTTGAATAACAACCTCTATAAGACCTGTAAAAAAGTTAATTCCACAGTACACTTTTCATGTTTTCCAGTAATGAATATAAAACTAGTTTTGGGTAATTTATTCCCATGTTCAGGATGATTCCTTGAACCATTGGCTCAGTAACACTTGTAGTTGGTGGCAGCCATGTTAGTTTAACATTTGGTAGTACAATATGTGGATGGAAATGGCATTATCAAGAAATATAATAACGTGCCACTTTTGTTCCATTCTTGTGCTAAAAACTATCAACAATTCCTCCATAATGTCTGCAGTCATCCAGGATTTCCTTTTTCCTTTGCCCTCATCTGGTTGTTTTTCCACGTCTATTTTCTTAAATAACACAAGAGATAACTGGTCTAACTGTTCCTAAAAGTATGCAAGAAGACAGTTAGGTGTTCTTTCAACTGCTTATATCCCATGTGTATGTGCATGCATTTTTCCTTCAGAGTTTCACTAGGCAGTGGAAAAAAAAAAAAAAAAAAAAAAAAAAAAAAAAACATTAGATGCATGAAAATCATTCTCTCCAAGTCTCTAGGCAATCTTTTTGGCACGTGCTTGTAACATAAGTCCATATGCAGGTAAATTTTGGGGCTTTATATCAACATTCATTCTGCTCATTACCAATCTTCAATCTTGAGCATGTTTTAGTAGTACCATTTCCATTCAACCACACATCCATTATACAGGGTGCATAGGAAAGTCCCTTTAGCCTGAAATAACTTGCGAACGGAGAGAGGTACAGTTATGCAAGTGAGATAATGGTATAGTAAAGCGACTATGCCCGATTGAATGCAACCAATAGCAGCACCCCTAGTGGCAAAATGCGAAAGTTAGCCATTGCAAATCGAAAACAAAAAGAGATAGAGCAAAATGTCCAATTACAAAGTTGTAGAGCATCAATTAATTAGTACAAAACGACATTTGTTTCACACAGACAAGATAAATTGTCGCCTGAATACCCTAAAATGTCCAAACTCGATGCACGATGATTCAAATCTGCATATTCACATTTCGCAAATGTAGCCGTATGCAAATGCAGATTGTGACATTGTACCGTACCAATGATATAAAAACCAGTAGCAGGATGTACCCTGATCAGAAGTTTAGGTCTACGTATGCTGTGTGAGAATGGTGAGCTTCGCTCACTCCCAAAATTGCAATATGGTGCTTATTTATGGCGAATGCCAACGAAACGTGGCGCTAGCTGCATGGGAATATGCCGTTCGTTTTCCAGCTGGTCCACATCCAAGTGTGGTTACCATCGCAAGCGTAGTGAGACGGCTCATTGAGACAGGAAGCACTAAAAGTCGTTCTCGTTCTGGCAGACCAGTGGGTGCAGGTATGCGTATAATGGCAGAGGATATTTTGGCATATGCACTAGCCCATCCACAAAGCAGTACAAGAGATATCAGCAGGGCGAGTGACTTAACACAGGGCCGTGTATGGCAAATACTGCATGCTTAAAGTGCACATACCTATCGTGTCACTCCGCAGCAAGAACTGTTACCACGGGACAATGAGCGTCGATTTAATTGGTGCAACTGGGCATTGATTAATGTTGAAGGTGACTCAGACTTTTTATCCAACATTCTTTGGTCGGACGAGGCAGTGTTCCACCGTACCGGATTACTAAACTGACACAATGCCCACTACTGGGCGATGGAAAATCCCTTGTGGGGACAATCCACCAGACATCAAGTGCGTTGGTCCATTAACGTGTGGTGCTGTATTTGGAAGAACTGCTTAGTGTGTATTTGTTCATACCTATGCCTGTTCCCTTCAAACGTTCACACAAAAGGTTGCGCATCGATTTCGGACATTTTAGGGTATTCAGGCGACAATTTATCTTATTCGTGGGAAACAAATGTCATTTTGTTAATTAATTGATGCTCTACAACTTTGTATTGAAAATTTTGATCTATCTCTTTTCGTTTTCGATTTGCAATGGCTAACTTCTGCATTTCGCCACTAGGGACGCTGCTATCGGTTGCACTCGATCGGGCATAGTCGCTTTACTACACCATTATCTCACTTGCATAACTGTACCTCTCTTCATTCGCAAGTTATTTCAGGCTAAAGGGACTTTCCTATGCATCCTGTATATGTGTCACCTTTCTCACAGTCTCATAAAACTGTGTTTTTTTTTTATTTTAAACTTTATTGATATTGTTTCATGTTAAAAATGATCATTTGCATTAGCTTCAATGACTTTAATTTTAGTTCCTAAGTCTAGCATGTGTTTGTGTTTAGTGCTTCTGCAGAGAAATTACAAAACTATCTCTGAGAAGTAAAAGGTACACAAACACTGAAGCAGAAAGTTCTGTAGTGCAATTACAACTGAAATAATAAGCTATAAGTGCTACCTTACAATTCTAAAGCAGTGTTTCAAAATCATGAGTTTACATCCTTTTCTAGTGAATCTACAGGTTCTGTTGGGATGTCCTGCAAACTGAGAAATATTACATCCATGCATATGTCTGGAATCAGGAGTGCCAAGTTCCCCAAATTATTGAGGGGGAAGGTGTGAAGAGATCAGACATGGTGGAAGGAGCATGTCTGTTCCTTTGTCAGGAGGAAAATAAAATTCAAGAAGATAAACTATGAGCTTCGACGTACATTTTGAAATGCAATTTTGTAACTGCTCATCAGGAAATGAACAAGGAAATAGAAATATTCTTTTGCTGAATATTAATATTTTTAAAAGTGAAATTCAGCCTGCAATTTTATAAAAGTATCCTGAGAGACTTTGTTTCCAAACGTTTATCAAAAATATGAAAAATTAGCACTGTTACTCAAACAAAGAACGAGACGTGCAAAAAATAAATAGATACATAAAGGCACTGGAGATTATTATACGCTTCTGTATTTTTATTTATTTTATTTTTCACAATCGTTTTAAACATCACAAGAACATTGAACAAAACATGGGGCTGACAATCAAGTTTCTTATCAAATAAGCAATACTTTATAAGGGAAAAAAGTTTACCTATTTTGTTATTTATAATTTTTCTTGGAAATAAATCGCTATGACCTCATAAGGTGGAGCTTCGTCCACTTTATGAAGCCAAAGCGATTATTTAATTAAACAGGGCCAAATATGTTGGGTGGGCACTGCCCTCCTAGTAAAATTATTAGGGGGACAAGATTCACCTTGCCCCCATAGTTGGCACCTATGTCTGGAATACTGCCTTTGAACTGCTTCACAAAAAACATACATGAGACCAACAAAGGAACAAAAAGCTAAACTTTTTAACATAGTGAAAAATCAGAACACATGACAAGAAAGGGTCAATATAATGCAGTGCGAGCAAGATGGAATGGTTCACTGTAATTTGTTTATGTAAATATTAAACTGGTACACATCACTTTATATGCAATACAAAATTACTGAATTCAAAACAAAATAAAATTGTTTAAAAGGCATTGCTTCAAACACATTTTTTTCTTTTTGCACTTGCTAGAACATCAGCTCAATCTTCCTCTTGTGTTGCCTTCTTCTCCGCAAGTTCCATGGCCATATGTGCCTTTTGTTGATCTCCAGCTGCACAGCAATCTTCGCTTAGTTTTTCCATCTGTTGATATTATTCCCTCCCCAGTTCTTCATTGTAACTTTTCTTCTTTTTCTTTCCTTTTATTCCCTCAAATAACAATAATTTATCCATCATGCTGAAAGAACTTTCAGCCTGAGGGCCATGAATGCATGATATCAAAGCTTTCACTGCTTTTAGACACGTGGTGTAACTTTCAGACTATGAATACTTTTGAACACCACGCATCAATTCTAACAAATTTTCAAACTTCGTCACTTCCGTTTTGGGAAAATTTCCTCTTCCTTATAAAGCTTAAGTGCATACATTTATGTGGGAAAGTAACCTTTAACAACAACATAGGACAGTGAGAATACCGTGAGAAGTAAAAAAAAACCTGATTACGAGAGAAATCTTCGCTTCGACCGACTTCCGTTTTCGGCAACTTTTCGCTCCATTTTTAAGCTGAAATGCAGTATTTATGGAATAAATGTACATCTAAGAACAATACTGGGCAAAAGAAACATTGCGAAAAAAAAAAAAAAAAAAAAAAAAAAAAAAAGAAATGGGAAAAATCTTTGCTGCGTCTAACTTTCGTTTTCAAAGGAAAATGAATCCCCTTCCCCACCATTTCCCCCAAAATTTCTGTTGTGCATTGATCTCGAAAATGCCCAAAATGATAACAGATATGGTGGAATTCTTGGAATCCACGGAAGAATCTTGTGCCTGAAGACTACAGGGATATCTTCGCGCCATCTTAACTTCAGTTTTGGAAAATCGTTGCCCACAGTTTCATGCTCAAATGCAAACATTTACGCAATGAAATGATATTTGAGAACAATAGTGGACACAGGCAACATCGTGAGAAAAAGAAATTACAATTTCCATTTTCAAAAGTTTTGAAAGGTGAAATACCATTCTCAGAGGGATAAAGACCCCCTACACCCCCTCAAATTTCTCTTCAGTTCTGCATCGATCTCGAGAATGACCCAAATGATGACAAAAAAAAACTTAATTCCGCGGATCAATGGAAGAATCTCATGCGTGAAAAAAGTAAGAAATGAAACTGCTCCCAATGCACCAGTTGCATGGGAATATTAGTGATCCAGCTCCACTGTGTGGTATTGCTAGTTCAGTGAACTACTAAATAGGTGTAAAGGCCACCTCTCTTCCTACACAGTCGTATCCTGGTCTTGGAGATCACTCTCTTCTTGTTGACTCTCAACTAAAAAGATACAGTAGTTATACATGTACACTGTTGGTTACCACACTTTTCTGATCTTTGAAAAAAGACCAGAGGCAAATTTTCTGTACTCTTCTCATAGGTTCTGTGTCATATCCATATGCTTTGATGAGTAGAAGTTGTTGACAGTGAACCACAAATCTAGAATAATTTTCTTAATGCTACGATTGATGAAAGCCAAAAAAAAAAAAAAAAAAAAAAAAAAAATAGTTTCTTTGGAAATGGCTAAAAGAGGAAAAAAAAAAAAAGATTAGGAGCTTTCTGGTTATAAAATGTTTGTTCATAAAAATTGTGAAATATGAAGTTCATTTCTGTGTTACATAAGTTTTTTTTCATAAAGGAACATAACATGGAACTTACATATTTTGTCAGGGCAAACAATATTTTCTGTCTTCAAGAGGTATCTGTTTCATAAATGGCTCAGTTTAAACAGTTATCACTGTATATTGTAAATAACTTGTTAGAACAGATGAACTAGTAATGACAAAGCCAGAGAAAAGCTTTTCTTATCTGGAGGAGGGAGAAAAGACTTTAAATTATGCCCTTTTGATTTCAAAAACTACTCAAATAATATTATACAGTATCTACTTTTTCATACCTCAATTATAGAATAACTGAAGTATGAGAAAATAACAGCTTTTATGGCATCAGCATATCCACATATTGTTCTAAATGTTCCTTTCCATTGTTTCAGACAATTGCTTCCAGGCATAAGAGAGGTCCATACCTCACAGGGTAGGCTACGTATGCTCTGTGTGTATGCGTGTGTGTGTGTGCGTGTGTGTGTGTAACTTCTTCAGTTACAATTTTCAATAAATTTATTTACATGTTATGCATATAATCACTCAAGCAGCAATCAGAATATGACTCTGAATTATCCTACTTTACTATTCACCATGTAACATTGTATCAAAACACCTGAACATTTCCATTTTTACTTCCCTCAGAATACAAATTTATGCCCCAAATATAACTGTTCTGGGAAAGCAACTGCACATCCTGCTGCCCTGGTAGCTACAGATCTGAATAATGATAAA
Source organism: Macrothele yani (assembly GCA_039090855.1). NCBI lineage: Eukaryota > Metazoa > Arthropoda > Arachnida > Araneae > Macrothelidae > Macrothele > Macrothele yani. The sequence continues at coordinate 86,641,447 of CM077003.1, read as the reverse complement.
TATAATACATAAATTTCATAGTATTCTATAAATACTGCAAAAATTGCTCTTTTCGCAACAAGAGGGCTCTTCATTTTTGTGAAAGCATCAAAATTTTTGTACCTCTTCAAACAACTGCAATACTGATAGCCCTAATTATATCCCCATCACTTGGAAATTCCTCCTATCATTTGGCAACAACCACAGTGAAGTACTTGAAAACCCATATCTGGCAACCGGTCTTGTTCTAATTGTTTACAGGTGAACAAGATCAAAGCCAGGCTGAAAATCTTGTTTACCTAATAGACAATGCTATTAGGCAGTGCTATTGCAATAATTGCGTGAAGCTATCACGAGTGCACTGTGAGGGAAATTGCAACAGGGAGTTCTGCTTCTCCAAGACAATGATCCAATCCACACCGCTGGTGTTTCCATGCAAGCTGTGACAAAATGTGGCTTCCAACTGCTTCCCCACCCGCCGTACTCACCTGACCTTGCCCCCTAGTGACTTTTTCCTCTTTAAAAATCTGAAAAAAGATCTGCAGGATAAGCATTTTGCAGATGATTCTCAACTGAAAGGCAAAAAAAGTATTGGTTCAAGGAGAAAGATAAAACATTTCTTGCAGTGTGTATTCCCCAACTCTATGATCGGTACAACAAGTGTGTTAAAGTCAGGGGAGACTGGAAAATAAAGACACGTTTTTAAAAATAAATTTTGTCTTTGTTGTACGTTTCCTTAGAATTTATTGAATGCCCTACATATGTTAAGAGATTTTTAATCCAAAATTATACAGGCCTTCCAAATTTGAAAAGTAAAACAGCTCAACAAAGAAAAGTCTTCTTGCATGTATATACTGCATACATGAGATCGACCAAGAAACAAAAAAGCTGAACTTTTTAACCGGACAATAAATCAGAACATGTGATGAGCAAGTGTGAATATAACTCAGCACGGGATGGAATTGTTCACTGTGATTTATTATGTAAATATTAGACAGGAACACATCGCTGTATAATATAGTTTTGAAAGAAATAGCTTTAAATACAGTATTTGTTTTTTTCTTGTTTTGTTGTTGTACTAGTTAGAACATCAGCTCAAGTTTCCTCTTGTATTGTTTTCTTCTTAACAAGTTCCACGGTCATATTTGTTTTTTGTTGACTCTGCAGCTGCACACCATTCATTGCTTAATTTCATTTCCTGTTGATATCATTCCTTTCCCATTTCTTCATTGTCACTTTCCTTTTTCTGTTTTTAATTCCCTCATACAGATATTTATCCATCAAGCTGAAAGCACTTACAGCCTGAGGACCAAGCCTTCACTATTTTAGATAACTTTGAGAATATGAAAACTTTGAACATTATGCACCAATTTGTAAGAACCCCCCCCCCTACACACACATTATTAAGCTTAAATGCAAACATTTATGAAGAAAAGTAACATTTCACAACAACACAGGACAGTGAGAACATCACGGGGGGGGGGAAACATCACGATTATGGAAGAAATCTGAGATTCGTTCGAATTTTGTTTTTGGAAACGTTTTCCCATTTTTCAGCTGAGATACAAAAATTTATGGAATAAAAGGATATTTAGTAACAATACTGGCCAGCAGGTACATCATGAGAGAAAAGTTACTATTACGGGAGAAATCATCACTTCCATCTAACTTCGGATTTTTTAAAGTTTCGAAAGACGGAATTCCATCCTCAGCAGAAGATGAATCCCCAGCCACCTCTAATCCCCCCAAAATTCCTGTTCAGTTGTGCGTCGATCTTGAGAAAACCCCAAATGATAACAGAAATGGCAGAATTCCTCAAATCCACAGAAGAGTCTCATGCTTGAAAACTACAGGGAAATCTTTGCACCATCTTAACTTCCATTTTTGGAAATCATTGTCCACAGTTTCATGCTGAAATATAAACATTTATGCAAAAAAATTCATATTTAACAACAATACTGGTGAGAGACAACATTGTGAGAAAAAAGAAATTATGCTTATAGGAAAAACCTTCACTTCGTTTAACTTCTGTTTTCGAAAGACAAAATACCATTTCCAGATGGAAAACAACCCCCTCCATTAATCCCCCTAAAAAAATTATCTTCATTTTTGCATTGATCTCAAGAATGACCCACATGATGACAGAAAAAGCGGAATTCTGAAAATCTGCGGAAGAATCTTATGTATGATATGGTTGAAAAGACATCACTGAAGAACTCATAATTCTCACAGCTGAAAGAAATCCTTAAAAGGGGTCTTGACCCTTATACTACTGCACAAGCATTGCAGGTGAGAATGGGAAGTAATGAATGGTGACAATAACTGCCTAAAGTTTTCAAGAAAAATCCCTTAGAATGCTATAGGGAGCATTTTATAATAAAAATGGGCTGCAATTGAACGAAGTTTTGAAGAAAATGAAGAAAAAAATATCAAAGTGAATACTCTCAGAAAATGGATCTATCTAGGAAGATACAGCCAAAATCACCTAGTTTAGAGAAAGAACTACACTGGTGTGCAAAAATTAAGGACGAAGAGGAGAAATTAGCATAACAGCGGAACGAGCAGGCAGAACGGACCGAAAGACCACTCAGGAGATAGACTAGGGTCCAGTATGGTAGGGTATGCGCATAAGGGTGGTCCACTTTGCAATGGAAAAAAAAAAGGTATTCAAATCATGGCTCCACATAGCGTAAGTTTGTCCATTATGATGTAGTAATGTGTGCACCAAATTTTAGCTCGATACGTGGAAGTTTAGTGGTCGCCCAGAAGTTTACTTTTTGGTAGCTAGCTCAAATTTCTCTTCTTTTCAGGTATAAACAACCATGTCGACATCTAGTTTGAGATCTGCTCCCACTAACTGGCTTCTTGGAAAGCCAATCTCTAACTTCTCTACAGCAAGACTTTTCCGTGGATTGGATGTGCTCCGGATGGTCCAGTTTTACCATTTAGAAGAGGGCAAGAGCTTGTCAGTGAGTTACAAATTGACCTGTGAAGCAGTTGTGATTGTTTGGAAGCGTGCGAGGATTCCTACACAGCGGATTGATTCGTGTGTGAGAAAACGCTCAAAACTTTATGAACGATATTTAGCTGTGAAGAAGCACCACACTCGTCAAGGAGAAAATGACCACTGTGCATGAGGATATGTTCAAAAGTGATCTAGAAGAATTGTTTGATGTTGCCGTGAAAAATGCTATAATGCAAATGAAAAATGATGAAGACCAGGTATTCCTCCAGAAACAAAGAGAAGATGTATTTTTATGTAGTATGAGTGGTGCTGACTTAAAAACAACAGAAAAAGAAATTAGGAAAAGACAGCGGGAGGAAAAAGATAGAAAGGCGACAGAGAAATATAAAGAAAGAGAGAGAGAGCAAATGTCTTCCTGGGAAAACTGCAGAGCTTTCTTCATCATCTTCACATAGCTCTGAAAGCGAAGGCGAATATCAACCTGTAGCGTCCACATCTGCCGCACCTTCTACTCCATTCCCATCCAAATGACGTAAAAATATATTTACGTTACCAGAAGTCGTCGGAGCTCTGGATCGAGTCAATCTTCCGGATAGAGGAGCTGTATTTGTTGCTGGAGCCGTTGCAGGGGCGCTTGGACACGATATTTCCGAAATAACCTTTTCCCGAAGCTCCATTAGGCGCTCTAGAAGATTAGAAAGACAGAAAGCCGCAGCAGCTGAACAAAAGAAATCGTATTTGGAAGGGCCTTTTTTTTTTACATTGGGATGGCAAACTTTTGCCTCATATTGATGGATCCAAGGTGACAGTTGATCGCATTGCTATACTTCTCACTGGAAATGGCCAAGAACAGCTTTTGGGAATTCCCAAGATAGATAGAGGAACAGGGGAAGCTCAGGCACAAGCTTGCGTTGAATCAATCGAGAAATGGAATGTTAAGTCTGAAATCAAAGGACTTGTGTTTGATACGACAGCGAGTAATACTGGGCTTTACACAGGAGCTTGCACAACAATTGAAAAAACCCTAGGCAGTGAACTCGTTTGGATTGCATGCCGCCATCATGTTATGGAGATTATGCTTTCAGCTGTTTTCTTATGTGTATTCGGTTCCACTGGAGGTCCAGAAACTGCACTCTTCAACCGCTTTCAGAAAGGGTGGCCTACGATTGATCAAAGTGCTTATAGTGCAGCAGACATTGACCTCTTTCAGGATCCTATATTAAACAGATTACGACAAGAAATGCTGGAGTATTTACCAAGTGCATTGGAAAAACAGCAACCAAAAGATGATTATCAAGAACTTCTGCGCTTGTCTCTCTTGTTTCTTGGTGGAGGAAGTGGCACAGAAACATTTCGAGCTCCTGGCCCTACACATCATGCTCGATGGCTGGCTAAAGGTATTTTCGCTCTAAAAATATGCCTCTTTCAAAATCAGTTTCAGTTAACACCTCGAGAGACAATAAATACAGTGAATTTGGCTTTGTTTGTAAGCCTGGTTTATGTGAAGTATTGGAATGAAGCTCCGGAATTAGAGCTCCATATAATAATATCCAGCTTCTAATTCTCCTAAAACTTTACCCTAATAAAAAAAATTGGCGAGAAAGCCTACAATGCTTTTGCCAGGCACCTTTGGTTTCTTTCTGAGCACTTGGTAGCCTTAGCTTTTTGTGACGATCGAGTGCCCACGAAAACTAACGAAAAAATGGTCAATCTGAAACGTCCACAGCTGCCCAATTTTCCGCGACATATAGCAATATCTGAGGAAAAAGATCTCAATCTAGAAAATTTTGTAACTAAAAGGACTAGCTTCTTCGATATCCTTTTTGTTGGAGGAAAAATTAAATCTAAAGCGTTTCTGAAAATGCAACCCCAACAGTGGAGAAATGATCCTGTTTTCATTGAACTTCGTGAACGTTGCTGTAAGATGATGGTTGTGAATGACATTGCCAAGCGAGGCATCAGTTTGATTAAAAAATACAACCAGTCACTTATCAAGGACGAAGAACAAAAGCAGTTCATTCTACGACTGGTGGCAAATCATAGAAAACAGTTTCCTTCATCTCTCTTATGTCATAATTATTCAATTTTTGAAATTTATCATTTTCAGTTATGCAGTACCCAAAAGTTAAATATTGGGCGACCCCTAAATATCGTTTTTTTGCAAAACCCTTTGGTGTACTTATCATTCACATACTATAACATAAAATAAAAGTTGTGGAGAAAGAACATTTAAAACTTTTTTTTTTGGACCACCCTAATGCGCATATATGCAGCATGACGTAGGGCGGGGGTTGGCGGAAGGATATAAAGCACACGGGCGGTGTACGCTCAGCAATTCGGTGAAAGCTATTGCACGATGTACATCGGTTTGAACGATGTTGAGTTGCTGCCACCGTGTGATATGGCCAACAGACAATCCAGTAGACTACATCTGGATGACTTTACCCGAGGTTGCGTCATTGAGAAGTTGGAAGAAGGTCGAAGTGTGACTAGTGTGGCCGAGGAGTTCGGGATCGCTCACAGCATCGTTTCATGAGCTTGGAGAGCATTTCAAACGACAGGAACAGCTGTCCGAGAGTTTAGCAGTGGTCGTCTACGATCAACCACGGCGGCGGACGACTGGTATATTGTCCTACAGGCAAGAACAGACAGACGGCAGACAGTGGGAGAAATCGCAAGGCACATGCAACAGACAACTGGACATCCGTTATCGCGTTTTACTGTGGCCAGGAGGCTGCACAAAGGTGGTCTATTTGCACGACGACCAATACGGTGTGTGCCATTAACGCCTGTTCATCAGAGACGGCGGTTCCTGCGGTGCCAGGAACACAAGTACTGGACACATCAGCAATAGGGTCGAGTTCTCTTTACGGACAAGAGCTGGTTTAGTCTGACGAGCGATTCTGGACGTATACGCATCTGGAGAAAGCAGGGGACATGCAATCACACCTCCAACATCATCAAAAGGGACAGGTTTGGAGGTGGCGGAGTTCTCGTTTGGGGTGGTATCATGCTTGGTAGCCGTACTGACCTCCACATCTTCCAAGGAGGTTCAGTCACTGGTGTCCGCTATTGTACAGAAGTTCTTCTGCCTCACGTGCGTCTGTTTAGAGGTGCTGTGGGTTCTGAGTTGCTCTTCATGGACGACAACGCTGCACCTCATCGTACAGTGGCTGTCGCAGAGCTGTTGGAAAGTGAAGATATTCAACACATGGATTGGCCCACAAGGTCCCCGGACCTAAATCCAATCGGACACGTGTAGAACCTTCTCGGGAGATGCTTGGCAGCACGTCACCAGCCGCCAGCAACGATTCCGCAGCTGCGATTGGCGCTACAAGAGGAATGGGCCGCGATGCCTCAACAGCTTCTTGACAACCTTGTCCTCAGTATGGACAGACATTGTAAATCCTGCAATGCAGTCAGGGGTGATCATATCCCCTACTAAAGACTGGATTTTTCTTGGCAGCCGCCTGTCACATGGACGTTTCTGTCTTCTGTCCAGTTGTGCTCGAAGCTACCTTTTCAGTAAAGTGCCTTTGTATCCTTTGGATTCCTTGTTTGGATGGTTTTGCTCACTTGTCCCATATTCTTATATCTTGGGGATCTTATGGTATGATTTGAGTCGATGTGGAGCACTTCTGCACGACGTTACATTCGAAAACCGTCTCGTCCTTAATTTTTGCACGCCAGTGTACAAGCTTTTGAGAAAAAGGCCAAACCTGTGTCCAGATATCATGTTCCTGCCACAACAACCAGCATAGTGAGAGACAGGAAATATCTTCACTGCCCTCCTCTTCCATACCACATCAGATGGAGGCAGCAGGAGGAGCTCTTGCTGTGGATTAGTTTGCTGACTGCAAAAATCCTTTATGTGAGCATCAGAGCTGCATCCACACAACTGCTAAATTGTAAGATAGAACTCATACTTCTTTTCTATGTTATGTGCCTGATATGCAGAAGGACGGTTAAAAGCCACAAACTGTTTTTGAAATGCCAGGTATGTGGCGTATAGTAGGTCAGCAGTGTTAACTGCCCTTTCTTATAACTGTCTAGGCATAAGCTAGAAGAGACTATTAACGGAGATTCATTCTTATCTCTAGTTAACAGCATTTGAGAAACTAAATGTTGGTATTGTCCTGCATTCTTTGATCAACTGAAGCACGTGTGCTGCCTTCCTGTATCAGTAAGAGCCAAGTTTATTCTCGTCACCCAATGTTTGGGCTTAAGCCCATTAAAAAATCAGAAATAGTGTCTACAGAAATGTTAGCTCACTTAAAGGGATGAAAACTTAGCAACTGCTATATACAGACAGGTGACCAAGACCTAAGTCAGGTTGAAAGTGCTTCTGTGTTTCTTAAATATATTTATATAACTATCAGTGGTTGCTCTAGCTTCTTTAAAGTTTTTGCCAAATTGAATTTTATTTTGCTGAAGTGTTAAAGGTAATTGCTAATATTTTTGCCAAAACTTTTTCCATCAACAAAATATTGTTTTTTTTTTTTTTTTTTGCGAATTGCAAAGAATGCGATTGACAGCACAACCCCTGACAATAGTGTGCTAACAACTCATTACCTACATTAACAACTGCTGTCCTGAGCCTAGACAGAATAGCTCAGGACAGCAGTTGTCAGATAGGCTATCCGTAACAATATATTTTATACTGTTCTGATGAGACATATTTGCCAGTTGTGTGATACACAGAAATATATGAAATTATTTCACCAAACTATACAAATAAATACATGTTATTCCACACAGGACAAAAAAAAAAAAAAAAAAAAAGAAGACACTCAAGAAACTTAACTGACACTACAAATAAAAGCTCACAGGGAACATCAACTTAGGAATCACCCAAAGAAAGTATTCTGTTTTTGTAAAAAAAACAAAAAAACTTTACATTACTGTTGTAGATCAGTTTGGATGCATATGTTTAATTGTTAGTTTCAAGTACACAAGAAATACATTAAAAAATATTCAAAACACTTACAACATTTTCTAATGGATGTGCCCCAAAGACTTTAAAATTATTTTGTGGCTTCCCAGGTGTGGCTACTAAAACAACCGCCTGCTGACCCACTCGTATAGTGTATTCATCAATGGTTGCTTTTAGTTTTCTGAATAAAAGTGAAAGAAACATAAATGAAGTAGTTTTAGAAACTGTACAAAAGTTTATTATGCAAATTACTATCACACTTTTATCTTTTTGAATAAAAGATGTACCTGAGGATGAGATGATTCTGAAATACAAAGCTTAAAAAAACATTACAAAAATAATATTATTTCATAATTTTTATACTGTATGATTAGATTATAAAAAAGGGAATACTGAATCTATCAAAATTGCACTAAAGCAATAAAGTTATGGCAAAAAGACAGATACGAAAATATGGTACATGCTTCTTTCTTTCTTTTTTCCATTTTTTAAAATCTAATTACTGACTAAGACAAAAAGTAGTTGCCCTTCCCTGATTTAGGGTCACTGGTCCCACGGAAGGGAGGCAGCCAAAGATGAAAGAAAGAACATAACATTTTTTTCTGACTATTTTTGAACCAAACTTCAGTGATAGTATTTGTTTACCAGACTAGAGCTGCCAACTTTTCAAAATAAAAAAACCAGGACGTCAAAGCATGTTCAGTGGTGCATGTATTTACAATTTATGAATAACAAAATTACATATTATAGGTTTCTTTATTTTTTATTGCAGTTTATTTTTTAATACAAATAAAGAAATACTTACAAAAAATTAGTATTTAAGTATAAAATAAGATTAACAAACCTTGTTAATGAGTTTCATTTTTACAGAGAGAGACACCAATTTTTCTCCTCATCATAACAGGAGCATTATCACAGGATAAGACAAGACAATTCATCCACGAAATATCATTATGCTGAAATTCTTCGGACACAAGTTTGGCAACAATTTCACCTGCTGAACTGGTTTCCACGCATGGTAAAGAGAGCAGCGTACATCTCACTTGCAATAATTTTTTTTATCAAAGTATGTTACCACAACTGGATAAAGTTTATCGTCAGCATCATTACTGCCGTCAGTTGCGACAGAAAATGGTCCACTTTTAATAGCACAGAAGACATTTTTTGAATGACATTCTGCCATTTAAATAAATACATCGCTCTTTCCACGTTCCAGAAACACATAGCAACCGAAAAACAATTTTTCGGTTGCTATGTGTTTCTGGAACGTGGAAAGAGCGATGTATTTATTTATTTACTGATGCCACGTATTTGGAGGATTTTCACCTTGGATTCTGCCATTTCTTGAACAATATGCAAACTTTTTGTTCTGCCACATGCATAACTTTTTACTTCTGGGGAGTTAGGAAACATAGGTGAAAACAATTGGGAAACATGATCAGCTGCCGCTAGTGGTATATCCAACAAAAATATGGTAAACAGAACTTCTGCACGAATCGTTTTAAAATCATTCAGCACCGAAACAAAATTATAGTTGCACACATTTTTTGTGCTATCATGATTTTTTACGTGCTTGTTAGTTCCAATATATGCAACAATGTCCCTACGACCAGCGTGAGAAACAGAGAAATCAGTGTTACAGAAAGTGCAATATGATGAAACTCGCCCTTATGTGATGGTTTTACAAAGTCAAATTTTTTGGAGTATTTCTTCAAAAATATTTGGTCCCAATTTTTAGGCCCCATTCTGGGGCTGCGAACTGAAATAATAACTTGCAACACAACTTGTTTGGTTTGAAAGATCGAACAAAGTGTGGGAATTGGAGTTCAACTTGAGCGCTAGCAAACAAATAAGCAGCTTCCCACTCCCACAAGGCTCTGCACAAGTGTCGTGGATGTGACGTCATAAACCAGTACTTCAAGTTTCCAGGCCACTGACTGTCTTGCTACCATCACAGGGCTCACGACCTTGGCACTTGAAGCGCTGTGGATTAACAAAACAGCACTTGTCTCCATTCATTACCAACTCCCATAGCCAGCATTGATGCTGCAGAAAAATTATAGCTGATATCATTAATGAGGAGGGAAAATACCATGCATAATAACTAAATAAAAAAAAAAAGGGGAAAAAAAAAAAAAAAAAAGAAAACCACAAAACTAGATTTTTTGTAGAAAAATAGGATTTCCGGAAAATATTTTCGAAATCTGATGGAATCCAGGTAAATCGGGACACTTGGCAGCTCTGCCACACTGTTTACAGAGGAATGCCTGAAAAGTAATGATGACTCCAAGTTTTACCTCATTTAGAAATCTAGTATCTGCCAATGCTTCATAATGCCTCAGAGGTATTACTTGATGCAAAATGTGCTTTTTAATTACATTTGATCTTTCCAAACTATTTTGCTGGTTTTACAAATATATTCAGGACACATATACAATAGTTCAAAACAATGGATGACACTCACATATAAATTAGACAAAGTGTTTGCCAGATTGGTGTGTGTGTGACTGTTTTGCTGGGTTTACAAATATATTCAGGACACAAATACAACAGTTCAAAATGAAGGACAACACTCCCATATAAATTATAGTTTTGCCAGATGTGTGTGCATGTGTGTGTGTGTGTTAGGTCACAGTACAACAATGGGGTCCAAAATTAAAAAGGCACTTGCTGAGATAAAAAGAAAAACACGTAACAGTAGGTAGAGACATTTGGCATGTAAAGACACACCATCAGAAGGGAAATAAACATTTTATAACAACTGACAAATATGTCCACATTTTCCACATAGAGTAATATTTCACTTTTACGTCATCTCTGTTACGCATCTCTCTCAGTTATATGTCAATTTTCAGTGGTCCCTGCCAAAGGTATAATGAAATAATGTAACTTGATTTTCATTTATGTCTTGGTTTGAAAAATACCTCTCAGTTATGTGTCGTGGAAAAATGTTTCTCTTCACATTCCCAACACCCCTTCCCACTGAATACGCTAAATTCTGTATTGATGGCAATTTCTCGCAATTCCCCTCTTGTCTTTTTTCTTATTCCTATTGAAGAATGGAGACAATTCTCTCATATAGGGCATTATCTTTTGCCTGTGATTCATATCCCTGCACACCTGTTTACAAGGGGTGGCTTGTTTTCTTAGAATCAAAGAAAGGATTAACAACAATCAACCTGACTACTTTGCTAAGATGAAGAAGCTCATTTTCACTTGACATTTCATTGCCGTGTGTAACCTGTTCAGTGATTTTTCAGTTTCGAAAATGGGTAAGAGAATGCAGTTCTCAGTTTCATTCAAAATGAAAGTGATTAAAAATCTCAGAAGATGCCTAATGCGTCGAAAAAATCTTTAGCAGAGCATTTCAAAATTCCTGAAACAACTCTAAAAGGGATTTTAAAAAACAAAGATGCCATTAGGACAGCTCATAGTGATTGTGGAATTCATTCGAAGAAACGGAGCAGGATACAAAGTGGGAAATTCGACCAACTGGAAAGTGCTTCAGTGCAATGGTTAAGAGAAGTTTGCGGCTGCAATCTACCTGTGAACTGTGAGTTATTATGAGAGAAAGCAGTAACCTTAGCACAGACTATCTGAATAGAACAGTTTTCTGCATCATATGGATGAACTGACACTCTTTAAAAAAAAAAAAAAAAAAAGCCTGGATTATGTACTCGCATCATAAGTGGAGAAAGTGCAAGCATTGAAGAAGGTAGTGTTCAACAATGGATAACTGATTTGCCAAATTTAGAGAAAGAGTATTACAAGCCTACAGACATCTTCAATTGCAATGAAACTAGACCTTTTTTTTTTTTAATGATGCTTGAGAAAACTTTAGCTTTCAAGGGTGAACAGTGTCGCGATGGGAAAAAAGTAAAGAGAGACTTACGATTCTACTTTGCTGCAATGCTGATGGCCCTGAAAAATTATCTCCTTTAGCCATCAGTAAATCGAAGAGTCCTTGTTGCTTCAAAAACATAAAGAAATTGCTGTGCGAATAGGCTAACAGCAAAAAAGTGCGGTTGACTTTGAACATCTTTTTGAAATCCCTTTAGAAGTTTGATAGAAAAATGGAAAGAGAGAAAAGGCAAGTGCTTTTATTCATAGGTCAGTGTACTGCTCACCTTCCTGACCTCTCAATGCTTATCAATACAAAAGTGGTGTTTTTTCTTGCAAATTGCATGAGTAAGCTTCAGCCACTGGATTTGGGAATTATTCACTGTGTTAAAGTTCACTACAGGAAAACTTTGGTTCAAAGAATTCTCACTGCTCTTGAACTGAAACACACATCAAGTTAACTGAAACAAGTGTCCATTCTTGATGCTCTTCTTATGCTCTGCTCATCATGGAAAGATATCACTGAAACTTATATTACGAACTGTTTCAAGAAAGCAAGATTTTTTCCGTCAAAAAATGAAAATGAAGAATTGTCTGCCAATGATGAAGATTGGAGAGCTATTTCAGGTGGATTGATTAGCTTTAAAGAGTCTGTGGACATTGATGAAAATGTAGTAATAGCAGAATAGAGGGGATATTCAAAAAATAGCCAGTGAAATTCAGGATGATAATGATGAAGAGATAGATAACAAAGAATATTTAACAAAAGATGCCCCAACTTTCACAAAAGCTGTAAAAGCTTTGGAAACTCTCCATCCCTACATACAACTTACCGATGCATCTAACGCCACATAAATGAGTGGTAGGCAATGAACGTAACTAACAAACAAATTAAGAAGAAGGTAGTGTAGAACACACTAAGTAATGTATAACAAGTTTAAGGCAAATATATTTCAGCCATTACTATGGCCTGCATCAGTGCGACTACGATTGTATTTCGTTGCCATATTGGAAAGGTAAGTTTTGTAATGGTAACTCCGGGTGACGTGATGCAACAAGAGATTTCCAGATGTAATAAATGAAAATGGGGAGCTCAGAGTTGCAATTTTTGAAAAATAAAATTTCCAAACTTTCTTTAAACCTCAGAGCATACCGATTTTGGAAGGGAGCCAACTTTTTAGTATTGGACCAAAGTGGAATAGCAGAAGTGTCAGCCATGGTAAGAATAGACAAGGAAGACGAAGGTTTTTAAAATTTCACATCAGATTTGTGTTCCTGAAGTCTTGAGAGAATTTTTCGGAATGAACTTCCTATGTAAGCGGTTAATCCAACGTTAGTCTTGATCGGAATTTTATACACTCCAGGCAAAGAAAGTGGAGGTCTTGGGTCTCTGTCATTACGGAGGATAACAGAAATTGAAGGTGAAGAACGAATGGCAAGTCTATATCCTTCTCTTTTGAAGATATTGACGAGTTTGTAGGCAGAAAGTTCGTGGTAAGGGATTGAGGCAGTAAACATTAGTTCCTTTTTTGGTGAAACAAGTTGAAGAGCAACAACTGTTTTTTTCTTAGCATTTTGAATTAATCTAGAAACCAGGAGAGGGGGAAATCCATGTATCTATCCACTTCTGTCTACCAAAAACCAGTTTCTACCAATAGCATTATTCCTTTCAATTCTCATACCTTCCACCAATATAAACTGTCAGCCCTCAAAGTCTCTCATTCATTGAGCTCATTTGGTTTGTAACACTGAAGTTAATCTAAAAAATGAATTAGCAAACATCCGCTTGATTGCTACTCAACATGGCTTTCCCCCTCTCCTGGTTTCTAAATTAATTCAAAATGCTAAGAAAAAACCAGTTGTTGCTCTTCAGCCTGTTTCACAAAAAAAGGAACTAATGTTTGCTGGCTCAATCCCTTACCACGAACTTTCTGCCTACAAGCTCATCAGTATCTTCAAAAGAGAAGGATATAGACTTGTCATTCGTACTTCACCTTCAATTTCTGTTATCCTTCGTAATGAAAGAGACCCAAGACCTCTGCTTTCTTCACCTGGAGTGTATAAAATTTCGATTAAGACTAACATTGGATTAACCGCGTACATAGGAAGTTCATTCCGAAAAATTCTCTCAAGACTTCAGGAACGCAAATCTGATGTGAAATTTGGAAAACCTTCGTCTTCCTTGTCTCTTTTTACCATGGCTGACATTTCTGCTATTCCACTTTGGTCCGATACTAAAAAGTTGGCTCCCTTCCAAAATCGGTACGCTCCGAGGTTTAGAGAAAGTTTGGAAATTTTATTTTCCAAAAATTGCAACTCTGAGCTCCCCATTTTCGTTCCTTACATCTGGAAATCTCTCATTGCATCACGTCACCCGGAGTTACCATTACAAAACTTACCTTTCCAATCTGGCAACGAAAAACAATCGTAGTCACACTGATGAAGGCCATAGTAATGGCTGAAATATATTTGCCTTAAACTTTTTATACGTAACTTAGCGTGTTCTACACTACCTTCTTCTTAATTTATCTAATGTCACACATTACCGTTTCAACAAACTTGAAAAAGCTATTTTCAATGAAAGGCAACAGTAGTAACAATCCTTAATTTTACATCATTTTAAAAAGGGTAAATGTAAATAAGGTATGTAATTAAAATTTTGAGATTATGTACTTTACATTTTTGAGTAATTTAAGCTTTTAAGTGTTAAATTTAACTACGTAAATCCAATCATTGATATTTTTTTATTCTGCATGTTATTCTCACATTAATTACATTTTAAATTTAAATTTGGCTCAAATTACACTAACTTTCACTTATGCGCTGCTCTCGTTTATGCATCATTTTTGGTTGGTCCCTTGCGGTGATGTATATAAGTGAAATATTACTGCACGTGATCACATCCGCAAATGTTAAGGTGGAATGTAACCTAAAAATATCTTAAAAAGGAATGTGATCACCTCATATGGACAGACAACTCTCACAATAATGATGCATACTTATCAATAGGTTGTTGATGCACTTTGGAGCCAAAGAATTTAATTCCTCAATGAGGGAAGTGCATACCTTGGGAAGGGTTCCGGGAGGGGGCTGACAAACTGCTATGTGTTGCCCCAGAACATCCTAGCAATGCTCTATTGGGGTCAGGTCCAGACACCTGGTTGACCAGTACATACACCAAATATCCTTACTCTGCAGGAAATTGACAAACTGAATACTGTGCAGGCAAGTGTTAATATCCATTAAAAGAAACAAGGAGCCAACAGCTCCTGAAAAGGTCTAACATAGGGCCCCAGGATCACATTTCCATAGCGCCCAGCATTCACACTGCCTCTGTGAATATATATGAGTGGTGTGCAGCCATTGAACATAATGCCACCCCACATGAGCAGACCACCACATCTGAAGAAGTCTCATTCGCAGATGTTAGCAGGATCATTATGGGTTCCCCGTTTCCTCCAGATGAAATGATGATGAGAATCAAGTTTGTGGACTGAATCTTGACTCATGTGTAAAAAGAACACTGGTTCACTTGTATGGGCTCTAGAAACAATGCTGCCTGCATCAGTTCAAGTGAGCTCTCCTGTGAGATGCAGTTAGTGGAACACAAACCATGAGTCTCCTGGCACAAGGCCTAGTTGTATTAAGTCTTTGATATATTGTTTGCTTTGATGTCATAGCCATAGTGGCAGTGGAGAACTCAGAAGACAATTGCTACGCTGTATAGGATCCATGACACTGTGTGGTTAAAGTAACATAATGGTCCTCACCAGGTGCTGCACACCCTAGACAACCTTGGCCAGACCTTTGTGACACCCTACTGGTGTTAAATTGCTGCCATAATCATGAAAACACTCTAGGATGGATATTCAAGTCCCTTGCAATCTGGGCATGAAACTGGTCTGCTTCTAGTTGTCTTATTGCTCACCACCATGCAACATCGAATATCGGAGTATAAGACATAAGGAAAGCATTTGCAGACACCAGAATGCTTCTTACACGCACTGTCAACAAGAAATACCACTGTTGTTTCCCTGTTGGCTTAAGTATGTAACTCAATTTACAAATTGGATGGCATGTTAATCACTGACATGCAAATTTTTATTTGGACACTTGTTTCTCGTGTCTATTTGGATATGTCATGTGAATATCGTAATATTTCATTGAGCACTTTGGATTATTTGCCTGCTATTGCCTTCCGGACTTTAATTTTGGACGCCAATGTAGATACTCAGTAACTTAGAAAAGTTTTTCCTTTTTCTTTCTGCGATACAGGAGGTGATTTAAGCAAAGTGAGGCCTTGACAGACATTTGTTTGTTTCTAAGTTTAATGACCACCATGAGGAACACTTAGAACTATATGCAGTTTCCCATCCCTAATTTAGGGGAGCTGGCTCCAGGAAAGGGACAGAACCAGTGCCATTGGACAAATACACCACCTATATGACATCCAGGACTCAAACCTGGACCCATCTCAGATGAATGATCAGAAGCCATCATCTTAGGCTGCTCAGTTATCAAGGTGACACATATTTTCAACATCTATGTAAGACAGCAGTGAAAGAAAAATTTACAACGGATCCAGAACTGGAAAAAAATGCTGGTCAAAATATGGTTCATAAACTTAGTGAAAAATATCTGAATGATGCATGTCATGAATGATACCTTTCTACAGCTGATAAAAACCTATCTTCATTAAAAATGGTTTAATCATTACTACACTTTCATTTCCAATTAAAACAAGAAACAGGCTTTGTCAAATTATCCACATAGCCAAACATTCTTCCATTGTATATTAACTAATGAGTGATGAAACATAAGTTCATAATTTTGAATATGAAACAAAATGTCAGTCTAAGGAATAGAGTGGCAAATGTTAAAAAGTAAAACATTTACATCTGACGGTTGACATATCAACAGGAAATCTCACTCTATATTTTGAGACAAACTTGAAGTTTCATTTAGTCACACTCTGAAGGGTGGAATAAGTACACTGGTTCTTAACAATACAATTAGATACTGCATAAACTGTTGTCCTATATTCACAAAATTACTATGTAGAGTGAAGACATTCTTCTTTGACATCGTAAGTGACCACATACATAAGTAGATGAACAACAGAAGAGAACCGAAGATTGTGAAAAACTGTGCTTTCATGTCCATAACAAACAGATATGGCACCCTCAGTCTCTCACCCATTTGACCATTCACAGAACATTCTGTAAAATCAACATTTTGATGATGACAATTCCATAGAGAGATTAGTAAAGGACTGGTTTGCACAAAATGCCGGACAGTTTCAGTCACGCAAGAATATATATCCTCCTCCGCTATTGGACCAGCTGCACTGAAAAATATAAACTCGTGGAAAAAAAAAAGATAATAGCAGTAACATGTCAATGTTTGTCTCCACCAAATTAGAAACATACAGCATATATCATTAAACAAAAAGTCTTGAAAAAAATCAAAGGAATTATTTATGGAGAAATGTACACATACATATGTACAGTGAATACATATTATATTTAGTATCAGAATGATTCAATTTCTGTCCATGAGAGAGGTAAAACCTGCTTTTTGGAGGTTAAGAGGTTAAATAGCTATGTTTCACAGTAGAAATATCGTTTCCCGTACAACCTCAGTTTTGTTGCATACATCTGCATTAAAATGCTTGACTTCATAATCACAGCCTCATCAAATGCATGCCATTCTATTAATTTTTACCAGAAACCTGCCACTCAGATGGTCACATAGCAATTGGACAAATTGAAGGATTGCAAATAATATTTGCATTACTGCCTAGCAGTTTAAATATGATCCTAGCTTTATCATTCTTGGTTTATTATCCCAAAACATAAAAACAAATAATTATACTGATTTTTTGAACTGGAATGGTAAAGCCTACATAGCTTTGAAAATTACTATATAGGCTGAAGTGGTATGAGATTATGCAGCTGTAACTCATACATCAGTTGTCTAGAGTCTTGCAAAAACAAACGCTTGCAACTTGTTGCTAAAGCTCCTTTCATACAAAAATACATTCTTAATGCAAGATCTGAAGACTGAGTCAGTGAAAAAATACCTTTTCGCAATGGCTGTTAGCTTCTTTGATGCACTCGTAAAGAGATCAAATGATATATTCCGCAGTGTAATGAATCACGACATTACAGTACAGCAGTAAAAACGGCAAAAAAAAAAAAAAAAAAAAAACCTGCAGTACCTTCTTCATTCCCACTAAGGGCACTTCATTAGTTAGAGCACCCACCCATGACCTAATGGAGAACATCCCTGGGTCATTCAAGATTGACTGCAGAAGGTATAAATGCAGAGATGCCTGCTGAATGATCTGCAATGTAAGATGTACTGGGATTATGCAGTAAATGCACAAGGTCAAAATTTAAACAACACTGGTGTCCAAAATTAAGGTCCAGAAGACAACAACGGGCAAATAATCCTAAGTGCTCAATGAAATGTTATGATGTTCACAGAACATATGCAAATGAATACGAGAAACATATGCCTGCAGTGAAAGCTGCACATCAGTAAGCAAAATGATGTCCAATATGTAAATTGAGTTACATACGTAAAAAGCCAACAGGGAATAGTAGTGGCATTTTTCGTTGATAGTGAGTGTAAGAAGCATTCCAGTGGCTGCAAATACTTTTCTTGTGTCTCATACACATGTATCTGATGCTGCACAGTGGCGAGCAATAGGAAGACTAGAAGCAGACCAGTCTCAGGCACAGTTTGCAAGGAATTTGAATATCCACACTGGAATGGTTTCATAGTTATGGCCAGGCCTTGACAAATATGATTCAGATTTAGGAGCCACCTCCAAAATTTAGGAGCTAGGTTTGTGTAGGCGGGGGGTATTCGTTTTCTTTAAAGTTGATAAAATATCAATAAACAGAAAGGGGAAGACTTAAGGTTTATTGTTTTTACCTCTTATTTACTCTCAATTTTAAGAAATCTGGGCAGGATAAAAACATATAATCTAGTAGAATGTATTTTACATACCATTGACAAATAACATGAAACATATTGATAAGAAACATACCTTATGTCTAGGTGCTTGTTGAAATCACAAAGATATTTCAGTTCCAGAACCACAACATGCAGTAAGTTTGCTGCATGACTCATAAATTCTTTAGAATTCTGTCTTTGAATTTATATTTGTCTTTCAATTGACTTATGACAATAAAGCAGGTGATTTTTCACAATTCCTATAATATGGAGACTGTTTATGATATTGTTTTCAATTAAATTATATTAATATTAGCTGATATTGTGCATCAATTGAAGGATTGAAATGTGGAAACTTTTTTAAACAAATGAGATAGAATTAAATTACTGAGTAAAAGCCAAAAAAAAAAAAAAAAAAAAAGTGCATTGTAAGAAAACTAAATCCCAGATGCCCTATTATGCCTATTATGGCATGAATACGTCTTGTGGTTTTAGCACCAAAATACCACCTGTCAACAGCCTTTGAAGGGTCAAATTCAGATAAGGAGGGGCCATTAAAGATGATCATCATTAAATCATTTAAGCTCTCCACTTCCATTGATGATCAAAATTTGTTTGTAATAAGGTTCATCAAGCTGAAACCTCTTTCACAACTTACAGTGGAAACAGGCAATACTGACACTATTGATAAGAGTTTCCCTAAAACTGGAAATCTGTCACTGTTAGACATCACTTTGTTCAACAATTCACTGAGCTTCATCCCTTGTCCAAGCATCTTAAACTCATACCATTCGTTCTGGAGAAGATTTATGCATGTTTTGCTATTCATATCTGGAGATGATAGTTGTTTTTTGAAATGTTGAGCTAGGGCTCTTATCTCATCAACTCCAAACTTCTCCAGATCCTTTCCTGTTGGCCACGTGAAGGTATCAAAAACCCTGCAATGTTGAATGATGTTATGATTGTTCAGAAATCTTTCCTGTAAATATTGTGCTCCGCATGGCACCAGGTTTTTTTTGTCAACTTCAAAGGAAGTACTTGAACTGGCATTTAGTCCATGTAGTTGCACTTCTTGATAAATGCCTTTCAGTGTTGTGCTACTGATGAACATGTCTTCATAATGACCAGGAACATCGATCAATGCAGTGAGTGTTGTTACAGTACTTTTTATGTGCAGTTCAACAGCACTCATGAAAAGTTCTTGCCTTTGAAATATGAAAGACAGGTTCTTAAATACAGTAAGATAATCTAACAGAAAGTGTAGCATATGGGCAAACCTAAAATCCTTCAGTTTCTTCAACAGACCCTTTGCAACTGCAGAAGCATCACCTTTCTCATTAGAAATATCTTCAAGACGTAACACCACACATTTCCAATCTTTTACCAAAGCAGCAAGTGCACCAACTTTACTGGCAACCCATCTTACTTTGTAGAGAAATTGAAATTCTAAAAGTTGGCCCTGCAAAATTTCAGATACCTGCTTCAGTTGACGAATTCTCTTTGGTGATGACTGATAAAATTTGTACAGTTTCTTAAGAACTGTATCAATGTCATCAATGAATTTTACATTTTTTACAGCACTCAACACACTTAAGTTTAATCTGTGTGCAATACAGTGAACACCTACCACATGGCTCAATGTTTGACGAATCTTCTGAACTACACCATTCTCAGCAATCATACTGGCTGCTCCATCAGTCCCAATACCAATCAGATGATTGGAACTTAACCATTCTGACAGCTCTAGTCTTTCAAGTTCACTATAAATTGCTTTAATGTATCCATCTGCAGTTGCACTTTCAAGTAGAATGATGGATAAAAATACTTCTTTTATTCCTTTGTCTTTCAGATATCTTGCATATAATATAAGTTCTTCTACACCTCCTTTGTCTGTTGATCCATCCAGCAATAATCTTACAAAATTCTGATCTTTTAGTTCACAAATCAGCTAATTTCTTATCCCTGCTGCAATATAAGACACAAATTCTTTACATCTTTTGTCATTGTTATATTCTTTTCTGACTTCAATACCTAATTTTTCTGCCAATAACAATTGCCCTTCCAAGTCGCTAAAAGGTTTATTATTTTTAGCAATGAAATAGGCAATATTAAAAACAGATTTCATGTGCTCAAACATATTTTGATCCATTTTTTTTTTTACAAACACTGCAATAGGGGTAGTTTCTGGATGTAATTCTACATTTTGTGCTACCATGCATTTCTGATGCTGATATGACTTCTCATGTTTTTTTAATGTTTCCAGTTTGAAAGGTCCAACAAAACCCTTTACCACTTTAGAACTGATATCTGCTATCCCAGGAAATGCAGCACATACTTCACATTGTGCTATACCTGTTCTTTCATTAAAAGTAAGCCACAGTAAATCCTTTAACCATGCTGTTTGAAATTTCCTCCTTTTCCCACTGTATGCCTGACTCAGTGAAGGGGAATGGAGGTTCAGATCTTCTGTACTAACTTCCACCTCAGTTTCTTCTAATGAAATGGAAGGCTCAGGATCTTTCCTTTTTTGTGGAATCACAAAAAAACTTGTTAAACGAGATTGCTTCCCATTTTCCAAATCTCTGCTTGCAGCTGCTCGTTTCATTTTTTGAAATGAATAAAACACGCAAAGCTGAGATTAAAAATCACAACAGAATCGTGAAACCAAAATAAAATAAAATGCGTAAGCATGCGACTAAAGTTGAACTATCACCACAGAAGGGTTGTCTGTTAATGACAACCAGTTTGCAGGTACGCGACCTTTCGTTACACTATCTGCCTGCAGGGAGAGTAAGGTAGAAGGGGAACAATGAAAGTGGAGCCAGAGAAATAAATGGAATGTATTCCGCTGCAACTCGCCCCAGGTCAATGGTCAGTCACAAGCTTTGTTTTGCCGACTTGCGGCACGCGGGAGAGTGAAGGGTGCAAAAGAAACCAGACGCACAAAGGTCAAAACCAGGGTCGTAGCCAGAGTCGAGCCACCCGACCTCAATGACCTACTGCCCCCCCCCACTTCTCTGCCTGGCTACGAGCCTGGTCAAAACTCTTCCTGCACAACTGAATTTCAGCTAACTTTGAAGCTTAAAAGTTCTGTTGCAACATACAAAATCCGAAGAAAAAAAAAAAATTGATGTAAAATTCAATCCGCTGAACAAAGGCAGTAGTTGTCGGCAAGCGTAATTGCCGAAGCCTCAGCCATCAGCCCGTTCGCTCCCGATAAGTTGCGAGTTCCCACTTCCAAGCGCAGAGTGTGCTTCTCCACTAAAGGAGGAATTGCTTTGAGCACGCACATTTGCTATTATTGACGCGTGCGTCCCACCTGTAGGATCAAGCATCACGGGAGAAGCAGCTTTCCTTTATTTTTGGATAGCCTTAAAACATTTAACAGAAAAAATTAAAAGCAGTTCCTAGCAGAAAATGGAAAGCCATCTGCAGTTGCACTTTCAAATATTAACTTAAAAGAAAAGGCCTGCGGAATGAATACATCAAAGTACGATCTGACAAGAAATCAGTTTCATGTATAATAATAAACCACAGAAGTATGGTAATAACTTCTGTGGTTTATTATTTTACATTTATAATGAGGAACGTCCTCCACTTCAACCTTTCACTAGGCTACGTTGAAGGCATCTAAGTTTCTAATATAAGCCACTCCGCATGCTTTAATACGAAGCAATTTCAGAAGTGCTGAAAATATTATCACAACTATTACTCATAAATAAAGCAGAAGAATCAATTATAAAAATCATAGCAAGATATAAAAGTGCATTTAAACAGCTGTTTTTGGAAATGTGGAAATAATAGAAGACGAATAAAAGCCACCTGGAGTTATGAATTTATAAGGAGCAAATGGAGGAATAATACGGTATAAAGGCAAGTATTTGTACTGTGCAATTTGGGAAATAATATGCATATGAGACCAACGAAAGATAAAAAAAAAAAAAAAAAAAATATGCTGGACATTTTAACAGGGTGAAAAATCAAAATTCGCAACAAGAATGCGAACTACTTTCCGTTTCTTTTGTTGACTGCAGCTGCAGAGCATTCATTCTGTAATTTTATTTTTTTTTTTTCTTTCTCGATTTGCTATCATTGTCGCTTTCTCTTTCTTCTTTCCTCCGATGACACTTTCATTTGTCATGCTGAAAACTTTCCTGCAAGACTGCATGATATCAAAGCTTAACAAATACATCATGTAAATGGTGCAACTTTGAGAACATGAATGCCTTTGAACACCATGCATCATTTTTTACAAATTTTCCAACTCGTTCAGTTTCGTTTTAGGAAATTCCCCTCTCCCTTATGAAGCTTAAATACAACACAAGGGGGAATAACATTTAACAACTCAGGAGAGGGGAAACATCGCGGGGGGGGGATCGTGATTACGGGAGATAACTTTATTCCGCCTGACTTCCGTTTTTGGCAAAATTTTCAAGCTGAAAAACAAATATTTATGGAATAAAATGATATTTAACAACAATACTGGGTATGAGAAACATCGCGAGAAAAAAAACCCCACGATTATGGGGGGAAATTGTTTAACTCCATTAACTTACGCTTTCGAAACACGAATATACTGTCCCCAAATGGGAAAGACACCCCACTCCCCCAAGAAATTCTCTTCAGTTTTGCATTGGTCTGGAAAATGACCCAAACGATGGCAAAAGCGGAATTCCACAAATATGTGGAAGAATCTTGTTATGAATATGGGATTCACGACTAGTAATTAATAATAATTGAGCCAGCATTGAAGGAAATAACACAGTCCCTCTCCGCTAAACCATTACAGAGCAATTGGGGAAAAGTAAAGTTATTACCACTGGTGAATTAATTTCTTCTTTCACACAGCCTTATACATGCTAAAAAGATTAAAATAAAATAATCCAGTAGGTATATAAATTATTTCACATGCAGTTGTATAAGTCTGAAGAATTAAATATATTAGAAGCGACATGTGAGTCCCGATTGAAGTGTTTTTAAAGAGAAAAAATTATAATTTGGAGTTATAGGAGTATACTACAAAGGAAAAGGATAATTATTTTTATTCTGACCCTGTGTAGTTGTCATAAAGTACCTTACTGACATTCTAATAATTTTGATCACAATCATACCAGAACACACGCTCTGTACATGCTTGCAGCGGCAGACACCACTAACTGTGGGGAGCAAGCTCCTCCTACTTTAGCAGATCCCCTCAACCGAAGGTCACGACCTGACCCACAGAGGAGACCTTGATAACAGCTGGTGTCTTGAGCGCTTCAGCGCCCTAACTACGGAGCAGCTTTTGTATGCGACAGATACAAACGCGCCGATCTAGTTAGTCACTGGTAAATTGCGGTACTTCCCTCTTCACGCAAAAGCTGTTTGCCATTTTCATCAATTTAATTACAGTAAAAACATTGACAAAATAGATTTTCCCACTTCAGAATAAGAAAACCACATCTGTTAAATGCATAAATTAAACGCAAAAAATTCTTGTCGCCAGCATGAAATTTTTGGGCGCCATGGCAACCTGGCACCCGGGTTTTGTCGAGCCCTGGTTATGGCAGCAATTTAACACCAGTAGGGTGTCACAAAGGCCTGTCCAAGGTGTAAGACAGCTTGTGAGGACCATTTTAGGTATGTAACTTTAACAGCATGATGCCATAGGTCCTATATAGCCCAGCAATTGCCTTTGGAGCTTTCCACTGCCACTGGGGATACAGCATCAAGGCAAACAATATATCAAAGGCTTAATGCAATTGGCCTTTATGCCAAGAGACCCATGGTTTGTATTCCACTAACCAGATCTCACAGAAGAGCTTGCTTGAACTGGTGCAGGCAACATTGTTCCTGGAGCCCAGATGAGTGGGCTGGTGTTCTTTTTAGGCACGAGTCAAGATTCAGTTTATAAACAGATTCTCTTATGATTATGTCTCTTCGCATGCCAAACATCTCTACCTGTGCTACATGTTTTCCTTTTTATCTCTGCAAATGTCTTCCACACTTTAATTTTGGACACCGGTGCATATATTTACCCAACCAGAACCACACTGGGAATTTTACTTTGAGTTCTACTGGACTTTAAATATCTGCTGTCATAGGGTTGAAAAGCTATCCTGAAACAAAAGCATGAATTTTGATGTTGTCATGTAAGATTCCACCTGGAAGACATATAGCAAGGCCTCTGCAAACCTGCAAGATGGCCATGTACTGTTCCTTTTCCTATTTTAGTCTTTTTTCCAAAGACATAGGATACTGCATTGCCTTGGACAATGTGTCTGCATTGGTGACAGAATACACTGCTGAATGCAACTCAAAGATACTTCTAAATTACCAAAATCTCTGAGGATTGGTGCTCCTTCAGAAGACCCAGCAAGCTCCTCCTTAGTGACTCCCTTGGTAGTACTGCCTGCTTTTCTGCACGTATCCAGGGCTATGGGCTTAGTAGACATCAGTGCATATTACTATTCTGTACTATAAATGTTCAACCCTAAACTCCACTCACCACTTTCTCTCACTTGACTTAACCTTTGTGCCATTCTTAGGCACTTGATCCTGCTCAGTGCAGTGGTAACATCTGTATCTACCACTCTTGCAAGTTGCCTTGCCTAAAAGTATAAGTAGAAACAGCCATGAGTTTTATTGCTACATTAACGTGTACTCTATTATCTAGAATCACTGATAACAATTGGCTTGTATTTTAATTATTTAAGACGTCCAACAATATCCATGTACGTGAAAGAATCCACCATCTTGTACTTTAACCATTGACCCATCTAAAAAGTCTTCATTCTTTGGACACAGTGTTGCCAATCATAAGGCTGATCTCTTGCATAACCTTCAATGTTTCAAAGCATGGAAAAAGAGCAGATATTTTTAGATGGCACCCATGATCAATGTTCAAGATGTATGAGAAACAATTGGCAAGATCAGTCAATCAGTTACTTTGAGTGTAAGTTCTGAAGCTACTGCTGCCTCATCAAGGACAATGCTGCATTAATGGACAGCTGTGTATCAGATAAACTTATTTTAATCCTTGACAAAAGTTTTAAGCAAAGGAACATACTGCAATTGGGAAATTTGGACACATAATGGGATGTACTATTACTAAGCAACAGTTTTCTCATTATTTCTATTTAATCATTGTTTTTTTGTTGTTCTCTTTGTATTCTTGCTTGCTTTTTTTCTGTTTTCTGGGACCTTTTTGCCAACCCTTTTCAATTTCTATTTGTTCTAGGGTGTTTGTGTTCTCATGTTTCTTATAACAATCTTTCTCCAGATCTTTTGTCTTTGTGGTCATGTTTCACTTATCTCCATTCTATATTCTCAAATTTTCTTTTTATAATTTTTTGAAATTGTATCTGGCCACCTCGGTGGTGCAGTGGTCTAAGTGATGGCTTAGATCATTCGTATGAGATGGGTCCCAGTTTGAATCCCGGTGAGACATGGATGTTGTGTTTGTCTTACAGCACTGGCTCTCTCCCTTCCCTAAAGTCAATGGCCCTAAATTAGGGATGGAAGACTGCTTATAGCCCACTGAGTTGCTCACAGTGGTAATTAAACCCCTTATAAAAAAAAAAACGGAAGAAGAAGAAATTATATCTTGGACTTAACTAGAATTGAGAAATAAAGTGAATGAAACCATGAGTTCTAAAGACTACCTGCATTTCTATAAATACTAAATACTTGAAAAACAGAAAATACAAATAAAAAATAAATCCATCAGTACAAAAAATAATTACACACACACAGTAAATATAAACAGCACTGCAACAGAAATAACCAAAACAACGTATCATGACTCTCATAGCTATGTTTCAAATTTGCTCTTAATGTAACATGACAGGTAAATCACAATTACTTAGAAATTAAAAAAGACAATTCAATTCCATTTCTTGATTTGCTGTTAATTAAGAAAAAAAACTAATTATAAAGTTTATAAAACCCCACCCACATTCCCATTCTTATTCCACAAAATTCAGCACATCCTATTTATCATAAATACAACAGTTTACGAATGTTGGTCAAAAGAGCATTCTATTAGACACAGCAGGAATTTATGAAATCACAATTTCTCAAAAAAAAAAAAAAAAAAAAAAAAAAAAGATGTCATATATAGGCAACACACACACACAAAACACAAATCAAACATAGGCTAAATCAACATTTAAAAAACTGGCAAAGAAAGGAAGAAAAAAAAAACTGCCCTTATTAAATATTGCAGGGAAAAGAAAGTTGTTCTTAAATTTCATAAAATTAAATGTCTTGCTTGTCCAAAAAATGAGAAAGAACTAAGAATAGTCAAGTCTGTTTTTAATGAAAAATATAAAAGTCGAATATGCAATAATATTGATCCAACCAGTCTGGCTGCTCCATGGAAGATGTTAATTCAAGGGGAAACAAATTTAAGACAGTTAATTTATACTTAAAAAACCTAAACAAGTAAGACTGCTCCACATGTTGAATGTTTCAGTAGGTCAAGAACAAAAAGACCCAGAAATTAATGTGGTTTTGAGAACACCACACAGCATGGTGAAAGGCCTCAGCTGAATGTAAGTTGACTGCCTTTGATCCACATGTTTCCGGGGAAAGAGGGATAAGTATGTATGGTTTCACCTATTATACTAATAGTTATTATATTATATAATATACTAAAACAATAACATAATAATAAAGTTAACAAGTAAGTATTTACAAAAAACTGATTAAAATAGGAGTTTGCTAAACAAAGGTTAGTTTTTTAAAAAAAGACTAACAATGAGTCCTTTGTTAAAAATTGATTATAAAATTAATAAAAACATAAGTATCATAATCAAAATTAATCAAGTATATATTTACTGATTAATGTATGAAAACCTGTCCCTCCCTGATAACATAAAAATGAATGGACAGTCAGAGGAAGTAACATGCTATAAATGTGGGAAAATGAATAGATCAAGAAGGTGGTGAGTTATGCTCATATTTTTACGAGATTATTTGTTTAATTAACATGAACGTGTTGTGGTCAGAGTGCAACATGAACAACTTATGATACAGATCTTTCTGACACATGAGTACTGTTTTGTACAACAACTCATTTTAATAATGATTAATGCTAAGGTGGCAAAACACACATATCTTGCTGCATAAAAGCTGCTACTGTAGAAATTCATATTAGATATTTTCTAGACACCATAAATTGATGTGTTCATACCTTAATAACCTTGTCTGCTGACGCTTTCGTATCGAAGGATTTGTTTCAAAAGAATGTGGACGTTTTCTCTTCTTAGCTGTGGCAATGGCAGCAGCAGCTGCAATTCCAATTGGTCCTAAAAAAAGTATATATATATATATATATTTATGTTGCACTGGTTATGGATCAAAATGAAAGGAAAAATAAAAAGATTGAAAAACAAAGTACTAGTCAAATCTTAACAATTATTATTGCATTGAAAATATTGCTATTTTTGTGCCTCGGATAATAATCCACAGAAGAGAAGTACTGTATAGATTAAGCATCCATTTACTCAAATTCCAAAATCTGAAAACCCTGAAATCTGCAGGGTTTTTTTTTTTTTTTTTATTTTTATTGCCAATATGACATTCCACTCAATGAATGAAACTAGAATGTTCTGTTTTTTGGCTTTACTCAGAGATATTACTTTTAAGTATTACTGGGATGAAAAATTTACCCAATTCCCATTCTGAATCAAGAAAATAATGATGGTAAGAGTGAAATTACAGATAACATTGTTAACACAGTGGAAAATGTGCCCATAGACGACAAGGTGAAAATGTCTGACAGACTTACTGAATGACTACAGCAGCATGCAGTCACGATGGAACAAGAAATCATGTCAGTTAATAAAATCAGTGAGAAACATACAACAAAAGCCATTGCTTCATGAATAAGCCAAGAACTGTAGAGAAAAGATTAAAAAAATATATACTGCCCTGGTAGAGCAGTGGTCTAAGCGATGACTTGTGATCATTCGTACTAGATGGGTCCTGGGTTTGAATCCCGGTGAGGCATGAATGTTGTGTTTGTCTTACGGCACTGGCTCTCTTCCTTCCCTGGAGTCAGTGGCCCTAAATTAGGGATGGGCAACTGCTTATAGCCCATTAAGTTGCTCATGGTGGTTGTTAAACCCCCACTAAAAAAAAAACCATTCAACACAGTGCACCTTATTCCTATATGATTCCCACTTCCTGGTCCCTCAAAAGCTTTTCTGTTTCTTTACTTTGATGCCATTTTTATAAGTTACTTTTCATTACATTTAACTGCAATACTGCAATGAAATTTAATGCTGTGTTTGTACACTTAAAAACAGTACATGTATCTTTTATATTTAATGCCTTGTTTCTTTGCATGCCTTATATCACATATATATTAATATAGGCACTGACTTTCCAGTCCAATGGATGCACAAGACCTTAACAAGACATCCAATGAATGCCGGAGCTCAAAGCAAGAGTTTTTGATATTGGAGCTCAGGATGAGATGCCCTACCTGCCAGACTGTGTTACAGCAACTATAAGTTTGGTGGAGAAGTCATCATGCTCTGGAGCTGGTTTTCATGGTTGGGACTGGACCTCATAGTTCTAGCATTAAAATTGTGCACAGCCATCTGAATTTCATTGGCTTGCACAGAGCCCCGATCTCAACCCTATGGAACACCTTTGGGATGAATTGGAACATCGACTGCGAGACACGCTGTATGGCCCGGACATTGGTGACCAAGCTGACTAATACTCTTGCAACAGAATGGAAGCAATTCCTGCAGCAATGTACCAAAATCTAGTGGAAAGCTTTCCCAGCAAAGTGGAGACTGTGATAGCAGCAAAGGGTGCACCAACTTGATATTAATCCCTTTCCTATTACAGGAAGTTTTTGGACAGTCATTTGTCTGCATACTTTTGATCAGATAGTGTACGTGACATCTAAAGGAAATTCTACATGATGTAAAATTTGGAAAATCTCAAAATCTTAGCAATCCTCAGTTTCTAAAATTTCAGAAAGAATGTTTCTAATTAAATCTTTATAAACAGATATAAAGATTTTAAATTGTTTTAGTGGCATATCATACACTGGCATGCAAAAATTAAGGACGAGACAGTTTTTCGAATAATGTAAGGGCGTGCAGAAGTGCTCTACATCGACTCAAATCATACCATAAGATCCCCAAGATGTAAGAATATGGGACAAGTGAGCAAAACCGTCTGAACAAGGAATCCAAAGGATGCAAAGGCACTTTATTGAAAAGGTAGCTTCGAGCACAACTGGACAGAAGACAAAAACGTCCATGTGACAGGCGGCTGCCAAGAAAAATCCAGTCTTTAGTAGGGGATATGATCACCCCTAACTGCGTTGCGTTGCAGGATTTACAACGTGTGTCCATGCTGAAGATGAGGTTGTCAAGCAGCTGTTGAGGCATCGTGGCCCATTCCTCTTGTGGCGCCAATCGCAGCTGCGGAATCGTTGCTGGCGGCTGGCGACATGCTACCAAGCGTCTCCCGAGAAGGTCCCACACGTGTTAGATTGGATTTAGGTCCGGGGACCTTGAGGGCCAATCCATGCGTTGAATATCTTCACTCTCCAACAGCTCTGCGACAGCCACTGTATGATGAGGTGTAGCGTTGTCATCCATAAAGAGGAACTCAGGACCCACAGCACCTCTAAACAGAAACACGTGAGGCAGGAGGACCTTGGTACAATAGCAGACACCAGTGACTGAACCTCCTTGGAAGATGTGGAGGTCAGTACGGCTACCAAGCATGATACCGCCCCAAACAAGAACTCTGCCACCTCCAAACCGGTCCCTTTCGATGATGTTGGAGGTGTGATTACACGTTCCCTGCTCTCTCCAGATGTGTATACGTCCAGAATCACTTGTCAGAATAAATCGGCTCTCATCCGTATAGAGAACTCGACCCCATTGCTGATGTGTCCAGTTCTTGTGTTCCTGGCACCACAGAAACCGTAGTCTCCAATGAGCAGGCATTAATGACACACACCGTATTGGTCGTCGTGCAAATAGACCACCTTTGTGCAGCCTCCTGGCCATTGTAAAACGCAATAACGGATGTCCAGTTGTCTGTTGCATGTGCCTTGCGATTTCTCCCACTGTCTGCCATCTGTCTCTTCTCGCCTGTAGGACAATATACCGGTCATCCAGCGCCGTGGTTGCTCGTGGACGATCACTGCTAAACTCTCGGACAGCTGTTCCTGTCATTTGAAATCTCTCCAAGCTCGTGAAACGATGCTGTGAGTGATCCTAAACTCCTTGGCCACACTAGTCACACTTCGACCTTCTTCCAACTTCCCAATGATGCGACCTCGAGTAAAGGAGTAAAGTCATCCAGATGTTGTCTACTGGATTGTCTGTTGGCCATATCAAACCATGGCAGCAACTCGACGTCATTCAAACCGATGTACACTGTGCAATAGCTTTCACCGAATTGCTGAGCATACACCGCCCGTGTGCTTTATACCCTTCGACCCCCCCGTCATGCTGCAAATATGTGCACGCCCTACCATACCGGTTCCTAGTCTATCTCTTGAGTGGTCTTTCAGTCCGTTCTGCCTGCTCGTTCCGCTGTTATACTAATTTCTCCTCTTCGTCCTTAAGTTTTGCACACCAGTGTATCATGACTTATCAATATACTACTACTTAGTTTATTCCATAAAACTGACCAACCCAGCAAAAAAGCTTGGGTTGGTCAGCTTTTATGGAATTAACTTATATGTCTGTACTATATTTCAATAAATATTGAGATGAAAATCAGGAAAACACTTACAGTTATCAACTTATTGAATGCCAACAAAAACAAGGAAAGTTAGCATGCTTACCAGCAGCAACCAGTTGTGCAGTTACATCAGCAACATTTGATGAGGTGAGCAAATCAGAATCTTCAAAAGGTGGACTGTCCAATGAAGATGATGGTTCACTCATATCATCAGTGATTAATGAATGGTTTACAGTTGATGTCACATCTGAATTTATTTCTGTAGTTGAATTCATCCTGAAAACACAAATTAGGCAAAAAAGGGGGAGGGAAGAGGAATATAATTCAATTTCTATAAATAGTATGAAACAGCACCATTTCTGAATAACAACAACTTATAACATTTACAGTGTGGTTGAATATTGTCACTTATTGACACATACATGAAAATCAAAGCATTATGTAAAACTGGAGTAAAAGATTATAAATGTGACATGATCAGGTAAAAAGATATTGCTACATTTTTCTTCTGTTTAACGAAGGGAACGGAAAAGTTTATGAGCACCACCAATATTTTTAGGTACCATACACAATCTGAAATTACAGCCCAATAAAAAAGTGAACAAATAAATCACAAATGAAAGTTCTGGAAAATTCGAAATAAGGTGACTTGATAAAAAAAAAAACAAAAAAAACCCATGACATTACATAATAGGGAAAAAGGGTGGCAAATTCTCAGGTGGTGAGCATTTTGTTTAAAAACTGCTACATAACAGCAAAGTTTGCATAAAGAAAGTTGCAGAACATGTCATCCACTTGATGCAGTAGGTAAGATGATTTATCAGAAGGCAACAACTTTCTTCTAATCTTCCACTGTCCACTTCTGATGGTTTATGGCAAACGCAAGTCTTTGTTGCTGATGAAATGCAGTGATCATGCATTCACACCATAGGTCCATACAGTGGAATGATCGCTGCACTGTAGCTATGGATACACTCCTCTGAGCTTCTTGGTTGCAACCATGGTCAATTGTACCAAGGTGCTGTGCCTATTGTTCCAGACCATTGGCCAAGTTGCCTCTCTCCCCAGGCATTAATCAGCCATTGGCCATCCAATACAAATTTGCCAGTTATGTGTTGTGCCTCTTTCCATCCACTCTTGGTACATTTTAACTATGACAGCCCATGAACAGACAAAAAAGTTTGCCATTTCCCAGATAACATCATTTGAATCTGATGATTTCATCCCTTACCCATTACCACCACCATTCCAGCTCCAACTAATATGGCACGTGTCACAGATAGCATTGCACATTTGATCTTAACATGTGTGCACTGCAACACCAGAAATGATTCTATATGCCAAATATATGTATATGAGTGTGTGGAAGGGGAGGTCATAAGGTTTTTCTCTTACTGAGTACATGTTCAGTGTAATAGGATAAACTATCTGCTGTTTTCACAAACTGCAATGCGAAAGTAAGTCGTATTGCCACACCAATTTGTCATTAGGACATGTCATGCTCATTAATGTTGTTTTCCTACCTTCAAATGAAAAGCTGTTGATACAACCATGAAATCATGGAACTATTTAAGTATTAGAGGATTATAATCATCTCAAAATACTCATTAGAATTTCAAACAAGAAAGATGACACCGAATTTTCGGGTGTAATAAGCACGTCTTTTGAATCAGTTCTGATGCAAATTAAATTTATCAAAGCTATTCAAAGTCAATGGAACTGGTATGGAAAACAATAGTATCAGACGGAAGAAAGTTTTTTAATCAGGTTTTTAATCTCTCAGATATTGCTGTAAATGGAATCATGAGCTTACGCCCTCTGGTTGCAGACTTGTGCTTTAATAAAAATATAAATTTATGTGAGAAACATTTCGCACAGGAAACGCTCTCCAACACAGAAAGAAATTTTCCAAATCTCACTCTTAGAAACAGAGATATCTACAAAAATAAGATGTGACTTTGCATCCCCTGGTGGGTAAACTATGCATTATTTTAGGAAGAAAGTATTCTCAAAAGGTTTTTCAATATGAGCAGTATCGGTCCAAGAAAACAAAAAAAATTTCAGTCGAGTTTTCAGGAGCCCAGATTTTGCTACAAGTACATCAGAAGCAGAAATTAACACTTATGCCCCCTGGTGGCCAAACCATTCTTTACCAAACATTAGAAATTATTTGAAAAATATTTTCTATCAGGTGTTGTATGCGATACAGGAAGAATTTTATCAAATTGGAGTTTTAGAAGCAAAAACAACGCAGTAATCACACTTTAACTTTGTACCCCGTAGCGGATAGTCTATCATTTGCATGAAAATTTTGAATTTATAGGAAAAACATTTCGCATCAGAAACACTATCCAACAAAGAAGGAATTTTTCAAATCGGACTCCTTGAAGTAGAGATATTGACAAAAATAAGACATACATCTACGTCCCTGGCATAGAAACCATGCATTATTTTAAGAAGAAAATGTTCCTAAAAGGTTTGTCCACATGAGTAGTATCGGTCTACAAACGACTTTTTTTCAATCGACATTTTAGAAACTCATATTTTGCTGCAAATACATCAGAAGCGGAAATTAAGACTTTACACCACCTGGTGGCCAAACCATTTTTTACAAAAATTTTACAAAAATAAAAATTAAAAATTATGAGCGGTATCCGGTGCAAAAATAATTTTTCAAATCAGAGATTTAGAAGCAGAGATAATGGAGTAAAAGCAATTTACCTTTACGCCCCCTAGCAGAAAGTCTATGAATTACTTGAAAATTTTGAAATCATATGAAAAACATGTCACACTGGAAACACTATCCAACAAAGAAAGAATTTTTCAAATCGGACTCCTAGAAGTAGAAATATTGACAAAAATAAGATGTACATCTACGCCCCCTGGCATAGAAACCACATATTATTTTAAGAAGAAAATGTTCCTAAAAGGTTTGTCGACATGAGTAGTATCGGTCTACACACGACTTTTTTTCAATCGACATTTTAGAAGCTCATATTTTGCTGCAAATACATCAGAAGCTGAAATTAAGATTTAACGCCACCTTTTGGCCACACAATTTTTTATAAAAATTAAAAATTATATGCAAAGGATTTCCCATTAAGAGCTGTATCCGGTGCAGAAAGAATTTTTCAAATCTAGGTTTAAGAAGAAGAGTTATCAGGGAAAATGTAATTTACTTTTGCGCCCCTAGCGGGAAAGCTATGCGTAATTTGAAAAAATAACTATATCTAAATTACTCTTCGACATAAATGGAATCTAAAGATAAAAGAATTTTTTCAATCTGATGTTTAGAAGCAAATATGTGGAATAAAACACATTTTCAAATTTGACATCATCTGCATTTACGCCCTCTATCGGCAAAATTGTACATCATAAAAAAAAAATGAAATGAAGGATCATCATTCGCATATTTCAAGCTTCCCAATGATGCAAAAGGAATTTTTCAAATCGGACTAATAGTTGCAGAGATATCGTGTCTACAGACGGACTGACAGACAAACCGATAACATAAGCACGATCTTTTTTACAAAAGACGTGTTAAAAGATAGTGGACATGCAACTGCCGAGAGCTGATGATTTAGCCAATCAAACTAACCAAAGCTCACATTTAAATTGCCATGGCATCAAGTGTGTGGAAAGACTATTTTAATTATGGTGGATTCTCAGAAAGCAATTGAGGAAAATTTCACATTCCTAAGTTAACAGATGCAGATATCTACAGCTATATACACAACTGCTTCCTCCTCTTGTCACATAGCTCACTAAGGCACTTTTGTGGTGCTAAAAAAAAAAGAAAAAAAATTCTCCGATTTATGCACTCTGTGGATCAGAAATCTTCCTTTATATGCTCTAAATGCAACCGTGAACTTACCTAGATAAGCCATTGTACATGTATCAAAACATTTACAAAGCATGTATTTAAGCTGACGTATTCCAGGCAGCCTAAACTCCAAATTCTAATTAAGATATTTCACAACATTAAAACCAACTAAGAACATTTTAAATCTTCCCTCTACTTATGAATGCTAAATGTGAAATTAAAATTACAACTAACATTTAGCTGACTATTGTGTTAGCAACCATGTAGTCTAACACAAAATGAATATAAGTTCCCACTAGAGCATTTCCTACCCTTATATGAGGTGTCCCAGAAAATACCTACCAAGAGTAAAGTGATATGACTGAGGAATGAAGAAGACCAAAAAGAGGAATCTGAGTGTGTAGAAATCTTTAATGCCAGGAATTTAGGCATATTAGTTGTAAATATAATGGGAAGGAAATGCTCAAGTGGGAACTTACATTCATTTTGTGTTACACCACAAATAGTTACAAGAAGCACATCAATATAACATAAAACCCACTGCTATTGGAAATATACTGAGTTATTTATCACTTAGAGTTGGACAGACATTTTAGAACTACCCATGGCACCACCTACCATGCTTCCTGTACCTATCTAGCAGTGTGGCTGTTGTCTGCTCTCATTGTAGGTAATCATAAAGATGGCATACAACCAGGTCCAATGCATGTTTTATAGGTAACGGATTGAGGGACTTAGCTAGCTGCAACCGCGTGTGTACACTATATATAGATTCCTGGAAATGCATAGTATGAGGTCAAGCAATGACTTGCTTAAAGCAGGTCACCACTAGCAAGGCATGGCATAATGTTAGACCCCCACCCCACCTCCTCCGCAATAATATTTTCATCCAGCACCATCCCAAGATTCAGAACTTTATTAGAGGCACATTTAAGATTATCATCAAAATTTATAGAATAATTTTGCTTCTTGCAATTTTTCTTTTTTTTTTCAACAGTTGAGTTTTGGGAAACAGAATGAAGATTTATTTTACATTTCATTTAATTTCTAAATTTGCTACTAATAAGTCATACCTGTTTTTGAAGTGATGTTGCCTACCCCTACTTTTCTTCTATGTCACCCTGCAGCTTTTCCTTATATTTAAATCTAGCTATGTCACTAACACTAAGCACATGTTGTTATGAAGATACAGCTATGGGTTCTAGGATTTCTGGGAAGTAACACTGAACCATCAAACTGCCTGTGCAACACATATAAAAACTTTTTGGCTATTATAGCTGATTGCACCCCAGACCATGATGCTTGCACTTTGTGCTATGTACTGTTTCATAATGACACAGTGACTCCTAAATTTATACCTTGATCACATTGCCTCCATGTGGGTGCCCACTGATCATGGGTAGGCTAGTAACTGTTTCATGGTGCGAATTTCTGTGATTTTTAGGGAGTTTTTTTCTGTAATTTTACGAATATCAAATATATTTGCAAATTTCAGATTTTTCCCCTATTTTCTATCGAATTTCTATTATAACTTTTGGATTATTTTTCACATTTAAATTATTTTATTACTGCTTTTATTAGAATTTATGTGAAAAATATACCGCAAAGTAATCCTACTCCAAAGTCCAAACCAGATCTTTAAACCTTAAATTACCCCTGAAGATCGTTCATTACAAAGAAAAGATACTTTTACCGAACAAGCTTGAGAGATAATTCCAGGTCATATGCACTCTGCTGAAGAATGCATGTACGGTCTTTCATGATTTCCACCTCCCACTACTGTTGAATGACCTTGGTGACTTACCACACTATTAAACCAGATGTCATCAACTGTATTAGTAGTTTTAGCTAGGAAAAGCAGCTCACAGAAAACAGTATTTGAGTTTTGCAGACATTCAGCTTAGAAAATTTGTGTGCTTTCATGTGAGTAAAGTTTACAAAGTTTCTAGATATTTTTTTGTTAATTTTGAGAATGAGCCATGTGAGTAAAATGAGTGCATCTGAAAATTGCAAGCAGTGCAGCAATGGAACATTTCATGTGAACAAAAATATATTGTTCTGCTCATGTTGCAACATACCAGTGGATTTTTCAAGAAAGGGCAGTTGTGAAAAGCATTTAGCAAGCAAGCTGCGTAAAAAAAATTGTGTGAGAACAGTCAACCGAAAATAATGCAGAAATGTGTTGAATTAATCAGGAAAAGAACTAAACAAGAACAGCATCGCACAACTGAACTTTCAAAATTAACTGGTGCCTTTTGTGCAGCTAACATCCCACTTCCTAAACTGGATATCCTGACATTAAAAAATTACTTGGAAAATTTGTTGAAAGATATTGGTGTTATTCCAAATATAAATTGTATGTGGAAATGCCATTTGCCAAAAATATATGATATTCACAAGTAACAAGTGAAAAAAATTTTAAAATCAGTTTCCGATGTAAGCATCATAGCAGACGAAACAACTGATTCAAAAGATAGGTACATTTTGAATATTCTTGCTGTTCCATCAGCTGAAACGAATATTGAAAGCTTTAATCCTGAAAGCTCTTTGAATGCAATCTCCCTCCAAGGTGTATCACTTTGGAATCCGTAAATTTTTAAATACTCAGCGAGGCACCAGGGTATTTATAAATATGAAATATATTTTGTGAATATAACTACTTTTGAGACAGACAATGCATTTTACATAATGAAAATGTGAGGAAAGAGCCTGAAAGCCGAATTTTTGAGGAAATATGGTATTTCACGAAATTTTGGGGTAAATCCAGAAATTTCGTGAAAATCCGTGAACTTTTCACAATTTACCTGGCAACTTCCCCGCGAATTTTGCCTTTTTTTTCTGCAATTAAATTACTACCCTAATCATTGGGTCCTAGGCATAAGCATGATTCATCACTACAGACCATGCTAAGCCATTCTGTACCTTAGTTTGCTTATAACTACTCCAGATGCTGGAGACAGTGAACATCAGTGAATGGAAGGAGGACACAATGGATGCCATGCAATCCTGCCTCTATCAATCAGTGGGAAATTAGTTCCCATGTAATGGGATGACTTCCTGCAAACTACTGCTGCCAATGTTGATTAACTGTGGTATTATCATAGGCTCCATGTTCTGCTATATGGTGAGCTGATCATCTTCCTATGCAATGGCTAACACATACCTGGCAAATGTCTCTTGGGATTCTGTACAAGCTGTTATTCCTCCAGGAATCTCTCACTGACAGCTGCAAGACTGATATAAGCCATAAACTTGTGGCATGTTTAACCTAGAAGTCAGTGCATCTGGGTTTATTTTAGACACTGCTGGATTTGTTCAATACTGGGATCATTTACATATCCATTTCTATCAACTGATTTTCATGTGAATTAGCCAGCCACTTCTGGATATTTTGATTTTAATATCACAGACTGTATTTTGTTTCTTTGCAATGATATAAAATGAACTTGCAGTAAAAATATTTTATTATGTTGACTCTGGCTACTTGAATTTCTAATAAGTTATTACCTCTGCACTAGGGATCAATTTAAGTAATTCCTGGGTCATACTTTTTTTAAAACAGCATACATTTTGTGCCCTTTTAATATGCTTATGACTTTATATAGATTCATAGATGCCAATCTCTAAAAGTAGTTTTCAGTAACCAACATGTTCATTTTTCAGTAATTTTCAGTAACAATTTTTTTTCAGTAATTTTCAGTAATCCAGTCTACAGTGGCAAATTTGGGTATTTAACACTGCAACAAATTTTAATCTGTCAGAACTATTAACAAAATAATAATAATACAATAAAAAATAATTTACTAGTGGGAAAATTTAAAATACTGTCTACCAGAAAAATATAATGAATTACCTCCAAACATGAAGAAAAATTATTCCATGGAATGTTGGCCAAATTATTATGATAAACTGGCTGTAGTTGCCATTTTGGCCTTCCTTAGTTCAATTTGCAAAAACTTCTTCTGATAGCATAGTTCACTGTGTGCAATGCTGTTTATTTTTTCTACTAATAAAGAAGACAGCACATGAGTACTTAAATTAGTTCTGAATTCATTCATGTTTTTTTTTTTTCACAATACAGAAAATTCTTTCTGTACTTGCATTGCTATGAGGGACTATTAAAATCATTTTCATAATTTTGCTTAATGATTCATACTTCAACTGGATACTTTCATTTTTCATTAAAGAAATTCTGTGCCACACTTCATCCATTCTCTCAGAAGTAACAGCACAGTTAAAATTTTCAAACTGGTAGTGAGCAAATTCAGATTCCACTTTGCCAGATTCTTCTGGTTTCAAAACTGGAAACAGGGAACACATATATTGGACTGATGCAAAAGAAACACTTTGCCTTAATGCTACATCTGCAATTTCAGTATGACTCAGAAATTCATCATTAAGTGAAAATTTTCTTAAAATGTAATTGCAGCCTGCCTTGTAAAATTCCCTTACTTCAGAATAAAAAGTAGCCACTGTCTTTTTTTTTTTTTTTTTTTGATTGGAGGTTTAACGACCACCATGAGCAACTCAATGGGCTATAAGCAGTCGCCCGTCCCTAATTTAGGGTCACTGGTTCCAGGGAAGGGAGAGAGCCAGTGCCGGAAGACAAACACAACATCCATGCCTCACCGGGATTCGAACCCGGACCCCGTTCGGACGACGAATGATCAGAGGCCATCGCTTAGACCACTGCGCCACCGGGGCGGCCACTACTGTGTCTTCACTCAGATCTGCAGTTATGCCTATATAAGATCTCGTTTTTGACCCAATTACGAGATCACAGTTTTCTTTTTGGTTTCTCCTTCTTTCAAAATTTCCATCTGCACGAGATGTTGCTGTCACATCAAATGCTGATGGCTTGATAAATTGTACAAGCAATTCAGATAACAGACTATGAAGTTTTCTTTTTAATACATGCACAAGCGGAGCTTCCTGCTACAAGGACACGTTAACAGACGTAAACAAAGGAAGAGTAGCAGATAAAAAAAGACAATAAAGTTTAGATGAAGGATTTCCAATCATACTTGCAAGGTTCTTATACTGTGAATTAGCTTCTTCATTGTCACTGAAATAATGTTCTAGAGCCTCTCACTGTTCTAAAATTCTCGGAATTCTTCGAATCAGCGTGCGAATCTTGTCACCGAAGATTACGGGGAAATTTTCGGGCGGCCTAACTTCCATTTTCGGAAATCGTTGCCTACAATTTCAAGCTGAAATTATGCAATGAAATTTCATTTAACAATACTGAACAGAAGCAACATCGCGAGAGAAAAAAATACGATTACAGGAAAAATCTGCACTTCGTTTAACTTCCGTTTCCGAACGTTTAAAAAGACAAAACAACGTCCCCAGACGGAATACGATATCCCGAAAATTATATCCCGAAAATTTCTTCACTTTATCCCGAACTAATATCCCGAAAATTTCTTCACTTTTGCATCGATCTCGAAAATGACAAAAAAAAAAAAAAAAAAAACCGAGGGGACTCTGCGAATCCGCGGAAGAATCTCACGTACGAATTAACCGCTGAATCGATTTCGAATGCCGTAAGATAACGCTCAAATATCGATGACCGGTAAATTTTAACTTTTGGCCCAAAATTGGTGCAGATTTCGTCGAAATGGCGATTTTTTAGCAGAATGGCGCCCGAACAACGTTTCGGCGCGGGCTGGCGCAAT
The DNA here is from genome assembly GCA_039090855.1 of Macrothele yani. Lineage (NCBI taxonomy): Eukaryota > Metazoa > Arthropoda > Arachnida > Araneae > Macrothelidae > Macrothele > Macrothele yani. The sequence continues at coordinate 86,600,558 of CM077003.1, read as the reverse complement.
TGGCGCAGGTCTGGCAGCCCTGAATGTAGCATTTAATTTTTTTCCCCCAGAAAAACTTGAAGAACAAACAAAAATTTTTAAGTTGATGAAAATTTGCTTTCTATCTCAGAAAATTAAATCAAATGGCGATTTTCCGTAATTTCAGCGGTGTTTCCGTACTTCCGTAACAGCAACCAAAAATCCGTAAAATTACGGAAAATCCGTTTAACATACTTTAAATATTTTTTTAATTAAATTTTTGAAGCTCACAAGTGAAGGTGTTTCAGCTGAAATCTTGTTATGCAGTTTGTGCAGCAGTTATTCAGACCTGCATACTTTCAAGAATTTAAATTCACACACACACACAAAAAAAAAAAAAAAAAAAAATCAGTAAATGTTTAATTGATATGCTTGATTACCTGATGTTTTGAACATACTAATTTTTATGCAAATGATTGGCAATTTTAATCGATTTCATAATTAAGATATTTGGCACTACTTCATGCTTACAATGATTAAAATGCATTCAATATATAATTGTCTCATTAGTACGCTCTCATTAAATGCATTTGGAACTACAAAATTGTGATTCTAGAAACTTTTTACCTTAAGTTAATTGAGGTTTCAAAGTTAAATTTTTGTGCCATTTGAGAATACCTTTCAAAAACACAATTTTAGGTCTTATGTGAGGCTGGTATTTTATACTTTTTTCTCTTTCTCTCTTATCTTTTAACAGTTATCACCAATCCTACTCCTACAGCATATTTACAGTGCCTTTCCCACTGGGCAGCAAATAGAAAGGGTTGGGTTGAGGATGCAGAAGTAGGTGATAATGTGATTAGCTAAATCAGAATATACAGGAGGGATGATCCTATGCAACACTTATTCTGCCCTTGAGATCACAACCATGGGGAAAAAACCTGGAAATTTCTAAAATATGTTGTCTATAAAATAGGCATAAAACAAGTAGACTTTCTGCAAATTTTACAGGTAAAGAAAAAGAATTTCAATTTTTTTCCCCATTTTTTGAAGAACAATTTTTAAAATGTACATAATGATTTTGCATTTTTTAATGTGATGATTATTATTTATATGTTATAAATTATAAAACACAAAAGAATAATATTTAATTTATAGTTGTGGTTATACTTTTTCATCCATGTTTTGATACCAGACTGGTACAGCCAGGTAATCTATTTTTCATTTCACTTTTTCATGGAGGGATTTTGCAGAATATCCATTTTGATGCAATGAATATTTATGTTTAGTTAACTGAGTTAATTGTTACATATTTTTCTTTTACATTTTTGAATACTTTGACAATTGTTTAACTTCTTTGCTGGTATTCTAATGAGATAAATGTTGTTTCAAAATTTGAAAAAGTGCTAATAATTTAAATAAAAATAAAAATGTTTCCCTTCTTATATTGAAAAAATATTTTTTACCTCTATAAGTCTGAATATGCATTCAGAATTTGTATATTTATATGAAGTTTACTGAGTTTCACCGCAAATTCTTTCCACTAAATTAAGAAAGCAGGTATAAAAAATGAAACAAAAAAAAAAAAAATACTGAAAAAAATAAAACTAAGAAAATAAAAAAATAATAAATGATGAAGTAAAACAACTTTAAACATGGTAGAAACCTGTCGCCATAAGCGTACAAATTTACAGCTGGCTACCATGTATGTAGGTGTTATTGACTACCCACATGTTAGACACAAACTAGAAAGTTTGTGACAAAAATGAAACCACTAAATATATAAACATTTTTTTTTTTTTTTTTTTTGCTTTTTGCCCACCACAAATACTACACAACTTACATTCTCTTTTACTGCACTGCACTGGGCTGCAAAAATATTGACACCTGCTTACAATGGGGATCAAAATTTTCTCTACAATAAATTAAAACAAAATTATAAAACAAAAAGTAAGACAACACTGAGTGTTATGGGTTACCAACTATGGGAATGCACAAGTTAATATGCTTACTATTTTCTAAAACTTCAAGAAATAAAACATTTACGAATGTTGGAAAAAAATACATAGCAAATAGGAGTACATGCAAGAAAGAGATACTCACTTGTAATGAATATCTTTTTAAGGGTGGGAAATAGCAGATTTCTCAGGTTACCACCACATGACTGCAGGCAGGTCACTCATTTTTACAGCCCTACATACACAGATACAACACATACATAATACATATTTAATGCATTATGAATATGTTGCTACATATTTTTCTTCTTTTAAACATCCAACAAAAGCAATGTTGATTAAAAAATGTTTTACACATAACTGGTAAAAAATAAAGGTCACAGTTTTAAAGTTGCAGTAATGCACATTCTAAGTGGTATGTAAAGATTAATGAAAGATAATAATTATGAAAATTGTAATGATTAATTACATATAATCCTACATATGCTCAAGATCATGAAAAACCATATTTCTTTCAAAATCTGGTAATTTATAATTATCTAAACAAAAATTGATGACAGATCAAGAGAAAATATTTAGTAAATCATTTATCTCTAAACAAAAGTATTTTAAATGAACATAAAACAAAAAAGAGCATTTTAAATTATTTTTTTAAAATCTTAATACTAACTTTGAATGCTACGAAATATTGCACTGGGCAATGCTTTTGCAAAGTTCATGCCCTCAGTGTCAAGTGGGAAAGTTTAGAATATGCCATTAAATGCTGTGATTTCAAGGGACTTCAATATTTATGGAATTCTTCATATACAGTGGGAAAACCTATCATCACATACACTGACATTTGCTCAACCAATAAGTATTATTTCAAAGAGACAACCAATTGATTGTAATTGCATTTTTCAATGACTGATGATCTGTCAATATCTTTTTTGGTGATGTACTATGAGGGTTGTACCAAAAGTAATGCAAAAGTGGGCATAACTTTTTTATTAACTGACAAAGGTAATTCAAATTGCCCATGTTGGTAGAATAACTCTTTCTCTACACAAAGGTACTACTCAACATAGTCTCCGTCACAAGCGATGCATTTGCACCATCGTTGAACCCAACTTTTGAATCCTCTTTGAAAAAATTTACGTGTGAACTGTTGTACCCACTTCTTCACAGCCACTTTCACCTTATCTGTGTCATCAAATCATTGTCCGAGGAGACTGTCCTTCATTGGACCGAGCAGGTGGAAGTCAAAAGGCACCAGATCTGGGATGTACTGTGGATGGGGGACCACTGACCAGCCTAATTTGCTGATCGCCTGATTTGTTGCCAAAGATGTGTGTGGTCTCGCATTGTCATGGTGAATGTGGATCCTTTTCAGATTCTTTTTCGGTCTCTTCCTCCTTATGGCTTTTCTAAGCTTCTTGAGAGTCTCAACGTACCGTTCGCTGGTCAAGGTATGGCCACGTTTCAGAAAATCAAGGAGAATGACAACCCTGTCATCCCAAAAAAACAGTCACCATGACTTTCTGTGCGGTGTGTTGCCATTCTATGGATTAATTCTTCTTTTCTGGATCATAAAGATACACCCACGTTTCATCCCCTGTCACTAGATCGAAAAAAAAAACATGTCTTCATTGGCTTCAAATGCTTCCAGCAGATCAGAGCAGACTTCCACCCTTCACTCCTTCAAATCGGGTGTCAACTGCCAAGGTACCCACTTTACACACACTTTCCGATACCCAAGTTTTTCACCATCTTCTGTATGGCATTGTGACCACAGTCCAGTTGTGCAACAAGCTCACGGATAGTGACTCGTCTTTCCGCGCAAATTAACTCATCCACTCGCTGACGATTCCTGTCGATGGTCAAAGATGATGGTCTCTCACTGCGTGGTTTGTCTTCAATGCTGGTTTCCCCTTCTTTAAGCTTCTTCATCCATCCATGCACATTACTCTTGTCAATGGTGTTATCTCCATAAACATTCTGTAGCCTTCTGTGGATGTTGGAGAGCCTGCACCCTTCCTTTGTCAAGAACTCAATGATCGCATGTTGCTTTTGCTTGGAAACTATTATTTACCTGCAATGAAGAAGGGCTACTATAGATGGGAAGAATTACTCTACCAACATGTAAAATTTGAACGACCTCCGTCAGTTAATAAAAAAGTTATGCAACATTGGCATTACTTTCGGTACAACCCTCGTACAATGCTTGAACATAAATGCACCACGACCATTTCATCTGTCAATGTAGTAATATTGCTTGTGGCTAACAATGAATCACTAAACTAAAGAGAGACATCTCACAAACAAACCTACTGATACAAACTAGGTTATAACACCTCTCTTGAAGTGCAGAATTTAACAATAACAACTTATTCTGACATCTAACATAACTGCCAATGATACATTTTTTACATACATACATATCAATAAGCTGTCCTCCGAGAATCAGAGGTTAGCTCCAAAAAGAAATACAAACTACCAGATAATTTTTACTTACTGTGGCCATATCAGACTTCTCCATTTACAGCGATCTTGACATACAACTCGGGCTTCACTGACATCCATCGCACGCCGTACACAAGATCTTCTATACTTCATACTCATTATCTTTTTTTCATGCAGACACTCCTTAATCTGATCCTTCCATGACTTCCTTGGCCTTCCTCTGTCTTTCCTTCCTGCCACTTGGGCTAAACAGATTTTCTTAGTAAGCATCTCCTCACTCATTCTTTCAACATGGCCAAACCACCGAAGCATATTAATCTCCAACTTGCTAACAACATTTTGCCTCGCATTACACAACTGCAACACATCTTCATTCCTCACACAATCAGAACGGGTCTTGCCACAAACCCCCCATGAGGAACACATTTCTCCAGCACACAAACGACTCCTATGTTTCTTCTGCAGTACCCAGATTTCACTGCCATACATCAGAACAGGAACAATTACACTTTCATACACAGCCATGTGGGACTCTCTTGAGAACCCATCATTTCTGTGAAAACCTCCCAAAGCAGCCATGACTTTCAATGAAGCATTCACTTGCCTACTAATTTCACCATCCAATTTGTTCTCTCTGTCAAACATGCTTATTAAATACACAAATTCATTCACATGGTCAATCACTGTGCCATTTAGACTTATATTACATTCAGTACTACCAGTTCCTCTCTCAAAAACCATATTTTTGGGATTTCCCTTATTTATACTCAGTTTGAATTTCATGCAAACTTCGTACATCTGGGACAACATACCGTAATTTCGGGTAGATAAGAGCCACGGCGTATACGAGTTCAAAATTAAATTTTCGGCCCACGCGGCAGATACTGCTTTCTTCCTTTTTTTTTTTTTTTTTTTTTGGCAGAGCAAAATTATCTAACAAAAAAAAAACCGGTTTGGCTTGTTCCATTCTTTTTCCAGCGGGAAGATATATCAATAGAGAGGGAATGGAATAACGATGTTACAGCCACCCCCTCTTAAAACAAGACATGACAATAATAGGTTATAGGATTGAAGTGGGACAGGTAAGAGAGAGGTGACTCCGATAAAACTCAGAAAAAATCCATGGCAGGGGAAAACTTCGCAGGGAATCAATCTTGTTAGCAAGGATTGCCCTTGTTAGTTGTTTCATGCTCTGAGCAACTAACTCTCTTTCAACTCATGACGTCATCAGCTTTGCTCCGAGGCTAATGCTCTCTCTCCCCTCTTGAAACGGAATATCCGACTACCATCCAAGATCAATTGTCATTGGTTAATGACAGCACGTGCAAATTTTGTCAGTGACGTGGTCGTTCATTGCATTCAGTTCGCCAAATCGCATTTTTTTCGAGTACGCGTAGTTCAACGTTATCATGGAAAGTAAAATGCCGAAACTCAGAAGTTATACTTCTAGTTTTAAGCTAATGGTAAATAAACATGTTTTTCCGAATCCTGGAAAAACATCAAAACTTTGACGATTATTTCGGGCTTCACTGAAGCAAACATTATTTCTAAAAACTCCTGTGAAACGCCAGAAGACAGCGAAAGTGATGCGGACGACCCCAAAGTTTTTTTAGATGATGAGCTTTTAAAACTTTTTAATTCGGACAGCGAAGTTTCCGATTTCGATGGATTTGATTGAAAAACTATTTGTACCATATATTTTCAGAATGTAGTGCGTGTATTTTTTTTTTAATTCTTGAGGTATTTTCAAGACTCCACCGTAGTACTACCCCACCTTACTGCGAAGGTGCTGCGTTTCTGGTGATTTTTTTAAAAATTCGGCCCCCTTTTTTTTATCGATGCGGCGTATATTCCAATGCAGCTTATTTACCCGAAATTACGGTACTCTGCAACTCACATTTGCTCTCTGTAAACAGGACACTGTCATCAGCATACGGCAATCTACACACACAGATATCACCAAGACATAAACCAATATTATCTATTTTGTCATCACGCATTCATAAATATATTAAACAGCCATGGTGACATTACCCAACCTTGTCTGACACCTGCACCAATAGAAAACCATTTTGACAAAACACTATTCACTCATACACAAGCTCTACTGCCAGCATACATGGCTTTTACACTATTAAGTAGATTCCCAGTAACACCATATTCATTCACTACCTTCCACAAAAGTGTCCTATTTACTTGGTTGCAAGCTTTCCTTAATCGATAATACTAGTGAATTTTTCATGCTATATGCAATAAATTGAAAACATACACCGTCTTTGCACAATAATTTAATTTTAAAAGATGATAGATATTTACATAGTTAAAAAGATTAAAAACCCATAAGCACTTTCGGGCTGACAGTCGCACTCATCTTCAGATAAAGGAGCAGTTGCTGCCAGTGTGGAGCAGCGTCGCAAGAGTATCATAATGTTGCCATCACATCATGGCTAAATCACAAATCAGACCAGGTCCGTGTGGGAATATGGTAAACAGGGTGCAAAAATATACAGAATATATATATATATATTTGTTATAGTTCACATGGTTAACAAGAAATATTATTATGCAAGTTCATAGCTGTAATAAGTCGTTTCCAAATCCTGGGTAAGTCAACTGGGAGTTGTCATTACAGCAGCCGTCCTTGAAGGCTTCAATGTTATATGCAACGAGTATATTAATGTAGGAGTATGTAACAATTTAATGTTGTTCCAGTCTGGTTGAACAATTCCTTGTGCTACATTTCTGGCAAGGGCTGTATTACTGTGGTTAGCACCAATGTCGTATTTATGTTCCTGCAATCGAGTTTCAAGGCTACGTCTTGTAGAGCCCACGTAGTTACTTGCGTGTTCACCATTGGAAACATCTAGATATTAAAGGTATATTATACACACCCCATTTATACAAAATATCAGGTTGTTCTCGGTCTTTTTTAACAAGTGAGAACAGATTTCTGGATCTAATGCCAAAATGAATATCATACTTCATACAAGTGCGTGTCAATACATTAGTAATGTCTGGGTACTGTTCCATTGTAACAAAACGTTTTACTGATTTTTGTCTTTGATCAAACATGTAAATCTATCATTTGAAATTCTTCGATAGACTCGGTTAATCATGTATTCAGGACATCCATGTTTGGCAGCTAAATCAAAAGAAATCTATTTCAGATTTAAGCAAAGTCTCAGCAGACGAATGCGTAAAAGCTCTTCTGATTAAAACATTGATGGCTGATAACTTATGAGGTAATGGATGTAAAGAGTTAAATGGGATTAGACTATTGCTAGCAGTAGGTTTTCGATAAACTGAGTAAGATAGATAACATGTTTCTGGATTACGGGAAATTCGGATTCAGTACGGAAATACTGAATCAAACTACTCTCTGCCATTCTTGGACTTCCGAATTTCCCATAATACAGAAACATGTAATCTATCTTACTCAGTTTATTGAAAACTTACTGCTAGCAATAGTCTAATCCCATTTAACTCTTCACATCCATTAGCACATAAGTTATCAGCTATCAACTTTTTAATCAGAAGAGCTTTTATGCATTCGTCTGATGACACTTTGCTTAAATCTGAAATAGATTTCATTTTTGATTTAGCTGCCAAACATGAATATCCTAAATGCATGATTAACCGAGTCTATCGAAGAATTTCAAATGATAGATCTACATGTTTGATCAAAGACCAAAAATCAGTAAAACGTTTTGTTGGTACAATGGAACAGTACCCAGACATTGCTAATGTATTGACACGCACTTGTATGATATTCATTTTGGCAATAGATCCAGAAATCTATTCTCACTTGTTAAAAAAGACCGAGAACAACCTGATATTTTGTATAAATGGGGCATGTATAATATACTTTTAATAGATGTTTCAATGGTGAACACGCAAGTAACTATGTCGGCTCTACAAGACGTAGCCTTGAGACTCGAGTGCAGGAACATAAATATGACATCTGTGCTAACAACAGTAATACAGCACTCGCCAGAAATGTAGCACAAGGAACTGTTAAACCAGACTGGAACAACATTAAATTTTTACACATCCCCGCATCAATATACTCGTTGCATATAACTGAAAGTCTATACATCGAAGCCTTTGGGGACGACTACTGTAACGACAACTCCCCAGTTGACTTACCCAGGATTTGGAAACTACTTATAACAGCTATGAACTTGCATAATAATATTTATTGTTAATGATGTGAACTATGACAAATATATATGTTCTGTATATTTCTGCACCCTGTTTACCACATTCCCACATGGGCCTTGTCTGATTTGTAATTTAGCCATGATGTGACGGCAACACTACAATACCCTTGCGACGCTGCTCCACACTTGGCACATCATCACACCCAGATGTATATATGGGAAAACACTGGCAGCAACTGCTCTCCTCCATCTGAAGACAGGTGCGACTGTCAGCCCAAAAGTGCTTATGGCTTTTTAAACGTTTTAACTATATAAATATCTATCATCGTTTAAAATTACATTATCATGCAGAGACGGTGTATGTTTTCTATGTATTTCCCTAAATCTATGAAAGTACCAAAAACTTTCTTACCAACAACCAGATACTTTTCAATCATCATGCGTAACACAAAAAAATTTTAGTGCAGCCTTTACCAGGCATAAAACCACTTTGAACATTCCACTTTCTCTGATGTAAGATCCAGTACTTCAATGATGACCTTACCAAACACTTTCTCTAGCACACTCAGTGTGCTAATACACTAATACTATGATACTTCTTGCAATCAGTCTGATCACCTTTTCCCTTATACAAGGGAATAATGACAGCATCCTTCCAATCCCGAGGGACCATTCCTAACTCCCAGCACAACTGGGAAATTTCAGTTAACCTGTCAATTACAGAGTCACCACCGTATTTCAACATCTCAGCAGTTATGCCATCAACTCCTGGAGCCTTACCATTCTGAAGAAATTTTAGAGCTTTACACGCCTCTTCTCTTGAGATCCCTCCTGTGCTTCTATCCTTCACTGTGATATCATCTGCTTCTGCCTGAGAATCACCTTTGCTTTCTTGATCTAATAACTCACAAAAGTATTCACCCCATCTTTCACTTAACTCATTGGGCTCCCATATCATTTCCCCAATCCTATTCTTCACACAACTTACAACTTTGTTTCCAATATTTTTCCTGAGTCTCATGTACTCTCAGAAAGTCTTCCTACCATTCCAAAAAGCCAATTCATGCCTTTCCATCTTCTCCTTCCTATCTTTTCCCTTACTCTGGCAAACCAGTTTAGCTGCTTCATGCTTCTTTCAGTAATATTCATCCACAGAAACTCTAACTTGCAACATCCCCAAATGGGCTTCCTTCTTTCTCTTTACAGACCTCTAATGATACATTTTTGCCTTTGCATGTTTCTGCTTACTCTGAACCACCAAACAAGACACTGATACAGAAGAGAATTAGTAATTTCTGAAGATTGTTCATATAGGAAGCACTGAACATGCCATAGAAGATATTTTCTGTACATAGCAATGTATACTTCTACCATTAAATCATTGTCAACCATTATCAATCCACTGCTGGACGAAGGTCTCCCCAAGTTTCCTCCACAACGGTCTGTCTTGTGCCAGTCTCCTCCATGTCACTCCCGCATATTTACGAATTTCATCCACCCATCTCCCATGTGGTCTTTTTCTGGGTCTTTTCCTGTCCCTTGGAATCCAATCTAAAATTTCGGCTGTCCATCTATGGTCTGTCCTTCTGGCAGTATGTCCAGCCCATTGCCATTTCAGGGATTTAACCCTGATCATGATGTCTTTCACTCTCGTCATTTTTCGGATCCACGAGTTCCTCTTCTTATCTCTCCTGGTTATACCAAGCATGCACCTCTCCATATGGACTTCTATATCCATAATACAAAAATGAAATTTGGCCATCTCAGTTTTTCACTCAAACTAGGAATTGAAATATTTTTTTATCTTCTCTGACTCACCCTATTGCACAGGTAATTAATTGGTGCTTACACACATTTGAGAAATATGAAAAATATTCAAACATGACTTAGAAAACAAAATTATTAAAATAACACAACTTCACTAAGACGAAATACAGACTTAACAGAAGACCAAGCATAAAGACAAACTTTCATGATATATCTACAATACTAAATCATGTAGATGGTAGCTATATGGTTATTTATGGGCACACAGCTCCAAAATACCACCTTACTTACAGATCACACCAATATACTATACAAGGTGTTCAAGAATGCAGTCAGTTTACAAAGTTACTACAAAAAAAAAAAAAAAAACGAGGAAAAAAACTTTCAGTTGATTTGCAACATGTTTTTCCATCTCTTTTTGAACATTTCAAGATTTTCTATCTTTTATGTATTGCACGTTGATCATGAATAGCTGATCTTACATCTTCAATTCACCTTATTCTAGGTCTACCCTTTGATCTGTTGCCTAAAAACACAGAACATAATTACTGGCTATATTATTCAATATGATCTTTTGTCACTCAAGCAAAATGCATTTCTCAACCACATGTACATATTTTCTTTAACCTTTTCTTCCACACAAGTGCCAAGCTCAATGTTAATATCTGCATTACAAATTATATTCTGTCACTACGTAAGTCCACTTGCTTTCCTTTCATATTCCCTACAGTTCTCATATCAACAACCTCTAACTTTCTCAAGGAGCTCTTAATTTTGGATTCAAGTCCAACAGCCATAATTGAAGGTAAGTCCAAGTAGGTAGTGTACTGTACTGAAGGTAAGTCCAAGTAGGTAGTGTACTGTACTGAAGGTAAGTCCAAGTAGGTAGTGTACTGTACTGAAGGTAAGTCCAAGTAGGTAGTGTACTGTACAAAGCAGAGCTCAAACATTATTTTGCCAAACATGACTAGGGCATATAAAAATTCTGCCCAGGCATGTTTTTTCTTAAATGCCCAATCAAGCATGTAAAAAACTTCACAGGATAAAAAGTTTTAGAAAAGTATTTATTTTTTATTTCCCAGTCAATTTTCTTGCTACTCAAGAGGCTCTGAACTCTGCTTTATTTAATAAAATTAATGGGGTGTGTTTTGAGAAATTAAAGGTCAAAGCAGATGACTTTGAAAACTAAACTACCCATAATATGATTGTGTGATATCTCAAAAGAAAGCTCATGTAATAATCTTTCAAATGGGCCCAATCTGAGCTGTTGACCAATTAGGTCCACAGTTATTGTCATTTGTGATAGGCATGGTAGACACAGAAATGCCTTTTTTTTTTTTTTTTTTTTTTTGTAAATTTCCAGGTTCTATAACTACTAAAGTATTTGTATGTAAGAAGCTGAAATTTTGCACTAATTAGTTTCTTTATAAAACCTGCAAGTTCACTAAGTTTTATGAAAATCAAAAGGGTTCAGGTCAAAATATTACTTTTTTGTGCTGATTTGACATGGAATGACCTATAACATGAGAATGATCTATACTTTGGTCATGAGAATGACCTATACTTTTCACTGCTGGGTGAAAATTATAAAATGCAGTAAAATTACTTTGCTTCTCATATTGTTTCTGAAATGTTTAGAAAATATAGTACATTATGTGCATGTGTTTTCGGGCATGTAAAATTTTAAATTTTTTTGTGGATCTGATATACAGCCATAAACACATTCTATGGCCCACCTCCTCTTTGGTGAAAACAGAGAGACTATTTGATTATTTTAATGTCCAATTTCGAACTACATTTTCTCCTCAAAATCACAACTACATCATTAAAATCTATTTTCTGTTCTTTTCTCAACTCCTCTTTATACTACACAATAACAACATTTAAACAATTTTAAGTCTGACTTAGAACACCACTGATTCAGAATTTCACATCAATTTTTTCACAACTGCTTAGCTAATTAAGGTTATGCAAACTGTTTGCATTTTCAGATACTAACATTATGTCAACAGTGCACCACAAACTGCAGACATATAACTTGAATCAGAAAACTAAAAAAATAAATAAAAATAAACACCATCTCATATTAAATTACTTTTTTTAACCGTTTATCCATATACGTCAAAAAAAAAAAAAAAGAAAATAAAAAGAAATCAGGCTACATCTGTTTTGAATATCTATTTGCTAGTACAAATCTCACCTTTTTGAGAAGTCACTCTGACAAAATAAGTGGCAACGAGGATGAGATTCCTAGGTGCTATTTATTACCTTTATGCACAAATATACATTCAAATTATATACGAAGACACTCACTCCCAACATAATCCTGGAATACAATAAATCACATAAAACGCCTTACTCAATTCTCACTTCACAACTATGCACCTTTTCTTCTTTGCACTTCATCTCCTTCTAGCACATCAAGGCAAACCAGAAACAAAACCACCAGCACATCGCAGTTGCAGTTATTGCGTCACTTACTAACAATAAACAATCGCCAGCGGCTTGGCTGCTTCTACAAAGTCCAAGTCCTAACAGCATTATTGTCTTACCAACTGTTAAGCTCAAATAATTTAACAGTACTTCCCTCTATCTTGACTTTTTAAGATTTTGGGTTCATGACTGACATCAACCAACTTGTCTTTCACTTCATATCATTTAAACAAATAAATAACTTGTTCTCATTTATTTGGTTAAAAGCCCTTTAAATGCAAATTAATACCATACAAAAATTCTGATTAATCTCATAAATTTTTTTCAAAAAGCTACCCGCACGCATGTACAGTAAAACACAAATTATCAGGGGCTCAACTATCCGTGGAGTTGGATTAACTATGGTCCTCTGTGCACATACAAATTTCTTTTTTTTTTTTTTTTTTCAATTCTCAATGCAAATGGATTTGTAAAATAATGAAAAGCAAACAAAAATCACGGACTTTCTATCTAAATGAGTTTTTAAATGCTCAGTTTGGATTTACATACTACAGAGTAGGAGTGATAAAAAAAAAATTCAGGACACAATTTTTCTTAAATTTCAGGACAATTTTTCTTAAATTTCAGGACATATTTTGGAGGAGCTGGCAGGTAAATTAATAATATCAAATATTGGTACTAATGCAGAAATTGTTATTCTTTTACGAAAAAGCTTTCTAAATTATGGCACTTAACTGTTAGCAGGAAGTTTTTTTCACAACCTCGACTTTCCCCTATTTTAACATAGGAAACAGCTGCTGTCGTCATTGAAACTTCATCCTAACAATCAGCCTGATATCTACAAAATCTTAGTAAGAGTTCTTCACAAAAATGTAAAATTTTTGGTACTTACAACTAAGAAAACTTTATTAACATTTGGAAAGTTTGCCTTCAAATTCTACTACTCATTTATGTATTTCTTTTAATTTGTTGGTTGTTTTTTCCAGTTCCATATTTCCTGTTGATAACATCATTTGAGCAACTTTTACGTCACTCATGCTGTTTTCCTTTATTGCACCGTCCAATTTTTTTGAAGCTTCAGCAAAGAGATTATGAGCAGTTTTCTGGTCATTTATTAAGGAATTTTTTTCTGTCTTAAGTTTGGACAGCTGTTTATCAAGCCTCTCATGCTTCTTTTGCTTTTCCAAAGTCCACAACATTTGTTCTTCAGCCTTTCTTTTGCATCTTTCTGTTTCCTTTCCTCTTCCTTCTGTTGTTCCCAGTAGGAGACATACTGTGCATAAGCCTATTTTACAAATTTATGAGGCCTTTAGTTATGGGTATTGAAACAATATTTTCCCTTAGCCACGCGCGGCCATGCAGTGATTTAACTTCCTCGGCGCAGTAAGCATTTTAGATTAAAATTCCCAAATCCCTAATTAATTTTCATAAATCAAAAATAAATAACCTGTAAAAATAATAATAAATGAATAAAATTCAGGCTCTCAAAAGTCAAAACAATACTTTTCTTAAATGCCATTTGCCTCCTCCTAAGTTTGTCTCATTGTCCTCTTCATTTCTCAAAGGCTTCTTTTTGCAAAGTATCCTTGGGCGAGCAAATACTGAACACAAAAATGTGGATTAGTGATTTTTCCATGCCGAGAAAGATGCAGATATTGAGTCTTTTCTCAAAACAGCACATCAGTGCCAGCCAATCACAGCAAAGCATAACCAAGTTCATGGCTTGAAAAATACCATGCCCAAGATGCCCGGGACATGTAAATTATTGGTCTGGGCAGGTAAATAAAAAATCTAGTTGCCTGGTCTGGGCAAGTAAATTAAAAAATAAAAAGTTTGGAATAGAATTTCTTACTACAAAAAAAAAAGAGAGTTGTTGCATGTCGTGCTTCATTTCGCTGCTAATCATGAGAAGTTGTATTTGTTATGAAGTGCCAAGGACAGAAGAATATTGCTTTTTATATTATATTGTGCTCTAGGTTCAAAAATTGGAACCATACGTAGTTCGGCTCCAAATGTTTTTTTATAGTCAGCGACGGGATGCATGCCTCTGATGGAACTAGTCTCAGGTGTTTAGCGACAAAGGGCTAAATCTTTGACAAAAGGAACATGGCAGAATCACTAAATTTCTCAAGTACGAATTTCATCATCATACCATTTCATACAAATTTCAGCATCATCTAAAAACTTGAGATACATGCTTTTGTGAATTGAACATTTTCAATACAGACCCTTAAAACAGAAATGCAAAACATGTGGAAAAAAAGTACATATTTTTAACTTAAAAAAAAAACAAGAAAGATGAAACCGAATTTTCGGGTGTAATAAATACGTCTTTTGAATTCGTTCTGACGCAAATTAAATTTATCAAAGCTATTCAAAGTCAATGGAACCGGTATGGAAAACAATAATATCTGACGGAAGAAAGAAGTTTTTCAATAGGGTTTTTAATACCTCAGATATTGCTGTAAACGGAATCGTGAGCTTACGCCCTCTGGTTGCATGCAGACTTGTACGTTAAGAAAAACATGAATTTATATCAGAAACATTTCTATTTAAATAATTTTTCAAATCAGACTCTTAGAAACAGAGATATCGACAAAAATAAGATGACTTTACAACCCCTGGTGGGGAAAACCATGCATTATTTTAGAAAGTATTCTCAAAAGGTTTTTTCACATGAGCAGTATCGGTCCAAGAAAAAAAATTAGTCCAGTTTTCAGGAGCCCAGATTTTGCTACAAATACATCAGAAGCAGAAATTAACACTTATGCCCCCTGGAGGCCAAACCATTGTTTACCAAACAGAAATTATGTGAAAAACATTTTCTAACAGGTCTTACATGCGATACAGGAAGAATTTTTTAAATCGGAGTTTTAGAAGCAGAAATACCTGTAACGGAGAAAACGCAATTTACCTTTGTGCCCCCTAGCGGAAAGTCTAAGATTTACTTGAATCAGAAAACACTATCCAACAAAGAAGGAATTTTTCAAATCGGAATCTTTGAAGTAGAGATATTGACAAAAATAAGATATACATCTATGCCCCGGCATAGAAACCATGCATTATTTTAAGAAGAAAATGTTCTAATGCATGGTTTCTATGCCGGGGTAATTTTTGGAACTCTGTGATCCGTTTCTAAAACACATAATTTTATGAAGGATACGTTTTTAAAGCTTGCATTTTGTGAGTGGTCAAAAAATGGACCCAAATTATATATACATACAAGTGTATATATTGTTATAGGGTGCAGCCTAGCTTGTGGAAAATTTTTATACTTCATTTATGCGGTAAATTTTTGTTTCGATGTAACTGCAAGGCGGCACTCATAGTTATAATTAATTACGGTAATTGATCCTCTAATTTGTTCATCACTGCCATTGTTAAAATTTGTTCATTATTTGAAAAGTGCATAATTCGTAGCCTTCTGGCAAACGAGAATTGTGAAAGGCCACATGGTGACAGACCATCTCTATTTCGGACTCATAGCAACAGTCTTGTGCATTTTCAACTCTAACGAAAGTCTGCAAAACTCACCCCCAAAATCCCCTCTTGAAGCCAAGAGACATTCTGGTGGTTGCATTTTCCTCCAAACTGAACAGGATAAGCGGAGAACCGACTACCACCCACAGTTGAAAACAAGGTGATAAATCCCTCTTCAAGTGGAGAAGAGGAGCCCTGTGACAGGACAAAGAGGAGAGAACCGAGGAGAAGAGAAAAACAAGCGGCGAGGCATTCTAAGGACAGAGGCAAAGCAAAGGAAAACACACTCACGAGAAAAGCACCACCGAGGTGCATGGAACCAAGGCCTGAGAGCTGACCGCTGGGAGAGCCTAAAAGAAAGTCCCCGGAGCAAAGCAAGTAAGGAGGGATAGGAATGATCCCCTCGGAAAAATGAGCAGCATTGGAATCCCTCGGACATGGGGCTTCTCGACCGATACTAGGTCGACATTAGTGCACTTTTGCCTAGGCTGTCTACACACGAAAACAGGCAGGATATTTCTTGCCACTTCTCTGCGCTAAGGACCTCAGAAAAAGATTGCCAAGGTATGTGGACTTTATATGAACATTTGCTCACGACTTACAAGTGCCGTCGGACAGTGAACAGCGTATAGAAACTCTGTCCCCTGTGAAAGAGAGTACGCACGACAGCGGAGGCCTCCAACACATTTTATTCGTGATTTTTATTTGTGTTACGGCCATAAGTCTTAGGAGCTCTTCCCTGCTAATTTGGCATCAAGCCTATGCAGGTGTGTGTAATGGTATAGATATATATATAGCTTATAATTAAACTGTGGCAGTCATGATACTTACTGTTTCATTTTAATCACTGGTACTCACGCTCGTACCCAATTATCGTTTGCTAAAGTGTGTATTTAAATGTTTGGGTAATCTCTCACATATGTTTCCTTTGCTCTATTTGTTTATTGTGCATGCTAGAGTTTCATCAGTGAACAGGGTTTGAATCAGTGTTAATTGTTAAATCCGAGTTAGTTGAATCAGTGTTTTTTAATTATGCTGCCGGTAGAGCAGCCCACCATACATTCATCTCAGCAGATTTTTGTGTCACTTCATGGATAAAGGTGGCAGTGTATATAATATAATGTCGGATATTAAATGTCAAGCGTACGTGAAATGAGCGTTGGGTATTTTTTTCGAGTGTGTGTGTGCGTTGCTGTGACTTTTCGGTAGATTGGGACGTGCTGGAGTTAAATCCAGGCATCTACGCCCAATCGCGGTACGGGTTTTGCGGGAGGTTAATAATTAATTCGTTATAAGTAATTATGGGAGGTCATTATTAATTATTGGAATCAAATAATTAATTTGTTGTTGCATAATTTTCGGTTGTCAACGCAAGTAGGAGAACTCCTTGCTAGCCTCTAACAGCAGAGGAGGAGGGCAAAATTTTTGACAAAATTTTCTTTAGTTTTTTTACTTTTATTTTTATTTATTTATTTTATTTTTTTTTTTTTTTGGTGGAGATATCGGGTGCTTCACTGCAGGCGATACTTCACCTGGTGCCGCGGCCACATCAGCCTGTAAAGGTAAGATCCAACAATTGGTTCCGATGACCAGGATTCTTACTTGTTTGTACCTCCAAAACCAGAGCAACACACACAAACGTTCGGAATATTGCGAATTGACTGCCATATCAAATTTATTTCAGTACGAGCATATTTTAGCATATCATAAGTATTGTAAGCCTTAAGCATTTTTGTGTAAAAGACTGCCTTAGGTTAAGTATATTTAAATATGGCAAATAAAGGAGAAGCCGAACACCAAACCTACTGACTCAGATGATTCTTATCATCATGATGGGGAGGAACATAGCATTCCCACAGGAGAATCAACCGATATGGTAACTAGTAATCCAGTAACAAGTATCGCAGGAGTGTCGGAGACCAGAATGACAGCTCCAGGTATGTTACTGTACAGCGGTGAACAGATAGCAGGATGCATTAATATGCTCAGATATTTTACAGGCACAGATCCTCTATATCGTGCCAAACATTTTTTCAAGATGTAGAAAATGTAGCTACAGTAGGGAGATGGAGCGAACAAACAAAATTAGCAATAGTAAAGTCGAAATTCAGGGAAAGGGCTGCAGAATTTTTGTCAGATAGTGATGAGCTGAGATTAGAAGGAAATTATGAAAATTTTAAACGTCTAGTGATTGATCGTTTCCAAGCGGAAGAACCTCTTGTTACCCGTATGAAACAATTCATAAGTTGTGGTTCAAATGCCGGGACAAGATGCAAGACAGTATGCAACGCGACTCAAAGTGCAGCGGCAAAATATTTTGGTCATACAACTGATATGTCAAAAGACACCAAGCAGCATAGGGATCAGACAGTGATGTGTCAGTTTGTGTCAGGTTTATCCGAATCCATCAGGCGCTGGGTTTTAACGAAGTGCCCAGAAACTCTTGACGCTGCTATTCTCACAGCAATTCAGGAAGAAGATAGTTTGGCGCTCATGAGTAAGAAAGCATCAGTAAATGCAGTGGAGAGATCGGAAACAAACCCAGGATCTGATTTATTAGCGCGTACTTTGGAAGAGATGATGACACGAATGGAAGCGACGGAAAGATCAGTGGGTCAGTTAGCCGTAAATTTTCAGGAAAGCAAAAATCAGAGACGAGAAAGAAAATCCACAGAGGAAGAAAGTTTGCAGTTACCCAGGTTTCAGTCATCTGGACTCGGACTCGTGCGACAGTATGGGGCAAATAATAATGAACAAAGAGGATCGGGTACTTGAAATCGCTCGCGCGCTGAGAACCAGCAAGCGCAGTACAGGAGCAATAGGATTGTGTGCTACGGATGCAGACAGGAAGGTCATGCGATCAGGCTATGCCCGAATAATGGTCGAAATAGGGATAGGGCAGAAACAACACCGAAACAGAGGTTTAGGAATAACAACGACAGAGATGCTCATTATCAATTAACAGGAAAGTTTAGTGCTCAAGGACCCGAGCGTAAGAACAAACAGTTAAACTGAATCAGAGTCGAACTGTGAGAGGTAGTGCGGCTCAGAAATATTTAAAACCCTCTAAAGTGCGGTACGTGTTTATGAAAAATGGGAATGATTTACCAATCATTAATGCGGATCTGGATGGGGATAAAATTAAAGTGCTAATTGACACAGGGTCATCAGTCACTTTATTAGCTAACGATGCTTATCGTAGATTAAAATTTTGCAGAAAGTTAAAATCTGTTGATTCAAATGTAAAAATCAAAAGCATCACAGGTGAAGTGATTCAAACGCTGGGTTGCTACGAGGTAAATCTGCGAATTAAGGAAGAGACATATGGGTCAAGGCATTTGTGACAAAAAATCCCGAGTCAAAATTACTCAGCTTTGTTGGGAATAGATGCTTTACGAAACCACCGTCTTACGCTCGAAGCAGATACGAACCAGCTTCACTTCCCTGACCCCCCATCTCAGCCACCCACCCCAGAGGAGCGGAGAGGTAATGATGTTTACAGCAGACACCCCAGGATAGCAGCACTGACTCGTAAAACTTGCATTCCCCCCCAACAGCGAAACTTTTCTCCAAGTGGCGCTTAGTAAACCCTCTGTGGGGAAAACAGAAGGAAGTATTATGTTCGAGCCATTACCGAGAGCAAGCAGAAATAGGTTACTTTTAGCACGTTCAGTTAGTAATGTTTCGGCAAGCGGACTGTAGTGAAATGTTCGAGCATTCATGGGAATGGCAGGATATTATAGGCACCACATCAAAGATTTTTCGTCCATTGCCTTACTGTTAACAAACCTTACTAGGAGAAACGTGATATTCTTTTGGGACAAACACTGCGAGAAATCTTTTCAAAAGCTGAAACATGCACTAGTGAGTGAGCCACTATTAATGTTTCCTGATTTCAGTAAGAAATTTTTCGTCACCACAGACGCCTCCAAAGTAGCGATTGCCGGTATTCTCGAGCAGGAGGATGACGAAGGACACAGACATCCCATCACTTACTTTAGCAGGAAACTTAATCCAGCTGAGAAAATTACAGCACGACAGAACAGGAAGCACTGGCAATAGTATCATCCATCACCTATTGGCGCGAATATTTGGTAGGTCAGCAGTTTACGGTTATTACCGACCATAGACCTCTAAAGTGGCTTATGAATTTGAAGACTCCTAATTCTAGACTGGTCAGATGGAATCTTAGTCTGTCGGAGTATAACTTCGATGTGCAATATCGACCAGGAAAGAAAAACACAAACGCTGACGTGCTATTTAGGCACATTGCAGCAGTGGAAGCTAATGATGAAGTCGCAAGTGTACCACTTGACAAAACTCTGAAATCAGCACAAAGAACAGATCCTAAATTAGTTGAAGTAATTGATTGTCTTGAAGGGCGTGATTATTCAGCAGTCGACAAAATTACTGACACCTATTTTATGAGGGATGACCTATTATTTCATTTTGCCTTACCAGCAAAAAACAGCCCACGGAAATTGATCGCAGAACAGTTAGTGATACTCTGACAAGTTAAAATCAGAACACGACGGACTATGCGCCGGTCACTTCGGTTTTGAAAAGACCCTTGGGAGAATTAAACAGAAATACTTTTGGATTAACATGTTCTCAGACATCAAGAACTACACGGCGAGTTATGGAGAATGTTTGAAACGTCGTCGTTTCAAAAAGAAGCAAAAAGCGGGTCTAATTACCCCGGAAATTGTATCTGTCCTATGGTCCAAAATTTTTATGGATATCGCTGGACCTCTTCCACTGACAGAGGATGGAAATAAATATTTATTGGTTGTCACCAACTCATTCACTAAGTACATCGAGCTGATTCCATTAAAGACTATGCGATCTGCAGAAATTGCCGAAAAATTTGCTTCTAACGTGATAGCGCGTCACGGTGTCCCACATCTGTTACTCACAGACAGAGGAACAAATTTTTTGTTCGATTTAATGACCGAGTTGTATGGTAAGTTTGGCATAAAAAAACTGAATACATCTCCACACCATGCACAGACAGACGGACAAGCCGAGAGACAAATTCAGACAATAATGCACTCTCTAGCAATTTATTGTTTCCCTAATGGAAAGGATTGGGACAAGTATACAGAATTTGTGGCCATGTCCCACAGAAGCATGACACACAGTGCTGCTAAAGAAACACCCAACTTTCTCATGTTCGGAAGAGATCTGAATATGCCAGGACAGTTGTTGAATGAGGAAATCCCTTTTAACTACGCTGAATCCCAGAGCTACGCCGAGAGCTTAGTCAAGAGGATGCAAGAAGCGTATAAAATTGTCAAGGATAATCTGGAAGAGGCAGCCCAAACTTCCAGGGAATATCGAGCGAAGTCGGCTGTAGACAAACAGATAAAGATTGGGGACCTAGTGTACCACCACGACCCATCAGCATCCAAGACAAGGTCGCGAAAGTTGGCAAAACCTTCTATAGGACCCTTCAGAGTAATTGAGAAAACATCCCCAGTGAACTTTAAAATCGCCCCAGTAAATAATATGAGACGAACTCGACTCGCACACGTAGGCAGGATTTTCAAACCACCACAAAGAAGGGTGTTTGACACAGGGCAATTCCAAGATGAAAAGGGGGGATGAGGAAATTTCGTCGAGCGCAGGTACGCCAACCGCAGATGAAAGGCATCCTGAAGAAGAGTTCTCAGAGCAGGATGATGACTGGGTGACGCCCGCTTGGCCGGTGATCGCAAGGGATATGCACTGCTTTCAGCCGCATGTATCGGAAACACGTCAGGGGTTGGAAGAGACCGGGACGGCGGCCCAGCCTGCTCCCATGTTGGAGGAAGCAGCAGCTCACGGAGGAGAGGCAGAGGGGAGCAAAGAAAAAAGTCTCCCCATCATAACGAGAGCGTCGTTGAGACCCCGAGATGAGCACGGGAGAGTGGGGAAACCTCTCAGCTTTGGCCATCAGGCTGAAGAGGAAAAATCCAGCGAAGAAATGGTTGCAGACGAGGAGGATAGTGACAGCACAGAAATATACAGTTGTGAGGAGGAAGAAGATTTCGCGAGCCAAACTCAGGACCGCGCAGAAGTGCAGACCTAGATAAGAGGAAAGGCACGTTGAATCCAAAAGGGTTTTGGTCGGACGCACATTGACTCTTACCTGTGTAACTTATGTTTATATTCTTTTCTTGTTATGGGCGATGATGAATGGATCAGGGATGTTGTCGAGACTTTCCCATTACCCTTGATATGTTTAAAATCCGGAATTAGACATGTCGTGTAATAAAGGTATGAAAGAAAGAGGGAGATATCCATATTCAAAATCTCCATTCTTCAATGAAAAAAAAAATACATTCATATTTTTTTTTTCTTTGGAAGGCAGAAGGATTGTTATAGGGTGCAGCCTAACTTGTGGAAAATTTTTATATTTCATTTATGCGGTAAATTTTTGTTTCGATGTAACTGCAAGGCGGCACTCATAGTTATAATTAATTACGGTAATTGATCCTCTAATTTGTTCATCACTGCCATTGTTAAAATTTGTTCATTATTTGAAAAGTGCATAATTCGTAGCCTTCTGGCAAACGAGAATTGTGAAAGGCCACATGGTGACAGACCATCTCTATTTCGGACTCATAGCAACAGTCTTGTGCATTTTCAACTCTAACGAAAGTCTGCAAAACTCACCCCCAAAATCCCCTCTTGAAGCCAAGAGACATTCTGGTGGTTGCATTTTTTCTCCGAACTGAACGGGATAAGCGGAGAACCGACTACCAACCACAGTTGAAAACAAGGTGATAAATCCCTCTTCAAGTGGCGAAGAGGAGCCCTGCGACAGGACAAAGAGGAGAGAACCGAGGAGAAGAGAAAAACAAGCGGCGAGGCATTCTGAGGACGGAGGCAAAGGAAAACACACGCACGAGAAAAGCACCACCGAGGTGCTTGGAACCAAGGCCTGAGAGCTGACCGCTGGGAGAGCCTAAAAGAAAGTCCCCGGAGCGAAGCAAGTAAGGAGGGATAGGAATGATCCCCCCGGAAAAATGAGCGACACTGGAATCCCTCGGACATGGGGCTTCTCGACCGATACTAGGTCGACATTAGTGCACTTTTGCCTAGGCTGTCTACACACGAAAACAGGCAGGATATTTCTTGCCACTTCTCTGCGCTAAGGACCTCAGAAAAAGATTGCCAAGGTATGTGGACTTTATATGAACATTTGCTCACGACTTACAGCAGTGCCGTCGGACAGTGAACAGCGTATAGAAACTCTGTCCCCTGTGAAAGAGAGTACGCATGAAAGCGGAGGCCTCCAACACATTTTATTCGTGTTTTTTATTTGTGTTATGGCCATAAGTCGAGCTCTTCCCTGCTAATTTGGCATCAAGCCTATGCAGGTGTGTGTAATGGTATAGAGATATATATAGCTTATAATTAAACTGCAGCAGTCATGATACTTACTGTATCATTTTAATCACTGGTACTCACGCTCGTACTCAATTATCGTTTGCTAAAGTGTATATTTAAATGTTTGGGTAATCTCTCACATATGTTTCCTTTGCTCTATTTGTTTATTGTGCATGCTAGAATTTCATCAGTGAACAGTGTTTGAATCAGTGTTAATTGTTAAATCCGAGTTAGTTGAATCAGTGTTTTTTAATTATGCTGCCGGTAGAGCAGCCCACTATACATTCATCTCAGCAGATTTTTGTGTCACTTCATGGATAAAGGTGGCAGTGTATATAATATAATGTGGGATATTAAATGTCAAGCGTACGTGAAATGAGCGTTGGGTATTTTTTTCGAGTGTGTGTGTGCGTTGCTGTGACTTTTCGGTAGATTGGGACGTGCTGGAGTTAAATCCAGGCATCCACACCCAATCGTGGTACGGGTTTTGCGGGAGGTTAATAATTAATTCGTTATAAGTAATTATGGGAGGTCATTATTAATTATTGGAATCAAATAATTAATTTGTTGTTGCATAATTTTCAGTTGTCAATGCAAGTAGGAGAACTCCTTGCTAGCCTCTAGCAGCAGAGGAGTAGGGCAAAATTTTTGACAAAATTTTCTTTTAGTTTTATTTTACTTTTATTCTTATTTATTTATTTATTTTTTTTTTTTTTTTTTTTTTTTGGTGGAGATATCGGGTGCTTCACTGCAGGCGATACTTCACCTGGTGCCGCAGCCACATCAGCCTGTAAAAGGTAAGATCCAACAATTATATATGAAGGATACCACCCCCAACCTTAAAATTTTGTGAGGTGGATCACTCACTTCTAGTAACTTTATTTCAGTGGGAAGTCTGCTACCCTGCCCTGAATCCTTGTTGCACAGAACGCACATGGCTGAAAAGATATTGTCATTAGCATGGCATCAATTTTTCACTAAGTCCCCATTTCAGTCTTTCTTGTTATTTGTAAATCAAGTTGGCAAAAATTTTGTTTTCTGAGGCATTTTAATAAGAACTTAAACAAGATGGACCATCGAATATGCTATTGGTTATCAAACCCGACACAGTATCACAAAAAAGGTGGAACAAAAAATGCAACACTTGTATACATCAGCCACGCAAAATATCCATGTGACTCTTCCTTCATTTAAGAACTTTTCTTTCATAACAGGAGGTACAGGCTGCGTGCATCACAGCTACACATAGATCAAAGTCATCGATGCCTCTTCCTACGGAGGACGACGGACAGAAGGACCAGTTCACAGAAGCTTTAATTCTCGGACAATCTCACAAAAGCAGAAATGCATTCAGTGCATCGCAGCTTACAGGAGTGGGAGCTCTGGGCAATGACGTCACTCAAGAGAGCTATCTCTCTCTCTCTCTCTTGTTCTATTTTTTTTTTATTTACATGGTACTTGTAAATGCTGGATGATGAATCACTATACATAGGTTTACCATTTAATCTTAAAATTTTAGGATTACACTCAAATTTTCAAGATATAGAACAAAAATAAGGATATTTCAGGACAAAAAAAAAAAATCAGGAATTTCAGTACAACTTCGACTCCTGCAGTGATACTAGAGAATGTTTATCTTATGTCTTACAGGGCTTTTTTCTTTTCATGTATTTAACCCAATAAACCATAATTTGGATTAACCATGTTTTTCAATTATCCGGGCTCTAGCATCCTCTAATTACCACAGATAATTGGCATTTTGCTGTACATTATTCTAATATCTCTTAACTCTGCTGAAGCCCCATTCATTTTTCATTAACCTTTGAATGCTTATTACATAATTTTTCACTTCATTTTCCACTAACCTTTGTAAGCTTATTACGTAATTACTAACTTAAACTTTGGAAGAAACACTAATTAAGGAAGCTACTACAGTTTTTCTTGCACGCTTTTTTGTAAATTGTCAGGACTGACTGATTTCTGTCAGACATTAGAAGCCCCCTAGGGGAAAAGTTGGGCATTACTTAAAGAATATCTTATTGTAGCAAAAGTCTTATTCACACCCCAACTTTATTGTAGTGAATGGCAAACAGTAAAAAAAAAATACTCAATAGGTTTTTAGAAGCACAGACAGGGGGAGAAATTTCGAGATCAAATGCACTCGCCAAAAAAAAAAAAAACCCACTCGCCACTCCTTAGCGCATACCTGCGAACTTTCAGAAACCGAAATCCATAAAAAAATTAATCGATATATTCGATGAAATTACTCGTCGCGCGTATTGATTAAATATATCGAACATATCAATTAAAAACGATATGTTAATGATATAATATGTCTACAGATGTTTGAATTTATCGGCACGTTTATTTCGATTAAAATAGAATCTATACATAAGTTCTCATTACTATGCTATCATTTTGATCTATAAAGAGATAAAAACTATTTTTATGGAAGTCCCACCCTTTCACCCCTAAATCCAATAGGATTGTATCCCACGCTGTCACGGAACAAACTAAAATGTTTTCAAAAACGAACCATTTTCATACTAGGTTTATCTTACGGAGTGACGGACAATGAGGCAGTCAAATGAAATAAATAAATGACTGAGGGGCACTAATTGGTAAATTATGCTCAAGTAAAAACGAAGTGAACATTTTGCGTGAATTGCATCCAGTTCATAATAACTTTTAACAAAAAATATTAATTTCGTATTTTTTCCCCACGCAGTCGACATTAGATTTATGCTTGGCACTGGAAATATGATTAGTAATATCATTCCACCACGCGAAACGCTGAAAATACATCGACACGTAGTGCAAAAATGCGTACTTTTCATTTTTTGAAGATTTAGCAATACACGGGAATTTCGCAGAATTCGCATCACGGATACCGACAACCGAGTTATCCGATCGAGCTGATCAGCTAGGAAAGCAGAGATCAACTGAAAGTTATCATCAAGAAATAAAGGTTTAGATAGAACGTCATACGACGAATTAGTATGGACCCCAACATACTAATTTCGTTGAATCCAAGCCAAGACATCATGCAAATTATCGTACGGACAGACAAATCTGGAACATATTACACTTCCTCAATCTACGGTTGGAAAGCGTAGAAAACTTACTGACTAAAGGACCAGCAAAATAAATCATTGCTGGAGAAGCACTGGGTCGAATGAGCATTGGATTTTTTTTAACTTCTTGTAATACTGCATTCTTTCGTTAGTTATTGCCAGAGAAGTTACGAAACCATGCCCCAAATGGATTTTTAATTTCACAAAACAACTGGCAGCTTTTGTTTAATTTCGTCATGTTTGGTATCGACCTGGGTTTAAAAATTCTAGAGATTTAAAATCCGCTTGAATTATTTTTCTACGTTAACTACGTTCTGAGATAGCATTTCGAACTAGGAGTAATAAAGACGTGTTCCAATGGAGGATGCCCGCCCGCCTGTCAACACGCCGAGAGATAAACAAGCCCAGCTGCATTTGTTTACATACCGTTTACGAGCGGTGTAAGTTCTTTAACGTTTGAAACAACTCAAAACTACATGTGGGAAAACTGCAGACAAATGTTCCCAAGTAACTGAAAAGTTTATTTGTAACTTACATCGGTGCTTCATTTAAATGGATAATGTTAAATAAAAAGTCTTAATGCTGGGTGCAAAATCATCAGGAAAAAAAAAAAAACACATCTGGAAGAAACAAATCTGTAAAATTAACACTCTGCCGGTAAAGCAAGTTGCATTTCCGTAAATTTTACGGGTAAATCATAAAACCTGGCAGGTATTTTAGCATTTCGAACCCTTGTCCACCAAACGACAGATAGCATTGGTTTACGCAATTATACAAGCATGGTTTCATAAGAAAAATCCAATAATATACTTTTAATTTTTTTAAGGATTCCACCAATTCAGAAAGAACTTTGATACCTCACAATGCGTGAAGGCTTTGCCAAGGTTGTGATCTCCGATCAAAGATCATGACGTCACATGAAAGGAGAATGCTGCTAGGGAAAAAAAACAGCATTTTACATAAGGTATATACTCGCGTATAAACCGAGCCCCCTAGTTCAACAGCTAGAAATTGGCAAAAAAAATCGGGACCAGCATATAAGCCGACACTTTCACTTAAAAAAAAATAATTTCTTCCAAAAACTTTCGGCTTTTACGCGAGTATATATGGTATTTATAATAAAATTTTAAGGTTTTGCCGAAATGTTAATTTAGTCAACTTGGGAGCAAATGTTGCCGTATGTGCCGCACACGCGTTAACAGCTGTAGCCTTATTAAACTGGGAACGCGTAGAAAACAGTCATTTTATGAGCCGATCCCTAAAGTCAAACCATTTGGTTACATAGGATAGAAATACTGTGTTTAAATTCACATTTTTATCCTACTATAATTTTTTATTATTCATTCGCGTTTTCCAAATATTTTTTTCTATTAGGTAAACATTTCATGAATTTAACGATGACGGTGAAAATCCTCCGATCAACCGTTGACAGTGAGCAGTTTTCTTAGAAAATTAGTATCTACAGTGATTCACACTTTTTTTTAACAGTAAAATACTTACAAAAATTGTTTTCGCAAAGAAAAAACACTGCTCTTCCCAGGTTCTAAAAATACGATCAAAATACTGCATCTTTTTATTTTTTCCCCGTAAACGAAGTTTCTCTGTTGACTTTGCTATCAAAAGTAAAGAAAAAAAATGTAGTGCCGAAGACCCGCTGTTTTGTGTTTTTGCGCACTGCTTAAAAGTTTGTTCTAATAGCTCAATTGCGGGTGTCATAAATCTGAGGTAAGCTTGTTTATTTTTGCTTTTCTTTCTTTGTTTGACCTGCCTGCATCTCTTGATGGGATTCACCCCACCCCCACTCCCACAACCCCACGGTCGAAGTTCATTCGAGTGAGTCAGTTAACAGTAGTGGCACATAAACAAGCCAGCAGAGTGAGTGATCTTTACAGACTTCAAACGAGCAATACGAGCACGGAGAACCCAGCAGTTTATGGAAGAGAAAAAAAAAATGCTTTGAAAAGGTTTACTCACTAGTGTGGAAATTTCAGAGGGGGGAAAAAATTCATTACAGAAAACAAATTCAGCATATCAGCAGCATCACATATGTACCGCATATTTAAAAAAAAAAAAACATTTGTCATCATAATAGCCGCGGCTGTTACCGAAATTGCGGTAATTCAATGAGAAAAGTTTTACTCGCCAATGACAATTCTTCACTCGCCAAAGGCGAGCTGGCGACCGGAAATTTCGTGCCCTGAGCACAGATACAGCTGCAAATGAAAGTACACAAACACCACCTAGCATCAGAACTGTGAACTACAAAACTCCTGAAATACAAATCTAAAGTGTTCCATCAGGTAAATGGTATCCAGTGTTAAAAGGATTTTTTAAATCGGACATTTAGAAGTATAGATATTGAGAAAAGTAGATTAAATATTTGCACCTCCTTGTGGCAAAATTGTGCGTTATTTTGGGAAGAAAATACACACAAGGAGTTTTCATAGTTAGTAGTATCTAATTGAAAAATATTTTTTTTCAATCAGGTTTTTTAGTGCGACAGATATTGCTGTAAATAGAAAACGTGAACTTACTCCCTCAGTGGCACACTTGTGCGTTAAGAAAAATTTCATATTACAGTACAGGAAAAACATTTCGCACCGAAAATGCTATCCAACAAAGAAATAATTTTTCAAATCGGACCCCTAGAAACAGAGATATCAACAAAAATATGATATAGATCTACACACCTCGTGGAAAAACTATGCATTATTTTATGCAGAAGGTAGTTTCAAAAGGTTTTCCAAGGTAAGCAGTATCTGGTGGAACAACTGTGCTATTTTATACAGGAGGTATTCTCAAAAAGCTCTCAGAGGTGAGCGATATTGGTTCACGCAAGTATTTATTCAATCAAGTTCCAGAGGCACAGATTTTGTTGGAAATACATCAGAAGAAAAACACTTATGCCCCCTGGTGGCCAAATCATTCTTTACCAAGTATGAGAAATTATAAGCAAAACATTTCCAACACAGGAAGGATTTTTAAAATCGGACCTTTAGAAGTGGAAATATCGGGAAAATCACGATTTACTTTTACGCGCACCTAGCAGAAAATCTATGCATTACTTAAAAAAGAGACCAACTAAAATAGTTTTCGATATAAATAGCATCAATAGGAAAAAGAATTTTTCAATCAGATATTTAGAAGTAAATATATAAAATAAAATGTATTTTGAATTCGATAGAATCTGCATTTATGCCCTCAAGAGGCAAAGTTGTGCATAGAAAAAAAAAAAAACAGAATACAAGAAAGAATCATTCTCACATTTCAAGCTTCCCAATACAAAAAAAATTTTACAAATCGAACTAATAGTTGCAGAGATATTTTGTCCCTGGCCGGACAGACAAAGTGATAACCCAAGCATGATTATTTTCTTGCTAATGCCGTAGATTCATTACTGCTAACAGACAACAAAACCAACAGCCTCCCACATTTTACAGGGGGTGAGGAGGGAAATTTGTCAGACATAAGTTATATCAGTAGAAAAATCCCCAACTACAAAAAATCACACAGGGACAAAAGGCAAGAATGGATAAAATCCCAGGACATGTAACAGAATTTTATGACATTTCCAGGACTTTTCCAAGACAACATGGAATTCCAAGACTTTTCCAGGATGCATATGAACCATGGTTGGAGCTGGTCATCATCAGTGACACATGCTTCTTTTCATCAATAACCTGACTGTAAGTCCCAAGATTTTGAATTTGTTAATCTTAAAAACATTCACTTCATCTATTCAATATATAGTCTCTGATATCAAAAGCTGCCAGCCTTTGTCCAGGGAACTTTGCATTACAGACTTTCCAATCTTCCTCAAACATTTAACAGGCCTACAAAACACCTTTCGAAAAATTTTGAAGTTATTTTCCATATAATTCTCCATACCTACCTTTGTCATTTTAACAAGCCTTTTACAATCTCTGTTGATTTCCTGTAGTCAACAATTTATTGCCCACTTATAACTTAGCAATTTCAATGAGGGAGGCAACCATTGTTCATACCATGATTAACTGCTGGCTAGTGTAGACATTACAGGTACTAGCCACAGAGTGCATGTAGAGTAATATTTGCAGAGGCATAACTAGGGTAGGGCAGCTGATAACTTAGCAATTTCAATGAGGGAGGCAACCATTGTTCATCCCATGATTAACTGCTGGCTAGTGTAGACATTACAGGTACTAGCCACAGAGTGCATGTAGAGTAATATTTGCATAGGCATAACCAGGGTAGGGCAGCTGCCTTGGGTGCATTGAGTGTGAGAGAGAGAGAGAGAGAGAGAGAGAGAGAGAGAGTGTGTGTGTGTGTGTGTGTGTGTGTGTGTGTGTGTGTGTGTGTGTGTGTGTGTGTGTGTGTGTGTGTGTGAAAAAATCACTGCTTGCAATCTGATTAAAATTGGAATTGAAACTTTTGTACAAGTTTCTGGTACACTTAAAATTTGCATTTCTTCCTCAAAATAATAAAGGGCTGTCAGCTACACCCTCATATAGCTGTCCTGCAGGAGGTATAAAAGCAGGACCACAGGGAAAGTTGCCCCAGTCGATTCGCGGGAATGCAAACTAAGTTCGTCCAACTAATGAACCACAGCCTTCATCAATTGACAACAATGGGGCCTGCAGTTTTTCTTTAGTTGGATAGATTGTACATATATTGCAAGATAAGGATGTTGTTCACATTGTTGGTTTTCTGGAGGCGATACAATCATTACTGCAGCTGTGAGCCACAACATGTGGTCCATTGATGTGCTACCAAAGATCCAAACTCTGAAGCAGTTATACTGTAAAAAGCTGTACAAATAGCCACAGTTTAATTGTGCCTCCCACACAGACTAAATATGTAGTATGACGTTAATTTTGTTTTGTTGAGCAGTGGAATATATATACACTACCATTTGTTGAAAATGCAACACCAGGAAATGTGTATGATCAGACTGAAGCTTGTAGGATGAGTAGGTCATGTGATGAGGTGCAAATAATTACAGTCACAGTGCACATGTGCTAACCATGCCCTAGTAGCTGCTGTGCAGGAGCTACTAGGGCATGGTTAGCACAACTCTCTTCAACGATGAAATAATTGCTTACACTCAAACACTTTTTAGTCATGAAGTTAATTAGATAAAAAAGAAAACATTGATGAATATATTAATGCCACTGGTGGAGAAATATATATACAGACAACTCTGGATATAGTGAACTCTGTTATAGTGAACTTAAATCATTGGTCCCGACCGGCAACATCAGAAATGTACATTAAAAATTTTGTTCATAGTGAACCCTCAACTTTGGTTATAGTGAACCTAAAAAATAAAACTCCAAAGAAAAGAATGTACTTGTAACATGAAAATGTAACTTATTTCAAAACCTTCTTGTAAAAACTTGAAAGAATGTGTTCAGAACAATATTGTAGGCCTACTACTCCTTAAATGCATTGAAGGAAAAGGTAGGATTAGTTCTGATTCTTTTTAATTTCTTTGAACCCTCTTCCCCAGGGGCGAGTGTAACTTCCTGAAACTGAGGTTATTAAGTCTTGTCCATTTAAGCATCAAAAGAGAATGGGAATTGGGGGTGATGCCCAGAAGGTGAATGCTGGCAAAATTACAACTGCTTTCAACCCCTCTTCCCCTTCCAGTTTGTAAAAGTGAATCCAGGGAAATTCCAAGGCTGAGTCACAACTCGCTTATTACTCTGCAGGTGGACACTGATCAGTTTGTTCCAAGTTCTGAACAGTGAAAACATACAGCATGTCAAAGTGTAAAGTCTTTTCTTCGGAAGATAAGGCGAACATTATCGGTGACATTGAACATGGTCTTTTGCAAGCAGACGTGGGTCGGAAAGTACAGTTTAAGTAAATCAACCGTGAGTAACGTCTTCAACAATAAGGACCAAATTCTGAGTGCTTTGAATACAAACAAGCCTGATATAAAAACATTTTTGGTTGTCTGATCGAGATGACGTTGACCAAGCATTACTTTAATGATTTACTCTTCAGAGATTTTTAGGAGTAAATTCACTCTCACTCTCAATGAGCCTGTGCTGAAGACCAAAGCAGAGCAGGTAGCCAAGTCACTGGACAAGAATCAAGAGTTCACATGTTTGGAGGGGTGGCTGGACAGATGGAAGAAAAGGCATAACATTATGGTTGGGAAGATTA
This sequence comes from Macrothele yani, assembly GCA_039090855.1. NCBI lineage: Eukaryota > Metazoa > Arthropoda > Arachnida > Araneae > Macrothelidae > Macrothele > Macrothele yani. The sequence continues at coordinate 86,567,762 of CM077003.1, read as the reverse complement.
GCGGGGAAGCAAAGTCTGTGGATCGAGAAATTATGTCAGAGTGGTTGAGTTTGGAGTGGCCAAGAATGTGTACTGCTTATTCGCCTGATGATATTTTCAACAGTGACAAGACTGGACTATTCTATCAATCAGTGCCAGGCAAAACATCGAAGTTTAAAGGGGGAAATGTGTTGGTGGTAAAATGTCGAAAAACCGAGTAATGCTGTGGATATGTGCTAACATGTCAGGGTCAGAGAAGAGAGAATTGCTGCTAATTGGGAAATTTAAGAACCCAAGGTGTTTTAAAAACGTCAAGCGACTCCCGGTTAATTATCAGTTCAGTAATAGAGTCTGGATGACATCATCCATTTTTCAAGAACTTCGACGGTGGGATAGAGATCTGAGAGTGAAAGGAAGAAAAATTCTGCTACTGGTAGACAACTGTCCAGCTCATACTCATGTTGAAAATCTCAGCAACATCAAGCTGGTGTTCCTGCCTGCCAACAATACGTCAGTCGTCCAACCCATAGATCAAGGTGTGATTCGCAGCTTTAAAACCTATTACAGAAGGGAAATAATGCTTCATTTAATCCAAGCCTTGGAATCAAAGCAGAACACATCAATAAATGTTCTGAATGCTGTATGTTTTGGAAACAAAGCATGGAGGAGTGTGTCAACGGTCACTACACATAACTGTTTCCTGAGGGCTGGTTTGGCTACTGGACGTGTGGCATTTGAAGAAGAGGATGATGTGCCTCTCATGGACCTGCACCTACATCAGCATGTCGGTGCAAATTTCACTGAAGCTGAAGATTTCATCTATGCTGACTGTGAAGTTATAGCGAATGAAATCCCATCGGATAAAGCTATTGTCAAGGCTGTGAAAGGCAGTTCCAGCAGGGAAGAAAATGAGGCTGAAGATGACGATAATGAAGAACGTGTTCCAACAGTGAAAGAGGTGTTGGGGGTGTCAGGACTGTGCTAAGATTCCTAGAATGTATGGAAAATGTAGAATCGAGTGCAGCAAAAGCACAGACTCTAGAAAAGGACATAGAGGAAATATTTATTAGAACTGTTTGCAACAAGCAATGGCACATAACAGACTATTTTCATGTTACTTAAGGTAATGTAAAATTAATTTTGTTTACATAATTTAATGAATATACACTACATACATAAAAATATTATTTTTTAGATACATATGTACATATTTTATTTTCTTGCTCACCATTCTATTCAATTCAGGTTAAGGGAAGACACTTCGGTTTTAGTGAACCTCAGACATAGTGAATGAAAATATGCGAGTCCGCAGAGGTTCACTATAAGCGGAGTTGACTGTACTTCCAATCACCATAAATGAAAAATACTTTGACTATAAATTACATTAATCAGATGCGATAATGTAAAGATGTGTCAAAGTATAAATATATAAATGAATGATTTTGGAGGAGTTTGTAGTTTCTACCACCAGAAGAGAATAGCACTTTAACTCTTTGACTATCAAACTTTGCATTCCTGCTTGTAAGTCTGCCTTTCAAAAAAACTTCATTAAGCTAATATGTAGACAGACCATCGATGGACAGCTGAAATTTTACACTGAATTCCAAGGGACAGGAAAAGACCCAGAAGAAGACCACATGGGAGATGGGTGGATGAAATTCAAAGTGTGCGGGAGTAACATGGAGGAGACTGGCACAAGACCGTTGTGGAAGAGGCTTGGAGAGACCTTCGTCCAGCAGTGGATTGATAATGGTTGACAATGATGATATACTGTATGTATGTATGTATGTATGTATGTATGTATGTATGTATGTGTCATCATCATCATTGTCAACCATTATCAATCCACTGCTGGACGAAGGTCTCCCCAAGTTTCCTCCACAACGGTCTGTCTTGTGCCAGTCTCCTATATGTCACCCCTGCATACTTTCGAATTTCATCCACCCATCTTCCATGTGGTCTTCTTCAGTCTCCTGTCCCTTGGAATCCAATCTAAAATTTCGGCTGTCCATCAATGATCTGTCCTTCTGGCAGTATGTCCAGCCCATTGCCATTTCAGGGATTTAATTCTGATCACGATGTCTTCCACTCTGGTCATTTTTCGGATCCACGAGTTCCTCTTCTTATCTCTCCTGGTTACACCAAGCATGCACCTCTCCATGCTTCTTTGAGTTGTCTGCAGCCTTTGTATGTCTCTTTTAGTTAAGGTCCACGTCTCTGCACCATACGTAAGCACTGGAAGGATGCATTGATCAAACACTTTTCTTTTAAGACATAATGGCATATTGCTCTTGAAAATTATGCTGTTTCTTCCAAAAGCTCTCCAGGCAAGTTTTGTACGCCGATTAATTTCTTCATCAATGTGACCCTCACTTGATATCTGCTGTCCAAGATAAACGTACGTGTCTGTTATCTCCAGCTTTTCTCCATCAATCGATAAATCTTCATTTCTTGTAAAAGCATTGAACATCACTTTTGTCTTCTCAAAGTTCATTTTTAATCCCACTTCTTTACTCTTGTCAGCAAGTTCCTGGATCATACTCTGCAGCTCTGATGGGGTAGTTGCAAAAATGACTACGTCATCAGCAAAACGAAGGTGGGTTAGATAATCTCCATTAATCTTTATCCCCTTGTTTTCCCAGCTCAGCGACTGAAAAACACCCTCCAATGTGGCATTAAGGAGCTTCGGAGATATGGTGTCACCTTGTCTTACTCCCCTTTCCAATTTTTACGTGTGTGTTGTATTTTCAAACAGCCTAATCTTTGCACTTGCATTTTCATAGATGTTATTAATAATATTAATGTATGCATCTTCAATACCGCAGGTTTTCAGAGCCATTGTAACTGCTGATGGTTTCACCGAATCAAAGGCTTTTTCATAATCGATAAAAGCCATGCACAATGGAAGTTCATATTCCCTCGCTCTTTCAATTAGTTCTCTCAGCACGTGGATATGATCTATTGTGCTGTAGCCACTCCTGAATCCAGCTTGTTCTCTCGGTTGAGCCATGTCCAGTGTTACCTTCAAGCGGTGTGAAAGAACTTTAGTGAAGATTTTATAAACTACTGATAGGAGGCTGATAGGTCTGTAGTTTCCGAGATCCTCAATGTCACCTTTCTTATGTAGCAGGATCATTGTAGCGGTGTTCCAATCCTCAGGAATCTTTCCTTCATTAAGGCATCGAGTGAAAATTTGGGCGAGTACTGTTTCGATTTCTCCACTTGCTTCTTGTATGATGTCTACAGTAATTCCATCTTCTCCTGGAGCTTTTCCTCGCTTCATGTTCTTGATTGCATGTGCAACTTCTGCTGGAAGGACTGGAGGAACTCTGGTACTGGTATCTTAGAGTATATATATATATATATATCATCATCATAATCATTGTCAATCATTATCAATCCACTGCTGGGCGAAGGTCCCTCCAAGCCTCTTCCACAATGGTCTGTCTTGTGCCAGTCTCCTCCATGTTACTCCAGCACACTTTCGAATTTCATCCACCCATCTTCCATGTGGTCTTCTTCTGGGTCTTTTTCTGTCCCTTGGAATCCAATCTAAAATTTAGACAGTCGTTCTGGCAGTATGTCCAGCCTATTGCCATTTCAGGGATTTTACTCTGATCATGATATCTTCCACTCTTGTCATTTTTCTGACCCACGAGTTCCTTTTCTTATCTTTCCTGGTTACACCAAGAATGCACCTCTGCATCCTTCTTTGAGTTGTCTGCAGCCTTTGTATGTCTCTTTTAGTTAAGGTCCACGTCTGCCCCATATGTAAGCACTGGAAGGATGCATTGATCAAACACTTTTCTTTTAAGACATAATGGTATATTGCTCTCGAAAATTATGCTGTTTCTTCCAAAAGCTCTCCAGGCAAGTTTTATACGCCGATTAACTTCTTCATCAATGTGACCCTCACTTGATATCTACTGTCCAAGATAAACATACACATCTGTTATCTCCAGCTTTTCTCCATGAATCGATAAATCTTCATTTCTTGTAAAAGCATTGTACATCACTTTTGTCTTCTGAAAGTTAAACCCACTACTTTACTCTTGTCAGCAAGTTCCTGGATCATACTCTGCAGCTCTGTTGGGGTAGTTGCAAAAATGACTACGTCATCAGCGAAACGAAGGTGAGTTAGATAATCTCCATTAATCTTTATCCCTTTGTTTTCCCAGTTCAGTGACTGAAAGACATTTTTCAATATGGCATTAAAGAGCTTGGAAGATATGGTGTCACCTTGTCTCACTTCCTTTCCAATTTTTATGTGTGCTGTATTCCCAAACAGCCGAATCTTTGCACTTGCATTTTCATAGATGTTATTAATGTATGCATCTTCAACACCGCAGGATTTAAAAGCTTTAAAAGCCATTGTAACAGCTGATGGTTTCACTGAATCAAAGGCCTTTTCATAATCGATAAAAGCCATGCACAATGGAAGTTCATATTCCCTCGCTCTTTCAATTAGTTCTCTCAGTACGTGGATATAATCTATAGTGTTGTAGCCACTCCTGAATCCAGCTTGTTCTCTCGGTTGAGCCATGTCCAGTGTTACCTTCAAGTGGTGTGAAAGAACTTTAGGGAAGATTTTATAAACCACTGATAGGAGGCTGATAGGTCTGTAGTTCCTGAGATCCTCAATGTCACCTTTTTTATGTAGCAGGATCATTGTAGCGTTGTTCCAATCCTCAGGAATCTTCCTTTCATTAAGGCATCGAGTGAAAACTTGGGTATGAGTACTGTTTCAATTTCTCCACTTGCTTCTTGTATGATGTCTACAGTAATTCCATCTTCTCCTGGAGCTTTTCCCTGCTTCATGTTCTTGATTGCATGTGCAACTTCTGCTGGAAGGACTGGAGGAACTCTGGTACTGGTATCTTTCATGATGTCTGGAGTGCATGTATCATCCCTTTCATATAATTTGGATTAGAAATATTTCACTCTTGTCAAAATTTCATCTCCATTTCTTGTTACAGAACCATCTTCTTTTCTCAGTGCCATAATCTGTTTTCTTCCCTTACTGAGATGTCCCTTTGCTATCTTTAGGCTTCGGTTGTTTTCAATTGCTTTTCTCACTAATTCACAGTTGAATTTCCTTACGTCTTCAGTGATACTCTCTCGTACTGTTGTGCATAGCTCTATATATTCCACTTTGGAAGTCACATCTTCTTTAGTTATCCTCATCTCTCTTCTGTTTTGCATCAACATTTTGGTTTTTCCTGATAATTTGTTCACATCCAACTTGCTCTTAGACCCAGCTAATCTTGTTGCTCTTTCCATAAGAACTTTGGTTACCTTTCTGTTAACTTCAGAGATGTTCACTTCTTCTGATGTTAGACCTTCTAGAGCAGAGAATCTGTTTTTCAGTTCCAATTTGAAGGTATTCTGATGCTTTTTAAGGTTGGTCACGTCCATACACTTTGTTTGTTTTATGAGCTTGCCACGTTCGAGTTTAGCATTGAGGTGCATCTTACATCTTACCATTCTATGGTCACTACCTGTGTTGAACTTGTTCAGCACACTGCAGTCTTCCATGACAAATTTCTTGTTACACATAATAAAATCAATTTCACTTGTCCATCCATTGGGATGCCTCCATTTTCTTTGCAGATTTTTCTTGAAAAAGGAGTTCATGATGAAAAACCCTTCTGCTTCTGCAAACTCTACGAGAGTATTTCCACGCTGGTTTCTATTGCTGCTGCCCTATTTTTGCATTGAAATCTCCCAAAATTATCTTCAAGTGCTGCTTGCCTTTATTATTTAAATGACAAATTTCCTCATAAAATTCTTCAAGTTTTTCTTCAGGATGACTTGTGGTGGGTGCATAAGTTTATATATATATAATTATATAAAAAAAGCCAGCAGAAAACTAGAGGGAAATCATCAAAATGTTATGTAAGAAAATTCTGTTTAAAAAATGATCAAAAACGTTATGTATGAAAATTTTGTTTAACCATTAATATCTGAAAAAGGAAAGAAATAAAAAAAATAAAAAAATAAAAACCCATCAGCAGCATAATGCCTACAAACTATGAATGATATTGGGGGAAAACTGTACAATGCAAAAATAGATATGTCGGCTACAAGCTCTTGAATTTACTAATTTGTCACGCATTAACATGCAAAACATAATAGACTGAAGACCAAGCAAGCATATCACATAATAAGGGGAGACAGATTGATAAACAATACATGCATACACTAACAGGCACATGATCCCATCATAACCTGCATTTCAATTTGACTCCAATTTTTTCATGTTAACATTTAGCTACCATAAGATGTGTATCAGAGGTAACTGGGGAAGCACATCCTCACTCAAGTGTGGGACATGGTGGACCTACCACACTTGAGAAGGACGGTCCACCACGGAATCGACCTGGACTTTCTAAACGGCGTATGAGAAAGAGATGTCGGCTGAGTGAATGTAAGATTGGTGTATGGAATACCAGAGGTATAAATGGCAAGATGAATGAGGTGATTGAGGAGATGAATAAGTGTAGACTGGATGTGCTATGTGTAAGTGAAACCAAAAAGAAGGAAATTGGAATAGAAGAAGTGAATGGCACAGTGAGTGTGTGGTCTGGAGTATTGGATAATGTGAGAGGACAGGCTGGTGTAGGTGTGATTTTAAATGAAAAGATGAAGAACAACTTGATTCACTATAGTTGTGTAAGTGAGAGAATTCTCTGGATTCGTTTGAAAGTGAAACTTCAGAGAATCGTAATTGTTGTAGTTTATGCTCCTTGTGATTCTGAACATTCTGATAAGAAGGAAGATTTCTGGAGTGAGCTAAAAGCTGTTGTGAGCCAGTTTAGTGCTAAAGAAAAAGTTATAATAGCAAGGGATTTCAATGCTAGAGTAGGTGTGCAGAATGCAATTTCTGACAATGTTCTGGGTAAGTTTAATGATCCTTGTGTGCAGTGGCGGCTCGTGGCAACTGAAACAGGTGGGGCCAGTAGCCGAAGTCAAACAATGAAATAAAAAAACTGTCATTATTAGGCTAACTATTGAGACCCACCCCCAAGATTCCTTTACTCTGCCTCTGTTTGCCCCCTTGACTCAATAATGCCCAAATCAGGCAGGAATGTGTCAACTATTGTATTGCACACGAAAAAAAATTCCTCAGAAGAGAATGCATAACTATTAACAGAAAAATGTTAAAACTCCTTAAATAAAATTTTTACCTTAAAACATACGAGCGTTAATTTATGTTAGTTTTGCTTTGTGTTTCTTCAGATTTCTCAACTGAGGAATATTCGAAGGATAAAAAAATGTAGTGAAAAAATAATAACTCCAAATATATGCAGGGAGGGAATGTTTCATGAATTTTGTCCCATATAGAATGAGTACCATACTACCATTTGCATTATTTGAAAGGTTTAACCTTTTTTTTAAAGAACTTGTGAAACCTAAAAACATATATGTACTCATGTGCATATTATACTTACAGGTTTTCTCATTTATTAATTTATTTTTAACATAGAAAATCATCTTAGTTAAAACTGAAATTAGTTCTGCCAAGTGCTTTGTAAACTCAAATTCTTGGGCGTATAAGCACCAAGTTTTTTTAAGTGAAGCTTTTCGACTCAAATTCTTGGGCTGATGAGCACTGTGTTTTTTTAAGTGAAGCTTAAACTGAAAATTCTTGGAGTGATAAGCACTGAATTTTTTTAAGTGAAGCTTTTCTTCCAGATTTAAAGCAAAGAACGGATATTTTAACAAAATATCCACTCCATTCACTGCACTCGACAAGCAAAAAAGTCACGACACAAAGGAACAACACATCACCGAGAGAGACACACACAAGAAAAACAACTAACTGAACTTTGCTACAACATTTGAAATCCTCCTGCCACCCTTGAGCTTGGTTGGGGTAAGCTTCTCTGTCAACCCATGGCGTTAAGGAAATGGATACTCTCCTGGCCAATCAAATTAGCACAGGGCCAGATAGATCTGGCCCCACAGCTTTTTTTGCACACGCGGTTAAAGGCAGTGTTGTATGTAGGTCATAATACTGAATGAGATGGGGAGGAAATCGTCTCCTCTTCGCTTGCATAGTGATGTTACTGGAGCCTGTTGGAGCTGATCCCAATAACCTCACACTCTGAACATGATCTCTTTCCTCAGGGAATAGTTTTTCGTTTTTGAAGGAAACTTTTCCCTTAGGTAATGGTTTTTGAAGGGAAAGGTTTACCACCATGTAGTTAAGAGAGAGAATAAGAATCAGGGCGCAAAAAAAAAAAAAATTTCTAGAAATAGAAATTTTTAGGTGGGGCCCAGCCCCTAAAGACAAACCGCCTCTGCTTGTGTGAATGGTAATGGTGAAAGATTAATTGAACTCTGCACTGAGAATGGTTTGTGTGTATCTAATATGTTTTTCAAATACAAGTATATCCACACACATACTTGGGAAAATCGTACTCTTGGTCAAAAGAGTGTGATAGATTTTGTGTCTACGATTAGCACCTGAAACACTTAGTTGTTGACACCCATGTGACGAGAGGTGCAGATGTTGGTTCTGATCATTACTTGGTAGTGTCACGAGTGAAACTTAATATTGGTTGGAGGAATAGGAAGAGACCCAGGATAAAAAGAATAAAAGTTGACAGGCTCCTTGAAGACCATCAGCGTTATTCTGACTTACTCAGAGAACGACTGAAGGAGCTGAAGTCAAGTGAGAGGGATGTAGAAAAGAAGTGGGAATGTTTTAAGAACTGTGTTGTCACTGCTGCTAAAGAGGTCTGTGGCACCACAATAGTGGGTAACAATAGAGGTGATGCTTGGTGGAATGGTGAGATTGAAGAGTCAGAAAGAGAAAGAAGGGAGCCAATTTGGGGTAGTTGCAAGGTAGAATCTCTGTGGATGAATATCGCTCAAAGAAGAGTGAAGCTGCCAAGCTGGTTCGCCAGAGTAAGGCAAAAGATAGGAAGGAGAAGGCGGAAAGGCAGGAACTGGCTTTTTGGAAAGATAGGAAGTCTTTCTGGAAGTACAGGAGACTCAGGAAAAATAGGGGAAACAAAGTTGTAAGTTGTGTGAAGAATGAGATTGGGGAAATGATATGGGAGCCCAATGAGTTAAGTGAAAGATAGGGTGAATACTTCTGTGAGTTATTAGATCAGGAAAGCAAAGATGAGTCTGAGACAGATGCAGATGATGTCACAGTGAGGGATGGAAGCACAGGAGGGATCTCAAGAGAAGTGTGTAAAGCTCTAAAATCTCTTCAGAATGGTAAGGCTCCAGAAGTTGATGGCATAACTGCCAAGATGTTGAAGTATGGTGGTGACTCTGCAATTGACTGGTTAACTGAAATTTGCCAGTTGTGCTGGGAGTTAGGAATGGTCCCTCGGGATTGGAAGGAGGCTATTATATTGTTCTGTTGTATAAGGGGAAAGGTGATCAGGCTGAATGCAAGAACTATCGTGGTATTAGTCTACCAAGTGTGCCAGGGAAAGTGTTTGGTAAGGTTGTTATTGAAAAAGTACGGGGTCTTACATCAGAAAAAGTGTGGTATGTTCAGAGTGGTTTTATGCCTGGTAAAGGCTGCACTAACCAGATTTTTGCATTATACATGATGATTGAAAAGTATCTGGCTGTTGGTAAGAAATTTTTTCTGCCTTCATAGATTTAGAGAAAGCTTACAACCGAGTAAATAGGACACTTTTGTGTAAGGTATTGAATGAATATGGTGTTACTGGGAATCTACTTAATAGTGTAAAAGCCATGTATGCTGGTAGTAGAGCTTGTATAAGAGTGAATAGTGTTTTATCAAAATGGTTTTCTATTGGTGCAGGAGTTAGACAAGGTTGTGTAATGTCACCATGGCTGTTTAATATATTTATGGACGCATGCATGTGTGATGCCAAAATAGATGATAGTGGTTTATGTCTTGGTGATATCCGTGTGTGCAGATTGCTGTATGCTGATGACTCTGTCCTGTTGGCAGAGAGCAAAAGTGATTTGCAGAGTATGTTGTCTTGGATGTACGAAGTTTGCATGAAATTCAAACTGAGTATAAATAAGGGAAAAACCAAAGTTATGGTTTTTGAGAGAGGAACTGGTAGCACTGAATGTAATGTAAGTCTAAATGGCACTGTGATTGACCAGATGAGCAAGTTTGTGTATTTGGGAAGCATGTTTGACAGAGAGAACAAATTAGATGGTAAAACTAGTAGGTGAGTGAATTCTTCATTGAAAGTCAGATGCTCTGGGAGGTTTTCACAGGAATGATGGGTCCTCTAGAGAGTTCCACATGGTTGTGTATTAAAGTGTAATTGTTCCTACAGTGATGTATGGCAGTGAAACCTGGGTACTGCAAAAGAAACATAGGAGTCGTTTGTGTGCTGGAGAAATGAGTTACTTACAGGGGGGGGGGTTGTGGCAAGACACTGTCTGATTGTGTGAGGAATGAAGCTGTGTTGCAGTTGTGTGATGTGAAGCAAAATGTTGTTAGCAAGGTGGAGACCAATATGCTTCGATGGTTTGGCCAAGTTGAAAGAATGAGTGGTCACATGCTTACTAAGAAAATCTTTTTAGCCTAAGTGGCAGGAAGGGAAGGCCAAGGAAGACATGGGTGGATCAGGTTCCAGAGTGTCTGCATGAGAAAAAGATTATGAGTATCAAGTATAAAAGATCTTGTGTACGGCATGTAATGGATATCAGTGAAGCCCCAGTTGTATGTCAAGATCGCTGTAAATGGAGAAATTTTTACTTACTATTGTCGTATCAAACATCTGGTAATTTGTATTTCTTCTTGGAGCTATACTCTGAATCGCAGAGAACAGCTTAGTGATATATATGTATGTATGTATCTTTTTTTTCATGAAAGGAGTGTTAAAACATTTGAAGTTCAAACCATTCTTTGGTTATTTTACATAAGAACATAGCTAAAAATTCCAATAAATCCCTTTACGCAGCCCTAAAAAATTCAATTCATGCATGCACATACAGACCTGCTAACTTCCAGAATTGAAATCCGTAAAAAAAGTTAAGTGAACGTTTAATCGATATGTCAGACTGACTAATGTATTGAATGGGCTGATGAAATGTATCGAGCATATCAATTAAAAATCCGATTCATTATGAGAATCATATTGATTTCATATGCTATGCAAATAAAATGGTTGGCAGTATTTCTTGCTTATAATGATTAAAATGTAGTCAAAACATAAGTCATCAGTATACAGTCATTAGGCACATACATATACGAAAAAATAATTCATTTGTAACCACGAAATTATAGCTATAAGCAATATATTGCAGTGACTATTTAGTTTAAGTTACAAATGGTCTTGAACTTAAATTTTTGGTCAGGATACTAAAATATCTTTAAAAAGGCAGCCCCCCCCCCCACTCCCTTTTTTGTAGTTATTGCCAACCTTAATCTTATGAAATTTATTTCAGTCTTTCCAAATTGAATGAGAAGAGAGAGGGTTGGAAGAAACTATGATTCGGACAATCAGAAACATACAAGTGTCATAGTACTTTGAGATAATTATTCTCTTTTCGAAAAATGTTTAGGTAATATATAGATATGGCCTTAATCTCTTTGGGGAAAAAATCCATAAAATATGTCGCTCCGTAAAATAACCGTCAAACAAGTACTATTTCCATAAATTATACAAGCAAACCATAAAACTTGAAAGGTATGCACATATTACATGTTATGCATCTCTTAACTGAAGTTTCTAAATCTGAAAACTCTGAAATTCACACCATTTTTTCTTTCCAAGCACTGATAGAATGCTAGACTAGAAAATTTCACTAAATGACATGGCTTAAGTAGTTAAAGTGAAGATGATATTGTTAACTCTGAGCAGAATAAAATGCCTGTAGTGATATGGTGAAAATGTGTGCTGGACTTACTGAAGAACTCTGTTCCCTCTTCTGATGTTCTTTCTTCCTTCCCACATCTTTTTATAATTACTTTTTGTTACATTCAGTTGTAAATAAATTTGATGCTCTGTTTGCTTAGTTTCTGTTTACAGTTGTAATTAAATTTGATGCTTTGTAAAACCTAACTACATATTTTTTAATCAAAACATGGCATCGAATGTGAAGGCTGTTCAGTTATGTTAATAAATAAAGGTAAAAGGCACATGCTACTTACAAGTATTCCCAAAATTTCAGAATCAGAAACATGCCCAACCCAAGCATTTCAAATTCAGGATGCTGAACCTGTACATGAATATCACCTTTCATTTTTTTAACAGGACACTTCAGAGAATACACCTGCAGCTTATTCTATTTTCTGTGTTGTGCTATGAACAAAGAATACCTTTTGCCTTGTGATGTGCTTTTAATTGAAGATTTGGATCAATAATATAGTGCACGAGTAAATGATGTAAGATTTCTGCAGAAGCAATGAAACAGTAAACATTAAGTTCAACTGCTGGTGTTCATTTTAGCATAGAATATTGCTGAACATCCAACATGTTTATTCATATCATTTCAAAATGGCACAGTGAAGTTTGTTTTTTATTAATAGAGGGCATGCCTATCCTTAGATGTTATTACATTATAAATTTAAAATACATAAAAATTTCAGATATAATTTGTATATGGAAATCAAAATGGAAAAATTACCACAACTGTGCATTCTTTCATTACTGAAAGTAAAAAAATTTTTTTTTTTTGCAACATTTTGAAACTACAAAGAAATGAAATATGAACTACTAAGAGTTGAAATCACTCAAAAATTTCTGGAATATTGATTTAAAAAATTACTGGTATCTGTAGAAAATAAAAACATATGTTGTAACAAAGCAATGGATTTTTTTTTCTAAATCACGTATCAACCAAATTGGAAATTGCATACACCACATCATTGACACACAATGCACACTTAATACAATGGAAAACTGATTTTTGAAATCTGAAAACTTTTATTGTTTAAGCGTAAAAATTTGGAATGAACCCATTTCTCCTTTAAATCTTTAGATTACTGCTCTAAAATTTATATTGTTTGTACTTGTAAAGTTTTGACTAAACTCACTTCTTTAATTTTTCATATTAATGTTAATATAGACAAATTTCATAAGTAATGTACACTTTATGTTTGTTGTAGGATGCTCAGTCACTTCATTGCTCATTAATTCTACTTGGTCCTTTAAGGTGGGTCACTGGATGCTTAGAATTGTTTCTATTGTTTTATTTTTTATTTTTTTCACGTAAGAGAATGTCAGTATACATTATAAGGGCATATTTTAGATTTATTTTTTCCATAAGAGTTTAAAATAAGAAAAAAAAAAAACATAAGATTTGGCAACAAATAAATGATTACCCACCTTTCAAATATAAAAATCTTTTCCCTGGGAATTCCATCATTTTGCTTTTCAGAACAAAAATACAACTTTTCAGGGACATCACCCTCAAATGACATCATGCATCATTAGTGCCACCCTGAAAATACAAAAAGTGTAAAAAAAAAAGGTATTTCAAGCCCTTGTCTTTAATTAAAAGAGACAAAGACACATCTTAGTATTTATTCATGTAACCAAAAGAAGTGAACAAGTGTACAGATAGCAAAATCATCACCCCCCCCCCCAAGTATTATTAAACACAGTATTACAGAGACGGTATTGAGTTTGATAGATCAACAGTAGGTACACTCTAGCACCTTTAGTTTTAAACTTTTAATTGGCAGTCTTTCTTTTGAAGCTAACCTCTGAATCTCAGACAGTAGCTTAATGATATGTATATATGTATTACAGAGATGGTAGATGGGATTAGTCAGCTAAAAGAATACTACACTATCAAAAAATTGGCAACTCCTATCCTCTGAGTCAATCTAAGAGTGTACCATGGTGGAAGGTACAAAACAGCTACTTCTACTACGAAAAGTACTCCCTAGCATTTAAACTGAAAAGCAACAGAATTATTACTCAGAATTCATTTTCGTTTGCTCAGCAGTTTATTGGGCAAAATTTCTATTTAAGACACATTTCTGAAATGGCAGAAAGCATTTTAGAAATAGGTTTGATATATATATGAAAAGTTACTCTATCAAGAGTGCCACCCACTTTTGACCGTTGACTGTCCAGCTAGGGAATGTACGTTACTTGGAGAGAGTGGTGGACTGGGTGAAAGAGACAGAAAACTTTCACAACATAGAGACAATAAATTTATAATCGGAGAAATACAAGGAAGAAAAATAGGAAAAAAACGACACAATGTGATGAGCTTCAGTTAGGTCACAAGGCTGTGAATAGGGGAGGGGGTCAATGGGGAGTATGACATGGATTAATACTATTATTGCATTTCTCTGGAGACACTATGAGCTTGCTAACCTACCTTCCACAATGTGAACTCTTAGGTTGACTTGGAGTATGGGAAAGCTATATTCCAAAAATAACACTCTGGAGAATAAATGTTTCTGTCACAGATAAAATTCAGGTTAGGCAGCTAAATACAGAGTAGTTATTGATATATTATACTTCTTTGAGCTCTAACAAAAATGAACACTTTCTTAAAACATATATATAAATAAAAAAAGTTTAACGACATGGTATTTGGAACTGAACTGGTTTCAAGATGTATGTAATATTTCTCATGAACATCTCCCAGCAACTAAATACTAGATTTCAGGAAAAACAAAGACTAATTTGTGACATTTGGTAATTAAGTTTGCTTAGTACCACTTAGTTGTGGTCAAAATACAAAAATACAAGATAAATCACAAGTTTGCTTATTTATTCCTTTTTATTTCAACTAATGTTGCCACTTTTTTTATACATGTTTTGAGTACCATTGGAGTTCCAATATTGTGTTAACATCACATGCAAAATAGTGGAATTCCAAAGGTACCTTACCTGCAAACAATGAGCAAAACATACAACAGAGATTATCAGTGAAAAAAAAAAAAGGCAAGGAAATATGCAATTTATGACATGTTTTACACATGAAATATTTTAAACCTCTTTGTTATGCACATGAGTGAAGCAACATTTAAAAAGGAGAGTAAATAAGTTTTCAATTTGCAATTCAATGGTTTTATTTCTTTTATATATTATTTAATATTGATTTGGCCTCTGGCAAGAACACATGCCAGTCACCATGCTTCATCATCATATTCAGTAGTAATATGGCCACAAGATACAGTGGTAGCTGAATAAGAGCCTATAATGGAAGAACTTAGAGATACAGCATGGATTTTACATTATTATTTGTTATTATTTATTTTTATTATTTTTTGGTCCTGAATTTTGGAATGCACTGTCTATCGAGTCGATTATAGTAAATAACCTAAACTTATTCAAAAATAAACTAAAAAAAAATACTTGTTGTAAATGCATTTATGGCACCTCTATTCATAGTGATTGTGGAATAGCTTTTTTACGGGTCTTATAGAGGTTATTTTTCATCAAAGTTGGTTGTCAAATTTTCGAACTAAAGCCTAGTTCGTCATCAGGACTATGTCACTGGAGTAGTTGCTGCCACTCAATTGGAAGAGTCCATCCGCAATTATCGTTAATTGTGGTACTTCTTCTTCTTGCTATTTCGATCCCTTCTTCTAGTTTCCTCTTTATTAAGTTTGACTGGTGGGCGATTATTTTTACTGAGTCCCAATTTATGGAGTGTCCACTTGCTTGTATATGTCTGTCTAGCCCTGTTTTGTTCCCAATGTTCCTAATAGCTGCTTGGTGTTCTTTCATTCGGACCTTAATACTTCTCCCTGTTTCTCCTATATAGCTGAGTCCGCAGTTACAGTCGATGCAGTAAATTACTTCTTCCTGCAATTGGATGTCCAATTCTTTCTGCTTTAAAGCTGGCAGGAATTTCTTTATTTTGTTATTAAGATCTGGAGCTAGCCTGATATTATATTTTGCTCCGATCCTTTTCAGGTTCTCGAAAAGTCCCTTGTGGTACGTAATTTTGCTGGTGAATTTGAAGTTGGTTTTCTCCTGCTTCTTTTTTGGCACTTGTTTAAATATTTTCTCAACATATGGGGAGGGGTAATTGTTTTCTGCCAATATTTCCTTTAATTCTTCTTTGTGAAGATCTTTCTGAGTAGCTGAAGAGACCAGGATTTCAATCTTTTCCAAAAATTGTCTCGCCGTATTCGATTTAATATAATCAGGGTGGAATGAGCAGAAGTCTAACATCTTCCCTGTGTTGGTGGGTTTTCTAAAAAGCTGAGTGAATATTTTCCCTCTCTTGAGGTCAAGGTTAAATCTAGGTAATTGATGCTATGGTCTCTTTCCTGTTCTAGGGTGTACTGCAAGGTATTCTCTAGTAAGTTAAATTCTTCCAGAATCTGAGAGGGTAGAGATTGGTCCACAGTATCTACTATAATTAAGACATCATCCATGTACCTTACATAGAGAGCAAACAAGGAGGGTTGTAAGGATTTTTGCCTCTAGTTTACTTATATAATAATTTGCTAGCAGAGGTGCTAGTGGAGAACCCATTGCAAGTCCTGAAGTTTGCCTGTAATATTTCTTTCCAAACTGGAAGAAATTATTCTTGAAGGAAGTGGACACTCCATAAATTGGGACTCAGTAAAAATAATCGCCCACCAGTCAAACTTAATAAAGAGGAAACTAGAAGAAGGGATCGAAATAGCAAGAAGAAGAAGTACCACAATTAACGATAATTGCGGATGGACTCTTCCAATTGAGTGGCAGCAACTACTCCAGTGACATAGTCCTGATGACGAACTAGGCTTTAGTTCGAAAATTTGACAACCAACTTTGATGAAAAATAACCTCTATAAGACCCGTAAAAAAGCTATTCCACAAAAAATACTTGTTAAGTTAAATTAAAAAACTTAATAATAAAAAACAAATTATTTATAATATAACTGACACTTAACACTACTACTGTGTTTGATGAACCTGTGCTTGCTTGTCAATATATTTGGGAAATCAGGGCTTTTGTCAGGACTCTCCGGGGCCTTTTCCCTGATTCTCCCTTGCTGTTCTCTATAAACAAAAACATTGATGTATATTCATAAATCCTACATGTAACAGCAAGAATAAAATTTTTATTATTATTATTATTATTTATTTCATTGTTACTGAATTTAATATAAACAGCTAAGTAATGTGGTCAGATTTTGACTTTGGTGTAGCACAGTGAATTTTCTGTTTTCCAGAAATAGCCCTTGCCAGAGTTGTATAAAAAAATGCGTCTGCATACACAACGATTGCAACAGAAAACTTGCTGCAAACCCACGAAGTGCAAACCATGAAAAAATAAAATAATTTAAAGAAAAATTAATAAAACAGTACATAATTATTAGAGCATTACAGATTTTCCAATGAGGACAAAATTAGTACATTATGATTGAATGTGCAGTAATGTGTGTGAAATGGACCTTTATGGCAAACTATTAAAATATTGGATTATGAACCTCACAAAAACAAGAGACTAATATGTGTGTGAAATGGACCTTTATGGCAAACTATTAAAATATTGGACTATGAACCTCACAAAAACAAGAGACTAATTAAAGAAAGTTTTTATGTCCAGAAAAACAGTTCTATCAATGAACCTTGAAAAATTATAAATAGTATTTTCAACAACTTAATTCAAAAATACTAGACTTACAAAATACACAAGGAAAATATTCTAATTTCACCTGCAAGAGCAACCTGCAACAAAAATTTAAATTCTTTCTGTGTAAACAAAACTTTTGATACAGTCTCTATACATTAAGAACAGGCCTTGATAAAAAATCTAGAGGCCAGAAATATCTGTAAAAACAAAAGAACTCAGAAGGTCTGAAAAAATAATTAAAAGTTCAAGTTAAAACAGAATTAAGTATATCTGAGTAAAGCCTCAAGTGTTTTAATTCCTGTAAATATTTTTTTTTTAATTTTCAAGCAAAAACTATCAATAAAATCTACTAATGATTTGGAAACTATCCACGTATGTCTACATTCTGCAGCTCTGGCTCTTGCATTTTGAAATCTGGTAAATTTCTTTCACTAAAGTGGTAGTCTTCACTTGCTGAGCATTCAAAGTGAATATCCTGAATGGTCTGCTTTGAGAACTTAAAAAGTTTCTTTAGTAACGTTATTTAATTATTGTAGGGGTGCTGGAGACTTGGTTTGGCAGCGAGGGGCTTTACAGCAACTCCTAAGCCACCACATATTGTAAAGAAATGCCATTTGGTATTAAACACAAAACCTTTTTTGGTGACACAAGTTCAATTTTTTATTTTCTGTTTTCACAATGCCATCTCAGTAGTAGTATATATATATTTAAGATTTGGTATGAAACTGTATATCCTTTAGGAGTAGGATAAGCTTGCTCTGAAAGGTGTAAAAAGTTACTGAACTGTACATGAAACAGTCAGAAATTAACATAATGCTCACTGTCAGAGCCAGATGGAACTTTCGTGGGCCGAGGGTTATATTTCATTGTGTTCACCTGCAAGAGCAACCTGCAACAAAATTTCATTGCCGACCCTAGAAAATAAAACTTATTTTAATATAGCCATTGCGTTAAAAATATTTCTTGTAAAAGAACACACAAACACTATCATAGAGAGAAAATTATTATTTCAAAGAAGTGCCTGCTTTTGCCTTAAGAAAAAAACCTTATTATTGTGAAAATATTCAACTATCTTTCCTGGGGAAAGGGAAGTGAAGTTGTAATACGATTCTTAACGCTTTTGAAAAGTTTTATGTGTATATATAAACTTCTCAAAAAATGATAAAAAGATAACTTCAACTAATCTTCGTAGCATATATTTTTGCATAGCGAATAATAAGGACCCTTATAAAATAAATTAGTATAAATAGCTTTTTTCCCCCTTTGTACATGTTTTAGTGATTGTTTTTTGATGTAGGGAAGAGCAACTGGCAAATTAGTCACTGACTTTAAAACCACTGAACAACTGACTTCTATATACATAAAGCCCAAAAACAACTTCGATATTGCTATTTTTATTTTCTGAAATTTAAGTAACAAGTTTACACACGAATTGTTGAATATATGAAAGTAAGGAGCCACAAAATGATGAAATTTAATTTCCTTTTTCATGAATGTGGAAAATATTAAGGTAGTTATAATAATTACTACCTTAATACCTGCTTGAAACATGCTTATTTGAAAGAGGGGGAATTAAAAAGTGAAAAGAAAAATCTTTTAAGGTGTTGAGCCCCAAATATGCAAAAATAATAATAAGAGATGTAAAAAATTCTGCCGAAAATGCTTTCATTTTATTTCCTAACGTGCAGGGTCCCTTGAAGGGGTGGACCAGGGGCTGCCGCTTCAGTTGCCCCTATGGTCCAGCCAACTCTGTTCACTATTTTTATTTCACAGTTCATGTTAATAGTTCCGTTTATTTTCAGCTGTGTATAACATGTAGGTGGACTGTTGCCTGCGTACTTGTCCAATGATAAGATTTAACTTTTTATTTAACCTTGTAGGATGAAGGCAAACTGTTCAGCAAACTCACAGGTTATGATGAGCCTCTCTTAAGCAATGCTGTCTTTTAAGTAATTATAGATTGATTTCTGCCGTTGTGTGATGAACTAATAAGTTTTAAGTTTTATTAATCTATCACTAAAAGCTACAATAAAGTTATAAACTCCTTTAAATGTAGGAATCGAACCTGTATCTTCCGATTTCTGCTTGAGCCATAAGCTATTTGTTATACCACTGAGGAAACTGAGGAAAATGAATTTTGAGTATCTGACTCCTTCAGATTTCTACCAGTTGAAGCCAATTCTGCTTCCTCATAGCATAATAACGTAAACCACCAGTATTTCAGATATCGATTCTGTGGAAGAAATATTGTTCTTAATGTACCAAACAGAACAAGATTATTAACTTAACCAGATTTTCCTGAATTGCTGGTTTTATTGTTCTACACACAACATTAGATTGGCATATCTGATTGCAAGGTTAATAACCCTGTGTTGCTCCGACCAAGTATTAAGAAGAATATTTCTTCCACAGAATCCATATCTAAAATACTGGTGATTTACCATATCTAAAATACTGGTGATTTACCTAATTACACTAAAAGGAAACACAATTGGCTGCGGCTGGTGGAAATCTGAAGGGGTCAGACACTTCGTACTCAGATACATGAAAATTCATCGTCCTATGTGGTATAACAGATATCATGCTCGAACATAAATCAGGAGATGCAGAGATGCTGGAACAATGATAGCATCCCTCCAATCTCGAGGGACCATTCCTAACTCCCAGCACAAATGGCAAATTTCAGTTAACCAGTCAATTACAGTCACCACCATATTTTGATATCTCAGCTGTTATGCCATCTACTCCAGGAGCCTTACCATTCTGAAGAGATTTTAGAGCTTTACACACCTTTTCTCTTGAGATCCCTCCTGTGCTTCCATCACTCACTGCTGTGACATTATGTGCTTCTGCCTCAGAATCACCTTTGCTTTCTTGATCTAATAACTCACAGAAGCATTCATCCGATTTTTCACTTAACTCATCGGGCTCCCATATCATTTCTCTGACCCTATTCTTCACACATCTTGAAACTTTATTTCCCCTATTTTTCCTATGTCTCATGTACTTTCAGAAAGTTTTTCTATCTTTCCAAAAAGCCAATTCATGCCTTCCCACCTTTGCCTTACTCTGGCATACCAGCTTAAACGCCTCACACTTCTTACAGAGATATTCGTCCTCAGAAACTCTTACCTTGCCACATCCCCAAATATGCTTTCTTCTTTCTCTTTACTGCTTCTTCAATCTCACTATTCCACCAAGCATCACCTCTAAAATTACCCACTATTGTGGTGTCACAGACCTCTTTAGCAGCAATAACACAGTTTTTAAAACATTCCCACTTCTTTTCTATATCCCTCTCACATGTCTTCAGCTCCATCAGTCATTATCTGAGTAAATTACAGTAATGCTGATGATCTCCAAAGAGCCTTTCAACCTTTATTCTTTCCATCCTAGGCCTCTTCCTCCAGCCAACATTCAGTTTCACTCATGAGACTACCAAGTAATGATCACAGCCAACATCGGCACCTCTAGTCACACGAGTGTCAACAACTAAATGTTTCAGACGCTGATCATAAACAACAAAATCTATTACACTCTTTTGTACCAGAGCATGATTTTACCAAGTATATCTGTGGATATACCTGTGGTTGAAAAATGTAGTACAGTAGTGGCCAAAATTGTGGAAACCTTTTGGAAAAAGTGTATTTTTGAGGTAGACACTATAATTCGTGCATGAATACTAGTATTAAAAGAAATCCGTCTTGTTGCACGGTGATATTTATTCAGCTAAAAAATGAAATCTATATACAGTTTAAAAACACATGAGCACGATAATAGTCATTACACGTTGCTGTAATGACTATTATCCTTATGTTTTACCTGAACCTTGGAGCAATCTTGTTGGGAAGGACAGCACAATAGCAATTGCTTCTGTTAAGTGATCATTGGCTAACTATGCCTTTTTTTTTTATTGTCTTGTTATCTGGTATATCATGTGACATTGACATTACCTTTCCCATGATGCATCTACTCCACGTACTTAAGACCAGCATGTAGCCACATGGTGAAATTACATCTGATGAAGGTGTCAATGTGACACCGAAAGTGCTCATGTGTTTTTAAACTGTATATAGATTTCATTTTTTAGCTGAATAAATATCATCGTGCAACAAGACGGATTTCTTTTAATACTAGTATTTTTGAGGTTTGATGGCTCATAACATAACACTACTTTTGTTTGTAGTGATACCATAAAATTATATATAAATGGAAAGATAATTTCATCAAGAATGTAATGCAATAACTTTTATGATGGATTTTGTATTAGAACAGCAGTTATAAAGAAGAAAACTGAAACACATAGAAAAAAAGAGATATACAAAAATTCTCACCATGTCAGTTAATACTTAGTTGGGTAACCTTTAGCTTTAATTACGGCCTTACAACACCTTCCGATGGAGTGATTCAAGTTTTTTAGTTCTGCATCTGTTATAATGTGAAACCATGACTGAATTATTGCTTCTATTAATTGGGTTTTATTGCTAGGTTGCTTCTGACTAACAAGTTTCTTTAGTCGGCTCCATAGATTTCCGATGTGGTTAAGGTCTGGGCTATTCCCAGGCCATTCCAGCAGTGGAATATGATTATCTTGAAACCATTTTTTGCACACAGCAACATGACATGGAGCTGAATCCTGTTGAAATATAAATCCTTCATTATCTTGAAATAGATCACGTGAGGAAAGCTTCTGTTTGGGCTCAAGTATTTCATTAATGTATTTTTAGCCATTTATATTCGCATTAATCACGCAAATTCTGCTTACACCTTTTGATGTCATACAACCCCGGATCATAACACTAACTGGGTGTTTCATGGTACATGTAATGCAATCAGAATGCAAATCTTCTCCGATTTTTCTCCTTACGTATTTTATGCCATCACTACCAAACAGGGAGATTTTGGTCTCATCACTACAAATAACACTGTCCCATTGTTCCAACGTCTAGTTAGCATGGGTTTTAGCCCAGTTTAATCTTTTCAAACTGTGTTTGAGAGATAAAAATGGCTTTTTTCGTAGAATTCTAGCTTTTAGACCAAATTCCTGAAGTCTGCGCCGAACAGTCCTTGCACTCAACTTCACATTGCATTGCGCCATATCATCTTGTATACACCCAGATGATTTTCTTCTGTCACCTCTAGGCACAGTCTCTTAATTCTTCTATCATCACTTGCTATTGTGCACCTTTTCCTGCCTTTACCAGTCCGGTTTTGTAGTGACCGAGTCTCCTTACAACTCTTCAAAAATTTAGAAATGCCACCTTTGGTTGAGTTTCCACCAATTTTTCTTCTAATTTCTTCATAACTGAAGCCTTGTTCACTTAATAGTACAATTTGACATCACTTTCTGGGTGACCAGTCACTCTTTGCACCATTTCTTTAATTTTATTACGTTTTACAAGCTCACTAAATGAAAGAGCACACACACACAAAAAAAAAAATTGATAGCAATAACATAACACACTGACAAATGCCATCCTCTCAGCTCCAATACACGACATCAATAGCTGAATCCTACTGTGATCTGACAGGCTCATTTGCCAAGACAAGATGACACCTGACTGACTCTCTAAACACTCATGCTCAATGGCTACATTCAAATGAAGGAAAGTTACTTCATATCAACCTAAGCATGTTGTGCTTCTTTTTTCTGGTTATTTGGCTATAACTTTTCATAGAATACAGATAATTGAACATACTTTGTTGCATTACATTCTTGATGAAATTATCTTTCCATTGGTATATAATTTTATGGTATTACTCTAAACAAAAGTGGTGTTATGAGCCATCAAACCTCGAAAATACACCATTTCCAAAAGGTTTCCACAATTTTGGCCACTACTGTAGATACACACAAACCATGCTCAATGTAGAGTTTAACTGATTTTTCACCAAAATTTAATAAATCATGCTCTGATGGTATTGTTTGTAATTAGTTTGATTTTTCACCCATTACACTGGGGAACCCAACTTTTGGTGCCTAAGATGTTAGACCCCTTTTGGGGTATTTTGAGGTCACAGATTCCAAAAATGGCATTAGTTTTTGTCCATCAGATCTGCTTCTCACCATATGACATATGCAGAGAAATCTCAAGAAACCCAGAACACAAACAACAACACACAAATTTCGTCATTGAGACATGCTGCCGAACCAGCATTTCTGTGACTTCCTGTGGTGCGATGATCCTGGACATTCGCGGTGGATGCTCCCACAATAGTCATCCATCACATGCGTATCCCATTGTCCAGGTTACCGTTTTTCCATGGCCCTTATTTCCTTGGTGATATCGCTTTCCTTGTTCATTGCTGATATCACTAAAACAATGTGAAAATTGATCCAAATGACTGTAGAAGTAATGCAATTTGATGCTTGTGTTACAACCAAGTGTACAAAACGCAGTGAACATATTCTCCACGAGGTCACAGTAGCTAGCGGCCTTATGGTTCCCCAAAAAATTCTGTACAACCATACAAAATGACGACCATGCACATGCCTCATCACAGAACCTAGGAGTGACAAGAATAGCATTAATAGGGCTTCCTTTTTTGTCAGGATATTTTTCCAAAGATGCCATTGTAGAGCACCTCATCTCCAAATCTCTAAACTCCTTCTTAATTTCAGTAGCTTTATTCTCTGTGGGCCTGAGATTGCCCATTGAGTCTTGGAAACGCTGGTCTTTCATGAGTTCCCGGATTTGTGGTCCATCGAATATACCTGCTTTTATTTTCTCCATGCTCAACGCTGGAAATTTTGTACATATGTAGCTGAAACACATTCCATCTCTCTTAAGTGCCTTTACAAATTGTTTCATCAAACCAAGTTTGATGTGCAATGGTGGCAATATGATCTTTTCTCTGTTCATCAAAGGTTCTGTGATGATATTTTTCTATTTTTCTCTCCAGCTACCATGTTTTCTCTCACAGGCCACTGTTTTCTCACCCAGTGTTGATCTTTAGCTCTGCTGTCCCACAGACAAAGTACAGGTACCACACAGATGACCCACTGGTGATCACGATATGCTATCTTCTCTAGGACTATGGCTATAGTTGCCGATCTTACTGCATACCAACTGAGTGACCGATTGGGATTGATCTGTATCTGTTCCCATTATGTAGAAGTACACATTTGAGGCTGTGTTTGGAGCTATCTATGAATAGCCGCCATTCACTGGGTTTGTATTCCCGTACACCCAATTTCATCAGTAATACTGGCACATTGCTGCAGAAAACGAATTCGTTTTCTTTTGTGAAGAATGGCAGAAACTCTTCTTCTGTGTTGCGCTACACTGTGATTTTTGTTCCTGGTATCAGTACATTTTTTTCTGCCAGCCTGAAAGCTAACATTTCAGCTGCCTTCTTTGGAAGACTTAGACCTCTTATAAGGTTGTTCAATTCCGTTTGACTGAAAGCTGATGAAGGTCCTTGGAAATCACTATGATGTTGCTCAGCATAGCTTTCTTTCGCACCAGCCAATTCATTCAACTCTTTGGAGAGCTCTGGAATTCTACTACATGTTGGGACAGGTATGTCTTCTGAATGTGGAACAGGGCATCTAGCGGAGACCAGATCAGGATACATCCACTTACTCCGGTTCTTCCCATTGATGCCCTTTATATTCACCAGACAAAAGTAACAGTCATCACTGTGGTTGCTCTGTTTGCACCATACCATTGGTATACCAAATTTCATGCACTTCCTTTTCCCCATTCGTCCACTGTCGCAGGTGCTCTGTGTATGAGAAAGAGCTCTTGCTCTCGGCTGAGTGAGTGTAAGATTGGTGTATGAAATACAAGAGGAATAAATGGAAAGTTAAATGAGGTGATTGAAGAAATGAATAAGTACAGATTGGATGTACAGTACTGTGTTTATCATACTAATTATTTATCTCTAAAACTGAATTTCCTTCAAAATACATAACTTTTTGCATCAATAATAATAAAATAAATTTAATTTTTTTTAAATATTCGTTTTTCATTAAACCTGATTCAAAAAGGAGTTCATTTATAGAACAAATAAGTAAAATTGAGGAGGCACCCGAATACGCAGTGCAAGTGATTGATAAGACATATGTATGCCAAATTATTTGATTTATTCTACATGACTACTAAATTATTTGATTTATTCTACCTATTTATCTGTCTTTTTCCTTGAATCCTAGAAAATTAGATGTTGCTTTATTTGAAAATACAAAGCTAGAACATCAAATCATTTCACAGTATCACTTTGGCACAGCACTCATAAAGGTTGCCTGTCTTAGGAAATGTGGTTTCCTACTTAAAAATTTACATATCTAGTTTTGCTTCCATCATCAGGTTAATTATATATAATTATCCTTCAACAACCATTCTTAAGGAAGGTTAACTCGTGATGAATGCGAGTTATTTGTACTATCTTAATTTCCAAAACACCTACTTTCCTTAGGAAGTCTGGCTTTCTAGTTATAATTTTGACTTATAGTTCTTATGGCTGGTTTTAAAATCATAAGTAGGCAGTCAGATGTTAAATGGGTGGGGGAGCAGCAGCTCTGAGGAGAGGCTACAACCAACTAATTGTTAGCAATCACATGGGCTGAATTCTCCTCAAGAATGGCTGAAGATGGTTAGCTGTATTTTGCATGACAGGAAAGATTTATAAAACTTGGAATGTTTTTCTAAATATTCATAATTGTCACAACATTCTTCACTTGATATCCTGAAGAAAATCCATGTGTTCGTTTAGTTTGTTTTCTGTTGTACTCCATATCAACAACAGCTTAACCCACTACAAAACATATTGCACAGCAGTCAGCATCTGTGTTGTTGGATACTTTTACCTGAAACCAGTAGGCTAGTAGCTTAAAAAATCAGATCAGGTCTTTTTGCTTGAAATATACACCACCTGACAAATGCAGTGTAGCATTAGACATAATCCTAATACTAAGGGACATTTAAATGTATTATACCAGTTCTCCACACTCAACTAAACACCTGAAGGATAATTCAAACCAATACAGTACTGAGTTACTTTTTTATAAGATATTACTAATGATCAGCTTTATAAAATAATGTTAACAATTAAAACTAATTTTGGTGTAAATAATGATGGCATTGGCCTTTCTCTTGTTACCTTCCTAAAAACAAATAGTTATATATTTACAGTCCTTCGTTCATATAGATCATTCATTTTAATCAACTTCACAAAAAATATAATTTTGCTGAAATAACTGTAAGACTTTTTAACTTCTCTAAGGCATTCAATAAAAGAAACCATAACCAACTACTTGAAAAATTACATAACATTAGTATGAGGTGCATCATAAATTTATTTTACAGTTCATAAGGGGAAAAAAACATCTGTCAAATAACCAAAAAATCAGCATAACAGTAGAAAATTCAGGTGGTGGTCTTAAAACAGAAAATTCAATAGATTATGAAAATCTATCAGCAGATAGGAGTCAAAATTAGTAAATCTACTGAAAAAACAGTAGAATAGCAGCACAACCACTCCTTAAAAAATATAAAGTAATGAACTGTCTGAAATATGAAGATTAACAGGATGTGTTACAGACCCACCAAAATAAATTTATGATATAGTAGTCAGGATTGATTCAACAGTTGTGCTAATAAAATCATAACTATTAACCACAAGGCATGCATTAATTTGCTTTAAATAGACTGGTTATAGCTAGCTCTGATTTTAGCCTTTTTTTTTTCTAACTAGTAGACTGCACATTAACTGCAATTCATAAAATAATAAAAAATCATTCCATTTTTTGTTGATAGTTACAGCAATACTTTGGTAAGCTTATTAAAAAAACTGAAGGAAATTGAACATGGAAAAAACATTCAGTGTAGTATCAGTTAGATATTAAACATGACTAAAACTTAGGTTACCTCAAAAAATATATATATTTTGATATATTTGAGCTATATATTTTGATATATTTGAGCTATATTCTATATTTTTTTGTGCAACACTAAATTCTTCTGTCAATTAACCACAATGTGAGAGAAAAACAAGTGAAACACTACACTCCCTTCTGAGCAGTATGTGTAAACTCAACACATGATTATTTTAAGGGCATTTTTAAACATGCACAAGTTTTGTATTAATTAGCAAGAATAAGCAAATAAAAACATGAACTACATAGCCTCAATTATAAAATAGGGGCATAACTAGTTCAAGACTTTGTTTTTAAAATTTTACGATTTTTTTTCTCAAAAAAAAAAAAAAAAAAAAGCTATGCTCAAACACACTTTATTTTGCAGAAAATAACTGAATCCTGACATTTGCAGAATTACCTGTAATACTGCTGTTACTCTAGGGTCAATAAATATTCTGGAGATCTTTCCCTAGCATCGAGCCAAACCCTCGTATAAAGGAGAGTTCCCAAGCAAAGCTTCCCCTTTCTACATCTTTTGATTTAAAATCTTCTGTCACATGAAGAGTATGGCTAGTGGGTGAAAAAGAACCAAGACACTTCTAAAGGACTTCTGTAGCTATAATAAACAGGCTAAGGCAGTAAGAAAAGTTTAACAAATCGGAATTTTTAAAGCCCTCCAATTTATTAAACTAAAACGTCTCTTTGGTTTAGTCATGATGAAACTAAGTTTCTGGCTACGAACTAAATTCTTGATTTTGTTTTTCGAAAATAAGAGTGGCCATAATATTAAATGCGGCCACAAAACCCGTTTATTAAATATTATGTGAG
The DNA here is from genome assembly GCA_039090855.1 of Macrothele yani. Lineage (NCBI taxonomy): Eukaryota > Metazoa > Arthropoda > Arachnida > Araneae > Macrothelidae > Macrothele > Macrothele yani. The sequence goes on along the minus strand of CM077003.1, from coordinate 86,539,594 downwards.
CTCTGAAAATATTTGAATTTGACATTCCCCCCAGGCTTTTGGTAGTGGCACATCGCAAAATTGATGCCCAATCTGTTACAACTACCGGCATGTATGTATCGAACATCAACAAATATCGATCGGCTACTTCTCCTCCCTCTGAACTCCATAATGGTGGTGTATAATCACACGAGTGGTATTACACGGAGGTGAATTCGAAACAGAGAAAACAGCTTTTAAATTCAATATTAGTGGGTAGAAAAACGGCGTCTGCTGGATTTTGACGCCTATCGTTCTATTTACGATGCAAGACAGGAAAACTGAGCACATCCATTGAGCAGTATGTGTGTGCGTCTGCGCTAAATTCCCTTGTTGGTTCAGAGCTGAAGCAAAGGTTGCGGTCAGTACGCGTCTTTGGATTTAAGATTATTGCGTGAATTTCATGATGGTACGTATAGCTTTAATGTTACAGTTGCATTACTAACTGCTTTATGCGTAGTATCCAGACGTATCCTAGCAAAACATGTGCCCAGTTTACTGAGGTTTTAATGTTTACAGTTGTTACTGGACGTCGACTGCTAGAAAGCCGCCATTTTTGCAATTGCGGCTGCGCCGTAGTACCATGTGAATGGAGATGTTTTATCCCACCTTTTACAATTACTGTTATAGAACGAGATATCGCTGGGCAATGTTTTCCAACAGTCGCACGGCAGGCACTATCCTTCAACTGTGGTAAAACATCGTATAAGATTGGTACTTACCTGTCGAAGTGCTGATAATTCGGCCGAGTTTCATGCGCGAAAGTGATACAAAACGATACTGTCTGAGCAGGCAATGACTTAGCTTAAACATCAATACGAGCTCCTGCAGTTAACGTATCCAAGAATCCAACTGAAACCGATCGATGAAAATAAGACAGATAGCGCCATCTGCTGCTATCAGATAAAACAAAATTTACTATTGACCAGTTTTGTTTCTGAATTTCTGAGGGGCGTTTTCTGTTTTCTGTTTTCTTTGGAAATAGCAAAACATTACTGGCGGGATACATTCGTAATACGTGCCTATCCCTACCAGCTTGAGGTTACATCAGATAACCCTATAATTGCATGTGATCCTTGATAAACAGTAGGAATTTCATCATAGCTCCATGAAGTTTTGAAAACTTGATGTTTACTAATATTTTGGTAAGTTTTCATCTTGATTATTAAATTATATATCGAGTAAGAACCATTAGTAATGAAAACACCCGTTATTTTTTTCTCTGTGGGAAATTAATTTATATTAGGATTTCATAAACATGCGTGTAAACATCCAGAATTATCAGAAGTAGGCATTTACGTTAACAGGAACAATAAAAAACCTATGTATTACGCTATGTTGCTGCTATTGTATTGCTACTAAGTTTTTCTTATTATATATGCAATAAAGAAATTGCTTTCCAATCGTATTTCCGTATGTGATTCGTTCCTGATACTGTCACTCTTATTTTTCAAGGAAGCAACAGGCTTTCTTCCAAGAAGATGCCTTCATACAAATTAAATGCTAGTTGTTTTCAGTTGATATTAGGCAGAATTATGTTGAATAATGACAGAATTAAAAGAATAATAAGTTTTTATGGTTCAAGGAAGGATTAGCTAGATATATCTTTTAGATGTACATAGGAAAGGTCTAAAAAATCAGGGAAGCTGAAGAGTTGTATGACTACCAGCTAAGAATCTCCTTGAGGTTGCTGTGTCCTCCATTAGCAACCAAATGACTTGACCTTGTATTGTTCTTGGTCTCTTGGATAAACTTTAATTACATAGTTCAGTAAATTAGTTTTGATTATAGAAGTTTTCAGTGAAGACAAGGTGTGTTTTCTATAGATTTTTTTAATGTTAAGGAAAAAACGTATACACAAATAAGTCGTATGTATTTGTGATATACTGTGAACTTTCATTTTATTAGACATTGAGAGCATATTTTTTAGCATCAAAATGCCATAATCATGTTGCCATGTAGCCATATCCTCTGAAAGTTTTATTCTTCATTAACATTATTTAGTCACTGCATTTCAAATCATGTAGCCTACACTGAAATGTCAAATTTATACCCACACTGTTTATATTATGTCACTGCAAAATGTTTTAATCTATCATTTTTCAAAGTTATAATTATTTGTTGAATGTCCAGATAGGAAGTAGGCTTCATTTTAAAGAGAATAATTCGCAAAGGTACAGCAAATTGATCTTTCACATTTGGCCATTTAAATCCACTGGCAGGGGTCACTCTATGTGGATCGCATACTGAATTCACAATTTGCTAAAAAAATTGTTTGGCAATGGATAAAAAGTTTTGGCAATAATATTAGTAATTATCGTTTTTAATGATATTACCTTTTTTAATAATATTCAGGGTTCTCGCCAGGGTTCCAGAACTAGGGGTGAAAATGTCCCCCAGGCTTTTTTTTGGGGGGTGATTTTTGAAAAATCAGGGGTGAATTTTAAACAATCATAAACTTAGAGAAAAATACTACATTATGGGGGTAAAAAACGGACAAACACGAAAATAATATAAATATTGTATACATATCTTCTAATTTTGTTATTAAATATTTCAGCAGCTTTGTGAAATAGAAAGCTTTCTAGTGTTGCATTTGCTGTCGATATTTGAATCAAATTTTTTAAAGTTTATTCTTTCAGTCTGTTGCGAAATTTATCTTTTATTTGATTTTGTGTGCTAAAAGAATGCTCTACTAATTCAGAACTTATCGGCACAACCAAAGCAATTTCATACAACAACACTGTGCTTGGATACACATCTTTATATCTGCAGATGAAAAGTTCTGCAACATCTGCAAATTTAAAACTAGCATAGTTATTTTTTAGCAGAATAAATATATATGGATATTCACTCAACAGGCATTTCAAATCTTCAAAATCTTTGAAGTGGTCTAACAACTTCAAAACAAATTTGCATGACACCGATGGGAATATTTACTTCCCATCCCAAAAGCGTTTGAGCAAATTGGCTCCTTTCACAACAATGAATAATAAAATAAACATAGGGACCTTTACAACGTCGAAAACAAAAAATCACTTTAACACTGTATGATTTAACACTTTAACACTGTATCATTTTCGTCGGTTTCGACTTCAAGCCAGTCGTACATTTTGCGCCATTTCTCTTGAAAGTTAAGATTTTTAAAAATTTAGTTGGAGGTACAGCAGGAACAGCCTCACTATATTTCTCAGGCAATATTTCATTGTTCAAAATCGTAGCACCTGATGCTGAACTTGCTGAATCATCAGTAGAATGCTTCCTCTTTCTAATGAGGAACTTTTCCATTGTTATAGTTAGAACAAATATCAAAGCTGCCAACTTTTCAAAATCAAAAACCAGGACATCAACGCTCCTATTTAGACTTTATAAATAATAAAATTATATACACTGACAGAAAAAAATCCCAACACCACGAAAAAATAGTTGTAGAAGAACGAAATGGCGGCAATACATTCGTATAGGTAACATATTTAATCGGTTAAGGTTTCAAGATCACAGCTTATTGTAAGCGCGAGAAGAGCCATTTTAAATATGAAATGATGGTACATTAATAACTGGTGTAACCGCCAGAATGTTGAATGCAAGCATGTAAACTTTCTTGCATTGTGTCGTACAGGTGCTGGATGTCAGTTTGTGGGATGGAGTTCCATGCCTGTTGCACTTCGTCGGTCAATACAGGGACAGTTAATACTGGTTGGGGGTGACGCTGTAGTTGTCGTCCAATGAGGTCCCATACGTGCTCGATTGGTGAAAGATCTGGTGATCTAGCAGGCCACAGCAACATGTCGACACTCTGTAGAGCATGTTGGGTTACAACAGCGGTATGCGGGCGAGCGTTATCCTGTTGGAAAACACCCCCTGGAATGCTGTTCATGAATGGCAGCACAACAGGTTGAATCACCAGACTGACGTACAACTGTGCCATCAGGGTGCGTGGGATAACCACGAGAGTGCTGCTGCTGTCATAGGAAATTGCTCCCCAGACCATAACTCCAGGTGTAGGTCCAGTGTGTCTCGGCCGCAGACAGGTTGGTTGCAGGCGCTCACCTGGCCTCCTTCTAACCAACACACGGCCATCACTGGCACCCAGGCAGAACCAGCTTTCATCAGAAAACACAACAGATCTCCACTCCGTCCTCCAATGAGCTCTAGCTTGACACCACTGACGTCGCAAACGGCAGTGGTTTGGAGTAAGTGGAATGCACGCTACAGGGCGTCTGGCTCAGAGCTGTCCTTCAAGTAACCGATTTGTAACAGTTCGTTGTGTCACTGTGGTGGCAACTACAGCTCGAATTGCTGCCGCAGACGCGGTACGATGCGGCATGGCCATACGCCGTACACGGCGGTCTTCCCTCTCAGTAGTGCCATGTGGCCGGCCGGAACCCGGTCTTCTTGAAGCAGTACCTTCCCTTGACCACCGCTGCCAACAATCATGCACAGTGGCTACATTCCTGCCAAGTCGTTCTGCAATATTGCGGAAAGAAAATCCACCTTCTCGCAGCCCTATTACACGACCTTGTTCAAACTCCGTGAGCTGTTGATAATGGCTTCTTTGTCTTCTTAAAGGCATTCTTGACTAACATCAACACCCTACGTCGAATCTCAACGATAACTAACGCTCACGAACGTTACAGCGCGTATTTACAGCTAACCTGCTTTGCATGTTCCGAGGGGCGCTACTAGTGCCACACGTATGCGCCGAGCGCGAAATTTGCATAGTCGTCATCTTACAGATGTACTCTCACCGCCTACCAACTGTCGTTTATCTAACACAACCCCTTCTTGGTGTTGGGATTTTTTTTTCTGTCGGTGTATTACAGGTTTCTCTATTATTTTAATTACAGTTAATTATTTAATACAAATAAAGAAATATTTACAAAAAAATTAGTTTTTAAGTATAAAATAAGATTAACAAACCTTGTTAATGAGTTTCATTTTTAGAGAGTGAGACACTATTTTTTTCAGAGAGTCGCCAATTTTTCTCCCCACCATAACAGAAGCCTTATCACATAAGGCAAGACAGTTCGTTCATCCACGGAATACCAAGATACTGAAATTCTTAAATTCTTCAGACACCAGTTTGGCAATATTTTCACTTGTTGAACTGGTTTCTAGGCATGGCAAAGAGAGCAGCATGCATCTCACTCGCTTGCAATGATTATCAAGGTATGTTACCACAATTTGCCCCCCCCCCCCCCCCCAATTCCTAAATCAAGAAGATCGCTTGCAAAAATCAAGATTTACTGTAAAATCAAGAAGATTTGAGACAGTACCAGAACTGTTAATTTATGATTATCTATTATTAGGGGAGAGCGGTAATGTATGGGATGTGCTAGCAGTATGTTTGATGATACTTGTATTCAATTATTTTTCTGTATCAGTCACTCATAGATGGAGTTCAGAAATTGTGATGATTTTCAAGGTTTTTAATTTTTTTTTTTTAATTGAAAGATACAATTTTAGAAATAACTTGATTTTGTTTAAGCAATGACAAGACAGTGACTTGTTTGTTTAATGCCCTTGGATGGCAATTTTATCCATCACAAATGCACGATAGCGCTATTTTAGATAAAGGATGAATAGTTTAATTTTGAGAATATGAATACTTTTGAACAGCATGCATCAATTCTTACAAATTTTCAGCTTCTTCACTTTCGTTTTCAGGAAAAAGAATTACGATAACGGGAAAAATCTTTATCCCCCCCCTCTCTCTTTGTCAAGCTGAAATGCAAACCTTATTTTGGGGGGTGGGGGAATATTTAAGAATACAGGATACATGTTCAGAACATCATTGGGGGGGGGGATACAATTACGGGAGAAATCTTTGCTACGTCCAATTTTCGTTTTCGGACAGTTTCCCTTCATTTTCAAGTTGAAATACAAATATTTATAAAATATAATGATATTTAACAACAATACTAGGCAGAGGAAACATCGCGTGAAAAATAAAATTACGATTATGAGAGAAATCTTCACTGCGTCTAACTTCTGTTTTCGAAAATTTTGAAAGACAAAACTTCCGTTTTCGAAAGTTTCCAGCGAAAAACATTCTCCTCCACTACCAATTGCCCCGAAATTTCTGTTCAGTTATGCATCGATCTCGAGGAAAACTCCAATTATGACGGAAAAGGAGAAATTTCTCGTAGCTCTTGCTCGCTCATGCCTGAAGATTACAGGGAAATTTTTGCGCCGTCGAATTTCTGTTTTCGGAAATTTTCCCTACATTTTCCAACTGAAATACAAATATTTTTGGAATAAAGTGATGCATAACAGCAATACATACTGGACAGAGGCAACATCGCAGGAAAAATAAATTAAGATTATGGAAATCTTTATTTCGTTTACTTCCGTTTTTGAAAGACGAAATACCGTCCCGATGCGTATTTTTACGCGTTGGTAAAATTTCGATGCGTAAACACACTTTTTGATGCGTACTAGATGCGTAATTACGCATTTTGGCAAACTCTGCATGGCGCAGAATTAAAAAAAAAATTCGCACTTTGGCGCAATTCGCGCAGCTATTCCAACACTGAGGGAGAGCAAGTTTGGAAGGATTGGCGGGAGGGTGTGTGCGATCGCTCCCAGCTAGAAACATGAGATCATAATTAAACAAAAGCAGGAGTTTAAAAAAAATTCCGAGCCATTTTGGCGAAAATCCGGAAGAAACTATCTTCCGACCATAAAACTACCCAAGACTCCATAAAACTTTCGGGAAATCCAGAATACTTGGCAGGTATGCGGACGTCATTGCACCGATATCGGCTTTTCCGACATATTATGTAATTATCACCTTGCCGTTCTTCACCCGAACCCAATATCGGCTTTGCCAATGCATCCAATATCCTCTTGCCGTTCTTCGCCCCATATCCGTCCGATATTGGCTTTGCCGATGTATCCAATATCTGAATTTTAAAGGCGCTTACTTAGAAACGGGACCATTAATAGTTTTCGCATTTGCGCGAAAAATTTTTTTTTTAAATATATTCGCAAAATGCGATCGCAGTTTAAACCGTGATTTTAACAAAAAAGGACACAAAATTCAGAACTTTTACGAAATACATTGAAATCCGCAATTCTTCCAACCTGTCCGTAATTCGGTAATCATGTGGCCGAAACCGTAATGGTTGGCACCCTTAGCAGCGCATGGGCTTTCGTCTCGTTGCACTCTACGCGGATTATCACGTAATCCGTTTATTGTACGACCGGAAGGGAAATACTGGGATTGTACCGTGACGACATGAAATCGGCACATGTGACGAACAATAGGATTGTACCGTGACGTCGTGAAATCGGCACACGTGATCTGAAACGGCATCGCCTTCGTATAGATTTTCCATGCTAATAGCTCACGATTAAAATCTTTCTGCGCGCGCGCCCGTTTCGCGCGTCACTTTATTTTTCTTGTGCGAATTCAAACTTCTTTGCGCGAAACGCGCGTCTGCGCACTCTATCGGGAACCCTGATATTGTGCTAATTAATTGTAAAGAATATATAACCTATTGTTTTTGTACTATTATAGCACTTTATGGTTTTTATATTTCCAATGGAGAGTGAACATTTGCAACTTCAGATCACATTTGGCAGATAAAAATTGAATTTGATGAAAACTTTATAAAAGCCGTAGCAATTACTGCATGCATATTCATAAAGGACACAATAATATCTCCAAATTCCTGTGAAACTGCTGGTTTTTTTTTTTTTTTTTTGGTTTTTTTTTTGCCCAATCAACCACTGATTGTCATGTACACATGAAATGGAATTGCCAGCTGCTAAATGTGTTGAGATCGATGTTTCTCATTCACAGTGATCTATTTCATGGTATGGAAAAGAGTTTTAGTTATGGTTACCAGCTGTACTTTTTTAAGAATATACACACCCTTTTTTACTTAAAATTGTGTACTCTTCAAGGTACCCACACACTACATCAAAATGGGAACTTTTTACATAGGAACGCGTCGTAATGAAAATGAACTTTTCACATCATTGGCGCACCCACGAAGGGGGCTTAAGCCCCCTTTCAAGGAGATTAAGAACAACGTATGTCACAAATCAAACATTCAAAAATATTATTTTGCATGTTCAAAAAATTACAGAGTGCCTTCTATTACATGGTATCTTCTTCCCAAAGCCCCAAAGAGATTAAGAGCGACGTGCATCACAAATTAAGCGTTCAAAAATATTATTTCACATGTTCAAAAAATTACATAGTGCCTTCTATTACATGGTGTCTTCTTCCCAAAGAGATTAAGAGTGATGCATGTCGCAAATTAAACATTCAAAAATATTATTTTACATGTTCAAAAAATTGCAGTGTCTTCTTCCCAAAGCCCCAAAGAGATTAAGAGTGATGTACGTCACAACCGTATGTAAACTATATGCGTACACTATATATACACAGTGTGGCAAAGAATTTTTAAGACTGGGTCTGTAAAATGAAATAGAAAAACAAGAAATCATAATTTGTTTAGGTTTGTTATTCAAAATAAGTCCCTCCGGCTTCAATACACTTGTTACAGTGATTTAATAATGATTTGAATGCCTGTTCCAGTTCACTTTGCGGAATTGCCTCCAAAGCACGCGTCGAAGCTGTTTGTATGGTCGAAATATCATCAAAGTAACACCCTTTTAAAGTCGTTTTAAGTTTTGGGAATAAAGAAAAGTCGCAGGGTGCTAAATCAGACGAATATGTTGGATGATTCAACACACAGACCTTATTTTTCGCCAAAAATCTACGAACAAGAAGTGAGGTGTGACTGGGTGCATTATCGTGCAACAAACACCAACTGTTCTCATCCCGATATTCTGGACGAATGCGACGAATTCTGCCCATCAAACGCCTCAAAACATTTAAATAAAACTCACCAGTAATTGTTTGTCCACTTGGAACAAATTCTTTGTGGATAATACCCATACTATCAAAGAATGTAATGAGCATTGTTTTGATTTTCGATGGAACTTTTCTTGTTGTTTTGTCTTGTGGTGAGTTTTTTTACTTCCATTCAGCACTTTGTCGCTTTGTTTTAGGATCATATTGAAAACACCATGTTTCATCACCTGTAACAATCAATTTTAAGAAGTTTGGATCATTTTCAGCAGCTGAAATGATGTCTCTGCAATGTCCACTTCTCCTTGATTTTTGTTCATTGGTTAACGTGTGCAGAACAAATTTAGCTCAGACTTTTGTTTTGCCCAAATCTTCATGCAGGAGGGTTCGAATTGTTTCTTTGTTGATGTTTAAAGACTCTTCCATCATTCTTAGTGACGCACATTGATTGTTTGCCACGAAATCACGCACTTTATCAATAACCTCAGGTGTCCTAGATGAACTTGGTCTTCCGGTATGCTTATCATCTTCTAGCATATTTCTTCCGTCCAAAAACGTTTGTGCCACAGGAAAACATTTTATCCACTTAAACAAAACTCACCGTAAACTTGTTTCATTGTTTGGTACGTTTCCGAGGCACTTTTACCTAGTTTTGCGTTAAATTTAATAACAGCCCTTTGTTCCATCTTGACAATTCAACATGAAAAAAATTTTACTTCTCTAATGAACGGCCGTTTCGACTTTAACAACTGCGCAGTACTTTTGGCAGAAAGCAGGCAGATGGTCACGGTTTATAACGCATTCGCGATTACACTGGTAGCGCCACCATAGGCCAAAATCTAGCTCCAGTCTTAGAAATTCTTTGACGCACTGTGTATGTCCACACATTGTGTACGTATCATCATCGTCATCGTCAACCATTATCAATCCACTGCTGGATGAAAGTGTCCCCAAGTTTCCTCCACAACGGTCTGTCTTGTGCCAGTCTCCTCCATGTCACTCGTGCATACTTTTGAATTTCATCCACCCATCTCCCATGTGGTCTTCTTTTGGGTCTTTTTCCTGTCCCTTGGAATCCAATCTAAAATTTCAGCTGTCCATCGATGGTCTGTCCTTCTGGCAGTATGTCCAGCCCTTTGCCATTTCAGGGATTTAACTCTGATCATGATGTCTTCCACTCTTGTCATTTTTCGGATCCACGAGTTCCTCTTCTTATCTCTCCTGGTTACACCAAGCCTGCACCTCTGCATGCTTCTTTGAGTTGTCTGCAGCCTTTGTATGTCTCTTTTAGCTGGGTCCACGTCTCTGCACCATACGTAAGCACTGGAAGGATGCATTGGTCAAACACTTTTCTTTTAAGACATAATGGCATATTGCTCTTGAAAATTATGCTATTTCTTCCAAAAGCTCTCTAGGCAAGTTTTGTACGCCGATTAATTTCTTCATCAATGTGACCCTCACTTGATATCTGCTGTCCAAGATAAACGTACGTGTCTGTTATCCCCAGCTTTTTCTCCATCAATCGATAAATCTTCATTTCTTGAAAACGCATTGAACATCACTTTTGTCTTCTGAAAGTTCATTTTTAATCCCACTTCTTTACTCTTGTCAGCAAGTTCCTGGATCATACTCTGCAGCTCTGATGGGGTAGTTGCAAAAATGACTACGTCATCAGCAAATAAAAGGTAAGTTAGATAATCTCCATTAATCTTTATCCCTTTGTTTTCCCAGCTCAGCGACTGAAAGACATCCTTCAATGTAGCATTAAAGAGCTTCGAGATATGGTGTCACCTTGTCTCACTCCCTTTCCAACTTTTATGTGTTGTATTCTCAAACAGCCGAATCTTTGCACTTGCATTTTCATAGATGTTATTAATAATACTAATGTATGCATCTTCAATACCGCAGGATTTCAGAGCCATTGTAACTGCTGACAGTTTCACTGAATCAAAGGCTTTTTCATAATCCATAAAAGCAATGCACAATGGAGGTTCATATTCCCTCGTTATTTCAATTAGTTCTCTAAGTACGTGGATATGATCTATTGTGCTGTGGCCACTCCTGAATCCAGCTTGTTCTCTCGGTTGAGCAAAGTCCAGTGTTACCTTCAAGCGATGTGGAAGAACTTTAGTGAAGATTTTATAAACCACTGATAGGAGGCTGATAGGTCTGTAGTTCCTGAGATCCTCAAAGTCACCATTTTTATGTAGCAGGATCATAGTAGCATTGTTCCAATCCTCAGAATCTTCCCTTCATTAAGGCATCAAGTGAAAATTTGGGCGAGTACTGTTTGGATTTCTCCACTTGCTTCTTGTATGATGTCTACAGTAATTCCATCTTCTCCTGGAGCTTTTCCCGCTTCATGTTCTTGATTGCATGTGCAACTTCTGCTGGGAGGACTGAAAGAACTCTGGTACCTTTTATGATGTCTGGAGTACATGTATCATCCCTTTCATATAATTTGGAGTAGTCTTTCACTCTTGTCAAAATTTCGCCTCTATTTCTTGTTACAGAACCATCTTCTTTTCTCAGTGCCATAATCTGTTTTCTTTCCTTACTGAGATGTCCCTTTGCTATTTTTTGGTTTTGGTTGTTTTCAATTGTTTTCCTCACTAGTTCACAGTTGAATTTCCTTACGTCTTCAGTGATACTTTTTCGTATTTTCTTGCATAGCTCTATATATTCTACTTTGGAAGTCACATCTTCTTTAGTTGTCCTCATCTCTCTTCTTTTTGCATCAACATTTTGGTTTTTCCTGATAATTTGCTCACCTGCAACTTGTTCTTAGACCCAGCTAATTTTGTTGCTATTTCCATAAGAGCTTTGGTTAGTTTCTCTTAACTTCAAAAATATCCACTTCTTCCGATGTTAGGCCTTCTAAAGCAGAGAATCTGTTCTTCAGCTTCAACTTGAAGGTATTATGGTGTTTTTTCAGGTTGGTTATGTCAATACATTTTGTTTGTCTTATGAGCTTTCCACGTTCGAGCTTAGTGTTGAGGTGGATCTTACATCTCACCAATCTATGGCCACTACCTGTGTTTAACTTGTTTAGCATACTGCAGTCTTCTATGACGAATTTTTTGATACACATAATAAAATCAATTTCACTTGTCGTCCCATTTGGATGTCTCCATGTCCATTTCCTATGTGGCTTTTTCTTGAAAAAGGAGTTCAAGATGAAAACCCTTCTGCCTCTGCAATCCCAATGAGAGTATTTCCACGCTGGTTTCTGCTGCCGTGACCGAATTTACCTACTGAAGTTTCATTCTGTTGCTGTTGCCCTATTTTTGCATTGAAATATCCCGTAATTATCTTCAAGTGTTGCTTACCTTTATTATTTAGATGACGAATTTCCTCATAAAATTCTTCAATTTCTTATTCAGGACGACTTGTGGTTGGTGCATAAGTTTGAATAATCTGAGCCTAGTATCTTCTCGAGAGTTGGATAACGAGTCGTGCAGCTCTGTCAGAGGAACTTTCAACTTCTACAACTTTATCCTTCAGTTTCTTGTTTATTATAAATCCAACACCACTAGTTCTGCCAGTATCTGTCCCACGATAGTAGAAGAGATGTCCACTTTTCAGTTCAATGAGATCTTCTCCTTTTCTCCTTACCTCACTTAGCCCGACGATGTCCTACTTGATACTTTGTAGTTCCTCTTCCAATTCAAGAAGCCTTGAATCAGAAGATAGGGAGCGTCCATTATACATATCCAAGGTCAGCATCAGATGGCAGCCTAGTCCGGTCCTCCGGGGATTCTTAGCACCCTTTGCCTTCATGTCGCACTGGCCACTGCCTTGGCCAGATACATTCCAGCTGCCGGAGACTGAGGGCCAAGATTTAATTTGTGGAGTCATTTTGGAGGGGTTTGGCCATAACTCACCACGCTGGCCAAGCGGGTTGGTGAGTGTAAGATAGCATTTCCTGTAATCCCGATCGTATAGTTATACTGCTATTAGCAGTCGTCAGAGCCCCTTTAGTGGGAACAGGATTCACCACGAGAAGGCGGGGTTGACATTTGACAAGGAGAGGCTGTGTTGTTACGCATCACCTGACCTTACATCCCAATAGGATTATATATATATTTCTGGTACATGTTTTAGTGATTGTTTCTTGATGTAAGGTGGAATAAGTGACAAATTAGTGAATTTTTTTATGTTTATACGCCCACACGTATGAATGCTTTCTTTTTAGTTTCATGTCTTTTTTAAAGTCATTGAACAACTAACTGTTCTCCATATATAGCCTGAAAAAACTGATATTGTCCTTTATTTTTTTTAAATTTAAGTATCTGGTTTTCATACAGATTGTAGAACATATAGCAAAGAGTTACAAAATTATGTTTGCTATTTCATGAATGAGGAAGGTTGCCATAATAATAATAATGGTATTTTGAAATCTGCAAAACTAAGTGGCTGTACAATGAAGGGCAGTAACCTATTTGAAAGAGAGGGGATCATAAACTAAAAAAATATATTTAAAATATCTTTTTAAGGGCTTTAAGGGCCTCGCACCCCAAAACCTTAAACAATAACAACAAAGAGAGCAACAATTTTCAGCAAAAATAATATGTTTTTATTTTTTTCCAGTGAAAATGATTTTGTTTTTATTTTTCAACCTGAGGAGATTGGGGCAGCACTCCCAGTTACCCCTATGGTACTCAGGGCACTTCTATCACGGTAACAAATATTGAACCTGAGCTGATCGCTGAACTTCATTAGTTGTCACTGTGTACGTTTCCAGGACTCTCTGTGACAATATTGTAATCGTACGTTGCATTCAGCAACAGATGCACTGCAGGCAAGGCCGGCGCCCTAAGCTCACGTCGGCGGTCATATGGAGGGTGGCTGGCCATAAGACTGCCCTTATTTTGCTTTAGATTTTTCATATAAATATTGGGTATATAAATAAGTTTTGAGGGATTTCCGTTCGGTGTCATACTTATTACTGCTCGCATGTATTTTAAGGTGGCAACACTGTGATATCGCAGTACGAGATGCCAGCTGTCAGAGTCAGTATACGACGTTCGATTGAGGTGTGTGAAGACGTATTTGTTTTACTCGATGGAAAATGGCAACTTTCGTCCTGACAAAACAGCATTTGCGGGAAGTGTTAGTGCATTAGTTTATTGTCAAGAAAAGTGCTGCTGACAGCTATCACTTAATGTCAGGATTCTATGGTGAACATTCCTCATCCATAAAAACATATAAGTATTGGTTTAGACGATTCAAAAGGAACAATTTCGATGTCGGTGATAAGGAACGTTCTGGACCACCCAAAAAAATGCTGATGCCGAATTGGAAGCTTTACTCGACGAGGATCCGTGCCAGACCCAAAAAGAACTAGCAGCAGCATTAAATGTTAGTCAACGAGGCATTTCGCAATGTTTAGCTGCCATGGGAATGGTGCAAAAAAAAAGGGAATCGGGTTCCACATGCTTTGCGGGAAAGAGACCTTGAACGTCGAAAAACCATTTGTGAATTGCTGCTTTAAAGGCGAAAAAGAAATGGTTTTTGCATCGTATTATTACTGCTGACGGTAAAATAACCCTTAACGGCAGAAAGCATGGGTGAAGCGAAGTGAACCAGGTCCTTCAACAGCAAAATGCAATCTCCATGGTTCGAAGGTAATGCTGTGTATCTGGTGGGACCAGAAAAGTGTGATCTACTATGAACTGCTGAAACCATCAGAAACTATTACTGGTGATCGGTATCGAACCCAATTAATGTGTTTAAAATGAGCTCTCACTCAAAAACGGCCGGAATGGGAGAATAGACACAACAAAGTCATCTTACAGCATGATAACGCAAGACCACGTGTTTCTCGACCTGTGAAAAAGTACTTAAAAGGACCCGCCATATTTGCCAGATATTGCGCCATCAGATTACCATTTGTTCCGGTCGATGTAGTCAGCACTTTCTGGAGAACGGTTTAGTTCTTATAAAGACATCAAAAATTGGCTGGACAACTGGATCTCTTCCAAGAAACCGGAATTCTTCCTTCGGGGCATACCTTCACTGCCTGAAAGATGGGGTAAAGTTGTAGCTTCAGAGGGAGCATACTTCGATTAATATTAAAATATTGTTTCTGTTCTCCAACAACGTGTTTTGTTCACCTCAAAGCCCTCAAAACTTATTTATATACCCAATATATATATTATGTTTATACACTGACGGAAAAAAAAAATCCCAACACCAAGAAGGGGTTGTGTTAGATAAACGACAGTTGGTAGGCGGTGAGAGTAAATCTGTAAGATGACGTATATGCAAATTTCGCGCTCGGCGCATAACGTGTGGCACTAGTAGCGCCACTCGGAACATGCAAAGCAGGTTTGCTGTAAATACGCGCTGTAACGTTCGTGAGCGTTAGTTATCGTTGAGATTTGACGTAGTGTGTTGATGTTAGTCAAGAATGCCTTTAAGACGAAGAAGCCATTATCAACAGCTCACGGAGTTTTAACGAGGTTGTGTAATAGGGCTACGAGAAGGTGGATTTTCCTTCCGCAATATTGCAGAACGACTTGGCAGGAATGTAGCCACCGTGCATGATTGTTGGCAGCGGTGGTCAAGAGAAGTACTGCCTCAAGAAGACCGGGTTCCAGCCGGCCACGTGGCACTACTGAGAGGGAAGACCGCCGTGGCGCATCGTACTGCGTCTGCGGCAGCAATTCGAGCTGCAGTTGCCACCCCAGTGACGCAACGAACTGTTACAAATCGGTTACTTGAAGGACAGCTCCGAGCCAGACGCCCTGTAGCGTGCATTCCACTTACTCCGAACCGCTGCCGTTTGCGATGTCAGTGGTGTCAAGCTAGAGCTCATTGGAGGACGGAGTGGAGATCTGTTGTGTTTTCTGATGAAAGCCAGTTCTGCCTGGGTGCCAGTGATGGCCGTGTGTTGGTTAGGAGGAGGCCAGGTGAGCGCCTGCAACCAACCTGTCTGCGGCCGAGACACACTGGACCTACACCTGGAGTTATGGTCTGGGGAGCAATTTCCTATGACAGCAGGAGCACTCTCGTGGTTATCCCACGCACCCTGATGGCACAGTTGTACGTCAGTCTGGTGATTCAACCTGTTGTGCTGCCATTCATGAACAGCATTCCAGGGGGTGTTTTCCAACAGGATAACGCTCGCCCGCATACCGCTGTTGTAACCCAACATGCTCTACAGAGTGTCGACATGTTGCTGTGGCCTGCTAGATCACCAGATCTTTCTCCAATCCAGCACGTATGGGACATCATTGGACGACAACTCCAGCATCACCCCCAACCAGCATTAACCGTCCCTGTATTGACCAACGAAGTGCAACAGGCATGGAACTCCATCCCACAAACTGACATCCAGCACCTGTACGACACAATGCATGAACGTTTGCATGCTTGCATTCAACATTCTGGTGGTTACACCCATTATTAATGTACCAGCATTTCACATTTAAAAGGGCTCTTCTCGTGCTTACATTACGCTGTGATCGTGAAGCCTTAATCGATTAAATATGTTACCTATACAAATGTATTGCCGCCATTTCATTCCTCTACAACTATTTTTTCGTGGTGTTGTGATTTTTTTCCGTCAGTGTATGATAATAATCTGAAAAATAGTGTTTCATAAAATACATATTATTTGCCCTTTTTTCTTTGTGAATTAATCGTGTTTGTTTCATCCGTATTATTACATAAAAGCGTATTCCTACTTGCAATATTTTATAGCAGTTCTCATGCTCTGCTGTTCTTCTAAGCCAGTATATTTAGATTTTATATTTTTGAAGTCTGTATCTTTGTGTCTCTTCCTGGACCTGAGACAACATTACTCGCCTTGAGGCTACAATCATGAAAATGTCTCCAAAGTATGATTGTCACTCGCTTCTTGACCAACCCCTTGTTTTGCAAAGCAGGAGGCACCAGGAGCATGACGGAAACAACCCTAGGCGTTCATCCCATTACCCTACCACTATGGCACGGTATCATTTTCAAAATGACTGCATCTGCAGTTGAAACTAATTACACCATAAAAGGAAGGACGGTATGACCGCTACGATGGGAATATTTGTTTTCAGAGTGAATATTTGTCTACCTAGGACCGAGTAGGAAATCGGCATGTTTGGTTGGTACAGCATGTGATTTAGCAATTCTCATTTTACCCGTATGAGGTGAAGAGACTGAATACAGGAAAAATACTCTATACATTTAGAGGGAAAAAGAAAATTAGGGTTTCAGTGGGGAAGGAAATACGTTTTTTTTTTTTTTTTCATTTTCGAAGGATTTTGAATTATTTGTTTTAACATAATTGCTAATGAAATCCAGATTGCTAATATAATAAAAAGAAACTAAATAAAAATGCATACACTTCAAAATTCAGGTAACTCCTCAATCCCTGTTTTTCTTTAGATATCTTCGTACATACAGTGCTATCTTAATGTGTTGGTTTCGAGCCTCGCATTAATCAAGGGACTCCAACTTAATGTTTTAATCAAAAGGAAAACTGAAATTTCCTGAGAATTTTAAAGTGTAAAATCAGTATTTGGGAATTTTCTGTGTAAGTTAGTTTGACCCCCCCCCCTCACCCCCGGCTGTGTGTGAAGGAAACATACCCCGTCATCATTTCTGATATACATATCTCAGTCAGTTTTCAATATTTCATTTTTCTGTTGCCTGTTCTGAAAGTTCCTGGAAGTATTCCCATAGGAAGCATTTTTTCCTGATGTGTATTCTTACAGGATTCTCCCTCGAAATACAAACTGCCAATTTGTGCTAGTTTTCATTGAATTTTTGGAAGATAATACTATCACTATGTGGACTGTATGCCTCAAGAAAAATGGGTTGGGGGTGGCACGAATGTAACAAAACATCTTAATTTCATCTAAAGGCAGCCAGACCACGACCTTGCCCACGCATGAACAATATCACGGGCCGGCCCTGACTGCAGGACAATAGGTTTGCGAAGAATCTGTTAGCAAGCTGTTGCTAAGAGAAGAGTGTTGGGTTTCCAAATGATGCCTCTGTTTTGTAAACTGTAGTCTGGTAGAGTGTACGATTTGCTGCAGCATGCACGCTAGATGTCTGTACTTATTTCCGATCAACATGTGCGGACGTCCGGAACTGTATCTGCATTGCTGTGTCCATCATGACACCATGGGGTGCATAGCGTTGCACTTTGCTGGGTTGGCATAACCTCAGGGTACTGCATCCCAGCTTTACAGATATCGATTATTCATATTTTCTCAGAGTTCAGTAATTTCCCATATGGATTGCTGTTTCCTTCCGCGGGCATATAGAGAAGTTTGGACATTGTGCTCAACCTCTATACTTTTAAGTTTTTATATTCTGTCCTCTATGACGAACCGAAATAACCAATTCTGCGTGAATGCTTTTCATTTACAAGCCACAAATCAGAAAAGAAATAAATTTTGTACTAGTACAAATATGTGTATATAATGGTTGTTTGGAGTAACAAATAAACTTATTAATAGTCTTCCGCTTGGGAAAAAAGCATCACTTCTTTAGGCTGCAACCGTACTATTGTAATATTGTAAATATTAACTTTGGGTGTATTAGGCATATTTATCATACTCTAAAATTTGTATTCAAAAGAAAATTTGTATATAAAAATGTTGAAAACCTATTATGCACTAAATAAAATTTTCACCAATGTATAACAACATAATACTCCACTGGCATGCAAAAATTAAACACGAGATGGTTTTTCGAATGTAACGTCGTGCAGATGTGCTCCACATCGACTCAAATCATACCATAAGATCCCCAAGATGTAAGAATATGGGACAAGTGAGCAAAACCGTCCAAACAAGGAAGCCAAAGGATACAAAGACACTTTATTGAAAAGGTAGCTTCGAGCACAACTGGACAGAAGACAGAAACGTCCATGTGACAGGCGGCTGCCAAGAAAAATCCAGTGTTTAGTAGGGGATATGATCACCCCTGACTGCGTTGCGTTGCAGGATTTACAACGTCTGTCCATGCTGAGGACGAGGTTGTCAAGGAGCTGTTGAGGCATCGCGGCCCTTTCCTCTTATAGCGCCAATCGCAGCTGCGGAATCGTTGCTGGTGGCTGGTGACGTGCTGCCAAGCGTCTCTCGAGAAGGTCTCACATGCGTTCAATTGGATTTAGGTCCGGGGACCTTGCGGGCCAATCCATGCGTTGAATATTTTCACTCTCCAACAGCTCTGTGACAGCCACTGTATGATGAGGTGTAGCGTTGTCGTCCATGAAGTGGAACTCAGGACCCATAGCACCTCTAAGCAGACGCACGTGAGGCAGGAGAACCTCGGTACAATAGCGGACACCAGTGACTGAACCTCCTTGGAAGATGTGGATGTCAGTACGGCTACCAAGCATGATACCGCCCTAAACGATAACTCCACCACCTCAAAACCGGTCCCTTACGATGATGTTGGAGGTGTGATTGCGTGTTCCCTGCTCTCTCCAGATGTGTGTACGTCCAGAATCGCCTGTCAGACTAAATCGGCTCTCATCCGTAAAGAAAACTCAACCCCATTGCTGATGTGTCCAATTCTTGTGTTCCTGGCACCACTGAAACCGCCGTCTCCGATGAGCAGGCGTTAATGGCACACACCGTACAGGTCGTCGTGCAAATAGACCACCTTTGTGCAGCCTCCTGGCCACAGTAAAACGTGATAACAGACGTCCAGTTGTCTGTTGCATGTGCCTTGCGATTTCTCTCGCTGTCTGCCGTCTGTCTCTTCTCGCCTGTAGGACAATATACCGGTCGTCCACCGTCGTGGTTGCTCGTGGACGACCACTGCTAAACTCTCGGACAGCTGTTCCTGTCATTTGAAATGCTCTCCAAGCTCGTGAAACGATGCTGTGAGTGATCCCGAACTCCTAGGCCACACTAGTCACACTTCGACCTTCTTACAACTTCCCAATGACGCGACCTCGGGTAAAGTCATCCAGCTGTCGTCTACTGGCTTGCCTGTTGGCCATATCACACGATGGCAGCAACTCGACGTCGTTCAAACCGATGTACACCTTGCAATAGCTTTCACCGAATTGCTGAGCGTACACCGCCTGTGTGCTTTATACCCTTCCTATACCCCCCCCCCTCCTCCCTATGTCATGCTGCATATATGCGCATGCCCTTCCATACAGTACCCTAGTCTATCTCCTGAGTGGTCTTTCGGTCCGTTCTGCATGCTCGTTCCGCTGTTACGCTAATTTCTCCTCTTCGTCCTTAATTTTTGCACACCAGTGTATTTACAAGCTGCGTGTATAAATTCATTCGTACTCATGGATTATCAGTCGAAAAACATTCGCTTCCCAACACAGAAAATATCTTTGAAACTCACTCTCTATCCTTCGTACAAAAATGTTATTTGTAAAGCGATTGCGTTTTGGAATATAACCTAGCAAGCGACTCTTCACTTATTTTTGTGAGCAAGTGTTTGTCAGAAATATTATTTATTGAAAACTATGTTACATCACAAACAGGTTTTTTATGCCACTAATGTATATATAATCTTTTTATAAAACCATTTATTTTTTTGCAGGGAAATATTAATGATTCGTTAATTTTTTCTTTTCTAATTTTCGCAACATCTGTAGATGCTGATACAAAATTTGCAAAATGCCGCTAGTGGACAAAATCGGTCCCAACTAATGTAACGGAAGAAAATGCACCGATATATTCGACCATTAGGTTCTCTGTATGAAACTAAAAATATTAACGTTATGAACTTCGTAATTATGTTCTTGGTTTATTCTTGTGTAGTACTGGAGAAATAGGGATTAATGTGGGCCAGTACTATGCTCATAGCACAGATGCTTTATATTTCAAGTCACTTGTAATTTCTTGATTGCAAGTGCAATCGGAGCACAACATCCTATATCCTAAAGAGAATTTACTCTCCACACAAGAAACATAATAGCCATAAAAGGACAAGAAATTCAATCTAGGTTGAAGAAAATGGTTTATTGGTAAGATACCTGCTGATGTCTTTTGAATGACATTCATATGGCTATCAGGCTTTACTGGTAAGAAAGTGCACATATAAAACAGTGAAACTGCAAAAGGATAGAGTAAAAATGAATATATAACTTTAAAAATAGTGAAAAAAGATAAAATAGTAAAGTAAATTTCCTCCTTCACCGTTATCTGTTAAAATTTGAATTACTTATCAGTTTCTCTGTGCTGTCATATATCACAAATTTTTAGATCATTTGTGTTAGCAGAAAAAACAAGATGACACCAAATTTTTGGGTGTAATAAGCACGTCTTTTGAATCTGTTCTGATGCAAATTAAATTTATCAAAGCTATTCAAAGTCAATGGAACCGGTATGGAAAACAATAGTATCTGACGGAAAAAGAAGTTTTTCCAATCGGGTTTTTAATCCCTCAGATATTACTGTAAACAGAATTGTGAGCTTACGCCCTTTGGTTGCAGACTTGTGCGTTAAGAAAAACATGAATTTATATGAGAAACATTTCGCATCGGGAACGTTGTCCAACATAGAAAGAATTTTTCAAATCGGACTCTTAGAAACGGAGATATCGACAAAAATAAGATGTGACTTTATGTCCTTTGGTGGAAAAACCATGCATTATTTTAGAAAGAAAGTATTCTCAAAAGGTTTTTCCATATGAGAACTATCGGTCCAAGAAAAAGAAAATTAATCGAGTTTTCAGGAGCCCAGATTTTCCTACAAATTATATACATCAAAAGCAGAAATTAACACTTATGCCCCCTGGTGACCGAACCATTCTTTACCAAACATTAGAAATTATATGAAAAATATTTTCCATCAGGTCTTGTATGCAATACAGGAAGAATTTTTCAAATCGGAGTTTTAGAAGCAGAAATAACACAGAAAACACAATTTACCTTTGTGCCCCCTAGCGGAAAGTCTATGATTTACTTGAAAATTTTGAATTTATAGGAAAAACATTTTTCATTGGAAACACTATCCAACAAAGAAGGAATTTTTCAAATCGGACTCCTAGAAGTAGAGATATTGACAAAAATAAGATATACATCTACGCCCCTTGGCGGAGAAGTCATGCATTATTTCAAGAAGAAAATGTTCCTAAAAGTTTGTCGAATAAATAGTATTGTTGAACAAACCACTTTTTTTTCAATCGAGATTTTAGAAGCTCATATTTTGCTGAAAATACATCAGAAGCGGAAATTGAGACTTACGCCACCTGGTGGCCAAACCATTTTTTTTTGTTTGTTCAAAAATTAGAAATTATGTGCAAAGGATTTCACATCAGGAGCTGTATCCGGTGCAGAAAGAATTTTTCAAATCGGAGATTTAGAAGCAGAGATATAGGGGGAGGGGGAAAGCAATTTACCATTACGCTCCCTAGTGGAAAGTCTATGACTTAATTGAAAATTTTGAAATTATATGAAAAACATGTCACACTGGAAACACTATCCAACAAAGAAGGAATTTTTCAAATCGGACTCCTAGAAGTAGAGATATTGACAAAAATAAGATATACATCTACGCCCCTGGCGTAGAAACCATGCATTATTTTAAAAAGAAAATGTTCCTAAAAGGTTTGTTGACATGAGTACTATCTGTCTACAAATGAAGAATTTTTTCAATCAAGAATTTAGAAGCTCATATTTTGCTGCAAATATATCGAAAGCGGAAATTAAGATTTACTGCCCCCTGGTGGCCAAACCATTTTTTTTTTACAAAAATTAGAAATTATGTGCAAATGATTTCCCATCAGGAGCTGTATCTGGTGCAGAAAGAATTTTTCAAATCAGAGATTTAGAAGCAGAGATATAGGGGGAAACACAATTTACCTCAATGCCCCCTAGTGGAAAGTCTATGAATTACTTGAAAATTTTGAAATTACATGAAAAACATGTCACACTGAAAACACTATCTAACAAAGAAGGAATTTTTCAAATTGGACTCCTAGAAGTAGAGATATTGACAAAAATAGGATATACATCTACGCCCCGGGCGGAGAAACTGGAATATTTTAAGAAGAAAATATTCCGAAAATTTTTATCAATGTGAGTGGCATCAGTCCATGAAAAAAATTTTCAATCGATATTTTAGAAGCTCAGATTTTATGGCAAATACATCAGAAGCAAAAATTAACACTTACGCCCCCTGGTGGCCAAAGTATTCTTTACCAAAAATTTGAAATTATATGCAAAAGATTTTCCATCAGGAGATGTATCCGCTGAAGAAAAAAATTCAAATCGGAGTTTTAGAAGAAGAGTTTTAGGGGAAAATGCAATTTACTTTTACGCCCTAGCGGAAAATCTATACGTAATTTGAAAAAATAACTATATCTAAATTATTCTTCGACATAAATGGAATTGAAAGATAAAAGAATTTTTTCCATCGGATGTTTAGAAGCAAATATATGGAATAAAACGTATTTTTGAATTCAACATCATCTGTATTTACGCCCCCTAGTGGCAAAATTGTACATCGTAAAAAAAAAACGAAATAAAGGATCATCATTTGCATATTTCAAGCTTCCCAATGCAAGAAGAATTTTTCAAATCGGACTAATAGTTGCAGAGATATCGTGGGTACAGACGAACGGACGGACAAACCGGTAACATAAGCACGATCTGTTTTTTTACAAAAGACATGCTAAAAAAGGCTTGCATTTTACTTGCCTAAAACGATATTGTAAAGGAAATGTTGTACTGAGCTTCCCCTTGGGAAACATGGGGGTGAGGAAGGAGGATAGGGAGCTGAAAACTGATCCTGCATCTGATAAGGGAAAGTGGTCATGTAACACTTAGATCCCCACAAGAAGGGGGTAGAAAATAACTGTACAATTTTCAGCACCATCTATGAGCAGAATCTTTACGTTCGACATGCCTTTATATCCACCTTAAGCTGGCATTATGGAATTCACAACTTAAGTCTGGCCAATTGTTGAATTTTCCGACAATGAGTAATCTCTTTGGAAGTTCTGAGGATCCTGTGAACTTCATTAAATGTGCCTCACTAGTAGGAAATCTGCAAAATGAGTTCAGTCGTCGATTTCAAGATGTCAGAAAACTTGAGAAGCCTTTTGATGTGTTTGCAATACCATTCGTAACTAATATTGAAACAGCACCCATGGATTTTCAGACGGAGCTTTCTGATCTTCAAAATAATTCCGAATTGAAGGCTAAATTACTAGAATTTTACAAAAACTATACTTGCCTTGCGAAATGAAGAGATTGAAAATCCACGCTCAAAAAACTGCAACATTATTCGGAAGCACCTACTTATGCGAACAATCATTTTCTGTAATGAAACGGGTGAAATCAAGAGGTCATTCTCGTCTAACTGATGAACACTTGGAGGGAAACCTGGGATTCGCTGTGTCCAACATTGAACCAGATATTGAAAGACTAACAAAAACAATGTCAATCTTCTCATTAGAGACCTACAAAAAACAAAAAGGTTTTGGCGATGCCTGCATGTTCTTTAAGCAAGTAAGTTCTTTTGTTTCATTACTTTCTGTACACATCTTCATTAGTGTTTACTTTTTTTTTTTATATTTTGGGTTTGGGGAAGGGGGGGTTGAATCTTTTGTGTGTGCGAGGGGGACCCATGCGACCCACCATTGTTCAGTCAATCTGAAATTGGTCCGTTGGTGTTAAAAGGTTGTGCACCCCTGAAAATAGGCTAGTTTTTATTCATATCTGCTTCTTTGCTTCTTGGAGAATGAAAAAAAAAAAAAAGACTTGTGGTGTAACTGAAGTGGGATCAGTTTGACCCCAGATGTTATGATATAGGTGTAAGATAGGGAGTTTAAATTCATATCAGATTTAAAGCAGATGTAATTTTAAGAAAAACCAGTAAAATACATTGAATTCCAATGAGGTTGAGCATATTTTTTCAAAACGTTTTGCTTTACTGGGGTCATTTTGACCCACATTGTCAGTTAAAGGTTAAGTAAATTATGATATTCAGAGTGGGTGCATGTAAGTTTAATATTCTCCAAATTTTGGTAAAATATTAAACTTATGTGCTTATCATGTATTGTGTTAATGAAGTACGGATTCTTCTGAGATTCAAGTCTGTCATATATATTCTTTTAATCGAGTTTATAAATTTGTTTTTTGCTGCCCACATAAACACGTGGGCCTTTATCATCATGGTGCAGTTTAATAAGAAGTCTTTAAACACCTGCTTTATCTAACATTGACAATAAATGTTGGTTCTGCTTAAGGATACTTTATTAGCAATAGCCAAACCAGTTTGATGGCATTCTCTTTTCAGGATACTAAAAATTGTGTTACTGAATGAAATTTTTCCACGGTAAATAAGTTGGTTTTTATAAATATTAGCAATGGGTAATTGGAACTGGGAAGTCAATAATTCAGTCGTCGTGTCCATATTCTGAAGTCAAATTCTTCATCCGTGTCAATCTTTGTTTAGCGCTGTACTGTCAGATGAGTGTGTGTGTTCACGCTACGGAAGTATAATAGAAACAGCCATTTATGCTTATTGGGATGATTTGTGTTATAAGAAATCATGGTATTCTGTACACTTCAAAACTGATATAATCATTGTCAGTATTGTTTATAAGCAGTGAATTTGGAAGTTGGACATTTTTTTTCTAATTCTTGGACAGGCACTGTAGATAGGAACATACCTGTAAAGTTATTTGGAAATTTCTGTAACTTATCAATAGAGTGTATCCAGAGGGGGAAAGTATTGTGTACATAATGAGTATAAATTTCAGGAAGTTGGGTATCTGTTTTTTTATTTCTTGCAGTAAAATATCAGCTAATAAGCTAGATCTAGAGGGGACCCAATTGAAGTGTTCTTCAGCTGTTTGTAATATTTTTTTTTATTTGTCAAATTTGAAAAAGTTGTTATTGTTTAAATAATTAAATGTATAATGCTATTTATTTCATCATCTAGAAGGTTCTGTTCTAATTTCTTAGCAATTAGTGTCATAGCTATGCTGGTCAGCATATTGGGGTGTAGCAATACTATGTCAAGACTTGTAAATAATATGTTGCCATCAAGACTTGTAAATAATTATTGTACCCATCAAGACTTTTAAATAATTATTGTATTGTTGAATGATTTTTATAGCGCCATTAGCATTTTTAAAATTATATATATTGTTATCATAGTATGGACTCAAATATAAAAATAGTGCACTTTTTCCAAGTTGATAGTTGGTGTCACATGTTTTGCATTTTGGCCAAATAATGTCCTAATGGTAGATAATTAACTGGAAGAATCAGGTTATTGGATTTTGCCTTGAAATGTTCTCACATATTTTTGAAGATGGCACTTTTTTTTTTTTTTTTTCAATTTTTGAAAAATTACACTTTTTTTTTTATTTCTTGCGTTCAGAGAAGAAAGAGAACAACTGTAAGCATTATTTAGTAAATTTTTAATAACAGGAGAACACAATTCCTGGTAGGGCTCACACTAAGCATTCGCCAAAGCGACTAAATCTGAAAATGGCGAGAAAAAATTAGAATCAGCGAAAATGGTGGCAAATGATTGTATGAATCTCAGGCAGTTTTTGACCCATGGGTAAATTGCAATTTACAGTAATTTTTTGGCTAAAATACAGCTGATATAATTTTGAATTTTGATTTTCCAAAGCTGTGGTGCTTAAAACGGTACTGCCCAGTGCAATTGTCATGGAGTCCCCTGAAAGACCTAATGCTTCTCTAGAGTTATTGTGGGGAGTTGATGAAAATAAGAGCTACTGAATGAAGGGGGGATCAGGAGGGAAGGAACTCTTCCATACTTTATAATGAGCAGGTCATCAGGTGATTCCCTGATTCCCCTTAAGGTCATCTCACTCTCTATGCTACACACCACCAACACATAGTCAGTGGCGTAACTACCACCCCTCATACTGGGCGGGGGGGGGGGGTATAGGTAACGAAGGGGCGTACTGCAGCTGCCAGTTATAGTTTTATGAAAAAATTCTAACATGCACAGTAATTAACCCAAAGCTTTAGCTTTGCCTGAATAAATGCCTAGTTTCACTTTTAAAACACTGAATGTCCTACAGATTGAAAGTGTTTGGCTCTTTGGCTTCGGGTTGTAATACGATTGCTCTGCAATGGATTGTAAATAATACGATCACTCTCCAATCACCCTCTCTCTGCTCTGCTGAGGAAAAGCACGAAGTCACAGTAGCATTCTCTGTGGAGGATGTGGGAAAACAGCCAGTTACCTAGGATTATGTGCATGACGGGCGTCAACATTTCTTCACAGCTGCCACCGATCTGCCCTGTATAAGAGGATGATTTCTTCAAGTGATTTGTTTTAGTTTTGGACAAAGCAATTACATGTATTGTCAAACCTATTACTTAAAAAGTTAAAACTACAGGGCTCTAAGTACCATCATCACTTTTACAATCTCCCTGACTTCCTAACACCTCCCCATACCACCACACGTACACACCAAAAAAAATGCATCCTGGGAAAATTACTGTGCTGCTTAGGGGTGCTGAAGTAAATCTTGGGGGAGGGGGCTTGTTCTGCTAGTTACACCACTGCACATAGTCCAGTGTTGGTGTTGCATCTTGACTTTGCTGAGAACTGTTCTGTAATTGTTCCTGATGAAGTGCAAAGCTACCACTGGCGAAATGTCCAGATCTCACTATTTACATGCATTGCATACATACTTGCAAAATGAGACTAAGTCTTTCGTGGTAGCATGCAATGATATAAGCCATGACACAGCACATGCTGTGTGTGCTATTCAGCTCATAAAAAGTGAAATTGCTAAGACTTGTCCTTTGGAAGAATTTAAAACAATTGTTTATATCTCAGATGAAGTAGCAAAGCACTTCAAAAACAAATATCGGTGCTATGAAATTATGAAGGGGGACCCAAATGTAACAAGGAAATAGATCTTCTCAGCCACAGGCTTTGGCAAGAGTGCATGGGATGGCGTGGGTGTCCTGTGCACATTTTGGTACTAAATTCAACTTAGAGAAAGAAGTTTCACAATTTATAAAAGATGCACCTTCATTTGTTGAAACTGTTTCCCCATTAATCGCAAAGACTAAACTTCTACTCTTCACAACTGAAGTTCAATCCCATCAAACTAGCAAAGCAGAAGAGTGGGATACAGTAAAATCTGTGGTTGGAATCAGTCAAGGCATTCCTGGCTTGTACAAGAAAATAAACCATCAATGGCCAGAACAGTCCAGCACCCACATCAAACAGGGCAATTTTCAAGCCAGCAACAACAAAAAAGAAACCATTTTCTGTAAATAATTTTGAAGTAGGAGAATTTATAGGATGCATTTATTATGACAATAACTGGTGGATGGGACAGATTGCAAACATATCTAAAGAACTTGAAGACATAAAAGTATCCTTCATACACCACCATGGACCACCCGGAGGTTTTCAGTGGCCAGAGGAATGTGGCAAGAAGAGAGAAATGTGTCCAGTGCCCTTAAAAAATGTATTTCTAAAGGTGAATGCTCCAACTCCTGTCAGACATTCTGAATGACATTCATACCTTTGATAAGAAGGAAATCAATTAAATCCAGCAGCTTTTCTCAGTTTGAATAATTTATAGTTACAATGGTAAGCTCGTAATTTCATTTTTCGAGGCCCTTTTTCTTATGAAAATAGAAAGTGAATCTTAACTGCAGCTGAGATAATGTATCACTATTGTATGTGTGTAGATTATGGATTAAATAAAAAATTAAACATAGGTGATACTTATTATTCAAAATCATAAAAGTGACTTTAAAATATAGATTGACACTTCAATCTGGATTATATACTCAGGTGAATGTAAAAAACTTAAAAAAAAAAAACTGTGTTAACCTGATATCTTTCAAAGTGTTTTTAAAAATAATAACCCAACCGTGAGATGTAGGCAGGAGCAAAGTACATTTTTATAAATTTGTAGGAAAATTTCAAGGAAAAAATTCAGTAGTCTGATTCCCCCAGCTAAAAACCCACTATTAGGGCATTAATTGACCAAAATTTCAGAATTAAAAAAAATGGTTTTTTTTTGAGATATTGCAATTTAAAAATGTAGATTTTTTTAAATTGTTCTTTACTTTAAAGATTAATTTTATGTGTTGCATGCATCACAGACTAAAAATAAAATTGCTGCTAAGACCATACTAGTAAGAGTGCAGGTTGCCACACTTACCTACCTAATAAGTCTTTTTCTTTAAAAAAAAAATCCTAAATTTGTGGAAAATTCAAATTTGTTGTAATAAATATAGATTTTTTTTCCATCTGGTAACATTCTTATGATCAATTACTGTGAACTCAAAGAAAGGCCAATTCAATAACTTTAAAATAAAAAAAATCAAGTCTCTACGTGTTATAGTTCAGGAGTGGTATATATTTTAAATTTTGGCGTTTCACATGATTTTTGCCGCACGGCTGTGTTTTTTTTTTTTTTTGCCTATTTTCAATGTGCTGTAGCTCATCCAAAATTTTTTTTTATGAAAAATCCTTTTGCTGTACTTTATATCTCCATAGGAGTATCTAACAACTCCAGATCTAAATAAAAAATTAAAGAAATTCCTGCCGGCTTTAAAGCAGAAAGAAGTGGACATCCAATTGCAAGAAGGAGTAATATATTGCATCGACTGTAACTGCGGACTCAGCTATATAGGGGAAACAGGGAGCAGTATTAAAGTCCGAATGAAAGAACACTAAGCAGCTATTAGGAATATTAGTAACAAAACAGGGCTGGACAGACATATGCAAGCAAGTGGACACTCCATAAATTGGGACTCAGTAAGAATAATCACCCACCAGTCAAACTTAGTAAAGAGGAAACTAGAAGAAGATATCGAAATAGCAAGAAGAAGAAGTACCACAATTAATGATAAGTGCAGTTGGACACTTCCAGCTGAGTGGCAGCAACTACTCCAGTGACGTAGTCCTGATGACGAACTAGGCTTTAGTTCGAAACTTTGACCACCAACTTTTTTGAATAATGACCTCTATAAGACTCGTAAAAAAGTTAATTCCACAGTACACTATGAATAGAGGTGCCATAAATTCATTTACAACCATATTTTTTTCAAAAAAATTGGAGGATTGAGATAGAAAGAATTAAGATAGAAATGGTCAGTTATTAACCAGGTAAACAAGTTTGTGTATTTGGGAAGCATGTTTGACAGAGATAGCAAATTAAATGGCGAAATTATAAAGCGAGTGAACTCTTCAATGAAAGTTATAGCTGCTTTGAGAAGATTTCACAGGAATGATGGGTTCTAAAGAGAGTCCGAAATGGCTGTGTATGAAAGTGTAATTGTTCCTGGGAACTGTAGAAGAGACATAGGAGTTGCTCATGTGCTGGAGAGATGCGTTACTTACGGGAGGTTTGTAAGAAGACACGTTCCAATCATGTGAGGAATGAAGATGTGTTGCAGTTGTGTAATGTGAAGCAAAATATTAGCAAGGTGGAGAGTAATATTCTTAGGTAGTTTGTCAATGTTGAAAGAATGAGTGGTGATAGTTTACTAAGAGAATTTATTGTCCAAGTGGCAAGAGTGAAAGGTTGAGAAAGGCTAAGGAAATCATGGGAGGACCAGATTAACTAAGCACAAATAACAGCCTTCTTATTTTCACATAGACCCAATTAGCATGAGTTTCTGCTATATTAAATTTGTGTTATGGCTCAGAAAAATATTTTTTGGACAAAAACACAGTTACTCCCTAAATATCCAAAATTAGGCTATTTATAGAAATGTCAATATACCCCTCCTAAAATGCTGAATTTAGGCAAAAACATTTAATCAAAGAATAACAAACATTAAAAAAAAGATACATGTTAACAAAATTTCAACCTACAAATTTGATATACCGGTGCGACCCAATATCAGATAAAACACAGGTAAAAGCAAAAACCTAACTTTGCACAAGATCTTGAGAAAAATGTTTACAATTGCATACAAAGTATTGCATGTGTGTATTACATTTGAATATGCTCTATAAAAATAATTATGAAAATGACTTACATTGAACCTTGGAAACATGAAAAACAAAGAACTGTGTGTCTATCTCTAACTAGCAACCATGCCCGGCTTCGCATGGTAGCAATTGAGAATTTATGGCGAAATGCTTTTTTCTCCGAGGTGTTATAAGATTTCCTTGTAGACAACATTTGTCGTTTTTCCTCCAGACATGAGCACGAACAGGTTTCGTTTTGGCACGCGAAAGAGCCACAAAAACTATGGATTTAGTCTGTGCGAGTGCCGATAAACCAATTCTCTTTCAGCATCCAATGTAACTACGCATTTAGTCTGTGGCCTTGCATGCTGTCAGACTGGCCGCCATGCATGCGCCATGCGTCTTTTTCCCAATGAGCAAAAAAGTTTTGTAAAGCGGTCACTGCGCATCGCTGTTTAGGCAATGGAAGCCACAAAAGAATGTGAACGGCAGTTCTTTCTTTGACTTGTCACTAAAATCATTACTGCTGAGCTCTCTTTTGTCATAGATTAATGTTTCATATACCTAAACCTTCCTCGACAAATGCTCTATGGAATGGTGAAAACCACATCAAAATCCATCCAGCGATTCACGAGATTAGCCTGAACAAACAGACAGACGCCTACCGGGGACTTTATTTTATACTATGTACAGATAAATAATAGGCATATCCAAACTTGAGATGCTGAAAGTGAATTAAAACTACCAGCAAACAAAAAACAATTAAACAAAATTGGCATTATTGTTATTAATTATAACAACCAGCACACACAAAAAATAAGCAAAAATTGGCATTATTGTTATTAATTAACCAGTAAAAATAAAAAAAGCAAAAATTCACATTATTATAGCTAAAAAACAAAAACAATTGCAAAAATGGCATTTATTGTGTGGGGTACTTTTATACATGGTTATATATATATATATATATCATCATCATCATCGTCAACCATTACCAATCCACTGCTGGATAAAGGCCTCCCCCCCCCCCAAGTTTCTTCCACAACTGTCTGTCTTAAGCCACTCTCCTCCATGTTACTTTGGTATACTTTCAAATTTCATCCATCCATCTCCCATGTGATCTTCTGGGTCTTTTTCTGTCCCTTGGAATCCAGTCTAAAATTTCACTTGTCCATCTGTGGTCCATTCTTCTGGCAACATGCCCAGCCCATTGCCATTTCAGGGATTTTACTCTCGGCATGATGTCTTCCACTCTTGTCATTTTCCTTATCCATGAGTTCCTCTTCTTATCTTTCCTGGTTGCACCAAGCCTGCATCTCTCCGTTGTCTGCGGCCTTTGTATGTCTTTTTTAATTAAAGTCCATGTCTGTGCTCAATATGTAAGAACTGGAAGAATGCATTGATTAAACACTTTTCATTTAAGACACAACAGCATATTGCTCTTGAAAATTGTATTGTTTTTTCCAAAAGCTCTCCAGCCAAGTTTTATACACCGATTAATTTCCTCATCTTGCTTGATATCTGCTGTCCAAGGTAAATGTAGGTATTGATTATCTCCAGCTTTTCCCTTGCAATTGATAAATATTCCTTGTAAAAGCAATGTACATCACTTTTGTCTTCTGAAAGTTCATTTTTAGTCCCACTTCTTTACTTTGTTATTGAAAAGAGCGTTTATTTTGTCTTCTAAATAATTTGTTATTGAAAGAACGAGGGAATATGAACTCCCATTGCAATTTTTGGAAAATGAAATTGAAAATCCGAACTTTCTCTAAACCTTGAAGCAAACCAATTTTAGAAGGAAACCAACTTTTTTGTATTGGACCAAAGTGGAATAGCAGAAGTGTCAGCCATGGTAAGTTGAGACAAGGAAGAGGAAGGTTTTCCAAATTTCACATCAGATTTGTGTGTTCCTGAAGTCTTGAAAGTTCATTCCAGAATTAACTTTCAAGAGAACACAAATCTGATGTGAAATTTGGAAAACCTTCCTCTTCCTTGTCTCAACTTACCACGGCTGACACTTCTGCTATTGGCTTCCTTCCAAAAAGTTGGCTTCCTTCCAAAATCGGTTTGCTTCGAGATTTAGAGAAAGTTTGGAAATTTTATTTTCCAAAAATTGCAACTCTGAGCTAGTTACTGCTACGAAACTTACCTTTACAATCTGTCAACGAAACAAATCGTAGTCGCACTGATGAAAACCATAGTAATAGCTGAAATATATTTGCCTTAAAACTTTTATACATAACTTAGCGTGTTCTATACTTCCATCTTCTTAATTTGTTTGTTAGTTACGTGCATTGCCTACCACTTTTTTATGAGCAGTTAACAATGGTCTTGAAATCCTGCGGTATTGAAGATGCTTACATTATCATTAGTAGTAACATCTATGAAAATGCAAGTGCAAAGGTTTGGCTATTTGAGTATACAGCACCAATAAAAATTGGAAAGGGTGTGAGACAAGGTGATACCGCATCTCCCAAACTCTTCAATGCCACATTGCAAAATGTCTTTCAATCGTTGAACTGGGAAAACAAAGGGATAAAGGTTAATGGTGATTATTTAATTCACCTTCTACAATTCAATGAAACAAGTGAAATACAAAGAACGAAATGTAAATTTTAAACATCTGAAATCATGATTTTCTTGGGTGTGAAATAGCTTGAGCAGCACATGCACACCTGTAGCGATGGGAGTTGGGGCATTTCTTTATGATGTCTTGTGAGCAGAGTATTCATGTGCACAAGTTAATTATCCGTAGCTCTGACTTCCCTGAGAAGAGAGATATAGCTGAGATTATAACTGACAGAAGGTCAGGAAACTATTGCATAGTAAGACACTGAGAGCTGCAGTTCAAAATGTAAACAACCCACTGGCAACTGCGGTGGGAGAATACATGTAACACTTTCGAAGTCCAGCCAAAATGAATCTTTTTGAAAGCAAAACTTATAAAAGAAACTGTCAGAAAATATTATGTCAGTGAAGCTTCAAAATGTTTTAGCTCTGTTGACAGTGGGTTGTTAAACTGAGAAGCAATCTGAAGGTAGGGTGTTTTCAAAGTTTACCATCAAATGAAAATTTCAGAATTTTGGAATGTTTGAAGACCTGATAAGAACTTTGCTTGTGTTGCTTATCATTTTCAAACTGGTTCTGCAAAGCATTAAAGACAGACCTTGATAAACATTAAGAGACTTGAAGCATTTTTTTTTCTTCTTAATTCCATTTTTAGAAAAAAATTAATAACACTAAGGTTTGTCAGAGTCTGTTTTTTTTTTTTTTTTTTGTGAAATGCATATGTTAGTTTGCAGAACTGGTTTATATTTTTATAATGTATTAAATTTCGTATGATTAAACATGATTTCTTATAATTTTTTTTCTTTTATTACAGCTACAAATTTAAAGGCATGGCCTCTGTACCAATAGTTGCCGCAAGCATTTTAAGGCGAGGTCTTGCGACCCGTGCTTATCAAGAAACAAACAGTTACAGAAGACGATCACTTCATGACAAAATTCTACGAGTAGATCATGCTGGTGAGCTTGGTGCTGACCGGATATATGCTGGCCAGATGGCAGTACTTGGAAGAACAAGTGTAGCTCCTGTTATCCAAGAAATGTGGGAACAAGAAAAAGAGCATTTACAGAAATTTGAAGAACTAATTCCTAAATACCGAGCACGTCCATCAGCGTTGTTGCCATTTTGGAATTTTGCAGGATTTGTTTTAGGAGCTGGTATGTAAATAAATGTCTTCCACTTGGAAACTGTATATATGAAATTCATTGCACATTTGGTTTTTAAATTATACAGACCAATCAGGCAAGCCACATTTTATTACATAAGAATTTCACTTCGTATCTCATATCTACATATTTTACGTTCTTGCTATTTGTACGTTTCTGAATTTCAGGGCACTAATAAACAGTCTTACATGCTAAATATTAGGTTTCTTGTTACAGTAAAACTACACTCCATAACTGATCCTTATAAAAAGAAAAGATTTGTGCCCCATTTTATTATTATTTTTCATTTGTTTTCTTCTAAGAAAGGTTCTTAAATAATATAAGTATGTAGTTATTTTATTGAAAGCCCATTTTTAGAATATTAAGCCAAAATAATAATAATAATGTATGAGAGTTGTTAAATAAATAAGTTTCTCATGGTTGATATTTTTTCACCCATGTGATTATTATTATAGAAATGAGACTTGTGCTAAAAGCTGGTAACATCTTTCCTCTACCCATCCTAAAATTTGTGTGGCAATGCAAAACTGAGACTGGTGTTGAGTGTGCATTACAGAAATGGACATCATTGCAAATGTACAGGTTGTCCCAGTTAAAAGTAGCACAGGCCAGAACAGTAAAGAATGAATGAATAAAACAGTGTATGTATAATAACATTGCTGTTCATATATTGCAAGGAATGTCAACACTATCGTTAGAACAGTTTCGTCATGTCATCACAATAAGTGCTCAAAATATTTGCCCACCTGGTTACTACACAGTATGGTTCTCTTTAACATTTTGTGGAAGACATTGCGTAACTCATCCGCTATGATGCTGTTGATAACTTTTGTGATGTTGGTCTTCAGTTCATCTAGCATGTGTGGATTAGTTTCATACACTTTGCCTTTAAGGTTCCCCCACAAGTAAAAGTCACACTGAGGTCAGGTGAACGAGAAGGCCACTGCCCTTTGGACACTGTTCGCTCAGCACTGAATACAGAATGCACTTTATGCAAAGATGCTCGTGCAGTATAAGCTGTGGCCCCGTCTTGTTGAAAGTATGCACACAGTTTCTCTTCTGCTCAACGAACACATTGAATATGTTGTTTAAGTACTGTTCTGAGTTAATGGTGTTGGTGAAGATTATGGGTCTGATGAACCTTTGTGCGGCAGTGCGCACCATGTTCCAGTCTTTTCATTGTACAGTGAAATTTGAAACATTTCTCTGAGATTCACAGAGGACTAATATCGTGTGTTTTGGCTAATTCACATAACTGGAGAGGTGGAAATGTCTCGATTGCAAATGACTCTAGAGTGGCCTTGAAGAATTTTGATGAAAAGTAGTATTCTACCTCAAACAACCTTTCTTGTAGACTCAGTGGCATTCTGAATAGCTCAAATGCCACTCAAACAACAACACTAATCTCAACTACAAAACCTGTAAAACAAATGTTTACATTAAATACACCTGCAAAAACAAACATTACAGGTGTATCTATGGACACTGTGCTACTTTTAGCTGGGGCACCCTGTGTACAACTGTTGAAAGTCACAAAAAAGTCACAAATTCAGAAAAGGGTCATGAAAAAGTCAGAAATTTTGCTTTGGTGTCAGGAATTTTTTTGTATTTTTAGTAATTGTTTATTTTCTTGTGACAGTCTTAAGTAATTCTCTGTGCATCAACAATATAAAACTCAAATGTGGTTCCCAACTAATTTTAATTTACTATGTGTCAAAAAAAGGGTGTTTGTGCCATGCACTGAAAAGAAAACTGTTGAAGCAAATGTTGTAGCATAGAAATATATGTACAAAATGTTTGCAAAATTTTAAGATCCATTTAGCAATTTATGCTGCTTATGAAGTCTTGAGATTTTTCAGGTATAAATGCTAAAGAAAAATGTATAATGCAGTTGTGCAGCACAATGT
This sequence comes from Macrothele yani, assembly GCA_039090855.1. Taxonomy (NCBI): domain Eukaryota; kingdom Metazoa; phylum Arthropoda; class Arachnida; order Araneae; family Macrothelidae; genus Macrothele; species Macrothele yani. Next base: position 86,503,235 of record CM077003.1, on the reverse strand, counting down.
TGAGTATTTCAACTTAATTTAGGCGCAGCCAAAGTATCACGAGTTGGATTTTGTTGCAGGCAGAAAGGCAGAGGGCAATTTTTCTGTGGAGAAAAGAAGGGGGCTGAGTGTGTCTGCCCTCCTTAGTTGTGTGTGTTTAATGCTGTTTTTGCAAATGGATCTATATATCAAAGAGGGGACACACACACACACACACACACACACTCTCTCTCTCTCTCTCTCTCTCTCTCTCTCTCTCTCTCTCTCTCTCATTTATATATACAGTAGTTGCTCTGGCTTTTCTGAAGTTTTCGCCAATTATGATCTAAAGTCGCCATTTTTTTCACTCATTATTGGATGTATAAAAACTGTAAAAACAAAGTGTTATAGTGCAAAAACAGTAGGTTATATATTCTTTACAATTAAGCAGCAAAATATAGTTAAAAAAATAATCGCCAATATGTTCACCAAAACTTTTTATCCATTGCCAAAACATTTTTTTTTTTTTTTTCAAATTGCAAAGAATGCGATCGGCAGCATGACCCTTGTATACACACACCCACAAAGCTTATTTGAAAATAAATGATCATGAAACTGCATTTCCAAAATTTGGTATACACCAGGGCGCAAAATTTGTGGTCACCAATGGTGACCAGCAATTTATAGTTTGCGGGCAGTAAAAATGTTACATTGTTTTCCTGTTCGGGGGGTCGATCCAGGTGGCATTTGATACCGTTGGCGGTATCTTCACACAAATATTTTGAACCGTGACAGTGTCTTCACTTTCAGTAAAATGTTATCTTAAAAATATTTTAGTGTGAGAGGCATTTTGTATTTAACAGTGCTTCCTTTCTTTTTTTTTTTTTTTTTTTTTTTTTTTCCATCGTTATGAACTGTATTCAGTAAAACAAACAGTCTCTGACTGAGGCGTATCAATCACTGCATCACTGCATCATCACTAGTGGCAGTGAGCCAACGAGAAAGACCCTCTTCCATGAGCTGCGTAGCGGCAGCTGTGCGAAGGTCTCTGAAAGGAACCCCAAAGCATTATGGAAGGGAGTATTTTTTCCCTGCGTGCATTTCTAGGTCTAACTCAGAGTGGGGATGTTCAGATTGGTGGATACTCATTCCCGAAACATTCACGAATCCATAGTGTGGGTGGAAATTTTTGATGTATCAGTGAAAACCTTGATGTTTTGCTGAAGAACCAAAGAATTCGCATCTTTCCCATCTGCAGCAGTTATTGGCACACCGATGAATAATTTGCTGTGCAACATACCGGTGATAGCTCACTAATTCAACATCGAGGAACCCTATATTCCTCGATGTTGAATTAGTGAGGTGTTGAATCGTGCCGTTTTTATGTATATATATATATCATCATTGTCAACCATTATCAATTCACTGCTGGACGAAGGTCTCCCCAAATTTCCTCCACAACAGTCTGTCTTGTGCCAGTCTCCTCCATGTCACTGCCGCATACTTTCGAATTTCATCCACCCATCTCCCATGTGGCCTTTTTCTGGGTCATTTCCTGTCCCTTGGAATACAATCAAAATTTTCGGCTGTCCATCGATGGTCTGTCCTTCTGGCAGTATGTCCAGCCCATTGCCATTTCAGGGATTTAACTCTGATCATGATGTCTTCCACTTTTGTCATTTTTCGGATCCACAAGTTCTTCTTATCTCTCCCGGTTACACCAAGCATGCACCTCTCCATGCTACTTTGAGTTGTCTGCTGCCTTTGTATGTCTCTTTTAGTTAAGGTCCACGTCTCTGCACCATACGTAAGCACTGGAAGGATGCATTGATCAAACACTTTTCTTTTAAGACATAATGGCATATTGCTCTTAAAAATTATGCTGTTTCTTCCAAAAGCTCTCCAGGCAAGTTTTGTACGCCGAGTAATTTCTTCATCAATGTGACCCTCACTTGATATCTGCTGTCCAAGATAAACGTACGTGTCTGTTATCTCCAGCTTTTCCCCATCAATCGATAAATCTTCATTTCTTGTAAAAGCATTGAACATCACTTTTGTCTTCTGAAAGTTCATTTTTAATCCCACTTCTTTACTCTTGTCAGCAAGTTCCTGGATCATACTCTGCAGCTCTGATGGGGTAGTTGCAAAAATGGCTATGTCATCAGCAAAACGAAGGTGGGTTAGATAATCTCCATTAATCTTTATCCCTTTGTTTTCCCAGTTCAGTGATTGAAAGACATTTTCCAATGTGGCATTAAAGAGCTTCGGAGATATGGTGTCACCTTGTCTCACTCCCTTTCCAATTTTTATGTGTGTTGTATTTTCAAACAGCCAAATCTTTGCACTTGCATTTTCATAGATGTTATTAATAATATTAATGTATGCATCTTCAATACCGCAGAATTTCAGAGCCATTGTAACTGCTGATGGTTTCTCCAAATCAAAGGCTTTTTCATTATCGATAAAAGCCATGCACAATGGAAGTTCATATTCCCTCGCTGTTTCTATTAGTTCTCTCAGTACGTGGATATGATCTATTGTGCTGTAGCCACTCCTGAATCCACCTTGTTCTCTCGGTTGAACCATGTCCAGTGTCACCTTCAAGCGGTGTGAAAGAACTTTACTGAAGATTTTATAAACCACTGATAGGAGGCTGATAGGTCTGTAGTTCCTGAGATCCTCAATGTCACCTTTTTTATGTAGCAGGATCATTGTAGCGTTGTTCCAATCCTCAGGAATCTTCCCTTCATTAAGGCATCAAGTGAAAATTTGGGCGAGTAGTGTTTCAATTTCTCTACTTGCTTCTTGTATGATGTCTACAGTAATTCCATCTTCTCCTGGAGCTTTTCCCCGCTTCCTGTTCTTGATTGCATGTGCAACTTCTGCTGGGAGCACTGGAAGAACTCTGGTACTGTTACCTTTCATGATGCCTAGAGTACATGTATCATCCCTTTCATATAATTTGGAGTAGAAATCTTTCATTCTTGTCAAAATTTCGCCTCTATTTCTTGTTACAGAACCATCTTCTTTTTTCAGTGCCATAATCTGTTTTCTTCCCTTACTGAGATGTCCCTTTGCTATCTTTAGGCTTTGGTTGTTTTCAATTGCTTTCCACACTAGTTCACAGTTGAATTTCCTTACGTCTTCAGTGATACTTTTTCGTACTGTCTTGCATAGCTCTATATATTCCACTTTGGAAGTCACATCTTCTTTAGTTGTCCTCGTCTCTCTTCTTTTTTGCATCAAAATTTTGGTTTTTCCTGATAATTTGTTCACATGCAACTTGTTTTTAGACCCAGCTAATTTTGTTGCTGTTTTCATAAGAGCTTTGGTTACTTTTCTGTTAAGTTCAGAAATATCCACTTCTTTTGATGTTATTCCTTCTAAAGCAGAGAATCTGTTCTTCAGTTCCAACTTGAAGGTATTATGGTGTTTTTTAAGGTTGGTTATGTCAATAGATTTTGTTTGTCTTATGAGCTTGCCACGTTCAAGTTTAGTGTTGAGGTGCATCTTACATCTCACCAATCTATGGTCACTACCTGTGTTGAACTTGTTTAGCACACTGCAGTCTTCTATGACGAAATTTTTGTTACACATAATAAAATCAATTTCACTTGTCGTCCCATTTGGGTGTCTCCATGTCCATTTCTTGTGTGGCTTTTTCTTGAAAAAGGAGTTCAAGATGAAAAACCCTTCTGCCTCTGCAAACTCAATGAGAGTATTTCCACGCTGGCTTCTATTGCCGTGACCGAATTTATCTACTGAAGTTTCATTCTGTTGCTGTTGCCCTATTTTTGCATTGAAATCTCCCATAGTTATCTTCAAGTGCTGCTTACCTTTATTATTTAGACGACGAGTTTCCTCATAAAATTCTTCAGTATATTCTTCAGGATGACTTGTGGTGGGTGCATAAGCTTGTACAGTATAATATGAGCCTGGTATCTTCTCGAGAGTTGGATAACGAGTCGTGCAGCTCTGTCAGAGGAACTTTCAACTTCTACAACTTTATCCTTCAGTTTCTTGTTTATTATAAATCCAACACCACTAGTTCTGCCAGTATCTGTGCCACGATAGTAGAAGAGATGTCCACTTTTCAGTTCAATGAGATCTTCTCCTTTTCTCTTTACCTCACTTAGCTCGACGATGTCCCACTTGATCCTTTGTATTTCCTCTTCCAATTCAAGAAGCCTTGAATCAGAAGATAGGAAGCATCCATTACAGGTAGCCAAGGTCAGCATCAGATGGCAGCCTAGCCCGGTCCTCCGGGAATTCTTAGCACCCTCTGCCTTCATGTCGCAAATATATATATATATATATAACCTTGATATATTGGCTCCCGTAACATTGAGGATAAGAACTCAATTTTCGGCGACAAAACATTAAAAAAAACAGCAAAAAAATCTATAATTCGCAACATAGAAAGGTGATATTTCCTTTCTCTTTATAAGAATACGAAAAGATAATTATTGCAAAAAATACTTATTTACTTATTGCAGAAAATTTTTGAGTGGACTACGCTTTGCAGTTTCAAACATCAGTCATGACCCCTCAATTTTGGGGGAGGACTTATCAGTTCCTGTAACATCAAGGAAAAGAACTCGATTTTTGGTGATGAAACATTGAACAAAACAGCCAAAAAATTGCTTCTTCGTGACATAAGATTATATTCCCATCCTCTTTAAAAAATGCAGCAAAGTGAAATTCATTTACTTCACGTAGGAAATATTATTTTGTGATTTCAAACATCAATTATCACTTGCAAAAACGTTGATGCTCAAAGCACTGATATTTTTCGCCCCATCGCTATTCCGATTAATCTTTGCCGTACCGGCCGGATTCCGGGAAACATATTTAGCTACATGTGAGGAAAAGGAGCATGATGGTGGAGGTGCTCTGACCATTCACTTAATGGGGAGATAGGGTTGTGACGTACAGCCCTTGCAAAACTGCTGAAATTTCTACTTGCCAATGCGGCTAGTGGAATAAAAATTTTACTAGTCAAATGACAAAATCTACTGGCCATTATATTTTGCTCCGATCCTCTTCAGTTTTTCAAAAAGTCCCTTGTGGTACGTAATTTTGCTGCTGAATTTGAAGTTGTTTATTTCCTGCTTCTTTTTTGGCACTTGCTTAAATAATTTCTCAACATATGGGGAGAGGTAATTGTTTTCTGCAAATATTTCTTTTAATTCTTCTCTGTGAAGATCTTTTTGAGTATCTGAAGAGACCAGGACTTCAATTTTTTCCAAAAATTGTCTTGCCGTATTCGATTTAATATAGTCAGGGTGGAATGAGTAGAAGTCTAACATCTTCCCTGTGTTAGTGGGTTTTCTAAAAAGGTGAGTGAATATTCTCCCCTCTCTTGAGGTCAAGGTTAAATCAAGGAAATTGATGCCAAGGTCTTTTTCCAGTTCCAGGGTGTACTTCAAGGTATTTTCTAGCGAGATAAATTCTGCCAGAATCTGAGAGGGTAGAGATTGTTCTACATTATCTTATATTAGTTATTTTTTTCCTTCAGTACTTAAAAACTTTTGACCTTTGATGACTTTCCTGGTTTAATATGACCTGGAGAGTTATTATTATTACTATTATTTTCTAAGATCTCAGCTGGAGCACAATTGCAGTGTTGTATATATATATAACTATTTGCATACACAATCATTAAAAGAGAAAACCTACTACAAATTCACTGTCTGTTGTGTGTCACCGTGGTGTGATGGCTAGTGAAAAAAATTTTGGCTAGTAGATTTAGACCTGGAATTTTGAGCCCTGTATACACCCTGTGTTAGAGCCATGGTTAAAAGAGGAAGTTCTGGCTGTTATTTGGTACAATGGCTTGCCAGGAAGTAATAATATCCATGCTAGACTGGTAGAAGTGCATTCTGAAGATGTGGTCTAAACAAATGGTGCAAAGATGGTGTTCAGCAAAGGAAGAACAAGTGTGTTTCATTAAAAGTGAGCTGGTTACCTCTTCACTGTCAGAGTAGATGGGTTTCCATATCAAATCAACCAAGAAAAAATAAATTTTGTAATTTGATGTCATGGATTTGACTAATTTTGGGGATATTTGTCTATTAGCATCTCAAAAGTAGAAAAATATTTTATTTTTATTTTTGTTGCCAATTTTTGAATTATTTAATTTTTAAAATTGCCAAAATATCTCAAAAATTGCTCGCCACCGGAACTTTAAATGCAATTTGCAAGAGACCCTGTTTCAGCTACAGAGCTGGGTATGGTCTCATTTTAAATCTTATGAAGAGGGCTTTCATTTGATATATAACATGCATTGTTTTTGAGTAATAAAAAATATTAAAATATTTTTTTGCCAATTTTTAAAAAAATAATTTTACAATTTCCAAAAAACGAATTTTTTTTACATTTTCAAAAAATTCACACACGTTGGTACACATTTACTGAAGGCTCAATCAAAATTTCAATATAGTATCTCTGGTATCATATAAAAATGAATTTTTTGCAGGCATAATACAGATGCATAAATACCATTGTGTTACTGCTTACTGATACAGAAATTCTTTCTTTTTTGATAAAATATATAATTGCTTACGTCATCTCCTTTTGCTTCAGCCAATACGTTCCACCGATGGCTGTTACTGGATCCACCTTACAAAGGATGAAGTTCCCTGGCATTGTAAGAATATCAGGGTTTCTTGGATAACTAGGTAAATGAGGATGTAAGAAAGAGATCTCCTCATTCTACATGAATATCAGGGTTTCTTGGATAACTAGGTACAAGGATGTAAGAAAGAGATCTCCTCATTCTACATGATCTTTTGAAAGTGCACATTCTACCCACCAAATGGCATCATATGCATATGCTACGAAACCTGTGATGTGTTTAAAGACCACTTCTGAACTAACCCTTACACAATGTACCAAAGTTTCTTCATATTCAGAAAACACTTTAGTCTCCATTTTTTGTGTGCTTACTGGTATGATGCATGTAACTTCTGAGTCCTTGTTACAGTTACAGCTTCATCAAACTATGTCTCTAAAAGTCTGTCTTCTTCCAAGTATTCATCATTTGTCACATAAAAGAAAGTTATGGAAGGAATGTTCTCCTTTACCCACCGAAACAGCTAGAGAGGCATCATGATTTGGTTTGAAAGTGGGTTGTAGAAGCTAGTTTTGGCTGCCAACCTCTTTACTCTCCCTCCAACACCATCACACACTCTTTGCCATGCGCTGTTACATAAAAATGACACTTAGTATCAATGCCATCAATCCACAATGATTGCACAAATTTGCACAGTTCTTGTGGTTCTTATTTTGCACTACTGAAAAGAAGTAATATGCTTTCTTTAAGTTTGGCAGACAATCTTTCCAGAAATCTAGAAGCTCTCTTCACCACCCAGGATGACAAAGTCCTAAGTCATCCTACGGGGTGTAGCAAATAGCATGGCCAAATGGTAATCGGGAGATGTGGGTTTGAATTCCCGCTCCAGGGCGATGAAATTTTGAAGTTTTCTGATGTGACTCATATTACGTGAGAAACAGTAAATTATACAGTCAATTCAGATCTGTGTGATTGCTTGATTGCTATGTCAATTATCATGACGTATTTTCCATGTATTATGAGAAGAATATTTCTTCCACAATATATTAAACTTTCACTTTTATTTGAAGTTTTGAATCTATTTAAGTTGCTCAAGGATTTCTGATTCTGAATTGTCACATTGACGTTCATTTTTTTCATCTTTATAACCCTGCATTAGAAAAGGATTTGTTACATGAATTTTTTATTTTTTCTATCTTGTCTCAGCAGTACTTTTTAGAATTCTTAATGTTCTTTCTACTAACTGGTGACTCACCAAAAGATGTCGAAGAGGCATTCAAGTAGCTTAAACCTGTATCTACATCCATAAATTCTGAATCATGGTTACAACAACTAGGACCAGCATTATTACCTGGCTCTGAAGGATTTTCTTTTAGGAACACTCACCTCATGCCATTATTCCTTACCCTAACTGCAATCTACAGGAAGTGCAAATTTGCATGTTTTCTTCAATTTCATATTTTAAAGAGATCATCCAAGTTGTCACATTCTCAAATATTTGCTAATTCAGTGTTGTTGTTCTTTTTTGAAAGGATTACAACAGTAAACTGGACCACTTCGGTATTTGAAAGTAAAACTTAAAACTAGTCTGATCTAAAAAATATTGATAGCACTAATAAGTAAATCAAGTTTAAAAGATAAACAATTCACGGCATCAGTTAATTGAGATGTACACACACCCTGAGAGCAACACCACAACTGAACTACTTGGGCAAAGAAGTGGGGGAGAGCATGAATGAACGTCTCTGTAGGAAAGGGATGACTCACACTTGAGAATGCTTGTGTATTACTGCTTGAACTGTGTCAAACTCATGATACCATAGAGATACCGTCTTGAAGTTTTTACCTTTTATTACAGTCATGTTAAAAGGCAGTTTGAAGTTTAATTTATTTACACTAATTATGTCACTTTAAAATAAATAATTGGAAAAAGGAGACTTCAACTCCTCACTCCGCTGATATAATTGCAATTTCACAACCACTCCACAATACATAATTTACCATGTCACATCATTATATGCACAAGTAGATATTACAGAGAGACAAGCAACTCAGCTGAATAGACAAAAAAAAAAAAAAACTTTAAAAGTTTAGTCAGGTCTAATATTTCATATTCAGAGCAATTCTCAGCTCAGTGTGTTAGCCTATGATTAATATAGTCCAGTTGGAAATTTTGCTAAGAGAGCCAGAAAACTCGCTTAGGCCTAACACTGTGTTTTACCACCAAGTTGAAGTTTGAAATATCTTTTGATCTTTAAAAAAAAAAAATTCTGTTATCGGATCAAAAATACATAATTCAAAAAAATATTATGAACCATAAAAAAGTTGAATATAAGAATATTTAAATCTAACAAAAACATTATATTTTAAACAAACTTATTTTTAAAAAAAGACAAATATTGAACATTTAAATCTTGCATACATGAGATTAATTCGCGGAATTCCGCTTTTTTGGTCATCATTTGAGGCCTTCTTGAGGTTGATACAAAACTGAAGAGAAATTTTGGGAAGCTTAGTTGGGAAATAGGGTCGTTTCTTCATCTGTGAACGGTATTTCGCCTTTCAAAACTTTCGAAAATGTAAGTTTGAAAAACAGATTGAAGATTTTTCCGGTAATCGTAATTTCTGTTTCTCATGATGTTCCTTTTTTCCAGTAGTTGTTAAACATAACTTTATTCCATAAATATTAGTATTTCATCTTGAAAATGGTGGAACGATTTTCGAAAAAGGAAGCTAAATGGCGCAAAAATTTCACTTTAATCTTCAGGCATGAGATTCTGTTGTGTATTCACGAAATTCCAAATTTTCCATCATTTGGGTGGTTCTCGAGATCCATGCAAAACTGAACAGTAAGTTGGTGTGTGTGTGTGTGCCCGCCCGCCCGCGTGCTTGGGTGTCTATTTCCATCTGAGAATGGAATTCCGACTTTCAAAAATGAAAGTTAGACAGAGTGAAGATTTCTTCCGTAATCGTAATTATTTTTTTCTCGCGATGTTTCTTCTGCCCAGTATTGTAGTTAGATATAATTTTATTCCATAAGTATTTGTATTTCAACTGGAAAACGTAGAAAAATTTTCCGAAGACTGACAGAGAGAAGATTTTGCTTGCAGTGTAAAGTCCCCCCCCCACACACACACACACTCCGCGCAATGTTCCCTTTGTCCAGCGTTGTTGTAAAATGTCATTAATTTTATATTTGGAGTAGAGTGATGTGCTCCAGTTTACTATTTACAGATATAAATTTCAGTGAACAATTCTGTTTTGCTGATGCTGTGTCATATTCACACTGTTTCGCAGTGCATTCTGATTTTTCACCTCGGTCAAAAAGTTCAGCTTTTTTTTGCTTTGTCAGTCTCATGGGTGATCTTGGTAAACAACTTTAGAAATTACCAAGTGCAACACTTTTGAAGTTTTTAAAAGTATGATTCTATTTTCATTCCATTCTTAAATTTTGCAGATAAACTCATGAAATGTCTCATTTGAACATTTTTTTTATTTTTTTTGAAAAAAATAAAAAATGGTGTTTTTGAGATTTTCAAAAATCAAAATTTTCAAAATTGTACAAATAAATTTTTCATCGCAGTTAGTATGTGTTGTACGTCAAATTAAAGCCCTTTAAAAGAGCTTTAAGATAAGCCCTAGATAAGCTCTCTGTGACTAAGGGGGCTACAGATATATGGGTGTTTTTGCAAATAAGTGTGTATCTAAATTTTGCATTCTTTGCAATTTTCAGAAATCTGTGTAAAAAAAAAACTATAAAAAATAAAAACTTGGATATTCCACGTGCTGCGTGGAGTACATACCAAAAAGCAAGCAAATCAAAACACCGAGATTTCAAATAAATTTTTAACTGGTTGATTTGACATGGAATGACCCGGCTGCACTTTTTAATATAAATGAAAACTGAATGTTTTTGAAAACATTAAATATTTATTTGCATTGTGAATTTCCAGTTGTAGTAAGCTGCAGTAGAAAAATGTAATACATTATTAAACAGGGTGGCGACAAGACCTGGAAAATCGGGAAAAGTCGTGGAAAAGTCAGGGAAATTTGTGGCAAATCGAACGAATGCCAGCGATAAAATATTGGATGTTGTTTTAGCCAAATATATTTGCGAGCTTTATGTCTGCATACTATTTCATTAAAACGATGTAGTTTTATGGTCGTTTGACTCGGGCTCCAACGCACCCTTGTTCTATCAATCCACAATTCCGCCTCTGCCCCTAATGCCAGCACGTTTTTGGAATGGCTTCATGTTGTTGTAAATATACATCATTCAGACTGAATTATGTGTGCGCAGACGATAAAAAAAATCGAAAAGAGATATAATTATGTGTTAAAAGGAAAGGAAGAAAACAATTTCGGAATCAGATTGTTTTTAATTCTGTTTATAGGTCTTTTTTTCTCTTTTATTTACGAAGTGTAATAGTATAAATTATTTACTTTGTGTGCTTTGAAGTACCTTTTGCATCGAACGGATGCCCACTGTGTGCATTATTTTTTTCCTTCTGATTGTTTTGGTACAACAGTTCGTTATCGGAGATCGCGATGTTACGTACGCTTCGCATTTTCTCGGGTTCGGCTTTAGGAGTGACCTTGAGGAGACATCCTTTGCGCAAGACCAGCCGGGTTTTCAGCAAATTTCGCAAGTTTTGTCTTTTTAGCACGTCTTTTGTAAAAAAAGATTGTGCTTCTGTTATCGGTATGTCCAGGGCTCAACAAATCCTGGGCGCCAGGTCGCCCAGGCGCCTAAAATTCGGGCCGTGGCGCCCAATTTTCTTTTTAGTTGAGATTTCGTAATATATTGCAGTAAATACCGTAATTTCTGTTGTGTAATCCATAGATTATCTATTAAAAGGTTATAAATTTAGGTGCTGCGGACACCGGTAAAAAAAAATAAAAAAAACGGTGCGTCATTTTTTTGTTATTGGGAAAGTACCGAAAATGCGGTAACAGAAAAAATATAACGTAACAGCGAGATAGAAGACTGCAAAGAGATTGTAAGAATATATATTTTATTTTTTACTTAGAAGTATTTTGACAGAAAATATGACGCAAGGAAGGCGTTACTATTTGCGCGTGCGGAAGCCTACGCGGTGTGAGAATCCGTTACTCTCGGGAATCGCACAGCGCTATTCCGTAGCGTGTACCCATTCTGCGAATCGCATCGCTTAGTTTTGGTGCGCTGATTGTATTAGTTAAGTTTTTTTTCGATATTCAGTTGAAACGTGTTCAGAAATAAGACAATGCTATGGACTGTCCGCAATTTCAACGGATTTTTTGGTCTAACTAATGAACTACGATAATGCGGCAACAGCTAACGATTTTAGTTCTTTTTTTACTTAAAAGTAACATGACAGTTACTTTTTCAATAAGACGATCATTTTTTTCTTGCATCTTTGGATTTCTGAGTCGGTCCTGTGAATCGCAGTTTTCTGTCGGAAATTACGATTCACGATTAACATGATAGGTGCGGATCACGTGGTGTCGATTATACGACTGTTATGATGCCAATTACCACGGAATGTTCATATTTTCTACCGATTTATTTGTCTAACTACGGATTTTACGAATTTTCATTTTGTTTAAAAAAATATTTTGGTATTATTTTATAATATACATAAGATTCTTAAGCGGATTCGCGCAATTCCCAGTTGTTGTTTTTTTTTTTGTTTTTTTTTAGTCATCATTTAGATCGTTATCATGATTGATTCAAAATTGAAGAGAATTTGGGGGTTGGGTTATTTTCCGTCTGGGGACGGTATTTCGTGTTTCAAAGCTATCGAAAACAGTAGTTAAATGGAGTAAAAAGAATTTGCCCTAATCGTAATGTTTTTCTCCGGATGTTGTGTTTGTGTCTAATGGGTTCCATTTCAACTCAGGCAGGGTCGTACCATCATGGTCTCAGATTTCTCTAAAAAAATTAAGGGGTGTTCCTTGACTAAAATAATTAGAACTATATTTTTCTTTCGGCAAGAAAAATTTTCCCTTCGAGATAGAGGGTTTCAAATCTTGCACCGTCAAACAAGCTCTCTAGAAAACGGTTATTTTTCCTAACTTCAGCAAGTCATTGCAGCAGAGTTAAAAAATATATCGTGTTCTTGTATTTTTTTACATTGTGTGTATAACATATAATAATATATGGTGCTAATATTTGCTACACATCGTATGATTAAAATTTTAAAAAATCGTAAACTTTGTGATTTTTGAAAAAATTGAATTTTGTAAGTTTTTTTAAACAGGTTTGGATGGAGTTTTTTCTATATTCGTTTTTTTCGTTAAAGACATACAAATGTGCACTTTATTTGTAATTTTTTTGTGTGTCTGTGAAACTGCTAGTTTCCGCGTTTCGGCAGCGTTCAAAACAGCCGATTTTGAAAAATCTCTAACTTTGCAAACGATTTTCTCAAAAAGGCCATTTTTTAAAATTCTGAAAATTAAATCCCTGTTTCATTATCAACAGGAGAATATCTGTGTAAATTTTCACGGACCTAAAAACGCCCGTTTCCGAGTTAGACGCGTTTGAATTCGGTTTGAAAGCCTACGATTTCCCGTGTTCTAAAGGCGCCATTTTGGAAAAATCTCAGGCGCAAAGTACGTACGTTATCTCTTACCCGAATCAAAGCGTTAGATATTCTTTGCCCGAATGATGGAATGAGAGCATTGGGTTAGCTGGCCCTGGTTGGATACATCCACCTCACCCTTCCCGAGTGATGACATGCCTATAAAACTGTCGGGGGGGGGGATGATAACCAATACATAAAGAAAATTCTTGGTGTTCCACTAACAAAGTTGAGTTGCGAAAGACATCAGCAGTTGTTTGTTTGTTTGTTTACGTATATACTTAAACATCGCATAAGAAAAGACTATGAAAGAGTAGAAAACTGTTGTGAAACAATTTTAAGAAAAAGAGTGCAGGCACGTGTACCGTAAGTTAATTTTCGATGGCTAAACAACCTCTAGTTTTTCTGGGAGTTGCTAATTGTAGGCTACTGTCAGAAGAGCAGTTGCTGTTTTGTTATAGTTGCTAAAGTTAACCTCAGTTTTTCGTCATAGTAAAATATTCGCTCAAGACAGTTTTGTTCTCTGCGAACGGGGGAGAAGGTGCAATGCTCTTGACCTCGCTGCTGGGTTGATAGCGCTGGTCGCTACCGAAACTCTGCTTACCTCCTCTCCAAAACGTAATGGCAATTGTCTAATCTACTAAATAAATAACACATACGCGTGCATGCTTATTCATAAAATGTAAGTTGAGTATATTTCCTGTTCAATCAACTGATTTTACAAGTAGAATACATATACAACTTATGCACTTATAATGGTGTAAAGATTTTTATCTATTTAAAACATATTCATAGATTTCAATTTTTTTAAAGAGGGGGGGGGGTGATTGTGTTCTTAGTGATTTCCACCTGGGCCACGATAAACCATGCACTGCCCATGGCTTCTGTTCCCTTAGAAGATAATCCTGGATCGATGGGAGACCAGCGGAGTTTTGACACCCCCAACCCCAACCCCCTCACGTGGTGGTGAGGTGTCTCAAAGCTAGGTAGCTTTCAAAAATGTTTCAACTTAGTTGGCTGGTAACAAGAGAGGGATTCCATTTCAACTCTGGCAGGGTCGTGCCATCACGGTCTCAGATTTCTCTAAAAAAATTAAGGGGGTGTTCCTTGATTAAAATAAGACCCATATCTTTTCTTTCGGCAAGAAAAAATTTTCTCTTTGAGACAGAGGTTTTCAAATCTTCCACCGTCAAACAAGCTCTCTAAAAAACGTTTATTTTTCCTAACTTCAGCGAGTCATTGCAGCAGAATTAAAAAAGATCTTTTGCTCTGGTATTTTTTATTACATTGTGTGTATAACGTATAATAATATGTGATGCTAATATTTTTTACACATCGTATGATTAAAATTTTAAAAAATCGTAAACTTCGATTTTTAAAAAAAATTGAAATTTTTAAGATTTTTTTTAACTGGTTCAAATGGAGTTTTTTCTATACTCGTTTTTTTTGTTAAAGACATACAAATGCGCACTTTATTTTCAATTTTTTATGTGTCTGTGAAACCGCTAGTTTCCGCAGCGTTAAAAACAGCCGATTTTGAAAAATCTTCAACTTTTCCAACGATTTTCTCAAAAAGCCCTTTTTTAAAATTCTGAAAATTAAATCCCTGTTTTATTATCAACAGCAGAATATCTGTGTAAATTTTCACGGACCTAAAAACGCCCGTTTCCGAGTTAGACGCGATTGAATTTGGTTTGAAAACCTACGATTTCTCCGTGTTCTAAGGGCGCCATTTTGGAAAAATCTAAGGCGCAAAGTATGTATTCTCTTACTCGAATGAGAGTGTTGGATCCGTCCACCTCACCCTATCCTGAGCGATAACATGCCTATAAAACGGTCTTGGAAAAAAAAATAACAAATCTATATATAGAGAGAATTGAATGTATGTCAATTTAGAACCATCAAACTTGGTATACTATCTCGTGGTACCCTAATTTAGACCGTAGACGGTTTTTGGAAGGGGGAGCCCGGGTCAAAGGGCCCCACGCAAAATTTCCGTAAAATCTAGTTTTCAATTTAGAACCATCAAATTTGGTATACTTTTTCTTGGCACCCTAACTTTGACTAGACGGTTTGGGAAGGGGTCGAAACCCGGGGTCAAGCCTCCCACCCCTACAAAATTTTCGTAAAATATTTTACAAAGTTAGGGTGCCAAGAAAAAGTATACCAAATTTGATGGTTCTAAATTGAAAACTAGATTTTACGGAAATTTTGCGTGGGGCCCTTTGACCACGGGCTCCCACCCACCCAGGGCTCTACCCCCCTTCCAAAAACCATCTACGGTCTCAGTTAGGGCACTATAGTTTACAAGTATATTTTACGGAAATTTTGTGTGGGGGCCCTTTGACCCAGGGCTCCGACCCCTTCCAAAAACAGTCTGCGGTCTAAGTTAGGGTACCATGCTATAGAATTCCAAATTTGGTGGTTCTAAATTAAAAACTAGATTTTATGGAAGTTTTGTGTGGAGCCCCTTGACCCCGGGCTCCGACCCCTTCCAAAAACCGTCTACGGTTTAAGTTAGGGTACCATGAGATAGTATACCAAGTTTGGTGGTTTTAAATTGAAAACTGTAAATTTGTTTAGCATACATACATTCAAATCTATATATATAGATTTGTTATTTTTTTTCCCAAGACCGTTTTTTAGGCATGTTATCGCCCAGGGTAGGATCAGGTGGACGGATCCAACGCTCTCATTCGGGTAAGAGAATACGTACTTTGCGCCTGAGATTTTTCCAAAATTGCGCCTTTAGAACACGGAGAAATCATAGGTTTTCAAATCAAATTCAAACGTGTCTAACTCGGACACGGACGTTTTTAGGTCCGTGAAAATTTACAGAGATATTCTCCTGTTGATAATGAAACAGGGATTTAATTTTCAGAATTTTAAAAAGGGCTTTTTTGAGAAAATTGTTGGCGAAGTTGGAGATTTTTCAAAATCGGCGTTTTTAAACGCTGCAGAAACTAGCAGTTTCACAGACACATAAAAAATTGCAAATAAAGTGCACATTTGTATATCTTAAACAAAAACTCCATTTGAACCAGTTAAAAAAAATCTTAAAAATTTCAATTTTTTTTAAATCAAAGTTTACGATTTTTTAAAATTTTAATCATACGATGTGTAAAAAATATTAGCATCACATATTATTATACGTTATACACACAATGTAATAAAAAATACCAGAACAAAAGATCTTTTTAATTCTGCTGCAATGACTCACTGAAGGTAGGAAAAATAACCGGTTTTTTAGAGAGCTTGTTTGACGGTGGAAGATTTGAAACCCTCTGTCTGGAAGGGAAAATTTTTTCTTGCCGAAAGAAAAGATATGGGTCTCCTTATTTTAATCAAGGAACACCCCCTTAATTTTTTTAGAGAAATCTGAGACCGTGATGGTACAACCCTGCCAGAGTTGAAATGGAATCCCTCTCTTATTACCAGCCAGCTAAGTTGAAACATTTTTGAAAGCTACCTAGCTTTGAGACACCTCATCACCACGTGAGACGAGGGGGGGGTGTCAAAACTCTGCTGGTCTCCCATCGATCCAGGATTATCTTCTAAGGGAACAGAAGACATGGGCAGTGTATGTTTTATCGTGGCCCAGGTGGAGATCACTACGAACACAATCCCCCCCCTCTTTAAAAAAATAGAAATCTTTGAATATGTTTTAAATAGATAAAAATCTTTACTCCATTATAAGCGCATAAGTTGTATATGAATTTTACTTGTAAAATCAGCTGATTGAACAGGAAATATACTCAACTTACATTTTATGAATAAACATGCACGCATATGTGTTAATTGTTATTTATTTAGTAGATTAGACAATTGCCATTACGTTTTGGAGAGGAGGTAAGCAGAGTTTCGGTAGCGACCAGCGCTATCAACCCAGCAGCGAGGTCAAGAGCTTGCACCGTCTCCCCTCCGTTCGCAGAGGACAAAACTGTCTTGAGCGAATATTTTACTATTACGAAAAACTGAGGTTAACTTTAGCAACTATAACAAAACAGCAACTGCTCTTCTGACAGTAGCCTACAATTAGCAACTCCCAGAAAAACTCGAGGTTGTTTAGCCATCGAAAATTAACTTACAGTACTCGTGCCTGCACTCTTTTTCATAAAATTGTTTCACAACAGTTTTCTACTCTTTCATAGTCTTTTCTTATGCGATGTTTAAGTATATACGTAAACAAACAAACAAACAACTGCTGCTGCTGTCTTTCGCAACTCAACTTTGTTAGTGGAGCAGCAAGAATTTTCTTTATGTATTGGTTATCCCCCCCCTGACAGTTTTATAGGCATGTCATCACTCGGGGAAGGGTGAGGTGGATGTATCCTACTAGGGCCAGCTGACCCAATGCTCTCATTCCATCATTCGGGCAAAGAATATCTAACGCTTTGATTCGGGTAAGAGATAACGTACATACTTTGCGCCTGAGATTTTTCCAAAATGGCGCCTTTAGAACACGGGAAATCGTAGGCTTTCAAACCGAATTCAAACACGTCTAACTCGGAAACGAGCTTTTTTAGGTCCGTGAAAATTCATACAGATATTCTCCTGTTGATAATGAAACAGGGATTTAATTTTCAGAATTTTAAAAAATGGCGTTTTTGAGAAAATCGTTGGCAAAGTTAGAGATTTTTCAAAGTGGGCTGTTTTTAACGCTGCCGAAATGTGGAAACTAGCAGTTTCACAGACACACAAAAAATTACAAATAAAGTGCACATTTGTATGTCTTTAACGAAAAAAACGAATATAGAAAAAACTCCATCCAAACCTGTTTAAAAAAACTTAAAAAATTCAATTTTTTTCAAAAATCACAAAGTTTACGATTTTTTAAAATTTTAATCATACGATGTGTAGCAAATATTAGCACCATATATTATTATATGTTATACACACAATAAAAAAAATACAAGAACACGATATATTTTTTAACTCTGCTGCAATGACTTGCTGAAGTTAGGAAAAATAACCGTTTTCTAGAGAGCTTGTTTGACGGTGCAAGATTTGAAACCCTCTATCTCGAAGGGAAAAATTTTTCTTGCCGCAAGAAAAAATATGGGTCTAATTATTTTAGTCAAGGAACACCCCTTAATTTTTTTAGAGAAATCTGAGGCCATGATGGTACGACCCTGCCTGAGTTGAAATGGAACCCATCTCATAGTATTCCTGTTAAATATCATTTTATGGCATATATGTTCGTATTTCAGCTTGAAACTGTAGGCAAGACTTTGTGCAAAAATGGAAGTTATACGCCGCGAAAATTGCCTTCTAATCTTCAGGCTTGAGGTTCTTCCGCGAATTCGAGAAATTCCGCCGTTTTCGTTATGTTGGCCACTCAGGAGATCGATGCACAAGTAAATAGAATTGTGTGTGGGGGGGGGATAGATGTTCGCCGGAGGACGGAATTCAATCTTTACGAAACTTTCGAAAACGGAAGTCGACGGAGTTCAGATTTTTTCCGTAATCGTAATTTCTGTTTTCTCGCGATGTTGCCTCTGTCCAGTATTTTTAAGTTATATCAGTAGTGGTGATGCCACTCAGTACAGAACTTTCTACATGTCTACAGCACTTGTACAAACTCTGATGCTATTTAATATGAGTTGCATTGGCAATTCAAAGCAGGGTTTAAATTGGTTCAAAAAATGCTAAAAGGGGGGAAGTCGTAGCAAAATGCTAAAGAAAGTTAGCTGCTTTTGTTGCGCAGTAAATCGTAACATCAATTTAATCATTTACACCAACAACACTTTGGACATCAGTGGAAAACTAATTATTTTGGAAGATACTAACATATTTAAAAGAAAACTGTATTGGGCAGAATAAGTTGTTATACAGCTAACGGGTACGTAATGGATAAGGACCTATTTTTAAAACCACGATTAAATAAGCCTAAAATCCAAATCTTTATCACTTGCAAGGACATTGTTTTTTCTTGCTGCAACACACAATTTGTAGTTCAAATATGACATTTTATCTGTCCAGTTAACTTGCACCCATTTGTAAAGGGAGCACCATTTTCACACAAGTTGCTCAGAAAGTATACAGTAGTAGCCAAAATTGTGGAAACCTTTTGGAAATAGTGTATTTTTGAGGTTTGATGGCTCATAACACCACATTTTTTTTTTTTGGGAGTAATACCATAAAATTATGTATCAATGGAAAAATAATTTCATCAAGAATGTAATGAAATAACTTTTTTGAAGGATTTTGTATTAGAACAGTAGTTATAAAGAACAAAAGTGAAAAGCATAGAAAATATTAGATATACAAAAATTAAAGTATACTGTAGATTCAATAGCAGTTTTACTTTTTTTAACTCACAATTACAATTTTATTGTATTTATTACGATAAATCATGCTGCAGTGCGCTAATACAATTTTGCAGCCAAAAATGCGATTTTTTTTAAATAGTCATGTTTTCCCCCATTTTTTCCCTTTTCAGGCAGAAGCCGTGTAGCAGAATTCCGGCGATGGGTGACGTACGTCACAGATTTATTTTGGTCCTGCAGACAAAAACAACATTTCCAGAACCCTATGAAACCATTTTGAAGACTTCCTATCATGGATACAAGTTTTCTGCCTTTCAAAATTTCCAAAAACGAAAGTTAGGCATAGCGAGGATTTCTTCCGTAATCGTAATTTTTTTCTTGCGAAGGACGATGTACGTCGCAGAATTATTTTGTACTCATCCCCGTAGCAGAATCACGGCGACTTACATTGCAGATTTATTTTGTATTCATCCCCGTAGAAGAATCGCGGTGATGTACATCACAGATTTATTTAGTACTCATCCCCGTAGAAAAATCAGGGCGACGTACATCGCATGTTTATTTTGTACTCATCCCCATAGCAGAATCGCGGCGATGGCCGACGAACATCGCAGATTTATTTTATACCCAGACCCGTAGAAGAATCGCGGTGATGGCTGACGAACATCGCAGATTTATTTTGTGCCCGCCCCGTAGAAGAATCGCAGATTTATTTTTCACCCGCCCTGTAGAAGAATCGCAGATTTATTTTGTACCCACCCCCGTAGAAGAATCGCGGCGACTGCCGATGCACATTGCAGATTTATTTTGGTCCTACAGACAAAAACGACATCCCTAGAACCCGATAAAACCATCTTGCAGACTCCCTAAAATGAAAGTTTTTCACCTCTCAAAATTTACGAAAATGGAAGTTAGGCGAAGTGAGGATTTCTCCCGCAATCGTAATCTTTTTTCTAATAATTAACAACATAAAAGTGTTTGCTGATTAGATTTAATTAGTTTCTCAATAAAATTTTGATGTAGGGAAAAAAATCCCTACATTCTCATCATCAAGAATTTATATAGCTGAAATAGGCTTCAGAAATTATCAGCATGCATCGTGCTACGATTTTTCTATCTGAGTGTTATGTTTTTTTGGTTCTGAGAGGTTGGCAGGTCTGGCAATCGCAGCACATTAGGGTGTTTCATATTATAGGGTTAAAATAAAAATATTACATTTTTGTTGACTGCTCATGCCCTCATTCCTACTGATATAAAAAGGATATCTGACAAATTTAAGGAAGATTGGGTAACATTTAGATGTCGCACTCTTTCACATTAATATATAATAAATATATAGTAAATATGAACTTCCATTGTGCATGGCTTTTATCGATTATGAAAAAGCCTTTGATTCGGTGAAACCATCAGCAGTTACAATGGCTCTGAAATCCTGCGGTATTGAAGATGCATACATTAATATTATTAATAACATCTATGAAAATGCAAGTGCAAAGTTTCGGCTGTTTGAAAATACAACACACATAAAAATTGGAAAAGGAGTGAGACAAGGTGACACCATATCTCGGAAGCTCTTTAATGCCACATTGGAAAATGTCTTTCAATCACTGAACTGGGAAAACAAAGGGATAAAGATTAATGGAGATTATCTAACCCACCTTCGTTTTGCTGATGACATAGTCATTTTTGCGACTACCCCATCAGAGCTACAGAGTATGATCCAGGAACTTGCTGACAAGAGTAAAGAAGTGGGATTTAAAATGAACTTTCAGAAGACAAAAGTGATGTTCAATGCTTTTACAAGAAATGAAGATTTATCGATTGATGGAGAAAAACTGGAGATAACAGATGCGTACGTTTATCTTGGACAGCAGATATCAAGTGAGGGTCACATTGATGAAGAAATTAATCGGTGTACAAAACTTGCCTGGAGAGCTTTTGGAAGAAACAGCATAATTTTCAAGAGCAATATGCCATTATGTCTTAAAAGAAAAGTGTTTGATCAATGCATCCTTCCAGTGCTTACGTATGGTGCAGAGACGTGGACCTTAACTAAAAGAGACATACAAAGGCTGCAGACAACTCAAAGTATCATGGAGAGGTGCATGCTTGGTGTAACCAGGAGAGATAAGAAGAGGAACTCGTGGATCCGAAAAATGACAAGAGTGGAAGACATCATGATCAGAGTTAAATCCCTGAAATGGCAATGGGCTGGACATACTGCCAGAAGGGCAGACCATCGATGGACAGCCGAAATTTTAGATTGGATTCCAAGGGACAGGAAAAGACCCAGAAGAAGACCACATGGAAGATGGGTGGATGAAATTCGAAAGTATGCGGGAGTGACATGGAGGAGACTGGCACAAGACAGACCGTTGTGGAGGAAACTTGGGGAGACCTTCGTCCAGCAGTGGATTGATAATGGTTGACAATGATGATGATGATGATGATATAGGCTAAAGAAACAAGATTTCCAATGATTATTATTTTTATTATCAAATCCATCCAACGAAACTAAACTTCAAAAAAGACTTAGATGAAACAACTTAAATAACATTCATGTTATCTACATTAGTTAAATTTGTAAGATGCAACTCCTGTTTTCGTTCGCTTGGTGACAACTTTTCTGTGGTGCTCGACAATCCTCAACAGGAACTATTTCTGGTGTTCATCCCTGACTAACTCATTAAATTTTTTTATTTGGGCTATACCCCTTTCAGCAGTGTCATTCACCACTTTAAGGGCATTGATAGAGCTTCTTAGTGATTGCTGCAATATTCTTCCACATCGTTAACCCCAAACAATCCAAAGAATGTCTTTGTATGGCTGGTAACAAAATCGCTCAGGTCTTTCTCTTGAAAACCTACGTTTTCTTCATCTAATCGTTTCATTCCATTTGGCTTCTCTAAAATATGGAACATCTTTTCCTTCTCAGCTAGAGTAATACTATCATTCAGGAAAGCCAATCCAACATTTGTTTCTGACAGATACCAAATACCGAAGGTGTCTTTTAGCCACTTTCAAAGCACTCTCCTTGACATTTCTATCTGGGTAAGAGTTCAGAAATTGAATCATATCCAAGTCATTCTTTAGTACCCATCGACTTAAAACTGCCTCATGCCAAAAGCGGACATGAGACTGGCAAAATATGCTACTTTTCTCATTCCCTTCAATTCACGATTAGTCATCTCCAGTTTTTTATGAAACAGGATATGTTCAATCAGATATGGCCTTTGCCATCCACTTTGCTTGATGATGGGCTCCAGGAGCCCTGAATTGGAAATCACTTTCAGACCAACCTCCAAGAAAAAGGAGAGACAGACGTAAAAATTCTTCATAATCTTCTCTTGAATGACTTGCATCTTTCAAGTCTTTTTGAAGGTAGTCAACCGTTTTCACATGTTGGTCTTCTAGAAAACCTTGGACGGGCTCTTCTTCATCCAACATGGTCGTATATGGCTTCTTATCAACTAAATTACAATGGTTTTGGAACTTTCAAAAGGTCTGGATATCACGACCACTTGATGGTACGTTAGAACACTCTTCAAAGACGGCCTTCAAGATCAGTTCATAGGGGTGATGGCGGCAAGCCAGCCTCAACAGAATCCGCCCAACTTCCTTCTCAACAGTTGTACATGCTTTTTGAATTAGTCCTGTATTTGACACTGTAGAATCAAAACAGAGATCAATTGGTCACATAAACCGAGTCAGTTCAACTCCTGAATGATGACTCAAGCTATTTGCTCACCAGTTCCTTTCTGGGAAACAGGCACTCCAAGCAAATGTTCAAAATCATTTCCAGTTACAACAACAGCAACTCGGTCTTCTTATTCTTTACAACTTGAACACATTTTCTTTTCTTCTGAATAAACTGATTTCTTCTATTATCCATGGCCAAACTGTACGTAAATTTGTTTTGCATTGTAGTTATGCCCTCTTAAATTGAAAAGATCACACAAAAATATTTTTTTTTATGAAAGGATTATAACATATTATTTATTTTAGAAGTAAGATCCATTTCCGTTGTTAAGAGTTCAAAGAAATACATTTTCAATTTATTTCGCAGTTTGCATACATTGAGAAAATCACTTGAACAATAAACTGATATATGTATATTCTTTAATAAAGGCAACTATTTCTAAATGGAAGCCAGCAACTCTCAGTTTCTTATTTCAAAATCTAAACTGAAACTAAACACGGGTGACAAATGTTTTTAGTTATTAGAAAAGAAGAAAGTTGACTGTGTTTATTTAATGCAAAAACAGACCAAAACTGTAGCTAGTTCCATAGGGGGAAATAAAAGAAGCCCAAACAGCAGTTTCAGAAAATAACAAACTAAAGCAGAAGTTTCCTAAACTTTAATGTAGCAATAATATTTAACCTTATTTATGTTTATTAAGAAATCAAGCACTGAAAAAGTATCTCTTACAGCTAAGAATGTATTTCATATGGCTTTCAAATGTTAAATAATATTTTATCCATTCATTTTAAATTTTATGAAAATCCAGAGAGGATAAAAAGAATGTGATGGCAATACAGAATTCCATTCGTGAAGACTCAATGCATTGTTGTGCAGTACATTCTCATGACTGCAGTGTCTGTTGAAAAATGCATACAAAATTTAAGTTACTATTACCATAAAATTTTAAGCTGTTTAAAACTGATAATTTGTGATAGAATACTTAAATAAAAAAATCCATTGAAATTAATTGATTTTCTACCCAAGGTTCTTTAAATATTTATTTTTTGAGGGTTTTTTTATTTAAATCTAAATTTTTCAAACTTTTAAAGTGTAAATTGCGGCATTATTTTAATTGTGAAACTACTAAAATGAGTTTTCTTGAATATTGAGAGAATATTATAGTTTATACAAAGTTAGTAATGACATCCTTCTTCCCTTTAGTAATGGCCTCACACTGTGAAAAGACTTGTTAAAAAGAATTTAATTATTTGTAACTTTTGACAGTTTTACACATTGCTGTTGCAAAATTCTTATAATATTGTGAGAAAATCAAGAAGTTTAGTATATGTATTTTTTTTATTTTAAAATGTCACTTTTTAAAATTTTAATTTAAAATTTCCAAAATCTTAAATTATGGGAGCAAACTATATGACCAACTGCAGGATGTATTAAACCTTATTTAGTAAGCTTCCTGTTGATGCGACGATCAGCTTGATAACATAGTTGGATCTCAAGATATTAAAACTCGAGTTGTAGCAACTAGCAAGTCTTTAAAAAACAGAGAAATTCAGAATTTTTTTATTTTTTTTTAACTTTCTACTGTATGGCAAAGCAAAAGTACTATTTCAAGAAATAGTACTTTTTCTTTGCTATTTTAAGAGTACCTTCTGACCAATTTTCATCTAAAGCAGAGATGTCAATGATGAGTGCTATGTTGATTTGACAAGAAATGAACCCAAAGTTATAAATGTGCATGCATATTTAATGGTACTTTGAAATAATTTCCATCTCCTCATTTCTGTCTGTTTGGTATTTTATTTGGCAGTGTGTGTGTGAGAGAGGGGGGGGGTTAAGGGGGTAGGGAGAGAGAGTGAGTGAGTGAGAATTATAGCCTTTCTTAAAGTTTTGTAGCTTTACTGTCCATTTCTCGTAATCTGAATCTTTTTAATATAAATATTGGTACATTGATTCTGCAATTACTGTCATGAAAGTCCTTTGTTTTCCTTTGGAAAGTAAGCAAGGTAGGTCAAAGTGTTGGTTGGAGTTTATTGGCACAGAATCCACAATGATGGGAGGGTAGCAGTATGAAATTGTTTAACCCTGCCTACAAAAACATTTACTAAATATTGCTTTCATTTTTGTATGTAATTTCTTTTTTCACGGTGCTGTCACTAAGAGGACGACAAGCTTTTGTTTATTGTTACCCCTTTTTTCTCTCAGAATTTAAAAAGAAAAATTAACTGTCAACTTCTGTGGAAGGTGGTTCTTACTCAAATTGTCATTTTCTTTAGATCTGGCAACTTCAGTTTTGCTATCACTGCCACTGATTAATACATGATGCTTCAGAAAGCCCACAAAAGCAGCAAAAGTGAAACAACTTTTTTTCATAGATCTTATCTTCAGTTCCATGTGTTGCTTTCATGACAAGATGAAAAAAAATCAGGGAATTTTAGTTGTGTGGCAGTTTTTCACCCTATTATCATTCCCACTGGACTAAATAAACACTTTATCTCTTATCACTTAAGAAGATTTTTCTCTACAGGAAGCTGTAATTTCTTCTGCCATGTAATAGAACAGGCTCTGGAGTAGTACAGCTGAACAGGCAGCAAAGCTTTTGTAAAGTAAATGACACAACATTTTTTCTTGACATTTATATGATGATTCTCTTAAAATAGGGGTTTTGTGTTGTTATTGTCTTCATGAATAATAAACTGAAAAGTCACTCCAGTTAATTGGGGGTTGATATTCCAGCATCCTGCATCAACATCATAACAACTTTGATTTTGAATGGTTCTGTGTAGCCAAATATGACTCTTGCACTATTAAAATCTGAAGAATAAACAAAAATACAACCCAAACATCGCACTTGTTAAGGCAAGTTTTCATTCTTAATTTGTATTCGAATTTTGTTATGTGCATTTCTCATGTAAAACGTCCAGTCTTTGCTTTTTGTGATGATGGGAAGCTCATTTATCAGAAAAGGGACATCATGGCCAGTTACCCTGTTGCTAACTGTTTTTGAAATTGTCTCTCAGTTTTGTGCTGGGGCATCACTTTGGTGCCATATCTTTACTGTCTTGATCTTCTGCCTTACGTGGAGTCATTTAAATTTCACATGGCCTTCACATCAAAAAGCAAAATTATAGGAGAAAACAATATTCATAGAAGCTGTGTAAACAGTAATCACTTATTACTTTCAGTAATGAACTATGATTTAGAGCAGTGTACACCAAACTTTTCATTGTGCTGTGCCACTTTGTGTTATTGTGTTATTGAGTATACAGGAGGGGTCACTTTAAAATTACAGGTAGATTCAGTCAGTATACTATGATTTTGTGATATACTTTGTTTACAAGGAACTTTAGAGTTGCATAAAATTTCAACTATTCATTACATAATATGATGAAAAATAAAATCACAAAATATAGTAGGTGTTGCCATTCATGACATAAATTCAAACCTTTCAAATCATTTGATGTTGTACCTCTTCTCTCTGTTTCCAGTCTTGACAATTTTCTATAAGATAAAGATCATTTGAACCAGTAATTTTATGTTAGACAACTGACATGTTGCAAATATATCTGACAATTTTCTTTTGAAAAAGTGCTGTTAATGTGTCAAAACTTCTACAGTGTCCTTCAAAGTATGTTGTCCTATATTTTGAACATGTCTGACCAAATCTGTTTTGTTGTATTTTTCATAAAGCTGCAATTAAAAATATGGCAAACAAAACAGATTTGGACAGACACGTTCAAAATACAGGATATAAAGTGCTTTGGAACACTGTAGAAGTTCTGACACATCAACAGCACTTTTTCAAAAGAAAATTGTCAGGACTGGAAATAGAGCGAAGAAGAGGTACAACATTAAATGATTTGAAACGTTGGAATTTACCTCATGAATGGCAACACCTGCTATAGCTGTAGTCCTGATCAAGGGTAGGGGTATTACCTGAAAATTTAGCTTAAAAATGTCCTTTATGCCTTAGAAAAATAACATTATTTTGAACTATTAATGGTTGTAATGCAAACATTCAAGTTCAAGGTTTCTACAAGGTCATGAAAGTTACAAAAAAAATCACAAATTGGCAAAGAGGTCATGAAATAGTCATGAATATACTGCTGATATTCATGACTAATTCATACCCCCCCCTTTTCCTACCACTCTTTTGATCTTCTTGTGCTGAATAAAAAGTAAAAAGGTGTAAAATTTGGAATGGTGAAATCGTTCTGCGTATATCTTATAGTAGAACAAAGCTAGTGTTTAATAATTGAAACTATGTGTTTGCATGTATCATTGTAAAGGTCGTAGAGTGAGGTTAAGGGGCATAGTACCACCCTAAATACCATAAAGCCTGAAACTGTCTGTTGTTTCACTTCTTTGTTTAGTAACGACAATGGTAAACTGAAGGTGACTCCTACTGATCCCTCATAGGTCATGCAGATTTAAAGAACAGGTAAGGGTAGGAAATCTGACTCACTTTGACAGGCATTTCAGTCGGCAATGGTTGTTTGTATGTATGGGTGTTTTGGACGTTATGGTCGTTAAAGGGTTAAGAAAAATTTTTCTAGGTTGCAAAAATTGTGTTTAAGTTTGTGAAAAAGTTATGACATTCCATTTCCCAAATCCAGTAAACACCCTGATGTTGGAATGCACTGAATCACCTGTGTAGTCTAGATAATGCAGAAAATAAACCTGTAGGTCTTCAAACTTCAATACCCACCCTTTCCCATAGCAGAATCGCAGCAACAGGCAACATGCTGCAGATTTATTTTGGTCCTGCAGACAAAAACAATATCCCTAGAACCCTATTAAATCCTTTTCTGCAGACTCAATTATGGATGCAAGGTTTCTGTCCTTCAAAACTTGTCGAAAACGGAAGTTAAATGAAGTAAAGATATATTCCGTAATAGTCATTTTTTATTTATTTTTTTTTTTTGCTCACGATGTTCCTTCAGTCTTGTAATTGTTGTTAAATATCATTTCATTGCATAAATGTTTGTGTTTCAGTTTGAAGATGTAGACAATTTCCAAAAACAGAAATTAGACAGAGCCCTGTAATCCTAAATTCTTTTTCTCATAATGTTTTCTCTGCCTTGTATGGTCATTTAGATAAATGATTGTATTTAAGGGTTAAAATGGGGAGGAAATTTTCTGAAAACAAAAGTTGGACGAAGGGAAAATTTCTCCCATAATTGTAAAATGGAGGTAAAAATTTTCAACAATAAAAGCTACATGCAGCATTTTTTTCTTGCCTTGTTTCCTTTGCACTGTATCATTGTTTAAGCATAATTTAATTACAAAAATTTTGGACATAGCAAAGATTTCTGTAATCATAAAAAAAAAAATTCTAGTGATGCCTCTATCCTTTATTGTTGTTAAATATAATTTCATTCCATAAATATTTGTGTTTCAACTTTAAAATGGAGGTAAAATTCAAAGTATAGAAGACAGAGTGTTCCTGATACTATTTATCATTGCAATTGCTGTACTACCTAGATTAGACTTTTCATTTAGGTAGAAGAAATATAAGGTGGTCAGTGTTTCTCTCTCCTTTTTTCTAAATTTATTCATGTGCAAATCTTTATTGTTTTACGCATCTAGTAGTTATCTTGTCCGATGACCACCCACAGATTATTTTGTGGCACCATGATATCTGTCACAGACTGATCAATGACTTTCTGCTGTGTGGCCACTTTTTAATATTTCATTAGGATGCAAACAGAATTGTAACTTTTGAATGCCCTTCAGTCTGAATTGGATAAGAATGATTTGAACATTGCCAGATTTCTGCAGTTTTTAAGTTTTAGCCGTTGCCATAAGGGATATCTTAATTAATGGGATTATGAAGGGTGTGTTTGAATTACAAATTTTCAAAGCCTTGGTGGTCCTCTTAATTTTTTTTTTTTTTTTTTTATACTCATTTTCTTTCACACATTTTGCATTTGAACTGGTTGACTGCAAACATGAAACTGAAAGAAGTGTGTGAGCTATGTAAGTGGTGTCTAAACTCTCCAATATCCTCAAAGACAAAATAAGAAAATTTCAGGAAATTTGATCTCCTTGCTGTTTCAGTGTGTGTTCCCAAGCCATTTCACTGAAATCAGTGCCTTTTTAGTGAGTCTCAAAACCCTAGGGTATTGATGAAATGAGCTCTCTGAAGGACTGTTTGTCAAAGTTTACCAACCACTACAGAAACAACACTTTTAGTCCTTCCTGTGATCAAGGAATTGTTCATTCCCTTCCACCAAGCTTCACCATTCTCACTTGTTATTCTGCTACTGTTTTTGACAGCTGTCTATGTGTATGAAAAAAAGGAAAGGGGCATAGGGAAGCTGTACTTCCTTATGTGTTTATGACCATCCACTGCAAATTCTTTCCTTCTACACACAATGGCTAAATGACTCCAACAACTGTGGGAGGGGAACAAGAATTCTATTGGAAATGAGGAACCTGGGAATAAAAGAGGCAAAAAAAATAGACATGAGTAAACAAAGCAACAACATATGTATAGCAAAATCTCAAAGTGCCAGCAATGTGTGTGTATATATCATCATCATCATCATCATTGTCAACCATTATCAATCTACTGCTGGACCGAAGGTCTCCCCAAGTTTCCTCCACAACGGTCTGTCTTGTGCCAGTCTCCTCCATGTCACCCCTGCACACTTTTTCAATTTCATCCACCCATCTCCCATGGTCTTCTTCTGGGTCTTTTCCTGTCCCTTGGAATCAATCTAAAATTTCGGCTGTCCATCGATGATCTGTCCTTCTGGCAGTATGTCAGCCCATTGCCATTTCAGGGATTTAACTCTGATCATGATGTCTTCCACACTCTTGTCATTTTTCGGATCACGAGTTCCTCTTCTTATCTCTCCTGGTTACACCAAGTATACCTCCATGCTTCTTTGGAGTTGTCTGCAGCCTTTGTATGTCTCTTTTAGTTAGGTCCACGTCTCTGCACCATCGTAAGCACTGGAAGGATGCATTGATCAAACACTTTTCTTTTAAGACATAATGGCATATTGCTCTTGAAAATTATGCTGTTTCTTCCAAAGCTCTCCAGGCAAGTTTTGTACGCCGATTAATTTCTTCATGTGTGACCCTCACTTGATATCTGCTGTCAAGATAAACGTACGTGTCTGTTATCTCCAGCTTTTTCTCCATCCATCTGATAAATCTTCATTTCTTGTAAAAGCATTGAACACTTTTGTCTTCTGAAAGTTCATTTTAATCCCACTTCTTTACTCCTTGCTCAGCAAGTTCTGGATAAACCTCTGCAGCTCTGATGGGCTAGTTGCAAAAATGACCGTCATCAGCCAAAACCAGAAGGTGGGTTAGATAATCTCCATTAATCTTTATCCTTGTTTTCCCAGCTCAGCGACTGAAAAACACCCTCCAATGTGGCATTAAAGAGCTTCGGAGATGGTGTCACCTTGTCTCACTCCTTTCAATTTTTACGTGTGTTGTATTTTTAAACAGCCTAATCTTTGCACTTGCATTTTCATAGATGTTATTAATAATATTAATGTATGCATCTTCAATACATGAGTTTTCAGAGCCATTGTAACTGCTGATGGTTTCACCGAATCAAGGCTTTTTTCATAATGTTAAAAGCCATGCACAATGGAGAAGTTCATATTCTTTGCTCTTTCAATTAGTTCTCTCAGCACATGGATATGATCTATTGTGCTGTAGCCACTCCTGAATCCAGCTTGTTCTCGGTTGAGCCGTGTCCAGTGCTACCTTCAAGCGGTGTGAAAGAACTTTAGTGAAGATTTTATAAACTACTGATAGGAGGCTGATAGGTCTGTAGTTTCCGAGATCCTCAATGTCACCTTTCTTATGTAGCAGGATCATTGTAACGGTGTTCCAATCCTCAGGAATCTTTCCTTCATTAAGGCATCGAGTGAAAATTTGTTGATGCTGTTTCGATTTCTCCACTTGCTTCTTGTATGATGTCTACAGTAATTCCATCTTCTCCTGGAGCTTTTCCCGCTTCATGTTCTTGATTGCATGTGCAACTTCTGCTGGAAGTTGGAGGAACTCTGGTACTGGTATCTTTCATGATGTCTAGTGCATGTATCATCCCTTTCATATAATTTGGAGTAGAAATCTTTTCACTCTTGTCAAAATTTCGCCTCTATTTCTTGTTACAGAACCATCTTCTTTTTCTCAGTGCCATAATCTGTTTTCTTCCCTTACTATGAGATATCCCTTTGCTATCTTTAGGCTTTAGTTGTTTTCAATTGCTTTCCTCACTAGTTCACAGTTGAATTTTCTTACGTCTTCAGTGATACTTTTCGTACTGTCTTGCATA
Organism: Macrothele yani; assembly: GCA_039090855.1. Classification (NCBI taxonomy): domain Eukaryota; kingdom Metazoa; phylum Arthropoda; class Arachnida; order Araneae; family Macrothelidae; genus Macrothele; species Macrothele yani. Next base: position 86,471,869 of record CM077003.1, on the reverse strand, counting down.
GCTCTATATATTCCACTTTGGAAGTCACGAGGAACCTGGGAATGAGGAACCTGAGGAATAAAGAGGCAAAAAAAATAGACATGAGTAAACAAAGCAACAACATATGTATAGCAAAATCTCCAAGTGCCAGCAATGTGTGTGTATATATATATATATATATATATATATACACACATTGCGATATTATTTACGACCGTAGTGACCATATAGATTGGTGAGATGTAAGATGCACCTCAACACTAAACTGGAACGTGGCAAGCTCATAAGACAAACAAAATGTATTGACATAACCAGCCTTAAAAAACACCATAATACTTTCAAGTTGGAACTGAAGAACAGATTCTCTGCTTTAGAAGGCCTAACATCGGAAGAAGTGGATATTTCTGAAGTTAACAGAAAAGTAACCAAAGCTCCAATGGAAACAGCAACAAAATTAGCTGGGTCTAAGAACAAGTTGCATGTGAACAAATTATCAGGAAAAACCAAAATGTTGATTCAAAAAAGAAGAGAGATGAGGACAACTAAAGAAGATGTGACTTCCAAAGTGGAATATATAGAGCTATGCAAGACAGTAAGAAAAAGTATCACTGAAGACATAAGGAAATTCAACTGTGAGCTAGTGAGGAAAGCAATTGAAAACAACCAAAGCCTTAAGATAGCAAAGGGACATCTCAGTAAGGGAAGAAAACAGATTATGGCTCTGAGAAAAGAAGATGGTTCTATAACAAGAAATAGAGGCAGAAATTTTGACAAGAGTGAAAGATTTCTACTCCAAATTATATGAAAAGGATGATACATGTACTCCAGACATCATGAAAGGTACCAGAGTTCTTCCAGTCCTCCCAGCAGAAGTTGCTCATGCAATCAAGAACATGAAGCGGGGGAAAGCTCCAGGAGAAGATGGAATTACTATAGACATCATACAAGAAGCAAGTGGAGAAATCGAAACAGTACTCACCCAAATTTTCACTCGATGCCTTAATGAAGGGAAGATTCCTGAGGATTGGAACAATGCTACAATGATCCTGCTACATAAAAAAGGTGACATTGAGGATCTCAGGAACTACAGACCTATCAGCCTCCTATCAGTGGTTTATAAAATCTTCACTAAAGTTCTTTCACACCGCTTGAAGGTAACACTGGACATGGCTCAACCGAGAGAACAAGCTGGATTCAGGAGTGGCTACAGCACAATAGATCATATCCACGTACTGAGAGAACTAATTGAAAGAGCGAGGGAATATGAACTTCCATTGTGCATGGCTTTTATCGATTATGAAAAAGCCTTTGATTCAGTGAAACCATCAGCAGTTACCACGGCTCTGAAATCCTGCGGTATTGAAGATGCATACATTAATATTATTAATAACATCTATGAAAATGCAAGTGCAAAGATTCGGCTGTTTGAAAATACAACACACATAAAAATTGGAAAGGGAGTGAGACAAGGTGACACCATATCTCCGAAGCTCTTTAATGCCACATTGGAAAATGTCTTTCAATCACTGAACTGGGAAAACAAAGGGATAAAGATTAATGGAGATTATCTAACCCACCTTCGTTTTGCTGATGACGTAGTCACTTTTGCAACTACCCCAGCAGAGCTGCAGAGTATGATCCAGGAACTTGCTGACAAGAGTAAAGAAGTGGGATTAAAAATGAACTTTCAGAAGACAAAAGTGATGTTCAATGCTTTTACAAGAAATGAAGATTTATCGATTGATGGAGAAAAACTGGAGATAACTGATACATATGTTTATCTTGGACAGCAGATATCAAGTGAGGGTCACATTGATGAAGAAATTAATCGGCGTACAAAACTTGCCTGGAGAGCTTTTGGAAGAAACAGCATAATTTTCAAGAGCAATATGCCATTATGTCTTAAAAGAAAAGTGTTTGATCAATGCATCCTTCCAGTGCTTACGTATGGTGCAGAGACGTGGACCTTAACTAAAAGAGACATACAAAGGCTGCAGACAACTCAAAGAAGCATGGAGAGGTGCATGCTTGGTATAACCAGGAGAGATAAGAAGAGAAACTCGTGGATCCGAAAAATGACGAGAGTGGAAGACATCATGATCAGGGTTAAATCCCTGAAATGGCAATGGGCTGGACATACTGCCAGAAGGACAGACCATCGATGGACAGCCGAAATTTTAGATTGGATTCCAAGGGACAGGAAAAGACCCAGAAAAAGACCACATGGGAGATGGGTGGATGAAATTCGTAAATATGCGGGAGTGACATGGAGGAGACTGGCACAAGACAGACCGTTGTGGAGGAAACTTGGGGAGACCTTCGTCCAGCAGTGGATTGATAATGGTTGACAATGATGATGATGATGATATATATATATATATATATATATATATATAAAGTATGCAGGGGTGACATGGAGGAGACTGGCACAAGACAGACCGTTGTGGAGGAAACTTGGGGAGACCTTCGTCCAGCAGTGGATTGATAATGGTTGACAATGATGATGATGATGATATATATACACACACACACACACTATATTGACTAAAGTCACCGGACACATAGAAAAGAAACACAACATAGCATTTATCAACATGCATTAGTACGGTGTCGGTCCACCTTTGGCCTTCACTGATCCTTCGCGACATGCTTTCGACAAGGTTTTGGAACACAGCGATAGGTATGCGCTGCCATTCAGTACATAATGCTGCCGCTAACCAATGCTTAGTAGTAGGCCTTTAGTTCCAAACTTCTTATGTGGTACTCTAATTCATCCCATAGGTGCTCTATGGGATTAAGATCAGGGCTATGTGCTGGCCAGTCCACACGTGATACGGAATTATCGTCAAACCACACCATAACAGTCCTTGCTTTATGGCTCAGTGCATTATCCTGCTGGGGAACCGAGCCTTCCATGCCCTACCACAGTGTTGGTATGGCATAATTTTCCAGAATATCGAGGCAGACGTGCTGGTTAACAGGTATGTCCACGATAACCAATGGGCCGGGACCATACCACGAAAATCACCCCCACATGAGTACACTGCCAGCTCCAAACTTGACAGTAGAAACAGTACACTGTGGTAAATAGCATTCCCCGGCTGCCACCATACCTACACATGGTCATCAGACTGATGGATCGTGTATCTGGATTCATCAGTCCATAGGACCCGTTTCCATTGATTTACAGTCCACTATAAATGTTCTTTACACCATGATAACATGCTAAACGCCGAGTAACATTCCAAATGGAGATGAAAGTTTTTCTTAATGCTTATGAGCAGCCGCACGACCACGGTAACACATGGAATGAAGTTCTCTGCAAATTGATACGATCGATCATGGAATACTTTTGGATAAGCTCTGTGATAATGGAATAAGAAATCAATATTATAATTTATTAGAGGACTACTTACAAAACAGGAAACAGTATGTGCAGATTAATAAAATGAAATTGCATGGGTTGCTTAATGAAATGGGAGTGCCACAGGGTTCAGTCCTGGGACCATTACTTTTTTTAATTTATATAAATGACATTTTTAACATTGAACATAATGAGGATTTTATTTTATTTGCAGATGATGCCACGGTTCTGATTACGGGTGCAGATATAAATGAGGCAAAAATAAAATGTAATAAATTTATTGAAAAATTGATGGAATGGCTGGACACAAACTTTCTGTGTTTAAATATTGAAAAAACCAAAATTATGATTTTTAAACAGGGAGATAGACAGATTGTTGAGCCACCATCTATTTGTGTGGAGAAGTGTACCCTTGAAATAGTAAATAATATTAAATACTTGGGAATAATAATCGAGGATAATCTAAAATGGAATATAAATATTCAAAATATTGTAAACAAAATTTCGGAGGTATTGAGTTTAATTACGAGAATTTCAAATAATTTAACAATTAAAACATTAAAAATGTTGTACTACAGTCTGATTTATCTATGTTTGACTTATTGTTTATTAGTATGGGGGCAAACTACTAAGACCAATTTATATAAATTACAATCATTAAAAAATAGAATGGTCAGAATTTTAAATAACTTTAGGGGAATTAACTTGAATATGGGGGTATGGATAAATTCTTATGGATTTTTAGATATTGAGAAATTATGGCAATTTAGATTATTAGGATTCATGTATAAAAGGATAAAAGGGAATAGGTATCAACTATCAACATTTAATTCAACTGAACACTGTAGGTTAGGACTATCAAACAAGAGATAGAAATGCATTTTTGTTACCAATGCCTAACACTTTAACCCAAAAAGATTTATTGATTACCAGGGATTGATGTTATGGAATAACTTACCTTGTCAATTAACACATATTAATAATTATAATTATTTTCAAAAGCAACTAAAAAATATTTGCTAACAAATTAAAATATAAAATTCTATATTAAAATTTATTAATCAGACCACATATGAGTAAATTTTATATGTGTAGGATGTTTGACTTGACTACATACTTTAGGGGAATTGGGATTCATTCAGACTATACGTATATAGCTTTTTACTCAATTTCCTGTTCTGTGGTTACCCTGTACCCCTGTTCTGTGGTTACCCTGTATTCATGTTATATATGTTGTTTTTCTTAATACTATATGTTATAAAATTAATTTTGAAATGTAATATAGTCAAATGTAACCCCATAACGAAATAAATGAAATGAAATGGTACATGTGCATACCGAGGTTCCAGCATTTTTACTTACCTGTACACTGAGATATTGTGCAGTACTCCGTCGATTAGCTGTAACAACTCTCCTGAGGCTTCGATGTCCTCTATCACTGATTATTTTGGTCTGCCAGTACGTTTTGCTGCTTCAGGTAAGCCATGTGTCTTCCACTTATTCAGTGCATCCAAAACAGTTGACTTGGATATGTTTAAACGCTTCTCGGTTTCTCTTATGGACAACTCGCTAATATAACAACAAGTTTTCTTTTCTCAAAGCCAGTTCTCTTCCGCCACAACATTTTCTCTCAACCTCACAATGCGATATGACCACGGTCAGCTGCAGGGATGTTTTTATACCGTTTGCAGCTGTACAGCACATCTTAACAACGCAGCTGATCCGTTCATTTGCTTTGGAAGGGGTGTCCAGTGACTTTTGTCAATATAGTGTGTATATATATATCATCATCATCATCATTGTCAACCATTATCAATCCACTGCTGGACGAAGGTCTCCCCAAGTTTCCTCCACAACGGTCTGTCTTGTGCCAGTCTCCTCCATGTCACTCCCGCATACTTTCGAATTTCATCCACCCATCTTCCATGTGGTCTTCTTCTGGGTCTTTTCCTGTCCCTTGGAATCCAATCTAAAATTTCGGCTGTCCATCGATGGTCTGTTCTTCTGGCAGTATGTCCAACCCATTGCCATTTCAGGGATTTAACTCTGATCATGATGTCTTCCACTCTTGTCATTTTTCGGATCCACATGTTCCTCTTCTTATCTCTCCTGGTTACACCAAGCATGCACCTCTCCATGCTGCTTTGAGTTGTCTGCAGCCTTTGTATGTCTCTTTTAGCTAAGGTCCATAACATAAATTCACTGGGTCAATTAATCTAACCCACCTTCGTTTTGCTGATGACATAGTCATTTTTGCAACTAGCCCATCAGAGCTGCAGAGTATGATCCAGGAACTTGCTGACAAGAGTAAAGAAGTGGGATTAAAAATGAACTTTCAGAAGACAAAAGTGATGTTCAATGCTTTTACAAGAAATGAAGATTTATCGATTGATGGAGAAAAGCTGGAGATAACAGATACATACGTTTATCTTGGACAGCAGATATCAAGTGAGGGTCACATTGATGAAGAAATTAATCGGCGTACAAAACTTGCCTGGAGAGCTTTTGGAAGAAACAGCATAATTTTCAAGAGCAATATGCCATTATGTCTTGAAAGAAAAGTGTTTGATCAATGCATCCTTCCAGTGCTTACGTATGGTGCAGAGACGTGGACCTTAGCTAAAAGAGACATACAAAGGCTGCAGACAACTCAAAGAAGCATGGAGAGGTGCATACTTGGTGTAACCAGGAGAGATAAGAAGAGGAACTCGTGGATCCGAAAAATGACAAGAGTGGAAGACATCATGATCAGAGTTAAATCCCTGAAATGGCAATGGGCTGGACATACTGCCAGAAGGACAGATCATCGATGGACAGCCGAAATTTTAGATTGGATTCCAAGGGACAGGAAAAGACCCAGAAGAAGACCACATGGGAGATGGGTGGATGAAATTCGAAAGTATGCAGGGGTGACATGGAGGAGACTGGCACAAGACAGACCGTTGTGGAGGAAACTTGGGGAGACCTCCGTCCAGCAGTGGATTGATAATGGTTGACAATGATGATGATGATGATATATATATATATATATATATATATATATACTTAAGAGCAAAACTGAAGACTAAGGAAAAATTTTAGAATTTAGAACGAAGGGTGCAAAATAACCTGAAAATCAAAACGCGCAACGCAGCAGTTTTGAAAATTCAGAATTCACATTCTATAAAGATACCTAAGCAAAAAAAATATACAAATATAATTTTGACTCACACCTAGTACAACATAGAAAAGGTTATGTATCTACCTGTGTGAGTAAAAGGAGAAAAGAAAAAAATAAAATAAAACAACTGAATGTAGAAGGTGTCGAGAATACTGAGCCTTGGCTTTATCAAGGACCAGCAAAAACTCTGCATTTTCTCACTTCCACAAAGACCTAGTTGGAAATGGGTTTCTGCAAGGCCATAGATGCAAGTAACATTCCCACCTAAAATAGTTTAAAATATATATATATAAGTCATGTCCTCCGTAGAGTAGCATGACCTAGCACTAGTTAACAATTTCGCTAGCATCCATTAACCTTCTAGTGCTAGGTCATGCTATTTACGGAGGACATGACTTATATATATATATTTTAAACTATTTTAGGTGGGAATGTTACTTACTTGCAGAAAACCCATTTCCAACTAGGTCTTTGTGGAAGTGAGAAATGCAGAGTTTTGCTGGTCCTGATAAAGGCTCAGTATTCTCGACACCTTCTACATTCAGTTGTTTTATTTTATTTTTTTCTTTTCTCCTTTTACACACAGGTAGATACATAACCTTTTTCTATGTTGTACTAGGTGTGAGTCAAAATTATATTTGTATATTTTTGCTTAGGTATCTTTATAGAATATATATATATATATATATATATATATTCTATAAAGAAGATACCTAAGCAAAAAAATACATATATAATTTTGACTCACACCTAGTACAACATAGAAAAGGTTATGTATCTACCTGTGTGAGTAAAAGGAGAAAAGAAAAAAAATAAAATAAAACAACTGAATGTAGAAGGTGTCGAGAATACTGAGCCTTGGCTTTATCAAGGACCAGCAAAAACTCTGCATTTTCTCACTTCCACAAAGACCTAGTTGGAAATGGGTTTCTGCAAGGCCATAGATGCAAGTAACATTCCCACCTAAAATAGTTTAAAAAATATATATATAAGTCATGTCCTCCGTAGAGTAGCATGACCTAGCACTAGTTAACAATTTCGCTTGCATCCATTAACCTTCATGGCCCGACCCCTTCATCTGTTAAATATATATATATATACTGAAGAGCAAAGCTGAAAACTAAGGAAAAACTTTTGAATTTAAAACGAAAGTTGCAAAATAACCTGAAGATCAAAACGCGCAACGCAGCAGTTATGAAAATTCAGAATTCACATTCTATTAAGAAGAGACCTAAGCAAAAAAATATATATATATATTTTTGACTCATACCAAGTACAACATAGAAAAGGTTATGTATCTACCGGTGTGAGTAAAAGGAGAAAAGATAAAAAATAAAATAAAACAACTGAATGTAGAAAGTGTCGAGAATACTGAGCCTTGGCTTTATCAAGGACCAGCAAAAACTCTGCATTTTCTCACTTCCACAAAGACCTAGTTCGAAATGAGTTTCTGCAAAGCCATAGATGCAAGTAATAAGCCCACCAAAAATTGTTTTAAAAAATATATATATGTCATGACCTCCGCAGAGTTGTATGACCTAGCTTTAGTTAACAATTTAGCTTGCATCCATAACTTTCATGGCCCGACCCATGGTTTAAATTCTCTCTCAGGCGAACTTGGCATTTCGTTATAGCTGAACATTATTTCTAATTATTATGTCACTCTCACAACTTGAGTTCTCTTTAATCTTCTTCTTTCTGTTTAATAGTAACAGATGAAGAGCATGGGTCGGGCCATGAAAGTTATGGATGCAAGCTAAATTGTTAACTAAAGCTAGGTCATACAACTCTGCGGAGGTCATGACATATATATATTTTTTAAAACAATTTTTGGTGGGCTTATTACTTGCATCTATGGCTTTGCAGAAACCCATTTCCAACTAGGTCTTTGTGGAAGTGAGAAAATGCTGAGTTTTTGCTGGTCCTTGATAAAGCCAAGGCTCAGTATTCTCGACACTTTCTACATTCAGTTGTTCTATTTTATTTTTTATCTTTTCTCCTTTTACTCACACCGGTAGATACATAACCTTTTCTATGTTGTACTTGGTATGAGTCAAAAATATATATTTTTTTTTTTTGCTTAGGTCTCTTCTTAATAGAATATATATATATACAGGGGGAGAAATTTCGAGATCAAATGCACTCGTCAAAAAAAAAAAAAAAAAACCCACTCGCCACTTCTTAGCGCATACCTGCGAACTTTCAGAAACCGAAATCCATAAAAAAAATTAATCGATATATTCGATAGAATTACTTATCGCGCGTATTAATTAAATACACTGCTGGCCACCCAAAATGCAACACCAAGAAGCAAGCATCTGATTGGCCTGAAATTCGCAGCATGCGTCGCCCGCGAGAGGATATGCAAACGATTAGCATTGCAGGGCAAATGCAAATCATGTGCGCCCGGCACGCCACCGAGAAGCACTATAAGAAGGGTGCACAGAAGGCGCGGTGTAAGTAGTGGAAGTGTGTTGTGCTGCCGGACCTGTGTGTGGGCAGCTTCCTGATGCCTCGTCGCAGAATACGGCAGTCATTCCAGCACGTTTCGGAGTTCGACAGAGGACGAATAGTGGTTTATCGCGACAGCGGTTTATCGCACCGAGACATCGGCGCCCGTGTGGGACGACATCCAGCCACAGTGAGGCGAGTATGAATTCGGTGGGTGCAGGAAGGACGGACGGACCGACGTGAGCGATTGCCGCAGCCGCGGCACACCACCGAACGAGAGGACGGGCATTGACGGCTCGTGCTGACACAGGTTGTTGCGCAACACTTCACGAACGTTAGCGCAGAAATTAGGGTGTGTTGCGCAACAACCTGTGTCAGCACGTACCGTTCGACGTCGTCTGCAGGAGCGGGGACTTGTCGCACGGCCCTCATTGCTCCGATTACCATTGACGTTACACCACCGGCGAGTGCGGCGGCAGTGGGCCGTTGGACGCCGCACCTGGACTACGGAATGGCACGACATTGTCTTCTCCGACGAATCCCGCTTCTGCCTGCAACACCACGATGGTCGGATCCGCGTGTGGCAGCACCGCGGCGAGAGACTGTATGGCGCCTGCATTATGCATTGCCATACCGGTCCGTCGCTTGGCGTTATGGTTTGGGGCGCAATTGGATAGGAGACCCGCACCCCTCCGGTACGCATCGCCGGAACACTCAACAGCCACCGCTACATCTCCGACGTTTTGGAGCCTGTAGTCCTCCCTTACCTGCAGGACCTGCCAGCGACCACGTTTCAACAGGACAATGCGCGCCCGCATGTGGCACGCATTGTGCAACAATTCCTCACGGCCCACCAGGTGTCACTGCTGCCGTGGCCCGCCTGTTCTCCTGATATGTCGCCCATCGAACACGTCTGGTCGCTGATCGGCAACCGAGTGGCCCGGCAAGCACCACCCGCGGCTACGCCTGATAAACTGTGGCAACATGGGGAAGTAGCCTGGACCGACATACCCCAAGGCCACATCCAAAGCCTCTTTCGTTCGATGCCGCGGCGTGTAGCGGCCGTTATTGCCAGCCATGGGGGCCACACGAACTATTGATGTCTGCGTGTTCCGCAAGTCGCACGGGCCTGTAAGCTCAATCTTTTCATCTTTGTATCTGTTGTTATGAGTCCAGTAAATCTGGCTTTGCTATCTCGTGTCCTTCTTGGTGTTGCATTTTGGGTGGCCAGCAGTGTAATATCGAACATATCAATTAAAAAACGATATGTTAATGATATAATATGACTACAGATGCTTGAATTTATCGGCACGTTTATTTCGATTAAAATAGAATCTTTACATAATTTATCATTACTATGCTATCATTTTGATCTATAAAGAGATAAAAACTTGATTTTATGGAAGCCCCACCCTTTGACCCCCAAATCCAATAGGATTGTATCCCACACCGTCACAGAACAAACTAAAATATTTTCATAAACGAACCATTTTCATGCTAGGTTTATCTTACGGAGTGACGGACAATGAGACAGTCAAATGAAATAAATGAGTGACTGAGGGACACGTATTGGTAAATTATGCTCAACTAAAAACGAAGTGAACATTTTGCGTGAATCGCATCCAGTTCATAATAACTTTTAACTAAAGAGGTTAATTTCGTATTTTTTCCCCCGCAGTCGATATTAGATTTATGCTTGGCACCAGAAATGTGATTTAGTAATATCATTCAACCACGCGAAACGCAGAAATTACATCGACACGAAGTGCAAAATGCGTATTTTGCATTTTTTGAAGATTTTGCAATACACGGGAATTTCGCAGAACTCGCATCACGGAATTTGTCATAGTTTATAGTATCCCCCCTCCTCCTCCTTATATTGCTGCTCATAGCGAAAAAAAAAATGCAACTAAAACTGCTGTAGTCAAACAGCAACAGCTTAAAAAGATCTAATTTGCAGAGGGAAAAATACCGACTACCGAGTTATCCGATTGAGCTGATCAGCTAGGAAAGCCGAGATCAACTGTGAAAGTTGTTATCAAGAAATAAAGGTTTAGATTTTAGTTACGAACATCATACGACGAATTAGTATGGACCCCAACATACTAATTTCGTTGAATCCAGCGAAGACATCATGCAAATTATCGTACGGACAGACAAATCTGGAACATATTACAATATACGGTTAGAAAGCGTAGAAAACTTACTGACTAAAGGACCAGCAAAATAAATCATTGCTGGAGCCAAAGCACTGGGTCGAATGAGCATTGGATTTATTTTTTTATTTTTTTATTTTTAATAATACTGCATTCTTTCGTTAGTTATTGCCAGAGAAGTTACGAAACCATGCCCCAAATGGAATTTTAATTTCACAAAACTGGCAGCTTTGTTTAATTTCTTCATGTTGGGTATCGATCGGGGCGCAAAAATTCCACAGATTTAAAATCCGCTTGAATTACAGTATTTTTTCTACGATAACTATTCGTTCTGAGATAGCATTTCGAACTAGGAGTAATAAAGACGTGTTCCAATGGAGGATTCCCGCCTGTCTGTCAACAAAGAATATCTAAGCGTTTATATTCTTTGTGTCAACACGTCGAGAGATAAACAAGCCCAGCTGCAGCTGTTTACATACCGTTTAGGCGCGGTGTAAGTTCTTTAACGTTTGAAACAACCCGAAACATGTGGAAAAACTGCAGACAAATGTTCCCAAATAACTGAGAAGTTTATTCGTAACTTACATTGGTGCTTCAATTTAAATGGATTATCTAAAAAGTCTTAATGCTGAGTGCAAAATCATCAGAAAAAAAAAAATCTGGAAGAATCAAATCTGTAAAATTAACACTCTGCCGGTAAAGCAAGTTCCATTTCCGTAAATTTTACCGGTAAATCAAAACCTGGCAGGTATTTTAGCATTTCGAACCCTTGTCCACCAAACGACAGATAGCATTGGTTTACGCAATTTTACATGCATGGTTTCATAAGAATAATCCAATAATATACATCACTTTCAATTTTTTAGCACGTCTTTTGTAAAAAAAAGATCGTGCTTCTGTTATCAGTTTGTCCGTCCGTCTGTACCCACGATATATATCTCTGCAACTATTAGTCCGATTTGAAAAATTCTTTTTGCATTGGAAAGCTTGAAATATGCAAATGATGATCCTTCATTTCGTTTTTTTTTACGATGTGCAATTTCGCCGGTAGAGGGCGTAAATGCAGATGACGTCGAATTCAAAAATATGTTTTATCCACATATTTGCTTCTAAACATCCGATTGAAAAAAAAAATTATCTTTCGATTCCATTTATATCGAAGAGTATTTTAGATATAGTAACTTTTTCAAATTACGCATAGATTTTCCGCTAGGGGTCTTAAAAGTAAATTACCGTATCCCCGATAACTCTTCTAAAATTCCGATGTGAAAATTTTTTCTTCAGCGGATACATCTCCTTAAAGGAAAATCTTTTGCATATAATTTCAAATTTTTGGTAAAGAATACTTTGGCCACCAGAGGGCGTAAGTGTTAATTTTTGTTTCTGATGTATTTGCCATAAAATCGGAGCTTCTAAAATATCGATTGAAAAAATCTTTCGTGGACTGATGCCACTCACATCGATAAATCTTTTCGGAATATTTTCTTCTTAAAATATTACACAGTTTCTCCGCCAGGGGCGTAGATATACATCATATTTTTGTCAATATCTCTACTTCTAGGAGTCCGATTTGAAAAATTCCTTCTTTGTTGGATAGTGTTTTCCGTGTGACATGTTTTTCATGTAATTTCAAAATTTTTAAGTAATTCATAGACTTCCCGCTAGGGGGCGTAGCGGTAAATTGTGTTTCCCCCTATATCTCTGCTTCTAAATCTCCGATTTGAAAAATTCTTTCTGCACCGGATATAGCTCCTGATGGGAAATCGTTTGCACATAATTTCTAATATTTGTAAAAAATAGTTTGGCCACCAGGGGGTGTAAATCTTAATTTCAGCTTCTGTTGTATTTGCAGCAAAATATGATGTTCTAAATTCTCGATTGAAAAAAAACGTCGTTAGTTGACCAATACTACTCATGTCGACAAACCTTTTAGAAACATTTTCTACTTAAAATAGTGCATGGTTTCTTCTACGCCAGGGGGTGTAGATGTATATCTTATTTTTGTCAATATCTCTACTTTTAGGAATCCGATTTGAAAAATGCCTTCTTTGTTGGATAGTGTTTCTAGTGTGACATGTGGTTCATATTATTTCAAAATTTTTAAGTATTTAATAGACTTTCCACTAGGGGGCGTAAATGTAAATTGTGTTTCCCAATATATCTGTTCTTCTAAATCTCCGATTTGAAAAATTCTTTCTGCGCTGCATACAGCTCCTGATGGGAAATCGTTTGCACATATTTTCTAATTTTTGTAAGAAATGGTTTGGCCACCAGGTGGCGTAAGTCTTAATTTCTGCTTCTGTTCTATTTACAGCGAAATATGAGCTTCTAAAATCTCGGTTGAAGAAAAAGTCGTTTGTTGACCGATACTACTCCTCATGTCGGCAATCCTCTTAGGAAAATTTTCTTCTTGAAAAAATGCATGGTTTCTACACCAGGGGACGTAGATGTATATCTTATTTTTGTCATATCTCTACTTCTAAGAGTACGATTTGAAAAATTCTTTCTTTGTTGGATAGTGTTTCCGATGCGAAATGTTTTCCCTATAAATTCCAAATTTTCAAGTAAATCATAGACTTTCCTGCTAGGGGCACAAAGGTAAATTCCGTTTTCTGCGTTATTTCTGCTCCTAAAGATCTGATTTGAAAAATTCTTCCTGTATCGCATACAAAGACCAAATGGAAAATATTTTTCACATAATTTCTAATGTTTGGTAAAGAATGGTTTAGCCACCAGGGGTCATAAGTGTTAATTTCTGCTTCTGAAGTATTTGTTGCAAAATCTGATCTCCTGAAAACTCGACTAATTTTTTTTCTTCGACCGATACCGATACCGAAAAGTATTCTCAAAATACACCTTTTGAGAATACTTTCTTCCTAAAATAATGCATGGTTTTCCCACCAGGGGACGTAAAGTCACATCTTATTTTTGTCGATATCTCTGTTTCTAAGAGTTCGTAAGCTCACTATTCCGTTTACAGCAATATCTGAGGGATTAAAAACCCGATTGAAAATCTTCTTTCTTCCATCAGATACTATTGTTTTCCATACCGGTTCCATTGACTGTGAATAGCTTTGATAAATTTAATTTGCATCAGAACGGATTCAAAAGACGTGCTTATTACACCCGAAAATTCGGTCATCTTTCTTGTTTTAAGAAATCCACCAATTCAGAAAGAACTTTGATAGCTCACAATGCGTGAAGGCTTTCCAAAGGTTGTGATTCAATCAAAGATCATGACGTCACATGAAAGGAGAATGCTGCTGGGGAAAAAAACAGCATTTTACATACCGTATATACTCGCGTAATTACTGAGCCCCTTAGTTCTTTTTTTTTTTTTTTTTCGATTGATTGGAGGTTTAACGACCATCGTGAGCAACTCAATGGGTTATAAGCAGTCGCCCATCCCTAATTTAAGGTCACAGGTTCCAGGGAAGGAAGAGAACCAGTACCGTAAGACAAACACAACATCCCTGCCTCACCGGGATTCGAACCCGGACCCCTTTCGAATATATCGGTCACCCGCTGTAGTGGTTTCTCGTGGACGACCACTGCTAAACTCTCGAACAGCTGTTCCTGTCGTTTGAAATGCTCTCCAAGCTCGTGAAACGATGCTGTGAGCGATCCCAAACTCCTCAGCCCCACTAGTCACACTTCGACCTTCTTCCAACTTCCCAATGACGCGACCTCGGGTAAAGTCATCCAGATGTCGTCTACTGGATTGCCTGTTGGCCATATCACACGGTGGCAGCAACTCAACGTTGTTCAAACCGATGTACGCCGTGCAACAGCTTTCACCGAATTGCTGAGCGTACACCGCCCATCTGCTTTATACCCTTTTGACACTCCCCTCCACGTCATGCTGCATATATGCTCATGCCCTACCGTACCGGACCCTAGTCTATCTCCTGAGTGGTCTTTTGTATCGTTCTGCCTGCTTGTTCCGCTGTTATGCTAATTTCTCCTCATTGTCCTTAATTTTTGCACACCAGTGTATAATATGTAGTCCTGACTTTACCATTACGCTGTATAAGTTGACTTCAAACATCAAAAATTGACTTTCGGTCTACTGGTGCAGGACTTTTGGCCATGATTGTATATATGTATGTGCTACCAGGAAGTGCAGAAGTTATTTGCAAATCCCTGAGTAAACTAGACAGCCCATGTGAAAATTTTGAAATAAAAGCTTCACAAAATAGAAATTCGCTTCATTAAATGGAAAGTATTTTTTGTTTTTTCTTTTTCAATTTTCAGATTTCCTGAAAAATTTCACTAAATGGAGAAATTTATTAAATAGGAGTTTGTTATATAGAGAAGTTAGACTGTAGTATGTGCAAGATATCCATCAGAACGAGGATTTTTGAAATTGGACTTTTAGAGGTGGAGATATTGGGGAAATATAATATTTACTTATGCTCTAAAGTAGAAAATTTGCATTTCTAAAGAGGAAATATGGGAGACAAAGGCAGTCTTTTGTAAAAAAAGATCGTCCTTACGTTATCGGTTTGTTTGTCCGTCCGTACCCACAATATCTCAGCAACTGTTAGTCCGATTTGAAAAATTCTTTTTGCATTGGGAAGCTTGAAATATGCGAATGATGATCCTTCATTTCGTTGTTGTTGTTGTTTTTTAATGTGCAATTTCGCCGCTAGAGGGCGTAAATGCAGATGATGTCGAATTCAAAAACACGTTTTATTCCACATATTTGCTTCTAAACATCCGATTGAAAAAAATTATTTTATCGTTCGATTCCATTTATGTCGAAGCGTATTTTGGATATGGTTACTTTTTCAAATTACTCATAGATTTTCCGCCAGGGGCGTAAAAGTAAATTACATTTTCCCTGATAACTCTTCTTCTAAAACCCCGATTTGAAAAAAAAAATTCTTCAGCAGATACACCTCCTGATGGAAAATCTTTTGCATATAATTTCAAATTTTTGGTAAAGAGTACTTTGGCCACAAGGTGTTAATTTTTGCTTCTGATGTGTTTGCCATAAAATCTGAGCTTCTAAGATATCGATTGAAAAAATTCTTTCGAAGACTGATGCCACTCACATCGATAAACCTTTTCGGAATATTTTCTTCTTAAAATATTCCACAGTTTCTCCGCCAGAGGGCGTTGATGTATATCTTATTTTTGTCAATTTCTCTACTTCTAGGAGTCCGATTTGAAAAATTTCTTCTTTGTTGGATAGTGTTTTCAGTGTGACATGTTTTTCATATAATTTCAAAATTTTTAAGTAATACATAGACTTTCCTCTATGGGGTGTAGAGGTAAATTGTGTTTCCTCTCATATCTCTGATTTGAAAAATTCTTTCTGCACTGGATACAGCTCCTGGTGGGAAACCATTTGCACATAAGTTCTAATTTTTGTGAAATATGGTTTAGCCACCAGGGGGTATAAATCTTAATTTCCTCTTCTGATGAATGAAAAAAATGTCGTTTGTTGACCGATACTACTCATGTCGACAAACCTTTAAGGAAAATTTTCTTTTTGAAATAATGCATGGTTTCTACGCCAGGGGGCGTAGATGTATATCTTATTTTTGTCAATATATCTACTTCTAAGAGTCCGATTTGAAAAATTACTTCTTTGTTGGATAGTGTTTCCGATGCAAAATGTTTTTCCTATAAATTCCAAATTTTCAAGTAAATCATAGACTTTCCACTAGGGGGCACAAAGGTAAATTGTGTTTTCTGCGTTATTTCTGCTCCTAAAACTCCGATTTTTTAAATTCTTCCTGTATTGCATACAAGACTTGATGGAAAATATTTTTCACATAATATCTAATGTTTGGTAAAGAATGGTTTGGCCACCAGGAGGCATAAGTGTTAATTTCTGCTTCTGATGTATTTGTAGCACAATCTGGGCTCCTGAAAACTCGAGTAATTTTTTTTGTTCTTGGACCGATACCGATCATATGGATAAACCTTTTGAGAATACTTTCTTCCTAAAATAATGCATAGTTTTCTTACCAGGGGACGTAAAGTCACATCTTATTTTTGTCGATATCTCTGTTTCTAAGAGTCCAATTTGAAAAATTATTTTTGTGTTGGAGAGCGTTTCTGGTGCGAAACGTTTCTCATATAAATTCATGTTTTTCTTAACGCACAATCTGCAACCAGAGGGCGTAAGCTCACGATTCCATTTACAGCAATATCTATGGGATTAAAAACCCGACTGAAAAACTCCTTTCTTCTGTCAGATACTATTGTTTTCCATACCGGTTCCATTGACTTTGAATAGCTTTGATAAATTTAATTTGCGTCAGAACGGATTCAAAAGACGTGCGTAATAACCCGAAAATTCAGTGTCATCTTTCTTGTTTTTTATTGTGAGTAGTAGTATACAAAAAAAAAAAAAAAAAATTCTGGTGGACTTTCCGATGCATAGATGTGACTACAAATATGTTGCAAACAGAAATCTGTGCTTACATCACCGAATGGCAAAATTGTATGTCGCAAAAAAACCCTATAAAGGATGTGCACAGTTTTTATAACCATTAGTTGGGCCGCGGGTGGCTTAGTGGTCAGCGTTCGTGACTGCCATAGGGATGACCTGAGGTTCGATCCTGGGCAGGTACGAATGTTCCAACCACTAAATACCCGCCGTGCGTCGGATGGGCACTTTAAGCCGTCAGACCCCGGGTACTGCCCCCGGTAATGAATAAGGGCATCTTCCTCCCCCTTTCTTCCTTGCTTCCGTGTCACTTTCCTATCGGGCACTCTAGCCCAAATCTCCTAGCTTCCTATTTCTAAGGGTTGTTCAAGACTTGGGGTCAGACACTCCCTTCCTAAAATCCTCTACATATGTCTGATCTGATCTATGACCATTAATGTTATCCATTGCAAAAATATTTCTTGAATCAGATGTTTAGAAGCAGAGATATTGGGGAGAATTTGATGTACACATGTGCTCCATAGGGAGAAAGTGTATATTTTTTGGGAGAAGTAACTATATATGAGATGGTGTGTGTGGTAAAAGGTGTCAAAGTAAAAAAGAATTGTCCATTAATGGGCTTTTTAGAAGCAATTATATATATATTTTTCAGTAATATATGCATTTACATCCCCAGCAGTAAAGTTATATGTTGTGGGAAAGGGGGGGGATCACTGCTCGTTCTCACAGTTTTAGACTTACCAATTCAAAAACATTTTATCAAATTGGACAAATAGGTGCAGAGATAAGGTGTCCACAGAAGACAGATAGAAATAGTAATAACATAAGCATGTCCACCCCTTCCCCTCCCCTTTCTTTTTTTTTCAAAAGATGTTCTAAAAGCAATGTTTTGGAATATCTGTACTAATTAGCATCTGTGCATTGTTCACGCTTATTTTTAAAGGAAACTGTGCACTTGTTTCAGTCACAGTTTGTTCACTTGCAGACTTCCCCTTCCTCACTCAAGTTATGACAGACTCATCCTCACCCTATCTGAGCAGTACTTTACTGCCATCAGTCGGCATCTTCCTGTTCCCTTCGTCGCTAGTCCCAATTCACTGTGTTGCCATCATTAACATGAAACATTTGAAGCAAAACAGCATATTACCCCAACATCTAGACAGCTAGAACATAATATAATTAAAGAAATGGTGTTCTTCTGATATATATACTCCTGCAACAATACCACAATTTTTTGTGATTTGTAGTGAAATAAAAAATAATGATCTTCTGTGTGGGGGAGAGAGAGAGAGAGACAGTAAGATAGAGTGTGTTAGCAAACTCTCCATTCCAACCTTTCTCTGAAGGTTGGAATGGAGAGTATGCATGCCCAGGCCTAAATTTATGTGCCTAGGGCATTTCCAACATTGTATCTTTTTAAGCCCTAATCAAGTTACGATTTGTAAAATGTTCAGTTTACTAAAGTGCCTCCCTTTCTCCCTCCCTCCCTCCCTCCCTCCCTCTCTCTCTCTCTCTCTCTCTCTCTCTCTCTCTCTCTCTCTCTCTCTCTCTCTCTCTCTCTCTCTCTCTCTCTCTCTCTCTCTCTCTCTCACACACACACACACACACACAAAACAGAATGTGCTAGACATTAGAAATTCCAAGTACTGATATATTTCAGGTTTGCTTAATCATTTATAGAATCTAATCTGTCATTTGCAGTCAATTGTTACTGATGTTTTTTCTGAGTTTTAATTTAATGAGACTGATTACTTTTATTATTTGCTTTAGTTTTTGTGTTAGCATCATTAATTACTTCAGTTGATCAAAAGAAGATTCTGTAGTAACGATAGATTTCATGCTTGATTTCTTATCAGTATGAATTTCATATATACAAAAACCATCCATAAAAACTGATAGTAATATTTTTGAGTTGGCAACAGTGCGAAGGGCGAAAATAGCCACGCAGATGACTAACTGAATTAAGGAAGTATATATGGCAACAGTTATTAGCCATGGCAGACGATTCTGTTTTTGTTATTGGGCTGTTGTTTAAGGTACGTCTGCATTTTGCCATACAGCTATGGAGGTGAATGATTCGGAGTTAAGAAGTGAAATAAAAAAAAAATTTGATACAATTTTTCTATCGTTTGGGTAAAATGGATCCAGAAGCAGTCGATTTAATGAAAATAGCTTACAAAGATAAATGTTTGATTGAGTCAGCGATTTTTAGATGGCACCATGATTTCAAAAAAGGTGTTTGTTGGCAGAACTTGCTCCTAGACCTGGTCGGCCGGTAAGTGTTGTTATGGAGCATATTGTTAATACTATTTGGGCAATCCTGGGAGAAGATCGACAAATGACGTGTGAAGACATAGCGGCATCAACTGTATTTCAAAAACGTCGCCATTCTGCATTCTACGCGACAAATTACTGCTGCATCGTGTGTGTTCCAGATGGGTATCTGACGAAAGAACAATTGTTAGCCAGAGAGGAAACAAATGGTTGCAAAGGATCCAAACTTTCTAAACACAGTAATAACTGCCGATGAAACATGAGCCCACTATTTGGACCCTCTCACAAAGTGCTCAACGAGTGTCTGGGAATGCACATGCTCGCCCCTCCGAAAAAGCCCACCAAACCAAATCAGCTGAGAAGGTGATGAATGATGATAATTTTCTTTGATCATAAAGATGTAGTCTATCAGCATGCCATTCCCACCACAAAGTACTGTCAATGCTGAGTATTAACATTTCAGTCTTCAAGTGTCTGTGACAACACATATTGATTAAGTGACAGGAACTGGTGGACAAGTGGACCCTACACCATGATAACATCCACCCACATGTGGCTGCTTGTGTTCAACAGTTTCTTACGAAATGCAGTATTGAAATCATGCCACAGCCTGCCTACAGTCCTGACCTCCTCCCATGCAATTTCTGGTTGTTTCCAACAATGAACGAGAAGTTCTGTGACGCAACATTCAACACAAATGCTGACGTTATTCAAGCTGTACAGGGGTCGCTAAAACAGCTTCCACAAAATGCCTTCGCCACGTACTTTGAAAAGTGAGCGGAGCTGTGGAACCATTGCATATCATCCGAGGGAAGATACTTTGAGAAAGAATAACATATATTTTGCTGTACCTATATTTCTTCAATTTGTGAGATTTTACTTTCAGTATTTTTGGAATGGCCATTGTACAGGGTGATTCAAAAGTACCCGAACTCTGAATTCAAATATTTCTACCACGAATATAGTGATGTATAACTGTTTTTACATATTGTTATATATTGACACTCATACTTACAGGTAATGAAAACCACTTTACAACAGATGCTGGAATTGTCCACCATTCTGTTGAAGACACAAATTCACACGATGACACATGTTGGCTGGTATCCCTCATGGCTGTAATGATGTTGTTCCGCAGGTCCTGTACCGCCTTAGGGTTGTTGTAAACTGTGTCTTTCAGATAGCCTCACAAATAAAAGTCTGGTGA
The DNA here is from genome assembly GCA_039090855.1 of Macrothele yani. NCBI lineage: Eukaryota > Metazoa > Arthropoda > Arachnida > Araneae > Macrothelidae > Macrothele > Macrothele yani. The sequence continues at coordinate 86,450,875 of CM077003.1, read as the reverse complement.
GCGAGGCGGCCAAAGTTTTTTCGAGATCAATCTATCGTGGAAGAACTCGCAGAGCATGTCCATTGTGTCGTTTGATGTTTGACACGTTGCTCCAACTTGTTGAAACCAACAGTAACGTTCGTGTTCTTCCAGCATCGCTACAAATTGATGGATGATGTCTGCATACACAGCAGAATTTACAGTAGTGTCGAAAAAAGTGGCCCTACAATTCGCCATCTAGACATGGCGCACCACACTCCAACTTTCTGACAGTGAAGTCCAACCTCATGCAATGCGTGTGGATTCTCCGCAACCCATATGCGAGTGTTTTGGCTATTGACATATCCATTCAAATGAAACCATGCCTCGCCACTGAAAAATGTGTTCTTAAGCTGGTTAGTCGCATCGTTGCGCGTGAAACTCTTAAACCATTGGCAATAGGCAATGCATTTTTCCAAGTCCAAAGGACGTAGCTCTTGCGCTACTCGACTTCTGTAGGGCCGTAGCTTTAGACGTTTAGTAGCTCTCTGGCAGGCTGAATACGATGCCCCTAACTCTTGAGACAGTCGCCGAACTGACTTCCGGGGAGAGCGTTGCAGGAAAACGTGAGTTTTCTCCAGAAACATGATCGTCACCCCTGACGGACGGCCGCTTTTAGGCTTATCCTGAACACTGCCTGTCTCGCAAATAGAAGCATCAGGAAACTTCCTTTGAAAGAGCTGCCTGTCCTGGTATAGAAGCATCAGGAAACTTCCTTTGAAAGAGCTGGATGCAACATTGATAAGAATTTTCTGCAAAATAAACTTCTAACAAAGCGACTCTCTGTTCTTGCGTGAGACTCATAGCTGACTAAATGTTACTGCTTGCCAGCGCCCGCGTAAGAGTAGTGTCACATGGTGCCATCACGCGGCGCAGCTCATTCCCTAAGGTCACACACAACAGCCACAAGCAGTAATACTCAGATATCTTTTATGGTTTTACAGCAAATATGTTTTAAAATATAGAGTTCAGGGACTTTTGAATCACCCTGTACTTAAACAGTTAGTCATAAATAATCTCTTTTTGCATGCATATTCAGTGCAAGATTATTTTAGTTGCAATTATTATTATATTTTTATGCATTAAATGTGTAAATTTTCCTAAAGTTACATTTTCTGTCATTTTAGGTACAGCATTGTTGGGGAAAGAATGTGCTATGGCTTGTACAGTTGCTGTAGAAGAAGTCATTGCTGATCACTATAATAACCAAATCCGTGATCTAATGGCAGATGATCCTGTTGCAAATCAAGAACTGTTAGATGTCTTGAAAAAATTTAGAGATGATGAACAACACCACCATGATACAGGACTACAACATGATGCCACCAAAGCTCCATTTTATAAGTATGTCTCACAGACAATTAAAATAGGGTGCATAGGAGCTATATGGCTGGCAGAACGAATCTAGTGTAAAGTAATAAAGTTTTTGTACATTCCTTAGAATAGTTTTGTTATAGAGAACAGAATTAGCACCTTTTGTAATTCAGCTGGTTATTAAAATATTTTTTGAATTGGGTGTTTTTTACTTTTGATTGTAAGCTCTTCACACTTTGAGAATGTTTGAAATTTAATGTAATGGAGTTTTTTGGCTGGATGGTATTAAAATTTTAAAAATAATATAAACTGCATTATGTTAAAATTTGAAATTTAACAAAATGCAATTTTTCAGCTGGATGTAGGGTCATCAATGTTTGTTTTGAATCAACCTGGAGTTGCAGTGTTTATAAGTAAATTCAAACCTCATCAAACAAAGATCTTTGCTCTTTCCACGTTTATAAGTGAGTCACGGAAAAATTCTCATTGGCCGCCACCGGGAGTCGAACCCAGGGTCTTTCAGTTACGCGCCAGATATGCTTCCGCTACACCACAGCGACCTCGAATTCCTCCAGACTCACACACGCTAACTGCCGGCGCTCAACTGGAAGACATTGGGTTTGACTCCCGGTGGCGGCCAATGAGAATTTTTCCGTGACTCACTTATAAACGTGGAAAGAGCGAAGATCTTTGTTTGATGTTCCTGGTCCACGTTAAATGTCTGTATTAATTATAAGTAAATTACTGTGGGCAGTGAGTACCTGGGTTTTCTTGCAGTGTAGCTGCAACAGAACAACAATAAAGAAAGCTTTGTTTATGTCATCACATTCTGTGATCATATTTCACATTCAAGATAATATGATATGCAACCAATCTAATGTGAAGTAAGCTGCACCTTAGTGGTCTAAGTACTGGCTTGTGACCATTCATCTGAAATGGGTCCAGGTTTAAATCCCAGTGGCGCATGGTTGTTGTGTTTGTATTATGACACTGGCTCTCTCCCTTCCCTGGAACCAATGTTTTTTTTTTTTTTTACATATCAGGGTTTTAGAAAGAGAATTGTTAAATAATTCTGATCTATGAATTTAGCTGATCTGTACGCTTTTAGATTCCAGCATGGCATTTATGTTTTTAACATACACTGAAGAGCAATTGAATTAGAGATACCTGTCTAGTAATGTGTAGCACCACCTTTCGCCGTGATGATGGCGGCGATTCGTCTCGGCATGGACTCAACAAGACACCGGAAGCATTGGGAAGCCATACGGATCCACGACCCCTGAACAAGCTCCCACAGCTCACGAAGATTTGATGGAGGGGAATCAGAGCCTCGAACATCTCTCTCAATGGCATCCCAGATGTGCTCGATGGGATTGAGGTCAGGTGACCTAGCTGGCCAAGGAAGTGAGGTCACGTCGGTGGAGTGTTCATCCAACCATTCGGATACAATTCGGGAGCGATGGCACAGTGCATTGTCTTGTTGCAGGATAAGGTCCCCAGTGGGATGTTGAACACGCACAAGTGGGAGCAAGTGGTCGTCCAGAATATCCCAGTAACATTGACCTGTGAGGGACGATGTCACACGTACCAGGGGTCCCATTTCAGTCCACGTAAATAGTCCCCAGGCGAGAATGCCACCCCCACCAGCTTGAAGAGTACCCTGCTGGCAAGAAGGATCCATCGCTTCATGTGGTTTGCACCGTACTCGTATCCTGCCATCAGCATGTACTAACATGAATCTCGACTCATCAGTCCAGGCAACATTTTTCCACATATTTAGGGTCCAGTGGCGATGTTCCCACGCCCATGCTAATCTTTGCACCCTGTGATGTGCGGTCAGCAGCGGTACCCTCATGAGACGATGGCTTCTGTACCCCATAGCGAAGAAATGGTTCTGGATGGTGTGACTGCTTACACGTTTTTGTGCAGCAGCGTTAAATTGCCGAGTGATTTCTTGCACTGTGGCCTGTCTATCCGCTGTTGCAATGCGAGCTAGCCAACGATGACCCCGCTCATTCACACGCTGTTGTCCACGGCAGTTGGCCCTTGCAGGGATGGTTTTACCGGATTCAAAGTACTCACGGTGCACCCGTGACACAGTGGCTCGTGAAAATCCCAGTGCTTGCAAGACTTCCGAGATGGAGTGACCCATTCGTCGGGCCCCGACAATTTGCCTATGATCAAATGTGCTTAGATCCTTCGTCTTATCCATACTGCGTTTCCGACTCTTACTGAATCCCGTCGCATCACTCCTTATATTGTCGGATCGCTGCATACATCATGTTGTTTCTGTTTACAGGGCTGCCCACAGCGCCATATTTGCATAACGCCAGCTGTCTCTAATTCAATAGCTCTTCAGTGTATATGCCATGCTGGAATATTCAACACCATTGTTTTCTGTTGTTTTCCCCCTTTTTTATGTTTCAAATTTTGTTGTATCTTTGTTTCAATCGTATTCTTAGTATTTCTTAATTTTTTTAGTATCTAAAATTAATTTTTCCTAAAAATTTTAATTGAAAGTATTTCTTAACTTTCATATCTTCTTTTTAATAATGTTGGTTTCGAAAAGTGAAAATTTTAATTCTTGATAACATATTGAATAAAGAAAGTTTTTTTCAAAATTTCTCTTCAATATGTTTTTGAAAGTTTTCACTTCCAGTACTCTGAATGATAACAGTTCTACGAAACAAAAAAAAAAAAAAATTGGATGAATTAGTGCCATAGTAACTGTAAGTTTCTCTGTCTCTTCTTTTCCTTCACCAACAATGTGGAACCGTTTCACTCACTAAGATATTATAAGTATCTTGAGGCATTAACTTCAATTCATAACTGCAGAAAACAACAGTTACAAATTGAAGTTATTCCCTTCACAAGAAAGGGCATTTCATCAAAAAGAGAAAAATTGTATCCCTCTGGATGAAAAAAAGATTACTGTTTCCTCACAAGTCAAGAGGAAATGCATGTACTCTGAGGTGTATATTAGATTTGGTGACCTTGAAAGACAGCAAATGACATGAGTGAGTGAGCATGAAATTTCAAGGGCATGGGTTATAATTTCTTTGAAAAATGGTATTACTTTTACCTGAAACAAAACCCTGATGAAGCTATAGAAATAAGTTTCAACAGAAAAAGTACCAACTTTTAACTTCACCGTCTATGATTCCACCATTCTGAGGCCGAAGAGATCATGTGAGTCAATAGATAATTGACAGTTACTTGTACTCTACTTAATGTTTCTAAAGTGTATAAATTGTATTTGTGTAATTCATCCGTTTTATAGCCATGACTACACAGCATTTCATAATGATATGACCACCCACCATTTTGAAGAAAACAATACAAGAAACAATGCTAATTTCAAAACAGCAAAATCCCCCATAACAGTCTGTATGTGATAGTAAATTAATGACATAGAAATGTTTTTAAAAGTCCTAACTGTAGTGACAATGCATTTTTATTAGAAATGATGTGTTGCAAAATCATATGACCACCTTTAGCTAAAATGTGAGAATTGTGATTTATGTGCCACCTGTGGCAACATTACGTGTTTTCATAAGCGCGCAAAGCAAGCATGTAAATCACGCCAGTTATATTAAAGCATCGTTTCTAGTGGATTTGAGAGCCATTAGCAGCTCGCATTTCGAACGTCGGCAGCATGGGTCAAGGAAAGGTGTTGAATGAGTTTGAGAAAGGGTGAAGCACAGTGAATCCTCTAGATCAATAGCAAAAAGTCAGGCTGGTCACGTGCAACAATGCTAAATTATCTAAAGTTATGCAAAGCTTATGGTCAGAAAAAGTCTCCTGGACAACCAGAAAAACTGTCAAAAAGGCAGAAAAGAATGGTTATAAGGAAACTAAAAAGGGGAAATGTATTTCTGCGTCAGTTGTCGAAGGACCCAATGTTATCAGTTTCCAAATGGATTTTGTTCTGTTTTGCCGGGAGCTGCAAGTCATTCCATGAATGACTCATCTCATCTTTACTGATGACAAAAAATTTGATTCAGACGGCCCAGATAGATGGAGTAAATATTAGAAAGATCTTCGTAAAGAGCCTGAAATTTTTTCCAAAAGACAACAAGGCGGTGGGTCTGTTATGGTTTTGGACTGGCTTTGGATTTAAAGGTAAAACTGCCATAGCTTTTGTATCCAGTGGAGTGAAGGCTATGAATTACCATAGCTTCTTGAGGACAATCTGCTGTCATGTGCTGATGAAATTGCTGGGGCTACATCGATTCTGCAACAAGATAATGCACCAATTCATACAGCAAACAGCACGTGGGAGTGGTTTTTGAACAACAGCGTGCATGTGATGGAACAGCCTGCTGTGTCACCTGATCTTAATCCCATGGAAAATGTGTGCAGTATTTGCACAAGGGTGGTGAGCAGAAACGCAAGGCAACATACTAATATTACCAAACTAAAGGCAGCAATAGTTTCTAATTGGGTGGAAATAGACCAGAAAGTATTGCAAAGATTAGTACATTCCATGCCTGATATAATTTTTGCATTAATTAAGAACTCTGGTGGATATACTGGCTACCAAGTCAGGGTCATATTATTTTAAAACACTTTTGTTTTGGCAAATGTAGAAAAGAGGTTCCTTTTTGCCTACAAAAGGCTTTTTACATTTGTATCTGTAATTATTAAATACATTGTTCGTTCTTTTCAGTAAGATTAGTTTTATATGCAATCATATGAAAAAACTCCATTTATTTGGTGTAAATTAATATACAAGTGTTTTTTTTTTTGTTTTTTTTTTTGTGTGTATAATTGCATTTACTATTGGTGTATTCCGCCCAGTCCTATATTTTGGTTCAAGTTATTTTTGTGCGGTCTTCATCGTTGTTCACTTCATTATGGTAGAAATAGTAGGTGGTCATATTATGAAACCCAGTGTGTGGCTACTGTTTTACTAAATGTAGTAATGGCTAGCTAGGATCATGCTTTTGCTTGTGCCTGACATTGCTGGGTCTTTGAGGGAGGGCAAAAACGGTTATGGAACCTACATAGGTGTTTGTGATGTGTGTGTGGAACTCAAACATCCTCTGGCTGCCAGTATCTTGTTTTTCACGGCAGGACACAAAACATGTTATAGCAGTGTTTAACTCACTCAAAATTACTAGTGCCTTTTTTTTTTTTTTCTTTGTGCTGAACTTCTATTTGTTGGTGTCTTCCTTTACTTCATTTCACACCCATCTCTCTATTTTCACCACCTTTCCCCGACTGCTTTTTGTCCCAATCTCCCTATTTTCTCTTCACTGCACCCCTCTCTTTTTTTCTCATGGCCATCTTGTAGCTACAAATATCATGTTTTATCCCCTTAAAGTGTCACAGATTCTCCAGATTTTATTTGCTTCTTCATTGTACACTTCCTTTGCACTTCATACCATTGTATCTCTCTTAATGATGTTGTCATGCACATCATCTATTTGTGTAAGTTGGGCCTATCTGAATGTAATGTGTTTGCTGATTTGTGATTGTTACATACACTATGTTTAAGAAAAAGTTCAGTACAGAAAAACAAAAATGGTTCAAAAAACAAAAATTGGCTAAAAAAAAGCTAAAGGCCTGTGTTAGTTTTTATAGATGGTTATAGTTCCTGTGTGAATGATTTTAGTGTTTTTGACTATTCATGCCTGCCTTTACTTTTTAATAAGATTTTTAAAAAACAAAATGTGCTTATGCTCTCAATCTAACCGCAAAACCAATGGCTCATTTTTTGTGAGTCAGATTCAGAAAATTATTTTGTGTACTGAATAGCACTAACCATGAGAATAAAGATTTATTCATTTGAATTTCCGCTATTCACAGTGTCTTGTGTAAGGGACGAAGCCAGATTAGGTAGAAAAGCAGAATTGGAAATATTATTTTTGAATTGGACTGCTGCAATGATAATTTTGTGTCATATTTCAACTTGTGAAAGCCTGATGCCTGATTGAAAAATTATTTTTGTATCTCATAGTTGTAAAATACAGTCACATTATTGTGACCACCTCCTACTTTTCACGTCAACAGCGCGTAACCAATAAAAGAAGGCACGTGTCGTGAGCTGGCTTGGAGGGTATATCAGGTGTGATGTAGGCATTCTGAAAACATATCACTCGTTGCTGTCATGGATAAAAGGAGTGATTTATCAGATTTGCAAAAAGGGATGATTATCGGGCCAAAGGTGGTAGTATTTCTGAAACAGCGCAGTTTGTGAACTGTTCGCGTGCTGATGTGGTTAAAGTGTATCGTGATTGAAGAAATGGCACGAACAAGCGAAGTGGAAACTGCGGAGCACCACGTGCCATTGATGTGAGAGGTGAACGTCGGCTGCGAAGGTGCGCGAGGACCGATCGACACGCTACAGTGGAGCAACTCACTGGCCGAATGAACCCGGGGGCTACCAGAAGTGTGTCTAAAACGACAGTTCAGCGAACCCTGCTGCGTATGGGGCTCCGATACAGACGGATGGTCACTGTACCTATGCTAACGAAGGTACATCGGCAAAAAAGGCTTACATTTGCACGGCAGAATCGGAATTGGACCACCGCTGATTGGCAAAGAATCGCCTCCGATGAGTCACATTTTCAACAAACACTCTTCAACCATCGCTGGGAGAACAAGCTGGTGGGGGCAGCGTTATGGTCTGGGGAATGTTTTTGTGGCATTCCCTAGGTCCACTCATACCTGTGGAAGGCACAAGCAACCGAATTCGTTATGAATCCAATCGCGTACACCCACCCATACATGCTGATTGTATTCCGTGGGGCAGATGGGATCTTCCAGCACGACATGCGACGTGTCGCACAGCTACAAATGTTCCCGAGAGTGGTTGGAAGAGCACGATGAAGACTTCAAAGTACTTCTCTGTCACTCTTAATTCCCCAAACTTAAACCCAATTGAGCATCTGTTGGACCACCTTGATCGCTTCATGGATCCTCCTCCACGCACCCTCCAGCAACTGTCAGATGCACTGCAGTCAGCATGGCTCCATACATGTGGACACCTTATTAAGTCACTTCCAGCCCGTGTAGCTGCTGTCCGCGCTTCACTCGGCGGTTACTCTGGATATTAGCTGGTGGTCACAATAATATGACTGGACCGTGTGTGTGTATATATATATATACACACTATAATGACAAAAGTCACCGGACACCTAGAAGAGAAACACAACATAGCATTTATATTGACATACATTAGAACGGTGTCGGTCCACCTTCGGCCTTAATGCATGCACTTACCCTTTGAGACATGCTTTCGACAAGGTTTTGGAACACAGCGATAGGTATGCGCTTCCGTTAACTGTTGCTTAGTAGTAGGCCTTGGTTCCAAACTTCTTATGCAGTGCTCTATTTCATCCCATAGGTCTTCTATGGGATTAAGATCAGGGCTCTGTGCTGGCCAATTCACACACGATACGGAATTATCGTCAAACCACGCCGTAACAGTCCTTGTTTTATGGCTCGGTGCATTATCCTTCTGGTACCAACAAGGCTCGGTTCCATAGTACTGCCAGAGAGTTGGTAGAGCATAATTGTCCAGAATGTCGAGGTAGACGTGCTGGTTAACAGGTTTGTCCACGATAACCAATGGGCTGGGGCCATACCACGAAAAACACGAGTACACTGCCAGCTCCAAACTTGACCGTAGGAACAGTACACTGTGGTAAATAGCGTTCTCCCGGCTGCCGCCATAGCCACACACGGCCATCAGATTGATGGATCGTGTATCTGGATTCATCAGTCCATAGGACCCGTTTCCATTGATCTACGGTCCTCGATAAATGTTCTTTACACCATGCTAAACGACGAGTAGCCTTCCGAGTGGAGATGAAAGGGTTATGAGCAGCCGCACGACCACGGTAACCCATGAAATTAAGTTCTCTTCAAATGGTATGTGTACATACCGAGGTTCCAGCATTTATACTGACCTGTACACTGAGGTCTTTTGCAGTTAAGTACTCCGTCGATTAGCTGTAACAACTCTCCTGAGGCTTCGACGTCCTGTATCACTGATTTTCTTTGGTCTGCCAGTACGTTTTGCTGCTTCAGGCACGCCATGTGTCTTCCATTTATTCAGCACATCGAAAACAGGTGACTTGGGTATGTTTAAACGCCTCCCGCTTTCTCTTATGGACAACCCGCAAATATAACACCCAACAATCCTTTCTCAAAGTTAGTTCTCTCCCGCCTCGACATTTTCACTCAACCTCACAGTGCGATATGATCGCGGAGTCATCTACAGGCTTGTTTTTGTACCGTTTGCAGCTGTACCATGCATCTTAATAACACAGCGGATCCGTTCATTTGCTTTTGAAGGGGTGTCCGGTGACTTTTGTCAATATAGTGTATATATATATTGCCAAAATATTTTATGTATTCTTTTTTGATAATTTTCTTTTTAATAACTAATTAACTTTTAGTTAATTAATATCTTAGCTTCACAGATTATATAGAAAAATTATTTTAATATCGGGGATAACTTTAACCATGATCAATATTGCATGCTTCAAGATGCAGTGTTTCCCCCTGTTTGTAGTACTTTGCATTTGGCACTACACCTTTGCTTCTAAAACTTTCATTTAAAAAATTTTGTTCGTTTCTCTTAGCTGACACTATGACAGATTATTTTTGAATTTGTTAGTCTCTTTCTTCCTTCCTTTTATTATAATTTTCTGTGTACAAATGTCTAGCTAGGTGATGTAAGTGCCTACTTTGACAGATAAGTTAAAAATCCTCAGTTCATATCAATTGGGTTAGAGAAGTGCCTTTTTCGCCAAATAGCTGAAATTGTTAGCAACATTATCCTTGATTCCCCTGCTTTTTCCACGGGCTAAGTTTCCTACTTAGATTATGCAATAGTGTTATGTACTCAGTTCCATTTCTTCACTGTGAATTAGGTTGATAATTTCTTTTTGTAGCAGATAACTAAACTAACACAATAATGACAATATCCACGATTATTCTTGTAGTTTCCAGCTGCTGAGAATTTTTCTTGGTAGGTGGCATATCCTCTATTATGTGAACTTTTACACTGTTTCAGTTGTCTCTGTGAAAGTTTTTCAAAAATGAATGAGATTGGAAGAATCAGAATGCAGTAAGTAATGAACCACATGATCATAGCAGAAAAGGCATGTTCAGGTGTCAATTTCAGTAGTAAAAAAGTTAAAAAAATTGTGAAGCTACTTCAACTAATGAAATAACATTATTGCTTTGATCGTATGAATAACAAAAATATGTTGTAGGACAGTAGACGTATTATTGTATGTGAAAAATGGATGGCCTATCAAGCTAAATAAAATGACGGAACAGGCCATCTTCCTCAGTTAAAACAGCACTCAATAAACTTCACAGTTTCGATAAAACAATTCATAAGATTTCATTTTGGTTGTAATGCACTGCTGTCCAAAACTTAAGGAGAAACATGAAATAAGACGATTACAGAATATCATGATGCGAGAAGATTCGCTTGTCTTCAAAATGCTAAACACCTTTGAAATGGTTGCTTTTGAGAAACCAGTATTTTATATTGTTAATGGTGGCTCCAGCTAAATGAATGTGCACCTACAATTAGACCATTTTCGAACTCCGACATATTAGGCCGGTAGCCAGGGTGGCGTCAGGTCGTGCAGCTCCCGGCCTGCATTTCTTTTACCCATCCATCCTAGTGATTGACATTACAGTCCAGTGCCCAATTTTTGCCAGTCATATTGACTCGCACTTTAGTCCAGTGCCTAATTTCTGCCCGTCCTATTGACTCTCACTATATAGTCCAGTGCCCAATTTTGGTCAGTCCTTTTGACTCGCACTATAGTCCAGTGCCTAATTTTTGGAATAGGCACTGGACTATAGTGAGGAGAAATTAGCATAACAGCGAAACGAGCAGGCAGAACGGACCGAAAGACCACTCGGGAGGTAGACTAGAGTCCGATACGGTAGGGAATGCGCATATATGCACCATGACGTAGGGGCGGGGTAAGTGTTGGAGGGGCATAAAGCAGACGGGTGGTGTACGCTCAGCAATTCGATGAAAACTATTGCACGGTGTACATCGGTTTGAACGACGTCGAGTTGCTGCCACCGTGTGATATGGCCAACAGGCAAGCCAGTAGACGACATCTGGATGACTTTACCCGAGGTCGCGTCATTGGGAAGTTGGAAGAGGGTCGAAGTGTGAGTAGTGTGGCCGAGTAGTTCGGGATCGCTCACAGCATCGTTTCACGAGCTTGGAGAGCATTTCACACGACAGGAACAGCTGCCCGAGAGTTTAGCAGTGGTCGTCCACGAGCAACTACGGCGGCGGACGACCGGTATATTGTCCTACAGGCGAGAAGAGACAGACGGCAGACAGCGGGAAAAATCGCAAGGCACATGCAACAGACAACTGGACGTCCGTTATCGCATTTTACCGTGGCCAGGAGGCTGCACAAAGGTGGTCTATTTGCACGACGACCAGAACGATGTGTGCCATTAACGCCTGATCATCGGAGACGGAGGTTTCTGTGGTACCAGGAACACAAGAACTGGACTCATCAGCAATGGGGTAGAGTTCTCTTTACGGATGAGAGCCGATTTAGTCTGACGAGCGATTCTGGATGTATACACATCTGGAGAGAGCAGAGAACACGCAATCACACCTCCAACATTATCGAAAGGGACCGGTTTGGGGGTGGCGGAGTTCTCGTTTGGGGCGGTATCATGCTTTGTAGCCGTACTGACCTCCACATCTTCCAAGGAGGTTCAGTCACTGGTGTCCGCTATTGTACCGAGGTTCTTCCTCACGTGCGTGTAGGTGCTGTGGGTCCTGAGTTCCTCTTCATGGACGGCAACGCTATACCTCATCGTACAGTGGCTGTTGGAGAGTGAAGATATTCAACGCATGGATTGGCCCGCAAGGTCCCCGAACCTAAATCCAATCGAACACGTGTGGGACCTTCTCGTGAGACGCTTGGCAGCACGTCACCAGCCGCCAGTAACGATTCCGCAGCTGCGATTGGCGCTACAAGAGCAACGGGCCGCGATGCCTCAACAGCTCCTTGACAACCTTGTCCTCAGCATGGACAGACATTGTAAATCCTGCCAGTCAGGGGTGATCATATCCCCAACTAAAGACTGGATTTTTCTTGGCAGCCGCCTGTCACATGGACGTTTCTGTCTTGTGTCCAGTTGTGCTCGAAGCTACCTTTTCAATAAAGTGCCTTTGTATCCTTTGGATTCCTTGTTTGGACGGTTTTGCTCACTTGTCCCATATTCTTACATCTTGGGGATCTTAGGTATGATTTGAGTCGATGTGGAGCCCTTCTGCACGACGTTACATTCGAAAAACCGTCTCGTCCTTAATTTTTGCACGCCAGTGTATGTAAAATCGTGGAAAAGGAAATAACGTAGCAGGAGATAACGTAAGAGTCAAAAAAGGCACTCTTGCATCATCTTCTGCAAGGTGAACTTCACTTACTATTGTAGAAACAACTCCTTATGACAAACGCATTGTATCTTCATGGTAGCCTACATATAAATTATGTACTGAGGCAGTATGAAGCGCTCTTATACCAGTATAGAACTGAGTAGTGAACTGATCTCACGTTTTGTGGATGGGATCCTGATCCAGTCTAAAAATCACAGCCGTAACTCGTTTTTAATAGGATGAGATCACGACAAATACCAATCATCGAACAATCCAGAAAATGAGGAGTACCACCTTCAGAATATTTGCAGCTTTATGCACTCAATCTTCGTAGTGCGATCAGAAAGTGAGCGTGCAGCCCCAAGAAATTTTCTTATTCCTCACTACAGATAGCTGATTCACCTGAGTTGTCCAGGTGACAGAGTGGTTTGAGGCGCTGGCTTCTGATGTTTTTTCCTAATTCGAGTTCTGAATGACTCTTATCCCAGCCTTAATTCCTTACCTGGAACCAAGAGCCGCAAATTAGAGGCGGGTGACTGCTTATATAGCTCTCGGAGTTGCCATATACTGTAAGCAGTCATCCGCCTCTAATTTGCGGCTCTTGGTTCCAGGTAAGGAATAGAGCCTGGGCTAAGAGACAAACACACCGCCCATGTGCTACCGCACCGTGCCACAACGACCCAGGTATGACTCGTGGAACACTCGTCTTAGTTTGGAACCATTCAGTGGCTCCCAGGGTCCCCTGATTTAAATCCTGTGGAAACTCTTTATGATGCGGAACCTGGACCGACGTCTCGGGTGAAGTTGTCGACAACATTGCAATAGGTATGGCTTGCATTACCTCCGGTGGACTCTCTGTCTCGGCGTGTACAGGCTGTTATTTGTACTAGAAGAAGACGAACGCGCTATTAGGTAGGTGTTTCTAATATTTTGTCCATTGAGTGTACATGCATAACTCTAAATGCTGCAGGCATTTTATTGATGGAATTCTGACAATTTCTTTTTCGAAGCGAATCCCTTCCAGTCTGTTACCCTCCTCCCCTTGAAATCGGTACGAGGATTTCGCTGAGTCATGTTTCATCTCCGTATTTCAAGAAACGCTAGTAAAGCAATAACCGAGTATTATATTCTGCTTTACTAGAGTCTTTGTTTAACAGGAATTCAACGTTAAATGATTACATTGAAGCTGATTTATCACGCATTTTACAATTAAGTGAGCCGCACCAGTGGTGCAGTGGTCTAGGTGCCGGCTTCTGAACATTCGTCTGCGATTTGTCCTGTTCGAATCCCGGTGAGGCAGGGATGTTGTGTTTGTTTTACGTACTGATTCTCTCCCTTCCCTGTAACCAGCGGCCGTAAATTACGGGCGACTGCTTATAGCCCATCGAGTTGCTCAAGGTAAAAAAAAAAAAAAAACTGTTGAAAGGTCTACTTTCTAAATTAAATTTTAATGTAGGATGGTTTGTTGTAATCACTTGGCAGTTTTAAGGGAATGTATTTGCTTTTCTGTTTATCTCAACATAATCAAAGTAGGACAGAAAATTTCTGAGATCTCTAGAGATTTAAACTATGAGAGATGTGTCGCCGTCGTGTATCATCGGTAGTTACTGATTCTACAACATAATCTGAATGAAAAGTGAAATGAACTGCCGCCTGTCAGTGATCAAAATGTCGACGTAAGAGTATCTGACGGCTGTCACTCTAATTAAAGATCTCAAGAAACATAATGAATAGTCCCTGTCGAAAAGATTTGTCATCACAGTGAAATAGCCGAGATCATTATCAGAGGACTGAATAAACCGACGTTACAGGTATGCAAATCAGTAAGAAACATCACTTGTCGGAAACTAATGTCTTAAACACCGCGGACGTTCCAGTAGAAACTCATTTTGTTTTGAATAAATTAAGATGTAATCCCAAAAACAAGTGTAACTTCATTAATATAAGCAATGAATTTATCAATTTTATACCTTGTAAAATTTCAACGTATGCATAATATGTAAATTTAACATGTAAATTTCGATCGATAAATTATTCATTGATTGCTCACAAGAGCATTGTATCTACAGAGACATTCGTTCAATTTCTTAAATAGAATAACCAGTAGTTTTGAATGTATACAGTGCGCATGTAAGTAACTTTTTTTTTTCGTTCCTAAACACAGTAGCTCAGCGAAGAGATTTTAAACACGAGTACATTGTTTCTGTCAAGTAATAGTTTTGTAAAGAAGCACTGTAACTTTAGGAGGCACACTAAATTGCACTTCTAAACACACATACCACTCTTTGGAGGAAATGAATACCAGGAAGAAGAAAGGGTCTCAAACAATTTCATAAATAAGAATTATCCTATCCATCCTAAGTGTTAAGCTACCATTCAGCCAAACAAATGCACCTAAGCAGTATAAAACCGAAGGTTCTGTATTAAAAGTAAAAGGTGTCAGGAAATAAACATTCGTGAAAAACTGAAACGTAGAAATATAAAAAAAAATAAGCACTTAAATACTAGTTCCCTCACTCGCATTTCTTGGTCTCGGGATTTAATGACCATCGTGACCAAATCTAAGAGATATTAGCAGTTTCTCTCCCCTAATTTAGGGCCACTGGTTCCAGGGAAGGGACAGATCCAGCGGTGCTGGAAAATTACATCACCCATGCCTCATCCGGAACTCGAACCCTGGCCCATCTCAAACGAACGATCAGAAGCAAACGCTTCAGACCACTCGGTTCGCACAGAGTCTTTTTCTACAAATCACCATAACAGCCAGGGCCGGTTTGACCACTAAGCGAACTAAATAGTGCAAAAGTCACTGAGGTTTCAGATTTCCTCTCACTTTTAGTTTTGTTAAAAACCTGAGACATTCTCTGTTGAAAATGCTCTGGTGCTGAGGTAATTCCAGAAGGAAGAGTAAAGCAATAACGTCCAAAAAGAGTTGTGAACGTCGTTAACTTTTTTTAATTGGAGGTTTTAACGACCACCGTGAGAGCAACTCAATGGGCTATAAGCAGTCGCCCGTCCCTAATTTAAGGTCACTGGTTCCCTGGAAGGGGGAGAGCTAGTGCCGTAAGACAAACACAACATCCATGCCTCACCGGGATTCGAACCCGGACCCCTTTTGGACGAATGATCAGAGGCCATCGCTTAGACCACTGCGCCACCGGGGCGGCCGTTAACTCTTGGCTGCTCTTGGCTATCGGAATCTGGAAAAATCCTGAATTTACATCCAGTTTCAAGAATATATTTGCCCATCCTATAGGACCAAGGTATTTCTCCACGGTTGGCTTTACGTTTTTTCTCGAGCATTCCAATTCTGAGCTTAGTGAAGTCCACACAGAGCCTAACGTCACCATTTAGCTTTTGTACCGGGACGACAACTGCGCACCTTTTAGTTGGCTTAATAATTCTCCTAACGACTCCACTTTCTTCCAATTTATCCAGTTGTTTTACTTTCTTACGAAAAGGTATCAAATTCCTCATAGTGAAGTGTATTCTAACTACACTTACACTATGAGGAATTGCATGAGGTTCCAAAATTATCATATGTTTTGATAGTTTACGGAGATTCTTAAATAACTGAGGATACGTAGATTTATAATCTTTGAGTTTGCAATTTTTATGTTGTCCACAACCTTGCTAAATTCTAAATCATCAAGATCAAGCCGGCGTAATAGAAGTTCAGTAGCTGGCTCAACCACATATAGAATTCGTTTAGTGCCTGTTATCAATGCTCGGTGAAGTTTCAAGTTTTCTTCTCACTTTCGGTTTTGTTCCGTCCGGCCTTCTAAGATTTCCATAACGTTCTGAAACACTTTTAGAGCACCGGGAGTATTTGAAGGGCTCACTATTGACACATCTGCCCCTGAATCCACTGTACAATTCGCTATGCAGTTAATGTGCCTAATATTGACATCAGAATCTGCTCTGAAGCATATAAATACTGCCCCCATACAATATTCTTCGCAATAGAATCAACTTTTTGACTTACTGTGGAGACCTCTGATCTTTGTTTATTTTATATTTTTTTTAAACTCAGGATTTGATAAAATGTCCTTTTTTTTTAACATGCTCTACGATTGCTGAGATCTACATACAATGTGGACTACCAACAAATTTTATTCTGAGACTATCGGCAGTGTTGTATTTGTAAACCGCCATTTTGAAGCCCCGGTGGCGTTCGTCCAAGAAGGGTCCGGGTTCGAATCCCGTGAGGCATGGATGTTGTGTTTGTCTTACGGCACTGGCTCTCTCCCTTCCCTGGAGCCAGTGGCCCTAACTTAGGGACGGGTGACTGCTTCTGGCCCACTGAGTTGCTCACGGTGATCGTTAAACCTCCAATAAAAAAAAACTCGCCATTTTTTTTTACTTTCTAGTTTGTGTTTAACTATAAAATGGACGATGTAATCACTCTTTCCACGTTATTTTTTAAACAACGCATAGCGACTGAAAAACTGTATTTCGGCACTGCTGGGATCGAACCCCAGAACTCTCGATAACTAGTCGAGTGCGTTCGAATTTACGCTACAGCGCCAACAATTCTCAGCGCAATGCGTGGTTTATCAGTCAGCATCTGACTATACGAAAGCGTATTGATGGTCTCAGCAACTGAGATGTCGTCATCTGGTGGCATTTAACGCAACAGCTATTTTAATTGTAGCTGATAAATTCAAAGGGCGATAGAAATGTTTAATATATATCAAATACGTGGAGATAATGTAAATGGACGATGTAATCACTCTTTCCACGTTATTTTTTAAACAACGCATAGCGACTGAAAAACTGTATTTCGGCACTGCTGGGATCGAACCCCAGAACTCTCGATAACTAGTCGAGTGCGTTCGAATTTACGCTACAGCGCCAACAATTCTCAGCGCAATGCGTGGTTTATCAGTCAGCATCTGACTATACGAAAGCGTATTGATGGTCTCAGCAACTGAGATGTCGTCATCTGGTGGCATTTAACGACATCTGGTGGATAACTCGACTAGTTATCGAGAGTTCTGGGGTTCGATCCCAGCAGTGCCGAAATACAGTTTTTCAGTCGCTATGCGTTGTTTAAAAAATAACGTGGAAAGAGTGATTACATCGTCCATTTACATTATCTCCACGTATTTGATATATATTAAACATTTCTATCGCCCTTTGAATTTATCAGCTACAATTAAAATAGCTGTTGCGTTAAATGCCACCAGATGACGACATCTCAGTTGCTGAGACCATCAATACGCATTCGTATAGTCAGATGCTGACTGATAAAACCACGCATTGCGCTGAGAATTGTTGGCGCTGTAGCGTAAATTCGAACGCACTCGACTAGTTATCGAGAGTTCTGGGGTTCGATCCCAGCAGTGCCGTAATACAATTTTTCAGTCGCTATGCGTTGTTTAAAAAATAACGTGGAAAGAGTGATTACATCGTCCATTTACATTATCTCCACGTATTTGATATATATTAAACATTTCTATCGCCCTTTGAATTTATCAGCTACAATTAAAATAGCTGTTGCGTTAAATGCCACCAGATGACGACATCTCAGTTGCTGAGACCATCAATACGCTTTCGTATAGTCAGATGCTGACTGATAAACCACGCATTGCGCTGAGAATTGTTGGCGCTGTAGCGTAAATTCGAACGCACTCGACTAGTTATCGAGAGTTCTGGGGTTCGATCCCAGCAGTGCCGAAATACAGTTTTTCAGTCGCTATGCGTTGTTTAAAAAATAACGTGGAAAGAGTGATTACATCGTCCATTTACATTATCTCCACGTATTTGATATATATTAAACGTGTTTAACTATGTTAACCTGTAGTAGTTTTTTTTTTTTTGATTGGAGGTTTAACGACCACCGTGAGCAACTCAATGGGCTATAAGCAGTCGCCCGCCCCTAATTTAGGGTCACTGGTTCCAGGGAAGGGAGAGAGCCAGTGCCGTAAGACAAACACAACATCCATGCCTCACCGGGATTCGAACCCGGACCCCGTTCGGACGAATGATCAGAGGCCATCGCTTAGACCACTGCGCCACCGGGGCGGCCCTGTAGTAGTTTCTCTCCGAGATGTAATAATTTCTGTTGCTGACTCTGCACTGCTTCTTTTTGGCAAGCTTTATTGATCGCTATTTCTAAAGCAGTGCTCCCAAATGATCAGGTGTTGAAAAAAACGTGGCTTCTCAAATGCAAACGAAAGATATTGTCAGTGTAAAACATGCCAGAATTTGATTTAAATGTTTTGCTGAAGATGATTAGATAGAATGTGATTTAACAAAAAAAAAAAAAAAAAAAAAAAAGTCGAATCTTCGTAAATGCATTTGTTTAGAAGAAATACTGTTCAGCTTTCTAAACAAAAACGGCCGCCCCGGTGGCGCAGTGGTCTAAGGCGTTGGCCTCTGATCATTCGTCCGTAAGGGGTCCGGGTTCGAATCCCGGTCAGGCATGGATGTTGTGTTTGTCTTTCGGCACTGGCTCTCTCCCTTCCCTGGAACCAGTGACCCTAAATTAGGGACGGGCGACTGCTTATAGCCCATTTGAGTTGCTCACGGTGGTCGTTAAACCTCCAATAAAAAAAAAAAATAAATAAACAAAAACGTTCATTCACTGCAGCAAAAGCCAAAATGTACAGGTTGCATCCCGGAAATATTAGCTACTTTTAAAATAAATTTCAAGCCTAATTTCTATCGTAAGTTTTAAAAATGCTCGCCATTTCGAAATCGAAATGTTAAATAGAGATTAAGAAAGTAACAATGCCGTGTGTGAAAGAAAGTCGACTACATTTCGGTAGCGAAAAGAAACAGATTCATTTCTGGTATAATTCAATACAAACTTTCGTTTTGTCTCTAAATTTTATGTCCCATGAGCTATCCTATGAGAATAGTTCTGACGCTAGTTATTAAAACAGCACAAATTAGAAAAGATCGCTGAATTTTTTATTTTTTTTGTCGATATAAATTCCTTATTTGTTTTGGTAAAAATCTCAGGTCCCCACCGTGTTGTTTCACAAACGCATACGACAAACTATGAACGTGACTCTATTATGTTAGTTAAGATTGAATTCATTCTAAATTGGACATTTTTATTTTCTATAGTAATTGCGTGACGAAGTGAAATTTTTTAGCTTTTGCTCATATACTGTAAATATTACATTATCCTCTTTGTTTTGAGTTAGGTAAGAACGCTGTGTTTTGCTTCAGCTCCGTGCCTCCACAGTGACGTCATATGAAAGAGCCAATGAGAGTGTAGATCGCTAATGGTCCCAACCTAAGAGATATCTAAGAACGTTGCATTTAGGTACCTTGGGTACATGGACTTTGAATTCCCAAATCTTCTATGAACTGTGTTGCGCTAAATTATGTAATTTTAATTTTTAAAGACTACTAAAAGATCAAGTTCCTACTTCGGAATTCTTTGTAATATAGATTTCATGTTAACTGCATCGTTTCTTTTTCCGAAAGTTAAGTTTTAGTATTCAAAGCCTCTCTGAAATAATCGAAATTCAAAGTAAACACATGCATTTTTAGTCTTCTTTTTCATGTGGCCTGCGAGTCCTATTGCATTTTGCCATGTTGTCCGCCATTCAGAAAAATTTGAAAAGCCACAGCTATAGAGAAACAAGTGTGCGATACTGAGCAAAATTTCCTCAGTTGTAGAGGTAATGTCACGCAGAGAGACGTGTCATTCCTCGTGGGAATTCCTTTCATGATTGAGGTTTAAGCTAATCTACACACTTTTCTTCTTCTGCACTTAAATACAAAAAAGGTAGTCATCGATGCCCTAAATATGTGCACAAATATTTCGAACTTCCTCATCTCCGCTGCAGTGGCGGGATCGGGTGGGGACGATCGACCCCCCCCCCTCCCTCTCCTGAAGCAGAATTTTTCTTTTTAAATGGCTAAGATGGTAAATAAGATTTTGTTCCATGGAGCATTGATTGTGCTTGTAAGATAACTTTTTACGCTGAATTCAAAGATGCAATCAGAACTTTTCTAACACCCACAGTTTTTGTGTGACAACGTTTTTTTTCAGAATTGGTTATTAAATTTTTAGGTATTACATCAACAGAAATAATGTACCTAAAACGTGTTTTTAATTATTTATTTTTATTTCGAATATAATGTGAGAAAAAACAAAAACAATCTGTCATTATAAAGGCATTAGTGTATGTGCTTAACCACGGTCAAGAATGATTCATACATCTTTAGAAAATGTATTCCGCAGAGGCTACTGAATAATACTTCTTCTTCCGACTAAGGCTAGATTAACAGAATATTTAATTTCCGAATTCGCAGCAAACCTCGTTAGTTGTGGAATTTTTCACGAAAATATAAAAACAAAAGAAATAAATGAAAATTAATTTTTTAAGATCTTGTTTATTTTAAAAGGAAAAGGCAGCTTCTAGGAGTGTCCTCCCAATGACAATGCACGTTAGTGAGGACAACAAGCAGTCAGATATTCAGAATTCCCTCAGAATGCTTTTTTCGCCTGTGGATAATTTTATGTAGAACAAAAATTTTATATCCATTATCAGAATTCTAAATTTCATATAAAAGTACCAGTGAATGAAGTGTTATGCAGTGCACTTTATATATACTGTACTTAATTTTAGTACCTGAATTACATGATTTTTAATGCAATTTCTTCAGTCCAAGCTGATAATTAAAAGAGAGAAGTGAAAGACAGTCATTTGGTCTCCAGAAATGAAACACTTTCCTTTTAACTCCGTGAAGAGGAATCGGGACCAGTAGAGCACAAACAGGGAGGGTCCGCCGGTTCTGGACCCTCCCAAAGAATGGCCTTGTTCTTCATTCATCACATGATAGAAAGAAATTATGTTCTTTTAAAATGCATTTTCCAACTACGGCTTAATAATAAAACACTTTCAGCAGATGATTTTATAAATTTAATATTTCCGTTATGTTCAGTTATCTTTCGGTGCGTCTTACTTAATTCTAGTTTTCGTAATGATCGTTATTTTCCTGTACGCCTTACGGTCTTGAAATAATTATTAAAGTCTTACTAATTCAAAAAAGTAATTTCTTTTATCTGAGCGCACATCAGTGTTGATATATGCCAATATTCATTTAAAAAACTACATTCATATAAATATACATATGATTTAATTCAGCCGCAATAGGAAGAAGATATACATTGTATATACTGGTTACAAAAAGTTAGGGATCTTCCGGTTTTGAAGGGAAAACGTGGTGATATGCAAATTTAACAACTACTAGAGATTGGTTATCAGTGTGGGTGGCTACGTCATATGTAAATTAACATCATGACATCACAGCATGCGAGCTCCGATAAAAGTACCCAGCCAGAAGTGGAAAACGAGTCGTTTCACCGATTGTTCTAGAAGTCTGCTGAATGCATTGCTTTCAGTGTGGGATTAATCTCAAATGATGTCCAGACGACGTTTCTCGATGACAGTACAACCAGTCACCGTGCCTGGGTGACTGGTTGTACTGTCCTTGGGAACGCATTAATTGTCCAGAAAAAGATGGCGCGACCTGTATTTTGATGACGCCATTAGACAAACAAATGTTGGATTCCATAATTATGGTTATGTTTTAGAAGATTTTAAGTATTCCAAGTTATAAAATGAAGCTATTTTAATTGATGTTCAAAGAAGCTGAAAAATCATGGAATTGAATCGTTACAGCTGCCTCCAAGGTCTCCTGACTTTAATCCCATTGAGAACATTTGGGATGCTGTACCGTGACGTCTGGATAAACATATTCCATACCCCAGTACACTGGTAGACCTCTGTAACGTGTTGCCTGTAATATGGGACGAGCTGCCACATACACTCATCAATAATGCCATTGCAAGTTATGCCTCGTAGGTGTCAAGACGTTCTTCGACACAGAGATGATTTTACCGGGTACTGAAATCCAGCGGTATGGACGTTTTCCGAATTTACCTTTTCGTCTATATTGCAGTGCTACTTTGTTGCGTGCAGAAATTGCACAATAAATTGTTTTTGTAAACGAACTCTTGATCGTCTGTGTTAGGTAGCCTCACTGATGTTATTTCAGTGGGTGTTACTTGAGTCAGATACATGCTTACATCCTTCATTTCATGCAATATCCCTAACTTTTTGTGACCAGTGTATGTATGTATATGACGCATTTTGTGTTTATTCGGTGGATATCTTGTTCGACCCCTGCCTTGAGAAACTTCTACTTATCGAGACCGAAGTTGACCATACCCGCCACGAAAAAGCGGTTTAGAATTCAGAAAACAATCATGTGAAACTAAAGAAAGGACTAGCCCAACTGCCACATTTCCAGTACAATTGCTGATAGTCCTCGACCTTTTGTAAAATACAAAAATATATGAAAATCAGAAAGAAACGTCACGAATGTCAACATTTCAAAGATATCTCTCTATTCTAAAAAAGCCGCTGTTTTAGAAATTTCGCGACATTCTTGCTTTCCTAGCTCGCAACGCAAAACGTATTGAACACAAAAATATGAAATTTACATCGTTTGCGGAGAATTGTTTGGAGAACACGCTGAAATAAACCGTTTTTCGATTCTAGCGAAACTTCAAGAGCTTTCGTATTTCAAAGTTAAGGTAAGCAAAAGAGTGCTGTCAGGTCGCGTTCTGGACACACTAAAAGCAACAGAACCACGAAACTTTGTAGGCATGTAGTGCCCTGACCGAATATTTGCACCTCGTCGCCCTTTTTTTGAATTTCAATTTTATTTACGAGAAATTAAATTTCTAAATTTCACCAAGTTCTCTATTTCGCGATGGGATCCATTAAAAAAAACAGATATATGGCAAACTATAAATTATAACGCATTGTAATTTTTACAGCATAAACTTCCAACTATCGTCCCTTTTTAAAAAAAAAATTAAGGAAAAGTCATTTTCTGATTTTTAAGCATTTTTTCAAGACGCAAAGGAAAGAAACGAACGGCTTGTCTTCATAAGGTCTTTATTGCTCAAAATGTTGGGGAAAAAAACCCTGAACAAAATATGTACAGGTACAAAATAAATATAGTAACAAGAAATGGGAGAGAACAAGGTGATCGCCGGCATTTAAAAAAACAAATAAATACAATGTAAAAGGTATGAAAAAGCGGCCGCTCACAGGCTGCCCAGTTTAACAGTAGTAAAAAATATAAGTCAATGAGTCCTTTGATGACAATAGTAATAAAATGTGTCTGTGAGTTTACCGAAAACGGAAAAAACAACAACACAGACGGTAAAGCAGTAAGAGTTCAAAGGTAAACAATTTCAAAACAAAACGCGAATTCAGTAGTAAAAGTAAGTCTCACACATGGGCAGAAAAGTAGACACAGAACACTAATGAAGAACACTTATGATGGAATAAAAATACTGTAGTGGAGAGCCGAAGGTTAAGCCAGCAGTTCCACAACATTTTCGACAACTTGGAACCAAGGCTGTTGTGGTGACCAAATAGACATGAAGTTTGGAACAGTGTTATTTGCTTGTGCAATGTCAAATTCGAGTTGTAGTCTATCTGTAACGGAGTGACGATATCTGCGGCAGAGGAAACGACGAGCTGTGTGATAACGGCGGAGGGAAGGCTGGTCGACGCTGCGATGATAGTACAGATAGATTGTATACTTCGCTTGTAGAATTAGGAAGGAGCATACATGATTACGCGTGGGAGCGGACAGAAAGTGGTGATGTAACACAAGATAATGTGACATGGTGTGAAGGTGAGCACAAACTTTTTGAAGGAGAGAGAACATCAGTGAGAACAAGGGCTGTAACATCAGACACAAGAAGTATGCATGATGAACGTCTCCGAGGGTTGAACAAAAAAAACAAAGAGGTGAAGTCAGATGACGGAAACGGTGAAGAGTTCGAGGAGTCAGTAGGCGGCGATGAAGATGTAACCAAAGAATGTCACGAGCTTTTGGAGAGGCGAGAGTAGTATGAGTGTCTGTCCAGGTGGCTGGCAAATCTGAAGATGGTACATTGGGAATAGGCATTGGTTCAAGAAAATGTGTTAAAAATGCTGATAAAGAAGCTTGACAGTAACCTGATGATGAAGGAAAGGAATATCATTGAGATACACAAGAAAAGGAAGGCTATGAGGCGCTGAAGGTTGCGAGATAAGTCCATGTTGATCTGCGAGGAGAGGATAGAGTCGACGAATACTGACTTGAAGTAATAGAAGCTGAGAACGATGAATGGGCGAATCCGAAAGAGGAGGAGTGATATGGGAGAGCGATTTCCAGCGAAGGTTGGAATCAACGAGTTGAGAGACTCGCACCACGCCACTGGTGAACCAGGTGGAGAAGTGCAAATATGAAAAAGCAGAGGAACGGATAGCAGAAGAAAAGAAGAGAGGTTGCGCAAGGAGATCGTTAGTAGAGGCAGGGGGAAGGCGAATAGGATATAAGGAACGCCAGAGGGTAAGAGCGGATCTGTAAAACTCAGAGAAATGGCTCGGAACGAGAGGAAAGAGGTCCATGCGGAGAAAAGTTGAGACAGTGAGGTGGGGACTTCGGGGAAAGAGAAGCGTGTCGACAATGGTTTGAGAAGAAGAAGGTTGGAGAGAGAAATTCTGAAGGAAATTTTGAAGGTGGAATGCTTTGAACTTCGGAGAGATATCGGAGAGAGAGAGACCACCAAAAGAAGTAGGAAGAACGAGAGTGGAGTGCTGCACCCAATGAATGACATTCCATACGAAATTAGTGAAGGTACGTTGAAGTTCGCGAAGCAAAAACGGCGGAGGAAGGTGCGCAATCCAAGCATGAAAAAGATGGTTGGAGAAAGGTGTTGAGGAGGTAGGCACGGCTGAGGAACGACAGAAAAGGCTTGAGACGGTAAAAAGGTGCTAGGCGGCGATTGACCCGCTGAACCAGGGGAGACCAGGTAGCAGCGGCGACCGCAGAGGGGTCTCCAATGTAGACTCCGAGAAATTTGGCAACACTTGAAGACCAGCGGGCACCCCATGGGCGGTCAGCGCGGATCGTCCACGACCCAGCCCATAATCCAGAGCATTTATCCATGTTGAGTGAAGAACCAGAAATCGCAGCATATTCAAGATAGGTATTTCGAAGAGTTCCGAATGCTCCCTCAGAACGGATGAAGACTGTTAAGTCATCTGCGTATGCCGAAAGAACTGTGTGGTGGTGACGGGTGCACGCAACTCCTCGCGGAACTGAGGAAAACAAACGAGAACGGAGACAAATCAAAAGCGGTTCAAAAGAGAGAGCAAAGAGTTGACCCGACAGGGGGCAGCCCTGCCGGATCCCACTAGCGAAAGGAATAGCAGAAGTGAGAAATGCTGAAGTACGAACACGAAAGAATTAGTGAGAGTAAAGATTGGAAAGCGCCAAACGGAAGGAGGAAGGAAAACCAAACTGGCGAAGAACAGTGAAGAGATATGAGTGGTTAATTGAATCAAAAGCTTGACGCTGGTCGATATTGAAAATTGCGAGAGGTTCAGAGAGTCGAGAAGCAAGAGAGTATAAGTTACGAATGACAGTGATGTTAGAAGCGATTGAGCGAGAAGGAACAGTGTAGGTCTGATCAGGATGGATGATGTGCGAAAGAACTGGATTAAGGCGAAGAGCAAGAACTTTGGCAAAGATTTTGTAATCGGTATTTAGAATGGAAATAGGCCGCCAGTTTGTCAAGAGTCCAAGGTTGCCCGATTTTGGAATAAGGCGAAGTAGAGCAAAGGAAAAAGCTGATGAAGAAAAGGAAGACGAAGAAAAACGAAGTTAAAACAGGCAACAAGAAGAGGAAGGAGAGTTGGAAGAAAAGCCTTATAAAAGGAAAGAGGAAGACCGTCTTCACCTGGTGAGGAACGATCATTAAGACTGAAAACAGAAGAACGAATTTCGGCTGGTGAGATTGGAGCCCTGAGCGAAGAAAAGAAACATTGAGGGACTTGAGGAAGACCGTGAAGAAGTGGAGAGGAATCAGCTGGAGGCATCTGAGTAGGTTGAAAACGACCAGAAAAGTATGAATGAGTATGTTAGCAGATGAGGAAGGGGTCTGTCGTGGTAGATCCATCCGGTAAGGAAAGATAAGCGATGGTATTGTATTTAGTTCGATGTTCTTCAAGATGACGAAGACTCTGAAGGGGATCATCATGAAAGTGAAGAAGGGTGAACTTCAAGCGAGTCAGAGCAGATTTAGCCGATGATTGGAGGCGATGATGAAGCCGGGCTTGCAGGATTTCAAAGTTAGGATCGGTGTGCGAGGTAGACTGAAGAGAACGGCGGATTGAATCTATGTCCACAAGACGATTGGTGCGAACAGAAAAACAAAAGCGTTTAGCAAACGCAGTAATGGAATGCTTGGTGGAGAGCCACAGAGCTGCCGGGTCAACAGTGGAGGAAAGTTGATTGACTGATTGCGCAATAATAGAATTGACATGAGAAATTAAAGTTGGATCTTGCAGGCAGAAATCATCAAGGGTCCAAACCATTGGGTGAGGGACACCAGTGGAGGGAAGATGAAATTGTAGAACGACTGGACGATGGTCGGAGGAAACAGCTGGAGCATGTGAAACAGAAACAAGGGAAGAACGCAAAAAACTGGAAACATAAAATCGGTCCAAACGTGCAGCAGCGTTGGAGGATCCTGCAGGAGGAAACCAGGTGAAATCACGGGTCACAGGATGGAGAAGGCGAAATGCATCTTGGAGATCAAAATTAAAGACCAGTTGAGTGAGTTGCGAAACCAGAGAAGAGCGGAAATCTTGAGACCCATCACGATCGTAAAGAGGTTGCAGCGTACAGTTAAAGTCACCAGCCATGATCACAATTTCAGAAGACGGAATCTCAGCGAGAATTGTAGTAACATGAAGAAAGAGGGATGTAGCTTCTGAATCAGTACGAGGAACATGCAAATTTAACAAATGAAAACGGGTAGAAAGGAAGCGAAAAGAAAGGTATTGAAAAATCCCAAGCAGGCTCTGTGACTCAACAACGTCAGACAGAAACGGAAGAAAACGATTATGAATGCCAATTGCGGTGCCGGACCCCAAATGGGCACGGAAATTGTGAAAAAAGACAAAAGGCCAGCGTCGCCAGCGGGAAATGTCTGTCAAAGGAGAACAGTTTGTTTCCTGCAGGAGAATGATGTTATCTTTTAGATAACGAATATCTTCGAAGACGAGAGCATTAGTTGCCGACGCAGCAAAGCTTCGGCAGTTGAAACTAACACAAATCAGTTGGGATATCATGAACAGGCTGTAGATGGTTTTCGAGTTCAGCTGAGAGCTTCTTCAACAGGTATGAAAGACGCCGCTGAAACTGGGCAGCATGAGGAGGAAGAGCTATATTTCTCAAAAATTCATCAAGTAATTGAAGTTGTTGAAGCATTTCAGGTAACCTATTTAACTTGGATTGAATACACGGGATTGTTAGCAATTTACGTTTTTTAGGGTGTTGAATTAGTTCAAGAAGTTCGGTGTATGTGAGCGGTTGCACTGGAACAGAACAGTCTTTGAAAAGAGTTGAAAGTTTGGTTATGGTGGGAAAAGAAGAGTCATCTTCAACATCCGAAGCAACCGATGCTGATTCATTTAAATCAGCAGCAACATTCATATCATCTTCAGTAGGGAGGCATGCGAATCTGTTTGTTGTACGAAGTGGAGAAGAAAATTCTCCACGCCAGGTGAGGTTCCAGAGGAAGTGGCAGAAGATTTGGTCCGAGAACGCCTTGAGCGTCGCGAACGCTTTGGAGAAGACTCCGCAGAATTTGGGCGTTTCCCGGAAGTTTTGGGTCCAGAGGAGCCCACAGAAGAAGGAAGAGGTGGAAATGAGATGTCATCAATGAGAGCACATTTGAACAGTTCAGAAGCAGACGTTTGAATTTGCGAAACAGGCTGTAAAACGGGTGCCAATTTGTTGCACGGTGGTGGCGCTTGAGTGCTGGGCAATGAAGACGCAGAAGTTTTGAAAGAAAGCAGCTGTTTGGAATTGAATGGTAAAGACGGTTCAGTGTTTGGCAATAACTGCGTAGTTGTTTTGAAAGATAGCGCCTTCTCGGAGTTGTATGGTAATGGCAGTTCTGAAACAGGTAAAGACAACGAAATATCTGCAGTCATGGAAGGAGCAATCAGCAGAGATGGGGACGGGGTTGACATAGGAGCAACAGTTTGTTCAGTAGTAAGGGAGGAAGAAGTGGAAGATGGAGGTGCATCGGGAACCTTCATCGAAGGGACAGCACCAGGTGCAGGTGTGCGGTGAGGGCACTCAGAAACCAGGTGTCCCTCAGCTCGGCACCGGAAGCACTGGACACCAGCAAATAAGTTGAAAACGTATGTTCGTGTGTCCGTAACAAGTTGCAGAGTTGTGGGGCGGTTAGAAATGGCTTGGTCAGTGGGGAAAATAACACGATATTGGCGACGACCCCCTTGCACAAAGGTGAAAGGAGAGTCTCTGGCAGCAGCTGGAAGAAATTTTGTCGCTCCCTCTACTCGACCAAGAGTGCCGAGTGCAGCAACAAGTAAGTTGTCAGGAATAGCAGTAGGCACAGGAGATAATGTCACTGTGACCGGGCGCTGTGCAGAAGCAACAGGTTGCAAGTGAAAGGAGCCAATATCAATGCCTGTAGCAAGAACGGTGTCGGTGGCTTTTTGGTGAACAAAATGAACGACAACACCCTCCAATGCGAATAATTGAAACGATGCTTTCCTTGGGAACAACTTTAACCAAGGCCTCTAAATAGAGGGGGAGGGGGTGTCACGAAGAGACGGAAAATACACACTTAATAACAAAGCTGAGGAAAGTTCTTTACCTGCTGGTGAGTCGTCAGAAATCCGAATCTTGAGAACTTTATCTTCTCCAGAAAATTCTGGTTGCATAGAAAGAGGTGCATGAGATTGGTTTGGACGAGCAGTCGCAGCATATGAGCGTGGAGGAGTAGCAGCCATGGCAACAGAACGTGACTCGGCACCCAGGATATGCAAATTAGGACGAAGAACATTCGATGCAGAAACATTAGGACGAAGCACATTAGAAGCAGAAACACAATTAGAAGTAGTCAAATACACACTTGAAGAGGTCATAGTTGTCTCACAAGCGGTCGATGTAGCTAAAGAAAATCCAGCAGAGATAAAATCAGCAGACGAAACTTGGGAAGCAGCCATCATGGCCGCTAAGCCGAACAACACAACACTGTCTGCTGCAACTGCGTCACACAGAAGAAACACAAAATAACGTAACAGAAGGCACACACACTCACTTCAAGTGAGGCAAAACGGTGAAACCACAACGCAGTCAACACGAACCACTAACGCAGACGATAAATTCACAGGAAAAAAACAATTTTTTTACAGACGCAAAGGCAAGAAACGAACGGCTCGTCTTCATAAGGTATTTATTGCTCAAAATGTTAGGTATAAAAAACGCCTCGACAAAATATGAACAAGCACAGAATACAAAACAGTAACAAGATGTGGGAGAGAACAAGGTATACGCAAGCATTTAAAAAAACAATAACAACAGTGTAAAGGGTGTGAAAAAGAGGGCGCTGAGAGGCTGCGCAGTTGAACAGCAGTAAAAATAAAAGTCTATTAGTCCGTTGATAACAATAGTATTGAACTGTGTCTAAGAGTTCGCCGAAAACTAAACAAAAACAGACGGTAAAGCAGTACAAGTTCAAAGGTAAACAATTTCAAAACAAAACGTTTATTCAGAAGAAAAAAAAACTCAGTCAGTTGGGAAATCATGCACAGGCTGTTGATTGTTTTCGAGTTCAGCTGTGAGCAACTTCAGCATGTACCACAGACGATGCTGAAGCTGGGCATCTTCAGGGGGAACGGAAACGTTAATCAAAAATTCATCAAGCAATTGCAGTTGTTGAAGCATTTCAGGTAACCAATTTAACTTAGATTGAATACACGGGATTGTTAGAAATTTGTCAATCCTAGGGCGTTGAATTAGTTCAAGAAGTTCAGTAAATGTGAGCGGTTGCATTAGAACAGAGCAGTCTTTGAACAGAGCGGAAAGTTTGGGAATGGTGGGAAGAGAAGAATCATCTCCAACAACATCCGAAGCAATCGATGCTGATTCACTTAAATTAGCAGCAACATCCATATCATCATCATCAGTAGGGAGGCAAGCGAATCTGTTTGTTGTACGAAGTTGAGAAGAAAAATTTTCTACGCCAGGTGAGGTTCCAGAGGAAGTGGCAGAAGATTTGGTCCGAAAACGCCTAGCGCGACGCGAAGGCCTAGGAGAAGACTCGGCAGAATTTGGGGTTTCCCGGCAGTTTTGGGTCCAGAGGAGCCCACCGAGGTAGGAAGAGGTGGAAATGACATGTCAACAATGAGAGCAGATTTGAACAGTTGAGAAGCAGGTGTCTGCACTTGCGAAACAGGCTGTGAAACGGGAGGCAATTTGTTGCTTGGTGGTGGCGCGTGAGAGCTGGGCAATGATGACGCAGTAGTTTCGGAAGAAAGCGGCTGCTCGGAGTTGAATGGAAATGGCAGTTCAGTGTTTGGCAATAACTGCGTAGTTGTTTTGAAAGAAAGCGCCTGCTCGGAGTTGTATGGTAATGGCTGTTTAGTGCTTGGCAATAACTGCGTAGGAGTTTTGAAAGACAGTGGCTGCTCGGAGTTGAATGGCAGTGGCGGAACTGAAACAGGTGAAGACAACGAAATATCTGCAGTCATTGAAGGAGCAAGTAGCAGAGATGGTGACGTGGTTGACATTGGGGAAACAGTTTGTTCAGTAGTAAGGGCGGAGGAAGTGTATGATGGAGGTGTGTCACGAACCTTCAACGAAGGGACAGCACCTTGCGCAAGTGTGCGCTGAGGGCACTCATAAGCCAGGTGTCCCTCAGCTCTACACCGGAAACACTGGACACCAGCAAATAAGTTGAAAACGTATGTTCGTGTGTCCGTAACAAGTTGCAGAGATGTGGGGCGGTTAGAAATGGCTTGGTCAGTGGGGAAAATAACACGATATTGGCGACGTCCTCCTTGCACAAATTTGAATGGAGAGTCTCTGGCAGCAGCTGGGAGAAATTTTGTCTCTCCCACTACTCGACCAAGAGTGCCGAGTGCAGCAAACAAGTAAGTTGTCAGGAATAGCAGTAGGTACAGGAGATAATGTAACTGTGACCGGGCGCTGTGCAGAAGCAACAGGTTGCAAGTGAAAAGAGCCAATATCAATGCCTGTGGCAAGAACGGTGTCGGTGGCTTTTTGGTGAACAAAATGAACGACAACACCCTCCAATGCGAATAATTGAAACGATGCTTTCCTTGGGAACAACTTTAACCAAGGCCTCCAAATAGAGGGGGAGGGGGTGTCACGAAGAGACGGAAAATACACACTTAATAACAAAGCTGAGGAAAGTTCTTTACCTGCTGGTGATTCGTCAGAAATCCGAATCTTGAGAACTTTATCTTCTGTAGAAAATTCTGGTTGCATTGAAAGAGGTGCATGAGATTGGTTTGGACGAGCAGTCGCAGCATACGAGCGTGGAGGAGTAGCAGCCATGGCAGCAGAACGTGACTCGGCATCCAGGATATGCAAATTAGGACGAAGAACATCCGATGCAGAAACATTAGGACGAAGCACATTAGAAGCAGAAACACAATTAGAAGTAGACAAATCCACATTTGAAGAGGTCATAGTTGTCTCACAAGCGGTCGATGTAGCCAAAGAAAATCCAGCGGAGATAAAATCAGCAGACGGAACTTGCATTTGTACTTGGGAAGCAGCCATTATGGCCGCTAAGCCGAACAACACAACACCGTGTGCTGCAACTGCGTCACACAGAAGAAACACAAAATAACGAAACAGAAGGCACACACACTCACTTCAAGTGAGGCAAAACGGTGAAAACACAACACAGTCAACACGAACCACTAACGCAGACGATAAATTCACAGGAAAAAACATTTTTTTACAGACGCAAAGGAAAGAAACGAACGGCTTGTCGGTCATCACGATAACCACAGAGGAACGTTCTGATCTCGTGATCTGCTGCCATGGTGACGCAGAGAATTTGTTATGCATATGTTTTGTTGGTAAAGCTATCTCAGTTGTTTAAGGTGGACGTCAAGTAATTTTGCTTCCTATACTTCCAATGGAAAAACTTCTCTACCCATTTTCTTCACAATTAAAGCTTTCCCAAGGATGAAAATTTGAACATCAATTAAAATAGCTTCATTTTATAACTTGGAATACTTAAAATCTTCTAAAAGATAACCATAATTATGCAATCCAACATTTGTTTGTCTACTGACGTCATCAAAGTACAGGTCGCGCCATCTTTTTTCTGGACAATTAATGCGTTTCCAAGGATGAAAATTTGAACATCGATTAAAATAGCTTCATTTTATAACTTGGAATACTTAATATTTTCTAAAACATAATCATAATTATGCAATCCAACATTTGTTTGCCTACTGACGTCATCAAAGTACAGGTCGTGCCATCTTTTTTCTGGACAATTAATACGTTCCCAAGGATGAAAATTTGAACATTGATTAAAATAGCTTAATTTTATAAATTGGAATACTTAATATTTTCTAAAACATAACCATATTTATGTTATCGAACATTTGTTTGTCTACTGACATCATCAAAGTACAAGTCGCGCCATCTTTTTTCTGGTTCCAACACCACCAAAGGAAAAGTTATTGATTTTTTATATAATTATGGTTATGTTGTAGGAAATACTCTCGTAGAGTTTGCAGAGGCAGAAGGGTTTTTCATCTTGAACTCCTTTTTCAAGAAAAATCCACACAGGTGTTTTGGTGGAAAAAAATAATTTAAATTTAATTTGTTTTGAGTATATTGAATTGGATTGATATTTATTAAAAGGCGTTATATTTATGCTGGTATTAAAATTTAAAATATGGAAATTATAGAAAATTTAAATTTGGGAGATGGGTGGATGCATTTCGAAACAAAAATATTTTCTAAGTACTAGAAAAGGCCATGAACATCCTAAACAACAATGCATCTGAAAATTTACATTCCACAAGAAGTTATTGGAAAGTTTGCGTTGTTTGTGTTCAAGCAGAGTTGAGTCACCTGAAAGTGCAAAAATAAGTGAATATTGTTGCATGTGTATGAAAATGTGTCACTATAAGACATATGATAAAATGTACTCGTTCAACAACAACTTGTGGAGGCGGTGAAAGTCAATCTAAAATGGATAGGACAAAAATTGCAGTTATGAACTACCTTAGAAAACCAGGATTGGATCGATAGCCTTAGTCAAGCTAAGGGGGAGTACATGGGACCAAGTCATGGAAGACAACAGCACACAAAAACTTTTCACACTGCACTCATTTTGAACTTTTTTTTGAAAGGCTACTGCCTGTATTTATTATTTTTCTTTAAAAACTTAATGAGTTAATTTTAATGGACAAACAGATATTATTTCCTTTTTTTCTTGTTTGCTTAAACACAGCAGTATAAAACAGAATCTCAATTTACTTTCTATTTCTATTTGGCCACTGGCCTTATGAACAGCACAACTTTACATATGTCAACACAGTTAGTTTGAACACTAGGCTTTTAATTTATGCCTTCAAAATCATACTATGATTCGCATGGTTTACACAAGAAAAAGATACTGGATTATTTTTAATTCCACAAGGCGGACAAGTTCTGTTCTTTTGAAACGTACTCTCCTCTCTCTCACCCAGTTAGCTCAATGACCAATTTACAATTTTACACTTATTGATTTAAATTTAAACACTCTTAGCAAACTCCGCAATCTCCCAGACCAGATTCCAAGACTTCAATTAAATTTACAGTTATTTTAAGAGTCACAAATTATACTTTAACAAATCTACTATCAGCAAGTAAACAAACCAAGTAAATTATCCTCAAAACAGAATTTACACTGAGCACAAGCATTAATTAACATTACATAACCTATAGAACTACCCTGAATGAACCTACTTCACTTATAAAGAAACCTCACTAACTAATCTTAAAAATTATCACTATTCATAACATCAACATAATTCAGAAATTCAAACAATCTTCTTGCACTAGCTTGCTCATAAAAATCACCTCACTCTGCACTTCACATAATAGCTCAGGATACTTAATAACTCTACACTGTAAACAAAAGCTCAAAATACCAATTAACTAAATTTCCAAACTAAATATCAAGTTCACTAACACCAACAACCAGAATTTAGAATTTACATCCCTAGCACTACAGCAAATCATAAACAAATAAATTTAGATACTTTAAATCACCAAACAAACTTAAATTTAACACCTGCAGTGAATTACTGAGGTAGCGGTGAGGCAAATACTCTCAGTTCAGACACTACCCTGGGTTTTGAGAACCAACACAGGAAGAAAATACCAAGTCAGGCTGAAGGCGTGAAATTGGGTCGTGAATCCACTTTCAGCCTATGCAAAGGGAAAGGAAAAATCCTCAAGTGTGACACATCATCATCAGGCACAGAATTTCCTCTAACATGATCTCACCACATTTCTTGAAGCAACGCTCGACCGACCCTCGCTGGCAGTACATATTTCCGTGAGCAGCGAAACTACTGGGGGTGTTTGAAGACAAGTTTTCCCCCAAAAACCACGTCTTCAAGGATCTCCCCCTTTTCGAACCAATGCATGATCTCACCTTGATCAACCACGCCTGCAAGAGCCTGTTGTACTTCAACCCTAAATACTCCAGGCACATCTGGCCCAGAACCAACACAACTATATCCCAGGAAAAATTCACTTATCTCTCTATATCCCAAGAAATCCAAAAATCACTATATCCACATATGTCCCAGGAAAATTCACTTATCTCTATATCCACATATGTCCCAGGAAAATTCACTTATCTCTATATCCACATATGTCCCAGGAAAATTCACTTATCTCTATATCCACATATGTCCCAGGAAAATTCACTTATCTCTATATCCACATATGTCCCAGGAAAATTCACTTATCAAGGAAATTCCTCTGCACCATGGCAATGCGCAGGTCCACTTCAGACAATAACACTGACCATTTACATAACCCACTAAATATTTTCACCTTATTGAAAATTAAAATTACATTTAGACTTTTAACCTTATAGTAGAAACAAGAAAATTTAGGCCAAAGAAAAGAACAATTAATACTGGAACTGGTGAGCAAAAAGTGTGTCTTCTCAACCCATGATGTTCATTCTTTTTGTGAAAATACTAAACTTGAGAACCTAAATACCTCAACTTTTATTTTGCACATATCGCATCCTGGTGAAAATTCCCTACTCAGAGCCCTCTGCCCTAGGACAAGATCCCTGCTTGCCCTAAGATCACCCTTTCCAATGGGAGATTAACACTCATCTGGAGCATGTAAAATACTGGTCCTCAATTAACACTCCTACCATCTCAATTTCGACACTCAACACTCCAAGAATGTAAACAGCACTTTAGGTTTCCAATTTCATCACACTATATTATGTTCCCAAAATTCCAATATAAATCATCCCATAATTTATCTTCACTCATAAAAAAAATAACTCAACACTGTAAAAGACTAGAGAGAAATGTTTACAATTATTTTATCACCCACGACATCACAATAACACTGCTTTTTAAATATCACATGCCCAACTAAACTATTATCGATGCACCAAAATTTACTGTGCTCAAACAATAAACCAAATTTTTCAATAAACCAAATTTTTCCGATACATTAAAATTTACTGGCCTGGGAAGTTGCTAAAATACCAGACATGACAGCACAAAAAAAACATAAATGAAAGCATTTTCAACTCCCTCTCTTTTTTTCTTTCTTTTTTTCTGAATTCGTACCTGAGTAACTAATACATTTTAATTTTGAAAGCTGAACGACGACACAGCCAAAATCAGAGGGAAAAAAACTTGCTCTTTTTCTTTTCGTTTCTTATGCTCAGCTCGAAGTTTAGGTACCCTGCGTGGGATGTTATATATCAATACAAAAAGATGTGAACTAAAACATTACCTTCGAGCTGGCGTTCCCTTTTTTTTTTTCTTCTTTTTCTTTTCACCATAGTTTACAGTCCAGGCACAACCACAGTCTTGTTAGTATTATCTTTTCTTCCTCAAAGTTCCCTTCCTTAAACGGTTAATGGCCGAGGTAACCATTTCCGAAACTTCGGGATGAGATGGAACCTTTTTTATTTATTCATACTTTTTTTTTCTCTTTTTTTCTCTTCCCTCCCTCGGCCTTTGAAGCAGGCCTCCTTTTCGGAGTAGCAGCCGAGTTGGGAGCGGTAGAGGCTGGGCCCACTCTTCCAGGGGTTTCCATAAGGGAGAAGGCATGTCCTCCTTCAGCCAAGAATTTTCCATTGACGACAATGTCCCAGCCTGCCGCCATTTGTTCTTCAGGACGAGGTTCCCGGCTGGCGGAATGCCGCTTTAACTGCATTCTACATCGTCAAAAAACTTTTCAACAGCCAGCCCAGATCCAGAGTGTCCCCTTGTGGTGGACTGGTGGTCAGCAAAATGCTGCCATGGAAAAACTCTTTTTTTCTCTGTGGTTCTCTCCCGCCAAAAGGCGAGGAGAAAAAAACTCCGCCGTCCCTCTTTCTCTGACGTCCAGCAACAAGACAAGAGCAAAAAGTGACTCTCTACGGATAAAACTCAGGGGGTGCTTGAAAACCGCTGACCCCTCTCATTGGTCGAAACTTCAGCCTAGCAACTCACTACTCTCCAACGGAATCTTCACTCCCACGCCTCGAGTGACCTCTGACCTTCACACGTGCAGAGCAGGCCCATCTTGACCCTGAGGTTCTAAAAATAGATTTCGTTGCTGAATTCCTTACCCAAAAGACGAAAAGATGTTACACTTTTGGGCGACTTCTCGCTTGGAAACAGGAACGCAAAAAAAAAAAAATGGCGAATTCTTGCTTTGCAGAAAATCACTAGTTTTAATTTTTCTTTCTCTCGTTCCGTGATGTGAAAGTAAAATTAATTTTGATTCTCTGAGCTGCACACCTACTCGCCTTTTCCTATCGCGATAAAAGAACAGATAAAATAATTATTTTCAAAACCCCAAAGTCAGTTAAATCAAATATTATTCTTTTTTTTTTTTTTTTTTTTTTTTTTTTTCCAACATGAAATTTTGTTTTCCTGGTAGTGATTAAGACAAGCGAATTTTGCGCATGAATTCCCCTGCCTTTCAACCAGGAATTTTCTTCTAACGTATGTCATGGAAGAAAATTTTTTGCATTAATTAATCTCCGATAAACCAACAGAAAGATTGATCAGGTCTCTCTGAAATTCACCAGAGGTTAAAATTTTCGCCATGACACAGGAAATGGACATGGAGACATCCAAATGGGACGACAAGTGAAATTGATTTTATTATGTGTAACAAAAAATTCGTCATAGAAGACTGCAGTGTGCTAAACAAGTTCAGCACAGGCAGTGACCATAGATTGGTGAGATGTAAGATGCACCTCAACACTAAACTCGAACGTAGCACGCTCATAAGACAAACAAATTGTATTGACATAACCAACCTTAAAAACACCATAATACCTTCAAATTGGAACTGAAGAACAGATTCTCTGCTTTAGAAGGCATAACGTCGGAAGAAGTGGATATTTCTGAAGTTAACAGAAAAGTAACCAAAGCTCTTATGGAAACAGCAACAAAATTAGCTGGGTCTAAGAACAAATTGCATGTGAACAAATTATCAGGAAAAACCAAAATGTTGATGCAAAAAAGAAGAGTGATGAGGACAACTAAAGAAGATGTGACTTCCAAAGTGGAATATATAGAGCTATGCAAGACAGTACGAAAAAGTATCACTGAAGACGTAAGGAAATTCAACTGTGAACTAGTAAGGAAAGCAATTGAAAACAACCAAAAGCCTAAAGATAGCAAAGGGACATCTCAGTAAGGGGAAAAACAGATTATGGCACTGAGAAAAGAAGATGGTTCTGTAACAAGAAATAGAGGCGAAATTTTGACAAGAGTGAAAGATTTCTACTCCAAATTATATGAAAGGGATGATACATGTACTCCAGACATCACGAAAGGTACCAGTACAAGAGTTCTTCCAGTCCTTCCAGCAGAAGTTGCACATGCAATCAAGAACATGAAGCGGGGAAAAGCTCCAGGAGAAGATGGAATTACTGTAGACATCATACAAGAAGCAAGTGGAGAAATCGAAACAGTACTCGCCCAAATTTTCACTCGATGCCTTAATGAAGGGAAAATTCCTGAGGATTGGAACAACGCTACAATGATCCTGCTACATAAAAAAGGTGACATTGAGGATCTCAGGAACTACAGACCTATCAGCCTCCTATCAGTGGTTTATAAAATCTTCACTAAAGTTCTTTCACACCGCTTGAAGGTGACACTGGACATGGCTCAACCGAGAGAACAAGCTGGATTCAGGAGTGGCTACAGCACAATAGATCATATCCACGTACTGAGAGAACTAATTGAAAGAGCGAGGGAATATGAGCTTCCATTGTGCGTGGCTTTTATCGATTATGAAAAAGCCTTTGATTCGGTGAAACCATCAGCAGTTGCAATGGCTCTGAAATCCTGCGGTATTGAAGATGCATACATTAATATTATTAATAACATCTATGAAAATGCAAGTGCAAAGATTCGGCTGTTTGAAAATACAACACACATAAAAATTGGAAAAGGAGTGAGACAAGGTGACACCATATCTCCGAAGCTCTTTAATGTTACATTGGAAAATGTCTTTCAATCACTGAACTGGGAAAACAAAGGGATAAAGATTAATGGAGATTATCTAACTCACCTTCGTTTTGCTGATGACATAGTCATTTTTGCAACTTCCCCATCAGAGCTACAGAGTATGATCCAGGAACTTGCTGACAAGAGTAAAGAAGTGGGATTAAAAATGAACTTTCAGAAGACAAAAGTGATGTACAATGCTTTTACAAGAAATGAAGATTTATCGATTGATGGAGAAAAGCTGGAGATAACAGACACGTACGTTTATCTTGGACAGCAGATATCAAGTGAGGGTCACATTGGTGAAGAAATTAATCGGCGTACAAAACTTGCGTGGAGAGCTTTTGGAAGAAACAGCATAATTTTCAAGAGCAATATGCCATTATGTCTTAAAAGAAAAGTGTTTGATCAATGCATCCTTCCAGTGCTTACGTATGGTGCAGAGACGTGGACCTTAGCTAAAAGAGACATACAAAGGCTGCAGACAACTCAAAGTAGCATGGAGAGGTGCATGCTTGGTGTAACCAGGAGAGATAAGAAGAGGAACACGTGGATCCGAAAAATGACAAGAGTGGAAGACATCATGATCAGAGTTAAATCCCTGAAATGGCAATGGGCTGGACATACTGCCAGAAGAACAGACCATCGATGGACAGCCGAAATTTTAGATTGGATTCCAAGGGACAGGAAAAGACCCAGAAGAAGACCACATGGAAGATGGGTGGATGAAATTCGAAAGTATGCGGGAGTGACATGGAGGAGACTGGCACAAGACAGACCGTTGTGGAGGAAACTTGGGGAGACCTTCGTCCAGCAGTGGATTGATAATGGTTGACAATGATGATGATGATGATGATGTTTTAGAAAATACTAAGTATTCCAAGTTATAATATGAAGTTATTTTAATCGATGTTCAAATTTAGATCCTTGGGAACACAATAATTGTGAAGGAAATGTGTACAAAAGTTTTTCCATTGGAAGTATAGGAAGCAAAATTACTTGACGTCCACCTAAACGGTTTACGGAAATGCTTTTTGGACCGCTTTTGTTTTTCTTGGTAAATTTAGTAAGTGCCATAAGTTCAAACGACAAAAGTCCGATCTTCCAAAAATTAACGACAGTAAAAAACTCTGAAATTTCTGAATAACAAGCGTTATTTGCTTAGACATGGAATAAAAATTGAAATTTATATGCATTTTCCAATTTTTATTTCATGTGATACTTTCAGATCGGGCTGCAGGTTTCGAGCACTACTCTGGAAACGAGCGTAGCGAGCCTAGAGGCGCAACCCCTAGTACTTAAAAAATCATTTATCTACATGTACTTCTCAACAATGTTTTGTAGTACAATTATGAAACCTACTCAGTTTATTGGAAACCGTAAATGAATTTTCATGTTGCGCTACTAAATCATTGATGAAACTTTTTTTTTCTCGTAAACAGATGTAAATGACGCTATGCTCTTTTTGCTCTGTTATTTATTACTGCTCTGAACTTATTACTAATTTGAAGATCTAAAGCTTTGTTATCTTAAGTTGAAAACCATAATCATGGATTACTTATTGATTCTAGCTTTGCTCATCTTCGCTTTGATTGCCGCGAGGTACCTATTCCACGAAGTAGTTCCTACTGAAACAGAAGGTAGATTAGAATACGATGATGGACGAATTTCGGAGGTTCTTGAAGTAGGTAGGAATGAAATTACTGCAGGACAAGAAGAAGAGAGAGAAAATGAAGACGTAGATAGAGTAAAAGAGAGTATTAAGGGTACAGAAGAGGATCCAGAAAAGAGAATAATACCCGATAAACCAAAAGAAAATGGATTAAATTCAGAGAGAGAAGAATTGACAGAAGAGGCAGCCAGAGTGAATTCCCGAAATGAAAATATAGATAATTCTTAAGCAGAAGAGATTAACGAGGAATTAGGAAATGTAGCTATAGAAGACAATGAATGGGAACGGTGCCATGAGGAAAACGAATTATTATTAGAGGAAAGGAAACAAAATCATTGTGAGGAATTTGTGGAAACTTTTATTGAGAAAGAGCATGAGGTTGAGAAAGACGTAGAAATATATAAGTTAAGAGATGAAGGAATTCCAGGACCATTAATATCAGAAATCGATGTTGAGAACACAGAAAGTGATCAGCAGCATGAGATTCATGAAACAGGTGAAATGCAAGGCGGAGGAGGAGACACAGTAACTGAAGAAGTTAATTCTGATGAACCATTACCAGCTGTCTCCGCGAATTCCAGAGAATCATTAGAAAACTTTACTTATATCTCAAACCCAATGCTCCTAATTTTTGGACTTGAGAAGCATTCTTCCTCATCACAAGCGACGGTACGCAAGAAAATTCAGTGCATTCCTCCTCGTCGACAAGTAACGATATCCCAATTATTTCAAAATCTCCTTCTCCTACGCTATTGAATGAAGTGAAAGAAGTAGAGAAACCCAAACAGGAACAGTTAAGTAAATGGAAGAAATAAAAAAAAATCTTTAGGAAATGCAAAAAGCAGGTTTCCCCAACAGATGAAGAAAGGAATGGGATTGAATTCGCTTCCCAGCCATCAACATCCTTCGTTTCATTTCCTGCATGTTCAATTCCAGAACATGCAAGAAATAAAAAGAAGAAAACAAGGAAAAAGAAATTCTGAATCGGTTCTTTTATGCAGCGCATTCTTCGTCCCCATAAAAAAAAAAAAAAAAAAAATTCACAGTGCCCTACCGATGGTATTCAAGATTCCAAGATTCAAGATAATGAGGAAATTCCCCAAAGTAATACAGGAGAAAAGAAGAAAAAGTTATGGTTTAAATCGAAAAAGAAGGAAAAGCGAATTAATTAGTAAATACATACTTGATCAATTTAGATTATGATACTTATGTTTTTATTAATTTTATAATCAATTTTTAACAAAGTACTCATTGTTAGTCTTTTTTTTTTTAAAAACTAACTTTTGTTTAGTAAACTCCTATTTTAATCAGTTTTTCGTAAATACTTAATTGTTAACTTTATTATTATGTTATTGCATTAGTATATTATATAATATAATAACTAAATATAATAGATGAAACGATACATACTTATACCTCTTTCCACGGAAACATGTGGATCGAAGGCAGTCAACTTACATTCAGCTGAGGCCTTTCACCACGCTGTGTGGTGTTCTCAAAATCACATTACTTAATACACACAATTGACGTGGATTAGGAACATCAAACAGAAGTCATCGCTCTTTCCACGTTTGTAAGTGAGTCACAGAAAAAATTTCATCGGCCGCCACCAGGAATGCGAGTCTGAAGAATTCGAGGCCGCTGTGGTGCAGTGGTAGCATATCCGGCGCGTAGCTGGAAGACCCTGGGTTTTCCTGGTGGCGGCAGATGAAAATTTTTCCGTGATTCACTTATAAACGTGGAAAGAACGATGACTTATGTTTGATGCTCCTAATCCACGTCAATTGTGTGTATTAATTATTCATTCGCCTCTTAGTTATTTGTTCAGTTGCTGCTTACCATCTTTAGTGAATCCCCAGCATTGTGCGGGACTCCAAGAAGCAACCTGCCATGTGGTTTGGCAGTTAGTCATATGTGAGTCTGGATGAATTCGAGGCCGCTGTGGTGCAGTGATAGCATATCCGGCACGTAACTGGAATGCCCTGGGTTCGATTCCCGGTGGCAGCCGATGAGACCTTTTCCGTGACTCACTTATAAACGGGGAAAGAGCGATGACTTCTGTTTGACATCTCTCCATCTTTTTCATAAAAACGAAAAAGTCTTTGTGTCGGTCACGATACTCGGAAATACGTACATCATTATTCAATATATTCCTCTCCTTAAGCCTTGATCCAAGCAATTCAGTTTTATTTACGCTTTCCAACCGTAGGTTGAAGAAGCGTATATGCTCCAGCTTTGTCCGTCCGTCAGCACGATAACTGGCGTGAAAATGGTTCGATTTCGATGAAATTGTAGTATGTGGTAGGGGACCACCATGGGACGAACCCTATTGAAAATGAAATGGAGTCAAAGGTCAGGACGTAGGAGCGGGATCCTTCCATTGCCCTTATGCGTCATAACTTGCGTAAATATGGTTCGATTTCAAAGAAAGTTTACTATGTGGTAGGGGACCGCCTGGGGACGGATCTTATTCAGAATGGGTGAAGTGGGGTCAAAGGTTAGGACATAAGAGCGGGATGCATTCCATTGCCCTTTGCGTCATAACGTGCGTAAAAATGGTTCGATTTTGATGAAATTTCAGTATGTGGTAGGGGACCACCTTGGGACGAACCCTATTGAATGTGGACGAAATGGGGTCAACGGTCAGGACATAGGAATGCGATCCATTCCATCGCTCTTATCCCATATTATTAAGGTGGACGTCAAGTACTTTTGCTTACTATACTTCCAATGGAAAAGCTTTTGTACACATTTCCTTCACAATTAATGTGTTCC
Organism: Macrothele yani; assembly: GCA_039090855.1. Taxonomy (NCBI): domain Eukaryota; kingdom Metazoa; phylum Arthropoda; class Arachnida; order Araneae; family Macrothelidae; genus Macrothele; species Macrothele yani. The sequence continues at coordinate 86,407,083 of CM077003.1, read as the reverse complement.
CAAGGATGAAAATTTGAACATCGATTAAAATAACTTTATTACAACTTGGAATACTTAATATTTTCTAAAACATAACCATAATTACATTAAAAATCAATAACTTTTCCTTTGGTGGTGTTGAAACCAAAAAAAGGATGGCGCGACCTGTACTTTGATGACGTCAGTATAGACAAACAAATGTTGGATTGCATAATTATGGTTATGTTTTAGAAAATATTAAGTATTGCAAGTTATAAAATGAAGCTATATTAATCGATGTTCAAATTTTCATCCTTGTGAACGCATTAATTGTCCAGAAAAAAGAAGGCGCGACCTGTATTTTCATGACGTCAGCAGACAAGAAAATGTTGGATTGCATAATTATGGTAATTTTTTAGAAAATATTAAGTATTCCAAGTTATAGAATGAAGTTCATCGATGTTCATCGATGATGTTCATGATGTTCATCGATGTTCAAATTTTCATCCTTGGGAACACATTAATTGGGAAGAAAATGTGTACAGAAATTTTTCCATTCGAAGTACAGGAAGCAAAATTACTTGACGTTCGCCTTAAAGGAGCAATTCTTGTATGTATGTAAATTTTATTTTGAAAACGGATCTGAGGATTTTGATGAAAGTCGTTAACCTACCGTTTTCTGGTACTAGAAATCAATTTAGCTTGATCTCGACTTTAAGAAAATTTGTTTAGTGGGTTAAATAACCACACCGAATTACCAAGTTTGTAGTGTGGTGTCATGGCGTCGCCCCTTTAGATATTCGCGCGCGGTCATGCCATCTATCTCATTACGTCCCGCGTTGTTTGTGGATCCTATTAAAGTTTCATGACGTCACACCTTGCTAGCAGATGGTAGCGATTCCCATCTGCCTCATTACGTCACGTGTTGTGTGCGTATGTTCGTCCGCACGATAACTTGCGTAAAAATCGTTCCATTTCGATGAAATTTTAGTATGTGGTAGGGGAACACCTGGGAAGGAACCCTATTGAAAGTGAACGAAATGGGGTCAAAGGTCAGGACATAAGAGCGGGATCCATTCCACTGCTCTTATGCGTCATAACTAACGTAAAAAAGGTTCGATTTCGATTAAATTTTGGTATGTGGTAGGGGACCACCTGGGGACAAACCCTGTTGAAAATTGGCGAAATGGGGGTCAAAGGTCAGGACATAGGAGCGGAATTACTTCCATCGCCATTATGAGTCATAACTTACGTAAAAATGTTTAGATTTGGATGAAATGTTGGTATGTTGTAGGGACCTTCCTGGAGACGAATCCTATTGAAAATGGCGAAATGGGGTGAATGGTTAGGACACAGGAGCGGGATGTATTCCATAGCGCTTATGCATCATAACTTACGTAAAATTGCTTCGATTGCGACAAAACTTAATCATGTTATTTCGGAGATATACTGAAACAGTTCTGTTGAATATCTTCCAAATGGATCAAAGGTCAGGGCACAGGGGTGAGATTTATTCCACAGCCATTTCCCACATAACTTGAGTAATAGCTTGAGTAATGATTTCTAGTATATTGGAAAGCGTATCATAATCAATGCATTGCATGATTTTACTAACTTGTTTTTTCTTAATCCCAGATCGCGAACGAGAACATTGAACTCTCCTGGTGTGATGATACGAGGAGTTGAATGTTTCTCTGATGGAATATAATCCTCGTCTTTTCCACTTTCGTGTAGTTGATGAAATGCATTCCTCTTCATCTAAAGGACAGTTTACAGGTGGCTGTGGTACAGGATGCCCATCACTGTGAGGCACTAGTCCTATTGCGGAATCGACACTGGGATACTTACTGCACATGCTTTTGCTTCTTAAAATTAATTCCTTTTACTGCTGGAGTCATACAAAAGTAACAATCTGTTGCATGATCTCTAAGTTCCCTCCAGATCATCGGTATGGTGAAAGACATTGATGTTCCCTTTCCTCTAATCCACTCTCGAAGCCAAATCGAACAGCGTTCACAGCAGAAATGGGGGCTAAAGGGTGGGCTCAAAGAAAAGTTGAGTGAGCTGAAGCTCACCCATAGCGTTGCGTCTTGTCAGGAGTGTACGTCACTCTCACGAAAGACGCAGTACTTCACTATCGACTTTGAGTTGGGGTAAATTATTTTACTTTTACTTTTATGTAAATTATTTTACTGTTCATAAAAAGATATGGATGGTGTGTTTATTAAACTCAGTTTACTTAGCATTCCTTCAAAAAGCGGACACTCGTGGCTACAGCTAGATCTGGGGAAACAGAAGAAGAAAAAAATTCAGAGGAAAGCAACAATTTAGCACCTAATGAAAACACAATCAGCAAAGTTTATGAATAGGCGCTATGAACTGAGATTTTTCTGCATTCATATACGCTGACGGAAAACCCAACACCACGAAAAAATAGTTGTAGACGAATGAAATGGCGGCAATACATTTGTATAGGTAACATATTTAATCGATTAAGGTTTCAAGATCACAGCTTAATGTAAGCGCGAGCAGAGCCATTTTAAATGTGAAATGCTGGTACATTAATAATCGGTGTAACCGCCAGAATGTTGAATGCAAGCACGCAAACGTTCATGCATTGTGTCGTACAGGTGTTGGATGTCAGTTTGTGGGATGGAGTTCCATGCCTGTTGCACTTGGTCGGTCAATACAGGGACGGTTAATGCTGGTTGGGGTGAAGCTGGAGTGGTCATCCAATGATGTCCCATACGTGCTCGATTGGTGAAAGATCTGGTGATCTAGCAGGCCACGGCAACATGTCGACACTCTGTAGAGCATGTTGGGTTACAACAGAGGTATGCGGGCAAGCGTTATCCTGTTGGAAAACACCCCCTGGAATGCTGTTCATGAATGGCAGCACAACAGGTTGAATCATCAGACCGACGTACAACTGTGCTGTCAGGGTGCGTGGGATAACCACGAGAGTGCTCCTGCTGTCATAGGAAATTGCTCCCCAGACCATAACTCCAGGTGAAGGTCCAGTGTGTCTTGGCCGCAGACAGGTAGGTTGCAGGCGCTCACCTGTCCTCCTTCTAACCAGCACACGGCCATCACTGGCACCCAGGCAGAACCGGCTTTCATCAGAAAACACAACAGATTTCCACTCCGTTCTCCAATGAGCTCTAGCTTGACACCACTGACGTCGCAAACGGCAGTGGTTTGGAGTAAGTGGAATGCACGCTACAGGGCGTCTGGCTCGGAGCTGTCCTTCAAGTAACCGATTTGTAACAGTTCGTTGTGTCACTGTGGTGGCAACTACAGCTAGAATTGCTGCCGCAGACGCAGTACGATGCGCCACGACCATACGCCGTACATGGCGGTCTTCCCTCTCAGTAGTGCCACGTGGCCGGCCGGAACCCGGTCTTCTTGAGGCAGTACCTTCTCTTGACCACCGCTGCCAACAATCATGCACGGTGGCTACATTCCTGCCAAGTCGTTCTGCAATATTGCGGAAAGAAAATACACCTCCTCGTAGCCCTATTACACGACCACGTTCAAACTCCGTGAGCTGTTGATAATGGCTTCTTCGTCTTCTTAAAGGCATTCTTGACTAACATCAACACACTACATCGAATCTCAACGACAACTAACACTCACGAACGTTACAGCGCGTATTTACAGCAAACCTGCTTTGCATGTTCCGAGGGCGCTACCAGCGCCACACGTATGCGCCGAGCGCGAAATTTGCATAGACGTCATCTTACAGATGTACTCTCACCGCCTACCAACTGTCGTTTATCTAACACAACCCCTTCTTGGTATTGGAATTTTTTTCCGTCAGTGTATTTCAGAGATACACTGGTGTCCAAAATTAACGTGCCAAAATCAAAATCATGAATAACGCAAAATCCACACTACAAAGTTTAATGACTGTTGCAGGTGCGGATTGGTCCACCGGGATACCAGGACATTTCCAGGTGGACCACTCGAGAAATGGCCCATTTTCTTGTATTCATTTTGTCTGGAATTTTTTGAACGAACGAAAAATGATTTTGTCACTTATGGATAATAATCGTTAACCTCATTTGAGCTTTATACGCACCTGTCACAGAAAGTTAGCTTCTTAGAGTGAGAGAGAGAGGGAGTGTGTGTGTGTGTGTGTGTGTGTGTGAGAGAGAGAGAGAGAGAGAGAGAGAGAGAGAGAGAGAGAGAGAGAGAGAGAGAGAGATGTCGCGCCAGAAACAAGCACGCATTATAAATTAATTTAGCTACAGATAACTAACTACAGTTAGACGTAAGTCGTTGGACTTGGAGCGCAGGGTCATTGGTAGGCCCTATCCTCCTGTTTTAATCTTGAAGGTGGCACGAGTATCCATTGTGATACCCCATTATCCCGACACCCATATCCACAGACTAGCACAAAGCGATACTTCGGCAGAGGCATTTTGAGATCCGTGTCTCATCCACATTTATCTTGAAAGAAACAACGATTTACCAGTTCTGGTTCATCGATCAAACTGGTGAATCATGGATCAAAATAATGGGAAGACTTAAGAGTCTACTCAAGGACGAGGGAGGTACCAGTACCACTACGAAGCATGCGATCAATGACCAAATAAGTTTTAAAATTATTTGCGTAGGAAAATTGCTGTGTGGTGTGTCCACATTTCAACTTTCAGAAAGATTTAATTTGGAAATGGGGTCTTCAAGAGACATGTGATTTTTTTCCTTTCGTCTAAAACAAATTTTTTAAAGGAAAATAATTATCTGGTAAAACACCCCGTTTTGAGTGTGCTTTGATTTTAGATTGAATCTTGAGAGGATTTTCAAAATTCTTTCACTGCTAAATTGTTGTTAAAATTTGTCCACAACTATACACTGAAGAGCAATTGAATTAGAGATACCTGTCTAGTAACGTGTAGCACCACCTTTCGTCCTGATGACGGCGGCGATTTGTCTCGGCATGGACTCGACAAGACACCCGAAGCGTTGGGAAGCCATACGGATCCACGACCCTTGAACTAGCTCCCACAGTTCACGAAGATTTGATGGAGGGGGTCAGAGCCTCGAACATCTCTCTCGATGGCATCCCAGATGTGCTCGATGGGATTGAGGTCAGGTGATTTAGCTGGCCAAGGAAGCGAGGTCACGTCGGTGGAGTGTTCATCCAACCATTCGGAAACAATTCGGGAGCGATGGCACGGTGCATTGTCTTGTTGCAGGATGAGGTTCCCAGTGGGATGTTGAACACGCAGAAACGGGAGCATATGATCGTCCAGGATATGCCGGTAACGTTGACCTGTGAGAGACGATGTCACACATACCAGGGGACCCATTCCAGTCCACGTAAACAGTCCCTAGACGAGAATGAGAATACCACCCCCACCAGCTTGAAGAGTACCCGGCTGGCAAGAAAGATACATCGCTTCATGTGGTTTGCGCCGTACTCGTATTGTGCCATCCGCATGTACCAACGTGAATCTTGACTCATCAGTCCAGGCAAAATTTTCCACATGTCTAGGGTCCAGTAGCGATGTTCCCGCGCCCATGCTAATTTTTGCACTCTGTGATGTGCGGTCAGCAGCGGTACCCTCGGGGGACGATGGCTTCTGTACCCCATAGCGAGGAGATGGTTCTGGATGGTGTAGCTCCTTACACGTTTTTGTGCACCAGCGTTAAATTGCCGAGTGATTTCTTGCACTGTGGCCCGTCTATCCGCTGTTACAATGCGAGCTAGCCGACGATGACCCCGCTCATCGTCCACGGCAGTTCGCCCTTGCAGGGATGGTTTTACCGGATTCGATGTACTCACGGTGCACCCGTGACACAGTGGCTCGTGAAAATCCCAGTGCCTGCACGGTTTCCGAGATGGAGTGACCCATTCGTCGGGCCCCGACAATTTGCCCACGATCAAATGCGCTTAGATCCTTCGTCTTACCCATACTGCGTCCGACTCTTACTGATTCCCGTCGCATCACTCCTTATATTGTCGGATCGCTGCATACGTCATGTCGTTTCCGTTTACAGGGCTGCCCACAGCGCCACATTTGCATAACGCCACCTGTCTCTAATTCAATTGCTCTTCAGTGTATATAAATATAAATATATATATACATGACGACGTAGTCGTTTTTGCAACTACCTCATCAGAGCTGCAGAGTATGATCCAGGAACTTGCTGACAAGAGTAAAGAAGTGGGATTAAAAATGAACTTTCAGAAGACAAAAGTGATGTTCAATGCTTTTTCAAGAAATGAAGATTTATCGATTGACGGAGAAAAGCTGGAGATAACAGACACGTACCTTTATCTTGGACAGCAGATATCAAGTGAGGGTCACATTGATGAAGAAATTAATCGGCGTACAAAACTTGCGTGGAGAGCTTTTGGAAGAAACAGCATAATTTTCAAGAGCAATATGCCGTTATGTCTTAAAAGAAAAGTGTTTGATCAATGCATCCTTCCAGTGCTTACGTATGGTGCAGAGACGTGGACATGTCTCTGCACCGTTGATGGAAATAGTTTGGCTTCCTTTGTATGTCTAAAAGAGACACACAAAGGCTGCAGACAACTCAAAAAAGCATGGAGAGGTGCATGCTTGGCGTAACCAGGAGAGATAAGAATAGGAACTCGTGGATCCGAAAAATGACAAGAGTGGAAGACATCATGATCAGAGTTAAATCCCTGAAATGGAAATGGTCTGGACATACTGCCAGAAGGACAGACCATCGATGGACAGCCGAAATTTTAGATTGGATTCCAAGGGACAGGAAAAGACCCAGAAGAAGACCACATGGGAGATGGGTGGATGAAATTCGAAAGTATGCAGGAGTGACATGGAGGAGACTGGCACAAGACAGACCGTTTTGGAGGAAACTTGGGGAGACCTTCGTCCAGCAGTGGATTGATAATGGTTGACAATGATGATGATGATGATGATGATATATCAACCATTATCAATCCACTGCTGGACGAAGGTCTCCCAAGTTTCCTCCACAACGGTCTGTCTTGTGCCAGTCTCCTCCAAGTCACTCCCGCATACATTCGAATTTCATCCACCCATCTCCCATGTGGTCTTTTTCTGGGTCTTTTCCTGTCCCTTGGAATCCAATCTAAAATTTCGGCTGTCCATCTATGGTCTGTCCTTCTGGCAGTATGTCCAGCCCATTGCCATTTCAGGGATTTAACTCTGATCATGATGTCTTCCACTCTCGTCATTTTTCGGATCCACGAGTTCCTCTTCTTATCTCTCCTGGTTATACCAAGCATGCACCTCTCCATGCTACTTTGAGTTGTCTGCAGCCTTTGTATGTCTCTTTTAGTTAAGGTCCACGTCTCTGCACCATACGTAAGCACTGGAAGGATGCATTGATCAAACACTTTTCTTTTAAGACATAATGGCATATTGCTCTTGAAAATTATGCTGTTTCTTCCAAAAGCTCTCCAGGCAAGTTTTGTACGCCGATTAATTTCTTCATCAATGTGACCCTCACTTGATATCTGCTGTCCAAGATAAACATACGTATCTGTTATCTCCAGTTTTTCTCCATCAATCGCTAAATCTTCATTTCTTGTAAAAGCATTGAACATCACTTTTGTCTTCTGAAAGTTCATTTTTAATCCCGCTTCTTTACTCTTGTCAGCAAGTTCCTGGATCATACTCTGCAGCTCTGATGGGGTAGTTGCAAAAATGACTACATCATCAGCAAAACGAAGGTGGGTTAGATAATCTCCATTAATCTTTATCCCTTTGTTTTCCCAGTTCAGTGATTGAAAGACATTTTCCAATGTGGCATTAAAGAGCTTCGGAGATATGGTGTCACCTTGTCTCACTCCCTTTCCAATTTTTATGTGTGTTGTATTTTCAAACAGCCGAATCTTTGCACTTGCATTTTCATAGATGTTATTAATAATATTAATGTATGCATCTTCAATACCGCAGGATTTCAGAGCCGTGGTAACTGCTGATGGTTTCACCGAATCAAAGGCTTTTTCATAATCGATAAAAGCCATGCACAATGGAAGTTCATATTCCCTCGCTCTTTCAATTAGTTCTCTCAGTACGTGGATATGATCTATTGTGCTGTAGCCACTCCTGAATCCAGCTTGTTCTCTCGGTTGAGCCATGTCCAGTGTTACCTTCAAGCGGTGTGAAAGAACTTTAGTGAAGATTTTATAAACCACTGATAGGAGGCTGATAGGTCTGTAGTTCCTGAGATCCTCAATGTCACCTTTTTTATGTAGCAGGATCATTGTAGCATTGTTCCAATCCTCAGGAATCTTCCCTTCATTAAGGCATCGAGTGAAAATTTGGGCGAGTACTGTTTCAATTTCTCCACTTGCTTCTTGTATGATGTCTATAGTAATTCCATCTTCTCCTGGAGCTTTCCCCCGCTTCATGTTCTTGATTGCATGAGCAACTTCTGCTGGGAGGACTGGAAGAACTCTGGTACCTTTCATGATGTCTGGAGTACATGTATCATCCCTTTCATATAATTTGGAGTAGAAATCTTTCACTCTTGTCAAAATTTCTGCCTCTATTTCTTGTTATAGAACCATCTTCTTTTCTCAGAGCCATAATCTGTTTTCTTCCCTTACTGAGATGTCCCTTTGCTATCTTTAGGCTTTGGTTGTTTTCAATTGCTTTCCCTCACTAGTTCACAGTTGAATTTCCTTACGTCTTCAGTGATACTTTTTCTTACTGTCTTGCATAGCTCTATATATTCCACTTTGGAAGTCACATCTTCTTTAGTTGTCCTCATCTCTCTTCTTTTTTGCATCAACATTTTGGTTTTTCCTGATAATTTGTTCACATGCAACTTGTTCTTAGACCCAGCTAATTTTGTTGCTGTTTCCATTAGAGCTTTGGTTACTTTTCTGTTAACTTCCGAAATATCCACTTCTTCCGATGTTAGGCCTTCTAAAGCAGAGAATCTGTTCTTCAGTTCCAACTTGAAAGTATTATGGTGTTTTTTAAGGTTGGTTATGTCAATACATTTTGTTTGTCTTATGAGCTTGCCACGTTCCAGTTTAGTGTTGAGGTGCATCTTACATCTCACCAATCTATGGTCACTACCTGTGTTGAACTTGTTCAGCACACTGCAGTCTTCGATGACGAATTTTTTGTTACACATAATAAAATCAATTTCACTTGTCGTCCCAATTGGATGTCTCCATGTCCATTTCCTGTGTGGCTTTTTCTTGAAAAGGAGTTCAAGATGAAAAATCCTTCTGCCTCTGCAAACTCAACGAGAGTATTTCCACGCTGGTTTCTGTTGCCATGACCGAATTTACCTACTGAAGTTTCATTCTGTTGCCGTTGCCCTATTTTTGCATTGAAATCTCCCATAATTATCTTCAAGTGCTGCTTACCTTTATTATTTAGATGACGAATTTCCTCATAAAGTTCTTCAATTTCTTCTTCAGGATGACTTGTGGTGGGTGCATAAGTTTGAATAATCTGAGCCTGGTATCTTCTAGATAGTTGGATAACGAGTCGTGCAGCTCTGTCAGAGGAACTTTCAACTTCTACCACTTTATCCTTCAGTTTCTTGTTTATTATAAATCCAACACCACTAGTTCTGCCAGTATCTGTCCCACGATAATAGAAGAGATGTCCACTTTTCAGTTCAATGAGATCTTCTCCTTTTCTCCTTACCTCACTTAGCCCAACGATGTCCCACTTGATCCTTTGTAGTTCCTCTTCCAATTCAAGAAGCCTTGAATCAGAAGATAGGGAGCGTCCGTTATAGGTAGCCAAGGTCAGCATCAAATGGCAGCCTAGTCCGGTCCTCCGGGGATTCTTAGCACCCTCTGCCTTCATGTCGCACTGGCCGCTGCCTTGGCCAGGTACATTCCAGCTGCCGGAGACTGAGGGCCAAGATTTAAGTTGTGGAATCATTTTGGAGGTGTTTGGCCATAACTCACCACGCTGGCCAAGCGGGTTGGTGAGTGTGGGATAGCATTTCCTCTGATCCCGATGGTATAGTTATACCGCTATTGGCGGTCGTCAGAGCCCCTTTAGTGGGAACAGGATGCACCACGAGAAGGCGGGGTTGACATTTGTCAAGGAGAGGCTGTGATGTTACGCATCACCTGACCTTACATCCCATATATATATATATATATATATTCTTCTTACAATGCATTTTCAACAGTTCTCTTTCATCCAGAATCTGACACTTTTGTCATGAGGGTATAGTACTATAGTGCATAACTTTTTGCTGGTGGTGCGATTCAAAGCCACGTCTTTCTACTCCGGAGTGGGATGTTCTCCCGACTGAACTACTCCGGTAAGTCTTGTTTCTGCAACTTGCCTGTTTGACTCATGCGTGACCTCAGCGGTACGTCGCAAGGGATTTATCAGGTGTTCCGCTGAAAGAAGGTGTGCTTTTGTACTGAACCGCAAAGCTAAAATTCCCGGTCTTGTTTGATCGTCCGAATACCCCCTGGACTGTTTTGGGACGGACATACATGCATCGATAATGCAGCAATACACAACAGAAAAGGATTGCCATCACCGCATGAGGAGGAAGCATACTCATGACAGCATGGCAGTACAAAAAGTTAGCAGCAAGTGGCGGGGATCTCGGGAGTCTAATAGGGAGAGTGATCACCCCGAACAGCGATTCATCTCACCCAAGCCATCATGATGTTCATAAGGCTGCGAATGAGAGTTTGGGGCAATAAGTGCCACTGCCCCATCCAAACGCCTCTGAGTCCTGAAAGGGTTCTGGAAGGTGGCTGTCGGGTTGCAATTGCTTTTCCCAGGGCATCCCAGACATGCTCTATCGGGTACAGATCCGGAGATCTCGCAGGACATTCCATCCTGCGCATTTTCCAGGTATTCGTCGACGTGCAGAGCCCTATGGACACTGACGTTATCGTCCATAAAAAGGAACTGCGGACCAACAGCTCCCTTGAAAAATCATACGTAAGGCTCTAGAGTATCTTCCTTGCAGAGCACAGCAGTCAGGGTGTCTCCTGGAAACACGTGCAGTGGTGTGACTCCATCCAGCATGATGCCAGCACAAACCAAGAGTCCTCCACCACAGTAGTGCTCAATTTTCCTAATATTGGAGGAAATAGTTGGGCTTCCTGCCTCTGTTCAAATGTACATACATGGAGAATCTGTGTTTATGCTGTACCGCGACTCGTTACTGAAGAGAACACAGGCCCATTGATCAGAGGTCCAGGGGTGATGTTGTCAAGCGCAATTCAGACGGACCCTTGTAAGCAATGGGGGTGGCTGGGATACAGACCATTAGCTTTCATGCGTACAGACCTCTCTCGTGGAGTCTTCTGTAAACTGTTTGCCTTGATATCGGGGTTCCCGTCCCAGAGGAGAGTTCCAGCGAGAGTTCCCTGGCTGTCGACTCCCTGTGGCGGCTAGCTGTTAGAGACAAATACCGGTCGTCTAGACTTGTTGTGGATCGTAGGCGTTCTTGTCCCGGCCTTCTGGTTATTGTTCCGGTTTCCTGGAAGTATCTCCAGAGGTTGGAGACCACTTGCCTCGACACATTCAACCATCTTGCTACTTCAGCTTGCGATTGTCCTGCTTCCAATCAGCCGATCGTTCTCCACCGCAAAGGCTTCTAAGCGATGGTGTGAAGCCATTCTTCCACTAACAGCCCAACTCAAGCTTCAACTGCAGCAGCCCTCACAAAACGATTAACATCAAGGTCACGTGCCTGCCAGCTCGATGACATAGTCGTCATTTACATCTTTCCATAGGAGCCAGCACAATGTTGCGTTGTTGCGTCGACTTAGCATTTCCCCTTTCATATGTCTCTAAAGGATCTTTACAATCGATCGTCTCGTTTTGGCCATATTCTCGAATTTGTATTTGTCACGTTTATTTTGGACACTAGTTTGTTATTACTGCACTGTTAACGTTTCACAAATAAAATGCATACGAAACGAATATATTTTGTTACTACGGATCAGAGAAGGGCGTACCTAAAAACATAAACCTTCACTGCAGTAAAAATAAGAATGTACAGGTTTCATCTTAAACGGCATACCTGGGCTGAAATGAGTACGACTTAGCTAATTAGAAATAAGTCTAAAAATAAATCCCGTTGATGATTGGGAAGTAAAAGAAAATGGTAGGTCTACGGAATAAAACAATACCGGTACTTTTCAGTAGCTTGAACTTTATATGTCACGATTTCGTTTTTTCAATATCCTTACATTATATCAATTGAGACACTTCACTGTATATCAGCAGACACTCCTAAAAAAGTTAAGAAAAAGTAAACAAAGCACTGATAGGCTTACAATAATTTAATTTTAGAAGTGACATCTACAGAACTGTGGTACGGCCCCCTCCCCATCTTAGCTTATCACGAGCCTCCACTGTTTATACATGCAGAAAATCCTGTTTAGCCGCACCTGTGGCGCAGTGGTCTAAGCGATAGTTTATGATGACCATTCGTCCGAGATGGGTTCCAGTTCGAATCCCGGTGAGGCATGGATGTTGTGTTTGTCTTACGGCACTGGCTCTCTCCCTTTCATGGAGTCAGTGGTCCTAAATTAAGGAAGGGCGACTGTTATAGCCCATTGAGTTCCTCACGGTGTTCGTTAAAACCCCAATAAAAAAAAGCATCCTGTTTAAAATGACAGGATATGCTCCATTTATTCTCGAGCCCAGCCTATACGGCATTGACATTATTGTGAGCGAGAGTCTTAATGTCTGGAGGAAAGGAAACCAATGCGGATGGTCAATGGGCTGAGAATCCAGCTTTGTACTATGTTCTGGCAACAGATAAGATACATGCTTGCTTCCGGAGGCTGCAGTGAAGTTTGCGTGCACTGTAGTTTAAAGTTGCTTACATAACATGATGGCCACAGAGTAGGGATACCTAAACATTTGGCAACTTATAATGTTGTTTCAAAGGCGTCCAATCTTCCAGCGGTTCTCTATGAGTTCGGGTCTTCTAATTGTGTCTTCTGAGACTTGGCAAAGAAAGTGGTTTACCAGCACACAATGTACCGTTGCAGTTGGAAATGATGAAACATTGCTGAGAGCGTCGTGTACGAGATACACTGCCTTTGTTAAATTTTCACATTTCTTTTTATTGCACGATTTTGGATGTGACAAAGACTGCATATATGACTAGTAATTCTTTCTTCTACTTTTTGTCATCTTGGTGCTTTTGTAATGATTATTCAGATTTGGTCTCAGGAAAAATACTTCCAGCTGTAATGAGCTCCAAATAAAAATACTTCAGTGCTACTGAATTATCATCCTCTCTAGATTCTCACTGCACCACTCAAATGGATATAATAATAATACTAATAATAATAATACCCAGAATCTTTAGTTTTTATTATTATTAATATAATAATAATAATAACAATAACTAAATATTCTGGGCTCCACTGCTGCACAAAAAGAATACATTATATTTGAATTTACTTCATCCATACCTGCTGCACATTATCCAATGACGAAATGCATTATGCATTGCTGTTTTTTTTTTTTTCATATAGCGCACGTAAATTGTTATATTTTAAAGAGGGAATATGTTCCACTTTTTTTCTACGGGGATTTTGAATTGATACCAACAGTGGTCGAATCAAATAAGATTGATCCAGAGAGCTTCACGATAAAGATTTTGCCCAAGATGTCTGTGTTGCGAAAGTTAAGTTAAAATATTTCCCTACAATTTATGATGGAAAGAAAAGAAGAAAACATCAAGATTTCCCATGACTTGGCATCCAATTTAAACTATGTGGCTTTTTTATTTGGAGAAAAATTAATTGAAGACGGAAAGAAATTCATTAGTATTACTTAATTAAGGTGGTGAAGATTTCAGAAAAACGATGAAAGTTCGATTTTTCCAGATGTATTCTTACTCTATACCGAACTGAGTAGCTAACGGGAGGAAGGAAGTCAGAACAACAAAATTGTATATATATCCTGATTGACCAGCAGCAATGTCATTAACTGGTGACGCCCTTCCTCTTCCGAAGGAAAAATAGAATTACGATGCCATCAACTTGAGATTTATGTAGATGATTTAAGGAAGGGAGTGTCTGACACCAGGTGACAAATAAAAACTCTCCTAAACAGAAGAAGGGTGAGACCACTAAAGAACTGCTCAGTACTTTTAATGTTGCTCTGGTGGCACATGCTTGTTACCATTTATCCATGATGGGTCCGGGTTCGAGTCCCATTGAGGCACAGATGTTGTGTTTGTCTTACGGCACTGGCTCTCTCACTTCCCTGGAATCAGTGGTCCTAAATTAGGGACGGGCGACTGCTTATAGCTAATTGAGTTACTCACGGTGGTCGTTAAACCCCAAACAAAGCAACAAAAATATTCCTAACCGAAGCAAAGCAACTGGGGACCATCCCCGTGTTCTGAAAAACCCATCGAAGATGGGAAAAAGATCAACATTTAAATAATATTAATGCTGGGCTAAAATTAATTCTGAAACTGAAGATCTCGGAGTTTCATTCGCTGTAAGTGAAATTAAATTATTTTAAATTTAAAATGCAATTAAATTAAAAGTAGCAACTATTAATTTTAAAAATCTGCAATATTATTTACTTTTTCATTACGAAAGAGGGGATGGGAGGAGTATACAGGGTAGTGAAAAAATTAAGTCATGGTCAGCCCCTCATAACTTAAAAATTAAACCCTGTTCGGCCTCCTCCCAATGTTCTTAATCTAGCGATGTCCCTGCTTTGAACTGATGTCGTCTGTACTACTCTTCTACGTCATCCTTCTGCTACCCCCTAATATTTAATTAAGTCTCGCTACGTCACTGGGTGGCAAATGGTCAAAGCGAACCGCGGACATTAAAATAGGACATACGCTGATCACGTTTTATGCCATAAAAGACGATGTTTGCTCGCTGAATCGGCTGCTTGTGTTTTTTTGTGTGCTTTGAGAAAAGTGGATAACCCTCGCATGACAGAATAGTCACTCAGTTATGAAACCCATTGTTGTAGAAAGCAGCAGTGCAATAAAAGTTTTTATTTCAATGTTTGTTTCCAGCGTTAGAAGAAATATGGTGTAAAATTCTGTCTGGAACATTAAAATATTTGTCACTTTCTGAACACAAACTGTTGAATTTTCAAAGAGCAAGCAGACCATATGCAACATCATTGTGAATAAAATCGAAGGTTTCGGTCATTTCTCCTGGAATGTCAGCAATGCAGCTCTGATCATTGACTCACAAAGTTAAAGTATATGACGAAGAATTCGTGATTTTGACATTTTGTTTTTTTAACGTCGTCGTTCCTAAGTACTTTACCCATATATAATTTAAAAGGCTGCTGGCTTCAAAAAAGGGAAATAACCGAAAAACAGAGAACAAAGTAATCAAGATTGTAAGGTTTACGAATCAGAATACTTGAGCATAACTTGGCGCCAATCATACAAAATAAATTGGTAAACAATTCTGCTTATTTTTCTTTCGGGTCAGCATTCGTAAATGCAGAAGCCAATACATATTATGTAAATTAAATTCTTCTAGCACGCTCACCTCTGTTGAAAACAGGAATTGATACAATGTGACGGTGTCTTTCATTTTTAAAGAAAGGTAGTCCGAAGTCATTGCCATTTGAAAGATGGAAGGTTCTACTGCTTCGCAGAGGCGTAGTGGCGTACCAGAAAATATAGAGCCTTACCCGCACCTCCCACCTACCTCGCAATTTTTTTTCGAGGCCTTTTTTTTTTCAAAAACCTATTAGCACTCAAATAGTTATTCTTTTAATTCCACATTGTTAAACACTGATTGAAAGGCTACTTTTTAAAAGCAACTAGCTACTGCTACATCTACATTCTTGAAAAAGTAGCTTGCTGCAGCTACAATGACTTTTTCTGAAAAGTAGCTAGCTGCACTTCTGTTCAGCTGCATTTTTTTATATCTTTAGATTTAAAAATAAAAATTTTAACGGTGATATTTACATGCACACTCTTACATACGGCACTGTGAGCAAAATACCAAGGTAAATTCCACGAATAATTTGTATTTGTATTTGTCTTTACCTGCAGTCACCATATGTAACACTTTTTAATATACACTGAGTGATCACTGAATTATCACTACCTACGTAATACTTCGTAGGTCCTCCTTTCGCTGTGAGTACAGCAATTAATCAACGTGACATCGATTCAGTAAGATGCCGGAAGCAGTTGGGAGGTACGGCTAACGAAGCGGTGTGTAGTGAGGCCTTCAATGCAGGTATGGAGATGATTGGTGTATCCAGACGCCTGATATGCCGTTCCATAGTGTCCCACAAGTGTTCGATGGAATTGATATAGAGGGAATTCAGAAGCCGATCGATATGCTGGAAATTTGAACTGTGTTACTCAAGCCATTCGTACAAAACATTGGACCTGTGGCTTGGCGCATTAATATCTAGGAAGACACCCTCGCTATTCGGAAAAAAAAAGTGAAACATTGCCGGGTGTACTGGGTCTGCAAGCAATTCACGAACACCAATCTTATGTTATTGCACATGCGCCAGGGTCCAAATTCTAGCTAGGTAAGCATGCCACACCCCGTAAAACCGTCCCCCATTGGCTTGCTTTGTGAAGACCATGCAGGATGGATCGAAAGCCTCATGTTGTTTGCGCCAAATAAGTACACGGCCAACCACGGAGTGGAGTCAAAAATGCGACTCGTCAGACCAGCGCACTTTTTCAAGACATTCGACGTCAAACTTGTATGATTTTCGCACCAGGCGAGTCTTTATCAGCGATGAACCGTATTTAAGAGAGAATGTCGTTGGGGTCCTCTGCTGTTACGCTGTTCCGGGTTGACTCCTGTTGTATTGGGTGGTCAACTGTTGAACAGTCGTGGGTCTGTTGGTCTGTACGAGTCGTAGGATGCGGTGCTCACCTTTCACAACAATCTTTCGCTGTCCTGTGCTGCTTTGGCTCAGGTCGTTGTTTGACCATTTTCATGCCAGTCCTGATACACTTCAGGATCCGGCGCTCACCTTTCACAACAACTTTCACTGTCCTGTGCTGTTTTGACTCAGGTTGTTGTTTGACCATTTTTATGCCAGTCCTGATACACTTCAGGATCCGGCGCTCACCTTTCACAACAACCTTTCCCTGTCCTGTGCTGTTTTGACTTAGGTTGTTGTTTGACCATTTCCATGCCAGTCCTGACGCAGTTTAAGATCCGGCGCTCACGTTTAACAACAACCTTTCACTGTCCTGTGCTGTTTTGGCTCAGGTCGTTGTTTGACCATTTTCATGCCAGTCCTGATACACTTCAGGATCCGGCGCTCACCTTTCACAACAACCTTTCACTGTTCTGTGCTGTTTTGCCTCAGGTCGTTGTGTTATAAACAAAAATCACTGTTATAATTAAAATATCAATTACGGCACCCATGTTGTATTTAAAATAATGGTTCAAACGTTTAAACGAATTAAATGAACACCAAAATTATTTTTCTAAGCACCAGAGTTATCTTTTATTTAATTTTGTAATTTACGTGTTCACAGAAATGCACGGTATCAATGTTATATTTCATCATTAGTTATCTTTTTAGTTTAATTGTTCTCATAAATTCTCGTTACCAATGCAATTCTTAACTTTGATTAACTAATTAACTCTAAGCTGTATGAAATCAAATGGTGCCAATGATATAAATAAATGAAATGATTGTTTGCAGTGATCGTCTAATAAAAAGAAACGTGACCCTTATATGTACGGACAAATAAGAAAGCACGGTGTTGTGATTCACCTTTATCCCGTCACTGGAATGGTGGGGGAATAAAGGTGCCGCTCGTTAAATAGAAATTATTAACATACAAACATTCCTTAATTTTTGTTTTGTGTGCAGTTATAATAAAAAGCAGCAATCATAAATGGAAGTAACAAAATTGGTTTAATGCTTGTGAATTAGTGAGCCATACAGGAACACAGTCTCACCACGTGCGTGGGTGCAGCCGTTAACAATACCTTTGACATAAAAATTTTTATTAGTGCGAATTTTCTCTACTAAGTTCCCGATTATTACTACAAATATATATATATGTCATCATCATCATCATCATCATTGTCAACCATTATCAATCCACTGCTGGACGAAGGTCTCCCCAAGTTTCCTCCACAACGGTCTGTCTTGTGCCAGTCTCCTCCATGTCACCCCTGCATACTTTCGAATTTCATCCACCCATCTCCCATGTGGTCTTCTTCTGGGTCTTTTCCTGTCCCTTGGAATCCAATCTAAAACCTCGGCTGTCCATCGATGATCTGTCCTTCTGGCAGTATGTCCAGCCCATTGCCATTTCAGGGATTTTACTCTGATCCTGATGTCTTCCACTCTTGTCATTTTTCGGATCCACGAGTTCCTCTTCTTATCTCTCCTGGTTACACCAAGCATGCACCTCTCCATGCTTTTTTGAGTTGTCTGCAGCCTTTGTATGTCTCTTTTAGTTAAGGTCCACGTCTCTGCACCATACGTAAGCACTGGAAGGATGCATTGATCAAACACTTTTCTTTTAAGACATAATGGCATATTGCTCTTGAAAATTATGCTGTTTCTTCCAAAAGCTCTCCACGCAAGTTTTGTACGCCGATTAATTTCTTCATGAATGTGACCCTCACTTGATATCTGCTGTCCAAGATAAACGTACGTGTCTGTTATCTCCAGCTTTTCTCCATCAATCGATAAATCTTCATTTCTTGTAAAAGCATTGAACATCACTTTTGTCTTCTGAAAGTTCATTTTTAATCCCACTTCTTTACTTTTGTCAGCAAGTTCCTGGATCATACTCTGCAGCTCTGATGGGGTAGTTGCAAAAATGACTATGTCATCAGCAAAACGAAGGTGGGTTAGATAATCTCCATTAATCTTTATCCCCTTGTTTTCCCTGCTCAGCGACTGAAAAACACCCTCCAATGTGCCATTAAAGAGCTTCGGAGATATGGTGTCACCTTGTCTCACTCCCTTTCCAATTTTTACGTGTGTTGCATTTTCCAACAGCCGAATCTTTGCACTTGCATTTTCATAGATGTTATTAATAATATTAATGTATGCATCTTCAATACCGCAGGTTTTCAGATCCATTGTAACTGCTGATGGTTTCACCGAATCAAAGGCTTTTTCATAATCGATAAAAGCCATGCACAATGGAAGTTCATATTCCCTCGCTCTTTCAATTAGTTCTCTCAGTACGTGGATATGATCTATTGTGCTGTAGCCACTCCTGAATCCAGCTTGTTCTCTCGGTTGAGCCATGTCCAGTGTTACCTTCAAGCGGTGTGAAAGAACTTTAGTGAAGATTTTATAACTACTGATAGGAGGCTGATAGGTCTGTAGTTTCCGAGATCCTCAATGTCACCTTTCTTATGTAGCAGGATCATTGTAGCGGTGTTCCAATCCTCAGGAATCTTTCCTTCATTAAGGCATCGAGTGAAAATTTGGGCGAGTACTGTTTCGATTTCTCCACTTGCTTCTTGTATGATGTCTACAGTAATTCCATCTTCTCCTGGAGCTTTTCCCCGCTTCATGTTCTTGATTGCACGTGCAACTTCTGCTGGAAGGACTGGAGGAACTCTGGTACTGGTATCTTTCATGATGTCTGGAGTGCATGTATCATCCCTTTCATATAATTTGGAGTAGAAATCTTTCACTCTTGTCCAAATTTCGCCTCTATTTCTTGTTACAGAACCATCTTCTTTTCTCAGTGCCATAATCTGTTTTCTTCCCTTATTGAGATGTCCATTTGCTATCTTTAGGCTTTGGTTGTTTTCAATTGCTTTCCTCACTAGTTCACAGTTGAATTTTCTCATGTCTTCAGTGATACTTTTTCGTACTGTCTTGCATAGCTCTATATATTCCACTTTGAAAGTCACATCTTCTTTAGTTGTCCTCATCTCTCTTCTTTTTTGCATCAACATTTTCGTTTTTCCTGATAATTTGTTTAAATGCAACTTGTTCTTAGACCCAGCTAATTTTGTTGCTGTTTCCATAAGAGCTTTGGTTACTTTTCTGTTAACTTCAGAAATATCCACTTCTTCCGATGTTATGCCTTCTAAAGCAGATAATCTGTTCTTCAGTTCCAATTTGAAGGTATTATGGTGTTTTTTAAGGTTGGTTATGTCAATAGATTTTGTTTGTCTTATGAGCTTGCCACGTTCAAGTTTAGTGTTGAGGTGCATCTTACATCTCACCAATCTATGGTCACTACCTGTGTTGAACTTGTTTAGCACACTGCAGTCTTCTATGACGAATTTTTTGTTACACATAATAAAACCAATTTCACTTGTCGTCCCATTTGGATGTCTCCATGTCCATTTCCTGTGTGGCTTTTTCTTGAAGAATTAGTTCAAGATGAAAAACCCTTCTGCCTCTGCAAACTCAACGAGAGTATTTCCACGCTGGTTTCTGTTGCCGTGACCGAATTTACCTACTGAAGTTTCATTCTGTTGCCGTTGCCCTATTTTTGCATTGAAATCTCCCATAATTATTTTCAAGTGCTGCTTACCTTTATTATTTAGATGACAAATTTCCTCATAAAATTCTTCAATTTCTTCTTCAGGATGACTTGTGGTGGGTGCATAAGTTTGAATAATCTGAGCCTGGTATCTTTTCGAGAGTTGGATAACAAGCCGTGCAGCTCTGTCAGAGGAACTTTCAACTTCTACAACTTTATCCTTCAGTTTCTTGTTTATTATAAATCCAACACCACTAGTTCTGCCAGTATCTGTCCCACGATAGTAGAAGAGATGTCCACTTTTCAGTTCGATGAGATCTTCTCCTTTTCTCCTTACCTCACTTAGCCCAACGATGTCCCACTTTATCCTTTGTAGTTCCTCTTCCAATTCAAGAAGCCTTGAATCAGAAGATGGGGAGCGTCCATTATACGTAGCCAAGGTCAGCATCAGATGGCAGCCTAGTCCGGTCCTCCGGGGATTCTTAGCACCCTCTGCCTTCATGTCGCACTGGCCGCTGCCTTGGCCAGGTACATTCCAGCTGCCGGAGACTGAGGGCCAAGATTTAAGTTGTGGAATCATTTTGGAGGGGTTTGGCCATAACTCACCACGCTGGCCAAGCGGGTTGGTGAGTGTGAGATAGAATTTCTTCTAATCCCGATGGTATAGTTATACCGCTATTGGCGGTCGTCAGAGCCCCTTTAGTGGGAACAGGATGCAGCACGAGAAGGCGGGGTTGACATTTGTCAAGGAGAGGCTGTGATGTTACGCATCACCTGACCTTACATCCCATATATATGTACACACACACACACACATATATATATATATATATATATATATATATATATATATCATCGTCATTGTCAACCATTATCAATCCACTGCTGGACGAAGGTCTCCCCAAGTTTCCTCCACAACAGTCTGTCTTGTGCCAGTCTCCTCCAAGTCACTCCCGCATACATTCGAATTTCATCCACCCATCTCCCATGTGGTCTTCTTCTGGGTCCTTTCCTGTCCCTTGGAATCCAATCTAAAATTTCGGCTGTCCATCGATGGTCTGTCCTTCTGGCAGTATGTCCAGCCCATTGCAATTTCAGGGATTTAACTCTGATCATGATGTCTTCCACTCTCGTCATTTTTCGGATCCACGAGTTCCTCTTCTTATCTCTCCTGGTTACGCCAAGCATGCTGCTCTGAGCTGTCTGCAGCCTTTGTATGTCTCTTTTAGAAAAGGTCCACGTTTCTGCACCATACGTAAGCACTGGAAGGATGCATTAATCAAACTCTTTTCTTTTAAGACATAATGGCATATTGCTCTTGAAAATTATGCTGTTTCTGCCAAAAGATCTCCACGCAACTTTTGTACGCCGATTAATTTCTTCATCAATGTGACCCTAACTTGATATTTGCTGTTCAAGATAAACGTACGTGTCTGTTATCTATAGCTGTTCTCCATCAATCGATAAATCTTCATTTTTTGTAAAAGCATTGTACATCACTTTTGTCTTCTGAAAGTTAATTTTTAATCCCACTTCTTTACTCTTGTCAGCAAGTTCCTATATCATACACTGCAGCTCAGATGCGGTATTTGCAAAAATGACTACGTCATCAGCAAAACGCAGATGAGTTAGATAATCTCCATTTATCTTTATTCCTTTGTTTTCCCAGTTCAGTGATTGAAAGACATTTTCCAACGTAAAAGCTTGGGAGATATGGTGTCAATTTGTCTCACTCGCTTTCCAATTTGTATGTGTGTTGTATTTTCAAAAAGCCGAATCTTTGCACTTGCATTTTCGTAGATGTTATTAATAATATTAATGTATGCATCTTCAATGCCGCAGGATTTCAGAGCCAATGTAACTGCTGATGGTTTCACCGAATCAAAGTCTTTTTCATAATCGATAAAAGCCATGCACAATGGAAGTTCATATTCCCTCGTTCTTTCAATTAGTTCTCTCAGTACGCGGATAAGATCTATTGTGCTGTAGCCACTCTTGAATCCAGCTTGTTCTCTCGGTTGAGCCATGTCCAGTAGTACCGTCAAGCGGTGTGAAAGAACTTTAGTGAAGATTTTATAAACCACTGATATGAGGCTGATAGGTCTGTAGTTCCTGAGATCCTCAATATCACCTATTTTATGTAGCAGGATCATTGTAGCGTTTTTCCAATCCTAAGGAATCTTCCTTTCATTAAGGCATCGAGTGAAAATTTGAGCGATTACTGTTCCGATTTCTCCACTTGCTTCTTGTATGATGTCTACAGTAATTCCATCTTCTCCTGGAGCTTTTCCCCGCTTCATGTTCTTGATTGCACGTGCAACTTCTGCTGGAAGGACTGGAGGAACTCTGGTACTGGTACCTTTCATGATGTCTGAAGTACATGTATCATCCCTTTCATATAATTTGGAGTAGAAATCTTTCACTGTAGTCAAAATTTTTCTTCTATTTCTTGTTACAGAACCATCTTCTTTCTCAGTGACATAATCTGTTTTCTTCCCTTACTGAGGTGTCCCTTTGCTATCTTTAGGCTTTGGTTGTTTTCAATTGCTGTCCACTAGTTCACAGTTGAATTTTCTTACGTATTCAGTGATACTTTTTGGTACTGCCTTGCATAGCTCTATATATTCCACTTTGGAAGTCACATTAAAACTCTACTCGGACAGTGAGGCAGCACTGCAGGCTCTGAGTAGATTCAGGGGAAGAAACCCCATCGTCCAGAGGATCAAAACCCTCTTGAGGGCAGAGGGAGATGGGGCAGTCAGTTTCCACTGGGTACGAAGCCATGTCGGAACCCAGGGAAACGAAAGGGCGGACCAGCTGGCGAGGGCAGCCACGCTGAAAGAGACGGTTGACGTGCAATGCAGAACGCCGCGAAGGAGTATTCGCGCAGCATTAGCACGACAGACCATGACCGAATGGCAGGTCAGATGGGACACGGGAGAGACAGGCCGGAAGACACACAGAGTGTTTCCAAAGGTCTCGACCAAACGTGCACAAACAAACAAGCTCCTGAATCAGGTACTCAGTGGCCATGGCATCAGCCCTGAATACCTGGGCAGATTTGCCATCAGGAACTGCACTTGTCCCTGTGGAAATAGAACGGCAAGCATAGAACACTGCGTGCTTGAATGCAGTGGCTTCGCCGAATGGAGAAACACACTGATCCCAGGTGTGCAAAGAACGCGAAGATTGGATCTGCTCATCCAATCCTCCGTTAACAGGAGGGGGATAATAGCCTTGGTGGAGAGGCTAACCCTCCAGCAACATACGATCTTCCCCAATCAAACGGGGACCGAAACGCAGGAGGTGAACGTGCACACCGAAAGCGATTCGGAAGAAGAATAAGGGCGAAAGTCTGTGGGCAAGCAGACAAAGAGACCACCAATGTAAATACTCTGTAAATAAAATTTTTTGCTATCTCTTGATGTTGTGAGTCCTAAGCATGAGGACAGTGCATA
Organism: Macrothele yani; assembly: GCA_039090855.1. Classification (NCBI taxonomy): domain Eukaryota; kingdom Metazoa; phylum Arthropoda; class Arachnida; order Araneae; family Macrothelidae; genus Macrothele; species Macrothele yani. The sequence continues at coordinate 86,383,276 of CM077003.1, read as the reverse complement.
CATGTGTGTAGATGTTTTGAAAAAGAAAATAAAGGGAAATTATTCCCCAAAAATAGTTCGAGGGCAAGGAATCTTCCAGTCAACCCTAAATTAATGAACGACCTATCCCGCCAGACAGAGCGGGAACCCAGACAAGGTATACTAGGTCGCCTGCCAGCACCTCACCGCGGGCTGGTCTCTGGGCCACTGGGGTGGCCAGGGTCCGAACCGGCGTCTCAAGGCAGGATAATTGTCGCAACATGTCAAAATAACATCCAAGGTGCTCAATAAGTCCCCGTGGAGCCAAGACATATTGGCGGAACGGGACAATGAAATCAGTATTTTTTTTTGGAAGTCACATCTTCTTTAGTTGTCCTCATCTCTCTTCTTTTTTGCATCAACATTTTAGGTTTTTCCTGATAATTTGTTCACTTGCAACTTGTTCTTAGACCCAGCTTATTTTGTTGCTGTTTCCATAAGAGCTTTGGTTACTTTTTCTGTTAACTTCAGAAATATCCACTTCTTCCGATGTTAGGCCTTCTAAAGCAGAGAATCTGTTCTTCAGTTCCAACTTGAAGGTATTATGGTGTTTTTTAAAGTTGGTTATGTCAATACATTTTGTCTGTCTTATGAGCTTGCCACGTTCGAGTTTAGTGTTGAGGTGTATCTTACATCTTAGCAATCTATGGTCGCTACCTGTGTTGAACTTGTTTAGCACACTGCAGTCTTCTATGACGAATTTTTTGTTACACATAATAAAATCAATTTCACTTGTCGTCCCATCTGGATGTCTCCATGTCCATTTCCTGTGTGTCTTTTTCTTGAAATAGAAGTAAAAGATGAAAAACCCTTCTGCCTCTAAAAACTCAACGAGAGTATTTCCACGCTGGTTTCTGTTGCCGTGACCGAATTTACCTACTGAAGTTTCATTCTGTTGCCGTTGGCCTATTTTTGAATATAAATCTCCCATAATTATCTTTAAGTGCTGCTTACCTTTATTATTTAGATGACAAATTTCCTCATAAAATTCTTCAATTTCTTCTTCAGGATGACTTGTGGTGGGTGCATAAGTTTGAATAATCTGAGCCTTGTATCTTCTCGAGAGTTCGATAACGAGTCGTGCAGCTCTGTCAGAGGAACTTTCAACTTCTACAATTTTATCCTTCAGTTTCTTGTTTATTATAAATCGAACACCACTAGTTCTGCCAGTATCTGCCCCACGATAGTAGAAGAGATGTCCCCTTTTCAGTTCAATGAGATCTTCTCTTTTTCTCCTTACCTCACTTAGCCCGACGATGTCCCACTTGATCCTTTGTAGTACCTCTTCCAATTCAAGAAGCCTTGAATCAGAAGATAGGGAGTGTCCATTATACGTAGCAAAAGTCAGCATCAGATGGCAGCCTAGTCCGGTCCTCCAGTGATTCTTAGCACCCTCTGTCTTCATGTCGCACTGGTCGCTGCTTTGGCCAGGTACATTCCAGCTGCCAGAGACTGAAGGCCAACAATTACGTTGTGGATTAATTTTGGAGGGGTTTGGCCATAACTCACCATGCTGGCCAAGCGGGTTGGTGAGTGTGGCATAGCATTTCCTCCAATCCCGATTGTTATACCGCTATTGGCGGTCGTCAGAGCCCTTTTAGTGAGAACAGGATGCACCACGAGAAGCCGGGGTTGACATTTGTCAGTGAGAGGCTGTGATATTACGCATCACCTGACCTTACATTACATATATATGTATCATCATCATCATCATTGTCAACCATTATCAATCCACTGCTTGACACAGGTCTCCCCAAGCTTTTTTACAACGGTCTGTTTTGTGCCAGTCTCCTCCATGTTACTCCCGTATACTTTCGAATTTCATCCACCCATCTCCCATGTGGTCTTCTTCCAGGTGTTTTCCTTTCCCTTGGAATCCAATCTAAATTTTCGGCTGTCCATCGATGGTCTGTTCTTCTGGCAGTATGCCCAGCCCTTTGCCATTTCAGGGATTTAACTCTGATCATGATGTCTTCCACTCTTGTCATTTTTACGATCCACAAGTACCTCGTCTTATCTCTCCTGGTTACACCAAGCATGTACCTCTCCATGTTCTTTTGAGTTGTCTGCAACCTTTGTATGTCTCTTTTAGTTAAGGTCCACGTCTCTGCACCATACGTAAGCACTGGAAGGATGCATTGATCAAACCTTTTTCTTTTAAGACATAATGGCATATTGCTCTTGAAAATTATGCTGTTTCTTCCAAAAGCTGTCCAGGCAAGTTTTGTATTCCGATTAATTTCTTCATCAATGTGACCCTCACTTGATATCTGCTGTCCAAGATAAACGTACGTGTCTGTTATCTCCAGCTGTTCTCCATCAATCGATAAATCTTCATTTCTTGTAAAAGCATTGAACATCATTTTTGTCTTCTGAAAGTTCATTTTTAATCCCACTTCTTTACTCTTGTCAGCAAGTTCCTGGATCATACTCTGCAGCTCTGATGGGGTAGGTGCAAAAATGACTACGTCATCAGCAAAACGTAGGTGAGTTGAATAATCTCCTATAATCTTTATTCCTTTGTTTTCCCAGTTCATTGATTGAAAGACATTTTCCAATGTGGCATTAAAGAGCTTGTGAGATATGGTGTCACCTTGTCCCACTCCTTTTGTAATTTTTTATGTGTGTTGTATTTTTAAACAGCCGAATCTTTGCACTTGCATTTTCATAGATGTTATTAATAATATTAATGTATACATCTTCAATACCGCAGGATTTCAGAGCCATTGTAACTGCTGATGGTTTCACCGAATCAAAGTCCTTTTCACAATCGATAAAAGCCATGCACAGCGGAAGTTCATATTCCCTCGCTCTTTAAATTAGTTCCCTCAGTACGTGGATATGATTTATTGTGCTGTAGCCACTCCTGAATCCAGCTTGGTCTTTCGGTTGAGCCATGTCCAGTAGTACCTTCAATCGGTGTGGAAGAACTTTACTGAAGATTTTATAAACCACTAATAGGAGGCTGATAGGTCTGTAGTTCCCGAAATCCTCAATGTCACCTTTTTTATGTAGCAGGATCATTGTAGCGTTTTTCCAATCCTCAGGAATCTTCCCTTCATTAAGGCACTGAGTAAAAATTTGGGCGAGTACTGTTTCGATTTCATCCACTTGCTTCTCGTATGATGTCTACAGTAATTCCATCTTCTCCTGGAGCTTTTCCCCGCTTCATGTTCTTGATTGCATGTGTAACTTCTGCTGGGAAAACTGGAAGAACTCTGGTACTGGTACCTTTCATGATATCTTGAGTACATGTATCATCCCTTTCATATAATTTGGAGTAGAAATCTTTCACTCTTGTCAAAATTTCGCCTCTATTTCTTGTTACAGAACCATCTTCTTTTCTCAGTGCCATAATCTGTTGTCTTCCCTTGCTGAGATGTCCCTTTGCTATCTTTAGGTTTTGGTTGTTTTCAATTGCTTTTCTCACTAGTTCACAGTTAAATTTCCTTACGTCGTCAGTGACACTTTTTCGTACTGTCTTGCATAGCTGTATATATATTCCATTTTGGAAGTCACATCTTCTTTAGTTGTCCTCATCTCTCTTCTTTTTTGCATCAACATTTTGGTTTTTCCAGATAATTTGTTCACTTGCAACTTGTTCTTAGACCCAGCTAATTTTGTTGCTGTTTCCATAAGAGCTTTGGTTATTTTTCTGCTAACTTCTGAAATATCCACTTCTTCCGATGTTAGGCTTTCTAAAGCAGAGAATTCGTTATTCAGTTCCAACTTGAAGGTATTATGGTGTTTTTTAAAGTTGGTTATGTCAATACATTTTGTTTGTCTTACGAGCTAGCTGCGTTTGAGTTTAGTGTTGAGGTGCATCTTACATCTTACCATTCTATGGTCACTACCTGTGTTGAACTTGTTTAGCACACTGCAGTCTTCTATGACGAATTTTTTGTTACACATAATAAAACCAATTTCACTTGTCGTCCCATTTGGATGTCTCCATGTTCATTTCCTGTGTGGCTTTTTCTTGAAAAAGGAGTTCAAGATGAAAAACCCTTCTGTCTCTGCAAACTCTACGAGAGCATTTCCACGCTGGTTTCTGTTGCCGTGACCGAATATATCTACTGAAGTTTCAATTTGTTGCCGTAGCCCCATTTTTGCATCCCATAATTATCTTCAAGTGCTGCTTTCCTTTATTTTTTATATGACGAATTTCCTCATAAAATTCTTCAATTTCTTCTTCAGGATGACTTGTGGTGGGTGCATAAGTTTGAATAATCTGAGCCTGGTATCTTCTTGAGAGTTGGATAACGAGTCGTGCAGCTCTGTCAGAGGAACTTTCAACTTCTACAACTGTATCCTTCAGTTTCTTGTTTATTATAAATCCAACACCACTAGTTCTGCCAGTATCTGTCCCACGAAAGTAGAAGAGACGTCCACTTTTCTGTTCTATGAGATCTTCTCCTTTTCTCCTTACCTCACATTAGCCCGACGATGTCCCACTTGATCCTTTGTATTTCCTCTTCCAATTCAAGAAGCCTTGAATCAGAAGATAGGGAGCGTCCATTATACGTAGCCAAGGTCAGCACCGGACGGCAGCCTAGTCCGGTCCTCCGGTGATTCTTAGCACCCTTAGCCTTCATGTCGCAATGACCGCTGCCTTGGCTAGATACATTCCAGCTGCCTGATACTGAAGGCCAAGATTTAAGTTGTGGAATCATTTTGGAGGGGTTTGGCCATAACTCACCACGCTGGCCAAGCGGGTTGGTGAGTGTGGGATAGCATTTCCTCTAATCCCGATAGAATAGTTATACCGCTATTGGCTGTCGTCAGAGCCCCTGTAGTTGGAACAGGATGCACCACAAGAAAGCCGGGTTGACATTTGTCAAGGTGAGGCTGTGATCTTGCGCATCACCTGACCTTATATATATATAAGTGCAATGCTTAGTATGTTTTTACTTTTAAATCCTTTTCTTCTATGCTAAATGGTTTGCCTAACCAACTGGGGTTGCCATTCTTTAATCATAAGAAATGCACACGCCACGTGCTCTAATTAGGGTTACGAATATCATTAAGCAGGCACATGCAATAACAGGGAAAAGAAAAATAACTTATCTGGGTTTTCCATACTCCAATTTCGAGCGTCTTGCGATACCTCTCAGGTACTATAGCAACTTTTTTTGGTTTCCAGACATCACATTACCCTCAACTGCTGCACATCGCCTTCTCTATCGTTCGTCTCAGCTCCTTCCCAGTAGTGTTCACGTCCGACGTCTCACCTTCAAATGACTGACCTCTGCACTCGCTCACCTCTGACCTTTTTGGGTTTACCTCGTTCGTGGAATTCAGAACATTCACCAAGGTCACGCGGTACGTGTCCTCTCCTATAGACGACTAACCGGGCCAATTCTGTGCAACCCTCCGACTTCCCCTGCAGGTCTGAACAACGCCTCTAAGCGTGAGATCGCCAATTGCTAAATACACATCTGCACGTGCATGTTGTGCTAAATTCATTAAATAATTTTTGCTTCCAACATTCCTCCCTTACCAAATGTAACCTTTATGGGCGCAAAAATGAATGCTTGGGGGGGGGGGGGAGACCTTCACGCAAGGATTAACTACTCTATCTCTACCTACTTATCCTCTATCTTTTTATGCTTATGCGCATTTATATATTCATGAAATTATACAAAATATTAATAATTCATAATCGCACATATACAATACACTTCACAAAAACAAAAATTGATTAAATATTATGGTCTTGCACCCACATCATATTGTTTTGAGAAAATATTACTTCCGTGATATGGTCATCACTTGCTTCTTACATTCATGTGCCACACGTGGCACTTAGCACACTTTGAGCTGTTTTGTTAACCATTCATTATTAGCACCTATAACCTGTAAAAATGTAAAAATGTTTTTTTTTCTTCATTCGTTCCATAGCTCCATCTCCACTTTGTCACTTATCTTATTCCTGTATGACAAGTAATATATTGTGAAAGTGTTCAAGTCCCTTACAGTTCCGTGATCCACACAACTAACACGTACAAAAAGTTAGCAGACCCGAAGTGAACACTATTATCAGTTCATAGTATTTGGAACACATTGTAGCCTGATTTGTGCATTAATGTTTTGGAAAGGAAGGTTATCTGTAGAGCTCTGTGTTTATCTATGTTTGGTTTTGTTCACCAACACATGCAATAATGGATATACCCCAGAGTTTCTTTTACTCTGGATCATTGTAGCAGTGAAGTTCTTTCTGTGTTTCTATTTCTCTCGGCGTGTGCCCTCATGGACACTGTCTTTGCGCTTTTAAACACCACGCCGTTCATCGGCCATACCGCTTTCATTACTTGCTGACACCGCGCAGCACAACAAAGTCTTTGCTGTCATTGTAGCACTTTAGCCCGTGGATCATCCACATGCAAAAATACGTTGCATTCACGGTAAATATGATCGTCCTTAGTTATACCAGCACACGCACATTACGTATGCCACGTGCGATCAGTTCATTCTTTTCAAAACCTGGCATCATCCCTTGTACACTAACGAGAAATTGAATTAGAGACAGCTGTCGTTATGCAAATGTGGCGCTGTGGGCAGCCCTGTAAACGGAAACGACATGACGTATGCAGCGATCCGACAATATAAGGAGTGATGCGACGGGAATCAGTAAGAGTCGGATGCAGTATGGGTTAGACGAAGGATCTAAGCGCATTTGATCGTGGGCAAATTTTTCGGGCCCTGACGAATGGGTCACTCCATCTCGGAAGTCGCGCAGGTACTGGGATTTTCACGAGTCACTGTGCAACGGGTGCACCGTGAGTACATCGAATCCGGTAAAACCATCTCTGCAAGGGCCAACTGCCGTGGACAACAGCGTGTGGATGAGCGGGGTCATCGTTGGCTAACTCGCATTGTAACAGCTGATAGACGGGCCACAGCTCAAGAAATCACTCGGCAATTTAACGCTGGTTCACAAAAACGTGTAAGCAGCCACACCATCCAGAACCATCACCTCGCTATGGGGTAAAGAAGCCATCGTCCCACGAGGGTACCGCTGCAGACCGCACATCACAGGGTGCAAAGATTAGCATGGGCGCGGGAACATAGCCACTGGACCCTAGACATGTGGGAAAATGTTGCCTGGACTGATGAGTCGAGATTCACGTTGGCACATGCGGTTGGCAGGATACGAGTATGGCGCAAACCACATGAAGCGATTAATCCTTCTTGCCAGCAGGGTACTCTTCAAGCTGGTGGGGGTGGCATTCTCGTCTGGGGACTGTTTACATGGACTGAAATGGGACCCCTGGTACGTGTGACGTCGTCCCTCACAGGTCAACGTTACCGGGATATCCTGGACGACCATTTGCTCCCGTTTGTGCGTGTTAAACATCCCACTGGGAACCTCATCCTGCAACAAGACAATGCACCGTGCCATCGCTCCCGAATTGTTTCCGAATGGTTGGATGAACACTCCACCGACGTGACCTCGCTTCCTTGGCCAGCTAGGTCACCTGACCTCAATCCCATCGAACACATCTGGGATGCCACCGAGAGAGGTTTTCGAGGCTCTGACCTCCCTCCATCAAATCTTCGTGAACAGTGGGAGCTTGTTCAGTGATCGTGGATCCGTATGGCTTCCCAATGCTTCCGGTGTTTCGAGTCCGTGTCGAGACGAATCGCCGCCGTCATCAGGGAGAAAGGTGGTGTACACGTTACTAGACAGGTATCTCTAATTAAATTGCTCTTCGGTGTACATCCTCCTGTTGTTTGAGTCAGGAAAAAAGTTCTCCAATCATTGCTGCACTTTAGTTTCCCGTAGGAAGCACAGTTCTTTTATTTGGAACACACTGACTTTACTCACACTTTGAATTTTTTCTTCCCTTTCTTGGATAATTTTTTTATAACCTTCCCTCTTCTCCTGATTACGCACTGTACCGCTCTGTCATTACCCAGACTAGACGTGGCAGTGTGATCCGTCAATCCTAACAAAGTCAATCTATTATCTTAGATTTACACTATTCTTTCCTTCCCAACCAAATATAAACACGAGCATACCAACTAATCGATACCGTCATATGTGCTGTACCTAAAAATTATGAACATTAATACTTTTAAAATACATTTGCTATTATCTTTACTAAATTGTCAATTCATGAATTTTTCGAGCATACACCTCCACAAGAGATATTTATGTGTTCCTGGGGGTATCTTCTGATGGAACATAACGTTAACGTGCCGCTTAAAAATTTCCTTCTCTTTTTATTTACATCTATCTACTACATACACACAGACTTGAAGCAGACATGAAATAAGGAAAGGAAAAATAATACCCGAACTCGAGAAAATTTTATACATATATATGTAAGGTCATGTGATGCGTAACATCACAGCCTCTCCTTGACAAATGTCAACACTGCCTTCTCGTGGTGCATCCTGTTCCCACTAAAGGGGCTCTGATGACCGCCAATAGCGGTATAACTATACCATCGGGATTGGAGGAAATTCTATCCCACACTCACCAAATCGCTTGGACAGCGTGGTGAGTTATGGCCAAACCCCTCCAAAATGATTCCACAACTTAAATCTTGGCCCTCAGTCTCCGGCAGCTGGAATGTACCTGGCCAAGGCAGCGGCCAGTGCGACATGAATGCAGAGAGTGCTAAGAATCACCGGAGGACCGGACTAGGCTGCCATCTGATGCTGATTTTGGCTACTTACAATGGACTCTCCCTATCTTCTGATTCAAGGCTTCTTGAATTGGAAGAGGAACTACAAAGGATCAAGTGGGACATCGCCGGGCTAAGTGGCGTAAGGAGAAAAGTAGAAGATATCATTGAATGAACAGTGGGCATCTCCTCTACTATCGTGGGGCAGATACTGGCAGAACTAGTGGTGTTGGATTTATAATAAACAAGAAACTGAAGGATACAGTTGTAGAAGTTGAAAGTTCCTCTGACAGAGCTGCACGACTCGTTATCCAACTCTCAAGAAGATACCAGGCTCAGATTATTCAAACTTATGCACCCCCCACAAGTCATCCTGAAGAAGAAATTGAAGAATTTTATGAAGAAATTCGTCATCTAAATAATAAAGGCAAGCAGCACTTGAAGTAATTATGGGAGATTTCAATGGAAAAATAGGGCAACAGCAACAGAATGAAACTTCAGTAGGTAAATTCGGTCACAGCAACAGAAACCAGCGTGGAAATACTCTCGTAGAGTTTGCAGATGCAGAAGGTTTTCTCATCATGAACTCCTATTTCAAGAAAAAGCCGCAAAGAAAATGGACATGGAGGCTTCCCAATGGATGGACAAGTGAAATTGATTTTGTTATGTGTAACAAGAAATTTGTCATGGAAGACTGCAGTGTGCTAAACAAGTTCAACACAGGTAGTGACCATAGAATGGTAAGATGTAAGATGCACTTCAATGCGAAACTCGAGCGTGGCAAGCTCATTAAACAAACAAAGTGTGTTGTCGTGACCAACTTTAAAAAGCATCATAATACCTTCAAATCAAAAGTGAGGAACAGATTCTCTATTCCAGAAGGTCTAACATCGGAAGAAGTGGACATCTCTGAAGTTTACAGAAAAGTAACCAAAGCTCTTATGGAAACAGCAACAAAATTAGCTGGGTCTAAGAACAAGTCGCATGTGAACAAATTATCTGAAAAACCCAAATGTTGATGCAAAAAAGAAGAGAGATGAGGATAACTAAAGAAGATGTGACTTTCAAAGTGGAATATATAGAGAGCTATGGTAGACAGTACGAAAAAGTATCACTGAAGATGTAAGGAAATTCAACTGTGAACTAATGAGAAAAGCAATTGAAAACAACCAAAGCCTAACGATAGCAAAGGGACATCTCAGTAAGTTAAGAAAACAGATTATGGCTCTGAGAAAAGAAGATGGTTCTGTAACAAGAAATAGAGGCGAAATTTTGACTACAGTGAAAGATTTCTACTTCAAATTATATGAAAGAGATGATATATGTACTCCAGACATCGTGAAAGATACCAATAACAGAGTTATTCCAGTCCTCCCAGCAGAAGTTACACATGCAATCAAGAACATGAAGCGAGGAAAAGCTACAGGAGAAGATGGAATTACTGTAAACATCAAAGAAAAAGCAAGTGGAGAAATTGAAACAATACTCGCCCAAGTTATCACTCGATACCTTAATGAAGGGAAGATTCCTGAGGATTGGAACAACGCTACTATGATTCTGCTGCTTAAAAAATGTGACATTGAGGATCTCAGGAACTACAGACCTATCAGCCTCCTATCAGTGGTTTATAAAATCTTCACTAAAGTTCTTTTACACCGCTTAAAGGTAGCACTGGACATGGCTCAACCGAGAGAATAAGCAGCTGGATTCAGGAGTGGCTACAGCACAATAGATCATATCCACGTACTGAGAGAACTAATTGAAAGAGCGAGGGAATATGAACTTCCATTGTGCGTGGCTTTCATCGATTATGAAAAGGCCTTTGATTCAGTTAAAATTATCAGCAGTTACAATGGCTTTGAAATCCTGCGGTATTGAAGATGCATACATTAATATTATTAATAACATCTATGAAAATGCAAGTGCAAAGATTCGGCTGTTTGAGAATACAGCACACATAAAAATTGGAAAGGGAGTAAGACAAGGTGACACCATATCTTCCGAGCTCTTTAATGCCACATTGGAAAATGTCTTTCAATCGCTTAACTGGGGAAACAAAGAGATAATGATTAATGGAGATTATTTAACTCACCTTCGTTTTGCTGATGACGTAGTCATTTTTGCAACTACCCCATCAGAGCTGCAGAGTGTGATCCGGGAACATGCTGACAAGAGTAATGAAGTGGGATTAAAAATGAACTTTCGGAAGGCAAAAGTGATATACAATGAATGCTTTTCAAGAAATGAAGATTTATCGATTGATGGGGAAAAGCTGGAGATAACCAATACCTACATTTACCTTGGACAACTGATATCAAGTGAGGGTCACATTGGTGAAGAAATTAATTGGCGTATAAAACTTGCCTGGACAGCTTTTGGAAGAAACAGCATAATTTTCAAGAGCAATATGCCATTATGTCTTAAAAGAAAAATGTTTGATGAATGTATACTTCCAGTGCTTATGTATGGTGCAGAGACGTGGACCTTAACTAAATGAGACATTCAAAGGCTGCAGACAACTCAAAGTAGCATGGAGAGGTGCATGCTTGGTGTAACCAGGAGAGATAAGAGGAGGAGCTGGTGGACCGGTAAAATGACAAGAGTGGAAGACATCATGATCAGAGTGAAATCCCTGAAGTGGCAATGGGCTTGACATACTGCCAGAAGAACAGACCATCGATGGACAGTCGAAATTTTAAATTGGATTCCAAGGGACAGGAAAAGACCCAGAAGAAGACCACATGGGAGATGGGTGGATGGATTTCGAAAGTATGCGGGAGTAACATGGAGGAGACTGGCACAAGACAGGCTGTTGTGGAAGAGGTTTGAAGATACTTTCGTCCAGCAGTGGATTGATAATGGTGGACAATAATGATGATGATGATGATATATATATATATATATCACAAAATACTGTTAAAATTTTCACCTTTAGTTTAAAATTAAGAGACATGTGCTAATCAAATAATAAAACATTCTGACTCATTTAATAACTTCCGTTTAAAATTCTGCCTTCTAATCGCAATAATGAATTTCTAAATGTACCAAATGAATTTAATAAAGAACCAAAATAGATTTGCTACTGGAATCTGTGGCTGGGGGGATGTAAATGAAATAAACTGCAGCTCTTCTATTGCTTTAAACGATGTTTCTTTTTCGAACGAGATTTGCTTGGCTTCTTTAACTTAAATGGATCTTTATCATCCTGTACTCCTAATAACTGCAAAAGATCAAATGGCAATTCTGAGGTTTGTTCTTCACATATTTCGGTGAATGGATTATTAGGATTTGCGAACAACTGTGAGGAAGAACGAAATGGATGTGTTACTGACTTTTATTCTTCATTGCTTTTCACAACCTTGGGGGATTCTAAGTTTTCTCTCTCATTTTTAATTTGCTTTTGTTTAACTTCAGTAGTAGATCCAGCCGTTGAGATTCTTCCTACCCTTATTTGATTCTCACTTCGAGAATCAACCACTGTCAAAACCTGGGCATTATCTTGAGCTTTTTCATTCTGGGCAACACGTGGCTGTGGGAAACTTTTAGAATGTTGGTGTCTCTTTTATCTATTATACCCATTGTTAACCTGACTAATTCTTGAGGGAAATGGATTTCTGTTGTAATTATTTTTCTTTCTGTAAAACTTGACTTTGTGGCCTATAACGCCCCATCCGAAACAACGGGGGTTGTTAAAATCCTGACGCTGTTTCTGATATGTTGCATAATGTGGTCTACCATTCCTATTTGTATTATCAAAATACTTATTCTGCTCTAACGGAAATTTTCCATGTCTCTGGATGTGGAAAGTATTAACAACTGCTGTGGTTAAATTCCCTGGTTTTTATTCCTGCTTTGTTTTTGATAGGAATTTCCGCGAGGATTAAAATGACCCGCGCCATTTGTATCCCGCGCTCTGTAAGCTGAAGATTGGGGAGGGGGGGCACGAAACGGGACTCTGTCTATTTGTCTTTCCTTTCTGAAATCACTTGATCTTTGGTTTTGGCTACACCGCTTTACTGGTAGCCCTAATGTGCCACAACCGAAACATCTAACATTATCATAATTTAACCTAGTCTTATTGTTTGAATTTTCATAATTTTGACTTTCATTACTTTTTGATAGCAATTTCAACAGTTCATTTTCAGTTTTTATTAATCTTTCACTCATTTGCTGTGACTCTTCTCGTAAAGTACTGATCCGTGCATCTTGCTGCACGTTGTATTGCTTAAACATGGCACAAAGATCTGAAATACAATTAGCATCACTTGGGGCGCTTTCTCGAGGGATTTGATCTGCATCATCGGCAGAATTGACACTCTTTGTGATGATATGTCGATTTGCTTCAGCAAGCAGTGCATCTTGAACTGCTTGATCAAATTTTTCGGGCCCTTTCGAAAGTACCTCTTTTTGAATACTTCTTTCCAAACCTGCTGAAAATTTTGATAATATAGTTGAATCAACTAGTGCCTTAATCTGCTCATCCCCTGAGTCCGGTGCGCCTAGATAAGAATGCGCTAATCCTCTTAGACGCGATTCATACTGGGCGACCGGCTCTTTTGGTTTTTGATGACAAGAATTAAAATTTTGTATTTCCACTACCAGTGGTTGGTTATTATCAAATATTTTTATCACTGCTTATTTAAACGTATTATAATCATCAAGCTGTCTAACATGGGGAGATTCATTCAAAAATCCTGAAGCTGCTTGCTTCATGCGAGCTTTTTCTGCAAATTTGTTTACTTTATCTGACCAATTACTGACTGAGTCTAATGCATCTATGCTTCGAAAAACTGATTAGCTGAAATAAGCTTATCGTTTCCTGAGAACTGAGGAATGAGAGGAAGTACTGATGCAATAGATTGCAACTCGTGCATGAAATCTTGAGCGGAGGAGCCTGACATTTCTTTCTCGTTAACTGCCATATCTAATGAAATATTTATTACCTACGCTACACAAAAATCAAAATAATACCAATGGAACGCGTTTACATTTGCAAAATAATATAGCACTTTTACTTAACCCTTAATGAAGCTATCAAAAGAACACCTTAAGCAAACTATCGCGTGATGCATACAACAAAAGAAAATAATAAATTGCTATACATAAAATGCACAAAAACAGAAAAGAAAAACCCATTCAATCCGTACTGCGACGGGGAAAAATGCGCGACAGCACGAATGGCTCAAAAGTCACGGCGCCAATGTTATAATTAATGAAAAATGTTCAAATAAATTAAAAGATCAATAAAAGATCAATTACGGCACCCATGTTAAATTTAAAATAATGGTTCAAACTTTTAAACGAATTAAATGAACACCAAAGTTATTTTTCTAAGCACCAGAGTTATCTTTCACTTAATTTTGTAATTTACTTGTTCACAGAAATGCACGGTATCAATGTTATATTTCATCATTAGTTATCTTTTTAGTTTAATTGTTCTCATAAATTCTCGTTAAAAATGCAATTCTTAACTTTGATTAACTAATTAACTCTAAGCTGTATGAAATCAAATGGTGCCAATGATATAAATAAATGAAATGAAATTGTTTGCAGTGATCGTCTAATAAAAAGAAACGTGCCCCTTATATGTACGGACATATAAGAAAGCACGGCGTTGTGATTCACCTTTATCCCGTCACTGGAATGGTGGGGGAATAAAGGTGCGGCTCGTGAGATAGAAATTATTAACATACAAACATTCCTTAATTTTTGTCTTGTGTGTGGTTGTAATAAAAAGCAGGAATCTTAAGTGGAAATAACAAAATTGGTTTAATGCTTGTGAATTAGTGAGCCATACAGGAACACAGTCTTACCACGTGCGTGGGTACAGCCGTTAACAATACCTTTGGCATAAAATTTCTTATTAGTGTGAATTTTCTCTACTAAGTTCCCGATCATTCCGACATATCATCATCATCATCATCATTGTCAACCATTATCAATCCACTGCTGCACGAAGGTCTCCCCAAGTTTCTTCCACAACGGTCTGTCTTGTGCCTGTCTCCTCCATGTCACTCCCGCATATTTACGAATTTCATCCACCCATCTCCCATGTGGTCTTTTTCTGGGTCTTTTCCTGTCCCTTGGAATCCAATCTAAAATTTCGGCTGTCCATCTATGGTCTGTCCTTCTGGCAGTATGTCCAGCCCATTGCCATTTCAGGGATTTAACTCTGATCATGATGTCTTCCACTCTCGTCATTTTTCGGATCCACGAGTTCCTCTTCTTATCTCTCCTGGTTATACCAAGCATGCACCTCTCCATGCTGCTTTGAGTTGTCTGCAGCCTTTGTATGTCTCTTTTAGTTAAGGTCCACGTCTCTGCACCATACGTAAGCACTGGAAGGATGCATTGATCAAACACTTTTCTTTTAAGACATAATGGCATATTGCTCTTGAAAATTATGCTGTTTCTTCCAAAAGCTCTCCAGGCAAGTTTTGTACGCCGATTAATTTCTTCATCAATGTGACCCTCACTTGATATCTGCTGTCCAAGATAAACATACGTATCTGTTATCTCCAGTTTTTCTCCATCAATCGATAAATCTTCATTTCTTGTAAAAGCATTGAACATCACTTTTGTCTTCTGAAAGTTCATTTTTAATCCCACTTTTTACTCTTGTCAGCAAGTTCCTGGATCATACTCTGCAGCTCTGATGGGGTAGTTGCAAAAATGACTACGTCATCAGCAAAACGAAGGTGGGTTAGATAATCTCCATTAATCTTTATCCCTTTGTTTTCCCAGTTCAGTGATTGAAAGACATTTTCCAATGTGGCATTAAAGAGCTTCGGAGATATGGTGTCACCTTGTCTCACTCCCTTTCCAATTTTTATGTGTGTTGTATTTTCAAACAGCCGAATCTTTGCACTTGCATTTTCATAGATGTTATTAATAATATTAATGTATGCATCTTCAATACCGCAGGATTTCAGAGCCGTGGTAACTGCTGATGGTTTCACCGAATCAAAGGCTTTTTCATAATCGATAAAAGCCATGCACAATGGAAGTTCATATTCCCTCGCTCTTTCAATTAGTTCTCTCAGTACGTGGATATGATCTATTGTGCTGTAGCCACTCCTGAATCCAGCTTGTTCTCTCGGTTGAGCCATGTCCAGTGTTACCTTCAAGCGGTGTGAAAGAACTTTAGTGAAGATTTTATAAACTACTGATAGGAGGCTGATAGGTCTGTAGTTCCTGAGATCCTCAATGTAACCTTTTATGTAGCAGGATCATTGTAGCATTGTTCCAATCCTCAGGAATCTTCCCTTCATTAAGGCATCGAGTGAAAATTTGGGCGAGTACTGTTTCAATTTCTCCACTTGCTTCTTGTATGATGTCTCATAGTAATTCCATCTTCTCCTGGAGCTTTCCCCTGCTTCATGTTCTTGATTGCATGAGCAACTTCTGCTGGGAGGACTGGAAGAACTCTGGTACCTTTCATGATGTCTGGAGTACATGTATCATCCCTTTCATATAATTTGGAGTAGAAATCTTTCACTCTTGTCAAAATTTCGCCTCTATTTCTTGTTATAGAACCATCTTCTTTTCTCAGAGCCATAATCTGTTTTCTTCCCTTACTGAGATGTCCCTTTGCTATCTTAAGGCTTTGGTTGTTTTCAATTGCTTTCCTCACTAGCTCACAGTTGAATTTCCTTACGTCTTCAGTGATACTTTTCCGTGTTGTCTTGCATAGCTCTATATATTCCACTTTGGAAGTCACATCTTCTTTAGTTGTCCTCATCTCTCTTCTTTTTTTGCATCAACATTTTCGTTTTTCCTGATAATTTGTTCACATGCAACTTGTTCTTAGACCCAGCTAATTTTGTTGCTGTTTCCATAAGAGCTTTGGTTACTTTTCTGTTAACTTCCGAAATATCCACTTCTTCCGATGTTAGGCCTTCTAAAGCAGAGAATCTGTTCTTCAGTTCCAACTTGAAAGTATTATGGTGTTTTTTAAGGTTGGTTATGTCAATACTTTTTGTTTGTCTTATGAGCTTGCCACGTTCGAGTTTAGTGTTGAGGTGCATCTTACATCTCACCAATCTATGGTCACTACCTGTGTTGAACTTGTTCAGCACACTGCAGTCTTCGATGACGAATTTTTTGTTACACATAATAAAATCAATTTCACTTGTCGTCCCAATTGGATGTCTCCATGTCCATTTCCTGTGTGGCTTTTTCTTGAAAAAGGAGTTCAAGATGAAAAATCCTTCTGCCTCTGCAAACTCCACGAGAGTATTTCCACGCTGGTTTCTGTTGCCGTGACCGAATTTACCTACTGAAGTTTCATTCTGTTGCCGTTGCCCTATTTTTGCATTGAAATCTCCCATAATTATCTTCAAGTGCTGCTTACCTTTATTATTTAGATGACGAATTTCCTCATAAAATTCTTCAATTTCTTCTTCAGGATGACTTGTGGTGGGTGCATAAGTTTGAATAATCTGAGCCTGGTATCTTCTCGATAGTTGGATAACGAGTCGTGCAGCTCTGTCAGAGGAACTTTCAACTTCTACCACTTTATCCTTCAGTTTCTTGTTTATTATAAATCCAACACCACTAGTTCTGCCAGTATCTGTCCCACGATAATAGAAGAGATGTCCACTTTTCAGTTCAATGAGATCTTCTCCTTTTCTCCTTACCTCACTTAGCCCGACGATGTCCCACTTGATCCTTTGTAGTTCCTCTTCCAATTCAAGAAGCCTTGAATCAGAAGATAGGGAGCGTCCGTTATAGGTAGCCAAGGTCAGCATCAAATGGCAGCCTAGTCCGGTCCTCCGGGGATTCTTAGCACCCTCTGCCTTCATGTCGCACTGGCCGCTGCCTTGGCCAGGTACATTCCAGCTGCCGGAGACTGAGGGCCAAGATTTAAGTTGTAGAGTCATTTTGGAGGTGTTTGGCCATAACTCACCAAGCTGGCCAAGCGGGTTGGTGAGTGTGGGATAGCATTTCCTCTGATATATATATATAGAGAGAGAGTGGCAACTTTATTATGACCACCTGACAGTTTTAAGCAAATAAGCTATGGCTGCACGCTGTTGCCGCCAGAGGGCGAGGCTAGTATAAAAAGGGAAAGCTTAGTGCTTGTAACAGTAGTAGAAGTGATTTTTGGGTGCCGAGATGGGTAAAAAATGCGGTTTGAGGGACTTTCAACGTGGTATGATTGTAGGAGCTCCGGGCCATGGAGCGAGTATCACCGAAACCGCCGCATTCGTGAAATGTTGCAGAGCAGCTGTTGTTAAAGTGTTTAAAGACTGAACTATCAGCCAAAATACTGGGTCTCTACGTGCAACGTGTGGTCGTCATCGACTAGTGACTGCTCGGGCGGAACGGAGAGTGTCCAGACTGGAAACAGACAACAGAAGAGCAACAGTGCAGCAAATTACAGACCATCTTAATCAAGGATCCCCTCAAATGATCTCTGCCCGCACTGTTCACCCTACACTGCATCAGATGAGATATGGCAGCCGAAGGCCTGTTCGAACACCTATGCTGTCTGCAGTTAACAAGAGAAAACGTCTCCAGTTCACACAGGAGCACAAGGATTGGACAATCGATAATTAGAAACAACTTATATGATCCGATAAATCACGTTTTCAGTTGCACCATGACGATGGCCGAGTGAGAATTTGGCGGAAACAGCACGAAAACATGGACCCCAAATGCATTGCTACAGCCCTTCAAGCTGGTGGAGGCAACGTTATGGTTTGGGAAATGTTTTCCTGGCATGCTTTGTGCCCTTTAATTTGTGTTGATCATCATCTGACTGGCACATCATATCTAAACATCGTTGCGGACCAAGTGCATCCTGTCATGTGGATGGTTTATCCAAATGGCGATGGCTACTTTCAACAAGATAATGCGTCCTGCCATAGTGCTCGTATTGTACGGATTGGTTTCAGGAACATGCCAGTGAGTTTATTTTGCTTAGGTGGCCCCCACAATCTCCAGATCTCAACCCCATTGGGAATTTGTGGAATGAAGTTGAACAAGCCATCAGACAGCTGGATCCACAACCCTGCAATCTCACACTCCTGGAAAGTGCTATTCATCAAACATGGTCTCAGATTCCATAAACCACCTATCAACATCTCGTGGAGTCTATGCACTAAGAATCGGCGCAGTATTAAAGGCAAAAGGTGGCCCAACGAAGTACTGAGGGGGTGGTCATAATAAAGTGGCCACTCAGTGTATAAGTGGAATGCTTAGTATCTTTTTACTTTTAGATCCTTTTCTTCTATGCTAAATGGTTTACCTAACTAACTGGGGTTGCCATTGTTTAATCATGACAAATACACACGCCACGTGCTCTAATTAGGGTTACGAATATCATTAAGCAGGCACATGCAATAACAGGGAAAAGAAAAATAACTTATCTGGATTTTCCATACTCTAATTCCGAGCGTCTTGCGATAACTGTCGGGGACTATAGCAACTTTTTTTTTGGTTTCCAGACATCACGTAACCCTCAACTGCTGCACATCGCCTTCTCTATCGTTCATCTTAGCTCCTTCGTAGTAGTGTTCACGTCTGACTTCTCACCGTTAACTGACTGACCTCTGCACTCGCTCACCTCTGACATTTTGGGTTCACCTCGTTCGTGGAAGTCAGAACAACCGCCAAGGTCACGCGGTACGCGTCCTCTCCTCTAGGCGACTGACCGCACCAATTCTACGCAACCCCTTGACTTCCCCTGGGGTCTGAGCAACGCCTCTAAGCGTGAGATTGCCAATTGCTAACCACACATCTGCACGTGCATGTTGGGCTAAACGTATTAAATAATTTTTGCTTCGAACAGTTGTTTGACCATTTTCATGCCAGTCCTGATACACTTTAAGATCCGGCGCTCAACTTTTCGCTATCCTGTGGTTATTTGCCTCAGGTCGTTGTTTGACCATTTTCATGCCAGTCCTGATACACTTCATGATCCGGCGCTCACCTTTCACAGCAACCGTTCTCTGTCCTGTGCTGTTTTGGCTCAGGTCGTTGGTTGACAATTTTCATTCCAGTCCTGATACACTATAGAATCCGGCGCTCAGCTTTCACAACAACCTTTCTCTGTCCTGTGCTGTTTTGCCTCAGATCGTTGTTTGACTATTTTCATGCCAGTCCTGATACTCTTTAAGATCCGGCGCTCACCTTTCACAACAACCTTTCGCTGTCCTGTGATGTTTTGCCTCAAGTCGTTGTTTGACCATTTTCATGCCAGTCCTGATACACTTTAGGATCCGGCGCTCACCTTTCACAACAACCTTTTGCTGTCCTGTGCTGTTTTGCCTCAGGTCATATTTTGACCATTTTTATGCTTGTCGTGATACACTTCCGCTACGGTGGCTAGCCAACAACCCACCAGTTCAGCCGTTTGGGAAATTGAGGCACTCGCCCTCCGAGCTCCCACAATCCGTCCTTTCTCAAAGTCCGACAAATGGTTTACCCATCACGCTCCGAATTTTACTACCTACTACTCCATTCACACCTTATATATGCTACGTTGGTTGCCTAATCGCGCTCCTCTCGAAAATCACGAGGTCAACGGGCCACATCAACTTTTGATAGACGTGGTCATAAATTAGTGATCACTCAGTGTATTAAAACAGAAACTGCAAATTCCGGCAGGTCAAAATGTGTAAAAATACTGATAGAAATGTGCATCTTTTTGACATTACATATTGAATTATTCATCGCTTTGGGAGAAAGGGGAGTAAACAACACGCGCGAGCAACTCCAAGTGTTACAAATAGCCGCCCTTCCCTGATTTAGGGTCACTGGTTTCAGGGAGGGAAGTGAACCAGCGTTGTAAGGTGAACAGACGACCCACGCCTCATGCGGGATCGAATCAGGTATACATCCTGGACAAATGGTCAGAAATCAGCACTTCGTCACCGTGGCAGCTTATCCATCATCTGGCTTTTATAGTTTTCTATGCATACGCACATGCATTCTTGTCTACAATGCTTTCCCGGTGGCCAAGTGGTCTGAGATGCGAGCTTCGTATCATTCGTCTGAGAAAGACCAGGGCTCGTGTCCCGGATGAGAAATGAGTGGGTGGTGTGTTTGTTTGATGACACTGGCTCTCTCACCTCTCTGGAACACGTGGCTCTAGATACGTAAAGGCAACTGCATTTAGCCCTTAGGTTTGTCCATGACGCTTGTTAATTCCCAAAACAAAACATAAACAAACAAGCAAAAAACATTGCATTTACTCAGCGGATTTTAAGAAGGATGTTGTACTTCAAAGTGTAATGTATATTAGGCACTTATTTTTGAACAAAATGAAAAATTAGAAGATAATCATTTCCTTCTCGCCTTGCGAGCGATATAATAAAACATCAGTACTCAGTTATGATTTATTAAACAGCTTGTAGGTGGAAGAACAATTTTCTCCACATTTAGTGAGACGGAATATTTACCTTCACATTTTCACAAATGTTCTTCTTTTTTTTTTTCTGTTGGGGGTTTAACTACTACCGTGAACAACTCAATGGGCTATAAGCAGTCTCCCGTCCCTAATTTAGGGTCACTAGTTCCAAGGAAGGGAGAGAATCAGCGCCGTAGGACACACACAACATCCATGCCTCACCGGGATTAGAACCCGGACCCTTCACGGTCGAATCGTCATAAGCCAACGCTTAGACCACTGCGCCACCGGGGCGACCACAAATGTTCATCTGGCTATCGTTTCAACGCTTTTGTTATGCGATCTATTTTAATAGTAAATATATATGTTAGGAGTCGAAAAGGTATAAAGAAAACAAGAAAGATGAAACCGAATTTTCGGTTGTAATAAGCACGTCTTTTCATTACTTTCCTACGCGAGTAAAATTTTTCAAAGTAATTCATAGTCAATGGAACCGGTTAGGAAAAAAATCAACTGGATTTCAACAATCTGTGACATATGCATATAATGTCACGGTTTTGTGTGCACCAGTTATCAAGAAATCGCAACCGTCGTGTGTGTGGTGTGATCGGAGAAGAGATGAGAAGTAAGGACTCATGCAAGAAAAAAAAACACGTCTGGGCGACCGTTGTGAGTGTGTTTCTTGTTTTACTGATTTGTGACTTCTTTTGCGTTTCATTCTGTATAATAAAATAATTAAATTTGGTACGAATGAACAGATATATCATCATTTATCGGCTTTGTGTCATAATTATGGTGAGTTCGACCATCAATATAACCACAAATGGTTATCCGGAGTTGAACACGCCAGTGCTCCCATAGTAGCGGGTATGGCCTCGAGAGAGATTCTCCGTTTTCTTACTGTGAGTATGAATATAATCGAATTTGCATTTTTCGGCAACATTTTGCAGAACATCTGATATACAATCTAATTTCTTCGAATTATGTTATTAGTTTCCTCTATACACGATTATTATCTTGAATTACGAGCTGAAGTTTCTGCAGTTCGGATTCCAGCCTTATGGCATAAAATGTGCGACAGATTTTCTGCACTACCACTTCAAAAGCAATAACGCAAAGCACAACTCGATATAATCATATTGTTGCTTCCTTGCCTCTCTAAATTGCCTCTACTGTGCGAGATGTCATAATAAATCCGGATCAAGGCGATCCTTATGAGCATACTAAAACTGAGCTTATTAAGCGTGCTGGAGATTGTTCGCAGAGTGAAATGCGCAAATTGCTAGCTGGAGAGCAATTAGGAGGTCGCAAGCCTTCAAAGCTATTGCGTATTATGAAGCGACAAGCAGAATCGCATTAAGTTCCTGACTGTGGTGTATCTTAGGTCCGAGACCTGGGCTATCTCACCGGACCCGCACCCAGTATCGTTTTTTTTTTTTTAATTGCGAAGTTTAGTTTTGAGTTGTTAAGTAATAGAAGTAACTTTTTTTTCTAAATTCTAGGTACACGCTATTGCTACCATAATACCAAATAATTATGAGGATTAGGATTTTAACACTTATTTGTACATGAACTCCATTCTTTTTCTGAATTCTTTATTTGAACATGCACTCCATTCTTCTTTCCTTTTGTGTGAACTTGAGTGTTACGTTTTCATTAAAAGTTTCTTCTGAGTACTTTTTCATATTTAAAAAGAATATTTTTCTCTATTGACAAAACAGCCAAGCTGCTTAAGTGTACATGTCCTTGTGTGGCCCTAAAATACACTGCCGGAAAGTGAAAAAAGAACACCAAGGAGGAATTGGCGAACGATCATGAAATTTACATATGTTAATTGGGTCGAGTTTATGTAGGTGTGATGTTAATTTCGGGACCAACCGGTGAGCGCTTATGCCATAGCACGGCATAATATGCAAATTATCGTCGGTGGTATTTAAGGAGTACGGCGAAGTAAATGTAATCAGTCGTCGGCGTACGGACACGTGCGAAGACCCTGAAGAAGCTGCAATGCCTGGATATGGAAGACGTGTACGATTTCAGCAGTTATCGGATTTTGATCGAGGTCGTCTAGTCGGACTCCGCGAGGCCGGATGGTCGTATCGTCGTATTGCGGAGCGAATTGGACGGGAAGTATCGGTGGTGGTACGATGGTGGCGTAGATGGTCCGAGAAACATTCCCACACGAGAAGACGTGGAACCAGGACTCACAGACGGACTGATGAGCGGACCGATCGACGCATAAGAAGAGCGGCGTTGTCAAGCAGAGCATCCACTGCGACGCAAATCTGAGCTGCCGTTGCACCTGAGGTGACTGTGCGAACAATCCGCAACCGTCTACTGGATGCAGGACTACGTGCACGTGTGCCTCTGACTCCAGCCCACCGTCAGGAAATGCTGCAGTGGTGTCGCCAACGTCTGCACTGGAGAACACAATGGCGATCTGTCGTGTTCAGCGATGAAAGAAGATTCTGCTTGGGAGCCTCCGATGGCCGTATGCGTGTTTGCAGACGCACAGGGGAGCGTATCCACCCTTCTTGCATCCGCCAGCGACACACAGGGCCTACACCTGGTATCCTGGTGTGGGGAGCGATCAGCTGTCACTCCCGTACACAACTAGTGTTTGTACCGGGTACGTTAAACAGCACCTCCTACATCAACAACATCATTCAACCCGTTGTTGTGCCATTTGTAAGGTCGGTCCATCGTGGTGTTTTCCAGCAAGATAACGCACGCCCACACACGGCACGTGCAACGCAATATGCACTTCAGGGTGTGAGACAACTTCCAGCAAATACAGCTGTATTTTGCCATAATGTTTTGATCACGTTATCCTCTGTATTCCGTTATTATCCTGTATACATTTCGTTGGTATCAGACGTCTCCCTCTTGGTGTTCTTTTTTCACTTTCCGCCAGTGTAGTTCAAGTGAAGAGCTGAAATGAGAATGCTTGGAAGTCTGCAGTTTTCGTCCGAGTTGCCATGGTAACTGTGACATCACCCTCCTTTATCTGCCGGGCAAGTGAAGTGTTTTAGCATGAGACGTCAAGGCTCTGCACCTGGAGTCGTGACCTTCCGAAGAGATCGCAGTGGAACGGGACGGATTGCCAAGAGTTCTTTGCAATCCACTAGGGCTTTTTTCTTGCGGTGTTTTGGTACATACTTTCTGAAAGAGATTTGTTTTTTCGTGTTTTGTGCTTGTTTGTTAAAAACTTCATTAGTTACTTCAGTTTCGTGTACAGTTTAACTGATAGTGATAGTTTTAGTTTTCAGAATGTATCCTGTGAACAACATTGTCTGTAATTTATTGCAAACTCCGTTCAATCGGTGGAAAGATGAAAATAAAGGAGACATTTTACTTCAAGGACGACAGACGGATTCACTGACAATTGTCGCCAAGAAAGAAATCAAGAAGAGCGGCAAATCTTACAGTATTAATTTTAAAAATTGTTGATTTACTGATTATAAATAGCTTTGTAGCCCTTCTGTGTTACAAAAATTATTTTGTTGGCCCTGCTTATATTTTAGTAATAAAATTCGGCTTATAATAAAGACAATTTCAGATTTCTTAAATATAAAACGGTCACTTCACAAACGTGGTGATTCTAACAAGCATCTGAAATGCGAATTAATGCTAAATAATTTTGCAAAGAATCAGAACACCATTGCCGATGCCCTGAGGGAGAATGCTAGGCTTTTGAAAATGCATTTCAACAAAAGCGTTCGTTTAAATAGACTTTTCCTGCAGACAGTGATTGATGCAGTACTGTATTTGAGTAAACAAGAACTAGCATTCCGTGATCATGACGAGGGCATTGACTCGATAAATCGTAGAAATTCAAGGAATTGCTTTAACTGTTGATATCAAGAAGTGCTTTAAAAATTCAAAATCAATACGAAACGATAAAAAATGTCTTCACAGGTGACTCAAAAACTATTCAAAACGAATTAATTGAATGTATTTCTGAATATATAAACGATCACGTCAAAAATGAAATAAATGAAGTTCAATGCTTTTATATTGAAGTAGATGGGAAGACATAACCAGACTTCCGAGTGCTCTTTAATAATAAGATCTGTTGATTTGGAAGGTGTATTGGTTGAGCGATTTTTGGGTTTCCATGGTGTGAGTGAAGATAGAACGTCAGAAGCTTTATACAAAATGCTAGACAAAGTTTTGGAACAGTTTGATTATCAACACAAGTCAATAGGACAATGTTACGATGGGGGAAGCGTAATGTCTGGACACTTGACTGGGCTCCAGAAAAAATGAAGCATAAAGCTTCTCAATCTGTTTTTGTTATTGCTTAGTACATCGTTTGAACCTTGTATTACAGCAGAGTTTTTCTAAAATTTCTAAATGTCGAAAATTTTTTGCAAGCCTCAATGTAATTCCTTTGTTTTCTCACCACTCATCGCTTCGCTGAGTGGTGAAAAGACAATACACTCACATCAGCAACCGCAAGATGCATGCCAATCATAACAGAAACTCGATGGTCCTCCACTTCGAAGTTAGTAAAGGTAATAGTTGAAGATTGGGATAAATTGAAGGAAGTATTCGAATTTCTTACAAATAGTTACCAATCAGACAAAAAATCAATTCAACTTGCCCAAGGGTTTTTAAATGATATGAACACTTTTGAATTTACATTTTTGGGAATGGTATTTAATGAAATACTCTGACGGAAAAAAATCCCAACACCACGAAAAAATAGTTGTAGAGGAATAAAATGGCGGCAATACATTTGTATAGGTAACATATTTAATGGATTAAGGTTTCAAGATCACAGCTTATTGTGAGCGCGAGAAGAGCCATTTTAAATGTGAAATGCTGGTACATTAATAACCGGTGTAACCGCCAGAATGTTGAATGCAAGCACGCAAACGTTCATGCATTGTGTCGCACAGGTGCTGGATGTCAGTTTGTGGGATGGTTAGTTAGTTAGTTAGTTAATTGATTTTTGTGGCGCAAGGGCCAGGCTTGGCCAAAGAGCGCCAGACACAGAACTATCAGCTAAAGATTTTTAAAAGCGTGGAGAATGATTAAGAGCAGACAGGCTTAGTAAAAGTTAGAAAAGAGGATTTTGTGTGATGGAGTTCCATGCCTGTTGTACTTGGTCGGTCAATACAGGGACGGTTAATGCTGGTTGGGGGTGAAGCTGGAGTTGTCGTCCAATGATGTCCCATACGTGCTCGATTGGTGAAAGATCTGTTGATCTAGCAGGCCACGGCAACATGTCGACACTCTGTAGAGCATGTTGGGTTACAACAGCGGTATGCGGGCGAGCGTTATCCTGTTGGAAAACACCCCCTGGGATGCTGTTCATGAATGGCAGCACAACAGGTTAAATCACCAGACCGACGTACAACTGTGCCGTCAGGGTGCGTGGGATAACCACGAGAGTGCTCATACTGTCATAGGAAATTTCTCCCAGACCATAACTCCAGGTGTAGGTCCAGTGTGTCTTGGCCGCAGACAGGTTGGTTGCAGGCGCTCACCTGGCCTCCTTCTAACCAACACACGGCCATCACTGGCACACAGGCAAAACCGGCTTTCATCAGAAAACACAACAAATCTCCACTCCGTCCTCCAATGAGCTCTAGCTTGACACCCCTGACGTCGCCAACGGCAGTGGTTTGGAGTAAGTGGAATGCACGCTACAGGGCGTCTGGCTCGGAGCTGTCCTTCAAGTAACCGATTTGTAACAGTTCGTTGTGTCACTGTGGTGGCAACTGCAGCTCGAATTGCTGCCTCAGACGCGGTACGATGCGCCACGGCCATACGCCGTACACGGCGGTCTTCCCTCTCAGTAGTGCCACGTGGCCGGCCGGAACCCGGTCTTCTTGAGGCAGTACCTTCCCTTGACCACCGCTGCCAACAATCATGCACAGTGGCTACATTCTTGCCAAGTCGTTCTGCAATATTGCGGAAAGAAAATCCACCTTCTCGTAGCCCTATTACACGACCTCGTTCAAACTCCGTGAGCTGTTGATAATGACTTCTTCGTCTTCTTAAAGGCATTCTTGACTAACATCAACACCCTACGTCGAATCTCAACGATAACTAACGCTCACGAACGTTACAGCGCGTATTTACAGCAAACCTGCTTTGCATGTTTCAAGGGGCGCTAGTAGCGCCACACGTATGCGCCGAGCGCGAAATTTGCATAGACATCATCTTACAGATGTACTCTCACCGCCTACGTCGTTTATCTAACACAACCCCTTCTTGGTGTTGGGATTTTTTTTTTTCAGTCAGTGTATTTGGCTTCAGCGATCTATTATTCGCAATTTTGCAGAAAAAATCACTAGACATAAACTACTGTGTTACTCAAATTAAAGAAAACTTATGAAATTTTGAGCCATAAAAAGAACGATGAGGTATTTGAAACACTGTTTGGAAAAGCTAGCAAAATCACAGAAATAAGCAGATCTAACGGGAATATGTTGCTCTTACACAAGAAACAATTTTTAAAAATTATAAACAATTGTATTTTGAAATTTTGTACCACATTCTTATGGAAATGGATATAAGATTTCAAGACTGTGAGAAACTTAAACTTCAATTTCCCTGTCTTGCTGACACAACCAAATTCGGCCAATTTAATTCATGCTTTCCCTCTCACGCTTTTGAAAATCTACAACATTTTTACGAAAAAATACTTACTAAACACCAGAGCCTTAAAAATGAACTGAGTCTTGTATATGTAGGTGAAAAACTAAGGAATATATCGACTCATGAACTTCTTCGAGTGCTTCATGGAGATAAAGGCATTTTTACAGAAGCTTATAAATTGGTTTCCCTGATTTTAACAATTGCATCTGCAAGTGTTTCAGTGGAAAAAAGTTTTTCTTGCCTTAAAAGAATATAAACTTACTCAAGAAACACAATTTCTCCAGATAAACTTGCTTCTTTGGCAAATATTTCTATTCAGAAAGACATTATCTTGATGTCACGAAGAAAGAGCCATTTTATGACGACATAATCGACAAATTTCCAGCTTTAAAGGGAAGAAGAATTGATCTAATATATAAAAAAATACGTAAGTTCTCATTAACCGATTTTCATTGAAGATAGCAGATATCTTTTCATATTGCTCTTGTAGCTCTTTGCCTATTTTTCCTACCGTGAGCCGCCACTGTTTGCTCGTAGCATCCACCACAGCTGAAGAGCACCTTACTCATCTGAGAGCATTGTTCTCACGATTAAAGGAGCATGGATTCAGCCTGAAGCCATCTAAGTGTGTCTTTGGAGTACCAGTGATTGAATTTCTTGGATACAAAGTTACCTTATCTGGCATGGAACCTCTTCCAGACAAAGTTCGTATCATTCAAGATTTTCCACGTCCGATGGCTATCACACAACCTAGAGATTTTTGGGAATCTATAACTTTTATAGACGCTTCATTCGAAAACCTGCTCAAATTCTCGCTCCCCTGAACCAGTTCCTTGAGGAAATGAGAAATAAAAAGAAGGAAAAAACGATGTATATCAAAACCTAAAGAGCAACTGCACTGGTCAAATGAACCTAAGCAATAATTTCTTCACGCGAAAGAAGCACTTGCCAATGCTACTTTTCTTTGTGATCCCGTTTCCGGAACAAAGCTAAACATACGAATTGATGCTTCTGACATAGCTCTTGGTGGTTCCTTTATACAGCACACTTCTAGTTGGGCACTGATCGCTTTTCTTTTAATGAAGATTAGTCCCAGCCAGCGAAAATGGTCCATTTATGGTTCATAATTACTTGTCATTTACACATCTGTAAAAGAATTCCGGCACATGATTGAAGATTAGGAATTCAAAATCTTTACATATCAGAAACCTCTAATTTACGCCTTCAAGCAAAAGCCAGACAAATGTGGCCCACGTCAAACTCGTCATGTTGACTATATATCTCAATTTTCAACTGACATCAGACATATGAAGGGATCAGAATATACAATAGCTGACACCTTGTCTCGCATATAGAGAACGATTACATATCTTCTGCAGAAGCCCTCTACTTTGAAGAAACCTGCACATCTGCAGCAAGATAATTATACGTGTCGTCTTAATTACAGTACACTAGCCGTGAATTCCAAAAATGACTAGAACACCATACCTTGCCGGGTTGTTCAACCGTCAGTGTAACCACACGACAGGAACGGTGAGTGCAATTTCCGAAGAGATTCATACAGACTTGTTGAACTCTTTTCTTTCATTGAACATACATTTTTTCTTATGTCGTTCGTCTCCCACTGGGGGTGAGGGATACTCTGTGGCGTATGCATATGACGTCACGCTTTTGTGTACACCAGTTATGAAGAAATCGCAACCGCTGTGTGTGACGTGACCGGAGGAGAGATGAGAAGTAAGAACTCACACAAGTAACAAAAACCGAAGCGTTTGGGCGACCGTTGAGAATGTGTGTCTTATTTTATTGCTTTGTGACCTGTTCTGCGATTCATTCTGTATAACGAAATAGTTAAGTTTGGTACGAATGAATTGATATAATCATTTATCGGCTTTCTGTTATAATTGTGGTGTGTTCGACCATCAACATATCCACAGATCGTTAAAACATTTAGAAATATGAACAGCTACTTACTCCTGCTAGCGGATGAAAAGTATTTAATGAAAGTTGACAAATTGCACACAAAAAAGTTTCTCATAGCAGAAGGAAGATGTCAGAGGTATAGGGATTTTCAAATCGAACAGTTAAGAAAAGAAATATAGAGGGAAACATGGTATTAATATACTCCCCCTAACGGATCTTCCATTAAAAAAAAGAAAATACATTTTTAATAGAGTTCCTAGAAGCGCAGATACAGCTACACAGTAGCACCCAAACATCACTTAGCGACAGAATTGTGAACAAAAAAATCTGTACAAGTACAAGCAAAGTGTTCCATAAGGTAAATGGAATAGGCGTTAAAAGAATTTTTCAAATCGGACATTTAGTAGAAGAAATATGGAGAACACGTTCAACATTCGCGCCCCTAACGGGAAAATTGTACATAATTTTAAGCAAGAAGTACACACAAAATGCTTTCGTATTAAGGTGGACGTCTAGTGATTTTGCTTCTTATACTTCCAATGGCCAAACTTCTGTACACATTTTCTTCACAATTAATGCGTTCCTAAGGATGAAAATTTGAACATCGATTTAAATAACTTCATATTATGACTTGTCACACTTAATATTTTCTAAAACATAACCATAATTATATTAAAAATCAATAACGTTTCCTTTGGGGGTGTTAAGACCAGAAAAAAGATGGCGCGACCTGTACATTGATGACGTCAGTAGACAAACAAATGTTGGATTGCTTAATTATGATTATGTTTTAGAAAATATTAAGTATTCCAAGTTACAATATGAAGTTATTTTAATCGATATTCAAATTTTCATCCTTGGGAACGCATTAATTGTGAAGAAAATATGTACAGAAATTTGCCCATTGGAAGTATAGGAAGCAAAATCACTAGACGTCCAGCTTAAGTAGTGTCTGAATTTAAAATAACTTTTTCAGTCGGGTTTTTAGACACACAGATATTGCTGAAAATATGCTGTAACTGAAATGTGGACTTAAGACCAATAATATAGAGGGAAACATGGTATTAAGTTTGTCTAAGAAAAACTCAAAATTATATGCAAAACATTTCCTACCAGAAACGCTCTCTGGCAATGGAAGAAGTTTTCAAATGTAACTCTTAGAAGTAGAGATATGATCAAAAATGAGATATATATTTACGCCTCCTGGCGGAACACTGTGCACTGTTTTAAGCAGAAGGTGTTATAAAAAGGTTTTCCATGGTGAGCTATGTCTGACCACAAAAGCATTTTTTTAATTGAGTTTCCAGAAGCGCATATATTACTCCAAATACATCAGAACCAGAAATATACCCTTGTGCCACCTGGTGGCCAAACCGATCTTTAGCAAAGCTTATGCAGAACGTTCTCCTGCATAAGCTTTGTCTGATGTAAAAAGATATTTTCAAATCGGTCTTTTAAAGTAGAAACATCGGAAAAATCGGATTTAACTTCAAGCCAGCTAGTGGGAAAACTATGCATCACTCGAAAAAAAAAAAAAATACCCAAAACAGTCTTTGTTATAAATAGTATCGTATGAAAGAAAGAATTTTTCGATCGAATATTTGGAAGCAATAATATAGAATGAAATATTTTTTTGAATTTAATAATATCTGCAAGGATAATCGTTCTCACATTTCAAGCTTCCCGATACAAAAAGAATTTTTCAGATCGGACTAATAATTGTAGAGATATGTTGTTCACAGACGGTCGGTGGGATAGACGAAGTGATACCTGAAGCATGTTTTTTTTTTTTTTTTTTTTCAAAAGTTGTGCTAAAAATGGTTAAATATTTGGCTGTCTTGATAATGTAAGACAAGTCAAGGACATGATTATAGGTAGGACACACTCAGCCCAAACCAAGAAGGTTAGAATAAGATATGTGGAGATGCCCTCGTTAATGAAGCAGTACCACTTTGCGTGAAGCCTATAACCGCGAGCGACGGCCGTCAAAGTGTGGGAAAGCTCATGGTTTTCAAGGCTATTGCAATGCATTTTGTGTCAGCCGAATCGCCTTCTTTCGTCGCAAATGTTTCCAATTTTGCATCGTAACTTGTTGCCAATGTGTGAGAAAATGCTGAATTTATAAAATTCTTAATTATTTTGAGGCTCCTTCCCATTTTTATTTTAAATTGATATAAACGAACATTAGTGCGAATTCTAAACAAAACATAACGTTAAAATTGTACACTTCACTCGTGTAAGAAGTATGATTCATTCCGGTTTGATATTAACAAGGTTTCTGCAACCCCAAACCACGCAATTCCAAAATACACAAGATGAAATTACATATGTATCATGCAAACAACGGAAAATTCCCACACCTAGCGGCTTCACGGTTAAGAGATCAGGGCATCTCCAAAAGTATTATTCTAACCTCCTTGGTCCGAAACCAATTATGCTTCAAGAAGTTAAGAAATATAACGTGATTTGAGGAATTATTTTTCGCTTTTTTCAAAGTAGCGCAGCTTGTAGCCTAATTTTCCGCTAAAATCTATTGGATTTTGTAGCGTGCTACTGCTTTAACTACATTTCTTTATTTGTAGCGATGTTATATACAACGCTACTCTAAAAGAAACCTGCTACAGCAGCTGCGCTACTTACTATCACTGTTATTAACTAAGTTTTATAGGGGGTTTAATAATTAAAATTCTTTGGAAGCTACAGGTAGTTTTCGTAAGACCAAAATTATTGCACTTTACTGCGTGTAACACAAATGTGCACGTTGTAATTGAAATAAATAGCCCTAGTTTTATACTAATAGAAGTTCTACAAAACTGTAACCCAAAGTTGAACATATCATGCAAATTTTATTCTTTTAGATAACTAAGGACAGCCTCTTTGAAACTCCTCACAATCACACATACAAAACACATAACTTCTGTGTGAAAGAGTCTATTGACCTTTCCCGGTTTATACGAAATTACAGAACATAAGTAAGCAAATAAATAAATAACAATTAAGAACTGTGGTACAAAAAAAGTAGAAGTACTTAAAGTATTTTTTCTTGAATACAAATAAACACACTTAACATAATACCAGAATGTTTTGCACTTTTGCACGTACTAAATTTTTTTCTCTTGACTCTGTTGTAAAACAAAACAAAACGACACAACCCCCGAAGAACACATTTCAGTTCATCTCTGAGACACGAGGGGCCGCTCCAGTGGCGCACTGGTCTAAGCGATGGTTTCTCCGAATGTGGGGGAGTTTTCCTGTGGAGGACTTTTCCGTCCAACTTTCGAATTTCATCCGCCCATCACCCATTTGGTTTTCTTCTGGGTCTTTTCCTGTCCCTTGGAATCTAGTCTGAAATTTCCGTTGTCCATCAACGGCCCGTCCTTCTCGAAATATGTCCAGCCCATTACCAGTTCAAGGATTTTACTCTGATCATGATATCTTCCACTCTTGTCATTTTTCTTATCCACGAGTTACCTCTTCTTGTCTCTCCTGGTTACACCAAGCATGCATCTCTTCATACTTCTTTCCGTTGTCTTCAGCCTTTTTATGTCTTTTTAGTTAAGGTCCATGTCCTTGCACCGTACGTAAACACTGTAAGGATGCATTGATTAAACACTTTTCTTATAAGACGCAATAGCAAATTGCTCTTGAAAATTGTACAATTTCTTTCAAAAGTTCTCCAGAACCAAGTTTTATGCGCCGATTAATTTCTTCATCAGTAAGACCCTCGCTTGATATCTGTTGTCAAGGTAAATGTAGGTATCGGTTATCTCTAGCTTTTCCCCATCAATCGATAAATCTTCATTTCTTGTAAAAGCAGTGTACATCAGTTCTGTTTTCTGAAAATTCATTTTTAATCCCACTTCTATACTCTTGTTAGCAAACTGCTGGATCATACTCGGCAGCTCTGAAGGGGTAATTGTTTTTCCCCTGTAAAAATGTTTTGTTTGTTTTTGGTGATACGTTTAGTATTTCTTTCATGTTCTTTTTCTTTTCTTTTTCTTGTTGGACTTGTTTGCTGAGCCTTTTGCCTATTTCCAAATTCAGCTTTCAATTGTTCTTTAAAATCAAAGCCGCCCTCAAACAATTATTTTTTCTCCGACACCTAAAGCTATAGTCCATTATCCCTATCACTCAAAATTCAGCTTTTAACTTGAAATGTCGATTAGGCAAAAGGACCAGGCAGAAACCCAAACTGTATGTTGAGGTTAAAATGTGGGATCATTTTGTGTGTCTTGCCTTTGATGACGCCGCTATGTGAAATAGATCCTCCATTTTTAACGTTCGTTGTTCGTTTTTAGCACGTCTTTTGTAAAAAAGATCGTGCTTCTGTTATCGGTTTGTCCGTCCGTCCGTCTGTACCCACGATGTCTCTGCAACTATTAGTCCGATTTGAAAAATTCTCTTTTGCATTGAGAAGCTTGAAATATGCAAATGATGATCCTTCATTTCGTTTTTTTTTTACGATGTACAATTTCACCGGTAGAGGGCGCAAATGCAGATGATGTCGAATTCAAAAATACGTTTTATTCCACATATTTGCTTCTAAACATCCGATTGAAAAAAATGTTTATCTCTCGATTTCATTTATATCGAAGACTATTTTAGATATAGTTACATTTTCAAACTACGCATAGATTTCCCGCTAGGGGGCGTAAAAGTGAATTACCTTTTCCTCAATAACTCCTCTCCTAAAACTCCGATTTGAAATTTTTTTCTTCAGAGGATACATCTCCTGATGGAAAATCTTTTGTACATAATTTCAAATTTTTGGTAAAGAATACTTTGGCCACCAGGGGGCGTAAGTGTTAATTTTTGCTTCTGATGTATTTGCCATAAAATCGGAGCTTCTAAAATATCGATTGAAAAAATTCTTTCGTGGACTGAGGCCACTCACATCGATAAACCTTTTCGGAATATTTTCTTCTTAAAATATTACACAGTTTCTCCGCCAGGGGCGTAGACGTACATCTTATTTTTGTCAATATCTCTACTTCTAGGAGTCCGATTTGAAAAATTCCTTCTTTGTTGGATAGTGTTTTCCGTGTGACATGTTTTTCAGGTAATTTCAAAATTTTCAAGTAATTCATAGATTTCCCGCTAGGGTGCGTAGCGGTAAATTGCGTTTCCCCCTATATCTCTGCTTCTAAATCTCCGATTTGAAAAATTCTTTTATGCACCGGATACAGCTCCTGGTGGGAAATCGTTTGCACATAATTTCTATTTTTGTAAAAAAATAATTTGGCCACCAGGAGGCGTAAATCTTAATTTCCGCTTCTGTTTTATTTGCAGCAAAATATGATGTTCTAAATTCTCGATTGAAAAAAACGTCTTTTGTTGACCGATACTGCTCATGTCGACAAGCCTTTTAGAAGCATTTTCTTCTTAAAATAGTGGATGGTTTCTACGCCAGGGGACGTAGATATATATCTCATTTTTGTCAATATCTCTACTTCTAAGAGCCTGATTTTAAAAGTTCCTTCTTTGTTGGATAGTGTTTCTAGTGTGACATGTGGTTCATATAACTTCAAAATTTTCAAGTAATTCATAGACTTTCCGCTAGGGGGCGTAAATGTAAATTGCGTTTCCCAATATATCTCTGCTTCTAAATCTCCGATTTGAAAAATTCTTTCTGCACCCCATTCAGCTCCTGGTGGGAAATCGTTTGCACATATTTTCTAATTTTTGTAAGAAATGGTTTGGCCACCAGGTGGCGTAAGTCTTAATTTCCGCTTCTGTTGTATTTGCAGCAAAATATGAGCTTTTAAAATCTCGATTGAAAAAAAAGTCGTTTGTTGACCGATACTACTCCTCATGTCGACAAACCTGTTAGGAAAATTTTCTTCTTGAAAAAATGCATGGTTTCTACGCCAGGGAGCGTAGATGTATATCTTGTTTTTGTCAATATCTCTACTTCTAAGAGTACGATTTGAAAAATTCCTTCTTTGTTGGATAGTGTTTCCGATGTGAAATGTTTTTTCTATAAATTCAAAATTTTCAAGTAAATCATACACTTTCCGCTAGAGGGCACAAAGGTAAATTGCGTTTTCTGCGTTATTTCTGCTCCTAAAGATCTGATTTGAAAGATTCTTCCTGTATCGCATACAAGACCTGATGGAAAATATTTTTCACATAATCATAATTTCTAATGTTTGGTAAAGAATGGTTTAGCCACCAGGGGTCATAAGTGTTGATTTCTGCTTCTGAAGTATTTGTTGCAAAATCTGGGCTCCTGAAAATTCGACTAATTTTTTTCTTCGACCGATACCGCTTATATGGATACACCTTTTGAGAATACTTTCTTCCTAAAATAATGCATGGTTTTCCCACCAGGGGACGTAAAGTCACATCTTATTTCTGTCGGGGTATCGTTCACTTGACCGAAAGGTCACTTGACCGAAAATCACTTCGCCGAAAATCACTTGATCGAAGGGTACATTTCACCGAAGGCTCACTTGACCGAAAAGTTCATTTCACCGAAAGATCACTTCACCTAAAAGTTCATTTCATCGAAAGGACACTTGATCGAAAAGTTCATTTCACCGAAAGATTACTTTACCTAAAAGTTCATTATATCGAAAGATCATTTCACCGAATGGTCAGTTTATCGAAAACTTAGAATTTTGTTGTTATAGATCTGTTGGAGTATGGTGCTGGTTTTTAAAAAACTGGTCACCTAAACATTATTGGATTGTATAAAAAATACACTTTTAATTTCTTTTAAACACCTCCCCATAAGTAGGTTTTTCGAAATATAACATTAATTATAAGTCATAGATAGACCTGTGCCTTTTTGCCAAATTTTAATCCCCCGAGCTCATATTCATGAAGTTTACATAACAACTCAAGTTAATGAGTTGTTATGTAAACACACTTATTCAGACAAAAAAAAAAAAAAAAAAAATCAGTTTTAGGGCCCTTGGCCTCGGTTTAGGCCTTTTTAGAACATTTTAATCGTGCGCGCTCATATTCATAAGGTTTACGTAAAATGTCCAGCTAATAATGTTGCACATTTATTCAGGCAAAAAAGAATCAATTTTTGGGCCCTAGGCCTCGGCTTAGGCCTTTTTAGAAAATATTAACCGTGCGTGCTCATGTTTATAAGGTTTACATAAAAACTAAAGTTAATGATGTTGTACTCTTATTCAGGCCAAAAGAATCAGTCTTAAAGCCCTTGGCCTCGTTTTAGGCCTTTTTAGAAAATTTTAATCCTGCGTGCTCATATTTATAAGGTTTACATAAAATGTCAAGTTAATAATGTCGCACATTTATTGAGGCAAAAAAGAATCAATATTAGGGCCATAGGCCTCGCTTAGGCCTTTTTAGCAAATTTTAATCGTGCTTGCTCATGTTCATAAGCTTTACATAAATAGTAAAGTTAATAATGTTACACATTTTTTCAGGTAAAAAAGAATCAATTTTAGGGCCCTAGGTCTCAGCTTAGGCCTTTTTAGAAAATTTTAATTGTGCTTGCTGATGTTCATAAGCTTTACATAAATAGTAAAGTTAATAATGTTACACAATTTTTCAGGCAAAAAAGAATCAATTTTAGGGCCCTAGGTCTCAGCTTAGGCCTTTTTAGAACATTTTAATTGTGCTTGCTCATGTTCATAAGCTTTACATAAAAAGTCAAGTTAATAATGTTGCAATTTTTTTCAGGCAAAAAGAATCAGTTTTAAGGTCCTAGGCCTCAGCTTAGGCCTTTTTAGAAAATAATAACGGTACGTGCTCATGTTCATAGGTTAACCTAAAAACTCAAGTTAATGATTTTGCACACTTTTCAGGCTAAAAGAATCAAGTTTAGGGCTCTAGGCCTCGGCTTAGGCCTTTTTAGCAGATTTTAATCGTGTGTGCTCATATTCATAAGGTTTACATAACAACTCAAGTTAATGATGTTGTACACTTATTCAGGCCAAAAGAATCAGTCTCAAAGCCCTAGGTCTCGGCTTAGGCCTTTTTCGAAAATATTAACCGTGCGTGCTCATGTTTATAAGGTTTACATAAAAACTAAAGTTAATGATGTTGTACTCTTATTCAGGCCAAAAGAATCAGTCTTAAAGCCCTTGGCCTCGTTTTAGGCCTTTTTAGAAAATTTTAATCCTGCGTGCTCATATTTATAAGGTTTACATAAAATGTCAAGTTAATAATGTCGCACATTTATTGAGGCAAAAAAGAATAAATATTAGGGCCATAGGCCTCGCTTAGGCCTTTTTAGCAAATTTTAATCGTGCTTGCTCATGTTCATAAGCTTTACATAAAAAGTAAAGTTAATAATGTTACACATTTTTCTGGCAAAAATAATCAATTTTAGGGCCCTAGACCTCGGCTTAGGCCTTTATCGCAAATTTTAATCGTGCGTGCTCATATTCATAAGGTTTACGTAAAAAGTCAAGTTAATAATGTTGCACATGTATTCAGGCAAAAAAGAATGAATTTTATTGCCCTTAGGCCTTTTTTTTTTTTTTTTAGCTTAGGCGTTTTTAGAAAATTCTAATCTTGCTGGTTTATAAGTTTACATAAAATGTCAAGTTAATAAGTTAATAATGTTGCACATTTATTAAGGCAAAAAAGAATAAATTTTATTGCCCTTAGGGCTTTTTTTTTTTTTTTTAGCTTAGGCGTTTTTAGAAAATTCTAATCTTGCTTGTTCATAAGTTTACATAAAATGTCAAGTTAAAAAAATCAAGAGGGGGGGGTTAAAGATTGCCGTTTCTGGGCATATATTGAGAACTGAATTGGGAACTCCAAACGCATTTCGCGAAAACGGTCCATGTAAGCCAAGCGAGGCGAGAATTGCACTTTAATTTGAAGAAAAAAATTGCCGAGGATCCGAGGTACACCTAGTTTTGGGAGGGTGTACCCCCAACTTCCGTAATATTATGTTCGGGGCCGCTGGAGTCTGTCAGTGTATCTAGGATGTTCCCCTTGAAGCGTCCGCGAGGTCCGTCATCTTGGGGGGGGGGGGGGGTTGGCTTTCCCCCAAAATGTTAAAATGGACGTAGAGCTGTAAACATTAGACCCATGCTTTATATAATGATTCTGTACACGACCACGAATTTTCAGGAATGTGGAGTGAAACTGAACCCCCCCCCCACCCCCGTTTCCAAGAGCTCTTCAGGGGTAACATCGAGGATACACTGATGACCGACTCCAGAGGTCCAGAATATAAAATTACGGAAGTTGGGGGTAGAGCCCTCAAAACCAAGCACCTCGTATCCCTTTTACAGACTTCACCAAATTTCTGGGGGAGGGGGAAGGGCATACATAGTTTGGCACTAAACACAACATGAAGCATAGAAATTGCGAGCAAGTCCCTTACCTTGAACACCTGTCTGCGCTCTTAGAAACTTGGGGGAGGGTGAATTCGTCCCACCCTCCTGAAAATTCGTGATCGTGTACAGAATCATTATATAAAGCAAGGTTCTAATGTTTACAGCTCTACGTCCATTTTAACATTTTGGGGGAAAGCCCCCTCCCAAAGCTCACGGACTTCGCAGACACTTCAAGGGGAACATCCTGGATACACTGACAGACTCCAGCGGCACAGAATATAATACTACGGAAGTTCGGGGTACAGTTCCCTCAAACCAAGTGTACCTCGGATCATCGGCAATTAATTTCTTCAAATTAAAGCACAATTCTCGCTTGGCTTACATGGAACGTTTTCGCGAAATTCGTTTAGAGTTCTTAAAAAGGCCTAAGCCGAGGCTTAGGGCCCTAAAATTGAATCTTTTTTGTCTCAATAAATGTGCAACATTATTAACTTGACTTTTTGCGTAAACCTTATAAATATGAGCACGCACGATTAAAATTTGCTAAAAAGGCCTATGCGGAGGCCTAGGGCCCTAAAATTTATTCTTTTTGCCTGGAATAAATGTGCGACATTATTAAGTTGACATTTTATGTAAACCTTATAAATATGAGCAAGCAGGATTAAAATTTTCTAAAAAGGCCTAAGCCGAGGCCTAGGGCTTTAAAGACTGATTCTTTTGGCCTGAATAAGTGTACAACATCATTAACTTGAGTTGTTATGTAAACGTTATGAACATGAGCACGCACGGTTAAAATTTGCTAAAAAGGCCTAAGCGAGGCCTACGGCCCTAATTTTGATTCTTTTTTTGCCTGAATAAATGTGCAACATTATTAACTTAACTTTTTGCGTAAACCTTATAAATATGAGCACGCACGATTAAAATTTGCTAAAAAGGCCTAAGCGGAGGCCTAGGGCTTTAAGACTGATTCTTTTTTGCCTGAATAAATGTGCAACATTATTAACTTGACTTTTTGCGTAAACCTTATAAATATGAGCATGCAGGATTAAAATTTTCTAAAAGGGCCTAAGCCGAGGCCGTGGGCTTTATGACTGATTCTTTTGGCCTAAATAAGTGTACAACATCATTAACTTGAGTTGTTATGTAAACCTTATGAACATGAGCACGCACGATTAAAATTTGCTAAAAAGGCCTAAGCGGAGGCCTAGGGCCCTAAAATTGATTATTTTTGCCTGAAAAAATGTGTAACATCATTAACTTGATTTTTTATGTAAACCTTATGAACATGAGCACGCACGGTTAAAATTTGCTAAAAAGGCCTAAGCGAGGCCTACGTCTTTTTGCCTGAAAAAATGTGTAACATCATTAACTTGATTTTTTATGTAAACCTTATGAACATGAGCACGCACCGTTAAAATTTGCTAAAAAGGCCTAAGCGAGGCCTACGGCACTAATATTGATTCTTTTTGCCTGAATAAATGTGCGACATTATTAACTTGACATTTTATGTAAACCTTATAAATATGAGCATGCAGGATTAAAATTTTCTAAAAGGGCCTAAGCCGAGGCCGTGGGCTTTATGACTGATTCTTTTGGCCTAAAAAAGTGTACAACATTATTAACTTGAGTTGTTATGTAAACCTTATGAACATGAGCACGCACGGTTAAAATTTGCTAAAAAGGCCTAAGCGAGGCCTACGGCCCTAATATTGATTCTTTTTTTGCCTGAATAAATGTGCAACGTTATTAACTTGACTTTTCATGTAAACTATTTATGAACATGAGCACTGAACATGATTTTTATGAAAAACGTATGAACATGATAAAACTTGCTAAAAAGGCCTAGGCCGAGGCATAGGGACTTAAAATTAATTATTTTTGCCTTAAAACTAAATCTTTGCGTTCTCTGTGACACGGAGAAATCAAAAGTGCAATTTGAGTATCATCCCCTAACGTTTCGGTGGTCTGTCTGTCAAACTTGCACCATGCTTCAACAGATCCTGTAATGAAATCTAGCGTTTTCGATAAACTGACCCTTCGGTGAAATGACCTTTCGATGAAATGAACTTTTAGGTAAAGAGACCTTTCGGTGAAATGAACTTTTCGATCAAGTGACCCTTCGGTGAAATGTACCTTTCGATCAAGTGACCCTTCGGTGAAATGAACGCTTCGATCAAGTGATCTTTCGGTGAAACAATTTTTTCGGTGAAGTGATTTTCGGTCAAGTGACCCTTCGGTGAAGTAAACGTCGGGCAAATGAACCAGACCCTTTTTGTCGATATCTCTGTTTCTAAGAGTTCGTAAGCTCACGATTCCGTTTACAGCAATATCTGAGGGATTAAAAACCCGATTGAAAAACTTCTTTCTTCCGTCAGATACTATTGTTTTCCATACCGGTTCCATTGACTTTGAATAGCTTTGATAAATTTAATTTGCGTCAGAACCGATTCAAAAGACGTGCTTATTACACCCGAAAATTCGGTGTCATCTTTCTTGTTTCCTTTTCTTTTCTCTTTTCCACCGTTTTTGCTCGTTTAATTTCCACCACAATGTCTTCCACACTGGACTGTTTTTAAGCTTCCCTTGTCCACTCTCTTCTCCTGTCCTTTTTTTAAAAGGAAATTTTCTCTTTAGTTTTTGTTTTTTAACCTCACTCCTCAGCTGTTTTTTTTTTTTTTACTTGCTTAGCTAAATCCTTCTCTGCAGCAATTTGCGCATTCAGGTTTACCAAATTTCGGTTTCTTCTTTCCTTTTTTCCTCAGTACTTTTTTCCCTTTCCCTCACTCCTTCCCATTTTGTTTGAGTTTTATGAAGCGTTTTATTTGTCTCGTGGATTTCTAGTTGGATCACTCCCTTCAGAACATATGCGTTGCGTGACCAAAAAATCTGGGGGGTGAGGCACAAATAAGTGCAAACTGATATTTTCCTTGGGGGGGGATATGAAGAAGTATAAAGTGATGTATTCCTTGTAGGGGAGGGCACGAATAATATATAATGATGTTTCCTTGGAGGGGGAGGAAGCATGTTTTGGAAACAGTTTTTCCGCAAATGTCACAAACTGTGGAGCTCTTAAGTGCATAAAAAACTTTTTTTTCTTATTCATCACCCTTCAACCACTGCTGATAATGAACGATGACGAACAGTCCAGCTTGTTTATGACAAGATACTAAATTTTTTGAGAATAAAGTCCTCTTTTTATTTTCAGATTCTTTTAAGTATTACAAACCTTTTTGCTGACACATTAGCAATGTTATGTAATGAGTTATGTACATTGATAGCATTGTGCCGTGGTTTTACTTCTTCACAAAAGCGAATCACAGCCAAATCTAGAAGGTGAGTGTAGCAGTGTGTGTTTATAAAGCTCTGGTTTTTTCTCGTTGAACTTCATAGGGACTCCATTAAGCTTCCCGCTCATATTTGGTGCCCCATCGTAGGCATTTAAATTTGATAAAACTGGGGACACCTGCCCCTCCGCGCCTTTCTTCCTGATTCAAGAATTTCAAAATTCCTAAATAGGATCTTTTTACACACACATATACGAGTAGGCCTACGTATAACTTTTACATAGCTTCTTTTCATCTGATCTTTTTACATTAAAAAACTGTGATTGCATTTTAGTGATAACGGTTGCCGACATGGGCGCCCATGGGGGGGGGCAGAGGGGGCATTTTCTCCCTTGGAAATCGGACCATGCCTTTTTCTTTTCTTGGACTGAAATAAAGAAATTTTCGCGAGGATACTAATTCTGATTGCTAATTTTTCTGTAGTACTTTTGGATGCATGTGCATGCCGTAAAAATATAGGAAAAGCGTTGAGAACTTCCAATAGAAAAAGCGAAATTTAACAATAGAAAATAATGACGAAATTTCCTCATTGCACGTTGGAGAACGGCGTACTAACGTACAGTATAGAGAAGAATGAAGAATGAAAAACGAAAAAATGAAAAATATATCACCATCTGCAGCAGCTATTCACTGAGATTTCTCGAAGAATATTTTCCGACAAATTTATCTTTAGTATATTTTTTTCATTCTCTATAACCAATTGAGTTACCTTTGCGGGTTTTCTGGCACACACACACTCACGCACACACATAAATTCATTTATCCGTCTATTTTATATAGATTTTGGGTCTTCTGGTTTCCAATTGAATTTATGTGTTAAGAGTGTGGTAGAAACAAGAAGGCACAGTGGAGATTTGCATATGGTGTTTCTACATATGAACATTTTCACTGTTTGTTTGCCCCCTCCTAAGTGCCTATGGTCAGTGAGGAAAATTCTTACCTCCCGCTCCTTTATAGCCCTGACCTGCTTCAAGGTTGTCAAACATTTTAGTAAATGTACAAGACACTAAAATACAACAAAAATAATTGATACAATCAATCATTAATATCTTATTATTTTAAAAAATACTTTAAAAAAAGGTTTCGTCTATTTTAGTGCTTTAAATTTATCAAAAATTTGGCTATAACAACTGCTGGGAGTTCATCCCCCTCCATGGGCGCCCTTGCCTATTTTTGCAGAAATAAAGCAGTTTCCAGAGACACTAGAGAAAAAAAATCTTCCTGCTTACGACAAAAAAACTTCGAACATTTTATACATGTGAAAATATTTTTACTTCATAAATTTTGCAAAAACAGAAACAAGTGGAATATTTGACGAGTCAACACTGACTCGTCAAATATTCCACTTGTTTCTAGATTTCTGTATTAAAATTTCGTTCTTTGGAGCTGGTCAGCTAGATTAACAACTTTAAAAAGTGCTGCCATCTAGGGACAACATAATTATTGAAGTGTCATTTCTCAAAGTTTCATCATCATCATCATCATCACAGTTCACGTGATTTTAGTCGTGGGTGCCAGTGCAAGGCCACAGTCATGGCGGATTATTTCAAAATATACTTTATTGGCAAAAACATAGGGAATACAGGCGTACCACATATGGCAAAATAAACAACAAAACAATGAGCGATACTGATGAAATATTACAGGTGAATGTGATACGGCAGTCAACTAAGGATGACAAAATGTCAAAATCATTAATAAGGAACAATCACCGGGACAGTTCCCGGTGAAGCACTCGAGAAATGGCC
The DNA here is from genome assembly GCA_039090855.1 of Macrothele yani. Lineage (NCBI taxonomy): Eukaryota > Metazoa > Arthropoda > Arachnida > Araneae > Macrothelidae > Macrothele > Macrothele yani. The sequence goes on along the minus strand of CM077003.1, from coordinate 86,339,374 downwards.
CACTTTCGCGTATTCATTTGTCCGAATGTTTTGGAAGGAATGTATAATTATTTTAGTACTGATGAATTATGAAAAATAATAATCATTAATTCATTCTGAAAAGTTATTTCCCTAAAAAAAAAAAAAAAAAAAGGATTACCTGCTATCTATATATTGGACGTTTGCTCTGAAAAGTCAGGAAAATTCTCGGCACATACATATGTGAGAAAATTGCCGCGGAACCTAGCATGCTGTTACAAATTAATTAAACAAAAGCTAAACAGAGTTAGATGTAGATCGTTGGACTTGCAGCCCAAGGGCATTGGTAGAGTGCCTTCCTTTTGTAATCTTGAAGGAGGCAGCAGTAGTACCCATTCTCATTACAATCACACCCTTATCCACATACAGACATTAAGCACAAAGCCAGTTGCCTTTCCGACCCCCCCCCTCCCCCTCGCAAAAAAATCTTCGAGGCCCTTTTTTGCGAAAATCTATTAGCTTTCAATTACAGAAATTTTTAAATTCCATATTATTAACTCGGTTTTACAAAATACCTAGGTTCGGAACCTACAGGTATTTTTCGTAAAACCAAAATTGTTAACTTCATTACATGTAACGGAAATGCGCACGTTGTAATTAAAATGATTGCCCTAGTTTTATACCATACCAAAATACTACAGAACACTTACGCCAAAATTAATCATATCACGAAATTTTATTCTTTTAGAGAACTAAGGCCAGCCTCTTTGAAATACCTCGCGATCACAGACACACACACACACACACACACACACACGCGCGCGCAACAAAACTCATAACTGTCGTGGGAAATTGTCTAATGGCCTTTTACGATGTATACGAAAATACAGGGCCAAATAAATAATAACTAAACACTTTAGCACAAAAAAAAGTAAAATTATTTAAATTATTTACTCTTGAATATAAAAAACACACTATTGCTTTGAAAATTGACTGACTAAAAATTGCTATGCTACAATGTTTTGCATATAGTAAAAGTCTTTTCTTTTTACTCTGTTATTTATATAAAAAAATGACGTAATCTCTGTTTTTGTTCCCCTGAAGAATATCTTTTAGCTCATCATATTCTGAAGGATGTGTAGTTATGTGCAAACAACTGTAATGCACATAACTCCTTATCCTCATTGATACAAAAATTTCATCCATCAAACTGATGCTGCTTTTACGGTCTCTTCTTAATATACACTATCTACCAACAAGTAATTGGACACCCATGCAATCGACGAGATCTGTGGTCCTGATACACGTCACCGCCGCCTCCGTTAAATATCGTGCGGGAAACAACAACACAACTGGTCGCATGCAAGATGCCACGCAGTTCGGAGCTCTCTGATTTCGAGAAAGGTGTAATCGTCGGGTATCACAGAAATGGCCGATCCATACGTAAAATATCCAGCGAGTTGAAGTACCTAAAATGGACAGTGGCCTACGTGATTGGCAAGTGGAAGATGAGAGGTGACTGTCGGAATGTGCCCCGACCCGGCAGACCCACAAAACTGGGACTTAGAGACCGACGGGTGCTGGCCACAGAAATTCGGAAGAACCGCACCGAAATCGTTGGGCCACATCCGGGAAGAGTTTCAACGGGCATCCGGGAGTGTTCCTTCGATGAATACCACCCGTAAGGAAGCCCATCTGCTCGGTTATCATGGACGTGCTGCCGCTCACAAGCCTTTGATCACCAAGTCCAATAGCGCTGCTCGGCTAACGTGGTGCAAAGAACGTCGACAGTGGACTGATGAACAGTGGAAACAGGTTCTCTGGAGCGACGAATCAAGGTTCACCCTCTACCGTTCGGATGGCAGGGTCTGGGTTTGGCGTCTGCCTGGAGAACACCTCCTGCCGGAATGTATTGTGCCAACTCTGAAGTTCGGCGGCGGTGGAATTATGCTATGGGGGTGTTTCTCCTGGTATGGCAAGGGATCCTTGGGCGCAATTCCTGGTAGACTCAACGCCGAGACCTACTGCACCATTTTGGATGACCATGCGCTTCCTGCGTTATGGCAGTTTTACGAGGTGGACCCATGTTACTTTCAGGATGACAACGCCACCTGTCATGTTGCGAGGTCCAACATGGCTTGGTATGGTGACAATGGGGTTAATCGAATTGACTGGCTTACGCAGAGCCCGGACCTTAACCCTATCGAGCACCTCTGGGACGAGTTGGAGCGTCGACTTAAGGGGTGTCCCCACCGTCCGAAATCGGTGAAGGAACTGACCTATCTTCTCCAAGCCGAGTGTAAGAAAATACCGCTAGTTGAGAGTATGCCCCGGAGGGTCGCAGCTGTAATCGCCGCTCGTGGAGGCTCCACCAACTATGGAAGGTGAATAAACTTCGTTTTCCTTTGCTATCACAGGTGTCCAATTACTTGTTTGTAGATAGTGTGCATGTATAGGGGCTGTGAAAAGGAACCTCAAGTCCTCTGGAATAGCTGTCACAAGGTTTTTATGGACTAAAGCGAAACTGATTTCTTGAAGATTTTACTTATTTACTGAAAAAAAAAAGGGCTTTTCTTTTAATATTTCATTCAAAATTGCCGTCAAAAATCCCTGCCAATTTCTTTACCTAGTTCCATATGAAGGTTCCGCAAATTTTTTTGTAAAATCTTTTTGTTGAGGTTAGAAGCCCTCTTAAATGTGAGGACCACCGTCGCTACGGGGGGTCGCGGGGACTATCGTTAGCCCACGCACAAAGCAATTCTCCGATAGAGATATTCGGAAATCAATGTCCCACCCACATTTATCTTAAATTAAACAACGAATTACTAGTACTGGTTCATGGGTAAAAAAGCCTCAACTGCAGGAGAAGGTAGCAATAATATTTCGAGTAGGAGGTGATCAGTGACGAAATAAAGAAGAAATTAATTTCGTAGGAAAATTACTGAGACATGTGCACATTTGAACTTTCAGAATAACCATCATGGTGATTAAGTTGGAAACGGAGTCTTCAAGAGACTCGTGATTTTGTTAAAACTAAATTTTTCAAAGGAAAAGTGCTATTTGGTACAACACCTCGTTCTGAGCGTGGTTTGATGCTACATTCAATCATCAGCGAATTTTTAAAATTCTTTCACTGTTCAATTGTTCTTGAAATTTATTCACTAGTTTTAAAATGCATATTTCAATATTTCACTTTCACCCAAGATTCAGAATTCTTTTCTAGAGAGCTAGCAGAATTTTCTTTCCCACGGGAAAATTTTTGAGACGTTTCCCCGTAGGTACGTGTGTTTTTATTGTAGACAGCAAGGCTAAAATTCATCCCAATCCAGCCCTGGCCACAGACGCTACATAGCCTCCCCATTGAGAGTTTGCTGAATTTAATTTTAATATACCTTGCTGTGTGCAGTCTATAACTGTTGCAATGATTCATATTTATGTCTTACACTTGTTGCGATAATTTTGTATTTATATCTTATACTTCTTGAAAAGATTTTAATTTTGATAGTGTTGCCTGCTTTTGTTGCGGTCTTTTGAACAGACTCAGGGATGAAGGTATAACCCAGACTTGTACCCGTAAAATTTATTTTTATTCAAACGATGTACATTTCTTATTTCATCACATGATTTCATTTCAGTAAATTTTTTTTCTTCATTTTTTTTTAAGTCTTCCTCCCTGTAAATCTACTGATGAAGTTGTCCCGCGAAGAGAAGTTACAGTGTATTAGTTAATGTGGGGCTGCTAATCAAGCAAACTGCTGTTTTTTACGCTTTCCAAACGTAGGTTGAAGAAGCGTATATATGCTCTAGCTTTGTCCGTCCGTCTGTCTGTCTATCTGTCTTCCCGTCCGCACGATAACTCCGTAAAAATGGCTCGATTTCGATGAAATTTTAGTATATGGTAGGGGACAACCTGGGAAGACACCATATTGAAAATAGGCGAAATAGGGTCAAAGGTCAGGTCATAGGAGGGGATCCATTCCATCGCCCTTGTGCGTCATAACTTACGTAAAAATGCTTCGATTGCGACAAAACTTCCTCGTGTTGTTCCAGAGTTATATTGAACCGGATCTTTTTAATATAATCGAAATGAAGTTAAAGGTCACGGAGCGAGATTTATTACACAGCCATTATCCTCATAACTTGACTAAAAATGCTTCTATTGCGACAAAACTTTAGTATGTTGTTCCAGAGATATACGGAACCAATTCTGTTTAATATCATCGAAATGGGGTCAAAGAGGAGCAAGATTTATTCCACAGCCATTATCTTCATAACTTGACTAAAAATGCTTCTATTGCGACAAAATTTTATCATGTTGTTCCGGAGGTATGCTGGACCGGTTTTGTTGAATATCATAGAAATGGGGTCAAAGGCCACGGCACAGGTGCGAGATTTATTCCACAGCCAGTGTCCTCATAACTAGGAAAGCCTATCATAATCAATGCATTGCATGATTTTACTAACTTGTTATCCTTTCAAAAAGACTAGAACGGAAAAAAGCAGCATTTTGTGGAACTCACTGATCCAAAAGATGTTGAAATCTTCATCAATAACTTCACTCCATTTCGATGTTACAACCAATGGATTTCCCCAGTTAACCCTCGGACTGTTTATTCCTTTTTAGTACGTCTTTACGTCTTGCTTTTTTTCCTTTTTTTTTTAGCAAAAAAAGGAAAAAAAAGCAAGAAAGATGACACCGAATTTTCGGTTGTAATGAACACGTCTTTTAAATCCTTTCCGACAAGAAAAAACGATTTCAAAGTTATTCGTAGTCAATAAAACACATTACGAAAAAAACAAAACAATTCTGCAATCGATAAAACATATAGAAATAGAACCAGTTACGTTCTCCCACTGTTGCGAAAATTAACAAATTGTGCAAAAGTTGTCTTAGCGGAAGGAAGATACGCCCCCTAGCCGAAGAATTTTGACTAATGGAACAGTAAAAAATATGGGAAAAGTATTCTTCATTGCGAAGAATCTATGCTAAAGAAAAACAATTTTTAAAATTCGTCTCTTGCAAGCAGAGATAGCGAGAAAAGGGTTTCGAAATTTCTGCCCCCTACCGGGTAAACTGTGCATTATTAAAAATAGATAATATTCCACATCTTCGTTGTAGCGAGTGACATACAAAAACAAAACCCAAAATTTTCAGTTGGATATTCAGAAGTGGAGATACAGCGTCAACAAGAAATACACACTAATACAACCTAGCGCCAGAGCTACAAAACCCCGCGAATACAGACAGAATGGTCCACAAATTAAATGGTATGCGGCGTTCAAAGAATTTTTTAAATCGGACTTCTAGAAGCAGAGATACTGATAAAAACCGATTAGATATTTGCGCCTCCTAGCGAGAAAGCTATGCACTATTTTTGGCAATAAATGTACTCAAAATGTTTTCGCGATCAGTAGTATCTGACCGCAATAGGATTTTTTGAATCGGGTTTTTAGAGACGCGAATATTGCTGGTAATAATATGCTGCAAAGGAAAAGGTGAACTTACGTACTCTAGTGGCCCACTTGTGCGTTAAGAAAAATTTGAAATTATATGTAAAAGGCTTTTCACCAGAAACACTTTCCGACAAAGAAAGAATTTTTCAAATGAGTATGTTAGGAGCAGATATATTGACAAAAATAAGATATAAATTTGCGCTCCCAGCCAAAAAGCTATGCATTGTTTTAAGCAGAAGATACTCTGGAAAGGTTTGTCGTAGTGCGTGCTATCTGACCGCCAAAGATTTTTTTTAAAACGAGTTTTCAGAAGCGGTGATATTGATGCAAATGTATCAGAAACAAAAACATACACTTACGGCCCTAGTGGGGAAACCGTTCTTTATATCAAAAATCTGAAATTATATGCAGAACATTTCCCAGCGGGAGCTTTATCCAACGCAAAAAGGATTTTTCAAACAGGACCTTTAGAAGTAGAAATATCGAGGAAATCACAGTTTAACTTTACGTCACTAGCGAGAAAACTATGCATTACTTGAAAAAGAAACTGCACCCAAAATAGTGTTCATTACAAATGGTATCGATTGGAAGAAAAATGTTTCTAGTAGGGTGTTCGGAAACAATTATATGGAATAAAATACATTCTGAATTCGATACCATCTGCATTTACGCTCTCTGGCGCTGAAGTTGCACATTGTAGAAAAACCCGAAAGCAAGGATCATCATTTTCATATTTCAAGCTTCCCAATGCAAAAAGAATTTTCCAAGTCGGTTGCAGAGATATGGTTGTTCACAGGCAGGCGGACGGACAGACAAAATGATGCATAAGCACACACCTTTTTTACAAAAGGCGTGCTAATTACGTGCTTATAATATCACTTTTTTCGTCCGCCCGTTTGTGGATACCATATTCCTACAGCTATTAGTCCGATTTGAAAAATTCTTTTTGCATTAGAAAGCCCAAAGTATGAGAACGGTGATCCTTGCTTTTCGGTCCTTTTCCGATGCATAACTTCGCCGCTGGAGGGCGTAAATTAAGATGCCTGGAATTCAAAATACATTTTATTCTACAGGGTGTCCATAAAGTCTTTCCCACAGTACAAAAATTATTATAAAAAAATTTATTACTGGTACAAGAAAGGGATTACACGACAATGATGATGCACAAGTAGAGTTTTTATTTCCAGTGTCAGCACACCTTCACATGAGCGCCATTTGTTGCCCGGAGGACATCTAAACGATATTCGATTTCACGCCATATTTTACATATTTGGTTTAACATTTCAGCAGAGACAGAACCAATGACATTCATTATTCTGCTCTTCAACGTCTCGACATGCAGAGCACTATTAGAGTAAACTTGGTCTTTCACATAACCCCGCAGGAAAAGTCTAGAGGGGTTATGTCGGACGATCGAGGTGGGCTTGTTAAGGGACCGTCGCGGCCAAGACGTCTCTCCAAAAATGTGGCATTTAGGAACTCACGCACCATTATTGATTAGTGTGGTGGGGCACCGTCTTGTTGGAAAACAACCGAAGCTCGGAGTACATGCAACTGAGGTGCTACAAAAAGTTCCAGCCTATCCAGGTACACGTTGCATGTTACGGTGGGCTCTGTAAAAAAGAAGGACCCAAAGATTCTGTCATGCTTTAGGCCGCACCATACGTTCACTTTCTGGCTAGCTCTCAGTTGTTTGATGACATACTGGGAATTTTCTGATCCCCAGATTAGCACATTGGGCCAATTTACTGTACCAGAGACGTGGAGTGTGGCTTCATCTGAGAAACAGACACGGTGCAGATAATCACTGTCATGAGCTGTGTGCTGCAACACCTCCGTAGCAAATGCAGCACGGCGAGTCATCAAGTTGAAGAGCTTTAACGATCTGTACCTTATAAGTATACAGAAGAATACGTTTGTGTAAAATTTCGTGAACAGTGGCACGGGGAATCCCAGTTTTCAGTGAAACACGACGAATGGATTTCCTGGGGCTTCGCAGAAATGTTTCCTGAACAGCTGCGGCTGTCTCTTGTGTAACCGGTGGTCGGTCCGCTCAGGGGAGATCGCAAACACTACCCGTCGCTTTAAACTTTTCATACCAAACTCTGATTCTTTTTGGTCCGGCGGTGATCGTCTATACACTTTTCTGAAATGATACTGAACAGGTCTCATGGAACCACAACACGCACGCCGCTTTTTCTTTCATGGAAGCTATTATCGATTAAATGCTCCTCTTAATCAGCAGTAGCGCTCACCTAAAGAACAGTAAAAAAAAAAAAAAAACTTTATGAGTGCTGCTATATTATTTTGCCAACCATTTTATTTTAACTTACATAGATTTTTATATAAATTTTTGTAATGCGGGAAATAATTTATGGACACCCTGTATGTCTTTGATTCTGATTATTCGATTGAAAAAAAGCCTCCATTCCTTCGATGCATCTTATTTCGAAGACCATTTCGGGTGGCGTTTCTTTTTCAAGTAATGCAAAGTTTTTCCGCTAGGAGGCGTAAAGTTAAATTAGGATTTCTTCGAAATCTCTGCTTCTGAAGGTCCGATTTTCCACCTCTAGTGTCTCTCCAATAGTTTCAATACCCGCGCTTCTCGAAACTTGATTAAAAAAATTCCATTTACGGTTAGGTACCGCTTACCACGGAAAATCTCTCATGCATATTTCCTGTTTGAAATATTTCACAATTTTTCCGCCAGTGGCGTAGATGTAAACCATATTTTTCTCGATATCTCTGCTTCTAACAGTCAGATTTAAAAAAAAAAAAAAATCTTTGTCAGACAGCGTAGCTCATGAGGAAAGGTTTGCATATAATTTCAAATTTTTCTTAATGCATAGTTTTTGCACTAGAGAGCATTAGTCACTTTTCTGCTGGCAGCATATTTGCATCAATAACAACGCGTTTAAATATCGGATTGAAAGTAAGCTGTTCTCGGTTGCATATTACTAACAACGAAAACATTTTATGCACATTTCCTTATTGTTCTCGATATCTCTGCTTTAAACAGACCGATGTAAAAAATTCTTTCAATATCGGATAGTATTGTGGGCCATTTTTCATGTATCCCCCTAATACATTTTTCAGCTGCTTGTGGGAGTAAGGAACTATTTTTATTTTCGTTTGCTTTATCAATTGTAGAAATGCAATTTTTTTTGTGTTTTTTTTTGTTTTTACGTAACAGGTTTTATTTAATATGGATAACCCCAGTCACATTGCTTATTTTAAATAATGCGAGTTTTTCCCTAGACGGTGTAAGCGTTATTCTTTTCCAGATGAATTTTCAGGTTTTCTAAAAATTTGCTTTGAAATATTTTTTTTTCGTGTCGGAAACGATCCAAAAGAGACGTGTTCATTACAACCAAATATTCGGTGTCATCTTTCTTGTTTTCTTTTGTCCTCAAATTTTCTATCTTCCATCCCAAGCAGCAGGGTAAAATACACTGCACTAGCACCAGGGACGTTGCTAGACTTCGAAATCATGGTGGGCGAGTATTATTTTTGCTGGGACAAGCTGAAATCTTCCATCCCAAGTAGCAGGATAAAATACACTGCACTAGCACCAGGGACGTTGCTAGACTTCGAAATCAGGGTGGGCAAGTATTATTTTTGCTGAGACAAGCTGAAATTTTCTATCTTCCATCCCAAGCAGCAGGGTAAAATACACTGCACTAGCACCAGGGACGTTGCTAGACTTCGAAATCAGGGTGGGCAAGTATTATTTTTGCTGGGACAAGCTGAAATTTTCTATCTTCCATCCCAAGTAGCAGGGTGAAATACATTGTACTAACACCAGGGACGTTGCTCTGCAGTCCAAGATCGACGTTCCTTACACCACATTAATCGGCGTGTGGCATTAGTTGAAGTAATTAGGGTCACCTAGATGGCTGCTTTACCGTGGTAGTCCATGTCTTGCGGCGTCCTGCGCACAGTGCTGGTGCTAACATTTGTCCCAGTAGTCTCACTATGAGCTTGCGTGACTTGCAATAAAGTCGATTTACCTTCTGTGTGTACAATCCTTTGTTGAGCTCTTCTATCACGTTCGGTTAACTTGAAAGGTTTTTGATCCTTTCTAGTTCAGCCTCAGTCCTCTGCAATTTACAAATCACATCACCAATACCTAAGGATCTTCAATGCCACTAAAATGTGATGTACTGGCAATTGCTTATGTGGCGCCATTATGGGTCGTAGTTAGAAATCAGTTAACTCTGTAGATCGAGGAATCTTGAATTAACAGTCGTGTAATTTTCTCATCATAGCCCTACGAGGATATCTACAGCTGGGTATCTTACGTGATGCTTGCGTAGGACCTAATTCACAATCAGTAGAGTGGTGTCTGGATATTACTGGTGAGGCAGAGTATATTATCTTAATGAATCAATTACGTAAAGTAACTTACTATGTAACATGACATCGATGATGTGCTACTGTGGTGACGTATCTCAGCAGAAACAGTCTTGTTGGGTCAGCACTCAAGCCAGCAGTGGCCCAGCACTATTTTGCCGCTGCCCAAAAGTCGATAAAATATCCCGGCCGCCACCCCATAGGCCTGCAGTTCGGGCCAGCAGCGAGCCAACAGTTGGCACCCTCATCAATTATCATAAGCCAGAACAAGGCCATCAGTCATCCGTCGCAGGCAGGGGCTGCCACAAGCGGCCCTTAAGCGGTTCTGCAAGCACGTGTCATAAATGATGGCTAGCCTAATGTGGTCCGCCAGTTTCCCGGCTATGGCAGGCTGCAATCACGCGACGTAACTGATGGCTTCCTGAATCTTGTCCGCCAATTCCCCAGTAGAGGCCATTAAAAAAAAAAAAAGAAAAAAAAAGAAAAAGAAAAAAACACGGTTCCTGAAAGGTACAACAACTCCTCTTTCTTTCCCAACGAAACTTACCTGCATCGTGTCACGGCTCTGGGGAAATTTCATCAATAAGTCCGGAGAAAAGTCCGCTGGATCAGGGTAGCATCGAATTCATGACAGTTTGGCTATAAAGTGGACGCTTTAGCCGCTACACTAATTTGCCACGTGCGAGCGTTTGTTTGAAGGTGGGCCTCTTTTTTGCGCAATGTAAAGCGAATTGTTCTCGTTTTTAATTTTACAACATTGTAAGTTATTTTTCATAAATGTCTGTTTCATATAATTCATAAAATTATTTTTTCAACGTAACGATATGTTTTTTTTTTACCTTAAGAGAACTTCATTCACTTTTAACGAGGGTACCAACTTAAAGACGTTTTCCAAAGTTTTGTGCTGTCCTTGTGGTTTTGAAAGGCGACAGTTTAATTAATATATTTACCTGTTCATGTCACATTATGTTACATTTTTAACATTGTGTTGTTTTTTTTCCACGGTCCGAAGCTACATTTGTTCTAAATAGGAAATATATTTTATTTTACTTCTGGTTATAATTTTATCAGAGAATTCCTCCAATCTTGAGTATTGAACCCACGGATGATTTCATTCTATTTCCACAACGTTGCTTTTTTTTTTTTTTTTTTCCAAATACTTAATTATTTTGTAATGAAAATTGACATTTTGTACGCGCATAATTCTTATCTTTTGCAACACAATGATTTTTTCAATGTCTGCAGTTTAGTGTATGTTAACGAAAGATTATACGATACATATACTACGTTTTCAGAAATTATTTCTTGTTGTTCATGGGAATGGAGTTGGTGCGTTTCATGGCTGTTTGTATTCTCGATTCTTCGAGTGTCAGTGCCGCAATTTTGTTGCTAAGAGTTTCTATAAATACGTGAGAGTAATTTACTATTTCTTACAGTTCATTAATTATTTACATATTTTTTCTCCGATGCTAGTCTTCGTCGACGAGGCATTTTATTAGGAAATTAATTCGTCTCTCTACATATGGCTTTTTTTCTTAACAGCCACTAAAATAACACGATGGTAATGGCGTCATCTTCAAGTAACTGGTACCACGAGAGACTGTGCACTTCTTGCTTCTGCTCATGCGCACGCAGTCCCGCTGCTTTCACCCCGAGTTGGGGTTGCTTCGGTTTCCGGCTACGGGGCACTCGTGGCGCTTGCTTGGATACCCGTAATTCACAACGATGTTGCAGGGCCATCAACGACTGCCAACTGATGGCACTGCCACCAACGGATTGCTACCGTAGCGTGAGCAGCAGATTTCAGCCAGCAGTGACCCATCACTGCCAGCTGTTTCGCAATAATTGTGTTTTTGCTGGGATGAGTCAAATCGGCCAGTTGTAACAGAAAAGCCTTGTCGGCGTAGTTCAGTTAGGAGAATGGCCGCCTCTGGGGTAGAAGGAGATGGGTTCGAATTGTACACCGATACAAAGGGTTTTACGCTATATGGGCGTCCGAACAGGATGAATCTCCCGCCTGTAAGGTTCGAAAAATATGGGTGATGACTCTTTTACACATCGTGTGAAATTAATAAAGAATCCAAATTCTACAGTGATTTGATTCTTCAAGCATGGTTGTTGGCAATACCAAAAGGCTACGATTTCGTACCCCAGCGTTTCTAAAGGGGGAAAGGGTGTTGTAAAGTACTTCGTAACATGCCGTACTACTAGCCGTGCCGGTGACACAGTGGTCTAAGCTCTGGCTTCTGACCATTCGTCCGAGATGGGTCCGGCTTGGAATCTCGGTGGGACATGGACGTTGTGTTTGCCTCACGGTGCAGCACTGGCTATCTCTCTCTTTTCCCTGGAGTCAATGGCCCAAAATTAAGAACGGGCGGCTGCTTATAGCCCATTGAGTTGCTCTCGGTGGTCGTTAAACCTGCAATCAAAAACAAACAAACAAAGAAAATAAAGGCGTACTACTGCGGAGACGTATGAGTTACACTGGCAAAGTTGCACCAATAAGCCTAGTTGGCATAGTTCAGTTGAGAAAATAGCCGACCCCGGAGTAGTAATGCGTGGATTCGAATACCACCATCGGAAGAAAGAGTTTACGGTATAATTTCGATCTGTAGCTTTTTTGTTTGTTTGTTGGAAGGTTTAACGACCACCGTGAACAACTCAATGGGCTATAAGCAGTCGCCCGTTCCTAATTTAGGACTACTGGTTCCAGAGAAGAGAGAGACATTACACACCGAGATTCGAACCCGGACCCATTTCGGACGAATGGTCAGTAGCCAACGCTAAGACCTATATGAAAATAGAGCGGAACTCAGGCACCAGGTGGGCGATCTGTAGTTGCAGGGTATTACAACTTATATGATATAACTGATATCTGAGGTTGCCTTTGAACATACATCACACATAAGAAATTAGCTCTTGCAAATGCTAATTTTTTTCTTTTTGATTCATAATTCACCATATCATTATCGGATATTTTCCAAAATGTAGACATACCTCTACAACAGAAACAGTTCAAATTCTAATAACTAGTATCTTACGCTCCTTTATTTTAAACTTTTTCGCTATTAAAATTCCGGCAGCATTCTAATTTCGCTCACTTTCAAAATTATTTAACGCACACATTTAAGCATGTGATGCAACCATTATTTTCACAGGAAAAAAGTAAAAAAAGCTGCAGGTATAGAGAAAGATAATTAAACTGTCCTATGAAAATAGAATAGAACTTCAGTACCGGACTTTGAACGCCATTGCGGAACTCAACTTCTGCTTTAAGGGCTGTTTCGAGGACAGCATCCCACCCAACTGTGAGAACAAACGAAAGAGAACCTATAATTTATTCCATTTTAAAAACTGTTTAGGGAAGACGAGAAGTAACTAGGCTCAGCAACGAGAAAAAAACAACCCCAAAAAAACAAAAACAAAAAAAAAACTAGAAAGGCTTTTGAATTCCTATGATCGGAAAACAAGTAAGAAAGAGACTGGCACACTTGATATGACACTCTTCCGTCTTGACACTAAGATAACAGAAGCACCTAAAGAAAATAAGCATGCAAACAAATTTCGCTTCAGGCTGACAGGAACGGGGCCACACACACACACACATACACACAAAGCATGGAACAAAGCTTCTGTCCTGAGCAAACAGAATAACCTGTGAAAATCCAGGAGCTGGGATTAAATTCCAAAGAACGCTGGTGAGCTTGTTAGCATTTTCGCCAATGAAACCATTAACTCTCGAAGGGAGAAAAACTCTGCGCCGGAATAACGTAGATAAGAGCTAAACAATAAACGCGAGTGTACTATGAACAATTAAAGTTCTGCAAGAGCCTCACCTGAGTTTAGTAGCAAAAACCAGTATTTTTTTTATTTCCTTGTTTTTTTCTTTATTTCTTTTTTTTTTTTTTTTTTGGCCGTCGGGTGTGGTACGGCAGGAGCAGCTTTCTAGAGATCATGAGCTCCCGCCCACGTGACCAGGTGGGCAGCAGTGAACGAACTTTCCACGCCCTTCTTACATACATGATTTCTTTTTCTTCTGCTGAAAGGACGAGTCTGTTGAGACGCAATCTGAGATGCCCTTTGATGAAGATTTTTGATTAATTTTACAACAAAACCCGGCCAGCGACTTTTCTTTGATATTTTCTAATTCCGTTCCACCGAGTGGAAGAGCTTGTTCACTTTCTGATTTTCTTGTTTCATCCGGAGCATGGGCCAGCAAGACACCAGACTACCACAATATTGCTTTGTTCGAATAGCACCTGTTTTGAATCAAAAGGAATGGAAATTCAAGGAAAAAATAGTCTTTTGTGTGGTATGGAACAGTGGTCTCCTGAGTTTTACGCTTGCTCATCGTCTCAAATTTTGAACGAATCGTGTAGCCGACAACGTCAGAGTAGCAAATAAGAGATGTTTCTTCAAGCTCGAGCGAGTACATACGGAAAGAATTAAACAGATATTTTCAGTGAATCTTACATGTCCTTGTAATTATCAATTATTGGACAAATATTGATAAAGTATTATCAAAATTTATTTCAACATGGCCAAACCACCTAAGAATATTAGTCTCCATCTCAGGGATGGATTAAGGGTGGTGGGGGGTTCTAACCGGGCTACAGCCTAAGGGCCCACCAGGCATCTCTCCACACCGCAAATAATACACACCTTATGTATTTATACAGAGAGAAGTAAAATAGTTTTACTTTTCATGAATGGAATACAGGATTAAAACCATACAACACAAATTTTGAAGATGAGAATCCGTTTTTTGGTGTAAATATGACAAGGATAGTAAGTCAGATAATATCCGAAAACTTGAAAATTTCGTCGTGCTGGAGCGGGAATCGAATCCGCGTCTTTCAGATAGCGCCCGGGTATGTTAACCACTACACCACCCAGAGTCTCAAGCTTCCGATTAACTTGAATAAAACCATCACAGGAATCGCTAGTCGAAGCAACTAGCATTCATGTTTAGCTAATCTGGAGGTTAAGAATCCTATCCCATGATTATCTGGAGGAGCAGATAAATCATGAAAGAAATACAGGATTACACCATGTAATACAAATTTTGAAGATGACAATCCGTTTTTTGCTGTAATTGTGACAAGGATGGTAAGTCAGGTAATATCCGAAAATTTGAAAATTTCGTCGTCCTGGAGCGGGAATCGAAACCGCGCCTACCAGATAGCGCCCAGGTATGCTATCTTGTTGTTTCGACTAGTGAATCCTATGATGGTTATATTCAAATTAGTCGGAAACTTGAAACTTGGTCATTCTGGGTGGTGTAATGGTTCGCATATCCGAGCGCTATCTGGTACGCTGGTTCTATTCCCGCTCCAGGCCGACGAAATTTTCAAGTTTTGGGATATTGTCTGACTTACCATTTTACTTTTGCCTCGTATGATTTGCTCTATATCACAAACAGAGGCTCGAAGATCAGATTTCATGGTAATGGCTCACTAGGGGTAAAAGCTTCATGGCGCTATGTACAGCAGGATTGGTGGACAGTTTCAGCTTTTCCCTACCATCAACATACACCTCACTGCTTGCACTTGGAATAGTTGATGGACGAAATCCATTGTGACTTCACATTGCAAAAAAAAAAAAAATAAAATAAAAAAAAATTGCACCAATGCTGAATTATTAAAAGTTGCAAGACAAAATTTTGAAATCTCATGCTTTTAACTCATGTTTTCGTCCGAACAGTTAAAAATACAATGAATTTTTACGAAAACACTGCAGGTATTATATTAATTTGAAGAACGCACTAGGTATTAATTGTCACAAACATATTGCTAGAGTTTCGTGTTTTACCAGACTTCATAATGATTCTCCGCCGTAAGTTTTTTGGGGTCCTATTCAGATGTCGTAGCTTTGGTAATCCACTCAGATATCTTTGCCTAGGGGCCCACTAAGACCTTTATTTAATCCGGCCCTGCTTCATCTTACTAACAACATTTTACCTCACATCTTCATTCCTCACATGATCACAGCGTGTCTTAACACAAACATACAGTAAGTAACGCATCTCCCCAGCACACAAACGACTCCTATGTCTTTTCTGCAGAACACAGGTTTCACTGCCATACATCAGAATAGCAACAAACTGTACAGCCATTTGGGACTTTCTTGAGAACCCATAACTCCAGTGAAATCCTCCTAAAGCAGCTATGACTTTCAATGAAGTGTTCACTCGCCTACTAAAATTCGCCATCTAATTTGTTCTCATTGCCAAACATGCTTCGCAAATATACAAACTCGTATACCTGATCACTGATGGTGCCATTTAGGCTTATCCTGCATACAGTACTAACAATTCCTCGCTCAAAAACCATAACTTTGGTTTTTACCTTACCTAGTTCGCAATTCATACAAACTTCGTACACCCGGGCCAGCATACCCTGCAACTCACTTTCACTCTCTGCCAACAGGATTGTATCATCAGCATACAGCAATCTGGGTAGATTGCTCCGGACATTACCAAGACAAAAACCAGTGTTGTCTATTTTGGAATCACGTATGCATGCATCCATAAATATATTAAACAGCCATGGTGACATTACACAACCCTGTCTGACCTGCTCCAATAGAAAACCACTTCGATATAATACTTTTTACTTGTACACATGCTCCACTGCCAGCATACATGGCTTTCACACTATTGAGTAGATTCCCAGTAATACCATATTTATTCAGTACCTTCCACAGAAGGTACTGAATAAATACTATTTACTCGATCATAAGCTTTCTCTAAGTCGATGAAGGCAGCAAAAGTTTCTTACCAGCAAACAGATACTTTTTAATCACAAACGTAATGCGAAAATTTGGTTAGTGCAGCCCTTACCAGGCATAAAACCACTCTGCACACCCCACACTTTCTCTGATGTAAGACCCAGTACTTTATCAATAAAAACCTTTCTAAATACTTTCTCTGAATATTTTTCTTGAAAGAAGGAGTGATGAGATGCTTACTAAGAGAATTTATTCAGCCCAAGTGGCAGAAAAGAAAGGCAGAGGAAGGCCAAGGAAATCATGGGAGTACCAGATTCATGAATGTCTGAATGAGAAATATATAATGAGTATGAAGTATAAAATGTCTTGTGTGCGGCGTGTGATGGATATTAATGAAGCTCGAGCTGTGTGCTGAGATCGCTGTAAATGGAGACGTCTGATACAGCAACAGTGAGTTCCTTCTGTGAGATGCTAACCTCTGAATATCAGAGAACAGTTTAGTGATATAGAGAATTGTCAAAATTTCCATCACACACATAGTGTTGACTCCTAAGAAAAGCATGCATGCGAATCACTAAGCTGTTCCTTGCGTTTCTTTCAGATGTTAGCTCTTCAAATCAAGTTATCTCAAATCAAAGTTATTGATAGTGTTAGGCTTTACTTTCTCGTACAGTTTGTGTATCAAAGTCTCCATTTGCAGCGATCTTGGCTTATAACTCGAGCTTTACTAACGTACATCACACGTTTCACACAAGATGTTTTGTACTTCATATTGTATAAAATATTATTGCCAACATTTCTGAATCTGTTCCTCCCATAATTACCTTGGTTTCTCTATCTTTCTTTCCGAACACTTGGGCTGAATTAAATTTTTTAGATAACACCTCATCACTCATTCTTTTTTATTTTTTTTTAATTTTTGCACCTGGCCAAACCATCTAGGAATATTTGACTCCATCCTACTAACAACATTTTGCTTCACATCACACATCTGCAACACATCTTGATACCACGCATCATCAGAACGAATCTTTCCACACTAGAGGTCTGCACGCGCCAGTTTTCAGGCTCGAGACGGGCCTGTACTAGAAGGTTTAGCATTTCGCTCCTGAATTAACGCGCCTAGCTTGGTCCTCGCTTTCAACAGTAAAGTGAAAATTTTCAGTCTCGAGACGGGCCTGTACTAGAAAGTTGAGCTTTTCGCTCCGGGATTAACGCGCCTGGCCAGGTCCTCGCTTTCAACAGTAAAGTGAAAGTTTTCAGGTTCGAGACGGGCCTGTACTAGAAGGTTTAGCATTTCGCTCCTGGATTAACGCGCCTGGCCTGGTCCTCGCTTTCAACAGTAAAGTGAAAATTTTTAAGGCTCGAGACGGGCCTGTACTAGAAGGATGAGCTTTTCGCTCCGGGATTAACGCGCCTGGCCTGGTCCTAGCTTTCAACAGTTAAGTTAAATTTTCAGGCTCGGGATGGGCTTGTACTAGAAGGTTTAGCATTTCACTCCTGGATTAACGCGCCTGGCCTGGTCCTCGCTTTCAATAGTAAAGTGAAAGTTTTCAGGCTGGAGACGGGCCTGTATAGAAGGTTTAGTATTTCGCTCCTGGATTAACGCGCCTGGCCTGGTCCTCGCTTTCAACAGTAAAGTGAAAGATTTCAGGCTCCAGACGGGCCTGTACTAGAAGGTTTAGCATTTCGCTCCTGGATTAACGCGCCTGGCCTGGTCCTCGCTTTCAATAGTAAAGTGAAAGTTTTCAGGCTGGAGACGGGCCTGTATAGAAGGTTTAGTATTTCGCTCCTGGATTAACGCGCCTGGCCTGGTCCTCGCTTTCAACAGTAAAGTGAAAGATTTCAGGCTCCAGACGGGCCTGTACTAGAAGGTTTAGCATTTCGCTCCTGGATTAACGCGCCTGGCCTGGTCCTCGCTTTCAATAGTAAAGTGAAAGTTTTCAGGCTGGAGACGGGCCTGTATAGAAGGTTTAGTATTTCGCTCCTGGATTAACGCGCCTGGCCTGGTCCTCGCTTTCAACAGTAAAGTGAAAGATTTCAGGCTCCAGACGGGCCTGTACTAGAAGGTTTAGCATTTCGCTCCTGGATTAACGCGCCTGGCCTGGTCCTCGCTTTTAATAGTAAAGTGAAAGTTTTCAGGCTCGAGACGGGCCTGTACTAGAAGATTGAGCTTTTCGCTCCGGGATTAACGTGCCTGGCCAGGTCCTCGCTTTCAACAGTAAAGTGAAAGTTTTCAGGTTCGAGACGGGCCTGTACTAGAAGGTTAAGCATTTCGCTCCTGGATTAACGCGCCTGGCCTGGACCTCGCTTTCAACAGTAAAGTGAAAATTTTTAAGGCTCGAGACGGGCCTGTACTAGAAGGTTGAGCTTTTCGCTCCGGGATTAACGCGCCTGGCCTGGTCCTAGCTTTCAACAGTTAAGTTAAATTTTCAGGCTCGGGATGGGCTTGTACTAGAAGGTTTAGCATTTCGCTCCTGAATTAATGGCAAATGTTTCGATTTACAAAATAAGGACGGAACTGTTAAATAAGCAGATGGCAAAGATCACTGAGCGAAACGAAAGACATGAAAGTGCATCCGCCCTCAGATGCTTCGATTTAAATATTACAGCTGAAATCCACAAGCCAAGATGAGAATCTGAAGCGGAACGGTTTACTTCTTAAACGATTAAAATCAAATTCCGCTTCACTTCGTTGGCTTTGGCAACTAAATCACGTGACTTTTCTTTTTTCCCGAGAAAGGTTTGCACGACTTCAGAAAACCAGACTCTGGCAGTGATTCGTTGCTACAACAGATATGATCTGACTTCTGACCAGCTCTGGCTTCTGACCATTCGTTCGAGTTGGGTCCTGGTTCGAATCCCGGTGCTGCATGGATGTTTCTTTGGTCTTACGGCATTGGCTCTCTCCCTTCACTGGAACCTGTGACCCTAAATTTGGGACGGGTGGCTGCTTATAGCCAGGGTGACCAGATGACTTTTTGGAATGGGAGGGCATTTTTATTAAGAAAGGAGGACATTTCGAGAAAAAGGAGGACACAATAAATTTGTACAGAAAATAAATATCAATGCACATACTCTGTGTTTAAAGTTTACAGTTTGAGAGTTTATGCATGTAAAACTTTAAAAAAGAAAGAAAGATTTTAGTCTACTGGACATTTTTACTTATATTTTTCACTGGAAGAGATTTTCTTCAGTAGATCGGGTTTCTTTAACAAATATTTGTGAAAGTCAGAACATGACATGTCTTTCAAATTGTATTTAACTAGTAGTCTACCCCTCACTGATTGTTTAAGAACCTTGAATTAAAAATAGAAAAACTCACAGCAACAACTCACAAAACAAGCATTATGAGTTAACTGTTTACACCGCACGGGGCACCGTCCACGTACGATGAACGACGGACAGCCCAACGCTTACCGGCTGGTTTTCTCTGCGTTGTTGACTCACAAATGACGCACTGCAGCAGCCATTTGCAGGATTGGCAAAATAGACTGACCGGAGAAGGAAGGAGTGCTTAAGGGAGAATGCAGAAATGAATGAATACATTTTAGCGATGGCTTGATAGGAATTACAATAGAAGAATTTGAGCAAAATGTATTTGAATTATTCCTTATTGAAAAGCCGGACATTTGGGCTGTTTCCCTTAATGCCTGGTGGACAAGAGCACATATCCTCCAAATGTCTGACATCTGGTCACCCTGCTTATAGCCGATTGAGTTGTTCCCGGTAGTAGTTAAACCTCCAAATCATAATAAAACAAGAAAGATGACACCGAGTTTTCGGGTGTCAGAAGCACGTCTTTTGAATCTGTTCTGACGCAAATTAAATTTATCAAAGCTATTCAAAGTCAATGGAGCCGGTATGGAAAACAATAGTATCTGACGGAAGAAAGAAGTTTTTCCATCGGGTTTTTAATCCCTCAGATATTGCTGTAAACGGAATCGTTAGCTTACGCCCTTTGGTTACAGACTTGTGTGTTAAGAAAAACATGAATTTGTATGAGAAACATTTCGCACCGGAAAGGCTCTCCAACACAGAAATTTTTTTTCAAATCGTACTCTTAGAAACAGAGATATCGACAAAAATAAGATGTGACTTTATGTCCCCTGGTAGGAAAACCATGCATTATTTTAGGAAGAAACTATCTCAAAAGGATTTTCCAAATGAGTGGTATCAGTCCAAGAAAAAAATTTAGTCCAGTTTTCAGGATCACAGATTTTGCTACAAATACATCAGAAGCAGAAATTAACACTTATGTCACCTGGTGGCCAAACCATTCTTTACCAACATTAGAAATTATGTGATTTTTTTGCCATCAGGTCTTGTATGCGAAACAGGAAGAATTTTTCAAATCGGAGTTTTAGAAGCAGAAATAACGCAGAAAACGCAATTTGCCTTTGTGCCCCCTAGCGGAAATTCCATGATTTAATTGAAAATTTTGAATTTTTAGGAAAAATATTTCGCATCGGAAACACTGTCCAACAGAGAAGGAATTTTCCAACTCGTACTCCTAGAAGTAGAGATATTGACAAAAATAAGATATACATCTACGCCCCCTGGCGTATAAACCATGTATTATTTTAAAAAGAAAATGTTTCTAAACGGTTTGTCGACATGAGTACTATCGATCTACAAACGACCTTTTTTCAATCGAGATTTTAGAAGCTCATATTTTGCTGCAAATACATCAGAAGCGGTAATTAAAATTTACGCCACCTGGTGGCCAAACCATATTTTTACAAAAATTAGAACATTTTGTGCAAACGATTCCCCATCAGGAGCTGAATCCGGTGCAGAAAGAATTTTTCAAATCGGAGATTTAGAAGCAGAGATATAGGGAGAAACGCAATTTACCTTTACGCCCCCTAGCGGAAAGTCTATGAATTACTTGAAAATTTTGAAATTACATGAAAAACATGTCACACAAAAAAGAAAAACACTATCCAACAAAGAAGAAATTTTTCAAATCGGACTTCTAGAAGTAGAGATATTGACGAAAATAAGATATATATCTACACCCCCTGGCGGAGAAACTGTGTAATATTTTAAGAAGAAAATATTACAAAAAGGTTTATCGATGTGAGTGGCATCAGTCCACGAGATAATTTTTCAATCGATATTTTAGAAGCTCAGATGTTATGGTAAATATATCAGAATCAAAAATTAACCCTTACGCCCCCTGGTGGCCTAAGTATTCTTTACCAAAAATTTGAAATTATATGCAAAAGAGTTTCCATTAGGAGGTGTATACGCTGAAGAAAAAAATTTCAAATCGGAGTTTTAGAAGAAGAGTTATAGGGAGAAATGTAATTTACTTTTACGTACCCTAGCGGAAAATATATGCATAATTTGAAAAAGTAACTATATCTAAAATACTCTTCGACATAAATGGAATCAAAAGATAAAAGATTTTTTTCAATCGGATGTTTAGAAGCAAATATATGGATTAAAACGTATTTTTGAATTCGACATCATCTGCATTTACGTACTCTAGCGGCGAAATTGTACATCATAATAAAAACGAAATAAGGGATCATCATTTGCATATTTCAAGCTTCCCAGTGCAAAAAGAATTTTTCAAATCGAACTAATAGTTGTAGAGATGTCGTGGGTACAGACGGACAAACCGATAACATAAGCACGATCTTGTTTTTACAAAAGACGTGCTAAAAAAGTTCAAAGTATTTGTTCGCATATTTGGGGATCGAAGCTACTTAGTTAATATTTAAGTGTGGAAGAGAAAAACGCGTTTACGTTTGCAACAGAAGTAAGTAGTCTGGCCTAAACCTCATCTGTAGGAGGAATTCCTATGAGAAATTGCACGTCTCTCTGTGTTACATTCCCTTTTCTGCTGAGGAAGTTCAGCTCAGTAGATCTTTTTCTTTTTCTCCAGAGGAAATCTTGTGTTATTTGCAATAACTGGTGGAGAACGCGTGATTAAAGTCTGGAACGGGTAGGGCCCCGTAAAGTTTGGGATCCGGGCCTAACAAGGCTTACCAAATTAAGGCTCTATTCCATACAATTCTCGTGAGTAATGCATCTCTCTCTCCCGCATACAAACACCTCCTTTGTGTCTTCTGTAGTACCTAAGTTTCACTACCATACATCAAAGTAGAAACAATTACACTTTCTTACGCGGATATTCGGGTCCTTTTTGACGACTTACAAAATCTGCCTGAAGCAGCTTTCAAAACCAAATTTACTACTTTTAACGTTTCTCCATATTTGTTTGCTCTGTCAAACGTGCTTCCGATAAAATGAAGCAGACGGCTGTTGGCAAATTTTTCGTACTGATCTGTTTTTAATTTTAAAGACTCAAAGTAAGATACCAAAGGAATGAGCTTCAAAAAAAAAAAAAAAAAAAAAAGCCTTCAGTTTTCAGATGATACGGTAGTTCTGGAAAAGTCTATTAATTATGCTTGCATCTTAATATTAAAAAATAAAATGGAAGTTCAAAGGATAACTTGGTTAATATTGTTTAGATTTAATTAATAAATAGGAACCGTACACCAACTATACTCAAAATAGTATAGCTATACTAGTAATCCAAATTTCTTGGTGTAGAATAGAAAATCAAAGTTTCCAAGCTTTTGCACATCAACCAGATGGCTTTTTCAAGGAAGGCAGACAGCAAACTGCAAACTGGATAATAGAACTAATAGAACTCTTCAACAATTTGAACGCGGTGACTTGACTTGGCAATAAACGAAGAGATGCAAATGTAATTATTCAATTGAAGACACCAGGTATCATGTTCGTTTTGCACGCAGAATCTTTGGGGATAACAAAGGGCAGTCACTATTTGAAGAACTGTTTCCAAATTCGTGCTAACTCTAGCCAGACGCCGTCATTGCAAGCCTCATTGTTGGTGATGAATTCTGAAGTTTTCCGAATGGCAGTGGATTTAGAAGTAGAGTAGGAAGCTAATGTTTTTGTCATCCCATATACGATCAGCGGACCTGAACTGGACTTCTCTGGATAGGGCCATGGTTAATTTACCGTTCTTTATGTCCCTCTTATGCACGTTGACTTTAATTCCAAAAGAACGTTTGGTCATTCCAATGTATTGTAGTATCGCTTGGAGCCTTACGGACTTGTAGAGGTATAGCATAAACACCTGCTTCGTTGGAAAGAGGGGCTTGTCCGTATTTTGCTTAAGCATAGCATATAAAGATGTCGGAGATCTAATGCCGACACCGAGGTTTATCTTCCTGAGCGCGTTCTTGAGTTTATAGGAAATGCATCTCTTCGTCTATTGTCAGGTCAAGTCACCGCATTCAAATTGTTGAAGAGTTCTATTATCCAGTGTGCAGTTTGCTGTCTACCTTTCCATGAAAAAGCCATCTGGTTGATGCGCGAAAGCTTGGAAACTGATTTTCTGTTCTACACCAAGAAATTCGGATTACTAGTACAGTTATACTATTCTGAGTATTGTTTAGATGGTTCAGAAGCGTTTATTGTAATTGAATATGTAATGCGGTAAATTCTGTAGACAAATAAAGTGCATGAGATTTTAGCGTATGCCGCCCTGATGGCGCAGTGTTCGATGCGCTGGCTTCTGACCATAAGTACGTGATGGGTCATGTTCGACCCATCTCGTACTTAGTATATGCCAGTTAAATAAAGTTGAACTTTAACAATGAATTCATCCTAAGAGCTGACCAAAATATTTTCTCTGGATTTTAATTAGACGTCTTCATCATTTTGATCATCTGTTTATGTTAATTAATTAAACTTCTCTTGTCTCGTGCCAGTCCCAAAGTGAAAGAATCATTTATGAATGTCAGAGGAATTTCTTGATTTTGATTGGCTAAATTTATAGGCTAAATACTCTTGCCAATAACTAATATTTCGGCAATAAAGAATTCCAAACAAGTATTGTAAATTCTAATGTTTATCTTCCGGTCGTCGGCCAATGCCTGACATACTGCAACATTATAAATTAGTAAAGTGATATTTGTTCAGTAGTCTGGCACCCGGGGCGTAACAATACAATACGAATCATATGTGTTGAGAGTGTATTGTGATTGTTATACACTGAATGGCCACTTTATTATGACTACCTCCTCAGTACTTTGTTGGGCCACCTTTTGCCTTTAATACTGCGTCGATCTTCGTGGCATGGACTCCACGAGATGTTGATAGGTGGTTTGTGGAATCTGAGACCACGCTTGATGAATAGCACTTCCCAGGAGTGTGAGATTGCAGGGTTGTGGGTCCAGCTGTCTGATGGCTTGTTCAACTTCATCCCACAAATTCTCAATGGGGTTGATATCTGGAGATTGTGGGGGCCACCTAAGCAAAGTATACTCACCGGCATGTTCCTGAAACCAATCCTGTACAATACGAGCACTAAGGCAGGACACATTATCTTGTTGAAAGTAGCCATCACCATTGGGATAAACCATTCACATGACAGGATGCACTTGGTCCGCAACGATGTTTAGATATGATGTGCCAGTCAGACCTTGATCAACACGAATTAAAGGGCCCAAAGCATGCCAGGAAAACATTACCCAAACCATAACGTTGCCTCCAGCAGCTTGAGTGGTTGCACCAATGCATTTGGGGTCCCCATGCTTTCGTGCTGTTTCCGCCAAATTCTCACTCGGCCATCGGCATGGTGCAATTGAAAACGTGATTCATCGGACCACATAAGTTGTTTCTATTTATCGACTGTCCAATCCTTGTGCTCCTGTGTGAACTGGAGACGTTTTCTCTTGTTAACTGCAGACAGCAAAGGTGTTCGAACAGGCCTTCGGCTGCCATATCCCATCCGATGCAGTGTACGGTGAACAATGCTGGCAGAGATCATTTGAGGGGATCCTTGATTAAGATGGTCTGTAATTTGCTGCACTGTTGCACTTCTGTTGTCTGTTTCCAGTCTGGACACTCTCCGTTCCGCCCGAGCAGTGACTAGTCGATGACGACCACTCGTTGCACGTAGAGACCCAGTTTTTTGGCTGATAGTCCAGTCTTTAAACACTTTAACAACGGCTGCTCTGGAACATTTCACGAATGCGGCGGTTTCGGTGATACTCGTTCCATGGCTCCGAGCTCCTACAATCATCCCACGTTGAAAGTCCGTCAAATCGCATTTTTTACAAATCTCGTCACCCAAAAATCACTCCTACTACTGTCGCAAGCACTAAGATTTCCCTTTTTATACGAGCCTCACCCTCTGGCGGCAACAGCATGCAGCCATAGCTCATTTGCTTAAAACTGTCAGGTGGTCATAATAAAGTGGCCACTCAGTGCATAAATTGAAGCCAGCAAGTTCACATTCTGGCAAGAGTTATTTTTCTGTTCTGAAGAACAAGTGATAAGCCAATAAAATAGTGGAAAAACGTACGTGATTTTGCTGATTTATTTCCTTGGCCTTTTATTGATTTCTGTGTTTCAAAGCAGGGACGGTGACTATTGTATTGCGAGTAGTGCGTTAGCACCACTTCAGAAAATTTGTGTGTTGCAATGCACCATTCCAAATTCATTAATCGTGTTACAAGTATTGTTAATATTATTATTATCATCAGAAAAGATAGAGAGGTGTGTGTGTGTCTTCCCCAATCTTACCTTTCAGAAAGTGAAAATTAAAATATGTTAAGCCTAGTAGGCGCTCTGTTTTAGAGGGTTAATTAGGGTCTTTCAATTTCCAACTGATAAGCCATTCGCTAACTCAAATACCCTTTGATCCCATAAGGTAACTTTCAGGTGAGGTGAGGGTTGCTTAACAGAATACAGCAGCATGTAGGTAGGAAGCATTGTATGATGATGACCTTTAAAAACTTCAGTGACTTCTTCCGTATGCGGGCTGGACAGCGGGGAGGGGGGAGGAAGGGGAAGACTTTTTTCTGGCGCAAAGAAAAAGCAAGAAATTGCTGAACTCAAATGAGAGTCATATTAAAACCAAATGCAGCCCTCTAGGATCTTTCAACGCCGAAGTAACCCGCTTTCTGTAAATCAATGTCCTAATTGCATTCCATCTAATCTGTGTTCCTCTGATGTTTACAGCCATGCTTTCAACGGGTGGTTCGATGGTTACTTCACACCTAGACCTCGCCGGGGTGAGAATTTCTTGGAGCTAAGAAGTAGGACTTCTGTTTGGGATCGTCCTCTACTGGTCAGCATGGAAAAATATACCAAACGCCACTTTTCAAGAAAGGTGAAATTGATCCCCTCCGCCCCACACGCAACCGCGTAGCGTACCGGTGAGGAGGTCAAAGACAGAAAAGGTCATTTGAAGTTTTCCTGGGTCTTTCGTTTCATGCGTAACGGCAAATGCCCTTAACTCTCCTCCCCTTCGACATCAGGCATCAGGACATGCAAAATGTACTATTGAAAACAATAGATTCGTGGAATAAGACCTTGTCTAATCAGCTAGATCTCCGAAGCAAAGAAGGCCCAAGGGGCAATGCGAAGGCGTGTCAGAAAATGAAAACGAACTATTTAGAGCATTCACAGGCAAAAGTCTGTGAGATCGACATCGATTTAAAAGCAGAGCATTCAAATATCGCCAAGCAATAATATGTTTTGAGTTCTACATATTATTACTAAAGTGTTAAACGGAAAAGAATTATTTTGCCATGAGCTCTAAAAGGCGGCAATTAACATTATTTTCTTTTGTGAAAAAATGGAAAAGAAACAACGAAAATGATGAAAATCGCTATGAGTGCGAAATCAAAGCAGTTGAAAAAAGTGAAGTGCGTGAAATTCACTTTTGTCCATCAACGCAAACTAAAACTGGCCCATCCCCACAAGAAAAGGCTGGATGAAGAACGAATACAGTTCTCAACGCTTCAGGACGTACATTTCGAGTACATTGGAAAATCTAGTTCCCTTGGCTAATACTAAATGCTGATGGGATAGCTATTCGCCACATTTGCACCGAAACGCATTAAAAAAGTTTACTTCGCCTAAGGACAGCAACTCACAGAGTTCTCACGAAGCTTTTGTGCGGCACAGTTTTCAAGCTTGGGTGCGCGCCAAGGATGCTTTCCGAAAACACGAAAACGATGACTACCACAGAAATGCAACGTGTACTTTAACTCCTTTAACAAATGAGGACAGTGCTGTATATGTGATTTCTAGCGCAAAGCAAAAAGAAATGCATAAAGCACGCGTTGCTCTCAAAAAATTTCAGCACTATTAAATTTCTCAGTCGGCAGGGCATAGCTTTGAGAGGATATGGAAGTGATGGCAATTCAAACTTAAACAATTACTGCAGATGAGAACTGAAGATAGGCCGTAACTTGATATCTGTTTTGAAAAAAATTACAAACCCTGCTGGCAAGAAGGATCCATCGCTTCATGTGGTTTGCGCCGTACTCGTATCCTGCCATCCGCATGTACCAACGTGAATCTCGACTCATCAGTCCAAGCAACATTTTTCCACATGTCTAGGGTCCAGTGGCGATGTTCCCGCGCACATTCTAATCTTTGCACCCTGTGATGTGCGGTCAGCAGCGGTACCCTCGTGGGACGATGGCTTCTGTACCCCATAGCGAAGAGATGGTTATGTATGGTGTGGCTGCTTACACGTTTTTGTGCACCAGCGTTAAATTGAAGAGTGATTTCTTGTACTATGGCCCGCCTATCCGCTGTTACAATGCAAGCTAGCCGACGATGACCCAGCTCATCCACACGCTGTTGTCCACGGCAGTTGGCCCTTGCAGGGATGGTTTTACCGGATTCGATGTACTCACGGTGCGCCCGTGACACAGTGACTCGTGAAAATCCCAGTGCCTGCACGACTTCCGAGATGGAGTGACCCATTCGTCGGGCTTCGAAAATTTGCCCACGATTAAATGCCCTTAGATCCATCGTCATACCCATACTACGTCCGACTCTTACTGATTACCGTCGCATTACTCCTTATATTGTCGGATCGCTGCATACGTCATGTCATTTCCGTTTACAGGGCCGCCCACAGTGCAACATTTGCATAACGCCAGCTGTCTCGAATTCAATTGCTCTTCAGTGTAAGTTGCAAATTCTTACTCATTGAGAAACGGTGACCTGTTCTTACAGAATGGGTAAGTCAGCTTGCCACGAAAGCGTGCATCTGTCGAAAAACTGCCATAAACCAGGCTCGTCCCTATATGCAGCAGGGAAGTCAGGTGACGCCTGAGGAGGGCACAAGAGTATTTTTTTTTTTTTTTTTAAGAAAATGGATTCTGTAGTATCCGGGTTTCAATGGAAATCTCTATTCTAGACCGTCCACTTCTTCCATCACAAATAGTGGCAATACTCAACGTCTAACTTCCTTTGGGACAGGAGGGGGGGGGAGGGGGATTTAACGACCACCGTGAGCAACTTAGTGGCTATAAGCAGTCCGCCGTCCCTAATTTAGGGCCAATGGTTCCAGGGAAGGGAGAGAGCCAGTGTCGTAAGACAAACACAACATCCACGCCTCATCAGGTTTCGAATCGGGACCCATCTCGGACGAATCGCCAAAAGCCAGCATTTAGACCATTGAGTTACCTTTGGCTTGCCTAAAGGTTCGTAATTGTCTCACTCATACTATTTACCAGTAAGAACAGGGCAAGAATTAGAGAAGTTATGCTGCTATATTCATTCCACCAGAATTCTTTTCTCTTTTCCTTTCTTTTCTCTATCGGGAGATGCAGGAGAGAACCTTTTTGGGTTATACACTGTATATGCATTATCGATCGAACAAAAAAATTGCCCGTGACATAGATTTGGAGACACTTGTTGGTCATTTTGGGAAAAATATAACACGCAAAATTAAATTTTAAGATAATTTTCATTTTCGTTGGACTAGTAGGTAAACGGATGTAGTTTCCGTTAGTTTCTTTCTATTTAGTTTACATTGTACTTTGCATTTTGAAATAATTATTGAATAAATGCAGTATGTTTGGCCACACAAAGAATAATAAATTTTTACAGGTGCAAGGTTGATGTACTGCATATGGCGCCAAACACCCTAGTACCGGTCCTGGATATGCTCACTTCGGGCTGTCGATTCGATGATTCCATAGAAACGTCGCCTCCTTGTATCAGTGTTCTTTTGCATGGTGGCATAATCTGAAGGCTACTGAGTAAATATTACTCATCCTTATCAATACAGGTACGTACATTGTTATACGGGCATTTTACATGCGTAAAATGCCCGTATAACAATGTTTCACTCAACCTCACAGGGTGATATGATCGCGATCAGCCCGTTTTTATACCGTTTGCAGCTGGACCGTGCATCTTAACAACTTAGCCGATCTGTTTATTTGCTTTTGAAGGGGTGTCTGGTGACTTTTGTCAATATAGTGTATATCCTATTCTGTAATTTTGCATAAAGGAAAGCAGTTTCTACATCATAATGATGTATTTGCCAATTTTTCATCGCTGCAAAAGCAATTAAGCATCGAAAACTATCTGCTTTCATTACTGGTGAAAATGTTTTATTGTACTCTTGTCCAAACCTTTGAGAACATCCTAGTGTAGCAAGCCTTGCCTTTTATATATTGCTTCCTGATTTTTCTTCTTTTTACTGAATACCCATTTACATGTTACAGGTTTTACACCTTCAGATAAATTTACTATGTCCCATACTTTATGAGCCTCGAGAGAGAATTTATTTCTCTCTCTATTGCTTATTTCCACTTGTCTGCATCAGGCATTTGCATAGCCTCTTCAAATGATTTGGTATGCAGAACTGACTTTCAACTTTAAGAATTTCATCATGAGGATTGGAATCCGGATCTTTTGCTGTGTCATCTTCGTCTGATGATTCGTAATAGTTTTTAAGCCTTGCTTGGGGTCTTAGACATGGTTTCTCTTGTTCTACAGCAATTCTTTGAGGTTCATTTTCGCTTTCTTTAGTGATTTCCGATTGTGGTTCATAGATGATTTGCTCATCTTGCTCATTTAATTCTGTTTCTTCATAATCATCAGGCACGTCTTGAAAATTTTCTTCATTTCCACTGATGTCTGACATTTCACAATCTTGGATTTAAAATTTTGCTGTTTCCAACATTTCGCTTCCTTTCTTGTCTTCCAAGAATTTTAAATCTGTAGATTCTATAATAGTATTTTTTAATGGATCATAGATACGGTAAGCTTTCCTATTACTTAAGTATCACCTAAAAATCCCTGCTGCTGTTTTGGGTTGGAGTTTTCATCTTTCATGTTTTGGAATCCAGTTGTAAGCTGCACATTCAAAGATTCTCATGTGACCCAGAGTAGGTGTTTCTTTGCAGGAGTTCTGTTGTTTATATAGATGAAAGTGCTAGTTACCTCTTCCCAACATTTCATTGGAAGTTTGAGCCTATCAGTAATGCTCTGGTGCCTTCAATTAGTGATCTGTTGGCTCTTTCACAAATTCCATTTTTTTGTGGTGTGTACTCTGTAGTCAACTGATGTTAAAATATTGTGTGTACTCTGTAGTCACTTTGTCTTGAAATATTCTGCAGCTTGTTTAGAAAGAAATTCTGAACCATTGTCAGATCTTATTCTTCTTACTTTTGCATTAATGGCGTTTACAATTTGCTGAATAAAAGTAGACAATTTCTTTAGTGTTTCATTTTTGTTCTTCAAACAATGTGCGAAAATTTTTCTGGAATAATCATCTACAATAGTTAATACATAACTTTCACCTCCAATTGACTTCTCGCGAATTGGACTAATTAAATCAATATGTAAAAGATCAAGTGATTTAGTCGACTGAATTTCCTGCACACTTTTAAAGGGTTTTCTAGAATATTTTGCTTGAATACAAGTTTCACAAGATCCAAGGTTTGTAATTTTTCCATCAAGTTTGCGGACCATGGAATGTGTTTTCATTTGGTTCATGTATGTTTCATTTACATGTCCAAGCCGTTCATGCCAATTTTTCCATGTAATTTCTCCTGCTTTCATAATTACAGATTTGTTACTCATATCATCTTCACAGTTTACCACAAAAAAGCCATTTACTCTACTAGCATTTAATAGGTTTCCCCATTTTCCATAATATGGTCACCATTCGAGTCGAAAATTACTTCTAAGTTATCCTTGACCAATTTATTAACAGATATCAAGTTTCCTGAAAGCTGAGGAACATATAGATCATCCTTTCTTAATAGGGTTTTATTATTTTCAGTTTTTAATTCCACAGTGCCCATCATCTGTGCATGTATAGTTGAATTGTCTGCCAGTTTTATTAACCTGTTATCTTCGCTTGCATTGCTTATCCACTTTGAATTAGATGTCATTGTGATGTGGCCCCACTGTCCAGAATCCATTCATTTTCTGAGTATTCTTCTGGTTTTTCTGTCTTAACTGTCAGAACTTTGTGACCCCTATTTATTACCTCATCTATAACATTCGCCTTTTGATGCTTTGGATAAAATTTCACAATGTGTAAATGTTGAACATTAGCTTCACCTTTTTCACTTCCCTTCCGTTTGTTAGCTGGATTGTGCCAACATCCAGCAGCTTTGTGATTAGGCTTAGAGCAAATATGGCATATGATTTTCGTTATAAATTTACATTTTGTCTGGGTTAGTATGAAAACCTTTCTCTATAATTTACTTTATATGCTTAGGAATCAATATATGGTAGGCTCATTTCTTTCATGGCGAACTTTAAAAATTCTACGTACATCAGCCGTCGTTGCACTTTCAAAATAATCAAATTGCATTGCTATGATGTTATATGTATTTACTCGGCAACCCCCTAATTAGTACATCGATAAATTCTTGGTCATCAGTATCTGCCCCTAATATTCGTGCCGTTTCGAGTAGTTTTTCAGCTCTTAATAAATAATCCTGCCAATTTTCACTCTGTTTTTTCTAGAAACGTCATTTCTCGCCTCTACCATCCTTTGTTACAAATCGACTTCATAACGCGTGTAGGGATTGCCAAATTTGTTTACTAGTTTGACAAGTTAGAACTAGAGCAACTTGTGTATCTGTAATAGAACGTGCTATAATCCCTTTTGCCTGAGAGTCCCTCTTTTTACATATAGCTTTTTCAGATACTTCTTCGGGGGGGGGGGGGGGGGGTCAGTTAAAACACTATCTAAGTCTTTACTTTCCAGAATGCACAATATTCTGTACTTCCATGATGTAAACTTTTTTTTTTCCATCAAATTTTGGAAGTGGTGTGCTTTTCATCATCTTAAAGTGAATTTTGTTTCTGTAATGTAAATCAACGTTTGTTGTGTTTTCCACTCAGCGAAAAAAATGTAACACTCCTTTTAAGTTGTTATTTTTCTTTGGGCAGCAAAAAATGTTCTTGCCTTTTCAATAAGTTATCCTCGGTTGCCTAAGACCATTAGTAGCATTGAACTTAAAGACTTCCAAACCGAAAGCAAACATAGCGGATTGGAGTTCAGCTTCTCTTCGAAGAACGAAAGCGAAAATGGCGCAGACTTCTTCAGTCTGTTCCACGCTCAGCATTCTGTTTCTGCTCCTGGGCCCATATCCCTTTGTAGTAGGTTGGCTGATGGCTTTCGGGTGATTAAATTGTATTATTTCTGGAATTCTGTTTCATCTCAATTGCTACGATATAGGTCTGGTTTATTTGCCCGACGTTTACTTCACCGTAGGGTCACTTGACCGAAAATCACTTCACCGAAAGATCACTTGATCGAAAAATTCATTTCACCGAAAGGTCTCTTTACCTAAAAGTTCATTTCATCGAAAGGTCATTTCACCGAAGGGTCAGTTTATCGAAAACTTTGGATTTCATTACAGGATCTGTTGAAGCATGGTGCCAGTTCGGTTGACAGACCACCGAAATGTTAGGGGATCATACTCAAATTGCACTTTTGATTTCTCCGTGTCACCAAGACTTAGTTTTAGACATATATATATATATATATATCTTTTTAACCATGTTAATAAGGTTTAAATAAAAGTCATGTACAGTGCTCATGTTCATAAGGTTTACATAAAAAGTTACTTTACATTTTATGTAATGCTTATGAGTATGAGTAAGGTAAAAATCTGTTAAAATTACCTGTACCTAGGCCTACGGTCAAAAAATTAATGTTTTGTGGTTGAGTTAAAGTAGAACATTATTTACTTGATTTGCTATGTAACTCTTATGAATGTGAGCTCGGAGGTTTAAAATTTGACAAAAAGGCACAGATCTAGGTCATTTGATTAATGTTGTATTTCAAAAAACCTACTCATGGGGGGGGGTTCATAGAAATTAAAAGTGTATTTTTTATACAATCCGATAATGCTTAGATGGCCAGTTTTACAAAAACCCGCACCACACACCAACAGATCTCTAACAACAAAATTCAAAGTTTTCGATAAGCTGACCATTCGGTGAAATGATCTTTCGATATAATGAACTTTTAGGTAAAGCAAACCACCTTCTGTAAAATGAACTTTTCGATCAAATGTCCTTTCGATGAAATGAACTTTTAGGTCAAGTGACCTTTCGGTGAAATGAGCTTTTCGATCAAGTGACCCTTCTGTGAAATGTACCTTTCGATCAAGTGCTTTTCGGCGAAGTGATTTTCGGTCAAGTGACCTTTCGATCAAAACATAAATTTTTTGACCGTAGGCCTAGATACAGGTCATTTTAACAGATTTTTACCCTACTCATATTCCCCTACAATACATTCAAAGCACTGCTTCACTTTAAATCACTTACCACAATAACATTTTAAAAACACAACACATTATTACATAAAAATGACATGTAGACACACCGAGCTCTTCGCTACACAATCACGACAACCTCTCTCTGCGGAGGAGAAAATCGAAGTGAAGCTCTTCCGTCACACACAGTCTCTGCAATGCGATGTGCATCTGGCGCTATCTATTAAGCCAAATAGTAAGTAAAAGCTTGGGAATTACAAATTTAATAACACTTATTAGCTTAAAATTCTAAGGATGTATTGTAAAAAATGATTGTTTATCGTTACTTTCCGTTGACTATTTCTTGGGGGTTAACGACCAAAATCTGAACCTATCTCGGACGAATGGTCAGAAGCAAGCACTTAGACCGCTGCGCCACCGGAGCGACTAGGTTTCCGGTGTCGCAGTAATATAATTAATATAAAGGTCGCGTTTCGGACCTATATATTAATAAAGCTTACCAAATCCTTGCTACGAGATCTGAGATTTTCTTTGTTTTGCTACTAATTATAAAATCCCCTCCCTCTGATTATCAAGTCGCTAGAGCCTCGAACAAATTGTCTACGCCACTTCCAGAAGCTCGCTCCTCTGATCACTCGGCCA
This sequence comes from Macrothele yani, assembly GCA_039090855.1. NCBI lineage: Eukaryota > Metazoa > Arthropoda > Arachnida > Araneae > Macrothelidae > Macrothele > Macrothele yani. Next base: position 86,304,683 of record CM077003.1, on the reverse strand, counting down.
CCTAGATGGCAGCCGGTCGCGTTTCGGACCTAAGCGCTCGTAGGGAGAAATTACCCTTACAACCAATTAGCCGCCCAATGAATTTCTTACGTGTCTTATACGTGCTATCGATAATGTTGCCGAAGAGAAATGGAACAATTTGGGCTGCATCATGAAACAGTCATTGGTACGGAATAGAAACTGTGTTGTAATCGTGCATACATCTTATCTACGTGCATCTGACACGTGGTTCGTATTTTTTATATTTGTCATGCAAATATGAGTAAGATGCCTTGGGGCAGCATTGAAAGCGTTCGAAAAGCGAATAACATAATTCGTATATTCTCATACAAAGCCACCGAGAAGTAATTAAACCCTGTATCTTCATCTAAAGTGATCGACAACTTATTGTAGATAACAGATCCGAAGATTGCACATAGAAATGGTCATCCGTGAAGCTGTCAACTAGGAAATCTATTTCAAGCACATTCGTGATTAAACTGGAAACTGTTCATACAACCAGACTTCGGCAAACGAAGACATTTTGACCTTGTGGTTATAGAAGTACGTGATGTTGCAACTACGTGTGTCTTAGGATGAAAAAAAAAAAACCGCCCTCACGCACTAAACGTGTACACTTTTGTTGAAGCAAAAATATTTCTTTCTGACACATTGAACTTGCTCATGCAACCATGTTAAATGCTAAGATAGATTTTTGTTGGGAAATGAAGCAACGGGACAAAGACTAAAAAATGAATGAAACGCATGCCTGATTCAACTAATGAGAGTTATCTTCCATAATTAAAAATGACTAATTTGCAAAACCCGTTTGCGGAATTATTTAAAATACTGTGAAAGCATGAATGAAGTATGTACTCACTGAACACGATAGAAACAAGAGAGAGAAAGAGAGAGAGAGATAATAATCATCAAAATTGTTCAATGATTTCGATAAAAAGCAGGTGATTTTATCGAAATCGTCGAACACAAAATCATCGAACTCAAATTCATCGAGCGAGCACTTTACCGAAACACGACTTTTTCGAAAATTATGATATGAATTTATCGAATAATAAATTTTTCGATGGATTCGTTTAATTTTGATATGCGCGATGTATAATCTTTCTTAACATCAACAGTAATTGGTACGGAATAGAAATCTCTTAAAAGACTCTTAAAAGACGCTCATGATCAGCATGATAAATTCTTCGAATGAACTTTTTTCTACATCAGGATAAAGAATATGTTTCGTTAATAAAATATTTAACGAAGTATTTTTGTGAGTGGTCTAGTTTTATTATTGAAATACGATACATTTTAACGCTGAAAAGGCTTTTCTTAAAGCATTTTGAAATTATAAAAACCCTGTCGAATTTTTTGAGAATTCAGAAGTGGTTTGGGAGCTTTAAAAGAATTTTCGGGAAGTAATTTTTATTGAGATGTGATCAATGAACGCCTTTGAACTTTATTTACTACGATAATTCCAGAATTATTGGAAATTCATATAATGTGTTGGATTTTCAGCATTTCAGAGCATGCGTTCGCTCCTAAAAATTTTTTTACTGCTCTTAATTTTTTAATCGAATTTCTCATTTGGAGTCTAGAAAGTATAAGTCATTTTTAATTTATAATCCAAATTACATGGGGAAGATTAATTAAATTCTTAAAAGAAATTTAAGAACCCGAGTAATCCGATAAAAATTAATAAAAACACAAAAAAATTCGCCATGTTTAAAAAATCTGGTAAATCAGATTTTATTAATTCACTGCTACAGAACATCACCATCATTTTTCAATATACTCACCAAAAATCTTACGCACATTTTAATCGTTGATTTAGCTTCCATAATTTATTGATCTATACAGTGAGTTAGTTTTGCATTAGTAACACTCCCGTTTTATATATTCGGACAGTTAACGAAGTACCACGTGATATCACCGTCACGTGAGACTACCTTTAATTGTGAACACCTATCCTCTGTACGTAATCAGTAAACGATTACCAGTAATATTACTGATTACTTTGTTCCGTTCCGCCAATGTGCTTGGCTCCACGAGGACTAATGGAACACCTTGGATTTTGTCTGAAATGTTGCGACAGTTATCCTGCCTTGAGACGCTGGTTCGGGCCCTGGCTACCCCCATGGTCCAGAGACCAGGCCGCGATGTCCTGCTGGCAGCCGACCTAGCGCACTTTGGCTTGGTTCCCGCTCTGTCTGGCGGGATAGGCCGTTAAATTTTTAGGGTTGACTGGGAGTCTGTCTACTCCTCGAACAGCTTTGATTTTTTTGGCGGGAATAATTTCCCTTTATTGACAACAACAAAGAATTTACACACATCTATACACTGTCCTCATGCTTAGGACTCACAACATTGAGAGATTGAAACTAGTGTATTTACAAGGTATTTACATTGGTATTTCACTTGCCACTTGACCTTAGACTTTTGCCCTCATTCCGAGTCCGAGTCGCTTTCGGTGTACACGTTCACCTCTTGCGTCTCGGTTCCTGTTTGACTGGGGATAATCGTGTGCTGCTGGAGGGTTAGCCTCTCTACTAGGGCTATTATCCCCTTCCTGTTAACGGAGGATTGGATGAGCAGATTCAATCTTCGCGTTCTATGCAGACCTGGGATCAGTGTGTTTCTCCATTCGGTGAAGCCACTGCATTCAAGCACGCAGTGTTCAATGCTTGCCGCCCGATTTCCACAGGGACAGACAGGTGGAGTTCCTGATTGCGAATCTGACCAAGTATTCAGAGCAGATGCCATGGCCGCTGAGTACTTGATTCAGGAACTTGTTTGTCTGTGCACGTTTGGTTGAGACCTTTGGAAACGCTCTGTGTGTCTACCGCCCTGTCTCTCCCGTGTCCCATCTGACCTGCCATTCGGCCATGGTCTGACGTGCCAATGCTGCGCGGATGCTCCTGCGCGGCGTTCTGCATTGCACGTCTACCATAATGGTGAAACGTGGCGACGTAAGACAATTTGAACACGGCCAGATAGTTGATGCCCGGAGGGCAGGTGCCAGCATTTCAGAAACAGCCGCAATGGTTGGCTACTCCCGTACTACTGTATCAAAGGTGTACCAGGACTGTATCAATCATGCACAGACATTCAGCAGAATAGCTCACATTGGTCAGCCACGCTTGTTGGCTGCTCCCGTACTACTGTATCAAGGGTGTACCAAGACTGGATTAACCATGCACAGACATCCAGCAAAAGGGCTCACATTGGTCAGCAATGCGCTCTTGATCTTAGAGGTAAGCGTCGGATGTCACAACTATTATCTAAACAACGACTTGCAACAGTCTCTCAGCTCACCCACCAGTACAACAGCGGTGCAGTTCGACCTATTTCCACATACACCATGCGCCGTACCTTGCTTCGCCTGGGATTTCATAGCGAGAGACTAACAAGGTGGTTACCCATGATCAAAGAATATCTAACACTTAAAGAAGGCCAACTCTCACAGAGATAACGTAAAACAGGCGGCAACAGCGCCACCACATCTTAAGAGGTAATATGTTCTGCGGCAAAGGTAACATTCAGGAGCAAAACACGTTAGGGGGACTACGGCAGGGAAGCTTTTCTTTGATCCACGATGGTTTCCTTCGATCTGATGACTATTTGCTTGGAGCAATTTTGTTGTTGTTGTTGTTGCTGTTTTCTGATATCCCGCCCATCCCTTATTTTGATGAGAAAAATATGCAATAACATTAGCATTACTATTTAAATTAAATTTCAGCAAATATTACAGTTAGGCCTAAGGATCCGTACAAAGTGCAGACATTCCCTAGTATTTGGCATTACTGAAAATATTTCTGACAAACTGAAGAACAAACAAAAGCTTAACTAACCTGATTGGCGTAACAAAACTAACATATCCGAATTGCGAAGTGATTATGCTAACGAGAAGGTAACAATCAAGTGCTGTGAGTAGCTTGGCTGACTGTTCTTTACCCAAAGAATTGGAGTCAAAGATTGAAGTCAACAGAAATACGTATGCGCAGTCTGCTCCGGCATCAGTCTGTATGTTGGCTTCTGTGCACTGCATTTTTTCTCTGAAGATATGGCGGCGCTAGTTACGTCTCGCAAAACCTTAACTTCTTTTCGTTAGATATTCTTTGCCGTGGTGACCCCCAGTCTTCGCAAACAACGCCGCCCGTGGGCAAAGGAATCTCGGCAATGGACCCTCGACAGAGGGAAGAAAGTAAGTCGTCTGGAGTGATGACCCTCGTTTCCGGCTGCGCCATGCTGATGGCAGGGTTCATATATGGCGTAAACAGCATAACACCCTATCCCCTGGTTGCACATTTGGGGTTGAACATGCCAGTGGTGATGGTGTTCTGGTCTGGGGAGCTTTTTCTTGGCAAACCCTACTAGGTCCGTTGGTAATCCTCCCACAAACACTGAATGGTGGTTGCTACAGGAACCTGTTTTCCGACCATCTTCATCCATATTTGCAGAAGGTTTACCCAGATCCCAGTGCCATCTTTCAACAGGACAACACACCGTGTCATCGGGCTCGTATAACTACTGAGTGGTTGAAGGAACATGGCAACGAATTAGCCACATTGCCTTGGCCTCTAAACTCCCCTGACTGTAAGCGCTAGTTACAGATTCCTCTAGCATATGTTCAATTGTAAGCCAATTGAACATATGCTAGAGTGGGGTGTGAGAATGGCTGATCCTCCTCAACGGGAAGAGTGTGAACTGACGGAGCTTCTGCAGGAGACATGGATCAAGTTACGCATGGAGGATGTTCGACACCTTGTAGAATCTGTTCCCATCGTTTGCAAGCCGTGATTGCACAGAAAGGTGGACCAACGCATTATTAGGCAGGTGTTCCTGATGCAACGCTAGGCTCAGTGTATAAGTGTATACTCTCAAAACACTCGTTTGATTTCACACTCACAAAAATGCTGGCATGCGAAAGATACCTAGCATAAATTATCTACAAAGATTACCAGGGTATTCTTGATTTTTTTAATATTATTTTATACATACTTTCCTACTAAATGACGTTTTTACATATCTGTAAAGTGGAGATATAATTTCAGATTTTACGTATTTGTAATAATTGATAATAATTTTAGCTGTCATAAATTTTGGTGTTAATAAGTTCACTTGTAGCTAAGGATCCTTGAAAAAAATTGGAAAACTCTGTTAACAGAAAATGTTTTGAAAGACTAATTTCCATAGAATGAAATTATTTATGTGAACAACTGTATCCTGAAAAGCAATTAGTTTCATTTACTTTCTTCACGGAACAACTTAATATAAAAAAAAATGCAACTCTCTGGTATTTTCATTGCGAAGTTTAGAATGAACTAAAGGAATTTGTAGCAGAAGCACGTCTGTAGCACATTAGAAAATGAACAGTTCCAGCAGTTTAGGCAGTGATAAGTCTGCGTGTTTTAGTTTAGTTTAATTCAATTCTTGTCAGGTTTTCGATTTTAGCAAACTTTAGGAAAGCTCTGTTTTATTTGTTTTCTTGTTTTGAATTATTTCTAATCTGCCATGCCTCGAAAAGGGCTTGAGCAAGGTCTCAGAGGAGGTCATTGCCGTTCTTTGCGTGAGTGGGCTCAAGTACTTTCGCGTTCAACTGGTCTGGCCCCGCATCGTCCCCCGCACGTTTAACTGAATTTGTAGACGTCGTGGTCGTTAACGTTAAAGTAGTTCATTTAACTCTGGAATGGCCGCTAATTTTATAATTTGTTCAAAGCTATCCACTAATCTTTTCATCTTACGTGAGCCACACCGCCTCATAAGAAGCTTGCAATAAGACAAATTATCAGTTCGCCTTTTTCTTGTATATTTCTGAGCACTCTGCTGTCTTATTCTCAGACATTTGTGTTAAACTGATCGTAAATTATTGAGTGAAAAAAGTAGAAAGCTTTCCGAGAAGAAGGTCACACATTTATTTCGCTGTTAAACCATTGTTCGCACTGACTTATCTTAAATAATTCAAATGGAGGGAAAGAAAAAACTTCTGATAGTCAGTAAAAACGCGGACTAAATCTTTGAAGTTCACTGAGTGATTTGCATTCAGTTTACCAACAGTAAAATCTGCTGTAGCTCAAGTGCTCGTGCCTGAAGATGTTAAACATTCATGAATGTACAGATTGGTAGCACTTATACTACCCATTTATGCTACTCATGGTGTCGATTATGGGATTTCCTCCGTAAGCTGATGAAGAAACTCATTTCAGTTGATGGAAAGATAAGAAAAAAATACCTGGATTGTTCGATTTAAAAGAATTAAATAGATGCTGCTCTACAAGTACCAATATTCAGCAATATGTACCGATTTTTAATCAGATTACAGAAAATTTTGACAGCGGTTCATTTGTGCCCTTAAGCGAAGAATTTCAAAGATTGGAGAAAAAAATGACTCTGATTGTATCCCCAGTTTTTAATTTCAAAGATTGGAGAAAAAATTGACACTGATTGCATCACCAGTTTTTAATTTCAAAGATTGGAGAAAAAATTGACACTGATTGCATCACCAGTTTTTTATTTCAAAGATTGGAGAAAGAATTTCAAAGATTGGAGAAAAAGTTTCAAAGATTGGAGAAAAAAATGACACTGATTGCATCCCCAGTTTTTAATTTCAAAGATTGGAGAAACAATTGACACTGATTGCGTCCCCAGTTTTTAATTTCAAAGATTGGAGAGAAAATTTCAAAGATTGGAGAAAAAATTGACACTGATTGCATCCCCAGTTTTTAATATCAAAGATTGGAGAAAAATTTCAAAGATTGGAGAAAAAATTGACTCTGATTGCATCCCCAGTTTTTAATTTCAAAGATTGGAGAAATAATTGACACTGATTGCATCCCCAGTTTTTAATATCAAAGATTGGAGAAAAATTTCAAAGATTGGAGAAAAAATTGACACTGATTGCATCCCCAGTTTTTAATTTCAAAGATTGGAGAAAAAATTGACACTGATTGCATCCCCAGTTTTAATTTCAAAGTTTGGAGAAAAAATTCAAAGATTGGAGAAAAAATTGACACTGATTGCATCCCAAGTTTTTAATTTCAAAGATTGGAGAAAAAATTGACACTGATTGCATCCCCAGTTTTTAATTTCAAAGATTGGAGAAACAATTGACACTGATTGCATACCCAGTTTTTAATTTCAAAGATTGGAGAAAAAATTGACACTGTTTGCATCCCAAGTTTTTAATTTCAAAGATTGGAGAAAAAAGTGACACTGATTGCATCCCCAGTTTTTTATTTCAAAGATTGGAGAAAAAATTTCAAAGATTGGAGAAAAAAGTGACACTGATTGCTTCCCCAGTTTTTAATTTCAAAGATTGGAGAAACAATTGACACTGATTGCATACCCAGTTTTTAATTTCAAAGATTGGAGAAAAAATTGACACTGATTGCATCGCCAGTTTTCAATTTCAAAGATTGGAGAAAAAATGACACTGATTGCATCCCCACTTTTTAATTTGAAAAATTAGAGAAAAAAGTTTAAAGATTGGAGAAAAAATTGACACTGATTGCTTCCCCAGTTTTTAATTTCAAAGATTGGAGAAACAATTGACACTGATTGCATACCCAGTTTTTAATTTCAAAGATTGGAGAAAAAATTGACACTGTTTGCATCCCAAGTTTTTAATTTCAAAGATTGGAGAAAAAAGTGACACTGATTGCATCCCCAGTTTTTTATTTCAAAGATTGGAGAAAAAATTTCAAAGATTGGAGAAAAAGTGACACTGATTGCTTCCCCAGTTTTTAATTTCAAAGATTGGAGAAACAATTGACACTGATTGCATACCCAGTTTTTAATTTCAAAGATTGGAGAAAAAATTGACACTGATTGCATCGCCAGTTTTCAATTTCAAAGATTGGAGAAAAAAATGACACTGATTGCATCCCCACTTTTTAATTTGAAAAATTAGAGAAAAAAGTTTAAAGATTGGAGAAAAAATTGACACTGATTGCATCCCCAGTTTTCGGACTTTTCGAAACGTGCTAGCTATTCCTGTCACACATTCTTTGTCAAAAATGTTCTCATTTTTAAACTAGCCCTACTAAGTCATTCTACATAAGCCGATTGCTCAATTAAAGGCATGCGAGTACGCATACACAGACTCACATACACTCGCATTTGTTATGTACTTAGTTACATACTTCGTCACGCTATGTCATGTTTTCACTTAATTCTCTCTTCACGCTCTCACTTTTTAGGTTGTACCTTATCCAAAATTATATTTACCATACTTACCACGACCACCTCGATTGGTTGTGTGGTTAGAAGCACAGACCTCTCTCTAATACCTGGGATTGGGCCCGGTCTCGTTTACTCGAAGAAGCACGATGTACGGCTATTCTCGTCCCCCTGCCCGGAATCAGCGGCCTTTAATTTGGGACGAGCTACGCCTTATAGCCTTAGATTTTTCATAGTGCTTTTTTAAGCCCCCTCCTCTGAAAAAAAGAAAAGAAAAATAGTTATTGGAAGAACTGCATGACCACCAAGACCCCTTCTTCTAAAGTATAGGAGTGTCCGAAAAAGAAACATAAAAAACGGCGTTTTTGATACAACAGTGTCACTTACCCAGAACCTCGGAAGAATCTAAGCTAAATTTCAAAGTACGTGTCATCATGTCCAATAGTTTGGATCCATCTGTTTTCCAGTTATTCAATTCCCGCACGGTACCATGCTTTCGGTTTAGAAGCTTGGCACGCGCGTTCGACACCGCACAAACTATTCAGCTACTTGCCACGGAGAAAATGCTCCATCGCCCGAAACAAGTTTGAGCCTGAAGGGTCAAGCTAGGGGCTGTATACTAGATGAGACAGCAGCTCGATTCCATACAGTTCTTGAAGTTTAACTAGGGTCCGATTAGCTGTATGGGGTTTTGTATTGCCTTGTTGCAACAGTACTGGCTTTCGGTTGGCTAAGGCTGGATACTTACAGTGAAGTTCGTCATACATCCTGTCCAATTGCTGAGAATACAGTTCGGCATTGATAGACCGACCCTTCGGAATGAGCTCAAAGTGGATTCCTCCTTCACAATTCCACCAGACACACAGCATAAACTTTTTCTCAAAACATTTGCATTTGGAGGTCGGCAAAGTTGGTTCACCTCTATTTAACCGCTATTGTGAAGAAACTGGATTACGCTGATATATCGACTTTTCATCCTCAGTATCAATTCGTTTGATAAATCGAGTATCGCGTGGGTTTCTGTGCAGTTCCCTACATATCTCGACATGTCGTTGAGTTTGAGCTGCAGTGACCTCATGGGGCACCTCACGGTATCGTCTGTAAACCTTTCCGATCTTGTGCAGGTGCTTTGCGATGGTAGATTTAGAAACTCTCAGACAATTTCTTCTTCTGACAATTTGCGAGTGCTTGCTCGGGCATTGTCTTACACAGCCGCTTGCAGGACGTCTTAAACAGCAGGGCCTACCCCAAACTTCCTTTCTTTTCAAGCTCAAGTCACCAGCGGCATATTTTTTGAACCGTGTTTGATCGTCAGGCTTCACCTTCAACTACGTCACATTTTCATTTTATTTATTTTCATTGTTACAGATTCATGATTTATTGTTACATTATTATTTATCTGTTTTTATAACAACAGCAAGGAAGTTCCGGGAAAAGGCCTCACAGAGTCCTGACTTAGCCCCGAGCTCTCTAAGTAAAGTCAAAAATCCAAGACAGCAATGAAATTAGTTTACTATTGGTATAACATGAAACTCCGCGTCGCTACAATTACAGATCACTCTTACCCTCCAACTTTCAGATTACCCTTCCTCTCCCTTGTTTTTTGGTAATTTAATATATATGCTTGAAATTTATTTTTATATAAGTTATAGTTATTGATTTCTGTTAGTTCTCTAGGTAAGGAATTCCAAAATCTTGGTCCACAGTAATGTAGACTTTGTTTTATGGTTATAGTTTTAGGTAAAACTGGTATTAGTACATATATACTGATTTCTAGTATCATATTCATGTGTATAAGTAGTTATTTTTATTAGATCATATTCTATGTTATTTTTTATTCTTTTATGCATAATTTTTCCTAAGTTAAAATCGTATAGTTGTTTAACAGTCATAATATCTTATTTATTACGGAAAACTCTTGTAAATCTGTGAATAGCCAACCGCATATAATTAATAAAGTTGTATTTTAAATCCATTAGTCTACTAAATTTATTTTGTAATATTTACAGTTTTTTAATGTTGGATTGAGTTATTTGACCCCATGCTATTATGCAATAATTAAGATGTGTACGAATTAAGGTAAAATATAATAATTTTAATGCTTTAACCGTAAGATTTATAAAAACATGACTTATAATTCCAACATTTTTTGATATTTTACGTAGGAGATTTTTTATGTGTTTATTCCATTTTAAATAATTACTTAGTGTAATTCCAAGGTAAGTAAAGTTATTTAATATTTCAATTGATTTGTCATCCGATAATAATGGTATATTTATATCTTGTTTTGTTTTCTGTCTAGAAAATATTACCGCTTTAGTTTTCGAGTAGTAAGTATTAACCGATTTTGATTTTTGTTTTGTTATCAGTGGTATTGTTGTAAAATGATGATTCGTATGTGCTACAATATTCTGTTTTTTTTTCTATCTTTATATTGTTGCGATCTCGTGGGTCGTTATCCCACCGTTGACCACCAAAATGTTACGGTACCAGGCCCAGCTAGGTTATGCATTCACCGCTCGCTACCAAAATGTTACGACAGTGGATCATTATCCCACCGCGGTCAATCAATTTAACAACCGTAGCTGAGCAGTTAGTATATTTCTTCTCTGAGGTTCTTCGACGTAGTTCTTGGCGCGAAAACTGTATTATATGGGCATACTCTTAAACAATTTGAGCCAATCACATGCGTACACATAAATAACGTGTTCTATGACTACGTTGGCTGCCTAAACAAATATTTAATTGGCTATAAAAACATAACAATGGCACACATACGAATAAAATTTAGCTATCTTCTGAACATAAGTATTGGGTCAACTTTGACCTAAATCAGTTCCCGCGAGATAGTTTTAATGAACTTAAATTCCACAGTTCAGTCTTACTATTTCTCAGTTTAGTTCTTGCAATATATCAGTTCAGTTCCTCGACTAATTGCGTAGCAGATGTAACAATAAAAACAAAAATGTTTCTACTTACATGGATGCTGTCAAGGATAAATCCAAATTGTGATTGCACCAGTAAAGAGATACACACCTCCCTTTTTACATGGAAGATTTCATTGCAGGAGCTGCGTCCCCTGGCGCTACCGTGCTCATACACACACACACACACACATCCAGGCGTTTGTTGAGGGAGCATCGCTTCGCCTCATAAGATAAGCGCGACTCTTTACTTCCTCCAATAGTAGGGGATGAATGGGGATGATGATTCCACACTGCAGTGGTTGGCATTCGAACCCGAGCTTCGCTTCTCATTGGAATGACCACTGTCCATTTGCTGACTTCTTAATTCCTCTGTAACTTTGCTTTCATTGGGCCAATCAATCGCTGATTTCCATTAGGCTCCAGCCTAAAAGTTGCTGCTTTATCACGCGGATTTAGGCATTCCACTGTCTTTATTGCAAACTGGCATTTCCATTTGCCTCGAGTTGTCATCTCCATTTCTTACCAAATGCAGGGAGTTTCGCTGCTTCATTGCCCAATTCATATAGCAGATCCAAGGCATCCAATCCAGCCTCTCACATCGGAGAGCGTACAGACAACTAAACTTTCTTTATTATTTTCACGCTAAGTGCGAAATCTTATTTTTCTGCACGGACCACACAGAGAGCGATTGTTCTCGAAAATGCCCCAAACAATCGACGAATTTACGATTATTCGCTAAACCGTTTGTCCCCCATCTTCATCCATTTCTACTCAAGTGGCCCTCTTCGAAATGTAACTCCTTCCCTATTTAGACTGGCCGTCAGCTGCAACCTTTGATTTATGACCTAAAAGAGCTATTCCGAGACCACCCAGCCAGAGGGAATGCTTAGCCTCCTTTCTGTTCTATCCCCCAGATAAAACTTTCTCTGCTGTTTACACTTCTAAACTCCATAAAAGCCTCGAACATAATTAATACTTAATTAATTTCATACATCCACCACGCCCATTAATTACTAAATTAATGGCGGGGGTGGGTCGTAACAATATTATTTGTAGTAGTCAGAAAAGATGGTAAGATAGTTTTGAGTGTATTACTTAGTAGTTGATTAAGGTTTCGTTATCTCGTACACATAATGATATAGGGTGAGCATTCCTTTTCCGAAAATCCACAAACCCGAAAATCTCCGAAATCCTTAACATTTTTTTCCAGGGTGCAGGTCTCTGCGCACTCCGACGGTTACGACAGGAAAAGGGCGGATTGGCCCACCGGGATAACGGGACATTTCCCGATGAACCACTCGATAAATGGCCTATTTTCTAGTAATCTTTTAACCTGATTTTTTTAAACGAACGAATGATTATTTTACAACTTATGAATAAAATTCGGTAACTTCATCTGTGTTTTATATCTGTGTGAAAAGTTATTTCCCTAAGAAGAAAATCGTTTCTTTCTATCTATAGCTTGGGCGTTTACTCTAAAAAAGGCATAGCAAAATTCTCTGCGCTTATACGAGAAAAGTGCAGCCGGACCAAGTACACTGTTATAAATTAATTAAAAAAGCTAACTACCGCTAGACGTTGGTCGTTGGACTTGCAGTTCATTGTAATTGGTAGGCCCTACCATCCTTTTCTAATTTTGACGACGACACTATCACCCGTTTTGATGGCCCGTCATCCCCACACTCTTATTTACATACAGACAAAACGATTCTTGGGTAGAGGTATTCCGACACTTGTGTCCCTCCCGAATTTATCTTAAAAGCAACAATCATTTACCACACAACTGGTTCATATAGATCAAATCTACTGAAGGAGGAGGTACCAATACTATAAATAGAGGTACAAGTAAGTATTTATTTGGTCCCTGATCACGCACCAGGTGATCAGAGACCAAATAAATCTAAAAGTTTATTACGTAGGAAAATTGTTATGTGGCATGTGCACGCACTTCAACTCTCAGAATAACCTTCATGATGGTAAAGTTGGAACTGGAGTTTCGAGAGACACATGATTTTGTCACAACCAAATTTTTCAAAGAAAAAAGTTGTCCGGTACAACACCCTATTTTGAACGTGGTTTGATGCTACATTCAATCATGGGCAGATTTAGAAAATTATTAAAATTCGTTCACGACCGAATTCGTTTTAAAATGTATTTTTCGACAGTTCTCTTTCATCCAGGATCTAATAGAATTTTTTTTACATGAGGAAATTTACGAGGTATTCCCCTGTAGGTGTGTTTGCTTTTGTAGTGGACCGCAAATCTGAAATTCCCGGCCTGGTTTGTTGGTCCCAATCCGCCCCTGACGACAGGTGACCGTATACTCCTTATTTGGCGCTCCCATTGAAGGATTTCTGCAGGGAATGACTCTTGCGAATCAATTCTGAATCGGATCCGTTTGTGTCGTTCGTTGACTCTTCCGGTGAACGATTTTCTCAGATAATGACTCTGGTGAATCGGTTTAGAGTGGGATCCGTTTGTGTTTCGTTGACTCTCTCAGTTTAGTGCACGTTATTTTTTTTTTTTTTTAGTTTTCAGATTAATTGGTTTTAAGGCGTTCGTGAAATTTATTGCATTTTTTACACTTCTGAATAAAGTTGCGTTTTCTGACCGGTACATGAAACACAAACCTCACTGAGACACCGCCGTTGTGAATGTACATTTATTGTCTAGTGAAAAATAACTATGAAGAACAGATTCCTCGTAGAACAGATTCTTTTCATGAAAGAGCCATTCGCGAACGAATCGTTTTGCTGATTTTTTCTTATCGAAAGAAATGTATGCGAACGACATTTATTTCTTGAAACATAAATGGATTTAGTGTTTAGAACTGGTCGCATCCCCAAACTATATCATTATTCTCGGAATACGAAAAAGTCCCGAATCCGTGATGCTACCGGCCCCAAGCATTTCCGATAAGGTATAGTTCAACCTATATACAGTAATTTAATGAGAAAAAAGTATATATTTCATTAGTTACATTATAAGGAACATAAGAAGAGCCGCGGATAGCTTAGTGGTTAGTGTTTCAGACTATCGATGCTGGGTCACCAGGTTCAAGCCTGGGCTGATCTTTCAGGGATGGTGTGATTTACTAACAATCGCTGAATATCTGCCGTGCATCGGACGAGCACGTAAAGTGACGGCCCCCAGGCTGGACCCACTGGTTAAATGGGTATCCTTTCCTATGTCCTCCCTGAAATTCTCTCACCCATCTATGTGCAATATCGTACTTGTACGGTGGCGCCATCTACTGTACTCTAATCTCACTACGAACTGTTCTGTCAAAAGTCGCTAGACTTGCTCTCATTCCTTCTGTGTTCTGCCCAAAAGGCGATCTCGCTGTAGGTGGCTGGGACCTAAACTCTACTACCTGTGGACGGAAGTCCTACAAGAAAATGACGCTGACCAGGCATCAATCAAGGAACATAAGAAAATGTAAAGAAAAGCATGTACCAGGAACATAAAGAAAGAAATTTGCCTCATGTCATTAATGAAGGAGAAAGGCTTTGGCACACAAGAGCCAGAAATAAAGAAAGCTAAACGTTTGCGTGTGCTCATATCTGAATTACTTGTAAAGAATCATATCCATGAGCAACAGATGGCTTAACCGTAAAGGCTAATTAAAAATATTGGAATCAACTTTTGTTAAGAATGCGGCTTATTCGGCTATATCATTTCTAGGACTTCGCTGCAGGAATTCAAAATTGCAAAAGTCAGTTACTGGGGATTTCTAGGTATTGAATTACTTAGTAAATCACGCTTGACGGAGAATTAAAGATTCTTATAATAAACATTTACGAAATTGATGTAAAAATTTTTTTTACAGTAAAGATGAGAATCAAGTGGAAACACTTTAGAAAAAATATAAGAAACAAAATACGCACAAAAAATTAAGCTAATGTAATTTGTATTCAGATAATTAAGATGTGTCTGCGTAACTGAATCATAATAATTAAAATTATGCACACGTTCAAAGTGCTATTATTTTGAGGATACACTTATGCTTCCACGCCGAACATTGGAGTCAGTGTTAGCCGTCCCGGTGGCGCAAAGGTCTAAACGCTGGCTTATGACTGTTCGTCCAAGTGGGTTCGGGTTCGAATCCCATGAGGCATGGATGTTGTGTTTGTCTTACGGCACTGACTCTCTCCCTTCTCTGGAACCAGCGGCCCTAAATTAGGGATGGGCGACTGCTTATAGCCCACTGAGCTGCTCACGGTGGTCGTTAAAACCTCAATAAAGACAACGCAGTGCAATAAAAGACAGAGCTGTGCCACATGACGTAATTTTCTAAATGTGGGAAATTTTTATTTCCCCTGTTAGCAATGTATCTGGAATTGTTGGTTGCTCCCTTAAATGCAGACACAGAAGCCACAGTTTGGCCTGTCATATGTTAAAAATCACCAAAGTTGTATGTTTAAAATTTTCGCAATTAGCTTACTTAGCCGACTCGTATTTTACATACATTACATTGAGAATTCAAACGTTAGACACATAAAAAGAAAGCTGAAGGAAAGTCAACTCCCACATTGTAAAAAAATCATGAAATTTACGTGCCATTTTCCACGATTTCTTTGGTGAATCAACGAACCATATTCCCGATTCAACATTTTTCTTGATATGACGAGATGATCTTTCACGAATCTTTCATGCGTGAATTAACAGAAATATTTCTGTTCATCTTTCTCCCGTTAAAGATAGGAAACTGTCGTTTTAAAGGATTTTAACAGAAAATTCTGAATTCTCAGAAGCCAACGGTTAGTTGCCGTTTTAAAGAGGTGTTAACAGAAAATTCTGAATTTTTAGAAACCTTACCGCAGGTCCTTTCGTATATTAATATAGAAATTATGTTCTCACTTTTTTCATATCCATATGATGGAAACTTTCCAATAATAATAGCGGATCGCGGGAATACTTGATATTTGATTAACTACTGTATTAAGTTTCAATCGTCTGACGGAAGACCTGATTTTTTTATGGCGAAGTCGGATATTACTGATAGCACATCACATGTTATTTAAGTTATTTTGGCAACAGATATTCCCTACCCCCAGTTGGTGCACTAGGTATCGTGTATTGTGTTACCGCATGATACCGGGCACTTAAAATGTCGTATAGGTAAAAATATGTCTATGCATCAGTTTGTGGTACCCTTAAAACAAATACTATTATAGCTATCAAGAGTAAATTTTATATTTAGAGATTTTGTGAAATGATTCTATAAAATAAAACATTTCAAATTTTATTAAACATAACTTAAAGACATTACGCATTTAAAAAAATCTCGAACTCTAAAACATTCTGTTGCTTTGAAAAAGCATGATAAAAAATGTCTTTTGTAATAAGTCTTCCTACAGAAAAAATAAAATTACTATAAACGTATTCAGAAAAATAATAAGCTTCTGCAGAAAATAAAAGGACTAATTAGCTACCTTGCATTAACATCGAGAGACATTTCATGAGCTCGTGACTGCAGTCCCCTTCATGTCTATCTTAAATATCGGCTGGTGATAAGTGTCTTGCTGGTACAGTCAGCAGCGCACCTTACTAGTGGGTTCATCATCGCAGGTTAGAAGAAGATTCGTTCTTGACCTCATAAGTCAGGAACTGCAGTACATCTGGTGCGGTAACAGCAGACTTCATTACTCAAATAGGTTGTAAAAGATAGTGAGAATGGATGTTTCTTTTGTATAATGAGTGAAAAAGGTTTTGGAAACTCGGAAATTGTTCCTAAAAAAACAGAAAAACCCGAAACTGATATTTCGGTAAAACAATCTGTCAAAATACTGAAGTTTTCGTTATTAGAAATGGAAACTTTGACTTTTAATTTCATAAAGAGTCTGAGAACCACAGGGAACTTTGCTGCACGTTATTTTCAGGAACTCTTTGAGAATTTACGCCACTTATGTTTTACAGCGCACATCGTCACTGCTCCTATGCTAAACATTTGATAAATAATACTATCAATGGCTGTTGTTGCTTAAAGTTCAAACAATGACCGAACAGCAAATACCTATAAATTTCAGTGTACATGCTGCAAAACGGTAAGTTTTGAAATTTGTCATTTCCATTTATGCGAATCTCTGTTTGTCTTACGGCACTGGCTATCTCCCTTCTCTGGAACCAGTGACCCTAAATTATTGACGAGCGACTGCTTATAGCCCATTAAGTTGCTCACGGCTGTTGAAAACATTCAATCAAAAAAAAAAAAACAGCAAGAAAGATGACACCAAGTTTTTGGGTGTAGTAAGCACATCTTTTGAATCCGTTCTGATGCAAATTAAATTTATCAAAGCTGATCAAAGTCAATAGAACCGGTATGGAAAACAATAGTATCGGACGGAAGAAAGAAGTTTTTCAATCGGGTTTTTAATCTCTCAGATATTGCTGTAAACGGAATATTGAGCTTACGCCCTCTGGTTGCAGACTTCTGTGTTAAGAAAAACATGAATTTATATGAGAAACATTTCGCACCGGAAATGCTCTCCAACACAGAAATAATTTTTCAAATCGGACTCTTAGAAACAGAGATATCGATAAAAATAACATGTGACTTTACGACCCCTGGTGGGAAAACCATGCATTCTTTTAGGAAGAAGGTATTCTCAAAAGGTTTATCCACATGAGCCGTATCGGTCCAAGAAAAAAAAATTAGTCGAGCTTTCAGGATCATAGATTTTGCTACAAATACATCAGAAGCAGATATTACCACTTATGCCCCCTGGTAGCCGAACCATTCTTTACCAAACATTAGAAATTATGATTATGTGAAAAATATTTTCCATCAGGTCTTGTATGCGATACAGGCAGAATTTTTAAAATCGGAGTTTTAGGAGCAGAAATAACGTAGAAAACGCAATTTACCTTTACGCCCTATAGCGGAAAGTCTATGATTTACTTGAACATTTTGAATTTATAGGAAAAACATTTCGCATCGGAAACACTATCCACCAAAGAAGGAATTTTTCAAATCGGACTCTTAGAAGTAGAGATATTGACAAAAATAAGATATATATCTACGCCCCCTGGAGTAGAAACCATGCATTATTTCAAGAAGAAAATTTTCCTAAAAGGTTTGTCGACATTAGTAGTATCGGTGAACAAACGACTTTTTTTCAATCGAGATTTTAGAAGCTCATATTTTGCTGCAAATACATCAGAAGCGGAAATTAAGACTTACGCCATATGGTGGCCAAGCCATTTTTTACAAAAATTAGAAATTATGTGCAAACGATTTCCCATCAGAAGCTCTATGCGGTGCAGAAAGAATTCTTCAAATCGGAGTCTTAGAAACAGATATATAAGGGGGAGTTTGATCAATGCATCCTTCCAGTGCTTACGTATGGTGCAGAGACGTGGACCTTAACTAAAAGAGACATACAAAGGCTGCAGACAACTCAAAGAGCCATGGAGAGGTGCATACTTGGTGTAACCAGGAGAGATAAGAAGAGGAACTCGTGGATTCGAAAAATGACAAGAGTGGAAGACATCATGATCAGAGTTAAATCCCTGAAATGGCAATGGGCTGGACATACTGCCAGAAGGACAGATCATCGATGGACAGCCGAAATTTTAGATTGGATTCCAAGGGACAGGAAAAGACCCAGAAGAAGACCACATGGGAGATGGGTGGATGAAATTCGAAAGTATGCAGGGGTGACATGGAGGAGACTGGCACAAGACAGACCGTTGTGGAGGAAACTTGGGAGACCTTCGTCCAGCAGTGGATTGATAATGGTTGACAATGATGATAATGATGATATAAGGGGGAAATGCAATTTACATATATGCCCCCTAGCGGAAAGTCTATGAATCACTTTAAAATTTTGAAATTATATGAAAAACATACGACACGGAAAACACTATCCAACAAAGAAGGAATTTTTCAAATCGGACTCCTAGAAGTAGAGATATTGACAAAAATAAGATATATATCTACGCCCCCTGGAGTAGAAACCATGCATTATTTCAAGAAGAAAATTTTCCTAAAAGGTTTGTCGACATTAGTAGTATCGGTGAACAAACGACTTTTTTTCAATCGAGATTTTAGAAGCTCATATTTTGCTGCAAATACATTGAAGCGGAAATTAAGATTTGCGTTCCCTGGTGGCCAAACCATTTTTTTACAAAAATTAGAAATTATGTGCAAACGATTTCCCACCAGGAGCTGTATCCGGTGCAGAAAGAATTTTTTCAAATCGGAGATTTAGAAGCAGAGATATAGGGGGAAACGCAATTTACCTTTACTCCCCCTAGCGGAAAGTCTATGAATTACTTAAAAATTTTGAAATTACATAAAAAACATGTCACATGGAAAACACTATCCAACAAAGAAGGAATCTTTCAAATCGGACTCCTAGAAGTAGAGATATTGACAAAAATAAGATGTACATTTACGCCTCTGGCGGAGAAACTGTGGAATATTTTAGGAAAAAAAATATTTCAAAACAATTTATCGATGTGAGTGGCATCAGTGCACGAAAGAATTTTTCAATCGATATTTTAGAAGCTCAGATTTTATGGCAAATACATCAGAAGCAAAAATTAACACTTACGCTCCCTGGTAGGTAAAGTATTCTTTATCAAAAATTTGAAATTATATGAAAAAGATTTTGCATCAGAAGGTGTATCCACTGAAGAATTTTTTTTTCAAAGCGGAGATTTAAAAGAAGAGTTATAGGGGAAAACGTAATTTACTTTTACGTCCCCTAGTGGAAAATCTATACGAAATTTGAAAAAGTAACTATATCTAAACGAAATAAAGGATCATCATTCGCATATTTCAAGCTTCCCAATGCAAAAAGAATTTTTCAAATCAGGACAAATCTTTTCGACATAGATGGAATCGAAAGATAAAATATTTTTTTCAATCGGATGTTTAGAGGCAAATATGTGGAATAAAACGTATTTTTGAAATCGACATCATCTGCATTTATGCCCCCTAGCGGCGAAATTTTACATCGTAAAAAAAAAAAACGAAATAAAGGGTCATCATTCGCGTATTTCAAGCTTCCCAATGCAAAAAGAATTTTTCAAATCGGACTAATAGTTACAGAGTTATCGTGGGTACAGACGGACGGACAAACCGGTAACATAAGCACGATCTTTGTTTACAAAAGACGTGCTAAAAAGGAAAGGTTTTAAACGGAGAATGGTAAATAAAGGGAGAGAGAGAATTGCAAACTTTGTAATTTTGACATTTCCTGATCTATATCAGGAGAGATTTTCTGATTCTATTTCCTCATTATACAGTATATCTTTTCTTGATTTCCCGTAGTAATTTTGGGAAAATGAGAGTGCACACTTTATCTACAAGATCCTTTAAGTAACGGAAAAGGTTGCATCAGAACCACTCTTCCCATTTTACATTGTAAAAAATAGGTGGTTTTTTGTTTGTTTTTATTTTGATTAAAGGTTTAACGACTACCGTGAGCAACTCAATATGCTATAAGCAGTCGCCCGTCCCTAATTTAGGGCCACTGGTCCCAGGGAAGGCAGAGAGAGCCAGCGCTGTAAGACAAGCACAACATCCATGCCTCACCGTTATTCGAACTCCGACCCAACTCGGACGAAAAATAAGTGGTGTCAATTCACAGAAAATTTCTCAAAATAACGGCAGCACAGTTGCCGGTAGGCGTCCGTGTTTTAAAGAAATTCCGTTTCAAATGTTTCCGTTCCTTCTAACTTCACTATTTTGACAGAATTCCCGGTCAGTAATTCCGTTTATTTCAGAAAAATCCTTTATGGGCGTTTCTGTATTTATACAAAAATTCTTCAATTTTGACTTTTTCGACAGATTCCTCTTTTCCGGAGTACTAAGCTAACGAGCCCTTTCGTTTAATTCCTGTTAAGATTCGAATCACGGATTACAACAGCAGCAGACGTGCGTGCTACCATTCATCCAAAAAGCCACGTAACGAACAGTCACGTACAAGGTAGAACTCTAGTTGAGTGATGACGAAAGGCTTTTTGTTATTAATGTGAGTGAATTAGTCATTTTATTTTCTGTTGGAGCTTATTATTTTGACGAATACGTTTGTAATACTTTTATATTTTCTATAGGAGGACTTACTGCAAATTACGCATTTTTTTTCACCGTGATTTTTCAAAGCAACAGAATGTTTTGGAACTTGAGATCTTTTTAAACTGACAATGACTTTCAATTATGTTTAAGAAAAGGTAAAATGTACTGCTTTATTGTATTATTTCGCAAAACTCCTAAATATAAAATTTACTCTTGAAAGCTATTGTCTTAAGAAGTTCCCAGACTGATACACAGACATCATACACTCACCTGTATAATAATTTAAATACACTATTACTTACAGTAACACAATACACAGCACCTGGTGTACAAAAAGGGAAGAAGAGGGAAAGGAATATCCGATGGCATAATAACCGAAATTTCATGAGATATAATATCCACAATATCCGATCTCGCTACAGAATTTCAACATCAGTCCCTCTGATAGACGATTGAAATTTAATATCATTATTAAATTTCAATCCAACCTCAAGCATTCCGCGAATCGTTCCTATTACCGGAAATTTTCTATCATGTGGATACGAACAAAGTGAGAACAGAATTTTCCTGTTACTATACAAAAATAATTGAAAATTTACTGGATATTCAAAATTTTCCTGACGTACTAAAAATCCACGAAATTAGGAGTTTTTTCATCATTTCACGGAAAAAGTTCTACCAAAAATATGCTTCGTTAATTCAAAAACAGAATCATGGAAAATGGCTCTTGTATTTCGGATTTTTTTTACAGTGTAGTATATATACTGACGAAGCAAGTACATTACGTAAATCGAACTAAAAACTCTTCTGAAATTTTTATGGGCAGCAGAGTTCGTCAGACGGGTTTTTCGTGAAACTAGAATCCCGTTTGAGAAATCCTACTGTTTTTACAAATTTCAGTTGACACAGGGTTATATGCTACCACCAATTTAAACAAAGGTAGACAATAATGATTTCTTGGACCCAATGGCTTTCTCTGTTACAACACTAAGGCAAGGTGCTGCTGTGTTTAACATGTTAAGACGAACTACGTTATTCAGGAAAACATTCCATCTCACGGGGATGCCTGATTAATACTCACCATAAGAACTTTTGGAATTGTAACGAGATCATTAGTAAGCTTACCTGCGCTCTAGGTTTCGTTCATTTAGAACCACCCTCGGTCACAGTTTTTGTAACAAGAGGTCAGTCAGGTGCTGTGAGAGCAGCAGGAAACGAGGAAGGAGAATTTCAAACGGTACAAAATCTATACATATGTTTACCCCTTTCCCCCGAGGTATTCAAATACATCAAGGGAGCGGTCGTTTGGCGACCTACATAGAATTTAATTTCCTTGAGAGCAAAGTTCAGCTAAGTGTAACCTCCACACGAATGGTTAAAGCAGCATTTGGGATAAACAATGTTTTTGCATGATATCTTTGAAAATGCCCGCTACTTTCTAAAAACCGAAAGTAAAACAAAGATTTTTGCGATGTATTAGATTGCTTTGGACACTTCAGAGTACACAAATAATAGGCTAATTTTAAATGAATGTTTAATATTGAATTTCCAGCAAGTGGCGACACTGAACCTTTTGTGAAGACATTTCAAACATGACATCTCACCTGTCGTACCCACGCGATAGGACAAGAAATGTTGTACAGTCTCTATTACGACTATCGGTTCCCGCGTGTGACTTCTTTCTCGGATCTGAGATATATTGTATAGAGGTTCGAATGCTATAAATATCGCTTTGTGGGATATTCCTGAATCATTGGCTTAGTGGTCAGCGTTCGTAACTGCCACGGAGGAACCCCAGATTGAATCCCGGGCAGGTACGAACGCTCGAACCTCTAAATATCCGCCGCGCGTCGGATGCGCACGTTAAGTCGTCCGGCACCATGTACTGGCCCCCGGTAATAAATAAGGGCGTCTTCCTCCCCCTTTCTACCTCGCTTCCGTGTCTCTTTCCTATCGGGCACTCTAGCCCCAAATTCCTAGCTTCCTGTTTTTAAGGGTTGTTTAAGACCTGGAGTCAAACACTCAGATCTTATGTAGAGGATTCCTGAAATCCTCTACATAAGATCTGATATGATCTATTCCTGAACCGCAGAAAACTTACGCTTCGTTTTATACTTTGTGATCTGAATATGAACAGGAGAGACGCCATAGTTGATCAGTGAATGCAGCAGTACGTCATATGAAGCTATTGAAATATTTTTGAAGACTCACCATTTATTTGTAAATTCTGAAAAAATCCATAATAATGCATATTAGCCACTATACAGACGAACGCATCTTTGCGCGGAATTTCCGCAATTTTTCCGAATTTTGAAATATGCTAAAAATTCACCAACTTTTTCCAGGAGCAATTTTCTTGCGATCGTCCTGATGATTTGTGCAGTTTGTCTTTCAACTACAGACACCTTACTCTGCAGCAAAAAGTCTTCAGGTTAAAAAACAGCTAACAAACGAAAAAAGAAAAGAAACATTTAACAAAGCAATATGGAGAAAAAAATATTAAAACGACCACGTGGACTCACCTCTGCCATATAGCTCTTCAGATCATGAACAAATATAAGTGATCTCCAAAAATACGAGTATTTTCCTTCAACGAAGACTACCATGGTTTAGATTTAGCCCCATTAAAGTAATTTTGTACCCCTAACTAATATTTCTTGGCTTTAGTTCTTATTTGATATATCCAAACGCTACTCTGAACTACCAAAATGAAGCAGTTTTGAAGGAAATTTCTCATTGTACCGGTTGCGCCATATAAAAGAGGCCCCACGGCCAGATGTTGTTAGGCGGGTTCAAGTTGTTTGGCGGGTTTTCAGTTAAAACCGCTTTGTTCCACTGCTAACCGGTTTCTGCGTGTACAGCGGCAAAGGAATTTTCCGGAGTAGTTAGTCGCAACCAGAGCAGTGTAGGTACGCGGTCATAAGTGTGAGTGAAGAGTAAACAAAAGCAGCGGAAATGGTTTTAAGTACGGAACAGCAGATTTTTTAGTGGAACTTCAGATATAACTCATACAAGGGTTTAAATGAGTTCTTTACAGAAAAAATTCCACATTATGCAGCACCGGCGAAATCAGTGGTACAGAAGTTAGTGCGGAAATTTTGTGAAGCCGGCACGGTGTGGAACAGGAAAAGAAACAAATCCAAGACAATTCGTACTGAAGACAATATCAAGGATGTGTGCACAGTGACGTTACAAAGCCCTCGGAAGTCGATTCGCTGATTATCGTCTGCAACTGGAATATCTGCCACGTCATGCCGATGCATACTTAAGGTGGATTTGCATTTTCTGCCATACAAAGTAATGGCGCTCCAATAACTTAAAACTCCTGATTATGCAAAACGGATGGAATATTGTAAGTGGTTTCAGGAGACCATTGTCAACGGTGAAATGAACCCAACACTTTATTACATGACAGATGAAGAATGCTTTCATCTGTCCGGGTATGTTAATGGGCTAAACGACAGAATTTGGACCGACACGAATCCCAGACGGACAATGGAGACTCCTCTGTACGACCAAAAGATAGGCGTTTGGTGTGCTGTGTCTGCGAAGAGGATAGTCGACTCATTCTTTTTCACTGACACCATCAACTTGGAGCGCTATATTCAGCAACTGTTCAACCCATTTGTTGCCGCACTTACAGAAGAAGAGCGAACATATGTTTTCTTTCAGCAGGATGGTGCAACGGCACATACTGCACGGAACAGTCTACGTGCTGTGCATGAAGTGTTTGGTGAGGACAGAACTGTATCGAAGGAACTATGGCCACCCAGATCACCTGATCTCTCCACCTGTGACTTTTATCTGTGGGGAGCATTGAAAGGGAAAGTGTACGCAGCTAATCCGCACACCCTTGATGAATTAAAATTGAACATTACTGATGCCATAGCCCAGATTACTGCTGATAAGTTGTGGCGCGTTACGAACAACATGTTCCGTCGTGTGCAGCTGTGTCTTGATGTCGGAGGACAGCACTTTCAGCAATTGTTGTAAACGCAGGTAAATTACTCCTGTTTTCTGTTATTTCAACTATTCTTTACCATGTATAGTAACATTGCTTAACTGTTGTCGTTCATTATACTTGGGCCTCTTTTATATGGCACATCCTGTACTTAATCAACAATGCATTCATTCCGGAAATAAAGCATGACAGGAAAAATAAAAGAAATTGCCAGCAAGTTTTTTTAGCACTTTCCTTGCAGGATGATTTAGGTCTTACGCATTCTAAACTTGCTGATATTATCCCTTGGCTTCCGCATTTTTTCGTCACTGTGTAAAATACCAGAGGAAAATATTGAAAAAGGCGAGATCTAAATACAACAGCAAGAATTTTCTGGACTGCGATATGTTACACACAATCCAATCTGTATTTTCAAGTAATATCTGACTGCCTATTCTATGAAAACTGTGTTTTCCTACTTTTGAAAATGTAGTATTGCATCGCAACCAGAAATCAGTTTACTGGGTTAAACGTTGAGGCAAAGACTTTATTCTGATATATGCTTGATTGAATCTCGATGCCCACTGATCTTGAATTTGGATATTAAGAGTTTTTGTAATTTAATGTATTTTTTTCTTTTCCGCATTTTAGGATAAGTTTCTTGGAAGACACCGTAAGAAATACATATCCCGTGCGTTGTGCGCAAATCGATTGCTCCAAAGCAATATGATTTGATGGTAAAGAAAATAAAACACGTTTTTATAAAAAAATGTGTTTGTCATTAACTGATAAATTTAATCAGTTAACTTCATGAATCCTAAATTTACCGAAACGTCCCAAATATTCAATTTAAGGAAATAACGAAGGTTTTTTTCGTTTTCAAATACGTAGAGCACACATCTTCAGAAAAAAGTAAAAATAACGTGAAGTGTCTAAAGGTGAGCATTCAAAGGAACTACAACTTTTCCAACATATTATTTTGGTTTTTCAGATAAAAAATGTGTCTTTTGATTTTGCGCCCAGAATAGAGAAACAATTGATTTAAATTCTCAGGATGCTGACATTTTGCTTGAAAATACTGAATAACTGTTTTAGTGAGACACTTTAAGTCTGTTAAAAGCTACACCAAGCTGATACTGATAAATCCATTTCGTCTCAACAGATTTTCCGCTTCTACTGGATTCCATTTCACACAATGGGCTTTCAATTGAAAGAGAGTTTCCTTCAAATTCTAACTTGAAAGCTTCTATTTCACAATGTACAGGAGCAATCCTGTATAAGGACTTCAAGTTCTTTTTTAAGCAAGTAGCTTTTATCCATTTCTTTCAAAATCTACAGGATTTTTACTCGTTATCAGTGCGAGTTTCGTTGGAATGATTTGAAGGATAAAAATAAAGAAATTATTATCGAAATGAAGAAATTGTTATCGAATGTGAATACCCTTATGCGAAGTATCCGCCATTCTGTGGCAGTTAAAAACTAATTAGGATAGAACCGCTAAGTGCAAGTGAAATCACAAACAAAAATGCAAATAATTAGTTCATGTATAAGTGCAACAATGAAAAGAATGAAAAAGAAAGTAATACTAAACACAGGCCGGAAAAGTAAGTGAAAAAAAGAGATAATTGGAAGAAAGACACACATCTATCTTCTATCTTCTTAATGTGTTCTTCTAATCAAACAAACAAATACATCTATCTTCTTAACGTGTTCTTCTAATCAAACAAACAAATACATCAAATATAGCTTTATCATCCCTACAACAGATAACAGACATACCCATGTCAAGAGATAGAACTAGAATTGAGCTCAGAGAAAATTTCTGCTCATTCGTGATTCAATATCTCTTCACTATTAATTTTTTTTTTCGCTCTCAAGAACTGCTTCTAAATTTGATTGTTTCACACAAAGCAATTTTTTCCCATCAAAGTATGCCTGACTAAAGCTAAGACACCAGGTGCTTTGCATATAAACAAAAAAGATGACACTGAATTTTCG
Organism: Macrothele yani; assembly: GCA_039090855.1. Taxonomy (NCBI): domain Eukaryota; kingdom Metazoa; phylum Arthropoda; class Arachnida; order Araneae; family Macrothelidae; genus Macrothele; species Macrothele yani. The sequence goes on along the minus strand of CM077003.1, from coordinate 86,277,628 downwards.
GTTGTAGTGAGCGAGTCTTTTGAATCCTTTCCGATGCGAATAAAATTTATCAAAGTTATTCAAAATCAATGGAACCGGTTCGGAAAAAAATCAACCAGATTTCTACAACCGATAAAACATCCAGAAATAGAAACAGCTACTTACTTCCACCAGCAGATAAAAAGTATGTTATAAAAATTAACACATGGCGCACAAAAAGTATATCAGAGATAAAGAGATTTTCAAAACGAACAGTTAAAAGAAAGAAACACAGAAGGAAACATGATATAACTCTACGCCTTCTAGCGGAAGAATTTTGCATAATGGAAAAGTTCAAGATAGGCGAAAAGTATTCTTCATGGAAAAATATCTGCTAAGGAAAAAAAAAACTTTTCAAATACGTCTCTGGGAAGCAGATATAGCGAGTAAAAAGTTTTGATATTTACGCCTCATAGCGGGAAAGCTGTGCATTATTTGAAGAAGGCAATAGTCCCCATCTTTATTGTAGCGAATGACACAGTAAAAAAAAAAATCTCAATAGGATTTTTAGAAGCAGAGATACAGCTGCAAACAGAAGTACAGAAATGCCACCTAGCGTCTGAATTAGGAACTATAAAACTCCTCAAATTCAAACCTAAAGTGTCCACATTGTGAAAAGTATCCGGTGTTAACATAAGTTTTTAAATCGCACTTAAGAAGCAGAGATATTGAGAAAAACATATTAAATATTTGCGCCCCCTGGCGGTGAAATTGGGCATTTTTTGGAAAGAAAATGCACACAAATAGTTTTGGTAGATAGTTGTATCTGACTGAAGAAGAATATTTTCAGTCAGGTTTTTAATCCCGCAAATACCGCTGTAAATAGAAACCTGAACTTACGCCCTCTGATGGCACACTTGTGCATTAAATAATTTTGAAATTATGTGAGAAACATTTCGCACCGGAAATTCTCTCCAACAAAGAAATATTTTTTCAAATCGGACACTTAAAAGCAGAGGTATCGACAAAACTGGGATACACATCTATGCCTCCTGGTGCGAAAAACTATGCACTATTTTAAGCAGGAGGTATTCTCAGATAGTTTTCGAAATGAGCGGTATTGATCCAGGAAATAATTTTTTCAAACGAGTTTTCAGAAGTTCAGATTTTGCTGCAAATACGTCAGAAGTAGAAATGAACGCTTACGCCCCCTGGTGGCCAAACGATTCTTTACCGAAAATTAGAAATTACATGCAAAACGCTTCCCATCAGAAGCTGCATTACATGCAGGAAGAATGTTTCAAATCGGACTTTTAGAAGCAGAGATATCGAAAAAAAAACGTAACGTATGTACCTTTACGCGTCTAGTAGAAAATCTATGCATTACTTGAAAAAAGAGATAAAAAAGTCTTCGTTATAAATGACATCGAAAGGAAATGTAATTTTTTCAATCGGATATTTAGGAGAAAATATATGGAATAAAATGTATTTTGAATTCGATATCATCTTCCTTTACGCTCTCTAACGGCGAAGATGTGCATCAGAAAAACCTAAATGCAAGGATCATCATTCCTACATTTCGAGCTTCCCAATTCAGAAATAATTTTTCAAATCGGACTAATTGTTGCAGAGATACGGTGTCAACAGACAGACGGACGGATGGACAAACCGTTAACATTAGCACGATCTTTATTTACAAAAGATGCGCTAAAAACACACTCCTTCATTAGTCCTCAAATGCACATTTTTCAAATCATTTGTGTTGTTTTTACCAACATTTTACCACCTTTTACACAATTACTTGATATTTGTCCTATTGTAGGTTTACTCTGCTATGTAATGTTTCATATTTTGGTTGAATTATTAACAGGAAATCAATTAGCCCTCGCCAGGAGCAAAGAGACGGTAAGCACAACTGAAATAAATTATACTTATCAAGTAATTTTTCATTTCCTTTACGCTCCCTAAAACGAGTCTCATACAGCTATGATAATAACAGTTACACACCACCTTCAAAGCTATGACCTAGGGGAAAAATAATTATGATCAGCACATCGTCCTTGGGTATCTCGATGCCGACAATTCATAACGCAAAATTACCGAGAATTTGCTGTGACGTAGAGGGATAAGACTAACAGTAGGTTTTGTGGAACATCTCGATTGCCCAGCTGCGCAGCACTCTGAGATGGTAGCTTTCTTTACCTCGGGCATCGGCTTACTTTCGATAAACGCTAAAACAACAAGTTGCTCAATCTCGCCTGGGTTGAGGTTTTTCTTTGATTTCGTTTAATTTATTTACTTTTTGTTGACTGTCTTTTGGAAAAGAGAATGTGCTTATAATGTTGTGTCCGTCCGGCTTTAGACACTATATCTCTGTAATTATTACAAACAAAAATTCGCTATGCGTTGAGATTCTTGAACGGTTGGAAGGAAAAAAAAAATCCATAATTTTCCATCTTATTCTGATGCACTACGTCTCTCCTAGAGAATCTAAATGATGACGCTGTTGAACTTGAAATGTAGTTTTTTGTACGTCATTGCTTCTACAAACTCGCCTGGGAAAATTCGCTCTTAGGATACCTTTATTACTAAAACATTTCGCGCGCAGTTCCTCCTTTTTTTTTTTTTTTTTTTCATTGAAAGTTTAATGACTACGGTGAGGAGCTCAATGGGCTACAAGCAGTTGCCCATCCCTAAATTAGGGCCCCTGGTTCCAGGGAAAGGAGAGAGTCATGGCCGTAAGACAAACACAAACATCCGTGATCCCAACCCGGACCCATCACGGACGAACGGTCTGAGCGGTATGCAATCCGGGGCGGCCTTCCGTCCTTCAAATAATGCACAAGTTTTATGCTAAGGGGCGTAAATTTATAATCTAATTTCCTTTTTATCTGTACTTTTTAAAATCTAATTTGAAAATATATTTTTTGCGTCTACCTTACAATGCGGGGAACAATTTGCACATATATTCTAATGCACAGTTCTGCCGCTAGGCGGTGGAGTAAGTGCGTATTTGTATTTGAAATTTTATCTGTACTTCTAAAAATCCTACTGAAAAAAATTATGCTTTCCCTGGATGTCATTCACAGTAGATAGCCGCACTGGCCTTAATTTGAAAAGCCCCGGCTCGAGTCCCAGAATTTACAGAACCCAACCCTAGCTCGGCCAGCCTTAGAATTTCCAATCTACGGCCCGGCCCGTTTTAAGACTTTTATCAAGACTTCTCTACCACTTATTGGACACAACGCAAGGCTTCCTCTAGAGCAGGGGTCTTCAGTCTTCAAACCGTGGCCCGCGAAACGTCCAAAATGAAATTCGAATATGAAAAAAACCCAATACATTTTCGAAATGAAGAAATGAATATTCAGGTACCTTGGGTGTATGGACTTTGAATTCCCAAATCTGCTATATGAGCAATGCTGCGATAAATTATGTAACTGAAAAATTTTAAAGAGTGCTGAAAAATGTAGACATACATGTTCGTAATATAGACATCATGTTAACTGCATCGTTCCTTTTTCCAAAATGTAAGTTTTAGGATTAAAATTCTCTTTGAAGTAATCGATATTCTTAATAAAGACATGCGTTTTTACTCTTCTTTGTTATGTGATCCGCGAGTGGTATTCCATTTTGTCATGTTGTCCGTGCTTAACGAAAAGCTGAAGACCTCCTGGTCTAAAGAAACAAAGCTGCTCTATTGAACTGACATACTTTACCAACAAAAGGAACGTAACTCAGAGATACGTGCCGTTTCTCATAGGAATTCCTCCACAGTTGAGATTTAGACCTAACTACATAGTTCTGTTACATATACATAAATGCTTTTTCTCTTCTCCACTAAAATATAAAGGACGTAGTCCTCATTCCATAAATATGTAAACAAATACTTCGAACTTCCTCACCTCTGCTGTAAGAACGAATGGTGCCAGAAGTTCGTTTTGGTTTCGTATAGCTGAAAACTCTGTTCGTGTAAATATTTTTCGGAAAAGAAAAGAGCCCGTGTTTTAGTAGCTAAGCCGATGAAGTAAAGATGGAATTAGATTTCATCCTTTAAGGAAATAAGCCGTCCCATTTCAGGCTTTCATCTTACAGCCCTGTTTGATGGTTTCAGATGAAATTAATGAACACATCGGTGGCAGATTCGTTTCACTCAGTGAACTGCGCCATCTGATTATTTAACAAGGCAGTCTTCGTTTCTTGAGACAAAAATATTTTTATCAATGCAGGAACAAAATGCTAAACCTTACAGTACTGGCCAGGGCCCGAGCCTGGAAATTTTCATCTAACCGATGAAAACAAAAAGCCTGGCCAGGCTCGGGTTTTCCGGACAGGGCCAAAATATGAGGATTTCACACATTGTGAACTTTCAACAACGCACAGTTTTCCCGCTGGGAGCTTTAGTATATATATCATCAGTTTTTTTTTGTCCTGTTATCTTAGTCTAAAAGTCGCACTTCAAAAAAAAAAAAAAAAAAAAATCCCTTTCTTTCGCATAGCTCTTGCTATGAAGACTATTTTGCATATATATATTTTTTATTATAACAATGCACAGTTCTGCTGCTCTGATCTGCCGGCGTGTATTTCTATTGCAATGACATTTCCGCTGTCAAAAATTCTCCTTCCCACCCTTTTTTTAAGGGATATAAGCAGCCACTAGTCCCTAATTTAGGGCTATTGAATCCAGGGCAGGGAGACAGAGCTGTGAGACAAGCACACCATCCATGCCTCGAACCCGAGCCAACCTGAGATGAACGGTTAAAAAACAGCGCTTTGACCACTGCGCCACCGGAGCTGCAAAAAATCCTTTCTTGGTTGGATATCCTTGATTGTTCAGAACATTTTACGCAGATTTTCTACTACAAATAATGTAAAATTTTCCTGCTAGGAGGCGAAAATTCGCATTGTGTTTTCCTCGATATCCTTGCTTCTGAAACTTCGATTTTTAAAATTCATTTTGCGTCGGAAAGCTTCTATTATGGGAGAAGTTCCATGCACAGTTTTTACATTTCCATAAAGCACAGTTCTATCGCTAAGAGGGGAAAATATTTGCATAAAAGTAATAGCTCCACTTCTAAAATATTGATTGAAGGTATTTTCCCCGCATGAGATACCAGTCAGTTCGACAAAAATGCGCATGTATTACCTGTTTCTCATATACATAGTTTATCTGGAAGTGTTTATTTTTATTTGTGTCCACGTTTTCATTTCTTCAGATACATTTCTTTGTGAATAACATTTTGCATGAACTTCGTGCTTCTCCAATTCGGTTTTCTGGTAGGAGAGCAAATCGGTATTTTTATTTGCAACTATTTCTCTGCTTCTAAAAGACGAATTCGAAAAGTCCCCTTTTTTGTCATCGGGCTTTATTTTTTATGACGAACATATTGTTATCATAAACATCAAATGTTTTAAAATTTCGTTCGCCAAAAACTGTTTGATGATTATTGAAATTTTATGTTGTCACACATTCTTTTGATTCAAAAGCAGTGCGCATTACACCGCATGATTCGGTGTCATCTTCGTTATTTAATTCTGTACTTTTGTGTAGACAGGATGTGTTTGTGCGTGCGGGCATTTACGTGCGACATAGTATCGAAGGGACACATACATTTATGTCGCTATAACCGATGAAGGATGTTACTAATTAATTCATGGAGTTTAAATTAAGCGTCACTGAGTATCTATGTTCGGCCAAGCCGGTGGCCGTATGGTCTGAGGCGCAGGCTTCTGATCATTTGTTCGAGATCCGCATGAGGCACAGAGGGTGTGCTTGTTTAGTAGCGCTGGCTCTCTCCGTTTTCTGGAATCAGTAGCCCCAAATTAGGTACAGACGACTACTTATAGACCTCGAATTTTTCGTGGTTGTCATCGAACCTCAAAACAAACAAACAAACAAACAAAACAATACAGAAAAGAGTTCGACTGTATTAATTCGTATTTATTTTTATGTGTTTTTGTTCCTTAATCCAATGCTCGTTTTGTGTTTTGGATATACGTGTTCCGTTTTTGCAGCCTTGTGTTTCCTTTTTTTCTTTCTGTGAAGAATTATTTATGGAGGCAAAACTTACAGAACCAAGTACCGTTGTGATGAAAAATGTTTGCTTTGCTATTTTAAAAATTGGAACAACTCAGAGATAGCTAATTTGTTTTTAATTTAAGAAATTGATGGTTTTAACTTTTTTGGGAAGGTGCAAATGAGAAAAGAATTATTAAGTTCTGATGCAGCAAGAATAAATGAACTTGCAGAACAATTACGATGGCATCCAGTGCTCTAGAAAGAAACTGGGTGTTGAATGACAATTCCCTAGAAAACTGCAGGATGTAGAGCAAGCATTGAAAACCCTTGGCATTTGTATGTATTTGTGTTCGACTTTCATATCTGTGTCGCTTTGTTTCGCTTTCTCGTGTCTTTGTCGTTTTACTGTTGATCTGAGTATTGCGTTTTTACATATCTTTATTCTGATATCTTGATTTCTGGTTAAATTGATTTTGGCATATGTGATTTTATCTCCTGCTTGTGGTTGCATTGATTTTGACGTATATGCTTTTATCTCCTATTTCTGGTGTCTGTATTTTGATGTCCTGAATCTTCTATGACCAGCTACGCGCATTTGTTATTCAAACTGAGTGGTCCTGATGCCGCAGCTTAATTGCTTTCTTTTGAAGTCGTATTTTTGCTCTTCCTGACAAGAGTAAAGAAATGGGATTGAAGATGAACTTCCACAAAACAAAATTCATGTACAAGAATTGAAAATTTTGAGGTACATGAGACAAGCCTAGAAGTATCTGCATCCTACAGCTACCTTGGACAACAGATATCAATACATTAATAGGTGTATTAAACCTGACAAGAGTGCAGTGCAATCTTCAGGAGCAATTTACCATTACGTCTTAAAAGAAAAGTATTTCAATGCATTCTTCCAGTTCTTAATTATGGATTACATATATGAACCTTTACTAAACAAAATAATACAAAAGCTGCTGATAGAAGCATGGAGAGACGCATTCTCGTTGTAACCGAGAAAGGTACGAAATAAACTTATTATTCAGGAGAATGATGAAATTGATGACATCAAGATAAAAGTAGAGACAATTAATTGGCAATGGCTGAGGGATGTATTACAAAGCTGAAGCACGTGTCAAGACGACAAATCTGCAGAGTTGCATTCCGTCGGTGTAGTTTAGTCGATTAGAACAACAGGCTCCCGAGTGAGGAGGCGCGACTTCGATCTACATCACCAATAAATTTATGTTTTCACATTGGTGCTCGATTGTGAAAAATGGATCTATTGGCATTTGGGTTCTTCGAAAAATGTGTGATGTTTGTTCCACACATCTTCTGGAATTAATGAAGATCCCTTCTTCGCTTCAATCATAGCAACAAACAATAAGGTTTACTAATTCCTGGCATTGAACAGTGGTTAGGTAGGTGGTCGTAACACCAATAAGAGAAGATATGTGAGTCATAAAAGCAAATCTTTACTAAACTATGGCAGTGGCAATAGTAAGTATTTTGACTGCTTAGTTTTCCAAAACAATATTTATTATTATTATATATTATTCAGATTTAGACGAACGTAAGAAACGACCCTAACACCGATGAAATGTGATGTAGCTACGACAGTCCATCTGCGCATGTGCAAGCTAAAATCTGATCTCAAGATAGAAAGAAAAGCTGAATTGCAAGGGTGTTCGTAACGGGGATTGGTAACTTTAGGATATCCACAGGTTACACCCCTCGTGTTGTACATTATTTTAAAACTCTAGTAGGTAGCAGGTAACTCCTTCTCCCTTGGGAAAGAGGACGAGGGGAATCTAAATTTCGCTACGACGCATCGTTCGAATAGCATGAACAATTCATTTCTTTAATGGCTTTTATCACAGTTCGCATCAGGTTCTCGTAATTTACGCAGATGGTAATGAGATATTGTTACGTCTATGTAAAACGGGGTGAAATAATGATCAGTGATAGTTTAGTAGAATATGTTGTTGCGTAACAATGAAAAATCAGATTTCAACAATGGTTTTGACTACCGTTACCCATTTTCGTTATATCGAAATGTTTTACTTGGGATTTACTTTACTACTGTCGGGAAAGATTCATAGGATAAAAAATCTTCGCACATCAACCAGATGGTTTGAAAAAGCCATCTGGAAGCCATCTGGTTGATGTGCGAAAGCTTGGAAACGCTTATGTGTTTATTTCCCATGCCAATAAATCGGATCACTAGTATAGTGTTACTATTTACCACTTAATTGGTGTACTGTTCCTCGTTATCAATCTTCATGCTCTTCATTTCATTCTAAATAATTGCTGAAATCCAGCATAATAAATGGAATGAACAAAATTTCTGCAATAAATGTTAATGTTTCAAATTTATTTAAAAATATAGCTGAACTGAATAAAATCCATGTTACACCGCATTTTGAAATTTCTAAAAAACAAAAATTGAATAAATTGCAAAAAATGTTAACTAAAATTTAAGTAATTATATTTCATTAGCAATTAAATTTTAGTGTCTACAACCTGTTCGAAATCATTTCCGAAAATGGAGCTCCTTCAAAAGAAGTAGCAAAATGAGAAGATTAAGCTTTGTAATTGAATTCACCCATGTACACTCGTATTATCCCTGGTTGAAAGTAAAAGGTGAACACAATAATTTGCATCTATAATAAACAAAAAGAAATTATTTGAAAGCCAACGTTTTCCCGTCTAGATCGATTAAAATTGCAAAACTTCGTTAAAGGATTGATAATCAAAATCCATGCGTAGCATTGAAACGGTTTTAAAATTAATGATAATTTCAAGCCATGACAAAGGGGAGATGAATCTCATTCTCGATGACAATGCTACATACTTCCCCGCTACCGGAAGTAGCCTTCATCCACTCCCAAACTCCCATCTCGCATGACCCCAATAGCACTTTGCTCGCCCATAAGTCTCTGCCCGTTACCACCTAAAAATGACCTTAACCCAAATGCGTAGTCAGGATTTAATTGTGGTAGGTTGACCAGGTCAATGTTTCTGCTTGATCCGTGGGAGATCTGACTTCAAAATTCCATTAGAGCATGTTACTTCAATAAAAATACATCGAATTACCTTACAGAAAAGCGTATTCAGTAATGAATTTTTCGTGAACAAATGTACAGAGTCCTTTTAAAAAAGCATAAAGCAAAAACACAGTGTTAATCAATGATGTATTATGATTAATTCAGTCAGTAATAATTGCGCATACAATTTGTTTTGATGCCTCGGATACACAGGAAAACAACAACAAAAACATTCTTTCCGCATTTGCATTGAAATGTAAAGGAGTGAATGTAAGGGTTTCAATTGTTGCAGGCCGATGGGGGAACATCATGGTAATTTGAATCAAGAAAAATAAACAAAAATGAACAAAAGTGGGAAATTAGGAATGAGCTGGAGCCTCAGCAAAGAAGGTACGCGATCAGATTCCTCGCCAAGAGCTTTCGAGAGGGAGTCACGAATCTTCCGCACAGGCACTAGTACTTTAAAAGAGTCGAACAACGGACGTTCCATACAGTCCGATTCAAGATATTATGTAATTTAGAAATTATTTATGAATGGAAACAAATTCAGGGATGTAATACCTGTGGGCATAGTGCAATGATGAAAGTCACACAAATCGAAATTACGTGCATTTCGATCGATAACAAGATATATAAATATACATCTCCTCGTTGAATCTATGGCTTCGATGTGACACGGATTCAACGAGGAGCTGGAATCATTCGACACGTTGTGACGTATTACAGAAGTGACGGATATGTCAAAGCGGCAAAGCTGCAACGATAAGTTCTGTCGGTGTAGCTTAATTGGGAAAGCATTCGGCTCCGGAGCAGAAGGATGCGAGTTCGAGCGCCACACCGGCAAATTTGTGGTTTTTACCTCCTCGGAGCACTTTTTCAAGATACTAACCATATCTGACCGTAAGCACCCCACGAGCCAGGCCGTCTGGGAAATGCTCTGACCCAGTCTTCTGGCCATTAGAATTTGACCTTTTTCAAACTTTCTGATGTCCTCTGCCTTTCCCATCTGAAGAACAAGAATAACACTGGTTAACAGAGCTTAGCATCAGGTGTTGTTTATAACGTTTCATAACCTTCACACGCGCTGTCGTTTACCTGCAGTTGCTACGATTTGCATAAACACATTCTGGTCATAACGTTTTGGTTCTTCAATGTGCTTCCCAATACAGGATTCTGGTAACAGTATCAAGAAGGTCACGCCTTGCCACTGATGGAAGTACAGACAGATATTGAAGAAACTGTAATGCTGATTTCTATGATAAACTCAGTATATAGTGTGTAATATTCGTTTAAGTATAGCTGGCTATGAACACTACATAAAAACTACGTATTCAGTGAAACAGGAGTCATTCAAGTAAACGTCGGGAAAACGCTACGGCCAGCCTTTATTCAGCCACCTAATACTGTGCAACTTCCACAAGGTATAATCAAACTAATGTGAGTTAATCATACGCGGTCCAGTCACATTATTGTGACCACCAGCAAATTATATCCATAGTAACCGTGTGACAGCGCCCAAACTCGAGCGCTGCACATTTAGTCGAGAACCCATTCCCTAGTTTATTTATTTATTTAATTATTATTTTATTTATTCATTTATTTATATATTTAGTTATTCATTTATTTATTAATTTATTCATTTTTATTAATTCGTGTATTTTCGAAGAAAGAATCGTCTGGAATTCTTGAAACTTCCTTCTTTTACAAAGAGTTACTTCAAGCATGGTTTGCGGCGGACCTGAAACCTGCAATTTCATGCCCCCGCCTTTCCCAAAGGGGATAATGTACAATCGTAGTAAAAAGTCCTGCACCAGTTGACTGAAAGTAAAATGTTTGAAGTTTGAAGTCAACTTACACCGCGAAATGGTTAAATCAGGAATACCTATTACACATCATTTTAAAGGAACGTTAATGCTGAATTTAAATATCTTTACAGAATGTTATTACCAGTAGTAGAAGTGAAGTTACAAAGAAAAGTACCACGTGCAGTAATAAAAAGCAACAAATAGTGGAATATGTGAAATTAGTGCACAATGCATTTAACGTACAATTACTGTACAGTACATTATTGACACTTGCAGGACACTTGAAATAACTTACCAACAAAGAAAATACGCTTGAATATTTATATAATTTGATAGCCACGGTTACTTAGTAACAAAGTGCACCTTCTTTGCATGGAACTAATGAGCTTCTCTAGTTGTCCATTGGTGATAACACGGTGTAATAAGGCCCTTACAGACTCAATTAAGACTTTAATTAAAGACTTTAACTGAGTCTGTATGGGCCTTGTTACACTTTAACTTTGTTACTCTGGTTTTCTTATTGAATATTAAAGCGTATTTTTCTTGTTGGTCAGTTATTTCAAGTGCCCTGCAAGTTTCAATAATGTACTGTACAGTAATTTTACGTTAAATGCATTGTACACTAATTTCACTATTTTTTGCTTTTTATGACTAGATGCTGTACTTTTGCGTGTAACTTCACTTTTGTTACTGGTAATAACATTCTGTAAAAATATTTGAATTCAGCATAATATTTCCTTTAAAATGATGTATAATATGTATTCCTGACTTTACCATTACGCTGTATATGTTGACTTCAAACATCAAAAATTTGACTTCGGTCTATTGGTGCAGCACTTTTGGCCACGATTACATGTGACGTACTAGATAGATGACGCACTTGTCGCGACGGCAAAGTTGCAGGGATAGATTTCGTCGGTGTAGGTTAATTGGGAAGATATTCAGCTATGGAGAAGAAAGATGCGCTTTCGAGCCTCGCTACAGGCAAATTTGTATTTTCACAAGGTATGTTCAGCTAGCGGATGTGATGGTGTCCGTTAGTTGCCGAATGCTCATTAGGGGAGGATCACTACTAAAAACAGATCCGTCAACCTCATTCTATATATGTTCAATTGGGTTAAGATCTGGGGGCTGTGGCGGCCATTTTATCACTTTGAAATTGCTGTAGTTCTCCTAGACCACTTGTGATGATCCGAGTCTTGTGGCATGACGTATTACCACGTAGCCCTGCACATTTTAGGGTGTGCCTGGTCCGGAGTGATGGTGAGATATGACGTTAAGACACTTCTTGCATCCAAATGCTGTTACAGAGGTATTAAGGAACCCAATGCCTGTCATGAAAACAGACCCTACATCATTTCACCGACTGTACCAGCTTGCACAGTTAACGCTAGGCAGGTCAGTTCCATTGATTCGTGTTGTTGACGTCATATTTTCCATATTTTCCATCCATTAGCGTGTGTTAACTGAAAACGTGACTCATCGGGCAAGGAGACATTTTCACAGGCCTCAAGGCTTATTTTCCCCTAACACATTACAGACGAACTTATCGTCTTTTAGAAAGGACAAATGGTGCACGAAGGGGATGTCAGGTGCTATAGTCCATTCGCGCTGATATGTGGCAAACTGTGTATGCAGGGATTTCCTCCCGATATTGTAACTCGCGGTTACTTGACGCAATGTAGCTCGTCTGTTACCTCGCACAATACTTTCAATATGCCGCTTCCATCCACATGGAAACCGCTGACAGATTATTTTATTGTTTCATTGTACACTCTCGATGCAGTTGTTCTTGCGTAGTCGAGGTTTGCCGTTTCTGAGATGCAGGCGCTTCCTCACCTACAGCCCACTGTCTGTACACAGGAAAATAGGTTTCCAGAATTCTTTAAAATTCGTCTGAATCCCGAGTTTTTCGCATGTTGCTACTATCTCTACGCTACGTACACATATGCATCCTATATATACACGGTCGAGTCACATTATTGTAACCACCAGCTAACATCCAGAGTAACCTTCGTGTGCAGCGTGGACAGCAGCTAGACGGGCTGGGAGTGACTAAATAAAGTGTGGGAAGGTGTTCACAGGTATGTGGAGCCATGCTGACTGCAGTGCATTTGACAGCTACTGGAAGGTGTGTGGTGGAGGATTCATAGAGCAAGCAACACGATTAAGTTGATCCCACAGATGCTCAATTGGGTTTAAGTCTGGGGAATTAGGTGCTCAGGGAAGTATTTTGAAGTCTTCATCGTGCTCTTCCAACCACTATCGGACATTTCTATCTGTGCGATACGTCGTATTGTCATTCTGGAAGATTCCATCTGCCTCAGGGAAGACAATCAGCATGTGCGTGGTCTCTAAGAATGGATTCATAACGAATTCGGTCCATAGTGTCTTCTACTGGTATGAGTGGACCCAGTGAATGCCACGAAAACATTCTCCAGATAATAACGCTGCCTCCACCAGCTTGTGTTCTCCCAGCAATGCTTGAAGAGTACTTCTTCTCCGATGTTTCTCGTCTTTTACGCCAACGTCCATCTGTTCGATGAAGCAGAAAACGTGACTCCTCAGAGAAGGCAATCCTTTGCCAATCAGCTGAGGTCCAATTCCGATACTGCCATGCAAATGTAAGTCGTTTCTGCTGATGTACCTTTGTTAGCATAGGTGCAGTGACCATTAGTCTACATCGGAGCCCCATGCGTAGCAGGGTTCGCTGAACTGTCGTTTTAGACACACTTCAGACAGCCGTCTGTTTCATTTGGCCAGTGAGTTGCTCCAGTGTAGGGTGCCGATCAGCCCTCACGAACCTTCGCAGCCGACGTTCACTTTTCACATCAATGGCACGTGGCGCTCCGCAGTTTACACGTCGCTTACTCGCAATGGTGCCATTTCTCCAATCACGATACACTTTAACCACAGCAGCACGCGAACAGCTCACAAACTGCGCTGTTTCAAAAATACTGTCACCATTGGTTCGAAAACCGATAATCACCCCTTTTTGCAAATCTGATAAATCGCTTCTTTTATCCATGACAGCAACGAGTGATAGGTTTTCAGAAGGCCTACAGCACACCTTATATACCCTCCAAGCCAGCTCACAACAGGTGCCTTATTTCATTGGCTCGCGCTGTTGACGTCAAAAGTAGGAGGTGCTCACAATAATGTGACTCGACTGTGTATGTATATATAAATGAAGATTTATCGATTGATGGGAAAAAGCTGGAGGTAACCGATAATTGCATTTACCTTGGACAGCAGATATCAAGTAAGGGTCACGTTGATGAAGAAATTAATCGGCGTGTAAAACTTGCCTGGAGAGCTTTTGGGAGAAACAATGTAATTTTGAAGAGCAGTTAGCCATTCTGTCTCAAAAGGAAAGTGTTTGATCAATGCATCCTTCCAGTGATTATGTATGGTGCAGAGACTAACTAAAATATATACAAAGACTGCAGATAACTCAAAGAAGCATGGAGAGGTGCATGCTGGGCGTAACCAGAAAAGATAAGAAGAGAAACTCATGGATCAGAAAAATGACAAGAGTGGAAGATATCATGGTCAGAGTAAAATTCCTGAAATGGCAAAGGGCTGGACATATTGCCAGAAGGACAGACAATCGATAGATAACCAAAATTTCAGATTGCATTCCAAGGGTCAGGAAAAGACACAGAAGAAGAACACATGGGTCATGAGTGGATGAAATTCGAAAGTATGCAGGAGTAACATGGAGGAGACTGGCATAAGACAGACTGTTGTGGCAGAGACTTGGGGCGACTTTCATCCAGCAGTGGATTGATAATGGTTGACGTTGATGATGATACATACATACATACATACATACATATATATATATATATATATATGAGGAAATTTGTCATCTAAATAATAAAGGTAAGCAGCACTTGAAGATAATTATGGGAGATTTCAATGCAAAAATAGGGCGACGGCAACAGAATGAAACTTCAGTAGGTAAATTCGGTCACGGCAACAGAAACCAGCGTGGAAATACTCTCGTTGAGTTTGCAGAGGCAGAAGGTTTTTTCATCTTGAACTCCTTTTTCAAGAAAAAGCCACACAGGAAATGGACATGGAGACATCCAATTGGGACGACAAGTGAAATTGATTTTATTATGTGTAACAAAAAATTCGTCATCGAAGACTGCAGTGTGCTGAACAAGTTCAACACAGGTAGTGACCATAGATTGGTGAGATGTAAGATGCACCTCAACACTAAACTTGAACGTGGCAAGCTCATAAGACAAACAAAATGTATTGACATAACCAACCTTAAAAAACACCACAATACTTTCAAGTTGGAACTGAAGAACAGATTCTCTGCTTTAGAAGGCCTAACATCGGAAGAAGTGGATATTTCGGAAGTTAACAGAAAAGTAACCAAAGCTCTAATGGAAACAGCAACAAAATTAGCTGGGTCTAAGAAGAAGTTGCATGGGAACAAATTATCAGGAAAAACCAAAATGTTGATGCAAAAAGAAGAGAAATGAGGACAACTAAAGAAGATGTGACTTCCAAAGTGGAATATATAGAGCTATGCAAGACAACACGAAAAAGTATCACTGAAGATGTAAGGAAATTCAACTGTGAGCTAGTGAGGAAAGCAATTGAAAACAACCAAAGCCTTAAGATAGCAAAGGGACATCTCAGTAAGGGAAGAAAACAGATTATGGGTCTGAGAAAAGAAGATGGTTCTATAACAAGAAATAGAGGCGAAATTTTGACAAGAGTGAAAGATTTCTACTCCAAATTATATGAAAGGGATGATACATGTACTCCAGACATCATGAAAGGTACCAGAGTTCTTCCAGTCCTCCCAGCAGAAGTTGCTCATGCAATCAAGAACATGAAGCGGGGGAAAGCTCCAGGAGAAGATGGAATTACTATAGACATCATACAAGAAGCAAGTGGAGAAATTGAAACAGTACTCGCCCAAATTTTCACTCGATGCCTTAATGAAGGGAAGATTCCTGAGGATTGGAACAATGCTACAATGATCCTGCTACATAAAAAAGGTGACATTGAGGACCTCAGGAACTACAGACCTATCAGCCTCCTATCAGTGGTTTATAAAATCTTCACTAAAGTTCTTTCACACCGCTTGAAGGTAGCACTGGACATGGCTCAACCGAGAGAACAAGCTGGATTCAGGAGTGGCTACAGCACAATAGATCATATCCACGTACTGAGAGAACTAATTGAAAGAGCGAGGGAATATGAACTTCCATTGTGCATGGCTTTTATCGATTATGAAAAAGCCTTTGATTCGGTGAAACCATCAGCAGTTACAATGGCTCTGAAATCCTGCGGTATTGAAGATGCATACATTAATATTATTAATAACATCTATGAAAATGCAAGTGCAAAGATTCGGCTGTTTGAAAATACAACACACATAAAAATTGGAAAGGGAGTGAGACAAGGTGACACCATATCTCCGAAGCTCTTTAATGCCACATTGGAAAATGTCTTTCAATCACTGAACTGGGAAAACAAAGGGATAAAGATTAATGGAGATTATCTAACCCACCTTCGTTTTGCTGATGACGTAGTCATTTTTGCAACTACCCCATCAGAGCTGCAGAGTATGATCCAGGAACTTGCTGACAAGAGTAAAGAAGTGGGATTAAAAATGAACTTTCAGAAGACAAAAGTGATGTTCAATGCTTTTACAAGAAATGAAGATTTATCGATTGATGGAGAAAAACTGGAGATAACAGATACGTATGTTTATCTTGGACAGCAGATATCAAGTGAGGGTCACATTGGTGAAGAAATTAATCGGCGTACAAAACTTGCCTGGAGAGCTTTTGGAAGAAACAGCATAATTTTCAAGAGCAATATGCCATTATGTCTTAAAAGAAAAGTGTTTGATCAATGCATCCTTCCAGTGCTTACGTATGGTGCAGAGACGTGGACCTTAACTAAAAGAGACATACAAAGGCTGCAGACAACTCAAAGTAGCATGGAGAGGTGCATGCTTGGTATAACCAGGAGAGATAAGAAGAGGAACTCGTGGATCCGAAAAATGACGAGAGTGGAAGACATCATGATCAGAGTTAAATCCCTGAAATGGCAATGGGCTGGACATACTGCCAGAAGGACAGACCATAGATGGACAGCCGAAATTTTAGATTGGATTCCAAGGGACAGGAAAAGACCCAGAAAAAGACCACATGGGAGATGGGTGGATGAAATTCGTAAATATGCGGGAGTGACATGGAGGAGACTGGCACAAGACAGACCGTTGTGGAGGAAACTTGGGGAGACCTTCGTCCAGCAGTGGATTGATAATGGTTGACAATGATGATGATGATGATGATGATATATATATATATATATATATATATATATATATATACAGGGTGATTCCAAATTCTTAGGACAAACTTTCAGGGGTGGTAGGGCACACTAATCGTCAATGTGAGTCTCTTACACGAGGCCCTTCAGATGTCCCCATAGGAAGAAATCAAGACTTGATAAATCGGGTGATCGTGGTGGCCAAGCGACAGATCCACCTCGGCCAATCCATCGTCCCCCAAAGGTGGCATCCAGGTAATAACGCACATTAATGCTGAAATATGCTGTCGCCCCATCCTGCTGAACCTCATTTTACTTCGAACGGCTACTGGAACATAATGAAGCAATTCTGGTAAGACCTGCTGACATGGAATGACCCGGTTTCACAAAACTGGCGGTGCAAATGCTCAAAAATTTTATGATCAGGCACTCGCCTATTAGTTAAGCGTTCACGATACAATCTGTGGGCAGCTCTTCCATTTCCATTGGCAGTCCCATACATTAGATGCATGTCTGCCTCCTCGGAATTCGTGAATGGCTTCATTACATGCGAAATCAGCCTTGCGACTGACGGGTTAAAGCACAGGAACGATTTTCAAACTCTCCAAACAGCGCCCTCTAGCGCCTACACGCTTAGGTTGAGGACATACTTTGTTTGACAAAAAAGTCTTGTTTTAGT
Source organism: Macrothele yani (assembly GCA_039090855.1). Taxonomy (NCBI): domain Eukaryota; kingdom Metazoa; phylum Arthropoda; class Arachnida; order Araneae; family Macrothelidae; genus Macrothele; species Macrothele yani. Next base: position 86,259,826 of record CM077003.1, on the reverse strand, counting down.
GTTCCCTACCACACCTTAAAGTTTGCCCAGCAACTCAACAGCTTCAGACATTGCTGGATTTAAGGGAACTGTTATAGTGAAGGTGTAGCAGGAATTGTTCCCGGGGGCAGGGGGATATTCATCCACAACAACATTCCGGAGACATTCATTTTCACAACATTCCAACATTCCAAGGGGATACTACTAGTGGCTGATATTCGAGATAAACTAAAGCTTCCACGTCCTGTTCGGGACAATAGACGGCTGACTATCTTTCAGGTAACGGCGAATATAAGGGTCGTCTAAATGAAACATAGACTAACTGTTGGAGTTAATCCATATTACAGCATGAGAATATGTGCACAAGTAAATACACTGACGGAAAAAAAATTCCCAACGCCAAGAAGGGGTTGTGTTAGATAAACGACAGTTGGTAGGCGGTGAGAGTACATCTGTAAGATGACGTCTATGCAAATTTCGCTCTCGACGCATACGTGGGGCGCAAGTAGCGCCCCTCGGAATATGCAAAGCAGGTTTGCTGTAAATAAGCGCTGTAACGTTCGTGTGCGTTAGTTATCGTTGAGATTCGACGTAGTGTGTTGATGTTAGTCAAGAATGCCTTTAAGAAGACGAAGAAGCCATTTTCAACAGCTCACGGTGTTTAAACGAGGTCGTGTAATAGGGCTTCGAGAAGGTGGATTTTCGTTCCGCAATATTGCAGAACGACTTGGCAGGAATGTAGCGACTGTGCATGATTGTTGGCAGCGGTGGTCAAGGGAAGGTACTGTCTCAAGAAGACCGGGTTCCGGCCGGCCACGTGGCACTACCGAGAGGTAAGACCGCCGTGTACGGCGTATGGCCGTGGCGCATCGTACCGCGTCTGCGGCAGCAATTCGAGCTGCCTTTGCCACCACAGTGACACAACGAACTGTTACAAATCGGTTACTTGAAGGACAGCTCTGAGCCAGACGCCCTGTAGCGTGCATTCCACTTACTCCAAACCACTGCCGTTTGCGACGTCAGTGGTGTCAAGCTAGAGCTCATTGGAGGACGGAGTGGAAATCTGTTGTGTTTTCTGATGAAAGCCGGTTCTGCCTGGGTGCCAGTGATGGCCGTGTGTTGGTTAGAAGGAGCCCCGGTGAGCACCTGCAACCAACCTGTCTGCGGCCGAGACACACTGGACCTACACCTGGAGTTATGGTCTGAGGAGCAATTTCCTACGACAGCAGGAGCACTCTCGTGGTTATTCCACGCACCCTGACGGCACAGTTGTACGTCGGTCTCGTGATTCAACCTGTTGTGCTGCCATTCATGAACAGCATTCCAGAGGGTGTTTTCCAACAGGATAACGCTCGCCCGCATACCGCTGTTGTAATCCAACATGCTCTACAGAGTGTCGACATGTTGCCGTGGCCTGCTAGATCACCAGATCTTTCACCAATCGAGCACGTATGGGACATCATTGGACGACAACTCCAGCGTCACCCCCAACCAGCATTATCCCTCCCTGTATTGACCGACCAAGTGCAACAGGCATGGAACTCCATCCCACAAACTGACATCCAGCACCTGTACGACACAATGCATGAACGTTTGCGTGCCTGCATTCAACATTCTGGCGGTTACATCGGTTATTAATGTACCAGCATTTCACATTTAAAATGGCTCTTCTCGCGCTTACATTAAGCTGTGATCTTGAAACCTTAATCGATTAAATATGTTACCTATACAAATGTATTGCCGCCATTTCATTCCTCTACAACTATTTTTTCGTGGTGTTGGGATTTTTTTCCGTCAGTGTATATACATAACACACGGGTGCTTATAGCACTAGAAATAGGCACCCCTGACCTTTAGGTAGATGTCTCATCGATCGATAAGTTTATGTAAGGTGCTTTGGAACCCAGTGGAGAGAGAGAGAGAGATTTTAATTTTAATAAGTATTTTAAATTATGATAACATACATCGTGCTTAAACTAAAAAACGTCTAAGCACGATATATGACATGATAAATTAAAATACTTTATTAAAATTAAAATACAAGTGAGATCTTTCTGACCCTACCTTCAGGGTCCATCTTCAGACTAAAAGACAAATGGAACAAGGCCGCCAAAATTGCAGTTTTATAAGTATACTATGACGTAACGAATCATGATCTACGCATGTCCACAATTAAATCGAACGTTATCATAGTGATTAGAGATACACTCGAAAGTTGTAACATATGATATTATCAGCATTACAATACCCATAATTAACTTAAGTGTAATGCACCACTGCAATTTGAAGTAAATATGTAATTATTAACATATACAGCTAAGCTTTTCAGTCCAAAATGATGTTCCAATATGAGGAAACCCTTTTAGTGATGTCGACTAATCTCAAAGCTGCAACTCCAATGCCAATCTCCACAGGAACGGCATGGACATAGGCTTTTCGTCATTACAGCAGATAGAGTTCATTTTATGAATGTAAAGGCTCTCACTGAACAATAGCTGAGATTTAGATGAAGGGGTAGCAAGAATAGAAGTTTTTCCCCATACTGGTTCACGAGTCCTATTAAAAACTTGTCAGGCTAATGCTGTGGAAGTTGCACCATTTTTAATGTCATATTGATGTTCGGACAATCGGACTTTGAGTGTCCGAGCTGTGGAGCCAATATAGCAAGTGTCCTCCTCATTGGCGATACGGGACTTAAGATGGATTTCATAAATGTGTAGATCTTCTGGTCTGTCTCGGTCGTTTCTGATGATTGAAAATAGGTTTTGAGTCTTGAGTTCAAAGTTAATGCCAAAATTTGGATCCACAGTGAACCGCTTCGGAACCCACAGCGCGCACACTTTCGAATACCTCAGTTCTTGGTAGAGGAATGTGCCAATGGAGCCCCTGCTAATGCCTATTGCAGCTGATAACTCACTAACTGTTATTCTGCTATTAACTTTCACCAGTTCGTCCACTGCCGCGATTGTGTCGGTGTAATGGCCAACTCTTGGCAGATCCGAAGTGTTTTCATGTCCACCCTGAAATTCATTGCACCCTTGCAAGACACACATTCCCGTAAACCATCTGCGTGCGTGATACGATTTCTATCGGTTTGCTTCTCTCTTTTGTCAAAAATTGGATCACAGCTCGCTGTGCCCGCTTGAACGTATCCACAAGATAGGTCGTTTACGTTCCTTTGATATTCGTCACATCCAACACATCGTACCAACTAAATCCTTCACACGCTGCATTCCTCTTTTATGTGGGGTTACTGCAGCATCACTATCACTCCTGTGGGTTTTGCAGCGCCACTTGTCTACTCGAGTCTATATTTCATTTGAAAGACCGATATACAACCAGTGTGCACAGGGAAACGTTTTCAAGCACAAACCCAACAGACACTTTTGCGGAAGAGCCTAAGAAGTCGGTGGCCTGATTACGTGCCCACATTGACCAAACATCGTCCACGGTTCTTCCTGCTATGAGCACGGGAGCACTATGATCGGGAGTTGGACGACGAAAGACATCGCCTGGTCAATGAGTCCAGGCTCTAGCTCCAACATGCCGATAGACGGGTCCGTATTTGACACTGCTCGGGTGAACAACTGCTATCAGACTGTACGTTTGGAGGGAAACAAGGCGGTGACTGTAGTGGTATCACGGTTTACTTATTCTTGTAACAGCGCTTTGTATTGAGAGAGTAGATTCACGCACATTGTGAAATATTATTGATGAGTTCTATTCAACGTATCTTGTGTTACGAACGGCTCGTTGCTGACCAGCCTGACGTGCTTGTATTTCTAATAAAGTGCTCGTAGTTTGGATACTCGTAAGTTAACTTATGTTATCATTGAACCTTGCCCTTGATTTTGAAGTGTTGCATACACTACATTATCGAAAATATTCGGACACCACAATTTTTGGGGAAAGATGGCTTTATTATCGCAATTAGTAGTTAGTCGTTCCACCTTTTACTTGAATACATCGGCATATCGTCGAGGCATACTATCAACCAATTTCCGGTATATTTCGACAGGAATGGCTTGGCATTCATCCCGCAAAGCTGCAGCCAGAGTGAAGAACAAAGATGGTCGTTGTGGTCGATTTCCTATTCGTCCCGCAAAGCAGCAGCCAGAGTGAAGAGCGAAAATGGTCGTTGTGGTCGATTTCCTATTCGTCGCTCCAGTTCATCACCAAGGTGTTCTAGGGGATTAAGATCAGGTCTCTGAGCAGACCATTTTGAAGAAATAAGTTCTGCACACGCCGTGCAGTGTGGCAGGAGCTCTATCGTGTTGGAAGAGACAACGGTCATTTACACAATATTGCCACATTGTTGACAGGGCAGAATTATCCAGAACGTCAATGTACACTTCGGAGTTCATGGTTTGCGGTATAATAACCAACAGGTCGAGTCCCATCCGAGAAAAACAACTCCATAATATGACGGAGCCTCCGCAAAAACTTAACATTTGGAAGAACACAGTCCGACAAAAATCGTTCGCCGGGCTGTCGCCAAATCCAAACATGCCCATCAGATCGAAAGAGTGAAAAGCATGACACACCACTCCAAAGAACAGCTTTCTAGTCTCCCACAGTTCAGGAACGACGGGAGACACACCACTCCAAACTGTGCTTCGTATTCGCAGTTGTGATGTGTGGCTTGTATGTTACTGCTCTACCATAATAACCCACATCGTGCAACTCTCTGCAGATAGTTATGGTACTAACTGAGACATTACAAGCATTTTCTACTTCCGCAGTGATGGAAACGGCAGAGGAAGAATGGAATTTTTTAACATTTCTTACCATGGCTCTTCTGTCACGTTCCGTTAGTTTGGGCGGTTTCCTTGCCGTCCTTTCGCTGTAGTTGCACCGTCCTGTTTCCATCTCTTCACGACATCACTTACAGTCGATTTTCGTATGTTTAGTTTAGCTTCAATGCTCCGTATGGAAACGTTACTCAAATGACATCCTATGAACAACCCACGCTGGAACTCGGAAAGTTCATCTCCACGCAGCATATCCACTTCAAAGTTATTGATAACACGACAGAACCTTTTAACTGTATATACGTACATGCCACTCACAGAGCGCCTTCCTGCGCAGTTGTTCTTTACACTTACGTAAATATTTGGTGGTGTCGGGATACTTTTGATAATGTACACTGGTGTGCAAAAATTAAGGACGAAGAGGAGAAATTAGCATAACAGCGGAACGAGCAGGCAGAACGGATCGAAAGACCACTCGGGAGATAGACTAGGGTCCGGTACGGTAGGGCATGCGCATATATGCAGCATGACGGGGGTCGGGGGGTCGGAAGGGTATAAAGCACACGAGCGGTGTACGCTCAGCAATTCAGTGAAAGTTATTGCACAGTGTACATCGGTTTGAACGACGTCGAGTTGCTGCCACCGTGTGATATGGCCAACAGGCATTCCAGTAGACGACATCTGGATGACTTTACCCGAGGTCGCGTCATTGGGATGTTGGAAGAAGGTCGAAGTGTGACTAGTGTGGCCGAGGTGTTCGGGATCGCTCACAGCATCGTTTCACGAGCTTGGAAAGCATTTCAAACGACAGGAACAGCTGTCCGAGAGTTTAGCAGTGGTCGTCCACGAGCAACCACGGAGGCGGACGACCGGTATATTGTCTTACAGGCGAGAAGAAACAGACGGCAGACAGCGGGAGAAATCGCAAGGCACATGCAACAGACAACTGGACGTCCGTTATCGCGTTTTACCGTGGCCAAGAAGGTGCACAAAAGTGGTCTATTTACACGACGACCAGTACGGTGTGTGACATTTACGCCTGCTCATCGGAGACGGCGGTTTCTGTGGTGCCAGGAACAGAAGAACTGGACACAACAGCAATGGGGTCGAGTTCCCTTTACCGATGAGAGCTTATTTAGTCTGACGAGCAATTCTGGACGTATACACATCTGAAGAGAGCAGAGAAGACGTAATCACACCTCCAACATCATCGAAAGGGACCGGTTTGGAGGTGGCGGAGTTCTCGTTTGGGGTGGTATCATGCTTGGTAGCCGTACTGACCTCCACATCTTTCAAGGAGGTTCAGTCACTGGTGTCCGCTATTGTACCGAGATTCTCCTGCCTCACGTGCGTCTGTTTAGAGGTGCTGTGGGTCCTGAGGTCCTCTTCATGGACGACAACGCTACACCTCATCGTACAGTGGCTGTCGCAGAGCTGTTGGAGAGTGAAGATTGGATTGGCCCGCAAGGTCCCCCACACCTAAATCCAATCGAACACGTGTCTCGGGAGACGCTTGGCAGCACGTCACCAGCCGCCAGCAACAATTTCACAGCTGCGATTGGTGCTACAAGAGGAATGGGCCGCGATGCCTCAACAACTCCTTGACAACCTCGTCCTCAGCATGGACAGACGTTGCAAATCCTGCAACGCAGTCAGGGGTGATCATATCCCCTACTGAAGACTGTATTTTTCTTGGCAGTCGCCTGTCACATGGACGTTTTTGTCTTCTGTCCAGTAGTGCTCGAAGCTACCTTTTCAATAAAGTGCCTTTGTATCCTTTGGATTCCTTGTTTGGAAGATTTTGCTCACTTGTCCCATATTCTTACATCTTGGGGATCTTATGGTATGATTTGAATCGATGTGGAGCACTTCTGCACAACGTTACATTCGAAAAACCATCTCATCCTTAATTTTTGCACGCCAGTGTATATGACTAATTAAGACTTTAAGTACAAGCGACTGAATCTCATCTGGCAAAGTGACGAATTAAGTCTACAAGCTGAGCTATTTAAGTAAAGCTAATTCAATAAGCTTACAAGAGTTTAACCAAGCTTCAAGTTCAGTACTAAGCTTTAAGTATTTTGAAGTTGGAAGTTAACGTAGAAGAGTACCACGCAACAAGACCAGTTAATACATTTTGTGTCATATGTCCCATAAAGACAGCTATAACGTAATTTCTTTTCGTGCTGAAATATTGTCGGTCTTATGTTATGTTTAAACCACTAGATAATAATAATAGTTCGTAATTGAATTATTACGGCCAGACGAATCATAAAACAGAAGTCAACTTACGGGAATACTTTTTATTCCAGCACTTAATCATAGAACATCTCACATGGCACTTTCACATTTTACTTGACAATCAAGGCCTATCATATCCATCCCAAGCAACTGTTATCTCGTCATTTTATCTATCGTCCTTATCTCATACATTCATACGTCACGTTCACTCTGACCTCAATTGTGTTGCCAACAGTGTTCTCGTGAGAGAGAAGATGTCACGTTAAGTTTGGATGTATAACGGAGAACAAACTCAAAATTTACTTAGGAAAAGAAACTAAAATTGAAAGTTAATTTAGAATATACGTCACACAACGGTTGGTGACCTGAGGCTCGAACTGTAAAAATGGTCCAAGAATCTTGTTCAAGCATTTCGCGTGCTCCCCTATTCTTTAATTCCCGACTTGAATCCCATCTAACGTTTATAGAATGCAATTGAAAACGTCCACGCTAAACCGTCCACGTTAATGTCTTGCTCCGTAACAGAACAGCAGGACGACATTCTGTCCAGACGACATAGAATACCCGACGACATCTTCTGTGGTCTGGTGGTGCTTAGTGGAGTCGATGCTGCCGGGGTATAAGAGATCATGGCGGCGAACGGCTACCCAATTCACTGTTAGATAGCTGGTTTCCGATGAAATCTGTTGAAGCTAGCTGTGTGAAGTTGGAACATCTGAGGGATTTTACCTTTGCTTCAAAATGTTTGGTAATGTATTTTTTCTGCACGGTAATGCTATTGCTGTATAGTAAACTCCTCAGAAACTTGAAACTTGTATCACCCTGGTACAAAAGATCAAAACCGCGTCTCCTGACTTTCGTCTGAGTATGTTATGCCATCAAGGCTCATATGGAGCTGATTATATGGTAACAGTTAAATGTAGCATTTCTGTGCTTAAAAATATAGTACATGCTTGTATGTATGCCATTTTTTGAAAAGATTTTTTCTCCATTCATTTCTGTGATACTTATAGTAATCTTTGTCAGGATTTCGGGTTTAGGAAGGAAAAACACGTTATTTCTTAAGTGACAAACGTATGCTTCTTGACGACTGATTTCTTTCTTACGTTGTTTCTTTATTCCAATTAGTATGCTTTACACTGCTTCTAAACTGCGCTTCTTCAGCCGTATGAGTCTCTACGAGAAGACGGAATACCTATTTAAATCTCTAAACAGCTTTCTTTTCCTACAATGTTTTAATGTGACACATGGGACCATAAAAAAGGCCGAAAAGTTTTCATTCTGTCTCTTCCGTGGATACAAACAGGAGAGGGGCTGTGTTTGAAATGCAACAAAAGAAAGTATACTGCTGTCACATGCTTGGAAAATTATTGAAAAAAATATATGCACACGCGTAAAAGAATCCTTTTTATTTGTGGTTTGTGAAATGTTCATAGCAATATACACGTAGAATGAATCAAATAACAAGAGTTGTCAAAAATTGATTTACCGTTGTATTGCTATGCAAACTGAGAAACATTACACGAGCTTTGTTTAAAGATGAAATTCTGGGTGCCCAGTCATGTATAAACATTTTCAGGTTTTGTCTAAAATCGGAAGTTCTTCCGTCCGACGAAAAATTATTTCCCCCCTTAATCTTACATATCCGGTAAATAACTAAAAATGAGGGGGGGGGGATTCCTCAAAATAAAGTTTTAAACACGGATTATATATATGAAAAATTTGAATAACCCCTTGTGCCTGTGGAAAATCAAGCCACTTTCTACTATTCGCAAATTCAGTTAACGCGGTCCTCAAGCTGTATAAATGTCCCTTATATGCATACGCATACCTTCGTAAAATTATATGCGCATACTTTCGATTTTCAAGAAAACCGGAATTAACAATTTCCCTTTCAATTATTGTACTAGAATGATACACATAATTATTATTAAGGAAGAAAATCTCAGTTCATTGTAGTTCATCATAGATGAGAGCATAATACATGTGCCACTTGCGACAATATCGGACACTTACTATAGAAAAGTCATTTTTAATTTTTTTACCTTGAAATATTACCCGTTAAATTTATGCATTTTCAGGAAGCTGCTATACACTGGTGTCCAAAATTAAGGTGACAAATACAAATTCGAGCATATGCCCAAAATGAGATAGATTATAAAATTTTTTCAGAGACATGTGTAAGGAGAAACGCTAAGTCGACTTACCTAAGCAACACTGTGCTAGCTGCTTTAGATATATGCAAATGACGACCGTACATCATCAAACTGGCCGGCACGCGACCTTGATAAATGTTATTCTGAGAGAGGTGAGGCAACTGAATCTTGAGTTGGAATATTAGTAGAAGAATGGCTCCGCTCCACCGGTAGATTGGAAACAGAGCGTTCGCAAACTGAGGTAGCAAGATGGCTCAATGTGTCGAGGCAAGGGGTCTCCAATCTCTGGAAACAGTTTCAGGAAACCGGAACAAAAACCAGAACGCCAGCACAAGAACTTCCACGAGCCACAACAAGTCAAGACGACCGGTATTTGTCTCTAACAGCTCGCCGCCGTAAGGAGTCGATAGACAAGCAACTCACGCAGAAGCTCTCCTCTGCTACGCGAACTGTGATATCGAGGTAAACAATTTACACAAGACTCCACGAGAGAGGTCTGTATGCAAGAAGGACAATGGTCTTTATCCCACTCGCTGCATTGCATAGAAGGGTCCGTCTGAATTTGGCCCGACATCACCACCCCTGGACCTCTGATCAATGGGCCTGTGTTGTCTTCAATGACGATTCACGGTACACTCAAAACACGAATTCTCGAAGTGTGAACATTTGGGGAGAAGCTGGAAGCGGAAATCTTCTCTCCAATCTTAGGAAAATTGACCGCGACGGTGGTGAAGGGCTCCTGATTTATACTGGCATCGTGTTGGATGGACGCGCGCCTCTACACTTGTTTCCAGGAGGCACCAGACAGCTGCACACTAGAGGGATCCTAGAGCCCTATGTACGGCTTTTCAGGAAAGCTGTTGGACTACAGTTCCTTTCTATGGACGATAATGCCCGTCTCCATAGAGCTACGCCAGTCGACGAATACCTGGAGAGTGAGGACATACAGAGAATGAAGTGGCGCGCGAGAACTCGGGACCTGAACCAGATATAGCATGTCTGGGATGCCTTGGGAAAAGCAACTGCAAGCCGGCAGCACCATCTCACAATTCTGCAGGTACTCCGACTCGCCTTATTGCCTCAAACTCCCACTCACAGCCTTGTAAACATCATGAGGACTGGTTGTGAGAGCTGTATTGCTGTTCAGGGCAATCACACTCCCAATCAGCCCGAAGTTTGCACCACTTGCTGCATCACTTTTGGACTACCATACGTCCGTGTGCATGCTTCCTCCTCATGCGGTGATGGCATTCCTTCTTTGTTGTGTATTGCTGCGTTTTCGATATCATCATCATCATCATTGTCAACCATTATCAATCCACTGCTGGACGAAGGTCTCCCCAAGTTTCCTCCACAACGGTCTGTCTTGTGCCAGTCTCCTCCATGTCACTCCCGCATATTTACGAATTTCATCCACCCATCTCCCATGTGGTCTTTTTCTGGGTCTTTTCCTGTCCCTTGGAATCCAATCTAAAATTTCGGCTGTCCATCTATGGTCTGTCCTTCTGGCAGTATGTCCAGCCCATTGCCATTTCAGGGATTTAACTCTGATCATGATGTCTTCCACTCTTGTCATTTTTCGGATCCACGAGTTCCTCTTCTTATCTCTTGGTTGCACCAAGCATGCACCTCTCCATGGCCCTTTGAGTTGTCTGCAGCCTTTGTATGTCTCTTTTAGTTAAGGTCCACGTCTCTGCACCATACGTAAGCACTGGAAGGATGCATTGATCAAACACTTTTCTTTTAAGACATAATGGCATATTGCTCTTGAAAATTATGCTGTTTCTTCCAAAAGCTCTCCAGGCAAGTTTTGTACGCCGATTAATTTCTTCATCAATGTGACCCTCACTTGATATCTGCTGTCCAAGATAAACATACGTATCTGTTATCTCCAGTTTTTCTCCATCAATCGATAAATCTTCATTTCTTGTAAAAGCATTGAACATCACTTTTGTCTTCTGAAAGTTCATTTTTAATCCCACTTCTTTACTCTTGTCAGCAAGTTCCTGGATCATACTCTGCAGCTCTGATGGGGTAGTTGCAAAAATGACTACGTCATCAGCAAAACGAAGGTGGGTTAGATAATCTCCATTAATCTTTATCCCTTTGTTTTCCCAGTTCAGTGATTGAAAGACATTTTCCAATGTGGCATTAAAGAGCTTCGGAGATATGGTGTCACCTTGTCTCACTCCCTTTCCAATTTTTATGTGTGTTGTATTTTCAAACAGCCGAATCTTTGCACTTGCATTTTCATAGATGTTATTAATAATATTAATGTATGCATCTTCAATACCGCAGGATTTCAGAGCCGTGGTAACTGCTGATGGTTTCACCGAATCAAAGGCTTTTTCATAATCGATAAAAGCCATGCACAATGGAAGTTCATATTCCCTCGCTCTTTCAATTAGTTCTCTCAGTACGTGGATATGATCTATTGTGCTGTAGCCACTCCTGAATCCAGCTTGTTCTCTCGGTTGAGCCATGTCCAGTGTTACCTTCAAGCGGTGTGAAAGAACTTTAGTGAAGATTTTATAAACCACTGATAGGAGGCTGATAGGTCTGTAGTTCCTGAGATCCTCAATGTCACCTTTTTTATGTAGCAGGATCATTGTAGCATTGTTCCAATCCTCAGGAATCTTCCCTTCATTAAGGCATCGAGTGAAAATTTGGGCGAGTACTGTTTCAATTTCTCCACTTGCTTCTTGTATGATGTCTATAGTAATTCCATCTTCTCCTGGAGCTTTCCCCCGCTTCATGTTCTTGATTGCATGTGCAACTTCTGCTGGGAGGACTGGAAGAACTCTGGTACCTTTCATGATGTCTGGAGTACATGTATCATCCCTTTCATATAATTTGGAGTAGAAATCTTTCACTCTTGTCAAAATTTCACCTCTATTTCTTGTTATAGAACCATCTTCTTTTCTCAGAGCCATAATCTGTTTTCTTCCCTTACTGAGATGTCCCTTTGCTATCTTTAGGCTTTGGTTGTTTTCAATTGCTTTCCTCACTAGCTCACAGTTGAATTTCCTTACGTCTTCAGTGATACTTTTTCGTGCTGTCTTGCATAGCTCTATATATTCCACTTTGGAAGTCACATCTTCTTTAGTTGTCCTCATCTCTCTTCTTTTTTGCATCAACATTTTGGTTTTTCCTGATAATTTGTTTACATGCAACTTGTTCTTAGACCCAGCTAATTTTGTTGCTGTTTCCATAAGAGCTTTGGTTACTTTTCTGTTAACTTCCGAAATATCCACTTCTTCCGATGTTAGGCCTTCTAAAGCAGAGAATCTGTTCTTCAGTTCCAACTTGAAAGTATTATGGTGTTTTTTAAGGTTGGTTATGTCAATACATTTTGTTTGTCTTATGAGCTTGCCACGTTCCAGTTTAGTGTTGAGGTGCATCTTACATCTCACCAATCTATGGTCACTACCTGTGTTGAACTTGTTTAGCACACTGCAGTCTTCGATGACGAATTTTTTGTTACACATAATAAAATCAATTTCACTTGTCGTCCCAATTGGATGTCTCCATGTCCATTTCCTGTGTGGCTTTTTCTTGAAAAAGGAATTCAAGATGAAAAATCCTTCTGCCTCTGCAAACTCAACGAGAGTATTTCCACGCTGGTTTCTGTTGCCGTGACCGAATTTACCTACTGAAGTTTCATTCTGTTGCCGGTGCCCTATTTTTGCATTGAAATCTCCCATAATTATCTTCAAGTGCTGCTTACCTTTATTATTTAGATGACGAATTTCCTCATAAAATTCTTTAATTTCTTCTTCAGGATGACTTGTGGTGGGGGCATAAGTTTGAATAATCTGAGCCTGGTATCTTCTCGATAGTTGGATAACGAGTCGTGCAGCTCTGTCCGAGGAACTTTCAACTTCTAATACTTTATCCTTCAGTTTCTTGTTTATTATAAATCCAACACCACTAGTTCTGCCAGTATCTGTCCCACGATAATAGAAGAGATGTCCACTTTTCAGTTCAATGAGATCTTCTCCTTTTCTCCTTACCTCACTCAGCCCGACGATGTCCCACTTGATCCTTTGTAGTTCCTCTTCCAATTCAAGAAGCCTTGAATCAGAAGATAGGGAGCGTGCGTTGTAGGTAGCCAAGGTCAGCATCAAATGGCAGCCTAGTCCGGTCCTCCGGGGATTCTTAGCACCCTCTGCCTTCATGTCGCACTGGCCGCTGCCTTGGCCAGGTACATTCCAGCTGCCGGAGACTGAGGGCCAAGATTTAAGTTGTAGAGTCATTTTGGAGGTGTTTGGCCATAACTCACCACGCTGGCCAAGCGGGTTGGTGAGTGTGGGATAGCATTTCCTCTGATCCCGATGGTATAGTTATACCGCTATTTGCGGTCGTCAGAGCCCCTTTAGTGGGAACAGGATGCACCACGAGAAGGCGGGGTTGACATTTGTCAAGGAGAGGCTGTGATGTTACGATATATATATATGCCCGTACCAACTGTTATTAAACTTTGTAGTGCCAATTTACCTGTCTTTCTGGCTTAACAGTTGCACGTGCGGTTCCTGTAGGGAAGGTCCTTGGTTCGAAACCTACCAGAGGGAAAGGGGTCGTGAAAAGGATGAAAAAGCCAAAATCGAAGATTCTACGAAACTTCTGTATAAATGCGAAAAACCCGAAAGGGACTTTTCTGAAATGAAAAGAATTACCGACTACGGAAATTCTGTGGGAAACTTTTAAAAACGGAAATCTCGTTAAAAGACTGATACTCTCCAGCAACTTTGCTGCACGCTATTTTCAGGAATTTTCTGTGAATTCACATCTCATATTTTTTTTACAGAAAACCATTCTTAATTATAAAAAAATCAAGAGATCATCGTCTTTAGTCCCAGATTTAAAGCCTAAGCATTTCACTATGAAATTAGCCTTTAAAAAAATCGGTCTTCACCTATCCGCTCCCCAAAGTTTTAACCACAACTCCAAATGTTTTCAACACTCTCACAATTTGAAATTCCTAGAAAAATCTAAACAAAACATTTTAGTCTTACTTGGGATTTGAAATTAAAGGGAACAAAAGCAAATTAATCCAGACGACTTGAGACAATGTGCATCCTAGGCAAGAGTAGCTTGCACAGATGTTATAAATCTCAAAAAAATTCCAATATTTTGCACTTGAAACGAAACTGAGAGAAACCAAAATAATAAAGAACTGTAGAACAAAACAGTCCCCAACTTTTGGTTTATTTTCTTTTGTTCTTTGAGAAATTAGAGTGCGACGGACGAAAGAGAAAAGTGTAACACTCAAGCATCATGAAGATTAGATTTCGATGCAGGAAATAATTTTATAATTCATCTGCCAGTAGTGGAAGAAGATTTTGATTAAACTGGCATGGTAAACTATGAAAAAGTTTATATTTATATATTAAATTATTTGTGGTTGACTCTATTGCTATACTGATTATGTTTGAAACTTGCAGCTAGGCGCGGTTTTGCAATAGTCATCATTTCTATGCTTCTTGCTGATTTTGTAAGTCTTGTGATATATATATATATATTCTATAAAGAAGATACCTAAGCAAACCTTCGTTTTAAATTCTAAAGTTTTTCCTTAGTCTTCAGTTTTGCTCTTAAGTATATATATATTATTTATTTATTTATTATGTATTTATTGCAGTTTGCTGTCTAACTTCCTTGACAAAGCCATCTTGTTGATGTGCGAAAGATTGGAATATTTGATTTTCTATTTTACACCAAGAAATTCGGGTTACTAATATAGTTATACTATTTAAAATAATTTTCTCTGTTATAGCTGTTTATATACTTTATATATGTATATAAAGAATCTTAAATTTTGCCTATTCAGAGCTGAGGTCTTTGAGATGTCGATTATATTGAAATAACTTACAGGACGTCAACTTTTTTCTCTTCTTCTTTATTTCTTTATTTTTCTTTTCTTCTAAGATTTAGGTGGTCCTATCTTTTGCTCTTTCGCTAACAAGGAAAATTGGAGTTCCGCCAAAAGCTTCCATATTACTTTCTCATTTTTATTCTATTTAATTTTTGTTGCTATTGCACGACCTAGGCAATGCATATCCATTCATGCCTCTCACCGCCAATCTCACAGGTTTTTCGGAGAAGACCTTATATTGTTTCGACCTTCTGCTCGTGATGAGGGTGGAAATGCGCATTAGCCAATTAACCACCCTGGGCGTGATGAATGAAACAAGTATACATGAGCATGCCTGAGGCTAGCAACTAAAAAGCGGCACCCAAAATGTTAGACTTTACCTTGAAAATTGCGTTCGTTGATACATCGTATTGCAATTTACGAAGCAAAATTTAATACCACGAATTGCAGGGGAACCAGTTTCACTTACATTTGACACTACCTGAAGATCCTACCAGTCCCAGACAAAATAAAGCATATGAAGTATCAGCTGGTGGCAGGTAGTTATCAGGGCAAATCTTAAGGTTATTTATGTATTTATTGGTACCTCCTAGGATCAGAGCTGAAGGCTGAAGTCTTGTGGAAGAAATTCTACTACGGCTGATATCTTTAAGTCTTTTTCCAACGAGAACGTTGTTAATCTATCAAATTTCTTATACGATTTGTTAACAAAAGGTTTTTCGAAGAAACCACAAAATTCTAGAAAAATTTAAAAACAACAACAACAAACAAGATGTAAATCCGGGCATCGAATTTACGTGAGCAAAAACTAAATGCAAAAGATCAAACCTAAAAAGGACTTGAATAAGTTCCAGCGAAGTCGCCTGTACCATACAAACAAACATTCTTAGTACAAATATTTTCAAAATAGTAATATATTTTTATGAAGTTAATCTGTTCTTCACATATATTAGATATTAAATAGCTTGACGAGCCCAGATTTGAGCGCCTGCGGTAATATTATATAAAATAACTACAGTACACTACAAGAGTTTAGAAAATATTCTTCTGTTTAGAAATATTTAGATCGTCCCACAAAGATTCCATAGAATCCGTGTGGGATGCTCTGGGAACACGCTTTGTGGCACGTCAACACATACCAGAAATTATGCAACAGCTGAAGACGGCGCTGACCAAAGAATGGGCGATCAACAACCTAATGCAAAGCGTGGTCAGACGGTGCAAATCATACATTGATGTTAGCGGGGTGATCATATCCCTTACGCCGCCCCGGTGGCGCAGTGGTCTATGATCATTCGTCCGTAAGGGGTCCGGGTTCGAATTCCGGTCAGGCATGGATGTTGTGTTTGTCTTACGGCACTGGCTCTCTCCCTTCCCTCGAACCAGTGACCCTAAATTAGGGACGGGCGACTGCTTATAGCCCATTGAGTTGCTCACGGTGGTCGTTAACCCTCCAATCAAAAAAAAAAAAAAAAAAAAAATAAATCATATCCCTTACTGAGGACCTCTTCTTGCTACGTACCGTCTTTGGCACTGATGGATCTGTATAATGGCACCCAGTGCTATGTAGCCAATTCCGAATAAAGTTATCCTTTAGTATCTGCAGCTGTGTCGGTGTTGTTTCCGTGATCCATTCGGTAAGTAATGGAGTTCGTATGGTTTGAATTTCACATATCCAGGTAGGTCAAACCCTGGCTCGTCCTTAAGTTTTCCACACCAGTGTATTACACGACGTTACTAATCGTACAACCTAGTTTTACAATTATATTTTAAGATTCGTACAAAACGTTAATAAAACATTCTATGATTTAATTAATTCCGAATTATGTTTGACGAGTAGAAGAACGGCAGATCAACCTAACATAGCGGATGAATTCTTCATTCGTTGCGGTTAGTTTCAACACTTTTTTTTTAATTTTATTTGTTGGAACATGACTCAATTCTTGAGGTTAACTTTACGACGCAAAGAAAATGCCATTTCCTGTTATGAGCATACAATGTTAAAAGTCGTAGCTTTGAGTTTCTCCTTTTCATTAACATCTGAACAACATCACGTTGTTTAGTTTTGTCTGCGGTTGAAATACATACGTGTGCATCCTGTAAATCACACACCCACAAATATGCGGACTCAGTTTCTGCGTCTTTATCTCATATTTGTTTCCTAGACAATTTTTCCATTAATACAACTGCAGCAATCACTTCCTGTTAAAGCAGAGCGGAGAGATAAGAAATAATTTGCCTGTGCATTTCAGTAGCTAAGTTAAGCGATTTGAGCCTGTGAAAAATATCTCGCATTCGGACAAAGCGATTTCACTAACGATTGTCTCGAATCAGCAAATGTAATGCATAAGTCTCGAGGAATTATTAGAATGCATTGATGACCTAAAAGTTATAATAAAATTATTTACCTAAAGTTTTTACTTTTCACTGAAGATTTAAAAGCTAGAGCATCGCACGAAACACTCAGTATTTAGTGTAAAACACTGGCTAATAAAGCAACCATTACATCCAAGTCGTTTCAAAAAATTAATCGCAAAAGTACAAAATAAAATATAATGAACTCAACAACTTTATGATTAAGTTTCGTTAAATACACCGAACCATAAAAACTAGGATTCTTTTGTCAGGTGACATACACGCAGGGCTTTTTATTTTTTCGTGGATTGGGCCGGTATCGCGTTTGCTTTTACCACACAAATGCTTAGTTTTGAGTTTTGGAATAATTATTTAATTAGAATGCCGTAATAACCGTAATACGTAACAACGTGTAATTATTTTGTTTAAGTAATGTAATAACTGTAGCGTGTGAGGGGAAAAGATGGAAAGAGATTCCTTGCGTTCGATTTCTTCTACCATGTACATGGGAAAGTTGCTTTCGTGTACATAATGTATCACTGTATAAGCTTTGTACAGCGATACATTATAATGTATTACATAATGTAACGCTGTACAAAAGTTTTTCCCTTTTATATATAATACTATATATATATAAAGAGAATTATACTATATGATGAACAAAAACTCAGGAAGTTATCTAACAGATTTCTGTTCAGTGAAAGAGATATAATCTATGGTTTTAGAGAATACCTACAGCTTTAACCCTCCTGGTGGCAAGCACGCATATATACGTTCGGAGATTTTTGCGCCCTAAGCGACGACGACGCAATAACATGTTCATCGAATACCTGTTCAAAAGCGGCGACAACGTAGTGTTGCGTCGAAATATTTTTCAGGCTCATACGGACGAGAACGCATACATGCGCATTTTAACGATGATGATTACTATAGGAAGGCAGGACGCTTTTAGGGGAGCTTCCTGTTATACATCTTAAAAATTTCCCATTGCCTCTTCCAGAGCTCATGCCACCTAGAGGATCAAGGAAAAGAGAAACCTAAATAACTTTTACAGCTCATGTGAAGTTTACAAACCATTGCTGTATCTTCTAGCGACCGTGAAAGGGGATTTTCTCAGACGATTTGATAATTAGCCCAGTTAGAATTTCTCTTTCAGCCACAGTAATATCTGATCATTATTCATTTGTTAGGCCTCCGCTTACACAGTTTAGTCCTACAAAATGTTTCTGATCATGTCTCCTTCGAGGACACCATTTGGCAGAAGATAGAAAAAAGCAGTCTCTTTCATTTTGTCGACAATCACTTTGTCGACAATTCATTTCGTCGACAATCACTTTGTCGACAATTCATTTCGTCGACACTATATATGTAAACAGTCGATTCTTAAAAAACCGAAAAAAAGTTCAGGACCAACAAATTCCGTATACTATCTCATGGTACTCTTTTAAACCGTACACGGTTTTTGGAAGAGGTCGGGGTCCAGGGTCAAGGGGACCACATACAATTTTTTTGTAAAATCTACAGTTTTCAATTTAGAACCACCAAATTTGGTATACTATCTCATGGTACTCTAACTTAGACCGTACACGGTTTTTTTGAAGGGTTCGGGGCCCGGGATCAAGGGGACCCCGTACAACATTTTCGTAAAATCTACAGTTTTAAATTCAGAACCACAAAATTTGATATACTATCTCATGGTACTCTAACTTATCCCGGGGTCAAGAGGACACCACGCAACATTTTCGTTAAAATCTACAGTTTTCAATTCAGAACCACCAAATTTGGCACTCTAACTTAGACCACAGATAGGGTATTGGAATGCAGAATTGTGTTGTAGTTCTTAAGTAAAAATTTTTGAGAAAATTTTGTATGGGGCTCCCTTTACTCCGGGTGCCGACCCCTTCCGTCTGTGGTCTAAGTTGGTGTAAGAGTACAATGAGATAGTATACCAAATTTGGTGGTTCTTAATTGGAAACTGTAGATTTTACGAAAATTTTGTATGGGGCCCCCTTTACTCCGGGTGCCGACCCCTTCCGTCTGTGGTCTAAATTGGTGTAAGAGTACAATGAGATAGTATACCAAATTTGGTGGTTCTTAATTGGAAACTGTAGATTTTACGAAAATTTTGTATGGGGCCCCCTTGACCCCGAGCTCTGACCCCTTCCAAAAACCGTGCACGGTCTAAGAGAGTACCATGAGATAGTATACCAAATTTAGTGGTTCTGAACTTTTTTTCGGTGTTTTAGGAATCTATTGTTTGCATATATAGTGTCGACGAAATAGGTTGTCGAAGAAGTGAACCAGACCCCCAAAAAAGCAAGGAACTGAGGAGAACGGTAAAAATATCTCAAGAGCTAAACAAAATTTAGACTATACACTCAGTATGCAAAACAAAAGAGATAGAGGGTGATGGGAAGTCTATATGGGCATACATACCCCGCGCAGAATGGAACAGACCCAAACCGAACGCAGGCGATAAGCAGGCGGCCAGTACAGCTTCCCAACAGCGTATCGCAGTAAACGAACATGAGTAATCGTGGTGATATGAGATACCTTGACACTGAACGCATTGTCAGCGCAAAACAGATGGGTCCTTTTACCGCCCAAGTGGTAAGAACCCTAGGGTTTCCGAGGGCAACCGTTTCAAGGGTGTACTGCTAGTGTACCATCGACGGATATACCAGCGCCCAGAGAGCAAGCGGTTGCCGACCACACGTCATTGATGACCGCGGCTGACGTAAACTACCCAGGTTCCTACAGATCGACCGCTTGGCAACGACGGTGCAAATCACATCCAGATTAAATGTCGGAGCCTCAAGCAGCGTCAAGTGAACGGTACGGTGCACGTTACACACCCTCAGCTACGGAAGCCGTCGCTCTACTTGTGATCCTCTGTTGACTGCTCGTCATCGCAAATTACGCCTCGCCTGGTGCCGGAGACATAAAAACTGGACTTCTGCTGACTGACGTGTCGTGTTATTACATAAATATCTTTTTCAGCTGTACCGAATTGACGGGAAGGTGCGGGTGTGGCGTTGATAGCATGAGACCGTGGTGCCGTCGTGCCAGGTCCGCTCTGTTCAAGGCGGTGATGGCTCTGTGATGGTTCGGTGGTCCTTCTCGTGGGACACATTTGATCCCTTAGTGTCTCTGGAGAGATCCTTAACAGTTGCCCGCCACCAGCATGTGCTGGCTGATATTCTGCATGCCTTCGTGGCCTTCGCGCATCCTGCGGCACAAGACAATGCGCCGCCGCACTGTTCCAGCAAGACAATGCGCCACCGCACTATTCCAAAAGACAATGCGCCGCCGCACTATTCCAGCAAGACAATGCGCCGCCGCACTGTTCCAGCAAGATACTTGGCCTCAACAACCAAAGCATGATTCGAAAAGCACTCTTCTAAGTTTGGAACCATCCCGTGGCCCCCAAAGTCCTCGGATTAAACCCTGTTGAAGCTCTCTGTGATTCCGTGGAGCGGAACATCAGATCCATGGATCCTGGACCGACGTCTCGGGCGGAGTTGTGGGCAATGCTGAAACAGGCACGGCTGGCATTGCCTTCGGTAACCCTCCGGCATCTCGTGGAGTCGATACCTCGGCGTGTACAGACTCTTATTTGCACTAGAGGAGGACCAACACGCTATTTGGTGCGTATCTGTAACGTTTTGTATATTGAGTGTATATCAGGATCAATATACAGTTTCCTTCTGTTGCCCGGTGTACTTGTGAATATAAAGCAGTTTTCTGCAGGTGATATAGTTCGAATCCCTGCTCCGGAGCCTAATATTCTTCCGAATGAACTACGCCGGAAAAGACTCACATCTTTACATATATCTCGTCACATCTTTCATATATACAGTATCTCTCTCTTGAGAAAGCCGAGGGCACGAAATCGCAGGTTTCCGATACGGCGACAAAACATGCTTCAAGCAACTCACTGTAGAAGAAGGATTTTTTTTTATTATTAATTCCAGACGATCACATCATGCATTCTTTTCGATTCTCACGTCCAGCAGATTCATTTTACTTTCCGGCACCAAAGTGCTGAGATTCGAAGCAACGTCTTATTGCTCCGGATCTAGACATCCTCCCGACTGAACTACGCAGTCAAGGCTTATATTGCTGCAACTTGCCGTTTTGACACTTGTATCACCTCAGTGGTACGTCACATACTATGTATTATCACCTATGCAAATTTAACTCGCATTCCTGTGAAAGCTTGACAAAGATTTTAATCTCAGAATTTGTTATGTATTATAAAATTGTTACGGGATGCTATTTTTTAATAAAATAATTTAATGTAATATGAACATGTAAATTATGTTTTAATATTTTATACCGTACAATAATAATAAGGCATAAAAACAATGTTTAAATATGCCCGAAACGGGGTTGCTTGTAATTAGGGAAATCTTATATTTAAGGGTTCTGGCGTCTTTATCTCACGAAAAAGAGCACTGCATATTGTATGTGCAAGGACTCCCAAAATAAATTGCTCTCAAAAACAGTTTTGGTTAATTAAAACTGTTTAGAATGTGGCATATGGTTTATTGCATATAAAACGTTAAGCATTCAAATTTTAAAAAACAAGAAAATACATCCGAAGCGTAATGATTTGAATAACATTCTGCGGTATGTAATGTTTTATTCATGGAAACTCTAGAAGAAAGGATTTCGTCAAATGTTTTATTTCAATATAAACAACACTTGCAGTTTTTACACGATATTATAAAAGTCGATGATGCTGACTTATAAAACTTTAATCAAAAGGTTGTTGATTAAAATTTTACAGTCAGCATCATCGACTTTTATAATATCGTGTAAAAACGGCAAGTGTTGTTTATATTGACTAATACACGAATTAAGCTTTAAATGTTTTATTTCAAATGGTTAACGGATTAAAAGTGTCTCAAAGTTCATCTTTTGGAGTAAAGATCGAGAAAAGATATAACAGCGCTGCAAGCTTTTCCTTTTGGAAGCTAGGCCGAAAAAAGACATAACATGAGGTTGTTATAGAACAAAAACGTAAAGGAAAGATAAATGCCTGCTTTCTTCCATTCTTTCTCTCAGTTGTTCAAACGGTTTTATTTTACTTTTCCTGCAAAAAACGCCTTTACTTTTCCTGTTGAGAACTCTGCCCGAAATGGTACAGATGATTCAACCTCTCTCTTCAGCAGGCGTTTGTAACCGTGGTCTAATAAAACTCGATTTTAATCTAATAAGTTCTGATGTTATGTCAGCTGAAATGGAACTTAATATCTGTTTAATATCGTTCATTGTTATCATCAGGGCATTTTTGTTTACATCAATCAAAAAGTAGCATTTCAGTCTGTCCTAACAATTGTTAGAACACGACTATAGATAAGTTTAAGAAATTCAAGTGGTGAATTTTGATATTAAGAACGCTTTTGATAAAGTCTGATATAGAAAACATCTGAATAAACCTGGGTCACATGGTCTTCATATTGCACTGCGTTATTTATTCTGTGGCTTCCTTTCTGTTCATAACATACGTGCAGTAAAAGAAGATTCTAACGCAGTTTTTCTTAATGCATACATGTATCTGTAATTGATTTTCCCCCCTACATTATCTCTCTCTCTCTCTCTCTCTCTGCGTAGTATTGCAAGAGATAGTTCTGATCAGGAGATAAGATAGTACTGACAGGGTGATACAAAGCATCTTATGCTCCAGTTTGTCCACATGGTACTGACGAACGTCAGCGATTGCATTATACTGCTGTTTCCTCCTTAACCCTTTAACGACCATGACCCCAAAATTTTGTTTCACTCTAAATACCTTAATGTCCAAAACTGTCTGTTGTTTCACTCCTTTGTTTAATAAAAACAATAGTGACCGAAGGTGACTCCTGCTGATCCTTCATAGGTCGAGAAAATTTGAAGAACAAGTACGGGTAGGAAATCTGACTCACCCTAGACAGTCGTTTCGGGCGGCTATTGCTGTTTGTACGTACGGGCGTTTTGGGCGTTATAGTCGTTAAAGGGTGAAACTGCGATACTGAAACAATTTACCGTTGGGTTGAACTAAACCTAGTTGTATTCAACACTTACAAAGTTCAGGACGTTCTTGTATGTAGCAGAACCAATGAAAATTTCCTTCTTATTTCATGCCAGGTGGCACTTTGAAACTAAAGTACCTCTCTGTTTCTTTTCCTATTCCAAGCTGTCTTATCATGGAAAAACTTTTATATATAAATACGTTTCAAAGAAGTTACAATTTCTTTTTTGAACTACGGGTAGTATGTTTTCCCTGAACAGTTTTTGATTCTAAATGATTCGCAAGTTCGTCGGTCTTTGGAGAATTTATTTCCACAGTCGAAAAACATTACATAATTTGATGATGCTGTGAGGAAAAAATAGATAAAGTGTACGAAAAAAAATACTTTGGTTGATTAACAACTCAGCCCTGATTAATTTTCTGTAATCCCTCTTCCACTCGTAAAAAGTGGCAAGTCTATGGGTTTCTCCAGCTATTACGATAAATAAATTAATAGTTTCTAGCCTTTTATCCACCTCCTGTAGTTTATTGTCGTGTTACAAGAAGCCCGGTCTCGCCCAACACCCTTTCTATTTCCAGTAGATTAAGTGTCGCATTGATAGCTTTGAGAATTTTTTCATTCTTCCTATATAAACGCTTTGTAATTTCTTGTTATTTATATCTTATTAAAAAAATTACAGCGTTCAAGAATTTTATTCAAAAGAAAATTAAATGCTCTTGATAAGTTTCACATTTAAAAACTGAATAAATAAAAAAGATGACACAGAATTTTCGGTTGAAATGAGTATGTCTTTTGAATCCTTACTAACACGAAAAAAATATTTTAAAGCAGTTTTTTTAGAAAATCGAAAAACTCATAAAAAAATTTAAGACATTTACACCACCTAGGGGAAAAACTGCGCATAATCTAAAATACGCAGTGTCAGAGGGGTTATTCATAGTGTTACGCACCCTAGCGGGAAAATTGTGAATTACTTAAAGAGGATGAGGTTCCGTATCTTTACTGATGCAAAAGCCATACAGTAACAAAAGACATTTTTAATGGGATTTTTGGAAGCGGAGATATAGTTGCAAACAGAAATACATACGAACACCACCTAGCGCCATCACTGTGAACCATAAAAACTCACGAGTACATGCAGAATGCTCCACATCCAGGGATTTTTTATATCGGACTTTTAGAAGCAGTTATATCAAGAAAAATAAATTAAATGCTTGTGCTGCAGTGTGGAAATTGCGTACTATTTGAGTAGGAACGCGCATGAAATATTTTTCGTAGGTTATTTATTACTTATTTTATTATTTATTACGTTTTATTTTTTTATTTTTATAGAAATTCTTTTTGAAAAACTATTTTTTCAATCGGTTTTTTATACGCCCAAATATTTTGTAAACGAAAACGTGAAATTATGCCCTCTGGTGTCAAACATGTTCGTTAAGAAAAATGTGAAATAATATGCAAAACTCGCCGGAACGCTGCCCGAAAAAGAAAAAAAAAGTTTTCACATTCGACTATGAGATGCAAAGATATCAGGAAAAATAAAACATACGTCTTCGTCTCGAAAAACTGTGCGTTATTTAAAGCAAAGAAATATGCGCAAAATGTTTTCGTTGGCGAGCGATATCTCACCGCAAAGAAATTTTTTCAATCGAATTTTCAAAACAGCAGACATTGCTGCAAAAACACGAGAAACAGAAATATACACTTACGCCCATATGGCAAAACAGGTGTTCACCAAAATAAGAAATTACATGTAGAACATTTACCAGCAAAAACGATATCCGACGCAAAAAGTAATTTTCAAATCGAACTATTGGATGCAAAATTATCGGAAAAATTGCAATTTTCCGATACTTTTCCCAATATCCTCCTAGCGGAACAGCTGTGCATTACTTGAAAAAGAAATTCTACCAAAAATAGTCTTAATTATGAATGGTGTCAAAGAGAAGAAAAGAGCTTTTGAAGCAATGATATGAAATAAAACTCAAAGTGGATTCGATAGCATCTGCATTTACGCCCTCTGGCGGCGAAGTTGTGCATCAGAGAAGAACCGAAGTGCAAAAATAATGGTTTTTACATTTTGGGGCCTCCCAGTGAAAAAAGAATTTTGAAAATCGGACTAATAGTTGCAGAGATATGGTGTCCACAGACGGACGGATGGACAAAGTGATACTATATGCATGTACTTTTTTTTTTCACAAAAGACGGGCTAAAAGCTCCACGTGCCAACAGGTTTCCAGACGGCGACCACTTTGCTATCTCGAAAATATCCCGAAAGACTCCCCGCCACGTTTAACTTGAGTCTTTCCGTTCAAACCGGTCGATCTCTGATCGTCGAAAAACCCTGACTATTCCGCCAGCCAAATGTAAATCCCCGAGAGGCTTAAGCGACACTCCCGGCTCGAACACGCCGTTCGTCAAGGAAAAATCTCGGTCCTCGTATATATCGCACCATTCACCGTCCGACCACGCCGAAGGCGAAGCACCAGAAGCATCCTGTCATCAGATCATATGTAGAGGATTTTAGGAAGGAAGTGTCTGACCCCAGGTCTTGAACAACCCTTAGAAATAGGAAGCTAGGAGATTTGGGCAAGTGTGTCCGATGGAAAAGTGACACGGAAGCGAGGTAGAAAGGGGTAGGAAGACGCCCTTATTTATTACCGGGGGACCAGTACCCGGGCCTGAGAGCTTAACGTGCCCATCCGACGCACCGCGGGTGTTTAGTGGTTCGAGCGTTTGTACCTGCCTGGAATCAAACCCGACGTCTTCTCCGAGGCAGTCAAGAACGTTGACCACTAGGCTACCAGCGGCCCAAATCCTGAGCAGATCAGGTCATTTGTAGAGGATTTTAGGAAGGGGGTGTCCGACCTCATGTCTTAAACAACTCTTAGAAATAGGAAACTAGGAGATTTGGGTTAGAGTGCCCGATAGGAAAGTTCAAGTCCTGAGCGATACGATACGATATCTGAAGCAGTTTTAGGAAGGTAGTGTCTGACCCCAGGTCTAAAACTACCCTTAGAAATAGGAACCTAGGAGATCTGAGTAAGTGAACTCAATATGAAAGACAAAAAGAAAAATTGAGTGGAAGGAGAGGGTGATATATCTCTCAAACTGTGAATCTTGACACCAGTCCGCGGGGAAGGGGGCCAGGGGAACCAAGCACCACACAACAGCACAGAGAACCACGACACCACCCAAATGCCGGAGCAGAAAGGTGAAACAAATTTAAAATGCAATCACAAGTCACAAGCATAACAAAAATGCGAAACGTTATGTAACAAGCACAAAACAAAATAAAACAAATGCCAAATCATAAAAAAGAAATGCACATGCTATGTAAAATGTACAAAATAAAATAAATGTAATATTCATAAGGATTGCATGACAAGTCAAGTTAATAATGAGCTTTTACTTAGGCTTCAAACAATAATTATTAGCCTTTATCCGTTTTTAAAAATCTTTAATAAGCGCAACATTATTAACCTGACTTGTCATCACAGATAATCAATATGACCATGTCATACAATCACTTAAAAGACTTGTGCCTAAGTCTAATGGCTGTTTATAGTGAAATGGCCCATCTATGTATACGTATACTTCAACCATATACCGAAGCGCGGACAAGGTGAAAACAAAAGTGCAATTTTGTACGGTCCCCTAACAGTTTATGGCCAGCCTACATGGAAGCGGACACGTTGATATCAAAAACATACTTTTTGTACGGCTCCATAACAAATAATAATGGACACGTCGCAATCTTTTTTTTTTTTTTAGTTGGGGGTTTACCGACCACCGTGATCAATTCAGTGAGCTATAAGCAGTCGGCCGTTCCTAATTTTGTGCCACTGATTCCTGGAAAGGGGGACAGCCAGTGCCAGAAGTCAATCACAAAGTCCATGACTCACAGAGATTCGAACCAGGATACTTCTCGACGAGTGGTCAGAAGCCAGCGCTTAGACCACTGCGCCACCGTAGTGACTCGCCTCTCTTTTTTCACGTTGAAATGCATTCTTCATACGGCCCCAAACGCTCTTAGGGACATATTAGATTGAACTGGAAGCAAAGAAATCATTAATATAATTTGTACTAGCAGGGATACCAGGTATACGCCAGATACATATTACTATTTGTGGAATCACCAAGTTCAGCGGGTGAAAGTTAATGAATAAAAAAGATATGCCTGCAATTTTCCTGTAAACTTATTTTAAATTTTTGATTTAGTTAATTTAATTTTACGAAACAAAAAAGAAAGAAAAAGGAATGGAAATACTTACCTTCGAGGAGACATCTATAGAATTGCCGTACATCTGGCATGTGCTTCTGAGAATCCCGCCACACAGAAATGCAATGTACCTATGTGATGTCGCATGCGTACGACTTCACATTGGCATTGATCATCTTTTTCTTACCGTTTTGAATTTTGAATATCTGGAACTCTCTATTTACTTTACATTATGTTTCTGCCTGAAAAGCCGCCCGTTGGTAGTGAAAGCTAAACTATTTTAATTTGTGTTTTTAATACACCATTAACCACATATTTTTGCACATTATTGTTATCTACGGTCACCAACTTAGACCGTAGGTTGGTTAGTTAGTGGTTCATGGCGTAAGGGCCTCAAAGAACCAAAGAGCGCTTAGACCGTAGATAAGGTTATTGGGGTGCTGAATTGTGTTGCAGATCTTAACAGTAAAAAATGAATTTTCACGAAAATTTAGCATGGGGCCCACTTGACTCCGGGCCCCGACCCCTTCCGAAAACCGTGTACCGTCTAAGTTAAAGTACCATGAGATAGTATACCAAATTTGGTAGTTCTAAATTGAAAACTGTAGATTTTACAAAACTTTTGTATGGGGCCCCGACCTCTTCCCAAAACCGCATAAGGTCTATGTTAGGGTTTCATGAGATACTATACCAAATTTAGTTGTTCTGAATTGGAAACTGTAGATTCTACGAAAACTTTGCATGGATGGGGGGGGGGGAGGCTCTGGCCGCCCGGGTACCGACCCCTTCCAAAAACCGTCTACAGTCTAAGTTAGAGTTTTATGAGATAGTATACAAAATTTCGGGGTTCTAAATTGAAAACTTTGGATTTTACGAAAATTTTGTGTGGGGGGCCTCTTGACCCCGACACCTTCCAAAAACCTTCTACGGATTAAGTCAGAGTACCATGAGATAGTATACCAAATTTGGTGGTTCTAAATTGAAAGCTTTAGATTTTAAGAAAAGTTTGTATGGGGTACCTTGACCCCGGGCCCCGACCCCTTACAAAAAACACATACGGTCTAAGTTAGAGTTCCGTGAGATAGTATACTAAATTTAGTGGTTCTAAATTAAAAACTGTAGATTTTACAAAAATTTTGTGTGGTGGCCTCATGACCCCGGGCCCCGACCCCTTCCAAAAGCCGTCTACTGTCTACGTTAGAGTACCATGAGATAGTATACCAAATTTGGTAGTTCTTAATTCAAAACAGTTGATTTTACGAAAATTTTGTGTGTGTGAAGGGAGGGGGGGGGGGTGTTCTTAGACCCCAGGCTCCGCCCCGTTCCAAATACCCTTTACACTCTAAGTTAGAGTTTCATGAGATAGTACACCAAATTTGTTGGTTCTAAATTGAAAACCGTACATTTTACGAAAATTTTGTATGGGGGGCTCTGACCCCTTCCAAAAACCGTCTACCTTCTAAGTTATCGTGCCATGAGATAGTACACCAAATTTCGTTGTTCTAAATTGAAAACTCTAGATTTTACGAAAATTTGGTAAGGGGGTCACTTGTCCCCAGGCTCTGACCCCTTCCAAAAAGCATCTACAGTCTAAGTTAGAGTACCATGCGATAGTATTAAAATTATGTGGTTCGAAATTAAAAACTGTAGATCTTACGCAAGTTTTGCATGGAGGCTCCTGTCCCCGGGCGCCTACCCCTTCCAATAGCCATCTCCGGACTAAGTTAGAGTACCATGAGATAGTATACCAAATTTGGTGGTACTAAATTCAAAGCTGTACATTTTACGAAAATTTTGTATGGGGGCACCTAGACCCCGGGCCCCGACCCCTTACAAAAACCACATACGGTCTAAGTTAGAGTTTCATGAGATAGTATACCAAATTTCGTGGTTCTAAATTAAAAAACTGTAGATTTTATGAAAATATTGGATGGGCCCCTTCCAATAGCCGTCTACTATCTGAGTTAGAGTACAATGAGATAGTGTACCAAATTTGGTGCTTCTAAATTCAAAACTGTAGATTTTACGAAAACCTTGTGTGGGGGGCAGCTTGATCCCGGGCCCCGACCCCTTCCAATAGCCATCTACGGTCTAAGTTAGAGTACAATGAGTTAGTATACTAAATTTGGTTGCTCTAAATTGAAAATTGTAGATTTTACGAAAATTTTGTATGGAGGCCACTTGACCCCGACCCCTTCTAAAAACCGTCTACGGTCTTAATGGGAGTACCACGAGGACATTTTATGTACCATGTCGACATTATGACCGTGTCGACATTTTGGCTGTCGACATTATGACCGTGTCGACATTTTGGCTGTCGACATTATGACCGTGTCGACATTTTGGCTGTCGACATTATGACCGTGTCGACATTATGACCCTGTCGACATTGTGACCGTCGACATTATGACCGCCACCGTACAAGCAAATTTAATAGACAGAAATGTTTGCTCACCCCACGTACCTCGTAGCGGAAGTATCTGTCCCTTGCGTAGTGACGTCACTGTAAAGGACGGGTAGACCGTCGATACTTGGTTGATACAACTGAAGCACTTCCGGGAGAAGTGTTGTGAACAATTTTAAACTCAAATTCGTTTTGAATTTGAAAACTTACAGCCAAGATGGAATGCAAAAAAAAAAAAAATAAAATAAAAAAAAATTAGAATAACAGCGTCAACAATACACGCAGGAAAAACTGACATCCATGTGAATATCTTATTTATTGTAAACCAGGATGTTAAAGAAAATAAGTATATATTTTTTTCAAATCTATTTAATCTAAACAGGATATTTACTGGCTTAAGGAAATGTGCAAGGATTGCGATCATAGCTTTTAAATTTAATTATATGCAACTGTAGCACTGTCGTCTTTAAATAAATTTGAGAGAAATAAAAAACACCATAGCATTATGTTAGTAGCACCTCATAAAGAAATCCCTTTATGCCGAACAAATCAAAACTTCAGCAACATTAAAGGAACTCGCTTAATTAAAAAGCTGGAAATTAATTCTATTAAATGCTCCGTTGTTATTTGTAATTAATCGCTTAATAGAAAAATTAAAATTATATATTTTCAAATTCTTTCCCTTTCTTTTCGTGATATTTTAATCGCTAAATTTTGAGAACTTTAAAAATCGGCACCTTATTTAATGCAAAGAAATGCTTCCCTCACTTACTTTGCCATGTTCCTTAAGTAACTAGTTTAACCGGTATTCTCTTCTTGGGTTGGTAAGACATTTTTCCCTGAGGATTTGGAATTTAGTCCAATACTGAAGTGGAAAACAAACGTCTCAAGTGGAAAATAAATTCATTTTGCTTTTCGTTGCTATTAGAAGAAAAAAAAAACGAGTTTTTCCCGATTTTAACTATGGGTTATTTTGACGTCGGGTTATTTTTGCCCCGGGTTATTTTGCTAACGAGTTATTTACGTTGGGTTATTTTGACGCCGGGTTATTTTGACACCGAGTTATTTTGACGCCGGGTTATTTTGACGCCGGGTTATTTTGACGCCGGGTTATTTTGACGCGGGTTATTCTTTCCGGGTTAATTTGACATGTAACCATGTGATTGATGTCACGTGTTGAATAGTAAATAAATACTGGCATTTTATGCATATCTGATTGCTGAGTCAATGATTCTATAGAGAATATCTGGGACAAATTGAACTGTTTGATGTGTGGAAAAAGAGATCACCCAACAAACAAAGCTGAACTGGTCACCGCTTTGAAAACCAAACGGCGGATCATATCGGCGGAGATTTAAAAAAAACAACAAAAAAACTGGTGGAGATTATTCCACGAAGACTAAACGTTGTCATAAGGCCGAACGTTTAAGCACCCAATTTAAAAGTTTCTGTTAACTTTTATTTGTAGACATGAGGTGTGTGGATATTAATGACAGAGTAGTGTATGTATACATAAGATCGGCTATGGTGGGTTTTTGAATTTTCGTTTTTCATTAAGCGAATCTTTTTGGAAAACGTATTGAAAAGTAACCATTGTTACAATACGTGCTAAACACTTTTTCCACCTTTCAAATAATAGGAATTTTTTTACTATAAAATGTAGAATCATAGAATCTAGAATTTGGCTTCTGTTTCCGCTGGTCTGCGCTAGTTGCTATGGTGTCTCACATCAGCAGGTGCCATCAGTGAAATACACGAAAAATAGCATATGACACCTTCGTATGAGTGCGTATTTCCAATTTTTTTGTGTCCTTCAAGACGTCTGTAGGTGAAAGTAATGATGAGACAAGGGGTGTAACCTTAGTAACGGGATGCTGACACACCCCGTGCATCAGGGTGGAACGGTGGAAGTCAAGGACGCTGCAGTTTCCCTTCTATAGTGCTGTACCGCTGATGAGAGTCTTGGCAACAGCTTGGAAATAAAAAAAGGGAAACGGAAGGGTTGAAAAAAAACAACTAAGATTCTCTTTCAAAAGGCAAAAGAAAATTACATACGCAACACCAGGGTTGGGGGTCTAACACAAGAAAACGAGATCGTACTTCACACACTGCGAGACCGACATAAACTTTCGATGAAGTGCATCCTTTCGATTTTCCGTTCATCGACTTAGAAGTATTTTAAATATTAAAAAAGCCAAAATTTTTCGCTTGGATAACTGAGGCATGTGAAATGATTCATGAAATGTAATATATTCACAGTAACACCGATATATTTGGTCTGCGGAAAAGCAGATAAAAAGTGAAATGAAAATAATTTTATTTAAAAAAAATAAAGAAAGAAACACTATGGGAAAAACATACTGGAAAAATCTATCATTCTTTCAGTAAGAAGGATTTATAAAACATGCAATAGAAACACAGAAATTTCGACTAAAGTTTTATCTTAGAGGTCTGAACAGATCTTTATTTGGAAAGGCTAGTCCCACTCAGAATTTCCAGTTTACTGCCCGGTCCGACTCGACCCATTTCAGACATTCATCACGCGTTCTGCGCCACTTATTGCAGATAAAGCAATAAATGGCACAGTCTTTGTGTAGAGCAAGGATCTTCAACTTGGCCTGCCGAGCACCTTTTAATGACCCACGAGATGTTGTCTACAAAGAAAATTATAAAATGAAAAACAAAACAAAACAAAAAAACACATTTTTGAAATGGAGAAATGAGTATCTACACGTACCTAGGTACATGAAATTTGAATTCCGAAATCTGCTATGAGCTATGCTGCAATAAATTATATAACTGAAAATTTTAAAGAGTGCTTAAAAATATAGACTATCAGGTACCTACTTCTGACTTCTTTGTAACATAGATATCATGCTAAGAGCATCGTTTCTCTTTCCGATAGTTAACTTTCAGGATTTAAAACCTCACTGAAATAATCGATATCCATAATAAACATATGTATTTTTTGTTTTTCTGGTAACCCGCTAGTCCTATTCAATTATTTTCATATTGTTTGTGGATTTAGCGACCACTGTGAGCAACTCAAAGGGGTGTAAGCAGTCATCCGTCATTAATTAAGGGCTCCTGGTTACAGGGAAGAGAAGGAGTCAGTGTCGTAAGCCAAACAAAGCATCTATGCCTCACCTAGATTCGAACACATCTCGGACGAATGGTCAGAATTTAGAAACAGTTGAGGACCCC
Source organism: Macrothele yani (assembly GCA_039090855.1). Lineage (NCBI taxonomy): Eukaryota > Metazoa > Arthropoda > Arachnida > Araneae > Macrothelidae > Macrothele > Macrothele yani. The sequence continues at coordinate 86,226,622 of CM077003.1, read as the reverse complement.
TTCCTCTAGACAAACAAAGGTGCTGTATTGAACAGAACTATCTTATTATTGAGGGGGCCGGAAAAAACGACGCTTTTAATACAATTTCACTTATCCCAAACTTCTGAAGAATCCAAGCTAAATATCAAAGTATTAATACCTGCCATCGTGCTCAATAGTTTGAATCCATCTGTTTGCCAGTTGTTCAATTCCTGCACCGTACCAAGCTTTCGGTTTAGACGCAAAGAACCCTTGTCGCTTGCGTCAGACATCGTCCAAAGTAGTCAAGAACTTACCTCAAAGAAAATTCCCCATCGCCAGAAACAAGTTTGAGTCTGAAGGGGCAAGTTCGGGGCTGTATGCTGGAAGAGGCAGCAGGTCGATTCCATGCAGTTCTTGAAGTTTAACTGGATCTGATTAGCGGTATGAAGTTTTGCATTGCTTGTTGCACCAGTGTTCGCTTTTGGTTGACTAATGTAGGATATTTCTGAAGTTTATCCTACATCCTGTTCAGTTGTTGAGAATACAATTCGGCATTGATAGACCGACCATTCGGAATGAGCTCAAAGTGGATTTCACCTTCATAATTCCACAAGACAAACAGCACGAACTTTTTTTCAGAGTCCATGTTTTGGAGTAGGTAAAGCTGGTTCATCTCTATTCAGCCACTGTTGTGAAAATTCTGGATTACGCAGATATATCCACTTTTCATCCACATTAACTATTTGTTTGATAAATCGAGTATCTCGTGGATTTCTGAGAAGTGTTCATCGAATACCTCGATACGTTGTTGAGCTTGAGCTGGGGCGATCTCGTGAGACCTCACGGCATCGTATGTAAACCTTTCCGATATTGTGTAGGTGCTCAGCGATCGTAGATTTAGAAACTCCCAGTTCTGACAATTTACGAGTGCTTGTTCGTGGATTGATTTCCACAGCTTTTTGCAGGGCGTCCGTATTAACAGCAGACGGCCTACCCGAATCTTCGTTCCTTTTCAGGTACCAGCCGCAAATTTCTTGAAACATGTTTGTGCGGTCCGAGTAACCGCCAGGCTTTCACCTTCAGCTTCGTTAATTTTTCGTACTGCTTCGGCAGCGTTAATTCCTATTTCCAGTAATCTCGCAATAGAACCAATATTTCAAACTTTGAGCCATTGCAATTGACCGCGGTACAAGTTCAACGTATGAGTCGCGAAATGTGCTTCACATCTAGTCTGATTCTGCATAGTACGCTCCTTCAGTCATCTATAGTACAGGGAAACTGCCCTTCAGGGATATGCATATTTATGTCCTGGAACTCTCCTATGGAAAAAATACGGTTTTTTCCGGCTACTCCAATAGTAGAGGGAATGTCACGCAGAGAGACGTGCTATTTCTCGTAGGAATTTCTCCTACAGGTGAGGTTTAGATATGACTACATACTCCTGTTACAAATGTAAATGCTTTTCTTCTCCTATCCTTAAGTACAGACAAGGTAGGCCTCCATCCTCAAATCTGTAGATATATACGTACTTCGAACTTGCTCATCTCCGCTGTAGCAAAGAATGTCGCCAGCAGCTGATTGTCATTTTAGTTTCGGGAAGCCGAAAACTCTGTTTATGTAAGCATTTCTCCAATAAGAAAAATGTCACGTGTTTTAATCGCTAGCACTAACGAAGCGAAAACGGAATTTCATTTGAACCTTTAAAGAAATAAACCGTCCCATTTCAGGCTCTCATCTTACACCCCAACTTGTGGGCTTCAGCAGTAATTATTCAATGCATCCGGTGGCGAATCCGGTCTTTCGTTTCATTCAGTGAACTTCGCCATGTGATTATTCAACAAGTCAGTCTTCGTTTTCTGGGACGAAAATATTTTTTTTCAATGCAGGAGCAAAATGCAATACGGACCGGCTCGAGCCAGAATTTTTGTATTTAACTGATGAAAAAAAAAGAGAGGCGAGGTGTGACCTTTTCTGTTGTTTTACCAGAATCTATAATGTTAAGGTTATTTTTTTCGTTTTAATTATTAAAGCCGAAAGTTTCTTTCGTCTGCCCGATTTTCTTTTATGTTGCTTCTCTCTCGATCTTTTTTTTTTTTTTTTGGTAGGGAAGGGATATTTTTTAGCATAAATAAATCTGTATATTATCATTCTCGGGAACTTAATTTCCCTCTAGAAAAATATAAAACACAACCACATATTCTTGATACCAGAATTGCCGTGATCATTCTTCCGTCAAAGAATTTGAAAGTGGATAGTTAAATATTAAATGAGAGAACTCAAACAAATTTGATTAGACTTTATCCAAACCGAATCAGCTCATTTAAGGAATAAACCTGTTCAGGAGATATTTCATGACATCGTTTTGAGACTCTGAAACTAAGTAGTGCACATCATCCTTAGTACAAGCGTTTGTTTCTGGAAAAAACAAACAAACAGGAGACACGCTCAACAGCAAAAAGTCTTTTTTTTGCTGAGCTATACAGCCACGAATAATCGGAATATCAAGAAACCAATAAGTGACGGACTATTTTTAAATTATTTTTTAATATCTTTAGTTTCTTTCTTCATTTCTTACCTGTTTTAATCATAATTCTGGCAGAAAACAGCAAATTCAGTAGGCTAGCAACCGTATAACATTACTCACGATATTAATATTCGAAGGTTCGAAGTGGATGAAGTACATTCATTCTGGTTGCTCAAAACACAACTTAAAGATTGAAATAAGCAAAATTAATTTGCTAAGTGATAATAAAACAATTGTCCACATGCAATTTAGCCCTTTACAAAATCGAGAAAAGCGCTGAAATGAAAAAAAAAAAAAATGATTCAAGAACACGCTTGCATCCAAATACAGTAGTAGTGGCAAGGAATATATGCTCTGTTGATTAAGGCAACTCAAAATTCCTGCTCTTTTTCTTCAGATTCACGCGCAAGCGCAGTCGACAGAACTAGAAGTGTATCGTAACTACTGTTTGAAGTAATAACGCTTGAGCTTGCCTCTTGCAAATGACTACATGCTCCTTCACACAGCAAACCAGCGTGCGATACCTTTCGACGGCCAATGTGGAATGAACGACACTGAGTGTAATTTGCGCTGCATTACAGTTTCCTATATGTAGATTTTTTCCATTTATTTAAAACTGTTTCCAGTGGTAATGCGGGATGCTAACAAGTTTCGTCTATGGTTATATTATTGATTCACTTTAAACGGAAAAATAAGTGGAATTATAAACTGGATAAAAGTGGGTAGTGGTACGCCAAACAACTAAGTAAATAATAACAATATCCGTTTTATTGGCATAAAAACAGTTAACAAATGGCTGCAAGCTTTCAGCACCTACGGGTGCCTTATTCAGGCTCAGACATGGTTTAAGTACAACGTTAAGAACTCGAATAAATAAACAGAAAATATTAAAAATATGCATGTGAAACGTATATAAACGAGACAGCACGGCACATGCTGAAACAATAGAAAGTTTGAAAAATCAAGCACTTTATCAAAAGGCACGCAGGAACATGCGCCATACTAAAGGCAGCTCCAATGATACTTCATTGCAAACGTCATTGCTGAACAAAATCACCAATGATTCCCTAATGACTGTACCTCTGGCGGTAGTGTACGGTGAGATCTGTTGTAATTCGGTCCACTTATAACGAAGTGAATTTCTCCGTCATTTTTATCCGCGCCGGGGTTCGAACCCGGGTCCACTCATTCCGGAATAAGTTGCTCTACCAATTAAGCTACGCGGACATTTGTTCTGATTCCTATCTGCCTTTATGTCGTGTGCGTCCTGCTGGCAGGTACGTCACATCTCCTCTCCTGGTACGTTACATCATCTCCCCCTTACTTTTTTTTTTTTCGAAGTGCTGCTCATATTTTTCCTATCTCGCGGTGTGGAAATAACATCACACCAATGCGAGATTTTGAACGGTCGGGTCATCCGGATAGTTCGGGCGCCATTATAACGAAGTGAATTTCTCCGTCATTTTTATCCGCGCCGGGGTTCGAACCCGGGTCCACTCATTCCGGAATAAGTTGCTCTACCAATTAAGCTACGCGGACATTTGTTCTGATTCCTATCTGCCTTTATGTCGTGTGCGTCCTGCTGGCAGGTACGTCACATCTCCTCTCCTGGTACGTTACACACTGTAGGGCGGCTTAAGATCTTATTACCTTTCGTGAGAGGGCAGTGGATGATTTATTGCCCAAGGTGTCTCTTTTGTGTTCAGTCAAACAACTTCCAAATGACCTCTTTGTCATACTTATATAAAATTTGGTAGTTCCATCCTTGTATCGAAGCGGTATGGAATATACCCCTGCATTAGCAGGCGAGGTGCTGCGGCTTCCGGGTGAAAGAAGGTATTGTGATATGGACCTTGGCTGGCAAATTCTAACTGTAAGTTCTAATTTCTTAAACGCATTTCGGATGAAATAAGTAAGTCCTGATACGTACGGAAAAGAGCCAATGAACCTCTGACTGGGTTCCTTGACAAGGCGGCGTTGATTAACAAACGAAAGTTCGGCTATCTAAAAGATGGCATCAATTACATGCTCTTTATAGTCTGCAGCTAAGGCCAATGACTTTACATTAATGATCTCCGCAGTCCTGGAAGCGTCATTTGAAGTGTGGGAAAATGCTCACTTAGCACGATGTCCGGAAAATGCCAATTTGTGGGTAGCCGGCCCAAAAGATGAGGGTAGGATTAAATTTGGGGTATATGTAGGCTTATAATAAACTTCAGTCAAGAGAGTTCCACCGTGCGGTTTATCGATGAGGACGTCCCGATAAGGTATGGAGTCACCACTTACGCTACGCAATCCATGGTAAACTTGATGTCTTTGAGGAGGGAATTGATGAAGGACGAGAAAATATCCAATTCTTCCATCCCATGAGGCCAACAAAAAATACATCATATACATAACGTAGCCATAAAGCAGGTACCAATCCAGCTCTATTAAGGATTTGCAATTCCAACGGCCTTAGCACAGCTTCAGCAGCAAGTACAGAAGACATTGGGAACCCATAGAAACTCCTTTCTACTGCTCAAATACTTTGTTAAAACAGAAATAGTTAGAGTCTGCAACAACGTCAATTGCATACGAGATGGCTGCCAACGACTCTTGGGAGAACAAAGTTGACTCCAATAACGCTTGTTTTATGGTGTAAGATGCTCCCTCTACAGGTACTGATGGAAAAAGTGAAAAAACATCAAAAGTACCAATGATGTGATGTGGAGCCACTATGAAGTATTTTATTCTTCCAATAAAATCCACTGAGGACTGAAGTACCGTGGAGGATGCGGGTAAGAACGGTGCAACGAAATTAGCTAAAGAGCGTTCAACATTTATCGACGGGGCAGATCTCCTCGTGACGATAGGACGAAGTGGGTTGTTCTGCGTATGATGCTTAACTCTAGCCTGCAAGGATGGGATTTTCGGTCCTGGAGGAAGCCAAGCAGATTCACGAATAACTTCCGAGGCAGAAGGCTTTTTCGCTAATTTCTTCACTTTAGCAATCCATTGGTTAAGTGGGTTGGATGTGATCACTTTTGAATTCGACTACTACTCGATAAAGTTCATGATTTTCTTATTATATTCAACAGAATCCAAAACGGCAATCAAATTGGATTTGCCAGTGAGGAAAAATTTGATCGACGGGTCCTTTGTAAGCTTGGGGATGATGGAAACATCGTACGACCGATTGACTGCCTTATCAAAATGTAAACAAACCTTATTCAAACGTAAGGCGCACTAATAGCGTAGTGTATCTCTACTTTCGATGGGTACATTTCCCAAAAGGTTCTCGATGGCCAAAAAGAGAACCTTAGCAGGTGGTTGGAAACTCAAGCAGAATTTAGGTCCCGTTTGTAATAGACTAAGTTCCTTATTGGAGAAGAAATTAGAGGAACTACTTTATTAGTGGAACTATTTTTAATTGGATTTAATCTTTGACAAGAAAGAATAAATAATGTCATCTATTTGAGCTGCTCTGGTCTCATAAATTTAAAAGTAACTGAAACCTTTTTTTATAGATACGTTTTATTTCAGCGTTCTTTTTTTCATAGAAGACTCTTGAAAATCCCGAGGATAGTGATCTTCTTCCAGAACTGGGATTACATATCCTTGTGATGTTGAAAAATGTGCAAATTTCATAGAGAATGCAGGCCAACAATTAAAACACGTATGAAAAGCTCATAGTCGCTATACCAAATCTCTTCATGTAGGAAGCACGATAGCTAAAACGAAGTTATAAAATATCCACTTGTTTTATTAATGATACCGAGGGGTATTTTGCTGTGGTGATTTATTGCAGGTTTGGAAAAAAAGTTAAGCAACGTGAAAAAATAAAAAACAAAAAGTAAAAACAAATGCCGTCTCCTGCACAATACACTTTAATGATAAAAAACTATGTACAATTAAAATAAATGTGTTTAAGAACTTTCAACACCACAACGGCGTCATCATCAGAAACAGTGCAGCAGTGAGCACAGAAGTGAGTAGCCTATATACTTTGCAAGACACATAGCAGTTAATGCGCATGTGCAATAATCGGCAAAGTCCAAGTTAAGTTCAGTGGGTACAAGCATAATTGGTGGGCATAACCTGACCCAAAAGTGTTCTCCAAGGAAGGGGATAAAAACAGGAGGTTCATCGTTACAGCATCTTTCACCATTGACCAAAATGTGAATACTTTCACAAAAAAGTGTTGATCGACGGTTCCTGGGAGAATCCAGAATAATGGTGTCATTCCAACATGGTAAGTAAGAACCTTTTAAACAGAGTCTCGACAAAGATGTAGCACCAGAATGCGTCCTGAGATTATACTGATGTTCGTAAATGCGTCGCCCCAAATTACGAGTGGTAGAGCCAATATAACATAAATCGTGCTCTGCAGGGTTAGCAGATTTAAGTGGAACCAAATATACGCCGTGACGGTTCACACATTCAACACAGTCTCTGTCCTTTTTAACAGTGTTAAATAAAGTACGAGACCTTACACCAAACTTGAGTTTGTACTTATGACATATGTTCTTTAAAATGTTACATACAGGTGGTATATATGGAATGGATCCCACAAATTGGTAGTCAAATGTATCTGCAAGCAAAGCTGTCTGCGGCCGACCACTTGATTTCTTAACAATCAAGCGATCAATCGTGTGACGAGGGTAACCGAAAGTCAAGGCAAACTGTTTAATCCTAGCTAACTCTTGGTCCCGGAGATCCTGTGTGGACGAGTGTGTAAATGCACGATTAATAAGAAAATGAAAAGCAGATAATTTTTGCGACATTGGATGAGAAGAAGTAAAAGGTATAAACGTGGCAGAAAAAGTTGGTTTTCGGTAAACAGAAAATAATAAGGAGTTATCGGAAAGATTGCGAAAAAGGCAAAAGTCGAGAAATGGCAAAATGCCTAAATTCTCGAACTCTACCTCGAACTTGATAGAATGGTGTCGTGAAGAAAGTAAAGTGGCAAAGGAAAGAAGCTCATCGAAACCTGAAGGCCAAACAACCAATACGTCGTCGACGTACCTGATGTAAAGAAGTGGTTTTATGGGGGAAACAGGAATGAGGGTATCCTCTAAGTCCTGCAACAAAACCTCAGCAAGCAATGGAGACAGGGTGGACCCCATAGGGGCACCTTCCAACTGTCGATAGATAGAACCATTAAAACGAAAATAAGATCTCTTCGAAATAAATCGAAGAGTACACATTATAGAAGAAATTACATCGGAAGAATAAATGCACAAACCAACGAGTTTGGCTTCAATAAGATCGTGAACATAAGAAACGGGGTTGTTCGGGAAAAGAGCCAGGCAAACTGTTTAATCCTAGCTGACCAAGAGTTAGCTAGGATTAAACAGTTTGCCTTGACTTTCGGTTACCCTCGTCACACGATTGATCGCTTGATTGTTAAGAAATCAAGTGGTCGGCCGCAGACAGCTTTGCTTGCAGATACATTTGACTACCAATTTGTGGGATCCATTCCATATATACCACCTGTATGTAACATTTTAAAGAACATATGTCATAAGTACAAACTCAAGTTTGGTGTAAGGTCTCGTACTTTATTTAACACTGTTAAAAAGGACAGAGACTGTGTTGAATGTGTGAACCGTCACGGCGTATATTTGGTTCCACTTAAATCTGCTAACCCTGCAGAGCACGATTTATGTTATATTGGCTCTACCACTCGTAATTTGGGGCGACGCATTTACGAACATCAGTATATTCTCAGGACGCATTCTGGTGCTACATCTTTGTCGAGACTCTGTTTAAACGGTTCTTACTTACCATGTTGGAATGACACCATTATTCTGGATTCTCCCAGGAACCGTCGATCAACACTTTTTTTGTGAAAGTATTCACATATTCGTCAATGGTGAAAGATGCTGTAACGATGAACCCCCTGTTTTTATCCCCCTTCCTTGGAGAACACTTTTGGGCCAGGTTACGCCCACCAATTATGCTTGTACCCACTGAACTTAACTTGGACTTTGCCGATTATTGCACATGCGCATTAACTGCTATGTGTCTTGCAAAGTATATAGGCTACTCACTTCTGTGCTCACTGCTGCACTGTTTCTGATGATAACGCCGTTGTGGTGTTGAAAGTTCTTAAACACATTTATTTTAATTGTACATAGTTTTTTATCATTAAAGTGTATCGTGCAGGAGACGGCATTTGTTTTCAATTCAAGAGCTTTTGGTGCACGAGTTAATTTCTTAATAACAAAAAGTAAAATAACACAACGCAAGACAAGAATTTCATATTGCATTTAATAGCATATCTGAGTACCAAATTTCAGTTGTCGTTGTGATGTGAGCTTAGTTGCAAATATTCCTGGGATAGCGCCATCCAGCTGGGCGGGATACACCACCACATAGACATCAGGAAAAGTTAAAATTTATTAAAATTAAAGCGACAATAATAAATAAGTAACCAGTACAGCATTTTTGAAACATTTTCCCTGCCTTTCAGCACGCATGGTAGAGCGTCGTACGAGCTTTTGAATGCCTCCAAGTGAAAAAACAACAACACTGTTTTCAACGCCGGCGCAAGTTACACATGCACGACCGTAACGAATGATTACTGGTAAAATGAAGGCCTGTTAGGGTATTTTGAAGGGAACCTTTTACTTTCTTTCGTTTTTTGTTTGTTTCTTTTGTAAGATTTTGTCAGCTGCTAAACTCAAAGATATCAACTATGGGCACGATAGATGTCAGAAACTATTAGTAGAAGAAGATGGTGCATATATGGCCTACTGTCCGACCAAAAGGGATCTTAGCAGCCCAGTAGCTTGTTTGCCGTTGCACCCAGTATGTTCAAAAACAAAGGCGCCATGTCGAAGTATCATATATTTAGTATTTTTGTTTCGGAGTTGTGTTATAAATTGCAAATGCAAAAGCATATTTATTTACAATTTGAATAAGAACATTGAGGATGCTTTATGATTTATTCTCGTGAATTCACACCGTGAGCCCAAAGGTCGACAGCATAAGGAAGGAACTTTCATGTAATGTAATCTTGCGAGGAATCTAAGTAAGATTGTGCTATGGATAGACATAGGATTTATCTCATCTAACTTTTAAAGTGACATTTTCATGGTAGAGCTATGCTGATATCAAGCTGAGCTGAACTAAACTTATCTAAAGCACTAAGAATCAGCATAAATCCTTTACCGAGCTGCGTGAAAATGAAAGCCTGAGGACGCGATATCTCCTCTTCGTCTCGCTTGCTGTGAGTCAAACTTAGTTAAAAGGAAAGGGAAATTGCGAGATTACTGGATGGATGAGTTCACTTAAAGTTTAAGCAAGCATAAGCGTTATTCTCAGTTTTATTCAAATCTAAGTGAAAAACTCTTCCTTTGAAGAAAATAATCGCTATTTGTGATCTACAAAACATAGATTAACATTTGTTATTCATCCGATTATGAGAAGCTACAAGCTTATTTCAAAATCCAGTTTTGAGGTTGATTAAGTAAAGCTGAAACCGAGTGTCATGCTAGTTCGAGTTAAGTATCTTTTATGTTTTTATTTATTTTTCTTGCAAAAAAGTATCGAAAACGGACTGCGACGAAATTTAACATAAAAAATACACAAAAATAAAGTGAATATTTCAGAAAGAATAACAAGTATTGATGAGTTTGTTTATCTCTCAAGTCAACCCCTATTGATTCTCAACATAATGTGTTCCCGAAAATGTGTAAGATAGTTTTTTTTATTGATTGGAGGTTTAACGACCACCGTGAGCACCTCAATGGGCTATAAGCAGTCGCCCGTCCCTAATTTACTGTCACTGGTTCCAGGGAAGTGACGGCGGTGCAGTGCGTAAGACAAGCACAACATCTATGCCTCACCGGGATTCAAACCCGGACCCCTTTCGGACAAATGATCAGAGGCCATCGCTTAGACCACTGCGCCACCGGGGTGGCTGTTAGATAGTTGAATACACCCAGGTTAGAAAATTTAGAAAGGAGTTTCCGTTTCTCTAGAGTTTAAATTCTTATAAAAAATACCTCTTCTTTTTGCTTCGGAATTTAACTCCCACGAAAGACAACTCTAAGGGCATCCCTAATTCTGGACACCTTATTCCAGGGAGGGAAGAGAGCCAGAGCCGCAGGACAGGGAAACAACCTGGGCCTCACCCGGAGCTCCAGTCCGGGCCCAATTCGGACAACTACCCAGAAACCAGAGCCTCTGACCATGCGGCCCCCTGAACGGTGGAAATCTCTATTCATGGGCAACAAACAAAACCGCTTTTAGCAACTGTTTACTTTTCTACTAAGGGTAATTATTAACTTTTCTCAAAACACTAGGGGGTATATCCTATGTATGTTTGACTGCTATATAAAGCAACACAAAACGAAAGCCGTACTTTATAAGACATTTAATAACCTTAGAAACAGTAAGAACTTGTTTTATGATGGTTATTTCACCTTACGACTCCTTGTTGATCTACGTACAAAATATCAATGGTAACCGACATGATTTAGTTCAACATGCATCCACCTGACGGCGTCCCTTAATTATGAAAACGAGATGTTTAACATCGAAACTAACCCTTGCTTTGTAGCTAAGTTTTTGACTGATGTAAAACCGGGGTTGGGCAAGGTTAGGGTGGAGGTTGACCTAATAGAAAGCTCCTTGCAATCTGCAGATACGCAACTGATAAGAGTTGTGGAGGAGACGTTTTAATTGCTGTTAAGAACAACTTTCACGGTTACAGAATGAGTGAATTAGAAAACTCTGATGAAAATATTTGCGTTATAATATTAAAGTTAATAACAGAAAATCAATTTTTATCAGCACTACCCACTTTCCCCATCTTCCAACACACAAATTTATTCGGCTTACTTTAATCATGTTAGCTGTCATCCGGCCGTATGTAATGAAGATATCCTTTTTGTTGGCGACTTCAACCTAGCGTCTTATGTACCTGGCTCTAACTTGGATTTCTGTACGTACAGGGAAAAAGAAAAAGCTCTAACTGACTTCGCTAGTACTCTTAACTTGTCTCAGTTGAACAACACTTTGAATGTCAACAATAAATGTTTGGATTTAAACAACTGCAGGTATCAGTGTGTGGTGTCCCCTGTTAATTCTCCGCTTTTGAGAGAAAGTGGACATCATCCAGCTTTATTTTTATACTTTTCTCGGGTTTGCTATGCTAAGCTCCAACGTAATGCTCCGCTTGTTCACTTTAACTTTCGAAACGGTGATTACACCAAGCTCTGTACTCTATTAGAGACTTGCGATTGGTACGATCTTTATAAACAAACTGATAGCGTTGATGCCCTGAACTGCTTTTATGACAAGTTCTACAGTATCTTCAATGACTGTATTCCCAAGTGTAAAGCTTCCAAGAATAAGTAACTCCCGTGGTTCAATGGGTATATTATAAAATCTCTTGCTCTGTAAAACCACTACAAAAAAATCCTGAAACAGAATAATATTGATGACTACAGACGGTATAAAGATCTCCAGGCCGAAATTAAGAAAGCGGTAAAAGCAGCGCATATCTCGTTTACGAAAGAAGCTGAAGAGCTAATCCCTCGCGATCCATCCAAATTCTGGGAATTTACAATTCTTAAGAAGAAGCAATGCGTCCCACTCAATGTACTTAATCGCAATAACACCAGGATTGAGGATGGCCAAAACATCGCTAATGACTTTGCAGATTTTTTCCGTTCTGTCTTCGTTACAGATAATTCTTTTCCCTACCAATCTTATATATTTCCCTGTAACTGCTGAATGTTAGTACGAACAGGTTAATATTCTTAACATTGACCACTTCACTGAGAATGAGATCATACACGCTATCAAGAAACTGAAAGGAAGTAGAGCCGTTGGCCCTGATATCATTTCTTCGTACATAGTCAAAGGATGTGGTGAGATGCTTAGCAAGCCGCTGCTTCACATTTATAATACAATTGTGATTACTGGAATTTTCCCTCCAGATCTGAAAAAGCGAAAATTATTCCTGTTTTCAAAAAAGGCAGCCGAGGTTCTATTGAGAATTATCAACCTATTACAGTACAATTATTTCTGTCCTAGCGAAAATAGTTGAGTTTCTAATTTTTTCTAAGCTATATGATCACTTCAAACGTGTCTGCCCTCAGCTCTGCACAACGTAGTTTTGTGAAGAAACACTCAACGCTTACCAACCTATTCCACATCACAGAGGATATTTTTTTCATCTATTGACAGAGGATCACAAGTTGATGTTATTTACACTGACTTTTCTAAAGCTTTTGACAAAGTTCATCATGGCATTTTACTCAAGAAATTGAACTGCCTTGGCCACAGTGATAACCTGATGCCCTTGTTTAAATCCTATCTTTTCAACCAATCCCCGGTCTATTATTTATAACAACCATGTTTCTTATCCCTATGTTGCCACGTCTGGAATACCCTAAGACTCCAATTTAGGACCCATCCAGTTTTCCGTATACATTAATGACTTTCCTTTTTTCGTTGATGGCCCTTGTCTTTTGTTCGCTGAGAATCTCAAGCTTTATCGCAATGTACAGACTCCTGATGACTGTATTGCTTTTCAAACTGACGTCATTTACCTGCTTCAATGGTGTACATTAAACCATCTTCACGTCAACATCTCGAAGTGTCATGTCGTTTCCTTTTCGCGGAAAAGAAACCTAATTCTTTTTGACGACAAAGCTATCGACAGTTATCTTACCGGGACAAACGATGTCCAGTACTTGGGACACGTTTGATTCGAACTTGGACTTTAAAAGTCATTTCAAAAGAATGTACAGCGTATAGAAATCTTGGATTTATCATGCAGCATTTCAAGTATTTCTCGAATACTCAGACACTTATTCGCAGTTTTGAGACTACGGTAAGATCCTCACTGGAGTATGCGGCGATTACTTGGAGCCCTAGCTTCGTGACACTAGTAAATGAAATCGAGAAAGTTCAAAAAGAATTTTCTAGACACCTTTTTCACAAATCAAATGGTGTTTATATAGCGGACATACCGACGGCTGACCTTCTGAGATTCTTCACGATAACCTCTCTGCAATCGAAAAGGAAGACTCTCCAACTCAAGTTCCTGTACGAAATCACCAATGGAGAGACTGATTATACTCAAATTGTAAACCAATTAACTTTCCGTGCCCCATGTCTACCGAAAACAAAATGTGAACTATTTGCAGTGCCACTTTGCAGGACTTTTGCCGGAAAAATTCTCCGTTATGCAAAATGTATAGGCTTCAAAACTCACTTGAAGAATGTCCGGATATTTTTAATGTAAGTCATAACTTTTTCATAAAGCAGGATTTGCGAGACTGTAAATATAACTGTAAATTGCACTAAAGCAATTCCTGTAACTAGATATAATACCTGTAGGGATCTTCTTACAAATAAATAAAAAAATAAGAAAAAAATAAAAAAATAAAATAAAAAATAAACTCAATTTCTTAAACATTGTTTTTGAAGCCTTAGTATTGTTGCAGGGTACTAAATGATAAAACAATTTACATGCTCATATTACATATACTACTAAAAGGCAGCCTTCCATAACAGTTTTATATTAAAATCTAATTAAGAAGAAGTTAAAATTATCCACGAATGAGAGTTAAATCTGCGCTAAGAGTTATCGTACATTGAGGAAAAGATAGGATCTGGATGTTTATCCTAAAATATAGTCCGAGTTTTGTTCAACTGTTGAGATATTGTATTTCTGTCGTTCACATCCGCTCCTTGCTTTTCGTATCCTCTGCCGAATGTTGTCGTCGAAAGAGCGAAGATAGGAAGTAATTTGCAGGCCCCAACTGGATTTGCGGAAGCCCAATAACTTTTGTGAATAATAATGAGCTTATTGCTGTTTATTTTTAAAAGAAGACTTAAATGGGGTGATTATCATGTTCGTCCGAGAGAAAATCCCTTTTAACATTTGCTCTAAAATACAGCAATGGTTTGCAAAATTCACTTCAGCTGTAAGCGTTGCTTAGGTTTTTCTTTTCATTTAAGTTGTAGGTTCTCTAATACCAGGAATCATGTCCAGTTCTTCGAGTTGAAACCTGTTAGATGATTTCTTGATTTCTTGTTAGCCATATAGTATATTCCCTTTATATATTATCAGGGGTCAAACATATGATATTTAGCATTTTCCCAATCCTCCCATGATCTCCCCATAACGAACCTTAACGTTTCACGTGCGCGCCCTTTGTTCTATATTATAGGAATGACCCCCACCATTTCACGTCTGCCTCCACCCCACCTGCACAGCTCAGAATCGACAGCTTGGAGAGTAATTAGAAGGCTAGACGCTGGCCAGATATAGGAGACAGCAGCAGCAGAAGCGGTTGGAGTGTCTCAAATCGTCATCAATCTACAATGAACATTTCCAGGAGATCGCGTCCGTGCGAGAAAGACCAGGAAGGGAGGTCGTCCAACATCAACAACAGCACAAGACGACCTCCATTGGAGTTTATTCGCTGTTAGGAACCGCCGACGAAATGCGACTGAACTGCAACGCGCATCTACATACGCAATTCGTTTCACTAAAATGGACCGTATACCCGACGGCCGCGCGACGGTGTGCGTTTCTCTCTTTTGCATCACATGAGAGCCAGCACATATATGCTGAAGACTACGCTGTTGGAACTTTGAACATTAGGTGAACATTACTCTCCGCTCTTTTCACGGATGAGTTGCCGTTCAGTCTGAAGTCAGATGTAAGAGTCGTTTCTTTTCTTGGCGTGAAGAATGAAGACGGAATAATCTAGCCTTCATACAGGAAAAGTAGGTGGTGGTTGAATCCTCTTGTGGGAGGGCATTGGGAGTTCTGGAGACCTCTACATCATCCAAAAATGGGCCTCTGACAGCGGTTAGCTATCGGGATGAAATTCTGAGACTTACAGTTGTGCCTTCTGCCGCGGCAGTCGGAAATATTTTCATCTTCATGGATGATAATGCCACCGAATCGATCCCAACTGATAGAAAATACGCTTCAGGAGGATGATATCAACCTTATGTACTGGCCTTCGCGTTTCCCCGGATCTCATGCCAAAAGAGTAACCGAAAAACACACACCGAAAATTTGCTGCAGATGGTCCGTTTCCTTCCATGACGCTTCAATAGCTGGAGCATGCCCTCAACAAAGAGTGGAGGAGAGCCCCTCCAGAGCTGTAGGTTAATCTCATCCTTTTGATGTCTCACAAGGTATCAACGCATTATCGGTCACTCGTAATCATGCACCTCACTAGAAGTCAGTATACACCGTTTTCCTCCACTTCTTTATATGCAACTTCATTATCATGGGTTGTGTGCTGTTGCAGTTTTGCCGTCAGTTTGCTCAAATGGCTGGTATTAAGTACATTTCTTCATGTTTCATTCTCCGACTGCTTTACGTTGTACCGTACTACAGAGGTGACTCACATGTCAAGACGGCCAGTAGCAGTGATAAGCTCTTACCGGTGTAGATTAATCGGGAAAGCATTTAGCTCTGGCACGGGCAGAGAAGGGCGGTGTTTTCACATTGGAAACCGAACATAAAAATGGATCTACTGACCATTAGGTTCTTCAAAAAAAGCTGCGATGTTTCTTACATCGTTTCGAATTAATGAGAATTCCTTCTTCGCTTCGAAAAATGTGGGATGCTTCTTTCACAGAACGTCTGGAATGAGTGAGAATTCTTTCTTCTACATAGAATTACTTCATGCATGGTTTGCGGCGGACCCGAAACCTGCGATTTCGTACCCCGCCTTACTCAAAGGGGCGTCACCTCTGTAGTACGTATATGTGACGTACTACAGAGGTGACGCCGCAAGAAGTAGTGATAAGTCCTTGCCGGCGTAGATTAATTGGGAAGGCATTTGACTCAGGAACGGAGGCATGTGGGTTCAAGTCCGGCCACCGGCAGAGAGAGGGTGTGAATTTCGCCACGTTCATGTTTCCTTTAGCCGTATGTCATGTGCCTGTTCGTGCACAGTTGCTGCCGCCGTATCCTGTGATTTTTCAGAGCAGTGCTGTGACGTATATTGTAATTTAACTTTCATTTTTAGTTCCTTTTCGTATGTAAATTTGAGTGTGTTCTCTTTTGCACTTTCCAAACTTAACGTGATATCTTCTCTCTCACATGAATGAGGTTGGCAACACTCTTGAGGTCAGAGATAGTGACGTATGAATGTGATAAGAACGATAGATAAAAAAGACGATACAGCAGTTGCTTAGGGTACGTGAGTGCGTGTGGAGATGTTCGATCGTTGTTAAACTAGATTATACGATAGATAATTAAGGTATCCTATGTGAAGTGAAAAACATCTCGCAGTCCTATATTGTGGATTTCATCAATCGTTACCCAAGTAGCACAGCCTTGCAATTTAACGTTGGCCCAACACTGAGCCACCGTCTTTTAGGAACAGAAGACGGTGGCTCAATGTTGGGCCTTCGTTAAATGGCAAGGCTGTGCCACCTGGGTACTGGATCAAATTTTTTGTTATTGTAAGTTTGGCTTGTGTATATGTTTCGTCTGGCCGTAAAACCTTAATTAGAGCTATTCTGTGCAATCAATCATTGCATCGTATTCTCATTTAGTTCAACATTTCCTTAGTCATGGTTTTAGACATAACGTAACAACAATCGACCACACTAAAAAGGGTTACGTTATAGTGCATAAATACTACCTAACGTACATATTAGGTACCCTTTGTGAATACACTTACCAACTATTTATTGATGATTTTGAATTGAATTGAATTTCATTCCCTTCAGAGATTCATTGCACACATTTTCATTTTTCCTGTCAGGCATTGTTCAACTATTGGTCGCTGATGTGAGAAAATCAGAATTTGGTGTACGAAAGGCGCTCACTTTACAAGTCACGCTGTAGTGATAAGTCTTACGTCTTGGACCATATTAATGATTCACCAAACTGTACGTATCTACGAATAAGCAGAGTTTTATTGCACCTATTTTTGGACTGAAAAATTTCCATAATCGTAGTTCGTGAACGAACTTTGCAGTTCGGAGTCCTAGTGCGCTCATGCTGAAATCACATGTCCATGACCGCTCTCTATACAAAGAGTCTCAAGAATGAACACTCATGGGAGCAATGGTTATGGATAAAAGTGCGGATGTGATTCAAAAGTATAGTGCACAAAAGTAGCAACCACATATGTATCTTTAAAAAGTGGTATATTGGTATATTATTAAAATTGGTGTAATTCAAACTATAATTTTAAAGCATATTTTTAACCTTTTAGGGACATGCAAACAGCTTACATAGGTGAACATGATCAATTTGTATAAATTCAGTTCGTAAACGAGATAGTTCGCATTTACCGAAAGCTCCCTTAGGGTGAAAGCTTTTGTGAGTCTCGGAAGAACAAGTGTTAGCAATCCCCGCTTGTCACTTTTTTCACTTAAAGGAAACTGCTTAATGTTATTCAGTAAAACGCACGAGAGAAAAACAACCTTCGAAAAATTACAAGCGAAAAATAGTCTTCGCAGAAATGCACATACTGGGTAAATCAATACGACAAAGGTGTTAAGATAGCATATTTTGAGTTTGTATGAAAAATTTAAGTGTTATCATTATAACTAAAAGAAAAAGTGTGGGGACGTTTATCATTAATAAATGAAGAAACAGTTTACTAAAACAGCATTAAGAAAAAGTTGCATACGGTGTCATAAAATCGTTAATGATAATTTAATAAAGTTTTTTTTTATTGGAGATTTAACGACTACCATGAGAAACTCAGTGGGCTATAAGCAGTCGCCCGTCCCTAATTTAGAGCCACTGGTTCCAGGGAAGAGAGAGAGAGAGAGAGAGAGAGAGCCAGTGCCTTAAGGAAAACACAACATCCATGCCTCACCGGGAATCGAACTCGGACCCATCTCGGACGAACGATCAGAAGCCATCGCTTAGACCATTTTGTTGAATTAAATTCAACAAATCTAATAATTATTAAGAAAAATTTTGAATTTTTAAGGAAAAGATAAATTTAACATATCACACATACTGGCACTTAAGTTTCGTTTGCATGAAACAATTGGCATTTTTAGTTTTCCTTTCATGATCAGCATTTCTATATAAAAGGTGATATTCCTGACGAATCCTTTGAGATAGGCCGGCAGACAAAAAAGAAAAATATTTGAACCGTTTTCATATCCGTATGAGACGAAGAAACAATCAAGACAAGTCATTTATAAAACGGGTATTTACCTAACATGCGATCTATGTCCATATTGGTGCAAGAAGTATTCGCATGAAAACAGGGACCAAGTATTTATTCCATTTCGGCATGTCATTTTTGGAGTTGAAAATTAATTTTTGCAAATTTCTGAGTAAAGGGTTTTAAAACATGTTTTTGATGTAGATAATTCAAATCTGCTATTATTTTTTGATTGGACAACCTTTAGCTGGGTAAATCTACGTTTGATTAAAAAACACATAAACTGCTCTCGGAAACCACCGTAGCTTCAAATGTCTGGTATTGCTGTAAAAAAATTATTTTATCTGCTTAAAACCTATCCTAGTATGAATAAAACACATCCTTGTAATCATAAAGCAACATGAAAAAGTAATGACATCAGTTAAAAAATTATTTAAACAACAAGTTTTGTTAAGTCTTGCTTTGATTCGTTCTTGGACATCAGCCGCCGACTTGCTTCTTGACCTCTGATGTAGACCTGACGTTTCGCATGTGCATACATCCTAGCTTAGAGTATACACCCTTAGCTTTAGACCACTCGGGAACAGGGGCGGCTGTCTTAACGTTATAAACGTGATAGTTTCTTCTTACGTAAATGAAAAAAATATTGCCTGCGCTGTTCGATACTGGCTCGTGAATGATTTATGCAAATGCACCAATACGACGTCCGATCAAAAAGTTCCGAGACTAGGCTGATATACAACAAAGTACTGACGTTACTTAAGTCTAGGTATGATCTCCCTCAAAGTAGGCTTCTTGGGCAGCAATACACCGCTGCCAGCGTATTTGCCACTGTTGGAACGTTTCCTGGAAGAACTGTTAGCGAATCGTGTCAAGCACCGCCTGCGATTCGCGCTGGATCTCGTCCACGGTTTCAAAACGGCGACCCCTGAGCTTCAGCTTCATCTTTGGGAATAGAAAGAAGTCGCAGGAGGCCAAATCCGAAGAGTAAGGCGGATGAGGAAGGGTAGTAATGCTGTTGCGGCTGCAAAACTGGCGTGTTGCTAACTCTCTGTGAGCTGCTGCATTGTCGTGATGGAACAGGAAATCGCCCTTGCGCCACATTTCAAGTCGTTTGCGGCGAATGTCCTTTCTAAGACGCCGCAGAACATCGCAGTAAAAAAGGGCGGTTACGGTCTGGCCCTGGGGGACGAAGTCACTGTGCACAACCCCACGAATGTCGAAGAACACGATGAGCATGCTTTTGGTTGCGCCCCAGACCTGTCTGGTCTTCTTCGGTCGTGCAGATGCGGAGCTCTTCCGCTGCGAAAACTGTTGTTTAGTCTCCGGGTCGTAATCGTATACCCAAGTCTCGTTTCCAGTGATGACCCGCGACAGGAACATTTCATGCGTCTCCGTTCCCAATTTGCCGAGTTTGACGCAGAATTTGATGTTCTCTCGCTGCTCTAGTTTGCAGTCCATACCGAAATCGCAGCTGTGTTCTGCACGTGGTCACCGAATATCGTGTAGCACAGCTCCCGATGCTCACAGAACGATGCCACTCGGCACAATGACTCATGTCGAGAGAACCAGGAAGCCGTAGCAGTTCTTTTAACATCAAAGAAAGTAATTATTTTAGTTGCGATGGCTTCATGACCTAAAGAGGAATCACGAAGAACTGGAGCACGGACATGCACATCTTTCAGAGTCGCTCTGTTACTGTCTTGAGGAACAGAGATAAGATCCTGAGCCCATATGTCCGACTGTTCAGGGAGGCTGGTGTAGATTTTATTCTTATGAACGATGATACCAAACCTCATCGAGCTCATTTGGTCGATGATAAGATATTCACTAAATGGAGTGGCTACCCAGATCCGCTTACCTCAATCCCATTAAGCCTGTATGGGAGACACGATGGAGTTCTCCTGTCCCCTGCCAGAACTCTTCAAGAACTCAGAACAGCTCTTGTTGAAGAGTGGTCACTAATCTTTCAAAACCTTATCACGACCCTCACAAACATTATGGGGGAGTCATTGCTTGAGCTACGTGGCTACCAGGGGAAATCATATTTCATATTCGAACACCATATGTGTTAAGCAAAAGACTAATTTTTTTTCCATGAACTGCTTTTCATATATATTAAAAGACTAATATTAACACATTCAAATTATAAAATTATGATTTTCTTCTGCTTGAGTGTAACATAAGTAAAATAAACTTCTTAAATACAATATTTCATTGAATTTCCTCATAAATATTTCGAGTTATGTACGAATTTATAAATTATCTTTTAATTTTGAGTACCAGTGTAGCTCTGTTCATATTGCTCTCTAAAAATGAGGCAGATTTGTATTCTTGATAGGAAAACTAACAAGTGGTTATTAATATAAGTCATTCCTTTTTTTTTCACCTTCAATTGATCTTTTTTTATGATTAGCTTTGTTCAAAAGTGCCGTTTATCCTTGAAATATTTTAATAAAAATCTTAGGCTTTTTCTTTAAGCATTTTATTAAACGTAATATGTCAGAAATATACTATTTACGTTTTAGGCACTTTATGAATGATACTTGTTTTGGTAGCAAAATCATTCATATATTGCCACGTAATGGAATAACAGTTGGCGTTTTAAGAAACACGCTTTTGAAGACTTTAAGACTTGAATTAAATAAACATATAAGTTAGTTGTGAGCAGCTCGACTTTACCTTCAGCTAAATTATTTTCAGCGACATTCGGGGAAATTTTTCCTAACTTGCTGCTTTATAAAGAAAACAATTTTCCGCTATGTCAAAAGTTCGCTGGAAAGACAAACTCCTGCTAAATACGCACACCAAACCCTTCTTCTTTTATCTTTCTTTCTAAATTCCAGTCATTCTGATCTCCTTTGGCCCTCGCCCTACAACAAAGGCCAAAAATGCCAGCCACGGACGAGCTTGTTTTATTCAATTACGTACATAGAGGCTTAGCGCAGTTTCACTGCTGCCTACTGGTGTGTCAAGAAAGTAATTTTGGACGGCACATCAAGTTCCGGAGAGACGATAAACGCCTTCTAGATTTTCCTCTCTTTCCCTTTTAGAAATATGAGCTGCCCGCGTGTTTAAATGACGTAATCATGTCGAACTGCCTGAGCCATTAAAACGGAATTTAAAGGCTCACAAAGAGCGATACTTTTACACAATGCAAAAAATGATGGCAAGCTGCATTATAAACAGCTGCGGAAGGCACTGATGGCTACTCCTTCCTGCCCGTGGTTTGAACATCCCTTTGAATCAGTTGGTAGTACGTATCATCTACAGTACGTATCATTGCGATCTCTGCTTCAGTTTCTTTATACTTCGTGGTTTTGTTCATTACTATGATGAGAAACGTAAGAACTGAGCTTCATTATAAAGGTTTTTCTTCCGGGTTTTATGACCTTCCCTGTGTAACGTTTCAGTGGCGATTAAGGAGAAATAACGGAAAATCGGGGTAACAATTACGAAAAAAATTGTGATGATTCGTAAAATTTTATCGTCCACCTTGCGAAATAAGAAATTATTTGTGGAGACGCGGCAACCTGTCAAGAAAATTTAATAAGCTCTGTAATCTGTGTTATACTGCTCAGCATCTGTTGTTGTTTTAGCAAAACCATTAATAATGTACAAGAAAGTTAACACCAGATTCTCTGGTGTGATCAGCACGTTGTTTCAATCCTTTCCGACACAAAAAGAATTTTCGACCGCAGATTTTTAGAAAAAGAAGAATCAGCTAAGAAGAGAATGCATTTATGCCCCTAATGGAAAACTGCGTCTTTTTTAAACTAGATAATATGCGCAATGTTCTTCATAATAAACGGAAGCAGATACAGAAGAAGGCATTTTCTTTATCTGTACTTCGATAATAAATGAAACATCCACAAGTACAATTAGATACTTGTGGCAGAAATGTTCGTTACGAAAAATCATAAACAGCAGAAGATATTCGGAAAAAGGAGTTTTTCAAATTGAAAAATTTGAAGCAAATATATAGAAGAAAACTTGATATAACTTTATGCCACCTAGCGGGAAAGCTATGCACTATTTGATGAAGAAAATAGGCGCAAAAATTTGTAAACAGAAATATACGATGACGCACTGTAGCAGCAAAACGATGCGTATATTTTTTATAACATTATTTTAACACACTGTAGCGGAAGATTAATGAAAAGAAATGTATGCGCAAAATGATCGTTATAGAAAAAACTATGCGATGGAAAATCGTTTTGAAATGCTACCTATACAAACATACATAGCAGAAATTTTTTTTTATACATAAGCTCTCCTAGTAGATAATTTCCCAATATTTACCATACCGAGTGAAGTATAGTGAAAAAGCTTTGAAATGCGATTTTAGATGCGAAGATGGAGCTTTAAACACAGATGAAAACTAACGCCGCTTACCGTTCTTACTGCATATTTCAAAAATTTCAAATTCACACAACATGTTTCAAGAAGGAAATGGAATCTCATTCTATGAGAATTTTTTAAATTGGACTTTTAGAAGAAGAGATATCGTGAAAAATAGAATACACCTTTGCTACAAATAAGCGGAAAATTGTGCATTACTTTGTGTATGGACTTTTTCAATCGGAGTTTTAGATGCGTATATACGACTGCAAAAGAGAAATACATCATTACGCATCTAACTGCAAAATTGCGCGTTAAGGAAAATAATATAATATATGAAAACTACCTCTGACGCCGAGGTATGTGACCAAACGATCAGCAATCGACTGCATCAGGAAAGTCTACGGTTGACACGTCCATTGCATAGTATTAGTGCCTGCAGCAACCTGGCAGGAAAGATGTGATTGAACATGATGGACTGCATTCCGATAGTAATCGACTTCGTGTCTGCGGTACGTCAAGAACACGCGAAAACCACAATTTTTTCAAATCTGTACACACGTTTTGCGACCCAGTCATGGTGTGGGAAGAAATTTGCTTCAATAGACGCAGCTCATCCTGACCGCCTACACGTATTAAGTGCCAATTATTTATTGGCGGAGTCTTTCTCCTTCCCTTTGGGTTCATGTCAAGTCGCAACTCTTAGTATATGAAAGATACACCGATGAGCTATTACATTGCATTACGACCACCTACCTAATAAGCTGCAGGACCCCCTTTAGCCTGCAAAACAGCGGCCACTTGGCGAGGCATCGATTCGATGAGGTGGCGATAGGTATCCTGTGGTATCTGGTACCATAATATCAACAGCAGGTCCTCCAGTTCCCGTACCTTTTGGGGTGGTGGTGATTTAGCGCGAACCCGCTTTTCCAAGTCGAGCCACAAATGTTCGATTGGGTTCATGTCAGGTGAAATTGCAGGCCAGGGCATTGGCAGAAAGTCACTAGCATGTTCTTCGAACCACTTCTTGACGATTCTGGCAGTGTGGCGTGGCTCATTATCCTGTAGGTAATAGCCATTACCAGCAGGGAACACAGTTGCCATGAATGGGTAAACTTGGTGTCAGGGAATATGCTATTGGGATAACGGGACCTAAAATGTCAAGAAAACACCGCCCCCGCCGGCCTGTTTCCGCCCAACAGTGCATCCCGGCACCATAGCCTCCGTTGGTAATCGGTGTATTCGCACTCCGCCGTCTACATGATGCACCAGGAATTTTGATTCGACCGACCAGGCTACTTTCTTTCTTCCACTCGTCCACGGTCCAATCTCAACGATCTTGGGCCCATTTCATCTGTTGTTGGCAATGACGTGCAGTGAGCATGGGGACCGGGCTGGGTCTTCGGCTACGCAGACACATGCGCAGATGGCTGCGATGAACTGTGCGCTGTAACACATTGCCCTGATCACCACTTTTGTAGCTGCGGGTGATTTGTCGCACTGTGGCCCTGCAGTCGCTGTGAACATATGCGCGACAGTCTCCACTCCCCTCTGGCATTAGTGAGCTGCGGACGACACACGTCTGGACGACAGTTCGTTGTTGTTTGGCCATTTGTGCACCACTTTTGATATGTACTCGTTACAGCGGCACGTAAACAACCCATAAGGCGCGCCGATTCCGAAATCGTAGTTCCGAGGCTCCGTGACATCACAATTTGTCCTTTATCAAACTCAGATAAATCGACAGCTTTTCCCATTCTGACTTCGAACACTCTACTAACCGAAAGCCCGTCCTCGGAATTGTATATATAGCCTACTGCTCTGTGAACTACATCTACGCCAGCGTTCGGTCTCCAGGCGCGCTCATTTCTCTAGGCTGGGAGTAGTTATAATGTAATGACTCATTGGTGTAATTATGTAACATGCATTGACATGTAAACATGGAACTTCCATGAAATGTTAGAAAAATCTGAATGCCCATAATATGCTTCGTATTTTAACTAATTGTTAGTTTCTTTAATTTGACAATAGCTGGCACATTCTCATTTCATCACGGCGTATGTGTTTATTCCAAGATCTGCAAAACTACAATCAGGTCTTCCCTTTTAGTTCAAGATGCTTCAATTTTCTATTCCGCTAAGTTTTTCAAAGACAATAAATAAAGCCCAGGGTCATTCTCTCGAAATATTTAGCCACGATCTACGAACCCTTTACATTTAATGTAGTGAGTTTTTAGTGGTAAGCTGAAATTAATGTTTCATATACTAGAGTTTTACACGTGCCTGGCCGGGCTTTTTTCTTCATCAGTTAAGTGTAGAATTCCGGGCTCAAGTAAAGCTGGCCGCCCCGGTGGCGCAGTGGTCTAAGCGATGGCCTCTGATCATTCGTCCGAACGGGGTCCGGGTTCGAATACCGGTGAGGCATGGGTGTTGTGTTTGTCTTACGGCACTGGCTCTCTCCCTTCCCTGGAACCAGTGACCCTAAATTAGGGACGGGTGACTGCTTATAGCCCATTGAGTTGCTCACGGTGGTCGTTAAACCTCCAAAAAAAAAAAACAAAAAAAAAAAAACAAGTAAAGCTGGGCCTGTGCTAAAAAATTTAGCATTGTGTAAATTTGACTGGTGGTTTTAGCAACAAACTTTTATTTAATGTAGTTTTTCCTTAAAAAAAGACGAAGTCAAAAAATGCAAAATCAATATTAGTTCGGGACTCAATAGATTATTTCGGTATTTAATAAATTCCAAAAACGACCTGTTCAGAATAACTCCCATCTGCTTGGGTTTTATTGTTTAATCACAACTTATTTTCCGTGAAAGAAAGAGCAAATAGAAATCTCCGTCTTATTTAGTCAGCCTCTGCACTAAGTCTGTGTCAAATATTCTTGCGCGAGTGAAGCAATGCCAAATTTGTCGAAAAAAGTGGTTAGTAATATGCCCATGAGTGACAAAACGTTCTGCTTGCGAAAGGCTATTTACAATGTTGTACAACAATTGTTTGCTTTGAAGGTGACCTACAGAAAACGGCACCATTCTACTTTTAGCCAAAGATCTGCGAAAAAGAACCATTAAAAGAAATTGCAGGGTGTCCGCGTTTGTTTAAGGATACGAGGTTCTCGTTGAAATGACAAGGACAGATAGCATCAAGGTTAGCAGAACTTTCACTTACAAACAGTTGACCTCAGTTCATCAGGTGAGTAGGTGTGAACAATCATGCATTCAGTTTTCGGTGTGGAATGAGATGCCACAGCTGTTTCGTAGTTCTTACCCTGTTTGGGTAGAAATGTAATTACAGTACTATTATCTTGTAGTTTTTTTTAATAACATTGTAAACGACTGGGTACCAAAAGAAAGAGGAAAAACTTCTTACTTATAAATCAAGATCAGCAATGTCCTCCACGGTTCCTATGCCGTTCTTTCTTATACATTATCTACCAACAAGTAATTGGACACCCCTGCAATCGACGATGTCTGCGGTCCTGATACACGTCACGGCCGCCGCCGTTAAATATCGTGTAGCAAACAACAAGGCAACCAGTCGCATGCATGATGCCACGCAGTTCGGAGCTCTCTGATTTCGAGAAAGGTGTAATCGTCGGGTATCACAGAAATGGCCGATCAATACGTGACATATCCAGCGAGTTAAAGTACCCAAAATCGACAGTAGCATACGTGATTGGCAAGTGGAAGATGAGAGGTGACTGTCGGAATGTGTCCCGACCCGGCAGACCCACAAAACTGGGAGTTAGAGACCGACGAATGCTGGCCAGAGAAATGCGGACGAACCGCACCAAATCGATGGGCCACATGCGCGAGGAGTTTCAACAGGCATCCGGGGGTGTTCTTTCGATGAATACCATCCGTGAGGAAGCCCATCTGCTCGGTTATCATGGACGTGCTGCCACCCACAGGCCTTTGATCCCCAAGCCCAATAACGCTGCTCGGCTAACGTGGTGCAAAGAACGTCGACAGTGGACCGTTAAACAGTGAAAACAGGTTCTCTGGAGCGACGAATCAAGGTTCACCCTCTACCGTTCGGATGGCAGGGTCTGGGTTTGGCGTCTGCTTGGAGAACGTCTCCTACCGGAATGTATTGTGCCAACTGTGAAGTTCGGCTGCGGTGGAGTTATGCTATGGGGGTGTATCTCCTGGTATGGCATTGGACCCTTGGTCGCAATTCCTCCTGTCATGTTACGAGGTCCACCATGGCTTGGTATGGTAACAATGGGGTTAATCGAATGGACTGGCCTACGCAGAGCCCGGACCTTAACCATATCGAGCACCTCTGGGACGAGTTGGAGCGTCGACTTAAGGGGTGCCCCCACCGTCCGAAATCGGTGAAAGAACTGACCTGTCTTCTCCAAGCCGAGTGGAAGAAAATACCGCTAGCCGTTTTACAACGCCTGGTTGAGAGTATGCCCCGGAGGGTCGCAGCTGTAATCGTCGCTCGTGGAGGCTCCACCAACTATTGAAGGTGAATAAACTTCGTTTTCCTTTGCTATCACAGGTTTCCAATTACTTGTTGGTAGATAGTGTATCTGGATTTGCACCAGAATTCAGAAAACTTTACGCTTAAATTTCACGGATTTGAGAAATTTACTATGGTTGCATGAGGTAGATTGATTTGTTAGATTTCAAGAAATATTGTGATTGATTTACTAAGCTGATAGGAATTTCTCTTCTTCACTGAAATACATTCAGTAGACATAACATTACACTGCTGGCCACCCAAAACGCAACACCAAGAGGGAAGTATCCGATTGGCCTGAAATTCGTAGCATGCGTCGTCCGCGAGAGGACGTGCAAACGATTAGCATTGCAGGGCATATGCAAATCATGTGCGTCCGGCGCGCCACCAAGAAGCACTATAAGAAGGGTGCACAGAAGGCGCGGTGTAAGTAGTGGAAGTGTGTGTTTGTCTGCCGGACCTGTGCGTGGGAAGCTTCCTGATGCCTCGTCGCAGAATACGGCAGTCATTCCAGTACGTTTGGGAGTTGGACAGAGGACGAATAGTGATTTATCGCGACAGAGATTTATCGTACCGAGACATCGGTGCCCGTGTGGGACGACATCCAGCCACAGTGAAGCAAGTATGGATTCGGTGGGTGCAGGAGGGACGGACGCACCGACGTGAGCGATTGCCGCAGCCGCAGCACACCACCGAACGAGAGGACCGGCATGTTGTGCGGCGGGCATTGACGGCTCGCACCGCTATATCACGAACGTTAGCGCAGGAATTAGAGTGTGATGCGCAACAACATGTGTCAGCACGTACCGTTCGACGTCGTCTGCAGGAGCGGGGACTTGTCGCACGGCGCCCATTGCTCCGATTACCATTGACGTTACATCACCGGCGAGTGCGGCTGCAGTGGGCCGTTGAACGACGCACCTGGACTACGGAATGGCACGACATTATCTTCTCTGACGAATCCCGCTTCTGCCTGCAACACCACGATGGTCGGATCCGCGTGTGGCTGCGCCGTGGCGTGAGACTGCATGACGCCTGCATTACGCATCGCCATACCTGTCCGTCGCCTGACGTTATGGTTTGGGGCGCAATTGGATATGACACTCGCATTTCTCGAGTACGTATCGCCGGTACAATACACAGCCACCGCTACATTTCCGGCGTTTTGGAGCCTGTAGTCCTCCCTTACATGCAGGACCTGCTAGCGGCCACGTTCCGTCAGGGCAATGCGCGCCCGCACGTGGCACGAATCGTGCAAAAATTCTATACGGTCCACCAGGTGTCACTGCTGCCGTGGCCCGCCTGTTCTCCCGATAAGGCGCCCATCGAACACGTCTGGTCGCTGATCGGAAACCGAGTGGCCCGGCAAGCATCACCCGCTGCTATGCCTCATGAACTGTGGCAACGTGTGGACGCAACCTGGACCGACATACCTCAAGCCCACATCCAAAGTCTCTTTCGTTCGATGCCGCGGCGTATAACGGCCGTTATTGCCAGCCATGGTGGCCACACGAACTATTGATGTCTGCGTGTTCCGCAAGTCGCACGGGCCTGTAAGCTCAATCGTTTCATGTTTGTATCTGTTATTATGTGTCTAGTAAATCTGGCTTTGCTCTCTCGTGTACTTCTTGGTGTTGCATTTTTGGGTGGCCAGCAGTGTAGAAATAGGGGTGATGGGTGGTAGGGTGATGGTATAGACACGGGCATCCCCTGCGCACAGTGGAACATACTCAAACCGAACGCAGGCAATAAATAGGCTGACAGCATGGCTTCCCAACAGTGGGGCCGCGGGTGACTTAGTAGTCAGCGTTCGTGACTGCCATGGAGATAACCTCAAGTTCGATCATGGGCAGGTTCGAACCACTAAATACCCGCCGTGTGTCAGATGGGCACCTTAAGCCGTCGGACCCCGGGTACTGGTCCCCCGGTAATAAATAAGGGCGTCTTCCTCCCCTTTCTACCTATCTTCCGTGTCACTTTCCTATCGGGCACTCTAGCTCAAATCTTCTAGCTTCCTATTTCTAAGGGTTGTTTAAGACTGGGGTCAGACACTCCCTTCCTAAAATCCTCTACATGTGATCTGATCTTCCCAACAGTGAATCGCAGTAAACGAGCATGGGTAAACGTCGTGATCTCAGCGACTTTGATGCTAGACGCATTGTTTGTGCAAAAGAGATGGGCCATTCTATTGCCCAAGTACTAAGAATCCGAGGGTTCCGGTAGACAACCGTATAAAGGGTGTACTGCGAGTATACCATCGACGGACGTGCCAGCGACCAGAGACTAAGCGGTGGCTGACTACACGCTATTGATGACCAGGGTCAACGTAAACTATCCAGGCTCGTATAGACCGGCAGTTTGGCAACGGCGGTGCAAATCACCTCCAGGTTAAATGACGGAAGTCCAAGCAGCGGCAGCAAGGAAACGGTACGGAGCGCGCTGCATACCCTGCACTACGGGAGCCGATGCCGCACTCGTGGGCCACTGTTTACTGCTCATCATCGGACATTACGCCTCGCCTGGTGCTGGGAACATTAAAATTAGACCTTTTCAGAGGTCGCCGCCTCGTGTGGTCAGACGAATCGCGTTTTAAGCTGTACCGAGCTGACGGGAGGGTGCGGGTGATGACATCATGACCCCGTCGCGCCAGGTCGGCTCTGTTCGAGGAGGTGGTGGCTCTGTGATAGTTTGGGGTGCCTTTTCATGGAACACATTAAGTCTTTTATTGTGTCTGAAGAGGTCCTTAACCGTTAGGTACTACCTGAGCACCTACACGCTTTCATGGCATTCACGCGACCTGTGGCCGATGGTCTTTTTCAGTTGGACAATGCGCCGCCCCTCCGGGCGCAACCACCCAAGTATGACTCGAGGAACAATCATCTGAGTTTGGGATTGTCCAGTAGCCCCCAAGGTCCCCGGATTTAAACCCTGTAGAAGCTCTCTGGGATGCCGCAGGGTGGAACATCAGATCCATGGATCCCCGACCGACGTCCCGGGCGGATTTGTGAACAACGCTGCAAAAAGGAATGGCTAGCGCAGAACCCTCCGGCATCTGGTGGAAGCGATGCCTCGGCTTATACACGCTGTTATTCGTGTTAGAGGAGGTCCAAACACCATATTAGGCAGGTACTTATAATGTTTTGTCCATTGAGTGTTAAAGCGATGGTTTAGTGGTTTAAAATGTTTGGAGTCGGGAAGTGCTTTAACCATTTATCGAATGGAACGAATTAACACGGGAATAATAAAATGAGCTGAAAGCAGCTCGATATATTCGCTGTCTACGATTTAGGCGGAATGCGGCTGGAAAGAATTCTTTCGGGGTGCGTCTGTGTAGTAAACAACAACTTTGTTGTTATTGTTTACGACATAGACATATCCGAAAAAATCAATTCTCTCTATCTATGATGAAAAACCCATATACGAAAGAATTTGTGGATTTGACGGATTTTATAATTGACATATCCGAAAGAATTTGTGGATTTGACGGATTTTATAATATACATATCCGAAAGAATTCATTCTATCTACCTATGTCGTAATACAGCAACTTCGTTGTTGTTTACTACATAGACATATCCTGAAAAATATGTCAAAGTTCATGTTTACGACATCGAGATATACAGGGTGTTCCAAAATTACCTTTACAACTTTGGCCCTCAATAAAACCTAAACAAAATGCACTCATTGTCATAGAAATCCGCGCACCAAGAAAAAAACGTGCAATTAACGAGAAGCTCGGCGAATAGCTACGGGAACGGCAGACATGTGAACTATTAAAGTTAAGCGCGATTCCACATACCCGTGCGTCCAAGACCGGCGCTGGAATCTCAATCCTTGGGGCTTATAAGGCCCCGCGCAGGGGACTTTACATGCGTGCCGTAGTGCACGGTAAGAGTCAAGTGAGATCCATGAGCGATAGACATGTCGAGGAGCCGCCGTAGATGTGCGTACGGGCAACTGCCGGAGTTTGAACGAGTCCGTATCGTCGGGATGAGAGAGGCAGAGTGGCCAGTGCGCCGAATCGGCCGCCATTTGGGCCGGTCGAACAGTACGGTGCGACTGTGTTGGGAGCAATGGACACGGGAAGGCACCCACACACGGCGGACTGGCTATGGACGACCCAGACACACCACCAGCAGAGAGGACCGTGGGATCGTGAGAGCGGCACGCACAGATGCAACGACGTCCTTGTCCAGTATCCAGATACGTGTGGCGGCTGCACAAAGGACTGCTGTGTCGGCCGGAACCGTTTCCAGACACCTGGCAGAGGCGAATCTGCACTCTCGACGGCCCCTACGTTTTCTGCCATTAACACGTGACCATCGTCTGCGTCGATTACACTGGTGTCAACAGCGAGCAACGTGGAATGCTAATGACTGGCGACGTATTGTGTTCAGCGACGAATCCCGCTTTTGTATAGGGACGGAAGAGCCCCGTTTCAGAGTGTGGAGGATCGCAGGTGAGCGCTATAATCCCAACCTCACTGTACAGCGGCACACTTACCGAACTGCAGGCGTGATGGTCTGTGCAGCCATTGCGTATGACAGCCAGGCTTCTCTTGCAGTGATACGAGAGACGTTGACAACCCAGCCCTACGTACAGGAGATACTGCGGCCCCATGTGCTGCCTTTCCTCGCGGAGCGTCCCGGAGCCATTTTTACAACAAGATAACAACCGTCCGCACACGGCTCGGGTTTCTCAGGACTGTGTACGTTATGCTTTGACGCTTCCGTGGCCGGCCAGATCGCCTGATCTCTCGCCCATCGAATACGTGTGGTACCAGATGGAACGCCAGCTTTCTCCATTCCCCAGGGTTCGTGATTTAGAGCATCAGGTGCAAGAAGTGTGAGCCAATCCGTCCCAGAATAACATACGACGTCTCGTTTACTCCATGCCAGACCGTATTACCGCATGTATCCGAGCACGAGGCGGTCGGACGCAGTACTAACGCAGCCCGGAATGTGTACCGTATGTCCGCGGAAAATCGTCCTGCTGCTGTGATATTGTAATCACTTCTGTCCTTGGTATGTACCATCTCCCTACTAAAATCTGGTTTACGGGTGATAAAAACATTTTATCACCCGCGTGCCTCCATTCCGCTGCGTTTGCACTTTAAACGTGATTGGATGGAAAACGGCTTACTGGCTCAGCCAGCAGTGTTTCTTACTTGCGTACAAATCATAGCGAGTTTGAACCGCACTGGTGGCAAGGAAGCTTTCACCTCTTAAGGAAAATCTACCTCGATACACCAAGTCATAAAAAATTCAAAAATGGCATGTGCAACTGTTGTCATGACAACTATCCATTCGTTCACGTACTATCTCTCTGGAAATCTCTTATCAGTGCCATCAGGCAATGGACGCAACCCAGTTGAATGTTCGGGAGCGACGCCTGTCCTTCTGCACGACAGAGGGTTACGTAAAGAGACCAAAAAATGTGGAAACAGAAATTTCTGTATAGAGACTGATAAATAGGTTTTTGGAAACTCTAGAAATATGTCAACTGAAATTTCTGCGTAACATTGTAATCACCTAAGATATTTCTGTAAAAACACGAAATTAATGACTACAAAAAATCTAGCAATCATTAATGCGAGTGATTTTGTCATTTTATTTTCTATTGGAGCTTATTATTTTTTTTAATACGTTTGCAATAATTTTATTTTTTCTGTAGGAGGTCTTATTATAAATTACGCGTTTTTTTCATCGTGATTTTTCTAAGGAACAGAATGATTTGTAGTTTGAGATCTTTTTTTAAACTGAAAATAACTTTCAATTATCTTTAAGAGAAGGTTTGATGTACCGTTTTATAATATTCCTGGACGAAATCCGTCGGAATCGACAGTTAGTTTTTTTATTTTTGTTTCTTTGAAAAGAATAAACTCATATGAAACAACAAATGCAAACTTTATTTGATTGACAAATTCATTTAATTGCTTCAGTAAAGAAAATGGTCGAGGTTCGTGATTTCTTTTTTTTTTTTTTGACTGAAAGTTTAACGCTCACCGTGAGCAACTAAATTGGATATAAGCAGTCTCCCGTCCTTAATTTAGGGTCACTGGTTCCAGGAAAGGGAGAGTGCCAGTGCCGTAAGACAAACGCAACATCCATACCTCACCGGGATTCGAACCCGGACCCTTCACGGAGTCACCATAAGCCATCGATTAGATCACTACGCCACCGGGGGCGGTTTGGTTCGTGATGAGCATCACGACTGCACAATTTTGCAGTCGTAAAATGTGAGGCAGAAGCCCACTCATCTCGATCGTGTGCAAAAATTCAACTGGATAGCGCACTCTTTTACTTTCATCTTCAGTCACAACTGTATTTGTAAATGTTATTGGAATGATATTAGCGTTGCGAATACTCTTCATTCTCTCTTGTCTGAGACATATGGTTGCGACCCATTCATCGCTCACGCCTTCCAGTAAGGTTGTTACGTTTTCTTTCTTTTTTTTTTTCTGCGGGAGAGACATTCTGTTAAGGGCAAGTATGCAATAAAGTATTTACTTACTTTAGGACTGAGCATAGAACACCATGCACACACCAAGTCTGACACTGAGTTGAGCGCCTGATGTAGATAAAGGCCGCACGCTTCTCCCATAAACTGTACATGGGAACTTTGCCGCCCCTCCACTTCCGAAGCGCTGCCCCAATCTCAGTTTTCTCTTCGACTGACACATCTGCATAGTAGGACCTTTATTTTGATACCTCAACCATATCTTTATGTTCAGCCGTTCTCTCAAAATAGGACTCACAGTAAAAATCCTTATAGAATTAAAATATAGATTTCACAGAACTTCTAAAAAAATTTACTTTTGATAGCTATATATAACTTTTGTCTTAAGTACTCCAGAGACTGATACATAAGTATCATACAATTACCTGTACAATAAATTAAGTACCCGGTTTCTTACGGTAACACTCGTATATAATAGCTGGTGCACAAAATGGGAAGAGGAAAAGAAATATCCTGTGCCACAGTAACCGAAATTCATACCATATGCTATCCACAATATCAGATTTCGCTACAGAACTTCAAAATCAAATACTTCGACAGACTATTGAAGTTCAACAATTAATCAAACCTCAAGCATTCCCGTGAATCGCTCTTATTACTGGAAAATTATCATCATATGGATAAGGAAAAAGTGAGAACGGAGTTTTTCCGTCAATGTAAGAAAAGAATTGCGGAAAGGTTTCTGAAAATTCAGAATTTTTTTGCCGTACGAAAAATCCGTGAAATTCAGAGTTTTCCCGTCATTTCACGGAAATAGTTGTATCAAAAATATGCTTCGTTAATCCACGAAAGAAATCACGAAAAAGTGGCTCGTTAATTTTAGAATTTTTTTACAGTGCATGGCGAATACCAATGAGAGGAAATTATTGACACATAACCAAGATCCTTAGGTAACCATTAAAAGAAACACTAACGTACAATTTCCTGTGGTTTATAGAGTTTTGGCAAAACGGAACTTGCCATATCTCAATAGATATGTAAATGTTTTCCAGCCTTCAACTTGCATTAGTGATTAGGTCGTGAGATATTTTTTGTTCTTTCTTTAAACAGCAGTCAAAATTGGAGCCATATTTGAGAATTTCAAGAAAGACAATTACGTCAAGGCCTAAGGGAAAATTCCATGTCGGGTCTTTTTCAAGGGCAAGATTTGAAGTAGTTACCATGGAAAGTTATTATCCTAAGAATACCTTAGCGATGAAAAACCCCTCACTGTTAGAAGAAAAAAACAAAGAGTCTGGTTGTTATAATAAACGCACAAATCGCATTGAAGTTCCTTTGAAACAAAGGAAGTCATCCGGCTCCGATAATGCTGGCATTCTTTCACTCGCACAAAAACGTTCTTTTTCGAATCAATAAATTATAGGCAGTGAATTTAGGAACGGCCCTGCCACATGAAAAGGGAAGGTCGTTCAGTTCACAACACGCAAAACGCATTCCGCAAACTATGAGGAAATAATGACATTTTTTTTTCTTTAGTTGTTCATTGTGGGAACAATAATAGCTGTTGTTTTAAGGTTTGCCAATTCTCGCCGCTGAGAAAAAGAGACAAGGATTAAATTCCTGTGCTAGCAATCTACGCCTTATTACCCTTTTCTTTTTCTGTGAAACAGCTCAAGTGCTTTACTCGATTATCGAAGGAAACCTTTTAGATGGTTGGGACGCAGAGGGGGAAGCGAAGGAATTCATTTCACTTTTCACGTTTTCATTGGAACAAATGTTGTGACACCAATGTTATTGCTTCTTTATATTTCTTTTATAGCACCAAAAGTACACATTTATTCTTTTTTTTCTTAATCCGTTCAAGCAGCATTGTCGTCCTCATTCGCACAAAAAGGATACCGCATTTCCATTATTTGGATTTC
This sequence comes from Macrothele yani, assembly GCA_039090855.1. Taxonomy (NCBI): domain Eukaryota; kingdom Metazoa; phylum Arthropoda; class Arachnida; order Araneae; family Macrothelidae; genus Macrothele; species Macrothele yani. The sequence goes on along the minus strand of CM077003.1, from coordinate 86,190,835 downwards.
GGCATTCACTCAAGGAACACCCAAGGATATTTGAGGTAAATGCCTCTGATTTTTTAAAAAACAACCGAGAAAAAGGAGGCTAAGTTATGGCTTAGAACCATGGGTCTTTGTCTTTAAAAACAGAGTAGGTAGCAAATCATTTAAAAACAATTCATCAGAAACTTATACGAACAAATGATTCCTGAGCATTCACCTCAATGTCGAAATTACTAAATGAGTAGATAATGAATACAGCCGCTGTTTCGAAAAAAGGATTTTATATAAAAAAAGCGTTTCCTTATTTATATTTAATGCTTTTCTGCAGACAATAATTATGCTGAAAACAATGGAAATTCTATAACGAATCTTATTATTTTGGGAAAATCAGTAATAAATTATTTAGATCCAAAAGCGTGAGATAAAAGGAATGGTAGAAAATCAAGAAATTAATGAAATGAGGTGCTTCTTTTTTGGTAACATTGTCCATAGCAAAATATAGAACAAGAAGAAAAGGCCAATTTAAAATGATCTTAGAAAGCATTTCAAACGCTATTAGATGCAAAATGACTTTTTAGGTTTAAAACATAATATTTTAAAACTAAATCTGAATACGTTTCGAAGAAAACTATAGAATTTATGCATTTACAAATGGCTTCATTTTTTAAGTTGCACTCTCACATCATTTTCATTAAAAATCTTTTTCATCAAAATCGCTCTTCTAATACTATGTTAGTGTTCATAAAACTTTGATGAGTTTTTTTCCTCTCCAAAAAATTCAAACTGTTTCAATCATTAACTGTTTAGCCAGCTTGCTGTATATGATTTTACACGAGCAGGAACAGAATTTTACAGTAGACTTTCATTTTATTTATGGTGAAAAGATTTCAATATTTTTAAATATACTGCGTCCTATATTAACTCGGAATTACATACAACCCCAGATCTGCGGTGGTCATATTTTCTCGAACTGTGAATCGAACTTTCTATCAATAGATTGGAAGAGAACGTAACTTCTTTGCAAACATGTAATAAACAGAGATTTGAATCTGAGATAATCCTATATTAACTCGGAATTACATACAACACCAGATCTGCGGTGGTGATATTTTCTCGAACTGTGAATCGAACTTCTATCAATGGATTGGAAGAGTACGTAACTTCTTTGCAAACATGTAATAAACAGAGATTTGAATCTGAGAAAATCCTATATTAACTCGGAATTACATACAACCCAAGATCTGCGGTGGTCATATTTTCTCGAACTGTGAATCGAACTTTCTATCAATAGATTGAAAGAGTACGTAACTTCTTTGCAAACATGTAATAAACAGAGATTTGAATCTGAGATAATCCTATATTAACTCGGAATTACATACAACACCAGATCTGCGGTGGTGATATTTTCTCGAACTGTGAATCGAACTTCTATCAATGGATTGGAAGAGTACGTAACTTCTTTGCAAACATGTAATAAACAGAGATTTGAATCTGAGAAAATCCTATATTAACTCGGAATTACATACAACCCAAGATCTGCGGTGGTGATATTTTCTCGAACTGTGAATCGAACTTTCTATCAATGGATTGAAAGAGTACGTAACTTCTTTGCAAACATGTAATGCCGCCCCGGTGGCGCAGTGGTCTAAGCGATGGCCTCTGATCATTCGTCCGATAGGGGTCCGGGTTCGAATCCCGGTGAGGCATGGATGTTGTGTTTGTCTTACGGCACTGGCTCTCTCCCTTCCCTGGAACCAGTGACCCTAAATTAGGGACGGGCGACTGCTTATAGCCCATTGAGTTGCTCACGGTGGTCGTTAAACCTTCAATCAAAAAAAAAAAAAAAAAAAAAAACATGTAATAAACAGAGATTTGAATCTGAGAAAATCCTATAGTAACTCGGAATTACATACAACCCCAGATCTGCGGTGGTGATATTTTCTCGAACCGTGAATCGAACTTTCTATCAATGGATTGGAAGAGTACGTAACTTCTTTGCAAAGAAGTAATAAACAGAAATTTGAATCTGAAAAAAATGTTCACCGCCATTTTCCTGGAAACTTCTTCATGAAAATCACTTAGCCTAAGACAGGTGCAAAATTTTAAAATGGAAGTTCCTTTACATGGCACTTCTGGTTGCTAGAGTACAACGGCTTGTGAGAAGTAATCTTTTTTTTTTTTTTTTTTTTTTTTTGAATTGGAGTTTTAACGACCACCGTGAGCAACTTAATGGGCTATAAGCAGTCGCCCGTCCCTAATTAAGGGTAACTAGTTCCAGGGAAGAGAGAGAGCCAGTGCCGTAAGATAAACACAACATTCATGTCTCACGGGATTCGAACCCGGACCCTTCACGGACGAATGATCATAAGCCAGCGCTTAGACCACTGCGCCACTAGGGCGGCGTGGTTGGTATCAATATGTATTACAAAACTGTGCAAACAAACTATGAATATAATAATATTGATATATTTCATTCATAATAATTTGATCCATTCATAATATACTGTATATATTGAGAATGTTCACACATTTTTAGATCGTTTTTTATAAGAAATTACAGAAAATAAAAGAAGTTCAAAAAACTGAAACTGGCAACAGCGTGTTAGACAAACATGAAAAAAACATTGTCTACTATGAAAATTGCTCACGTAAACAAGCTGCGTATAAAAGGTTATGTTTTTGCTCCATACGAAGAGAAATACTCGTATTTAGTAAGTAAAAAACGCTGTAAAAATCACGGAATTAGCCTTTCTTAATGTAAAATAAGCAATATTATTAGTAATACAGGGGAAAATAGTAAAGCTTGTCTTTTAACAGGAAAAAAGAACACCAAACGAACATCCAAAGAAAGTATTCGATTCTTTTAAAAATAAGGTCTCTGGTCTTAAAAGAAAATCCACCGACCCAAAGAACAATCGCTAAGTCGTTAAAAATATCGGTATAAATCGTAAACAAGTAATAAACAAAGATTTGAATCTAAAAAAGAAAATTTTCGCAGCCATTTTTCTAGACACGTGCCTGAGCGCAGAACACGGTGTAAACTTCTTCATGAAAAGAACTAAACCTGAGACAGATGAAAATGTGTTGTGACTGTTTGTGAAGCACGGATCTACACTGCTGGCCACCCAAAATACAACACCAAGAAAGACACGAGATAGCAAAGCCAGATTTACTGGACACATAACAACAGACACAAAGATGAAACGATTGAGCTTACAGGCCCGTGCGACTTGCGGAACACGCAGACATCAATAGTTCGCGTGGCCCCCACGGCTGGTAATAACGGCAGCTACAGGCCACGGCATCGAACAGAAGAGGCTTTGGATGTGGGCTTGGGGTATGTCGGTGCAGGCTGCTTCCACACGTTGCCACAGTTCATCAGAAGTAGCCGCGGGTGGTGCTTGGCCGGTCACTCGGTTGCCGATCAGTGACCAGACGTGTTCAATGGGCGACATATCGGGAGAACAGGCGGGCCATGGCAGCAGTGACACCTGGTGGGCCGTAAAGAATTGTTGCACGATTGCGTGCCACGTGCGGGCGTACATTGTTCTGTTGAAACGTGGCCTCTGGCAGGTCCTGCAGGTAAGGGAGGACTACAGGATCCAAAACGTCGGAGATGTAGCGGTGGCTGTTGATTGTACCAGAGGGGTGCGGGTGTCACATCCAATTGCGCCCGAAACAATAACGCCAGGCAGCGGACCGGTATGGCGACGCATAATGCAGGCGTCATACAGTCTTTCGCCGCGGTGCCGCCACACGCGGATCCGACCATCATGGTGTTGCAGGCAGAAGCGGGATTCCTCGGAGAGACAATGGCGTGTCATTCCGTACTCCAGGTGCGGCGTTCAACGGCCCACTGCGGCCGCACTCGCCGGTGGTGTAACGTCAATGGTAATCGGAGCAATGGGCGCCGTGCGACAAGTCCCCGCTCCTGCAGACGACGTCGAACGGTACGTGCTGACACAGGTTGTTGCGCAACACACCGTAGTTCCTGCGCTTGCGTTCGTGGTATAGCGGTGCGAGCCGTCAATGCCCGCCGCACAACATGCCGGTCCTCTCGCTCGGTGGTGTGCCGCTGCTGCGGCAATCGCTCACGTCGGTCCGCCCGTCCCTCTTGAACCCACCAAATCCATACCGCCTCACTGTGGCTGGATGCCGTCCCACACGGGCGCCGATGTCTCAGTACGACAAACTGCTGTCGCGATAAGCCACTATTCGTCCTCTGCCGAACTCCGAAACGTGCTGGAATGACTGCCGTATTCTGCGACGAGGCATCAGGAAGCTTCCCACGCACAAGTCCGGTAGCATAACACAGTTCCACTACTTACACCCCGCCTTCTGTGCACCCTTCTTATAGTGCTTCTCGGTGGCACGCCGGGCGCACATGATTTGCATATGCCCTGCAATGCTAATCGTTTGCATGTCCTCTCGCAGGCGACGCATGCTCCGACTTTCAGGCCAATCGGATGCTTCCTTCTTGGTGTTGCATTTCGGGTGGCGAGCAGTGTATTTAAACAACTGTAACAAAAATAGGTCAATTTGCTATTGCAAAAAACAGAAAAAGACTTACAAACTTGGTTCCAAGAATCTAAAGAAGTTTCAGTAAAGGATTCATGAAAATTGCTGATTTCTCGCACAATGGGAAATTAAAGTTAAGTTGAAAAGAATGTTAAAATCAGTTCTACGTATTACCAAAATTATGTTTTAACTCCTATATTTAAAGACGAAATACCATTCCTTTATCTACAGAGCTTTTAAAGAATAAAACTCCATCAAAATAAGACTACCAGTCATACATCCAAATCCACCACTCTATTTTTTTAAAAAATGAAAACCGAGACGGGTATCAAGTCTATACCTTTTGCTCATATTCCTTCAAAGTCCCCTGATGAGTCACAAATGTGCCTTTGGACTGCTAAAAGGAGCGCTTTCTAAACGCTGACCTAAAACAATGATTGGAGTATGGAAAGCAGTAGAAGAGGAGTGGAATAAAATAGCACTACGAATTTTAAGAAATGCCCTGTTTTCTTGAAAATCTAGATGTAGGTTCATTGTCCAGAGAAAAGGCTATCATATAAAACATTTAAAAAAGAAATAATTTTATTTTAAACGTTAATTATATTGCTGGAAAATCGTTTTAAAAACGTGTGACCATCCTCTATATATCGAAGAGCTAAAACATTACGACCATCTGCCTAATATGATGTTGGTCCCCCATGTGCCGCCAAAACAGCTCTTACACAGCGAAGCATAGACGCTACAAGAATTCTAAGCGTTTCTTGTGGTATATGATACCAACACATTACCAGCACATCCTTTAACCTGTGTAAGTTACATGATGAGCAGCGCCAGATCGGATTTGCTCTTCCATCAGAAACCACAGATACTCAATTGGATTGATATCTGAGGAATTTGGAGGCCAGAGAAATACCTGGAAGTCTTCCTCATGTTCCACGAACCATTCTCGAACAGTCTAGGCAAAATGGCGTGGCGCATTATCAAGAAGACACTAATAGAGGGGAATACCGTTGCCATGAAAGGATGTTCCTGGTCTGAAAATGATGTTTAGGTGAGTGGTAGACGTCATAGTCTCCAACTCGTTAAAGACTGGACTTAGGGTTCCCAGCAGAACATTGGCCAATGCATTACACTTGCTCCACCGGCTTGGTATATGGTGGTCAATCCTGGTGTCGTCACTTCCCCAGATAAACGACGCACACGGACCTGGCCGGCCATATGGTGCAACAGAAAACGAGATTCATGGGACCAGTCGATCTTCTTCTACTCATTAGGGATCTTGTTTAGACTACCACGTGTCCATTGTGGGCGCTTTCGACGGTGAATCGAGGCTACCATAAACACTCGGTCAGACCTGTGGCTACGCAGCCCATTTTCAGCAGAGTTCGATGTACGGTGTATTATGGCACACTACTCCGGTTACAAGTATTCAAATTACCGGTGAGCTCCGCTACAGTATCTTCTGTTGGCTGGTGTTATTCGGGACAGTTCGATGAGCCTGGTCAGTCCACACCTTGCCAGCGGTTCGTAGATTTTCCCACCAAGGACCACTTTTTGAAGGTACTAACCATGTCTGAGCGTAACAACCATACAGCCCTTGCCATCTTGAAAATGCTCCGACTCAGTCGTCTAAGTCATTACAATTTGGCCTTTGTCAATTTCGCTTAAGTCTGCTGCCTTTCGTATCTGAAGAACAAGAATAACACTGCAGATTATTAATTTTACCGTCTATACACGATGAAGATTTTCAAATCTAGATATTCAAAACTTAATAATGATCTTAAACTACCTGAAGCCTGTATTAAAACCCTTTATTTGATCATTTACTCACACACTACTAGATCTTTCAAAACGTCATGCGTTTCATCATCAGGTAATAGGTGATCAACAAAGAATTAGAAATAGTATGTTACAGCAGTTTGAAAAATGGGTAACGCATTGTACAAGCATTCACGTGATGTTATTAGCTCGTGAGTTGTTACTGATTACCATGCAATAGCAAGTATTGCTAGCACATGCATTACTGTTCAAAAGTAAGTCTTAGTGTGTTCATGATTGGGTTCGACTTTGTCGAAATAATGTGCCCACGGAATCCGGATCATGACAGGTTGGCACTCGTTGCAACACTTTTTATAATATTTATGGATATAGAGATTTTCCATAAGCAGCAGAGATCTTCGAGTTTTAGTTGCTGCCAATATTTTAAACTCGTTCCAAACTGGGGTGTGCGTTCCATTATTTACTGCTCTAGATAACGCAGATTCATCAGAATGAATTCTAACAGCATATTTATGTTCAGAGAGTCTTGTATGCAGGGTACGCAGCGTAGATCATGGTTCGTACACTCCTTGGAAACCTTGAAAAGTTCTTGAAAAAAACCCTTCATTTTCAAGTCCTTGAAAGTACTTGAAAAAGTTTAAGACTCTGTGAAAGAGTATTTGAAAAAGATTTTGTTTTGTTTTTAAGTAATGATATGAAAGAGCATGTGTGTGTGTAAAATAATATTTTGTGCGGAAAAAGTTTTATAGGAGATTTCTGGGTAGTTCTTCTGATAAAAACGCCAAGCTGATCGAATAGCTCAGAACTTGCATTCAACTCAGGGGACCGCGTGGGCAGCTGGTACCTTGGCTATGACGTCATTACAGAGTAAAACATCAGCCATGGGAGTTAAATACGTTGAATGATGTATTTGAGAATCGTGATAGGCTTCTGTTGACTGGGGTTAAAGAGGCATCCTTGCTGGAGGGTGAATACAAAAGTAATGTACCCTTTCAAAATATTCCACAAAACAAAATTATTTCGAAAAACACCAAAACAAAGGTGCAATTCAAACTTAATAAAATAAATTAACAGGGAATCAGGGAATAACTGGCAGGTCATTGAAAGTGTGCCCGTCCCAGCTCAGTTTAATGATTTGAACTTGCTAAAATACCTACCTACTGACAGCACACAAATATGATAATTTGGTTTTAAAAAGTCATTGAAAAGTGCTTGAATTTATTTTGCTTGGAAGAGTACGAACCTTGTAGAACCTATATATGCTATTCCATCATGCTCTTTATCATTTGGTTTCATTGGTATGAGGTAAACACCGTGTCGATGTTTCATGTATAACGAAGTAAATTTCTCTGTCATTTTGTCCACGCCGGAGCTCAAACCCGGATCCCCTCATTCCGGAATAAGTCGCTCTACCAATTGAGCTACGCGGACGTTCGTTATCGCTGCTATCTGCCTTTATGTCGTGTGCGTCCTGCTGGGCAGGCACGTCACATCTCCCCCCGCCGAAAGAGAGCTGGGGACATGGCCCACCGGTCAGCCGTGACCATGAATCGTTGCAGGCAGCCATCTGCTGTAGAACGTGCACCTGAGAACTCCCAGTCAATCTGGTGTGTGGAATACAACGTCACAGACATATATTTTTCGAAGCGCTGGATAAGGGATTCTCTGATTTTTCCTATCTCGCGGTGTGGAAAGAACATTACACCATTGCGAGATCTTGAACGGCCGAGTCATCCGGGAAGTTCGGGCGCCATTATAACGAAGTAAATTTCTTTTGTCATTTTTGTCCACCCCGGGGCTTGAACCCGGTTCCCTTCATTCCGGAATAAGTCGCTCTACCAATTGAGCTACGCGGACGTTCGTTATCGCTGCTATCTGCCTTTATGTCGTGTGCGTCCTGCTGAGCAGGCACGCAACACATGGCAGTGGGATCTCGATCATTTTTAACTATTGAAAAGATATTTCTGGTGTGCTCGTCGAATTTTATATGGTTACGTTTGCAAGCATTGCGGAGCCTCGTTGCTATGCCTGAAATATAATCCATTGTTTCAACAAACCTGATTGATGTTGTGTCTCTAATTAAGGTTGTGCAGGAGGTGTGTTGTATCTTGTTTACTATGCAGTAGACAGTTTCGTTTGAGTACCCATATTGTACAGCTATATTTATTTTGTGATCCAATTCTTTATTACGTGCAGTTATGCTTGAAGTATGTGAGAATGCCCTTTTAACCAAGAAATGGGAACTCGACAGTTTATGGCTCATGCGGTGAGCTACATTACTTGGGATGATAATCGTTTGGGAGGTCGGTTTCCTGTATACTGAGTACGTTATGTTATGTGTATCATGATCACGTTGTAATAGAAAATTCAGATACGGCAACTTATGGTCTTGTTCATATTCAGTAGCGAAACTGATGAATGGATATTGGGAAGAAAGCTTATCAACAAATCGTGCTAACAGTTCTTTTCCATATGTCCAGAAAATTAAGATATCATCGCCGTATCTGATACTCTCACGGACAATGAAATTTGCGCACCAAGAAGGAACCATCGCATTGAACTGAAATTTTATGAACGTAATGACACAGATGAAAGATACACATGATGGCAAAAACAGATCTGCAAAACATTTACAGAGGGATCTGCGGCTCGCAGTCCGGTCATCTTGAATAGCACGTCGCACCGTCTCCTGCGGCGATGCATACTGCAATACGATCCGGCATGGAGAACAGATGTCTGGTGTCGTGGGGCAGACTGGCCCACACATGTTGGACGGTGTGCTCCAAATCCCAGATAGTGCGGCACGGCGGCCACCAGCGTTTCAACTGGTCCCACACATGATCGATAGGGGACATGTATGGGGAGTGGGCAGGCCATGGAAGTGTCTGGACATGACGTAGGCAGCCCTGGGCAACCCGATCAGTGTATGTCCGGTCATTATTCTGCTGGTATAGCGCACTTGGAATCCCAGCCAGGAACGTGAGCACATGGGGACGTAGGATCTCATCCATATATCGCTGGCCCGTCAATGATTCACGTACCACTACTAGATCTGATCGGCTATCGTAGGCAATGACTCCCGATACCATTATACTTACAGTGGGAGAGGTGTGGCGCTCGATAGCAAGGTTGCGATTGAGTCGTTGACCCGGGGACCTCCACACCAGGACACGATGGTCATCTGTCGCCAAAACGAAGCGACACTCATCGCTTAACAATACACGTCGCCAGTCTATGGCGTTCCACGTCACTTTGGCCTGGCACCACTGCACACAGAGCCGGCGATGTTCCGGTGTTAATGGCAGCACACGTAAGAGGCTCTGGGATCGCAGATTTGCTTCCTCGAGGAGTCGGGAAATAGTTCGTGGACACACAGGAGCCGCTACATCTGCCTGTTTAGTAGACGGTTATACGTCAATTCGTCGCGTGCGTCAATTCGTCGACTGCGTCGATTCGTCGCGCGTCAATTCGGCGCTGACAAATTCGTCGACTACCTCAATTCGTCGACTACGTCAATTCGTCGCGTGTACAGATTTTGGTTACATACAAAACGAATGCAGGAAAACGTACGATTTCGAACGTCTTCCTCCCTGATCAAATTTGTAAAGTTTGGACACTCAGACAGGATAGGAATATTACGCTTTTTCTTTGGCACTAAAAATATTAGACGGTAGATGGTTTTTGGAAGGTGTCAGGGCCCGGTTGGTCAGAGCCCCCATATACAAAATTTTTGTAAAATCTACAGTTTTCAATTCAGAACAACCAAATCAGGTATCCTATCTCATAGTACCCTAACTTAGACGGTTGTCGGTTTTTGGAACGGGTTAAGGCCCGGAGGGGGTCAGAGCCCCCACCCCATCCCCACCCCCACATACATACAGAATTTTCGTGAAATCTAGTTTTCATTTCAGAACCATCAAATTTGGTACCATACAACTCTAACTTAGACGCTGCACGGTTTTTAGAAGGGGTTGGAGCCCGGGGGTGAGAGCCCCCCCTCATAAAAATTTCGTAAAATCTACAGTTTTCATTTTAGAACCACAAAATTTGGTATACTATCTTATAGTACTCTAACTTAGACACCGTTTTTGGAACGGGTCAAGGCCCGGGGGTCAGAGCCCCCACATACAATTTTTTTTTAAACTACAGTTTTCAATTCAGAACCACCAATTCTGGTACACTATCTCATGGTACTCTAACTTAGACGCTAGACGATTTTTTGAAGGGGTTGCAGCCCGGGGGGTAAGAGCCCCCCTCATAAAAGAAATACGCAAAATCTACAGTTTTCAATTTAGAACCACCTAATTTAGTATACTATCTCATGGTACTCTTACTTAGACGCTAGACGGTTTTTGAAAGGGGTCGGAGCTTGGAGGGGGGGGTAAGAGCCCCCGTCATAAAAAATGCCGTAAAATGTACAGTAATCAATTTAGAACCACCAAATTTGGTATACTATATCATGGTACTCTAACTTAGACGGTAGACCGTTTTTGGAACGGGTCAAGGCCCGGGGCTCAGAGCCCCCCACATACAAAATTTTCTTAAAAACTACAGTTTTCAATTCAGAACCACCAAATCTGGTATACTATTTCATGATACTCTAACTTAGACGCTAGAAAGTTTTGGGAAGGGGTTTTAGCCCGGGCGGTAAAAGCCCCCCCCGTCATAAAAAATGCCGTAAAATCTACAGTATTCAATTTAGAACCACCAAATTTGGTATACTATCTCATGGTACTGTAACTTAAACGGTAGACCGTTTTTGGAACGGGTCAAGGCCCGGGTGTCAGAGCCCCCCCCCCATAACCTTTTTGTAAAATCTACAGTTTTCAATTCAGAACCATTAAGTATGGTATCATGAAACTCTAACTTAGACGCTAGACGCTTTTTGGAAGGGGTTAGAGCCCGGGGGTGAAAGCCCCCTCATAAAAATTTCGTTAAATCAACAGTTTTCAATTTGGAACCACCAAATTTGGTATACTATGTCATGGTACTCTAACTTAGACGGTAGACCGTTTTTGGAAGGTGTTGCAGCCCGGAGGGTAAGAGACCCTTCATAAAAAAAATCGCAAAATCTAGTTTTCAATTTAAAACCACCAAATTTGGTATACTATCTCATGGTACTCTAACTTAGACGGTAGACCATTTTTGGAACGGGTCAAGGCCCCGGGGGTCAGAGCTCCCCTCATAAAAAAATTCGTAAAATCTACAGTTTTCACTTTAGAACTACCAAATTTAGTATACTATCCCATGGTACTCTGACTTAGACGGTAGACCGTTTTTGGAACGGGTCAAGGCCCGGGGGTCAGAGCCCCCACATACAAAATTTTCTTAAAAACTACAGTTTTCAATTCAGAACCACCAAATCTGGTATACTATCTCATGATACTCTAACTTAGACGCTAGAAAGTTTTGGGAAGGGGTTTTAGCCCGGGCGGTAAAAGCCCCCCTCCCGTCATAAAAAATGCCGTAAAATCTACAGTATTCAATTTAGAACCACCAAATTTGGTATACTATCTCATGGTACTGTAACTTAAACGGTAGACCGTTTTTGGAACGGGTCAAGGCCCGGGTGTCAGAGGCCCCCCCCCCTAACCTTTTTGTAAAATCTACAGTTTTCAATTCAGAACCATTAAGTATGGTATCATGAAACTCTAACTTAGACGCTAGACGCTTTTTCGAAGGGGTTAGAGCCCGGGGGTGAAAGCCCCCCTCATAAAAATTTCGTAAAATCAACAGTTTTCAATTTGGAACCACCAAATTTGGTATACTATGTCATGGTACTCTAACTTAGACGGTAGACGATTTTTGGAACGGGTCAAGGCCCGGGGGTCAGAGCTCCCCTCATAAAAAAATTCGTAAAATCTACAGTTTTCACTTTAGAAGCACCAAATTTAGTATATTATCCCATGGTACTCTAACTTAGACGGTAGACCGTTTTTGGATCGGGTCAAGGCCCGGGGGTCATAGCGCCCACCCACATAATATTTTTTTCGTAAAATCTACAGTTTTCAATTCAGAACCATCAAATATGGTATCATGAAACTCTAACTTAGACACTAGACGCTTTTTGGAAGGGGTTGGAGCCCGGGGGTGAGAGCTCCCCCCCCCACATAAAAATTTCGTAAAATCTACGGTTTTCAATTTAGAACTACCAAATTTGGTATACTATCTCATGGTTATCTAACTTAGACGGTTTTTGGAAGGGGTCGGGGCCCTGGTCAAGGGAGCCCCAAACAAAACTTTCATAAAAAGCTCCGTTTTTTACTCTTAAGAATACCCTATCTACTTACTAAGGCGATCTTTGGCGCTTTGAGGGCCTTGCACCATAAACCATCAACCAACCAACTAGCCAACCTACGGTCTAAGTTAGAGACTGTAGATAAGAATAAAGTGCAAATATATGCGTTTAATGGTGTATTAAAAACACAAATCAATATAGTTTAGCTTTCACTACCAACGAACGGCTTATCAGGAAGAAATATAATGTAATGTAAATAGAGAGTTCCAGATATTGAAAATCCAAAACGGTAAGAAAAAGATGATCAATGCCAATGTGAAGTCGAACGCAATCGACATCACATAGATACATTGCATTTCTTTGTTGCGGGATTCACAGAAGCACACGCCACATGTAATGCAGTTCTATAGATGTCTCCTAGAAGGTAAGCATTCCCATTCCTTTTTCTTTCTTTTTTTGTTTCGCAAAATTAAATTAACTAAATCAAAAAATTTAAAATAAGTTTACTGGAAAATTGCAGGAATATCTTTTTCATTCATTAACTTTCACCCGCTGAACTTGGTGATTCCACAAATAGTAATATATACCTGGCAAATAACTGGTATCCCTGCTAGTACAAATTATATTAATGATTTATTTGCGTCCAGTTCAATCTAGTATGTCCATAAGAGCGTTTCGGGCTGTATGAAAAATACATTTCAACCTGTGCCGCTACGGCGGCGGAGTGATCTAGGGGCTGGCTTCTGACCACTTGTCAAGAAGAAATTTGTATGTGGAGGCACTTACCCCCTGGGCCTTGACCTGTTACGAAAAACCGTCTACCGTTTAAGTTAGAGCACCATGAGATAGTATACCAAATTTGGTGGTTTTAAATTGAAAACTGTAGATTTTACAAAATTTTTTATGAGGTGGGCTCGGACCCAGTGCCCGTCCCGTTCCCAAAACCGTCTGCCGTCTAAGTTAGACTACCATGAGATAGTATACCAAATTTGGTGGTTCTAAATTGAAAATTGTAGATTTCACGAAAAATTTGGGGGGGGATGGAAACCCCCGTGCCCCGACCCGTTCCAAAAACTGTCTAAGTTAGATTACCATGATATAGTATACCAAATTTGGTGGTTTTTAATTGAAAACTGTAGATTTCACGAAAATTTTGTACCGGGGGAGGGGGAGTTCTGACCTCCCGGCTCCCGATCCGTTCCAAAAAATTTTTTGGTTCTAAATTGAAAACTAGATTTTACGGCAATTTTGTAGGAGGGGGGGGCTCTAACCCCTCGGGCTCCAACCGCTTCCAAAATCCGTCTACAATCTAAGTTAGAATACCACGAGATAGTATACCAGATTTAATGGTTCTGAATTAAAAACTAGATTTTGCGATTTTTTTATGAAGGGCGCCCATACCCCCGGGCTGTAACCCCTTCCAAAAACGGTCTACCGTCGAAGTTAGAGTACCATGAGATAGTATACCAAATTTGGTGGCCCTAAATTGAAAACTGTAGATTTTACGAAATTTTTATGAGGGGGGCTTTCACCCCCGGGCTCTAACCCCTTCCAAAAAGCGTCTAGTGTCTAAGTTAGAGTTTCATGATACCATACTTAATGGTTCTGAATTGAAAACAGCTGAAGCGAAGGCGGATATACCGGTAGGTCCGCTTTCTCTTCATAAAATATATGAAGTATTATGCTCTCATAAACATCCTAGATTCTTTAATCAGTTTGTTGCACGTCATTTGCTTGATCTTCCTACTGTTCTAACCCAAGTTTCTAGTGTGATATCTGTGTATCGAAATCTTGTGCTTTCCTATCCCGATCTCAAATTTAGTGTTGACAGAATGAAGAAGCAAGCGAAGAAAATAACAGATTCCAGCGCACGTGCGTGTCGACCTGGGAAGGACCTACCGATTCAAGGTGGTCACACTTAACTGCAGAGGGTTCTCTGCTTCTCCTAGAAATGCTCTAGTGTATGAGGACTTGGCGCCTCTACACGCAGATCTTCTCTTGCTCCAAGAGACCAATTGCTCTGCTACCACTTTGTTCTCTCGTTGGCGGGCTTGGCCCTACGATTTTCACCATGCTTATCGAGTTGGACGGAATGGTGGCCTTGCACTTGGGATCCATCACCGCCTACTCCCTCTGATTTCGACGCCAGTGATTCGTGCCTTACATGTGGACAACCTCCAGGTCGCTGTCTTTTGCATTGAAAACGTGACCTATCATGTTTTTAACATATATGTCCCCTGTGATGAACGTCTGTTGCCTGATCTTCTCTCCACACTCCGTACAGAGCTGTCATGCATCCCACCGTCTGAATACATTCTCATCGGCGGAGATTTCAATTGTACGTTGTTGCCGGCCCTTGACCGCAATTCAACCGTTGGAGAATACCGCAGACAACGTGTATTACAGATTTCCCAGCTAGTTGATGATTTTCAATTGGTTGATGCGTTCCGGCATCTACACCCGTCGGAAATCTCTTTTACCTGGCGCTCTTCCATCCATGGCAGCACTACGGCAGCATGGTTGGATAAATTTTATGTTTCGACTGCTCTTCTCCCGTCGATCGCAGCTGCTGCCCATCATCCTTCCGCCGCTTCAGACCACAGTATTGTCAGTCTGTCGGTGTGTGTTTCGCCTTCACCTTCAAGGACTCAACGAGTATGGACTTTTCCGCACTCGCTCCTGGATGATCAACAATTTTGTGTTGCTGTGCGTGAGTTCCTCCGAAGTCGTCAGCCCCTTCTTGATACTACGTCCGACGCGATGCAACTGTGGCTCAGTGTCAAACATGACTTGGTCCTTTTTGTACGGCGCTACTCCCATGCCTCTCGGAATGAGAGCGATATGAAAATTGCGAATCTACGTGCTCTATTGTCGATGCTCTCTCTTGATGATCCGCAATACCCCGGCTATCTGGCAGATCTCCATGCTTTGCTTCTTCCTCGCGCATCCGATGCAGCCTGCAGGATGCATTTCTTGCATCTCTCCCCTACAGCTGATTCTCACGATTACTTAACCGCCTTGGAATCTCAACATCGTTCTGCTACATCTTTGCGTCATCTTCGCCTCCAGGATGGTTCCATCACTTCGAACCCATCGAAGCTATGCACTTTCACCAGACAGTATTTCATCGCCAAGTACAGTGCGGTAACGCAGTCTTCATCCTCATTAGCTTCTCCTCTTCTCTCCTCTCTTCCTCAGGTCCCCTCTACTTTATCTACTTCTTTACTCTCTCCTTTCTCTCTTCGCGAACTCCGCGAGGCGTTCGCTACTCTCAATCCTCATGCCGCTCCTGGACCTGACGGCCTTCCTCTGTCCTTTTATCGTGCTTTTCTACCGTGCCTTCTGCCTTTTCTGTCTGCGTGTTTCTCGTCTGCTTTTTCCTCTCCTGCGTTACCGCCCGACTTTATTTTGGCACACACCATCCTCCTTCCTAAGAAGAGTGACCTCTTGGATCTTGGAAACTGGCGCCCTATCTCCATCCTAAACACTGACTATAAGTTCTATACAAAACTCTTATCCCGTCGCCTTAATTCTGTTCTCTCTTTCGTTATTTCTCCTGACCAGACATACACTGTGCCTGGTCGGACTATTTCCACTAACGTTTCTCTTCTCCTTCATCTTCACTTACTCGCTCGCTCTTTTTGTGAACCTCTTGCCTTTCTCAATCTGGATCAAAAGTCCGCTTTTGATAACGTTTCTCATTTTTATCTCTCTGCTGTCCTTTCACAATTTGGCTTTCCTCCTACCTTTTCTTCCGCACTCTTGGCCCTTTATCAGGGCGCCAGTTTCCATGTTCGAGCGGCCACATTTCTAACGGCTACAATTCCGTTTAAGCGAGGCATCCGGCAAGGATGTCCGCTCTCCGGCCAGCTATTCGCTCTCGCTTTTGAGCCTTTCCTGTTAGCAGCCCGAAGATCACTCCTGGATGTCCTACCGCCGACAGTGGCTAGTACTCGTCATCATCGAATAATTTTCACCGCCTATGCTGATGATGTGACCTTTTGCGTCCGGGATGAATCTCAATTTGATCGCCTGTATTCTGTATATCAACAGTATGTTGCATTATCTGGAGCAGCGCTGAATGCCACTAAAAGTACTGGCTTATGGTGCGGGGCATGGGCTGCCCGCACTGATGCTCCTTGGGGTGGGCAGTGGACAGCCACTACACAGAAGATCCTCGGTGCGTATGTCGGATTGCCCTTGGCTTCTGCATCTGCCACCTGGACTGCTCTTCTTCCCCGGATACAACGGACTTCTGCCTACTGGAGTAAGGCCCGCCCTTTCACATCGTTCCGTCAACGAGCAGCCGTTGTTCGTCGACAACTTATCTCTCTATGCGAATACTCTTGGATGTCGACGGTTGTGCCCGTGTCACAAATGATGACCATCACTCGCCTCTCAACTTCCGTCATCTGGTCTTCACATCACTGGGTTAAACCTGCCACGCTTCATCTGCCAGCCTCTTTGGATGGCATCCAGCTTCCTGATCCAGCTTTCCTTTATAAAACACATCGCATTATTCATTTCATTCGCCTTGCCACTTCAACTGTTCCGTCCCTTACCACTACCTTGAATGTTCTAGCTTCTTTCCGTGACCCATCTTTCACCTTCCTACTGTTTCTGAAGATGGATGCATACTCTCTTCTCCCGTCCCACCTCCCTCGTGTCCTGCGAGAGGGCCTTTCTCTCTTTCGTTCGCTTCCTCTTCTCCGTTCATTTCCTTCTTCAACTCTTGATCTCCTAGATGAACCTCTCTTCTTCTCTTCTCTTATTCACCCTCCTAACCTCTCTTACTTTTACTTTCCTCATTGGATCCGCTCTGGTGTGATAACTGTCCGTTCTCTCGTAACTTCTGATCTAACCTGGAGACCTCTTTCTTCCCTGTTTCTATCTCCAACCATTACTCTTGCTAACGAATATCTTCTTCTTCGCACAGCGCTTTGGAGCCTCTTTCCACTCCTCGCTTCACCTGATGGTCTCTTCTCGGTCCCCTCTGCTCCTCTTTCCCTACCGTTCTTTCTCCTCATTCGTAGCTCCCCGGTTCTAGTTACTTCTATCTCCTTCTCTTCTCTTTATTGGCTTCTTCTTTCCCCTCCCGCACTTCCACTTTCTGTTCATTCTGCTCCTCCTTCTCTTCTCCCCGCCATCTGGACAGCATCTACCTCTGCCCTTTCCTCCCCTCTTGAACTCAATGTCCATTGGCAATTTCTTCACCTTCGTCTCCACGCCCCATCAGTACTGTTTCGCATGACCCTTCTCACCTCTCCGCAGTGCTCCTTTTGCCCTGAAGTCAGCGACGTCCAACATCAATACCTATTCTGCCCCGTTCTCCTGCCAGTCCTAAACACAGCATTTCGTCTTGCTGATCGAATTTGTGCTCGATCGTTACCATTTCTTGCATATGCTTGGCTACTCCAAACAAAGCATCCACCTACTCACTTGCCTCCTGTGTGCCGTTATATTTTTCTTCTTGTGAAGTTCACTGTCTATGCTTTCCATCTTCAACAACGCTTCCCCGCTCTTATTCCACCTCCTCAGGAGGCAAGTGCTATCATTCGGAGACGCTTCCTAGCACGGTTAACCACTCGCCTCCAAATGGAGCACTCTCGTGCTGCCTCAACAAACACCGATAGCGTTTTTCAATCCACTTGGGCCCAATCGGCTGGGTGGTTCCATATCCACAATTTGCAGTTACATCTCAACCTATAAGTGGGATTTTTGTTGTCGCCCACGTTCACTGTAACAAATCATGTTTTTACGTATTAATTTTGGTGCTTCGCTATTTGTGATTTTTCTGTTTTAATGTGCCATTGAAGATAGCTCACCATGTTTCCCATGTTCTCTTTGATAATGTTGGGTTTTATGTTGTTGTATATAATTCTTCCTTCTGCACAGTTTACTGCCCACGCAATGTCCCCTTCATTATGTTGAATATTTTTTTAAAATGTTAGTCACTGTGTGTATAATATAATGTAACAAGATGCCCTTCTGAGTACATTTAGCGTTATTTTCCCCTTGTCACTGAATACTTCTGTACATATGTTGTAAATTTTGAATGTAGCATCACTGTTGCATTTCTGTGAATTAGTACCTAATGTTTAATCTTTAGTATGGTAGTAATGCTTAATTGGAATTTGTGCATAGTATAGAATCATGTCTTGCCCTGTCTACAATACTGTAGGTAAACATTTTCGTTTGTATCGCTCGTGCTTTATTGTCTGCCTCTCCTTCGCCCTACGTGGCGAAATAATTTTTTTTATGATTTTAACAATATTTTGTTTTACGTTTCACTGGAACTTTCCAGCTGATGTATATACCGCTGTATTTATTGGCAGAATTCCATTGTCATGTACATAGAAATGTTATTTTACTGAAGAATAAAGGCAATTTTGAAATGTAGATTTTACAAAAAAAAATTATGTGGGGGCTCTAACCCCGGGCCTTGACCCGTTCCAAAAACGGTCTACCGTCTAAGTTAGAGTACCATGAGATAGTATACCAAATTTGGTGGTTCTAAATTGAAAACTGTAGTTTTTAAGAAAATTTTGTATGTGGGGGCTCTGACCCCCGGACCTTGACCCGTTCCAAAAACGGTCTACCGTCTAAGTTAGAGTACCATGAGATAGTATACCAAATTTGGTGGTTCTAAATTGATTACTGTAGATTTTACGGCATTTTTTATGACGGGGGGCTCTTACCTCCGGGCTCCAACCCCTTCCAAATACCGTCTAGCGTCTAAGTTAGAGTACCATGAGATAGTATACCAAATTTGGTGGTTCTAAATTGAAAACTGTAGATTT
The DNA here is from genome assembly GCA_039090855.1 of Macrothele yani. Taxonomy (NCBI): domain Eukaryota; kingdom Metazoa; phylum Arthropoda; class Arachnida; order Araneae; family Macrothelidae; genus Macrothele; species Macrothele yani. The sequence goes on along the minus strand of CM077003.1, from coordinate 86,171,524 downwards.
TGCGAATTTTTTTATGAGGGGGGCCCTTACCCCCCGGGCTGCAACCCCTTCAAAAAATCGTCTAGCGTCTAAGTTAGAGTACCATGAGATAGTATACCAGAATAGGTGGTTCTGAATTGAAAACTGTAGTTTTTAAGAAAATTTTGTATGTGGGGGCTCTGACCCCCGGGCTTTGACCCGTTCCCAAAACAGTGTACCGTCTAAGTTAGAGTACCATGAGATAGTATACCAAATTTTGTGGTTCTAAAATGAAAACTGTAGATTTTACGAAATTTGTTATGAAGGGGGGGGGCTCTGACCCCCGGGCTCCAACCCCTTCTGAAAACCGTCTAGCGTCTAAGTTAGAGTTTCATGATACCAAATTTGATGGTTCTGAAATGAAAACTAGATTTCACGAAAATTTTAAATCGTACGTTTTCCTGCATTCCTTTTGTATGTAACCAAAATCTGTAAATTGCCGCCCCGGTGGCGCAGTGGTCTAAGGCGATGGCCTCTGATCATTCGTCCGTAAGGGGTCCGGGTTCGAATCCCGGTCAGGCATGGATGTTGTGTTTGTCTTACGGCACTGGCTCTCTCCCTTCCCTGGAGTCAGTGGCCCTAAATTAGGGACGGGCGACTGCTTATAGCCCATTGAGTTGCTCACGGTGGTCGTTAAACCTCCAATCAAAAAAAAAAAAAATCTGTAAACGCAACGAATTGACGTAGTCGACGAATTGAGGTAGTCGACGAATTTCTCCGCGACGAATTGACGCTCGACGAATCGTCGTGGTCGACGAATTGACGCGCGACGAATTGACGCGTGACGAATTGTCGTAGTGGACGAATTGACGCGCGGCGAATCGTCGCAGTCGACGAATTGACGTAGTCGACGAATTGACGCACGCGACGAATTGGCGTGCCACCATAGTAGACCGGGTCCCCGTGGGATCCGTTCGTGCCTGGCGCACGATCCGCCGATCCTCTCTACCGGTGGTATTCCTGGCCCGTCTGGAGCCGCTCCGCCGTGTGACAGTGTCGTCACGTGTTCACTGCTCCCAATATAGTCGGACGGTATTGTCAGAACGATGCAGGTGACGGATTATACGGTGCGCCGACCACCCTGCGTTTTTCAGCTCCATGATCAGGCCTCTCTCAAAGTCAGTAAGTTACGTAAATCGATGTCTCTGGCGTCAACTCGGTATTCTTGTCACTCTGTGCTCTTGCTTACGTCGGCCGGTGCTTTTCGCTATCATGGGGAATAGACTACACGCCGGTTCATAAGGCTGCCAGTTTGTTCTTGCTGCGCCACCACAGGGTGTGCTGTCATTCGCAATCGCGCCAAACGTGGATCATTTGCATACCAGCATGCACTCCAGCTATTTGGAAAGTTTCGCGGTTGTAGCATGCTTTCTCCTAGGTGCGCAAATTTCATTGTCCATGAGTGTATATAAGCTTGGTTCGTATGGTGTTGACAGCATAACAACATTTTCAAGCTCTTGCATCAATATTTCAATTAAATACCTGATACCCATTGGTGTCCCACTTGTCTGGCGACATATGATACCTCCGTAACAGAAATACGTGCGTTTTTGGATCAGTTTAAGAGCACTGAGCACGGATTGGGTTTCTTGTGTCGTAATGTTGGCCATATTTTAAAGTCGTGATTCGATAATAGAGTGCACCAGTGTGACCGGTACGTTCAGGAATAAGGAGATGACGTCTAATGAGACCATTAGAAAAGGTAGTCCCAGATCCGTATACTTTGATGCAGTCCAAGGATTGATTAGTACTGGAGACTGAATAGTGGGATTTCTTAACTAGGGGTGACAGGAATTGTGCTAACGCCTTCTCTAGAGGTCTTGTTAAGCTGGAGTGTGCAGAAATAAGTGGTCGGAGACGGTGTCATTCTTTATGGATTTTAAGATTGACAAATATATTGATGGTGCACAAGGCATTTTTTATTGAACCAGGTAGAGAGCCGTGATTCTTCAATTGGGCAACTGCAGTTAGAGTGGTTGCCGTAGGATCTGAATTTAGAATGATGTGCGGGATTTTATCAATCGCATCCAGCATTTTTGTTACGTAATGCTTTTTATTCATGATGACAATTTTCTCGGCTTTGTCAGCTGTAGTAATAGATAGAACATCATTATCATGTAATAATTTCAGTTCACGAGTGATCGGTCAAGAATTATATGATGTGCTTGGTTAGCAAGCTCCAGGTATGCTGCGTAAGTTTTTTTCTGAAGATAGTTGATGAAACAACGTTTACTCCGCATTTGTCTGACGAGCCTTTTGTTTTCAGCGTTATGCAAAATTCCAGAGTCACGGTTTGATATGGGACAACAATGCACACTGGCGTGCAAAAATTAAGGACCAGACGGCTTTTCGAATGTAACGTCGTTCAGAAGTGCTCCACATCGACTCAAATCATACCATAAGATCCCCAAGATGTAAGAATATGGGACAATTGAGCAAAACCGTCCAAACAAGGAATCCAAAGGATACAAAGGCACTTTATTGAAAAGGTAGCTTCGAGCACAACTGGACAGAAGACAGAAACGTCCATGTGACAGGCGGCTGCCAAGAAAAATCCTGTCTTTAGTAGGGGATATGATCACCCCTGACTGCTTTGCAGGATTTACAACGTCTGTCCATGCTGAGGACGAGGTTGTCAAGGAGCTGTTGAGGCATCGCGGCCCATTCCTCTTGTAGCGCCAATCGCAGCTGCGGAATCACTGCTGGCGGCTGGTGACGTGCTGTCAAGGGTCACCCGAGAAGGTCCCACATGTGTCCGATTGGATTTAGGTCCGGGGACCTTGCGGGCCAATCCATGCGTTGAATATCTTCACTCTTCAACAGCTCTGCGACAGCCACTGTACGATGAGGTGTAGCGTTTTCGTCCATGAAGAGGAATTCAGGACCCACAGCACCTCTAAACAGACGCACGTGAGGCAGGAGAACCTCGGTACAATAGCGGACACCAGTGACTGAACCTACTTGGAAAATGTGGAGGTCAGTACGGCTACCAAGCAGGATACCGCCCCTAACAAGAACTTCGCCACCTACGAACCGGTCCCTTTCCATGATGTTGGAGGTGTGATTGCGTGTTCATTGCTCTCTCCAGATGTGTATACGTGTAGAATCGCTCGTCGGACTAAATCGGCTCTCATCCGTAAAGAGAACTCGACCCCATTGCTGATGTGTCCAGTTCTTGTGTTCCTAGCACCACAGAAACCGCCGTCTCCGATAAGCAGGCGTTAAAGGAACATACAGTACTGGTCGTCGTGCAAATAGACCACCTTTGTATAGCCTCCTGGCCACGGTAAAACGCGATAACGGGCATCCAGTTGTCTGTTGCATGTGCCTTGCGATTTCTCCTGCTGTCTGCCGTCTGTCTCTTCTCGCCTGTTGGACAATATACCGGTCGTTCGCCGCCGTGGTTGCTCGTAGATGACCACTGTTGAACGCTCGGACAGCTGTTCCTGTTGTTTGAAATGCTCTCCGAGCTCGTAAAGCGACGCTGTGAGCGATCCCGAACTCCTCAGCCACACTAGTCACACTTCGACCTTCTTCCAACTTCCCAATGCCGCGACCTCGGGTAAAGTCATCCAAATGTCATCTACTGGATTGCCTGTTGGCCATATCACACGGTGGCAGCAACTCGATGTCGTTCAAACCGATGTACACCGTGCAATAGCTTTCACCGAATTGTTGAGCGTACACCGCCCGTGTGCTTTATACCCTTCCGACCCCATGCCCTACCGTACCGGACCCTAGTTTATCTCTTGGGTGGTCTTTCGGTCCGTTCTGCCTGCACGTTCCACTGTTATGGTAATTTCTCCTCTTCGTCCTTAATTTGTGCACACCAGTGTAGTTGAAGGAACTTTGGTATTACATCTAAGTCTCTGATGAAACGCTTGGCGTTCTGGAAGATCTAGTAGTGTGTGTAAATGATCAAATAAAGGTTTTTAATACAGGTTTCAGGTAGTTTAAAATCATTCTTAGGCTTCGAATATCTAGGTGCAAAAATCTTCATCGTGTATAGACGGTAAGAGATATATTCAGCTGAACGGTGCACGAAATGAATTACTGTTAAGAATAACAGTGATTAATTGAGCTCAATAGTACTTGTTATTTACAGCGTTTCATGACTGTCACTTGCGCCGTCGTATGAGCGGGGGCGCGTTTGTGTGTGTAAGAAAACTGGTCGTCATCTCGTTTAAAAACTTCAAACTTGATCCATTTATAACAAATATTCTTTCTTCTCATTTTCTGTAGAGATCAAAGTCGAATAACAGAAAAACTTTGGTAACTGTAATTGATTAGCAAGTGAACGATCATGCTCATCAGACTTTTTCGAGGAAGACCCAGGGAGTAATTCAAATTTATCAGAAAGAATCATGATTTTAAGGATTTTCAGTACTTGGCGTAAATTTCATAACTCCTACAAATGCACAATAACGCTATAAAACCCTCTTTTCGTGAAATAGACGAATTTATAAACATTGCTATTTAGTCAATGCTAAGTTAATCAGAATTTTCGGATGTAATGAGCACGTCTTTTGAATCCGTTCTGACGCAAATTGTGTATATGAATGCTATTCAAAGTCAATGGAACCGGTATGGAAAACAATAGTATCTGATGGAAGAAAGAAGCTTTTCAATCGGGTTTTTAATCCCTCAGATATTGCTGTAAACGGAATCGGGAGATTACGTCCTCTGGTTGCAGACTTTTGCGTTAAGAAAAATTTGAATTCATATGAGAACATTTCACAGCAGAAACACTCTCCAACAAAGAAAGAATGTTTCAAATTGGCCTCTTCGAAGCAGAGATATGGAAAAATATAAGACACGCATCTACGCCCTCTGGAGGGACAACTATACATTAGTTTAGGAAGAAAGCATTCTCAAAAAGTTTTCCGATGTGAGCGGTATCGGTCTAAGAAAAAAAAATTTAGTCGAGTTTTCAACAGCTCAGATTTTTCTGCAAATATTTCAGAAGCCGAAATTTACAATTATGCAGCCTGGTGGTCAAACCATTCCTTACCAAATATTAGAAATTATGTGAAAAACATTTTCCATCAGTAGCTGTATGCGATATAGGATTTTTTTTTTCCAAATCGGAGTTTTAGAAGCAGAAATAACGCAGAAAACGCAATTTACATTTTTGCCCCCTAGCGGAAAGTCTATGATTTACGTGAAAATTTTGAATTTATATGAGAAACATTTCGCATCGGAAACACTATATGACAAATAAGGAATTTTTTCAAATCGGACTCCTGGAAGTAGAGACATTGACAAAAATAAGATATATATCTACGCCCCCTGTCGTAGCAAACGTGCATTATTTTAAGAAGGAAATATTCCTAAAAGGGTCGACTCGAGTAGTATCGGTCCACGAACGAATTTTTTTCAGTCGAGATTTTAGAAGCTCAGATTTTGCTGCAAATACAACAGAAGCGGAAATTAAGACTTATGCCTCCTGGTGGCCAAACCATGTTTTACTAAAATTAGAAACTATATGCAAAGGAGTTACCGCCGGGAGCTGTATCCGGTGCAGAAAGAATTTTCCAAATCGGAGATTTAGTAGTAGAGATATCGGGGGAAACGCAATTTACATTTACGCCCCCTAGCGGAAATTCTATGAATTACTTGGAAATTTTGAAAGTATATGAAAAACATGTCACACCGGAAACTATTCAATAAAGAAATATTTTTTCAAATCGGACCATTAGAAGCAGAGATATTGACAAAACTAAGATATACATCTACGCCCCCTGGCGGAGAAACCATGCAATATTTTAAGAAGAAACTGCTCCGAAAAGGTTTATTGACGTGAGTGGCATCTGTCCACGAAAGAATTTTTTTAATTGAGATTTAAGAAGCTCAGATTTCATGGCAAATACATCAAAAGCAAAAATTAACCCTTACGCCACCTGGTGGCCAAAGTATTCTTTACCAACAATTAGAAATTATATGCAAAAGATTTTCCATCAGGAGCTGTATCCGCTAAGAAAAAACTTTTCAAATCGGAGTTTAGAAGGACAGATATCGGGGAAAACGTAATTTACTTTTACGACCCTAGCGGAAAATCTATGCGTAACTTGTAACAATACCTAAAATACCCTTCGACATAAGTGGAATCGAAAGATAAAATAATTTTTTCAATCGGTTGTTTAGAAGCAAATATATGGAATACAATGTATTTGGAATTCGATATTATCAGCATTTACGCCCTCTAGCGGCGAAATTGTGCATCGTAAAAAAGAACGAAATGAAGGATCATCATTCGCATATTTCAAGCTTCCCAATGCAAAGAGAATTTTTCAAATCGGACTAATATTCAAATAGTTGCAGAGATATGGTGTCTACAGACGGACGGACGGACAAACCTATAACATAAGCACGATCTTTTTTTACAACAGAAGTGCTAAAAATTACAACAAATAAAAATGGAAGTTTAACAAAGTAGCGAATTTATCGATCCCTTTTGATATTATGGAGAAAATTTTATTATAATTAAATGTTTTGACCAAAATACTGCACGCTCTTTTGGGTTTTGTTGTCACTTATGCAGCGGAAAGCTCAATAGTTGATGTTTCCTATTTAAATATAAGCATTTTACTTTTACAACACGCTTTTAAGATATGTATGTATTAAAGTGTGCGTGCTTGCACAATTAGGTGAAAAATGAAATGTAGTGAAAATATCACTCGTTTGTATCTGGTTACCTAAAGACTAACAAGTATGCCGTTCAGTTACGATTTTACGACGTCTCAGAGCAATCAGGAAGCGTATATGTGAGCTTCACCGCTTTTAAAGTAAAAATACGATCTGTAACCGAATCAAACATAGACAAATATGAATTTTCAACTCTACAAGAATCGATGGAAGAAATGTAATAAATTGAAACACTGCATGAGTGGCAGATCGAGAATTTTCGACGGGGAGGGAGAGGGGGATTTTTACAAATCAACTTTCAGTCGCGGACACGGGTACTCCTGTCATAATTTTTTACATGCTTTCATTTTGTGCTAAACCAGCTTTCAAATCAAAGACCCCCATCCCCCTCCCAACAGCATATTGAAAGAAGTAGTTTAATATTTTTCTGGTATACAGTGGATCTAATTGGTATTTATTCAGTTACCAAATTTAGTCCGTACCGCGCCCTTTAACCGACTATCTGAAAAGTATAAACAATCTGACTATCTCCACAAGCAACAAATACAAAATTACACAATGTTGAAAATAATACAACTCTTTCACAAGTTGTCCTAAACTACTGCTCTTATGTTTACCAGCATTTTTTTCGCTTTCCAACCGTAGGTTGAAGAAGCGTATATATGCTCCAGCTTTGTCCGTCCGTCTGCCTATTCCGGACGATAACTATAGTAAAAATGGTTCGATTTCGATGAAATTTTAGTATGTGGTAGGGGACCACTTGGGGACGAACCGTATTGAAAAATGGGACAAATGGGGTCAAAGGTCACGACGTAGGAGCGGGATCCTTCCATTACCCTTATGCGTCATAACTTGAGTAAATATGGTTCAATTTCAATGAAATTTTACTATGTAGTAGGGGACCGCCTGGGGACAAACCTTATTCAAAATGGGTGAAGTGGGGTCAAAGGTCGGACATAAGAGCGGGATGCATTCCATTGCCCTTATGCGTCATAACGTGCGTAAAAATGGTTCGATTTCGATGAAATTTCAGTATGTGGTAGGGGACGACCTGCGAACCCTATTGAATGTGGACGAAATGGGGCCAAAGGTCAGGACATAGGAATGCGATCCATTCCATCGCTCTTATCCCATATTATTAAGGTGGACGTCAAGTAATTTTGCTTCCTATACTTCCAATGGAAAAACTTTTGTACACAATTTCCTTCACAATTATTGTGTTCCCAAGGATCAAAATTTGAACATCGATTAAAATAACTTCATATTATCACTTGGAATACTTAATATTTTCTAAAACATAACCATAATTATATAAAAAATCAATAACTTTTCCTTTGGTGGTGTTGAAACCAGAAAAAGGATGGCGCGACCTGTACTTTAAAGACGTCAGTAGACAAACAAATGTTGGATTGCATAATTATGATAATGTTTTAGAAAATATTAGGTATTCCAAGTTATAAAATGAAGCTATTTTAATTGATGTTCAAATTTTCATCCTTGTGAATGCATTAATTGTCCAGAAAAAAGATGGCGCGACATGTATTTTCATGACGTCAGTAGACAAACAAATGTTGGATTGCATTATTATGGTTATAATTTAGAAAATATTAAGTATTGCAAGTTATAAAATGAAGCTATTTTAATCGATGTTCAAATTTTCATCCTTGGGAACGCATTAATTGGGAAGAAAATGTGTACAGAGATTTTTCCATTCGAAGTACAGGAAGCAAAATTACTTGACATTCACCTTAAAGGAGCAATTCTTGTATGTATGTAAATTTTATTTTGAAAACGGCTCTAAGGATTTTGATGAAAGTCGTAAACGTACCGTTTTCTGGTACTAGAAATCGATTTACCTTGATCTCGACTTTAAGAAAATTAATTTAGTGGGTTAAATAACCACCCCGAATTATCAAGTTTGTAGTGTGGTGTCATGGCGTCGCCGCATTAGATGTTGGCGTGCGGTCATGTCATCTATATCATTACGTCACGCGTTGTTTGTGGATCCTATTAAAGTTTTATGACGTCACACCTTGCTAGCAGATGGTCGCGATTCCCATCTGCCTCATTACGTCACGCGTTGAGTGCGCATGTTCGTCCGCACGATAACTTGCGCAAAAATCGTTCGATTTCGATGAAATTTTAGTATGTGTTAGGGGAACACCTGGAAAGGAACCGTATTGAAAGTGAACGAAATGGGGTCAAAGGTCAGGACAAAAGAGCGGGATCCATTCCACTGATCTTATGCGTCATAACTATCGTAAAAAAGGTTCAATTTCGTTTAAATTTTAGTATGTGGTAGGAGACCACCTGGGGACAAATCCTATTGAAAATTGGCGAAATGGGGGTCAAAGGTCGTGACATAGGAGCGGAATCACTTCCATCGCCATTATGAGTCATAACTTAAGTAAAAATGTTTCGATTTGGATGAAATGTTGGTATGTTGTAGGGACCTGTCTGGGGACGAGTCCTATTGAAAATGGGCGAAATGGGGTGAAAGGTTAGGACACATGAGCGGGATCTATTCCATAGCACTTATGCATCATAACTAACGTAAAATTGCTTCGATTGCGACAAAACTTTATCATGTTATTTCGGAGATATACCGAAACAGTTCTGTTGAATATCATCCAAATGGATCAAAGGTCAGGGCACAGGGGTGGGAACTTATTCCACAGCCATTTTCCTCATAATTTGAGTAATAGCTTGAGTAATGATTTCTAGTATATTGGAAAGCGTATCGTAATCAATACATTGCATGATTTTACTAACTTATTGGTTTATGCGTGCAATACAATACGAAAAGAAAGAAAGAACACACACACACACACACACACACACACACACACACACACACACACACACACACACACACACACACACACACACACACAATCAGACTTACGCAGACCAAAACAGCATTTGGTCTTTCCCTTCTTTTTTTAATCAAATAATTTTCACACGAATAAAAGTATGTTTGATTTTTAAAATTTTGATTAAAGTGAAACAAAACATCTCACAGTTGTTCAATGAGCTCTGGGGTTTATAAGGAATACTTTTTTACGCTTTCCAACCGTAGGTTGAAGAAGCGTATATGCTCCAGCTTTGTCCGTCCGTCTGTCCGTCTGTCTGCACGATAACTGGCGTAAAAATGGATCAATTTCGCTGAACTTTTAGTATGTGGTAAGGGACCACCCGGGGACGAACCCTATTGAAAATGGGACAAATGGGGTCAAAGGACACGACGAAGGAGCGGGATCCATTCCATTGTACATATACGTCATAACTTGCGTAAATAGGGTTCGATTTCAATGAAATTTGACTATGTGGTAAGGGACAGCCTGGAAACGAACCCTATTCAAAATGGGTGAATTGGGGTCAAAGGTCAGGATATAAAAGCGGGATGCATTCCATTGCCTTTATGCATCATAACGTGTGTAAAAATGGTTCGATTTCGATGAAAGTTCAGTATGTGGTAGGGGACCATCTGGGGACGAACCCTATTGAAAATGGACGAAATGGGGTCAAAGGTCAGGACATAGAATTGCGATCCATTCCATTGCCCTTATCCCATATTATTAAGGTGGACGTCAAGTAATTTTGCTTCCTATACTTCCAATGGAAAAAACTTTTGCACACATTTCTTTCACAATTAATGTGTCCCCAAGGATGAAAATTTGAACATCGATTAAAATAACTTCATATTATCACTTGGAATACTTAATATTTTCTAAAACATAACCATAATCATATTAAAAATCAATAACTTTTCCTTTGGTGGTGTTGAACCACAAAAAAGGATGGCGCGACCTATATTTTCATGACGTCAGTAGACAAACAAATGTTGGATTGCATAATTATGGTTATGTTTTAGAAAATATTAGGTATTCCAAGTTATAAAATGAAGCTATTTTAATCGATGTTCAAATTTTTATCCTTGTTAACACATTAATTGTCCAGAAAAAAGATGGCGCGACCTGTATTTTCATGACCTCAGTAGACAAACAAATGTTGGATTGCATAATTATGGTTATGTTTTAGAAAATATTAAGTATTGCAAGTTATAAAATGAAGATATTTTAATCGATGTTTAAATTTTCATTCTTGGGAACGCATTAATTGGGAAGAAAATGTGTACAGAATTTTTCCATTCGAACTACAGGAAGCAAAATTACTTGACATTCACTTTAAAGGAGCAATTCTTGTATGTATGTAAATTTTATTGTGAAAACTGCTCTAAGGATTTTGATGAAAGTCGTTAACCTACCGTTTTCTGGTAATAGAAATCGATTTAGCTTGATCTCGACTTTAGGAAAATTCGTTTAGTGGGTTAATAACCACCCCGAATTACCACGTTTTTAGTGTAATGTCATGGCGTCGCCACATTAGATGTTGGCGCGCGGTCATGCCATCTATCTCATTAAGTCACGCGTTGTTTGTGGATCCTATTAAAGTTTTATGACGTCAAAGTCTTGCCAGCAGATGGTCGCGATTCCCATCTGTCTCATTACGTCACGCGTTGTGTGCGTATGTTCGTCCGCACGATAACTCGTGTAAAAATCGTACGATTTCGTTGAAATTTTAGTATGTGGTAGGGGAACACCTGGGAAGGAACCCTATTGAAAGTGAACGAAATGGGATCAAAGGTCAGGACATAGGAGCGGGATCTATTCCACTGCTCGTATGCGTCATAACTAACGTAAAAAAGGTTCGATTTCGATTAAGTTTTAGTATGTGGTAGGGGAATTACCTGGGGACAAACCCTGTTGAAAATTGGCGAAATGGGGTCAAAGGTCAGGACATAGGAGCGGAATTACTTCCATCGCGGTTATGCGTCATAACGTACGTAAAAATGTTTCGATTTGGATGAAATATTAGTATGTTATAAGGACCTGCCTGGGGACGAATCCCATTGAAAATGGGCGAAATGGGTCAAAGGTTAGGACACAGAAGCAGGATCTATTCCATAGCCCCTATGCATCATAACTTACGAAAAATTGCTTCGATTGCGACAAAACTTTATCATGTTATTTCGGAGGTATACTGAACTAGTTCTGTTGAATATCATCGAAATGGGATCAAAGGTCAGGGCGCAGGAGTGAGATTTATTCCGCAGCCATTTTCCTCATAACTTGAGTAATAACTTGAGTAATGATTTCTAGTTTGTTGGAAAGCGTATCATAATCAATGCATTGCATGATTTTACTAACTTGTTATTTGTTCTCTAGTTTTTGAAAATACCACCCTCCCCCTGTTTTTACCTTTATGACGGATAAGATGTCCTACGTGATATTTTTTTATCATTTTTCTTTAACTGTTATGAAATGGATGCCGTACATAGAACAAAAACGGAATGCAGCAGGAACAGCGGAAGAGCAACTGAGCTAGCTTAAAGTGTAAGAACTTTTCTTGGGTTTCTGTTGTAATATGTATGCATGCCTGTACACCACCATTCAAGCGGTGAACTAAAGGAAACAGTGCAGATCAAGCTTTGTAATTAAATAAATATTTCTAACCCTGTATGAAACAACCCCCCCAAAACATTCAATTTAAAAAAAAATTATATTAGGGGGTGATATTATCTTTGCTTCGAGCAATTGTTTTGGCACAAAATAAAAACACGGGTAAAAATGACGTGGCGGCTTGGCACCACCTCTGTTACCCTCCTTACCGCAAGAAATCATTAATACGCAACATTCTTAACTATGTAGTATATACTACATATTTTATGGGGAATTCATATACTAATTACATATATTATTAGTTCTATACAACTTACACCCAACTTCCTGGGAATAAAAAATCACATCGACAGGCTTAGCAATAAATTTAGAGTTAAAATTAATGTCACTCATAAGGAAAACATACAAGTGTGGAAACAGAACTTCTAGACTGTTTTTATATTGCTTATCCTTTAATTTATTTATAACACCAACATAATCTTGTAACTGAGTGATATCATCCCTGTTGATCATCGACTTGCCAAAAACTAGTCTATCCAGTTACACTCCTGCTGAACAGTTCACGTAGGAGTGAAACTTGTTGCTAACATCCGTAGGTTTGCTTCAAAGGCTTAAGAAAGAGACTTGTTCTGATTAATGCAAATCATTAGTATCTGCAATTTGTTTTTTACTCGATCCACTCATTTTAAAAAGAAGCATTATGATCATCTGATTAAGTCACTCTTGAGAGCCTAAGAAATGACGCAACTGAGAAGTGACGCTTATTTGGAGAACCCATTCGTAGAAAGCTTTATAAATTAAGCTCCGTCTTCTATCATCAGTAAACTTCGTGTGTATTTTTAAAGGAAATCGTCAACATTTAACCAAAAGGGGCAAAATATGCACTACTTTACCGTGCAGCATACACTGCTTCTAAAAAAGATTGCAGATATTTAACGGAAAAGCAATTCCTTCATTCTCTTGTTCCATGTGCATGACCCAATTTTTGAAACGTAATCACAGATACACATTCAAGTCACATTATCGTGACCAGCTCTTACTTTTGACGTCAACAACGAAAGAAGGCACGTGTAGCCAATGAACGAAGGCACGTGTCGTGAGCTAACTTGGAGGGTATATAAGGTGGCATTCTGAAAACATATTACTCGTTGCTGTCATGGATAAAAGGGGGGCAATTTACCATATTTGCAAAAAGGGATGACTCTCGGTTTTCGGGACAGGGATGGCAGTATTTCTGAAAACAGCACAGTTTCTGAACTGTTCGTGTGCTGCTGTGGTTCACCTCTCACACCACGTGCCATTGATGTGAGAGGTGAACGTCGGCTTCGAAGGTGCGTAAGGGCTGATCGACACGCTAGAGTGAAGCAACTCACTGGCCGAATGAACCAGGGGACTACCAAAAGTGTGTCTAAAACGACAGTTCAGCGAACCCTGCTGCGTATGGGCTAACGAATGCACCGATGCTAACGAAGATGAATCGGCAGAAAAAGCTTACATTTCTGCGGCAGTACCGAAATTGAACCTCCGCTGATTGGCAAAGTATTGCCTTCTCCGATAAGTCACGATTTCTGCTTAATCGAGCTGGTGGACGTTGGCGTATAAGGCGAGAAACATCAGAGAACAAACAATATTCAAACATTACTGAAAGAACACAAGCTGGTGGGGTAGCGTTATGGTCTGAATAATGTTTTCGTGGCCTTCTCTCATACCTGTGGAAGGCATTATGGACCGAATTCGTCATGAATCCATCCTTGCAGACCACGCACACCCATACATGCCGATTGTCTTCCCTGCGGCGGATAGGATCTTATAGCACGACAATGCGACGTGCCACACAGCTAGAAATGTCCGAGAGTGGTTGGAAGAACACGATGAAGACTTCAAAGTACTTCCCTGGTCCTTTAATTCCCCAGACTTAAACCCAGTTGAGCATCTGTGTGACCACCTCGATCGTTTTGTTCGCTCTATGGATCCTCCACCACGCACCCTCCAGCAGCTGTCAGATTCACTGCAGTCAGTATAGCTCCACATATCTATGAACACCTTTCAACGCCTTACTGAGTCATTCCCAGTCCGTCTAAGTGCTGTCCGCGCTGCATACGGCGGTTACTCTGGATATTCGCTGGTGGTCACACAATAATGTAACTCGACCGTGTATTTCCTGAAAAGAACATTTTGAGCACTTTTTCGCTTCACATGATTTTTAAAAAGCACTTTTTCGCTCCACGTGACTTTTAAAAAGCACTTTTCTTACAAAACTGTCTACATTGAACACAAACTCACATTTTGGGTGTTTCATTATTCTCTGCATGGGATATGGTCCAAATGAGAACGTCGGTATTTACAGGCAGTCCTCGATTAACGAACTTCAGACTTACGTACAAACAGTAGTTACAAAGCAACCCTTGTAAAGCCTATTATACTAAAAATTGGAGTTGCATACAACAGTTCGTATTAACAAACGGCCGCTACTCTGCGACGTGCATGAAAACATTGCGCATGTACCACGGTTCGTGGGCCAGACGAAGACTAAGTGGTAGGACAAAGACTACGTTCTTTTCCGTCGAACCACGTTGCTTTAACAGGGTCTTGGGTGAGTTACTGTATTTGGCTTTAATTTTTTTTTTTGACCTCGTAACCATGGCACCAAAGCGTATAAATGTGATGCAAGTGAGAGTGATGCATCAAAGGAAAGTAAAACGATCACGATTGAAACTAAATAGGAAGTAATAAAGCGGATCGGAAGAAGTTGAAACGCCAACAAACATTAGAAAAGCATTAGGCTACTACAATCGGTTAACGATCGGAACAATTTAAAAGGATTATTACTGTATTATTATGTTAAAGATGTTTTAGTGTTTTTGGAAGTGTTTCTCTAATGTCCTTTTATGAATAGAGAGGTACACTAATATACTAAGACACACATTTGACTAACTGACGTTATATACGAACCCGTACCTAGCTGTTCCTACTTACGTACAAAATCAGCTTAAAGACGGAAATAGAAACGGAAATTGTTCGTAATCCTAGGACTGTCTGTATTTGAAAAGTATAACTAATGCACTTCATAGTCAAGATAAGGAAAAAGATAATATTTAATTGAAAGTTATTTTTTAAATGCGCCTTCACACACAAAAACCCAAATCACCGACATTTGAAAGAAAAGTATACCGTCTGCATTTTAGTATAAAAATGAAGTTAAAGAATGGCGAAGTATAGCTCTGAATTTAGTACTGATTACTCCATAACCCGTGCCATGGACGGTTGAAAAAGCTGTGACTGAAATTTTTTATTGTCACATAACACGAATCGTAATAAAATGCATAACTATAATAAACGGTTGAATTATTAATGGACAGTGTATAAGATGGGTCACCAACAACAAAATTTCGTAATATCACCGTTATTTTTTTATTTTTCCAACTACTCGTATACAAATTTAACGATGACTTTTCTCATTATTGTATAAACATGTGCTTACTCGTCGTTGACGGGCTTACATTGGAGAACTGAGGTATTCTTTCAGTGACCTGAAATGATATCGTGTCTAGATAACTACACAATGGGGTTAAAAATGTATTTTATTTTGCCAGTTTGGGTTTAACTGTTTTTTTATTTTGGTATTATATAATCTATACTAACATATAAAGAGAGAAACTTTGTTTGTGTGCTTGAGGTAATCTCAAAAACTACTGAACCGATTTGGATGATTCTTTCACCTGTGGGAAGTTTATTTATTTCCGGTGGACATAGGCTATTTCGGTTATTTTTTATTATTTATTTAATATGTTTTATTAGTTTTGGCTGTACTACCGAATCAAATCGTTTTCAAGTAGTTCCCGAGTTCCCGTGTATCATTCCGCTTTGTTTACATACAACCTGATCACAGCCAACATGAAAGAAAGTAGTTCATGATAATATACGGAATTTTTTTACTAATCTCGAATACTACCGAACCGATTCGGATAATTACAACTACGTAGTTGATAACGGAAGGCTTAGTTCCAAGTCCGATCACCACAGAAAGGCAGTACTGAAGCGAGAACAACCGCCAGAATAACGAACGGCGGATTGTACAAAGAAAATGCCACGGTGACATAAAAAAAACAGAAAAACTACATATGACAATAAAAATTAGCAATGACAAATCTGTGGGTCAGTAGCTTTCATTTAAAAAATATAAAAATCGCTCCAGTGGGTAGCGCTGGCAAACTGTAGAAAGAAACGGCCTTGTTTTTTAAATATATAGATTACTTTAATGAAGTTTTATATTTATTCCATTCATATATTTAGGAACTTTCCAAGTAAACTAAAATCGAAAGGAATAAAAATTACTACCTTTTTAGAAACTGCTTCCGGCATCTTATTGAATCGATGCCAAGTCGGATAGCTGCTGCACTGAGGGCGAAAAAAGGACCAATGAAGTATTAGGTATGTGGTCATAATTCAGTGATCACTCAGTATATAGGCCAACTTTGTCAGTGTTGACTGAAGAGGACATCAACGTCGAACAGCTCTTCCCAGCCTTCCCCCAGACATCTTCCATAGGACTGAGATCAGGTGACAGTGGAGGCCAGCGGAAGTGATGGAAGTGCTCTTCGGCTAATCAAACCATCCTTACACGACTCTGGCACGATGTGTTGTTGCATTGTCTCCCATAAAGAAGCCACCTCATGCAGATAAAAATGTAACATTGCAAGCTACACTTGTTTCGCTACAGCGCTCCGGTATTCCATGGATGCCATGTTATCTTCCACTGGTAACAGTGGGCCAGTCCGCCGTGCCAACAGAACATCTCGCATAACGCAGTGCTACCTCCAGACGTTTGGATTGTGTTTGAAAGGCATTCTGAGGTCCATCGCTCCATAAGTTTCTTGCCACACTTTCTGCTGATCATCAGTGTAGAACAATGTATAGCGCGATAAATCTGACCACATCACTTTCCTCTATTGCTGTACTGGTCATTCACAGAGAACTCAACACCACTGTAAGCAGAGTTTTCTGGAATTTGCTGAGATACGTGGTTTTCGAATGAGCAGACGACTTCCACGACCCGATTTCTTTAACTATTTAAACATGTTTCTCGTTGAAATGGGCTGCGCCTGGAAATGGCTGTACTCAGCAATGAGTTGATCCACACTGTAAGACCTGCTTTTCTGCACAATCTCCTCACAAAACTAAGGTAACGGAGTTACCGTAGTTTCTCCAGCATAAAAAGGAGGACATTTTACACTTATCGGTCATGAAAAAGAGGACATGAAAAAGAGGATATATCAATGAAAAAGCAGGACATTTTACACTTATCGGTCATGAAAAAGAGGATATATCAACGAAAAAGGAGGACAAAAGAAAAGGACATACTGGTGACCAAAATTTTAAGAAATTAAATGAACAATTGGAAAGTTTTGCAATAAAAATTGTATATTATTGAAAAATAAAAAACGCTGAATTTCCATTTATTAACTGATTTAGCCATCCAGTTTCAAAATGTTCAACATACTCGCATTAATCAGTAGGCCCATCTTGATTTTCTACACATTTATATTTTTCTGTAGTATCACCTTCAACAAATCGGAGTTCCTTTTCAAACAGGCATGGAGTTTAGAGCGTGAGATTTCTTTGAAGTTACACTGCAGAAACAGAATGTTTTTAATGGAACGTACATTTAACTTGTTTCTTTCCTTCGTCCATTGACTTTGCATAAGTGGAAAAAAAGTCTCTTAACATTTACATTGTGAGGAGGAGCTGAAAAAAAAAGCAATCTTTAGGAACTCTGACTGGCAATCAATACTTCTCGACTGTTAAAAAATTTTGGTCCACTTCTGATAAGGTAGCAGCTGATTGAATTTCTCAAAATTAATCTCACTTTCTACAAATGTTTTCACACTGTTTAGTTGATCAAAGCCCTTAGCATCATCAGCTGAGACCCCTTTATCTATTAAACATTGTGCAAAGATTTCCACATCTTTCCGTGTCGGTACCTCGTGTAGGGTTACCCACGTGACACATGAAACGTCTTCCCAAGGTTTCGTCTTTTTATCCAAATATTCCACGCCACATTTTACCGCAAGTAATACCTTTACTTTCAAAGGCAGGAATTCTCGACTCAAATGTTCATTAAGAATGTCTCGCATTCATTTCAAAACTGCAAAAAGGAGGGTGTTCAACCCAAGGAAACTTCAGTCACCGCTTATAACGAAGGGAATTTCTCCGTCATTTTTATCCGCGCCAGGATTCGAACCCGGGTCCCCTCATTCCGGAATAAGTTGCTCTACCAATGAGCTACGCTGACATTTTATTCTGATTCTTATCTGTCGTGTGCGTCCTTCTGGCAGGTACGTCACATCTCCTGGTACGTTACACGCTAATTACCAACACGTACGAATCCTAGAAACAGATAGTTGCGCGAACTAGCAGAAACGCGCACCAAAAAGTAAGTTCTTGGGGACTGTTTATATTGGTTGCTGAAAAGCCGGACATTTCGCAATTTATAAAAAATCCGTCCGGACGCAGTATTAAGATAAAAAAAGAGAACATGTCCGGGTAAAAGAGAACGTATGGTAACCCTCTTCAAATCTAGTTCCCTGGCCATATTTAGAAATCCGCTCGCCTTTAAGTCGCTTAAAGTCTTTGAAATTGTCGCTTTTGAGAAACAAGTAAATTCCTCTGCTTCGCCAATCGTGGCTTCCGGTGAACATTGATTAGAAATTTTCCGAATTCCAATGATTAGAAATTTGATTTCATCCTCATGATTAGAAATTTGATTTTTTTTTTGATTGGAGGTTTAACGACCACCGTGAGCAACTCAATGGGCTATAAGCAGTCGCCCATCCCTAATTTAGGGTCACTGGTTCCAGGGAAGGGAGAGAGCCAGTGCCGTAAGACAAACACAACATCCATGCCTGACCGGAATTCGAACCCGGACCCCTTACGGACGAATGATCAGAGGCCAGCGCCTTAGACCACTGCGCTACCTAAATTTGATTTCATCCTCATGATTAGAAATTTTCATCATTGATTAGAAATTTTATAGAAATTTAAAATTAGAATACCTAAATTAGAATATTAATTGATATTTAGAATATTAAAACAAATTAATTATTAATTAATTTTGGACTAATGATATTGACCGATTAATTAGACAAAATTAGAATATTAATTGATTAAAAATTTAAATATCATCCATTGATTAGAAATTTTCCTAATATCCTGGGTTTTTCCCACGTCGAAACGAATTATTACAATCAAATAACCTGTGAGCTTTTTATAAAGGACAAGGGAAAGCTACATGTGACTGTTTCATTTGCATAAATTTGCGTTTATTGTCTGTAAGTGTCTTATAGTAAGGTTTCGTAATTTTTATCCTGTGTGTGTACAATAGAATAAAAAAGTTTTGTATTTCATGTTGATGTAAATAAATGACAAGAAGAAAGTAAAAACAAAATAAAGAATGCGATCGACAATTATTAATGTTTTGCGGGTAAATCATGTTACAAGTAAACCGCATCAGACGAATGTGAGTACAGTTAGATTGCATGGACATTGCACGCATCGAATGATTTGCAAGACCACCAGCTTTCCTAACTTGTGTTATTCACTTGTACTTCCCTAACTTGAGCTAAAACTGAAGCATGCAGCTCAAACTTACGTTCTTATTAAATGGATGTCAAAGATATATCTTTCCTCCAATATTCAGAGGTAACTTCCTCATAAAGAGGGAAAATTGGGTGGAAGTTATACATCAGTAACTTTGTCACATGAGGAGATTCGTGTAAGGGTGCCGGCCTTTTTGGTATGTGGGTGAAACACCTGGAAGAGAGGAACCATCTTTGGCACTGCCATTAACCAAAAATCACAGCAACAGTGCATAATAGGTCTACGCGCTCATTGAAGAGGACAGAATAACAAAAAAAAAAAAAAAAAAAAAACTCACGCAGATTTGAGCTGAAACTGCACAGATGGAGATAACGGCTTGTGGGTATTGGAAATTCAGTACCTAATATGTTCCTGTTTACTTCAGAAAACGCAAAAATGACAAAGATGTACCATCGCAGTTTCTCCAACGACATGCTATCCAGAGAGACGCTTCCTGTTGAATGCTATGGTGGGATGTGACTGCTGTTCTTTGATTCAGTAAACAAAAATTCAGATTTTTTACGCTTTCCAACCGAAGGTTGAAAAAGCGCACATGCTCCAGCTTTGTCTGTCTGCCTGTTCGCACGATAAATCGTATAAAAATGGTTCGATTTCGATGAAATTTTAGTATGTGGTAGGGGACAACTTGAAGACGAACCCTATTGAAAATGGACGAAATGGGATCAAAGGTCAGGACATAGGAGTGGGATCCATTCCAACACCCTTATGCGTCATAACTTACGCAAAAATGCTTCGATTGCAACAAAACTTTATCATGTTGTTTCGGAGGTATACTGAACTGGTTCTGTTGAATATCATCGAAATGGGGTCAAAAGTCAGGGCACAGGAGCAAGATTTATTCAACAGCCATTATCTTCACTGAAACTTCACTGAAATTCTTCGATTGCGACGAAATACACTGGCGTGCAAAAATTAAGGACGAGATGGTTTTTGAATGTAACGTCGTGCAGAAGTGCTCCACATCGACTTAAATCATACCATAAGATCCCCAAGATGTAAGAACATGGGACAAGTGAGCAAAACCGTCCAAACAAGGAATCCAAAGGATACAAAGACACTTTATTGAAAAGGTAGCTTCGAGCACAACTGGACAGAAGACAGAAACGTCCATGTGACAGGCGGCTGCCAAGAAAAGTCCAGTCTTTAGTAGGGGATATGATCACCCCTGACTGCGTTGCAGGATTTACAACGTCTGCCCATGCTGAGGACGAGGTTGTCAAGGAGGCACCACGGCCCATTCCTCTTGTAGCGCCAATCGCAGCTGGCGACTGGTGACGTGCTTCTAAGCGTCTCCTGAGAAAGTCCCACACGTGTTCGATTAAATTTAGGTCTGGGGACCTTGCGGGCCAAACCATGCGTTGAATATCTTCACTCTCCGACAGCTCTGCGACAGCCACTGTACGATGAAGTGTAGCGTTGTCGTCCATGAAGAGGAACTCAGGACCCACAGCACCTCTAAACAGACGCACGTGAGGCAGGAGAACCTTGGTACAATAGCGGACACCAGTGACTGGACTTCCTTGGAAGATGTGGAGCTCAGTACGGCTACCAAGCATGATACCGTCCCAAACGAGAATTCCGCCACCTCCAAACCGGTCCCTTCCGATGATGTTGGAGGTGTGATTGCGTGTTTCTTGCTCTCTCCAGATGTGTATACGTCCAGAATCGCTCGTCAGACTAAATCGGCTTTCATCCGTAAAGAGAACTCGACCCCGTTGCTGATGTGTCCAGTTCTTGTGTTCCTGGCACCACAGAAACCGCTGTCTCCGATGAGCAGGCGTTAATGGCACACACCGTACTGGTCGTCATGCAAATAGACCACCTTTGTGCAACCTCCTGGCCACGGTAAAACGCGATAACAGATGTCCAGTTGTCTGTTGCATGTGCCTTGCGATTTCTCCCGCTGTCTGCCGTCTGTCTCTTCTCGCCTGTAGGACAATATACCGATCGTCAGCCGCCGTGGTTGCTGGTGGACGACCACTGCTAAACTCTCGGACAGCTGTTCCTGTCGTTTGAAATGCTCTCCAAGCTCGTGGAACGATGCTGTTAGCGATCCCGAACTCCTCGGCCCTACTAGTCACACTTCGACCTTCTTCCAACTTCCCAATGACGCGAACTCGGGTAAAGTCATCCAGATGTCGTCTACTGGATTGCCTGTTGGTCATATCACACGGTGGCAGCAACTCGACGTTCGTTCAAACCGATGTACACCGTTCAATAGCTTTCACCGAATTGCTGAGCGTACACCACCCGTGTGCTTTATACCCTTCCGACACTTCCCCCCCCTACGTCATCCTGCATATATACCCTAGTCTATCTCCTGAGTGGTATTTCGGTCCGTTCTGCTTGCTCGTTCCGCTGTTATGCTAATTTCTCCTCTTTGTCCTTAATTTTTGCACACCTGTGTGCAATACGTTGTTCCGTAAAAACTTTGGACGCAGTTCCTCCAAAATGTATGTTGTCAGCAATTGCAGGCAGTGCGCATGCAGGAGATTCATTAGTCATTATTTTCGCCCGATAACTTCCGTGAAAATTGCCCCATTTAGATGGGATTTTTAATTATAAAACGCCTTACGTGTAATAGCCATTGATAATAGAAATACGTAACACGGGCACAAAGATATTTAATTTTGATATACACTATGTGAACCTCAAACATTATACCATAGTTTAGCTCCTCAAAACCAAGGCATTTTCGTATGGTTTCTAGTATGTTGGAAAGCGGATCATAACCAATGCATTGCATGATTTTACTAACTTGTTTGTTTTGTTTGAGGGTTTAATGACTACCGTTAGCAAATCGATGGGCTATAAGCAGTCTCCCGTCCCCAATTTATGGCCACTAGTTCCAGGAAAGAGAGAGAGAGAGAGTGAGAGATAGTGTTGCGTAAGACAAACACATTTTGCGTGCCTCACCGAAATTCGAACCCGGACCCCTATCGGACGAATGGTCAGAAGCCAGCAATTCGACCACAGGACCACCAGCAGATCGTGGTTTCATTCACGGAGATGTAGTATTTGGTTATAATATTGCACGAGCTCACCTGAAACACCTTTCTATCATGAATTGTTTACGAGAATTTCAAACGTAGTTCTAGCACTGAGCTAAAGGAAAGCGGGTGAAGCATGATTGAAGTACTAAACATTACTTTCTTTCTTTGTGGTCGAAAGTTGTTTATAAAGTTTTCTCTTCTCAATTTTTGCAGCGAGACACGTGAAATTGTAATGGTTATTTGAGGGAACAAATAAATACCGTGACAATTAATTTAATTGCATTTGTTCCAAGTAGCAACCATACGCTGAAATGATGACAGTTTGGGGTCCAAACAAACGGTGAATGAAGAAATTTTCGGATGTTCATTAATACTGCCCGAAGTTTAGTTTAATCATAGCGACTTATTACTTTTTTTTTAGTTTATTTAGTACTTCTCAAACTCATGAGGAATTTTCCATGCTTGTCTTACTTCATATTAATCTACTTTACTATTTTTACGGAGAGGGTCAAGCAAGTCAAATGTAACATTAAGGAAAGAATGGCTCATTTTTTTGTCGACTAGACTTCTACCACTTTCGTTTCGGAGCGAAGAGACGAAATCTCTTTAATAAGAGTTGACACGCTTTTAAATGAGATGTCGAATAACAAGTAGGACAGACGAAACACTGTTTCAGAACTTTCAACTATTGCTAATTGTTGCGCAATAAGATTAGATTTAATTGTTGAAAAGACTGCTGTACATCTGCGTCAGGTAGGAAACAAAAGAAACAAACGTCTTTTACCCAGACACGGAAACGCGGTTGCCCTTAATATTTTAGAGGCGGGGTCGCTTTTATCGCCCATATCATTACGCATGCGAAGTGTGTGTGCATACACTTCCTTTATCTGGCTGCGTGCATCGTTGACAAGATTTGTGATGTCAAAGCAGTCATTTATTACGTCACCACGACAGCATTCTGTTCCTTGAGAAGGTCGAACGAATAAATCAACCATGCCTTTGTCACTAGCTTAGGAATTCACGCTGAAATGGTGCGACGTAGTGATGCTGATTGAGTTTTTTTTTGGACACATCTGCAGAATTCATTTCGAGCTAAAATGAAAAACACAGTGTAACGCTCCGCGGTCTGACTGCTCCACTTTACGTAAGATTCGATCAGCAACTGAACTCCGCGGAAGCCATAAGTTTATTTAGTTCGTTTTTCTCTGTCATAAGATCCTGTTAGTTACTCTATTTTACGCTTTCCAACCTTAGGTTGAAGAAGCGTATATGCTCCAGCTTTTTCCGTCTGTCTGGCACGATAACTCACGTAAAAATGGTTCGATTTCGATGAAATTTGAGTATGTGGTAGGGGACCACCAGGGGACGAATCCTATTGGAAATGGGTGAAGTGGGGTCAAAGGTCACGCCATAAGAGCAGGATCCATTTCATTGCCTTTATGCGTCATAACATGCGTAAATATGGTTCGATTTCGATGAAATTTCAGTATGTGGTAGGGAACTACCTGGGCACGAACCCTATTGAAAATTGGCAAATTGGGGTCAAAGGTCAGGCAGGGCTAAAGAGCGGGATTTATTTCATTGCCCTTATGCGTCATAACTTGCGTAAAAATGGTTCGATTTCGATGAAATTTTGGTATGTGGTAAGAAACCACCTGGGAACGAAACCTATTGAAAATGGGTGGAATGGGGTCAAAGGTCAGGACATAAAAGCGGTATCCATTTCATTGCCTTTATGCGTCATAACATGCGTAAAGATGGTTCGATTTCGATGAAATTTTAGTATGTGGTAGGGAACCACTGGGCACGAACCCTATTGAAAATGGGCGAATGGGGTCAAAGGTCAGGCAGGGCATAAAATCGGTAGTTATTCCATTGCCCTTATGCGTCATAACGTGCGTAAAAATGGTTCGATTTCGATGAAATTTTAGTATTTGGTAAGGAACCACCTGGGGACAAACCCTATTGAAAATGGGCGAAATGGGGTCAAAGGTCAGGTCATAAAAGTGGAATCCATTCCATTGCCTTTATGCGTCATAACATGCGTAAATATGGTTCGATTTCGTTGAAATTTTAGCATGTGGTAGCGAACCACCTGGACACGAACCCTATTGAAAATGGGCGAAATGGGGTCAAAGGTCAGGCAGGACATAAGAGCGGGATTTGTTCAATTGCCCTTATGAGTCATAACTTGCGTAAAAATGGTTCGATTTCGATGAAATTTTAGTATTTGGTAGGGAGCCACTGTAGACGAACCCTATTTAAAATGGGGAAATGGGGTCAAAGGTCAGGACACTGGAGTGGGATCCATTCCATTGCCCTTGTGCATCATAACTTACCAAAAAATGTTTCGATTGCGACAAAACGTTATCATGTTGTTCCGTAGGTATAGTGAACCGGTTCTGTTGAATATGAACGAAATGGGCTCAAAGGTCATTGCACAAAAGCAAGATTTATTCCACAGTCATTATTCTCATAACTTGCGTAAAACTACTTCTATTGCTACAAAACTTTAGTATGTTATTCACAGTGCTAGGAAGTAGCGCGCTACAAGTAGCGAAACTACTGTAGTAGCTACTTTTCCGCGTAGTTTGTAGTGTAACGCGCTACTTTAACGGAAAAGAAGTGTAGCGAGTAGCGCGATGCAAACCTCTATAGTTTGTAGCGAGTTTCGACACTACTTTTAACGTTACTTCAGTAAACAAACAAGGTGTCCTCCTACATATCACTTGGTCGTCACGTGTGTTTTCGACACAACGCTAATACTCTCGTTTGAACTGCACAGCACCAGCGCTAAGTATCGGCATCTAGCGAGCATTTCTTTAATGAAATCGGCTATGGAACGGATTGAAATGGACAGGTTATGACAAACGAGGGTCTCGGAATAAGAACGTTTGGTGTTTCAAAGCCCAGAGTTTTCTAGCATAGGTTGGCAACACCAACACTTTTTTTTTTTTTTTTTTTTTTTGATTGGAGGTTTAACGACCACCGTGAGCAACTCAATGGGCTATAAGCAGTCGCCCGTCCCTAATTTAGGGTCACTGGTTCCAGGGAAGGAGAGAGCCAGTGCCGTATGACAAACACAACATCCATGCCTCACCGGGATTCGAACCCGGACCCCGTTCGGACGAATGATCAGAGGCCATCGCTTAGACCACTGCGCCACCGGGGCGGCCACCAACACTTGTCTCGTTGTCGTTTTCGGCTCGTGTGAATACGAACGTGTTTGCTTTCCTTGCTTCAAAGACTTATTTAACTTATGTTTCCAGGTGACTATAAATTTTTCTGTTTTCGTGAAATATGGCAGCTACTGTCCAGGTTGATGAAGAAAGAATTGAACTGCCTTGGTCGGCGTATAACAATTATTTCCTAGTGCTCGAGAAACAAGTAAAAGGGAATTTTACAGTCACGTGCAAAATTTTCCCGTTAAATAAGAAGCTGTCGGTTTCAAAGTCATCCGCCTCTAATTTTAAATTGCTCATAGAGGTAAGTCAAAATTTTCAGTACTAATAGTAATGAAATAAATAATTAGTTATGTGCATTTTTCGCTGTTTTTATAACCACTCATTTAAAAATCCCGGACTTTTTTCAATCCCGGACACAGCCCCGGACGTCATTACAAATCCAGGACTGTCCGGGCCAATCCCAGACGACTGGTAGCCCTAATTATATGTCATAACCAAGTTTTTATATGATATGCTATATTCTATATGCTACATTGTACAGTCTTGTGCAGTTCACATTTTATATGATATGCTATATGCTACATTGTAAAGTTTGGTGTATATACACTATCTACCAACAAGTAATTGGACACCCCTGCAATCGACGATATCTGCTGTCCTGATGCACGTCACGGCCGCCGCCGTTAAATATCGTGTGGGAAACAACAACGCAACCAGTCGCATGCAAGGTGCCACGCAGTTCGGAGATCTCTGATTTCGAGAAAGGTGTAATCGTCGGGTATCACAGAAATGGCCGATCTATACGTGACATATCCAGCGAGTTGAAGTACCCAAAATCGACAGTGGCCTACGTGATTGGCAAGTGGAAGATGAGAGGTGACTGTCGGAAATGTGCCCCGACCCGGCAGACCCACAAAACTGGGACTTAGAGACCGACGGGTGCTGGCCAGAGAAATTCGGAAGAACCGCACCAAATCAATGGACCACTTCCGGGAAGAGTTTCAACAGGCATCCGGGAGTGTTCTTTCGATGAATAACATCCGTAAGGAAGCCCATCTGCTCGGTTATCATGGACGTGCTGCCGCCCACAAGCCTTTGATCACCAAGTCCAATAGCGCTGCTCGGCTAACGTGGTGCAAAGAACGTCGACAGTGGACCGTTGAACAGTGGAAACAGGTTCTCTGGAGCGACGAATCAAGGTTCACTCTCTACCGTTCGGATGGCAGGGTCTGGGTTTGGCGTCTGTCTATAGAACGCCTCCTGCCGGAATGTGTTGTGCCAACTGTGCAGTTCGGCGGCGGTGGAATTATGCTATGGGGGTGTTTCTCCTGGTATGGCACGGGACCCTTGGTTGCAATTCCTGGTAGACTCAACGCAGAGACCTACTGCCCCATTTTGGATGACCATGCGTTTCCTACGTTGTGGCAGTTTTACGGGGTGGGCCCCTGTTACTTTCAGGATTACAATGCCACCTGTCATGTTGCGAGGTCCACCATGGCTTGGTATGGTGACAATGGGGTTAAGCAAATGGACTGGCCTGCGCAGATCCCGGACCTTAACCCTATCGAGCACCTCTGGGACGAGTTGGAGCGTCGACTTAAAGGGTTGCCCCCACCGTCCGAAATCGGTGAAGGAACTGACCTATCTTCTCCAAGCCGAGTGGAAGAAAATACCGCTAGCCGTCGTACAACGCCTTGTTGAGAGTATGCCCCGGAGGGTCACAGCTGTAATCGCCGCTCGTGGAGGCTCCACCAATTATTGAAGGTGGTTAAACTTCGTTTTCCTTTGCTATCACAGGTGTCCAATTACTTGTTGGTAGATAGTGTATGTGATATACAATATTTTGTAGTAATATAACATCCTTAACTTTGAGTGTGTATTGAATAATCTCGCAAAATTCGGGTCCTGAAAGTAGTGAAGTAGTGACTACATTTTCAAAGTAGTTTGTAGTCACTACTTTGTTAAAAATGTAGTTGTAGTTGTAGTTAACTGCATTTATCATAAAGTAGTTGTAGTTGTAGTTCGCTACAAATAAAAAGTAGTTTTTCCAACCACTGGTTATTCTTGAGGTGTACTGAACCGGTTCTGTTGAATATCATCAAAATGGGGTCAAAGGTCAGGACACAAGAGCGAGATTTATTCCACAGCCATTATCCTCATAACTTGAGTAATAATTTCTAGTATGTTGGAAAGCGTATCATAATCAATGCATTGCATGATTTTATTAACTTGTTTTTTAATATATCTGAGGAACAAACCTACGCTGTATGTGTGTGCTCCACGTAAGAAACAGTCTCTGTATTTACTCAAAGTTCATAGAACTCAACACAACTTCTTTGTTCAAGATTGTAGAAAATAATAACTGGGCTTTTTGACGTAGGACTACGTCTACCTCCGCGAATAGTACGGAGCGACTTATGGTCGACCGCCTGTGACAAAAATAAGTTTAAATTGAAATCATTATAGCGTTAAAAATACCAGCCGGACACTCATCGTATTAGCAAATTCGCAAACAGCATGGAGTTCAATTTGCGTAATGCGCAATACATCGTATGCGCGATGCACCCCTCAATCCCGTGCGTGGGAGATGATGCCATATCTCTGGGTGTGCCGCAGCGTTTGACTCACTCTTTCTCGGCAACCGTGAGCGCAATACGACTGTGTGTGGTATCATTTCAAAGCTCTCGACGATATCTCTTCAAATATATAAAGAGCAGTGGTTTAAACTATAAATTTTAAAAATTGTTTTCGTGTGAAAGAGTTAACATTTTCGGAAATGATTCGGAATTCGGAGAATAAACGCAAGCAAAAGTGGAGAAAATCAAAACGAGAGGCAAGAGCAGGTGATGAAGAATGTAAGAAGCCCAAGAAGACAGCACCACGTTGGGTAATTCGTGTCTCGATCTGCATTGTGTTCGCAATGTATCCAGCATTATTTGTAAAAATTATGCAAGCTACTTTTCATATCATAGCCCTGTGTTGGCTATAACAAATTAAATAAACCCTTTGAAACTATACTCGACTAGTTCATTTCAACTCTCCGATCTGCAAATCATAGTCCTACGTTCCAAACTGTCGGTTCAATCAGAACTGAGCCTACCTGTATTTTTCTCTCTCTCGTTCTGTCAGCAAATAGAGTAGTGTAACGTACCAGGAGATGTGACGTACCTGCCAGAAGGACGCACACGACATGAAGGCAGATAGGAATCAGAATAAAATGTCCGCGTAGCTCAATTGGTAGAGCAACTTATTCCGGAATGAGGAGATCCGGGTTCGAATCCTGGCGTGGACAGAAATGATGGAGAAATTTACTTCGTTATAATGGCGCCCGAACTATCCGGATGACCTGACCGTTCAAAATCTCGCATTGGTGTGATGTTATTTCCACACCGCGAGATAGGAAAAATAAGAGAATCCCTTCTCCAGCACTTCGAAAAAAAAAATAAAAAAATAAGGGGGGAGATGATGTAACGTACCAGGAGATGTGACGTACCTGCCAGAAGGACGCACACGACATGAAGGCAGATAGGAATCAGAATAAAACGTCCGCGTAGCTCAATTGGTAGAGCAACTTATTCCGGAATCAGGGGACCCGGGTTCGAATCCTGGCGCGGATAAAAATGACGGAGAAATTTACTTCGTTTTAGTAGCTGAAACTTTTTACTAATCCTGTGGTCCTGTAAATGGCTTAACGGCCTAATCAATGTACTCTAGGAGGGCTACAGCTGCCTTTGTCTCGTGCTCCGATCTTCCAACGATATTAACGTTTTCCTTCATTCGATAATTTTAAGCCTATCATCAATTCGCTTCCCATTTGAATTATTCACTGAGTACCACAACGTTCCCTTCGTGATCATTGTCTGTACATTCTGGTCATCAACGCAAAAGAAGCCCTTAACCATTGTCGCAATCGTTTATACACCGAATGAACAAGACATTATGACCATCTGCCTAATGTGATGTTGGTGCTCCACGTGCCTCCAAAATAGCTGTTATCCGAAGAGGGATGGACGCCACAAGATTTCTAAAGGTGTCTTGTGGTATCTATTACCAACACGATATCAGCATATTCTTCAACTCTTGTAAGTTACGTGGTTGACCCGACGCAGATCATATTTGCTGTTCCAACAGCAAATATGATGCTCGATTGGATTGATGTCTTAAGAAATTTGGAGGCTAATGAAATACTTGGAAGTCTTTGTATTTTACGAACGATTCTCAAACAATCCGGGAAATGTGGCATGGTGCATTATCCTATGAAAGAACGTACTACTAGAGGAGAATAGCGTTGCCATGAAAGGATGTACTTGGTCTGCAATAATGTTTAGGCAGATAGTAGACTTCATCCTTTCCTGCACATGAATGACTGGTCCTACGGTTTCACCACAGATCATTTCTCAAAGCATTACACTTCCTCCTCCGGTTAGTTTTCGTTCCACGGTGCATACTAGTACCAACACTTCCCCAAGTAAACAACGCACACGTACTCGGCTGTCCTCGTGGTGTAACAGGAAATGAGATTCACCGGGGCGGACGACTTTCTTCCAATCATTCAAAGCCCATTTCTGATGATCACGTGCCCATTGTAGGCGTTTTCGACTATGAACCGAGGTTAACGTGGGAACTCGGAGACGACTGAGGTTACACAGCTCAATTTTTAGCTAGGTTTCATGTACTGTGTGCTGTGACACATTACTCCCGTCACCAGCATACAAATTACTGGCGAGTTGTACCAGAGTATCCTTTCCCTTGGATTGTATCGTACCGGATAGCCTTCCCTCACCTCTAACATCGACGAGCCACCAATCTTGGCCCATACCTTCCCGGTAGTTCCAGGTTTTATTCCCTCCTAGGGTAACTTTATGAGGGTACCAATCACGGCTGACTGTGAGCAGCCCACAAGCATTGCCGTCTCGTAAATGCTTTGACCTAGCCGTCTGATCAATTCAATTCGGCTAACAGTGAGCAGCCCACAAGCCTTGCGTCTCGGAAATGCTCTGACCTAGCCGTCTGATCATCACAATTCGGCTAACAGTGAGCAGCCCACAATCCTTGCCGTCTGATCATCACAATTCGGCTAACAGTGAGCAGCCCACAAGCCTTGCCGTCTCGGAAATGCTCTGACCTAGCCGACTGATCATCACAATTCAGCTAACAGTGAGCAGCCCACAAACCTTGCCGTCTCGTTAATGCTCTAACCTAGCCGTCTTACCATCACAATTCGGCTAACAGTGAGCAGCCCACAAGCCTTGCCGTCTGATCATCACAATTCGGCTAACAGTGAGCAGCACACAAGCCTTGCCGTCTCGGAAATGCTCTGACCTAGCCGTCTGATCATCACAATTCGGCTAACAGTGAGCAGCCCACAAGCCTTGTCGTCTCAGAAATGCTCTGACCTAGCCGTCTGATTATCACGATTCGGCTAACAGTGAGCAGCCCACAAGCCTTGCCGTCTGATCATCACAATTCGGCTAACAGGGAGCAGCCCACAAGCCTTGCCGTCTCGGAAATGCTCTGACCTAGCCGTCTGATCATCACGATTCGGCTAACAGTGAGCAGCCCACAATCCTTGCCGTCTCGGAAATGCTCTGACCTAGCCGTGTGATCATCACAATTCGGCTAACAGTGAGCAGCCCACAAGCCTTGCCGTCTCGGAAATGTTCTGACCTAGCCGTCTGATCATCACGATTCGGCTAACAGTGAGCAGCCCACAAGCCTTGCCGTCTGATCATCACAATTCGGCTAACAGGGAGCAGCCCACAAGCCTTGCCGTCTCGGAAATGCTCTGACCTAGCCGTGTGATCATCACGATTCGGCTAACAGTGAGCAGCCCACAATCCTTGCCGTCTCGGAAATGCTCTGACCTAGCCGTGTGATCATCACAATTCGGCTAACAGTGAGCAGCCCACAAGCCTTGCCGTCTCGGAAATGTTCTGACCTAGCCGTCTGATCATCACAATTCGGCTAACAGTGAGCAGCCTACAAGCCTTGCCGTCTCGGACATGCTTTGACCTAGCCGTCTGATCATCACAATTCGGCTAACAGTGAGCAGCCTACAAGCCTTGCCGTCTCGGACATGCTCTGACCTAGCCGTCTGATCATCACAATTCGGCTAACAGTGAGCAGCCCACAATCCTTGCCGTCTGATCATCACAATTCGGCTAACAGTGAGCAGCACACAAGCCTTGCCGTCTCGGAAATGCTCTGACCTAGCCGTCTGATCATCCCAATTCGGCTAACAGTGAGCAGCCCACAAGCCTTGCCATCTGAGCATCACAATTCGGCTAACAGTGAGCAGCACACAAGCCTTGCACTCTGAGCATCACAATTCGGCTAACAGTGAGCAGCCCACAATCCTTGCCGTCTGATCATCACAATTCGGCTAACAGTGAGCAGCACACAAGCCTTGCCGTCTCGGAAATGCTCTGACCTAGCCGTCTGATCATCCCAATTCGGCTAACAGTGAGCAGCCCACAAGCCTTGCCATCTGAGCATCACAATTCGGCTAACAGTGAGCAGCACACAAGCCTTGCACTCTGAGCATCACAATTCGGCTAACAGTGAGCAGCCCACAATCCTTGCCGTCTCGGAAATGCTCTGACCTAGCCGTATGATCATCACAATTCGGCTAACAGTGAGCAGCCCACAAGCCTTGTCGTCTCAGAAATGCTCTGACCTAGCCGTCTGATTATCACGATTCGGCTAACAGTGAGCAGCCCACAAGCCTTGCCGTCTGATCATCACAATTCGGCTAACAGGGAGCAGCCCACAAGCCTTGCCGTCTCGGAAATGCTCTGACCTAGCCGTCTGATCATCACAATTCGGCTAACAGTGAGCAGTCCACAAGCCTTGCCGTCTCGGAAATGCTCTGACCTAGCCGTCTGATCATCACAATTCGGCTAACAGTGAGCAGCCCACAGGCCTTGCCGTCTCGTAAATACTCTGACCCACTCGTCTGGCTATTACAATTTGGACTTTGTCAAACTCGCTGCCGCCCTTGCCATCTGAAGAACAAGAATAACAATGAATAACAGAGCTCACTATCAGGTGATTTTTATACCGTTCCATGACTTTCCCAAGCTCAGTCGTTGACTTGCAGTCGCTTCGATTTACATAATGACGTGCTGGTCATAATATTTTGGCTCTTCGTTGTATGTTCCAACGGCTTCTTTATCTGTTACTTAATCCTCTCTTAGGGCAGCTTCTGAAGTCTTTCATACCTATGCTATTTCTTACACACCTCCATGTGCTGACATCAAACACGCTGTCAAAGTGTGAAGAACGAAATTCATCGGACAACTCATTAGAATCACATGCGGCACATTAGTACACTGAAAGAGCATATACCGTTCTTTGCAATAATGCTCCACCCCATCACATTTGAATGGTCGGACTCGTTAATGTGTTTGCAAGAGAAGCAATATCTTGATGCTTTCTCTTACTGGCACCTGTGATCTGCTAAATTTCATTTTGTCACGGTTCTGACAAAGTGGCGCAAAGAAAGACATCTTATATTCAAATTGCAAATACCGCTTCGGTGGCACAGTGGTCTAATCGCTGGCTTATGACCATTCGTCCGAGATGAGTCCGAGTTCGAATCCCGATGAGGCACTGATGTTGTGTTTATCTTACGGCAGTGACTCTCTCCCTTCCCTGGAACCAGTGGCCCTAAATCAAGGACAGCCGACTGCTTATAGCCCATTGAGTTGCTCACGGTGGTCCTTAAACCTACAATAAAAAAATTCAAATATTACGCACTTTGGGGTAAACAGGGTCTGCTAATCATACACAGAGAAATCATATTATTACTGGCATGGCTGAGCTACTTAAGCTTCCGGAACCAAACGAACTTCTGACATGTATTTTATCGAATGAAATACCCGGGCTGGGAATGTAACTCTGGATTAGAGCATAACTCCATATTTCAGACAATCCCGCAGCCAGCTTTAAACATGCAGAAAAGGGATGCAAATACTATTTACAGCGTTTGTTTGCAAAGCTAATAGGAAGTGATTTCTGTACATGAATGGCCTATCTACATACGGACAGAGGGCCTTATATGCGCCCATCAGTTATCAAAGTTTCTCCTGCCCATTAATAAGAATCAGTGAAAGTCTTACTTACATTAAGTCGTCCTGGGAGGAAATTGTATTGAAATGAAGGAAAATGAAGTAGTCACATACAGTCCGAAGAGTGAGCACAGCGTAATAATCCAGATATTTCGCGATTATGGGTAGTGAAATTCTCTTTCTCAGGGGGAGGGGGGGGGGAGAATGGCACGCTCGTATGCTGTCCGCACAAACATCAACGGCGCCCAGGCAGCCGTTTCCACAAGAGGAGTTCCGAAACCTTTGCGAGATTTTCTTCAACTGCTTCAGTTTCTTCACGGAGTTCTCAACGACACTCTTTTTGTCCATCTTGTTGGTACTGTCTGATTTTCTCACCCTTGACCGAGGTACAACAGACAGAAAGTATTTCGCTTTTTTCGCACTTCCCTTTTTAGTCTAAAGTGCCGGCGTGTTTACTAGTCTTGTAAACATTCATCTCGGACCGTCCTACACCAACCACGCTGAAGGAATGCGCCTCCTGTAAGAGTCTGTATTCCAGAGAAAGCGTTCTGCTTCACTTTTAGTACCCCCAAACCGGCAAAAAGATGTATAGTAGTTGTTCGAGATATTAATCTAGAAAGCCATGTATCAGTTATCTAAACAACATCAGTAAAAAATCAAGATGAACTAGATGTTTAAACTATAATTTGTTTATGTTTGCTCAGCACACTATGAATACCAGAAGAAAAAAATTAAAGAACATTTTTAATGAAGGAATTACAGGTGTGTGTCCCAGACCGGAGAGAGCTAATCGGCTTTGGATTTTTGTCAAAAACGACATGTTTGTCAATGTTCTTTTTTTTTCGGTTAATGGTTCAAGCAAGAGAATCACAGAGGTATCCGTTGCAAACTTAAGACTTTTTTTAATTGGGAATTTAAGTGAGAAACTCAAAGGGAAACCTGTATAAGCGTTCCTAATTTAAGGATACCGGTTCCAGGAAGGGACGGAGCCAATGCCATAAGACAAACACAACATCCATTCCTCACCGGAACTTGAATCCGGACCCATCTCAGACGAATGGTCATAAGCCAGTGCTTAGACCACTGCGCCACTGGTGCGGCAAACTTTAATTTCTACCCAGCATACTCAATTCGAATTATAGTTAAATAACTACAGACGCGGTACGAAAGCGAAGAGTATGTTTGGAATCGTCCCAACATGCGCCTTGTCAATTCGATGGTCCCCGAAAGATTTAAAAGCTACACGAAGAAATATGTTTGATTCAGACTATCTTAATTAACTTTCTCCGTGTACACTAAAACAACATAAGCCTTGCATATAGGCAGAATTCTGCAAATCCCTGAGTTTCTGATATTTGAAGATTTTTCCTCTATTTAAATATTCAGTCGTCGTAGATTTCTTCTTAAAATATAAAAGGGATACAGCTCAAGTGCTTTGACTCTGGGCACGACAACAAATATGCTGACGTGTGCTGTGTACAGTGGAGGGTATTTCCACAATACTTCCTTTCCTAAATGTGGAAACTTTTGTGCAGCCCCTTCGCACTACCATAGGGATTTTTCTGAAATGAGGAAAATAGTTTTTTGAAGCGTCAAATAATAACGTTAAATAAATATATTTTAGTGTGTTTGCTCACGCACTTTTCTTCTAGTCTTGCCACCGCTATATAAAGCAAAGTTTTCATGAATATAACTATTTAAATTAAAAATAAAGTGAACCGCAAAAAAGTTCTATGCTTAACACAATCGATCTTGATGCTACGCTCTATAGGTTTTATCTTTCCGAAGTAAATTAGCTCAATAATAAATAAGTAAATAAATAAATATAATAAAACGCTGCTGTAATTTCTCTTTGTTTCACACACGTGTGATAAGCAGAGACGAGCAGAAATCTAATCTACGGTTGAATAACTGTCTGCCTTTCGGAAACACTTCAACGATTTTAGATCATAACAACACCAAAAAGCGATTTTTCTGGGACGAAGTGATTCCACAAACACATGTTGTGCTATATAATTACTGTGCTTTGCAATTCTCACAGAATTCAGACACATGCGATTGAAGATTCATAAGAGAGCATTGTACTTAACAGTTTAAATAAAACACGAATAAAAGAACTTGCAGTGTCAACATTTTCAAAATCTCTTAAACCCACAAACACGTCCAAGGTATGAAGATTCACATACCATTTAACACCAAGTAATGAATAAGTCATGATATTGAGTAAGGAGAAATCTATAATCAATTTATATTGTTTACTTTGTACGAAAAAATGCGAGACGCTTTCGTTTTCGAGCAAGAAGACAGAAGAACAAGGTCACCACATACTAAAAAAAATTGTTTATTTAAATAAATAAGTAAACAAATGAGTTAACAAATAAATGCATGCAAGACTAAGGAAAAAGAAGGAGATTTGACTACTTATAGCAGGGATTGAGCTTGTTGCTCATTTAGTATAAACGTAAGGCATTTATCGCAAAAAAAAAAAAAAAAAGAAAAAGATCTGGTGAATGGAAGTATTTTTCTAAAGAATTTTCAGAATCAGAGATAATCTTTCAAATAGAATTTTGGGCTGACGCCACATGGCAGCAGAATTGTAAATAATGGAAAAGTAGAAAATATTCGCAAAGTATTCCACATGGTAAAAGCTATGCCAAATAAAAATCAGTCTTCAAATGCGATTTCTTCAAGCAGAGATAATGAGAAAGAAGTTTTACGTATACGCCTACTAGCGAGACAATTGCGAGGTATTTGAAGAAGGCAATGTATAACGAAGTAAATTTCTCTGTCATTTCTGTCCACGCCAGGATTCGAACCCGGATTCCCTCATTCCGGAATAAGTCACTCTACCAATTGAGCTACGCGGACGTTTGTTCTGACTACTATCTGCCTTTATGTCGTGTGCGTCCTGCTGGCAGGTACGTCACATCTCCCCCCCCCCGAAAGAGGGCCGGGGGCATGGCCCACGGGTCAGCCGTGACCATGAATCGTTGCAAATGTTTCCAATCTTTACGGTAGCTCATGTCATACAGTACAAAAAGAATCTAGGATTTTTACAAGTGCATCTATAGTTGCCATCAAAAATACACACTAACGCCACATAACGTCAGAGCTATGAACTACAAAAATCCAAGAGTAGATACAAAATATTCCACAAATTTAATGACATTCGGTGATAAAAGAATTTTTCAAATCAGACCTTTAGAAGTAGGGATAACAAGAAAAATAGAATATACGTTTGCGCCCTCTAACGTGTAAATTGCATATTATTTGGAGCAGAAAATCCGCATAGATTTATTTCGAAATTAGTGGTTCTGACCATAAAGGATTTTTTCAATAGGATTTCCAGACGCGCAGTTATTGCTACACAAATGTTTTAAACAGAAATATGAACTTGCTCACTCTAATGTCAAAATCGTGCGTTACGAAAAATTAGATGTTATATGAAATATTTCTCACTGGAAACGCTGTCCGGTAAAGAAAAAGAAGTGCTGATGTAAAAGAGAAGAGGGATGAGGACAAATAAAGAAAATTTAACTTCCAATGTAGAATATATAGAGTTATGCAAGACAATTCGGAAAAATATCACTGAAGACATAGGGAATTTCAATTGTGAACTAGTGATTAAAGCAATTAATTGTAAATAATCAAAGCCTGAAGAAAGCAAAAGGGTATCTCAGTAAGGGAAGAAAACAGATTATGGCACTGAGGATAGAAGATGGTCCTATAACACGGAAGTGAGGTGAAATTTTGACGAGAGGGAAATATTTCTACACAAAGCTATATGAAAGATATGATACACTTATTTCAGTCATTAAGAAAGGTACCAGTAGCAAAGTTCCTCCTGTACTCCCGGTAGAAGTTGCACATGCAATTCAGAACATTAAACAGGGAAGAACTCTAGGAGAAGATGGAATTACCATAGACATTATACAAGAAGCAAGCGGAGAAATAGAAACTACACTCTCCCAAGTTTTTACAAGATGTCTCAATGAAGGAAATATTCTTGAGGATTGGAACAATGCTATAATGATCCTGCTACATAAAAAGGTGAAATGTTATTTATACATACGAATCAACTTCCTATCAGTGGTTTATAAAATCTTCACTAGGGTACTTTTACATCGCTTGAATTTAACACTAGACATGGCTCAACCGAGAGAACAAGTTGGATTCAGGAGTGGCTACATCACCATAGATCACATTCATGTACTGAGAGAACTAATTGAAAGAACGAGGGAATATGAACTTCCTTTACGCATGGCTTTTATTGATTATGAAAAGGACTTTGATTCCGTGAAACCATCAGCAGTTACAATGGATTTAAAATCCTGCGGTATTGAAGATGCCTACATTAGCATTATTAGTAACATGTAAAAAAATGCAAGTGCAAAGGTTCGGCCATTTGATGACACAGCAGCAACAAAAGTTGGAAAGGAGTGAAACAAAGTGACACCATATCCTCCAAACTCGTCAATGCCATATTGCAAAGTGTCTTTCAATAATTGAACTGGGAAAACAATGGGATAAAGATTGACGGAGATTATTTAACTCACTTTCGTTTTGCTGATGACGTAATCATTTTTGCAACTACCCCTTCAGAACTGCCGAGTATAATTCAGGAACTTGCTGACAAGAGTAAAGAAGTGAGATTAAAAATAAATTTTCAGAAGACAAAACTGATGTACAATGCTTTTTCAAGAAATGAAGATTTTGTGATTGATGGGGGAAAAGCTTGAGGTAACCGATACCTACATTTACCTTGGACAACATACTGTATATCAAGCAATGGTCACATTGGTGAGGACATTAATCAGCGTATAAAACTTGCCTGGAGAGCTATTGGAAGAAATAGTATAATTTTCAAGAGCAATATGCCGTTATGTCTTAAAAGAAAAGTGTTTAATACATGCATCCTTCCAGTTCTTACATATAGAACAGACACATGGGCCTCAACTAAAAAAGACACACAAAGACTGCAGGCAAGTGAAAGAGGCATGGAGAGGTGCATGCTTGGTGTAACCAGGAAAGATAAGAAGTGAAACTCGTGGATAAGGAAAATGACAGGAATGGAAGACATCATGATCAGAGTAAAATCCCTGAAATGACAATGTGCTGGACATGTTGCCAGAAAAACAGACCACCGATGGCCAATTAAAATTTTAGATTGGATTCCAAGGGACAGAAAAAAAAACCAACAGAAGTGGACCACATGGGAGATGGATGGATGGAATTCGAAAGCATGCCAAAGTGACATGGAGGAGACGGGCTCAAGACAGACAATTGTGGAAGAAACTTGGGGAGACCTTCATCCAGAAGTTGATTGATT
Organism: Macrothele yani; assembly: GCA_039090855.1. Lineage (NCBI taxonomy): Eukaryota > Metazoa > Arthropoda > Arachnida > Araneae > Macrothelidae > Macrothele > Macrothele yani. The sequence goes on along the minus strand of CM077003.1, from coordinate 86,132,167 downwards.
ATGATGATGATGATGATGATGATGATGATCAGACCGAAAAGAAACTTTTTCAAGCCAGTTTTCAGGAGCGCAGGTATTGCTGCAAACACATCTGAAACAAATATATAAACTTACTCTCCATAGAAGCAAAACGATTAGATACGAAAAATTAGAAATAATATGCAAAACTAGAACTCTATCTGACGCAAAAAACGGTGTTTCAAACCGGTCTAATAGGTAGAGATATAGTGTCTACAAAACGGACAGACGTATTGATAATATAAGCACGTGCTTTTTTTCAAAAGACGTGGTCACAGATGAGCAAGAGTTTTCGACACATAGAATACAATGACGGCGAAAAAAATACACTTTTACTATTGGCTGAACTAACCGCGTAGTTCGGTGAGAGCGCTCACATGTTACGCTCATGTCGGATTATTTATTGACGTCACAATAAGAGCTCACATGTGACGTCACTATAAGAACTTACATGTGACGTTCATGTCGGATTAGTTTGTGACGTCACAATAAGAGGCCAAAATTCCTAAAATTATTGGTTAATCATGGTTTCTGAGCGCAGAGCAATTTGAACCATCCAATAATCTAGGAGATTTTGGCCTCCTATTTTGATGTCACGCACTTGGTGTAAATCTTGATGGCGCCGGATGCTGACACTCCGGGATCTCTATGTTACAATTAATTTTGATGGAAAAATAACACATAAAAAACTGCCTTTCATAATATAAAAAGTTGAAGATAAGGAAGTTTCTGTTTTAGGCATTTGGTGCGTTTTTATTTTGTTTTTGATTTTTAAGTCTCTGCTGATGAAGAATTCATTTAAACTATCTCTCCATTAGGGAAGCTCACAGGCTGTCAGAAGAGTAATAACAAGAAAGATGACACCGAATTTTCGGGTGTAATAAGCACGTCTTTTGAATCCGTTCTGACGCAAATTAAATTTATCAAAGCCATTCAAAGTCACTGGAACCGGTATGCAAAACAATAGTATGTGATGGAAGAAAGAAATTTTTCAATCAGGTTTTTAATCCCTCAGATATTGCTGTAAACGGAATCGTGAGCTTGCGCCCTCGTGTTGCAGACTTGTGCGTTAAGAAAAATATGAATTTATATGAGAAACATTTCGCACCGCAAACGCTCTCCGACACAGAAAGAAATTTTCAAATCCGTCTCTTAGAAACAGAGATTTAAACAAAAATGAGATGTGACTTTACGCCCCTAGGTGGGAAAACCAAGCATTATTTTAAGATGAAAGTATTTTCAAAAGGTTTTTTAATATGAGCGGTATCGGCCCGAGAAAAAAAAATTAGTTGATTTTTCAGGAGCCCAGATTTTGCTACATATACATCAGAAACAGAAATTAACACTTATGCCCCCTGGTGGCCAAACCATTGTTTACCAAACATTAGAAATTATGTGAAAAATATTTTCCACCAAGTCTTGTATGCGATACAGGAAGAATTTTTCAAATCGGAGTTTTAGAAGCAGAAATAACTCCGTAAACGCAATTTACCTTTGTGCCTCCTAGCGGAAAGTCTATGATTCACTTGCAAATTTTGAATTTATAGGAAAAACATTTTGCGTCGGAAACACTATCCAAGAAAGAAGGAATTTTTCAAATCGGACTCCTAGAAGTCAGTGGCGGCTCGTGGTAAGCTGAGATGAGGGCTGTATCTCCATTTTGTAGATATCATGATACACTTCGAAAGCTAAGTTACTGCGCCTGTGCTGATGCTGTCCGTTTAATAATAAAAATAATAATTACAATAATATACTATATATATACTGATCGAAAGTGCCTTTTTTACAAGAAATTAATATTTATATTTTGTATTTAGCGCTTGATAGGGAAAATGTAAAGGAACCGATACCTAAATTAGGCAACAGATATTAAGCGATGGCCACATTGTCACATTTATGAAGAAAATAATCGACTTATAAAACTTCGTCGGATGCATTATTTTTTAAAAAGAAACTGATTAATCAGTGCATCCTTCCAGTTCTTACGCATGGAGCACAGACACCTACATAAACTAAAATAAACATACAGACGTTGCAGACAACTGAAAGGAGTCTGTAGAGATACATGTTTGATGTTACCTGGAAAGATACAAATAGGAACACGTGGATCGGGAAAATGACAAGAGTGGAAGACATGGTCAAAATTCCTGAAATTGCAATAGGATAGACATATTACTAGAAGAATGAACCACCGACGGAGAGTTGAAATATTGAACTGGATAGCAAGGGAAAAAACAATACCCAGAAGATGACAAGAGGGAGATTAGTACATGATATTCGAAAGCATGAAAGAAACTGACTCAAGGCAGACTGTTGTGGAAGAAGAAACTTGGAGACTTTCGTCCAGAAGTGGATTGATAGTAATTTCAAATTATATATACATGCATATACTGTGCGTACACACATATATATAAGGATGTAGGGTCAGGTGATGCGTAACACAGCCTCTGCTTGACAAATGTCAACCCCGCCTTCTCGTGGGGCATCCTGTTCCCACTAAAGGGGCTCTGACGACCGCCAATAGTGGTATAACTGTACCATCGGGATTAGAGGAAATGATATCCCACTCTCACCAATCCGCTTGGCCAGCGTGGTGAGTTATAGCCAAACCCCCCAAAATGATTCCACAACTTAAATCTTGGCCCTCAGTCTCCGGCAGCTGGAATGTACCTCTCCAAGGCAGCGGCCAGTGCGACATGAAGGCAGAGGGTGCTAAGAATCTCCGGAGGACCGGACTTGGCTGCCATTTGATGCTGACCTTGGGTACGTATAATGGAAGCTCCCAATCTTCTGATTCAAGGCTTCTTGAATTGGAAGAGGAACTACAAAGGATCAAGTGGGACATCGTCGGGCTAAGTGAGGTAAGGAGAAAAGGAGAAGATCTCATTGAACTGAAAAGCGGACATCTCTTCTACTATCGTGGGACTGATACTGGCAGAACTAGTGGTTTTGGATTTATAATAAACAAGAAACTGAAGGATAAAGATGCAGAAGTTGAAAGTTCCTCTGACAGAGCTGCACGACTTGTTATCCAACTCTCGAGAAGATACAAGGCTCAGATTATTCAAACTTATGCACCCACCACAAGTCATCCTGAAGAAGAAATTGAATAATTTTATGAGGAAATTCGTCATCTAAAAAACAAAGGTAAGCAGTACTTGAAGATAATTATGGGAGATTTCAATGCAAAAATAGGGCAATGGCAACAGAATGTAACTTCAGTAGGTAAATTCGGTCACGGCAACAGAAACCAGCGTGGAAATACTCTCGTTGAGTATGCAGAGGCAGAAGGGTTTTTCATATTGTACTCCTTTTTCAAGAAAAAGCCATACAGGAACTGGACATGGAGACATCCAAATGGGACGACAAGTGAAATTGATTTTATTATGTGTAAAAAAATTCGTCATAGAAGACTGCAGTGTGCTAAACAAGTTCAACACAGGTAGTGACAATAGATTGCTGAGATGTAAGATGCACCTCAACACTAAACTCGAAAGTGGCAAGCTCACAAAACAAACAAAATGTATTAACATAATCAACCTTAAAAAGCACCATAATACCTTCAAGTTGGAACTGAAGAACAGATTCTCTGAGTTAGAAGGCCTAACATCGGAAGAAGTGGATATTTCTGAAGTTAACAGAAAAGTAATCAAAGCTCTTATGGAAACAGCAACACAATTAGCTGGGTCTAAGAACAAGTTGCATGTGAACAAATTATCAGGAAAAACCAAAATGTTGATGCAAAAAGAAGAGAGACGAGGACAACTAAAGAAGATGTGACTTCCAAAGTGGAATTTATAGAGCTATGCAAGGTAGTACGAAAAAGTTTCACTGAAGACGTAAGGAAATTCAACTGTGAACTAGTGAGGAAAGCAATTGAAAACAACCAAAACCTAAAGATAGCAAATGGACATCTCAGTAAGAGAAGAAACCAGATTATGGCACTGAGAAAAGAAGATGGTTCTGTAACAAGAAATAGAGGCGAAATTTTGACAAGAGTGAAATATTTCTGCTCCAAATTATATGAAAGGGATGATACATGTACTCCAGACATTATGAAAGGTACCAGTACCAGAGTTCTTCCGGTCCTCCCAGAAGAAGTTGCACATGCAATCAAGAACATGAAGCGGGGAAAAGCTCCAGGAGAAGATGGAATTACTGTAGACATTATACAAGAACCAAGTGGAGAAATCGAAACAGTACTCGCCCAAATTTTCACTCGATGCCTTAATGAAGGGAAGATTCCTGAGGATTGGAACAACGCTACAATGATCCTGCTACATAAAAAAGGTGACATTGAGGATCTCAGGAACTACAAACCTATCAGCCTCCTATCAGTATTTTATAAAATCTTCACTAAAGTTCTTTCACACCGCGTGAAGGTATTACTGGACATGGCTCAACCGAGAGAACAAGCTGGATTCAGGAGTAGCTGCAGCACAATAGATCATAGCCACGTATCGAGAGAACTAATTGAAAGAGCGAGGGAATATGAACTTCAATTGTGCATGACTTTTATAGATTATGAAAAAGCCTTTGATTCGGTGAAACCATCAGCAGTTACAATGGCTCTGAAATCCTGCGGTATTGAAGATGCATACATTATTATTATTAATAACATCTATGAAAATGCAAGTGCAAAGATTCAGCTGTTTGAAAATACAACACATGTAAAAATTGTAAAGGGGGTTAGACAAAGTGACACCATATCTCCGAAGCTCTTTAATGTCACATTGGAAAATGACTTTCAATCACTGAACTGGGAAAACAAAGGGATAAAGATTTATGGAGATTATCTAACCCACCTTCGTTTTGCTGATGTCGTAGTCATTTTTGCAAGTACCTCATCAAAGCTGCAGAGTATGATCCAGGAACTTGCTGACAAGAGTAAGGAAGTGAGATTAAAAATGAACTTTCAGAAGACAAAAGTGATTTACAATGCTTTTACAAGAAATGAAGATTTATCGATTGCTGGAGAAAAGCTGGAGATAACAGACACGTACGTTTATCTTGGACAGCAGATATCAAGTGAGGGTCACATTGATGAAAAAATTAATCGGCGTATAAAACTTGCCTGGAGAGCTTTTGGAAGAAACAGCATAATTTTCAAGAGCAATATGCTATTATGTCTTAAAAGAAAAGTGTTTGATCAATGCATCCTTCCAGTGCTTACGTATGGTGCAGAGATGTGGACCTTAACTAAAAGAGACATACAAAGGCTGCCGACAACTCAAAGAACCATGGAGAGGTGCATGCTTGGTATAACCAGGAGAGATAAGAAGAGGAACTCGTGGATCCGAAAAATGACAAGAGTGGAAGATATCATGATCAGAGTTAAATCCCTGAAATGGCAATGGGCTGGGCATACTGCCAGAAGGACATACCATCGATGGACAGCCGAAATTTTAGATTGGATTCTAAGGGACAGGAAAAGACCCAGAAGAAGACCACGTGGGAGATGGGTGGATGAAATTCGAAAGTATGCGGGAGTGACATGGAGGAGACTGGCACAAGACAGACCGTTGTGGAGGAAACTTGGGGAGACCTTCGTTCAGCAGTGGATTGATAATGGTTGACAATGATGAAGATGATGATATAAGCACAAAAAATTTCAAAAAATTAAAGCGTTTGCAAGTGGTAGCGGAGACTCTTTCAAGGTCATGTACGCTTTCTCAAGTGTCTCATTGTGACCCCTAGAAATATGAGAATAAATATTTTTTCTTCTGATACACTCCCTTTGGAACTTCGACTTGATACCGACCACTGCAACTTGGACGGCGATGAAAAACATTTTGTGGAATTTTGAAGGGGCTGCCAGAATTTTGAGATGAGTTGTTATTGCGATACTCACACACCGGCATTCTCTTTTATAAAAACGGATTGCAAACATATTCTGTCCAGTTTTAATTCTGAAGCCATCATGATAACAATTTAGTGTAGAAAAATTTGTTTTTCAAAATTTAACAACTTCGTAAATTTTCTAAACAATGATATCTGATTAAATGTTCTTTTTAAAGTAATTAAGTACACTACTTCAATTGAAATGCGCAGCTGATTTTTGGGAGGGAGGGGGATGCAGCAGAAAAATAAAATGTATCTATTTGACTTCAATGATTGAATGATTTTTGATGAATAAAAATTTACGTGAGTTTAAAAACGAAAATTTCGCTGTGAAAATTTCGAAAATTTCGTAAGTGAAGAAATCAATTTTTTGCAAGTATTTCGCTGCAGAAATTAATATTTCTGCCTCTTTTTTTTTTTTTTTTTTCAATTTATCCAATACTGAATTCTATTTTTAAGCGCAATTTGTCCACATGCCCATTTTGACCAGAAGAGAAAATATAAGTAAAACGTTTTTGTCAAATGTCCCGGCAACTGAGTATTTGTTATTAGATGGGAGCAACATTGTTGTTAGAATTATTACGTTGAATAAAAGCAGGAACAAACCAAAAATTGGAAGAAAAAAAAAAAAAACAGGTTGAGTAGCCAGCTCGAAAGTGCTCTAGCAAAATCCCTCAAACCATTAACTACAGGTTCCTCCTACTCAGTTAATAGCTCTGTTAAGGCTATTGACAACATTAAGCCATTCTTACGAAAGGGAAAGCCGTTTGCTATGGCATCACTCGATGTTGTCTCTTTGTACTCCAATGTGCCGATTGGAGATGTACACTCCATTATTGAGAACCGTCTATTGGCTTTGAATTCTTATACTATTAATGAAATCCAAGCTATTATAAATGCTCTACGTTTCGTGCATAAACACACATTCTTCCGGTATGAAGGAACCATTTACGCCTGACTGGAGGTGCGCCGATGGGTTCCCCACTTTCAGGGGTGCTCGCTGAATTGTCAATGCAAGACCTAGAAAACAATGTTTTACAATATTTTCAACTCAAGCCTGATCTCTACATTAGATATGTTGACGACATACTTGTTTTCTGGCAGCATCATAAAAACAAAATTGAAGAGTTTGCTAAAGAGCTCTCAAAACATTACAGTTCCATAAATTTTACCATTGAGCATGAAAATGATAATACTCTTCCATTCTTAGACATATTACTAAAAAGACACCCAGATACCAACTGTTTATCCTATTCAGTGTACAGAAAGCCTGCAACACAATCTGCTATTATTCCGCATAATTCATCGCACCCAAGAAAACAAAAACTAGGAGCTACAGAGTACATGGTCCGAAGAGCCTTCACCCACTCCTCCAATATCCAGGCTAGAAGAAATGAGTTAAATCATATCCAGATGATTACGATGGCGCATGTCTACCATAAAACGATCGTTGAAAAAATTGCTCGATCAGTGAAATGTCTAGACAAAAATACCTTACAAAGGGAAACCAGAATTACAAAATATGTCGGCACTGTGGACTATATACCTGCAGTCACTACAATACTAAAGAACATATGCAAAAAACACCACATTGCGTTTGGTGAAAGTACGAAAAGTATTCGAGCCATCGTGTAAAAAGACCGGGACCAAGTTTACACACTGAACAGACATGGGGTTTACAAAATACCCTTAATTCCTATGACCCAGAAGATCCAGCAATTGCATATATAGGATCCACTGCACGCCCATTGCGAACAAGGATATATGAGCACGAATACTCAATTACTAATAACTCTGATGCTACCTCTCTTGCACGATTAGTTAATAGAGGTGTCTACCAACCAGACTGGACCAATGCCAGTGTGCTGAGCTCAAATCGTCCAAAGCGATCTCTTCGATTCGCTGAAAGTTTGTGTATATTATCGCACAGCTGTGACTGCTGTAATGAAGAAACTCCACGTTTTGTTCCAGTACCTTGGGCCATGTTAATGCGGCCAGAACAGCATACTCCTATCCAGCAACAATTAACTCCTAATAATTCACTTACAGTTTGACGATTAATGTCAACTTATTAATTATCCTCTGTGTATATATTTTCTTCGCATATGTAACAGCAATTCATAGTATCATTTGTTGAAACCCTTTAACGCATGACAAAACTTCTACTATATTTAATGTAAACCTCGTTATTGTTATCACGTGCTTGCGTAATTCAAAAATGCTTCTTGCTTTTATCCGTTGTTTTGATTATGTATATTGTAATACCTGACGATGGAGCACTTGGTGCTTTGAAAGATCTTGTAAGTTGTTATGCCTTAAAAATGTCTATTTTTTAGTACAGACTGTATTAATAAATATATCTTATCGTGCTGAAAGGCTTTTCTAATTAAAATATTGTTTAGCGCACGAAGAATCCTTATTAAAATATTAAAATGAGTAATACATTCAAACGTACTTTATTTAATACTTTATTTCAACATTCGTCATTATTTTTAATTCATTCCCCTATTTTATGTCTTATTCGGAAGCACAAGAACCGTATTAATCAACAAAGCACACAAGCCCGGCGACGCATTCCTACCCAACGAGAGATTGCATTCGCGAGCAACCCTGCTAGCGAGAGCTGCCATGAATGCAGTCCCCAGGGTAGTTTTATTCAAAGGAAACGAACTGATGTGGGAATAGGCAGAGTTTCCCACATGAGTTGGTTTCAGTAGCCATCAGGGCTGCAAGGAGCGCAGTCCGTAACGTTCTACCCGCTTCCACTGGTGTTATGCAGGGAAAACTTTCAGTTGAGTTCAGAAAACTGCAGTCGTGGCATTATGCTGGGAAAACTTACAGCGGTGTTCACAAAACTTCTCTCTCTTGGTACGGCATGAAAAAAAACTGCTTTGGGTAGAGGGGCTGCAGCCCCACAGCAGGAGCCGCCCCTGCTAAAAGTAGAAATATTGACAAAAATAAGATATACACCTGCGCCCCCTGGCGTAGAAACCATGCATTACTTTAAGAAGAAAATATCTCTAAAAGGTTTGTCGCCATGAGTAGTATCGGTCTACAAACGGCGTTTTTCTCAATCGAGAATTTAGAAGCTCATATTTTGCTGCAAATACAACAGAAGCGGAAATTAAGATTTACGCCCCTGGTAGTCAAACCATTTTTTACAAAAATCAGAAATTATGTGCAAACGATTTCCCATCAGGAGCTGTATCCGGTACAGAAAGAACTTTTCAAATCGTAGATTTAGAAGCAGAGATATAGGGGAAGAAACAATTTACCTTTATGCCCCTAGAGGAAAGTCTATGAATTACTTGAAAATTTTGAAATTATATGAAAAACATGTCACACTGAAAACACTATCCAAATAAAAATTTTCAAATCGTACTCCTAGAGGTAGAGATATTGACAAAAATAAGATATGCATCTATGCACCCTGGCGGAAACACTGTGGAATATTTTAAGAAGAAAATATTCCGAAAATATTTATCGATGTAAGTGGCATCAGTCCACGAACGAACTTTTTCAATCGATATTTTAGAAGTTCCGATTTTATGGCAAATACATCAGAAGCAAAAATTAACACTTACGCCCCCTGGTGGTCAAAGTATTCTCTATCAAAAATTTGATATTATATGCAAAAGATTTTCCATCAGGGGTGTATCCGCTGAAGATTTTTTCAAATCGGAGTTTTAGAAGAAGAGTTATCGGGGAAAATGTAATTTACTTTTACGTACCCTAGCGGAAAATCTATGCGTAATTTGAAAAAGTAACTATTTCTAAAATACTCTGCGACATAAATGGAATCGAAAGATAAAAGAATTTTTTAAATCGGATGTTTAGAAGCAAATATGTGGAATAAAACGTATTTTTGAATTCGACATCATCTGCATTTACGCCCTCTAACGGCGAAATTGTACATCGTAAAAAAACGAAATAAAGGATCATCATTCGCATATTTCAGGCTTTCCAATGCAAAAAGAATTTTTTAAATCGGACTAATAGTTGCAGAGATATCGTGGGGACGGGCGGACGGAAGGACAAACTGGTAACATAAGCACGATCTTTTTTTACAAAAGACGTGCTAAAAATGATTTCCACGAATGCAAGCTCAAGAAAGTCAGAAAATATCGCAAGATTCATTTGGGCATTTGGGACGCTCACAGGTACTTAAAAAAACGCCTTCCTATCATTCGGAAATTCGGGGTCTGAAAATGAATCGAAATAACCTAAACATTAATGAGGAGTAAGTTTGCCAGAAAAATCATTTAAATTACTTTAGCATTCAAAACATGTAAAATAAAATTCATCAAAACCATTTTGGGCTTTAGAGACGCGAAGTGGCAGAGCAGAAAAGTAATTGAAATTATTTGGTTAATCAGGCTTTCTTAGAGGCGATTAGAAAAATCGGCGAAATCTCTTGGGCACTTTGGACTCATACAGGTTGTCGGAAAAATTAATCAAAATACTTGGATCATTAGGACACTTATAGGTAATAAAAATGATAATTGGAATCACTTGAGTCATTTGGTGACCAGTCATAAAAATTCATAGAAATCTTTTGGCCATTAGAGGTGCGTAAAAGAAATCAGAAAAATTATCGAAATAATAGAAGCTAACAGAGAAATCTTGGAAACCACTTAGAGATGAAAAATTTGGGTGGCATTTAGAAAAATTGCACCAAATCGTCTTGATCTCAGTTGCACATACAGCGAATTAGAAAATTCAGTTTACCTGGTTAGACACCTGAGATATGTACAGGAATTCAGAGAAATAAACCAAATCATTCAAAAACCAACGAAGCACAAGCGATTCGTAAAATTCACCAAACTATTTACACACTAGATATGCTAGCTAACAGGCAATCAAGAAAATGAGCGAATCTATAGAAATAGTGGCGATGTAGGTTGTGACGTACATACCTCAAACATGACGTCCATGTCAAAACGACAAGTTACAGCGATAAGCCTTTGCCGGCATAGTACAGTCGGTAGAATATCCGAATGAACTACGCCGATTGAACTATGCTGGGAAGGAAGATGTGAGTTCGGATCCATCACCGGCAGAAAGAGACAGTTTCGCTATAAGGTGTACAGGCAACAGGAAAAAAATAGAAATTATTTAGATTCCCTTAAGGCATGCACGGGGTTCGTCAAAAGCAGCAAATTTGGTCATCAGAGAAGTGAACAGATGAAGGAGTGGAAAATATATTTGATAAACTGAAAATCCCCACCTAATCTGGAGCTAAGGGTTGGCTTCGCAAAAATGAATTTTAGAATCTTTTCTTAATTATAAAAATCTCGAAATCTTAAAAAATAAAAAATACATTGCTTTTAGCTGTATCAGTAGCCAGTATCCTCGAAATACTTATACATACGCTTTTCGATTGGCTGGACCAGTTAAGCAAGAAATTCGAGTTACAGTAGAAATTCTCATCAAAATGTTTTGCATTTTTGCAGTAATTAAAAGCAAACATGCCCGTGGAGAAACACTCCCCTCCCGGCCAAGGTATTTATTTGCATCTGATCTAGCTACTTCGTGTTGAAAAACGTGAGCGTGAATTATGGAGGTGCTCACATGAATAGTGTTGACGATTATGGCATTCAAGTCATGCGTTTAAAATATAATGGGATTTGACTTTGGGTAAGGAGAAGGCGGAGGCAAGAGGGTGCTGCTCCTCCCCATTATCAAGGCCACTGAAACATCGGTGACACAATTACTGATTCAAGGGGCGGATATACGAACAATGAAGACATAGTATTAAGAGGGTGTATTGTTTTGGGCGCGTGGCAGGGCAGATGGAAGGGTGAAGGTCAAAACCATTTTATCCATGGGCTCTCTCTGTCTTCTCCTTTCGTGGCTACGTATGCATACCTGTTTCAATCCCCTTTGTTATCTGGGTCATGAAGTTCGAGACCTTCCTCTGAGCGGTTTGCTAATAAGTGCCCAGCATCCCGAGTCAGATGAAAACAGTCATGCTGGGTGATTGGGCGATTTTCAGTTGTTGTCACAGCAGGCGATCCAGGAATGGGATTATTAGACATACTGATTGTTGCGTTTCAATTTACTGTACTTCTTCAGGTCTGATTATCAACCATTTGTCATTCTCGGATGACGGACAGTTAGCCATTCATGTCAGAAGTGATAAAGCAGCAAGGCTTTAATAGAGGTGACATTTAAGATCTCCAGTCGCCCAGGCAGCACATGACGCCCACCCTCGATTTCTAGTCATTAAACGGGCAGAGAATATAACTGTTTTATGTCAGTGGAGAGCACTAAGACCTTTTTTACGCTTTCCAACCGTAGGTTGAAGAAGCGTATATGCTCCAGCTTTGTCCGTCTGTCTGTCTGTCTGCTTTTCCACACGATAACTCTCGTAAAAAAGAGCTTCTCCACACGATAACTCTCTTTTCACACGGAAGATTTCATTGCAGGAGCTGCGTCCCCTGGCGCTACCGTACTCTCTCTCTCTCTCTCTCTCACACACACACACACACACACACACACACACACACACACACACACACATCCAGGCGTTTGTTCAGGGAGCCACGCTTTGCCTCGAAAGATCAGATCGCTTCCTTCGCCGCTTCAGGGAGAGGATGGTGATTGCACAGTGTCGTAGTTGGACTCGAACCCGAGCTTCGCTTCTCATTGGAATGACAATTGTCCACTCACAGACTTCTTAATTCCTCTGTACTTTGCTTTCATTGGGCCAACCAGTCGCTAATTTCTATTAGGCTCCCAGCCTAGAAATTGCTGCTTTATCACGCGGATTTAGGCATTCCTCTGTCTTTATTGCAAACTGGCATTTCCATTTGCCTCGAGTTGTCATCTCCATTTCTTACCAAATGCAGGGAGTTTCGCTGCTTCATTGCCAAATTCATATAGCAGATCCAAGGCATCCAATCCAGCCTTTCACATCGGAGAGCGTACAGACAACTAAACTTTCTTCCTTATTTTCACGCTAAGTGAGAAATCTTATTTTTCTGCACGGACCACACAGATAGCAATTGTTCTCAAAAATGCCCCAAACAATCGACGAATTTACGATTATTCACTAAACCTTTTGTCCCCCATCTTCATTCATTTCTACTCAAGTGGCCCTCTTCGATACGTATACCTCTTTCCCTGTTTAGACTGGTCGTCAGCTGCGCCCTGATATTTATGATCTAACAGCGCGCTAGGAACTCTAGACCACCCAGCCAGAGGGAATGCTTCGCCTCCTTTCTGTCATATCCCGAGATAAAACTTTCTCTGCTGTTTACACTTTTAAACTCCAATCAAGACTCGAACATAATTAATACTTAATTAATTTCACACATCCATCACGCCCATTAATTACTAAATTAATGGCGGGGGTGGGGCGTAACAATTAGTTTCTGTATTTTTATTTATTTACTTTATTTTGGATAATTGTTTTAAACATTTATCACGTATCACGAAAACTTGTCAAACACAATACGTGGCTGGCAATCAAATTTCTTATCAAATGAGCAAAGCTGAGTATGAGGAAAACGTTTTTACTTATTTTGTTATTTATTAATTTTTTGGAAATAAATTGCTTTGGCCTCATAAGGTGGAGCTTGGTCCATCTTATAAAGAATAATATATTTCTGTAAAGGAAAGAAATGCATTTTTTTGCAATTAGCGCAGCACACGATAGCTCGAATAGCATGGGAAAACATTTTTGCTCAATATAAAAATATTTCAACTCACGCATTTTGAAAATGACACACACACACACACACACACACACACACACAGTTTATTTAATTAAACAGGACGAAAAATATTGGGTGGGTACTACCTCCCAGTAAAATTATTCGGGGGACAAGATTCACCTTTCCCCATGCTGATGTAACCAGGGACGAAGCTGCCAGGAGGGCGGCTATCCTCTCAGAATGGTCATACCAGGGGCGCAAATTCATGCACTGAGGGGCGTAAAAAATAGAAATGCACAACATGTGAATAAATTTACTGAAAATTCTAACTGAAAAAGAAGTTGTACATTTCAGTATTTTCTTTTATAAAAGCTTTATAATTTGCCGTATATATTATTACGAGCAGCTAGCCCGGATATATATATAGAATAATCTACACTGTGAAGTGTGAACACCTCATATGCTTGAAAGAAATTGTCTGAAATAATAGATGGAGGCATATAAAACAATATGCGGATGTGCCAGACCTTTCCGAACATGCTGTTGGGATGAACAGCTAGTTAACATAGGTAGTGGGTGGTCATTAGTGCTCTGTCGCGTTTAACCTTGAACGGCATTTTTTTCCAATCCCTATCCCGAAAGGATCTTTCTATTTCTTCATTCATTCTGATACTCATGCTGGTTTACTTTTCATTCTGCATTTCTGCCACATGTTGTGTTGTCGAAATTCACATAACTTTTAACGTTTTACTTGACATTTACAACCGTTGGCTTTTGGGTATTTTTTGCCTAGTTCTTGCATTTTTAGTAAAATTATGTCAAAAACCGGAAGTGAGAGTTTGTAGAACCATAAAACTTTCCCGTAACAGCTGTGTGAGAAAATAAAAATCTGCTTTGAGTGGAAGTGGGGTACTTTTGATCTCGAAGGGACGTAATTTCAAGTCTCGGCCTTCCAGATTGTAAAAGCTTTCACCGGTCCTGGGAGGGAAGGAGTGGTTGAGTTAACAATCAAATATCTTCTTAATTCTATTTTAATTTCAAAAATACAATCACAGAGCAAAATAAAATAAAATATTAGTGACTGCTGGCTCAAAATATTTTTAAAAATTTGCAGAATTATTTAGTAAGCCATCCAGATGCAGTCAATGCCGTGCTATTTTATCATTAGATTTGCTTTTCATTTGTTTATTTTCCTCTTTTTTAAAATTGACGTGTCTCTGATTGCTGTCGCTCACCAAGGCAAACCCATGCTAGCCGAATACGAGGCAGTGACGCTTGGAATTTGGTGAAACTCAGCTTTAAAGACTAATAAATACTTCAAAAAAAAAAAAAAACGCACTTTAAATTATTGTCATTACGTATATTACGATTCGATATTTCGGGCCCGGTCAATGAATTTCACCTTCCATCGTCCCTAATTTTGGGTCAGACCACACCACACCCGTGCTTCATTCCAGGACTCCATCCTCTAGGACGAACGGTCAGAAAGCAGCGCTTAGAGTACTGCGCCACCTGGAAGGCATGTAATTATTGAACTATTCAAAAATTTCTGGGACTACTTTAAACCTTCCATCCGCAGATAAATATTAATATGTTTCCACACATACCTTATACATAGTCAAATCACATTATAGTGACCACCAGCTAATATACAGAGTAACCGCCGTGTGCAGCGCGGACAGCAGCTAGACGGGCTGGGAGTGACTCAATAAGGTGCTGGAAGGTGAGGAGCCATGCTGACTGACTGCAGTGCATTTGGTATGTGAAGCCAAGATGATCCCATCAGCCCCAGGGAAGACATGCATCTGACAGCTGCTGGAGGGTCCTTGGTAGAGGATACATAGAGCGAACAACACGATCAAGGTGGTCCCACAGATGCTCAATTGCGTTTAAGTCTGGGAAATTTGGTGGCCAAGGAAGTACTTTTGAAGTCTTCATCGTGCTCTTCCAACCACTCCCGGACATTTCCAGTTGTGTGACACGTCGCATTGTCGTGCTGGAAGATCCCATCAGCCACAGGGAAGACAATCAGTATGTATGGGTGTAAAGTGGTCTGCAACGATGGATTCCTAACGAATTCGGTCCATTGTGCCTTCCACAGGTATGAGTGGACCAGGGAATGCTACGAAAACATTTCCCAGACCATAACGCTGCCCCCACCAGCTTGCGTTATGCCAGCAATGGTTGAAGAGTGTTTTTTCTTCGATGTTTCTCTCGCCTTATAAGCCAACGTCCATCCGCTCGATGAAGCAGAAAACGTACCTCATCGGAGAAGGCAATCCTTTGCGAATTAGCGGAGGTCCAATTCCAATACTGCCGTGCAAATGTAACCCTTTTATGCCGATGCACCTTCGTTAGCATAGGTGCAGTGACCATCCGTCTGCATCGGAGCCCATACGCAGCAGGATTTGCTGAACTGTCGTTTTAGACACACTTCCGGTAGCCTCCTGGTTCATTAGGCCAGTGAGCTGCTCCACTGTAGCGTGTCGATCGGCCCTCACGCACCTTTACAGTCGACGTTCACCTCTCACATCAATGGCACGTGGTACTCCGCAGTTTTCACGTCGCATATTCGCAATGGTGAATCACGATGCACTTTAACCACAGCAGCACGCGAACAGTTCACAAACTGCTCTGTTTCAGAAATACTGCCACCATTGGTCCCGAAAACTCATTATCATCCCTTTTCCGCAAATCTGATAAATCTCTCCTTTTGTCCATGACAGCAACGAGTGATGTGTTTTCAGAATGTCTACAGCGCATCTTATATACCCTCCAAGCCAGCTCACGACACGTGCCTTCTTTCATTGGCTACGCGCTGCTGACGTCAAAAGTAGGAGATGGTCACAATAATGTGACTCGACTGTGTATACCTATTACAATTTGTATTAGAGAAGAACACTAGGAAATTTTTCCGAACTGTGTTCGATTGAAAAAAATCGTATCTAGTATCTAGCTCCTCCAAGCAAGACTTGAAAACAAATGCAAATTTATTCTGTTGAACATTTTTCTCTGGAGAAAGTTCAAGGAAAATGCTCAGCTCGCTTAGCTTTATTGGATGCAAAGGAATTTTTCTAGAAGCTGGTTAACATATCGAAACACGAGGATATGATGCGCACAGACAAAAAATAACTTAAGCACACCATTTGTTGATATATATTTGCATATCAGAAGAAACATTCAGAATTTTCATATTTGAAATTGTGTTTGACCGCCCTAATGGCGCGGTGGTCTAAGCTCTGCAATCGGGCCATTCGTCCGATATCATGGTCCGGGTTCTAATTCCGGTGAAGCAAGATGTTGCGTTTTCCTTACAGCACTGGTTTTCTTCCGTCCCTGGAACAAGTGGTGCTAAATTAGGGTCGGGCGGCTGCTCATAACCCATCAAACTGCTCATGGTGTTCGTTAAACCTCCAAACAACAATAACAAAAAAAAAAAAAATTGAGTTGCCCACGAAGTGACGTGAAAGACATTTATATCAAATTTGGAAAAATAAACATCATTAACTAATCTGGCGTAAAGGAAAAAAATGTTGGAGTTTTACGCTTGTATGTTGCAGATGTTAGAAGAATATAGTCTTATTGAGCGTCAGTGCACAATGCTCTCAAAAACTTTCCCAGTGCATAATTAAAATACCCTCTTTGAAAAAAAACAGAAACAAACCCCGAAGCACGCCGATAAAGTCGTTCGATCCTGATGAAACTTTGTACGCAAGTACCGCAGGGCCGAATAAATGAAAATGGTTAAAAAAAAAAAACGACCAATGACAAAATAGTTGCCCGCCACAGTGCATTGAAACCGCGTATCGAGGAACGAATATCAAGAGCTAAGCTCACACGCAGAGTAAATTTTGACAGCGGACTGCGGCTGCATTAACCTCCACGGGCTATGAGGATGCCTCGACGTCGAATCCGTGCACAATGCGAGCAGTTGAGCGAGTTTGACAGAGGACGTATAATTGAGCTGAGAGAAGCTGGTCGGAGCAACGCGGCAAACGGATTATGTTTGCGCTAATAGGTCAAGCAAAGCACAGACCAGCGGCATGCGGGCAGTGGACGGCCGAGGGCAACAACAGAACGCGAAGATCAAGCGATTGTAAAGCAGAACCGAATTCGTTGTTCTCAACCATCCGTGGCCAAGTTGCGTCGTCTACAGGTACGGAAGTGGACATCCGGACCGTTGTCAGACGACTTCCGGCACGAGGACTACATTCGAGAAGGTCACTGCGCGGCCTACTGTTGACCAGCGAGCATCACCGACACCGGTCGCATTGGTATCTGGCGCAATCAACGCGAGACAGTGTCCAGTGGCGTCGTGTTGTTTTCAGTGATGAGTCACAGTTTGCTCTTGGTGCTGATGACCAACGCATACATGTTTGGAGACAAGCCGGCCAGTGTATGGATCCTGCCTTTACTGTGGAACTGCACACGGCTTGCTTACCGGGAGTGACTGGGTGGGGAGCCATTTACTACGATAGCCGGACATTCTTGGTAGTCGTCCGTACCACCCTCACGGCTCAACGGCACGTGGACGACATCCAAGACCTGTTGTGTTACCAATCCTGTCGTTACATCACAGAACAGTCCTTCAACAGGGTCGTGCCCGGTCACAAACAATCCGGCTCTCCCAGGGCATGCCTCCGTAATGTGGACAGCCTTCCGAGGCCAGCCCGATCGCCCGACCTCTCACCGATCGAACATGTTTAAGACATGATGGAACGCCACCTACGCCCATCACGGAATGTCGGCGAACTGGCCCGCAATTTGGACACCATCTGGCTTGCTATAACCTCATGACAGTATCTGTGAACTGCATGCGTCTATTCCACGCTGGGTAACCGTTTTGTATTCGAGCCAGAGGTGGAGTTAAAATGTATTGACTTGTTCCACTCGTGTAGCTGTTTTATTCGAATAAATAGCCTAACTGCTCTGGAATTGCAATAATTTCTTTGCGTATATATGCACGTTGGATATACCTATTTTCATCTCGATTGGATGATTCCTTCCGGGCGTTTCTTATTTTTTGGCAGAGTATTCCTGGAGCATGTCTCGAAACAGTGGCTAGGGTAAGATGCAAGCAATAGAGAGACGGCGATTTGCAGTATCTCCTCTGGCAACGAGGCTAACTACGCCGATATGGCATACCGACACTTCTTTTTTCTTACTATTTCATACCGGCACTAATTTTAGTAGTGGTAACAGAGCCGCGGATGGCTTAGTGGTTAGCGAGTCAGACTATCAATGCAAGGTCCTCAGGTTCGATCCTGGGCTGATCTTTCAAAGATGGTGTGATTTACTAACAATCGTTGAATATCCGTCGTGCATCGGACGAGTACGTTAAGTGACGACCCCCAGGCTGGACCTGGACCCACTGGTTAAATGGGTATCCTTTCCTATGCTCCCCTGAAATTCTCTCACCCCTCTCTGTGCAACATCGTACTTGCACGGTGGCGCCATCTACTGTACTCTAATCTCACTACAAACTGTTCTGTCAAAGTCGTTAGACTTTGCTCTCATTCCTTCCGCTTCTGTGTCCTGCCCCAAAGGCGAACTCGATGTAGGAGGCTGGGACCTAAACTCTACTCGCTGAGGACGGAATTTCTTTGCGTATATATTTTCTTGTAGGACTATATATATATATATATATATAGTCCTACAAGAAAATGACAAATAATGTGACTGTGGTAGTGGTAACTGCAAAAAGGATTTTTTTTAAATATTTTGTCCCTGACTTACGAGCGCGCTTTCTTAAATATAGAAACCTTATGTGGTTCACGCCCTTGAGAAATAGCTGTGTGGGAATCGTAAAGGGATAGGGGAGTGGGAAACACATCAGAGTTGGAAACGGGAACAAAAATTTCGGACCCGGACCCGACTCGGACACGGGTGTCCCATAACCCGACCTGACCTGGATCCGACCCGATCCGGACCCGTAACTGACCCAGACAAATCTGCTTTGAACTATAAATTCGAAACTCAATTATATATATATACATATAAACATATTATATATATATATTAATCGCAATAACTGCTTGATATTTAAAAACTGAAATCCTTTTTTAAAAATAAAATTTTGGTTACTTGTTAAATTTTAGTGCCATATTTAATGCCACTATTTTGCGTAATCCAGAAGTAATGGCTGACCATGAGTATGGAGTACATTGCAAATGGGAATCATTATTTACGATTACACAAATGTATTTTTTTTAAATGTATTTTAGATTGTTCACTCTTTCCACGCTTTGATGGAAGTACGCATACTTTCATATGGTCCATTAGATTTTTGGTTCTATTATCTTATAATACACCGTCGATACCTTTCCTTAATGAGACGTAACAATTTCCAGCATTCACTCTTCCGCTTGTGGTTTTGAACAAGCACGTATTTGTTGGCCTCGACGCCTTTCTCAACCTCCTTAGTATTAAATCCATCCATATTAACAAATAAGGAGTTAATTTCGACATGACATGTCATGGGAACTGGATGTTAGCACATTAATCGAAAACCTCTGAATGCTCAATGTAAAAGATGCGATGTGAAAATAGTCATACAGTGAACTTCGCACGGAGAGTGCGAATCATCTGAGAAGCAGGCGAATGGCGTTTGCCTGTACCTTGCCCTGGACAATCGCATTGTAAAAGAACGCAAAGGAAGTATGTAACGTATACTCTAGATTCACTTTCCTTTTGATTTTACTATCTCTGGTTATTTTATTTTACTATGTAAATTATCTTCTTACTGAACGAGATGTTATTTCACCCGCTGAATGAGATCTGGCAATGAGTGTAAGTCATGACGTGGTGGTAGCGAGTATAAATAGGCGCGTTCAACGATACGTAGGGAGAGCTTTTTGTTGATGTGCGTAGGGTGAGCTGTTGTTTATGTGTCAAAGAGCGGTTGTTTATGTGCGTGAGAGCTTTGTTTCGTGTGTAAAGAGATCTTCGTTTATGTGAGAGCCGGATATCCAGTAGTTGTGTGATACGATTAATGTGACCAGTGTGTGTGTTGGATGATTCCAGAAGTTCCTAATAAAAGCTTTTTAAGTAAGTACGTTTTTCTCAGTTCATAGTACTGTCAGACCTCTGTCTGGCTGTTAGGTTTATTTCATTAGTTGATTATTATTAACAACCAGCATAAGACTTTATTCATCTTAATTACTACTACAACATTACTACCAGTTATAAGCTTGTTCATTATTATTACTACAGTACTAGCAGGAAACTTTATTCATGATATAATTAACAAAACTACAACCATTTGAACAAGCATTAGAAGAAGCAGAATACATTATAAATAGCTTAGTAGAGAGAAGCTTTATTAATTATAAGTATCTTTTCACGATATGGTGTGTCTGACGTCGGTTAGTGGAAATCTTCGTTGCTTTAAGAAATAGACGACAATATTTTTACATAGCAAATCATTATTCACTCCGTGGGCACCAGTATCGACTACAGAATTCCACAACGAGCATTTTTCTTTGGAATATATTTTTCTCTTTTCGGAAATAAAACGGGAATAAAACCGGGTCAGGAACACCTTGGCCCGACCCGCTGGACCCGCAAGAAATTGTCGACCCGTTGACCCGTGACCCGTTTCCATCTCTGGTACACATGAGCTATAACTTCAATCTTTCAAAAGATGGGAGTGAAGCTACCCATAGCGCATGATCATATCGCGCCCAAGCCCCGGACCATCCCGCTAAAGATGTTTGCAGTTTTTATTATATCATTAATTTAATATATTTAATTTGAAAGCTTCTTCATAGAAGGAAGAATTCGGACTAACAGATTAAACACAAATTTTAATTTTTCAGCAATGAGTATACAATTACTATAAAATATTCATCGATGCTGGCCCACGTACGGTCATTCAGAAACATAATTTCCAAATTGCAAGTCAAGATTAAAACACTTTATTTACAACTAAAAATTAATATTTACAGGCGAGATCTTTCGGGGCTGAACATAGCATCCATCATCAGGATCTAAGCGCCACGAAACACAGGAGCACACATTACATATTGTCAACTCGACCCACAATTCACTCGGTCTTCTCAATCACCGGTGATGCCATCGACAAATCGTTAAAGTCCAAAAATCAAGTCTTAATTTCTTATCAGATGTAGTCCCGTTCTTCAGGGTTGTGGGCGGATGGGGCAAACATCCTTCTCCACTGTCTTGGAACAAATGTCGGGAGTTCAATGTTACAGCATGTTTCCCCATATGCAATAATGAAGAGACTTTCATTATTGCGTATGGGGAAAGAAATTAAAATCAAGTCTTGATTTTTGGACTTTAACGATTTGTCGATGGCATGACCGGTGATTGAGAAGACCGAGTGAATTGTGGGTCGAAATGACAATATGTAATGTCTGCTCCTGTGTTTCGTGGCGCTTAGGACCTGATGATGGGTGCTATGTTCATCCCCGAAAGATCTCGCGTGTAAATATTAATTTTTAGTTGTAAATAAAGTGTTTTAATCTTGACTTGCAATTTGGAAATTATGTTTCTGAATGACCGTACGTGCTACAGCATCGGTGAATATTTTATGGTGACCTTTCGTACGATAGACTTTTAGCATTAATGAGTATACAGTTTTTCCACTTCGGACTTTTTTTTTAAAGGTACTGAGAATGCTATTCATTCTGATTGTGGAGATTCTAACCGTCCGACTTTCTACTTCATGAAAGTCCCTATTGGAACAGGGCCGCCTTCTCGGCTAGAAACCTTAAAGCTCTGGGTTCAAGTCCAGCTGAATCATTAATGATTAGCCGAGGTTCCGAAGTCTCGTTAATTTGTTGGTCCCGGGGTAGAGACTATACATACTAAACCAGTCTAACCCCAGTCCTCCGTGTAGCATAAGCAGTGCTCGCTATTTTCACAAACCAACCAACTGAAAGCGACCGCCATCGTTTCTGAATTACGGTGCAATGTTTTTCCACGGAATTGTGAATTACATTTTAAAAGAAAAGAGTTTTTCTTCCAGGGACTTTTTTTTTTTTTTTACTTTTTCAGTTTTGAAATTTCGGGTGTAGTTATTATTTTTTCCGGATTATTTTTTTAGCTAAATATGAGCATACCCGCACTTCAAAATTCCCATTCCGAGCACTGATTCCATAACCTACGTGAAATCTGTTTATTTTGAACAAGGCCTTGAGCTAGAAGGACTTTAAGGGTTTTAACTTAATAAATTTTTGTAGCAAAATGATCGACTTACAAGAGAATCCTGATGATTTGATGCTTATTTTAGTTTCCACACAACAAGATTTGTCACTTCGGCTAGACATCAGTTCCGTATTTGGGTAATAAACACCATCGTTGGATAACAGAGTAACAAGTACACAGCTATACTTAACAAACTAGCTCATAGCACGTTCCATGCACGCGTGAAAAAGCTGTGACTGAAATTTTTATAACACGAATCGTAAAATGCATGTACATAACTATAATAAACGGTCGAATTATTAATGGGCAGTCTATGAGATAGGTCATCAACAAAAAAATTTCGTACTATTCCCATGACAGAAGCCTATTATATTGGTTAAATGGTTTCAACCCGTCATGTAAGGGTAACAGTACGTTAAAAATCCTGTAATGTAAAAATTTAGGTTATAGAAATTATGTTAATACCTACGTAACAGAACAAATGTCGCTGACAGTTGTTGGAGCACGTGCGTGTTGCCACAGATGAAGCCGTTTGTCTTACTAACTTTACTTTATTTTCTGGTATCTCTCCTTGATTTTACGTATCGCGCGATAGCGGTGAACTTAGTTCCGATTTCGACTACTGGATAAAAGCAGATGGCGCTGCAAGTACTTAATGACATCAGAGCGTTATTCCTCTTTATGAAATTACTCTGCAATGAAAAAATAATGAAATAAAACACGACGTAACACCCTACGTGACGGAACAAACGTCGCAGACAGCTGTTCAAGCACGTTTGCCTTACTACGAGTAACCTTATTTCATTTTACGGTATTTCTCCTCCATTTTACATATCGTGCAATAGCGGTGAGATTAGTTTCAATTTCGGCCAGCGGATAAAAGCAGATGATGCTGCAAGTACTGAATGACGTCAGAGCGTTAGGGACAGACGTAGCCTATTATATCCTTAACAAATTTAGAATGTGTGACGTATACAGCTAATTTAATCCTCCTTTTGAGTTTCTGTGTTCTTATGTAAATTTGGTTTCTTCCCGTTCAACATTTTATGACTTGACGCCGCGTTATGTTTTTCGACAAGTTCTCTAATCTTGGCATCACTGCCAGTGAATCAGAAGTAAATGTAATGCAATAACCGGATGTAGGAAGAGGGAAGAACTGAAGGATTTCTTGCTAACGCTAAGTGCAAAGTTCAAATGAATCCTGTCAACACTAAGTGCAGAGTCTTTTGAGATAACGATTTGTTATGAGCAAAGCGATATAATAACATGAGCAGATCGTTTTGAGATAACGTCCTGTTAAAGGTAAGTGTATTTTGGAATTGAGCCATTTGATGTTATGATTTGATTTGAAGACAACAAGTTGTTTTCTGGCTAATGTGCCCAACCTGTCCTCAAGTGCCATAGGAAAGGATATACCTATGAATTTATAGTAAGTGCATGTTGGTTCATTTAGTATTCTTGGCCGTTAGTGTATTTTGTATAATTATAAATGCCAATATTATGCTAACGGAGTTCATAGCTTAAACAACGTTGACATTTAAGCAAATCTTACAGCTAACAGTTAAGGCTGAAGCCTTAAAGCTACTATTACAGGGAAAACGATATTACCAACGTTTAAATCTAAACCCAACATTTCATAAGTAACTCATTTGTTCCCAAATGCTGTTAATATAACACCACGCATAACAATCAACACAGCAACGTTGTTAAAAACTTAAAGACAATCTCATCGATCGCTGAGAGCTTTGACACTTCTTCAGCTGCTCGGTCTTATCTTCATTCAAGTCTGCTTATCTTAGCTGACTACTGAGAACAGCTAAAGAATAAACATTTGGGAGTTCGATGTGACGTTCAATGCAGAAAAACATAACAAGTAGTAACAAAATTCACATTAGGGAAACTAAACAAAAACGGAAAGTTAAATAGCTAGTATACGTCACATTATCCTTGTACTCTGATACTCTTGACTACACCGATTTTCATTGTGACCCAAAGAAATAAACTCTTGAGAACTCCAATGCGTACCAGTCCGGTTGCGCAGTAATCTAAACGCTGGTTTCTGACCATTCATCCGAGATGTGTTCCCGTTCTAATCTTGGTGAGGCACGGATAATGTTTTTGTCTTATGGCACTAACTCTCCCTCTTTCCTGAAACCAGTGACACTAAATTACAGATGGGCAGTTATAATCCACTGAGTTACTCACAGTGGTCGTTAAACCCCAAACGAAAAAACAAAAATACTCCGACGTGACGTTTAGTGCAGAAAAACAAAAAAAAATGTGGTAACCAAAATTTACGTCATAAGAGAAAGTAAACAAAAACGGAAGCTTAAAAGGGTAATATACGTCAGAGATTTTACTTGCTCAGAAACATAATATTTTCAGATGGCGTTACTTAGAACTGCTTCTACAGAACCATTACTCTTTTCCAATAAGTCGAAATACTTTGTTCCAGGATTTAATTTTTCCCGTACTTACAAATTTTGTCGAGATACACGCGTATGTCTGGCTGCGTGTTACTTTATTCATAAATTTGACCAACAAGAACTTTTTGGTAATTGAGCAAATATAAATTATCTGATATATAAATGCCCGCGCTTTCAACAGGAACCAATTTTACAATTGAATAAATATATACCATTTCTTAGGGCAGTAAATGAACCATGCCAAACGCTCCGTTTGTTGCCTTAGCTAATTGTTAATAATCCCAGATGCTTTATCACTGCAGATTATGATTGCAGCGTATCTATTCACTCAGCTGAAACAAGAAAATTAGCTTTGATTAAGTGGCAGCACGAGCCTTCTTTCTGTTTTAGGTGCCAACTTCATTTTTCAGTGAAGCGTAAATAACAAGCTTCCAACCCAGTCCCTGGTTTTCTTGACTTAGAAGTGTACAGTGTATCACATACAGAAGGTGACGCAGTTCACATGATTCATTGTCTCTAGCACGAAACCTCATTCGCTTTCGTGGAAAGTGTCTGCGACTTTTACTTTCTGAGGCCAACACATTTTGCAATATGTAACTCATGATTTCATAATGCAGCATTATATTATTTAAATTAGATACGATTGTGAAAGGACTGTGGACTGATTGACGCTTAAGAAGAGTAAAATATTATGATCTGTTTGATTCAATTTGCATTTCGAATAACGGAAATTATTAGAAAATAACTTAAGTTATTTGAGAATGCACTGTTTTTTACCCGGGATCTAGTTGTACACGCATATTTTTTGCAGAGTTGCGGATGAGGGTGGGAAGAAGGATGTTTGCCTGAAAATCCGCATTGTTGTAAAAGAAAACGATTGGGCAAATTTGTTAATTGGCAAAGCACTCCAAATCTAAAATACTCTACAGTATTCCACAATTGTGCCGAAGCTTCTAAGAGTTTCAATTACTGTTCGCTTTCACTTAGACAGAACACGCCATATTATTAGTACAATAAACTAGAAAGTCTTTTTAGATTCGAAAGTATTATTCCGATCCTCTTCATGAATATAAAACGGCCGCCCCGGTGGCGCAGTGGTCTAAGGCGCTGGCCTCTGATCATTCGTCCGTAAGGGGTCCGGGTTCGAATCCCGGCCAGGCATGGATGTTGTGTTTGTCTTACGGCACTGGCTCTCTCTCTTCCCTGGAACCAGTGACCCTAAATTAGGGACGGGCGACTGCTTATAGCCCATTGAGTTGCTCACGGTGGTCGTTAAACCTCCAATCAAAAAAAAAAAAAAATATATAAAACGTATATTCTAATTTAACTTTTATTTTTAGTTCATTGCCCTATGTAGATTTCGAGTTCGTTCTCTTTAAGCGTTTTAACCTTAGCGTTTTATTTTCCTATTCAGTGAATGTTAGAGAAAT
This sequence comes from Macrothele yani, assembly GCA_039090855.1. Taxonomy (NCBI): domain Eukaryota; kingdom Metazoa; phylum Arthropoda; class Arachnida; order Araneae; family Macrothelidae; genus Macrothele; species Macrothele yani. The sequence goes on along the minus strand of CM077003.1, from coordinate 86,105,626 downwards.
GATGAGAATCTTCCAAATACGTGGAGACAATGTAAATAGACAAAGTCATCACTCTTTCCACGTTTTTCTTTAACCAACACACAGCAGCCGAAAAATCGTTATTCGTCGTTGTTTAAAAAAACGGGGAAAGGTGTTGGTTAAAAAAGCTTGGAAAGAGCGACGACGGTCTCCACATATTTGGAAGATTTTCACCGTTTCTCTTGCCCTTCGGATTTATTAGCTATAATTAAATAGCTTGTGCCGTTAAGACCCACCAGATGAAGACGTCTCAGTTGCTGAGCCCATCCCTATGGATTTGTGAAATCAGATGTTGACAGATAAACACACATAGCGCCGTTGATTGTTGGCACCGTGGCGTAAAGCGAACGAACCCGGCTAGTTATCGAGAGATCTGGGGTTCTATCCCAGCGGTGTGGAATAACAATTTGCTGTGTGTTGGTTAAAGAGGAACGTGGAAAGAGCAATGACTTTGTCTATTTACTGACTATTATTAGGCAACAGGCTTGAGGTCAGGTCTGAATGACGTGTGTATGGTTTTACAGGACAAGAACTATGTCTACAATGTGTGTGGAGCGCACAAAGGTAAATCTAAGTATATTACCCTAGTCTTACGTTGCACGCTGTACCTTTAAGATTTGATGTACATGTATACAACGAGTTATCATTGAATTATGACCAACCAAATCAAAAGCGGATGCGACCTGTTGATCACGTGATTTCCGAGAGGGCGCTGTTAATCGACAGACGACGCATATATAAGGTGTGAGTGAAGCAGTAGGTAGCAAAATTTCAAACGTGACGGGTAAACGGAAGGATTTATTGGACTTTGAAAAAGGACAGATTGTGGGAGTTCAGAGAGCGTGTGCCTCGATTTCCCAAACGGCTGAATTGGTGGCTTGTTCGCGAACCGCCGTAGTTAAAGTGCATCAGGATTGGCGTGAAAACGGTCAAACAACAAGGACCCGGAGGCAAAACTGCACAGGACAGCGAAAGGTTGATGTAACAAGTGAATGCCGGATTCGACGACTTGTACAAGCCAACAGACGTAGCACTGTTCAATAAATGACCACCCAATACAACAGAGGTCAACCCGGAACAGTTTCTGTCATGGCCATGCGTCGAACACTCGCACTTATGGGCTATAACAGCAGACGACCCCGACAACATCCTCTCCTAAATACGGTTCATCGGCTCCAAAGACTCGCTTGGTGCAAAGATCATGCAAGTTGGAAGTCGGATGACTGGAACAATATGTGCTGGTCTGACGAGTCGTGTTTTTTTCTCCATTCCGTTTATGATAGTGTGCATATTTGGCGCTAACAACATGAGGCACTCGCACCATCTTGCATGGTCTCCACAGTGCAAGCCGGTGATGGAGGATGTATGGTGTAGGGCATGTCAACCTGTGGGCAACTTGGACCCCTGGTGCATGTAGAACAAGGTATGACTGCTTCCCACTATTGTCGGTTGCTTGCTGACTCTGTACGTTCAGCAATGTCGCACTTTTTCCGGAAAGGCGACGGTGTCATTCAAGATGACAATGCGCTGAGCCACAGGTCCAATGTTTTGCAGCAATGGATTGAGGTACACAGTTTAGGCTTCCACAGTATCAATTGGCCTCCGAACTCCTCCGATATCAATCCCATTGAGCACTTGTGGGACACTATGAAACGGCATGTCAGGCGTCTGGATACACCAATCACATCCATACCTGTACTGAAGGCCGTGTTACACACAGCTTGGCTGGCCGTACTTTCCAACTGCTTCTAGCATATTATTGAATCGATACCAAGTCGGATAGTTGCTGTACTTAGGGCGAAAGGAGGATCTTTGAAGAATTAGGCAGGTGCACATAATTCAGTAACCACTCAGCGTATATGTTTGATGAAGTTGTATTGGGATTGAGACACTTTGAGCCTCACGTTTCAGAGGTTCAGTTTCATGCAGTTGTTTGAAGTACACACTGAAGAGCAATTGAATTAGAGACAGCTGGCGTTATGCAAATGTGGTGGTGTGGGCTGCCCTGTGAACGGAAACAACATGACGTATGCAGCGATCCGACAATATAAGGAGTGATGCGACGGGAATCAGTAAGAGTCAGACTCAGTATGGGTAACACGAAGGATCTACGCGCATTTGATCGTGGGAAAATCATCTCGGAAGTCGTGCAGGCACTGGGATTTTCACGAGTCACTGTGCAACGAGTGCACCGTGAGTACATCGAATCCGGTAAAACCATCCCTGCAAGGGCCAACTGCCGTGGACGATGAGCGGGGTCATCATTGGCTAGCTCGTATTGCAACAGCGGATAGACGGGCCACAGTGCAAGAAATCACTCGGCAATTTAACACTGGTGCACAAAAACGTGTAAGAAGCCACACCATCCGGAACCATCCCCTCGCTATGAGGTACAGAAGCCATCGTCCCACGAGGGTACCGCTGCTGACCGCACATCACAGGGTGCAAAGATTAGCATGGGCGCGGGAACATTGCCACTGGACCCTAGACATGTGGAAACATGTTGCCTGGACTGATGAGTCGAGATTCACGTTGGTAAATGCGGATGGCAGGATACGAGTACGGCGCGAACCACATGAAGCGATGGATCCTTCTTGCCAGCAGGGTACTCTTTAAGCTGGTGGGGGTGGCATTATCGTCTGGGGACTGTTTACGTGGACTAAAATGGGACTCCTGGTACGTGTGACATCGTCCCTCACAGGTCAACGTTACCGGGATATCCTGGACGACTATTTGCTCCCATTTGTGCGTCTTCAACAACCCACTGGGGACCTCATCCTGCAACAAGACAATGCACACCGTACCATCGCTCCCGAATTGTATCCAAATGGTTAGATGAATAGTCCACCGACGTGACATCGTTTCCTTGGCTAGCTAGGTCACCTGACCTCAATCCCATCGAGCACATGTGGGATGCCATCGAGAGAGATGTTCGAGGCGCTGACCCCTCTCCATCAAATCTTCGTGAACTGTGGGAGCTTGTTCATTTGTCGTGGATCCGTATGGCTTCCCAACGCTTCCGGTGTCTTGTCGAGGTTTCCCAACGCTTCCGGTGTCTTGTTGAATTAGAGATACCTGTCTAGTAACGTGTAGCACCACCTTTCGCTCTGATGCCGAGACGAATCGCCGCCGTCATCAGAGCGAAAGGTGGTGCTACACGTTACTAGACAGGTATCTCTAATTCAATTGCTCCTCAGTATAATACTGTTGAAGTTCTTTAATGCATAGTTCTGATGTGCCTTAAAGAAACATTTGTTCGTAAGTAAAAGGACTGCTATCTTCTGGCCGTTAGAAAGCCTAATATTGCTCAATGTATAGTAAAGGATTTTGTGATAGCTATCCACAGCATAACGTTAAGAAGCTCCAGTGTTACAAGTATCACAGATTTTGGGCCGCGGATGGCCTAGTGGCTAACGTTCGTGACTGCCACAAAGAAACCTCAGGTTCGATTCCAGGACGGTACGCTCGAACCACTAAATATCCGCCGTGGGTTGGATGGACACGTTAAGCCGTCGGACCCTGGGTACTGGCCCTCCGGTAATAAATAAAGGCGTCTTCCTCCTCTCTAACTCGCTTCCGTGTCACTTTCCTATCGGGCACTGTGGCCCAAATCTCCTAGCTGCCTATTTCTAAGGGTTGTTTAAGGCCTGGGGTCAGACACTTCCTTCCTAAAATCCTCTACATATGATCAGATCAAATCAGTATCACAGATGCACGAGAGGTAATGTTTTATGAAAATATAAATTAAAAAAAACATTACAAATACCATAACAAAAACAAATGAACATCAAGGCTTCTTATTTGTTAATGTTTGATCTCAAATGAGCTAAAACATATGTGAAAATCATCTGTTTCTTATAAAAACGGAGTTTTCCACTCCGTGTTCTAGAAACAAGGTGGATTTACCCCTTTAGCGGGTAATGTACCTGAACCAAATGGTGCCCTAAATTTTATGTGCTTCTAGTTTTCTGTGCAACAGAAGTGTTCTCATAGCGAGGGTAACAGTAAAACAATTCCTTTTCTCCTTTCATCTCAGCACTACCGACCATAAACCTGTTAAAAATCGTAAGTGCTCCTTTTTCGTTCTTTATTATCTGCTCCATGGCATAAGGCATAACGGAGAAGGCCTAGTCTGCAGACACAGACATCATGCCACTGCATTGAAGCAAGTGATTCAAACATTTTCTCTCTCCTTTTTTAGGTTCTACGCCATTGTTATAGCAGAATTTGCAGGTAAATAGTCAGAAAGGATTAGTGTTAATCATCCCTCTAAATGACCACTTTGAATAACAAAGCAACGCTTTCTGATGCGCGGGTTCATTCGTTCCAGCTGCGTTTTCCCCGCTTCGCAGAGAGCGAATATATTCGCTCTAGCTTATTTCAGCCCACTTTGCTGAATTAGAGTTCATTCGCTCCAACCGGGTAAAGGGTTTAAAAGGCACAAATATGAATTGTTCTCCAGGAAGAAAAATTCGATAATACACTATTATTTTTGACCATGATGTCTTTTTATGATTCAAAAAAGGTTTTCTGGTCAGTCGTTTTGGAAAAATGATCTTATGCTACATACATAGTAAACCCATCAAAGAACTGTGCATCTGGAAAAGCAGGAAGCACGTGAAAAGACCTGGGCGCATTTATATCCACTATGTCTAAAAGAAATTTTTTCACTGCATCTTTTCAAGACAAGGTATTAAGTCAAATAAAGTAAATGGTCGATTAAATATACATTTACTGCATCTAGTGGGAATTTACGGAAAATCACACACCCATTGAAAATATACAGGAAATCAGACACATCTGAGCGAAGAGAAATTTTCCAGCTGGCCTTCTAAGGATATAGTGGCAAATACAAATACGGGAGTACGTCCCCTAGCAGCGAGAATATTTTCGAAACGCAAATAGCAAATACAGCGCGTATTATTAAATCAAAATAAAAAAATGCTTTAAAATTGTGGCTAAGAAAAGAATACCAAGTTAGTAAAATCATGCAATGTATTGATTATGATACGCTTTCCAATATACTAGAAATCATTACTCAAGACATTACTCAAGTTATGAGGAAAATGGCTGTGGAATTAATCTCACCTCTGTGCCTTGACCTTTGATCCATTTAGATGATATTCAACAGAACTGGTTCAATATATCTCCGAAATAACATGGTAAAGTTTTGTCGCAATCGAAGCAATTTTACGTACGTTATGATGCATAAGCGCTATGGAATAGATCCCGCTCCTGTGTCCTAACCTTTCACCAAATTTCGCCCATTTTCAATAGGATTCGTCCCCAGGCAGGTCCCTACAACGTACTAACATTTCATCCAAATCGAAACCTTTTTACGCAAGTTATGACTCATGACGGCGATGGAAGTAATCCCGATCCTATGTCATGACCTTCGAACCCCATTTCGCCAATTTTCAATAGGGTTTGTCCCCAGGTGGTCTCCTACCACATACCAAAATTTAATCGAAATCGAACCTTTTTTACGTTAGTTATGACGCATAAGAGCAGTGAAATGGATCCGGCTCTTATGTCCTGACCTTTGACCCCATTTCGTTCACTTTTAATAGGGTTCCTTCCCAGGTGTTCCCCTACCACATAATAAAATTTCATCGAAATCAAACGATTTTTACGCAAATTATCGTGCGGACGAACATACGCACACTACGCGTGACGTAATGAGGCAGATGGGAATCGCGACCATTTACTAGCAAGGTGTGACGTCATAAAACTTTAATAGGATCCACAAACAACGCGTGACGTAATGAGATAGATGGCATGACCGCGTGCCAACATATAATGGGGCGACGCCATGACACCACACTACAAACTTGGTAATTCGGGGTGGTTATTTAACCCATTAAACAAATTTTCTTAAAGTCGAGATCAAGCTCAATCGATTTCTAGTACCAGAAAACGGTAGGTTAACGACTTTCATCAAAATCCTTAGAGCCGTTTTCAAAGTAAAATTTACATATATACAAGAATTGCTCCTTTAAGGTGAACGTCAAGTAATTTTGCTTCCTGTACTTCGAATGGAAAAATTTGTGTACACATTTTCTTCCCAATTAACGCGTTCCCAAGGATGAAAATTAGAACATCGATTAACATATCTTCATTTTATAACTTGGAATACTTAATATTTTCTAAAACATAACCATAATTATGCAATCCAACATTTTTTTTGTCTGCTGACGTCATGAAAATACAGGTCGCGCCATCTTTTTTCTAGATAATTAATGCGTTCACAAGAATGAAAATTTGAACATCGAATAAAATAGCTTCATTTTATAACTTGGAATACTTAATATTTTCTAAAACATAACCATAATTATGCAATCCAACATTTGTTTGTTTACTGACGTTATCAAAGAACAGGAAGCGCCATCGTTTTTCTGGTTTCAACACCACCAAAGGAAAAGTTATTGATTTTTAATATAATTATAGTTATGTTTTAGAAAATATTAAGTATTGCAAGTTATAATAAAGTTATTTTAATCGATGTTCAAATTTTCATCCTTGGGAACACCTTAATTGTGAAGGAAATGTGCACAAAAGTTTTTCCATTGGAAGTATAGGAAGCAAAATTACTTGACGTCCACCTTAACAATATGGGATAAGAGCGATGGAATAAATCGCAATCCTATGTCCTGACCTTTGACCCCATCTGTTATGCTGTACAGAAAGGCTAAATCTAAATATCGATTTAAATTCCTACATTGCTTGAGTGTTCTTTTGCATCATCAAGAAAATACGTATCTACTGAAATCGGTATCAAGTTGCTTAATTTACCGATTTGTTTTATTTTATGTATTCAATGGACAACACATTAGAAATACCTACTATAACGAAGTAAATTTCTCCGTTATTTTTTGTCCACGCCGGTGATCGAACCCGAGTCCACTTATTCCGGAACAAGTCGCTCTACTAACTGAGCTTGCTGCTATCTGCTTCTATGTCGCGTGCGTCCTGCAAGGCAGGCACGTCACATCTCCCCTCCCCCGAAAGAGGGCCGGGGGCATGGCCCATGGTGAGCCGGGACCATGAATCGTCGTAGGCAGCCATCCGCTGAAGAACGTGCACTTGAGAACTCCCAGTCAATCTGGTGTGTGGAATGTAACATCACACACATTTATTTTTCGAAGCGCTGAAGAAGGGATTCTCTTGTTTTTCCTATCTCGCGGTGTGGAAAGAATATCACACCATTGCGAGATTTTTAACAGCCGGGTCATAGCGGAGTAAATTTCTCCGTCATTTTTGGTCCACGCCGGGGATTGAACCCGAGCCCACTTATTCCGGAACAAGTCGCTCTACCAACTGAGCTACGCAGACGTTCGTTCTTGCTGCTATCTGCCTTTATGTCGTGTGCGTCCTGCACCGATTTGGGATTTGTGACCGATTTGTGATGGCAGGCACGTCACATCTCTCCCCCCCCAAAAGAGGGCCGGGGGCTTGGCCCACGGGTCAGCCGTGACCATGAATCGTTGCAGGCAGCCATGCGCTGTAGAACATGCACTTGAGAACTCCCAGTCAATCTAGTGTGTGATCTATTTTTCTTAGCGCTGAAGAAGGGATTCTCTTTTTTCCCTATCTCGCGGTGTGGAAAGAACATCACACCATTGCGAGATCTTTAACGGCCGGGTCATCCGGGAAGTTCGGGTGCCATTATAGCGAAGTAAATTTCTCAGTCGTTTTTGGTCCACGCCGGGGATCGAACCTGAGTGTACTTATTACGGAACAAGTAGCTCTGCCAACTGAGCTACATGTTCGTTCTTGCTGCTATCTGCCTTTGTGTCGTGACAGTGTTTTTGTCTCCTTCTAGCCCGAATAAAAACATGTACACGCCCGAAGTATCACTAGACGCTGGAGGGTTTCCGTAAGTAATTCCAGCAATGTCAGTTGCGGCATTCTCCACAACTCCGCCCCAGACGTGGGTCGAAGATCCATGGATCTGACGTTCCGCTCCACCTCATTCAATAGAGTTTCCAAAGGGTTTAAATTCTAGAACCTAGGTGGCCACTGGGTAGTTCGAAACTCAGATGAGTATACTTTGAGCCATGCTTGTGTGGTTGCGGCTGTGTGTGGCGGCGTATTGTACTGCTGAAACAGACCATCGGCCGCAAGATGCGTGGAGACCATGAAAACGTGTAGATGATCAGCCAGCACATGCTGGTAATGCTCAGTGGTTAAGGACCTCTCCAGACACAGTAAGGGCTCTAAAATGTACCATGAGAAAACTCTGTAAGCCGTCTAAGAGCCACCACCGCCTTGAACAGAGCAGACCTGGCACGACAGGGCCATGGCCTCATGCTGTCGACGCCATACTCGTACCCAGTCGTCAGCTTGTTACAACTGAAAACGGGATTCATCTGACCACACGACGAGGCGCCATTCTGCAGAGGTCTAGTTTTGATGTTTCCGGCAACAAGCAAGACGTTACGTCCAATGAGGAGCAGTGAATAGTCGCACACGAGTAGGGCGTCAACTTCCATAGTCCAGGGCATGCGCCGTACTGTTCACTCGTTGACGCAGCTTGGGCTTCCAACATTTAACCAGGATGTAATTTGCGTTGCCGTTTCCAAACAGTCTGTCTCTACGACCCAGGATAATCTATGTCGACTCCGGTGAAGAATGGCGAGTGGTCGGTCCCAATTTGTTCTCTGGGCGCTGGTACATCCGTCGATGGTGTACCCGCGGTAACCCTTGATACGGTTTCCCGTGGGGAAACCTATGGTTCTTCTTACCACTCGGACGGTAGAATAACTCGTCTGTTTTGCTCCGACAATGTGTCTACGATTAAAGTCGCTTACATCACCACGTTTGCCCATGTTCGTCGATTGCGACACATACTTGGGAAACCCTGCTGTCCCCCTATTTATCGCTTGCGTTCATTTTGGGTCTGTTCCACTTTGTGTGGGGTATGCCCGTGTCAACAGCCCATCACCCCTATCTCTAATATTTTGTCAACCGAGTGCATAGCAACGTGAGTTGCTCAAACCGATACCAAACTTCTTCAATTATATAATAATGAAAGTACATTCATCGACAAAAAAAAAAGCCAATTGCTAGTTGGAATTGTAGTGTGTAAGTGTCAAGCAACTACTGATGTGTAAAAGCCCGAGCGACTCCCCGCAATGAGAAACTACAAGTAGTGTTGCATACATTATAAATAAAGATGTTTTTATACTCTGATGGCCATTGAAACCTTTTAATTAACGGCACATTAAAATCGGTTGTACATTAATATTCTCGTACTGTACTTCTGGATATCACCAGAAACGCGAAAAAACTGTACTTCTTCCATTAAGTCAAATACAATAAATTTCAGTTCTTTCATTTCTGCCTCGTAATTTTGGGCGTTCATTAACAGACAGAAATGAATGCTCAGAAAATACTTCCACTGCTGCCTGTTGATAAAAAGACGTGGGAGAATTTAATTTTATGCGATTGAATATTTCGTTACTGCTTTCATCTCAGCCTCTGTATTGTTTCATGCGTTTTGAAGCAACAGCGGAAACTACTCATGACAGTAATGCAAATATCGGGGAAACTGAAAGTAAGTTCTAGCAATCGATTTCAGTTCCCACCAGGAAAATGTGGATGCTTGTCAAACTGGGCATGAATTTTGAACATGTGAATACATTCGAATAATGATTAACTGCTTATTTTCATATTAGACAAAAGCACATATTTATCGAAATAATTTCTATGAAATAGTATAGCTATACCAGTAAGCTAGGCTGATGACTTAGCCTGCTTCGTCGAACTGTCGACACCGCACAACACAACATCCATGCCTCACCGGGATTCGAACCCGGACCCCTTTCGGACGAATGATCAGAGGCCATCGCTTAGACCACTGCCCCACCGGGGCGGCTTCCTACCCCTTTACCATAGCCCGTATGTGTGACGTACTAATGGGCCAGAGTTCTAATTTTCGGCTGGCTGGGAGATCCGTTCGCCAGCGCGATGGATATTTGGGACCGAAGTCCTTTTTTTTATATCTAGGCTAAAATACAAACACATACTGTATATGCACTGAGGGTCTCGTGCTATGGGAAATCATTCTTTTATTCTCATGAGCCCTCTCACAGAGATGAAAAGAATATTTATATGGTTATTTACAAAGTCAGCAGCACTAGGGCGTGTGCTGCGGTGATGATTCTAGGCCTGAGTCATCGTTCTCCTCTACATTGCAGTCTTCTGTCATCACTCATTTCCCATGAGCTCTTCCTGTCTCGCAACGAGGTCTTTGACCAACTCGATGAGACCGTGTCTGGCTGTGGGATGTGCAAGCAGGATCGATAGGTCCTTCTTTTTTCCAATTCAGGAGCGAGGACTTTTCCCTACTTGAAAGAGAACTACTCTCCAGAATCATGTGAGTGACGTATGGGAACTGGGACCCGCATCCACACGCCCGTTCCCTTGCCGCGAAACGGCGGAAGTACTCCGGTGATACGTTATGGCCGGTGAGTACCTGGTTCAGGAATCCGTCTGACTTCACTCTCTTGGTGGAGACTCGGGGAAAGATACGGTTCGTTTTTCTCCCAGTATCCCCCTCGTCCCACTTTTTCTGCCACTCCACCAACGTGGCTTTATTTCAGTTGAGTCCGCACGCTTTGCAGCGGCGTCCTGTAATTCTAATTTGTGTTCCTCTCATTTCTATGAATTTGTATTGTTGCTTTTAATCTCAGGCAGCGGTACAAAAATTTTTGCTATATGAAGTCGATAGCAAAATTTTTGTGTGATAGTTAAGTACTCACGTTGTTTGTTGTTGCATTTCATAAAGCGATAGGAGCTACTGATATCGTCGGTATTTAGAATAATAAAAATAGTAAAATAGTAATGTAAATGATTTTATTCTTGTTGGAAAATGTTCTATATTGTAACGATAATACCATTCCATTATTTAAAATCCGAAAGGCACTGCCAATCTGGCCGATTAATTAGATAGTCAATTAATCTACAAGGGTTGACTCAGGTAGAAAGGCAACAAAAGTTTCACCTACTCTAAGGAATTGGTGGAACAAAGAGGCATCGTCTTCTGTGTGGTCTGTGAAGGCGACGAAACAAAACCATAAATTAGGGACGATTCCTTCGAGTGATAGTCATTTTTCTCTTCGTAGAATGAACAGCAAGGTTGTTGAGCTTTCGAGGTGACGGCACCGTGGGCAGACAATTTATGGGGAAACACGACAGGAAGTGCTGGTGAAGCTCGTAATTTGTGATACTCAAAGACCTGAGGATAGGAAATTTCAAGCACCCCTGTGTTCTTGTGTGTGCCCAGTAGATTCGAAAAGGAGGCCAAGAAAGTGGGAAGAAGGAAAAGAAATGGAATATAGGGATTTACTCTCTGGAGACCGTGACGAAAGGGTCTGTCTGACTTTGTATTCTCAAGCCCATGAATTTACTCCGAAGAATTTTTAATCCGCAGCAACTCGGGCGAAACAATAGTTAAGAAGAGAGACAGGCGATAGCTAAGATTAGTCTTCTGTTACGAGGAGTAGCTGAGGTCTAGCGATTCAAAGTGTCGACCAGCACGTTGGTCTCTGCGAAGCGTCAAGTAACTAAGGGGAGATATCACCGTTCATCGATTCATCCACCGTTTGCTAAAAGATCCTCCAAAAGAAACAGCGAGGTTTAATACAGGGATTTCTCCCATTCTCTAGCCTCCGACAATGGAACGAAGTCTGTAACTGAATGAAAAAAGTATGTGTTGTCCTGCGAAACAACAGTGATTACTACATAAAGTATCCCGTGTGAGTTTTAAAAATGAAGGCGGCGTGAAAGTACCTCCCATATTTTTGTTTTAAAGAAAGACGGAAATATGCATTTGGGTTACATCGGAACAAGAGAAAACCTGTTAGTACTTTTAATATTTTAAATATTTCTTAGTGACTCTTACCCAATCAGGGTAGAACTAATTGGTGCCGAATGTTGACACTCAATGTACACTGCTGGCTATCCAAAATGCAACACCAAGAATGACGCGAGATAACAAAGCCAGATTTACTGGACACATAACAACAAATACAAAGATGAAACGATTGAGCTTACAGGCCCGTGCGACCTGTGGAACACGCAGACATCAATAGTTCGTGTGGCCCCCATGGCTGGCAATAACGGCTGCTACACGCCGCGGCATCGAACGAAAGAGGCTTTGGATGGGGGCTTGGGGTATGTCGATCCCGGCTGCTTCCACACGTTGCCACAATTCATCAGGCGTAGCCGCGGATGGTGCTTGCTGGGCCACTCTGTTGCCGATCAGCGATCAGACGTGTTCGATGGGCGACATATCGGGAGAACAGGCGGGACACGGCAGCAGTGACACCTGGTGGCCGTGAAGAATTGTTGCACGATGCTTGCCACGCCGGGGCGTCCATTGTCCTGTTGAAACGTGGCCTCTGGCAGGTCCTGCTGGTAAGGGAGGACTACAAAACGTCGGAGATGTAGCAGTGGCTGTTGAGTGTACCGGCGATGCGTACCAGAGGGGTGCTAGTGTCATATCCAATTGCGCCCCAAATCATAACGCCAGGTGACGGACCGGTATGGCGATGCATAATGCAGGCATCATACAGTCTCTCGCCGCGGTGCCGCCACACGCGGATCCGACCATCGTGGTGTTGCAGGCCGAAGCGGGATTCGTTGGAGAAGACAATGCCATGCCATTCCGTAGTGCAGATGCGGCGCTCAACGGCCCACTGCCGCCGCACTCGCCGGTGGTGTAATGTCAATGGTAACCAGAGCAATGGGCGCCGTGCCACAAGTCCCCGCTCCTGCAGACGACGTCGAACGATACGTGCTAACACAGGTTGTTGCGCAACACACCCTAATTCCTGCGCTAACGTTCGTCATGTAGCGGTGCAAGCCGTCAATGCCCGCCGCACAGCATGCCGGTCCTCTCGTTCGGTGGTGTGCCGCGGCTGCGTCAATCGCTCACGGCGGTCCCTCCGTCCCTCCTGCACCCAGCGAATCCATACTGGCCTCACTGTGGCTGGATGATGTCCCACACGGTCGCCGATGTCTCGGTACGATAAACCGCTGTCGCGATAAGCCACTATTCGTCCACTGTCGAACTCCGAAACGTGCTGGAATGACTGCCGTATTATGCGACGAGGCATCAGGAAGCTTCGCACACACAGGTCCGGCAACACAACACACTTCCACTACTTACACCTCGCCTTCTGTGCACTCTTCTTATAGTGCTTCTCGGTGGTATGCCGGGCGCACATGATTTGCATATGTCCTGCAATGCTAATCGTTTGCATGTCCTCTCGCGGGCGACGCATGCTGCGAATTTCAGGCCAATCGGATGTTTCTTTCTTGGTGTTGCATTTTGGGTGGCCAGCAGTGTATATTTAGCTTATCTGGCGGCATTCACAATTCGACAGTTGTGTCTGTTAATACCATGATGTTGGTCGCAGCGACCCACGGACATTGCAAAGACGTCTTCCTGAAGTTTCATATATTATGCAAATATTTATACGTTAGGAATAAATGTTCATGTGTATTGTGCCTGAAAAATCTCATAGTTTGTATTTAGATGCTAGTAAGTGTTTTTTTCAGGTTAGGAGCAAGCCTATGAATGACAATCTTGGCCGAGTGATAACCCTTGCAAGATTTGGCTTGTTAAAATTCGTTTATATGTTCACACTGGGACATTCCGTTCGTCATTTGTTGCTGCCATAAATTTAATGAAAACATCCCATGGGGCTTCGCAACGATATTAAGTATCATGTAGAAATGGGACCTGTGCTAGAATTAACACTGAACGGCTTCGGCACAGCGTAACTGGTGTCTTGTTATTGAATATAGCCTTTGCTGTACAGAGCAATTCTCTCGCTAGATGCTCCAGATTCTTAGCAATGAAATTATCATTTTGGCATCGAGATTGATGAAATTTTTCAGCCATGTAGCTCGGTTCTTCTCCGACCAAATCCTTTTACGAATTGCACACGTACATGATTTTTGACGTTGCATTTCACACAGATTTTCTCGATACTGCTCTGCGAATTAAGAACAGTATTAGTACCAAGACGGAGAAGAAACCATATGAAGTGTAATACAGCAGCAAAAATGTTCATTCTATCATTTGAGGAGAGAAGATACATATAAATATTTGTACATCTCTAATGTCGTCACATTTCAGGACTGAACAATATATATTTAACAAAAGTTTTAATTACGCCGTAAAGTTTAAAGTAAAACAAATGCGGAAAAGATGACACCAAATTCTTCGGTGTAATGAACAAATCTTTTGAATTCTTTCTGACGCAAATTTTTTTTTAGAGCAGAACTAAGAAACAAAAAAGACAGACAACAAAAAATAAAATGCATTTATGCGCATTATACGGATGTCTTTTCTGTTGTGACGTATTACAGAGGAGAAAACATGTGTGAAGACGACAAATCTGCAGCGAGACATTCTGTCCGCATAGCTCAGTTGGGAGAGCGACTTACTTCGGACTGAGGAAACACGGGTTCGATGCCCGTCGAAGACAGACTTGTGTTTTCACATTGATGCCCGTCGAGGACAGACTTGTGTTTTCACATTGATGCCCGTCGAGGACAGACTTGTGTTTTCACATTGATGCCCGATTCTAGAAAATGGATCCACTGGCCGTTAGGTTCTTCGAAAAACGTGTGATGTTTGTTCCACACATTGTTTGGAATAAAGGAAAAATTCCTACTTCGCTTTAAAGATAAAAAAAGAAAATAATAATAATAAGAGAGAGATGATGTGACGTACTACACAGGTGAAAACATGTGTCAAAACGACCAAATCAGCCGTGAGACATTCTGTCCGCGTAGCTCAGTTGGGAGAGCGACTTATTCTGGAGCGAGGGGGACAGGGATTCGATGTCCGTCGCGGACAAACTTGTGTTTTTACACCATAGTGAATGATATCAGTTACAGGAAAAAAATTTCAACGAAATTTCTACAACCAGTAAAACTTGGCCACTAGATATTGGTACTTATGTCGATTCGGGGAAGGAACGTACGTCATGAAAAACATTAATTGAACGCAAAATATTTCCCATAATGGAATATATCGGAAGCAAAAAGAACTTTTCATATAGAATAACTGGAAGCAGGGCCATGTAGGAAAACCTAATACAAATTTAAGCCTCCCCCTTTTCTGTTTTGAGCAATTCTAAAATCTACAAGCAGTCATCCAGTGAAGGAGCAAAGCCAGTCATATGTTACAGAGAAAGAGCAAAGCCAGTGCCATCAGACAGGCACAAAATTTATACTCCATCTGAGATTAAAATCCGGGCCCCAAATCAGACAGCTAGTCACAAACCTGCGCCTCTGACAAATCAACTACTAGGGCGGCTTCGTCCCCTAAGTGCAAAAACTGTACCTACTTTGAAGAAGAAAATGGGAGCAAAATTTCATTCATATAGTGAAGGCTCCCCTTCTAAACAAATTTTTTTTTCAGACCGATTCTTAGAAGTGAAAATACTCTTCCAAAGAGAAACTAAACTATCTTTCCCTAAAAAGAGAATTGTTCATTTAGAAAACAAAACAAAACAGAAAACACGTCAAAATATGCCTCACAGTGTAAGCTATGCGAGCAACAGGGAGTAAAACGTTTCTTACACATACGCCCCTAGAAAGAAAACTATGCGTTATTTAAAGTATGCAATATTCGCAATTTTCACTACAGCGAATGATATGCAGAGTGAAAAGAATTTTCCCAATCAGATTTTTATAAGTGGAAATACAGATACAAACAGAAATACACCCTTTCTCCACAACGGTAGAACTGTTTATTATAAAAAACTTTAAAAGCGCATGCAAAATGTTTTCAGCTCCGAACTGTATCCGATCTAAACCGAAATTTTGAAATCGGGCTTTTCGAAGCACAGCCATAGAAACAGCTACAGCGTACATTACTGTTTGTGAAAACTGCAACAGCATGAAAGACTGCCAGTATTATCTTGAAACTTAAGGGATACGTACAACAGGTTAGGACCTGCAAATCGTAAAAATGTCAGCGAAAATGCGCATGCGGTTTCGGAGCAACATCCTCTGAACTGCACGGTCTTGAGTATAAAGATCTGGCTCAAACACGATGTTGTAATCAGTGGAGAGCCGACATTGAGTCGAAAGGATGTTTTTGTGTCTCACAGTGACCTGTCGCCGAAGAAGTTCGCGTTATGAACACTTGGCGGACTTTCAGCGAGGAAGGATTGTTGGGATGAGAGAAACTGGATTTTTCTACCGCGAAATCGCCACTTGTACGAGACGAAACGGCAGTACAGTGATACGAACGTGGCGTCAGTGGAGAGATGAGGCGCACAGCAATCAGGGAAATGGACCTCAAAATCGCACGACTGAACGGGAAGACAGACACATCTACCGCATGGAAGCGAACGATCGCACAGCGACATCCACGGTTTTAGCGCAGCAGTGGAACAGTGTAACAGGTATTGATTTGTCCTCCCGCACAGTTCGACGTCGTCCGCTTAAAATAGGACTGGTCGCTAGCAACCCATTGTTGTACATTCCTTTGACCCTCAACCACATACGCCTCAGGAAGCAATGGGGTCTCGAACAGAGACACTGGCGTACTGGTTGGCAACAACAGGTCGTGTTTTCTGACGAGTCATGATTCAACTTGATGCACCATCTGTTCGAAGACATCGTGGTGAACGGCACTTAGCAGCGTCATACGTGCGCAACGTCAAGCGTCATGGTTTGGAGCTCCATTGGGTTCGATTCGCGATCTCGTCTAATACGAATTGAAGGAACCCTCAAAAGCCAGCTATAGCGTCATGGTTTGGGGCGCCATTGGGTTCAATTCGCGATCACGCCTGATACGAATTGAGGGAACCCTAAAAAGCCAGCTATAGCATCATGGTTTGGAGCGCCATTGGGTTCAATTCGCGATCACGCCTGATACGAATTGAGGGAACCCTAAAAAGCCAGCTATAGCGTCATGGTTTGGGTGCGCCATTGGGTTCAATTCGCGATCTCGTTTGATATGAATTGAAGGAACTTTCAAAAGCCAGCTATAGTGTCATGGCTTGGGGCGCCACTGGGTTCAATTCGCGATCACGCCTGATGCGAATTGAGGGAACCCTAAATTACCAGCTATAGCGTCATGGTTTGGGTGCGCCATTGGGTTCAATTCGCGATCTCGCCTGATACGAATTGAAGGAATCCTCAAAAGCCAGCTATAGCGTCATGGTTTGGGGCGCCATTGGGTTCAATTCGCGATCACGTCTGATACGAATTGAGGGAACCCTAAAATACCAGCTATACCGTCATGGTTTGGGTGCGCCATTGGGTTCAATTCGCGATCTCGTCTGATACGAATTGAAGGAACTTTCAAAAGTCAGCTATAGAGTCATTGTTTGGGGCGCGATTGGGTTCAATTCGCGATCACGCCTAATACAAATTGAGGGAACCCTCAAAAGCCAGCTATAGCGTCATGGTTTGGGGTGTCACTGTGTTCAATTCGCTATCTCGCCTGATACGAATTGAAGGAACCCTCAAAAGCCAGCTATAGCGTCATGGTTTGGAGCGCCATTGGGTTCAATTCGCGATCTCGTCTGATACAAATTTAAGTAAGCCTCAACAGCCAGCGATACATCAGGGATGTTTTAGAAGCAGATGTGAAACCCTTCCTTCAGAGTTGTTGTGGCGCTATATTCCAACAGGACAATGCTCGGCCACATGTGGCCGAGCATTGTCCTGTTGGAATATAGTCGCCGGATATGTCCGCAATGAAACATGTCTGGAACATAGTACCTAAGCGACTGGCCCGTCAAGTGCATTGGAAAAGTTTGGTCGGTTGATTTTTGACTATAACTTTTGAGGTAGCGATGGTTATTAGGATCCCTCCAGTCATCACAAATGAACTCTGATCTCGCATAGAAGCAGCTTGACAGACTATTCCCCAGGACGATATCAAAAACCTGTTCCATTTAATTTCACAATGTATAGGGGCTGCTATTGTTGCTAAAGGTGGCTTCACACGATTCTGAGTTTTGAAGCGAAAAAAATCTTGTGTAGCTCTACAAATGTAATCAGTTATTTCCTGCAGCATGAGGAATCTGTGATATAAATATCATTTGAATAGCGCGATTCATCGTGTTGCAATTTTCACAAAAATTAGTGTAGAAAACACACCAAAATATGCTTAATAGTGTGAGCTATCCGATCGAGAAATAATTTTTCAGATACGATTGTAGAAGCATCAACAGGGAGTAAAACGTTTAAACACATACGCCACTAGGAAGAAAACAATGCGTTATTTAAAGTGATCAATCTTCGCTACAGCGAATGAAAAGAATTTCCCCAATTAGATTTTTAGATAGTGAGTGAACAGAATTTTCTCAATGAGATTTTTAGAAGTGGGAATACAGTTGCAAACAGAAATACACCCTTACTCTACCTAACGCTAGAACTGTACATTATGGAAAACTTAAAAAGCGTACGCAGAATGTTTTTAGCTCCGAACTGAATCCGATCTAAAAAGAAATTTTCAGATCGGACTTTCAGAAGCAGAGACATAGAAAAAGCTACAACATATATTCTTTCAATTCGATTTTCAAAGTCGTTGTACGGCTACAAATTGGCTGCAAAAAGAAATATGCACTTACTCATCGTAGTGGGAAAATTGCCATGAAATAAAGTTATATGCAAAATATTCTTTGCTATGGACACTATCTGGTGCCAGTTTTTCAGACATTCAAAAGTCTAGACATCGGCAAAAATGTATGCAAAATTACTTTTACTTCCCTAGCGGGAAAACTGTGCATTATTGAAGAAGAGACAGTGTGAAAAATGTCTTCATGCTGATAGGTATTAAAAGGAAAAAACATTTTTTTTTTCAAAAAGAGTTTTACATATAATGCAGCAAGATAAACTATATTTTGAATTCAACAGCATTTGCGTTTGCGCTTCCTAACGGCAAAGATATGCATTGAAAAACGATCGGAAGGCGTGGGAAAATGATAAAGCCATGCGAAAATGATCGAATAGTCGTTCTCGCATTTAAGGCTTTTCAATGCAAAAATTCAATTCGACTAATAAGTGCAGAAATATGGTATTCGTAGAAAGGGGATGAACTTAATTTGAATGAAAATAAGCACTTAACCTTTTCAAAAAAGATGCTAGAAAGAAAGGAAGAAAGAAAACGAAAAATCTCTATACGAAATGAGTATTAGCCGGCAAATCACGACACATTGAATTGATGGCTTTCAGTTATGCCTCTCGATGAAATAAACAGATGTTACTGTAACATCTTTTCCGTTGCTTATAAAGCCAGGATGACCCCAAAACAATATTTTTCAGAAAAACCTCTTTTTCTGCTCTGCCCTTCAGAGTTGTGCACTAGTAATTAAATTAAAGAACTACTGTGTGTGCTGCGAAATCCGGGTTTTTTCATTGCACGTCACATCATCACGAGTTATCTCACGAATAACAGAAACTTGTCTGCTGGTAGTTCCAACTCAACCCACCCGTTCTGATGTTCTATGCAGCTGAAAAAAAGCAGTTTTGAATGTAGTTTCACGCTTTAAGAGCGAACGCATCAACCGTTTGGTCTGATAATTGCGAAGAGAAAAATTTATTGAAACTCCACACAAAGCACACTACATAAAACAGAATAAAAATCTGTAATTTCGTACAACACTGGTTAAATACCATCATCGTTCCAGAGAAATGCCGTTGAAAGTAAGATAACATAGTGTTCGACATAATGCTTTTCTTTGCGCATTTTCTATCCAATACTTCTAGAGAAGTGCTTCCCAAATGTTTTATAACTGCTACCTAATTTACAGGGCGAGGAACTTTCGCAACCCACCTAGCTTTAAAGGACATGAGGGGGTATTTTTTTTATTTAATTATTCTTTACCGCTATCTTTTGAATTTATGATCATCTATAATTTTACAAAAAGTAATCTATATTTTTTAGTTTAATTACCATTTATTAGGTTTTTTAAAATTTATTATTGAATAAATTTTTACAAATGAGGCATTAGTAATATTTTTTCTTAAAATATAGCGTGGGCTAAAGGGGCGTTTGTTTTGGTTTTCATTGATGTCAGCCTTGGCGCCCACGTCGATGCTATTTATTTTCAGGCCCACGGAATTCGATAATTACAATTTTTTCCGAAATTTGGTTTAGATTTCTACCATCGCCGAAAATCCAACTTCATAGATGTACGAAGATGTAGAAGGGAGCAAATTTTTCAAAGCTTCAGTAGAAAGAGTGAGACACGATTGCTGGACACTCAGCCAGAAATGCGTCAATTCGTTTTGTGTTTTTTTTGCAATTTGAACTAGGTGTCTTCTGAAAGGTGAGCTTTTCCTCGGCCTTTGTCGATATCATAGTCTTCACGTTGCCCTGAAACAGACTCACAATCCAGTTCTACTGACAGTTTCTCGTCTTCAAGGAAGTAACAATCATATTTTTCTTTCAGTGCATTCAAATGTGCGGAGATTATGCCATCGGCTGATTTCACATCATGATTGTCTATTTTCAAATGTACTACTGTTTGTGAAAATTGTAACACCATGAAGGATTGTTGGTGTTAGCTTGAAACTCACAGGGTATGTACAACAGGTTGGAACATGCAAATAATTAAAATGTCAGTGAAAATGCACATGCGGTTTCGGAGCAGCGCCTTCTGAACTCCCCAGTCTTGGGTACAAAGAGCTGGCTCGCACGAGATGTTGCAATTATTGAAGAGCCGACCTTGAGTCGAAAGGAAGTTTCTTGTGTCTCACTATACCCTGTCACAGAAGAAGGTCACATTACGAACACCCACCTAATGGACTTTGACCGAGAAAGGATAGTTGGGAAGAGAAAAGCTGGATTTCCTACAGAGAAATTGCCACTCGTTAGGAACGAAATGCCAGTACAATGATGCGAACGTGACCTCAGTGGACAGATAAGGCACGGACTCTCAGAAATCAGGGAAATGGACCGCAAAATCACAGGACTGCACCGGATGACAGACACCTCTACCACATGGCAGTGACCTATCGCACAGTAATGGAGCACTGTAACATGTAAGGATTTGTTCTCCAGCACAGTTCAACGTAGTCTGTTTAACAGAGAACTGGTCTCTAGCAGCCCGTTGCTGCGCATTCATTTGAATCTCGACCACATACGCCTCAAGCTGCAATGGCATCTCGAACACGGTCATTGGCATGCTGATTAGCAAGAGCTTGCGTTTTCTGACGAGTCACATTCAACTTGATGCCAGGATGAACGCATACGTGTTCGAAGACACCGTGGTGAACGGAAAGTTAAAGCGTCATACCGGCCCAACGCCAAAGGTCATGGTTTAGGGCGCCATTGGTTTCAGTTCGCGATCTGGCCTGATACGAATTGAGGAAACTCTCAACAGCCAGCGATATGTTACGGATGTTTTAGAGGTGGATGTGGTACCCTTCCCTCAGAGTTGTCCTGGCGCTATATTCCACGTTAGCCGGATATGTCCTCGATGTAGTATGTCTGGGAAATGGTGGCTAAGTGACTGACCCGTCAAGCGTCTTCAACTGTCACTGCAAATGAACTCTGGTCTTGTATAGAAACAGCCTGTCAGGCTATTCTCCACGACGATATCAAATACCACATCGATTCTGTGTCACGCCGTGTAGAAGATGTGATTGTTGCTCCAGGTGACTTCATGGGATACTGAGTTTTGAAGCGAAACATTCTTGTAGATCTGTACAAATGTAATCAATTATCTCCAGCAACATGAGGAATCTGTGATATAAATTTCATTTCAACAGCGCGATTCCTTCTTGGTGTTGCAATTTTCACAAGCAGTTGTGTAATTTTAAAATTTTCACAGCTCAAGAACTTTTCGCAGCCCACCAAAAATCAGCTCGTAACCTGCCAGTGAGTCGGGACCAACAGTTTAGGAAATGCTGATCTAGAGTATTGTGCTTGAAGAGCACCCGCTCAGAATTTCGTTCTGCAGTTATGTTACGCCTATAAACCAAACAATGTCCCTCACAGCGTGGAAAACTTACTCACTTTTCCCCTGATGCTTTTATTTCCACGAATTATGTAATTCTCGTAAATAAACGTTGAAGAATGCTGTAAACTGTCTTGCATCAATTAAGCGAGTCAGAAAGCACAGAAAAGATTCGCTGAAATATGAAGTGCCCGTGGCGCGCTTAATAGCAGCACTGCTTTTCTTCCATTTCCTTCACACCTCCTTTCCCATGGAAGTGATTAAGAGCTCGAGAGATTTAATGAAACCTTCTTCGTCATGAATGGGAAGAAATAGTCCTTTATATTTTCAGATGCTGGTGAAACTTTCTTTTGGAGGGTCAGTTTTACTCAACGGGGCAAATGGAGCGTGACGTCATTATGTGCTTTGTTAGAAACACTTCCGTGCGAGCGCGAAATGACGAAGTGTGATGCCTTTCAGAGCGGGTGAAACGTCATTAATGATCACCATAGAAATTGTGATAATACACGTCATTTTCATTTGGAAAGTAGTTTGCAATGGAAGAATTACGTTCTTTGACGAGCAAATGTTTCTGCATTTACACCATGTGACACGAATTCGGGTTGTACGTGGATTGTTATTTATTGATAGTGATGATATATATGATAATATTTTATTTCATTTTCAGGATTAAGTGCAACCATATCTTCCAAATATATCGAACATACGCCATAAATATTATCATTAGCAGGTGTTCATTTTGTTGAAAACGCATAAACATTTTCGAGATAATCGATAATTGGCGTTTCAGTGTAGCGAACTTTGAATTTATGGTGTTACATCCAATTGTTTTATACACAAACTAAGTTCCGGGAGGAGGAACTTATCCCCTTTTACTATTATTTTACAGTTTCTTTCTTCTGAGTTGGTAAAACCGAAACAGAAAACCGAAGGGAAAGATAAAAGGCGCGTAAAGAAATAGGACAATCAGTCTTTCTTTTTGATGACAACCGTTTCTGCTGATGCAGGTCAAGGTATTGAAACACTTCTGTTGACCCGTTTGATCGGTTTTGACTGATAAGATAGCATGACTCAGGAGGAAACGAACCGAAAATTTAATTTTGAAAATTTCATTAGTTCTGAACGTTTTAGATATGCGTGGAAGACCTACAGACTATTTACACATGCATATGCGCCTGCTACTAGGTAGTGAAATCAACACAAATATATCTCATCAAAATGAATTTTGCTGAATATTTTTTCTGTAAAATTTTTTTCTACTACAAGTGTTGAATAATTTTCATAAAACTAATATTTAAGCCTGAGGAATCTAAAGAGAATGGTTGCCCTATTACCAACAGTAAAAAACAGTGGCCTGAGGGCAAAGAAACCATGTTGTAAAATAGTAAGCATGTGTATTCATAAACAAAAAGATTGATTCTTATGTCTCGGAGTCCGAATCTTCATGCTGATTAAATCGAATGTTAATCAATCTTGATTATAGGTATCGGTAGATCAAAATTTCGTGTGGGATTTCACTGAAAAAAAAAAAAGACTGAAATTCATATGGGATTTTTTCTTTGTGGGCGCATTTCCTTTTTTAACGAAAACTTTATGTGCATTATTTAGGTCCCTGCTGTCACTTTACAAAATGTTTTGTAGTGCTTGTACTTTTTTGTGAAAGTTAACGCAAATAAAACATTCTTCGAGTGCCTGGCAATCTGACAGCAGAATGTCGTCGGAACCTAGTCAACAAATGGTGTTACGTTGTATAGTGAAACTATACTTGTAATCTGATTTATTGGTATTAAAATAGAAATAAACGTTTCGAAGCTTAATAATAATTATGCCTTTTTTCCATTTCCTTGACACTTCCTTGTCCTTGCGAGTGATTTAGAGCTCGAGAGATTTAGCGAAATCTTCCTTACATAAACTTCCCCATTTCTTTCTATATTTGCTTTACTATTGACATATTTAATAGCAAAGCGAATGTATTGAACTCATACGGCATCACATGTCCAAAGCACCTTATTTTTGTACTCCAGAAATAATTAAATGAACACATTAATAAATGAATTACATCGTGTTTAAAATTCCAAAGCCCATGTCCATCCAGTTAAGGGCAATTTCTTTTTGCTTGTTGAAATCGATATTCTTTTACGCCAATAAATCGGATTACTAATATGGTCTTACGATTTTATGAATGGTTGGTGTACAGTTCCTCGTTCTTAATTACGTTACGTTGGCCTACAATCTCTTTTTTTCTTTTTTTGGTAGTGCGGAAGTTTCATGAGTTAAATGCTGACGCACAATACCTTAATGAAAAGTCATGCATTTTAAATTTTTTAAACAATCGTCATCTACATTCGATTTCAAAAAATAGAAAGAATATTTACTGATAGTTAAAAGATGATAGTGAAGAAATTTTTACATACCGTAAAATGGAAAGTATTAATACGTTTCAGCCATATTCCCTCTAAACGACCATGGGTAGTGCACGCCTAACCCAGTCCTCAAAAGCAATATTCCCTCTAAGCGGCCATGGGTAGTGCACGCCTAACCAAGTCCTCAAAAGCAATATTCCCTCTAAGCGGCCATGGGTAGTGCACGCCTAACCCAGTCCTCAAAAGCAATATTCCCTCTAAGCGGCCATGGGTAGTGCACGCCTAACCCAGTCATCAAAAGCAATATTCCCTCTAAGCGGCCATGGGTAGTGCACGCCTAACCCAGTCCTCAAAAGCAATATTCCCTCTAAGCGGCCATGTGTAGTGCACGCCTAACCCAGTCCTCAAAAGCAATATTCCCTCTAAGCGGCCATGGGTAGTGCACGCCTAACCCAGTCCTCAAAAGCAATACTCCCTCTAAGCGGCCATGGGTAGTGCACGCCTAACCCAGTCCTCAAAAGCAATATTCCCTCTAAGCGGCCATGGGTAGTGCACGCCTAACCCAGTGAGCTGGGCAGGCATCAAAACCACTTGTGCAGAAAATTTTATTTTCTCAGCTTCTCCTTACGAATGCGGTAGAAGTTGGAACTTGGATTGGAATCCTTATTTTTTCTAATCCCCCTCATTTTTATCATCGTTCTTTCCGCAAATGATTTTAAATAAAAATATATTAAAAAAATTTCATTTATTAAAATTTTTATTTTATAAAAAGGGAGAAGCTCAAACTTACTTCTGGGATGAAAACACTGGAATTTTTTTTTTTTTTTTTTTTTTTTGATTGGAGGTTTAACGACCACCGTGAGCAACTCAATGGGCTATAAGCAGTCGCCCGTCCCTAATTTAGGGTCACTGGTTCAAGGGAAGGGAGAGAGCCAGTGCCGTAAGACAAACACAACATCCATGCCTGACCGGGATTCGAACCCGGACCCCTTACGGACGAATGATCATAGGCCAGCGCCTTAGACCACTGCGCCACCGGGGCGGCCTGGAATTTAGGAAAACATGTTTATGCATAATACAGTTTCTTTGCATATCAGAATACCAAGTAGAATAAGAAACAATAACAACTAAATGTAAAATAATTACTTCAAATAGAACAAGTGCAAACACTTTCTGATCTCACAATGAACTTGATCACAGTTCGCTGCGATTGGCTGGCGCTGATGTGTTGTTTTGAGAAAAGACTCAATAACTGCCTCTTTCTTGGCGTGGGAGAATCACTAATCCGCATTCTCGCGTTCACCATCTGCTCGCACGAGGCTGCTTTGCAAGAAGCCTTTGTGAATGAAGAGGACAATGAGATGAACTCAGACGGAGGCGAAGGGCATTTAAGAAAAGTGTTGTTTTGACTTTTGAGAGCCCGAATTTTATTTATTTGTTATTATTTTTCCAGGTAATTGATTTTCGATTTATGAAAATTAATTTGGGATTTGGGAATTTTAATCTAAAAGGCTTACTGCTCGGTGAAAGTTAAGTCGCTGCGCGGCTGCCGCTTAGAGGGTACATTGTCTTTTAGTGCAATTCTGACACTCTAAGAAAGAAAAGCAACTTTTCTACTTAATAACTGTCTTTTTCTCCATATATTTTGGAATGCACTCAGCTTCCTCCACTTGCAACTACTTTATTTTCCAGAAAAAGCCAGCTATTTTACCCAATCGTGCAAGGGATTATTGAACTATTTTGCTGCAGCGCTGGTAGTGAAAAGTCAAAGTAATTTCGTATTGGCCGGTGGCATACTTTTAAGACGAGCGGTACTTCAACGCGCTCTGCCTCAAAACATTTTTTTCGCATCTATGGTGAGTTGTTATAATTAAATTTTAGCAATGCCATCAAAACCTGGCTTTCAGAGTGCCGGTGGTATTCCAGCTCCTCACCACATTACGACCATAGAGCAATTTTGCAGCAGGATTTGAAAAAGTATACAGAAACTTCATCATTTCTTTCCAAATTTATTTTACAATTGACATTTTTAATAACAAAACGAATGTACTGAAATCATACACGTCACATAGCAAATACATCTTATTTTTGTCCTCCTAAAATAATGCAATGAGCAAATTAATAAATAAATAAAATTACGTCTCAAATTCCAAAACACATATCTATCTAGTTTAGGGCAATTTCTTTTGTATTTCATGTTTATAACTGCGTATTGTAATTGATATTTTAGTTACTACAATGTGATTAATTGATTGAAAATAAAAATGCAATGTCGTCCAAAAATTCACAAAAAATCAATCAATCAATCAATCAATCAATAAATAAATAAATCAATAAAATAAGGAAGAAAAATAAATACTTTTTCCGATGAAATGAAATGCAAATAAAATGGTTTAGGCTGCTTTCTTCTTTGCGTGTTGTGAATGTTTGCCAAAAAGTTTTCGAGGTCCAACAGTCTTTGAAAAAATATTAATTTTAGCACCCTTCACTTTGCATTTCAGTTGCTTTTTCGTTGTAAATAGTGCTAAAGTTCTTAAGAAACTGTAAAGTTTTGTGCTGATTATTATAGGTACATGTGAAAATAATTTTGTGTTACGCAGGAATGATTCGGGTTCAGTGAAAAAGAATCCTTCATAAAGAAACTTCAAAAAATGTTCTTAATCAAAAATTGGTTATGTATAAGATGAATCTCAGAAAAAGTGCTAACTTGGTAACATCTCCATTGTTTCTTATATTTTCACTATGAACGCTTAAATTCTTCAAAATTTTGGAAAAGTGCCGTATCAAGAGTCACGGACATAAAATGAAAGGATAGTTTTGCCTGATAGGTATAGAAAACGATTAGCGTCAGTATTTTATGAAATACTTACGAGATCTTACCATTTAAAAAATGTACCGAAAATTAAGTTCGAAACAAATGCATCTATGACGTTACATGGCTAAAGGAAGTCTTCCCATTCTGTTAGTATAACTCCATAACCACATTTTGCAAATTCAAAAAGATTTTACGAAGAGTTCGTCACGACGATGCTTTATGGTAGGGAAAGTGCCAAATTCTGAGTTTGGTTCGTCAATGTCAGCGCTTCAAATAAAATACAATTTTTGGTCTTGTCCTTGCAAAGTTTTGGATTAATTTGTGTTGCGACTTCAGTTTTTGACTGTCAGCGAGAAATACAGAATGACAGGACACTATTCCATTCTGTTCTTTGACTCCTTTTTTATTATTCGTGAATCATCTTTTAACTTCATCTCTCAGATTATTTTTTGTCAAATATGTGCTTTTGGTGTCCACGTTGTTCAGAGTTTTTCAATAGATTTTTTCATTGCTCAAGCATACTTTTACACAGGATGACGGTGATTGCTGTGTAACTCGGACTGCCAAAAGACATATGATGTTTTTATTGTACACCGAACAGTAAACAACATTCCGAATATTGCATTATTTCTGCTGTTTAATTTGTCTTTTAATTCATTCGCACTTATCTCCCCCCTTTTTTTTTAACATTTCAATTATTTTATGAAAAGCGCACTTCTACTTTCAGAGTCATTGCATACGAAGCTAAATTCCGACCTCTTTGCAATAAGAGTGTTATTATAATTTGCAAGACATTTATTTTAAAGATTAGTTCCAGAAGGCATTTCTCAGATGATTCTCATTTATAGAAATTTTACGTTGCGTTTGCGAAGTTTCAAATAAAAGCTTTTGATGAAATCTTCGATGAGAATTTTTGAAGTTGATGAAGGGAAATTTTATTTTATTTTTTTCCCTTCATCAACTTTTTCTTTTATTTTTAATTTTTTTTTTTTTTTTTTGGTTGAGGGTTTAGCGACCACCGTGCGCAACTCAATGGGATATTAAGTCACTCTTTGTGCAATCGCCCGTCCCTAATTTAGGGTCACTGGTTAAAGGGAAGGGAGAATACCAGGGCCGTAAGACAAACGCAACATCCGTGTCTCATCGGGATTCGAACCGTGACACACTTGAATGATCAGTAATAAACCAGTGCTTAGACCACGGCGCCACCGGAGCGATGGGAAAGGCCATTTACTATTCTAATAAGTAAGAAATCGAAAAGTAACTTGTTGAAGTCAATAAATTACTTTTATAATAAAAAAGGACCTAGGACTCAGAAGCGATGGAAATAAAAACGTGAAAACATAAAACACGCAATTTATAAGAAATCTCGGGCTCTTATGAGATTTTTCAGGCCCTATCTGTTCCATGGGATGTAAGGTCAGGTGATGCGTAACATCACAGCCTCTCCTTGACAAATGTCAACCCCGCCTTCTCGTGGTGCATCCTGTTCCCACTAAAGGGGCTCTGACGACCGCCAATAGTGGTATAACTATACCATCGGGATCAGAGGAAATGCTATCCCACACTCACCAACCCGCTTGGCCAGCGTGGTGAGTTATGGCCAAACACCTCCAAAATGACTCCACAACTTAAATCTTGGCCCTCAGTCTCCGGCAGCTGGAATGTACCTGGCCAAGGCAGCGGCCAGTGCGACATGAAGGCAGAGGGTGCTAAGAATCCCCGGAGGACCGGACTAGGCTGCCATTTGATGCTGACCTTGGCTACCTATAACGGACGCTCCCTATCTTCTGATTCAAGGCTTCTTGAATTGGAAGAGGAACTACAAAGGATCAAGTGGGACATCGTCGGGCTAAGTGAGGTAAGGAGAAAAGGAGAAGATCTCATTGAACTGAAAAGTGGACATCTCTTCTACTATCGTGGGACAGATACTGGCAGAACTAGTGGTGTTGGATTTATAATAAACAAGAAACTGAAGGATAAAGTGGTAGAAGT
Organism: Macrothele yani; assembly: GCA_039090855.1. Classification (NCBI taxonomy): domain Eukaryota; kingdom Metazoa; phylum Arthropoda; class Arachnida; order Araneae; family Macrothelidae; genus Macrothele; species Macrothele yani. The sequence continues at coordinate 86,076,488 of CM077003.1, read as the reverse complement.
TGAAAGTTCCTCTGACAGAGCTGCACGACTCGTTATCCAACTATCGAGAAGATACCAGGCTCAGATTATTCAAACTTATGCACCCACCACAAGTCATCCTGAAGAAGAAATTGAAGAATTTTATGAGGAAATTCGTCATCTAAATAATAAAGGTAAGCAGCACTTGAAGATAATTATGGGAGATTTCAATGCAAAAATAGGGCAATGGCAACAGAATGAAACTTCAGTAGGTAAATTCGGTCACGGCAACAGAAACCAGCGTGGAAATACTCTCGTTGAGTTTGCAGAGGCAGAAGGATTTTTCATCTTGAACTCCTTTTTCAAGAAAAAGCCACACAGGAAATGGACATGGAGACATCCAATTGGGACAACAAGTGAAATTGATTTTATTATGTGTAACAAAAAATTCGTCATCGAAGACTGCAGTGTGCTGAACAAGTTCAACACAGGTAGTGACCATAGATTGGTGAGATGTAAGATGCACCTCAACACTAAACTGGAACGTGGCAAGCTCATAAGACAAACAAAATGTATTGACATAACCAACCTTAAAAAACACCATAATACTTTCAAGTTGGAACTGAAGAACAGATTCTCTGCTTTAGAAGGCCTAACATCGGAAGAAGTGGATATTTCGGAAGTTAACAGAAAAGTAACCAAAGCTCTAATGGAAACAGCAACAAAATTAGCTGGGTCTAAGAACAAGTTGCATGTGAACAAATTATCAGGAAAAACCAAAATGTTGATGCAAAAAAGAAGAGAGATGAGGACAACTAAAGAAGATGTGACTTCCAAAGTGGAATATATAGAGCTATGCAAGACAACACGAAAAAGTATCACTGAAGATGTAAGGAAATTCAACTGTGAGCTAGTGAGGAAAGCAATTGAAAACAACCAAAGCCTTAAGATAGCAAAGGGACATCTCAGTAAGGGAAGAAAACAGATTATGGCTCTGAGAAAAGAAGATGGTTCTATAACAAGAAATAGAGGCAGAAATTTTGACAAGAGTGAAAGATTTCTACTCCAAATTATATGAAAGGGATGATACATGTACTCCAGACATCATGAAAGGTACCAGAGTTCTTCCAGTCCTCCCAGCAGAAGTTGCTCATGCAATCAAGAACATGAAGCGGGGGAAAGCTCCAGGAGAAGATGGAATTACTATAGACATCATACAAGAAGCAAGTGGAGAAATTGAAACAGTACTCGCCCAAATTTTCACTCGATGCCTTAATGAAGGAAGATTCCTGAGGATTGGAACAATGCTACAATGATCCTGCTACATAAAAAAGGTGACATTGAGGATCTCAGGAACTACAGACCTATCAGCCTCCTATCAGTGGTTTATAAAATCTTCACTAAAGTTCTTTCGCACCGCTTGAAGGTAACACTGGACATGGCTCAACCGAGAGAACAAGCTGGATTCAGGAGTGGCTACAGCACAATAGATCATATCCACGTACTGAGAGAACTAATTGAAAGAGCGAGGGAATATGAACTTCCATTGTGCATGGCTTTTATCGATTATGAAAAAGCCTTTGATTCGGTGAAACCATCAGCAGTTACCACGGCTCTGAAATCCTGCGGTATTGAAGATACATACATTAATATTATTAATAACATCTATGAAAATGCAAGTGCAAAGATTCGGCTGTTTGAAAATACAACACACATAAAAATTGGAAAGGGAGTGAGACAAGGTGACACCATATCTCCGAAGCTCTTTAATGCCACATTGGAAAATGTCTTTCAATCACTGAACTGGGAAAACAAGGGGATAAAGATTAATGGAGATTATCTAACCCACCTTCGTTTTGCTGATGACGTAGTCATTTTTGCAACTACCCCATCAGATCTACAGAGTATGATCCAGGAACTTGCTGACAAGAGTAAAGAAGTGGGATTAAAAATGAACTTTCAGAAGACAAAAGTGATGTTCAATGCTTTTACAAGAAATGAAGATTTATCGATTGATGGAGAAAAACTGGAGATAACAGATACGTATGTTTATCTTGGACAGCAGATATCAAGTGAGGGTCACATTGATGAAGAAATTAATCGGCGTACAAAACTTGCCTGGAGAGCTTTTGGAAGAAACAGCATAATTTTCAAGAGCAATATGCCATTATGTCTTAAAAGAAAAGTGTTTGATCAATGCATCCTTCCAGTGCTTACGTATGGTGCAGAGACGTGGACCTTAACTAAAAGAGACATACAAAGGCTGCAGACAACTCAAAGTAGCATGGAGAGGTGCATGCTTGGTATAACCAGGAGAGATAAGAAGAGGAACTCGTGGATCCGAAAAATGACGAGAGTGGAAGACATCATGATCAGAGTTAAATCCCTGAAATGGCAATGGGCTGGACATACTGCCAGAAGGACAGACCATAGATGGACAGCCGAAATTTTAGATTGGATTCCAAGGGACAGGAAAAGACCCAGAAAAAGACCACATGGGAGATGGGTGGATGAAATTCGTAAATATGCGGGAGTGACATGGAGGAGACTGGCACAAGACAGACCGTTGTGGAGGAAACTTGGGAGACCTTCGTCCAGCAGTGGATTGATAATGGTTGACAATGATGATGATGATGATCTGTTCCATAACTTTGAGGTGAAAATCACTAAAATTCTGAACAAGGGTGGTGTCTGCGAAGTTTATGTTTTACATTCCACTGAAATTACGATATCCTTGGTATAGTAACTTCAGTAGAATGCAAAAGTAAATGTAAAACAAATTAGAATGTACATTCCTTTGTAAAAGTTTAAGACCACCTGTCAATTTATCGAAAATTAAGATTTTCAAAGAAATAACTAATTACTGGTCAGAGATATTTGTAAAAATGACACTACAGATGAATACTTACATTCTTTAGAACACAAAAGGACCGAAATCAGTACTTCACCTTTGTTTTTTATAACGGACAGAATACGATGTGGCGTAATCTCAATGAGGGATTTGCAGTATAGTCACTTGAAATGTCTTTGCACCACATGTACTTTATTGCGTCAATCAATGCTTGGGAATTTGATGGCTGTTTTTCTGCTACCTTGTCTTTTCAAATGGTCCACAAAGTTTCGATGAGGTTAAGGTCGGGACTATTACCGGGCCAGTCAAGCACAGTTATATTTTCCCTCTGCAGGTAGTCCTTGACTGTCTTTGATCTGTGGCATGACGCACCATCATGCATAAAGATTGTGCATCTGTGCATTTGCAAATGAGTTAACAGCTTGTCACGTAACATTTTCACATAAAAAGGATCAGTCATGGTAGTGCCTGTCGGCATAAAGGAAAATGAAGCAGTACCGGATGCTGACATAGCACCCCATATAATCTGACTAGGTGGATGTTTCACGGTGTTAACAATGTACTTTTCATCAAATCTTTTGCCTTTTAGTCGTCGAACATGTGATTCACTTGATCAAATTGACGCACAGTTGATTCATCGGAAAACTGAACTTGGCTCCAATTTTCAGCAGTCGACTATCGATGACGCTTCGCTAACTGGTTTCTTCTTTTTAATGACAGAGTTTAGTCTAGGTTTATGTGCAGGTTTATAAAACTTTAATCCAAAATCTTTGCTAAGACGTCGAGAAAGAGTGCTGAAACTAATTTCAGACCCTTTTGAATGTAGAAAGGCCTTGAATTTCTTACAGGAACTCCTCGGAAAACGCATAGGTATTCACCTTATGGTATTGTCATTACATGGGGTTGTTTTCCTTGGACGTCCACTTCTCTTTTGGTTGCTTAATTCATCTGTATATCGAAATTTCATTATCGTATTATGCATAGTAGCCTTGCTCATATTCACCTTTTTGCTTATGTCACGTTCGGAGTATCCTTCATGATATTAAGTCCCTGTTTGTGCCGTCCGAGTAGCACTTGATGATGACTTTTTGCCTATTTTTAACGCTTTCCAACCGTAGGTGGAAGAAGCGTATATGCTCTACTTTGTTTTTTGTTCGTCTGTCTGTCCGCACGATAATTCGCGCAAAAACGGGTAAAATAGTTCGATTTTGATGAAATTTTAGTATGTGGTAGGGGACAACGTGGGGAATCGAAATTCAGGACATAGGATCGAGATCCATTTCAGCGCCCTTATGCGTCATAACTTAAGTAAAAATGCTTCGATTCGACAAAAATTTATCAGGTTATTCCTGAGGTATACTGAACCGGTTCTGTTTAATATAATCAAAATGGATTTAAAGGTCAGGGCACAGGAGCGAGATTTATTCCACAGCCGTTATCCTCATAACTTGACTAAGAATGCTTCTATTGCGACCAAACTTTAGTATGTTGTTCCGGAGTTATACTGAACGAATCAATAGTCAGGGCAGAGAAGAGGAATTGTCTGCGCGCGATTTTTGGTATGTTAAAAAGCGTATCATAATCAACACATTACATGATTTTACTAACTTGTTTGCTATATATAAAATACGTATAAAACCTCTCACATGAAAACCAGAAGCAAACTGATGTTCGCATGCTTCCCTCAAACACTGAGAGGAAGTTGAGTAATACAGACAGTAGCTGACGCAATCGGCAGAAATCTTTTTAAAATTTTGCAAATCACTGTAATGTTGTAGATAACTTAAGAGGGTGTGGATTCAAAAAGAAGGAATGGATTTCTGGGTATGTTTTTCTGTTTCCACTTGTGCCCTTTTTTAATGTCTCTAATACGGTATTCATATTCTGAATGTTAAACTCAGTTATGGTATACAGGATTCGAAGCTGCGTGAATCTGTTGTGGAGAAAGGACTTGGTCTCTTTTTTAAGACAGGGTCAGCTGTAAACTCGGACAGTGGGATCAAAGTTAAGATGATATCGAACCATAGGCCGGTATTCTAAACCCTAAAAATCGTGTTCAGGCGAAGCTTCAAAGATTTTGTGGCGACATTACATTGACTACATCTCCTACTTTATTGAAAATTCTCGATCATATTTCAAAAAATTTCTCCCACCACTCCCATATCTAGAGATGGAAACAAATATAGAGTACTTATCAAAAGCAGAAAGATCACGAGCTCTGATACATGCCGAGAAAAGTGGAGCAATTATTCATTGCGAAAGTAACATTTCTTCGGATACCAAGCGATATCTGGATTTTCCTTTAATATAGTAAAATAAAAAATTTAGGGCTTCTACGAAGAATCGTTTGGAGTAGAAAAAGAATATGTCTCTCGGTTTCTTAAAAGCGAAAGGACGCATTAAAGCCTAATTTGTACCGATAATCCATTGCCCTTAACAGAAATCCCCGTCCCGTCATTGGAGATGCAATGCCGAAAGGTTGTAGTCAGCTGGCTAAACTGGTTCGTAACTCAAAATGTTCGATCTAGAAATTGACGTATTGTCATTCTAAGAAAGAATAGAACAATGTTTTAAAGCAAAAAATAAATATCCCTAGATCCATTTCAAAATGTCCGCAGCAGTGCGGTTCAAACTCTACCATCCCGAGGAAGAGTCACAAGACAAAGTAAATGTGCCAAACGTTGTGTAATAAGAGTGATGACACAAGGAATTAATATTCTTCACTCCACTGTTCATCTGGTTTGAGTACAGTTGGATGGGGGTAAATGGATGAGCGAGAGATCGAAACTTCAAAATTCAGTTTATCCGATAACGTAGAATGAAGATGGTTCTCTTTGATTTTCTTTTTCTGCTTTCCGGAATGGAACTCATCATCATAGATGGGCAGAGAAAACGAAAATAAACGCTTTACATTCAAACATTTTTCGAATTAGCTATTCTGAAAGTTACTATTGCAGCACGGTTTCTTTACCAACATATTTCCTTTTCAGAAAGGTCAGAATTATCACAGTATTAATAAATATTTTATTGGTGTTAAGTATGGAAAGAGTTAAACAATGCTATATCTATAATCTAAATTAAATAATATGTTCTGATTGTTTTTTCAGGAAAGAAAGGCTTGTATGACTGTTTTCTACAAAGTTTTATTTTTATGATTAACGTAACAGGATGTTTGGTTCGCCAGCACTTTGAGGTGAGGGACCCTGACAGCTCACTTTTCAGGCCATTGTGAAAAATGAATTTTTAACGCTCTGGAGTTTGTCATGAAAGACAACAGAATCCGCAATTACCATATTGCAATGCTCTGATCTCGCAGATAAACCTAACGGAACATACTGTTTTCGTAGCTGTTGACTCACATACTGAATTGTTTCAGAACCTTTCGATGAGGGCGAGAGAAAAGAATAGAGCTTTGGCTTCGGAAGGTCGAAACGATTGTCTGTGCGATTTGATAGAGTGAAATGATCACACGAAAAATGTAAATCCTCCAGCCGACCTCCGATGCCAGAGCAATCCACAATGCCTAAGTTTTATAATGTGAGCTACTAAAACTACCGGCTGGCCTTCATGCTTCGACACCGTAGTCTAATCATCGCGGGAACGAGATTATTTAAAATTCTATTCGAAACCCTATTCATGTCAAGTGCGGGTCAAATGCCTGTTCCATGATGGAAGTGCTAAGGAAGAGTTAATTTCACCCCTGCGACTTGTTTACAGCAGGAACGTAATTATTCTAGCTACACAAGAACTTGTTTGGTTGGTAACGTCTAACTGATAATCAACAAATATGCTCATATGTTTTGTTTCCTCAACTTTCCCTTACAACGCATCGTCATCTTCAGTGGAATTTCCACTAATTACCAGGTCGACGCGTAGTAGTTTCAGATTTAAATGATATCAAGTTACAGTACAATAAATTTCTTAGCCCTTTTTTTTACTCTGCTCATTTATAATATATTCCAAGAAAAAGCACACGGTAAAGAGATTTTCTAGGCTGGTGCTCGAAATATAAGGAAAAAATGTAAAAATAGACACATCTTTCGAAACAACTAACAAATGCCTGATATTTTTCACACGCCGTGTTCAAGTCTTCGAACAAAACAGTTCAGTATAAAATCTTCTTCATTTGTACCTAGTCGTCCCTGTGGTGGCCAGAATCTAAGATCTGGCTTCTGAGTGTTCGGCCAAGTGGGCTAAGGTTCAGGTTTGTAATTACGCATGGGTGGTGTAGTTGCTTTTCGGCACTAGCTGCATCCCTTCTCTGAATTAAGGATGGGTGACAGTATATAGCACATCAAGTTCCCCTAAAAAAGTTTGCAACAATAAAATTGCATTTCGAAGAGTGAACTCGTTGCACAAGACCGTAATATAAATTTCTTTACACTTGGGAAAATTCCAAGGAGGTTATATTACTGGAGACACCACTGGCTCTGCCGCCATAGGTCACCGCTAATCTTTGGCGTGACGTCATGGACAGGCAAAAACCGAACTAAATTATACCGTTGATGAAACAGTAAGCTTGTGTATCATTGATAAAGATTATTGAATTACTCATTTTATCTGTTTATACGCTTAGGAGCTTTTGTTCCATTGGTTTCAAAGTAGTCATTTGCAGCACGGACGGTGACTTATGGCGGCCAATGCTGCGTGGATAGGATGTCTCCAGTTATATAACCTCCTTAGAAAATTCATTACGCGAAAGATTAGCGTATATACTGAACATTTCTGAACAAAAAAATGAAAAATGTTTTATCAAAAAGGCATGGTCGAATAATGCAGAAGGCAATTGGGAAAAAGTAAATGTTGGTAGAGTCGAAGAGCAAATTCGCATTTTTTTATGAATTGTCTTAAAGAAATGCAGGCTTTCCAGCTTATCACCCCTTCCTTGCTACGTCAGTAAGCAGAGCAAGCATTGCCTTCTCTTTTTCATTCAAACTGTAGTTCAAAATCCGTGTCATTCTGTTAGCTGATGGGATCTTTCGTGTCAGTAGAGTTGTTCTCACGAAAGACAGAAACAATTTTGAACTGTTATTTTGCTTAAAAATAATATAAAGAAGATGAGAAAATGCTTGCTCTTTTGATTGTTAATAGCAAGAGAAGACTGTGATGAATAGAAAATCATGTATCTAAGTGAAATTAAATCTCAAAAATAGATATTGCCGAATTTTACTCTAATCAGAAAACAATTTAATGAATAACGAGTGATAGATTAAGTTTTAACAGTTACAATGTCTAAATGCAGATTTTGAATTTTTGATTTCTCTTAAAAACAAAGAAAAATGCTTTTTTTGTTGATTGATTGCAAAAAGAGATTGTAAGAAAATGAAAAACACGCAGTTCAGTTGGATAATTATTAACTCAAGACGGACTTGTGCATTTCAATCGTTTTAATTACAGCGATGATTCCAAACACGAAAACATACTTCAGCGGGTAAATTACAGGGATACCAACTTATATAGAGGTGCAAAAGGTATAAATTCAGATAGCATGCATGCACCAATACTTCGTCGTAATGTGGTGCTACATACATTTAAAAACCTCTTTAAGATCACAGCAGTATTTACATTTGTTTCGGTAAATCCACCGAGAGCATTTCATATTTCAACTCCTTATCTTGATATCCGACGAATATTCGGGTTTTCACTCATTTTTGCACCTGTGCCTGCATTTCAGAGAGCATCAGTGTAGTAAAAAGCCAGGCTATCTCAGGGAGTTAATTCTTCTTATTAAATCATCCACTAGGGTCATACTATGTACGAATGTACTTAAAAACTACCAGGAATGTATTTATAAATTTATAATTCAAAACGCAAAGCATTTATAAGATTATATAATGTATGATCTTCAAAATGCTATTTTTTCAGGGTTTAACGACCACCTTGAGCAAAAGTATAGGCTATGTAAGCAGTCCTCCGTCCCAAATTTGGGACCATTGGTTCCAAGGAAGAGACAGAGCTAGTGCCGTAAGACAAAAATACCTCCCATGCCTCATCTAGGACTCGAGTTGAGCGAACGTTCAGAAGCCAGGGCTTAGATCACTGCGCCACCGCAGCGGCTCAAAATGTTCTCCTTCTGCGTTAATACAGTGGTTTCAAAGTCTCTGCCACTTCAAAAATAGCTTCTAGAAGTCATCTTTTGGTACCATGTTTAGCTTCTGTAAAGCATCTCGATGATGCTTTCTACAATTTAAATTTTGGTCACTTAAAAGATATATTAAATTTGGGAAATAAAAGGAAATCGCTGGGGACCAAATTCGGTGAATCAGGTAGGTGTGGTTTCACTGGAATTTGCTGTTTGGTTAGGAACCACAGTGATAAATGCGCAGGAGCACTTTCATGATGCAACATCCAAGAATGAGACTCTCGTTGTTGTGTCCGTTTACGACAAATGCTTTCGCTTAGTCTTTTAAAAACGTTTCTGTAATAAGTCTGGTTCACAGTCTTTCCAGTCGGAGCAAATTCAAAATGCATCACACCTATATCAAAGAAAACAGTTGGTGATCATTTGATTTCTCTACATTTGATCATTTGATTTCACTTTCCGTGCCTTTTTGTCTTCCATTCAGATGATTGTGATTTTGTTTCAGGGTGATTGCCATAGACCTAGGGTTCGCCACCTTTGATAATATTTTTTGTAAAGTATGGGTTACGATTTTTAAGTTTCTGACAAGCTGCAAAGCGTTTCTTCTGATCGTGTGTGAGAAGCCTAGGCACAAACTTTGCCATCACTTTTCTCATCCCCCAAAGTCTGTGTCAAAATCGAATGACATAACCCAGTTGAGGTGCCAGTTTTAATAGGCACGTCCTTAGCAGTCAATCGTTTGTCACTTCTGATAAGTTCTTCATAAGAGTAATCGTCTGTTCTTAAAGTTCATGGGAGTACAGCATGAGGATCATCTTTAATCAATGTTCTTTAAATCTCTTAAACAGCTTTAAAGTTCTTAAACAGCTCAGAGCATCCTCTCCAAATGATGTTGGCGACATTTCAATTGTTTATGGAACAACTCCCGAAAGTTTTAGACGAAACTTGATGCATAGTTCCTTCTCGTTCACAGTGGGCATTGTGAAATCTGCCAAACCACTAACTAAAACAGAACAGCACTCAACAGTGTAAAAAAATAACAGGCGCAAAACTGAGACCGCCCGACCTTCACGAACGTAGCTGCAGTCACATGTGCAACTGGAACTTCAGTTTCGCACATTCAGCGCAATATCTACAGCTATAGTCCAGATACCTTTTGAACTAACCTCGTATAGTTATACACAACATGTAAAAAAGCAAAGACACACAGCCAGAAGGTACGTTATTTCCGAGATGGCTGCCCCAGTGGCGCAGTAGCCTAAGCTCAGGCTTCTGATCATTTGTTCATGATGGGTCCGGGTTCAAATCCCGGTGAGACATACATCTTGTGTTTGTCTTAAGGCACTTGTTCTCTTCTTTCCCTGGAACTAGCGGCCTTAATTTAGAGACAGGCGACTGCTCATAGCTCATGGTAGTCGTTAAACCTTTAATCCAAAAAAAAAAAAAAAAAAAAAAAAAGAAAGAAAAAAAATCCGAGGCGAAAGAAGCTATTAGTTTTACTTCTCTTGAACACTGATAACACCAGCTTCTGTTGAACTGATTCATTCATGAGCTATAACATTATCACCACCGACCAAATAACGTATTGCCCCAGCCGTGAAATCGACAAATCAAACCGAGGATAGAGTCCGCAGGTATTATGTACCAGCTGGACAGAATGAAGACCCGGTGCGCAACGCGGCACTGGCGTGAATAGGTGAATGCTGCTTTCCACTGCATCAAATGAATTTTCGATTGGGTACAAATCGGGCTATTTGGCGGCTATGGGTGCACACGAAAAGCTTGGATATGTTTTTCAAACCATGCCTGCACATCGTGCTTCTTGTTATATGGGCTGTTATCTGGTAACACCGACGTTTTCTTGTGAAATAGTCCAGTGCTATAAAGGTATATGGACATCATATACGACAACACTTGGTCCGAAACAATGCTTAGGTTAGGTGAGCGTGCGTTCAACATAGATGAGGGAAACCAATGATCTCCATGAGAACATTCCCCATACCATCATATCGTCTAATCCTGCAGTTTGATTGCAGCTGTTCCCTCTCATGCTGTCGAATACGAACCAATCCGTTAGCATGTTAGAATTAGAACCTAAACGCGTCGGACCAGACGACTCTTTTCCTGTCTTCTACTCTCATGTCACTGTGTTCTCGTGCCGACTGCAGGAAGAGTTGTTGTTGATGGCGGTCAGTCAACAAGGGTACATGAACAGACAATGCCAACCGGACCAGACGGGCTGTGGTCTTCCTTTTGTGGCGCACAGGGATGATATTTGTCCCTCTTCGAACCATCCCCTTCACACATTCAATATTGAAGTAGTCGGCAAATGCACAAGAACGCAATGTCTAGCATCTTGATAATGCTGTTCTTTGCGCAGATAAACATTCCTCGTCCGAACTCCGAAAAGTCCTTCACTCTATTGAACATGCTTCGTAGGGGCAAAAATTTAGGAAGTCTTTCCGAGCAGTCTATGAATGTTGTACCTTTGTCGGGGGCGTCACTTCTCCATGCTGTGCCAGGTGCCTACTCGTGGCGACAAAGATGGTTTCAATAATTTGACCGACGAGAGTAGTTTTCTTCTCTGCATCACATGCACGGCCGCCGGTGAAGGCAAAAGGAGTGTAACGAAATCGAGCGGAGATGAATTTCGTGATGTGCAATATAAAGGCTGACATGCATTTACTTATTACGAAGCCGCCGTTGTGTCGTTATTGTGGCAACCTTTGGCTCCGATTATGCCAGAACGTTATGTCGTGACGATGAGCTTACCTACAGCTTTTCACTGAGCGTTCCCCTTTGCAAGAAGCATGTTATCGGTCAAAACAAGATTTGATGTCATCAAGTTTTAAGGTTAATTTCAAAAGGGAAGAAGATTTCGCATTGGAAAATGAATAAAAACACGAAGTTGTTATCATACTGTGAATCTGGTATAGATTACTGTATTCAATTAATTTAGGACATCTTGTGCATACAGAATGACCTACAAAGCTGCGATACGTTACCGTAAAGATCTATTGCAGTAAAAACAGCGATGAACCTAGTATTATAGCTCTTTTAACAAAGCTACTTTTACGTGTATACAAATTAAATTTGTATCCTTTTATTTTGTGATGGAGGACATTTCAACCTTTTGTGTTCAGCTGGAGAAGTAAGTCTCAGTTGCAAATATGGTGAAATGGCGTTTGAATAATACTGCTTTTAATTAAACACAAAAGGATGAGGTACTTACCTGCGAATTTGTAGAGAAATGGAACTGCACCACATATTAATTTCTTTAATGTAGCTCATATTCATATAATAATCTCTGCAGCTTTTTCTACCACTGAAAATAAAAAATCAGTTTTTCCCTTCAAGTAAATTTACATTAATCAGTTTTCGGCAATCTGGTTCAGTTGTGGGAATATTGATGTAATATTAGGAGTGGAATAATTTGTTAATTATTGAGAACAGTTTAGATAAATTCTAATGAGATTATCACAAAATTATAAAAATGAAGAACTTCAACGATTTCTTGCTATTTCGTTTTCAACAACTCTCTCCAGACGGTTAAGCAACGGGGTTTCAATTTTTTTCTATTTTTGTTGTTTTGTGTTTTTGAGATAAAGGTAAGTAGATCAGATAAATAAAAACGTATGTATGTATTATTTCCTCTCAAATTGTTACCATGTTCTCTAATACACTACTATTCGTGAAAAATGTTCCACCAAGAAATAATGACGCCATTCAAGTGAAATTTATATCACAAATTCTTCCTGTTACAGGAGATAACTGATTACATTTGTAGAGCTATAGAAGACTTTTTCGCTTCAAAATTCAGTATCGTGTGAAGGTGCCTCGAGCAATAATAACAGCCTCTGCAGGGCGTGGCATAGAATGGAAGAGGTTTTTGATATCGTCCACTTCCAGGCTGCTTCTGTGCGGGTTCGGAGTTTATTGGTGAAAATCTTTCAAGTACGTGGAGACAATATAAATAGACAAAGTCGTCGCTCTTTCCACGTTTTTCTTTAATGAACACATAGCAACCGAAAAATTATATTTCATTCCTATGGATTTGTGAAGTCAGATGCTGACAGATAAACACACATAGCGGCATGGATTGATGGCACTGTGGCGTAAGGCGAATACACTCGGCTTGTTATCGAGAGATCTGGGGTTTGATTCTAGTGGTGTCGAAATAAAAATTTTTGGTTGCTGTATGCTAATTAAAGAAAAACGTGGAAAGAGTGATGACTTTGTCTATTTACGTTGTATCTTCGTATTTGGAAGATTTTCACAATTTCTCTCGCCCTTTGGATTTATTAACAATAATTAAATAGCTTCTGCCTTTAAGCCCCACCAGATGGAGACGTCTCAGTTGCTGAGCCCATACCTACGGATTTGTGAAGTCAGATGCTGACAGATAAACACACATATCGCTGTGGATTGTTGGCACCGTAGCGTAAAGCGAATGCCCTCGGCTAGTTATTGAGATATCTGGGGTTCGTTTCCAGCGGTGTCGAAATACAATTTTTGTTGCTCTGTGTTAATTAAAGAAAAACGTGGAAAGAGCGATGACTTTGTCTGTCTATTTATATTAGAGTTTATTCGTGGCGACTAGTGGAGGAGTTGACGGGCCAGTCGCTTAGGTACCATGTCCCCGGGCATGTTCGATCGGGGACATATCCAACGAACGTGAAGGCCAGAGAAGAAGTGATATCTGTCATACATGGAAGATGTCTTGGGCATTCCAGACCACCTGAGGCCAAACATTGTCCTGCTGGAATATAGCGCCAGGACAACTGTGAAGGGAGAGTATCATCTCTGACTCTAAAACATTCCTGATGTACCGCTGGTTGTTGAGGGTTTCCTCAATTCGTATCAGGCGAGATCTCGAATTGAACCAAATGTCGCCCGGAACCATGACATTTGGCGTTGCGCAGGTATGATGCTTCAAGCTGCCATTCACCACGATGTTTTCTAACAACGCAGTTGACCATCATGGCGCATCAAGTTGAATTGCGAAAACGTCAGGAAACGCGACTTGTTGCCAATAAGCACCCAAATATCTGTGTTCGAAACCCCATTACAGTTTGATGCGTCTGTGGTTGAGGTTCAAAGGAATGCGCAGCAATGAGCTGCTAGAGACTAGTCCTCTGTTAAGCAGCCGACGTTGAACTCTGCTGGTGGACGTTGAACTCTGCTGGTGGACGTTGAACTCTGCTGGTGGACGTTGAACTCTGCTGGTAGACGTTGAACTCTGCTGGTGGACAAGGCCTGACCTGTGACTGTGCTACCACCACTCTCTGTGCTATCAATCACTGCCATGCGGTAGAAGTGTCTGTCATCCCGTTCAGTCGTACGATTTTGCGGTGTATTTCTCGGATTTCTGTGCGTGCGAGCCTCATCTGTCCACTGACGGCCCCGTTCGTATCACCGTACTCGGGTATCGTCCCGTACCAGTGGAAATTTTGCGGTAGGAAAATCCAGATTCTCTCATCCCAATAATCCTTCGTAGCTCAAAGTCCTCTAGGTGCTCATAATGCGACTTCTGTGACGGTCATAGCACAAGAAACACTCTTTCGACGCAACGTCGGGTCTTCATTGATTGCAACATCTCGTTTGAGCAAGGTCTTTATATCCAAAACTGAACAGTTCGAAGGGCACTGCTCCAAAACCACATGCACATTTTCATTGACATTTTAATAATTTGCATGTCCCAGTCTGCTGTACATATCCTGCAAGTTTCAAGTTAATCACAGAAATCCTTCATGGTACTGCAATTTTCGCAAAACAGTAGCGCATTTTCTGCTTACAGCTTTAAATTTTGCGGATAATAAGTTAACACTAAGGTGTGCAGAAACTGTTTTAAAGTTACATGCCTTAAAACGTTTAAGGATTTTCGGTTATTTTGCTATATTAATGCAAAGAAAATATTGAATTTAATCGTAGTACATTGAAATTGCAATGGCCCAAAATTAGATGTTGCTGATTATGAAAAAATACACAAAAATGAGTCGTTTGCACATGACGGTTCAATCAGAAATTAATTACTATGAATTTTACAATTGAAGTTTAATTTGGGTTTTCTTCCAGATTTTTAGTTTGTACCACATCTGTCATCAGAAGGTAGGATTTAGGCGTATTATGAAAGTTTCTCGGTATCTACTCTTATTTTCCAAACTATCGTCTTTTCTTTTCTTGTTTGAGTGTTTAATGACTGTCGTAAGCAGCTCAGTGGGCTATAAGCAATCGCCCGGTCCTCATTTCCTCTGGTTCAAGGGAAGGAAAAGAACCAGTGCAGTAAAATAAACACGGCTTACTTGGGATTCGAACCCGGACCCATCTCCAAAGAGTTATTAGAAGACAACGTCTCATATCGCTTGGCGGTTGGTCACCGCGACGGTTAAAATGATCTTCAATGTTTTCTGAAATTTCTTCTGATTTGTATTGAAAAGTTATGCCTATTGAAAAAGTTAAGAATTGATTCTGAATAATTTTATATGAGTCCAATTCGTATCATGTCTGATAAGTGCACATATATCTGTGTAACACTGTTTAATGGGAAAATATTTTTTTCATTTCTGATTTGCGCATAGAAATTCTATCACTTAAAATATCTCCTGTTTGTCCAGTGCAAGGAAGTGCACAACAGAAATTCATGTGGTAGATGACATCATTTTTTTAAAGGGATATTGTTTATTCTTGACTTAGATACTGACTGAATTGAAAATCACTAAAAATAATTTCATAGGAACCCCTTTTTGTTAAACATGAAGTTCAGAAAAGCTGAAAACTTTTAAATCACACCTCACCATATATGAATGTGTGAGTGTGTGTGGCAGATATAGTTCGTCGTGAAATCGTGCTATTATTTTCAGTATTTCCATTGTTGTCCGAGCTGCAGTGACTCGTACCAAGTCGAATTTCCAAAAGCGGCGCTGCTAGAAGCAAAAATATTTACTATACTATTTCAACTGAAACCAGAAAGTGATGAACGAGACAGATGAGGAAGCGCTTATAATCTCGAACGTGCGTGTGTAAGTTGCTATTGACAACAGCGTGAAAATGTTCCTGTAATCACGAGAAGCTAAATAGAGTAGTGTCCCTTATTTGGGTATCCGGTGGTCTCAGTGTTTGCTGGTGACGTGTGTACGCCACTCTCCCGATGCATGCATTGGTTCTCTCTTGGTCTTCGGTTAAATAAATTATTTTACCTACGGCTCATAAAGGATTACACGAAGTGCGTTAAACTCATTTTCATTATATTCCTTCTGAAAGAGGAAATTCATGACTACAGCTGGAGCTATGGAAATAGAAAGAAATGGCGGAGGAAACCTAAGTTGGAACTTCATCGAATGAAAATATTTATAAGTTCTCATTGCGTTTTAACATTTTCAGTCTTGAGAAAGTCTCCCAGTGGAGGTGAAAACATGGCGTTTGAATCATGTATTGATTTACACAATACAAAACGGATTTCAGACTGAAGTAGCCTATGTTTATCTTTGCGTTTTGCATAGTTCGCACATTTCTGTTAAGTGCACATTCATTAAAATTGCACATGCAAACATTTATTTTACCCATTCTCGAAAGATTCTCAGGAAAACTACACTCGCCGCCCCGGTGGCGCAGTGGTCTAAGGTGCTGGCCTCTGATCATTCGTCCGTAAGGGGTCCGGGTTCGAATCCCGGTGAGGCATGTATGTTGTGTTTGTCTTACGGCACTGGCTCTATCCCTTCCCTGGAACCAGTGACCCTAAATTAGGGATGGGCGACTGCTTATAGCCCATTGAGTTGCTCACGGTGGTCGTTAAACCTCCAATTAAAAAAAAAAAAACTACACTCGAGAGAAGTTGAGATTTTTTTTTTGATTGGAGGTTTAACGACCACCGTGAGCAACTCAAGGGGCTATAAGCAGTCGCCCGTCCCTAATTTAGGGTCACTGGTTCCAGGGAAGGGAGAGAGCTAGTGCCGTAAGACAAACACACCATCCATGCCTCACCGGGATTCGAACCCGGACCCCTTACGGACGAATGATCATAGGCCAGCGCCTTAAACCACTGCGCCACCGGGGCGGCGAAGTTGAGATTGACAGAACATTTTAAGAAATCTGATATGACACAGATAAATTGTCGGATAATTTGCGTGAGTAAATGATCACACATGCACACAGACGTGACCCTAACGTTCATGAATCACTGGAAAATTTATCCATACCTATTTCGTTTATACCATAAGTGAAAACGAAATATTTTGTTCTTATCGTATAGTTGAAAAAAGAACGTCGAAGACGTTCCTACCAGAAATGGAAACGAGTGACTGGGGCAGAGGGGTCAACGGGTCGACAATTTCTTGTGCTTCAAACGGCTCGGATCAAGGTATCCCTGACCCGATTTCGACCCGGTTTAATTTCCGTTTTATTTTTGAAAAGTGAAAAAAATATTTTAAAATAAATTGCGTACCGTGGAATTTTGTGCTCGATACTGGTGCCCTCCGAGTTAAAAATGATTTATAATGCAAAAAATATTGTCATCTCTTTCTTAAAGCAACGGAGATTTCCACCGACCAACGATACGGCGCTGACGCCAGACACACCACTTCTTTTGCGTTTGTTTTCAGTGCGATTTTCCGGAACAAGGTACAGGCAAACACTAATTGTCCAGAGCAAGGTACAGGCAAACACTAATTGTCCAGAGCAAGGTACAGGCAAATACGCGTGTCACATTGTAAGACTTAGGCGTTACTATTCACATCGCATCTTTTGCATTTAGCGTTCAGAGGTTTTCGTTTGATGTGCTAACATCCCATTCCCATGACATGTCGTATCGGAATTAATTCCTTATTTACTAATACGGTTGAAATCAGTATTAAGGAGACTGAAAAAGATGTCGTGGCCAACAAATACGTTGTTGAAAAACAAAAAAATGTTTGACTGATTAGGATCTTGTTCTTGTCAGCGTTTGCTAGTTTGCTCTTACGACTTTATCACAAGTTATCTTTTTTTTTTTTAGTTGGAGGTTTAACGACCACCGTAAGCAACTTATAACGAAGTGAATTTCTCCGTCATTTCTATCCGCGCCAGGATTCGAACCCGGGTCCCCTCATTCCGGAATAAGTTGCTCTACCAATTGAGCTACGCGGACGTTTTATTCTGATTCCTATCTGCCTTTATGTCGTGTGCGTCCTTCTGGCAGGTACGTCACATCTCCTGGTACGTTACATCATCTCCCCCTTATTTTTTTTTTTTTTTCGAAGTGCTGGAGAAGGGATTCTCTTATTTTTCCTATCTCGCGGTGTGGAAATAACATCACACCAATGCGAGATTTTGAACGGTCTGGTCATCCGGATAGTTCGGGCGCCATTATAACGAAGTAAATTTCTCCGTCATTTCTGTCCACGCCAGGATTCGAACCCGGATCCCCTCATTCCGGAATAAGTTGCTCTACCAATTGAGCTACGCGGACGTTTTATTCTGATTCCTATCTGCCTTTATGTCGTGTGCGTCCTTCTGGCAGGTACGTCACATCTCCCCTTATTTTTTTTTTTTCGAAGTGCTGGAGAAGGGATTCTCTTAGTTTTCCTATCTCGCGGTGTGGAAATAACATCACACCAATGCGAGATTTTGAACGGTCGGGTCATCCGGATAGTTCGGGCGCCATTATAACGAAGTAAATTTCTCCGTCATTTCTGTCCACGCCAGGATTCGAACCCGGATCCCCTCATTCCGGAATAAGTCACTCTACCAATTGAGCTACGCGGACGTTTTATTCTGATTCCTATCTGCCTTTATGTCGTGTGCGTCCTTCTGGCAGGTACGTCACTTCTCCTGGTACGTTACAAACTCAGTGGGCTATAAGCAGTCGCCCGTCCCTAATTTAGGGTCACTGGTTCCAGGGAAGGGAGAGAGCCAGTTCCGTAAGACAAACACAACATCCATGCCTCACCGGGATTCGAACCCGGACCCCTTTCGGACGAATGATCAGAAGCCATCGCTTAGCCCACTGCGCCACCGGAGAAGCAATGTTTAATTTATGAGTGCCATTTCCTTCTGAAGCGCAATGATGAAATCAACATCCACATTTCGGAAACTTTCAACTCATCACAACCGTGTGAAAATTGGTGTTGCTGCTAAACATATTCTGTAACTTGATATGTTATCTAGAGAACAGCAAAATCTGAAATTAAACATACAAGTTACTTAATTCAAAAATTCTGATTGTATCGTCATCAGAATTAAATGGAACAGCCTTAACATTATTGCGGAGGTACTTTTTGACTCTCGCAGATGCGTTTTAAAGCGTGTGTAAAACAGTATGGTTATGTCTTGCAAATAAAGGACGACAGTTCCAACACTTCCTGTAAGTAAATAAGTAAATGTACACGTTTATATGTTATTCGTTATACGTTTTTTGCGTTCTATACGTCCTTATAGGATATACGCTGCTCACCACACATCACGTTTGTATATATGTTCTACACGTTTCCAATTCTGCCATTATATATACACTGAAGAGCAATTGAATTAGAGACAGCTGGCGTTATGCAAATGAGACGCTGTGGTCGGCCCTGCAAACGGAAACGACATGACGTATGCAGCGATCCGACAATATAAGGAGTGATGAGACGGGAATCAGTAAGAGTCGGACGCAGTATGGGTAAGACGAAGGATCTAAGCGCATTCGATCGTGGCCCAATTGTTGGTGCACGACGAATGGGGAACTCCATCTCGGAAGTCGTGCAGGCACTGGGATTTTCACGAACCACTGTGTCACGGGTGCACCGTGAGTATATCGAATCCGGTAAAACCATCCCTGCAAGGGCCAACTGCCGTGGACAACAGCGTGTGGATGAGCGGGGTCATTGTCGGCTAGCTCGTATTGTAACAGCGGATAGAAGCGACACATTGCAAGAAATCACTCGGCAATTTAACGCTGGTGCACAAAAACGTGTAAGCAGTCACACCATCCAGAACCATCTCCTTGCTATGGGGTACAGAAGCCATCGTCACACGAGGGTACCGCTACTCACCGCACATCACAGGGTGCAAAGATTAGCATGGGCGCGAGAACATCACCACTGGGCCCTAGACATGTGGAAAAATGTTGCCTGGAGTGATGAGTCGAGATTCACGTTGGTACATGCTGATGGCAGGATACGAGTACGGCGCAAACTACATGAAGCGATGTATCCTTCTTGCCAGCAGGGTAAGAAGGATACATCGCTTCTGGGGACTGTTTACGTGGACTGAAATGGGACCCCTGGTACGTGTGACATCGTTCCTTACAGGTCAACGTTACCGGGATATTATGAACGACCATTTGCTCACGTTTGTGCGTCTTCAACATCCCACTGGGGACCTCATCCTGCAACAAGACAATGCACCGTGCCATCGCTCCCGAATTGTATCCGAATGGTTGAATAAACACTCCACCGACGTGACTTCGCTTCCTTGTTCAGCTAGGTCACCTGACCTCAATCCCATCGAGCACATCTGGGATGCCCTCAAGAGAGATGTTTAAGGCTCTGACCCCCTCCATCAAATCTTCGTGAACTGTGAGAGCTTGTTCAGGGGTCGTGGATCCGTATGGCTTCCCAACGCTTCCGGTGTCTTGTCGAGTCCATGCCGATACAAATCGCCTTCGTCATCAAGGCGAAAGTTGGTGCTACACGTTACTAGAAAGGTATCTCTAATTCAGTTGCTCTTCAGTGTATGTACATACATAGTAACTAGTTCGTCTAGGGGAATTTAAATGCTGCCCTACTAATTCAATCAGCTATCATATTCGGAACATCTTTATTTGGGGAACACATAACACAAATAAAATAAGACGATAATTAACAACTTAAAATGTAAACATTCTCTAACAGACAACTGCCATCAACCACCTTCTTCTCCCAACGAACTTCTGCTGCTCTGTTCTACACGCGCGCTCGTTAGACAGTGTTCTGCAAGTGCGTTATCTCAACTGTGAAGCGCTCGCTATAGATAGTGCTCTGCACGTGCGTCGTCTCATTTATGAGGTAGAATTGTGGTTACCTGTAGTTAGTCGATTTGAACAAGCAGATATCCTACATACTGTATATAGATGATTATGTATAATTACAAATTAAGTTTCGAATTTATAGTTCAAAGCAGATTTGTCCGGGTCTGTTACGGATCTGGGCACCAAAATTTTGAACTCTTTCCAATTGTGGTTTCTACCTCTTATTTTTCACATTATACTTCCCAATTATTCAGCAGACACTGGCATTAATTTAGGCAAAACAAAAGAATTCTGTCAAGAGCTTTGTACATTTGTACATTATTCTACCAAGCTGAACTTTCTGAACTTTTCTCGAGAGATTCTACTTCAATTGTTCGATTTTCCTAATTTTTCCGTCAGTCTCATGTTGCTTACTTTTAGCACTCATTCCGTGGGAAAAGCAAGCAAAATTTTTATATAAATTTGTCAAACAGTACATTTAAGGGATACTATATAATTTTAAAATTTTTGTAGTAGGTTTCGTTAGTAGGTAGGGCTACAGCATCTGCCCCATCTTTGGTGGCAAAGGTAAAACATTATATGGTGCATGAAACCAGTGGCGAGCCCAGAAATTTTTGTCGTGGGGAGATACGACATTTTTTTAGAAGGGGTTACGAATTTTTTTCATACCACTATTATGGGTGCATTTTTAAAATGTATGCCACATCCGCGGAAAGATTTTCAAATAAATATTGCTGAAAATTATTAATACTCTTATTGCCTACACTATTATCACCACATAATTGGCTGCCACTCATATTTTGCTATTTATCTGTGCAGAAAACAAGAATACAACATTACTTACTGTTAAAGGTACAAGAAATTCTACACTCTGTAGATCGAAATAAAAATTTACCTTCTAGAGTGAAACATTCTTTATTTGTATAATGGCGCTTTTTTCATTGTACAGTAAGATTAACAATCCCTGACACTGATGACACTTATTTCGACAAATATTTTTGATTTGATTCAGCTCTTGTTTACGCTTTCCAACCGTAGGTTGAAGAAGCATATATGCTCCAGCTTTGTCCGTCAGTCCGTCCGCACGATAACTGGCGTAAAAATGGTTCGATTTCGATGAAATTTTAGCATGTGGTAGGGGACCACCTGGGGACGAACCCTATTGAAAATGGGACAAATGGGGTCAAAGGTCACGACGTAGGAGTGGGATCTATTCCATTGCACTTATACGTCATAACTTGCGTAAATATGGTTCGATTTCAATGAAATTATACAATGTGGTAGGGGACCACCTGGAGACGAACCCTATTCAAGATGGGTGAATTCGGGTCGAAGGTCAAGACATAAGAGCGGGATGCATTCCATTGCCTTTATGCCCCATAACGTGGGGGAGATGTGACGTACCTGCCAGCAGGACGCACACGACATAAAGGCAGATAGGAATCAGAATAAAAGTCTGCGTAGCTCAGTTGGTAGAGCGACTTGTTCCGGAATAAGCGGCCTCGGGTTCGAATCCCGGCGTAGACCGAAAATGACGGAGAAATTATACTTCGTTATACATCTTTTGGGCAGTGTTCTTTTTCTTTGTGGGCAATCCTACGGTTCCACAGTTTCAATGATGCAATGAATTCTTCTTGCGAGCCATTCAAGTCACCTGTATAAAATCTAGTTAAAGTTTTGAAACCACCAATATCTTGAGAAGATGGTGGCACATTGGGATTTGTTGAGAAAAGTGACTGGAATCCTGATAAGATCGATTTGTGCGCGAGAAATCTATTCTCCAAAGCACTAATAAATATGTCTAAAAATGGTACATGAATTGAAATACTGTAATAGTCTTCTAAGTTTTCTATGTTTATGTTACAGCGTAATTTTGTTTTGATGTGACTCTTGGAATTTTAATCAAAACTCCTTGCTCTTCAGCGTGCTTTACAGTAATCTGAAATAAGTCATGGAATTCAAATTTGGTATTGCCTTGCCTCCACAGAAACTTTCAGTATACCCATGCATTGTCTTTTCATTACAATGAGACATTCTGGTACTTGGCTCTTTGCCTCTTCCAAGTCTTCATGGAGAAAACACGTTCAATTGTTGCCATGAGATATAAAAACAATTTCAAATACTAACAAAACTTTGGCCTTTAAAATCGCGTTTTTGAAATATTGAAAGGTTCCAATTTCAATTTGGGGAGGGGTTAACTCTGTAAACCCCACCCTTGGGCAGGCTACTGTATGAAACACGCAGCAACATGATGCAGTGGGTGCAACCTCTCGTCAGTCAGTTTGGATATAATACAACAGGTACAAGATCGCTTCACATACTTGGGTGTTTCATAATAGTTTGTTTTTGCCCTGAAAGATGATGCAGCTGGTGTAGCACCGCTTTTTGGTGCAACATACCACAAAATTTTAACAAGGTATTTGTGTAAGAAGTAGTACTTTTCTTACACTGTTATTTCTGAAGTAGCTTCTTAGATAAAACGTGGATTACTAGTATCAGGTACGTGGTGATGCTGCTGCAGAAATATTGCAGTATTTTTCTTTTAACGGAACGCTTAACGTATGATAAATGTACGTTTGCAGGTCTCCTTTTGTTTTAGTTTATTTTGAGACATACTTTAACTATATTGTCATTCTCGTGATCTAAAACTCGTTATATAAAATTTTGGTTATACCCTCAACCACTTTGAGTTTATTATACCGGAAGCAGAATATACGAATTTAAATCATCTCTTGGTGTGAGCGTTTGAAAATATCTTGACTTTCCAGATCCCTCCTCAGTGACAAATAAAGGTCGATGAACTTATGCTAAGAATGCCAAAGGACCTGTCAAGAAAAGTCAGTGCAATGCTAACGAATGAAACCGGGTTAGATATCTGTAAAAGAAAGGAGGAATTTGAGACTCATTCTAAATTATTCATTGTCTGATAGACAGTAGGGGAAAAAGGAAAATGCAGAGCAGCGAAACTACGAAGTCCAAGAACAGACGTAAAAGTGCCTAAAGTACGATTGTCCCTGTCCATCATCAAACAATTACGCATGCATATTTGCTTTTCTTATTTTCCTTATCTCCCAGTATCACTATCTTGGACTGTCTAATTCTACACGTATGATTACTAAATCGACTGAGATATGTAACCTGCGGAGGGCAGAATGGTTTTCCCTAATGCTTCGCCTAGGGCAAATTTTTTTAACAGCAGTCACAACGTTCTGCCAAGCTAAAATGTCATTAACTAGGCGTGGCTCACGTTGTGCATTGTTTTTCTTTGAAATCGGAATGCTGAACCCTTTATTTTGGACTTACGTCTGATCGTGATGCAATAATTAGAGCTCGTGAGATGGAGAGAGTGGAATATTTTCACCCCTGAAACAGGACTACGTTCTGTTTCATCAACAAAAATTAGTTGAATAAACAAAATCTGGTTGAAGGAAAGGATTCTTTGAAAAAGCAATATGCTGTTTGAACTTCAGATGTGTTCAAAGCATACAATAACAGAAGTGGGACAAGAAAAGCATTAAAATAAAAATAAAATATTTGCTAATGCAAAATTTTGAAAGGGAGTTTTTGCTTAACTGCAGGCGGCATTAATTTAGAACTGCGTTGCAACACAAGTAGTCTTGTAATACAGAAAAATAAAGGATCACGCAGTGGATCTTAGGGAGCGAGATAATGAAAGCTTCTGTCGTAGGAGTTCTTTATAAGCTGTTGATTTGTGTTACTTTGTGCACTGATTTTCATAAAATGAAAAAAAAATGAAGAAAAAATATATCATAATGATTACCCTGACTTGTCTCTCCAATGAATGCTTTCGGAAACGAGAGGAAACATCGTTTTCGTTTGTAAAAGTTTACGTCGTTGTCATTGTCAGATACCTTCGTTTAGAATTTTCTTCCTTCTTTAATTATTATAAAAAACGTATGTTTAGGCGTCTTTGATTTTCTTAGGATTTTGTTTCCTTTATGCTTCCTTAACTATTAGCGGTATGACTGAATAAATCAGTGAAGAGACCAATTTTCTGTTTTTCACTCTCATAAAAAAATAAAAATTATTTGCTTCTCTGATCAACGGCCTAATTAAATACACTCATCTTCAAAAACAATAGTTACACCCAGAAGGACGAGTCGGATTGCAATGTTATTCGGGATAAAAGTAAAGGTTACAAGGAACAATAAATGATTAAAAATTGAGATTGATATGGGCAATATTTATTGAGCTACATGCTAATAAGTAGTGTCTCGCAGTATGGCGTCGGGCCGCCATGTTTGCTCACACAGCACGCCAGACGTCTCGGCATGGAGTTGTGCAAGCACCTAATGGTGTCTGCGATAAGCCATCCCATGCAGCTTAAATCTTCTCACGCAGTTTCTGCAGATTGTGCGGTAGGGGTGGAGTGTGGATAGCGCGTCTAATAGCATCACACACATTTTCAATTGACGATAAGTCTGGCGATGCGGCTGGCCATGGCAAAGTGTCAGTACCTTGAAGGCAAACTCTCGAGACCAGCAGCATGCGGATGAGCGTTGTCCTGTTGGAAAATCGCACCAGAGTGAGCGTTCAGGAAAGTATGGCTACTGGTTGCAGTACCTCATTAACGTAACGTTGGGCTGTCAGAGTGCCTGTAATGAACACCAAAGGTGATCTGGTATCGTAGGCACTTGCACCCCACACCACGACACCAGGCCTTCTGGACGTGTGACTCCCGACAGCAAACCGTTCATCTTGGCGCTGACCTGTAACATCTTCAAAATATTTCTTCCTGCAGGGCATCGCACCGGCAGAAAGTTATTGCCAACTGGAGGATGGGTGAAAAAAGTTTAAGTTTGATGTAATTCCTTTTCTGACTTTCAGATAGACATTCAATATAAGCTACGATAAAGATATTTCTCATCTTGGAAATCCTTTCAACCGCTGAAGTTCTGAGTTCTGATGTTTTAATGAAGAGAAACAGAAGCATTCGTCTATGTTCCATGCCAGAGAAGTTCGAAAGGCACAAGCCAATATGCAATATATCGTACCTAATCATAGCAGAAAGAATGTATGCACCTGGTGCATAATAAAGAGAACTAACCATGATCAGGGCTGTTCTAATTAGGCTTCCTCTCTCGATGACAATGATGAGCATTTTCTGCAGCAAATCTTTACATTTTCTAATTTGGCTTCCTTTCTCTGTGACAATGATGAGCATTTTCTACAGCACATTTTTACATTTGATGAAATATGGATGCGTCATAAATTTGCAAAACGAGGGAACACTAGTCATTTCTTCCTGTAAGAGAACTTTAGAGAATTGTCATCTATCAAGTATTGTTGTAACTATGTATTGAGATTATCGTAATGCCTTCTTGACGAATTTACTGCTTCGCGTTGTGTTTCTAAATGCTGATACCCACTGTCGCAAGCTCAGTAGTGAACGTTCATCGCAAACGGCCGGCAATTCTAGGAAAAGGCGGTTACCACCTGTGTAAGTTGCGAGTAGTTATGGCCCTGCAGGTAGAAAATTCTAATCCACAGCCTTACAGTTAATATTTCGCACCCATAGGTGTCCTTGAAGCAGCAGCTATCTAGTAAAGATTTAAAATTAAAGGAACCGATCTGCAGGATGCCATGTTTCTGTGGCTACAGAACGCTGACGCCAATTTCTTTCAAGCAACAGCAGGACAAACCTCTCAGTGCATGTGATTAATGTATAAAGAAGTAACGTGTGTTATAGGCTTTATAAAAGTGATTAATTCATTGACTGAAAAATAAAAGGTATCTTCACAACCCCGAAATAGATGCCCGTGGATAGTGGCACTGGTTTTTCAGCTAATATCCCAAGCTAAGTCCAAGTTCGAGCTCCGAATGAAGCTAGAGCAGTGCTTTGTCATAAGGCGTGGGCTGTCTCCTTTTCCAGGAACCAGCTGCCCCAAATTAGGGACGTATGTATTGCTCACGGTGGTCACTAAACCCCGAAACAAAACAATACAAAAAGAAAATGTCCATAACCTTACTTTTCAAAACCTAGGAAATTCACTCAGTGACTTCTCTATTAATATGATGAGTGTCTAATAAAACAGATTCACGTAACATCACTTTTACAGCATGGAGTGTTAGTATTCGATTTCCAGCAAGTGATTCCTTTAAAAAATTCATCACGAGGATGTTTGCTGACATTTTTGATATATGATTTATATTTTTTTACATTTTGTTATGATCTCGTACTTCATTCATTCATTCAGAATCATTAAATTCTAAAATATTTTTTTGTATATCATTCAGAAATGCTCTTGCTTTTCCAAAATTCGAGATGAATTGAATTCTCCGATGAACGCAAGTTAAAAATAAATGGCTTTTTCTTGCAGTCACTGTTCAGAAACTGCTTAAGACCCAATTCGTCGTGCTTCCAACTTCTAGTTGCATGTAAATCGAATGCAGGAAGTGCATGAGATTTGGGTTGTTTTCCGTCCGTCTCTCTGTCCTTAATTCTGCTTTCAGTTGTTGATTTCACGAAATTACTTGTACTATGCTGCTCATTTCCCTTACTTATGTGCAACACCTAGTCATTACGATTTTTTTCTCCTTTCATACCTTCTTTCTGGATATATTAACATTAACAATTTGATTATTTATTCCGTTCTACATTGGCGAACATGTGTCTTGTCTCTATTTCTATTTTTAGTCTTCTATCGCCCAATGTTCTTCTCCAGCATTCTAGCTTTTGCTCCAATTAGTTTTGAACTTTGTATTTTTTTTTCATATCTCTTACCCATTTTGCTTTTACATTTTTCAGATTTCTAGCTTATCTGTTTTACCTTTCTTTGCGCTTCTTTAACATTTTTCTGTTTTTCCGCTTCTTTGTTTATAATTTTACCGTTTTGCAGTTTTTGCTTTTAATATGTAATTTCTTTATGGTAGAAAAAATGTGTCTCATTATGTTTACCCAATGTTTGTGAAATGAGGTACCTACCTACGCAAAATCATAGTTATGACTGCCATGTAAAAAGATTTTTGTAAAAATTGTATTCCCATGAATTTTTGCTAGTCAGAGATTTGAAAAGATTTATTAAAAAGGTATTGCACAATATGTTCATATTGAGGTGGATGCTTGGATAGACAGAAACAGAAGACTGTTTTCCTAAATACCACTCAATTATAAAAGAAGTTTAAAGTGGAAATTGCTTAAACTGAATTGCTCATCTAGTATAGATTTTAAAATGGTTTTGTGAGGCCTCTAATTTAATGTAATATACTCCTTTGAAAACTTTCAATGTTCTTTTAGAAATTTGCCGTAGAATGGGCTTTGTTGCTACGTAAAACCATAACACAAATGGTATAGGGTTCAACCCATTATTCTCAGGTGCAAAACACAAGGCGGTACATGTCTCCAATTGGAGGGCAATCTCCTTCATCTCAGTGCATTACCTTTGTTTGAGAGCAAGAGATTTCGGAGAAGGTTGCGACACACTATGTTGATGTAAGATCGGTCTCCTGCTGGGCCCGGGGCAAAAACTGTCCTGCCAGACTCCACCCAGCTACAGCACAGATTGAAGCTCATCCTACGATCTTGCCGGTATGTAGGACGAGATCTGTAGGTGGCCAATTGGCAGCAAGGACAACGCCATCTCACTCTGGTGCGTAGGAAGCGTAACGTTGACACATCCGTGCACTTGACGCCTGCGGAACGACTCGAGTATGCAAACTTGCTTTCTTTTCTTTTTTTCCTATCTCTCTTTCTTTTCTTAGTTAAAAACGTTCGGCCTACAGTGAGCAGGCTCAAAACGAATCGATAGTATTTCAAAACCAGTACTCATATATTTGTCGTGATAAACATATACGTAGTTAAATTTAGTGGAATCAGTATACTCAGTGGCGACGACAGCACAGACTTTGGAGCTGAAGCTCATCGGATGCTGAAGAACTCAGAAAAAATGAGCGTCTACTGCTGTAGGGCTCAAGGTGGGGAGGGGGTGCATAAAATTTGAAGTGCTTGGCAAAATTTTTGCTAAAAATATTCCGTTCATGCACATTTTACTCGGCGCTGCCCCAGTAAAAAAGCAAAAAAAAAAAAAGTTTTCAAGTATGTACTGTATGTAGTATTTCTTCAATGTATGCAGTATTGAGAACCATGGATACGAGACTCCATGGCTTTTAGTTACTATTTCTTTGTAATTTTAGCTTACTAACGTCCTTTATTTTACCCTTTTTTAGCACGTCTTTTGTAAAAAACGATCGTGCTTATGTTACCGGTTTGTCCGTCCGTCTGTACCCACGATATCTCTGCAAATTAGTCCGATTGGAAGAATTCTTTTTGCATTGGGAAACTTGAAATATACGAATGATGATCCTTTATTTCGTTTTTTTTTACGATGTACAATTTCGCCGCTAGAGGGCGTAAATGCAGATGATGTCGAATTCAAAAGTATGCTTTATCCACATATTTGCTTCTAAACATCCGATTGAAAAAATTCTTTTATCTTTGGATTCCATTTATATCGAAGAGTATTTTAGATACAGTTACTTTTTCAAATTACGCATAGATTTTCCGCTAGGGGCGTAAAAGTAAATTACATTTTTCCCGATAAGTCTTCTTCTAACACTCCGATTTGAAAATTGTTTTCTTGAGTGGATACACCTGCTGATGGAAATCTTTTGCATATAATTTCAAATTTTTGGTAATTAATTCTTTGGCCACCAGGAAGCGTAAGTGTTAATTTTTGCTTCTCATGTATTTGCCATACAATCTGAGCTTCTAAAATATCGATTGAAAAAATTATTTCCTGGACTGATGCCACTCACATTGATAAACCTTTTCGGAATATTTTCTTCTTAAAATATTCCACAGTTTCTCCACCAGGGGCGTAGATGTATATCTTATTTTCGTCAATATCTATACTTCTAGGAGTCCGATTTGAAACATTTCTTCTTCGTCGGATAGTGTTTTCAGTGCGACATGTTTTTCATATAATTTCAAAATTTTCAAGTAATTCATAGACTTTCCGCTAGGGGACGTAGAGGTAAATTCCGTTTCCCCCTATATCTCTGCTTCTAAATCCCCGATTTGAAAATTTCTTTCTGCACCGGATAGAGCTCCGGATGGGAAATCCCCTGCACATAATTTCTAATTTTTGTAAAAAATGGTTTGGACACCAAGGCGTAAGTCTTAATTTCCGCTTCTGATATATTTGCAGCAAAATATGAGCTTCCAAAATCTCGATTGAAAAAAAAAGTCGTTTGTTGACCGATACTACTCATGTCGACAAAACTATTAGGAACATTTTCTTCTTGAAAAAATGCATGGTTTCTACGCCAGGGGGCGTGGCGTAGATGCATATCTTATTTTTGTCAATATCTCTACTTGAAGGAGACGGATTTGAAAAATTCCTTCTTTGTTGGATAGTGTTGCCGACGCGAAATGTTTTTTCTATAAATTCAAAGTTTTCAAGTAAATCATAGACTTTCCGCTAGAGGGCACAAAAGTAAATTGCATTTTCTGCGTTATTTCTGCTTCTAAAACTACGATTTGAAAAATTCTTCCTGTATCGCATACAAGACCTGATGGAAAATATTTTTCATATAATTTCTAATGTTTGGTAAAGAATGGTTTGGCCACCAGGGGCATAAGTGCTAATTTCTGCTTCTGGTGTATTTGTAGCAAAATCTGGGCTCCTGAAAACTCGAATAATTTTTTATTTTTTTTTGGACCGGTACCGCTCATATAGAAAAACCTTTTGAGAATACTTTCTTCCTAAAATAATGCATGATTTTCCCACCAGGGGACGTAAAGTCACATCTTATTTTTGTCGATATCTCTGTTTCTAAGAGTCGATTTGAAAAATTCTTAGTGTATTGGAGAGCGTTTCAGGTGCCAAATGTTTCTCATATAAATCCATGTTTTTCTTAACGCACAAGTCTGAAACCAGAGGGCGTAAGCTCACGATTCCGTTTACAGCAATATCTGAGGCATTAAAAACCCGATTGAAAAACTTCTTTCTTCCGTCAGATACAATTGTTTTCCATACCGGTTCCATTGACTTTGAATAGCTTTGATAAATTTAATTTGCATCAGAACGGATTCAAAAGATATGCTTATAACACCAGACTAATCAGTGTCATCTTTCTTGTTATTAATATTTGGCCACTAGCGAATTTTAGTGTATAACCCTACGAGGAATCTCTCTCTCTGTCTCTTTCATTTTTTAAAACTATAACTGCCAAAAATCTTGTGTCTTTCTACTACTCTATTAGACACTGGCTCAAAGGATTCACTCCATTTCACTGAATAATACAATACTGAATTAAACAAATAATTCATTTTATGCAACAAAATTTCTGAGAATTCGAAAAATTCACTCACGTTTTTCCACATTCCCTAAAATCTTAGATTGTTGCACTCACCATATTTGCACTGCTTAATTTTTTTCGAGGTGGTGGTGGAGCGAGGGAGGGAGAGGGGGGGGGGGAGGATGAGTTCAAAGGAAAATTGGGTGGGCTGAAGCCCATTCTATCTCACCCGTGTGTTGCGCCCAAGTATACCTTAAGGATCGTACTGGGCTTTACCCTGGGCCAAGATTTCTGTACGCGAAGATGTTGAGGACCCTCGATAACTTTCTAACTCCTATTACTTGCGTTATTTAGTGTGTGTAATGTAGCTACAAAATGCTCATAGGTGAAAAATACGGTAATAATAATGCTGATAGATATGCATTTCTTTTTCAGCTAATGCATTTGAATCAAAAACTTTTGGAGACTGCTATGATTTTCAAATTGTTCAGCTAGTTTATCACTCTACAAAAAATCGAACGTAGGTCATTGATAAGATAACGCCAAAATATTAATGTGCTTCCCAAAAGCTGCGGTTTATTTATAAAATAATTGCAGTTCTTATTGTCGGTTCAACCCATAGGAAGTCAGGTTCAACCCATTACCCGAAGTCGGACGGCCGCGGGTGGCCTAGTGGGCAACGTTCGTGATTGCCACGAAAAGGACCTCAGGTTCGATCCCACCCAGGCAGGTACGAACGCTCGATCCACTAAATATCCGCAGTACGTCGGATGGGCACGTTAAGCCGTTGGACCCCGGTACTGCCCCCCAGTAATAAATAAGGGCGTCTTCCTCCCACTTTCTACTTCGCTTCCGTGTCACTTTCCTATCGTGAACTCTAGCCCAAATCTCCTAGCTTCCTATTTCTAAGGGTTGCTTAAGACCTGAGGTCAGACACTCCCTTCCTAAAATCCTCTACATATGATCTGATTACCCGAAGTTGACCTGTAGGAAAAAATTTATTTAATAGCCGTTCTCGATCAGAGCACAAGCTAAGCGGCAGTTACAACAGATGTTCTGCCACTTTGAACTGAAAGCTGCTGATGGTGAACAGTAATTTCCACAAAAAGGGCCGGACGAAGACCGAACCGCTGTTTTACAGAGCATTTTTAAACTCATTTAAATATATGACAATAATTTGTGCAGAAAAATTCTGACATGACAACTATTTAAATTCACTCATTTTGCATTGCGTTCGAAACAAAAAGTACTGCAGATTTTTGAATAAAACTACACGTAATTCAATAAAAATTCTTCTTCTTCATTAGCTGTTTGAGCAACGAGGAATCTCAACTGAAAACACAATCATCTTCCACTACAAATGAGATGGCCTGAGCTGGGCTCAAACGGTCTAGGAATAGCATCACCAGTTTCATCTTTACCTTCTTTTTTTATGTTAAAAACACTGCTAACCTGTCTTTCTTTTCTTTCTATTTTTTTGTATTGAGGTTTAAGGAGAGGAAATACAATTTTTCTCCATGCAGTATCTGTGATTCTTGTTTGCATGGGAAAGGAATTGATGTGCGATTGTGTGGTGTTTTAACTGCTTTTGTAGGAGATAGCAGTTATACGGAGGGGAGCATAGATAAAGGAGGGAAAAGAGAGATCAAGGAATTTCACATTGATAAAGGCACCAGGGTGGCTACTGCCCAGCTATCATTGCTCTGGGACACAACAAAGAGGACGATCTCCATTGTTAGAACAACCAGAAGCAATAAAACAGACGAGAAGGAAGAAAGGTGAAACCGCTAGTATCAATTTGTCATTGAAACTAAGATACATGGGAGGAAAATATTCGTTATTATGGTTTAATTATTATGGACGCAAGAGGGTGGGAGAGGTTATGCATACTGATTATGTAATGAAAAAGAGCATTGAGGATGATGGGAGTACATGGGACATTCTAAGGAAATTCTTCTGGGGAATCTATTAGGTTTTCAGGCCATGTTGCAGGTGGAATTACCTTCCCAATAAGGGTGACACACTATTTTTTGTAACATGCGCTTGCGTTTTCGATGGCCACTCTAAACCAAGTATCGTGCTGAACGCAGGGAAACAACAAATTAAACAAAGCCTTATAAATTGGTATTCTTATTGCCTCCCACTCAACATTCATCTCTTAAGTCTCAACTTGCTATAAAACATCTGAACAAGTCCAAGCGAAGGTACTTTATAAATCTGTACGCATGACAGTACGATTTTTTTATTGAAGGTTTGAATCTTTCTCCCTTCTCTGGAACCAGTGACACTAAATTAGGGTCGGGAGATTGTTTATAGCCCATAGAGTTCCGCGGTCGTTAAACCTCCAAACAACAACAAAAAAGTAAAACCAGATGATGTGATACCACACATAAGAAGTATTTTCAAGAACATTAGAATGACGTCTGAAAAGTTGAAGAAGAAAATAGTTCCAAACTAAATGAAATAATTAAAACTGTTGGAAAAGCACTAACTGAACTGAGCTATTTCGTCTAACATTATTCATGTCGATAACCTGTCATTTCATCGATTACTTTTTTGAGTTAAAAAGCGTATTCTCCCAAAAAGTCAATTTTCCGAATTTGAAAAAAGCAGCAGAAAACATAAGAGTTGAATTGCCGTTATTAGAGAAAATTGGATTTGACATAAACCAGCTAACATCAAATTGCGAATTTTTCACAGATGAAGGTACAAACATCGCACCTACTTTGAAATGTTACCGACGTTTAACATGTGCTTGCCATTTGATAAACAGAGTTTTGAAGCATAGTTTTCGGGAAATATCTGAAGAAAACCCACAGATGAGTCCTGTCGTGGAAACGCTCAAGTCTTCGGTAATATCAGGTAATGCCAAAAATACTGTCGTTTTTTCAACGTGTAAAGAAAAGAAAAAATCCGTACCTGGAACAGATGTTTTAATCCATATCATAAGTGCCCCCGGTAGTAACAACCTTCTCCCATCGATCGACAAGGTTTTGAATCCTAGACTTGTAGAATTCCATGGGTTTCGGTGCAAAAAAGGCAGAAAGGGTTCGCCGTACCTCCTCCACATTTCGAAGTGTAGTACCAGAAAGATGGTGTTGTCGGCTGCGAAAGAGGTAGTAGTCGGATGGAACGATGTCAGGGAAATATACCGGATGCGGAAGTTTTTTCCATCCGAACTCCTGCAACGTGACACTGGCCATTTTCGCTGTGTGCGGTTTTGCGTTGTGCTGTGCAGCAGCACGCCTGTACGATTCACGAGTGTTGGACATTTATCCTGCAAAGCAGTGCGTAGACGCTTCAGATGCTGACAGTAGACTTCCCCTGTAATGGTTTTGTCGGTTGGCAGCAGCTCGTAATGGATTATGCCTTGCATATCCCACCCCACAGATATCAAAACCTTTTGTGGGAAACTTCCTGGTTTCGCCACTGCTGTAGGCACATTCCCTTTGGGGAGCCACTGCCGTTTACACTTAATGTTGTGATAAACAATCCATTTTCTATCGAACGTGACAATTCTGTGCAAAAACGGCTTCCTTTTTTCACGGGAGATCAAAGAAGTACAAATATCCACAACCTGTTGTGGAGTGACATCATGGGGTACCCACTTATCCAGTTTCGACACATAACCGAGGTCCTGCAGATGCCGGTGAACAGTGGAATGGGTTGAATGAACAAGTGTGGCCAATTCCTCGACTGTTGATTGTGGATTTCCCTCAACATGCCGTCCGGGTCACTGCATATCCTTGAGGCTGGTGTTCCCCCTTCGAGATTTCTGGAACCAGCATTGACATTTCCTGACCTCCAGGGTACCCGGAACATATACGGCATTGCTGTTTCGTGTTGCTACTGTCGCTGAATGCCGATGGTGGAACTCGTATAGTATAATGTGCCTAATGTGGTCTTCTGACACTGCCATTTCCTATGCCGTTCAAGTACACAACGACTGCACCTAGAACTCCCGTTTTCGGTCTCAAGTGACTTGAAGGTCTGCTCGCGTGATCCCTCTTATACTCACAGTGGTCGACGTCATAGTCTGGGCACCAGGGGACTCACTACTGTTGATCTTGCGCAAAACGACATTACTTCTGGGATGACCTGATATATTTAAAAAAAATATGGGACTCCGTGAATGAGTTGAAGAGAACAGTACACCAGGAAAAAGAAATCAGACTGGAAAAAAAAAAAAGATTTTGTTATTCCTGTAGTAAAACATAATCTATAACACAGCAAAATAATGAATTCAAGGAAATCTTCTCTAAGAAAATTGAAGCTCGCCGATAAGAGAGAGTAAATAATAATAATAAAAATAAGAAGACAGCACACAGATACACAAATAGGAGGAGAATTACATTCAACTCTGCATATGTTTTTGTGGTATAATAACTTCAAAACGCATTACTCTTCTACAGCTATAGACTTCCCTCTAGCCATTTTCGTGAAGAAAAAAAGACAGAAAAGTGGTTAGGGAAAACATTCAAGATTAATGTCCTGCACGTGATTGTTTCGTTTTCGCATCCACAATTTACACTTTTGCTGCCTTGGTAGTAGCTCAGTAATCTAAGCGTTGGCTTCTGACCATTCGTTCGAGATAGTCCCGGGCTCGCGAGTTCCGGATGAGTCATGGATGATTTGCTTGTCTTACGGCACTGTCTCTCTCCTTTCTCTGGAACTAGTGGCCCTAAGTGCCCTAAGTTAGGAAGGGCGACTGCTTATAACCCATAGATCTGCTTACGGTTGTCGTCACTACTCCCCCCCCCGTACACACACAAATTTAAGACTTTGAAAATGAAGACTGAAGAAGTATCGAAACTCAGCCATTTTCACGTAAGAGCTACGATGCAATTTTCAGACACAAAAACAAAGAAATATAATCAAGATTTAAAAGCAAATTCCAACTCAGATGAAAAAAAAAGATGCCTGCAAAATTAATAGGTCACTCCAGCGTCCGAGTGGTACGGAGCTTTGTAACATAGTAATTGTACACCACTGGCCGTTAAAAGTGCAACACCACGGAAGACAAGAGATATCAAAGCCATATTTGCTGTACAGAAAGCAGATGATACAAAGGTGAATCGTTTACAAATACACCACGATCAGACGAGAGGAAAGCATAATAATCGGTATCTGGTGTAGAGTAAACATTTCAGGCAACTTCCTTCTTTGCACGGTACCTTAAAAACCTAAAGGAGTTAAAAAAACCCAACAAGTCCAAAAGGATTTTATTTGATTGTTAAAAAAATAAAACATTAAAACATGAGACCTTTCAGGCTTCCACTAAGCCCATTTTCAGATGAATAAAACAGTAGCACAAATCGGGAAGACATATAAGTATACATTTGTCAGTGTAACTGATGACGTTGTAAAACGGGCAGGTTTTGGGTGCGCCGTAGACACATTAGCAAGCATGCACATCCAATAAATCGTTGTCTGATAATAAAGAGATATTTTGATGGAAATTAAATCAAAGTTACGGTTATATCAATCCTGTATCCAACTGAAGAGGAATAATTCAAGTTATAAATGTTATACCAATCCTGTACCAGATGGGCTTAGCGGAAGCATTAAAGGTCTTAAGGTTTTAATGTTTTAATTTTCTAACAGTCAAATAAAATCGTTTTGGACTTGTTGAGGGTCTTTAATTCCTTTAGGGTTTTAAGGTTTATAAGGTATCGTGCAACGAAGGAAGCTGCCTGAAATGTTTACTCTATGTCACGCACGACAAAAACAGGGTCTTCACAATATCCGTGTAGCCACCATGGGCGGCAACTACAGCTGCTACACGGTCCAGCATTGAGAGGAAGAGACGTTGGATGTGTGTTTGGGGAATGTCCGTCCACACAGTTTCGATACGATGCCACAGTTCCTGCGTTGTAGCTGGGGGTGGTCGCTGGAGTGCCAGTTGTCCGGCGATCATGGACCACACGTGTTCAATAGGCGACATAACCGGGGACCGCGCGGGCCAAGGTAGACGTGGCACATGGTGGCGATCCAGGAAGTCTTGGACATTGCGTGCCACATGCGATCGCGCTTTATCCTGTTGGTATATGGCACCCACAGTCCCTGAAGATATGGTACAAGAACAGGCTCCAACACCTCAGTGATGTAATGATGGCTGTTCAACGTACAGACAACGCGGACGAGGGGCTCGCGGGAGTGGAATCTTCAGGCACTCCATACCATAACAGAGTGCCGGGTCGGTATGGCGCAGCATAGTGCAGGACTCACTCAGCCGGTGGCCGCGGTACCGCCAGACACGGATTCGTCCATCATGGTGTTGCAAACTGAAGCGGGGTTCGTCAGAAAACACGAGACCCTGCGATTCTCCCTTCCATGCGCAACGCTCTTAGCCCCATTGCAGTCACAGACACTGGTGTTGTACAGCCAAAAATAGCAGAAGCAATGGGCGCCGTACAAAAAACGCTTCACTGTTACAGACTTCGTCGAACCGTTCGTGCGGAGACTGGGTGTTGTGCCACACACCCGAACTGTTGATCTACGGTGGTTGATATGGCTGTACGATCGGCCCTCTCGTTCGGTGGTGTGATGGGTACGTTGAGATCTCGCTCGTCGGTGTGTTCGTTCATCCGCTACCCACTGATGCCATATTCTCCCCATCGTGACCGCATGCCGCCCCACACGAGCACCGATGTCTCGGAGTGATATTCCGCAATTCCGATATGCCACAATTCTCCTGCGATTCAAGTGGGAAACCTGCTGTTAGGGCTGCCGTTGTCTTAGATGTGGAATGCTGCAGCTGTCAGTGGCCACGAACGGCGAACAAACACAAAACACTTCCAGTGCTTAACACCGACTCCTTGTTCACCCCTCTTATAGGACTTTCTGGGGGCGATACTGTCCCACATGGTTTCCATATGTGCTGCCCGGTTAATCATTTACATGTGCGCCCGTATTCTGCCCTTCTGCCAGCTTCCAAGCCCCTGGGATGAGATCTTCCTGGTATTGCAGTTTTGATGGCCAGCAGTGTATTTTATCCCTATTTATTGATAAATGAATGCTAATTAAAAATAATCGAAATTCTTAATATTTCTAATCATCTGCGGGGCACAGCTTATCTAATCCACACAAATTCCTCAGCTTACGGGAATAATTTTTATGTGATTATTCATTAATTTACTTCCGTCCAGCGGCGGAGTTCTGTAACTGCAGAAATCAGAAATGATCCTAATCCCTTTCTAATTTTCAAGGGATTAGAATTAGAAAGGGGCGAAAAGCACTTTTAAAATTTCAATATTTAAAAAAATACTTAATTCTTTTCATCTTTGGATACATGTATCTCTTCCGTTTTATGGATTAATGAAATACATATTTTAAAATTCCTCTATCCTTGAGTAATAAATTCCTTATGAGATCTGGAATTCCTGTTTAAGTCTTAAATTAATTCAAAGTTGCTAAGTTTTAAATTTTGAAAATACGGATTATCGCACTTTCCGCAGTGAGGTCCAAACTTTTTGCTGGATTTTGTCATTTTAAATTTTTGAAGATTTGTGATATGAAACCGTGAATAGCGCAGAATTTTGCTACGTAAATATTGTTATAGAAAAATTAAAATCTGTATTTGCAGTTTCATCATAGCAGTGAGTAGTGTGCCTCCCTGGTGGTGGAATTATCTAAGCGCTAGCTTCTGGGTTCGAATCCCATGGGACATGGATTCTGTGTTTGTCTTACGGCACTGATTCTCTCCCTTTCCTGTAACCAGTGGCCCTAAATTAGGGACAAGCGAATGCTTATAGCTCATCGGGTAGCTCAATGTGGTCGTTAACCTCCCCCTTTCCAATGACTAATGACTGCAAAATACAAATTTTATTTTAAATACAAATTTTATTTTATGTTCAAATTTTATTTTAAATACACATTTTATTTTAAATACAAATTTTATCTTAAATACAAATTTTATTTTAAATACAAATTTTATTTTAAATACAAATTTTATTTCACGGTTACATCCTTCTTTATGAAACGCATAAATGCTGAGTATGATACCCGAAATGCATCTCCTTGTTTCGTGCAAATATCGGATTGAAGGAAGAAAGCATCGGCACTCGGCAGAGCCGGGCTGGGACTCTATAACACGCAGATCTCATTGGGCTGAGACAGGATCGAGCTGAGACATTTCGGGTTCCAAGTTACATCAATTTATTTTCTGTATAGACAGATTTTCATTACCATACTCTCAATATGTCCGAGCCATCTTATTCTATGGGATTAAATTTTGCCTATTAATATAAGAATCCATAAATATGTTAAATTTCATTAATATATCTTCGTCTTCATTCCTTATTTTGCTGTCTCTTATGAGTCCTAATGATTTAAGTATCCTGTTTTCAAATTCCTGCAAGATTTTCTCAGTTGACACTTACAGGTTCAAATTTTCTTAGAATCCTGATTTTAAAATTCTATAAAATTTTCTTAGCATGCACTGCTGAATTCCAATTTTATGTTTCATACATTACAGACAACAGGTCTGACGGTGGTTTTATACATTTCCATTATAAGTCTATTTGAAGCAGTTTTACTTAAAGATAAATATTATAAAAAAAGTGAGTCTGTGTTTGTTGTTTCAATTCTTGCCCTAATCACCATTCTAATTTTGTTTTCATAGCATAGTATTCATCCTAAAAAGAATTTATTTAGAATTATAAATTAGCAAAATAATCATAAAAGATTAGTAACCTAAAATTAGGACGCAAATTAATTAAGTAGTGAAACCAACGTAACTGAGAGAAACGTCTATTAAAATACGGCATGCATAAAAGTCGCTCAATTACTAATAACAAAAGTACAATCTTTATAAAAAGAATTAAACGACAACAACAAAAAACTCCAATTGATACTACAAGAAAAGAATAATTTTAGTACAGATTATGTAAATTACAAGTAAAGGTAACCAAACTAAATAAAACGTGATGAAAAAATTCAAAGTTTGTGTACTATGGTTCCCAAACAAATATCCATAGCATGCAGCCGAGAGAGAAAAAAAAAACTTTTTTCTTCTCTGAGTTTAGGAGCACTAAATAGTTAGATATTAATACGACTTACACGGCATAAAATTAAATTCCATAAATCCAAGTTCAAAATCCTCCAAAAAAGAAATTGAGGACAGAAAAACTAGGCTGTGCACAACCACGGAACGTAGAATGATCTCCACTCCTCTTATGTATCATTTAAAATTTTGTTTTCTTTAATTAAGGGTTTAACGACCACCGTGAGCAACTCAGTGGACTGTAAGCAGAAGCGAGAGAGCAAGTGCCGTCAGACAAACACAACACTCATGCCTTACCGGGATTCGAACCCGGACCCATATCATACGCCATCACTCAGACCACTGCGTCACCGGGAGCGGCTTTGAGTTTTATTCTTTTATCCCTCTCATTCACAGAATGTTTTTTTTTCAAGTGAAAAATGACTTAGTGTGCATACAGGTCATGCTTCATATTTTTTTTTTTTCGTTTCAGAGTTTACAGCCGCCCTGAGCAACTTTAAGGGCTACAAGCAGTATCCCGTACCAAGTTTTCACGCACGGGTTCCAGAGAGGGAGCAGAGGCAGTGCCATCGGACACACAGGTAGCTCATGTGTCATCCTGGAATTAAGCCAGGCCCATTTCGGGCGAATAATCAAAAGGCACCTCAGAACTCCCGGCCAACTGGAAGGCACTTGGTAATTCACCGAAAGGTTTTATCTTAAAGTATGCTAATAAGATTTGTATTCATAGAGAAGGCAGAATTTCAAACTTTTGAGTATCTTTTACCCGCGCATAGCCCTAGAATGTATTTTACCATCCCTACATTCTGAACAGTTCGATGTACTTCACAGGCTTAACTGATTGAATGCGAATGTATTTTTTTTTTTTTCGTATGAGAACTCATTTTAGACAATATTACCGGAAATTGCTAAATCGAGAGAAACTGTGAATAATGCTTCTATCAGATTTGAAAGTTTCATTTGTTTTCCTCTGAATTTCGTCGATAACTCTTTCACAAGTAGATTGCAACACCTTCAAACCACTGAGAAATGATTCAGAACCGCAATATGTGACCCTGAAAAGCTTCTAAAACCATCTAAAATTCCTCCACCTACTTTTATTTATTTATTTATGTATTTTGCTTTTTCCCTCGTTTTGTTTAATTCCCTTTCAGCTGTGCATCGAATCCTTTTCCTAATCAGGAATTTGTTGTCAGAATCCGCAAAGCAAGCCTCATACCCAATCACGTTTCACCGCTATTTTGCTGACGCAGGATTTCTTTCCA
Source organism: Macrothele yani (assembly GCA_039090855.1). Taxonomy (NCBI): domain Eukaryota; kingdom Metazoa; phylum Arthropoda; class Arachnida; order Araneae; family Macrothelidae; genus Macrothele; species Macrothele yani. Next base: position 86,035,106 of record CM077003.1, on the reverse strand, counting down.
ATGAGAGTGACGATTCCTAGCACCCCCTAGCGGCAAAACGCGGAGTTCGGGGACTGCGAAAGAGACAAGCCGCAGGTGTGTTTCAGTTTCAGAGAGGCATCGGTGGTTTACGCTGTGTACGTGGCTGCGGCATGCTCATAAACGATCCCACGTGATGCTACTGGATGTATGTGTTAAAGGCACCCTCAAAATTGGTTTTCATGGTCAACCTGGATTATCCTCATCGTAACTGTCACTATTTGGTTTGACATCACATTGCTTTGACTAGTTACACCTTAAAAACAACGTTATGACGCTGTGGCTGTCCACTAGGTGTTGGTCACTCGGCCTCTTTCTGTTATTGCTGAGACTGGTTTCGGTAAGTTCTTTCACTCGTACACTATTCTTATCTTACGCATTCAGAAAATCGCCTGAAGAAACGTAATGCTCCGATTTCAATGTTCTCAATGTTAGTTTGTAGGGAAAACCAACGTCGCAAATTTTACCATGGGAACTTCCTAAACAGATACCAGTTAGAGAGAGGAAAGTAATTTCCACATTTTTCTATGTCCAGAAGCATTTAAGCACACGTGGTGTTACATGAAAGGCAATGTGTCAACCTATTTTAAGTTATTTGAGATTTACCTGCTTCAGAAGTTTTATATAATGACAAAATTAAGTTTAAATACAATTTACAAACCAACAAAATGCTCATCCCTTCTTTCAATCTATACTTTGTAGAGCATTCTTTGCTTTTAATGGTTCTCCAATTTGTATATCTGATGAACTGAAATTTTCAGGTAATTTCACAATGTAGGAGATCGCAATTTTTAAAGCTTTTTTTTATTATTAAGGGTTTAAAGACCACTGTGAGCAGTAAGTAGTCGCCCGTCCCTAATTCGCGGACGCTGGTTCCAGGGTAGGGAGAGAACCAGTGACACAAGACTAACACACCAACCATGCCACCTCATCAGGGCTCGAACCCGGACCCATCTTGAATGAATGGTCAAGATCGAGTGCCTCAGACCACTCGGCCAGCGGGACAGTACTGAAAGAATCTCAATGTTTAATTAATTTCAATTTCACCTTTTTCATGTGACCAAAACTGAAACTGTAATTTTTACTCTGTGCTTATCGTTCGATACGAATAAACTCAGCTTTTCGAGATATATGCTAAAATCACTTGTGCATGACCTAAAAAGTAGCTATTTTTTTTAAATACCTTCCTCATAGGGTGCAAAATACTGAAGAGAGCAAGAGAGAGAGAGAGAGAGAGAGAGAGAGAGAGAGAGAGGACTGCCCATGATTGTTCGAGTTCGAAATAAGCTTGCAGCAGGGCCGGCTGGAGCTTTTGCGTGACCCGGGGCGAAATTTCATTGCTGGGCCCCAGAGCAAAATTTCATTGCTGGCACCAGAAATAAATCTCATATTTTAATAAAGTTGTTACATGAAAAATGTCCGTAAAGAACACACACGATGTGAAATCCATAAATTTGCCTGTGTAGCGACGAACTCGCATCCTTCTACTCCGGAGCCGAATGCTTTCAATTAAGCTACACCGACGGAATTTATCGATGTGACTTTTCCATCTTGACATGTTCTTCACTTCTGTAATACGTCATAACGAAAACTATCATAAAGGCAAAAGGATTATCTCAGAGCTTATTTAAGCAAAAATTTTGCTCATTTGTTTTGTTCATTTTTCTTTGCGGACATTTTTCAAGTTGCCCAAGGAAATACATGATATTAATAACTGCAGTTTATTTAAGAAAAGAATCACTACTTACTTACTAACATTTTAATAAAAAACAAAAAAGGGGTTGGTCAGACCAGTGAAGCGGGAATGGAAGTAAGAGGTGATAGGAGAGAAATTACTCATAAGACAGAATGGATGAAATATGGCCATACCATTACGACTGCGTATGTTAGGGTTTTATCGAATTAACAGTTGATAAATATGTCCACATTATTTACAAATGTTAAATGTAAATGTATGATTTTTTTCTGAAAATATAATTTCACACCACTACTTGTCCCCTATAAATATTGCTCTCAACACATTTAGGCATCGTTACAATGCCTTTACTACTAACTACTAATACATTTAATATTATGCTCACTTGATGTTACGTATTTTGTTTCTTGACTTGTGCTTTTTTCGAAGGGAGATCGGGATTAGTCAGGTCATTTTGGCCTTTTTTCCGATCTCCCTAGCTGTTATATATCTATTAATTTATTACTTCTAATGAGCATTTTGTATGTGTATGATAACAGCTAAACTAATCAAATGAATTAAATTGAAAAAAAAAATTGAAAAGTAGACAGGGGGGCCCTGGGCTGGGCAGTATTTAGGGGCCCCAGTATTAGTGGCGTATCTAGGATTTTACTATGGGTGGGAGAATGAAAACACTCAGGAAGAAAACATTCCCAAAATATGATGAAGCCATGAAAATATCCCCGTCGTACTCAAGTGTGTTAGCACACTGGTTCGTCCCATGATTCATGGATGAATCAGTGAAAAAGAAAATGTAAAAATGAGTCGTTGAAAAATGGACACCAGTTCAGTTCTGTATTAACCCCCACCCCGATTCAGTTAGTTGGATTTATGTCAAAGTAGTAAACAAAACAATATGATCCAAATATCATGTGTGATTCAAACGAACTCTTAAGGTATGAAAAGCGTGCAAAACATCTGTAATGCTTTCAAAAGGTTTGAAAATGGACGGGGGAAAGGGTCTATACTTTTTGCGTACTCCTTCTAAAAAAAGGGGGAAAGAAATGGACATTTTGTTTCACAAGGCAGCTTTTATAGTTTTTGCTGTGCTATCTGGAAAAAAAAAGTGCAGAACTCCGTCATGTCTTCAAGCATCCTGCATAATTCTGAGGCCCCTTGAAAATGTGGGGCCCGGGGTTGCAGCCCCCAAGCCCCCGCCTTAAATCGTCTTAAATTATCTCAAAGAAGTATTTGCTGTAAACTTAAGAAAAAGACCCTGTGTATTGAAAGTTCAGAGAGAGAGAGAGAGAGAGAGAGAGAGTAAAAGTGTTAAAATCTACGATTTTCTTTCCGGGGAGAGGAGGATTGAGGTTGTATTGTGACTCTTATAAAAACTTTTTCACAAAATGATAAAAACATGTTGGCGTACTGAATATTTTTACATTGCTCATATTTTTGTGTAGGAAATAATAAGGATCCCTCTAAAATAAACTCGTATAAATTTTTTTTTTTTTTAGGTTTAGTAATTGATTTTTAATGAAAAGTGGAGTAACTAACAAATTAGTGGCTTTTCAGATCAGATCATATGTTGAGGATTTTAGGAATTGGGTGTCTGACCCCAGGTCTTAAACAACCGTTAGAAATAGGAAGCTAGGGGATTTGGGCTAGAGTGCCCGATAGGAAAGTGATACGGAAGCGAGGTAGAAAGGGGAGGAAGACGCCTTTATTTATTACCGGGGGGCTAGTACCCGGAATCTGACGGCTTAACGTGTCCATTAGACGCACGGCGGATATTTAGTGGTTCGAGCGTTCCTACCTGCCTGGGATCGCACCCGAGGTCTTCTCCGTGTCAGTCACGAACGTTAGTGACTTTTTAAGCTTTTATACGCGCTTATACATGATATTTTTTTTAGATTTGTAGTAATGTTTTCAATGTCGCAGAATAAATGTAGCCCGAAACTAACTTTGAAATTGTTCTTTTAATTTCTTTAAATTTAAGTATCTGGTTTATAAGTATAAATAAAATTATCTGGTTTCTAAGTATAATAAAATTAAGTATAAATAAGTTTAAGTATTTATTTTATTTACTATTTCATGAATGGGGAAAATATTATGGTAGTTACAATAATCACTTGAAATCTGCAAATCTCAGTATTTGAACGGCGAAGGTCGATAACGTCTTCGAAAATGGAGGGATTGGAAACAAAAAAGAAAAACTAAAAAGAAACATCTTCTAAAGGGCCTCGCACCCCAAAACTTACACACAAGAAATATTAATTGTAAAAATTCTACCGAATATCACATCTTTTTCTTAAACTGCGGGGCCCCTTGAAGGCGTGGGGCCCAGGGAGACCACCCCGTTTGCCCCTATAGCCCAGCCGGCCCTGGCTTGCAGTCGTGATGAAATTCATGTGATCCTATTTCCGAGCTGGTGTTTGGCTCTGTGGTGGTATATTACGTACGGCTCCAGTCGTTATTCATGGAGTGGTGTAACCAGTTTTATTGACAGTCAATTTGATTTGCTCGTGTACTGCAGATGATGAGCCATAGTAACCTAACAAAACGGAACGAAGAGCAGTCGTGAGAATATGCATTTCCATGCCAAAACTTTCTAGTAAATAAAGGAAAAATTCAGAAATTCATTTCGTTTTAGTATATAAATAACAAGATTTGAGAAAACCGTGTCGTTTTGCTGTTCACTTTACGAACGCCGCCTTTGTCGTATCTTGACAGACATCTGTTCCGACTTCTGTCTGCGTGTGTTCAACCCTATCATTGTCATCGAGCGCGCATTTATAACGAATTGACATTAAGTTTTTGCAATGTCTGTTTATTTTCTTGATATCTGGGAACGTTTCCGAATGCATCTTTCTCCCTTTTCGCCCCATCTCATGGTGTTACAACTTTTCATGCGCCTCACAAAGAAATATTTTGTATGAAAACAAATTATCGCCTGTTTCTCAGTGTGCGTTTTCACGTATCAAAACACTGAATGCAAAATTACGTACCCGATTTTCGAAACTAATTTTAATTTTCGTATGGTTAGGTATGTGTAGGTGAAATTTCGTTATAATATTGAGAGTCGTGAAATCTTGTAGTCAACCAAATTAAGGTTTCGAGAAGAAACGGATTATGAGTCTTTAGATACATGTGAAGAAACGTCAATTGTTTGATATCGTTAGCCAGTCCATCAATACAATTCCGCCGGTGAAAATTTCGAGATCAACACTTTAAACCCAAGATTTAAACTTTAAAATATTAGTCGAGGTTTTACTGATTTTGAAATAAATGGACAGATCTGTGCTAGTTCAGCTGAATTTTTTTTTAATCAAATCGCATTTATCCAGAAGATTTGAAGTTGTGCCTCAAAAGTATGCAAAGTTGTTTGGAGCTGAATAACTAATACTCCTATAAGAAAATTTCTGATTCGCGGATCTAGTCGCCTCTGCATTTGACAAAATCAGGGAGTAGGAAGGGAGCGTAGCGAAGGTGACTAGCGTCTGGGGGCAAGATATGTAATTTGTGCCCCTTGGAAAACAGAAACACATACGACTGGGAAAGTAGTTTTTGGAAAGGGATTTGACTAGCAGTAATCACCATAGGCGCCCACTATTGGAGGGGGGGGGGCAATGTGAATCTTGCCCCTCATAATTTTACTGGAGGGGCAGTGCCCACCCAATATTTTTCGTCATGTTTAATTAAATAAGTTTTTGTTTGTGTGTGTGAATGTCATTAAAATGCGGCGTGAGTTGAAATATTTCTATAGAGCAAAAATGTTTTCCCATGCTATTCAGGCCATCGTGTGCTGTGCGAATTCTCTCTTTCTCTCTCTTTCTCTTTCTCTCTCTCTCTCTCTCTCTCTTTCTCTCTCTCCTTCTCTTTCTCTCCCTTTCTCTCCCTCTCCCTCCCTGTCTCTCTCCCCTCCCGATATTCAGCATTGCTCGTTTAATTAGAAACTTGATTGACGGATCCGTAATGTGTTTGACATGTTCTCTTGATATGGAGTAAATGCTTGAAACAATTATCAAAATTAAAATAAATAAATAAAAAATATATAATAGTATAATCTCTGCCGCCTTTATTTATCTATTTATTTTTACGCTTCTCGTTCTTTGTTTGAATAACCGCGCTAATTTTTCATAATTTTGATAAACGTTTGGAAAAAAAATATCTCTGGATATTTTTATAAAATCACAGGCTGAATTTAATTTTTGAAATATTAATATTCAGCAAAAGAATATTTATATTTCCTTGTTCATTTACTGACCAGCATTTGTAATTGCTTTTTAAAATATACGTTGAACCTCGTAGCTTATCTTTTGGCCAAATTTTTCTTATTTTCCTTCTGAAAATGAAAGAGACTTTCCCACGTATGATCGTAGTTTATCCTTTTGCTTGCACCTTTTCTTCTTATTTACTCCTGAAAATGGAAAAGACCTCCTCCTCAATAGTTTGGTGGAGTCGATGCCCTGGTAAGCACATACCCGAGAAATTTTGTTCTATTTCTATGGTAAATATATATTCAGAGAGTTTATTCAAAGTAAATTTAATATCGTATCATAATACGCTTAAAAACATTAATTTAACATAGATTAGATAGCTGAAAAAAAAAGTATATGTTATGAATCAGTACAGAGCCGAATAAAGGAGGGCCAATAAAGCATATCACCTAAAAAATTCCATATTTAAAACAAAAATGGAAAATTTATGGTCACCCTTGTGTTACAGCAATCTGATCATTCGCCGAAGATGTTCCTAGACTGGAGTCATGGGGAAGGAATGAGTGTTGTATACGTCTAAAAGCGCTGTTTTTTTTTCCCTTCTGTGAAACGTGTGGCGCTAAATTAGATACAGCCGTAGCCTATAGAGCTGCTGATGGTGGTCGTTAAACTGCAAAAAAGAAAAGAAAAAAAGGCGAACTTTCAATTGCAAAGGAATTCTCTTCCTCTGAAAAGTGTTTCTTTACTATAAATTTTGTGCCATGGCAGATATCCACCTTTTGCAGCAGCGTGTTTCCAACCATTTCAGCGCCCCCCCCCCTAGACTGGCGTTCTTGGACAACTGCCTCTCTCTGCCTCCCGCTGCTACCCCTCAGGGAGGAGGTCACGCATATAATGACCAGTAAAACAATTTAGATCTGTATGTACTCAGTGATCACTTTCTCAAGGAAAAAAACCATCCGCATTTACAAAATCATCTGTTGATGAGTCGAAAAAGATTACTGGAGAGAGTTCGACAATTCTGGGTCATAAAGTAAAGAAGTCTTTGGAAAGGAGATTTGTCTTTATTTTCCTGACAGGTTCGTCACGTAGAAAATGCATTTTTCTTGTCAGTTACGAAAAATACGACCATCTTTAGCAACCCAAAGGGCTATTAACAGTTGCCGGTCCTGGTTGGTTTGGGGACGCTTGTTCCAGGGAAGAGAAATAAATAAAATACAAGCATATGATGTTTCCGGGTCTCAATCTTGGGACCTGTTTGGACTACTAGCCCAAAATCTACACCTCTGACCAATTGGCCTCCAGGGCGGCGCAAATTTAAATAATGTTTTATGTATACTTAAGAAAAGAAGCAAGATTATTGCACAATCTGTTGTGCTCCCGAGTTCTGTCGTACACTGTCCAACACAGGAAATATAAACTTCAAAGAATGCTGAGTTTCACTGAGAAAGATCTCATTCGAACGTAACGATACGTAGCCTTCACTAGGGAGATAATAGATCATGTAGCCATTTTACTGCGAGATTATTTCTGCACTGGGTGACTCACAAACTAAAAGCCATCGAATTGTACTTATTTACGAAAATGCAAATCTGGTATGATATGAATATTGTTTGTTGTCGGTTTTTCGAACTCGAATGAAATCTGGTATGATATGAATATTGGTTTTTGTCGGTTTTTCGAACTCAAATGAAATCTGTATGATATGAATATTGGTTTTTGTCGGTTTTTCGAGCTCGAATGAAATCGTTCAAACGTTTTCTTTATATGAGCTAAAACACGTACCTGATTGCGTTTTGTTGCTGGAATTGTTGAGCTAAAATGAAAAGAACATAGGTACCAAGATCGCTCATGCCTTAGACGTGCGTGTCCACCTCATGTATGTTGCTTAAGACCCGTTGTGCGCTTTTCAGATATATTGGCTTTTAAGCATGCACGCATCCAAACAGCATATCGACGTGCAAACACTCTAAAAGTTATCGTTTGCAAGGATCTTGTAAACCTGCATTTAACTCGACTTCCTGTCGAGTGTTAACTAGCGGAACATACGTCGCTGCACCCAACATTACCGGGTAATTGTGAAATTCTTCACTTAAAATGTACTCTAAAGGTCAAACAGATGGTTCAGAAAAAACATCATGCTTCCTCGAGATCTAGAATTTTGCGGGTTTAGTTAATACACTTATCGAAGGATAAGCGTATTAAAACCGCAAAAATCTTGTTTTATTTACTTAATTTTCTCATATAAATTCTTCAGTATCCAATAAAACAGCGTCAAATTGCCCAAGGAAACTCCCATATGGCAGCATACACATGATAGCAAACCAAATGGATAAAATCAACAAACCTTGCACTTTACTTAATTTTGTGTGTAATTTACATATTAAATAATCAGATGTTTAAACTTTTATCTTTCGCATATTTTTCGCCCTTACCAAAAAGAGGGTGGGCTTTTATTTTTCAGTTTCTTTAAGTGCAATTAAGATTGCATCCAGTCCAAATTAGAACACTGAAATATTTCTAATTGTTGGTGCACTGCGAAGTTCCTCATACGCACTTATTTTTCGTGCGGCATACTCAATCATCAAGTCACATTGCATGAAACCCCATTTTCAATATTCATCCATTATCAATGGAGTTGATAAAAAAACCCATGTTTTTATACGTCTTTAAAATTTCCGAATTTCCCAGTAATATATTTTATATAGTCATTTTGATAAACAAACTATGTTTTCATTTGATTGCAAAGCACTTCGGAATCGTCACTAAGATCTACTTTTCCTGTTCTTTTTCACGTTCTTCTTTTTTTCCACTGTTGTTTAAAGACCGTCGTGAGCATTTAAGGTAATAAGCAATCGCGGCACCCATGCCTCGACCGAGACCGACCGAGCTTGGTCAAACATCCAGACGTCCGCGCTTCTGACCGCTCTGGTATCAGGCCAGCTATTTTCTTTTCTCTTTTTTTATTCTTAATTTCACGTGGAAATGAAAAAAAACGAGCATCACTCATCTGCACCTACCGAAAGAATAGTAATTTTTAGCTTCTCATGAAAGAATTTACTTCAATAAATACGGAAAATATTTTTCAATATATTCAACATTCTCTTTCGTACCTTCCTGATATAAATCCCGTTATACCTCGAATTCCTGTAAGGAAAATTAGTCATTTTTCTCAACCAAATAATTATTTCTTGGGCAATTCTATCTATTTTTTAAATTCCGCGCGCTGTTACTTTATAATACGAACTTCTTTTTAAGATTCAGAACTACTAGAAGACCTGGGGTCTCCTCCATCACCCCGCAAGCTTTCTAGGGATTCTTCCAGACGATCTAGAAAGAGTTCCCTGTAAAACATTGACAATGAAGTATGTGTTCTACCTACCTCAAAGGTGACGCACATGTCAAGACGGAAAGTAGCAACGAAAAGTACTTGCCGGCGTAGCTTTATTGGGAAATTGGGGAATCATTCGGCTGCGGAGAAAAAGGATGCGTGTTTGATTGACGCCACCGACAGAGAGAGAGAGAGAGAGAGAGCGAGAGGAAGTCTGAATTTCACAAATACTTAGAAAGATTTAAAAAATGTTGACAGGCAAACGGAGACGTTAGTCTATTGCTGTTACTTGGTTTGGTCTTCTCGGTGCTTCTCCTCCAGTGATTTTTTATTATTTCGTTAAAATTTATAGGCTTTCCTTTAAAGTTTTGATAGGCTTAAACTTTCTTATTTTATGACATTCTGAGCTCATCATCTAACTATTCCATTTCAGGTGCAGCGAACCTTAGGCTAGCGCTTTCCATAAGCTAGCTTATATTTATTAAAATTTAATCATCTTCAATTTTTTAGAGAGGAAAAGAGAGAGAGACAAATTCATCTTCACGTCAAATAAACAAATTCATCTTCACGTCAAATAGACAAATTCATCTTCACGTCAAATAGTACAAAACTGAGCATTATGGAAAAGGGAAAAATTCATATCATGCTTACATTTACATGATTAGAAAAGGATTTTTCCGTTACGATTTTATAGGCATAAATATAACATTCACAGGCAAAGTAACCATGCATGTTTGTAATTTGTTACATATTCATATGCATGTATATCAGAGAAGTGAGATTAAAGATGAACTTACAGAAACAACAGGCAAATTTTTACTTTTCATTTAAAAGTCTTTTTTATTTTTTAATTTGATTAGAGCAGTTTCTCCAGCAGTCTTATCAGGTGGCAAAAAGTTCCAGTATTCCCCTTTCCCGATGTATACGTTTTAAGACTATTTTCGAATTAGCAGAAAAGTCAGGGCTAAGAATTGTGTGAAGCATATGCAAAATCTATGATGCACTATATCTGAAATCAAGTCCCCAATTCACACCGTGGAAAAAGCACACATGTAGGAAAAACATACCTATAACATATTGTGTGTGCTTTTTTTCCGCCACATCAAATGTTATTGTCATGTAGATAAAAAAATCCTGTTTTATTAAAAGATAGAAAATTCTGGTCAAGTATGTCGTTATCATATGCAGAGGAAATTTTGTCATTTCAATTTTTGCACCTAGCGATTTTTCATGGAGAAATAGACAAATTTCCTTTACTTCTCTTCCACTCCGCAACAGCAGTACTTGATATTTCAGGGCACTGGATAACTTCCTAGGTGATTAATGTCATGGGATCACCACAGTAGGTCCTGAGTTAAAGTTCTCGGTCAAAAAAGCGAACTTCTTTTTCACACCCACTCTACAATATGTCGTGTGATTCTTCCCAGAAATGCTGCTCTCTTACTAACGCTCTTGCGTCGTGTAAAGCACAGACTAAACGGGCTTGGAACCTGCTCCGAATTACGAAAAATGTTTTTCTTCCATTTGTTATTTAAGGCTCAACAGGCAAATTTTTACTTTTCATTTAAAAGTCTTTTTTATTTTTTAATTTGATTAGAGCAGTTTAGTCTTGTCAGGTGGCAAAAAGTTCGGCTATTCCCCTTTCCCGATGTATACGTTTTAAGACCTATTTTAGAATTAGCAGAAAAGTCAGGGCTAAGAATTCTGTGAAGCATATGCAAAATCTATAATGCACTATATCTGAAAGCAAGTCCCCAATTCACACCGTGGAAACGGATATACTATAACAATACAAAACACATCTAGCCGAAATGCTGTCTATCATGGAAAGTTAATGCTACGGAAAACTCGGAGATTCGTTTTTTCATCCCTTTGAACGTTAGTTTGTGTTCTTCAAATAGAAATAATTAGACAAATTCATCTTCACGTCAAATAGTACAGGACTGAGCATTATGAAAAAGGGAAAAATTCACATCATGCTTGTATTTACATGATTTGAAAAAGATTTTTCCTGTACGATTTTATAGGCATAAATATTACATTCACAGGCAAAGTAACCATGCATGTTTGTAATTTGTTACATATTCATGCATAGGCATAGGCATTTATGTCAGGGAAGTGGGATTAAAGATGAACTTACAGAAAATAAAACTGATACACAATGCATTTAAAAGAACTGAAGATTTAGAAGTTGATGTGCCAAATTTAGAAGTAATTGATGCCTACATTCACCTTGGATGATGATAATCTACATCGATGAAGCAGTAAATAGACGTATAAAGCTTGTATCGAGTGCATTTGGAAGAAGCAGTACAATTTTCAAGAGCAATTTATCATGATGTGTTGAAATAAAAGTGTTTAATCAGTGCATCCTTATAGTTTTTTCTTCGGGATCAGAGACATGGACCTAAACATAAAAAGACATAAAGAGATTGCGGAGAACTCAAATAAACGTGGAGAGATGAATGCATGGTGTAAACAAAACAGACATAGGAGAAGAAACTCAGGGATTAGAAAAATAATAAGAGTAGATGACATCATGATTGAAGTAATACCCTCAAGCAGAATTGATCCCCATTTGACAAGTGAAATACTAGACTAGATATCATGGAACAGGAAAAGACTCAGAAGAAGACCCCGTAGAACATGTAACAGAAAAAAGACTCAGAAGAAGACCACGTGGAACATGTAACAGAAAAAGAATCAGAAGACCACGTGGAACATAGGTGGACAATATCTGAAACAATATATGCATAGAAGAAAATTGCTCAAGATATAGATTTGTGGAACAAACTTTGGGAGGTCTTCATCCAGAAACGAATTGAGAATGGCAGATGATGATGTATGTCAAATGATTTGCTAAAAATGTATTGAAAAACGCTTTGATGAAATTACACAGCCTAATTTTTAACGTTCTGAAATAATTTAATTAACTGCAGTTTCAGTGCATTGGCTCGGTTTCATTAATTTGGGCAGTACGTATTTCTAAAGGTCGTTGATTTCGGCGTCATGAGCAAGATTGGCTAATTTAGTTTTGAGTAAGGGTGGTCCATCTTGTTTTGATCGTTTAAGAGCGGTGAAGTACCTCAGAAGTTTTTCTTCCCCAGCTGTGCTAGGATGGCTATTCATATTGCATGTTGTGTGCAGGCTTTTCTCACAATATATTTGATGTGACTTTCATTTCGGACTAACATTTATTATACTTCACTACAATGATGCTCCGATAAATTATTCTGTGTTAGTGACCATGTTGTCCAATTCTTTACGAATGTGTGTACCTTTTGTTTTCCCTGGACAAAGGGGATCAATAATTTGAACAACTGTCGCATGCCCAAGTGCAAACAATGGTAAACAACGTGGCATCCCTCCCGTCGTGAGAACAGCATGAGGTCTCACATCACCGGTCGCTCAAGCGCGGAAAATAAGTTTGCTGAACACCATTTATATTCACTTTCACATCATGCCTTTCTTTGGTGAGGCGTTGTTTAACAGAAACGACTTCGGATAACAAGAGCATAAATATCTTTTTACGGTAACATGTAATTCAACGAAGTTCTAATGATCTCTGTCGTAGTAGCCAAATTACTTGTCGGAAATTCGTGGGACAAGCTTAAAGGCGGAGCCGGATGCTTGCTGTTTCTTGAAAATTTCGATTCTCTCAAGTAGAGCTCATAGCTTTAGACACGCATGTGCAATGTCGTCTTGAGGTCCAGTGTTTTGAAAATTACCATCCCGAGAGTACACTAGGTTCCTGATTTGAATCGTTAAGAAGAATGAATGTGATATGTTTTTGACTCTCTCTTTTGTCGGAAGTACGAAATCTTCGAATAACGAGAAAGTGAATAGGCTGTTAGTGATATTAGAAGATTATTAAAAAAAGAAAGACTTCGAATAAGGAGTAATTGACTATGCTGTTTGTGATATTAGAAGACTATTAAAAAAGAAAGACTTCGAATAATGAGTACGTCACTAGGCTGTTAGCGATATTAGAAGACTATTAAAAAAAGAAGGACTTCGAATATGAGTAAGTGACTAGGTAGTTAGTGATATTAGAAGACTATTAAAAAAAGAAAGACTTCGAATAATCGATAATTAGTAATGACTAGGCTGTTAGCGATATTAGAAGACTGTAAAAAAAGACTTCGAACAATGAGTGACTAGGATGTTAGTGACTATTAAAAAAAGAAAGACTTCGAATAATGAGTAAGTGACTAGGCAGCTAGTGATATTAGAAGACTATTAAAAAAAGAAAGACTTCGAATAATCGATAATTAGTAATGACTAGGCTGTTAGCGATATTAAAAGACTGTAAAAAAGACTTCGAACAATAAGTAAGTGACTAGGATGTTAGTGACTATTAAAAAAAGAAAGACTTCGAATAATGAGTAAGTGACTAGGCTGCTAGTGATATTAGAAGTCTATTAAAAAAGAAAGACTTCGAATAATGAGTAAGTGACTAGGCTGTTAGTGATATTAGAAGACTATTAAAAAAGAAAGACTTCGAATAATGAGTAAGTAATAACGCTGTAAGTGATATCAGAAGACTATTAAAAAAAGAAAGACAAGAGAGGTGCCACATAAACATCTCATTTTTTTATTTTTGGGTGGAGGGTTAACGACCACCGTAATCAGCTCAGTGGGTTATAAGCAGTCACCCATCCCTAATTTGGGGCAACTGGTTCCAGCTAAGGGAGGGAACCAGAACCGTAAAACAAACACAGCATCCATGCCTCACCGGGATTCGAACCCAGATCCATCTCGGACGAATGGTAATAAGCTAGCGCTTAGACCACTGTGCCATGGGGGCTGAAACTTCTCATTCTATTATTCTAATGATGGATACATCAAATTTAACCTTCGTTTTGAGTTCCGGTGTTGTTATGTAAATTTGGTTTATCTTCATTAAATATTTTCTAACTTAACGCCACAAACTACATCCCGAACAGCTGGTAAAAGTTGGCATCCTAACAGAGCGTCAAAAGGCAATCAGGGTAGATAAAGTATTCTGAGATAAGAGCTCAGCATGCAGATATGTTCAGTGAGCAATGCTGCGATGAGCTAGGAGCATGTGCAATATTGATACGAACAGATAGCGAACGATTCTTGTAGGCGAAGACCGTATACGAAGAGTGATAAGTGTGTCATGTATATTGTGAAGCATCATTGATTGAATTCTATTTAGCGTAGATTGAAATCTATTTAGCTTAGATTGAATTCTATTCAGCTTACGAAAGACTTGTTAATCGCAGACTTGCTGTTATGAGCTTTGGACGTGCTGGATTGCTAAATAAAAAAAGTGGAATTGAACTTAAAGTGGAATTCTGTCTTTGAACTCCTGCCGTTATCTTGAACTCATATCAAGGTCTAATTAAGTGTACAGCAACGACACGAATGACTGATAAATATCCGGGCATCGAAGTAACCTGATTCACTAAGTTGAAGTTAATTCATTAAGCTTTAAGTGAAGTTAAAATTTAACGTAAAATCCAATTCTGCAAATCCAAGAATAAGCTTATATTAAATACTCATCATCTCTGTAGTATGAGTCAAACTTGATGTATATCAAGTTTGACTCATACACATATGGAGTTTTTTGCTCCGTACCTTTAGTTTTGAAGAGTTAACTGATCGGCTTACTAATAGTTGGCAAATATTTTCGAATAGCTGTGTTGCACATAAATTGTACTTTGTAAACAAATGACGAAACTGACAGGTATGAAGAACCAGCAGATAAGTTGCATAAGTTCACCAATTCATTTGGTAATCGCTTGTACTTCAAGAACCATGATAATCCCTTTCGAGAATATAATCTCCTTGGCTTCAATCTAAATAATAATCTCAGTACAGTGACATTCGTTCGTCGATTACATTTTTCTTATCAACTCCACCAAAAGCTAACTCTCATCTCTCTCCAGCTCAACTCTCAATTCTATTAACTTTCCTTGTATACATTCAATCTGGTCATTTCTTGGTGCTTTGACTCACTGTCAGTGTTGCCAAAAGCTGTTCGGGGAAGTAATGCGCTATTCAGGGAGCAAACGTTTTACCAAGAAATAACTGAATTTACATATGGAAACAACAACTAAAAAAGGAAGGTTATTTATAGATATGCGACACACACACTTTTTTGGATATCCGTCCGATTCTACAAGTAGCCCTTAGAGTTATTTCTTCCTTATTTTATTTTCTATTAATTTTGTTTGGTTATGAAACCACTGCATAGGTCATGGACACAAAAGCTGTTAAAATCAAGTTTGTTATGTCACTAAAAGAACAAAAAGAACAGCAGCACTGAGTCATGGTTCAATTTACGTAAAAATGTTTTCTGTATATCAAACAAAAGTTATTTTCCAATCATCACAGTTGAGATCCCTGTACGTGCTTTGGAAAACTTACATTCACTAAAGGACGAAAAAAATAGAATCTCCCGTAAAATTCTAATCTGACGAAGTCATTATTTTACCCTTTTAAGAAATGTATTATTGGTATTCCTCTCTTTCCTTTTTTTTTTTTTCATTTGCGACTTTAGTATTCCCTTCAAGATTTGCTTAAATTTGTTTGGTCTTTAAATTATAGCTATTATTTTTGTGGAAACTTTTTCTTCTTTTTTGTAGAATTTCTCCGTAAAAATCGGTTTTTAGATTTGATGAACTCAGAAATCCTGCTCGAGTACTGAAGAATATATTGTTTGCAATCAAACAATGGAACTGACAGCACCGAACAGCCATTTACAAAACTTTCACAATCATGCACTCACGGAAAATGAAATTTTTTTTTTTTTTTTTTTGATTGGAGGTTTAACGACCACCGTGAGCAACTCAATGGGCTATAAGCAGTCGCCCGTCCCTAATTTAGGGTCACTGGTTCCAGGGAAGGGAGAGAGTCAGTGCCGTAAGACAAACACAACATCCATGCCTGACCGGGATTCGAACCCAGACCCCGTTCGGACGAATGATCAGAGGCCATCGCTTAGACCACTGCGCCACCGGAAAATGAAATTTGCGCACCTAGAAGAAAACATGTTACAACCGCGAAACGCCACCCCGGTGGCGCAGTGGTCTCAGGCGTTGGCCTCTGATCATTCGTCCGTAAGGGGTCCGGGTTCGAATCCCGGTCAGGCATGGATGTTGTGTTTGTCTTACGGCACTGGCTCTTTCCCTTCCCTGGAACCAGTGACCCCAAATTAGGGACGGGCGACTGCTTATAGCCCATTTGAGTTGCTCACGGTGGTCGTTAAACCTCCAATCACACACAATCACACACAACCGCGAAACTTTGCAAATAACTAGAGTGCGCGCTGGAATGCAAATGATCCACGTTTGGTGCGATTACGCATGACCACACATCCTGTGGTGGTGCTGCAAGCACGAACCGGCAGCCTTATAAACCGGCGTGTAGTCGATGTCCCATGAAAGCGAAAAGCACCGACCGACGCAAGCAAGAGTACAAAGTGACAAGAATGCCGGGTACACGCCAGCGACGTCGATTTACGCAACTTACGGACTTTGAGAGAAGCCTGATCATCGGGCTGAAAACCGCAGAGAGGTCGGCGCGCGGTATACCCCGCCACGTGGATCTTTCTGACCATACCGTCCGACTGTGTTGGAAGCAGCGGACACGTGACGGCACTGCCACACGGCGGAGCGGCTTTGGACAGACCAGGAAGACAACCGGTAGAGAGGATCGACGGATCGTGCGCCAGGTACGAACGGATCGACGGATCGTGCGCCAGGTACGAACGGATCCCACGGGGACCCGGTCCACTATACAGGCAATTGTAGCTACATCTGTGTGCCCCAGAACTATTTTCCGACGCCTCGCGGAAGCGAATCTGTGATCCCGGCGCCTCTTACGTGTGCTCCCATTAACAGCGGAATATCGCCGGCTCTGTGTGTAGTGGTGCCATGCCAGAGTGACGTGGAACGCCACAGACTCTGGCTACGTGTGGTGTTTAGCGGTGAGTGCCGCTTCGTTTTCGGGACAGATGATAATCGTGTCCGGGTGTGGAGTTCGCCGGGTCAACGGTATAATCCTAACCTCGTTATCGACTGCCTCATCTCTCCCACTGCAGGCATTATGGTCTGGAGAGCCATAGCCTACGATAGACGATCAACTCTAGTAGTGGTACGTGGATCATTGACGGGCCAGGGGCACGTGGATGAGATCCTACGACCCCATGTGCTCCCTTTCCTGGCCGGGATTCCAGGTGCTTTATACCAGCAGGATAATGCCAGCCCGCACTCGGCTCGGGTTGCTCAGGACTGCGTACGTCCTGTCCAGACACTTACATGGCCTGCCATCTCCCCGGACATGCCCCTTATCAAGAATGTGTGGGACCAGTGGAAACGCCAGCTGCCGCCGTGCCACAGTATCTAGAATTTGGAACATTCCGTCCAACACGTGTGGGCCAGTCTGCCGCAGGACAACATGAAGCGTCTGTTCGCCTCCATGCCGGACCGTATTGCAGCATGTATTGCCGCACGAGGCGGTGCGACGCGCTGTTCAAGATGACCGGACTGCGTGCCACAGATCCTTATGCAGTTGCCCTGCAGCTCTGTTTTTGCATGTGCATCATTCATCTGTATCATTACGCCCATAAAATTTCAGCTCAATCCGATGCTTCCTTCTTGGTGCGCAAAATTTCATTGTCCGTAAATGTATATTCATCGTCAGGGCAACAGAAACACTTGTTGATAATGTTTTTTTGGGGACATCATTGTGGAAGTTTAAATAGCATCACAGTTTTCAGCTGCAAATGTTCGTGTGACAAAAAAGGGTATCACATGATGAAAGCTGCCACTTTAAATTTTTATTCATATAGATATTACATTTATTCAAAGTTCAAGTTACTAAAGTGCTGTGTTTCTTTTTTGTTGAAGAATTTCTTTTTTTTATTTTGGTCCACGAAATTCAGGGAATCATATCTACCTCAAAACTTTTCCGTGGCTTTGAGTGCAATTTTGGTAATAAAAAAATATCCAAGTGTATTTCGCTTCATTTTAAAAAGGAAAAGAAAGAATTCAGAATATCATCAGGATAGCTGAATGCTCTGGATAAAAACTTGCAATGCCGAGACAGAACACAGACCCAAGTGTGCCAAACTGGCTGCACTACATATCAAAACATTTAAGCTTCCACTGTTAGTACTCAATTAGTGCTAATTAGAGCCAGAAGTACACAATTAGTGCTGCAAAATTAAGCAAGTCATCAATATTTTAATGTGGAACAACCGCAAAGTTTCCCTCGGTTTCGAGAGAATTTTACTACAATAATCTTCTCCGTGTTTTGGTAATGGGAATACTTCCCGGTAGACAGTTCTAAATTAAGGTTATCCCCTTGTATATGGTGTGTGAAGTAGTACACATAAGCACACCGGACAAAAAAATTACGGAATGCTCATTTTATTGGTTACTATGGGGTTACATCACCACGAGCTCGAAGCACAGCCTTGATTTTCTTTGGCATGCTGTCAATATGAGAGCGGATGACAGTAATGTCCAGTTCGCCCCACGCCTTGAATGGTCCAGCAGTGCAGTCAAATTGGGAGGGTGTTGTTGTCTCTTCTTAACGGCCCGTTCGAGCATGTCCCAAATTTTCTCTATAACATTGAGATCAGGCGAATTGGCGGGCCAGGTGAGATGTGGGAATGTCGACCTCATGTTCTGCAAACCAATCCTGCACAATGGCAGCTCGGTGGACAGTGCAATAGTAGTCTTATTAACGTGGATCTGGAATGGCGGCATCATGGAGGAACTGGACATATGGCAACACCTCGTTATCCAACAGTTACACGCAGTCCACCGCTTTCATGCCATTAGACACGTGAACTGAGGGACCCATCCCAGCACTGGATATACACCCCAAAACATGACACTTTCACACCCTTCTGTACAGTCCTTTGCACACACTCTGCGTTGAAGGCTTCTCCGGCCTTCCGCATGACCCTGGATCGACCATCATTGGAATACAGGCAGAACCTGGATTCCTCCGACCAGATGATGCGTCGCCACTGTTCTGTGGTCCAGTGTCGGCGTTCCCTCGCCCATTCCAACCGCTTTTTCTTCTGTATGGCAGACAGCTTGGGGCGTACCCTAGCTATACGACTGAATATTCCTACACCATGCAGTTCTCGTCGAAGCGTTCGTTCGGAAACAAGCTGACTGGGTCCGGATTGTACTCTTGCAGAAATTCCTGCCGGGTTTGGAACAGTTTTGCGATTGATAATCGTCCCAGACGTCGACGACCACGGTTGCTCGTGATGGTTTTTCTGCCGCAGCTGCACCGACGGGAATTGTCTCTGGCCGACTCCTTCCACGCAATACTGACTGTGGACTTGGATACGCCAACGAACTCCCCCACCTCCCTCAGCGAATGACCATGTTCAAGACCAAAGACTCCCTTTGCCACTCTGTTACGTCACCTTTTCTACCCATGGTACTACATGTAAGCAACAATAAAACTGATCAGGCATGCACGTCTTACAAGGCTGAAAAGGAACAAGTATCATACAATACTTTCCATTCCATTATATACACGCATTTTTCTCTGCCTGACCAGTTTCCAACTGTTCTTCCTGGTGACAGCACTCCGTAAGTTTTTGTCCGGGGTGCTTATTTGAAAATAAAAGTGTTTAATATATATATATATATATATATATATATATAATTCTAATCGGACGAAATTATTATTTTACAATTTTAAGAAATGTATTATTGGTATCATCATCATCATTGTCAACCATTATCAATCCACTGCTGGACGAAGGTCTCCCCAAGTTTCCTCCACAACGGTCTGTCTTGTGCCAGTCTCCTCCATGTCACCCCTGCATACTTTCGAATTTCATCCACCCATCTCCCATGTGGTCTTCTTCTGGGTCTTTTCCTGTCCCTTGGAATCCAATCTAAAATTTCAGCTGTCCATCGATGATCTGTCCTTCTGGCAGTATGTCCAGCCCATTGCCATTTCAGGGATTTAACTCTGATCATGATGTCTTCCACTCTTGTCATTTTCGGATCCACGAGTTCCTCTTCTTATCTCTCCTGGTTACACCAAGCATGCACCTCTCCATGCTTCTTTGAGTTGTCTGCACCCTTTGTATGTCTCTTTTAGTTAAGGTCCACGTCTCCGCACCATACGTAAGCACTGGAAGGATGCATTGATCAAACACTTTTCTTTTAAGACATAATGGCATATTGCTCTTGAAAATTATGCTGTTTCTTCCAAAAGCTCTCCAGGCAAGTTTTGTACGCCGATTAATTTCTTCATCAATGTGACCCTCACTTGATATCTGCTGTCCAAGATAAACGTACGTGTCTGTTATCTCCAGCTTTTCTCCATCAATCGATAAATCTTCATTTCTTGTAAAAGCATTGAACATCACTTTTGTCTTCTGAAAGTTCATTTTTAATCCCACTTCTTTACTCTTGTCAGCAAGTTCCTGGATCATACTCTGCAGCTCTGATGGGGTAGTTGCAAAAATGACTACGTCATCAGCAAAACGAAGGTGGGTTAGATAATCTCCATTAATCTTTATCCCCTTGTTTTCCCAGCTCAGTGACTGAAAAACACCCTCCAATGTGGCATTAAAGAGCTTCGGAGATATGGTGTCACCTTGTCTCACTCCCTTTCAATTTTTATGTGTGTTGTATTTTCAAACAGCCTAATCTTTTGCACTTGCATTTTCATAGATGTTATTAATAATATTAATGTATGCATCTTCAATACCGCAGGTTTTCAGAGCCATTGTAACTGCTGATGGTTTCACCGAATCAAAGGCTTTTTTCATAATCGATAAAAGCCATGCACAATGGAAGTTCATATTCCCTCGCTCTTTCAATTAGTTCTCTCAGCACGTGGATATGATCTATTGTGCTGTAGCCACTCCTGAATCCAGCTTGTTCTCTCGGTTGAGCCATGTCCAGTGTTACCTTCAAGCGGTGTGAAAGAACTTTAGTGAAGATTTTATAAACTACTGATAGGAGGCTGATAGGTCTGTAGTTTCCGAGATCCTCAATGTCACCTTTCTTATGTAGCAGGATCATTGTAGCGGTGTTCCAATCCTCAGGAATCTTTCCTTCATTAAGGCATCGAGTGAAAATTTGGGCGAGTACTGTTTCGATTTCTCCACTTGCTTCTTGTATGATGTCTACAGTAATTCCATCTTCTCCTGGAGCTTTTCCTCGCTTCATGTTCTTGATTGCATGTGCAACTTCTGCTGGAAGGACTGGAGGAACTCTGGTACTGGTATCTTTCATGATGTCTGGAGTGCATATATCATCCCTTTCATATAATTTGGAGTAGAAATCTTTCACTCTTGTCAAAATTTCGCCTCTATTTCTTGTTACAGAACCATCTTCTTTTCTCAGTGCCATAATCTGTTTTCTTCCCCTTACTGAGATGTCCCTTTGCTATCTTTAGGCTTTGGTTGTTTTCAATTGCTTTCCTCACTAGTTCACAGTTGAATTTCCTTACGTCTTCAGTGATACTTTTCTTACTGTCTTGCATAGCTCTATATATTCCACTTTGGAAGTCACATCTTCTTTAGTTGTCCTCATCTCTCTTCTTTTTTGCATCAACATTTTGGTTTTCCTGATAATTTGTTCACATGCAACTTGTTCTTAGACCCAGCTAATTTTGTTGCTGTTTCCATAAGAGCTTTGGTTACTTTTCTGTTAACTTCAGAGATGTCCACTTCTTCCGATGTTAGGCCTTCTAAAGCAGAGAACCTGTTCTTCAGTTCTAACTTGAAGGTATTATGGTGTTTTTTAAGGTTGGTTATGTCAATAGATTTTGTTTGTCCTATGAGCTTGCCACGTTCAAGTTTAGCGTTCAGGTGCATCTTACATCTCACCAATCTATGGTCACTACCTGTGTTGAACTTGTTTAGCACACTGCAGTCTTCTATGACGAATTTTTTGTTACACATAATAAAATCAATTTCACTTGTCGTCCCATTTGGATGTCTCCATGTCCATTTCCTGTGTGGCTTTTTCTTGAAGAAGGAGTTCAAGATGAAAAACCCTTCTGCCTCTGCAAACTCAACGAGAGTATTTCCACGCTGGTTTCTGTTGCCATGACCGAATTTACCTACCGAAGTTTCATTCTGTTGCCGTTGCCCTATTTTTGCATTGAAATCTCCCATAATTATTTTCAAGTGCTGCTTACCTTTATTATTTAGATGACAAATTTCCTCATAAAATTCTTCAATTTCTTCTTCAGGATGACTTGTGGTGGGTGCATAAGTTTGAATAATCTGAGCCTGGTATCTTTTCGAGAGTTGGATAACAAGTCGTGCAGCTCTGTCAGAGGAACTTTCAACTTCTACAACTTTATCCTTCAGTTTCTTGTTTATTATAAATCCAACACCACTAGTTCTGCCAGTATCTGTCCCACGATAGTAGAAGAGATGTCCACTTTTCAGTTCGATGAGATCTTCTCCTTTTCTCCTTACCTCACTTAGCCCCACGATGTCCCACTTGATCCTTTGTAGTTCCTCTTCCAATTCAAGAAGCCTTGAATCAGAAGATAGGGAGCGTCCATTGTAAGTAGCCAAGGTCAGCATCAGATGGCAGCCTAGTCCGGTCCTCCGGGGATTCTTAGCACCCTCTGCCTTCATGTCGCACTGGCCGCTGCCTTGGCCAGGTACATTCCAGCTGCCGGAGACTGAGGGCCAAGATTTAAGTTGTGGAATCATTTTGGAGGGGTTTGGCCATAACTCACCACGCTGGCCAAGCGGGTTGGTGAGTGTGGGATAGCATTTCCTCTGATCCCGATGGTATAGTTATACCGCTATGGGCGGTCGTCAGAGCCCCTTTAGTGGGAACAGGATGCACCATATACATATATTAATATTGGTATATACATATATGTTAATAAGTGCAAATTTACAAGATTACACAAGCTTCGCAAGCTTTCACTGCCAAAGGATAGCTCCTTCAGGCTTTTGAATATAATCACTTAACTCAAACAGACAAAGAATAAATGCTATATTGCATTTATTCATAATTGCATTTATTCTTTGTCTGTTTCTGTTAAGTGTTTATATTCAGAAGCCTGAAGGAGCTGCCCGTTGGCAGTGAAAGCTTGCGAAGCTTATGTAATCTTGCAATTTTACGCCCATTAACGGATTGAAAATACATATTAATGTATTATATCATATTAATATATTTCTTAAAAAGGTAAAATATTGGTGTTATTATTCTGTAAAGTAATAATATTGTTAAAGAGTAAAATAATGATTAAAGAGAGTAAAACATTTCTTAAAGAGTAAAATAATGATTTCGTCAGATTAGAAATTTCCGTTGTTTGCAATCAAACATATATATATAAGGTTTCCAGTCGCACTCCAATGCCAGCAACATAATTATTTTCTTATAACTTAGGAAGTCATCAAAACTGCAAACTTCTTTCAATCTGAGCCGCCCCGAAGGGGCTGAAAGGACGCTATTTAGCGCATGTCATACATAAGGCGTGACTTGGAATACTACTTAAAATCGTTCTGTGTGCCCACGCTCAATTCACAGAATGCACAAGTTTTTCAAACAGAGGATATCCGGTTTCCAAGTCGCTGAAGAGTTACAACTCGTAATTTAAATAGATAATTTATCATGAGAAGGAAGGCGTTTCAGCCAGCTTACCGAGATATTTTGAGGTGGAGCAGAAACCATAGCTCAACCAAATTATTATTCATTGGTTGTGAGAAACAAAGGAAAATATTCATTACTTAACAAGGTAACGACCACTGATGCCTGCAGTCGGCTTGTTTACTAATTACGCGTTCACTATCCCCATACGTCATACTGGACGATGGACAGTCAATAGAGGAGTGTGGGAAAGAACCACTCTCCCTCGAACTGACCCAAAACTCACGGGGCTGTCCCGTGCCTATCCACAATAATGAATACCTGTCGCTCCGAAAAACTCACGCTCCCTTTCTTTCGTGATATCCACTTAATTGCCCCACACGCGTTCGTCGAAGCTCACGAAATACAAAAGGACACGAAAATGTTGAGTGCAAAATTACGCGGCCGCTAATCCGTTTTCCGAATGAACTTGTACGCAATAAGCGTAGGCGTGGCCTAAAGGTTATGTCAGGGTTCTTGCTCTAACGTAATGACAGCAAACATTCCATAGGAATCACCTACATGTTGCAGATTCTAGATTGCCGTGGCAAAATTACTTTATTGCTTGAGTAGTATCTGGGAATCAGGAAGACCATTTATAGCACTTCATCTGAGCAACTACGTGAACGGCAGTTACCAAGTATCAAAACGCATTTCTTTTCTTTTTGGTTGGAAGTTTAACGACCACCATGAGCAACTCAATGGGCTATAAGCAGTCGTCCGTCCCTAATTTAGGGCCACTAGTTCCAGGGAAGGGAGAGAAACCAGTGCCGTAAGACAAACACAACATCCATGCCTCACCGGGATTCGAACCCGGACCCCTTTCGGACGAATGATCAGAAGCCATCGCTTAGACCACTGCGCCACCGGGGCGGCTATGCATTTCTTGCCTTTGAATTCATTACTTCAGTCAATTTTCTCCTTTATAGCAAGATTTGGGCAGAGCCGCACCGCTTGAGAAGCGGTCTGAACTTCTTACTATTCGTTCGGGTACGAATCAGAGTTGGAAACGGGTTAAAAATTCTGAACCCAGATCCAGCCGTCACATAATTGGACCCGACTGTAACCTAACCCGGACAAATCTGCTTTGAACTATAAATTCGAATATATCATCATCTGTGTCAATCATTATCAATACACTGCTGGAAGAAGGTCTCTCCAAGTTTCTTCAACAATGGACTGTTTTCAGCCAGTCTCCTCTATCTATCCATCTCACACGTGGTCTTCTTCTGGGTCTTTTCCTGTCCCTTGGAATCCAGTCTAAACTTTTGGTTGTTCATCGGTGGTCCGTTCTCCTGGCAAATGTCCAATACATTGCTATTTCAGGGATTTACCCTGATTACTTCCACTCTTGTCATTTTCCTTATCCAGGAATTCCTCTTTATATCTTTCTTGGTTACACCAAGCATGCATCTGCCTATGCTTCTTTCGGATGTCTGCAGTCTTTGTATGTCTTTTTTCGTTAAGGTCCACGTCTCTGCTCCGTACGTAACCAGTGGAAGGATGCATTGATTAAACACTTTTCTTTTAAGACATAGTGGGACATTGCTCCTAAAAATTGTACTGTTTCTTCCAAAAACGCTAATTAATTTCTATATTAATGTGACCTTCGCTTGATATCTGCTGCCCAAGGTAAATGTAGGAATTAGTGATCTCCGGCTTTTCCCCATCAATTGATAAAGCTCCATTCCTTGTAAAAGCATTGCATTCTACTTCTGTTTTGTCTTCTAAAATGTCATTTATAATATTCCCATTTGTTTACACCTGTCAGCAGGTTCCTGGATCATACTCTGAAGCTCTAGGGTACTATTTCAAAGAACTCGGAGGCGTTCTTTGAAATATTTTTTTCTTTTCAAAAATAAAATGGAAAGACCTGAAAGACCTCACCCGTAAGAAATTGTCGACCCTGTGATCCATTTCCATCTCTGGTTTAAATTCTGGTGAGGCATGAATTCCATGTGAGTGTCGTCAGACACTCACACGGCATCCATTGGCTCTCTTTCTCTCTCTCTTTCCTGGAACCAATGGCTCTAAATTAGTAGCGGGCGATTGCTTATGACCCATTGAGTTTCTTCCGGTGGTCGTCAAACTCCCGAATAACAAAAACAGATTACCTGACAATTCTTTTTAAATCCTAAAACAACGATATCAAAAAATGAAAGGGAAGTTTATAGCAGTTAATTCGTGAAATTTGTACACTACATCGAGTTATAATTATGGGGGCCAGCTGTAAGCCAAATGTTTGCCTCTATCTGGACTGCTGAAATACGCATTTGAACAAACTGTTTAGTTTGTTAGATAAAACATTAAGGCCAGTAAAAGATCTCATTTTATCTTTTTCATTGGCCATAATAGTTTGTTGCATTTGAACAAATGACTACCTAAACGTCCCAATATCAATATTCGCAAATTTGTATTTGTTGAAATTTCAACATTTTGGCGCCGTTAGATTGAGAAGCTGCCCGTTACCTTTTGCGCTGCTTACTGATTTCCTTTTCTTTTTGAGGAGGTTGTTTGAAATACGGTGATGAAACTCGTGTTGATCTCTCAAAAGAGTTCTTCCTCGACCACAAAAACTTTTGAAACTCTTCCACTAATCAGGAATAATGAAAAAAATAAAAAGTAGATGATTTCTCGAAACGGGGGGGGTGGGTGGGGGGTGGATAGTTGATATTTATCCGCATTTAACTCTTACTATCGTTTTTTTAAATTTTAATCTCCGGTTATGATTAACACGAGGACATTTTTTTAACATATCACGGACGGAGAAAAAATCCGATCTGATGACCTGGTCTCAACTGTTCTACGCAGTGAATTTCACAAGTTAAATTGCAATTACTTAAAAGGTTTGATCTATCTTAAAATGTTTGCCAAACCTACTGATTGATTCAAGTACTAATCTTATTATTTCAGAAGGTTCTGTTGTATAATTCCTAAAATTTCTTAGATGGACTACTAACTATAGTATGCACATATATAAAAATAAATAATGGCACCAAGTTGACAAATAAATAACAAAATACTTCAAAGCATCGTATTTAATGAACCAATTTTATTTATATTCTGTATGAATGGTATGCTAAAATTTGAAATATAAAAATATTATTTTATTTGTTCTTATGTTCAGTGAATAATATTGTTATTATATATGAGCGAAAGTTTAGGAATAATGTTAATTCGTACTACAAGAGAAATGTCGAAGCGAGTGCCTTCTGAACCATAAAATTACAATATAAACCTACCCAGTGTGTTCGGCAGACTTTCACCGTGATAATCAGTTACACGCGAAATGGCATCAACTTCACTAGACCACGGAAGGTGTACCCAGGCATTTTGTACCAACTGGACAGAATGCCGTCCCAGATTCAGCGACGGACAGATGCACCGCAAACTTCACTGTATCCCAGAAATGCTCAATGGGATTTAAGTCAGGAGAATTTGGCTGCCAGGGGAGTACACGTAATGTTTGGAGATGATTTTCGAACCATTTCTGAATAATTCGGGCCTTGTGCTATGGGGAGTTGCGTTATGAATGTAGAGCAAAAATTAATCCGAAACAATATCTATGTAAAATTCTGGAGATGATGATGTGCTCAATGGGAATTAGGAGATCCAGTAATATCTGTAGGAACTGTCCCCACGTTATGATACCACACCCGCTGGTCAGCTTCCCTCCAACCTCGCAGACTGGTTGCAGCTATTCTTCCGCGGGATGGCATATACGGAGCGTTCATCGACATATCTGACCTGGAATATTAAATCATCGGACCACGCGACTCTTTTCCAATCGTCGCATGTAGAACCTTGATTTATTAAACCAGGCGTCTCTTTTCCAGTCGTCGCATGCGGGACTTGGAACACTCACTCATCGGACCAGGCGACTCTTTTCCAGTCATGTCATGTAGGACCTTGAACCTTGACTCATCGGACCAGTCGACTCTTTTCCAGTCGTCTCACGTGTGACTTAGAAATGTTTCGTGTTGCTTCAGCAGCATTATGGCCGAGCTTAAACTCGTAAAGCAAAAGTTCCCTAATTAGCCGGTTGTACCTGTTTATCTTTTAGGCGTTCCAACCACAGACAGAACGACGACATGAAATGTTGTTCTTCACAGCAACGACTACCACTTTATATCCCTTTCGAATGACTGCAGTGCGCGCCTTGAACAAGTTTAAACACGTGACATACCCGCCGCAGCACACATGTTTATGCAAATATGGCAAAACGTTCGACTCACCTTCTGTAAGTAAGAAAACAACTTAAAAATTTTAAAGTTTCCTCGAATTGTTATCTAGCGTTCGTATCTTACTCTGTTACTCAGCAAACGCTCACTAAAATGTATACCTTGTTTTACACTATCACATCTATTAAAGAAGCATTTGTAGTTTTATGATTGTTAATTTAGAATATAAAATTATCTGTATACTACTTTACCCGCGGCAATAAATGTATGCACACCCCATGCGTTGTTGTTATAAACGGTAAGAGAAGCGGACTCATTTTGCGTTTATGAGGAAACCTATGTAATAAACAAAGTACACCTCTTCAGCTATCGTTTACAGCAAAAATCGGCACAAACACTGTTACAGGTATTTCGATATATGCCTGGAAGCATCATTCCTACCAAATCTAAGAGGCAATAAAATTACACGCACCCAGCACTCGCCAGATATTGCTGGGCTGGACATGCAAAATTTTTGATGCTGTGTGTCTTGCGCAGTTGACAATATACAAACGAAGGGCAGTATAAAATCTGGTGCAAGCTCTGCGTTTCTCAAAACTTTAAAAATGGGAAGACAGAGGTTAGTACTGCAGGTACGCGAGAAGATCTCAAGAAACGAAGAAGTGGATCAGTTATGCGGAAGATTGGTGGGGAATTGTGTTTGAACGAGTCTACTTTCAGAACGTTTCTGAGACACTACGAGGAAACCGGTTTCATCGGGACTGGATGCAACAGCGATAGACCGCCAACGACTACTGAGAGGGAAGATCGAATTTTGCGTCACCTTGTCATGAAATACCGACTTAGTACGTTCGTGGAAGCTGCAGAACTGCGGAGCAAAAGCATAGGACGACCTGTATCTCGACGAACTGTTTGCAACCGGCTGCACGATATAGCCAAAAGTACATTACTAAAATACTTGAGCCCAAACTGAAGCCTTCCGCACGTGATCTTTTCCAAGATAATGAAACATTTATATTTCAACAGGATTCAGCTTCATGTCATGTTGCTGCTGTGTGCAAAAAGTGGTTTCAAGATGGTCATATTCCACTGCTGGAATGGACTGGGAATAGCCCAGACCTTAACCCCATCGAAAATCTATGGAGCCGACTAAAAAAATTTGTTAGTCAGAAGCAACCCAGCAATAAAACCCAATTAATAGAAGCAATAATTGAATTTTAGTTTCACGTAATACAGCTGAAGAACTAAAAAACTTGGTTCATTCCATGGGAAAGCGTTGTAAGGCCGTAATTAACGCTAAAGGTTACCCAACTAAGTTTTAACTAACATGGTGATAATTTTTGTATATCTCATTTTTTCCATGTGTTTCACCTTTCTTCTTTATTACTGCTGTTCTAATACAAAATCATTCATAAAAGTTATTGCATTACATTCTTTATGAAATTATCTTTCCATTGACATATAATTTTATGGTATTACTCCAAACAAAAAGTAGTGTTATGAGCCATCAAAACTCAAAAATACACTATTTTCAAAAGGTTTCCACAATTTTGGTCACTACTCTATGTTTTCAAGCATCTACAGAGGGATTCAGCAATAAACATGTTTAGCGTAGAATTTTCTTAACACGAGGTAGTTACAAAATGTCTATGTGTGGTCCTGAGTGTTAATTCTTCCCCACTCTTTTTAATAACGATTGGTGTCTTCTGGGGTAAAAACATTGTAGGAATCAACTTCAAGATATTCTTTAACTTAGGCAAAACATCCGGAGTATGGTGGCAGCGTTGAATAATGACATTCTGTATGGAACATTTGAAGGCCGCCCCTCTTACTCAATGGTCAAAGATGCGGGCTCCTGGAAAACCGCCCAAGCAGGCCCTGTGCACGGGCCTGAGCGAGACATGGATGGAACGCTTGTTTTACGTAGTTGGCGCTGTCTCTTCCATAGGGTACGGGGATTACCTATGCCTTCAGATCCTCACGGAGGTCGTTAAACTCCTGAGTGTTCAACTCTGTCTGGAAAATGCGGGTAAGCAGTTTCAACATTTGTTGTGGTAATGTCAGCAACATGAATGTAGAAATTTAAATTTAGTTTCACTTGTTTCCTTACATTCATATTGTTGACTGCGTGAGAAAAATTAATATAAATTCGTTTCCTCGAACAATGTGAATATAACAGATCATTAAATATGCTCCTGCTTGTTTTCCGATTCAACTGACGCTGTTGAAAATAAAAAGCTGCTTTAAGCAGGCGTTTTCTTCTTCGTACGGAAAGGAAAACAGGATTAAACAATATTCTTTCTCCTCCTTGATTTTCTAAACAATTCTTTCGCAAAGATAGAATTTAAAAACAAGCTCGACGCGTTACTTAGTATGATTGTGGTATATGGTTCTCCTCAAAGTGTGGCTTATCAGCCCAGTCGAACTCATTGTTTTTTACGATAATGCCTCGTCCCTGGACGAATTATGTGAAATGGCTTTCACCCTGTGGTCTGAGCGTTATGCTGGTAGGGTTGGGTTATGTAGGTCAGAAACGTGATGTGAGGCTTGGAAAACAGCAGTCACGCTTTTCTTGTAAAAGGACTCCGTCAGTGAACTTTTCTTTGCGTGGGAAGCGAAGGAAAAATCTTAGTTCGTATCACAGCTCCCATAGATATGTTGATAAGGGATTTTTGATATG
This sequence comes from Macrothele yani, assembly GCA_039090855.1. NCBI lineage: Eukaryota > Metazoa > Arthropoda > Arachnida > Araneae > Macrothelidae > Macrothele > Macrothele yani. The sequence goes on along the minus strand of CM077003.1, from coordinate 86,004,380 downwards.
CAGTCCGAAGAGTAACCGTGAAAAGATCATGGGTGCCCTTCCCATAGCTTTTGTTTTTTTCACCGTGCTTTCCAAGTGAAGAAGCAAAACGCATTTAAGTTTTCTCTTTGCGTCAAAATATTTAAATGTGTAGCTTCCATTAAACCCTGTGACATAAATATGATGCATTTTTCTCACCATATTTCTGATCCCGAATTCTTAGTGCGATATGTACAACGGCCGTTCCGTAAAAACTGAGAGTAAAATTAAACAAAATGAAGAAATATAGGTACTGCAAAATATATGTTATTCTTTCTCAAAATATCTTCCGTCGAATGATATGCAATGGTCCCATCGTTCAGTCCACTTTTCAAAGCATGTGGCGAAGGCATTTTGTGGAAGCTGCTTTAGCGACCCCTGTACATAACATCAGTATCTTTGCTGAAAGTTGCACCACGGAACTTCTCCTTCTATGTTGGAAACAATCAGAAATCGCACGGGGCGAGGTCAGGACTGTAGGCCGGCTGTGGCATGATTTCGATACTGCATTTCGTAAGAAACTGTTGAACACAAGCAGCCACATGTGGGCGGGCGTTATCATGGTGTAGGGTCCACTTGCCCACCAGTTCCTGTGTCGCTTAATCGATATGTGTCGTCCCAGAAGTTTCAAGACTCAGCATTGAAAGTAATTTGGGGAAGAACGACATTCTGGTAGACTGCACCTTTATCAAAGAAAATAATCATCATCATCTTCTCATCAGATTTGGTTTGGCGGACTTTTTTTCAGAGGAGGCGAGCCTGTGTGTTTCCAGACGCATCGCTTCGTGAGGGGGATCGACATAGTGGACCCGTGTTTCATCGGCAGTTATTACTGTGTTGAGAAAGTGTGGATCCTTTGCAATCATTTGTTACCCCTCATGACACACCTGAACTCTGGCTAACAATTATTCTCTCGTCAGGTGAGGACAATACTCATCTGGAACACACACGATGCAGCAGCAATTTGTCCCGTAGAATGCAGAATGCCGACGTTTTTGAAATATTAGTTGACGACGATGTGTCTTTACATGTCTTTCGTCGATGTTCTTGCAGGATTACCCCAAACAGTGTTAACAATACGCTCTGTAACAACGCTTTCAGGTCGACTAAGCCTAGGAGCGAGTTCTGCCGACAAATGTCCTTTGTTGAAATCATGGTGCCATGTAGAAATCATTGACTAACCCAAATATTTATCTTTATGATCTTTTTTCATTAAATCAACTGCTTCTGGAGCCTTTTTCCCAAACGATAGCAACATTTTATCGCACAACGCATTTCACTTCTTAACTTCGAATCACTCATCTTTATAGCTGTATGGCGAAATGCAGACGTACCTTAAGCAACTGCACAATAACAAAACCAGCTGCCACGGCTAATAACTGTTACCATAGATATTTCCTTAATTCAGTTAGTCGAATGCGTGGTTATTTCCCCCTTTGCACTGCTGCCAACTCAAAAAAATACTCTTAGTTTTTATGCAACGGCCTTCGCATATTCACACTTTTCTAAAATTAGGGCAACATTTCTTTATAAGACTGTGGAAAAAGATATTGCAAGAAAAATAAAGCATTTAAAAAAAAGAGTTAAAGATACTACGAATAACATGAGTTGCGTTTTTCAAATGAAATTTTTTGTCCTGATTGTCGTTAGGACGACGAGAAGTTTTGCATTTTTGAACACGATCGATGTTCTTTCTTTAGCAAGCTCGAAGAAAGTATTCGTTGTGTTGAAGAAAAATGTGAAATCGTATCTCACAATTTCCTTCCGCTATCTTTAAGTAATCGAAGAAGTATACACTATCCTAACTCAATACACGGCCCATAGTACACACCAGCCGAACGTAATTTCAAGTCCTCCCCTCAGATAAGAAACGTTTGGTCAGTCTCCGACTATAGTTATGTACGGGCTCGCACGAAAATATTTTAATGTTCAAAATGCTCACAGCGTAGCATAAATCCGTTCATTTTGTGGCATAAAACAGTGTATACTCGTACAAGCGGTCGAGCTTTCGCCCTTCACTGGGAGGTTGTTTCAGGGCAGTGTTGAGCTAACCGCTGCTTTAAACGTGCTGTTTTACGCGCCACTGAATAAACGGATTTATACTACGCTATAAGCGTTTTGAACTTGCATATTGGTGTACTCTTAGCTGATATAGAGCAATGTTTTGACAACTACGTCGAATAATTTCGTCGTTCAGGCATTTTATCAAAGTCACCATCGAATCTGATTTCAGAATTTCCCTTCTCTGGATTATTTGGAAGCTTTAATGAAAATTCGCCAGTCACTTCTTGATAAATTCTGACTTGCAATTGAATCTTAAATTCGTGCAATCGTGGCTCATAGGTTTTAGAAAGGGAACACATTAATGGCTTTTTTTATATGTTATAAGTTGAAATCGTCTCTTTTTTACGTTAGCGCTTATTAGGAAATATTGAGATAGCCCACTTTTCAATACTTTTCTTCCAGATGTGTTAACGATATAGCCAGCGGCATCCATCTACGTTTCCCGTCCGGCGAACACCATCGCTGTTCGAGTTTCAGTTCTTACTGCACTACGAGGGAATATTATCGCTTTACAGCGCCAAATATCTTGTAGGAAGAAGGACTTGCTTATGTCTTCAAGTTTTAATGAGGGAATTCTCACGATGGGTCAAAATGGTGATGCAATGTGAATTGCTGACAAAGGACGGACTGTCAGAAGTTCAATTTTCAGAAGGTCAAAGTGAATGTGGAACTGGCTGGGAGTAGCAGTAGGGACAAAGTGGTCTATGGTGCAATGAGAGAGTAATTCGCGGCTTTTCCGAAAGGAGAAACAAAACGCAGGGAGTTTTGATCTAGCTTCTCAAAGAGGGAGCTTCGGAAAATTTCTACGTCCGGGGAAGAAAATAAAGAAACGGAGAAAACACGAAAAGTGACAGATTCACCTATGACCTGCAGGCGGTAAGGAGTAGGGTTTGAAAGAGGATGCTCCGCTCTCTGTAGGACGGGGAAAGATTTATTTGGAGCCGATATGGGATAAAGAGCAAATAATTAAGTCGGAAAAACAGGATCAGATTAATGTGTTAATAATAAACAGTGAATATGAAGTAATATAGATAATCAGGACAGGTGGACTTTTCCCATTTGCGTCACTGAATGAAGCTAATCTTCACAACAAAAGAGAGAGCCTTGGCTTCAGCTTGTAATTTACAAGGGATGTCCCAAAACACCTGATAATGTTTTCATAAAAAAAAAAGGGAGTACCTTAATTATCAAGAAAGTGGTTATCTTTTCTAAATACTGTCCATTGCATCGAATACAGCTGTCCCAACGTTCCTCCCACTTTTGGAATGTCTTGTGGAATTCTTCTCCTGAAACGCTGTTCGAGCACCCCTGCGCAGCTGTATTAAGTTATTAATCAGTCCCAAATTGTCGTCCCCGTAATGCCTTTTTTCAAATGGGAAACACCCAGAAATTGCATAGTGACAAGACTGGACTATATGGAGGTTGGGGCATCAACTTAATACTCATTTTCTCCAAATAAGAAACGACAGAACTGGCCATGTGTGGCTTTGGTCATATGCGGCCTAACTGGCCATGTGCGGCCTTTTTGGCTACACATGAAAAGAAATGGGGACCCCCAAGTGAATAAACTCGTTCTATGTCCAAATGCTGGGTTAAAATTCTGTGAATTGATGATTTTGAAATGCGAACCATGTCTTCGATATCTCTAATTAGTAAATGCCTGTCTTCCCGTATAATAACACCCATTGTACTAATGATCGTAACAAATAACACCAAATAACATCATGTGTGTTATCCTCTGTAACACTCGTTGAAGGTCTCCATGCGCAATTAAAGCCGCCGATCCGCCACCATCCATAAATTTCTTATGCAATCTGTAAATTGTTTATTTTCTTAGACATTCATCTTTATAAGCCTCTTGCATAAGACAGAAAGTCTTTCCGACAGACTTCTTAAGTCGAATAACAAAATTTAATAGCGCATCTTTGTTCCTCTTTCACATCCATTTTTTCGAAAAATCTCAGCGCGAAGACACTTGTTAGGGGTTCGCAAAATAACTCTTGTTAAACTTCGCACTACCAACGACGCATGCGTGATAAGCAGGTGTGACCGGTTGTTATGGTTACTACAACGACTACCGTTATTTCGAGACGTGTGCCAAGGTCGAACGTAGTATTTCACATTTTTTATAAAAAATATTATCAGTTGTTTTGGGACAAGCTTTCATCATTGGGGGAAAATATGGTTAAAACTCCGAAAATTTAAGATTTCCTTATTAGCGAGGGTCTAAAGAATCCAAGCGACAGGGTACTCAAAAGGAACTCGTTGAACAACTGTGAAACATCCGACGACTTGATTCTCTTTCTCATTTTTGTGAGGAAATGTAGGTTAAAAGGATAGTCGCACCTAGATACGCAATTATTGCCCTCGATCCGTACTTGACCAACCATCTCGTTAAAATTAAACAGCGATCACACGCGGCAATTTACCGCATGAATGCACCACTGTTACAATTAGATGGCGCTTTGAAACATTCGCATTGAAGCGGAAGCTTCGTCTGTACCTGCCGTTTCGATAGTTTTCTGGATATAAAATTAACGAAAAAATGTGCGTTAGTATTGATTCTATTGAATGAACTCAATATTGTTTAGTGACGAACCGAAGGTTTTTTAGCATCAATAAAGTCAGTTCTTTTTTACTTCTTATAGGCTATTGATCTCTTCTTAGACATGTTGAGTCATTCGCGGAAATTAATTCGCGGAAAAAATTCATATCGTGATATTCTGAGTCACCGGAACATTCTAGGAAGCTTCAGTTCAATGATTTTACGTCTGGAGACACTCAAGGCTTATGAGGATCTGCATGTCACTAGTTTTAAGGCCACTGACATCTCAGATAACAAATAACAAACTAGTGCACTATATCTTATGACTTGCTGCCCGAAACAAAAGTAATTCTGTACAGCATGCTTCGTTTTGTTTATGGTAAATGTATAATTTAGAATTAAATATGACTCTGTATTTACACGCTTCCTGGCCACTTTATTAGGATCATCCCCATTCATTAAAAGTATGGAAATCAACACTTATTGATGATGTAATAATCTCTTTATTGATAAAGAAGGTGAACCAGGATGAATTAGCGCAAAGCAATCCAATTCCCAAACACTCTCAATGATATTAGAAAAATATGAAATCTTAGATGCATTTAACTTCTTTTATGTGCCACACATTAAAAAAATATAACACTGCAATCATTGAAAAAATATAACTCTAAATCATTAAAAATATAACTCTGCAATAAAAAATATTATTAAAAATATTAAAAAATTATATTAAAATCATTGTTAAAAAATTGCAATAATTAAAAATATATTAAAAGATATAACTCTGCAATCATTAAAAATATATAACTCTGCGATCCCAGGGCCCCTTACATTAAAAATTAAATATAACTGTAATTACACGCTTCCTGGCCACTTTATTAGGATCATCCCATTCATTAAAAGTATGGAAATCAACACTTATTGATGATGTAATAATATCTTTATTGACGAGGAAGGCGAACCAGGATGAATTAGCGCAAAGCAATCCAATTCTCAAACACTCATCAATGATATTAGAAAAATATGAAATCTTAGATGCATTTAATTTCTTTTATATGCCACACATTTCATTCTTAAATTTGGTTAAATAAGCAAAAATCATAAATTCATTACGAGTAAAAATGTTAAGTGAAAAATTCTTTAAGTTTTAAATTTATACGATATCAAGGAGGATGTCTTTACATGAAGTAACTGATTACAAAAGTTTGACAGACATTTTTACAGTACGATATGCCATATTTCTATGATTTATATGAGCTTTTACATAGTTTTGTCTTCACCGCATTATCTTTCTCACGAAACCAATATTTAAAATGTTACATTAGCTATGAATAGTTTTCTGTATATAATACATAGCGTGAGAGAATTCCTAATAAAGTTTCTAGGCAGTAGGTAAACATGAGGTTCTTTAAAAGGTATTTCCTCGTTTTTAGACAAAAGTGAAAGAGACAACATTTGCGTACCATTTTCACTTTATTTAATAAGGTACGAACCATTATTTTGCAGTATCTCTGATCTTCTTTCAGGTAGCTGGATAATTCCTTTCGCAGGTTTTTTCGCACTGAACTTTTATTGCTCTTCTTACGTTATTTTAAAACATAACCATACGATGAAAGAGTTCCTAAATTAAACCTTAACGGCCAGACGAAACATTTAAACAGAAGTCAAACTTACGGAAATTGACTTTATTCGAGATGATTTTATCAATACAACATAGCACTTCACATTTTACTTAACAAATCAGTACCAACCACATTTAACACCCCACACGAGCAACTGTTGTACCGTAGTTTTTATCTATGGTTCTTATCTCATAACAGGCATACGTCACGTTTATTCTGACCTCAGTTGTGTTGCCGACAGTATTCGTTTGAGAGAGAAGATATCACGTTAAGTGTGAAGTATAACTGAGAACAAACTCAAAATTTACATAGGGAAAGAAACTAAAAAGGAAAGTTAATTTAGAATATACGTCACACTAGTCCAGATGAATTTTGCAAGCCGCCGAATAATCGAAATTCTTACAACTGAGCAAGTTCTCCAGAGCCAGGATTACGAGTATATGGCAACCTGAAGGCACGTATTCAGGTGAATACGCCTGGTGATGCAAGAAATCATAGCCAAGATCGAATAATTTGTTGTTGTTTTTTGGTGACCGAAAAAAACCCTATGAGATCCAATATTGCATTAATGGAAGACAACACCCTTCCTGTGGAATGTTTCTGTACGGTTGCCATCAAGTAAGGACTTCAGCTGGTCCAATTCGGAACAATATCTATCGCAATTAGTAGTTTGGTAGCTCGTAATACGAGAGTCCTTTCAAGTCTTACCACATACGAAGCATTACATTTTTGGGATGCAGTCCAGCATTTGGATTGGTTAATGGCCGATCATCTCGCTTCCTTCGCGAACACTCCACGTTAGTGTACACAATCGATTTCCCATCACCCGTCACCATTCGTTTCAGAATTGGGTCCCTTTGATTCTGTTTGAGCAGTAAATCGTACACAGGAATGCTGTTGAGAATACTTATCTCACTCAAATCACGTGGTACCAAAACATGAAGGAGAGTCACATATCCACACTTTCGCAAATGCAATGCCACTATGCGGTTGGATGTCCCTAGTGTCTGCGCAACTGTGTTCGGGTCGTATTATGTTGGTTGCTTTTGATTAATTCCGTGTTTTCCTCTTCACCTTGTCTTCCGGAGTGTGGTTAATCGGCGTGGAAGACCAATACGAGACTTTGGAAACTAATACTGCCACAATCGAACACTTACTACAACATATTCTCGCCATTCACAGCACATATACAGTTTTTTTTTTGTATCTGCGTCGCATTTTTACCTGTGCGATGAAGGAGCAGCACTAAGTGACGAAAATGAAATTTATTGTCTTCTATTTTGAAACCTACGCCAAATGAAAATTACCTAACCGATCACGCCTAACTCCATTTATACAGCGGTGTCGGAACTCCACCTTTCAGAAATACGTAAATATTGTATGTCTCTAATACAAATTAGCCTTCAAAATTGGTACCTATGGCATCTATTGCCAAAAATGCGAAAATACTTTTTACGAAACTTAATAGAATTTAAACAGCTGAATGAAGACTAGTTAAACAAATATGTTCACCCTAGCAGGCAGTTCAGCGTTACTTTATTTGATCCGCTTTTGTTTTGTAGAAGATTTTCAGGATGCCATTTGATCAAATCACACTTAATTTTTAGAAACATGTAAAGTAATCTCAAAAGAAATTCCAATTCGTGAGAAGTTAGCCGGCTTACCTTACACCATTTTCACTTGAGAGCAGAAAAGCTGATAAAAAATAACGAGAAGGTGAAGGACTTTTTGCTTGGTCCTTTCTTCACAACACTTGTATTTCAATTGAATGTAAATTAAAAACTTCCTTTGGTTTTATTGTACCTCACAATCCAGAAAATTGTTTAGAAGACCATGAAATGTTACACGAGAAAAGCGAAAATATCTCTTATCAGAAACTCCTATTAAAACAATCAATTCAAATTCCTGCTAATAAATCTTATCACCTCAGACACTGAAAATGCAAAAGCAGTTCACTGATAATTTTTTGTGGGCTCCATTAGCAATTTGAAAAAGTCGGGCAGACTTTTCGTCAGGCAATAAAAAAGACCATTTGACGTGAAAGCCCTTTTGTATCCCTAAGTTGGACTTCAACATCAGTTTGTGAAAGTTGTTGGAGCTCTTCGACCTCGACATTTTAGATATTTTTTGGAGCCTTGCCCATAAATTTGTCTCGTCTTCAAAAACCGGTAGTCCAAATTATTGAACTCATTCTCTCACAGGGAAGAAAAACCATCGAAGGCATTCATTTTTATTTAAACATATCTTGGCAGCCATAGAATAATGGAATGTAATAAAATTTATGTATTTCCCGGAGTGCATCGCTCTCTTGAAAACATTTTGTAATAATTTACGCATTCATAGCGAAACTCTTCTTTAATCCTCTGAGAAGATCCATGTTCAGACCGCCCTTTTCTTTTGCCTACCTCCTGTGAATTGAGACAGGCGTCGGAACAAGTTTCATAAATCTTCCATATTCTGCAGTATATCAACAAATGCTCTTTCTCTTTTGCTCCTGTGAAAGTTCTGTCCGAATTGATACGTTTTAAACTCACTTTGTTCGGTTATTTTGAAACTTTGTATCTCAGACGTTTTTGAAGTACATACATTAAACTTCGTTTTGACGATTTATGTGATAGAAGCTCTTAATAGTTTATCTATTTTAAATGTGGGTGTGAGCATCTATCTCGGAAAAACACCCTTGAGCTTGTGATACATCATTGTCTACCACCCAGTTCAGTGTACTTGTATCATTCAAATCGAGGTGCACTGAGACCGGATATTTGGCTGCATTTTCAGCTTGATTAATCAATCACAGAGAGAGTTTTAACACTTGTTTTGAAATCAAAAGACATGCTGATGTATCAACATATACGCCCGTGGCCCGTACACATTATATCTCTGACCCTCTTAGTCCTATTTGAAAAATTCATTTTGCATTGGGAAGACTGAACAGTGAGAACGATGTTCCTTGCCTTTTGATCTATCTCCGATTCCAAACCTCGCCCCTGGAGGCGTAAATGTAAATGCCATCGAATTCAAAATACTGTATATTTTACCCCATGTGATTACTTCTAAAAATAAGACAGAAACAATTCCTTATTGGTATCTTTTAGAACGAAAGCAATTTGGCATGTAATTTCTTCGATATCTCTACTTCTAACAGTACGATTTCAGAACTGTTTTTGGTCGAACAACGTCACCCGTGAAGAACATTTTAAACATAATTAAATTTTGTTCATAATATGAGTAATTTTGAAACAAGAGGGCATAAGCGCATCTTTCTGTTTGTAACATATTATATTTACATCCCTATCTGCATGTTTAACACCCCGATGAAAACATTTCCTTTTCGGTCACAAATCGCTCACTGCAAAAAGATGTTCTAAGTATTTGCCTCTCAAATAAACAATTTACAAGCTCGGGAGAGCAATTGTATAATATATTCTTCTCGATATCTCTGCTTCTAAAAGACCGACTTAAAAACAAATTTGGCCTCAGATACCATTTACTTCGTAGAACATTTTTTATGTACACTCGGATTTTTTATAATGCAATTCTTGCGCTAGATGATGTTAGAGTGTATTTCTGTTCCCAACTGTATGTTCATTTTTGATATTCCTATTGAAAAAAATATTTTTGTACTGTTTGCCATTCACTATGGTAAAAGTTGCAAACATTATTCTCTTTAAATAACGCAAATTTTTTTGTAAGGGGTGCAGATGTAAAAATACTTCTATCTCTGTCTTTACTTCTAGAAATCGTATTTGAAAAATTCGTTTTCCATCATACAGCTTTTACCGTAAAGAGTATTTTGTGCATATTTTCTACTTTTACATAATTTGCAATTCTGTTGCTTAAAGGTTTCAGCGCATACCTGCATTTGAAAGAGTATTTCTGATTCAAATCATCGTTTCTTCGTAGTAGTAGAAATAAAGTAAACATCTTATTTTGGTAGAATAATTTGCCTCCATTTCTCCTTTGAATAACACGTAACTTAACTAGGAGGTGTAAAGTTTTGTCACGTTTTCCTCCATATCTCTTCTCTCAATTGTTCGATTTGACAAATTCCTTCAGCTTCGGATATCTTTCAGCAGTGGCGGCTCGTGACAACTGAAACAGGTAGGGCCAGTAGCCGAAGTTAAACAATGAAATAAAAAAAACTGTCATTATTAGGCCAACTATTCAGACCCCCACCCCACCCCCAAGATTCCTTTACTGTGTCTCTGTTTACCCCCTTGACTCAATAATGCCCAAATCAGGCAGGAATGTGTCAACTATTATATTGCACACGAAAAAAATTTCCTCAGAATATAATGCATAACTACACTGCTGGCCACCCAAAATGCAACACCAAGAAGGAAGCAGCCGACTGGCCTGAAATTCGCAGCATGCGTCGCCCGTGAGAGGACATGCAAACGATTAGCATTGCAGGGCATATGCAAATCATGTGCGCCCGGCACGCCACCGAGAAGCACAATAAGAAGGGTGCACAGAAGGCGGGGTGTAAGTAGTGGAAGTGTGTTGTGCTGCCGGACCCGTGCGTGGTAAGCTTCCTAATGCCTCGTCGCAGAATACGGCAGTCATTCTAGCACGTTTCGGAGTTCGACAGAGGGCGAATAGTGGCTTATCGCGTCAGCGGTTTATCGCACCGAGACATCGGCGCCCGTGTGGGACGACATCCAGCACAGTGAGGCGAGTATGGATTCGGTGGGTGCAGGAGGGACGGACGGACCGACGTGAGCGATTGCCGCAGCCGGGGCGCACTACCGAACAAGAGGACCGGCATGTTGTGCTGCGGGTATTGACGGCTCGCACCGCCACATCACGAACGTTAGCGCAGGAATTAGGGTGTGCTGCGCAATAACCTGTGTCAGCACGTACCGTTCGACGTCGTCTGCAGGAGCGGCGGCTTGTCGCACTGCGCCCATTGCTTCGATTACCATTGACGTTACACCACCGGCGAGTGCGGCGGCAGTGGTACGTTGAACGCCGCACCTGGACTACAGAATGGAACGACATTTTCTTCTCCGATGAATCTCGCTTCTGCCTTCACAACCACGATGGTCGGATCCGCGTGTGGCGGCACCACGGCGAGAGAGTGTATGACGCCTTCATTATGCATCGCCATACCGGTCCGTCGCGTGGCGTTATGGTTTGGGGCGCAATTGAATATGACACCCGCACTCCTCTGGTAAGCATCGCCAGTACACTCAACAGCCACCGCTACATCTCCCACGTTTTGGAGCCTGTAGTCCTCCCTACGTGCAGAACCTGCCAGCGACCACGTTTCAATGAGACAATGCGCGCCCGCACGTGGTACGCATTGTGCAACAATTCTTCACGGCCCACCAGGTGTCACTGCTGCCGTGGCCCGCCTGTTCTCCCGATATGTCGCCCATCGAACACGTCTGGTCGCTGATCGGCAACCGAGTGGCCCGGCAAGCACCACCCACCGCTACGCCTGATGAACTGTGGCAACGTGTGGAAGCAGCCTGGACCGACGTACCCCAAGCCCACATCCAAAGCTTCTTTCGTTCGATGCCGCGGTGAGTAGCGGCCGTTATTGCCAGCCATGGGGGCCACACGAATTATTGATGTCTGCGTGTTCCCCAAGTCGCACGAGCCTGTAAGCTCAATCGTTTCATCTTTGTATCTGTTGTTATGTGTCCAGTAAATCTGGCTTTGCTATCTCGTGTCCTTCGTGGTGTTGCATAACAGAAAAATGTTAAAACTCCTTCAATAAATTTTTTACCTTAAAACATATTAGCATTAACTTATGTTAGTTGTGCTTTGTGTTTCTTTAGATTTCTCAACTGAGGAATAATCACAGGATTCACAGGATAAAAAAATGTAGTGAAAAAATAATAGCTCCAAATATATGCAATGAGGGAATGTTTCATGAATTTCGTCCCTTATAGAATGAGTACCATACTACCATTTGCATTATTTGAAAGGTTTAACCTTTTTTTTTAAAGAACTTATGAAACCTAAAAACATATATGTGTTCATGTGCAAATTATACTTACAGGTTTTCTCATTTATTTATTTATTTTTAACATAGAAAATCATCTTAGTTAAAACTGAAATCAGTTCTGCAAAGCGCTTTGTAAACTTCATACTCTTGGAAACTCAAATTCTTGGGCTGATAAGCACCGAGGTTTTTTAAGTGAAGCTTTTCGACTCAAATTCTTGGGCTGATGAACACTGTGTTTTTTTCAGTGAAGCTCAAACTAAAAATTCTCGGGGTGATAAGCACTGAGTTTTTTTAAGTGAAGCTTTTATTCCAGATTTAAAGCAATGAGCTGATATTTTAACAAAATATCCACTTGGTTCATTGTACTCGACAAGCAAAAAAGTCACGACACGAAGGAACAACACATCACCGAGAGAGATACACACAGAAAAAAACACTAACTGAACTTTGCTACGACATTTGAAATCCCCCGTTACCCTTGAGCTTGGTCGGGGTAAGCTTCTCTGTCAACCCACGGCGTTAAGGAAATGGATACTCTCCCTGCCAATCAAATTAGCGCGGGGCCAGATCTCAGCTTTTTTTGCCCACGCGGTTAAGGCAGTGCTGTATGTAGGTGATCATACTGAATGAGACGGAGAGGAAATCGTCTCCTCTTCGCTTGCGTAGTGATGTTACTGGAGCCTGTTGGAGCTGGCTCCAATAACCTCACACTCTGAACGTGATCTCTTTCCTCAGGGAATAGTTTTTCGTTTTTGAAGGAAACTTTTCCCTTAGGTAATGGTTTTTGAAGGGAAAGGTTTATCACCATGAGAGAGAATAAGAATCAGGGCAAAAAAAAACATTTTCTAGAAATAGAAATTTTTAGGTGGGGCCCTGCCCCTCTGGCCCCTAATGACGAACCGCCCCTGTCTTTCAGTATGAGGAACATTTTGGGAGCAATTTGGGATTTTTCGTAACATACGAGAAACGCAAACTAGCTATCCTCCAGTCCCCTCTGCAACGTTTACTCATGAATATTGTCAGCGATTTTCATTCCTATGTTCCATTTGATCTTAGAGCTCAAAGTCGCTTTTATGATTAACGTTAGCTGTGTTCCTGTACTCCTTCATGTAGTGAAATTGAGTGACTGGTGTTCATATATTCTCCGACAGAATCAAAAGCCAAAAGCATTTATGGATATGCCTTTAGAGTCTCATTAAACGGTGTGGTCAGTCGCCTAGAACACTCTTAACAGAACTAAAAAAAATTACATTCATTGGAGGTTCCTACGCACAGATTACGGGTCCCATCCGCAATTCATCATTTCCGAATCAACGCTTAATAAAATTACCTATATTGTAATGTCACTGGAAATTATGTATATCTTCAATGTCTACGGCTACCATCGCTGTTTCAGCTCACTTTCAGCCTTCTGTTTAAGATCTGTTCCATTCAACATTCTCTCCGTGATTTGATTATTAGTATCTCCATTAATCCAATCGGCTTCAAACATTTCAACCACAACCCTGTTCTTTCATCTTTGTACTTATGAAACATGTAGTATGCAGTTTCCATTTGACGGGCCCAGTGAGTCGTCAAGGTACACCACTCACTACACCACAGAATACCTTAAAAGTTCAGTTGTGCACGAGAATTCGAGCACGTTTACAGCTAGAATATAATTAAACACAGCTAACTCAATAAGCTGATCACTATCTCACTGTTTGGCTCCGAAAGACAGATGCAAATGATCGCATTTGCTTAGAGCTTCAGGATTTTGCAATTCTGCCTGTGAGCTTGAAAAATCCTATAGTCCTTAATAAATAATCAAAATGGTATAACTATATTAATGATCCGAATTTCTTGGCGTGGAATAGAAATAAAAGTTTCCAAGCTTTCGCACATCAACCAGATGGCTTTTTCAAGGAAGGTAGACAGCAAACTGCAAACTGAATAATAGAACACTTCAACAATTTGAACGCGGTGAATTGTGTAGATTTACTCCCAAATCTACTGTCATTCGCGAAACCTTAGAGATCATTACCGACAGAGGCTTGCAATGATAGCGTCGCCCCTATAGAATTCCCACAAGTTTGGTACTAGTTCGTCAAATAATGCTGCGTTTTCTCACACGATACCGCGTGCCCAACCAATATGACTCCTCGTTTTTTCGAATCAGTGATCACATTTGCACCTATTCATTTATTGTTTTGTCAAATTACCGCGTTCAAATTGTTGAAGTGTTCTATTATTCAGTTTGCAGTTTGCTGTCTACCTTCCTTGAAAAAGCCATCTGGCTGATATGCGAAAGTTTGGAAACTTTGATTTCTATTCCACGCCAAGAAATTCGGATCATTAGAATAGTTATACTATTTTGAGTATAATTGGTGTACAGTTCCTATTTATTAATTCCTATAGCCATATTAGTGTGCGCATGTTGTATCGTTGTTACGTATTAAGAATTATTAAGTTTCTTTTAGGATTACCTGGTAAAAGTTGCGATCTGTACAGGTCATACCTTTTGTTTATCACCTTTTTGAAAGCAATGTGGTGTTCTACTCTCTTCTTATAAAAATTAAGCTGAACTCATTGATTTAAGATGATTTAAGAGAAGTATGTCCTCCTTGAATGCGCAGTTGAACCTCTTTAAGCCGCGGTGGCGCAGTGGTCTAAGGCGTTGGCCTCTGATCATTCGTCCGTAAGGGGTCCGGGTTCGAATCCCGGTCAGGCATGGATGTTGTGTTTGTCTTACGGCACTGGCTCTCTCCCTTCCCTGGAACCAGTGACCCAAATTAGGGACGGGCGACTGCTTATAGCCCATTGAGTTGCTCACGGTGGTCGTTAAACCTCCAATCAAAAAAAAAAAAAAAAGAACCTCTTTAAACCGCCAACGTTTGTTTCTTATGCTTTTCTGGGCCGTAAGCTAGGGAGGCAGTATAAAAAAGTGGATGACTATGGCGGATGTTCTTATAAAATAATGGACGTCATGGGCGGGAGATATGTGCTTTTAACAAACATTCATATTTATATCGGATGGATAAAAAATATTATATAGCTAAAAGTCCATTCGAACAATATTATCCTATAGCAAAACGTCCATTCGAACAATAGTTTTCAAATTTCTTTCCTCTTTCAACGAACAGTTTGGAGAAACGAAGAATTTTCTGAACAACATTTTGACGAGGATTCGTAACCCTGTCCATATATAAGTATCGCTGAAAATTGTGTAAAGTAATACGTGGAAGATTGCCGGTTTCCAGCTGTACTTCAAATTGCCGTGTACTTTACGCTAATAAATTTCATCTGCAATGATACCACGTTTAGCGTACATTTGTTCTATTCATAATACTAAGGCTTTTTCCAGTTTGTTTGCTATGCTCCTCTTCTTCATTGATTTTTCGAAGTCCATCTGCTTGCTTTTTTAACTTATAATATCTCCTAATATCTGCCTGCTAGTAGGTTTCTGAAATAAATTTGAAAAGTCATTCGCTGGCTTTGAAGAACAATTTTTTTTCTTGTGCGAACTCACAAATTAAAATTGCCACCCTGGTGGCGCAGTGGTCTAAGCGATGACTTCTGATCATTCGTCTGAAAGGGGACCGGGTTCGAATCCCGGTGAAGCACGGATGTTGTGTTTGTCTTACGGCACTGACTCTTTCCCTTCCCTCGAACCAGTGGCCCTAAATTAGGGACGGGCGTCTGCTTATAGCCCACACAGTTGCTCACGATGGTCGTTAAACCTCCAACCAACCAAATTAAAATTTTTGATTTGATTAGGATTTTGACTATTGAAATTTGACAATTAACTTCTTTGAATGGCAACCCAAAGATACATGTGATAAGCTTCTTTACTTGTTTCTTGCGCAGATGGCCGTTTAAAAAGGGTTTTTTTTGATTGTCGGTTTAACGACCACCGTGAGCAACTCAATGGGCTATAAGCAGTCGCCCTCCCTAATTTAGGGTCACTGGTTCCAGGGAAGGGAGAGAGCCAGTTCCGTAAGACAAACACAACATCCATGCCTGACCGGGATTCGAACCCGGACTCCTTACGGACGAATGCTCAGAGGCCAGCGCCTTAGACCACTGCGCCACCGGGGCGGCAAGGGGTTTTTAAGGTGGAGGTCAAGCAATTTTGCTTCCTATACTTCCAATGGAAAAACTTCTGTACACATTTTCTTCACAACTAATGCGTTCCCAAGGATGAAAATTTGAACATCGATTAAAATAGCTTCATTTCATAACTTGGAATACTTAATATTTTCTAAAAACATAACCATAATTATGCAATCCAACATTTATTTGTCTACTGACGTCATCAAAGTACAGGTCGCGCCATCTGTTTTCTGGTTTCAACACCACCAAAGGAAACGTTATTGTTTTTTAATATAATTTTGGTTATGTTTTAGAAAATGTTAACTATTCCAAGTTATAATATGAAGTTATTTTAATCGATGTTCAAAATTTCATCCTTGGGAACACACTAATTGTGAAGAAAATGTGTAGAAAAGTTTTTCCATTGGAAATATAGGAAGCAAAATTACTTGCCGTCCACCTTAACACGCTTTTAAAACACTGTTTTTAGTGTTTGGGCGGTTAGCGGACAACGAGGTGGCGGTTTGTCGAGGGAATTCCCAATGCAAAGGTATTCCGGAAAATCAATTCCAGGATTTCAGCAGGCGAAAAGCGAGGGTGGCTGTTTAATGAGGGGCTGTTTAAATAGGTTCTGCTTATTGCAAATTTGGTAATATTTCCTTCATGCTACTCCTATTGTAATTCTTGTAGCTGTTTTTAATAAAATACCTTTTTCTGAGAGAAAACACGAAAAGCATCGAAATTTCGGTTCAAAATATTCCTGTTCTTTTTTTATTTTGATTGAAGGTTTAACGACCACCGTAAATAGTTCAATGGGCTATAAGCAGTCACCGGTCCCTAATTTAGGTCCACTGGTTCCAGAGAAGGGAAAGAGCCAGTGCCGTAAGACAAACCTAATACCCATAACATCCATGCCTCGCTTGGATTCGAACCCGGACCCTTCTCGGGCGAATAGTCATACGCCAGCGCTTAGACCAATGCGCCACCGGGGCAGCTTCAAGATATCCACATTCGGAGTAGCTTCTCATTGTTTCGAAAATAGATTCGAATGTTATTATGGATTGGTGGCTCTTCATCATCATTTTGGAACAACTCTGTAACTCCATCCGTAACTAGGATCTAAGTGGAAATGGCATACTAAGAAATCCATCCATCTGTTTCGTCCACCTACAGCGAATTGAGTCTCGCAAAGACGACTATGCGCCCTTGAGGGTTACCGACAAATCAATGCAGCCGGCTTGCCATTCCTCTGCTGCATACGGATAACGAGCAAAGTACGCCTGGGACCGACTTCACAGAGAACCATCTACACATTTGCGTCCCCAACCACAGGTAGCCTGCGGAAGACCCAGGAAAAGCCACAAACTAGATGGCCTGCAAGACCGGGCGGGATTCGAACACCCGCCAGAAACGTGTGCCTTACAGCGCATAACGACACTGAGAAATAACTCAGTTTATTTTTCTTCTTCAATTTCTGCTATCATTCGAATAGCTGTTGCTTGTTTGTTTTCTTCCAGGAAAACGGCATGCTCCTGAATTCTAGAAACAAATAGCATTTCTTTAACAGCCATTCTATACGTTCCTTAACAGTCTGTTTTAAATGTTTGATAACAGAAAGTACGGTAGTGTTTATAATTTTTTGTAATATTTTTAGTTGAAATTGTTGCTTTCACTAAGTTTGTTGAGCATAAATCACATTCCAGAAACAACAAAGTTAATAAGCAGCCAGGGTGAAAAGAATCAGCACTTATATTAATATCAGCTAATGTATTTTTATTCCACCAAGAGAAGTTTCAGTATTCCATACACTTCGGACTATGCTCAGGTTGGAATTCATCAAAATAATTCTTATTATATATCGCATGCATACACATATAAATTTCCATCGTAACACGTTATTCATCAACAAAAAGGTTTTCATCTATCCGTTATCCACTACTCCACTCCTATCACATTCGACGTAGACTGTTTTCTTCTGACTCACTGACAGCGTTGCCAAACATACAAGCTGTTCGGGAAAATAATGTGCCGTTCAGTATGACAATCTTTAACCAAGAAATAATGAAATCTACATAGGCCACCGAGGCTTTTTACCATAAGCGCTGGCTTCAGACCATTCGTTCGAAATAGGTCTGGGTTCGAATTCCGCTGAAGCATGGGTGTTGTGTTTGTCCAACGGCACTGGCTCTCTCCCTTGCCTGGAGCCAGCGATCCTAAATTAAGGACAAGGACTACTTATAGTTTATTGAGTTGCTCACGGAGGTTGCTAAATCCCCAACAACAACAACAAAGAAGTAATGTGCCGCTTGTTTTGACAGTCTTTAACCAAAAAGTAACGAAATTTACAGAGGGCGCTCCGGTGGCGCAGTGGTTTAAGCGCTGGTTTTTGACCATTCGTCCGACATGGGTCCGGGTTCGAATCCCAGTGTTGCATGGAAGTTTTTCATGTCTGTGGCACTGGCTGGCTCCCTGCTCTGGAGCCAGAAGCACTAAATTCAGAACGGGCGACTGCTTGTAGCTCATCAAGTTGCTCTAGGTGTTCCTTATCCTCCCACGCCCTAAAAATAAACAGAAGCTCAAAAGGAAGATTAAATTAGATGTGTAAGTAAAATTGTGCTAATAGTGGTGAATCACTAATAGCAGAACACAGGTGGGATGTTCGGTGATAAACTTCTGTTTCTTACATGATTTTATTGTACGTTAGCTTCAACGGTGTCAGCGCTCTATGTATACTACTTTAAGATGTAATGAGGTTGTCACCAAGTATATTGGATCCTTGGATTACGTTCCTGATATTGTTCACATCTTAAAGAATGCCTGTCATAATCAAGGCGTGGATTTTGGTATAAGGACAATCAAGTTGTTCTCACTTCTAAGGAAGGACCGTGACGAACTTAGTGTGCTTCAGAGACATGGTGTATATTCCGTCCCGCTTAAAGCCATTGACCTCAATGTACATGACACTAAATATATGGGATCCACCCTTCGGACAATTGGTACATGTGTATCTGAGCACAAATACAATGTTAGAACTGATTCGAATTTCACAGTGGAATAACATTTCGCTAATTGCATCAGCTACTACGAAATTGGACTTGTTGTTTACAGAAAGTCTTTACATTAACATTCTTGCTGAACGCTGTTGTAATCATGACGTGCCATTGATTATATCAACACCATGGAAATATTTTATATCAAACCATTATACACACCATTAAAACTCATCACCGAATCTCGTAGTTCATTTACATGTTTTGTATGATATGTATAGATGTCAAATGCGCATGTGTAAAAACTTGGAGTAACACTTCATCATGCTAATGCATTGTGAGTAATTGTTTTTTGCTATATAACCACGATGCTTCACCTTCACTGTGCTTGATGACGGAGCCATAGTGGGTCTAAAAGATCCTGCTATTTGTTTTTAGCTAGTTTTAATTGTAAATAAAAGTATCGTCTTTAAAAGTTGCAATTATTTCCATTATTAATCGTGACCTGACAGAATTGAGAATCTTATTTATGTTTCTTACAGAGTAAAGAAATATGGCTCACGTCTAGATACATAAGCAATTTTTGTACCCATCTATGCATGTGAGAGTGTATTATTGTATAAACAGAAAATTGGTCTAAAATGTCGCCGTAAGGGTTTCCATAGAATCACGCAGAAACTCAAAAAAATCCGATCGCCATTCAAACTTTTTCTTTCAGAAGAAGTTGAAGAATTTCGTGCCTGCATGTGTTTGGTTCTGAAAACTGTGCGAAATGCAGAATTCACAAGTTACTGCAACAAATTATTTTTTAATAATGCTGCTCAACATAAAATTTACTGCAGTTTTGGGTATTTTGGTGGAGAATGTCGTGGAATAATCTGTTTGATTCTTGTTTTAGGTCGTATTTATAGTTTTTCTTATTATCCAGCATTGTCGCTCTGGACGAGATTCCTCGTTTATTTTCAATCTTAAGAGTAGTTGAAAACAAAAGTTGTAGCAACTTTTTAAGAGATTAATAAAACATTTTAAACATTAACCTTTCAAGAGATTGAATCATATAATCAGTTTTGTTCTATGCTGTAACCTGAGAAATATTGTTCACTGATTAAGTTGTAATAACTTTTTATAATAACTTTTTAAGAGATTAATGAAACATTTTAAACATTAACCTTTCAAGAGATTGAATCATATAATTAGCTTAATCAGTGAACAATATTTGTTTCGTAATATGGGATTATAAACCAACTCATGGAAAAAACCTTTCATATAAAAGGTTTCGGTATTTTATTGATATACAACGAAACTGAAAAAAAAATGAAATAAACACACCTCCACAGAATAACATAATTAAGTATCATTACGATTTCAATAAATTAATAAATTTCCGTTCAGAATGTAAGTTTGTTTCAAAGCAACATTTTTTATAATTTGAAATGGTATGTAGTTACTCGTATTTAGAACGCAAATAGACGTAACCATTACGAAGATTTAATAACTAAACTGAAACTCATATGTCTACGTTATTGCAAGGGCAACAGCACTCTTATTTATGATGTGAATGTTATCCGCCAAAGGCCTACAACTTCAAAAATATAAAGTTGATTATGTTTTTTTAAATATTAGAAAGTGGAAAACGGGAATACAATCACTGCATGAATTAGTTCAACGTAGTTGTTACAATATTTTGCGTTCTGAGTTGATTCACTTTTAATAATGCAAAATCAGTTTAGACTTCAGATACACTTTGGAACATGTTTAAGAATTTCTACTGGGAATATTTTCCAGTTTTATTAAAAAATGCGTATTTCATACTATTTTTTTCACTTTGTTCATATCTTGTCATATGTGTGATATAATAGCGTTCCGCCACGAATCGGTCAGTAAATTTGAGTAATTATTAGTATCCTTTGCGAAAGTCAAGGATGAGTGAATGAAGCCTGTAGAGTGAATTGTAGCGAGTGAATTTTTGTGACGAGATTTACTGTTTTGAATAAATAAGAAAGGCATTGAGCCTCAAGGGACTTTTCCCGCTTGTGGAAACCACAAGGGATATCAATGAAGTTCATTTCTGTTTTAACATATTAAAGAGGCTTAGCTGGAGGCCATTATGTGCTTGATAGTTTCATCACGAACTTTATGAATGTCGTCTGGTGATGCGGTCGGATTATCAGTTATCACAGCCTTTTTCTCTTTTCCTGTCTGCTCAAAATTCTGGACTATTATTTACATCCATTCTGATTATAGGCCTGCCCCTTAACCTTCAACACTGTAGATGACGAGGACGTACTCTTAATATCAGCCTTAATAAATAATAGTTCTCTTGATTTTATAGGGGGAAATGTGGGGAAAGGAAATGACGGTTAATGACATGCTCACCAAAAGTGTCTGGACACCCATATGTTATTTGTGTGAGAAAGTTTGCAACTTAATTTAAAATGACCTTTCAGTCAAAATTCAACGAAAATGCGCGCGGACGCACACGCATATACACTGAAGCAAAAAATTATTAGTACACCTATCTAATAAAGAGTTGGACCGCCCTTGACCTTCGAAACAGCTTTGATTCAATATAACATGGATTCAACAATGTGCTGATATTATTTTCCTGCTATGTTCAGTCAAGAGGGTGTGATAGCGTCCGTCAACTGTGGAATGTTCACTGGAGGATGAGCTCTGTTACGAATGACTCTCTTAATCTTATCCTGCAGGGGTTCAATTGGGTTAAGATCTGGGGACTGTGGGGCCCATTTTAGCACTCTGAAGTCACTACGTGACGATCCGAGCCTTGTGCCATGACACATTATCCCTCTGCATCAGGAAACGCCATGCACGTATGTGCCTGGTCTGCAATGATAAGCACACCGGACAAAAAATTAGGTACCCCTAGCAGAAATGAGAGTAGAAAGTAACCGGTTGCACAGAGGGGCCGTGATAACGTTGTTGGGAGATACATAGCACTGACGTGGTCTACAGGATCATTTCTGTCTCGTGCAGTGGTGAAGAGCAATGTGTGTGTTGAATTTAGTCTGCGATATGAGTCGTTAAACAGACGTTACTGAGTGGCACAAATGAGCTATCGTGTCTGGTCATGCTCACGGACACGAAGTGAATGAAGTTACCCGATTTTTGCTGTGTCGAACCGTACGGTCCAGCGGGTCTACAAACAGTGGTGTAGTTCGCAGTCGACTGAAAATCGGCGACGTAACTGTGGCCGGAAAACGATTCTCACCAACAAGGACCGCAGCCATGTTTCACGCCTAGTAACTGCAAATCGGTTTCAAACCATGCAACAATTGCTCCAAACGGACAATGAAAGTCCACGCCAACCAATTTCCTAAAGGACATTGCGACGAGAACTACATGCGATGGACATCTGGAGCAAAGTACCATAGAAGAAGCCTCTTTTAACAGCAAGTCAAACGTTATCAATGGGGCTCAGAGGCACCAAAACTTTACTGTGGAGGATTGGAAACGAGTAATTTGGTCTGATGAGTCTCGTTTTTGTTTGTACTCCAATGATGGGAGGCGGCGAGTGCATCGCAGGCCCAATGAAGCCTTTAATCCTGATTGTGTCGAAAGTGTTGTTCAGGCTGGAAGGGGTATTATGATATTTTGGGGATGTTTTTCGTACCATGAAATGGGTCCTCTCGTTGCAATGACGATGAATTTGAACCAGCACGTGTACCTCCGCATTCATCATCATCCTTGTCAACCATTATCAATCCACTGCTGGACGAAGGTCTCCCCAAGTTTCTTCCACAACGATCTGACTTGTGCCAGTCTCCTCCAGGTTACTCCCGCATACTTTCGAATTTCATCCACCCATCTTCTATGTGGTCTTCTTCTGGGTCTTTTCCTGTCCCTTGGAACTCAATCAAAAATTTCGGCTGTCCATCGATGGTCTGTCCTTCTGGCAGCATGTCCAGCCCATTGCCATTTCAGAGATTTAACTGTGATCATGATGTCATGCACTCTTGTCATTTTTCGGATCCACGAGTTCCTCTTCTTACCTCTCCTGGTTACACCAAGCATGAACCTCTCCAAGCTTCTTTGAGTTGTCTGCAGCCTTTGTATGTCTCTTTTAGTTAAGGTCCACGTCTCTGCACCATACGTAAGCACTGGAAGGATGCATTCATCAAACATTTTTCTTTTAAGACATAATGGCATATTGCTCTTGAAAATTACGCTGTTTCTTCCAAAAGCTCTCCAAGCAAGTTTTGTACGCCGATTAATTTCTTCATCAATGTGACCCTCACTTGATATCTGCTGTCCAAGATAAACGTATGTGTCTGTTATCTCCAGCTTTTCTCCATCAATCGATAAATCTTCATTTCTTGAAAAAGCATTGAACATCACTTTTGTCTTCCGAAAGTTCATTTTTAATCCCACTTCTTTACTCTTGTCAGCAAGTTCCTGGATCATACTCTGCAGCTCTGATGGGGTAGTTGCAAAAATGACTACGTCATCAGCAAAACGAAGGTGGGTTAGATAATCTCCGTTAATCTTTATCCCTTTGTTTTCCCAGTTCAGTGATTGAAAGACATTTTCCAATGTGGCATTAAAGAGCTTCGGAGATATTGTGCTACCTTGTCTCACTCCCTTTCTAATTTTTATGGGTGTTGTATTCTCAAATAGCCGCATTATGAAGGCCGAAGTGAAGGCCGAAGTGTTGCCCTTGAATGAAGGCCGAAGTGTTGCCCTTTGCCCTACAACTCCAGGGGCAGCATCACATTGCCACTCCTGTCTTCCAAGAGGACAATTAGTGGCACGACGAACAATCAGCAATACTGTCTCACCTCGACTTGCCCGCCAAATCCCCAGCTTTAAATGCTATTGAAAATCTGTGGGATCATTTGGAACAGAAGGAGAAACGCAGGAATAGACATTCACGTACTCTGGCAAAACTTCGGGACCAATTAACGCATGACTGGCTGCAAATCGATGCTCACTACATCCACAACCTCGTGGAGTCACTTCCACACCTGATTCATGCTGTTATCAAGACAAGAGGCGCCGTCACCTGTTATAAGGTAAGTTCTGCCAGGTGCGACTAATTTGTTGTCAGGTGTGCCTATTAAGATACCTTGTAGCATTCAAATGCTGTTACAGCATTTGAATGCAAGGCTCCTTAATACATCTGCTGTTACAGAGGTACGTATTAAGGAACCCCATGAAAACACACGACAGACCATTACACACGTCTACCAATTTGTTCAGTTAACGCTAGGCAATTGGGACCCATCGATGCCTGCTGTTGACGCTATTTTCTGACTCCTCCATCGGCGTGTATTAACTGAAAACGTGATTCATCGGACCAAGTGACTTTTTTCTTGTATTCAGGGGTCTAGTTCTGGTGCGCCCACTGAAGACGATTTTGTCCGTTTTTAACAGAGACGAGTGGGGCGCGAAGGTTACATTGCTGTTATATTCTATTCTCAACAATATGCAGCGGACTGTGTGTGGTGAAATTCTGCTCTCGACACCGCTGTTCTACTGGGCGGTTACTTGGCGCAATGGTGCTCGTCTGTTACCTCGTGCAATCCTCTTCAGCTGCCGTTGCCCTCGAACATTAGCCAGTCGTTTCCACCCACACGAAGACCGCTGACAGCTTGTTTTGTTGTTTATGAACCCCTCATGGTACACCCTCGATACTTGTGAAAACACAATTTTGTCCGCGTCCCCTCACTCCGGAGTAAGTTACTCTCCCAACTGAGCTACAAGGACAGAATGTATCGCTGCAGATTTGTCATCTTGATACGGGCTTTACCTCTGTAGTACGTCACATATTATTGCTCTTGCATAGCCGAGGACGTATGCTGTTTCTAAGATGCTTGCGCACACTTTCATGTGCCTTTGCAAATTTGCTTAAATCGCGAGTGTTTCCCATATTGACGCTATCTATACAATACAATACAATTATTTATTGTACACATTTAAAACTTACAGTTATATGAAAATGCAATACACCAGGAGGAATCTGAACACATTGGTTGTAAGGCGATTCCCCCTATCAGATGTAAGAAAAAGAATAAAACATATGGCATATATGAAAGCAAGTAAGATGGTTATAACAGAAGCACCACTGTTAGCAGCATGCTTGGAACTACAATTTAATGATAGGGTTGAGATTCGTTATGGAGATCAGGGTGATTTACAATGTAATTTCGCAGAGACAAGGAAAACTTTTTGATATTTTCCAGGGATCTGATGCTCTCTGGGAGATTATTTCATAGGATAATGGCTTTATACAGTACGCTATTTAAACCATAATTAAGTTTAACACACGGCTGACATAATTTGTTGTTAGCAACAGATCTGGTGAAGATAGAATAATCCATATATTTGATGTCAGATTGAAAAATAGGCAGTTTAAGACGCATTATTTTAAAAAAACATGATACCTAGTTTCAAGGTAAAAATTTCATGAATTTTTAGAAAATTTAGCTTTAGAAATAATGGTTTTGAATGAAACATGCAATCTGTGTTCAGCATATAGCGAACAGATTTCTTCTGTAATTTGAGCAAGCATAACTTATTGTTTGCACTTATATTTGAATACCAAGATTCCAGACAATAGGAGAGATGGGTATAAATAAAAGCATAGTAAAATGTTTTTAGAACATTGATAGGGAAGAGATGCTTAATTTTACCAAGCAGGCCAACCTGTAAGGAAACTTTTTTAAAACAAACTGAACATGCGTATTCCAGTTAAAGAATTCATCAAACCAAATGCCAAGATACTGAACTTTGTCAACAATTTTAACGGGGAGATCATTAATCCTGACTGGAAATTTATTTATGTCCTCTCTTTTATGAACGTTTCGGAAATATACGGCGTTGGTTTTTAGAATATTAAGTGATAATTTGTTAGAGCATAACCAATGAGATAAATTTGATAGATCATTATTGATCATTATCTGTAACTTATGCAAATCATGACATTTTTGAAAAATGACAGTGTCATCAGCGTATAGCAAAGCATGAATTGATTGCAGGCACAGAGGAAGGTCATTAATATATAACAGGAACAGTAACGGTCCCAATACCGAACCTTGAGGCACTCCATATGAAATATTAAGTAGATCGGAGTTTATTTTATTTACAGTGACATACTGTTTGCGATGAGAGAGGTAGCTCATTAAGAGGAAAAGAATTTTGCCACGAAAACCGTATTTGGGTAATTTATGTAACAGAATGTCGTGATTTACCGTCTCGAAAGCTTTTTGGAAATCAATAAAAACACAAATAGTATAATAACTGTCATCTTCGTACACGTCTGAATCCTTTGCAATGAGCTATTTATGAAGCCAGCTCAATGTCGTATCTGCGTGCGTAAGTGGGGATAGCCCGTGTCTGATTTTTGTTGGGTGTTTCTAATAATTTGCTTCTTCAGTGTATAATATGCACTCAATGGACACAACATTAGAGATACCTACCTAAGAGAGTGCTGGTTCTACTCTAACACCCCGAAGCATCCACTACACTAGATTCCGGAGGGTTTCCGAAGGTAATTCCAGCCATGCCTCTTGCAGCATTGTCCACAGCTTCGGCCAAGATGTTGCTCCAGGATCCGTTGATCTGATGTTTCACTCCCAGAGAGCTTCCACAGCGTTTAAATCCGGAGGTCGTGAGGGCTACTGGATAGTTCCAAACTCAGATGAGTGTTGCTGGAGCCATGCCTGGAAGGTTGCGGCCCAGTAGGGTGGCGCATTGTCCTGCTAGAATAAACATTCCGTCGCAGGATGTGCGAAGGCCATGAAAGCTTGTAAGTGACCAGCCACTAGATGTTGGTAGCGCGCAGCGGTTAAGGACCTCTTCCATAGTATTGCCACAGAGTTCTCCAGAATATCGAGGCAGACGTGCTAGTTAACAGGTTTGTCCACAATAACCAATATGCCGGGACCATACCACGAAAAACACCCCTACACGAGTACACTGCCAGCTCCAAACTTGACCGTAAGAGCAGCACACTGTGGTAAATAGCGTTCCCCCGGCTGCCACCATACCCACACACGGTCATCAGACTGATGGGTCGTGTATCTGGATTCATCAGTCGATAAGACCCATTTCCATTGATCTACAATCCACGATAAATGTTCTTTACACCATGTTAAACGACGAGTAGCATTCCGAGTGGAGATGAAAGGCTAATGAGCAGCAGCACGACCACGGTAACCCATGGAATGAATTTCTCTGCGAATGGTACGTGTACATACCTAGGTTCTGGCATTTCGCTCACCTGCACACTGAGGTCTTGTGCAGTACTCCGTCGATTAGCTGTAACGACTCTCCTGAGGCTTCGACGTTCTCCATCACTGATTTTCTTTGGTCTATCGGTACGTTTTGCTGCTTCAGGCACGCCATGTGTCTTCCACTTATTCAGCACATCGAAAACAGTTGACTTGGGTATATTTAAATGCCTCTCGGTTTCTCTTATGGACAACCCACTAATATAACACCCAACAATCTTTCCTTTCTCAAAGTCAGTTCTCCTCCGCCGCGACGTTTACACTCAACCTCACAGTGCGATATGATTGGGGTCAGCTGCAGGCTTGTTTATATACCGTTTGAAGCTGTACCGCGCATCTTAACAACGCAGCAGATCCGTTCATTTGCTTTTGAAGGTGTGTCCGATGAATTTTTGTCAATATAGTGTATATCTGATTTTGAAACAATATTAATTTTCCGATACGAATTTTAGAATTTTATGTGGATGTATTACATTTACAGGCGGATGGATGGACAAACTCGAGAACACTAGAATTACGTCATTTTCCAGGTACATGTGCATGTGTTAAAATGCTATATAAAGCTTTACTGGAAGGTCGGATTTTTATTTTCAGCAGTAGTTGATTGCTGAGAGAAATTCCCCGACAGCCTACTAGTGACCTTTTGGACGCCTTTAATTTTTGCTGTGGACTTTTTTCTGTATTTATTATAATTGTACCTTTTCCGTCCTCTGAGTATTCGGCCGTTGCTCTGCAATACTACCTGAAGAAGAGAATCACGAGTTAGCATAGTGTGAATGGGCAACAGATGAAAGTAAAGACGGGATTAAAGAGTTCGTGAGCCAGTGGCGCAGAGAAGTTGACAGGTTGAGGTCACAGGTGAACGGTCACATGACCTCGCCGCCAGCCTTGCACGACGTCACAAGCAGGTAGCAACCTTCTACTCTCCTAATCAATCACCCACCTTTCGGGGTCATCGTATTAAATGATCACAAGACTTTCTTTTGATTTTCTTTCCTTCTTTCTTTTTTCATTTTGCCATAACTCATTCATTCTGCTATGGAACGTCTTTTGATTTCTGTTCCGTTAAAGAGCTTTATGCCCAGACTAAAGAAGTGATTGTGCACCGTTAAATTGCATTGTACTCTAAGCCTGGCCGCCATTTGAAATGCTGCTTGTTCTATTTAAAGCTTTATGCGTACAAGGTTATACTAATTTGTTCCTTGGCTTTTGTTTCTATTTTTTGCAGTTTCGTTAATGAACAAACGTGAACTCTTTGCGAAGATCATTATTCATTTTCAGGCAGACGCAAGAACATTTTGTCAAAGGATTGAATTAATACCTGATACTTATTTATCTTTAAAAGTGAAGTAACAGTTTTGATATTACTTGAGTCGGCTTGGAATACTCCTATGTATCATTCGTATCTTCCTGTCTTAAGAGCTTTAAATTATATCTATTATATTTAGAAGTTCCTTTTAGTCGCTTTAAGCACTACCGTGCGTGAAATTCTAAATCTGCATTTTTCGTTCTGAAAGCTGATTATGTTTTCAATCTATCTTTAGTACGCTTAAAATTCAGTGGGGTAAAGTAACTGTGCGTAATGCAAGCATGATAAATACTATGTAATGGAGCTATGAAAAAATCTATTTCAGACTTTTTTGTGTTCATTTATTTCCTTACAGTATTATGGTTTTATTCCTCCTCTATTCTGAAGTGCTTGAAACTCTTGTTTTTCCACATTGAATATAATCATAAAGAATCTAACTCTTTTTTTACTCATTTGCTGAAGGAATAAGAAAATTGAAATAACCTTTGATAATCTGAGAGAAAATTGTCTTCCTTTAGAACCAACATTACTTTCCTTCGTAAATTTAGAACAACTACGGGAAAAAAGCATAAAATTCTGTAAACACTTATTTCTGACCACTAACTGGAAAGTTAGTGGTTAGACTAACAGTTAAAGTTGCAAATAAAGGAGAACGCTTTTATTAGGCCATAATTGCTGCGTTCTATGACAGTACTAAAAAGATAATTTTAAAATATTAAGGACGAAATAAGTTTCCTTTACAAACTAGAACAACTGACAAAGAAGGAAAGATATAACTTAGGAATAATGCTTCCTTATCACCAATCGGCTTAACAATTATAATTGCAGGGAAAACAGAAGGCAATTATTAGATCATAACTGCTTCACTTTCTAATGACATTACTAAGTCATGTAAAATATTATGTGCGCTACAGATGTCATACAAGTTACTAGATTTTCTCTTTCCGATAAAAATAACTGCAATCTATCTATTGCACAGGCACTTTACTTTAAAAACTAAATATGAATGAAACTCACGGACGATTTTAAAAGGAAAAGCTTTACCTCGTAAAAACGCGGAATATCTACACATACAGAAAGAGGAATTATTTTAAGTTTTGGAAAAGGCAATTAAATATCTTACCTAGATCAAATGGACCTGCGAAAATAATCGCAGGTCCATGATTAAATGGAGCTGCAATGAAATCGCAGGTCCTCAATGGGCCTGCGATTTCATTTAAAATTTCTCTGCAAATGCAGGTTGTAAATATCTCTCCACGGACCGCAGTACTGGGCTTTTCTTCTCCAAGTTCTTCTTATGCATTTGATCAAAAGATCTTCCCATCGCATTGGAGGTCTTCTAGGTTTTCTCTTCATTTGTCTTGCGTACCAGTCGATGTCAGTTGTTCCCCAGTCTCCCCACATGACCAGCCCATCGCAGTTTACTCTCTTATGTATGTTCCACTACATCTCTTATACTTGTCTTTTCACGTACTGAATGAAAATGTTTCGAGCTTAACAAACATTTTATAATTAACCAACCCGAAAATTGAAATTTTGCTTTTTTAGAACAGTAATTTGCCCTGTGATCATCTAAACCTGTCGACAAGGTTTTATATCAAGTATTAACATGTACATTTTATCATTTAAAAAATTATAGTTAGCTGCGACCGCAAACTGCAGAATATTTTGAAATCAGTTTTGATTTGAAGTAAAATTTAGTTATTACCAGATATTTGGCATCGGCGGCTCTTAACGTGATTTCGTAGTAACATACATTTCAAATGCCAAATACTGGAAACGCTAGTTGTAGGATTCAAAAGGTAATACCAAAATGAAAAACAAAGTTAAAAGAGAAGTAAAAACTTTGCTCATTGAAACAACTAAAGGTCAACAAGAGTTCAACTGAAGAGGAACTGACAACTCAAGTCGTTTCTCAGAAGAAATCGGCCATGTAGGCTTTACGTGTGAGTATTTCTCAGCACTTGGGGTTGCAGTTTTTTGTAGTTGCAGTTAGAAACGTATCATTAATTGGTGAGAAAATAAAATAGAAAATGGTTCATAAATTAGTGAGAAAATATTTATATCCTTCAGCATAATTAGTCCCACAATTAAAATAGAAAATTGTTCATAAATTAGAGAGAAACATTTTATGAAACAAAGCAAAATAGAAAATGGTTTATAAATTAGAGAGAAAATCTTTATATTTCTTCAGCATAATTGTCACACTGCAACTTCGGAAGAACATTGCCAAATTGCTTCCAACTGAAATAAGCGTCATTTATTAATAATTTGAGACATTTAAGGGATACTTTTTTAACTGAGAAACAACGAAATATGCTTAAATGCCATTGTTTCAGACAAAATTAGAGGAGCAAGGCTGGGTCTATTTACAAGGTGAATCGAAAGCTAATCGTAGTTCATTATCAAAATCTCCAAGTACCAAATAAAAGTGACTCCAAAGCTACTGAGTGAGATGAAGAAGAAAAATGGATTTTAGAAGATGAGAAGGGAAACTGATTTTCTTTTCTAGGAGAAGCAGAAAATTTCTTAAACTGTGAAAATGACTGCAAGTCTTTACTCTTGCTGTGTTGGGGCAGTGGAACGCATCTCAGCTAGTAACGCATAATTTATGTAAGGTTTTTCATTGATTCGTAGAAACACGTAGAAACGTAAGTGTGTGGCATAATTGGCAGTACTTAAGTTAGAAAGACTGCAAGCGAAACTTGAGCGAGCACGGGAGTGCCACAGCTTTTTTCTTTGTCATAAGGAAAAGATAGAAATACAGACGATTTATTTGTAACATCCCATTCTGTAAAGAACTGTGCCACTTGACATCAGTGTCTTGGAGTAGCTCAATTGCCATCTGCTGGAGTCAGAAGGTAAGAGGCTACTTGGACTGACGATACATGCGAAATGGAAAAAGCAAGGAGAAGAAACACATCACAGTAACAGCTTATCGTGTGCTTGTGTGTTCCAAAATGGTTCAAAATTAAAAACAAGAAAGATGACACCAAATTCTCAGTTGTAATGAGCGCGTCTTCCGAATCCTTTCCGACGCGAATAAAATTTACCAAAATTTTTCGTAGTCAATGGAACCCGTTAGAACAAAAAACAGCTGGGCCTCTATAGTTCATAAGACACCCAGAAATAAAAACAGTTAATTGCTCCCCTTAGCGGATGAAAAGTATCTTACGAAAATTTACAATTGTTAACTAAAACTTCTCATGACAGAAGGAAAGTATCAGAGACCAAGTGATTCAAATCGAACAGCTATAAGCCGCCCCGGTGGCACAGTTGTCTAAGCGATGGCCTATGATAATTCGTCCGAAAGGGGTGCGGGTTCGAATCGCGGTGAGGCATGAATGTTGTGTTTATCTTACGGCACTGGATCTCTACCTTCCCGGGAACCAGTAGCCGTAAATATGGGACGGACGACATCTTTTAACCCATTAAGTTGCTCACGGTGATCGTTAAACCTCCATTAAAAAAAACAGCTAGAAGAAGAAATATAGATTGAACATGGTATTACTTTACGCCTCCTAGCCAAAGAATTTTTAATAATGAAAAAGTTGAAAATATGCAAAAGGTATTCTTCATGGCAAAAGATATGCTAAGGAAAAAATAACTTTTCAAATTCCTCTCCCATAAGAAGAAATAGCGAGAAAAAGATTACGACCTTTACGCCCATAGTGGGAAAGATGTGCATTTTAAACAGCATGATGTTCCCCATCTTCATTGATAGGAAGTATCGTAGCATACAGTGAAAAAAGAAATTTGTCAATAGTATTTTTAGAAGCGTAGATACAGCTGCAAACAGAAGTACACAAGCACCACTTACAGACAGAACTGTGAACTTAACAAACACTGCTCAAGTACATATTTAAATATTCCACAAAGTAAATGGTATCCGGTGTTAAAATAATTTTTTTAAATCGAACATTTAGAAGCAGAGATATCAAGAAAAACAGACTAAATATTTGCGTCCCTAGCGACAAAAATTGGGCATTATTTTGGGAAGGAAATAAACACAAATTCATTGTTAGTAGTATCTGACCAAACAAGAATTTTTTCAGTCGCGTCTTTAGTCCCGCGGATATTGCTGCAAACAGGGTGTAAACGGAAAAGTGAACTTACGCCCTCTAGTGGCACACTAGTTCAAGAAAGAAAATTAAATTATATAAGAAACATTTCGCACCGGAATCGCAGTGCGATAAGGAAATATTTATTTTTCAAATCGGACTCTTAGATGCAGAGATATTGAAAAAAATAAAACAAAATATATATCTACGCGCTCTGGCGGAAAAACTGTGCACTGTTTTAAGCATAAGATGTTCTCAAAAGGTTCACCTAGGTGAGACTACCGGTGTCAGAAAGAATTTTTTCAGTCGAGTTTTCACAAGCTCAGATTTTGCTGCAAATACATCAGAAACTGAAGGAAACACTTATTCACCTGGGGTCCAGGTTATTCGCTCCCAAAAATTAGAAATTAAACGTAGAACATTTCCCACAAGGAGCTGTATCCGATGCAGAAATAATTTTTAAATGGGTCTTTTTGAAGCAGAGATATCGGAGAAATAACAGTTTACTCTTACACCCCCTGGAGAAGAATCTAGGTATTATTTGAAAAAGAAACACTATCGAAAATAGTCCCGTATAAATTGTATCGCAGGAAAGAAATAATATTTTCAATCGAATATTTAGAAGCAAACATATGGCAGAAAATGTATTTCGAATTCGATAGCATCTGCGTTTGCGCCCTCTAGCGGCGAAGTTATGCATCGGGAAAAAAAACGGATAACACCATCATCGTTCTCATATTTCAAGCTTTCCAATGCAAAACGAATTTTTCAAATCGGACTAATGGATATGGTGTCACAGACGGACGGGCAAAGCGTTACTACTACTGTATAAGCACGTTCTTTTTTTGCAAAACACGTGCTAAAAATAAAGGAAAGGAGATGAAAAGTGTCGTCGCTTCGTGAATTTAAGGCTAACTTGCGGTTCTCATTGTATAGGCTGCGATGAGTGAGAATTTCTTCACTTTCGCGTGCCACCCCATTGCTGGTGTACGGTGCCAATCTTTTTACCTCATTCCATATCGGTATCGCACCATTCTTTTCTACTTCCCTATACAAAGACATTAGAGAGGGTAAAATGGCAACAGTTCTGAGTAAAGAAGAACAAAAGAACAAATACATATGGAATGAGGTAAAAAGACTGATACCAGCTATAGGGAGCACGGTTGCACGTGAAAGTGAAGAAATTCTCACTCATCCCCACCCGTGCAATGAGCACACCTTTTCGAAACTTTCAAGCCTACGGCACAGTCATCTTCTGACCAAAGAATCGAAGTTAACACCAAGTAGCATTGTACCTGTTTGAATGATTCAGTATTTCCATGTGTCTTTATAACGAAGTGAATTTCTCCGTCATTTTTATCCACGCCGGGGTTCGAACCCGGGTCCCCTCATTCCGGAATAAGTTGCTCTACCAATTGAGCTACGCGGACGTTTGTTCTGACTACTATCTGCCTTTATGTCGTGTGCGTCCTTCTGGCAGGTACGTCACATCTCCTGGTACGTTACATCATCTCCCCCTTATTTTTTTTTTTTCGAAGTGCTGGAGAAAGGATTCTCTTATTTTTCCTATCTCGCGGTGTGGAAATAACATCACACCATTACGAGATTTTGAACGGTCGGATCATCCCGGCGTAGACCAAAAATGACGGAGAAATTTACTTCGTTATATCTTCATTTATATCTCGTATACCCCCTAATTGGCAAAATTTCAGTTTAATGTATTTGTTCTATCTTAAATCCTGCTCCGACGTATAACCTAGAAAAATGTCTTCCCAAGGTGAGCGGAAGCTCGGCAGTTCTTGATTTTACTTTGCGCCAAATAAACGAAGCAATTGAAAGTTGTGATCACTATAAGATGTTAAAATTACACAAGAAGGTAAAGATGTCATGGAATTAAGAAATAGAAGTGCACAGGGAAGAAAAGCTGTTAAAAGCTTGAATGAAATCTGGTGGAGTGAAGAAATAACCAGAAAAAGGAAATGGGGTATTTGTAATAGCATTGTTAAGTGCGTCTTACTATATGGAGCCGAGGCCTGGCGATTAACAGAAGCGGATAGAAAGAAAATAACAGCTGTAGGGATGGATGCTTTAATAAGATCATGTAGAGTGTCAAGATGACCGAAAATAACGAATTGAAGGATTAAAGAATTAATTGAAGTGAAAGAAATAATTTTGGAAGACATACAGAAGAGACTATTGCATTGGTTTGGTCATGTAAAAAGAATGACTAATGAAAGAATGCCCGAAATTGCCGTGGAATTTAAATCAAACAAACGAAAAAATTGAGGCCGACTTAGAATAACATGGTCTGATGGAATAGAGAAAGCACTTAGTCAAAAGTCTTAGTCAATATATATATATACACACTATAGTGCCAGAAAAACTGGTGAAGACGAGCTTATGCAAAATACATAGCAACGTCACCTATGCGCATACTCGGTTGCGTCCGCCATTGCGTATATAAAGCGATAGACTGCCAGCTGTCAGAGCTGTTTTCGGCATGAGAATGACAAGTAATAACGATTTAAGCGATTTTCAACGCGGTGTCATAGTTGGCGCTCGTGAGATAGGCCATAATATTTCGGAGGTAGAAAAGAAATTCAGATTTTCACGGACGACCATTGCAAGGGTGTACCGTGACTACAAGAATTCAGGCAAAACCTCCAACCTACGATACCAGTGTGGCTGTAAAAAGACATTGGGTGAACGTGACCATCGTCGGCTGTCAAGAATCGTTTCACGCGATAGGCGTGTAGCACTCTCGCAGGTATCATCGGAATTCAATGCTGGAGCCTCAACAGGCATCAGCGTCCGGACTGTGCAACGTACCCTGCACGATATGGGCTTTGAAAGCCGACGCCCAACTCGAGTCCCCTTGATGGGTGCACGGCACAGAGCTATGCGCCTCGCTTGGGCACGGCAACACCGCCACTGGACATTTGATGACTTGAAACAAGCAGCCTGGTCTGACGAGTCGCGTTTCCAACTGTATCGGGCAGATGGAAGGATTCGTGTGTGGCGCAAACTCCATGAAGCCATGGATCCCGTCTGCCAACAGGAAACTGTACCCGCTGGTGTGGGAAGGGGGTCCGTAATGGTGTGGGGTGTGTGTGGCTGGTCTTCACTGGGACCCCTGGTACGTCTACAAATGTCTGTGACCTGCCAACGCTATGTGCGCATCCTTTCTTACGAGGTACACCCGTTCATGTCCTGCATTCATGCTGATGGGTTGGGCCTGTTCCAACAGGACAATGCACCTCCACATAAGTGTCGGGACGCCACATTATGGTTAGAGGAGCATTCATCGAAGTTTGGGGTGTTGCCATTTCCACCCAAGTCCCCAGATCTGAACGTGATAGAATACATTTGGGATGCCATGCAACGCGCTAACGTACACAGGAATCCGAGACCTCGTAATACACCCGAATTGTGGAACGCTCTGCAGGAAGTATGGTGTGCATTGCCTACAGCATATTTCCAAAAGCTAGTGGAGTCCATGCCCCGTCGTATTTCTGCAGTCCTGCGCTCCCGTGGGGGACCTACCAAGTATTTGACTGGTGTAACCGTTTTTCTGGCTCTTCAGTGTATATTGTTACTGTTATGGTTCTTTCATTCTGACTTCAAGTGGTGTTTTGTTATCTGACGTGGTGTGTTTGCACCCTTCCTGAGTTTCTGGGATAAAATACAGACGACGGGAGCAGACAAATATATCAAATAAAAGAATTGCTCATAGGTGTTTCTTTAATTTAATTTAATTTGCATAGACATGTGGTACATTGACCTGTTCTTTTCATCACAGGAACTGAAAGAGGGATGCGGACACACCATGTCCAAGGAAATAATGAAACACCACTTGATGTTCTAATATTCGCAAGTTCATTAGAATATTTTATTTTATACCTGTTCCTTCATCCTTTATATCGCTTACTACTAAAATGATACTGAATGCTAGAACGTATCTGTCTTGCAAAGAGCTTCTGCTTAATGTATGAGCAACGTTTCATGGCACTTTGGCTCGAAAAAGGATAAGTACTCAGAGATATTTACGGTCAACATTTTCGTGCAATAAACAGAGGCACATTTCCTACAATGGATCAGTATACCGAAGAAAAGATGAATTTTATTTTGTAACTGTATTAAGGTTGACTAAACTTTAGGTAATTCCCAACACAGAATTTCCCCTTTTGCAGTGACCCCTTGAAAATAGGAAATTATTA
The DNA here is from genome assembly GCA_039090855.1 of Macrothele yani. Taxonomy (NCBI): domain Eukaryota; kingdom Metazoa; phylum Arthropoda; class Arachnida; order Araneae; family Macrothelidae; genus Macrothele; species Macrothele yani. Next base: position 85,967,278 of record CM077003.1, on the reverse strand, counting down.
CCGGAACTGTGGGCATATCCCCATTTCGAGCAGGAAGTTTGTCTCACTCAGCTTGCGCATGCGTAAACACTAATGTTGCATCACGACATTCCATGGTCGGCTGACCATTGTCCTCTGCTGTGGCTGTCGTTTTGGGTTCAAGGATATCCATCACTACATATTTGTTTTTCTTTACTTGCCGGGAAACGAAATAATATTCTTAGACTTATGTTTGCATTCTGCAGAAGAAAGGCATTGCGCTGATTATTCGTGTTGTCTTGATTTTTGATGACGTCATGCGGACCTCAGAAACTGTGCTGTCATTCTGTTAGTGGAATCTTTTAATTTTTGTGTTGCAATCGTTTTGCTCGAAAGCAGTAATCGAAGCAGAAAGTTAAATGTTCATCGGAATTAACTCGCACGCAAACTCTAAAGAGACGTGATCTTTTGATCTTCATAGCTGTTTCAATGAGAAATACCAAATGAAATGCGGTTTTAATGCAAATTCTCGTTCACATAAAGTTTTTCCTTAATGACACGGGATACATCTTTATTATAATTATTCCTGACTAGCAACAAACTCATTGGAAGTGAGCCATATTCAGAAGAGCATCTACAAAGTTCGAATTCGGTGAGGCTTGTAGCTATGTTTGTCTGACAGCACTACCTTTTATCTGGAACCAGTTACCCTGAATTAGAGATGGGAGACTGTTTATAGCTCACCGAGGTGCTCGCGGTGGTCGTTAAACCCCCAAATAAACAACCAATCAGACAAAGAAGGTGCTGATTTAAGAGACTTCTTATAGATCAGTGAATTGCTTGCGGTGGTCTTTAAACCCCCAAACAAAAAACGAATCAGGCAAAGAAGGTGTTGATTTGAGAGACTTCTTATAGCTTATTGAGTTGCCCGCGGTGGTCGTTAAACCCCCAAACAAAAAACGAATCAGGCAAAGAAGGTGTTGATTTGAGAGACTTCTTATAGCTTATTGAGTTGCCCGCGGTGGTCGTTAAACCCCCAAACAAACAACGGATCAAAAAAGAAGGTGTTGATTTGAGAGACTGCTTATAGCTCACAGAGTTGCCCGCAGTGGTCGTTAAACCCCCAAACAACAACGAATCTGACAAAGAAGGTGTTGATTTGAGAGACTGCTTATAGCTCACTGAGTTGCTCGCGGTGGTCGTTAAACCTCCAAACAAACAACGAATCAGAAAAAGAAGGTCTTGATTTAAGAGACTGCTTATAGCTCATGGAGTTGCTCGCGGTGGTCGTTAAACCCCCAAACAAACAACGGACCAAAAAAAGAAGGTCTTGATTTAAGAGAATGCTTATAGCTCACGGAGTTGCCCGCGGTGGTCGTTAAACACCCTGTAGTATTTCTGTGTAGCTGACTTACTAAAACACTGCATAGATCAATAACGTCATCTACAGTGAAATACGAATCACTCAAATAAATTTCAAGAAGTTGTTACTTAGAGCTAAGCCTTTATTGCTGTCAATAGTCACTTGATCCTTTGCATTTCAACAAGGTGATAAACAAAACTTGGGTTAATATCCCCAATAACAATTAAATATGAAACACAACAATGGAACTTGAGTAAATATCCACAATAACACTTGACCACGAAACACAACACTGCCATTAAAGTAGAACACGTCGCCTTCAAAAATATTTAAGCAGCAATTAAGCAATCTCGTATTCAAAAGGAGCATTAACGTTCACCATCAAAATCTCCCTCTCACAGCTACTGCGTAGCCATTATATATCTCGCCTTGTTCTTATCACGTGCATACGTCACTTGCCTACTAATCTCAGGGTGTTCCCAAACCTCCATTCATGTGAGAGAGAAGATATCACGTTAAGTTTGGAAAGTGCGAAAGATGACAAACTCAAATTTACATAGGAAAGGGAACTAAAAATGAAAGTTAGAATAGAATATACGTCACAACCCAAACAAAAAACGAATCCGCTCATTTCCCGCTCATTTTATCCGCTCATTTCCCCCGTTGTCTAGTTCTGGAACTTTATCTGTTCCATGGCATTCAGTCTTATATTTCAGTTATCCATCGGTGGTCAGTATTTTTATGAATATGTCACGCCATTGCCATTTCAGAGTTCTAAGGTTTTGATCATGATGTCATCTACTATTGCCATTTTCCTTATTTATGAGTTTCTTTTCCTATGTTTCTTGATTACACGAAGCATTCGTATCTCCATCCTTCTTCGAGTTGTCAGCAGTCTCTGTATGTCTTTTTAAGTTAAAGTCCATATCTCTGACTCATAAGTAAGAACTGAAAGAGTGCATTGATTAAACACTTAAATATCCCACCTTGATTACCTAGACATAATGAAAAATTGCTCTTCAAAATTATACTGTTTCTTCCAAACGCAACACCAGCCAAGTTTTATACGTTTACAGATTTATTAATCGATGTAGCTCTCGCTTGACATCTGTTGTCCGAGTTATAACTGTATTCTACAGTATCTTCAATATCTGTCCTATCACCTCTTAATCTTTAGTTCTTATAAAAGAATTGCACATTGTTTTTTGTTTTCAATATACGTATTCATCTTTAATCCCTTTTCTTTGCTCGTGTCGGCAAGTTTCTGGATCATACTTTGCAGATCTGAGGTGGTACTTGCAAAAATGACTGTATTGCCAGCATAAGAAAACTGGGTCAAAGATCTTAATGTATTTAAAGATATTCTGCAATCTGACATTTAAGAGCTCTGAAGAAATGGCGTACCTAAGTGTGCTAATTTGCAAATCTTTCCCGTACACGGAGATTTTTCCTCTGCACAAGATCAGCACAGTAACTGAAAGGCTGTAAGAGACGTAAGCGATCGTTGATACTTTTGATGAGAGCAGAAAAAGGACACATATCAAGTTTGGATAACAAAATAAGTAGTGTTACTGCTTACGGCAGAAAATAAGTAAAATATTTTAAAGATACATGTGTGCTATTCGCTATAAGAGCATCATAGTAAGTATGATTTTTTCTCAATTTTATGAGGATGAAGTAGATTTGATTTACAGTAAAATGTAGTTCCACTATAATTTATTTTAAGTTACGACTTTATCTCACATTCCGTCAGGGCGATGGATACGACTTGGTGTTACAGACAGCTTGACGCTCTCGAAGATATCATCCAAATCACCAGATCTGACGCCAATAAATTTTCTTCCTACGTTTAAAATGGATGAGCTATAAGGGAGGATGAGCAATTCTTTTGATATCTTACAGGATTGCTTGATTACCCTATGTAAAGAGAAGTAGAAGTGTGTAAAACCATGCTTTTGAGAATTTTTAATGTGAAGCAAAACCTTGAGAGTTACATTAGCGATAAGTATACTTCATGTGTTTCAATTTATTTCCAAAAATCCCGTTACTTATAAAGTCCACTGTACCTTCAGTAACAAAAAGACGCGTATGGACCGCTTTTGGAAAGAGGGAGTAATTTTGGCTTCTACACCTTTTAGGGGAAGGAATGTTTTCTCTTCTTAAAATGCGTCTAAAGTGCGTATTTAAAAAGCTATAAAGGGAAAACCTGAAGTGCAGAATTATCTATTTGTGCTGCGTCCGTTGTGACAGCTCTCAAGTGAATAATAGTAGATGTTTTGAATTATTATGATGAGCAGTCTCTGTTGAAGCTTTTGCCAGCAGTCTGACAACCAATCATTTCAAAATATAGGGACTGTCCTTTAACCGTGATAATCAAGGGCACAAAAAGCGGATTTTACCAACTTGCTAAAAACCACACCTTACAGTTCTTCAGCGCGCCCCCATCCCTCCCCATTTCCACTTACCTCCGCACCCTTTTAAACCTATTTGTAACGATTCCGAATAAAGAAACAGGATAAATTAGCATCAATAGGTTCTAAAACAGCCATGATGTTTAAATCAACCTGTCTTTTAAGAAAGATTAGACCATTGTTACACATATGTGATTTTTTCTTCTTGAAAGTTCTTTGGCTGCACCTGCTTAAAGTTCCATTGCTGATCAACACCTGTTGCGGCAGAGATTATTTCAACTGACGAAAATTTCTGTTAATTGTTTATAAAGATCTAACTAAACGAGCTTGCTGTGAAGTGGGTTTAAGTGTTAATCGTGCACGAAAATTCGGCAAATGCTATCTTGATTTCGAAATTAATAAAAAGCTATAATGGATTTACACTCCTGTTTGTTCATAAGTGCTTCAACAATCGTATAGATGACGTTGGAGGAGTACTATCTTAACAGCTTGTCCTGTACATTTGACTAACGATCAGATTTCTGTAAATTCCTGTAAATGTCTCAGGCCAACATACATATATATATATATTCTATTAAGAAGAGACCTAAGCAAAAAAAATATATATATTTTTGACTCATACCAAGTACAACATAGAAAAGGTTATGTATCTACCGGTGTGAGTAAAAGGAGAAAAGATAAAAAATAAAATAAAACAACTGAATGTAGAAAGTGTCGAGAATACTGAGCCTTGGCTTTATCAAGGACCAGCAAAAACTCTGCATTTTCTCACTTCCACAAAGACCTAGTTGGAAATGGGTTTCTGCAAGGCCATAGATGCAAGTAATAAGCCCACCAAAAATTGTTTTAAAAAATATATATATATGTCATGACCTCCGCAGAGTTGTATGACCTAGCTCTAGTTAACAATTTAGCTTGCATCCATAACTTTCATGGCCCGACCCATGCTCTTCATCTGTTACTATTAAACAGAGAGAAGAAGATTAAAGAGAACTCAAGTTGTGAGAGTGACTTAATAATTAGAAATAATTTTCAGCTATAACGCAATGTAAAATTTGGAATTCTTTGCATTGCTATTCAAGTTTAAATTCTCTCTCAGGCGAACTTGGCATTTCGTTATAGCTGAAAATTATTTCTAATTATTATGTCACTCTCACAACTTGAGTTCTCTTTAATCTTCTTCTCTCTGTTTAATAGTAACAGATGAAGAGCATGGGTCGGGCCATGAAAGTTATGGATGCAAGCTAAATTGTTAACTAGAGCTAGGTCATACAACTCTGCGGAGGTCATGACATATATATATTTTTTAAAACAATTTTTGGTGGGCTTATTACTTGTATCTATGCCTTTGCAGAAACCCATTTCCAACTAGGTCTTTGTGGAAGTGAGAAAATGCAGAGTTTTTGCTGGTCCTTGATAAAGCCAAGGCTCAGTATTCTCGACACTTTCTACATTCAGTTGTTTTATTTTATTTTTTATCTTTTTCTCCTTTTACTCACACCGGTAGATACATAACCTTTTCTATGTTGTACTTGGTATGAGTCAAAAATATATATTTTTTTTGCTTAGGTCTCTTCTTAATAGAATGTGAATTCTGAATTTTCATAACTGCTGCGTTGCGCGTTTTGATCTTCAGGTTATTTTGCAACTTTCGTTTTAAATTCTAAAGTTTTTCCTTAGTTTTCAGCTTTGCTCTTCAGTATATGTATATATATATATATATATATATATGCCTGCATACGTCCATACATACATGCATAAATAACTACATATCATTAAGCTGTTCTCGAAGATTCAGAGATTATCTTCTCAAAGAAAAATAATTTGCTAGATAAATGTATAATTGATGGAACTAGAATCTTCTTACTGTTGCTGTATCAAACGTCTCAATTTACTACGATCTTGGCACACAGCTTGGGCTTCATTGACATCCATCATGGGTCGCATATAAGAGCTTTTGTATTAATACTTTGCACTCATGATCTTTTTCTTATGCAGACATTCGTGAATCTGGTCCTTCCCATGATTTCCTTATCCTTCCTCTACCTTTCTTTCCTGCTACTTGGGCTGAAAAAAATCTGTTAGTAAACATCTCATCACTCAACAGCTAATTGAAAATATTTTTTTCTCTAATTTAAAGGTAAATAAATTGAGTACTGTTTTCACACAAGCAAAATAAATGTAAAAATGTACTTCGTTGTAGCAGACAAGAGGTAAAATGTAGCAAAAAGTTAACCACTACCTTTTAAGAACACTTAACTCAATCGTACAAGATGAACACGATTTTCTTGTGTATATTAAGAATAACAATATGCACGATACTTAGAAAGCGGCAGTATTTAATCCAGAAGAGGATAGGCGAAGAAAAAGACATAACTTTGAATTAAGAGCGTTGTCGATGCAATCATGCATAACAAGTGTGGGGAGTTCGAGATAACTGCAATGGTATGGCCATGTTCTAAAAGGGACTGATGGGGAACTGTTAACAAAGTATTGGAATGGAATAATACTGGGACAAGACCTATAATACAAAAGGATTGTGTAATACAAGTCCTGAAATGACTGAGAATTGAGATTTTCTTTCGTTTCGAGGTTAAATGACAACTGTGAGCAACTCAATGGGCTCAAACTGGTACATTTAACTAACAAATGCATTGACAAGTACGACAAGCCCTAGAGGCGTTGTTTATTTCACTGAACTTTTATAAAAAATTTCGAAATATTTGGCTTATGAAAAGTGTTTATTATAGACATTCGAGTCACGGTTTCTTAGCCGTCTTACGCGTATTTATGCAAGAAGAAGATGCGCATTAAACAAAAGAAAAATCACGTTCGGTTTTTGACGCGTATGTATGCCCGAAAAGGAAGAATGTTCTCTCTCTCGCTCTCGTATAACCCTTTAAATCTCTTTCGGCTTTTAACAAAGGGAGAATCCCTGACAATGACCGTTTCGCTTGGGAACAGTGCCTTAGTTTCCGGTTCCGGTTGATTCGCCATGTGCACACACAGTTCAGTCGCCGCAGAAAAAGGGGTCGTCGTTTGTTTGTTTCTTGATTTCTGTCGAGAAAACAGGATAGAAAGGATGAAAAAGCGAGTCACTATGGCAAAGTCCAACAACCGTCTCTGAAAAATGTCCGAACAACATCAGCGTGATCACTCTCATCGCTCAGTTGTTTGCTCACTGTCAAATATTTCCTGTCTCGTTGGCTGAGTTCGCTTTTCTTTACTTTCTAGAGCCACCCACTTTAAACGAGCAGCTAATGTGGGAAAATTTCATGAAAGTCACACTGCTGATATTCTTAACTGAGCATGTTACTACCAATCGAGCGTTAAAGAAAAATTGAAATCGCTGCTTATCATCCATATAATACTTCTGAAAAAGTTTGCGCTGTATTTTCAACAGCAAAATTATATTTTCTAGCCTTTGGCGACGAGCTATTCAAGCAGATCGACGGGGTTTCCTTAAGAAAAAACATGATTAATGAATTTTAGAGTAGAGGGCTTTTTTTATACTCTTTTAAATTCCTGAAGAGATTTATCGTTTAGGAAAACAGTGTTTGGGAATGATGCAGTTGAAGAATTGCAAACGGAAAGTAGGAAGGCAGGAATTTTGCAGTTTGTTTATCCTTTTTTTAGATAAGAAAACCATTCACCTAAACTTACATTAACAAACTGAATTTCCGTGTAGTCTGTTTGCTTGTACAAACTTCTGTTATAACGTGACATCAGGATGTATTTCATCATCATCACGGTCATCATCAAGAACAATCACTTTCAATCCACTACCGGTTGAAAGTCTCCCCAAATATACCGATGAGTCATCACATTATGTCCACCTACCTAATAAGCTGTAGGACCTGATTTAGCCCGCAAAACAGCAGCCACTCGGCGGGGCATCGATTCGATGAGGTGGTGATAGGTATTCTGGGGTATGTGGTACCATAATGTCCACAGCAGGTCCTCCAGTTTCCGTACATTTCAGGGTGGTGGTGATTTAGCGCGAATCCGCTTTTACAAGTCGAACCACAAATGTTCGAGTGGGTTCATGTCAGATGAATTTGGATGCCAGGGCATTAACAGAAAATTACCAGCATTTTCCTCGAATCACTCCTGGATGATTCTGGCAGTGTAGCATGGCGCATTATCATATTCTTAATGGCCATCGCCAGCAGTGAACACAGTTGCCATGAATGGGTGTACTTCGTCCGCAACGATGTTCAGATACCTGACAGCTGTCAGAAATTGTGCCATTGGGATAATGGGGCCTAAAGTGTCCCAAGAAAACATCGCCCACAGCATAACATAGCCGCCGTAGGCCTGTTTCCTACCAACAGTGCATCCAAGTGTCATAGCCTCCGTTGGTAATCGGCGCATCCTGGGCAGTCTACGTGATGCGCCAGGAATCTTGATTCGTCAAACCAAGCCACTTATTGCCAATCATCCACGGTTCAATCTCGATGATCTTGGGCCCATTTCATGCGTTTTTGGCGATGGCGTGCATTAGGCATGAGGACCCGGCTGGGCCTTCGGCTACGCAGGCCCATGAGCAAAGGGATGCGATGAACTGTGAGCTGTGACGCATTGACCAGATCACCACTGTTGTAGCTACGAGTAATTTGTCGCACTGTAGACCTGCGGTCGCTGTGAACAATGCGCGACAGTCTCCGCTCCTCTCTGGCATCAATGAGCTGCCGACGACACACAGCTATCATGATTCCTTTCGTAATGTAAAGAAGCATAATTTTGATACCACACCTTCCATGAAATGACGGGGGAAAAAACCTGAATTTCACGGAATTTTTGTAGGGCCAGGAAAATTCAAAATTTTCAGAAACCTTTCTGCAATTCCTTTCGTATATTGACGGTAACTGCCGTTTTTAAGAGATATTAATGGAAAACTCTGAGTTTTCAGAAACCTTTCCTCAATTCATTTTGCATATTAACGGGAAAATTCTGTGCTCACTTTTTCCGTATCCATTTCCCAGTAAATAGTATGAGCCCTTGTGTACGTTTCGCCATACATCAAGCTGGAACTCAGGTATTACCAAATGTGTGCCAACATTTTCGAAGTAACTGCGACTACAAAATCTCTGACTTTTTCTATTGACACTTAGAATAAAGTCATCTTCGTTGAGAACACTTTATCTATTACGATACAGTGTTCTCATGAAGAGCTCACTTTACCGCCCCGTTGGTGCAGTGCTCAGAGGTGCTGGAATGGGATAAGCGTCTTATTTGTTTCAGGGCTCGAGTCCTGGATGAGTCCAAAATAGTTGCACTCGATAGTCGTTAAAACCCGAAAAAAGAGTGCTCTTTATTCTTTACAGTTCAGTATTATCCAGGTCTTGTCTATCAGTTTTAGAAATATGCTGAACGCTATGCTACAAACAACGTGCTTCGCGCACTTGAATGCTGAGACGCACTTGATAAGTGCGTCTCAGCATTCATGGAATTATAATTAGTAGGTTATGTCAAATGATACTCTGAAAATGTTGGAATACAAATGCCAAGAAAAAGCTGAGTTCGGTTAGGTTATCTCAGGTTGAACGCTTACCGAGTAACACATAGAGATCCCAATAAACTTGTCCCTAAAAATAATTTAAAAATAAATCCAAATTAAGCTTATCGTTGCCATAAAATATGTATTCGTCTGCTGGTGACAAGAGGAACAACTGTGATGTCGTAACTTTGCGAAGGAAGTGAGCGGCGAGAGTCGAATTCCGTGCTGCGAAAACTGGGATTAGAAATTTAGTGTTCTGTGCATCTGGTTTGAATCCATGTTGCGAAAATTCCTCTATTGGTGGTTAGCGCGCCATTTTCTTTGAATTTTTAAGGCAATACAGTGGTAGTTCTTTGCAATGTGGATCACGGCACTATGCTTCCATTGCCTGTGTACCATATTTCTGCTAGATGCACCCTGACTTTTTTCCAAAGCTTTCATGTAGCACCTAACAAAGGAATAAATAAATCGTATGCAATACCTTCGACGACTTATCAGATATGTCTCACTAAATACACTAATGTTTGTAAAAATTGCAACACCATGAAGGACTGCCAGTATTATCTTGAAACTTACAGGATATGTACAGCAGTTGGGATATGCAAATGATTAAATGCTCACGCAGTTTTGGAGCAGCGCTCTCTCTTAGGTAAAAAGAGTTGGCTCAAACGAGATGTTGCAATCAGTGAAGAGCCAACATTGAATCGAAAGGATGTTCCTTATGTCTCATTATGCCCCGTAGCCGAAGAAGGTCTCATTATAAACAACTGACAGACTTTGAGTTAGGAAGGATTGTTGGGATGAAAGAAGCTAGATTTTCCTACCACGAAATTGCCACTCGTTCGGAACCAAACTCCAGTGTAGTCATGCGAACGTGGCATCAGTGGACAGACGTGCTCGGACGCACTTAAATCCGGGAAACGGACCACAAAATTGCACGACTCCACAGGATTGCAGTCTCGTCTATCGCATGAAAGTGACCGATTGCACAGAGGCATGCACGGTGTTAGCACAGCTGTGGAGCACTGTCATAGGTCAGTCTTTGTCCTTCAGCACAGAACGACGTCGTCTGCTTAAGGCTGTCTCTGAAGAGTGTAACAGAAATTCTGTCCTATATCTGTAATGCAAATTCTTTTGTACACATTCTCTCAAAAACTATTACTTTGTAGAGTTTACAATTTTGAGCACAAATAAAAACGATCCATAGCTAATACGTGTGGCAGTTATTTTTCCAAAAAATAAGTTAGATTTTTTTAAATTCAATTTATCTGACTAGAAAGAATTCCAATTTGGCGCTAGATGGCACCAGAAGTTAGCTTGGCAGTGTTTCTGTGTGGAAAAAACGAAACCTCTCATTTCTGTCTGATTTTTTTAATTATCCAGGCCAAATAGAAATAAAAAAGTGGGCACTGAAGTTAGATTGGAATCGTGTCTTCTATAGATCATCTTAAAATCTACTGTACGTTCATTTTTTGAAGAGAAAATGTGTACATTACCAGAAAACCCTTGAATTTGAAACAGAAACTACGCCTACCTACTAAGCTCCACCCCCAAACAATGTCATTAGTTAAAACGTAACAGCGCGTATTTTGTATTTTCAATGTGGAGCCAACGAGAGACCGCTTCCATTCTGAATATGGTAAGGTCTTCTTTCATTCGCTGACGCCAAGTTCTGGGACAATCCCTCAAGACGTAAAAGCTACGCCCAAGGAGTGATATTTTGCGCCATCTATCGCAGAAGATGAACCCTAACATTAATTCAAAGACAGCCTTAAGAGAGGACTGGTTGCTAGCAGTACATTGCTGCGCATTTTTTGTGACTCTCAACCACAGACGCCTCAAGCTGCAATGGGGTCTCGAACACAGACATTGGCGCGCTGACTGGTAACAAGTTTTCTGACGAGTCGCGATTCAACTTGATGCACCATGATGATCACATACGCGTTGGAAGACATCGTGGTGAACGGAACTTTGCAGCGTCATACCAATCCAAAGCCAGACATCATGATTTGGTGCGCCATTGGGTTCAATTCGCGGTCTCGCCTGACAGGAATTGAGGGAACCCTCAACATCCAGCGATGCATCACAGATGTTTTAGCTGCAAATGTGATACTCTTCCTTCAGAGATGTCCTGGCGCTATAATACCGCAGATCAATGCTCGGCCACATGTTGCCCAGAATTTCCAAGACCTCTTTCATTTCTTCCCTGGCCTGCATGTTCGCCGGATATGCCCCTGATCAAACATGTCTGCGACATGGTAGCTAAGCGACTGGCTCATCAAACGCCTCCGCCAGTCATCACAAAGAACGTCTTGCATAGAAGTAGCCTGGCAGGCTATTCGCAGAACGATGCCAAAAACCTCTTCCATTGAGTGCTACTCCGTGTCGAGGCTGTTATTGTTGCTCGAGGTGGCATCACACGATACTGAGTCCGGTTTATTTGAGTCCGGTTAGGGAAGTCCTGTTTCTAATTTTTTTTAAAAATATAATTGAGTCCGGTTTATTTGCTGTCCTGATGAAACGCCGGCTGCAACCGTGTCCGGTTTATTTGATTCCGGTTAGGGAAGTCCTGTTTCTAAGATACTGAGTCAAGTTTATTTGAGTCCGGTTAGGGAAGTCCTGTTTCGAAGTTTTTTTAAATATAATTGAGTCCGGTTTATTTGTTGTCCTGATATGAATCCCATTGAGTATGTCTGGGATGCTCTCGGGAGGCGTGCTGCTGGCCTGCAGCCTGAGTTTTGAAGCGAAAAATCTTTGTATCTCTACAAATGTTATCAGGTATCACCTGTAACATGAAGAATTTCAATTGAATAAAGTGATTCTTTCTTGGTGGTGCACTTTTCACAAACAGTACTGTATTTTCCGAGTTAAAAGCAAGATTTCGAAAATTGAAACATTTTAAAACATTTTGTGAAAAGGTTATGAGCAGAATGTTGACAAATGACGATAGAAATCCTGCGAACTGTGTAGCGCGAGAATTCTATGGGGATGATAGCAAGAACAACCACCCCCCCAAAAAAAAAAAAACAAAACAAAAAACAATCCCTACTCTATCGGAAGATGTAAGCTTTCTTTAGAAGTTATCCTTTTTTAATAAATTCTTCTTGTTTGGTGGTGTCACGGCCACCGTGAGGAGCTCAGTGTTTTATAAGCAGTTGCCAGTCCATAGTTTAATCTACTGGTTCCACGGAAGGGAGAGAGCTAGTGCCGTAGGACAAACACAACACCCAAGCCTCACCGTGATTCGAACCCGGACTCATCTCGGGCAAATGGCCAGAATCCAGCGCTTAGACCCCTGCGCCTCTGGTTCATAACTTACCATGTTGCACAAGTTTATATAAAACCTTTATGTTTTTGCGGTAAAAGTTTCGAAAAAAACGGTATGAAATTGGTATACGTAGTCTTACAATTCTACGCAAGGTTTCGCCGTGATTCAGCTTTTTAAAAAAAAAACGTTAGCTTTATCTCAGGTAGAAGTTGGCTACAATGTCGGTATTTGAAATTGCTTAATACTGATGCACATATGGCTTGCACAAATATAAAATCGAATCGCTAATTGGGAAATGCCATCCCGGTGTCCGAGTGATCAACGTGGAGTGTTTCTGATAAGCCGACTAAAAAGGGCACGAACCCCGCATGTGGCATGGATGATGCGGCCACTACATGGCACTGGCTCTGTCACTTCCCCGGAACCAGTCATGTAAAATTGAGGACGGAAAACTGCCTATAGACCTCAGAGTTGCTCATAACGACAGTTATACATCGATACGAATAAAACGGAAATTATTTCTCCTTACTTATTTTGTGTGAATCCTTCAAAACATTGAAGCTCACAGCATTATTCGGTGTTGAATTTTGGTGTTCAAGTTATTTTATTTTTCTTAATTTCATTGAAACTGGGAAAACCTTGAAGAGATTAGCAAGAAGAAATTTCGAAAAACGAAAGATTTCCTATAGTATTGTAGTATTACTTTCAGCAAAGTTATTTAATTTACTTAGTATAGCATTTATTGCAGCAGAAGCTTTGAAAAAATATATCCCGATTTACAAGAATCTTAACCTTTTCTCTTATTGATCACCTGATCAAAACTCCTTATTTATTTATTTTTTTGTTGATTTTGACAATAAATCGCAGTGTGTTCTTATTTTGGTCTGAGATTATAGAAATGTATGTTTGTAACATGATAATAATAATAATGTAAATTTTCTTTTCTTCCGCTTCAAAATATTTTATTTTCTCCAATACAGTGACTTTCACCAGCTTCAAAAAATGTTTTTGCTTATTTTCCTGGCTCTCTGTTACATACTACAATTTACGCAGGGCCAAAACTATAACAGAACAGTTAGCTTCAAAGAAACCGCAGCGAAAAGGTCGTAATCGGCTAAACTTGTCTGAAGCACATAAACTTAACATCAGTTATTAATCAAATATCAAATTCCTGCAGAAGTTAAAATTTACTGGGTTTTTTTAGATTTCGTAGTTTAAATACGTATATAAATGTGTTTACACCATTAAGATGTGGTTTAACTATGTATTATACTAGGTGAAAGTCTGTCAATAATGACGGAGAAAGAAAAATAAGATACGTAGAGTAATTTTTTAAAGACCAGGCATTTTCTTTTTGTTTGTGATGTCCGAATGTGAAAGTATGTTTCACGAACATTGCAACATTGGACATTACAACAATAAAAAGAGTATATTAGTTGAGGCATGGATTCGACAATTAAAACAGGCAAGCGCGCTTTAAACTGCGCCACCAAAGTGGAACAGACGTTAAACCTTCAGACAAAGGAAATTATATTGTTTTAGATGAATTAGCTGTTTGTCAAGATGAATTAACATATCGAAATGCTTTGTTTGGGTTTCATTTAGTGTTAAAACACTGCCCTTTCTTGAACAAAAGAATGAGAAATAAGCGATTAGAAAGTATGGGCTGATATAAGAGTGACAACAAATGTTAGTACTTAAAGATATTGACTGTTCACCTTTCTGAGGTACGCAGCATATTTTAAAATACTTTTTCACGAAACATAATTTATTTTTCTCCTGAGTTTTGCCTTTTTTAATTTTCTCTTTGCATGAATCTTTGTATACATGTAGTTTCCATAGACATTTGTCTCGCAAATATTGTGCATACTTGCCTTGTTTTATTCTGTACTTATTTATTCATTTTTGTTGTTATTTTCTGAGCTGGTAACTTAAAAAGTTCATGGGAATTTTCTTAACTCTTTTCAGCAGTAGCTTATGGCGTCAAAAAATTTAGTTATAATCACTTGCGAAACAGGGTCTTTGGTGAAAATCCAGATTCCCGAGGGGCATAAAAACACAGAAAATGCAGCGATCAAAGGACAAGGAAGAATCAAAAATAAAACAGGTCATAGGTTTTCGAGACCCGTCTCTTTTTTTGGCAAAACCTTGTGACCTCGTTCTTCCGATTTCGCCTCTGGTTCTCAGGTGCGGAGGAAACCAAAAGCGGGTGAAAGAACTTTTCACGGACCAACGACGTCGATGTCAGTGATCTCGCTTTACTTTTCTACTCACGAAAGAACACGTGAAAACACTCTTACACAAAGCGTAATTCCTAAACACAACACGCTTAGCAGAAAACAATCTCTTTTTGGAGTAACATAATTATTTAAGAAGATTATAAACTTAGTCACTGTAATAGCATAGTTTTCATCGTATTCGGTTCGCCTAAAGAAAGAGTTGGAAGACTTCTTTAAATAGTTATAATAATCTTACAAATTTGAACATGAATAAGAACAAAGTGAATCCTTGTTGTTATTTCTTCCTTTTTTGTCTTAAAATAGGCGGCATGAAAGAACGCAAATCTAGAATACAATTTGAAGATTATAGGGGAAAGAAACATTTTAAGTTAATTCTCTCTCCGCGGGGCAAGAATATTTATATTTTATGCTGAAACTGCGGTTAAAGTAAAAATAACCAAATTAAATGTAGAGTATAAAGCAAATTAAGAGACATTACGCTTTATGTGTATATATATGTCAGCAATAAACAAGTGGAGAAATTGAAACACTACTCGCCCAAGATTTCACTAGATGCTTTAATAAAGGGAAGATTCCTGAGGATTGGAACAATGCTACAATGATCCTGCTACATAACAAAAGGTGACATTAAGGATCTCAGGAATTACAGACCTATCAGCCTCCTATCTGTGCTTTATAAAATCTTCACTAAAGGTCTTTCACACCACTTGAAGGTAATACTGGACTAGTGGACATGGCTCAACCGAGAGCTGCCACGTGTAATGCAGCTAAAGTCCCACTTATAACAAATTTCATCCCGTAGGTTGGAAAGCATGCTTTTATTGGCACTGGCAACTGCTTTATTGGAGTTCTTTAATGGTAGTTGAAATAAGGGAAATATATGCTTGATCTTTAACATAGCCCCAAAAGAAATAATCAGGCGGAGTCAAATCTGCTGTCATTGGACTTTAGAGGCCACTCGATTGGTCCGTCTTAACCGATTGAAGCACTGGGGAACTTGAATTCGAGAAATCCCTTAAAGGAAAATGATATCGTGTTTCTTCATGGAAAATGATATCTGGGTTACATAAAACTGCATACCTCTCTAACTCAAGGATCTACTGCAGCATGTTCAGGCAAATGATACCAGAGGCCTTGTTTTTTGCAAAGACAATTTGTCCATAAATCTTCTTTTTACCCACGGCACAAAATAAGACTATCGCGATCATACGGCACGACACAACATAGGTCTCCTATTACCAATAAGCGTACGTTATGCTTGTTTACCTTGCTGCTGATCTGAAATGTAGCTTGGTCGCTAAAGACAGTATGCGTGAGAAAATTCTTTTTCGATTCAATCCGTTCGTTCAGGATGCTGCAGAATTTATGTCGGCGCTTGCGGTCACTGACAGTGCGTGGAGTAGACTCAGTTTGTATGGCTTCAAGCTTAGTCGTTTACGCAAGATACAGCGCACAGTTGTTTTTGGCACCTGAAGTTCCATGCTCGTTCATCTAGTCGATTTACGCTGACTTCTTAGCACCACTGCAGTTTCAGAAGCAGCAGGCAAACTTTGACGTGATTCACGGTGCGCTATTCATCTTGATGATACAAATAGGGAATGGCACGTGGTGATGAAAGAACGTGCAGGAGGTTCCTTTAGATATCTTCGTTTGAAATGCCGCTGTTAAACACTTCCAGAAAGACTTCCGTCATGCCACATGCTGCATGCTCACTGCCAGTGCAGTTTGTTATTTTTGGATTTTTGGTTGCGTTAGCATCATATTTTTCAGATATCAGCAACCAAATCACGTCAAAAAACTTATGAGTTTCTACAAGTACAGTGTCATTTGCTTTATGTTAATTGATGCATTCATTCCTAAGTTCCGAATTCTTTTTTTAAACGGCGGCTAATTTTGATCCACCCTGCAGTTATTTACATGTTTTTCACATACCTCAAAGTAACTAAATGACTACATGAATATCATCACACCAGCAAATAACTGTTCGAGACTGCGTTTCAAGGATTTGTTGTAACGATATAATAACGACACCCAACTACTCACGGAAATATCTTGTGCGAAGAAACTTTGAGTGACTTTCCTGGGAAGATAAATAGGAGGATGCAGCATAAGTTGAAAATTTTCTCGGAGAAATTTCAGCTGAACTTTTATATTTTATCCCATTTACTTTGGAAACGTCACGTGGCGGAAACGTTTTTTTTTCTTTTTTGCAAGTCCTGGGAAGACCTTATTATTTCCTTTGATGAATGTAGATTTCAGCATGTATAATTTTTGATCACTCTATAGGGAAACGAAAAATCATAATACAAAAAAATTGGAATCAGTACTTTAATAAGTATATTTCTTAATTAGAAAGAGTCCGTTTGTTTTCTGGTAAGTCTTGGAGAACTAGTTACTGATGTGTCTTTAAAATGTTTAGTTAATTTGCAAATTGCTCATCAGAAGTATCTGAAGCAACGGTAACTATGAAGGAAAGTTATGAAAATTAAACACAATTCTAAAACACTGGTTTTACTCTTGGCTAATGACCAAAGTCTGACACTGATTTAAGCACACATTAATTCTTAATTGCTTTATGAAATTTATGTACGGGCTTCATAGTTCGAAAAAATTGCAAAGCTATTAAGGTACATGCTGTCTCAGCCTAAGGAATTTTTGTTCATCCTCTTCAGCAGTCGTCGCTAAAATATTAACAGTCACAGTTCCTTTGAATTTACCCTCAGGCTACTAATGCTCCATTAAATACGTTTCTGAAAAATTAGAATTTTTTTAGAAATTTGAGGTTTTAACGTCCATCAGATAGAGTGAGAATAAAATAATACAGCTAGGGTTTCCTTAAAGTAAAAACTGATTACAAGTAACAAATGTACCTATCAGCAGTGGACAATCGGTGTTATTCTCATTGTAACAGTTAGACTCCACTAATAAATCTAAACACAGTTATGGGAGGTAAAAATGAAGTATAGCATGTGAAGAGAAAAAGAGACTAACACCGTAGATGGACTGCTTTGCTATACCCGATTTGTTAAGAAAAAAACTGCTAAGATTTCAGCCGATGCCACTCAGAAGTAGTTAAAAACATTTCACGGGCACATAACGTTTCTCGTAAAGAAATCAACTATACACGGATAAGAGATTTAATCAGTGAATTACTCCATTTCGTTTTAAAACGCAAACACGCTGTCGAGTCACATCATTGCGACCACCAGAGTAATCGTCGTGTGCAGCGCGGACAGCAGCTAGACGGGCTGGTAGTGACTCTAAAAGGCTGGAAGGTGTTCACAGGTATGTTGAGCCATGCTGACTGCAGTGCATCTGACAGATGCTAGAGGGTGCATGGTGGAGGATCCATAGAGCAAACAACACGATCCAGATGGTCCCACAGATACACAACTGGGTTAAAGACTGGGAAATTAGGGGGCCAGAGAAGTACTTTGAACGTCGTGCTCTTCCAATAACTCTCGGGCATTTCTAGCTGTGTGACACGTCGCATTGTCGTGTGAAAGATCCCATCCGTCCCACGGAAGACAATCAGCATGTATGGGTGTACGTGGTCGGCAAGAATGGATTCATAACGAATTCGGTCCATAATGCCTTCCACAGGTATGAGTGGACCTTGGTAATGCCACGAAAACATTACCCAGACCATAACGCTGCCCTCACCAGCTTGTGTTCTTCCAGCAATGGTTAAAGAGTGTTTGTTCTCCGATGTTTCTCGCCTTATACGTCAACGTCCATCCGTTCGATGAAGCAGAAAACGTGAATCATCGGAGAAGGCAATCCTTTGCCAATCAGCAGAGATCCAATTCCAATACTGACGTGCAAATGTAAGCCTTTTCTATCAATGCACCTTCGTTAGCATAGGTGCAGTGACCATCCCTCTGCATCGGAGCCCCATACGCAGCAGGATTCGCTGAGCTGCTGATTTAGACACACTTCCGGTAGCCCCCTGGTTTATTCGGCCACTGAGTTGCTCCACTGTAGCGTGTCGATCGGCCCTCACGCACCTTCACAGTCGACGTTCACCTCTCACATCAATGGCACGTGGTGCTCCGCAGTTTCCACGTCGCTCATTCGCAATTGTGCCATTTCTCCAATCACGATACAGTTTAACCACAGCAGCAGGCGAACAGTTCTCAAACTGCGCTGTTTCAGAAATCCTGCCACCCTTAGCTCCAAAACCGATAATCATCGCTCTTTGCAAATCTGATAAATCGCTCCTCTTATCCATGACAGCAACGAGTGATATGTTTTCATAATATCCTACCTCACACCTTATATACCCTCCAAGCCAGCTCAAGACACGTGCCATTTTTCATTGGCTACGCGCTGTTGACGTCAAAATTAAGAGGCGGCCACAATAATGTGACTCGACTGTGAATATACTATGCTAATGAAAGAACTGTGTGTCGCAAATTTTCAAATGTAAGAGGGCACACGGTGAAGTTTGGATTCACCGTGTGTCGTATTGGATTCTGGTGGTTTTAGGTTTTTCACAAAGAACGGTAATCAAGAGTAAATTGCAAATCTTTCAATGAAATGTTTTTTTTTATGTTTATAAATTTACTACATCTTGTTTTCTATATTTTTATTTATGTTTATAAGTTTACTACGTCTTAAAAAGTTGTAAATTTGAATTTGATAGCAAACTTTTCGCTGAGATCCACGAAAAATTTTGAACTATAACAGTGAAAAGACATATATTCATGGAAATAAGATGTTTTGATTTTGAGAGGTAAAAACAAAATTGAAATTTTTTGATATATAGATGTATTTTTCAGTTACTGCATATTAACTTGATTCGAAGAATCAAAATATTTGTGCTGATTAAATTAACAGTAAGGTAATGAAGCTGTATTACTGTTCCACAAATCTGTATCTTTGTTTCGTCACTGAAGATTGTTAGTGACAGCTGTTTGTTACAGTTTTTCTCCCAGAGATGTCAAAGTCATGAAAAATGTTAATGGCTTTAGTAAAAATATATTTTTTTCATAAGAAAAGTTATTTTTACTTCTTTCAAGTTTCAAAAACAAACTCAGCTCAAGGTTTCTCGATGTCTTATAAATTTATCTGCAAGGGCGCTGAAACTGAAAATATCGCCAAATTTCCGTTGGATATTTTGTTGGGTTATTTTTATTGCAAATTTTTCTTTGTGTGTTTTTTCCCGACCATAGTACATACGTGATCTAAGAGCTGAAAGAAGTTCTTAAAAGTGTGCATTTAATACAGCCGTATAAGTTCCTGAAACTATATTTGAATTAATAAAAGGTTTTCGGTGTTTCCTACTGACGCAATTTTTAAAATACATATATTAAGTTGTGTTGCTGAACCTTTCCATCTTCTCCTCCTGCTTTTCTTGGAAACGATCGCTTTGACAAACATAGCGTATACGTTGAACTATTCAGAAAGTGGGTGAAGATTTGAGGCCAACGATTTTCATCTGAAACGAAACAAAGACAAACGAACTGGAAAAATAAAAAATAAGTAAAAAGTTAATGGAAACACCCTAAAGATTCAGCCCAAAGGGGTTGTTTTTACTTGGGCGTGGGTAGACGGGTTGACAGACACGTGGGCGGATGATGAAATAGGCGTTCCAATGCTTCTGCGATCAGAAAAAAAGGTGCCACTGTGACGCCATGTTGTTCTCCTTTAAACACCTGTGCCTCTGGATATCCTTTTTGTCTCTTTTGGTTCCTCCCGAATATTAGCTCGACCACCCAATGGGCATGTCTAAACGAGTCGTAATAGCGACATCTGCCTAGCTGTTAACAATCACACAAATTTTAATAGCATTAATGAGCATTTTTTCTGAACAAATGCAGTTTCATTTGCCTTTGTTTTAAAAATCCCGTTGGAGATAAAATATCTCATTGAATAAAAATTGCTAAAAGTCGAAAATTTTTATTGTGGGAAGATCTGACTATCTGATAGCAATCTAAGTAATTGACCCCAAAAGCTGCCATGTGCCAGGACTTCTAACAAATGCTTCGAAAATAAGATATGTATGAGGCTGAAGCTTCGTGAAAGCTTAGAGAAATGAAAAAATAGTGAAAATATTAATGCAGTTTCTTTCTCTCTTCCCTCAGTAGTGATGTGGTAACAAACACAGACGAAACTAAAGCCATTTAATAGATTCGATTTAGGCTACAACTGCGGAGAGTGAAATATTTTTTACCATTAATTTAAAGCATCGTTCAATAATTTTGAAGATATTACTTTTGTCAAGGAAAACTCGAAAGCATTTTGCATAGTTAATAGAAGCAAATCCCCATTTTTTTCTGTGATTTAATCTTTGTCCTCCAAGTTGAATAAGTTAAGACTTGAAATAAGAAGAAAGATGAAATCGAAAATTTGGTTGAAATGAGCACGTCTTTGAGTCATTTTTGACACGAAACAAATATTTCAAAGCAGATTTTTAGAAAACCGAAAAACTAGGTTAAAAAAAGAATACGCGTTCGTCACCTACAAAAAAACTCGCGTAATGTAAAATGTTCAGTGTGCCCGGAGTTCGTAGAAGAAAAAAACTGTTACAAAAATGAAAAAAAAAATGACCACATTTCTACATTCGATAAAACATTTACAAATAGAAATAGCTACTTACTTCCACTAGCAGCCAAAAAGTGTGTTACGAAAATAAAAAAATCGTGCACAAAAAATTCCTCATAGCAGAAGACAGAGGCGGAAGGGATTTTCAAAGTGAACAATTAGAAGAAGAAATATAGAGTAAAACGTGATATAAATTTGCGGGCTCTAGAGAAAAAATATGCGTTACTTAAAGAAAAAAATCGGTGTAAAATGTTCCTCATAACGAAGAGTATCCTACAAAAAACGGATTGTTAGAAAAATCGAATAAAGTGTTTCTCATAGAAATGAACGCTAACATCCGCTGGAGGCAGAATTCTCAATAGTGAATAAAATAGAAAACTTGCGGAAATTATTCTTCATAGAAAAAGCTATGTTAAGAAAAAGAAATTTCCAAATAAGTCTTCACGGGGCAGAGATAGCGAAACAAGTGTTTTGATACTTACGGCCCCCTTGCTGTAAAATTCTGCATTATTTGATAAGAATAATGTTTCCAATATTCACTCTAGCGAATGGCATGGATTAAAAAAGTTCTTCAATAGTATTCTTATAAGTGGAGATACAGTTTGAAACAAATATACACACTAACACCTCCTAGCGCCAGAACTGTGAACTGTAAACAACCCACGAGTTCATGCAAAATGTTCCAGTAGGTAAATTATATCAGGTTTTGAAATAATTTTTTGAATCGGACCTGTAGAAGCAGAGATATCGAGAAAGAAAAATATATTGAGCATTTGCGTTCCTATCGGGGAAATTATGTATTATTTTGGACAGCAAATGAGCATAAAAAATTTTTCGTAGTTAGTACATAGTACCTAATGGAAAAAAAAATTTCTGCTCAAGTTCTTAGACGCAAAGATATTGCTGCAAATATGCTGTAAATGGAATATGCTCACTAGTACCAAACCTATACATAAAAAAAATTGAAATTGCATTAAAAACATTTTGGGTGACTAATGGCTGTTCGAGAAAGAAAAAAGCTTTTTTTAGATCGGACTGGTAGGAACAGAGATATCAAGAAAATAAGATATACATTTACGCCTCCCGGCAGAAAAAACTGTGCATTATTTTAAACAGAAAATATGTGAAAAAGTTTTCCCGTGGTGAGAGGTGTCTGATCGCAAAGAAGTTTTTTCAGTCGAGTTTTCAGATGCGCAGATATTGCTGTTAATACATCGGAAACATACACTTACGCACACCAGTGACAAAATAGTCCTCCACCAAAATTAGAAACTATGAGCAGAACGTTTTACATCTATCCGCCTCAAAACATATTTTTGTAAAACGGACTTTTAGAAGCAGAGATATGGGAGAAATATCAATTTACCATTTTTAAATCTTCTTAATAATACATTAATTTAATTATAACACGCTAAAATTAAACATGCTAACTCTTGTCTTTCTGGATTTGTTGAATTATAACACATTTTTGAATTATGACGCGTTAAAATTGAACATGCTAACTCCTGTCTTTCTGGATTTGTTTATTTATATGTGTGCATTAATTTATTTTAGATATATAGTCCATAAGATTAATTTAATTATGATAACTGAAAACAAGAAGACTGCTTCATATAGCTGTTACGTCACACGTTGGCATAATTTCATCTGGGATGTAGTTTTCAGTCACTGCAGTCCTGCTCGAAAGCATTAAATGCAAAGCATGACATTACAAATATTTATCTCAGTGTTGTCACTAATGATGACGACGTGTATTATAGAATACCAACAGAGCACATTTACCAAAAATGTAATTATTAGCAGTTGTAGAATTAATTTAATTTCATTATGTTTCATTCCCGCCATTTTTGATAGGATGTGGCTATTCTTACAATAAATATACATTTGATAACCATACTACATAAAAAGTATTAAATGTATTTACCAGATGTTATGATAAGATAAACTCGGATGATAATCTTGACGCAGAATTGTTATTAGGTTGGCTAAGCTTGATACTAGCAACTAATTTGTTCCTAACATTCTTTAGTTGTCATCAGTAGATACGTACGGGTGGTATGTGAACATTATTACAATGGTTGCATCATAGTTGAGACAGGACGCGCCAAGCCTGAGCTCGATAGCTGGAGTATCAACCTGAGCTCAAACCGGGCTCGGGTTGTATAATATTTACTACGACTGGGGCTCGGACATTGAATCTCCCGTTTTCTCAACTGTGATTCCATATTGTTAAGCATAAGAGTCTTTAATTACACACCCGAGTTGATAAAGAGAATTGTTCTACAACTGGTCTGGGTGTGGGAACTTGGGAGGGTTATTTATTATGGGTTTGGGGAGAAAATGGCATAGGTATTAATGAATTTCTGCGGATAATGTAAAACTTCTGAGAAAACTGTAAGTACTAGGTACCATGCAGTCGGAATTTTGCCTCACAAAGCAATTCCCTGCTAATTTTAATGAGCAACATACATAGTTTGCAACGCATCCTGAATGTCTGGATGCCAGGCCTACGGAAGCATTTTAGGAGGAAACGAGTGGTCATAGAAAATAGTGGGACTGCACTATGAAACGGATAGATGTCTCCTTCCAACTCCCCATTGAGAGAGATATTGCTTAATTAAAGGAGGAGGAGGAGAGAGTTGAAGCCTATAAGAAGAAATGTTCTTACCATCGCCTAAAAAGTTTGGTCATAGTTTACTGGCTCCTTCATGACATGGCTCTCTTTCGCGACATCAAATTCCGGCTCGGGCTGACATACTTCGGGCTCCGAAAATTTAACCCGAATTCAGCACTCGCTTGTACTTCCCGTTACTTCGATCAATGGAGAAAGTAACAACCAAATATCTCCTGTCATTGTTCTGAACCTTGGACAACAATTCTTGAATCGTCACTTTTTAGCACGTCATCAGAAAAGAAAGAACGTGCTCATGTTATCACTATGTCTGTCGGTCAGCAATATTCTAATGCTCAAAGAGAAATAATGCTAATATTCTCTTTGCAATATATTTGCAGTAGTATCTGCACTCCAAAACACTCGATTGAAAAAAATTATTTTTTCTGGTCATATACCGCTCACAATGTCAAACATTTTACGCATACTTCGTTTCCATGATAATGCACGTTTTCCGCCAGGAGGCGTAGATGTATATCGTATTGTTCTAAATATCTCTTCTAATCATCTAGTTTGAAAACTTCTTTCTTTGCCGAATAACGTTTCTGGTGAAGAATAATCAGCATATAATGTAATTTTAGATCCATTTTCTTCTTTAAATTTCGCACAGTTTTCCCACTAGGGGATGTAAAATTATATCACGTTTCCATCCATGTTTATTCTAATTGTTCGATTTGAGAAATTCCATTTGCTCGGATACTTTCCGCTATGAGGAACATTTGCTGCACAATTTGCAATTTTTCTTTACACAGATTTCTGCCGTTACTGGGCGCAAGTAGTTATTTCTGTTTATGGATGTTTTACCTATTGTAGAAATTTATTACCTTTTTATTGTAGCTGGTTCCATTCATTATTAAAAACTCTACTCACATTGCGTATTATAAATAATCCATAGAGGAGGTAAATGCGTTCTCTTTTTTACTGACTGTTTTCTTTTTGTAAAAATATACATTGTAAACTTCTTTCTGGGTATAAACGGATTCCAAAAACGTTCTGATTCCACCCGAGAATTCGGAATCACCTTTCTTACTTTCTTGTTTTGGGCCTGATTTTCTGTGTTCGTTTCCCAACATTCTAGGAATGTAAAAGAAATATTCTTCACGGAGGAAAGAAGAAAACTGGCACAGAGTTTTGCCTGCTTTCATCACTCTTTATAAACTAACAATATTTTCTAAATTTTATATTAACAATTTATCAGACAGTAGCACTGACGAAATACACACCAGTTTCGCTGTCTATCAATTTTTTTCACTAGGTTTCAAAGCTACTGTTGAATCTTGACTTTCCTAGTTGTGTATTCATTCACTGATTTTCCACTCATACGGCAGGAACGCGTTGTTCAGCACTTGGTCCGAAAACGATGAATGAAAACGCCATCTCACGCAAAACAGAAGAAAGGCGTGATTTGTGTAACTAATTAATAACTACAAAATGACAGGCGTGATTTATGTAACTTATGAATTACAAATGACAGTAGCATATCATACGATCAAAACAGATTGGTCTTGCATGAGACAAAGCAAATTCTGTTAGGTCACTTGCCATTAAGAGAATTTTTAGGTGACTATATGTACCTGTTGCGACAATAACTGCTATGTTGTGAGCTTTACAGAACGTGATGTTATTTAGCTACATCGTCCGCATAATAATGCCCTCAGCTATAATCCAAACTACCAAGAATAATTAAATTTTGTATTTCGAGCGTGAAACCACCGCGTTTCCATTCCTTAGTTGTAGAATATTTGATGAGAGAAAATAGAATCTTCAATCATTGGAAATATCCTGGCTGCTATTTTTCAGGCTCAGGCACTTTCTGCATGTTTTTATTTAACCAGAATATATTGATCTCCTTTAGCTATGGAACATATACCTGGTGCTACCGCTTCAGCATAGTATATTTTCGAGGTGATTTTCTTCAGTGTGAGATATTGTCTAGGTGTTAAAATTATGGTAAAAAAATAGGAGACATTACGATATCCGCAGATTTTTAGAACATGCAAATGAGCAGCACTGACGCATTTGTACTCTTTACCGAAGCACAAAGCAAACCGGCTATAAATATCGGGCTCACTGAGTCATTCTCGTTCAGTAGGAAGTTAATTCTGCAGGTGCTTTTTGTTGGTCGATGTTTCAGAAGCTCGATTTGCCAGAATTGACAATCTGGAGAACAATCGGAAATCTGGAAATTGGCTAGGCATAGGAGATACTGGGAGAAACGATTCAAAGTGTTATCAGTAGACTGTGGATGCATTTTCAGGAGACATAAAGAGTACGACGAAGATCAGGTTAAAGTCGGCTAACATCGACGACAGCATAACATGACCGGTATTTGAATTTATTGGTTCCGTAGGAATCGCCGACTAAATGCGACTGAACTGCAACACCTATTCACTACTGCCGACATATAACGATGCGTATCGCAATCAGCTCTGCGAAATAGGACTTCATACCCAGCGATAGATGGCGAGGATGCCACTCTGTGCATCATCGGAGAACCCGCACAAATTGGGCTGAAGACTTGCTTAGTTGGGACCGTGAACGGTGGCGCTCCGTTCTTTTCACGAATGAGCCACAGTTCAGACTGCTGTCCGATATTAATCGCCACGTTCTTTTCTGATGTGAACGAGAAACGCGGTATAATCCAGCCTTTGTGTAGGGGAAAAGATACCTTCGGTGGTAGTAGAATACTCGTGTGTGTGGCCACCAGAATTGGCTGTACCTCTACGTCATCCGAAATGGACCTTTGACGACAATCAGATATCGACATGAGATCCTGCGACCTAAAGTTGTGCTCTGTGCAGTTGGAATACGTACGTCTTCATGGACGAAAAGCATGCCCGCATCGAGCACACCTAGTGGAATATGTACTTCATGAAGTGGAATATGTACTTCATCGAGCACACCTAGTGGAATATGTACTTCATCGGGTATAAAAATTGACCTTCGTACTTTCTAGATCTCAATACAACAGAGCACGCGCCGCCCTGGTAGCGCAGTGGTCTAAGCGATGGCTTCTGATCATTCGTCCGAAAGGGGTCCGGGTTCGAATCCCAGTGAGGCATGGATGTTGTGTTTGTCTTACGGCACTGGCTCTCTCCCTTCCCTGGAACCAGTGACCCTAAATTAGGGACGGGCGACTGCTTATAGACCATTGAGCTGCTTACGGTGGTCGTTAAACCTCCAAACAAAAAAAAACAACAAAAAAACAGAGCACGCATGGTGCGCACTAGGCTGACGTATTGCAGCTCGCTCGTCCTTTCTCATGACGTTCCAGCAGCTGGATCATGCCCTTAATGAGGACTCGGGGGGGGGATAATCCCCGAAGTACAGCTGGGTAATTTTATTCTTTTAAGCCTTACCGATGCGCCAGTGTTTTAGTGGTCACTGATAATAGAGATGAGATCGGGCCCGGGATCGGACTGGCTCAGAATTCATTAGCTACCGAAAAACCAGGGCCCGGGCTCGGAATTACACGTCTTGAATTTCATTACTGTAATTAATTCAACACGTGTAATTCCGAGCCCGGTTGAATTACACGTGTTGATTTTCATTGTGGATTTGTTACCATGGTGAAAGGATTTTCAATTTCCTAAGCTAGCTGCCATTGCAAGACAAATTTTGCTTAGCAAGACTTGCATTATGCATTGTCTAAAGTTATGGCCCAAGCAAGGATTAGTTTAAGGAGGTCTAGTATCGAAAAACTGGGAAAAAATCACATTCCCATTTTTTGTATTTTATTAAAAATCAAGAATCTTATCTTTAAAATGATGTATTAATTTCCAAAATTTTGCGTTTAGAAGTATTGTTATTATTTTTTTTAATTTTCCTCACACTCGCGAT
Organism: Macrothele yani; assembly: GCA_039090855.1. NCBI lineage: Eukaryota > Metazoa > Arthropoda > Arachnida > Araneae > Macrothelidae > Macrothele > Macrothele yani. The sequence goes on along the minus strand of CM077003.1, from coordinate 85,939,481 downwards.
TTTTGGGGTGACGTTGGTTTTTAGTGCAGCCGGTTGAGTTTTAGAGAAAAGAAGATCAAGTTGAAGCGCTGAGGCATTATTTGCAATTCTGTCTCTCTCTCTTTTCATTATGAACTTGATCTGGAAACTGCACACACATATGATAATATTGTGATTATTATACTATTAAGCGCAAAGCTTTGTTAATGTTACAAAATGCAGAATAATCTGGTCTGGAATACTTTTACATTCTTTTTTTTTAATTTTGGAAGTTTCCCTACATGCTTTTTTATATTCTACTACATCACTCTAAACGACCTTTACCAATTAGCATATATGTAAATTAATTGCAAAGATTAGTTTTCTAGAGTCAAACTTTCAAACACTTGCAACTGCCTGTATGGCGTTGTACGTTTTATAATCCAATTTATTCAAAATAAAAGTAAATTTAGAAATCAAAAAGAAATAACGAATGGAATTTTTTGTTTCTAAACGATTTTTTTTCTTCAGCTTTTACCACAATTACTGATTCCCCTGATACGGTCGAAGGGCACGTTGATTATTTATTTATTTTCAAATCCACATTTTAGAACATTTGGCTTTATGCGTAGTATTTCTAAAATCATATTAATGTTGTGAAGTGGATTAACCGAACTAAACTTTTTAAACTAATGATTTTTAAACTAAACCTTGCTTGCGCTATATCTTTGGCTAGTGTATAATGCATAAATGCAAGCCTTGATAAGCAAAATTTTCCAAGAATCCGGTCCCGGGTGGGCCCGGGCTCAGCAAACACATGTGATCAAAGAAAGTGGGCCGGGCTCCTAAAATTGAGCCCGAACTCATCTCTAACTGGTAACATGAAACCGTAATAAAGGTCAGTATTCACCGCTTTCCTTCATTTTTTTCACGTGTAACTTTAAGTACCCGTGTTGCTTTAGTGTAACTTTAGTACCTCAATATTGCCGTTAGTTTGTTTCAATGGCTTGAGTGTTTTCTCTTTTGTCACGTTTCATGCTCCAACTGCCTCAAATTTATATTTTGATTACGTATGTGTCCAGAATTCATTACGTAACTGTCGCTATCGGAATGTCCTTTGATTTTTTTGAACAGTGTATTTAGTAATAGAGCATATTCTCGTGTGCCATATTTTAGTCATAGAACATCTTCTGGGGTGTTATTCTTTGATCATTAAACACTTTCTACGTGCTGTTCTTTAGACATGGGGTACATGTCCCTACTACAAGCATAGAGGTTTTTTTTTTTTTGCTTAAGAAATCAGTGGCTTTTTCTAACGTCTTGCATCAATTTTTTATTGCATTTCGTGGTTAATTCTTCACTGTGAAAGCTTTAGAAATGCACTGCTAGAGGCTATTCGGTGTAGCTTATGAACGACACACAGCCGTTACCGCCATGCAGCCGCATTTCCTACACCGAGCGCGTCACATGTTAAGGACGACATTCCCTTGGGCAAATACTGTTAAGTGCCAACTTGGGTAACTAGAGCTTTTATCGTAGATTACGAATAGTAGCTCTTCCATGATGACTGATGCAACAGGATTTAAGCAAAACCAGCAGAAGAATAAAAAAGGTTAAGAAATAGAAGGGAAACTATCTCATCTGTATAATCAGCACGTAGAACTCAGGTCACGATGTACTTTCATGACTTCAAAGAAACACTTTTGTCCTGATGCCTTTCTTCCATATTTTTTAATCTTTTTTTACATTCTTGTGTTGTTAAAAACTTTTTGTGTCATTTGACTTCTGACAGTCATTGATTGAATTCGCTTCATGAAGGGGTGTGTCACATGTCAATCTGCTGAGATTTCAAGAAGCGCGAGGAAAGCTTTATTCTTTTGAAATTCTTGGGACCTAATTTACTAGACGCTCAGAAAACCTCATTCTATACAGCCTGCGGTTGTGTGACTTTCTTTTAGCTTCTTCTTTGTTCTTCAGATTAATTGGACTTTAGAAATGCTGATGCTAATTGGAAGGTTAATGAGAATTGCAGCATTTTTGCCCGATGTTCTGATGATACACGCCCCAGAAAAATTAGGAATCGTGAAATTCCCATTAACTTTTGGTCGTTCTGCTACTTCTATTGCTACCTTGGAGGAACTATCTAGCAGCGAAAAGTAACACATTTATTTCTTCAGCACTAGAAAAAAATAACAAAAACAAGAATAAATGTGTTCCAACATAGCGAGCTTAGCTTTTATTTTTGACGCTACAGGCAGCTTTACTACGGTGTTTATCAAAATAAGTACACTTACAAGTATTTCCTATGGGAAAGGGCAATAAACTCTGCGCAAAAGAAAACGTTAAACTTCACAACCCTGTCAAGCTAAACATCCTAAAGCACCTACGTTCAACGTTAATGTTTAGAAAAATGGAAGGATATTTATAAGGTATAACAATAAAACCTAGTACGTTTTGTCTGCAGGAAAGAGTTTTTCTTTGCTTTGGAATTTTCCTGAAACTTCAGCCTGATTACGGAGCGTTGTGAAAATTTGAAATTTGAGACCCTTTTGTCAAAAGGCCTGTTCTTTTTATGGCCTCCAACAACGTATGTGAACACGGCCGTATTAAAGGAAGTGGAGCTTTGGGAGCTAAAGCCCCGGGCTGCAGACTCGGTGGGAGCCTCCACAGATATTCTTAAAAATAAATCTTGCAAGAAAATTTTATTTTAAAAACGTCTGCTTCTAAAGGTGAATATAAATACTTTATATAATATGATGAAAGCTTTGTTCGCACATTTACTAACGAAAATATTTTTTCTGAACTGAGAAAATGTGTTTAAATACTTCTGAGTATAATTTGCTGTTGTTATCGTATTAGTTTGGCCTTTAAAATATTTTTCGTTAAAAGCGATTGATTTGGGTAGACCGGCTATGTAAAACAAATAAAAATACAATTAATGTATAAACCGCTAGTTAGGTAAAGCGGAATGTGCGTTAACAATAATAAAAATATTGACCATGACTTTAGAGCAATAATAATAACGAAACAACTACACCGAGTGATCATTGAATTATGACCACCCTTACAAAAAGTGGGTGCGTTCATGTGATTTCCGAGAAGGCGCGATTAGTCAACAGACGTAGCATATACACTCACGGACAACTAAATTTGCGCACGTAGAAGAAAACATGCTACTACCGCAAAACTTTGCAAATAGCTAGATTGCATGCTAGTATGCAAATGATCCACGTTCTGTGTTATTGCGCATGACTGCACACCCTGTGGTGGCGCTGCAAGTACGAACTGGCAGCCTTAAAAACCGGCGTGTAGTCGATGTCCCATGAAAGCGAAAAGCACCGGGCGACGCAAGCAAGAGTGCAGAGTGACAAGAATGCCGGGTAGACGCCAGAGACGTCGATTTACGCAACTGACGGACTTTGAGAGAGGCCTGATCATTGGGTTGAAAACTGCAAGGTAGTCGGCGCGCCCTATAGCCCACCACGTGGATTGTTCTGACCATACCTTCCGACTGAGTTGGGAGCAGTGGACACGTGACGGCACTGCCACACCGCGGAGCGGATCTGGACGGAACAGGAGGACAACCGGTAGAGAGGACCGACGGATCGCGCGCCAGGTACGAACGGATTCCACGGGGACCCGGTCCACTATACAGGCAATCGCGCCTCCTGTGTGCCCAAGAACCATTTCTCGTCGCCTTGCTGAATCGAATCTGCGATCCCAGCGCCCCTTACGTGTGCTTCCATTAACACCGGAACATCGCCGGCTCCGTGTGCAGTGGTGCCAGGCCAGAGCGACGTGGAACGCCACAGACTGGCGACGTGTGGTGCTTAGCGGTGAGTGCCGCTTCGTTTTGGGACAGATGGTCATCGTGTCCGGGTGTGGAGGTCCCCGGGTCAACGGCACAATCCCGACCTCGTTATTGAGCGCCACACCTCCTCCACTGCAGGCATTATGGTCTAGGGAGCCACAGCCTACGATAGCCGAATAGCTCTAGTAGTGGTACGTGGATCATTGACGGGGGGTCCAGCGGTATGTGGACGAGATCCTACGGTCCAATGTGCTCCCAATCCTGGCCGGGATTCCAGGTGCGTTTTACCAGCAGGAAAATGCCCTCCCGCAAAGGCGTCGGGTTGCCCAGGACTGCCTACGTCATGTCCAGACACTTCGAAGGCCTACCCGCTCCCCGGACATGTTCCCTATCAAACATGTGTGGGACCAGTTGAAACGCCAGCTTCCGCTGTGCCGCACTAACAGGGATTTGGAGTACATCATCCAATACGTGTGGGTTAGTATGCCGCAGGATAACATCAGGCATCTGTTTGCCTCGATGCCGGACCGTATTGCAGCATTATCGCCGCACGAGGCGGTGCGACGCGCTATTGAAGATTACCGGACTGCTATTGAAGATGACCGCTATTGAAGATGACCGCTATTGAAGATGACCAGCTCTGTTTTTGCCATCATGTGTATCATTCATCGTTATTGTTACGTCCCTAAAATTTTTGTTCAATCCGATGCTTCCTTCTTGGTACGCAAATTTCATTATCCGTGAGTGTATAAAGTGTGAACGGAGAAGCAGGTAGTTAAATTCGGAGCGTGATAGGTAAATGGAAAGATTTATTGGACTTTGAGAAAGGACACATTGCGGAAGCTCGGAGAGCCGGTACCTCGATTTTCCAAGCGACTGAACTGGTGGGCAGTTCGTGGGCCGCTGTAAGTGTATCAGGACTATCGTGAAAATGGTCAAACAACGACCCGGAGGCAAAACTGCACAGGACAGCAAAATATTTATGTGAGAGGTGAGCACCGGTTCCGAAGACTCGTACAGGTCAACAGACGCAGGACTCTTCAACCGTTGACTGCCCAATACAACAGAGGTCAACCCGGAACAGTATCTGTCATGCCCATTCGTCGCACCCTCGCATGTATGAGCTTGGCCCCGACGACGTCTTCTCGAAAGCACGGTTCATCGGCGCAAAAGATTCGCCTGGTGCAAAAATCATGCAAGTTGGACGTCGGATGATAAGAAAAAAGTGTGCTGGTCTGACGAGTCACGTTTTTACTCCCCTCCGTGGATGGTCGTGCACGAATATGGCGCAAAACAACATGAGGCACTCGATCCATCCTGCATTGTCTCCACACTGCAAGCCAGTTGAGGCGGTTGTATGGTGTGCGGCATGTTTACCTGGCAGGAATTTGGACCGCTGGTGCATGTGGAACAACGTATGACTGGTGCCCACTATCCTAAATTGCTTGCTGACTCTATACACCCAGCAGTGTTTCACCTTTCTCCAAATGGCGACGCTGTCTTTGAAGATAAAAATGCGCCGAGCCTCAGACTCTACGTTGCGCAGGAATTGTTTTTGGAGCACAGTTCAGACTTCCAACATATTGATTGGCCTCCAAACTCCCGCATTACACAGATCTTGGTTGGTCATACCTCTCAACTGCTTTCGTAATTTCATTGAATTGATGCCACGTTGGCTAGCTGCTGTACTGAGGGCGAAAGGAGAGTCTACGAAGTATTTGGTTGGTGGTCATAATACAGATCACTCAGTGTATTTCTTTCTGATGATATTACCTTCCCCCGACAAAGATGATTATATAATGTTTCAATAAAAAAAATGTTTCCAAAATGACTTATAGAAAGAGGAAAAGTTTCGTGAAAGGTACAGCAATTCATTGTCAGCCACGGGGCACAGCATAACATTATCCAGCCCTGCAGCTGTGGAGTCTACCCGGTGACCGAGTGGTCTGAGACGCTGGCTGCTGACCGGTCGCCCGTGAAGTGCTCGGGCTAGAGTACCTGCTGAGGCATGGGTCGTGCATTTGCAGTGTACCCCGGTGGTCGAACAGATTGAAGCGCCGGGTCCTGAGATGTGCTCATGTTCCAGTACCGGGTGAGCCACGGTGCTACATTTGTCATACAGCCCTGTCTATTACGTAGAATCAGTGAGCCTAAATCAACCCCCTAAATGAGGATTGGACGGCTGCATATAAAGACCAACTACTGGCTCAAGGTGGTCTTGTTAAACAACGAAACAAAATAAATGGCTAATTTAAAGTCATTGGTTCCAGAATAAAAGTTGTCAAGCCGGTAGAACAAACGCTATACACATGAGATACCGATGGATTCGAACTTTGGCTCAATACTGCCAGATCGGTAGACTACTGTGTGACTCAAGAGACGTATTCGCTACAATTAACTTCTACATGGTAATGTTTTCTTGCATTTTGACCTCGTTCTAATTCCTCATGTTCTTTAGGCTCCTCTACCTCTCTTGTCATAACAGTCTCTCATTTCTTAACTCGTTCTTCAGGTTTCAAACAAATAGATCGTTTAGATTCAAAGACTGACTTATTGAACTCTACAAAGTCTGGCAGTGTTAGCTCTTCTTCTTTTTAATTTAATAACCTCAGTGAGCAGTTAAGTTTAACAGGACCCTTCCCTCCTTAATTTAGAGCCATTTCTTTATTTATTGGAGGAAGGCCGAAAATAGTGCCTAATGAACAAACATGCTATTCATAACCTACTCGAGATTCATTCCCATGCTGGGCAGTGAAATACGTTCTTTTTTTATAAAGTGTTTAATTTCAATTTTAAAATGATGCATTTAAGTCGTGTGGCCTCTTTTTTGAACACTTAGTTCGCTTATATGATGAATGTACAATTCCACGCACTTATTTTGTATAAAACTGCACTTATGAACGCACTTATTTTAGGAGCAAAGATCTTCAAAGATGAACTTAGCAAATATGATATCATTCGTATGATAGTGATTCTTACACAATTTCTCGGGTTTCTGAAGGATAATTATCTTATTGCTTTTAACGAATGGATTTTAACTTAAAAGTTAAAAGTCGTAGTTTGGGCAAGAGTGCACCGTGATGAGGCAAACTTCTTTTGTTTTCATTTTTTGTTTTCCTTTATTTTTATTTTTCCCAGCGGTATTATTGTGAAAGTGGTCACGGCACCATTTGGGAAGTTTCGGTTTAAAGAGGCGGAAAACTCACACATGAAAATGAATAAGTTAAAGATAAATGTAATCCCCTCCTATGCTTCATCATATGTCTTAAATAATGTAAACAATGGGTTGACATTGCATTTTCTGACACAATGGAGCGATGTTGCATAAATAAATGTTCTCTTCCAGCGGTTTTCTGTTGCTTTCCGGGCCACCGTTACGTGTGTGACGCAGAAAATTTCACGCTCGACAAGAACGTCGTTCTATTTAGGCATGGTACAAAATCGCGTCTAGTTTTTAAAGTGCATTAACCCAAATCTTTATTTAAGTTGCATAAATGAAAATTCGATGTGGCGATAATATCGTCATTTCAACGCGGTTGTATTTAAACACAGAATTTGTTGCCCGTTATGAAAGGATAAAGAGAGAGAAACGCTTTTTTTGCCCGTTATGAAGATAGTGGACAGAGAAACGCTTATTTGTTGCTTGTTATGAAGATAATGGACAGAGAAACGCTTATTTGTTGCCCGTTATGAAGAGAGTGGACAGAAAAACGCTTATTTGTTGCCCGTTATGAAGAGAGTGGACAGAAAAACGCTTATTTGTTGCCCGTTATGAAGATAGTGGACAGAGAAACGCTTATTGTCTCCAAACGTGCAAGTGTTTTTTTGTACTGGCCACGAATACGTCCATCTATATGCCATTAAACTGATCAAGCATTTTTTGTTCATGTGTACACTGTTTGTACGTCCGACACAGCACTAACATTGCACAGTTACAGAGTAAAATTACCAATTTGTGGTCCATAATTTTAATAATCCGATATGCTTGAATCATTAGTCTAACTATTCAATACGTACCACCGTCACGTCAGATAACTTGAAAATTACATTGTTCTATAGCGGGAATCGAGCCCGTATCTCTTGATTTACGCTCGAGCATGCTACCTTTATACTACCCAGAAATATGAAGTCTCAAATATCTGAGTGGAATAATCTTCAGATTTCTCCAGTCGAAGTGAATTCTGCTTCCTCGTAGCGTAATTAATTACATCACCAGGTACGGATTCCGTGGAAGAAATATTCTTCAGTGATGGTGTTACGTATTGAACAATAAAACTGGTGATTCAGGCATATCTGACTGATAAAATTATAACCTTGTTCTATGTAATTTGTGAAGAATATTTCTTCTAAGGAATTATTACAATTTGTGGTGTGTGTCCCTTAAGCAGCTACAGCTTATCTGTACGGTAATACTGTTCAATCTCTTTTGATAAACCCAGAGATTTACCAATACTGTCTATACTTACATACATATACCTAAGCTATTATATGAGATTTAGAAGGTACCTCCTCAAAACAAAATCATCTGCCAAAAGATTTTACTTACTATCAAATATCTCCATGTACAGCGATCGTAGAACCCAACTCCAGATTCACTGAAATCCATCCACATCTTACACAAGTCTTTTTGTACTTCATACTCATTATCTTTATCTCTTGAAGGAATTCTTGAATCTGATTCTTTCATGATTTCCTAGGTCGTCTCTACTTTTCTTTTCTGCCACTTGCTCTGAATAAGTTCTCTCAGTTAGTTCTTCATCACCCATTCTTTCAACATGGCCAAAGCACCTCAAAATGCTTTTCATCACTCTACTAACTACGTTTTACTTTACATTACAAGTCTACTTTTCTCACACGATCGGAATGCATCTTGCCGCAAACCCTCCGTAAGTAACGCGTCTCTACATTTTCAGGTTCCAGGGAAGGGAGAAAGCCGGTGCCATAATACAAACACAACATCCGTGCCTCACCGTGGTTCGAACCCATTTCAGACGAATGGTCACAAGCCAGCGCGTAGACCACTGCGTCACTGGAGCGGCTAAAGCAGCTATGACTTTCAAAGCTGAATTCACGCGCCTTCTGATTTCACCGTCTATTCGTTTTGCTTTGAAACGACTTCACTTGTAACATAACCCCCGCCATCAGGTGTGATTATATTAGATACCGTTTTTTTCATCAGATTCCGAGAATACCGAAAACATTGCAAATAGGCATTTCAATGCTATGTTCACTAACCGCATAAAGGTACGTTTCAAAGAATTCTAAATTGTCCACACCGATAGATACCCGAAGCTAAAAGAATCTTACAAGTTGAAATATGGAGGACGAAGTAATATAATTTCACGATCAATATCGGAAACTTTGCGTTTGTTAAGGCCTAAAATGATTACAAAGCATGATTTGTTGAAAAGGTGTATCTTCGCATCAGAATTTAACTTTTGAAAATACTCTTGCAGATAGAATTTATATCTTGACGCTACCTGTACAATGAGCTTGTATTACAACAAAAGAATACAAAATATGCTTAAAGAAGGTATGTGATGAACATTTTTTTCTAAATGCGACATTCAGAAGCAGAAACCGCAAAAAAAGAAAGAACAAAAAGAAACAAAAAAGCCTAATGCATATACACTATCTACCAACAAGTAATTGGACGCCCCTGCAATCAACGATATCTGCGGTCCTGATACACGTCACGGCCGCCGTCGTTAAATATCGTGTGGGAAACAACAACGCAACCAGTCGCATGTAAGATACAACGCAGTTCGGAGCTCTCTGATTTCGAGAAAGGTGTAATCGTCGGGTATCACAGAAATGGCCGATCCATACGTGACATATCCAGCGAGTTGAAGTACCCAAAATCGACAGTGGCCTACGTGATTGGCAAGTGGAAGATGAGAGGTGACTGTCGGAATGTGCCTCGACCCGGCAGACCCACAATACTGGGAGTTAGAGACCGACGGGTGCTGGCCAGAGAAATTCGGAAGAAGCACACCAAATCGATGGGCCACATCCGGGAGGAGTTTCAACAGGCATCCCGGAGTATTCTTTCAATGAATATCGTACGTAAGGAAGCCCATCTGCTTGGTTATCATGGACGTGCTGCCGCCCACAAGCCTTTGATCACCAAGTCCAATAGCGCTGCTCGGCTAACGTGGTGCAAAGAACGTCTACAGTTAACCGTTGAGCAGTGGAAACAGGTTCTCTGGAGCGACGAATCAAGGTTCACCCTCTACCGTTCGGATGGCAGGGTCTGGGTTTGGCGTCTGCCTGGAGAACGCCTCCTGTCGGAATGTATTGTGCCAACTGTGAAGTTCGGCGGCGGTGGAATTATGGTATGGGGGTGTTTCTCCTGGTATGGCACGGGACCCTTGGACGCAATTCCTGGTAGACCAACGCCGAGACCTACTGCACCATTTTGGATGACCATGCACTTCCTACGTTGGGGCAGTTTTACGAGGTGGACACATGTTACTTTCAGGATGATAATGCCACCTGTCATGTTGCGAGGTCCACCATGGCTTGGTATGGTGACAATGGGGTTAATCGAATGGACTGGCCTGCGCAGAGCCCGGACCTTAACCCTATCGAGCACTTCTGGGATGAGTTGGAGCGTCGACTTAAGGGGTGCCCCCACTGTCCGAAATCGGTGAAGGAACTGGCCTGTCTTCTCCAAGCCGGGTGGAAGAAAATACCGGTAGCCGTCGTACAACACCTGGTTGAGAGTATACCCCGGAGGATCGCAGCTGTAATCGCCGCTCGTGTGGCTCCACCAACTATTGAAACTGAACAAACTTCGTTTTCCTTTGCTATCACAGGTGTCCAATTACTTGTTGGTAGGTAGTGTAGGCCCCTAAGGGGAAAGCTTTGCATTATTTGAAGTGGACAATGCTCGTAAACTTTACCATGGTAATTGACATCATCATCATCATCATTGTCAACCATTATCAATCTACTGCTGGACGAAGGTCTTCCCAAGTTTCCTCCACAACGGTCTGTCCTGTGCCAGTCTCCTCCATGTCACTCCCTCATACTTTCGAATTTCATCCACCCATCTTCCATGTGGTCTTCTTCTGGGTCTTTTCCTGTCCCTTGGAAACCAATCTAAAATTTCGGCTGTCCATCGATGGTCTGTTCTTCTGGCAGTATGTCCAGCCCATTGCCATTTCAGGGATTTAACTCTGATCATGATGTCTTCCACTCTTGTCATTTTTCGGATCCAGGTGTTCCTCTTCTTATGTCTCCTGGTTACACCAAGCATGCACCTCTCCATGCTACTTTGAGTTGTCTGCAGCCTTTGTATGTCTCTTTTAGCTAAGGTCCACGTCTCTGCACCATACGTAAGCACTGGAAGGATGCATTGATCAAACACTTTTCTTTTAAGACATAATGGCATATTGCTCTTGAAAATTATGCTGTTTCTTCCAAAAGCTCTCCAGGCAAGTTTTGTACGCCGATTAATTTCTTCACCAATGTGACCCTCACTTGATATCTGCTGTCCAAGATGAACGTACGTGTCTGTTATCTCCAGCTTTTCTCCATCAATCGATAAATCTTCATTTCTTGTAAAAGCATTGAACATCACTTTTGTCTTCTGAAAGTTCATTTTTAATCCCACTTCTTTACTCTTGTCAGCAAGTTCCTGCATCATACTCTGTAGCTCCGATGGGGTAGTTGCAAAAATGACTATGTCATCAGCAAAACGAAGGTGGGTTAGATAATCTCCATTAATCTATATGCCTTTGTTTTCCCAGTTCAGTGATTGAAAGACATTTTCCAATGTGGCATTAAAGAGCTTCGGAGATATGGTGTCACCTTGTTTCAATCCTTTTCCAATTTTTATGTGTGTTGTATTTTCAAATAGCAGAATCTTTGCACTTGCATTTTCATAGATGTTATTAATAATATTAATGTATGCATCTTCAATACCGCAGGATTTCAGAGCCATTGCAACTGCTGATGGTTTCACCGAATCAAAGGCTATTCCATAATCGATAAAAGTCATGCACAATGGAAGTTCATATTCCTTCGCTATTTCAGTTAGTTATCTCAGTACGTGGATATGATCTATTGTGCTGTAGCCACTCCTGAATCCAGCTTGTTCTCTCGGTTCAGCCATGTCCAGTGTCACCTTCAAGCGGTGTGAAAGAACTTTAGTGAAGATTTTATAAACCACTGATAGGAGGCTGATAGGTCTGTAGTTCCTGAGATCCTCAATGTCACCTTTTTTATGTAGCAGGATCATTGTAGCATTGTTCCAATCCTCAGGAATCTTCCCTTCATTAAGGCATCGAGTGAAAATTTGGGCGAGTACTGTTTCGATTTCTCCACTTGCTTCTTGTATGATGTCTACAGTAATTCCATCTTCTCCTGGAGCTTTTCCCCGCTTCATGTTCTTGATTGCATGTGCAACTTCTGCTGGGAGGACTGGAAGAACTCTGGTACTGGTACCTTTCATGATGTCTGGAGTACATGTATCATCCCTTTCATATAATTTGGAGTAGAAATCTTTCACTCTTGTCAAAATTTCGCCTCTATTTCTTGTTACAGAACCATCCTCTTTTCTCAGTGCCATAATCTGTTTTTTTTTCTCTTACTGAGATGTCCCTTTGCTATCTTTAGGCTTTGGTTGTTTTCAATTGCTTTCACCACTAGTTCACAGTTGAATTTCCTTACCTGTTCAGTGATACTATTTCGTATTGTCTTGCATAGCTCTATATATTCCACTTTGGAAGTCACATCTTCTTTAGTTGTCCTCATCTCTCTTCTTTTTTGCATCAACATTTTGGTTTTTCCTGATAATTTGTTCACATGCAACTTGTTCTTAGACCCAGCTAATTTTGTTGCTGTTTCCATAAGAGCTTTGGTTACTTTTCTGTTAACTTCAGAGATGTCCACTTCTTCCGATGTTAGGCCTTCTAACGCAGAGAATCTGTTCTTCAGTTCCAACTTGAAGGTATTATGGTGTTTTTTAAGATTGATTGACATACATCATACAAATAAATATACACCGATGAGTCATCACATTATGACCACCTACCTAATAAGGTGTAGGACCTCCTTTAGCCCGCAAAACAGCGGCCATTTGGCGAGGCATCGATTTGATCAGGTGGCGATAGGTATCCTGGGGTATCTGGTACCATAATGTCAACATCAGGTCCTGCAGCTCCCGTACATTTCGGGGTAAGTGTGATTTACCGCGTACCCGCTTTTCCAAGTCGAACCACAAATGATCGATTAGGTTCATGTCAGGTGAATTTGGAGGCCAGCGCATTAACAGAAAGTCACCAGCATGTTCCTTGAACCACTCCTTGAGGATTCTGGCAGTGTGGCATGGCGCATTATCCTGTTGGTGATGACCAACACCCGCTGGGAACACAGTTGCCATGAATGGGTAAACTTGTTCCGCAACGATGTTCAGACACCTGACAGCTGTCAGGGATTGTGCTGTTAGGATAATGGGACCTAAAGTGTCCCAAGAAAGCATCGACTTGGGACACTTTAGGCTCCATTATCCTAACAGCATAACACGACCGCCGCTGGCCTGTTTTCTCCCAACAGTGCATCCAGGTGCCAAGTCTCCTTTGATAATCGACGTATCCGCGCTTGACCGTCTACCTAATGCACCAAGGAATCTTGATTCTTCAGACCAGGCCACTTACTTCCAATCATCCACGGTCCAATCTCGATGATATTGGGCCCATTTCATGCGTTGTTGGCGATGACGTGCAGTGAGCATGGGGACCCTGCTGGGTCTTCGGCTACGCAGGCCCATGCGCAGAAAACTGCGAAGAAATGTGCGCTGTGACACATTGCCCTGATGACCACTGTTGCAGCTGCAGGTAATTTGTCGCACTGTGGTCCTGCGGTCGCTGTAAACAATGCGTGGCTGTCTCCGCTCCCCTCTGGCATCAAAGAGCTGAGGACGTCACACGGATGGATGATGGTTTGTTGTTGTTTGACCATATGTGCACCACTTTTGATATGTACTCCCTACAGCGGCACGTGAACAATCCACAAGCCGCGCCGTTTCCCAGATTGTAGTTCCGAGACTCCGTGCCATCACAATTTGCCCTTTATCAAACTCCGATAAATCGGTAGCTTTTCTTGTTCTGACTCCCAACACTCTACTAACCGAAAGCCGGTCCTCGGGTTGTATATATACTACTCAGTGAACTTCATCTGCGCCAGCGTTCGGTCTCCAGGCGCGCTCATTTCTCTAGGCTGGGGGTGGTCATAATGTAATGGCTCATTGGTGTAAATAAATATAAATATAATATATAAAATAAAATAAATATAATAAAATAAAAAAATAAAAATAAATATAATAAAATAAAAAAATAAAAACAAATATAATAAAATAAAAAAATAAAAATAAATATAATAAAATAAAAAAATAAAAATAAATGTAATAAAATAAAAAAATAAAAATAAATAAAATAAAATGAAAAAGTGAAAATAAATATAATAAAATAAAAAAATTAAAATAAATATAATAAAATAAAAAAATAAAAATAAATATAATAAAATACTGAAGTCGTTGACGAAATTCGTGCCAATAACATCAATTGCTAGAATGCCGTCGTTGCACGATATAAGATGAAATTCAAATTTAACGATGGAAAATTGCCTTTTTATTACACTGAATCAAAAGCTAAAAGTCAAAGTCACATCACTAGATCTTTCATGCTGGCTCCCAGCACATCCTCAGGTGAATTCTAAAACAGGTATCGTAAAAATTTGAAAAAGAGTCCACCGTGGAACGTCGCTTTTGTTTATATACATCGCGTTCAGCACACGAATGACTTCAAAAAACGTCACCATACTCTGACTTATGATCGTTGTGTCTTAATTGTTATTGGATGAGTTCCGAAATCAAGTTCGAGTTATTGGTTTATTTGCTTCTTCTTGTTCGAAATTAACTGCATCCAAGTTGGAGGTATAAATCTGGGTATTTCATCGTTACAACATTTATCAGCGTTATTGACGATGTGTAAACTCTCCGCTAGCAAAGTCGCATTTTTGTTTTTGTGAGAAGAAATAACTCTTGCCTCATTCCACAGAGGGATGTGAGCTCCCTGGTTAACTAATCTTGCAAGTGCTGTAGAGTTTGAATGTGTTTTGACACTGTACTTGTGTTCCGTAATACGAAAGTTCAAATTCCTCATGGTGGATCCAATATAAATTCGATCTATGTCAACAGTATCCAGGGCCTGTAAAGGTATTTTGTAAACTCCGAAGCTGCTATTACTCGGAATTGGGTCCCGATCTTTTTTAATAGTTGACATTAGGTTGTTTGTTTTTAATTCCAAAATTCAAGTTGTATTTTTTACAGGAAGATTTAAGTATATTCATAACTTTCGGAATATAATCCAGTGACCCAACATATTTGCGTTGACTGGATTCTTTAGTTAATGTAGAAAAGTTTGCGCTTCTTATTTTTCGATGGATCCGGTTTACAATATTTCTGGGGTACCCATATGCACCGACGGCATTCTAGCAATTGATGTTATTGGCACGAATTTCGTCAACGACTTCAGTATTTAAGCCGCTAATACAGAGTTTGTGACTATTAGTCACAGCAATTTGGAGCACCATGGAACGAGCAGCAAAAATATTCTACCGCTTCCGGCGACGACTGACTCTGGAACACACCCACCTGGCATTTCTTCTGAACTGCAGGGACTTAAAAGTAACACCTAAATATTTAACTTTGAGCTATAAACCTTTATCAAGACGTGATGCAGCCATTTTGTCTAAAGCACAGACCAAAAGACTATCCGCCGAAATTCGACTAAAAAGAGGTTTAATAGATTATCTTTCACGAAAAGCTTATGTGGCTTACTCCCACCTTTGTAGGACCACCCATCCGATTATTTTAGACCGGCTACTAATATCTTACTTAGCCACTTTCAGCACAGAGGCAAAACGTTATGAGAGTCGTCAAATTCATAAACTTCGAAATCTAGTCGCTGACGAAGTACAATCTAGGCATTCCATGTATCAACCAGTTAACCGGTCAGTCCATTCAACCTACGTAAACCTTAGTTCCTTGCAACTTAATGACTTACAAGCTTCAGCATTACAAAGGGGCCCAAAATTCGCTTTTCCCAAGATGCATATTAATTTGTTTAAAACTATTCCTCAAGTTGAAAATATCATCAGTACATTACCTTCTTCTGATCAGGACTCAGTCAGAATCAAGATAGCAAAAGCTATCACAAACCTGAAACAAAGAAGTACAACAAGGGACCGCAATACACAATTTGCCAAGGAACAATTTCAACTCAAGAACTTGAAAAATCAACCTGACATAGCAATAGTAGCTGCCGACAAAACAAATAAAATCGTTATTATGAATAGAAAGGATTACCATACTAAGGTCTTAGAAGCCATCAACAAAATTCCTCATAGTGTCATAAAATCAGATCCTACAGCAGCAACTGTGAATGCTTTAAGCAGATTGAGAAATCATAGTAATTTACCTACATCGTTCACCCGAACTTTATACCCAACAATTGGACCAAGAATCCCAGAACTTTTCGGAAGACTAAAAATCCACAAAGTTGGTTACCCGATTCGTCCACTTGTCTCAGGTGTCACCAACCCTCTGAGACCGCTTGAAAAAGCTCTAGTACAATTGTTATCACCTTTAACTTCTAATTCAACCTATTCAGTACCCAGTTCTGTTGCAGCTTTAAAGAAAATTAAAGACTTTGTACCAGGGAGTTCTCCATTTTGGTTTGCGTCACTGGACGTCGAGTCATTGTTCCCAAGTGTACCGATAACATATGCACATGAGTTAATAGAAGAAAAACTACAATCCTTGGGAACCATGAATGATCTGGAAATCCAAGCTTTCCTGGAAGCACTGAAATTGGTTTACAAAAGAACTTATTTCAAATTTCAAATTGTCATTTACCAACAAAAGGAAGGAGCACCTATGGGCTCCCCACTCTCACCTTTCCTGGCAGAGATTGTATTACAAGATTTAGAGGAAAGAGTTTTACAACTTACTCCTGTAGCTCCGTGCCTATATCTACGATACATAGATGATATTCTTGTCTTTTGGAACCATGACGTAGATTCCTTATATAAATTTGCTGAACTGTTGTCTTCGCAGATTACCTCAATTAATTTTACAGTTGAACTAGAAAAGAATTGTACTATCCCTTTTTTAGACTTTCTGTTAAAGAGAAACCCTATATCACAAATTATTTCTTTTTCAGTATGCCGCAAGCCCAGTGCAACATCAGCAATTATACCATATTATTCAGCACATCCTAATACATATAAACTATCTGCATTCCAGTTTCTCATCCGTAGAGCATACACACATTGCTCAAGCGTTACTGCTAGGAGACGAGAATTAAATTAAATAAATGCCATAGCAGACGAATATGGGTACCCCAGAAATATTGGAAACCGGATCCATCGAAAAATAAGAAGCGCAAACTTTTCTACATTAACTAAAGAATCCAGTCAACGCAAATATGTTGGGTCACTGGATTATATTCCGAAAGTTATGAATATACTTAAATCTTCCTGTAAAAAATACAACTTGAATTTTGGAATTAAAACAAACAACCTAATGTCAACTATTAAAAAAGATCGGGACCCAATTCCGAGTAATAGCAGCTTCGGAGTTTACAAAATACCTTTACAGGCCCTGGATACTGTTGACATAGATCGAATTTATATTGGATCCACCATGAGGAATTTGAACTTTCGTATTACGGAACACAAGTACAGTGTCAAAACACATTCAAACTCTACAGCACTTGCAAGATTAGTTAACCAGGGAGCTCACATCCCTCTGTGGAATGAGGCAAGAGTTATTTCTTCTCACAAAAACAAAAATGCGACTTTGCTAGCGGAGAGTTTACACATCGTCAATAACGCTGATAAATGTTGTAACGATGAAATACCCAGATTCATACCTCCAACTTGGATGCAGTTAATTTCGAACAAGAAGAAGCAAATAAACCAATAACTCGAACTTGATTTCGGAACTCATCCAATAACAATTAAGACACAACGATCATAAGTCAGAGTATGGTGACGTTTTTTGAAGTCATTCGTGTGCTGAACGCGATGTATATAAACAAAAGCGACGTTCCACGGTGGACTCTTTTTCAAATTTTTACGATACCTGTTTTAGAATTCACCTGAGGATGTGCTGGGAGCCAGCATGAAAGATCTAGTGATGTGACTTTGACTTTTAGCTTTTGATTCAGTGTAATAAAAAGGCAATTTTCCATCGTTAAATTTGAATTTCATCTTATATCGTGCAACGACGGCATTCTAGCAATTGATGTTGATATAATAAAATAAAAAAATAAAAATAAATATAATAAAATAAAATAAAAAAATAAAAATAAATATAATAAAATAAAATAAAAAAATAAAAATAAATATAATAAAATAAAATAAAAAAATAAAAATAAATATAATAAAATAAAATAAAAAAATAAAAATAAATATAATAAAATAAAAAAATAAAAATAAATATAATAAAATAAAAAAATTAAGATAAATATATGTTTTTTCAATTAGAGTTTCAAAAACGGAACTACAGTTGCAAACAAAAATGCTCACTTACGCTGCCTAGCATCATTACAGTCTATTATGGAAAATTAAAAAAAAATATGCATTATGTTCCGCTAAATTGGTATCATATGCAAGAACAGTTTTTTAAACTGGATTTTAGAAGCAGAAATATCCTGAAAGCTGAAACATACCTTTACGTCCGTTGACAGAACAATTATGCATTATTTAGGAAGGAAGTACGAGTAAAATGCTTTGCGTAATGAGCAGTTTCTGACGAAAAAACACTCTTTGTCTTCACTCTGGCTTCTACACACGTAGTTACGGCGGCATATATGTTGTAAGCAAAATATGCACTTACGCCCTCTAATGAAATATTTGTGAGTTACAAAAAATTGTAAAATTATATGCAAAGTATTCTCCGACATGAATGACATTCCTCGCAAAAATACTTTTTCAAATGTGACTTTTAAAAGATCGGGGAAATACGATATGCATTTCATCCCTCTAGTTAGAAAACTGCACGTTATCTGAAGAAGAAACTGTGTGAAAAATAGTCTCTTTGGTAACAGATATAGAAGTGAAGAAGTGAAACATATTTTTAATTCAGATATTTAAAAGCAATGATACGATATGAAATATAGGTATTTTGAATTGATAGGATCTACTTTTAGGTTATATGCTTTCTAGTGGCGTAGTTATACTTTGGGAAAAAGACCAAATGACAAGGTTCATGGTTCTCATAGTTCAGGCTTCCCAATAGCAAAATAATTTTTCGAACCCGACTAATAGTGCACAGGTACGGTATTCAAAGACAGACGGACTGACATAGCGATAACATAAGCCCATACGGTTTTTCAAAGGGCATACTAAAAACAACTAAGATAACACCGATTCTCGGGTATAATGAATACGCCTTGGTTGAGAAAGATATCAAAGGAGATAAAGGATTGTTTCAACAGGATTTTAAAAAGCAGTGGTATGGAATGAAATATATTTTGGATTCTGTAGCATTTCATTATGCCTCCAACGACGAAATTATGCAGTGGAAAAATTCGAAGGTCATGGACCACAGTTTTCGAAGTTCAAGCTTCTCAACGGATATACAATATTTGGAATCGGGCTACTAAGAGCAGAGATGGTGTCCGCAGTTTGAGGACAGACGGACATAGTGATGTAATAAGCATGTCTTGTTTTTTCGAGAGACGTGCTAAAGGACTTACATTTTACTAAAAAATCGCTACGTGCTGTCCGTATGTGCTTTCTTACAGCAGAACTTTCCATATTTTCTATAATCGAGGCAGCTGTATCGAAGAAATCCTCTTCTTCCTCAAAACTTAATTTATAGTTTTTAATTACTCTCTTAATTTGAAATTATAGTCTAATTTACACGAACACTTGATATGAAATTTGCTTCGTTTAATTAAACATTACCCAATGCACAGTATCTTCATTTCGTGCAGAATTTGTTTGGAGATCACATAGAAAAAGCATTGTTGACGTATTTCCATCCAGAGGAAGCGCAAAAATAAAACTATAAACGAAGAAGTTTGATCGAGAATTCTTAGCGGTATCTCCATTTACTAATTTTTTGTTTTACGGGGAAAACGTACCACTAACAATTACAGATACTGACTAGTTCTTGAAGTCAAATCTGAGCGCCATTAGTGAATAATACTAGAAAATATTTTTCAGTACGTAAATTCGACTGATATTTTTATACAGCGATTTTCATTGATGAAAACAAGTTTCACTGAGATACAAAGTACAGAAGAATACCAAGTCACTTATCAGTTTTGGTTTTCTTTTATGGGAAACTGAAATTAATTATAAGCGCTTAACTATTTCAGATAAACGTAATCCGGAGGAAGGAAAATCAAACTGGTTCCAGAAGCAACCACTTTCTTAAACACACATGTCTGGTCAATATTGAGAACGCTGTTACTTCAAGATGATCAAATATTGCATTTATCGGTCATTTTTTGCTGCTCATTCACTGGAAAGTGAACTATTCTGATGTTAGATCACACTTGATTATCATTTTATCAAGTTGGCATTCGTAATTCTAAATTTTGATTGAATTTCCTCACTTTGAGCCTGATTATTGTATAGCCACTGCATTGATTTACACAAGAGGTTAATACAAAAAGATCCTTTCAAAACAGTAAAAACTGTCACATTCAAAAGTATTTTGTGTGATATCATTATGCAGTAAACAATTTTTTCGTGAAAAACAAAAAGTATAACACATGCGCCATTTCGTAACAGAAGCATTCTCCTCCAAGGGAGTGAGTGCACTGCGCCTCTATGGGGAAAAGAGAGAGAAGTGAAGTGTTGGAAACCTGTGATCCAGGACAGTCGGTACTGGGGAGGGTGTCTCCACAACAAAAATATTGGAGGTGTTTTCCCCTCAATATTTTCAGGAAAAAATGACAGGTAGTGGAGGTTTTTCTATTTGTCGTTGAAATATGGCGAAGTGAATCTCGAAAATATTACCTTCTCCGATATAAACCTCCCCACAAAATTCTACACTCCTTCACTGATTCGCAGCATGCTTGGCCACTTCTCTACGTGCTCAAGGAATTTTTTATTTTATTTTGCATCGGTGTCTTTCCATATATCATTGATGCTTAATTTCATCAGAATCTTATGTGTTCTTAATTTTTTTCTGTGTGTCTTAACTCAATTGTACATGCTATGGAATATGATTAATACGGTTACAGTATATACTTAATAATTATAACGTACATACAGTAATCATATTTCACTGTTTGTTTTGCACTGGTCTTAGAAGTTCGATGTTAATTAGGTATTTGTATCAGAATTTTACTGTTACGTTTTTCCTCAAAATAATTCAGAAAATGTTGGGTGGTTTAATTAGGTCACCCCAAGAGTCAATCAGTTTACGAAGCATTTTTTGAATACAGGGGTAGATAAAGGAATAGTTAACAAAAGTAAAAATATACGTCAAGTAGTAAAGTTTCAATATTTCGGCTTCCTGTGATTGCCGCGTAACAGACGTTGTTTAAAAAAATGCTTAGTGGTTAAGGGAAGGTTTTCAGCTACATCTCTTATCTACCAAAAATTAATAACTTCTTATAAATCTCTTGCCTTTCCCACAAATGTGTCGAAAATTTTAAAATTCCTTTTTCAAATAGGGCATCGATAAAGACTAATATAGAAGTAACTGATACCTACATGTACCTTGGACAGCAGATATCAAGTGAGGGCCACATCGAAAAAGAAATTAATACGCTTAAAAAACTTGGCTAGAATGCATTTGGAAGAAACAATACGATTTTCAAGAGCAATTTACCATCATGCCTTAAAAGAAAAATGTTTTATCGACGCGTCCTTCCATTTCTTAATTATAGATCAGAATTATGGACCTTAGCTAAAGAGATACAAAAAAAAGGTTGTGGACAACTCAACAGAGCATGGAGAGGTGCATGCTTGGTGTAACTAAGAAACATAGGAAAAAGAAACTTATGGATCAGAAAAATAGCAAAAGCTGATAATAACATATTCAAAGACCTTCAAGTTGCAACGTGTTGGACATATTGCTGGAAGAACTGACAACTGAAATACTAGGCGGGATACCATGGGACAGAAAAGGACCCAGAAGAAGACCACGCGGAAAATGGGTAGATGAAATCCGAAAGTATGTCGGAATGACGAGAAAGAGATAGAATTGCTCAAGACAGAGTTGTGGAAGAGACTTGGGGATACCTTTATCCGGTAGTGGATTGAGAATGGTTGCTGACGATTGTGAACAGAAGCAAATGAAAAACAATATGTTTAATGAAATTGTTTCTTTCATTATTCCTTTTCACAATTTATTACCCACACCGGTGCCTATACGTTGTGTAGGCGATATTTTACGATCCGCTATACGGTCATGTAGATACTCTTTAGCCTTCGCACTTAATACAGAATTTACATACTTTACTAATAATAGCTGAACTTAAAAACGCTTTTTCTCAGCTTTCCAATGAAATATGGGAAATTCAGAGCTGTATTGGAACTTGCATTTACGGTTGGTGTACATTCAAATCTAGGGAACAATTTCTGTTTTGACAAATCCGATATTTTCTGGGACAACGTTATGTAAACAAACTCTGGGTTTCTAGATATTTTCGTGCATTTGTTATACAATAGGTATTTACGTAATTTATTTGTCATTGTTGGAATATGCTGATGTCTGATAGCAATAGAAACTAAGTTAAAAGGTGAAGAAATTTAAAGTATTTCTAATGGCTTGTTTATCAGCTACCATAATAAAAATAACATAATGATTAAATTTTCCATAAGCATAAAAATAATGTTTTTGAAGTTTGATAACTCACATTTTATGAACAGATAGTAAAACGAGAATTTATTAATGCGCTGCGACTCATAAGACTAAGTTAAAAAAATATGCATGCAGGGTAAAACCTTTGGTCATGAACTACGATTAGAATTTATAGAAATCCAATTGAACAGCACTACTTTGACGTAAGAGAACAGACAGACTTAGACCTGAGATGAGAATCAACATAATGAAGCGTGTCTTCTAAAAATACAACTCAGCTTGTTTCTTTTTGCCGTGTGCACAAAACGTTTTAAGTGTTTTATTTTTCAATGGCAATACAAATAAGAAAATCTGAAGATTTTCTAGAACAAAATAATAGCAAAGAAAAAAAAAACATCCGACTGTCAGTTGATGCTGCTATTGTTATCTCAAGGGTGCTTTCAACCTTCTCAGTTTTTCGATAAACAAAAACATTCTCTGTTGGAAAAACGAGTAAGAGAGAAAGAAAGAAAAAGGCCTCTAACATCAGCTCATCTGCGAAGCCAGTTCTTGTGTTTTCTTTCTTTTTACCCTACCTTTTCCACTACTTTGGATTTATTCTTCTGAAAGGAATTTGTTTCTTCTCATGGACTCAACATACAACTACCATCGTGACCTTAAAAAGGGTTTTTGTTTTTCTGTCCCGTGTTTGACCTAGATCGACAGCGAAGGAAGTAAGACAGGTAAGTAAGGAAACACCGACACCTGTATCTGAACGTGCGAGGAAATGTAAAATGTACGGAATAAGCAGAGAAAATGGGGCCAGGCGCTTTGGGGACATGCGAACGCCCACACTCCACACCCTGTGTTAATAAACGATTTCATTTAGGTCTTGTCATCAAGACGGTAACAGTTATGCACATTAAGACACGTGACTTGTTTTATAAGTGTCGAGTAGGCGTTACTGATTAAATCATTTTCTTCGACAGGATCTAGTGTTATGGTTGACTGGTTTTTATATCTCGGCTTCTCGAGATAGAATGCAAATTTATTTTACATAACGTTTTTGCCAAAATTTCTTCGTATCAATCACTACATAAAAGCTCTGGAAGAAGTATGGATGATTGCAATGTAATAAGGAAATATTTTCAGCTGTCCATTAATATAAAAGCTTGAGTTCTTCTCAGATTTTGATGGATATCGTATATGATATGCACATAACGGCTCTTCCGTATATGCACCCCAGTGCTGTGATGGACCAAGCCTGAGCTCTAACTGGGCTCGAACTGCACAATATTTACTACAGTTCGGGCTCTGAATCTTCTTCTTCGTTTTCTATCTGTGATTTTATACAACTGCCGTTCCATAAAAACTGAGAGGTTATTCTTTTTCAAAGTATCTTCCCTCAGATGATATGAAACGGTCCCATCGTTCAGCCTACTTTTCAAGGCATCTGCAGAAGGCATTTTGTGGAAGCTGCTTTAGCGACCCATGTACAGCTTCAATAACGTCAGCATCTGTGTTAAATGTTGCGCCATGGAATTTCTTCTTCATTGTTGGAAACAACCAGAAATCGCACGGGGCGAGTTTAGGACTGTTGGCAGGCTGTGGCATGATTTCAATACTGGATTTCGTAAAAAAACTCTTGAACACGAGCAGCCGCATGTGGGCCGGCGTTATCGTGGTGTAGAGTCCACTTGCCCACCAGTTCCGGTCACTTAATCGATATGTGTCGTCGCAGAGGCTTCAAGACTGAAATTTAATACTCAACATTGACAGTAATTTGTGGAGGAAAGGCACCATGCTGGTAGACTAAACCTTTATGATCAAAGGAAATTATCAGCATCCCCTTTCCAGTTGATTTGGTTTAGCGGACGTTTTTCCGAGGAGGCGAGCCTGTTTCCTTGCAGACACTTGTTACGCACTTCGTGAGGGGACCGAAATAGTGGACCCATGTTTCATCGACAGTTATTACTGTGTTTAGAAAGTTTGGATACCTTGAAATCATTTGTTTCCACTCATAACTCACCTGAACTCTGGCTAACAGTTGTCCTATCGTCAGGTGATGAGGTACCCATCTGGAACACACACAATGCAGCAGAAATTTGTCACATAGAATGCGGAATGCTGACGTTTTTGAAATATTAGTTGACGCCGCTGTGTCTTCACACGTCACTCGTCTATCGTCTTGCAGGATTGCCCAAACAGTGTTAGCAATATGCTCCGTAACAACACTTTCAGGTCGACCAAACCTAGGAGCGAATTCTGCAGACAAACGCTCTTTGTTTAAATCATAGTGTCATCTAAAAATCGTTGACTCACCCAAATATTTATCTTTATGAGCTTTTTTCATTAAATCAACTGTTTCTGGAGCCGTTTTACCCAAACGATAGCAAAGTTTTATCGAACAACGCATTTCACATTTTAACTCTGAATCACTCACCTCCATAGCTGTATAGCGAAATGCAGACGTACCTTAAGCAAACTGAACCAGAATCGTCTGCCACGGCTAATAACTGTTGCCATAGATACTTCCTTAATTCAGTTAGTCGTCTGCGTGCTTATTTTTCTCGTTCGCACTACTGCCAACTCAAAACAAAAGTTACTTTTAGTTTTCATGGAACGGTCTTTGTATGTTTTAGAATACGAGACTTTTATTACACATCTTAGTTGGTAAAGAGCATTCTTCGACAACCGGATCTGGGTGGCGAATGGGGAACAGAAAGGGCTATTTATTTGGGGCATGGGAAGCAAATGCCGTAGATCGGTAGATTTCTGCCAATTTTATTGATCAACGTATTCTGATAGAAGCGCAGCCGTATTTTCATTTCAGGAGAAAGCGAAGGGTTGAAGAAAATCGTACAGCTAGGCTATAGGAAAACATAGACGTCCATTTCCCACTCCTCAGTTGAAAAAACATCTATTAATCACAGGGAGAGAAGAGAGTTGAAGTGTGGAAGAGAAGTACTTTTGTTTGTTATTATTATTAATGCATTAACAGTTTGTCAAAGTTTGTGGGGTCGTTGGGGCCCGGGCTGTATTTTGTAATTTGAAATTTGGGCTCGGGCTCATGAAATTGACCCCAAACTGATGCATCCATGAGGGAACGGAATACTGGGATCGATCATATGCTCTATTTTTTCGAGGAAAATACCTCAAAAAATCTATTAAAGGCGATCAATTTGTTAATTTACAGGATTTTTGAAACAATGTATACACTGCAGGATGAAGTAGGTCAGACCAAAAGAGGAATTGGGAAGATTAAAAAAAGAATGCCCCCCTTTTTTTCTTTTTTTCTTGGGGCTTGGGTACTGACGAAATGCATACAAAAGGTTTTTGCATGTGACACTAAGCTGCTCATAAAGCTAAGAAAGAAATGCATATATAATTCACATGAATTTAAAGAATGGTGCAGGTTAGAAAGTTTTTTGAGACGTAAAATTTTATTAACCAGGGGTGTGAGTCCTACGGCGTACACAGAGGGGAAATAAATTACTACGATTCCACTGCCACAGTTTGGCAACGTTTATTTTTTCCTGGTTAGAAAATTTGCCATCAGGAGCTTTAATAATTTTAAAACAAAGCTTTTACTGTAGTTGAATTTTCAATCTCCAGCTACCTAAATACACCAGTTTCCATAAATTAATGAACAAAATGAAATTTTGAAATGTCTTGAAAGCTGTAAAGAGTTTTATGTGAAATTTGAAGAAGACGTATAATTTAATACGCTCTGTCATGCTTTATGTACAAAGTAAGAAAACTAATTATTAAAAAAGAACAAATATCAAGTAGCTGGTCACATGGCATGCTGAAAATGAGATAGACAAAGTGAGGGAATATAGAGTGTAGACACACATCACTGCTTCACAGCAGATGCGTGTCACTGCTTCACGAGATAGCCAAAGTGAGTGAATATGGAGTGTAGACACCCATCACTGCTTCTCGAGATAGCCAAAGTGAGTGAATATGGAGTGTAGACACCCATCACTGCTTCTCGAGATAGCCAAAGTGAGTGAATATGGAGTGTAGACACACATCACTTCTTCACAGCAGCGTTTCATGCTTATAATGAGTGTCCAGAAACTGTCTTGGCAATAACAACCATTGATTCACTATGGCGTTTCGAAGTTTCTGTAAGGGAGGGGATTGAATAGCTTTTACACCTCGGTCTAAAGCATACCAAGCATGTTAAATAAGATTCAGGTCACGGAAACTAGCTGGCCACTCCATACGTCTAATGGTGTTCCCCTCAAGATATTGATCAACAATTCTGGCCTGGTAAGGACGTGCATTATTGTCGTGTAGGATAAAATTGTTGCCAAATGCTCCTGCATTAAGTCTTAAAAAAGCGTTCTAGGATCTCTTATCTATGAATCTGAGAGTTCATAGAGCCGGTTTGAATCCTGAAGAGATCTGTGTGGTCGTTTAAAACATATACCTGCCAACACTACCACCACCTTTTCTGAAACATTTAAAGGATGATGGCATGCTTCTGGTTTTTACCAAATAATTCTTGTTCTGGAGCAGTCTCCAAATATAGGTGGGAATAAGGGAACAGAATCTCGGGGCCCGCAGTCGAGCGAGGCAGATGAAATGGGAGTTTAAATTATAACCAACCAAAGTGTGAATAAAACTGAAAAAAGCATGGTAATGTACCGTGAAATTTAACAGTGTACCCAGTGAAAAAAGTTTCTGCCTAGGAATACGCGCAAGAGATACGCTCCCTCAAACAAAGACATATAATGAATTAGCTTTGTTTATCTTTTTGCTAAGCTAATTATTATGAATGAATAATGCTCTACGCTTCAAAATAATGAATTCCCAAAAGGGTGTTGTTACTCGTTAATTATGAACTTAAACAAAGTCTCAACGCTGGTTATTTATATTAAGTAATCAAAGTCATAAACCTAACAGCCAGACAGAGGTCTGACAAAACTAAGAATTGAGAAAGACTGAACTTACAGAACAACTTGTTTATTATGAAGACTCCTGGTCAACTAAGGCACTCATATATCACTACTACATAACAACACACTGCAACGCAACACCAACCACCCTCAACTCCAACGCAACAACACAACTCCAACGCAACAACACAACTACAACGCAACTACCACACAACTACAACGCAACAACACAACAACCCCTACTTCTCGATGAACGCGCCTATATACGAGCTACCACCACGTCATGACTTACACTCATTGCCAGATCTCATTCAGCGGGGTGAAATAATATTTCGTTCAGTAGGAAGATAATTTACATAGTAAAATAAAATAACCAGAGATAGTAAAATCAAAAGGAAAGTGAATATAGAGTATACGTTACAGACAATCAAATCATTAAATGTTATTTTTTAAAAAAGAAAGCACCCCCTTCATGTTTCGGGGTTTAATACACTAAAAAGTTTTCGGTCAGTAATGTTAACGAAGCAATAGTCTTTTACTGTCGTCCCACCCACTGAAATAAAGTTCTGATTTTGCCACTGAAAATCAGTTTTATCTGTGATAACTCATTTGAGTAATCCAGAATAGCAAAGCGGCACAACTGTAACTAATAATTTTGATGTCACATACACTTAAAATTTTTCTGTAGCGTGTAGTAATTGTATACATTTGCAAGCTTTTCAAATGCATAAGAATTTTTGATTCTCTCAAAGAAGTTTTCGATCTGCTTCCATGAATTACGCCTTGCTCAAAATGCTCATCGTAAGTCTATCACTTTTCTTTGCTGTATTTTATTAACGAATACAGTTATTGTGAAGTCATGTGAAAGGAATTAACAGAAATTGTAAGGGATTTGCATCCACAAATCTAAAAGCTGAATCGCACATAGTAAACCAGGACAAAATCGAAGTTAAGCAATATTATTTATGTAAGAATGGTGTGTTTCTTTGCATATTTCCGAGATTTCAGCATTACTTCCCAGGGCATTTTTATGTGGGTATTGTTTTCCATAGGTGTGTTTTCAGTGATTCCCAAAAGGTTTCGTAAGGAATCGGCAAATGGGCGTTTATTACAAAGGTTCTCAACTTTTTTTTCTCAGGAAACATAATTTTTTTCTTTACTGTGAAACTTTTTCTTTGTTTTTGACTTCGGAAGATTTTTCTAAACTGATCTTCTACGGTTAAGTTTTTTGTAACCCTTTTCAAACTTTTAAAACATGCCCGGACGCTCATACACGCTGCTAGAATATACCATAATCAGGGGGGCGAAGCCAGAAAAAAAGCAAAGCTTAGTTTTCTAAGGAAAAAATTATTAAACGTAAGAAATTGTTCGTCAGCCAACGTGTTTAGTCGCAACCACTACATGATATCCGAATTGTTTGCTCTGTGATTATAACTGGACAAAAATACCTTAATGCTTTCGTTTATCTTTTATGCTGTGCATAAAACCACAGTAAAGCAGAAACCATCGTTATATATTATTTTCATTTGTTTTGATTGCACAAAATATTATTCTTCATAGTAAGGAGATATTGACATGTCAGGCGATGGGCATGAGGGTCCGCTCATGTTCCTGTACCGGGGTCAGTAAATCGATGGTCGGGCATTGGTTTGGCATTGGTCTGGCGTCACTAAGAAAAACAAATATGGACTCATCCGTATAGAGAAGAGAGCTCCATTGATTACAAGTCCAGTTGACTTGATTGCGACAAAAATTGAGACATTCTCTTTTATAAGCGAAGGAGAGAAGAATACACACCGTTGGCCTTCTAGCATAAAATCCATATTCATGAAGCTTCCTGCCCAATATGGAGCAAAGTATCATATTTCCTGTTGCTGTTATTAGATCAAACCCAGTTGAGTAGGTGTGGCAATCTTTCTTCTTCGAGCACTTCGCTGCAGATAACGGTCATCACTTGAAGTTATTGTCCGAGGTTTTCCATTGCTAAACCTTCTCAATGTCGTGTTTGCCCTACGGAATGTGGCCCAAAGCCGGTGGACATGATGGTGAACGACTCACATTCAGCCACCTGGCTACTTCGGATTGAGACTGGCCGTCTTCGAGTCTTTCAATGGCTGTACATCTGAATTCTTCTTCTAAATGGTGCTTAAACAATGTCGCCATTACAGTAAAATGCGAACTTTCAAAGCAAAGCGTCCTGCTTACAATTCAGAAGCAAAATGACAAGAAGTTCTTAACTGCTTCTTTTTAACCTAAAGTTGATTTGCATATTTACACACACCTCATGTTATGTTGCTTGTCATATTTGACGTGGTTATGTTAAAATACCTGTATTATATCTGGGTCATCCCCTTTCACTGTGAAGTTTTTACAAAAACTCCAAATTTCATCAAACAGAGGTCATCGCTCTTTCCACGTTTATAAGTGTGTCACGGAAAAAGTATCATTAGCCGCCACCGGGAATCGAACCCAGGGTCTTCCAGTTAAGCGCCGGATATGCTTCCACTGCACCACAGCGGCCTCGAATTCCTTCACACTCACACACACCAACTGCTAACCAATTTGGCAGGTTGCTTCTTGGATCCCCGCGCAATGCTGGGGATTTGATTCCCGGTGGCGGCCAGTGAGAATGTTTCCGTGACTCACTTATTAACGTGAAAAGAGCGATGGCTTCTGTTTGATGTTCCTGGTCCACGTCGGGTGTCTGTATTTATTATCCACATTTCATGTTCCTCGATTTATGGGAACCAGATTATTATGCTTATACGGTAAGTGAAAATGTAAAGAAAGTCTCAAGAGGATCGTAGTTGTCGGTTGATCAATGTATATTTTTTAATGTATATTTCTTCATTTGAAATTCCTTTTTTGCCTCATTGCTCTTTCCAAATCAGACTACTACACGTTGCTTCTAAATTGTGCTTTTCCAGACAGATGCTCTTTTGTCTCAGCGTATAAGGAAACCAAAGTATAGTTAAAGCTATAATAAGTCATCTACCTCTAATTTAGGGACACCGGTTTTAATTAGTCTGAAGAATCAGCGCCGTAACACCAGTATCAGGACAACGATAACGTCATGGCGCAGGTGCTTCTCCCATGGTACATCCGGGCACCGGGCTCTGCTCGTACGAATGAGAGAAACTTACGTTTCTAACAAATAAGTCACCCTGGGGCCATTTCATTTTTCCAACTGCACACAACAGATATTCGTGCAGATGCTTCTGTCAGTTGTGACGTGCTACAGAGGTGAGGCACGTATCAAGACGAAAAATTCGCAGCGTTATATCCCGTCGGTGTAGTTTAGTCGGTTAGAACAACTGGCTCCGGAGCGAGGAGGCGCGTTTCGATGCCTGTCACCGAGAAATTTGTGAATTTCACAAAGTGCAAACTCACAGATTATCAAGGACCCATCCTTTCCTTAACACCACATTGAGCATATTTGAGACATGCAGTGTGGTAAGGGAAATAATCGTATCTTTTTTTATCGAGGATTTAACGTCCACCGTGACCAACTTAGTGGGATATTAGCAGCCACTCATCCCTAATTTGAGGCCACCTGCTCCCTGGAGGAAAGACAGACAGTGCCCGTAAGACAAAGCCATCATCCATGCCTCATTCAGGATTTGAGCTCAGGTACATCTCGGACGAATTACCAGAAGCCAGCTCTCAGACCACTGTGCCACAGGGATGGCGGTATCTGTGCATGTGCTTACATCTTTTGAGCACATAATATTTATATTTTATTTGGTTACTTTACTGGAGTTCCTCCTTTTCTATGGCAAAGTACGAAAGTTGGTTAGTTAGTGCTTTGATATGTTGGGTTTCCAGCAGGTATTTGCACACATCCCTCAACACCCAGCCCCTATCCTACACAAAAACTTCCTCAGATATCGCAAATAAAAAACAAAACTCAACACCCCTCTATTCGAAGGAGTGTAAACACACACACACACACACAGAGTTTTTCGGTTTCTATGTAATAGTCCTTTTAATTACCATGTAGCACAGTTGTCGTCAATAGCATTTACATGAATTCCACTGCTATTTTGGGGGGGGGGGGAGGGGGAGGATGAGAGTTTAACGATCACCGTGAGCAACTGAATGGACTATAGGCAGTCGCCCGTCACTAATTTGGTGCCACTGGTTCCAAGGAACGGAGAGAGCCAGTGCCGTAAGACAAACACAGCATCCATGTCTACCTAACTCGGGATTCGAACCCCGACTTATCAATGAAGAACGATTAAAAGCAACGCTTCATACCAGTCGGCTACATCAAGGCATTCCTCAGCTTTAATTTGAAGTATCTTGTACTGTAATGCAATATTGTTTTTTTCTTTATTTTGAAGTCTACGTTAATACTTCTTAATCGCTTTAACCTTGTTTTTGAAGAAAGATTCCCAGTTTTAACAATTCTTAACTATAAAAAATTCAAAAGTTCTCCATTTTTTGAAGTTTTCCTCAAGAAATCCCAGGTTGAAAGCCAAAATATTTCACTCTAAAAACTTTCATCTTCGAAAAACTTGTTTTCATATTTATATGACCTCCTCCCAACTTTTTCAACGCTTTTCAAACGTTATACCATCCCCCACTCCCTTCCAAATTTAAAATTCCTGGATAAACGTCTAGCTTAAACGGCGCCACAAGTTCGTTAGGGAAAACGTTCCGAAATTTGTTTGCATTTTTGAGAACTAAATGCTAATTATATTATAATGAACAGCAGTAGTCTGTATGTAACAAGTTTATATATATACAATGTATATAAAAAAAAACTAGTGGAATGACTTCGATTTGTGTTTTCTTTAATTCTAAAACTTACCGGAGGCGCATTTTTTCAAGTCCGAATTATCAGTGTTTGGAAGCAAACGACTAAACAAGAAGAAAGAACATTACGTAATTAAACAGAGGTATAGTATGAAGAGAATAACTGAAACAATGTATACACCCGTTGACTAAAAATCCAAAAAAAAAAAAAAAAGCATGGAGTCAAAATACAAGTAGACTTAATTTTTAATTTAAAGACAAGTCCCAGAAATCTGATTTATTTATCGGGAACTATCCAGCTATCAGATTCCAGAGCTAGGGGCCATTGCTCCCCCTTCCGCTAACGGGAAGTGCCCGTGGGATCTGGTGCTTGTGAGTGAATATTACCTCAGGCTAGGAAACATGACTGAGTGCATGGAGTGGTAAATTAATGACCTTTTGTGTACTAATGGGCATTTATCCTCAACAATGGCAGGGCAAGAGGAATGGAACATTAATGATCGTTTGTAGATACTTATTTTGAGGAATGAAAGCGTACATACCCGTACGCGAACCTTTTAAATATATTGCAAGTAAGTTGTTAGGTAGTTTATAACTTTTTTTTTCTTTCTTAACGGGCAACCGTATAATCCTAATATTTTTCTGTACTTTTCTTTCTTACTTCCCAATCAAAAATTTTAATCTTTCCTTGGCCCAAAATGCCCTTTGAACTGCACATAAGTGCAACTAAAGCTTATTTAAGGCCTTCGGCTGTTTTACAAGCACGCTTTGAAGTTTGGCGATAAAGACTGTCATCAGCATTTGGTGTTTCCCATTTTAGTTTATGTGCGAATAGTGTGTTCTATTTTTAATTCTAAATTTACAGTCTGTAAAAAAGGGAACTGTTTTAATTTCAAGAATGAGAGGGTTTGGGATTTTTAAATTGAAGAATGCTATGCGTAGTATTCGTTTTTTTCCCCTCACCCCTTTTTCTTTTTTAATTAGTGTGATGTAACACTATTCGAAAAGCACGCTAAAGTAAACAGAGTCGCAACTTTAAGACAAATCTTAGGAGTCACAATTTGTTTTCGTGAAACAGCACACTCATAGACTTAAAGCCGTTGTAAGAAGTCATGTGATCGCAGATTTGACAGACTAGCATAGCAATGCAAATATCGGAGTCGTAATAGCATCGAATTTAACACATTAACAGACGAATATAACACATTAACAGAAGAATATAACACATTAACAGACGAATATAACACATTAACAGACGAATATAACACATTAACAGACACTGACAAAAATAGTGAGCCTAATCAGTCAGACCTTTTCCTTACATGGTCCCTGTATATTAACATGCGTGACTTGACTCACTTCAAGTCACTGCAGAA
This sequence comes from Macrothele yani, assembly GCA_039090855.1. NCBI lineage: Eukaryota > Metazoa > Arthropoda > Arachnida > Araneae > Macrothelidae > Macrothele > Macrothele yani. The sequence goes on along the minus strand of CM077003.1, from coordinate 85,905,854 downwards.
TCCAAATGATACAATACGAAGAACTTTAAAACGGTTAAGTCCCTATAACCAGACACTCAATGAGTATTTTGAAATGGGGAAAAATAGAAAAAGTAAAAGCTGCAACAGTATGTGCTTATAAGACAGATCCCTAAGTTAAAGCAATGAAATATTAGAGTTTTTAGAATTATAAAGTTTCCCGTTAAGTGCTGTAGTTGTAATCTACCCTACATAGTTACTTAATTTCAGTTGGCATTCAAACTTCAAACGTATCGGGTAGAGGAAAGGGAGAAAGAGGCAAGAAAAGGCGGAACCTGAAAATCTTTTTCCCTGGTTCAAGTGCTTGTCGTGGGGGGGGGCAATCCTTTTTCTTGTAGTGGGAAGTCCTGGCAGGGCTGTCCCAGAGACATAGGAAACAGCAAAACTTTGTGCAACCCTACTGTATCCCCATCAAGACAATGACCTTCAAGTCACCACAAATCTGCCACGTATACTTGTTATTGTTAATGGTGTGTTACAATTGTTTCATGTTGTTGTATGTTTCTTTCATGTGGACTGCATTGTCGAGTGGAATAGATGGTAAAATGTTACCATTATGAGGTAGCACAGCTTTTAAGCTCAACTTGGACGAATCAATAAACAGCCTTCAATTGTCGTCTTTGTAATGGATTTGCAGTGCTGCCATCAGACCCACTATATCAACGACAGCAATGAGGTTATCTGTCATTTTTAAAAATGAAAGCAGATCTTTTTGTCGATCATGAAACACAAGCACATCCATGTTCTCTTCTAAAATATTCTATTGCTGCAGTCTGGGGATCCCAGCAGCCCCGTTTCACTTTTTGGCAATTCTAGATCTGTCACTAGATCATTCAATTCACTCTGGGTAATTCTATGCGGCTGCACAGGCTTTTCAGTCGGTAGAAAATCAGGATCTTTTGATGTAGATGTTTTCAAAGGTGACGGATGATCACTGGCCTTACTTTCTTCATCATCCAAAGCATAAGAATCTGGTGGGTCGGAACAGGATGTCCTTCCCCGTGAGGCACTGGGTGCATTGCAGAGAGAATATTCGGATAGGTCAAAGGCCGCTTTTTTTCTTCTTAGAAATACAATTTCCAATTGGAGGAGTCATGCAAAAGTAACAACCATTAAGATATTTTGTCGGTTCCCTTCACACCACTGGAACTGCAAAATGCATAGATCGTCCCTTTCGGTTCAACCAGCAGCGCAGATTTGTTGCACAGGATTTACAACATATGTATGGGGCCCAATACCGGTCCTTGTCACAGATCTAACAACTAAAATAAAGGTTGTAAGCTTTCTTTATTATCGCCCACGAATATAACAAAAATGATCAGCACTGTTCTCACATTCACGAGGCATCTTGAACGACACTCACAGAATCCACAACGCAAATGGTGAAAAGAAGGAAATGTGGTTGCAATGCTTGCTACAGATTGCTTCATCCAATTGGCGTTCAAGGTTATCCATCTCGTGGGGAATCACGCGCTGGACATATCGGACTCAGACTGCAGACCATTCAGTCTCATCGAAACTACAACCCCCACACCCCATCCTGCCCCTCGTATCTTTAAAACTAGAAAACTAGAGCTAATTCGGGATTTTTAAGTTCATGTTCGTGATCAGCATGTCCAAATTAATTAAAATAGCTACTCTTGTCTCGGATACATTTCGGCTGTTGTCCAGTGTAATTAAAAAACATAACCATGAAAAAACTGAAAGACAGAGCTGGTTCATTATTAATACTCTTCGAAAGGGCCTTGTAACGAAGTAAATTTCTCCGTCATTTTTGGTCCACGCCGGGGATCGAACCCGAGTCCACTTATTCCGGAACAAGTCGCTCTACCAACTGATCTACGCAGACGTTCGTTCTTGCTGCTATCTGCCTTTATGCCGTGTGCGTCCTGCGGGGCAGGCACGTCACATCTTCCTCCCCCCACCCGAAAGAGGGCCGGGGCATGGCCTACGGGTCAGTCCTGACCATGAATCGTTGCAGGCAGCCATCCGCTGTAGAACGTGCACTTTAGAATTCCCAGTCAATCTGGTGTATGAAATGAAACATCACACACATTTATTTTTCGAAGCGCTGAAGAAGGGATTCTCTTATTTTTCCTATCTCGCGGTGTGGAAAGAACATCACATCATTGAGAGATCTTTAACGGCCGGGTCATCCGGGAAGTTCGGGCGCCATTATAACGAAGTAAATTTCTCCGTCATTTTTGGTTCACGCCGGGGATCGAACCCGAGTCCACTTATTCCGTAACAAGTCGCTCTACCAACTGAGCTTCGCAGACGGTCGTTTCTGCTGCTATCAGCCTTTATGTTCTGTGCGTCCTGCGGTACAGGCACGTCACAGCCTCTTCGAAATATTAAAAATGTGTTCCCTTTATATCCGGTTCATAAATTTCTCAGCAGCTACTGGTATTTCGACTTTTCAGAAAGTTAGGAAATTCCATCTTTTTTTCAGAAAAGGAAAGCAAGCTTACATCTCTGTGTATCGGTAATATTTCATGATGCATTTCGAAACTTTCTATCAGAAATAAGAACTGAGAGCAATGCTTCATATCTTGAATAAATTGAAAACATATATAATAGGAATAAATTGAAAACAATATAGTGTCTATATGTATCAGGAAGTAAAGGCCAAATTCTCAGGAAAACGAATAAGAGCTTATTTATCAGAAATAAAAGAAGTGGTAGGTACAACTCTTTATTTAGAAGTGAGAAAACTATCAGAAAGCCGACCCAGTGGCAGAGTACACAAAGGCCAGGACTTTTGGTTAGTGGTCTGATTGAAACTGGAGATCTAGTCCGGAAAAAGTTTGGGTAGCGCGTTTGTCCTACTCTATTGGGTGGGCCCCTTTCCTTGAAGCAGAAGTTCTAAATTAGAGATAGGAACCTCTTTGTTTCCAAAGATGCTCGCAGGACACGTTAACCCACTACGAAGTAAGAATCGAAAATCCCACCGCTAGAAATAAGACGCAAAAGGGCATTGCTTGTTATTATTTTTTGAAACGAATGTGTAACAGCATAAGGATCTTCATATGCGTATATGCGACAAATGCAGCAAAATTGTGCCAACGCCGTCACAGTTGTTGCTATCGCGACGCAAAGACGGATAATTGGTAACTCCTTCCGCCGGAATTTAAAATAAAAAAGCAATTTTTCATACTGAATCAGAAATGAAAGTAATAGGAGTTATGTAAACGATGTTAACTGTTGCATGCAGATGGCCGGCAATGGGTTAGGTTTCTTTGCGGGTTCTGTATTTGTACTTACACGTTTCAGTGATCTTCCTATCGGTCTGCTCTTTTTTAACATATTAGTTCTGTGAAAAAAAAACTACGTTCCTAGGTTCACATAGAAAAACGCAGAAGTGAAAATGACAGGATTGAAGGGCGCGAGAAAGGAATCTACTTTTGTGTGCATTATTGTGGTTTCGATTACGCATGCATTCAGATTTATCAGGGGGAGGAAACTTTCCTCTCAGATTCCGAGACAAATGACATTCACTTGCAGACTGTCACGCATCCGTTTGGGGAAAGAAAATCACTTAAGCTTTTCAGCCGTGCACTGAGGTTGTCGAACGACCCTTTTTTCCCCGAGCTTTCTATGAAGAAGCTGTGCTCAGTACTTTATTAAGTGCCCAAATGCCGTGATTTGTCACCTTTTTTCACCTTCGGTATTTGTATGGTGACGTCATTTGTAGATATTTAAAGTCAATCAACCAATGGCGTGAAGGGAGAGAATACAGAAAAATAAAGGAATAAATATGTTGAAGCAGAAATTGGAGTACCTTAGATTTCACGGTTACTAGGGAAAACTAAGGTATGCAAAGAGAATGCCACAATCAACAAACCGAAAGTACGGGCACACAACGCAAATGTCAATCCTTACATTTAGAAAGCAAAGTTTTCTTAATTAACGAAATGGTTTCAAAAATCCGGGAACTTGATCTGCGACGGTTACCTAAGTTTTTTCTTAGGAAACAATTTTTGGTATTTAACTACCGTGAGCTATGTTAAAACTTCGGGGGAAACAGTTGAAATAACTTTCCACGAAAACATTTCATTTCATATTCTCTCCCTGTCCAGCTTAAATGATCAAATGATCATATGTAGATGATTTTAGGAAGGGAGTGTCTGACCCCAGGTCTTAAACAACCCTTAGAAATAGGAAACTAAGAGATTTGGGCTAGAGCGCCCGATAGGAAAGTGACACGGAAGCGAAGTAGAAAGGGGGAGGAAGACGCCCTTATTTATTACCGGGGGCCAGTACCCGGGGTCCGACGGCTTAACGTGCCCATCCGACGCACGGCGGATATTTAGTGGATCGAACCTGAGGCCATTTCCATGGCAGTCACGAAAGTTGTCCACTAGGCCACCCGCGGCCCTCCCTGTCTAGCTTATTTCTATCAAGTTTCTTATATCACTCACTGTCAAAATCACGTGACTCATTCTGCTCTATGAGGTATGATTTTTTTGGTAATATTTCTAACAACTAAATTCGCATGGTGGGCAAATATAAGAAAATGCAGCAACATAATTTTATCTCAAAACAGCACTCGGTGCATGTGTAGTAAGTCCGGCAGTTTCATGGTTATTAATTAACTTCTTGATCTTCAGAAATTATCTATGCCGAATTTTGGCGTGTATATAATTTCTAAAATGTAATCTTTTATAGATAAGTTGATAAATTACGGTATTTCATTTCTCCAAGATACAAATGCGACCAATGAGGGGGACAAAGAGAGAGTGGTTAAAATAAACCACTTTCTGTTTCTCGCGATAGTCACAGCCTGGAGCGTTCTACAGGCGCACCCCACTCAGCTGGTGAAACAACTTTATTTCCTTTTAACCACCTTTTTGTAATTACCTGGTATTAGAGTGAGCTACTGTGCTTGGAAAAACTTCAATATAGTCTTTCTTCTGGCAATGGCTTTCTCCACTTCTCTTCTGTGGAATTAGTGCTCGTAAATTATGAAACGCTAATTCCTGCTCCTAATATTGATACTTCTAAAACTCTTGAAATATGGATTCCTATAACGTTCTGACAAAGGGAAAGCATAGCGCGAAAATGTTCATGGCGCTCTTTCGGGAATCCTTTTTTGGGAGTTACAAAATTTGTGCTTTGAGTAATGATATTCTAAATCCACAGTATGTGGGATACACGACGTCAGAACTTGAGCCCTAATTGACAGCTTCGCTGACGTCACGCATTTGTCCTGAACAAAATTGATAGGGAATAGCAGATTAATTCCTGTAAAGAAGTTATCGCTCGAAATAACATTTCTTATCTTGCATAGTTTCTGGACAAAATTATTAGTAAATATACCAATTATTTTATAGATACGCTCTAATGAACTGGTTCTAGATTATTTCATAGTCGACAAATAACACAAAATTCATAGTCGACAAATAGCTTCAAACTTATTTTGGGTTTCAGATTTGATTGCGGTAATGTCTACGACTCTTACCTTTCAAGCGCGAAAATGTGTCTCTTATCTTGCTCAGTGCTTTTATTTAGAAAAACAAAATGCGCATAACAAGTTTCGAAACTGTAATAGAACGACTATAATCCACGTTAATAATACAGAATGTAAGTGAAGATTAAATAAACCTTTGGAAAGGGAAAAGAGTTTAACCATATCATATCTGGATTGTTTTATCTTTGTTTTTTTTTCTAGATATTTGTTTTTTCGTTTCAGGGTATAACGACCACTGTGGGCAACACAAAAGATTATAAATAGTCGCCCGTCCCTAATTTAAACCACTGGCTCCAAGAAAAGATTATAAGAAGTCGCCCGTCCGTAATTTAAACACTGGCTCCGTAAAACAAACAAACTACCATTACCTTACATGGGACTCAAACATGAGCTGACTCTGGCGAATGATCAGAGGCCATCGGGACGGCTTTTAAGTATTTCAGTTTATCCAGTTTACCATTACGATATTAAGACTACGGCGGTGGTCACAAATATTTTGAACCATTTGCCAAGAGCAAAATTTGATATACCGCGCTGAAGAAGATATCCTGTAATAGCCAATCCTTGAATTTTAAATGTGTCAACAGTTAAGCTATACAGTCAGAAAATAATTAATGCATTTATCTTGATGCATATAGTTCAATATTCTCAAAATAAAATAACTCGCAGAAACATGCTCCCAAGACCTTACCTAACAATGGATCTGAGAGGAAATTCGTTTTGGATGTTTTTTGCGAACGTTTGTTTCCAGGACTGGCATAACGGCATTTTTTAGAATAATTATTTTGGGAACGTGAATAATTCAGAGCTGATGACGATAAACAGCGGAGTTCTGAAACTCTTTGGTAACCAGAAAAGCTTTTTGGGTGGATGAGTGCTTGAACAACATTAGCTTAGATATTATTTTTAGATAAACCTAGGCCGAAACTCTTATGACCGCAAAGGCGCGAAGCCTCGACCTATGTCCTGCTTCAGCGGATCTTACGTCCAAAACAAATGCGATATCTAGACCGAGACATCAGGTTTGCACAGATCGGGTGATACACCTCCGAGGGAAAAGAAAACAAAGGTTGTCGAATGACCTAAGCAGGTCAGTGCGTCGGCGGAACTGCTGTTTTTAGTTCAGCGTTTTTTCCTCGCTTTGGTGGCTTTCGGGTTCCTCTGGTCAGTAGGAGATATGCAAACCAGCCGTTCAGAGTGTATTCCGCAGTTGACTTCAAGCTCCCACCCTATCATGTGCATTGTTTTGACATTCTAGCATTGTTTTTTTCCCCTTTCCTAGTTTGAGTGAGCTTTTATAAGTGCAGGAGTTTGAGATGGATGCTAGAATTAAAAGCTTTGCATACTTAATGAGACTTGTTAGGGGTTTTGTTCTATTCCATCTCCCTATTGCTTATGTAAAAGGAATGAATGTTAAGCGATTGAAACAGAACAAAAGATCTGTTACGTGAGGCTGCAGCTGAGCAGGCTGCTTTTCATTGCCGTATAACGAAATGATCGCACAAAACTGCAAACCAATGTTGACCTAGAGTTGAGCTGTCGTTTTCTGTGTCATATTAACATTGCGACTTTCTTGGAGTGTCATTCTTTTGCTGACACATAAAACTTATCCTTGTGAATTGTAAATATTTTATGCCTCCCGATGGCGTAGTGGTCTAAGCGATGGTTTCGGATCATTCTCCCGAGATGGGTCCGGGTTCGAATCCCGGTGAGTTGTTGTGTTTGTCTTACGGCACTGGTTCTCTCCCTTTCCAGGAATCAGTGACCCAAAATTAGGGACGGGCGACTGCTTATAGCCCATTGAGTTGCTTACGGTAGTCGTTAAACTCTCAATCAAAAGCAAATGCAGGGGATGGACAAAAATATGGAAACACCTGGTAAAAAGTATGGGTAAAACGACAAACGTTTTCCACGTGAAAATATCGATGGCGCCGGAGATCTTGATTGTGAATGTGTGCTACGAAACGTGGCAAACCAGCAGGTAACCACAGTTGCTGTGTAGACATTAATGTGCGTTGCAAGTGAATTATGTCAGAGCTTACAGTGTTTCAAACAGCGCAAATTGTTGGGGCCCGTATGATGGGTGCTTTCGTGACCAAAGTAGCAAGTCTATTTGGTGTATCTCGAGGTACTGTGTCGAGAGTTATGACAGCATATTGTGCTTCTGGGAAAACATCATCCGATAAATACCAGCGTGGACGAAAGCGTGCGTTGAATGACAGAGAGAGAATGACATTGCGGAGGATTGTGATCACAAATAAGAAGACAACAGCTGCTAAAGTTACTGCTGAGCTGAATAACGTGATTTCAAACCCTGTCTGTACAAAAACAGTGCGAAGAGAACTCCATAAGCAGGAAGTTATGGTTGAGCTTCAATCGCGAAACCACTGGTTAATAACATGAATACAGCACGCAGGAGAGAGTGGTGCAGCACTCATAAAACGTGGACTGCTGAGCAATGGAAGACTGTCATCTGGTCCGATGAATCGACTTTTACACTGTTTCCAACCTGTGGGCGAGTTTACGTGTGGCGAATACCCGCCCAAACTTACGATCCGGAGTGCCTTTTGCCGACAGTGAAGCATGGCGGCGGGTCTGTCATGTTTATGGCAGCCATATCATGGTATTCTCCCGGCCTCACCTTGCGAGGTCGTGTTACTGCCAAGGACTGTTTAACCATTTTGGGCGACCAAGTTCATCCCATGGTACAAACAGTGTTTCCTGAAGGCGATGCCATTCATGAAGACGATAAGGCCCCAATTCATACAGTTTATATCGTTCAGTCATGGTTTGCTGAGCATGCTGGTGAGGTTTCCCATCTTCCCTGGCCTTTTCAATCGCCAGACTTTAATATAATAGAATAGAGCCGGTATGGGTCGCTTTGGAGAACAAGGTTCGAGCGCATTATCCGAATCCAGCATCTTAAGAAAGGTATAACATCCCATTATCCACCATCCAAGATTTTATATTTGTCCATTCCCAAGAGAATCCTGGCCGTCTTAAATGCAAAAGGCGGTCCTACACCATATTAGGTATGGAATTCCTTCTTTTACCAGGTGTTTCCATATTTTTGTCCATCCCCTGTATATTTATCGGGAAAACGCGAAATCTTTACGATTCCGTTCATAAAATAAAAATGCCAGCTGTCCAGGTGGCGCAGTTTTCTAATAGCTGGATTATGACCATTCTTCCGAGATGGGTCCTGGTTCAAATTCCGACGATGCATGGATGTTGTGTTTGCCCTACGGCACTGGTTCTCTCTCTTCTCTAGAACCAGTGGCCTTAAATTTGGGACAGGCGACTGATTATAGCCCATCGAGTTGTTCACAGTGGTCATTAAACCCCCGAAATAACAAAAAACAATGAAGTGAGATCATCAAAAACAAAAAGCAACCAGTAGCGTAACCAGAAATTTCTTAAGGAGAGAAGAAGGAAGGTGTGTGTGTGTGTGTGGGGGGGGGTTCCGTGAATTTGGTTCATTGGTGAAAGTTTCATATATACATATATATCGCTTTAAAATCGTAGTCAATTCAGCGTTAAGGTGGATCCGAATCTGAGGACCCCTTTTCTGGGCTACGCCTCTGCAAATAACGATCACACTATCAAAAACGTGTGGTTTTTAAAGTTTTGTCCCGAGAACCAGGTGATTTTCTTTTAGGTTTAACTACCTTTAGTAATATGAGACTATGGAGAATAATTTTTTTATTGTTTCGTGGTTTAACGACCACCATGAGAAACTTGTATTGCTATAAAAAGTCACCCATCCCTAATTTAGGGCAATTGGTTTCAGGAAAGGGACAAAACCAGTTTCATTTTAGAAGCACTAACATGAGCCCGTCTCGGACGAATAGTCAAAACCCAGCACTTCAGACCACTCGGCTCCCTCGAGGTGTCCGTAGGGAATCGTAGAAACACTCCAGGCCATTCATGATTGAAGCTTTCTTCAAACGTCAACGATAGGCCGGAAGCGAGCAAGCATGACCCTTCAACCGGTAGGAAAGGCACAAACATTATTATTAGTTTTCGTAATAAATTTTGCATGGCTTTTTGCAAGAAATATAGTGAACTTCTATTTAATGAACTCATATAGTGATGACCGAAACATCCGTTATGTGCATTAGGTCTTTTTTAACATCAATACAGAATAAACTTTGCCCACAATAACAAAACACCTGAACATTGTACCATTTTAAAACTGTTAACCTTTATATTACTACTAAAGTTAGTTTTTATTAAAGGCTTTAATATTAGCAGTAATGAAGCTGCAGTCTCATTAGATTTGTTCAAATCTTTGTTGCGACAGTTTTACAATTAGGTACTGGATTCATTTCATTTCATCTATACTCAGGGGTAGACAAATCCAAGACGCCCAGTCGCCATGGCAACTAAAAGGTTTCACCTGGCGCCTGAGTTTCGAAATTTCGTTCTGAAAATGTTATTTCAAATTCCATTCTCAAAATTTGAATTTCTATTATGGAACATATCTTTAATAAAACAACAAATACAGTATACGGATTTTTTATGTTTGTGCTTTTATTATACACTAATTACCGTAAAATCAGAATGATGAAGTTGCTAACATAAATTTTTGGTACCACGGCCAGCAGAGTTATGCATTCTGCAGAGGTCTTGTCACTAGGGATTCAGTCTGAAGTTCAGCAGTGTGCCGCCCCGGTGGCGCAGTGGCCTCAGGCGATGGCCTCTGATCATTCGTTCGAAAGGGGTCCGGGTTCGAATCCCGTGAGGCATGGAAGTTGTGTTTGTCTTACGGCACTGGCTCTCTCCCTTCCCTGGAACCAGTGACCCTAAATTAGGGACGGGCGACTGCTCATAGCCCATTGAGTTGCTCACGGTGGTCGTTAAACCCCCAATCCAAAAAAAAAAAAAAAAAAAATTTCTGCTGTGCAGTCCAAGAGAGGTGACTGCACTAATTTGGAGTGTGCATCAAAATGCTCTTAAGGTGCACACACGCTCACTCACTCTTGAGTGTCACGTTTGAACGTCACGCCACCAATAGGGGGAGTTTGGTGCCCAGAAGTGAAGTGTGACGTGGAGTGAAGCTCTTCATCGCCTCCCTGAAATCTTGACCTTGGGAGGGACAGAACTGTAGTACTGGGGTTTCCTCTCCATTTTCAGCTTTTCATTTATCAAAATAGTCATAGATAAAACTTTACGTTTTTTTTTTTATAAGAAAAAGAGCATTTCACTCTTTAAAGAATATATACGCAAATGAGATGTGTTCACAGAAGTGTCCCGACTGTCTGTGGTCAAATCCGAGACCCCCAGGTGGTTAGAGCACTTAATCTCCCTACCTTGGCGTGACACTAAAGAATGTGTGTGGGCACTTTTAGCCATTGCACTGATTTCGCATGAGGTGCTTCTGAGTGTATTTATTCATTAGTGCTGTTATTAAATGTGGTACACCAGAAGGCAAAACTGAATTTTTTGTAATGAAAACCTATTTTGAAGTGCAACTTTTTTTTTTTGATTGGTGGTTTAACGACCACCGTGAGCAACACAATGGGCTAGAAGCAGTCGCCCGTCCCTAATTTAGGGCCACCGGCTCCAGGGAAGGAAGAGAGCCAGTGCCGAAAGACAAACACAACATCAATGCCTTACGGGATTCGAACCCAGACCCTTCATGGATGAATGATCAGAAGCACCCGCTTAGATCACTGTGCCACCGGGGTGGCGCTTTTTATTCAAATACATAATATGCTCCATAATTTTAGTTGCAGGTTTAGCTCTGAATTGTTAAACAATATGTAAGAAGTACATTAATTTGGACTGATGAAGGTCACAAGTCTGAATGTGTCGTTTTTATTTAGATCGTGCGTGGTTTTCTCCTCGATCTCTTCAAAAATTTGATTGGCTCTTGAAAAAATGGAGCTGGTGCCTGAAAATTTTTGGGTTTTGTCTATTCCTGTATACTGTTCTGAATTTAAGGAATAATTTAATACTAGAGCATACACTATTCTTATAAAATACGTGTACGGTACACATATAAGACCTTAGACCTCATTAAAAAAAATAATACTACCTTAAGGAACTTAAACACAAGATGTTTCTTCATAGTAAGTGTCACATCTATTAGGACAGCGGGTGCCCCTTTGGCCGAGTGGTACGAAGCCTAGCCGTTAATCATTCGTCCGAACTGGTTCCGGTTCCGAATTTTGATTGAGATCTATAAGTAGTGTTTTTTTTTATTTCGGGGTTTGGTGACCACAGTGTGTTGCAGCTCGCCGGTATATAGGCAGTTTTCGGGCTCTAATTTTGGGCCAATGGTGACATGGATGAGAGGGAGCCAGTGCCATAAAACAAACACACCGCCCATGCTTCATCCGGGTCTCGAACCCATCTCTCATGAACTGTCAGATACAAGCGCTCAGACCACTGCATCATTCGTGTTGCCGGGGTGAGACATAGATAATATGTTCGTCTTACGGCAGGGGCTCTCTCCCTTCCCTGGAATTAGTGGTCCTCAATTGGAAAAGAGTGACTGCTTATAGACCGTTGAGTTACTCACGGACGGTCGTTGTTTACTCCTCCACGCAATAAAAGAAGACTACAATCGATATCTTTTGCCATATTGTCAATGAATCGAAGCTCACTTCGAGTAACCTAAAATGCTTTGATCGTATCGTCTGTGGTTGGTTTTGGGTCTTCATTTACATTTGGAGTCTTCACCTTCAAAGTTATCACCAATCGTAACACTTTTCTGAATTTTCTGTAGAATGTCTTCGTCAGTAAGATATTCTGCAATATCAACATCCTTATCAATTTAGACTAAGACAAAACGAAAGGATCTTCTATAAAAGACCTTTAAATAGATAATCTGTTCGCTAAATGGAACTATATTTGAATGCATCTTTGCTCTTTTTTTGTGAGGTTTAACGACATCCATGAGCAATTCAGTAAGCTATAAGCAGTCTCCCGTCCCTTATTCAGGGCCACTGGTTCCAGTGAAGGAAGAGAGCCAGCGCCATAATACAAACACAACATCAATGCCTTTCCGAACCCTGACCCGTCTTGGACGAATGATCAGAAGCCATCGCTTAGACCACCGCGTCACCGGTGCTGCCTCAAGTGTGACCCATAAAACTCGTTAAATAAAATATCAGTTCGCTAAATGGAGGTATATTTGAATGCATTTTAGCTCAAGTTCTTCCCGTAAAACCCGTTAAATTGAAAATCACTTTGCTAAATGGAGGTGTATTTGTATGCATTTTAGCTGAAGTTTTCCCTATAAACCTCGTTAAAGAGAAAATCAGTTGGCTCAATGGAAGAATACTTGAATGCATAAAAAAATCATAAAATCCTTTAAAATAGGGAAATTCGCTGAATAGATGTTCATTAAATAATGGTTTCACCATAATTCTGTACACAACATAAACAACTTCTTAAATCAGTCTTTTGTATCTCAAAAACTTTCGAGTAAACCTTTTAAGGTTCCGAGCTTATATGTTAAGTCAAAAAGAAACAGACAGATTCTTTTCTGTTCTTGTCGCACCAGACACGTTTTACTTCTAATTTTTCTAAAGAGCGCCTAAAACGCTGATAGCAAACGCCGAATTTTTGAATAGTGATTCAGGCGTTTGGTGGACCCAATACGTTTTACCGTGGATGAGAAGCACTTTAAATTTGGCGTAAGAGATCCTGCCCGTGAAAGAATAACAATTTTGTTGATTACCCTGCACAGACGCGTTAGGTGTGTTTGCTAATTTCACCACGCACAGTGACGTGAAGAAGACAGCCCGTGACGAGTCTTGATAATCCGCTTCGCGTCACTGGTCGCGCGTGCTCCTACTTTTCTGTGACGCACTTTACTAAAAATCGTGGAAAAAAAAAATATAAAGAAGAAAAGAGACACGAAACAAGTAGTAACTGAAATCAGTAATGGTTGAGTGAACAGCCTTCATTTGTGTCAGATTTAGTTTCGGAATTCTAGAAAATTTCTACTTTTCGAGCCAAAAAAAGAGTCACATTGTTATGTTTCAGAGAAACATACATTTCTTTTAGCATTTTCAGAGTAATCTACGCGTTGTACATTTTTCTAGAATATTCAAAGGAAAATATAATTTAACTAAACAGTGTTCAGGAGAAACATGTTATCATGCCTGTAGTTTCCTTGAAATTTATTGTAATGTATATGGTTATGTAGCAACACATACTTCTAGGAAAAATTTTTCTCTATCCGTGTAAAATCTGTTCTTTTTCTTATAATCTCAGGAATATGTCTGTGAATGGTGGGCGCTCAATTCTGCCGGTGCGCCTATCAGGCCCAGTGATTTGCAGTTCATTGGTTAAAACTTACGTTCTTAGACGAAACTATGCATAAAATCAGAATGTGGTTCAAACATGTATTAGACAACACAACTGTTAACATATATTTGTATATTACATATTTATATTTTTTATCGCTTAAGAGTTATCACACTTAGGACGCCAAGCTATATCATTTCCGTTCCTCCTAGAACGTTCCTCTGTCCTTTGTCCCCCCCTCCCCCCACTCACCCACTGCTGTGCACGGTTCCTCCTAGATACCTTCTTCGACAGACCTCTAATTAATGAGCGTTGATACCGCCTCCATGCTCGAGGAAGACTGGCAGAACATCTTCATACAATTTGAAGACAGTTTTTCTTCGAAACTAAGAACCAACATGGCTGCTTCAATGAGAGTTTTACAATGATGGTGATCCTGATCTTCATAGAATCATTGCCATCCATTGACATAAAACATATTAAAACTATCACATATAGTTACCATGGATAAAATTTATAAAAAATTACACGTCTAACACTGCAATCAAAATTTAGTAACATATCTAATTAAATTCCCTTACAAGTAATTTTTAAATATCTCATTACGTATCCATTGCATTGAGATCCTCAGAATGTCACTGAAAAACATAAAAGGAATTTCAATGTAAGTTCTTTTTTTCGGCGGCAGCAATTTGAACACCCATTACTAATTCACGATTTTTAATTCCATTGAATCAGATACCCAGTAGCGGTTCCCAGCTCGACTTTACAGCAATTCAGAAGATGGAGCCAGCTTTAAGAGAAAAGAATCAGAGACCTCGCACCTGGTGTAGATGGGGCCCTTTAACTGCGTGAAAATGTGGAGGAAACTTACCATCTATATCCTTCCCAGTTCTATACAATTTGACCATGGATCGATCATGTGCTCAAAACGGTAAAAGGAAATTTGCCTAAAATTCGCAGGTTGACTTTGGAATGGCCATCTTCTGTCTCAGCTCGTCTAGTAACAGACTTCAGAATTTTGTTGCGATTTCTGCATATTAATTCCCTGTCAAACTTAGCTTTTCAAACGTAGTACACTGACGTTTTCTTCTAGTTGCATTAGCATGTGCATTCTGCGTCTCACTTCTTTTTGAAAACTTCCTCCTAGCTTTAAAACTGATCCCAAACATTTAAATTTCTTTACATTATTAGGTTTTCAATAAGAAGTTATAAATCGCTTTTTTGCAGTCGATAAACCTAAGGCTCATAGCGTATGAAATATCAAGTATCGCTGAGCTAGCGGAATGGTTTCACATTTTTTCAAACCTTTAAGATATTTATTTCGTTGCATTGTGAATTACTAGTCGCTTCCATTTATTCACACACAAAGGGCGATAAATGACTTCGTGAAGAACTGCAAAGTTATCACGTACCTACATGTCTGCATATTAAAATTCAATGCCAAAACTTCCTGGTCGGTTATCTCAAACCAGAAAAGAAAATTTGTGCCAAGGTCAATATTAACAGCTTGAAGGTGTTCTTTTCGAGCTAAAGCCGGAGTTCTTAATGTCAACAAACTGTCATCATAAATAAAGACAAAAGTTGTTCTTGTTCTCACTGAAAACAAATGTGTTTCATTTCTCTCTTGCTGGAAAAGAACACTACTACCCTTCTACTGGTTTCTGGGGATAAATTAATTACCCGTTGAACACCTACTTTTTTATACTTTTCAGTCAGCTCATGGAGGAATTACAAGTGTGACGGCTGATGCAAATTGTTCCTCTTATCTTTCTATCTCGAAAAATAATAAGGAAAATAACGGGTACTGAATAATTAGTGTCACCAGCGCTATTAATATTTATTACACCTCAGGCTTAGTTGAAACAGAAAAATAAATTAGGAATGAAGTTAATAAATGCAGTAAAATTAATCTCTTTTAAATGTAGGAAATCAAGCACTACGTTTAGTTAACTATGCTGCTATAAATGAGTGAGAAATATATGCAAGATTTTGTCTCAATTTCGCCCGGGACAGAAAGAGAAACAAAGTACAAAACTGTATTCAGAGGAAAATTAGTTTTTGAAAAAAAAAAAAAAATCTTGCTAGAGAAACTGGTTCCCAATGTGGCATTTTTATGTGGTGAACACCATCGTAATCTGGAGAGTAAAAATAACGAGAAAGTTTATTATTTGTTTGCATGATAGTTCAAATGCTGTGTTAAACCAATGATAATTTTTGGTTTTCATGGACTTTAAAATATTTCTGTAAAGGTTGAACAGCTGAGCATCTGTTTTACCTTGTTGCTATTTTTCCGTTTCGAGATTTAACGTCCACCATGAGCAAATCTGAGAGTTATAAGCAGTCGCTCATCCTCAAATTCGGACCACTGGTACCAGGGAAGGGAGAGAGCCAGTGCCATAAGACAATCACTTCACCCATGCCTCATCTGGTCGCGGACTCGGTATTACTCGCACGAACGCAGATCAGATCAGATCATATGTAGATGATTTTAGAAATGGAGTATCTGACCCCAGGCCTTAAACAACCCTTAGCAATAGGAAGCTAGGAGATTTGGGCTAGAGTACCCGATAGGAAAATGAAGCGGAAGCGAAGTAGAAAGGGAGAGAAAGACGCCCCTATTTATTACCGGAGGGGCCAGTACCCTGGGGTCCGACGGCTTAACGTGCCCATCCGACGCACGGCTGATATTTAGTAGTTCGAGCGTTCGTGCCTGACTAGGGTCGAATCTGAGGTTTTTCCGTAGCAGTCACGAACGTTGACCACTAGGCCATATGCTTCCCTCGCATGATAGCTCGGAACGGAGCCCTTTTTTTCTACTGGATCGAGACTTAATACAGCTTTTGTGACGTCACAGCAGGAGTCTGACGTTTCTGTCCTATGGATCTTGCTTTCGTTCAGCGCGGACGATAAGTCACTTCAAACGTGGTGTTTCTGCATTTGTATACATCACGTAGTTTCGTTCGCAAAAACTTAGTGAATCACTTTCAATGCAATGAAAGTTGATGTTGCAATATGAATAGAAGTGCTATTTATTTCACTAATTACTTAGAACCTTGTCACTAAATACGAAGAGAAATAAATTTCTCTAATATTTAGATGAAATTTGGAAGTTTAACGCAAAATGAAAGAAATGATAATGTTTAGACGAAACTGACAAATTACTTGGTAAGTTATCGCCTAGAATGATAGGCGATGAGAAATTTGAAATGCGCAGTGGTTTAAACAATGGCTTCTGATCATTCGTCTTAGATTGGTCCGGGTTCGAATCCCGGTCAGGCATGGATGTTGTGTTTGTCTTACGGCACTGGCTCCTCTCCCTTCCCTGGAACCAGTGGCCCTAAATTAGGGACGGGAGACTGCTTATAGCCCATTGAGTTGCTCTCGGTGGTCGTTAAACCTCCAATAAAATAAATAAATTAATAAAAAAATCAGCACAAAATAAATGACATTTGCTGTTGTTTTGTTGACAAATTACTTAAAAAGTTGTTGTTGGAGTATAGAAGAGAAATGTAGCAATTGTGAAGAAGCACTTTTTATCTAAGTAATACTCACACTGATAGATATACGGAATGGAAGATATACAAAATAGAAGATTAATAATAAAAAAAAAAGCGTCTAAATATCATGGCTTCCTTTTGATAACCTCTGACTTCCTTTTCCCTCTCGTTCGTGCTGTTTGGCTCGAGAGCACAACATAGTGACATCACTCAGACCTGACTTGAGTACACCTTGGTTTTGCAGTGACGTCACACATTGGGTTAGAGTAGGGTTAGAGTTGTTCCCAAAGACCTTTAAGGTACATAGACTAAAACACCGTAAGTTAACCGTGTGACATTTGAAGTTCTGCGTTCTTCGGCAAGAATATGTCACATCTCGTTATTTACTAAAGGCGTTCGTGTGTTTATATCAGTTACTTCCATTTTTTATATTTATAACCAATGAGATTCTTTATTTTTAGCACGTCTTTTGTAAAAAAAGATCGTGCTTATGTTATCGGTTTGTCCGTCCGTCCGTCCGTCTGTACCCACGGTATCTCTGCAACTATTAGGCCGATTTAAAAAATTCTTTTTGCATTCGAAAGCTTGAAATATGCGAATAAATTCTTTTTGCATTCGAAAGCTTGAAATCCTTTATTTCGTTTTTTTTTACGATGTACAATTTCGCCGCTAGAGGGCATAAATGCAGATGATGTCGAATTCAAAAATACGTTTTATTCCACATATTTGCTTTTAAACATCCGATTAAAAAAAATATTTTATCTTTCGATTCCACTTATGTCGAAGAGTATTTTGGATGCAGTTTCTTTTTCAAATTAAGTATAGATTTTCCGCTGGGGGGCGTAAAAGTAAATTGCATTTCCCCCGATAACTCTTCTTCTAAAACTCCGATTTGAACATTTTTTTTGAGCGGATACATCTTCTGATGCACATTCTTTTGCATATAATTTCGAATTTTTGGTAAAAAATACTTTGGCCACCAGGGGGCGTAAGTGTTAATTTTCGCTTCTGGTGTATTTGCCATAAAATCTGAGCTTCTAAAATATCGATTGAAAATAACGTCGTTTGTAGACCGATACTACTCATGCCGACAAACTTTTTAGAAACATTGTCTTCTTATAATAGTGCACGGTTTCTACGCCAGGGAGCGTAGATGTATATATTATTTTTGTCCATATCTCGACTTCTAGGAGTCCGATTTGAAAAATTCCTTCTTTGTTGGATAGTGTTTTCCGTGTCGCATGTTTTTCATATAATTTCAAAATTTTCACGTAATTCATAGACTTTCCGCTAGGGGGCGTAAGGGTAAGTAGCGTTTCCCCCTATATCTCTGTTTCTAAATCTCCGATCGGAAAAATTCTTTCTGCACTAGATACAGCTCCTGATGGGAAATCGTTTGCACATAATTTCTAATTTAAAAAAAATGGTTTGGCCACCAGGTGGCGTAAACCTTTATTTCCGCTTCTGATGTATTTGCAGTAAAATATGAGCTTCGAAATTCTCGATTGAAAATAACGTCGTTTGTAGACCGATACTACTATTGTCGACAAACCTTTTAGAAACATTTTCTTCTTAAATAGTGCACGGTTTCTACGCCAGGGGGCGTAGATGTATATCTTAGTTTTGTCAATATCTCGACTTCTAAGAGTCCAATTTAAAAAATTCCTTCTTTGTTGGATAGTGTTTCTAGTGTGACATGTTTTTCCTATAAATTCAAAATTTTCAAGTAATTCATAGACGTTCCGCTAGGGGGCGTAAAGTTAAATTGCGTTTTCCCCTATATCTCTGCTTCTAAATCTCCGATAAAAATTGTTTGGCCACCAGGTGGCGTAAATCTTAAGTTCCGCTTCTGATGTATTTGCAGCAAAATATGAGCTTCTAAAATATCGATTGAAAAAAAGTCTTTTGTGGACCGATACTAATCATGTCGACAAACATTTTAGGAACATTTTCTTCTTGAAATAATGCATGGTTTTTACGTCAGGGGCGTAGATGTATATCTTATTTTTGTCTATATCTCTACTTTTAAAAGTCCGATTGGAAAAATTCCTTCTTTGTTGGATAGTGTTTCCGATGCGAAGTGTTTTTCCTATAAATTCAAAATTTTCAAGTAAATCATAGACTTTCCGTTAGGGCTCACAATAGTAAATTGCGTTTTCTGCTCCGAAAACTGCGATTTGAAAAATTCTTCCTGTATCGCATACAAGACCTGACGGAAAATATTGTTCACGTAATTTCTAATGTTTGGTAAAGAATGGTTTGCCACCAGGGGTCATAAGTGTTAATTTCTACTTATGATGTATTTGTAGCAAAATCTGGGCTCCTAAAAACTCGACTAAAATTTTTTTCTTGGACCGATACCGCTCATATGGATAAACCTTTTGTGAATACTTTCTTCCTAAAATAATGCATGGTTTTCCTATCAAGGAACGTAAAGTCACATCTTAATTTTGTCGATAACTCTGTTTCTAAGAGTTCGTAAGCTCACGAATCCGTTTACAGCAATATCTGAGGGATTAAAGACCCGATTAAAAAACTTCTTTCTTCCGTCAGATACTAGTGTTTTCCATACCGGTTCCATTGACTTTGAATAGCTTTGATAAATTTAATTTGCGTCAGAACGGATTCAAAAGACGTGCTTATTACATCCGGGAATTCGGTGTCATCTTTCTTGTTTGTTTTATAAATAGTGTGTATATATTGTAAAGTATTTCAATTAAAAATATAGCCAGATTTAATGAGCTAAACAAATTTTTAAAATGGTTATATCTTGCTTAGCGTACGGATGTACCAACAGACAAACAACTGGCCAGCAGACACTTTCATTTCCTAGGTGCCCTCATAATAATTGTGATACTTTGGGAAGTGGGTAAACGCTGTAAGACGTGCTGACTCGAAACGAAGCTAAGCCAAGATAAAATCTGACGATTGGCATTTAGTAAGAGGTATCACACACATTTGCGGTCTCACTATACCGGTATCACCTGTCTGGAAATAGAAAAGAGAAGTGCGACGGCCAAGTTGTGTCTAAGGAAAAACAGCGTGAGAAAAAAATATATTCATATTTTCATCCGGATTTATGCGCTGGTCACAGCAATGTTGCGGTGACTTGCTATTTCAATCTAGGCTTCTCACCTCCTTTTCCAATCTTTCCCTGGAAATAACAGAGGCGTTTTAGTATTTTAAGTGTAGGATAGTTAGCTAGTAACCTTTTAAACTTACTTTACCTCTAAATATTAAGTTGAGGGACTCAGTTTTTACTAGAGCCTTGTGTCATTCGCCAGACTATGTATGGCATTTTTTTTATCATATTTAATTTTATTTATTTTTTCTCCCGTTGAGTAGCTATTACGAACTCATAATACTGCGGGAAAAACTTTCACAATTAAACGTTTTGTTCTCGGCTACTTCTCTTAAACAAATGGCCACATTAAAATGATTTTTGACACGACTTAGGGTGTAAAATACGAGTATATGCAACTAAATCACGCAGTGTGCAAGCAACTGAAGCTTAAATGTATTTTACACGTAGGACAAACAGCGTTTCCCTTCAGTTATTTTATATCCCCCCAAAATTACGATAATGATGTTTTATATAACCGTAAGTTAAAAGGTGCAATGTCTGATTTATCCCCATTGAGAAAAAAATTAATACGCAGTATTATAACAAAGTGAAATTCCTTCTTTTGCGCAGGTAAGAGAGCTTAATCAAAGTTGTTTACATAGGACACATGCCGTTTTGACGTACAAGCTCTGCGATCAAAATGTTGCCAGTTGCTGCCACTCATTTACACAAGCACTTCCAGCCTATGTATCTTAAAGGTCTTTGGTTGTTTCACATTGGGGTTAGTTGGTAGTGTGACTGTTACACATTGGTTTGAGTTTTTAAAGACAGTAAATGTGCATTGTTTTTTACAACAGTTGTGTCATGAAATGAGAGTATTTAGAAGAACTTAATACTTTAATTTTTGAAGTTGTCGTACAAAGTGAAAGAAAAGTTAATATTTTGACGAACCTTTGACGAACCTTACAAATTACTTCGAAGGTATTACGCAAAAATGAATGAATGTAATTAGGTAACTGCTTTTAAAGTTGTGGCATAAAGTAGAGGAAAAGCTAACATTTCGTCGAACCTGAAGAATTACTTCTATGGTTTTTCCCAAAATGAATGAGATAAGGTACTATTATGCTTACAAATTGTTTGGAAAGTTATTGCAGAAAATGAAAGAAATGGCAACATTTAGACGGAATTAATAACTCGCAAGTATTTATGCAAAGAGAAAGAAATGGTAATATTTAGACGAAATGGACAAAATTATTTGAATGGTTTACGAAAAATCCCAGACCGCCACTACTGATCTGATATCAAATTTTGAAAGTCGAATGGGGGATGTCTTACAGCAAAATTTTCAGGGGCTTCCAATTAACTGGAAAAATTATTTTTTCACAGTACTTTAAACACAGTGGCGCTGATACATACCATTAATTAATGATGCTATAATTAAGTAATTTTGTTAATGGTAAATCAATTGATTAAATCATTATTAATTATGTTGCAATTATTTACTGTTTTAGAAACCAACAGAAGAAAAACATATTTTCTTTCTGTAGTTCAAACTTTACCCATGGTAGCACATGGTTCAAGCCTCAATTTTTGCATGCTTTTGGGCAAGTACTTGAGGATGCATACAAAATTTCCCACTTATACATTACATCCCTGTCGATAATTAATGTTCTGAGATCTGTGTGTTGTAAGTTTTATCCAGAAATCAGTGATTTTTGGTAAAGCAGAAAACATATATTTTACTTGTTCAAATGCTTTTGGCGTGCAATGCTTGCACTTATTGGGCCAAGCGTTTCACTCGTTGATTTCAAGTTTTCATTTTTTATTTTAAAAGGTGTTGGCTATTATTTTGCGTAGGTTTTATTACTACTGATTATTTTCATATAGAACAGCTTTCAGAGTTTGTCTCTTAGTCAAAAATGTTCTGAAATCAACGCTTCGGTACCCAATCGGCATTTCTATACACGTGGGTTTTTCACCATCAGGGACTTTTATTGAGAAAGTTCTTGGTTGATCTAGGGGCTGTTGAAACTTTTTATAGAGCTAAAATTTAATTTGTTAGCCATCCTGACTTTTAGTCAGAATCAAATCTCTTTGGCTGTTTTGGACTTTTTCGGAGAGCTTGATTCACTTTTTTTGCGAATTTTCGGCTTTTCACTTAGTATTTTCACTTTTAAGATTATTTGGCTCTCAGTGTTGGGAGTTTTTTGTTTTTTACTTTACTATTTTGTTCTATATGACATTTCCTCCCCAAACCACCGTTGATTTAATTTTTAGTACAACCGGATTTTTAACTGGAGCTCACTTTTGCGGAAAAATGCAAATAATGGATAAAATTATTTCCAAATAACATTCTTTTTGGTGTCTAGGTCTGTTTACATACCGGGATTACGCTGCTAAATTTATTTATGGATAAATAAATTAGCGCGCAAATCCAAGAAAAATTACTGTGTTTTTTCACCACAATTTTGGGTGAAAAACCAGATTTTTCTCTCAATTTTTCTAAGTCTTGAAAATCGCTTCCCAGAGCATAGAAAAACACTTTTTATTGAAGAGTTACTAATTGCTCACTAATTAGTGACCTCACTAAATTACCATGTAAACGAATATCCGCGATGAGAAATTGTTATATGCTTCGAGCATTTTATATGATTCTAATGCCTCTAACTGTTGTATGGTAATGGCGCTTCGACCAAACATTAAGTAAAAGGAAATATTTACTATTTACACATCTGGAAAACGTTTTGCGTCACCTTCGAAAATACTCAACATTCAGCACATAGGGACCTTTTCCTTCAACCTCATTAATTTTTTCCAAATACCGCATTTTGTGCTCGAAAATTAAACTTTCGAAGTAAGACACCATCATTTCAACGGGGACTGGTTTTCATTCACTTACGTTACTAAGGCTCGTTGCCATGATGAAAGTCATGTGTCTGCTACATCCTCATAAGTAGTGGAAGCCAGGAAAGAATGCGAACGACGGTTTTTTCTTTGACTTGTCACTAAAATCGTTACTGCTCGGCTCCTTTTTGTCATAGGTTAATGTTTCATACACCTAAACCTTTCTCGACAAATGCTCTATGGAATGGTGAAAACCGCATCAAAATCCGTTCAGCGATTCTCGACATTAGCCCGAACAAACATACAGACGCCTACTGGAGACTTTATTTTATACTATGTATAGATAAGCTGCGTTTGCAATAACTTTTGCATCAGACACCATGGAGAAGCATGCTTGAGTAACTATTACTGAATACAAATAAGTACAAATTAAGTACAATAAATGAAAATTCATTGCCGTTCTCTATATATCATTAGGATTTTAGCTGGAATATTTTATTCAAAAATCTAACCAAATATTCATAAGCCCATAAAAAGGAAGAGATTGAATAAAAATTTCATCTTGACAGGAACCCCCTACTTTCCTTGAAATATATTTTAGTACCTTTTCACGAAAATAAAAATGGAATACCTATCTTTAGATGTGAAAATCTAACAAACTCGTTACTACCTAATTTAAAATGCAGCTGATGATATATGTATACTCAACATTTAAGAAACAGGTTGATGAATTGTGTTCGAGCCTATGAATTGAAACAGCGAAAAAACGTCCTTTTTTTAAAAAACTTGAAATTAATTCTGCTTGAAGTGTATTGTAGTATATTCCACACGAAAATTTTGCAACTCCTAAACTCTCTCAAAAACATTGTTCACTCTCCCAAATCACACTGATTCGTTTGAAATTTCATGACCCCTACTATGACGTTCGCGCGACAGCAGCGCCACACATTAACGCTCGATACCAGTATAAAGATGGTGCTTAGAAGTTTTAAAAGAAGTACGTGCGGAGACTTCAACAAGACAACATGATACATAAAAGTGAAGAAGAATAAAAACATATGTACAAAAAAACAAAAAACAAAACATGACAGTTATAGCGAAACATAAATTTGTCGGTGGCGTGACTCAAATCCATATCCTTCTGCTCTGGAGCCGAATGCTTTCCCAATTAAGTTTAACCGACGAAGTTTGTCGCTGCAACTTTTCCGTCTTAACAATTGCATCACCTCTGAGGTAGGTACGTTCCATGGTAGCCATGAAATGCCCCATAACAGGGCAGGGAACGTGTGAAATGAGGAATGATCAATGAGTCCTAAATACAAATAGCACTGCGACAGAAGTAACACGGATAATAAACACGCAATTCTTGCTTTCAGCTTCAATGAATTAAATGAACAAACTTCTGGAAAGCTCATGGCTCACGAAAACGGATATTGTTTTGAAGCGTAAAAGCAGATGTATTTTAAATAATTCTTACCACATGACTCTGTGCCTCGAGCATTGATAATCCCCCTGAGATCGTTTGGCTGAGCATCTTTAAGCCAGCTTTTCTGATTCTTACTTTCCTTAGTTTCTGAAATGCGTTAATACAGATGAAGCGTAAATAAACTAAGCAGAGCAATAGCCACTGCTTTAAGAGGAATGTGGAGTGTCTATATTCAGATGACGGGTTTTCCAATGTTTTCTGTGAACAACTGAAGTGCACGCTAATGTAAGGTTATTCAAAAAAGGTTGGGAAACCTAGAATTCTATTTACTGTATGAAACATGTGAATTAGAAAACAGAGAAACACACTTGAAACTTGCGTATGCTTTATTACCACAATAAACGTTCGAAATGTGCGCCAGAATTCATCGAACACATATTTATGCAATGCCATATATTGTCAGACACCTGATCAATAATGTCAGTGTGCACTCAATTTTGTAACATTCTGTTTAAGTGGCCCTGGAGTGTTGGTATTGCATTCAGAAATATGGTCCTTGAGATTTTCCCAAGAAAAAAAAATCAGGAAAATAGAGTTCCGTTGATTGAATCGATATAATCTCTTTTCATCGCTCTTCATGATGTTATGGCATGTTGAGCCACCTTCCTGATAGTAGCCTCGGTGTATCTGAATGTTATCATATGGTTACTGAATTGTCGAAGTAGATGTTGCTCAGAATTCAGCGTCTTGTCAAAGTGAGTGGGTCCGTGATTCTTATGCGAGACATTGCATAGTATGTATTGATTTTAATTCAACGAAGGGGAGTTTCCTGTAATGCAAGTGGCTTCGTACTGCACCAACAAATCCTTGAGCTCAAATTACTTCCACAGACAAAAAAATGAAGCAAATATTTTTTCGTGCAGAACGTGCGATCTAAATGACCTGCTATGTGCTGAAAATACCATTGGTAGTCTGTTTTCCTTTATCCGGTGTTTTCAATTACAGGACACTGAAGATGTGGCGAGAGTGAATTTTCGAAACAACTTTTCCTGTTGGCAAGATCCATACGGCAGGCCATCCTGCTAAAAAAGATTACTTGTAGCAGCGTAACAGTGTAGCGTCGGCGAGATTTTACCAGCCCAGAAAAGAAGCACACTAAAACAGCGCTGATCAGCTACCGTATCACTTTGTAGAAATCGTGTCACGATTTTATATCTCTTGTGCTATGTTTACCATGGTACGATGTTGGTGCTCCTACAACAAAATTTATCGGAGAGCCTCCTTCCACAAGAAAATAACGGTACTCCATATTCAGCGACAAACAAGACTGAGGATATCTTAGCCCTGTTTCCTAGCCCTATACCACCTAGCCATATTTCTTACATACAGTTCTACTAAGTTGTGTTTCACAGCGAGCTTTGATATAGTTGGATTCCAAATATAATAGATATTATATCGGCTTTTGGAATTTTGAATCAGCCTGTATTACATGCTAGGAAGTCGCCGCTCTGGTAATGATAGTTGTGAAAGTTTCAGCCACAGCCAGAGGCATACAGCATAAGTAATCTGCATTGAGTCTGACCTTTCGACTTCCAAATGATCTTCTCTTGTTAGCCGAATAATTTTAATTGTGGTTATTAGTTACCCTCATATACTGTATTACCGCTATCTCTTGCTTAAATCCGGGTAAAGGTAAATAATAATCACGGTGGCTAAATGGTTAAAGGTGCGGATTTCCGGCTAACCAAAGACGAAGAAAGAGACTGTTAGTATGGTTGATATTGATGAACAACAAAGACAGCAACAAGAGAGTACCATGGGAAGTGTAAATACAGAGCTTCAGATCTACTTTGTATTCAGTAGTTAATAAAAGCTTCTGCCTGTGCTTTCCTGGATCGTGTTTATGGAAGCAAAATGATTAAAGGCAGAAATGATATATTTTGCAAACCAGGAACCTGTAAGTGGAGAGAAAAGCGATGCTGTACAAAAAGCGTTGTTTTATTTCAAAAGTGGACTGAGTTATAATGTGTGACCACGATGAAAAATCAACAGATCGGACTAAAGTCTCCCGTATAGCACATAAGCATTTATTACGTGGGTTACACGTGCTGTAGATATTACTACGAACATCTACAATGCTTAATTGGTCTCCGTATAAACTGATATCCAACTATTTCAAGACTGACCTCCTTGCTACAACTGACACGCATAGACAACAGTATCATTAGCACAAACTTACAAAATCAGCTAAATGATTTCGTTTGATTGAGATGTGACGGAAAGATTTAATTGAGCGAAAATTGATTAATCCGTGCTGTCATCCGAATTCCGAAAGTTTTATAAATTCAGAATATGATTCAGGATTACTTAAAAACCACTAAAATAGGCATTTAAATTTCCAGAATAACAAGACTTCAACTCAGCGAAAAATTAAATAAGTATGTATTGATTTTTTTGAATTACTCATCAAATTTGAAAAAATTAATCGGCGTATAAAACTTGGCTGGAGAGCTTTTGGAAGGAACGGCATAATTTTCAAGAGAAATATGCCATTATGTCTTAAAAGAAAAGTGTTTGATCAATGCATCCTTCCAGTGCTTACGTATGGTGCAGAGACGTGGACCTTAACTAAAAGAGACATACAAAGGCTGCGGAGAACTCAAAGAAGCATGGAGAGGTTCATGCTTGGTGTTACCAGGAGAGATAAGAAGAGGAACTCGTGGATTCGAAAAATGACAAGAGTGGAAGACATCGTGATCAGAGTTATATCCCTGAAATGGCAATGGGCTGGACATACTGCCAGAAGGACAGACCATCGGTGGACAGCCGAAATTTTTGATTGGATTCCAAGGGACAGGAAAAGACCCAGAAGAAGACCACATAGGAGATGGGTAGATGAAATTCGAAAGTATGCGGGAGTAACATGGAGGAGACTGGCACAAGACAGACCGTTGTGGAAGAAACTTGGGGAGACCTTCGTCCAGCAGTGGATTGATAATGGTTGACAATGATGATGATGATGATGATGATGATTATGAACCTCTTTTACGAGCAGAATTGAAATAATACTTAAATTTAGCAAAATTCTGATTCCCAGAACTTTATTATTAGAAAAATGTTAAATTCTCTAAAGCCCCAGTGTGAATTTTGTGAAATGCTCATTCAGAACTTTCCTTATCCATTAAAGAAGACAGATGAATTCTTTCATTATTCCATTACTGTATAGTGTCTCCTCATTTTCATCATCAACTACAGCTCTCACGATGTTCAGACAGAGAGAGAGAGGGAGAGAGAGAGAGAGAGAGAGAGGTTATTCTTGCTTTCAACTTCATTGAATTAAATGAACAAACTCTGCGGAGTTCATGGCTCACGGAACCGGATATTGTTTTGAAATGTAAAAGTAGGCGTATTTTGAATAATTCTTATCGCATGACTCGAAACATTGATAATGCTGTTAAGATCCCTCTACTCAAGACTTCACAGTAAAGGATACCTGAAGGAATTAAAAAACAAAACGAAAAAAACAATAACACTCTAACGCCGGTTCTTTTATCCAGATCTATGAAAGCAACGGAATCTGTCGTTTAAGTCGATTATCAACGTTCTGTGGTGGAACCTAAACCAAACTTCTCGCTCTATTAACCTTTGCAAAAAATAAAATTTTTGTAATGAATCTTCCTGGCACACCTCGACTGAACACAGAATTTAGTACACTGCATCTCGTGAAAAATTAGGATTGTTTTAAGTAGTTTCAAAATGTTTAATAAATCACATTTCTTCAATCTGAAACAGTGGGGACAAATTCAATAACTTGTTCCGAGACTTATAATGAAGCCGAATTTACGAGACAAAGATGAGAATCTTGTAACTATCTTAAGATATTTTTAGCGACATTATAGAAACAGCATTTGTCATCAAACGTTTTTAATTGACATTCTGATTTGACAAAATAATAAGAAAGTTAATTTTGGTCAGATCTCTGGAAGAGAGGTAATAACTATGGATTTTATCAAACTTTAGTAGACGATAAAAAAAAAAAGATTTTTCGAAAATGCAAAAAAAAAAAAAAAAAAAATCAGCTAAATTTATTTTAATTCCACGCTACTGCTCTGTGATTGTTTTAATGTTTTCCTAGGTGGCTATAATTAATCGCAACAGCAAACGACTTTGCCGGGTCGAATGTAAAATGAATCGAACAACACACAGAACATTTTCGGAATGAAAGATATCGCTTTTTCCAAAGTCATAATGTTTAGATCAAGGAAGTTCAGAATTTACCAGCCAGAGATGAGTGCAAAGAACACGCACATTTCAAAGTATTTTCAAATTCTTTAACCAGCGGAAAAAATAAAAAATGTACGGCATTAAAATCACTGAAAAATATCAGCAGCAAACCAAGAATATGCATTTTCATCAAAGAAATTCAAGTAACACATTTCTTGCCTCCTTCGTATTTCCCATATGTAAAACTGATTCGAGGTGGAATATCTGGTAGAGTTTTTCTTACACCAGTAGCCAGTGCAGTGTTTCCCCGCAAAGCAAAGATACTCAGGTACAGAGTTTTGAATAATTATTCATGTGACAGAGACGTTCTTTTCATTGTTTCCGAATAATAGATAACTGGGCCTACGAACAACCAAAGATAACGCGAACCAGTCTGCACGCGGTACACGTCAGTAACCAACTATGGATGCCAAAATTAGCTGACCGTTCGAAAATTAGACTAATCAGAGATATGTTGCTATGTGCCATGGGTGAGTGTGATATGGAAAATATAATCTGGCTGATATACACTGAAGAGCAATTGAATTACAGACAGCTGGCGTTATGCAAATGTGGCACTGTGGGAACGACATGACGTAAAACGGAAACGACATGACGTAAGCAGCGATCCGACAATATAAGGAGTGATGCGACGGGAATCAGTAAGAGTCGGAATCAGTATGGGTAAGCCGAAGGATCTAAGCGCAATTTATCGTTGTCAAATTCTCGGGGTCCGACGAATGGATCACTCCATCTCGGAAGTCGTGAAGGCACTGGGATTTTCATGAGCCACTGTGTCACGGGTGCACCGTGAGTACATCGAATCCGGTAAAACCATCCCTGTAAGGGCCAAATGCCGTGGACAACAGCGTGTGGATGAGCGGGGTCATCGTCGGCTAGCTCGCATTGTAACAGCGGATAGACGGGCCACAGTGCAAGAAATCACTCGCCAATTTAACGCTGGTGCACAAAAACGTGTAAGCAGCCACACCATCCAGAACCATCTCCTCGCTATGGGGTACAGAAGCCATCGTTCCACGAGGGTACCGCTGCTGACCTCATATCACAGGGTGCAAAGATTAGCATGGGCGCAGGAACATCGCCACTGGACCATAGACATGTGGGAAAATGTTGCCTGGACTGATGAGTCGAGATTCACGTTGGTACATGCGGATGGCAGGATACGAGTACGGCGCAAACCACATGAAGCGATGGATCCTTCTTGCCAGCAGGGTACTCTTCAAGCTGGTGGGGGTGGCATTCGCGTCTAGGGACTGTTTACGTAGACTGAAATGGGACCCGTGGTACGTGTGACATCGTCTCTCACAGGTCAACGTTACCGGGATATCCTGGACGACCATTTGCTCCCGTTTGTGCGTCTTCAATATCCCACTGGGGACCTCATCTTGCAACAAGACAATGCACCGTGCCATCGCTCCCGAATTATATACGAATGGTTGGATGAACAGTCCACCGACGTGACCTGGCTTCCTTGGCCAGCTTAGTCACCTGACCTCTATCCCACCGAGCACATCTGGGATGCCGTCGAGAGAGATGTTCGAGGCTCGGACCTCCCTCCATCAAATCTTCGAGAACTTGGGGAGCTTGTTCAGGGGTCGTGGATCCGTATGGCTTCCTAACGCTTCCGGTGTATCGTCGAGTCCATGCCGAGACGAATCGCCGCTTTCATCAGGGCGAAAGGTGGTGCTACACGTTACTAGACAGGTATCTCTAATTCAATTGCTCTTCAGTGTACAATCTGTTTGAATCATATGAATATGATTTTTTTCATTGGGGGTTTAGCGACCACCGTGAGCAACTCAGTGGGATATAAGCAGTCGCCTGTCTCTAATTTAGGCCCACTGGTTCCAGGGAAGGGAAAGAACCAGTGCAGTAAGACAACCACAACATCCGTGCCTCACCGGGATTTGAACCCGGACCCCATTTGGACGAATGGTCAGAAGCCATCACTTAGACCACTACGCCTGATATGTTTGAGTTAAACGAAATGTTTGCAATGTGCAGTCAGTTTTCCTATTTGACGGTGAGTTTATTAACGCAGATTGCGTGAATTTATGCAGGTCCTTTTTTTTTTTTTTTTTTTTTTTTTTTTTAAGAAATTCAATTAGAATTTTGAAATTTTCAACACTTTGTACTTTTGGACCATGTGACAGGACTGTATTTACAGCTGGGAATATGGAGATCTGGTTAACCAAGAAAAATATTACAAAGATAAGGAAAAGTAGAAACATTAGATGTAACTCTATTTTGCAATTTGCCTCACTTTGAAAAACTGACATGTCTATAAAAGGTGGTCCAAAGTCTTGACCTATTATTCAGAAAATTAATAAAGCATACCTCTTACAGAAGGAAATAATAAAAACACCTCTTACAGAAGTAAAATTTGCTTGAAAGGTAAACATATATAGTTTTATCGTCTAGTCTTGATCATAGATCGCGCTGGTTGTTCTCCCTGTTTATAGCTGAAAGTTACCATGTCGAACGTGTAAAAAAAGCGACGGGTGTGGCTCCGATTCTTGAGATGAAATCAGTAATTCATGTGCAAATAAATTTTCATACAAGTTATAACGTAGCCTCTACATTGTCTTTTTATCTAACGTTCTTATCACACACGTACGTCACTCCCGTTCCGACCTCAGTGTATTGCCAACGTCATTCTCGTTTGAGGGAAAAGACGTAATGTTAAAATTTGGAAATATCTAAGAGAACGAACTCAAATTCATACAGAAAAAGAAACTCAAAAGGAAAGTTAAAATAGAATATATGTTACAACGTTTCGGCAGGAATTCTCCTGATGCCACCCCGGTGGCGGAATAGTCAAAGCGGTAGCCTCTGATAATTCGTCCATAAGGGGTCCGGATTCGAATCCTGGTGAAACATGGATGTTGTGTTTCTCTTACGGCACTGGCTTTCTTCTTGCCATGGAACCAGTGACCCTAAATTAGGGACAGGCGACTGCTTATAGACCTTTGAGTTGCTCACGGTGGTCGTTAAACCTCCAATCCCAAAACTAATTATCCTGATGATGAAAGAATTACGCCGCCCCGGTGGCGCAGTGGTCTAAGGCGCTGGCCTCTGATTGTTCGTTCGTAAGGGGTCCGGGTTCGAATCCCGGTGAGGCATGGATGTTGTGTTTGTCTTACGGCACTGGCTCTCTCCCTTCCCTGGAACCAGTGACCCTAAATTAGGGACGGGCGACTGCTTATAGCCCATTGAGTTGCTCACGGTGGTCGTTAAACCTCCAATCAAAAAAAAAAAAAAAAAATGAAAGAATTACCCACACACACACACAAAAATAATGAAATCAGTTATTCAATAAGATATAAGACCTCCCACTGAGGAACAATTGTTAGCTACCACTTCGATACTGTGTTTCCAGAAGCTGGACTGGCAAAGATGACCCGGTTCCGTGACCAGCCAGTTCACCTGATGTAACCCTATTGGATTTTTATAGGATTTTTTTAAAGACAGAGTATATACAACAAAGGTGAGGGATTTATATGACGTAAAAAGGGGGAATGAACGGATCGCGAACGGCATTGCTGCTGTTGATATGAACTTATTACAACGGACATGGTGAGAAACTGAGTACCGGTTGGACATCCTCCTAGCAATTAAGGCGGCAAATGCAGAAATCTATTAGCTTGTATCATAACAAATTTCAGATGTTTATGTTTCAACAGCAGCAAATCTTAAGTCTATAAGCAGTGTAGTTATTTTTTAATAATTTTCGAAAAATAAAGCGAAGCTTTTAGACCAACCTATATCATCATTGTCAACCATTATCAATCCACTGCTGGACGAAGGTCTCCCCAAGTTTTCTCCACAACGGTCTGTCTTGTGCCAGTCTCCTCCATGTCACTCCTGCATACTTTCGAATTTCATCCGCCCATCTCCCATGTGGTCTTCTTCTGGGTCTTTTCCTGTCCTTTGGAATCCAATCTAAAATTTCGGCTGTCCATCGATGGTCTGTTCTTCTGGCAGTATATCCAGCCCATTGCCATTTCAGGGACTTAACTCTGATCATGATGTCTTCCACTCTTGTCATTTTTCGAATCCACGAGTTCCTCTTCTTATCTCTCCTGGTTACACCAAGCATGCACCTCTCCATGCTGCTTTGAGTTGTCTGCAGCCTTTGTATGTCTCTTTTAGTTAAGGTCCACGTCTCTGCACCATACGTAAGCACTGGAAGGATGCATTGATCAAACACTTTTCTTTTAAGACATAATGGCATATTGCTCTTGAAAATTATGCTGTTTCTTCCAAAAGCTCTCCAGGCAAGTTTGTACGCCGATTAATTTTTTCATCAATGTGACCCTCACTTGATATCTGCTGTCCAAGATTAACGTACGTGTCTGTTATCTCCAGCTTTTCTCCATCAATCGATAAATCTTCGTTTCGTGTAAAAGCATTGAACATCACTTTTGTCTTCTGAAAGTTCATTTTTAATCCCACTTCTTTACTCTTGTCAGCAAGTTCTTGGATCATACTCTGCAGCTCTGATGGGGTAGTTGCAAAAATGACTATGTCATCAGCAAAACGAAGGTGGGTTAGATAATCTCCATTAATCTTTATCCCTTTGTTTTCCTAGTTCAGTGATTGAAAGACATTTTCCAATATGGCGTTAAAGAGCTTCGGAGATATGGTGTCACCTTGTCTCACTCCCTTTCCAATTTTTATGTGTGTTTTATTTTCAAACAGCCGAATCTTTGCACTTGCATTTTCATAGATGTTATTAATAATATTAATGCATGCATCTTCAATACCGCAGGATTTCAGAGCCATTGTAACTGTTGATGGTTTCACCGAATCAAAGGCTTTTTCATATTTGATAAAAGCCATGCACAATGGAAGTTCATTTCCCCTCGCTCTTTCAACCTATATATTGCATGCTAATTCCTTGTGGTAATTAGAATTTTGGTTCACAATACAGGACTTCAATGCTTACAGCAATATTAATTCTACTCTATACTAAAAGTCATGAATGAGTATTTAAAGCGGTACTATTTTCCATTACACCTGTGTTTTGCGTTAGATGAATATCAAAAACGTTATTTGAAAAATATTTTCTTCCTTAATACATAGGTGGTCACGAGGGAGATAGGATGATTATTTCCCACACTCGTTTCAAAACGTCTTTTGGTAATCAGTTTATGTGATTCTTTCATTCTTTTCTACTAAATTATTAATTTCCATAGCAAAAGTCCCAGATTAATAGTTATTGATGTTTAGAAACCAACAGATTAGGAAAAACATTTTTATGTCTGATAACATAAGTACCATTACAAAATTCATCCTAAATGTACAAGCTTAAAATATTTATATATAAAAATACGAGAATACAAAAGACCAAAACTTCAGCTGAAACTGTAAAGAGGCAGAAGAAAAATCGTTGTTTGAAATTGTTCGTTGCATAATGTGCAAATATTGGGATTCCTGTGTTTAAAGAGTTTTATACAAATATACGTATGCCTGGAAGAATAATAGTAGAACATTCTTAGGCTTCCGTTTAACTTAGTACTTCCACTACATTCCCCTGAGTTCGGTAGAGGCAATAAAATTGTTGTCACGACGACGTTGCAAGCCACTTCTCACTCGTGTCTCAAATATTTCCTTTTTGTTCAACTGCGTGAAACATGCATATAGACCCCCCCCCCCCCACACACACACACGCAAAGGCAACAGTAGAGTTCATGTGACAATTTATCAACAGAGATCATGGTACTAACAACCGTCGCATAAACAATGGATACATAAATTTCCCCTGCCGCTGCACATTTAATTTATTTTACTGTGTCGGTACCTTGCTTCTATATTTACATACGTCTTTGCTATAAATCTACTCTTCTCCGCCCTGAGAGGTGCGTTAAGGAATAATCTTTAAAAATTAATACTGCAAATTTGTGCAAAAAAAGAACTCCTCAGATTAGCGCAGTCTATTTAAAGAGGATATTTTAAGAACTGGAATTACGTCAACGACATCATGGCATTAAAATACGCACCAATATTTTTATTATATGAAGTAAGTTAAAACTACAATGGTGGAGAAAAGGAAAGGAAAAGGCAATGAGAGTGACTGAAATTCATGTATTTTCAGGTGGAAATAATCAACGTCCATATGTTGGAAAGAAATCTTTCCCCTGGACGAGAGCTTTGAGTAACAAAGATGTTCTTGTTAAAATGCTTTCGAGAGATTTCAGAGAATTATGCCTTGATCCAGATTTAAGAGTTATTACTCTATGAAATCATCTTTCCATGAACCCTAACTTTTGACGCAATAGTTTTGTTTCTGTAGTGCATGGAAGGTTCAATAAAAAGAAATATAACGATTTTAAAATTATGCTTTGAGGCGAATCTTCTAAATGGAAACGGAAACTGGCATTTATGTCCGTTCAAATATTATTTCGCAAGTTTTTCCTAAGTTACTGATAAATAAATTCCCATCGGTATAAATGTTATCCCTCAGTCAGTTTAAAAATTTTATTTGTTCAGTAATAATATTTCACTAGCTAATTTAATTTTTTTATTTTCTACGAAGAATTTTAATTTATATATTTGATTACTCGGTTGAAATGTGTCTTTATTTCGTCTGAAGTTCATCATCGCCTCTGATCGTCATTAACTGATGTCAAGAATTTCCTGGAGAAGTGTTGTTAAACCAGAATGCCATGAAAATGGTGCATGCACGCGCCAATTGCAAAGCACTGTGTTGTGAACAAGGTTTTCTTACCACAAAAAATGGAAAAAATAGGACATGAAACAGCTTGTGTTTAAATCAGACATATTATCCCTTCTAGTGCTCCTTAAGATCTTCCAGCGAGGAATCCATTTTGCTTTCAATTGTTTTTACAGCGATTGTTAGTTTTCTGGAACTTTCAATTATGCGTTTGTATGTGGGGTATATTCATCCGCAAAAGAGCGCTTACGTTGGATTGTTAAACGTGGTGGGCAGCTATGTCACGACTTTATATGTGATACGTGCCATATGCATTTTGTGGGAGTTTATTGTTAAGCGATGGGGTAAAAATTTAACTTTTAGTTTCCGGCTCTGAAACGCCATTTCTACTTTCTTCCCTTTTTCTTTCTGAAACACGTGTGAATACGGAATTGTATTCTAAAAAATAAACGAAACGACTCTCGTTGATTCGAAACCAGGTGAAATTTGGATAATTTCCTGATGACTTCCGAAACTTGTAAAAAATCATGTTTGTAAAGACTTTGTTTTAGCTCACAGTCTGTCTACAGCAGAAAAAGAAAATTCTCAACTCCATGTTCATGCAGAAACAGAATGTATGTTTCCTCCCAGTGGAGATCGGTCTGAGCTTTTTCATTCCTTTCTTTACTACTCAAACCTCACAAATTATTATGGGAGCAGACGTTCAGGACTCTTTATGTGTCACAGTTGATAACTCCTAAGGTTTTCTTTTTCGCACTCAAAGAAGATGAAGCTGGTATTCACTATTAGAAATTCCTGTGAAATTAGTCTTGTTCCTCTTGTATTATTTCGGCCGAAGCACATTTTGCCACCGAAGGAAATGACCTTATTATTTCACTGACCATGTTAATATCCCTATCGAATACCATTTTTCACGGGCATCGGTACTGGAAAAATTTCATTCAACGTTGATTAACGGTCAATGCTACTAAGAATGCGGGCTGAGTCATAATTTAACGTGAGAATGTCGAGCTTCTAGTTGTCAGTCGTTTCCTGTAAAGATTTATGAAATTTTTTAAGAGTATGTATAAAGATATCTACCTGCAGTTAAAGGCCAGGGAAATTCCGAAACTCTTTTCGTTGGAGCTCCAGAAAACCTATTACACACTGGTATAAAAATAATTTGGGCAATTTCTGTCACACAAATTGAACGAATACCGTAAAATGTGTATAACGACCTAAACTTACAATACTGCTGTAAAACAACATTTACAAAATTTAGTAGCTTGGACCAAAACTGCCGCAATCGCCGACACAATTGGTTTTCCTATTGTCCTTGACAAGAGAGCTGCCACAAAGATAAGCTCATTCGTTTAGCAACCTGTTACAGTAACGCGATGTTCGTGTTGAACATGTCTCATAGAAATCATTTGCTTGCGCGTTTGCGACGAAGAGCCGTTGGAGGATTTGAGAGCCGTTGGAGGCCACAAGTATATGTTTCCAAATGACTCAGTACAGACGATTCTGGTACGCATAGACTTTGGAAACACATCCAAGAAAGAGAGATTCTTAATATCAGACTCGGCGCAGGTAAAACTAGGGGTACTACGTTACGTGAAAACAGATATGTTTAACTTACAACACGATCACACAAGTTGACAATATCACCTGAGCTGCTATCTGCCTAACCGCAGCCTACAGAGTTTCTGTAATCACTATACCCAGAACATTGCACGAGAATGTCCTTCCTGTATGCCAGACGTCCGGGAGTCAAGTCACAGGAAAGCACAGTTAAATTGATGCAGACAGCATGTGAGCTAAACTGAAGGCCAATGGAGGTATCTATCTTTCGCTCATGAGTCGCGATTTCTTCTATGAAGTGATTGTAGGAGTGTGCTCATCTAAAGGAAACCTGAATCACGTTATCATACCTCTAACATCATTAAAAGAGACTCGTGTAGTTGAAGCAGTGTCATGGTTTTATCCGATCCGGTATCTCACTGAGTGGATGTACCCACCACTATGTGCTTCCATAAGGAAGAATGACTATTCAGAGGTATGGAGATGAGGCCCTAGATCGCCATATGCGACCTTATGCTTCTGTAACAGAAAAAAATTCAACATTACAAGATGATAATGGAAGACTGGCTGACAATTGTTTGGAAGTGAGCACTATTCGTGGCATGGAATGGTCAGCATGGTGTCCTGATCTCAATGCTATCCAGCGCAATTGGGATGCTCTACAGAGGAAATTTTGTATCCTTTAATCCTCACCGCATTCTCTCCATGATCTGACAGATGCTCTTGCCATCCAGTGGCCATTATGTCGCTGCATCTTTCGGACATCTTCACGAGCACCGAGCACATTGGATGTAAATTATATGTTGCAGTAAAACGCAACTACATTTGTTACTGGACATCATCTTCTAACCTACAAGGTATACTATTCTGCGCGGTCAGGTTTGATTTTGGGATACGTTTTGAATTGCGTACCAGTAATCGTTTGTAAATCCGTAGTATTCACTACTTATTAACACCATGCAATTTGAGCTAAATATTTCACCAAAATCCAAGTATGTTAATTTTTCTGAATGTTGCTTAACTTTCGGAAAGATGTGTATTTTAATATTGTAAGCAGTGAGCTGTTTTCTCTGAATTATAAACGGTATAATGCCCAGTTTCAACCAATTTGCCACAAAAGAGGTTTCCATCGAAATTTTTTGTGTCAAATGATACCGAGATTTAAATTTTCAGACATTTCCACGTGATAACCGCATCTCATGAAGTAAATTAAAATTTAGCACAACAGGAAAGCGATAGCTAAGTGTTGCATCATTTTATCGGCATAAAGACTAACTAGCTGGATACATTTCAACGCCTAAGCTCAAATGCGATTCAGCTTGGTAAAGAACGTTTTTTTTCTAAGTTGCGTCTTCAAACCGCTAAAAGAGGTTGCGAGCAACAGTAACCGTTTATAACAGCTCACAGCGACTTGAGTGCCGCTTGAGGGCCGCGGGTGGCCTAGTGGCCAGCGTTCGTGACTGCCACGAGAAGGACCTCAGGTTCGATTCCAGGCAGGTACGAACGCTCGATTCACTAAATATCCACCGTGCGTCGGATGGTCACGTTAAGCCTTCGGACCCCGGGTACTGGCCCTCCGGTAATAAATAAGGGCGTCTGTCTCCCCCTTTCTACTTCACTTCCGTGTCACTTTCCTATCGGGCGCTCTAGCCCAAATCTCCTAGTTTCCTATTTCTAAGGCTTGTTTAAGACCTGGGGTCAGACACTCCCTTCCTAAAATCCTCTAGATATGACATGAAATGAGTGCCGCTTGACGAATTTCAATGCCTGAAATCCTCTAAATAGCTGCCCATCAGTTGAAATATGGATTGAAATCAGACGACTGTAATGACCACACCTTCTTTTCTTTCTTTTGTTTTTATAACATTAAAGCAAATGCTAAATCTTCCTGTTAAAGGTCATGCTAAAATTCACCTGAGAGGAATACAAATATGACAAGATAAAAAGTTGTCTGCATTGCTTTTACGTTTTTTGATCAAAAATGTGTATTTTGCCATTTTTGTCATTTAAAAGTACTTCAATCCAAACTAACCCTTTTAAAGTGAGTGGGAATTTTCATAGGAGGCATGCATACCCAGCTAGTTAGTCTATTGAAGAATAGTCAGGATTACGAAACTAAGTAGCTACCAATTTTGGCATTATCGCAGTTGTTATTTTAGATTTCTGCGTGAAATATTTTAAAGTTTACTCGAAAGCAGGCAAACTAATATTTAAAAATATATCTCCTACTCATGCATCTACATAAAATATATTTTACCGCTTATTGGTTTATTATTAATGCAGATCGTTTATATGAGATATGCTAATTTCGCAAAGTGATCACTATAGAAGATAACTTGAATTTTCAGTAATACATATAGTGTAGTTTATGAGCTACCAGATTATTTTGGAGGTAATATAAATTCTTCATGTAATGCTAACTGAGTTACAATATAAATATAATGGAACAAATAAGCATATGAACAGAGGAGCACCTGTAAATTTTAAGATATTTTCTTTTGTATTCTTCCTACAGCAAGTTAAACTTAAGAATTCCACAAAAATTCGACCATTTCTTTGCTCAGCGATTCATTTGTGAAAAAATTTATTCGAAGTCAAACTTTTGTGCGTTAATATAGAAATGTTAGACGTAAAAAACCTTCGTTTACGTTGGAAGTAGATAAAACACACTGGGAAATTGTAAAAGCATCATTTCATTCATGATAAGTGAACAGTTGTCTTCCTGCGGTGTTTTTATTGATGATTGCCTTACCGTCTTTAAATTTGCTCTGTTTCATAGAAGAGTTGGATGATCCTGGTTTAACAGTGAGGGCGACAGGGCGGCAGTGTTATTGGGTTCACGAATTTTTCTCTTGTTCTCACGAACCTGTGAAATATTTATCTCGTAGGAGTATTTTCCTTTTTTCATTTCGCAGTTTTACTTCCTACGTTTTCTGCATTTTCCTCGACTGCCAAGTTTTTTCTTGAGCACTGTAAACCTCCTTCCGATTGCATGTTTCTATTCCGTTGTTATTTTGTCTGTTTCCTTTTTCTTGGAGTATGCGTTTCTGCAAAGGGAAAACGCTTGGATTAACAACGGCAATAAGTTTTATTTTGTGGACTCTGCGTTTCTTAACGCTTACATTATTTCTTGAAATTCATACTACGCGGAAGCATCGCTTTGGTAACCGTTTTGTATGGAGCTAACAAATGTTCAAAAGCAACGGTCCACGACAGTGCTGCAGCTTTCTTTTATAAGTCGCATGAACTCTTTTATTCATGCACATTAGTTTGAGTGTCGAGGTCAAACAAATTCTTATCTTTCGAATAAACTGGCAAAACAAGGTGATTTTACTTTTCTTTACTAAGCGGGAGCGCGTTTTAAATCTCGGATTCATACAACGCAGGAAATATTTCTCTGTCTTTTTTATTCTGCATTCATGCATCATTTATCAAAGGAGAAAGCCGTTGCATTTCCACAATACGCAATCTACTGTTGAACAGATAGATGGTCATCATATAAGTAAGATATATCTAAACAAACTGCTACAAAGAAACAGATTTAAACTCCATAGTAAAAATGAAAACATGTTTAATGTTGACATTTCAGGTGTTTGGAAAACAATAATGCACTAATATGAATTTTAATATAACTAAAATTTTAATTTTTAAAGTAAAGGCTATTAAGTTGCAAAATTTTTTTGATTTATTTCACACTTCAACGAAATTGTTCACGAAAAATGCTATTATTCTGATTAAATGTGAATTAAAATGTTGTTGAAAGTGTTTTTCGGCAAAGAGAATTGTTACGTATATCTATAATTTTTTCTTCCCATTTTGAGTTTCTGTTTTTATGTAAATTATGTCACTTCTCTGTTATATTTCTTTCTTAATGGCCCGTTAACTTCGAATTTCCATGTACTTTTTGGCAACGATTGACAGTGAGTCAAAGGTAAATAAAAAGCCACGCGCAGTGTAAAGGGATCTGGTTGTATGTGTACATGATATGGTATACTGCTTAGAATAAGATCACATGTTACTTTGGTGATCTGTAAGCCGAATGCGACTTCGGACTTAGGTTCGAGACTGATAATGGTGTTAAGTCTACGAGGCTGTTTTAATTATCCAAAGATTTATTGTATTGGCATTACGAGCTGTAAGTTAACAACCAATAAGCCGAATAAGCAAGGTCTTTGAATGTTATGTGAGTTCCATTTCTTGCTATATCGATCCCTGCTCCCGTAAGTGGTCATCTAACTATTAGTGTTAAGTATTTAGTGTGTAAGTGACTGTTGTTTCAACAAAACAATATGCAAAAACACAAACCTTAAATATTAAAACATTACAGCATCTCATGTCATCTTCATTTCAGAAATATGATTATTCATTGGCGATATCATGAAAGTGATTAATGTTTGTTACGGAAGAAAATGGTTTTTACATTTTTCGGAAAAAAGTATTTAAATGCCTCATTATATGTATCAGATGTGTATAAACGCTATAGCCATTTTGAACAGGTTAGAAAATTCATGGCTTTTGACCAAATTAGGAACGATTTCGAAATGGGAGGGTGTGAGCTGTCTACACACACACACACACACACACACACACACATATCACACACAGAAAAGCGGTGAAAAGTTCTAAAATATTTATTAAAAGTATTAAAATATTTACTTGTTTTATTGTGGAAAAGGTAAGGTACGGCATAACTATTTCCATAATCTTTAGGTGAATGGTAAAAAAGGGGAGGAAGCGGCGTCACATAAAATATCAGGCAGCAAAGCAACAAAGGTTCATTGCGTTTTTACATTCCTCCAGTCGTTTAGTAAGTTTGTCAGTAATTCCGCAGGTTATAGTAACTGCCACCAAAAAATCGGAATTGGAATAGATGGACTCTACAACTCGAGCTAGGGAAAACAGCGGAACAAAAGTTACCATCAAGTTAAACACCAATTTTGAAAACGAAGCAGTAATTATCATCCTCTGATATCCAGTCAACTGCACACAAAATGTGCTGGGTGACCGAGCTTCTTGGTGGTGTAAGAACAGAATACCAGGAATGGGAAACTTCCTAAGTGAAAATTCAAGTGTTGACAACTCTTGAGAGCATTGATTCATGGTACGTGAAAGGTATGGATAACTGTCAGTGTCCACCTGTGCAAAATGGAGGGAAGGGAATCAGAAAATGCGTGGTTGTTAAGTCGTGATTCTGTTTATTGCACAGCATTAAGATTGGAAACACTTCTCAACAGTTGTGCTCATTTGTGATAAGCATACTGTCAAACGTTATTCAGAAGGAAAGCATCGTTTAGATCAAGAGATAAACTCCAGTTTTGTTTTTCATTTTTGATCTGGTGTAGCCATGGAAAAAAGAATCTTCATGAAAAGACAAGTGGAGCTAGTATTCAAACCTAGAATAGATAAAGAAATGTCAGAGGATTAAATGACATGGAAACAGCAGTTTGTTATAGAAAGGGATTTGGTTTTGAAAGTGTCGAATTCCAAGAAGTTGTTCATCACCTCAACAATAAACCGCCTCAATATCACACTTCAGGGAGGTGGACTTGCTATAGAGCCAGATATAAGACTCATTAGCTCTATACTAACAGCCTTCCTTGGGTGTGAGATGTGAAAAGTGTTGATTTTCAGCATAATTTTGAAATGGGATTACTATAATGAAAAGGAGGTCATCACTGTAGAAAAGAAAGAGCATTGGTGACCAAAGCGATTCGTGAGACATGCCTGCATGAAGAAAGCGGATCAGTACATGCACCCTCAGCTAATGTACATTTCGTGCTGACAAAAAGGAAACTAGAGAACGAGTGACGCAATGCAAAGTGAAGACTTGGCGTTTATTTAGAAGTTTTTGATGCCACTTTTTATCAAAAAGCCTTTGAAACATTCAGTGACGCAAAATGATTTTTACTAAACTTTTCCATAGTCCTACTTCAAACACGATTAAATTA
This sequence comes from Macrothele yani, assembly GCA_039090855.1. Lineage (NCBI taxonomy): Eukaryota > Metazoa > Arthropoda > Arachnida > Araneae > Macrothelidae > Macrothele > Macrothele yani. Next base: position 85,862,802 of record CM077003.1, on the reverse strand, counting down.
GACTGAAATGCCACTGCTTCTTTGATAATCATCTTCATATATTTGACAGAAGCTGCTAAACATTTTGTCCGTAGCCACTCGGGAAGTTTCAAGAGTTTGAAGTACTTTTACTTACCCTACATGCTGGAACCGAACTAGCAGCAACTTACAGAGAATTTACCTATATCTTTCTGGATAACATTATTTCCTAAAGAAACAAAAATATGTATAGTCCAGCAAGCTTAAAGCTCAGCATTTTTTTTGTTGTTAACTTTGGGGGAATTGGCCAATCATCTGGAGAAATAAGAGAAGGAATGGTAGAAGAACAAAAATTCGCCCATCAACCTTGGTAAAAAATTAAAAAAATAATTTGTGAAGAATGCAACTCGTTTTTAGTCGCTTTGCTCTCTCGCAAAGATTTTTAACAAGAATTCCCACATTTTTCTTTTCAGAAGCGTTGTTTGCTTAGCAGCTTGGCATCATGCTTTGTTGAACAAGTGTTTGATACCATCCTCGCACGAGGTAGGATCCAAATCTTCCCGGACTGGGTCCGTAAGTCCATAGATAGTTAGAGTTACAAAGCTGAAGCACATCCTCCTTTAAAATAGGACCCTCTTTCAAACACACTTTTGTGCCAGAGGCTGTAGAGTTCGTCGAAGCACTTCTGGAACCCATTCTTTGCAATGTCCTTCAGTGTAACCAGCAATGCGTTTTTCACTTCTTCTCCGCTCGAAATCCGACGACCCTGAAGTCGACGTGTCAGCTCAGGGAGAAGGTGGAAGTCGCAGGGAGTAAGGTCAGGTGAGTACGGTGGGTTGGAAAGACAACAGTTCTTCTATTGGCGCAAACCTCACGAATGGGGAGTGACCTTTGTACCGGTTCATTGTCGTTAAACAGCACCCACGATTGATCTTCCCACAGTTGAGGCCTCTTCTTGCGAACTGACTCACGTCGCATGATGTCCAGATAGAGCTCCTTGTTGATAGTGCGTCCTTCAGGGATAAATTCAAAATGGATAATACCCTGGATGTCGAAGAAAACCTCTAGCATGATCTTGCCTTTGCTGCGATCTCGACGGAATTTCTTCTTGAGTGGAGACGATGGCGATTTCCACGTAGCTAGTCTGCGGGTCGAAAAGGAGGCACCATTTTTCATACCTCGTTATGATTCTTCTAAGAAATTGTGGGTCTTGGTCGGTGGCGTTTACGAGATCGCCCGCCATTTCCACCCATATATGGCCAACTGATCTTCAGTTAACATGTGTGGAACGATGTGTTTACATATATGGTGCATCTTCAGATCATCTGTTAGTATCCGTTGACATGTAGCCTCCGATATCCCAGCAGTCTCTGGTATATTTGCTCGATCGTTTGTTGTCTATTGGAGCGTACGATCGCCACAACCTTTGAAATGTTTTCACCTAGCTGCCACCGGCCACACGGTTCGTTCAGATCTTCGACCTGCTGCCTGCCTTCTCTGAAGCGTCGATTCCATTTGAATGTTTTCTGGGTGATTTTGCCATAAACTTGTTTCAACATCCCTGTAAGTTTCTGTTGGACTTTTGCACAAACGAACGCAAAACGTTATGTTAACGCGCTGCTCAAAAAGCGTCATTTTTTATCAATCGCCGAACACTGCTTGTGTTGCTCACACTACCCGGATGTACTGCAGCGAGCGCGAGACGTAGATGAGCGAAACCAATTATCCTGTGAGGAAGGATAATGTCGTAATGCAATCCAATAATCACCGTGGGTATGCAAGACACGTACTTTACCATACAGACACAATCTGGGAACTTTTGGATCCTACTCTGTATTGGAGAAGGGAATGAAAACCTTCATTGTCACTAGCAAAATATCGGAAATTCTTTGGCACGCTGAAAGAATCAATGGGAGGAAAAGAGAACTTCAGACCATTGAAAATTTGCGTAAAATATTCTGTGGTTACCCTACTGAACTGATTTGTACTGCTGTACTCACTGCTGGGTACCGCAATGTATTGGACACAAAAAATGATGAACAAAAATTTTAGTTCAGAGGCGTGATACTGAGAAACATCCAAGAATCAGCCATGTAGTTACGTGGAAATCCCTGTCGGTGGGTCGGCCAGCTGCGACTGATGATGAAGTGTGAAAAAATTGTGCTTCTCTGCTTTCTAGAAGAGCATCTATAGAAATACTGTCATTGAATGAATTACAATATATTCAAATTAAAGCAGGATGCCAGGGGAAAAGCTACAGCGATTCATTTCATTCCCTCTCTCACTTTAGAAATGAAACTACCGAACACGTCTAAAAAAGAACAAAAACCGTACTTGAAGAGTCTTATGAAAGATGATAATAATCCCAAACGATCTGTCAGCGTGCCTGGAGGATATTTCCGATTTACTTTATGCAGTGTTCCTGTTCCCTTCAGATACAAGCGTCCTAAAAATGTTGTAGCTCGCAAATACTCGCACGAACATCCTTGTACCATGTCTTAAAGGTATGGCTGTATAGTAAAGTAGCTGAAAATATTCATGTCAGAAGTTTGTTTTTTAACAGTAAAACCCGGTTTCTAAGTTTTCGTTTTACTGCTATTATTTTCAAGAGTAAATCAACCGACTCCTAACTAGGTGCGAGAAGGATATAAATTGTGTCATACATCTGAGCTTAACTTATTTTTCAGGCTTTATTAAGCGTAAGGCAAAAAGTTGTCTTATTGCGAAACATGTCTTTGGTAAAATAAAGTTATCTCTCAATGTAATTTTTCAGAGTGAAACCATAAGGAAAAGCAATGGAATATACCTAATTAGAATACCAGATAACTATAAAACTTCAGATTTGGTAACCATTAAAAATAATATGTTTTAGATAAACCTCCGATAAACCTCTTGGTAGCTGTCTCACACCATTAGAAAGTAATATCTGACTAACGTCCAAGCAAACGTTTTGGTAACGTTCTCTCCCCATTGTAAAACATTTTTTGTCAAACTCCTAGCAGACGCTAGGAGTTTGTCAAAAAATGTTTTACAATGGTGCCTAATACTTCGTAGGTCCTCCTTTCACCTACCTAATACTTCGTAGGTCCACCTTTCACCTACCTAATACTTCGTAGGTCCACCTTTCACCCTCAATACAGCAGCTAGCCGATGTGGCGTCGATTCCATAAGATGCCGGAAGCAGCTGGGAGGTATGCTCAACCAAGCTGTATTGCAATGCGGCCTTCAATGCAGGTATGGAGGTGATTGGTGTTTCCAGACTCCTGATATGCCGTTCCATAAGGTCCCACAAGTGCTTTATGGGATTGGTATTGGGGGAGTTCGGACACCAATTGATATGCTGGAAGTCTGAACTGTGTTCCTCAAGCCATTCCTGCACAACATTGGATTTGTGGCTCGGAACATTGTCATCTTAGAAGACAACATTGCCATTCAGGAAAATGTGCACCATTGCTGGGTGTACAGAGTCAGCAAGCAATTCACGATAGTGTGCAGAAGTCGAGGTTGTCCAAGTTCCTGCCAGGTAAAAATGCTCCACATCAAACAACCTTTTGACAAACTCCGAGCTTACAGTGTAAAGACCATGCAGGATGAATGGAATGCCTCATGTTGTTTGCACCAAATTCGTACACGTTCATCCACGGAGAGGAGTAAAATACGTGACTTGTCAGACCAGCATATTTTTTCCCAGTCATCCGAGGTACAATTTGTATGACCTTTGCACCAGGCGAGTCTTTTGTGCTGATGAACGGTGGTTAGGAGAGGATGTCGTCGGGATCGTCTGCTGTTATAGCTCATGCGAGCGAATTTGCGACGCATGTTCATGACACATACTGTTCCGGGTTTACCTCTGTTGTATTGGGTGGTCAACTGTTGAACAGTGCTGCTTCTGTTGGTCTGTACGAATCGTTGGATCCGGTGCTCACACGTCACATCAACCGTTTGCTGCCCTGTGTAGTTTTACCTCCAGGTCGTTGTTTGACCCTTTTCACTCCAGTCCTGATACACTTTAACTACGGCGGCTCTTGAACAACCCACCAGATCATCCGTCTGGGAAATCGAGGGCACCCTCATTTCGAGCTCCCATAATCTGTGCTTTATCAGCGTCCGATAAATCCTTCTATTTACCCATCACGCTCCAAATTTTACTACCTAATGCTCCACTCGCACCCTCTAGGAAATCTCATGGTCAACGGGCAGCATCCACTTTTGAGTGGTCATAATTCAGTGATCACACGGTGTATTTTTCTGCTTTGTTGTTAACTCCAATCACTGTGCTGCAAATGTTTAACATACAAACACCCCCGTTCTGTGCTAAACAAAACACAGGAGACAATCGTAGTTGGTGGCATTCATTGTGGAAACACGGGATGTTTATGATTTCGAAAAACACTTGACTATCAAGCTTAAGTATGCTACAGAAAAAATAATTGTTCACGTCCGATTAAATTAACATATTTTTATCAAAACATCAAAATCTTGCGATTAACATACTACTCTTGTAATGTAGGAATGTAGACTTGTACAACTGGTTTCAGCATTGAATAATATTTCCCTTCAGTGGATCTTATCCTCTGTTTTTGAAAGGGTGGTAGTTAAATGTGGAGCTATTACGTTCGAAAGAAGATCCTTTCTCTCACTTTGCAAGTTCAAAGAAAACGCACATCCTTTTCCAGTTCCGTCTATCCCTATTTTATGTGCTAGACCGGAAACTGACATCTATTTTAACTCGATGAACCCTCATCTTTGCTCCATAAAGACCTCACGTTGAGTATATTGCTTAACAAAAAAAAAAAAAAAAAAAAAAGAAAGCACCTGTTGAGCTAGGTATATCGGCCACTAACACATGCGGTCATTTTGGGGAAACCGAAAGGAAAAAAGAAGACAGAAAACATAGGTTTCCTTTTTTTTCCATCCGGGACCTGTCGTTTCGCGAATGCCAATTACTAATCCTGTTTCGACTCCTTTAATACAACAAAAAGTAGGAATAACGAAAAAACCGAAAGAAAGAAAGAACGCACCAAAGAAAGAGTTAAGAAGAAATTGCGAAAAGCAAAAAAAAAAAATGGACCACACGCACGTGCATCACTTAAGAATATTTTTTTTCGCGTTTTGTTCTTGTAGGTATCATGTGTCCTTTAATTTCTAGCAGGAGGAGTTTTCTTGGTATTGCTGAGAAACAAAATATTTCTCTTTTATTTCCCAAATTGTAGGTTTCGTGCTCTGAGGTTCAGCTCTGTAAGTTCTGGGAAACGTGATTATTATTAATACAATATTCTATATGTCTGTATTTCTATGTGTAGAAAATATTGAAGATATAGTAAACGCAGCACTGAAAAACGAAACAGAGTCTTAATCTCAAAATAAGAAAACAAAGAAAGCATGAATTCTGTGAAATGTCCCAAGCGGACATCTTTGCACGCGACTCGACTTTCCGTGTAAGTTTTTGATCCGAACAGAGTCTATATGTCAGTATTTTAAACGTTCCAGCTCAAACATGAAGCTGTTTTACTTTCATTCGCCACGTACCTGATTATCATGCTAAATTCCTTAAACCTTCATTGGCGCTTTCGCAACGACGAATCTGGCGTTCATGCTCTGAATTCGTTAGCTCGTCTGCATGAAAACGCATGTTGAAACTGTTTCACTGATCCATTACAGCAAACAAAAATATTAACGCTGTTTGTTTAATTTCTTCGATTGCATAATAACGCGCACGAACTTATCAGAGCTAAATCATAAGTGCTAAATGTTTCATGCTCTGACTTGGTCTACTTCTCATGGTAACTTGAGTGAGAAATATTTTACAAAGCCAATAATTATGTCTGAATGAAATGTGGAACATTGTTTACGAAGCATTACTGATGCTGTGGCAAAATTATCCAGGTTTTAGCAGCAGAATTGCGTCACAACGCGACGATAGAGATAAGATACTGTTCTCATGGTTTCCTATAAAACTTACAAAAAAAAATCATGTATTTTTAACACTTCTGGTGCTAAAAATACATGATTGTGTTCTATAATGTCCTAGAGACAAGGTTTTGACAATAAAATTGTGGAGATTTGTTATTTTGCGTTTGTTATTAAATATGGCATTTTGTTAATATGTTTTAGTTCGTATGTTTCTCACTACAAGATTCTGGTACCAGTATCAAAAAAGTTACGTCTCGCCATTAAATAGCAAGAATAATTAAGATATCGGTTTTATCCTCATAATCATCATTATTAACACAAATTCATGTCTTCCGATTTAGGAATAAGCACAGCATCATATTTCGAAATCTGTCTTACCCACAATCATACAGAAACTTCAATTTCGATATAAGTTGATGTTATACACTCAATGGGCAAAACATTAGAGATACCCACCTAACAGCATGTTGGTCCTCGTCTAGCTCAAATAACAGCTTGCGCACGCAGAGGCACTAACTCTACTAGATGCTGGAGGGTTTCCGGAGGTAATGCCAGCCATGCCTGTTGCAGCTTTTTCCAAAACTCCACCCGAGAAGTCGGTCCGGAATCCATATCTCATGCTCCGCTCCATCTCATCCCAGAGGGTTTACATCCGGGGATCTTGAGGCTCACTGGATGGTTCCAAACTCAGATGAGTATTCCTCGAGCCATTGAGGCCTGGTGGGGAGGCGCGTTGTCCTGGTGGAATAAACCAACGGTCACAGGATGCGCGAAGGCAATGAAAGCGTGTAGGTGATAATCCAGCACAGCGGTTAAGGACGTCTCCAGACACACTAAAAGACCCAATGCGTCCCATGGACAATGGACCCAATGTGTCCCATCACAGAGCCTTGAGAAGAGCCGAACTGGCTCAACGGGCCCATAGTCTCATGCTGTCAACGCCACAACCGTACCTTCCCGTCAACTCAACACAGCTGAAAATGTGATTCGTCTGACCACACGACGACGCGATACCACTCTGCAGAAGTCCAGTTTCAATGTTACCGGCACCAGGCGAGGCATAATGTCCGATGAAGAGCAGTACACAGTAGCACATGAATAGGGTGTTGGCTCCTGTAGCCCAGTATTTGCTGCGTGCGCTGTACCGTTCGTTCTCTGACGCTGATTGGTCCTCCGACATTTAACCTGGATGTGATTGGCCCCTCCGTTGCCAAGTGGTCGGTCTGTACGAACTTAGATATTCAACGTCATCCCCGAACATCAATGGCATGTGGTCGGCCATCGCTTGCTCTCTAGGCGCTGGTATACTCACTGTACAGCCTAGATACGGTTGCCATCGGAAACCCTAGGGTTCTTACGGTAGACTGATCCATATGTATTGCGCTGACAATGTTACCACGATCAAAGACTCTCAGATCACCACATATACCCAGGTTCATCGATTGCGATGCACTGTTGAGAAGCCCTGATGTCCGTCTAATTATCGCCAGCGTTTGGTTTGTGCCTGTTTCACTCTGCTGGGATAATGCCATGTCAAGTGGCCATCACTCCTATCTCTAATGTTTTGTCAACTGAGTGTATTACTGTACGTAAAATTTTGTTTGGGGAGGAAGAGACGGGGAAGGGGGGGAGTAATGCACACCGTGAGAAACCCTGAGGATTGTAAGCAGTAGCTCGTCTCTAATTTAAAGCCACTGGCTCAGAGGGTGGGATGGATCCATCGCCATCAACTAAGCGCCCTACCCATGCCACATCCGGGACTCCAGCCCCGGCCCTTTTTGAAACATCAGCTCCTCAGAAACCTCGGCCACAGAAATGGCCGTCTTATGTTTGTAGAGATCACTTTATTTTTCATGGAATAGCTCACATTGGCTGGCCGTGTTAGTTACTTTAAAATAATATTCGTTTTAAATTATACAAACTTCATTTAAGTTTGTTTTTCACCATTATTAATAAACAAATACTACTCTCCCATGTCCATTCATCGTGTGAACTTGTTATAAAACCTTTACTTTAGTAAGTGACAAGCTTCTTAAGATTTTACTTGGTAAAGCAGCATGAAAGTGCTTGAATAATTTTGCTTAGGTGCAGATCATTTGTTGTGTATTCAGTCGAGCACATCAAATGATTAATGAATGTTCTCGCGATAGGTTAAAGTAGGACAAATGGCATTATGCCCGGCAACTTTGCCGAAGGCTTGTGCTCATTTCTCTTTTAAGGTTCATGACCTTTCCTGCGGCTTTGGATGGTGTTTGATAGGTAAGCAGGTAGAAACATAACCCAAAGTAGGTTTCAGTTGACTCTTAGAGAAGTTTCACGGCTTTTCCGAAACAATGTGGCCTTGGTAACCTTAGAGTTCCGTTAACTGCTTTAAATAAGTTCAATGAAATGAGCAAACCAGTCAGATCTGCTGTTTCTTTTTTATTTCTCGGGAAGAAAGCGCTTAGGTTCACTGTCGTGTGCTATTTGCTTTATTAAATGCCGTTGTTTCGGAATCTGTTATGTCTGTAGTGACTAATTCTTCTACTTTATGCTAATATTCAGCTTATTATAATCACTGAAGAAATCATTTTGGGTGACAGTTTTCCTTTTAAATTTTACTTTTGTTAGTTCAGAGCTGCACAGGTTTATAAGCACTTTTTTAAAAAGAAGACGGGATTAGTTCAGTTTTCTACTTTATTCTATCCTGGCCGTTTTGATTATTAGCCTAGGATACAGCTCCCATTAGTGAAGAGATAGGGGTTGAGGGCAAAGGGAAATAACTTTAAAAGAGCTATTTCTGTAATTATGTTAGGTCTTACGATTTTCAATACCTTAGATCAGAGCTGTCCACCTGACGGCACACAGAACGAAATTTTGCTGCCCTAAAATCAAGAGTACACCTAAGTTTATTTCTCACTGAAAAGAGACGGAATCAGATATAAAATGTTACATTGTATTACACACCAACAAGCAATATGTGGGACTTCTCTGGGACTATCAAATACCATGGACAAAGTCGTGTAAACAAAGAATTCAATTAGTGGTGGAAACCGTGTTCCGACGTGTAGAAAATTGAAAACATTTTTAGATGAACTTAATGCTGTAAATGTTGACTCACTTCTGCACAGTCGAATCTGTTGGTTGAGTGCTAGAAAATAATTAAAGAGATTTTTTAACTTCAGGAAGAATTGTATCTCTTTTTATTGGAAGACGTGAACTGATAAAACTCAAGTCTCAATCATGTCGGTTTTTTAAACTAACTAGTTTTCCTAAATGATATCACGCAGCATTTAAATGCGCGAAAAATTTCTCTGCAAGAGAAAGATCAAAATATCTGCAATCTGTATAGTCATTTAGCTGGTTTTCTTAGCAAGTTGCCATTGTTAACGACAAACGAAGAAAGAAACAGTTTGACTCTCTTCGAATCCGTCAAGGAGCTTTTGATGAAATGAAAGTACTTGGTGAAACTATAGATTTTAAAGTATTTGTTCCACAGCTATATATCTAATTAAGAGTTTTGATGACAGATATAAACAATTTGGTGAACGCCAACGTCTGTTCAGCAATCCATTGAATGCTGGCATTGAAAAGAACAAACCTCATTAATTAAATAGAATTATGCGAACTTCAAGCAAGTGAATTTATTAGAGATCAGTCAAGGATTGGAGCAGAATTTTTAGGCATTTATTTCACTGAGAAATACGGAAACGTAAGAGATTTAGAATTAGAAGTTATTTCAACGTTCTGAAATACTTACATATGCAAGAGGGAATTTTCTGATGTGAAATACAGAAAGTCAAAACAGAGGAACAGTATGAACACTACTCTTGAACAATCACTTCGACTTTCAACGCAAAGCATCGAAGTGGACATGCAACAAATTTTAGTGAAATTTAATCGTCCGCATTTAAATTAAATGTGGACGATTAAATGTAAATTAAATGTAAGTTTTTAAATTAAATGTAAGCTTTTTACATATTTTGATTTTCAACTGCTGCAACATTAACTGAATGAGCTTAACGGTTAAATAAATAAATTAAGCAGGATTTTATATTTACATCGCCTTACATTTTAAAAACATGTTGCCTGCGGGGCTGTAACTTTTTGTTGTGTTAACGACCACACCGTGGGTAAGTCCATTGGCTATAAGCCGTCCCCCGTCCCCAATTTGCTGGGATCAATAGCTCTAAGTAAAGGTGAGAGCCAGTGCCGTAATACACACACAATATCAATGCCGAACCGAGATTCGAACACGTACTCATCGCGGAAGAATGGTCAAAAGCCAGCCCTTTACCCCTGCGCCACAGGAGCTGGACAGCACTGCCTTAGACAGTTAGTGGGCCCTAGCTTACCCACGTGTAGTTACTTCATATGATGCGAATATCCCAAGTACAGAAACTTCCATTTCGTAAATGAAGTTTGCAACACGTAATCAAACTGATGATGATAAGCGAGATTCGCCGTACTGTCTTTCTGGGGTTATATGTTCAAAGTTCAGAGGAGATTTGAACCTTATCTTTTCCTTTACTGCATGGAAAGAGCAAAACTTCTACGGAAGTTAATCGTGTCAAGCATTAATTTGTAGACAAAGATTAACTTCTGTCTACAGAAGTTAATCAACTTATTACTATGTGATCATTTGGTAAATATTTGAAGATTAAAAACGATTGGGATGCATCAGTTTTCGTGAACTGTTAGTTTGCTTTATTATTATTATTACCATCATTACAACTATTCTTATTTTTCTCATGTATGGCGATGACAAGCATGACATTTTTCTCCTGTAGGTACGGACTACATGTCAAATACTGTGAGGATAATTCGTGATCTAAAAATCCTTACCTTGGTGGGATTTATGTAAAGCACCACTGCTTTCTGCATCCCGGGTCTTAATGAATCCCAAAGCATGAAACTAAATTATTCCTTTTAGGTTTGCTGGATTACACACACTGCAAACGGACGCATCTGAACTGCTTTCAGTTTCGACATCTTAATTTCTAGGACCAGTTCCACCTATTTTTATCCTTCTTGGGTTGCATCATAGCATTTTGAACATTATGAACCAGTGATATAGCATCAGTATGTCTTCTCGCATATCTGAGTGACTGGTAAGTATGCTAACGTTCAGGGCTCGAATTCAGCAGAACGTTAACATATTTATCAAATGTTAGAATTTTTATTTTCACAAATTTCAGAAAAACATGTGGCGTTAGTGAATTGAAAGAACACAGTCAATAAAGTTGTGCCATACATATTTGGAAGATGGGAATCCGTTTATTGGCATGGATAACATGGATGTTAAGTCAGATAATATTCGAAAGCTTGAAAATTTCGTCGTCCTGGCGCAGGAATCGAACCCACGTCTTCCGGATAGCGCCTGAGTATGCTAATCACTACACCACCCAGAACGACCAAGTTTCAAGTTGGGTGACTGGTAAATATGCTAACGTTTAGGGCTCGAATTCAGCTGAACGTTATCATCTTTATCGAATGTTACCAGTTTTAGTTTTGCAAATTTGTAGTGTACAATGGTGTAATCCCGTATTTTATTCATTGATTTTCATTCACTGAAGTTGCGCCTTTGAAAAATTCCTAGCAATGTTCGCTATAGTGTGGTTTTTATCCACTAGCAAATCTATACTTTTTGTCAGCATTTGATTTTGTTAAATATAAAATCAAATGCAAATCATTAAAAAAAAGAAGAAAAAAAAAAAAAAAGGAAACGGGTTTTGGAAGAACAGCAAATAACTTAAAAGTACAATTATGCAATACGGGGGTTACTAGGATGACGCAAAAATTAATTTTTGTCAAAGTTTTGATTTGCACACCAACCCATCGTCGAGATTGATTCATGATAGTAGATGCTGCCACTCAAGCAGTAATACCAAGCCTTTATGTTTGTTAATCGTGGCGCCTCGTCTTCTTTCAATTTGTAGACTTTCCTTAAATTTCCGTTTTACACAGTACTGTTAATGTGAGATAAATTTTAAAGAGTCCCAGTTAATCGAATGTCCGGTACTCTGTATGTCTTTGTCAAGGCCTGTCTTGTTGGAAACGTTCCTAACAGCAGCTTTATGCTCAGCCACCTGGGTGCGAAGTTGCCTTCCAGTTTCCCCAACATGTGCGGTATAGCATCAGTATTTATTCTCGCATGGAATAGTATATCTGAGTGAAAGACAGGCCTTGACAAACCCCATACAGAGTACCAGACATTCGATTAACTTGGACTCTTTAAAAATTCTCTCACATCGACAACACTGTGTAAAACGGAAATTTAAAGAAAGTCTACAAATTGAAAGAAGAAGAGGTGTCACGATTAACGAACATAAAGGCTTGGTATTGCTGCTTGAGTGGCAACACCTACTATCATAAATCAGTCCCGACGATGGTTTGGTGTGCAACCCGAAAATTTGACAAAAAGTAATTTTTATGTCATCCGTAGTAATACCAATATTGCACGATTGTATTTTTCAGATATTTCATCACCAGAATTTTGCCATGACTTCTTAATACGCAGCAAATAACTGATAAAAAGTATGAACTTCCTAGTGCATAAAAAACAACGGTAGTGGGCATTGCTAAGAATTTTTCAATTCCGCAACTTTTATTTACTGTGCTTCTTCAGTTCAATAGCACAACGTTTTCCTGAAATTTTAGCAGTTTCTGTTACGAAAGAAACAACAGGTCGTACTGTTTTCATTTTCTGAGAAAGGAAATGTCCGAGCCACCTGCCTAGTAATAAAATTCATATGATTTAAAAGATAAGGACAAATGTTTTCCCACCTTTTTGTAATTTTTCTTCTCATTCGAGAAACAAACCCCATGCCTTGTATATTTCAATGGAATTCAGTCATATTTGGGAAAGTCTGCTTCTGATAAAATATGAAAGACGTAAAAATATGCTTCGTTGTGGAAATAACCTTGCCACTTTTCCACATCGTGTTTGATGTAGGCTTCTGTTTCACTAAGAGAATTCAACAATTTTAAATTAAGGATAACTTTTAACAGTTTTAAATTGAAGATAACGTTTAACAGTTTTGAATTGAAGACTTTAATACACGTTCTTCTGTAGCTAAATGGTTCGATGATAAGACCCAGAATGTGAAGCATAAACAGTAGCATTCGAACCGTGGGGGCTGCCCCAATACTCGTTTCCGAGCATGCGCGAAACATCATATTTGCGTAAAACGGAAATTTAAATTTTCACTTCATCATATTTGCCCCCTCGCGTTTCTTCTTTTCAATAAGGTTCGCAATTGAAAGTCGGATAAATATTTTCTTTTATTTGCTGCCATTTGAAATTACTTTTGATAAAATTTAATGTTATTTTCTATTTCGATTATTAACCATCTTGAAATCTGAAATTTTAATGCCATTTCTAATACGTGGGTTAAACTCTCCTTGCTTGTCCAGTTTGAAAACAAATATAGTCTTACTAACAACCAGCCTTATAAAATAACAGGTATCCTGAAACGAGTTGTGTTTTTATAAGAAGATAGCAAATTGTTTTTTTATTTCGTTTAAGTATATTAAAACCAATTTTTCATTTGAAAAAGAAAATGAAGGGGGAGGGGAGAGAAAAGAATGTCATATTTTCATATGTACGTTGTCTGATATATAACTTAAGGATTTTTGTGGAATTCATGTTAATGTGGACAACGGCATATTTAGAGGGAGAGAAAGTGACCTTGCCCTCCGAAAGCACTTTTTTTTTGTTAAAAGGCAACTTATATAAGAAAATAATGCTTTTACTGAAAGGAGATAATGTAACTGGTGCGAGCTAGTATAATGAGGTAATCCTTCCTCATGTTAGCCTGTTTCGAGGTGCCATTGCCCCTGAGTTCGTGTTAATGGATGATAGTGCCACACCCTATCGTACGGTGACTGTTGATAAGCTCTTGGAAAGTGAAGACATTCAGCGGATGAATTGGCCAGCACGTTCTCTCGACTTAAATCCCATAGAACACGTGTGGGATGCTCTGAGGAGACGCGTTGCGGCACGTCAACACACACACCGGAAACTGTCCAACAGCTGAAGACGGCGCTGATGAAAGAATGGGCGATGTTACCGCAAGAACTCATTAGCAACCTTGTGCAAATATGGTCAAATGGTGCAAATCATGCATCGACGTTAGGGGTGATCATATCCTTCACTGAGAACCTCTTCTTCCTTTCGTATCGTCTTTGGCAGTAATACACCTGTATCATTACACCCAGTGCTACGTAGCCAATTCTGAATAAAGTTCCACTATGTCTTTAGTATCTGCAGTTGTGTTGGTGTTGTTTCCGGCATCATTTGGTAAGTAATGGAGTTCTTATGGTTCGAATTTTACATATCCAGACAACTCCTGTGTGATGCTACAAATCAAAACCAGACTCGTTTTGAAGTTTTGCACACCAGAGTATTATAATTTAACGTGGTATAATCCTTTTTCGGAGGTTTTAAAATTAGAGATACACTCGTGCAAGAAACATTCTTGATGTAGAACACCAGGCTGTCACGAATCACAGTTTCATATTCTTGTCATGCACTGTTACTTCTAATTGAGGCCATATATATACACCTAATTGTGGAATTATTTGGGGATAGGGTGTTTATTGGCCACGGCCCATCACACTGGCCATAATAGACCACGTGAGAGATGAGCAGAAGAAATTCGAAAGCATGCTGGAGAGACATAGAGGAGACTGTCACAAGACAGACAGTTGAGGAAGAAACTTGGGTAGATCTTCATCCAGCAATGGGTTTCTAATGGTTGATGATGATAGACCTAAATCTCTTGTTTGTGCAATGTACATTTCACATTAAATTGCTACTTGAGCGTGTACGTCTTCTTCATATGTGAATACTAACGAACGTGAAGTTTATATCAGATCTATAGAGAAGAAGATCCGAAGTTTATACAGTATAAGAAGCTTTTGTATTATCATAATTTGACGCAAAATGTGTTAAACCCTGATGTTTTAGTTATGTTTTGTCAATTTATATGTAACTTTTGTTAATTTGTTTGTAGCTGTGACATAGAAACATATGTTATAATGTTAGTTTTTCTTTTCTTTTATCTGTAGGTGAGGTGCCAACAAGATGAATTTACGCCTACAGGTGATATACCTTTCATGGTTTCTTCCTTGAATTTTCTTCCGAGAATTTTTCTATTTAAAACCCCTTTAGGATTAATATTCAAATATGTATTGTCGTGTGCAAACATAAATGATATATTGCCATTCTACATACTGCACAGAAAGTTTTTATATTACGTGCACAGAAAGAAGCTTGGCTGTTATAATGCAATATGAATAGAGAATTACTGTTCATGAACATCAGCAGTAGATTTCAGGAATTTCAATCAACTAAAACACTTTTTTCAACTTAGTTTTCCCGGTAACTTCGATGCCTTTTACACATCTTTTTTCCAGCTAAGTTTTCCTTCATAACACAAGTCTTATATCCTGCAAAATCTGCTTTTGTGGGTTTCCGAAATCTCTTCATGGCATCTAAAACATGTCCTACGAGGATGTTTCTTTAAATCTCACTTGGAGCATAGCCTGGAAAATACACAGATTGACGAAGGTGGCAATCGTCAAGGTTTTTCTAAATTTCTGGGTCCAGTTTCTTGGAACCAAGCTAGTGTAAGCTAAGTTTATCTTTCAAACGTTTATTTCCTTGTGACTCAAACATGCAAATTTTCTTCACAAATTTGTCAAACCCAATATTGTAGAGAGTTTACTTACACCCTGTCTAAAAACATGCGAACATCAGACGTATGTGCGAACATTATGCAATACTCTCGAATGGTTTGATAAATGATATTAATCAAACCAATTCGAGAGTATGGTTAATAATCTCGAATGTTTTGATTAATGATAAGATTTTTCAAAAATCTTTCATTGGCACGGTGGTGAAAGATTTTTTCGATAGCGAACTATCGAAAAAAATCTGGGATCTGTTTCGGACGATTTGTTTGCCGTCGTTCTCACTATTATGGACTGCGTTGCAACTATAAGATATTCTTCTGAATTTCTGAATTTCCTTGCCGATCTGGCACAATGCTTAGTAGAGAGAAGCAGCGGGTTCTGGCTAATTGTTCGAGCTGGTCTGGACTTGAGCCCAGGATGAGGTAGGGAAGTACGCCTGAGCTGTTTCACTTATTCTAGCTCCCTTCCTGGTGTCATAAGACCGACATTACGGACGGGCGACTTCCTGTGTAGCCTTAAATGACCACAGAGGTTGTAAAAACCAGGAACAAAGCAAAAGAAAAAAATACCACATCTCCTAGAATCAAAGCCACGTTATATTCGAGCTGTGCAAAGGTGACCGCACTCCTTACTAAATTAAAATTTGCATTTTTTCTGGAACATATAAATTACACACCAAAGCGAATGCAAGGCTGGGTATTCATATATATTTTGGCACAGCTTCTGGAATCGGACAAATGTCTCTTGAACCGTAAAAAGGCCAAGTGAGCTGACCTTGCGAACAGACATATGGATAAGCACTACCCATCCAACAATAAATCCATTTTCTGAAGTTTTTACTTCTACACAAAGTGAATCTATTATTCTTTTATGAAATAATTTGTACTCAGTCAAGGAAGAAAACGATTAACTGCACTTCTTTCGGGAAACCTTTCTTTGCTCAAAAAGTATCGGAATTTCACAGTATAAGTATATAAATGTCCCAGTTTTGTTGCCTATTCCAAAACTAAGACGTAATTTTTGTCTCATATAGAATGTAAGGAACGCAATATAGTGTGACTTAGATTGTTTTTGTTCTTTTCCTTTTACGCCAATTTGCAGTTCCAGTTTGGTCCAATGTAGAATTCCTCCGTGGATCAGCATTAAGACAGATCACATAAAGAAATAACTGTGGTTTTCAAGCATTTCCTTCGTATGAGGTTTCCTAGGACATTAACAGCATGGCATACTCTTTTTACAATCAAACGAGAGCTGCCGACCGTTAATTTGCATTCAGTTGTTTTCTTGGAAGAATGCTGGGTTGCCGTGTTTAACTAGTATTCTCAGTATGAGATCTCCTGGGGAGTATGGGCAGAAAAAATATCAAGAGACCAATGAAGGAAAGAATTCCGGAAAGATTTAATGCACCTAAAATTTTCGACTTGAAAGACAGGAAGTTGTTAAGCACTTTTTTTCTGAATGTCACACAGGACCACCAACAGATTTTTTGCACTAGACGTGCGCAAGACTTTTAAAGCCTCCTCATTTCTCTTAATACATAGAATTTCATGAAAGCCACAACAAAAGGTGTTTTTCAAAGAAAGAAAGGTTTCGCTTTTGCAATGGCAAAACTAACAATTTTCAGCTGTTTCATGCAGTTTCTATTAAAGTTTTTTACAGACGCATTTTTTTTTCTGCACAGAATGTGTCCTTGTTAGACATTTAAGGCTCCAAAGTGAAAGCATATAGCGTGAGCTCCGCACAAAAAAAAAAAAAAAAAAAACTACAGTGTATTTTACGAGTACCATTCTTCATTATTTTACGATAGCTTTCTGAAGTCAAAGTTACCGAATGACGAAGTGTTCTGTAATTGAAATTTACACGTTTTTCATATTTCATGTGATGCAAAAACTGAGCCCTCCTTTCGTCACGGAAGTTTTTTTTCATTTGAATGAAAAAGACTTTTCTCAGTGATATAATTCGTAACATGTGCAACTCGCTCTCTATGTATTTCAAATATAAATCTATGAACTGTTCCACTTGGCTAATGTAAATAATGGAAACCTGTTGTGGTTATTGTTAGTTAGTCCAATTTTCGATTACTTGATTAGGTATTTTTCTGTGATGTTATGGGTAGCCAGTGAATGAAATTACTTTGAGCGTTGCTTTTCAATGAAATCTTGCCTGATTTTCTTTTCTTTATTCATTATTTTTGTTTCGGGTTTAATGGCAATCATGAGCAACCCTAAGACTATTAGCAGTCGCCCGTTCCAAATTTAGGGTCACTGGTTACCGTGAAGACACAGAGCCAGCGTCAGCACGCGTACACACAAAAAAACACCACACATGTCTCATCCGGGATTCGAACCTGAGTTCATATAGGACGAGTGGTTAGAAGCCAGAGCCTGTGGCAACTTGGCCAATAAGGTGGTAATGATTTCCTTGGAGCCTTTATTCCGCTACCGTTCTCTTAGTATGTGAAATTGATGTGTAGGCTGCCTTGGGCATAATTCGTTGTGCTAGTGTCTCTTCCCGCTTCAGAAAAACATAAGGCATAACCACTAGGGAGGCCGCCGTCGGAAATCTAAATTTTCAATAAGTACGAGAGAAATAGATAAACGCCGTTTTATTGCGATGTTTTTTTACTGTCTTCTTCCATTTCCAAACCGTATTTCCATACCTATGATGTTTTCAAGAAGGCTTAGCACTTTGATCTCGAAGATACATAAGAGATGTCTACTATCCTTTCATGCCAGATCTTCCAACTAATACCAACTTTCCACTCCCTAGACAAGAGAACTGATAAATATTAAACATATTTTGAAGATGACAATCCGATTTTTGGCGTAAATGTGACAAGGATGGTAATTCAAACAATATCCGAAAACTTGAAAATTTTCATCGTCCTGGAGCGGGACTCGCACCCGCGTCTCCCAGATAGCGCCCGGGTATGCTAAACACTACACCACCCAGAATGACCAAGTTTCAAATGAGATAAAACTTAAATATTAAGTTTTATCTCGTTTAAATTGGGCACAGAAAGAAAGAAAGAGAGAGACAGAGAGGAGAGTACAAAATGAATTATGCTTAAGTTCAGACCAGGTAAAGTAAAGCGTAAATATTTCTGCGTATGCTTTTACGAGGCCAATTTATGCTTCGATGATCTGTTATAGCCACAGTTCTTGTTGTTTTACATCACCATGAATTTCTAAAGTGTGAAGAGATCGTTCAGTCTTCCATGAAGTTTCCGATCTTCGGTAAAGATAAATAACCAGAACTTCAGAACAGCTACAACATTTCTGATATCATTCCAGTACTCCTGGAGGGAGAGGTTACAGTCAATTAATCACAGATACGGATAAATGTTCAATTCCTATATTCCACTGTCCCCGATAAACCAGCGTGATAATCAAAATATGTTGATCATACTCTCTCTCTCTCTCTCTCTTTATATATATATATATATATATATATATACTTAAGAGCAAAACTGAAGACTAAGGAAAAAATTTTAGAATTTAACACGAAGGGTGCAAAATAACCTGAAAATCAAAACGCGCAACGCAGCAGTTTTGAAAATTCAGAATTCACATTCTATAAAGAAGATACCTAAGCAAAAAAATACATATATAATTTTGACTCACACCTAGTACAACATAGAAAAGGTTATGTATCTACCTGTGTGAGTAAAAGGAGAAAAGATAAAAAAATAAAATAAAACAACTGAATGTAGAAGGTGTCGAGAATACTGAGCCTTGGCTTTATCAAGGACCAGCAAAAACTCTGCATTTTCTCACTTCTACAAAGACCTAGTTGGAAATGGGTTTCTGCAAGGCCATAGATGCAAGTAACATTCCCACCTAAAATAGTTTAAAAAATATATATATAAGTCATGTCCTCCGTAGAGTAGCATGACCTAGCACTAGTTAACAATTTCTGCTTGCATCCATTAACCTTCATGGCCGACCCATGCTCTTCATCTGTTACTATTAAACAGAGAGAAGAAGATTAAAGAGAACTCAAGCTGTGAGAGTGACATAATAAATAGAAATGATTTTCAGCTATAACAAAATTCCAAGTTCGTTTGAGAGAGAATTTAAACCTGAAAAACAATGCAAAAGAAATCCAAATTTTTACATTGCAATTAAAAAAGGAAATGTTAATTTATAACGAACAGATTTTTGAAAGAAAACTTGAGTCTAAAACCCCTACTCTACAACTTATGACAGCACGAAAACGAGAATAAGTTAAAGATAATAATTAACTAAAGAAAACTTTGTGAAAGTTATATACCTTAAACAGTTAGTTGCAATATGTACAAAGTATTTCAGCAGTGCTTTAGGTGCATAATTAATTAGTTATTAAGAACTTTACTACTTTGAAAAAACAGCGCATAGACAGCGCATAGAAAAGGAACAAGCTAAGCCATCTTCTGTTCCTAGGTACCCCAAAAGACGCTCAAAGTTACAAAGAAAAGTAAGAGTTAAAACCCGCATAAATGTTAACAGACAAACCAATGCTTAAAAGCTGAAAAGCTAAAAACGACAGAGAAAAGGTACATAAAGTACAAACATTGAACTTATAAAACCTAGAACCCAAAAACAAGGAAGAGAGCTTACCTCTTGTGTGACAAAAACTTTTCTCCT
This sequence comes from Macrothele yani, assembly GCA_039090855.1. Lineage (NCBI taxonomy): Eukaryota > Metazoa > Arthropoda > Arachnida > Araneae > Macrothelidae > Macrothele > Macrothele yani. The sequence continues at coordinate 85,842,628 of CM077003.1, read as the reverse complement.
CACAAGAGGAGAACATGGCTGACCTCTTCCGCCACTCCCTAGACGCTGGGGCAGTGAGGGTGGGGCTGATGGCCTCCTCATACAGCAAGAAACCAACGCGCGGAGATTTTAACCAGAGAAAAAAATATATAAACTTAAGACTGTGGATCTGTATGATCAGAATGAGCAGAATTAACTCTCCAGAATACATGAGAAATATTATAAAATACACGAGCAGTTTATTTAATAATCTTTGCATGTATTAAATCACCTTAGTGAGCTTCTATAGATTAATCAGAATCTTATTAATTTTAATGTTGGTTTTACTATTTTTAGTATAGCTATCCTAGTGATGAATAACTAGTTTTTATTTTTATTTGTTTTTATTTTCTTTTATAAACAGATTTTTAAGCTTTTTTTGTGATTTTGTTTATATTATTTAATTTTTTGTTTTAATAGGACCGTCATATCCATAGCACTAAGGTTCCTTTAGGTAGTTAATAGGCATCCTCTAGCCAACTTCCTTACGGCTTTGATTGGTCAGAATCATATTATTAACTGTAGAAAATTAAAGCAGATCTGCCAACCTTACTCTATTATTCAGAATAATTTTTCTTAAAGTTCTTTTGATGAAAGAAGAAGGAATTTCGTTCTCTAGAAAACTTTCTAATAGTATATTAATGTGGTAATTGAAATCCAAATTGTTGCTGCAAATTCTTGAAATTCTTAGGACCTGAGAAATTAGTACATTCTCAATTACTTTGGTTGAAATGTTATTATTCCAGTGTAGATATTTAATTACTTTGAAAGGAAAATTAACTCTTTTATCAAAGAGGCTAATAGATGGGTTACCTCTGTTGAGCTTAATGCTTAAGTCTAGGAACTCAAGTTCCTGATTACTGTGGTTGGTTTTACATAAGTTAAGAGAGCTAGGATAGATATTATCAAAATCACTCTCTATAACTTCTGAATTATTGATACACAGCAGATCATCAATATATCTAAAAGTGTAAAGGTAGTTATCTGAGCAGGTGGGGTGATTTTTAATGAATTTATATTCCTTAAAGAACAGGAATAGATTAGCGATATTTGTGGACGTTGATGTTCCCATTGGAATACCGTTCACTTGCTTATAGAGAGTATTATTATATAAGATATGGTTATTTTTATGCAGCAATTGAGATAAGAGTTCCAAGTTCCTACATCAACAAATTGGTTAAGTTTAAATTCTGCATACAGCTCTTTAAAGGTAGTGATTATATCTGATAGAGGCAGATTAGTATATAGGTTTTCAAAATCATAACTATTAATATCTAGGGGACAAACTTTGAGTATAGTAGAAATTACTTCTGCATTATTATTAATTATCCAAAAATCTCTGTACATCAAGTTAGAACAGTTTCTAATGTGTTTCAAAACCTTCTTTAAGACATCTTCAAAAGCAAGATCTATTTTCTTTATGACTCCTTACTCCACTAGCTATGAACCTGAACTTCACAGGATCCTTATGAAACTTAACCGTTGCAAAAAAGAAATGGAAATTCAGGCCCATATCTTCTAGTTTGTGGAATTTTAAGTTTCTTGAAGAATGCCTTAAACCGATATTCTAACTGCTTGGTAGAATAACTTACGGGCTCGTATGTTACTCTATTATTGAGTTCCATAGTTAACAATTCAAAATAGAACTTCTTACAGATAATTGCAAAATTATTGCTAGCTTTATCCGTAGTGGTAAAAATAAATTGGTCTTGTAGTTTGGAGAGTGACCTTTTAGCTTCTCCAGAGAAAAAGAGATTTCTGTCGAAACAAAAGTCCAGACCTGCCAACTCACCGGTGAAGCTATTGATTATATTATATTTCCATTCTGCGAAGGCCTCAATAGGCTGATTGTACGTTAAACTGGTTTTTACGATGTACTTATTTACATCTTGAGTGAAGCTCTCAAGAATCCTTTCTTTGGAAATTATGAAGGAAGGTCTGAATTTAGAGCCATACTCTAATAAATTCCTAAAGCTTTTCATTTTCAACATAACTCAAGTTTCCGGTGATAATATGGTTATAATTCTTATCATAGTGAACTGTATCTTTATGTTCATCACAAGAACAAGTAGTAATTACAGGAATGTAGCTCGAAGAGTTAAGTTTGTAGTTTTTAACTATTGACCCCAAGGTCTTAACATATTTAAAACTTACAATAGACTGGTGCCTGTGGATGGGAAAAAATTGCATTATTGTAGAACAGCTTCCTTACATTGAGATTATCGTAGGCTTTATTTAGGAACCTGATGGTAGCAAAATTACTGGAAAATTCTTTAAGAGAAATTTTATCTTTAAGAATATGTTTAAGAATGTCCAGAACCAAAGCAAAAACATGCTTATCAACATGGTCAGCAGTTTCATTCCAGAATTTGAAAAAACATTTAAGGACAGAGTGCTTGAAGGACTTGAGAATTTTGTAAGTATTTTTAACAAAATTAGTGCCAGTTTTAAAGCTTTCCAGAGTTTTTAGCAAGTTAGCAAAATCAACTTTGCTTGATGTGCGAAATAACCTCTGTCCTCTATTACCTCTAGAGCAGCTCTTATTATTAACAAGAAAGAAGAGTTCACGAATTGAAAATTTATGCTGATTATGCTTATTGTCAGATAGAGTGGAATTAAGGCCATAGGGATAAAGAGACTGATGCTGCAAAATTTCAAGGGATTCAGTTTCTAGCCGAGCATAGAGGTCAGGAATAATATGTAGTACCTCTATTTTCACTTTGTCAAAACCATGAGTATGGAAATGCTCTAATTCAAAGGTAGAGTACTGGTTGGCGTTTGTGGAGGGGTTCACTCCTGAATTAGAGAACTTGTTTACTAGAGACCTGTGACCATTAATCCTAAGATGAAGAGGATTTTTACTTTGGCCAATATAGCTAAGGTTGCAGACAGTACAGGTGAGCTTATAGATGGTATTGTAGGCTTTGCAAAACTTGTTGGAGCAATTATCCTCAACAGAAGAATATAGGTTAGGATCTGTAGATTTACATGTCAAACAACGTTTGTCATTTCATAACTTTAGATTACCTTTGCCAGCGAGTTCATACACTATGGGAAAGGGTGCTAGCCTAACCGAGCGGGAGGACTTAAAATTCTTGTTAATAATAAGAGCTGCTCTAGAGGTAATAGAGGACAGAGGTTATTTCGCACATCAAGCAAAGTTGATTTTGCTAACTTGCTAAAAACTCTGGAAAGCTTTAAAACTGGCACTAATTTTGTTAAAAATACTTACAAAATTCTCAAGTCCTTCAAGCACTCTGTCCTTAAATGTTTTTTCAAATTCTGGAATGAAACTGCTGACCATGTTGATAAGCATGTTTTTGCTTTGGTTCTGGACATTCTTAAACATATTCTTAAAGATAAAATTTCTCTTAAAGAATTTTCCAGTAATTTTGTTACCATCAGGTTCCTAAATAAAGCCTACGATAATCTCAATGTAAGGAAGCTGTTCTACAATAATGCAATTTTTTTCCCCATCCACAGGCACCAGTCTATTGTAAGTTTTAAATATGTTAAGACCTTAGGGTCAATAGTTAAAAACTACAAACTTAACTCCTCGAGCTACATTCCTGTAATTACTACTTGTTCTTGTGATGAACATAAAGATACAGTTCACTATGATAAGAATTACAACCATATTATCACCGGAAACTTGAGTTATGTTGAAAATGAAAAGCTTAGGGAATTTATTAGAGTATGGCTCTAAATTCAGACCTTCCTTCATAATTTCCAAAGAAAGGATTCTTGAGAGCTTCACTCAAGATGTAAATAAGTACATCGTAAAAACCAGTTTAACGTACAATCAGCCTATTGAGGCCTTCGCAGAATGGAAATATAATATAATCAATAGCTTCACCGGTGAGTTGGCAGGTCTGGACTTTTGTTTCGACAGAAATCTCTTTTTCTCTGGAGAAGCTAAAAGGTCACTCTCCAAACTACAAGACCAATTTATTTTTACCACTACGGATAAAGCTAGCAATAATTTTGCAATTATCTGTAAGAAGTTCTATTTTGAATTGTTAACTATGGAACTCAATAATAGAGTAACATACGAGCCCGTAAGTTATTCTACCAAGCAGTTAGAATATCGGTTTAAGGCATTCTTCAAGAAACTTAAAATTCCACAAACTAGAAGATATGGGCCTGAATTTCCATTTCTTTTTGCAACGGTTAAGTTTCATAAGGATCCTGTGAAGTTCAGGTTCATAGCTAGTGGAGTAAGGAGTCATAAAAAGAAAATAGATCTTGCTTTTGAAGATGTCTTAAAGAAGGTTTTGAAACACATTAGAAACTGTTCTAACTTGATGTACAGAGATTTTTGGATAATTAATAATAATGCAGAAGTAATTTCTACTATACTCAAAGTTTGTCCCCTAGATATTAATAGTTACATGATTTTGAAAACCTATATACTAATCTGCCTCTATCAGATATAATCACTACCTTTAAAGAGCTGTATGCAGAATTTAAACTTAACCAATTTGTTGATGTAGGAACTTGGAACTCTTATCTCAATTGCTGCATAAAAAATAACCATATCTTATATAATAATACTTATAAGCAAGTGAACGGTATTCCAATGGGAACATCAACGTCCACAAATATCGCTAATCTATTCCTGTTCTTTAAGGAATATAAATTCATTAAAAATCACCCCACCTGCTCAGATAACTACCTTTACACTTTTAGATATATTGATGATCTGCTGTGTATCAATAATTCAGAAGTTATAGAGAGTGATTTTGATAATATCTATCCTAGCTCTCTTAACTTATGTAAAACCAACCACAGTAATCAGGAACTTGAGTTCCTAGACTTAAGCATTAAGCTCAACAGAGGTAACCCATCTATTAGCCTCTTTGATAAAAGAGTTAATTTTCCTTTCAAAGTAATTAAATATCTACACTGGAATAATAACATTTCAACCAAAGTAATTGAGAATGTACTAATTTCTCAGGTCCTAAGAATTTCAAGAATTTGCAGCAACAATTTGGATTTCAATTACTACATTAATATACTATTAGAAAGTTTTCTAGAGAACGAAATTCCTTCTTCTTTCATCAAAAGAACTTTAAGAAAAATTATTCTGAATAATAGAGTAAGGTTGGCAGATCTGCTTTAATTTTCTACAGTTAATAATATGATTCTGACCAATCAAAGCCGTAAGGAAGTTGGCTAGAGGATGCCTATTAACTACCTAAAGGAACCTTAGTGCTATGGATATGACGGTCCTATTAAAACAAAAAATTAAATAATATAAACAAAATCACAAAAAAGCTTAAAAATCTGTTTATAAAAGAAAATAAAAACAAATAAAAAAGAAAACTAGTTATTCATCACTAGGATAGCTATACTAAAAATAGTAAAACCAACATTAAAATTAATAAGATTCTGATTAATCTATAGAAGCTCACTAAGGTGATTTAATACATGCAAAGATTATTAAATAAACTGCTCGTGTATTTTATAATATTTCTCATGTATTCTGGAGAGTTAATTCTGCTCATTCTGATCATACAGATCCACAGTCTTAAGTTTATATATTTTTTTCTCTGGTTAAAATCTCCGCGCGTTGGTTTCTTGCTGTATGAGGAGGCCATCAGCCCCACCCTCACTGCCCCCCAGCGTCTAGGGAGTGGCGGAAGAGGTCAGCCATGTTCTCCTCTTGTGAGGAGAAAAGTTTTTGTCACACAAGAGGTAAACTCTCTTCCTTGTTTTTGGGTTCTAGGTTTTATAAGTTCAATGTTTGTACTTTATGTACCTTTTCTCTGTCGTTTTTTAGCTTTTCAGCTTTTAAGCATTGGTTTGTCTGTTAACATTTATGCGGGTTTTAACTCTTACTTTTCTTTGTAACTTTGAGCGTCTTTTGGGGTACCTAGGAACAGAAGATGGCTAAGCTTGTTCCTTTTCTATGCGCTGTCTATGCGCTGTTTTTTCAAAGTAGTAAAGTTCTTAATAACCAATTAATTATGCACCTAAAGCACTGCTGAAATACTTTGTACATATTGCAACTAACTGTTTAAGGTATATAACTTTCACAAAGTTTTCTTTAGTTAATTATTATCTTTAACTTATTCTCGTTTTCAAAGTGCTGTCATAAGTTGTAGAGTAGGGGGTTTTAGACTCAAGTTTTCTTTCAAAAATCTGTTCGTTATAAATTAACATTTCCTTTTTTAATTGCAATGTAAAATTTGGATTTCTTTTGCATTGTTTTTCAGGTTTAAATTCTCTCTCAAACGAACTTGGAATTTTGTTATAGCTGAAAATCATTTCTATTTATTATGTCACTCTCACAGCTTGAGTTCTCTTTAATCTTCTTCTCTGTTTAATAGTAACAGATGAAGAGCATGGGTCGGGCCATGAAGGTTAATGGATGCAAGCGAAATTGTTAACTAGTGCTAGGTCATGCTACTCTACGGAGGACATGACTTATATATATATTTTTTAAACTATTTTAGGTGGGAATGTTACTTGCATCTATGGCCTTGCAGAAACCCATTTCCAACTAGGTCTTTGTAGAAGTGAGAAAATGCAGAGTTTTTGCTGGTCCTTGATAAAGCCAAGGCTCAGTATTCTCGACACCTTCTACATTCAGTTGTTTTATTTTATTTTTTTATCTTTCTCCTTTTTACTCACACAGGTAGATACATAACCTTTTCTATGTTGTACTAGGTGTGAGTCAAAATTATATATGTATTTTTTTGCTTAGGTATCTTCTTTATAGAGTATATATATATATATATATAGGCACTGGAATCGCGGTACTTATATTGTGGAAGCACTGAAAATGTAAAGCAACTACACGCATGCAAAGAACTTGCATTTCAATAAATGGCTGCTTGTGAGGTTAGCACTTTACCATGAGACAGATGTCATTAATAAAATTAAAATACTGACGTACAGAGAAATATTATTATACCATGACTCAGAAGATAGAAGCTGAGTCAAGGGAAGGAGAATGATAATGGCAAATCTTGCATCCAGGGGACATTTCCCCAAAATTCAATTTTCGCGTGTCGTTGCAAGCATGTTCTTGGATGCAATGAACTCTATACAGTTCTCCTTCTCAGCTACCCTATTTGTAAGGGCCTCGAACCCGCTATACATGTCCATCATATTACATGAAGCAGTCCGCATTTAATACTACGATGACCAGCGCAAGCGGCATATTGCCAACTTCTGTTGGAACTTAAGCTGAAAAAACGAGCACAAATAAGAAATTCAAATTCGTTTTCTCTTATGTGTAAATTCCAATGATAACACTGACCTGCATGTATTTTGATGTTTGCATACTTAATATTGTTCCTAAAGGTATTTTTAGGCTGATTTCAAAAATGTAAATAGTTTTTATCTATCACGTACCGTTTTTCTGAATTGATGATGCTATTTTTAATGCTCTTTAAGGAAACTCTACATATGTGTTTTATAATCTTCCTAATAAATGGCGTCTCTTTTGTTCACATGACTGGTTAACCTCGATTAGCTCTTCAACAAAACTGACTTTCACTCCAATTTAGTATGTTTTGTTGTATAAACAACAGTGTTTTCATGTATTTCGGGTACAGTTTGTGTTTTCTGAAAAATGGCTTTGCATGAATGTGTAAATGATGTTGATATATTCTGTTGCATTTGAGGAAATTATGTCGTGTTAAAATAATGATAGAATAATGCGGATTTTGTTTAAAACGTATAATCTATTTATTTTGGAATTAAATTAGAAAACTGAGATAAAGCACGGGCACTTATGAAGTATTTCGAACTTGTGTTGAAAGTTTGCGAATTTGGGCAAAAGGTAAAAAATTTCCAATGCCATTTGTTATTCCAGTGATGTGCAGAAAATCTAAAAACCATCATGATGTTTTTTGTATAGCAAATGCTAGCGGATACAGTGCAGAAAATAAAAAAGGTATTTTATATTCTAACATAACTTCAGCCTTAAGACCCTTGCCTCATAATTAAAATCTTCCTGTTCCTCGTCCTCTTCTTGTACTAGAAAATATAAATGTCTCAAATGAATCTGATGAAGGAGCCGCTAATGTAGAGCAAGATGTCTATATACCTGAGACAAGTGACTGCTTATATTATTTAATCAGAATAAACTCAATGATTTGATTCAAGATTTAAATTCATCAAAAGCAAGTACTGAACTTCTTGGCTCTTGCCCTAAAGGTAAAAATTTGTAATCAACAGGAACAACACAACTTTCTTGGTACATACATGGTGAAAAAGAACTGGTTCCAATATTTTTTGAAGATTCACTTGTATACTGCAATGATGTAAATAATGAAGTTCTTCAATGTTGCTCAAAACACTTCAGACCGGGGACTGTTTATAGATTCGTCTAAGAGAAGTTTAAAAGGAGTTTAACTTCATAATGGAAATCAGTATGCATCTATCTTATTAGCACACTCTGTACAACTAAACAGATCGTAAGAAAATGCTGCATTTTTGCTAGATAAGGTAAACTACTAAGTACATTGGTGGTTTTTGTGTGGTGACTTGAAAGTTCTTTTTCACTATGTCTGTACCAAGAGTATGTTACTAGAACAGGCTAAATACACGAAACTTCCATGTTTTTGTGTGGATGGGAAAGTAGTGCAAAAAAAAAAAAAAAAAAAAAAAAAAAAAAACAATTCTGGAATAAAAAAAGAAAAAGAAAAAGATTAGGTTGGTGGATTTTTTATGTCGCAAGGGCCATGTTTGGCCAAGGACCGCCGAAAAAAGATTAGCCATTCTAGATACGTTTATCACCTGGATCAAAAAATATCCAAAAAGACCACTAGTGTCGCCCCCCTCTAGATTTTGCTCGTGCCACTCCATATTTTAAATTAGGGATAATGAAACACTTTATAAGTTGTTAAAGCCCTTTTTAAGTATATTTGTAGCAAATTCCCTTCTGTAACTCATGCCAAACTTAAAGAAGGAATTTTTGTTGTTGAATCCGAAAGTTGATGTTGGACAGTGTGTTGAACAACGAGCGCTTGTGAAAAGAAGGCATGGATAAGCCTGAAAAGGAGTTGAACATTTTTTAAGGAAACAAGAAGAGCTAATTTACAAAGTAATTGCGGAAAATGTATTAGAAAAGTTCCGATTCTTGGTTGCAACATGAGTGTTAAGTTAAATTTTTTTGCATTTATACGTAGAGTATTTTCCGAAAAATCTTGGGCAGTCAGCGAGGAAAAAGAGCAAAATTTCACCAGGATATAAAAGACACAGAAAAAGAGCAAAAGGAATAAAAACGTGATGGAGGACTATTGTTGACTTTTAGCCGTGTGGTGAAGAGAGACATACTTAATAAAGCAAGTACCAGTGGACGAAAATCAACAAAGAGAAAATTTCTGCGAAATTAATCTATGGCATTGAAAATTTTAATTGAATTAACCATATGTACACGAACAGTACAGGCATTTTTGTGCATATGGCATACTATTCTCTTTGTTACTCTTTATTTTTAATGTAATATTGTATGACTAACACCAACATGTCATTGTAGAGTGAAATAGCCAGTTTTTTAAATAAAGTTTTTCAATTTGTGAAAAATTCTGACGTTGTATACAAATTTTAATTTCATTTTTGAAATAAGCACCAAAAACATTTAAAATCACCTATTAGATTTAAACATCAAACGACGTTTTACAAAATGCAGACCACTGTAATTTGTGCCGTGCAAAACAGCTCCTTTTAGTTGTTCATAGCTGTTCTGCCATTGAAGGATGTCTAAATGGGATCAGATATTGCTCCAGACATATTTCTCGTCATCTTCCAACTTCCCACTGTGGATCCGATACAAATATCATTCTCCTCTTTCTCTATAAGGGCTGCATGCAGTAGATGAATAAAGTTAGGTTGCAAGAAGACAAGATAAATAAGAATCTTATGTTTAGTTTCTATTTTCTAGTTCCTATGACATTCAGCGCACGGTGAATGTCATAGCAACTATAATATCACAAATTTGTTCACAGCTGACGGAAATCACTTCCGGTTAGCTTATAATTTTTGCGCAGAATTTCTACAATATGCCATTAATTATTGCTCTATGTTCTGATAACTTGTTTCCGTATATTTACAGTGACACACAGGTGCGAAAGAGGTCAGATGATTGTCGTGGTAACCACACAGGAGCCTTTCAATGGGATAGTACATCCTAGAGATCACAGAAGTGGTGCATGTTCTGCTCTTGGGAAAGGTCTCCAGAGCACTACTTTGCTGCTGGAATTGTTGGCGGACAAAGAAGATCCACGGTACTGCGGTACACAAATAAGAAAGGTAAGACTGGACTGTATCATTCACTGACATAAACTGAAAAGAAATGGTAAAACATATCGGTGTGATCTGCTATGTTTTCGTTCATCTATGCCTACGGTATTGCCTTATTTCCCAGTATGCACCAGGGTGCTCCATAACTACACAGTTAAAATTCCTGTGGTATGTTGCACCAAAAAAGTGGTGCTATACTACCTGTACGACTTTTGGGGGTAATGTAAGTCACAGTTTAGAGCATGAAACAAACAACGTGGTGCGGAGTTGCCTTAATCAGATTGTACAATACGTGTGGAACATTGTGCATAATTGCATCGGGATTTTGTGTTTCCCACACCTCACAGTGTTTTGTATACACCAGCTGCACCACTTATGATGCAACATGCCCCCAAAGTTTTCACCGTGTAAGAGAAAAGATAATAGAATTTCATGAAATTTCGTTCTGAATGATTATTTTCAAACTTTTCAAGTTCTTTAGTGCAGTTCTTATGAAATGTTTGAGCAACCTCCCTACTTGCAATAGTATTTCCATTCGAATAATGTCCTAAACTGCGTCATAAATTATTGTCTGATGTAGCAGTTTCTTTCGAACGGAGTGTGTGTCATTTTCCCCATTCGGTTTTAGAAGCTGCAGTTCTCTATTGCATTCTTCTGACAGCGCCAGAATGTGTTTGACAAAATAAAATATGCAGACGCTGAAGTTGCTGGTAACAAACATCAGGTACGATCGAATCCTTCTTTCAACATCTTTTAACAAACATCAGGTACGATCGAATCCTTCTCTGTGTTTACTCGAATTAGAGATTCTCATTTGTACATATCTTGAAGGCTCATCATTATTATATATGCATCATTCCCCTTTATATACCAGTGAAGCATGTAATATGCTTCAAGCGTTCCTGTCAAACGTCCATATTGTGTTGCTAGGTTTAGATAAAGCATAACACTCTTCACTCCCGCTCGTGTGCAGGGAAATGTAAATTTGTGTTCCGCAATTTGTTAATTGTCAGGAAAGGACACAGAATTGCTTTCGAGATTGCCTCATCATACATTGTTTAGCGGCAAAATGGGACTACCATATCTGATAGGTTATGTTGAATTTTTACCTGTCTGGGTACGTCTATTATGTACTAAAGTGATGAGGCGGAAATAAAAATATCTTAATATTATTTATTACGGAAAATATAAAATATTTAAATCATAGAACATAAGAGATTTTTCTTTGACTGTGAATAATAATATCGTTGTGAAGTCCAATTTCAGAATGTAAAATGGCTGAATTTATTATTTAAACACGTGAGGAGTTGGTCCGGCCACACGAGTTGCACTTTGGTGAAAAGGAAAGAGAAAATTTTTGAGGCTGCTGATAGTAATGTTTATTGGTGTTCCGTGGGTAAGAATGTATTAACGGGCTATTTGTGGTAAATTTGGTGCAATATTAAAAAATGTTCATTAAGATTGTTAATGTTTATTCATAGATGCTTGTGTTTGACCAGAATTCGATATTAAAGCGCTTTGTGCTTATGATGAAATTTGTGTTTCTCTGTTGTTTAAGTTATGTGTACTGTGTACTGACTTTCTAACTAAATTACCAGTATTTTCCAGCTCTTGTCCTAGTGCTGCAGATCCACCGGAATTCGAATATTGACTTGTAATAACGTGTATTTTATAACTTGGTGTCCTTTACTGAACAGTGGCCAGTTTGATTCAGATATCGGGTGGGTGCGAATTAAATGTCAGGCACGAACGAGCAGTGGAGACAGGTGCCCACCACAACGGAATGGAACCACCCACAGGTGTTGCGGGTATTACGTCACACAGTGAGTATAAATAGCTAGCACGTATGTGAAGAACAAGGTCCAGGCGTGGGCTTGTTTGGACGTAACGTGACTTGCAAAGGAAACATGCAGACGCCGGATTTGAGAGTCATCTTCCTATATGAATTTTAACTGGGACACTCTGCAGGAATTACCGCTCGAAACGTTAACAACGCGTATGAAGAGAATACAGCCAACGAACGACCCATTTGGCGATGGTTTGTGAAGTTTCGAAGCGGAGATACGGACCTGCAAAACGAAGCACGTGGTTACCGAACTGTTACTGTTTCTGACAATGTTCTGTTACATGTGGTTGAAGCGGACCCCGGAAAAACGTGTCGTGAGAAAGCTGCAGAGGTAGGTGTCCACCACACGACAGTTGTTCGGTATCTGTCTGCGCTAGGTAAGGTCAAAAAGCTGGACATGCGGCTCCCGCATGAGTTGACAACTGCCAACAAGACTAGGAGTTTGGAAATCTGCACGTCGCTGCTTACCAGGAGTAAACAAGAACCTCTACTGTGTAGAATCATCACCTGCGACGAGAAGTGGGTCCTTTATGATAATCGGAAACGACCTGCACAATAGTTAAGAAAGACACAGCCGGCTGGACGGCATCCGAAGCCACCCCTACACACCAAGAAGATGATTCTCCTTGTCTAGTGGTTCAGAGCCGGGATAATTCATAAGGGTTTCTTGGCAAGAAGCGAAACCATCACTTCAGAAAGTTATTGTGCTGAATTACACCAGATGCATCGGATTTTTGCTGCAGAAACAACTAGCTTTGGTCAACAGACATGGTGTTCTTCTGCTCCAGGACAACGCTCGCCCTTATGTCGCACAACGAACGATGCTGACACTAAGTGCCTTGGGCTATGAAGCACTACCGCATCCTGCCTATTACCCGGACTTGTCTCCGATAGACTATCATGTGTTTCGTCGCCTGGATCACTTCCTGTCCGGGAAACAGTGCATGACAAACAACGAGGTTCAACGTGCAGTTGATGACTTCTTCGGGTGCCAGCCACAAGACTTTTTTCGTTCCGGGATCATGGCCTTGCTGGACAGATGGCAACTGTGTGTCGATAACGAGGGAGATTATTTTGCTTAGGTAAGTTAGCCTACTTTTCCATTTTCGCCGTTTGCGTGTGCTGGTCCTTTGCCGGACATTTCATTTGCAACCAATACTTCAGCCGTTTTTAGACATCCTCATAAAATTTTATTTTCTAAAATAATCTAAGATATACCACTTGTATAATTGAATGTGGTTGCATAGATTTATTTATTTCCCTATTCTTTTTCTGTATGAAAGTCAACTGGGCTTCATAATTTTTCCATTTCAGCCTATTTGATAGCTGATATAATACCTTGTTCCCTTTAATATATCGGGGGTACTTCAAATTTTTTATCTGAACATAATCTTTAAAAAATCTTACCTGTGATCTGTTTTTGATTTATTCACTTTCAAATAGCGTTTTGTCTAATAAAGAAATTTCAGAAAACCTTTAATCAAGAACAATCTTGATTGAATTGTTCTTTGAGTTATTTTTCTTGTTCGTCATTTTGTTTACATTTCTGTAAATACCTCTTGAATCAGAAACTTTTATGAAGCTCTATTGTTTCTTTGCATTTCACAGCAGGTTTCTTGGTCTGCTCTACATTATCTTTATTAATTTTTTTAAGATACTGTATTCAGATTTGTTGTTTGCTTGTCTTCCTTCGCTGAACAGATTTAATACACTTCTTTCATTGACGCATTTTCTATATCCTGGATTCTTTTATAAAGATGCTGTTCTAATTTTGTTTTGAATATTTTAAGATATAGTAAATCTCTCATCGCATTGATTTCAAAAATCCTATGATAGGAACCTTTTCGTAATGCGCTTTGTTTCTGGTGGTTAACTTGCAGTGTTATGTGGCATATATCACCAAGCAGCATGGAAGAGAAATCCATATTTTTCTACATTAATATTTGTGATTCTAACCGAAAAATCCATATTTTTCTACATTAATTCTAACAGAAATCCATATTTTTCTACATTAATATTTGTGATACAGCCATGACATCCAGGACTTATTTGAAATCATATTTCTGAATCGGTATACTGCATTACTTTGGCATGTTTATCCAATTATCGCAGCTCAGCTATTTTATTCTTCACTCCCATGTCGGTTATCCTTTGCTCAAATAAAAATAGCATTTACAACTCTGTCTTCTGCTACCAAGGCCATAACTAGCCTGGGAATGACAGAAAATGGGAAGTAAAAGAGGGTTTTGTTTTCTGATCTCTGACAGAAAAGAAAAAATACTATTTAATATGCTATAATGAGGTCAGTAAGTGAAAAGAAAATTATAACTTTTTTGTTTTAATACTTTGCAAAAAATGATAATTTGGACTCTTACATTCCGCAACATCTAGCCTTTTCTAGCATTAGTATGAAGTTTAACATCCAAGGAGAACTAAAAAAAAAAGGATCGTAACAACTGACAACTTGTTACATCCGAGATCTCTACGACAGACCTAATACACTGTTAAAACAATAAGTAAGCATGACATCCCTGACACATGCAATGCTTTTTTCAACCGGAAAGTTCTAGCCATAAGAATGATGCTTCACGCATTTCTCCATTTTGTTAAGGCAGAATTTTTCAACTACTTCTCGTAAACGTGGGTATTTGAAACCACAAGCCGCCCGCATGGCGCTGTGGTCTAAGTACTGGCTAATGAGCATTCGTCCGAGATGGGTCCAGGTTCGAATCCCGGTGAGGCATGGATGTTACGTTTGTCTTACGGCCCTGGCCACTGGTTTCCCTTTCCTGGAACCATTGGCCCAAAATCAGAGTCGTGCGACTACTTATTATAGCCCATCGAGTTGCTCATGGTAGTCGTTAAATCCCCAAACAAAAGAAAAGAAGTAGAGGAAATCTCTCAGCTTCTAGGTTCGGAACGGAAATACTCTAAGAGATTAACCATACCCAAAAACATCTCTATGCATTCCCATTCTTGCGATGTAGAATTATTATTTTTCAACAGCGGCATGATTCGCATTTTGCTCGATACAGTGCTGTTATATTTTACCAAAAGTCATTCTTTTGATAATTTGGTGGCATGTTTCATGTTAGTTTTCTTTTAATTTGGTTCTTCATTCACATTTGTCGATGATGTACTATGGAGGATTAAAAAAAAAACTGGGAAACAACTCTAACAATTGTCAGTCCTTTTAATTTCAATCATCACTGTAGACAAAAAAAGTAGTTAGTTGCATGAACGAAATGCAATGCATTCGGAAAAAAATCAGGAAGTTGCTGAAGTTTCTTGGAAAAACAATGACGTTGCTTTATTTCAGTTCTACTGGTGCTGAAATGTCTTTCCATTTTCAGTTTTTTTTTTCTGTTTACAAGTTCATAATGAAATGGAAGTCGCTCGTAAAAGGAAGAATCGAAGTAGGGTTCCTTCACTAATTGTGGTTACTGTGTACAGCGTAACTGTTCCTATGAACAAAAAGTAATGCATTCGGGAAAAAAGTCTGAAAGTTGCTGAAGTTTCTGGGAAAAACAATTATGTTGCTTTATTTCAATTTTAATGGTGCTGAAATGTCTTTCTATTTTCTGTTTTTTTTTTCTGTTTATAAGTTCATAATGAAATGGAAGTCGCTCGTAAAAGGGAGAATCTAAGTAAGGTTCCTTCACTAATTGTGGTTAGTGTGTCCAGTGTTACTGTTCCTGGGTATGACGAAACACGGCTGATGAAGAATAGGGAAAGAAACAAAAAAATGAAGTTCTATTTGTCGTTCAAAAGATCTCTTGTGTGCACACACTGAGACACAGCTTGTCCGATCGTATCGCTTGTATTTTCGTACCTATGATCTTACATTGTTAGGATTCATATCTTTTCAATAGACGGTCCACTTCCATCTAAAGGGGGTTTCGTTTAACCTTCTTATTTGCATATGCAAATGCACATGGCCTTTGTATTCAGGAGAGCAAGGTATTGTTTGAAACAATGACCTTGCCCAATTGAACTCCATAAAACAAGCTTATTCTGTTACGAAAGCATGACGCCATTTGTTAGCTTTGATACCCCTACTGATATAAACGACGTGATCAAAGCATTTAGCTATAAATATTGTTAAATATTGGTCTACGTCGCATTTTTCGACTCATGCATCTATTCGATAACTTATTGGCATGCAGTATTCGCTGAGTGTCTTACGTTCTGAAGAACTCTCAAGGTTTTAGTACTTTGAAATGAGATAATAAGTGCACCTTTGGTATTCTATTCTTTTTGTTTAGGCTCTGAACATCTGATGAATAGCGCATAGCAAATGAGTTAACAACACATAGCGCTAACCACAACATGAGTTGAAGGCTGTACGTTAGATTCTTGTGCCTCAGTAGTGGTTCTCTTTCGGCACTAGCAGTCTGGGGCGTGACCTCCCCACTTCCTGAACAGATTAACTTTTGATCTCGTTGTGCACGTGGCACTATTGAGCCATATCGATGGGGACAGTTTTCTTTCGACATTCACAGACGGCTAGCTTGTTCGTAGTTCCGGTATGTTACGCCACTAGAATCTTGCGGCTTACCGCAGTTTCTTGCATTTATTTTTGAACTCGTTCGGCATTTTGCAATACCGGCACATAAAAGGTGTTTTTAATTTTTCTGACCAATAAGGTAACAGAAGCATACATTGAAAAAGATATATTCCTGATTTACCGTTTCTTAATAGATCTTAAAAATTCACAATGACACTTTGTTTTAGTAAGGTTATCTATACGCTCAGTAAAGTTTACATTATACGCTCCTGTCAGGTAAGTTTACATTATACGCTTCTGTCGTGTTATCTATACGCTTCTGTCAAGTTTACATTTGGTAACTCTTGCTCACTCATGGAATTTTGATGTTATTTGTTTTTCCTGACAGTAGTAAGATATATCCCAAATAAAAAAATTGGATGTAACGAAAATGAGTAACGGAAGCAGTCAAAACCATTGTTGAAATCTGATTTTTGAATGCTGTCTCATGAAGTGACGTAACAATAGTTAATTACCTTATTACTCAACAATATATTTTACTAAACTATCGCCGAACACTATTTCATCACATTTTACATAAGCATAACAATATCTCATTGCGGCCTGCCTACATTACGAGAGCTGCCCCGGTGGCGCAGTGATCTAAGCGACGGCTGCTGATCATTCGTCCGAGATGTGTCCGGGTTCGAATCCCGTGAGATATGGATGTTGTGTTTATCTTACGGCGCTGGCTCTCTCTCTTCCCTGGAACCAGAGGCCCTAAATTAGGGACGGGCGACTGCTTATATCCCACTGAGTTGCTCACATAGGTCGTTAAACCTCCAATTAAAAAAAAAAAAAAAAAGATGTGTTGCACGCAAATAAATCACTCGTTTTATTTCACATCCACAAAGATCTTGGCATGCGAAAGATGCATAGCATAAATTTTCTACAAACAGTGCCAGCAGCCCCGTAACTAGGGCGAGACAGGCGGGAGGGACGGCTGCGCCGGGTGCAGCTCAAGAGTGGTTGCAAAAACCACTGCTTAAAATAGGGATTGAAACTTTTGCACCAATTTCTCGTACAATGTTTTACGCCATAGTTTTTCATTTGTCCATTTACAGAATTTGTTTATAACATGGCTCGCCAATTTGGGTAACTTTGGCAAATTTAAAGTAGCATTTCTTCCTCAAAATGTTCACGGGATATCAGATGCTCATATTCAAAAATGAAAGGGCGGTTTTGGGTACGCTGCAGGAGAAGAATGTGGTTCATATTTCTGAAGATTCTCTAGAAGCTATTTGATCATTCTTGCGACTGGGAGTCACGACTTCCACCTGCGTTTGGTCTGCTTGTTGTGGTACCAAAGGTTCGAAGAAGCGGTTGGGAAAAGCAGAACATGAAGTACGATTGTGCCTTTCCTGTATACAATCGTGGCCAAAGGTTATGCATCAGTAAACCGAAAGTCAATTTTTGATGTTTGAAGTCAACTTATACAGCATAATGATAAAATCAGGAATACATATTATACATCATTTTAAAGGAAATTTTATACTGAATTCAAATATTTGTACAGAATGTTGTTAACAGCAAAAGAAGTGGAGTTACAAGTATAATAAAAGCAAGAAATACAATTCCACTATTTCTTGCTTTTTATGACTAGTGCAGCGTCTAGTCATAAAAAGTAAGAAATAGTAGAATTTGTGAAATCAGTGTACAGTGCATTTAAACGTAAAATTATTGTGCAGTACATTATTGAAACTTGTAGGACACTTGAAATAACTTACCAACAAGCAAAATACTCTTTAATATTTAATTGGATAACCACGGTTTCTTAGGAACAAAGTGCACCTTCTTGGTATGGAACTAAAGAGCTTCTCTAGCTGTCCACTGGTGATAACATGGTGCCATACGGCCCTTAGAGACTCAAATAATGCTGTTTCAGATGTGGGTTCTGTTGACGGATCTTTTGTTTCAATTTCACCCACAGATTCTCTATGGGATTAAGATCCAGTGACTGTGCCGGTCACTGAAGTTTTCTTATAAGTTTTCGATTAAACCACTCGGCAACCAAATTTGACCGATGACATGGCGCGTTATCGTCCTGAAAGATAAAATTCCACAAACCCATGTCTTGTGCAGATGGTAGCAGTTTGGACTCCAAAATATCCACATATTTCGATCCACTCAATGTGCCATTAACAATGTGCAGACAGCCAACACCACTGGCTAAAATACAAGACCATAACATTCCCGAATGTGGGTGCTTGATTGTTTCTTGGGTGAAGCATGCCTTATATCTTTCACCAGCCCGACGACATACATAAGTACATATTTCCATTATTAGCGGAAATAGTAACAGTTTTCATCACTGAAAATAACATTTTTCCATTCATCAACAGTTCAATTCTTTTGAGCCGTTGTTGTTCAGTAAGGAAAGGTTTTCGTGCAGATTTTGTAAAGTCAGTCGATTTTCTTGTAGCCTACAACGAACTGTACGTGCAGATGCAATAATGCTTACTTCATTCTTCCACTCACTTCTTAAATCAGTGGCTGTTTCAAACCTTGATTTTATGGAACGACGAATCAACATGCAATCATCACGTTCAGTACACAGCCTTGGTCGAAATGTTCTTTTTCTGCTTCTCACACATCCAGTTTCTGCAACTCATTTAATGGTGCGCAAGGCAGTGGAATGACCACAGCCACATTTAACAGCAATTTTACGTCTACTGAATCCAAGTTCATGCAAAGTAATAATTTTTGCCCTGGTTTGAAGAGTCAGGAACAATTTCCGGGTCTTTGATATTCCGAAATTCAAATATCACCAGGAATTCTGCATAAACTTCCGTCAACTGACTACAAGCATCTGTGTTCTAAGTTGGCAGATCAGATCATATGTAGCGGATTTTAGGAAGGGAGTGACTGACCCCAGGTCTTAAACAACCCTTAGAAATGGGAAAGCTAGAAGATTTGGGCTAGAGTGTCCGATAGGAAAGTGGCACGGAAGAGAGGTAGAAAGGGGAGGAAAACGCCCTTATTTATTGCCGGGGGCCAGTACGCGATGCCCGACGGCTTAACGTGCCTGTCTAAATTGGCATATAACATAACATAACACTGTAAAGGTTCAGGACCAATTCACATTCAGTTTTATGGAGCAAAAGATGAAGTAATAGATTCGGGGTAGGTGTCCCCTGATTGGATAGTTTTTTAAAGAGGAACAGGAAATTAGAGTTATAGAATTATATTGCTAAAAGCGAGCGCGAGCGGAATGCACTTTTAACAGTTGAGAAAAAAGTATTAACTCCTGACACTAACAGGGGAAGAACTGGGTTTGTCTGGCCAAGGGCGAAGGCGGCATGGCCAAGGGAGAGGCCGATGAATTCCCGGCGAGGCTCTGGAGAGTACGATGTATGATGGCGACGGTGGTTCTTGGTAATTCCTGAAGAATACAAGTGATTTGGTAATTCCTGGGGAGCTGGCGTGAAGAATTGGTGGTGCAATGCAGATTAGAAATTGAGAAAGCATAAGCGAGATATTTTTTACTTAAAGCACTAATTTTCGAGATTTTACTTACCCGTGTGTGTGTTTTTCTTTTAACGCAATTTTAGTACTGAGTTGACTGCTTTGGGTAATTTAGGAAAAAGGGAGCAAGGAAAATATTCTTTTTAAGGGTCAAACTATGGACGTGGTTTCTTGGTGGGGAAATAATTAATAGTAATTTAGGGGAGATTGTCCCAGAAATAATTAGATGTAGCAGGCGAGGCGAAGTAAGCAGGCAAGGCACAGCAGCGAGGAAGGCAGGCGACACACAGCAGCGAGTTATTCTCTCAGTTCACGGAGGTTTTATATAATTTTTTATGGGAGATGATTTCCGATTTGGAAAATTTTTCCTGCACTGCTTCTTATCTTCTTTGGTGGGAGTCTTGGGAGCGTATTAAGCATGAATCTGGGTCTTTTATAACGTTGCACAGTTTCAATAGAATATTCGCTGACTATTTGTAGAGTGGGGTTTGGGTGAGATCTTAATTTTTCGTAGAATTTCTCTGCATGTGTGCCAATAATTTCCTTGATCAGAGGTAATTGCAGATTGGTTCTGATGTTCACGTTTTTTTCCGGGATGAGCATTTGATAGTTGACGGAGCATTATATTTTGAAATCGTTGCAATTTTGACAGGTGAGATTTGCTGCAAATACCCCAAATATTGGATCCGTAGAGGAGCAGTGGGATGAAGCACATTTTCCATAGCATGATCTTGTTCTTAAGTGAGAGTTTGGAACTTCTGTAGATAAGGCATCTCAAGGAATTTTTTAGGATGACGGCCTTTTTTATGGCATATTGTACGTGAGATTCCCAGAAGAGGCGCTTGTCGAAAATAATGCCGAGGTACTTCACATGAGATTTCCATGAAATCTTCACGCCGTAGAGAATGATGATCTGGGGATGTCGGAAACTGTTTCTGGTGAAAATTATTCCTTGAGGTTTGGCTGCATTAACGGAAATTTTCCATCTGGCGTAATAAATTTCGAGCATATCAATGAATTTTTGGAGTTTTCTGGCGAGGAGATGAATGTTGATTGCTGTGTCGTCAGTAAAGAGTGCTAACTCAATGCCAATTTGCGCTGGAATATCAGCAGTGAAAATGAGATATAAGGTTGGTCGAAGAACCGAACCCTGTGGTACTCCTGCGCAAATGTTTCTTCTGCTGGAGATGGCTCTATTTAATTTAACAGAAAATTTCCTGTTAGTGAGAAATGAGGAGATAAGATGAATGAGCCAAGTGGGGAAATTGAACTTAATTAGTTTGTAAATTAAGCCTGCGATCCA
The DNA here is from genome assembly GCA_039090855.1 of Macrothele yani. NCBI lineage: Eukaryota > Metazoa > Arthropoda > Arachnida > Araneae > Macrothelidae > Macrothele > Macrothele yani. The sequence goes on along the minus strand of CM077003.1, from coordinate 85,821,193 downwards.
GACGCGGTCGAAGGTTCTGTTGATGTCCAGAAAAGTTGCGCCTGTAGATTTTTTGAGATTGAAATTTTTTTATCCAATTTCCGCCACTCTGGAGACTTGGTGATTGGGAGAACGTTCGGGTCTGAACCCGTACTGGAAATTAGGAATGATTTGGAGGTGTTCGCAGATTTTTTGGATGTGTTTTACTAAGATCCTTTCCATAATTTTGCTAAGTGAAGGAAGCAGTGATATGGGTCTATATGGTTTGCAGGTATGGTGGGATCGTTATCTGGCTTCGGCAGGAAAATAATATCTGCAATTTTCCAGGTATCAGGGAAATAGCGGAGATTTATTTCAGCTTGGACAATTTTGGTGATGATTGCAACGTATGCAGCTGAGAGCATTTTTACAATTTTGTTGGTGATACCATCTTTTCCTGGAGCTTTCTTTGGTATTAGTTTTTTGATAATAGCATGAACTTCAGCAGCGGTGACCACGGGCGCTTCCGTAGAAGTTTTGGTTTTGTCATTCGTGACTGAAGCCCACGTCCTGTGCGGACTGCAGGGAGAGTTCTCCTGCTCTCGAAAATAATTTTGGATGGTATTCTCAATCATTTCATCATCATACTGTTTTGTACCTGGAAAATTAATTACAGAGAATTGATTTGCAAGAGAGTCAGCAAAGATTTCAGCCTTTTCTTCATCATCGTAAGCAATTGAGTTGTCCGGCTTGCGAATTGGAGGAACTCTGAATTGGCAGACGATTCTACATCCTTTTATATCTCACTAGCGGACGTCGGAGAAAGCTATAGCGGAGTAGAAGGGCGCGAACGCTTTTTCAGAACTGGATTTGTGTTTCCTTACTTCCACATTTTTCCTTGTCACTTCACTTCTGTTACTGGTAATAACATTCTGTAAAAAATATTTGAATTCAGCATAAAATGTTCTTTTTAAAATGATGTATAATATGTATTCCTGACTTTAACATTACGTGTATAAGTTGACTTCAAACATCCAAAATTGACTTTCGGTCTACCGGTACAGGACTTTTGGCCACGTCTCTAGATAAAATTTGAGGTGTAACGTTAATTTTGTTTTGTAGAGCAATGTTGGATTTTGTACATATTTATAAATATATATATATAATTATTGACAATTATCAATTCACTGCTGGATGAAGGTCTCCCCAAGTGTCTTCCACAACTGTCTGTCTTTATATATATCATCATCATTGTCAACCATTATCAATTCACTGCTGGATGAAGGTCTCCTCAAGTTTCCTCCACAATGGTCTGTCTTGTGCCAGTCTCCTATATGTCACTCCTGCATACTTTCGAATTTCATCCACCCATCTCCCATGTGGTCTACTTCTGGGTCTTTTCCTGTCCCTTGGAATCCAATCTAAAATTTCGGCTGTCCATCGATGGTCTGTCCTTCTGGCAGTATACCCAGCCCATTGCCATTTCAGGGATTTAACTCTAATCAAAATGTCTCCCACTCTTGTCATTTTTCGGATCCACGAGTTCCTCTTCTTATCTCTCCTGGTTACACTAAGCATGCACCTCTCCAAGCTTTTTTGAGTTGTCGGCAGCTTTTGTATGTCTCTTTTAGTTAAGGTCCACGTCTCTGCACGATACGTAAGCACTGGAAGGATGCATTGATCAAACACTTTTCTTTTAAGACATAATGGCATATTGCTTTTGAAAATTATGCAGTTTCGTCCAAAAGCGCTCTCCGGGCAAGTTTTGTACGCCGATTAATTTCTTCATCAATGTGACCCTCACTTGATATCTGCTGTCCAAGATAAACGTACGTGTCTGTTATCTCCGGCTTTTCTCCATCAATCGATAAATCTTCATTTCGTGTAAAATCATTGAACATCACTTTTTTGTCTTCTGAAAGTTCATTTTTAATCCCACTTCTTTACTCTTGTCAGCAAGTTCTTGGATCATACTCTGCAGCTCTGATGGGGTAGTTGCAAAAATGACTATGTCATCAGCAAAACGAAGGTGGGTTAGATAATCTCCATTAATCTTTATCCCTTTGTTTTCCCAGTTCAGTGATTGAAAGACATTTTCCAATGTGGCGTTAAAGAGCTTCGGAGATATGGTGTCACCTTGTCACACTCCCTTTCCAATTTTCATGTGTATTGTATTTTCTAACAACCGAAACTTTGCACTTGCATTTTCATAGATGTTATTAATAATATTAATGTATGCATCTTCAATACCGCACGATTTCAGAGCCATTGTAACTGCTGATGGTTTCACCGAATCAAAGGCTTTTTCATAATTGATAAAAGCCATGCACAATGGAAGTTCATATTCCCTCGCTCTTTCAATTAGTTCTCTCAGTACGTGGATATGATCTATTGTGCTGTTGCTACTCCTGAATCCAGCTTGTTCTCTCGGTTGCGCCATGTCCAGTGTTACTTTCAAACGGTGTCAAAGAACTTTAGTGAAGATTTTATAAACCACTGATAGGAGGCTGGTAGGTCTGTAGTTCCTGAGATCCTCAATGTCACCGTTTTATGTAGCAGGATCATTATAGCATTGTTCCAATCCTCAGGAATCTTCCCTTCATTAAGGCATCGAGTGAAAATTTGGGCGAGTACTGTTTCGATTTCTCCACTTGCTTCTTGTATGATGTCTACAGTAATTCCATCTTCTCCTGAAGCTTTTCCCCGCTTCATGTTCTTCATTGCATGTGCAACTTCTGCTGGGAGGACTGGAAGAACTCTGGTACTGGTACCTTTCACGATGTCTGGAGAACATGTATCATCCCTTCCATATAATTTGGAGTAGAAATCTTTCACTCTTGTCAAAATGTCGCCTCTATTTCTTATTACAGAACCATCTTCTTTTCTCAGTGCCATAATCCGTTTTCTTCCCTTACTGAGATGTCCCTTTGCTATCTTTAGGCTTTGGTTGTTTTCAATTGCTTTCCTCACTAGTTCACAGTTGAATTTCCTTACGTCTTCAGTGATACTTTTTCGTACTGTCTTGCATAGCTCTATGTATTCCACTTTGGAAGTCACATCTTCTTTAGTTGTCCTCATCTCTCTTCTTTTTTGCATCAACATTTTGGTTTTTCCTGATAATTTGTTCACATGCAACTTGTTCTTAGACCCAGCTAATTTTGTTGCTGTTTCCATAAGAGCTTTGGTTACTTTTCTGTTAACTTCAGAAATATCCACTTCTTCCAATGTTAGGCCTTCTAAAGCATAGAATCTGTTCTTCAGTTCCAACTTGAAGGTATTATGGGGTTTTTAAGGTTGGTTATGTCAATACATTTTGTTTGTCTTATGAGCTTGCCACGTTCGAGTTTAGTGTTGAGGTGCATTTAGATCTCACCAATCTATGGTCACTATCTGTGTTGAACTTGTTTAGCACACTGCAGTCTTCTATGACGAATTTTTTGTTACACATAATAAAATCAATTTCACTTGTCGTTCCATTTGGATGTCTCCATGTCCATTTCCTGTGCGGCTTTTTCTTCAAATAGGAGTTCATGATGAAAAAACCTTCTGCCTCTGCAAACTCTACGAGAGTATTTCCACGCTGGTTTCTGTTGCTGTGGCCGAATTTACCTACTGAAGTTTAATTCTGTTGCCGTTGGTTGCCCTATTTTTGCATTGAAATCTCCCATAATTATTTTCAAGTGCTGCTTACCTTTCTTATTTAGATGACGAATTTCCTCATAAAATTCTTCAAATTCTTCTTCAGGATGACTTGTATTGGGTGCATAAGTTTGAATAATCTGAGCCTGGTATCTTCTCGAGAGTTGGATAACGAGTCGTGCAGTTCTGTCAGAGGAACTTTCAATTTCTACAACTTTATCCTTCAGTTTCTTGTTTATTATAATTCCTACACCACTAGTTCTGCCAGTATCTGCCCCACGATAGTGGAAGAGATGTACACTTTTCAGTTCAATGAGATATTCTCCTTTTCTCCTTACCTCCCTTAGCCCGACGATGTCCCACTTGATTCTTTGTAGTTCTTCTTCAAATTCAAGAAGCCTTGAATCAGAAGATAGGGAGCGTCCATTATACGTAGCCAAGGTCAGCATCAGATGGCAGCCTAGTCCGGTCCTCCGGGGATTCTTAGCACCCTCTGCCTTCATGTCATACTGGCCGCTGCCTTGGCAGGTACATTCCAGCTGCCGGAGACTGAGGGCCAAGATTTAGGTTGTGTAGTCATTTTGGAGGGGTTTGGCATAACTCACCACACTGGCCAAGCGGGTTGGTGAGTGTGGGATAGCATTCCCTCTAATCCCGATGGTATAGTTATACCGCTATTGGCGGTCGTCAGAGCCCCTTTAGTGGGAACAGGATGCACCACGAGAAGGCGGGGTTGACATTTGTCAAGGAGAGGCTGTGATGTTACGCATCACCTGACCATACATCCCTTATACTAAAGTTCTTTCACACCGCTTGAAGGTGACACTGGACATGGCTCAACCGAGAGAACAAGCTGGATTCAGGAGTGGCTACAGCACAATAGATCATATACACGTACTGAGAGAACTAATTGAAAGAGTGAGGGAATATGAACTTCCATTGTGCATGGCTTTTATCGATTATGAAAAAGCCTTTGATTCGGTGAAACCATCAGCAGTTGCAATGGCTCTGAAATCCTGCGGTATTGAAGATGCATACATTAATATTATTAATAACATCTATGAAAATGCAAGTGCAAAGATTCGGCTGTTTGAAAATACAACACACATAAAAATTGGAAAAGGAGTGAGACAAGGTGACACCATATCTCCGAAGCTCTTTAATGCCACATTGGAAAATGTCTTTCAATCACTGAACTGGGAAAACAAAGGGATAAAGATTAATGGAGATTATCTAACCCACCTTCGTTTTGCTGATGACATAGTCATTTTTGCAACTATCCCATCAGAGCTGCAGAGTATGATCCAGGAACTTGTGGACAAGAGTAAAGAAGTGGGATTAAAAGTGAACTTTCAGAAGACAAAAGTGATGTACAATGCTTTTACAAGAAATGAAGATTTATCGATTGATGGAGAAAAGCTGGAGATAACAGACACGTACGTTTATCTTGGACAGCAGATATCAAGTGAGGGTCACATTGGTGAAGAAATTAATCGGCGTACAAAACTTGCCTGGAGAGCTTTTTGGAAGAAACAGCATAATTTTTGAAGAGCAATATGCCATTATGTCTTAAAAGAAAAGTGTTTGATCAATGCATCCTTCCAGTGCTTACGTATGGTGCAGAGACGTGGACCTTAGCTAAACGAGACATACAAAGGCTTCAGACAACTCAAAGAAGCATGGAGAGGTGCATGCTTGGTATAACCAAGAGAGATAAGAAGAGGAACACGTGGATCCGAAAAATGACAAGAGTGGAAGACATCATGATCAGAGTTAAATCCCTGAAATGGCAATGGGCTGGACATACTGCCAGAAGATCAGACCATCGATGGACAGCCGAAATTTTAGATTGGATTCCAAGGGACAGAAAAAGACCCAGAAGAAGACCACATGGAAGATGGGTGGATGAAATTCGAAAGTATGCGGGAGTGACATGGAGGAAACTGGCACAAGACAGACCGTTGTGGAGGAAACTTGGGAGACCTTCGTCCAGCAGGGGATTGATAATGGTTGACAATGATGATGATGATGATGATGATGATATATAATATATGTATATATATACATATATTACATCGGAAGAAGAGGATATCTCTGAAATTAACAGAAAAATAACCAAAGCTCTTATGGAAACAGCAACAAAATTAGCTGGGTCTAAGAAAAAGTTGCATGTGAACAAATTATCAGGAAAAACCAAAATGTTGATGCAAAAAAGAAGAGAGATGAGGACAACTAAAGAAGATGTGACTTCCAAAGTGGAATATATAGAGCTATGCAAGACAGTAAGAAAAAGTATCACTGAAGACGTACGGAAATTCAACTGTGAACTAGTGAGGAAAGCAATTGAAAGCAACCAAAGCCTAAAGATAGCAAAGGGACATCTCAGTAAGGGAAAAAAACAGATTATGGCATTGAGAAAAGAAGATGGTTCTGTAACAAGAAATAGAGGTGAAATTTTGACAAGAGTGAAAGAGTTCTACTCCAAATTATATGGAAGGGATGATACATGTTCTCCAGACATCGTGAAAGATACCAGTACCAGAGTTCTTCCAGTTCTTCCAGCAGAAGTTGCACATGCAATCAAGAACATGAAGCGTGGAAAAGCTCCAGGAGAAGATGGAATTACTGTAGACATCATACAAGAAGCAAGTGGAGAAATCGAAACAGTACTCGCCCAAATTTTCACTCGATGTCTTAATGAAGGGAAAGATTCCTGAGGATTGGAATAACGCTACAATGATCCTGCTACATAAGAAAGGTGACATTGGGGATCTCAGGAACTACAGACCTATCAGCCTCCTATCAGTGGTTTATAAAATCTTCACTAAAGTTCTTTCACACCGTTTGAAGGTAACACTGGACATGACTCAACCGAGAGAACAAGCTGGATTTAGGAGTGGCAACAGTACAATAGATCATATCCACGTACTGAGAGAACTAATTGAAAGAGCGAGGGAATATGAACTTCCATTGTGCATGTCTTTTATCGATTATGAAAAAGCCTTTGATTCGGTGAAACCATCAGCAGTTACAATGGCTCTGAAATCGTGCGGTATTGAAGATGCATACATTAATATTATTAATAACATCTATGAAGATGCAAGTGCAAAGATTCGACTGTTTGAGAATAAAACACACATAAAAATTGGAAAGGGAGTGAGACAAGGTGACACCATATCTCCAAAGCTCTTAAGTGCACATTGGAGGGTGTCTTTCAGTCGCTGAGCTGGGAAAAGAAGGGGATAAAGATCAATGGAGATTATCTAACCCACGTTCGTTTTGCTGATGACGTAGTCATTTTTGCAACTACCCCATCAGAGCTGCAGAGTATGATTCAGGAACTTGCTGACAAGAGTAAAGAAGTGGGATTAAAACTGAACTTTCAGGAGACGAAAGTGATGTTCAATGCTTTTACAAGAAATGAAGATTTATTGATTGATGGAGAAAAGCTGGAGATAACAGACACGTACGTTTATCTTGGACAGCAGATATCAAGTGAGGGTCACATTGATGAAGAAATTAATCGACGTACAAAACTTGCCCGGAGAGCGCTTTTGGACGAAACAGCATAATTTTCAAGAGCAATATGCCGTTATGTCTTAAAAGAAAAGTGTTTGATCAATACATCCTTCCAGTTCTTACGTATGGTGCAGAGACGCGAACCTTAGCTAAAAGAGACATACAAAGGCTGCGGACAACTCAAAGAAGCATGGAGAGGTGCATGCTTGGTGTAACCAGGAGAGATAAGAAAGAGGAACACGTGGATCCGAAAAATGACAAGAGTGGAAGACATCATGATCAGAGTTAAATCCCTGAAATGACAATGAGCTGGACATACTGCCAGAAGGACAGACCATCGATGGACAGGCGAAATTTTAGATTGGATTCCAAGGGACAGGAAAAGACCCAGAAGAAGACCACATGGGAGATGGGTGGATGAAATTCGAAAGTATGCAGGAGTGACATGGAGGAGACTGGCACAAGACAGACCGTTGTGGAGGAAACTTGGGGAGACCTTCGTCCAGCAGTGGATTGATAATGGTTGACAATGATGATGATGATGATGATGATGATATATATAAGACTGATAGAGGAGGGTGCAATATTTTGTGGTTTTGCCACGGGCACAGAAATGTCTAGTTACGCCTCTGAGTACCCGAGTACTCTCTCGATTGGTTTTCTTGAGTTATGGCCCCTTTATGTTTATGTTTTCCCCTTTTCACTTTTACAGTAAAACGCACTTAGTTATTCCTAGTGTTCTGGCGTGAAGTCTTATCATTTCGTTTGTGTATAGCTGTTCTTTTTCATTTTGTTGATGATATTTTTACAGCACCACAACGGTTGATTAGATTTTTGTTTATGGAACGGAACAATTTCGTAGGGAAGTAACAAGAAAACGTATTTCTACTGGCTTTTACTTTTTCCGCTCGCATCCGTCGAACAACTAGTCATGTGTACAGAATCATTATACTCGAGGGAAGGGTTTACGAGGAGAAAGAGAGTTATGATGTCTCTATAATAATTTTATTGTAGATAGGGGTCCCTGGAAAAGAAGTGTTCATCATGTACTGAAAATCGCTTTATGCAATACCTCAAGTAATTTTCAACATGTACTATTGTGGAAAGACGAAACCGCTGCATCCGCTACAAAAAGTAGTCCTTTGCGTTTAGGGAGATAACCAAGAGAATTATTTCTCGACATCATTTTTGTTTTCTCAGCAGTTTATCAGACAACACTGCTATTTAAAACATTTTTTTAAAAACGTAAGAGCATTTTAGAAATATATTTGCCATTAGAAATCACGCAATATAGAGCAAAGCACTTTCGGCTGCTGACTGTCCAGTTGGGAAATGTAACTTGGAGGGGGAAGAGATGGCATTAAAGGGATAGAAGACTTTACCCAACATTCGCGACATAGAAACAACGAATTAGCAGTCGGGGAAACAAGAGGGATGTATACTTAAGGAGTCGTATGGAAAGTATTTCTTCAAAGTGTGGATGTATTTGGAGCGGGGGCTGTCAGTGCGCAAATAATGATTAACAAGAAGGACACGTCAGGGGTGAAGCGTGAAGCGAATTGATTCCATTCTTACTTTACCGCAGAGATGTTGTGAGCTGGCAAATGTGTCTTCCCCAGTAGTACACTCTTAAGTTGACTTGGAGTACTGGCAGGAGTTCATGGAAGTAATGGCAGTTCGTCATGTCTTTAGAGTCATTTTGATGTAGACAGAGGTTCACAGCAGGAAGAGAGTTCATGTCTTTAGAAGAATTTTACTGCAGGGGGTGCTCCGTGGAGGGCAGAAGAATCGTTTTATTCTAAGCACAGAACGGAGCTTTATCATGTGCTGAGAATCATTTTATTGCAGTCAGCGGTTCGCCGATGGATAAGGGAGTTAATCATATGTAAAAAATCAATTTATTCTAGGCACGGGTTAATAGAGAGAATGGGAATTCGTCGTATGTTAAGAATCATTTTATAACAGAGGTTCGTCAATGCTTTAGTTAGATGAGTCTAGGTAAAGCAATACCTTCATGTTTATTATTTACTTCGTTTACTTGTTTGGGGGTTTAACGACCACCGTGAGCTACTCAATGGGCTATGAGCAGTAGCCCGTCTCTAATTTAGACCCCCTGGTTACAGGGAAGGGAGAGAGCCAGGGCCGTAACACAAGTGCAACAACCATGCCTCAACGGGATTCGAACCAGGACTCATTTAGGACGAATATTCACAAGCCAGCGCTTAGACTACTGCTCCATCTGGGGTCAAGTGGTAATTTCTACTCTCAGTATACTTTTATTTTGTACGTTGCTGAAGTCAATCATCGTTATCAGAAATATCGATTTCTCTTTACCCAGATATCTCAAGGCAAAGACTAACCGATTAAATTTGGAAGTGTGCACCTAAAATTATTTTGCTTGAGTGGACCTAAAATCTGGATACGTACAAAAACTACATTTTTTTAAATGAGAAAAAAAATAGATATAAAACACACTGTATTTATTCTGAATTATGTGAACCCATTGATGAGGAAAAGTTTTTCAACCTTAAAATTGCGGCCAACAAAGTAATAAGCGAGGAATCTTTCAGCATTAAAGTGGATTTCATCAGAAAATAATTTAAATTGCAACTATAAATATGAGACAAAAATTATTGTTATTATGTTTGCTTTATTAATTCACAAGTGTCGTATCTGTTGCTTTCTCATTTTTCGTTCATTAAATCATTTATTAATTATTTTAGCCAAGTTCTGGAGAGACAACAGTTGCTTTAGCAGTACGAGTACATCCTACACTTGAGCTTTCAGAAGACAAGTATTTCTTCTTGACTTGTGGAAAGTCGGGATTTAGAAATGCCAGGTAAAACTGATATTTGTATTTTTTTGTACACGAATAACATGATTTTACCTGAGGTTTATTAAAATAAATGTATCGCTGCACTGTAAGATAATCAAGGTCATTTTAAAGGTTCTGTACGACATACACCTGAAAGAATTTGTTCTGAACTTAGTTCATTCGAATCACATCTCGATGCATTACAATTTTTTTTGTACTCATGTTAGAACATCATTGTAATAAGTACAGGATGATAGGAGCAGTATAAACTCAGGGCAATTACTCTGAAACAAGAAATTCAACCGTGGGAATAGAATAAGTCAGTTTTATAAGAAAGTGGGCACGCGCTTTCAAGTAGAAAGATTACATCGGCACTGAAGATGAAATGCAAGACTTACATCAAATAAAGCGTGAAATACGCAGACAGCAGAAAAATTCCAAATATAGAAGTTGTACACCAGAGCGTATTTACGAATAAAATCAGTGTTATAACTTCCCAAAACGGAAAAAGAACGGCAAAGTACAGTGGAAAGTGACTGCATGGCGGAACATTGCTAATGTGTTCACAGTTGGAAGGTGGCTCTACGAGTTTGTTAACCATCCAGCAACATAAAGTACTATGCATGTGAAGTAGCGATATATAAAGGACTGCTGATAGCATCAAAATTGATGAAACTCGCAACCGCCCGTGGGCGATGCAATGCTATTCATACAACCGTCCCAGAAGCAGACAACAAACATCATGCGTAGTTACACAAACTCGGAATATTGCGATGCGTAGTCGGCCCACGCATAAGATCATCCTGAAAACTGTTGTTCGAGTTCGAGATACGGGAAGCACAGGTGAGCATTCCATATCGAGAAGACCATGTTGTGAGGACGCAGTTATCATTGCTTATGTGCTAGAGCATCTTTATTTCGGAAGATGGAAAGTGGCTATCTCGTGTGTACTGAGTTATGAGCGTACTACATTGTCATCACCTTCGGCTGCACCTAGTATTTAAGAAACATGCTTTGCAGGGCAATGAAACGGAACAGAGACAGAGCTGGTGCAATTTCCTCCTGAATAGTGTGAAAAATCTAATTTTCATTACAACACCTTGCTGACAGATGACGCGAAATTCAAAAGCTGTGGCTTAATGAGTTCGAACGATGAACTCGAAACATTTGTCGCCGAGTCAAATGATTCATAGATGCATGGTGTGGCATTTGGTGGAACACAGTTAACGGGCCTTTTTTTGCCCCCGAATAAACGCTAACCGGATGGATCTTCTGCCCAAATCAGATGGGTAGGGAAAACGTACCACTAAGCCATTTACGTGGCACGGGGATGCAACCGAATTAAACACAACTTCATCGCACTGCACCTGTACGATCCTGGTTGGCATCTACAAGGGGTTATCTAACGAATAATGGAAACGCCCACTGCGCCGTATGCAAATCACAGAGACGCCGTCGACCGCGATGTGAGGTGTATAATGGGGTGAAGTACGATGTCGGATATCACTTCGCAGTGACACAGTCGCAGGTGAAATGGCTGTTGTGGAGTAATTGTCGACAATATCAGATATCAATGACCTCAAAAAAGGCATGAGCATTTGTGCGCGTCTTACAGGAACTTCAGTAACCAGAACGGCAGAAATGGTCCCTGTGAAACGAGAGACTGTATCGAAGATTATAACTCCAGTCAAAAAGGACACGGGGCGGGGCTTTGCCTCCGAACGAGCAAATTATGAATGACATACAAAGATGCCAGATGTGGATAGGCGAACACTTGCGCGGATTGTACCATGCAGTCACGAGATCACGGCAATAGTAGCAGAGTTGAACAGCAGTCGGAATGATACAACTTCCGCCATAATAGTTTGTCGGGAACTCCATCGTGCCGATCTTTATGGCCGCGCTGTAATCTACAAGCCTATGATTACCAGCATCAATGCAAGAAAACATGTAAGGTTGTGCAAAACACACAAAAACTGGGGTTAAAGCCTGGCAGCGTTTCATCTGATTTGATGAATCGTGCTTCACATTGTTTCCCACCATGGTAGCCAACCGATTGGTTCCGACTTTGATGCATGGAGATGGATTTCTGATGCTATGATGTACCATGTCATGGCGGTCCCTAAAGCCGTTGATTATTCTGTAAAGTCGTATCACATCTGCAACGTAGGAATCAATTCTTAGGGACCACCTGCACCCATGTTGCTGGCATTGTTAATAATGACTGTTACTGGTTTCAAGCAAATGATGTACCCGTGCGTTGTGGGCAATATAAAGTTGTGTTTTGCAGAGCATGGGTACAGAAGCTACCCTGGACACCTCAATCTCCAGACCTAACTATTATTGAACATTTTTGGTAATATCTGGAGCGAAAAATCAGACCACGCTTTCCACCTTCAACATCGCTGGCACAGCTGGGACATATTTTACAGAAAGAATGACCCTCAGTTATTTATTATCAAGTGTACATGAGTTGTATGAGTGTGTTCTAAGTCCAATTGCTTCTGTTCTAAGAGCCTGAGGAGGGTCTGTAGCTGATTAATAAAAAGGTTTCCACAGAGAGTAAATGTTTTCATTATTTTGATAACCCGTACATGCGGAAATCAGTGAATCGGTACAGAAAGTCTTGTGTCCCCAGCCACCACTTTCGCTTGGCCTATCATCTCTGGCCATTTTTATGTGGGAATACGTGAAATAAAAGTCATATTTAACAAACCTCGGTTTACTTGCAAGATTAGAAGCAATACATGCCATTAATACCACTCCACAACTTTAAGATTACAACTTTCATGCTGCCTGCTATATTTCACGATTTATTTTTGTAAGTTCCAAATTTCGCCACCAGGGGCGCTGCAATAGTTCTTTTCGGGAAGAACATACCCGCTTTCCGATCGATTCACTTAGTTTAGCGCCGGATAGAGTACTGGTTTTCGCGTAATCGTCCTGGTTGATGATTTTGCGTACCAGACTAGAAAGTCCTTGCTAGTATTGAGTTTACGTATCAGCCTACGCAAGTTCTCGGTAATATTGCTATACATTATATTTTCTCGAAGATATGTATTCTCCGAACAATTGTAATTTCTACATACACAACACAAAAGGTTTCCCGTAGTTTATTTTCACATTGCTTCTTTCCCCTTCCCGTTCTTTTAACACAGATCCTTTGAATATTTAACACTACTCATATTTTTGATGCTTTCGAAAAGCTTTTAGGGTTTTGTGTTGCAGAACTGTTTCGGTAAATATAGTACTCAACGTTTACTGCTACCAGGAATATTTGATTGAAGATATGTTGCTTCCGTACAAGACCAAATAGCTTACATTCTTTGGTAAAAATTTTCTTTACCTTACTTTTTTCCTTTCTCTATACCTCTCCCCTCTTTCTGTTGTTACTTCTTTCTCCCTTGTTTCCTATGAACTCAGCGTTTAAAGAATTTACCGCTTATTTGTTCATCGTGCTAATTCACTATATCTCCGACTTTTTCATTTTCTATGTGAAACCAAAATTGTTTGTATTTTAAATACATGGCTCCCTTTGGTACAATACGTATTTCGGATACGGCTTCCACAAATCAGAGTAATTTTTCAAAAATTACAGTGATTACAAAATGTAAAATTATTTTCAGCTTAAATGTCGCCGTCAAAGGAGAGAGAGAGAGAGAGAGAGAGAGAGAGAGAGAGAGAGAGAGAGAGAGAGAGAAAAGGAGCACACTTAGATATCCCATAAAAAAATTTGCAGTGAAACAATCATTATGATTACAAACACTTGGAATATAATATTCTGCCACTCTTCTAACTAGAGCCTTAGAATATTTAACGCTCCTCATATTGTATGCATAAAGGCACGAAGAGTCATCTAGAGCGGCTGTGTGTTCAATTACAAACTATATTTTTCCACAAGTACAAAACACAGTTTTCCTTTTTCTTTTCTGCTCCTTTCATTAATTTACTTGACTAAATAATAATTTCTTTAATTTCTGATTTCAAAAGGTAAAACAGTAAAGTCAACTACGATTAAAAAAGGGAGAAAGAAAATTGAACTTTCTTGAAATATAAAAAATAAATCATTCCCTGAGTTTGCTGGAGGCAAAATGGCCTCCAGCAAACTCAGAAAATGGAAAGACATGAGTTTTATACTTTACTGTTCTGGTCATCTTCCGTGGATCCACAAAATTTCATCGAGGAGTTATTCCTGTCATATTTTGGCTCTTTCTTCCCTTCTTTTTCTGTTCAACATTTTTCACCACCTACGTATAACCGGGCATTCTCTTCTGCTGGTTCTTGGAAGTAACCTCGTCTAACCGTGGTGAACAACCAAATCTCGTCCCCTCCCCATTCAGAAACGAAGGGCCCTCATTCCCGCAAACAAATCTCTTTTCTTTTACACGAAGTATCATAAACCCACTGGTACTGACAGCAAAAACACCAAAAAGTCGAACGCGCGAAATCTCGCACTAAGAATTTGCTCTAGCGCTGTTTCCCAACACTTAAAGGGATTCGTTTAGCTTAAATGTCCACACAACACTTCTTTGTTGATAAGTAAGCACGTGACAGTCTTTTAACAAAAGCTTGGCATCTCATAGTCGTTTACCAAGTTACGAGCAACTAAGTCTGTACATCTTTCGGTTATTTTTTTTCATCTTTTTTAATAATGCTCTTCCAAATTTTTAATTTCTCAGAAAAAACAAAAAATTATTTCCGGCTTTCCTGACCCTTAAAATCAACAAGTTATGTGTCCATGTGGTACAGAATCATTGGCGCAGCTGTTCCTACTGTTTCACATCGATAAGTCATTTTTTTTAGTTACCCATCGTTTGCTGTTCAAGTTTCCTTTTTTTTTAGCTAAGAAAAAGTGCAATGGACGACTGAATAAGATAAAGATGGCCGGCCTTTGGCATAGGACGACTGAATAAGATAAAGATGGCCGGCCTTTGGCATAGGCGAGCAAAGCGGCTGCCTAGGACCACCAATTCTACGGGCCGCGGATTTTAATCATATATCGATTTTCTGTCACTATCGAATTTTAATCTATATTATTATCTTTAAAAAATAAACAAATAAAATCATTAAAAAGATAAACAGTCGAATACGCCTTTTCTTTTGTCCCACTAGTTTCTTGGGGGATGCCGCTAAGTGAATCTATATAAAAACAGCTGTTTCCCTTCCTTATGCTTTGCGCAATAGCAAAGGAGGAATGTGTAGGCTGTAAACAAAACGCCAGACAAAAGTTTCTGGGGTTGAGTGAAAAGCAAAAACGCCTGAGATTTGCTAATTTAACAGGGCTACAATTCCCACACTTTTGACTACAATAGATCGTTTGACTAATGTAATTTTAGCAAATTATAAAAATTATTACACTCTAGGAAAGCATTTTTTTTTACCGTTTGAGTTTTCTACACCAGTTGTAAATAGTTTGATTGACGTTAAACCTTAAGTTATGTGCCCAAAGGTTTATGCAGGAATAGTTACGAAACAGCAAGCTACAATGACATTTACAAATAAGCATCCTGTAGGCAGGCAGCATTCGGAGAAGTTCAGAAATTTTCAGGTAAGCCTTAAGTTCATATATTCAATAAAAATTGTGTGCATTTTATACATTTTAGTTTCTTTTTCATTGAGGGAAAAATACGTTACTCAAAAATGATTGAAAACTGATATTTTAACAATTAAGCATCATGTAGGTTTTTCAGTTAAAAATACTATTAAGGGACCGCCGAAGTAGTAAGGCTGGCCCTGAAGATGCCTATAATAAAATACAAAGGTAGTTTCCATTTTCCATCAACCACCGAAAATAGAAGTTCAGATAATTTATAGCCATGCTCATTTTCTGGGGGAGGGAGGTTGTTTGCCTTGCAGGGAGATGAACCCCTGTATCTCCCTGAAAGCTACGGCCCTGCTGTATGTATGGCCCCTTGTTTCTTTTCTGGTATTTTAGCATTACTTGTGTTCCGTCATATAATCTTTCACTTCTTAAATTTAGGGGCAACTACATATTCTTTGACCTTATTAATATTTTTACGGTATTCTGTTCTTTCCTCTTCCTAGGCCTATATTAAATGTAAAAATATTCTTAAGAAAAAGAAATGACTATGTTCTCTTCCTTTTTAAGTACAGAATTCTACCAGTGGCCGAGACGGTTTGTCTGCTAGTTTCTTGCCGCAAGTGACCACGTTCATGTTCGGCTCGCAGTTTGGGTGCTATTTTAATTCTTCGCTTCATATTCTCTATAGCCTACCAGCAGCTATGGATAAGGCAGGTGGTACATCACCTAGCTTTAGGCTGCTTTAAATTATGCTCAAGGATGTAAAAAATTAAAAGGAAAAGATTAATTATTCTAAAGTAAATACTCTGTATCCATGCTATATTTTCCGAATTAGAAGAATTTAATTTTCTTAGATCTGATTTTACATATGTAAAGTTAAAACTACCTTCATCAGAAAAAAAGAAAAACGTATGGAAGAGGAGGTATTTATTTTAATTTGGCACCTATATTTTATTTATTATTTTCCATTGTAGTTTTTTATAGTATTTTAAAGTTATAGTACTATTATTATCGTCCTTCACTGATAAAGGACTTCTGTTTGTAAATATTGAAATTAATTATTATAAAGACTTGCAGTCAAAAGGCAAACCTGTAACGTGCTGCCATCTAACGACTGAGTTTTCAGAATATTCAAATCATTGTTTTGCATATGTATTTTTTAAGAATATACATGTGTGTTTATGTGTTTAGTGCGCTGCTTTTAACGGTAGAGCAGACCGGTGACGGTTGCAGGAGTGTGCCAACCGAGGGAGGGGGGAGGGTCATATCTCTATAAATTCGAATAAAGTAGGCGACATCAAGAGCTACTTTAATTTGCTTACAAGCTTAACAGTAGAAAACACGGATGTGTAAAACATCCAGAAAATTCAAAATTTTGTCCCTTTCTTGGGGGGCACGTGCTCCTGTATCCGCTACCGCTTTACAACAGCCCTTACTTCAGTCTGACTTTTACGTTACACAGCTTCAGTTATTAAGGTGAGTACGCTTACTTTGAAGTTAGTGGATAAAATATCGAGGGAAAACATTCTTTCTTTGGTGACAATTTTTTTTGTTGAAATTTTCTGTAATTTCCCTTTACTTTTGAAATGTCACATCCAGAACTGCCATATCTGGCATCATTGATATCAAGATCTTTGTTGCCTTTGCTTTCGTTACAAGATAAAGCGTCCAAGTTTTTTACGTTAAATTCTAGCAAAATTCGGATGCTTCAGTTATGTCTTCACCCGTTGAGCAATTCATATCTCTGTAGAGCTAAATTCCTGGAAGTTTAGAAGTTTATAAGACCATTTCTGTACATAAACATCTTTACCTCATTTTAAAATAATTTTTTATCCCTGTAGAAAGTTTTATGGTTTATATTGTGAACTACACTCATCGTCAAACAAAAAAAAAAAAAAAAAAAAAAAAAATAGTTGCACCCAGAAGGAAGCAACCGACAGGAATGAAACTTGGAGGGTAGGTTTGACATCATCAGACAAGCAAATAATTCAAGTATTACGCTCGGCCGCGTATGCGACGCAAGCAAGGAGGTGTCGTTGCGCTGTGCCTGACCGGCTATATAAGATCGTCCCGTTGCGTGTGCTTGCCATTCTGACTCATGCTGTTGTATTGGTTGCATTCTTTGCAAGTGAAGTATGCCTCGGAGAAAATTTCGGAAGCAATTCGAGCAGTTGGAGGAGTTCGAGAGGGGCGGCGTCGTCAGGCTCCGGAAAGAGGGATGGTCTTATCGCCGAATTGCGCCCCATACCGGACGTGCGGATATCACCATAGCACACTGTTGGCGGAAGTGGATATAACAAGGCACGCAGCAGCGACAGGAAGGTTCTGGGAGAACTAGACGAATCACGGGGAGAGAGGACCGACGGGTTGTCTAACATGTGCGGAGTGACCCAACAGCCACGATTGCGGATATTCAGCGAGCAGCTCCATGTATCGTCCGATTAGTACCAGCACCATTGGAAGACGGCTGCACGACGTTGGACTACACGCATGAAGACCGTTACGACGACTGCCCTTAACACCGTTGTATCGTCGCCAAAGACTGCAATGGTGTCGTGCCAGACTTTCATGGAGTCACGCAGAACAGCAGCGGGTGATCTTCAGCGACGAGTCCCGCTTTTGTCTTGGAGGAGACGACCATCGAATCCGTGTGTGGAGGCACCGTGGTCAGCGCCAAGATGAACGGTTTGTTGTCGAGCGTCACACGTCCAGCTGGCCTGGTGTCATGGTGTGGGGTGCAATTGCCTACGATGCCAGATCACCTTTGTTGTTCATTACAGGCACTCTAACAGCCCAACGTTACGTTACTGAGGTACTGAAACCAGTGGCCCTACCTTTTCTGAACGCTCACTCCGGTGCGATTTTCCCACAGGACAACGCTCGTCCGCATACTGCTGCTGTCTCGAGAGCTTGCCATCAAGAGACTGACTGACACTCTGCCATGGCCAGTCGCATCGCCATACCTATCGTGGATTGAAAATGTGTGGGGTGCGCTATCCGCACTCCACCGCTACCGCATATTAAGCAGGAACTGCGTGAGAAGATTCAAGCTGTATGGGGTGGCTTATCGCAGGACACCATTAAGAACCTGTACAACTCTATGCCGAGGCGTCTGACATGCTGTGTGAGCAAACATGGAGGCCCGACGCCATACTGAGGGACACTATTTATTGGCGTGTAGCTCAACAAATATTGCCCATATCAGCCTCAATGTTTAATCAGTTATTGTTCCTGGTAACCTTTATTTTCCTCCTGAATAGCATTACAATCCGACATGTCCTTCTGGGGGCATTCAGCAGTGGATATCGCGAAAAAGTGATAGCAAAATATACGTGTATTTTTTATTTTTATTTTTTTGCGATAGCAGCATGTGGATCCTGGGCATAATAAAATCTCTTCGTAATTAGGGACGAAACGGGCTTGCATATTTTAAAGAAGAACACGGATATTTCTCCTTCCGGAATGGCTGAGTATGAGTGTAAAATTGTTCTTACCTTGGCTGAAAAAACTGGTTACGTCTGTAAAAGAGAAACAGGAGTCGCTCGTGGGTTACTTACGGGCCGTTTGCCCCAAAACTCATTCTAATCATGTACATAATGATGTGTTGCAGATGTACAATGACCGCCCCGGTGGCGCAGTGGTCTAAGCGTTGGCTTATGACCATTCGTCCGAGAAGGATTCGGGTTCGAATCCCGGTGAGACATGAATGTTGTGTTTGTTTGTCTTGCGGCAGTGGCTCTCTCCCTTCCCTGGAACCAGTGGCCTTAAATTAAGGACGGACGACTGCTTATAGCCCATTGAGTTGCTCATGGTGGTCGTTAAACCTTCAATAAAAAAAGATGTGCAATGTGAAGCAAAATGTTAGTGTGGTGAAGATAAATATTCTCTGGTGGTGTATCCATGTTTGAAATAATAACTGATAAGGTGCTTACTAAAATCTTTTATTCGGCCCAACTGGCAGGAAAGAAAGCGGAAGGTCAAGAAACTAGTGGGACGACCATGTTCAGGAATGCCTGCAAAATAAAAATATAATTAATACGCTTCACAAAAGGTGTTGTCTGAGATTTGTGTTGGATTGTTGTAAATGGAGTTGTTTGCTACTTCAAATCTAACATCATCAGCAACTTAGATTTAGCTGATGAACTTTATCTCCCTTTGAGAACCCAGCCTCCGAATATCCTGGAACAGCTTTAGGGATATAAATATATGTATGTATTTATTGTAACTTCCAGGTATTATGAACTTTTAAACTTCCAGGATTTAGCTCTACAGAGATACATGGAAGCAACGAAATGTTCAAAGTAACATATAGCAAGCTTTATTTCTGTCATTCTTATTCAAGCACATTAATTCTTTGTGTTCAGCATTTCTAGCCAAGTGCTGATCTGTCTAATCTCCTCTTGTTCTTATAACATGGTTTTGAATACCGGATAAGACAGTTTACTTTCAGTTGTTTGAGTTCTTACTCTTTTCTGAATCCAGTTGCTTTAAATGTGGCATCACGCATTACTCTTGATATTAAGTGTTTATGGGGTGCTTACGATAAAGCAAAAATATAAGTAAATAAATGAAGAAATAGGTTAAAGTTGAAAAAATTAGAAACTTTGTGGTGAGAAATATTTCGGCCTCGATGCAAAAGAGACATTCCTGAATTATTTTTTTTTTAATCTTTTTCAAGAAATACTAGACATTTATCATGCAGTAGAAGTTACGAAACACACTGTTAAAAAATGTATTTTTCCTTAAAAAAGAAATGATTAACTTATTTTCTCTTTGCAGGAATGAAACCTCAATAGTTACGTTGAATTTTTATCAACACAACAAAAGGGTTCAAGAACTGATTTACAATCAAGAGTACATTCTTCGGGCAGCAATGACAAAACCTGATAGTAAGTATCTATATATTCATTTAGAATTAGATCATTTTCGCACTTCTTTGACTTTGGCCTTAAGACACAGGGATTTTCAGATTTGTTCCGAATCCGAAGTCACACGCAAGTTACGTGGATTATTATAATCTACTTGCGTGAAAACCCGACATAATGTCTGACGTATATTCTAATTGACCTTTCATTTTTAATTGTTTTCTCTATGTAAATCTTCAGTTGATTCTCTTTAAGCGTTTCAACATTAACGTTAAATTTTCTCGCTCACGGAATATTGTCTGGCTACAATCTTGAGGCCAAGGGTGAAAGGCGTATGAATGGGTGATAATCAAGATCGCTGATATGCATATCATCATCATCATCATTGTTAACCATTATCAATCCACTGCTGGACGAAGGTCTCCCCAAGTTTCCTCCACAACGGTCTGTCTTGTGCCAGTCTCCTCCATGTCACCCCTGCATACTTTCGAATTTCATCCACCCATATATAATGTGTTATTCTAGCAAGCTGTGTGGTGCGTTAGTGGTAGTCGTGGAGGCTGTAGGAATCTGTAAACTGTATTCTTTGATGAAGATGGCGTCTATTGATCTGTGGAGTTTACTATATGTATATTTCGTGTTAGTCTTTTCAAACTACTACTTTGTTTACTAATACAAGTTAATTTGACTAAGTGCCTAGTGTGTTATTGGAGCTATGACTCAGTGAAGTGTGCCGGAAAAAAAGGCGAACTCTAAGTAAATCATTCTTGAACTTTATTTGAGTGACTATGTTACACTTAAGGTGAGAGGATAAGAAGAGTGAACTTTACGTAGTGTTTCCTACATATAAACAGGCCTGGCCCAGTGGAACAGTGGTCTAAGCACAGACTTATGACCGTTCGTCCGAGAAGGGTCTAGGTTCTAATCCCGGTGAGGCATGATGTTGTGTTTGGCCTACGGCCCTGGCTCTCTCCCTTCCCCGGAACCAGTGGCCTAAAATTAGGACGGGCGACTGCTTATAGCCCATTGAATTGCTCACGGTGGTCGTTAAACTCCCAAAGAAAAAAAAAAAAGAGCATATATACAGGTGTCAAATAGTAACGAACGCTACGATTGCAGAAATTAAAAAAATAAACCGTTTACATTTTAGATGCTATCTTAAATTGGCGTTGCTGCCCCGATGGCAAAGTGGTCTAGGCGATGGCCCCTGATCATTCGTCCGAAAGGGGTCCGGGTTCGAATCCCGGTGAGGCATGAATGTTGTGTTTGTTTTACGGCACTAAACTCACTAACCACCCTAACCTGGTTAGTGAGTTTAATTGTGCCCTTCCCTGGAACCAGTGACCTTAAATTAGGGACGGGCGACTGCTTATAGCCTACTGAGTTGCTCATGGTGGTCGTTAAACCTCCAATAAAAAAAAAAGTTTAATTATGAGCTACCACCCTGACCAGACCCGGTTAGTGAGGTTTAATTGTTCGCTGAGCACTCTAACTTGGTTAGTGCGTTTAATTCTACGCTGACCACCCTAACCTGGTTAGTGAGGTTTAATTGTACGCTGAACACCCTAACCTGGTCAGTGAGTTTAATTGTACGCTGATAACCCTAAACTGGTTAGTGAGTTTAATTGTACGCAGATAACTTTAACCTGGTTAGTGAGTTTAATTCTATGCTGACCATCTTTAACTGGTTAGTGAGTTTAATTGTACGCTGAGCACCCTAACCTGGTTAGTGAGTTTAATTGTATGCTGATCATCCTAACCTAGTTAGTGAGTTTAATTGTACGCTGACCATCCTGAACTGGTTAGTGAGTTTAATTGTACGCCGAGCACCCTAACCTGGTTAGTGAGTTTAATTCTACGCTGACCACCCTGGACTGGTTAGAGATTTAGATATATACAGAATGCACGGGTCCGAAAAGATGGTGGTTAGGAATGATTGTTAGATCACCAGTCGAAAAGAGAGGGTACATTAACTGCATTATAATTTTCTTGAAAGGATTATACTACGTTCACAGGGTTTTGGCATTTCTTTTCACAGCTTGCACTTATTTAGCAAAATTTATGTAAACACTGAAATTCTGTTCTCCAGTGCACCCTATTAGACAATTGAATTATCTTTGGTTCTTCAAACATATTCAAAGGTGTAAATGCGTATCAAAAACTTTCAAAACTCTCATTTTTGCATGTCTTGCATGTATGCTCATTGCTGTACATTATAAATGTGTGTACATAATTTTGCAGAATTCACATCTTCCAAATTTGTATGGTGTAATCCCGTATTTCATTCATTGATATTCTGCGCCTCCGGGCAATCATGGGAATGAATTCTAAACTTTCAGATTCTCTATATATGAATGCCGGTTGCTTCGACTAGCGAATCCTGTGATGATTGTATTCAAATTAATCGGAAACTTGACTCTTGGCTGTTCTGGGTGGTGTAGCGGTTATCATACTCGAGCACTATCCGGGAGACGCAGGTTCGATTACCGCTCCAGGACAAAAAAAAAAAAATTAAGTTTTCGGATATTCTTTGCTTATCCATGTGATCATGATTCACTAAACATGAATGCCGGTTGCTTCGACTAGCTAATCCTGTGATGGTTATATTCAAGTTAATCGGAAACTTGAGACTTGGTTGTTCTGGGTGTTGTAGTGGTTAGCATACCCGGGCGTTATCTGGGAGACGCGTGTTCGAGTCCCGCTCCAGGACGATGAAAATTTCAAGTTTTCGGATGTTATCTGACTTACCATCCCTGTCACATTTACACTAAAAATCGATTGTCATCTTCCAAATTTGTATCCATGTGATTTTTACACCAATAAACGGATTCCCATCTTCCAAATTTGTATTGTTCAATGTTTAAGTTTTGGTATTTTCAGCAGCACTTCGCATATGCTCTTATTATTGCGTTTTCATCGACAAGAATCAGGCCACTGAACAGTTCTTTTATTTACGGGAATTATAATAGCCATTTCTTCTATATTACACTGGTGTTCGACGGAAGTTCCGTAAGCGTTAACACTTTCCATTCTTCCGTCGTTTGAGGTTTTCAATCATTTGTCTTCATCGTGCTGTATCTCTGTTGAACAATTTCAGACGCTACCAATCTCAATGGCATTAACAAGAAAAAAACAAAACAAAAAAACGCTGGTCATAATTACCTAAGCAGAATTTTTAAGACCTTTTTTCCTCAAATTCCGAAAATACCTTTACTAGTTCTGTTGAGTAGAGAACAGCGATAAAAACCATGTAATCTTTCTGCAGACCAGATGTAAAACATTTTGACGATCATGAAAATTTTTGCTTGGCATAAACAATTGGCTGTTTCCTTTAGGAATGGTTATCTAATTATGCCCATTTAGTTTAAATCGTCTCACGGTTACTTTGAGCAGTGAGTGTAACCACGTCCGTTTTGTCTCAGTTTGGAGGTCATCCATTGTTTCCGGAAAGCATGCCCATCAGGATTTCCCGCAATGCATAAAAAAATGTAAAGAAAAATAAAAAAAAAATGCCTAATGGAGCGCATAAAAGCATTCTCAAAACATTTCATTCACCATTTGAAATCCATTTAGCGAAAGCGTTTATGAATAATAGGCAACAGTTGCCTGCCACTAAACGCATTGTTTGTGGAATCACGTTCCAATCTTCTGAAGAGGTTGCAACCGGTTTTAACAAAGAAATTTCATTTCGTTTTCTTAACTACTGATACCCTGAAGCTTCCCTCAATTTTCCTGTCTGCGTTTTTATTTATTTTGTTTGAAAAAAAAAAAAAAAACCTTCGCAAGGGTATATTCTTTTGAACATCTCATAAAGTTGATCTGATAATTTAACACGTCCAATCAGGGATCCAGAGGGAGGAATCTTGAATAATCCAGAAGAATTCGTTATTGTTTAAATGATCCTATAACACTGAAGTTGTCACAGTAAATTTTTAATGTCGGATTATTTTCTTTTTAAGCTCTTCTATTCGGAGTGTGGCTTATCATTACTTCATTTCCTTCCTACATGTTTTTAAACTGTTAATCAGTTTAACTGGAACAGCAGCGTTATGCAAAATAGCCTTCTCGATTAAAATAATAACAAAAACGGGGCAAATATAGCATAAAGTCTATAACTGATAAAATGGTAACCTGTTTTTTAACTATACTAACAGTAACTTATTTAGCCGTTTTAATTTACAGAACGAAATAATATTAAAATATCGGGCAGTTCACACGGTTTCTTAAACCGAGAAGGAATTTTGCAGAATGAAATTTCTGTGCTTGAATACTTGGGATTACAGTCAGTGATTTTTATTCATCATAATACGATTACTGAATATATTCAACAGCTAACACGGTTGTGATCCGCTGTTCTGGATTTTTCCTTAACAAGCGCATTCTTCGTCGTTGAATCATTGCCGCTTGCTAATGGGCACATGGCGATTCTGGTACTAAACACTAATTACAGTTAGAGTTGCACGATAAGAAAAATCGTCTGTGGGAAGAAGCAGTTACTGCGGCGAACCTGAAAATGCACTCATGGGGCGAAACATTATAACATCACTATATGAGCGACGTTTCTACAATTCAACGTATGAAAATGGCTTGCTAGCAGAGGTTGCTTTTAAAAAAACGGGTGGAGACCAAGAGATATACTAAGGGCCTTGGATCATGGATGAAAGTTTTCCGTCCAGGGGAAGGAATTCCGTCTTTTACAAATTTCCGTAAACGGAAGTTACACGGGATGAAAATTTCTCCCGTAAGAGTAAAAAAAAAACCTCATGATGTTCCCTCTGTCATGTATTGTTGTTAAATATCAATTTATTTCATAAATGTTTGTATCTCAGCTTGATATAGGGGGTAAGTCAAAAGATTTTACTTTGCATTTCGAGCTTTGCATTCGCTGGTACTCTGATTTGTATCAACGAATGCATGTTCTATGAGTTGCTGTGAAAACGCTGCTGTCAGTTAGGGCGAAACATGGGCGGTACCAGTAATATATATATATATACACTGACGGAAAAAAATCCCAACACCACGAAAAAATAGTTGTAGAGGAATGAAATGGCGGCAATACATTTGTATAGGTAACATATTTAATCGATTAAGGTTTCAAAGAACACAGCTTATTGTAAGCGCGAGAAGAGACATTTTAAATGTGAAATGCTGGTACATTAATAACCGGTGTAACCGCCAGAATGTTGAATGCAAGCACGCAAACGTTCATGCATTGTGTCTTACAGGTGCTGGATGTCAGTTTGTGGGATGGAGTTCCATGCCTGTTGCACTTGGTCGGTCAGTACAGGGACGGTTAATGCTGGTTGGGGGTGACGCTGGAGTTGTCGTACAATGATGTCCCATACGTGCTCGATTGGTGAAAGATCTGGTGATCTAGCAGGCCACGGCAACATATCGACACTCTGTAGAGCATGTTGGGTTACAACAGCGGTATGCGGGCAAGCGTTATCCTGTTTGAAAACACCCCCTGGAATGCTGTTCATGAATGGCAGCACAACAGGTTGAATCACCAGACCAACGTACAACTGTGCCGTCAGGGTGCGTGTGATAACCACGAGAGTGCTCCTGCTGTCATAGAAGATTGCTCCCCAGACCTTAGCTCCAAGGTGTAGGTCCAGTGTGTCTCGGCCGCAGACAGGTTGGTTGCAGGCGCTCACCTGGCCTCCTTCCAACCAACACACGGCCATCACTGGCACCCAGGCAGAACCGGCTTTCATCAGAAAACACAACAGATCTCCACTCCGTCCTCCGAATGAGCTCTAGCTTGACACCACTGACGTCGCAAACGGCAGTGGTTTGGAGTAAGTGGAATGCACGCTACAGGGCGTCTGGCTCGGAGCTGTCCTTCAAGTAACCGATTTGTAACAGTTCGTTGTGTCACTGTGGCGGCAACTGAAGCTCGAATTGCTGCCGCAGACGAGGTACGATGCGCCACGGCCATACGTCGTACACAGCGGTCTTTCCTCTCAGTAGTGCCCCGTGGCTGGCCGGAACCCGGTCTTCTTGAGGCAGTACCTTCCCTTGACCATCGCTGCCAACAATCATGCACAGTGGCTACATTCCTGCCAAGTCGTTCTGCAATATTGCGGAAAGAAAATCCACCTTCTCGTAGCCCTATTACACGACCTCATTCAAACTCCGTGAGCTGTTGATAATGGCTTCTTCGTCTTCTTAAAGGCATTCTTGACTAACATCAACACCCTACGTCGAATCTCAACGATAACTAACGCTCACGAACGTTACAGCGCGTATTTACAGCAAGCCTGCTTTGCATGTTCCAAGGGGCGCTACTAGCGCCACACGTATGCGCCGAGCGCGAAATTTGCATAGATGTCATCTTACAGATGTACTCTCACCGCCTACCAACTGTCGTTTATCTAACACAACCCCTTCTTGGTGTTGGGATTTTTTTCCGTCAGTGTATATATATATATATATATATATATATTGCCCCCCCCCCCATATATATATATATATATCATTGTCAACCATTATCAGTCCACTGCTGGATGAAGGCCTCACCTAAATTTCCTCCACAACAGTTTGTCATGAGCCACTCTCCTCCATATTACTACGGCATGTTTTCGAATTTCATCCATCTATCTTCCATGTGGTCTTTTTCTTGGTCTTTTTCTGTCCCTTGGTATCCAGTCTAAAATTTCGGTTGTCCGTTCTTCTGGCAATATCTACAGCACATTGCCATTTCAGGGATTTTATTCTGATCATGATGATTTCCAATCTTGTCGTTTCCTTTATACATGATTTCCTCATCTTATTGTTCCTGGTTAAACCAAGCATGTATCTCTTCATGCTCCATGGATATACGGTATATAACGTAGATTTATTTAACTCACCTTCGTTTTGCGGATAACGAAATCATTTTTGCAACTATTCATTCAGAGCTGCAGAGTATGATCCAAGAACTTGCTAACAAGAGTAAAGTGGGACCAAAAATGAACTTTCAGGAGATAAAACTGATTTACAATATTTATACAAAAAGTGAATATTTATCGATTGACGTGAAAATTATCTAGATAACTGATGTCCACATTTACCTTTAGCAATAGATTTCAAGCTAGGGTAACATTGATGATGAAATTAATCGCCGTATAAAACTTGGCTAGAGAGCTTTTGAAAAAAGTATGGAGAGATGCATGCTTGATGTAACCAGGAAAGATAAAAAGAGGAACACGTGGATAAGAAAAATTACAAGAGCGGAAATTATCATGAGCAGAGTACAATCCCTGAAATGGCAATGGGCTGGACATATTGCCAGGAGAATGGCCCACCGATGGACAACCAAATTTTTGGCCTGGATTCCAAGCGACAGGAAAATACTCAGAAGACCACATGGCAGATAGATGGATGAAATTCGAAAGCATACCGGAGTAACATTGACAATGATGATGATGATGATGATGATGATAGAAATACGTGTATAAGGGGTTTACATCTCACAGTGTAGGTTACTCTATTCCATGGTTAGCTGCGCGGAATACTGTATGCGGCTAAGTAAAGTCTTTATAAAAGAAAATACAAACGTGTATAACTTTCTTTATCAGTTATAATTTTCAGTAAATTTATTTCCACGCTATGCATTTCTATTTTTACGCCCCTCAGAGCACAAGTTGCACAGTCGGATTGTTTTTACTTGGCACTTGATGATAATGAAATCGCCTATTTTGTTGCGTTCAAGCATTTTGGGTGCGACATGTCGAAGGAGGTGATTTCCGATGCTGAGAGACAACAGACGAGAGCTTCTCTAGTCACTTGTTCCCAGCGGGGCTAAGAGTTTAAGACCCATTACCAAGACAGTCCCACCCTTTGGATCATCCCCCACCCACTCCATTGTTGTCTCCTCCATTGTCTCACATTGCTTGCCGGGGAGACAGATCTCACTTTTCCTTTAAGAAGGATCACTTAAGAGACAAAAAAGCCCTCTTCCCTCTTTCAGATCAAGCAATGTTTACTGCCATGCTTTCCACAAGAATTCCGCACCGCACTAGGGTGAGATTAGTTCGGAACTCTTCGCCTGCTGCTCCCATTTTACTGCAAATCATATGTGTTTAGACCCGGGAAGAGCTTGCTGCACCTCCAAAATCAGGCGATTCCATTTTCGTCAAGTGCCAAAAAATCTGACTATACATAGACTCGTGGAGCCAATAGTCGTAAAAGGCGGCCAGAAACAAGGGTATAAAAGGTATCTGTTGTTAAACGTCAAGTAAAGGACATGTTGTCTCGAAAATGTCGCACAGACACCGTTTAAGCGATGGTATGCGATGGCGGATGATTGGGATACTGCAGGATGGGCAGTGGACAATTCCAATCGGATGAGGTAAATTGGCTTCGTGTGTTTTGAATGGCTGTCAACAAGCTCTGGAGAGAGTTCCAAAATATAGGAAGTGTTTGTAGACGACCTGTACAATGTCGCCCATGGTGAACTTCCATCCCCGATGATTGCTTTCTTCCCTTAACTGCAAGACGTAATAGAAGCATGACATTTAATCAGCTGGCTTCAAAGCTGACGCAGCAACTGGACGACCAGTATCCCGCTGGACAGTGACCATAATGATTCAGGAAAGCGGTCATTATGCCGGGCGACATGTGGTGTTCGTGTCACTGACATTTTACCACAGGACAGAAAGATTATGTTTGGCTCGGGAACATATTCACTGGACACGTGAACAGCGGTCTAGCGTTCTCTTTCACGGATGTGTCGCGTTTCGCTTTGCAAACGGATTCGTAACGTGTGTTCATCTGGTGAGAACGTGGCATGTGTTGCCATCCATGAAACCCCCGTGAGAGGGATGCATTTGGAGGCGTTGGTTGTACGGCGTGGTCAGACAAAAAGCGCAACGGACGAACCCGTCCTGCACCTACTTACCAGATGTTCATTAATGCTATCCGCTATGGAAATGAGATCGCAGCACCTCATGTTCGCAGCTGCTGTCTCCCCAGAATTCGTTTTAATGCATGATAACGCCCGCATCCATACCACACGACTGGTGCTGGAATACCTTGAAAATGAAAGTGTTGACGTCATTGAGTGGCGCGCAAGGTCTCTGGACCTTAATCCTATAGGACACCTGTGAGACGCTTTACGGAGATTGGTTGGTGCTCTGAGACCCCATCGCCAAGAAACGTTTAGGAGCTGCAAAGTGCCTTTGTACAGCAGTACGACAGACTGACCTCAGAACTTATTGACTCTCTTTTTGGACAACATGCCGTGGCGCTGTCAGTCACGTGTCACCATGAGAGGTGATCACACACCATATGAAGGCCAAAGTATGTCCTTCTGGTATGTCTGCTAATTTCTATACTTATGTTTTTTATTATTAGAATAATACCGTTTATTTGAAATGCATTGATTTTCATTTTGGAGTACATTACGTGTTGCTGTCCATGCTGTTGTTTTGCCGCGTTTCGATGTAATACCTCTAACCGTTTCCTCACAATTAGTATTTGTGTTTGTAATTTAGCTTTCGTACATGAATGTGGTTCTTCAAAGCTGGTATGAACAATTTAACGATTAAATGATTTTTACGCTCCGATTCCGCATCCATTTATTGCTTTGTTATGCACGTTTTTGTACACCACGATATCACAGGAATATTCCGCAAATTAATTGGTCAACTGTGTCCTATAAAGAGCAGAAAAATTCCACTATTTATGTTTTTGATAATAGACATTATATTTAAAATCTTGCTGATCATCATATTTAGAGGAAAAGGATCTATTCTGAGGATAAACATAATACTGTTCTTTTATTTTGCCTGAACGTATTAGATTTTTATATTTAATTGTGTGTACTATATAATGAGTTTTGCTACAAAAACTTATCATGTTAGTTTTATAGCAAAACTTTATAGTTGTCTTCATTTCTTTTCAGATATTCACAAGTTGAAAGTCAGGTCGTGTCTCAGCTTTGCGCCAAACAACACCGAAGTACAACTGGTTGATGCAAATGGGTGAGTTTTGTCAATCTCCTGTACCTATGTGCGTGCGCAGCCAGTGCCAATTCAAGGCATGTTTTCTCCCCGATGCAAAATCCCTTTTCAGCTCCCCTTTGTGAACTTTTCGCTGGTGAAATATTTTCGAATTTCATGTACACAAATGCATTTGGCTCCCCATCGCGTCAAATTCCAAAAAGTTACAGATAAGATGCTCTGTGTCTCTTCTATGCATGCGGTGACGTAAAATATCAAGTGGTAAATCAGGATTTCATTCGTGTTAACAGATCTGCAAAAAACGTTCTGCTTGTAAAAAGGAACAAATCAACAAAATTCGAGTCTTAAGAACTTTCACTCCTTATTGTTCAAAATTTTAGCAGCTCTTAGATTTGTTTCGAACAAAACATATAAATACGCTTTCATTTCATTAGAAAAAGAAGAAAGTGAAAGGGAAGAAAGGTTCATTGACAGGGGTGAAAAGCAAGATAGCTTGTGGTAGAGGTGGGCGGTATTAGTGTAGCACGAATCCACCTGCGAGAAATTGTTTCCTCTTCAGTGTAGCACGTATCCTCCTGTAAAAAACTATTTCCGTCAGTGTAGAACGTATCCATCTGTGAAAAGAACTAATTTTGAACTTATTATATAACATTTTTGTATTTTCGGTGTATTTTTTTTTTTTTTTTGATACAATGAAAATAAAATACTCATACGTACATTAACTTTCACACTAGAGGAAATTGTCAAACTATTTCAGTTACAATGCTCTTAAATTGGTGTCTGCTCATGCTCAGTTTACCACCAGTATTCGGGCAAATGTCCAGGAAGCAAGACACCACGGGTGCCACGCATGTTTCTCAAAATTTTTGTTTTCACGTGACCCCAGTTGGTTTCAATGTTTTGAGTGTGGACACCAGCTAAGGGGTCAATGAAACCAGACTATTGCTATTAGAGCAATAGCCTCGGAACCAGACTATTTCTTTAACAGCCTGGGAACCAAGCACAGGCCCTTGCAGCTCAATGTTCAAATGTAACAAAAAATGAAACATTGGGTCTACGGGTTCAAAAAACCCGTTTCAAGACTATAAAGTATAATATGTCATTTATTTACACAGGTTGATACGTGCTTTAATGACGGGGATAAGTTTTTTTTATACACTGACGGAAAAAAAAATCCCAACACCAAGAAAGGGTTGTGTTAGATAAACGACAGTTGGTAGGCGGTGAGAGTACATCTATAAGATGTACTTGTATTTACAGCAAACCTGCTTTGCATGTTCCGAGTAGCGCCCCTCGGAACATGCAAAGCAGGTTTGCTGTAAATACGCGCTGTAACGTTCGTGAGCGTTAGTTATCGTTGAGATTCGACGTAGGGTGTTATGTTAGTCAAGAATGCCTTTGAGAAGACGAAGAAGCCATTATCAACTGGGCTACGAGAAGGTGGATTTTCGTTCCGCAATATTGCAGAACGACTTGGCAGGAATGTAGCCACTGTGCATTATTGCTGGCAGCGGTGGTCAAGGAAAGGTACTGCCTCAAGAAGACCGGGTTCCGGCCGGTCACGTGGCACTACTGAGAGGGAAGACCGCCGTGTACGGCGTATGGCCGTGGCGCATCGTACCGCGTCTGCGGCAGCAATTCGAGCTGCAGTTGCCACCACAGTGACACAACGAACTGTTACAAATCAGTTACTTGAAGGACAGCTCCGAGCCAGACGCCCTGTAGCGTTCATTCCACTTACTCCAAACCACTGCCGTTTGCGACGTCAGTGGTGTCAAGCTAGAGCTCATTGGAGGACTTAGTGGAGATCTGTTGTGTTTTCTGATGAAAGCCGGTTCTGCCTGGATGCCAGTGATGGCCGTGTGTTGGTTAGAAGTAGGCCAGGTGAGCGCCTGCAACCAACCTGTCTGCTCCCGAGAACACTGAACCTACACCTGGAGTTATGGTCTGGGGAGCAATTTTCTATGACAGCAGGAGCACTCTCGTGGTTATCCACACGCACCCTGACGGCACAGTTGTACGTCGGTCTGGTGATTCAATCTGTTGTGCTGCCATTCATGAACAGCATTCCAGGGGTGTTTTCCAACAGGATAACGCTCGCCCGCATACCGCTCTTGTAACCCAACATGCTCTACAGAGTGTCGACATGTTGCCGTGGCCTGCTAGATCACCAGATCTTTCACCAATCGAGGACGTATGGGACATCATTGGACGACAACTCCAGCGTCACATCCAACCAGCATTATCCGTCCCTGTATTGACCGACCAAGTGCAACAGGCATGGAACTCCATCCCACAAACTGACATCCAGCACCTGTACGACACAATGCATGTACGTTTGCGTGCTTGCATTCAACATTCTGGCGGTTACACCGGTTATTAATGTACCAGCATTTCACATTTTAAATGTCTCTTCTCGCGCTTACAATAAGCTGTGTTTTTGAAACCTTAATCAATTAAATATGTTACCTATACAAATGTATTGCCGCCATTTCATTCCTCTACAACTATTTTTTCGTGGTGTTGGGAATTTTTTTCCGTCAGTGTAGGTGGATACGTGCTACACTGAAGGGGAAACAATTTCTCGGAGGTGGATACGTGCTACACTAATACGGAGGTGGGCTTAACATTGATTTCCCTGTCATTGTGATAACGGTGACAATTCCGCGAAAGTAACAGTGACAAAATCCCCGTTTACGACAGGGATGACGAAACTACAAAGAAGACGGAACTGTGAGTCACCATCTTATTTGTAACAGTGACGAAATCATTGTTTACGACAGGGGTGACGAAACTATAAAGAAGCCGGAACTGTGATCCACCGTCTTACTTCTAATGGTGACAAATTCACTGTTTACGGTAGTGGCGACGGAACTGTAAAGAAGCCAGAACTGTGAGTCACCGTCTTACTTGTAACAGCGACAAAATCATTGTTTACGACAGGGGTGACAGAGCTACAAAGAAGACGGAACGGTGAGTCACCGTCTTACTTCTAATGGTGATCAAATCACTGTTTAAGGCAGCGGTGACGGAACTGTAAAGAAGACGGAACGGTGAGTCACCGTCTCACTTCTAATGGGGATAAATTCACTGTTTAAGGCAGCGGTGACGGAACTGTAAAGAAGCCGGAACAGTGATTCACCGTCTTACTTGTAACAGTGACAAATTCACTGTTTACTGCAGGAGCGACGGAGCTGTAACGGAACAGCGACCCACCGTCTCGCTTGTATCAGCGATAAAATCATTACAATCAGCTCGCTTTGAATTCTTTGTTTACAAGGGAATGCACAGCGAAAGCCAAAGCAAAAGCTATCTGAAGCGTGAAAACAGGGGGGACTAAAAGAAACCTCACATCCCTATTGATTTCCATGATGTTTCAACAGACACGGAGACAAATTGTTTAGTTATGGTGACGTGCTAACAGGAACTATGAAGTAACAGACATTTTGAACCCGAACCATTGATCAGACATGACTAACGGTGGCATTTTTATCAGTGATTTTGGAAATGTTACTTCTTGTCACTAATCATAACGGCGATAAAGTAACAATGACGTGATTTCCGACCTAGTCGCGGAGCAGTGGTCTAAGCGATGGCTTCTGATAATTATTTCGTCCGAGATGGGTCCAGGTTCGAAACCCGGTGAGGCATCGATGTTGTGTTTAGCTTATAGCACTGGCTCTCTCCCTAAATTAGAGACGGGCAACAGCTTATAGTCCACTGAGTTGCTCACGGTGACCCACAATTAAAAAAAATATATACACTGCTGGCCACCCAAAATGCAACACCAAGAAGGAAGCATCCGACGGGACTGAAATTCGCAGCATGCATTGCCCGCGAGAGGATATGCAAACGATTAGCATTGCAGGGCATATGCAAATCATGTGCGCCCGGCACGCCACCGAGAAGCACTACAAGAAGGGTGCACAGAATGCGGGGTGTAAGTAGTGGAAGTGTGTTGTGCTGCCGGACCTGTGCGTGGGAAGCTTCCAGATGCCTCGTCGCAGAATACGGCAGACATTCCAGCACGTTTCGGAGTTCGACAGAGGACCAATAGTGGCTTTTCGCGACAGCGGTTTATCGCACCGAGACATCGGCGACCGTGTGGGACGACATCCAGTCACAGTGAGGCGAGTATGGATTCGGTGGGTGCAAGAGGGACGCACGAACCGGCGTGAGCGATTGCCGCAGCCGCGGCACACCACCGAACGAGAGGACCGGCATGTTGTTTGGCGGGCATTGACGGCTCGCACCGCCACATCACGAACGTTAGCGGAGGAATTAGGGTGTGTTGGACCACAACCTGTGTCAGCACGCACCGTTCGACGTCGTCTGCAGGAGCGGGGACTTGTCACACGGCGCCCATTCCTCCGATTACCATTAACGTTACACCACCGGCGAGTGTGGCGGCAGTGGGCCGTTGAACGCCGCACCTGGACTACAGAATGGCACGACATTGTCTTCTCCGTCGAATCCCGCTTCTGCTTGCAACACCACGATGGTCGGATCCCCGTGTGGCGGCACCGCGGCGGAAGACTGTATGACGCCTGCCTTATGCATCGCCATACCGGTCCGTCGCCTGGCGTTATAGTTTGGGGCGCTAATGGATATGACACCCGCACGCCCCTGGTACGCATCGCCGGTACACTCAACAGCCACCGCTACATCTCCAACGTTTTGGAGCCTGTAGTCCTCCCTTGCCTGCAGGACCTGCCAGCGGCTACGTTTCAACCGGACAATGAGCGCCCGCACGTGGCACACATCGTGCAATAATTCTTAACGGCCCACTAGGTGTTACTGCTGTCGTGGCCTGCCTGTTCTTCCGATATGTCGCCCATCGAACGCGTCTGGTCGCTGATCGGTAACCGAGTGGCCCGGCACGCACCACCCGCGGCTAGATGTGGGCCTGATGAACTATAGCAACGTGTGGAAGCAGCCTGGACAGACATACCCCAAGCCCACATCCAAAGCCTCTTTCTTTCGATGCCGCGGCGTGTAGCTGCCGTTTTTGCCAGCCATGGGGGCCACACGAACTATTGATGTCTGCATGTTCCGCAAGTCGCACGGGCCTGTAAGCTCAATCGTTTCATCTTTGTATCTGTTGTTATGTGTCCCGTAAATCTGGCTTTGCTATCTCGTGTCCTTCTTGGTGTTGCACTTTGGGTAGCCAGCAGTGTATATATTCCGAACCATCTCTAGCCTACGGCCAAAGAAGGGATGAAGACGTAGGAGTCCCAAAAATATTTCTTTTCTCCGCGTAGGCAACTTAATAATGAAGAATTTTAATTGAGTCGCGTTGTTAATGGCGGCCCTCTAGACAAATCAAATCAGGATTTCAGCCTTCACCTTTCTCACTATTAAGTTTTCCCCTCAGTGAAGTTTTTAAGATTTTTTATAATAACTGCGTGAGCATCCCATATTTGAAATACTTGGGGTCCGAAGTGTCTGAGATTTAATTTTTTTTTATTTTAAATATTTGCATACAGTACACCAAAATATAGTAAGATAGTTAGAGATAGGACCATGTCTTAACACAATCCATTTATATTTCAAGAAGTTAAAGTCGTACTCAAACGATTCCGTTTAGACGAAAAAATTAAAGAACTTCCTCCTTGGCGAATGATTTTTTAAATCGAAACAATCGATTTTGCTAAAGAACGGATTCCTTCAAATAATCGATTTGAATTACTTTTACTAGACATGAAGGGCTCTCCAGGGTGTCTCGGTGAGGTTCATGTTCCGGTCTGAAAACGTAGCTTTATTCAGCAGTGTAAAAAGTGCAATAAATTTCATAAACGCTTTGAGACAAAGTTATCTAAACACTAAGAGACTTTCATCTGTAAAATTAAAAATAAATTTAAACTAAAAACCGTTAACTAAATCGGAATAGTCAACGAAACGGCAAAAACAGATCTGACTCAGGACCGATTCGCGAGAGTCATTCCCCTCGAAAGTATTTTACCGGAAGTGTCAAATAAAAATCGAACAGATTATTTTAGTAAGTCGAATAAAAATAAATGGTTTGCATCGCTACAACAGAAAAGAGCATCAGAGCCCATCCCAGAGTTTCCATGTTGAAGTGTTGTAGCTATCAAGGCGCGTTCAAAGCCTTCTGGACATATTCATTTGTGACGTCATGTCAGCGCTCGAAATAAGTTTCGGATTGCAAAGGTTTCTTGTGTGTTTGGTTTTCTCTATGTAAAATCATCCGGTTCCACCCCAAAATCATCTTTTCGTGTTCAAATAACTCTTGAAGTATTGACCACATCTGTCTTAACACATCAGTCTCCCAGAACGTCTTTCCAGTTCTTTTCTCCACCAAACTTCAAAATCCCCCCCCCATCTTTCTATGTCTTATGTGCACTGCTCGACATAGAAAATGCCACACCATGAAGTAATGTACGAAATGAAACGAAAGACAGTACACTGAAGAGCAACTGAATTAGAGACAGCTGGCGTTATGCAAATGTGGCGCTGTGGGAGGCCCTGTAAACGGAAGCGACATGACGTATGCAGCGATCCAACAATATAAGGAGTGATGCGGCAGGAATCAGTAAGAATCGAACGCAGTATGGGTAAGACGAAGGATCTAAGCGCATTTGATCGTGAGAAAATTGTCGGGGCCCGGCGAATGGGGCACTCCATCTCGGAAGTCGTGCAGGCACTGGGATTTTCACGAGCCACTGCGTCACGGGTGCACCGTGAGTACATCGAATCCGGTAAAACCGTCCCTGCAAAGGCCAACTGCCGTGGACAACAGCGTGTGGATGAGCGGGGTCATCGTCAGCTAGCTCGCATTGTAACAGCTGATAGACGGGCCACAGTGCAAGAAATCACTCGGCAATTTAACGCTGGTGCACAAAAACCTGTAAGCAGCCACACCATCCAGAACCATCTCCTCGCTATGGGTACAGTAGCCATCGTCCCACGAGGGTACCACTGCTGACCGCACATCACAGGGTGCAAAGATTACCATGGGCGTGGGAACATCGCCACTGGACCCTACACATGTGGAAAAATGTTGCCTGGACTGATGAGGCGAGATTCACGTTGGTACATGCGGATGGCTGGATACGAGTACGGCGCCAAACCACATGAAGCGATGAATCTTTCTTGCCAGCAGGGTACTCTTCAGGCTGGTGGGGGTGGCATTATCGTCTGGGGACTGTTTACGTGGACAGAAATGGGACATCTGGTACGTGTGACATCGTACTTCACAGGTCAACGTTACCGGGATATCCTGGACGACCATTTGCTCCCATTTGTGCGTCTTCAAGATCCCACAGGGGACCTCATCCTGCAACAGGACAATGCACCGTGCCATCGCTCCCGAATTGTATCCGAATGGTTGGATGAACATTCCACCGACGTGACCTCGCTTCCTTGGCCAGCTAGGTCACCTGACTTCAATCTCATCGAGCACATCTGGGATGCCACCGAGAGAGATGTTCGAGGCTCTGCCCCCTCCATCAAATCTTCGTGAACTGTGGGAGCTTGTTCAGGGGTCGTGGATCCGTATGGCTTCTTAACGTTTCCGGTGTCTTGTAGAGTCCATGCCGAGACAAATCGCCGCCGTCATCAGGGCGAAAAGTGGTGCTACACGTTACTAGACAGGCATCTCTAATTTAATTGCTCTTCAGTGTATGACCGCCATGCTGAGCAATACATTCAGCAACACAGCTTGGCATCTAGTGGAAAAGTCTTAAGATGGTGTCCTGCGGTATCGCTGACCATGTGTCGGACACCTACGTTCACAACTCATCGACATTACGAGGAGGTAATGCAGAGACGTTCAGTCATCTGCCAATGTTGTCCCGCATGGTTTTCATTAGGGGTCTGGGAACTGCGCTGACCAGGGCAGCACTTCGACACCTTGTAGGCATTGTCTGTTCATATTAGCTGTTTGAGTACACGAGTTATCTTGTTAACATTGGGCGTCATGGATACCACGGAGATATAGCAACAAAACGTGATGCAGCACATCATCGGCGTTATATGACGATGCGTACGAGCGGTTTACGGCTAATGCAACTGATAGCTCCCCACACCATGATACCAGGCTGAAGAACCGAATGGCGTTCACGAATGGCACCGAGATCAGGCCGATGACCACGACGTCAGCAGACTCTCATTCGGCGATCGTCGGCACTAACACAGAAGCTAGATTCGTCGGTGAGTATGATATGGTTCCATTCGTTCCGTTACGCATGTCTCTTGCGGCACCACTGCAACCTTGCGCGTCGAAGTGCTGCGCTGCGTGGCAGTTGTCGTAATAGCAGGCAAGAGCGCAAACCTGCTTCAACCAGTCTGCGATTCTTATAGGTTCGCGTCGGTACGAAGATGTTCATATCAGCCTGTACAACTCGTCGAATGTCGTTAGTTGTGGGTTGTGTGGGGGATGCTATAGCATGACGTCGAATGCGGCGATCGAGGCTTTTATACGCCTGCCTTCATGCACTGAAGCAAGTTATCTTTCTCCAACCACTGCTGCCATAATTTTTACATCCCGATGTACTTCCGCAAGGATGCAAGGCAGGGACTAATCAGACATATGTAGCCCTATGATGAAGACTCTGGTAAAGGTGTCCGTGCAATTGTAAGATTCGCGATGACGTCACCCAGGCATTCTCACACCTTACAAGTAATTTTGCCACCGAGATCACTACGATGCAGTGGTTCACACATCCTCATGAGGGCGACTTAACTTATCTACAGCGAGCCGTTTTGCCGTTTTAACTCCCTTACCTGTAGCGTGATTTGTTTGCATAACCCAACTGTTGACACATACCCACATATTTACATGGCGCTCCAACAATTACTTCCTCGTGTAGCATTTTCTACGTCAAGCAATGTACAAACTCCGACAAAGACTTCCCGTCTTTCCAAAAAATGGCATCTTCCCTTTTCACTCTGCCATTTCTGCACTGTGCTTTTCTCTGACCTACCAGATTTGCTGCTTCACACTTTTCACTTCTCAGTATCCTTTCTTCTTCTTATTCACACGTTTTCTAATCTTACCTTTCTACCATACATCGCTTTCAATGCTACATGATATTTCAGTACTGTAAACCTCCTTAGCGACTAGCGACAGTGGCAACACAGTTTTCAAAACAGGCGCCGTCCTTTCCTTTCTGGTGTTTTTTTATTGGAGGTTTAACGACCACCATAAGCAACTCAATGGGGCTATAAGCAATCGCCCGTCCCTAATTTAGGGTCACTGGTTCCAGCGAAAGGAGAGAGCCAATGCCATAAGACAAACACAACATCCATGCCTCACCGGAATTTGAACCCGGACCCTTCTCGGCCGAATGATCAGAAGCCATTGCTTAAACCACTGCGCCACCGGGGTGGCCCTTACTAGTTTTGTCTGACTTTGGGGAAAAGAATCCTACTCACTGGATTTCTTTCCTGAATCTTAAGGTGAAATAATCAACTGGAACCCCGGCTGTAAGATTATCCTCACTAATGCATTTTTATTATTTTTAAAGCTCAAACTAAGAAAAAATAATACTAAAAACACCAAGCACCACTTTGTGATGTAGACATCGTATTTATTTTGTTACCTCTTGTAAAAAAAACGAAACAAATGCTATCTGTTTTTTTTTTTGTGTTTTTTTTTTTCAAAAATTTAGCAGATCAGTAATGCAGTAGTACATACGAAGAAAATCAACGAATAATAATGGAAGAAGTTACAAAACAAACAGCACGCAAAACTATACCACTTTGTATGTTCACGCATTTTACTGGTTTTAAACTCTGGGAATAAAACCAAAATAAACACTACCCATTTTTTTTTTGGCAGTCTTGAGGTGCATAACATGCTAAATATGAAAAACAGCAAGACATTAATTTTAAAAGTCAAGAAAATAGTAATATCCTCCTTTACTGATGAGAAGATTTCGTAATGTGTTATAAAAAAGAAGACTTTATACAACTTAAGTGAAACTGATGCTTTAGTAACTACGCCCTGGTGAATTTTTAAATCGATGAAGTCGTCGTTCCGAGAAAGTCACGAATTTCTCTTGAACACAGAGAGAGAGAATTACATAAGATTATACCAGCATTTCTCAGCGTCTTACGACACTAAAATCTATTTCATGATAATTCTTCGTCTCGCATACCCTTTTACAAAAATAGTTATTTCGTCATTTCCCATGTTGTGGTTTGGGAAATGGTTTTAAGTGATTACATCTAATAAAGAACTTTTCAGATTTTAATTAGAACGACACAAGGCAACCACCAACTTAACTTGAAGAATGTGGCAATAAAAATATAGAATGAATAATGAGAAACTGTACACCAACTATACACAAAATAGTAACCTTTATTAGTGATCCGATTTATTGGCGTAAAAATGGAAAAAAATGGAAATAAACTTTCCAAGTTTTCGCATATCAATCAGATGGCTTTTGAAGGAAAGGTAGACAGAAAATTTATCTTCCTTGAAAAAGCCATCTTGTGATGTACGAGAGGTGGAAAGTTTATTTCCATTTTACGCCAATAAATTGGATTACTACTACAAATTATTTACAATTTTAAAAATACGGAATGAATTTGGACTTGTTTGATTAGCGTTCGTCGCCAACTAACCCCATCAGAAACGGACAGCTCGTACTACTTACTCGGGTTGAAATGTATTCAATAGTAATCAAGAAAGAAAACGCATAGCGTGTGAGGTATACCTAATACTAACCATATAGTAAATGAATGCATTTTACTACACTTCGTAAAGGTGACATTTGTTTAGCAAGCGTCACGCTGTAATTTAGGAAGCTAAGGCCAACTAGAGCACTAACCCACAGA
Source organism: Macrothele yani (assembly GCA_039090855.1). Taxonomy (NCBI): domain Eukaryota; kingdom Metazoa; phylum Arthropoda; class Arachnida; order Araneae; family Macrothelidae; genus Macrothele; species Macrothele yani. Next base: position 85,780,105 of record CM077003.1, on the reverse strand, counting down.
GCTTTCTCACCAAAAGAAAGATTTGGTGTCATCCCATTTCTTTCCTGATCTTTGTTACAAAATTTCCAAGGTTCTTAAAATTTTCAAATTAAAAGTAACTTACAAATCCATCAATAAGACTAACATGTTAATTGTGCTCCAAAGCCCAGCTGAAAATCTTAATTTTTGACAATTTACCAAATCCCTTGTGAAAGTGGTTTGTTATGTACGGGTCAGATTCGCTCGGCCTTGCTCTTCGGAATGCAAGAACACCAGGCATATGTAACGATTTGTGAACTAAGAAAATCACCTATAGCTCAACACTTCCATAAAAACAGTCGGAGATTTTTGTTTAAAGAAGCAAAACTAAATGAGAATAATTAATAATAATCATTAACCTCGGAGGCCTTCCACATTTTTCAAAACCACTCACGGAACGACTCAATCTCCACTTCATTTCTCACAAATGCATGGAAACAACTTACAAACCGTGACCACAAATAACACCAGTTTATAATCCCAGAAAACAACGAAATGGAACACACCACTTTTTCTTCTTTTGTTTGAGGGTTTAACGGAACGATTAACTGTCATAAAAAAGTTATAATAATAAAACGATCCCCATGAGAAAATCTACGAGCTATAAGCAAGCGTCTATACCTACTTTAGGGCCCCTAGTTCTAGAGAAGGCAGACAGCTAGTGTATGATCGGCGCTAAAGTATGATTACCTACTTTAGGACCCCTGGTTCCAGGGAAGGCAGAGAGCTAGTGTATGATTGGATCTAGTGTATTTTTTTTTATTGGAGGTTTAACGACCACCGTGAGCAACTCAATCTGCCATAAGCATTCGCCCGTCTCTAATTTAGGGTCACTGGTTCCAGGGAATGGAGAGAGCCAGTGCCGTAAGGCAAACACAACATACATGCCTCACCGGGATTCTAACCCGAACCCTTTTCGGACGAATGATCAGAGGCCATTGCTTAGACCACTGGGCCACGGGGCCGCCGGATCTAGTGTATTATTTACCCTAAAGTATCATTACCTACTTTAGGGCTCCTGGTTCCAGGGAAAGCAGAGAGCTAGTGTATAATTGAATCTAGTGTGCCGCCCCGGTGGCGCAGTGGTCTAAGGCGCTGGCCTCTGATCATTCGTCCGTAAGGGGTCCGGGTTCGAATCCCGGTCAGGCATGGATGTTGTGTTTGTCTTACGGCACTGGCTCTCTCCCTTCCCTGGAACCAGTGACCCTAAATTAGGGACGGGCGACTGCTTATAGCCCATTGAGTTGCTCACGGCAGTCGTTAAACCTCCAATAAAAAAAAATCTAGTGTATGATTGGATCTAGTGTATGATTGGCCCTAACGTATGATTACATACTTTAGGGCCCCTGGTTCCAAAGAAGGCAGAGAGCTAGTGTGTGATTGGATTTAGTGCATGATTGACCCTAAAGTATGATTACCTACTTTTGGCGTCTGGTTCCAGGGAAGGCAGAGAGCAAGTGTCGTAAAACAAACAACATTCATGCCACATCAGGATTTTAACCCGGATCTACCCGGGATGAAAGGTCAGAAGACAGCGTTTACACCACTGCGCCACCGTGGCGTTACGTGAAAGCGATATATATAAATGGACGAAGTGTTATTAAATAACACTACGTCCATTTTGACTGATTACATATTGAGTGAGGAAGCCAAAATCACACTTCGACTGTGAAATTGTTCATGCCGTATCACCCCTCTTGTCCCGACAAAGCTGAAAAACAACTCAGCGAAACTGCCATAGACAATCTACAGTATTAGAACTTATTTGTGGAAAAAAATCGCTTTGGTATCACTTCTTAAGTGACCTCCGATGGCCGAAAAATATTTACTGAAAGAAGCACTATGGCAGGGGTTCAATTTTTTTATATTAATACTCTCAGATAGTTGAAGTTCATTTTCCACTAAGAAATCGTGAAAATCGTCGGAAGATTTAATTTGGTCCATTTTCAACACGTTTCCCAGAATCTTAATTTCTATACGTATGATTCGACTCCACTTTGCTTGTCGAAAACTGTTGTGCCCCAACACTGAAGGGACAGATTTTAATAATTTATTAAAGAAAATATCTGTCGAATAAGTCAAGTCAATCTTGAGAGCAGCTTGCTTTGTGAAAAGAGTTGTAGGTAAGAAAAACAAGTGTTTCACGTTTAAATTCAGATAAACATGCAAATATTTACTTTTGTGACAGCCATCTAACTTTTATATGTCAACAAAACAAAAGTGCACGTGCTTCACGCTTCCTCTGGGAGTATTTCGAAAATTCTTGAATTCTTAGGCCGTGCCCCGATGAAACTTAATTCCGTTGCATCATCTATTGCCGATTATTTTTTTTTTGATTGGAGGTTTAACGACCACCATGAGCAACTCAATGGGCTATAAGCAGTCGCCCGTCCCTAATTAAGGGTCACTGGGTCCAGGGAAGGGAGAGAGCCAGTGCCGTAAGACAAACACAACATCCATGCCTCACCGGGATTCGAACCCGGACCCCGTTCTGACGAATAATCAGAGGCCATCGCCTAGACCACTGCGCCACCAGGGCGGCGTTGCCGATTTTAATCCCTTAGACATGCTTTCTGGGGTAAGAGTTTATGCACGGAAACTAAAAACTGAGTTTGCCGCAACAATAGTGAAAATCAATTTTCGTTCAGGTTGCAAATATAACATAATTATCTGTCACTAATTTGGTTTCTTCACGTGGATGAAACCAGAGACAAAAAAAAAATGAAACCAGACCAATCTATTTCCCTAAAAAGTTTTATTAGTTTGAAATATTATTTGCACTAGGGCGTTCTTTCAAGGATTCTTCAAATAGTGCACGTCTTTGAAATTGTCATCTCATTAACATATCGCACAACCCTAGCATCACCAACATATATTGTTTCGTCTAATTGTATGATACGGTATGAACCATTTTATAATCGTAATACAATTTTTCCCGGCAGACTCCCCGAGTTTGGGGACGCGAAGTCGGCCCCGGATACGCTTTGTCTTTGGACCCCCTTCTCCAGGCTGCCTGGGTTTACCAGAAGAGTGTCGATGAGCTGGCTGTAAAACAATCTAAGAAGACTGAAATTTGATGCCCTGGAACCTGCGGGATTTGTAACCATGGTTGTTGATGATGAATACGATTCTGGCTTCCTCACTGAATACGTAATCAGTCAAAATGGACGTATGCCATTTCATAACGACGCTATTCCATTTAGGTCGACGCTTCGGTGGTGGAGGGGTCCAAGTGCTGGCTTCTGACCATTGGTCTGGGTTGGAATTCTCGTGAGGCATGGGTGTTGTGCTTATCTTACGGCACTGGCTCTCTCTGTTCCCCGAAGCCAGGGTCCCTAAATTAGAGACCGCACGCGCCGCATGAGCAAGTAGTTGTAGAATTTTGTATTGTTTATCGTTTCTAATATGCCCAGTTTTAAACCATTTGTCTGTTGAGATAAAAATTAATAACGTAATGTTAAATGCTAACGAACCACTTGAATAAAATTTATTCAGCTGAATAACAGCTACTCTACGAATGAATGAAGCATTATAAAACAATGGTCATGATGTCAACAAAAGTTCTTGTTCAAGTGGCAAGTTTTGTCTCACTGTTCGAACTGATAAACATTGTACGCTGTTCTAAAAGTTGACGTAACTATCATATCTGCACATGACTCGAGACCCAGAATAGCGTCTAGACTTCGTAAATAAGAAGTATCTGTATATTTTTCAGTGTATTTTGTCGCAGATTATTTTTATTACTAGCGTATAGCCCGTCCTAGGACGGTTATTTTTAAGCATTAAATAAATATTAATATATAGGGAATGTTGCCCTTCCAATGACGGAGTGAAATTTTTAATTGAAGCAGATTGAAAACAAATCAAATAGACGCCGGATTTCTGTAATTAAATATAATACAAACTTATAAAGTAAGAACTCTTTCATGTTAGAACTAAAAATTATATGCCATTTATTTCCGTTTTTCAAAAGACTTCATAAATAACATTATGTATAAAATATTTGTTGTTTAACAATTGTAGATTAGAGCGTTTAGATAGATCGATAATTTGCAAAATGTGTAATGCAGTCAGCATTAAACTCGGAAAGTTGTTTTCGTGTAAACTTACCTTAATAACTTTTACTTTGATTTTTCGCGTTAAATTACTTTTTCTGCGGCACACTTGTTATTCCCTTCCCGACTTGTTTTAGACTGTCCCATTCGACGGTTAGCTTGAAACTTCATACCGAACCTTTTTCTACAAAATAATGCGACATCTGGTATTACAAATCGGAACTATATAAATTTTCGACAATGTGCTATTGGGGCGACATCTGCTTTTAGATGCAATCTTGCTCACTTTGACATCGCAAGATTTCAGTTTTTATTGTTGGTTAGAGCGTTTAGATAGATCGATATTTTGCAAAATGTATAATATAATCAGCACTAAACTCGGAAAGTTGGTTAAATTAAAAAAGTAAAAAATAATTAAAGCGTACAAATTAATATTCGAATTGTGCTAAATTAAATTTATATACAAACGCAACTTACCGATATATTAAGATTTGAAGTTGAATTTTGTAATTCGGATAAATAGAACTCTAGTTATTGATAATCCAAGGTTTTTCAATTAGCACGCGATCATCTTGACATCTCAGTGTGATCCCGTGCAAACTCAACTTGCTGTGATATTAAGAATTCAATTCGAATTTTGTAGATCGGGAAAATAGAACTCTAGTCATTAATAATCCGATGTTTTTAAATTAACACGCGATCACCTTGACATCTACAATGTGATCTCGTGCTATTATATAGCAGGCAAACATTTTGAAATTGCGATAGCACACATGAATTGATCGATAAGTGATGGCGCAAAAATCCAAACTTTGCTGTGACGTCAAGCGTTCCAGAGAGACAGACAGATATATCTGGGTATTTATATTATTAATAATTATTATTACTGCCGACGTCAGTGTTGGTATTTTTCCTCCCAACTCGTCAGATTGGGAACCAATCTATTGAAACGACGCGAAATATTTTAACCTAATCATTTTGTTCCTACTGATTGTTAGTTATCAATCTTTAGTACATTTCTTTAGGATCAGCAGGTCGCTGTGTTAGTCGGATATTATATATATTGAAAGCTGAAAACTCTTTTTCAGGTGCCCGTTGACTGATTTTCTGACAGAATTTCAATACAATGAAACTACACACTCTGCAGACGCAACTTTGACGTATCCCTTCAAGTTTCCTGACAGTAACAGAGTTCACGTACAGTGTGACATAGTACTGTGTAGCGGACCATGCGAGCAGGTCAGTGTGACTTTTGTTCATCTTTTCTATTTAAAAGAACGTACCTGGAGTTCCTTATGTTTGCCACATCAATAAACTTAATAGGCACTCATATTATCAATCTTACTTTAGTTTTGTGTATACGCGTGTGTGTACTCAAATATACACACGCAAATATAAATAGGAAAACAAAATTAACCGAAAAAAAACCCAGCTTTCTCTTCAAACGATGTAAAAATTGGCGAATCATGTGAACACTAAAATGCGCGATAGCCAGTTGGACAAGTGGTTAAGACTGTCTGAGTTCACCACTATGTGAGCGAACCAGTACGTAGGTCGTTAGAAACCACTGTTGGATTTCGAGTTTAGCCGAGTGTTTACAACCTGAATTTTCTCTAGGTTTTATGATGTTGTTTGTCTGTCTTTACTCGAGACACTTTCCGTAAATTTAGGATGTGCAGCTTTTCCTACCCGTGGATACACACGGTGATCTTTTAACTTCGAATAAAATGCAGACATACCTACAAGCGTTGTGACGTACTACAGAGGTGAAGCACGTGTCAAGACGACTAATCTGCAGCGGTACATTCCATCAGTGTAGTTTATTTAGTTAGAACAATTGGTTTCTGTGCGAGGAAGCGCGATTTCGATCTCTGTCACCAACAAATTTGTGTTTTCACATTTGCGCCTGATTGTGGAAAATGAATCTACTGGCAGTTCGATTCTTCGAAAAATGTGTGATGTTTGTTCCACATATCGTCTGGAATTAAAGAAAATTCATTCTTCGTTTCCAGAAAAAACAAGAAAGATGACACCGAATTTTCGGGTGAAATAAGCACGTCTTTTGAATCCGTTCTGACGCAAATTAAATTTATCAAAGCTATTCATAGTCAACGGAACCGGTATGGAAAACAATAGATCTGACGAAAGAAAGAAGATTTGCAATCGGGTTTTTAATCCTTCAGATATTGCTGTAAACAGAATCGTGAGCTTACGAACTCTTAGAAACAGAGATATCGACAAAAATAAGATGTGACTTTACGTCCCCCGATGGGAAAATCATGCGTTATTTTAGGAAGAAAGTATTATCAAAAGATTTATCCATATAAGCGGTATCGGTTCAAGAAAAAAAAATTTGTCGAGTTTTCAGGAGCCCAGATTTTGCAACAAATACATCAGAAGCAGAAATTAACACTTATGACCCCTGGTGGCTAAACCATTCTTTACCAAACATTAGAAATTATGTGAAAAATATTTTTCATCAGGTCTTGTATACGATACAGGAAGAAATTTTTAAATCGGAGCTTTAGGAGCAGAAATAAGGCAATTTACCTTTGTGCCCCCTAGCGGAAAGTCTATGATTAACTTGAAAATTTTGAATTTATAAGAAAAAACATTTCGCATCGGAAACACTATCCAACAAAGAAGGAATTTTTCAAATCGGACTCCTAGAAGTAGAGATATTTACAAAAATAAGATATAAATCTAAGCTACCTGGTGTAGAAACCATGCATTTTTTCAAGAAGAAAATTTTCCTAAAAGGTTCGTCGACATGAGTAGTATCGGTCAACAAACGACCTTTTTTTCAATCGAGATTTTAGAAGCTCATATTTTGCTGCAAATACATCAGAAGCGGAAATTAAGACTTACGCCACCTGGTGGCCAAACCATTTCTCACAAAAAGGAGAAAACATGTGCAAACGATTTCCCATCAGGAGCTATATATGTGGTGCAGAAAGAATTTTTCAAATCGGAGATTTAGAAGCAGAGATATAGGGAGAAACGCAATTTACCTATACGCCCCCTAGCGGAAAGTCCATGAATTACGTGAAAATTTTGAAATTACATGAACCACATGTCACACTAGAAACACTATCCAACAAAGAAGGAATTTTTCAAATCGGACTCCTAGAAGTAGAGATATTGACAAAAATATGATATACATTTACGCCCCTTGGCATAGAAACCATGTACTATTTTAAGAAAATGTTTCTAAAAGGTTTGTCGACATGAGTAGTATCGGTCTACAAACGATGTTATTTTCAATCGAGAATTTAGAAGCTCATATTTTGCTGCAAATACAACAGAAGCGGAAATTAAGATTTACGCCCCCTGGTGGCCAAACTATTTTTTTACAAAAATTAGAAATTATGTGCAAACGATTTCCCATCACGAGCTGTATCAGGTGCAGAAAGAATTTTTCAAATCGGAGATTTAGAAGCAGAGATATAGGGAGAAACGCAATTTGCCGCTACACCCCATAGCGGAAAGTCTATGAATTACTTGAAAATTTTGAAATTATATGAAAAACATGTCACACGGAAAACACTATCCAACAAAGAAGGAATTTTTCAAATCGGATTCCTAGTAGTAGAGATAGTGCCAAAAACTAGGATGTACATCTACGCCCCCTGGCGGAGAAACTGTGGAATATTTTAAAAAGAAAATATTCTGAAAAGGTTTATCGATGTGAGTGGCATCAGTCCACGAAAGAATTTTTTCAATCGATATTTTAGAAGCTCAGATTTTATGGCATATACATCAGAAGCAAAAATTAACACTTACGCCCCCTGGTGGCCAAAGTATTCTTTACCAAAAATTTGAAATTTTATGCAAAAGATTTTCCATCAGGAGATGTATCCTTTGAAGAAAAAAATTTTCAAATCGGAGTTTTAGAAGAAGAGTTATCGGGAAAAATGTAATTTACTTTTACGCCCCCTAGCGTGAAATCTATGCGTAATTTGAAAAGGTAACTATATCTAAAATACTCTTCGACGTAAATGGAATCGAAAGATAAAAATGTTTTTTCCAATCGGATGTTTAGAAGCAAATATGTGTAATAAAATGTACTTTTGAATTCGACATCATCTGCATTTAGACCCTCTACCAGCGAAATTGTACATCGTAAAAAAAAAAAAAACCGAAATAAAGGATCATCATTTGCATATTGCAGGCCTCCCAATGCAAAAAGAATTTTTCAAATCGGACTAATAGTTGCGGAGATATCGTGGGTACAGACAGACGGACGGACGGACAAACCGATAACAGAAGCATGATCTTTCTTTACAAAAGATGTGCTAAAAAAGGTAAGGAGGGGGTGGGTGATGTGGCGTACAAGAGAGGTGACGCATGTCTGCAGCGATACATTCCGTCGGTGTAGTTTAGTTGGTTAGAACAACTGGCTCCAAAGCAAGGAGCGTGACCTCGAAATCCATCACCGACAAATTTGTGTTTTCACAGCTTATAAAATATACGTTAACAATTCTGACACAAGCTTAGGGCGAACGTATGGTATCATTTGAAAGGATATAATTAAAACTGAAAGGAAGTGTCAAGAATGCTAGTGCGTTGGTGATTTCGAAGAAAGGATGAAGGCTACTTAGAACGTAGAGCTAATGGAGCAGTGGAAACCCTAGTATGATATGGTGAGATCGTTTAATCAATGGAATAAAAAGAAGCAATTAAGTGATAAAAACAGGATTCCGTGAAGATGCAAGATTCAAAACTGAGACCCAATCTATGCGACAAATAGTGTTGCAGAATGAGAAAAATCTTGAACAGGATCTGTTCCACCTGAACTGGAAAAATTACAGACAGAATATGGTATGCGATCACAGAATTCGTGTTCTGGTAATTTTTTAAATGATATCTGAGTCTACACGTTTTTTTTAATGGTACTACCATTATTTAAAAAATACAATCGATCTTTTCCAGAATGACTCAAGTGGTTTTCAATTTCCGATCTTCGGATTTCTTTTCGTTAGAGATTAGTTTCGAGACTGAGGAATTAAAAAATTATAGAGGGACAGATCACAAGAATAAGTGATTAGATACTTCAAATTCAGAGTAATTTAGTGATGAAAATGTAGGAACAAGGAAAATTAAAATGAATTATTAGTTTTGCTTTTTTCGATTGCGGTAAATTTGTGAGGAAGATATTTTACGCACGAGTCTACTCAACTTCCAAAGAAGTGTTCTAAAAAATCTTAAAGAATTCTAATTGGAAATAATTCGATACGTTTCAGCTCTTATATTCTTAACACAGAGTAAATTGATGCTTACATGAACACTCTTCAATGCATTCCAGTTTTTACCTTTTCATTCTGGTGGCTTTTTTTATCCAATTCAACTAGTTTCGAGAGTACAAATACTTCGAGGGATAATGAGGTCTATGAGAAACACGAATGTTGTATGAAGACATTATTTTCCTAAATTTATTTAATTCAGGAAATATTAGAAAAATGTAATATACGGGAAAAGAGATTTTTCTGAATGACATAAATTCGACTCAGGTAGGAATTGTCGTTGTTATGTTTATTTAAAAAGGCCTTAGTAAAAGAATAGATAAAATAATAATGGAGATGATGGAAACATAACATAAAATCACTATTAAGCATAAAAAAGGGGAAAAACAAAAGTTAGTTAGTACATTTTTGATGGCAGAAACTATTTAAATAGGTAACGAATTCATTGAAACAGTTGATTCCTATGAAAATTTAGAACAAAAAATCAGCATGAACGGAAATTGGAATGAGAAAAGTACCAGGAGAGTCCTACTGTCTAGAGTCAGTAAGTACAGACAAATGCTGCAAATACTGGCTGGAAAGGATAATTTTCTCTATGTGACAAGCAAACGTTTTGGTGAGAGCGAACATCTACTAATGACTTTCAAATTTTAGGCCTGAACACTCACCTAATGACTGATCAAGATATTAAGAGTTATACACAGATAATTGATAGAACAACAATTTTAACTCTTTAACATATGTAGTTAGGTATTGTAAATAATTTTCGTACTATCATGCAAAGTTGAAAGCTGCTGTGCTACTCTAACGCGAAAAGAATTTGATAGGGAGGGAAAAAATCCAACAAGCACTTCATTGAAGAAGTTGCAGAGAAGAAAGAACTCTTTAAAATATTTTTAAAAAGCAGGCAGTGGTGGTCACGAAATGTGTAGCCGAAGTAGGCAAGTCAAAAAGGACTTTAGGGAAGGATTCTTAAAATACATATAGGCCGAGCCGGTGGCTCAGTGGTCCAAGCGTTGGCTTCTGACCATGCATCCGAGATGGGTCAGGGTGAGACATGGGTGTTATTTTTTGTCTTACGGCACTGGCTCTCTTCTTTCCTGCAAATATTGGCCCTAGATTAGGGACGGGCGACTGATTACAGCCCATTGAGTTGATCACGGTGGTAGTTAAATCCTCAATAAGAAAAAAAAATACGTGGAAGTACTCGTCGAATCTACATTACTCATAGCTAAAAAAAGCATTTGAGCTAGGACCTAAGAAAAATTTTGGATCAACTCAGGAAAAATAAATAGAGAAAAGAAAGCACTGTTTTTGAGGTAAGACAGGGCTTTTTCGAAACAACTCTACACACTGACATACTTTGGTAAAGTACTGACAAATCTTATTTTGGAAACGCAGTCTCCTCTAAGACGATAACATTTCATTAGTAAAACAGCTAAACTTTCGGTCTTTATTATGCTTTATTGTACAGCGAAAGATTTCAAAACAGTTTGCGGTAAACTCGTATAGCCTGTAACTTTTGCTGAATTACTGGAACTTACAGATTAGCAGGATTGTTAGCTTGCATTTCGACTCATACTGTCGTGCTCCTACTGAATACTTCTGTTTAGTTCTCCTACTTTTTGATTGGACACAAAACTGAAGTATTTGGTATGGAGATGTTTTCGGCAGTCAGAGTTATCGATGTTTGTTTGAGAAAAAAATGAGAAAACGTAAAATCCAAGAAAAATTCTTCCTTTAATTAAATTCGTTATTATACTGAATTCAGCAAAAATGAGTTCCAGTCTCGTCAACCATTTAATTGTGAAGAATATAAAATTGCAAGAAAAGACTCTTATTTGCACTTTCCCTAATGCAGCTGCCTCCCCGGTGGTGCACCATTCGTCGGTGATGGGTTCGGGTTCGAATCCCGCTGAGGCATGGATATTGTGTTTGTTTTACGGCACTGGCTCTCTCCCTTCCCTAGAACCAGTGACCCTAAATTAAGGAAGAGCGACTATTTATAGCCATTGAGTTGCTCACTGTGGTCGTACAGCGTACAAACAAACAAACAAACAAAACAGCAGCAATCTGCTCAAGTTTCCGAACGCAAGAACAACAGATAAATAGTAAATCTATTTTTCAGACAGATATCATTTTTTTTGGAAAAATTACATGCGTATTTCTTAAAAATGCAAAATTTGGGAGGAAGATCATTTTCAGGGACATGAGAACCACAATGAAGTTTTCTACCAAAAAGAAATCCAGAGTATTAACACTTCGTGAGGTATGCTACTTTTCCATCATTTTTGTTGACTTTCCACTTATGTAAAGTTTGAAATTTATTTGCTCTCTTTTATGTTTTTCATACTCAATGCCAAGCCTACGGCACTGGAGACCGCCTCGGTGGCTCAGTGGCAGTCAGAGCTAACGCTGGCTTATAACTGTTCGTACAGGCTGAACACGAATTGGAGTCCCGAATGAGACATGGGTGGTGCGTTTGCCTTACAGTACTGGCTGTCCCTAATCCCAAAACAGTGGCTCCAATTTAGGACGGAAGACTACTTTTAGCCTTTACAGTTGTTAACAGTGGCTCCGATTTAGGACGGAAGATTACTTTTTGCCTTTACAGTTACTAACAGTGGCTCCAATTTAGGACGGAAGACTACTTTTAGCCTTTACAGTTGCTAACAGTGTCCTACAACCCCCGAAACAACAAGAAAAATGAAAAACAAGCTACATGTGATCGAATGACTGTCAGTTAGTCGAGTTAGGATCATTGGTATAAAGACAGGGACCTCGCAAATTGAAGGTAGGTACTGATTAGGAACTGCGCTCATTCCACCCACCGTCTATGAACGTGTATCGTTATATGCTGTAAAAACTTTCGTATGCATGGGTTGGATAGAATAATGTGAACACCTAGAAAAGGAAGGTTTTAAGTACCTTTGGCATTCAAAACGGCCCAAATCCTCCTTGGAAATGGACGCCTACAGATCCTGTATGGTGGCTAGTGGGATGCTACACCATTCTTCAAACAAAGACTGCTCCAGGTCCCTGAGAGATGCAAGAGGAGGATAACGGAATTTTACTCTGATTTCCAAGACAGACCACAATGGCTCGATGATGTTTACGTCTGGTTAGGGAGATCAAGGAAGGTGTGAAAGTTCGTCCTCACGTTCCTGAAATCATGATAGGACATTCCGAGCTCTGTGAATTGGGACATTATCATCTCGACAGATGGCATCCCCTGCAGGAAAAAAATACTTGAGCGATTGGATAAACTTGGTCGGCGAAATGGTTTCATACGCCCTGCCAGTAATCCGTCCTTTCAAGTTGATCAGGGGACCTGCTGAAAACCATGATATGACCACCCAGAGCATGACAGAACCACCACCACGCTACATTCTTGGGAGCAGACAGTCTGGGTCGTGCGCTTCTGGCTGTGTTCTCCATACTTAAGTGCGGTGGCGAATAGTGTGAATGTGGATTCATCTGACCACATTGCATGCTTCCATGCATCGGCAGCCCACGTTGTATGCTTCTAGCACTACTGTCGTCGCTGGTGTGCATTCAAGCGGGTCACCAGAGGTTTTGCAATAGCAGCTCTGCCATGAATATCTTGTTTATGCAGTTCCCTGCGCACTGTTTTCGTTGATACTGGGGTCAGGAGATGCAGATTGAGCTCCGCACTTATTTTCAGTGCCATGGTCTTCTTATTACGGATAACAATCCTTTTTAATGATCTCCTGTCTCTATCAGTCAGGGTCGTTTTCCAGCCATTCTTGTGTTTCGCAGACAGGTTTTGCCACGAACACAGTATAACTCTTGATACTTCCACTACCCTGGCGACTGTTGTCACGGAGGCACCGACTAGCCGGCCAACAACAATTAGCCCTCTTTCGAAGTCCGTTAGGTCACTCATTTCGTCGTCACCCTGAAAGATATTTTGCGACAAGGCACTTTAAATGCACTTCAGATCAGATCATATGTAGACGATTTCAGGAAGAGATTGTCTGACCCCAGGTCTTAAACAACCCTTAGTTAGAAATAGGAAGCTAGGATATTTGGGCTTTGGGCTAGAGTGCCTGATAGGAAAGTGACATGGAAGTGAGGTAGAAAGGGGGAGGAAGACGCCCTTATTAATTACCGGATGGGGGAAGTACCCGGGGTCCGACAGCTTGACGTGCCCATTTGACGCACGGCGGGTATTTAGTGGTTCGAACGTTCTTTTTTTTTTTATTTTTTTTTTTTTTGATTGGAGGTTTAACGACCACCGTGAGCAACTCAATGGGCTATAAGCAGTCGCCCGTCCCTGATTTAGGGTCACTGGTTCCAGGGAAGGGAGAGAGCCAGTGCCGTAAGACAAACACAACATCCATGCCTCACCAGGATTCGAACCCGGACCCCGTTCGGACGAATGATCAGATGCCATCGCTTAGACCACTGCGCCACCGGGGCGGCTTTCGAACGTTCGTAATTGCCCAGGATCGAACCTGAGGTTTTCTTCATGGCAGTCACAAATGCTGACCACTAGGCCACCCGCGGCCCACTTTAAATGCACTTAAACAGGACCTTAGCTTCTAAACAAAGCTATTACAACCAAAAAGTGGTGAATGCCTTTGCGTATTGCGACGTACGCAGCTACATTAAAACACACAAAATTGGGGGTTATAAAATAAGAATCCCTATTCCCTATTCCGAGGTCTCTGGAAAAGAGAAAAGTGAAGATATCGCGACGAAACGTGATAGGTAGCTGGTGGAGGTCATGGGAAAAACAATTTGGGGTGGGAAAAGTACAAAATTGCGTCGCTAAGGTAACAGTGGCACTGCAAACACGAGAAAAGGAAAAAACACTTGCGGAATTAACTGGTTATTAACAGCACAAACGTTTCAGGAAAAAATCTACTCAATACATTGGGTGTCACAAGAAAACACCTATGATGCACAGCAGAAGTATAACTCCTGAAATCCTAGAAACTGTATATCGTTCACATGAAAAGTTTCTGCCGCCCCGATGGCTTATGATCATTTGTTCAGGGAAGGGTCTGGGTTCGAATCCCGGGTAAAGCATGGATCTTTATGTTTGTCTTTCGACACTGGTTCTCAATGTGTTATTTTGATCAGCACTGGCTCTCTCTGTGTAACTTAATCATTTGACATACTGTATGCCATGTTCGTTGAGCACACTGTTGATGTAAACTGAATACACTGTCTATGTCTGCCTGTCAATATTGTACCACTGTGTCCGTTTACCCTCTCATTGTATTTCTGCCACCAAGTCAAACAATTAATTTTTTAAACACCCAATCAAAATTAAAAAAAAAAAAGGTTTCGTATGCAAATGTCCTCATTCAAATTTGGCATGGTGCGTCTGGCAGAATAAAAATGGCAATGATGAAGCTGCTAGTAGTCATTATAGCTTTTTCAAAGAAGGAAATTGCACTGCTGGTAAAATTTTGTTTTCAAAATCAGAGTAAATAAGTAAATAAATTAAATAAAATGTGTTTTGAAAATCAGAGTAAATAAGTAAATAAATTAAATAAAATGTGTTTTCAAAATCAGAGTAAATGAATAAACTAATAACCTAACAGTGCACTATGCTAATATTGACAATTTAAAGGATTACTGAAAGGACAACTTACACCTACTGCATTGAGGAGGATGGTACAGAAGTTCGAAGACACTTCAGAACTGGTCCTGAGCGAGCCCAAAAACTACGAATAATCAGTTTAGGCATTAATAAAAAATCATCTCTTCTAGACTTCCATTTTCTTTCTCCTGCAATAAACCGATGTATATCTCAACTGGGGAGTGGGGAAGGGACCTCTATCTGTTTCTTTAGTATAGCTGCACAATCTTTTTACCATTCGTTTCTTCCTGAAACGTTTCGAGAAATCTGATATCTGGAAAGATCGGGAGGCGCTGAAAACAACGTACTTTGTTCAATAGAATAAGCAGCAAGCTGCTGCGTGGAGGTAGGGAGCAAAATTTTATTGGCGTGCTATCTACTATCTAGTATCCATAGTTCCTGAAGAAGCTTTTCCTGCTCCACAGAAATCCACTAACACAGGGTCTATGGCATTTGTTACCAATGCCAAGTATAAATAGACCTCCCGAGTCTCCACTCCCCGCCAGACTGCCAAATAATTCTTCTTATCAGCTGGATGTTTTAGAATAGTCTCGTTTGCTAAAGCGTATAAAATTACATTTAAGAATATCCTTCTATATCTCTTAGAGATCGAGGCCGGATCGGGCCCAAGCTGCCCTTTGGGACTTCAGGTTCGTGCTCAGCCCGTTTTAGCACTATCACCCAGCAGGGTCAGAGGAATTGCTTAGTTGAACATTCGGCAATGAAAGCATAGTTTCTCGAGGGTTTCCGCAGCCCTGTCCAGCTCGCTCACCAGATCTTACTCCATGTGATTCCTGGCTTCTGCGATACCTGACAGACGGTATTTATCGGGACAACATCCGCTGTCTCTCAGGTCTGACAACGAGCATCAGACGTGAAGTGACCAAAGGGTAGCGACATGCTACGGGCAACCGTGTCACAAGCCATTCTTCGTTTGCAGAGTGTCATCTCTTCTGATGGCCAACATATTGAGCAGATTTTTCCTGAAACCTTTATGAATAAACAGAAAATTCGCACACGTTTCTATTCTTTTGATGCACCTGTAGCGCCACTGTTCCCCTAATGGAACAATTTTGAATTAATTATTTCCCCCGCTGAATCGTTCTCTCATGCCCTTAATAGGCTATCTAACAAGTTTCGTCGCGATGTCTCCATTTCCCTCTTTTCCAGACACTCGAGAATAAGGAAACTTATAACTACCCCGGTATATATGCTTTTATTTGTACTTTGTTACAATATTAAATATGTAAAATTCATTCCACTTATTCCAACATATAAAAGTTGAATGTTTTTTTCATACGGTTATGTATAACAAATTCTATTCTGCAGTTACCATGCCGACGAGGAGGAGCAGAACCAAGGGCTCTCCCGAGGATACGAAATGGAACAGAAGGTCCACAAATGATGGCTTCTACATCAGTGTACGTTTTGGAGCCAGGCGATCCCATACGTGAGTGGCGAATGCTTTTTAAGCATTTCTGCATAAGATATTTTATTTTCCTATGATGAACAATGTTTTTAAATCCCATGTTTTACACAGAACATGTTAGTTTTAACAAGCACACTTCATTTTTGACGTTTTAATATTAATCTCAGTGTTTACTAAAATGATAATTAATTTTTATGAACCATAAATATGGGGAGAATATCATTAAAACACAACTAAAAGAGCAATCCCGAACAGAAACCTCCTCCCTTCCATGTCCTTTGGGAAAGTGAGCCCACTTTCCTTTTGATGCTTAATCCTTTCCCTGCCATGTCCCCTGGGATACTGTGCCCACTTTCTCTTCGATACTTAATTCAAGGGTCACTCTTTCTACAATGCTGCTGATCTGATAGTGCGGACATGGTGTAATCATAACGCGAACAAGTGCCCGTCCTCCAACTGCTGCCTGAGAATCATTTGACAACGCATGTCCATCGTTTGGTGCCCTAAGAATCATTTGACAACGCATGTCCAACAGAGTACCGAATCAGATAGCCATATATCTACTGGTGACAAAACTTCAAAAAACAGCAGTCATTTTGAATAAAATGCTGTGGATACACCAGAGCTAAATAGAAGCAAATAGGTGCAAGACTACAATATAATAATCTGTTTTTTATACAGGTGTAAACGGGATCATAAAAGATATGCCGAGCTTACACTCCCCAAAGGGTGACTTTTTTCGAGAAACTAGAACGATTTACAGACTAAAACTGAAAATATAAATAGAACAAGAGAGGTTAAAAATTAAATCAAATGAACAAGTGGTCCGTGAGATTACATCATATTAATATCTCGGGGTTATACATAAGATAAAGTTATTTTGTTTTTCAGTTTTAAAAGCGCAGTCCATGCACGTAGTAGATACATCGAAACAAAATCGTTGCACGTCCCTTGTGAAACAGAATTTCTATTGATTTTCGTAGTAAGGCTTCTTTTGTGGTGGTATAAGGAACAATATCCTTGATGCCTCTCCAGATCGGGTTGTCCAGTTATTCAATACTTTCCTTGACAGTGCAGTCGTGACTTTGCCGTATTTAACATCTATGGTCTTCAAGCCTTGAAGCAAAAGACCTTTTCGTCATTCCTATGTAGACTTTTTTTGGATTCATCAGGTGATGGAGTACATTCCAGCAGGCTATAATTATTGCCTATGTTATAGATATAATTTGAATCTCAAACCTATCAAGTTCGAGGGTGATGGAGTGATGGCGCTTCAACCGGCATTAAAATCATATTTTTTTTTTGTAGGAATTCTTTGGTAACAGTGTTGCTTACAACTTGGCCCACCAACTTCGGAAGATTTTACTTCACAGATCTTTTCTCCGTAAGGGTTATTTTTTTTAAAAGAAATATCCTGTTTGTATTATAACATCGCGCAAAGCTACAAAAATGCAACACACATTCAACGAGCTGTCGCCGGTACTAATGTAGAAACACTTAGAAACACCCCTTGCATTAAAGTAAAACAGGCGAGCGTTTGTCTTGGAGATGGTGAGTACGTTTGAAGCATTTGCTATCAAGCAGTTTTGCAATTTACGCAACGTGATTTCTAACAAAGAATTTGCACCTCATGTTACACGCTAATGTTACCTGTAAGCCTAAAAATGCAATTTGCGTCGTTTTCGAAATGATGCATGATATCCCCTGAAAGTTTTGAAATATTTGCAGCATGCGCAATTATGCAGAGATGTAGGTTTTCATAGTTTCCATAAAACTCATGTAACCATTCATCACGAAGTCATTATTTCTAAAGAAAGTTAAGTCAAACCAATGCAGATTTCTGTGTGACTAATCTCGCTAGGTAGTCTCTTAGTTTTACTAAGAAAGCTATTTTCCAAAAGACGCAGTAAGTAAGGCATGCAGCTACAAAATCCCTTTACTTGTTTGGGGACTTAACGACTACAGTGAGCAACTGGGTGGGCTATAAGCAGTCGCCTGTACCAAATTTAGAGCCACTGGTCCCAGTGGAGAAAGCAGTGACGTAAGACAAAATACAACATTCATACCTCACCGGGATTCGAACCCGGATCGATCTTGGACGAATGATCAGAAGCCAGCGCTTAGACCACGGTAGCACCGGGGTGACTTACTTATTTTGAGGACTAATGACCATCTTGGGTATCTATGATTGTGTAAGCAGTCGCCCGTCCTTCATTTTGAGCCAATGGTTTCAGAGAAGATATAGAGCCAGCTCCGTGTGACAAGCTCACCACTGATGCCTTTTCTGCAGATCGATCTGATGACCAGTACATATGATCAGCTAGAAGCCCATGCCTCTGATCACTCTGTCTTAAGGGCTGCGCCATCGTGTCCTTTGTGTAAAACGCACAGAAAGATCTTTTGTATTGTCAAGTTAACAAACATAACGCTTTTGTTGCTAGACAGAACATGTTTTGTAAGTAATTTCTGCGTTAAACAGTTTCTGCATAAATAAAAACAAACACATGTGCCACTTGAAAAGTCGGTGAGAAACTCATTACAGAAGCAGACGAAACGAGCTTATCAAAAACAACTTTCAACGAGACAATGACTGTTAAAAAATTGAATTACGGCTTTCATATGTTCAAAGACACTGGGAAACAAAGATCTGCAGTTATTCTATTACGTCCTCGCTACAAATTCATATTTTGTTAAAAATGAAGTATTTTTCATTGTTTTCTCTTTTCGGCCTTTATGAATTCTCCACCTTGAATTCCTCTAAAATAGAGAGACGCGCAGACGACGGATTCTGCATGTTTCGCGTTCGATAAATTAATAAAAATTCCGGTTAAATTTAATTTTTTTCAATGCACTGGTTTGTTTTCGGTCTCCATGCATAACTAACTTCCCTTGCTGGATTGTGATAACAATCTGTTTCTCATTGTCCAATTATTTGCATGTAATTGGACAATGAGAAACAGATTGTTTGATTATAGTTTGCACATTGCCGCATATGAAGCAAAGGGCTTAGAACTGTTATTGAATTATCTATGGTTTCTTGTCGAAGGCTTTCGGGAAACCTGTAAACAAATAAACAGGCTCTTCCGGTCTGCCTAAATTTTCTGTATAAGGGAAGTTTCGGCTGAACAGATACGGAATTTTTATATGGTTTCCTTTCAATATCTCCAGCTCAAAGAATAAAAAATACAGGTAGGCTCAGTTCTGATTGAGCTGTCAGTTTGGAACGTAGTACTACGACTTGCAGATCGGAGAGTTGAAATGAGCTAGTCCAATATGGTTTCAAAGCGTTTATTTAATTTGTTATAGCCAACATAGGTCAATGATATGAAAAATAGCTTGCATAATTTCGTAAAAATTATGTAAGCTATTAAATAATTACCCAACGTGGTGCTCTGTCTTCTTACATTCCTCATCACTTGCCTCTCGTTTTGATTTTCTCCACTTTTCTTTGCGTTCATTCTGCGAATTCCGCGGCATTGTTGAAAATGTTAATCCGTTCACAAGAAAACATTTTTTTTAAATTTTAAACCACTGCGATATGTTCCCTATATATTTGGATAGATCTCGTCGAGTGCTTTAAAACGATACCACGCACAGTCGTTTTGCACTCACGGTTCTGCAGGTAAACCACGATATTGTCAAAAGTGTTCACTGGTTCACAAGAAAACAATTTTTAAAATGTTCAGTTCAAACCACTGCGAAATGTTCTTCCTATATTTGAATAGATCTCGTCGAGAGAATTTTAAAACGATACCACGCACAGTCGTGTTGCGTTCACGGTTGGCGATATAGCCTTAGTCAAACGCGGTGGCACCCCAGAAATATTGCATAATCTCCCCTCGCACAGGTAGCAAGGAGAGCGTCTCGCACACTATGTATTGCGCAGTACGCTAATTGGACTCCATGCTGTTTATGAATATGCTAACACTATTAGTGTTTCTAACGCTACAATTATTTCAATTGGGACTTATTTTTGTCACAGGCGGCCGGTCGTAAGTCGCCCCATACTCTCCGCGGAGTTAGACGTAGCCCTACGTCAAAATTTAACAATGTTGTTACCTTGCTGAAGTGGTGGCAGCCTTCCGTACGACAATATCATAATGCCTTTCAATTAATCTAAACATATTCATAGGTTTACTTTTCTGTATCTTTGTGTTACTAAGACGCTGTTTAATGCTCATCCGAATGATATGAAATTGAGGACAGAAATCAAAAGTAATAATTAAATCAAAGTTCTAGAAAAAGATTGGGTGTACAGCCTAAGCAAAAGTAACTTTGTAAAGATGTTCCTTACATGCGTATGTTCATTATCACAAGATAACTCTAACTAAGTAATATCAAAATTGCTGCTTATTGCTGCAGTACGCTTTTATGAAACGCAAAGCTCTAACTGACAAATAAAGGGATTACAACTGAATTAACATAAGAAAGTGTGCAGAATGCTACAATGAATTCAGAAAATCACAGCACATGACAGATTTTATGATACACATGTAATACTTATGTGACGTATATTCTAAATTAACTTTCCTTTTTAGTTTCTTTCCCTATGTAAATCTTGAGTTTGTTCTCAGTTATACTTCACACTTAACGTGATATCTTTTCTCTCAAATGAATACTGTTGGCGACATAATTGAGGTTGAATGAACGTGACGTTTGCCTGTTATTAGATAAGAACCAGAGATATAAACTACGATAAAACAGTTGCTTGTGGAGCGTTGTGGAGCGATTAATGTAGAGAGTTGTGGAACGTAGCGTTGTTGGTGTGTGGTGTGTTTAATTGTTTAATGTGGAGTGTTGATACCGATATGTTATGTTACGATGTGTTGGAGAAAACATCTTGAATAAAGCATCATTTCCGTATGTTTGACTTCCGTTTTTAAATGTTTCGTCTGGCCATTAAGGTTTAATTTAGGAACTCTTTCATCGTATGGTGATGTTTTAAAATAACGTAGCAGTACGAAAAGACGTTTACGTTATAACTACAAATATAGATGCAGGAATATAATACTGCGTGACTGGTAGGTGAGTGAGATCCGTTATAAATATTTATATACAACAGCATGCCGTTTTTCAAAAGAATACTTCCAGTCAGGAAGCAATCAGAAAGCAGTGTGTGTGTGTGTTGTTTCACTTCATTCCATAATAACGAGGCTACTTTGATTTTCTATCTCCGGCCTAACTCTTTTTTCATCTTACATGTCTCTTTTATGTTATTCCACACAGTGTCCTCTTTAGTGGCATGCAGTATGTTCGTGATAAATTTTTTCTGTTATCGTTCGCCTTGCATTTCTAAAAACTGATTTTCCGATTAGGTAATGATTTCCGAATATCGATTTCATTACTATTCACAATATCCTTACAGGGAAATGAAAAATCTGTGACACAGGATGTATCTGATTGTGAACTCTTTTGTTTTGCTTCACATTTCTTTTACTTTGTTTAGGTTCATTAAATATTAATTTCTCAAGGATGAAATGTGATTTTCGAAGACGAAACCTTCAGGCGATGCCGTAGTTAAAGACGTGCGCAGTTATAGAATCTCTGATTCTCGTATCATGACAAATTCTTGGAAACTGCTCCTTCAGAAAACAACGGTATTGTAATCGTATTTCTTTGTAGAGCCTGATTTAAGTGGGGTACAATTTGCAATAGCGGATGGTTTGTAATAAACTTTCCTTTCTAATATACCATCGTATGAAATCATCAGTATGACACAAAGAAAGGGGAAAATGCACTTTTTGATTTCTTGGGTAAAAGAAATGATTTGTGTTCATATTAATCATCTTAAGGTGGCTCCACCTAAAAACTCTGTCCTATATTTCCAATGGTAAAAATTTCTGTAGCCATTTTCTTCGCAATTAGTGTATCCTCATGGATGAAAATTTGCACATCAATAAACATATCTTTAAATTATGGTATGTTACACTTAATATTCGCTAAAACGTAACCATAATTATATTAAAACAAATATGTTTTCTTTGGGTAATGTTGAGACCTGCCAATAGATGGCGCGACCTGTACATTGATGACGTCCGAGGACACACAAATGTTGGATGGCTTATTTTGGAATTAGAAATCAGCAGCACCTACAGTACTGCTGACTTGTTTTTCAATAATTTTATTAATTTTCGGAATGGAATCAAAATTTAAGTCTATCCATGCGATGGGATGGAGTTTTTAGAATGATTTGAGTCACTTGGATTAAATGTTCTGATCATAATTTAGCTGAAAATGTCAATAAAACTCTAGATACTGCTGATTTCTACTTCCGAAAATAGCCATCAAACATTTTTTGTCTACTGACGTCATCAACGTATAGGTTGCGCTGTCTATTAGCAATTCTCAACATTACCCAAGTAAAATTGATTGATTTTTAATATAAGTATGGTTGAGTTTTAGCAAATATTAAGTAGGCCATGCTAAACTTATTTTTATCGATGTGCAAATTTTCATCCGTGGAAATACCTTAACTGCGAACAAAATGTCTACAAAAGTGTTTACCATTGGAAACATTGGTCAGATTTTAGGTGGGACCACCTTAAGGAAGTGAATAATTTTTGTCTCTGGACTGTATACATTTCCACATCAACACATAGTGGCAATATCACTTTCATTCAGCAATATGAACTACGAATCGCTTGGTTCGCATTTTTCCATATTTATTTTAATTTTAATTTTCATTTCATTTTTGTTGGAATGAGAATTTAATTATGCGAAACTTGACAAGTTGAGCGAATTGGTTGACAAATAAATGAAACACGGTGAATACATAAATTTTCGGTTTTAAACGACTTTTACAAAATTCTTTTGATGCTTGATGATAAAACAAATTAATGAGTGCATGCCGCAACAATTCCCGGATTCAATGAGTTCAGTATCGTGAAAGTTCAGTATGCTGCTGTCACACCAGACAGGATAGTGATTACCTCGTACCCAAACAAATTTTAGTTTTTAAACATTTTGAGTCCATATGAACTTACATTTGCCATCCATGTATTGCTCAGGTTTCGAATCCTGGATCCATGGCACGGGGAGCGCGATCCCAAATATCTAACTGCTGAGGAAGAATATGTGTATTCGATGTCCAGAGCAGAGCTCTGGTGCACATTTAGTAAGAGGACTCTCTAAATAAAAGTAGTTCTGTTGCACAAATTTTATGTGCTACTGAATGAAGACAATATAAAATGTTTGGTCCAGGAGATTGTTTTGAAGTGGTTTCAAACAGAAGCGAAGTCAGAAAATATACATTTGAACAACTAGCAAGAGTTACTGATTCTCACTGAAATGCCGAGCAAGCATTAAAAAAGATGTTATGGTAAGAATTCGTTCATCGTAATCCTAGCATGTGTTTCAAGTGGATCAAAATGACACTTAGGAGAATGAAAAATTAAATGAAAATAAAATTAATTACAAAAAAGAAAAAAAGAAAAAAAAAAAAAAAAGAGACACCAACAAAAAGACATGCAAGTAAATTCCTTTACCTAATTACTAGTAACACGTTCGTTATAAATACCGGGAAATGTGTGATGATTAGTTCGAGAACAATATGAAAATTTCAATATCTGACCCAAATCCGGACACTTGTGTATGAAAACAATTGGCTTATACATAAAATTCAAATATCTAAAATCGATTCATTACCTGTAAATGATTTACATTAAAAAAATACTGTAAATTCTGACTCCTAATCATGTGCTTTCCAGAGCATCAAAATACAGGATGTTTCACTCGTAGGAGGCCCTGAGTTATCGTTTACTACAGACGTAATATAGAAACAAGACGGCGTCGCCTCTGTGGAACAGTGTTCTAAGCTATGGCGTTTGACCATTCGTCCGAAAGGGGTCTAGGTTGGAAGCCCTGTGAGGCATGGATGTTGTGTTTGTCTTACGGCACTGGCTCTCTTCCTTCCCTGGAAACAGTGGCCCTAAATTAAGGACGGGTGACTGCTTAAAGCCCATTGAATTGCTCACGGTGGTCGTTTAACCTCCAATAAAAAAACAAAAAACAAAGACAAGACGGTTGCAACTACCGGAGTACCGACATGGATAGAGACATATTTAAATGCAAAACGACTCCGACAGGTCTCGTTTGCGTGGCGCCGCATTGCGACTGCAATGGAAACCGTCTCCAACTTCCGACGCTGAGTTCCCTACACCTGAAAAGCACAGTTCGCGGCCAGTTTTGGTGCGGGAAACATGCACAAGATGGAGCAGAAAGTGTTCTTGGTCAAATTATATTGGACTACGGGTTCATTCAAAATTACGCGCTCGAATTTCAGAAAAGGGTTTAATGTTGCAGTGCCTCCAAAGGTGCGATACAGAAGATTGTGAGAAAACTGGAGACAACAGGCGCGTTGGTGAATGTCCACGGTAGCGACCGTCTCGCAATGACTTATAGGAAACAGTGCAGGACGTGCGTAACAGGTTGCTTAACTCACCAAGCAAGCCCTTACTGTGACTGTTCCAAGAAATCGGCTTGTTGCCTTCGACTTGCCAAAGAGAAGCAAAAGAAGAGGAGCATTCGCTCGTATCGATTGTCCATAGTGGAGGAACTGCAAGTGCCCGACTTCACTAAAAAGGGTGTCATACTGCAAATGATTTCACATCTCCGTGCCTGAAAACGATGATATCCTGAACATAAAATCTTTCTCAGACAAAATGTGGTTCCACCTGTCTGGGTACGTCAATTCGCAGAATACTCGCTTGTGGGCCGAAGCAAATTCACATGCAATTCATGAACATCCGCTTCATGACCTCAAGATTAGAGTATGGTGCGCAATGTAGCGCATCATGGGACCCATATTCTTTGAATCGGATGAACACAGACCTCTACTGTGAAATTATCGACACATTTGTTAAGGAGTTGGACGACATTGAGTTACAATGTGGCTACTTCCACCAAGACGAGGCGACACGTCCAAAAGGTATATGTCAGTTGTAATTAGACATATACCATATATATCATACATTATATGATCAAAACTATTGAAGGTCGCATAATCTCCAAAGGAATATGGCCTCCAAGGTCTCCAGATCTCAGACTCCCAAACTTCTTGTGTGGCATGCTAAAAGGAAAGGTCTAGGCCAACAAACCACTCACACTCCAGCAGCTGAAAACAAACATCCCCGCTGTGATTGACGACATCGTCCACGCTCAGCTAATACGTCGTCGAAGTCGTGATGTCACGGAATGTCGACTGGGCATAAACACAAGTAATGTTTACATGTTAGCTAACGTTAGTTTTATCGTTGGCGGCTGTCGATAGTCCTGTAAAATTGTTTTTTTTTAAAGTGAAACTGAATATATTTTATATGGTTTTATGTTTTGCAGCATACTGTAATCACCAGACTGTCAAAAATCAGTGTTCATTTTACAGATTTCCGAGAAACAAAGGGAAATATGCCCTATGGACTAAAATGTCACTAAATGTGTAGTTTAGCATCCTAAATTATTTGGCTACGTACTTGGGAAAAATGAGGTATACATATGTTAAAGTATGTAATTTGATGGCAAATGGTGAAAAAATTTCATCTGTAAAATGCATTTTAAAATTTTTTTCAGTAAAACACTTACCTCCAAGTACGACGACGTGAACACCAGCTGCGGCAAGCCTAACACAACGCTGCGACAAGCCTAACACAACGCTGCGGCGAGCGACCACGTAAAGCTTGGCTCTGCTGATTTTGCTGAAACGATGGTATCGTTCCGGCTGCCATTTCGCTGGCGGAAGAGTACAAAAGGAACCGGGTACGTTCTTGCCAGGAAAGCGTTCCATTTTGTACTGCTATGCTACAGAAAATAGCTCAACATTTCTGTCTCAGTTTTTCACATCAGAATCTGACAATTTTGTTGGGTTTTTCGCGTATGATTCTTTGATGCGAAATGTATGAACTTATTTCTCCGTCGAGGGTTTTATTTATTTAACTGCGAACCACGCCGTCAATACCAGGAGCAAAACTTTCACTTTCCGATGCCTTGTATGTAACTTCCGTTGGTGAGAAGACGACATCTACTTTAACCCTTTTCTAAAATAAAATAAGGCATCTGCATACTTTCTACTTTGTATCAGGGAATTGTATGCGTAAGAACAAATCAGTTCTCACCATGTGTTTTGAAAAACTGCGACAGAAATGAAGAACTATTTTCAGTCAGGTAGCACTACAAATTTGAACGCTTTCCTGGCAAGAACGTACTCGGTTCTTCTTGTAGTCTTCCGCCAGTTAGTTGGCCGCCGGAGCGAGACCTTCGTTTCAGCTGAGCCAAGTTTGACGTGGTCGCCACATCGTTGTGTTAGGCCTGCCGCAATGGTGTTCACGTCGACGTACATGGAGGTAGGTTTTACGGTAAAAATCTGTAAAATGTATTTTATAGATGCAATTTTTTCACCATTTACCATCAAATTTCATACATATAAATATCTCATTTTTCTAATTCTTTTGAAATATGTAGTCAAATAATTTAGGACGCTTAATTATACATTTACTTTTATCTTTCATAGAAGCATCAATTTGACCACTTATTTTCTCGCTATGCAGTTCCTAATAAAATGACTGGATGTGAGAGGACTTTACAGCATTTTTACTGCGTTGAATTAGCTTCAAAGTGTCAGAACAAAAAATAAGAAATTGCAAAAGATGAGCACATTTCACCAATCACGTTGAAAACGTTATGGAAATCATGGAGGAACAGACATTTATTTATGCCCAGCGCCATCTTCTGACGTCACACTTCGACGACGTATTGGGACATTTGCAAACATGGAGCGCAGGGTTACCATGTAGGAAGGAATCTGCCACTTCCAGCATTTGTTGTGATGCGATATGTTGGACATCTCTAAAGGTATGTACTTCCACAATTACGTTTGCCTACTTTGTATATTATATCTGTAATAACCGATAACTCAGCGTCTTCTACGAGTGAAACACTTTGTACTTTACTGCAAACTGACTTTTCTTACCGGTCACATTTACTTCTGAGTTCATATTGGGCAAAATGCTTATATCACAGAAATGGATTCCAACCTAAACTTTTGTTGGCATGCATTAAGTTCTTTCATTATTCGCTATCCCTGTATAATCTATATAACGTATGTAATAATTTAGGATTTGTTTCTGTCTGACGGACAATGCGAAAAAATTATCTGTATGTCCAGTTCCTTGGCTGAAAAATTTATTTGTCTGACGAAGTAGAGATAAGTTGTATTTTTTTAAAGTAATGTTGCTTGCTTTGCAAAACAACATTTACTAATTTTGAATTTTCATTTCAGTGGCAGAATCTCTTGAATCATGTACAGAATGGCGTTTTCCGTGGCTCATAGGTCTGTGCATATGTCTGGCTATACTGCTCTTGGTGATGCTTATAGTTAATATATTCTTGTGTTCTTCACTGACATGCACGTGCACGAAGACAGAGGTAAGATACTTAAACGTTAACTCACATCTAGTTCTCTCTGTTACTTTCAGACATTAAATAGATCCAGATAATTAAGTGGATTACATAGGTCAGAGAGCGTGCTTACATACAGAATTTGATGTATTGAAATACTCTTTTGAATTTTTTAATGAGCGTGTTATGAAATGAACGAAGATGATGAAATGAACGAAGTTAAAGCATAACATGATATGTATAACTAATATGTATAACATTTGTTGAAAAGAAAATTATAATTATTTTTCGTTAGTTTGGAAGACTTCGCGCTTTCTTTGTTCCAGTGGTAAATTAAATTTGGGTGAGCTCTGTTGGTAGACTATTGTTTTCAAGATGATGATCCTGTGAAGCATAAACTCATCAAATAAATCAGTGGCCGAACACAAAAGGAATTATAAATAAATGCAAATTGTTATTAGTTTTAATTATTTTAAGGACTTCATTCTTCTATTAGTTTTATTTAATGCTTTTCCCATTAGATTAACCAACGTTTTCCCTAGTTAATCCTTTAGTGATCTGAGTGTCTCACTTGGAGAAATATAGTACAGCTTTTTATGGCAAGGTTAACCGTGAATGTCATGTTTGGTATTTGGTTTCTATCTTGTACTTTGCTTAGGGACTGTAGTTAAAAATGTCAAGCAGGATCCTCAATTTTGGCAATAGATTGAAACACTGCCAGCATACAATATGTGTGATACATTATTGGGCTATTTGCACTTTGTTTCTGTTAGAGTTAAGCTACATAATGTATGCAATTTACGAAAAAATATTCACATTTAGATTCTCTTCCCTGAAGAATGGCCTGACGTATATATTTACCAAACTTAGTTGTGCTTTTGATAATGTGTTCATTTTAGTTTAAAAACAGTCATTTCTGTTTTAGTTTAAAGTTCTCCCCAAAAGGAGCGGTTAAAAGCGAAGCAAATTGCTCTCTTGTGTACAATCGATTAGTTATTCATTTGCTATTATTTCAATAACGATCTAACGTTTTTGAAGACTGAAGCATGCGGATTTTTACGTGCTGCTTCCCTACATTAATCCTACAATGTAAAAAAAAAATAATGGGTTCAGTTTGCTAAAAAATAAATAAATCTTGTAGCTCTTTATGTTTTTTCTGTTCGGAAGTTTTAGTGTCACACAGTAATAAGGTCTGCCGCTCGAAAGAGCCCTCGCCGTATTTTGCTCTCACACTAATCTTAATTGTTATGCTTTAACTTCGTTCATTTCATCAACGGTTTTTCCGCCAATTTTTACTTGGTACCGTACTTTCTGTCACCCTGTTCACATTCTTTTTTGAATTGGATTTTCTTCCCTTCTTTTCCAGCCATCTTAGATTATTCTCTCTCTATTTCTCTCTCTCTTAACTTTTTGCTCTTTCCACTTCTAATTCTGAGCACTGCTTTCCTTGTGTTTCCGTTTCTTCCATATTATTTCCTGACGCACCTTTCAACCATGTAGGCATCTCATTCACACACACATGCATTTGCTCTGTTTCTTTTTTTGTTGTTGTTTATTTTCATGATCGCCTAAGTTTTATTTTTCTGGGTTGGGAGTTTAACGACCACCGTTAGCAACTCGATGGGCTTTAAGCAGTCGACTGTCCCAAATTTTGGGCCCCCGCCCTGGTGTCACAGTGGTCTAAGCGACGGCTTATGACCATTTGTCCAAGATGGGTCCGGGTTCGAATCCCGGTGAGGCATGGATGTGTTGTTTGTCTTACGGCTCTTGCTCTCTTCCTTCCCTGGAACCAGTGGCCCTAAGTTAGAGACGGGCGACTACTTATAGCCCACTAAGTTGCTCACGGTGGTCGTTAAGCCTTCAATAAAAAAAAATCAATGTCTCACACAGACCCATCTCTGACGAATGGTCAGAATCCAGCGCTTAGGCCACTGTGCCATCGGGGAGGGGGTCCCCCAAGTTTTTGATCGATATAAAATGACAGTTCTTACTTCTGTCCTTTGCAGTTTGATATTATTTTCACCGGAGCTATTTCGTCACAGATCACACCGGCAGTTCTGCCCTCTTATTAGCACTTTTTTCATTGGTTACCTTGCTTCTTTCTCGTAGCTTTTGTGTGGTTGAACACACGTGTTTTAAATGTTTTATATTTACTAGTCATGTATCTTCTCTGTCATGCATTAATAAATGTTATTGACAGTTTGAACGGATCACGATTTCTGTTTATGCCACATCTATCTTTAGACCACCTTTTTAAGTGCAATTTGCCAGTCTATAAGGATGTTTCGGACTTTCCGTCTCTGTTGCAATATCTAACAGCAAATAAATTCCACAGTGCGCCCTAACCCACACTTTTGCTCATTAAATCGAAGATAGTTATAACAAGAAAGATGACACCGAATTTTCGGTTGCAATAAGCACATCTTTTGAATCCGTTCTGACGCAAATTAAATTTATCAAAGCTATTCAAAGTCAATGGAACCAGTATGGAAAACAATAGTATCTGACGGAAGAAAGAAGTTTTTCAATCGGGTCTTTAATCCCTCAGATATTGCTATAAACGGAATCGTGAGCTTACGAACTCTTAGAAACAGAGTTATCGACAAAAATAAGATTTGACTTTACGTCCCTTGGTGAGAAAACCATGCATTATTTTAGGAAGAAAGTATTCACAAAAGGTTTATCCATATAAGCGGTATCGGTCCAAGAAAAAACATTTTAGTCGAGTTTTCAGGAGCCCAGATTTTGCTACAAATACATCAGAAGTAGAAATTAACACTTATGACCCCTGGTGGCCAAACCATTCTTTACCAAACATTAGAAATTACGTGAAAAATATTTGCCGTCAGGTCTTGTATGCGATACAGGAAGAATTTTTCAAATCGGAGTTTTAGTAGCAGAAAACGCAATTTACCATTGTGCGCCCTGGCGGAAACTGTATGATTTACTTGAAAATTTTGAATTATAGGAAAAACATTTCGCAGCGGAAACGCTATCCAACAAAGAAGGAATTTTCAAATCGGACTTTTAGAAGTAGAGATATTGACAAAAATAAGATATACATCTACGGCCCTGGCGTAGAAACCATGCATTATTTCAAAAAGAAAATGTTGTTAAAAGGTTTGTCGACATGAGTAGTATCGGTCCACAAAAGACTTTCTTTCAATCGAGATTTTAGAAGCTCACATTTTGCTGCAAATACATCAGAAGCGGAAATTAAGACTTACGCCACCTGGTGGTCAAACAATTATTTACAAAATTTTGAAATTACGTGCAAACGATTTCCCATTAGGAGCTGTATCCGGTGCAGAAAGAATTTTTCAGATCGGAGATTTAGAAGCAGATATATAGGGGAAAACGCAATTTACCTTTACGCCCCCTAGCGGAAAGTCTATGAGTTACTTGAAAATTTTGAATTTATAGGAAAAACATGTCACACTAGAAACACTATCCCAGAAAGAAGGAATTTTATAATCGGACTCTTAGAAGTCGAGATATTGACAAAAATAAGGTATACATCTACGCCCCCTGGCGTAGAAACCGTGCACTATTATAAGAAGAAAATGTTTCTAAAAAGTTTGTTGGCATGAGTAGTATCGGTCTACAAACGACGTTATTTTCAATCGAGAATTTAGAAGCTCATATTTTGCTGCAAATACATAAGAAGCGGAAATTAAGGTTTACGCCCCCTGGTGGCCAAACCATTTTTTACAAAAACTAGAAATTGTGTGCAAACGATTTCCCATCAAGGAGCTGTATCCGGTGCAGAAAGAATTTTTCAGATCGGTGATTTAAAAGCAGAGATATAGGGGGAAACGCAAATTACCTTTACATCCCCTAGCGGAAAGTCTATGAATTACTTGAAAATTTTGAAATTATATGAAAAACATGTCACACGGAAAACACTATCCAACAAAGAAGGAATTTTTCAAATCGGACTCCTAGTAGTAGAGATAGTGCCAAAAATAGGATGTACATCTACGCCCCTGGCGGAGAAACTGTGGAATATTTTAGGAAGAAAATATTCCGAAAAGGTTTATCGATGTGAGTGGCATCAGTCCACGAAAGAATTTTTTCAATCGTTATTTTAGAAGCTCAGATTTTATGGCAAATACATCAGAAGCAAAAATTAACACTTACGCCCCCTGGTGGCCAAAGTATTCTTTACCAAAAATTCGAATTTATATGAAAAAGATTGTGCATCAAGAGATGTATCCGCTGAAAAAAAATTCAAATCGGAGTTTTAGAAGAAGAGTTATCGGGAAAAATGCACTTTACTTTTACGCCCCTAGCGGAAAATCTATGCGTAGTTTGAAAAAGAAACTATATCTAAAATACTCTTCGACATAAATGGAATCGAAAGATAAAAGATTTTTTTCAATCAGATGTTTAGAAGCAAGTATGTGTAATAAAACGTATATTTGAAATCGACATAATCTGCATTTACGCTCTCTAGCATCAAAATTGTACATCGTAAAAAAAAAAAAACGAAATAATGGATCATCATTCGCATGTTTCAAGCTTTCGAATGCAAAAGAAATTTTTCAAATCGGACTAATAGTTGCAGAGATACTGTGGGTACAGACGGACGGACGGACTGACGGACGGACGGACTAACCGATAACATAAGCACGATCTGTTTTTACAAAAGACGTGCTAAAAATGAAAGAACTCAGACTTGATCCCTTGTAAATAAAATCCAATCTTTATGTCAAAGTATTCTGTGTTACCTCTTCTAGTTTTAGCAACAGTTTTTGTGTTTTGCTTATTCAATTTTTACTCATTTTTCAGCTGTTCCTTTCTTTATATGTGTCCAGCTTGTGACACCACGGAGTACACTGTCACATATTTTATTCATATCCACAAACACATGGTAAGGATTTCTAGTATTTCTGAACATTTTTGTCCCAGTAGTCTAATTATGAAGATGGCACCTGTGGGTTCTTTGTCCGTCGAGAAGCTATGCTGTTTTCACTACTCTGTACGCTATAACTTTCAATAGCTCAGAAACTATAGTCATACCTGCAAATGTGATAAGCTGTCACTGTACTAAATTAGGTTAAAAAGAATGCCACAAATTTGTACCTAATACAAAGTAGTCCGAACATCTATAAATTGAGAATTGCTTAAGATAAAAGAATTAGTTTAAGTACACATATTCTTGATGAGACGCGAAAATAACGCTTTTATTTTTTGTGGTTATGCTCTCGGTTGGTGATGTCTGTGTTAACCTTTCTACACGATGTATAACTTAACACAGAATACGTACTTAATCGCCACCGCGGTGGTGTAGTGGTATAAGCTCTGGCATCTGACCCTTCTTTTGAAATGTGTCCGGGTTCGCGCCTGGGGTTTGACATTGATGGTGTGTCTATCTTACAGCACTATCCGTCTACCCTCCCTTCGAACAAGTGGATCTAAATTAGCGACGGCGACTACTTATTCACAATTGAGCTGCTCACGATGGTGAGCAGCTCTATTGAGTACATTATCTAGAACGAAATGAAACTTACGTTATGAAATATGAATGAAACCCACAAACCGAATCAGGATGTCTTCCCTGAGATGTTTATTCAGCGAGTTTCAGATTTTAACACCTTTGAGAGACATAAATCAATCTGGTAAGTTTATTCAAACTTAAAAACATGTGGAATAGGAAAATGATATCTCCTCCTCGTGATACATGGGATTTCAACACCGGTGTTTTGGAAAACAGCTTCTTCATTGAAACATCTAATAATATGTGGAATATTATTTTTCTGCAACTTCACATCGTATGTTAAGAAAGTGCCTGTTAGTTTTAACTGTGATTACATTCAATGTTTAAATATTTGTAGAGTTGTCCCCTTAATACTGTACTTTACTGTTTAATCAACAAGGCAACATGCATCAGAAAGAATGATAATAACCGGAAAGATCCAGCATATTATTTATGGCTCTCACAAACAGCACTTCTTCAAAGAAATAGACCACAAAAACTCCCAGGCACAGAAAGTTTAAAAAATTATATTTGTAATTGAAGCTATTCGCCACACATATGAAATTTGCAGAAAAGGAAACTGCTTTGGTATTTTTCACATATCAAAAAAATAAAAAATAAATAAAAACTATGACACGTTCTGAGCCCTTATCTCTTTCTGTGATTTTTCTGCTCTCAGAATATCTTTGGGTTTATTTATATTGCTACGTAAGGTTCTCAAACAAAATTATCCAAAAACAGTAGCTAATGATCACAAATTTGTACTGAAGATTTAGGAAGATTACTCTATGTTCTCCTATCATTTGTACTAAATGCACCGGATGTAAACAAGCACGGATTATTTCGATTTCAGGTACTCTTTTCATTGGTAAATTCTTTCAAATTTCATGACTATTTTTTATCATTAGAGAACGAAGGCATATAAAAAGGACTGAAACATATTATATTAAGCCAATGAAATTTCTTTAAACATAGAATATTATTTACTACTTACCCATCTAAAATGCGTTCAGCTGGTTCCTGTTTAATGTGTCCTGAAAATGAGTTTTCCAGTTCGCACGAAGGTACTGATCAACAGTGGAATATGGATCTGTTTGTAGCTCAAAACCTCAAAAAAAACCATCGAGGGTGTAATTCCAGTGAGACGAAATCATTGCATGTACTGTCCTGTACTTCCTGTAGTGAAAACACAAACTGGGCAGTGGCGAAACTAGAGCCTACATCCTGCTGCTCCGGAGCTGAATGCTTTCCCAATTAAGCTACGCCGTCAAGGGATTTTCACTACTACTTGCTGTCTTGGCATGTGTGTCACCTTTCTAATACGTCACATATATCCCTCCTCCCTGAGAAAGGGTTGGGACGGAATCGTAGGTTTCCAGGGTAGCCGGGAAACCACGCTGGAAGGAGCTCACTGTAGAAAGGGAATTCTAACTAATTCCAGACGATGTGTGGAATAAGCATCACACATTTTCTGAAATATCTAACGGCCAGTAGATCCATTTTTACGTTTGGGCGCTAGTGTGAAATCCAAACCCCCCCCCCCCCCCTCTCTCTCTCTCTCTCTTTCCTTCATCCTTCTGCTCCAGAACCGAATGCTATCACCAATAACATACACCGTCAAGGGTCAAGACCTTTTCATTGATACTTACCGTCTTGACATGGGCGTCACATCTGTAGTACGTCACACAGTCTCTTTGATGGAAGTCTCAGTTCTGGTAGTGTGCGGAGGTATACATCTGGATTTTACGAATGAGGTATCACGTTCTTTAATCTAACCTTTTTCTAACTTTATTTTCTACATGAATGTTTGTCTGAATTAGTCATTCATTTATGTATTAGCTACTACATAACACGTGCTTAGCTTTTGATCGCACATTTCTAGCTGCCGTAATCGCTCTTCTGGTATATCTAGATTTCCAGTTCAGAATCTGATAGCATTAGAACGTTGCTGTAAGTCTTCTAGCGGGGAACTAGATAGCTACGGCTGAACGCAGATGAAAAATGACTGAACATCATCCTGAATGTGTGAATTCACAGAAAAGTATCTTCAGTACAACCGCATTATTCTTTATGTTTCTATCATCACTATATCCTGATCTCCTTCACATGTACAGTACACTCATAACTCACAAAATTATGACCATCTACCTAACTGGGTGTTGGCCAGTCTTTCGCAGATAAAACCTCTTGCACCTGGCGCGGCATCCACTCTACTAGACCGCGGACGGTGTCCTCAGGTGATATGTACCAGATGAATTACATGACGTATACTTTCAGCGACGGAGCGAGGCAACGTTGTGTATCGGCGAATGTTGCTTTCAACTGCATCTCATAAATATTGGATGGGATTCATATCGGGAAATTTGGCCGTCCGGAGACACATGAAATGTTTCGACGGGATGCTTACCATTTCTGTACTACACGGACCATATGACAAGGGGAGAGATTTCTCTTAAAGGATCAATTGCCATCCGGATACACTGTCACTGCACAGAGTAATACTTGGTCAGAAACATAATATATAACAGTTGTAGCGGTTAGTGTGTGCGCAGTGGAGAAGACGGAAACTCAGTATGTCCATGAGAGCAATCCCTGTACCATGGTACCACCATTGGCCTATTTCTGTCCAATTGCTCTACATGACTACAACTGTTCACCCGCTCGACAAAAAATGCAGACATGTCTATTGTCATGTTGGGGGTCGAACCTGAAATCTTTGGTGAGGCGACGCTTTCCCAGCTATTCAATGTCCAGTCACGGTGTTACGGTGTCCACTGCTGGCTGAGAAAAAGATGGCGGTCGGATAGCATGTGCACTTAAATGGGCCTCTCAGTTCTCAATCCCATTCACAATTGCGTCCGCCAGATTGTTTACTCCGAAACGTTTCTCTATAGGTCTTGGTTGAAGTCTGCCATTAATTGAAGTTGATAAGTTATTTGTCGAGGGAAGAACGTGCCCACCTGGG
This sequence comes from Macrothele yani, assembly GCA_039090855.1. Classification (NCBI taxonomy): domain Eukaryota; kingdom Metazoa; phylum Arthropoda; class Arachnida; order Araneae; family Macrothelidae; genus Macrothele; species Macrothele yani. The sequence goes on along the minus strand of CM077003.1, from coordinate 85,743,914 downwards.
TTCAGCACGACTGTCAACCCGTGACGGTTTCCGCTTTCTAGCATGTTGGTGGATATGTGTCCTCCTTCGGACTATTCGTGCCTCACCTTCAATACAGTGGCCCTCCACCAGCCAGCCATGCATGAGGTTGCTGAGATGCTGATCTCAGCTTCTTCTTTGCTCCAATAATAATTCATTGATCGACAAGTGCCTCTCTTTCTACATTGCAGGACCTTTGTACTAGCAAACTGACACACTCTATCCGTGACGTCTATATATATTCCGTGCTGATCAGTGACGTGACTACTCCGTGCTGTGCAACGCATCCACTGCTGGAGACAAGAGTGGTCATAAGGATCTGGCCCATGAATGTAACTTCAGTTTAATTCATCCTTGCGTAAGAAATAAATTGAATTTCACATTTTCAGTGAGGTAATAATGATGGATAAGGAATTAAGTTTCGCTGGTTGCGTATACACAGGTTTACACGGCCTCTGAAATCGTGAAAAAGTCCTGGAGTTTGGTTTCCATTGTTTTCCAGGCCTGGAACGTCCTTGATTTTTCATATATTTATTAAAGGTCTTAGAATTTTGTCTTGCAATGAAACAAAAAGTGGTCGACATATTTGGATTGATTACGTCACTTCGTTCTAACTTCCTGTGGTGTCTGCTCATGATGACATCACTTCTTACTATGGAGTGTGGTGACGTTATTTCGTCTCTTTCATCATGTGTGACACTGGAGTTCAAGATGATTGCGCCATAGCAGCTGTGTGCAGTTAGAGCCACAACAGCATGTGGAAAACTTCTCGCAAGTCCAAGATGGCCATTGCTTCTAACACTCCCTTTTCTTACTGAAGGAGGTTGATATCTGGCCTTCCTCCCGCCAATGCTCGTGGGAATAGATGTCTGTAGAATAGGGAATCATCAGTGCCAGGGCAAAATTGTTTTGTATTATTATCATTGTACTAGTTTCCAGATTGCTTCATATATGTTTTAAACAGATTAGTTTTTTATACGTGGAAATTTTGATACTTCATCGAATATCTAATTCACTCTGGATAACAACACTCTATGACCCCATAGGACATCATAAAAATTCTAAATGCATAGCAAATTTCAACCCAATTCGCAAAATATACAGAGTGTTTCACTACTAGGTTGACCCTGTAAATTACTGTGCGTGCATAAGTTCTACCCGTTTTTGAAGGATACAAAGAAAGAAGGAGAACACTAACAAATAACGTACCTAGGATTTCATATAATTGATATTTCTGTACGACCTCTTGCCATCTGTCTATGAATAGGTGAATCCCACGCCGGAAAAACTCCTGTTTTACAGTAAAAAAATTCATGTAATACCGTTTTCACATCGTCCACATCATGGAAGGTTTGGAGAGCGAAGGCGTTCTGTAACTATCGAAAAAGGTGGTAGTACGTAGGTGCCAGGTCAGAGGAACACGCCGGGTGAGGTAACACTTCCCAACCAAAGTCCAGTAATTTTTGCAGAGTGCTTAAAACAGCATGAGGTCTGGCGTTATCATGATGAAGGATCACGCCTTTCCGTTTGACGAGTGCTGGCAGCTCCGATGTCAGTTCCTCTCGCAGTGTATCCAACTGTCGACAGTATAGGTCAGCATTTGTCGTTCGCTTAGGTGCCAAAACCTCCCAGTGGATTATTTCGTGGACATCCCACCAAACACTCAACAAAACCTTTTTGGGATGCAGTCCTCCTTTTCTGGGCATCCCACCAAACACTCAACAAAACCTTTTTTGCGATGTAGTCCTCCTTTTCAGGTCGACGGAGCAAGCTCCGCAGATTGGCACACAGTCCGTCGATGCTTTACATTATGGTACAGTACCCATTTCTCATCACCCGTTACAATTCGTCCCAAAAACGGTTCATTTCTGTGACGAGAAAGCAAAGAAACACAGGTACGGATTTTCCCCTCTCGTTTCTTTACAAAAAGCTGGCGCAGAACCCAGTTATCGAACTTGGTGATGTACCCAAGCGCATGTATCGGTCTTTCGACTACTGTTCTGTGTACCGACAACGTTTCTTCGAATTTCTGAAAGGTTGGACGTGGGTCATGTGTTATGGCTTGGTCCATATCCTCGTCAGAAACCACGGATGGACGTCCAGGATGCGGTTGATCTTTACAGCTTATGTCTCTGTCTCGGAATTTACGACCCCAGCGGCGACATGTGCTATCATCAACTGCATCCTCCCCATACACTTGACAGATGTTGCGGCAAGTCACGGCTGCAATACTGCTTTTATAGAACTCGTACAGTATATGTTATGTGCTCCTTATCGCATGCCATGTTACACCGTCCGTGATTTCCGTTACAAATGACTTACCCGGACAAACCTAGTGCCTGTATATGCTCTACTGCTCAACGCTTTATTGCCCGAAAATTCAGCATCGTAGCAGCATCTGTGACGTAACTACTCCTATCACAATTTGCGACTATTACAAAACCGGGTAGAACTTTTGCACACACCCAGTAATTATTACAGAAATGATATTTATTGTAGAAAGATTAAACTGCGTTACAACGAACCTGAATTAATAGAAAAGCGAATGCCACCAGACGCCGTGTTGTCACATTCTCCAGACGGATGACGTAACGTCTGGCGTAGAGCCAACTCCATGCGCAAATTGGCGCTGCCGTAGCTGCCACTCGTCAGTTGAAACAGTGCTTGCGGTAGAGCAATATGTTTTTCTCTTGCGCTTCTACTGGGTAACAGGGTCGGAAAGCGTTTCAAGAAAAATATGACAAAATTACACCTTCAAAACTAATGATCCACAAAATGGTGAAAAAGTTGGAGAACACGAGTATGTTGGTGCTGGATTCTTGAAGGAGGTCGACCGAAGATGTCAGCGGATACGATGAATGAAGTGCAAGCCCGGTTGGAGTAGTCAGCGACGAAATTTCTACGGCGTTTATCACAGGAAATAGGAATTTCAACGTCATCATGTCACCGAGCGGCAAAGCACGCAAAAATGGTCCCTATCTCGTCACCGTGCTGCAAGAATTGTCCCCGCCTGATCTGCAAAAAAGGCGTCTTGACTGCCAATGCTTTAAGGGCTTCATTGAAGGTAATGAGGACATTTTAGACTTACACTGTTAAAAATTCCCGTAAAAAAAGTCTTGTTGCCCGTGTATTTTTACGATCAAGGCTCGTTTCTGCAGTTTCAAGGCGATGCCCGTATTTTAACGGGCATGGATTTGTAGGACAACTGTTCCAAAACGTAATTTTACGGGCGTTGCTAAGAGGCACGGGTTAGCCAATGAACGATAATGACAGAAAAGGAATGCGGCATGCGTCGCTTTCTGCTATTGGTCAGCGAGTCGTCACGTGATTTTACGGTGGTTTTACCTATCTCGTCACCGTGCTGCAAGAATTGTCCCCGCCTGATCTGGAAAAAAGGCGTCTTGACTGCCAATGCTTTAAGGGCTTCATTGAAGGTAATGAGGACATTTTAGACTTAACATGGTTTCCCACGAGAACTAGTTTCACCTTTCGTTCTACGTAAATTTCCAGAATACGCGCATCTGGACTGCAAGCATCTGCATGCTATTCACGAGCAGCCCCTTCACCCACAGAAAATTGGAGTATGGCGTGCGTTGTCTCGTACACGCATAGTGGGTCCAATTTTCCTCAACAGGAATGTGAACAGCGATGTGTACGTGGGTATTTTGGAGGTGTTCGTCAACCTGTTGGATGACCATGAGCTGTCCTTTGGCTATTTTAAAAAACGAGGCAACCTGTCAAACTTCTGAAAAATCCATTCAGTTCACCTGCTCCTTCATCGAGAACATAATAATTTCTGAATGATTGTGGCCACCTCGCTCCCAGGATCTGACACCCCCGGACTATTTCTTTTGGGAACTTCTGAAGGACAGGGTGTACAGAAACAAGCCACACACGTTAGACTAATTAAAACGCAACATCACCACCGAAGCTGCCCTCATTACACGTGCTGTGCTTGTTTCAACTTTTGCCAGTATGGAGAGACGTGTCACCCTGTGTTTGCAACAGAAAGGCGGCCACTTCCAACCTTTGTTGTAATAATACTATGAATGTACCGGGTCCACCTAGTTAGCTTCTACAAGAAATAGCATTTAGGTAATAATTAATTTTCCGGGTCAACCTAGTCAATCTTCCTACAGCAAACAGCATTTGTGTAGTAATTAACTCTTTAAGCGGCCGATGTACCTGAACCAAAGTTTCCCAAATTTTCTTGTGCTCCTCAAACAGAATTGTTCTCATAGCGACCGGGTTATACGAAAGCTACGACAAAACAATTCCTTTTCCTATTTCATCTCAGGTGTGTCGATTATAAATCTTTCTGTAGTTGTAAATGCTCCCTTACAGTCCTTAGTCGTACAGTACACTGAAGAGCGATTGAATTAGAGACAGCTGGCGTTATGCAAATGTGGCGCTGTGGGCGGCCCTGTAAACGGAAACGAAATGATGTATGCAGCGATCCGACAATATAGGGAACGATGCGACGGGAATCAGTAAGAGTCGGACGCAGTATGGGTAAGACGAAGGATCTAAGCACATTTGATCGTGGGCAAATTAATTATCGGGGCCCGACGAATGGGTCACTCCATCTCGGAAGTCCTGCAGCCACTGGGATTTTCACGAGCACCTGTGTCACGGGTGCACCGTGAGTACATCGAATCCGGTAAAACCATCCCTGCAAAGGCAAACTGCCGTGGACAACAGCGTGTGGATGCGTGGGGTCATCGTCGGCTAGCTCGCATTGTAACAGCGGATAGACGGGCCACAGTGCTAGAAATCACTCGGCAATTTAACGCTGGTGCTCAAAAACGTGTAAGCAGCCACACCATCCCGAACCATCTCCTCGCTATGGGGTACAAAAGCCATCGCCCCATGAGGGTACTGCTGCTGACCGCACATCACAACATGCAAAGATTGGCATGGGCGCGGAAACATCGCCACTGGATCCTAGACATGTGGAAAAATGCTGCCTGGACTGATGAGTCGAGATTCACGTTGGTACATGCGGATGGCAGGATACGAGTACGACGCAAACTACGTGAAGCGATGGATCCTTCTTGCCAGCAGGTTACTCTTCAAGCTGGTTGGGGGTGGCATTATCATCTGGGGACTGTTTACGGGGACTGAAATGGGACCCCTGGTACGTGTGACATCGTCCCTCACAGGTCAACGTAACCGGGATATCCTGGACGATCATTTGCTCCCGTTTGTGCGTCTTCAACTTCCCACTGTGGACCTCATCATGCAACATGACAATGCAGCTTCCGAATTGTATCAGAATGGTTGGATGGACACTCCACCGACGTGACCTCGCTTCATTGGCCAGCTAGGTCACCTGACCTCAATCCCATCGAGCACATCTGGGATGCCATCGAGAGAGATGTTCGAGGCTCTGACCCCCTCTATCAAATCTTGTTTACGGGTCGTGGATCTGGATGACTTCCCAATGTTTCCGGTGTCTTATCGAGTCCATGCCGAGACGAATCGCCGCCGTCATCAGGGCGAAAGGTGGTGCTACACGTTACAAGACAGGTATCTCTAATTCAATTGCTTTTCAGTGTATGTAGTCTGATTTCTTTATAGTCCTTTATTCTCAGTACCACTACCAAAGGAATTATTCAAAAGGAGTAGTCCCCGGACACGGTCATCGTGCCAATGGGTGTAGACAAGTAACTCAAACATCTTTTCTCTTCTTTCTTAAGTTCACCGCCCCTTTTTTATAGCATTATTAGCGGAAAAGGTAATCAGGAAGGAAAGATTATTGACAATCTTATCCCCAAATGGCCACTGTAGAATGACAAACCTAAGGTAAAAGCAACGCTTTCTGATGCGCAGGTCCACTTGCTCCCGTCGTGGTCGACCCATTTTTTAGACACTGAAAATATTCTTTCGAGCTGATTTCAGCATATTGTGTTAACCCCGAGTTAATTCGTTCCAGCCGTTTAAAGTAAATATTCCAAAAAACATAGCATTTGTGTAATAATTCATTTACCGGAACAACCAACTAATGAAACACCATGTACAACAAAGTACTGTGATTTTAGCAAAAAATTAAATCCTGGAATTTTTGTCATGAACTGCTAAAAATGTCAAAGAATTTATTGTCTGTAAATGAATATGAACGTTGCATGCATTACAGGGGCGAATCTTTCAGAGAAGAGTAAGTGTTTTAAGGCTGTCTTTGAGTGAGTGTTAGGGTTCATCTTCTACGCTATATCTGCAATGTAAATTATTTTGAACACATTTTCTCGAAGACTAAAAGACTATTACTTTGTAGTGTTTGAAATTTGAGCACAAATAAAAGCTACCCATAGCTAATATATGCCACAGTTATTATACTGTAAAGTTTGTTAGATTTAAAAAAATCAATTTATCTGACTCGAAAGCGTTCCGATTTGGCGCTAGATGGCGCGATAGGTTAGCATAGCAGCGTTTCTGTCTGGAAGCAACGAAATTTCTTATTTCTTCCTGATTTTCTAATTATCTGAGCCAAATAGAAATCAATGAATAGGGGCAAAAGTGTGATTGGAATCTTGTCTTCTATGGATAATCTTAAATCCTACTGTACGTTCCTTTTTTGATGATAGAATGTGTATATTAGCAGAGAACCCCTGAATTTGAGCTATACTTACTGAGCTCCACTCCCAAATAACGCCATTGGTTAAAACGTAACAGCGCGTATTTTGTCCTTTCATTGTGGAGCCAATGAGAGACTGCTTCCATTCTGAATATGGTGAAATCTGCAGTGATTCGCTGACGCCAGCTTCTGGGACAGTCACTCAAGTCGTAAAAGTAATTTCCAAGGAGTGATGTTTTGCGTCATCTATCACACGAGATGAACTTTAACACTCATTCAAAGTTCTTAAAATATGTAAAACCATCTAAATTATCTTTATATTCGATGCGTGTTTTGCTGAAAAGTGTATTTAGTAATTATCATCTTTTAATAGGTTGTTGATAAAGAGCCTTCTGAGATTGATGACTACGACCCTTATCGTGTCGGCTGGGTGTCTGGATCCCACTACGGCTCCCGATCATCTTTGCATAAGCCCGGATACACTTCAGGAGGATCGACTCTGAATTCAACTGCCCGATCTGTGAGTAATGCCAGTGATCATTACGCCATAGTCCACTCTAGACCGGGTAGCCGCTACTCTCAGCATTCAAGTAAAGAACCTCTTCATAAGAGCTCTGGCTCCATCCTCTCCAATGGGAATCACTACAATTCTCGGATATGAATGACATTACGTCATGCTAGCTTGCGGTGCAGAAACTTGATAAATATGTGGCATGCCAAGTCAACAAGCATACAATCATTTTTGTTTTGTGCCTTAAAAGAAGAAGGGTGTCCACATATTCAGTGAAACCAAACACAGACGTAAATGTTTGTCTGTCGTTTCCATTTGCAGCCTGAGTTGGTCTTGTTGGACGTTATATCAGAACCAATGTATCTGACTGTTGTTTTTCGCAACACTTGCATATGTGCACAAATCTTGTCTTAAAATGAGGTATTTTAACACTCAATGTATGTATATATATATACACACACACCATGCTTTCACACCCTTTAAAAAAAAGACATGAACTAAAACCTTTCTCATCCAGGGCATGGATGAGCTGGATACATATTCTGTAAAGATTTACTCTTATTTTTGTAACATCGGATTTTAATGCTGACTACTTTATTTATTGTGATAACCAGTTACAGCTCATATGTTGTGTGTTTTTAAAAGTTTTTCATGGGGGCGACGCTGAATGACTTGAGCGCATTTTAAAGTCCAGAATAAGGGTTTTTCGTTCTGAAAAAGAGGCCAGGTCAGAAGCATATTTTTCTAGCTACGGGTTTTGTAAGACCGCCATAGCCTACTGCAAAAACTTTTTAACGTTAAAAGCTGTCACTAAACGGAGGAAGTTACTGTGCGGAACGAAATAATTCGTCATTCCTTTGTGTCATGAAAATGTATCATTTAATGATCACATTTCATTTGCAATAATTAAAGAAATTTAAAACAAGTCTGCGAATGAAATTTAACTAAGAATATCAACTACCGTGCAGTGAAAATTAAGATGAACATTTTAAATTGCGCGGTATCAGGAAACAAATATTTGATGTATATATTAAAACATTATTTGGTTGATCGGTTCAGTTTTAAATGAACTACCGTAACAAATTTAAAAGATTTGTAATTGTAATATATGGGAGATAAAGCATTGAAAATAATGTTTGATAAGACTGTGCTGAGTAGGAGACTCCGAAGTTGTCTTCAAAGCCTTCACTGCGTACAGAAGACTTTCCTTCTGAGTAGAAAATTTAATTTGAGAGTTTCGGTAAACTACCATCTTCCTGCGTGGAATCAAATGATACATTTTCCTTTTGTTCTTGACAGAGTTAAAATATTTTGCTTAGAAATGCTGAGAGTTCAACAAAACAGAAGATTCAGCAAAGCATTCAAATGCTTCTTCTCATGAAAGTGATGAACAGTACAATAGGTCTTCTTCTAACCTTTTCCATCTTATGAACAAATGTAAATATTTTTTTTTGTGATGAAAATAAACAAATACAACCTGTTCAGATGTTTTATTATTTTCGTTTCTAATTTCTTTTATCCTAACTGAAATGCCGTACTTGCATTGCTGCTATTAAAACCTGCGCTTGACTTGTGGATGTTCGATTAGCTCGTTATATGTTTTCACTAAAATGCAGTGTTTTTATCTATGCGTGATTTCATTTCAATACCATGATGGTCTTCTCTTTCCTTTTTCACGACCTCATTTCAATACCAAGATGGTCTCTCATTTCTGACGACCTCATTTCAATATTATGTTAGTCTTTCCTTTCTCATGACCTTATTTCAATACCATGATGGTCTTCCCTTTCCTGTCTCAGGATTTCATTTTAATGCCTTGGTGTCCCCTTTTCTTTCTTACGATCTCATTTCAGTAGCATGATGGTATTTCCTTTCTTTTTTTACGATCTCACTTCAATGTCAGGACAGTCTTTCCTTTCTCACGATCTCATTGCAATGCCTTTATGGTCTTTCCTTTCCTTTCTCACGATCTCATTGCAATGCCTTTATGGTTTTCCCTTTCCTTTCTCACAATCTCACAATACCATGAGGATTTTCTCTTACTTTTCTCACCACTTCACTTCAATACCATGATGGTCTTCCCTTTCCTGTATTACTACCTCATTCCAATACCATGGTTTTCACTTTTCTTTCTTACGACCTTATGCACTTTTCTTTCTCGCGATCTCATTTCAACATTATGATGGTCTTTCCTTTCTCACGATCTCATTTGAATATCACGGTGGTTTTCCTTCTTCATCGTCTCAGTTCAATATCACGGTGGTTTTATTTCTTCATCGTCTCTGTTCAATATCACGATGGTTTCCTCTTGCCTTTCTCACTATCTCATTTCAATACCATGATGGACTTTCCTTACTCACAAACTCATTTCAGTCATTCTCCCCTTACTTTCTCACAATCTCATTTCAATACCATGAGGTCTTTTCTCTCCTTGCTCACGATCTAAATTCATTTCCATGATGATCTTCCCTTTCCTTTCTCATGATATCAATCGAATGCCCTGTAGGTTTCTCACGATCCCATTTCAGTTTTATGATAGTCTCTTGTTTACTTTCTCACGATCTCATTTTAATGCCTTGATTGCCTTTTCTTTCCTTTCTCACGATCTCATTGAAATTCCTTGAAGGTCTTGCCTTCCCTTTCTCTCAATTACATTTCAATATCCTGATGAATAAACAAAGACATCGCTCTTACCACGTTTTAGATCAGCGGTCACCAACCGATGGTCCGCGAGAAAATTTTGGTGGTCCGCAGAAAAATCTGGCCATTATTACATTATTTACATTTTTTATGTTTTGTTAATAATAAAACAAAAATAATATTCTAAGAAATCCTTATATTCTGAAATCTGAATGACAATTTTCGCCTTTATATTGCACTAAATTCACGAAATGTACTAGACTCTAGTACAGGGCTTGTGAAATACAGCACGCGAGAGCTTCATTTCGTTCAGTCTCCAACAGTCACCCCGCTCCGCGAATACCGATTCTCATCCGATTGTTTATTTTCTTTGTGTATTGTATGTAACTGTGTATTTTCTTTAACTGTTATATTTAATGGCATCAAATAGTTTGACTTTAATTACTATCATTTCTTGTTTGGCTTCAGATTCGAATGCAATAGACCCATAATGAGTGAAAAAAGCAAATGCATATTTTGCATTTCTTTAGTAATACAAAAGATAATGTAATTAATGATAATAGTAACAATAGTAATATGTGTAATTCACTTAACCGTGAGCTTATCAATGATTCAGAGCATCCACAGTTCTCGTCAGGCACCATTAGGAAGAACATTCGAACTGGAGGAGGAGAGAAGAAGAAACTCAAAGTATCAAGAAAATATGATTCGAACTACTTGAAATTCGGATTTATTCACGAACCTGGTAGTGAGCTGCATCCACTGCCGCTTTGTGTTGTGTAATCTGAGAGTTTATCCAATGATGCCATGAAACCTTCGAAACTCGAAAGACACTTGCAATCAAAACACCCGGATTTAGCTAAGAAACCACTTGAATATTTTCAAAGAATGCGTGAAAATATGCAAAAGCAAGTAAATTCTTTAACAAAAATGACTGTTGACGATAAGTCCTTATTAAAGGCTTCTTATCTGATAGCACTTCAGATCTCGAAAAATAAAAAACCGTATACGATTGGAGAAGAATTAATTAAGCCTTGCATGTTACAAGCCTGTGAAGAGGTTTTGGGAAAGCAAGCTGTCGAGAAATTGAAAGTAATTCCTATGTCCGCTAACACTGTCAAGCGCAGAATTGAAGACATGGCTGAAGATACTGAAAATATGGTGAAAAATTCACCATTTTATTCAATTCAACTTGACGAATCAACGGACGTAAAAAACAAGGCATCTCTCCTTTGTTTTGTGAGGGTTGAGTGTGAAGGAGAGTTACAGGAAGAACTACTTTGTTCGCTCAACTTGCCGGGTAGAACAACTAGCGCTGAGATTTTTAAAGCACTTAATAGTCATTTCCTGGAACACGGAATTAAATGGAAAAAATGTATTGGGATATGTACAGACCGTGCCGCAAACATGACTGGACATCTTTCAGGAATTGTTGCAAAGGTGAAAAATGTTGGTCACCCAGACATTTTGTCTACACACTGCATTATACATCGTGAGCAACTTGCGGCGAAAAAATATGTCCCCAGAACTACACGAAGTATTATCAGATGTTATTAAAATTATAAATGAAATTCGACACAAAGCGATCAATTCTCGAATATTTGAGGCACTTTGTGAAGAAATGGGTTCTCAGTATGCTCACCTTCTTCTTCACGCTGAGGTGAAATGGCTGTCGAGGGGCAAAACACTAACCCGACTGTTCGCCCTGCGCGAAGAAGTCAAATTATTTTTCCAGCAGCAAAATAATCCGAAATTTCAAGAACTCTTTTCCGACGATGAGTGGGTAGCCAAGCTTGCATTCCTGGCAGATAATTTTTGCTCTTAAATGAACTAAACATATACTTGCAAGGGCAACTTAAGGACGTGTTCACACTACGAGGTAAAATGGATGCTTTTCAAAAGAAAATATCACTGTGGCAAACGTGGTTGGCTGAAGAAGATCTGCAAATGTTTTCAAATGTTGATGAATATATGAAAGATAAGGATGTCAACCTGCAGGTGGTAACTATTGTTCAACAGCAGTTACAATCACTCACAGAATCTTTTGGTCGTTATTACCCAAAGAAAGAAGATCCCAGACATGGCAATATGTGGATAATAGATCAATTTGCAGCAAACATTGAAGATAGCAATTTAAGCATGAATGAAAAAGAAATCCTCATCGATCTATCATTTGACGACAGTCTCAAAGCTGAATTCTAGTCATCCTTATCAAGACCTCATTTTTGGCTCTCCATAAAAAGTGAAACCCATTGCTGAGTGAAAAAGCAATGGAAATTTTGATTCAATTTCCAACAACATATTTGTGCGAAAAGACATTTTCATCTGTCACAGCAATTAAAACTTGGTATCGGCCTCGGATTGAAATAAATACGGCTCTCCGTCTTGCAGTAACGTCATTGGAGCCAAAAATCCATAAACTTTTTTCAAACAAGCAGGAACAAACATTACACTAAAAATGTGTAATACTTAAATAAGCTTCAATTGTTTTGTATTAATTAAACTAAGTTTAATAATTTTGTTACAACTAAACAACCTCTAAAGATTTTGTTATGATTAAAAAAGCATTTATAATTTTGTTATGATTAAATAAGCATTTATAATTTTGTTATGATTAAATAAGCATTCATATTTTTGTTATAATTAAATAAGCATTTATAATTTTGTTATATTAAATAGGTGCATTTCATATTAATAAAATGGAAGTTCTCTGATAATTATTTTACAAACGTATTTATCTTTTTAAAAAAATTCATATTAGTGGTCCACGGGATTTAAAATTATGAATTTAGTGGCCTGTGAGGTCCGAAAGGTTGGCGACCGCTGTTTCAGATGACGCCACGACCCGACGTACCTGATGCTTGACCATATCTTACTTCATGTAATATACGCCTGTTATATTATCTGTAGACCAGTCCCTACTCTTCTTCCTTCTTACTCTTTTCTTCATAATAAGATTAAGCAATGAATACTTTAAAGCTTGTTTAACTGAAAAATTAAGAACACTACCCAAGAAAATGATGGAAAGTACAAGAAGGGAAATGGATAGAATAACATTAGCAATAGAACAAACATTAGAAAAAGTGTCTAAAACATTCCCAAACAGAAAGTACTCAAATAGATTAGGTCAAAACACCTGTGACTTGATAACAAAAAGAGAAGAATTCAAAAGAAAATAACTCTAAGCACAAGACAAAACATAGAATATGTTGAAATAAAAAAACTGGTAAGGAAAGAAATAAGAAAATGCATAAGGTCCTATAATACAAACGGAGTGCAAGAAGCAATTGTAAAAAACAAATCTCTAAAATTGGTGGGAAAGGAGTGAAATAGAGGACAGAACTGGGTACCCTGTTTGAAGAATAGAGAAGGCGAATGGATATATGACAGGAAAGAAATAATGAACTACTGCGAGAAGTTCTATACCACCCTTTATAGAGGTATACAAACCGATGATTCGGAAGAACATCTGGAAGAAAATTTAGAAGATTTTCCAAAAATAACAATAGATGAAATAGTAAAAGCTATTTCAGAATTAAAGAAAAATAAAAGTCCAGGACAAGGTGACAATACAGCAGAACACGTAAAAGAAGGAGCAGAAATTTTATGAAAATCCCTGACAGCTTTATTTAACGAAGTGATAGAAAAGGAAGAAATCCATGAACAATGGAATAATGCCGTTATAACTCTTATTTACATACAAGGAACAAAGTTGATATTAACAACTATAGACCTATAAGCATTTTGTCACAAGTGTATAAACTTTTCACAAAAATACTATTAAAAAGATTAACTTCGAAATTAGAAGATGCACAATCGGTAGAACTACTGGGTTTCTGATTACTCTACAGTAGACCATCTACATACAAATAACCAATTAGCAGAAAAAAACAAAACAAATGAATATCAGAAAGAAGTTCATTTAGTTTTTGTAGACTATACCAAAGCCTTTGATTCTATATATCAAAAGGAAATGAGTTCTTCAATAAAAAGACAAACATTAAAAGGAAAATATATCAGTTTAATAAATAAAATATATTGCAAGGCTACGGCAACAATAAAGCTATAGTGCATGGGCTCGGATTTCGAGATGAAGCGAGGGGTTAGACAAGTAAACCCATTATCTCCAAAATTATTTAACTCTGTATTGGAAGACATTTTTAGTAATTTAAACTGGGATGAAAAATGATTAAACATAAATGGAAGATATGTAAGTTTAATAAATAAAATATATTGCAAGGCTACGGCAACAATAAAGCTGGAGTGCATGGGCTCGGTTTTCGAGATGAAGAGAGGGGTTAGACAAGTAAACCCATTATCTCCAAAATTATTTAACTCTGTATTGGAAGACATTTTTAGTAATTTAAACTGGGATGAAAAATGATTAAACATAAATGGAATACCTAAATCACTTAGGATTTGCTGATGACATGGTCATCATTACGACTAGCAATAGTGAAATGCAAAATATGATAGAGGATTTATAGATGGAAAGTCTTAAAAAGGGTCTGACAGTAAATACAGCAAAACCTAAATATACCAACAGTACAGAAAAGGATGCAGAAAAAATTTTGATAGAAGGAAAAGCAATCGGTAAAGTAGACGAATATATTTATTTAGGTCAAGTATAAATTTTAGAGAAAGACAAGAAAGAGAAATCAATAGAAGAATTATCCAAGGTAATAGAGCCTTTCGGAGACTTAAAGAAAATTTAACCGCCATCTCGCATTGTGTTTAAAAAGAAAAATCTTCAATGCATGCATTTTCCCCATATTTATTTATGGAAGTGAAACGTGGAGTAACACAGAGCACAGTGTGGAAAAATAAGGGTATCGGTAAGAAAGAGAGAAGAATGTTGGGAGTAATAAGGAAAAGACAGAATTAGAAATGAACTTATAAGAGAAAAACATGAATAATAGATATTATGAAAATAATAAAAGAATTATATTGGAGATGGGGTGGACATGTTGGTGAAAGATGGACACGATTAATAACAGAATCGCAACCGAGAGATGGAAAAAGACGAAGGGTCGCCAGGGAACAAAATGGAGAGATGACCTTCAAAAATTTAGAGATGCTAAATGGTGAACTGAGGCTAAGGATGGAATCGAGGAAGTTGGAAAAGACTGGGGGAGGCCTATACCCTGCAATGGGTGCCAACAGGTTAAGAAGAAGTTTTTGTTTCTGTTATTTCCTACTACGCATAAAAAGGCAAATGCAGTAGAACCCGTTTATAGCGAGCCCATTTTTAGCGAGATCTCGGATTTAACGAGTAAAACAGGAACGTTTGTTTGGTATAATGTTAATTTAAAAACCGTTTGATCGTATTCAACGAACAAAATTTAATGAAACCCCGGATTTAACAAGGAGGAGAAAAGTTAAAATTATCACCTTTAACAAGCAAAGTAACAAAATTTAATGAAATTCCAAGTTTAATGTGACAGAAAAAATCTACTGCTCACTGTGTTGGAATGGAGGAATGGAAATGATGGCATGCAAGACGAATTTTCAAAAGCGCAGGGGAACTCTTGTGTGTTAGTGGCAGAGTGTTGATAGAAAAGCAATGGGGAGGAGTATATCAAATGCTAAACAAGATTATTGTGCAAGAAACTCTCTTCACCATCCACTCCAAGCGCTGGGTGTACCGTGTCAGCAGAATTGGAAATAAGCCACCTACTCCTAGACAAAACGAGGATTTGCCGAGCTCACGCACATCTAATTTGATTTATAAGCAAATGTTGCAGAGAGGGACAAGGAAGTAATGAAATAGAGATGTTATAGGAGGGGCAGGAAGTGCCCATTGTGCCTTCCGGAGGAGGGCGCAATGGAATGCCCATAGTGTCCTTTTTACTCTCCAAGTGAGTTTCGGATTGGGAGGATCGGTGCTGCTTTTGTAGTTAAATAGTAGTCAGCCTCACGTGGCCGTCAAGTTGAATGTACTTGAAATATTTTATACATTAACTATAGAACTAATGTAATTATATAGTTAAATCTATCAAGTATATTCAATTGCTATGGATATATAATATAAACGCAATGCATATTGTAACGTATGCGTGTTTTTACATGGTGGAAATTTTCTCCCAAAAAAAGGGTTTAGCGAGCTCTCAGATTTAACGAGGGTTTCTGTTGGTCATAAGCTGATTCTACTGCATGTTGATAATCAATTTAGTTCGTTACGATACAAATAACTTCTGAATTCCTGTGTTCATAAACGGAACACCTATTATTACATATCCTAAGTTTTCTAGGATTAGGTATATGTCCTTATTTTCAGGAACTCAACCACTGGGAGCAGCAAAAGGGAAATTTGTTTTATGAGGCTTATGATTATTGCTTTTGTTTTATAAAACACACAGAAAGCTATCTGTGAATATTTTTAATAGTCTAGTAGCGTGTGAGTTCAGAACTGTTTAAAGATTCCTCTTATTTGTATGAAAGGAAAATAGGTTAATAATATCTTTTGGGAGACGAAAAAGATACATTTCCTCTTTTGTGGATTTCATAAACGGACACATCAAACACTCCAGTGAGCTTTCATCTTCAAGAAAATCATCTAATCCACAGATGTCCGTTTAAACATAGCAAAATAAAAAATCCGGACTGGAACCAGGGATGTGCTGCGGCAATCTGAGGTTAAAGCGTATTAAAAGAACAGAAATACATTTGACAAAAACATCTAGTTAGAAACAGCAAAATATAGGTGTAGAAGTGTTCTGTTTTTTATTTGGTGAATAACCCAGACAATTAACCCTAACTGCTCAAATATTTAGCAAGACCTTGCCTAGAGTAACATGGTCAGAGACTTCTTTCGAAGAGTTCAGATCTTAGAACCCGACGTTAAAGAAAATCAAACCCCACCATTCGCAAAGTTAAACACAAATCCAAGCATTTCTCAGATTGCAAAAGTGTTGCGAATATACACTGCTGGCCACCCAAAATGCAACACCAAGAAGGACACGAGATAGCAAAGCCAGATTTATTGGACACATAACAACAGATACAAAGATGAAACGATTGAGCTTACAGGCCCGTGCGACTTGCGGAACACGCAGACATCAATAGTTCGTGTGGCCTTCATGGCTGGAAGTAAAGGCCGCTACACGCCCCGCGGCATCGAACGAAAGAGGCTTTTGATGTAGGCTTGGGGTATGTCAGTCCAGGCTGCTTCCACACGTTACCACAGTTCATCAGGCGTAGCCGCGGGTGGTGCTTATCGGGCCACTCAGTTGCCGATCAGTGGGCGACATATCGGAAGAACAGGCGGGCCACGGCAGCAGTGACACATGGTGGGCCGTGAAGAATTGTTGCACGATGCGCGCCACGTGCAGGACCTGCCGCTGGCAGGTCCTGCAGGTAAGGGAGGACTACAGGCTCCAAAACGTCGGAGATGTAGCGGTGGCTGTTGAGTGTACCGGCGATGCATACCAGAGGGGAGCGGGTGTCATATCCAATTGCTCCCCAAACCATAACGCCAGGCGACGGACCGGTATGGTGATGCATAATGCAGGCGTCATACAGTCTCTCGCCGCGGTGCCGCCACACGCGGATCCGACCATTGTGGTGTTGCAAGCAGAAGCGGGATTCGTCGGAGAAGACAATGTCGTGTCATTCCGTAGTCCAGGTGCGGCGTTTAACGGCCCACTGCCGCCGCACTCGCCGGGTGTGTAACGTCAATGGTAATCGGAGCAATGGGCGCCGTGCGACAAGTCCCCGCTCCTGCATAAAACGTCGAACGGTACGTGCTGACACAGGTTGTTGCGCAATACACCCTAATTCCTGCGCTAACGTTCGTGATGTGGCGGTGCGAGCCGTCAATGCCCGCCGCACAACATGCTGGTCCTCTCGTTTGGTGGTGTGCCGCGGCTGCGGGAATAGCTCACGTCGGTCCGTCCGACTCTCCTGCACCCACCGAATTCAGACTCGCCTCACTGTGGCTGGATGTCGTCCCAAACGGGCGCCGATGTCTCGGTACAATAAACCGCTGTAGCGCTAAGCCACTATTCGTCCTCTGTCGAACTCCGAAACGTGCAGGAATGACTGCCGCATTCTGCTACGAGGCATCAGGAAGCTTTCCACGCACAGGTCCGGCAGCACAACACACTTCCACTACTTATACCCCGCATTCTGTGCACCCTTCTTATAGTGCTTCTGGGTGGCGTGCCGGGCGCACATGATTTGCATATGCCCTGCAATGCTAATCGTTTGCATGTCCTCTTGCGGGCAATGCATGCTGCAAATTGCAGGCCAATCGGATGCTTCCTTCTTGGTGTTGCATTTTGGGTGGCCAGTAGTATATATTACCCCTCGAAAGTTAAGTCCAATAAACAAAGTGTAAATAAAAAACGAAGCAGTATAGACTGAAGAGAAAATATTTTTCTGTGATGCTGTGCTAAAACATGTGCGTACGGGAACACATGTCGCACAATCATTAGCTCAGGGACGAATATGAAAGCAGTATTTTCATCAGTGGCTGTAAAAGGAAAAACACTGCTTTCATTTCCTCACTGTAGGAATATGAAAGCAGTACGCTGGAACGTTCCTTTCACTTTTCTTGTCATGAAGCAAACAAGAAAGATGACACCGAATTTTCCGTTGTAATGAGGGCGTCTTTTGAATGCTTCTTGACGCGAATTGAATTTATCAAAGTTATTCCAAGTTAATGGAACCGGTTAGGAAAACGATCAACTAGGTTTCTACAATCGATAAAACATCTAGAAATAGAAACAGCTACTTACTTGCATCAGCGGCTAAAAACTATGTTACGAAAACTAATAAATGGCGCACAAAAAGTTTCTCATAACACAAGGAAGTATCAGAGACAGAGTGATTTTCCAATCGAACAGTTACAAAAGAAGAAATATACAGGTAGAAGGAAACATCATGTAACTCTACGCCTTCTGTCGCAAGAACAATGGAAAAGCATACTGAAAAATTTGATAATAGGCGAAAAATATTCTTCATGGAAAAAGCTATGCTATGGAAAACGAACTTTTCGAATACGTCTCCTGGAAGCAGAGATAGCGAGAAAAATGTTACAACCTTTACGCTCCTAGCGGAAAATCTGTGCATTATTTAAAGAGGTTAATGCTCCACATCCCTATTGTAGCGAATGGCATGCAGTAAAGAAGAAATTTTTTAATAGGGTTTACAGAAGCGGAGATAAAGCTGCAAACGAAAATACAAAAACACCACCTGGCGACAGAACTGTACACTGTAAAACTCCTCATAGAATAACCTAAAATGCTCTGCAAAGTAAATGGCATCCGGTGGTGAAAGAAATTTTTAAATCGCATGCAGGAGCAGAGATATTGAGAAAAACAGATTAAGTCTTTGCGCCACCTAGTTCCAAATTCATGCATTACTTTAGGAAGAAAATACACAGAGTTTGTATAGTTAGTAGTATCTGACTGAAGAAGAAGATTTTCAATTGGGTTTTTAGTCCTGCAGACATTGCTGCAAACGGAAATTTGAACTTACGCCCTCTGGTGGCATACTTATGTATTATTATTTTTTAATTATACGAGAAACATTTCACACCGGAAACGCTTTCCAACAAAGAAATAATTGTTCAAATCGGTCTCTTAGAAGCAGAGATATCGACAAAAATATGATATATATCTATGCCCCCTGGCTGAAGAACTGTCCATTATTTTAAGAAGAAAGTATTCTCAAAAAGGTTTTTCAAGATGGGCGGTATCGGTTCACGACAGAATTTTTTTAATCGAGCTTTTAGAAGCTCATCATTTGCTGCAAATACGTCAGAAGCAGAAAAACCACTTACGCTCCCCTGGTGGCCAAACCATTCTGTACGAAAAATTCGAAATTGCATGCAAAATATTTCCCATAAAGAGCTGTATCCGAGACAGGAAGAATTTTTCAAATCGGAGTGGTAGAAGCAGAGATATTGGGAAAAACGTAATTTACCTTTACGCTCCCTAGTGAAAAATCTATGCTTTACTTGAAAATTTTGAAATTATCTTAGAAACATTTCGCACCTGAAACGCTATCCAACAAAGAAGGGGTTTTTCAAATCGTGCTATTACAGGCAGATATTGACAAAAATAATATATACATCTACTCACCCTGGCGGAGAAACCATATATTATTTTAAGAAGAAAATATTCCGATATTTTTATCTACTTTTTTTTAGAGAAAATATTTCAAATCTACTCCCCCTGGTGGAGAAACCATATGTTATTTTAGAAGAAAATATTCCCCCTGACGGAGAAACTATGTACTATTTTAAGAAGAAAATATCCAAAACGAGTTTATCGACTTGAGCGATATCAGTCCACGAAATAATTTTTTTAATTGAGGTTTTAGAAGCTCAGATTTTGCTGCAAATACATCAGAAGCACAAATTAACACTTACGCTTCCTAGTGGCCAAACCATTCTTTACAAAAACTTAGAAATTATATGGAAAACATTTCCCATCAGGGGTTGTATCCAATACAGGAAGAATTTTTCAAATCGGAGATTTAGAAACAAATATATTGGAGGAAACGCAATTTACTTTTACGCCCTTAGCGGAAAATCTATACATAACTTGAAAAAGTGACTGTACCTAAAATAGTTTTTGATATACACTGGCGGAAAGTGAAAAAGAACACCAAGAAGGAAAGAAGGAGACGTCTGATACCAACGAAATTTATACAGCATAATAATGGAATACAGAGAATAGCGTGATCAAAACATTATGGCAAAATACAGCTGTATTTGCTGGTAAACTGAAAAATAACATTTCCATGTAACATGGTTAGTACGAGGTTGAACCGACATGAACTGCAACACACTGCGCAATTCTGGCATGGAATCTGTCGTACAGATGTTGGATGTAAGTTTGGGGTATTGAGTTCCAAGCATCCTCAACCTGGACGCGTAAATCCGGGATAGTCGTGGCTGGCCGTGGAGACTGGATAAGTCGTCGTCCCATAAAATCCCACACGTGCTCAATGGGGGACAAATCCGGTGAACGTGCAGGCCATGGAAGTTCTCTCACACCCTGAAGTGCATGTTGCGTTGCACGTGCCGTGTGTGGGCGTGCGTTATCTTGCTGGAAAACACCACGATGGACCGACCTTACAAATGGAACAACAACGGGCTGAATGATGTTGTTGATGTAGGAGGTGCTGTTTAACGTACCCGGTACAAACACTAGTTGTGTACGGGAGTGATAGCTGATCACCCCCCACACCAGTAGACCAGGTGTAGGCCCTGTGTGTCGCTCGCGGATGCAAGAAGGTGGAGACTCTCCCCTGTGCGTCTGCGAACACGCATACGGCCATCGGAGGCTCCCAAGCAGAATCTGCTTTCATCCCTGAACACGACAGATCGCCATTGCGTTCTCTAGTGCAGACGCTGGCGACACCACTGCAGCCGTTCCTGACGGTGGGATAGAGTCAGAGGTACACATGCCAGAGGCACACGTGCACGTAGTCCTGCATCCAGTAGACGGTTGCGGATTGTTCGCACAGTCACCTCAGGTGCAACGGCAGCTCGGATTTGCGTCGCAGTGGATGTTCTGCTTGACAACGCTGCTCTTCTTATGCGTCGATCTGTCCGCTCATCAGTCCGTCTCTGACTCCCGGTTCCACGTCTTCTCGTGTGGGAATGTTCCTCGGACCATCTACGCCACCATCGTACCACCACCGATACTTCCCGTCCAATTGGCTCCGCAATACGACGATACGACCATCCGGCCTCGCGGAGTCCGACTATACTCGGGGCAAACTTAACCTGTCATTGGAAGGAAGGCTACAGAGTGTATACTTCCACTGCATAAAATAGTTCCGGTCTAAAAGCTCGTACTCCAGCTTCAACTGGCACTTTCAGAAAGGACACAGATGTTCAATACGTTGTGTGTGTGTGCATTTAAAAAATTCAGATCTCAGTTTCAGCGGCATTTCTAAAAAATACAGATATTCGTGCTTTGGTGACGTCACTGATGGTTCTCTGTCACAGCATTCTTGTTTGGGTCAGAGTTAAGCTGTCAACCCAGGGGATATTTATTGCTGTGGGGGGTGGGGGGTCATTAGTGGAAGGATGAGGGCGAAAAAAGTGTTTCCGAGGGCATTTCGCGTAATCGCGTTTCTCTCCCTGGTTTCTCCTTGATTGTTGTTTTTAAAACACTCTTCTGTCTTTTCGGTTTTTTCGAATGGCATCTGCCGGTCACTCGAGTGTATTTCAGCCGCATAAACCTGGGAAACCACTACGAAGCTCTGCTAAGGTGATCATTATGAATGTTTTCACTAAATTGATGGGAAAACATTCGCCGAATAAATCAAATAAATTAACAGTTCTTACGGCAGAACTCACTGGCGTTTCAAGTCGCACCATTGCGAGAATGAAGGTTGAATTTAGTACTGAAGTACCTCAGATCCATCGGCAATTTATTTCTTAAAATTAAAATGCAATTCTAGCTTGGCTTACATAGAACGTTTTCTCGAAATTAGTTTGGAGTTCCCAATTCAGTTCTCAATATAGGCCAAGAAACGGCCATCTTTTCCTTTTTGAACTTTTGTGCGCAGTTGCCTTAAACGCGCATGAACCGGCATGAAAATTCAGACAAATGAAAGAGTTCTTTCCCAGCCACACATAATTCGGAAACTTGGAAAACTGCCACACATTGAAAGTGTTCCTCGAGGAACAGCAATTTGTGCCCGGCCCATCAATGAAAAACATGTGGCAATTTTCCAATGTGTGTAGCAATTTTCCAAGTTGCTGAAAGATGTGTGGCAGTTTACAGTGAACCTTAAAATATCATTTACCACAGAGACGGGCTCTTGTCCAGTACTTATGGCAACACGGGGTAGTTAAAAATGCATACACATTTAACGGATGTCTGTTATAAAAAAAAAATCTAATCAAGGCAAAATTTTTGAAAGAACGAAATTTTACGCATAACTGATGACATGGTAAAATTACTTTTAATTAAATCCCGCAGTTGGTAATCTTCAAGCAATAAGTATAAATATATGAAATATATAAAAAAAATGGAAAAATATGTGAAAACAAAATTAGGCCACTTAAGACTGCTTCCCGTGTTTAGCAAAGATAATTTCATTTTAAAAGTAAGAAAGAAAGAAACGTTACACGTTCTGTAACATCTCAAAAAAAAAAAAAAAAAAAAAAAAGATAAGAGAGGGAGAAATAAACTGCTTGTCTACTGGTCTGCAAAGCGCGCGGCGGTGGGGTGGGGGGTTAAAATAGAGGGGTTTGGTAAGGGATCACGGTGACAGCCAGCCCTGAGGGCTTGTGGGAGAAGTTTTCCGAGTGAAGGTTAATTACACACCATTAGTGCGGAGTAATACTGGGAGTGAAAAGGTCACCGTAGCTTTGGCCTCATTGCCAGGATAGCTTTGCCCCGAGTATAGACAACCTCGCTCAAAGTCCGATAACTGCTGAAATCGTACACGTCTTCCATGTCCAGGCATTGCAGCTTCTTCAGGGTCTTCGCACGTGTCCGTACGCCGACGACTGATTACATTCACTTCGCCGTACTCCTTAAATACCACCGAAGATAATTTGCATATTATGCCGTGCTGTGGCTTAAGCTCTCACCGGTTGGTCCCGAAATTAACATCACACCTACGTAAACTCGACCCCATTAACATATGTAAATTTCATGATCGTCCGCCAATTCCTTCTTGGTGTTCTTATTTCACTTTCCGGCAGTGTAAATGGAATCAAAAGGTAAAAAATAATTTTCCATCGGACATTTAGAAGCAAAGATATGAAAAAAAAATGTTTTTGAATTCGATATCATCTGCATTTTTACCCTCTAGCGGAGAATTTGTGCATCGTAAAACAAAAGGAATGCAAGGATCGTCATTCTCACATTTTAAGCGTCCCAATACAAATTCGGACTAATATTTGCAGAGATATGGTGTCCACGGACGGATAGACAAACAGGTATCATAAGCACGATTTATTTTTTACAAAAGACGTCCGAAAAAGAGGTCTAGAATATCTAAATGAAGAGTGGCTGAAGAAATCAATCAGGAGGTAGCTCGCTTCTATCGTGTCAACCATTCTGCTATTTCAAGGCTCTGTGAGCAATTTTAAACTGGAACAGTTGTCCGAAGACCAGTTCCGGGACATCCAAAAGTAACAACCTCACATTCAAAAGTGACAACCTCACATCCAAAAATGGCAACCACTCACTACTTTGAATTATTGGCCGGAAAAATGATTAATGAGAAACAGCGCCTCCAAGTCTGTATTTGGACCTTATTGAACACATAGGAAGCCCAGTATTAGCTACGATTGTCTTCCACTTCCGTACGTGCCATTTCTGTACAGACGGAATTTCGTTCTATTTCCGTTCATAGCCAGATCAGCTAGTGCCGCTTCCGTACACTGGTATCGCTTAGTATCAGATGTGGTAAATGCCGATCTCCCTTTACGAATTCCTCCGACGTCAAACTGATGGCCATTCATTGTTTTCGTCAACCAATAGGCACTCATGTACGATAAGTGTGAATAGCAATAAGGACTGAAGGGTAAACAGGCTGTCCATTGATGCAACCTTTTCAGCATTATTATTCCCAGATGTTTGATTTCATCTGTGACTTTCTGCGTTTTATATTTTAAATGCAGACGATGAAAATCAAGCCTGGTGTAATATACCAATATACCAAAGGTATCAGTATCGGCAGCAGAGGAAAAACAAGCAATACGTCATTAGTTGGTTATGCATAAAAGAAAGAACTGATAATTTCAGAGGCTCTTTGAAAAGTAAAGATGGACATTGCAACGACATAAGCCAGATCATCCCATATGTGGATGGAAATGGCACTAAATAGATCTGTATGTGTACGGGAATAGGACAGAATTTTTTTGTACGGAAATGTCACGTACGGGGATGGGGCGACACAATCTGCCACTATTTTGACCAAAAGACTCCGTTGACGTAAAGCGAACAAAAGAAAATATGTCGTCCAACTCTTTGGAAAAAGGGCGAATAGTAATTTTTTGCTATAAACAATTACCATGCTCTTCCTTTTATTTTCATTTCAGCCGAACTGGGGCCTAAATTCTAAATCGAATGCAGTGATTCCATACTTTAAAAATTTCATTCTCCTGGCTAAATAACAATCTTTTCACGCACTTTAAATTATTATTTCAAAAGGCAGATCCTAAGACCATTTTTTTTTATTTTAAAGACCACCATATTTCGGCTGCTAATGTGATATCATCGGGTTGCTAGCCTGTTACACGGATCTGGGGAACCAGGCATTTTGTGTGAATAGCATCATTTGTATCTCCCGATCCCCAGAGACAACGCTCCAACGTCATTATTTCTCTTACAAAGACGTTTTGATGCCTTAACCTCCTCACGGTGAGTCTTAAAGTTTCCATTGACCTTCACTTTTCTATAATCAATTTGTAACAAAGGAATAATGATCTCCTACTTTGCAGCTGACATTTTCGCGCTACCTGCCATGGCTTTGAAATTCTGGCATTTAACTTGCCGATACACATATATTACAAGCACTTTCTTTATAGGAAATCGTATTTACATACCTTTCGGTCAGATAATATTTCTTCAATTTTAAGGTGTCAATTAATTTACAAATGCGCTCAGATACGTACCCGAGCACAATTACGAACTCCCACAAAATTGAAACTAAAAATGAACTCTCTTGGTAGTTTATGGCTCAAAATTCAAGTTTGTTTAACAAGTTTGTCAAACAGCTGAATATACTATTATTGAGAACCATATTTTAGAAGATTTCCAGCAGTTATCTAGAGTTTGGTGTGATCCTAACACACATTTTCTTTGTTTTTATACAGACGCTGTGCTTCGGCTCTCTGTAGCCAAACATGGTATTTGTGCCAGATTTTCCCCAATAAATTGTAATAATATTGCATTTCAGTGAACAGATATTTCGGATGTAGTGCAGTCTAAGGAGCAGTAAACTTGTTTCAACAAATTCTATAGTTTCTCAGCACTAATGGAGAATTTAATGTACATGTTCTTGACGTACATTTTGAATTTACTTTTCGGTTTGCGTTTCTGAAAGTACTTTCTGGACTTACTCAAAGACAAGAAAAATAAAGGTCAGCATTGAAGTGGTATGTATTTCTTTAAACTTTCTGGATCTAGTTCCTGCTCTGCAGTAGGGAAATCACTTTCATACATTTCTTAGAGACGCAGGAAAATCAGTATCAAAGAACCGTGTATTCATTATTAAAATATCCAAATCCAATTATTGCATTGTCTAAAGTACTGTACAATTCCAATAGTTTCTAATTAGAAACTGCTGGCGCGAAAATTCAGAAAAAATACAGCAATAAATTGTAGCTTTTTATTATTAACCAGCTTAGTTTAGTGTTGATGAGAAAGCGTGTAAGTGATCCACTGAAAGGCAGAAGTATATCCATTTTATTGTTCTCATTTTTTCTCGCATTTTTTTTATGTTTTTTACAGAACTCTTTATTGGAAGAAGTGTGCTGATATATCTTTCCGGTGCAAATCGAATTTCTCAAGAAAAAAATTCAAAAGTGTTTTGTGTGTCTCCTTTTAAGGAAGGCAGATCCTTCAAAGACATTTCAGTTCTAACACAACAGTTATTTGTTTGTTCTGTATTTCAGCTCAGTGAAATTTGAGGAATAACTAGATTCCTGTACACATAATTGCGAAGGGTGTATGAAAATTAGAGCCAGAGTGTAAATTTTAATTCAGCAGATAGTTTACGTAATTCCAGACTAAAGTATCGCACGGTTTACAAGTCCTCCAAATATCTGAAACCAGGACCGTAGCCAGAAAGAAATTTAGGGAGGGTTTCTGAATTTGAAATGTTTCTCCCTACGATATACATATGATGAGTTTTTTCTCTGTCACATTTTTTGGACACAAAGTTCTTCCGTTTAAAAATCCTATTTTTCAAATACTGACTTATATGCTATACTACTTACATAAGTATATGGATCTATATACCCTGTCTTTATTTAAGTACAGTGTATGTCCCAATATCTTTTTTATTTTCATTAAATTGATACGTGTACAGACTATGTAAAGAATTATAGGATTATATACGCGGTCGAGTCACATTATTGTGACCATCAGCTAATATCCAGAGTAACTGCCGTGTGCAGCGCGGACAGCAGCTAGACGGGCTGGGAGTGACTCAATAAGGTGCTGTAAGGTTTTCACAGGTATATGGAGCCATGCTGAGTGCAGTGCATCTCACAGCTGCTGGAGGGTGCGTGGTGGAGGATCCGTAGAGCGAACAACACGATCGAGGTGGTCCCACAGATGCTCTATTGGGTTTAAGTCTGGGGAATTAGGGGGCCAAGGAAGTACTTTGAAGTCTTCATGGGGCTCTTCCAGCCACTATCGGACATTTCTAGCAGTGTGACACGTCGCATTGTCGTTCTGGAAGATTCCATCAGCCCCAGGGAAGACAATCGTCATTATGGGTGTACGTGGTTTGTAAGGATCGATTCATAACGAATTTGGTCCATAGTGCCTTCAACAGGTAGGTATGAGTGGACCCAGAAAATGTCCCGAAAACATTCCCCAGGTCATAACTCTGCCCCCACCAGCTTGTGTTCTTCCAGCAATGGTTGAAGAGTGTTTCTTCTCCGATGTTTCTCGCCTTATACACCAATGACCATCTGTTCGATGAAGCAGAAAACGTGACTCATTGGAGAAGGCAATCCTTTGCCAATCAGCGGAGGTCCAATTCTAATACTGGTGTGCATATGTAAGACTTTTCTGTCAATTCACCTTCGTTAGCATAGGGAAGTGACATCCGTTTGCATCAGAGCCCCATACGCAGCAGGGTTCGCTAAACTGTCGTTTTAGACACGCTTCCGTTAGCTCTCTGGTTCATTCGGCCAGCGAGTTGCTCCACTGTGGCGTGTCGATCGGCCCTCACGTACCTTCGCACCGACGTTCACCTCTCACATCAATGGTACGTGGTGCACCGCAGTTTGTACGTCGCTTATTCGCAATGGTGCCATTTCTCCACTCACGATGCACTTTAACCACAGCAGCACGCGAACAGTTCACAGACTGCGCTGTTTTAGAAATACTGCCACTCTTGGCCCGAAAGCCGATAATCATCCCTTTCTGTAAACCTGATAAATCGCTCCTTTTATTCATGACAGCAACGAGTGATATGCTTTCAGAATGCCCTTCAGCACATCTTATATACCCTCCAAGCCAGCTGATGACATGTATATTATTTCATTGACTACGCGCTGTTGACTTCAAAAGTTGGAGGTGGTCACAATAATGTGACTCCTCTGTGTATATTAAATGTTTTGGTTTCTTTATTTACACGTAATACAGCTGCTTGTCCAAGAAGTGCAGTAGCGCAAAGTTCAAAGTAGTACAGGTCTGTCTGCCTATAGCACAAAGGCCAGCCGTCGTTCTTCTTCTTCAGAAAATGTCTTGACGATATCTTCGGGACTGATGTATATATTCTTATGGATGGTCATAAGAGCCACGCCAGTGAACCTCTCTTGTTCTGTAGAGTTTCATAAGTATATTTCCAAACGCCTGAGGGATGAAAATGTTTGTTCTGGAGTACTAGTTGAAACAGGAAGAATACTGAGAGCCTTCAACAGGAAATGAACAAAAGATTTCTGTTTCAATGAGACAATGCTTCAATGGCTGTACTAGGACGTTCATTTCTCGGTTTAGTGTTACATTTTCTTTTCCACAAATTCATCTCTGACGTGACAGAATCATCATGCAAGGAAATTATTATCCGATGACGCCGGTGTTTTTGTGATTGGACTTCTGCGAGTAAAATACAAAGCTCTTTCGACTTGCTAGCAAAAATTTATAAAATATTTATTTTCTTTTAGAGACATTTGAAATATTTCGGGAAAGGTTTAAACCTTGAAGTCCTCTCCCTGGCTACGGCCTTGTCTGTAACTATTGAAGTTATTCAAGTCAAATTTCTTTTCACAGTGCATCCCGAACTGTTTCAAATTCCATTCCATTGGCTAAATAGACTTAAGAGCCAAAGAAGTGTAATACCTAATTTCAACCAAAGAACCACCTGTACTCGAAAATTTTATTCTTGTTAATCGTTCGCAATTACATATATGACATCGAATGCTGGTGATCACAAATCTCCACCCGAGTGTCAAGTATATTAAAAAAACTGGCGTAATCAGTTTTTTATGCCAACAAACTTCGACCAAGGTCCAATGTGTATCATTCGAGTACGATTTAGAATGTGCTAATTAGAAACTGCTCGATCGCCAAACACATCGCTCATTTTTATTCTGCTTGTAATGCGTTACGTACAAATAAAGCAAGAAAGCTTGAATTACCACAACGGCATCAAACAAAACTTTTGTGCTGTACAGTCGTCAATTTGCTAGAGGCTGAAATGTTTGGCTAATCGTTCTAGATGGGTGATGATTCGAGCCCCGGATGACGCATGGGCAGTGTGTTTGTCTTGTGTCTCTGTCTCTCTCCCTATCCTGGAAACAACAGTCCCAAATTTG
Source organism: Macrothele yani (assembly GCA_039090855.1). Taxonomy (NCBI): domain Eukaryota; kingdom Metazoa; phylum Arthropoda; class Arachnida; order Araneae; family Macrothelidae; genus Macrothele; species Macrothele yani. The sequence goes on along the minus strand of CM077003.1, from coordinate 85,714,694 downwards.
AGACCACCGATTGATTATAGGATTTAAAATTTTTCATGGTGTTCGTTAAACTCCGAGTCGAAAAAATAAAAAAACTTTTGATGAGTCCATTCTACGGAGTTAAGTCTCCCCCCCCAGAACCTGTGGCCCGAAATAAGGGATGGGCGATACTTTAAGTAAGGGGTGGCGAACCTATGGCAGGCGTGGTATGCGAAAAAACATTTGTTGCCACAACGCATGCAGTGTCACCACTTGAATCTTTAAACCACACCTATAGTATGTAAATAAATATATAATGGTTATCATTACTGCCAAATGAAGCAGCTGTTAGTTATTAAGGGATATTTTCAAGTTCTGAATGTCGGGGATAGCTAAGATAATTTCAAAATGGACTTAGGAGGGGATTTGTTTCAGCTTAATGAGTCTTCGGAAGGAAGTTTCCCAAAAGAGGGCTTTCAATTAGACAGCGCGAAGATGATTAAGAAGGAGCGCGAAAGAATTCTCCCTGGCAAATAAATCGAAGGGACATTAAGAGACGAGCGAAGAGTAGAGGGTTGAAATACTACAGTTGCTATCCCGATCACCTCTAGCTCTCCGGATCAGGAGAAAGGGGAACCTTCTGCCCTCTCCTTTAGACAGCTTACAAGAATTGTTAGAAATGTTCACAGCAAACGTCTCATTCCAGTTTGGCGCCAGTTAGGTGGTTGCAAGAGCGTGTGATGACGTACGACGCATTTTGAAATTCTCCCACACCCAATGTACATATCAGTAAATATCCACGCAGACCTAATATACACATCATGGGTAATAATAGAAGTAAATAGCTTCTCTCTGATTAGTAAATACTTGGCATTACTGATCTGGTGTTTATTTCTTGAAAAGAAATAAATGACTTTAAAACACAATTTTCGAAGCTTTAATTATTTTGCGCAACATTTGGGTTTCAGACCACCTACCTGTGTTATTAAAACAAGTATTACCATCGTGCAGCTGTTAACATTTTTGGAAATATAAACTTTCCAGAATTTAACACAAGAAAGGACACCAAATATTCGGCTGGAATGAGCACGTCTTTTGAATCCTTTCAAACACGAAAAAAAAAAAAAATGTTTTACAGCAGATAATTGGAAAACGTAAAAATTTCATTAAAAATATTACGCTTACAATATCTAGGAAAATCGTATAACTTAAAATGTGCCGTGTGAGCGAGGTTATTCATAGTAAACGGAACTGGTTGCAAAAGAAAAAACATTAACAGGATTTGCACAACTGATAAAACAAGTTTTGTTACGAAAATGTACAAACTGTGCACAAAAAGTTTTTCATAGCAGAGGATATCAGAGACAACAAGGTTTTCAAGTCAAACCATTAGAAGATCCATAGAGGAAAACATTATATACCTTTCTCCCCACTAGTGAAAAACCGTTGTTACTTAAAAAAGAACATGCGTGCAAAATACTCCACCAAAAAAAAAAAAAAGATTTTTATAATCAAATAAAATCTTTTACACATAGAAACATACGTTGACGTCTCCTGGCGGCAGAAAATTTCAATAATGAGAGAGTAGAAAATTTTCAAAAATCATTTTTCATAGCAAAAGCTATGTATGCTTAGAACAAGTTAATAAAATCATGCAATGCATTGATTATGATACGCTTTCCAACATGCCGGAAATCATTACTCAAGTTATGAGGATAATGGCTGTGGAATAAACCTCGCTCCTGTGTCCTGACCTTCGACCCCATTTCAATGATATTCAACAGAACCGGTTCATTGTACCTCTGGGACATCATAATACAGCTTTGTCACAATCGAAGCATTTTTACGTAAGTTATGACGCATAAGGGCAATGGAATGGATCCCGCTTCTATGTCCTGATCTCAAGTCAAACCATTAGAAGTTTTCAAGTCATTTCGTCCATTTTCAATAAAATTTGACCCTAGGTGTTCCCCCACCACATACTAAAATTTCATCGAAATCGAAACATTTTTACGCAAGTTATGACGAATAAGGGCAATGGAATAGATCCCACTCCTATGTCCTGACCTTTGACCCCACTTCGTCCATTTTAATAGAATCCATTCCACTGTGGTCGCCTACCACATACTAAAATTTCATCGAAATCGAACCATTTTTACGCAAGTTATGAATTATAAGGGCACTGGGATGGATACCGGTCCTATGTCGTGACCTTTGACCCCGTTTCGTTCATTTTTAGTAAGGTTCGACCCCAGTGGTCCCCTACCACATACTAAAATTTCATCGAAATCGAACCATTTTTACGCGAGTTATCAAGCGGACGGACAGACGGACAAAGCTGGACCATATACGTTTTTTAGCACGTCTTTTGTAAAAAAAGATCGTGCTTTTGTTACCAGTTTGCCCGTCCGTCTGTACCCACGATATCTCTACAACTATTGGTCCGATTTGAAAAAAACATTTTTGCATTGGGAAGCTTGAACTATGCGCATGATGATTCTTTATTTCGTTTTTTTTTACGATGTACGATTTCACCGCTAGGGGCGTAAATGCAAATGATGTCGCATTCAAAAATACGTTTTATTCCACATATTTGCTTCTAAATCTCCGATTAAAAAAGTAATTTTATCTTTCGATTCCATTTATGTCGAAGAGTATTTGAAATATAGTTACTTTTTCAAATTACGCATAGATTTTCCGCTAGGGGGCGTAAAAGTAAAAGGCATTTTTCCCGATAACTCTTCTTCCAAAACTCCGATTTGAAATTTCTTTTTTCAGCCGATACACCTCTTGATGGAAAACCTTTTGCATATAATTTAAAATTTTTGGTAAAGAATAAATACTTTGGCCACCAGGTGGCGTAAGTGTTAATTTTTGCTTCTGATGTATTTGCCATAAAATCTGAGCTTCTAAAATATCGATTGAAAAAATTCTTTCGTGGACTGATGCCACTCATATCGATAAACATTTTCGGAATATTTTCTTCTTAAAATATTCCCCAGTTTCTCCTTCAGGGGCGTAGATGTATATCTTATTTTTGTCAATATCTCTACTTCTAGTATTCCGACTTGAAAAATTCCTTCTTTGTTGGATAGTGTTTCCAGTGTGACATGTGTTTCATATAATTTCAAAATTTTCAAGTAATTCCTAGACTTTCCGCTAGGGGGCGTAAAGGTATATTGCGTTTCGCCTTATATCTCTGCTTCTAAATCTCCGATTGAAAAATTATTTCTGCACCGGATACAGCTCCTGATGGGAAGTCGTTTGCATATAATTTCTAATTTTTGTAAAGAAATGGTTTGGCCACCAGGGGGCGTAAATCTTAATTTCCGATTCTGATGTATTTGCAGCAAAATATGAGCTTCTAAATTCTCGATTGAAAAAATTCGTCGTTTGTAGACCGATAGTACTCACGTTGACAAACCTTTTAGAAACATTTTCTTCTTAAAATAGTATATGGTTCCTACGCCAGGGGGCGTAGATGTATATCTTATTTTTGTCAATATCTCTATTTATAGGAGTCCGATTTGAAAAATTCCTTCTTTGTTGGATAGTGTGTCCAGTGTGACATGTTTTTCATATAATTTCAAAATTTTCAATTAATTCACAGACTTTCCGCTAGGGGCGAAAAGGTAAATTGCTTCCCCCCCCCTATATCTCTGCTTCTAAACATCCGATTTGAAAAATTCCTTCTGCACCGGATACAGCTCCTGACGGGAAATGCTTTGCACATAATTTCTAATTTTGGTAAATATGGTTTGGCCACCAGGTGTCGTAAGTCTTAATTTCAGGTTCTGATGTATTTGCAGCAAAATATGAGCTTCTAAAATCTGGATGGAAAAAAAGTGGTTTGTTGACCGATACTACTCATGTCGACATACATTTTAAGAACATTTTCTTTTTGAAATAATGCATGGTTTTTACGCAAGGAGACGTAGATGTATATCTAATTTTTTGTCAATATCTCTACTCCTAGGAGTCCGATTTGAAAAATTCCTACTTTGTTAGATAGTGTTTCCGATGCGAAATGTTTTTCCTATATATTCAAAATTTTCAAGTAAATCATAGCTTTTAACCGCTAGGGAACACAAAGTTAAATTGCGTTTTCTGCGTTATTTCTGCTTCTAAAACTCCGATTTGAAAAATTATTCCTGTATCGCATACAAGACTTGATGGAAAATATTTTTCACATAATTTCTAATGTTTGGTAAAGAATGGTTTGACCACCAGGGGCATTAGTGTTAATTTCTGTTTCTCATGCATTTGTAGGAAAATCTAGGCTCCTGAAAACTCGACTACATTTTTTTTTTTTTTTTTTTTTTGGACCGATAGTGCTCATATAGAAAAATATTTTGGGAATACTTTCTTCCTAAAATAATGCATGGTTCTGCCACCAGGGAACGTAAAGTCACATCTTATTTTTGTCGATATCTCCGTTTCTAAGAGACCAATTTGAAAAATTCTTTCTATGTTGGAGAGCGTTTCCGGTGTGAAATGTTTCTCATATAAATTGTTTTTCTTAACGCACAAGTCTGCAACCAAAGGACATAAGCTCACGATTCCGTTTACAGCAATATCTGAGGGATTAAAAACCCGATTGAAAAACTTCTTTCTTCCGTCAGATACTATTGTTTTCCATACCGGTTCCATTGATTTTCAATAGGTTTGATAAATTTAATTTGCGTCAGAACGGATTCAAAAGACGTGCTTATTACACCCGAAAATTCGGTGTCATCTTTCTTTTTCAAATTACGGTTGCAAAGCGTAAAAACAGAATTTTTCAAATGCATCTTCTCGCTGCAGAGAAGAGGGGGATTTTTGACATTTGCTCCCCCCTTTGAAAAACTGTGCATTATTTAAAAAGCATAATTTCCCCAATATTTATTGCAGCAAAAGGTACACATGAGAAAAAAATTCTTCAGTAGTATTCTTATAAGCGGAGATACATTTCTAAACATAACTACACACTAACACCACCTAGCGCCAAAACTGTGAAAGACAAACAACCCACGAGTACATGCAAACTACTCCACAAGGTAATTGGTGTACGGCGTTGAAAGAATTTTTAAAATAGGACATTCAAAAGCAGATATATCGAGGGAAACAGATTAAACCTTTACGCCCCTATTAAAGATAATTTGAATTTTTTGGCAAAGGAAATGCGCATAAAATGTTTTCATACTGAGTGGTATCTGATCGAAAGCCAATTTTTCCGATCAGGTGTTTAGACGCTTTGATTTTGCTGCAAATATGATGTAAACGGAAAATTTCTTCATGCCGTCTACTGGAAAACCTGGGCGTTAAAAAAAGGATAGAAATTACATTCAAAATATTTCGCATTAGAGAAGCTGTCCGACAAAGGAAGCAGAGATATATAGAAAAGTAAGATACACATCAACGCCCCTGGCTGGAAAATTGGACATTATTTTAAACAAAAAATATGCGCAAAAGGCTGTCCGTGGTGACCGGCGTCAAACCGCAAAGGAACGTTTTCAATCGAGTTTTCAGAATCGCAGATATTGCTGCAAATACATCGGAAACATAAACCTTAGTGGGAAAACAGTTCTTCACCGAAATTAGAAACTATATGCAGAACGTTTCACATCAGAAACTGTATTCAACGCAAAAAGTATTTTTCGAATTGGACTTTTAGAAGCAGAGATTTTGAAGAACCTTATCCCCTTCCCTAGCGGAAAATCCGTGCATTATTTGAAAAAAAAAGCCACCCAAATTAGTCTTCGCAATAAATGTTTGTCAATCGGATATATAGAAGTAAAGGTATGGAATAAAATGCATTTTGAATTCCATGGCATCTTCATTCACGCCCTCTAGCGACGAAGTTATGGTTCAAAAAATTGACCGAAAAGCAAGGTTCATCGTTTTCACATTTCGGGCTTCTCGATGCAAAACAATTTTTCAAATCGGACTCATGGTTGCAGATATATGATGTCCACAGACGGACGGACAAGGTTATACTATAAGTACGTACATTTTTTTTAACAAAAGATGTGCCGAAAATGGAATCACAGAATTTTTGAAGAGATAATACTTACCGTTTTATTTACCATACTACATGTACATTGCGTGCGTTATGTTCAAAAATTCACAACTGAATAAAAAGACGAGACTCAGTTTCTTCTGCAGCTTTATTTTGGTCCTTCAAAGTGACAATACAGTGGCCTATGTAGCAGCTGCTTTATGGTACAAGATATATTTTTCTTTTTTTTTTAATGTATCCTACTAAACCCCTACGATGTAATCAGACATGTACAAGTTATTGCTATATTTTTAGCAAGGTCCCATTTTCTCTTGGGATGCCAAGCTAAATGGTAGCACTTTCCACGAAATTACTTTTCTTCGCATTTTCCTTCCAAATGTTCAACTGATAATTGTTCTTTTCATGCAAAAATTATGTGATTTGTTTCTCAGCGGAACTACTGAACTATCAAGAGCATAGTTGTCTCAGAACAAGATTAAAATAAGTTCAAGTTCGAAAATTCGTGGACTCACGTTGAAAGAATTAACATATATGACTTTAAATTAATCGTAAAATTATGACCGCGTTTAAAATATCTGAAACTGAATGAAAAACTGTGTACTGGTAACACAGAGACTGTGATAAAAAGTTTTTGACTCCCATTCTGACTAATAACAAGATGGTGTGGTTAGACTATACTGATTATAAGCATGCATCTAACGCTTAGGAAGCTTAAAGGAGATAAGATCTCTAAATATTTAGATACATACATATATATTGCATTCCATAACGTTACTTAAATAAGCAAAAAAGAATTTCATGAAATTTGAAAACTAAAAATGGCAGAACAATAATACCCCAATCTCTTGTCACTATATTTGCATTAGGAGCTGATTGACAAGAATTCAGTCGTGATCAGTTTACTTCCGAAGCTAAAATTTATCATAGTTTAAAATTTTCTAATGTTTAACTATATCTTTATTTTCTTTACCAATGTATTTTCCTATAAAAACTTTAAGCTCCGACGGACGTTCCGAACTTGTGAGTTTTTAATCAATGAAAAAAAGAACACAAATTCAAAGTATAATGTTACTGCCGCAGTTTCACACTTTGTTCTGATGTTTTACAGGAAACGATGACTACACGTATTTTTAAATAATCTGGTTCGTAGTCTAAAGTTCAGAGTGAGCTAATAATGTTTTTAACACATTGACCAATGTGAGAATTCGGCAATATGAAAAAGAAGTTTAAACTCTTCATTTCTTATTCAAAATGTTGATGAATGTTGTTGAGCTAATCCTGTGAACAACAGGGAAGTTGTATGCATAATATATAAAGTTAATACAAGGATTTAAAGAACACCTACAAAAGAATTCTTCCAGAAGCATCTAGGTAACTTTCACGAATTTAAGCAATCGAATTACACAACGAATTTAAACACTAGAGAGTTGACCGTGAAAGACAATCATTACGCTTCTCGGAGATATGTATATAAAGAAACGTAACCAATGTGATTTGATTTCCTACGGGAAATAACCAAAAACATTATGAACATGAACGATTTCTATTATCCATTCGATTGAAAAGAAAGCATTTTATATACTTACTTAACAAGCATCGTATTTTCAAACAGTTGCACAAAAACAATATATCTGTGCATACATAAGTAAGTTTTTAAGTGCATCACAATCAAATTTGGGATGTAAGCCATAATTTTCTGACGCCACGAAATATTACGCACCAAAATTGGTCAGTTTTCCTGTTTATGGCTTTCGTAAAAGACCAAAACCGTGCACTTAAAGTGACAGAAAAATACTTCGCATGAATTCACATTACGAGTTCAACATGTGTAGCGATCACGTAATGGGAAGTTTCCTCCATGATAAATGAATAAAGTATTTACGTGTCTACATCTGTCTTAGAACATTTATGCAGTCTTCAGAAGCATTTTTTTTTCATTTTGATGTAAGCATTTAACTATATTTAACCGAAGCATTGACACACGATTTATCATCAGCAACGAAATTTCTGCCAGCTGCATTATATTTTCTGAGACAACTAACTCTCTTTGCTCTTTCTGTTCATGTTCAAAAGTAAAAAAAAAAAAAACTAATAAAATGTCCGTGGGAGAAAGAGAAAGAATATGCCTGGTTCAATGTATGTACATCACTATATGAGTTTGCACATTAATTTACATGTCTGTCATGAAATCCTCCAGTACGTTGTTTTAGGAGGAAACTATTTAAATTAATAAGTAAAAATCTTGAGAGGAACTTTTCGCAGGACTAGATCTGCTCATGTATGAAAGAGATAATTGAAGCTTTTGTTTTTCTACATCAAGTTCTGTTAATATGTAATCCAATGTATAAAAATGAGCAGCCCTCGCAACTACTCACGTTAACAATACATCTAAATCGATATCTTTAAGAAGATGAGCGTAAATCGACCTGCTTGTGATGATTTTCTCAGGCATTTAGTGTAGAATCAAGTTTAACAAATATTAGTAAACTGACTGCATTAATTTTTGCAATTACCTTAACAACGTAAAATTTCACTGGGTTAAACAGAAATATTAATTCAGCTGTTGCGTCAGCTGGTACATAACAATAACTTTGATCAATCCTTCTTTTAATAAATATCACGATTTCATGTGTTTCATTTAGACGTGTACGCATTAATTATCCCGAATTCAAACATTAGATTCAAGTTTCACGTGTGATTTTGAAGACTATGTATCAAATATGCAATTTGTTTTTTCGATCTTTGATGTGTACGAGCTTTAGAACATCACAATTAACAAGGGTCAACATACAAATGACCACTGAGGCTAATAATCTGTGCAAGCTACAAAAATACAATTGTTCAACATGATCTCTACATACAAGACAGATACAGAACTTTATAATACATCAGTGGTGATTATGCAAAAATTGGTAGCTACAATTACAGTTATTTTCATTTTCATTTCTCTACAAAAGAAGAGAGAATTATCTCCTTTGCCGTGTTTGGCACGTGCAACCGAGAAAACTAATGACCACATGAAAAAGTACTTTAAGCAATTTTAACAACACATGTAATCGTTTGACGTTAATTCATAAAGCCTGCTTTAACGGTAATCAAATGACACCTTAGTTTACATACTCCTGATTCCTCATTCTTATGATTCTATATCAATTTCTGCATTGCTTTATCCGTAGCTTACTATACATCCATTTAAACTTTCTCTATTTTCTGCGTGCAACAGTTAGTTTGCTATGATATACTTAAAACAATAATATTTCATTTTTGTCCTTCATCGAAATTCAATTTCAATTAAAAACAACGTATTTTTTGAGTTATTAAAAAAAATTCCAAAGTACCTATTTGACACGACTCGTTGAGATAACACTTACTTTTACACGTAATTAAATAAAATTAAGTTATTCGGTAAGGAATAAATATAATAACAATGAAATAGAGTGACGAAAATTAAAAATAATGTACTCCTGATCTGCATTTATTGCTCATCTAAATAAGTTTCGGATTAATATTAACTAGCGCTACTACCGCAGGTAAGTTTTAAATAGATATAAGACGATTGCAATGTTTTTTCCAAAAGCGTCATGACTAATTTTTCTTTTGTCTTTACGATATCAAATTGTTTTTAATTTTGCTGGAAAAATAACATCTACCTCCTTCTCTTTTCTTTATCGGCGCACAGTTTTTAATTCCTTTATTTAATTTTTACTAAAATACGAAATATTTTGTACACAAAAAATTATTTCAAGATTATATAATGCATGAAAGATATATGAATATGATTTAAACATTTCTGTTATCGAATTAATCGCAAATTTACCATTCACGCCTATATAGATTCAAAAATTATGAAATTTTAGAAGTGCCCAAACGACATCAAGAAAGATAAATACAATGCAATCTAAATGGATATCTTCAATGTGATAATATTCCATAATTACATTTGTACAACAATTTTTAATTGTTTTGTTTTAAGTGCTATCTCAACACATTTTAAGGCTCATGAATATTGCTGTTTGACTACTTTTCCATCAATGACGTCAATCAGTCCGTCTTTGATTTGGTATGGGTGGGGGGGGGAGGAAATCAAACGGTGTGATATGAACATAAAATGAGAAACATTAGCACTTTAACCATCAATCAGTGAAATTTTCTGTCAAAATTACCTGGATACCGAGTTTTCAAGAAAAATTTCTAGGCTCATAGGGAGAAGATCAGCGATTTTTCACTCCAAACACGACTTCACATACGACTTTTCTCTTCAAACACAGTACATGAAAAAAACTGTTTTCTTTTATATCATCATCATCATCATCATTGTCAACCATTATCAATCCACTGCTGGACGAAGGTACGTAGTATGAATTTGGCATATTTCGTTCAATAGAAAAAGATTTGCTACAAAACCTAACGAGTGTATATATTGCTTTCTCTCTGGAAATGATCATTAGTATATGAACCAACAAGTTTAAATGAAAACTTGTTCAATTTTCACATCCTTAGTATTGTTACTAAGAACGAAAGTTTCCGTTTGAAAGCATTGGTAATTTTAACTAGAAATTCAAAGAAAAATATTGTTAACAGACCATTGAAATATGCATATTTGTTTCTCCCTCAACAAGGGCTTAAAAGCATGTAAAATACACAAGTTAAATAAGAACTTTGTATGAATTTTTGTCTTTCTAGAATTATATTTACAAAGGAAATTTATTTTTGAAAGTCACGCTGATTACAGATTTTCGTAGTTCTGTGAAGATACCTTGATATGGACAATAAAATCGCTTCTTGGATGTAGCTTTTATATAATAAGTTTGAAATTTAATCACTTTGTATTAGCCATTTCTTCACAAGGTTTTTGGGAAAATTCTTTACAGTGATCCAAGTTATCCAGTCCACCGACAAAAAGAACCTTTCTTTTTTGTGATCCGGAAGGGACTATGCAAATGCTAAAATGTATCTACAAAAGATAATTCTTCTGAGTTCAAAATTTTCTGTGAGGGCACGAAATTTCCCCTCTTTGATTCGATAACAAAAAGAATTAATCGATTTCTGAATACGTATGCTTGTCAATTTTAACCATTCTGTATACTTTACGGTTCACAACACAGAAATTTACTGGAAATTACAATTTAATTTTCTGAGACAGCACTTTTAAAAAAATAAAATAAAATAAAATAAATGAATAAAAGAAAAAAGAAGAAAATAAAATGCCTTTGATAAACCTCACGAAAAAAATAATAATTTCAAAATTGATGATTTTCCTTGCAGTATCCACAAAACATTTAATCAATAAAATTTGAAAGATGTTGATGCTTTAACTGAAGTTTAGAAATGATTTTTTTACGAGCAGCAAACTATTTCCCATTTCTATGTACTAATTGTTTTTGAATCTGATATTGTGAGGCCCATACATTTATTTGTTTTTGAATTTCCCACTAGGTGGAACTTAAAATCGAAACTAAACTTCGTTAAATTTCGATTTTAAGTTCCTGTACGTTTCGGTTACAGTATTAATATGGCGGTCCTACTAGAAAGTAAATTTTGTAAAAATTGAAGTGCTATCACGCATATCAACTCTGATGACATATTATATATCATGCTATTTAACAGCATTTAAGCTCATACATTTATTATATTGAATGTAGTTATCTGTTTTGGCTTTTTATGGTAGTTTGTAAATCTATATAGTTATGTGTGACAAAACATTCATTCTTTCATACAGACCATAGATATCATATTCTCACACCCTTTTATACCTTTAAGTGCTATATTATTTTTCACTTTTTGTTTTGCCTTATTTTCTACTAATTTTGCTTCACTCACATTAAAACAATCATTTTTCGAAGTGCATTTTAAAACGACTTCAAAAGAAAGGTCCTGAAAAAAATATGAATTTCAGAATTTATGGCATCTGGTAATTAATTGATTTCAGATTATTAATGTTCTGAATGCGAATGATAAGTAATAATTAGCTAATTAGCTGTTGGACGTTTAGAATCAGAGTTCTGTTCAGCCATTCATACATTACTTTTACCGCAGATATGAAAAACAACCATTATGCCTTTACTAAATAACTACTGATCGTTTCTGCTCTTTCTGGATTAAAAAGAAATACTTCGGTTTTTTTTCAGAAAATAAACAAAATAAAAAATATTAGTCGACTTAATATAGAATGCACAATAACTAGAAGAATATACTGTATGCTTATTAGGTCAACTGCAACACCTGCATTTTCTGTTTTACATGAGCTTTGAGACATTGAGAAAAACTGAAAATTTGTTTTTTAGTAAAACCTGATAGATCATGCACAGTTTTTTTTTTATTTAAAATTTATTTGGCTCCCTGAGATAGTTTCATAAATTTGAGTTCAGTTCTACTGAACTTCCTAAAATATGGTTAAACTCAAATTTTTGCAAATAAATCCGTTTAAGATTTATTTACAAAAATTTCGGATTATTTTTGCAAATAATTCAAATTTTCCAATTTAAAACGAGTTATTTTTGAAAATAATCCGTTTTAATAAATCCATTAGCAAATTAATCCGTTTAACAATCTACAAGTTGCTTTCCTTTTCCTTTTTTTTTTTTTTTCGTGGAAAACATATACAGTAGATTCCGGTTAATTGGGATATCGGTTACTCGGGCCAGTCGTTTATTTGGGACAATTCTTGAAAAACATCCCGAATCGCGTAAGTGGGTCAAAATGTTCTAACTGGATGAGTCCCAATTAACCGGAATGTACTGTACTCTTTAGCGTAATTTATAAACAGAAATTTTAGTGAAAAGCACATAGCTATCAGATTTACAGTGTTATTCATCAATGATGTGAAAATTGTTACCTAAAATTCTGATGTGCATTCGTGTACGGACAACAATTTACTTTCAAAAGAAAATTTGCAAAACACCCTTTGAATGCAGTAAAAATACTTTTTAAAATAAAACGACACCTAATTTCTTATCTAATTTCATTTCGAAACGAATGAATTACAGCAATACACGGGCGTAACCAAACCATGGGCTTACAGAAATTTTCATGTGATCACGTTAGGTTGCACATGCCTAAAATAGCATATGTAAGTTTAAATTTTACGGTACTTTCTACAGCAAAACATGAAAAGCTTCTTTCGTTCTATGTACAAATATTCTTTGAACTCAGGGAGAGGCATGTCCCTGAATTCACCCAGTGGTGATGGACTATGATCACCTGTCTTGCATAAGATTATCCAATGACGAACTTGCATACTTTTTAAATCATTTTTCGGCACAAAAATCGATTTCACAAAAAAATAAATTCAAATACTATTGAAAATCACAACACTTTCCACTCTTCATATAATTCTTATCGTAACTGAGAAGCTACAAACACTGCACTATTGCATGGTTATTTCACTTAATTTTTTTCTGTTCTTCTTAAATTGTAAAAATTTAAAGATACGCAAGTTCGTGCTGTTTGTATAGAAGACATTAAAAACTATCACTTGTGTTGCATACTTCATTATTCATCTGCATTAAAATGGGAAACAATTCGCACTGCCCATGAACCTTATATAAAATTAGTGTAGGGAAATCCCTACAATAATTTTTATTTCGGATCTTCAAGAGTGTTGAAGAAGGAAGACCAAAAACTCATTTCTGTTACCCGTAGAAGTGTGTGATCGATGTCTCTAGGAAATCACTACAAAAAGAGTCATGCTGTTACAGCTTCGAAGTAAATTTGTTTGTTTGAAATATATTTTTAAGCATTCTAACATTAACTTAATTTTAATGGTTTTTTAACAAAACAAATGCACGGGATAATTTATATATATGCTCGAGCAGTGCGCGATTCACTTATAGCAATATCACGTAATGATTCATTTTACCACATAACATTTCTGCGACTTATGATTTCGGAATGGGACAATATTTTAATTTTCAGTTCGGGTCAAAAGTATTGAAGAAAAAAAACCCCTTGTACATACGTATAAAGATATGTGTTCTTCCTCAAGCTTTATGACTCGAAACTTTATAAAAACCTGACCTGCAAAATATGAAATGAGCTCGCTATTGTTGTGTCTTCAGAATTCAGGTTGTTTTTAAAAACTTACTCGTGTGTTATTTGAAACGCGTTTGCTATTGTGATAACTCATAAATAAGCTTCTTGAGAAGTATGCAGGGCTGTTTTTTTCGGGGTGGAGGGGAATAACGACTGTCAGGAGCATTTCGAATATGCATAACAAAGGAGACGCTCATTCCTAATTTATAGCCAACATCTTTAGGGAAGCAACAGAATCAGCGCGGGAAGGACAATTGCAACACTCATGCCTTTCACCAGAATTCGAATTCGGGCTGAGCAGTACGAGAAGTCAGAAGCCAGCTACTTAGACTACTCAACCACTAAGCGACTACGCAGAGCTATCTAACAGGTACGTTCTTATACAACTTATGTTGTTGTTTCCAATTACCCCAAACCCTTGTTTAAAAAAATTATTTACACAGCCCAGAGAGTTTTAACGCTACAATACAGGAAGAAAGTCGCATTTTTTTTTAAATCTGTTAATATTTTGGAAGTATAAGATAATGCTGATAATTGAAATGGTTATTGCGAAAAATGCACAATATTTTCCTTTACATTTACACGCTATAAAATTAAATTATATATTTTTTTGTTTGTTGAGGGGTTAAAAAGAGAGAAATTTCAAATCCCGCCCAGTTCTGTGATGCCGCATTTGAAAATAAATTAAATTGATTTTAAGCATACGAAGTTTTGGAGAACAATTACGGTAAATGAAAATTGCTTAATCAACTATGGAAAAAGTATAATACCTTTTTATATACCTGCAAGGTATCATGTACTTGATAGCCTTTTTTTTTTTTATTTGATTCAAGGTTTAACCACCACTTTGAGCAACTCAATGGGCCTGTGCCTAATTTAGGGTCACTGGATCCATGGAACGGGGAGAGCCAGTTCCGTATGACAAACACAACACACCAAAGTGCCAGTGTATTTGCAATTCAATGTCTTTTTCAGTTGTCCAGGTATACTGAGATTCGCATATTATGTCAGATACCAATAAATATTCTAAGGTGCCATAAAAAAGAATGCTCCACTAAATTATTAACCAGTGATTAACATACAGGAAGACAGTACTGTAGTTTCCATTACAGATGCATTTAATTTCATCACTCTACTAGAATAAACTACGCAGCATAATAGAATATTTAGTGCAGTTATTTGAATTTCAGTTACAATAAGAATTTTAACTCGTCAAACGAAAATCAAGGAAAATGAAATTCACATCATTGCTACTTACAACACACACCAATACAATAATAAACATTTATGTTAAGTTTCGTCTATAAACTTTTTTCAGTTTAATGGTGTTCTTGTGGCAACTTGAATAAACTTTTTGATATCAATTAGAGATGCCATTGCAGTAAAAGCTTTTTTCTACAAAATTTCTTTTATGAAATCACAAACTCGTAAGGAAATTCATTTCCTTTCTATACCAGCTATGCCAGCCAAAAAACCCGTGATCAAAAAATTTGTGATCTGATATGTTATAATTTTTTTTAAAACATGATGATGACCAGTTTACAATTATCACACGATCAATACTGACAACTTTGAAAGAAAGGACACGTGTTATTGCATGTGCTGTCGGAAGAAAGAGTCGTAAATAATGCCATAAATGATTTGCGGGTTACAACTATTCTGAAGTACACACAGATTTCAGCATCAATTCTTTAAAAGAAAAAGATGTTACACTGTCAAACAAACAGCAATAAAAATCATAACATGGTGATCCCAATAGCAAAGGAAAACGGGAAGAAGCTAACTTCGAGTTTTATCCTCGCTAATAACTTACCGATATATTTTAATGCGTTTTAATTGCAACATTCATGTCTGAAGTTCTAATACTAAAATAAAAAGAAGGGAAAGAATAGGAAGGATCCAGGGACCTTGAAACTGTTTTTAAAGGTCACGACTTTCATTTCACTTTAGATTAAACCATATCAAGCAATATATTATTATTGTAGCGAAACACTAGCCATCGTAGGAGCTAAAGGACGCAGATATGTATTAGGTTTCCATTCTTCTTTTTTACGTAATTTAAATCGGAAAACATTTAAAATGCCTTGGCGTAAAAGGTGGTCTGCTGTAAGCAATCTGAACACTGCTACATTTTTCTAACACATGTTAAACTAGAAATGATGAAGGCATCACCGCCAACTGGAAAAGACACTGAAACATCTAAAGCATTATTTATTTCCTTATTAATCTCTCACTTATGTTGAACACTTCCAGAAAAGAATCGAGTACGTATTTCTTTCACTCACAACTGTATCTTTTACACTGACTTTCGCTCCACTGACAATTTCATTCAGCCTACAATATCAATCAAATCATATCAAATTTGCCATGCTGGAAAAACTAACGTACGTACGAGAACCTACAGCAAGGAGCGCACATGTAAAGGAACTCAAATATGGCATCACAGGCTTTTTATAAGTTTAAATTCAAGTTGTAGTGATGTTTCTAGTGTTATCCAGAATTATATGCTGTTCTTTGCTGTCCAACAGTTTCAGCCTTCCCAGGAAATTCTGAAAACCTTTTCTATTCTTCCAGCTTAGCTGAAATGAAGACGAAGCAGTATTGCATTTTATTTAGGTGGTACGCTTCTTTCCGAAGAGAAAATATACAAAGAGCAAAACAAAAAAATATCAACGTTAATTATAGTCAAAGAATGTGCCACACGATCGCCGATTCCATTGACGAATATGGCCATGATACGCTGGGGTATAGCATGAATCATGTGCTAACAATAAAGCACACACCATTCGCTGCCTTTTAGAAACAACTGATTCAAAGGTCTGCCTGAATAACTTCCTGACGCATTTTACTTTAAATATAATGCATAAGAGACATCTTCAAATCCAGAAGCTTAAAATGTATAAAGCTCTTGAAATGCGCATATCGCATGACAACATGGAATAAAATTTTGCAAGATTATTTGCTGAATGATCTGTAATACCAAGCTAAAAACTATCATGGGTTTTCTTTATTCGTGGCATGTTCATCACATAATGGTTAGTTTTTATGCTTTGAATAAACTAGAGAAGATCTGAAATCCTAAATACATACCATTTTTCTCTTCTGATCAAAAATATTTCCTAATTTGTTAATGCCAGTTAGGCGCGAGATATGAACATAACCTGAAACAATATAAAACTGAAAATAATTAATGATGTTTTCTCACAAATCTTCTCCATCTATTTCTGACATTAGCAAAACATTCTGCCAGAGGCAGAATATTACCCCTATCACTACCAGAACAGTTCACACCATCAAAGGATCTTATTCTAAGCGGCAATCTTTCGATTCCATACGACAGGCATGCACGAACTACCGAAGTATATTTAACTTTTGTGTTCTACAGAAATACAAATAATAACTGAATTATTGATCTTTTCATGCTATTGAATCCACTTCTATACATCCCTGATATTAATGTAACAACACCCATAGTGACCACTTTGAATCGCCTAACGATAAACTACTTGCCACTTTCTTCCTTATAGCAACGCTATTCTTAGAAAGAAAATTCTTATGACACTGATATGAAATTTTTCTTTCATTTCAGTTTCTATTGTTTAATTTCTTACGAAGCTTTTATCACTTATCGTTTACTATATTGAAATAGTTAAAATCGATAATCAGTTTATGCACATTACCATGAACTACAATATATTTTGCAGATCGACTTAAAAGTTATTGATTTAGATTTTGCAACACTTATCCTCATTCTAAATACTGCACGAATCCAACTCAGCTGATTAAGATCGTAGTGAAAGCTACACCGGATCATCAGCATTAAGGTCATGCCAAAAGCCCAGTTCATCAGCGTTAAGGTCATAAAGAAAGCTACACCAAATCCTCAGCATATAGCAAACTGCTGATTTTAATGGAAACATAAACATCCACCATAAATTTGCTTTCTTTAAAGAATATATTCATATAAATTAACAACAAAAGTGGAGACAACTTGTGTCCTTGCTAACCCAGAGTTATGATCATACCACTTATCAGTATTTACCTGAGCCTGATTGTTTAACATTTTTTATGCCTTATTTCAGGAACTTGGCTTTATCATCACAGAATTGTATGCATAGCGGCATAATCCAAAAGCTGAAGTTTTAAAATGGTGATAAAATTATGAAGTACACGGGAAAAGTATGTACAACTGTACACTACAAGGAAATTTTGAAATCTCATTATTAAGTACTTCGGCTTGAAAGCTGTACATCATTCCAGTCATGTTACAACGTATATATATTAGGAACCTGACATTTCTTGGAAGCACTGGATTATGGAGATGTCAAGAACGTTGTCTTCGAGGAAAACTAGAGATGAGTACATCAGAATATTCCGTCATCGTCCAGAAAGTTGGGCACTGAGATGACGTCTTTGTACATCCAAAATGTGAAATCATGCCACTGTTGAACAAAGGAAGGACGAAAAGTAATTACTAAAATCGGAACACCATCATACAAAGAGAACTCAGTTACCATCTTGATGCCCAATTAGTTTTCCTTTGTATAATATTTTATCTAAAGTCTCACTAAGAGAACGACAGATAGCGAAGATTGAATTTCTCGCCACAGAATTAGTTGCTTGAAAAGAAAGAGGCAAAGTCTGTGAAGTTTTGCATTTCTGTTTCCATCTGCCAGCACTGGAATAAGGTAGACGTACGAATATTATTTTCAAAGCTCTCGTAACCAAGAGAGGGGAAGCCATTCACAGTGTACACTTTATAGGAAGCTCTAGTTTCAATTATAATCAAATATAATTTATTTAAGATAAGAAAGGCATTACAACAAATGAGTTATCTAATTACTCTAAGATAAGAAAGGCATTAAAACAAATGAGTTATCTAATTACTCTAAGATAAGAAAGGCATTAAAATATATTAGTTATCTAATTACTCTTTAATAATTGACCAAAGAAAATGAAATAAAACGAACAGTATAAATATCATTGACAGCCTAACATGTGATAGAAGTGTTTCAGTTTGCTTATAAAATTAATGAAACGTAGACTGAGTTTCATTGAAACAAAATGTCAGCAAGATATTGAAATGGAAAATCATGAAAACAGTTACTGAAGGATATGTACTGTATGGTAAAGTACTGTTTTGATATCTGAATACAGTATCAGCACAGCAGTAAGGGGGATTGTCCTCGTCTCCCTTCGTAATATGCATACGTAAACTGACTTTCTTCACAATTTTCATTGCAATGCATCATTTTCTTTCATTCACTTCTATCAACGTTTAGTGTCCAAGAATGTATTTCTTTCACTTTAAAAGCATTTCCCACTAAGAAAAGTTCATAAATTTTGCGAGTTATTTCGATGTCAGAAGTTTAGAAAAGTGTCTAGAACAACATGAAACTGTATCGCATGCGATGAGTTACTTATATGAACAAGAAATTGTTTTTGTCTTTTGGAGTTTAGAGATTCCCATGAGTAACTGTCACCCTTCCCTAACGTAGGGTATATATTTCAAGGTTAAGAAGACCAGGAGTGTTGTAAGTACGAGTACAACATTATTGTGTGTCCTGAACTCTGCTATAATTTATTGTGAGGATATTTACAGGCTGTCATTGTAAAAGCCGTTCATTTACTTTCGATAACAACCAATTTAATCTTGAAAACAAAATTAAACAGATAAACACCGATAATTCAACTTATTCTTTAACTGAAGATCTTCAGTTTGAGGGTTTTCCAAAGTTTAAAATAAGTTGTTCCAGGTGTAAATTAATATTTAAAAATTAAAATTCATGGAGATTTCAGAAATTTATAGAATATTGCAACCAATAAAAATAACTGTTCCTATGGGTCAATTTTTAGCGACATACAACACGATCTATTACTCAGTCATAATGATACAGCTAAATGTTTTGTTTAAAATACAGCTTTTGCACAAGGAAGAAATCAGTCAGGTGCATTGTACATAATAAAATGAGATGGCAGCACTTACTGATTTTTTTAAAAGCAAAGGTCGGTGAAAGGATTCACTTTCTTATGAATATGTATTATAACTAACCTTTTATTTGAAATTAATGAAGCCAGGTCGACGAAGCTCAGAAGGGTTTTTATTTGGTTATCTTAGGATGGATTTGCTTAAATTTACCATTCAAACTTCAGATTCAAATTTTGATTAAAATTAAATATTACATTTTGCTCCAATTAGATATTACTTCACTCACATATTATCACACAAGTAATTCAACCAAGTAGTACTATAGGGGTAGAAATGTTTTACATGAATACATTCGGAGGATTCACCAGATCTTAACGACTTGAAAATTATTTCTTTGAGCTTAAATCTGGGTACAACATGGTAATAATAATTAAAAATTCGGAAATTCGTCCGAAAGTGAGGCCCTTATTAATTCATCCAAGTAGTTAAAAACGCACTGGCTTCAATTCTCGCAGAGAAAATTTGCAAATAGGAAAATACGAAACATTTTGGCGGAAGAATAGGTAAAGTTGTGAGTGCATAAAAATATTAACTACTTGGCAGATTTCAGATCACGTTAGCGTTTTCAAAGGAAAATACAAAAACTTTTGTTAAATTAATGCAGCAAAATTGCGCATAATAGTATTGAAGAACAATTTTTGGCAGACATTCATTACAAAGGATACATTTTATGATATAGCTGCTTATAGCTTCGTGCATATAATTTGCTTCAATTATATTTCGTTGCCGCAAATAAACGTATAACAAATTATTAGTAAACTAATATGAAATAACTAATTATAATCATATAACTAATTAATAGCTTGCTGTATTACAAAGTTTGCTTCTTCCCAGTGAGATGAATTTCATTTTTGGAAACCAAAGAAATCACCATGATAAGATTATATTGCATTGATGCTAAAAGGAAAACACTTGATGTTGAAACTGAATCATCTAAAAAAAGGAGAACATAATGTACTAAAGCGTCAGGAAGAGATGATTTATATACATGAAAGTAGTATAACTCAAATTCTTAAAGGACTATGGAAAGAAAAGATTTTAAATCACACTGTACATAAAAAATACCACATGGGGGTAATCATAACTTCATTTTTAAAGGCTAAATATTATTTTTAAGCCTATATTAATGTCATTCAAAAATGACTAACCTGAATATTACAGAACAAATATAAAACTTTTTCTAATTTGAAACATAATTGTGATGACATCGATATATTTCTTACGCAATAAATGAACATAATAATTTCACAGAAAATTTTAGAAAAGTAAATTTTGGAATTTTTATAAGCACTGATTGTATGAAAACAAATCTTTAAGTAGTAGCAAGAAATGAAAATTGCGAATAAAAACAATTGATGATTGAATTCGCATTAATAATTAGTTCTGATAATACACTACCGTTTTACTGTTACAACTGTTTACGAAGCACACAAAAGTTGACCAAAATGTTCGTAGAGGTTATTATTAACATAAAAAAATTTCCATAAGAATTCACACTGCTGAGATTAACCAACACGATAACATCACATTTAAAAACTTTGTAAATTTCAATTAAAGTACATACCGAACAAAGGAAGGTACTAAAAGACGGGACGCTCCCGACTGCAAATCGATCGACTTTGAGAAAATTCGTGGTTAATTTAACATTATAATGAAATCATGAAAACACAGTTTGCAGAATATGTATGTATGATTTACATGGATTTGTGTTTTCATAGCATAACTCAGCAATATGCTTAGAGCATGCGAACATCGTGCAAAATACCGTATGATGATAGACGAGCATGTATGTATATGTTGGAGTTGGGACAATATATTATGAAAGAGACAGAATTGGGCGCCATCTGCTGTCCTAATATACGGATTACACGGTCTCCTGCTTGATACAAGGCTGCTATCACTTTCATTGAGCAATGACTTTCGGTTGCGAGAGACCTAGTGACTAGAGCACCTGATGTAGGAATCATTAGACAAAGGAATAGTTAGTCCAATTGTTAGTCTAACGTTCTCATAGTGCACGTTAAGCAGTAGACTTTGGTAAGACCCCTCATTTTAAAAAAAATCAAGTATCCTCTTCCTCTAAGAGTTCTTTCACACTTGCAGAAATTTTCAATCACAGTGTCCTTAACTCATCTCCAACATAACATTGCGCAGAGATGGAAATACTCGGAACGAGTCTTACACAGGAAAATTTGGTTGAAACATTTGCTTCTGAGAGAGGGGTGCAACTTGTAGAATGAGACATTTCTGAGTGCTTCGACCGTTTCTGCTATTTGGAACGTATGTGTTGTGTTTAAGTGTATTTTATCAGCCATGTTATACATTACGCATTGATCAGGTGCAATTAAAAAATGTTCGGATTTGCCAAAAAGTGTAGAATGTAGTCTTTATGTTGTAATTAAAGTAGGGACATCATTTTTTTCTTCATACTTTTGGCTAATTTCAACCGACGGCTTTTCATTAGAAACGTCTAAGCTGTAACAATATAAGTATTATAAAATATGTTATCAGAATTTTCGTCCGTAAATTTCAAGATTTAAAGTAGCTTTCTGTACCGGAAAAGGTTCTCGTTCAACAATAACTGAATTTAAGAAGGTGTTCAATAGAAAATGTTCACTAAGATATGGTGCAAACATTTAGGATACATGTGCAGGTAGTAAAAGGAATAACTCGAAATTCATACAGTGCAATAAAATGGGGAAAATGTTTTCGAATAAGATGATAGATATCGACACAGCCGTTTCACAGATGTTGAGATAAAAAGTCATGCATTGTTATTAAAAAGAAACAATCCGAAATGAAATACCTTTAAATAGTTGGCATGACTTTCAGAACCGTGTTAGATATCACTCACATGAACTAGTGTGAACAGGACATGATGCATAATTGCAAGTCGTTCGTAAGATGAGCTTCCATATGAAAATCCAAAAAAGGAATGCAAACTATTAAAGTCAGGTTTAAACATTTTTCATTTCGATCCTTTTAGAAGTTTGTCACACTCGAAGCTGACAAAAAGAACATGAGTTCCGCATTATCATGGCAAAACTTCACACTTTACAACATAAATGTGAAGAATTTCCAATACCCGATTGGAAAATTAGTGTTTGCGGACTATCTTGAACTGCCGAGTTTGGAAGTATTGCCTTTTCAGATAAGCAATAGTATTTAATAGATTACTAATACTTATAAATGAATGCAACAATAAATGAGAGTATGAACTATCAAACAGGTATTGGAACTCATCATGTGGAGTTTTAAATCAACACAATATGATTATAAAACATACTAGTTCTCAAGCTGTAATTGTTTGATTTAAAAAAGGTGTGCTGTGATCAATTACATATTTCTACAGAAATATGATCATTCTGCAAGTGAATGTATTAGTTTAGTTGAAACTGCAACGAAGTGAGGCAGACGTTCCTTACAAACAATATCGAAGTTACAGAAGCCAAGTAACAAGAAAATAAGCACAGGTTTGGGGTATGTTCAATTATATTATACCAAAACTCACAAATTGAAAACACACAT
The DNA here is from genome assembly GCA_039090855.1 of Macrothele yani. Lineage (NCBI taxonomy): Eukaryota > Metazoa > Arthropoda > Arachnida > Araneae > Macrothelidae > Macrothele > Macrothele yani. Next base: position 85,691,190 of record CM077003.1, on the reverse strand, counting down.
ACACATATATTTACTTAGGGAAACCGTATTTCATGGAAATTCTACGAACATTTCAATTAACCTTCGTGCATTTTTAAGAATAGCCTGTTAAGTTTTAATGCAGTTTGGCCTTACTCTTATCAAAAGCAACTTACGACGCACTCACAAAAGCGTTTGTCGCATTTCAAAAGGGCAGAACATTTGTATTGTAATAATGTATGCGAAGGGCACTTCGACAACTACAGAACAATGAAACTAATTTTTATTACTGTAAACTCGAAGCATGGCACACTGAATTCATGTCCACAAGACTAATCCTTCATTTATTAGTAACATAGTTGTAAAATGGTGCAACAAAAAAGTGAATAACAACCTGAGAAACTGATCTGGCTTAGTCATATTAGAAAAAGTCATTACTGATTGAATTTAATAAGTAATATGCACATCACTACAGAAAAAACTATTTTACATTATCTTAAACTAAGAGAGAAATGTTTATACCATAATTTATATATATGTATAAAATTGCAACCAAAATTCACATATTTACTAGATCGTTTTCATTGAAAGAGACAAAATTATAAGAAACGAGTTTGTTTTCAAATGATAATTAAACATTCCATATGTTTTGACACATTTTGTTACTTTAAAATTAACAGTACACAAGTTTTTTGGGTAGAAAAAGAGAAGCTGAAAAATCGAAGAGATTATGTACACACAAGCATTATCCAAAAGCTCCTTTTTATTCTTTTAAATTTGTGTAGTAAATTTAGAGGGATTAAATGTTTTATTGTAAACCAAAATCATTATTTAACAAAACATTAGAGATGGAAAGCGTTTTATTTGCACATTTCCTCATCCCACGTAATACAAATAGTTAAATGTAAATATGATTTTGTGATAACATTTGAGCTTTATTATACGTCATCAATGTACATTTCTAATCTTACTATTTACTAAAAGTAGGAGAAATGTGATGCCAACCAACTATTGTGCAAAATTAGTTTGCTGATTTTGAATTTCATGCATGAAATATGAAAATGTACGCAAAAAGTGAACTCTTTGGAACTTCTTGTAGGTTTATTTTCCTGGAATTAGTTTTAATGTCATTACATTACTTTAAACTAAGATAGAAATGCTTATACTATAATTTATGTATATATAAAATTGCAACAACAATTCACACATTAAGTTAATTACTTTCACATAATATTATTAAATATCAGGATAACTGCAATTTTAAAATAATATAAGTTTTAAAGCATTTTTCCTGCATTATATCTGCTTAAGTATTCTTGGTCGTTTACTCACAATACCAAAAATATTAGTTGACAGTGCATTCATATCATATGAATCTGTTTCGTTAAGTATGAAAATCAGCTTTAACAAGAAAAGTATGGGCACTGCTTTTACAGTAAAATGTGCATTGCCTTTTCATTATAGAAAGGGAAACGAGGAATTTTCTGGAATAATTTTTTTCTAATATAAAAGGATGAGACTGATTTTTAAAGTAATGAAAAGTACATAATGAAAGTAGTTTTGCGAAATTAGTAGTGCTAATACATAAAATATAAGTCAGATATAGAGCAGTGAATTAATTGTACGATGTGGTTTATTCAAATTAAGTTTGTATTTTGCACTTTTTATGTAATGCACAAGATGCCAAAGGACAGAAAATCTACATTATATTTGTTTTACCATTCACCTTAGACGATGAGTAGAAAATTCAAAAAGTTAGCTATAAATTTAAAAATTCCTAGAGCGTAATTATTTTCTTTTTACTGTCTTTTTTACTGTAAAGTAAGCAAACAAAAAATAATTACATCTGTGCATATACTTAGAATATACAGAACTTTATTTATATAAAATATCTAGGAGAAAACAACAATAAATTTACAGTTAATAAAACAAAGATCATTTATATTTTATTAAGTTAATAAAAGAAATAGTATTTTACTTAAAAATTTTCAGGTAAAAAAATGCTTTGTTCCTGCTTGAAGATGAACTTTTGATATAAGTATTGTAGCTAAAAATCTGATCACAAGACCCTGCAAACATTGGGTTTTTAGATTAAGTTATTAAAATAGCCATAAAAATGAACTTTTGGAATGCAGGTTGTGCAGCATATATAATTTTAAAATTTGAACAATAAAACAATGTGACACATTCGTAAAATCATATGAAAAACATTACACACATGAACATTTTTTTCATTGTGACATTAGATAGGAAATTTTTACCATTATATTACATATATATTTTTGCAGAATCAGAATATATGGACAACTGTGGATAATTTAGCCAATGACTACATTAACCAATTACTTGATATCGCATCCCTTTTCTACACAATGTAAGTAGATGTGCACAAAAGTTCAGTGAGGTTTATGACAAAGATGTCAGTACAGCAAGCCTTTAACAACTTGCAGATTTGAAAAAACAACTACAATGAAATTCCTAATCATTCTAGTGGCATCAACTTGACGAAGTGTGTTCACATAATAAATTCTACTTGGTATTTAGTATTTACAAATGCTAAAATTTTTACATCAGAATGACTAAAATTCTACAAAAATTATTTTAGCATTTACTGGACTGAATAATGAATTGTTTCTATAAAATACCCCAACAAAGTGATGAATCCAAAAATATGCACCTTTTGAATGGTACTGGACAGTATTTTGATTTCCGGTTAATTGTACATTAAAATAAATTTGGAGAGGTGGTAATGTATTTTATAAGCCAGGCATCAGATTCCCAAATTGTCTTTAACTGTTTTACAGGATTAACAACAGCAGCTTTTTTAAAAGCTGATGAAAATTAACAAACAAAGAAGAAGTTACACTATTTTGCGTTGGTTTATAAAACCAATGACATACAAGAATTGTAAACAAAAAATAAATCTCGGCACTAATCAATGGCTTCCTGAATAGTCATCACCACACAGACATGAGACAGACAAAAACACAACACGATTTTACCAGATTGTTACACAAGGAATGATTTCTGCCCTGGTACTTTTTTTTTGTGTGTGTAAAAGCATGTGTTACACAATTCGGTGTAAAAGTATTTCTTTCTCTACAACAAAGGAAGCAACTGAACCCAGCAGTCAATAGTCAGGCGCCACTAAAATACAGCATCTTATTGCCTGGTACACAATGCAGTTCACAAGTGTATGATGTCCGTTGCATGTACTGAAGCAAAATCAAGCAAAGTATAACTACATACAAACATTTTTTCTCAGTTTGCCTGCCATTTTGGGCCTACGTCTTCACTACACAGTCATCATCAGTTTCTTTAGGATTTGGCTGGTAGCCCTGACCAAGATACAAGCTCTTGAAGTGATGTACAGGAACACAGAGCGAGGAAGGATCGCGTCACAGCAATGTGAGGTATACATATTGCAGAGAGTGAGGTATCTTCAGGAGTAACTTTTCAGAGATTTGGCCGGAAGGATGACTCTGCACCTATCAGCTAAAAGGAGGCTCTAGGAGCCGAACTAGTCTACCCGCTCAGTTCAGCTGTAAAAGCACAGCCGTGACGAGTCTGGGATGGTCACTTAGAGTGACATTTACCAAGTCACAGGGAATTTCTTTATTACAGATAGGGTTCACGGGCACGTGGCTGTTTGTGGTTCAGATGTGATGGATGATGATAAGGACAGGTCCTCTGCTTCTTCCATGTCTTCAACATCGTCACATGAATGATGGCTCGTGCTGACATCAGGTGACTCGTCTACATCATTTTCAGGAGGGTGATGAATGACCGGAACACAGGTTTGATGTGACTCTTCTCCAAGCGGCTCCTGCTTTATGTGAATGCCGCTTCCACTGGAAGAGAAGGGTGAAAACAATATATTTAAAAATCTCTAAAATTTGCCATCTGAATAAATGAGTAAACTGCTGATTAAAAAATAAAAAACCAATGGTACGGTGAAGAGGAATCTAGTGCTAAGAACTAAACAGCATGCACGCACAAATTCATTAACTGTATTCTTAGTGTAATAGGTTACTGATAGCACAATAATAAAATGCAAAGTCTTAAATTTGCAGTGATTTCTGCTTTGCTTCGCAGCATAGACAGAGAAGAATATTAATTTTCTTGCCGCCCTAGGCACCAATTGCAATACTGCTCATTTTCTTTTAATTTTTATAAATCATCATCATCATCATTGTCAACCATTATCAATCCACTGCTGGACGAAGGTATCCCCAAGTTTCCTCCACAACGGTCTGTCTTGTGCCAGTCTCCGCCATGTCACTCCCGCATATTTACGAATTTCCCATCCACCCATCTGCCATGTGGTTTTTTTCTGGGTCTTTTCCTGTCCCTTGAATCCAATCTAAAATTTCGGCTGTCCATCTATGGTCTGTCCTTCTGGCAGTATGTCCAGCCCATTGCCATTTCAGGGATTTAACTCTGATCATGATGTCTTCCACTCTCGTCATTTTTCGGATCCACGAGTTCCTCTTCTTATCTCTCCTGGTTATATACCAAGCATGCACCTCTCCATGCTTCTTTGAGTTGTCTGCAGCCTTTGTATGTCTCTTTTAGTTAAGGTCCACGTCTCTGCACCATACGTAAGCACTGGAAGGATGCATTGATCAAACACTTTTCTTCTTTAAGACATAATGGCATATTGCTCTTGAAATTTATGCTGTTTCTTTCAAAAGCTCTCCAGGCAAGTTTTGTACGCCGATTAATTTCTTCATCAATGTGACCCTCACTTGATATCTGCTGTCCAAGATAAACATACGTATCTGTTATCTCCAGTTTTTCTCCATCAATCGATAAATCTTCATTTCTTGTAAAAGCATTGAACATCACTTTTGTCTTCTGAAAGTTCATTTTTAATCCCACTTCTTTACTCTTATCAGCAAGTTCCTGGATCATACTCTGCAGCTCTGATGGGGTAGTTGCAAAATGACTACGTCATCAGCAAAACGAAGGTGGGTTAGATAATCTCCATTAATCTTTATCCCTTTGTTTTCCCAGTTCAGTGATTGAAAGACATTTTCCAATGTGGCATTAAAGAGCTTCGGAGATATGGTGTCACCTTGTCTCACTCCCTTTCCAATTTTTATGTGTGTTGTATTTTCAAACAGCCGAATCTTTGCACTTGCATTTTCATAGATGTTATTAATAATATTAATGTATGCATCTTCAATACCGCAGGATTTCAGAGCCGTGGTAACTGCTGATGGTTTCACCGAATCAAAGGCTTTTTCATAATCGATAAAAGCCATGCACAATGGAAGTTCATATTCCCTCGCTCTTTCAATTAGTTCTCTCAGTACATGAATATGATCTATTGTGCTGTAGCCACTCCTGAATCCAGCTTGTTCTCTCGGTTGAGCCATGTCCAGTGTTACCTTCAAGCGGTGTGAAAGAACTTTAGTGAAGATTTTATAAACCACTGATAGGAGGCTGATAGGTCTGTAGTTCCTGAGATCCTCAATGTCACCTTTTTTATGTAGCAGGATCATTGTAGCATTGTTCCAATCCTCAATGTCACCTTTTTTTATGTAGCAGGATCATTGTAGCATTGTTCCAATCCTCAGGGATCTTCCTTCATTAAGGCATCGAGTGAAAATTTGGGCGAGTACTGTTTCAATTTCTCCACTTGCTTCTTGTATGATGTCTATAGTAATTCCATCTTCTCCTGGAGCTTTCCCCGCTTCATGTTCTTGATTGCATGAGCAACTTCTGCTGGGAGGACTGGAAGAACTCTGGTACCTTTCATGATGTCTGGAGTACATGTATCATCCCTTTCATATAATTTGGAGTAGAAATCTTTCACTCTTGTCAAAATTTCGCCTCTATTTCTTGTTATAGAACCATCTTCTTTTCTCAGAGCCATAATCTGTTTTCTTCCCTTACTGAGATGTCCCTTTGCTATCTTTAGGCTTTGGTTGTTTTCAATTGCTTTCCTCACTAGCTCACAGTTGAATTTCCTTACGTCTTCAGTGATACTTTTTCGTGCTGTCTTGCATAGCTCTATATATTCCACTTTGGAAGTCACATCTTCTTTAGTTGTCCTCATCTCTCTTCTTTTTTGCATCAACATTTTGGTTTTTCCCGATAATTTGTTTACATGCAACTTGTTCTTAGACCCAGCTAATTTTGTTGCTGTTTCCATAAGAGCTTTGGTTACTTTTCTGTTAACTTCCGAAATATCCACTTCTTCCGATGTTAGGCCATCTAAAGCAGAGAATCTGTTCTTCAGTTCCAACTTGAAAGTATTATGGTGTTTTTTAAGGTTGGTTATGTCAATACATTTTGTTTGTCTTATGAGCTTGCCACGTTCCAGTTTAGTGTTGAGGTGCATCTTACATCTCACCAATCTATGGTCACTACCTGTGTTGAACTTGTTTAGCACACTGCAGTCTTCGATGACGAATTTTTTGTTACACATAATAAAATCAATTTCACTTGTCGTCCCAATTGGATGTCTCCATGTCCATTTCCTGTGTGGCTTTTTCTTGAAAAAGGAATTCAAGATGAAAAATCCTTCTGCCTCTGCAAACTCAACAAGAGTATTTCCACGATGGTTTCTGTTGCCGTGACCGAATTTACCTACTGAAGTTTCATTCTGTTGCCGGTGCCTATTTTTGCATTGAAATCTCCCATAATTATCTTCAAGTGCTGCTTACCTTTATTATTTAGATGACGAATTTCCTCATAAAATTCTTCAATTTCTTCTTCAGGATGACTTGTGGTGGGTGCATAAGTTTGAATAATCTGAGCCTGGTATCTTCTCGATAGTTGGATAACGAGTCGTGCAGCTCTGTCAGAGGAACTTTCAACTTCTACCACTTTATCCTTCAGTTTCTTGTTTATTATAAATCCAACACCACTAGTTCTGCCAGTATCTGTCCCTCGATAATAGAAGAGATGTCCACTTTTCAGTTGAATGAGATCTTCTCCTTTTCTCCTTACCTCACTTAGCCCGACGATGTCCCACTTGATCCTTTGTAGTTCCTCTTCCAATTCAAGAAGCCTTGAATCAGAAGATAGGGAGCGTCCGTTGTAGGTAGCCAAGGTCAGCATCAAATGGCAGCCTAGTCCGGTCCTCCGGGGATTCTTAGCACCCTCTGCCTTCATGTCGCACTGGCCGCTGCCTTGGCCAGGTACATTCCAGCTGCCGGAGACTGAGGGCCAAGATTTAAGTTGTAGAGTCATTTTGGAGGTGTTTGGCCATAACTCACCACGCTGGCCAAGCGGGTTGGTGAGTGTATGATAGCATTTCCTCTGATCCCGATGGTATAGTTATACCGCTATTTGCGGTCGTCAGAGCCCCTTTAGTGGGAACAGGATGCACCACGAGAAGGCGGGGTTGACATTTGTCAAGGAGAGGCTGTGATGTTACGCATCACCTGACCTTACATCCCCATGCATACAGTTTTATTTCTTGTTATGGAAAAGACTTTTATAAATACTTTGCTTTAAATAAATATTTCTAGACATTTTAAGTTTAATTGTTGTAATATAATCGTTATTTCATACCTATGCTTATCGCATTTTTTTCAAATTTTCAAAAATACTTTCTGCATTAATTGTAATTAATTTAATTTAAACGCGTGAAATATTCTAATGTAGTTTAAAATTAATTTCCTTCCAAGTGATCTGAAAGTCGGAACTTTTGAATTTTTAGAATGAAGTTATGACAACTCAAAAAAAGGTCTGCGATAATACAAAATGTGCATGCCTGAAAAAGCAGTATGAGCTTCATGTAGTATGTTTAATGTGTATGTGAAGCTACTTTTTCCTTGTCTTACGCAGACGCGCTAATTCCGTTTCTGGAAGACAATCCACTGCAGAAAAACAGTTTGCGCTGCTAGAACACATGACAGCAGACATATTATAATTTTTTTGCATCTAGGTAAACAAGTTGAACTAGACATGTGCATAAAGAAACGCATTGAACTGTATATTTATTAAGAATCATGCATACAGTTTTATTTCTTGTTATGGAAAAGACTTGTACAATGGGTTTTTAAATGACAACTGACCATGTGCTGCACTAATGAGTTCAGAGAGAAATAAAGAGCATACAAGTATATCCAGTAGAAAGGACAGATGGCAGTCGATTACTTGTATATGCAAGAGTATCTTTTACATATCTGTTGGCTTCTTTTATCAGTTACATTTACGGCATGTGCAAATAGGATAACATTGTAGAGGTACTATAGTTGAAAATTTTCTTTTAACTCTTGAATGCCAGCTGATGTCCAGGGTTGTGTATTAAGAAATTACAATCGGCAACATGTGATGCTTGCTGTATTTCTGCTGACAACAAAGTTTTTATGTATGTTAATTTCTTTCCACCTTGTCTAGGACTAAATGTGATACACTAAAGAACACATTATATGTACGCATATAAAATATAGAAATCAGAATTTTCAGAAAAGGACCCATTGTGAAACTCTAATGATAATAATAGTATAAATAATAACAGTTATTAAGATTAAATAAACATTTTCACATATTTCAATATCAAATGTTCACTTCAAACATTCTGTAACAAAATTCAATTTCGCAAATGTATAGCACCCTCTTTCTTTTCACGCATATAATGGTTGCTTATCTCGTCCGAATTCATAGTTTTAGGGTTTAAATCAAAGTAGAAAATTTCTAAGCATCAGAAAAATTAAAAATTAAATAAAAATAAAGACAGACATAGTTCTACCTCTATATGAGATTTATGCACCTGGAATAACAGAACCCAGAACTAGAAGTGACTAACAGAGTTCAGAAAACGTAAAAAAATCGCAATAAAAGAGTGTAAGATGCTCGTGTTTCTACAGGAAAAAGAGTATATATGAGCGATTCAAAAGACGATTAATCGTCTTTTGAATCTGTTATCGTACTTTCTGTGATTTAGAGCATAGATAATTTTTTAAGAAATCTGAATGCCGTTTAAATGACAATGATTTAGGTTTTATCTAGAACACATTTTTCAATAGAAAACTATTCATAGTAATTAAAACTCTAAGAAAAATGTTCAGGATTACTTTGCCAGTGTTTCTGTTACATAAATTCAGCTGAATTACTTCTAGAATTTAGAGGTTGAAGCCCGCGTGTAGTGTTTGCTGAATGAAAACTCATAGATAACCTAAGTTGGCAACGCACGGATGCATACTTTTAATTCCAAGACTGTCTTTCTTACTTTCTTCAAGAAGAATTCAGAATTTTGGTCTTACCTCACACAATAAAAATCACACAGCAAGTAAAAGTATGCATCGCTTTTTGTATAAGTACTCATCAGTTTTGAACTATCTAAACAAATATAATTTCCTTTGTCTGAAAGTTTTAATGTTTGTCCCATTTTGTTGGCCCCTCCTGCTGCTTCTCTGTTTTAATTGTTGAATATCTGCCTCAAACAATATACTTTTTTTATTGTTGTAATGTTCATGTTCATTTTTGTAATGTTCATTGTTTCACATTTAGAACACATCTGTTTCACTTTGAGGAAACAGTGTTTCGTGTATTTTTGTGACGCTCCGTATCAAGGTAATATTCTTAAGGCTCTACGAGACCCGCCATCTTGTATTGCTGCCTTCTCTTGTTAACCAACGGGCAAGCGTATTTCACAAATTTCTCGGGCAATTTTGCACATTTTGGAACACCGTTTGTGGCTAACGCAAGATATATGATAACTAAAGAGTTCCCTGGTTTCAGATTTTCATTTTGGAAACCTGTTTGTGGCTAACGCAAGATATATGATAAATAAAGAGTTCCCTGGTTTCAGATTTTCATTTTGGACTCTTTAAGTATTTTTTATTAATTAATAAAACTATGGAAGACGCCTTGGTACGACTTTCACTGCAGATAAAAAATGAAGGGAAAGGTCAATAAAATTCTGAAACCAGGGAACTCTTTATTTATCATATATCTTGCATTAGCCCCAAACAGTGTTCCAAAATGTGCAAAATTGCCCGAGCAATTTGTGAAATACGCTTGCCCTTGGTTAACAAGAGAAAGCAGCAATACAAGATGGCGGGTCTCGTAGAGCCTTAAAACAATAAAATATAGCCAATCAACATAGCCCACGCGTATACTACTTTGCTTTGTTGTCATAACAAAAACCCTGATTTTTCGCAGCTGCTGGTGTGATATCATCTCATCCAAATCCTTCTGACAAGACGTCAGAGATGCGATACGTCATTCGATTAAAATCGTTTTTGCAACTCTTTATAAACAGGAAATTACGTCAGGAATTTTGGTTCTACTTTGTCGTTCATAAGGACACATAATTTTTCATTTAGAATCCTATCGCATGAAACTTAATTTTAAGTTTCTCCTTGCGAACCTAAAACGATATTGTAGATTGTCAAACTAGTTTCTTTTCTCATTTAGGTCTAAAAATTGAGAGTTCCGATACAGAAGATAACCGTGTGTTATTCATGCGTATACTGAAGAAATATCGTTTGGGAACTTTCTTTTTCTTAAAACACGAAATTCTCAGAATATAACTAAATATTTTTCGTGGAATATAACCAGGTATCCTTTTGCTTATATTTGAAGAAGAAATGAAAACGAAAGAAGAAAAGCAAAAATACGGTTTGTGCTTCTGCGAATGAACTACCACAGCATTTTAACATTAGCAACTCAGCAATTCTAAGTTCGCAAACAAAAATAAAAGATCTGATTATTAAAAAACTACTCTACATTCTTATTTCCCCCCTTCATTGTTGACAGGTTTTCACCTAGTCATATAACTGTTTATTCCAAACTAATAAATAAAATGAAATGTCATAATGCAATGACTTCAACGGTTTTTCCTAGAAAATAAAATTTCTAAGAAAAACAGTTGAAGTCATTACGTTATGACATTCTAACATTTCACTGGATCTTAAGTGATAACTTACTTGCCGCACGATGAAATCATACGCAAGTAATTCATCACTTTAAAACTATTATCTAAGAGTTTATTGCAAACTAAACTAATAAGATAATGAAATATCATAAAGCAATGCCTTCGACAGTTTTTCCTAGAAAATAAAATTCTACATGCATCCGGCACATGCGTTTTGGATGATTTGATGGTACCGTACGACACCGTCAGTGTTCAAAAATTAGGAATAAGTTATTTCCTCGATTCCTACATTTCTCCGTATGGTCATTTGGAACTGCATATTCTAATGACAGCATTCTTAAAGGACAGATCCTATAAATGTGACTCGTGTTGTTGATAAGTATAAATTTAACACACAAATATTCACACCTTCGTGATCCCACAATTTACATTTCTTCACATTGGAAGTTTCCAGTTTTTATTGTATCCTTTAAAAAAAATCGTGCTTATGTTATCGGTTTCTTCGGCCTTCTGTAGACACCATATCTCTGAAACTATTAGTCCGATTTGAAAAATTCTTTTTGTATCGGAAAGCCTGAAATATGCGAATGATGATCCTTCATTTCGTATTTTTTTTATTATGTACAGTTTCGCCGCTAGAGGGCGTAAATGTAGATGAAATCGAATTCAAAATACATTTTATTCCATATATTTGCTTCTAAACATCCGATTGAAATTTTTTTTATCTTACGATTCCATTTATGTCGTAGAGTATTTTAGGTATAGTTACTTTTTCAAGTTATGCATAGATTTCCAGTTAGGCAGCGTACAAGAAAATTACGTTTTCCCCGAAATCTTTTCTTCTAAAACTACGATTTGAAATTTTTTTGTCTTCAGCGGATACGGATCCAGATAGCAAATCTTTTGCATATAATTTCTTATTTTTGGTAAAAAATACTTTGGCCACCAGGGCGCGCGTAAGTGTTAACTTTTGCTTCTGATTTATTTGCCATAAAATCCGAGCTTCTAAAATCTCGATTGAAAAAATTCGATCGTGGACCGATGCCACTCACGTCCATAAATCGTTTCGGGATATTTTCTTCTAAAAATATTGCATGGTTTCTCCACCATGGGGCGTAGATACATATCTTATTTTTGTCAATATCTCTGTTTCTAATGGTCCTACTCGAAAAATTCTTTCTTTATTGGATAGAGTTTCCGGTGTGACATGTTTTTCATATATAACTTCAAAATTTTCAAGTAAATCATAGTCTTTCCGCCAGGGGTCGCAAAGTTAAATTGCGTTTTTCCCAGTATTTCTGCTTCTAAAACTCCGATTTGAAATATTCTTCCTGTATCGCATACAACTCCTGATGTAAAATGTTTTTCATATAATTTCTAATATTTTGTAAAGAATGGTTTGGTCACCAGGGGGCATAAGCGTTAATTTTTGCTTCTGATGTATTTGCTGCAAAATATGAGCTCCTGTAACTCGACTAATTTTTTTTTCTTGGACCGATACCACTCACATCGAAAAACCTTTTACGAATACTTTCTTCCTAAAATAAGGCATGGTTTTCCCTCCAGGAGGTGTAAATGCATATCTTATATTTGTCCATATCTGTGCTTCGAAGAGACCGATTTGAAAAATTCTTTCTTTGTTGGAGGGCGTTTCCGCTGCGACACGTTTCTCACATAAATTCAAATTTTTCTTAACGCACAAGTCTGCAACCAAAGGGCGTAAGCTCAGGATTCCGTTTACAGAATATCTGCGGGATTAAAAACCCGATTGAAAAACTTCTTTCTTCGGTCAGATACTATTATTTTCCATACCAGTTCCATTACCTTTGAATAGCTTTGATAAATTTAATTTGCGTCAGAACGGATTCAAAAGACGTGCTCATTACACCCGAAAATTCGGTGTAACGACCAACAGAAGCAACCCTAAGAGATACGAGCTATCCTGGCTATTTTTTTCCAGGAAAGTACTTCATCGGACAAGCGCATCATTCATGCTTCATCCGTCAGTCTAGTTGGAGCCAAACAATTTATTTCGAAGTTAAAATTCTGATGAGTGTTTCAGCTTGCAAATTACTATAGCCGCACTGGAGACACAGTGATCTAAGATTCGTCTGAGATGAGTTGGAATCCCAGTACGGCATGGATGTTGTGTTTGTCAAGCGGCACAGGCTTATATGGGAGGTCCCTTCCCTCGAACAAGTGGCCCTAAATTAATGATGGGGCATTGCTAAAAGCCCATAGAGTTTCTCGTGGTGGCTGTTAAACCCCCAAACCAAAAAGGGAAAAGAAGTTACCACCTTGTTTTTCACTCCATAGGAATACTGCATGGAATGAAGGATGAACGTATCTGACTCAAGTAACATGCGTTGAAATAACATCAGTGAGGCTACGTAACACAAACGATCAAGAGTTCGTTTACAAAAACAATTATTGTGAAATTTCTTTACGAAACAAAATAGCACTGCAATCTATACAAAATAGTAAACTCGGAGAATGTCGCCGACCCGGTGGCGCAGTGGTCTAAGCCCTGGCTTGTGAACATTCGTCCGAGAAGGGTCCGTGTTCGAATCTTGGTGAGGCATGGATGTTGTGTTTGTCTTACGGCACTGGATCTCTCCCTTCCCTGGAACCAGTTACCCTAAATTGGGGACGGGTGACAGCCCATTGAGTTGCTCACGGTGGTCGTTAAACCTTCAGACAAAAAAAAAAAAGAAAAACAAACTCGGAGAATGTGCATGCTTCCGGATTTAAGTATTCGTTAACACCATCTCTGTGCCGAAGAACGTCTTGACACCTCCGAGGCATACTTCCAATGATATTATTGATGAGTGTTTGCAGCTCTTCCAATATTACAGGCAACACGTTACGGAGGTCTGCCAGTGTGCTGGGCATAGAACGATTATCCCGATGTCGCTGTATAACATCCCAAATGTTCTCAATAGGATTAAGGTCAAAAGACGAGAGATAAATGTTTCCATCACATTTTAATACAGGAGGAACGTATCATTTAAAATATCTCCTGTGCCGTTGTGTCCTTCACAAATGAAACTTTGAAGAATATTGCTCTATCAGAAATGAGGCAGAGCATAAACCCGCTATTGCCGTTTCAAGAAACAAATTCTGTTTACGTATCTAAAGAATTAACCACTGTCTATATAAAAGATAGTACAACTATCTTATGGATTCCGAAGTGATGTACTCGAGGAAGATTGCATTCAAAGAAGTTTCAGCATTACAGCTTTCAACATTCGTTTCAGCTGATGGAACAGCAAGATATGAGTTGAGAGTTCATGAGTTGAGAATGGGAAATTCACAACAGTTGCCGTCATTGAATAGGCGTTGTTACTCTGTTAAGCTAACGTTATATTTTTTTGTTTTGTGGTTTAAAGACTACCTTGAGCAACTCTGAGGATTATATAAGGCGTCGGCGGTCTCTAATTCATAGCCACCTTTTCCAGTCAACGAGACCGGCCAGGTTTGGTCCGAGACTCAAACCTGGCCGGTCTCGTTGACTGATCTGAAATCTGAAACCAACGCTTCAGACCATTCGGTCACCAGAGGATGCATTGTAATTTTAAGATATATAGATTAAAGCCACTGTGAAATAGGATGAAGGATAATTTGCTTTCCTGGTTTTCTTCCATATATACTTTACCAGCTTTCAGTTAACAATCGCTGTGTGTTAAGTAAACTTCAAAACACAAAAAAAAAACATGCATACGATACATTTGATGTATTTTGTGCGTTATATGGATACTTTAGGCAAGTTAAATAGAAATAATCACAAAGGTTATGCATTCCATTTGCACATGTCACTTTTTAAAGCAAAAATGAGTCTGCACACAACAAGCATTTTCTCCACATGTGTGCAAGTTCCGTGTGGATACCATCATTAAATTGAGCTATACTTCTGGATGCCTCACTTACAGCATGCAAGTCACTTGATAGCCCATGTGTTGGGAAAGACGGTACTATTTCAGAATTCAGGTGTCGAATTTTATTTGGATGTATAACACAGTAGAGAGTGAACTTCATAATAAGCAGTCTCATGTGAGTTTAGGAGCAACTTATGACATCAAAATCAGTTTTCATTTTACCAGTAAACTACTTAAATAACATACACAGAAATGAGCCATACTTTCCGATACACTGATATTTCATTTACAGGGTGTGAAATATCTGATAGCTAATGTTCTGGGCATAACTACATCATTCCCATATGTCTCAGAAGTCATTGTGGCGTACTACAGAGGTGAAGCACATGCCAAGACGTCAAAGCTGCAGCGGTAAATTCTGTTGGTGTAGCTTAATTGCGAAAGCATTCGACTCCGGAGCAGAAGGATGCGGTTTGGATCTCTGTCACCAGCAAAATAAAAATGTGTTTTCGCATTGGCGCCGGCTTGTGGAAATGGGTCGACAGGCCATTGGGATAAAAAATGTGTGACGTTTCTTTGACATATCGTCTGGAATTAATGAAACTTTCTTCTTCGCTTCAACAAATGTGGGAGGATTCTTTCACACATCGTTTGAAATTCATCAGAATTCCTTCTTCTGCGTGAGCAGCTGCTGCAAGCATGGTTTGCGGGTCGACCCGGAAATTAATAATTCTTTTCTATATGAGCCATACTTTTTCGCCATACTTTACTACAGGGTTGATGTACGTGTCAAGTCGGCAAAGTTGCAGCGATAAATTCCGTTGGAGCAGCTTAATTTGGAAAGCATTCGGCTCAGGAGCAGAAGCATGCGGTTTCGATCTCCGAAACCAACAAATTTGTGTTTTCACATCAAGTTAAGTGTATTATTATTATTATTATTATTTATATGTGTAAAACAGTAAATAGTGAATGGTTTTCATAGTGAACAGTGTACATGAATTTTTGCTTCAACTGAGTACATCAACATGACCCGCGTTTTTATAGCAAAAAATACTCCAGTAACTTACACAGAATTTGCAGTATTCATGCCATGCGCTATCATTTCAACAACATAGCGTTCAGCATCGTTGAGTGCAGACCCAGAGGATGGTACCGTGACACAGTCTGGTGTGGCTGCAGGTGTTGGAGTGGAAGTGGGAGTTGTTGGCGCTGCACCACTACCAACCACAGATGGAATTTAGGAAAGACAAATTACTCTCAGCTAGTGCTGCCTGTCAAGAGAAAAAAAAACAAAATCATTTTGATCTAGTTTAGTAACATGTAGGGTTAAGTACAAACACAAATATCCGTATGTTACACAATAGGCATCAGTACAATTACCAGTATTTGCGTAACAAGTAGAAGCACAAACAGCAGTGTGCTACACTACAAATGCAAATAAATACAACATACTGAATATCGAAAGAAAAAACCGTTTTCAATAGCATTTTAACAGAATCGTAATTAAAACGGTTTAGTTAACATCGAAAATTTTTAAAACAAACTATCTGTGAAGTGAAGGGATTCGAAACTGGAAGTTAAAAACAATGGTTGGTATGATTAGCTTTATCCGAGGGGTGCAGTACAAGTGTCATCAGCTTAGCATGAATGTAACTAAGAGGCCTCGTGGTCATCCTGGAAAGAGATTTCAAGCCTTCCCAGGGTGACTGTAAGAAACAGCTAAAAGTATCGACGGTGTCCTAAATGCAGTAGAACCCGCATATAACGTGGAGCTCGAGACCGACAGAAACCCGCTTATAACGAGTAGCTCGAACAGACGGAAACCCTCTTTATACCCGAAGCTCACTGAATCCGTTTTCGGGTAAACATTCCACCATATAAAAATATGCAAATATGTAATGTGCATATACGTTTATGTTATATGTCCATAACAGTTGGATACACTTGAAAGATTTAATTAATTCACTATATTAGCACTGTATTTAATCAATTAAATCTTTCAATTATGTTGAACTTGACGGTTACATGAGACCGACCGCTTTTTAACAACACAACATATGAAGCAAAAGTAGAACCAGTTCCCCCAATTCAGTGCTCAAGTGGAGGGTGATGGACCAATGGACACAATTCCAGGAATTGTTGTCCCCTTTTTACCCTTACAGGCTACACACTTATTCCATTAACTCTCCTATTCCTCCTTGCAATCGTCGCCCAGAAATCCACGTATACATATGTGCGTGAACCCCACCCTTCCTCTTTGTGCTGAGGAGTAGATCGCCTGTTTTCGACTTTCCTGGCGTGATATTCCCAAGGCATATCAAACTGAAGTGGGTGGCGAAGAGATTCTGGTACATTTCGCTTCTTGAACAATTGATGTACTTCCTCCGCATTGCTTTTCTACCAACATTCTTCCACTGGTACACCAAAATTTCCCTACACTGTTTGCAATTTTCTCCTGTATGCCACCATTTCCATTCCTTTACTCCAGGACTGTGCACAACAGTTTTTCTTTTCCTCGTTAAACATGGAATTTCATTACATTTTGTAACTTTGCTTGTTAAAAGTGATCATCTTAGCTTTTTTGTATATCGTAAAATCCTGGATTTCATTTAATTTTGTTCGTTAGAAACAACCAAATTAACTTTGAATTAACATTATGCCTAACAAAATTATCTGTTTTCTCCGCTAAACCTGAGATCTCGTTAAATACGGGCTCGTTATATGCGGATTCTACTGTAGTAGAGACCTTCATACATCGCTCTGTTGAGTGACTCACATCGCAGAGTTCATAGTATGCGATAGCTGTCTTAATGAGATACGAGTGTGTAACGAAGGTCTAAGTCTGCTACTTTTGGAAGTGCAAATGGTTTGTGTTCTGTCATTCTGTTCGCAGGAAAACTTCAATTTAAGTCAACTATGTTTGTGTTCTTTTCCACTCAGGTTGTGAAAACTGCAACTTTTCTTCACTTGTGGATCGCTAAGGATATTGTATATTGTTTCATCTGATGTATATCGCTAATGATATTATCTGGTTTCCATCTTATGCGAATCCCCCTTGTAATTATTAGCCTTCATAACTTCGAAACTGTGTCTGAGTTAATGTCTGAGAGACATTGCTTTAAATAAACATCTCTCTCTCTCTCTCTCTCTCTCTCTCTCTTAACTTTTTATTTGGAGGTTTGATGACCACCATGAGTAACTCTAAGGGCCATAAAAGGTCGTCCGTCCCTAGTTTAGGGCCACTGCTTCCAGGGAAGAGAAAGACCCAGCGCCACAAAAACTGCACCCCCCCCCCCTGTCTTATTGGATACGGGACTGGAACACAGGACTACCTCTGACGAATGGACTGAGGCTAGTGCTTCAGGCCACTCGTCCACCAGGGCGGCGTTCTACAGCACTGCCTCGGTGCCGGAGTGGTCTTTCCATTCTCTGGAAACAATGACCCGAAATTCGGGAGGGGCAACTCTTTGTAGCCATAGATGCTCACGTGTGCTTTTTAAACCCCAACATAAAGAAGGAAGCGCATACCCTTACTGCTTTCCGTTCTGACTGCAGTAGAAATCCTGGCATACAAGCTTGCCACTCAATTCAACAGCCTGCATTTCACTCCATAGTTCATTAACATAGTGAACCACACTGCAATGCAGACCACCTGCCCTACGTAACTAGCATTTTTAATATTCTTAGCTACTTGCCCACCATTTCTTGGTTGCCCAACTGATATGAGATGCCTTAACTGAATTGGTACTGAAGTAATATGTTAAATTAATTATATTAGTCTCCGTTGATTAAAAGAGTTACTTCGCTATTATGACGTATACTGCCTTTTTAACCTCCCGGTTTTGTAGACTTTTTAGTTACGTAAATTTTGGTTGCTTCTCGTTTTGTTTTCCATACTAAACGTCACGTCTGAACTTCTATGAGTTTTTCCTCCTTCCGGGCTATGACTGGCATCAGCCAAGTAATACTGCCTGGTATAAATACAGGAACCTCGCAAGGGGTTGATTAAGCACATTGCTGACGTCAGTGTTTGTTACGTCTATGAATGTGTTTTATTATATACTTTCAAAGTCTTCGATAGTAGTGTTGTTATTATATGCTGTCAAGTCAGCAATTGTACGACTAGTTGTATAGGTGTTTTGTCTTCCATTACCTACACAGAAAATAAAATCCGTGACTCGAAGACCAGACTGTAAGTTAGTTTAGGGACTCTTATTTACTTTAGTGTGCTCACAAACCCTAGTTCACCATACTTGGTATTATTTTTCACTACTTAATATATACTGTTTTGATTGGTTTGATGTTTCAGACTCGAGTGTTGAAATAATATTAAATGTTTAATATTAAATGTGTGTTTTAGTGATCACTTATGTGACCACTAATGTTCTTAATGTAATTCGACAAGCAAGAAACAAATGAACTGTTGTAAGTTTCCTTGCTCGGTATTTCTTGTTATTTGAACCCTGAGACTGTTAGTGGTATCACAAGTGGTATGCCAAATACACGCTTCTGTAATGTTTTTGAACTGCTATATAAATATATTTATACTGTATATATATATGTACACTGAAGTGCCAGAAAACTGGTGCAGACGAGCTTATGCAAAATACATAGAAACGTCACCTATGCGCGTACTCGGTTGCGTCCGCCAGTGCGTATATAAAGCGATAGACTTTTCCCAGCTGTCAGAGCTGTTTTCGGCATGAGAATGACAAGTCATAACGATTTAAGCGATTTTGAACACGCAGTGTTATAGTTGACGCTCGTGAGATGGGTCATAGTATTACGGAGGTAGAAACGAAGTTCGGATTTTCACTGACGACCATTGCAAGGGACTACAAGAATTCCGGCAAAATCTCCAACCTACAATACCAGTGTAGCCGTAAAAAGACATTGGGTGAATGTGACCATCGTCTGCTGTCAAGAATCGTTTCACGCGATAGGCGTGCAACACTCTCGCAGGTATAATCGGAATTCAATGCTGGAGCCTCAACAAGCATCAGCATCCGGACTGTGCAATGTACCCTGCACAATATGGGCTTTGGGAGCCAAAGCCCAACTCAAGCCCCTTTGATGGGTGCATGACCCAGAGCTATGCGCCTCGCTTGGGCACGGCAACACCGCCACTGGACACTTGATGACTGGAAACAAATAGCCTGGTCTGACGAGTCGCGTTTCCAACTGTATCGGGCAGATGGAAGGATTCGTGTGTGGCGCAAACCCCATGAAGCCATGGATCCCGCCTGCCAACAGGTAACTGTACCGGCTGATGGGGGTCCGTAATGCTATGGGGTGTGTTTAGCTGAACTTCACTGGGACCCCTGGTTCGTCTACAAACGTCTGGTACTGGCCAACGCTATGTGCGCATCCTTTCTGACGAGGTACACCCGTTAATGTCCTGCATTCATGCTGATGGGTTGAGCCTGTTC
The DNA here is from genome assembly GCA_039090855.1 of Macrothele yani. NCBI lineage: Eukaryota > Metazoa > Arthropoda > Arachnida > Araneae > Macrothelidae > Macrothele > Macrothele yani. Next base: position 85,671,088 of record CM077003.1, on the reverse strand, counting down.
CAACAGGAAAAATGCACCTCCACATAAGTGTCGGGACGCCACATTATGGTTACAGGAGCATTCATCTGAGTTTGGGGTGTTGTCATTCCCACCCAAGACCCTAGATATGAACGTGATAGAACACATTTGGGATGCCATGCAACGCGCTATCAAACACAGGAATCCGAGACCTCGGAATACACCCGAATTGTGGAACACTCAGCAGGAAGTATGGTGTGCATTGCCTACAGCATATTTCCAGAAGCTAGTGGAGTCCATGCCCCACCGTATTTCTGCAGTCCTGCGCTCCCGTGGGGGACATACTAAGTATTAGACTGGCGTACCAGCTTTTCTGGCACTTCAGTTTATATATATTTGTAGCTATGCTATATGCTTAGATGTCAATACCTATAAAGCATCATTTACCGTACATCTGTGATACTCGTAACACTGGAATTTCTTAACGTTATGCTCCGGATAACTAGCAAAAATTCTTAACTAAGTAATGAAATTAAACTTTGAAGAAAGCCCAGCTTTTTCTTGAAAAGTTATATCGCGTTTTTCTTGATATTCGTTCTTCTAAACGTTCGATTTGTGAAATTTCTTTTGGTTATTCGGTTATGAAGAGTGATTATTGCGTAACAAAGCTATACAGGATGATTGTAAACTCCTTCAACGAAATAAGAGGAGTGATAATACACATCAAGACGAACAATATTTGCAATAGAAACTAGGGCCGCACTCCACTTCTAGTGCCAGAAAAGAGCACGTTCGAAAAACGTCCAGCAGGCACACGGAGTTCCAACCAGTGCATGAGAAGCACGAGATGTAAATCAGGTGCGCTGCAGGCGTACGTAGACGATGAAGAGCAAACATTTAAAAACGCAGCCGAATCCGTTCAGCGATATTATCACATGAGAATTGACGTACACATCTGACCGACGCAGCGTACCGTGTGTTCCTGGAGCAAGTGCTTCCCGGTCTGTTGCAGGATGTTCCGCTCACCACACGGAAGGACATGTGGTTTATGCATGATGGAGCCCCAGCACACTTTGCCACCGAGGTCCGATACTTCCTAAATGCGACATATCCCGGGCGGTGAATTGGACGCGGTGGACCTGTGGCTTGGCCTCCATGCTCCCCGGACCTTAATCCACTGGACTTCTTCTTCTGGGCGCACATGAAAACATTGGTGTACGAGGCACCTGTGGACTCCCTGGAAGATCTCGTCGCGCGAATCGATGTTGCTGCGGACACGATCAACACCACACCAGGAGTCTACGAGAGGATGCGACAGTCCTTCATTCGCCGGTGTGGGCTGTGAAACAACGCCCTTGGACGCCAGTTTGAGCAGTTCTTTTTAGTCTTTCTCTGATGCGACTGGAATTGTGCAATTCATAAAGTAGGTATGTCTCTTTGTTTTCACTGTTGAAGGCTCAACGTGGATATGTAACTTAACTCTTTTCTGGCACTAGGAGTGGAATGCGGCCCTAGGTTTTTTTGCAAATATTGTTCGTCTTGATGTGTACTATCACCACTCTTGTTTTGTTGAAGAAATTTACAATCACCCTGTATAAGAGCAATAGCTAACCAGTTAGCTAACAAGTTAACCATTTAAAGCTGAGACTAAGGCAATTTAAAACAATAAAACTTTTTACAACTGGTTCAATTGATTATGAAGAAAACTGCGCACACTGCTAACTTCAAATAATACTCAGTTTTTCCTGTACGTGGCGTAAATTCCTATTTCATGCTGTTTATTGCTGGTTTTTTGGTGGGGTTTTTTGTTTTGGTACTTTTGCTAAAAATCTGTTTTGAAGAATTATTTTCGCGTAGAAGAGGATCGCATGCTCATTACACCAGTGAATGTGCTGTCATCTTTCTTGCTTAATTTTTAAGTTGTTTCCTCAACAGAAATGTTAACAGAAAAGCATGTCATCACGTGTATAGCAGATATTAAAGAGTTTAAGGTATATCACACAAAAGAAGGTAACTAATACGTTAAATATAAAAATCTTACTTGTAAGGAAGCGTTTAAAGAGTCACCATAAAGACCGGGACTCTGTTGAAGAGGAGGACTACCCATTCTTCCTTGGCCATGAGCTGAGGGAATGCCCTGAGGAGGAAGCTGAAGACCGCTGCAATCATAGAACAAATTAGTAAAGATTGTAAAGATTTCAAAACACACAGCATTTCATTATGGAACTAATTATAGTTTGTTACCTTTGCTGAGAAATATGCTGGAAATATATTACTGCATAAACAGAAACCAAAATAATCTGGCTCCGTATTTTTATTCACTTACTTCTCACTTTAGGAAAGCCAACTGGGACATCAAATTATTGGACAGAGTAACGTTCACGTACAGTACGATCTAAAGCAAAACTGTGAGCCCACATCTTCATTATCCTTACAATAGAACAAAGATCGAGCTATATGATACTTAGTGTAGCGCAACTGCAGAGATTTTTTCTTGCGAAATGCTGCAGAGGTTTGAGTAAAACATCTGAAGCTTTAATATAATAATGATACATTCAAAATAAGCTTTGATAGAAACTCACACACAGCTCTCCTAAAAAAACAGAAATTGCAGCTAAAATAAAAAATATGAACACCAAAATACTTCATGTTCGCGATATATAATTAGTACGAGAAGGCATGTAACATCGGACCCAATTTACAAACGATGGTAGAAATGTACATCAGCTTTGCAAAATAAACAAAATCTTTAATTTCGGAATATTGATAAAATATTATTCAGAACTGTGATAAATCAGGAGATTTTTCTTTTTTACCAGAATAGTGATATCTAAAAAGGAATTTCAAACCATCTAGAATTAAACTTTTCAATATAGACAGGAAAACATTTTTTATCGGATCTCTTTCTTTAAGTTATCAGCGAAATTTTCTGAAACATGTTCCAACACAAAATTCCATGAAAATTGTCCACAAGTGAAAGTGTAGTTTTGCCGATATTTTGGAATTATCATTTGCTCTCACTTTAAGTCCTTACTCTGCACCAAACATGCGCGAGTTTATTAAATCTACGTTTACTATATGGTACACAGATTTAACTTTCTTTCAACGCCGGCTTGAATTTTCTGGATGATTAAAGCGACATTTATTTTTATAAATTCATTTCTGTCGCGCATTAAGAAGTTTACTATATCTTGGAAATATAAATGTTCCTGTTATTTGCAGTTATGATGGTATTTAAATTATATTTATTACTTTATGCCATTTAAGCACCAGAAAGTTCCTTTCTTTAGTAGTTGCAGAAACTTTTTATATCACTGCCGACGGTGATGATATCATCCGTGCATGAAGGAAAGGTGTGTTAGAATTCTGTTCTATCCACGTAGTCCATAGAACACATACTCTTTCTCATATTTCACATGATGACACAAGTTTTCTTAACTGCTCAACTGGGAGAGGTAAATGGCGGTTTTTACATAACCTCGACACAAAATTCAAGTAGCAGCCATTGAGATTATAGCTGACACCTTGCGACACTTTCCAATTCAATGTCAAGAGCAATGATCTGTACGACTGTCGCACACATCAATCAAACAGTTGTGAAGCATTCTCTTGCATGTAAGCACATACGACGATACATTTTCCAGCAATTGTTAAACGGTATCAAGTGTAATAACAGCACATTCTTCTGTTGCTTGCACGTTTCCCGCGCAAGTTTTTGTGTCATTTCCTTCGAAGCCCCTTCAATTCTCGTGCTCGTCATTGGATCACCAATCGATGCTCAAGATATCATCTTTCATTCGGGAAGCTATCATCTTAAGATGTTGATCGCAATCATCGTAAGTACTTCATGAAGTTATTCATGGCCACGGCCTTTGCGAAGAACAACGTCTCGGATAATGTAAAGGTAAGAAATTATAGCTTGGTATTCCTACACACAAAAGTAAAACTACAATTCGACGAGCGATCCTCGATTTTCATCAGCTGATGATACGTCATATTAAAACTTCAGTTCTCTAAAATTCGATACTTTAATAATTTGGCTTTTTGAATAGAAAACCAGTTTTCACTGAAAAAAGCCGTAGCTCCTGTATTCTTAGGATTATATTAATAAATACTATATTTATAAATTAAGATAATTTCTTTATAGTACGTTGTTTTGGTACCTTACACTAGTTTCAATGAAAGTCGTTTTCACACTACCATAAATACCTACAGCATCGAGGACTGTACTTCAATATATCTTTTAATTTATATTTTTGTATGTAGTTATTCCAGTTAAAACCACCGAAAAATTGAAGTTTTTTTCTGTGTTAAAAATTTCAGCTGCAGCTCAAATATATTCTGACGTGAAAACGTTCAAAACTTGCTGCATTTAATTCCAGGAATCTCAGTTTTCTTGATATATCTAGGGTCTCCACCAGAGAGGAATGATGATGGAATATCCTTGAGGTAATGAATTAATGTAATGGATATTATGTTATATGTTGTAATTTTTACAACATTAAAGAGTTTAGATGTTATGCTACGATGCAGCACTATAAAATTAGGTGAAAATAAATTGTATTTAAATGAGCTAAACGATTTAACAACACTTTCTAAAGAATAATTACACTTTTGTGTACAAAATATGTAAGGCGTAGTAAAGGTAAAATAAAGTTCATCTCAAAAAACCATAATTTATTAGAAAAAAATCGAAGAACAGAGAAGAAGATTAAGCATAAAACGACAAATGAAGCATGAAACACGAAAGTACAAAAGCAAAAGAAGGTTGTAACACGCTGCTTAATGAAGTGAAGTTAGGACAGCAGATGGATTAAATGGAGTTACGGAACGTACACACCGAATACACAGAAAACAGATCATGAATACAAATACAAAATAATAAACTAGCCAGAGTTTGATGGTAGAGTAATACGGTAGTTACAGTTGAGCTACGGCAGCTGCGTATGCTGCTGAAAGAGAAGACTGGAACTTTAAAAATAATGGGAAAGAATTGTGAATGCAATCGAAGAGGAAGATAATGAAAGACGTGGAAAGGATGCTTCCAGCCATGAAAGAATCAGGGCAAATGAACATTAAAAATAAGAAATTCAACCACTTGGCAGGAGACTGAATATTCTCATCACTGAATACTAAATATCTGCCACTGAATATAAAGTGCTAAAAAAATGGTTCAACTGGATCATGACAAAAATTTGCTTGAAGAAAGTAATGTTGCTTAACACAATTGCAGTGCCGTGTAAACAAGATGGTATTGTATTACTTCAGCTTTCTGGCTGAGAAACTAGCAGATGGACAATTTACGATTTTTTGTCCTATGAGATAAATGGTTATGCCATCAAGAGAACGACTTGCAAAGCACTCGCGTGATTTAATTCAGTATTCCAAAACTTTCTTGGTCTTTGCCGCAACTAGAGTATAAATCCATAATTGTTCGAAGTACATATAATAGGCCGTACTGCTATGAAGTGAACAGCGAGATTAATCATCGCATCTCCAGACACATGAAGCAGGATAGAGTCGATTCCCTCAGTTCTGTGTGGTTGGCAATGGGAAGTAAACGAAAATTCGGAAAAACAACTAGTTAAGGCTGTCTGACCTAGAGCGAAGTAAATTCTCGAAATAACCACAGGTTCTTCACTACGACTTTCGAAAAATATCAGAACGCAAACCAAATTAACACATTTATATGAAAGTCAGTTCTGTACCATTAACAGTTCTTTGTTTGGAATCATATGTTACTCATTGTGATGCATATTAACTACTGAACTCTCCATTTATGTTCTCTGTCTTTTATGTAACTTTTGCTTACCTCTTGTTATAATTGTACTTTCTGGACATTACATTGTCTTCCTTTTTTCCTATTTCTTCTACATGTGTGCATGTCACATCTCTGACAGTCAGTCAGGTGAGGTCTTAGCTAAGATAAATTCTGAGTGTACTAGATTTGGATATGTAAGGTATTACAAATCTTGATCGCTAAACTTACTTGATATTTACTATCTACGATATACTGTAGACGTTACGGTTTTGTTACTTTGCTCTTCGTTAGTTATTAAATACCATGTCACTTTGTTGCCATCTTCAAGTTTCTTCGTTACTTAGTCAGTAACGTGTTACTCCTTTCGTCTACTATAAAGCTTGTTTAATTCTTCATTTTGTCTGTTTCTTCAAACTTCCCTATAGAAGTTCAGCGTTACTGAGCTAAACTAAAAGGTTAATTTGGATACCAGTAAGTGTTCTTTAGTTACAGTCATTATTTTGAGTGCACTAAAACATTATGCAACACAACAATGGCTTCAAATATATTAATCCAAAGAGCAAACTGTTGAACGGAACCAAACTGATTCTCAGAGGCATGCATTAGTTTCTTTCTGATGTTGATGCATTGTCAGGAATTCATAGAGAGGAATGTCTGTTTATCCAAAGAAATCAACTGAACCCACGTGAGGCAAACTTGATGTTTTTATGAAAAAAGATAAATATGTATGATAATGACATACTCTGAAGTAGCAAATTTTTAGGAACTCTGGATGTCAATCAGCCAGGCGCCATCTGCACTAACATACGTCACTATGACGTTGAGATGGATGTATGAGTGGCTCACTACAAAAAATATCCAAACGTTTACGAATCGTAGATTATGGAAATATAGGAAAGGCTCTTGATTTAGGCGACTCTGAAAGAGGCATGACAGTAGTCGCTAGACGGACAGGTGCAATCCCCTCAAAATCGGCTAACTTTCTTGGCTGTGCGAGAGCAACTGTATCCAGGATGCATAATGAGTGGTGCACGGAAAAACGAAACACGCAGTCAGCGGTCTTCCGGTATTCCATAAGGTATATTAACATCACTGCGGACCACACACACCTGCACATGTGCATGGTGTTTCCTGATGGAGAAGGCTACTTCCAGCAGGATAATGCGCTATTCCACAAGGCTAGGACCGTCACACAATGATTCCAGGAGCACGAGGGTGACTTCAAAGTGATTAAACGACCTCCACAATCCACAGATCTTAACGCAATTGAACACCTGTGGGATGAGATTACGGGAGTCATTCGTAGCAGTGATTTTCGGTAATTACAGACACCATTAGATCCGCTTGGTTGAATATACTTGTAGAACGATATCAGCACCTCGTTGAATCCATGACATATTGAAACAAAGTTGTTTTGAAGAACACGGGTGGCACAACTCTTTATCGAGTAGGTTTTCCTAATAATTTGCTTCTTAGGTGTATGTATTCACAATAGGTCTGAGAATTAAACGTTCTACAAAGTACAAGCGTTTTCTCTGTTTAATCACAGTTCAAAAAGACAGCAGCTGTGTTTGGAAGGAAAAAGAACAAGACACGCTAATTAGTTGTGGGTCGGCACGTCAAAATTCCAGATAGAGAACAAACAGAATCAAATGATATTTATGAATCATGACAAAGCATTGACACGGAACATTGCGATTACAGAACTTTTCCCTGACGGGAATGTGTTACCAGATTTAGGAAATCAGAGTGTTATAAAGCATTATAAAGACACTCCCCTTCATCATCAACCAACATAGCTTACGAAAAAGGGTTTACACAATCATCGACTGCAATTCAAGTAATTAAGTTTTCTTTTCCGATAGTAAAACAAACTAATTAAGTTAAAGCAGTAAGATGAGTTATCGTCAGTCTTGTAGGACGTGATCAGTAAATGCCTAGATAAATTGATTAAATATCAGTACGAATCCCAGACAATATGTGATGAGTGTTTTCTTAAGCGTGTTATCATATTTATGGAGCACAATATTCTGAAACCGGGAATTATAAATAAGTATTAATTTTGTTTTCCCGTCATCAGGGAATAACGAATAAGTTAACTTTCTTTTAGGGAGCTGACTGGGACTTTAAACGGGCTTTTTTTAAAAATGTGTAACATGCCTCAACAACATACACAATAACACATATGCGGTACATATTTAACTTGTGAACAGTTTCAATGTGCAAAAAACATGAAAACAGAATTTTAGAAAAATAGAGTCCACATGTTCAATTTCTTTCCCACATACACAGTCGTATCAGAATAATATGACCACCTACCTAATAATGGGAATAACCACTCTTGGCCCGGATGACAGATGCGGGACGGCGTAGCATGGACGCAATGAGGCCCTGGATGGTTGCCCGAGGAACACGTGCCCATTCAGACTGCAGCAGAACACGGAGGTCCTGGAGAACACGTGGTTGTGGGTCGGCACGTCAAACCTATCGATCCAAATAGTCCCACAACTGTTCTATGGGATTGAGGTAGGGCAATTTCACCGGCCAAGGGAGAACGGAGATATCCCTGTCGTGTTCCTGGAACCACGAAGGGATGCATGTGGTCAGCGAGGATGAAAAGGTAGCCATTGGCGTTCAGCGACCCATTCAGTGGTACCAACGGTCCCAGATCATACCAAGAAAACATTTCCCAGACAGGCACACTGCCACCTCCGGTCTGTACTTGACAAATAAGCGTATCTGGGTGTTGGTTCTCGTTTGTCTGATGCCACATACGCCACTGTACGTCACTTCTGTGGAGTAGAAACCTCGATTCGTCGGAGGGGCGACCTTTCTCCCCTCCTCCACTGTCCAATGACGGTAGTCCCGGGCGAACTGCAGGCGCCGTTGCCAATCGACCTGGGTTAACATGGACGCCTTGACGCAGCGTCGACTCCGGAGATCCATGCGTAACAGGGTTCGCTCTACTGTTATCGGGAAAACGTACCTGGGTGCCCCAACGTTTATTTCAGTGGTCAACTGCTGCAATATTGCGCGTTTATTGACATTTACCAGTCGATTGAAGCGACGCTCTCCTCTGGGGTGAATGACCTTTGGGACTCCACAGTTATGACGTCAGGAGGTACTTGGTGTGCCAGCGGTCCATTCTTGGTACACCCTTACTACTGCACCATGCGAACAGCCCACGAAGTCTGCTTTTTCTGAGATGCTTCCACCCTTGGCGTGGTAGCCGATGATCATTCCTTTCTGAACGTCCGTCAAACCACTACATCTGCCCATTGTGGTCACGTCACGCACTATGGTTCATTTGTCCTGGCCGGTCGCTTATACTTTATATCCGTGTGATCGACCTTGTCACGTGCACTCTGTGACCCTCCTGGGTGGGTACATTGTGATCCCGGAAGTGGTTATATTATTCTGATACGACCGTGTATATGAGATGCAAGGAAGGCTCTGATACACTAATTATATCATAATTGTAAAATTTCAACAGAGTGCTGGTCTTCACAAGGAGATCACTTTATTAAAATAAATTAAACAAACGTGACAGGTTTGCTAGATAAACGTGTGCTTTGAATTTACTGTTGCCATTTGTCAGGGATCTACTTTTTTTACATCTGTTGCAGTTATATAATTCAAGACTACACACTTGTGATGTTGATTAAGAATAAATTATCAACGTTTATTCACAATTAAAAACTTTATCAGCATCGACTATAATTTCGCAGAAATATTCGTTGTTACGTCATTCGTACTTCAGACAATCTAGAATTTCTTAGTTACATTTATTTTTCCTTCTAAATGAAAATATTATCTCTGAACTATTTGAGCTGACTCTCATACAGAAACTTAGCCTTGAGTTTTAAGAATTGAGAACAATAATAAATTGTTTAAAAAATGTGACCGAGACAGAACTTTCAATGACGTTTTGGAACAAATCAGTTAATTCGGTGAAAGCTAAAAATCAATGAAGAGAAATTGGTGAAAATGATAAAATATGAGTATTTCTCCAATAAAAAAAACTGATTTTTACATATTGGCAACTCAAAGTGGAAAAGTGTGAAATATGCCTGTTTTTGTTATCCCAATAAACACGAACCTTCTCTAACGTGAGCAGGCGATAAAAAAAGATTCATTCGATTAAAGTCTTCTTTTACCCAATTTCCAAATTTTGGATTGTAGCAAATTCATAAGGGCTATTAGAAACAGCATTTCTGACATAGATTTCGTTAAATTTTTGAAACATTAAAACAATGCAGTTTTCATTAATTTATAAGGGCTACTTTTTCTTAGCCTCGGAGGAACGGTCAGAATCCAGCAGTTACACCACAGTGCCTGCTTCCTGATTTGCCTTATCGACTAAATCAGCTTCGACTGTGTGTGTACTCTGATATAGAGGGCTAAATTTTGAAGAATATAATCGAATGTAATGAAATGAAAACAAAATTTGTAAGTACACAGGTGACTTTTTTCATAAAATTTCAGTCAAACTCGGCTATAACAACATCAAAGGTATCAAAAGATTTATGTTGCGATGAACGAGTATCGTTCTAACCAATGAAGGACATTACTAATAATTCATGGAGATCTAGTCAGTACTCCTCAGTACTGGACACTATAGCTGAGGCCACACTAAAACTGAGGTGCTATAAACGAGTTCGACTGTACTCGTTATAAGACTTATTGATAGAAGATATAAAATACACAATATTTGTATGCAACAAATTAAAATACATAAAACAGCAAAAGTTCAATTTCAGAAGGATTAAGTTTTCAATTACATGATTGAAAGAAGAACTACGATGCACCTAAAAATATGTAAAATGCAAAAGCATCAAGAAACACTACTTGCTATATCTACTACTGCTACTACCACTTTTCATATTCTACATAATTTTATTCTGAACTACTTAAACAGAAACATACATGAAATAAGAATGTGCACATATCTCTGAAATTAAGGAAACTAATTGCATGGCATTTTCTTATATCTCATGAAAGCAAGCATCCCTCTGAGTGGGGCTTTCTTTGCTTACGCCACCGTGCACAGAGGATTTTCAGCAAAAAGTAGGAAAAAAGAGTGATGAGATTTGGTCTGGTAAAGACCATTTAAAACAGGATTATTATTTAAAAATCCGGAAATACATCCTTACATTATGTCATATACTTCGTAGGGTGTCCCAAGTGTTTTCGGCCCGACTATGTCGTAGGTCAGCGATTTTTGGACTCAACAATACGTCTTCGCAATACCTAGAAACCAGCATTCAGCTTCAGAGTTATGTTGGTTAAATTTTTCCAGGTCCCAGAAGGGGATTAGGTAAAGAAAGGAGGGGAAATGAAGGAACCAGACCTTAAAGTTATGATAAAGCATTTTAATGTAAAAGGGTTGAAGCCGAAGGACATCTACGAAGGTACGGTGGCAACACTAGGGAACAACCCTTCATACAATCGTGTAAAGAAGTGGGCACTTCTTTACAGGATTATGAAGAAAAAATAACTCAAATGAGGAAAAATGAGTGTGTGGAGAATGATACTCACTCAAGCAGGCCCTACACGGAAAAAATGCACGAAAGAGTACTGCAAGATAGACGTTTAACGATCTGGCAGATCAGTGAGACACGGCACATGTGAAAAACAATAGTTGATCACGTTCTAACAGAACATCTTGCAGTGACAAAGTTGCTGCCCTTTGGGTCTATAATCTTTCTTTGCCCGTTAGTGGGATTCGAACTCACAGCTTCCAGTAGCGGAACGGCTGTTCTCTCAATTTGAGTCAAGCGTCACCTTAGTAGTACGTCACCTACGTTATGTCCCGCATCACGTTTTATTCTCCCCCTTTGAGAAAGGCGGGGCACGAAATCGTAGTTTTCGAATCAACCGACAATCCTGCTCAAAGAATCACCTCATTGTAAAAGAATAAATTTTTATTCATCACGTGCATTGTGTGGAAGAATCATCGCACAGATGCTTCACCTCACGACCACGAGATTCGTTTTTGTTCGGGTACCAATCCAACTTTTCTTTTGCTTGTGGTGCATCCGAACGAACATCCTCCTACTCCGGAGCAGGTGTTCTCCCGATTGAAGTACACCGACAGGCGTATAGCCGCTTAATTGTCGATTTGAGTTATGTGTCACCCCAGTAGTACGTCACCTACGTCATATCACGTAGCTGTCCGGGTGGCGCAGTGGTCTCAGCGATGGCCTCTGTTCAATCGGCCGAAAGGGGTCCGGTTTCGAATCCAGTTGTGAGGCATGGATGTTGTGTTTGTCTTACGGCACTGGCTCTCTCCCTTCGCTGGAACCGGTGACCCTAAATTAGGGACGGGTGACTACTTATAGCCCATTGAGTTGCTCACGGTGGTCGTTAAACCTAAAAAAATATCACGTAGTACATTACACATCTCATACCTCCTGATACCTGCGCAAAAGATGATCAGACGGAACATATCTAGAGAGAATCTTGCACTGTTTGAAGCCAATTTAGTAGAATCACTGAATGATTTGTAACAGTGTATTGAACGTGGGAACACCACTATATCCCAGATTCAAAAAAGCCTTAAAAGCAATGGGAGCATGGTGGTTAATCTACTCCAAAAAAAGGGTGAAGTACGAGTATATCACTTTTGCATCAAAGGTGATAGTGGATTACCATGCAAACATCCAAACCATCACAGCACCCATCCATGAATGAGGGTTTGAAGTGCTACCACCCCTTCCCTATTTATCTGGCCTTGCTACTCCGACTGCAATCTCTTCCCAAATATCAAAAATAATTTGTTTGGTATGCATTTTGGAGCTGACGAAAAATTTATTGATGTTATGGAAGCCAATTTTGACAGCCCTGATGGATCATTTTATTTGAAGTAATGAAAGCCTTGGAGTACGCCTTCAAAAAGTATGTGAACCTTCGAGGGGACTATGTACCCAAACAGGCCAAACACATTTTTATATGACCATTCCTTAATGTCGGAAGGATAACTTTTGGGACACCTGTCATATACAAAAAAGCACTGAAGTCTAACGTAATATGTGTAAAAGATTATTTCATGGGATACAAGATATAAGCATTTCAATTTGTTATTTCTTAGTCTACGATGGAAAATAAGCAGGTGTTGAAACGTTTATTTCTTCCGAAAGTTTAAAAAAAATTATTGTAATAAGTTTTTCTACACGTTTGCTGATATGTAATTCGAGAGAATTTGCTTAATTAGTCAAATATTCAAATCTCTCTGAAACCATGCGATCTGCAAATAGTGTATAGAATTGTACAGTGGTCTTACATCAGTTGCTTTTTCAAGTATCATGGAAAAATTAAATTCCTTGTGGTACTAATTTACCATAAAAAGAAATTTAAAACTTAAAAAATCCTGTCTTTCAAGATTAAACATTCTTATATTCAGGGTTGAAATTTCTAAATGCAGACAGCGCACTAATCACATACTTCAAAGAGCATACAATCTCCTTTCGATTATGTGCAGAACTGGAAAAATCTGAAATTTTCCTTTTCCGAAGTTTCAAAACAACAGTACATCCCGTTTTTTTTACTGTAAAATAGACCGTTAGTTTCCTATAAGTATGCATTTATAAACCATGCAATACATTTTTGAGTCATTTAGGACAGGACTACTTATAATATAATTCAGCAAGATAATTTTGCCTTAAATTCAGACGAAAAATGCTCTTATTCCTATAAATATTTCCTCATACATACAAAAAAAAATCCCATGTCTTCCCTTTTTATGTATATTTGAAACAAATTAAATTTCGTTTAAAGTTAAATGACGACTGCAAAGGTTTCCTCAAGGTATAAAATATCACAAATAGAAGTTTCAGTACACCTATGTCTCTTGGTACATTTATTCTTTCTTTCTTATCTGGATGTAACGCATACCTGGAATGAACATACAGGGATTCTTAAAATCGTCTTTAAATATAAGTACATTATAATATGGTGAAACTGTATTTAGTTGGATATTTTGCATTTCACGGGAGGAAAAGTGTTTCACACCAATAACAGGCATGCCATAAAATCCTGACGTATAATTGGTTTTTCATACCATGAGCTAGACACAAGTACACTATCTACCAACAAGTAATTGGACACCCCTGCAATCGACGATATCTGCGGTCCTGATACACGTCACGGCCGCCGCCGTTAAATATCGTGTGGGAAACAATAACGCAACCAGCCGTATGCAAGATGCCACGCACTTAGGAGCTCTCTGATTTCGAGAAAGGTGTAATGATGGGGTATCACAGAAATGGCCGATCGATAGGTGACATATCCAGCGAGTTGAAGTACCCAAAATCGACAGTGTCTTACGTGATTGGCAAGTGGAAGATGAGAGGTGACTGTCGAAATGTGCCCCGACCCGGCAGACCTACAAAACTGGGAGTTAGAGACCGACGGGTGCTGGCCAGAGAAATCGGAAGAACCGCACCAAATCGATGAGCCACATCCGCGAGTAGTTTCAACAGGCATCCGGGAGTGTTCTTTCGATGAATACCATCCGTAAGGAAGCCCATCTGCTCGGTTATCATGGACGTACTGCCGCCCACAAGCCTTTGATCACCAAGTCCAATAGCGCTACTCGGCTAACGTGGTGTAAAGAACGTCGACAGTAGACCGTTGAACAGTGGAAACAGGTTCTCTGGAGCAACGAATCAAGATTCACCCTCTACTGTTCGGATGGCAGGGTATGGGTTTGGTGTCTGCCTGGAGAACGCCTCCTGCCGGAATGTATTGTGCTGTCTGTGAAGTTCGACGGCGGTGGAATTATGCTATGGGGGTGTTTCTCCTGGTATGGCACGGAACGCTTGGTCGCAATTCCTGGTAGACTCAACGCCGAGACCTACTGCACCATTTTGGATGACCATGCGCTTCCTACGTTGTGGCAGTTTTACGGGGTGGACCCATGTTACTTTCAGGATGACAATGCCACCTGTCATGTTGCGAGGTCCACCATGGCTTGGTATGGTGACAATGGGGTTAATATAATGGACTAGCCAGCGCAGAGCCCGGACCTTAACCCTATCGAGCACCTCTGGGACGAGTTGGAGCGTTGACTTCAGGGGTGTCCCCACCCTCCGGAATCGGTGAATGAACTGACTTCTCTTCTCCAAGCCAAGTGGAAGAAAATACCGCTAGCCGTCGTACAACGCCTGGTTGAGAGTATGCCCCGGAGGTTCGCAGCTGTAATCGCCGCTCGTGGAGGCTCCACCAACTATTGAAGGTGAATAAACTTCGTTTTCGTTTGCTATCACAGGTGTCCAATTACTTGTTGGTAAATAGTGTATTTGCAAATGTATAAATGTTTCAGATCAACAGGTATTATAATGTCTGGCAACAGGTATTGACCTATTGCCAGACATTTATCAAATTCACAGGGCATACTCTAGAAAGGTTCGGCGAGTCCCTCTGTTCGGTATCTATCTTAACTTTATAGGAAGTTATTTCTACTACATATCTTGCCAACTGCACTTCTCAGTCCTATGGGAAATATCTATCGATTTCAGTATCATCACAATAGGAACAAGTCTGCACAATATTAATTTCTCCTCAGTTGTGATTGCATTTCTCTGAGAATTGATATATTCTACTAGTCTATTTTTCTCTTCATCTGCGGAAGGTTTTACTACAAATACTGATCTAGTAAACTTTTCTGCTTCTCTAGTATTTTTTCTTGTTATATTTCTGTTCTCCGTCTGTTCCTTTTGCGCGTTGTTACCACAAATCGTTTTTCACTAGAAATTCAATGTTTAATATCTCAAGTATTTAAACCATTTGCGGAATGCTTAAAACCTGACGTGCAAGGTCGAGTCACATTATTGTGACCACCAGCTAATATCCAGAGTAACCGCCGCGTGCAGCGCGGACAGCAGCTATACAGGCTGGGAGTGACTCAGTAAGGTGCTGGAAGGTGTTCACAGGTATGTGGAGTCATGCTGACAGCAGTGCATCTGACAGCTGCTGGAGGGTGCGTGGTGGGGAATCCATAGAGCCAACAGCACGTTGGAGGTGGTCCCACAGATACTCTATTGGGTTTAAGTCTGGGGAATTAGGGGTCCAGGAAAGTGTTTTGAAGTCTTCATCGTGCCATCCCATCCACTCTCGGACATTTCTAGTTGTGTGACACGTCGCATTGTCGTGCTGGAAGATCCCATCCGCCCAAGGGAAGACCATCAGCATGTATGGGTGTATGTGTTCTGCAAGGATGGGTTCATAACGAATTCGGTCCATAGTGCCTTCAACAGGTATGAGTTGACCCAGAGAACGCCACGAAAACATTTACCAGACCATAACGCTGCCCCCACCAGCTTGTGTTCTTCCAGTAACGGTTAAAGAGTGTTTGTTCTCCGGTGTTTCTCGCCTTATACGCCAACGTCCATCCTTTCGATGAAGCAGAAAACGTGACTCATCGGAGAAGGCAATCCTTTGCCAATCAGCGGTGGTCCAATTCCGATACTGCCGTGCAAATGTAAGTCTTTTCTGCCGATGCACCTTCGTTAGCATAGGTGCAGTGACCATGCGTCTGCATCGAAGCCCCTGCAGAGCATGGTTTACTGAACTGCCGTTTTAGACACACTTCCGATAGTCGCTTGGTTCATTCTGTCAGTGAGTTGCTCCACTGTAGCGTGTCGATCGGCCCTGACGCACCTTCACAGCCGACGTTTACCTCTCACATCAATGGCGCCTGGTGCTCCGCAGTTTCTACGTCGATTATTCGCATAGGTGCCATTTCTCCAATCACGACACACTTTAACCTCAGCAACATGCGAACAGTTCACAAACCGCGCATTTTCAGAAATACTACCACCCTTGGCCCGAAAGCCGATAATCATACCTTTTTGTAAATCTGATAAATCGCTTTCTTTTATCCATGACAGCAACGAGCGATATGTTTTCAGAATGCCTGCAGCACACCTTATATACCCTCCAAGCCAGTTCACGACACGTGCCTTCTTTCATTGGCTACGCGCTGTTGACGTCAAAAGTAGGAGGCGGTCACAATAATGTGACTCGACTGGGTATTGGAATTATCTCAGACAAGAAACTCATTGACAGCAGGCAGTATATAAAAATGCTTTTTGCCACTGATTATTCACATACAGAATTACTACTGTTTTTGGTTGTTTCTGCAGTGAAGCCTTGTGATTGGAGCTAAGTTTTTCTTGATTCGTCATGGTCTTGGAGTTGTATGGTGAAACCTCGTTTGGGCATGGTTATGACCCAAACATCTTCTCTCCCTTCCACAAGACAGAAAATACCACACCATGAACTACTAGTCGGACCGCCATGGAAATTGGAGGGTATGTATGGAGACAACCGGGGTATGCAAATGATATCAGTTGCGAATCAATCACGTGACAGGCATGGGTAATAAAAGGCAAAACGGCTCGGTCCAGCTAAATTTGGTCGTCCTCACATGGGCGTGTGCACCTGTGTTAGATAGGTTGAGCCCGAACACGGTCTGGCTGCATAATATTTACTGCGGTTTGGTCTCGGGCTCTTAGAAAGAGAGAAAATTGTCTTCGTTTTTTTTTTTTTTAATGTGATCTTGTATGATTTAGCATACGAGTCTTTTCTTACACCTTCTAATTGATAAAGTCTTCCTTACACTTTCTAATCGGCAAATGGTTCCTGATTGGGAATGGTGACTCGGAGAGCTATTTATTCCGGGATTGGGTATCAAATGCCATAAACCACGCATTAGTCAATTTTTGTGGAGGTGGAAAAGCTTCTTCAAAAACTGCAGACACTAGATAGCAGACAACACAGCGAAGTAATTTTGCCCCCTACCTCCACGCGGTAGCATTTCAGGAGGAAACGAATGGTGAAAGAAGATCGTAGGGGTATGCTTTAGGAACAGACAGAGCTCCCTTTCCCATTCCCCTGCTGAGAAAGACATCAAATAATTGCAGCAGGAGGAGGAAGGAGTGGAAGTCTGGAAGCAGAGATTTTTTATATTAATTTCTAAGCAGGTTAATCATACATTTCGGGCTCGTTCAGACGCGTAATTTATTTAGTAATATTAAAATTCGGACTCGGGCTGACATTCTTCGGCCTCGAATAGGCTCTTGCTCTTGAAACTGAGCCCGAACTGAGCGCTGGTGCGGACTTCTACATTGGAGAGATTCCTGTGGCGAAAGCACGAGTAAGGAATGAGAATGCCTGGACCACGTCACCGGAATCTTACCAACACTCGAACACCTTTATCAGAGACTTCATCATAGGGCAACGTACGGCTTCATGGACCTGGATCGCATCGCACTGTAACGTATTGTGATGCAACAACTATCGACCTAATGTGTCAAGAGTGGTTCGAGGATAGTAACATGCGTCACAGTAGTGTGACTAGTGAAAGTAGACGGACGTCCGAACGATTCCATCGCCGCATTCGGCGGTAAGCCGTAGGTTTCCAACAGTCCATAGCAGACGGCATTCGACGAGGTGCACAAGCAACTGTGGACATCCCCGTATCCTTACGAACTGAGAATTGCAGACTGGCTAACACATGTTTTTTTTGGGTTTTTTTTTTTTTTTTGGATTGAAGATTTAACGACCACCGTGAGCAACTCAATGGGCTATAAGCAGTCGTCCGTCCTTAATTTAGGGTCACTGGTTCCAGGGAAGGGAAAGATCCAGTGCCGTAAGACAAACATAACATCCATGCCTCACCGGGATTCGAACCCAGACCCGTTACGGACAAATGGTCAGAAGCCATCGATTAGACCACTACGCCACCAGGGTGGCAACACATGTTTGCGGAATGTTGTAAATGTATCATTGGCCTTCAGACATGCAAATGCGTGGAACAAAAAGTGTCCAACAAACTACTCTCATAATAAATGCAAGATATGATACAGACTGACTGGAATTAATACGGAAAAGCAATAATTTAAACTCGACTCCGAATTCAAATTTCGGCCTTTTCACTTCTGCTCCATGCCTGAAGTTGTATTATGCTTTCTTTAGCTGTGAATAGTTACTGTAACGCGGTGAAAAAATACTACATCGTGCATGCCGATTTGCAGGGCGAGAAAATACATTATAGCGTACAAGTTTGTCGGCACCGGACATCGAAATCGGGTCCCCTCACTCCGGAGTAAGTCGATCTCCCAACTGAGCTACGCGGACATGTGCTCTCAGTGCCATCTGCCTTTATCTCGTGTGTGTTCTGCGGGAGAGGCACTATAACGAAGTAAATTTCTCCGTCATTTCTGTCCACGCCAGGATTCGAACCCGGATCCCCTCATTCCGGAATAAGTCACTCTACCAATTGAGCTACGCGGACGTTTTATTCTGATTCCTATCTGCCTTTATGTCGCGTGCGTCCTTCTGGCAGGTACGTCACATCTCCTGATACGTTACATCATCTCCCCCTTATTTTTATTTTTTTTCGAAGTGCTGGAGAAGGGATTCTCTTATTTTTCCTATCTCGCGGTGTGGAAAGAACATCACACCATTGCGAGATTTTGAACGGTCAGGTCATCCGGATAGTTCGGGCGCCATTATAACGAATTAAATTTCTCCGTCATTTCTGTCCACGGCAGGATTCGAACCCGGATCCCCTCATTCCAGAATAAGTCACTCTACCAATTGAGCTACGCGGACGTTTTATTCTGATTCCTATCTGCCTTTATGTCGCGTGCGTCCTTCTGGCAGGTACGTCACATCTCCTGGTACGTTACAGCACCTCACAACAGTTAGCATTTATCTTCCATAATATTTTCGGAAAAGGCCGGTGGTGATAAGTTACCCTTTTAGATTTGTGTAGGTATATCACAATTCAAAGTGTGCTTTACTAAATTTTGAACACTAAGTAAACATCATAATGAAAAAGCAAAACTGTGTTTCATTGTCTCAAGATGAATGCGGCTGTGGTCATCAGAAAGTCAAATCTCAAAAATCATAGTTACCTGTCGTTTCTTACACTTTCTATACTATCTACCTTTTTTTTTTTAATATCTTGCTCGAAAAATATGTGGTGAATTACTTTACGGAGCCAAAAACAAATCGGAGGAATTATTGCATTACAAATGAAACTGGTCCTTCGTAATACCAATCATCCCGTTCATAATAAAGCAAAAAATCTTGCTAAAACTAAATCTGATGAAAACCTTATTTCATAAGATAGTTCAAAAAGATACGTATTAATAGTTCTATTTTTCGACGGGAAACTACATTTTTCTCTTTTTCGATGGATGGGAAATGGAATTTGTCTATGCCGCGAATATATAGTCAAGAGAAATGAAACAAATCGCATTTTGGATATTTTCTTCAGCTGATTCGTACATGCGAAAAACGCTGGTATGCAATGCTCATGTATGGAAGCATTAATATATACCGTATATGGTAACAAATTAATAAAAAATGAATTTCCCTTAACCTTAAGTGAAAATGTAAACTAATATAATTCTTAAAAATTGCATAACTACACAGAAGTGCAAAGAAAATCATAGTTCGAAGATAATTCGTTATGTTGCAAATACTAATGCCAAAAACGATATATTTTTTATTTATTTCCTCTTCATATCTGCTTTTTAAAATATATGAAATACCATTCAAAGTTTCAGGAATAAGACACAATTATCTGTATTTCATGGGCAATCTGTGAATCGTACATGAATGCTTCTCAGAAAAACAAGAAAGAACAAAGAAATAGAACGACTGAACTAATTTACGCTAGTGAGTTTACACACTTTTACCCTGAATAAACTTTCATTTCTTCAGTGGAGTTTTACGAATGCTCCTAAGAAACAAAATTTGTGAAAATGTAAATTAGATTCAAGATTTGTACAATACTACAGCAGGCGAAAGACTTGAAAAGTTTGAAAATTGTCAGGTTTACGATATTAGTTTAGTTTAAGGCAGAGGTCACAATATAATATACAAGTAAACTCCTTACCTGTTGTATACAAATAATTTCATACAAGATGTGATTCAAAATTCGTGAGCTAATCTAATTGCAGAACCGGTGTTACAATTAGTAGCGCCAAAGTAGCTGAAATAGCCTTCCTACGTATACAGAATAAAATCAGTTATCCATGCAATTTAGGAACGTGGACAGTCGGTCTTAGAAGTTCAGTGGGAAATGAGGAACAAAGAGCAGCTTTCTGGACTGGAGTTTCCAGAAAGCTGCTTTTTGTTCTTATTTCCTTAAAGATGACTACAGCTAGCTGCTTGTTGTATGCACATATCGACTATGCAGACAACTAATTTTATTCCAGACAATCAGAAACAATTTCGTTGTTGGTAATCATAATAGCGGCGCTGCAATAACTTTATTCCAGGAAATTTTCAATCACAGCTTCAAAAATTATTTTCAAAAATTCATACATTACAACTGCATACAAATAAATTTTAAGTTTAAAAATAATTTAAAATCATTAATAATTCTCACAGAGGTCAGAAACGTTATTTCAAATGCCACACAACATGTAAATGCAAACCATGACAGAACAGGCACTCATGCACAATCCATAAAGCCATGCTGAAGCTACAGCCAAAGGTAACTCGAATGATAAAAAGAAAACAAACAACAACAGCAGGCTTACTGTGTGGAGGGGATGTCGGAATCGGGGTATTTTCGGGGTCGGCCACGACTCAAGTGGCGCCTCCTGACAAACTCCTGGTCATCCACTCGCCACCAAGAGCCGAAGTCGTCCTCATAGCGCACAAAGCATTTATGTAGAGAGAGATTGGTGCGAATTGCATTCTGTGCAGAGAAGGAAGGATTTCAGGGAGGGAGGTACAAAGGTAGACCAGGGTAGGGAAAGGGAGGCGTAAACAAGGATGTGCCAGGTGAACATTAAAACACCGGAAAGCAACATAAATCATTCCAAAATTAAAACAAAAAATAGAAGATTTTACATTTAAAATATGGGTGATGCAGTTACACCAAAGACACACAAGCATAACAAAAATATAAACACAGAGAATATTGTTAACAGAACATAAAATAAGGGACGTAGCAGTAGTGAGTAGCCATCAATGCATCACCATTAAAAGAGATGAGGACAGGAAAAGGAGCAGTAGGATAACAGGTTAGTTAGTTTTAAGGGTAATAGGAGAGGGAAAGGGAAGGGGCAGAGAGAAAGAGAGAAAAAAGAAAATAAGTAAGTACACTGTTCACCAACAAAAACAACATTAAAATACAAGAAACATACCCTGACATGCGTTCCTGAAGTCGTTGGGGTCGGCGTTTGTAGAACTCTAGTTCATCCACTGTCCACACTGCCCCCTTTACATTTTCAACACGCATAAAACATTTGTGCAGACTTAGGTTGTGCCGTACTGCATTCTACCAAGACAATCAAAGAGGCAGTGTTTCAACAATGTGGCCGGGACATATTCACTACATGTTAATCCATTAAAGACATCTTTCAAAAAGATAATAAAAGTCTGTGTACCAAATAGACTCTACATACTTTTTCATATTTCGTACACAGCAAAACACAGATCTTTATAGGTTCCATTTTCAGCTAATGTATGATTAAGGAGGCTTAAATCCGATATTTTAGTGTCATTGCTTTTCTTGATTATGAGGAAATTGTTTAAAAAAATGTTTCCATGTTGATTTAAATCTAACGGACACATTTCATTAGCCCTGTGCTGATCGTTAAACTTTATAGGAATATTAGTATCTGAAAGTACACTGCTGTCCAAAGCTTAAGGGCGAACATGCATTTTGACAAGTACAGAGCGTCATGGGGGTAAAAAAGCATGTTAACATATACACACCGGTGCATTATGAATTACAAGGACATTCCATGATGGGCAACTTGTATACAAATTTGCTGTGAGCACGTGACAGCTGCCGAGGGTGTAAACAGGCAAGAAGCCGAGTTATATCATATGAATTCATGCCATTTTTCGTATGTTTCAGCTACGGAGTGAGAAACTGCGCGTCTAAGATGACAAACAACGAGGTCTCGAAGACATCGTATGAAGGATTTCACCCGAGGCCAAATTGTAGGCAAGCTCGAAGAAGGCCGCACAGCGAATGATATCGTTACAGTGTTTGTAATAGAGCGCAGAGTAGTGTCACAACTTTTACCAGCCCTCGGAAAGTACAGACCCAGCGCTCGGGAGGTACAGACCGCTGCGAGATGCTTTTCTGGAAGCCGTCTTTGCTGTATGAGCCATCGGAATGACCACTACCTGGCCATAATGGAAAAAAGAGTGGAAAAAATCGTCTTCAAGCAAGCAAAAGTGCGAATTTCGAGCTAAATGCGATCAAGACGTTTAAGGGCAGCAGGACTATGTAGCCGAAAACCCATACGCTGTCTAGCATTATACAGGGGGCATCGTGCACCTACCAACAATGGTGTATGTCTCACATTGGCTGCTCTTTGGATCAATGGGACAAGATAATGTTCACAGGTGAAAGCCTCTTTTGTCTTTCGTCAGATTCCAAGCGGCAATTAATCTGAAGGAAAAGCGGAACTGCGTATGATGGCAGGAACATCGTTGAACACGGAAGATGCGAAGTTATGGTGCAACCGTTATTATGGTCAATGAACGTGCCGAAATGCAGGTGATGGATCAAGGGGCAATCACAAGGCAGCGGTACTGCAACGATTGAATTCTTCACCACGTTCCTCTGTTCCGTGGTGCTGTGAACGCAGATTTTATTTTTACGAATAACATCGCCTGTCCTCACCGCACAGAAGCTGTGAATGAGGTATTGGCGATTGAGGATATCTGTTGGATGGAGTAGCCAGCTCACTTCCTGATCTCAATCCAATCGAAAATGAATGGAACGCTCTGTGGAGCCCTGTTGCACAAAGGAATCCCCCACCTGAAACCATTCAAGCACTTATCAGGGTTCTCCAGCAGTAGTGGGGCAATTTATCCCAAGAGCTCCTCTACGACATGGAGCAAAGCATGATACACTGGTGCAAAGCATGCATTGCGCTGTCGGGTGGACGCATCCACTACTGAGCACTTTGCTTTGTAGTCTAGTTATGTCTTGCTGATGAAAGAGTGTAACTGGACGACAGGTGAGCTTGTACTTCTTCGTAGCATTTTGTTCTGTTTCTGTCTTTATTACATATTGTTCCTGATTTTTGGTGTCGTGCATTTCATTTTACTGTTGCAATTTCCATCGATGCCAGTTAGAACTGTAAAACCAAGTTTACCGATTATGACTGGCCAAAATACACCACATCCTTACGTTTTGAACAGCAGTGTAGGTATTTTAATACACTGGTGTGCAAAAATTAAGGACGAAGAGGAGAAATTAGCATAACAGCGGAACGAGCAGGAAGAACGGACCGAAAGACCACTCAGGAGATAGACTAGGGTCCGGTACGGTAGGGCATGCGCAAATATGCAGCATGACGTAAGGGGGGGGGTCGGAAGGGTATAAGCCCACGGGTGGTGTACGCTCAGCAATTCGGTGAAAGTTATTGTACGGTGTACATCGGTTTGAACGACGTCGAGTTGCTGCCACCGTGTGATACGGCCAACAGGCAATCCAGTAGACATCTGGATGACTTTACCCGAGGTCGCGTCATTGGGAAGTTGGAAGAAGGTCGAAGTGTGACTAGCGTGGCCGAGGAGTTCGGGATCGCTCACAGCATCGTTTCACGAGCTTGGAGAGCATTTCAAACGACAGGAACAGCTGTCCGAGAGTCAGGGGTGATCATATCCCCTACTAAAGACTGGATTTTTCTTGGCAGCCGCCTGTCACATGGACATTTTTGTCGTCTGTCCAGTTGTGCTCGAAGCTACCTTTTCAATAAAGTGCCTTTGTATCCTTTGGATTCCTTGTTTGGACGGTTTTGCTCACTTGTCCCATATTCTTACATCTTGGGGATTTTATGGTATGATCTGAGTCGATGTGGAGCACTTCTGCAAGACGCTACATTAAAAAAACCATCTCGTCCTTAATTTTTGCATGCCAGTGTATATTTAAATAGATAATTACACTGGGGTAGACAGTGGAGTATAAAATTTATATACTGTTTTTTTCCTTTGTAATGATAGGTAAATAAAGAATATAATTCCTTTTCTTGCTGATGATATTTACAGATGAAAAAAATAACTTTTTTCTTATGCTAATTAAGACGTGATATTTTGATGCAAAAAAGTTTGCGACAATATTTATCGTTTTTATAGGAATTTGTTTATAAATGAGGAGATTAACTAGATTCTTTTATATTTTTGCTTTCATTTATAATTAAACGAAATAAAAAAACAGTCAAGAACAAACACACAATACAAATCAAACATCGAGCAAACAAAGCTAAATAAGTTTTGTTTCCTCGAGCATATGTGCACGATGGATTTCGGTGCTATTACGTATAATAATATGCGGGATATTAACGCACAGTGCTGTTTAATATGCAGTGCCAATAACTGACAAATAAATATACGTTATTAGAAAAACATTTTAGGAAATTTGTTTCTTCAAGAACATAACTCACAGTTTAAGAATACAAGACTGAAACAGAGTTACATATACAAAATTCTCATAAAGATGATGAAACAGTTTAAATGGTAGGAAATCTTGTAACAGGAGTTTTCCAGAAACATCTGTTTAGGGAAGAACTTTCAGGAGACCCTGAAATACGTTCCTTCGTGAAATTTCCTACTTACAGTCTTGACGACCAAAGTACCTTCATACTTTACACAAAAAAATTCTGTACATCATAACTAAATATTGATTAATTAAAAGCGAAGATAATGCTTTTCTTTTTAATTCGTGGAGAAACATTAGTTAGTGAGTGACATTTTCTTTTCTGTTGCTTACGTATACACATAAATCTGAATAAGTGTTATGCTTAAGTAAATCCATACACAGTAATAAGGAATGCTTCACTAAATTCATTTGCATTATTATCACATTCACAGATTTAAGTTTTGGATAATAATAGAAAGAAAGAAAAACATACAAATATTTGGTAAACATTTTCTTCAGTGAATCTTTGCCTCTCTCCATGCATACAAGAACCAACCTTTGCATGGCACATTTAACTAACAAACAAAAATAAAAATGTAGCACCATTTACGCAAAATTTGTTTCTTCAAGCACATACATTTTCGGATGCTGTGTGTTTCTGGAGCGTGGAAAGAGCGATGTATTTATTTATTTATTAACTAAGAAAATTACACTATAATACACGGTCGAGTCCCATTACTGTGACCACGAACTAATATCCAGAGAAACCGCAGTGTGCAGTGCGGACAGCAGCTAGACGGACTGGGAGTGACTCAATAAGGTGCTGGAAGGTGTTCACAGGTATGTGGAGCCATGCTGACTGCAGTGCATCTGACAGCTGCTGGATGGTGCGTGGTGTAGGATCCATAGAGCGAACAACACGATCGAGGTGGTCCCACATGTGCTGAATTGGGTTTAAGTCTGGGGATTAGGCGGCCAGGGAAGTACTTTGAAATCTTCATCATGCTCTTCCAACCATTCTCGGACATTTCTAGCTGTGTGATTGTTGTGCTGGAAGATCCCATCCGCCCAGGGAAGACAATCAGAATGTATGGGTGTACATGGTCTGCAAGGATGGATTCAAAACGAATTCGGTCCATAGTGCTTTCCACAAGTATGAATAGACCCAGAATATGTCACGAAAACATTTCCCAGATCATAACACTGCCCCCACTAACTTGTGTTCTTCCAGCAGTAGCTGCAGAGTGTTTGTTTTCCGATGTTTCTCGCCTTACACGCCAACGTTCATCCATTCGATGAAGCAGAAAACGTGGCTTATCGGTAAAGGCAATCCTTTGCCAATCAGCAGAGGTCAAATTCCGATAGTGCTGTGCAAATGTAAGCCTTTTCTGCCGATGCACCTTCGTTAGCATAGGTGCAGTCTGCACCGGAGCCTTATACGCAGCAGGGTTCGCTGACCTGTCAGTTTAGACACACTTCCGGTAGCCCCTGCTTCATTCGACCAGTGAGTTGTTCCATTGCAGCGTGTCGATCGGCCCTCACGCGCACCTTCGAAGACAACGTTCACATCACACGTCAATGGCACCTGGTGCACCACAGTTTTCACATCGCTAATTCTCAATGATACCATTTCTCCAATCACGGTACACTTTAACCACAGCAGCACGCAAACAACTCACAAACTGCGCTGTTTCAGAAATACTGCCATCCTTGACCCGAAAGCCGATAATCATACCTTTTTGCAAATCTGATAAATCGCTCCTTTTATTCATGACAGCAACGAGAGATATGTTTTCAGAATGCCTACAACATACCTTATACACCCTCCAAGTCAGCTCCCGACACGTGCCTTCTTTCATTGGCTATGCGCTGTTGACGTCAAAAGTAGGAGGTGGTCACAATAATGTGACTCGATTGTGTATATGCCTTTAATAAAAGCATTAGCACTGGAGGAAGACAGCATGCAAGAAATATGAAAGAAAAAAGGGACTGGATAAATTTGAATATTTTGTGAAAGATCTATGTAAAATGATTTTCACTTCTAAATAAAGCATGACAAGCGTTTATAACCTTAAGACGACACGTGAACCTAATCGCCACTATCTTTTACCAGCTGTCTCTCTGAGTAAGTTTTTGTATAAATGCCAGTGTGCGAATTCGTATAGAAAGATAAATTATTCATGAAAGAGCCGATACCTAATCAAATACAAATCTTGGAACTGTTCCGGTCCATAATGTGAAATTCCAGAAAATAAAGTTACTTGTTTATTTGAAAAATCGATTTATCTGGCGATTCTACAAGAAATGTTTTCTCAATGCCCGGAAGAACACCCAATAACTATAACCACATTCAGGTTCCTATATGTTCTTTAGTGCTCTATGCTTGGTGATCTGTGCTGAAGTTTTGTTTTAAAATCATCAAAGCAATAAATAAAACAATCATAACACAAAATCAATTATATTTAAAAATTGTACCATTGTCATACAGAACTGTATCGTTTTTACATCCTTTGTCTTAGTAAAGGGACAAGCAGAGCATAATACGTACTGATAAACTATCCAATTCTTCAAGAAATATCCGAGGAGACCATCGCTTAGGGTGAGACCTACTTTTGAAGCAAATTCAAAATTTGATGACATGTGTTATCGTGAGGGAAGCAGAATTTGGTAAACGAATGCACCAAGAAAATAATAGGTATGATATTCCAAATGAATATTTTACGTATTACTCCAACTTACAAGTAAGAATACCCAATAATGCGTTTCGGCATCATCGGTAAGTAAATAAATGTCACTAATTTAAAAGTAACGACTTTTTTTTTTTAAATAAAACTAATTTTCACACTAGAGTAGCTCATACTTTGACACATTTTGGGTAGATCAATTTGAAGTCGTTCCTGATAAATCTACTGTATATCGTTTAAATTCCTGATTTTAAAATAACATGTATCACGGATCCTAACAAAAAATATTCAAATACCGCTGTGTGAGGAACAAAGTGCCAGACACATTTGTTGTTCATAAGTTGTGTATGCAATGGAGGAAACTAGTATCACAGTCATTTTAGTAGCTATTCACCCAGGCAAATGTCTAAAATTGTACATCCCGGGAGAAAAGAAGTAAATTTAGCCTGTCATTGCATATTTGTGACACAATCTTTTGAATAGTTTTCTTATCAATAGTCTGCTCTGACACTCTTCTTTGTTTTGTCCAAAAAGCGTGTGGGCATTTCTTCGATAACGGTAACTTGCAATTTCTTTTTGCCCTGTACAATCAAAGTTCATCTAGGGCGAAAACAATCCAGATAACCAGTGGAATTATAAACGAAGCAACCAAAGTACAAGAGCAATACAAAGATTATAGATGAATGAAATGATGAAAAATATTTCTAAGAATACAGTAGAATGACGTCTCCATAAGAGCAACGCAATCAAATGGAAGGAGAAAGGAAAAATATGGTGCTTAAAATTTCTTTGTGTGAAGTGAAATAAGATCTCAATCACAGCAAGAAAACTAAACAAAAGAAGAAAAATTAATTCTCACAATTGACGTGGATTAGAAAAAAAAACCAGAAATCATCGCTCCTTCCGCGTTTATAAGTGAGTCACGGAAAAATTCTCATCGGCCGCCACGGGAATCGAATCCAGGGCCTTCTAGTTGTGCGCCGAACATACTACCACTGCACAACAACGGCCTCGAATTCTCCAGACTGAAAAAGGTACGGAACGCGTAACTGGAAGACCCTGGGTTCGATTCCCGGTGGCGGCCGATGAGAAATTTTCCGTGACTCACTTATAAACGTGATAAAAGCGATGATTTCTGTTTGATGTTCCTAATCCACGTCAATTGCTTGTACAAATTATTTATTCGCCTCCTACTTATTTGTTCAGTTGCTGCTTACCATATTTGGTGAATCCCCAGCATTGTGCGGGGCTCCAAGAAGCAACCTGCCATGTGGTTTGGCAGTAAGTCGTATGTGTGTCTGGAGAATTCGAGGCCGCTCTGGTGCAGTGGTAGCATGTTTGGCGCGTAACTGGAAGACTCTGGGTTCGATTCCCGATGGCGGCAGATGAGAATTTTTCCTTGACTTACTTATAAACGTGGAAAGAGCGATGACTTCTGCTTGATGAAGAGGAGAAAAAAGTTTCTATGCAGAATTATTGCTTGTGAAACAGAATGTCGTTCCAATAACACCAGCCCAGCAGAGAAAATCATTAATCAAGGAAAAGAAATGTTAATAGATTAACTATATTACGTCCAGCTCACTGTTCATCCTATTGAGGACAGAAGGCTGTGCAAAAGATAAGTACGATTTATCAGATAACAAGTGGTGATTACTTCTGATGCGATGCACCAGTGATCGTAAAATGAATTTCTGAGTAGAAAGCACATAAACTCACTCGTAAGACAAAATTCGTTCTTCATTTCTCCATTATGCTCATTTAGGGTGGAAGCAGCTTTTGCTGAGTATCACAATAAACATGCAGAGGAAAAACACCAAAGAGACAAATATCATGACCAGCGCGTCTTTATGCAAATCGAAGTAACTGAAAGTAAACGACAGCGAGCGTGAAGGTCATGAAACGATATAAATAACACTTGATACTGAGCTCTGTCAAACAGTTTTATTCTTACAAATTTTGAAGATGACAATCCGATTTTTGGTGTAAATGTGACAAGGATGGTAAGTCAGATAATATCCGAAAAATCGTCCTGAAGCGGGACTCTAACCCGCTTCTCCCAGATAGAGCCCGGATATGCTAACCACTACACCATCCAGAACGACCAAGTCTCAAGTTTCCGATTAATTTGAATATAACCATCACAGGATTAGCTAGTCGAAGCAACCGGCATTCATGTATAGCGAATCTGGAGGTTAAGAATCCTATCCCGTGTTTGCTCGGAGGAGCAGATAAATCATGAAAGAAATACGGGATTGCACCACATAATACAAATTTTGAAGATGACAATCCGATGTTTGGTGTTAATATGACATAATACAAACTTTCAAGTTTTCGGATAATATCTGACTTACCATCCTTGTCACATTTACACCAAAAATTGGATTGTCATCTAAAACATTTGTATTATGGGGTGTAATTCCGTATTTCTTTCATGAGTATTATTCTTGTTCCTCAGAAGGAAAGTCGGTGGACTTAAGCTAGTTTGACAAATGCAAAGCTATAATAGCCAGACGAGTGGGTCAGAGTATTTCCGAGACGGCAAGACTTGTAGGGTGCTAACGGTCAGCCGTGGGTAGTACCTTCAAAAAGTGGCCCGAGGAGGGAAACCACGAACCGCTGGCAAGCAGTGAGTCAACCACAGCTCAACCATGCTAGAGGTGATCGAAGGTTATCCCGTATGGCACGCGCTAACAGAAAAGATACTCTGGCGCAACTCGCCTGCAATTGGGAGCAGTTGACGGGAACAACGTGCCACAAATCACAGCTGAAAATGTGGCTTCGTAGCAGCAGGCTGCCCCCGAGTGCCCATGCTAGCCTCGGTTCACCATCGCAATCGCCTACAATCGCAACGCGAATATCAAAACTGGACCTTCAAAGATTGCAAGCAGGTCGTCTGGTCCAATGAATCTCATTTTCTGTTGCATCATGCCGATGGTCGGGTACGTGTGCGTCGTTTATATGGGTAAGTGTTGGCACCAGGATGTGCCTTGGGACGAAAATATGCCGGTGTAGGGAGTGTAATGTTTTGGGCAAAGTTCAGCTGGGAAACTCTGGGTCCAGTCATTCATGTGTTGTAGGAAACTATAACGTCTATCACTTACCAAAGCATCATTGCAGACCAGATACATCCTCTCATGGGAATGGTATTCCCCTCTAGAAGTGCCTTCTTTCAAAAGGATAATGCGCCATATCACACTGCCCAGATTTTTCGAGAATGGTACGCGGAACATGAGGAAGACTTCCAAGTATTGCTCTGGCCTCCGAATTCCCGGACACCAATCCAATCGATCATCTGTGGTTTGTGTTGAAACAGCAAATCCTATCTGCGGTGGTTCATCTCTGGTAACGTGTTGGTACAAGATACCACCAGACACGTTTAAAACACTTGTAACGTTTATGCCTCTGTGGTAAGAGCTGTTTTTGCGGCTTTTGGAAGACCAATCTCATATTAAGCTGGTAGTCATAATGCTTTAGCCCTACGGTCTATATGATGAAAAAACCATAGACCGAAGAGCTTTCGGTTTTGGCTGAAGCAAGGAGAAACCGAAGGGCTTTCGGTCTATCTATGGAAAAACCGCTGAAATTAGTGTTATGCTAAAACATGCTCCTGATTTTAAATATGCATGTGGGTGTGTACAATGAGATGACAGTTTTTTCTTTCCACCTACCTAGTATCGTGTTGCGCATACCTTGACTTGCAGAACAGCTCAAATTCGTCAGAGAATGGAACATTCCGAATGCTGAAAGCGTCGAGCAGGAATATTGTACCATGCAGAAAAATAGTATTGAGTCACGCAGCTGTTGCAAATTGGACTGCGACACAGTATCCCAACGAACAGCACGTTCCAGTTTGTCCTCAAGATGCTCGCTGTTGTTTGATTCCAGAGAATTCGCACTCCGCTGAAGCAAGGGGAAACTTGTTGTCATGTTCCTGGAACTATTCAATGATGTCTTGCAATCGAGTGATTGTCATTCTTGACATTCCATCTGTTTGAGGATAACCGTAGGAATGAAGGGATGTTCGGAGATGATGTTCAGATATGCCATGGCGTTCAGATGTTCTTCCATGGGTATCAGGGGTCTTAATTTGTGCCAGCAAAATACTCACCATACTATCACACTGCTATCGTCCATCCTATACTGCTGACATCTGACAAGATGACTACATGGCCTCATATTGCTTGAGTCAAATTCGGATACTCCGCATGATACATGAGTAACCCTGTTACGTCCGTTCAAGTGTCCTTATTCCAGTCCTCAACCGTCTAGTGTCAATAATTCTCGGCTAACTGGATGTGAGCTTTCAGGCTCTGAGCTGACAACGTCGGCACTCGACATGGTTGCAATTCTAGCTCATTCGCAATACGGTCCTATACATGGTGCGTTCTAAAATACCCCTCCGTACACTGATGCTGAAAATTGCAGAGATTTGCCGTGCTGTGGTTCATTTGTTCGTTTGCACAATTCTCGCCAGCCACCATCGACCTCTCTGACCCACCAGATGTTTTCTCCACAGGATCAGCGTTTACTGCGAGTTATTTTGCTGTTTTCTCATTCACAGAAAAGCGTTGCTACTATGGTGCACCAAATCCTTAGTGGGATGGTAGTTTGGCAAATGCTCAAGCCGGGCCTGGAGGCAACTATCGTGCCACATTCAAAGTCGCTCAGATCACTCATTTTGCCCCTTTTGGCCCTTAATCGAACGCTAACTGATGCTAGACGAGCTAGTCTGCCTGACTTGCACCGCACACCGGGTTCACGTGAGGTCTCACGTGTTTGAGTGAGACAATTATGTGACAAGGGTAGGTTTTCCTAATAAACTGACAACTCAAAGAAATCATCAACTTCGGGATCAGTCAGAATCATCGATGAGAATGTAATGAACACTACGAGTTTTAGTTCAGCCTTACACGGATGCTTTCAAAACTGAACTTCGCTATGTTACTTAGTTTTTAGTTTTTAGGGAGCAAAAGAAAAAAACACCATTTGGTTTCTAGCATATGAAGGAGGCGCATGGCATTGGCGTAGGAGAGGGAGTGGCTGAGAGGCTCAAGCCTCTACCATTGGATATCAAGGCATATTTTTCTCTTGAACGCCGAATCACATGATTTCTTTTCCTCTTTTAAAGCCGCATTTTAAATCTTGTTCATTAAAAAGTATCAAGATAAATCCGAAAATCCCCCAAAAAAACTGACTCAAATCACATTTTTTCCCAATGAAGCCACGGATGTTTTTGAATCCCTTTGAATTTGTTTCATTGGCGCATTTTTCCACGTGCAAGCAACACACCCGCAGGGTTCACTGGCTGTCGCTCACACTCCAGGAAGATGCCTTTATTAACAATAAGAGAAAAAGACCAACCACTGCGAAAGAATCCTTATTAAATTGTGAAGCTGCAGTTTTTGTGTTTGTTTGTTTGTTTGTTTTTTAAACCCCAATATCAAGAAATTACTAAAAATTCTATCAACGCTTCTGTCTCAACAGCCACCCCAGAAAGTACATATTTTACTCTCAAGCGCCATAAAATGTATCTTCGAAACACAATGTCTAATTCTCGACTTTCTGGACTTGCATTGCTGAACATTCATTGAGAAGTAGAAGTAAATACAGGATCCACATTTTGATATACAATGTCTAATTCAGGACTTTCTAGACTTGCATTGCTGAACATTCATCGAGAAGTAGAAGTAAATACAGGATCCACATTTTTATACACAATTCTGATTCTTGACTTTCTGGACTTGCATTGCTGAACATTCATCGAGAAGTAGAAGTAAATACATGATCCACATTTTGATACACAATTCTGATTCTTGACTTTCTGGACTTGCATTGCTGAACATTCATCGAGAAGTAGAAGTAAATATATGATCCACATCTTGATACACAATTCTGATTCTTGACTTTCTGGACTTCATTGCTGAACATTCATAGAGAAGTAGAAGTAAATACAGGATCCACATTTTGATACACAATGTCTAATTCACGACTTTCTGGACTTGCATTGCTGAACATTCATCGAGAAGTAGAAATACGGGATCCACATTTTGATGCACAATGTCTAATTCACGACTTTCTGGACTTGCATTGCTGAA
Source organism: Macrothele yani (assembly GCA_039090855.1). Lineage (NCBI taxonomy): Eukaryota > Metazoa > Arthropoda > Arachnida > Araneae > Macrothelidae > Macrothele > Macrothele yani. The sequence continues at coordinate 85,637,179 of CM077003.1, read as the reverse complement.
CATTTATCGAGAAGTAGAAGTAAACACAGGACCCACATTTTGATGCACAATGTCTAATTCACGACTTTCTGCATTTGCATTGCTGAACATTCATCGAGAAGTAGAAGTAAATACAGGATCCACATTTTGATAGACAATGTCTAATTCACGACTTTCTGGACTTGCATTGCTGAACATTCATCGAGAAGTAGAAGTAAATACAGGATCCACATTTTGATACACAATGTCTAATTCACGACTTTCTGCATTTGCATTTCTGAACATTCATCGAGAAGTAGAAGTAAATACAGGATCCACATTTTGATACACAATGTTTAATTCACGACTTTCTGGACTTGCATTGCTGAACATTTATCGAGAAGTAGAAGTAAACACAGGACCCACATTTTGATGCACAATGTCTAATTCACGACTTTCTGCATTTGCATTGCTGAACATTCATCGAGAAGTAGAAGTAAATACAGGATCCACATTTTGATACACAATGTTTAATTCACGACTTTCTGGACTTGCATTGCTGAACATTCATCGAGAAGTAGAAGTAAATACAGGATCCACATTTTGATACACAATGTTTAATTCACGACTTTCTGGACTTGCATTGCTGAACATTCATCGAGAAGTAGAAGTAAATACAGGATCCACATTTTGGTACACAATGTCTAATTCACGACTTTCTGGACTTGCATTGCTGAAGATTCATCGAGAAGTAGAAGTAAATACAGGATCCAAATTTTGATACACAATGTTTAATTCACGACTTTCTGGACTTGCATTGCTGAAGATTCATCGAGAAGTAGAAGTAAATACAGGATCCACATTTTGATACACAATGTTTAATTCACGACTTTCTGGACTTGCATTGCTGAACATTCATCGAGAAGTAGAAGTAAATACAGGATCCACATTTTGATACACAATGTCTAATTCACGACTTTCTGCATTTGCATTTCTGAACATTCATCGAGAAGTAGAAGTAAATACAGGATCCACATTTTGATACACAATGTTTAATTCACGACTTTCTGGACTTGCATTGCTGAACATTTATCGAGAAGTAGAAGTAAACACAGGACCCACATTTTGATGCACAATGTCTAATTCACGACTTTCTGCATTTGCATTGCTGAACATTCATCGAGAAGTAGAAGTAAATACAGGATCCACATTTTGATACACAATGTTTAATTCACGACTTTGTGGACTTGCATTGCTGAACATTCATCGAGAAGTAGAAGTAAATACAGGATCCACATTTTGATACACAATGTTTAATTCACGACTTTCTGGACTTGCATTGCTGAACATTCATCGAGAAGTAGAAGTAAATACAGGATCCACATTTTGATACACAATGTTTAATTCACGACTTTCTGGACTTGCATTGCTGAACATTCATCGAGAAGTAGAAGTAAATACAGGATCCACATTTTGAAGGCAAAGGCGGCGAAGCGCAGTTATCTTGTACAATAATGTGTAAGTATAATTTTATTAAAATACCAGCAAAACTTTGCATTTTCAATATTCTGCGCTATTATTTATTTCATAAAATAATAAATTTTAAAACTGCGCCTTTATAAATAACTCCGAGAAATTGAAATCTGAGAGAGAAGTACTCTATTTTACATTAACCACATTTAATAAATATATAGTCCTCCACACTACATAAGGCTTTGTATCAAAATTTTGTAAATCAATATTTTAATTATCAATAAAATTGTTAATTTATTAATGGATTTATATAATTATTCTACATAATGAATTATTGATAACTAACACTTAATTATTGATTGATTATCTTAGATTAGCAATTATTTTCGGTGTTTGGGTATGAAACTATAATACTTGAGCCCTCCCCATAATTTTTGAATCCCTCGCACGTCCAAAACTTTGGAACTCTTTGCCTTGTGATTTTGACCTATTTTTAAAAAAATTCAAACACCACCTTATGAACAAGTCTCTCAATTAGTATGAAATTGACCTGAGCTGGTCGCTGGATTGATTTCACGGCTTATGAATAGACCTTGCATCTATATACACTTATGCATTTATTTAATCTTTCAGTTATATTCAATATGCCTTTGACTTGTCTTTTGTATTGTTGTTTGTGTCTTTTTTTTTTCTTTTTTTTAGTACTGAGGGTGGAAGGGCTATGTCAGGCCTTACGGCCTTTTCCCTCCTCCTCCTGGTTGCTACATTTTTTCTAATTGATTATATTGTTTGTATTTTAAACTGTAATATGCGGCAACTAAAAAATGAATAAATGAAAGAAAAATGAAATGAAACATGGTGATTAGAGTTTGGGTTGGAAACCGCATTGTTGCTGCGTGAAATTCCGAACATGACGTCAGTTGATTGCGGATAATTTTCAACAATCGGAAATAAACTATTTCTGCAGTGAGTGATATTTTAATGGATGACACGTATGGGGACTAATTAACATAGCAACAAAACCTGTCTGCACAATTTTGCATTAGCAACTACATCATCGCCTAGTGGATCTCTAAACACCTGGCAGAACTAGTAACGTTTGTTGCACTTGAAACACCTCCCCTGCAATCTTGAGCTTTCCCCACCTACACGATTGTGACAATTTGGCGCCTGCAAAACAAGAAAAAAGGAAGCGAGTTCAAGCAGGGCAGTACGTTCTTCCAGAATTCTCTAAACAACAGCCAGTTTTCTATGAACAAGATAGCAGGTTGGCAACTTCACGAAAGGGCAAATGCCTCAAGAATCGGGAATGTATAAGCCAGTTACACTGGCGGAAAGTGAAAAAGAACACCAAGAAGGAATTGCCGGACGATCATGAAATTTATATATGTTAATGGGGTCGAGTTTACGTAGGTGTGATGTTAATTTCGGGACCAACCGGTGAGCGCTTACGCCACAGCACGGCATAATATGCAAATTATCGTCGGTGGTATTTACGGAGTACGGCGAAGTGAATGTAATCAGTCGTCGGCGTACGGACACGTGCGAAGACCCTGAAGAAGTTGCAATGCCTGGACATGGAAAACGTGTACGATTTCAGCAGTTATCGGACTTTGAGCGAGGTCGTCTAGTAGGACTCCGCGAGGCCGGGTGGTCGTATCGTCGTATTGCGGAGAGAATTGGACGGGAAGAATCGGTGGTAGTACGGTGGTGGGGTAGATGGTCCGAGAAACATTCCCACACGAGAAGACGTGGAACCGGGAGTCACAGACGGACTGATGAGCGGACCGATCGACGCATAAAAAGAGCGGCGTTGTCAAGCAGAACATCCACTGCGACGCAAATCCGAGCTGGCGTTGCACCTGAGGTGACTGTGCGAACAATCTGCAACCGTCTACTAGATGCAGGACTGCGTGCACGTGTGTCTCTGGGATGTATACCTCTGACACCAGTTCACCGTCAGGAACGGCTCCAGTGGTGTCGCCAACGTCTGCACTGGAGAACGCAATGGCTATCTGTCGTGTTCAGCGATGAAAGCAGATTCTGCTTGGGAGCCTCCGATGGCCGTATGCGTGTTCGCAGACGCACAGGGGAGCGTCTCCACCCTTCTTGCATCCGCCAGCGACACACAGGGCTTTCACCTGGTCTCCTGGTGTGGGGAGCGATCAGCTATCACTCCCGTACACACCTAGTGTTTGTACCGGGTACGTTAAACAGCACCTCTCACATCAACAACATCATTCAGCCCGTTGTTGTGCCATTTGTAAGGTCGGTTCATCGTTGTGTTTTTCATCAAGATAACGCACGCCCACACACGGCACGTGCAACGCAACATGCAATTCAGGGTGTGAGACAACTTCCATGGCCTGCACGTTCACCGGATTTGTCCCCCATTGAGCACGCGTGTGATTTTATGGGACAACGACTTATCCGGTCTCCACGGCCAGCCACGACCATCCCCGATTTACGCGTCCAGGTCGAGGATGCTTGGAACTCAATACCCCAAACTTACATCCAACATCTGTACGATAGACTCCATGCCAGAATTGCACAGTGTGACGCAGTTCATGGCGGTTCAACCTCGTACTAACCATGTTACATGGAAATGTTATTTTTCAGTCTACCAGCAAATACAGCTGTATTTTGCCATAATGTTTTGATCACGTTATCCTCTGTATTCCCTTATTGTGCTGTATAAATTTCGTTGGTATCAGACGTCTCCTTCTTGGTGTTCTTTTTTCACTTTCCGCCAGTGTAGTTGTATATTCAACTAGTTCATTTTTTAACTGAACCACTTTTGAAATAACGACTAATTACGTTACCTAAGGGTACAGAAACTACTCATATTACGTTTGTCTTAAAAATGCCAAACAGTTGTTGTCAGAAGAAACCAAAATTTCGTATTTTTCTTACTAAACACTTTACACTGATTACGAACAAAGATCACTTATGAAGCCTCGCAAAGGAAACACAACAACATCTAAAAAGAATTTTCAAGCCAAAAGTCAGTTCGTCGGTAAGTGAAACGGATGCAATCGGATGAATAGATCTTCATAATCTTCATGCTTTTATCTTAAAGCTTTCAGTTTTATGCATTAATCGTTTCGGTATTTGAAAATATAATATATATAGAAAACTTTAATGTCGAAAGAACGGGTTTTTTCAAAGTGAGAAAATAACGAAACTTTTCCGCAATTATATGCTATAGTAAATATTTTATTTCCGTTGAAGTACCTAAATGTCATCCAACAAATATAACAGAAAATTAAATGTTATACTATATTACGAGGGTTGTACCGAAAGTAATTAAAAAGTAGGCATAACTACTTGAATAATGTTAAAATAATTAAAAACAGAGGTCGTTTATATTGCACATGTTGTTGTCTTTCTTCATACAAAGGTACTACTCAACATAGTCTCCATAAGAAACGATGCATATGCGCCATCGTTGAACCTAACTCTTGAATCCTCTTTGAAAAAATTCAGGCGTGGACTGTTGTGCCCACTTCTTCACAGTCACTTTAAGCTCGTCTGTCTCATAAAATCCTTGTAACCGGAGACTGTCGTTTATTGGACCGAACAGGTGGAAGTCAGAGAGCACCAGATCTGGGCTGTACAATACTGATCGCCTGATTTGTTGGCAAAGATGTGTGGTCTCGCATTGTCATGGTGAATGTGGATCCCTTTCAGATTCTTGTTCGGTCTCTTCCTCCTTATGGCTTCTCTAAGCTTCTTGAGTGTCTCAATATACAACTCGCTGGTCACGGTACGGCCACGTTTCAGAAATTCAAGGAGAATGACACCCTGTCATCCCAAAAAATAGTCACCATGACTTTCTGTGCTGATCGCAGGCTCTTGAACTTCTTAGGCCTTAGTGAAGAGGTGTGACGCCATTCCTTGGACTAATTCTTCGTTTTCGGAGCGTAAAGATAAGCCCACGTTTCATCCCCTGTCACCAGATCGAAAACACAAACGTGTTTTCATTGGCTTCAAACACTTACAGCAGATCAGAGCAGACTTCCACCATTCTCTTCTTCAAATCGTGTGTCAATTGCCGAGGTACCCACTTTGCACACACTTTCCTATACTTTAAGTCTTCCACCATCTTCTGTATGGAATTGTGACCACAGTTCAGTTGTGCAACAAGCTCACGGATCGCGACTCGTCTCTACGTGCGAATCAGTTCATCCACTCGCTGAGAATTCGTGTCAGTGGTCGCAGATGATGGTCTCCCACTGCGTGGTTTGTGTTCATGCTCGTGTCCCCTTCTTTTAAGCTTTTTCATCCATCTGTACACATTGCTCTTGTCAATGATGTCATCGCTGTAAACATTCTGTAGCCTTCTGTGGATGTTAGAGAGCCTGCACTCTTCCTTCGTCAAGAACTCAATGACGGCACGTTGCTTCTGCTTGGATTCCATTATTTTCCTGCAATGGATGGAGTCCATTATTTACCTAATAATAGAGGAAGGGTTACTTTACCAACATGTGCAATTTGAACGACCTCTGCCAGTTAATAAAAAAAGTTATGCCCACTTTTGCATTACTTTCGGTACAACTATCGTACAAGCAATGATATCGAACTTATGCCATTACAGAACAGAATATTTCTGTCTTTTGACAGATTCGTGTCATCAAAGAATAGTTTCGAGAAAACTGAGTTTATTTATTTCATTTCTGAGTGACGACCAGTCGACCACCATGAGCAACTCCTAGGGTTATAAGCAGTCGGCCGTTCCTGATTTGGGGCCACTGGTTCCGGGAAAGGTACATCATCGGACAAGCCCAACACCCATGTTGCCCACCGGAATTCAGGCACGGGACCAATGGGAGGACTGGTCAGAAGAAGCTACAGCGTAGATCATTCGCTCCCTGGAGAGGCAGAAACTGTATTTTAAAATATAGAAGTAAAGTTTTTCAGATTTGTTCCGACTTTTTAGGCATTGTGCTAAATGACATTAATACAGAATGGACCGATCTTTACTGAGAAATATTTTGCATTGCTGTTTAAATTACTAATTGCTGTGTTATATAATGCTAAAGTGATCACGTTCATAAAATGCGTTTATATGCAGATGTAGGTATACAAGTACAAATAATACAAATAAAATAATGGATCTGATACATGAGCTGCTGATACTATGTCACGTACGTATCCACGAGAAAGGACCTGGGCGTCTGGAAATCCTCCCTCGAAGTGTTTAAACATGCGTCTTAAAGATAGACAGTTTATTGCAGTACTCTTGAATAATCGCAAACAATGCATTTAAACAGGAGCTTTTGCAAATTATTAAACTGATGTAAATATTCATGATTTGGTGTAGAAGTCTGCACTGATCGGGCTGGGTTGGGGTGCAAAGAAAGTGAAGCATAATGAACCGGGGTGGAAGATGAAAAAGTAGGCTAACGGGTGCAGTGCAGTAGTTTAAAGATGAAAAGTAGTTTAAAACATCTTCTACAAAATTATTAACATTTACGTGTAAGTAGATATGCAGTGTACAAAATTTATACGTAACGATTGGTTACAGTTAAAAGCAAGAAGGCATTTTGTAAAATTTTAAACTCTTAAAACGCGTGAAGAAATAGCTATTTTTTCCTCTATGTGTTCATGGAATTAGAAAACAATATATTGCATGCACACATGTGTGTGTGTGTTTGTGTGTGTGTGTGTGTGTGTGTGTGTGTGTGTGTGTGTGTGTGTGTGTGTGTGTGTGTGTGTGTGTTTGTGTGTGTGTGTGTGTGTAGATGGTACGGGCATACATGTATGCCCGTACCAACTGTCATCAAATTCTGTCGTGTGGATTTTGCGTTATTCATGATTTGTGGTGTTTTGGACACATTAATTTTGGACACCAAAAATTGCATACCTATATATGCAATTTTTCTGGACCCCCTTCCTCAAACAGAAATCTTGGATACGTTCCTGAGCTATGTACCTGCTGATAAATAGGTAAAACAATTTATTTATTAAAGTAAGGCAGGTAAAATAAGGGATTCTGGGAAAAATGCAAAAAGAATTCAACTCTTGCATGCTTATATACATTCGTGATAATCTTGTATGGCATCATTAAGAAATAAAAACACTTGAGACAGCGGCAGTGAAAATTCTGTCAGATGTCTGACAGGACTGACATTTATCGTCACATACAACTAAGTTGTGTAATGGTGACTCCAGCTGCTTAGTTTGCAGTTTTTTACAAATGTAAAAAGTCGGTTTCCTCTAAACTCAAAATGCCCTTCAGTTTTTGATTGAAAAAATTACCAATTGTAGCAATGATGACTGAAATTGTTAAATCTGTCTAATCAAATCCTACAAGATATTTTTCAACAGCTTAGAGTTTCACAGAATCTAAATTTAATACGAGTGTAAAGTTCATCTTTATAAAGATGTTTCTTTTTGAGTATTAAACGAAACATAGCTCTATTTAGAAATATCACTGCTTTTTTTTTACAGATTTTCCCTGAAACCTTGCATCACATGTAATAAGCATCCAAAGAATTTAGAACACATACGTATTTGACCAATGGCTAAGGGCAAATGAAGAATTAATTAGATAATCTAAGTAACTTATCGTCGAAAGAGATATCAATTTAATAATATTTTCTCTTCATTTTAGTTTCAAATAGCACAATATAGATTATCAAAAACTTACACAAATTTTGTAGTTATACTATATATTGTAAATTTTACGTTGAAAGATGTGGAAATCGAAGGATTTGTCTCAAGTATTTCATTAGAAACTGCAAGGTTTTCATTTGAAGCTAACTACTTCTTATTACAAGAGAAATTTACTTATATCTCAGAATTTTTAGTCTGCAGAAAAAATATTTTGTAAAAGTATTTTTGGGATTTCACATTTGTTTTATACGTCTTCAGACAGACATAAACCACACTTCCATGCAAAATATATTTGAGACTTCACCTTTGCTTTACACACCTTCAAACAGAAAAAAAATATGAACGTAGAATAAAATTTGAAACAGTTTTGCTGCTTTTTCAAACATAAATAAGTATAACTTAACTTAAATGAAAATGTACAGCATGTATTCAAATAAATATTGAAAAACATATTGTAGTAGTGTAACAGTGGGGAAAATGATATAGTGCCATGCTAAAAAATGCATGCAGGCAAGACAAGAAACAAACTCTTTTGAACATTGCTTTCTAAAATTTGTCTACTAAGATGTCATACAGGAAACACAGAAACATAATGATCAGAATTTACTTGTTATAAGTAAATTAAAATATTGTTATAATATTTGAAACACGTAACAGAAGCGGCAAACCGAAATACAGTATCTTACAGAAATGGAGTTAGCTAGTAACAAATTTTGTAATTGTGTGTTTTTGACTCAGTTTTTGGAAATATGTCGGTGGAGAATTGTGAAAATAATAAAAATGAATTAATGTCAAAAGTTTTACATAATGAGAGTCATATTTAGTAGAGCTTTTAAAAGCTGCAGTCGTACAAAAAGTTAAATGCGATACTCAATAAGCCAGCCATTCCGACTCGAAATCTTTTCCTACACATAACTGCTTTTCAGGCTTACCAATTTTTGCGAATAATCTGCCGAGCTCCGCTTCATTGCAGTACCAAAATTAATGTGTGTTTGTTTTTCGGAATAGGTTGAATAAAATACATAGGTTCATGACAAGCGCTTCAAACTGAGCGTTGATACACTTGCGCTAAAGATGAAGCGATCAGGTTGTTTTTTTATTGAATCCATCTAATTTCGAATATATTTTACTGGCATTGTAGACCTCGTATGCACAAACTCTTTGTTTTAGAAAGAAGGTATGTTGTAAATTTTAAATTGATAATAGGTTATCGTACGCAAAATGAGCAGTACGCCAGCTTCCTCGTTAGAGATTCTTACGAAATTCCGGGTGCAAAGTTTAGAAGAATCAGTTTTGGGAAGTTTCATAATACTGAGATAGGTGCACTGTAAATGGATCCACCAAGAAAAAAAAGTTTAGAAAGCCACGCACACACTGTATATGGATCCACCAAGAAAAAAAAAAGTTTAGAAAGCCACGCACACACTGTATATGGATCCACCAAGAAAAACAAAATTTCAGTTCTGATAGCGATCATCAGGTGTGGATTTTCGGATTCATTGGAATAAAGTGAATACAAAGTGTTTGCTCTATTTCGGCAATACAAGCTGGAATACAAAAATCAATTTAAAATTTTAATACTGTCACCTGACGTTTGATTGTATATAAGATTGAGATCTACTTGATTTCAACAATATGAGGTCGCGAAAGTGTACCGAAGTCATCTCTTTCTCCAGCATCATTGTGACCAGAGGTAAATCTTTAAGCAGAACTATAGAACGTGAATTTCGGGGCACTTGAATGCTATAATGATAGATCTGTTGTAATTTTCGTTTCTAGAAAGCGAATGGTTTTCAAGTGGTAAGAAGAATCTGAGATGGAGTTACCACCTGTCAGTTTTTATTATTCATAGTAAATTCAAACTAGCTCTTAATGGAAGCAATAAAATATTTCAAATTTGCAAGTATTGAGTCACTTCATCGATACATTCTTTTGATTTCTGGAGGTGAAGCGATGTACTAGCACCTGAACCTACAGTAGCCAGCATTCAAAATTTTCTTCTGCACCTAAGCATCTGCATGGCTCTAATGCTGGGCAAATTCATGTTATGTACAAAATGAGATCCGCTAAACTGCAATTCGGAGACTTTCAATTCCAAACGCCTGAAATGTCTCGTAGTCTGGAAGGACCATCTTGCAATTTTTGCACTGATCAGTAAAAAGGAAAGAAGAAAAATGTTTATTATGTAAGCATTTACATTTGTGATTCTTTGATCAGAACATCCATGGTTGCTTCTACCGTTTATCGAAATTCAGAGGGCGTGGTTGAAAACTGATTGATATACAAGTACATTAAGCAATATAAGGGAATGTGATGCAGCAAAATATCTGGCCTCGTGTTTTACGAGAATTCGAGAGATTTCTTTAATGCGTCTTAAAAACCTAATTGAATTCTCAACGTATACGGATCGAGGAATTCGAAAGGTATTCCAAACATTTTCACCTTCTTCAGCAGCGTATGTGCTACAGTCTCATTTATTTTTATTTCAAAATTTTGCACAACAGCTTTTCATTGCACCTAGCACTTTCGACTTCGAAATATTAAGAGCTATTAAGCAAAACTTTACCGGGAAATGAAATCAAGAAAACGTAAAAAAATATATATTTCCAGCTTCTATTTCGCGCTTTCAGTGTTACTTTGGTATTGCGGTGAAGCCAGTTGAATACTATAGAAGACACATAATTTTGGATGGCAGCTAAGCTGACAAATCCAAACTGCTGCCTATAATTTTGCTGAAGCACAAGGTTACGATTTAAATGCTACCAAGCTGATTTCTGTTCAGTATTTTTTAAATTCATTACGCACTTTTAGGTGCATTGACAAATTATCGTACATGAGCAGCGTTCAGACAACTGGGAATCCAAACTTATTTGTCGCAAATATATTTGCAGATATTATTAGCAATTTTTCTAAAACGCTTACGAGTTTGTTCTGAGTCGTTTTCATTGATGGTTGCACAATGCATGCCGTATACCGAACGCATCATAGTTAATCTAACATTCGCCACACAATCCGAAACTTGCAACAAGCGATTTTGATATTTACTTGAAATGAAGGTAGAATTTTTGACATGGAGATATCTACGCAGATCTGCAACAACTTCTGTAATTCACCAGTGATATGAATACACCTACAACCTACACAAAATGCATGCTCTGCCAAGGGCTTTGCAGCTAGGAAAAGAAGACTCGAAATGTGTGGAGACCCGGCGAATCTGTGTTGAAAAGGCAATAATTTCCATTTCTGTATCATTAATGATTTAAGAAAACATGGAGATTTAATAATCTGAAAGCACCTCACATGCTCATAGCAACGCCTTTCAAAAGAGTTTACATTACTAATACATCACACAATCAAGAATGAAATTCAAATCAATTTGCTCTGTTGGTAACGATACAGAAATACCACCGTTCTACTACTTTCAATATTTACAACTGATATTTTGAAAGAAATTATTTAAACATTTTCTCAGTTACAATACTCCCCTCTTTGCCGCAGTACATTAAACATAGCCAGGATTCACTGAGAAAAACACAGTGACATGGTTAAGCGTCTTAGAAAAGGATGTTACAGTAGACAATGCTTATATGATTATAGGAACTTGGAATTGCGATAAAATTTAACATAATGTCAGCATGACTTTCGTAAAGTGATTTTGCTATGTTTCATCGATTTTTAGTATCCAGCCTCTCCCCCCTTACTCCTTCCACTTGTCAAAGGTATACTTTTCCAATTTTATGTATTGAGTTCTGGAAATTGTAATCATCACTTTCAACATGATCAGTCTCAGACATGCACGCGCGCACTTTTAAAATCATCAAAATTCAGAGCTTTATATTTCGGACGATTTCATCTGGAAGATTTTTCTTCTTAAAGGCCTTCATTGCAAATCAGTTGAAATAATTTTGATCCAACTTTGAGAAAGTTCTACGTGGTTTTGGGTTCAAGAATAACTTCTTAATATGACACTTAAACAGCTCTGCTTTTTTCACATAATACAGTACGTGTAATCAAAAAAGTAAGAATATTTACAGTACTTAATTTGGTACGTTTAAATTACTTATTTGTTGAAGTTTCTTTGTAAGGCGTACTATCCGGGTACGTGACTTGTATAATGTATATCAACCTGCTAATATGCACGCTCATCTTTTTTTATTGTAAGCACGAGTTCTTGTTTTTGTTATTTTCTTAATGAGTGATTTTTTTACCTTCCCTTTTTGTCATCCAAGACAGGATTTATATAAGTTGCAAATTTTTTATCCGGATAATCAACTCAATTTTTTTCGTTGATGCTAAACTCTTGAAAATACTACAAAAAAATTTCTATTGTCTTTGATATTTTATCGGCTATCATCTAACCTGCATCTTCAAACCTTTCAGCGTTTGAAGATGCATGGTTACCAGCTAGTGAAGGAAATAACAGGTTATCCATTTGAGAAAGATGTCATGTAGCGTGAACTTTTCTCTGTAGGAATCTTTTATCTTACACAATTAATATTTTTAATGAACTTGAAATTTTAGTGATTTCAAATGATATCATCAAGTGTACGCTTGACTTCGCGTGTGTATTTGTAGAACCCTGTTGGGAAACTAACTAAGAACAATTTTATCTATAAATTGCCATTTGTGAACTTTTTTGATAAATATAATTCTAATATGAAATGTTCGAAGTAGCTTTTACTATTAATCGTAATGTACCTGAGTGTCAATTTGTTTTCATAGGTTTCATTGTGAACAGAAGAGAAATTACCGTTATGGAAAGGAGATTCGATGCTTCTTTTAGAATTTTACTAAGACGCTGACACAAGTATCGGATAACTCCCTTATGAAGACAAACTAGATACAACTCCTGTCTCACTCTGCTACGATGTGGATTCATGTGAGATATTCAGTAGCACTGTCATGCACATAATTAGCGTAAAAGTGTAGATTTTAGTTAACATACACTATATTGACAAAAGTCACAGGTCACTGAGCGGATCCGCTACGTTGTTAAGATGCGCGGTGCAGCTGAAAACGGTATAAAAACAAGCCTGCAGCTGACCGCGACCATATTGTTGGGTGATATATTAGTGGGTTGTCCATAAGAGAAACCGAGAGGCGTTTAAACATACCGAAGTCAAGCTTTTTGGATGTACTGAATAAGTGGAAGACACATGGCGTTCCTGAAGCAGCAAAACGTACCGACAAACCAAAGAAAATCAGTGATAGATGACGCCGAAGCCTCAGGAGAATCGTTACAGCTAATCGACGGAGTACTGCACAAGACCTTAGTGTACAGGTGAGTAAAAATGCTGGAGCCTCGGTATGTACACGAACCATTCGCAGAGAACTTCATTCCATGGGATACCGTGGTCGTGCATCTGTTCATAAGCCTTTCATCTCCTCTCGGAATGCTACTCGTCGTTTAGCATGGTGTAAAAAACATTTATCGCGGACCGTAGATTAATGTAAACGGGTCCTATGGACTGATGAATCCAGATACACGATCCATCAGTCTGATGGCCGTGTGTGGGTATGGTGGCAGCCGGGGGAACGCTATTTACCACAGTATACTGTTCCTACTGTCAAGTTTGGAACCGGCAGTGTACTCGTGTGGGGGTGTTTTTTGTGGTATGGTTCCGGCCCTTTGGTTATCCTGGACAAACCTGTTAACCAGCACGTCTACCTCGATATTCTGGACAATTATGCCCTACCAACTCTGTGGCAAAACTATGGAACCGAGCCTTGTAGGTACCAGCAGGATAGTGCACCGAGCCATAAAGCAAGTACTGTTACGGCGGGGTTTAACGATGATTACGTATCGTGTGTGGACTGGCCAGCACAGAGCCCTGATCTTAATCCCATAGAGCACCTATGGGATGAATTACAGCGCTGCATCAGAAGTTTGGAAGCAAGGCCTACTACTAAGCAGCAGTTAGCGGCAGCATTATGTACTAAATGGGAGCACATACCTATCGCTGTGTTCCAAAACTTTGTCGAAAGTATGTCTCGATGGGTCAGTGCATTCATTAAGGGCAAATGTGGACCGACACCGTACTAATGCATGTCAATAAATGCTATGTTGTGTTTCTCTTTTAGGTGTTCGGTGACTTTTGTCATTGTAGTGTATTTATGTGACTGCGCAACTCATGACATGAACAGATAATGTAACTAAAGATTTATTTCGTTTCTATTTTCGAAGCTATCTTTCACGCTTCTCAGTTTGGTACCTTTTGCCCTGCAAAATTCCTCTTAACAATTAACCAGAAATAATTCTTTGTTACCCTAATTTAGACTATATTACATTTTGCTTCTGCTAGAATTATTTCTCATTCCTACCTTAGTCTCCCTCATTTCGAATAAAATGCAATTTTTCTATTTGCATTGAGTTAAAACATGTGGAAGGCTACATTGTCACCCAAAGAGTGATCTATAATGATTGCTATTAGTCATCAAAGTGGGGAATAATAAAGGATAATCCACATCTTCATTCACTATACACACAACGAAAGTACAACAAATCAGATTTTATGACGCAATATAAGATCTGTGACAACTTCGGAATAATAATTTGTCAAATCCGCAATGGACAGCGTCGCTACTTTGTCATTTTCTGATAGTATTATGCACCATCTCCTAAGCGTAGACTTTCATCTTCAAAAGCATGATATGTGTTTCACTGACAGGTCGAGAAAATATGAGGGATGTGGAAATCTATGTCATCCCACGTGTTTAACAATGCAAGAGCAGTGACTGCGCTATGCTCTGTCATGCAGCAAAATTCTGACAGTTAGAAGCAGCAACGGTGGGCATTCTAAATGAGACAGCACGATTGAGTACAACGTTAGGTCATCGAAAAGAGAAACGGGAATGTTCGTCGTATTTTTCGGTAATTATTACATGGTTTTCTGGGTATCTTCAATGTGTGTTCATAAGGTTGTTCCATTAGTAAAAAGACACTTTTGAAAAGAGCACAGGAATTAAATATCGATAAAGCACACTGTCACACTGGGGCTAAAGAACGGTATAATTAATATATTACAAGTTTTAAGCATGAGATAAGTAAATTAGATTTGAGTAACTCATCGATCACTGAAAATCCAGGTATAATTACCGTTGCATTGTATACATATATTTTTATTGGAGGTTTAACGACCACCGTGAGCAGCTCAATGGGTTATAAGCAGTCGCCCGTCCCTGATTTAGGGTCACTGGTTCCAGAGAAGGGTGAGGGCCAATGCCGTAAGACAAACACAACATCCATGCCTCACCGGGATCCGATCTCGGACTTTTTTCGGAAGAATTATCGTATCGGCGTTGCACTGTATATGCAGCATTTGCCGACGAATAGAACGAATCATTCTGGTAAATCTCACAGTATAACATGGTAGACCGCTCAGCAGGCATAAAACGTTTTCAAGGGAAAATTACGAAATAAGTTCAATCCAAACTTCCTGGTTATTAATTTCAGTTCCATATTAATTTATGTACAATGCTTTTACGAGAACTGAAGAGTAAGCGATTTATGGAAAGAATCTAGAGGTAACCGTTACTTTTTGGGGCAACAGATATCAAGCGAGGGGCACATGAAAAAAGTAATCGGCGTATAGCCCTTGGCTGGAAAACATTGAAAGAAACAGTACAAGTTTCAAGGACAATTTATTATTACCTCTTAAAAGAAAAGTGTTTAATCAATGCACTCGTCCAATTCTTACGTAGCGAGCATAGACTCAAACTAACAAATACATACAGAGTCTACAGACAACTAAAAAAGCATAGAAAGATGCATCATTGGGGTAACCAGAAAAGATGCGAAAATGAATACATAAGTCAGGGACATGACCAGAGTGGAAGATATGATCAAGGTAAAATCCCTGAAATTCCAATGTGCTGGACATATTGCTAGAAGAACTGGAATACGAAAGCATCTCGGAGTGACATGGGGGAGACTAGCTCAAGGCAGAGCTAGTCAATCCACTGCTGATGAATGTCTTTCCAGAGAAACTCGGAAAGACCTTCATCTAGCAGTGGATTGATAATGGTTGACGATGATGCTGATGGGGTGGTTAAACATAGGAGGGTTATAAGAAGCCGTTTCAGCAGTGAAAAGAAAACAAGATGTCAGCATATTTGAATTAGCTAAAGATCTGACATAGGAGTTATGTCCTTAACATTTAAAAAGGGAAAATATTGTGCCATTTTTTTAGCCATCTGTATGCATGAACATAATGCAACTTACAAAGCGTACCGCCCTGAAAAACAACGTTTTAATTCCGCATTATCATTGTATAGAAGAAGCACAACTGCTAAAAGAGTACTGCAACTTGATAGATAAATTCTGTGAGGTAAGGCGATCTAGGATCACAGTTAAGTAACTCTAATCGAATACTAATTACTCCATCCAGGGTATTTCACACAACGTTGTTGTGCGATCCGGTATGGATTCCACTTCGCGTAACTTTCAAACGGTAGGAAGTTTGACAAGCCAAAGGCGAGGCAGAACACTTAGTATATAATAAGCACATGTATAACGTACAAGTTTGTAGCCGCGAATGGCTGAGTGGTTAGCAGTTCAGACTACCAATGCATGGTCCTCGGGTTCGTTCCTGGGCTGATCTTGCGGAGGTGGTGTGATTTGCTAACAATCACTGAATATTCGCCGTGCATCGGATGAGCACGTTAAGTGACGGCCCCCAGGTTAGACCCACTGGTTGAATGGGTATCCTTTCCTATGCCCTCCCCCTGAAATTCTCTCACCCCTCTATGTACAATATCGTACTTGTATAGTGGCGCCATCTACTGTACTCTGATCTCAATACAAACTGTTCTGTCAAAGTCGCTAGACTTGCTCTCATTACTTCCGTTTCTGTGTCCTGCCCAAAAGTCGAACTCGCTGTAGGTGGCTGGGACCTAAAATCTACTCACTGTGGACGGAAGTCCTACAAGAAAATGACTCATACCTGCGTACAAGTTTGTCCGCGCCGGGTATCGACTCCGGGTCCCCCTCACTCAGGAGTAAGCCCCTCCCACAACTGAACTACGCGGACACGTGCTCTTACTGCTATCTGTCTTTATCTTATATGCAACCTGCAATGCAGGCACGTCACATCCCCCCCCCCGAAGAGGGCCGGGAACATCTGTCGCTGTAGCATCAGCTGAAGAACGTGCATTTGAGAAATCCCAGACAATTTGGTGTGTGGAACGTTACATCACACTGATTTATTTTTTCGACGCACTGAAGAAGGGATCCTTATTTTTCTTGTCTCGCCGTGTGGAAAGAACATCACATTACTGCGAGAAACGTAACAGCCGGGTCATCCTGAAAGTTTGGGCGCCAATATAACGTACAAGTTCGTCCGCGTCGGGCATAGAATCAAGATCCCCTCACTCCGGAATAAGTCGCTCTCCCAACTAAGCTACACGGACACGTGCTCTCACTGCTATCTGCCTTTATCTCATGTGCATCCTGCGGTGCAGGCATGTCACACATGTTTTATGTCATTATGATCGAGCTGTCAGGGTACTTTCGTATGTGTACAGTAATATTTTACTCTTGAACTGCAGTGAGAACTTATATTGTTAGCGCTGGTTACGCTTTTCCTGAAAATAAAAACATTGAATATAAAAATACAAATAAATTTTTAATGAAAAAAAATAGGACTATAAAGCTGTTGCGTGAACTGCCGTATAACAAGTTAAACACTGTGCAAGGTTATTATCTTAAGCTTTGGAGTTAAAAACATTTTAGGGGATCTTCATTACCGATTCTATTAGCATTTTCCGACCAGATTTATATTATGAATTGCTTGTGCTATCAAAGTTTTTTGAGGGGGGGGTAACGCTTCTTTGAGAAAATCTAAGAGTTACAGTTGGTCACTCGTACCTTATGCTGGGCCGCTGGTTCCAGGGGAAAGCCAAAACCAGAAGAATCAAATACGCACACCTCTAATTGCTTTATTCGGTACTGGAATCCGGGATCAGCTCGGACGACGGGTCAACGCTTAAACCACCGCACCAGTGGGTTGCCTATCAGTTTTAAATGTTCACTATGCGCATGGGAACCTTGGTGCATGTATCTTCCTGCCGCTCCGAGTTTCTTCCTGCCGCGCCGAATTTCTTCGTGCCGCTCCGAATTTCTTCCTGCCACGCCGAATTTTTTCCTGCCGCGCCGAATTTCTTCGTGCCGCTCCGAATTTTTTCCTGCCGCTCCAAATTTCTTCCTACCGCTCCGAATTTTACAAATACTCTATTTGCTGTTAAACTTTGATGAATGTCCGAAACCGAAGGACAAAACACCGACAGGGACGGTGAAATGAATGATTTAAGGTAACATGGAGTTCAGCCCAAGGTAACATGGAATGATTTAGGGTACAATGGAATGATTTATAATACTTCCTGCCGCTCCGAATTTTCGTAAATACTTTTTTCTAAGTGAATCAGGTGACGCCATTTTAACGTAAAACAAATTTTTTTTTCTGATTTAAAGAAGACACTTGCAATTTTTTTTTTTTGAGGTTTAACGACCACCATGAGCAACTCAATGGGCTATAAGCAGTCGCCCGTCCCTAATTTAGAGTCACTGGTTCCAGGGAAGGGAGAGAGCCAGTGCCGTAAGACAAACACAACATCCATGCCTCACCGGGATTCGAACCCGGACCCCTTCCGACGAATGATCAGAGGCCAACGCCTTAGACCACTGCGCCACCGGGGCGGCCACTTGCAATGAAAAATTACCGAACATATGCCGTAGGAAGTGTCAAAAGAGAATTCTAAACATCAAATCATACAAGGAGCTTTCCCCAAAGATCACGGTGCCAAAACTAAAAGTACGAAATAACTGGTAACTTTCTCATTTTGACAACCTCAAGGTAGGAAACGATAATCGCCATTAGTTTTTTACAGGTTAATTAAGATTTCACTAAATTGTCCTTCCACTTTTATGAAATTCATAGCATCCAGCTTGCCTTATTTTCCTGCGGGCAACATTCACTCTTGTTGTTGCTTTACTGATGATATACTTTGCAAAAATATCATTCTTTCAGTGATAAACCTCGCTTACTACAATCTTCTACCGAAATGAGAAAGTCTAAGCTTTGTATGAACAGGAAGTTCCACTATTTTGCGTATGTTCCTAGAGTGATTAAGAAAATTGTACACATCTAGGGTATAACTTAAAACTCTTTATAAGAGTAATAACTCAACTAATCTATTTAGAAACCCACAAAAAGGAGGTTTGAAAGTAATGACGAAATAAGGCCAACAGTGAAACAATGTATAGTTTACCAATTTATAAATTTTGTATGCGGCTTGGTAAGCTAGCAACGGGCTTTGAATACAACTTGGTGTGACTGACTCTCTTGGAACCGTGTGCTAGAACTTAATAAGATTCACGGAAAAAACAATTGTCATGAATGATGGAGTCAAAAACTAAGTGTAACCTTTTAATGCCAAATCTTCAGTTCTAACATGCATAAGCATGATTACAGTTCAAGTAGCGCATTTATTCTCTGAAGCAGTGTCATTTCTAGATTAAGTAGTTTCACTTCACACAAAATACCTAATTTATAATGTTTTTTTTTTTTTTTACCTTTCCATGAAATTGCCTTGGTCTGTTTGCTGTCAAATGCCAAGAAATTATTATCACAATATGAATATCCAAACTTATATGTACATAGTAATTTGCTACGTATTTAAGATGAATAACGCACCTTAAAATTTTTAAGGAAGCACCACGCAATTTCTATGGGCACTTTTTAACGACACTAAATAACAATGTGTGCGCCAGCTTCTGATTTGCTATCTCTTTTATCCAGTGCCACCTTATAGTCTGTAAGGCTTCACAGACTATGCCTTTGTAAGTTAACGTTTAATTATCTCTCAGGGAGTATTTAAATATATGTCATTACGTTCAAAACATTACTTGTGTTCAGAAACAAAGAAACTCAAGAAATATTGCTGAAGTTTTGATAATTGCATAATTTTTTATTATTAATACAATTTTGTTTAAGTTAAGTATTCTTATATTGTTTTGGTAGAATTTCATCTAAATCAGATGCTATCTTTACAGGTATGCCTATCATATACCATAAATTAATTTTATCTTTGAAATATTAAGGAATCCTTTTGCGTCGTTCTTTGACTTTGAATTAACCATAACAAAGACCGAAAAAATCAAGCATTCGTGCAGTGAAAAAAATAGGGTAAAAAAAAAACTTTTTCTGTTGTTATGTCTCCACGTTCATACCTGCCTTTCTCTCATAAAATCTGAGTTCTTCTTTAAAGAATTCTAGAGTTCTTCAGCGCTGTCAAGACAGCAATCAGTACATATTCTGATGAAGAAGATTTTCATAAGGATTAGATAGCCCTGATGAAAAGCTATGATTAAGACTGAAGTCATCACCTTCCACAATGGGTAGAGATATCTAGAACGTTAAAAACTCACCTATTATAAAAAAATCTGCTTATTTAATTACCAAAGAGAAACTAAAACAGCTTTTACGTGTGCCCATGTACAAAAAAATAAAAAAATCCTCTGTGAAAAGCTCATTGTTCCTGAAACTCAAAGGAAATAAATTTCTCCATCTCATTCAAATCTTGGACACCTGAAAATGACAAGCATAAAGTGCATGCGTGTGCGCACCTAACGCCGCTCAAGTTGTTTTTGTTATTATAATTTAATGGATGTTTTTAAATTTTTTTCACAGACGCAAGGTCATTCTACGTTATATTCATGCTTTACGATATTTTTTACTAGCAATGAGCTATTTTTCTTGCAGGATTGTATCCTTCCATGAATGAATCTACAGAATTGAGTGTTAAACTTCCGGTTGTATTACGAGCTGTTTCGCGTTACTATAGACAAAAGTACATTGCCGTTTAGTGCAAGCACCAATTGACAACATAACTAGCGCCTAAGAACTGATTTTCCACGGAGAAACCAATGAAGAAACTGAAAACTTTATGACCATTACTTTGAACGAAAAGTCCAGAAATTTGCTAAAAAGACTTTCTTATAAAATTTTGTTACACTACCTTACAAACGAGACTGAATTATCTAAAAAATTCTAAATATTTAATACAGCTGGTGAAATAAATGTTTTTAAAAGCAGGACAAGATAAATTCAGATAAAATAAATAAATACAGGCCGTTAATAATACTTTTCCTTTTATTTTCGAACTCATTATACACCTTTTTCTGTTGAAAGATGAAAGACAAAGAATTAACCAAATTTTTTAGCTCTGTAGTCGTTATATCATTCAGAGCTCAACTCTTATATTATACTTCTATAACTCGCCTGTGATTTCCCCTGAATCAAAACCCACTTCTAATTTTAATGTGAGCGAAGAATTTTTCTGCCGCATTTTTGCATATACATTTTTCACAGTTTTGTTAAACTCACCGGGAAGGTGCTGACGGAATTAGCTTACTACTGTGTTTACGGATCACGCCATTAAAAATTTCGAGGTATTTCTTGATGAAAAAAAGATATTAACACCTTTGGAGATAAAGGGAAACCAAAATAAATAGAGTCGTTCCGATGGTTGAGAAAATTTCATCTAGAGAAAGGGTCTCAAGGTCTCTTTTGAAAGAATTATTTTGCAACTTTTTTTAAAAACCTTGCTTAATTTTGACTATCGAACTTTTTAATCCGCACTCCCATGAATTAACTGGTGACTACAGCGCTCCCAGTTCGTACAGCCTTATAATTTAGCGTAAGCCCAACATTGAGCCACCATCTTCTATTCCTGAAAAACGCTGTTTCAGTGTTGGGCCTATGTTAAATTGCAAGGCTGTGGTACCTGGGTTCCTATTAAAGAGGAAAACCATTGTCCACGTCCTATATATAGAGAATACCTACTCGTTTTCGAAAGCACAAATCATTCTTCATGCCACAATGTACTTGAAAGCTATCTGAATGAAACGCTATGAAACAAAAACTTATTTCACTCAGTTATTAACAGAAGAAGTTTTATAGAACAAACTACAAAAGTGAAACAATATTTTAACTATGAAATTATATGGAACCTGAACCATAATGTTACACCGATGAAAGAGACTAAGTGAAACAGTATTTTTGGAATGGATACCAGAATGCCATTCAACAATGATCACATTTTGACGAGATTTGGTGACAGTATTGAGGGATTTGAGTCAGTATAAAACAAGAACTCGAATATTGTTGATTAGAAAATACTACAATTGTAATTATTGTATTTTTACACCAAGAACGTAATTTGTTTTGTTTTTTAACTTTTTGAATTTACAGACTCACGCCGAAACGACTTAGGCCGGCGAGACGGAACACACAGTCGGGCTATGAGCGGAATGCCATTCCGCGATATTTCTAGACGAATTGCACGAGAAGTATTCGTTGTTACTGAATGGAGTAAGAAGAAGAAGGCATGCTCTTCAAAGAACAAATCCAACGTTTTCCACAAAAGGTTCAACCGGCACGACAGAAGGATGGTTTTAGCGAAACATTCATCCACTTCTGACGAGGATAGGATAAGAGTGTTATTATGTTCCATCTGGTTCTAGCGCCATTTCTCAATCATTTGCTGGAAACGTAGGTTAAATGTCAAGTCATACTGGTCTGTTTGCCTTTCATTCCTTCAGATCAGCAAGCACGTTTTCAGTGACGTAATGTACATACGACTAAAGTACGGAATTTCGTTTATGAGTGTTTAGCGATGAGACCCGTTTCCTTCACGGCGTGAGTATGGAAAAATGTCGGTCAGAACTGACGGTAAAAGAGTAAGATACAAATCGCATAACTCTCGGCGTAGTGGTCACGGGAGCCACCACATATGACCTGCAGGACGATATGACAGCCCATTATTATGGTGGAATATCATAAATCCAGCGGTCAACACGTTTATGACTAATACGGGTAATATGATGCTACAGCGGGATAATGTCCTCCCATAAACAGCCAACACTTCCAAAATGGTCTTAAAGAATATGAATACTCTTTTATGGCTTACCAGATCACGCGATCTATTCAGAGTTGAACATTCTGGAAGATGACTGTAAGGCACGTGACCTCATTTTCGACAAAAATAGATACCGCAAGTTGACATCAAACACAACTGTAATGGAATGAACGTCAATGTTATCGCTTGTGTTGAAAAACGTTGAGGTAAAACCTAACATTAATTTTCGGAAGTAGGAGCATTTTTCCAGGTCTCAAAACGATTAACCCTGTAATCACTTTTTTCCTACATTATATCAAACTTTGGTCAGAATAGGAAAATTCTTCCGCTTCTGGTTCGATTTCTATATCATTTAAAGCACTACGCAACACCACACGAAAGCACGAATGCACTTTTAAACAGAAAAGGAACCTTTAACATCACAAACACATATGACGCGCAAAAGATGTACTGTTCCTTCTTCCTTTAACATAACTGATACAAGACGAAAAATGAATATACTCCTCTTTCTTCCTTTAACATCCCTGATACAAGACGAAAAATGGATATACTCCTCTTTCTTCCTTTAACATCCCTGATACAAGACGCAAAATGAATATACTCCTCTTTCTTCCTTTAACATCACTGATATGTACTATGCAAAAAGGATACACTCTTAATTATTTCCCGTGTTAGTTTTTTTTTTGTTCCTTCAACGTTGTTTTTAAAGTAGATTATAATAAATAACTTTCTAGTCTTGATGTTAGACTTTAAGTGTGGCCGTCATGCACTACGGAGAGAATAAGAAAAACGAAATCTGAGAATTGCGGTAAATCACGTGGTCAATTTATGGACATTGAGCTACTGCTACTGCAAAGATCCTAGTGTCACAGCTATTTCGTGTAAGGCACACAATCAAATGAGACGACTCAACTACATATTCACTAAATCTTTGGGGAGCAAAATTCACAATTCAAATGCAGTTACTTCTAAGGTTAAATCTTAAAACATGACTTTGCTAAAGTGACTCATTTTTAAACTGAAAACGGGGAAGACGAGAGAAAACCCTAAACCACCAAGGCCGAATATTATTTCGATAATGGTAACAAAACCAGTTGCATGGTCTTTGAAGCAAATATAGATCCACAATGAAATCACATAATGGTTGTTGTTGTTGATATATATATATACACTCCACTGCTGAATCAAGGTCTGCCCAAGTTTCTTCCAAAACTTTCTGTCTTGAGCCAGTACACTCCATGTCACTCCAACATGCTTTTAAATTTCATCCGCCTATTTCCCGCATGGTCGTCTTCTGGGTCTATTCCTGTCCCTTGGAATTCAGTTTAGAATTTTAGTCGGTCAACGGTGTTCAGTTTTTCTAGTTCTTCTAGCAGTATGTCCAGCCCTTTGCCATTTCAAGGATTTTACCCTGATCATGGTGTCATCTACTCTTGTCATTTTCTTGATCCATGAGTTTATCGGCCTGTCTTTCCTGCTTATATCAAGCGTGCATCTTTCCATGCTTCTTCCAGAAGTTTGCAGCCTCTGAATGTTTTTTTTAGTTAAGGCCCCTGCCTCCGATCCATAAGTAAGAACTAGAAGTATGCATTGTTTATACACTTTTCTTTTAAAACATGTTAGTAAATTGCTCCTGAAAATTGCACTGTTTCTTTCAAATGCTCTCCAACTCAGTTTTATAAACCGATTAATTTCGTCTTCGATGTGGCTCTCGCTTGATATCTGTTACCCAAGGAAAATGTAAGCGTAGGTTGTTTCTAGATTTGCCCCATCAATCTCTACATATTCAGTTCTGGTAAAAACATTGTACATCAATTGTATATAGATATATATGCATATATAATTATGCATTTGTAATCTCCTTTGAGAAGCTAGCCATTTTTCCATGTTAGTATCAATAGAAAACATGAGAAATGTCTTCCCTGTGTCATTAGGGAAAGGGAAGCTGGTAGGGGCTTCAAGCATATTACCCTGATCATGGTGGATCGCACATGATGACGTCGGCGTTTTGATTTAACTTGTCTACCAAGTCTCAAGTGTCTAATCTATTGATATGCATAAAATTTAAAGACACTTTGTTGAGATATACCGTTATTTATCAGTTTAAATTCTAAATAGGTGAATTTTCTCAAGGGCAAAATTTCATCCTATACATTCCGAAACTTGCATTCCAGGTACAACAGCAAAATATAATATGGAATGCGGAATTAAAAGGTGTCAACATTTTAATTCCACAGTTTTTTCTCTTTTTTA
This sequence comes from Macrothele yani, assembly GCA_039090855.1. Classification (NCBI taxonomy): domain Eukaryota; kingdom Metazoa; phylum Arthropoda; class Arachnida; order Araneae; family Macrothelidae; genus Macrothele; species Macrothele yani. Next base: position 85,611,961 of record CM077003.1, on the reverse strand, counting down.
ATGAATTAAAAAACTTTAGATATTTTGTATTGATAAACTCAGGTACCCCTGTTTCTGCTTTGTTTCCCAATTATAATCTACTCCATACCATTTTCCTGTGTTTTATCTAAAATTTTCTATGGTTACATATTCTACCGGTACGTAAAGAAGGTCCAAAACCTGATACATGCAAAACTTTGTGGGTAAAGACCCGTTGTTGCCATAATGACACAATTCACAACAACTAAGAAAATTTTTGGCCGACGTGAGGAACATTCCAAATATATTTTCGGAAAATATATTATACGAAACAAAATTCAAACTGAAAATTTGGAACTGTGACAATACCATCAGTCCGAAAAGTAAGCAAGACAAAATAAATACATCAAAGCCTAATATTTAATCAGTAGAAAACACATGATACACTAATACCAAGACTTTTGAAGAAAAATCTTCACGATCGTGCTTACTGATCAATAAGGAAACATTAGAATGTACTGTGATATACATGAATGTGATGTTAACTTTTATGTATATGGATATGAATGTGGTGTTAACTTTTATGTGGTGGATATTAATGTGTAAGTAATTGTGATGTGTATGAATTCCAGCTGGTTGAAAATATCAAAGACTCCAAAACTATACTATAGAAACTCACAGAATAATTACAAACATAAACAAAAAAATATTTTTCCCGTTTAAAGATATTCATTGGAGAAGTAGCAGGTGACATGTGAAAGCTTTATGTGAAAAAAATTACGACAAGATGGAATATAGTAAAATATTCCCGTAGTGAGGAAAAACGTGAAAATTCCATGCTATAGCATTAAAAAACATTAAAGTTTGTCAATACATAAATCCTATTTCTCCAAATACAAAACAAGCCATCTGAGAATGGCAAGGATTAGTTACTTCAGAGAATTTCTGAAGGTAAAATGCCAAAATGGGCAAAGTGTACAAAGTAGCATATCATAAAAAAAATTGCAAAGTTACAAGAAATACTAAACAGATTCGACGGAATGATGCACAGAAAGCTGGTTCACACACACCATATGATATGGAAACAGACACATGAAATAAATCTAAAACAATATATTTTAAAAGATTTTAATCGGGAAACAGTTTTTACAATACAAAATAGTCATTTTCTGTAAAAGTTTTAAAACAGATGTCCTTTCCAGTTAGATGGTTAGTGTTACTCTTTCAACATAATGTGTTCCAGTTTTAACTTAAGCTTTTTCTCTTACAAAATCTACGCTCTGAATTTTATAAGCTTTGGACTTGGGCATAGGAAATTTGTGGGTCTGACATGGTAGAATGAAATTTTTTTAGTACAAGCCAAATTCTAAAATTTTCCTTCAGCGGGTTTAGAAATCTTTTGCTACTCTAGAATTGTTCACCTTTCCTTTACCTCAAAAAGTATGTCATATAATGCTAGCAGAAGATTCGTTTGGAATAAATATCTCAAGATGGCCCATCTCATATGTCTAAAGGAACATGTGATAAATTTTAAGAAATTAACATTGCTTTTTGTATGCTAAAATACTACGATTCAGCATAATGCATAAAACACATTTAAAATAAAATATTTGAGTGCTTCAAAGTCATGTTAAAACTATGATGATCTTCAAATTCAATAAAATTTTGTAATAATTCCAATGGTACTGCATTTTGTACTAAATACTTTTGCCACAGTAGTATACTGCAAAGGGTTGACTTATTCTCTCTGAAAGAGATATTTACTCATTTGTTTTTTCTGAAACAGGAGAAAGTTCTTAGCTGAAAGAAATAGTGTATTTGCTTTTTTTTTTATAGAATGTTCAACGACCACCGTGAGAAACTCAATGAGTTATAAGCAGTCGTCCGTCTCTGATTTAGGGCCACTGGTTCCAGAGAAAGAAGAGAGCCAGTGCCGTAAGACAAACACAACACCCACGCCTCACCGGGATTCGAACCCGGACCAATCCCGAACGAATGGTCTATGTGCCACTTGGGTGACATATATGTGTTTTACTTTTGCGTAAAATATGAGCACAGGGAAAAATTAATTTGTGAAGTAATCAATAGTGAAATATGGAAATTGCTGTCAAAGGTTTGTCGGGACTTTAATAAATATTACACATACTGACACTTATTATGTGTTTTACTCTGAAATATATCAGGCACTTTCCATTTCTTAAAGAAGTGAGAAATGCAGTAGTATTTGTATGGACAAGGCAAGTCATTAGCCATGTGACTTTATAATTGGCAAGGGCAAAGTCACCAGTCCACATTACTTTATAACGGACAAGGCAGATGTCATCAGCCCATGTGACTTTATAACGGACAAGGCAAAAGTCATAAGCCCATGCGACTTTATAACGGACAAGGCAAAAGTCATCAGCCAAATGCGACTGTTATATTTGTATATATTGGTGCGTATCGTCTGTAAATATCTTATCATAAAGGTTCACTTTTGGCTATTGTGTGCATTTTGGCGAAGGAGATATTTTGAAAGCTTTATACTGAGCTTGGTAGGTCCACGCAAATCTTTTCAAAATTATGTACACTTTGAAGTTTTTTCTGCACCTTCCTTTCCCAGTTTTTCTCCATAACTTGTTGTCCCAGTGTTCGTGAAATGACATACCGGAAAGCTCATGTCGTGAATATTCTCGGGCCTTTTCGAATAAATATATTGGAAATGTAAATAACATTTCAAAGAAGACAAAGAAAAAAAACTAGGGGAGCATTTTCATCGTCTAACCATCATGTCAGGTTTTACAGACTTCTAGAACACATAAAACACCCTCGTTTACGTAAAAATAGCATTAAGTACAGTACGTACATTAATCTCAGTTCAGAATAAAAAAACAGGACCTTCTTTACATACCGGCAACTGAATTAGAAGTTCTTATTCAATTCCAGGTTTGACCACCTTTAGGCCGAATTACAGCCCGTATATGATTTGGCATAGTTTCTACAAGGTGTTGGAGTTCATTTATGTATACAGCATACCAGGTATTCACCAGACAGTCCTTTAACTAGCTCATATTTGACGGAAACGACTTGTCTCCCGGATCTGTTTTTTCTAACGTGTCCCATATATTATCAATGCAGTTTGGATTAAGGCTTTGTGGTGGTCAGAGAAGACAGAAGTTGCTGTCATGCTCACTGAACTAATCCTGAACACATCTTGCGCGATATACAGTAGCATTCTTTCCCACGAAATAGCCGTTGCCTGGTGGATAAAAAGTCAATATTGAAGAGTGGACTTCATGGGCAACAATGTTTAGATAATCCTTGGACACCGGACCTTCCAGAATTACCAGGGGATCCGTTTCCTACCAACAGAACGTGCCCCCACACACCATGACGCCAGCTCCAGAACGTTGAATGGTTTTTGCAAGCTGGGCCATTGCAAAACTGGGGTTCCACCAAATCACTGCCTACCCAAGTTACAGAACAAGGGGTACCGAGACTCGTCGGACCACATGACTTTTTCCAGACTTCCAGTGTCCAGTCACGGTGTTCCTGACACCGCTGTAGATGAACATTCCGGTTCTTTGCAGAAACAAGTGGTTTCCATATCGGCATGCCACTGGCAGTACCAATCTTCTTCGATTCCCTGCGCGTAGTTCGTTGAGATATGGATTGGAAACAGCCTTCATTGAATGCTTCCGTCAATTGCTGTACACAGGAAGTTCTATTTCTCCGTACAAGCCTTTTCAAACAACGGAGATCTCGTTCCTGATAGATCGTCATCGTGCCGCAGTTACGCTTCTTAGACAAGCAATGGGGGTTATTTTCCCACTGATCAAAGTTCCGGGATATCCCACCTTTTGACCAGTCAACTCTGCTGTTTTTAAAGCTGTCGCTCCAGCCAGACCGGCACCCAGAATAAGCCTTTTATCGAACTCCCAAAGATCCTTTGTTTTTCCCATTGTGATCAACACTAATGACGCTTACTAATAAGGGGCAGCCTTAAATAGCAGCGTAGATCACGTGGTGGCGCACGTGACTACGTATTTTGCATATGCGTTTCTTAAATGACGTTTACGTACATCTGCATAAAGGTTTCTAATTCAGTGGCCGGTTGTGCAATTCATTCAGTGATAAATAAGCGATCGATTTATATAGGCTGCTCAAATAAAGTTAAAGGGATATCATGAACGTAACATTAAATGAAATGAAGCCGAAAGTTTTATCGCATCCTTTTAAATCGCAGATAGACACTGCAAATAAAGAGGCTTTGCATTTCAGAGCTTTCTTTCTCCAAGTCATTTGCTTTAGAAGTTATGAAACTTGCGTAGTTGACACGGACTACTCGTGGATGCATCCGGGTGATAATACGACTCATTTGTTTAAAAAATTCAAAAGCTTGACGGCTAAATAGTTTCCTTGAGATTATAGGTAATAAATACATCCGACGGAAATTCAACGGAAGGGGCTCAACCGTTTTCGACAAAAGGTTATCATGTGACTACAGCAAAAGTGCCCTCACGCCCAAAATAAGAAATCAATAGAGAGGAAAATATTCAAGAGACAAAGTCAGATGAAAAGTAATCACAATTCAGTTAGAAAAACAGAAATACAATTAAAACTGCATACCAACTTAATTCCTAAAAGGATATACGACGAAACGCATGGAAAATCATCAGGAAAAACAGATAAAAACCTAGTACTAGAGATAAACAGCAGGGCAGAAAAGTATAGTAGAAGGACGTGGCAACAAAACGAAACGGTGAAGAAAATATATTTCACGTCACATAATGCAAAACAACACAATAAGAAACAAGCTAGAGAAAGTATAAGGAAAAGAATCAAACGCGAAATACTATAACGTCAGAATTAAATATAAATACATATGCCTCAAACTCAACAAAATGCTATACAATAGGATCTCCGTCACATTGATTTCTAGAATATTACTAAAAGTACACTACATCCGACGCACAAACACAAGTTCAGTAAAGTACGTACCTGCAGAATAATCAACCTGGAAAAGGCTCCCGTAGGTAGTAACACTAAAATTCGTGGCGCGCTCTCTTTATTGCTGAGAAAATGAGCACGATCGCCTAAATTGAATATTCCGAATCAACAGGTACTAACTATCGCACAGGTAGTTGACAGAGACCATGCAGCCTAACAAAGGAGTCATAGGAAATGAACATGATAATTTCGGAGTCGATAACCACTCCGAAGTCGAAACACTAGTAGTTAAATGATGCTGCACCAATCGACATACACACACTTACAGCTGCTTGATGCTTGAGGTGCGACGACCGAAGATGGTTGTTACATCTAAACTTAGGAATACGTAGCTTGCTCGGACGTCTTGATTTGAAAATTAACAGTAGATGCAGAAGAAATATAAAAATAAAGTCTAATCTGAATGTTATTTGATTGTGATTTGCCATACTTCTGACCTGGAAAAGTTATTGGTTAATGCCAATAACCTTTCCTCATTTATCACGTCCTAGTAATTCACAGTAAAGGTGCTTCCTGGGTTGATTTCTGTTTTCTTCCGTTCTGTTTATTCAATAAAAGTATTTAAAAACGGCAGAGTGCAGATTATATAAAATTGACCAATCTGAATTGAAATCCTTCGACTCTCTCTCTCTCTCTCTTTCTGTGTGAGTCGAAGTTTCTCGCTCTTTTCATGAATTTGCGTACTTAAATCTTCCAAAAGCATATTCTTTGATTCCCTTCATACATAAAACACCCAAATTATATTTTTCTTTCCGTTAAAATGCTTCTGATTCAGGTATCTTAGAGGAACATAACTTGGATGGTTGTTTTGCATAATTTATCATCGGTTGTATGCTAAAACATTGAGATTTCTAAGCGTAGTAAAGCTGAAATGAATCAGCAATTCCTTCCTTTTCCCGCAAAGAATGGGTTTCGGATATTTTTGTACGTGTGAGCTGTCATATGAAAATTGTTAAAATTGATGGGAAAACGTTTTTAGGGTAATTAATCTGATCATGTGCAAATACCAACTGCTGAAACAAACGTGTGGATTAAATCATCATGTTCAATAACAAGTAATATATTTAAATGACCGTGTTTTTTCCTGTTTCTTTTTTATTTGGTACACGCACCTTTCAACAGAGAATGCAGGAATTGAAAGAAAATGCTTCTAAATAAATAGTGAATAAGATTAAATACGACTTTCTTCACAAAAATGCAAGGGTGCTATTATCCAAATATCTTTAGTCTGGTCTGATACGTAAATTAGCTACGGCAATTGTGAAAATTATCAGCCCCGTTGAATTTTCTATAGCCTGTAGGCAGTTTTCAGCAATCCTTTATCAAACTGCAAAATTATTTAATTGGAAAAGTATATCTAGACATCACGAAACAAAGCTTTCTACGGGAGCCATGTTAGAAAGAGCCATCTGCAGTAACCTAATTCTTAAGATTTCATTCCCAGAGGCACAAGAAACTCTTTGAAAGGACACAGACAAAAAGGATTGCAAAGACAAAAGGGGAGACTAATGTACAATGCGACAAAAGTTTTTGATGTATCACATTCCTGCCTGGATTGCTAGGAAATATAGTGTGGGCATAACATGTATTTTCTCACAAAGAAAGGATTTTGATATCTATGGGGTGACACGTGACTACTTTGAAGGAGAATATATCTAAATATCTGAAGTGAAATATTAGTCATTAACTTCAACACCCACATACTGTATAACCTTGGCGTGGAAGTCTCTATCCCACCAAATATTGCATTTGAGGTTCTCAGAGCTACAAAATTCATTGTTGCTGTATATATCGTCAAATTAACACTCATTATTCTGAGATCCTTTGAATTCAGGAATAAATTCAAATGATGAATCCAAAAAAATGACTTGATTTATTCAGGAATAAATTCAGATCATGAATCCGAATGCAATGACTTGATTATAGCGTGCTTAATCGCAGTTTTCATACACTAACTATCCTTTTTGGTTGCATGTGAGATCTGTTATTCCACTTTTCGGTCACATCGGACATTTCGGAAATTTTCTCCACTATGTTTGATTCAGTCACTCCCTTGCTTTCAGGATTAACAATACAATCCCCTTGATGTTCAATAAACGACGGCACATTTCTCTTCGGAGCCACCCTGATGACACAGTGGTCTAAACGCTGGCTTTTGATCATTCGTCAGAGATGGGTCCGAGTTCGAATCCCAGTGAGGCATGGATTTTGTGTTTGTCTTACGGCACTAGCTCTCTCCCTTCCATGGAAATAGAAATCCTAAATCAGGGAGGGATGGGAGACTACGTATAGCCTATTGAGTTGCTCATGGTGGTCGTTAAACCTCCAAACAATAAAAATTCTTTTGGGAGAGAAGAGTTTGGATATTTCTACTGAGGTGGTCAGTTTTTCAGCACCGGTAGAAAGTCAGATATCCCCAAGATTTTAAAATAATTTTGTGACTTGGGCTCAATACAATGTGGCAGTCCCGTACATACCGTTCGACAGTTAGTGAGGTTCCTACAGTAGGACAACTTTCTTTTTCTGAAGCATTTCATCCGAGCACCGAGATTGTGCTTATTTTTCTATTATGAGCAATTGCCATCACATCAAGAGGCTTTTAACGATCTTCGTCGACGTGTGATGATCGACAGCTCACTATTCGCACCTTCAGCAGTGATAACATAATTTGGTGGAAGCGCTAAATTATGTTATCACTAAATTATGCTAAGGTTGAAACTATTTCTCTGTTATGTCCTACTACGTCATTGCTATAAACTTCTCATAAAGACTGAAATTTTTGACGCACAGTGTTTCATTTCTGATACACCATTGTACAGAAAATATTTCAAAGTCTTTATGAGAAATGTAAGACTAAATATAGAACTTTGTCTGCGTCACTACCAACCTCCATTTTGAGAAACAGTTACATAACATCTAAATATTTTTTTCTGAAAAGGAATGTGCTACAAAAGTGACTCTAAATATGGTATGCAACTAGCGTAAAATGGACTGCACGAGCATTAAAATTACTGTGCCTCAGCGCGAGCATTAAAAAGTTTGAAATTTTTTTAATGTAAACTAATAAGTGAAAAAGACTACTAAATTTACTAATTTCTAATTTTAAAACATCTAGCTGCAGCCAAAGTTTGCTTTTGTCACATCTGAATGAAACTTTTTAACAAGATAAATATATATTTAAGTTTACATGCAATGAAACTATAGATACAAACAAATACTTCTTTTTTTATTAAGTTTTACTCACCGGCAGTTTGTGAAGAATTCTGCTTTAAATTACTAAACAAGCAGACAGAAGTATAAACAGCCATACAACAGTCACTGTCATACTGACATAGGATGCATATAAATTAAGAACAAACGTGCACAGAGCAACATATTCCTGAGTGTACATTCTAGGGAAAGCAGTTTACATGAGTAATGAAATGGTTGTGCAAACTGTACCTATAGTTGCTGTAAACTATATATTTTTTCTAAGCAGTGACACTTGAATAAAATCTAGTCACAATGGAAAAAGGCAGGTGAAATGATATTTTCATGATGTGCAGAAAGAGCAACTGCACATAATGTACTGGTGTGTAAGATATGTGTATTTTTAAGTTCATAAGCAGAATGGTAAAATGACCTGTTTGTGGGACATGCAGTTTGTAAATTTCACTGAGCAAATGTTGTTCCTGGCTGCTTTTTCACATGATAGTGATAGGTAGCACATACTGTGGTAATAGTAGCGTAATAATTTTGGGGCAGAGGCAAAACGGATTCTAACATACACTTGTTTCCAAAAATTAAGGGGAAAATGAAATTTTGAAATGCCTGGAAAACTACAATTAGCTTTCATATGAAATCTGAGGAAAATGTGTAATTTTATATGTTCTTTTATATGTATGTACAAGATGAGAGAACTGTGTATTATTTAAAAATAAATAGCAAGCAAGCAACCATATCTGGTCACATGGCATGCTTAAAACGAGATAGCCAAAATGAAGGAAGATGGAGTGTGCCAATCTCACAACAGTACATGCTTCACAGTGAAGTTTAATGCTTATAATGAGAGTGTCCAGAAGCTGTCCTGAAAATAAAGGCAATTACTTCACCAAGGCAGTTCGAAATTCATGCAGGTTTTGAGGAACTGTTTGAATGGAAGCTAACATATGCCTAGGGCATCCCAAGCATGCTCAATAAAGTTCAGGTCGGAGGAACATGCTGGCGACTACATACATTTGGTGACGTTTTCCTCAAAAGTCCAATCGACAATTCTGAGGACGTGCATTTTCGTCTTGAAGGATAACATTGTAACCAATTGCTCCTACATAATACCTAACAAAGTATTCTGTGATCTCATCCCTATAAAAATGAGCATTTATAGAGACGGTTTGAAGCAAATAGAAATCTGTGCGGCCACTCAAAGATATACCTGCCCACATTATGACAACACCACCGTTATAAGTGTCACTTTCTAACACATTTAGTGTATAACTCTTCCTCTGGGGAGTATATAAGTCTTACTCTGGAGAAAAAATCTATACTCATCCATAAAGGGAACAGAACTCCATTTATCATAAGTCTAGTGGCCATGACTGCGACACCAATTGAGATGTTCGCCTTTACGATGAAAGATAAAGGGAATATTATTGGTCTCTCAGCATAAAGACCATATTCGTGAAGCCTCCAGCATACCTTGCAATAAGATATATTTCCTGTTGTTGCCATAAGATGCGAACACAGTTGAATAGGTATAGCAAGCTTTCTGCTTTGAGCACTTAGCCACAGATAATGGTCATCTCTTGAAGTTGTGCCCCGAAGTCTTCCATTACTAAACTTCTCGATGCAGCATCTGTCCTTTGGAATGTGCTTCAAAGTCAACGGGCCGCCCCGGTGGGGCAGTGGTATAAGCGATGACTTCTGATCACTCGTCCGAGATGGGTCCGGGTTCGAATCCCGTGAAACATGGATGCTGTGTTTGTCTTACGGCGCTGGCTCTCTCGTTTCCCTGGAACCAGTGGCCCTAAATTATGGACGGACGACTGCTTATAGCCCAGTGAGTTGCTCACGATGGTTGTTAAACCTCCAATAAAAAAAAAAAGTCAATGGCATGCGGAACGACTCACACTAAGTCACCTGGCCTACTTCAGCTTGAGATTGGCCAACTTTGAACTTTCTAAAGTCCTTTAAATCTCAATTCTTCACCGAAATGATGTCTAGACAATGTCACCAAAATAATAAAATGCAAATTTTCAAATCAACGTGTTCTGCTTGCAACCCAGAAGCAAAATGATAAGACGCTTTCACTTAAAGCTGATTTGCTTTTTTAGACACACTTTTTGTTAATTTGCCTACCATATTTGATGGCGTAGGGTAAAACTACCTTTATTTTGTTATGCTCATCAACGTTTACAGTGGATGTTTTACAAAATAAATCTCCAAAATTCATGTTGTTTCTTAATTCATAGAGACTAGTGAATTTTGAAAGAATGACTCATCGTGTCAAGAGCACCAAAATAAAGGCAATGGGGACATCCTCAAGTATTCACCCTGTTCTACATGCTACCTTTTTTGTTTAATGTGAATGGTTGCTATGAGGTCTGAACTGCAGAAAACACATTGCGAAAAACTTAACGGATGTGTGTGGAGGCGTGCGCTGCTATGAATCATCTACCATATGAGTAAAAACATTTCTACGGAAAGCGAATGGCTAGTGAAAATTTAATGTTCAAACAGATGCAAATTCGGGTGTGCTTTTCTATAACAATCAAGTAGTTACTAATTTTCCAATCACCCCTGATTATTTTGCAATCTCTTTTGCATCACATTAGTCGACGAAATCTGCCCCAGAATGGCAGAATTCTTTGATCACCAGAAAATATTTTATATTTTCACAGATTGTTGCAGTACATCTATTATTTGTTATGGACTGTATGCTGTCTGGCCACAACAACTGGCTGGAAAAAGATGAAAAAGTGTCAAAGCTTAGGCTATTTTATTATGCACATACTATCACAGTTCTTCTCGTTATTGGCCACAGAAAACAGTGGATATTCTGTGGCTGGGAGACTTGGCAAACAGTATATTACATCCTTTCACAGTCACCCTTAAACGATTTCTTCGAAGACCAAACTATAAAAGAATCGTAAATTTAAAACAGATACCTATTGTAGTATTGAACAGTATGATCGAAGGATAAATGCGAAGATTATTGAACTTGATATGAAAATTATTTCTTCACAGACAGGAATATTCTGTGGCACCTGTTACTCCAATTGCACTTTGTGTCGTGATGGGTTGTTCAAATTTTCTCTGTGTCATGTTGTATTAAAGAGGGTCTAAATAAGTATCTCATTGTTAGAAATAAACCTTCTATGAATTTGTGTGTAGTACATATATATAATTCTTTCCGATATTTTAAAATACGTTAAAAAATGCTACATAGCGCAAAGAATCAGAAAGCCTTGGAATGTAATTGCATAAGTTTTTGGAGAAAATGATGCCCGCTATCAGTATCAGTGCATTATACACTAAAGCCAAATGTTTTTACAGAGCATATAGGTGTATTTGTGCTTTCCTCTGAGAATATTATTTTGAACTACGATTCTGGCATAAAAGTATTGCAAAAAAATTTAAAGGACAATTTAGTGGATAGTTTTCCTTTCTCTCACTGTTAGATTTGCCAAAGGTGTGAGATATATATTTATGTATTACTTGTTACATACTTATGTAAAATCTTTCACAGAAATAAAGAACACACAGTTGTTTGCAATCGTGAGACAGTGGATGAAATTGTCATTAGTATGCACAGCATATATTCATACAAACTGTTGCAAATGAAATATTTATTTGTTGCAAACAAACCGATTATATTTTTTAAATATTCCTAAATGCATTTATATAACAAAACCAAGTGATACACAAAAGTTGACGCTTTAGTTCACAGAAGTAATTATTTCACACTATTTGTAATGAATGAAAACTGACAGCAAGGGATAAATCAAAGGCAAAGTACCTTGAAAGAAGAGTTCCGGAATTTTCCCTGAAAAGAACAATTACTTTATGCAGAAGTTATTAACATTGCCTTATCAAGAACAACAGATCGTAAAGTAAAGAATAATCAGTTTTTTTAGAAGTAAGCCACTCACTGCAGAACATAATTTTGTACATGCAGAGCACAACTGGATTCATGCCCACCTATTCGGGAATTAATTTCTACAAGAAGGGAAAATTCTTTAGATAAGTGCCTATCAAGCCATTCTGCAAGACTACTAAAATAGCAATACCCTAAAAGAATGAGTACCATGAGAACTAAAGTGCACAGGCTACAAGAAATTACTAAAAAAATCATGCACAGCTGAGGGGCAGTCACAAAAGAAAAGAAAATCGTTTATAATCTTACAAAGTAACGCAATGGCGGATTAAAAAAATCAGTCAATAAAGGTTAACATGTGAATAACAACAGTAATAAAGAATTCGCTCAGAAGCATCTCAACGGTTTAAGTATTTGAGTAACTAAATTTTCGAGAAGTAAGTCACTGGCTTTTATTTCAAAGAGCGGAACAAAGCTCAAAAAGAAAACAAAAAAAAACGTAGGGCTGTTATTTGCTTATCAAAATATCCCTCAAGCATTCCACTAGTTTTAGCTAGGTATCATGGAGTTTACTTCAAAGAGTTAAGGGCATAAAATACGACTTATATTGCACATTTTGTAAAAGAAAACAGTTATTTATAGATCTCAAATTATGTGAAATGATCATTTTTTTCAAATATTTAGAATAATTCATTTTGGATGGTTAATGCTTCAACAATGTGCACCGAAATATCGCATTAAATTAGTAGCTCTGCATAAAGTTTACAAGTAATACACTATAGCAGGGTGCTCACAGAGAAGTATAACTTCTTTTAAGACACTTCTATAAATAATCTAGTTTGTTATTAAGCTATACGTAAACAAATAATGTACTATATGGAAAAACAACTAATGGCCTTACATGCTTCATAAGAATACAGAAATCAGAAACATACCAGCATTTCAACAAATTCTAAACAATGATTAGGAAGACTCATGACATGCTTAAAATTTCTAGATTAAACTGTAAATGCTAAGTCTGTTCAAATGATTAATTTATGATATATTATCAGATTTTTAATTAAAAGGAATGATGACAAATATAATTAAAATGGAATTCTTTATGCAATATGTACCAATATAAAAGTATATTTCAAAACAAACATTTTATGATAAACTACATAACATGACAGCAATGATATATTGCAAAACCTGAAAATATAGATTCATTTGAAAACTTTCCTCATTTCAAACATGATGGTGTTTCATAAAGCACTGACAAGGTACGGATTGCAAACTTCTCAAAGTTTCAACTTGTTAAAATGTTTTTCCCCAATATTTTAAATTAAGAGTTTTTTCTTCCTGAAAACTTGTATTGCTTTAAATTTTTGCAAATGCTTTTTCATGACTTGCTAATGTTTGATCAGATTTACTAGCAAACCATCAACCAAAAACGTTTCCTGTCAAACACTTTGGAAATAAAATCACTTCACTTTAATTACGTACATATTCTGCATACGTGTTTACTTTTATACACTCCAAATATTCAGAACTGTTAAGAACAATAAAATTTCTGTTAACAGAGAATATCTTTTTGAAAGTAATTTACAAAATTCGTAAGCTCTAGCAGAGCTTTAGAAATTACTTATTCCTTCCAAAATAGGGAAAAAAGAGCAACTTTGGTCATTTTCGGTTTTCTAACAAGCCAATATCCACAAACAGTTTCGTATCTCGAGATTAGGAGAATGAAGTACCACTTATCTACTAACAAATTTAGTTAAATTTTAATGGGTAAGGGGGCAAATATGAACTGCTATATCTACTGCAAATAACACATTTTATCATACTAATTCCATAATAGTTTTCATTTCACTTGTTATAGGAAATGTGTCCAAGAGTTATTAAAAATTTCATATTCCAAAGGCTTTGGTATCTGAGGTTTATTTTTGTTCTCCAGCAAGACATTTCGAAATTAGCTGAAATATCCCAGTCAAAGTAGAATTTGACATTGGAGTAAAAAATTGTAGAATACAGATAGGTCACCAGATAAAACATTCTCATTATTTATTAGATAACAATAAGACCATCTAGTGGTCCAACGAACAAGCTTATGCCCCACCCCTTCCCAGTGGTGCAGTGGTCTAAGCGCTGGCTTCTGACCATTTATCCGAGATTTGTTCCTGGTTAGAATTCTGGTGAGGTACGAATGTTGTGTTTGTCTTACGGCACTGATTCTCTCTCCCTCTCCTAAAAGCAGTAACCGTAAATTAGGGATGGGTGACTACTTACATACAGCCTATCGAGTTGCACATGGTGGTAGTCAAACCCCTTAACAAAAAAAAAAAAAAGCTTATCTACAGCAGTTGACACACAAACATAAGCCTGGAACCTATTTGTGAGGTCTACGTGACCCACGCTACATTTTTTCATTGCGTGTGCTCAGGGTGTTTAATCACGGACTGGTTCCGTGTGGGAAATCATTCGAGTGAAGGACTTCTTTATTGAATTACAGTAAAGTGTCTTTGTTCTTTGTATTTCACATCAAATTTGGCAATGGGGTTTCTGAGACGCGAGTAATAAGTTAGAGAAGTGGAATAACTGGAACTATAGATTTTAGTTTTTTTTTTTTTTTTTCTTCTGTTTTACTGTGTGGAGGGTTTAACGACCACCGTGAGCAACTCAATGGGCTGTAAGCAGTCCTCTGTCTTTTATTTGCCGCCACTAGTTCCAAGGAAGGGAGATAGCCAGTACCGTAAGAAAAACACAAAATCCATGGCAGATCGGAATTCGAACCCGATCTCATCTCGGACAAAGGGTCAAACGCCAGCGCTTAGAAACTGTGCCATCGGGACAGCAGATGTCTTTCCAGCGATATTGTCTACAAGTGATAAGCAGCTTGTTCATATGTGCAGTTTTGCGAAGTAATTGTTCCTATTCTGTATTTTGCACCAAGAAGAACTGTTTGTGATGGTAGATCACTGTGGAGTAAACGCATTGCATCTTTTCTTAAATGCAACACAATGTGGAAGAAGAACGATAGGAATACTAGGCGTATCTTCCTGAATGATTTAGCCTTTCAACTGGTGAGATAAACAAAATGCTTAAAATTCCAAATCCTCCCCGAAACTAAAAGCTGATGATCATGAAATTATGCAAGACTGGACATTTCCCATTGAAAGACGGTCCAACTGGTCCGAAAAGGAAATATAGCTACTGTTCCAGGAAAAATGACAAAAAATAAAATAAAATAAATAAAAACAGAATTACCGTGCAAGAAGTCAGTGTGTATGTACCACCGAAGTTCGTTGTGTAGCGCTTGTGCTAAAGACGTAGATTAATGGAACAAGAATAGATCAATAAAATAGCATTGTTTTGTATTCCCAGAAGGTTTGTACATTACAATGCTTCACATTTTTGTATCAATTGAGTAGCAAAGTTCACTTTTTTGTTATGTTTCTTCATATAAAGCAAAAATGTAATGCAAGGTAAGATGCAAAAGCAAATACGTACTACCTATCTTGATATTATCTTTAAAAGATCCAGGTTTGTACAAAATGTTCCTTAAAGAAATTAATCTTGCAGTCTAGCAGCAATCAAATCAGTAATTCATTTTCTATGTTTTATTTCATGTGCTAACTTCAAAAAAGAAAGATATAATTCTGCAAAAGGCAAAAACTTAATATTCCTTACCTCAGGCAAACACACTTCTAAACGCACGTTTTCTAGTAGGAGGTAAAACAATTTTTGTGTGTACTAAACCCCAGGAAGAGGTGCATGCAACGCTAATGGGACCAACAGGTTGTAGGGTTAAATGTTCTGACCAAGATTAAATCCACATGCAAAATGTCTTGACTTTTAAATTCGAGAACCACAACATAATTAATACAGCTGAATCATTCGGGGGTTATTGATATGATTATTGAATATTTTAATGCATGCAGAAAATTCACAAAACGTGTGATAGCACATATGCTAGTACAGTTTGGAAAATGGGTTATAGGCGTTTCTGCAATCTCTCTGAAAGAACACTGGTTTAGCATCTTAAAAACGTAGTTGCAGCTGAAAACTAAGAAGTGAAGGCCAAACAGCTAACTAGGGCAGGATTGGGCCCTCAGTGGGTTCCTAAAGAACTTATGATGGATGATTATTATCAGGTTCGTTAAAGCACAAAACTGTAGTAATATGCTTGTGATAATTAATACGCAGTGCATTCTTCAAACTAATAAATTATCTGTAAAATTATTTTTGCAACAGGTCACTGAAATTTCTATTGTTCTCACCAGAGCATGAGCTTAAGATATGCATGCGGTTAGAATTCTTAGATTTTGTCTTTGATTTTCTAATGATTTAGCATTGTATACCTTTCTTCGTGCACCTGTTTTGTTATGCAATGTGAAGCCACACAAATATATAAAATGTGTTTTATATATTATATATATATATATATATAATATAAAATGTGTTTTATATATTATATATATATAAGCTGTGAATTATTTGTGGTGTAGTCGCATATCTCTTCGACCGTCGGTAATGGTGGGTCCCCAGGCTATAGCTCCTTTAAGCAGCCCCGGTGGTGCAGTGGTCTAAGCGGTGACTTCTGATCATTCGTCCGAAATGGGTCTGGGTTCGAATTCCGTGAGGCACGGATGCTGTTTTTATCTTACGGCGCTGGCTCTACCCATTCCCTGGAAACCGTGTCCCTAAATCACGGACGAGCGACTGCTTATAGCTAACTGAGTTGCACACGATGGTCGCTAATCCTCCAATTAAAAAAAAAAGGCTCTTTTAGACCTCCCCTCTTAATCCGGACCTAAAGTTAACTACGGTCAAATTTAGTTTATTCCTTTCCAACAACACAGTGGGTTAAAGAATTCATCCAAATGACAAATAACAATCTTGGTCTTATTATCACGTTAAACTGAAAGATCTTAAATTCCATTTTATCAGAAAAGGAAAATGCAGCAAAAAAATTATCAGTGAATCACCTTACCAATAATTTATGTGAAAGTGGAATTAAAATTACCTAGATGTTTTAAGCAAATGTTTATAAACTCTTCAACATTTTTAACATCAAAACTAACAGCCCAAAGAGCAACAATTTTCAGTAATTTAAACATCATGGTAAATGTCTTTAAAAATAATAAAAATATCCATAAGTAGATTAAAAACAAGTTCGAATTGTGTATGTAGTTTATACATAATATTAGAAAATATTAGGGATGTAATTTTATGAAAACTGGGCAAACAATACAATTTGCAATAAGATGTATTAAATTTTAATAATTTCCTTTCTTCAATTATGAAAGGAAAAAATAAAATTTTCAATTTGTTCAAAACTCTAACACTATATAAATCTACATCGCCTTTACAACTAAAAAATAAAGACTAAAGTCCATGTCTCAGTTGTTTTATGTGCGTCATATGTTTTATGATATAACTTGAAATAATTCTTTGTAGGAGCACGAAATACTTTCGCCAACATAAGTAAGAACAATGAATTCATTTGAGGTGAAATGAAGTAAGCTACCGGTGAAATTTTCTGTTCCTACCTTTTACTCTTCTAATACTTTCGCTGCCAATTCCAAAGAAAGAAGTTAAGATAAATAACTAGAGACGTGACATGGTCTTCTCCTGTTGTGCTATTGCTTATTTTAAAACCATATTTATACCTTCCTAAATTCCTTATTAGTACGACTGCTAGATCAAAACAAATGTTAAGCAGTTCGCATTTAATGCGAATGAAACTTTGGAACTTACACACCATGCTCTTCAACACGCACTAGCAGAATAACTCTTTAGAAAAGCTATGGAGGTTGGTATTACGGAAATCGTCGTAACAATCAAATTGACATTATTTTACCAAAAATACAATTTTTAATGTGCACTCCGCATTAGGTTTATTTCAAAGTAGTAATCATAAAAAATAAACGGAAATGCGACACACATTTTGCCTAATTTGAGATAAAAAAATGGTCATTCCAAATAAGTAATCTTATGGGTTATATGCCTCTTTTGTTTTTGTCACCACCTTGAAAATTGCGTGAAATGGGTGAAAAACATTCGAATATACAGATTATTACATTGGCATATTATCTGAAATCACTTTCTTATCATTTATACGTTTACACAGATTAGCCCTTTAAGAGGCCGATGTACTTCAACCATATGGTGCCCAAAATTTCCGAAACAGGAATGTCCACATAGCGATCGGGTTTAACAATAGCTACCACAAAACAGTTCCTTTCTCATTCTGATCTCAGTAGTACTGAGCATACACCTGCCACTGGTGCTCCTATATAATATACCCTTCTAGACATCTTTTCTGGAGCTCTCTTCTAGTCTGCTCTATGACCTAAGGAATGAAGGAAAAGGGCCTGCTTCTTTGCACTATCATGGTGTCAGTGTCTAGTCCTTCTGACAAGGAGATCATGCCACTAGGCAGTGAAACAAGTTACTCAAATATTTTTCTTCACCACCATCGATATAGCCCTTTTAGCAAGTAATCAGTTAGAAAGGATTACTGTCAATCATTCCTCTGAATGATTACTTTGAATAACAAAACTAAGGGGAAAGCAACACTTGAATTCTCAGTTCCACTTCTTCCACTTGCGTTCTATCCACTTCTTAGAAAAAATACTCCTTAGCCCTAATTTCAGCTCATTATTCTAACCCCGAGTTTATTCCTTCCAGTCGGTTAAAGGGTTAAAAACGCAAGCCACCTTTCTGTATTTGTGAATTTGAATAAAATTACTTGACTGCCATAAAAAGCTTTTTGCCTTACAAATGATTTCATTTAAATACACGGTATAAAATTCAAATTTGTTCAAATAAAACATAGCACACAAAATTTTATTACTGTACGTTTCTGACTGTACGTTTAACATTGTCCATTAATCAGATATTCATTAAATAATTTCTCTTGAGAGGATACCCGGAATATTCACTATGAGTTATACAGAAATGTAGTAAAACTTTTTTTTGAGTTATTTCGACACCTCGTAGCCAATGAATATAAAAACGTACTTAATTTTTTTCTACCATAAAAATATCAGGAGTCTTCCTAATCAATTTGTTTTGTTTTGTTTTTTGCAAAAAGCTGGCATTTAAAATCATTGGCTGCAAGTCGCAATGCAAAATACGTTTGCAGCAAAAGTGGCATATTGTGGAATAAAATTTCACTTATATATTTTGTTTAATGCTATAGCAACTCTTTTGAGAAAGTTTTTATAAGCATTATAATGTACAGTTATTCTTTGTGAACCACATCATATCCAAATATGATGTGGTTTTCAAATTTAAAAATAAACTGTCTTATTAATTTCTTTAGATTTCGACGGAATCTACAAAATAATTTATGATACAAAAACATGAAAAAAATGCGGAAAATAATAAAAATGTAAATGTGCAAAATATTTAGATGTATGCTAATTATAAAATATTAGGTGCATACGAACACTATAATGTTTAGTAACATACATATAGATATAAATATATTATAAATGATCTGAGAATTAAAACTGTTCAAATTAATAAACATAGCAATAAAACGCAAAAATTGCGGATGTTTAGATGTTTAATTGGTGAAAAAAGATATCATTCAGACATTAAAATCACAGCATGAAATGACGCAATAGCATATTGTAGACTTAACACAGAAATTAGTTTATTCAGACGTAATAAAATAAACAGTTCTTTTTGCATTTGTATCTCCATGATAAAATTTCTAAGACTTTCTGTACCCAGTTAATTGCTTTGTGAAACTTTTAGAACTATTGGCATGCTATTCAATGCTGAAAACCGATGCCAGAAACTTACACTTTGTTGATGTTGGTGAAAGCATAATTTCGAAGTAAGAATAGCAATAATTTGCATATATGTCAGCCTACAGTCATCCCAATATGAGAATATCAGTATCCTCCAAAAAATTCCAAATAGAATATTTTCCATTTCCTCCAAAAAATTCAAAAACATCCTAAGCCTGTTGTTTTAAAAGCATATGCCATATTCACTTCTGAACTGCCTAGGTCACCGTGCATTCATTTAAGTTGATGTGCAGATTCTAATTCATTTGCTTTACGTCAAAATAAATGCCATCACTTTTAGGAACTGTTTTAAACTAATAACAATGAAAGTCTGTCAAATTTTGCAATTACGAGGAAGGCTAATCCTTACATATGTAGCATATACATACGCCTATAAGTCTCTGTTTTTTATTAAGAGAAAATCATTAAATCGTGAATTTGTGTTCAGCTGGAAAAAATAATTTACAAAAGCGTTCAGTCGGAAACCATGAAACTGAATATCAGTAGAAAATATATGATGAATTACAAATCTTTATGGCCCAGTTTACATGAAAACGAGCGTTATATATCACCGTAATGTTTTAATGAAGTAGGAAATGTAAACAGTTCTATTCACAAAAATTAAAGAAACTGTTCGTTTACTATTTGCTTTAAAAATTTTGAATGTCAAAATTCAATATGCGAAATTCAAATGTCTATGAAAATATTTTTTAAAATTGCACGAATAAATAAAAATATCTGAAAAAATATATATATATACCTTCCATGTGGCTGCATTTCTTCGGAAGTAACAAAAAGTGTTTTGGAACCAATTGTAGATCTCATTAAGAGTAAGCTGCTTCTCAGGAGCTTCTATTATGGCCTAAAAGTAAAGAGAAAACCATTCCAATCAGCACTGAAAATATGTGATGTGCAGCATTCACGCTTTAAAAATACCTATAAAGTATATTTATTTCAAATAAAAAAAATAATCGAATGGTTATATGCATGCATATCACAAAGGTGTTTTCTGAGTTTCAGAGTTTTGCTCCCAAAAGAAAAATCATTTGTTAATAAATGAAGTCCGATTCTAATTAAATCCGATTCTTTTATGGAGTCTGATTCTATTAATGGACACGTTTGATTGGGGAACATATCCGGCAAACGTGCGGTCCAGAGAAAACTAAGTAGTACCTGCCGTGCATAGAAGAGGTCTTGGACATTCCGTGCCACACGTGGCCGAACATTGTTTTGTTGGAATATAGCGCCAGGAGAACGCTAAAGGAAAAGTATCACCTCTGTGTGTAAAACATCTCTGATGAATCACTGGCTGTTGAAGGTTCCCTCAATTCGTATCAGGCCAGATCGCGAATTGAGCTCAATGGCGCCCCAAAGAATGTTGCTTGGCGTTGGGCCGGTATAACGCTGCAAGGTGCCGTTCACCACGATACCTTCGAACACATATGCGACCATCATGGTGCATCAAGTCGAATCGTAACTCGTCAAAAAACACGACCTGTTGCCAATCAACGCACCAATGTCTGTTCTAGACGCCATCGTAGCCTGAGACGTCGTCTGTAGTTGAGGGTCAAAGGAATGCGCAGCAATAGGCTGCTAGCGACCAGTCTTTTGTTAAGCAGACGACGTGAACTGCGCTGGAAGACAACCTGTGACAGTGCTCCACTGTTCCGCTAATACCGTAGATGTCGCTGTACGATCGGTCACTGACATGCAGTAGAGGTGTCTGTCATTCGGTGCAGTCGTGCGATTTTGCGGTCCATTTCCCGAATTTCTGTGCGTCCGAGCCTCATGTGTCCACTGACGTCACTTCCGCATCACTGTATGAGCGTTTCGTCTCGTACAAGTGGCAATTTCGCGACAGGAAAATCCAACTTCTCTCATTCCAACAATCCTTCCTCGTTGAGAGTCCGTCAGGTGTTCATAATACGACCTTCTTCGGCGATGAGGCATACGAGCTCGTCTTGTCTTGGGGTATAAAGAGCTGAGTATGGGACTGCGAAACCCTATTAACCTTTCCCTGATATTTTATTCATTTGCATGTCCTAACCTGTTGCACATATCCTGTAAATTTCAAGCTAATACCAGCAGTCCTTCATTGTGTTGCAGGTTTCACAAACAATAGTGTATTTTTCAACTATGAAGAAAACAAATGAAATACACACTAAATTGAAGGCTCGCACCTTTGCAGTGAGAAATAGAGTTGCTTTATCATACTTTGTATTATTAATTCGATGATCTCTACTTGTTATTCTATTGGGTTCCTTTCTCAGTTATGTCGCTGCTAACTTTACTTTTTCCGAATTTGTTTTTCATTCTGCTTTCATGATACCAGACATTCCTTCTCCCGCCATTTTCACGCCGCGGAGGTAAATCTTCCAAATCCTCTCTTCCAGAGTCCGATCAGAAGTCTCCCTGCGTTTTTCCTCTCTTGGAGCACACCGTAACCCCTACTTTCGCACCACTATGTTAACGCCTTACTTCCTAGTGTACGTTTTTGTTGCTGATACCTTGACCTATGAACCGTTCTTCGACACACTGTGAAAACTGCCTCAATTAAGCTGATGATGTGAGAATTGCTAAATACCCTCTCTACGAAAAGATAATTTTCCACTCATTCCCTCGCACAGCAATAAAGTCATATATAGAACTCCGCGATTCCCTCACACTAGACAGTTAAGAAACGAATGATATCGGCTACCGCTCAACTTACACACACTTCTGGTGCATCTCTTCAAAAGTCTTTGATCGTCCATGACACCTTAAGAAAAAAGTATTTTTGCTTCATATACAGTGAACACGAACATTTGCAAATATAAAATTATAAAAAAATAATCATCCTGAAATTAGAGAACCATATTTGTAGAGGGTGCAAAAGTTCTATAAAATGAGGAAAGAAGTGACTTTAAATCGTTATAAATAAAAAAAAAACAGCTGAGGAGAAAGCAGCAATATTAATTAGAAAGTTCAATTAATCTTTCCACTTAAGTATTGTGCAGATGAAAAATTTACTCATTTCTCCTTCCCTATTAGATTTAGCACGTCTTTTGTAAAAAAAGATCGTGCTTATGTTATTAATTTGTTCGTCAGTGGACACCATATCTTTGCAACTATCTGTCCGATTTGAAAAATTATTTTTGCATTGGGAAGCTTGAAACATGCAAATGATGATCCTTGCATTCCAGATTTTTCGGATTCACAACTTCGCCGCTAGAGGGCGTAACTGCAGATCATATTGAATTCAAAAACCACTTTATTTCATATATTCGCTTCTAAATATCTGATTGAATTTTTTTTTCCTTTCGATACCATATATACTGAAGACTGTTTTAAGTACAGTATCTTTTTTACGCTTTCCAGCCCTAGGTTGAAGAAGCGTATATGCTCCAGCTTTGTCCGTCCGTCTGTCCGCACGATAACTGGCGTAAAAATGGTTCGATTTCGATGAACTTTTAGTATGTGGTAGGGCACCACCTGGGGACGAACCCTATTGAAATTAGGACAAATGGGGATCATTCCATTGCCCTTATGCGTTATAACTTGCGTAAATATGGTTCGATTTCAATGAAAGTTTAGAATGTGGTAGGGGACCGCCTGGGGACGAATCCTGTTCAAAATGGGTAAAGTGTGGTCAAAGGTCAGGACATATTAGCTGGATGCATTCCATTGCCCTTATGCGTCATAACGTGCGTAAAAATGGTTCGATGTCAATGCAATTTCATTATGTGGTAGAGGACCACCTGGGGACGAACCCTGTTGAAAATGGATGAAATGGGTTCAAAGGTCAGGACATAGGATTGCGGTCCAATCCATCGCCCTTATCCCATATTATTAAGGTGGACGTCAAGTAATTTTGCTTCCTATACTTCCAACGGAAAAACTTTTGTACACATTTCCTGCACAATTAATGTGTTCTGAAGGATGAAAATTTGAACATCGATTAAAATAACTTTATTACAACTTGGAATACTTAATATTTTCTAAAACATAACCATAATTATATTAAAAATCAATAACTTTTCCTTTGGTGGTGTTGAAACCAGAAAAAGGATGGCGCGACCTGTACTTTGATGACGTCAGTAGACAAACAAATGTTGGATTGCATAATCATGGTTATGTTTTAGAAAATATTAAGTATTGCAAGTTATAAAATGAAACTATTTTAATCGATGTTCAAATTTTCCTCCTTGTGAACGCATTAATTGTCCAGAAAAAAGATGGCGCGACCTGTATTTTCATGACGTCAGTAGACAAACAAATGCTATAATTATGGTTATGTTTTAGATAATATTAGGTATTCCAAGTTATAAAATGAAGATATTTTAATCGATGTTCAAATTTTTATCCTTGGGAACGCATTAATTGGGAAGAAAATGTGCACAGAAATTTTTCCATTAGAAGTACAGGAAGCAAAATTACTTGACGTTCACCTTAAAGGAGTGATTCTTGTATGTATGTAAATTTTATTTTAAAAACGGCTCTTAGGATTTTGATGAAAGTCGTTAACCTACCGTTTTCTGGTATTAGAAATCGATTAAGCTTGATCTCGACTTTAGGAAAATTCGTTTAGTGGGTTAAATAACCACCCTGAATTACCAAGTTTTTAGTGTATTGTCATGGTGTCACCCCATTAGATGTTGGCGCGCAATCACGAAATCTGTCTCATTACGTCACGCGTTGTTTGTGGATTCTATTAGAGTTTTATGACGTCACGCGTTGTGTGCGTATGATCGTCCGCACGATAACTCACTTAAAAATCGTTCGATTTCGATGAAATTTTAGTATGTGGTAGGGGAACACCTGGGAAGGAACCCTATTGAAAGTGAGCGAAATGAGGTCAAAGATCAGGACATCGGAGCGGGATCCATTCCACTGCTCTTATGTGTCATAACTAACGTAAAAAATGTTCGATTTCGATTAAATTTTACTATGTGGTAGGGGACCACCTGGGGACAAACCTTGTTGAAAATTGGCGAAATGGGGGTCAAAGGTCAGGACATAGGAGCGGAATCACTTCCATCGCCATTATGAGTCATAACTTACGTAAAAATGTTTCGATTTGGATGAAATGTTAGTATGTTGTAGGGACCTGCCTGGGGACAAACCCTATTGAAAATGGGCGAAATGGGGTGAAAGGTTAGGACACAGGAGCGGGATCTATTCCATAGCCCTTATGCATCATAACTTACGTAAAATTGTTTCGATTGCGACAAAACTTTACTATGTTATTTCGGAGGTATACTGAACCAGTTCTGTTGAATATCATCGAAATGAATCAAATGTCAGGGCACAGGGGTTAGATTTATTCCACAGCCATTTCCCTCATAACTTGAGTAATAGCTTGAGTAATGATTTCTAGTATGTTGGAAAGCGTATCATAATCAGTGCATTGCATTATTTTACTAACTTGTGCAAGTAATGTATAGATTTTGTGGAAGGGGAAGTAACGGTAAACTGCGTTTTCCCCGACATCTCTACTTCTAAAAGTCCAATTTGAAAATATCTTCCTGCATCGGATACAACTACTGATGGGAAATGTTTTGCATATAATTTCTAATTTCTGGCAAAGAATAATTTGGCCACCAGGGGATGCAAGTGTCATTTTCTGCTTCTGATGTATTTGAAGCAATATCTGAGCCTGTGAAAACTCGGTTGAAAAAGTACTTTCGTGACCCGACACCGCTCACCTCGTAAAACCCGTTTTACGCTTTCCAACCGTAGGTTGAAGAAGCGTATATGCTGCAGCTTTTCCCGTCCGTCCGTCTGTCCGCACGATAAGTGGCGTAAAAATGATTCGATTTCTATAAAATTATAGTGTGCTAGGTGAAAACCTGGGGACGAACCGTATTGAAAATGGGACAAATAGTGTCAAAGGTCACGACGTATTAGCGGGATCCATTCCATTGCACTTATGCTTCATAACTTGCGTAAGTACGGTTCGATTTCACTGACATTTTACTATGTAGTAGAGGACCACGTGGGGACGACGAACCCTATTCAAAATGGGTGAATTGGGGTCAAAGGTCAGGACATAATAGCGGGATGCATTCCATTGCCCTTATGCGTCATAACGTGCGTAAAAACGGTTCGATTTCAATGAAATTTCAGTATGTGGTAGGGGATCACCTGGGGACGAACCCTGTTGAAAATGGACGAAATGGGGTCAAAGGTCAGGACATAGGATTACGATCCATTCCATTGCCCTTATCCCATATTATTAAGGTGGACGTCAAGTAATTTTGCTTCCTATACTTCCAATGGAAAAACTTTTGTACACATTTCCTTCACAATTAATGTGTTCCCAAGGATGAAAATTAGAACGTCGATTAAAATAACTTCATATTATAACTTGAAATACTTAATATTTTCTAAAACATAACCATAATTATATTAAAAATCAATAACTTTTCCTTTGGTGGTGTTGAAACCAGAAAACGAATGGCGCGACCTGTACTTTGATGACGTCAGTAGACAAACAAATGTTAGATTGCAAAATTATGGTTATGTTTTAGAAAATATTAAGTATTCCAAGTTATAAAATGAAGATATTTTAATCGATGTTCAAATTTTCATCCTTGGGAACGCATTAATTGAGAAGAAAATGTGTACAGAAATTTTCCCATTCGAAGTACAGGAAGCAAAATTACTTGACGTTCAGCTTAAAGGAGTAATTCTTTTATGTATGTAAATTTTATTTTGAAAACGGCTCTAAGGATTTTGATTGAAAGTCGTTAACCTACCGTTTTCTGGTACTCAAAATCGATTTAGCTTGATCTCGACTTTAGGAAAATTCTTTTAGTGGGTTAAATAACCACCCAGAATTGCCACGTTTTTAGTGTAGTGTCATGGCGTCGGCACAATAGATGTTGGCGCGCGGTCACGCCATCTGCTCATTACGTCACGCGTTGTGTGTGGATCCTATTAAAGTTTTATGACGTCACACTCTTGCGAGCAGATGGTCGCGATTCCCATCTGCCTCATTACGTCTTGCGTTGTGTGCGTATGTTCGTCCGCACGATAACTCGCGTAAAAATCGTTCGAGTTCGATGAAATTTTTAGTATGTGGTAGGGGAACACCTGGGACGGAACCCTATTGAAAGTGAACGAAATGGGGTCAAAGGTCAGGACATAGGAGTGGGATCCATTCCACTGCTTTTATGCGTCATAACTAACGTAAAAAAGGTTCGATTTCGATTTAATTTTAGTATGTGGTAGGGAACCACCTGGGGACAAAGCCTATTTAAAATTGGCGAAATGGGGCTCAAATATCAAGCAATAGGAGCGGAATCACTTCGATCGCCATTATGCTTCATAACTTATGTAAAAATGTTTCGATTTGGATGAAATGTTAGTATGTTGTAGGGACCTGCCTGGAGACGAATCCTATTGAAAATGGGCGAAATGGGGTGAAAGGTTAGGACACAGGAGCGGGATCTATTCCATAACCCTTATGCATCATAACTTACGTAAAATTACTTCGATTGCGACAAAACTTTATCATGTTATTTCGGAGGTATACTGAACCAGTTCTGTTGAATATCATCGAAATGGGATCAAAGGTCAGGGCACAGGAGTGAGATTTATTCCACAGCCATTTTCCTCATAACTTGAGTAATAACTTGAGTAATGATTTCCAGTATGTTGGAAAGCGTATCATAATCAATGCATTGCATGATTTCACTAACATGTTGAGAATACCTCCTGCTTAAAATGGAGCATAGTTTTTCCGCCAGGGGACGTAGTTATATTTATTTTTGTCCATATCTCTGCTTCTAAGAATTCGATTTCAAAAATTCTTGCTTTTTTTATAGAGTGTTTCAAGTAAAAAATGTTTCTCATATAATTTCAAATTTTTCTTAACGCATAAATGTGTCATTAGATGGCGTAAGTTCACGTTTCCGTTCACAGAAATATTTGCGGGGATTAAATACCCGATTGAAAAAATCCTTTTCAGCCAGATACTACTATGAAAACTGTGGTATTTTATTTCTAAAATAAAGCAAAATTTCGCCGCTTTTGCCACAATTTTGCTGTCTGTTTTTCTCAATATATCTGCTTCTAAATGTGCAATTAAAAAAACTATTTTAACAATGGATACCGTTTTCCTTCTGGAACACTTTACGTTTGTATTTGAGACGTTTAATAGTTCACAGGTCTAGCGCTAGGTGGTGTTTGTGCATTTCTGTTTGCAGCTGTATCTACGCTTCTAAAAACCCTATCGAGAAATTTCTTTTTTTTTTACTGTATGCCATTTGCTACAATAAAGATGGGGAGCATTATCCTCCTTAAATAATGCACATCTCTCCAGTTAGGGGGTTAAAGATCAAAACCTTTTTCTCGTTAACGTATTTCAAAAGTTCATTTTTCTTAGAATAGCTTTTTGGCTGCTAGTGGAAGTATGAAGCTATTTCTATTTCTGGATGTTTTTATCCATTATAGAATCGGGTTGATTTTTTTTTCAAACCGGTTCCATTGACTTTGAATAACTATGATAAATTTTATTCGTGCGGGAAAGGATTCCAAAAACGTGCTCATTGCAACAGAAAATTCAGTGTCATCTTTCTTGTTTTCTTGCAAATATTTGTGGTCTTTTAGTGGCAATCAATGTTTGTCTTCAGGGCTTCACTCCACTGCACGGAGGCTGTTAACACTGTATTTTAAACATCATTGTGAGATCCTAGTATATATAATCAGTGTTGAAACCTATATCATGGCACGTTTAAATTGAAATATAATCAGTGTTGAAATCTATTTGTTGTCATTAAACAAGATACTGAAGATCGGGCTTATACTTTCTGTGCGTTCATTGACCGAACCTTATTTCTGACGTCGTAGGTCTTTTTAATAAATCTTCAATTGATCTGAGGTTAGTAAGATGAAATTAGAATGTCATCTAACTTGCATTTGCACATTTTGATGCGTTTCATGATTGAGGTATTAGGGACTGTTTCTTGAATACATGTCTTATGTTTTTTAATATTCTGCTTTATTTTTCGCGGTGTTTGTTTAATATATTTGTCATTGCAACCCATTGTTATTTGGTAAATAACATTGCTTTCTTTCATTTTATACTGTATAGAAGAAACTTGTCTCTATTCTCAAATTTTACTGCCTAATTTTATGTCACGGTAGCTATCTTTATTTCTGAACATTTTAGTTGTTCTTTATACTATTGTTAATTTTTTTTATAAAAAGCTATAGGTATGCATTTTATTGGTTTATTTTTTATAGTAATCTTGCACTTATGTTGCTGTAATTGTTTCTTAAACAGGGCATAACGGGGGGGGGATAATGTTATTTACCAGATAACAGTGGATTGCAGGAAAATATGTATTGGACAAACAGCATGAAAATGAAAAAGAATAAGATTAAGGAACACAAAACACCTATTGAAAATGGATACAATAATGACATTTTAAAACACCGAAAAATGCCGCTGTGAGACAAAATTCAAATTTTGAATTACGAACCTCAAATTAGCAGAAGACTTATTGAAGATACCTACCAGAGCAACATTATGAACCTCAGATCAACAAGAGACTTACTGAAGAGACCTACTACAACAGAATTATGAATCCCAAATCAATACGAAGACTTTCTGAAGGGAACTACTACAATGGGAACATAAAGACTCAATCAATGAACTCACAAAAAATATAAGCCAGACTCTCAATGTCATGTTTAATGACGCCAAACAGGTTTCAAAACTGATTGCATTTCACTTTAAAAGTGCAATAACTTTAATCTTGGACCTAGGAACAAATTTTAAAATGCATTGGATGTCACTATCTCTGTAAAATACAGAGAAGCATTGAAAACAAGACTTAAAGAAGATAATAAAAATTTAAAAGATCATAAACAAGATATTAAGAAATTGAGATGAGATACAGACATAAGTAAATCTTTTATCCTATCACAACTTTAATACTAGGTAAAATGAATTGCATGTAAAGTAATGGGAGAGATAGCCTGATGATCTTAATTTACTGGAAAACAAAGTGGATAGGAGCTTGCTGCTAGTAAGATGTATGCTTAAGGTACTTACTACTCTTACATCCCAATAGTTAAAGCCATAAAAACTGGCCAACATTATGTAACTAGTACACAAGAATATGAACAAAAGAAAGTGATTAAAAGTTAAGCTGTGGAAAGGAAAAACTACATTACAGCCATAGTCTCAGACATTCATTCGTTATGAAACAATACGCTGCAAGTGCATAATGAAATGAAAAGCTCTTTAAGTGCCCCCGAGTTTTTATGATAATTTGACGACAGATAGTAAGTGCATTCATTTGCAGAAGAAGTATCAAATTTTTCAACCAGACCGAAACGTCTACAACCTGCCTAAAGGTTTTATTCTGAATAATTCACAATATTGTTTTCTAAAGTTTATCCTTCCCTCTCACCCCAGATGGGGAAGGTGCACAATAAAACAGGTATAATCAACAAAGTGTAGAGAACTCAGTTGTTACAATTTCTTGGCTTTTTCTATGAGACGCCTGAGTCTGTCAAGGATAATTACTTGTTAGAAAATTTCTTTCAATAAACTATTGAAATTCACAATTTGTCCAACGTAATATTTGACAGAATTGTCTGCCTAATTGTAGATTTAAGGAAGGATCTGTGGTAGGGATATTCTTTTTGTAACTCCAGTTGACGACGATTACTTTTGCTTTGAAAGCTTATAGGTGGAGTTTCCAGCCTGAATACAAGCTTTCAATATCAGACAATACTGCATCTCCAGCACATCAACAACATTAAGCACCCATGGTAATTCTAAATTCATAAAGATAAACGATTTGTAGGACAGACCTCCATAGAGATTCTTGCGCGGGATTGCTACTGCCTCTTAGATTATTTGCAAAGTAGTTGTTTTTCATTAAAACTCTTACTGTATGTTTCTGGAAAAAAAGCTAACGATCTTTATTATCCAGTGCAGCATATGAATCACAATTACCTGTGTTTAACCTGACATTCCAAATGTAACCTAAAACTTTAACCATACCAAACAGAATGGCCACAGATGTCTTGTGGTTATTAAACCAACTTATAATATATTTAGGCAGTCTTTGCATTTGATATTCTGTCAAATTCCTTGGAATGCTGCAATATCTTATTTTGTTCAACAAAAGCAGTCAGTCATCTGTTGTTCTAGTCATCACAAGGAGCTTTCTTGTGACTGATAGAATTAATGGGGTTCTGGGTATGACTGACTTTCATTTACATTGCCTTATCTTGTGAACTAGAAAAAATAAGATTCTCCCAATTTTTTAAAAAGAAGGGTAATTCCATTATATTATGAAGTATTTTCTCCATTACGGTAAAGGCATTTTTAACAGGTTTTACAGCACTGGTGGTAGATATCTGGTCGTTCTCTCATGGTTTGCTTATTTGTCCAGTTTCTTAATGATTTGATGTGATGTGGCATAAAAAGAAAGGTGCGAGTTCCTGAGAAATTTATCCGGGTGGTTTAATTTTATTTTTCATTCCTTTTTCAAATCAGTGTTACTTCTTTCTTCTAGAACTAGGTTCTGAAACCTAAAACAAACAATTCTTTCTCTTGTTTTCCTTATTCACCGAGATATCATTTGACATCTTGATATACAGGTGTGTGTGTCTATTTTGTTTTAGTTTATAAAGAAAGGACCATGAAATACACTCTCTATGTAAAATAGCCGTTTTCATGTTTCAAAAGATGACACTGCTCACAAGTATTAAACTATTTCTATTGATTATAGTGATTAAGAACTGTACAATTTTGCCTTGATTTATGCAACTGAAGTTCAGCAATATTTTTGGAAAAGATGTAAGTGGATGAGGAATGAAACATTTTGATGAAACAAGATTGTGATTCTTCAAATCAGAGACTACAGTCTTGTAAAGATTATATATATTAAGATAATACAACGTTTGTCACAAATATGTTTTCAATTTACATGCGTCGATTTGAAGAAAAACTTTTCAAATTCGTGAAATTTGACTTATGGATATGATATGTAGACGGTACTTTCATTCTACGGAAAGGAAAAAATTCTGAAATTTCGGAATTAGTCAAACTTATAAATTGCATTGATCCTCACATTCAATTCAGCTACAAAACTGAAAATAACGGATGCCTACCATTCCTCGACGTCCTGGTTACTTGCTTAAATGGATCTCTCGCAACTACAATTTATTGGAAGTCTCTTGTTGTTTTATCACCTCTACATTCCAAGTCCCATCACCCTTGGCAACAAAAACTCAGCACCTTTTACAGTTGTGTATATAGTGCGATACATATATGTTTGAATAAAGACAGTTTGGAAGAAGAACTTGATTTTCTTAAACGTTTTGCAGTACAGCGAGGATACAACCCTTCCATTATAGACAAGGCTCTAACAAAATTCCGGAAACTAAAGCCTATCTCCACATTAACTTCTGGGATGCGCCCAATACGAAATAACTTAGCCATTATTCTATTTTCCCGTGACATTGCCTTCAAAATTTCAAAAATTCTCAAAACCTTTAATTTTAAAGTGATACTTAAACCCATAAACAAAATGAACTTTTTAGGATAAAAATAACTGTGTTGAAGACATAGACCTGTGGGGAATTTGTCAAATTCCATGTGAATGTGGCGCTTCCTATATAGGACAAACCGTAGGGCCATGCGTTTTCGATTGAAGGAGAACAAGACCAATATTCGGAACTGTGACCTAAAGAAGTCATCGATGGCTAAACACTGTTACGAAAAGGACCATAAATTTCTCTTTGAAGAAGCAAAACTAATTGACAAGCCAGATTCAACCACCAAACTTGATATTTTGGAAGTTTTCCATGTATACCAGAATTCTTTTCAACTTGTTAAAGACATATCATCCACACCATTTTTATCAAGCACGTGGAAGCAACTAACCAAAACTTGTGACTGTAAACACCATTCATGCTGTCATGTACAATTTGAATATATGCGTGCGATTCGTCTTAACGAAGCTAGGTCAATACCCAGTGAAAATTTGGTCGACTTGAAAAAATAAGATATTTGTGACACACGTTGTATTATCTTAATAAATATAAAGATCTGAGATGTTAGGTGACCATACTTCTTATTGTATGATGAGAAGTTTTGGAGTGAGACATGGACTTATAATTCATGGGAACAATCCCCATGGTAGAACTGGTAAATGACACACACAACTACCTCAGCCAACCTCTCAGTAAGAGATACGGTGTGATACATATTGATCTAATTTAACTGTTGTAAAACTAGCATTGCATCCTGCCCTAACCAACAGACCGTTTACACGTAGTGATACTTATTCTGTGTGCATTCAAATTAGGACAAATTAAGTTAGACAAACAACCTACGTATCACTGAAGTCATCAAACCCCTTAGAAATATTTTGGTTTTCCACATATTCATATTAGCGCAGAGGGAGTAAAACATTTTGGAGTGGCTATTTTATCCAAACAATTTCCATAATTGGCTAATAACTTGCTAAAAGAATGTGTTCAAGAACATAATAAAAGAACGTTTTCTATATTACCAAAAGAAAATGGCAGCAAATTTAGGAAAACAATAATTAATTACCAATGATTTGAGATTGAGAGGAACTAGAATGTTAAGTGACAATAAATTCTAAAGTGGACAGGATACTGGTCCTATGCTACTGTATCTTCTCTTGAACTCATGTCACTATGGAAATTCTGTTTTTATGATGCCATGGATTTGAACTTTTTGTCTATTTTAACATAACAAGTGTTTTAAATTGTTCTTGATCTGGTTGATTTTGTGGCATATTTACATTTAGCTCATATAAAAAAACGTTGATGTTAAGGGTATCCATTATATGTATCACGCAAAACAGATTAGGTTGGCTGTTGGATTGGGTTTCATGGTGAGGGAAACGCAGCACAAAGAATAACAATAATTATAGTAAACAATTAAAAAGAAAGCAGATGATAAATTCGAAAATAGCCATCCGTAACGACAGGAACGCAATCTGTAGGAAAAGCATATTGTACGTGTATGTATATGTGCTTTGGGTGAGGGAGTGAATCAATTATTACAATGAGCACTATGGGCTGATATGAATTACTAAAGTTACCCCTTCTAAAGTGCAATTTAATGTCATGACCAATTACTAAGACCTTCAGCAATGTTTACTTAAGCATTTTAAGCACTTAAGGAGAATAACTCATAGAACTGGAAGAATCTCCTCTTTTCATAAGATAATGTTTACTGTAAGCAGCACTGCAGCTGGCAGCAGTTACCCTTGCTGTGATATACAACTAATGAAATAATCATCCTCTACAGTTCATATAACATGAAAACCTATTAAAACTAAGGCATGATATCTTATATTCAAAATATGGTCTTATATCATGTAAAAGGTAGCTTGAGCCAAAAAACATTGGAAATAAACATTTTACGAAAATCTGAATTCTGAACCTACATGGTGGAATTTCTGAGAATGGAAATGCAATACATTTCTTGATGTTGAACATAAAAAGAGATCACAGTCAACAAAACATACTCTGACAATGCCCCTACAGAACTGACAGAACAGTTACTCTCATGCATACATAGAGATTGAGACAAAAAGTCAAAAGGAAATTTATCTAATAAGGATCACTTCAACAATAAGAATTTCATGATTGAAGATCAGTTTAGCAACTCTAAAATCAGAGGGGAATATCAAATCATGTAAAGAAAACAGTTGTGGGCAGAAATCCTTATCAGAAGAATACCATCTTAGATAGTTGTATGCATGTTCTTGAATACATGATCTTGGCTTGCCCACATGATCATCATCAATAACAATGAATTTCTCTGTTATAGATTGTGCTGCTGTTGAGTTTGGAATTAAAAAATTTTGTTACATACAGAGTTTTCACCATTTCTTTCAGGTCTATAAAAATTCATATTACTTCAGTTTCGTTAATTTTGTTCAGTGAGTGAGTCAGTAGCGGTTCTAGACAACAAAAAAAGAAGGGGGGCAAAAAATGGGGGCACAATTCCTGCATGTACCCGTAATTAATAAAAATTAATACATAAATCCCCCAAAAAAACCGCTTATATCAAACAGAAGTAATCGCTTTTTCCACGTTTTTTAAAGTGAGTCACGGAAAAATTCTCATTGGCCGCCACGAAAATCGAACCCTGATCTTCCAGTTACGCGCCGGATACGCTTCCTTTAGTGCAGTGAAAGCATATCCGGCACGTAACTGGAAGACCCTGGATTCGATTCTCGTGGCGGCCAATGAGAATTTTTCCGTGACTCACTTAAAAACGCGGAAACAGCGATGACTTCTGTTTTATGTTCCTAGTCCACGTCAATTGTGTGTATTAATTATTCATTCGCCTTCTAATTATTTGTTCAGTTGCTGCTTACCATCTTTGGTGAATCCCCAGCATTGTGCGGGACTACAAGAATCAGTCTGCCAATTGGCTTGGCAGTTAGTGTATGTGAGTCTGGAGGAATTCGAGGCCGCTCTGGTGCAGTGGAAGCATATCCGGCGCGTAACTGGAAGACCCTGCGTTCGATTCTCGGTGGCGGCCAATGATAATTTTCTCATGACTCACTTAAAAAACGTGGAAACAGCGATGACTTCTGTTTGATGTTCCTGGTCCATGTCATTTATCTGTATTAAAACGGTTATATTTGGGGGGTAGGGACATACGCCCCCGGCTTAGAACCGCCAATGGAGTGAGTATGCGCTCAGTGAGTGAGTCATTCGAATTAATGCCTGTTGTATTCCATTTGGGGTATGGCTGAGGTGTTTCTGTCTAACAACATAGTTATTTTCACCAGTGTTAAGAAGCATAAATTAAAGTTTTATCATAGTTCGCAAAGGAAAATAAACATTTTAGGTGATCAATAATGCAAATGAGTTAGAGTATTTCTAACAAAGATGTTTAAAAAAATGGTGAGATAGGACATAATGGACGAAATATCAGATGCAACTGAGATAAGAAGTACGAAATTTTTACATAACAGCATAATTAAAAGTAAGTTTTTCAATTTCATCCTAAGCATATCAAAAACAGAGTAGAGGTGATGCTTTTTGATAAACTACAGAAAGAATGCGGGTGAGCTAGCCATATGTGGAAATTATCAGGTTCTTCAGTGTGCCCAAAATGCCATTTCGGGACTCGAAATATTTTCAATAGATATGGTACAGAACACTAAAGTAATGCTGGAGGCCATTCTGGGGACAAAAAGCGTCAAGAGATGAGTAATACTTCGCCCTAACTGTGCAGCTAAACTGAATGCCAGCATGGATGTTCTCTTTGTAGCACTGAGTAAACACTTAGTTACAATACAATTATTTATTGCACACATTTAAATCTTACAGTTATATGAAATTGCAATACACCAGGAGGAATCTGAACACATTGGTTGTAAGGCGATTGATTCCCCCTATCAGATGTAAGAAAAAGAATAAAACATATGGCATATATGAAAGCTAGTAAGATGGTTATAAAAGAAGCACCACTGTTAGCAGCATGCTTGGAACTACAATTTAATGATAGGGTTGAAATTCGTTATGGAGATCAGGGTGATTTGCAATGTAATTTCGCAGAGACAAGGAAAACTTTTTGATATTTTCCAGGGATCTGATGCTCTCTGGGAGATTATTCCATAGGATAATGGCTTTATACAGTATGTTATTTAAACCATAATTAAGTCTAACACACGGCTGACATAATTTGTTGTTAGCAACAGATCTGGTGAAGATAGAATAATCGAGATATTTGATGTCAGATTGAAAAAACATGATACCTAGTTTCAAGGTAAAAATTTCATGAATTTTTAGAATATTTAATTTTAGAAATAATGGTTTTGAATGAGACATGTAATCTGTGTTCAGCATATTGCGAACAGATTTCTTCTGTAATTTGAGCAAGCATAACTTATTGTTTGCACTTATATTTGAATACCAAGATTCCAGACAATAGGAGAGATGAGTATAAATAAAAGCATAGTAAAATGTTTTTAGGACATTGATAGGGAAGAGTTGCTTAATTTTACCAAGCAGGCCAACCTGTAAGGAAACTTTTTAAAACAAACTGAACATGCGTATTCCAGTTAAAGAATTCATCAAACCAAACGCCAAGATACTGAACTTTGTCCACAATTTTAAGGGGAAGATCATTAATCCTGACTGGAAATTTATTTATGTCCTCTCTTTTATGAACGTTTCGGAAATATACGGCGTTGGTTTTTAGAATATTAAGTGATAATTTGTTAGAGCATAACCAATGAGATAAATTTGATAGATCATTATTGATCACTATCTGTAACTTATGCAAATCATGACATTTTTGAAAAATGACAGTCATCAGCATATAGCAAAGCATGAGTTGATTGCAGGCACAGAGGAAGGTCGTTAATATATAACAGGAACAGTAACGGTCCCAATACCGAACCTTGAGGCACTCCGCATGAAATATTAAGTAGATCGGAGTTTATTTTATTTACAGTGACATACTGTTTGCGATGAGAGAGGTAGCTCATTAGGAGGGAAATAATTTTGCCACGAAAACAGTATTAGGGTAATTTATTTAACAGAATGTCGTGATTTACCGTGTCGAAAGCTTTTTGGAAATCAATAAAAACACAAATAGTATAATAACTGTCATCTAGTGCTTCGGAAATGAAGTTTGACAACTTAGCAACAGCCATTTCAGTAGATCTGTTTCTTTGGAAACCGAACTGTTCCAAAGAGAGCATACCATGAGTGTGTAAAAAATCAACCATTCTGCTGTGAATAGACCTTTCAAAAATCTTACTCAAAACGGGTAACAAAGATATCGGTCTGTAATTACAGGTAGATTCCCTATCTCCTTTTTTAAAAATAGGAATAACCTTAGCGATCTTCAGACTGTCAGGAAACTGACCTGAATAAAAACTCAGATTAATAATATGTGTTATAAGTGGTACTAAAATAGAGATCGAGTCTTTTATGACTCTGCTATTAATATTGTCTGAACCAGCACTTCTTTTTAGGGACAATGAAGTGATAATATTATAGGTTTCAGTATCATCCAAAGGGCGTAGAAACATTGAAAAAGGAACTTCCTTAATTTTGGATAAATAAGCATAACCTTTAGTATTTGTGGGCAAGTTTTGCTGAGATGCTAAATCATGACCTATGTTAATGAAGTAATTGTTGAATTCATCAGCGACTGATTTGAATCAACATTAAAATTACCAGAATTTCCTTTTAACGTCAGCGTAGTTTCAGTAGCACAGGATCGTTTGTTAATTGCTGATTTGATTATTTTCCATTTTTGATATGAGTTATTTCCTGCATCTGAAATAACGAGGTTGTAATGAGCAACTTTCGCATGCTGAATAACATTTCTTGGGGCATAATTATACTTTTTATACTTATC
Organism: Macrothele yani; assembly: GCA_039090855.1. Taxonomy (NCBI): domain Eukaryota; kingdom Metazoa; phylum Arthropoda; class Arachnida; order Araneae; family Macrothelidae; genus Macrothele; species Macrothele yani. The sequence goes on along the minus strand of CM077003.1, from coordinate 85,573,779 downwards.
ACGTAAGTGACTGTTATAAGGATTCTTTCTACTTTTTTTACGAAGCTTATCCTTTTTTTTTTTTTGATTGATCTAATGATTCCATTGGTCATCCAAGGTTGGATGTTAATGTCATATTTAGTGTTAACTACCTTGTGAACTGTTGGGATCTCAAGGAAATCATTCAAAATGCCTTGCAAAATTTTGGTAGCTATAGTTGGACAAGTTGTATTGAAGATACCCAACTTGTCCCAGTCAAAATTTGAGACTAGGTCAGCTAATGTGGTGTAGTCACAATAGGAGATTGTTTTGTGGTTAATTGAGTAATGGTAATTTGTAAAAACTGGAACATGAATGAAGACAGGGTTGTGATCACTAATACTAAAATCAATCACTCCAGACTTTAAAGCAGTATTAAGTAAGTTAGTACCAATATGGTTTAGAATATTGGCACCACGAGTTGGTAAAGAAATGCACATCTGAAAAAAATTGCCTGATAGCATATTAAGATAGATTTCACTTAGAGATAGGTTGTTAATGTTAATATTAGTATCTCCCAGAAAAATGCAATTTTTATTTTCGTTATTTATTTTGTTTAAGATATTGTCAAAGCATTCACAAAAGGTTTTTCGATCACTACTTGGCGATCTGTAGATAACGCCAATAATTAGATTTTTGGACTTGGGAATTTTGATTTCAATCCAAAGCATTTCACAGGAATCAAGTACAAGGGACATATTATTCAAGTCATCACGAATAAAGTAGGTGATGTGAGACTTCAGGTATAGGCCTACTCCACCAGAACCCCTTATATTCAGTAATGGATTATTCCGATTTCTAACTTTGCATTCAAAATTATAGTTACTGAGATTAAAAAACTCCTTTTGTTTCTCATCAATTAAATGAGTTTCGCTAAGTGCAATTACAGAAAAATCATGATTCAATTGTGATAGAAAAATTTGAAACTTATCAAATTTAGAGTTAATGCTTTGAATATTGATATGTAAGAGTGACATACCAACTTTGTCGATTTCGTCAGAGAGATTATATGAACATACCTTTTCACAAGTACAGTACGGATGGTAATAATCCAGATAAGGGTCATACACATACAATATCATGCCACAATCTACAGTATCTTACAGTCTAGAAAACCTGTTATTCCAATAAACACATCTTGTAAGAGAGTTCATTTCACTTGGAGCAAAGGACTTCTCAATTGATGCAATAATGAATGTAGTCAATTTCTGTTTCCAGACAACTTAACAAAATAATCTGAAGCATACTTTGCATGCAGTTATGTTTGGATAGAACACAGTGCAGGATATCTTCCCTCCGACATACTGGAAAAGGGTGATTTTACAATGTTAAGATTCTTGCTTTGGCTGGCATTATGATGAATGTATATGTTACCGCTAAAGCTCGAAAGCTGTTAATGTGCACATTACCTACCTAGCTAATCTGCAGATTAACTGATTTGCTCCATTAACGTGCGGAATCAAGAGTTTTCCGCATTTTACCTAGGTAATGTGCACATTAACGGCTTTCGTATCGTTAAAGTTCAAAAGTTTGTTTCTCTCATTTCCTTTCCTTACACCTTCCCCCTCTCCCTCCACTTTTAGTTTCGTTTCGCCTGTTTCTCTCATTTCCTTTCCCTACACCATCCCCCTCTCCCTCCACTTTTAGTTTCGTTTTGCCAGCGTCTAGTCGTCGCTGGTTGTTTTTATTTCTCATAATTGGCGTCGGCTGCCAGTGCGTAGCATAGCTAATTCTGTTTTCAAATTCGTTTCTGCCTGTTAGCGCGTGAATTTGTGTCGTGATTTTTTTTAAAGCAGATAAATTTAACTTCTAGTATACAAGCAAGCACCGAATTGGTGAGTAAAATGAAGAAAAGACTCTTCGAAAACCTCTTTAGCAAAGATTTAAAATATAATGGTGTTTTAATGACAAAACGAAAGTATGATTGCATAATTGAAGATGTAAAGCGAATAAAAGTTTTCAAGAAGAAAGAATCATCTCGAGATTATCGAATAATTCAAAGGTATGATGTGTTGACTGTACAAGGCTGTGAAAAACTCATTGAGCCGTTGTCATATGCGCGAGAAAGTGTGAAAAAGTTTGTGCATGCCGAAGAATTGTTTGACATATTGTATTCTACTCATTTGTCAATTGGCCACGGTGGAAGAGACAGAATGATCAAGCAATTAAATACACTTTATAAAAACATAACCCAAGCCCAAATAAAAATGTTTTTGGATTTATGCGAACCTTGTCAACAAAAACAAAAAAGTGCGAAAAAAGGGATTGTTGTAAAGCCGATTATTTCATCGCATTTCAACAGCAGATGCCAGGTGGATTTCATCGATTACCAATCTCAACCAGATGGAAAGTTTAAGTTTCTTCTCATACATCAAGACCACTTAACAAAATTTGTTGTTTTGAAGCCACTCACATCAAAACGGGCGGATGGAGTAGCCTATAACTTGCTTGATATTTTTCTCCTTTCTGGCGCTCCAAGTATTTTGCATTCTGATAACGGACGCGAATTTTGTAATAAAATCTTAGAAAGTGTAACACAGTTGTGGCCAGAAATCAAAATGGTTAATGGCAAACCTAGACACAGCCAAAGTCAAGGAAGTGTAGAACGAGCGAATCAAGACATTGAAAACATGCTCACTACTTGGATGGCTGATAACCAAACTAACAAGTGGAGTGAGGGCGTACGATTTGTGCAATTCATGAAGAATCATGCCTATCATTCTGCAATTAAAAGAAGTCTATACGAAGCCATGTTCGGTTGTCCCGCAAAAGTGGGATTATCTTCTTCTATTATACCGCAAAGTGTATTACATTCGATAAATACTGAAGAAGACCTTGAAAAATTAGAAGATTCACAAGAGACTGTGATTATGGGATCACAGTCAAATCTTACTCAAGAGGACATTCCGTTATCCCTTGCTTCTACAAAATCACCTATAGAAATACAAGAATTTATCGACAGTAATCTAAAACTGCCTTCTACACCGTTTATTGAGGATACAGTTATGAAGAATATTCAGTTACCCTGCACTTCCAAGGAATCACCTCCGCATGTTGAAGAAGTCATCACTGAGTTATCTTCAACTTCAGCAGAATTGCCATCACAGTTTAGTACAGAGCCTGTAAAGAGGACTATACAAGACATAGTCTGTATTGTTTGCTCAAAAGCAACATCAGGTGCTCACAAGTGTAAATCGTGTGATATGTTTGTTTACGTAATTTGTGGCGAAATAGATCCTAAATAGAAAGGGTATGGTAAGAATGTATTGTGCAACATCTGTAAAAATAATATGGATCAGAAAATACAGCGTGATGAAGCCAAGAAATGTTTAGAAAAGCAAGCAAAGAAAATGTTAGCAGTTTTTAATGCAAAGCACCCAAATGTCGATGAAGGTGTCACTGTGAGAATTAAAGTACCCGAAGTAGACAGAGCAAAAAGTGATGCCCGCTCGATTTTAGCTGTGGTTCTTAGTAAAACAGAGGATGGCTTTTATAAACTTGGTACTAAAACGGGTATTTTAAAACAATTATATGAAAAATCTGAATTCAGTGTTTGCAAAGAGAGATTTGTAACGAAAGAAGATGTCCCTGCTGTAGAAATATCTTTACGTCAAACAGCAATAAAACAATCCCTTGGTACTGGGCAGGGTTTCAGAAAATGTGACTACAAATCTAAATGTACCACAAATAGGTGTGCTTGTCGCAAAAACCAATTGCTATGTAATCCAAAGTGTCACCAATCTTTAGATTGCACTAATAAGTAAGCATAACTTTATCATGTTTTGCAAATTCATTTCCTTAATTATAATAATATTTTAAACCGTTTGATTCTTTCTACTATAGTTTTTTAATTGATTAATGATTGATTCTATCAACTAATTTGTTGATTGTTTGATTGTATTAACTTGATTCTTTATAAATCGAAAAATAAATAAATAACATTATGTTAATTTAAGCGTACAGAAACGTTGCTGTTGTTCCAGCGAAGATCTTATTTTCACTTTAACGAGTGCCTAGTAGGTAATGTGCAGATTACCTAGGTAATTTGAGCAATGAAACAATTTTCGGCACTTTACCGCATCACCCTAGTTAATCTGCACATTACCTAGATAATCTGTAGAATAACTGATTTCTGCACTTTAGCGGTAACATATACATGATCCTTAATGTCTTCGAGGATATGAACCTGAATGTTGAGATGATACTTTAGAATCTATATGAAGCTCTTTAGAGATGCATGTGACACCATTTTTATATCTATGAATGACAACGCACATTTACATCGCACATTTACATTTAAGTTAGTCTATTTTTGTTCTGAAACGGTATATACCAACAGAATGTAGTATCCAAGCCGGAGTTACATCTTAACATAATGGAGGACGCTTAGAATGCTCTAAAGAGAAGAACTGCTGGTCATTGTTTAATGTTATGAGTTCTCTTATGAAGCAAGCAAATAAATTGCCTACCGAGCTCCTGAATTTCTCTGCGGCCATTATTAGAGCTTGTTTCCAGTGCTGAAAAGTGATTGTGGTGTGTGATCCGATTATCTATTGATTATTATTCACTCTATAATTATGCATGTGAAATTATAATTTTTGTGATTTCAAGGTTACTCACTAATTTCATACACAATAAATTCAGTTTTTGGCACATTTTGTTTATATCCTTGTTAATTAAGTATATGGTTGCAAAAGTTAATTTAATTATGAAATAAGTTTATGAGATATTAAAAAAATGTCAAAATTCCCTACGTTAAGCATCACATTAATCACATGAAAATAATTTACACTATGTAGCACATATAAAAAATGTGGTGGCAAATTTTCGCAAGTTCCCCAAAGCTGCTCGCAAAAAGATCTGCTGTCAGAGCATTGATTTTCTATGTGAATGTAACATTTGTTTCACTTATGGCACCTGCTTTGATCACAATGAAATTAACATGTTTACTATGCAGTGGAAATGAAAGAAAAGTGCGAGTCTGTTTGTACATTTTATATGAGATTTGAAGTTTGTTTATTGTTGTATGCGTTTCACCTATTTCAATATCTATAGTTTTTAAAACAAAGTTCTTTCACAATATTCTGATATGAATTTACTTATATAAATATTTTTACCTGCCGAATCAATGAAGCATATGTGAAAGGAGGCCTTACATCTGCATTTCTGTAGAATTCCCTATTCCTCTGAATTTCTAAAGGTAATTAAAAACAAAGAGAGTAAGTAAAAAAAAGTTTCTTCTAGGTACCAGAATGCAACTACATGGTATGATATAACATTTAAAATTTTAACAAGAATAGAGAACATGGTATTTGATAAACCAAATAAAAAGAACACTTCAAATTGAACAACATCAACTGATGAACAATGATACTGTCTTTTTAAACAAATATTTATAGATTTTTTCATATAGCATAAAGATATTAATTTGTCGCATTATTTGACGCAACAAGGATTTTGATGCAGTGTTAAACAGTGATAGAAGTCCAGTTAACAAATATAGTAATAATGAGGGCATGAAAAAAAAAGTCAGCATACCCTACAATAAATGTGCTTATTTTTGGTAGCAATACGACTCTTTTGAGATCAAAAACATTTTTCCTTAGTCCTGAGACTCAAAATGTTCGGGTTCTAATATAATGGACAAAAAGCAAAGAATTACACTAAAGAGCAATTGAATTAGAGACAGCTGGCGTTATGCAAATGTGGCGCTGTGGGCGGCCCTGTAAACGGAAACGACATGACGTATGCAGTGATCCGACAATATAAGGAGTGATGAGACGGGAATCAGTAAGAGTCGGAATCAGTATGGGTAAGCCGAAGGATCTAAGCGCATTTTATCGTGGGCAAATTGTCGGGGACCGACGAATGGGTCACTCCATCTCGGAAGTCCTGCAGGCACTGGGATTTTTACGAGCCACTGTGTCACGGGTGCACCGTGAGTACATCGAATCCGGTAAAACTACCCCTGCAAAGGCCAACTGCCGTGGACAACAGCGTGTGGATGAGCGGGGTCATCGTTGGCTAGCTTGCATTGTAACAGCGAATAGATGGGCCACAGTGCAAGAAATCACTCGGCTATTTAACGCTGGTGCACAAAAACGTGTAAGCATCCACACCATCCGGAACCATCTTCTCGCTATGGGGTACAGAAGCCATCGTCCCACGAGAGTACCGCTGCTGACCGCATATCACAGGGTGCAAAGATTAGCATGGGCGCGGAAACATCGCCACTGGACCCTAGACATGTGTAAAAATGCTGCCTGGACTGATGAGTCGAGATTCACGTTGGTGCATGCGGATGGCAGGATACGAGTACGGCGCAAACCGCATGAAGCGATGGATCCTTCTTGAAAGCAGGGTACTCTTCAAGCTGGTAGGGGTGGCATTCTCGTCTGTGGACTGTTTACGTGGACTGAAATGGGACCCCTGGTACGTGTGACAACGTCCCTTACAGGTCAACGTTACTGGGATATCCTTGACGACCAATTGCTCCCGTTTGTGCATCTTCAACATCCCACTGGGGACCTCATCCTGCAACAAGACAATGCAGCTTCCGAATTGTATCCGAATGGTTGGATGAACACTCCACCGACGTGACCTCGCTTCCTTGGCCAGCTAGGTCACCTGACCTGAAACCTATCGAGCACATCTGGGATGCCATCGAGAGAGATGTTCAAAGCTCTGAACCCCCTCCATCAAATCTTCGTGAACTGTGGGAGTTTGTTCAGGGGTCGTGGATCCGCATGGCTTCCCAACGCTTCCTGTGTCTTGTCGAGTCAATGCCGAGATGAATCGCCGCCGTCATCAGGGTGAAAGGTGGTGCTACACGTTTCTAGACAGGTATCTCTAATTCAATTGCTCTTCAGTGTGTGCTAAATAGACACACACTTTTATGATTAAAATGTTCCAGACTTTTACTCATAAAATTCTGACATTTTAATAAAGGAATTGCACAGAAAACTGCTGAATTAGATGAAACCTGCCCAAAGTAACACGTTTTTTCTTCCGAAACTTAAAAACGCCGTGAGCATGTATGGCTAGAATGAGTCCCAATCTCTGATTTAAGGCCACAGGTTTGAGTCAAATAACAAAACCAAGGCTTTTAGTCCAACAATCCGTCATTGCAACGATCCCATCAGAAGCGCAAACTAGGGCGAGGCAGGCGGGGGAGGCTGCCCCGGGCGCAGCTCAAGAAAGTGCGTAAATATCACTGCGAACTATCTGATTAAAATCGGAATCGAAATTTTGTGCACAAGTTTCTGATGCACCTTTTACCGCCATACTTTGACGTTTGTCTATTTACAGAATTTGCATATTATATCGTTTCCCAGTTTTGGTAGCTTTGCAGCCAAGAATTCGAATTGCTTCGTCAAAATGTGCAAGGGATGAAATTTGTTCACACTGAGGAAGGAAACGTGGGTGTTCATACGTTGCATAATAAGGATGTCGTTCACATTGCTGAAGATTTTCTGGGGGCAATTCGATCATTACAACAAGCTGCATTTAATGTGATACCAAAGGTCCGAACTCCAAAGCAGTGGGGGAATCTGATCACGTTTTTTCACCTTTTGTATTTTTCAGCCCATTTAGGGCAGTAAAACACAAAAGGCGCAGTAAGTTAGGGAAAGGGAAATGTATGAACTCCTTCTGCTGAGTTCTGTCACCCATTTTCTACATTCAAGAGGGTAAGATGCCGTTCTTGTCTGGGATAAGAAATGACACCTAGTTTTATTAAAGTGCATATTACCGTCTACACACGATTCTAAAAGAGCACCTAAAATATATATAAGGTTAAAACATTAGCACTTTCAAGTCTAGTGTGGACCCGTCATCAGATAATGTAGTTATGATTTGCCTTGGGAGAGGTATATATGCAGGAGGCACACCAAAGTATCAGTATTATCCATGCGCATGCTCATTACATAGTCATGCTATCATGCTATTATACATCGGAGATCAGGTGGTTATGTGCAGTTACTATGGTGGACAACATATATGTTGTCCACCATAGTCGCATTATGGCAATAACAGTGGCAGATGGGTAGTCATATAATGCCGTAATATCCTTGATTTTTGCAATTTCTTCATCTCGTTGTGCGCTTGTGGACGAATGTGTTACTGCACAATGCAACATAGAGTGAAGAGCTTAGAGATTTTCGCGCTTGAGTGGGTGGAATGAGCTGATAGGAATCACGGATATTGTAGAAGCTGGTTTCCTATATACAGAGTGAGTTACTTCATTCGTAGTATGGTTTCTTTCCAACATGAAGTCTACATAGGGAAATGAATAATTGGTCTCGAATTCCGAAAAAAATTTATGGAACTGTATTTTGTTGACAACAAATTAGTAAACTCGGTGAGGTTTTCTAGGGTGCATTGCGAAAACAAGAACACATCGTGCACATATCTCAGATATAGAATAGGTTTTACAGGAAAGTTAGAAAGAACGCCGTTTTCCAGATCTTGTAACAGAAATTCAGCCACAACTTCCGAGAGTGGTGATCCCATTGGGGCCCCCTCCCGTTGTCGGTAGATGGTGCCATTAAACCGAAAAATGTCCTGTCATACACTAGTTTTAAGGCATTGATAATGTCCTGGCTTTTATTGTGTGTAGGTTCCCTGGGCTGACAACTGTTCTTCAATGATACGGTGAACTACAAGGACGGGTACGTTAGGACATAAAGAAATGATATCAAGTGAAATCATTATTTCACTTCTCTTGACAGACAGCTTATTAATTCATAAATTTAGACCAAAGTGTTGTTACGACGATGCCCCTATTACTACATCGTTACCATGGAAATTGCTTTGCAATTACACTGACGGAAAAAAAAATCCCAACACCAAGAGGAGGTTGTGTTAGATAAACGGCAGTTGGTAGGCGGTGAGAGTACATCTGTAAGACGACGTCTATGCAAATTTCGCGCTCGGCGCATACGTGTGGTGCTGGTAGCGCCCCTCGGAACATGCAAAGCAAGTTTGCTGTAAATACGCGCTGTAACGTTCGTGAGCGTTACAGCGTTCGTTGAGATTCGACGTAGGGTGTTGATGTTAGTCAAGAATGCCTTTAAGAAGACGAAAAAGCCATTATCAACAGCTCACGGAGTTTGAACGAGGTCGTGTAATAGGGCTACGAGAAGATGGATTTTCTTTCCGCAATATTGCAGAACGACTTGGCAGGAATGTAGCCACTGTGCATGATTGTTGGCAGCGGTGGTCAAGGGAAGGTACTGCCTCAAGAAGACCGGGTTCCGGCCGGCCACGTGGCACTACTGAGAGGGAAGACCGCCGTGTACGGTGTATGGCCGTGGCGAATCGTACCGCGTCTGCGGCAGCAATTCGAGTTGCAGTTGCCCCCACAGTGACACAACGAACTGTTACAAATCGGTTACTTGAAGGACAGCTCCGAGCCAGACGCCCTGTAGCGTGCATTCCACTTACTCCAAACCACTGCCGTTTGAGATGTCAATGGTGTCAAGCTAGAGCTCATTGGAGGACGGAGTGGAGATCTGTTTTGTTTTCTGATGAAAGCCGGTTTTGCGTGGGTGCCAGTGATGGCCGTGTGTTGGTTAGAAGGAGGCCAGGTGAGCGCCTGCAACCAACCTGTCTGCGGCCGAGACACACTGGACCTACACCTGGAGTTATGGTCTGGGGAGCAATTTCCTATGACAGCAGGAGCACTCTCGTGGTTATCCCACGCACCCTGACGGCACAGTTGTACGTCGGTCTGGTGATTCAACCTGTTGTGCTGCCATTCATGAACAGCATTCCAGGGGGTGTTTTCCAACAGGAAAACGCTCGTCCGCATACCGCTGTTGTAACCCAACATGCTCTACAGGGTGTCGACATGTTGCCGTGGCCTGCTAGATCACCAGATCTTTCACCAATCGAGCACGTATGGGACATCATTGGATGACAACTCCAGCGTCACCCCCTAACAGCATTAACCGTTCCTGTATTGACCGACCAAGTGCAACAGGCATGGAACTCCATCCCACAAACTGACATCCAGCACCAGTACGACACAATGCATGAACAGCTGCGTGCTTGCATTCAACATTCTGGCGGTTACACCGGTTATTAATGTACCAGCATTTCACATTTAAAATGGCTCTTCTCGCGCTTACAATAAGCTGTGATCTTGAAACCTTAATCGATTAAATACACTGACGGAAAAAAAATCCCAACACCACGAAAAAATAGTTGTAGAGGAATGAAATGGCGGCAATACATTTGTATAGGTAACATATTTAATTTGTTTTCTGTCAGTGTATTTGGAATCAAGATTTCAAGCGATGATTAGACTTCTGCATCTTGTTTCCAGTAGATCAAGGATTAGTAATTTTACAAGGAAACATTTTACTGAAACAAGACAAAGTGAACTTCAGACAGTCTTCTGACGAATTACTGAACCCTGATGTAATCAGTTAACAACGTTCAGAAAGAAATGTTAAAGGAAATGTTAAAGTTATGGCAGACATTATGTGTATCCTTGTTGCAAAACGCAGTGAATCCAAACCACAGATTTAAATGTGTATGAAGTTTCAGACTCGAGAAATGAGATCATAATTTTTAGTTGTTTCTTATTCACTTTGTTGTCGTAAGCATCAACTGCTTTGATGACTGAAACGTATATAATTTTAAAGGAAATCATCAGAAGTTGTAAGAAACGGCAACAGACAAGATAGTTTGTTGTATGACGATAGTTTTACAGCCAATGTACGAATACGCTTTTAATACCAGCACGAAATGTTTCCCGTGAAATTATTAATACCGTACATTAACAAAAGTAAAAAAGAAAAAGTTAGAGCAATAATTGCAACTTCTTATTGAATTCCTAATTCACTAACTTTCGGAAATAAACAGACGTTTTACCAAAAAACATTTATATTTACAGTTTCGCTGCCTTTAAAAATAAATAAAGGATATACGTCTCCGATTATGAAATCTAAACTATGAAACACAGATTTTTAAACCGCAGATTTTTCATAAATTTCTTACCTTCTGTTATGTCGAGATTTGCTCTTTCTACAACCCGCCGCCGAATTGGAGAGTCAGGTAAAGATGGAACATCTAGGACTGCAACAGAGACAAATAATGTTTTATTACATTTGACATATTAAATTTCCTGAAAATGAAAGTAGGAAGAGAAAAACTTCTAGACAAAGTCATACCTCATGATATCAATCATTTGCAAAAAAAAGTTCTGACATTCAATAAACCATCAATGCCAATATGAAGGTTTGGCTGAAAAATGGTAATGCCATATTATTTACTCAATATTTCATTCTCCAAATTAATCAGTAAAGGAAAGATGATGGAAGAAAAGAGGGGGAAAAAGTTCACAAAGCAGCTGAAAAGAGTCAGCCGCCATTTAAACCTCATGCAAAAAAGTTCAGATCAATAACTTGAAGTAACAGAAATAATGAGCTTTCTACTCCAGCCATAAAAACACTAAATAATTTATTGCATAAGGCGTACCTAGCATATTAGTGTCAACTGTGGCCCCACCCAGAGAAACCAAGCATAAATGTGTGTGCGCATGCATGTCATTAAATCACTTAATGGGAAATGATGCTGGTGATTTATAAATCATCCATCATATTTCAAATTTTATAATAATGCATTGTTTGTGCCAGCCACACATGATAAACTGTTCAGTAATTCTCCTTTACATCGCTGAGGTATTTCGAACCAAAAATAGAAAACTATTCTCTTTATTAAGAGCATTCAAACAGTTACTGACATATCAAAAGTGGGAGTTGAAATCAATCTAATGACAGCAGCTAATTGAGCACAGGGCCTGTTCAGAAAGGATTTCATTCATCTTGGTTCAATACATGGACACAAAGTTGGACTTGAAATGTAGAAAAAAATTAAACTTTTTCTTTCCCGATTAAAAGATACCATTAATTCACAAAAAAAATATTTCTTTTAAAAAACGATAAAGCGATAAATCTTATTAGCGGTGCAAATAGATTCTTCCTTAAATAATAATGCACATTAGGTACCAATAAAATAAAAACAAATTATACCTTGTTTTTTTAATGCTCAAATAAATCAAGAATAATTTCAAAATCATAAATGAAAATGAAGTGCCATGAAGAGAGAGAGATTTTTTAACTAACGCAATCTTAAAGGATAAATTTTCATTGAGAATACGGAACATAAACAATATCCCTGCTGAGGACAAAACTGCGCGGAACAATAGCGATTACGATGCCAAGCATTTGAGGAGAAGAAAATGCGAAATATAGTTGATTATTCGCCAACGATATTTTCCGTCAAAAGGAAATTAAAAACCTCACATCCTTAAACATATTAAATGGTGCAAAAATTTGTTTTGCCTCTGTTATAACAAGGATTTACACATACTGTGCTGTTTGAATACTACAATTGTAATAAAAAAAAACAGCGCAATATTTTAATCATGATGTTTTAGATTTTAACCAGAATTAGTAACAGTATTTAGTGCATACGTGAGCTTTGAAAACAGGTAACTTAATTAAGCATCTCCACAACCCATAAAACAACATCTTTGGAAGTGCATATAAAAAGTTAATGGAATAATTTTTTTATTATTGTAGTTTATGGAAAGCACTATATGTATCCAATCTGCGATCCTTTATACAAAAATCTGCCTATAGATAATCCACAATTAGGCTTATTGGTATTAGGTTTATGCAATCTGCAACCGTTCACCTAACTAATCGGCCAATCACTTTCCAGAGACATGAAAAAAGAGAAAATATGTCGCAAAAGTACGTTCTTATAATGTCTATTAAAACATGGAGTATAAGAAAGTAATAAAAAATAATAAAAAAGAAGCATTATGACATTTAATTCATCCGTAGACAGTATTAACGTATTATAAATATATTCATAGTTTTAGTGCAGACAAAGATTATAAATTATCATTTAAAACATTGCCGTAACAGATTTTAAAGTTTCTCCAAGATAAACTATGATATTCACGATGACCAGAAACTTCTTTTTACAAGCCTGACATTTTCTAATATTGAAAGTGTTTGCGTGAAAAGGACGGATGAAATGTGTAGGTTCTGAAGTCTTTTGAATAATTCGTTCCATGCATCAAACAAAACTCATTCTTTAAAAACATAGCCCTACACACGAAAGAATTAACAAAGTGAAAAATAAAAATAAAAATTGCAAACGTAATGATATTTTATATAACTTGAGTACAATAGTGGAATTAAAAAACGAAAGTCTTAAATTATAAAGAAACTATGTTTGGAAAATTCGAAATCATTAGTTAAAGGATAACAGCATATTTTATATGAAAATACTAGCGTATAATTTACCTATACAAAATTTAATGAAATGTTTAAAAAGAAATGATGGACCTGTGAAGGCAATTCCTCACACTATGGAATAAATCTTTGAGCAACGGTTAGAAAAGCATAAGTCAGGAGCATAGCAACATAACGGATTTTCCTTGAACTAGTGTCAAATGAAGTGAGTTAGTGTTTACCATAAAGTTTAAAAATTTTTGCCTCTATAAATGTCTAGAGTGTTTGAATATTTAAGCATGAGACACACTCACATTTAATTGCATGCTTAAATATTACATGCAATAACGTTCAATCATACGCGAATAAATAGTAACATCTATACAGTAGTTTTCATATGAGAACGTTATACTTTAAAGAGTATATAGTTTTCTGACTTTCAAATGCAAATATGTGCTAAAGCTTAGAATTTTACATCAACATAATGAATCAAGGAATCAGTTGTTTTGGAAAGAATGTATTCCGTAGGAAGTGGTATTATAAAAACTGAAGAAGCTGGACAGACACTCGCGAAGTCAAACCGAATAGCTCATTTTAGAAACTTGTCACAAAAATTTATGTGGTATCACATCTTTTGCAGAAATTCATCTTAACTTTTATTTTTAAAGGGCCAAATGAATTCGTTTTGTTTTTGGCGAAGGCAGTGGCGTAGCCAGAAATTTCTTAAGGGGGGGGGGTGTCCCCGTGGGTTTGGTTCATTGGTGAAAGCCTCATATATGCATATATATCTCTTGAAATTCCTGCTAAATTTCCCTGGGGGGGGTCCTGACCCAAGGACCCTCCACTTGGCTATGCCTATGGGCGGAGGGGGAATTAAATGAAAATAACACCACTTCCGCTAGAAACAAAATTTACGAATTCTTCACCTTGACTATGCAGCAAAGCCCTCCATATTTTCTTCCTTTTTTTGATTGATTTGTGTTTTAAATTTCTGTGAGCAACTCTTACAGATATAAACACCATCACGCTCTAATTTGGAGCCCAGGTTCCAGGAAGTGGGCCAGAACCATGAGGATGGCTCATCCCCCACGCCTGTTGGGGAGTTCGACTCCCGACCGAGCTCAGATGACAAACCAGAAACCAGTGCTTCTAACCACTCGGCAACCATACTCGCATCAGAAAAACATCTCGAAGCAAAAGATATCACAGGAGATATTATATTTATGATAGTATAGTAGGATCATCAAAGGTCTTACACTTCCATATATTCAAAATAAATATTTGCACCAATTTCTACTAAATTTTGTCTATCCTTTAGACGGAAAAAATGCGTCTATCACAGGCGCTACCCTACTGGTGGACTATAGCCCACCCAATTTTTTTATAAGACCACCATTCAGCTCTCTCTCATCCATAGAATATTTAAAGGGTGAGTGCATATAGAGAACGCAACCGTCTAAGATTTTAAGGAACATGAATGGTATGTGAAGTTTTCGAATTCACAGAAATTTCATTATATAAAATGAAGCTTTTGTTAAATTAAGCGTTGTGCTATTCTGTGAAACAAAGGGAGTCCTGTGAGGGAATATCTAAGGCAGTGGTAGGAAACACCATGTTTCATAATTTCAGGTTGAAAAGATGAGAGAGAGCGAGAGAGAGAGAAATTCCTTGTCATGTTACAAACTAAAATTCATAAACAGCCTTACGACAGCAAATATTGAAAGAAATATAAAAAATGACGTATGCAAGCGAAAATTGCAAAGAAATCGTAACTTATTAAAGGCTATAAAGTTTCGTATCCATGGTCCCCAGTACGACATATACTGAATAAATACTACAGTAGGTACACTATGTACCTGACATCTCTTTTTTTTTTTTTTTTTACCGGGGATAACATCAGCAAAGTCTGGTAAAAGTTAGGTGAAAGAGTTTTTTGTCAAAATTTATGCCAAGCAGTTCGAAATTTATGCTCTCCCCACTTATGAAACTTAGCCCCCTAATAGCCCCTCCCCCAGATCTGAGCTGCAGCCTTGCCACTGATCTCACAGCTCACTCTTTTTACTAGGCATTCACAAGAGATCAAACTCTCTGGATTCCATCAATACCTTTATGATGTGATGAAAGGAAGACTGAGTAAACCATAAAATAATTTTTGTGGTTTACTTCAGTCTTTGGAAATTAAAAAAAAAACTCCCAAAAATACAGAAAGAAAATCTAACAAAATGTTAACTCTTGGTATTTCTTCGTGAGTGTTGAAACTTGATCAATGGAAATTTAGACTAGTTGTGATACCTCCATCCAGAAATGTACCTCATGACCTGCATTGGTTTCACTTAAAAAACCAGTTTCGCTCGTCACAAATAAGGATATATATTAGGTGTACAAATAAGTTTTAAAAAGTTTTTTGTGGGACGTATACCACTAATTTAAAAATCTGACATTCCCCCACGTTGTTCTCATGTGACCGTAACTGGTTCGGAGTATAAAATGTGACACAGAAGTTTTCCCGACAGTCAAGCGCACTTGCACTTCGGTAGGTGAAAGATGACAAGCGATACTGCATTTATTCCACACTGCATTCGTTACGAATTTCATCAAGGAAAAATTGCTCCAGAAGCATATGCATCGATCTGTTCTGTTCTGGGGGGGGGGGATATTGTATCAAAATGCTCCTGTGAGTTTTGGTTTAGACGGTTTAAAGCAGGTGAATTTGATGTTAGCGATTGAGAACGTAGCGGCGCCCCGCAGAAGGTTGCACATGAGGAACTGCAGGCATTGCTGGATGAAGATTTGTCTCAAACGCAAAAAAACTAGCTGAACAACTGGGGGTAACTCAACAAACCATTTTCAATCGTTTACGCGCAATGGAAAAGATTCAGAAGGAAGGAAAATGGGTGCCACATGACCTGAGCCAAAGGAAAAAGGATGAGCGTAGCATGAAGTGTTTGAATCTGTTGAATAAACAACACAGAATGTCTTTCTTGTGGAAAACCGTTACGGGTGATGAAAAGTGGATATGGTACGACAACCCCAAACACAAATAACACTGGGTAGACTCCGGTGAAGCAACGACTTTTCGACACCAAAACACAATATTCACTTCAAGAAAGTTCTGCTGTGCATCTGGTGGGATATGATGGGTGTGTTCTATTATGAACTATTGGAACAGGGTCAAACTCTTACGCTACAAGCAACAATTGCTGCGATTGAAATCTGTCGGAAACGTACACTCGCAGGCAGGCAAAGGATTGCGTCCCGTGAAATTACTGCATGACAACGCTAGGCCGCATGTCAAGAAATAGGTCAAGGAAACGTTATTGACGTTTGGCTGGTAAGTTTTGGAGCACCCGGCGTATAGTCCCGACACAGCCCCTTCAGAATATCATTTGTTCCGATCCATTCAACATGGTTTGTTTGCTGTACGATTCCGGACATGTGACGAAGTGTAAAATTGGGTTGACGATTTCATCGCGTCACACGACGAAGTATTATTCATGGCTGGAATTCGTCAGTTGCCGAAACGATGGCAGAAGGTGATAGATAATGATAGCACATATTTTGATTCGTAAAGGTATTGTTGTTTTCTCTCAAATTACATGTTGCATTGTCTTAAAACGCTTGAAATCTTATTTGTACACCTGATATATATATATATATAGAGAGAGAGAGAGAGAGAGAGAGAGAGAGAGAGAGAGAGAGAGAGAGAGAGAGAGAGAGATAATTATAATTGAGGGAGATTTCAATGCAAAAATAGGGCAACGGCAACAGAATGAAACTTCAGTAGGTAAATTCGGTCACGGCAACAGAAGCTAGCGTGGAAATACTCTCGTAGAGTTTGCAGAGGCAGAAGGGTTTTTCATCTTGAACTCCTTTTTCAAGAAAAAGCCACACAGGAAATGGACATGGAGACATCCAAATGGGACGACAAGTGAAATTGATTTTATTATGTGTAACAAAAAATTCGTCATAGAAGACTGCAGTGTGCTAAACAAGTTCAACACAGGCAGTGACCATAGATTGGTGAGATGTAAGATGCACCTCAACACTAAATTCGAACGTAGCAAGCTCATAAGACAAACAAAATGTATTGACATAACCAACCTTAAAAAACACCATAATACCTTCAAATTGGAACTGAAGAACAGATTCTCTGCTTTAGAATTTATAACATCGGAAGAAGTGGCTATTTCTGAAGTTAACAGAAAAGTAACCAAAGCTCTTATGGAAACAGCAACAAAATTAGCTGGGTCTAAGAACAAATTGTATGTGAACAAATTATCAGGAAAAACCAAAATGTTGATGCAAAAAAGAAGAGTGATGAGGACAACTAAAGAAGGTGTGACTTCCAAAGTGGAATATAAAGAGCTATGCAAGACAGTACGAAAAAGTATCACTGAAGACGTAAGGAAATTCAACTGTGAACTAGTAAGGAAAGCAATTGAAAACAACCAAAGCCTAAAGATAGCAAAGGGACATCTCGGTAAGGGGAAAAAACAGATTATGGCACTGAGAAAAGAAGATGGTTCTGTAACAAGAAATAGAGGCGAAATTTTGACAAGAGTGAAAGATTTCTACTCCAAATTATATGAAAGGGATGATACATGTACTCCAGACATCATGAAAGGTACCAGTACCAGAGTTCTTCCAGTCCTTCCAGCAGAAGTTGCACATGCAATCAAGAACATGAAGCGGGGAAAAGCTCCAGGAGAAGATGGAATTACTGTAGACATCATACAAGAAGCAAGTGGAGAAATCGAAACAGTACTCGCCCAAATTTTCACTCGATGCCTTAATGAAGGGAAAATTTCTGAGGATTGGAACAACGCTACAATGATCTTGCTACGTAAAAAAGGTGACATTGAGGATCTCAGGAACTACAGACCTATCAGCATCCTATCAGTGGTTTATAAAATCTTCACTAAAGTTCTTTCACACCGCTTGAAGGTAACACTGGACATGGCTCAACCGAGAGAACAAGCCGGATTCAGGAGTGGCTACAGCACAATAGATCAAATCCACGTACTGAGAGAACTAATTGAAAGAGTGAGGGAATATGAACTTCCATTGTGCATGGCTTTTATCGATTATGAAAAAGCCTTTGATTCGGTGAAACCATCAGCAGTTGCAATGGCTCTGAAATCCTGCGGTATTGAAGATGCATACATTAATATTATTAATAACATCTATGAAAATGCAAGTGCAAAGATTCGGCTGTTTGAAAATACAACACACATAAAAATTGGAAAGGGAGTGAGACAAGGTGACACCATATCTCCGAAGCTCTTTAATGCCACATTGGAAAATGTCTTTCAATCACTGAACTGGGAAAACAAAGGGATAAAGTTTAATGGAGATTATCTAACCCACCTTCGTTTTGCTGATGACATAGTCATTTTTGCAACTACCCCATCAGAGCTACAGGGTATGATCCAGGAACTTGCTGACAAGAGTAAAGAAGTGGGATTAAAAATGAACTTTCAGAAGACAAAAGTGATGTGCAATGCTTTTACAAGAAATGAAGATTTATCGATTGATGGAGAAAAGCTGGAGATAACAGACACGTACGTTTATCTTGGACAGCAGATATCAAGTGAGGGTCACATTGGTGAAGAAATTAATCGGCGTACAAAACTTGCCTGGAGAGCTTTTGGAAGAAACAGCATAATTTTCAAGAGCAATATGCCATTATGTCTTAAAAGAAAAGTGTTTGATCAATGCATCCTTCCAGTGCTTACGTATGGTGCAGAGACGTGGACCTTAGCTAAAAGAGACATACAAAGGCTGCAGACAACTCAAACTAGCATGGGGAGGTGCATGCTTGGTGTAACCAGGAGAGATAAGAAGAGGAACTCGTGGATCAGAAAAATGACAAAAGTGGAAGACCTCATGATCAGAGTAAAATCCCTAAAATGGCAATGGGCTGGACATTCAGCCAGAAGGACAGACCATAGATGGAAAGGTGAAATTTTAGATTGGATTCCAAGGGACAGGAAAAGACCCAAAAGAAGACCACATGGAAGATGAGTGGATAAAATTCGAAATTATGCGGGAGTAACATGGAGGAGACTGACACAAGACAGACCGTTGTGGAGGAAACTTGGGGAGACCTTCGTCCAGCAGTGGATTGATAATGGTTGACAATGATGATGATGATATATATATATATATATATATAGTAAAGGAGTGGGATTAAAAATGAAATTTCAGAAGACAAAAGTGATGTACAATGCTTTTACAAGAAATGAAGATTTATCGATTGATTGAGAAAAGCTGGAGATAACAGATGTGTACGTTTATCTTGGACAGCAGATATCAAGTGAAGGCCACATTGATGAAGAAATTAATCGGCGTATAAAACTTGCCTGGTGAGCTTTTGGAAGAAACAGCATAATTTTCAAGAGCGATATGCCATTATGTTTTAAAAGAAAAGTGTTTGATCAATGCATCCTTCCAGTGCTTACGTATGGTACAGAGACGTGGACCTTAACTAAAAGAGACATACAAAGGCTGCAGACAACTCAAAGAGGCATGGAGAGGTGCATGCTTGGTGTAACCAGGAGAGATAAGAAGAGGAACTGGTGGATCAGAAAAATGACAAAAGTGGAAGACCTCATGATCAGAGTAAAATCCCTGAAATGGCAATGGGCTGGACATTCAGCCAGAAGGACAGACCATAGATGGAAAGGCGAAATTTTAGATTGGATTCCAAGGGACAGGAAAAGACCCAAAAGAAGACCACATGGAAGATGAGTGGATAAAATTCGAAATTATGCGGGAGTAACATGGAGGAGACTGACACAAGACAGACCGTTGTGGAAAAGGCTTGGAGAGACCTTCGTCCAGCAGTGGATTGATAATGATTGACAATGATGATGATGATGATGATATATAGCAGCCGCCCGGGTTACCCAGTAGTACTTCTCCTTAGCTTCTAACCATTCGCCCAATATATGTCTGGGTCCGGGCTCAAATCCCAGGTGCGGCATGGATACTGTATTTTTTCGCACCTGCTCTGTCCCTCTATCCTAAAGCTAGTGGCCTCAAATTAAGGCCGGGCATCTGACTGCTTATAACCCATTGATTTGCTCACAGTGATCGTTAATCCACTAGCCCACAAAAAGTAAATAAACCAGAACCTAAAATAACATTAATTCTTAAAAGTTTCGTCTGCATTTAATAGGGAGTTTCCTGGTGTGCAGAAAAAGATTCATAAATCCCAACACAAAATTTCGCATAAATTTCACATTTTGCGGCTTATGTAAACACGAGAAATAGGACACGTACTTGACATAGGAGGACACGTTTTATCACTGAGCCGCCTTCTTATAGGCCCAATGGAATTCGCTGTCGGGGGATGTAACGACTGTGGAGGATGAATCAGACGTGGAGGGACTGCCATGAGGGGAGAAGCGTTGGCCATCGTTGTCATAGCAGCAGATAGTGCTGGGGGTGATGACGTCACAGGAACCAAGGCCATCTGCGGAGATGGAGGGGCCGGCTTTGGAGTGGAAGAAATATTCTAGGAGAAAAATAAAAACAAAGGTTCAAACTATTTCAAATATGAAATTTCCTTTAAAATATTAAATTACAGGCAGTTTTAGAATATAAAATTAATTTCAACCAAGCAGTTATTTAGTGACTTCAAAATAGAAAATTTATTTAAATGAAGCATTAAAAGCCAGAAAATTTCAACATGTGAAATTCATTTAGCTAACATAATTGCTTGACAAAATGAAACACTTCGTATATCGTAGAATATCAGTGTTCACTAGAGATCTGGCAGATACTGAAGTCATGTGAGGAGCACAAAGAAGTAAATGATGACACATCTAGCCGCAAAACATTGGCATGAGAGAGATTGAACGTCTTCTCAGACAACAGCGTATACTTAGCCACTACACCAAGTACCATTATGTAAACCTTTCATGTAGCATACTGAACTCCACCAGGAACCAACATATATACACATGGAATTTATTTAGTTTGTAGTAGAACACTTGTGTAATTTCTGAGGTGCATCATTCATGATGTTCGCCATCATGCAATCCAAGGCACATCCCGGACTCGTCAGTGAACATTACAGATTTCAGATTGTTGCAGTTCGAGCAGGTGTGATATGGCATCATGTAAATGATGTAGTGCTGTAGTTTAGGTACGGGACTCGACAAAAGCATTGAGCACACAACACACATTCTTCTGGAACTAGCAGTCCTCATGGAATGCGCTTTGGTTAATTTCACAGTAATAGGCTTCTGGATAGTTTGGTTGGCACTGTTCTACTAACACCGACATAGCGTTACTGCGGGAACATCATAATCATCCCGCTCAACTACAATTGTTATGGGAAAACTTTCTGGAGTACTGTAGTGATCTCTAGTCTATCCATCTCTTCTAGAGGAATAATTATGCTAAACCGGATTAAACAGCTGAAAGGGATAATGACGTTCCGTCACCCTGAAAATTGTTTACACGGGTTACACCAGTGATAAAACTAAAATCTTTCACAAAACTTAACGTATTTGGAACTTGCTCGTAATAATTTGCGTGACTGCCCTTCCAACATTTAATTCATCCACTGAACTGTTACCATATGCAGTATACCATGAGCGGAAAAAAAGGATTTACCTTAAAGGGTTTAGACATTCAAGGATAAATCTGAGAAAAGATTTCTCAATTTATGTAAAAGTAGTTGATCTGTTTCTACTCATACGTTCAAGAATCAAGCATTATTCTGCATATTCTGTTTGGATGATACTGCTGTTTCATGTAGAACACTTCAGAAACTTAACTGCTCCCTTTTGAAACAGCACTTTCGTGGAAATATGTTTCTTAAATATTAGAAAATCCACTAAAATCCATTTCGAGCGACAAAAAGTCTTCTACGCGTTTTTTTCGGTAATGTACTAGGGACGTTTTACTAAAACAACGCTCGTTTTGGGTCCTGCCCATTGCAACTTCAGTTTTTACTCCATTACGAACGTCTGTAACTTAAACATACTTTGATATGTAGTTACCTTTTACTTAAATTTTCAATTTGAGAAACAATATCTTCACAAATCATCAATTACTCTTTGCTTATGTACGTAGTTTTTAATCGGGACACAAGTATATGATGTGTAAAATGAAGTTTCTTATGTGCAATCCATTTTTATCCTCGTAGTAACCATCCGTTGTCAAAGACTCAGATGGAAATCAGTAACTTTCAATTTAACTTCACCGATTTTCAAAACCTTCAGTTGTTCATTGTTAATTCTATCGCTTCAAGTTCTAACATCAAAACTTACAGCTCAAAAATGTTTCGGAAAATGTATGTGAATCATCATTTCACTCTATCCATTGATTCAAAACTTGTGTAGGTTATTACTTAAAATCTTGGGAGAAGTAAATCCGGGTCGTCGCAATACTTTCTAATTTCCACGCTTTTTTCGTGTATGCTCTCATAATACATTTCAGCACTTGATAATTTATAGGTGTCTCGTAAGATGTTAGTATAACAATATTTAAAGCCATAATTTTCCAAACAAACAATAACAGGTGAAACACTCAAAAGCATCTACTAATATCAAGCACGCAGCAAAACTATGGGCGAATAAAAATAAATCATACCAGATACTTATTACCATCACCATCAGCGATTATCAATTCCCTGCTGAATGAAGGCCTCCCCAAGTTTTTTCTCAACTGCCTGTCTTCAGCCAGCCTTTTTCATATTATTCCAGAATGCTTTCAATTTTCATCCATAAGCCCTCATGTGGTTTTGTTCAGGGTCTTTTTCTGTCTCTTGGCACCCAGTCGAGTGCTTCAGCTGTTAAACGATGGCCATTTCTTCTAGCTGTATGCCTAGCCTATAGCCATTTCAGAGTTTTCACTTTTTATCACGATGTCATCAACTTTTGCCATTTCCCAAATTTACGTATTCCTCTTCCTATGTTTCCTTGTAATACGGAGCATGCATCTCTCTATGCTCCTTTGAGTCGTTTGCAGCCTCTGTAGGTCTTCATTTTTACTTAAGGTTCACCATGTCTGTGATCCAGAAGTAAGAACTGAAAGGATCGATTGATTCTACACTTTTCTTTTACGGCATTTTCGTAAATTGCTCTTGAAAATAGTACTGTTTCTCCCAAAAGCTCTCTGTCCAAGTTTTATTCGCCTATTAATTTCTTCTTTGATGTGGATGTCTGTTACCTAAAGTAAATGTAGGCATCGGTTACCTCTAGACTTTCCCTCATCAACCGCGAAATCTTCAGTTCTTGTAAAAACATTTACATCAATTTTGGTTTTTGTAAGTTCGTTTTGATTCCTCCTTCTTTGTTCTTGTCAGCACAACTTCCTGTAACATACCCTGCTGCACTTAGCAGGTTGTTGCAAAAATGACTATGTAATCAGCAAAAGGAAGGTGGGCTAAATAATATATTTAATCTTTATCCCATTGCCTTCGCAGTTCAATGAGTGAGAGACATTCTACTATGCAGCATTGAAAAATGTGGGGGAAATGATGTCACCTTATCTCATTCCCTTTACAATTTTCAAACGTGATATTCCTCAAATAATCGAACCTTTGCATTTCTTTTCATAGGTATTATTAATGATTTAATGTATGCACCTAATACATTAAATGCAATCATATGCAAGAAACAGACTTTCGAAACGACGTTTTTAAATTCTGGAGTCAGAAACTTTTAGAAGTAGATAAAATATACTACAATGAAACAGTTTCATGTCGAATATTTCGACCACACATTTGGAAAGAGACGTAGGTTCCTGATTTCTATTGTAATAACCACAGCCATCAGTTACTATTCTTGCACGGATTTCAGCTATTTATATTCGCTTAAAAATTCAGAAAAATTCCATGAAACATTTTATTAGTGAAGGGCATATAATGTAGCTCAGCGTAGAAGCCACAGAGACGAAATCACTGTTAATTTATCTGGTTTCAGATGAAAGCTCCACGACTCTTCAATATTCCTCATAGTAGTATTAGGGCCAAAGAAATGCTATTTCACAAGTTCCAGCGTTTTAATTTGTTGTACAAACAGAATGGGCGTAAACGCAGACGGTAACTTCAATAAGACTGACTGAATTTTAAACCCAAACGACATGGAATAATTAAACTTACATTATGTCGGGCATGAGTCACCTATGTACACTAATATGCTAGAGCAGGGATGGGCGAGCTTGCTTATAGGAGGTCCAAAAGAAAAAAAAAACAACAAAACGTTTTGGAGGGGCCAAAGGCTATTTTAATTAATTGTTTTTCAAACTACATTTGAAAAAATGATAAGCTCATATAGTAGACTGTCATGAACAAGTTTAAAGATTGAGAATGCAAAACAATTAAATTACACATACCAACTAAATTGTTTTTATGCTCATTCGGAAGATTTATATGATGGGGTGTGAGATGAGTGAAACTGTGACTGTGCTTCCAGCATTTTTTCATAATCTAGGTTAAACTGTGAGGATGTGATTCTCAAAGGAGAAGACAGATGATCATCAGTAAGTCAGTTGCTAAGATCACTTTCCTAAGTTTCATGGTTGAAAACACTTATTCATATGAATATGAAAATGCAAACATTGCCGTATATTTTGGGGCATGATTTACCAAGTTTGGAAATGTTGATTTCAGCATGGTATTATAAAAATCCACTTTTGTTGTGTTTAAAAAACCCTTCTTCGTTTGAGAGTTGCATTGAAGTTCAAACGATTCCAACTGTAAGTCAGTTCTCACATTTTCATAATCCATATCGAATGGCATGATAAAAATATCCAGATCGAGCTCATTATCCAAAAAATCTCGAAAACGTTGCTCGAATTCAGCAAGAAGTTTTCTTACACAATTTTCATAATGGATGACTTTTCATCTGAAACCGGCGCAACAGAATGCAGCTTTGGTAAATGTGAAAAACTCGTAGGTGGTTAGCAAAAAGTAAAAGCTGCATTTTAAATTATTGTACATGTCCGCAGACTACATCTAAAAACTGTTGTTTCCCTTGGAGCTTTATATTCAGATTATTCATGTGGCAAAGAAGATCAGTACAAAATTAAAAATACCAAAGCCAAACTTTGTCTTCCAGCTACGAAAATTCCTCAAATCTGTTATGATCACACATTTTAAAAGAATAATTTCCCCCTAAAATAACTTTTTGAACGTATAGAATAATTAGACGTTCAAAGACATAGCCTGAAGTAAGCCATCTCTTTTCCAGTGTAATACAGTGCATCTGAATAATTAGAATCTCGGAAACGCCAAAATAATTAAAAATCTCGGAAACTGTCTGTGAGAAAGTCTCCGGGAGCGAATAGTGTTCACAAGCCTAACTATTACCTCAAGAACATGTTTAAAATCTAATGCAGACTTACTAAGTGCCGCTTGGTGTAGAATGCAGTGTAAAATAATACATTATTATCAGGATTTTCTTTATTAAAAATGCCGGCGAAGCCTAACCTTCTTGCCGTCATATTGGCGCGCTATCAATTGTATTAGGTAACCAAAAAAGTTCGCGCGGTTTTCGGTAGAGTTCGCTGCAATGACTTGTTTTTTTTTTTTTTTTTTGTTCTTGTTGTGGTTTACAGAGCACAATTTTTTACGTGCGTAATAAGGCACAGATACGCGCCAGTTAATCGGTGCGTCTTAATTTGGTGTGTACTCTTTTTTTACTTTGAATTTTTTTGAAGCGTCAGTTGAACCTTGTGTAATTCGGGCTTGTTTCCTTTACAAATATTAACTCGGTTCGAATAGTGCGTGGAACAAGCAGCATATACACAAAAAATATTTCACTTCCGGATACCAGCACCAAACTTTGGGGGATGACTAAATTCATATCAAAGACGGTAAATGAGCCGGGAGAAAACCTTAGAAATGATTACGTCACGTGCAGTGACGTCATCAAAATAACAGCCCAGCAGATTCTTTAAATATCTCAGAAACTATTGAACTGATTTGAATAAAAGAGGTCTCATGTTAAAGCACATTTTATCTGAAAGTACGGTAATTACACATTTTGTTGAAAATAAAATTGTTTTCGTTTAATTCCTAAAATATGAGATTTTTTCCATATTTCTTGCACTCTCGTTCCCCATCGACTTCCCAAATGGCATGTTTACCCAAAATTAAATATAACACTGCTTAAAATAGTTTCTAAAATATAACTATAATTCCAGAATAGGTTTTGCGGTGTGCTTACACATATTATTCGATTTATCTACCTAAAATTGCCCCCGGCTGATTTGTTATGCATACGTATATCAGTAAATAATGAACGGTTTTAATACTAATAAAAGGTATCATTTTAAAATACTGTTTACTCTCAACAAAGAATTACATTAGCAATTTTACTTTGAATATAATGGTTTTCATTTAAATTTAACATTTTCTTATGATTAAGTGTTTCCCAAAAACACTTTTAACAATTACTTGATCTGTACAACATTTGGAAGTCATGTCAATATAATCAGTTCATTATTATTCATCTTTTCTCGAGCAATGACCTTACAAAAAAGAGTGCATCGGAGACCAGTTTTTACAACCCCAGTTACAACATCAGATCAACCAGTATACGCACCTACTAAATAATTTCAGTGGAGGTATCCTGAGTTGTATGGAGAAGACAAAATATACTGGATGTTAGGAGGATTACACATTGAAATTGCCATAATTTCAATGATAGATTCTTGGCTGGATTGAAAAATTCGTACAGTCAGGTGTTACAACTCCAGGAAGAGCTGAAGACCTTTTTAAATCATCTCATATTAAAAGAAGTTGGTATACTCATGAAGTGAGCTACGCATCGCTTAATATCCTTATGCAGCAAGCATATGACCAGTGATGATAAATCATCAGAAAGCTTCACTCAGTGGTTCAACCGAATGAAACTAGAATCTGAAGTTCTTAATAAGTACCGGATGATAACTATACAATTAGAAGGTCTTCTTGTTTTCGTATGAAGCATCCGTCAAGGGAACTTGCTGGACTTTCTTTCAGCACTTGAAAATTGCATTTGCTCTTTGATATTTGAACTTGACCCTGCTAACTATGCTAGGTGGCAGCCAATTTTTGTGCACAGCCTGTGGAAATTACCAGAGCTTCACCCCACCGCGTAGAGGGAATTTTTGAAAGGAAACTTTGTAGGCGATAAAACAAAAAGTGACTTCTCATGCATTTCTCGTGATCAGATGCATCAGCAAAATAACAAACTTGTTAAACTTGATACTGTAGTACAAAATTATCCCTTCTTAGCAACAATGATGCATCACTGAAGTGGATGACTGCCGGCCCTGGAATCTCACGCATGAAGAGCGAGTTTGAAGAAATCGACAACTTGAATCAAAACGCTAAGTCTAGTGAAGATAAAAACAATGAAGATAATAAATCATCTGAAGTTCGCTTTTAGAAAAATGTACGTGATTTAGTTAAAGTCTACTAAGAGTATGGTAATCCATTTGAAGAGAAAGAACTTACTACTGTCAACAGTAGTAAAGTACAAGTAGTTATGAGTGAAGTAGCGTCAAAGTCTGTCTTTGAAGCCCACATCTAAGGAGAAAAGCAATACTCCCCATACGTGAATGATTGTTCGGTGTTGGGAAAGATTTCTATTCATGATCTCATCAGACAGAACAACCTTTCATTGTTCAGTAAGAAAACACCTGCCATCAAGTCCAAAGATAAACAAAAATTGGCGCATCTGAAGGATTCTAATGTATTTTGTCGTCTTTACGTTGCAAGTCAAGTTAGACATGGAGACGTGTAAGACTTCTTTTCCCATGAAAACAGCACATATCCACCGTGTATTTACAAGTTTGGTGAACTACGTCTGCCTTCGAGTAAAGCTGACCCTGTATCTTGTGTTCAAAAAACCTGCAGCTTATCAAGCAAAGTTACTGCACCTGCCCTAATCATTGATGGAGCTGCCCTTGTGCACATGTTGACACCAGGAGCAAGTATAACCTCTCGGCAATACATCGAATGTGTTGTAATGACCTATATAAAGATGAGATTAGAAACAATAGAATAGACGTTTGACCAGTATATTAATGGAAGTTTAAAGTCGCAAACTCGCCAATCTAGGAGTTGTGGTGAAAAAGTAGCAGTCAAACCTGGAGTGAAGATGCCGCGCAATATTAAACAGTTTTGTAAATGAAGATAAGAATAAAGAGGAACTGTTCAACATGTTGGCAATTAATCTGGTTGCAATAATAAGCCCCGACAAAGAAGTATTTTGCACTTTCAAGGATAAGGTGTTAACGTCAGCTGGAGAAGAGAGTTTCACCGTCATCGCTCGAGGAAGCAAATGAACGGCATGCTGCTATACATGGACACAGCAAAGTTCTTAATAAAACAGTGAATTTCCATGTAATGTCCATAGCTTTATTTGCATTTCCACGCAATGCAGAAGCCAAATAACTGTGGATTGAGTATGGAACTGAGAAGAACTTACAATATTTGCCCATTCATGAAATATATTCTAAGCTTACCAGTGATGTATCCGAGCTGATTGCATTCACTGGGTGTGACACGGTGTCGTAATTTTCTGGTATTGGGGAAAACATTGCCTGGAAAACACGGATGTCATTTTGTGACGTTGATTTGGCTTTCCAAGAATTTTCGAATATGTCAACAACAGCAGTTATACCTGACAGCGTGGCTTTTTCTGTACTTGAACGTTTTCTGGTATTAATGTACCACGCTACAAGTACTGCAGAACATGTAAATAAAGCACGCAGGATACTGTTTACTCAGGTGAGCAGAAACATTTAACATGTCCCACCAACGGCGGATGCCCTATTACAACACTTAAAAAGAGCAATGTTTCAATGTAACGTTTGGAGAAATTGCTTGACTAGAAATCCTCAAGTTCACGACCCATTGTCAGTGGGGATGGAAAACGGATGATGGCACCACGTTCAAACCTCTTTGGACAACACTTCCAGATGTAAGCAAACATTGCCAACGACGGGCGAGGAACGATGTACACCGTGCCGCTATGTAAAAACGGGACTCCGATGCAGCCTTTTGTGTACATGCGAAGGTCATTGCTCTAGAATAGATGAATAATGAACTGATTATTTTCACATGAATTCCAAATGTTGTACAGATCAAGTAATTGTTAAAAAAATTTTGGGAAACGCTTAATCTAAAGAAAATGTTAAATTTAAATGAAAACCTTTGTATTCAAAGTAAAATTGCTAATGTAATTCTTTGTTGAGAGTAAATAGTATTTTAAAATGATACCTTTTACAACTGTGGAAGAAAAACCAAATTCACTGCGAGAGGCAGAAGGACATTAAAGAGGATTGTGACCGCCAGGAGGAAGACCATGGCGACGAAAGTGACTGCTGAGATTAACGCACATCTCCAAAACCCAGTATCGACCCATACCGTGAGAAGAGAATTGCATAAGCACAATATTTACGGCAGAGCTGTGACTGCAAAACCCCTGGTGTCACAGGTGAATATGAAACGGAGACTACAGTGGTACCATGAACATAAAACGTGGACTGCGGATCACTGGACACATGTCTTGTTTTCCGATGAATCAAATTTCTCACTATTCCCCACCACAAGACTGGTTTATTTGTGGAGAACCCCCGCAGAAGCCTACAACCCAGACTGTCTCCTTCCAACAGTGAAGCATGGGGGCGGTTCCGTAATGGTTTGGGCCATGATCTCGTGGTTTGCAGTAGGTCCCATTATCACCGTACACGGACGGATCACCAGCGGTGACTATGTCACTCTTTTGGCCGACCATGTGTATTCAGTGGCGCAGACATTGTTTCCGTCAGGTTATTGCACCTTTCAAGATGATAATGCTCCGATTCACAGAAGTCGAACTGTTCAATTATGGTTTGAGGAACATGAGGATGAAGTTGGACACCTTCCCTGGCCTGCACAATCAGCAGAATTAAACATCATTGAGCCCCTGTAGTCTGTGTTGGAAAACAGAGTGCAATCCCGTTATCCTCCTCCGTCGTCTCTCAAGGAATTGGAGCAGTTACTGCAGGAAGAATGGTACAACATACCACTTACCACCATCCGGAACTTGTATGCGTCCATTTCAAGGAGGATTCAAGCAGTTTTAAATGCCAAAGGTGCTCTCACACCATATTAGGTGCATAACACCTATTGTTTAAGGTGTTTCCATTATTTCGGACAACCCCTTACATCGACCCATGACAAATAACATATGAAAAAAAAAGGAATATCACATGAGCACTCATTGCTCAGGCATACGCAAAACGCCTCAACATAAGACATGCTAAGGAAGAGAGACACAGACCCTATGAAATGGCTTTTATTATGACTTACTTTAAATATTTCAAAGTCCGTCAACTTATAAGCGTTGTTAAAGAATGTGCAAATGAATACTGGGAACTGCTTGGAGCATTTGAGAAGTGAATAGCCATCGGTAATATATATGAGGTAGCTATTCACAAGCTGATGTAACCAAAGCGTATAATGCCTCACAAATGACCACCTGATGGCAATGGCGACAATATAGGGAATCCGGAAAATTGGTCTCAGTGAAAAGCTTAAGGACACTTAAGGGTCCTTAAACTGTTCACTGAACAACATTGCTGTGGCACCTCCGTCTGACATTAACAATGACAGGACATTAGAAGATGACAGCCAGACAGTAAAGTTCACTTGTGTTTCAGTCACGATGGTTTCGAAGAGAACTGTGTCCAGATGACTTCATTACGCTGGTCAATATGTAAGAAGAAAGATTATTTGCCATCCCCTTAGCCCTTATGCAAGAAGAGCTTAATGCAAGAGGCATCACACCTGGACCAAATGTGCATATGTTTTTTCATGCTTCTGCATATGTTTTTCAATCCGACAACAGATTTATAACATGTGGTCACCTGCAGTGAACGCTGATCGCCCAACCATCCCAGATGAAACCACTTTTGATAAAGATATCTGTTGTGAGGAAGAATAATGATGGATAGCCTATCATCTGTTTGAGAGCGGCACTGTGCTTTGTCGAAAGGACATTGCGGACATCATTTAATCTAAGCAAGGCTTTTCAAAGGTGATGAGTCACCTTTTTCTGAACGATAATGTTCGTCCTCACAGAGTTGATGCTTACTTGGGGAGTGAAGATATTTACATGATGGATTCAGCCAGATCTTCTCTCTGCGTTAACGAAACAGTGTCATTTATTTTGCCATCCGACCTCACTCGTCATTTTGTCACCAACATGCATGATTATTGTGTAAAATGAATGGCAGACAGGAACTATCATACTCCCTGTTGATCCTCGGCATAGCGTATTTTTGCTAACGCACGTAAGCCTCTTTTGGCGCATTAACGTTATATTCATGGCCATCCATTCCTATGCAAATGATGTTTGCATTATTTTTTGTCATCGTCTGATGCACTTCTCACTTGAATTCTATTAAAGACTATCTCGCTGTCATACTTCTATGTCAGCTTTAATTTTTGTAAATAAACTGTTGTCCACAGGTGCGTATATTTTGCATTATTCAGGATGTTTACAATAAAACTCTAAAGTGCTATTTGAAAAAATGTTCATAATTAGTATTGTGTAAAGTTACCAGATTTAATTGATGTACAGCCAAGGACAATATAGTTACGTTTTCTATCCGGGATGGCGAAATGGACCTATTATTCAACATCGATGAGTTGGGCTTCATATGGAGGTGTTGCATCATAGCTTGAAGCCTCTCTTTTTCTTTTGAGAGTTGCAACTCCAGCTGTGAAACAACCTGCATCTGGACCCGTGCTTGTGCTGTGCTCCTGTCATCTAACTGGTGCTCTGTGTTTATATGTCTGAAAAACAAAACAGAAAGGTAAGCAAAACAACGCTGTTCCAAAATACCAAAGGATATTATATACTGAACGAGATAATTCACGTTTAGCAACACAATACACTAGCAGTTCTCAACCTGCTGTCAGCGACTCTTTGGAAATTAAATACAGTAGATTCCGGTTAATTGGGACACATCAGGGTTAGAACACTTTGGCCTAATTAAGAGGCAAGTGGCTGCCTCAGTTGTGCAAGGCTTTATCCCAAATAGCTCATTTGAGATATTCTTCAAGAATTGTCCCTAATAAACAGTTGCCCGATTAACCGATTACCCAATTAATCGAAATCTACTGTAACTAGATTAATATATTACAAGGTGTGTCAATAAAGTTAGGTGAGTGCAAGATAGAAAGAAATAGCAGTTAATATTTAAGATAAGTTACTTTGCTGGCATTCAAAATAAAGTCCCTACCTGGATACAATACATTTTGGCATTGATAGACTTCTAAATACACTTTTGAAAGCTATGGATAAAGTCCACTTTTGTTATCGTCTGTAGCTGAGTCGTCACGTTTGCTTGAGTGTCAGAAATGTTCGTAAATCTCTGCCCTTCCATCACTAATTTCAGCCAGGAAACAAAGCAGAGTCAATCAGTGCCACATCAGGCAAAAACACTGGGTTAATCAACGCCGTAACGACTCGTGGTTGGAAGGTGTGAGGCAAATCTTGTGCTTCCTCAAGCCCTCTTTTGAAATCATACGAACTGCTTAATGATTAACACCCAGTTCTTCAACGATCATTCGCACAGTCAGTCGACGATCATTTGTCATGAGCTCACGCACTTGTTCAATGTTTTCAGAATTTTTGGCCGCCGAGGGCCTTCAATTCCTAAGAGCATCCTCAACTGAGTCTATTATTTTGCAGAAACGCGTGAACCAGTCGAAAACATACTTACTGTTTCATCCCCGTAAACTCTTATTTTTGCCCGCTAATAACGTGCACCTACATTAGCTTCTGAGACAGGTTCTCTGTGCCACATCTTTCATGACAGCTCCGTGACTGTTACGGACATGTTCTTTCATGTACTTGTCTACGTCGTGCGAGTTACCGCACCTTTCACAACCTGCCCTTTTATGCATTACGACAGCATTCACCGAACCTTTTATGAAAACAAGTAAAATCTGTAACTGAAAATTTTAAAACGCTCTGCAAAAGTGAAGAAATAAAAATTGAAGTGGTATGGCTTAGCTTGATTCATTGGAACAGGGCCATCTGTTTATGATGAGTGTGACTAAGGTGCTTCGAAACGTCCAGACATTTTGCAATGTCCCACATCTTTTTAGGATGATTTCTAGAAACAGCTGGACGCATCGAGGATTTATTGAATAGCCGAAACCTTTGTGGGTCGATCTGTTGAGCAAAATGCAGGGCAGATCGCGCGGGAGCGGCCTTCACGTGAAGTATTGGAGCGTGTGCAACGAAGGCTAACTTAATTCGCTCCTGTTCGAACTGCAGATGATCTGTGTTCTGTCATTCTGGTTGCAGGCAAACTTCAAGAACGGCAAATTATGTTTGTGTCATTTGCATGCAGATTAAGGAACCCGTTGCTTTTCTTCACTAGTGAACCACCGAGATATAATTTCTTTTTCGTTAAGCGCACCCCACTTGTTATTATGCTTTATAACTGTCAATGTGACTGGACTCATGTCCCTAGGACACTATTTATTTATTTTTGCGTAAAGTAAACATCAGGTTTTGTTTTGTTTTTTAATTTAAGGATTTCACGTCTAACTTTTCTATTTTGGAGCACACTGGTTCTGGGGAAGGGAGCACCAACCATGTCTCATCCAGGTCTCAAACCCGGGCCCAATTCAAACGACTAGTTAGAAACAGCGTCTGTGACCACTCGGGCACAGGGGGTGTTTAAATGGACATTACAAGGATTGCACTGAATATAATGCCTGATTATTAAGAGTGTTACACTTAGTGTTATTGTCGAAGGGACATTATCATGTCCTTAGGATGGTAAGATTGAATGTAATACTCTTGTGCAACGGATTATCAGAATTATCGTACACGGTTCTAAAAGTCTTATTTCCATTCCCCCTCAGCTGTTTAGGTGAAAGAGCCTTCACAGCTCTCATGTACCTGTGAAAATAAATTCAGAAACTAGTTGAAAAATTTAGATATCAGAACGCAGAAATAAAACCAAATAGTGAGAAACTAAACGTTGAGGTACGTCAACAGCCTTCTCACTAAAATTAAAATTCCAATGTTTGCATAACTTATGTTTGTGAACTATTCAAAACTGTTAGAGACTATTCAAATGCTGTATGAATCTATTCCAAGAAGATTGGAAGCTATGTTAAAAGGAAATAGCAACACCTTATTAACAAAAACACATCGCCTATTTCCCAGGTGTTCAGATTATTTTGCCCAATCTCTGTACGAAAATGTACGAAAAGTTATTTTCATTTTGCGCTGAAAATGAAAATAACTTTTTTTCTGCAACTGGGAGTAAAACATATTACCTAAAGATATACGGAATAGTTATGTCAGGTTAGAGTTTACACGGACAACAGGGCACTCTCTACACACACACACACAAAAAAGAAAAGAAAAAAAGAAGAAGAAATACTTTTACTTAAATTATATCGTTTTGTTATCATTGTGTTTTGATGTTCGCAATTAAATTAATACATATGTAAATTTTGCTTCATGCAAAACAAAAGGAATTGTCTCATTGGAAATCTTACACTACTTCGGAACACAGCATGAAAACGGAAGCGTTGTTTTGAAGGGAATTTATCCCCATCTATTACTTTAGGTGGGGACAAATTTCCTTATACTATACTGTGGAAATTAATAGGGACGAAGTAAAAAATCACTCTTTTTTCCAAAATTATGCCTTTATATCATTCTATGCCTTGATATACACTGATAAATACCTGTATTAGTATGAAGTATGTCCTCCTTTGGTAGAAATGACCTCTTGAATTTGTTTTGGCATTGACTCCACTAATTGATTGCACATATTTTTGACTTCATAATCGTGGAACCACACTTTTATAGCATTCGTTATCATGCGTTCTTTGGTTGTACAGTCCATTTTACCTAAGCGTCTCTTCAAAATATTCCACAAGTTTTCTATGGGATTTAAGTCTGGTGAATTTCCAGGCCAATCAAGTAAATGAATTTGATTTTCCAGCATAAAATTCTTGACCAATTTCGAATTGTGACATGGGGCCAAGTCATTTTGAAATGTCCCGTCAACAGTTTGCAAGAATGGAATAATCTTACGTTGTAATATTTCTACGTACTTAGCTGAATTCATCATACCTTGAACAGGAACTAAGTTTCCAGTGTCATTTGATGTGAAAAACCCCAAAACATCTGTATCAGAGGGTGTTTTACAGATTGTTTGACATGCTCAGGTCTCAAGGGTTCACAGTTGCTTCGTCTAGCGACATTTTCTTGGTAACCCTGCACAAATAAATGAGTTTCATCACTGAAAATTACGTTTTTCCAGTCGTCTGCAGTCCATGATTCATATTTTTTGGCCCATGCTAAACGTTTTATCTTCACTTTCGCATTCAAGTATTGTATTTTTGTAGGTCTTCTTGCCTTTCGGCCAAGCTTCCAGAAGCCTACGGCGTACAGTTGAATCACTAACATTACAACCACTAGCCAATAAATCTCTTTGAAGTTTGGTGCTTGTTTTTTTTTCTTTTTTTTTTTTTGGATTCATTTTACTATTTCTGATTAGATATCTATGGGTTCGTGGATTTGTTTTTCGGTTTCTTCCACATTTACCTCTCCTTTTTGGAAAAATGATCCAGATGCATTGTATCGCGTAAACAGTCTTGATACACTTGATTTGCCTACACCAACTGCAGAAGCGATACCTCTCACTGTCATAGAAATGTGATCCTTCAGAACAATTATTTTTGCTCGCTTCCTTGGGAAAATATCCATTTTTTAATACACGAAAGCAACAAAGCACGTACTCACAAAGAGCAAAAACTAACATCCACCTGTCACACACAAAAGCTTACATCTGAAGCTGAAGTGCCTATTTCCTGTTTAAAACCGGTCAAACCACATTCTTACTATCAAGTTCTAACAGTCACACCACCTCACAGCTGATAAAACCGGTTTACGCGGGTTTTCGACATCAACTGGCGATCACATTACAATTCTGAGAATAAAATAGCTTGTCCCAATTAATTTGCACGGTATAGTATATCAAGTTCACTAAAATAAACCAAACGTAAAATAAACTAGAAACTCGCATCCGGTGAAATGTTATGTTCATTAAAAACCTGAAAACTAAGCTGAAATTACAGTTATGGAAGCTGAACAATATGAGTGCGCACTTTCAAAATTTTCATTATACATTTTTTTAAGAGATGGCCTTAAAAAACGTATAAATGTAAAACCGTATAAATGAAATTTCAAAATGTTAAATACTGTCGTAAATTTTAGTCTTTAAATGAAAGAAACATGTTTCTTATAATTATTAATTATTTCTTTAAAGTCGAATTGGACGCGAAAGAAAAAAAATTTACAAATTATTATACATTTTATCACATTGCAAAAATAACAAAGCCTATGAAAATCAAACTTCTCTTTTGCCGACTCTAACTGTCAATGAAAAATCCTGATTCTAGATTAAGTGAAATCCTCCGACTAAGAATCTGAGACTAGTGCTTCAGTGTGGAACACATGAATTAACAGTTTCTTTTTTCTGCGGATCTTGAGTGTATCCATTTGAAATCGGAATGTTGAATATTGATGATACATTTAGGATTCTATTCTTCTACATCACGACATAGTGGAGCCACAAAGTTACGTTCCGGAGATTAATTAATATTTAAATAGCGCACATGTGTGTAAATCATGAAATGCGAGACCGATTTTTCATCCAAACCGAAAGTAAACAAGATACCCTTTTCTGATGGGACCAAGGTTCAACTTTGGCTGCACCAAGAAGGAACACAACAACGCTGTCTCAATTCTCTCAAAGTGGTAACATACCTGGTTACGTAGAAAAGAATCAAAGAACCACGTGTGTTTGTTAATATGAAATTCAAATGTTACCATATAATCGCAAAAAGTGTATAAATGAATTACGTAAACCGGAGTTAAAAAAGCGAGTCACACTACACAGTCGAGTTACATTATTGTGACCACCTGTTACTTTTGACGTCAACAGCGCGCAGCCAATGAAAGAAGGTACGTGTCGTCAGCTGGCTTGGAGGGTATAAAAGGTATGCTGTTGGCATTCTGAAAATCATATCACTCGTTGCTGTCATGGATAAAAGGAGCGATTTATCAGATTTGCAAAAAGAGACGATTATCCGGTTTCGGGCCAAGGGTGGCAGTATTTCTGAAACAGCGCAGTTTGTGAACTTTTATCGTGATTGGAGAAATGGCACCATTGCGAATAAGCGACGTGAGAACTGTGGAGCACCACGTGCCATTGATGTGAGAAGTGAACGACCGCTACGAAAGTGCGTGAGGGTCGATTGACACGCTACAGTGGATCAACTCACTGACCGCATGAACCAGGGAGCCACTGGAAGTGTGTCCAAAACGGCAGTTCAGCAAACTCTGCTACATATGGGGCTCCGATGCAGAAGGATGGTCACTGCATCTATGTTAATGAAAGTGCATCGGCCGAAAAGGTTTACATTTGCACGGCAGTATCGGAATTGGACCTCCGCTGATTGGCAAAGGATTGCCTTCTCCAATGAGTCACGTGTTCTGCTTCGTCGAACGGCTGGACGTTGGCGTATAAGGCAAGAAACATCGGAGAACAAAACACTCTTCAACCATTGCTGGAAGAACACAAGCTGGTGGAGGCAGCGTTATCGTCTGGGAAATGTTTTCATGGCATTCTCTGGGTCCATTCATACCTGTGGAAGGCACCGTGGACCAAATTCGTTATGCATCCATCTTTGCAGAGCACGTACAACCATATATGGTGATTGTCTTCCCTGGGGCGGATGGGATCTTCCAGAACGACAATGCGATGTGTCACACAGCTAGAAAAGTCCGAGAGTTGTTGGAAGATCACGATGAAGACTTCAAAGTACTTTCCTGGCCCCCTATTTCCCCAGACTTAAACCCAATTGAGCATCTGTAGGACCACCTAGATCGTGTTGTTTGCTCTATGGATCTTCCACTACGCACCTTCCAGCAGCTGTCAGATGCACTGCAGTCAGCATGGCTCCACATACCTGTGAGCACCTTCCAGCACTTTATTGAGTCACTCCCAGCCAGTCTAGCTGCTGTCCGCACTGCACACGGCGGTTACTCTGGATATTAGCTGGTGGTCCCAATAATGTGACTCGACCGTGTGCATTACAATATCGGGACCAACACATAATTACGTGTAAAAGGGACTGAGAGAAGCGTATAACCGAGGATCCATTATTTCATTCTGTGTCTCTTGGATGTCATTTAAGAAATGTAAGAGTAATTGTGCTAAACTTTCTAGTGTATATAGGAAATAGGGGTAAGTTTTTAACTACTAACTTCTTAAAGGCATGGAAATCGTCGCAGACGGTCTCGCAGCCTGGCCACTTGCACACACCGTGGCCGTAGAGGGCGTGACTTGGAGGACTGGACCGATTTTCATCTTTCGGCGTGACCGGAAGGCTCCTCTGAGAAGACGACGATGAACTGACTGGAGAGACGGAATAACTGTCGGATTGCTGGGGCTGTCCGTTTGTCAAAAGCCTGCTTTGATTGCCCATATTGGTCGGAGACGCCGAATGCAGCATGCCGTTGTTCATGCTGACCCCACTCTCCTCCATACTTCCGCTGTTGCTGCCATCTTTCCATAAGTCGTTGGATGGCAGACCTGAAAAAGGTAAAGTGTTATCAGTATGGTTCGTTACAAAGTCACAGGAATATAAACATTAAACACAGGTTCAGATGCCTAACATAAAGCAAATACAACATTTTTTTAACATTACTTTATTTTTCTTGATGATAATAAAGAACAAGATTTCTCGTAGTTTTCTAATTTTCATCATCGAAAATAAATAACTCCTTAAAATTTCACACCTGTTATTCTTCCTGGCAGAATTCTATATATATTGCAAAACCTATCTAAAAATAATATACTCCATATCGTCACTTCTGTTTATTCTATGAGCCTTTTGACGTAGGACTACGTCTAACTCCGCGGATGGTACGGGGCGACTTACGGCCGACAACCTGCGACAAAAACAGGTCCTAATTGAAATCATTAGAGCGTTAAAAATATGTTCCGCACTTTAATCATGTTAACATATTCGTAAACAGCATGGAATTCAATTCGCGTACCGCGCAATACATCGTGCGCGCGCGTTCCCCTCGCTCTCTGTGCGCGGGGCAGGTGATGCGGTATTTCTGGGTGTGCCGCTGCGTTTAACTCAGTATATCTCGGCAAACGTGAGCGCAATACGACTGTGCGTGGTATCGTTTTAAATCTCTCGACGAGATCTATTCAAATCTACGAAGAACATTTCGCAGTGGTTTGAACTGAACATTTTAAAAATTGTTTTCTTCTGAACCGGTGAACACTTTTGACAATATTGCGGTTTAGCTGGGCAACCGTGAGTGCAAAACGACTGTGCGTGGTATTGTTTTAAAGCTCTCGACCAGATCTATTCAAATACTAACATTTTTGAAAATTGTTTTGGTGTGAACGGGTTAACATTTTTGACAATGCCGCGAAATTCGCAGAATGAACGCAATCAATAGTGGAGAAAATCAAAACGAGAGTCAAGAGCAAGTGATAAGGAATGCAAGAATCCCAAGAAGACTGCAGCCCAACGAATTAGAGAGCATCGAGAACGCCTGAAAGCAGCTGCCACCAAACAAAAATCCAACACACCGATCGTAGTCCTACATTCCAAACTGAAGGCTCAATCAGAACTGAGCCCACCTGGGTTTTTTTTTAATTTTTTCTCTGATCTCTTAATATCTTCAAACCCTCTGCTCCTCTCAAACTCTTAACATGCTTGAACCTGATATCGTTTCACATAATCCTTTAGCTTTCATTCTTGTACGTCTGGGTTCGAATCCTGGAATAAGGCATGGATGTTGCGATTGTTTTTTACCAGCGTAGGGTCTCTGACTTCCATTAAACAGATTAGGGATGGGCGACACATGATAGCCTCAACTGCTCATCGTAGCAGAGTAGTGTAACTCCAGATTTTGGTCCTTGAGACAGGAGCTAGATTTTGGGCTTCCAAGTGCTTAAAAGATGGGAAAGTCAAAATATGTACACTTAGAACACTTACAAGTAGAAGTAAACAAATGAGTATTGTGGAATAGAAGTAAACAAATGAGTATTGTGGAATAGAATAGTCACAAATGAATATTGTGGAATAGAATTAAACAAATGAGTATCGTGGAACAGAAGTTAACAAATGAGTATTGTGGAATAGAATAAGCAAATGAGTATTGTAGAATAGAAGCAAACAATGGAGTATTGCGGAATAGAAGTAAACAAATGAATATTGTGGAATAGAATAAACAAATGAGTATTGCAGAATAGAAACAAACAAGTGAGTATTGTGGAATAGAAGTAAACAAATGAGTATTGTGGAATAGAATAGCCAAATGAGTATTGTGGAATAGAAGTAAACAAATGAGTATCGTGAAGAATTAAACAAATAAGTATTGTAAAATAGAAGTAAACAAATGAGTATTGTGGAATAGAAGTAAGCAAATGAGTATTGTGGAATAGAATAGTCACAAATGAGTATTGTGGAATAGAAGTAAACAAATGAGTATCGTGGAACAGAAGTTAACAAATGAGTATTGTGGAATAGAATATGCAAATGAGCATTGTAGAATAGAAGCAAACAAGTGAGTATTGTGGAATAGAAGTAAACAAATGAATATTGTGGAATAGAATAAACAAATGAGTATTGTAGAATAGAAACAAACAAGTGAGTATTGTGGAATAGAAGTAAACAAATGAGTATTGTGGAATAGAATAGCCAAATGAGTATTGTGGAATAGAAGTAAACAAATTAGTATCGTGGGGAATTAAACAAGTGAGTATCGTGGGGAATTAAACAAATACGTATTGTGGAATAGAAGTAAACAAATACGTATTGTGGAATAGAAATAAACAAATGAGTATCGTGAAGAGTTAAACAAATAAGTATTGTAGAATAGAAGTAAACAAATGAGTATTGTGGAATAGAAGTAAACAAAGGAGTATTGTGGAACAGAAGTTAACAAATGAGTATTGTGGAATAGAATAAGCAAATGAGTATTGTAAAATAGAAGCAAACAAGTGAGTATTGTGGAATAGAAGTAAACAAATGAATATTGTGGAATAGAATAAACAAAAGAGTATTGTAGAATAGAAACAAACAAGTGAGTATTGTGGAATAGAAGTAAACAAATGAGTATTGTGGAATAGAATAGCCAAATGAGTATTGTGGAATAGAAGTAAACAAATGAGTATCGTGGGGAATTAAACAAATACGTATTGTGGAATAGAAGTAAACAAATGAGTATCGTGAAGAATTAAACAAATAAGTATTGTAGAATAGAAGTAAACAAATGAGTATTCTGGAATAGAAGTAAACAAATGAGTATTGTGGAATAGAAGTAAACAAATGAGTACTGTGGAATAGAAGTAAGCAAATGAGTATTGTGGAATAAATTATGTATAACGAGTGCTGGAAACCATCATGCACCAATACGTTTGTATAGGGATGGGGAGCAGTCCGCAAGTGACGCATGAGACATGCACGTATTTCACTATCAACTTTTTTGAAACTGCTAAGAAAGAGAAAGACGTGGTCTTTGTATACCAATGCTACTGGAAAGGGTGTGCAGAGTATAATGTACTCCCCTAAAATTGGGTGATTTTCTAAAATACCCACAGGCG
Source organism: Macrothele yani (assembly GCA_039090855.1). Lineage (NCBI taxonomy): Eukaryota > Metazoa > Arthropoda > Arachnida > Araneae > Macrothelidae > Macrothele > Macrothele yani. The sequence goes on along the minus strand of CM077003.1, from coordinate 85,531,831 downwards.
ATAGAAGATGTAAATTGTATGGGACACAGTGGTTTAACCCTGTGACTGGCTGGAACGAATTAACTTGGGGTTAGCAAAATGGGCTGAAGTCAGCTCGAACTAATATATTGGTCAGAAGGCAGTTTGAAATGAATGAATTTGCGCATCGGCGTTGCTTTCTCTTTAGGCTTGTTATTCAGTGCGGTCATTTAGGGATATGATACTAATTCTTTCTCACTGATTACTTGCTGGAAGGAGCTATAACAATTGCGATGAACCTAGAGAGAAGTTTCAATCACTTGTTTTTACCCAGTGTTAGGATGTCCATTTCAGGGGAGTTGGACCTTCCCCATCATGGAGCAGAGAGTAAAGGACTAGAAGGGAGCATTTATGACCTTGGATAGGTCTATGGCCGATACTGCTGAGATGAGAACGGGAAAATAATTATTTTGCCGTAGCTTGTGTGAAACCCAGCTGCTATGGGAATATTTCTGTTTTGGGGAGGGAAAAAAAAGTTGAGCACCATTTGATTTTGGCACATCAGTTGGTTGAAGTGTTAAGTGATGACTTCTGGATGCTCATGACCATTGGCCACAAATAAAGAACGGACGACTGCCCAATAGGTCGGTGTGTTGCTCAAAGTAAAGGGTACACCCCCAAAAAGTCAGTGTAGCAGGGTTTATTTTTCTTCATTTCTTTCTCTCTTTTTTTTTTTTTTTTTGTTTTGTTTAGAGGTTTAGCGACAATTGTAAGCAACTCGATGGGTTATAAGCTGTATCCTGTCCCTAATTTTGAGTCACTGGTTCCAGGGAAGGGAGAGAGCCGGTGCCGTAAGACAAGCACAACGTCCATGCCCCACAGAGATTTTAACCCGGACCAATCTCGGATGAATGGTCAGAAGCCAGCGTTTAGACCACTACGATACTGGGGCGGCTTTCTTCATTTCATGGAAAGTATATTGTGTACAGCTTTATACTTATTTTGTTACAAGCCTACCTAAAACAGCACGGAAATTTTAATTATTCTCAAGTCGTAAGAAAAAACATTAAAAGTGATCCTAATGGGGAATATCACACAGAGAAGAAAATTTCTACCACATGTGTTCCACTAGGGGTGTATATAGACTTTCTTTTCAGGGGAAGCAGACGAAAAATGGAAGTTTTTGAAATCCACCAGAACAAAATTAAAGTTAATAAAAGAACAGAAAAAAAATATATATAAACATTTTTTTCTAACGCAAGTTGATGCATTTTCATTAAAGTAAGGCATTGTTTTCTATTGTAAGTCGCATTTTAGCCAAAAACTTACAAAAAATGAAACACTTTCGGGGGTCAATAAGGTCACTCTGTCCTCCCTCTAAATGCGCCCTTGTGTTCCACTGCAGCTGGCTCTTTCTCCATTAGTTCTCTATGAATTGCTAAACTCAAGTGTGCGTGTGTGCGTGCGCGCGCTTGTGTGTGTGAAGTTGCTTCTGGTATCGATTACGGCTTCATAGCATTGAAGGCATTACAACACTCAAGCTTCCCTCTGGCAATTTTTTAGAAATCGTCAAATTCCGGTTAAAGAAATAAGAATATTAAAATTAATACAGGATTAGGACCTTTGCTGAAAGATAAGAGGAGCCCTTGAGTTTTTGGGGCAGGGTTGACTCCCTTGCCTCACCCTAGTTAAGTCGCTGCATCATAGGAGTAAATTAAACACGCCCTCCCCTTCCCCACCAAAAAATGGTTGCCCGCGGTAATTGGTAACGCTGTATTCTTCCCGATGCCATGTTATTTATTAGGGGTATGCAAAGGTTTCCGCTGCTCCCGCTAGATGGCGCTGTAGTGGTCTAACCGGCCGGTGACCATTGCTGTCAGTTTGTACATGAAGCGAAGCACGGCGGTCGATAAAGTTCATTTGCGGAACTGTTTGTTATTCATGTTTAATTTGGGAAAAAGTGCGAGTGAAGCATACGGTTCAATATGTTAGACGAGCCACGTGTAGGTAGACAGCAGGAAATCACAGACGAGAAGCTGGAATCGCTGTAGCAAGAGGATGCCACACAATCGACCACGCAACTGGCGAAACGTTTGAAAGTGGCTCAATCGACAGTGGTATGACGTCTACAGGTCTTGGGGAAGATCCCGAAGATTAGTAAGTGGGTTCCGCATATTTTAACGGAGCGTAATGTTGGTCAACGATTGGGCATCTGTATGTCGTTGCTGAAGAAGTTTCAAGGGAAGAATTTCTTGTGGAAGGTTGTCACCGGGGATGAAAAATGGGTCTATTGTGGCAACCCCGTACGCAAGCGATCCTGCGTCGACCCAGGCCAGCCATCAACATCCACTGTAAACCAGGATATCCACGGGAAAATGGTGCTGTTGTGTGTGTTGTGGGATATGCATGGAGTACTGTACTTCGAACTGTTGAAACCGGGCGAAACAATCACTGCACAACGATATAGCGATCAGCTGATGAAACTGAATGCCGCAATCGAGCAAAAATGCCCATGGACAGCTAAAGGACGCAGCTCAGTCATCCTGTCACACGATAATGCCAGACCACATGTCAGTGCCACCACCAAATCAACCCTTGAACAGTTACACTGGAGGTTTTACCGCACCCAGCTTACTCCCCGGACATTGCATCCGTAGACTTACATCTGTTTCGCTCTATGCAACATGCCCTAGCCCAACAGCGGTTCACCACAGTTCCAGAGGTGGAAAATTTCGTTACTGCGTTCTTCAGCTCAAAACCCGAGTCTTTCTATCACAAGGGCAAAGGGCATTCATTTGTTGCCTGAAAAATGGCAAAAGGTCATTGATGCTAACTGCCAATATTTCGTCGAATAAATGTGTACTGATTTCCTGATTGTTCTTGTCTCCTTTCTCCTTAAAACGGCGGAAACTTTTGCATACCCCTAATAGTACAAGCTGAAGGTTTTTGGCAAAATATATTAACCATTGAATATATTAACCAACGTTTGATCAACTCTACCCTTAGGAGCCACACTGTGAGCGCAGTATTTGTAGTTATCATGGACACTGGCCACTGTGACCACAACAATGTTGATATTCATTTAAAATTAATGACTACCACATTTTTTTAGTTCTTTTTTAATTTTATATACATTGACCGCAGGATCTCAGTAACTGTGACAGCTAATCAAAATTAATCCACTTATGCTGTGACATCTAAAACACAAATAAAATCATGCACTTGGTGAAGAAATGCAATTTTACTATAATTACTTAAGTAATAGCTATTTATCTTGTGCTGAAGGCTGCCTTCGTTTTACACAGCTCAGTGAGTTCTTTATGCTACGGTTTTTTCGATGCATAAAACTACCACGCGAGGAATAAAAAGAATTATTACAATACTCTAAAAATAATAAGAATTTTAGGAGGAATGCAGTAAATTTCGATGTCTGTCTTACCATTGTTCCAGGTGTATTTGCGAGAGGATTAAGAAGATTAGCATAACTAAAAACTTTGTCTTAAACAAAGGAAAACTGTTTAAGCTCAACAAGAATATAAGCATTCTGCAAGATAATTGATCCAAGTCATTTGAAAAGCAGTATTGAAATAAAGTACCTGGAACTTATTTCTTTCTTAATGGAAAAAAATTATAAAATATGCAAAAAAAAAAAAAAAAAAATCACGGTATTGTTAATGAGTCGAAGATAACAATTTCTTGTCCAAAGATGAAAGGAAAGAAAAGGAAATAGAAATAGGAAAAAAATCCCCACAGAGCATAACGCTCAACTGTTTTAAGCTGTACGAAACATAAATTTCAGAAAGGGATTAATCCACGCAATATCCGCGATTTCTTTCGTTTCCGTTAAAAAAAATGGCTTTGGAGTTTCACAAGTAATAAATAAGAGTGCCAGTATATTAGTTTCCAAAGTTGTTTATAAAACCTATGTAACAAAAAAAGAAACGCTGTAGAGTTTTGTATGGGTATCATTACTAACTGATGAATCTATCACCCAATAACTGACACCCAGAAACTTAAAAAGAAGAAAGAGCAACAGCAAAGAAAAAAGTCCAGACGTTTGCTGAAATATAACATCCAATGAAATTAAAGGACTACAGGGCAAGGTTCCCAAGCATAGAATAAATATGATGCACACTTACACTGAACAATTACCCACTTGTCTCTCGTGTTCCCGTTATTGTAATCAATTCTACTGCCTATTTATGCTAAAGAAGAGCATAAAATTATTCGAAATTAATCCCTTTCATACAGCATGCTAATCCCTAAATGCAAGTTTATGGAATGTTTTAAATATCAATAATGGTGAATAATAAAGCCTCTAAATTTCAGACGGAGGCTTTACGAAGCTCAAACATTGCTCCACATTCAAGAACTTAATCACCTTATTTAATTGTCACCAATATGTTTTTTTTTCCGAAGCGTTTTCAACGCAGCATCAAATAATGAAATTGTATGGAGAAATACATGCCTTGTTCCTGGGAAATCTTAACCCTAATAATTAAGCTCTTGAACGCGCAAAAAAAATTAAGATTTTTAAGCGATTAATATAATTTAGTTGCATAAATTGCAAACGCTGCTTAAAAAAAGTAATACCAAGTGTTTGCTTCCGAAATCTTGAGAAAACCTAGCATATTAAGCAACCAATTAGGAAAGAACGCATTTGGAGACACCTCCAAAGAAACAGAAAAAAGGATCACATTAAATATTTTTACTTACATAACTAAATCGTCGCGATATTTGTTTATATAAGAATATTCCGAAGAAAAAACATCACAGTGTAAATTAAGAAAGCATAGTTAGAAAGAAGCAAAAATAAAAATTGGAATCCCTGAGCATAGAGTTTCAGCATTGGAATAAAAGCTGGACAATCTGCACAATGTTCGGATAGGTGCAAGCGTGCGGAGGCGTAGAAGTTCAAGTTTACAACCGACAGATGCCAACTGGCATGCAGGTTTTCCGTTTTATAGAAAGGAACACTTTCGAAATATATACAGTAAATACATGTATGTATGAATGCTCTTTGTTGCCTTGTGGTCAAGTGGTCTTGGGTGAATGTTTCTGGTTCCTCGTATTTATAAGACCCGGATGTAGGTGTTAATTCATTTTTCTTACTGATGAGATATCTTTTTCTTCGGAAACATTATCATTATCTTCTTACCTGTATGGTGTTCAGTTAAGTATTTAAGTACAGGCCACTTTAAAAAAAAATTAGATGTTGCTCACAATAAACATTTTCTATCTTTATTGTGATTTGCAATATTTTATGCTTCTGTCACATTGCTTTCTCATTCATCAATCGCTGATTTCGTACTAACAATCCACCTTTTTCTAGGTCCAACTCTCGGTCTGAAACTTGCTATCGGTAATTTTAACTCTAAGCAATCATCCAACTCTCATTCAACAGCCATGACAGATTAAAGGATATTATTTAACCTAATTTTATTTTTTGACGATATTATCATTTTTGGAAGTATCCACTGAGAGCTGCAATCTTACAAATCACATCCAGGAGTTTGCTGACAAGAGAAAGAAGTAGGTTTAAAAATAAACTTACAGAAAACAAAATTGATTTACAATGTTTTTACGAAGCTGAAAATTCGGAAGTTGATGGGGCAAATACAGAATTAATTGATGGCTACATCAATACCTTGGACAACAGATATCAAGCGAAGGGCTCATCAAATAAGAAATTAATAGGCGCATAAAACTTGGTAGGAGACCTTTTCGAAGAAACAGCACTATTTTCAAGAGTAATTTACCGATATGTCTTGAAAGAAAAGTGACTAACCAATGCGCCTTTGCAGTTCTTAGTTATGGGTCAAAGATATGGACATTAACTAAAAATAGGCCTAAAGAAAGCCTCAAACAACTCAGGGAACCATAGAGAGAGATGCACGCTTGGTATAACCAGGAAACATAAGAAGAATAATACACCACCGATGAGACATTACATGATGACCACCCCCAGCCTAGAGAAATGAGCTCGCCCGGAGACCGAACATTGGCGCAGGTGAAGTTCACAGAGCAGTATATATACAACCCAAGGACCGGCTTTCGGTTAGTAGAGTGTTCGGAGTCAGAATGGGATAAGCTGCCGATTTATCGGAGTTTGATAAAGCACAAATTGTAACTCCACGGCGCTTCGGAACCACGATCTCGGAAACGGCGCGGCTCGAGGGTTATTCACAAGCAGCGCTAGTGAGTACGTATCAAAGGTGATGCACAGCTGGCCAAATGATGAACATTTGTCCAGCCGTGTGTCATCCGCAGCTCACTGATGCCAGAGGGAAGCGGAGATTGTCGCGCATTGTTCACAGCGACCGCAGGACTACAGTGCGACAAATCTTTAGCAGTTACAACAGTGGTGATCAAGGCAATGTGTCACAGCACACAGTTCATCACAGCCTTCTGCGCATGGTACTGCGTAGCCGAAGACTCAGCCCGGTCCCCATGCTCACTGCACGTCATCGCCAACAACGCAAGAAATGAGCCCAAGATCAACGAGATTGAACCATGGAAGATTGGAAGAAAGGGGCCTGGTCTGACGAATCAACATTCCTGGAACACCACGTAACTGGCCGAGCGTGAGTGAGTCAATTACCAACAAAGGCTCTGGCACCTGGATGCATTGTTGGGCGGAAATATGAAATATGCCAGCGGAGGCGGTGTTATGCTGTGGGCGATGTTTTCTTGGGACACTTTAGGTCCCATTATCTCAACAGCACAATCCCTGACAGATGTCATGTATCTTAACATCGTTGCGGACCAAGTTCACCCATTCATGGCAACTGTGTTCCCTTCTGGTGATGACCATTACCAACAGGATAATGCGCCACGCTACACTGCCAGAATCGTCAAGGAGTGGTTAGAGGAACATGCTGGTGACTCTGTTAATTCCTTGGCCTCCAAATTTACCTGACATAAACCCAATCGAGCATTTGTGGTTCCACTTGGAAAAGCGGGTTCGCGCTAAATCACCACCATCCCGAAATGTACGGGAACTGGAGAATCTGCTGTTGACATTATGGTACCAGATACCCTAGGATATCTATTACACCCTCATCGAATCGATGCCTCTCCGAGTGGCCGCTGTTTTACGGGCTTCATAAAGAGGGTCCTACAGCTTATTAGGTAGATGGTCATAATGCAATGGCTCATCAGTGAACATAGATTATGAAAATGACAAGTGTTGATAACATCATGATCAATTTGACCTCAAGGGGCTGTATTCATAGTCCTATCAGAATAATATGACCACATACCTAATAATGGAAATAACCACCCATAGCCCTAATGACAGTGGCGAGACGATGTGGCGTGGCCATGTGAGGTTGTCCGGGACAACCTTCCAAGACCATGCCACACACATTAGGATTGCAGCAGAGCACGGAAATCCTGGAGATGATATGGTTGGGGGTCGGCACGTTAAACCTGTCTATCCAAATAGTCCCACAAGTGTTCTATGGGATTGAGATCGGTCGCGCGATTTCGACGGCCAAGGGAGAACCGAGACATCGCTGTCGTGTTCCTAGAACTAGTCATGCACCCTCTTAGCGACATGGCAGGGCGTATTGTTTTGTTGGTAGAAACCATCACCACCAGGGCGAACGTCCAACATGAAGGGATTCATGTGGTCCGCTATAATGGACAGGAAGCCATTGGGGTTCAGGGACCTATCCAGTGGTACCTGCGGTGCCAGGTCATACCAGGAAAACATTCCCCAGACATGCACACTGCCACGGCCGCCCTGCTCTTGACCGACATGCTTGTCCGGGTGTCGGTTCTCGTGTGTCTGATACCGTATCCGCCATTGTCCGTCACTTCTGTTTAGTAGAAGCCTTGATTCGTCGTAGAAGGCAACCTTTTCCCACTCTTTTACTGTCCAATGACGGCAGTCCCGTGAAAACTGCAGGCGTCGTTTCCGATGCACATGGGTTAACATGGGCACCTTGACGCAGCGTCGACTCCGGAGACCCATGCCTAACAGAGTTCGCTCTACTGTTATCGGAACACGTACCTGGGTGCTACAGCGTTCATTTGCGTGAACAATTGCCGCACTGTTGTGCGTCGATTGCCCTTTACCAGTTAACGGATGCCATGTGCTCCTCTATAGCCTTTGGGGCTCCACAGTTATGACGTGGGGAGGTACGCGGTGTGCCAGCGGTCCATTCTTGGTACACCCTTACTACAGCACCTAGCGAAAGGCCCACGAAGTCTGCTGTTTGTGAGATGCTTCCATCCATTGGCGCCGTATCCCATGATCATTCCATTTTGAACGTCCGTCAAATCACTACCTCTGCCAATTGTGATCACGTGACTTACGTGGCTCATCTGTGCTGGCCTGCCGCTTATATGTCCTTGTGGTTGACCTTGTCACGTGCACTCTGTGACGCTCCTGGGCTGAAACATTGTGATTCCGGGGGTTGTCATATTATTTTTATACGACCGTGTATATTGCTAGAAGAACTGATCAGTATTGGGCAACGGAAATAGTAGATCGGATACCAAGGAACAGGAAAAGACTTAGACGAATACCTCGTGGGAGATTTTGAGCATGTTCGAGTGACTTGGAAGAGACAAGCTGAAAATAGAACGTTGTAGAAAAGACTTCACCCTGAAGTGGATTCATAACGATTGATGATGTTATATATAGAGAGAAAACTTAACCTGACTATATGCTGGAAGCTGAAAAGCCCGATTCACTGAAAAGATGCCATAGATTCTCAGTATTTCTCCGCCTTAATGAGACCGGAGCAGGAGGTAGTGCCACCGTGACGGGAGTTAAAACAAAAGTAAATTTCGCGCTGATTTTGCTGTCACCAATTTTTCTCCCAGGAAGAAATATATAAAACGCTTATCCACCCAAAATACTTGACTGCCCGCTTACTTCCCACCTGCGCAATGAGAAAAACACAATTATTTGAGTGGTTTTCAGAGTTTAAAAAAGGAATGACTTCAGTTGAGGACGCAGAACGTGGAGGTCATCCCTTAACAAGAAAATCTGATAAAAAAATGTGCATCAGATTCAGAAAACGGTGCGAGATGAAAGACTTGTCACTATTCGAGAAAAAAGCATCTAATTTGCACATTTCTTTTGGTACCTGTCAGGGAGTCAAGACGCGTGGTACACATTTAGCGTCAGTTCTTCTCATGTTCAGACCATTTATAACGTAATTTCTTTTTCTTATCGTGTAGAGATCTTTTCGTTCTTACATTATGTTTAATCCACTAGATAAGAATACGAGGCAATAGTTCGTAATTGAATTATTACGGTCAGACGAATCATAAAACAGAAGTCAACTTACGGGAATACTTTGTATTCCAGCACTTAGTCATAGAACATCTCACATGGCACTTCATATTTTACTTAACAATCAATGCCTATCATCTCCACCACATATTCACACCAGCAACTGTTATCTCGTCCTTTTTGCTATCGTTCTTATCTCATACGATTGTATGAGATAAGAACGATAGATAAAAGGACGAGATGACAGTCATACGTCACGTTCACTCTGACTTCAGTTGGGTTGTCAAAAGTATTCTCGTGAGAGAGAAGATGTCACGTTAAGTTTGAAAGTATAACGGAGAACAAATTCAAAATTTACATAGGGAAGGAAACTAAAAATGAAAGTTAATTTAGAATATACGTCACACATTCGATAACCATTTAATGAACAGGGGCGAAAATCTTGTGCCACTTAGAATACCATAACGCCCGAAACTGTCGGTTGCTTGTTTCAGAATTCCACCCCTTTCCTTTAAAACCTAACAAGTGCTCGGTCGCCACACGAAATTAATGATCTGTAGTCTTGATGCGCATTGATTTTCAGACATTTCCTTGGGAGGGGGGGGGCTATCACTGGATTCTCCCAGGAAGAAGGCATGCGATGTCATGATAGTAAATTATATCGCCCCGGGAGATACCAGCACTGGCTTTACTTATTTGTTTAGCGGACTGACGGTGACTTCTGCTAACCCGTAGACGTCATGTAATTTTGTAAGAAATCCTATTCACTGTAGATGAGCGTTGTTGGTCGGTAATGGTAGTTTGGAAGCAAGAGCGCATCGGACGATATGGTCGTCAAAGGGTTAAAATGCAATCTTTGGTGAATGTGTGCATAGAGTTGAAAAAAAAACGAAAACAAACTTAAAACCGAATCCAACTTTCTGTCCAAGATCATAACTGGCGTCGAATCATGAATTTATGGGCACGACCATGATACAAAACAGCAGATTCCTAATTTGGAACAAAATATGATACACATGAGCTGTTCTTCGAAAACGGGCATTCTCGCAATGTCGAAAATTAATAAAAAGAAACTCCACACGTGTTCACCGTACCACGTGAAACTTTACACTGAAGCGACACGGAGAACTTCGTTAAGCGTCGTATGACTCAGCACATTCTACTCCAGATAATAATAGTCAAGGGCCAAACCACAGAGCACGTACGCTGTCGCTGCATTCAGGCCATTCCTGAAACTTTTTGATCACACTTCGTACAGGGGAACCTCGGTTACAAGTTTTTCTCTTTTATACGGAATTTTGGGCTAGTTCCGATATTTTAATGTAGTTTCCATTTGTTTTTCAGTTCGGTTATACACAATTAATTTATACGGTTCTTTCGTTTTCTTAGATTATACGCTAAATTTTGAATTTCAGATTTCTTTGATTTTTTCATACGAAATCAGGCATGTTACAAGAGAATCAAGAAAATGTTTTCTTTTTTTCTGTCATGATGATGCAGCTAAAAATTTACTAAATAATCTTCACAGTTCTCTGTTTTTCTCAGAATTCAAGCAATTTGAAGAAACGATTAGGGAATATTTTACTCAACACTAATGCTAAATCAACTTGTGGTCAAACTGCTTTGAAACGGCGATGCTTATGAGTAAAACATGTGAGTAAAAGGGGTACTGAATATAAAACAGAGTCGTGTTCGGATTTACTACCTTGTATTTCAAAGTTAAGTTTGTTTGTTTTCGTATATTGAAAATGTGAAATTCTACAAAATTTCTAAACCTAGTTTTTACAATTAAATTAGAATAAAAAATAAATAAATTCGAAAGTTATAATATACACTATATTGACAAAAGTCACCGGACACCTAGAAGAGAAACGGAACATAGCATTTATTGACATACATTAGTACGGTGTCGGTCCACCTTTGACCTTAATGCACGCACTTACCCTTCGGGACATGCTTTCGACAAGGTTTTGGAACACAGCGATAGGTACGCGCTTCTATTCAGTACATAATGTTGCCGCTAACTGTTGCTTAGTAGTAGGCCCTGGTTCCAAACTTCTTATGCGGAGCTCTAATTCATCCCATAAGTGATCAATGGGATTAAGATCAGGGATCTGTGATGGCCAGTCCACACACGATACGGAATTATCGTCAAACCACGCCGTAACAGTCCTTGCTTTATGGCTCGATGCATTATCCTGCTAGTACCAACAAGGCTCGGTTCCATAGTATTGCCACAGATTTGGTAGGGCATAATTGTCCATAATATCGAGGTAGACGTGCTGGTTAACAGGTTTGTCTCAGACAACCAATGGGCCAAGACCATATCATGAATAACACCCCCACACGAGTACACGGCCAGCTCAAAATAGCGTTCCCCGGCTGCCGCCATACCCACACATGGCCACCATCAGACTGATGGACCCTGTATCTGGATTTATCAGTCCATAGGATGTTTTCATTGATCTACGATCCGCGATAAATGTTCTTTACACCATGCTAAACAACGAGTAGCAGTCCGAGTGGAGATGAAAGGCTTATGAGCAGCCGCACGACCACGGTAACCCATGGAATGAAGTTCTCTGCGAATGATATGTGTACATACCGAGGGTCCAGCATTTTTACTCAACTTTACACTGAAATCTTGTGCAGTACTTGGTCGATTAGCTTTAACGACTCTCCTGAGGCTTCGACGTACTCTACCACTGATTTTCTTTGGTCTGCAGATACGTTTTCCTGCTTCAGGCACGCCATGTGTCTTCTACACATTTAGTACATCCAAAACAGTTGACTTGGGTATGTTTAAACGCTTCTCGGTTTCTCTTATGGACAACGCACTAATATAACACCCAACAATCGTTCCTTTCTCAAAATCAGTTCTCTCACGCTGCGACATTTTCACTCAACCTCATAGTGCGATATGATCGCGGTAAGCTCCAGGCTTATTTTTATACCGTTTGCAGCTCTACCGTGTATCTTAACAACGCAGCGGATCCGTTCATTTGCTTTTGAAGGGGTGTCCGGTGACTCTTGTCAATATAGTGTATATAGACATAGGCTTAAAGAAGCAAACAAAGTATTAATTGATGCATGTGTGTATGTCTTACATTATAAATTCGCGTAATCAGAAAATTGTGTAGTTCTTTTTTTGGAGACTCAAAATTTTACAATAGTACTTATCATTTTTAACTTCTTGTATACGTTTTTACATTTAAACTTTTTTTAAGGCCATCTCCTACAAAAACGTATAACCGAAAATCCACTGTATTTGGCTTATTTTGCAAATATCGCTGTTTACCACAGAGCGTTTGTGATTATTTGAGCACTTGTAAAAATGCGTTCAATGGCGAAGCTGAACAATGTTGATTCGTGACTTCCGTCATAAACAGAAAGAAAAGTGTGTACGAGTTTAGCAGCTGAAATGCTACTGTTGTTAAAAAAATCATTCTTATCATGAGCAATCATGTTATTCTTAGATAAAACATCATCATGATGCAGATTCGAAGCAGATGGTCTCGTTGCAGAAGTGAAACAAGCTGCTAACGATACTCTATGCGGGGACATGACGTACAAGCCGCTAACGATACTCTATGTGGAGACATGACGTACAAGCCGCTAACGATACTCTATGCGGGGACATGACGTACAAGCCGCTAACTATACTCTATGCGGGGACATGACGTACAAGCCGCTAACGATACTCTATGCGGGGACATGACGTACAAGCCGCTAACGATACTCTATGTGGAGACATGACGTACAAGCCGCTAACGATACTCTATGCGGGGACATGACGTACAAGCCGCTAACTATACTCTATGCGGGGACATGACGTACAAGCCGCTAACGATACTCTATGCGGGGACATGACGTACAAGCCGCTAACGATACTCTATGCGGGAACATGACGTTCTGCATACATATGAAAACTGAGTGAACCTCAGAAAAACTGCCTGCCACGTGAAAGACGCTACTTCGAAAAGAAATCTTGGATCTTCATAAACTGTGAGTAATGTAAGTCGTATCATGACTCTTCAAATTTCTTACGTTCTAAAACAGCAAAGGCACAAAGGTGAAATAAATTCTTGATTACCTTGAGGAAGCATGAAGGGCTGTAAGCTGATCATGTACTGTCGATTGCTGAGTTGAAGTTGTTGCATGAGCTGATGCTGCTGGAGGGCTAACTGTTGTAGCTGCAACTGTAACTGCTGTCGACCATTCTTTGTTTTTTCCGAGCCGTTGGAACAGTTGCCGTTCAGACTGTTCAGCTGATGTAGGATCTGACCCTGCTGAACGATGTTCAGCTGAATCTGTTCCTGAAGATGTGGAATCATGGATTCTAGCTGTTTCAACTGCTGGTGCTGTTGCTGTTGCTGTTGAGAAAAAAAACAGATAGATTAGGGAAACAAAATCATTATATACTTATTAACACGAATACTTAAGAAACCGAAAGAGTGGTTTTCGCTAACTGAAACGTAGCGTGGTAGCTTAAGTACAGTACCGTTTCCAATGCAACACAAACTTTATCTCGGTAGAAAATAATTAATTTACCAGTTAGCTTGCACAGATTTTTTGCCACTGTTCCTAGTATGAGCAGAGAACATGGAAATACAGTATAACGAAATTGGGTTAGGCATTGGTATGGTTATGCAATTTGAGTCAACCCTAAATTATCTGTGAATAATTGTAGCTGTCCGTGGGTCTATCATGAAACTTAACTTTGCATCAGACTCAGCGCCTTTTGTAAAAGACTTGACCACTGTTACCTATCAAAGTTCTTCTCTCATAAAGCCGCCAGTTTAATGATAAAATGCCAACACTTTACAGCATTGTTAGAATTTCCAGGAGGCATCTGACTAACAGAAGTAGATAGCAGTGTTTCTGGTGTTATGCAGCGCTATGTCTAACATTAAATCGGAGTTTCATTGCCATCATGACGCTAATTGTTGAAGACGACGACTATATGCCAGAAATGCAAAGGTAATTCTTCCGTGGACTTCAGTTGGATCTCCGAACTCGAGTGTAACTTTGGTTCAATGTTTAAGCCTCTGAAACATAAAATAATGCCAATCAAACTTTCCTTGATAACGTCATAAAACAAGATCGGTAAGTACAAAGTAGCATTTACTCAACATAGGACAATAGTGTATTGCATTTCTATGGTATCGAGGAGTAGTATCAGCATAATAAGAGTCACTCATAATACTGATACACCAAAGAGCCAAAAGATTAAGACCAGCGCGTTTTAATGTTTGGGCTCTTCGGTATAGGTACAACTGAGTGCAGATCATCAAATACTTGACCAGAATTCGTAATTCGATCTATTGTTTTGAAGATATTGGAATACAGCTGTGAATTACTAATAAGGAAGCAAATAAAGCTTGAGCAAACAAAAACCGTTATCTCAAGAAAAACGGGTTCAAGGTCTAAGTAAGGTAATAAGATAAACAGCTCCAACTATGCTCGTTATTATAAGTCTGTTCAGCAGATAAATTTAAGGAAAGCGCAGATTCTGGAAGTTTTATTTACTCATTAACTTTTCGGTAAGTAATGCCATAAAACTCAGAAACAATAAGTTGCATTAATAATAATAAATCATATTATAATTGAGACAAAAGTGTACATCAACTTCATCACAATTTAAGATTCTGTGCAACTATTTCTATCTACCGCTCAACAGTTGCTGAAGTTCAACTGTGTCATGAGAGGAAAATGAAAGCATGTGCGTTTTTTAAAACTCTTAATTAAGTCACAACAAAACTTAGTAATGGTTTTATTCTGTTTATCTAGTGTTATCTAATGTAATTTAAAACACTATTATTCAAATCAACAAATTTTTGTACGATTTAAATATGACTGTTTCGAATTACACTGTGATTAGAAAATCTTTTTTACAGCATAACGTTTTTCGGGTCCGTCCACTACATTATTTTGAGAAATCAATAAAAATCGTTAAATCATAACTCCATGCGGAAATATGTCCAATAAGTATACGGTTTGTACACTCGCCAAATTGTATTGAAGACTTATCGTTTTTGTAGTGCTGTAAAAAGGCAATGGAATATTTTTATTTTTTTTTACTACAAATGTTGAAAGAGGACCCAAAAACTGTAAAGATCTGCATGGCTGAACGCACCTAACGGATTCCCAAACTCAAACGACAGAAACAAGCATTTCAGTGAAGAATGACGCAACGCACCTGCTCTGCGAAATGTAATCCAACGAATGAAAGACCAGAAATGATGTCTTCTTCAAGATACTATGAGAATACAAAGAATAAAAAGTAGTTTTCAAACCTTCGTAAAAATAAAAACCGTGTTCTAATTACTTGAGTAAATGTTGCGACGTTTGAGCACATACTTACAGGAAACATCATAATAAAATGGGCAATACCTTTGCTTTCTTTAAACGTGGGTTTAAGTCGATCTGCAGTTCATTAATCGGTAGAAATGAACACCAATTTTTGCTACAGTCTCTGGCTAAACAGAAGGAATTATGCACCGCGTGGCTAATTTATTAGGATTAATAGAACATTTTATGCAAATGGTCTGATACATTATTTTTCCTCACATCAATGCGGTTACATAACCAAGCAAACACTCCCAGTAGTGTCGCCTCGGTGGCCAAGTAGTTAGAGACCAGAGTTTAGTGATAATCATCCATGTTGGTGGGATGGAGTCCCGCATGAAGCGCGGGAGGTCCACACCCTCCACACCTTCGTGAAATAAATGGCTAAAAATTTGAAGCTGGCAACTGCCTGGCACAGAATGAACCGCTGCAGAATGAACCGCTGCAGTACTGAACCGCTGCATTATCTTGTGACCTCATGACGTAAGAATGTTATTCAGCAAGTTACGAATGCCCGCAATGCGCAGACTTTTTGTATTCACGAAAATTTTGAATTATTACAACCTCGATGAGCATCTAAGGTTAGGAGAATCATATGTATTCATCCCCAATATATGGACATGCATCCATATGAGGGGAAAAGTGCCAGGTCGGTAAGAACGAACAAAACTTTTATGAATCGCAGGGGTCAGTTTTTCTGGATGACTGAGGGTTGACGTCCGCACTTCCCGAGTGGACTCCTTATAAATTCTGTCTTAGCGCTCCTTGGTCTCTCATGGCCTTTGTTAGTGCGTCTCTTATTTGAAATGAACAATAAACCTCTCTCATGTTTTAATACCACCACCAAGTGTGATGAAGAAGACGCTTGCGCCTTAGATCACTCAACCACAGGGTAATTTCATGATGACAATTTTTCAACGTGTCTCAATAAAACAAATATTATTCTCTCTCTTTCTCCATTGCCCTTTTTATTCTGACTTTCATAATTTAAACACTCTGCTCTGTTCTCATTGCGCTGGGGTTGTTATTGTGAACAAATCAGTCATTTCCAAGAGGAAGTTTGAGAATATTTGTACGCACACTTCTCGACATAGAAAATGCCACACCGTGAAAGAACGCACGAAATTACACAAAAGTAACCACAAGGAAGTAGGGTAGAAAAGAAGTTACGTAATTCCTGAAGGATAAAATGAACGCGATGTTTGAAGAGACAAGATAATGTGGCTTGAGTCAGAAGGTCGTATGCCTACCATGACGGGCTGTATAGTCGGCAACTACATGGCGTCGAGTGAGAAATTTCCCTGATGGTGTTCTGACGTATCGCTGACCGTGCGTCGTTGACCTGTGTCCACAGTTTGTCGACATTGCAGCGAAGGGTCTTGCAGAGGAAATAAGTAGCTTTCCAATGTCATCCCACACGCTCTCTATTGGGGAGGAGGCTCGCTGATATAGAACGTGGGAGAAGGGATCATAAGGGCAGCACCTGAACACCTTACAGGCACTGTGTGCTGATATTCGCAGTGCTCGAGCAGGCGTTTTCTTATTGAAACTGGGCATAAGGAATACCACGGAGATACGGTAACAGAACGGGCTGCAGCACCTCATCGATGTATCCGTCGTACTGTCATTGTACCAACCATGCGTACGAGTGGTGAACGGCTTCTTGAAACTGACTACGCCTTAAACCGTGAGACCAGGATGAGAAACCGTAAGACGCTCACGATGGCAGCAAGATCATCTCGCTGACGGGTTGTCTTCAGACTCCTAATCGGCCATCGTCGGCACCCAGACAGAAGTAAGACTCATCTCCCGGTATAACATGGTTCCATTCGTTCCACTACGCATGTCTGGAAAACTTGCCCAACGATGTGCTGTGATGAGTGATAGTCATGGAAATGGATGGTGAGAGCTCAAACTTACCTCAGCCAATCTGTGATTTACAGTACATGTCGACACGGGGATGTCCATAGATGTCCTGTACCCCTCTTCGAATGTAGTCCGCTGTGGATTGTGGGACTGCTACTGCTTGCCGTCGAATGCAGCGATCGAGGCCTTTGGATCTCGGTCTAAGTGCACCAGTCCCTGTACGGAGACCCACATTACCTTCCTCCTACCACTGTCTCCATATTTGGTAGCCAGTTTTCAGCTGTGGTGCGACTGCGACGCAGGGATCAACCATCTATACATAGTCCTATGATGAAGACTCTGATAAAGGTGTTCCTGTGTTGGTAGGATTGCTGATGACGTTGACCCGGAATTCTTGCTCTTTACCCGTGCTTTCTAAGTTTGGGTGTCCTCACACCCAGACTAAACTTAGCTACGCCGAGCCGTTTGCTCATCTATCTTTTTCACCAATCATGTAATTGGCTCATAACTGCAATCATTTACATAACCCAACTGTCGGCACATACCTACCAATTTGCATGACACTACGAGAAATATTTCCTAGTGTAGCAGTTTCTATGCCGATCAGTGTATTTTATCTACATCACATAATAACTTCTTGGATATATTTAGCTGTCATATGCCGCACACAGAAAAGCAGAATTGCATATTTAGTGCAAATAATGTTTAATACATTTTACAGTTTAAAGGAGCAAACTGTGTTTCTTGGACTGAGAATAATGAGAAAGTATTTTTGAGAGTTTTAATATATTAAGCAACATCAATCTATTATTAAAAATATCACAGAAACTAATCACGCAGACTAACATACAAGAACAGCAACAAAAACAGAAATTGCGTCTTTCATAGAAAAAGGGCTGATAGGTTTCTAGAGTCTGCGTCGGAAATTCTTAATCATGGAAAGCTCCTTAACGAAATAAAACAACGTCAGCAATGCGTTTGGATGCCACAACCGCGTTTTTGTGATTAAATTGAGATTTTTTTCACTCGTGCTTGATTTTGTTTTTTATACCGTATGGTTTTAAGCTAATAACAAAAAGTTACGAGCGCTTTTGTGGTAGAACGTCATCATGTCTTAGTGCTCTTCCATCCATCAGCTGATTTTACCATGAGCATTAAACTCGTGCGTTTCTTTCAGTATTAAAATAAAAAGGCGTTGCATAAACAAATGCAAGTACATTGACAGTTTTCGAACACCTCTACTGGGTTTACTCAAAATACATCAGTTATAACAGCTCATATCTATAAACAGGCAAAAAGCACGTGATTTTAGTTTTTGACTCCATGATATAAGTCATACAATCTTACCACTTTAAGAAATAGCACGCATAATAGTATTTACAATCTCAGAAAAACGGATGAACTTCCGAACCGATCTGTATCCGGCGGTTGATCAAAATTATCCATTAATGAAGCAGTCGCAGGTGCAGAGTAGCAATTAGAAAAGCGCATAGTGACAGAAATGTTTGAATAATCTTTCTGAACATATGGAATAAAATTAGTTATCCACGTAGTCGAGGTTAATGTTTAGAAGGCAATTAACTACGATCAATCTGTAAAGCTAAAGGAACATGCTGCAAATATCCTGTCCTCAGTTCGGTTTCAGGACAATGTTCAAGGGGTTTTACTGCAATTAAAGTGCTTGAATGCGAGAGAGAAGCAATTTTAAAAGGAAAGTGCATTTCCTTTTCAGAATTTTATAGTGAAGCTCATAATGTTTTAGGATTTCAGATTGTTGTACGTAGGTTTTTGTAGTAACACAGTAACTTTAATAAATACTAAGAACTTGGAAAAATTATCAAACGGCCAGAGTTAATTTGACTAAGGACTATTGACACAGAAAATCCAATTCGTCCTTGATTCTTCGTTACTTGCCGAACTACAGCTGGTAGACATACATTCACGATAACACCAACAACGTATCTATTATTATGAGATATCACTTTAACACCTATTCGGTGAACAGATCTTTGACTCTAGTAATATTAAGATAAAAGGTGGTCGTACTTGAGCTGGCTTTCTATTTACTATGATTCTCTGTCACCCGTACCAGAAAGATATAAACTTCGGAAAGAAATGTAACGAAGACGTAACATACTTTAAATAAGAACAGGAACTCAAAAAGAACGGTTAATTTAGAGATATATGCCGCAAGCTCTTCCTATACTGCACTGAAACTAATCTACTGATTCACATACACTGATGTAAAAGTTAAGGATAGTTGATAAAAAGGACAGAATGAAAAATACCAGCTGGTATAATGGCGTGGGCAATACAGTACAGATACGATATGGAATGAAATAAAAAATACGCAGTATAACTCACATGAAATATAGGATAAACCAGAGCAATGCACTAAGTTCAATAGGGAGGCAACTGAAAGAATTACCTGGGGATGCATTCGCTCGTACACGAAGTTCAGTAAAGTGTCTCTTGATCACTTATAACTAACTATACTAGGGTCACATTGTATACTGTTGACGAAGTTCAGGAAAGTGTCTCTTGACCACTTATAACGATACTAGGGTCACATTGACTTTGTATACTGTTGACAAAGTTTGATAACGTGTCTCTTGACCACTTATAACGATACTAGGGTCACATTGACTTTGTATACTGTTGAAAAAGTTCGGTAACGTGTCTCTTGACCACTTATAACGATACTAGGGTCACACTGACTTTGTGTACTGTTGACGAAGTTCAGTAAAGTGTCTCTTGACCACTTATAACGATACTATGGTCACATTGACTTTGTGTACTGTTGACAAAGTTCAGTAACGTGTCTATTGACCACTTATAACGATACTAGGGTCACTGACTTTGTATATTGTTGACGAAGTTCAGGAAAGTGTTTCTTGACCACTTATAACGATACTAGGGTCACATTGTATACTGTTGACGAAGTTCAGTAACGTAACTCTTGACCTTTATAACGATACTGGGGTCACATTGACTTTGTATACTGTTGACGAAGAGAGTAAGAAGCGGCTTTATGCCCTACTACAGAACCAGAGCTGAACAGAGCTCTTGGACATTTCCGGAAAAAGGCTGACAAGAAGTAACTCATCTTCTCAATGCATTCCAGACATACTGTATATCTCTTGTGTTGAAGTCCAGTGAATATGCTGGTCATTGCAAACCGTTGATACCTGCCTTTTCAAAGAAATCATTCACTGAAGCTGCTTTATGTGGATGCGCGTTAAGGTCTATAGAAGACAAATGTGAGCCCACAGTTCCATAAAAGTCTCACGTACTGTTGACGAAGAAAGTACAAGGAATTCGTTTCTGCAGCTGAGCCTTGTCATAGTTCCACCAGAAAAGATATGCAGCGGCATACGCCCATCAGCAATAATGCCATTCCAGATCTTTTAAACCAACACCTCTGTAATATTGAATTTCTCTGATGTCGGAGGGGTAGTAACGGGTTCTGCGTTCTCTCGAGATGACAACGTGACAGCTATTATTCTGTCTACTGAATCTAGATTCGTCACAGATTTAGTTGACAGAAGAACGTTGGCTCTTTGAATGGCGATACAGTTCTAGCGTTGTTTGTATCTTGACAACTTTCCACTTCTATCTGGCGGAGTTTATGGGATGTGAACTGTGGATCGTCCTGAATAAAGACCTTGTTTATGAAGCTTGCCTTAAAACTGTTCACGCACGAGCCACAGATAGTTTTACAGCGTGAATATCTCTTAAATCTCGCTATTAGTACCACAAATTGCCCATTCTGAGCGATTGTATTTCGTGATCGACCCTGCACACGTGGGCGACTAAGGTTTCCTGTCTTTTGGAACGTTCTCCATGAGCCTTAACACTACAGATTACTGCACAGATATTACCTTGGCAATATTTTTCGTATTCGGCCTGATTCCAACATCCGTATGTGCGACAATGTGTAAAGACAACCATAGGCTGTCGGTGCGACATATTGTTAAGTGAAGAAAACGGTTTGAAAGCAAACAGAAAGAGTTGGCAACAAGAAAGAAAGCATTCCACATCTACCTCGCTTTTTAAATTGTTACAAGGTCGCAGTTCTTGTCTTTTTGTAATATATACTCTAATTTAATTTTACTGTTTGGTTCCTGTTATCTGAGGTAAACTTTGGTTCATTCTCTTTAAGCATTTTCTGATCTTAACGCTATATTTTCTCTCTCGCTGAAGGTTGATAAGGCAATTTGACTTGAGGTCAAAAGTTGAATAAAGTACGTAAAACAGACTGTGAAGAGTGATGTTTACGATTGTATCAGGACTCTCGTCAGAAGTTGGCTAGAGTGTGAGATCGTTGTAACGCTTTGAAGAGAAGTTGAGAGATTAGAGTGAAATTGCATTGAGATTCTTGATATGATTAGAGTTTGATGTTACACAAGCGCCTATGTTGCTTGTTATACTTCTTTGATTTTGAAGTCTCAAGCTGTTGTAGAGTCGATAGACTAGAATAATATTTTACGTGTTATGAGCTCACTACACGTGTCACTGTAGTGAGTCTGTATCAAAAGTGAAGCACAGATGGCCAAACGACGAACCGTCGTCCAATACTGTGCCGTCCGCAGCTCATTGAAGCCAGAGTGGAGCGGATACTGTCGAGCATTGTTCAGAGACCGCAGGACCACATTACGACAAATCTTCCGCAGCTACAACAGTGGTGATCAGGGCAATGTGTCATAGCACACAGTTCATCGCAGCCTTCTGAGCATGGTCCTGCGCAGCCGAAGACCCAGCTAGGTCCCCATGCTCACTGCACGTCGTCATCGCCAACAACGCATGAAATGTTCCCAAGATCATCGAGATTGAACCTTGGATGATTGCGAGAAAGTGGCCTGATCTGACGTTCAAGATTCCTGTTGCATCACGTAGACGGCCAAGCTCAGATACGGCGATTACCAACGGGGACTATGGCACCTGGACGCACTATTGGGCGGAAACAGGCTGGCAGCGGCGGTGTTACACTGTGGGCGATGCTTTTTGGGACACTTTAGGCCCCATTATCCCAATAGCACAATCCCTGACAGCTGTCAGGTATCTGAACATCGTTGCGAACCAAGTTCACCTATTCATGGCAACTGTGTTTCCTGCTGGTGATGGGCATTACCAACAGGATAATTCAACATGCCGCACTGCCAGAATCGTCAAGGGGTGGTTCGAGGAACATGCTTCTGGCTTTCTGTTAATGCCCTGGCCTCCAAATTCACCTGACATGAACCCAGTCGAACATTTTTGGTTTGACTTAGAGACGCTGGTTCGCGCAAAACACCACCACCTCGAAATGTACTGGAACTGGAGGGCCTGCTGTTGACATTACGGTTCCAGATACCCCAGGATACCTATTGATACTTCATCGAATCGATGCCTCGCCGAGTGGCACGCTGTTTTCCGGGCTAAAGGAGGCTCTACAGTTTATTAGGTAGGTGGCCGTAATGTAATGTCTCGTCGGTGTATGTAATCCATTAAGTGCTTAGTTAGTTTTGTTATACGTATACGTATATATATAGCTATCCGCAGCATGACTTTACGGAACGCTTCAGTACGAAGAGTATGTGCACTGAAGTAATGCTAGTGTTTCGATGTTACTTAAACAATTAAGTGACTTCTTCAACTAAATATACTAAAAACATTACATCTCACACGAAGTATCTATGCTAGTTTTGTTACATCTTACACGTATAGTTTTATTGCTGTTTTCATCAATCCTTTGATCAACATAGCTCATTTTGTCATCTATGCTTTACTCTTGGGCATCAGTGTAGTTCTTGTTCTTTTCCTGCCTTTTTTGAAACCTCGAAGAAGGTCTTTAGCTAAATGATCATTAGGTGCGCACCTAAACTACATACTACCAATTTTATTCCATGCGTACAGGAAGACTATGTCAAGCTTTGTTAGCTACCACAGTTCCGAATATATTTGATAACGCTTGCAGATTCCAGGCATAAGATACAATAAAAAGAGTAGAAAAACTGTTTGCTTACCTGCTGCTGTTGTAAGAAAATGGACTGTTGCTGCTGCAGCAACTGCTGTAACTGCGTAGGAGAAGGCTGCTGCAGTAGTTGCTGCAACTGATGTTGTGCCAGGAGCTGTGAGTTCATCATCAACAGAGGAGGGATGCTTGGACTGGACTCCTGGGCGGACAACTTATCAGTGGTCGACCGGGACCTCTTGTCCCCAGGGGCTTTGGAGCCCTGAAAAAGAAAAACCTTTCATTAACGCTTATATACACATCTAACATAGTTAAATAAGTTTTGCTTACAACTAATTGTGTTTTCTAGAATTAATATGACCTTGCTGTTTATTTATTTTGTTGTTTTAGGGTTCAACAAGAAAATCGAGCAATTTTTCGAGCCATAACTATGATTTGATGGTTATGGCTCAAAAAGTTGGTTTTGGGCCACTGGTTTCAGAGAGCCAGCACCATCAGACAAACACATCACCTATGAGTCACCCGGGACTAAGCTCGGAGGATCGGTCAGAAGCTAGCGCCTCTGGACACTCACCCACCTGGTCAACTTGACCTCATAGTTTCAAAATTCAACGAGTCCAATAAATTGAACTACGATCGCATGATGATGCAATTAAAGAGGCTGCCAGGTGGTAGAGTGAACAGAAGTGCGAAATTCTGGCTCATTGTCCTAGTTGGACCAAAGTTTGGGCCCCGGATGAGGAATGGGTGCTGCCATACTCCACGGCACGGGCTCTCCCTTGCAAGAGACAATGGCTCTAACTTAGAAATGGGGAGGGGGCCTTAGATGCTTACCGTGGACGTTTATACCGCACAAAACGCCGGTTCACGCAAACGACCATAGCCGTCCGAAATGCCTATCTAAGGTGAGTCAGATTTCCTACCTTTAACTTTTCTTTAAATTTGCACTACCTATGAGGGATCATCAGGGGTCACATTCAGTCATCATTATTGTTACTCAACAAAGAAGTTAACCAACATACAGTTTTTGGGCGTTATGGTATTTTAGAGTGATACAAAGTTTTAGGTTTATGGTCGTTAAAGGGTTAAAACCGTCAAACAGTAAAAAGAAGTAAGAATACATGCATTATTCTACAAGTGACCTGCAAACCGTTGCCTAGGAGATTTAATCTAAACTATATGAGGCTCCTGCTGAGTTCGACTATAGTAATATCTGTTTAAGTTCATGATATCATATTGAAATAATGTAAATATGAGTTCTAAGCAAACAAGAAAGCCGCCCCGGTGGCGCAGTGGTCTAAGGCGCTGGCCTATGATCATTCGTCCGTAAGGGGTCAGGATTCGAATCCCGGCAAGGCATGGATGTTGTGTTTGTCTAACGGCACTGGCTCTCTCCCTTCCCTGGAACCAGTAACCCTAAATTAGGGACGGGCGACTGCTTATAGCCCATTGACTTGCTCACGGTGGTCGTCAAACCTCCAATAAAAAAAAAAAGCAAGCAAGCGCACACATACACATTTTTAGAAGAAAAAACTGACCAATTTCTAAACGCGTTTGTTCATGAAATCTAACAAATGGGAGTTTCACTAAAATGCATCCCTATTAATCAAGTGTGCACTTTAAATATCATATCACGTAATTGCTTGCTTTCTATGTCAACGAATAGTGCTCAGTAGCAAATTTATATTCTGTGCTATGTGCTTCATCTTACAAATTACTTTTAACATTTTTGAAAGCACACAGAATCTGCATTTTTAACATCAGAACATTAAAATTCTATCGAAGACCTATTACACCAACACACCTCTCACCCTATAGCAGTACGGTGTGAGCTTGAGGTGAAATTAAACCTAACTAGTAAACTTTAGTAATCGGCTGTCAATAGACAGCACCTGTAAAACCAAGTGCACCAGACACTTAACCATTGGCCAAAAGCAGAGCAGAAAAGAAAAATGTGCTTCTACAAAATTTTTAGTGCCGTCTGCAAAAGTAAATAAAAAATGTTGCTAAGTTACAAACAATTCTAATATGAGGTTCTTTAATCAGAAGAGCTAAATTTAAAGCATGATGTTTTGTTCCACAAAGATGTATGTATAGCTTTCGAATAGTGCACCGCCTAGAAATTATTTGTGTCAGGTTTCCATTCTTCCTACAAAAATTCGTCTGGAGAAGCAGTTAAACAGCGGTAAAACTATTCTTAACGGCGACTTCTGTGTGTCCCAAGTGATACAGAAATATTCTTAAGAAATAAATTGGAAGCATTTAGTTTTAAATTTCAGGCAAACACGAGTATTAGCGATTTCCTCTAGTGAATTAAGATCATAAAAAAGCACCAAAAAGAAAACGAAGTGCAGAGGGGCGAATGCAATATCCACGACTTCTCGAGATTCGAATACGATTTCACACTAGGGGTTAGATTTTTGAAAGAGAAAACTTTCTTCCGAAATACAGAGTCGCTTTCAGCCATGTTGGGTGTTACATATCGCTAGGTAGAGTGGGAAGAAGTCTCTCTCTCTCTCTCTCTCTCTCTGCCTAATATCTTTTTTTTAAGTTGGATTTAATGAACTCCACATTGTTTTACTCCAATAGGACTTGTCGACCATTAAACAGGCCAGTAGGTTCCAAAGGAGGAAGCAGTCAATGCCGGGAGAACTGCCACAACATCCATGCCGTACCCAAGTTTCGAATCCAGGCCCACAAATACGAGAAAGCAGAAGTCCGATCCGTAGACAACTCGATCAGTATGTGATTCCGTTTCTTCAAGAACGCTGTTTGGCAGAAAATTATGTAAATACTATCGATTCTAGAATTACTGTGGTACCCTTCTTTCCGTTTTCTTGAACTTAATGTGGTTCCTTTTGAAACCAGAAAGGCCGAAACCGGGAAAGATTAAGAGGGTGTTGGTAGAAATTGTTTGCACCTGTCCTCAAGGTTATGTAATCTACTGCAGGATAAATCTTTGCAGGTTTGGATGTTTAAAATTCAAGATTTAATAAGCTCATATTATTCCTATATCTGACGCGCCGCCATTATTAATGATTACGTTTTGCAGAGAGTTAGAGTACCGATCGATTTCGAATTGTAAAATTAGAAATCTAGTATCGAAAGGATTAATATCTGAAAATTCACAGCTGTCGTAATGTAGCTGATCCAGATCACAGACCCATCAAAACTTCTTTTGCATTTACCTGAGCAAACGTAGAGAGAAACAAAAGGCCAGATGACAATAGGATGTGGAATTATATGTACACTGATATCCAAAATTTAAGTTCGAAAAACATATTACGATGAAAGAAGAAAACCACGTAGCAGAATGTAAAGGAATTTGGTATGTAAATACACGTAATGGTAACGATCGTGCACTATATATTAAAACATTAGACTTTTTTGCACATTATAAGGGAACATAATCTTCAGAGATCATCAGTAATTTTGTCATTAGCTTAACTCCCCGTTGTAAACAATTTTTGCAATGGTAAATTATGCTAATGGAAAAATTACTAATGATGTCTGAAGTCAATGAATATCATATGTGATGTGATACGAACACCTCTATTTAACCTTTCTTTTAAGTTTTCTCATATAAATTTTATTACTCCTCGTTAAAGATTTTCTCACTGAAGGGCACATTACTTCCCCGAATAGCTTGTATATTTTGGTCCCGCTAACAATAAGTCAGATCAACATAACATAAATTGACGACGTAGAATATATGAGAGAATTGAGTTGAGTGGAATTTTGAGGAGATGCAGATAGATCGCGAGTTGACTGTGAAGCGGTGATGTTGAACAAGAGATGAAAACCTGTTTGATATAACAAAATGTATACGCGATCGGCGAATAGTATTGATATCAGACGATTGACATCTGCATTGAGACCAGCGAGATATATTGTTTCAATGGATTACATTGATGACCCTTTGAACTTTCCGTGAGTGGAAGAAATAAAAGAAGAAATCACCACTATACGTAAGTCTCTTTGCTGCTTCTTTCACTGGTCGTTAGCACGATTCATGAAGTTTGAATATATTGTACGTTCAAAGAAGTTACCTACGAAGTACTTTACGAGCAGTATATCTTTGATAAAAACAAATTAGGGACCAACAGCACTGGCGCGCCAGTGGCGCAGTGGTCTAAGCGCTGGCTTATGACTATTCGTCCGAGAAGGGTTCGGGTTCGAATCCCGGTGAGGCATGGATGTTGTGTTTGTTTTACGGCACTGGCTCTCTCCTTTCCCTGGAGCCAGTGACCCTAAATTAGGGACGGGGCGACTGCTTATAGCCCATTGAGTTGCTCACGGTGGTCGTTAAACTTCCAATAAACAAAAAAGCAGCACCCGAAACAGCCTGGCACAGGACTCTAGGATATCGTATATGTCTATAGCGAGATTACTACCTTAAAGCATTGGAGTGGCGTACAGCCGTTAAGCATTATGCCACCATAGACTAACAAACCACCGTCAGCAAAATGGTCTTGTTCTCTGCTTTTGAAGGGCTTATTACGAGTTCCTGGTTCCCTCTAAATAAGGTGACGCAAAATTTTCTTTTTTGTCTTACAGCGGCAAGAAAGAAAATTCAATAAAAATATTGTTCGTAAAAATAATCTCGACTCATAAATGAAAAGTACACTGGTTCATTGGTATTGGCTCCAGGGTCAATGTTGCCCCCACCCGTTCAGACGGACTGTCTTGTGAGATGAGTGCAGGGGTCACAGTCCATGAGTACATCTTCGTAAAGGCCACTCTCATTAAATTAAACCGTCTATGTATGGTTTGCCTTAATAGATATCCCTGTGGCTGCGGGTAGCTCTGAAGAAATTTGCCTGGGCCCTATGATGTCTGGTTGTTCAAGAAAATAATGGTCATCACCGGTGTAGTAATGCCTCGCCTGGCGAAAACTTTGTGATACCTTACCGATGTCATTAATTTGCAACCATAATATTGAAACCACTTTTGCGTTAATATTCAAGTCTTTCGTCACATGTGCCAGCCATGATTTCAGTCTTCCTGTTGCTGTCCACCTTACTGAGACAGATAAATATGTATGAGAGATTGGGAATGAATTTTCATCCAACGTGACGCTTCTTCCATGCGCTGGAAATGAAAACTGATGGTTTCGCTGCCAAGATGGATTTTGGTAGGTCACTTCATTGGCCTATTGGACAGATTTATCACCATATGCTCCACAATACGCAAATTTATGTGCGGAAATGATCTTCCTATGTTCCTTCTTATACGCTAGGTAACTGTCATTACAGTTCATTCCTGGAAATTATTTTTTTTTTCAAAAATGCGTTTCGGACTGTTAGTTGTAGAACCCATTGTACACTGAGTGGGCAGAAATCATGGGATACCTACTTAGTAACGAACAGGCCCACTTTTTGCCCAGATAAGGACAGTCACACGGCGGAGTATTGGATCCACGAAAGCGTTTCATTGACATCTGCACTCATGCTTGCTGCACCTCAGTATATAATTCCGTCACATTTCTGGGTGAAGGATCCAAAGCTGAAACGGACCTTTCCATAGCATCTCAAACATGTCCCAAAAGATTCCTGTTTGATGTTTGATGAAAGAGAAGGCCATTACAGGATAGGAACTTCTCCGAAAAGCTCTTCTGTCCACGCTCTAGTCACCATGGCTCTGTGGGGAGGCGCAATATCCTGTTGGAAGAGTCTGTTACCTTGTGCGTGCATGATGACCATGAACGGATACAGATAGCCTGCACGAATGGACACGCAGCGAGGATCATTGAGCTATGCATGTATACGTACCAGAGATTACAACGTGTACCAGTTGAGCATGCCTGCAGACCACAGCCCTGCCTCCACTAGCCTGAACAGTTGCTTGTTGACTTTACAAGTCCATCTCTTCGTGAGGTTTCCGGCAGCCTCTCACCCTCCCGTGTGCGCGAAATAACTAGAAAGAGGTTTCTTTAGACAGGGAGACCCATCTCAAATCATTTACGGTCCGGTGTTAATGTTCTTTGGCCCAGCTGAGGCGTACAGTCCGATGATGTGGCATTAGCAATGGGACTCTGTTGGGTCGGTGGTTTCCATAACCCATTGAGACTAACGATCGCCTGAACGTCTTGATGGAGATGTTTCTGACACCTCCCTCGTTGAAGTCGGAGTTGATTTGTGCCATTATTGCTCCCCGATTAATTGGAAATATGTGACACAGACGTCCACAGTCACGCTCATTTACCACCTTTCTTCACCCACAGTGCTGTACACGATGCGATGTTATTCCAGAAATGGCGTATTGCCTATATGCTGTTGATACCGTTGAACGAGGGTACTGTAAATCCTGTACCATCTTCGCGACAGAATGACCCATGCATCGGGAACCAACTATCTTCTTTCAAACTCTATTAACTCACGATGTTTATCCATACTGATATCGAATTACCGTGTACGTGAATGCAAGAGTATCTTCCTACGTATATACTTGTCAAGCGGTGGGTTCATCTACTAGCGAGAGAGGTAGTGAGAGCTTTGTGTTTCCCAGGAACCAGGTATTCCATGATTTTTGTCCTCAAAGTGTATATATCTGAATGAGTGATCATCAGTATTTAATGCGCAAGGGCCAGTAACTGTTAAAGCACTGCAGTGTAAGAAGTTGGTAAAAGCTAATTAAGTGTTAGCATAGAGCAAAAATCAGTCAGTGGTGAGCATGACAACACCAAATAAACCTGCAAACCATTGGACCCAACGGGTGAAAACGTTTTGGTATTAGCACGTAAAACACTTTAATCCCAGACATCTTAAGTCAACATTATTATTTTCCGCTACTGTTTCGTAACAGATTCATTCTTGAAATGTTTACAAACACGTATGTGTTTCTAAGCATTTTTAATGATATGTTGTAATTGTGTGCTAATGACAATCTGAAGACTACAAATCATAATTCAGAAAACTCTGTACAAAAGTAGGATCTCATGAAAATATATCTACAATGAATTGACAGGCTGCGTCTTTTCATTTCTTCATTCTTTAACTTGCAAACACTTTCTGTGAAGGTTTTAGAGAGAACGAAATACTTCACTATCACATTTGAATTGTTCCAACATTTATCAAAGTGATTAAATCTAATTCCACGTCGTAAACAAATCAACCCTTTTTAAAGACGCGATTATTCTCATTAGTGCCACAGTGGGTCTAGTGTTTAGAAGTGTAAAAAGAACCGCATCCGGGACAGGACATGATTCTAATCTCGAGCAAGGCATGAAGGCTGTGTTTGTTCTATAATTCTGGAATCTTAGAGCCAGCAGCTCTTAATTACAGATGGTGGAATTTAAGACTGTCTTTAGAAAATTTCCTTCATTCAATAAGAGAACAATCTTAAGAAAGGCAAGTTCAACGAAATTTTCGATGAAGAAAATATATGCATTGACCTATTAGAGTTGATGCAGTGCATAATACTTGCAGAAAATCAAAAGAAAATTTTTCGTCTTCATTAATCCGCAGATGATGTATATTTTTTCTTGTTTTGTGCTTTTAGTCTTCAGATTAAAATGGATTCTGAATCGTCTGATTTTGTTACAAAACTACAGGGGAAAACATTTAGTCGTTTATATTGCACGCACACAATTTCTTAAATGACTATGATTACTTTTCTTGAAGTGAAAATTGTGGTGTGTCAAAATAAACCACATTTCAGGAAAGTTTAAGATAATACAACACTAATCATTAAAATTTTGATCGAAGTGTGTATGAGAAGAAAAGATCACTGCAATTTTCATGGAGAAACCAGA
The DNA here is from genome assembly GCA_039090855.1 of Macrothele yani. Lineage (NCBI taxonomy): Eukaryota > Metazoa > Arthropoda > Arachnida > Araneae > Macrothelidae > Macrothele > Macrothele yani. The sequence continues at coordinate 85,500,703 of CM077003.1, read as the reverse complement.
TGATAAGAACTAATCTCAGATTTATATTGAAAGGCGCTCTTCTTGGCAAATGGATCACCTCCTCAAACGAAGTAGAGAACTTAAATGATGGACGAAAGTAAAGGCAAGGGCGCTCAGCAAGAGAAGGTGGAGAAATTTACAGATGACATTAATGCAGTGTCACTAGGGATGAAAGAATACAGATAAAGTTATCAAAATATGTATTACAACTTCTTAATACCTCAGAAGCATTGGAAGCTATATCAGATGCCAGAGTGGAAGCAGATTTATAAATGTTGTAGAAGGATTAATAAAATCAAGAAAAGCAAGTGAAGTAATAATATGAAAATGTTAGATCTCTCACACGTGCCTTGTCACCTAACAGAGGATACCAAGAACGTTCACGAAAATGTAAAACACTATACGAAGTACCGTCTTGCCATGAACTACATGAAAGATCTAGTCAATCTTTTTCTCCGAGGCGATCACGTCTAAGACAATCGTCAAAACCTGAACGCATAATAGGACCTTAAAATACCATAACAGCATTCATGCAGATAGCTAGACGGATTCTTCCATATCGATGAAATTTCTCGCAAGGTACACAATTCAATGGCATCTTAACTATGATATGAATCCGTAGCTTAAATCGACAATACAATACACGTGTATTGAAATATAGTAAAATACAAATAAAAGTAGAAAAAAAGTAGTACGACAGAGCTCATTTCATATTAAGACCATCGCCGATGACGCTCTGCAGAACAGTAACACTTGTCTTAGCTTGCCCAACTCCAATAATGTTACAGAAGGACGTGAAACTAAACACGAGAAGCTATAGAAGGATGTGAAACTAAACATGAGAAACTATAGAAGGACGTGAAACTAAACATGAGAAACGATAGAAGGACGTGAAACTAAACATGAGAAACTATAGAAGGACGTGAAACTAAACACGAGAAACAATAGAAGGACATGAACCTAAACATGAGAAACTATGAAGGATGTGAAACTAAACATGAAAAACAATAGAAGGATGTGAAACTAAACATGAGAAACTATAGAAGAAACGTGAAACTAAACATGAGAAACTTTAGAAGGCGTGAAAATAAACATATAGAAACTAGATAATGTTATGAAACTAAACATGATAATGTTATAGGAGGACGTGAATCTAAACATGAGAAACTATAGGAGGACGTGAAACTAAACATGAAAAACTATAGAAGGACGTGAAACTAAACACGAGAAACAATAGAAGGACATGAACCTAAACATGAGAAACTATGAAGGATGTGAAACTAAACATGAAAAACAATAGAAGGATGTGAAACTAAACATGAGCAACTATAGAAGGACGTGAAACTAAACATGAGAAACTATAGAAGGCGTGAAAATAAACATATAGAAACTAGATAATGTTATGAAACTAAACATGATAATGTTATAGGAGGACGTGAATCTAAACATGAGAAACTATAGGAGGACGTGAAACTAAACATGAAAAACTGGCTTTCCCAACTCCAATAATGTTATAGAAGGACGTGCAACTAAACATGAGAAACTATAGAAGGACGTGAAACTAAACATGAGCAACTATAGAAGGACGTGAAACTAAACATGAGAAACTATAGAAGGACGTGAAACTAAACAAGAGAAACTATAGAAGGACGTGAAACTAAACATGAGAAACTAAATAATGTTATGAAACTAAACATGAGAAACATGATAAACATGATAATGTTATAGAAGGACGTGAAACTAAACATGAGAAACTATAGAAGGACGTGAAACTAAACATGAGAAACTATAGAAGGACGTGAAACTAAACATGAAAAACTAGCTTGCCCAACTCCAAAAAAGTTATAGAAGGACGTGAAACTAAACATGATAAACTATAGAAGAGCGTGAAACTAAACATGATGAACTATAGAAGGACGTGAAACTAAACATGAGAAACTAGCTTGCCCAACTCCAATAATGTTATAGAAGGACGTGAAATTAAACATGAGAACTATAGAAGGACGTGAAACTAAACATGAGAAACTAGATGTTATGAAACTAAACATGAGAAAGATGATAATGCTATAGGAGGACGTGAATCTAAACATGAGAAACTATAGAAGGACGTGAAACTAAACATGAGAAACTAGATAATGTTATGAAACTAAACATGAGAAACATGATAATGTTATAGAAGGACGTGAAACTAAACTTGAGAAACTAGCTTGCCCAACTCCAATAATGTTATAAAAGGACGTGAAACTAAACATGAGCAACTATAGAAGGACGTGAAACTAAACATGAGAAACTAGATAATGTTATGAAACTAAACATGAGAAACATGATAATGTTATAGAAGGACGTGAAACTAAACATGAGAAACTAGCTTGCCCAACTCCAATAATGTTATAGAAGGAGTGAAACTAAAATGCGCAAATGTTAACCATTAAATTACTATAAAATTAATTTGATCAGTACCTGGCTAGAGACTTTAAATAAGACGTTGGACTGAATTTTATATTAGTAACCATCTGCAAATTTTAGCTAATATTTGGAAACTATATGCAGCACACGTTAACACCGATAGATTACTGTAAAAGAAAGGTGATTAAGTAACCAAAAAAAAAAAAAAAAAAAAAAGGAGTACGACAAAAAACGTAATGTTGTGAGCCCGATGATTCTTCTTTTCTTAGTTCTTTCAGATAATCGTCTTCCCCGGTGTACAGACGATTTATCAGAAAGAACTGAATATGGAGCTATGCATTTGTTGATCGGTTTATTAGAAAGAAAAACCGCAACAGGTTGAAGCAGACTTCTGCTTCTAAAAACAGTTTCTCCGAAAACGAAGTAAAAACAGTAGAATTAATGACAAAGATGAAGAAGATAAATAATATTCGTAGTAATTGGTAAGTAATTGATCACGGATCTTCAAGAACAGGGTAAACTCATTGCAGTTCAAGTTGCAGCTGATAAAAGAAGAAAGGACTTCCGTAAAGGAGTTCTCACAGAATGTCCTGAAAGTGCTGACGTGTATGACTGATTGACCTACTTACGGAATTTAGTGCCAGATATAGAAAAGTGAGTGGGGACGAGAAAGACAGAGAAAGAGGGGAGGGGTGACAGGGCGAAAGAAAGAACGGTGACTGAAAGTGGTCGAGAGAAGTAGAAGCAACAGCTTAAATTACTCATAACAGTGAAAAATATAAAGTGCAATAGCAGAAAATTCTTACATGTAAAAATGGTATCTTAAACTAGATCCAAATTAAGATTCTGATACCATACGCATGGAAATTAGAAAAAGTATTCATTCGTGATTATTCATGGACAAAGAACCCTACAAGATTTTTTATAGAAAATAATCGAGTTACACGAAGTCTGGGAGAAACTATTCCCGAAACTATTATCGTCGGAGAAAACTACTTTTTTTATTGGCAAGCTTAAGTCCCTATCTCTTCAATTCGTCGAATTGTCGTGCAAATTAAAGATATTGAAGATGATTAAAAATTCCGTCGATGCACGATATAAAAATCATAAAATCACTAAAAGCTAAGATCAATTAAAACCTTTAATTGCCGCCCCGGTGGCGCAGTGGTCTAAGCGATGGCCTCTGATCATTCGTCCGAACGGGGTCCGGGTTCGAATCCCGGTGAGGCATGGATGTTGTGTTTGTCTTACGGCACTGGCTCTCTCCCTTCCCTGGAACCAGTGACCCTAAATTAGGGACCGGGCGACTGCTTATAGCCCATTGAGTTGCTCACGGTGGTCGTTAAACCTCCAATCGAAAAAAAAAAAAAAAACCCTTTAATTACATACTTAGCATAGTTAAAAATATAGTTAACACTAAAACACGTGAGATCTTTCGAGCCGACTGGGCTCATCCTCAGACGCGATTACAATGAAAGAAACTCCGTGTTACATTATCGTATATGTAGCCACAGTAAATGACGTTATAACAGTAAACTGCATGAGTTCAAGTTGTTACATAAATTACAGGTAAAGCATATAATTCCAAGTAAAAAAAACTTTTATATAAATAATTGAGGGACACAACAATTACAACTCATTTAAATACCTCATTATAAATATTACTTGAATAGTTATTCATGTTCATCAGGTTCAGTTCTTTTTAGTACAAACAGACTTACCATATTTTCTTGTTTCCACGGCTGTGGAAACAAGTACTAAAAACACATCTGTGGGAACAAGTACTAAAAAGTACATAAACTGTGGAAACATGTACTGAAAAGTACATAAACTGTGGAAACAAGTACTAAAAAGTACATAATGGCTTCCCCCCGTACAAAAATTTAGATACTATTTATGGAAAGTCTGTTTATTTACAGATTTGCGAACTCCTGTTGTAATGATGAAGTACCGGTTAATATTCCACAGCCGTGGAAACAAGTACTAAAAAGAACTGAACCTGATGAACATTAATAACTATTCAAGAACTAATTATATTGAGGTATTTAAATGAGTTGCAATTGTTGTGCCCCTTATTTATATATATAAAAGGTTTTTTTACATGAAATAATGTGCTATACCTGTAATTTATGTAAAAACTTGAACTCATGCAGCTTACTGTTATGACGTCATTTACTACGGCTATATATACGATAATGTAACCCGGAGCTTCTTCTGCTGTAATCGCGTCTGAGGATGAGCTCAGTCGGCTCAAAAATCTCACGTGTTTTAGAGTAAACTATATTTTTAACTATGCTAAGTATGTAATTAAAGGTTTTAATTGATCTTAGCTTTTAGTGATTTTATGATTTTAATATCGTGAATCGACGGAATTTTTAATCTTCTTCAATATCCCTATCTCTTTTTGTAAACCAGAAAAGCCAGCTTTTACCTAACATCCTTTGCAAGACAGATAAAACAATTTCTACCCATTTTCTTCAATCATAACTTTGCATGGGACCTGCGAACATATGCACTTTTAAAACTCTGAAAAAGACTTAAATAATCATACTGCAGGCATAATCAATAACGCAGTTTGTTACATGTACGTATTTCTGTTAATCGCAGGAAAACCGATATTGTGATTGCTGCAGCGCATTGACCAATAAATTTATATCTTATTTTACTGTTGGGTCTTCCAAGATTCAAACAGTACCATATATTACAGGAGCTATGAACTGTATTTCTAGAGTATTTGCTTCATGTCATATTTGGCAGCTTAGCCTAGTGAAAAAGTTCAAAAAAGAGGAAGAATAAAGAAAAAAATTTAGTGTGTCACTATGTTTAGAGGAAGAACTAAATTCGTATAACGCTTCGCCCCGACTCAGAGTCGATGAATTGACTGTATGTGGGAAATTGACAAATAGAACATATTGAAGCAGGTTAGTTGTTTTTCACGAAAAATAAGTGAGCTCTACAGAGAATCTGTGACAATCGAAATAGATATGGTAGTACGCCATAGTGAATGTCTACTTCAACTTGAGAAGTAACTATTACAAATTGTAAAAATCTGGTGTCACTAGCATTAGAGAAATTTGGTTAATTGAATAGGTATTATTGATGAAGATTCCATAAGAGATTTAAAGTAATGTGCCCTAATCGTGAAACTGTCGAGCTGAGTAGGAAATTGAGTTCAATTTATCTCCAAATTTATATTTACCCCACTGTCAATGTGTATTATCAAAACTAATCAGTTTTCCAAATTTTGTTTTACACGAAAATTTATTTGTGTACCTTAAAACTTATCAACCGAAGTAATGCATACTTTCTACCTCTCTCTCTCTCTCTCTCTCACACACACACACACGCACACACAAAACATCGGCTTTATAGTGGAACAGAAGTCCCGGTGGCGTAGTGGTCTAAGCTATGGATTTTGACCATTCGTCCGCGTGGGTCCTGGTTCACGTCCTGAGTGTGCTTGTGTTTAGGCGCGAGCTCTCTCCTTTCCCTGAAACAAGCCGCCCTAAATTAGGGACGCACGACACCCTTTAGTTGCTCGCGTAGGTCGTTAATCACCCTAAACACAAAATAGTGGAATGAATTTACCAGCCAGGTTTTACACATTCTGTTAATGGCTGGAGATAGCTTCTCCTACTGTTCCTTCCTTTTACGCAGTTCGTGAGTCATCGCTATAGGAAGTCCTGTTCTTTCCTTGATTAAATGGTGCTAATTTCACAATGGTTACTTAACGAGTTAATTTGATTCGATACGTTTAGATTTCCAAATGATTAGTTCTTTGGTTATACCAAACATTGCCGGGATTCCTAAAGTGCGGTTATTAGTTGAATTACATACAGTAAATTTCCCTGCGGTTATCAATATAACAATATTTTGGTTTAAACATCAGCAGACCACTCGTTCCATTTTGCTTTTGTAGATGAGTTTGACATTAGTGCTCTTCTTTTCTGTATAATATTTCTCTTTTTGGCAGTGAACACATTTCGCCTTGTTGGTTAGTCATTAATAGATTATATTATCTACTGTTATCATGATTTTTTTCAAAATTTGGTAGGGAAAACGTAAACGACATATGTTGATGTTCTTCTTTTTTATCTTCTTCAGTGAACTTTTTTTATGAACTTCCTTTTTTTTTTTAATTAGGGAACAGAATGAGCATCTAAGGCTAGGAGAAAAAATATAAATCTCTAGTATGAAACCACTGGTTTTAGAGAACAGATAGAAACGTAACATAACTACAGCTCCTCCGGGAATCGAACACAAACACAGCTATACAAAAAGCCAGATTTCAGAGCCCTAGATTACTGAGCGATCAACCACTACTACTTTACAACGTAAGAAAACCAAATGCACTTTCTCCAGAATCCCGAAATGGAAGCCGTTCAGGAAGTACGCACAATGAGTCTCTTAAAAATCCAGAATATGAATTTCCTTAATAATACATTTCTTAGAGGTATATGTACTAATATACGTTTAATGGAACTTGTGGATAAGGAAAATGACAGGAGTGGATGACACTATGACCAGAGTGAAATCACTGAAATGGCAATGGGCTGGACATGTTGCCAGAAGAACGGACCACCGATGGACAACCGAAATTTTAGACTGGATTTTATCCATCCATCTCCCCATGGGAGATGGATGGATGAAATTCGAAAGCATGCTGGAGTGACATGGAAGAGACAGGCTCAAGACAGACAATTGTGGAAGAAACTTGGGGAGACCTTCATCCAGCAATGGATTGATAATGGTTGTTGTTGTTGTTGATGATGATGCATTTAATGGACGTACTGTTTACTAACTAGTAATTGAAAGGTCACAGCAGAACCTATTACTTAATTTCCTGCAATACAGAATAAATGTGCACGCTAAAGAAAAAATTGAAACACGCGATGCTTTTATTTGCTTCCTAGACATTTGTCAATCACCTCAGGAATCCATAGGGAACACAGTCGACAACGTACAAAGCATTGCATCAGCTTTTTCTGTGATTGGGGACTCTCGTGTTGTCTCCCTGATAAAATGTTGATACCACAAACAATGAAAATGATATTAATCAGACCAACGATAAATTTAGAATCATTGCAAATTGCAGGCGCTGTAATTGAAGTCTTCACTAAAACGTTTGTGCTCAAGTTACAGAAAATTTGATGCTTCGTGCATGGAAACACACCCTTGAAACTCCTAAATTAAATTTCTTTAAAGAAAAATTTGTTTTGAAGTAGCGTGAAATCTATTAAACGTGTCAAAAAAGAAGAAAGCTAAAGCTCTGACTTATCAGATTATGCAAGTAAGTAAATCTAATTTATAGATCAGGGCTCTAAAATATTTCAATTGTTTTTATTATTTATCTAAAATTAGATTAAAAATAGAAAAAGAATTCACTGTGTCTAGGAAGTTTTTCTCACAAAGTTGAAGATTAAGCTTTCGTACGTTACAATTTACTTTAGATAAACTGAGAAGGAGTTTTTTTTTTTTGCCGTTAGAGAAAACACTGCCAGATATCGTGGCGACACACTTTTCTAATCTGAGAGTTAACCAAAATTAGATTTTGGTACTTCAGATAGAATGTAATAGATTCTGAAATTTCCCAGTCTATCTTAGCGCCGTTAATTCCGCACATTTTATTTCACACATTACCGATTAGCCCAGTATGAGGTGCTTATATGTATGTAACTTAGGAGACACGAAATACCTTACATTCTGCCGAAAAAGGAAGACACCTTATATTTGATTCAGACATCTGTGAGTTACAGCCTAAAAGAAGTCAGGCTGCGATAACTTAAAAGTTGCGTTACAAAGTAATGATTAATCATAGTGGCCAGATATACGGTTAGATCGAACTGCAAAGTAACAAGCCATCACACTTTTTTTAAGGCCTGCTAAAGTCAGCTATCAAGCTGGAATGATAGTTAAACCTGCTTGAATGAATTTACTCTGGCTAGCAAAATAAACTAAAAGAAATCAGCTCCAACAAATATAAATATATTTGCTGTCTAAGGAGTAGACAGAACACGGATAGAACAAGTGAACTTACGCATCAAAAAGCGCTGCTTGCCACTTGAATTACTGTGGTTAGCAAAATTAAGTAAAAGAAATCAGCTCCAGCGAATATATTTCCTGTCTAAGAAGTAGATAGAACGCGGATGGAACAAGTGAACCTACGCATCAAAAAGCGCTGCTTGCCACTTAATTTTCTTATTTAACGTGCTCAAGAATGGGAATTTTGGACACTAATCCTTTCTGACTGATTATCTCCTAAATGGGCAATGCCGACGAACATAATAAAGGAGAAAGAATATATTTGAGTCACTTGTTTCTACGTCAGTGGCATAATGTCCGTGTCAGGGGAACTAGTCCTTCCCCATGTCACTGGTGACAAATTTATAGTCGGTACTGTTGGATGAGAGGGGAAAGAAATTGCATTGCCGTAGCTCTCTCGAAACCTGGCCACTATGTGGATATTTCTATTTAGAGAGAGCGGAAAACTTTTGGCGCCATTTGGGTCAGGTATATACGTCGGCCGTTTAAAGGGTTAAAAAATTGAGGATCAGTTCAAGGACAGGTGTGTGGTGTTTGTGCGGAGGAATACATCATTTTTTGAAGATCAAAATAATATGGGAAGAACATATTGGAATGATCGTGGTTTGTATGGCACTTCTACTAGACAGAATACTCTAGAGGAGTTACCAAACGTGCTGCTATATTTTCATGAAAATATCCGCTAAAATAATAAACTCTCTGCTTAGTCCATAAAGCTGTACCACTTTAACAGCAACAGTTTACAGATTTACAAAAATGTACAAGATCAGATGTGATATTTTATTCTTCGGCGAAAAGATTTTTTCCGGTGATTAATGATATTCAGACATTTGTCACGAAATATGTGTGAATAAACAGATTTACCCTAATTATTATTTGCTCTTTTTTTTACCGTTTTAATAAAGTTCACGTACAGGTAGAACACAAAATCATGGAAGAGAAGAAGATTAGTGTGACGCTATTCGCTTAAAATACAATGAAACCTCGTTTGATCGTTTTTCAAGGGACCAAGTATAATTAACTTATAATTGAAAAAAACATATAAATAAAATAGGAAAATATAACATTAAGGGCAATTCAGAATTCTTAAATTGGCGACATTTTACGTATAAATGATAAAAACGTATAAGTAAGAAACGTATAAAAGAGGTTCCAGTGTAACCGAATTCAGTATTAATTTTAGTAATAAGCACAAGAATATTTAAAGATAAAATAACATAGTGCATTATGCGATTGAGGCAACGTAGCTGAACTTAATAGGGAAACATTTTCGGTACCTTGCTGAACAAATACAGCAATACTTAATATTTCAATTGATCTGTTTAGATAATATGGGGATTATACTTATTCACTACATTTCTAAGAATCAACTTCAAAAAGAAGACACCGTGATGAAAAATAACACTTATTCCTTATAATGCCTGATCTTCATACAGAAAGCAGCTTTTATATAAATATGATATCATTAGTTCAATTAGTCAAAGAGGGAATATGTACAGAGCTCGCGGAGAATGGAAGAATAAGCATCAAAGGCAGATTCAACACGTATTACATGTTCGCTTATATTTGCGTCATAAAATTTATATACATGCGAAATATTCAATACACTAAAATTAATTTCCAGTTCTCGGCATGGAGCAAATTATACACATTTCAGATTAATCTTAACGCTGTGCATAGCTAGTTTTCAAGTCATACAATTAATGCATACTTAAATATTAGCGATAGATTAGTCCACGGTACACAAATCTTTGATTAATGTCGAACAGAAGTAAGAGTGTAAAATTCATAGGAAACTTGCATATTCCTGATCAACTGTCCAGGAAAATATTCTGATGAGAAGACCAAGGGGGTGAAATAAACAACGGAAAAAAAAAAGATAGAGGGAAACAGTGGAAGAAGGTAAAATATGAAATATTCACCTTTGAGATTCTAATGGTAGAGCGCCGAAACTTGTACATACCTTGAGTCAACATCTGCATAATGCAGAAACATGAAGCATCACAGCATATCACACACAGGACAAGATGGAGTATCTCAAGAGTGGGAATAACTGCGAAAATTAAATGTTTTCTGCCTGGAGCTCAGAAATAAATATGCTTCTTTTTATTCGCTAAACACTGTGTTGATTTACCCAGAGCTCTAAGCAATAAAACATTTTACAGATGAATTAATGACGAGGAACTGTATACCAATTGTATTAAAATAGTAAAACTATACTAATAATCCGAATTTGTTGGCGTAAACCGGAATCCAAAGTTTCCAAGCTTTCACACATCAACCAGGTGGCTCTTTCAAGGAAGGTAGACAGCAAACTGTCCACCCTCCTTCACAAAGCCATCTGGTTGATGTGTGAAAGCTTTGAAATTCTAAATCGTTTTTTATGCAAATAAACTTGGATTACTAGTATAGTTTTACTTTTATAAAAACAAAACGTCTTATAGATTCACGATGATAAGAGTTTAATAACAGATTGAATGCTTTTATTATACACATGTATAATGAGTTTTAGGGTAAGAAGTTAATCATATAACAATAAACTCCATAAATAAACGATGATGAATATACTTTTTAGATATATTCTGTCATTTTTGATTTATTTAGTGATCCGAGAAATAAAAATCTTCGTATTAAATCTTCTTGATGCACAGAACTTAGTGATATATTATTCCAGTTTATATTGTGCACGTATTTGTTTTATCTGAAATCGAAGTAAAACCTTTTCTGGAAAAGAAATTAATTCTGTATTATTCTGAATTTTCGCATTGTTTTATAAATAGGTGATGGCAAATTTAAGTTGTTTAAACAAATTGTGTAGAGTTCAATATTTATTTAGCGGAACTTATTTTTTATAGTAACGTAATTTTAAAACATGACATTTGCTTTTCGAAAAGAAAATGCGGGGCTCATAAAAACATTTTTCTTCCTGATGTATAAGTTCTCAATAGATTGCATATTTAATACAAACGCATTAAAATAACTACTTAAATTTTTCTTTGGGTAATTTCCATACCGTTGGGAAAATTTTTAAATATAATGTATTATTCAGTTGCCTTTTATTTCATGCACTGGAAGGAGTGTATTTATCGTCGAATTCTTATGTAGGCTGAACTGAAGAATTCTTTGGAAATTACATGCCGTTTTATGAAAATCCGAAATCCCGGACTCTGCTAACACGGAAAAATCCTGAAGATGATAAAAACTGGCGGAAACATATATCGTAGCTGCTGCATCAATCCCGAAGATAAATGCCAACCGATTGTCGAGCGAGCATGCAGGCGAAAAAGTTTTTCTCACCTTCTATTACAGTCAATGAATCTTAGATATGGAAATCCCTTTGAGATTTCTGGCAACCACCATCACAGAACGCGACACCGAAGTCCATTATCACGTGCGCGTAAGATACTTTCGCGGTGTCACGAAGAATGCTGCGCTCGGTGCGATGTAAGCAACCATTAATCACAGGAGAACCTCGGGACAGACCGCAGGAGGAAGAGACCCCTCCGGCCTGACCGACGCTCGCCAGCACACAATGCTCCCCATATCAACCACCATATCAGTTTCCTTAGAAAAGGTGTGTGTGTGTGTGTGTGTGTATCGGTGAGTTGGCAATTTGTCGCTGAACGAGTAAGGAGACAGCCCGTGTTTTTCTTTCCTTCTCAGCTGGGTCGAAGAGACCGTAGTACACAAGAGCGTGCGAGGATCAGAATCTCCATTCTCAGTTGATCTACTTAGGAGATCATCGCTTTAACTTTCTCCGTGGAGGCAATTCCCGACGATCTTTGTTCGATAACCGGTGATTTTTATCCTCAGCTTCCTTTAACGCATCCCTTCCAGCTACTAACACATCAAGCGATATTTTCCAGTTTTGTCGACGCATTTATTTTCCCGCAACTCCTTCTTGCCCCATACGCACACCCCCCCCCCCGCGCTTACTCTCAATCCTCCTGCTCGCTCTCTAACATTCTCTGACTCCCTCTCCTCACATCGCATCTGTCACTTTCTATTACTGCTCTTATTTGGATCCATTTTTTTTCCAGGCCATTTTCTTTCTGTTTACTTTTATCAAGTCTACTGATGCTCTTTTAACACACTGCCTTCTCTCACGCCATTCTTCTAACCTCTCAGTATAAAATTCATGACATTAAAACGATGTTTACGCTTATATTTACACCACGTGGTTATTGGAAAGACAGTATGAATTGAATTAACGGAGGACTTGTGTGCGTTATTGAATAGAATCATAAATATAAACAGCTTCTGAGCTGGACCTATCTTCATGCATAGGAACATTTTATTAAGTTTACACTAGTTTTCCGTTAAAAAATGTTCCGCTTCATCTGGGTGTAATCCGTATTTATGGAGACCACTCAGAACACGCTTTGGTCTTTACAAATAATAATAATAATAATATATCTTGTTGATTAGCAGTACAGTGATTTTTTTTTTATTTTTTTTTTTTTTTGATGTAACGCATCGTTCACGACAGTTGTAAAGTAAATCCCAAGTAAAAAATTTCGATGCAACGAAAATGGGTAACGGAAGCAGTCGAAACCATTGTTGAAATCTGAGTTTTGAATGCTGTCCATGAAGTGACGCAACAGTAGTTAATTTAATTTTTACTCAACAGTATTATGCTCTATCGCCGAACATTTTGTCATCACGTTTGTTATTTTTGAGTAAACGTTTACTTTGTTATATGGATGCGTTATATGAGAATGAGGGTAGGAGTAATTAGCATAAGTCTATTTTATTACTTATATTTCAGCCGTTTGGTTCTAAGTGCGACGTCATATGACTGCATCGGACATTTTTTTTTTTTTTTTGTTCAGGGTTTAGCGATCACCGTGAGCAACTTAATGGACTGTAAGAATCCCGATTTACTTAGTTTAGGGACACTGGATCCAGAGAAAGGAGAGAGCCAGTGCCGTAAGACAAGCACAACATCCATGTCTCATCGGGATTCGAACCTAGATCCACTTGAACGAACAGTCATAAGCCAGCGCTTAGACCTCTGCGCCACTAGGGCCGTCTCCGGATATAACTTTCCTTCCATCCCTAAGGAAAACCACCACTCTGAATGTGGAACTATTACGCACAATGATTTGCTTAAAAACCCGTATGACTTGTGGAAATGTTTTTCTTAAAAGCTTTAAAGATCTTCAGAATGTAATCGGGTTACGAATGAATACAACAGCTTAGGTGCAAGTAGCAAATCATAGCTCACCTGACAGAAGCTGAAGCTCATATGCTACAAATGTTCCGTTCATTCATTGCCCGATTGCTTTCTTCACCACGATTTCGCGAAAAATGGTTAAGAAAAACATTTGTACAAGTCATGATGATTTTTTAAGTATATCATTGCACTTAGTTCCACATTCTCAACGTGGTTTGCATAGTAACAGAAGAAGAAATATGTGTGGTGACGTCATGTGACGTCACACTTGGAACCAAACATCTATAAGAGGAGTAATAAAATAGACACGCCAATTGCAGGCATCAAATGTTTGCCATATGTCCCCATGTATTAAAGCAAACACATACTAGAAAACAAGTAACATTCCTATTATCCTCTGCTGTGACCTTGCCCTTAAAGATTGGTTGGTCAATGGAGAAATTAAAGGCGCTAACTTCGGCGTACACTCCAGTCACGTGAGCCACTGCTTTCTACTTACAGAGAGCTTCTTTTTTTTTTTTTTTGATTGGAGGTTTAACGACCACCGTGAGCAACTCCAATGGGCTATAAGCAGTCGCCCGTCCCTAATTTAGGGTCACTGGTTCCAGGGAAGGGAGAGAGCCAGTGCCGTAAGACAAACACAACATCCATGCCTGACCGGGATTCGAACCCGGACCCCTCACGGACGAATGATCAGAGGCCAACGCCTCAGACCACTGAGCCACCGGGGCGGCACAGAGAGCTTCGCTTAATTCACTTAGTATGTACCGGACTGTGGTACGGTGTGGTCGTGAGTGACGCAAATAAATGCAATGCATTGCACTAAAATTAATGTATACTCTGGAATCACTCCTATTTTATCTCACCCAAAAAGATTTCGGCACGTGAAATATGCATAGCAGAAATTATCTACAAAGAGTACCATGGCACTCTCTCGATATATTTTTCTTTTTTTATTGGAGGTTTAACGACCACCGTGAGCAACTCAGTGGGCTATAAGCAGTCGCCCGTCCCTAATTTAGGGCCACTGGTTCCAGAGAAGGGAGAGAGCCAGGCCCGTAAGACAAATACAAGATACATGCCTCACCGGGATTCGAACCCGGACCCATCTTGCGCGAATGATCGGAAGCCATCGCTTAGACCACTGCGCCACCCGAGCGGCTTTTCCATTTTGGAAAAGTGATGTTTTTGTAGCTTGCAAACCACTCAAAGTGAATCCTAACTATAACAATAATTTTACTCCTTAGAAGGAACCTTCTTCGAAGATGTTGGGTGGGGGGGGAGGTGCTACTACGAGCTTTACTTCCCTAAATATAACACGTCATTTGCGAGCCAGGAGTGTAACGCATCGTGCTCACTTTGCGCCAGTAGTTTGCAATTTAGACTAGAAGTTCTGTAACGGATTCGTCCGGCACAAAACAATGATATTTCAAAGAAAAGCAGCAAAGCGACTCAGGTGGCCGACTGGCCAGAGACATGGGCATTTGGCTAATCATCTGAATTGGACCCAGGCCACAGTCACCCATGGGACATGAGTGGTGCGCCTGTCACACGGCCCAATTTAAAGCTATTTGTTCCAGTGATTGGGCAGAGCCCAATCACTGGAACAAATTGCTTTAAATTCGCGAGGAATTAGTAATACATTATAGTCTTAGATACTTACTGTGGTCGTTAAACTCCTCAACAAAAAAAGAAAAAAAAATAGCAAAACAAAGTAAACACACACACACACACACACACACACACACACACACACATACAAGGTCGAACGCGTACGAAGTACTTGTACAATAAATATCCAAATGCATTCTTAAGAGAAAAGCTACAGTCCAGCAGCAAAATAATGCATTCCCACAAAGCAATTTAGTCACGACCACGACCTATCGCATAGTGGGTTACAAATGCTACATTGTCTAGCCAAATTATCAGAACCACTCTCATATTTGGTCTACGGAAAAGATCAGTCTCAGGGATGTAACTATTGAAATAATAATTTCAGTAAAGGAAAATTTGTACGTATGGAATACTAAGTCAGGCAAACTCTATGTAAAAAAACGTATGGGAAATTAAATATGATAAATGGATTCACTGTCTCAATAATTACGATGGAAAATTTGATAAAAGTGGGAGAAAATACAATGAAGTCACAATCTATTCAGTACATATGAAAGCGCGGCGACAACTTCTAAGTTTCATACAAAAACCGAAGAGTATAACCAGAATTTAATGCAATAGTAGGTTCTTTTGTCAAAGCCTTACAATTGGCTAAAAAAAGAGGAAGAGAAAGTTTACACTGCCATTAAGGACACCTCAGCAACGCTAATAATCATTAGTGACCTTTCAAAAGCGATTCCCACAGCAATCGAGCATTGACCATTAGAGAAATTCTTGCAGTACCAGCAATCTCCTGGTATATCTCGGCTAAAGCAGAACAGAAAGTGAGAGGGCCTACACCGTACGTAATGGTATTTCAACCTTTACGGCGTCACTAGCTGTTTCATTCAGAGCAAGGAGACAGCGGAAAGCTCTGAAAGAAAAATCTAAGAGTCGGAGGAATAACGATACGAGAAGTAGTAGCGTATAAAGAAGCGTTTTGAGACTCGCGAAGTTCAAAATCAGGAAAAATGGTTAGCCATGGAAATTAACAAAAACAAAAAATAAAGCGAAAACTAGGAAACAGATAGCAAGATAAGTAAATGCGTAACTGAATAAATAAGATAACCTCGGGACAACATCTGATCGCCTAAACAGCAAGCTTTAGCTTTTAACAAAAGTAGTAGGAAATGCAGCTATTTCCATAGCTTTTTCATATCGTATTCTTTCATCGAATTGGGAATAGCAAATAAATCAAACTGAAAGCGATGAGCAAACAAACTCCGCTAACATGAGAATGTTTTGTCGTGGGGGAATTTTTTGAATTTTGAGCTCTGATATATTTTTAATTTAATGGTGAACTTATGTCATGTTTCTGCACCTTACATAAGTGATGTCTTGTTCAAATTTACCTACAGCGTATTCTATATTCTTCCTCCCAAAATTTTTAAACATATGATGCATACTGCAACAGTTCTTTCCATAAATATAATACGAAGGTTTTTCAAAGAAAATGTCTAGGCAGTGTACAGCATAGGAGTAAGGCACGGGTACAAAGAAACAGTACGTTAAATACTGTAATGGTCTATTTTTAGAAACGCTCTGCATACTAAGAAAGTTGCGAAACTAACTAAATGGCAATATGTTAAACATAAATAAATAGAGATCTCTGTGTGTAATTTTTATGAGATCTTTTAACCTATTAAATGTTTCCTTGAATAGGCCTTCTTTAATTGGCCTGCGATTCAAGTGTGATGATACTGTATAAACTTAAACACGAGGATGCACATTGGTATTTGTAAGACCAATGCTTTGACTGTTCAGGTTAGGGTCAATAGTGCTTTATGCATACTTTGTTAAGATAAATCTGCATGAATCTGTTAAATGCCTATTGCCGCTGTAGCGTTTCGCAATTTCGACAAAATTCCGTCATTCTTCAATAGACCAATTTACATAGGGACTTTACGAATAAAAAAAAGTGTTATTTAATGCCAATCCTCCTACACTCCTCTGATGCGACCGAAAGAAAATAAACAGGGTAAGATTTTTGTCTTTCTCGAAACATACAAAAAATCAGATAAAATTCAGAGAACATCAAACTTTAGCATTTCCCTGATAAAAACAGTTATTTTTGATATTTCAACAGGGAATAAAATGTTATCTCTAACCTAAATAGCACAACACAATTTCTGTTAATGAAAAATACTGCGTAGGTAAATGAAATCGCTGAGCCGGTATTTACTAAGTACTTTTGCTTTCTTTTGATACATTTTAAGTTTATGTGAGTATAATTAGCTTACGTTTCTCGCTTTTAAAATGGAAGATAGCAAAGGTACAAGGTGTGCCATATAAAAGAGGCCCCAGTATAATGAACGACAACAGTCAGGCAATGTTACTATACATGGTCAATAATAGTTGAAATGACAGAAAATAGGAGTAATTTACCTGCGTTTACAACAATTGCTGAAAGTGCTGTCCTCCGACATCAAGACACAGCTGCACAAGACGGAACATGTTGTTCGTAACGCGGCGTAACTCATCGGCAGTAATCTGGGCTATGGCATCCGTAATGTTCACTTTTAATTGATCAAGGGTGTGCGGATTAGTTGCGTACACTTTCCCTTTCAATGCTCGCCACAGATAAAAGTCACAGGTGGAGAGACCGCGTGATCTGGGTGGCCATAGTCCCTTCGATACAGTTCTGTTCTCCCCAAACACTTCATTCACAGCACGTGGACTGTTCCGTGCAGTATGCGTCGTTGCACCATACTGCTGAAAAAACAAACATATGTTCGCTCTTCTTCTGTAAGTGCGACAACAAATGGGTTGAACAGTTGCTGAACATAGCGCTCGGAGTTGATGGTGTCAGTGAAAAAGAATGGGCCGACTATCCTCTTCGCAGACACATCACAACAAACGCCTATTTTTTGGTCATACAGAGGAGTTTCCGTTGTCCGTCTGGAATCCGTGTAGGTCCAAATACTGATGTTTTGCGCATTGACATACGCGAACAGATGAAACCATGCTTCATCTGTCATGTAATAAAGTGTTGGATCTATTTCACCGCTGGCAATGGTATCTTGAAACCACTTACAATATTGCATCCGTTTTGTGTAATCAGGAGTTTTAAGTTATTGGAGCGCCATAAGCTTGTACGACGAAAAATGCAAATCCACCTTAAGTATGCGTCGGCATGACGTGGGAGATATTCCCGTTGCAGACGATAATCGGTGAATCGACTTCCGAGGGCTTTGTAACATTATTGTGCGCACATCCTTGATATTGTCTTCAGTACGAATTGTCTTGGGTTTGTTTCTTTTCCTGTTGCACACCGTGCCGGTTTCACGAAATTTCTGCACCAACTTCTGTACTACTGATTTCGCTGGTTCTGCACAATGTGGAAATTTTTCTGTAAAGAACTCATTTAAGACCTTGTATGAGTTATTTCTGAAATACTGTTCCCAGTGATGTAGTTCTAAATAAAAAAAGTGTCTTTACGGTGGACGGACTAGGAAAAAAATACCCTCAAAATTTGATTCGTTGTTTTTAATATTCATTATTATTTTTTAATTTTCATTACTAATTACCAATATCAATTTATATTAAAACTGCTTAAAACTGTGTAACCTGAGCAATTTTAAATAGCAGGAAGAATGTAACGTTGGAGACATATGCTAAGATTATAAAATTTTTGCTCAAATACGGATCTGTGGCGTCCTATACGATTTTAAATATGCATTGGGAATATTTGCGAACTAACAGAGTATCATCAATTCAATATGACTCATGCGCCGTTTCTACTAAGATTATGTGGTACATGTGGAAGATTTTTGTATTGCCTGTAAGGAGTCAGAGAGTAAGCTCATCAGGGGATTACTTTTATTGGAGTCGATACCAGTGGTAAGTTGTTTAATACAAATGTCCATCACTACCGTTGTCTCTCTGAGCACTGCAATCTTAACCCTACGGAGTAACCATCTCCTACAAATTAATTTCGACTGTCTGGACGAAGGAGTTCACATTCTCTTTGTGATAGAATCTTGTGATTTTTGAGACACCATATTGCGTAATCCAACTATGTAGATCAATCTACACAGTATTTTTTTTGGTTATTTCTATGTTTGACAAGTACCATTGTAACGTACCAGGAGATGTGACGTACCTGCCAGAAGGACGCACGCGACATAAAGGCAGATAGGAATCAGAATAAAAAAAACGTCCGCGTAGCTCAATTGGTAGAGCGACTTATTCCGGAATGAGGGGATCCGGGTTCGAATCCTGGCGTGGACAGAAATGACGGAGAAATTTACTTCGTTATAATGGCACCCGAACTATCCGGATGACCCGCCCGTTCAAAATCTCGCAATGGTGTGATGTTATTTCCACACCGCGAGATAGGAAAAATCCGAGAATCCCTTCTCCAGCGCTTCGAAAATTAAATGTGTGTGACGTTGCATTCCACACACCAGATTGACTGGGAGTTCTCAAGTGCACGTTCTACAGTGGATGGCTGCCTGCAACGATTCATGGTCACGGCGGACCCGTGGGCCATGCCCCCGGCCCGCTTTCGGAAGGGTGGTAGATGTGACGTACCTGCCAGCAGGACGCACACGACATAAAGCCAGATAGCAATCAGAATAAAACGTCCGCGTAGCTCAATTGGTAGAGAGACTTATTCCGGAATGAGGGGACCCGGGTTCGAATCTCGGCGCGGATAAAAATGACGGAGAAATTTACTTCGTTATAATGGCGCCCGGACTATTCGAATGACCCGACCGTTCAAAAATCTCGCAATGGTGTGATGTTCTTTCCACACCGCGAGATAGGAAAAATAAGAGAATCCCTTCTCCAGCACTTCGGAAAAAAAAAAAAATAAGGGGAAGATGATGTAACGTACCAGGAGATGTGACGTACCTGTCAGAAGGACGCACGCGACATAAAGGCAGATAGGAATCAGAATAAAAAACGTCCGCGTAGCTCAATTGGTAGAGCGACTTATTCCGGAATGAGGGGATCAGGGTTCGAATTCTGGCGTGGACAGAAATGACGGAGAAATTCACTTCGTTATACCATGGGCAACACGTATGGCTATAAGCAGTCACCGGTCCCTAATTTCGGGTCACTTGTTCCAGGGAAGAGATAGATCCAGCACCTTTGGGGCCATACACATCACCCATGACACACCCTGGGTTGAGACTCAGTCTCACCTCGGAAGAATGGTCAGAAGCCTGCCCCTCAGACCACTCTACCACAGGGCCGGACATTTCTGTAGCGTAAACATTCGGTTGATACGAGTATGTTTGCATACAGAGCACAGTTTTCCCTATTTTTACATTCATGATCATTTAAAAAAATTCCTTCACCCCCATTCTATTAGCATGTAAACACGAAAAGTGCCTTAGCGGCGCTAAGTCTAGAAAAATAGTGCCTTAGCGTCGCTAAGGCGCGCTAAGCTTCTTCTACACCACTGACTGTTCCACAATAAAAATCCGCTGTTCCGTACTTAAAACCATTTCCGTTCCCTTTGTTCTCTCTTAACTTACACTTATGACCGTGTACCTACACTGCTCTGGCTGTGACTAACCACTCCGGAGAATTCATTAGCAGCTGTACACGCAGAAACCGGTTAGAAGTGGAACAAAGCGGTTTTAACTGGAAACCCGCCAAATAACTTTAACCCGCCTAACAACGTCTGGCCACGGGGCCTCTTTTATATGGCGCACCCGGTATTTCAGATACAATTCACCCAATAACAGTCTTGAATAACAATGAAAAGTGTGATCCGTTTTATTGTTATTCGTGTGAACGAATATCTATTAGTATTACATAATTTTTGGCACATTAAAACTTCACCGACTAAAAGTTTAGATAGCAGTTGAAAGATAAATAACCCTAGGGAAAAGAATACATATTTGAAACAATATAATCGCTTTTTTCACGTTTCTCTTTAATTAACACACAGCAATCGAAAAATTGTATTTGGGATCGAAACCCAGATCTCTCGATAAGCAGCAATCGAAAAAATTGTTGGGATCGAACCCCAAATATCTCGATAAGTAGCCGAAAACAATTTAAATGCCATTGTCTCCACGTATTTGGAAGCTTTTGAAACAATAATTGAAGTCCAATAAATTTAGTAACCAGTACGAAATATATCATGGAATCTCGAAATTTCATTACCAGAAAATTATTATTTTTATAGTAATGGATTAAACAGAGCAGAATAATTTTTCTAAACGGGAAAACTAGGAAGCATAGCAAAACGATTATTATTAGTCATGTGATAATTTTGACTTGAAGAGGTCTTAATACTGGACAGCTGGAAAACAGCATAATTCTGTGCTTGGTAACTGTTTATAAACATCTAAAAACCACAGTATGCAAATAATGCCTGCTGCATTTCAGATATATTATGTTTTTCTTTAAATATTTTACAGACTATTTGTGCACCGTGCCCTTCATCACTAACTAATAAAGAAAACACTGTAAAAATACTTCGCAAAATTGCAAAAAAGACAACCCCTTAAATTAAGTTTTAGTTATACCATAAGCTAACGTAAAGAGTGATATTGCTGCAAAAATCACAGTTTACATCTCCGAAGAAGTGAGTTCTGACTTCCAGAAAAAGTGACGAATATATGAAAGGAAGGAAGATTTGGCATGGGCATTATTTAGATATTTGCCGTGAGCATATTTAAATATTTTAAAGTTGGCATTCAGTAACTCCTCCTATTGTAGTTCATGATTCGTACTTAGAATACCTCTGCCAAAAAAAGAAAGTGTACTGAAATATATTATCTTTTCACGCATGCCCAGCCAGTTGACAGACAAAAAGTTTCAGCAACCGCAGGGCAAAGACAGAGTAGGTGAGAAGAAATACAAGCCAAGCCATTGGCAGTGATGCTTGTCTGTCAAAGAAGGCCAATTAGAAGTCTGGATGGATAGAAAGGGTGAACAGCATACAAAAAGCAAGAGACACATCCATCATGATGGGGATGTCAGAGGTGTTTTCTTCCAGCCAGTGCACCCAAGTGGAGCTCTGAGTAATTTGGAGATCTGTAGGTGAGGTGCAAGAAGAAAGATTAAAGGTGGCTGTAAGAAATGCATCACAATTTCTTACGTCTCCTCCATCGTTCAACCTCTAGCTATCCCATGAAAACATCACGTGCATTCAAATTCTTTGATGGTAAAAAAAAACCCTCATTTTATATGAAATATATTTCTTGAATATTATGGTTCACGCAAGCCAAAAATATCATATTAACGAAGTGTGTTTTTAAATTTCCAACGTGTGTGTAAAAATTTGCTCGGAACACCACGTGGTTCGGGGCGTTATTTTCTTTAGCAAATACAAATAAAAGAAAAGCCAAAGTATGGGATTTTAATAGTAACATGTTTTTAAAGAATCTGAAATGTTTTCATTACTACAAGTTAGTGCATAAAGTGTAGCTGATACAACCAAATATACATGCGCGTATATGTCAGGATATCATCATCATCAGCAGCAACATTGTCAACCATTATCAATCCGCTGCTGGATGAAGGTCTCCCCAAGTTTCTTCCACAACGGGGTGTCAATCTCCTCCATGTTACTCCAGCATACTTTAGAATTTCATCCTCCCATCTCAGATGCGGTCTTCTTCTGGGTCTTTTCCTGTCCCTCGGAATCCAGTCTAAAATTTCGGTTATAAAACGATGGTCCGTCCTTCTGACAATATGTCCAGCTCATTGCCATTTCAGGAATTTTATTCTGATCATGATGTCTACCACTCTTGTCATTTTTCTGATCCACGGGTGCCTCTTCCTATCTCTCCTGGTTACACCAAGCATGCAGATTTCATTTCAGCTGTCTGCAGTCTTTGTATGTCTTTTTAGTTGAGGTCCACGTCTCTGCACCACACGTAAGCACTGGAAGGATGTATTGATCAAACACTTTTGTTTTAAGACATAATGGTATATTACTCTTAAAAATTTTACAGTTTCTTCCAAAAACTCTCCATCCAAATTTTATACGTAGATTAATTTCTTCATCAATGTGACCCTCACTTGATATCTGCTGTTCAAGGTAAATGTAGGTATCGGTTATCTCCAGTTTTCTCCCCATCAATCGATAAATCTTCATTTCTTGTAAAAGCACTGTACATCAGTTTTGCCTTCTGAAAGTTCATATTTAATTCCAGTTCTTTACTCTTGTCAGCATGTTCCTGGATCATAACTCTGCAGCTCTGAAGGGGTCGTTGCAAAAATGACTACGTCAATGTCAGGATATACATGCTAATATACAGAACATCAATTAATTAAATAAAAGGGAACTATACACCAACTGTACTTAAATAGCATAACTATATTATATATCCGAAATTTCTTGGTGTAGAAAATAAATCAAAAATTTTCAAGCTTTCGCACATCAACCAGATGGCTTTTTCAAGGAAGGTAGACAGCAAACTGCTGTCTATCTTCCTTTAAAGGCAGTTTGCTGTCTACCTTCCTTGAAAAAGCCATCTGGTTGATGTGCGAAAGCTTGAAAATTTTGAATTCTTTTCTACACCAAGAAACTTCGGATATCTAGTATAGTTATACTATTTAAGTACAGAACAACAATTTGAAACAGTCATGCTGAGGTGAGTAAATATCTGTAACTCAGCTCTAAGGCTATTAATAAAGATATTTCTACAATTTTTATTTAGCAACGGATTCAGAAATCTAGTATCTTTCAATTACTGAAATTTTATTGAATAACGGATGCACAAATCTCTAACGTCTGATATTCTAGACGAAATGAAAACCATCAAACGGAAATCTTCACGTATGTTGAAGCGAAACAGCAACTTTAAATTTTTAGAAATCCATTTTTCCATTTTATTTACATCCGGTATTCATACGTACAGTATGTGCTTTATACTGGATTCAAAATCCCAAATAAAAGCAATAAAACATTTTTGGGCAAAAAAACGTGTACTGCATCAACAGAAAGTGTAAGGGAGATAGTATGTCCTCTCTATGCGAAGGCAAATTCAATTTTAAAATATTATGAAATGTTATTTTTGTGGCATAAATATACACTATGACCAAAAGTATCTGGACATTTCATTTGAGAAGCGGATTTGCGCATATGCTTCCCAGCCACGGCCCATATAGGTACAAAAAGACACACGTGGCCTGACAAAGCATCAAGGACAAGCATGAACAGTAAATGGGCAGTGAGGCAGAGCTCAATATCTTTCAACGTGACACGATCATGAATATCATCTTAGCAACAAGCCAGTTAGAGAAATTTCTGTCCTGCTGCATGCGCCTCGATCTACAAGCGATGTTATTATGAACTGGAAACGCCTAGGAACAACAACAGTTCAGTTGCAACCTGGTAGGGGACGTGAAATGGTAGAGTGGAAGCGCCGAGTGCTGAAGCGTGTAGAGCGACAAAATCGCATATTTTCGGGTGCAACCCTCACCACCGAGTTCCAAAATGCCTCTGGAAGCAAAGCCAGTACCATAAAGGTTCGTCGAAAGCTGAAGAGAATGGGTTTTCACGGCCGACCAGCCACACACATGCCTAGTGTTAGCAAGATCAATGCTAAAAGATGGTTCGAATGGTGCGAAGCTCAGCACCAGCGGATCTCGAGCAGTGGAAACCCATATCCTGGAGTGGTGAATCATGCTTCACCATACTACGGAGATAAAGCACGTGCAAGACGACAAATCTGCAGCGATATATTCCGTCCATGCAACTTAGTTGGGAGAGACACTTACTCCGAGTGAGCGGGCGCGGTTTGGATACCCCACACTGTAAAAATTTTTCTGAAATTCACGGACAAGTGTTCGTCATTTCTTTCGTGAATTAACGAAGCATGTTTCTGATACTACCTTTCCGTGAAATGAAGGGAAAAAACACCTGAATTTAACGGACTTTTCGTGCCACGGGAAAATTCTGAATTTTCAGAAACCTATCCGCAGTTTCTTTCTTATATTAACGCTAAATTACCGTTTTAGAGATCTGTTAACGGAAAATTCGGAATTTCAGAAATCTTTCCGCAGTTTCTTTCTTATATTAACGGTAAATTACCGTTTTAGAGATCTGTTAACGGAAAATTCTGAATTTTCAGAAACCTTTCCGCAATTCCTTTCGTATATTAACGGAAAATCTCCGTTCTCACTTTTTTCCGTATCCTTATGACGAGAAATTTCCTCTTATATTAGCGATTCGTGGAAATACTTGAGAATTGATTAACTTTCAAATTCCAATCGTCTGTCGAATTTTGAAGTTCCGTAACGAGATCGGATATTGTGGATAGCATATCACATAGATTTTGTTTGTTTTTTGTGGCCCAGGATATTTCTCCTTTTCCTTATTTGGTGCACCAGCTACTTATTATATATTGTGTTACTGTAAGAAACCGGGTACTTATTGTACGATGTCTGTGTATCAGTCTTTGGACAACTTAAGACAAAAGCTATTATAGCTATCAAGAGTAAACTTTATATTTAGCTTTTTGTGTGTGTGTGTGTGTGAAATAATACTATAAAAAGTACATTTCGCGTTTTTTAAAGAAAAATGAGTCATTGTCAGTTTAAAAAAATCATGTCGCAAAGCAATTTGTTGCTTCGAAAAACCACGATGAAAAATGCTTAATATTTGAAAAGTCCTCCTATAGGAAAATAAATAAATTACAAATTTATTCAGAAAAATTAATAAGCTCCAACAGAAAATAAAATGACTAAATCACTCACATTAATGACAAAAAACAAAATTTGTTTGTCGTGCGATTCGTTTTATGACATACGTGAGTCCGGTTGCTGAGCGTTTGTGGTTCAGTTGGTAAAGGCACAAGTTGCCTGTCTGGCGAGCAATAACGTCGGGTGTTCGATCCTGACCTCTGCGGGCAAGTGCTGTGGAGGTTTGTTGATTTTGCGGAATTTCAATTTAAGTACGGAAAAACCAGAAATGGATTTTTCTGAAATCAAGGGAATAACTGTTTACGGAAATATCTGTGAAAATACGGAAGTTAAAATGAACGGGCACTTTTACAAACGGAAATTTCTGAAAAACACGGATACCTACCGGCAACTTTGCTGTACGTTATTTTCAGAAATTTTCCGTGAATTCACACCACTTATTTTTTACAGTGCATCATGGAAATATTTGTATTTTCACAACCATTTGGAAGTCCCACGGACGAATTTGAGGTATGGAAGATGCCTGGTGAATGCTACCTGCCTGACTGTATTGTGTCAAATGTGAAGTTTGGTGGATGCGCTCGGGCTGTTTTCATTGTTTCCACCATTCTGTCAACAGTTCGGTCAAGGCCTTTTCCTTTTCCAATCGGACAATGCCCCAGTCCCCAAAGCAAAGTTTGATGAGATGGGTGTGGAAGAAATTTATTGGTCTGCACAGAGCCACGATCTCAACCCTATGCAACACCTTTGGGATGAATTGGAACGCCGACTGCGAGCGCGACCGAACCTCCTGACATCGGTGACTTATCCGACTAATGTTCTTTTGGCAGAATGGAAGACAATTCCCGCAAACGACTTACCTAAATCCAGTAGGAAGCTTTCCCAGAAAAGTGGAGCCTGTGATAGCAGCAGTAATGGGTGAACTAATTTGATGTTAATTGCTTTCCTATTACAGGGAGCTTGTGAATAGGAAATTGTTCGGATGCTTTTGATCAGATAGTGTATATACAAAAACAGATTTACAGTGAAACTTTTTAAGCGAAAACAAGTTTAATTACATTTGGCTCTCAACTTATAATATGAAAGTTTAAAAATGCGATATCAAATCCCTGTTGTTCAGATTTTATTCCTACATTCAGTTAGGCGGACAAATTAGTATTTTTCCGGGTCAGTCACTCACTAATAAAACCAGCATACATGATATGTTATACATGTGGGAACTAAATATTGGCAAAAAAAGTAATACTGTGGAATAAGTTTTTCCCTTTCTTCAGCTAAAAAGAAAAAGTCTTAAAAAAGAAAAAAAACCTCTCGGATCTCGGGGGCAAAGAAAAATACGATACGAAGGAGCAATGGAGATAGCTGTAGTTTTCAACTACGTTCATTGTCAGCTAAGGGTTATTATTATACTAGCTACGGTTTATCCTGAAGTTATCTCAGTTATTTAGTTATTCTTTTATTTATCTCACTGCTCTGTTTCCCATTTATCGTTCTTTCGTATTTCCCTATTTCTCGTGCGTCACGATTTCCGCACATGTTTTGACTCCAGGTGTCACGATAATATCCTCCCTCACCCTACTCCTTCTTGTTGCTCTTTCAGGAGCTTTTCTCGTTTCCCTTACTCTGAAGGAAACAGCTAGCGATGCCGTGAAGTTTGCAAAATCATTACGTATTGTCTGGGACACTTTCACTTTCCATGCTTGTGTTACGTGGATGTAGTATTTTAAAGGTTTTCAGTATCAGTTCATTTCTCCATGCAAGAAATTTTCTAGCAGTAGGTTCGAAACCACTATAGGCGGTATCGATAATTACACTTATAAAAGTGAATTTCAAAGGAAATCGTTTCTTTGGTGCGGAAGGCCGTTTTAGAAAACTTTGAGTACCTAATCGTTTTACTGGTACACGCTGTAATCATGGATATCGTCATCGGTCGGCATTCGGGACGGTCGTGATTGTTTTATTGCATCAGTGACGCTATACACTTTGGAGCCAGGAGACAGGCACAAGATGTCAAGCTAAAGAGTCTGGAGAGGTCAGAAGTTAGGGGCTGATGCTTTAAAAAGAAGGATTTTGGAAGGGAGAGGGATTTCGCGGACAGATCGAGGTA
Source organism: Macrothele yani (assembly GCA_039090855.1). Classification (NCBI taxonomy): domain Eukaryota; kingdom Metazoa; phylum Arthropoda; class Arachnida; order Araneae; family Macrothelidae; genus Macrothele; species Macrothele yani. Next base: position 85,472,705 of record CM077003.1, on the reverse strand, counting down.
GTGGAAGACGAACCTCGGACAGCGAGCCGAAAGGAGGTTGGATGAAAGATGTATTCGGCACATGGAAGCAAGAATATGCCGCCACGGTGGCGCAGTGGTCTAAGCGATGGCCTCTGATCATTCGTCCGAAAGGGGTCCGTGTTTGAATCCCGGTGAGGCATGGATGTTGTGTTTGTCTTACGGCGCTGGCTCTCTCCCTTCCCTGGAACCAGTGACCCTAAATTAGGGACGGGCGACTGCTTTATAGCCCATTGAGTTGCTCACGGTGGTCGTTAAACCTTCAATCAAACAAACAAACAAACAAAGAAGCAAGAATAATAAGTAAATGAATTTAAAGAGAAGAAAGAGAAATTAGGTAGAACGTGCAGATGACAAGCAGAACGTAGAGCAGTCGTAATTAATTCAGCAAATTAATATATCTTCAGCATATACCCAATAACGGAATTACACCAATGAGCCATTATATTATGACCATCCCCAGCCTAGATAAATGATCGCGCCTGGAGACCGAACGGTGGCGCAGGTGAAGTTCACAGAGCAGTATATATACAACCCGAGGAACGGCTTTCGGTTAGTAGAGTGTTCGGAGTCAGAATGGGAAGAGCTGCCGATTAATTGAAGTTTGATAACGGACAAATTGTGATGGCAGGTCGCCTCGGAACTACAATCTCCGAAACGACGCGACTTGTGGGTTGTTCACGTGCCGCTGTAGTGAGTACGTATCAAAAGTGGTGCACAGACGGCCAAACGACGAACCGTCGTCCGGCCCTGCGTCGTCCGCAGCTCATTCATGCCAGAGAGGAGAGGAGGCTGTCGAGCATTGTTCACAGTAATCGCAGGGCCACAGTGCAACAAATTACCCGCAGCTGCAACAGTGGTGATCAGGGCAATGTGTCACAGCGCACGTTTCATCGCAGTTTTCTTTGCATGGGCCTGCGTAGCCTAGACCCAGCAGGATCTCCATGCTCACCGCACGCCATCGCCAACAACGCGTGAAATGGGCCCAAGACCATCGAGATTGGACAGTGGATGATTGGAAGAAAGTGGCCTGGTCTGACGAATGAAGATTCCTTGTGCATCACGTAGGCAGCCGAGCGCGGGTACACCGATTACCAACGGACGCATGGCACCTGGATGCACTGTTGGGAGGAAACAGGCCGGCGGCAGCGATGTTATGCTGTGGGCGATGTTTTCTTGGGACCCTTTAGGCCCCATTATTTCAATAGCACAATCCCTGATAACTGTCAGGTATCTGAACACCGTTGCGGACCAAGTTCCCTCATTCATGGCAACTGTGTTACCTGCTAGTGAAGGACATTACCAACAGGATAATGCTCCATGCCCCACTGCCAGAATCGTCAAGGAATGGTTCGAGGAACATGCAGGTAACTTTCTGTTAATGCCCTAGACTCCAAATTAACCTGACATGAGCCCGATCGAATATTTGTGGTTCGACTTGGAAAAGCAGGTTTTGCGCTAAATCACCACCACCTGGAAATGTACGAGAACTGAGGAACCTGCTGTTGATATTATGGTACCAGATACCGCAGGGTACATATCGCCACCTCATTTAATCGATGCTTCGGGGAGTGGCCGCTGCTTTGCGGGCTAAAGGAGGTCATACAGCTTATTGGGTAGGTGATCATAATGTAATAGCTCATCGGTGTGAATATCAATATAGGAGTAATTTAATAACGCAAATGATCTTGATACTTTTCGTGAAGTGGTATTCTTTCGCAGCATCCGCAAAGAGTTGCAACTCATCATACATGCAGAACCCAAACGGGAAGGAAAAGTCCCTTTAACGAGTAAATAAACTACCCCGTAACACTTGCTTAGCCTGAGGTAGAATTAAATGATTCTTGATTATTAGTGATATAAACTTCTTAGCTGAAAGAACTCCTCTAACGAATAAAACTCGATTGTTCTGAGAAACGGTTTTGGACTGGTACTAATATTTAACAGCGCTGCTGATGTGTCCTTAGTGGCCGTTGTGAACTTTCCTTTTTTGCTGATTGTAAGATGGTGACAGAGGAACCTGCTATTGTATTACATTCTTGGTTACAATTTAGTACAATCAACTATCTGGATATGTGAAATAAGTAAGAGGGGGAAACGCGAAAATGCTGAGAGGAAAACAAGAAAATTTGAAAGATAGCATAAGAAAATACCCGCTCTAACATGCTAAATTTACACAAATTACATTCTGTAAAGGGAAGGAATGTTATCAAAACGTGACTGCATTGTAAGTAAAAATGTCATAAAATAGGAACTGGCTTTAAGGGCCCAAGAAGGAGAAAAAGAGCGATGCAGCGGGAACGTACTACATGAAGACATGGAACTTCAGTTATGCCTTCAGAAAGCGCTGTGTTAGGTCGTGTTCCGTTTAAGAGCACAGTAGATTCATCATACTTCCGTTTAAATCGTAAGCATATCTTTCAGACTATGGCATGAGAAAGCTTCTGCAATTATTTGTAACCGAGTGTTGTGGAGAAATCTTGAGGAAAGACCTTATCCATTATGTTAGTCAACCGATGAATAATGGTGATTACATAAATATACACATGTGTACATAGATATACACGCAGAAAGAAAGAATGACAACAGATTATACAGATATACAGAGTGGTGAGTGAATGGATATTGAGGAAAGATAAAGCAACAGACACAGCTAGAGTGAAAGAGGGAGTGAGCTATAGATAGAAAAGAGAACTATGGAACGACACAGCATTTGGCAGGAAGTTATGTGTCGACAGACAGAGACAATGCGAAGTTTTTCACGATGACCGGAAAGAATCGAAGAGATCGAGAAAGGAAGCCAGACAAAACTAATGTAAGAAATAGAGAAAGAGCGAATGGAGATATGAAGGAGACAGAAGTAGAGAGAGGACTATAGACCAATTGCGCACTCAGTCGGGGTGGGCCCGGGGTCCCGGCTCTCACCATGAGTTATCACTTGGTCCATTGTTCTTTGTTACTGACAACTTATTTTTAAATATATTTATTAATAATTGGAAAGCACTTTAATATAACGGAGACATTTTTATCGCTACCCAATATTTTGGAAGATGTTCTTCCCAGGTAATTTTATCTGCTTCTTCAATATTTTAGGCCATCCCCATAAAGAATTCCAGAGGGCGCCACTGCTACAGACATAAGATCAGAGAAAGGTAAAGAACTAAAGAATTTCGAAATATAACAAAAGGAAAACGCGGGAGGGGGGGAGGTGTGCTCGAAAGAATAAATAAAACGAACATATAAAGACAGAGAACTAACGAAAATAGATAGACTGAGAGACAGGACAAAAGGCAAAAAAGAGAGACAGAGAAAGAGAAAAAGAAAGAGAGAGAGAGAGACGGAGTGAAAGAGAAGGAAAGAGAAAGACAGAGAGAGAGAGAGAAAAAAAGAGACAGAAAGAGAAAGAGAGGGAGAGAAAAAGACGGAGAGAGAAAGAGAGGAAGAGAAAGAGAGAGAGAAGGAGAGTGAAAGAGAGAAAGAGAAGGAGAGAGTAAAAGAGAGAGAGAAGGAGAGTGAAAGAGAGAAAGAGAGAGCGAGAAAGAGAAAGAGAGAGAGAGAGTGTGAAAGAGAGAAAGAGAGAGGGAGAGAGAAAGAGAGAGCAAGATGGACATGCAGGAAGTGGGGCAGGAATAGGCAGAGAGGAATGTTCATTCCAACGTAGCAAAAGAAACGCCCGTCTTTATTCTTTATGTAAAGAGATGCTTAAACATCGAACATCATGATGAAAAAGACGTTTACTAGATTTGAATGACATACAAAGAGAAAGCGAGTTATATGGCGAATGGTCGATTCATAGTCAAAGACACAGCATCGTGTTCATTTTTAAGCACCGCCTTACAGCTGCATCAAAATTTGAGTGTTCTAATTCGTAAAATTTTCCCCAAACCGGCTCTGATTTTGAAATGCTTGTCTGCCTTCTTCTGCTGATAACAAAAATCACTTGAAAAACCTTTCTCCAATATATTACTTCCTGTAAATTAAACAAATATTTAAGTAAAACGGATCAATATTTTTTCAGTATGTTAAATAGAGTTTATTTATCGGTGATATCTCAGTGCAATGCACATCGCTAAGAGTTTACAATTGCATCCCACGAAAATTCACGTACCATGAAGGCATTTATAGCCTTGAAGGCTAAGCCGTATTTTAATGGTTCCATAAATAAAAGTCACGAGATAATTTGCTTTCTTTTAAGTACCTGCGATCTGCGGAGCAGTGCTTTATCGAAAAAGCACAGAAAGAAAAATTGAACGGCATTAACGTGTCAAAATAAATTATAAATAACGCTGAAGAAAATACGCAAACTTTGAAATTTGTAAGTTTTCAAAAACTGAACGTTTAATTTGTGGGTATGTTTAAACATAACAGCAACTTTGATTAGGAAACCGTACACCATTTTCAAAGATAAGAAGGAAAAGGAATAAAGGAAGAAAGAAGAGGAAAGCAGTTAAACGCCAGTATGGTATGCATTTATATACTATAATAATTTCAGTACAGTATGTTTCTAATGTCAGATAAACATTCTATCATCCACAGTTTTCACAAGGATATCTCGCAAATAATCAAAGAAACGTAATAATCATCGACAGATCACCCTGCAAGCATTAATGACAAATTCTTCAGCATAGAACTATAATTGAATCTGCTTATAAATTGGAAGTACCCAGTAAACGTTTCAAAGACTCAAAAAAAATAAAAAATATAATGAAACCAGATTTACATAGATGTCTCATTTTTTCTTAAGAAGATTGTCATGCTTCTTGTTAGCAAGGAAGGCAGTATAATCTAACAATTATTTCCACATTGGTGAGGCCGAAAAGCAGTTTACTTGATCTGATTATGGGAATGAATCAATTACTGAACTCATAAATCTCTTTATTTTCCATTCTGGTATTTCCTTTTCGTTATTTATTTAAGTAATCTTGCTTTAGTACCGAATGAAATTTCGGGCCTAACAGGAAGACATTTCCATTCGCTCGAACAAAAATGTTCATTCATTTTTTAGTAGCTTTGCTCATGGCAATTTTTATTTATTTATTTTTTAGATGCGTTATTCGTGACACCTTTTCGTGTGAAATATTTCATCAGTGATGGAAATTTTAGATTCTGTTGGGACCGTAATCTTCATAATTTTGTTTTTCTTTACTGCTCTTATCTTATCACAACATGAGAGAAATATTTTGATGTCATGTCCTTGATTCATTTCGTAAATCTTTTTACATGTATCAGATTTCGCATTTCACACACACACACAACAATAACATCGGAAAAGTAATATCTAATTTTATTTCAGCTCACGTTTTTGCCTTTACTTGTTTATTAAGTCTCGGTTTTTCGCAATTTAAGTTCCCTTATCGACTTTTTTGAGTCCACTTCTTTTCTCATTCAGATGTCGTAAATAGTTTTATATTTGTATTACTATTAAGGTTTCGTGCGGACATTAATTAACTCGTCGTCGAGATACTACTCTAAATTAATAGTAAACACATGGCTTCTTTAAATGAGGCTGTTTAAGTATTAAAAACATAAACACATAGCCGTATTTATAAGATTTATCGTCATACGAGGATGAAATAATTTAGAAGAGGAAGTAGAATATAATCTCTATATCAGACCTAATTGAAATCTAGCAGACGTCAGATAAACAAATATGGAAGGTTAATAAAAATACCGAAAGGAATTACAAAATACTTGTCGCATCCGGAGCCTGTTCAGACATTTCCCCGTTTTATGATGGCACGTAGATCAGACCTTTAACACACACGTGCATACGGTTCCGCTCTTTTAGAGAAAAGAACCAGAAATCATAATTAAAGAAGACAAGAGGCCATTCCGTATCGCAAATTGTTTCAGATCGCCAGCACTCAAGACGATGCTGACCATGTCTGGAAAGTCAGTGGAAAGCAGCACAATACATAGGTGACGATCAGACCACCATCTTATATACAAGTCCTTGAGAAATAGTTCGCCGTGTTGAAGTCCTTGAAAAATAGTTCGTTAGTTGATGTACAGTTGGCATAACCGCTCTTCTGTTGAAGGCTAGTGTCATCATGAGATGTAGGTCTGTAGCAATCAATCTTCCATCACGTTGTGTTGTGTTCCGGCGTCTACCACATCCTTGCCGAAGACCGCACGTGGCTTCTCGCACCCACTTTTGCCAATATAGTATGACTCTCGTAGAATGTTTTTTTAGTTTGGAGGTTTATCGACCACCGTGAGCAATTCAATGGGATGTAAGCAGTCTTCCGTCTCTAATTTAGGGCCATAGGTTCCTGGGAAGGGAGAGAGCCAGTGCCGTAAGACAAACACGACATCCATGCCTCACCGGGATTCGAAACCGGACCCATTTCGGACGAATGATCACAAGCCAGCGCTTAGACCATTGCACCACCGGAGCGGCCTGGTATGATTGCGACAGATATGTTAAGAGCTACGTCCTGTTTTTTTTTTTTTTTTTTTGATTGGAGGTTTAACGACCACCGTGAGCAACTCAATGGGCTATAAGCAGTCGCCCGTCCCTAATTTAGGGTCACTGGTTCCAGGGAAGGGAGAGAGCCAGTGCCGTAAGACAAACACACCATCCATGCCTCACCGGGATTCGAACCCGGACCCCTTACGGACGAATGATCAGAGGCCAACGCCTTAGACCACTGCGCCACCGGGGCGGCACGTCCTGTTGTTCACTCTACATTATGAAATCTGAAGATCTTTGTTCTCTCAAAAGGTAATACTTCTAAAGCGCAAATTATGTTGGCAATCCATCCCTATACATTTCCTCCTGCAAGATAGCTGAGGCTTCTAGTGGCCTGAACATTGTGGAGCACTTAGTGAAAGCTCAAATATAACCTAACGTAGACCTCCCCGTCTATCTGATTTACCTGAAAAAAAAAACCTATTTGCACATATCATCATACTTTAATCATCTCTAGATCTACATCAGTTACTTCATATTTTTTGAGGTTTAACGACGTCCGTGAGCATCTAAGGCTATAAGGAGTCTCTCGTCTTAATTTTGGGCACAGGTCCCAGAGAAGCAGAAAAACAGCCCTAGAGACAAAACAACATCATGCATGGTATTCGAATGTAGACTGAACAGAACGAGAAATCAGAAGCCAACACTGAAGACTCCTCGACCGCAGGGTACCAGCAGTTACATTGAGCTGAAGACAATGTAAGGTATGAGATACAATAAAGCTACTCGTATTTTCAATATCGTATGTCTCTGAACAGAAGCCACAGACTGCAGGATATGAAACACTTATTTCGGTACAAATATTTATGTGCGTGGGTCCTGTTCAGTGCTTCATCACACCACACCATACAGTACGATCCTCAAGTATGGAAAAAATGCGTTAAACGTGTATTTGTGAGCGTGTGTGTGTGTGCGTCTGAAAACATGATGGTTAAGTTATTTTGTGGCGCGCAGAGAACCCGTAGGCACCAAACATATGTGGAGGAGGTCCTCAGGGGAAGAGCGAGGAAGGGCCAGCTTGAAATTTCATATGGAAAGGAAAATCACGTGGCACAACACCGCAACCTCTATCGAAATGTTTTTATAAACGCAACTGTATTCCTCTTTAAGAAGGAAAAAACTTTCGTGAAGGGTTCAAGTAAATTTGCAAAATTATTAAAGAAAAACATTTGCAAAAGATTACAACAGCTCAATTAAAATATTTCGAAATCTAAAAAACACTGCAAAAAAATGGGCGCCCAACAGCATAGCACGAATGAAATTTTACCGGTACCAGCTCATGCACAATATTCAAGCTATTCAAATATGCCTGACATGATTATGACATATTTTCTGCTGTATCCACTGAACACTGCTGTACCTTAAGATAACACCACAGAGGCAAAAATCACATGGTATGTGGCTAACAAAGTCACTTCGCATAATCACATTTTTCAATAGACCGATTTGAAACTGTTACGTTCGGTTATTGTGCTGCTAAACATGGTAAGTGGGGTAGTAATAAAATTTGCATGAAGTAATCATCTAAGTGTTCGTAGGCATTCGGAATATCTGTTTGAAATCACACGTAGTTTTGTAATAAATTTCGTTTTATGCAGTTTCTCAGAATTCATTTCAATAAAATAATGGCTAAATAATTATATCTTCCGAGTTACCACACCAGACGTCTTGTGCATTAGCCAGCATATTGATTCTATTTTTTTTTTTATTTTTGATTGGAGGTTTAACGACCACCGTGAGCAACTCAATGGGCTATAAGCAGTCGCCCGTCCCTAATTTAGGGTCACTGGTTCCAGGGAAGGGAGAGAGCCAGTGCCGTAAGACAAGCACAACATCCATGCCTCCCCGGGATTCGAACCCGGACCCCTTCTGGACGAATGATCGGAGGCCATCGCTTAGACCACTACGCCACCGGGGCGGCTTGATTCTATTGCACATTTACTTCTAAAAATATAATTTTGGGCATTTTGTTTTCTAAATATAATTCCCAAGCTTACAGAAAAAAAGTATAAACGTCGCATATTAAGTCAGACTTTTTTTTCTGGATATAGTTGTTATAAAATTAATTATCACATAATCATAAATGGTTGTAAAATGAGCTAATTCAAATAAACAAATAAATTACGAAGCATAGCTTGTTCCATATTAAATTGCGGTATAGAACTGATGTAAATGATTCATAAATATTTGACGCACAAACATATATTTGTGTATCTATATACGAATGGAAAATTAAGACATGTTCGCGTATTTGAATGTTTAATATGTTAGTATGTAATCTATTAAAGAATTGGTAGTTGTGTGTGCTCTCACAATACAAAGATAACGTCGCATAAAATCGCCTGGGAAAATGCCACGCAATACATCAGCAGAATATTTTTACTTTTCTTGAAAGAGTTGTGTATCACTTAAAACATAAGACGCCGACATAAACGGAAAACGGAAAACAAAGCAATTAGATTCGTGTTTCGACCCATTTAAACTGCAATTAAATTTGACCCGTAAACCCGATGATGCATTTCTATTTCTGATCGGAACATAGCGACTAAACAAGTAAGACTTCGTGACTTAACGCACAGTTTCAGCATTCAAAAATTTAAAATGACCCACCCATAGATACCGTTGTCGTGTTTAATATCCGGCTCGGCGCGTTGTGGTGGTAGTAAAAAAAAATAATAAATAAATGGGTGTTAAATATCAGAACCGTAACTGAAATGAAAATTCACTTAATTAGCTGAACTGTACAATAAAACTGGAAAGTAGGGTTTTTCTTCTCTTTCCCCTTTGTAATACCAAAAAAAAAAAAAAGATTCGTTTATGCTTCCTGTCTGTGTACCCGGTGCATGTACATGGAGTTGAATATAACAGCTTATTTATACATATAATGTGAAGTAGTACAGAGAAGTCATGAGAATAAAGACACATACTCCAAAAATATGATTCTACAACGTGAATGGCGTAGTGTTTACGAATAAGGAAGGACCTGACTCCAAACAGTCAATAACGCTGATAGAAATATCAGTTCTTTTACATTAGTAAAGAAAATTAACACAATATCAATTACTAAAAAACCTCTCTCATCTTCAAGAAATAAGAATGCTAACTTGAAAGACTAAAGGAATTCCCTTGAAGTGAAATTATGTAAAAATAGAGCACAGCTTTTGTAGAGAAGTTTAATAATATTATGACGACCAAAAAATGCCTTTCCACTTTTTAAGAAGGCACGAACACAACCATGAGTTTTTCGTTCGTATACTGGCTTTGAATGGCAATTAAGTAAAGGGTGCTTTGAGAGTTGTTTTCTCTATGAATTACTTAGCAACAAAACAGTTGTTTACGTAGCCTATTGTACAGGATGAATAACCAGACAAGGCAATATAGAGTTCAAGAAAACCAGCGATTTTTATTTTTACTTCATGAATTGTTTGTTTTAAAACATATTTCTTTAGTAGAATAACTGGAAAAAATCCACATATTTGTTTTATTTAATAAATTTAGCTTCTTTTATGCATTTTACTTTTGCGCTCGCTGAATAACATGGGCAAAATACGATCATAGCAGGACTGATTTTAATCACATTGCACAGTCTCATACCGTGAGAATTCCTGGTCAGAAAACTGATACCAATTGTGTTACTTGTACTTATGGTGTCTTCTCTGAGCACTTCTCGCAAAAAATCTACTTTGAACCTGTCCTGTTTGGTAATTCTTCGTCCTTTTATCTTTATACTTCATAAAGTAAAAAGTATATAACTATCATTCGAATTTTATGCATTTCTAGGAGTCCGTATAGAGGCGTCGTATAATTACTATAACCCATTTGTTCTTCCGTGCATTATGCTGGCGTCATGAACTAGATAGATGACAATCAACATCCTCTACAACTTAAATATTTACCTATCATTTTAAATATTAAATTTTCGCCGACTGAGTAATGGAACGTTGATGGTAATTAAAACATTCCACTTAAATGTTTTTACTGCACAGACCATTAGTTTTACAATAATTACGTCTGATACTTTTTTACATTATTTAGCTAGGTATTTTTTGATTAACAGTTATATAATTTCATTATTACAGTGGCATTTATGGAGAGTTGAGTGAAAGTTTTTACCTTCAAAAATGTATTTACTTTCTTTTACGATTCCATGGCTATGATGATAAAGAAACAGCGAACTTTTTCTTTGTAACTTTACAAAAGTATTTATACGGACCTAAGTTGGTTTGTAATCATGTATTTTGAAACGTAGAACACTCCAAACTGATTACCTAAACCGTTAGATTCCTCGAAAAAAGTTAACACACCTTTGCTAATTGATAATAATATAGAAAACGGTGAAGAGATACCTGCAGAGCAAGTAGCAACTAAAAGCTACAGGCATAAAGACGATGGCAAATGTATCAGAGTGAAGAAACCGTGAACAGGATATGGTAATTACTTGGGAAAATATAAGAATATCAACGGCTAATATAAAATTGTTCGATGTAACCACTTATGACGGGACATAATAATGCGACACACCAAATACTAATTCAGAACGAAAGTTGTGAACTATTCGGAGAGCTAGAAACGAAGCCTATCACTAATCAGAAGAACCACATGCGCAATCGAGTACAGGAATCAAATTACCGGGTTAATTATCCCACGAAATGCTAAAGCAAAATGCACAAGCTAGTAATGAATCACATGCTGAACAAATTAACTTTAAATTAATATTTAACGGAGAAATATAAAATATCCCATCACATGATGACCATAGATTCGTTGAATGTAATTTTTCTTTTGTCTACTACTTGCACACACGAAAGTTCGTAGGTGTTTAGGAAAGCTACTGACACGCGGTGTACGCACGCCAGCAGCAAGTACTTCTAAAAAAATTGGCAACTTAGGAATGTATTTACACATACAACTTTTGAAGCAGGCGCACAAAGCATTATCTTACACATACAACTTTTGAAGCAAGCGCCAAAGCTCCTGACACGCGGTGTACACACGCCAGCAGACATGTCTTGCACATACAACTTTTGAAGCAGGCGCCAAATGCATCTGGGACAAAACAAGCACAGTTGCTAGAGTCAGTATCACTCCAGCAAATACAAATAACTTGAGTCGCTGTTCCGTTACGTAATCATGATTACGATATTCATCCAGTTTATCAATGGGAAAACACTTAAACACTTTATTCAAAAGAAAACTGACAGCCGCAAATGCCATTTTCGTTTACTTTGTAAATGTTTTAATGTTATTTGAAACCAATAGGCTTTATGACGAATACCTGTAATTTAACCTTCTTTTTGAGTTTCTGTCTTCTTATGCAAATTCGGTATCTCCTCGTTAAAGATCTTGTAACTTAACGCCACAAATTTCCTTCCGACGAATTTGAAGTTGACAACCTGGAAGCAGGTCAAGGGGTAGTCAACCTAAATAAAGTGTTCTGACATAATAAGCTCAAAGAGATTTATCGATTGATGGAGAAAAGCTGGAGATAACAGACACGTACGTTTATCTTGGACAGCAGATATCAAGTGAGGGTCACATTGATGAAGAAATTAATTGGCGTACAAAACTTGCTTGGAGAGCTTTTGGAAGAAACAGCACAATTTTGAAGAGCAATATGCCATTATGTCTTAAAAGAAAAGTGTTTGATTAATGCATCCTTCCAGTGCTTACGTATGGTGCAGAGACGTGGACCTTAACTAAAAGAGACGTACAAAGGCTGCAGACAACTCAAAGAAGCATGGAGAGGTGCATGCTTGGTGTAACCAGGAGAGATAAGGAGAGGAACTCGTGGATCAGAAAAATGACAAGAGTGGAAGACATCATGATCAGAGTAAAATCCCTGAAATGCCAATGGGCTGGACATACTGCCAGAAAGACAGACCATCGATGGACAGCCGAAATTTTAGATTGGATTCCAAGGGACAGGAAAAGACCCAGAAGAAGACCACATGGGAGATGGGTGGATGAAATTCGAAAGTATGTGGGAGTTACATGGAGGAGACTAGCACAAGACAGACCGTTGTGGAGGAAACTTGGGGAGACCTTCGTCCAGCAGTGGATTGATAATGGTTGACAATGATGATGATGTAAATGAAAAACTGACTACTCCCCAATAAAAAAATGAAATCCACTAATGTGTTCCAGTTCATAACACGTGGCTGATTTTGATTTTGCAAAAAAAATATTTACTTACGTTCCTTTCCGGAAGATTTTCTTTCAACTTGTATTTTATTTAGTTTAGCGTAAATGCCCTTTCATGGCTAACTTAAAAAGACAATCTCTTCAAACTTACTGAATGCTTTTCCTCCATCATTCCAAATCTTTGACCAACGGTAGCCACCATTCAGGAAGTTTAGAATTTTTTTGTTTTGCTTTGGAAGTTTAATGACCACTATGAGCAACTCTAAGGACTGTAACCAGTCGCCCGTCCTTAATTTGGAGTATCTGATTCCAGAAAAGAACAAAGCCAGCGTCATTTTTCAAACATTTTACCAATGCAACATCTCAAACTCGAACCCGGGTACATTTCGGACAAATGGTTAAACGCCAGCGACTCAGACAACTCGGCTACAGGAACGGCTTTGAAATTTCAAGCTATCCAGTTATCCATGAACGGGCATTGACTCTAAAGCGAATGAAATACAAGCAACAACTTTCGTAAAAAACCTTGCAAAAGCTGTCTTTTTTTTTTTTTTTTTTTTTTTTTGCAAAATAAAGATCCACTGTGTATCATAAAATGAAACATTTAATCTATTTTTATGTTATTTCATGTTTTGAATGGTATAAACTAAAATAATTTGTTTTGTCATATTCTATGGGACAACAAAAGTCATAAACTGAGCAGAGCATTGGTTACTGAACGATTCTTTTATCTACATTAACCACATAAGTTCTGAAATTCTATTACGGGAAATAAATACATTCCTAAATTGCCAATTTTTTTGAAGTACTTGCTTTAATTCTGTAGCACGTTCTCAGGTACTTCATGAGCAGGATCAAGTACTACGGAGCGAGATATTAATCATTTCAAAATGCTAATATTTTCTAATGTCTGTGATATGTAGTTTAGGAGCTGTTGTAAACTAGGATTTAAGCAAGAAGGCTAATATCTCGGTGTTTGTAGCTACTGCATAATTTGTATTTTGATGGAGGCAAGAAGTTTATGGTTGCAGAAAGGGTTACGTTTCAAACGTAGCGTCCCGTCAGAATAGTGAGCGGAACCTTATGTAGCGAGCTGGTAGTGTTTTTCTATGGGAACTGTCCGGTCACAGTTCTTGACACGGCAGACGAATGCGAACAGGTGAGTAGGTGAAGGCAAGAGAGTCAGCAAGATCGGGCCACGAAGTGTAGCCTCACAGACAACCAGAGAAAACTTGGAGGGATTCAGAAGAGGAGAGTGGGGGACGTCCGGTGAAAAGTATTCTCCGCTGCGAACCCACCTAAATGAATCGCATAACCCGAAGAAAGAGAGTTTCGATCAAAAGCACGAATAAAGTCCTATTCACTTTTATTATTTGTTATTAAGCATTTCTTTGTCGCAGCGTGAAGTGAAGCTAACGGACCTGCAACATTCTGTAGAAAAGGACAGAAAAAGAAAGCAATAAAAATAACGCTATGATACATGAATTTTGAAAAAAGTAATAAGAACTCTCCTGAAGAAAGTGCCAATCACCGAAATACAGAGTGTTCTTATCAAAAGGAGACCAAAACTGTAGGAGAAATATTCAGAGGTAATAGAGAAGATTAATGAGGGATAAGAAAACGACGTGATAACTTCGGCTTAAAGTAATGAATCCATGTATTTCTTAAGAAAGACGGCAAGTGATGCAAAATCCCAAATGGGACTTACCTAGGAGTGTTGCAAGTAGGAAACAAGCAGAGGTCCCAGGAGGGATGCACATAAGCAAAGAGGGATGATTCTTCCCTGATGTAGAATGTTCGATCCCCATGAGTATGTGTCACCTACTGCGGAAAAGCGCCACCAGCAAGGAGAAGAGGGGATAGAGGGGGGAATAGATTGAGACAGAGGAACCAACACAAACCTCCCGTGAGAAGTAGATTTTTCACCAAGCTTTGTGTGTCTTGATTCTTCAACCCCTACCCTTGTCTTCCCCCTCCTCTCCACCACCACCGCTATTCTCCCCTCCCTTCTCCACTCATCCCTGCGTCCATCAGTCCCTCTCGCTCTCCGTCCGTGCTCTTTGTTTACTCTGATGCAGGAGTAACAAACTCAGGCCGTCCGCGTCGTCATGACAACTAATGGAGTGCCCAATCAAGTTTGTATTTATTCTTACATAATACACAATCACGGAGCCCCCCTGTTATGGATTATGCAAGCAGCGGACGCAGGGGTAAGGGATGTGAAGACAGAGAGGAGAAAGAGGCTCAGGAGCTCGCGTCAGGAACGGACGGGGAAAAGAGTCCCAATATTTACCCAAGCTCCAACCGCTGCCAAGCAGCAGAGCTTTCGCGAAACAAACAAAGATCTTCTCTGGTTGCAGAGGAAGCGTACTTCGGACGGCTCCCGCCCCCGCACCCACCCTCCTACCCCGTACCATCATACACACACCCTCCTATCCCCTAAATTCAGATGGAAGAAGGAGCCAGTGCAAACACCCTCGTTCGTTGAGCGTGAAACGTTAGACGTTGCAGCCACTCAGACACACACACAGCCAGAAATTTGAGTCCAAACCCCCAGTTCAATTTTCTACAAGGCTATGATTTTATACACAGCTTAACTAACCGACAGATACATGGTTACTACCATCTGATGCAATAAACACTCTCTGAAGAACTTGTTACTTTATTTTTCGAGTTAAGCACTTTTATGCCCCTCTCACTGCAGATTCGAAAGATTTCACAGGTTCCCTTGCAGCTTTCGTAAAGCAAGTATTTCAAGTTCCTACGACCAATTTTTTAGGAGTTTACATAACATCTGAAACTCTCGGCATTGAATATCGTGCCATGTGAAGGTTGTGCTTGTCACAGACGCGATGGAAAGCTAACATCATGCTGCGTAACTTACAAAGGTGGTTGTATAAGCATAGCGCAAGATGCGTTTTATAAAATCCTTAGGGAAAATTTAACATACAGTTAGAAAGCAGTCCACTCAACATTCCAACAGTTTATCTCAAATGAACTTCTCTTCGGCAGCCGACGGAATTTTCCAATGAATTGCTAACGCACACACACACAAAAAAAGAATGATTAAAATCTCAGTTGAAGACAGGGTATCAACGCAAAACTGCCTTGGTATTCACAAACAGACAAATTCTTGCCGCTTAAGTATACCGATTCTTGTACGATGTTGTGGTATATCACACTCTGTAATCCACCCTACATATTGTATCTGACACAATAGTAAGTAGAAATTGATCAGTCACGTAATCTGATTTT
This sequence comes from Macrothele yani, assembly GCA_039090855.1. Taxonomy (NCBI): domain Eukaryota; kingdom Metazoa; phylum Arthropoda; class Arachnida; order Araneae; family Macrothelidae; genus Macrothele; species Macrothele yani. The sequence goes on along the minus strand of CM077003.1, from coordinate 85,456,819 downwards.
AAATTAGCCTGGTCAAATGATAGCCAAAGATAAAAAAAACTATAGACAGAAACTTGAGTACCTGTGCATGACAGAAGAGACGAAGGAATGGGTTTTTCGAAAAAGCAACATCAATCCACGGCGAATGTTCCGGTCGCCCAATAGTGTGGGGAGCTAGCTTCTGACGACGAGATCGGGGGAGGGGGTTAACGATTATTGTGAGCAACTCAGCCTTGGAATTTAACATAGTCCCAACACTGAGCCACCGTCTTTTCTTCCTAAAAGACGATGGCTCAGTGTTGTTCCTACGTTAAATTGCAAGGCTGTGCTACCTAGGTAAGGAGTCCTCTTCCTTAACTTAGGGATATTGGTGCTGGTGAAGGGAGAGAGCCAGTGCTGTAAGACAAAGCACTCCACACGTGTCTCACACAGCGCTCGAATCCGCGCACGTCCGGACGAACGGACTGCGACCAGAACTCCGCCACCGGAAAGGTAAGAACGACAGTTTACAGCTCTTTGAGCAGCTCATGGTGGTCGTTAAACTCTGAAAAAATTATATCGCGACAAATCTTCAAATATGAAGCAGATTCCTCATTTTAATGTTTCCCAGTGGTTTCTCCTGTTGGAAGATTACTCTGAAAAGTTTTTGTTTCTACGTTTTTCCCTATATGAGTCAAGTAAAAAACATTTATGCGATTAGCAGAGTGATTGCATTCTTTGATTTCTTTCATATATCCCCTTCCATTGTTGGCTTCTCTAAAAATCTTTTTCAAAATAGTTTAAAAAGTGCCATAGAATTAGAGATAGCAAAAGTTATTAAAATGCTTGGCTGCTCATCCCGCATTATCGCGCATGCGCGGCCAAAACTGTGGTTAAATGCAGTCATCGTCCACAGCTTCCCCAATAGTGATCGATTATAGGCATGATGAGTAAGAGGCGCAATTTAGATGCTTTTCACAGAGGGCAGATTGCAGGTGCCAGCAGGGTCTCTCCATCTCGGAAGTCGTCAAAACACTGGGATTTTCCCGTGCTACAGCGTCCAGAATGTTTCGGGAATATGAAAATTCTGGCAAAAAAAACAAGCTCCCGAATGGAAGACAGAAGTTCACCACCTTGAAAACTCGTGCTGTACGCAGTTTGAGCTACATTATTTTAACTGATAGGCTCAAGACTATATCGCAAATACCGCCGATTTGAACAGTGAATCAAGTCGCCATATCAGTGGAAGAGCAATGTAACGTGCTCTAGGGTTCGGAAGCTGCCGGGTACAAGAGTCGCCCAGTTAACGGCACGACACAGGGCTCAACGCCTTACTTAGGGAAAAGCACACCGACACTGAATAACAGAGGAATAGAGGTGGATATTCTGAAGTGATGAATCCAGATTTGAACAACATCAAGACGATAGGAGAGTGCGTACCTAGCGTCAACCTCATGAAGCCATGAACCGTTCGTGTCAAGTTGGAACAGTTCAGACTGGTGGTGGCTAAATGATGGTCTGGGGTATATTTAGCTGGGATGCTTAGAGACCTGTGGTAAGTGTGCAGTCGACTTTGAGTCCCCCCCAAATTATGGACACCCATTCCTGTCCATCCTCTATCCTCATGGCAATGGCCTATTCCAGCGAGATAATTAATTGCCCCTCCTAACGGTCCCACCTGGCTACTGCATGGTTATAAGACCATTATAGTGAATTTGAAACGCTTCAGTGGTCACCTAGAAGCTTGGATTTAAACCCGATCGAACATCTTTGGGATACCATTGAAAAGGCTGTGCAGGCACATGTCCCATCAGCTCGAACCGGGGCGATTTATGGACAGCTTTAGAGGAAGCGTGGCTGGCGATACCTGCAGAGCATTTTTATAAGCTAGGTATCGTCGTGTAGCCGTCGTCATTTGGTCAAGAGGCGTCCCAACGCGTTACATGGCAGGTGTCTCTAATTCAATGGCACTTCAGTGTATATCTGAGATGTGAAGATTTAGGAATCAGTGGTGAGCTAGTGAGTAAAAAAGTTTTACGGTGAAAGCGCCACTACTTGAGCCCAGCAGAAGGCGAAAGATTAAAGCAAAACGAGATGAATTTATCATCGCTGTTTATGAAAGAATTCATCCCGTGATGGCGAGAAGGATTGTTTCACGCAGAGAAGCAGAAGAACTCCTCTTGCGCGCTAGTGTATAATCACTTTTACATCTGCGGATCAACATCTGAAATAAAAGTGAATTCTTTTGAGAATAGAAATAAAAGAATTCATGCCGTGGATAGGAGGGAAATCAGTTCCATGTCTGAAGAAACACATAGGGCAAAAATGTGCTACGTATAAAAATGTATGTGCGGTAAATTTTTCCCTTTGACTTTCTGAAAGCGTCCATAATTTTAAACTTTAAAGCGGCAATTATAAGATCCGTTATCACGACTGGTACACGATGGAAGCGTGATGTTTCTTCCGAAAATTAAGCATGAATTTACCCAAAGACTAACTGTACGTAAAATCTCATACACAACAGTCATTATTCCTTATGTAAATATTTATTGCTTATAAATATTCATTTGATTCAATTGTAAATTCAAATTTAAAGCAATACTTATTTTTGAACTAATAGAACACACACCGTCTTTAAGCGATTTAAAAACTTGATGAACTCCTAAAGCTCATATAAGTTAAAAATTAGTTTAATACTAAAAAGTTTAAAATACATATGAAACATGAGACCTTTCGAACCCACAGTGGGTTCATCCTCAGATGTTTACTATATTACAGATGGAATCTGTAATATTACATATATTCCATCTGTAATATAGTAAACATCTGATGATGAGCCCACTGTACGTTCGAAAGGTCTCATGTTTCATATGTACTTTAAACTGTTTAGTATTAAACTAATTTTTAACTTATATGAGCTTTAGGAGTTCATCAAGTTTTTAAATCGTGTAAAGGAGGTGTGTGTTCTATTAGTTCTACAAAACTACAAGAAAAAACATATTATTCTTTACTTATTTTTGGTTGAATATGTCTTGGACATTCACTTTCGTTAATCTTTGTAGTATAAAGTCATACATTTTCGCAAAGTATATCACATTATTCCATGTAATATTTACCCTTTGAAAGTACTACAAAACACTGCATTGATTTTTTAACATCAAACAAAAGGAGTGTTTCTATAAAAAAAATGAATGTGGCTCTACGTTAGTGTTTTCCAAACTTTTTAGAACCGCGTCCCAATTTTAGGATAACAAACTATTGCAACTCGCCCAACTGTAATGAACATCAGTGTGTGTGTGTGTGTGAGTGTGTGTGGAGGGAGCATTTCGTAATTTAATTATTTTTCACTATTGTTTCTTATTTATTGTATCATAGTAAAGCATGTTACAGAAATAATTGTTTTTCAAATTTATTTTTGAATCTAACTATAACAAGGGGTGTGTTTGATTCCGGTATCAGTTGACAAAAGCGTTGATGTCATAACAAAGAGTATGCTTGCTTCCGGTTTCAGTTGATGACGGCATTGACGTCTATGTCGATGAGAGTTATTCCCAGGCGCAAGGAGTTATTCTGAAATAATTACAATGGAGATTTTCTTCAAATAATTAAAAAAAAATTCGCAGCCCACCAAGAATCGTCTCGTTACCCACCAGGTGGTTGAGACCCCCATTTTGGGAAAGGCATCTCTAGGTCATTCAGAGCATGTGTAAACTGAAAAAAACTGCACATTTTTCACTAAGTTTTTGCTTTCGAGAAAGTTACGGCAGTAGAAATTTGGGTTTCAAGTTGATTTCCACATTCTTCATAAGCAACTCACCGTTTTTGTAAATTGCTCAACAATCAAAAACGCGCACAAAATGTTCATCTACGTAATATGTCATCAGAAGAAACAAGCACATGGTCGTTCAGTGAGGAAGAACTTGGAATGTGCTCTTAACTTTTCATTATGATCACAGATTTAGTCTCTTAAAAGATATCCTAGGTTTTTATGGGATTTTGTTTTTGGAAAAAGTAATTTATTAGGTATGCAACTTAATTCTCGGTCACAGGCACGACACATTGACAGCAAATTATAGCAAATCGAATAGGTACTTAATCAGAGAAATAATCCCCGTCGTGTTGGATACATTTGAGCCATCGGTCAGAGAGCTGTCGAATGCCACTGCGGAAAAAAGAGGACTGTTTCTAGTTGATAAAGTCATCAATACGTGCGTGAACCTTCTCGACAGAAGTGAAGTGCGTATCACTCAGGTGATGCTGCAGGGAGCTAAAGAGGTGATGATCTAACGGGGCGAAGTCTGAAGAATACGCCGGGTGGAACAAAATCTCCCATCCCAGGTCGGTGATGGTGTTTAAAGTCGTTTTCGTGGTGTGAGGATGGGCGTTATCCTGAAGCAACAGGACCGACCTTCTGCAATTGCCGGTGTATGGCCTTTTCGCCTCCATTGCGGCACTCACACGAATGAGTTGCTGACAATAACGCTCCGCATTGACCGTTTCACCAGGTTTGAGCAACTCATAGTGTTCGACACCGCGCTGATCCCACCATATGTACAGCAACAACTTCCTGGCATGGATATTCGGTTTGGCGGTACTGCTGGTAGGCTGACCTGGATAAACCCACGATTTGCGCCACTTAGGATTATCGTAGAGGATCCACTTTTCATCACAGGTCAAAATCTTGTAGAGGAAATCCTTCTTCTTGAATGTGGAGAGCAAGGACACAGCAACATCGTAGCACCTAGACTTGTTCGCAGCTGTGAGTTGGTGGGGCACCCAATGGCCCTCCTTGTGAATCCGTCCAAGCTTGTGCAGGCGCTTTGCAACTGCTTGCCGTGTTACTCCGAGTTCCTGGGCGAGCTCTGACTGTGTGCGACAGGGATCCGCGTCCAACAGTTGTTCCAGTTCCTTATCGTCAACTTTCAGTGGCTGTCCCGGACGTTCTGCATCACGGAGATCGAAATTTCCCTGCTTAAACCGCTGGAACCACTTCTTACACGTGCTGTAGGACACAGCAGCCTCACCCAAAGCAGCACAGATAATTTGCTGGGCACTTTTTGTTAGCTGTAACGCGAACAGGAGGCAGTGCCTCAAATGTTACTTCTCGAACGACATTGCTTTCACCGTCAACTTTCGTCCCTTCTGTCACTACAGCTGTGAGCGGTTACGGTTTCCTGGGAAACTGTTGGATGGTGCTGCAATCAGCCATTATCGCACACGGCTATTTGCATTTGCCGACGTTCTATGATCGCTTGCGGTTAGGGGCCGAGAATTAAGTTGCACACCTAATATATTATCACTTTTAGTAGCAGACACACTTGATGTCAAGTTCAATGCAATTTTTTGTTTGTTTGGGGGTCTGATGAGGCAAAAGCAACACGGTAGGCTATACGCAGTTGCTTGTCCCTAATTTGGGGCCACTGGTAGGGGAAAAGGAAGGGAGCTAGTGTTGTAACCATATCCTTCATGTCTCACTGAGGATTCGAACCCAGGCCCATTTTGGGCGAATGATTAAAAGCTAACGCTTCGTACTACTCTATCATCAGAACGGTGCATTGAGAATATTCAACTTCTTTGGGTTCCCAGCGATTTTCTTATTGCTGTTTATTGAAAAGATTTTATAACAAGCAGATCCAAAAGTATAAAGTGGCTTGTCCAATTTTCGGTCTTTAGATGTTCTTTCTTTCTCCCAGAAATATAATTTTAAGGGATCTAAACTAAATTCTTAAAGAAAAGGTCGACGTGTAATGCAGAAGCAGCCATCTTCTGGACGCGGAATTTCATTCTTTGTGGGAATAAAAACTTGTGAGATCAGAAAATAGCTTAAGAATGAGAAAAAATGCTAAATGAGGAAACTTTAAATCGGGATTTGCGTGTGCAGAAAGAGGTCTCGGTCTCTTTGTCGAGGTTTGATTTTCCAGTATGAATTACTGTAGTCTTTTTGGCTAAGGAGAGTCTGCAACATTCTGACTACGGTCAAGATTTAGTCCCATCCGATTTTCATCTGTATGGGAAACTTCAGAGATACGAAGGGCGGGGATTAGGAGGGTTATCGGTGCAGCAATGATGAAGAGTTGCAAAAGTTAAAATAAAATTTTATTTCCCATAGATTTGCTTTCTCAGCTAAATGTTGGAATCTAACGTGAAAGAACACGCTTAATCACGATATGTATGTGACGGAAGGTGATACGATGTGAAGATGATTCCAAAAAAGAAATCCTTTGACGGTTTCCCTAATCAAAAGTACTATGTACTAGGTTAACAAATTTTGTAAACATGAATGCCGTTACGTTACCTTCAAATAAATTCGATTCAGCTCCGTGCTGTGATAGGACAGTCATTAAAGTGTTGACTGATTGCTAAAGTGCCCCTATCGACCAACAAATATTGGCCACCAGTTTTAAGAGTTGAAGCAATTTTTGCATGAAACCTAAGGCTAACACTTCATGTTAAGTCGTAACTAAGCTAATTACTTGATTACACCTGAAATATTGATCACTGGATTGTTTTCAGTGGTTCCTTATAGATTGAAATTCCGGGATATGAATTTTAAGTGGATTCTGATCCTGATTTTATCTTTTCCAGCTCTGAAATGAATCAAGGGAGAAAGCTGAGACTGGATAGGGCACGACCTAAATTTTGAAAGGCACTTCAGGAGTTTCGGACTTGAGGCCATAGAAAGCGATTTATTGAGGCGAAATGGCGTCAGTCGCCCAGTGGTATTCAAGGATGTCCATTTAGAGGTCTTCACGGACATGGTTCATAAAGCCCGAGCCCAACCTTTCTTTTTTTCATCAGTTCAGTGTGAAATTCAGGGTTCGGGCAGGGACGGATTGCTACTGGAAGGTATAACGAAGTAAATGTCTCCGTCATTTTTGTCCACGCCAGAGCTCGAACACGGGTTCCCTCATTCCGGAATAAGTCACTCTACCAATTGAGCTACGCGGACGTTCGTTCTGACTGCTTCTGCCTTTATGTCGTGTGCGTCCTGTTTGCAGGTACGTCACAAAGGTTTAGTATTTTTTTTTTTTTTTTTGCTTGGAGGTTTAACGATCACCGTGAGCAACTCAGTGGGCTATAAGCAGTCACCCGTCCCTAATTTAGGGCCACTGGCTCCAGGGGAGGTAGAGAATCAGTGTCGTAGGACAAACACAACTTTGAGCCCGGACTCATCTCAGACGAATGGTCATAATCCAGCGCTATGACCACTACGCCACCGCGGCGGTGTTTAGTATTTTGATCACGGATTAACGAAATTTTCGAATCACAAAATGAAGACAGACATGTTAAATAATCAGAAGGCAAATACGTATTACTTATTTTACTGAGTGAGACTAAAGACATAGAATTGCATCCGCAACCAACCAGTTGCGCTGTTTACAGCTAAAATCGACAATATGGATTATAAGATGAGAGTCTAAAGTGAGCCAATTTATTTCTTTAAAATTTAAAATGAAATTCATTTTTCTTTTCGTGGGTTATTATTTCCCATAACACTATGACCACTGCAGCGGTCAGAATTTGAATAACTATCCTACACAAAACTTTACACAAGATGCAGTTACTTCATGACTTTGTGGGATTCCTTTTTTTTTTTTTTTTTTTTTTTGAAATTCATATTAAGAAAGGAAACTCATTTATGACCACTCATTCCTAGAACTACGACAGAGCTCAGCTTGATTGCTATACAGATTTCAGGCTAAATGCGATGAGCACTAAGGATTTGAGATTAATCAAGGTCTTTGGTTCTCATACAACACCTGTCTGTCTTTTCTAAGCAATGTTTATATACGTTAGTGACTACAAATACGTGGCCGGCCCGGTGGAGCAATGGTCTACGCGATGGCTACTGATCATTTGTCCGAGATGTGTCCGGTTTCGGATCCCAGTGAGGCATGGATGTTGTTTTTGTCTTACTGCGCTGGCTCTCTCCCTTCACTAGAACCAGTGGCAGTAAATTAGGGACGGGCGACTGCTTATAGCTCATTGAGTTCCTCACGGTGGTAGTTAAACATCCAATCAAAACAAGTCAGTAAAATCATGCAACGCACCGATTATGACACGCTTTCCAACATACCAAGATTAATTACTCAAGTTATTACTAAAGTTATTTTTTTTTATTGGAGGTTTAACGACCACCGTGAGCAACTCAATGGGCTATAAGCAGTCGCCCGTCCCTAATTTTGGGTCACTGGTTCCAGGGAAGCGAGAGAGCCAGTGCCGTAAAACAAACACAACATCCATGCCTCACCGGGATTCGAACCCGGACCCCTTTCGGACGAATGATCAGAGTCCATCGCTTAGACCACTGCGCCACCGGGGTGGCTTACTCAAGTTATGAAGGTAATGGATGTGAAATAAATCCCGTTCTTTTGCCCTGACCTTTGACTCCATTTCGATGATATCAAACAGAATTAGTTCAGTATACCTCCGGAACAACATACTAAAGTTTTGTAGCAATAGGAGCATTTTTTGTCAAGTTATGAGGATAATGGCTGTGGAATAAATCTCGCTCCTTTGTCCTGACCTTTGACTCCATTTTGACTACATTCAACAGAACCGGTTCAGTATACATCCGGAACAACATGATAAAGTTTTGTCGCAATCGATGTATCTTTACGTAAGTTATAACGCATAAGGGCAGTGGAATAGTTCCCGCTCTTATGCCCTGACCTTTGACCTCATTTCGCCGATTTTCAACAGAGTTTGTTCCTAGGAAGTCCCCTACCACATACTAAAATTTCATCGAAATCGAACCCTTTTTACGTAAGTTATGACGCATAAGAGCAGTGGAATGGATTCCGCTTCTATGTCGTGACCTTTGACCCCATTTCGCCACTTTTTAACAGAAATTGTCCCCGGGTTGGTCCCCTAGCACATACTAAAATTTCATAGAAATCGAACCATTTTTACGCGAGTTATCGTGCAGACGGACAGACAGACGGACAGAGCTGGAGCTTATACGCATCTTCAACCCAGGGCAAGTGATGCTAGTTAGTAAAATCATGCAATGCATTGATTATGATACGCTTTCCAACATGTCAAAAATCATTACTCAAGTTATGAGGATAATGGCTGTGAAATAAATATTGCTCCTGTGTCCTGAACTTTGACCCCATTTCGATAATATTATACAGAACCGATTCAGTATGCCTCCGGAACAACATGATACGGTTTTGTCGTTCAATATCGCTTTATTAGATAACTAATAGTGTGCAATAAAATGGGGGCACATAACATGGGCAAAAGGCCAAAACGACGTGGACAAAATCACAGGCTTACTCGTGAGGCATTGAGGAGAACAAAACATAAGATAAAGAACTATGGGCGCGCAGGCCACTCTCTCAAACAGAGAGATATTTTGAGAAACATGAAATACACAGGACATTAAGCATCGCAAAAGTCAAGCAGAAGTCTAAGGGCTCACACTCTGGAAGATACTGGAATAATAAGGAACTGGTGTTAGCGAATAAGAGAAGGAGAAGTCTGGATATCTATACATAGCACGTTTCACCCAACGCTCATAAGCGCGGCAATAATCACCATAAGAAGCAAAGTCTTGTTGTGAAGGAGGATCTGGAGCAAGAGGCTTACGCCGCCGTGGGGACCGTCGAACCGTAGAAGATGTACAAGTAAGGGAAGTACTATCAGCAGAAGTCGAGGAAGGCAACAATGGAGCATGATGAAGCACAGGTGAAGGAGCATTGGCAGGAACAATCGATGAGGCAGGAACAGTGGCTGAAGCTGATGGAAAGACGACAGGAACGGCTGTAGAGGAAGACGACACGTCTGAAGGCATATGGGCACACTGTGAGTCGGAGGATGCAGGTTCAATGGACATGACAAGAATTGCTGGGAGTGAAGAACTCACAGAGACGATCGGCATGAGACAGCTGATAAGAGGTGGAGTAGGATCTTCGTCCGGCGACTCAGGAGTTGGCGAAGCACAAGTGTCTAGAGAAAAAAGCCGAATGGAGACATCAACAGAAGACAAGTGCAACCCAGAAGACACTACAGGGCTGTCAGTGGAGCGCCCTGTAGAAAATAGACTTGCTTGAAGGGAGCACGGCGGTGAACATGAAGTTGTAACAGGAACATCCAGGAGTGAGGACTGGAGGTGACAAGCAGGAGACGAAGCAACATCAGCCGTTGGGATAGGAAAATGAGATGACGTAGAATCTGGAGGCACAGAAGCAGATAAGTTGCACTGGGGCGGTGAGGAAGCAGGAGATATAAAACAGCTGGTAGACGCTGGCTTTGTGGAGACGAAGGGCGGAACCATAGAAGTGGAGACCGCAGTCGAACATGGAGACAATGGACTGACAGGAGCAGGAGATGAAGGCGGAGAGGGTGACTGAGGGCATTTCAACGATATCTGGGCAGAAGACGGCTCGATGGAGGCGTGCAAAGTGGTGTAGTAGTAACAGAAGGGAGAACATCCAGGAGAGCTGTCGGTAGTAGATGATCAGGAAAAATATTCTCCGGAGAAACACGTGAAGGTGAAGAATCAGGGGCCGGGAACAAACCACTCGAAACCGGAAGCTGCGAATATGTAGAAGGAAAAGTCGACAAAGATGTGGATGATAAAGAAAAGTCACACGATTCTGGCAAGGCAGAAGGGCGAATGGAAGTCGAGAAATTACGAGTTGGACAAGAAGAACTATGGTGACCGGGCAATTTACAAGAAAAACAATGATAGGCGGTAAAAACATTGACAGTGCGAGTGTGTGGAGCGCAAATAACGTAGAAATCTGTCGGACAGGAAACAATGGACTGTTCGTCAGGAAAAACGACGAGAGCTTGACGTCGAAAACTATAATAAGGACGATTCCCTTGATCGCCTGAAAGGCAAAGTCTTAATAGGGCCAATAACTAAACCACATTGAGAAAGGAAAGCATGCAGTAAAAAGTTGAAGAGTTCAGGAGGAACTGGAGGTAAACTAACGAGAGTAGGGCAATGAGCAAGAGGAATTGCGAACAAACTTTGATCGCCGACTGAAATTTGAGAAGAAAGAACCAACTCAACTTGAGCGGGATTAGAAAAATAAACCAACACCGAGCGAGGCTTTCGTGCGATGTGCGTGATGGCATCCGGTGGAAAAATCTGATGGAGTGCTGAAGTGTAATCTGTAAGTTTAGTATGTGGAAGCGCGGAATATTTTACTCCGAGAGCTAAAGAAGTGAAGAAAGACTTCCCGGAACCGAGGACTCTAATAAATGAGCGCCGCCCCGGTGGCGCAGTGGTCTAAGGCGCTGGCCTCTCATCGTTCGTCCGTAAGGGGTCTGGGTTCGAATCCCGGTCAGGCATGGATGTTGTGTTTGTCTTACGGCACTGGCTCTCTCCCTTCCCTGGAACCAGTGACCCTAAATCAGGGACGGGCGACTGCTTATAGCCCATTGAGTTGCTCACGGTGGTCGTTAAACCTCCAATAAAAAAAAAATAAATAAAAAATAAATGAGCTGTTAAAACGGAGCCGGTACGAGAAAACCGGAAGCCCAAGGCAGTTGAGAGAGGATCCGAGGTGAAGGCAGTGACTGCGGGAGTAGAGAGAGGAGTTGAACTGTCAAGTAGTACATCCGGAGAAGGCGTTAGTGGTCGAAGAAAAGCAGTAGATATAGTACAAATCAGAAACTGTAAATTAAAGCAGCACAATCTGGAGAGCATAAGACGATGGAGATGGCAAAAGACACGTAAAAAAGGTGGACGAGGGGAAGATGCGAGGTAATGACGTCACTGGAAGAACGGCGAGAGATAGATGGAGCACTGTAACGATGACGTAACCAAAGAACCACTATCAGAGGGTGACGTAAACGGGAAGGCAAGCACGGAAGGCAACTGAATAGAATGCAGGTGATAAGACAGAAGGAAGTCAAGGGAAGTCACGATGGGCAGATGTAAACATACCCACCGAGATGAAAAATGAAGGAATATCGGTATAAAATTCACTTACTGGTGCTGAAAAGTAGCTGGGAAGATTGATGGCAGCCTGTTACTTGAACAGGGCATGCAGGAAAGGAACAACAGGCACTGGAACATGTACTTGGGCGCACACTTCAGAAACGCAGTAGGGTGTAGTCGGCAGGTAATATTATGATAAAATTCGAAGTAAATACGTACTTTCTGACTCGGAAAAGTAGCAGAAAAGGTAGCAAATACCATTATACACACACACGGAACACAGGAGTTGGAAGCAATGGGCTTTTTGACCGAGCAAACTGGGCGAAAATTGAGGAGCTCGAGAGGGCACGTCCAACGACAGTTTTGTCGCAATCGAAACATTTGTAGTTAAGTTATGAGGATAATGGCTGTGGAATAAATTTCGCTCGCTCCTGTGTCCTGACCTTCGACCTCATTTCGATGATATTCATCAGAACCTGTTCAGTGTACATCTGGAGGAACATGATAAAGTTTTGTCGCAATCGAAACATTTTTAAGCAAATTATGACGCATAAGGACAATGGAATGGATCCCACTCCTATGTCGTGACCTTTGACCCCATTTCGTCCATTTTCAATTATGTTTCATCGAAATCGAATCATTTTTACACAAGTTATGACGCATAAAGACAATTTAATGGATCCTGCTCCTATGTTGTGACCTCTGACCCCATTTCGTCCATTTTTAATAGGGTTCGTCCCCAGGTGGTCCTCTACCACATACTAAAATTTCATCGAAATCGAACAATTTTTACGCGGATTATCATGCGGACGGACAGACGGACAAAGCTGGAGCATATACGCTTTTTCAACCTACGGCTGGAAAGCGTAAAAAAAAAAAAAAATACATGGGATTTTTTTTTCGAGAAATTTTACATAAATAAACGTTTCAGCTTCACGAAACCAGATGACCGAGCTTCTGGCGATATTCGTTCTTGGAACGGAGATGGGGAAGTTGGAGGTATTTGTTTACATATTTGAGGATCGAGGCTATCTTCTTTATATTTACTTAAGTGCGGAAGAGGAAATGTGCTTACATTTGTAACAGAAGTAGGTAGTCAGGTCTAAATCTCGTCTGTGGGAGGAATTCCTAAGCGAAACGGCACGTCTGCTTGCGTTACACTCTGTTCACTACTGAGGTAGTTCAGTGTAGAGCTATGATTGTGTTGAGGAAGCCTTGCGTTATTTACAATAAATGGTTGAAAACGCGGAATGAAAGTCTAAAGTGGGGCGGGTACGGACCGAGACCCTAAAAGTTCGAATCTGGGCTGGGTAGTCTTCCAAATTAACGCCCGTGCAGGCCTATAAATCACTTTCGGCTTTCTGTTGTTTCGGTATTCGAGTCCGAATACCGAACACAACATGAAAGTTGTATTCGTTCTGACGGCACTGCTGTCTTTTTCTTCTGTTAGTAGGTTCTTCCTCTCCCAGTTCGGTTTCGATTTACTTTCAACTCTTAGGTAGATCAGACAATATGACACGATGAAAACAATGGGGATGATTATACGTTTCTACCAGTTTAAGTATGAGCTAAGGCTTATGATTATACTAACTACGGATTGTCCTGCAGTTTCCTTAGCTTTTTAGTTGCTCTTTTATTTATCTCACTCCTCTGTTTCCTACTTATTGCTCTTTTGTATTTCCCCCGTTTCCTGTGCATCATTATTTCCGCGCGTGTTTCGAATTCCGCACTATGAAGTCACGGTAGCGGTTACACATACCGCACATGTCTGTTGATGACATGGTTTATGATATCGAGTAGCTGATACCTGAATTTTGTGACATACTACAGAGCTGCGCACTTATCAACACAACACGTTGCAGTGATAAGTACATGTCGGTGTGACTTAATTGAGAAAGCATTCGTCTCCTGAGCAGAAGGATGCAGGTTGGGGCTTCGCCACCAGGAAATATGTGTTTTGACATTGGCGTCCGAATGTGAAAACGGATTTACTATCTGTTACGTTCTTTGAAAAATGCGTGATGTTCCTTCCACACATCGTCTGGAATGAGTGAGAATACCTTCCTCTACAGAGAGTTACTTCAAGCATGGTTTGAGGGGAACCCGAAACCTGAGATTTAGTAGCCCAGCTTTTCTCAAGGGGGAGGGCATATACGTGAGTCAATACAGAAATGACGCATATATCAAGTAGCAGTGATAAGCCCTTGTCGGTGTATCTTAATCGGGAAATCATTCAGCTCCGGAGCAGAAGAATGCGGGGTCCGTCACCGGCAAATTTGTATTTTCACAATTTCTAGTAGTTGCCTGAATGTATTGGGTTGTCGGAAAAGTCATGACGTATTTTGGCACCCGATGGCGGTTGGGCGGTTTTCGAAGTACTAGAGGCATGCGCAGCTCTGTTATCGCTATGGCATTCGACATGTGCCAGTTCTAGCTGCAGTCTAAAAGGAATAGTGAGCGATTTGGTTGATTTGCGGAAATTTAACATCAAGTTGAAGATGGAAGACCTAACTGTTCATTTTCGCCATATTTTACTGTTTTACTTCCGTAAAGGGAAGAACGCGCGTCAAGCTTGTGAAAAGTTGCGTAAAGTGTACGGTGATAATGCTCTACAAGAACGTCAGCGCCAGCGGTGGTTCGCAAAATTCCGTATTAGGGATTTTGACTTCAACGATGCTCCTCGGTCCGGGAATCCAACCGGGGTTGATGACGACCAAATCAAGGCATTGATCGAGTCAAACCCACGTTACACGACACGTGAGATTGCAGACACATTGCACGCCCATCATTCAAGCGTTCACGACCACCTGAAGAAGCTGGGATACGTAAGCAAGCTCGATGTGTGGGTTCCTCGTGAACTCAAAGAAGCTCAATTGACGGCGTGTATAAACATCTGCGATATGCTCATTAAACGTGAGGAAAACGATCCTTTTTTGAAGCGAATGATAACTGGTGACGAAAAGTAGATTGTGTACAACAAGGTGCTGCGCAAGCAGTCTTGGTCCCGACGTGCTGCTTCGCTTCAAACGACATCCAAAGCAAACATTCATCAGCGGAAGGTTCTGGTCTCAGTGTGGTGGGAATTTAGAGGTGTCGTGTTTTTCGAGCTCCTACCACGAAACCAAACAATCAATTCGAATGTGAACTGTCGGCAATTGGACAGTTTGAACGAATCTATCATCCAGAAACGTCCAGAGCTCGTTCATGGTAAAGGTGTTGTTTTCCATCACGACAACGCGAGACCACACACAAGTTTGATCACCCGCCAAAAATTATTGAAGCTTGGGTGGGATGTGTTGTCACACCCAGCATACTCGCCTGACCTTGAGCCGTCAGACTTCCACTTGTTTCGCTCTCTTCAACAGTCCTTGCGTGGTGTAACGTTCAATTCAGATGAGGCTGTAAATCAGCACCTTGTACTAATAACTGTACTAATTCAGGGCCACTGGTTCCAGGAAGACACAGAACCAACGCTTTCTGGCAAACACACCACGCCGGCCCGGTGGCGCAGTGGTCTAAACGATGGCTTCTGATCATTCGTCCGTGATGGGTCCGGGTTCGAATCCCGTTGAGACATGGATGTTGTGATTGCCTTATGGCACTGGTTTTCTCCCTTCCCAGCAGTCAGTGACTCTAAATTAGGGACGGGCAATTGCTTATAACCAACGGTGTTATTCACGGTGGTCGTCAAATTCCCAATCAAAAAAAAAAAAAAAAAAGATAGCGCCACTCATACCTCATCCACAACTGGAACTCGGGCCACTATCGGAGAGTTAACCAAGAGCTCACTTCTCTGGCTACATGGGGAGGTGGGACTATTCATATATCATCCGGAGCACGGACCCTACCACCGACAGTTAGCCAGGAACCTGCACATCTGACATATACGTGATCGGAACTGCCAGGATGGGCATTAATCGAGTAACGACGGAATCGAGTCTGTTTGAAAAACTGAAAAATCGGATTTTGTGATAAGGTATTTTTAAAAGAAGCTTTCCATACAGAATATAAGATTTAACACTTTTTTTTTAATTTAATTGTTAACAGCTAAAATTTATTTTGAACTTGACTGTAATTTTCGTTATAAGTTTGAAGATTTGAAATAAAACTTTCAGTTGGAAGGTATAACATGTGACGAACTAAATTTAAAAGTATTTATATCTTTTAAAAGCCCTTCCAGCAGCTAGTGCAAACGGCCGCTGTTTTTTAACCAACTGCGTGTTTTATAACAAACAGTGGTGAGAATGGAAAAAAGGTGAAAAAGTTTGCATTGCAGCGTCTAAGGCAATTTTTCCTTCGCAGAATCGTATTCAGAAGTTCCAAAGAGTGATGGTACATTCGAATATTGAATAGACTTTCTGAAAGGGGATTCCTGAACAAACACGCACATACACAGAGGTATAAAAACACTCCGAAAATAAGGAACTCTTTCCAAACACTGTTTTGTTTGCCCACTGTGTACATACAATGTCCGCGTGTTCTTTGAGTACACAAGTCAACACAAACAGTTACAGAAAGCGGACAAAAGCTGTACAAGAGAGTTTTTCAAGGGATGCAGCGAAGAGAGACAGACCATCGGGATCTCTCTGCTGCAACGAATCCCAGCAGAGATTCAGATCTAGGTGTCCTGGCATTACTAAAAAGTTTATTTATCTATTGCAAAGCACAGATCCACAGTTCTCGCTTTTGCACAGGTAAAAGAAATATATATCAAATAAGACGTCTCCAACAGCCCTCCCTTTTTTTCTGGGCAAAAGAAATAGTCATGATAAGGAATCGGAATTCTGATAACTTTGGTGGAAGACGTGTTTCTAAGCCAGTAAATTATACTCTTATGAAGGAGATCATGAAGTACCAAAAAAAAAACTGTACCTGATGGAAATGTATACTCACATAGTATAGATAAAATATGAAATGAAAAAGAACTAAAATGTGCATTCCGTATTGTAGATCAGCGACATATATCACATCGCCATACGGAAAGATATGATATTGATAGAGTACAAATACCAGTTTGTGGAGCTTTTACCTGAGGGTACACGTCTCGAGCTCACTGTTTCTCCAGGTTTGCGACACCTACCTTTTCTCTTTTTCAGAACACTGAATAGGTGGCTTGATAGATATAGTTTCATTCGTATGAAGGGTTATTAAGAATAAATAGCATCAAAGTTATCTTGTCTGCAGTTTTCCACGATTTCCAGTCCGTTCCTTTTATAGATATTGTTGCGGAAACATGCTCTTCTCCATACCCAGGAATGGAAATCAATATATGAAAATAACTTCGATACATGAAAATAACTGCATGTGGTTTAACCCATTACGAGAGAAAAAGAAAATCAATGAAAAGAAGAGGAACTCTTGATTCTTCATCGCTGTTTCATCACAGATGCACTTCATTTTCGTTGTTATATTTTCTTTTCTTTTTTTCAAAGAAAACGGATGAATGTCTAGACCCGCCGCGGTGGCACAGTGGTCAAAGCGTTGGCTTCTGAACATTCTTCTAAGATGGGCAGAGGTTCGAACCCCGGCTAGGCATGAATGTTGTTTTTGTCTTAAGGCTCTAACTCTCTCCTTTCACTGGAACAAGCGACCATAAATAAGGGATGGAAGACTGCTTATAGCCCATCAAGTTGCTCACGGTGGTCGTTAAACCCACAAACAAGAAGGTTAAGAGTTTGAAAGTCCCTCTTGTTCAGAGAGTATGAACCACTTTGATACATGACTAAAAATTGCAAAATCTGAACTTTCTAGAACACTAATGACAACTATAGGTTCATCATAAATGTCCCTTTCCATATAAGAACAGAACATTTAATGTTTATTAAAGCAAATCGTACTGCAATAAGCACCACAATCCTAGAACGGCAGTCTCACTACTTCTCCCTCAACTACAGCGCACTGGTAGTGATACTTGCGTAAAATTACAAATATGTCCCAGGCACTTAGGTAGATCTCAAACCCAGGGGGGCTGAAGTGTCATCTGGGGGGAATCTCGGTGTTCGATTAAAAACTAAAGGTTTTCACAAAGCAGAGGCTAGCTTTTCTTTTTTTCGCTCTCTTTGTTAATTTACTTCCCTAGTGAATAATTGCTTCCTCACAAAACATAAAACAGTAAAATAAAATACAAAATATGAAAATCATGGGAGAGAAAGAAAACAACTCTTGAAATATAAAAAATAAATCACATTCTCTGAATTTATGCAGGCTCCTTATTGTTCAATTAAGTAATTCCCTGAGAAGATCATCAAGTTGCAGGCTTCTCATCAGCTGGATAAACTATTTAAGCTTTAATTCACTATTCTGGTCTTCTTCCGTGGATCTGCCCAATATCATTGAGGAGTTATTGATTTTGCATTTTGATTCTTTCTACACCTGTTCTTCGGTTCGATTCTTCTCTACCTTTAATGACGCATTATTGTTCGATGGTCCTCAATGGTAGTCTCTTCTTACCGTGATCAACAGTTAAAATCCCCTCTTTTCTCACTTAAAATCTAAGAACCCTCATATTCATGCCAACAAATTCATTTTCTTTCACACACACATGCATCGTAAAACCACTCCTACTGAACCCAAAGCAATTAATCAAAAGAAGTCGAAATCTCTCTCTCTCTCTCTCTCTCTCTCTCTCTCTCACACACACACACACACACACACACACACACACACACACAAGGCTTTCCCTTTAGCCCCATTTCCCATCGTCTACGAGGATGCAAATTCAGCTACGCTTCACATCTCCTTTCCTCAACAATACTTCTCTCTTACAAGGATTTCTCTTTAGCAAATCCTTTTGCAGGTAATTTACCACATGGAAGTTTCTTAACAGCACTTAGCATCTCATAACCACTTACCAGTGAGGAACAGATCTTAGCTTTCTGAGCAACTACGCATTCACCTTAGCCCGTTTCTTTCTTTCTTTTTTTGTAATGCTCTTCCAACTTTTATATTTATCCGAAAATGAGGGAGCGTCTCTCTTCCCTGACCCTTAACACCAACAAACCCTGTGCCTGCACAGTTGAGAATAATTAATGCAGCTTTTCCTACTGATTCATCCCGAGAAGTAATTTCCTTTGATTTAGCAATCGTTCGCGCGTGCTATATGATTTTATTTTTGCCTCTTAAAAAGGGTTCAATATACGAATAAATAACATATTTATGCTATAGTGTAATACAAGACTAATTTTCATAAACCACCGAAAATAGAAGTTCAGAGAATTTACAAAAAAGTCCATCTTCCAGGAAGAAGAGAATGCTTGTCCTTGCAGGGGGCTGAGACGTTTCCAGTCTTGTTGCTGGCTACGGTCCTGATATCTCCTAGAGAGCTAGAGGTAACAGTATTCCAACGTTATGTAAGGAGTGATTGATCTCTTAGCTCATTGTGAGCGTAGTTCTTTCTTTTTTTCCAACCATGTACCAAACTCTATTTTTCTCAAATGAGAAACCATGTACCAAACTCTATTTTTCTCAAATGAGATTTGTCACTTTACGCATATTTCTGCCAAATAAATTGCGATAAAAGCACTGAACAGCGGCCGAAAAAGGTTAAGGAGTCGATGACGAACAACAAAGCTGTCACTACCTTAATCTGTTCACTACCCATATAGCACAAAACGTTTCAGATATGTATCAATAATGTTACAATCTCTCATTTTCGTTACACTTTCAGAGATATCTTACAATTACGTTTCAGCAGCATCTATTTTGGAACATAACTCTTTGTACATTACGGTTACGTTAAAAATAGCATTCACCGATACTACTATTTTATAGTTTCCATTGGTCATAATTGCTACCTTGATGTTGCATTCCGGCGATATTTAAGATTTTTGGTTTGGCAACGGCGTGGATGCGCATGCGCATTTATACCATCTCACCGAAGCACTCTCGTAGTCGTATTTCCATGTGTTACTGGGATATTCTTTGGTATACTGTCGTACTCGAGTAAGCTAGCTAGTTGATTTAATATTTCATCTTTTCTTTTGTTTGTGATTCAAGATCATCTGAAAGTAAGTAATTGTTTTGATTATTATAATTTTTAAATTCTGAAAAGCATTTTATAAAATCTAAGTAGATGGTTGTGTTGTTTTATTAGTACACTATGACAGCATGTTTTTTATTTGCTTGTAGTTGAGAAATTTCGAATTGGTAGGTATTTGGAAAAATGACGAATTTGATTTTTTTATTTGTTTCGCTGAAATATAGTCTATTCCACATGTATAATAAAAATTCGACACCCTCATTTGGGACCGATTTTTATTTCTTATGTTATCAATATATAAGCGCCGCCACTGTTCCCAATGGACAGCGGACTGCGTTGAACCTGTGAAAACGTAAACAACTCGTAATGCGACTGTTATTGCTTTTAAAACAGCTGTCGAGTGTAATATATTTTATTGCGATTTTACAAAGTTTATTAAAACTAAAACGTTCAACGTAGTAAATACCTAACAGTAATATGATGATGTCACAAATATCTTTCAAATACGAAACAGTAACATGAAGTTGGTATGTTGAAGTTTCACTGTAACGTATCGGTTATGTTTCAAAGTTATGTAACGTTTGAGAACATTTTGACGTAACCGTAACGTTTCTGAAAGGTTACTGACACACTGCGCAACGTATCTGAAGTCTCATTGTTTCAGTGCTACGTATTTGTAACATATACGACATATTCTGTGCTGTATGGGTATTTAAGAGCTGCGCAGCAGCTCTCTTCCTTTCTTCATTTTTCCACCAAATCTATGGTACATGCACAGCCAGGAAGACAAGCCGCGTCCGAACTGGAAGTACCAAAGCACTGACTATACCAGCGGTCATCCCTCTCTGATGGCGAATCTTTCAAAGCAATCAAAACCTACTAGATGAAAGCCTGTCAATAATAACGGGGAAAAATAAAATTTATGATACAGAAATTATTGACATTAATTCATTGAGTTTTTGAGTTCCACGTCAATAGATAGCGACATTGGCTCACAGCTTTCTGAAAATTTCCCGAGCAGTCGGTTATAGAATTTGATACGACGTGATGTCTGTTTGTTATGTGTTTTGTAAAACCTTTAATCCCTATTTCGTAAACACAGGAACGTCACGAAAGACTATGTTTGATTTATCTTGAACACAATATCTAATCGGAATATGCATTCTCTTCAATTCTGTCAGTGCTATTTTTTCATCCTTATTCTGCAAAACGGTGAAAAAGAGTAGGCAACAGTATACGTAATACAAAGAAATACTTGGCATACCACTTTATTTAGAACACGATTATCAGTTGCAGTAGTTCTCTTATTATAACTATTTCTGAGCTGAAATCTTTACCGCTTTTCTCACCCTTTTTCGACGAAGGGATTCGCTTGCAATTCATGAGTTTGCATGTCTATACTTACAAACTGCTTTGGGTAAAAGGAAGTCATACAATGTCCCATCAAACCAGTTGCCGCCAAAAGAGGGATGTCACAACACAAAACGGATTGTATTCTGTCCGAAGGATGGGAGTGGAAACCAACAACTCACTTTTTCGCTACTGTTAAGGAAAAGCGGGAAAACGCTGTCGAGCCGACTAAGAAACACAAACACTTGACAACGGAAGATCGTCGCCTAGTCTGATAAATCCGTGTTTCTTATCGGTGATGGGAGAAAAAGGATATATCGAAAATCGCACAACTCCATCGATTCATTCCACAAGGAGTTGACAATGTAGGCTGCTTTTCGCAATGTAATAGTTAAATGCTTTCGTGGCCCACAATGGGTAATTTGATAGAAGTCGAGCAACTTTTCGATGCCACAAGATATCTAAATATTGTTGACTATCAGATGAATCACTTCATGTGCAGGGCATGCAGCTGAAAATGGCTTCCACCAGCAAGTTCATACAGCATATCGCAAAGCTGGGATCATTTGATAATCACTAAGGAATCATGGAAAGGTATTTTGCTCACTGCAGTGACATGCGCAGCCACCAGATCTCAATTTAATCGAATACTGTGGTATGATAAAAGACGAGCTATTCGTATAAGAAGTCCATTAAAAACAACGGAAAGCTGCGAAGTCCGCATGGATCGGTTATAAAATAAATGCTATTTTCTGGTTTGGGATATTTACTATTCTCGTTTGTGCATGACGAGCTGAGCCCCGCAAACACGATTATGCGCCTTTGAGGGTTACTGGCAAATTAATGTAGCCGGCTTACCATTCCCTCTGCTGCATGTGGATAAGGTACAAAATGCGCCAGGGGCCAACTTCACATGAAATCATCTACGCATTCGCTCCCACGAGCCCAGGAAGTCAACGGAAAACCCCGGAAAAACCGCAGACTAGATGTCCTGCAAAATCGGGATTCGAACACCCGACAGAAATGTTCGCCTCCTGCACTGCACACAACCTGTTAACCAAATGCGCCATGCCGGTGGTTTGCTATTATTGGATTTGTAAAATTGGTTGTGAAAACACAAGTTCATCCGCGACGGACATCTGAGTAAGTCGCTCTCCCAACTGAGCTACGCGGAGAAAATGTCTCGCTGCAGATTGTTTTTTTTTTTTTGACGCATGTTTTCACCTTTGCTGTTCGTCATATGGCTGACGTTTAATTTTAATTCACTGCAACTTTGATCTTAACTTAAAAATTAGAGCTCTTCGTTTAACTTGGATGAGTCTCGGTTGTTTGTAGCTGAAATCTTAATTAGACATGTACACTATATTGACAAAAGTCATCGGACACCTAGAAGAGAAGCACAACATAGCACTTATTGACATACATTAGCACCGTTTCGGTCCACCTTTGACCCTAATGCATGCAATAACCCTTCGAGACATGCTTTCGACAAGGTTTTGGAACACAGCGATAGGTATGCGCTTCTATTCAGTACATAATGCTGCCGCTAACTGTTGCTTAGTAGTAGGCCTTGGTTCCAAACTTCTTATGCGGCGTTATAATTCATCCCATAGGTACTCTATTAAGATCAGGGCTCTGTGCTGGCCAGTCCACACACGATGCAGTTGCTGGTACCAACAAGGCTCGGTTCCATAGTATTGCCATAGAGTTGGTAGGGCATAATAATCCAGAATATTGATGTAGACGTGCAGGTTAACAGGCTTGTCCACGATAACCAATGAGGCGGGACCATACCACGAAAACCACCCCCACACGAGTACACTGCCAGCTCCAAACTTGACGATAGGAACAGTACACGGTGGTAAATAGCGTTCCCCGGCTGTCACCATCTGCAATCAGACTGATGGATCGTGTATCTGGATTCATCAGTCTATAGGACGCGTTTCAATTGATCTACGGTCCACGATATATGTTCTTTACACCATGCCAAACTACGAGTAGCATTCCAAGTGGAGATGAAAGTCTTATGAGCAGCCACACGACCACAGTAACCCACGGAATGAAGTTCTCTGCCAATGGTACCTGTACATACCGAGGTTCCAGCATTTTTACTCACCTGTACACTGAGGTCTTGTGCAGTACTCCGTCGACTAGCTGTAACGACTCTCCTGAGGCTTCGATGTCCTCTATCACTGATTTTCATTGGTCTTGCGGTACGTTGTGCTACTTCAGAAATACCATGTGTCTTCCTATTATTCAGTACATCCAAAACAGTTGACTTGGGTATGTTCAAACGCTTCTCGGTTTCTCTTACGGACAGCCCACTAATATAACACCCAACAATCTTTCGTTTCTCAAAGCCAGTTTTCTCACCCGCCGCGACTCTTGCACTCAACGACACAGTGCGTTATGATCGCGGTCAGCTACAGGCTTGTTTTTACACCATTTGCAGCTGTACAGCGCCTCTTAACAACATAGCGGATCCATTCATTTGTTTTCGAAAGTTGGTCCGGATACATTTGTCAATATAATGTATATCACTTCGAGATAATAGCTGAGATTCAATTATAACATAAGTCTACTTACGAGTACCGAAACCACTTTCTTTTTATTCATTAATCAAGCACTTCCATAGTCTATAATCAATAGATCTGCTATACAGAAGTCTTTCACAAAAGCGCTTAATAGAGACTTCAGGTAACGATTTTTCTAAATATGTGTGCCACTTATCACTCTTTGAACACAGTCTGTCTACTCAATACAAGAATTGCTCCTACCAACATTGCACATCGAAATCAATTTGCTCTCTCAATACGTGTTTTACAAGATTCCGTCGCTATTTTGTTGTCTCAACATTTCACATGCAAGGTGTCAAAAGGTATCCAATCCAGACTGGATTTATTTAAAAAAAGTACAAGACTTACCTATTTGAAACTTAATCGCCTTTGAAGTAGTCCACTTCTGAAGCCACACACTTAGCCCAGCCCTGTTTCCAGTGCTCAAAGCATTTTTTGAAGTCATCTTCTGAAACAACGAACAGCTATTTTGCCGTATTCTCTGTTGTATCTCCTCAATATCTTGAAATAATTTTCCTTTCAAGTGGTATTTGATTTTTGGGAAGAAAAAAAAACGTTGCCGGGAGAGAGATCTGGAGATTAGGGTGACTGTCGGACCTGTACAATGCGGTGCATAACAAGAAACTTCTGCAGAAGTTGCAATGCATGGGAAGGTACGTTGTCATGGTGTCACACGGCACTCTCTTGTGCGATGAACTGCTTCCCTTTAAACACCGCAAAACTTGACAGTACTTTATTGTCTCGCCGGATGGAGCGTGTTCACGATGCACAATTACCTTAGGATTGAAAAATCAGTCGGCATCGTCTTGACCTACGATTCATCATCAGTTAGGGGGTCTGGGAGAATTTGAGGTCTTCCACAATGAAGACTGCCTTAGTTTCGGGGTCATACCCACAAACTTACGAATCATCATCAGTGATGATAGTTTAAGGGTTTTCGTCGTTTTCGACGCACTCAAGCAGGTTCACTAGCAGCTGAGAGCAATTTTAACACAAATGTGGATAAGACGCGTCTCATACCCAAATTGTCCGTAAGAATCTACTGAACTGAACCGAAACTAATATTGAAGTCTTCAGATAACTCACGAATAGTGATTCGGCGATTTTACTGCACAGCTGTGCGTACAAGTTGCATATTGTATTCAGTATTGCTGGTTGCGGGCCTATCAGACCGTTGATCAGTCTCAGAACCTTTTCGACCATCTTTAAAATGTTTATACAACTCATAAACTTGTGCACGACTCATATAATCATCCTTCCCATAGACTTTCTATAACTTTAAGTATATGCTTTTGCAAGAATCGCCAAGTTTTGTTTTGACAAAATCTGATGCAAATTCCTTGATCAATTTTTTCCGACATGACAAATGCGACGAACAGCTTCTCACACGTAAGAAAAAGCACTACTGTAAAAAAGCCAGACGAATAGGGAAGATGTGACTCATCGCACATGAGTAGCAGGTTTCAAGGTCAACCTGTGCCAAACCGCTTCGTGCTGTATCGCGCGATTACGAACTTATGCAAACAGTCTGGATATATTTGATCACACGTCGTATGTGAATCGCTGAGTTAGCATTGCACCAGGAATTCTTATCTCAAAAGTCTTTATCTACGTTGTTTGTCTTTTGATCCTCTGTGAGGACTGCCAACTTCTAATTCAGCGGGAGGAACTTTGTGGCGTTTAATTTAGAAAATATTTAACGAGAAAAAAGCAAAACAAATTCACATAGGAATTCAAGAGAAAGGTTAAATTATAAGTATACGTCATACCGCATGGACCAGTTTTCGTAGGGCAGGTGCTCGATAGAGTCAGTGCCCTGACGAATTCAAACTGTTTAGAAGTGAAAACGGAAGGCGTTCGCTATTAAGCAGGTGTATCTAAAAAGGGATTCCCTCACTATAAGCTAGACGATGAACTGGCTCGATGGAATCAGTTACTGGTTTAGTAAAAAAAAATATTGTTTATTTCTTTTTCTTTTTTTTTACAAGTGAATCGAAAACTATCGAATATTTTGCCTTGATCATCGGCTGCTAATAAATAACGATGTCGAATTTCTTATAAGAGTGGAGAAGAAAAACACTTATGGGATTTCACGTTATTTTAGTTTCTGCAATAGTGAAGCTCTCCCATTTTGTACAGGAATCTCTCCACGCAATATAGCTTTAAAGGCAGTCTTTATCGTCAACTTAGGCCATAATTACTAATCGAAAAGTAAAACGCTGCGATTAAACCCACCTAAAGTAATCTGAATAAAATTACAGAGCCATTAGTCTTTCAAAGAAGTAATGAATGAGGAAAGGGTTTTTCTCCAAACAAAAGAACTTGGTCGAGTAGGCTTTAAACATTTCAAAACAACCTTTATGAACCAAATGCTGCTTCAGAAAATTACACTTAGGGGAAAACAAATTTTAAATAGTTCGAAATTTCTATATAGGAAAATTGCTTTACTAAAATATAATTTAGTTTAATAAATTCTAAACAGTTCGAAAAAATCTTCTGAAAAAATGTAAATTTATAATTCACTCTACAAATTTGAAATAACTATTTGAAACAATAAAGCGCCTCTGTCTTCCTAATACGAGTGTCAATGATTTTTGAGATTTATTTGAAGTATGATATACCCAAATCAGTCGAAGTCGTAAATTCACAGATATTATTTTCAGAGGGAATTCAAGAGTTCACAAGTTGCCTAGGAAACCATGTTTGTTCCTCCAATGGCGATACAAATTTCAATTTCAGTACTTCATATGAATTATGTGAGTGTGGTAGCACATTTCTGGTGCACACATGCTTTAGAATTTTAAATACATAGTTCTTAGAGGTACAGTTCTTAAAGAAACAAGATGTTTAAAACAATTTTTGACATTGCGCCTTAACTGTGATTTAATTTATTTTAATTGATCTTATGTTTTGCGCTTCCGGTCATCAACTAAGTTTTTGTCTCGTACAGTTATTTACTTTATTCTTTTTCCCCTTTGTATTGTGTAACGTGTGAATCAATTAGAAAATAAAGCAGCGATAAACCAGCAGGCATAGTTGACAAATACTTCTGCAATGAAAGGTCGCCGAGTATTGCTACAGTTTGACTCTAAATCTACTGAGCGATGCCGTATCAGAGCCTTTCTGAAGGTGGTAATAATATGACGTATGGGTCAAATGAGTAATGAAGTAGCGATAAGCCAACCGGCGTAATTAAATTGAGAGAACAGCCGCTCCGGATTAGGAAGGTGTGGGTTCGAACTCCACTGCCGGCGAGGAAAGGTTATTGTTGTAGTAAGACACCAGAAATAAGAAAGGTTCGATGTTTTGCGAGGATTTTCTGCTAGATAGAATTTCATTTTGGTTGTGGCTGAGATGAAATACACATACTTCCCAAAAGAAAAAAACGAACCCTTATTCAATATCGACTAGGGTCACCTGTGTTGCGGATGACAGCAACTGTGCAAAAAGATATAGATGCTGCTGATGCTTGAGTTAATTTTGATCCAAAAATAGCAATTTCTGCAGTAAAATATCGTGCAGCCCTGTTAGTTTTGACGAAAGAGGATATCGATATATAACAGCTCTTCATAGCATTTCCCCAGACATATTCAAAAGATTGACATCGGAGGACTTTGGAGGCCAAGGGAGATGGTGGAAGCCATCCTCGTCCTCATCAAACCACTTTTGCACCACTGTAGCATGATGTGTTGTTGCATTGTCATAAACAAACATGATATCACATGCAAAAAAAAAAATCATACAATATTACAGGGTGCACTTGGTCTGCTACAACGCTCAGTTATTCCCTGGATGTAACCCTACCTTTCTCAGGTATCAGAAGATCCTGCTCGTACTAACAAAATATCCCCCATAGCCTGGTGTAACCTCGATATAGAACTCTGCACATTCCATAATTTGTTGTAAAGCCTGGACCGACTCAAAATTTCAAGTTTACGGTCTGGCCGGCTCAACCCGTTTTATACTTTCATCAAGTGTTCTCCGCCACATAGAGAGGCGTGTCATTTCCCATAGAAAGTGCTCACGTGGTTGAGGTTTTGGCCTAATTATATACTTCGGATACAGATGTAAATGTGTTTCCTCTTCTACATTTAGATACAAACCAGGCAGTCCTCGATCCGCAAATGTGTAAACAAATACTTCGAACTTGCTCATCTTCGCTATAGCAACGAATGTCGCCAGAAGTTCGTCTTGGTTTTGGTTTCGAGAAACTGATAACTCCTTTTATGTAAACGTTTCTTGGTAAAGAAAAAAAGATCCACGTGTTTTAGTTGCTAAAGCCAATGATGTGAAAATGAAATTTGATTTCGATCTTAAAAGAAATTCACCGTCCCGTTTCAGACTATCATCTCACAGCCCGACTCTTCGGTTTAACCTGTAATTTATCAGGGCGACCGGTGGAAGATTCGTCTCACTCAGTGAACTTCGCCATCTTATTATTTAACAAGTTAGTCTTCTTTTTGTGAGACGAAAATATTTTTTTAATGAAGGAGCAATATGTTAAACCTCTCGTTCAGGCCCGGTATTGGAATCTTTTACAAACTGATGCCGGCCTGGAATTTTTACCAAACTGATGGGGAGAAAAGAAAAGAAGGCCAGGTCGGGTTTTTTTTTTAGCTGTTTCTCTTCTCTCTCTCTCTCTCTCTCTCTCTCTCTCTCTCTCTTTCTCTTTCTCTCTCTCTCTCTCTCTTTCTCTTTCTCTCTCTCTCTCTCTCTCTGCTTTATTTTTATCTTAGAGCGAAATAAATTCCTCAGAAATTAAAAAAATATATACAAAAATGTGTATAAATTTACGTTCTGTGCACATATTAAAGGGTATCCGGGTACATCCATAATAGTAGCTCTCGCACTCACATGAAATTCAAAATTTGGTGCTACAAGTTTCTTTCATTTCATTTTTTGCTGTCGAAAAAAACAGTATTGGTATGTAATTTCATCTATTCAAAAATAACTGTAGGCAACGCTTTGGAATAATTCTGAGATTATAAACAACTAGTTTGTTCTACGGACCATATACTGATAAGTAACTCAAGATAAAATCAGGAGCCAACTTATGCAATTTCATAAAATGTCTTTTTGAATGAAACGAGGTTAAATACCAGAAGATGCCGGACATGCAAGAAAATCAGGAAATGTGTTCTATATCCACTGAACTTCAAAGAAGTAAGCAAAAATCATAAATATTATTGCTGCAGGTGTATCAACACCTTTCCTTTGTCACTGAACCTCTTTAAGACAAGATAAATTTCATTTTCACACTGCATAGGCCACGTAAATAACAAGTATGTACTTCTAGGAATTACAACGCTATGTAAAAATATGAATATTATATTTTTCAGATACATCGCGACGATATATGTTTTAAGCTTTATATAAATAAGCCCGGAACTGTTTAGGTACGCAACGTACTGTTAACGTGTTTGTCGTATGAAATAATACAGTTGTTACAGGGTTTGATAATTGTGTCTTATAGCAACTCTTTGCGGATGCTATAAAAGAAATGTACTTCTCCAATGCATCAAAATCATTTGCAATATCAACTGAGATTTTATTAATACTTAGTTTCCGTGCTGGGCACGTCTTGACGTTTTACTAATTACTAAATTAATTATGTTTACTTTAAATTTCTACTTGTCGTTTACACGTTTTACCTCACTTCTCTTTTAGCCCATTAACATATTATTCCTCGCGCTTCCAAGTTCGGACGGAGGCCACTCTCTTCACCCTCCTTTCTCTCCCCTGTCTCCAAATCATCTCCTTTTTCAAAGCATCATCCCCTAAGTTCTCACCATCTAGACTGCTTGGCTTGACCTCTGCTACCTAGCCCTAGCTTGAAGGACTATGGCACTTCTGATGCAATAAACTAATTAAGCAGTCTGGAATTGTTTGCTGATGACGATACCCCTGACTTCGGCGTATGCCATATAACGATTAGACACTATAAGTTTTCTAAAATGACCTTCCGCACAAAAGAAACGATTTCCTTTGAAACTCACTTTTACAAGTCTAATTACCGATGACGCCTAAGATAGCCTCCCAGTACCTTAGGCGCCATCGGTAATGAGGCACAAGTTTACCGCTAGAAAATTCCCTTCCTAGAGAAATGAATTGATACATAAATGCTTTAAAATACTACATTTTAAAGCATTTATGTATCAATTCACGTAACAGTACTCATATAGTTTTCAAAAAAATTTCCGAGTGCAATGGAGTAGAAGTCAATGAGCTTGTATGAGAGTGGAAAGTTGGTGCTGTCCTGCATTCAAAACTAAGGGCTACTAGCCAGTAGCCCTTAGTAAAGGGCGTTGAACAACTTCCGCTCAATAGAAAGGGCATCAACATCGTACTCGACACTGAAGCACGAACCCCACGATACGAGTATTTAACTACACATGGTTGTGGTGCTTACTTACTTTGCTGTATAACTTATATACTTACTTTGCCAGCAGTGGGTATTAGAATCCACATATTCCTACTCTGGAGCGACTGTTCTCCCAATTGAACTACGCCGGCAATCTTTTTGCTGCTTCGTTGTCTGTTTGATTCGAACGTCACATCATCCCTTCCCCCGGAGAAAGGTGGGGGACCAAATTATTCTGCAGGTTTTGGGTCAACCGACAGTAACACCGGGCGACCATTTTTTTCAATCCTCACAGACGGGAAAACCTTTTTTATTCGTGCGCCAACATAATCTTTCTTTGCAGACCGTGGGATTCAAAACCACATTTTTCTACTCTGGAGTCGCTGCTCTCCCAACTGAACTACGCCGAGAAGCTTTTCGCTGCTTCATTGTACATTTTACTCCTACGTCAAAATAAGCGCTTTTCGGACGATCAAGTCTATATGCGATAAATACTATATTCTGAGTTCGGCCAAAGGAAATATCCCCGTTCCTGGAAGTGTAAATTAAAAACATACAGGTGCTCACTGTATGAAAGAGAAAAAGCGTATGTTATACGTACTGAATAAATCAATTTCTTAGACCGTATTTTTAAAGAAACAAAATTTTTCGATTTCTTTTGGCAGCTCAAATTACGTCATCAACAAAAAATTGCAAATCTATTAATTTTTTCATAGTAAAACCGATTTTCACCAGAGTTGGAAAAGGGTCAAATATTTTGGAAACGGACCCAACACGAACCCGGCTATCACATAACTGGACCCGACACGGACTCGGCCCTCACATAATTGTACCAGACCCGGACAAATCTGCTGTGAGCTATAAATTCGAATATATCTTCATCGTCAGTGGCATTGCCAATCATTAACAATTTGTTGCTGGTTAAAGGTCTCCCAAAGTTTTTTCCACGACGGACGGACTTGGGTCAGTCTCCTCCATCCACCCATCTCCCTCGTGGCCTTCTTCTAGGTGTTTTCCTGTCCCTTGAAATCAAGTCTAAAATTTCGGTTGTTCATCGGTGGTCCGTTCTCCTGGCAATATGTCCAACCCATTGCCATTTCCGGGATTTTACTCTGATCGTGATATTTTCCACTCATGTTATTCTCCTTATCTACGAGTACCCATTTTTATATTTCTCGGTTACAAAATCATGCACCTCTCCAGACTTCTTTCAGTTGTCTGCAGTCTTTGTATGTCTTTTTTAGGTAAGGCACACGTCTCTGCTTCGTATGTAAGCACCGAAAGGATGCATTGATTAAACACTTTTCTTTTAAGACATAATGGCTATTGCTCTTAAAACATGTACTGTTTCTTACAAAAGCTGTCCAACCAAGTTTTATACGCCAATTAATTTCTTCAACAATGTGACTCTCGCTTGATATCTGCTTCCCATCAATCGACAGATCTTCATTTTTTGGAAAAGCATTGTACATCAGTTCTGTCTTCTGAAAGTTAATTTTTCATCCCATTTCTTTACCCTTCTCAGCAAGTTCCTGGATCATACTCTGCAGCTCTGAAGTATTTTTTCTGAAGGATTCTCTGAAATATTTTTTTCTATTCAAAAATAAAACGGAAATAAAACCGGGTCAGGAACACCTTGACCCGACCCGTTGACCCGCAAGAAATTGTCGACCCGGTGACCCTTGACCCGTTTCCATCTCTGATTTTCACTGTATGAAAAATAATTGTACAAAACGTTAAGATACAGAGAGAGAGAGAGAGCAGCTTAAATGCAATAATTTATAGCATCATTAAAAACAGAACTTCCATAGCTTTTTAATAATCGTACCGAAATACAGTAACAGAACTGTAACGAACCGATGAAATTTTACGCAGCCTACTCCTTGATGCTCAAGACATCAGTAATTCACATTCGCAAATGTTTAAACATAGTCCGGATCAAGTGTACATGCTTTCTGTTCCAGTGAAATTGCTGATAAAACATAAACAAATGACAAGACGATCATATTACACGACAGCTTTTATCCGAATCCAAGATAATACAAAAGGAGGAGAAATCTACCTCTCAACAAAATAAGGATGCACGAAGAAAACATTAGGGAAAATACTTAAACGCTATCGACCCTGTTTATGAGAACGACATTGTGGAGGGGCGAGACGTAAAGGACGAAGAGGGGGAGGGGGGGAGATCCTCGCTCTCGGCCGTTAGGAACTGTAAATACCGACACTCTCCTGCCGTCAGATGTTGTCGTCGGCTTAGGGGCGTTCCGCGGCAAGCCGCATGAGCCCATAAATCTCCGCTAATCACTTCGCACGGCCCCTCGTCTGCATCTATCTATTCACTCAATAACGATTACTCCTGTACATGCTATTTTCCTGCACGACGTAAAGTGTCGACGTGCAGCAAACTTCACCGGCGGACCGATGCACCACACCGCATTCACCTCGAAAGGGAAACGCTTCGCAGCCGCGAAAAGGAAACACGTGAAGAAAGATTTAAAGGCAGAATTCGTGATTAGAACTACACAAGTTTCTTTTCGCTTCCAGATTGGAATAACGATTCTCAATTCATCAAAATAGGCACTTAAGGTAATCCCACTAGAGGACGGTAACGCGTAATTCATTTTGAGTTACAGCAAAATTATTTCCACGGTAAAATAAATACAGCAATGAAAAAATATAGTAGTTGGGGGACTCTTCGCGCGCTTTTAAGCTATCTATTTTTTTTTCTTTACTTGCACGATACAAAACCTTACCTAGGAATCATCTGCAAAAAGTTTTCGAAACCACTGCCCTGTTCACGATGTTTTGTTTTACGTTTGGCTCTTAGCCTGACAGCACAGCGGAAGAAATGGGAATGCGTATTTTTGGTTATAAAAAAGCATTATTTTTATGGAAAAAAAGTATAGGAACTATCCGTTGTTTAACGTAAGGAATTAAATAATAATTTTTGCCATGCTTTCACTCATCAACGGGTGACTTTTTAAAGGGTGACAGCAGAAAATAAAAATGAATATGAAAATGTTATAATTTAACTATGAGCATTTTAGCATTATACAGGATGTTTCATAAAGAATGTCCCGATTTGAAAAGTGGATATCTCGGCAACCACAAACCACCGATGAATGCGACTCGCATAATGTCTACGGGCGTGGCCCAGAGTTTGTTATGACTTCCGCTAGATGGCAGCACGAGCGTCCAAACAGCCACTACGCTTAGTGAGTGAGAAGATGGCGTCGAGGCAACAGAAGGCGTTTTGTGTGCTCGAATTTAGCAAGACCAAGTTCGTGATTATGGTGCAGCGTGCGTTTAAACGGCGTAACGGCAGTGCTCCACCAGTGGGCAAAAAACATTCGTCGTTGGTATCGAAAATTTGAAGAAACAGGGTGTTTATGTAAGGGAAAGAGTCCTGGACGACCAACCACCTCAGCGACGAATGTGCAACGAATTCACGAGGCGTTTCAGCGAAGCCCACGGAAGTCTACTCGTCGTGCGAGCCGCGAACTTGCCATCCCTCATGTGACTGTTTGGCGTGTTTTACGACGACGTTTGCTGCTGAAGCCGTACAGATTGCAACTGGTGCAAGCTCTTCGTTGAGGTGACAAAACACAACAAAAATATTTTTTGTGCAACTCTGTTAGAGGACATGGAGGACGACACCGTCGTACAAAGATTGGTTTTTAGCGATGAAGCAATTTTTCATGTAAGCGGGAAAGTTTCGCGCCACAATCTTCGCATACGGGGACTGGAGAACCCACATGAAACTCTCCAACATGAACGTGATTCGCCGAAACTGAATGTTTTTTGCGCGGTTTCTGTTAGAAAGGTATATGGCCCTTTCTTTTTTGCGGACAACACGGTTACGGGCAACTCCTATCTTGCAATGCTGAAGGACTGGCTACTTCCACAGCTGCAGGACGACTCTGAAGATTACATTTTGCAGCAGGACGGCGCACCGCCACATTGGAACCTCCAAGTTCGTCGGTTTCTAAACGACGCATTGCCTCAGCGTTGAATTGGACGTAGGGGACCCCATGACTTGGCACTGCATGCTTGGCCTCCGAGATCTCCAGACATCACACCATGTGACTTTTTTATGGGGATACGTGAAAGACCGCGTTTATGTTCCTGTTTTACCCGCTGACTTGGATGAGCTCCGAACTAGAATCACGGCCGCGGTAAATTCTGTGAATGAAGACACTCTCCGACGCGTTTGGGATGAATTCAGCTATCGGCTTGATGTTGTCCGTGCAGCAGGTGGAGGGCACATTGAGCATTTGTAATTGTGGTGAGTGAAACTTTAGACCATCCTTCATACTTGGCTCTTTGTTTTGTAACTATACTACATTTGCCTTATTAAATATACTACTTTGAAATCAGGTCATTCTTTTTGAAACACCCTGTATATCCTCTCCTTGACAAATGTCATCCCCGTATTCTCGCTGTGCATTTTGTTCCCAATGAAAAGGATCTAACGCATGGACGTCGTCAAGAGGTTGCAAGGGTGGTCTGGAGCCCACGTTGCTGTCCACCCAGTTCAAGATGTGCCATTTTTCAAATTTTTAAACTTTAAAATATAACCCCAAATTTGCCAAGTAACAATACTGCTCGGTTTTTTCGTCTTGTAGCTCTACGTATCTAACCTTCAAAAGTGCGTTGTTTGCGTCTCTGTATAAATGGTTATCAAAATAGCATCCGCAGGGCCATGGAAATATTATTGTTCTCCAATTTTTCAGATCCTCCGTTTAAGCATTTCTTTCCTTTTTTATGTTAGTAGGAATTCACTTGGGGAAGTTATTACTAATTGCTCTGCTGTTTTTGCTACTAAATAGGAGATTCCAACACGGAAAGTGGAGTCAAGCTATACCAGCTCTCTGAAGCCTACCACGGGTCAGTGAGGGAGCAGAATGTGGCTAACGACTGCTTTGGAAGAGATGAGGACAAGACAATGTTGCTGGCGTGAAGGAAGAGACTTAAGGAGGAGGAAAGCATTGTGCCCGCGAGATTTTATTTCCCTTAAACCCTAATCTACAAAACATTTGCTTTCAGACCGTTCTCTTTGGCATAAAAGTTTCCTTTAATCAGTGTATGCTACTGGTGCTAATGGCAGTGTATCACGTTTGTTCTACGGGTATTGATATCTTCACAAATCTTCAGATTTAACTAATTTTATTGAAAATGGATGGACGAAACATAAATGAAAAAATACCCTAAACTTTGTATTCTTTTGTATTCCAAAAAGTGCACAAACTTCAAGACAATTCCAAAATTAATAGCTATGTATAGGGGGAATTGGGCGAATTTCTTTGAAGCCTGTAGTAGAAAGTATTAAAAATTCTTCATATGTTTTTTTTTTTTTTTTTTGAAAATAAGTAACGTTGCCAGCAAGTTTGATACCCAGCAATACTCGTCCACTCTGATTTCGAAGCCTAACAACGTCCCTGCTTTGACGACCGACTGGATAACTAATCCACCGGGATTTCAGGAAATGCTATCCTATACTCACCACCCACTTGGTCAGCGTGGTGAATTATAGTCAAACTTCCCGCAAAAGAACTGTGTTACATAGGGTTTTAGTATTAATTTATTTCCATTTGTCAGTCGTCGTCGCGGCTTGAGGAATTCCTGAATGCGTCTTTAAGATGTTCTCTGTCAGAAGGGCAAAAATACATGTATTTTTTTTTTTTGGTGGGACGTTTAACGACCACTGTGAGCAACTAAGTGGCCTATAAGAATATAAGAAGTCGCCCGTTCCTAACTTGGGGCCACTGGCTTCAAGGAAGGGAGAAAGCCAGTGCCGTAAGACAAACACAACATCCATGCTTCACCGGGATTCGAACCCGGATCCATCTTGGACGAATGATCAGAAGCCATCGCTTAGACCAATGCGCCGCCGGGGCGGCGCAAACAGAATTACTAGGTGTCAATGCATGGGCTAAGTGCTTTCATAATTCAATTATCCATGCTTTATGACGAGAGGAGGCAATCAGACTACGTAATGACTTTACTGCTTCTGACGGCGACAGAAGAACGCGAAAAAATAACAGCGAGTGTACGAGGACAAATGGGATCCTGACGAGAGAACAAAGAGAGTTTTGGCAGGCAGCGAAAACAACGTCAAATAAACATCTCTCCCTCTGAAAGGCGAGAGAAAGAAAAATATACTTGGTGTATAAACTCTTCTGTTATTTAGCATTATTTATAGAAAATTAGTTTTTTACATTCCATATTTACAAAGTTCGTACTACGCACAAAAACATTTTATTTTAATTTATTGGCGTGATTAGCCGGGGTCACGTTGCAGAGTAAAATATTTCCTTTGAAATTCGCAACGCGTTGAGCGAAAAAAGTTTGCAAATAAGAAATCGTCAGCATTTAGGTATTCTTAATGGAATTTCATTCGGAAATCATATATTTTTCCTTCGTTACTATTTTTTTTTTACGTACGAAACTAACTCAATCGAGAAAATTGTGCATAATCTAATTCTTTATTTACTTCGAAACTGAAAAAAAAGAATATATATATTTTGTCAATGATGCTGCCTACCACGAAACATTTTATCTTTTGATGAAAATATCTAGACTAACTCAGGAAAATCCAATTTTAAAAGACATTGTAAAATACTTATAGAAACATTACAGTTGCGTTGCTGCCAGAATATGGGCAGAAATATGCAAATAACATTGATATCGTACACATTTCACGCTTTAATTTATTACCGGGTAGCCAGTACCCGGGGCCCGACGACTTAACGTACCCCCATCCGACCCACGGCGGATGTTTAGTGGTTGGAGCGTTCGTACCTGCCTGGGATCGAACCCGAGGTCTTCTCCGTGGCAGTCACGAGCGCTGTCCACTAGGACACCCGCGAACCTCGATTATTATTGTTGAAAATTGCTAAGATTTGCAAAAAGATTTTAGAATTTAAAACTGGGAGCATATGCGTGTGCTTGTGTCTGAACATTACACTGGTTCTTACTCACACGTAGTAATTTAATATTCAAGTACTTTATTCAAGAAATATATCACCGAATTCTAGGGTGTAAAGAGCACGTCTTTTGAATTCTTTCCAACATAAAAAAAAAGCATTTCAAAGTGAATTTTGCAAAAATAGAATATCAGCGAAAGAGAAAATGTATTTACGCTCAGTAGTAGGAATACTGAGCATTAATTGATATACACAATGTTTGCATTTTTTTTTTTTTTCGCAATGAGTGGAACCAATTGTAAAAAGAAGTTCCTCAAGGGGGCACCTAGAACCTGTAAAACACTTGAAAATAGCAATAACAGTATACACCTACTAGCAGTAGAATCATACGCTACGAAAAATCGTAAATTGTATGCAAAATCTTTCACATACCGGAAAATATCAGAAGCAAACACGGTTTTTTAAATCGGA
Organism: Macrothele yani; assembly: GCA_039090855.1. Classification (NCBI taxonomy): domain Eukaryota; kingdom Metazoa; phylum Arthropoda; class Arachnida; order Araneae; family Macrothelidae; genus Macrothele; species Macrothele yani. The sequence continues at coordinate 85,419,297 of CM077003.1, read as the reverse complement.
CAATTAGAAGCACAGATATGAAGGAAAGGGTAATCTAACTTAGGGAGGAAACTATACGTTATTTGTGCACGAAAATTGGCTCAGAATGTTCTTTTAGTGAAGTGAATCCTACCAGAAGAGCATTTTTTCCACCGGATTTTAGAACCGGAAGTACTTTTGTAAATAGATATATACAATGATACCCCTAGCGGCAGAACTGTGCATTATAATATAATCTAACTTAGGGAGGAAACTATAAGCTATTTATGGACGAAAATGGGCTCGAAATGTTCTTCATAGTGAAGTGAATCCTACCAAAAGAGGGGTTTTTTCCACCGGAATTTAGAATCGGAAGTACTCTTGTAAACAGAAATATACACTGACACCCCTAGCGGCAGAACTGTGCATTATAAAATAATAAAAAATATATGCAAAATATTTTTCATAGCGTTGCCAAGCGATGGAAAAAAGAAATTTTTTCAAGTACAACTTTTAGAAGCAGATAGCAAGAAAGCAGTTTATGCTTAAACGCCCCCTAGCGGGAAGAGTTTGCATTATCTGAAATGGAAAATTTTCGCAAGCTTTGCCAAACCGAATGAATACTGCTTAAAAAAGGATTTTTTCAATTAGATATTTAAAAGTGGGAATACAGTTGCAGACACACACACACGCTTTCACTATCTAGCATCACAACAATGCATTATGAAAATCCAAAGTGCGTGCAAAATGTTCCCAGAGATTATTAGTGTCTTATACAGAAAGATTTTTTTAGAAATCAGACATTTTTTTTTTTTTAAATCTAAATAATGTAGAAACTAATTTGTCTTCGTAGCAAAGAATAATTAGTCTACAGCAAAGGGTATTGATAAAAAAAATGTTTCAAAAGGATTTTCATGAGCAATGAATGGTATGGAATAAAATAAATTTTGACTTAAATAGCATCTGTATTTATGTCTCCTTACTGTAAAGTCATGCATCGAGAAAATTTCCACGGGCAAGGATCATCGTCGTCAGAGTTCATGCTTTACCGTAATTTCTTTTAAAAAAAAATTGGATTAATTGCCGCGAAGGTATGGTGTCCACAAGCAGACGTATAGACATAGTGATAACATAAGCACGAACCATATTTTTTAAAAAGAAGTGGAAAATATTTCACAAATACGTAAGATTTGATTTTAAATTTTGTGTTAGGAGTGGACTAAGAATTTTATTATTTGGGGTCGGGGTTAATGACAACGTGAGCTACTCTAAGGGCTAGAAGCAGCCGTTCGTCCCTAATTTGGGGTCATTGCCTCAGGAAGGGGAAGCCTACGCCGCAGGACGAGGAAACCACTACCCATACTTCCTCCGGGTCTCCAGTCCGGACTTGCTCGTACGAATGATCAGAGGCCAACGCTTATACCACTGCGCCATGGAGGAGGCGGATTGCGAATGATAGATGATGATGGCATCATCAACCAAAACGGGGAACAGAGATGTTGTTGTATAACGTTGTACACAAAAAGGTGAAGAAAGACTGATCTTTAAACACAAAAACTGCTTACTTCTTTACATGGAAAAATACCTCACAGTATACTCAGACAAATATAGTGCATCTATGAAAAATGAACTCCAGTGGAACGACATTTAAATAATATGAACATACCGATTAAAAAGAAAAGAAAGACATAACTGTAAAATATCGGCATTAAAAAATATGCGCATCATTCGCAAAAGTATTCGGTTTTCCCAATGATACACACTGTGAGATGAAGAATAAAAATGCTCTATAATGCCCATAAACTACCCATTGGACATGAATGAGGAATGCTGGTGTGAAGTAAAACACGTTGTAGAAGCAAGCGCAAACTTCCTTCATTCTGCGATAATAAACGATAAAAATTCGATCATATCGATATTATGGATAAGGGAGAGAAAAAATGAAACATAAAACACATTGAGGAAAAGGAAAAGCTGCGTAAACTATCGATTATAGGAGATCGTTATTTTTGCCTTTATATCCGACGGGACGGTATAATTTAGGCGAAATTAGCCTGAAAGTGTCTCATTGCAGGAGAGCCATCAACAAACACAAAACTTTGAATTAACAAGCAACAAAACGCAGACGTAATGAGCAAAAGTGTCAATGCACGATTCAATGCTTCATTTAGGGATTTTTTTAATCTTTTATTTTTTTGTCCGAACTGTAAAGATTTATCATTGGAATTGCTGCATGCCGCAACCGAGAAGACATTTCGAACAGCACGGAAAATTTCCTCTTTTTATGTTTGTGCTCTTTAAAATATTTCTCAAGCAGGATCTTTAAAAAAAATATTTGATACCCATTACCGATCACCATATCGCCTGATTGTTACATTCCTTCGTTCCAGTTTCTCAGTGAATACTGCATTAAATGGAAATCAACCTCAAAAGCAATTCAGCAGTGAGCGGAATTTATGTTACGCAAATTTCACAGCAATGAGTGTCTTCTCTAATTCTGTAAGTAAATATTATGGAATTTCTGCTTCACGGAATATTAGATACAATGATATTTCTTAATTGCTTTTGATTGTAAGAAAAATGAATAGCATTACACGAACTTCGTGCAAATTCAATTATAGGTTAGAAACCGATAAACAGCGCCAAATAAACTTTTCTACACAAAACTTTAAAATAATAGAAAATTTATCTCATGCAACTGTATTGTTTCATATCTTCAAGAAAAAATACAGTATATTTTTACATTTCGGAGGATTTTTACATTTTTCACATTACATTTTACATAGACAGTAGCCACCATCCTGCACTGTTCCATCATCCCGTGACAAAGGCTCTGAGCCACATGCATCGTCTACTCATTATTCGCATATTATATCTGGCGTCACACATACAATTCAGATGTTTTTGGAATATCCCGTCTCCGCTCTTGACTCCGTGTGATGTTATCCCAAAATACATGGGGCGCTAGCATATGAGAAAGAAGAAATGATCCCGAAGAAGATTCGACTAACGTATCAGTATATTAAACGTGTATTTTACCACCTAAAACACTAGTATTCATATCAGCACACACACATATGCATATTATATAACGCGTATTTTACCACCTATTACACATGTATTAATAGCCCACACTGACAGGTACAGTGAGATGCCATATTGCAATACAGAGTGAGTCATAATGATCACCGGAGCAAGCCATAACACCGTAACGATATGGGATACGGAAACAAAGCGCATGTTGATATAAAGAAAACGTTTCCAAGTTTTGTATGCGCGCTTGGCCGGTAGAGGGAGTTTTCGTCAGTCAGAATGCCGTGAGGGGCAGAGAAAGCTTACTGCGTTTTGGACTACGCAGAAACCGAGTCCATTATCGCAGTTCTAAGGCACTTTCGTGCTTGAATTGCAAAGGATGCACCGACAGATAAAACAATACGTCAATGGTACGATAAATTCTGAAACACTGGATGCCTGTGCCCTGGCAAAAGCCCGTCCGACCTGGTCCGTCGCTGGAAAGAATCGACCGAGTGCGGGAGGCCTTCCAACGTAGTTCCCGGAAGTCGACTAGGCGTGCCACACAGCAGCTGGAAATCCCACAGTAAACATTATAGCGTATCTTGCGTAAGCGTCTCCGTATAAAGCCATATAGACTGCAGTTAGTGCAAGCTTTGACACAAGATGATCACACTCGCCAGTTCCCATTTTGAAACGACATGCAGGAGCACATAGAGACTGACGTTTCACCAAGTGACCCGTGTTCAGCGACGAAGCAACAGTCCACTTATCTAGTAATGCCAACCGACATAACGTGAAGATATAGAGATTGGGTAATCCTCATGCCACAGTAGAATATCTCCGTGACTCTGCAAAGGCAAATGTGTTCTGCGCCATGTCACACTGCAAGGTTTATGGCCCATGTTTCTTTACCGAGGCAACCATCAACGGCAGCATCTTCTATGATACGTTTCAGCTGTGTCTGATGCCACAACTTCATGACGATAGTGCTGATTTCAGTCTCCAACTAGATGGGGCTCCATCCCACTTTCAAAGGGATGTCTGTGCCTATCTCACTGAGAAGTTACAGGCGGATTGGCCGTGGAACTGCCGACGATCGACTACATCTTGCCAGGCCGCCTCGATCAGCGGACTTAACGTCAAATGATTTCTTCCTCTGAGCTACATTAAGAACCATGTGTTTGTGCCGCCCCTTCTCCTAGATTTAATGGAATTAAAACAACGCATATTAGCACGGCTACCAGTCAGGGGAGCTAGGTAACTCTGGTGCGAGTGAGGGCTGAACTGGATTACATGATAGACATTTGCCGTGTCACGAAGGGCGGACACATCCAGCATTTGTAAGGTCTGTAAAAAACTTTGAACACTTCTCTTTCCATTCCCATTACCTATATTGCCCTATCCCTTTCCGTTACGATCTCTAGTGGTACGCTAAAATCCCGGAGATAATTATGACTCACCCTGTAATTTCCTTTCATAAAACATAAAAATATGCACTCCCTACCTCAACGAAAGATTACAAAATCAAATGTTACGAAATAATTGAAGGTTCCTGTTCAGTATACAACATTTAATTAAAAAAGCAAAATACTTTGGCTGCGTTACAGTTGTGTTTCAATACGTCCACCTTGCGTTTCGTAACAAGCTATAGCGCGTTGAATTATACACTCTTGAACACGTCTGACAACATTCCCGTTGACAGAGGCAATCGACGCATGCGCGTATGCAACCAGATCTTCCAGACTGTTGGATAGCGTCCGGTACATAAGTTCCTGTAAGCGACCCCAAAGAAAACAGTCTACGGGCTTAAGGTTTGGGAAACGCGGAGACCGCACCTCATCTGTTCTACCTTGGAAGGTGTTGCCGGACCTGTGCTCCGAAATAGAAGGTGCTCCATCGTGCTGAAACCAGAGCTCTAGACCAACGTTTAATGGGTCATCATATTACAGGAATTCTGAAAATTCTGATTGCAGGAAAACCTCAAACAGAGATGCGATGAGCCTATCAGGCAGCACGTAGGGATCGACCAGGATGTTACCAACCAAGTATATACGTTAATGCATCATCTGTACCGACGATATGATCGCCTTGTGATGTGAAGATTGACCTTACGTAGCTATTGTGATAGTCAAAGACCGCACACGGACACACACGACGGCTCGCGTTTAAATTTTCTTTGCTCTGTACAACACGTTCCAAGATGCAAGAATCCGTCTAGTAAGATTACAGTAACGATGTGCAATATTTCATGCGGGGAAGGTAATCCTCAGGTTGAAGATGTTGGACCCTTGAGTAATAGTACGGATGGAGGTCTTGGTCATGGAGAATATCGGACTCGGTGGTGTGACTGAATCCTGCTCGTCGTGTGTCCCCTCGCTTGCTATTAGTAGGATGAGTTGACCGTGGCCAGTACTACGCCTTTTACTGTAACTCTTTGTCCTGTACGTACACGTTGTCTGTCACTGGATGCAGTAGGTGCTACGTTACTCATTTCCCTCATCCGCTGATCTAGCCGTCGAACAGCATTTGTCGGAATGCAGGGCCTTAGTTATGTCCCAGAATTGGCAGGGAAAGTAACCATGTTGGAGGGGAGGGGGATCTGAATTCAAATAAAACATGTATTTTCCCGTGAATATAGATGCAAATTTTGCTTTGTTTCTTCGCTACCGTTTGTAAATTTACTTCACTATATAGCGAATAATTTATTCATGCCGAAAAGACAGCAATTGAATAAAATACAAATTATGAAGGAAGAGGAGAAAGAAAACTCTGAAACATTTTGAAATATAAAAAATTAATCACATTCTCTGAATTTGCTTGAGTTGCAGGTTCTTAATCGTTGATGGCAAAGTAACTCCCAACTGAAATGGATAAAGTATTTTTTTTTTAAGTTTACTGTTTTGGCGTCATTTCGTGAAAGCACGCAATGACAGTGTGGAGTTGTTCGTGTAGATTTTCTGCCATTTCTACTCCTCTTCTTCGGTTTCACTTTTTCTCCAGCTTTAATCGTCATTCTCGTTCGCTGGTATTCGGAGGTAGCCTCGACTTGCAGTGGTCAACAGCCAAAACCCTCCCTACGCATTTCAAAAACTAAGAGCTCTCAGATTCCCTCTAGGAAACCCCTTCTCCCTTAAACAAAGCATCGTACAAGTGCTACTACTTACAGCAAAGAAATTAACAGGGAGAAGTTAAACGCTCTCTAAGTTAAACTCTCTCTCTCTCTCTCTCTCTGGGACAACAATTTCCCTCTAGCACTATTTTCCAACTTATTTTGGCGGCAGTTTAACATTTCACAGTTACTTACCAAGTGATCAACAGTGTTGAGTCTTCAGTACAACTATGCCTCCACCTCTTCTTTTTCTTTTTAATCTTTTTTCTAATTCACTTCCAAATTTTACGTTCTCCAACAAATAAAGCGGCATTTCTCTCTTTCCTGACCTTTAATACTAAAAAGCCTCTGTCCATGTGATAGAACATTATTGGCGCAAATGTTCCTACTGATTCACATAGCGAAACGTCTTTTGAGCCATCAATGATGCGCGCTGTATCGCATCAATTTTTTTTTTTTTGTAGTGCAGCACACGAATAAATAAGGCAAAGTACTTATGCTTACAAGAAAATACAAAACTAGTGTTCATAAACCACTGAAAATAAAAAGGCAGAGTGTTTACAACAACTTCCATTTTCCAGAAGGGCTGAGGCCCGTCTAACACCCCCTGCTAGCTATAGCCTGTCAGGATGTTGTCTGGCCCTCTGTTAGCTACAGTCCTTTCAGGAAATTGTCTTGCGAGGCACCGTTCTGAGCGTGTGTGTGTGTGTGTGGGGGGGGGGGGGGGCAATAGCTTTTCTTCTACATTCACAGCAATTCATATACACATCACAGTACAGTACTCTCCTAGAGTCTATGCCATCCAGTAATGTTAATTTTGTAAAGATTACAGGAAGTAAAGAAAGACATATGGAAACGCAAAGAGAAAATTTACAGAATTGTCTGCCATTTACTTCCTGATCACGACGCACTCAGCATCAGGGCCTGTCTCTTGCACACTTAGTTTTTTTTAACGTTCGAGTACGATCAGTTTCAGAGCCCGGTAATCATCTCTACTTTATTTGCCTGTTAAGTCGGTTAACGAATAGGCATTTTGTTTCAATGACTTCAGGCCCAGTGCATTCTCGAAAAATGTGCGCTAGCCTTGAAAATTCTACTTCAACGCAAAGAAACTTGAGTGGCATACTGATTCTGATTGTACTGCGATATGTAAATTAGTATGTACAATGCGCAGACAAAAGGGATTCCTCCAGGAGCTCCATATATAAGGTTATATTTAAATTAATCGGAAACTTGAGACTTGATCGTATTGTAGTGGTTAGCGTACTCGGGCGCCAACCGGAAGACGCTGATTCGATTTCCGCTCCAGGACGACGAAATTTAAGTTTTCCGATATTATCTGACTTACCATTCATGTCATATTTACACCGATAAACGGATTCACAACTTCAAAATTTTTAAGGATAAGGTTGAGTTTGAAACTTTAACCAGAGTCTGGAAACGTACTTAACGATAAAAAACTATGAGGACTGATCTCGGAAAAGAAGTCCTCAACTGAAACACGTCAGTGAACTTTTGTTGCTTAAATGTACCCAAAGAATAATTCCCTGGCGTTTTGCGTCATTTCCTGAAAGCATACGTATTTAGCTTGATGAATACCGAAATCCACGATCACTTTCTCACTAACAGCGTGATTTTTTATATACGTGCAAAACCAGATTCCTTCCTTTGACAATCTCCTGCCGACTGTTGGTGTATAAAAAACCAAATGATTAGAGTTACAATCTTGGTGGGAAGGCAATGCAGATGGACTCACTGTGATAATTTCTTTGCTGTCCTTTGATGTCCATCAAAACATCAAATACAGCGGTGAATTTGTTAACATAACTGAGCGAGCATGTCAAAACTCATCTGAATCGAGCAGTCTCCAATATGGGATGATAAGATTCTAAATCTTACTTAGACATAAAGCAAAAATGTCAGTCGGTTTGAACCAAATTTTAGTCATCTTTAATTCTTTGCACCTCTTAGGAAAAATTCTAATGATAATACTGAGATTGTGGCTCGGTTTTGAAATGCTATGTACAAAACAGAATGTATAATGCGACCACTTTTTAAATAAATAAAAGACAAAGGAAGAGAAAACTACTGGAAGTGACAGTTCATTCAAGAGGTAATTCACTCATTTACCACACGGGAAAAATAAACATACTAGACATCCAATCACAAACTCACAAGGGCGAATTTTTCTGCGTACTTTTAAAGAGTAGAAGTCAGTTTTTTTACAATAAAATTTTTCACAAATTTTTACATCTATTTTTTCACCGAAATTTTTATACCGAAATGGTATATGTAAGAACTGCTTTATCACAGAAGTTGATTTGGTTATTATTCAGGAATTATATCGATCACGTATATCTGAAAAATTCTGAGTGAAACATCACGAAATCAGACATTTTTGGGACGCATAAATGAAAATTTACAAAACTCATATCAATATCATATCAACTGCGAACAGATACTGAATGAAAGACGCTTTCTTTAACTAAGAACATATTGTATATAAGTGTGCAAAATAACGTTATCGAAATGTTATATCAATATCATATCAATTACAAACCGATAGAAGAAGCAAGACGCTTTCTTGTTCGGTTTAACAAAGAATATATTAATAAAGTGCAAAATAACGTTGTCGAAATCTACCGACCGCAACGCAGAACAAAAATATGAAAATGTACTGCTAAAGTAGCTTTTCTTCTTCGCGCATGTCAAATATTTTTTTCAATACAATAACAAATGCAACAATAATTTTTAAGTTCTCACAATTTTTGCTGAAGACTTAATCAAAAGATTTCATTCAAACGGCAGAGAGAGAGAGAGAGAGAGAGAAAGCACAGCCATAGCAAGCAGCAGAATTCTGATTACTAGACATAGGTGTAGAGTTTCGTAAATCTCAGGTCATGCTGACCATGGACATCAACGAAATCGCAAGGGAGATTATGCACCAATTTTCTTTAAAATAAATATGAAACCAAATATAAATCTATTGTTATTAGGTACTATCCAGTAGTAAACTTTTGAACACTTTGAAAATAGGTTCCGATTTTTATTCAGTTCTCATACTTGTGAGTAAATTTGTAATATTACCAACAAAAAACGTTCTTGTTTTTCTTTACGTTTTTGTTTTAAACTTTTTTGTTTCTCAATAGCTCTGGAAGTTATTTATTGTATTGAACTTAGCACAAAATTATAACTGATATAAAAAATTTTATACTAAAATAATATACTCAACATCTCTTTTTTGTTGTTGTTGTTGGAGATTTCACGACCCCCGTGAGAACTGGGAAGGGAGGGAACCAATGCCATAAGACAAATATAACATCCATGTCACACCAGGATTCGAACCCAGACCTATCTCGGACGAACGGTCATAAGCTAGCTCTCAGACCACTGCGCCACCGAGGAAGCTAGAAACATCCATAAGTTATATTTACAATATAAAAATATTTACCAAAATATAATTTAGGTTGCTCCCGCAAAAATCAGGGCATACGAATCATGCCCTGATTTCTGAGGAGGCATGCTTAAGCAATGGAACACGCCTGTAGTTGGAGCCTGTGTTACTAGAAGTACGTGGGTGTTTAAGCATACCCCATTAAACAATTCAAGCCACTGTCTGGCCGTGGCAATCTACGCGAAGGCTTTCTGCTACGCCCTCCACAGAAAATAAGCAAAAGTACGTGCTCCGTACGCATGCAGCAGGCGGATGCAAAGTAGTTTCTGCTTGCATACCTTTGCAAAACTAGCAGCCGATGACGATAACTAACGTGCGAAGCAAAACCTCCAGGACCACTCGATGCGGTGAAACAAATTGGCGTTCAAGAAACAGACTGCGTTATGAAATACTGTAATTTTGAGAGCAGGTAGACTGTAATGCAAAATAAATATCCATAGTAATGCAGACATATATTAAAAAAATCGGGTTGAGCTATAGGAAATATATTGCCTCTCTTAGACAAATGTCAACTTCGCCACTCACCAGTATCGGTATAATTACACCACTGGGATTACAGGAAATGTTAAACCACACTCACTAACCCGTATGTGAGTTCAGGCCAAACACCCCACATTACTTCTAAATTCCAAACTTAGTCTTTAATTTTGGGCGGCAGGAAAGACAATGGCTACGGCAGCGACCAGTTCGACATGTTGGCAGATGATACTAGGAATCACTAGAAGTTCTGAGTATGCAATGCTTACATTTACCTTGAAAAACAAATATCGAGATAACGCCACACCAAAGAAGAAATTAACAGGGCCATAAAACTTGGTTGGAGAAGCATTTGAAAGAAAGAGTACAATTTTCAAGAGCAATTTGCAATTACGTCTGGAAAGAAAAGTGTTTAATCAATGCGTCCTTGAAGTTTTTACTTACGGATCAGGGACATGGGCTTTAACAAAAAATCAATATACAGATACTGCTGATAACTCAAAGAGGCATGGAGAGAGATGCATGCTTGGTGTAACCAAGTAAAACAGCAAAAGGAACACGTGGATATGGAAAGCGATAAGAGTGGATGATGTCATGATCCAAGTAAATCACCTGAATTTGTAGTGGACTGAACATATTACTTGAAGAACTAACCACCATTGAACAAATAGGCTGAATACTAAAAGTCATGAAAAGACCCAGAAGAAGACCATGTGGGGTGATGGATGGATGATTTGCGAAAGCATGCCGGAGTAATACGGAATAGAATTGTTCAACACTAGGAGTTGTGGAAGAGATTGTGGGAGTCCTTCATCCAGCAGTGGATTGAGAAGGATGGTTGATCGTGAATCGATGAACATTTCTTGGGGTATGAAATCACATAACTAGGGATTTACTGATAACAGATCATCTGTTCGTCAGGCCAAAGCTGTTTGATGAAAAACTTTCCAACCGAAATATAATTTTTCAAAGCGGATTTTTAGAAAAGGGAAATCTCCTTAACACCTTAAAATAAGAGTACAGAGTTACATGACATTTTAAGGTCTTGCAGAGTCTGATATTTGGTGTCCTACGTTAAAATAAAATTAAGTTAAGGTAAGCACCAAGAAGTTAACCTTCAACATTTGTAATGTACCAAGGTATCGGGTACCAGAGTGTATCTTACAACAGCATAGCAGAAGAAACGAAGGAAGAAATAAGAAACCATAACTGTTATAACTTCTTCTGGTTCGATTCACACATCCTTCAAAGGTAACAAAAGCTACTAAGAGTAGCCTTCATCTCCGAAGAAAGTAAAATATAATTGAAAAATACTCCCAAGACGAATTTCGTGTGGTATTGTTGCACAATCAGCTGAACGAGAAACGAATATGGATTATTCGGAGTTATGAACCGTACCAAAGAGCACTAAGAAGAAACCTTAAATAAAATAAATTCATGCGCGAGGAACGTAAAGCTGATATGTTTATATATCGTTATTGTATTTATACTTGCGGAATAGGCGTCTAAGTTTAAAAGCTTAGAGGTCATTATTAGTAAACAAATTCATTTCAGGCAATGATCACCCCATTTCTTCGACAGGAAATTGTCTACTAATTCCCTAGACATAAAAGAAATGTAGTTTTCAAAGGAAATGATTCTGAATTCCCTTAAATGGCATTTCATACTAACTTAATTTTCTGTCAAATATTGTTGACAGAAAAATAAGTTGAGTTTCGAATTTAATCTTCTATCATTTTTAGCGAATCTAAAAAGTAACAGAATTTCGTGAGTCCTAGAGTTAAGTAGCGAAAATGATTTTTAATATTCTACTTTTTGTTGCAACGGGGGATTTCAAACATTCTAAATCCTTTACCATGATTTGAGTAGTGGAAAGATGTTTGAAATTCATTTTCTATCGGTTTTTAAAAGCTACTTTAGTAATGAGTTTGAGGAAACGGGGCTTACAGAAGGACGAAATTCTGAAAATCCCTTTGAATACTTTATGATGCAACTTGCTTACGTATTTATCATTCTCTCAGGATTGTAGGGGAAGACGTCCAAAAAAATTTTCAAAAGTTGGAAAGTTTCACAGATTTTTTAAACCACATCAAAACAAATGATATTTTATGACAACTTCTGTAATCAAGAAATTTAAGTTTCATTTACTATAAAATATTTTTAGTCACAACAATGTGGAATTTCGAAGTAGTCGTATTTAGGATCCGCTGGGGTTTTTTTAATTTCATTGCCAAAGAGTTTTCAATAGTAAATTTTATTACGTCAACTAAGTTTTAGATTCATTTTATGAGCGCAAAAATACGAAAGTAAATAGTGAGATTTCAGAAATGAGCCGTTCTATGGAAACCATTTAAATACGTTGCATAAAAAACTACCAAAATTTCAAAAAAATATTTTTTGATAAAAACGTTGTACATTGTAATGAATACTACGAAAATTGGATATTGATTTGTTGTAAATTCAGTATATTTCATTCAAGATACATCTAATAATCTGAAGTAGAGGTGTTATGAAACCCTTATTAATTTATAATAAAAAAATTAAACTATTTTAACCTGAAAAATATCTATTTTTCCAAATTCCACTATTTGCTTACTATTCCTGAACTTTTTATGTGAGCGTTCTTAACTTAGTACAGCAATCTTTCGTACCGAAATATTAAACATCATTCCTATTTACAAACTTCGCTACCCTATAAAACCCGCAGTCTAATTACAGCAAGAAAGTAATAGGAAATTATTTCTAAGCTTCTCGTTGGACTCAGCAACAATTATCAATCAGATGCCATTTCCTTAAGTCAAAATCAACCTTCCATGAAAAATATTTTACATTTAAAATTTTACTAGTCCGAAATTCTCAATAATCTCAAAATTTCGTATTTTTCTAGAAATTAAAATTGATACAAAATGAAGTTTACGCTTCTATCCTGCAATAGAAGTAACAAAAAACTGCCATTTCGCATGATTGGAATAAATTAAATTTTATTTGAAAAGAATCTGAGAGATTTCAAACTTCTTCAGCAGTAAACTATCGTTCTTTAAACCCGATGTGGTTTACTGGAAGTTCTAGTAGTTGTGTTGCAATTTGGTGAAATCATATAAGAAAAATTCGACCAATGATATTTCCCTTTTTATTAGTATTAGTCCAAATGGCGAGCAGAAGTTTTAACTTCGCAGGTCTCCTAAATTTTGGGTTTATGTATGTTTTCATATGAACGCTCTTGAAATTCTTTATATTAAGCATTTATTGCTCTCTGCAATCTTTTTGGAAATGGATATGCATACATAAATTCGACGTCCACGAAAGAGGATCATATAAATGAAAGTTTCAATCCAACATGAATAAAAACACAACATAAATGCAGAATTTGAGATTTCATTTGTCGAAGCCATCCTACACGTTCAGCTCCCAATAACACAACAACTGAGTGGCTGCTTTCAACTGCAATTTCGTGCATTAGTAAAAACAACATATAGTCGTAGATTGCATTCGACAAGATATTGAATGAATCCTTCTAAACCCTCTGAAACATATACCACTCAGTCATGAGATGAACTTCACGTTAGCATTTTTCTTCCAGAATCCGTACTTTCCGTGGGGATCTCATAACCCCATTTAACATTTTCATGGCACTTTTCAACTACCCTCGCCGTTTCTTTTCTCGTAAAATAGCTTGCTGCACGAACTAAAGAAATTGCGCGTTTGTGGTGTATTATGCAAGTTTTACTCTAATGATATCCCTTAGGCATATTCAAACCTAATTCCTTTGCATTATCATCAACCAGTAAGACATATTAATTTTTTTAAGATCTTGTCCATTCATTAAAAATTTGACACCCTAAGACACAGAAAATTTTCCAGAAAATCCCGGTAAGCATTTTTTAGAAATAGTTACTTTGTCACAGCGAAGCGAATTGGTAGTTCTTCTGACGTAGTAAGCACATGATTAAGAAAAAAATTTGAAAAGCAAATAATGCTTACATATTTTGATATTTTGAAGCTAGCACTGAGTTAAATGCTTCCGTTACTTCAAACAGATCATAAAGAAAAGAAGAAAGTCAGGGTACATTTGAAATTGCTGAAGTCCATCTTTATGACGATCTGTCCTTTACCCCAAATGATGTGAGTTGTTCAGACCTATTATCAGGAAAATTTACCCTTATAGACGGTACACGGTTAATATATATGAATTTGTGGGAATGGCAAATTTCAAAGTCCTGTAGTGAAAAAATTCAAAAATAGTCTCGAGCAGCACATCGGGTTTTAGTCACAAACGACTCTTACCAAAAGTAAAACTCTTACTTAGCTAAATAACTTCTTTTATAAAAGAAAGATGATGCATTTCACGTAAATACAAAAATTTGAAAACAAAAAAAGCTAAAGAAAATAATAATTTCCTTAACAGCAAGAAAGTAACATCTGATAATTAATTAAGAATAAACTAAAGCCTAAGACAAAATCTGGGGTAGAATTATCCGGTGTCATTTTATTAATAATACCTGCTGATAAACGGAAACGCTAAAACTGCGAAATGAAACAAAAACAACAATAAAAAAATAAGTTCACTGAAAAAGATATCACGAACATCATCTTATGTGGGAAGCAAAGTTCAGAATGTTTTCAAACAAAATTTTAGTGTGTACGGCAGAAAATTTAGACTGCTCAAACATGCCTGTCGATAATGAAGAAAATCAGAAATTTCCTCCCACCGCGAGTCAAATCAACGTTACCAGGATAAATTTATTCACACACACACACACACACACACACATGGTCTTCAACATTTCGTGAAAGGAAATGGAGTGCCTGCACCACAGGACGCACATGAGATAAAGGCAGGTAGCCGTGTGAGCACGTGGCAGTGTAGTATAGTGGATAGCACTCGGAACTCTGGAGCAGAGGGTTGTGGGTTCGAATGCCGCTCGTGGCATATAAATGTTGGAGACATTTACTTCGTCATAAGACACTCTCTTAACATAAAGGAAAAAATAAATAAATACTCTGAACCGTGATATAAAATAAAACTGCTGCAGAGAAGTAATATGCAAGCCTTGTTCTAACAAGATTTTCAACACAAAACAATATTTCTCCTACAAAAATAAAAATTTAATGCTACAAAAATCAGTCAGCGAAAATATTTTCGCCCAGAGCAATCAGAAACATTTGTAGATGAAAAATAACCTAGAAGAACAAGCAACCAAATATTTTCTAATCTCAGGAAACAACCATTAATTATTTGCCAAAAGAAAGAAAACTGAAAAACATTAGATGAATTTGTAATTAGTAGTACATTTTTAAAATGAAAAACATTAAAGCAAATTTTATATAATAGGAGCTTTAAGATTCTCTGACATAAACATTAATATACACTACTTAATAGAACCACAAGTGCATTCCTTTTTCTTTCACTATTTAAAGAAATGTGGTGCATTTTGTTTCAATTGAAAAAATTAAATATTCTATTAAGGGCTGAAAACATATATATGGAGAGCGGATCGCTCAGTGGTCGAATAATCACAGGAGCGGGTTTCTGGCTAACATTCTTGGGTAACATGGGTGGTGCTCCCCGTCTTCCTGGAACCAGCGGCCTAAATATAGGAACGAACGATCGCATATGGTCCGAGATGATCATAGGGGTCGTTTAACTCTCTCCCCCAAAATGAGAAAAGTTATATGGTCCGAGATGAGCATATGGTCCGAGATGATCATAGGGGTCGTTTAACAACGCCTCCCCCAAAATGAGAAAAGTTGAAAAAAAGCAATGGGACTTTTCCATTTACGAACAAGTGATAACGTAAGATAAATAAATAAATAAATCTTTTCATTGCAATGTTACAGCTATAGAATTATCGTAATGTTTCAGTTGCAACAGCTTTTTACCGGTACAACCTCAGGAATTTCTGTAATCTTAAAAATTATTTCAATATTACATTAGAAGATCAACGATTGTTGCAAATACGAATCTAAATAATGTGCTAAAATGTACTATTGTCTTACTACACATTTTATCTATACAATCGCAACTGCAAAAAATAAAGATCAGGTTTGCTAAACGTGTCATATTTTTATTCCTACTGTCGTCACAAATAAAAATCGAATACTATATCTCTGCAGGAACAAGCAATAACACTTAGCTGATCCGAAACGCGACGAAAAAATAAATAAAAAAAAACAACTTAAATATGAATCTGAGCAGTAAGGATGCATTGCAACTAAGACTTTCCAAAGTAAGAGATTGGGACAAAAATGTACATTTTAAACACTTAGGAAAACAGAAGCATCACACATGCAAACACATACGCACCATTCGACTCTATCCTTGTACATTCCGTGTCCTCCACACACACACATGCATAGCATCGTACCCAGAAGCTTCAGAATGCAGCATTCTACATTTTTTTCGGAATTCAGTTATCTGTTGATATCAACACAACCCATGATGAAACAAAACGAAATGTTACTCTCTCAGCTGTCAAGCAACTCGTAATTTAGTGTTTATAAGTTATGAATCGATTTTAATGTTTATCTATAATGCTACGAAAACCAATTGAAACACTGATTTTTTTTTCCTAACGTAACGCTCATTCAAAGTCTCATAACTTTAGAAATATGAATTCAGTGACCGAAGATAGATATCAAAATTTGCAATACTTGAAAGGCTGTTCGAAATAATAAACTTGGTAAAATCCATTAAATAAAAATTAACTTGAAGGAATTATTTTGTGTTTGTTTAAAATGTGCGTTAAAATGCGAAAACTGCAATATATAGTAGAACCCTTTTATAAACAAGCTCGTATTTAGCGAAATCCCGGATTTAATGAACTTCTGCTTAATAGAATGTTAATTCAAAGCGAATTTCATCGTTTGTAATGAACAAAATTTAATTAAGTCCGCGGATTTAACGTGGGAGAGAACAGCTAATACGATCACTTTTAAAAAGCAAAGAAACAAAATTCAATGTAATTCCATATTTAACGAAGCAGAGAAAATCTGCTACGCACTGTAATGGAATGGAAAAATAGAAATGGTGGCATACAGGACAAAGTGCAACAGCTCAGGGGAATCTTGGTGAGCTAGTAGAAGAATGTTGATAGAAAAGCGATGGGGAGGGAGTACATCAAATGCTCAATAAGTGAGTAGGGCAATAGACCCTCTCCTCTACCCACATCAAGAGCTTATGTTTTGGGAGCATATTTTTAAAAATGTTTCCATATGATGCCTGTTTCAGGATTTGCTGCTACTATGCATTCATGTAAGTGCTTATTTTATTTTAATTTGTACTGCTGTACATAACTAATTAAATCTGTGAAGTCCAATTGTTATGGATATATAATATAAACTTTCACGTACGCATATTTTTATATGTAAGACTTTTCACCCGAAACGTCTGTAGTGGGATTTCCCTTTGCCCCGAGCTGCTCGTAATAAACGGGTTCTATTGTATTAATTGATTGATGTGGCTTTGCTTTAGTTTTAACTAGAGAAATTTAGGTAAGTTCACTTTAAGAAGAAACCCAAAACATATTCTTGATGAATACGAATGCTCTGATGATAATTCTTGAAGATAACAGGAGTGTGTATCTTTAAATTCATAAACAGGTACAAGAAAATACCAATACATCAAAAATCCTACAGAATTATTAGCATTTTTCTTAAGCACGTTCCTCCTTTTCACGAAAGCTGTATTTCGAAAAAGAATCGCATTTCAATACAATTTGATAATTGATTCTGATAAATTACGCTAAAACTTATGTGTTAATGTGGTAGACAAATACGAATTTTGAGAAGACTGCTGTACACCTTCTTTAAGAAGAAATTACATATGCAAATACATATATGAACGTACGAACGAATGTATGTAGAAAATAATGCATTTGAAAGTTCTACAGTTCTGTTACGGAGATTTTAGAAAGGCCTCGCTTCCAAGAAGAGGATATTTCAGCAGTAGGTCTCTTTGTCGTTGGCATAGGAAATCTTCCACGCTATCACGATGCTATCAGTGAAATAGTCATTAGTAGGATTCGTCAAACATCATTTCCCAGGAAAATGAGATACGTTGGCTAATGCTTTTTATTGTTATATGGCTTTATTATCCTTTGAAGCGATCAGTGGACTGTGATCAAAGGCGGAATCAGATTGCATAATTAGTTTATTGCTCTTCTTGGCGACAAGGCCTTTCCTTCAAGTGAGGGGTCCCAACAGAGAAGAGGGAGGCCTCCGAAAGAACATATTCGAAAGAATGAAAAGTTGCATAGAATTGGAGTTAGTACGAAAGTGCGAGTAATTAAGAAACAAAATAAGTAGCGAGAGAAGTGAAAGCTTTGAGAAATTAATCACCAAGATATTTCCAGGACAAATCAATAATAAGCATTAGGTAATACTACTACTACTACTACTACTAATAATAATAATAATAAAGGGTAGATTTAATATAACAAGTGCATTTAATACTTTTTCGTAACATTCACTATGAGCTGCGATTGGACAAAAATATCGCACCCGAACAGGATAAAAAAGTCCAATTAACGCTTCCTCCGCTTGGTGAAGTCATGTAAGTTCCCATCGAGGAGATGGAATGTGAAACTGAAGAAGTAATCTGGATTTTTTTTAAAAAGAAAGGTGTGAGGGAAAGTTCTTTTCCTTATTTGCATTTTTCAACATTCTTCCCAACCTTTGATGAATCTAAAAAGGGAAAATGAAAGCTTCCAGGTGGATGAGTGGTCAGAGACGTAGGTTTTGGGTTATTCGCTTGAGTCACAGGTAGGGCATGGGTGGTGCGCTTGTCTCTCTTCTCTGGAATCAGTGACCCCAGTCACGGACGTGCAACTGCTTATAGCCCACGGAGTTTCTCACGATGGTCATTAAACCGAGTAAAAAAAATAACAGGGCTGTCACATCTTAATCATTAAGTTTCCTCAATGAAAAACAAAACAGCACGTACACCATGTTACCAAAACTAGGAATGCTTTAGTTATTGTAAAAGGCGTCCAAAGTCTAAGAGTTTTAGAAACGATTCTTTCGTAAAACGATCGCATTGAGTAAAGTTAAAGTTTTTTTTTTTTTGTTAAATCTGACCGAACCAATACAATTTACAAGTTTACAGTGACATCACAAGAATATTAAGGTTAATATTTAATCATCTTAAGATAAATATAAATAACGTATATACATGAGTTCTTTCAGTATTTGTACTTGCATGAGTGTAGAACACAGTTTTTCGGTAGAATAAAATGAAATGAACCCTCCTGCTGGACAACAATAAATCCGATACTTGGCATATCTTCTATTTCCATACGTAGTTCTAAATTTATGTGTTTTACATTATTTTTATTGAGAAGCGCAACTTCTCTTGTGTGCATTTTAACCTTCAAACCTATTTTTTGAAAATCGTTGGCTTTCAGTTTACCCTTGTTTCCAGCAAAAATGTTATAAAGTCTCTCGAAAGCACTTCACAGGCATAAAGTATTTAATGTCCAGAAAAGGACTGTGTTTAATACCTTAAAGCTGAACGATTACTTTTGTAATATATATATATATATACATATCCCGCTGCCTCTTTTAAAGCTTTGTTTATAAAAAAAATTACATCAGTTAGAAGACAAAAGAAAAACACACACACGAAGAGCGCATTTTCATATATTTTGAATCTGCATGTCTCCAGTAACCTGGAATAACTTGTAATGAACCATGAATTACACGGAGAACATGTCCAAATCTTCAACTTAAAAAAAAATTTGCCGGGTACATAAGGAAATATTTTTTCGTTTAAAAAGGTGTAAAGAGCCATTTTCTTTGTTTTTGTATATTGAGAACGATATTCTCGATATTTTAGCAGCGTTTGATGTTTTTGTTGGAAAATATGAGAAGATTAATCTTTCATCAATTTTAAATTGTTAAACCACACAAATGCTTTAGCAAATTCAGCTAATACCTTGAGTTTGATATTTCTTGCATTCCTATGTTAAAATTCATATGAGCAAAAACTTGTAATAAGGAAAACAGGAAGTTATAACGAAAGAATACAAGAAGTAAACTTACAGTACACCAGAATCACAGTTTCTGAATGACAGAAACAGCAAACACTTGTTTACGAATTGGAAGAAATTAAACTTAAATTGAATGACGTAAACATTGAATAGTTAGTTACAAACGCACGAACTTTCTTTTCTTAAGAAGTAAAAAAAAGTGTGAAAAGTGCCGGTTTTGAACTTTCTGCAAACTTCAAGAATTCAAAACGAGTAAATTTGCGACACGAAAATTATTTAGTTTTTTTTTCTAATGGTGAAAATAAGCAACATCTTTTTTTTAGGCTGTGTAATTTGGAGTCCTAACGTGGTGTTTTTCAAGAGGAAATTTTTTTAATTAACTTTTTTTTTAATTTAACGCTTTTAAAGTCAACACATTACGTGACTGCTGTAGTGTGCATATAAACAGAAGTTAGTTACTTTTTTTTTCTTTTTTTTTTTGGCCAGTGAGTTAAAGAAGGATTAAGCTGACGTAAAGGAATTCTAACCCAATAGGATGCGAAGTAGGCGGGGCAAGCGAATGAAGTGTTACCCAGCGATGTCAAGATGTGGAAACGGACCTTCCCCAGAATAGTTCAATACCGAAACTATTCAAATCTATGCAAATACAGCATCCACTTCTTTGAAGAAAAAATAAAGAAAAAGAACATCGGAAACAAAAGATTTTTTTTTTCTTGTTACGAAAGAAAAAGAGACATGAGGGGGAAAAAAAGAGGTTTGAAGGAGAGCAGAGAGAACTAACCTTATGGAGCAGAGCTGACTCGACGCCGGACGCAAACTAAACCTTTCCGTTCCCTCTTCCACAGTTGTGTACGCTCAGCACGGCGGCGCTTTTTTCACGCGCCGCGTCACCGGGAGTTTTGAGTCAACACGCGACCGGCGGGCGAGGACGGCCCATCACTGGCGCAGCATCGACGGCCGAGTCAACACCTCCCTTCGAACCATGCGGGCTGTTCTTGTTTCGCGGGGGACAGGAAAAAAGAAGAAGAAGAAAAAAACTACCTCCCTCTCGCGCAACGCGCACATCAGAGGGGAAGCGGCCTTCTGTGTAAACGTAAGCAAACAACTTGGGGTAGCGTGCGAAACGCAAACGCCGCGCTGAGCACGCGCGCGCTTTGTGACGTCAGAAAGCTCCTCCCGCAGCGCGCGCGCAAACAATCCCGTCCCATAAACTTTACCAGCAACCTGATCACAGCTCATCGGAGGGACCAGTGGGAAAAAATAAAAATGAAAGAAAAAAAGAAGAGAATAAAAAGAGAACGGGGATGAGGATGAACAGCAAGTGATTCGGAGAGAACACGGTCTTTCTTGAGGAGAAGGTTCAAATACTATCACTGAAATATTCCACTGTCAAAACTTTTCATCACGCCCCCTTTGCTCATTTTTTCTACTGCTTTGAAATACCGACTTGATCATATCGTCATGAAAGATTTAGTGTAAAAGCAGAAGGAAATTGATACAACGTTAGAATAAATGACTAAAACATAAAGAATACATCACAAAATACGTTTGAACGATATATATGCTCCCAACATTTCCAATCGGCATAAGAAGTTGATAGAAAATATATAGAAAACACGCATTTTTCTTGTCAAAAATATTATTGCATACAAAAAAAAAAAAAGAAAAAAAAAAAAGTACTTTTCAGGGAATTCTGAAGTAACACCGCTCGCGCCCTTCTTCCAGCAAAAACTACGTTTCTTGGATTCTTCTCTGGTGTAACAGGTGCATTTCTAAAATAGTTTCATAATCATAAGGTTGTTTAATATATTCATCAAAGGTTGATATCCCTTGCTAGTACAAAAATAGGTAAAATCAGGAATGACCATTTTTTGAAACTCAAAGGTGCATACCGCGTTTCGCTTGAAAGCAACCTACTGGTAATCACAAAATAATTTACATACAAGTAAATATCAAAGCAGTTTGCTGCAGCTACCCGAAAAGGGAGAGAATATGACGTGAAAAGTTTGAAGTAGTAATTAAATTAGTGAGGTCTTATCAGGCATAAAACATATTGTTATGAAGGATTCATGTTTGCGTTCAAAATTTATTTTCCCGTTCTACGTTTTCGCTAAAACGTTTAGTAATCGTTTGAATTTTCCCTCTGCAATAGCGACAATAATGAAAAAATCGTTAAATGGAGTTGAAATTCATAAACTTACGACAAGAACAGCAACAAGAAATGACCCACCGTCAGAGTGCCTGATTTTAGAAGATATTGTAAAGAGCTCGTTATGTCGTGTTGTTATAGCCCCATTCGGGCTCTATATTTAAGCCTGATTGCAGCTCGTTGCAGTAAGTATGTAACAAAGGAATAGATGAGAAAAGTTTCAGTTTCAATTAATTTATTACTTGCTTAAATTTATAGTGCAGGTTATCACTGATTGGCCCTAGTAAATTATTACTTAGAGTTTTCTGTCCTTTTACTAGTTATTGCGTTTCTTGATTCCTCGCTTTTTTGTACTTACTCCAATTCTACGCAGGGCCGCATTAAGGAGGGGTCTACAGGTGCTTGGGGCCCACCATAGTCAAGGGCCCAGGAGGCATGCCTGGGCAAATTATATTGTAGATAGATAAGTAGAAAGAGAGGTTTATAAAATAATTTGACTTTTGTCTCGTATGATTTCCACTTGGTCAGAACCATAGGCTGGAAGACGAACATATTTCAAGGTAGTGACTCACCAAGGGTCAAGGTTTCATGCCACTGTGTACAGCGGAGTCGGAGAGAGTTTCAGCTTTTTCACTACAATCCACCCCCACCTCCCACTTTGCACTGGGAAACCGTTTATGTTCGAAGTCCCCTGTGGCATCGTATAACATAACAAAAAAGAAGCACTAAGAAAAGTATACAATGCTAAATCATTAAAATATCCAAGACAAAACCTAGGAGCTTTAAGCTTTTAACTCGTGTTCTTATGAGAACAATGAAAAATACAGTGACTTCTTATGAAAACTCTGCAGATAATTTAGTAGTTACAGTTTTCTGTTTAAACGGACTTTATAATGATCCCATGTCATAAGTTATTTGGGGTCTCCCTCAGATGTCTTAACCTAAGGGTCCAGTAAGGCCTTAATCCGGCCCCGATTCTACGTAACTTTTCATTCTCTTGCCGTTCTTTTTCTTGGAGACCCGAAAAAGTGCTCCTTCTCAGACAATCCTAGGGCCACCTCTCTCTAAATTTCTGTGTTTTTCGTGTGACCTCTGGGTCGTCTCCCCCCCCCCTCTCTCGACTCTTTCCTGTCTCGACCCATTCGCTTGAAGTAGAGAGCGTTCCTCTACCTCAAGAGCAATAAAATCATTTATCCCTCTCGATGAGCTTTGGGATCACAATGTATTAATCACAGCGTAAGCTGATGAAATCATAAAAAAAATGAAACACTTGGTCAGCTTACTAAGTTTGATTTCCATGGGAAAGGCTGCTGCTTTACAGCTCTACTGATGACCGTTGGCGATAAGCATCTTCTTGAAAGTGTCGTTGAAGTTACCCCATATCGGACTAACAAAAGAAATACCCTCTGTTGAAAATTCCCTACTTAGACATGAATTAAATCTGAAACTCAGTAACAATATACTTCTGTTCGTACGTTTGTCAGTACGGTTATTTCAGTTCATCATCATTTTGGGAAGAAGGTAAAGTGAAAGACAAAGCTCCTTTAAAAGGTCCGAAGACAAAGAAGTGGACGTAACGTTCACGGTGTTGTGAGCTGTGAAGCTTCTACTTCGCTGCCGTCCTGTCCGTCCCAGTTCATAATAAATGACATTGTTTGTATGTATACAAAGTTAATGTTAATACAACAGAATTGCAGACGTATGCCAAACGTCTAAATAAATTGAACTTTGGGCCTCTATTTCCAATACAGATGCATTTATCTGATTTTTCATAAAATAAGTAATGCTTTGAATGCAAATTCAGAAGACGCAGTAGGAATTTGCAGTACCACGAATCAAAAAATAATATGCTAATATTTAATAAACTTCCTTCTGTTACTGAAATTTTTCCAAATGCATCCAAAGTGATCAAAATAATTCAAAACAAAGCAACCAAAGAAAGCAACTTCTTTCACTCAAAATTGAGGCATGGTTTCTTCTAGCTTGATTCGTCATGTTTTGAGCGAGCGTACAGAACAACGGTAAGAACGCTAAAGACCCCCCCCCCCCCAAAAAAAAACAAAAACAAAGCAACAACAACAACAACGTAGCGCTTCGTTTTGAGAAAATTCTGAAATTCTGGTGGGGAGCCTTTGTTATCATATGGACCGTCATGTTCTTAAAAGGGCGCACGAAGACACATTCGCACAGTTTCTAAAAAACGGCAACAACTAAGAGGAAGAACAACGGAAATGAACCTTCCCTTGACTTATTGGATTGTTTTTTTTTTTTTTTTTTTAATGAGCTTTTCGGAATCTGCGTACGCATACTGAAGGAAGAAGGTGATAAAAATCAAAACCGACAGTCCGAACGTTATGTCTGTGCTCGATTTCGACCACAGAATTATTGGCATTTCCTGGGAATAATGGATAAGAAATATATATTTTGTATATTAAAAAATAATAATCACGCTCAGAAGAAACAGAACATCCAGCTTCGATTTTGACTTTTATTATGAACCGACCGCAGTACCGTACCTTGTTCCTCCTGATTCGCACTGCACAAAAGAGTACAAACTTTCTGCGTTTAGAGCATGGTTCTATAGAGCATATAACGTATGCAAACCCGACTACCTAAATAATAAGGAAATTGATAATATTTATAGCAAAGGTCTAAAGGCTGGATATAAAAAAGATGACATAGACAGAATACATATAACTATAAGAAATCGTATAATGCCAGCAATAACGAAATCACCTAGTAAAACGGTGAGATACGCAGGATCCATCACATATGTTCCAGGCTTTACATATTGGTTAAAGAATTTATTACATAAATACAACATATTGATAGCACTAAAGTCCCCGACACCGTTATCACATATGATATCAAGTTGCAAGGAGAGACAGTGTGAGAAAGAAAAGGCAGGTGTGCACGCTATACCGTTGGTATATCCTGACAACACGGAAAATATATATATCGGAATGACAAAGCGATCCTTGGACACTAGATATAACGAACACGTGCAAAGTGTCAACCAGGACATGCAGAATACAGCATTCGCCAGAGAAGTCGTGCATTCATCGGCTGCTTCTCTATGGAATAGTATTAGAAGAATTGCCCCATACACGAACTTTAAAGAAACTGCCATCAGGGAAATAGTCGAAATTCTATCCAGCAAACTAGCGTGCAATGATATAGTTTCTACTGAACTACCAAGAGCTTGGCATGCGTTATTAAAAGATAGCAACACATCGCGACACATCGCGACACACCGTATAATTGCGTGATGAAAATTCGTGTAATACGCTCGTGATGTCACCCGCGTTATTTTCAAAAATCATCTTTGTTCCTTACATGTTCCAATTCCCTGCATTTTTATGCCTTGAGAAAGCCTCCCAGTGGAGTGCGAAAGCTTGGCGAATCTTTGTACTTACTACGCCGCAAAAATAAACGGATTTAATACGCAATTTGCGTCTCTTTAATATTCACAGTGTGGTGTATTTATAATTACGTTATAAAAAACGAATTTGCAAAATTTTCTTTACTAAAAAGCCATTTATACAATAATGCTCACTACCTAGATTTTCAAAATTAGCTGAAACATTATCCATATCGCCTGAAACTGGAAATCCTTAAGGAGTAGAACCTTTGACATTTATGAAATTAGCCCATGATCTAACAATTTGAGCACAGTGTTTAAGCTAAAGGTGCCCAGTATTTTTAACCTGAACGACGCGAAAATAAACTGGAATATTTTTTCTGCCTGGAGCCCAAATATAAATTATTTGAGTATATTAACCTAGAGCAATAAGAGAATACTAGTCACCGAGACAGGGCAATGTTTGTATCGCGAAGCACGATCTGTCGGTCATTCTGTAAGTTGTTCTTTGTTACCCTTTTAAGAAGTGAACTGAGTAAGTTTTCCTCGCAAAAAGTGTACTTCACTATATTTCATAATTCTGTATCTTGTGCTTGGAATTTACGGGGAAAGAGACTGACAAATATAGGACAAGAAATCAGAGGAGTCATTGAAAAGATTACAATTTAAGAAGACAGATGAAATGAAGATGGTAGTAAGCGTGATAAAAAGGTTCAGTTAACATTTAAATATTCACGTAATGGTGTTATCCTTATTGCTCCTGTAATTCATTTCCAGCTATTTCTAGTTGCTGCTCACGCTTTTTTCTGTCACGAATTCAAGTGACCTGTTCTTATCATATAGTAGGAATACTGTTCCATAGTTAGCCGAGAGGCAGCATGATTTTTAATCGAAAGTATATATGGTAGGATATTTTTTCCGGACAAATGATTTTTTTGGAAACTCCGCAGCGGTTAGTAGACCGAAATCTCAAGTAAAGGTTTCTCATGCCGAATGTCGTCCCAGACTTCATTTCTTATATAGCATCTGAACAAAAAGATTCAGGCAGAGGGTACGAAGTATTTGCACATTCCATTACACGAGATAGATGTTTGTTGGTCATATCTCATGATCAAAGGATAATAATTTACATGCTGCAAGTGCAAATATAACTTTTAAAAAAATGGTGGACATTCTAGGATCTGTACATATTTGTTTCCGCATAATATTGTTAGATATTGGCCATTGACGCAAAAGATATTGGCCATTCTTGAAACATTTTCGTGGAATGGAGGGCTATTCTTTGACAATGAACATTGACACTGATCATACATAGTTGCAAAACTGGAGATCGTTAGGAGTATTTTTAACCACCGGTTGGTGTACAAGATTCATGTAGTAGTTATGAAAGCCTTTCGGTAGTATACATTTGTACATTCCGGGAACAGGACCTAAAATAATATGAAAGAACTAGGTATTCAGCAACTTCTCTTTACAAAGTAATAGTAAAGAGAGAAATTAGGAAGATGAATTTGAATGATTTGTCTGGTCAGCAACAATATTGTAGTCATAAAAAGCAGCATTACTTGAGCTTTAACATAGGGTGGAATAGAAGGCAACATTCTAAGCTTTACGTCTCAGTTTTCTGCGATAGAAAATTGGTGATTCAAGCATATACCCGATAACATTACCAATCAACTTTACTCTTCGCTAACGTCCTATTGCTCAGACGCTTGCAAGAAGTAGTACTCAAACCCACAGAGAAATCGACCTTAGATATACCATGCGATTGCTCCCCTTTCTGCTACATGTGGTGAATTTCTCTTTTCGCTTAGCAGAGTGCAGAGCCTGTCCCAGTGAAAAATTACGATATTGTAAATCCTTGTGTGACGGTGTACAAGTCAGATGCGTATTTAGAGGGGGAGCCAAGGGAGCCTTGGCCCCCGAAAGTGTTTCATTTTTTTATGATTTTGGTTAAAATGCGACTTACATTAGAAAAAAATGCCTTAATTTAATAAACATACATCAACTTACATTATAAAAAATGCTTTTCTTTTTTTTTCTTTTTTCATTAACTGTTTTTTTTTTCTTGTTCTGATGAATTTTAAAACCTTCCATTTTTGTGACCCCCTCTCCGAAAAAAATTATATATATATAAATACATTTTGAGTGTGTTTTATGATATTTTTCCTGTATTCCGTTGAGTTTTCTACTTTTCCCAGACAATCAGCTATTATTTTTCTTTTGGGAGTTTCGATTGGTGGGTTGGCGTTTTCCGCGGAAGAATTTTTATGCGGTCCAGTGTTGGGCATCTTTCGTTCCACGCCAGAGGGAGTTCCGCGGATCTTTCAAAAGGTCGCCATGTTGTTCGTCTTGGGGTCGCTTAGCTGTGCCTTTTTCCCAGGTCAATTTTTCGTTTTTTATTTTCTCTTTGGTACCTTTTAAAAGTTTTTTAGCGTTTTAAAGCTTGCTGACGTTCATTTTTGTTCATTTAGTTTAAATTTTAAATTCGGGCGTTTTTCTCTCTGGCCTCTGGGCTTGATTTATTTTTGGCCTTTGTTCCGGTAGCGTCACCAAAGATGGTAAGTAGCAATTAAGATGGTAAGTAGCAATTGAAGAAATAATATGAATCTCCAGCATTGTGCGGAACTCCAAAAAGCAACCTGCCAAATTGGCTTGGCAGTTAACGTGTGTGAGTCTGGAGGCATTCGAGGCCGCTGTGGTGTAGCGGAAGCATATCCGGCGCGTAACTGCAAGACCCCGGATTCGATTCCCGGTGCCGGCCAATGAGAATTTTTCCGTGACTCACTTATAAACGTGGAAAGAGTGAAGACCTTTGTTTGATGTTCCTGGTCCACGTCGGGTGTCTGTGTTGATAATTCTTAATAATTTCACCTTTCAGAGCTTTAAAGGTGGTTTTTGATATCTGGGATTCTTTGCCTGACTTACATTTATGACATAGCAGAAACCCATTTTCAACTAGATCTTTTTAGAGATGAGTTAATGCTGTGTTTTGCTGGTCCTTGAAAAAGGCAAAGCTCAGCATTTTCAAAACTTTCTGCATTCTTGCTTGTTCCTCTCTGCTTGTTTGCATTTTTTTCTCTTGCTCTTGGCTCCCGTTGAATGTGCTTCTTACTTTTGAGTGTTTTTTTGAAAATTCTTCTCTGCTGCTTTTGAGCGTTTGGATTTTCAGGGGGTTAATATTTGTTAAGATATTTTTTGAAAAGGTTTTATTTTAGAAAGTTTTTTAAATTTATTCATTTTTTGCTGGTGTTTGTTTTTTAATTATATATATATGCTCCTGGCACAAGCGAATGAGTGTCGTTGCTAAATTAGGACTATTTCAACGTGAGGTAAATCTGTGATGCCTTCTAGCTGTATTCTACAGTGTCTGGTACCTGTTAAGTGGATTACACGAAGTCGTTGGTGATCATGATCATGATCATATGTAGAGGATTTTAGGAAGAGAGTGTCTGACC
The DNA here is from genome assembly GCA_039090855.1 of Macrothele yani. Classification (NCBI taxonomy): domain Eukaryota; kingdom Metazoa; phylum Arthropoda; class Arachnida; order Araneae; family Macrothelidae; genus Macrothele; species Macrothele yani. Next base: position 85,390,330 of record CM077003.1, on the reverse strand, counting down.
CCAGGTCTTAAACAACCCTTAGAAATAGGAAGCTAGGAAATTTGGGCTAGAGTGCCCGATAGGAAAGTGACACGGAAGCGAAGTAGAAAGGGGAGGAAGACGCCCTTATTTATTACCGGGGGGCCAGTACCCGAGGTCCGACGGCTTAACGTGCCCATCGATGGGCTTAACGTGCCCATCCTGGCACAAGCGAATGAGTGTCGTTGCTAAATTAGGACTATTTCAACGTGAGGTAAATCTGTGATGCCTTCTAGCTGTATTCTACAGTGTCTGGTACCTGTTAAGTGGATTACACGAAGTCGTTGGTGATCATGATCATGATCATATGTAGAGGATTTTAGGAAGAGAGTGTCTGACCCCAGGTCTTAAACAACCCTTAGAAATAGGAAGCTAGGAAATTTGGGCTAGAGTGCCCGATAGGAAAGTGACACGGAAGCGAAGTAGAAAGGGGGAGGAAGACGCCCTTATTTATTACCGGGGGGCCAGTACCCGAGGTCCGACGGCTTAACGTGCCCATCCGACGCACGGCGGATATTTAGTGGATCGAGCGTTCGCACCTGCCTGGGATCGAACCTGAGACCCTTCCCGCTGCAGTCACGAACGTTGCCCACTCGGCCACCCGCGGCGAAGACGTTGGTGAACCTCGACTGCGCAATATATATGATGCACAATGAGCTTGGAAGTCCTGACACAGGCCCCAGGGGAAGAAGAGTCAGACTTGTTTATAATCAAGAGTCTCTATCCCGAGACCAGCGGCTTAGCATGACTGCTGGACCACTGCGGATGTTTGGCGTTAGCGGGACATGAACCAGATAACCTTCGGCGCAAAGTGTGTGCAATAACCACTACGCTATTCCCGGCTTTCTAGGAAGTGGCGTCGATATATGTGACTCATTGTGACCAACGTGACATAGATTTCGATTATGTTGGTAGTCCCCGCAACTGTTTTAGTTAAAGTTCTTCTGCCCAAGAATTAAGTTCACCATTGGTCTAGGGTTACATCTCGGAAATTAAGGGAATAAGTGCCATTCCTATAAGAAAGCAGAGGAACTCACATTAGTGAAATCCGATTACGCTAAAGGCTCACGCGTTTTGATCATAAGTAATTTGTTACCGCCTCTGCGATCTCTTATCCTTCAGTGAAGTTCAGTGAGCCACCTAGGTGAAAGAAATCAGATGTACGCAAGGTACGGACCATGAAATGGATAACTCATAATTTTCCAAACAATTTTATTCAGCCGGGACATTGCTTTCCCTTTCGTATGCGGTGTTGCGCTGTCATGCAGCTATCGAACTTGTTTATTCCGTAGTCTCCCGCGTCGTGTCGTACAAATTATTTCTTTCGTCTTTCCTAAAGCCCGAATGTTACAATCTTCATTAATGGTTTCCTCACGTCGTAAAAGTTCAACCAGAAAAATGGATTTCCAGAACACTGTCATCAGTCGCGGAAATGGTTCGCTTAAACCTTTTTTTTTTTTTTTTTTTTTTGTCCAACTGGTAACCCAGGATCAGGGGCGGATTGGGTCGATCAAACCAGGCCGCGAATTTTAGTCTCGCAGTCCACTATAAAAACACACATACATACAGGGAAATGCGTCGTAAATTTCTTCATGAACAGAATTCTGTTAGATCCTGGATGAAGTAGAGTTGTTGAAATATGCATCAAAAACCGAATTCAATTGTGAAAAAAATTTAAAAACAGTTTAACGATGAAACAATTTTACAAATCTTTTCGTGATTGAATGAAGCATCAAACCACACACAAAATGGGGTGTTGTATCTGATTATAATTTTCCTTTAACAAATTTGATTTAAAAAAAAACCCAGAAAATATCAAAGACCTTATTTCCAACCAAATCCTTATGAAGATCATTCTGAAAGTTAAAATGTGCACATGCAACATAGAAATTTCTCTAAGCAATAAAATTTTATATTTATTTGCTCAACTGATAGCCTACTGCGCAATGGTATTAGTATGTTCTTGATTAGAGACCTTTTCTAATTCTACCCATTATTTTGACCCATGAGTTAGCACTGGTAAACTTTTGTTTCTTATAAGATGCCTGTGCGTATGACATAAATTTCGAAATATCTCTGCGGAAGAACATATCTCTCTGTCAGTTAGTGGATAAGTGCGTGGGAACGATTGGCTATCACATGAGAGTAGGGCACGCCAATGACCCTGGGTTCCGAAATCCAACAATCTACGTCTTACTGTAGTTATCCTTAGCTTAATTAATTTATAACAACTTGCTTGGTCAGGTGGACCTTTTTTCATAAAAGTCCAGAGAAATTTGTTATTCTATTTTGGAGCCAACGTACAATATAAAAAGAAGGAAAAGTTAATTAATAAAAAGTACATCAATTGCACTTAAAATAGTATAACTATACTATCTAGTAATCTTGTAACTATACAGCAGTAATCTTCTGGAAGCCGTAAAACAGTATAACTATAATATTTTAAAAGGAAAAATTGTTGTTGTTTATGTAAATATCCTTTCAGATAGAAATGAAACTCCAATGAAGTTTATCATTATATTATTCATAAGAACCAAAATAATTATGCGTCCTTTCCAAATAATCCAGAGAACAAAATAAGAGAAACTGGGCTATTTCTCGAATGGTCCATCGGGAACTGTCCCGGTATCCCGGTGGGCCAATCCACCCCTGCCCAGGATGCTTTTATATCATGGAATTTATATTTGAAACAGGAGTGGGATAGTGTGGAACAGCGGTGGGATAGTCTTTCGCCGCACGTTCACGAGAAAATGTTCTTCCGTTTTACGATTAAACAAATTTTCAAAAGAAATTCCCAGGTACATCTTTTTGTACTGTACTGTCAAATGCTTCGTTCCCCCTCAAGCACAGACATTTCGAAAATTCAAATGTTTGTGAACAGTTCCGGGAATATTTATCTCGATAATGTTCACTAGAGTCGCCATTCTGATTTTCAGTCTCCTGTCTGAGATTTAATGAAAAAAAAAAAAAATTCAACAGCAGAAATGATCTGAAGTGTTTGAACTTCTTTCTCGAAATTCTTCCACCGTTAAAATTGTGAACACTAAACAGATTTTTCTTTTTTTTTTTTTTTTTTTTTTGACCAAGCTTCCGGACCGTACACAAAACAAATATCAAAGTGAAATTCAGCGCAATTTAAGCATTTAAAGTTGCAAGCACCACCTCTTTTGTAGGCGCTAAGTATTGAGTAACCATGATAAATCTCTCAACGCGCGAAGAATTAGCGTCAGGCTGCTCAAACGTAGCCGACAGCTTGTCCTCACCGCAAAATCACGGGGCTAAGGGAATAGTCGTTTGCTGTAGAAAAAAAAGAATGTGTATCCTGATTTTGAGACAACCCAGTAGACATCGCATAATCTCCAGTACTCGCGTGTAAGAAAAATTCGTGGATGTCTATGGACAGAGTTCTTTACAGTGTGTTGAAATAGCTTGAAAACTAGGTGGCGAAACCGATGGTGGGATTTACAACTTTATGCTGCCGTAACAAAGATGCTGAAAAGGCACTGCGCTCTCAATATTTTAAAATAAAATAAACGAATCACTAGTCAAATGGTTAAATTTAACTTGTTGAGCCTTCAGTGATACGAGAAAGAAAAGTATTATGAACAACCAGGTCAAGATCCAAGAATGTTCAGTTTATATTAAGTACATTTCTCGGAAGTGATGGATACAGCATCATTTATTCGAAAAATCGAATTCAATAATGCAGTAGAAAGATTATAAGTACGACTATTGCTTTGTTATCAGAAAATTGTGACTCGAAACTCAAGGTCATGACCTACAGCAGTAATCTTCCGGAAGCCGTTCCGCTTAGCTGAATAGTGAATACTGCGGCGGAAGAGTTGCCAGCTCTAATGAAAGCTTCTCACTTTCACGTAATGGTAGGGGAATTGCAGTTTGCATGGTTAATAAACGGAGCTGAAATGATGGGAGCGACAGTTTTATGCTTATCCGGACCGGTTCTTTAGCTGCCAAAATTTTCAGTATCATTCCTGATCACACACTGAAAATGTTCCTGTTTATACTGTGACCAATATTAGACCTGGGACAAAACGACCTTTCTAAGCCGGCGCGAACATTTAAGTGCGACCGACAAAAACCGAAACCAATGGGGCATATTGCCTTTGCAGGTGAATTATTTCTTGTTGCGAATTAATTTAACTATTCTTACATCATGAGTTCTGTAACTTTTTTGAGGGAAAATCCTAACCGAAAGTAAAATACAGAGTAAATGAGCGAGCGCTGAAGAATTTATCAGCACGCCACAGCAAATTGTGGCGCCGCTTCCATTCCTCAAACTGTAGATCGAACGGGAAACGTGAAAAGTGAATTGGGAGGTTGCCTCACAGAAAATCATGAGTCTCCAACAGTTCTTACGCTCCTGAGTTTCTGGCATGGAATAAGTGTCCCACAGTGCCTGTGATGTTATGGTCGTCCTGGAGTAAAGTTATCTCATGATAGCATTATTGTATGGCAGTCGAGTTCTTCCGTCATAGTACTACGGTCCGGCAGCCATTTTGTTCCGTGATAGCACGACTCCCGGTAGTCGAGTTGTCCTGTGATAGTGCTGTCTTTCGGAATTGGAGTTCTACGGGTGGCGGATTCTCTCCCTTGGTAGTATGCTGCAATCCAGATATAACATGTGACGTACTATAGACGTGAAGTGTCCAGACAACAAAATCTGCAGCGAGACATTCTGTCCGTGTTGCTCAGTTGGGAGAGCGACTTACTCCGGAGTGAGGGGGACACAGATTCGATACCCATCGCGGACGAACTTGTGTTTTCACATTGGCGCCCGATTGTGGAAAATGGATCCACTGCCCGTTGGGTTCTTCGAAAAATGTGTGATTGTTCCACACATTGTTTGTAATTAATGAAAAATTCCTACTTCGCTTCAGAAACAAAAAAAAAAAAAAAAAGTGACAGGGAGATGATGAGACGTACTGCAGAGGCAAAAACATGTGTCAAGACGACAAAATCTGCAGCGCGACATTCTGTCTGCGTAGCTCAGTTGGGAGAGCGACTTACTCCGGAGTGAAGGGACACGCATTCGATGCCGTCGCGGACAAACTTATTTTTTCACACATGGATTGGATTCCTCCGCGCAGTAGAAGACTGCTCTCCAATTGCGTGTATACTGTCCGCATTTTCTACGAAATTGTTCCTTTGCAGAAGACTGGATTTCGGGGTTTCACATCTTACCAAAGCAATATCTTGCATAAACAACCCGGGGAGAGGGGATTGTTATCGCTTTAAGATAGGTACATTTTCTAAAGCACAGACGTCTTGTAACGTACCAGGAGATGTAACGTACCTGCCAGAAGGACGCACACGACATAAAGGCAGATAGGAATCAGAATAAAACGTCCGCGTAGCTCAATTGGTAGAGCAACTTATTCCGGAATGAGGGGATCCGGGTTCGAATCCTGGCGTGGACAGAAATGACGGAGAAATTTACTTCGTTATAGTCTAAAAAAATACACTATATGACGGCGGTTTTGAAACTTTCGTTCACATAAACAGCACGTCTCCTTCCGTGATGCAAACAAAATCGCGCTTTCTGATAACCAGAAGCAGCAAGTAAGTATACATTTATTTGCTCTGAGTACATGATCCACGATGTAGGGAACAAGATAAATCCATTATGCTCGCCCATTTCCTTACACAATCTACAAAACTTGAGAAAGAGATTTTCGCAAGAACGTGTGTTTTCTGGTATATTCCGCAGAAATCATAACAGTATTAGTTTTGAAGTTTATCTTAGCAAAAAAGTAACGAAAGGTGTAAAAAAAAAAAATGTTCTCATTCGTTTGTGGTTTTGCTACAAAGCATTTTTGCTCACAAGTCACTGTTACGAAGTGGAGTAACAAAATTAAAACAAAAGACGCACACGCACAAAAAAAAAAAAAAAAAAAAAAGAGAAGGAGAGAGAGAGAATAAGTTTTATGGTCTAAACTTCCTTGAAAGTTTTGAGCAACAATGAAGCATCTACGTAATAGGGGAGCTACTAAAAAAATAGTACAGGAAAAGAAAAATGAAAGCCGCATTTGTCTTTCCCTTTTCGGTTTTATTACCTTTGTTTCCAGTAAACGTGAGAAGAAGAAACGGATGGAGTAAGAAGAGAATCAAAGAAAGAGAGACTTCATCTGAGCGAATTCTCGGAGGACTGCTGTTCAGACTGAAAGGAAACATATGATTTGGGTTGTCAACTTTTTCCGGACCCGGGATGCTAGAATCGAGGATTTCGGCGGGATAATTAGTGCCGCCCACTGGGGTAACATCGGGGCGACCAGAATGGTGTCCTCCTTGTGCCTGTTAGAGGGATCATGGCCCCGCCGGGACGCCAGCGGAGGTCGTACCAAACTCCCGCGCGACCACTTGAGACGACTGCATCGGTCAGAACACTTAATCCTGCCCTCCGCCACGATCGGTCCCTGCTGGCGTGTCAATCACAGAGGAGGACACGCCCCTCACTTCCAAAGGGGTCACATACTGCTCCAGGAGGTCATTCTGATGTATCTCTTTCGCTTCCTCTCCCTTCTTCTTTCTCTCTCTCTCTCTGTGATAGAGGCAGAGATGAGTGAGAGCGCAGCAGGGAACAACACCAAGAGAAGGAACAACGACAGCAGAGAACAACGCTTGACTCGAAAGATCTCCCTCTGCCACTTCATATTGACGAGCTCACCCCGGAAACCGGTATTAATATTGCTGTAAATACGTCCTCTGTGTGCAATGTGATGAGTAACGGAATGACTGCAGAAATGTCGAGAAAGGCATTTTCAATACTTTGTGCAAATTACAGTGGAAGATTAAGACAGATGAAAGGAAATAGATATAAAGCAATTCTTCTCAAAGCTTAACGCTTTCGGATTACGGGTTTTACCAAATGACAGCTTTGATTTTTACTTCACACAAAAGCAATGGAGGAATTAAAATACATTTTTTGCTTATCTTGTGTTTAACATAGAAGTGACATGTGAATGCCCACTGGAATAATCGCGACAAAAATAATACATCAAACACAATAACAAGCTTCGTTACAAATCATGAGTATTCCTCCTAAAATAATAAAATGAAATACTGTGGTGAAATTTCCGAAATACTCTTCGCCCCATCACCATAAAGTTCAATATGTTTAAAAACTATTTTTATGAGGAGACTGTGCTAAAAGAAAGTTTAACGTTTGTGCTCGTGTAAAATACGCAGAAATAAATTTGAAATGAGTTATTTATGAAATTACGAATAACGAAAATAGAGGACGAATTTTAAACATAAGAGGAAGTACAACGTTAAAATAAAGTAACGTAATTTTTAAATAAATCCTTCTTTCGCTCCTGCATCTTGCCAAATGCACTCTTGAGGAAAAATTTCAGTTTAATGACAAAACAGTTGTGCCATTTTTAAATAAATTCGATATCATGAGTAACATGAAAGGCATGTAGCGTAAATAAACATTAACATGTTAAAGCTATCGGATAAATAACCAATTTTGGTGAATAAATTAATATCACATAAATGTGATTTCATTAGAAATACTTCAAGGTGACACTGGACATGGCTCAAATAAGAGAACAAACTGGATTCAGGAGTGGCTACAGCACAATAGACCATATCCACGTACTGAGAGAACTAATTGAAAGAGCGAGGGAATATGAACTTCCATTGTGCATGGCTTTTATCGATTATGAAAAAGCCTTTGATTCGGTGAAACCATCAGCAGTTGCAATGGCTCTGAAATCCTGCGGTATTGAAGATGCATACATTAATATTATTAATAACATCTATGAAAATGCAAGTGCAAAGATTCGGCTGTTTGAAAATACAACACACATAAAAATTGGAAAAGGAGTGAGACAAGGTGACACCATATCTCCGAAGCTCTTTAATGCCACATTGGAAAATGTCTTTCAATCACTGAACTCGGAAAACAAAGGGATAAAGATTAATGGAGATTATCTAACCCACCTTCGTTTTGCTGATGACATAGTCATTTTTGCAACTACCCCATCAGAGCTACAGAGCATGATCCAGGAACTTGCTGACAAGAGTAAAGAAGTGGGATTAAAAATGAACTTTCAGAAGACAAAAGTGATGTACAATGCTTTTACAAGAAATGAAGATTTATCGATTGATGGAGAAAAGCTGGAGATAACAGACACGTACGTTTATCTTGGACAGCAGATATCAAGTGAGGGTCACATTGATGAAGAAATTAATAGGCGTACAAAACTTGCCTGGAGAGCTTTTGGAAGCTTTTGGAAGAAACAGCATAATTTTCAAGAGCAATATGCCATTATGTCTTAAAAGAAAAGTGTTTGATCAATGCATCCTTCCAGTGCTTACGTATGGTGCAGAGACGTGGACCTTAGCTAAAAGAGACATACAAAGGCTGCAGACAACTCAAAGAAGCATGGAGAGGTGCATACTTGGTGTAACCAGGAGAGATAAGAAGAGGAACTCGTGGATCCGAAAAATGACAAGAGTGGAAGACATCATGATCAGAGTTAAATCCCTGAAATGGCAATGGGCTGGACATACTGCCAGAAGGACAGACCATCGATGGACAGCCGAAATTTTAGATTGGATTCCAAGGGACAGGAAAAGACCCAGAAGAAGACCACATGGAAGATGGGTGGATGAAATTCGAAAGTATGCGGGAGTGACATGGAGGAGACTGGCACAAGACAGACCGTTGTGGAGGAAACTTGGGGAGACCTTCGTCCAGCAGTGGATTGATAATGGTTGACAATGATGATGATGATGACTTCATATTACAGAATATTTTACGTGCATATTATTGAAAGTTATCTTAACTTTGTCCGCGAGCTTCTGGCCATTCCAAAATGTTCTTAAAGAGTTCAAGATATTAATAGTGTCTTCATTATCACTAGGATGATGACGGGGAGATTGGTTTTCTGGGAAAATCTAATTTTGACATTCTCCATTTCATGAAAATTTTTGTGTCAGAAAAATGAAAATACTGAGATGCGGTATCTTAACTGGAAAGTGTTGAAAGCAAACATCGGAAGTAATACAGTTTATGTAGATTTACTTGTCACGACGAGTCGCAATCCCGAGACAACCGGCTTAACATGGCTTCTGAACCACGACGGTCCTTTGCCGTTGGTGGGACAGGAACGTGTAAACATCCGTCCTCTAGTCGCACCCAAGTTGTAAAGTATTCTAATTTTCCGTTTTGGTTCCTGTACTCTCATGTAAATTTTGGTTCATTCTATTAGGCAGTTTCTAATTTTAGCGCTATATTTTCTGTCTCGCTGAATGACAGTTTGGCAATCTGACGCTAGGTCAAAAGTGAATGAGGTATGCTAAAGAGACAGATAAGAATGATGCTTACGATTGTATCAGGGCTCTCGTCAGAAGTCGGCTAGAGCGTATGATGTGATTGTTTTGGAAAGCGATTGTTGAGAGCTCTCAGCCTACTATGATTAGCGTTTGATCTTATATAATTTGATTAATTCTTTCACTTTGAATATTACACTTATTTGATCACTGAAATCAAATTGTTGTCGAGTCGTAAGACTTAAAGAGTATTCTGCGTTAAGAGAGTATTGTACCCGAAGCAAACTATTATTTGAATACCAAGTTGGAATTATACTCCACATGTGATGTTGTGCTGGCAATTATAGTGGACATAGCAAATACGTTGATTACTGTAGATATCATCATCATCATCATCATTGTCAACCATTATCACTCCACTGCTGGACGAAGGTCTCCCCAAGTTTCCTCCACAACGGTCTGTCTTGTGCCAGTCTCCTCCATGTCACCCCTGCATACTTTCGAATTTCATCCACCCATCTCCCATGTGGTCTTCTTCTGGGTCTTTTCCTGTCCCTTGGAATCCAATCTAAAATTTCGGCTGTCCATTGATGATCTGTCCTTCTGGCAGTATGTCCAGCCCATTGCCATTTCAGGGATTTAACTCTGATCATGATGTCTTCCACTCTTGTCATTTTTCGGATCCACGAGTTCCTCTTCTTATCTCTCCTGGTTACACCAAGTATGCACCTCTCCATACTTCTTTGAGTTGTCTGCAGCCTTTGTATGTCTCTTTTAGTTAAGGTCCACGTCTCTGCACCATACGTAAGCACTGGAAGGATGCATTGATCAAACACTTTTCTTTTAAGACATAATGGCATATTGCTCTTGAAAATTATGCTGTTTCTTCCAAAAGCTCTCCAGGCAAGTTTTGTACGCCGATTAATTTCTTCATCAATGTGACCCTCACTTGATATCTGCTGTCCAAGATAAACGTACGTGTCTGTTATCTCCAGCTTTTCTCCATCAATCGATAAATCTTCATTTCTTGTAAAAGCATTGAACATCACTTTTGTCTTCTGAAAGTTCATTTTTAATCCCACTTCTTTACTCTTGTCAGCAAGTTCCTGGATCATACTCTGCAGCTCTGATGGGCTAGTTGCAAAAATGACTACGTCATCAGCAAAACGAAGGTGGGTTAGATAATCTCCATTAATCTTTATCCCCTTGTTTTCCCAGCTCAGTGACTGAAAAACACCCTCCAATGTGGCATTAAAGAGCTTCGGTGATATGGTGTCACCTTGTCTCACTCCCTTTCCAATTTTTATGTGTGTTGTATTTTCAAACAGCCGAATCTTTGCACTTGCATTTTCATAGATGTTATTAATAATATTAATGTATGCATCTTCAATACCGCAGGTTTTCAAAGCCATTGTAACTGCTGATGGTTTCACCGAATCAAAGGCTTTTTCATAATCGATAAAAGCCATGCACAATGGAAGTTCATATTCTTTTGCTCTTTCAATTAGTTCTCTCAGCACATGGATATGATCTATTGTGCTGTAGCCACTCCTGAATCCAGCTTGTTCTCTCGGTTGAGCCATGTCCAGTGTTACCTTCAAGCGGTGTGAAAGAACTTTAGTGAAGATTTTATAAACTACTGATAGGAGGCTGATAGGTCTGTAGTTTCCGAGATCCTCAATGTCACCTTTCTTATGTAGCAGGATCATTGTAGCGGTGTTCCAATCCTCAGGAATCTTTCCTTCATTAAGGCATCGAGTGAAAATTTGGACGAGTACTGTTTCGATTTCTCCACTTGCTTCTTGTATGATGTCTACAGTAATTCCATCTTCTCCTGGAGCTTTTCCCCGCTTCATGTTCTTGATTGCATGTGCAACTTCTGCTGGAAGGACTGGAGGAACTCTGGTACTGGTATCTTTCATGATGTCTGGAGTGCATGTATCATCCCTTTCATATAATTTGGAGTAGAAATCTTTCACTCTTGTCAAAATTTCGCCTCTATTTCTTGTTACAGAACCATCTTCTTTTCTCAGTGCCATAATCTGTTTTCTTCCCTTACTGAGATGTCCCTTTGCTATATTTAGGCTTTGGTTGTTTTCAATTGCTTTCCTCACTAGTTCACAGTTGAATTTTCTTACGTCTTCAGTGATACTTTTTCGTACTGTCTTGCATAGCTCTATATATTCCACTTTGGAAGTCACATCTTCTTTAGTTGTCCTCATCTCTCTTCTTTTTTGCATCAACATTTTCGTTTTTCCTGATAATTTATTTACATGCAACTTGTTCTTAGACCCAGCTAATTTTTTTGCTGTTTCCATAAGAGCTTTGGTTACTTTACTGTTAACTTCAGAGATGTCCACTTGTTCCGATGTTAGGCCTTCTAAAGCAGAGAACCTGTTCTTCAGTTTCAACTTGAAGGTATTATGGTGTTTTTTAAGGTTGGTTATGTCAATAGACTTTGTTTGTCTTATGAGCTTGCCACGTTCAAGTTTAGTGTTGAGGTGCATCTTACATCTCACCAATCTATGGTCACTACCTGTGTTGATATAAGACTATTTATTTATCTAGCCGATAGAATGCTATTTCGTGTGTTTTTAAATGCTTAATGTGTTTATTTAAGCCATCCGGAGCACGAAGTTGAGCTTTGCGGTGAAGCGAAGTTCAGCAGCACCATTACGCTGAAGTCAGTAAGCGCTTTTGGTGTAACATAAGGAATTAACTGATACGAATCTTCAACCAGTTACACAGAAACCTTACAGAGCGGCTAGACAACACGCCCACCAATGTTTGTAGGGAAACTATTTAAACAGAAACAAAAAGATCACTAACACATTTTTAGCTCCGCCATTGCCGGTCCCAAACCCGGCTGAGAAAGGAGGTGGGGGAGGATCACACCTCTCTAAAAAACACTGCGCTCATCTGACAGTACCCGGTATGGGCTCCTACCCTAGGGTTACAGGGTTTGCCAGAGTAGTGTGGATGTGCTGCTGGCAGCAAAACAATAAAGACGGTTGAAATCTGATGCCTAAGAAAGCTATGAGATGTAGATGCCGGCTCCAACGTCGCACGGCCAAACAGAGTTCGCGCCCCCAACCGAAGTGTTCCGAAGAATACAACTAGAAGAGACCCTGCTTCAAAAAATCATACAGAGAAAACTAAGACTCCTTGGACGCATCTGCAGAATGAAAAACGACAGAAAGATAAAAACATTGGTGTTTGGCTTAATGAACGGAAGAAATGCAAGAGGACGAACTCACCGTGTGTGGGCTGACGATATTCAAGACTGGTGCGGTGGAACTCTTCAAGAACTGAGCCACGCTGCAACGAACAGACTTCAATGGGGCAATATACACTGCTGACCACCCAAAATAGAACACCAAGAAGGACACGAGATAGCAAAGCCAGATTTACTGGACACATAACAACAGATACAAAGATCAAACGATTGAGTTTACAGGCCCGTGCGACTTGCGGAACACGCAGACATCAATAGTTCGTGTGGCCCCCATGGCTGGCAATAGCGGGTCACATTTGACTGAGGAAGATAGCCACATATACTAATAGTAGAAAACTTAAAAGTGTCACCTTAGGTAATTTTATACCTTCCGTTTCTGCGCACAGAAACGGAAGAACGCATTCTTAACAGCTGTCTGCCTTAGCCAGAAATTCAGCCTTTTATTACAAAACTTATGTCACTATTTTTATGGAGTAATAAATACTAGATGAATAAAGTAAAATTATAAGAAAACTACAGTAAAGGCATTCAAAGGGTGTACCAATTTCACTGCACGAATAATTACAAATACACACGCAATGAAAATAAGGAAATGTCCATGTGCCGAATCTGTAAGAAGATTAAACGGACGTTCGTAGCCGATCCACATGCAGCGCTTAAAATAAAAAGGAAAAAGAAAGGTGTCAAGAAATATGCTTCGAGAACAAATAATCAACTTTTATTGCCTGCAGGTTATAGATTATGTGAAACTGAAACGAGATTAATCCTACATTCTGCCGGCTGTGTATATCAATTTAGTGACGCAACATTCTTAATAAATAAAATAAAGTTTCCTTTGCTGTTTGTGTTTTCATTTACATATGTGAAACAGATTTTTCCAATCTGTATGCTTATACGTCGCCAACAATCATAAAAGAAATGCGAATGAAAGATCTCAGTACAAGAATTTCCTAATACAATACATATATTCTTAATACCAATGTATAATTAAAATATAAAATTGTTCACTCACAGATAAGTTAAAATAAAAAGCAGTTAAGAAGTTCGCCAAGTAATCGTTATTTTCAATTCACTGATTTTTTAGACAATTTCTTTACGCGCAGTGGTTCCCTGCGGAGTTGGAAACGGGTCAAAACTTTTAGACCCGTACACGATTCGGACAAATCTGCTTTGAACTATAATATATACATAGGGTGTTCAAAAGTCTCTCTGCAGTGCGTATCTTAAGTTATATGAAAAACAAACAAATGTATTATAGGAACGTATATTTTGCTCACTTACAGAAAGTATTGAAACTGTCGTCCTTCATTTGTAAGACATAACCTAACTGTTATTTTTTTACATATGTTTACAAACACATCTACGAGAGTCAAAATTCCCTCCGCAGTAATGTTAAGACTATTCCACCAAATTGTGATAGTGCTACAGTCGAAATTTTTGAATAGAACAACTTGTTGTGTGCCTAATTTCAGATTTTGCGGTTTTCTTGATAACATAGCAAGCTTCAGAATATGTTTCGCAGCAACACCAATTTTCAAAGGTTTATGATGACCTAAAAGTTTCCAAAATGTGAATGTTGTTTTCATCATTGCTCCTCAGAAGGAAAGAACACTTTTCCTTCTGAGGACACTCTTCCTTCGTATTACATGACAAATCATTTTTCACTTCGCGGGCACCAATATCGAGCATAAAATTCCGCACTGCGCATTGTTCTTTGAAAAAACATTTTCTTTGCTTTTCAAAAGTAAAACGGAAATAAAACTGGTTCGAAATCGAGTCCCGAACACCTTGAACCGACCCGTTTGACCTGCTAGAAATTGTCGACCCGTTGACCTGCTAGAAATTGTCGACCCGTTGCCCTGCTAGAAATTGTCAACCCGTTGACCTGCTGACCTGTGACCCATTTCCACTCTGGTTTCTTGAAGAACGCTGTTTTACGTGACCATCTGGCTGTGATTTGGCATCAACGGGTATGAAGCTGTCTGTCATTAGAAACAATTTTAAAGTCACCACCTTAAAATTAATGCAATGATTTTCCACAGAGGAACTAAAAATCATGTTTATAGCAAAATGGCCTCTTGATAAAGAAGGCCTACGCACTCCAGTAATCAGGTGAGCAGTGTTGTAGAATAAGGCTTCTAAGTTTTTTTACCGTTGCGTTCTGGGTTCGAAAGCTAGGGGCAAACATAGATATTGTGCTTGTCCTTTCTCTCTGGTTCTCTCCTTTCCCTGGAGCCACTGGTTCTTAATTAGAGATGGCAGACCTTCATAGCTTTTGCTCCTCATTGTGCGCGTTAAACCTCGAAATGTAAATAATAACAATAATTATAATTAGCGCCAATAACGACATCAGCAACTCAGAACTGAGGGGGAGGGGCGTACAAATTTTGGCAAAAAATTCGGTTCATGTAGATTTTACCCGACGTTGATGGTGATATCCCAATTAAAAAAAGGTTTTCAGGTACATACTGTAAGCAGCATTTATTCATTTTATGCAATACTGGGAACAACGGATACGAACGTCCATGGCTTTTAACGAGTTACTATTTTTTCACAATTTTAGCTTACTTCCACCATTTTTGAAACCCTTTTTTTTTTCAATATTTCATATAAGATTGTTTATGAATTTTAGTTTGCAAGGGGATGAGGGATGTCTCTCTCTCTCTCTCTCAATCTATCTCTATTTTCTCTCTCTCTCTCTCAATCTATCTCTATTTTCTCTCTCTCTCTCTCTCTCTCTCTCTCTCTCTCAATCTATCTGTATTTTCTCTCTCTCTCTCTCTCTCTCTCATCTTTTCAAACTTCCAACTGTAATTGTGAAAATGGTGTCTTTGTACTACTCTCTTAGTCATTCGCTCTCAGAGGATTCATAGAAATACAAACACTAAATTTACGTAACAAAAAAATTCATTTTAGGTAAAACATTTCTGCGAATTCGAATAATTCGCATAGGTTTATCCAAGTTTCCTAATATGTTAGATGGTTGCACCCGTCATGTGTTCCAATTGAATATTGGGGGCGGGGGCGACTAAAGGGTGGGCTCAAAGAAAAGTTCAGTGGGCTGAAGACAGCCTCAGCTCCCCCGTAGCTTCGCGCTTAAACTTTCCCTTAGTTGAATACTCAGCTGACACTGGATTATTATCCTAGGTAAAATATAGAATCTGCCTCCCTCTCTTTTATAAATGTAGTAGATCAGGAACTCTAGACGAATTTGAAATTCGATGAGGACGTAAAACTATTAAAAAAAAAGAAAGAAATACAACATTTGTGAGCTACGATGATGCAGACACTTGCATCATTTCATGAACAATGTAAATTATCGAAATACAAGGTTTTTGCAATCATATCTTCCTACAAGAAGGTTGTGCCGAATGTGACCTAATATCCCACTAATTTGCTTCAGCCAAATTAAATGATTAGCATAATTTGTTCATCATAGAATTATAAAGCTATACAACTAAATTTCCCATTTAGAAGTATTACTTTTCAGGGGCGGCGGAAAGTGAAGTTCGTTGACCGGGCTCGAAATTTCAAATCGTGGTGCACCTCCCCCTCACTTCCCGCTTCCCGGAACAAACAGAAGAAAAACACTGCCTAAGGAGCTTTGTTAGGGATTAGGACCACCTGACCACTTAGCTAGAGGAACTTTCTAAGGCACATCACAAAAAAAAATCGCACATATGCCAAATAAAAAAAAATAAAAATTTTGCTTAAAAATATTGGCCGGGCTCAGTCACTGGCGGCCTGAGCGGTTCCGCCACCGCTGTTACTTTTTAAATTATGGTTATCACGGAATTTTGCTTAAGCACGTCTAAATCGTCGCGCTTTCTGTACAATTGAAGTGAGAAATACCTCGGCTGTTATGATTTGTTAATTCAAAATGTGATCAGGAAGTGGGATTTTATGTCTCTGCAACCATGGTGCGAAGGACACAGAAAAAAAAGACATGCTATAGAAGTTCACACCACCATTTAAACTGTACATGCATCAATGCACACGCTATTAGAAAACACCAGCTTCTGTGCACAGTTCATTGCATGGATTTGCATACTGTGTAAGAAATACATTGCAAGAGTGCTCACAGATACAACGAAGCTTCCAGAAGCGGAAGATTTCCGAAAGGGTTCTACATCGTTAAGCACAAGACCATTTAAAAATTTTCAAGTTCTATCTCATCCAGAAGAATGGAAAAACAGCTGAATTTAACACTGCAAAAATGCCTTAACCTTTGCTTCTTACCTGAGCGGCGATACACAGGTTAGCAGTAATCGAATTATCACAGAAGCCGTAGAATATCTTTCCTTTAATATGCTGATGTGAGATGCGTTCGTTTGACTAGCTGCTATATCACAACCACGTTAAGTACCGGCAAGAATGATTCACGTGAACACGGCAATATAAACTAAGAGAACAGTCTTCAGCTAACTGTCACTGGCTAATTGCAGAGGTTTTCTAGTCTACGATTGGCTCAGGAACTTGTACTTGAAACCAACGAATTAATGAGCCTGTACTACTTCTGAAGAGTTTTACAATTTCCTCTCAGTAGACACAGAGGTAAGTAATGTCAACAGCTGCTGTTGTCCTGTCGTTAACATCCATAAAAATCCTTATTAACCCCAAGAAAAAATTCGTACCTTGTAACAACGAGCATTCGATAAGAACACTCTATTAAATTGCAATGTACGTTCGTGCAATGACAAAATCAATCATCTAGGCATCAAACGTTGCCCTTTTTTTAGCATTATTTTCATTTTCTTGGGCATTGTAAACTCCATTCCCATCTCGTTCGTTTCGGGTCGATCGACACATCAACGAGCCCTTCAAATCCCTTAGTTGATTAGACCCCCCGTGCGGGGGTCAGCCATATTTACAATCACCGTCTTTTGCGAATGTGAAGAGTGGGAGACGGGGGGGGGGCAAAGGCCTGTACGTAAGGAAGGGGTGGGAGAACGAGGAGACCAGCTAGTGTCTGTCCATGTCTTTGTGCGTTGTTAAAGGGTGTGGCTTCATGTTCAAGTCTAATTACCGTGCAGAGAATGGAGATGATGTATGCCTCTTATCCACCTCTACCCTCCCGTATCCCAATAGGATACCAACAGACCCCAACAAACTCCCCCGACCCTTTGTCACGCGTGGCTATGTCCAATAAAAACAATGAGGAATTAGAAATCAGGAAATGAGTATTAGGGCTATTTTTCATCTTTATGTTGGAGGCCTTTGTCTGATTACGGCCGTCAGGAATACGGCGGCGTGCTGCATATTTAAGAAAGAGGGGCCGGAGAGGAAGCAGGGCGGGTGGTGTGACAAAAAGACAACGCGACCCAGCATTTGCACATGTTTAGCGATGATAGGTACATATCCACACTTGTACAGACTTTTTTTCTTATTCTACTGTGGCTTCAAGAAATCAGGACATTATACAGCTGTAATGGTGAAACGGATATAAAGAAAGAACCTAGCGCTGAGGAAGGATCTAAAAGTTACGACATAGTAACCGAAGCGCAGGTTTTTATTTGAAATGTCACGCCATCTAATTATAAAGAAGCTCCTCAGACTAAAGTACTGTCATATTAAGCTATATTATTAATCGTAATTTCTGTCACCTTGACAAATGCCGGTGATAAAATCGTATAAATTTTTAGCGAGTGTAGTATTGTTTAGCGCAATTTATTGAGCTATAATATATATACCATATGTGCAATTACACAGCCGCATTGTTAAAAATATCCATGCATTATTATGAGCAACCACCCGTCAAATACGGACCCGACACTCGCCCGTTGAATTATAACTCAGCCCGTATTCGTGGTAGCGTCACCGTAATTTTCTTTCCCATTTCATGTTTGGGAACCTCAAGAAAAAAATATTTCCTGTACCTGCAATATTAATTAGTTCTATACACATCTCAAAGACTATTGCGCTCTGGTATTCAACATTTTGAGCGTAAATAAATAAAGTTCTTAGCTAATAACGTGAAATCTCCGAATACCGATCGCTACTCGGACCTGGAAAGTGACCGTTGTTGAGAGGTGGATGTTTTTCGAAGGTTGCCCGTCCGTTGCGTTTGTTCAAAAGCAGAATAAATGTTTATATCATGGCACGCTTGTTTGTTGGATAAGATTTCGACTGTCCCTAAGGGCAGTCTCTTTAAAGTTCGTGTGAGGGGCAATTCTTCTAATACTATATAGTATGCACGCGTCCTTGAGGCAGTCCCCGCCCTTTCTATCTACTTATATAATATTAAAAGAATTGATAATACTATAGTATTAGAAGAATTGAGAACACTATAGTATTAGAAGAATTGAGAATACTATAGTATTAGAAGAATTGAGAATACTATAGTATTAGAAGAATTGAGAATACTATAGTATTAGAAGAATTGAGAATACTATAGTATTAGAAGAATTGAGAATACTATAGTATTAGAAGAATTGCCCCTTATACGAACTTTAAAGAGACTGCCATCAGGGAAATAGTCAAAATCCTATCCAGCAAACTAGCGTGCAATGATATCTTTTCTACTGAACTACCAAGCGTTCGGCATGCGTATTAAAAGATGGAAACACGTCGCGACGCACCGTGTAATTGTAGGATAAAAATTCGTGCAATATGATCGTGGTATCACCCACGTTATTTTCAAAAATCATCTTTGTTCCTTACGTGTTCCGATTCCCTGCATTTTTATGTCTACCATTGCCTTGAAAAAGCCTCGCAGTGGAGTGCGAAAGCTTGACAATCGTTGAGATAACTACACCACAAAATTAACCGGTTTAATAAGCTATATGCGTCTCTTGAGTATTCATAGTACGATGCATTTATAATGACGTTAGTGAAGTGTAACTTCACGCCGAGAAGGGCCCGAAACATGGCATACCGCCATCAACGAGCAACATTCTAGGCATTAGAAACAACACTGCTTCCACCGGAGGGCGACTAAAATATACACGTAATCTGGAGCTCGTCTCACTTAGAATTAAACTTTCACTTAAGCACAGCTCTTTTCCCGCTGTAATCCAAAAAATATTTTCCGTAGGTGCAGTTTCTTTAGGAAAATTCATTGTCCCCATCATGTCTCTCTTGCCCAAGTACTGAAGGAACTGCGTAAAACTGTAAGGGACATCGTGCCCGTTATATCTCCTTCTGGACTGACGAGGGTGTCCATTGGATGATGTTAAGAGGTTTGGTTATTTAGAGGATTTCCTTAATGTTAATCCCACGGCAGGTTGTCTGTACCAACCAAAACTTGCCATTATTCGGAGGTGTCCGTTAATGGAGGTTTTACTGTGTATGCCCTAGCTGTGATTTCGTAAAGAAATGTTAGAATTTTATTTAAAATTCAATTTATCTCAACCGGTGCTAAATTGAAATACTTCTCCATTGAGATAAATTGAATTAAAAAAAATATGACATGTTTTTCGACATCATAGCTAGGGCATATATATTAGCTAAGGACTTTATTTATTTGCGCTCAAAATTTTGAAGACCAAAATATATAATAGTATTTGAGAAAATGTGTATAGAACGGATTAACATTGTAGGGTAGACTCTCCCTTGAGATTCCCCTTAAGTCGATGAGAGCATGTGACGCAAAGAAAAATGGAGATAATTGTATTTTTGAGCTACGCTTATTTTCAGTAAAAGCTTATTATTACACAAGCTACTGTTTGCCCGGGAGTTGTATTACTAATTTATTTACTCTTGTACTTACCTCCGTATCTGCTCCCAAGTTGCAGTTTTTTTGTTTTGTTTTTGTATTTCCCTTTTCTCGTGCACTACCATTTTCGCCGCCTGCGGGAATCTCAAAAACTTCTTCCGCGCACTACGACCTCTCGTAACATTATGTGCCGACTGTCTTCTGCTAACTGTAATATGGTGGTAGCGAAACCTACTATTGATTTACATTCCTGGTAACAAGTAAACACACCCGACAAAAAATTACGGAATGTAAGCTTTATTTCTTAATATAGAATTATGCCCCTACCTTCTTTAATTACAGCTTTAATTTTGTTTGGAATGCTACCAAAATGACTCATGCGTAGCAAGTTTATCCCACTCCATGCTCAAAAGATCCCTTAATGCCACCAAATTTCCAAGATAACTTCTTCAGTCAAACTATCTAAAGCAGCATAATTTGTTTTTTAATTGCAACAAAATACACTGAAGTGTCGTTGATTAGAGATATCAGAAGTTGTGCAAATGCTTGACTGCTACTCCTGCATTATCGTTCATGCCTGGCCGAAACTATTGTTAACATTCATCGCCCTTAGCTTTCCCGATAAGGATCGATTGCAGGCGTGATGGGTAAGACGCGTGATTTGGATGTTTTTGACTGAGAAAGGATTGTATGTTCCCGCAGTATAGGCCACTCCATTTCGAAAGTCGTCAAGACACGGGGGTTTCCCCGTGCTTCAGTGCCCAGAGTGTTTCAGGAATGCGAAAATTCTGGTAAAAGAACAAGCTCCCGAGTGAATTGCAGGTGTACCAGCCTTGACAGTTCGCGGTATACGCCGTTTGGAGCAGCATTGTTCGAACTGATAGGACAGAGTCAATATCACAAATCACCGCCTATTTGAATAGTGGATTAGGTTTCCATGTCAGTGCAAGACTGCACGACAGAGGAATGGAAACGGACAGCCTGGAGCGATGACTCCTGATTTAAACTTCATCGAGCCGATAGGAGAGCGCCCATCTGGCATCAACCGCAAGAAGACATGTCATGGACCTTTCATGTCACGTTGGAACAGTGCAGGGTGGCGTTGGCTCAGTGGTAGCCTGGGGTATCTTCAGCTGGAATTTCCTGGGACCTTTGGTACGAGTACAGTCGCCTAAAATATGTGGACATCCTAGTCGACCATTTGCACCCATTCATGTCCAGCAGCCATCTCAGTGGCAACGGCGTATCCGAGCAAGATGTTTGCCCATTCCACAGATCCCACCTGGCTACTGCAAAGTTAGAAGAGCATTGTAGTGAATTTGAAGCGCTTCAGTGGCCGCATGGAATTCCAGATTTAAACCCATCGACAATCTTTGGGATGCCGTCCAACAGGCCGCTCGGGCACCCGTCCCTTTGGCTACGAACCTGAGCGAATTATGGGCAGATATGGAGAAGACATACTTACAAAACATTTTCGCAAGACTATGCCTCGTGGTGTTGCTGCAAGACAGAAGGAAGCCCAGTGCGTTACTAAACGGGTAGCTCTAATTCAATGTCACTTCAGTATATGGAAGACTAAAATTTTAAGACCAGTTCCTCCAAGATTTGAATTTTCTTTCTGATTTTATTCACGTTTTTATGCGTATTGAATTCATAAAGAAAATCACTCCGGTTACATTTGCTAATTGTAATCTGATTTAGGAACGAAACCCGTGGTTTTACTTATTTTATGAAAATTTCTTACACTTAAATTCCTGCATTTTTGAAAATTAACAAATATGATAAATTCTGATGTTTTGCGTAGATTTCTTCATACTCTTTGAACACTGCTCTGATGCGCAACGATAAGTTAACAATTATATGAACGCTCTGAATGTCTTCCTTTCCTAAAAAGTATATGGGGATGGAACAAAATTTAAAAAAATCTCGATTAAGATACATGAAGTAATCCAACGCAAATAATAATAAATCATGGTTTTATTTACTACTAAATTATAGAGAACAATATTTTATATTGACAGTAACAGTTCAGATCTTCATTCAGTGCAGGGTGGATATTTAGCTTCAATTATATGTTGAACTTTTGATGCAAGAAGTTGAAAAACAATGTTAAAAATCTATTCTAAAATATCCAAACAATATAACATGCCTTTTGGAACAAACGACACCACTCCTTTCTTTTATAATTCTTACTGAATGGCCTGCGTAAGTGTTTATATAGTCCGTGTCAGGTAAAAAAAAAGTTCCATTCTTTTCCTTTAATTTTAACTCCCTTATTTCCTTATGTACTTATTTTTTGGCAGGAGCTTATACGTCGCAATAATGTATACGAAAGGAATGAATTCACGAGGAATGACAAAAAAAAAAAAAAAAAAAAAACCTATCAACTTTTATCGGAAATCGTTGAAAGGTCAGCATTTCGGAATTGTGAAACTTTCAATTTTTGGGCATATGAATTGGCATGGGTTTACCTATTAGTATGGATTGCCATGCGTCTTCGAACAATATATCATTCACGCTAGCAGTTACCGCCTTGAACATATGAATAATTATCACATGTTTTATTACCACACTTCCTTAATCAAAAAGAAAATCACGAAGGAACAAACTCCGAGCGGCTTTAACTTTCGCCTTCCTAGAAAATCTATCCAAATGGTTGGCGGAATGAAGAGTAGAATTTTGGATTAACTAATACAGTCAGCACAGAGTTAACGATTCACAGGCAGAACACCCAAGGTTATACGTTCCCAGAATAAATGTATTTAAGTCAAGATGTTCAGTTTTTCTCACAGGGGAAGCACCGTTTCACAGTCGAGTGAAAAATCATTTTTTCTAACTGTGGTGGGGATAAGGGATCCACAGATTTTTAAGATTTCAAATTAATTCCCTCTTCTGCTTCTTTTTTCATTTGTAGATGAGGACTGCTCTGCGCCATGGCAATTTAAAATAAATAAACATTTCTTTTAGGTCATGTCATTCCGTTGTACCTTTAAAACATGCCACTAGTGATGTCTGTTATGTAGGCGATTAGAACGCGAGCAAAATATAAAAGAAAAAGTAGTAGTGAGTAATAACATTGCATGATAATATCAATAACACACGTTAAGACTCAAAAGACAGAATTAATGAATTAGTGCTGAAACTTCATGGAACAGTGGTCCGTTATTGACTCTAAATGTGTCACATACAAGACGGAGGAAGCGATGTACACGGTCGTATCAGAATAATAATACCACCTACCTAATTATGGGAATAACCACCCTTGGCCCAGATGACAATGATGAGACAGCGTGGCATGGATGCAATGAGGACCTGGAAGGTTGCCTGAGGCACACGTACCCATTCGGATTGAAGCAGATCACGGAAGTTCCGCAGGTGACGTGGTTGTGGGTCGGCACGTCGAACCTTTCAATCCAAATAGTCCTACAAGTGCTCTATGGTATTGAGGTCGGGCGATTTCGCCGGCCAAGGGAGAACGAAGCCATCGCTGTTGTGTTCCTAGAACTAGTCATGCACCCTCTTAGCGACATGGCAGAACGCATTGTTCTGTTGGTAGTTGGTAGACACCATCACCACTAGGGTAAACGTTCAACATGAAGGGATGCATGTGGTCAGTGAGGATGGATTTTCCCTGAACGGATGGGTCCTGAACACCACTGGCGTTCAATGGCACCAGCGGTCTCAGGTCATACTAGGAAAACATCCCCCAGACATGCACACTGCCACCTTCGGCCTACACTTGACCAACAAGGGTATCCGGGTGTTGGTTTTCGTGTGTTTGACGCCGTATCCGCTACCAGCCGTCACTTCTGTGGAGTAGAAACTTCATTCGTCGGAGAAGGCAAGCTTTTCCCACTCTTCCACTGTCCAATGACGGTAGTTTCATGCGAACTGCAGGCGTCGTTGCCGATGGAAAGGAAAAATGTGAAAGGAATGAAAATTACGGAAGCGTAGGAAAGTAAAAAGTGCGCACTTTCTGAATAAAAATCGGAAACTTCTGAACTAAAAGGAGTACAATTTCAAATCTGTCCCTCCCAGTGAAAAAAGATCGCTCCGGCTTTCACGGCCAACAAGATGTTTAAAAATTACTAGAGGCTTATAATGGCTCCGAACGCTTATTGTTCTGATTAATTCCAAGATACGTCTGGCATACCTTCGATATATGCTGATTTGCGACACAATTTAAAAAATGTTGGATAATTTGTAAAAAATGTGAAAGGAATGAAAATTACCCTCAAGTTAAGACATTACGAGACGAAATTGCTGTACCAAACATTTAATTTTTTACATCGTTTTACCAGACGTTTACTGCTGCTAGCAAAGTTATCAATATCTTTTATTTTCCTTTACTTTTTGAATGGGGAGACAACAAACTCTCATTTAGGATAAAGGAGAACCTATGTAAATTGTGTCGACAAGGGAAACTGGATATAAATAATCGTGAATGAAGGGGAAACTTCCGGCTTTACGTTGTTGGGACACTCTCTGAGCTTTCAATCTTTCCTTCATTCAGTTAATCGGATGGACGTTTTTTTATTCACTAGTATATATTAAATTTGCTTCCTTTCTTACAAACGTCTAATTGAAAAAAAAAAAAAAGACAATTGTGGTTCAGAAGATCGATATTCTTTACATTAGTTTCACAATAGCTCAAAGGCGTTTGAAAACCAACTTGAAAGTTAACGTTTTATTTTCTTGTGTGAAGAAAATGCGAAGCCATTCAGCAATCTCAAAAAAATTTGAATTCGACAAATAATGTACTGAGTTAGAGCGTGATCAGATTTTTATTGTAAAGATTTGTGATAAAGCTGCACAGTACCACGAACAACTATATACCCATTCTCTTTCACACATCTTAAGGAGCAAAAATGAAGACTGTTATATTGTACCGTCTGATTGGCCCAATGGTTTCAGTTATCTTGATGAGTAACATGGAAGGGGAGCTAGCTAATAAGACGGAAAGGAAGCCAGCCTTCCAGTTTTTAAACAAAGAGGGTTAATGAGATCGTTTTAAAGCAAGTTTTTTACACAAAAGTAAGATAAACTATTTGCAGCAGCATCAATCATTCTTAATATGCTGCTACAATGTACGGAAAATTCCCGAAAATAACGTGCAGCAAAGTTGTCTGCAGGTGTCTGTCTTTCAATGAAATTTCCGTTTTCAAAAGTTCCCGTTTCTTCTAATTTCAGTATTTTGAGAGAATTTTCGTAGTCAGTAATTCCGCTTATTACTCAAAAGTTAGTTTCCGTTTTTTTACGTATTTTTACAGAAATTTCGCAAAATCTCCAATTTGACTTTTTAACATCTTATCCGTTATCCTCTGCTGGAGAAGCGCGTGATAAAGTTGAGTCAGTAAAACACTTAACGCACTGTCACGTAAAAGGTAGAATTCTAATCGCGCACTAGTGATTTTTTTTTTACTATAACGCTGGTGAATTAGTCATTTTATTTTCTGCTGGAGCTCATTATTTTTCTGAATAGGTGTTTGTAATAATTTTACTTTTATTTTTTGTAGGGAAACTTTTTACACATTCGTGTTTTTTACATCGCGATTGTTTTGAAGCAACATAATACTTTGAAACTTGAGATATTTTTAAATACACAATGGCTTTCAATTACCATAAAGAAAAGGTGAAATATACTGCTTTATAATGTCGTTACAGAGATTTTATACCAGATTTTTAGGTATAGATATTAAATCTCATTTCGCAACTTTTATTTCGCCTTCGTGCTCCTTTTTCTTTGTTTCCACGAAGCGTGACATAATTTCGCTGTCACTCATCTATGAAACATCGGGAGCACGGTTTATTTAGAGACTCCAGTTTGTCCCATTTTAAAGTCTGCACCTTTGTATTTTGTAGACAGATTAGTATTGTCGTATTCATTTGATCCTTTGCCTTTTTTAATTTCAAAGCAGCCGACTAAAAGTGCAAGCCCTCTTAACTTTTACCTTGATGCTTTGTATAAGCCGAAGCCAGCGTTTTTCTCAGGGGCTTGGGAGCCGAGGGGCTTTGTGAAGGTAAAGGGGTGAGTTTTGCGTGGAAATAAGGAGGGGGCTAGGACCTTCGTCTCGGAGAATTGAATGCGAGCAGTCGCAAGAAGGAGGCGGGGAAAGGCCTCAGGTGTGAGAAAGAGGTCTTAAGCTGACCGGTAGAATGCAGGTATTCTCCACACCACGAAGAAATGGCCACAGGAGGATTTAGGAAAGGAAATCTTAGTTTCAGAGGAGCGGTTAGGAGGAATAAGTAAGCTAGGGATAACCTTTCTGCGATTAAGCAAAGAAAAGAATAACATGCTTCTTAAGAGTTTCAAAAGGATTGCGAAAAATTATTACTTATAGGTATTTTATTGTCTTCAACCACGCAAGACTTTGCAAGTTAACATAAACAAATTAACAATACTCTAAAGTATAAAATTTACTTTTAATAGCTATAATAGCTTTTGTCTTAAAGGGTTCACAGACTGATACGTAGACATCAAACAAACCAGCACAATAATTTAAGTCTCAGTTTTCTTACGGTAACACCACATACAATAAATAGTGCACAAAATGGGGGAGAGGTGAGGAAATATCCTGCGCCTAATAACTAAAATTTCATGCGATATGCTATCTACAAGTATCCGATCTCGCCACAGAACTTCAAAATCAGATTTTCTGACAGACAATTGAAACTGAATAGTTAATCAAACCTCAAGTATTCGCGCAAATCACTCCTATTACCAGAAATTTTCCGTCCTACGGATATCGAAAAATTGAGAACATAATTTGCCGTTAATATACGAAACGAATTGCGGAAAAGTTTCTAAAACGATCATAATTTTTCTTGGCATATGAAAAATTTGTGAAATTCAGTTTTCTCCTCGTCATTTCACGGAAAAGGTTGTTTCAGAAATATGCCTCATAAATTCATGAAAATGGTCGTGAATTTCAGAAAAAATATTTAGGATGTGGATGAAGGTCTCTTCAAATCTCTTCCACAATTTTATGTCTTGAAAAATTTTCTTCCAAGTCACTCCGGCATGATTTCGAATTTAATCCACCCGGCATTCTTCTGGATCTTCTCCTGTCCCTTTGTATCTAGTCTAGCATTTCAACTGTCAAGCTGTGATCAGTTATAGCGACACGTCCAGCACATTGTCATTTAAAATCTTTATTTTGATTATGATGCAATCGCAGAGTACATATACACAGTAACATCAGAATAATGACTACCTACCTAATAATGAGAATAACCACACTTGGCCCGGATGACGGCGGTGTGACGGCGTGGCATGGACGCAATGCGGCCCTGGAAGGATGACCGAGACTCACGTGCACATTCGGAATGCAGCAGATACAGATCACGAAGGTCCGGAGATGACGTGGTTGTAAATCAGCACGTCGAACCTGTCGATCCAAATGGTCTCACAAGTACTCTATGATATTGAAGACGGGCGATTTCGCCGGCCAAGGGAGAACGATGACATCGCTGTCGTGTTCCTGGAACCAGTCACGCATCCCTTTATCAACGTGGCACAGCGCATTATCCTGTTGGTAGACACCAGCACCGACAGGGTAAACGTCCAACGTGGTAAGCGAGGATGAACAGGTAGCCATTGGCGTTCATGGAACCACCCAGTGGTACCAGCGGTCTCAGGTCATACCAGTAAAACATCCCACAGACGTGCACACTGCCATCGCAGGCCTTTACTTGACCGACAAGCGTACCCGGATGTTTGTTTAGGTGTCTGACGCCGTATCCGCCACTGCCCGTCACTTCTGTGGGGTAGAACCCTCGATTCGTCGAAAGCAACCATTTTCCACTCTTCCACTGTCTAACGACGGTAGTCCCATGCGAAATGCAGACATCGTTTCCGATGGACCTGGGTTAACATGGGTGCCTTCACGCAGCGTTGACTCAAGAGATCCATCCGCAACAGGGTTCGCTCTACGATTATTGGGGGACACGTACCTGGGTGCCCCAGCGTTCATTTGCATGGCCAATTGGTCAGCACTGTTACGCGATTCGATTGCCTTTTTACCAGTCGACGGGGGCGAACTTCTCCCCTGGGGTCGATGACCTTTGGGGTTTTCACAGTTATGACGACGGGAGGTACTCGGTGTCCCATTCTTTGTACACCCTTACTACAGCACCTCGCGAACAGCCCACGAAATCTGCTGTTTCTGAGATGCTTCCACCCTTGGCGCGGTAGCCGATGATCATTCCTTCTTGAACAGTTATGACGTCACGAGGTACTCGGTGTGCCAGCGGTCCTTTCTTGGTACACCCTCACTACAGCATCTCGCGAACAGCCCACGAACTCTGCTGTTTCTGAGATGCTTCCACCCTTGGCGCGGTAGCCGATGATCATTCCTTTTTGAACAGTTATGACGTCACGAGGTACTCGGTGTGCCAGCGGTCCTTTCTTGGTACACCCTCACTACAGCATCTCGCGAACAGCCCACGAACTCTGCTGTTTCTGAGATGCTTCCACCCTTGGCGCGGTAGCTGATGATCACTCCTTTTTGAACGTCCGTCAAATCACTATCTTTCTGCCCATTGTACTCACGTAATGCACTATGGCTCATCTGTCCTGGCTCTCTATACATATCTCCGTGTGGTCGACCTTATCATGTGCACTCTGTAGGTACGCTGTGATTCCGGCGATGGTCATATTATTCTTATACGACCTTATATGTTTACCCATTATAAAATAGCTGATACAAATTTTTTAGACCTATGCTTTGATCATTTCAAAAAAATCCTTTCTTGGTGATATATGAAAACAAAAACGTTTCTGTGAACTGGTTGAAAGACAAAAAAAGTGAAAAGAAATTCAGTCAGTTCACGTAAACATTTACTTGGAATTAGAGCTCTGGCAATGCAGGTTTGAAAATAAACAATTGGGAAATCGCACGAAAATTCTCTGCAGATTCATCAGTCATTTGTTTAATGAATGGTGTTTACGCTTTTTTCTCTATTCAGCTTTAACAAGCGCGTCCTAAAGCATGGGTTATGTTATTCACAAAAGAGGTACAAAATTTAATGAAAAAGTGCTTGTTAGCTTATTATAAAATAACTGATGAAAAGTTTTCAGACGACATCACTTCAAAAATTTCCTACAAATTCTTCTTCCGGTAACATGCTTACATATATAAAATCGAAATTAGGTTTTCCGCTTCAGGTACAATACCGTTTCTCTGACAGAACAGATTCGCGATTTTGATATGACTTCCTATTTACTTTTCACAACTCTCTGTAGAAACGAACGATCGCTCACGACTTTGCTTTTTATGTACGAAATTCTTATATATTAATGGTGAAATTTGTGAATAATTTCAAGCAATAGGCTTTAATGGCTTACAAGAAAATAATTTTCAAACATTTTTATACAACTCCCATTCCTGCATTGCTTTTCAGCTCATGTTTATATCAGCCCAATGTTAAAAGTGTGAAGAAAGAAAGAGGCTGGGTTTACGACGACCGTTGGGTCGATGTTAAGTTTTATAAATGACGTCACGGTACAATGCGCTCTGACCTTTCTCTAAAAACCCTTCCCAGTGTTCATGGGGGAAAAGGCACACATTTGTCACTGAACAGAACCCATGATTAGTATTGAAAGCGGTAATTTTTTGTCTCCCAAATGCACGTTAATGATCGGTTGAGGAAAGACCACACATATATTAATAAACATTTTACTCGTTATGTTCACAGAAAGAAAAAAAAAAGAACGGGAAAGAAAGGGAATAACACTAAACTGGGAAAAAATGCCTCCCGCAATTGTATGGAAAGGAATTACATACAAAACGAATTTGTAAAGTGGTGCAGTGGAGAACGTGTGGTACGTGTAAAACGACGACCTTGGCGGTTATCTTTAGTATAATTTAACCTGTGCCTGTGGTTATTCTTTTTCAACAAGATTTGACGAATTACTATTTCGCAAAACACACCGTTACCACTTTTTCACAAATGACACGAAATATCTTTCGAAAAACAAACTTTCCAGGTATTGAGTGGTTAACTTGTATGTGTTGCCTTTCGCAGTTTGAATAGGAAATGATTTTTAGGGGTTAAAAAGAAACTTCTCTCAAAATAATGGAAAGAATAGAATCGTGCCATCTTTGTATTAATTTTTTAGATGTAAATACCAGCAATTACCTTAAGACCAATATTCTAAACTGAAGAAACATTTCAGTTGTCTCTGTGATTTTCTATCCTGAAAATCCTTCTATGAATCTCAGTAATACAGTAATTATATTATATTGTATAGTAAGGCTATTAATTTCTTCATCGATATGGCTCTCGTTTGATATCTGTAGCAGTTATTTCTAAATTTGCTCCACCAACTTTTAAATTTTTTGTTCTAGTTGAAACACTGTATATCAATTTTGCTTTCCTTAGAAAGAATTTTTATGTCTGTATAAAACCTTTTTGTTTTCTGTATAAACCTTTAATCCCGTTTCTTTACTCTTATTAGCAAGTTTCTGGATCGTTCTCCGCAGCTCTGAGAGGGTACTTGCAAAGCTGACTACGGGTTAAACGATCTCCATTAATTATTATGCTTTATATACCCTTGTCTTCCCAGATCAATGATTGAAAGACATTCTATAGTGCGGCATGGAAGAACCTGGAAAACATGGTGTCATCTTGTCTTAATCTGTTTCTAATTTTTATGCGTGTTGTGTTCTCGAATAGTCTTTACATCTGCATTTCTGTAGAGTTATTAATGCTATTAACGCACGCCTTTTCAATATCGCAGGATTTAAAACATGTTATAATCTCCACAAATATCATACTTTAAATCGCAATTTTGCTCAATTCATTTTTAGCATAACATATCTGTCATGTCGATTACGTAATACTTTCCATCGATTATATCATACTGTTGAATTATATCATTATCATATCGACCATACCATACTACTTGCTACTTCTGTAATACAAAGCATAAAATTTAATATAATTTACATGAATATGCATGTGCATAAGATCACCATCTTTTATGGGTTTCTGGAAAATTAAAACAGCAGATATAAACCTCAAAATGGTAACTACTCTAAAACGTCATGACAGCTAATAAACGAACACATAATTCACGAATCTATGTCAAACGGCCTATAATAATTCATCAGAACGATGCCCTGGATATCAATATGAGCATTTAATTTATTTCTATCTAAAATGAACAATGCTGCTATAAGTTAATGAAGAAATCTGAAATTAATGCTTGTTCGCGTACTACGAAGGTAAAGCAAGAGGAACGATATCGTGGTCGAAACTGTAAAGAGGTATGTTTCGCTATGCCATATAAATGCTCATTTCATTTGAAAAATAGAAAACGAATAAAAACTGGGCCTGAAAACTTTTGGCCGGCCAAGTCGTATGATTTATTTGAATATGAAAATTTTCTTCTCCATGAAGATGACACTTCGAAATTCCTGAAATGGTCTTGAATAAGTTGAAATGTGGTTCACCCGCGTGTATTTTTTTCCTGAAAACAAAAAGGTGACAATGCATGTGGAAGCTGAGACACAGTGCTGTTTTTTCAATCGTTATCATGCTACTACCGATCATACGCAATGTTCATTCTACGAATGTAAAACGGAGTACATGAAATTTTGGAAAAAATTGAGAGAGTACCCTGGTACTCATTGTAGATAACTTATGCTATGCATCTTTCGCAATGCCAAGATCTTTTTGAGTGTGAAATAAAACGAGCGTTTCGAGGGTATACATTTATTTATGTTACAACACATTGCATTCTTATCAAGTAAAGCAGATACAATAGGCTTATGGTAACTAAATTATGATATGTAAACTTGCGATTCTAGGTAACCCATGTGTCTCTGGAAAACAGCATCGATTGTAGTATCCCCCTTTGTCGTTGAAACATTGAAATCTAGAGTGGTTGTCAGACCAAATTCTTCATTTAGAAAATCGACAAAGAGATCAGATTCTGGCTTAGTAAAGTTAATAGTGAAATCTCTGGTTAATATCACCGACATAAAGTGATAACTTTTGGAGCTTTTCATAATAGCAGATGTTTTATACATATCAGAAAAAAGTACAAATTAAATGAATTTCATAATATCGTCGATCTTATTACCTGGAGATATGTATAACACAATCGATAGAAAAGTTTGGCCGTTAGGCATCGTACATTCGGCAGAAACTATTTATCTTATAGAAACTCCGAGCCCTGAACTTTGACGAAAGGCAATGTCTATGTGAGGAGTTACAACATGCGCGCCACGTTTCTGATAAGTATCTACACCACCAGCACGAACGATGTCTCTTCAATATTTAACGCTACATTCGAAGCACGAAATGTTTATTTTTTCATTGTTAGCAACCAATTCTTGGAGACAATAAAAGTGTTTCATTTTTGAAAGACAGCATCGGTCAAGTCAACGGCATGCAATTTCAAGCTCTGGCAACTGAACGTATACAGAAAGAGTATTTTCCGATCTTGTATGAAATCCAGCATGCTATCTTGAACGTACATAACTTATGTTTGTTTAATCTTGAGAACTCATTTCTCAATGTAACCGTGGAGAGCGCGTTTCTCATGCCGTAATAGAAGACGTGATTGTCCGACGGTAAATTAATGAAGGGACCTTCCAGTGATTTAATACGAGAAAGAGCTACAGATAAACCAAAGCTTGTTCGTGGCCTCCCTCGTATTCATAAAGGACTTTATCAAACGTTTGTCCTTGAGATTTATGTGTATATAGTCATTGCACACGCCCGTATAATTGGGAAATGATTTTTCTTCACCGGGCGTTTTAAATATCGGTAGTTGAAGGTAAATATTGTTACCTCGATCCGCATTGTTATGTGTAGTATTGTTACGTCTAATTCCGTTATCCATTTTTGTTGCATGGAAATTTTTTACTTGGGATGTACTTTACTACTGTCGGGAAAGATGCACAGCATAAAAAATGGGCACTTTTAACTGAAGTAGACATTAGTTTTAAATTTAAATTCATTTTCTATTTTAAAGATTATCATAATAACCTGCAGGTACGTAGTGCAGTTTCAGACCCATCAGCAGTAGCGTACCGGAAAAGCTCGGTGCCCCCCCCTCCCCGCAAAAATATCTTAGGAGGCCCTTTTGCGAAAATGTATTAGCTATTAATTACTGAATTTTTTTAATTCCATATTATTAACTATGCTTTATGAGCTTTTCCATAAATAAAATTCTTTTGAACCCACAGGTATTTATCGTAAAACCAAAATTATTGCACTTTGTAATTGAAGTGATCGCCTAGTTTTTTACAAATACAAAGTCCTACAAAACACTTATGTCAAAGGTAGTAAGCAATATATGCAAATTTCATTCTTTTACGGAGCTAAGGCTATCTATCTTCTTTGAAATCCATTACGAGCACACACATAAAACACGTAACTGCCGTTGGTTGGAGTTTATTGGCCCAAGGCCCTCAATGGGCCACAGAGAGCCATGCCAAACGGTTTACATCAGAAACAAAAGCAGCATCAAAACTATAACAACATGTAAGGTATGCAACATAAACATGACGAGAAGCGATGTAAATGACTAACAATCAGACAACGAACTACACAAAACGAAAAACCCCACACGTAACTGACATCTGACAGTGCCTAAGGGCCTTTTCCGATTTATACAAAAATATAGAATATAAGTAAGTAACAAAAAAGCATTGGGGCACAAAAATGCAAAACTTCTTAAATTATTTACTCTTGAATATAAAAACCACATTTAACATCATACCTCAATATTTTATACGTTGTAAAAAGTCCCCGCGAGAACATCTTTTAGTTCATTATATTCTGAAGGATGCATAGGTATGTGCAAACGATTGTAATACATAACATCTTATTCTCATTGGTATAAAAATTTCATTCACTGAACTTATGCTTCTTTCACATTTGCTGTGGCTGTGAAAAGGGGCCTCAAGACATCTCGAGTAGCTGCTTTTCGATCATCCAGTTACTGAAACCGCGAAATTTATTTCTAAATATTTTACTTTATGTACTGAAAATAAGACAGTGCGTTTCTTTTTAATACTTCTTTCAAAGGTACCGTCAAAATTCCCTGCTATTTCCATAACCAGCTTCATATGAAATTTCCGCCAAACATTTTGTAAAATATTTTTGCTGGGGCAAGAGGCCCTCCTAGCTGTTAGGCTTCCCCGCGCTACGGGGGCTTCGGGGGCTATCATTAAGTCTCTGTCCTTCAGTCCGGGAATTTTTAAGACTTGAATGCCTCCAGACGTGCAGCAGAATCAAAACACGCTTAATCTGTGGAAAAATGCTCTATCAAATGTTCTTACTTTGCGCGTGAGTAATATATTTCATTGCGAAACGGTTTTGAAAAAAAAAAAGAGATAGAAATGAAGTGATACTGCCCACAGCACAGAAGTATAAAATTAGATGTTTATGAAGCCCATTGAATATCAGAATTTAAATAGAGATGTGATTCATAACTTAAGATTACATTGTTATTTTATTTTTTAAATTGGAGTAAAGCAGAGCTGTTGTCACTTAGATAAAGGTTCAATCATTCGGGATGAACGGTTCCAAGAATTTATTGCGAATGGAAGAAATCGTTACGCTGCAATAATTAATTATAAATATTTGAGCTTTTACGATTTTACAAATTTGTTAAGTAAAACTATTAAATTTGAATCATTTCGTACTCACTTTTTCGAGTTTAATTTTTCGTTGTAAAATAAAGTGCTACTTAAAAAAACTAATCTGTTATGAATGTTCCTCCCTATGGAAATACGTATTTTACCATATTTTTTTGTTTTATACTACTGTATCTATCAGGTTTGGTTAATTTGGAGAAATCAAAATGTCAACAGGAAAAGATAATATTTGTGACAGTACTTACAAGATAAATAAGGTCCTGAGAGAGTATAACAATTAGAGACAGAGTGAGCGAAAGGGAGACGCATATGTTTCGGAATATATGTTTGTTTCTTTTCCTTTACTCTCTCGAAGTATTTCCTGAAACAGAAAAAAAAAAAAAATAAAGAAAAAAAAGTATCCGCGATCTCCGGCTTACCACCTGAAAGCGCTTTCCCCACAATACTCCGTCTGTCGCTTCTTTAGCAGACCATCATTCTTCTCTTTCTTTCTTCTCTCTCGCACTCCTTGTGGCTATTACTCCCGAGCTTCCCACCATCAGCCGTCATCTTCCTCCCTTATCGCTTGAGCTCCGGTTTCCACGGGTCAGCCCGCCTGTCACTCGCTGGTTCGTTAATTAGGGCGGTTGCCCTAATGAGCGCTAATTGGCTCCATTAACACGCGACTCTTCTCTCGCTCTCCGTAGTATTCGGGAGCCTTGCCGTCCAACCGAGCGGAGTAGGGGGGAACGCCAAGTGGAGAAGGTGAGGGGTGTTGGTCTGGCCTTGGGAGTCTTGCATCGATGAGAAGGTGAAGGTCGACCGGCTTTTATTTCTCACTAATCATGTCGCCCATGCTGAAGTGAGTTTTCAATTTCTCACGCGTCCCGTTTCGCGTAACGGGCTCATCTGCTTGCACTGGAGCCGCGCAAAATACAGGGGAGGGTAGCAAAGCTGGAAAATTTTGTAAAAAAAATAAAAAATTAGCAAAGTTCACGAATCAGTCGTTTCCCCGTTCACACTGCAATAAGGTATCTTACCGTAAATCACGTACGCAAAGAAGCTTTATGCTACAGGAAGGAACTGTTGCCTTTCTTCAAACATGTGAAAAATGGAAGCAAGCTGTCATTTTTCTCATGTGTAAAGAATAAGAAAAAGTATTAAAAACTAATTACGACTGTTTGACTCAGAACCAGAGAAAATGCACACTTCATGCAGCCCAGTGATGTTCAAAAGGTAGCATGTGATTTAATTATTCTTGTGGAGTAAATCGGTGAGTCATTCGATGATTTGTATGGGTGAGGATCGATGCTTAATTCGATGATTCACTTAGATGTGCTTACTCGATTATTCGTTTTAACGTGAATCGATGGCTCACTGGGTGATTCCTTTAGAATTTCGAAAAGATATTTCAATATTAAAGTTTTAAAAGAGAGGTGATAGGTGTGAGAAACGGATTTAGACATGAATAATGTTTTGATGATGCAACGTTTAGTTTTACTTTGCTTAGTTTCTTATAGCTATCAATACAATCATTTACTGGAATGCATAACAGATCAACAAATGCTTCGCTTACTTATTTTTTTTTTTTTTTTTTTTTTTTTGGTAAAAGTTTTCAGATTTCTTGTATTCTGCTTGAGAACGAAAATAAGAAATCTTGGAACTCTTCGAAAATAGAAAAAGAATTTTCTAGTGTATAAGTGTTTTTTACTTTCTCCAGGGCTCGAATTCGACCGGTAGCAAGTAGGAAATTTATAGCAAAGAGTATAAATTTGTAACTGAAGAAAAAAGCATTGGCAGGCGTTTTATTGAAAACTTCTTATCTGTGTTGAAGCCCACCGATGACATAAATTTAATTTTCAATAAACATTTTAAGATTTAGAAGAAAATCGGACAGTGTAATGTAAGTTTACACTTCAAGACCAAGTATTAAGAGCAAAAGATGGTGCTGCTCATTCATTAAACAAAAAAGTACTCATTAGATCAGTTTTAGAAAACCCTAACATGCAACTATCATCACTTGGCAATGGAGCACTATCAAAATTTGTCATTAGTGTTTCAAATAACCAGCTGGACTAGCACTGACAGATATCTACGGATGTATGCAAAATATAAACTGTCAGCACTGGTACACCATTTCAGACCACCTATAGAAAATGCTACCTTTGAGATATTAAGCACTATGAAGGAATTTTATGAAATAAAACAGACGCGAAACAAAGAGCTTCAGTCACTTTTGTAGAACGAAGTTTCTGGAAAATAATGAAGAATATAA
Organism: Macrothele yani; assembly: GCA_039090855.1. NCBI lineage: Eukaryota > Metazoa > Arthropoda > Arachnida > Araneae > Macrothelidae > Macrothele > Macrothele yani. The sequence goes on along the minus strand of CM077003.1, from coordinate 85,353,254 downwards.
AATATGCTTGCTCTGGTCAAATAACTGCGCTTTTCACCTTTCCCACACCATGTCATAAGGTGGGTTTCAATTTCAGGAAGGAAATTCAGTGTGACTGGGTAAAGAGTTTGAAACCAGATGGTTTGATGTGCATTAAAACTGAAGGCTCCAAAGGAAAATTTTAATCTGCGATTTAATTAATACAGACATTTAACGTGGACCAGGAACATCAAACAAAGATCTTCGCTCTTTCCACGTTTATAAGTGAGTCGCGGAAAAATTCTCATTGGCCGCCACGGGGAGTCGAACCCAGGGTCTTCCAGTTACGCGCCGGATATGTTTCCGCTACACCACAGCGGCTTTGAATTCATCCAGACTCACACAAAAAGCATATCCGGCGCGTAACTGGAAGACCCTAGGTTCGACTCCCGGTGCCGGCCAATGAAAATTTTCCCGTGACTCACTTATAAATGTGGAAAGAACGAAGATCTTTCTTTGATGTTCCTGGTCCACGTTAAATGTCTGTATTAATTATTCATTCGCTTTCTAATTATTTCTTCAGTTGCTGCTTACCATCTTTGGTGAATCCCCAGCATTGTGCGGGGCTCCAAGAAACAACCTTCCAAATTGGCTTGGCAGTTAGTATATGTGAGTCTGGAGGAATTCTAGGCCGCTTTGGTGTAGCGGAAGCATATCCGGCGCGTAACTGGAAGACCCTGGGTTCGACTGCCGGTGGCGGCCAATGAGAATTTTTCCTTGACTAACTTATAAACGTGGAAAGAGCGAAGATCTTTGTTTAATCTGCGATTTGTTGAAGTTAAATATTTTGATGATAAGGTGAGTTATCCGTGACAGGAGCCATGTGAAAAAACAAATGGAGTAGTCCTCGTGTAGCATAAGTACGACTTTATATATGTGAGTTAGGCAATCGTTTCTTGTAAATTAGTTTTGTTCGTATTTCTAATTAAAACACGAAAACATTAAATGTTATGTGTTTTTTTTAATAGTCCTTCAAGGTAAGATTTTGCTTATATGTTTAAATTTCTTGAATTTGGTAATTATTTCATATTACACATTTAAACATCGCGTTTCTAAGAAATTTGACAAATATACAGCAGTACAGCTATTTGTCACAGAAAGCCAAATTTGCTACTGAGAATTTCCATTTCTATTAATCGCTACTAGTAACAGAAAAGAAATGAATATCAGCAGGGATTTTCAGCCAAGTTTCATCATACTTTAGGTACTTTCGCACAATTAAAGAAACTTCGAAATAACTGATGTAGAGCTCTCAACAAACAGCGTACAAAAAAGAAAGTATCTCAATATGTTGAAAAAAAAATTCTTAGTAAGCATGCTTCGGGGAATGGTTGGTGCAGTTTTGCTTAACATTATAAACTCACTTTGTCACTTTTTTTTTCTGCTCAACAAACTACTTTTATTAACACACATATCGCTAACTTCGTACAGCGCGCTTGATTAATGACTGTCATATAATTTCTATCTCTATAGCTCTGATATTTGAAATAACATTTTTCTAGAGATAACAGAAAAATACTGAATTTGGTAAGCTTTGATTGAAGGAACCGTGATTTTAAGCAAATTCAGTTGTGCTTATTTTTGCACCAGCTGAGATGAAAAATAAACGTAGGGTTTTAAAGTAGGATATGTAATGTACACTCACGGTCAATGAAATTTGCGCACACAGAAGGAAGCATCGGATTCAACTGAAATTTTATGGACGTAATGATACAGATGAATGATACACATGATGGCAAAAACAGAGCCGCAGGACAATTACAGAGGGATCTGTGGCACGCAGTTCGGTCATCTTCAATAGCGCGTCGCACAGCCTCGTGCGGCGATACATGCTGCAATACGGTCCGGCATGGAGGCAAACAGACGCTTGATGCCCTGCGGAAGATTGGCCCACGCGTGTTGGACGGTGTGGCTCTAAATCCCGGATAGTGCTGCACGGCGGCAGCCGGCGTTTCAACTGGTCCTACACATGCTCGATAGAGGACATGACCGGGGAGCAGGCAGGCCATGGAAGTGTCTGGGCATGACGTAGGTAGTTCTGGGCAACCCGAGCTGTGTGCGGGCGGGCATTATCCTGCTGGTATAGCGCACCTGGAATCTCGGCCAGGAATGGGAGCAAATGGGTCGTAGGATCTCATCCACATACCGCTGGCCCGTCAATGATCCACGTACCACTTCTAGAGCTGATCGGCTATCGTAAGCAATGGCTTCCCAGACCAAAATGCCTGCTATGGGGGAGGTGTGGTGCTTGATAGCGAGGTTGAGATTGTGCCGTTGACTCGGGAACCTCCACACCCGGGCACGATGATCATCTGTCCCCAAAACGAAGCGGCACTCATCGCTTAACACCAAACGTCGCCAGTCTGTGGCGTTACTCGTCGCTCTGGCCTGGCACCACTGCACACGGAGCCGGCGATGTTCCGGTGTTAATGGCACCACACGTAAGGGGCGCTGGGATCGCAGATTCGCTTCCACGAGGCATCGGGAAATGGTTCGTGGGCACACAGGAGCCGCTACATCTGCCTGTATAGTAGATCGGGTCCCCGTGGGATCCGTTCGTGCCTGGCGCACGATCCGTCGATCCTCTCTACCGGTGGTCTCCCTGGTCCGTCCGGAGCCGCTCCGCCGTGTGTCAGTGCCGTCACGTGTCCACTGCTCCCAACACAGTCGGACGGCATGGTCAGAACGATCCACTTGGCGGGCTATACGGCGCGCCGACCACCCTGCGGTTTTCAGCCCGATGATCAGGAATCTCTCAAAGTCCGTAAGTTGCGTAAAGCGACGTCTCTGGCGTCTATCCGGCAACCCTGTCACTCTGTGCTTTTGCTGTCACTCTGTGCTTTTGCTGTCACTCTGTGCTTTTGCTTGCTTCGGCCGGTGCTTTTCGCATTCTTGGAGATCCGACTACACGCCGGTTTATAAGGCTGCCGGTTCGTGTTTGCAGCGCCACCACAGGGCGTGCGGTCATGCACACTCGGGCCAAATGTGGATCATATGCATAGCAGAACGCACTCTAGCTAGCTATTTGCAAAGTTTCGCAAGTTTCATTGTCAGTGAGTGTACATTTTGTTGTCATGTCATTAAATTAAGAAAACGCAGGTGGGGTTGGGGGAATCGTTGATAGTCAAGACTGAGCGCATGAGGAAAACTATATAGAAAGTAGAGTACAGAGTGATTCAAAACTATTGCTAGTTACACTGAAATAGGTGAGTTATTCATTTTAATTATTTCGACAATGGTACCTCCTATAATATCATTAGTGATAGTAAAGTTTTTAGCAATATTATATATAGGTGCTTCAGAAATAACAACCATATATTTCAAAACAAAGAATCGAATTTGCACAGCTATGTGCCTAAACAATGAATGACACATGTGTTCCCGGCCTGTCAGTGCGATTCCCGGACAATGTTACTCAGCCGACAAGAAGAAGTCTCGAGCGCTATTGAAAAAATCTAATGCACTTAAGACAATGCCGAGGCAACATTGAGAGCAGTATTGATGGTGTAAATTTGTTTTTTGGTTCAACCTAATATCTGGTTGCTTCATTAGAAACGCACTCATATTACGTCTACAAAAAGGCACACTTCCCAGCTGTAACTTTTGAAACAACACTCAGCATAAAGTACATTAAGAGAATTATTTTGTTAATCGTATCTCTACTAGGCTTAATGTTTTAATGCTTATAGCAAAGTGTTTTCAACTTTTCCAAATTAAAAAAACCTTCTTTGAAAAGTGATGGGCATTATTACGTTTTGAATGTTCTTAACATCATGAGGGTTTTTTTTATTTTATTTTTTATTTTTTGACGTCACTTTCAACCGTGCCACCGTATACATTTATAGAGACTGGGTGATGAGATTGCAAAATGTGAAGCGAAGAGCGTTAGTTTTATAAAAAGTAAAATAAAAAAAATACAGGTAGGTTCACTTCTGATTCAGCCGTCAGTTTGGAACGTATAGGACTACAACTTGTAGATCGGAGAGTTGAAATGAGCTAGTCGAGTATGAATTCAAAGCGTTTATTTAATTTGTTATAGCCAGCACAGGTCTATGATAAGAAAAGTAGCTTTCATAATTTGTACAAATAATGCTGGATACATTGCGAACACAAAGCACATCGATACACGAATTATCCAACGTAGTGCTCTATCTTCTTGGGCTTCCTACATTCACCATCACTTGCTCTTGCCTCTCGCTTTGATTTTCTTTACTTTTGCTTGCGTTCATTCTGCGAATTCCGCGGCCTTGTCGAAAATGTTAATCCGTTCACACGAAAACAATTTTTTAAAATTTTAATTTAAATCACTGTGATATGCTCTTTATATATTTGAATAGATCTCGTCGAGAGTTTTAAAACGGTACCACGCACAGTCGTTTTGCACTCAAGGTTGTCCAGGTAAACCGCGATATTGTCAAAAGTGTTCACGGGTTCTCAAGAAAACTTATTTTTTAAATGTTCCGTTCAAACCAGTGCAAAAAGGTTCTTCGTATATTTGAATAGATCTCGTCGAGAGCTTTAAAACGATACCACGCAATGTCCTGTTGCGCTCACGGTTACCGAGATAGACTGAATCAAATGCGGTGGCACACCAAGAATGCATCATCTCCCTCGCGGAGATGGAGCGAATGGAGCATCGCGCGCATGTTGTGTTGCACACTACGCGAACTGGACTCCATGCTGTTTACCAATATGCTAATACGATTAGTATGCGGCACGTATTTTTAACGCTATAATAATTTCAATTGGGACTTATTTTTATCACAGACGGTTGGCCGTAGGTCACCGCATAATATCCGCGGAGTTAGACGTTGTGCTACGTCAAAAGGCTCCGTTCTTCTTTCTTTATCTTCTTTTTCTTTGTTGTAGTTTTTGTGAATCCGATATGATTTTCATTATCGCCTAATAACTTAACTAAGCGAAGTTGAATTTGTCACCTCCTTTCCCAAGAATAAGTATGGGACCACAGTTGCAAATGCGAAACCCTAATATACACTGAGTGATCAGAGAATTATGACCACCTACCTAATACTTCGTAGGCACTCCTTTCGCCCTCAGGGCAGCAGCTATCGGACGTGGCATCATCGATTCAATAAGATGCCGGAAGCAGTTGGGAGGTATGGTCAACCAAGCTATGTTTAATGCGGCCTTCAATGCATGTATGGAGGTGATTGGTGTATCCAGAGGCCTGATGTCCCGTTCTATAGTGTCCCACAAGTGCTCTATGGGATTAATAGTTCGAAGGCCAAACGATATGCTGGGAATCTGGCCTGTATTCCTCAAACCATTCCTGCACAACATTGGACCTGTGGCTCGGCGCATTTTCATTTTGGAAGAAACCGTCGCCATTCGGAAAAAAGTGCAGCGCTGCTAAGTATACAGAGTCAACGAGCAATTTACGATAGTGGGCACCAGTCATACGTTGTTCCACATGCGCCAGGGGTCCCAGTTCCTGCCAGGTAAATATGCCACACACCATACAACCACCTGCACTGGCTTTCACTGTGGAGACTTTCACACACGACCATCCATGGAAAACGACTCAGACCAACACACTTTTTTCCAGTCATCCGGCCTCCAACTTGATTGATCTTTGCGTTAGGCGAGTCTTTTGCGCCGATGAACCGTGATTAGGAGAGGATGTCGTCGGGGTCGTCTGCTGTTATAGCCTATACATGCGAGCGTTCGACACGTGATCAACAGATATTGTTCCGGGTTGACCTCTGTTGTATTGGGTGTAGTTAACTGTTGAACAGGGTTGTGTCTGTTGGCCTATACGAGTCTTCGAACTGGCGCTCACCTATCACATCAACCTTTTGCTGTCCTCTGTAGTTTTGCCTCCGGGTTGTTGTCTGACCATTTTCACGCCAGTTCTGATACACCTTACGTATGGCGGCTCGCGAACAGCCCACCAGTTCAGCTGTTTGGGAGATCAAGACACCCTCTCTCTGAGCTCTCACAATCGTTTCTTTCTCAAAGTCCGATAAATCCTTCCGTTTACCCACCACGCTCCGAATTTTACTACCTACTGCTGCACTCACACCTTACTCATGCTACATCGAAAATCACGTGGTCAACGGGACACACACATTTTTGGCAGGAGTGGTCATAATTCAGTGATCACTCGGTGTATTTGAAGATCAGAATATAAGAATATCGATAATTCTTGGAGGTATATCAAGACTTTTTGATACCTATAAGGTAGTGACTGTTAGTTAAGATTTCTAAAATTACTTTTGAGTTCATGAACCAACTATTGAAGCTAATATTTAGTATTTTGTTTGTTTGTTTTTAACTAACTAACTAACTAATTAAATTAACATGTGTTTACTTTCGATCCCTGATATGCCTTTATTCGCAGAAAAGGATTGTTTGACTGTGATCGATGGAAATTCAATAAAAAAAACCGGAACTGATACTTTAATCTCATTTCAGAACCACAGAGGTTTCTCCAAAATTATCATTATGTTTCAAATTATGCTTTTTCTCATTTTGAAGCATAAGTTTCTTGAACCTCGCGAAGAAAATTTTCATATACGCTCTGATATCTAATTTCAAGAAGTCATGAACTAAAGATTAACTCTTGCTTACGGAGTACTGCTCAATCAGCTAATGTCACGTGGTATACAATTATTTCATTTCGTAAAAGAAAAGGAAGAAAGCTACTTCTTTTTAGTATCACTTTAGGCATTTAAAGTTTACAGGTGTCATTCTTTCTTTGTAAGAATGATATACATTTCCTGAAAAACGGAAAATATTGTACAAGCTTTTTATGTCTAATTTAGTTGCACATAGTACAAAAAAAGGTACTTCCATATTTTGCGCTAAAATAAGATCAGTTTCTGTGGCTGATATGTAAAACTGCTTTCGTTTTCCATCTCATGAAATGCGCTCAAACTCTTCGGATAAAGGAAAGCATATATGAATTTTTAATGACACCAACAACTACTAGCTGGAATTGTTTTAATCTTTTTAAGCATATAATAAAACCTTTTCTTCCTATATTCATTTACTTTTCTTTATTCTGTTTTAGTTTTCCTTCTCTCTTTGTTTCTCTATCCGCTTTCATTCTTCATTCTCCAGCCAGCCAGTCTCTCTCTCTCTCTCTCTCTCTCTCTCTCTCTCTCTCTCTCTCTCTCTCTCTCTCTCTCTCTCTCTCTCTCTCTCTCTCTCTCTGTTTTCTCTCACTTCTCTCTCTCTTACTCTCTCTCCTCTTTCTCTTATCTTTCTCTGTCTCTCTTGTTCTCTGTCTCCCTTGTTCTCTCTCTTCTCTCTCTCTCTCTTTTCTCTCTCTCTCTGTTACCCTTGTTTCACTCTTGTCTTTATTTCTCTATCTCTTTCTGCTAACTTTTGTTTCTTTATTACTCTTTTTCTGTATATTTATATATGTATATAACCTTTCCGTCTTTTCTTTACTAAACTTTAGATTAGCAGAGGTATGTGTACTTATTTTTCCTCACATTTACACCTACCATGCTACAAATATTACGATCGGTAATTTCTAGAGAGGTGATAATAATGATGATGAAAAAATGTGACATGAGTCTTGTGAAAAATGGGTTTCACTTCTTGTACTCTGGAGAACAGCACGAAGCTTGGGAAATGAAATGAACGAACCATAAATAAACATACAGAAAAAGAAACGAACAAATTGAATCAAACCGAAATTTAAAACCACTGCTTTCTTCAACAGCACTGGAATGAGAGAGGGGGGAAGATGGAGGGATGAGTCACACAGAAGGGAGGAGGGAGGGAGGGAGGGAGGGAGGGAGAGAGCGAGAGAGAGAGAGTAAACCGAAGGAGTACCTTATAGTCAATATGTATGTGCATCTAAGTATTTGTTTCGGGTTTCTAGAGCCATCATTAAATCTCGTTTCACAGAGGTACATTTTCTAATCATAGATGCATTCGAAAATTGGCCTCACTAATAACTGTGAATTATTTAGTCTGTCTGCCATATAACTTCAACCAAGCTCACAAGCTCAGCTCTTCGACTGGTACAACTCTCAGCAGATAGTGCATTAATATTTGAGGGTTTGAAGGATTAACAGAGCGTGCGCATTTTCATCGCACCCCCTCCCTGCACCTCCTTGGGTACATCCCCCACCGACTTCTCTACTTGCCACCCCATTCAGTCCGCTACCCGTCTATTTCTTCCGATCCGCCCCTATCAACCCTTTTTTTACCACCCTCTCTATCCCTCCCCCTTCTCGTCCTCTTCTTGCTACCCGCCACCTTCAACCGCCAGAGCCGATAAGTGCGGTAATGAGGCATAACGCGGCAAAGTGGATTTAAATAATACAACATTTGGTTTGATGGTTGTGGATGAAAAAAGAAGTCGGAGACCTGCCTTATCGGCGAAAACGCAGGCTGCGGGCTTGAAAAAGTAAAGTTCGTTTGTTGGGGGGATGGAGATGTGAGGGAGGGGTGAGCATGCGGAGGCATTTGCACGTCCGGCGAAATGGAGAAAGGCCTGTAAAGCGGCTGTTGGAGACCAAAACATGCACGGGTTGAGAATTTTGATTGATGCCATACAGAAAAGATTTTCTACTTTTTCCTGGAGCAGATATATCTCCCTCACTCTTTTACCAACTTTCACGGCAGTTCTTCATTTTTTTACACAAATATTGCGCTATGAATATGACACTGATCTGTGACTTTCACTCGTTAGCAGAAAGTAAAAAATAAAATGAAATAAAAAAAAAAAAAGGAAAAGGTGAGCCACTATAAATAAATGCTGAACTTGTTTTTAAATGACTTTTTAAAAGACAGGTCGAAAGATCGTGAATAAAACTGGGTTAGTAATGAATCATTGCATCAGATGAACGATATCATATTCCAAGATTGTTCTTCAACAATTTTCTACTAACACGATTCAAAAGGTTGGTATGATAAAATAATGAACGAGTGATGGAGTGAGAGATTTTGATAGGATTTACAATTAATCGGAAGTGGTCACGCAACTTGAGTGAAGCGAGAAAAAAATAAAAGGGAAAACGTATTTAACCAAAGAACCGTTGAACAGTACTGAAGATATTTCAGCTGATTTTATCAATCCCAAGTGGACAAATTACTTCACACGTAAGCTATTAACTAAGCCACATATTATCAGTCTGGAATCAGAAATAGCCAAGAACAGCTTGCATCACGCAAAAGTTTAAGAATTGATACTGTGCAGCTCATAAGCGATGCACGGGACGAACAGCATTGCAACAGTCTCGAAAATCAGAGAACGTTGTTTCCTGTTAACGTATGGCACCCACAACACTTAGTCTTCGAATGATTTCATCAACAGCTGGCAGAAGACGTCACAGTGTCAGAAAGGCAATGAACTAAACTGATCAGAAAGGTAGAGTAGTGAACAAAAATTACCAGAAAGGTAGAGTAGTGAACAAAAATGACCAGAAAGGTAGAGTAGTGAACAAAAATGACCAGAAAGGTAGAGTAGTGAACAAAAATGACCAGAAAGGTAGAGTAGTGAACAAAAATGACCAGAAAGGTAGAGTACAGCGAACTGAAATCATAAAAATGGAGCGCGGTGAAGTGAACTAAAGTAATCAGAAAAGTAGAGCAGTGAACTAAAATGATCAAAAAGGTGAAGCAAAGAACTGAAATAACCAGAAAGGTAGAGCAGTGAATTACAATGATCAGAAAGGAATAGAAATGATCAAAAATGTCGAGCAGCGAAGTAAAATGATCAGAAAGGTTGAGTAGGGAACTAAAATGATGAAAAAGTACAGCAGTGAACTAAAATAATCAGGAAGGTAGGTAAACCAAAATGATCAGAAAGGTAAAGTAGTGAACTAAAATTATCAGAAATGTAGAGCAGTGTAAGAAGTGAACTAAACTGATCAGAAAGGTTGAGTAAGGAACTAAAATGATCGAAAAGGTGAAGCAGTGAACTAAAATAATCCGAGAGTTAGAGCAGTGAACCAAAATGATCATAAAGGTAAAGTAGTGAACTAAAATTATAAGAATTAGAGCAGTGAACTGCAATAATCATAAAGGTCGAGTAGAGAACTAAAATGACCAAAACGGTAGAGTACTAAACTAATATGTGCCAGCATTATAAATCCCTTCAAATAATATTTCCCCCGAGAATGTCAATCTAATTTAATTCGTTTCATAGTTAAATAGATTCGTATTAATATTCGTTTCTTTCTCCATAGTGTCCTGCATTCACTGAAGATCTAATTTACCCACCAAAACCAGCAATCATTTGTATGGTAAGCTTTACTACAAAACTGATAAGTCGCTTCGTTCCCAAAAATAGCTGCAGGAAACTACCATCTAGTGGGTACAACGTAAACGGTAAAGGTCAGTAATCACTTCATGTGCGACTATCCGTTTTGCACAATGAGGAATGCTTATTACACCACGAGTGATGGGTGCTCCTACAGGAAACATCTACAACGACACGTCTGAAGCTGATGCACTTTTATTCAACTAAAGCAAGCGGTTGCCTAACATGACATAAAATGTAATTCAAGAAGTGCATGTTTTTATGAATATTCCGCAGAATCTCCAGGTACTATAGGAATGATATAACTTACCTTCAGCTTGTGCATCAGCCAAGTTTTGTGCGTGCAAAGCAATTTCTTACAAGTAATAATCTTAAATTGAAATCCTGTAGTTTTACTTTTGATTGCATGCGCTTTTCATTTATTTCGAGGTTTAGCGACTTCTACGAGTATTTAATGCTATAAGGAGTCGTTTGTCTGTAACGTTTGGAACGGAACTGAGCAAGTACCGTAGGTAGACACACCATCCATGTCTCATTGGGTACTACGCTTAGACAGATAACCGCTCCTCCAACCATTCGACCACCAAAGCGGCTGTATGCATTTCAAGGATTACGTAATTTAAGTTGGCATGAAATTTATAGGACGACACAGTTAATTTATTATAGCTAAACATACATGCTTAGAACATGGTGTAAGAAAGGAGGAATGGTCGTGCATGCCCATATTGCCCTGCATTGGCAAAGAGATGGGTTGTTTGCCGACAAATTTTCAATTCTGACTAGTAGATGCTTATAGATGACGCTGAAAAGTATAGGAACGAAATCGTGCACATTTCAAAAATATTCGCCAGTTCCTGTTGGTAACCAGTAGTAATCTGGACTCGACTTTGTTTCCGTAATTGCAAAAAGAACTTCATCCCAGTCTTTAACCCTGACAAGTGAGTTAGAAACACCAACTGACCCTGATTACTGAATTATAATTAAATTGTAAAGAAGCTGTTTTGCCATATTTGAGAATAAGGTCTGTAAAACAGACAATTAAACTGTAAAGAAACTGTTTTGACGGATTTGGGAATAAAGTCTGTAAACTATGAAGTTTTGTTTAAGCACGCGATGCGAACATTAGTACTTAAACCAATAGAGGCAAAACTCGAATTTACAAGCACGTGGTTTTGATTCACAATAGGTGCAACTTTTAGGTCAAAATTTTAAAACTTCTTCTTTAATACAGTCCAAAAAGTTAGATGTGTTTGTATCCATAAATTCAGTTTGTGGGGATGATAAAATCTAATGATTGTTTTAAAACCCACACTACACACGTTTTCTCGGGTGGATGGACATATATACAGACCTCGATGGTAGGAAGTATAATATCATTTTTGAAACAAAGCAAGTTTGGTTAAGATTTTGGTACTAAAACGCAGATTATAACTTTTTTTAACAGCACCAACACTCTATTATCGCTTTTTTTTTAAATGAAGGCATTTTAGAAATAAGGTGTTCCACGATATTTCTACCGTGCTGAAACTCACTTCGGGCTTCCAGTCGTCCATCAAGACTGTTTTCCGAAGTATAACATTTCCTTGTCCTTCATGAAACAGATTCCTTCCTTATCTCTTGTACCAGAGAAACGTAAGGTATTTTTATAGAGCTAAATTTCAACGTAACTCGTGTGAAGGTGAACAAGACCCCTGATCGCGAACGACACATAAAGGTGTCTTAAAATTTGTCATTTCTTCAGCAAGCTCTATGAATATTTAAGGGCAAGAGGGGTCTCCCGTTTCTAATTTACTTTCAAGGAATGGGGAGAGCCACTGGCTTGCCAAGGGTACTCGTTATTGAGCAGAGCAACGCAATACCTACATTAAGGATTCAAATCGGGGCTCACAAATACGGTTAATTCGCGTTGAGACAATGGCAGGTCGTTTCGTTCATTCTTAGACTTCGCAGCACATTTTTAAGCTGTTACAGAACGAAATATCTGCTAAGTATTGAGAGGGAAGTGAAACCTGAATCTTATTTTTCATTTTTAGTTTTTTAGTTTTGGTAATATATCAATCAGGTTTGATTAAATTTTGCTACAGCAAGCACTAAAATGCAAATAATCATTGTGGGTAACTCGCTGGCGCATCTTTGACCATAGATTGGCTAGTGACAAGTACCATACTTCCTTTCTGTGTCAGTGCATTGTTCTTAATGAAACGTTGAACCAACTTTAACTCAAAACATGTGCTTTCCTTCAACAAATGCAGATCCTCTATCTTTAAAACGATTTTGCTTTTCATTTCGGAGTTTAATGACCACCGTGTGCAACTCTAAGCAGTCTCGCATTTTCAAATTAGGGTCACCGGTTCTAGGGAAGGGAGGGAGCCAGACAGACACACGACCAGTTTCTCATCCGAGACTCGAACCCTGGCCTACTCGGAAGAACGGTTAAAGAACAATGAACAATGCAATGTATGAACTTCCTGCACCTTAAATCACGATTTTGGAAAATTCGTGAAATCCTTTTAACGAAAATTTACCTTGGTGCGCAATAAATAATAAATAGCATTCAGCAGGTGATCGTGTGTAGCACAGTGGTTCTCAAACTTTTGTTCTTCAACTACCCCTTGGGAATATTTAGCTAAACTGCGTACCCCTTTTATATTAGATATTAAGGATACACTCTACTAAATAAATAAAGATTTTACTCTAGTACGCTTATGTTTATATGAGTATATATGTGGGTATAAAAAAAATACGCATAAAATACACACACATATATCTATTTATAAAAATTACGTATATTGATGCCACTACTAGCCGTAAATTCGGATTGTTAATTTTGTTGACATGAAAATCGGTTTACTATGAGACTCACTATGGTTGCTAACTAATCGTGTACCCCGATATTAGTTTCACGTACCCCACTTTGAAAACTTCTGGTGTAGCAGACGTAGCCACGAATGTGCCAGTAGAAATGCCCTGATGCGAGTTGTCATTCTGTATTGGGCATTAGCGCAGTTTCCTAATGATTTTCCAGTAAAAATTCCCCAATGCTGAATGTAAGCTCTATTGACTCTCATTAAAAGCATAGCGCAACTTTCAAAGCACCGGCAAATCAGCTCTGTTTCATACAATCTATTCTTCATTCCCGGATTGGTAGATACAATTATTCTTTCTTATATTACTTTGGAGACCGTAGTACAATATATATCTATCTAACCTAATCAGCTGGGAACGGATATTACGGGATACAGAACTACGCTACCGGAAGGAGGAAATGAATCCATGTCTCAACCAGGATATAAAAGCAGACCTTACACGACAGAAATCAGGCAGTGTAAAATCTCGGCGTCAGATCATTTGAGGTGCAAAGATTTCCATAGACACTTCTTCAGATAATGGTATCGACGACAAGGGGACCTTTCCCTTGTTCGAAACACCAACCGACCAACGAGGCTACTATATTTCATTAACATACAGCAATATTGTATGCAAGCACTGAACTCCTTTTATCATGCCAAAGGTGGATATCTCTTATTTCTGTTAGGTTTATGTGACCTAACAGAAACAAGAGATACAAACAAATCGAATAAATCATGAAAGAAGTAAGAAAATCTTCAAAATTTGTAAATCGAATAAAGTTATCTCATATATGAAATAGCATTGAGATATGGTAATAAACTAAACTAAAAAAGCTATTTAGTTTTGCTAAAGCTGTTGTGGTACTCTCCATGACAGTAAAAATGCACTTCCTCTTTATGCCTTGCCTACATTAACGCTGCGAATAACATGAAACTGGAAAATGCAACAACAACAAATTTAAACAATTAGCTCCTTAATTCAGAAGGATCTATTTAAAAACGAACATGCTTGCTTGGACGTCACCGGAATAATTATCAAAAACGACAAAATTCACAAGCAAAGAGTAGAAGACAAACAGTCGCCAACTAGGAAAACACACAATTGCAGAACAGCAGAGAAAGGTGCGTCGTCAAATGTCTCGGCATTAGTTGCAAATCGCAACCATATTAGTGATCATTTAATTCATAGAAAGACTGCAAATGAGAGATTTTTTCGAAACTGATGCTAAATGTTATACCATTTAACAAAACGCATATGCAGGCTAAAACTCTTAAAATGGCATTATGTCACAGATACACGCAGAACAAAAGTAATAATATCATGTGCATTACTGAACATCTAGTGGCACGCCATAATCGTTTCTTCAAGCGTAGAGCGCGTCATCGGTATATCAACTGGCTGCTTTTTCCTTTTGAAATGAATCCCAGAATCATGGCAAAATCCTTTGATACTACTGGGTGTGTACATGCGTTCTACCCGTTTTTGTAGGTTACAAAGAAAGGAGGAGAACACAACAAATAAAGTACCTAGGATTTCACATAATTGCCATAATTCTGTATGACCTCTTGTCCTCTGTGTATGAGTAGGTGAATCACACGCCTGAAAAACTCCTGTGTTTTAGAGTAAAAAATATCATGTAATGCCGTTTTCACATCATCCACATCATCGAAGGTTTGGAGAGCGGAGACGTTTTGTAATGATTGAAAAAGGTGGTAGTCCGTAGGTGCCGCATCAGGAGAATACGCTGGGTGAGGTAGGTTACACTTCCCAACCAAAGTCCAGTAATTTTTGCCGAGTGATTAAAATAGCATGAAGTCTGGCGTTATGATGATGAACGATCACGTATTTGCGATTGACGAGTACTTTTGGCAGTAGACGTCAGCATTTATTATTCGGTTAGGTGCCAAAACCTCCCAGTGGATTATTCCCTGGACATCTCACCAAAAACTCTACAAAACCTATTTGGGATGCAGTCCTCCTTTTGAGGGCGATGGAGCAGGCTTCACACCTTGGCACACAGTCCGTCGACACTTTACATTATGGGTACAGTACCCATTTCTCATCACCCGTTACAATTCGTCCCCAAAACTGTTCATTTCTGTGTCGAGAAATCAAAGAAACACAAGTACGGATTCCCTCCTCTAATTGCTTTGAAGAAAACTGGTGCGGAACCCAGTTATCGAACTTGGTGATTAATCCATGCGCATGCATCCGTCTTTCAACTGTTGTTCTGTGTACTGACAATGTTTCCGCTAACTCCTAAACGGGTGGATGTGGGTGATTTGTTATGATTTGGTCCACATCCTCATCAGAAATCACGGATGGGCGTTCAGGACGTGGTTGATCTTCACAGCTTCTGTCTCTGTTCCGGAATTTCCGAAACCAACGGCGACATGTGCTATCATCAACTGCACCCTCCCCATACACTTGATAGATGTTGCGACACGCCGCGGCTGCAGTACTGCCTTTATCGAACTCGTACAGTAAACAATGTCTAATGTGCTCCTTATCGCATGCCATGTTACACCGTCTGTGATTTTCATTACGAATGACTGACTCGGACAAACGTAGTGCTTCTATGTGCTCTACTGCTCCAAGCTGCTTTATTGGCCGAAAATTCGGCATCGAAGCTTCATCTTTGACGTAACTAATGCGATCGCAATTTGCATCTATTACAGAAACGGGTAGAACTTTTGCACACATCCAATACTTAGTGGTGGTCAGCTAAATGTTTCCTTGATTTTTCTGATCTCATCATACCAGATCTATTCAGCAATAAAGACTTGCTCTGGAAAATCTATTACCTAGGTGCAATGACGTTATGTTTGCTCTAATGGACCATACCAAAATCACATGAAATCAGATTCAAACAAAATACCTGTCTGAGTTTATACTGAACGTAAACTACCTTTGTAGATGATAGAAGTCCGTTAAAATAAAAAAAAAAGATGATAGTTTAAGAAATTAAAGTTGTGCAATCTCTCCTAGTCGAAATATGTGAACGTTTTCTTGCCAAAGATTGAGGCACAGAGATTTCGCACAAACTCAACATCCATATAATTGCGATATCGAAAAGAGAAAGCACATGGCTGCATTATGAAACATTCTACGTGAAATAAAATCGCGGAAGTTGCTACGCAACGTATTCCCTAACAGCCCAACTCTTTTAAGAAAAAGTAGTGCCGCATAATGGAATTCTAAGAAGTTTTCCTCATTCTTGTACTGATCAGAAATTAAAATGCTCCCTAACTTGAAAGAACGGAAAAGAGACAAACGCAGCTTTTCACCGCAAAGGTGATCCTGGATTTCTTTCCGAAAGTAATGCGCAGAATTTTTTAGAAGAAAATAAAACAATAAGGCGCGCCGGCATGTCGTTATGAGAATATAACATTCTCATGCTGGTATACCTGTTTCGAATGTTTCAACTATTTGTTACTAGAAAATATAGGAAAGGAGAAACAAAAAGCTTTTACAAAACACATAAGATGCTAATGAAAACTTTCAAATTTTGGCTAAATTAAGATTCGTAAGAGAACCATTAATCTGAAAACATTACTCAGTTTCTACTCGTGCATCAAATATGCATATTTTCATGTCGGAATCTTTGACGGCCTTTTTTCACTGAGCATCATGCTTTGTTCAAGTTCTGTCACGCACTTATAACCTTAGAGGTCTTCCATGGTCATATGCTCACTCATCAGCGACATCGATTAGGAAACCGTTTTTACAGAACTATCTTGACTGACGAATAGATATGCCTTCAGTTTCCTTTTTCATACACATGTCGGTAGCGCGCAAATCTGGATGTGGCGGTATCAGAGTAGTAACACAACTAATACATTAATGTCCGGAAAATATCACACATCACGAAGTGTGGAAAAGTAACAACTATGATAATTGCGATGCTTTAGAGAATATTATAGATACACTGATGCAGTATCTGGGTAGCCAAGTATGATGATGCACTCTTTCGAAAGGGAAAATCAAAAATCACTCTTTCGAAAAAATACATTTCCTTAGTTATTCGGTAGTATCAACTTTCCAACATAACAGGAATGATAAACCTGTAATCAACATGAGGGTAAAAAGTGTGCACTTGGTGATCCAAGGAATCTGTCAAACACGGCAATATACGACTGTTCACAATAAAATAAGAACTGGTCTTCGTGGAATACTCTCCACCAGTGTTTTGTAAATGTCCCTCGATATGTTCCGCCATTCTGCTTTCAAAGCAGTGACCCATTTAGCTTTATTTGTTGTGGGCCACCTCTTCTTCCAGCCACCCGAATTTCCAATTCATCCCAGAAATCCTCTATAGTGTTCAGGTAAGGAAACTGGGCTGACCAATGAAACCTTTCGATGCTGATGTCCTCAAACCAGTCTATAACAACGCGAGCAGTGCGACATGGTACGGTGTTCTTCTTAGAATGGTATGAGTTTTCCTCAAAGTACTGTCACAGTGTTGGTGGTACATAATTATCCAGGATATCTACGTAGAGCTCAGCATTCATGTCTTTGTCCCAAAATATAACTAATGGGATCAAGCCGAACCACAAAAAACTTATTCATACCACTACGCTACATTCTAGAAAGCACATATATCGCTGCATTTGCCACACTCAGGAACGACCTTCAAGCTAATGGACTCATCAGTCCAAAGCACAATTATTTGTTGACACAGTCTGTAGCCTTAGATCGACGATAATTGAACCACACTAATCAGCGTGTGGTATCAGTCGAAGTCTTATGGTTGGCGGCTCAATTGTGTTATGCCATGTCCTGCAGCTTCATGCGCACTGTACTGGTACTAACATTAGTCTGAACAGCCTCACATAGGGTTTGCGCGATTGAGATATTCTTGATTTGCATTCTGAGCGAACAGTAATTTCCAACGCTCTTCTGTCACGTTATGTTAGTGTTGGCAGTTTACAAGGTCGCATCTAGGCATATTCAGCTATAGTCTCCTTCTATTTGCATACGTCGTATCACCAACCTCGAGCTAACGATCTTCAGTACCGCTCAAATTTCTCACACACATTTTCTACGTCTAAGATAACAGCGAAAAATGTGTCACAATCTCTGAAGTCCTGCCCTCCTTTGTTTTTTGTTTTTGTTTGGATGTTTAAGGACCACTGTAAGCAGCACTAAGAGACATCAGCAGTAGCCCGTCCCTAATATAGGGCCACCGTTTTCAGAGAATGGAGAGATCCAGTGCCATAAAACAAACATACACCACCCAACCCAGATCTACTCGGGAGAAAGATCAGAGCCTTACACTTTTCACAGTTTCATTATGGAGATTTTACAAGATTTTAGAAGTAATTCATTTCCAACGAATGGGAATATTCAGCAGTAGGTCTTCTTTTGTCATCAACGCGTCGTCACAATGTGAAATTTTCGGCAGCGTCTTTGAGATGTTATCTGTCAAGAAGGCAATAAGAATTAGAAGGTGTTAATACATGGACTTAGTGCCTTTCTGTTCTATTGCCCTACGCAGCTATTAGTGCATATAGTAACACACGGATGAGACATTTCATTATGAACACCCCCAGCCTAGAGAAATTAGTACGCCTGGAGAACGAACGGTGGGTGGCGCAGGTGAAGTTCACAGAGCTGTATATACACAACCCGAGAACCGGCTTTCGGTTAGTAAAGTGTTCGGACTCAGAATAAGAAAAGCTTCCGATTCATCGGAGTTTGATAAAGGACAAATTGTGATAACACGGCGCCTCGGAACTACGATCTCGGAAACGGCGTGGCTTGTAGGTTGTTCACGTGCTTCTGTAGTGAGTACGTATCAAAAGTGGTGCACAATGGCCAAACGACGAACAGTCGTCCAGTCGTGTGTCCTCCGCAGCGCATTGATCCCAAAGGGGAGCGGAGATTGCTGCGCATTGTTCACAGCGATCGCGGGCCACAGTGCGATAAAATCACCCGCAGCTACAACAGTGGTGATCCGGGCAATGTGCCGCAGCACACAGTTCATCGTAGTCTTCTGCGCATGGGCCTGCGTAGCTGAAGACCCAGCTGGGTCCCCATGTTCACTGCACGTCATCGCCAACAACGCATGAAATGGACCCAAGATAATCGAGATTGGACCGTGGATGATTGGAAGAAAATAGCCTGGTCTGACGAATCCAGATTCCTGGTGCATCACGTAGACGGCCGAGCGCGGATACGCCGATTACCACCAGAGGCTATGGCACCTGGATGCACTGTTGGGAGGAAACAGGCCGGCGGGGCGGTGTTGTGCTTCGAGTGATGTTTAATTGGGACACATTTGGCTCCATTACCCCAATAGCGCAATCTCTGACATCTTTCAGGTATCTGAACATGGTTGAGGACCAAGTTCACCCATTCATGGCAATTATGTTTCGTGTTGGTGATGGCCATTACCAACAGCATAATGCGCCATGCCACACAGCTAAAATCGCCAAGGAGTAGTTCGACGGACATGCTGGTGACTTTCTGTTAATGCCCTGACCTCCAAAGTCACCTGACATGAACCCAATCGAACATTTGTCGTTCGACTTGGAAAAGCGGGTTTGCGCTAAATCACCACCCCCGAAATTCACGGGAACTGGAGGACCTTCTGTTGACTTTATGGTAACAGATACCCCAAAAGCTGTAGGACCGCCACCTCATCGAATCAATGCCTCATTGAGCGGCCGCTGTTTTGCGGGCTAAAGGCGGTTCTACAGCTTATTAGGTAGGTAATCATAATGTAATAGCTCATTGGTGTAGATTTGCATATCCAGACGGCATAATGATTCTATTATTATTTTTGGAGGCGACAGAGAAGTTTTCTTGGAAGTAACAGACAGCGCGTGGTTGAGACAGAGGAGAAGAATAGGGTCATACGAGGGAAAGAGGGACACTCAAAGATTTGGATGCGAGAGAAGGACGAAATCGCCTGTAGCATGAGGGCGCGATACAGAACGAAATGATGCAGGGAAAATGAATAAGATGAGGAATAGGGAATGAGTAAGTAGCGATATAGTTGCAGCTGAAAGTAGAAAGTAATCGTTAATAAATTCTGGGGACGACCAACACAATAAGTTTAATGAAATAGTAAATAGGTTGAATACTGCAAGTGTTTTTAATACTTTCTGAGAGACCAATTCCTTCGTATCATCCGCAACGAACTGCAACTGGTCTTAAACATCGAACCCGAACTGGAGGTAGAAATACAACTTGCAATAGCAATCACTCTTGTCTAGAGAAGTTTAACGCATTCGAACATGTAGAACTCGCCCCACAGAGCTATATGTGCGTAATTAGATGCAGGGCTAGAAGACATTGTAACTCTAATGCTACATCACACGAATATGAAAGTGAAAAAACCATGGCCACAAATTAATTTCGAGAGAGTGAGGGGATGTTTACATCAACAACTTCCCTAGAGTTTTGATATCATTTTGTACCATACATTTTCTCTTTTTAACGATAATTTTCACCAACGTTTTCACGGGTTCAGTTCTTAAGGTATCACATACCACCACACTTCAGAAGAACGATACGCAGGATAAATCTCATACTGAAAGAGTATCCGAAGTCATTGAAAATCAATGAACACTAAACACATAACGCACACAAAAATTATCTACTTTTTACCTCGCAGGGACTTACAAAACTAATGCGCTTGTCACAAAACCGGCTCTGCTTTATTGTGGATAATGCTAAGAAAGAAAAGAAAAAGCTGGAGAAGCCGCTGTCACCTATCTAACACACTGTTTAATCCCCGTTAGTTAAAAACTTGAACTAGATAGCTTAAGCTAATCTACACTCAGACTCAGGATCAGGGAGAAAATAACGCTAATAAGTTAAATAAATTAGCGTTTGTTAAATATTTAACAGAAGTTCACCCAGAAAGAAAATAGCTGAAAAAAAGAAGACCATGAGCAAAATTAAACAATCTCCAGTTCCAATGCCTTGGAAGACGCTGATCTTCTTTGGGAAGATGTTTACACACAATTTGAGGATAGCGCTGGTGATTAAGCAGCAAAATGGTAATTAAATTAATCTAAGACACAAAACCACGAGCTTAAGTTGGGGGAAGATAGAAAAAACCCTTGTTTGAGTTTTAAATACCGCGATAATAAACAAACACGCTCACAAGAGGGAAGAAAAAATCTGATGCGAGTAATTTATTTCCCCAAAGTATTCCACTAAGGAATTACTATTTTTCTTCCCCCCTTTTTTTCCGTCGAGGAACGTAATTTGCGATATCACCTAGGCTTGATGTGGTTAACTCTTGTCGAATGAAGAGTGACAACAAATGCGAATTTTTGGTTTTGATGCGTTATTTTTGCCAAGAATGCGACGGGGAAATTTTAGGTTTTCAACAAAGACTTTTTCTTTTTCAACGACAGGATTAAAAAGCAGTTAGCAAATAATGTAAGGTTTCGTGTCGTTACCTTTTGCCGAGAAAAGACTAATAATAATAAAAGATAATTTTTGGAGTTGGTATCGTTTTTTCCCAGGAGTGTGCAACCGAGAAATCGCAAGTTACTAACAACAGTTTTTTTTGCTACAAATTCATAACGTAATTAACATGTGATTAAAAAACTAATTCTAACCGTCGCATGAGAAATGCATGGAACAAACAAAATAAAGATCTTGCTTCTCCGTTTGGCTCGAATTGATGGGAAATATTGCAATATTAACGAACTCATGAACTTACTTTTTTTTTTAACTTTTTGTTGTTCAGAGACTAACAAAGACAAAGAGGCGTGATAGTTTCCGAATATCGTGATTGTTTTGCAATAACCATGGTAACCTAAAGAATTATCTCCTTATTAAATGCGTGAATTAATTATAAAAAAATATCCGAGGAGATCGTCATTACTCTGGTGGCCATTTGAGGCGGTGGGTTTACCACTGCCCAATCAAACTGTAATTCAGTTCAGCCATGAAGAAGTGCAAATGAAATAAACATCAATAGAGCCGGCAGCGCCTATTAGTAGGGCACAGCAGGATTCATAACACAATATCGGCCTTTAATGCATTGTGTCCCTCTCGCTAGAGGTGCCCAAATTTTCCTTATAACTTGAATAATAATAAACGTACTTTAATAAAATTTGAACAGCATATTATATGCAGCACGACAAAGTTACAACATGTGATGAAAGTGGCCATCACTTACGTCCAAGCATACTTGAACGCAGAGCTACATGCTTTTCAAAACTGTAAGACGCAGGCATCAATGTAACTTTCCTCGTGAGTTCTTATGTAAATTTGATTTTTTTCTCTTTAATCGTTTTCTGGCTGAACGACACATTAAATTCCTGAAGAGCTTTTTTCATTTTGGTATCACAGCGATTAGTTGGATGGAAGCAGGTCAATCAGTCCCAGAAAGGAGTTTCCAGAAAATTAAACGAGGCCGTCCGAGAGCCAGAACTGCTGCAGACGATTGCTGTATGAGTCTAACTACCAGACAGACCTGAGAGATGCCCAGTGGGCACTCTTTTTAGAGCAGCTACATGAACGAGGCTTTCAAGGCACGTTGTTTATGGAAGACTTTGTGAGCAATGATTTGATGCAAAGGAACCAATTATGTGTCACTCTATTGAATGCATACGAAAGGATTCTTAGAAAGAAGCAAAATACGAGATCCATGTTACGAGAACGCAGAGTTGTGAAGTAGATTTGTTGAAGGAATGTTAGGCTGAGTTGTAACGAATTGTAGATGTGGAGAGTGTATTGCAATTATTGCCTGAATTGAAACCACAAAGTTCACATTCTGGCAAGAGTTATCACCATGTTCTGAAGTGCAAGTGACAAGCTAATAAAGAGTGGACTAACGGAAGTTGATCCACAGATTCGCTCGCTGGCAGTTTTGATTTCTATGTTGGCACTTGTGTTACAGAGAGTGAGTCGAAAGTTTTGCAATACTTGCATAAACGCATGTGCTGCGGCGGGTATGTCACGTGCTTAAACTAGTTCGAGTCACGCACTGCAGTCAGTCGAAAGGGATATAAAGCGGTAGTCGCTGTTGTGAACAGCATTGCATGTCGTCCTTCTGTCTGTGCTTTGGACGCCTACCTACAACCAGCTAATTAGAGAATTTTTGCGTTACGAGCTTGAATTCGGCATTAACGGTGCTCAAGCAACACGAAACATTTGTAATGCGAAAGAAGAAGGTTCCGAGGACCACAGCACCGCAACCAGATGGTTCAAGAAATTTCTCTCAGGTGACCGAAACCTCGACGATCAGCAAAGGTCAGGTCAACCGCGAACCGTGGATTCGGAGGCCGTGCGCCAGGCCGTAGAGGCAAATCCGACAATTAGCACTCGGAGATTATCAGGCGAGCTGGGCATATCACAGACCACCGTGGTTCGTCCCCTTCAGGACCTCGGCAAGGTCTACAGCAGCTGCCGCATTGTCCCTCACGAACTGACGCCAGCTGAAGCAAACCGCCGAGTGGAAGTGTGCACGAAACTCCGTGAAAACCCTCGCGATGTACATTTCATCAAGACAATTGTTACGTGCGATGAAAAGTGGGCCTAATTTCGCAATTCTAACACACAACGGCAGTGGTTGAGCCCGGGCTAGTTTCTTGAACCTGTAGCCAAACGCGGCCGCTTTGAGCACAAGGTGATACTCTGCGTCTGGTGGATTTTTGAGGGGATAATCCGTTACGAATTTGTTCCAGACGGTTGGACCATCAACGCCAATCTCTTCTCTGAACAGCTGGAGCGGTTGTATGCCATTTTGGAAGATAAGTACCCGGCACTAGTGAACAGAAAGCGCGCTCTCCTACAGTAAGACTACGATCGGCCTCATACCGCTCGAACAACCTGGGAAAAATTCCAGGAACTTGAGGGCGTCGAACAAATGCCATACCCAGCATATAGTCTGGATTTTGCCCAGTCGGATTACTACTTGTTCCGGTCCATGGCCCACTTCCTTCGCGGGCGGCGTTTCAACAACCAGCAGGAAGTGGCACCTAGCGTGAAGGAGTCGTTCACCTCGAAGTACAAGAACTGGTACCGCGGCGGAATCGAAGAACTGACAGACAGATGCCTAAAGACGGTGCAACACGATGACCTATACTTTGAATGCTAGTCAGCTTTCATCGTAAAGGTACGTATGAAAACATAAAGTGATCCAAATACTGCAAAACTTTGACTGACCTTCTGTATATAAGATACATATGTTCACGAAGTTCAGTGCGAACTATGGCAGGGATGATACAGTTAAGCAATTAGGAATACATAAGCAAGTAAACACATAAATTTTACTACAGCTACAACTTAAATAAAATATAAGCATCTTAACTGGAGTCACTGACCCAATTTGCCACGGGATATTTTCTGGGTGTCTCGATTATCCGTGGCTGGTTGTCGCACACATGGTCTTTCAGGGAGCGGAAAAATAGGCGGTGCTAAAATCTGGCGTCCATGGTGGCCAAAGCTCGAAATATCTCTATCGACAAGGAATGACACGATTTCTGTGATATATGGTAAATTGCGCCATCCTGTTAGAAAAATCGCATAGTGAGCTTCGCGTTTTCCAACTGATTGATGAAAGCGCGGAAAATTTCCAGGTACACTGCGGTAGTCTCTATTTCGTGGAAGAAGATTTGATCAATCATGTGACTATTTTTCCCTAGCACGCCAAACGCCATTTTTCTTTCGTAAAACAGCTCCTCATACAATTCGTATAAATTGTCACTTGACCGAACACGGGCCACGTTTCGCGGGTATACCACATTATTCCTGGATTTCCGGCGAAGAATCTCTGGAATTAACGACAGTACGGAACATATTTTTATTTATCTGGATCTTTCAGTTCCTTGTCAACGGTCACACGGTAGACATGAAGATTGGCTTTCTTTGCAGCTTTCTGACATGTGTTTTTTGGAACTTCACATCTCCTGCGTACGTCTACGTAAGAATTTGTGTGGGGAAGCTAGAAATTTTGCTTCCACATTCTGTACCATTTCTTCTGACATTTTCGGAAGGCCTCTTACACGCACTTCCAACATTACAATTTCCCCGTCTTTTTCTGTTTTTCTTTTTTCCGCCATTTTTTCAATGCAACATTTCGAAAGCGGTTTTCGGACTCTAATCTTTGTGCGAAATTCTCTCTGACACGTTTTATCTTCTCAGTCCTCCAATAGGTATAGAGAAACATGTTGCTCCTGAGACATACAGGTCGTACTTCAACACGACAAACTACTCACACTACTGTACTTTATACGAGCAACCAACCAAGTGAGGATAAGTCACGCGGGACACGATTTCACGGTCATCCCTTACCTGAAGGTGACAGACATGCATCGTTGCTGTCGCCGTCTAGACTTATCGCCTTCGCATATTTCGACGCAAATGGCTACACATGTTGTGATATAATCATGTTTCACATAAAGTAAGGTATATGTCCTGTAAACATTATATTAAAATTACATTGATTCTTCAAGTTATAAAGAAAACTTTGGGACATCTAGCCAGTGCGACATCCTGTAACTATGGAACAGGTGGATGAATCAACTTCAAGTTTTGTATATAATGTGTCCTATTACGCCTTAACGTTTTAAGCTGCCGTTGTACTTGAACTAAATGGTACCCAAAATTTTATGTGCACCCCAAACAGAAATGTTCATATACTGACCGGGTTTTACGAAATCCACGGCAAAAGCATTCCTTTCCCTCTCTCATTTCAACAGTACCAACCATGAATCTGTCACTGGTAGTAATTGCTACCTAGTCGCCCCGCCACGGACATCATGTCACTGGGTAGAAACAAGTGACTCAAACATCTTATTTTTCCATATTTAGGTTCATTGGCATTGCTATAGAACTTTTAGCAGGTAATCTGTCAGAAAGGATTAGTATCAATGACCTCCCAATTGATCATTTTGAACAATAAAGCAAAGGGCGAAAGCAACGTTTTTTGATGAGCAGTTTTATTCGTTTCAATCGCGTTCGAGGCACTTTTTAGACAGTGGACATACCCGTTCGCCCTCATTTGAGCCCATTTTGCTAATTCCTAGTTAATTCGTTCCCGTCGATTAAAAGGTTAATAAACTTGCCAAATTTCATTCGAAACACTCCAGATGATTTTAAAATAAAGCACACACCTCATTTTGCCCCGTTTTCTTTTTCAGGGTGGTGGGGGAAGGGGGAAGAAGACGAGACATAAGGGGAAAAGGGAAAAGAAGACGAGACGTAAGGGGGGAAAAATTGAAGACGAATGCATAGTGGCAACCACAGAAGATGCAGACAGCGTTGATGGCTCATTGGAAATGTTCCGGTCGACTCTTCGGGAACTTTGATGACAAAAGTTAAAAATTCTTAAAATTAGGAAAACCGTAGCCAGAAAAACAAGTCGATTTTAGTGTTTTCACCGGTTTTTTTCAGGAACGAATAATTCGACTGAAGTCAAATTTAAAGTGAAGGTGGTGGACGTTGGTTTTAATAAGTATATAATATCATAGCCCCAAAATCTTGAAATTCGCCACTTCTTAGAAAGAGATCAGAATTTGAAGAATTCGGCTTTCAGTAAGTCTGAAACGGGTTGATACATTGACTTCAAATTCCTTTTAAAATGTGTCCTACAAGGGCTTAAAATTTTATTTGAAACATTTCTGTACGCTTTGAATAAAGATACTTCGTTTTGTCACATTTTTCCTCGAATGTTTTTGAAGGCTTCTAAGTACTCGTATCAGTACTAACTGCGTACATAAATGCTGTTTTCGTAACAATAAAGCATTTTGTTTATATTTAAGCTCATATAACGTCACAGCTGTTTTACGTTACAAGTTCAAAGCAATTTCATCTTATCATGCGGAACTGCGTCGTTTTAACATCTGTCTAGAAACGCAGAAAGGAAAATATGACGTCATGTCCCTTCCTTTCCCAGTTTAGATCACCCTACCCTTTTTGTTGGAAGTAAATAAATGGATTCATCAGTATTTAAAGAAAACACATTTTCCTCATTTATTCCGTAGTAAGAAAAAGTTGAAAACCCTTTCCATGTGACTTAATTGCTTCTTAACATATGCTGATGACAGACAATTACGAAATAGAAGTAGCAATTGAAGGAAAGAAAATTAACAACATTAATTTTGCAGACAACAGTGACCTTCTCACGGAGAGCAAATCCGTGTTGCAAAACGTTGTTACTAGGCTAGAACGGGCATATAAGAATTTGGCATTGCCATTAATATGCAAAAACTCAAAAACTATGACAAGCACTGACCGTAATTTCAGAGAAAATGTCATAAATACTAGGGAAACCCACCTGGAAGCAAAAAAAAAAAAAAAAATAGAATTTGTCCAGTTCATCTATCTGGAAAATATACTTAATATGGATGGACGATATCGATACGATTAAAATAAAAAAAACTGCAAAATAAACACCAGCATTCTAAAAACTGAAGCCGCTTTGGACCAAAATATTACGTTCAAGACAATCTTCTAAAAGACGCGCGTGCAAATTCTAAATTTCACGAAAGTGAGGCATAGGCTTCACAAAAGGGTGATGAGAAGAAATTAGTACTTGAGATGTGATGCAACAGATGACTCCTACAAATAACATCAATTGAGTCCTCTAGAGTCTTACCCAATAACAGCATCACATGAATCAGAAGGAGACAACTCCTCCAGCTTGGTCATACTAGCAGAGTAAATTCTTTACCATACAGGGATCTGAAAAGTTTTACCTCAGGGGAACATTAGAGAGAAAGCACTAGAACCACTTAGAATGACAAGTTAAGAACTAGACAGGCTCATTCATCAAAGCCTCGAAACAAAACTTTGCGAACATGGACTGAAAGAAGTTCTTAAGGAATTTATCTTATTTCCAGGACATTCCCCAAGATCCTAGCAGAAATTCAAAATGACGAAAACGCCGAGCTCACAAACGGTTTTCTGCTTTTCCTTATCTTTTTCCTACTGCACCGTAACAAAAAAAGTTCCAAAATTTGAAAAAATTGCAAATCTTTTGTCAACGCATCTTTGTCCACCTCAAAAAGAATCTTTCCAAACTTTTTATCAGAAGTGACTACGGACGAAAATATCCCATGTGTTTTCTTTCATCTAATACAAAAAGAGTTTTGGGCAATTTGTTTGAAGAAGAACAAATATCGTGCCCACTAAAACACTTAAAAGATGTGCGGAACGCCAGATAGGTCAATGCAGGCATCCTCTCGTTTACGTTAAACAAAAGCATTATGAAACCGATTTCAGGAGGTAAATCAGACAGGCAGGCAGATAGAAAAGCAGATGTACGTACATGCGGTACAGAAGATTGTAAATCTCACTTCTTGAAGCCGAAATGTGCTAGCAGAAGGACAAACTTATAAACAAAGGAATAATATGTATACGCATCTGTTTACTTTAAAAGGCGCGCGGACAACCCAATCCAGTTAAGGTTATTTCATCCTTAAATATTTTTCATGACGTCCTCAGGAACAAAATCAATTTGGATCACAAACATGTAACATATTAATCGGAAAAGGAAACTGAGGAATGCTTGCTTGCGTTCATTCATGTGCGTGTAAT
The DNA here is from genome assembly GCA_039090855.1 of Macrothele yani. NCBI lineage: Eukaryota > Metazoa > Arthropoda > Arachnida > Araneae > Macrothelidae > Macrothele > Macrothele yani. The sequence goes on along the minus strand of CM077003.1, from coordinate 85,324,633 downwards.
ACAAGACATGTTGCTCTATGAGCAGCAGAAGTCAGAACACTTATTCCATATTATTTAGGGAGCGTTATGTGATGACAAGAACAGTTCACAATGTACGGAAACGCATCTCGCCAAACCCTCGAAGGGGATATTACTTTTCGTCAAGAAGGGAAAGAGAAAAGCAAAGTGGCTGCCCAACAACAACATATCCTTCCACGTCTGTCAGTGACAATTTGGAATACAAGCTTGCTAGCCTTCCGCAATTAATCAGTGGTCAACTACCTCTGACACCGGGATCTACAGAAGTAGAGCTCATTCAAGACACTCGCAATAAGGTAGTACTAAGGAAATCAGATGGAAACCGATGACATGAAACAATTACTGCAAGTCTGCTTCCAAACTCCTTATTGCAATTCAGTCACAGGGTTAGAAAATTACGGAGGATATTACCATCTCTTCGCGTTTGACATAAACCATTTACTATTAATAACAAGGAACCATACACCAACTATGCAGAAAATAGTATGACTGTACTAGCAATCGGAATTTATTGGCGTATAATAAAAATCAGTTTTACAAATAAAATCAGTGGAAAACTGATGTTTATTCTACTTCAATAAATTCGGATTACTACAAGTAATATAGTTATACTATTTTCCACCATTTATTATGTTCTGGAGATAGAAGAAATAAATCTGCACTCTTTTGTTGCCTTCAAGGTTAATAAAATAAGTACTCACCTGTGCTTTTTAATCTGAAAATACCGATGTAATATTTTGCAGGGCAGTCCACAATAACTTAAGTGCATGTATCTCATCTGTGATTTAGATGTATTAGCTCTCGACAATAAGTCTTTAAGATGTCTTGAGAAGCATTTTTTCGTCTCTGAAATATGTTTCACAGTTTCAAAGATAATATGTGTGTGTGTGATTATTCCTAGGACAACACAAAACAGTGCGGAATCTATATAACTTTTTAAGCTCACGTGAATATTGGTTGACATTAATTCCAAATTTCGATGAAAACTTAATAATTCATTTATATTATATATATGTATATACATACATACATAATCTTCCCCAACACTAATTATTAAATGAAGTAGCAAATCAACTTGCTGCAACAATGGATGTTCAGTGACTGCCTTGTCATTTCTACATGCAAAGGGCTGATATAATATTCTGAAAAGCACTGTCGATATCCTTCAGTCATTACGTCAAACTAGGAATTAGAACTTTGTTTGGGGTATAATGACCACGGTGAGTAACTCACTGGGCTATAAGCAGTCACCCGTCCCTAATAGGGCCACTGTTTCCAGGGCAGGGAGAGCCAGTGCCGTAACACAAACACAATATCTATGCCTCACCGGGATTCGAACGGGGACCCATTTGGGACAAATAGTCAGAAGCCATCGCTTAGACCACAGAGGCGGCGGAATATATTGATCAGCCAATACATATGATATGAATTGAGGTTATAGTTGGTCTCATATTTTCTTTCCACATCAGCGCATTCAGTGATGTTATTGGCATTGCATTTAATGTTTACAAGTTCGTTGTGAAACCTTCATACAGGTGGCAGCACGACATAGGTCTTTGATGAAAGGTCTCATTTAGTTCTAACGCTTCCCATTCCTAATAAAACTCAGCATCAATAGTGAAAACGAAGCTGAATTCATCTGAAATCCACCATACTCGCCTGCACTTTCACCAAGATATTTTGGTTGTTCTTCAATAACAACAATGAGTTTTTCGGTAGAATTACAACTGATCAACAACCGCTATACGAGCGTCGTCGTGGGTCGAATACATTTCCACTGAATAACTCGAAAACTGGATCTTCGTTATGGGTTAGAATTAGTTTTTGCCCATACCAAACGCCAGAATGATACGAACAAAATTTTAGTTGTATTACGCAAATGTCCTGTCGAAATTCTGTGTCGTTCGGTTGTGTCTAACGGCAGACGGGTGGATTAGGATTGGCTTCAGCACACCCAACATTTTCCCACCTTTTCGCCCCCCGACCTTCTCCAAATACTTAAGCAGTTAGAACACATGGCGTGTGCAACCATCTTAGATTATACGGAACTTGGATAAAAGTATGTAATGTTTTCGAAATCATTGAAACTTCGGTATGTAGAGTGAATTTTTTGTTGAATTTAGTGTTCTACTGTGGAGTGGAGGGAGTCTTCTGAAAGATTGTTTAAGAGAGTAGTAATAAACACCATTTTCGTAATTATTGCTTAAAAAGATGAGAGAAAGAGATATTTCTTCTAAGGGTTACAAACTAAAATTCCTGAACTGCCTTATGAGAGCAAATATTAAAAAAGGATAAAATAATGATTATAACGTGTTAAACGCCATGGAGATTTGAACCCATGTTTTCTAGTACTACCTACGCACACTGAATAAATACTACGTACAGAATGTACCTAAAAATGATTTCTTTTTTTACCGGAATAACATAATTAGCGTCGGGTAAAACCTAACTGAACAGAATGTTTTGGGCAAAATTTCTACTAAGCACTTCATATTACTTAGGGTTTATTTTTTTAATGGGGATAATATCATCCTTGTCTGTTAAAATCTACGTGAACGGAATTTTTTGGCAAAATTGCTACCGAATACTTAAAATTTTGTGCCCCCCCCCCGCATGATACTTATCCCCCTAATATCCCCCCTACCAGTTCTGAGGGGATGGCGTCTCCACTGTCTAACGGTCATGCTGACAAATTGATTGAATTAGGTGTTTTAAGCGTAACGACAATTCTGCGAAACAGGAAACCATCAACAAACTTCTATAGAACCTGAATGGAAGAACCACTGAGGTTTAGAAAGATGACGCTAAGTGAAGCACAAATATTTTATATAGGAAAAAATGTTTGCTGTAAATAAAAAGATGGTAAGAGATCATCTCACTTATGTCCCACAGAAAAACTTCCAAAATGAAAGGCAGTGAGATATCGGGCAACCTATATCGGAGAGAAAATTTTCGAATATGTAAGACCGTAAAACCTCGGGCAAACTTACCTGAAACAGAAGAAAAAAATCGAAAAGGAAAGAACGTGAGAGATGAGCCAACCTATGTAGAACAGAAAAATCTCAAAAACGAAAAGAAATGAGAGATCGGGCAAATCTATGTCGGACCGAAAAATTTCGAAATTGAAAGGCCGTGAGAGATTGGGCATATCATTTGGAAATTTCATAATGTGCAGTATAATTGACGATTTGATCCAACCTTTGGTTAGGAGTTCGATCAAAAGTGAACACGAATTTGCTTTATGGTAGGTCGATCTTAATTTTAATAACTATGGATTGCAAAGTTCAAGGAAAACCGGTCTGTAAAATATCGGAAAATTTTGATATGTAAGAAATAAACTTGAAGTGAAGCAACCTATGCGCTAATCACAAAGATCACACTGATTGCTCCACTTTGATGTATGAAGTAACTGTATTTTAGTATTTAACGACATTTATCTATTTTAAGATAGAATATGAATGACCAGTGTTATTCAGTTTAACAAAATTAGGACGTAGTAAGAGCAAGTAAAATTTTAAAAGGAAATCCGAGTTTACGTCTTCGTTGAACGCTCGAGCGCACACGCCCACAAGTTCTTGAAATATGATTAAATCTAAAACATCCCAGATAAAACTAATTGAATCAAATTCAAAGGTTTTCTTTAGTTGAGGAATACAAAATCTGGTATTGTTTGCTAGTGGTCATCTTGGTAATGATAATTAAATAATGAAAAACACAGTATGCTTGCGCTCAAATTTTAACCCTCTCTTTGTATTAAAACTGAAGTCCTTAGCAGTAAAACTGGACCAAATTTATTCAAGAAGACGAGTTTTAAAGTCGCTAGCTTTCCTAAATTGAACATTTAGGAATGTCAGGGCAAAATTTAACTTGTAGCATTTATTTATTTATTATTTTTTTGCACTCCTTGATCCTCTTTTTAACACCTACCTGGAACTGGAATCACTATTACCAGGGAGGACAGCATTACAATTATAGAACGAACACAATATTCATGTTGGACAGGGCACTCAAAATTAGACAGTCATATTGATCAGTTAGCCATCAAGTTGTTCTGCTGCTAAACGAAAAACCTGAACAACTTCATTAAAGCGTGCATTTGTAAGCTTGTGCATCTACTTACGCAGCAGAACGTGTAATGAGTGCTCAAATTTAGCAAGTTCCACAACAAATGTTCTTGACTATCAGGCTAAAATGTTTACGGTAATGAAAAATATATTATCCACCATTTCGTTCTCATAGAAAGGAAAATTCAGTTTTTATTAACCTTCATTCTCCCTAACAGACTGTTTAGGCATCGAAACATTTTACTTAGTGTTAATAATGATGAAAATTCTCTATACAGTGATTTCTGATAATAAACCGAAAAATGAATTTGATATTATCGTGGCAGTTACATTTCAAACTCTGCGCCCTCGCCCGCGTTAAAGTTGAACAACTGTAGTACAACGACTGCTTACTTAACCATTGAACACTGCTATCTGCCTTTATTTATCTCACCGTAAGAAAATACACTGCTATCTGCCTTTACCTCATCGTAAGAAAATACAGGGTTTTTTTAAATAACAGAATTTTGAGAAAAATTTTATTACCACCACTGCATTTAACGTTGTTTGCTTTATCCCTCCTAATAAGCAGGATTTCAATCATTAAATGATTAAAATTATCAAAATAATCAGCAAAATTATTAAAAATAATGATATGAGTGCAAATAATCATCAAAATGAGTGCTTAACGGCCCTCCGTAAGCATTATTTTTTTCCCGCTTAACGGTAAACTAACGGGCTCCATGGACCCACAAAATATACAGATACAAGTTAGTTTATGATCTAGATAAGAATTTTTCCACCGGATGCACAACTCTCCATTTGAAAAAAAAAAAAAAAAAAAATAATGTTTTTCTTAAATCAGCTTGATCTGAACTCCGGAAAAAAGAAAGTATCAAAATTCACAAGAGAAAGATTCATTGCCTTTTTATTTATTGAATATTTTATCGTATCTCTAAGTTTTACAAATGACAACACATGTTTCTCCATAACAACACAGGAGAATAATTTTTCTTCCAGAAAAATGGCCGCTGATTTGCCCCTAATGGAGCAAAGCTCGACTGGTTCTAGGGTCATTGAGAAACTCAGACGAAGTGTATAGAAACAAAAGAACTGCTCCTTTGACATAGGTGAGACCCGGAACAGAAAAAGAAGTTTATCAAAAATTCTACTTTGTCTTTGCCTAGAGGGGTTTTAAACCCTGATCATGATCACTCTGCCATTTCATCAAACTCACGTATTTCCAATCTCATCCACGGAAGTAGAAGAAAATACAGACGCGTTTGTACTAAGCACGCCCGGCTTTTGTCTTTAATAAACTTCCAGAAACTACTTTATTTCTTTCCTTCAGAATTTAGTCTGCTGCCTAGCGAAGCCAGTCCCCTCCCTACCTTAGGAGCACCTTGGAGAAAAAAAAAAAGGACCCCTTTCTCCCATCCATCTATCCTGGTCATCTATTATGCCTGATACCAAAGCCTATTAAACTTCTCCCTGATTTCATACTTTAAGTGGCCTTTCCTCCCATATCCACCCCCGTCTTAACACCCCTCGCCAAGTCATCCATTGCTCCACTAAACAGCGACTTGGCCCTCCTCCCCTTCCTGTCACCCCTCAGACCCCATCGTTTTCCATCTCTACGCACACATTCCTGAGATCGCGGAGGGAGAGGGAGTACAGAGTGAAGGGGAGAGAGGGGAGGGAGAGGTAGGGTGCGCCATCCAAGCCCTTCCACCTGATTGGCCTCAACTTTAAACTGGTCTTTCAATCGATGTGGTGCATGGCACGTTGAGCAAGGATCATTTGTCAGGACGTTCTGTCTACCTCCATCATCCCCATCGTCATCGCCTCTTGCGCCTCTTTCATCCCCTCCGCTCTGAGGCATCCATGCCTGCGTCAGCGCCTCTCTACAACTCGTAGGTGGCCGCAGACAGCCGACTGAAACTTAAATACATTATATCCCAACCCATGAAATTCTGCACAACACCTCAACACGTTGTTTTCCAAATAAGGAAATACTTCCGCAAAATCTTGAGATTCCTTCTTAGCAGCATCCCACGCTTGGATCTTGGAGATGAGAGTTCTATAACGAATATATCTTCCAGCAGTAAGAAGGGAAAAAACATATATCAAATCAAAAATTTCTGGAATAAATTTCCTTTTTCGCCCGTTTTTCTTTTCTTTTCTTCATCAATAAAGCACAGAGGCAGTCTTAGCGCACCGCACAGGATTTTATTTCGTATAACATTTTAACCGCTTTTGCCTTTGGACGTCGTGGTGCATTGGGTCCGTCTGATCGTTTTCAAATAAGGGAATTTTTAAAAAAGGGAACGTGGAAAGATCTTAGTAAGGAAATCTGGTTGTGTATTTGTTTGATTACACGTTTGTTTAATTTAAAAAACAGACGACTGGTCTTCGAAACGGAGACTAAAACCCATTCCAAGATGCCAATTTTTTACCGGTTTGCTGAGATAACAAACGGTTCGTCTACCTATCTTCTGCTACACGGTTCTTTGAAGGGCTGGTGTGTCTACGTGTCTGGAAAAACGTATCCAACAGATTCTATTTGGGACTCTAGCTACAATATCAGAAAGTCACATGTTCAGGCGGTCATCGACATTACCTTTTCAATCTGGCTGTTAGTCTACCTTAGCAACTTTTCTCTTCATACCATACTGTTTTGGAAAACTTTCCATACTGTTTTGAAAAACAAAATCTCCTCTTTCAGCCACATGATGAAAATTTCGGCTGTTGATGTTCAGAAAAAATATTTACTTTTAGCTTTATTCGTACCTGATCATCTTCTAATTCTAGAGAAGAAATTAGCGATATTCTCTGCGCTGCAAATTCGTTAACTTTCCTTGTCAGTTCGATGGCATCCTCCGCATTCGTAAGCATCTGTCCAAAATACAGTATATCTGCATCTGTGCACCGTATAAAATTCTGTGGCATGTAGCACTAAAAGGGCTGTTACACCAGCTGGACCCCTTTTTATTGTGTAAAATATACCATTGTGGTTTATGAAACACACAACAACGTCGTGCAATTGGTGTAAAGTTTTACCATCAGGCTCATAATGGTGAATCCATGTTTTTTCCCAGGTAGTAATTATTACCTAAGTGACCTCACTTTTGTTATCACAGCAGTCCACGCTTTGGCCGAAGTTTAAACGATCGTGTTGGTGTACTTCTGTGAAAACTTCAGGGACCATGATGCTACGAAATTAACTGTGTCACAAGAGGGTAAAAATGTGTTTCCTTGTCATAATGTTTGTAATATTTCATAAATTGTAACGAGTAAAACACATGAAAATAACGCTACATGAATGAATGTAATACACAATACTTTCTTCTGTGTGTAACGAAATCTTTCCAAGCCTTCATCTACGGACATAGGTGTCTTGATAAACACAAATAAACATTTTTGCAGTTCATTTATGAAAATACAGAAACTTGATACTTAAAAAAATTAAGCGCATCAAACGGAAAAGAAAGGTGAAACAAAGTTAAGCTCACCTATTAGATCAAGAAGAAATTTCAATAAAAATTCGTTCTGTAGAAATAGTGTTAGATATCAATCAGACACGCATAGCAGGATAATTGGATATCAAGAACCGCGAGAAATACATACAAAACATTGGTCAAGCTAACGTATATCTGATCCACATATCCTTTGTTTCAATCCATTTTCTGAAAACAGATGCATCGCGAGAAAAATATACATACATATACATATTCTCTATGAGAGAAAATGGGCACCACGAGAAGTATACTGAGAATTTGAATAATTTTTGGGTCTGTCTTACAGGAAAAGGAAAAGGACTTCTAGAAGGGGAAAATATGGTAAACTTGTGGAATTATTCCTATTGTTGTGCATAACAGAAATAAAAAACATGGCCAGCTCCTTAAGCATAAATATGACAACGGCAAACATGTAAAATAATGGATATAAAATTAACTGGAAGATAGTAGATGATTCAAAGCAAAGAACAGAATCAGTTATATGATGAGATTCAGAAAGGAATTATTCCATCGGCTAATACTCAAAAACACTTCGTCTGGATATTTTACACAAAATTCATGAAATCTGTCAATTTTACTCCAAGGCTGTTTCTGTAAAATGGATAGGAAAAATTTAGTACGGCATAAAATAAATGTACCTAGCGCTACTCAAATTATTTCCTGTTTCTCTGTGGTCAAAAGAAAGCCATGACTGTGAAAACAGTTAAGTTTTAATCATTTTACCAATTGCAGCATATTACCTCGAGGTCAACAAAACGGGGTGAAAATAGCTCCAACGAATATATCGTTGTCTGAGAAGTGGACCGAACGCAGCTGGAGCGGATTAATTTCATGGTTCGTTTAGTTGTCCCAATGCCGCTCGTATGAGCGACCTGCAAGGCCATAAGCATTACAACGCGTTCCTTTCCCCCATTTGCTTTGTTATTCAAAGTGCTTATTTAGCGGGATGATTGAATGAGACGAATCCTCTCTGACTGATTACATTCTAAAGGGCTATAATAACAGCGACGAGCCTAAGAAAAGAGAAAGAAGATGTTTCAATGTCATGACGTCCGTGTCAAGGGGACTAGACCTTCCCCACTCATGCCTCGGTAATAGAGCAGAGAATAAGAAACTTCAAGGTTATGTTTAACAGTTTTACAGGTTTAAGGTCAGTACTACTTTAGTGAGAGCTGCGAAAGAATTGTTTTGCCGTGAAAACGAGCACCCTTTTTAAAACCGGCGGCAATGTGATACTCTGTTTGGCGAGCGTAGAAAATTTGAAGCCATAAGCGGCGACTAATTTGAAAATTTGAAGGCTCTGCTTGGCAAGCGTAGAAAATTTGAAGGCATAAACGGTGACATGATTTGGGACAAAAGTTGGTTCGCGGTTTCCCAAGTATGGCGAATCAATATTTGTTTCAAATTCAAGCACTTAATAACATGAAGTTTCGTGAGAAAGCAGGAGAAACTAAAAATTACCGTAGAGTGAGGTATTAAAATTCGGCAACTAATGAAATGGTATTGCACTTGAAATGACAGCGCAGAACGGTAACCCGTTAGAGGACCGGGAATCAGTTAAACTACAAATTAGTCTATATATAAGGGCCACCCAAATGAAATGAAATTGAGACTGTCGGTTTTTTGCCGTAAGGGTTTATATGTTGGAATACGTGAACATACGGGAAGTAAGAGTGTTACATGAGCTACATAAGCCCTACACATAGTCGCCTTATCGGTTCAAGCAAGTGTCCCAGCGCGGCACGAGATGTTGTATACCCTGAGCGAAGAACGTCCGTGGTTGGCTGTGGAACCGCTGTTCAACGGCGTTCCGGATCTCAGCGTTGTTAGCGAACCGGCGTCTCTTGAAAGCTTTTTTCAGTGGCCGGTAGATGTGGCAGTCGCAGGGCGACAGATCGGAGCTATAGGAGGGTGGTCGAGGACCTCCCAGGGGAAGCTCCGCAGCAAATCTTCGCACACTGTCGCCACACGCGGGCGTGCGTTGCCGTGCGCAGAATAACCCCATTTGACAGCATACCGGGTCGCTTACGCTTGATGGCCGTTTTGAGGGTGCATAACGTATTGCAGTATGCGGTTGCCTTGACCGTACTGCCTGCGTCCAGCCAATCCAACAGCAATGGGCCATTCTCATCGAAGAAAACCGTGAGCATCACTTTTCCAGCTGTTAAGGAGGACTGAGCTTTTTTAGGGCGTGGAGAGTTGGGATGCCGCCATTCCATACTCATCCATTTTGTGGCCGGATCGAAGTGGTGGCACCAAGTTTCATCTGTGGCCACAATCTTGGAAAGAAACTATCCCCCTTTCCGTGGTTACGACGCAGATGCTTCAGGCGAGCACCTATTCGCCGAGTCTTCTGATCCTCCTGGAGATGCTTGGGGACCCATTGTGAGCAAACCTTGCTGTATTCCAATCGGCGATGGAGAATGGTGTTAACAGTTCCCGAACTCACGGACAATGTTGCCGCAAGCTCGCGGGTGGTGATTCGGTGATTCTCCTTCACAAAACTGTCCACGGCAGCAATCGATTCAATAGTGATAGCCACGTGTACTTGCCCAGGTCTCGGCATGTCCTCCGTGCTCACACATCATTTACGAAATTCACTACACCAGCGGAACATTGTACACCGTGACTGACGCTCATTCCCTTACACATCCTTCATACGATGATATATTTCGGGTCCACTAACACCTTCTGCCGTCAAAAATTGCATAACTGCCCGCTGGGCCTGTTTGGACGAATTCATGTTACGATCCTAGGTATTCAACTTCCTGCCTCACGTGCAAACAGTACACTGCAACGTGCCGCTAATAAGAGGGTGTTTCCTGAAGTGACACGCCACCTACAGGGGAAATGCACTGCTCTATGTAATTATACAACGATGCTATTACACGAGTCTCACTTTCATTTGGGCGCCCTTATAATATTTCAAAGGGGAAGACAGAACCGATTAAATTGTGTTATACGAAAAGAAATAATAAAAGTAGTAAAATTGTTTTAATAATGTACATAGTAGAGACGGACGGTGAAGTATGTGTAACAGAAGTGAGCAGCAGCATGTGAATGACATGGAATAATGACAAAAAAAAAAAAGAAAAAAAAAACTATAAAAGAAAGCCAGCAATGAAAAGTATATTTTTACGACTGTAGTATTTAAGATCTTCAATTAAGTGTACTGAGGCTGCAAAGTGATGAGACTCATGAAGACTAAATTAAACACTGAAGAAATAAGGGTAGAAGCAGAAATAAGAGTAGCAAAGCTAAAGTGACGGATATTCGGAAGCATACCCAAGCTGCAAGGTTTAGCTGATATGAACGTGCGTTGAAAGAAGAAATCAAAAATGCATAAAGTTGTGGACTTGAAGCCAGCACGAAAGCGGAAAAGAAGAGGATCTAAAAAACATGGAGAATTATTTAAATAATGTTATGAAGACGAAAAAGAGTTTAAAAAACGAAGAGGCAAAAAAAAAAAAAGGAATTAAAAGAAAAAGAGGGTCGGTCACAACACCAGTTTGCTTAAATGTTGGGCTGATCATGTTACAGAAGATCACTGTTCCATTTTCACTTAAGTTTAAAAACATAATGCTGTGTCGTTTTTAATCAGAGTGTCAAGCAATTCTTAAAAAATCCTATCTTATGTTCTGTTATATTCAAAATATTTCCCCCTTCCTTACTGTATATGTACAAATGCATAAGTAAATGCGAAATTTAGCACCATCCAAGTTGTATTTTAAACCATACGAATATCGGGTTTCGAAGCTGCAAAGCACAACAGCGGAAAAAATTACGTATATTATTCAAATTCGATTAAAATATCTTTGGATTAGCAAACTGTACAGCTCTTAAATGGTGAGAAAATTCTTTGTGTGTTAAAATAAAAGCGTACATTTGTCGTTCCCAAAATTTATATCATCAAAAACAAAGGAAAAAAATATTTCTCTTATTTTCTCGTAGTGGAATTCGTTTCTTGAAAGATACACAGAAGTGAAAGGAAATGCTAGTACCGAATTTTATTCACTACCCGTATAAATTCCGATACAGAACTTATTGGAAGTTGCTCAGGATTTTGCTCATCCTTCTATATGGCGAGAGCTGCCCACATGTAAATAAGGAAGGGATCAAGAAGGACATGCAATGGACGCAGGCTATTGAGCATAATCAATAACATCAGAGTTATCCTTCGTAGCTATGACTCGCATTGATCTCCGAGTCGCCTTTGCTCGCCAAACTGATTCGGTAGTAAGAACATTTGGCCAGCAGTCAAATAAAATAACTGCCTGCATTCAGTTGAGTGACTTCCAGCCTTACTCTTCCTGTTTCCATAGCTTCGTTTGTAGACCTTATTTCATAAAAATTTCCAAAAATGTATTCTTTTTACTCAGAATATCATACCTGGCGCACTTTTGAAAGTAACTCTTGTATTATACCGCCGCATAAAATGTTTAAAGTTTCGACAATGATTGAGAATACTTATGCAATTTCTGTAAAATACCGAAGAATACCTTTATCCACTTTTATAAAAGGAGGATCTCAGAGAACTTTGTAGTCCTATGTACTCAGTAGAGGGATCGTCATCACACTTTTGAAACTTGGTTTTACAAAATGTTGTGAAAAGATCAAACGAAAAATGTGGTGATGGTGGTGGTAGAAATTACATAGAAAAATAAATATTTACATATAGTGTAAAAAAATAAGATAGTGTGAATTCACAGAAAATTTCTGAAAATAACGTGCAGCAAAGCTGCCTGTCTTTTAACGAAATTTCTGTTTTTAAAAAACGCTTCCAATTTTATTTATTTTTTAACTTCCGTATTTTCACAGATTTTCCTTAGTCAGTCCGTTTATTCCCGAAAAGTCCGTTTCGGGTTTTCTTGTTTTATACAGGCATTTCGCACAATCGAAGAACCTGGATTTTTCAGCCCACACCAGCCGTATGCCTAGGTGTGATTCGGACCGAGGCTGTTTGTGTTGGATCAACACAAACCACGCGTCTTAACCACTAAGCCAGAAAGACTCAGAAGTCACACTCACGTTCAAGGTATTCTCCTATTGCGCGATGATTAAAATTATTATTAATATTTTTGAAAAGGTTTGTAATAATTTTAACTTTTCTTTAGGAGGACTATCACAAATTAAGTGCTTTTTCATAGCGATTTTTTCGAAGCGGCAGAGCTTGAGACCTAATTACACTTGCAATGACTTCCAATTACCTTTAAGAAAAGGTGAAATATACTGATTTATACTGATGTATACTGATTTAATTCCCTAATACTGATTATACTAATATATACAGATTTAATTCCCTAATACTGAAAATATACTGCTTTATACACTGGCGTGCAAAAATTAAGGACGAGACGGTTTTTCGAATGTAACGTCGTGCAGAAGTGCTCCACATCGACTCAAATCATACCATAAGATCCCCAAGATGTAAGAATATGGGACAAGTGAGAAAAACCGTCCAAACAAGGAATCCAAAGGATACAAAGGCACTTTATTGAAAAGGTAGCTTCGAGGACAACTGGAGACAAGACAGAAACGTGCATGTGACAGGCGGCTGCCAAGAAAAATCCAGCCTTTTGTAGGTGATATGATCACCCCTGACTGCGTTGCAGGATTTACAACGTCTGTCCATGCTGAGAACGAGGTTGTCAAGAAGCTGTTGAGGCATCGCGGCACATTCCTCTTGTAGCGCCAATCGCAGCTGCGGAATCATTGCTGGTGGCTAATGACGTGATTCCAAGCGTCTCCTGGGAAAGTCCCACACGTGTTCGATTGGATTTACGTCCGGGGACCTTGCGGGCCAATCCATGCGTTGAATATCTTCACTCTCCAACAGCACTACGACAGCCACTGTACGATGAGGTGTAGCGTTGTCGTCCATGAAGAGTAACTCAGGACTCACAGCACCTCTAAACAGACGCACGTGAGGCAGGAGAATCTCGGTACAATGGCGGACACCAGTGAGTGAACCTCCTTGGAAGATGTGGAGGTCATTACGGCTACCAAGCATGATACCGCCTCAAACGAGAACTCCGACACCTCCAAACCGGTCCCTTTCGATGATGTTGGATGTGTGATTGCTTGTTCCCTGCTCTCTGCATATGTGTATACGTCCAGAATCGCTCGTCAGAATAAATCGGCTCTCATCCGTAAAGAGAACTCAACCCCATTGCTGATGTGTCCAGTTCTTGTGTTCCTGGCACCACAGAAACCGCCGTCTCCGATGAGCAGGCGTTAATGGCACACACCGTACTGGTCGTCGTGCAAATAGACCACCTTTGTGCAGCCTCCTGGCCACGGTAAAACGCGATAACGGACGTCCAGTTGTCTGTTGCATGTGCCTTGCGATTTCTCCCGCTGTCTGCCGTCTGTCTCTTCTCACCTGTAGGACCATATACCGGTCGTCTGCCGCCGTGGTTGCTCGTGCACGACCACTGCTAAACTCTCAGACAGCTGTTCCTGTCCTTTGAAATGCTCTGCAAGCTCGTGAAACGATGCTGTGAGCGATCCTGATATCCTCGGTCATACTAGTCACACTTCGACCTTCTTCCAACTTCCCAATGAAGCGACCTCTTATAAAGTCATCCAAATGTCGTCTACTGGATTGCCTGTTGGCCATATCACACGGTGGCATAAACTCGACGTCGTTCAAACCGATGTACACCGTGCAATAGCTTTCACCGAATTGCTGAGCGTACACCACCCGTGTGCTTTATACCCTTCCGACACCCCCTCCCCCTACGTCATGCTGCATATATGCGCATACCCTACCGTACCGAACCTTAGTCTATCTCCTGAGTGGTCTTTCGGTCCGTTCTGCATGCTCGTTCCGATGTTATGCTAATTTCTCCTTTTCGTCCTTAATGTTTGCACACCAGTGTAGTATTATTTCATAAAACTCCTAAAGATTAAATGTACTTTTAATAGCTTATGACGAAGAAAATTTCTCCATCATTTTTATGCAGGGAGGCCGGATTCGAACTCAGAACTTCCGGTTCTCCGAGTGCTGTCCACTATACTACACGGGCATGTGGTCTCACTACTATCTGCCTTTATCTCATGCGCGTCATGCGGGGTAGGCACGACACATCCCCCCCCCAAAGAGGGCCAGGGACATAGTCCACGGGTCAGCCGGGATCGTGTGTCGCTGTAGGCAGTCATCCGATGAAGAACGTGCATTTGAGAAATCCTCGACAATTTGGTGTGTTGAACGTAACATCACACTGATTTAATTTTTCGAAGCACTGAGGAGGGGATTCCCACTTCTTGCGGTGTGGAAAGAATATCCTAATACTGCAGACCTTCCTTGAAGTTCGGGAGCCAATATGACGAAGTAAATTTCTCCATCATTTTTACGCCAGGGGAGGGATTCGAACCCGCATCTCTAGCAGCTCCGAGTGCTATCCACTATACTACACTGTCATACGCTCTCGCTGCTATCTGCCTTTATTTCATGTGCGTCCTGCGCGGCAGACGCGTCACAAGCTATAATAGCATTTGTCTTACTCTCCACAGGCTGTACAATGTACAGTCTGTACCCGATTTCTTACGGTAACACAACATACAATAGCTGGTGAACAAAATGGGGAAGACGGAAAGGAATATCCTGTGCCACAATAACCAAAATATAAGGGCTGTTTGATGAATAAGTGGACTGGGCCTGTAATTTAGGTACATGTAGAACTCAGGGAAAACTGATTGTTTTTATTGATACACTTGTCTATTGCGCATGTGACATGCTCATGGTTTGTCATCTGTTTTGTTCGCAGGTAATGGTTCGACGCTCAAACGTGAATTAGTGCAGCGATGGATTCTTCCCGATATGCGCAACGGTGTGTGATCCAGTTCCTGTGTGCTGAAGGTGTGCAGCCAGCAGAGATTGTTCGTCGGTTAAATGCGGTGTATGGCGATGAAGCTTTGCAACGTACGGCAGTGTTTAATTGGTGCAAAGAATTCCGAGAAGGGAGACAAAGCAGTTCAGCGGACCTTCCACGTCCAGGCCGTTCGATCCAGTTGACGGATGACGAAACATGTGCAAAAGTGAATGACATTGTGTTACAAAATCGTCGAGCAACTGTACGGTTCATTAGTGAGGCGACGGGCATAAGTACTGGAACGTGTTCATCATATTATCACAGAGAAACAGGGAAATCCGAAGGTTGCTGCCGCATGGGTTCCAAAGTGTTTATAGGAGGTGCAAAAGAACGCACGCAGCTGACACCTTTTGCAGGACAATGCTAGGGCACATACCGCAGCTGACACCTTGTCAACCATCCGACGTTTCGGCTGGGATGTGCTACCACACTCTCCCTTCAGTCCCGACTTATCGCTCTGTGAGTTTCATGTGTTCAGCCAAATGAAGATGGCCCAAGTGCAAAATGCATTTTCTTCATGGCTGCACAGCCAGTCCGTAGAGTTCTACAGAAATGGCATTGACAGGCTAGTGTATCTGTGGGATCGTTGTCTCAACAACCATGGATAATATGTCAAATAAAAACCACTTCTGGAATCCTAATGACTAAAGTCCACTTACTTCTCAAACGGACCTTATACATGCGATAATTTATCCACAATATCCGATCTCGCTACACAATTTCAAAATCAAATCCTTCGACAGACGATTGAAATTTAACAGTTAATCAAACCTCAAGTAGTTTGGCGAATAGCTTCCTATTACTGGAAAATTCTCGTGATATGGATACGGAAAAAGTGAGAACGGAGTTTTTCCGTTATTATACGGAAGAAATGTGGAAAGGTTTAAGAAAACTCAGAATTTTCTTGGCGTACGAAAAATCTGTGAAATTTAGGTTTCTTTCTGTCATTTCACGGAAAAGGCTGTATCAAAAATCTGCTTCATTAATTCACGAAAATAATCACGGAGAGTGTCGCGTGTATTTCAGAAAATGTTTTACAGTGTAACTTCACTCATATCATGCAAATGCATACTTTTTCCCTTTTTACGCCAATTAGAAATTGAGATAGATTCTAGATGCTTTGAAAAGCGAATCTCGAAAACTCTGGATCAAATCGCAGAAATTCCCTGTTCTTCGTCTGCTGTGAGTCAATACACCGGACACAATGGACTAAAATTTGCCGCTGATTTTAAGGGCATCATATTACAACTCCTAAAACAACCGCCTCCCTTTCTTAAAAAAAAGAAAAATACATGAGACGACCGGGTGGACTTATACCTGACGATGCATAAAAAATAGTAAGGAACAAAACCTAATAGAACTGCGAGAATGCCACAGTTTTAGTAAATACGCCAATGACGCCACGGAAAGCAATGGCAAATTAAGAAAGTGACGTACAGGAAGAAGAATATGTGGACTACCTTTCCCGAAAACTCTACCGTCAGAATCAAAAGTCCATTAGAAAGACGGTTATATCGAAAGGCCAGAAACAGCTCAAAAGACAAAATATCAGAACCATTGATCCCTTTTTACAGCTTTCGTGGCATTTGTGGAATTAAGAGTGCAATTATAATGCCGAAACTATTTGGGTCATGGTAAAAAATGCCAAAGTTAATAACTCATTTCATAATCGGAATAACTAAAACCTTTCGTCTTTTGTGTTATATATTACAGCCCTAAAAATGAATGGGATTCCGTGAATATGAATTTTCAGACAAATGAAATAGTTTTAATTTCAAAGTGAAAAACCGCTTAAATGCCTGCAATTTTATCTTTCAGAAACATCTACATTCTATTCAGTTCGTAAATTTCAGTTTTAAGGCACTGAAATTTTTTTCACATTCGTCTCGTTATTCAAAAGCTTTCAGGTTAGTATCAAATTTTTATCTTGAAGTATTGGCAATAAAATTTAAGACCATTAATATGTTTCTCAGAGTATGATTCAGGAACTTGCTGACAAGAGTAAAGAAGTGGGATTAAAAATGAACTTTCGGAAGACAAAAGTGATGTTCAATGCTTTTACAAGAAATGAAGATTTATCGATTGATGGAGAAAAGCTGGAGATAACAGACACGTACGTTTATCTTGGACAGCAGATATCAAGTGAGGGTCACAATGATGAAGAAATTAATCGGCGTACAAAACTTGCCTGGAGAGCTTTTGGAAGAAACAGCATAATTTTCAAGAGCAATATGCCATTATGTCTTAAAAGAAAAGTGTTTGATCAATGCATCCTTCCAGTGCTTACGTATGGTGCAGAGACGTGGACCTTAACTAAAAGAGACATACAAAGGCTGCAGACAACTCAAAGAACCATGGAGAGGTGCATGCTTGGTGTAACCAGGAGAGATAAGAAGAGGAACTCGTGGATCCGAAAAATGACAAGAGTGGAAGACATCATGATCAGAGTTAAATCCCTGAAATGGCAATGGGCTGGACATACTGCCAGAAGGACAGATCATCGATGGACAGCCGAAATTTTAGATTGGATTCCAAGGGACAGGAAAAGACCCAGAAGAAGACCACATGGGAGATGGGTGGATGAAATTCGAAAGTATGCAGGGGTGACATGGAGGAGACTGGCACAAGACAGACCGTTGTGGAGGAAACTTGGGGAGACCTTAGTCCAGCAGTGGATTGATAATGGTTGACAATGATGATGATGATGATGATATGGTTTTAAACAAATGGTTTAGGTTAATACCATTTTGAAATATCCTTTTTTATAGAGAACTTTGTACTTTTTATTTATTGAACCAATATTCTAGTAGGGTGACTTTAAACTTAAAGAGATAATTTTGTATTAAGATAATTTCGATAACTAGTATACTGTTCAAGTCACCAAAGAGAAATAATTGACACTCAACAATAGTTTAAAAAAAATAAAAAAAACACCTCCGGAAAGAAATTTCAAGAAACTGTTCCTGGTTGAATAAATGTTCTTTCTCCTTTAGTGGTCTGAGTCGTGGAGCTCAGATTTTTCGTCGTAGTTGGGCTCGAGTCGGGGCCACCCAAAGACGTGTCGAAATCTCATCCTGGGATCCGCCACCCAAAACGACTTGCCTTGCCAGAAGTGTAATCTGTAAAAATCCTTGGAGTTACTGGAGTCACTGCACAAAAAAAAGTCATATCCAAGCAAGTTTTATGGGTTTTCCGAAATCCCATACTAAAGCAACTTTTTTTTTTAAGGAAAAGTTTCTTTATCGTCTTGTTGTTCACCTTCAGGGTTCACCACGTTCTTTCAAAGAACAACATGCACCGAAGGATCAGTTCGTGAAGCAGTGTAGGCGTACGTAATTTTGTTTCCTTCAATATGCAGCGTTATTTATTTACTTATTTATTTATTCTCTTCTGCCAAAGCAAGTCATTCATGCATTATTCAGCATGGTTCTCGCTGTTTCATAACGATCTGAATGTCATAAGTTCGTCCATTCTTCTTCTTTTTACAAAACAGGAAGCTAATATTCAAGCACTAATTAAAATAAATGAACTGCCTCTCGCTCTGATTGTATATTAAATTTCATAAATTTCGTTCTTGCATATGCTTTATTGTAAGAAAACACATGAAAAATTTAAGGATTGCTACAGAATGGATGATGTAAGAGCATACTGGGATTTAAAGGATGCGATATTGGTTAAAAAATCGAAGTTGATATAATGGGTCGTAGCGAAAATAATGTTTTATTAACCAAAAATTTTTAAATGAGTAAACTTCTAAGAGAAATAATTAAAAGTCTTCCACGTCATGATTAAGATAAACAATATTTACACTGCGTTGGATGAAAACGCCTGATTGATTAAGAATTATAAAGTTACCTTTGAGTGGCATTAATGCTATAAAATTAAGCTGCATTTCAAAATTAAGCAATAGAAAACGTGATGGTTTCAAATTTATATTTCGGAAATTAAAGTAAAGTTTCCAAGAGAGAATAAATACTAAACGGAGAAACTCGTGTGCTTACGATAGAAATATCATGAGTTACAATGAACAATAATTCAAAATGCCAGCAAGACCATGTAACGAAAGGGAGCTGACAGTGACGACGCCAGCAGTACAGAACTATACGGTGGCTAAGTATCGTACGGGGATCACAAAATTTGAAGTGCTAGGCAGAAACTTTGCCAAAAAAATCCATTCATGTAGATTTTACCCGATGCTGATGTTATCCCCAAGTAAAAACAAAAACAAAAAACGAATGCGTTTACAGGTACATACTGTACGCAGTTTTTCTTCAGCACTGGGAACCATGGATGCGCACCTACGTGGCCTTAAACAAGCTACTATTTCTTCGAAATTTTGGCTTACGTCATGTTTTACGCTTTCCAACCGTAGGTTGAAGAAGCGTATATTCTCCAGTTTTGTCAGTCTGTCTGTCCGTCCGTCCGCACGATAACTCGCGTCAAAATAGCTCGATTTGGATGAAATTTCAGTATGTGGTAGGGGACCAACTGGGAATGAACCCTATTGAAAATGGACAAAATGGTGTCAAAGGTCAGGACATAGGAGCGGGATCTATTCCACTGCTGTCTCTCTCTCTCTCTCTCTCTCTCTCTGTAATCTTTATAAACTATAATTACGAAAAATATTGTCTACTACTCTTTTAGGCTTTCACCTATGGGACTTCCTCCATTTTACAGAATAGTTAATTAAACATTCATTAAATTTAACAGAAAATTCTTTTTTCATAACAAAATGCCTGTGAATCTGAAAAATTCACATACTTTTATTCAAGTTCCCAAAAATCTTAGATGGTTGAACTCAACATGTGTTCTAACTGCTTAAATAATTTGATGGGCTCGAAGAAAAGTTAGGTTGGCTGAAGTCTACCTTAGCCCATCCGTAGCGTCGCGCCTAGGAGAAAGACTTTATGGCGGATGAAACCCTTTCACTAGCTGCTCCTACGCTTTCAGTATGCTTAATCGCTTCCAAGATTTCCGTCCTTCTTCTATCCGCATGCGCTACACTAGTATAAAATTTTTGCTGCGATTTTCACGTGCTAATCAACCTTTTTACGTTTTTAGTATTCATGTCTGTACCAATAATTTATGTCTTCACGGCGATTTTGTTTCTGACATAATCACCGAGTCCAGAAGAGTTGGTCACCTGAATGACACAGATAATTAGATAATTACGGTATTTTTAGGACAAAATCCAAATTTATGAACACATGAAATAAATTCTTCATAAATTTCTACGAAACTTTATTTAATTAATTTCTTACAAACCTTTTGATTCGGCAAAATTAGAAGCAAAGATTTCAGTTTCTCACATTCCTCTGTATTGGTCCAGTTGGCAGCAGCAAATTTCGCTAGGTAAACTAAAATGCTAAGTATCCTGCCACACTTGGTTGAGTAAGAGGCCTTCAAATTCGGAGTGCACTTCCATTGGCCACATTTGTCTTTGCTCGGTAGTTGGGTGGGCAACCCGCACGCGGCCCGCACACACCCATATCGAGCTACACTGAGTTAATTGTATATGGAAATGTGCGTGCGTGTGGGCGCGCGCGCGCGATTGTACAGACATAACTGACGATATATAGAAATGAAATCGAATCATCGTTTCAAAGATATTGGTCCATGATTTCAGCGTTACTACAGCAATTTAAGAACAGATTGACAAACGGGTTTTGAAAGGAGTCGCCAAATACCTCTTTTATCAGCGCAGCACTTTAACACCACAAATGGCGTACACTACCTTGAAACACTATTCATAAAGCTAGTACACAAGTTCAGGTAAGAGGAAATATCGCAGCTGTGTAGCGTAAGTTTCTAGTGGAAAGCATACGACAATGCATTGATATTCATATGATAAGAATTTACTTTTCGGGGAGAACTTACACCTGAAATTTGATACACCGCAGAATTAAGATCTAAAAATCTGACAACGGGGGTACAAACTCAGGGATATTTCTAAAATTGTCTTCAGACTGCTGTCTCATTCAGTGTTACTAATACATGTTCTCGAGCTAAAAAAAACATCCCATTGAAATCAATATCCACAATTATGGAAATCAAATAATTTTTTGCATTTTCTAAAAATTGCCATTATACACTCTACCTCAAAAAAATAGTTGCACACAGTAGGGAACAACTGACAGGAATGAAACTTGGTGGGTAGGTTTGATACCATGAGACATGCAAATGATTCACGTATCACGCTCGGCCGCGCATTTGACGCAAGCAAGGAGGGGTCTTAGCTCTGTGCCTGACCGACTATATAAGATCGTGCCGTTGCGCGTGCTTGCCATTCTGACTCATGCTGTTGTATTGTTTGCATTCTTTGCAAATGAAGTATGCCTCAGAGAAAAGTTCGGAAGCAATACGAGCAGTTGGAGGAGTTCCAGAGGGGCCGCATCGTCGGGCTAGGGAAGCGGGATAGTTTTATCGCCGTACTGCGTGCCATACCGGTCATGCGGATATCACCATAGCACGCTGTTGGCGGCAGTGAATAAAACAAGGCACGCAGCATCGACAAGAAGGGTCTAAGAGACCTAGACGAACAAAGGAGAGAGAGAGAGATCCATCGGGTTGTCCGATATGCGTAGAGTGACCCAACAGCCATGATTGCAGATATTCAGCGAGCAGTGGTACCCTCCATTCATCGTCCAATTAGTGGCAGCACCATTCGCAGCAGATGGCTGCACGACATAGGACTACACGCAAGCAGACCGTTACGACGACTGCCCTTAACGCCATTGCACCGTTGCCCAAGACTGCAATTGGTGTCGTGCCAGACTGTCATGGAGCCACTCAGAATGGCTGCGGGTGATCTTCAGTGACGAGTCCAGCTTTTGCCTTGGAGAAAACGACCAACGAATCCGTGTGTGGAGGTACCGTGGTCAGCGTCAAAGTGAACGCTTTGTTGGCGAGCGTCACACGTCCAGAAGGCCTGGTGTCATGCCGTGGAATGCGATAGCTTACGATGCCAGATCACCTTTGGTGTTCATTACAGGCACTTCCACAGCCTAATGTTACGTTACTGAGATCCCGCAACCAGTAGCCCTTCCTTTTCTGAACGCTCACTCTGGTTCGATTTTCCAACAGGACAACGCTGGTTCGCATACTGCTGCTGTCTCGAGAGTTTGCCTTCTAGGCACTGACACTCTGCCATGGCCAGCTGCATTGTCAGACCTATCGCCGATTTGAAATGTGTGGGATGCTATTGGACGCAATATTTATACTCCACCCCTACCGCACAATCTGCAGGAACTGCGTGAGAAGAATAAAGCTGCATGTGCTAGCTTATCTCAGGACACCATTAGGAACCTGTACAACTCCATCCCGAGACGTCTGGCATGCTGTGTGAGCAAACATGGCGGCCCGACACTACTTATTGGCATGCAGTTCAATAAATATTGCCCATATCAGTCTCAATGTTCAATCATTTATTGTCCCTGGTAACATTTACCGTCCTTCCGAATAGCATTGCAATCCGACACGCAGGGTGCAACTATTTGTTTTATGTAGAGTGTATTTTCGATTCACAGAATTTTTTGATAGAGTTATTCAGTAACACCCTATAGGTTTATACACAGAAGTGCCATCCAATTAGAGATATCTGACTAGTAACGCGTTGGGCCATCTCTTGTCCTCATGACGGCAGCCACAGGACGAAGCATAGACTCCACGAGCTTATGAAAATGTTCTGAAGGTATCGCCAGCCATGCTTCTTCTAAAGCTGTCCATAATTCACTCAGGTTCGTATGCCCAAACAGCCTGTTCGACGGTATCTCGAAGCTGTACTGTATGGTTTGAATTCGGGCTTCTAGGTGACTACTGGAGCGTTTCCAATTTCCTACAATGCTCTTGTAACCATACAGTAAACAGGTGGGATCTGTGGATCTTGCTTGAATACGCCATTTCCACTGGAATGCATGCTGGGCAAAAATGGGTGTAAATTGTCGACTAGAAAGTCTATATATTTGGGGACACTCAAAGTCGACTGTACACGTACCAATAGTTCCAAAGCATTCCATCTGAAGACACCCCAGACCCTTAATGAGCCACCAACAGCTTGTACTGTTTCAACTTGACATGAAGGGTCCATGGCTTCATGAGTCTGACACCAGGTGCACACTCTCCCAGTGGCTCAATGCAGTTTAAACCTACATCCATCACACCAGACTATCCGCTTCTGTGGTCCAGTGTCAGTGTGCCTTTGCCCTGGCTAGATGCTGACACAGATGAAAACGGATCACGAGTCACCGGGTCAAGGGATCGGCAATTTCATGCGGGTCAAACGGGTTGGTTCAAGGTGTTCCTAACCCGATTCCAACCCGGTTTTACTTCTGTTTTATTTTTGAAAAGAAAAAAAAAATATTTCAAAGAAAAATGCTTACTGTGGAATTTCGTGCTCAATTCTGAAGGTAGCGGAGTGCAAACTGATTTCTCATTCAAACATATTGCCGTCTCTTTCTTAAAGCATCGAAGATTTCCACCGACCGACGATACGGCGCAGACGCTAGACTAACCGATACCATATCGTAAAGCGATACTTCCTGTGAGTTTGTTTTCAGTGCGATTGTCTGGAGCAAGATACAGGCAAACGCCTGTCGTCTGCTTCTCTGGTGATTCACTTTCTCACACACCGCGTGTCACACTGTAATACTGAGAGTTACTTTTCACATCCCGTCTTTTGCATTGGACATTCAGAGGTTTTAGTTTGGCGTGCTAACATGCCATTCCATCGCATGTCATGTCGGAATTAATGCTTGAATTATTACTATGAATGAATTTAATATTAAGGCAATTGAAAAAGGCGTGGAGGCCAACAAATACGTTCTTGTTGGAAACAAAAAGAAGAGGAGTGAATGCTGGAAGAAGCTGGTGTGTTACTATGCAACATATTCTGAAGCTTGATATGTTATCAAGAAAATAGCAAAAACATAAATTAAACATATAACAAATTACTTAGTTAAAACATTTTGACGGTAGCACCATCAAAATTAGGTTAACATCACTGCGGTGGGACTATTTTGACTCTCGCAGATGTGTTCAAAAACACAGTTAGGTTATGTGAAGGACGACAGTTTCAACACTTTCTGTAAATTATACGTCCCCGTAATACATTTGTATGATTTCTACATAACCTACGATACCCACTGCAAAGAGACTTCTTGAAAGCCCTGTGTGTGTATATATATGTACATATACATAGATATGGAGTGTTCATACTTGGCAGCTCTAGGCGCAGAAGACCTTCAAAACTGTGAAGAATAGGTAATTGTTGGCTTCTGGTTTTTGCACAAGAAGTCATACATAATATATTGCATATGTAATTATACATAATCATATATGATTATGTATAATTATAAATTGAATTTCGAATTTATAGCTTAAAGCAGATTTGTCCGCGTCAAGTCCGGATCGGGTCCGATTATGTGACATCCAGGTTCAAAATGTTTGACCCGTTTCCAACTTTGGATGCTGACCGTGGTGTCGCTCTGTTAACAGTAGGACTCTTGTGCGTCGGCGGCTCCCGAACCCTAGACACTTTAAAGTTCCTTGAACTAATATAGTGACTTGATCTACTGCTCAAGTCGGTGGTCATTTGCGATATTGTCTTGCTCCTATCAGTTCAAACAATGTGGCCCAAACCGACGTATACCATGAGCTGTCAACTTTGGTACAACTCTGCAATTCATTTGGGAGCTTATTCTTTTGCCAGAATTTTTGTATTCTCGGAACACTCTGGACACTGTAGCGCGGAAAAACCTCAGTGGGTTGGTGACTTCGGAGATGGAGTGACTCATCCTGCAGGCATCTACAATCTTTCCTCTGTTAAAGCATCCGAAGGTGCATCTTACCCATCAAGCCGGTAATGCGGAAGCTGTGGGCGATGGCTTTATTTAGCCATATTAAAATACCCACGCTTCTTGCATTTTGTTAAATAATTAACCTTAAATTTAAAATTCCTTGACTTCTTGCCAAATTTCATTGGCTTCTACATCTTTGATTGGAGAAGTCTTTAAATAAAATTATTGTTAAACAGTGATATAGTTCTAAGAAACCATACAACTCCACGGTGAATGGATTAAGTAGAAATAGCCGAGAACAGAGAATGCTCAAAATTTTCAAAAGCTAATTCTGACGTGCTGTTTTATCATTTAGCATGTTTAATTAGATCTTTCCATTATTAATTATGTTTATCAGTTTTTCAAATAAAATTGCTTAATTTAGGCAATTTAAAACAAAAGAAAGAATGTTTCGTGGGAGTTACATCCTAAGAATATAATTATTTTTTAAAGAAAAAAGTGCCTTAACGATTAATGTCATTCTAAACAACTGCAAATATTCATTGGGAATAACATAAAGTACGTATATTAAGCTCATTAGACTTACAAGCTGCTTTTTCTATGATTTTGGGGTGGCAGTAAATGATATATTTTGTTTTGTTTTTGTTTGCTTCGGGATTTAACGAGAACCGTTAGCATCTAGGGCCATAAGGGGTCCCCCGGTCTGTTTTGGGGCCAGTAGTCTAGAGGAGAGTAAAAGGCTAGTTGCGTGGGGAGGGTAGCTCGATCATGCCTCATCTTGGCTTCGAGTATGGGACCAGCTCCAGCGGTTAGCCAGATTTCAGCTCCACTGACCACTAAATCACAGGTGCTTCCTTTTGCGTTACTTGTCTGGAATCAAGGAATGGGCTCATGCGCTTACTCTTATTGTATTGAATTTCGTGGCGACTTAAGTAAAAATGCCTATTACAATTATAAAACACTTGTCAATCAGCCTGCATGCTACTTTAATTTCTCTGTGTTGAGTTCCCTCCTAACCGGCAAGTCTTAACATACGAAAAAGCCACCACCTATAACGTCATTTTGAAATCTGTGGTCTTGGCAAAGGAATTACCATTCTTTTTGCAGTAGAATTTTTTGATTCATGAAACGTCCTACTACGTGGACCGACTGCTTAGCCACAACCTGCAATACAAACATTCGTTTAATATAAGAATATGCTCGCATGTAAAACACAGTAATCCCTATTTTTTGCCTACATGGTCATCTAACAAAATTTCTGCTACCTGCTTCTTCTACCATCTAACCTTTAAAAGTGCCTTAAGAACGCTAAGCCTAGAGAAAAATGCACCTTAGCGCCGCTAAGCCGCACTAAGGCCCTTCTACGTCATTGTTGTTAAACAAGTTATGGCTTTTGGGGGTATCTACTGTTATATAAAAGATAAAGTGTCCGTTAATCGTTAAACTGTTCCTCTTAATTATGTCAATGTCCACATAAAACTGGAAAAGTCACAGTGATGACAGCTTGACGTTTTTATACATTTATGAAATTTCAGACATCGTTGGAAAATGAATAAAATAAAATTAGAACAGCCTCTGCGAAAGATTGAAGTAAAAATGTATGATGATTTGTAATAATAATTTATGATTCCTTTATTTATTTATTTTTTTCCCGTAATCGAATTCCCCATTGTTTCGTTGAAATACGCCCGTTTTATTTCTTATTTCTGTTCTTGCGATGCGTGGCTGTAACTGCACCTGAACTACAGAAGAGAAACAAGGGCTTCGCAGCGGCATTCATTGGCAATGGAATACAGCACAATCAACTCAACACACTTCTGCGGGCTTACATACTAGAGGTATTTGCTCCCTTTGTTCGCTAATTACGGTTAATTTTCTGGAATAATGCGTAGTTACAAGTGACAGTAGTTGAAGACAAATTTCTGTATTGTTTCGCTTAAGGCTAGCAAACGAAAATGAATCCATTTAAATTAAACATTCTGTTTAAACCTTCCGCAATAGGAAGGATGTAAGGATGCGATTTTGTCCCAAGCGCTTTTGCCATTTGTTTCGGTTTCTATAAAAGTAACGAAGTTCACTTCGTCTTACTGTGCTGCCATCTAGGATTTCCTCCAATCAATACATGATACCGAAACGTAGAACTTTCAGCAAAGTATCACTTAACCGATCCCGAAACAAGAAAAACACTCCTTCGTACTGAAAAATATCCTACATATTTCACGGATTTATGATATATAACGAATACGTCAGTAACAATATAGGAAGCTTCGCCCCTATTTCCGTTGAAAAACGAAAATAAATCGTTTAAAAGTGGATGTCAATCCGAATGAAAAAATTACTCCCTGTCATTTTACCGGGGTTTCAAAACATTTGTGGACACATGCAATTGTTTAACATTAAGCTTGAAACTACGTTTTCAGTAAATAAAGATTACATGGCAAGACTATGAAAAAGTTTTGAGACTGAAAAAAAGAAAATTACCTGACGCGCCGCGCCCCCTTGTGACATAACTACAAAATTCCGCATTTAATGCCGCTTCTCTGGAATTAACCGTTTTAACATATTTTAATATTTTCCTGCATAAGTATCATTCTAATTCCACCACCGTAGCACAAGCGAATAATATCTTCAACGGAAACAAATGAGTAACATGTTTTTTTATCGTCCCTATTTGTGGATTCTGAGGTCATATGTGTGTGCTTTGTTTCACGGAAAGTGGTGGAAGAGAAGAAAAATAACTTTTTTAATATGTATAAAGAGACAAATAGCGAAACAGACAGTTAGAAACCCACTTTAAAAGCGTAGGATATTTTAAAAAAAGTATGTTTCCGTATAAAGCTGATTTGTCCTATAAACCTTTCGAGCCCCCCCCTCCACACACACACACACACACACACACACACACACGACTTACGTAAACGTTCCGTTCCGCAAACCCTTACAGAAGTCGTTTTTATGTGAGTCGTCATTTCAGCTACTCCACCCGTTAGTCGTACTAAACATACTACGTCAGTTGTTAGGTATTACGTAGTTTCTCTGTAATGAACGTATCCGAAGTGGTTATTAGTATGAGGTGCTGCTGTGTGAAGTGCAATTAGGATAAGAAATAAGAAAACGTGAAATTACTGTAGAAATATAAAAATGTATCCAAAACGAACAGGATGACCACGTACTATGTGTCCAGACGTGGATGACGTACTGTTGAGGTGACGGGTGAGTCAAATAGACAACGAAGCAGCAAATAAGCCAGCTGGCGTAGTTCGTTTGGGAGAACAGACGCTCCAGAGTACGAAGATGGGGGCAAAAGAAGGGTAACAATGGCGTCCGAACGAAAATTAATCTCCTTATCGTGAGGTTTGAAAATTTTGTGTGATGATTCTTCCACATAACGCATGCAATTAATAAAATTTAATTGTTCTACAATGAGATGGTTATTTGAGCATGGTTGTCGGCTGAGCTGGCACCTGCGATTTCGTGCTCCACCTTTCTCAAGGAGAATGATGTAACGCACCACGTGACGTGACGTAGATGAAATGCTACTGAGGTGACGCATGAGTCAAATCGACAGTAAAGAAGCGATAAGCCTGCCGGTGTAGTTCAGTTGGGAGAACAGACGTTCCACATTAGTAGTATGCGGGCTCGAATCCCAACACAGGTAATGGAACGTTAGAATTACCTTTAAAGGAATGTCATTTCTTCAGTGAATCTTACTCGCCTAAACAGTTAATGAAGCAGAACCTTTTCAATCTGAACGATAGTAAGCAGGAGTAGTTACCTTACTGGTACTCTAAAAGACGCGTGAATTCTCAAAATGCTAAGCAAACTGTTGTTAACGTCTTACACCCCAGTAAAACAGTGATTTCATCTTTCGCAGTATTGTACTCTGGCCCTATCTTTTCTTCTAAAATAATCCAGTGAGTGCTGTGATGCTGCTTGATAAACACTTAGTTGCTACGTATAAGCACCTTCATTGATGATTTCAGTCAACACATCGGTAAACATTTCGGTCAGTTGAGCATCGTTTCTAGCAGCATCACAGCACTCACTTTCACATTACGAAAACTAGAACGATTCATTAAACGATTAAAACAACCATCAATAGGCGCAAAGATTTGGGGTGATTCCTGGCGCTTTCGCTTAATGTCTGCGTAGAAATTTCCTGCCTCGCCTTGGGGCGTCATTAGATTTAACGGAAGGCATCATTGCATCTGGTCTTCCTTTCACATGGTTAACAATTGTTCAATCACATAAATTGCACCAGAACGCTGCTTCGCTAATTTTAAGAGCACAGATCTTTTCTCATTTTCGTTTATACAATCAGCATCCTTTACTACTATATGCATTCACTACAGAGGGTGAGTCGAACGATTTGCTATATGTGCATAAACACATGTTCTGCGGCGGGTATGTCACGTGTTTAACTACAGTATTTCAAGTCGCACATTGCAGTCAATCGAAAGGAATATAAACTGGTAGTCGTTTCTGTGAATAACATTACATGTCGTCCTTCTTTCTGTGGTTGGGACTCCTAAAACATGAACAGCCATAACCGGCTAATTAGGGAACTCTTGCTTTACCAGTTTGGACTCGGACATAACGCTGCTCAAGCGACACGAGACATTTGTAACGCGAAAGCGGAAGGTTCCGTGGACCACAGCATCACAACCAGATGGTTCAAGAAATTTCACTCAGGTGACAGAAACCGCGACGATGAGCCAAGGTCAGGTAGACCGCGAACAGTGGATTCGGAGGGCGTGCGCCAGGCCGTAGATGCAAATCCGACAACCAGCACCCTGAGATTATCAGGCGAGCTGGGCATTTCACAGACTACCGTGGTTCGTCATTTTCTGGACCGAGGCAATGTCTACAGCAGCGGCCGCATTGTCCCTCATGAACTGACGCCAGCTGAATCAAACCGCCGAGTGGAAGTGTGCACGAAACGCCTAGAAAACCCGCGCGATGTACGTTTCATCAATAGAATTGTAACGTGCTATGAAAAGTAGGTCTACTTCTGTAATCCTAACTCAAAACGGCAGTGGTTGAGCCCTTACTAGCTTCCTGAACTTGTTGCCAAACGTGGGCCCTTCGGGCACAAGGTGATGCTCTGCGTCTGGTGGAATTTCGAGGGGATAATCCGTTACGAATTTGTTCTAAACGGTCGGACCATCAACGCCAACCTCTACTCTGAACAGATGGAGCGGATGTACGCCGTTTTGAAGGAGAAGTACCCGGCACTGTTGAACAGAATGCGCGCTCTAATACGGCAGGACCACGCTGGGACTTATACCGCGCGAATGACTCGGGCAAAACTCCAGGAACTTGAAGGGCATCGAACTGATTCCACACCCAGCATATAGTACGGACCTTGCATCATCAGATTATTACTTGTTCCGGTCCATGGCCCACTTCCTTCGTGGGCGGCACTTCAACAACCAGGAGGAGGTGGTAGCTAGGGTGAAGGAGTTCTTCGCCTCGTAGGACAAGAACTGCTACTGCAGCGGAATCGAAGAAAGGCAGACAGATGGCTAAAGACGGTGCAACACGGTGGCCTATACTTTGAATGCTAGTTAGCTTTAGTCGTAAAGGTACGTTTGAGGACATAAAGTGATCCAAATATCGCAAAACTTTCGACTCACCCCTCTGTATTTATGCCGAGAGATAGTGCTCAAGCCGATCAGCTTCGTACACCTTCATTATTAATTTTTATCTCCAAATCAACTTAGTACTTTCAAAACCGCGTTGATTTCACTGACCCAGTATATGGAAAGCTACTCTTTAAAAGGCACTCGCTACAGATACAACTGCGTTCTTGAAAAGATGCTTGCTAAGAACAACTACTTCTTATTTTTTTACGTATAGGCTTAAGTTAAGGGTCATTCTGACGGTGATTTTTTATGTATGTTCTTACATGACATCCAAGGTTAATACTAAGTTAGATTACACACTTGATTTGTCTTTGTATTTACCTCAGGTCTGATCATCACGTGTAATACATTCTAAAACATCCAGTGGCGTACATTCTAGACCAGCGGCAAAGCCCAGTGATTTCAAATAATAACCTAATCAACAGATATCAATAGATTTGTTCTCCTTGGCTAAGAGAATCGAATCTCGCTATCAGCTGTCTTCAATGAAACTGCTTGCGCGCTCGTCTTGAACACGCTATATTCGCAGGCAGATTGAGGACTTACCAGTTAACAGTTTGGCACAGTTTCACAATGCAAGTCCAGCCAGGCGCGCGGTGGTGTTCAGGGAACATTCAGCCTCCCTGTTCCAGCCAATAACGTTTCACGAAACGTAAACGCGATCGCCGGAAAAACGTGCAGGTTTTGCTGCTTATACCCTTCAACATCTGCCTTTTTTTGGAAGGAGGATTTGAAGAATAATTTTTCTTTTTATAGAAATTCTACACACATATAGTACCATGCTACTGTAAAAACTAGTGTTCTACAATAGCAGCGCTACTTCCGATCTATGCTATCATCTCTTTGTCTCCTTCCGGTTAGGGTCACACTTTAAAAAGCGCTAAACCTAAAACAAAAACTTGCGAAAAAGGTAAAAATTCATTGGACATGCTTTCAGTGGCGACTACAAAACGAGTATGGGAACAGCGATAAAGTGAGAGATGCTGGGACTGCGGGAAATTCCAGCCTGCGTGGCAATAGCTACAGTATAGAAGAAAGTTAATAGCTTAATGTAAAATTATTTTAACTAGACAATCTAACAGTGGACTTATAAAAAAAATTGGGTTAAGTCCGAGTTCATAGGAGTGTAACAAATGTCGGAGTATACCTGTGTGTATTTCTCCCTTTTTTCTAACATTTCTATTTTGGTAGGCAATAGCTATAAAAGAAAGTTAGTAGCTTCATATAAAATTTTTTCAACTAGACAATTAACAGTGGACTTATAAAAAAATTGGTGTTAAGTCCGAAGTTCATAGGAGTGTTACCAATGTCGGAGTATACCTGTGTGTATTTCTTCTCTTTTTTCTAACAATTCTATTTTGGTAGAATCAAATATAAAGTAATCAGATTTAGTGCCAATAACTTATAAGTATTTAAACAGACGGAAATTCTGAGGGGTGGGTTTCTTATAGGGGAGAGGGTTAATTAACACCGTGAGCAACTCTAAGGGTTATGGGCATTCGCCAGTTCTAATGTAGAGCCGCTAGTTCCAGCGAGGGTGGATGGCCAGAGCCGTGAGACAAGCGCTCGACCCATGCGTCATCGGGGTCGGGCCCAGACTCACTCGGCTACCGAGGGGGATGATTGATCTCAATGGTTGTCAGGAAAACACACCCCACACAAGCACACTGCCATTTCCTGCCTGTTTCTTATCGATAATCGTGTCGGGATGATTTCTGTCAGCGTTTTTTTCCCGTACTCTCTGTGGACCATTCACACGACAAAAAGAAAACGCTATTTGTCTGAAAAGACGACTTTCTTCCACTGTTCAATGGTCCATTGCCTCTTCTCAGATATAAACTCACGCTGTAATCGGCGATATCTGACAGTCAGCATATATACCTTCAGTGGAGGGCAACTCCGAAGATACATAGAGAGCACAGTTCGTTGGACTGTGGTCAACGATACACTCCTCGATGTGCCTGCATTAAATGCTGTGGCCAGTTTTTCCACTGTGGCCCGTCTTTTTGATCGTACTAGTCAAAATAGCCGTCGCTTCTCACGGTCCTCAATTCTCCGTCGGAGATCACTATTACCCCGATTCCTGCAGGTCTTTCCGGTTTTCATCCATTCCTGAAACACTTTAACAACTGCGTCACGTGAACAGTCCACAACATCGATAGTTTCTGTAATGCTACCCCACTTCGTTCGGTAGTTAACAATAATTCCTTTTCCAAACTGTTAGGTCACGTCCTTTTCCAAACTGTTAGGTCACGTTCTTTTCCCACTTTCACGCGAAACTGCACACCGTCCGCGAGTTCGTGTTCCTCTTCAATGTCTTACATGATTTTCATATGTTGCAATGCACCCCATCTGGCTGCTGCTCACGGTTCCTTCATATATCATAATACAATAACTGGACTGTGCATGTTTCATTGAGAAATCTAGCATTACATTCAGCACTTAAGTGGGTAATGTGTGTGCACACGCTGCTGCGTACGTACGTACTTTTGCGGACACTTGTGCGTGCATCCATTAGCGGTTTAACAGTGCAGGTGCGCTCTACTTCTAGGGTAATTAATGATGGGAACACACTAATACCGTAAAGTCTCAGCGTTAAAAACCACAATATTTCAAAAAATCGAACCCATGAAAAATATATAAAAGAAGCTTTCTTTCTTGGAATCTTAAACTTACGTGTTATATGATGTAAAATTAAAAAAAAAAAAAAAAGAGAATCCAAAATAAACCATATCAGAATTTGTTAGATGCAGAATTAAATCCGCAGTACAAAAATGGAGTTTTTGATTAGTTTACGATATTCTACAAAAGTGAAAAATGAACATTGTCATAAAAACAATATCTTTAAAGAACGGAGGGTCTGTCGGAGCATCTTCAGCGGCCAATAACGATCATTTCTAGAATCTGAAGGACTTAAACTGTGCGTCGCATTATCGAATAAATAAAGAACAAAAAAACCTAATGATCAGATAATGCATTTACTGGTTACCGAAGCTCTTCAATGTGCAAATTGCTGCTACTTTACTGTTTTGGGACATAGATAAAACATGCGAAGCAAATGCCACTTAAAAAGGGGAGGGAGGGGGAGAGAGAGAGAGAGAGAGAGAGAGAGAGAGAGAGAGAGAGAGAGAGAGAGAGAGAGAGAAGTATTTCTAAAATGCGGTACTGAAAGTTTCTACAAACCACATTTCAATCAGCAGAGAAATCAGAAACAAAAAGCTTACATCGTCGATACTAAATCACACGTAAATATAAAATCAAATAAAATAGTAAATTTGTTAAATGCGACTTACATGGAATGTTATAACAAGCTTATGCTTAGTAGCAGTTGCTTCGCGGTGAACTTCTATCGGAACATAAAGGTTTTAAGTGCTTTGAAGATTCTTCAAGAATAATTTTAAATACATCGAATACTTTCCTCAGCAGAAATAAACTATCTTAAAAATTAGAGTAAACAAAGGTAAAGAACAAAAAGAAAGGGGGACGAAAACAAGGAGAGGAAAAAAAGTTGAAAAATAACAATAAACGATCAAAATGAGTGAGAAAACAATAATATTTTTAATTTGTGATGATGAAAAAGAGCAAAAACTTATTTTACTGAATACACATAAGCGGCAGTCGAATTAAATATCTAGAGAAAGAAAGAGAATGCATGTTAGAGGGGGAAAGCGGAAGATAGACACAAATTTCCCCTGTACACATTGGTGGCGATGTACCATATAACACAACACAATGCAAGCAAACACGTTTTTACGCTTTCCAACCGTAGATTGAAGAAGCGTATATGCTCCAGCTTTGTACGTCTGTCCGTCTGTCTGTCTGTCCGCCCGTCCTTCCGCCAGTTCGTCCGTCCGCACGATAGAAGAAGTTCGATTTCGATGAAATTTCAGTATATGATAGGGGATCACCTGGGGACGAACCCTATTGAAAATGGGTGAAATGGGGTCAAAGGTCACGACATAAGAGCGGTATCCATTCCATTGCCCTTATGCGTCATAACTTGCGTAATAATGGTTCGATTACAATTACATTTCAATATGTGGTAGGGGACTACCTGGGGATGAACCCTATTGAAAATGGGTGAAGTGGGGTCAAAGGTCAGAACATAGGAGCGGGATGCATTCCACTGCCCTTGTGTGTCATAACGTGCGTACAAATGGTTCGATTTCGACAAAATGTTAGTATGTGGTAGGAGACCACCTGGGTACGAACTCTATTAAAAATAGGTGAGGTGGGGTCAAAGGTCAGGACATAGGAGCGGGATGCATTCCTTTGCCCTTATGCGTCATGACTTGCGTAAAAATTATTCAACTTCGATGAAATTTTAGTATGTGGTAGGGGACTACCTGGGGACGAACCCTATTGAAAATGGGCGAAATGGGGTCAAAGGTCAGGACATAGGATCGGGATCCATTCGATCGCACTTATGCGTTATAACTTACGTAAAAATGCTTCGACTGAGACAAACCTTTATCATGTTGTTCCAGAAGTATACTTTACCGGTTCTGTTGAATATAATCGAAATGGGGTCAAAGGTCAGGGTACAGGAGCGAGATTTTTTCTACAGCCATTATCCTCATAACTTGAGTCATGGAGTAATGATTTCTGGTATGTTGGAAAGCGTATATTGCCGTCCCGATGGCGCAGTGGTCTAAGCGATGGCCTCTGATCATTCGTCCGTAAGGGGTCCGGGTTCAAATCCCGGTGAGGCATGGATGTTGTGTTTGTCTTACGGCACTCGCTCTCTCCCTTCCCTGTAACCAGTTACCCTAAATTAGGGACGAGCGACTGCTTATAGCCCATTGAGTTGCTCACGGTGGTCGTTAAACCTCCAATCAAAAAAAAAAAAAAAAAAAAGAAAAGCGTATCATAATCAATGCATTGCATGATTTTACTAACTTGTTAGCATCTGTTATTGCACCACGCTGGACAGTAAACACGACAACAGATGAAAATAGGAAACAGGAAAAACAAAGAGAGTGAACCAGTTCTAAATTTAAAGAAAGCAATTTTGAGAGCTACATCGAGAAATACGGCGCACTTTTTAAAATAAGCAGCCATAAAAAAAAGGTCTTAGAAAATTGATCCACATTTGTTTGTAGATCCTTACGCAGATCTGGAATGGGTCGATCGTCACGTATCAGTTGTACTTCTCTAGAGATACAGAAGAAGTAGATGTGGAATACAGCACATTAATGAAAATTATTAAAGAAAACTGGTGTTTTCAGTTCTCAGCGCTAACTGCAAAAAAAGGGTCTCTGCCGTTGAAAATTTTCCCGTGGAAGTGCGAAATTTACTTTCTCAGAAGGTGAAAATTATCAGAAGACACTGAGGAATTTATGTGAGGTGTGTGTGTATGTGTGTGTGTATGTGTGTGTTA
Source organism: Macrothele yani (assembly GCA_039090855.1). Lineage (NCBI taxonomy): Eukaryota > Metazoa > Arthropoda > Arachnida > Araneae > Macrothelidae > Macrothele > Macrothele yani. The sequence goes on along the minus strand of CM077003.1, from coordinate 85,288,361 downwards.
AGAAAGAAATTATTTAGAAATTACATAAGAATCGGCTACGATACAGTTAGAAATCATCAGCTTCTATAGATAACAATGTGCTGTATAGTTCAGTGGTGCATAAGTGTTGGTTACTGGAATATGATTGGCTGCCGATCAACGTCTGAATGAAAAGTAATGTTGGAAAAGTTGTTTGAAAGTGGCTATTAATAATTTGATTGATAAATCCAATTAGGTATAGTAAGCAACATAAATGAGGAAAAATTAGTGCTACTAGAATGCAGGAAATAATACAAAAGTTCTGAATCAGAGCACAAAATAGTTGTATCAGGGTGTTATATACCTTCGCAAATATACATGGCGGGAATTCAAACGTATTAATTTTTAGCATAGAAATGTGTTCAGCTGTTACCAAGTGGCCCAATTGCTTATGGGTGAAGAAGTCACATCTGTCGAATACTGTAAGTTTTCTTAGTATCCAAGTAAACCTCATGATTAGTACCTAAGACAAGGTGCCGCAATAGTACATGGTATAAGTAGTTTTTCAAATATTTTGGTTCAGTATACCAGCACGATTGGAGTGATCGAAGGACAAGAATTCACACCCTTTCCAGATGCTAGGTTCATCCATAGAAAGAAAAAATGGGGACAAATTACTGGGGATTCGAAATCTATGACGTGATTTACCAGAGTGCGGGAAAATCGCGCTGAAAAGTGCACTTTTTTTATGTAAATTTATTGGAGAAATTTATAGATGGTGTAATCTGGTCGGTGGAGAAGAGCATAGACACAGAGGTCATAGGGTCACCGATCAAAGAAAAAGATACGGTTTGATAGCAGTATTGAAAGCCATTATTTTTACATCTTTAAAAGTAAAACTTAGATGAGAGATGAAGGTTCCTGATTTGAACGAGTACAAAAATGTTAACATTAGAAATCGAGGAAAATATATATTTGCCCCTAAGAGGTGGTGACAGGTGCTTACCGATGTGATATATCACAAATATACGTCGACTGGGGCAAGTACTGTGACTGGTTCCGTCTTTCTTCGTGTTATGAAGATTTTTGTCCAAGATATAGAGATACTGAGACTCAGGAGAGGTCACCTTAATTGGGAAGCAAAGCATTTTGCATTTCAAACTCATTTTTAATAAGGAACCTCTACCCAGGAACAGACGACTTGGTATTGCTTCAGAGTCACGGCAGATGTTTTGGGATAGCCACTATGCTCTCAGAGGCCTGGCAGATGTACGTCGGTCACATGACACGCCATGCTTTCAGGTAAGGATTGCTCCCAAGGTAAGGTTTAGACATGACTTCCTTAGTCTGAAGGGACCTTGTGTCTTATATGAGAGCGGAAGTGAGGAAGAGGCGGTCTAAAGCACCGCAATGAGAAAATCACAAGGCAGGCAGGGAGATGATGGCATTATGATGAACTGGTGGTCCTTACCGAGGGTCCGTTCGCTTGAAGTGTCCTCAGGGTCACGGGTGGGATTTGGGGCTCAATATAATAGCTGTGGATTTCGGAAATTCGCCATCATCAGGCTGATGATCGGCCGCTCTAACCAATTGGTTACCCACAATCATCAAACACGTTTTCAAGAAACAAGCTCCTGTTTTTTGTAAAGTAAATATTTTCCATATATGCATTTCGTATCCGCATTTTCGTGACTTTTTTTTTTGTTGGAGAAGCTGACGAGCTGAAATATCCTACTATCATCGACTTCGCATGAACGTATGTATTTTTGAGCAACACATTTTTGTATCTGGAAAAAAATAAAAAGAATAACATATTTACAAAATCTTTTAAATGAAATAAAGAAACAATAAATAAAACAGAAAAGATGGCATCAGAGCATTGAGGCAAGTTTTCTGGTCAAACCGCGACAAAGAGAATCCAGAACTTCCAAGAAGTTGCAACAAATATCTCAACCTCATTCATTTTCGGGTGTCTTTTGAAAAAGGTATCGATAACATTGACTGTTAGTTGAGGTGATCCTTCTTCTGGAGAGTTAGGAGGGGAATGCCAAGTTGCTTCTGCAAAAGCTTTGTTTCACACGGAGTGTGAACGCTCCGCTATCGATTCTAGCAAAAGATGTGGCGTCAACACTTTTGTCCCATTCAGACAACCCTCCCCCTATTGCGATCATTCCGCCTCCTTGCTGTTTCTTCATGCATACATCTTACTGCGACTTATTTGTCCTGTGCCGATGTAAATTGGCTGTCCATAATTTTCCTCCTAAGTTCTTAACTTGAGCGACAGACAACGATAACACTGAGAAGGACTAATGGGGGTGGGAGGGGTGGCTTGCCGGAAAACAGATCGATAGCATTGCCAATCGATAGGAGGTGGCAAACTGATTGATGGAACGGGTTGGGATACATGCCTACGATGATGCTGAAGGGGATAAGCGGCCTTCTTTATCGGGGGAGGGATTTTTTTTTTGTCGGTGGAACAGAGGAAAAGCAAAACTTGATCGAAGAAGCCGTCTAGCAAACATTTCAACAAACAACAGCTACCGTTACCCATATCAAATGACAACAGTAACACGTTTCCAATTCACAAGCCCCTATCCCCATCTAGCTATCCCCCCACAGCCTACGATCTTCCCCACCGCCCTTCGGCGGCGCTCAGATCTAGCTAGCTCTTCTTACTGTCGTCCATTTGAAGAGATTACTGCGCTACCAGAGTTGACAGAAATAAAAGCTGCAATACAAACTTTAATGGCATTCATTGCTTTTTACAGTCAAGAATATAATGGAGTGAGTGCGATGCTTTTAGCATTGATAAAATGGAAGCAAACGACATAGCGATATTTTACATGAAAAGCTCATAACATTGCTTTTCCACATTGTTCACAATTGACTTGGCCAACAATCTTAGCACACGTCATTCACATAAAAATGACAATATCTTAATTTAGGACGAAGATCGTATAACGACATTTATGCACATCGAAGGCTGGGACGCGTCGCGTGTCTCTAATTTACACTTATTTATTAAAGAAACGGGTAAAAACCGAAATCGGAAAGTCAACGCATTATCCACGTAGCCGTCTGCCGTCGGCGTGACAGCGGATGTCGTTCAATTGTGTCACACGACGAAAAGTAACTTCAAAGGCAAACTGCTTCATCAGGCTCTGCAAATGAAATCCAAAGGTTTCTTTAATTAAAAAAATCTTTTAAACAAAATGACAACTGGATTAATAGCCTAAGCGGATTTTCAGTTTCAGTCACAAAAATTTTTCACACTAATTTATTTAACTCATTAGAAGCTTATCTTCCAAAAATATTAGAATTCATACAGACGATTAAACAGTGACACATAATGATTCTCTTTGGAATAGTTAAGAAATAAGTAACGAAATGTTATCAATATAACCGAATAGTAGGCCCCTTTACCCATATTTTTCAACCAGCTAAAGAAGGAAAGTTTACAACTGCAATTAAAGGCACATCATGCGATTTTCGGTATCGTTCACTAAGGCAGTTTTTACAGCTAAGAATTTTATAGCACAGATAGTGAGTAATCATTTAACTGTGCCTCTAGCCAGGTAGCATAAAAAGTGAAAGGGTGCCAGACAATAAGTTATGAATTTACTACCTTTACGGCATCACTAAGTGTTTCCTTCGGAACAAGGAGAACACGGAAAGTTCCTGAGGGGAGCAAAACGTCTTAGGGTCAAGATGTTAAGGTTACGAGAAGGGTGAGCGAGGAAGTTTTCCAGACTCCGGGAATGGAAACACATGCTAAAATTATTATGCGCGGAAAACACGGAAATGCGAAAGCAAGATAACTAGAAAACATATTAGGGAGATAATTAAAAGAGTAACTAAATAACTAAGACAACTCAATGGCAAACCATAACTAGTGTAATAATAAGCCTTTCCTAATAATAAAGCTGGTAGAAAAAAATTAAGTGTCCCCATCATTTCTTTGCGTCATATTCCTGTATCAATCTAAGAGTTGCAAATAAACGGAATCCAAAGCGCAAGAACAAAATCTCTCAGAAAGGAATTAAAAAAAAAAGTCCTATCTGTTCTAAAAAGAGAACGTGAAAGTAGGAGAAAGTACAGCAGATCAAATTGGAAATGATCCAATCACTCTGCCACTAACCCGAAGTTCTCCCTAAATCCGAAGGTGCACCGAAATTCGCAAATCTTCTTCGACGCTTTTAACACTTGGAATGATCTTCATAGCAGAGAATATGCTCTTGGCCATCTGAATTATTTTCGTCTGTAGGGCAGTCTTCGTTAAAAGGGATCAGTTGATGAAGAGTCCCTACAGTTGAAATTACTCTTCTGTAAAAATTCCTTTATTTATTTTTTTCCTCTTTCCAGCCTTGCTCCATATCTGGAGTAACTAGAAAACGGATTTTGAAGACTGAGCCAGCTAGCTGTTGGCGCGCTCTTAAACACTAAACTCACTCAGTTTCCAGTACAGACCCAAGATGTTTCGTCTTAAACAACACCTGTCACTTGGCTTCCCAACTTTTCAAAACGCTAGAGTCTTGAGCTGAGGAAACGACATCAAGACACGGGGTGAAGACACGGGTGTTATACGAGTAATTCTTCCTCCATTCTAGTGTACTTCCTTCGCTAGGAACAGTATCCATAAGTTACGGATGGGGGACCCCACCTAGACCTCACAGGCATGTGTCCTTGAATTAAGATAATTATTTATATTAATTAATTCAAGGACACAAATCATATAAAACAGCTTTTTGTGGTCTGGTCGAAAGAAACAGGCGATTATAAATATGATTTAACATCCGAGGCTGAGTTGTATAGCACATAAGCATCCTACATTTTCATAAATGAGATTGGCAATATCAGAACAAATTAAACCTTTAACGACCATAATTCCCGTAACATCCTTACATCTACGACCGCACCAAAACGCCTGTCTGGAGTGTGTAAGATTCCTTACCCCCCTACCTGGTTTTTTAATTTTCAAGGCTTCTACGGGATTAGCAGAAGACAGACTGAGTCATAATTGCTGTCGCTTAACGAATAAGTAAAGCAGGTGTCGGCATTTCTCGGGGCGATATCATTTACTCTCATGAAATGGCATGCCTTCTTCGGGAAAAATGTAATGATCGTCCCGGGGAAATGTCTGAAGTTCAATGCACATCAAGATTACAGATAGGGAATTTTTGTGGTGACCGATCACTGATCCTTCTTTTGCCAGCTTGTAAAGCGGAGGGAAAAATTCTGAATGGAGCAATAGACAATTTCAGACGTTCTGGTATTCTGAGTGACACAAGATTTCGGGACCCAGGTCGTTAAGGAGTTAAGCCTGTGTAGGTGAAAAAGTCAGCCATACTTCACATAAAGTTTTGTGTGTCAGATTACTCGAGTTGTACAGAGTCATCTCTGTGACGAAAGCTTCCGAAAATTAATTTGATTTCTCTTTTTTGTCTGACTTTCCACTCTGCGATTTGGTGTTGTCATAATAAATAGTGCGATCAAAACGTTCCCACTCTAAACTCCAATTCACCCTAAAAGTGTACTACTGGGAAAGGCGGTACAGCCTTATCACATTTCGTCGTGAAACGCAAGAACGGTATCCATCCGCGTTAATGTGCTCTTCTGCTGTTTCCTTTCTGATCCCCCACCCACACATCTCACAAGCAGTGGGGTTCTGGTGGAGGCCGAACTGCTTCCTCTACTGCTTTCGAGTTTCCCCGATTGTCAATTTATTGCCTCTCTGTTGTTAATGTTGGGAGAGGTCTTCCACCCCTTCCCCCTGTCCGAGTTTTATCCCAAGTGGGCAGAAATAGCCGAAAGTGCGAAGCTCTTGATTCAGCAACTTCTCAGAACAAATTTATTTTTAAAAGCGCTTGAACTTCTAGAATTTCTTTTTTTTTTTTTTTAGATAGAAATTTTGTCTGATAAACTGTTGAGCAAACAAAAATGGATTCTAAGCAATAATTCTGATGCGATTTGCTCTAAATGCTAGGGACTATTTTTCTCAGCGGAGATAGCTGCTTCGTACCCTTCATGGTGGTTCACTCTTAGGTTGACTCAGAGTATAGGTACGAAGCGCGCCAACAGATGGCAGTACGCGGATGCGCGAGCAGCTGTCGAAGGCAGTGACCACATGCAGAACACAGCTGCGATTTCGGTATGGACTACAAATTAGAGCAGCGAGCGAACATCAAATTCTGCGTCAAACTCCGCAAATCTGGAACGGAGACGCATGAAATGTTGCGGCAGGCTTGTGGCAATAAAGCAATGAGGCATGTGAGGTGTTTTGAGTGGCGCTCGCGCTTCAAGAGCGGCAGAACGGCACTGGAAGACGATGAAAGAGGGCGACAGTCCACGAGCAAAACCCCCGAAAATGTGGACAAAATTAGAGAACCGGTGCATGAGGATCGTCGGAGAACCATTCCAGACATTGCTGCCATCGTCAATGTGCCATACGGAACAGTGCAAGAACTTCTGACATCAGTTTTGAACATTCACCGCATTGCTGCAAAATGTGTGCCAAAGGTTCTGAATCCCGAGCAGAAGGCACTCCGTGCCGAACTCTGTCACGATCTTCGTCAGCATGTGGTGAATGATCCAACGTTCCTGTCGCAGGTTATCACTGGGAACGAGACTTGGGTCTACGGTTACGATCCGGAGACCAAACAACAGTCGTCGCAGTGGAAAAGCCTGGCATCTCCACGACAGAAGAAGGCCCGACAGATCCGGAGCGCAACCAGAAGCATGCTCATCGTGTTCTTCGACATTCGTAGGGTTGTGCACCGTGAATTCGTCCCCCAGGGCCAGACCGTCACCGCCCTTTTTTACTGCGATGGTCTGCGGCGCCTTAGGGAGGACATTAGCCCCAAACGACCAGAAATGTGGCGCAGGGAAGATTCCCTGCCCCATCACGACAATGCAGCAGCTCACAGAGCGTTAGCAACATGCCTGTTTTGCAGCCGCAACAGCATGACTATCCTTCCTCACCCGCCTTAATCGCGGGATTTGGTCCCCTGCGACTTCTTTCTGTTCCCGAAGATGAAGCTAAAGCTCAAGCGTGACACGAACAGGATTTCCAGGGAGCATTTCAACAGTGGCAAAAACGCTGGCAGCGGTGTACCGCTGCCCAAGGAGACAACTTTGAGAGAGATCATAGCTAGACTTAAGTAACGTTAGTGCTTTGTTGTATATCGGCCTAGTCTCTGAACGTTTTGATCGAACCTCGTACAATAAGTCAATAACAACCGGTTCGAAACATTTTTAATAACAGCGGAAGTCAACTTTGGGGCACACAAACTCTAATCTTATTAAACCGAAACAACATTTTGGGATACACTATGGTTTTACTCATTTTAGAAAACAGATTTTGAAGAGACAGCAAGCTAATGCTCATCAATTGCAAAACATAAAGTCTAACCTGAGGTTCCCCGTCTTCTGGCTCGGCATTTCCATTGGGTGTATCGGCAGAACGAGGTGTTTGATTGGTTGATAAGTTGATGGCGACGTCTCCATCTTCTTCATGGTCCATTATGCCATGTCCCTGATGCTGAATCTATATACAAAAAAAAAAAAAAAAATTACATCATTCGACGAATATTAATGTACACATAACTCTCAATATATTCTATCAAGAAAGATAAATACAATCAAATCAACAGCCTTAGGTTTTGGCTTGCCGATCTAAGAACATTTCTAACGATAATAACAATAAACTTACTGAGATCTGAATGTTTCTTATATATCACTGAAAACCGTACCAGATAATAAACACGCATTATACTTGCGAGTCTGACCTCTTAGTGTCCCGAAAATAATACAAACTGACCTTCCGGATAAAGCACCCATCACGTCTTCTATAAAAATCTAGTATAATGTAACGGAGAGTTGAAAAATTATTCGTCACAGAGAATATAATTTTGAGCACTAGGTTTTTCTTTGTTATCCTTTTGCAGTCAGCATTGGAGAATTTTTCGACGACGCCAGTTACCATACTATCAGCAAGAGGCAGTAATCATTAGCAAGCGTTTTCCAGAGCAATCGGGATATTACATGTTAGAAAAGGCTTTTTCACCGATCATTTTATTGCATGAATTTTAAGCCATGCCGTCAGCAACGATCAGTAATACGGTGAATGAAAACGAAACCAGAGTACGTAATTATTTTATCGTTTTAGAGGCGTCACGATGGATTTTCTTCAAAGTGAAGGAGAATTCGGAAAGGAATCAATGGTAGTCCATCAGAAGTATAGAGGTTTTGAAAGAGGGTGTGCTTTTCGTGAGCCTCAGGGAGGTTAGATGCGAACAGAAGAGAAAGTTATGTAGAGCCAGCGAGATACGAAAAGAGCTAGTAGTAGGAAACAGAATAAATAGGACAAGTAAAGTAGTGACAGCAAATAATTGCGTAACTACGATCTATTGCAGGACAATCAGCATAATAAATATTAATTAATAGTAAACTGTAAAATGAATACGGTAAATGCATTTATGTTTTCTTTATGACATATCTTTCATGTGCTAAGATTTGTAATACTAAAGGACTCAGGCGGGAGATGAAAATCACCGCCAACAACAATAAGCGAAAAATATATGTAATACCTAAACATCAATGCATACATATCGTAAACTAACCGACAGGCACTATACTTCGCTGAAAAATTTTAAAAGTTTCACATGCAGCTTTAATCCTCAGCGAGCAAAAAAAAAAAAAAAAGAAAGAAAGAAAACACCAACAATACTCGCCAATACTTCTAATGTCGTTCCTTTCAATGCAATCTGTACTTGTAAGATTGAAAATATATTTACGCTTGTACATAAGAAAACAAATTTATTCCTGCAGAACGGAAAATAATACGATATGCAATGATAATGGAAGAGGCATTTTTGAGTTAGGTTTATAAATGCAAAACAGAATGGCGTTCTTCTCACAAAATGTTAATCATTTCGAAAGGCATATGTAAAATATCTGAAGTTGTATGACGTAAAATATCTTAAGTCGTCATAGCAACCAATGTGTATGTTTCAAGGAGAAAATGAGATGTTTTTCGACAAATAATTTAGAACATTTACTGAGGATAAGCACTTGGAGGCTAGGACGGTCGGACAGTATTTCGTATCAGAAACAGCCCACAGCCACACCTAATGAATGCATTGACCAGTACTAGCGTTGATATAACTGAACCATAAACTTTCAATATGTCTTTGACAGAAATGCAACGTCAGAGTACGGCAAAAGTAACATGAGTTCAAAATTGTTCATACAGTGGAACCCGCTTAAAATGAGATGCTCGGTTCCTACGAAAACCCTGGTTAAATCAGGGCACTAGAAAAATCCGTTTTTGGGTGAAAATTTCCATCATGTGAAAACATGCATACGTGATAATATGCATATATGATTATATTATATATCCATGAAAGTTGAATATAATTGAAATATTTAATTAATTAGAAACATTAGCATTAGTACTTTAATTAATTAATTAATTAAATAGTTCAAATATATTTAACTTGACGAGCACGTGAGACCGACCGCTAATTAATTACACAACACACACGAAGCAAAAGCAGCACCGATCCTCCCAATGCAACGCTCACTTGGAGGGTGAAAGGGGCAATTGATACATTCTAGGAATTGTTATATGTTGTTCCCCATCTGGAGACATCCCCATTCCATTACTCCCCTATCCCTCTCAATAACTGTTGTTTAGAAATCCACGGAAAGATGCTTTACCCATTCTCTTTTTTCCTAGAAGTAGATGACAAGTTTTCAACTTTGCTGACGCGATACAGCCAAGCCATAGTAGTTTCTTAGAGTGGCTGGCGGAGAGAGCTCGCCTAGTCCAATGAATGACGTTTTAAGTTAATGCAAGGGAATGAATGGCCGGAATATGGCGTTAAGGGTACGAATCGATGGATCCCAACTGCCTAACGTTAAATGTGCGAGCTGATGGAGGTGTTGAAATGGTCCGGGGGTCTATGTCTATGGCAAGCAATGTGTACCTTGATATCTCGGTAGCAGCACTTGGATGCCACAATTCTCCCTAACATCATTGCGAACCAGGAACACTGGTACATATGCAGGGTGTTTCTTGATGGAGAGGGCTACTTCCAGCAGGACAAAGTACCTATGCCACAAGGCTCGGATCGTGAAAATGACAGTCCTCTCAGAAGGTAAATCAACATTATCTCACAAATAATTTGGACTAACACCACACGCTGATTGGCATGGTGTAAAGAAAGTGATCTTGGATTATAGACCAATGAAAATCTACTATTTATACTGACGAGTCACAATACATAGACTACCGGTCTAACGATCGTTTCTGGAGATGCCGAGATAAAGCTACTGTTACGAGGGTTTTAGATTTTACAAATAATTCGTTTCCAAGAATAGTGGGGAATACTGAGCAGTAGATCACCTTCATCAGTCAGAATCGTAATATTCGAAGATGTTATTTGTCAGGACGGCAACAAGAATTAGTAGCTGTTAGTACGTTGGATAAGTGCTTTTATTATTTTTTTGGCCTACGCTGCAATCATGTACATTCTGATTCAAAAGGGCATCCAGACGGCTAAATGGTATTATTGCTCTTGGAGCTGAGGAAGCATTTACCTTCGAGCGAGGGATCGAGGTAGAGAAGGGTAGACAGAGGGTCGGACGACACGGAGGCCCTGCGAGAAACAGGGAAGTTTGGGGAGAGGTCGCGAGAGAATGACCTGAGAAGGAACACCTTTTCGGGATTCTGAGAAGGCCATCGTGAAAGAATGAAAAGATACGAAGAATTCGAGTAAGTACGGAAGAGCCAATAACTAGGAAACAGAATAAGTAGCGAGAGTACTGAAAACTTTAAGATTAAGGAACTAAGACAAATTGTAAGATAAACCAATTACGAGAATAAGATAGTAATAAAAAATCGATTTAATATCGTAACTATCTTTAATACTTTCTTCATAACTTTTTACAACGAACTGCTATTACGCTTAAATATCGAACCCCAACGGCGTTTATAGCACGACAACAAAGCTCTTTTAACAGTACCTTCCATGATGTATCGTCCCAAGAATAGAGTTTGGAAGAAACATCGTGACGGTATGGAGTTGTTTTTCGTGGTTCGGTTTGGGCCCGTTAGCTGTTTTGAAGAAAACCATAATTGCTGAGCTCTACATAGACGTACTAGACAATTATGCACTACCAACGTTGTAGCAGTAGTTCGGGGAAGGCCCATACATGTGTCAGAAGAACAACGTACCGTACTGCTCTCGTTGTTATAGATTGGTTTGAGGACATGGGATTTGAAAAGTTGGACTGCCCAACTCAAAGTCCTGACCAACCCTATAGAGAATATCCGAGACGAATTGGATCATAGGTTCGTGGAATAAGATATAATCCAACAAACAAAGCTGAAGTGGGTCATTGTTTGGAAGAACAAATGGCGGAACTTATCGACGGACATTTATAAAACGGTGCTGGGGATTAATCTAAGAAGACTGGAGGCCGTCATAAGGGGCCAAATGTTTTAGTACATAACATTACATTTTCTGTAACTGAAAATTCTTTGTAGACATGCAGGTGTCCGGTATAAATGTTAGGGAGATGTATTCCTGTTTAGATTTTTTACTTCCCTTCTAAATGGTTGTAATCGTTGTCATCTAGGCGAAACTACAAAGATGAAATATTTAATATTTCAGGGAGTATAAAACGTACTGCTCTTTTCAAAAAGCGCACGTCCTAATCTTCTATTATGCGTTCTGCCATGATTCCCCTTTTTATTTGATTTTTTTTTCTTTTCTGATGAAATTCTGTTCTTGTGGCCATATGCTGGTGAGGAAATCAAGCAAAATATATTACAGCCATTCATGTCCACGTAAAAGCATAAAAATGTAAAGTTGAAAGTAAAAAGACATTCATACAAATGGAAATAAATATATATCACTCCGAGAAAAAAATTCGGCAAAAGAGCATCGGTAATTGATTAAGGCAGAAGATGTGATATCGCTTTGAAGACGGACAAAAGCTGGGAGTGTAGTCAGAATACCACGGTGTAAAGTTTACCCTTAGAAAAAGCACGCTACGTAGCTAATGTCACACACTTCATTCACTGAAAAAGAACACCACAGTAAATATACAGATACAAACCGCCTACAGTCCGGTTCTCAGAAAGAAAAGAACAATAAGTGAAAAGAAAGAAGAAAAAAAAAAAGGAAAAATCTACTCATCCCGCCTATTTTCTCCACCTGAAAGTCACCCAGTGTGTGCGCATACAACACAGAAGTGCGTGTCTGAACCCGCCCATCAGGTACAAATGGTGAGTAGACACACACATACACATACACACGTGTCGGAGGTGAAGATAGAATACGAACAAAGAACAACGCCAAGCTCAGGTTCAATAATCTGATCGTTGTGAGGTACAGTTACGCCCAGAGTGTTCAAGACAGTGAGTGAGTCGCAAAGTTGTTTCAAAACCGGAGAAACCAATTCACGGACGAGACATATTTTTCCTTGGTAACTATGACAAAAGTTTTTGAGCAATACAAACAGGAAGAAGCTGTCTGGCAAGAGCCAGAAACTACTTTCTAAATCATGTAGATAAATCTGACATTAGTTTTAAGAAAAAGGAAGGCACAGAGATCCTTTTTCCGTGTAACGTATTAATTTAAGTTTAGTTTTTTCGCAATAATGAGTTTAAAATAACGTTTGAAGAAATATTCTGCCGACCTTGTGTGTAGTTTTAAATGTTTGATTGCAATTTTTTAATTAACTAACTAATGTCCTTAGCTAACTCTGAACTTACTGAACCTATATTTCACTTCTGGCTGAATGAGAATATAAACGGCTACAGTAAAAGAATCATCACTCATAATTAACGCAAAGGGTCCCTTTATTGTTCCACTCACTGGAAGTCCAAAGGCAGTGGCACACCCAGGATTTCCTGTTGGAGGGGGATATATATATATATATATATATACCCAAAAGCAGAGTTAAAGACAAAATTAAAAAACGAAATTTAAAACCAATTTTTTTTTAAACGTACATTCTGAAGATCATGACGCGCAACGCAGCAGTGACGAATATTCAGAAATTACAAACTATAAAGCAGAGTCTGAAAACAAAAAAGTTATTTAACGAGGTCAAAAACTACGAATTAAACCTCAAAACCCAACAGGCAAGAGTAAAAATAATAATAATAAATTAATAGCAAAACCAGAATGCAGAAAGTGTCGAGGATGCCGAGCCTTGGCTTTATCAAGGACCAGGAAAACTCTGCATTTTCTCACTTCCACAAAGACCTAGTTGAAAATGGGTTTCTGCAAAGCAAGTGTAAGTCCCACAAGAATTTTTAATTAACATAACCGCCCTCAATGGTGCGGAAAAAAATAATTTAGCAAAAGTTTTTGCATACATCTATCACTTTCCTGGCCCAACCCAAACTCATCATCTGTCACAAAAAACAGAAAAACGTTTTCAAAAAAATTCACAAAATGTGAGAAGGCTTGAACAAAACAACAGAAAAATTCACTTAAAGCACGTGGTTGAGCAACAATACCGCCCAAGTGAAGTTCCAAACATTAATCAAAGTACAAAATGCTCTTAAATAATGTCATTCCCTGGGGTAAAAAGTACTTCCAAAAATATAATAAAATAAAAATAAAAGAATAAAAATTACAACAGAGACATTTTAAGTAAATAGGAACTTTTGTACATACAGCTTCCACGAAAAAACGGAAGCAAGAAGAACAAAAAAAAAATGAAAGAATGCTTTGGAAAAATACTTTGGAAAAAATTAAGAAATAGTTGCAATATTTACAAAGCATTATGGTTTTGCTATTAATTTATTATTATTATTTTTACTCTTGCTTGTTGAGTTTTGAGGTTTAATTCGTAGTTTTTGACCTCGTTAAATAACATTTTCGTTTTCAGACTGCTTTGTAGTTTATATATATATATATATATATATATATAGTTTATATAAGGTTGTGAAGTACATCGTTTTAATCTCTTTGGGGCTTTGGGAAGATGACACCATGTAATAGAACACACTATGTCAGACGCTAAGTAGTTTTTTAACGTGTATAATAATGTTTTTGAATGTTTAATTTGTGACGAACATCGCTCTTAATCTTCTCGGAAGGGGCTTAAAACCCTCTCCGTGGGAGCGCCAATGTCCAAAGGTATCAATATAATCTACTGTCAAATTGCTGGTATTAACATAGATCTCAATTATATGAAAAGAATAGGTATTAGTCAATTCACGTAGATATATCTGCAGGCTTCAACATCTTTCGCTATATCAATTCTCTACATTCTTCTCGCAATCTCTCTCTCTCTCTCTCTCTCTCTCTCTCTCTCTCTCTCTCTCTCTCTCTCTCTCTCTCTCTCTCCACTGTTCACATTCAACGTTGTCATTTATTTTGCTCTTACTCACTATCAGCGTTTCAAAAATGTACGAGCTGTTCGGGGAAGTTTTGTGCCGTTCAGTGGGAAAATGTACCCAGAAGTACCGAAATTTACATGAGAAAACATTAACTCGAAAAGAAGGCTAAATAGAGGTGTACGTCACACCAGCTTCGTATTCATCAATAAATTCGTGGAAGAAAAATACCAGATTTTGTTTCTAAGCACAACTAGTTCAAAATTTACTAAGAGAGTAACAGAGTATGATTAAAAGGGAAAAAACATAACATGATATTCATTTCAACTTACTTAACGACAGCACCGCTTGGCAGCTTATTCTGCTTTACGTAGTGCGATCAAAAAGTTCCTAGACTAGGTACGTAGCACGCCAACAGATGGCAGTACGCGGATGCGCGATCAGCAGTCGAGGGCAGTGATCTTCATGAGTCATTGTGCCGAGTGGCGTCATTCTGTGAACATCGGGAGCTGTGCTACACGATATTTGGTGACCACGTGCAGAACACAGCTGCGATTTCGGTATGCACTGTAAACTAGAGCAGCGAGCGAACATCAAATTCTGCGTCAAATTCGGCATATCGTTCCTGTCGCGGGTCATCACTGGGAACGAGACTTGGATCATCGGTTACGACGAGGAGACCAAACAACATTCGTCGCAGTGTAAGAGCCCTGCATCTCCAGCACCGAAAAAGGCCCGACAGGTCCGGAGCGACACCAAAAGCAATCTCATCGTGTTTTTAGATATTCGTGAAGTTGTGCATGGTGAATTCGTCCCCCAGGGCCACACCGTCAATGCCCATTTTTACTACGATGTTCTGCGGCGTCTTAGGGAGGACATTCGCCGCAAACGACCTGAAATGTGTCGCAGGGGCGATTTCCTGCTCCTTCACGATAATGCAGCAGCTCACAGAGCGTTAGCAACACGCCAGTTTTGCGGCCGCAACAGCAAGTCTACCCTTCCTTACTCGCGGGATTTGACCCCTTGCGACGTCTTTCAGTTTCCGAAGATGAAGCTGAAGTTCAAGGGTTTCCGTTTTGAAACCGTGGACCAAATCTAGCGCGAATCGCAGACGGTTCTTAGCACGATTCGCGAACAGAACTTCCTGGGAGCGTTCCAACAGTGGCAAAAACGCTGGCAGCAGTGTATCGCTGCCCAAAGAGAGTACTTGAGGGAGATCATAGCCAGACTTAAGTAACGCAAATATTTTGTTGTGCATCGGCCCAGTCTCGGAAATTTTTGATCGGACCTCGTACACGCTTCGAGTGCCAATTATTCTGCGGCTCCATTCTCAGATTGATGTTTATCAGACACAAACCGCAAATTTCAAGACTGCAGAATTTTAGCAATGAGATATGCTTGAATCGCCAGCTTTACTGTTCAATACGCACCATCATCACATCAGAAAACTTGGAAATTACATCGCTTTGGAGAGGGAACCGTACACGCATCTCCCGACTTCCGTTCGAGCATTCTATCCATCACACCATCCAGGACAATGAAGTTTCAATAAAGTATCTTAGAACATTTTCAAATTTCGCCAGTCGAAGTCAAATCTGCTTTTACGTAGCGTAATCAATGACATCCCCAGTAGCTCAGGTATGGATATCCTGAGATATAGGCGATGTAGTTTAAGACTGCAGTTTTACAAGCGGTTTTCACTTAACGTTTAGTCGTAGGGCTCAATACAATCTACCGGTGGAATTTAAATGTATCATTGGTTATTTCGCAAATTTTGAAACCATGTAATCTAGTGACACATGTGATCAGTGTTTCAGCTTATAATAGGTTATGCGTCAAATTCTGACTTAACCAAATTCTTACATAAAATAAATTCCATCAAACTTTAACCATGGAATATTCAAATTTCAGAGCCATTTAACCATTTAATCTACCGACGTACCTGAACCAAATGGTGCCGAACATTTCTGCGCTCCCCAAACAGAAAGGTTTATATGGCGGCCGGGTTCTTCGAAAGCTACGACAACACAGTTCCTCCTTTCATCTCAGCAGTACGGACCTTGAACCTGTCAATAGTAATAAGCGTTCCTTCTAGCCTTTTATTTTCATGCTGCATACTCAACTCATGATGGAGAAGGGCAACAAGTCCCCCTTTACAGAAACGATTTTTTTTTTGGTTGGAGGTTTAACGAACACCGTGAGCGACTCAATGAGCTACAAGCAGTCGCCCGTCCTTAATTTAGGGTTCCAGGGAAGGGGAGAGCCAGTGCCGTAAGACAAACACAGCATCCATGCCTCACCGTGATTCGAACCCGGACCTTTTTCGGACGAATGATCAGAAGCCATCGCTTAGACCACTGCGCCATCGGGGCGGCTGACACAAACATCATGCCACTGTGTACGAACAAGTGACTCAAACACCTTCTCTTTTCATTCTTAGGTTTCTCGTAATTGTTATAGCTCTTTTTCCAGAAAATCTGTCGAAAAAGTGAAGTGTCAGTCATCCAGCTAAATGAAACCTTTGAATAATTACACTAAAGGGAAAGCAGCGCTTTCTGCTGTGGATCGATTTGTTGTCTTTCTTTCTGAGTGGAACTAACCTATCACATAAGGATCAGAAATTGGGGTCAGTGCAAGAGACTCATGGCCGATTATTTGCTCTGATCCTTATCTGATAGGTCAGTTGCACTCAGAAGGAAATACAACAATGCGATCGATTATACTCATCCAGCCCTTCCTTACTGGAGGGGAATGCGAAACACAATGGTGGGTGGAACAGGGAGCCTCCGGCATGGGATGCTTTCTGCTAGATAATGCTCCACTCACTCACAGAAAAACAGTGGTGTCATTGCATCATTCATCAAACGGCAATTACAGAGGTAGCATGAACATGGATTTTATGTACAGCAATGTCATATATCTATATACACTGCCGGACAATTGCTAAAGACGGATAACAATCGCAACGATAGCAACCATAAAATGGATGGCAGGAAAATGTGGAAATTACCATAAGTGCAGGATACAGTAAGATGTGTTGTGCGTATGCAAATTTTGGATTGCCGAACTTGTTCGTGACGTAATAGCGCTCATATGAGATATAAAGGATTTCACGCGAATTGACCGTTGTTGTTCAAACGCAAAGTTGAAAGGGAAAGAATCAATTGACGAACTTGCAATTTTCAGTATGTCTTCCCGACATCACCTAGATGATTTTACGCGTGGCCGTATTATTGGCAAGATTGAAGAAGGGCGAAAAATAACAGATGTTGCCAGGGAGTTCGACGTCAGCTACAGTGTTGTTTTAAGGCTTTGGAAATCATTTCAAACAAATGGAGAGTGTAGCAAACGTCACGGGGAGGTCGTGTTCGCAGGACGACACCTACAGAAGATTGGTACATAGTGCTATCAACAAAAAGACACCGGCGCAGCACAGCTAGTGAGGTAGCAAATCAGTTTATGGCTGCTACTGGCAAGCGGATCTCCCGCAAAACTGTCGCCAGACGTTTGCATGAAGGAGGACTATACGCCAGCCGTCCTGTTGTGTGCATCCCATTGTCCAGACGTCACCGTACCGCCCGTTTGCAATGCTGCCATCAACATCGCAATTGGACTGATAACGACTGGTCTGCTGTCCTCTTCTCAGATGAGAGTAGATACAGTCTATCGTCTGATTGTCGACGACAACTGATCTGGCGTGATAGTGGTACTGCATATTGTCCAGCAAACATACAGGAAAGGGATCGATATCCGACATGTAGTGTCATGGTATGGGCTGGCATCATGATCAATGGCCGTACGTCCCTCTATGTGCTTCCAGCTGGGACTATGACTGGCCAACGATACATTAATGATGTTCTGCTACCTCATGTTCGCATGTTCCGTGGTGCTGTCGGTGATAGATTCATTTTCATGGAAGACAACGCAACATGTCATGGAACAGTCGCTGTCCAGGAGTGTCTTGAGAGCGAGGATATTCAATCCCATTGCAAATGTGTGGGATGCTTTGGGGAGGAGTCTTGCTAGTCGCCAATTCCCTCCAATAAACAAGGACACCCTCATCCGTGCACTGACAGAGGAATGGGATAAATTACCACAACAGCTGCTTGATAATGTTGTGCAAAGCATGACACGACGTGTGGAATCTTGCATCGCCCTCCATGGTGGTCATATCCCGTATTGACATCTTACGCCGAAACGCCTGCGGACGCTAATTGCATTTTTTTCACGTTTACGTATTCTGCACAAAATGGCCTGTTTGTCCCTTGAACACGTTCCAAAGCCTTCTGGATTTCAGAGCACAATAAATTGTCTTTCTTGTAATGTCCTTGCATTCTGACATTATTTTATTTCACTTGGCATCCAACCACACTTACTTTTTTATGCGCTATATAGCCGTTTATGATCCGTCCTTAGCAATTGTCCAGCAGTGTATATGTATAGAGAGGAGGGGGGGCTCTTGAGTGCAATTAGCCCATGAACCAGGACAGGTTGTGAGTGTAACTGACGCTTTTCAGAGTTTCTTGAGTGCAACTGGCCAACACCCAACCGACCCATGTCCGTGCGAGTTTTACTCATTAGAGCGGAGTTCGGCTCATTTCTTAGACAGCAAATATTTTCGTTCGAGCTCATTTCAACCCATTTTACTTACCTCGAGTTAATTAGTTTCAGCCGAATAAATGGTTAACAACCACTACCTATAGGAAAAGCATTACAAATTGCGTTCTTAGGTTCCTATTTTACCGTTATGCTTTCCTGAACTGCACTGCATTAGACGAAACTTTTAAGGACAAAAAGAATTCTTCCAGATAGTGCGTTGTGAATATTATTTAATTCCCTATTTGATATTTCTTTTCCTTTTTAAATAAAAGCCATTTTTCCTATATGAGGTGAGCTCCAAAACATTTCGTATAGATTTTTCTCTTAGATTTTGAACACTAAATTGTTCTACGAAAGTTCTTAGAATTTTAGCTACACAAATGATTCATTAAGAGAAAATAAAACGCATTTGCATACAAATTACTACTTGTCTTTATTTTTTAAATCTTAAAAATTTCAGGCAAATTGCTACCTGAGTTATTCAAGTCGCCATTAATTAGAAATGCTAACGCGACAGAAATGGCCATCATTAATGTTTACAGCATTCAATGGGCTTTAAAATCCATTTTCTGCGAATGTCAACCTACCCTATTTTTAAGTGATTGCGGGAAACGGCAGTAGATGTCGTGCCTTTGAATACGCCGCTTGTTTGTCAACGCCGTGCAAGTTAATCGCCGAAGAACCCACCCGCCCTTCTCCTCCTCCTCCTTTAAAAGTTGGACCATGAATGCTTCGCGTGCACCCCAAGACCTCTCGTGAACTTTTCTAAGATCGTGGACCGTGCTTGTTCCTGTGAAAGCCACGGTTTCCAGGGCAACCATGTAACCAACTAAAAGGGTGGAGGCACGTGGATGGGGATTATTTGCTGCCACATAAAACAAGTTATGCATGAAGGCCATTAGAAATTAATAAGCTATTAAAGCGATTCTTTTTTCCCTATGTCGCTCTCTTTCTCGCTCTCTCTCTCTCCTAAATGATGAAAAAATCCCGTTAGGATCTCGATCGTAATTAAAGTTTCTATGTGAGTTCGAAAGGCAGATTAATCCTTCTGATCAGGATAAGATATGGAAATCCTAATCAAAAGCGAGCGAGTAGGCGGATCAATATTAGTGGCTCACGGATCTTCGAGAATTATGTGTTTGTTCATTAATATCAGAAAAGACAAATAACACAAAAATAATATCTTTTATTCAGAACATTTACTGTAAATATTTCCTCTAGGAGATGCAGTTGATCATAAAATCACACGCAGACGTACCCCTCCCCTCCCAAAAAGAGTTTCCTGATCTATACACTCTTAGATCTTATTTACAAATTAGGTCGTTAAACCTCACTTTGTCCACGTTTCCCACTCTCATACACTTTATTTGTTTGTCTATATCTTTTCTTCAGTCACCTGATTTTAAGCATACCTATTAATTTCTAGATTCTTATTATAGGAATTTATATTAATTTATATCAAAATTATGAACACATGATGTTAATTATGCAAGTTAGGAAAGCAGAACAGTGAAACCTTATACACGGTCGAGTCACATTATTGTGACCACCAACTAATATCCAGAGTAATCGCCGTGTGCAGCGCGGACAGCAGCTAGACGGGCTGGGAGTGGCCCAATAAGGTACCGGAAGGTGTTCACAGGTATGTGGAGCCATGCTGACTGCAGTGCATCTGACAGCTTCTGAAGGATGCGTGGTTGCGGATCCATAGAGCGAACAACACGATCGAGCTGGTCCAACAGATGCTTAATGGTGTTTAAGTCTGGAGAATTAAGGGGCCAGGGAAGTACTTTGAAGTCTTCATCGTGCTCTTCAACCACTTGGGACATTTCTAGCTGTGTGGTACGTTATATTGTCGTTCTGGAAGATCCCATCCGCACCAGAAAAGACAATCGGCATGTATGGATGTACGTGGTCTGCAAGGATGGATTCATAACGAATTCGGTCCATAGTGCCTTCCACAGGTATGAATGGACCCAGGGAATGCCACGAAAATATTCCTCAGACCATAACGCTGCCCCCATCAGCTTGTGGTCTGCCAACAATGATTGAAGAGTGTTTGTTATCTGATGTTTCTCGCCTCATAGGCCAACGTCCATCCGTTCGATGAAGCATAAAACGTGACTCATCGGAGAAGGCAATCCTTTGCCAATCAGCGGAGGTCCAATTCCGATACTGCCGTGCGAATGTAAGCCTTTTCTGAAGATGCACCTTCGTTCGAAGCTGACGTTCACCTCTCACATAAATTGCACGTGGTGCTCCGCAGTTTCCACGTCGCTTATTCGCAATGGTGTCATGTTTCCAATCACGATACACTTTAACCACAGCAGCACGCGAACAGTTCACTAACAGCGCTGTTTCAAAAACACTGCCAGTCTTGGCGCAAAAGTCGATAATCATCCCTTTTTGCAAATCTGATAATTCAATCATTTTATCCATGACAGCAACGAATGATATGTTTTCAGAATGCCTACAACACACCTTATATACCCTTCAAGCCAGCTCACGGCTGCCCCGGTTGCCCAGTGGTCTAAGCGATGGCCTCTGATCATTCGTCCGAAAGGGGTCTGGGTTCGAATCCCGGTGAGGCAGGGATGTTGTGTTTGTCTTCCGACACTGGCGCTCCCCTTCCCTGGAACCAGTGACCCTAAATTAGGGACGGGCTACTGCTTATAGCCCATGGAGTTGCTCACGGTGGTCGTTAAACTTCTAATAAAAAAAAAAAAGCCAGCTCACGATACATGCCTTCTTTCATTGGCTACGCGCTGTTGACGTCAAAAGTAGGAGGTGGTCACAATAATGTGACCCTACTGTGTATATGCAATCATGAAGGAACTCCCATGGGGCAAAAATTATCCCTCCACGTTTCCACCCCCAATCCACGTGCCTGCTAAAGTAGGAAAGGCAGCTCATTATGCCCTGAGTAGAGAAAATCAAATCAGTATCTGGAAAGTTACGGCGCATTAATGGCAGTTTGTGAAAACAACACACACAAAAACAATCAAACAAAACCAGCGTGAGATGATACTATTCCACCGTGAATGAAAGAATGACCATAATAATAAATTGTAAAACACCTTACACCTGAGATCGTTTAAAAAGTACGCACTCCGAGAGAGAGAGAGAGAGAGAGAGAGAGAGACTGAAGAAAAAACAAGAGTCAATTAATTTGTTACTCTGGAAAGATAGATGGAGATTAAGAGATTTCCTGGGATCCTTGAGATTTGCTCAAAAATGTTAGGTGGACCCGTCATAAAATCTTCTGATTACTCCCTTTCCCCCTTTGAAAAAAAACATTAATATGTATATTCCCCCTAACTTGTAAAATAAAAACAATATTTGTGACTTTAATTAATTTTCTTATCTGCTCCACTGAAGTATAAACTATTATCTGCTATTGTCATCTTCAAAATTTGTATTATATGGCGTAATCCCGTATTTCTTTCATGTTTATCTGCTTCTCCGGGCAATCACGGGATAGGATTCTTAACCTCCAGATTCGCTAAACATGAATGCCGGTTGCTTCGACTAGCGAATCCTGTGATGGTTAAATTCAAATTGATCGGAAACTTGAAACTTGGTCGTTCTGGGTGGTGTAATGGTTAGCATACCTAGGCGTTTTCTGGGAGACGCGGGTTCGAGTCCCGCTCCAGGACGATGAACATTTTCAAGTTTTCGGATATTATCTGACTTACCATCCTTGTCACATTTACGCCAAAAATCGGATTGTCATCTTCAAAATTTGTATTATCTGCTGTTGATTACATAATGAGCATGGCGCAAACTCACGCTGTTACAAAGACACATCATTCGTTAGAGAGCAAAGAATGTACGAACATTTTATCAGTATTACGTGGAAAGATATGAGATACGCTGCACGTTGATAAGGTATGCAAGCGATATACACCTATGAGCCATTACATTATGACCACCACCAGGATAGAGAAACGAGCGCGCCTGGAGACCGAACAGTGGTACAGGTGAAGTTCACAAAACAGCATTTATACAAACCGAGAACCTGCTTTCGGTTAGTAGAGTGTTCGGAGTCAGAATGGGAAAAGCTGCCGATTTACCAGAATTTGATAAAGAGCAAATTGTGATGCCACGGGGCCTCGCAACTACGATCTCGGAAACGGCGCAGCTTGTGGGTTGTTCACGTGCCGCTGTAGTGAGTACGTATCAAAAGTGGTGCACAGACGGCCAAACGACGAATCGTCGTTTGGCCGTGTGTCGTCCGCTGCTCATTGATGCCAGAGTAGAGCTGAGACTGTCGCGCATTGTTCACAGCGACCGCAGGGCCACAGTGCGACAGATCACCAGCAGCTACAACAGTGGTGATCAGAGCAATGTGTCATAGCACACAGTTCACTGCAGCCTTCCTGCGCATGGGGTTGCGTAGCCGAAGACCCATCCGTGTCCCCATGCTCACTGAATGTCATCGCCAACAACGCATGAAATGGGCCCAAGATCATCGAGATTTGAACGTGGATGATTGGAAGAAAGTGGCCTTAGTCTGACGAATCAAGTTTCCTGGTGCATCACGTAGACGGCTGAGCGCGGATACGATTACTACCAACAGAGGCTATGGAACGTTTATGCACTGTTGGGCGGAAACAGCCCGGCGGCGGTGTTTTGTAGTGGGTGATGTTTTCTTGGGACAGGTTAGGCCCCGTTGTACTAATAGCAAAATGCGTGACAGCTGTCAGATATCTAAACATCCTTGCGGACCGAGTTCACCCATTCATGGCAAGTGTGTTCCCTAGTGGTGATGGCCATTACCAACAGGATACTGCGCCATGCCACACTACCAGAATCGTCAAGAGGTGGTTCAAGGAACATGCTGGTGACCTTCTGTTAATGCCCTGGCCTCCAAATTCACCTGACATGAACCCAATCGAACATTTATGGTTTGATTTGGAAAAGCTAGTTCGCGCTAAATCACCACCACCCCGAAATGTACGGGAGCTGGAGGACCTGCTGTTGACATCATGGTACTAGACACCCCAAAATACCTAACTCCACCTCATCGAATCGATGCCTCGCCGAGTGGCCGCTGTTTTGCGGGCTAAAAGGGGGGTCCTACAGCTTATTTGGTAGGTAATCATATTGTAATGACTTATCGGTGTATGTAAACTTTTTTTATTTTAGAATATGCAGATATGGGAATGTTCGGAAGGAAAGTAGCAAACTTTTCTTTTCAACACATTTCAATGTGTTGAAAAGAAAAGTCAGTTAGAAACAACTGTTTAAAGCAACAGTTATTTTTTTTAAAGCTATAGCAGCCGCGGTGTGATTCTGCAAATACTCTTTTGTTCTTCTTTGTGAAAAGAAGTCATTAAAATTTTAATTCATTGTTAAAATTTGTTCTTTAATCAACGATTTCTAATAGCACATTTTGAGACCTGAAAAGATTCTCACATCAATTTTGATGAAACAATTTGTTACCATTTACCTAAGACTTGCAGAGAAATTCAGCGACAGTTGAAACCACTTTTGCTTTCCTGCTAACTGAATAAACAGCGGCAAAGGTTTCTGCCTAATCGTCCGAGATAATCCTGTCCAGGAAAGAGTCATGGGTTTTGCGTTTGTCTTACGAGCTGGCTTTCTTCCGTTCCCGGAACCAGTTGCCAGAAACTAGGGACGGGTGACTCTTGGAGTTTCTCATTGTGGTCGATACTCCCCTTCCCTCTCCAATCATTTCCAAGTCTCATCAGGATGTTTCAGTTTCCTTACGAATGTTTATGTGGTAACTTTTATTCCTCATTCATTCTGAAGCACAAATAGTCTCCCATTATTCCTGCACTTCTTGTAAATTCAACACAACTCAGGGGTAAATTTTTAAACTTCTGACATGTTCTTGGAATAAACCCGTTGTCCGCCGCCCCAGTGGTCTAAGCCATGGCCTCTGATCATTCGTCCGAAAGGGGCCTGGGTTCGAATCCCGGTGAGACATGGATGTCGTGTTTGTTTTATGGCACTTGCTCTCTTCGATTCCTGAAACCAGTGTTACTAAATTAGGGACGGGCGACTGCTTGTAGTCCATTGAGTTGCTCACGGTGGTCATATCATATATCATATCATGTGTAGAGGATTTGAGGAAGAGAGTGTCTGACCCCAGGTCTTAAACAACCCTTAGAAATAGGAAGCTAGGAAATTTGGGCAAGAGTGCCCGATAGGAAAGTGATACGGAAGCGAGGTAGAAAGGGGGACGAAGACGCCTTTATTTATTATCGGGGGGCCAGTACCCGGGGTCCGACGGCTTAACGTGCCCATCCGACGCACGGCGGGTATTTAGTGGTTCGAACGTTCGTACATGCCCAGGATCGAACCTGAGGTCATCTCCATGGCAGTCACGAATGCTGACCACTAGGCCACCCGCGGCCCGCTTACGGTGGTCGTTAAACCTTCAATCAAAAAAAGAAAAAAACCCGTTCTCCCACACCGGAGAAGCTTACGTGTTTTTTGGAAATCAAAGTGTTCCAGACTGGAGCCTGATTAAAGTAACAAGGGGGGAGATGCGTATTTGCAATTGTTTGAAAAATTCGACTTTTACAAACAACTGCAACTTTTTCGACCCATCACGAAAGTTCCACTTTGCTTTGAATCGTCGGATCCTTGACATCCACCCCTGTAGCTCTATTAGATTAGGCTAAAAAATAACAAATTCCTCGAAAACAGCTTTGTGTCCGCAGGGATCGAACCTGAGGTTTCTCCGTGGCAGGCACGAACGTTGACTACTAGGCCATCCGCGACTAAACTTGATGATCGCTTTGTGGCTATTTTTAACTGTACTAGTAACCGTTGAAAGTTCCGTATACCATTTAGCAAGCAAAAAGTAATTAAAACATCCTAGTTATATTTATTTTACCGTCTATACACGATGAAGATTTTGAATCTAAATATTCAAATCCGAAAAAGATCTTAAAACCACCTGCAACCAGATAAGTATCTTTATTTGATCATTCACACACTACTAGATCTTTCAAAATGCCAAGCGTTTCATCTTCAGGTATTAGCTGATCAACAAAAATTAGAAACTTTATGTTTATATTACAGCAGTTCAAAAAAATGGGTAACGTATTTTATAATCATTCGCGTGATGTCAATAGCGCGTGAGTTGTTACTGAGTATCATACAACTGCAAGTGTTATTGGCTCGTACATTAACAAGTCAAAAGAAAGTCTTAGCGAGTATTATTATTTCGGTGAAGTCAAACCCAATAATAATACTCGCTAAGACTTTCTTTTGACTTGTTAATGTACGAGCCAATAACACTTGCAGTTGTATGATACTCAGTAACAACTCACGCGCTATTGACATCACGCGAATGATTATAAAATACGTTACCCATTTTTTTGAACTGCTGTAATATAAACATAAAGTTTCTAATTTTTGTTGATCAGCTAATACCTGAAGATGAAACGCTTGGCGTTTTGAAAGATCTAGTAGTGTGTGAATGATCAAATAAAGATATTTATCTGGTTGCAGGTGGTTTTAAGATCTTTTTCGGATTTGAATATTTAGATTCAAAATCTTCTTCGTGTATAGACGGTAAAATAAATATAACTAGGATCTCTGATGCACGAAATTAATTACTGTTTAATTAAAACATGTTGAAGGTTAACCATCATCTAAGATCGTTTGTCATCTTTAGTGAAATTAATCATAGAAAATAAAGAAACAAAGATATGTCGTTTTGATTTCGTGTCTAAAGAAATGGATCAAAAAAAGAAAGAAAATCGTTGATGTGAATTTACTGAAAAAAATCATTTTAATAATAAATACAAAAATCGATCGTTATTTCTTTTTTACATGTTTCTGCAAAAATGACAGTTGTACTTGTCTATTTCTATTTTTGTAGAAGTATCTCTATGCGTCTTGATTTTTAGAGCAAACAATAATTTGCTTACAGTGGAATTTCAATGGAGTCAAAATATTCATATCTCATGAATGACCAACGAATATGGTCTCAATTATTATTATTTTTCATTTCAATGACTTCAAAATTTTTATATGATGATTGATGGGGAACCCATGGACCTTGGGTATGGTAGTGGTAAATTAAAAGGCTTTCAGCTCATAATAACAATTGCGTAATCTAAAAAATAAATATTACCCGTTCATAAAACATTAGTAGAGTATATTTCCTATTCACTTACCCGATATGAAGAAAAAAGGTATATTTTCCAATTGCAGGCGTAAATATTTTTGTCTGTATGAATCCCGTTCAAATATTGCATTTTTTTTCAGTGGGGAGGATGATGGTTTGATGGTTTTGAATCAGGGCAACGATGAACCATGCATTGCCCCTGATCATGTAGTAAAAAAAATGCCGCTAACTTAGTGGGCTGCAGTTATGCTAAAGTTTTCACATCCAATCATAAATACACTATATTGACAAAAGTCACCAGACACCCCTTCAAAAGGAAATGAACGAATCCGCTGCGTTGTAAAGATGCGCGGTACAGCTACAAACGGTCTAAAAACAAGCCTGTAGCTGACCGCAATCATATCGCACCGTGAGATTGAGTTAAAATATGGCGGCGGGAGAGAACTGACTTTGAGAAAGGAAAGATTGTTGGGTGTTATATTAGTGGGTTGTCCATAAAAGAAACGGAGAGGCGTTCAAACATACCCAAGTCAACTGTTTTGGATGTATTGAAAAAGTGGTGGAAGACACATGGCATGCTTGAAGCAGCATAACGTACCGGCAGACCAAAGAAAATCAGTGATAGAGAACGTGAAAGTCTCAGGAGAATCGTTACAGCTAATCGACGAAGTACTGACAAGACTTCGGTGTACAGGTGAGTAAGAATGCTAGAATCTCGGTATGTACGCGTACCATTCGCAGAGAACTTCATTCCATGGGTTACCGTGGCCGTGCGGCTGCTTATAAGCCTTTCATCTCCACTCGGAATGCTACTCGACGTTTAGCACGGTGTAAAGAACATTTATTGTGGACCGTAGATCGATGGAAACAGGTCCTACGGACTGATGAATCCAGATACACGATCCATCAGTCTAATGGGCGGGTGTGGGTATGGCGGCAGCCGGGGGAATGCTATTTACCACAGTGTACTGTTCCTAAGGTCAAGTTTGGAGCTGACAATGTACTCGGTACTCGTGTAGGGGTGTTTAACGTAGTATGGTCCCGGCCCATTGGATATTGTGGGCAAACCTGTTAACCAGCACGTCTACCTCGATATTCTGGACTATTATGCGATATCAACTCTGTGGCAATATTATGGAACCGAGCCTTGTTGGTACCGTTAGGATAATGCACTGGGGCCATAAAGCAAGGACAGTTACGGCGTGGTTTGACGATAATTCCGTAATGTGTGTTGACTGGCCAGCACACAGAGCCCTGTCTTTAATCCCATAAAACACCTATGGGATGAATTAAAGCGCCGCATAAGAAGTTTGGAATCAAGGCCTACTACTAAGCAACAGTTAGCGGCAGCATTATGTACTGAATGGAAACGCATACCTATCGCTACTTTCCAAAACCTTGTCGAAAGCATGTCTCGAAGGGTCAGTGCATGTATTAAGGGCAAGGGTGGACCGGCACCGTACTAATGTATGTCAATAAATGCTATGCTGTGTTTCTCTTCTTGGTGTCCGGTGACTTTTGTCAAAATAGTGTATTTTCTGCTTTAACAGAACAAGATGAAATCTGTTTCTTAGGAGAGTATTTGTAAAAATTTTAAGAGAAAGACGAAATTTGCATTTTTAATTCAACCTACTTTTTTAAAAGAGTGAAACAGCTGAATATTCTCTTTCTCCAGAACAGTTCCTGGACTCCAAAGGATTATATTTATGCATACATATAAGTGAACACACATAAGACAATAACTGTTAAAGGTGGGAGGTATTGAAGAAACCAGATCGAAAGAAGACTAAGAGTTTGTGAGAGAAGCATCGTTTAGTTCCAATCGTCAGTATGCAAATGGTTCATCGTAAGAGGTGAATCTCCGGGCGTCTCACCGCGGATACTAAATAGGTACATCTAAATTAGCGAAGGCGCCTAATTACCCTTAAGACGACAGCTTATCGCAATTTATAGCTCATTGTCGGCTCCCTAATGACGTCATTGTTGATTAGGGCAGTATTAATCGACGGTGAATGAGCCTGCTTTTAACGGTAGCCAAGACGAATGGCTTCTTCAGCCCTCCCGCCCTCCTCAGTTTTTTTTTTTTTTTTTTTTTTTGTTGGCTCTCTTTACACTTCTTTCTCTCTTGTGAGAAAAAAAAATGCTTTTATGCATCGGAAACTCTAGGTGTGCTCCAAACTGCAAGAGCCTCTTGTTTTTGTTTATGTTTTTGGACGGGCGATTTGACTAATTACTTTCAGGGAAGGTTTTTTCTCACTTTTTTCGAAAATGTGAGGAAAAAAAAACAGCTCCTCGTATAACTAATTATTGAATAAGCACACATTTCTTTAAGAAATCTGATGCACGACAAAGGAGGAAAACATTTGATTTGCAGATTTCTTCTGAGCAAGGATGTATGAAAATTTTCAAATGCAGTGATTGGTTTCACAAGTTATCAATGCACAACATCGTGGAAACGTTGCAAATATTTCGAACATTAGCGCTAGTAAAAACCAACAAAATAAATTTTTCCCTGAAGCTCACATCATGCGAACTTATTACAGTGAGAACATATTGCTTGTATTAAACCAATACTACAGTCGGATTTTTTTTACTTGGCACTTGATGATAATGGAATCGCCTATTTTTGGGGGTGCAAGCATTTATGGTTATACGTATTTTACTTGCAAGGTGCATAGGTAGAGTTGCGCAGTGTGTTTAGAAGATAATTTTACTGTTGCACAAACATCGTGCTAGCATTTTCACAAAAATACGGAAGAAAAGGGGTTAACATGGACAACAAAAATATCTAAAACATTATTTAACGTGAATGAGAATAATATTTTTAATGACGCAACAAAAAAAAAACAAAGCATTCACCCTTGAGGTCTAATCTGTGACAAAGAGGATATGTAAATAATATCTCTCCCCCACAAAAAAAGTGACAAAACACACATACACTATACAAAAATCATAAATACTATCAAATCCGTTTTCAAATAACCTATCCACTTCCGCGTACAAATATTCTTAAATTATGAAACCATATGCAGTAACTGGACATTATCATGAGATCCTTCGCTTTGTGCATTCTGCAAGATACGCACTTGCAAAGAACGGAACTACTAAAACACATTTTTCACTGGAAAACTTGGCTGAATAAGGAGGAAATTTGTTTGGAGTGACAAAATAGAATCAACTTATTCTCTGATTAGAGAACCGGATGTGCTCTATGGAAAACGTCTTATATCTAAATCCTTAGTAGTGCAGATAACCCGAGAAACCGTTAGAAATTGTTATCGTTTAATGCAGAGAATATGTTTCAGAAAAGCACCAGCTAAACTGGATCAATATAAAGAGGAATACATTTCTCTGTACGATATAATGTATGCCGGGATCACATGCTGCCAACGTTGTTCCGTTGCCTATGCATGTAGTTTATGCGCTTTTAAAGCATAAGACCAGATTAGAGTAGAGGAGGAATACAATCTGTTCTGTTTCTATACCTCATTTATGTAACTCGATCATACCTTAGAAGTGGTGCTTCCAGATATCCAGCCATTCATCTAACCAAGAACTTCCGTATAAATTTGCATTAAGCAAGTAGCACACAATTTGAAACATAAATTTTATCCGGATTTTAGGCAATTGTGTCGGTAAAATAACTGGGTAGGTAGGTCGCTAAGTTTTCATTTACGTTCGCTAACTTCCTTTCCAGTAGTTTTGGTTTTGAAGCTAACGTAGGAAATTTTTAAGAATGCACAGACGCTCCAGAAAGTTCCAAGAATTATTCAGTGGAAAACATACATCTTTTATGTAGCAATTTTGCTGATTTAATTTTCAACATAGTCCCCTCCTATTAGATGCACAGCTTTGATCTTTTTAGAAATCTCTCGAATGCCGCGGGGAAGTCATTTTCTGAGATGTTCTTCAGGTACGTTGTCACTCTCCTTTGAATGTCTGGAATGGGCCCATATCGTCTTCCCTTCATGGGTGCGTTGAGTTTGGGGAACAGAAAAGATCTGCCGGGGCTAGATCCGGAGAGTAGGGAAAGCATGAACCGAAAGCATGATCGTTGCTTTCGGTTTCACAGCCCTCACCTTCTTTGGTTTCGGTTTTTTCGGACTTGACCATTCGCTAGTTTGCCGTTTCATAGATGGGTCAACACTATCATTCATCACCAGCTATCATCTTGCTGATAAAATCTAGGACGCCATTCACCATTTCCACCAAGTTTTGCGGAGCAGTCACTCGCAGCTCTCCTTGTTCCGGAGTGAGAAAGTGTGGAACGAACTTAACGCACACGTTCCGCTTGCCAAGAACATCAGGAATAATGCTGTGCACTGCTGTCTTACAAATAATTAGTTCTTCTGCTATACCCCGACATGTTAATCGAAGATCCATAGCCAGCAGTTCGCGAATAGACTGCACATTTTCATCAGTGCTGCTTGTTGTAGGTCGTCCGCTCCTTTAATCGTCCTCCAGCGACTGTCGACCACCACGAAAACGTGCATACCATTCATCCCCATATGATTGTTTCATCAATGTGTACGTTTCTGATGCAGGCTTGGTACATTTGAAGCAGAACTTAAAGTTGGCCCTTTGTTCCATCCACTAGAAGTGTGACAAGGTCAAAGTTCCAGCTTGAATTACACGTGCACTGCTCACTACGGCCAAAGTGGAACTGGGTGAAAAAATTATAATCGCTTATTGAGAGTTCATGGGTAATAAATAGTTCATGTGTTGCCTAAGAGATGGCACCTAAAGTACGTCAAAAAAAAAAAAAAAAAAAAAAAAGAAGAAGAAAAAATTAATTCCTGGAACTTTCCGGACTTACTGTGGGTAACGAAAAGCATTATACACAGTAGATCACCGAGCGGCAACTTCAAGAGATCAGCGGGACCAAAAACCTATTTCAGATAGAACATTCTGAATGCGTGTCACGGCATAACATCTTGTTGGCGCGGAGTCCACGACAAGTCGCTGTTTGTTTTTCTATCTCGTGGGCGCAGGAAGAAGACAAACGATTCAAATCGCATGTAAAACTTTTATTTTTCTGATTAGGGGAAAATAGTCATTTTTATCTTCACTTCGAAGGAGATATGTCGTGTTAAGGACTTTTTTTTCCCCCGTTTAACGCTTCGCACTCCTTTTTCCTTTTACTTATATCCTAGGAAAATTGCATTCTTCTCCGACTCCCTACTAACTTCAACTACCATCTTTTCCACCCTCCGTTTCTGCAGAATTGTTCCAATTGATGATATTCAACTCAACGAGTTCGTTAATTGGCTAGCTTTGTATGACATAAGGGCCGGTTTTAGGACTGCTGAAGAAACTTTTTCTCACGTGAAAATCTGCCCATTAAAGTTGTTAGTGACCGTTAACAGACACATATCCTCTTGTTCAGGGCAGTTCTTAAATTTTCTCAATAGTATATGTACGACGAAAATCTGACCCTATTGTCAGTTAGAGAGGGGCTATTTCTTCTAATGATGGGTTGAGGGTCTGTGAGAAGGATCTCCTTCCCCAGTAAGGAAGTTCGCTCTTAAGTGCTTTTTTTGGACACTATGCACTGTGCGTAATTAAAGACACTCGTTCATAATGTTAAAAAATATTAAAACATATAATGTCAAAAATATTCATATATATTATTAAAAATATCCATATATAATATTAAAAAATATTCATATATATTATTAAAAATATCCATATATAATATTAAAAAATATTCATATATAATAGAAAATACTCATATATAATATTAAAAAATATTCATATATAATAGAAAATACTCATATATAATATTAAAAAATATTCAAACATATCCATTAAAAGTCTTGACTTTTTCTCTGGCTCCAGGCATGTTCTAGGAAAAGGGCAGACTTTTTCTACTCATCTATTTTGTCGAACAATTCAATTACGTAGACGACTTCGACGTCAAGTGAACATCTTCCGATAATACCACTCCGCTTGTTTAAACAGCTACACTTCTTATACGAGACGCTACCCATCGATGTAGCAGTACTACGTAATTAGTAGCTACGCATCGGCGTAGCATGAAGATGTATTACGTTTGTATACGTACCTTACCTCAAAAAGTAGTATTTATTTGCAAAGCATGTTGAAATGTTTTTCTGGGTGACAACAGAACCCCGGAAATTTATGTTTTAATCGTTTGATTCAATGAGAAATGCATTCGAATGTACGATAGTTATCAAGCTGCCAGTAGGATGCGTTCGTCTGTTTATGTCCAAATATCTAATGCGTTACAAAAATTTTCATATCGAATATTCGGAAATTAGACTGAACTAATCGTCATTGGTGGAACATTGTCGACAGAAACCACCGTTATATTAAGCCATTTAGTCACGCCGTACTCTAGAAGCGGGCCAAAGTGGGCGTACCACCTGTGCCTTGCTTCAGGTCCATTTCACTTTCGGATTCTTTTCATTATCCGCGGGTAATATAGAAAAATATAGAAATTTGTTGGAGGAAAAAGTCGCGTGTCGTAACGAAAAGT
This sequence comes from Macrothele yani, assembly GCA_039090855.1. Lineage (NCBI taxonomy): Eukaryota > Metazoa > Arthropoda > Arachnida > Araneae > Macrothelidae > Macrothele > Macrothele yani. The sequence continues at coordinate 85,254,836 of CM077003.1, read as the reverse complement.
CTACAGCTTCAGATAGTTTTAAGACAAGATTTCGGTAACTCTTAAACTACGTTTCCTCCACCCAGCTATATCATTTCAGAAGGAGCTGAACCACTCTCAATCATATGTGTTGCCTCCAGCCCTCAATAAACTCGAAACAAGTTTTTCGTTTAAGTTAAAAAAAAATTCCTAAACCTTTACTAAGTTCGGAATACAGCAGAACCCGCATATAACAAGCCCGTATTTAGCGAGCAAAACAGGAACGTTTGTTTGGTATAATGTAATGCAAAGATAATCTGATCGCTTTTAATCAACGAAACTTCATGAAATCCCCGATTTTAACGAGGGAGAGAAGAGCTAAGATGATAATTTTTAACTAGCAAAGTAACTAATTTTAACGAAATTCCATATTTTACGTGGCAGAAAAAATCTGCTACTCACTGTCCTAGAACAGAGGAATAGAAATGGTGGCATACAGCGCGTAACTGCCACAGTACAGGGGAATCGTTTGCTGGTGGAAAAACGTTGATAGAAAAGCAACGGACCGGGAGTATATCAAATTCTCAAAAAGTGAGTTGTGCAAGAGACTCTCTCTACACTCATTTCAACGGGGGTAAATCAAAAGGATGAATCAAATGGGTATATCGTGTCAGCAGAGTTGAAAACAGACCACCCACTCCAAGGCAAAAAGAGAATGGCTAGAGCTTAAACACATGTAAGTGGATTTCTGACAGACGATTTCAGAGAAAAATACAGGAGTAATGGAATGGAGATGTCGCCAGAGAGGAAACATGAGATAAAAATTCCTAGAATTGGATACATAGCTTCTTTCACTCTCCATGTGAGCGCAACATTGGGAGGATCAGTGCTGTTTTTGCATTATGTGTATTGCGCAGTACAACAATCTCAGGTGGCCGTCAAGTTAAATAATTTTGAAAGATTTCATTAATTAACTATACTACTAAAGTAGTTATTCAAATCTTTCAAATATATCCAATGGTTATGAATATACAGGGTGATTCATAAAGAAGTATACAGTTCCCAGATGCTGTAAAACAGTAACAGTTGAAGACACGGACCACAACTGCGAACCGTTAGGTGCATGTACTCATAAAGTTTGTGTCCCTCTACTGAGAGAAGTGACGTAGGAAATAGCACGCGTGTCATGTGACTAGTCAGTCGATGAACATCTTCCTCACCGATGGATTCGACGAGCAGCGGACTACAACACGCCACTGACCCAATGGCCACCCAGAAGTCCTAACTTAACACATTGTGACTTTTTCTTGTGGAGTATGGCGTAGAAGTCTTGTATTACTTCTACGGTAATTTAAAACATCAACATACTAAAAAATAGTTCCTAAATGAAAGAAAACCTTAACGGCCAGACGAAACATGTAAACAACAGAAGTCACACTTACGAAAAAAGATGCTTTATTCAGGATGTAGCAAACACATCGTAGCATAGCATATTGCACTAAACTCTCCACACACCACACAACGCTCTTTTCACAACGCTCCTTTCAATAATCAGTTTACAATCCAACGCTATCAAGCAATAGATGAGTCGTCGTTCTTATCTCTTGTTCTTATCAAAAGTCAGGCATACGTCACGTTCATTCAACCTCAATTGTGTTGCCAAACGCATTCGTTTGAGAGAAAGATATCACGACGTTAAGAGTGAAGAATAACAGATTAAACTCAAGATTTACAAAGGGAAAGAAACTAAAACGGAAAGTTAATTTAGATTATACGTCACAGGGGGTACGTAAACGACAAGGTATTCATTCGCACCTCCCCTTCCTGTTGATCTAGCGGAGCTGAAACAGAGTACCACAGCCACTATCACTGCACTTGATTGAGATATCTTACCTCGCGTTTGGGCGAAAATGGATTACCGGCTCGATGTGTGTCGTGTGACTAAGGGTGCACATATAGAACATCTGTGACTGTCTCTAAAAAAACTTGAAACGTTCCCCTACAATTCTGTTATAGGTAACGTAAAATATCGTACATTGTTCTTGTTTTATGGGTCGTTGAAAGTGTATACTTCTTTGTGAATCACCCTGTATAATGAAAATATATGCATATTTTTTCATGGTGGGAATTGTAACACAAAAACGGATTTAGTGAGCGCTGGGATGCGGGTTTCATTGATAAGTCATGAAAAATAAAGAAAGAAGACCAAAAAATTAATGACGAATATACATTTGGCCATCAAACGTTACCTAAGAACGCTTAAGAAACTGCTCTTAATTAAGTTACAACCTCTCCCCCTCCCGAGAATCGTCGGATGAGTAATACGGTTTGTAACAATTTTTAACTTTTTAGCTATAGGTACCTTTGAAGAGCCGCTCGGTGGCGCAGTGGTCTAAGCGATGGCTTCTGATCATTCGCACGGAAGGGGTCCGGGTTCCAATCCCGGTGAGGCATGGATGTTGTGTTTGTCTTACGGCTCTGGCTCTCTCCCTTCCCTGGAACCAGTGACCCTAAATTAGGGACGGGCGACTGCTTATAGCCCATTGAGTTGCTCACGGGGGTCGTACAACCTCCAAACAAACAAACAAACAAACAAAACCTTTGAAGAACTGAACACTCTATGCGCCCAGTAGACATGAACATCAATTGGAGATTGTCGTCTGGTATGCAGGACTTGATGTTGCAGGGCTAGTTTTCTTGCCCTGTGGTGGCAAGAAAACTAGTCCTGTAACAAGAAAACTAGTCCTGTAACATCAAACCTAGCCCTGTAGCGTCTGTGTCTTTATTGCTCTTGCTTGCAGTTATGGATGTTCTGTCTGTCCCTAAAGATTAGCACTCAGTGGTTCAGCTAGCCCAAATAAACCCCATCAAGCTAGCACGCAAAGAACGCTTAGGATCCACTATTCACTCTATCCTTTGTTTAAATTGCGGGCTCTGTAAAACAGCAGAACTACTCAGCACTCCTCACTGGAGCAAAACAAACGGGGGCAATCACCATAGTCTTGGAAACCCACCGAAGATGGGGAAAGGATCAACATTTAACTAATGGTAATGCTATGCTTGTTACCCACGGAATTACGCTGGTTGCAAAAAAAAATTAATTAATTTAAAATAATTATTTAAAGTGGACAACTAAAGAAGATGTGATTTCCAAAGTGGAATATATAGAGCTATGTAAGACAGTACGAAAAAGTATCACTGAAGACGTAAGGAAATTCAACTGTGAACTAGTGAGGAAAGCAATTGAAAACAACCAAAGCCTAAAGATAGCAAAGGGACATCTCAGTAAGGGAAGAAACCCGATTATGGCACCAAGAAAAGAAGATGATTCTGTAACAAAAAATAGAGGCGAAATTTTGACAAGAGTGAAAGATTTCTACTCCACATTATATGAAAGGGATGATACATGTACTCCAGACATCATGAAAGGTACCAGTACCAGAGTTCTTCCAGTGCTCCCAGCAGAAGTTGCACATGCAATCAAGAACATGAAGCGGGAAAAAGCTCCAGGAGAAGATGGAATTACTGTAGACATCATACAAGAAGCAAATGGAGAAATCGAAACAGTACTCGCCGAAATTTTCACTCGATACCTTAATGAAGGGAAGATTCCTGAGGATTGGAACAGTGCTACAATGATCCTGCTACATAAAAAAGGTGACATTGATGATCTCAGGAACTACAGACCTATCAGCCTCCTATTAGTGGTTTATAAAATCTTCACTACAGTTCTTTCACATCGCTTGAAGGTAACACTGGACATGGCTCAACCGAGAGAACAAGCTGGACTCAGGAGTGGCTACAGCACAATAGATCATATCCACGTACTGAGAGAACTAATTGAAAGAGCGAGGGAATATGAACTTCCATTGTGCATGGCTGTTATTAATTATGAAAAAGCCTTTGATTCAGTGAAATCATCAGCAGCTACAATGGCTCTGAAATCCTGCGGTATTGAAGATGCATACATTAATATTATTAATAACATCTATGAAAATGCAAGTGCAAAGATTCGGCTGTTTGAGAATACAGCACACATAAAGGTTGGAAAGGGAGTGAGACAAGGTGACACCATATCTCCCAAGCTCTTTAATGCCAATTGGAAAATGTCTTTCAATCACTGAGCTGGGAAAACAAAGGGATAAAGATTAATGGAGATTAACTAACCCACCTTCGTTTTGCTGATGACGTAGTCGTTTTTGCAACTACCCCATCAGAGCTGCAGAGTATGATCCAGGAACTTTCTGACAAGAGTAAAGAAGTGGGATTAAAAATGAACTTTCAGAAGACAAAAGTGATGTACAATGCTTCTACAAGAAATGAAGATTTATCGATTGACGGAGAAAAGCTGGAGATAACAGATACGTACGTTTATCTTGGACAGCAGATATCAAGTGAGGGTCACATTTATGAAGAAATTAATCGGCGTATAAAACTTGCCTGGAGAGCTTTGGGAAGAAACAGCATAATTTTCAAGAGCAATATGCCATTATGTCTTAAAAGAAAAGTGTTTGATCAGTGCATCCTTCCAGTGCTTACATATGGTGCAGAGACGTGGACCTTAACTAAAAGAGACATACAAAGGCTGCAGACAACTCAGAAAAGCATGGAGAGGTGCATGCTTGGTGTAACCAGGAGAGATAAGAAGAGGAACTCGTGGATCCGAAAAATGACAAGAGGGGAAGACATCATGATCAGAGTAAAATCCCTGAAATGGAATGAGTTGGACATACTGCCAGAAGGACAGACCATCGATGGACAGCCGAAATTTTATATTGGATTCCAAGGGACAGGAAGGGACCCAGAAGAAGACCACATGGGAAATTGGTGGATGAAATTCGGAAGTATGCGAGTGTAACATGGAGGAGACTGGCACAAGACAGACTGTTGTGGAAGAGGCTTGGAGAGACCGTCGTCCAGCAGTAAATTGATAATGGTTGACAATGATGATGATGATGAATTATTTAAAATCTAATAAAAATATTTTAAATTTAAAACTCAGTTAATTTAAAAGCGACACCTAAAACTTTTAAAATTCTGCGCTTAATGTTTTTTACATTAAGGAAAAGGGATATGAAGTGAGTGCAACGTAGTAAAAAAAATGAAGCCCCGTTCACCCCCGACCCCAATGTTCTTAGACTAGTGACGCCCCTGCCTTCACCTCAAACCAAACATCCCTCGATACTAAGTTGGTGCAAAATAATTCCAAAGCCATATGCCTCACCTGGCATATTGTTTTTGCTCGAAAATGTAATTTGAAATTTAATGTATTTGAACGCATTTTTGATTTTATATAAATATATTCCATCTGGGGTTCTATCTTTTACGATATACCAAATCAGAAGAAAAGAGTTGGTTGGCAAGCTGTGTTTCAAGGACATACGAAAAAGATATTTATTCTTTAATGATCGTGGAAACTCAGACGCATCGATAGAAAAAGGAAAGAAAAAAATAATAATAAATGGTAGAGAAAGGAGGCATCTTCCGGGATCACAGCAGAAAAATATCCAGTTACGCAACAAAATGCAAAATTCCATCTGTCAAGGAATCTCCCATTCCTCTCTGCCACATCATCGTTCCCAAATCAAAATACAGATATGCGAAACAAGCATCAGATCGGGAGCGATACACAAGGATAGGAAGAAAGAAGAAGGGGAAAGGGATGATAGGAGCACAGCAGTCGTAGTAAGAGAAAAAGACAGTGAAAAAAAGAGGAAAGCTAACCATTTGTCAAGGCATCGCCTGCAGTCATTTATTTTCTGGCCGGATGTGATAAATTTCCGCGCGCCAGTTCTTGATGGGCCTACTTAGTTAGCCTGGCCCTTTCCCGCCTTTTCCCCTTTTTTCATTCATGGTGGCGGGAGTTGTATCTTCGCGCCCTTTTTCCCTTTCTCAAGGCACTGAGATGCACACGGAGCGAGAGAGAGAGAGTGAAGGAACGCGGCGCGGGTGGAGGAAGAGCGGAATAAAGCGACAGACAGAAGGAGCCACGGTAGCGATAAATTTGTCGGGGGTTAGACTTACCAACTCGATTGGGAACATTCATTTTTGTCAAAGCATCATGAATTTCATAACACGATTTTTTCCCTTCTTCTTCCTCATCCTTTTCCTTCTTTTTTTTTTTTTTTCTTTTTTTCTTATTCCACTTTTCTGAACTCCGGCGATCGTCTGTGCCGGGCAATCAGGCCCCCTCAATACCGCGATAATGCCGAAAACTGTGAGCGGGAGATAGCAGGCGGCAACCCCAAATGACGGTTTTTGCGGGCGGAGTTGTCTTGCTCCAGCTATTTGTTAGACTTTGGGACTCGCTCTCTCTTTCTCGCTCGCTCTCCAGAGCGCGCGTTTGTAACTAAGAAGATAAAAGGCTTTTGGTTCTACTTTCGTTCTCTCTACTTCTCCCCTCGTGGTTGCGGTTCTTTCGGCCTCTCTTCCCCCATTTTAACCTACCATTCCTCCCACCCTTTCGCAGCTACGCTATGGGAATGAGAGGAGTGTTTGTGGAAGAGAACGACGGGGTTAGGGAGGGAGGAGGTTAGACACAAGAAATATAAAAAGCTTGTATGTAGAAGGTGACAGACTTTTGGTGCTTTATGCGAGCTTCGGTTTACCAAATGACGATCAATTCTATCAGATTTTACGCCTATCGGATTTTAAATAGGGAATTTGTATCTGCTCATAGGTTAGCTCGCAGCCTTTTATAAGTTGCACTCTTTCCGTTTCTTTCCTTCATCCTTCAAAATAAAGCAAGCCATTGCAAGTATAAATCACAAATAAAATATTCTACATATTAATTTTCGATCCTACGCAAAACTAAATTCTTGATATTTTAAAACAGTTGTATTGTGAAAGAAGGGATAAAATCCGAAAAGTTCGCGTGTCAACAAAATCAGATAAGGAATTTGTACAGAAAATATATAGATACATACACCAATGAGCCAGTTCATTATGACCACGCCCCGCCTAGAAAAATGAGCGCGCCTGGAGACCGAACGGTGGCGCAGATGAAGTTCACACAGCAGTATATATACAACCCGAGGACCAGCTTTCGGTTAGTAGAGTGTTCGGAGTCAAAATGGAAAAAGCTGTCCATTTATCGGAATTTGATAAAGGACAGATTGTGATGACACGGGGCTGCTTGTAGGTTGGTCACGTGCCACTGTAGTAAGTACGTATCAAAAGTGGCCAAACGACGACCCGTCGTCCATCCGTGTTTATTCCGCAGCTCATTGATGCCAGAGAGTAGCGGACACTGTCGCGCATTGTTCACAGCGATCGATGAGCCACAGTGCGACAAATCAGTCGCAACTACAAGAGTAGTGATCAGGGAAATGTGTCACAGCACACAGTTCATCGCAGCCTTCTGCGCATGAGCCTGCGTTGCCGAAGACCCAGCCGGGTCCCCATGCTCACTGCACGTCATCGCCAACAACGCATGAAATGGGCCCAAGATCAACGAGATTGGACAGAGGATGATTGGAAGAAAGTGGCCTGGTCTGACAAATCAAGATTCCTGGTGCATCATGCAGACGGCCGAGGACGAATACGCCTATTACCAACGGAGGCTATGGCACCTGGATTTACTGTTGGGCGGAAACAAGCCATCGGCGGGAGTTTAGTGGGCGATGTTTTCCTGGGTCACTTTAGACTCCATTATCCTAATAGCACAATCTCCGAGAGCTGCCAGGTATCTGAACATCGTTGCGGACCAAATTCATCCATTCATGGCAATTGTGTTCGCTGCTGGTGATGGCCATTACCAACAGGATAATGTGCCATGCCACACTGTCAGAATCGTCAAGGAATTGTTCGAAGAACACACTGGTGAATGTCCTGGCCTCCAAATTCACCTGACATGAACCCAATCGAACATTTGTGGTTCGACTTGGAAAAGCGGGTTCGCGCTAAATCACCACCACCCCGAGATGTACGGGAACTGGAGAACCTGCTATTGGTATTACGGTACCAGACACCCCAGGATATCTATCGCCACCTCATCGAATCGATGACTCGCCGAGTGTCTGCTGTTTTGCGGGCTAAAGGGAGTCCTACAGCTTATCAGGTAGGTGCTCATAATGTAATGGCGCATCGATGAATATATTCTATATACATTTCTATATAAATATATAGGAATTTATAATGACCAGGGGTGGATTGGGCCTAACAAACAGGACCAGGGAATTTAGTCTTGCTATCCACTACGAAAAGAAAAGACACGTAGCTATAGCAGAACACGGAACACCTGATAAATTCCCTCATGAAAACAAAATCTGTTAGATGCTGGATGAAAGAAAACTGCTGAAATGTGCATTATAAAATTAATTCAGTTGTCAAAACATTTTAACAATTTAACGGTGTAAGATCTTTAAACATTCGCTCATGATTGAATGTAGCATCGAACCAGATTATTATTTTCATTCAAAAAGTTGATTTCGACTAAAATACAAAACAAGGAGTCTTTTGCAGACCCCATTTCAAACTAAATCCCCATGAAGATCATTCTGAAAGTTGAAATGTGTGTGTGTGTGTGTGTGTGTGCATGCCTCCTAGCAATATTCCTACGCAAAATGTTTGTTAATATTTATTTGGTAACTTATCGCCTGCTGCGCAATAGTATTTGCATCTACAACTTGAGTAGACGTCTTGTTTAAGTCTACCAATAATTTTTAACACACGGACCACCATTTCAACACATGAACCAGTATTGGTAAGTCATTGTTTCTTTATGATAAATGTGGATAGGCCATGGATTTTAAAATATCTTTGCGGGAAAATCACTCTCAGCTCCGCGTCAGTCTGTGCAACAGAGGACTGGGATCATAGGCCATTACAATTGGTACTAGTGTCTACAAGATTACAACAGAAGGGTAAGGCATATCAATGACCCTGGTCTCCAAGTGGAAGGACCTACCTCTAACTACAGTTCTTTAGCGTAATTAATTTAAAATAGCGTGCTTGGTCTGATGGTACTTTCTTTGCGTTGTAATTTTCATGTGTGTATAGCTGACTGAACATTACCTGTACGTAAATCAGTTCTCAAAATATTCATCTACAATGAAACAGGAGTCATTCAGGAAAACGTCCAGAAAAAGTTATTTACAGAGTTAGTCTTTATTCAGCCAAAACTTCTTTGGCACAACTCACTCTTCAACTATCACTGACGTAATCCAATTAATATGAAGGAACTTGGTTCATGAAAAACAAAACACCAACACCAAAGATAATACACATACGTCAAGAAATCACAACTTCAAGTAACTCAATTTCCGCAACTACTATTATATCCTCATACTACCATCTCCACCCTTTGCTTCTGCTCAAACATTATATACCTTCCAGTTCTCATCGGGCCATACACACGTCATACGTTCAGAGCTCAAGATGCTGCCAACCATACTCTTGCGAGAGAGAAGATATAACGTTAAGTTTGAAAAACGCTAAGGAGAATGAACTCAAATTTATATGGAAAAAGTAACTAAAAAAGAAAGCTAAATTAGAGTATACGTCACAACATAAACAAGTACAGTAAATGTTTACACGTCATTTAAGAGAAAAATTCCAACATATAGTAGGAAGAAAACTTTAGAAACTTTTTTCTTTTAAGGAAATAACTTCTGTGGCAGAAATGAAGCTCAAATGAAGTTAATGATTGCTTAAGTATCAAAATACTATTCGTTTGTTCCAAAAAAATCCAGAGGTCCGGGTTCATTTCCTGGTGAGGCATGGATGTTGTATTTGTCTTACGGCACTGGCTCTCTCCATTCCTTGGTACCAGTGGCTCTAAATAAGGGACAGGCGGCTACTTATAGCCCATCGAGTTGCTTACAGTGGTCGTTAAACCCCCAAACAAACAAATATAAATAAGAATCCAAACAAAAAAATATACGAAAAAGGGGGCCATTTCTTGAGTGGTCCACCAGTAAATGTTCCGCGCCCGGCGTCCCGGTGGCCCAATCCGCCCCTGATACTCACATTTCCGCCCCCAATCCACGCTAGTAAAACTCAGCCCCGAATACTCAGATTCATACTTCCCTACGATTAATATCTCGACTCCTGTCTACGGATAATCTTCATTAAAGGAACAACAACAAAAAAACTAATATTGTATGGGGAAATATTTGGGCCTTATGACGGCCTCTAGTCTCCGTGGAATGTTCTCCTTTAGTAAATGTCTGTCTATATGTTCCGCCATTCGGTTTTCAAAGCAGTAACCACTTCAGCTTTATTTGTTGGAGGATCTCTTCTTTCACGCACTCAATGACCAAATTCGTCTCCAAGATTCCTTATATACACTGAAGAGCAATTGAATTAGAGATACCTGTCTAGTAACGTGTAGCACCACCTTTCGCCCTAATGACGGCGGCAATTCGTCTCGGCATGGACTTGACAAAACACCGGAAGCGTTGGGAAGCCATACTGATCCACGACCCCTGAACAAGCTCCCACAGTTCCCTAAGATTTGATGGAGGGGGTCATCTCTCACGGTGGCATCCCAGATGCGCTCGATGGGATTGAGGTCACGTGACCTTGCTGGCCAAGGAGGCGAGGTCACGTCGGTGGAGTGTTCATCCAACCATTCGGATACAATTCGGGAGTTGCATTGTCTTGTTGCAGGATGAGGTCCCCAGTGGGATGTTGAAGACGCACAAATGGGAGCAAATGGACGTCCAGGATATCCCGGTAACGTTGACCTGTGAGGGACGATGTCACACGTACCAGGAGTCCCATTTCAGTCCACGTAAACAGTCCCCATACGAGAATACCACCCGCACCAGCTTGAAGAGTACACTGCTGGCAAGAAGGATCCACGCTTCATGTGGTTTGCGTCGTACTCGTATCCTGTCATCAGCATGTACCAACGTGAATCTTGACTCATCAGTCCAGGCAACATGTCTAGGGTCCAGTGGCGATGTTCCCGCACCCATGCTAATCTTTGCACCCTGTGACGTGCGGTCAGCAGCGGTACCCTCGTGGGACGATGGCTTCTGTACCCCATAGCGAGGAGATGGTGCTGTATGGTGTGGCTGCTTACACGTTTTTGTGCACCAACGTTAAATTGCCGAATGATTTCTTGCACTGTGACTCGTCTATTTGCTATTACAATGCGAGCTAGCCGACGATGACCCCGCTCATCTACACGCTGTTGTCCACGGCAGTTGGCCCTTGCAGAGATGGTTTTACCGGATTCGATATACTCACAGTGCACCCGTGACACAGTGCCTCGTGAAATCCCAGTGCTTGCACGACTTCCGAGATGGAGTGACCCATTCACCGGGCTCCGACAATTTGCCCACGATCAAATGCGCTTAGATCATTCGTCTTACCCATACTGCGTCCGACTCTTACTGATTCCCGTTGCATCACTCCTTATATTTTCGGATCGCTGCATACGTCATGTCGTTTCCGTTCACAGGGCCGCCCACAGCGCCACATTTGCATAACGCCAGCTGTCTCTAATTCAATTGCTCTTCAGTGTAGGTCGGGTCAGGACTCTGGGATGACCAGTTCACCTTTTGACGTCCATGTCCTCACACCATTGTGTAACAACACGAGCGACATGGTACGGTGCGTCGTCCATCTAAAGGAAGTACGGGACTTCCCCAAACTACTGACACAAATTTGGTAGTACACTACTGCCAAGTTTGTGTCAGGTCGTCCAGGACTTCCAGATAGAGCTCAACATCCATGGTTTTATTCGAAACTACTAATGAGCCCAAACTGACTCGCGAAAAACAGCTCCATACCGTTGGGATGTCTCTACCAAACGTCATTGTCAGGACAATACAGTTCGTAAAGTACCTCTATCTCCCAGCATCCCCCATATCCAGGAACGACAATAGGACTGGCACAGAGACCGGCCACTTAATTAGAAACCTTTGTGGAGATGTACGTAAATATCACATACGTGGTCATATTCGTTACCACGTGATCTAGGCAACTATTTAAGATTACAGCTCGTTAGTAATCGTCAGTGGTGCTGATCACAATTGGAAGAACAAGGATCTTTCGGAGTTCAATAAAGGGATTATTATGAGTATCCGTCTGGCTGTAGCGACGATTATGGAAACAGCAGAGCTGACTGGTATCTCAAAATGTGAGATATCCTTCCTATCTCGGTCTTTAATCAGTGGAAAAATGAGCCACATTGGTTGTATAAGAGGCTTAACTGTGGCGCGACGACAGAGTGTCAGGAACGGGATCGCTGTCGCCTGAGAAAGCTTGTATGGAGAAGTAAGACTTTCTGTGTGCAGCAATTGACAAAAGCATTCAATGAAGGCTGTTCCTGACTTATATATCAGTGAACTATGCGCAGGGAATTGAAGAAGAGTGGCATTGGCGCCGTATACCTATACGAAAGCCACTGATTTGTGCAATTAATCGAAAAGTTTGTCAATTGTGGTGTCAGGAATAGCATGGCTGGATACTGGAAAACTGGAAAAAAATCATATGGTCCGACCAGTCGCGGTACACCTTGTTCTGAAGCAATAGGCCCAACTTGCCTTGGAAACCAAACTCAAGGTTCTGGAGGTGGTGCCTTGGTGTTGGTGTGGGGCACGTTCTGTTGGTAAGGAAAGGGTCCCTGATTTTGCTGGAAGGTGGCGTGTCCAAGGATTTTCTGAACATTGTTGCCAATAAAGTACACTTTGTAATGACGTTTTATCCAGCAGCTGATGGCTGTTTCATGGACGACAATGTTACTGTCCATCTCGCAAGATGTGCTCAGTAGTGGTTCAGCGAGTATGACAGCGACTTTCTCTATTTTTCCTGGCCAGCACAAAGCCCGCATCTGAACCCCACTGAATTAATATGAGAATGTTAGAAAAACAGATCGGGGAGCAAAGTGCACTTTTGCCAAATCTGAGCCAGTTAAAGGACTATCTAGTGAACGTGTGGTATGCTGTACACGTAGATACACTCCAACACCTTGTGGAATCTATGACAAATCGCTTACGTGCTGTAGTTCGTGCTAAAGGAGGTCCAACCCGGTATTGAATAAAAGTCTCTAATTCCGTGGCCGGTATGTGTAGAATGTACACTGACTCGTCAGTCCAAAGCAGCGTTTTCCATCGATCTGGCCCAGAATCTGCATGAATTTCAGAGAAAAAGCAACCAGATACGCGAAGTGTTGCCACTTTTTCTTCCCAAGAATATAAGAAAGTTCCTTAAGCTTAGTTTTCTTTGGTTATTATACAAATCATATTCACTTCAGATGCTAGGAGTTATTTATTCTCAATTCTAGTATATTAATTTCAGCAGTAAGAGAAAACAGAACATGGAATACACACACACTGCCCACGTTTTACGTAAGATTCCATTGTTGCTCCCTGTAACACACTTGCACAATATCCAAACACGTGCTTACGGGGAGGCTCTAATCAAGAATTGGCGACTGTATTACTATGGATCCGATGAAGTGAAAATTCAGGAAACTCAACACGGTGCTTAGCGTGTGAACCTTAATTGATTGCGACTTAGCATTCCTTTTTGTTGAATTAAGAGACTTGTGTTACATAAAAAAAATGTTTTTTTTTTCAATTAAAAAAAACAAAAAAGTTCTTTTTTTTGTCCTATTTCTGGCTGCTCACATCAGCATTGTTTTATCTGATTTGCGCAATACTCTCTCAGACCAAAATCTTGATAAAATATCTTTTATATAAATGAATCCTGTTCAGTCGTCATGATTTAGAAGGAAAATTTGACGCTTATTGTGTAAAAAGAAACATATTTAAACCCGCTTACGAATCTGTAAAAAAGTTGAAGCAGCAAATTATTAGGCACCCCCAATAGCCATCAGACACGTGCCATACTCACTTGCGAAGGCATCTATGACGTTGAGATGGCTGAATATACTAGCTCGCTGCAAAGGATTCAAGTGCGAACTAAGCGTAGATAGCGGCAATAAGCGAAAGACTCGTGATTTATAGACTTCGAAAGTGGTATAGTACGTAGCTGGGTGTTGGACAAAGACGTTAGAATATACCATGCTTTCTTGAAGTTGGATGGAAATAAAATATTAGTAAGTACCAGCCCTCGACATTATTTAGAGTGAACGCCTATTTCTTTATTGGTGAACTTGACATTTAGCACGTATAGTGTTTAGCTTGTTAGAAACAATTCGGAATGGACAAACACTACAAAGTATACAATAAAGTAGTAATTTATGAGGAACACCTCTCTACTGACGTGCTGTGCTACCCTTGAACTTCAAAACAACCTCGATTCGATGTTGCATGAATTCAATGAGATGCTGATATCGTTCTACAGGCACATTCAGACAAGCCGATGCGATGGCATTTGTCAATTGCCGAACATTCGCTGGAGGAGCATATCTGTTACGAATGGCTCTCTCGATGTCATCCCACATGTGTTCAATTGGATTAAGATCTGGGGACTGTGAAGTTATTGTCGTGCTCCAGGAACCATTGTGTGACGATCCAAGACTTGTTCCATGACGCATTACCCTGCTGGAAGTAACTCTCTCCATTAAACAACACGATTTGCATTGAAAAATGAACTGCAGACTTTGCATTAATATACTTTTGATTTTGATATAAAGGAAAAAAAACGTTTATAAATGTAAATATTAATAAATTTAACGGCTACCATAATTTCGCTTGGAACCCTGGTCCTGCATCTTCAGAAAGAAAAAAAAACATAACATCACTACCTGGTCATGTCCTCAGTGATGTTAAGATATCTTGTGGCATCCAAATACTTCGGTTAGCTGGTTGATTTGAGCTTAACTGGGCTCATTGTGCCTAAAAGCGCCAAGTCAGGCCATTTAAAATGATAACAAAAATAAAACAACATAACGACAAACACGACATCCATGCCTCACTGGGAATCGAATCGGGACCCATTTCGAACGAATGATCAGAAGCCATCGCTTAAACCATTGCACCACCGAGGCTCCAAATACTTCTCCAAGGGTAGTAAGGAACTCAAAGCTCGCCGTGAAAATGCACCCCAGACCATTACGTAGCCTCCACAAACTTGTACAGTTAAGGTTAGGCAGGTGTATACCAGATAGTTAAGGTTAGGCAGATGTGTCTTTCTGCTGTTGACGCTATATTCTGAATTGTCTGTCCATTGGCGTGTATTAACTATAAACGTGACTAATTGGACCGGGCGACCTTTTTCCAGTCTTCAAGGGTCCAGTTTTGATGCTGTCTGGCCACACGAAATTATCCGTTCTTAGCAGAGACCAGTGGTACACGAAGGGGACACCTAATATCCCATTCGCACCAATGTGTGTCGGACTGTGCATGCTGAAATTTTCCTCTTGATTTCCCTGGTCTACTACACAGTTACTTGACGCAATGGAGCTTGTCTGTTACCACTTACCATCCTCTCTAGCCGTCGATGCCATCGAACATCGATCCGTACTTTCCACCCACGGAAAATCGCTGATTGCTTGTTTTGTTGTTTGTGCACCACTCATTGTACATCCTCGATACTGTTCTTCTTGCATAGCCGACAAGGTTTACCATTTCTGAGGTGCTCGTTCCTGCCAGCCTAGAGTACTAACCAATCAATAAGATATCAGGCACACCTTTACAACATGGTTATGCAGACGCAAATAACAATATAAATCCACAAACGTGATACGCTCCGCAAAGATTCAACATCTCCACATCGAAACAACTTCGTCGCAAAATATATATGTCCTTTCAGGTTCTTGTCACATGCATATGTCACTTCGGTACAGACCTCAGGAGTGTTGCCAAACCCCATTCATGTGAGAGAGAATATATCACGTTAAGTTTGAAAGTACAAAAGTACAAAAGAGAACAAACACAAATTTACATAAGAAAACGAATTAAAAACGAAAGTTAAAATAGAATATAAGTCACAACTTTTTTTTTTTAGTTGGTGGTTTAACGACAACCGTGAGCAACTCAGTGGGCTATAAGCAGTCGCCCGTCACTAATTTAGGGTCACTGGTTCCAGGGAAGGGAGAGAGCCAGTGCCGTAAGACAAACACAACATCCATGCCTCACCGGGATTTGAACCCGGACCCCTTTCGGACGAATGATCAGAGGCCATCGCTTAGACCACTGCGCCACCGGGGCGGCAGTCACAACTTCGCCAGAGATGGAAATAGGTCACGGTTCAACGGGTGAACAATTTCTTGCGGGTCCAATGGTGTTCCAGACCCGATTTTGACTCGGTTTTATTCCCGTTTTATTTTTGAAAAGAGAAAAATATATTCCCAAGAAAAATGCGCGTTACGGAATTCTGTAGTCGATACTGGTGCCCACGGAGTGAATAATGATTTCCCATGCAAAAATATTGTCGTCTCTTTCTTAAAGCAACGAAGATTTCCACCGACCGACGTCAGGAACACCGACACATAACGTAAAAAGATTCTTCCTTCGCGTTCTTTTACAGTGCGATTGTCCAGGGCGAGGTACGGGTAAACGTCCTTCGCCTGCTTCTCAGCTGATTCACTCTCTCAGTGCAAAGTTCACTGTATGTCTAAGAGTTATTTTTCACATCGCATCTTTTACATTGAGCATTCAGAGGTTTCCGACTGATGTGCTGACATCGCGTTCCCATGAAATATCATGACGAAATTAACTCTTTATTTGTTAATATGGACGGATTTAATATTAAGGAGGTTGAGAAAGGCGTCGAGGCTAAGAAATGCGTGCTTGTTGCTAAACCACAAGGGGAAGAGTGAATGCTGGAAATTCTTTCGTCTGGTTAAGGACCCGCTGAATAATTCTGTGTTGTTTGGTTTTGCTTGTTGTTCAGAATGTGGAAAGTGCATAAATACAAAGAAAGCTGTCAACGGTGTAATAAAAGATTATGGAACCAAAAATCTAACGGACCATATGAGAGTATGCGCACCTCCATCAAAGCGTGGAAAGGGTGAACAATCTAAATACATTGAAAAAAAATACATTTGTGTAATCGTAAATAATGATTCCCATTTGTAATATACTCCATGGTCACGGTCATAGTCATCCATTACTTCTGGATTACGCAAAATAGTGGCACTAAAAATGGCACTAAAATGTAGCAAGTAACCAAATTTTATTATGAAAAAGGATTGCAGTTATTAAATATCAAGCAGTTATTAGGATGAATGTGTATATTAAGTTTATATGTATGTATACATAAATTGAGTTTCGAATTTATAGTTCAAAGCAGATCCGACAGGGTCAGTTACGGGTCCGGATCGGGTAGGGTCCGGGCCCGAAATTTTTGATCCGTTTCCAACTCTGAACTTCACCACTCTGGTGCTGTAATTTAAAATAACTAACCTCAGTTATAAGACACAAACATGCTAGCGCGTACACACACGCACACACACGCACACACACACATACACATTTTATTTTTAAAACAACCAATTTACTCATAGAATTTCCCAACGTACAAAGCGAAAATCCGTTCAAAACAGACATTGGACTCTCGATTGCTAAATTAATGTAGTATTCGGTTTCACCGGAAAATTCTCGAAGTGTCAAGTCAGACTTAAACGGCTGCCCCGATGGCGCAGTGGTCTAAGCGGTGGCTTTTAACCATTCGTAGGAGTAGGGTCCGGGTTCGAATCCAGTGAGGCATGGATGCTGTATTTATCTTACAGCACTGACTTGCTCCCTTTCCTGGAACCAGTGGCCCTAAATTAGGGACGGGTTTCTCATGATAGTCGTTAAACCTTCAATTAAACAGAAAAAAACACTTGAAAAACGCATGAAAAACTCTGAAGTGTGTATTTCGTCAATGAACTTACCTCTCACCTTACGTCAGAGGCAGGCATATACGTCTTCCTTGAAGCTTTTCTTGTATTCGTATTACGTTAAAATCAAGGCATAACATTTTGAAAAAAAAATGCATTGAGGGAATATTTTCTCACTATTAGAATACTTTTCATTCATTTTCTTTCTAAATGGAGAAGTAAAAAAGCCAACAAACGAAACAGGAAACAAGTCATTTGCTACGTTTTATTCGAACGAAGGTGTCAGTTTTACCGTCTGCACGAAACTTTTGAAATTCTTGAGATAGGAACGTGAATACAGTTTCCTCAGAACGTCTAAACGTTCCATTCCGATAAAAACGCGCGGCAGCTTCAAGACCTATCATTTGAGTGTGATGAAATTCCTTCTGAATGCATAGAAGAAACAAAATCTACCGAGATGGAATCCTTTCGCTCCAGCAGTCTTCTAGACTCTTTAACTGCCGTGAATAATTTCATTTTATGTGTCGGAAAAGTGACGAAAACGTTTCGCCTCTTAGGACACCTTACCCTCCCTCAATCTTTTCTCTCTTTTCGCTTGTTGCCTTCACGAAGCACGCATCGTTTCTCTTGCAGAGCAACTTCTTGCCCATCTTCTCCCCCCAACCTCTCTCTCTTTCTCTCTCCATTTTCCTTAACTCCCACATAGTGGCGTCTGTCCCACTGGCTAGCCAAGAAGTGTAGTGCGCTCGCTGGGGAGAGGGGAGGGGGGGGGGGGAGGGAGGAGCAGGGAGAAAGATGGGCCGCCGCGACCTCCGGAAGACAAGCGATGTCCATTAAAAGGCAATTTTCCGTCCCCCCTCATGTGTTATTTTAACGCTTGGTCTCTCCCAAATGAGATGCGACCGCAGATCCGAAAGCATCTAGGATGCTGAAGGATGGAGAGTCAGTCGCCGCGTGACAGCGACTGTTCGGCCGAGGATAGTTTAGGAGCTACTTCCCGCTCGGCATCTTCTTTTGCTGTTCTTTTTGAAACTGCATCTCCACTTTTTTCCGCATCCATTTGTCCCAACAATAGCTTCGACAACGAACGGCTCCACTGCGTATGCGCGGAATTCGTGCCACCTTCACGCGAACGGACAAACTGTTAACGGAGAAAATCGAAAAACGTTAGAGTGGGAGAAATGGAAACAAAACGAGGAGAAATATCTTAACGTAACGCAAACCTTGACGCTGAATTATCACCGATGAATTCTTACCTACGCTAATTTTGCTACTACACGGGGACATACAAATGAGTGGAGGAATCTTATGCTGAAAGTGTCACGTGACCAAAGATGCGACACATAGGGCGAATACTGTAGTAATAGAAGAGTGTGGCTTTGAAAACAGACAAACAAACAGCATTGGGAACGACAAATGTGTTTTAATGCTGCTCAGAAACTATAATTTGTTTATAGATTTTCGGAAGAGGAATAACATTTTTACCACATCTTTTGAAAAACAGGGGGAAAGGACGTGCTTATCAGGGAGAGAGCTAAAATGGGGCAGATACCCCATTCTAGCTCTACACACACACACACACAAGGGCGCGTGTAATACTACACACACACACACACACACACACACGAGGGCGCGTGTAATACTACACACACACAAGCACGCACGCACGCACGCGCGCGTGCACACACACACACTGAGTTAGCTTTGTATTAGAAAAAGCTTAATAATCCTTTGGTCCATCTTTCTGTGCAATCACAGCGTTCGAAGACCCCTAGGAACAGATTCTACAAGGTGCTGAACATCCTCCATGCGTAACTTGACCCCTGTCCACTGCAGCAGCTCTGACAGTTCTCGGTCATTCCGTGGAAGATCAGCGGTTCTCACACCCCGTTCTAGTATATCCCACAAATGTTCAAGTGGGTTAGAATCAGGGGAATATGGGAGCCAAGGCAATGCGGCGAATTCGTTGTCGTATTGCTGCAACCACTCAGTAGTTATATGAGCCCGATGGCACGGTGCATTTTCTTGTTGAAAGCTGTTGTCCGAGAAAACCTCCTGCTGATATGGATGGAGATGGTCGACTAACGGTTCCTGTAGTGTCCACCATTCAGTGTTTGTGGAATGAGGGTTTGCCAAGAAGAAGCTCTCCAGGCAAGAGTACCACCTCCACCGGACTGTTGAATCCCAACTGTGCAACCAAGGGATAGGGCTTCATGATGTTCACGTTATATGCGAACCCCGACCATCGGCATGATCCAGGCACTCATCACTCCAGACGACCTTCTTCCATCTGTCGAGCATCCATTGCCGACATTCTCTGACCCACGCGAGGTGTTGTTTGCGATGACAGCGCGTCATCATAAGTAACCTGGTTGGTCTACTGCTGCGGAACCCTATAAGCAAGGTACGGCGCACGGTGCATGTGAAAATAGTTTTTTTTTTTTTTTATTGGAGGTTTAACGACTACCGTGAGCAACTCAATGGGCTATAAGCAGTCGC
Organism: Macrothele yani; assembly: GCA_039090855.1. Classification (NCBI taxonomy): domain Eukaryota; kingdom Metazoa; phylum Arthropoda; class Arachnida; order Araneae; family Macrothelidae; genus Macrothele; species Macrothele yani. The sequence goes on along the minus strand of CM077003.1, from coordinate 85,234,693 downwards.
CCGTCCCTAATTTAGGGTCACTGGTTCCAGGGAAGGGAGAGAGCCAGTGCCGTAAGACAAACACAACATCCATGCCTCACCGGGATTCGAACCCGGACCCCGTTCGGACGAATGATCAGAAGCCAGCGCTTAGACCACTGCGCCACCAGGGAAATAGGTTGAACTGCTCCGCTGTCGTGCTGGTGGGTGAGCTGGGCGACTGTTCCAGTTCGTTGCTGAGATACCAGTCGTTACACCTGATGCTTACCTCCAGGATCAACTGCGCGTTGCTAACTAATGTGAGCCCCATCTTCTAGAGGTTTGTACATGGTTATTCTAGTCCCTTGATACAGCCGTACGGGAGCAGCCAACAAGTGCGGCTGTTTCCGAAACACTGGCACCTGCCCTCCGGGTCCCAACTGTCTGGCCGTGGTCAAATTGACTTAAGTCGCCACATTTCCCCATTACTGGCAAACATTTACTGGTTACGTACAGAGAATAGGTGTGCACAATTTAACAATTTAGAGCAGCCGCATGTAACTTTGATATCACGTGGTATTTCGTTATCGTTCCGAATATGTAAAACGGAGGGTGTTCGTGATGCAGTCTAGGTATTCAAAAATTAAAACAAGGTTAACGGTCACCTTTTGAATGAGTCCGGTGCTGGTCAAGACTCCTGTGCACACGCAGCATTGTTTTTTGTGTCACGTAGGTCAAATTCAGTTTCCTAATCGAATTTAAAATCGGTTTTTAGAAGTGTCCTACATTTTAAAATAAAAAAAGACAGTACATACAGTGAAGTGTCACTGAATTAGAGATAGAAGAAGTTGTGCAAATGCTTACCTGCAACGCATGCATTATCGGGCATGCCAGGTAGAAACTATGGTTAAATAAGGCCATCGTTTACGGCTTCTCCAATAGTGATCAATTACAGGCCTAATAGGTAAGAATAGTGAGTGATTTGGATGCTTTTGACATCGGGCAGATTGTAGGTGCCCGCAAGATGGGTAGCTCCGTTTCGGATTTGTCGTGATTTAGTGTCCAGTGTGTTTAGGGAATACGAAAATTCTGGCAAAAAAACAAGCTTTCAAATGAATTGCGAAGGTGTACCAACTTTGACAGCTCGCTGTGTATGTCATTTGGGACACATTGTTCGAACTGATAGGCGTAATAAAACATCACAATAACCACGATATGAACGTTGGATCAAGTCGCCATATCAGTGTAAGACGGTGCAACGTACTCTTGAATGTCTAGGGACCCCCAAACCACAAGAGTTATGGTTCGTGACCCCCAAACCACAAGAGTTATGCTGTTAACATCACACCACCGGGCACAACGACTTGCCTGGGCAACAGCATACTGACACTTGACCACAGAGATCTGGAAGCGTAAATCTTGGAGTGATGAACCCAATTTAACTGCATGGAAGCAATGGGAGAGTGTGCATCTGGTGTCAACCACATGAAGCTATGGATCCTTCATATTAAATTGGAACAATACAGACAAGTTGTGGCTCACAGTTGTTTTGTGGTGTCTTCATATGGAATGCTTCGGAACACTTGGTACACGTACAGTCGACATTGAGTGACCCTGAATATGTGGATATCCTAGCCGACAATTTACACCCATTCATGTCCAGCATGCATCCCAGGGGCATTTGCATATTCCAGCAAAGATAATTCCACAGGTCCCACCTTACTACTGCATGGTTACAAAGGAATTTTAATGAATTTGAAACGCTTCAGTGGGCACCTAGAGCCCGGATTAAAAACCCCCATCGAACATCAGCCTGTTCGACGGTATCTTGGTGATACCGTCGAACAGGCTGCTGGGGCACATGTCCCATTGGCCACGAACCAAAGCGAATTATGGACAGTTTTGGAAGAGACATGGCTGGCGATACCTGCATAACATTTTCTTAAACTCCGGTAGTCCATGCCTCGTCGCGTGGGCGCTGTCATTAGACAAGAGGTGGCCCAACGTTTTACTAGGCAAGTATCTCTAATTCAACGGCATGTCTTTGTATATTTATATGCGTATATGAACAAAATCGTGATTGCATGTTTGAATAACTGACATATACTTTATAAAAGTCATAAATACAATACATATATTTGATGTGGCACATCGGTGGCGTTCAACAATTTTGCGCTTAATGAAGTTAGACAAACTCATATTTAAGTTTTATTAAACAATACATTTTATACTGTACATTTTCTTGAAATTATACGGTTAATACTAGTATATTCAACAAAGTAGTCTGAGTATTAAGATTGTGGCTATGCATTCAGGTTACTTATGTCTCACTACAAATTCCTTATTGTATTCTCATTTTTCACTTTTACCAAATCATTCTGATTTTAGGCATTATACCACGTTTTTAATACTGTTTGGCCAAATATGGCCCTTGCGCCATAAAAATCCACCAACCAACCAACCTTATTGTATTTTTAGTGCGCGTGATTCCGAAAAGTCTGGTCAGAATCATACATTTTTGTCCGATTCCATGTGTGGTAAAGTAACCTCCAGATGGTTTTGCTCTCTACAAAAAATGCACGTCGCCGAACCAGAGTTGGGTGATAAAGGTTACCCCGTCATGAAAACTAAAAATCCCAACTTACTTTGAACTGGGAATTTGAACCGACTGTAATAATCATCGTACGGAAATTCAATGTAATTGCAATGGTCTACATCACAGAGCGCTTAAGAGAGTTCGGACTTTCAACATAAAGGCGTTTATTAGAACACTCTTTTCTTCGCAAACAAAGTAAATCAGAGCAAGTTTTAAATATGAACTATAAGCGGGGCCTAAATTGTATTGCGTAAGATACGACTGCATAATACAAAAAATCTATCTTATCTTGCAGGGATTACTTTACTTCATCTTAGCACCACGCAGTTATTGAGCTAGTTTCACATATGAACCTATCCAGTGAATTTCATTGCTGCAATACAGCGCACCTTCAAGTTTTTAAAGATTTTCAGTGATTACATATTACTATCTGTCTCAACTCCGACAACACAGTGATTAAATTTAAATAACTGCATAGGCTTTTGGAAGCTCAAAGATGAAGTTCCTCCTTTCTTCCAAACCATAATAGACCTGGCTGTTTCTAAACCTGTACCACGGAAAATCTGTACCTTGCCATCTTTCTGGAAACTCAAAGATGGAATTCCTTCTCCAAATCATAACAGATGTGACATTTGCTAAATCTATACCTTACCATCTTTAAATTTCTAAAACAGAGATGGTAAAATCACTGACTTAATAATACACTGCCGGACAATTGCTAAGGACGGATGACAATAGCAACGATAGCAACCATAAAATGGCAGGCAGAAAAATGTGGAAATTAGCATAAGTGAGGGATACAGTAAAACGTGTTGTGCGTATGCAAATTTCGGATTGCCGAACTTGTTCGTGACGTTATAGCGCTGATAAGAGATATAAAGGATTTGACGCGTATTGACCGTTGTTGTTCAAACGCAAAGTTGAAAGGGAAAGAATCAATTGACGAACTTGCAATTTTCAGTATGTCTTCCCGTCATCACCTAGATGATTTTACGCGTGGCCGTATTATTGGCAAGATTGAAGAAGGGAGAAAAATAACAGATGTTGCCAGGGAGTTCGACGTCAGCCACAGTGTTGTTTCAAGGCTTTGGAAATCATTTCAAACAAATGAAGAGTGTAGCAAACGTCACGGGGAGGTCGTGTTCGCAGTACGACACCTGCAAAAAATCGGTGCATAGTGCTATCAACAAAAAGACACCGGCGCAGCACAGCTAGTGAGGAAGCAAGTCAGTTTATGGCTACTACTGGCAAAGCGGATCTCCCAAAAAACTGTCGCCAGACGTTTGCATGAAGGAGGACTATACGCCCGCCGTCCTGTTGTGTGCATCCCATTGTTCAGACGTCACCGTACCGCCCGTTTGCAATGCTGCCATCAACATCGCAATTGGACTGATAACGACTGGTCTGCTGTCCTCTTCTCAGATGAGAGTAGATACAGTCTATCGTCTGATTGTCGACGACAACTGATCTTGCGTGATAGTGGTACTGCATATTGTCCAGCAAACATACAGGAAAGGGACCGATATCCGACATGTAGTGTCATGGTATGGGCTGGCATCATGATCAATGGCCGTACGTCCCTCTATGTGCTTCCAACTGGGACTATGACTGGCCAACGATACATTAATGATGTTCTGCTACCTCATGTTCGCATGTTCCGTGGTGCTGTCGGTGATAGATTCATTTTCATGGACGACAACGCAACATGTCATCGAACAGTCGCTGTCCAGGAGTGTCTTGAGAGCAAGGATATTCAACGCCGCGTATGGCCAGCACGTTCTCCAGATCTGAATCCCATTGAAAATGTGTGGGATGCTTTGGGGAGGAGTCTTGCTGGTCGCCAATGCCCTCCAATAAACAAGGACACCCTCATCCGTGCACTGACATAGGAATGGGATAAATTACCCCAACAGCTGCTTGATAATGTTGTGCAAAGCATGACACGACGTGTGGAATCTTGCATCGCCCTCCATGGTGCCCATATCCCGTATTGACATCTTACACCGGAACGCCTGCGGACGGTAATTGTATTTTTTAAACGTTTACGTATTCTGCACAAAATGGCCTGTTTGTCCCTTGAACACGTTCCAAAGCCTTCTGGATTTCAGAGCACAATAAATTGTCTTTCTTGTAATGTCCTGGCATTCTGACATTATTTTATTTCACTTGGCATCCAACCACACTTACGTTTTTATGCGCTATATAGCCGTTTATGATCCGTCCTTAGCAATTGTCCAGCAGTGTATTTTATAGGAAAAGTTCTGTTTTGCTTTGTCTGCAACACAGATGCAACAATTTGGAGATCTCCACGATGAACGAAACATTAAAAGTAAAACGTTTTAGTTTATAATTGTTTTTGTGAAAAGAAATAAATATTCTAGTGAAAACGTCTACATAATGCACATCAGAGCTTATATTGCCGCATTTGCAAAGCACACTGTGACAGAGTGAAATCAAAATGAATGTATGAATGAACTTCATGCTGAACATTAATGCTCATATGAGACCATGAAAATTGTAGTCCGAACAAATTGTAGTGGAACAGAACTTCTACATAATGCACATCAGAGCTTATATTGCCGCATTTGCAAAGCACACTGTGACAGAGTGAAATCAAAATGAATCTATGAATGAACTTCATGCTGAACATTAATGCTCATATGAGACCATGAAAATTGTAGTCCGAACAAATTGTAGTGGAACAGAATGACTTATAAAATAGAGTTAGTGTTCAAGAATGTCTCATCGTGAACAACTCCATAGCTAAATGCATTTTGTGCAGTTCTTGCAATGTGCTACAACTTCAAAGCACACGTGTTCGCAAATCTTCAGCAATGTGCGCACTTCATTTATAAAAATGGCAAACAACGTTCGGCGATCATCAGCATCAGTTGCCCTCCCAGAATGGTAATTCCAGGGGTGTAAATTCATACTCTGGGGTATGCAAAACATTTAAATTGTAGCTGAAAAAAAGAAAGTTATACCGTTCAGTATTTTCTTCTTAAAGACTTTAGTTAGTCTCATACAGTATTCCATGCAGTTAACCAGGGTGACATACACTATGAGGTGAGAACATCTCATATCAATGAAGGAAATTTTCCAAAACAGTGAATGGAGGCCTAGAAAACAATATGCTGGTATGCCTAACCTCTATTACATTTCCGAGTATGTCGGTAGGATGAAGAGCAAATTATCTGCTCTGCGCAGAAAATTCTCTGAACGTTTAAACTTGAACGAAATTTTCCCAGCCGTACCCACAAGCCTATTCGTATTGTTACGTTCACTATCCGATACTCATTCGTTCTGAGCTGGTTTGTTTTTCGTTCTGCGATGGTTTGTTTTTCGTTCTGCATTTCTGTGGAGTGTTGTGTTGTCAGCGTTCCCATAATGTTTACGCTTTACGTATTGGGGATTTACCTATTTTATCAAAACTGTAAAAACTAGATAAATACCGCTCTGGGTATTTACCTAGTTTTTACAGTTTTGATAAAATTACGTCAAAAATATGGTTCAATTTTTGAACGATCATAATACTTTCCTATAACGACGGTGCGTGAGAAAGTAAAAATCACCTGTTACTTGAGTGGAACTCGAAGGGTCGTAATTTTGAACTCGAAGGGGTGTAATTTTGAACTCAAATGGGGTGTAATTTCAAGTATCGCCCTCCCAGATAAGAAAAACTTGCCACGGTTTGATCAGCAGTTATTTAAATATAATGTGAATGAATACAGGGTTTAGAAACGTTGCGTAACAGGAAATGAACAAATGGTTACGATCTTCGATCTCTCTGTGTACCTCCATTATAACGAGATAGACTTTGTGATATGACATTTCTAAAGAGCGTCATTTGAGTTAGAACAATCTTCTCTCTAGATATCAAAAGCCGATAAGCATTGTTTAGTAAAATTACTAGGTCCGCCTCCATCTGTGACAACTAAACTTGTGGAGCAACTAATATGTACCAAAGTAGGACCAGTGCCAATTTTTCGAATTATACTTGAGCGCGGTATTCAAATAAGTTTAAACGGAAAGGCGTGAGAAATCGCAGTACGTAGGTAGCGGGCAATTTAAGGAGCGCAGTGCCCATCGCCCTCAGGGTTGGCACATATAAAGAAATGAGCATTTACTCTGAAGATTCCCCAGAGATATTTTGATCTGCCAACCGCATTGAGCTAGAGTATTTATCTCCGAGTCAGTTTTCTTTCTGTTATACGCAACTTCCGTTGCCTACCTATTCTTGTTACAGAAAATATCGACATTCACTGAGACATGGACTTAAGAAACCACTGTTTCAAATTCTAAATATTCGCTTGGTGTTTTATGGAAAATTGTTTTTGAGTTTGCACTTAACAGACTACCGAATATTCTGCATTTTTTTTTTTTTTTTGATTGAAGGTTTATCGACCATCGTGAGAAACTCAGTAGGCTATAAGAAGTAGCTCGTTCCTAATTTAGGGCCACTGGTTCCAGGGTAGGGAGAGAGTCAGTGCCGTAAGACAAACACAACATCCATGCCTCACCGGGATTCGAATCCGAACCCTTCTCAGCCGAATGGTCATAAGCTAGTGCTTAGACCACTGAGCCACCGGGGCGTCCATTCTGCACTATAATAGATCATTATTTTTTCATCAGAAATGCAAATGAAATGCACGAAAAAAAGGTTGCATAGAGGGGCACACAAACTGCTTTTTTTTTTCATGTGTGCCTGAAAATGTTCTGAATAAGACTGCAAACTTGGTTTTCATGAGTTGTTGTTATTGGCTGCAAAAAAAAAAAAAATCCGGCGATTTTGTATAAAGCAGTTCCACGACGTAAATATGCCTATTTTCTGAGGAGAAGTTTTCTTCTGCTGCTGACAACTGAAAGCGCGTATTGTGGAGTATCTAACAAGGCGGTGAAGCAAATGTCACGATCCATGCTTTTTACTTGTACCGCAGTCAGTTGCAATGGATACGAAGTTTGAAGCATTGGTTCTATTGCGACGTTACGGGAAACAAGGGTTTAAAGCTGCTGAAGCAGTCCGAAAAATTACCGAACTTGAAGATGAAGGCCTCGCGGAAGGTGCAAACATCGATTAAGAAATTTGCGGCTGGTGTCTTGAGATTGAAAGGAAAGAAAGATTCGCGTAGGCCCTGTGCTATTGTTTCAGACGCCCTGCAGGCGGCTGTGGAATACAATTCACGAACAAGCACTCGCAAATTGTCAGAAGAACTGGGAATTTCTAAATCTTCCATCGCTGAGCACCTGCACAAAGGTTTACAGACGATGCCGTGAGTGCCTCATGAGCCCACCCCAGCTCAAGCTCAATTACATGTTGAGGTGTGCGAGGAACTGCTCAAAAATCCACACGGTACTTGATTTATCAAACAAATAGTTACTGGGAATGAAAAGTGGATATATCTACATAACACAGGTTCTACACAACAGTGGCTGAATAGAGGTGCACCAACTTCACCTACTCCCAAACGCGGAAGTTTTGAGAAAACGTTCATGCTGTGTGTCTGGTGGAATTATGAAGGGGTAATCCACTTTGAGCTCATTCCGAAAGTTGGTCTAACAATGCCGAGCTGTATTCTCAGCAATTGGACAGGAAGTATGAAAAACGTCAGCGGAGGTATCTTGCTTTATTCAACCGAAAGCGAACACTGCTGCAACAAGACAATGCAAAACCTCATATCACTAATCCGACCCAAGTTGAACTTCGAAAACTGTATAGAATCGAGCTACTGCCTCATCCAGTATAAAGCCCTGACCTTACCCCCCTCAAACTATTACTTGTTTCGGGTGATGGCCAGGGCCCGATTAAGGCCTTAGTGGGCCCTAGACTAACACATCTCTGAGGGTTACCAAGGCTAAGACATCTGAGTGGGCTCTCAAAGAACTTGTGACGGACAATCATTATTAAAGTCCGTTAAAACACGAAACTCTAGAAATATGCTTGTGATAATTAATAACTCTAGTACATTCTTCAAACTAATAAATTACCTGCAGAGTTTTCATAAAAGTCACCGTATTTTCCACTGTTCTCAAAAGAACATGAGTTAAAAGCTTAATATTCCTTAATTTTGTCTTGGAATTTTTAATACTTTATAATAGCATTGTATACTTTTCTTGGTGCATGCTTTTTGTTATGCAATGTGAAATCACAATGGATTGCGCCCACTAACGGTTCCAAGTTCAAACAGGAAAGTATGGTTAGATGGTACTTGAAAAAGTGAAACTGTCACGCCGGCCGTACTGTACACAGCGACATGGAACGTTTACCCTTAGTGAGTCACTGCCTTGAAGTCTGTTCGTCTTTTAGACACTGTTTGTGATCGAGCGGAAATCATACGAGACAAACTAAAACTATTTTATTTCTCTGTATATATAAATATACAGTATAAGCTGCGTAAAATATTTGGGGTGTAGCGGCATATCTCCTGGGCCCTTGATGACGGTAGTCCCTTAGACCCACCTTAATCCGAGCCTGAATATCTCCTGGGCCCTTGATGATGCTAGGCCCTAGACCCCACATTAATCCGGCCCTGGCGATGGCGTATTTTTTCCGTGGCAAGCAGTTGACTATTTTGAAAGATGTTAAACGCGAGTGCCAAAGAATTGTTTGATTCTCAACTGAATCATGCAGGAATGAACAACTGGCAAATAGATGGGTTCAAACTATTGAACATAATAGCTTGTACTTTGAAATTTGTCTTGGATTCTTCCGAGGTTCTGGATAAGTAAAACTGTTGTATCAAAAACGTCGGGTTTTTTTCGCACACACCAATATTTTAATTTTGTTTCCGGGTTTAGCAACCACTATACACTGAAGAGCAATTGAATTAGAGACAGCTGGCGTTATGCAAATGTGGCGCTGTGGGCGGCCCTGTAAACGGAAACGACATGACGTATGCAGCGATCAGACAATATAAGGGGTGATGCGACGGGAATCAGTAAGAGTCGGACGCAGTATGGGTAAGACGAAGGATTTAAGCTAATTTGATCGTGGTCAAATTGTCGGGGCCCAACGAATGGGTCACTCCATCTCGGAAGTCGAGCAGGCACTGGGATTTTCACGAGCCATTGTGTCACGGGTGCACCGCGATTACATCGAATCCGGTAAAACCATCCCTGCAAGGGCCAACTGCCGTGGACAACAGCGTGTGGATGAGCGGGGTCATCGTCGGCTAGCTCGCATTGTAACAGCGGATAGACGGGCCACAGTGCAAGAAATCACTCGGCAATTTAACGCAGGTGCACAAAAACGTGTACGCAGCCACACCATCCAGAACCATCTCCTCGCTATGGGGTACAGAAGCCATCGTCCCACGAAGGTACCGCTGCTGACCGCACATCACAGGGTGCAAAGATTAGCATGGGCGCGGGAACATCGCGAGTGGACCCTAGACATGTGTAAAAATGTTGCCTGGGCTGATTAGTCGAAATTCACGTTGCCAATGACAGGATACGAGTACGGCGCAAACCACATGAAGCGATGGATCCTTCTTGCCAGCAGTGTACACTTCAAGCTGGTAGGGGTGGCATTCTCGTCTGGGGACTGTTTACGTGGACTGAAATGTGACCCCTGGAACGTGTGACATTGTTCCTCACAGGTCAACATTACCGGGATACCCTGGACGACCCTTTGCTCCCGTTTGTGCGTCTTCAACATCCCATTGGGGACCTCATCCTGCAACAAGACAATGCAGCTCCCGAATTGTATCCGAATGGTTGGATGAACACTCCACCGACGTGACCTCGCTTCCTTGGCCAGCTAGGTCACCTGACCTCAATCCCATCGAGCACATCTGGGATGCCATCGAGAGCGATGTTCGAGGCTCTGACCTCCCTCCATCAAATCTTCGTGAACTGTGGGAGCTTGTTCAGGGGTCGTGAATCCGTATGGCTTCCCAACGCTTCCGGCGTCTTGTCGAGTCCAAGCCGAGACGAATCGCCGCCGTCATCAGGGAGAAAGGTGGTGCTACACGTTACTAGGCAGGTATCCCTAATTCAATTGCTCTTCACTGTGTGCAACTCACAGGGCTATAAGCAGTCTTCCGTCCCTAATTCAAAGCTACTGGTTCTGGAGAAAGGACAGAGCCAGCCCCATCCCCCAAGTGCAACAGCAGTGTTTCGTCCGTGGCCGCTATGTCGGACGAAAAGTCGGAAGCCAGCTTCTCAAACCATTCACTCACTGGGGCGGCATTTGTTAATAAAATCACTGAGAACTGGCTTTCGAAGGAGTTTAAGCAAAGCAAACTTCAACTGAAATCTCACGTGATGAGTCACAATAAAAATGGTAGAACATATTGCTCTAAGTGGCAAACAATAATTTGTAAAATATGGGTTTTCATTTTTTTAATTAACTTTCTTAAATCTTCAAGCAAACAATAAATGACGAAAATAAAATATACTTGGTGTAGTATGTGCCGCCTTGACTTAATCCCTGTTGAGAATAAATATGAACAACCCTTGTTTGAATTTCACGACTTCAGATTTTGAATGAAACTTCGTCACAAAATTATAGCAGTTTACAGTCATTTTTATTTATTCATAAATCACATCACACACAAGTAAATCTTCCTTTGGGGACTGATTTTAAACAGAAATGCCTTAAAAATCATGCAACATTAGATGCTCAAAGAAAACTGTTCCTACTAAGCAGTCCTGAGTTTTCAGCAAATAAATATGCTCATGTAATAAATATTACATGCGTGAGTTGTACTTTGTGTGTCACTGTGGTAAATGATCATCAGCAGCTAACGAACAGACTAAGAGATTATTATCCCGTTATTGAGATTAAGAGCCTAAACGAATAACATCCACAAAAATTGGTGAGCTGTCTAGCCAACAGAAAACACGACTTTTGATACCCATCACAAAAAGCTGATACTAACGAAGTCTCGATGATGGTTACATTCACTGAATGGCACTACAACAGATGCTATTATTAAAAACCATACGGCTCTCCAATCCTGATTTTTTTAAATCCTGGTTATCATATCCACGCTAGATTGATTGCCTAAATGAGTGTGACGAAAAGAGAAAGGAAGTATTTGAAGTCAGTATAAAGGAAGGTGTCTGTTGGAATAATTCTCTGGCTTCCGAGGACCTTTGTAATGTGGAAACCAATTATTACGTTTTTTTATAGAGTCACTCCCAAGATAAACTTAAAATATTTTCTGCATCTTTATTTTATACTATATGAAGTAATCGAGGATTCGTCTTATAAAGATCTCATTTCACCCAGGTTTACTGGAGGGAGGTGTTGCAAAGAGAAGAAAGAAGTATTCCTAAACATTTGAAAAAGAAGCAGAAAAATAGGAATAAATATGCACATTTCAAATTTTAGAGTCAATTGCGATAAATATATCTTTACAATTTTCAAAACATTCACACATTTTGTTTACCAATTTTACAAAGAAAAGAAAAACGAGGGAAGGAGATGGGGAAACTCATACATAAATTTCTATATGTATGGGTTTTCAAATTGATTATTTTAGGAACCTACGAAGGATCCGCGCGAGAAGAAATGATCTGAAATACCACAAGTATATATTATTGATGATACAGATTAGCTCCCTAAGGGGAAGACTGCCTCCTTATCACCTTACAAAAATATCATAAGTTTTATAAACAATATCACTATATATTCTGTTCTTTAATTCGCAGAATAATCTCATTAACCCCTTTTTTATAAAACAGATGATCGAAAATATCAAAGAATTTCACTTTTTTGAAAGCTTTTTGAAAACGTTTTTAATACGCACATCAGAATGAACTATTCTTTTAATGCTCCATAATTGCAAGCTTTAATGGCTCACAATTTCTTTTTATAAACGCACGTACACGTGTGTCTGTGTGAGAGAGGGGAAGAGAGAGACAAACATAGAGAAACAGAGAGATGTGCTTGAAGTCATTACATATCTAGAAACTAAAAAAAAAAACCGGCACATTTCCCTCCATGCTGGAGTAATAGCTTTTCGCAAATTCTGTTGGCTGAAAAATTTGCAAAAACAAAATTACAAGATACATACATTTTCAAACACAATCTTACTTAACACTAATATCAACACCACTAACGCAACAATAAGCCAGACATGAGTTATGTATATTAACACGATCCAGCGCATTTTCAATGATCTTGCAAATCGGCGTGTTCCAGTTAACGGCAATGCATGATAAACTTTATAAATATACGATCCGGCGAAGAAATGAACTCCACAAACGAACAGAAGGAGACCTAAAAGGTGCCGAGCAGAGGATGCCATCAGGAGAATTTGCATCTGAGCAACCATCCTTCACATCCCATCCTTCCTTGTCTTCTTTCTCCAGCTCTCCCTCTCTCTCTCTCTCTCTCTCTCTCTCTCTTCGAACAATCTTCATCAACAAAACCAGCGTCGTGAGTTCTCCGCTTGGACCGACTATCTCCCCTTAATGCGATTGCCATTTAGTTGCGGGATTGTGGCAATTATCGGGGAAATTACCGCTATTGAGTGATGCGGAGCTCTCTCAAGGCGTTGGCCCAAGCGAGGAATATCTGGAGCACAGAAGGGGAGAGAGACGGGGGAACATAGTGAGTGAGAAAAGGAAGAAGGAAGGCGAGGAGTGCACACTGCACTAGATGCGAAAAGAGTAGAAAAAAAAATAAAAATAACAATAAAAAAAAGCATTTGGTCCCTGGTCTGGAGAAAAATTTGTGAGCGAGCGGCATGTGGAGACAGATAACGTAATGTATGTAATCTGCATGCGGACGCGTTCCTACCCTCACCCCTCTACTCCCAACATCCCCCACCACTCACAACAACGGCGGCGACAAAACGATGGTTTATACACGTCGATGATGACACAGAGAGGGAGATGCTGAGGCCGAAAAAAATAAAAATAATAATAATAAAAAGTACTTTAAATACCAATATGAAGAAAAAAAAATATTACACCGAGAGTTCTTCCTTTTTGGCAGCCAGCGTTTTTTTCCCCTCCGAAACCTTTTGTTTGTCTAGTAGCGCTGAAATAACTCATTAAGCAATGAGCAGTTGTGACTTCAAATGTGACAGGAGAGGACGGAACAAAGAAAAGAAACGTTTTAATTTCCAAAAAACCTAAAAAAAAAACCCTTTTAATGCACACTTTCTCACCATCAGTTCATAAAAAAATGTGTCTCCCACCGATAAGAAGAGCAGATGTAGACGTCTGCAAACTATCACACAACGGTTACTTTTAATTATTTATATATTTATTACGCACAATAAAACGTTGCTTATTATGTCGTGGTAATATTCAGTCGGTGTTAAATGGCAAGTAAAGAACGAGTTTTAAAGAACTGTTGTTCATTGAATTTAACGTGTTCTAATTTGAAGGCAGGCAGAGAAACGCGAGATGTAAAAAAGAACTCCGCAAATTAATATCCTTATCGGACAGCTATGTAAATGTGTTTTCTTTTTTTTTATGCGCGGAATCTCGCACAGCGCTTTATTGTGCATTTCTCTTTCATCGTTTTATATCATTGCATTATCTCTTGTATTAATGCGAATTAAGTTGAAAATAAGCGTCGTAGTCAGTGTTATTTCGGGGAGGGCATTCAATATTTTTTTTGTTTTCCTTTAATTGAAGGTTTAACGACCGCCGTGAGCATATCAAAAGGCTATAAACATCCCTAATTTAGGAACACTTGTTCTAGGGAAGGGAGAGAACCAGTGCCGCATAACAAACAAAACATCCATGCCTCACCGGGATTCGAACCCGGACCCCTTCTCAGACGAATGGTCATAAGCCAGCGTTTAGACCCACTTTTTATTATTTCATCAATATTTAATTGATGAAATAATAAAAAGAAGCTACATTTTAGTATCGCATGTGAAAACACCAATTTGTCCGTGACGGGGATCGAACCGGCGCCACCTCACTCCGGAGTAAACTAAGCTACACGGACAATTGCTCTCCCAACTAAGATACACGGACAAAATGCATCGCTGCAGATTTGTTGTCTTAACACGTGTTTTACCTCTGTCGTACGTCACATCATCTCCCTCTTAATTTCTTTTCTTTCCTTTTTTGGAAGCGAAGAACGAATTTTCATTCATTCTAGACAAAGTGTGGAGCAAACATCGCACACTTTTTGAAGAACCCGACGGTCAGTATATCCATTTTTGCGTTCTGGAGCTAATGTCAAAACACAAATTTGTCCGCGTCCGCGCACTCCGGAGTAGTTACTCTCCCAACTAAGCTACACGGACGGAATTTATCGCTGCAGATTTGTCGTCTTGAAACGTGCTTTATCTCTGTAGTACGTCACACACACACACGCACACACACACACCCCTACACTTAATATATGGACATTCAGTAGGGTGGTTCAGGGCCCTACCCCCCTCCCCACTTCGGACTAAGTGATACCTCCCCACTAGGTGTCACTTGGTCTTTCGTTCTTTGTTACTGGCTGCTTATTTTTATAAATATGTTTGTAAGTTTTTTAATATATATAAACACTATCTACCAACAAGTAATTGGACACCTGTGATAGCAAAGGAAAACAAAGTTTATTCAACTTCAATAGTTGGTGGAGCCTCCACGAGCGGCGATTACAGCTGCGACTCTCCGGGGCATACTCTCAACCAGGCGTTGTACGACGGCTAGTGGTATTTTCTTCCACTCGGTTCGGAGAAGACAGGTCAGTTTCTTCACCGATTTCCGACGGTGGGGTCACCCCTTAAGTCGACGCTCCAACTCGTCCCAGAGCTGCTCGATAGGGTTAAACTCCGGGCTCTGCGCAGGCCAGTCCATTCGATTAACCCCATTGTCGCCATACCAAGCCATTGTGCACCTCGCAACATGACAGGTGGCATTGTCATCCTGAAAGTAACATGGGTCCACCCCGTAAAACTGCCACAACGTAGGAAGCGCATGGTCATCCAAAATGGTGCAGTAGGTCTCGGCGTTGAGTCTACCAGGAATTGCGACCAAAGGTTCCGTGCCATACCAGGAGAAACACCCCCATAGCATAATTCCACCGCCGCCGAGCTTCACAGTTGGCACAATACCTTCCGGCAGGAGGCGTTCTCCAGGCAGACGCCAAACCCAGACCCTGCCATCCGAACGGTAGAGGGTGAACCTTGATTTGTCGCTCCAGAGAACCTGTTTCCACTGTTCAACGGTCCACTGTCGATGTTCTTTGCCCTACGTTAGCCGAGCAGGGCTATTGGACTTGGTGATCAAAGGCTTGTGGGCGGCAACACGTCCATGATAACCGAGAAGATGGGCTTCCTTACGGATGGTATTCATCGAAAGAACACTCCCGGATGCCTGTTGAAACTTCTCGCGGATGTGGCCCGTCGATTTGGTGATGTTCTTCCGAATTTCTCTGGCAAGCACCCGTCGGTCTCTAACTTCCAGTTTTGTGGGTCTGCCGGGTCGGGGAACATTCCGACAGTCACCTCTCATCTTCCACTTGCCAAACATATAAGCCAATGTCGATTTTGGGTACTTCAACTCGCTGGATATGTCACGTATGGATCGGCCATTTCTGTGATACCCGACGATTACACCTTTCTCGAAATCAGAGAGCTCCGAACTGCGTGGCATCTTGCATGCGACCAGTTGTGTTGTTGTTTCCCGCACGATATTTAACGGAGGCGGCGGTGACGTGTATCAGGACCGCAGATATCGTCGATTGCAGGGGTGTCCAATTACTTGTTGGTAGATTGTGTGTATCCGAGGTATTTTTATTTGCATCTTCACTATATTGGTCCACCGCCGCTAATAAATCCTGGATGCGCTACTGTAGACACTCCTCGACTGATCGTTCTACACAAGCATGAGACAATAGCACGACTGTGAACGCAAGTTGCCTCGATCGACCAAGTTAACTGAATACTAGGGCAGATTGATAATAGGTTGCTACATAAGCAATGTCGTCCTACCTGACATTTCAGTGGCAATGGAGATCGCTAGGTTGAAAGTTGGTGATATGATACGCACGTGGCAGCGGATTGGAGCTGAATCTGACGAGAAACGACCCAGTAAACTCACGCTAATCACGTCGACTAATGCCACAGGCCGATTAACGTGGTGTAAGGAACGTTCATGTTGAACTGCTGTAGATCGATGGAAAACTACTATTTGGACTAACGTGTCCCGATACACTAGTCTGATGGCCGTTCCTGGGTGTAGCGAATACAGGAAGCAAGGTACTTTCCGGACTGTATTCATTCCGGCAATGAAGTTCGATGGAGGCAGAGTGATGGTATACAGCTGTCTTTCGTGGTTCGACTTGTGTTGTTTTGGATAAAATCATGAATGCTGAGCTCTACCTCGACGTTCGGAACAATTACGCACTACTAAAGTTGTGGCAATACATTAGGAAAGGCCCATATATCTGTCTGCAGGGCAAAGAAACATGTCATGTTTTCGCGTTGTTGCAGATAGGTTTGAGGACATGGTAGAGTCTGATCTGAACCTCGTTGAGAATCTCTCTATGCTGAATTAAATCGTCTGGTGCGTAGAAGAAGAAATCGTTCAACAAACAAAGCTGAAATGGTCATTGGCCGCCCCGGTGGCGCAGTGGTCTAAGCGATGGCCTCTGGTCATTCGTCCGAACGGAGTCCGGGTTCGAATCCCGGTGAGGCATGGATGTTGTGTTTATCTTACGGCACTGGCTCTCTCCTTTCCCTGGAACCAGTGACCCCAAATTAGGGACGGGCGACTGCTTATAGCCCATTGAGTTGCTCACGGTGGTCGTTAAACCTCCAATCAAAAAAAGAAAGAAATGGTCATTGCTTTAAAGGCAGTATGGCGGAACATATCGGCGGACATATAAACTGGTGGTGCGTGTTCCACGAAGACTAGAGGTCGTCATAAGCGACAAACGTTTCACTACACAATAATAAAACCCCAACGGACTGTTGCGCAGGTTTCACCCATTTCTTCCTCGGGTTTTTCTACTCAACGCATGTAAAAGTGTACAGAAATATAAGAATGTTTAGTGCAGCAATTTGTGCAGTAATTTCCAAGTGATATTCTAACAATATAATTTCAAAGAAGGAGAAGTAATTGGCAGCAATAATATAACTGAAACACTAATGCTATACAGTAAAATACTCTTCACAGCAAACTTTTTTTGACTGTTAACATAGAAAAAGATTTTCACGAGTGTGTCCAGGGTAAATGAAATAAGAAAGATCACACTCAAACCTTGGGTGCCGCCCCGGTAGAGCATTGGTCTGAGCGATGGCCTCTGATCATTCGTCCGAAAGAGGTCCGGGTTCGAGTCCCGGGTAAGGCATGGATGTTGTGTTTGTCCTACGGCACTGGCTCTCTCCCTTCTCTGGAACCAGTGACCCTAAATTAGGAACGGGCGACTGCTTATAGCCCATAGAGTTGCTCACGCTGGTCGTTAAACCTCCAACAAATCAATCAAATCTTGGGTGTCATCTTATTTCATTTAATCTTGCACATGTTTTTACTGGAATAATGTGAGGCAATGTAAAACTTATGTGTTTTTCAAGGTAGATATGGGCATCAATTATTTCTAATTCATCGTATCACCTAGCGCCTCCACACAATTCTTTAGGTTTCTGAGATAATGATTCACGGCCTGCTCCCCAGTTCATGGATGTTTTACCGTAAACGTGATAACGTAGTCCTCAGAAAAACATTCAGCTACGCTTACGGAGAAACTTCAATCGAATATCAGGTCAAATGCTGAACAAATTGCAGCCTAACATCGGTCTGCAATCTGATGATGGAAATCCGCACAGACAAATATACATACGTTTGTTTTGACGTAGGACTACGTCTAACTCCACTGATAGTAATGGGCGACCTGCCTGTGACAAAAATGGGCCCCAATTGAAATCATTATAGCGTTAAAAGCACGTGCCGAACACTAATCTTGTTAGCATATTCGTAAACAGCATGGAGACCAATTCGCATACTGCGCAATACATCGTGCGCGTGACGCTTCCCTCCCTCCCTGTGCACGGGGGAGATGATGCAATATTTCTGGGTGTGCCACCGCGTTTGACTCAGTCTATGTTGGCAACTGTGAGCGCAACACGACTGCGCGTGGTATCGTTTCAAAGCTCTCAACGAGATCTATTCAAATATACGAAGAACATTTCGCAGTGGTTTGAACTGAGCATTTAAAAAATTATTTTCTTGTGAAACGGTGAACACTTTTAACAATACGGCGGTTTATCTGGACAACCGTGGGTGCAAAGTGACTGTGAGTGGTATCGTTTTAAAGCTCCCAACACGATCTATTCAAATATATAAAGAACATACCACAGTGGTTTAAACTAAAAATATTTTTCGTGTGAACGAGTTAACATTTTCGACAATGCCGCGGTTTCCGCAGAATGAAGGCAAGCAAAAGTGGAGAAAATCAAAACGAGATGCAAGAGCAAGTAATGAATAATGTGAGAAGCCCAAGAAGACTGCAGCCTCACGAACTAGAGCGTATCGAGAATCATTTCAAAATCTAGCTTATTTCAACTTTCCGATCTGCAAATTGTAGTCCTATACGTCCCAAACTGACGGCTCAATCAGAACTGAGCGTACTTGTTCTTTTAGCAACTCTAACGGCTACGAGCAGTCGCCAGTACCTAATTGGGGCCAATGGTTCCAGGGAAAGGAGAGAACCAGAGCCATAAGACAAAAACAGCATACACGCCTTATGCGGGATATGAGCTAGGGCCCATCTCGGTGGGCTGCCCAGAAATCTACACATTTGACCCTTCAACCATCGGGGCTGCCCGCAGTCTAGATTAGGGCCGGATTAAGACCTTATTTGGCCCCTAGGCTAAGACATTTGTGTGGGTCCCAAGGCTAAGACATCTGAATGGGACCCCAAAAAAATTATGACGGGGAATTATTATGAAAACCGTTTAAACACGAAGCTATAAGTACTAAACCATCTGCGAAGTTTTCATAATAAGTCACTGTGTTGTTCATTGTTCTCACATGAGAATGAGTTAAACGCTTAAGATTTCTAGTTTTTGTCTTGGATTTTCTAATTATTTAGCATTGTATACTTTTCTTAGTGCATCGTTTTTGTTATGCAATGGGAAGCCCCAGGGGACTTCGACCATTAACGGTTCCAAGCACAAATTGGAGGTGTGGGTGGATAACGTGAAAAAGCTGAAACTCTTTCTCCGACCCCGCTGTACACAGCGACATGAAACTTTTGCCTTTGGTAAGTCACTGCCTTGAAATCTGTTCGTCTTTCAGCTCCTGTTTCAGGCCAAGTGGAAAGACCCCCCCCCTCTCTCTCTCTCTATCTCTCTGCCCTATCTATTACTGCCCCAGGCACTCTTCCTAGGCCCTTGATCATAGTGGGCCCCAAGACTATAGCCTCTATAGACCCCACTTTAATCCGGCCCTGGTCTAGATCGCTCGAGTAGATATCAAAGGGCAAAACTGTTACCGTCTAACACCTCTGTTTTATCGACTAACTGGAAAACTGAAATCTAATGCCCTTGAAGCAAGGACAAAACGAATGAACTCTATCGCCAATCTAAATGATGCTTGTTGACGATAGTGGCGTCAATCAGACTACAGTAATGCCTAATAACTAACAGCCCAGTGTCAATCAAACATCATTCCAGCTGCTGAACGAACGTCCAAAGTTTACAGTTGTGCCGCCAGTAATTTAAGACCGAAATATTGCTTTTCGGTATCTGCAGATTAAGCTGATATCGAGGGACAGCAATATGGCCTCAAATAAGTATCAAACGTCTGATATGTAGCGCCTAAACTACAGTCGAATTGAAAATAAACCGCAGCCGAAACTATATTTTTCAGAGTAACTCGGTAATGGGCCATGACTATGTCTGTGTGTGCTGGCATCATCGAATGCGCACGTTTCCTCAGGTCTCAAAACTTTTGAAATATGTTCACGTATAGTGATACAACAGGAAGCTTTACAGAGAGCAGAATACAGAGACGAAGTGTTAAAGAAGCAGCAGTCGATCTTCGGGCGAGCACAAGCGTATCCACAGCGATGCGAAAAGCCGAAATAAAATGAAAACAGCGACAGAAAGACTGCTAAATGACGACAAATAGTGATCTGATGAAGATTAAAATTGAAACAGCTGATTCTCACAACTGAATCTGACGTTGAACATCCCGTTCATTGGACAACTGGTAAATCGGTACTTCCGCGTAAAATGGATTGTAAACTACCAGAACACAGCTGCACAATGCGGAGGAATTTCTGGACTGTGGGAAAGTTTTCTGTCCAGAATTAAATTTACCAAAAAGAATAGCTTTTCTGATATTTTTCATAGCTATTGTTTGTGCAAGGAACATCATTTCTGCCATGCTACTTCTCTTGCCTCGAATGACAATAGTTGCGCAAACTTCCATACTTTAAACTACGAGTAGAGATAGTTTTTTTATAAGCTTGGGGATTTTATTTTTCCTCCACGAAGCCCATTTCCACCGTCTTCCCTTTATAAACTCTGTTGTTCATCTTGGAATCCTAAAAAAAAAAAAAAAAAAAAACTGCGAACTAACATAAACACCGGCCAAACTCCATTATTCGACCGTCTCCCAAATGATCGATGACCATGTTAAATGTCACCCGCGCTACCGCACAATGTGAGTAACAATCGACTTTATAACCACGCAGGAAGTACTTTCATTTTAGATAAAAAAAAAATAATAAATAAAAAAAGTCCTTTTGACGCGCACCCTTTTTCTTCGCGTGTATACAAGTATGACCACAATCCACTGCAAGCTCCAAAACTTAAGACTCGCAATCTTTTGTTGTGGACACTTCATATTTTACTTTACTGGAAGTAAATAACATTACTGAAACATTTTCTGTGTTTACCAACAGAAATGATACGAACGCACACAGGATGAGAAACAGAAAATTTATTCTATGCTTGGTTTTGTTACAAGGAGAACTAATTTTACTTTAATCAGAAAGAAATGCACTATATTGACAAAAGTCACTGGACATCTAGAAGAGAAACACAACATATCATTTATTGACATACATTAGTACGTTGTCGGTCCACTTTTGGTCTTAATACACGCACTGAGACATGCTTTCGACAAGGTTTTAGAACACAGCGATAGGTATGCGCTTCCATTCGGTAGATAAGGCTGTCGTTAACTGTTGCTTTGTAGTAGTAGGCCTTGGTTCCAAACTTTTTATGTGGCGCTCTAACTCATTCCATAACTGCTCTATGGGATTAAGATCAGGACGGCACTGTGCTGACCAGCCCACACACGATACGGAATTATCGTCAAACCACGCCGTAACAGCCCTTGCTTTATGGCTCGGTGCATTATCCTGCCAGCACCAACAAGGCTCGCTTCTATAGTATTGCCACAGAGTTTGTAGGGAATAATTTCACAGAATATCGAGGTAGATGTGCTGATTTTCTTTGGTCTTCCGGTATGTTTTGCTGCTTGAGGCACGCCAGGTGTCTTCCACTTACTTATAGTATTGCCACAGAGTTTGTAGGGCATAATGTCACAGAATATCGAGGTAGATGTGCTGGTTAACTGGTTTGTCCACGATAACCAATGGGCCGGGACCATATCACGAAAAACAACCCCACACAAGTATACTGCCAGCTCCAAACTTGACCATAGGGACAGTACACTGTGGTAAATAGCGTTCCCCCGGCTGCCGCCATACCCACACACAGACATAAGACTGATGGATCGTGTATCTGGATTCATCAGTCCATAGGACCCGTTTTCATTGATCTACGGTCCACGATAAATGTTCTTTACACCATGCTAAACGACGAGTAGCATTCCGAGTGGAGATGAAAGGCTTGTGAGCAGCCGCACGACCACGGTAACCCACGGAATGAAGTTCTCTGCGAATGGTACGTGTGAATACCGAGGTTCCAGCATTTCTACCCACCTGTACACGGAGGTCTTGTGTAGCACTCCCTCGATTAGCTGTAACGACACTACTGAGGCTTCGGCGTCCCCAATCGCTGATTTTCTTTGGTCTTCCGGTACGTTTTGCTGCTTGAGGCACGCCATGTGTCTTCCACTTACTTATTCAGTACATCCAAAACAGTTGACTTGGGTATGTTTAAACGCCGCTCGGTTTCACTTATGGACAACCCACTAATATAACACCGAACAATCTTTCCTTTCTCAAAGTCAGTTCTCTCCCGCCGCGACATTTTCACTCAACCTCGCAGTGCGATATGATCGCGGTCAGCTGCAGGCTTGTTTTTATACCGTTTGCAGCTGTTCCGCGCATCTTAACAATGCAGCGGATCCGTTCACTTGCTTTTGAAAAGGTGTCCGATGACTTTTGTCAATATAGTGCATATGAGTACATTAATCATGTAATGCGAGGTTGAATATTTGGCTCCCCCATATATTCAACCTCGCATGGTTACATTTCTGAGGTTACATTTCTGCAATTTTAAGTATTAGAATCGTATTTTTAACGTAAGGCAAACACTTATATTGTTTCTGACGTCGAACTTAATTTATAATATCAAGTTAAACCTGACATATACTAATGTTCTCTCTCTCTCTCTCTCTCACTCACTGTCTCTTTGCCAGACTTAAATAATGCGATCAAAATATCAAATCGCACTCAGAGAATGGATTTAAATGTTCATAACGAGGACCTTATTTAAATGTATCTGGAACCAAACTGTCCTGGTTGAAGTCATTCGAAAATATGAATAACACGAGCAAAATAACAATTTATGCAAATACGGAATGGGTTAAGTAAATAAAATTATTGATTATGTTACGTGCGACGAATTAACCCCTTGTTTTAGGGTACGTCGGCTGTACAAAATGCAATATTTTATGTAATTTACATACACTGAGTGAATTATAACCCCCTCCTTCCATACGAAACAGGGAGAGCCAAGTAGACGCCGTTGACAGGACTGTAGTGTAGCTCTCGCAAGCTCGCTGTAATCGGAGATTTAGTCATGTGAGCCAAAGTGTGAGTGTTTAAGTCCAGGGGTGAGATATATATCACAGGGTTTCAAAAGAGCATGACTGTAAGCACTACAGCGTAAGGTTCTTCAATGTTGGAAACGACACGCCACACCGGATACTGACAGCCACGTGTTCAGTGAATGGCTTCAGACTAGTGAAGTCACGATTCGATGACAAAACAGTCAAATAAGCAACAAAACCGTGCTATTTGTGTGAAGCAAAGTTTGCAGCGCTTCCTAGCAAAGGCTCAGCGAGAGATCACAGCATTACAGTGTTGATGTCGATTTACAATATAGCGAGTGCAAGCAGAAACAATGCGCTAAACTCTTGCACGTACGGAGTTCTAGATCCAGAGGCCAACATGACATCACCTAAGAGCATAATCACTAGAGACTATGGTTCTAGAAACATGAACAATCGGTAACATACAAAATCTTCTCATCCGATGAGCTGAAAGTTTCACGGATGAACATCGTGTGTAAAGAAAACTGGATTCTTCCTGACCTGTGGCAACCATACCGGATATCTTTTCCTCTTCCAAATTAGAGCGCCGGTTGCGGAATTTTTTATTGTGTGCCAGATATTAACAGACTAATTGAACTCATCCTGAATACTGCAGGATGATAATGCACCGTGCCCTGGACTGTCCCGAGATTGTTCAAGGAGCAGACGGAGACCATAAAAGCATCTTTGCTGTTCACAGAGTTTACCGGATATCAATCTCACAGAAAACTTGTGGGACACGATTTGAAAAGTACTGATACTCAATTGTCCTTCATTTACGAAATATAGGAAGCCTTGCTAACAGCGTAGCTTAAAGATCTATTCTGATGTCTTCGAGCATCAAACGGAGTACTCTATATTATCAAAAATATTCGGATACCAAAATGTTTTGGGACAAATGGCTTTATTATTGCAATTAGTCGTTAGTCGGTCCATATTTTGCTTTAATGACAGCGGCAACACGTCGGGGCATAGTATCAACCAAATTTCAGTAGATCTCGATAGGAATAGCTCTCCATTCGTCCGGCAAAACTGCTTCCAGAGTGGAGAGCGAAGACGGTCGTCGTGGTCGATTTCGTATCCCTCGCTCCAGTTCATCTCAAAGATGTTCTTGGAACTAAGATCAGACTCTAAGTAGGCCAGTCCAACAATTCCACCTTATTTTCAGGAAACCAGTCTTTCACACTCCGTGCAGTGTGGAAGGAGCCCGATCGTGTTGGAAGAGACAACGGGCACTTCCGTAATACTGCCACATTGTTTGTAGGGGCAGAATTATCCACAACGTCGAGGTACACTTTATAATTCATGGCTTTGGGGTATAATAATCTGTTGGCTTGGTTTATTTTCGTGTATTGTGTGGGATGTCAAGTTATCAGAAGAATCGTTGTTTGCAGGTTCCTGTCATTGCAACAGGGAAACAAATAAATAAGAGAGTTAAACAAATTGAATGTTATGACAGATGTTTTCTTGCGCACATATCTTTATTCATCAGATCGGGGGGGAAGCAAATATTGGAATATTAGTTGGTCTGATTGAATAGTAAATACTTCCAGCAGATTGATCGATATCTCGGCCACATTCCTCCGTGTAATTCCCGCTAAAATCTCTTTCAACTTCGTGCCGTGCAAAAGTGTTTTTCCTGCCCTGTGACCGAGCAAGATCCTTCCTACTTCTCCCTTCAAGATCTCCAAGAAAACTCTCAGTTTATGACTCCTATCGATTCCATTCCCCTACACGATCTGTCCCCTAGATGCTCTTGATGTAAGTACTGTTAATTGCCTACTCCCATTGTCCCTGGCGGGCTTTGAGATAAAGTTCGACGACGGGGGAAAGGGGTGTCCTTTTATTCGTGGGAGGTCCCATGGTCGACAAAAGAATGAGCTTTCAGGATCTGTTGAGTGCCTTTTTAACAGAGGGGGAATTCTCTAGCTGTCACTGGCACACAAAATAACAAAAGTTACAATTTAAATAAAGTTTAAATATTTCCATATGACAAATCAATGGCTTATGTGTGTTCCCTCTGTTCCTTGAACAATCTCGGGACAGTCCAAGGCACGGTGCATTATCATCCTCCAGTTTCGGGATGAGTTTCAATTGATTTTTTAATATCTGGCATATGGAGTTGTTTTCCCATCCACGAAAAACAACTCCATACTATGACGGAGCCTCTGTCGAACTTAACAGCTGGAAGAACACTGTTCAAAGGAAATTATTCGCCAGGCTATCGTCAAATAGAAACACGCTCATCAGATTGGAAGGGTGAAAAGCGTGACTCATCGTTCCAAAGAACAAGTTTCCTGTTGCCCACAATCCAGGAACAACGGGAGATACACCACTTCAAACGACCGTTTGTATTCACGGTAGTGATGTGTGGCTTGTGTGGCGCAGCTCTACCATAATAACCCACACAGTGCAACTCTCTGCCGATGGAAATGAAATGCTTGTAATGGCTCGGCAAGCATTTCCTACTTCAGCAGCGATAGAAAAGGCAGAGGAAGAATAGAATTTCTTAACATTTCTTACCATGGCTGTTCTGTCAAGTTCCGTCAGTTTCTGCGACTTTCCTAAATGTTTCCTTGGTGTAGTCCGTCTTGCTTCTATCGCTTCATGACATTACTTACAGTCGATTTTAGTATGTTTAGTTCAGCTGCAATGCTCCTTATGGAAACGTTACTCAAATGACATCCTATGACCAGTCCACGCTGGAAGTTGGAAAGCTCACGTCCACGCGGCACATCCCCGTCAAAGTTACTGATAACATTACATAATATCTCAGCTTTATGTTCGTAGCTCTCTACTCACAACACATCTTCCTGTGCAACAGTTCTTTGCACTTATGCAAATATTTGGTATTGTCCGAATACTTTTGATAATAGTGATAGGCTGTGAGCTCCTATCAATGCGAAATATGAGTCAACATGATTTATTTGGTAGATGGTCCTAATCCATCGATCATTTGCTCTACATATTATCACAAATTCTTTACCTGATACAGACACAGATTCAAAACAGAAAATTGTACAAAATATTTCCTATATAACTCTCTCCAGTTGCCAGTCATGTTTTACTTCTTAGAATAACTTCGAAACGTTTTGGCATTATGGATTTAAATGTGCAGACGATTTAACTCCGCACTTTGACAGTGCGGCAAATGCAGATGCCCTGTCGGTGTACAGATGTTCTGTTGATACACTTTGATATTGCTGCTTTCGGATGTAAATGTCAGCTCATATCTGCTTAATGTGTAATAGTAAATATCTCAGAGTTTCTGCCTCAGTCGCATGACGGAAATAGTTTATTTTATTGTGCCTTAAGTCAGTTGCAGCACGACAGTGAATTGTCTCATTATGCTTTGACTCAACAACAGCAACGGATCATTCACTGTGCTTAAAAGAAATGAATATTTATTTCATTGCGCTTTGACTCAGCCGAAGGACTGCAGTTAATGTTAAATAACTCTTTAAAGCAACTGAATTGCTTCGGAAGGAGAGTTAAAAAAAAATGCTTCGGGAAGAAAGTCAACTCCGCAGGATGGCAATGAATGTTTTCTTTTAATTTGGCTCAGCCAGTGAACTACAGTAAGTGTGTTACGCTTCAGCACAGTGAATGCTTCATTGTGCTTTGCTGCTGCTTCTGGAGGACAATGAATGTTCTATTGTTCTTTGCTTTTGCTTCAAAAGGACAGTTAATGTAATTCACCTCAGCTACAGGACAGTGAATGTTTCATTGTGATTTGACTCAATAGCAGGACAACAGCGAATGTTCCACTGTGCTTTGCTCCCGCTGCTAGAGGACAATGAATGTTCCGTTGTGGTTTGCTTCTGCTTCAAGAGGACAGTGTATGTGCTTCGCCTCAGCTACAAGAAGGTTAATGTTCCATTGTGATTTGGCTCTGTGATTTGGCTCAGTAGCAGGACAACAGTGAATGTTTCTTTGGTTTTTGCTTCTGCTGCTGGAGGACAGTGAATGTTCCATTGTGGTTTACTTCTGCTGCTGGAGGACAGTGAATGTTCCATTGTGCTTTGCTTCTGCTTCAAAAGAACAGTGAATGTGCTTCGCCTCAGCAGCAGGGCAGTGAATGTTTCATTGTGATTTGGCTCAGTAGCAGGACAACAGTGAATGTTTCATTGAGTTTTGCTTCTGCTGCAGAACACAGTTAGCTTTTCATTGTGATACAGCATAATTGCAGGGCTTCTGTTCAGTTTCAAAGGAACTTCTGAGCTCTTACATCGTGAGAAAGATTTGTGTTTACGCGTTCCCGAAAATTCTTGCGGGATGACAGAAAGGTATGTAGTGCATTATGTGTTTCTGTTTTCCTTGGGGATGGTGAATGAGGGTTAGATTAAGAGTAAATACGCTAACATCCCAATGAGAATCAAAATAGGAAAAAGTCTTCCATTCTTAATCAAAGTGCACTGGGTTTAGGGGAAAAGGAAGAACAAAAATCGATCAGTAAACCCAGCGGCCATGCCTTTCCGGGCACGAGTCCAATCTCTTTATTTACAGGAGAAAATTACGAGACGTTAATGTAATGAGGGTAATTAAAATAATAATAGTAATAATAATAATATTTTTAAAATATTAGCCTGTTTGATCTTCACATCTATTTAGCTGCCACCATCACAAATTATGTTTAGAAATTCTAAGTTTTGCGTTTTCAAACTGGCTGGCTATTTTATGGATGAAATCAGACGCATGTCAAGTTTTTTCCAAGGGGCAACAATGAAAATTTGCATATATCTGATATTCATAGGATTTATTGTAACTATTATTATTTGGATAATCAAATTAAAAATTAGTTTCTTTAATAAATCTCTTTACAGTTTTGATCTCAATTGAAAACAACTCGTGTCATATGCTTTCGTAGACAACGGTGGGTAATTTTGAAAACACAAAAAATAAAATGAAAGCCATGCAGTGTAATGTTACTGCTGCTTTAGCCGCATTTCGGATAGGATCTTGACTGACGATTTCGTTAAAAATAAACAGTATTTTCTATAATTTGGAATGCTGAGTTTCGCTTTTAACATTATGATCAGTGTAGCGGCAATTATCCAGGCAAAAGCTCAGTGACAAAAAAAAAAAAAAACTATTTCATCAATAAGAATTTTTATGTTTTCTTTCATTCAAATTCCGTAATTTTTCATTTAAGATATGCCGTAATATTCGTTTTCCAACTTTTAGGTAATCTTTTGAAAGGCCTAAGTTTGAAGAAACAATCTGCCGCGAAGTCTAAAAGAACTTCAAATCATTAAGAACCATTTTCCATTCTTAAGAGTATTACACTACGATATGGTTAAATTCCACAGCTTATAATAATCACGGTAAAACAGGCCCCTATCATCATCATATTTTTGCAAAACCTCTCATTTTCTCTTAATATGCGCCAAAGTGCATTCACTTACTAAAGACGAAAAGTAAATGCACGCGATTCAGGGTAAGAAAGAAGGAGTCTGTTAATTAATGTGTAATGTGTTGTTAGATAGTCTATAGTGTTTTAATATTTAAAAAAAATCTATATTTTTGAGATAATTTGTTGAAACAACAGTCACTTCAATAGTAAATGCTTAATACTAACGCTTAGACAACCACTGATTGTCTCAAGGATCGATACAACAAGAAATGGGACTTACAAAGAACTTGTTTATTCGTCGTCTTGGTTTTTGACTTCCAACATGCAAACACAGTTCCTCTTTGAACAGCTAAAATAGCTTCGCTGACTGAATCACATTGTTAATCTCGTTGATAAAAGTTATTCAGCATACAGGTTATTGCCGTGGACGCCAAGAGATTGAATGAAGATTGCATGGACTCCAGAAGATATCAGATGATTGCAAGTTTCCTATGTTTTTGGAGCGAGGAAGAAAAACAATCGGTTTAACACGCATATACTGTATAACCTACAGTTCTCTGAATTGAAGAAAATATTAATATGGCAAAACGCTTGTTACTTCTAGCGGGGAGTGTGGTATTTAGAATTCTTTTGTCGGTTTATTTCCCGTTCAAAACTCGCGCCATTTATCTCCTTCCACTACAGCCTGGAGAGAAAAGCGTTCTACACCGCCAGAGCTCTTAACTTCAACTATAAATTCTCTTTTCTCTGTACTTTGGAGGAAAATGGTTACATTGTAAGATCCTCGACGCAAGGAGTTTGTTCATTGGTGGGAGTAGGTATCTGTTTTGACAACCGGAGGAAAATTCTCTTTCTCATGCGGACACATACCATGAAGTCGCAGGTGACTATTGACCAATATATCTCTTTCGCTGCCTTGGCAATACCTTCTCTATGAAAGCTCGTCCCTTCTAATTGAGGAAATGGGGGATGCAAGCATCTCTTCTCTAATGATTCTTGAAGGTCACCTAGAAGAAGATCCATTTCCCGATAAAACTGTTAAGCGTATTTTCTGAAGCCAAAATGTTTCGTGATTTTCGAGTTGTATAATTCCAGCAGTTATTTCATAATATTAATAATACTAAAAAATGTTCATATAACACCAGGTGATCAAGATTACATATGGTCCAAATTCAGAAGTCATCTTACGTTCATACCATCACACACTCTTTATAAGATAACATATCTTATCAAGATAGCAAACCGTCCAAATTCAAATAGTAAGTCATCTACCGTTTGTACCATCACGCACTCTTCAAGATAACATATCTTATTAAGATAACATACCGTCTAAATTCAAATAGTAAGTTATCTTACGTTTGTACCTTAACACGCGGCGTGGTTTTTTATTTGCCTTCGACTCACTGTCAATTGTGGCGAAAAATGTTTGGAAATTAGTGAAAGTTGAAGTGCCGTCCAGAAAGAAATGTAACGAAGAAGTAACATAATTTGCGTAAGAACAGATACTCAAAAAGAAAGGTTAATTTATAGTTTGCTTCATACGTCTTGTTTTGTGTCATGTGCTGTATAAAGTTCATCGTTTTAAAAATGTTCCGATGTAGCGGTCTGCAAGAAAAGATATCTTCTAAGTCCTTTTATTCTCCATTTCGTAATATCACGAACTGGTCTGTTGGTTCTATTGAACCCCTGATTTCTTTTTGTAACACAAACACATTCACATGTGAATAAAAACACCCTCTTCTATCGAAAACATACTTCTGAGAAAAATAAATAAAAAGAAGCGCATTAGCTTTAAAAAGAAAAACTACATGTTGCAAAAGACATACATATTTTAAATTCCTTCTTTAATTCAACTTTTCTTTGATGAAGAATAAATACCTTATTCTGAAGAAGTTTCCTCTAGATCCAAGGTCTACTAAAATTCAAAGCTACAATAGAGAATTTTATTTTTCAAGTCGGGACCTAAGGTTTAGGCTACGGTTTTCCAAGATGATAAGATGGGAGGGAATGTAGTTTACTGCCTCAGAGCTCATCCCCCTTCCCCAGTGCCTTTCTCTCTCACTCTCTCTCATCTCTTCTCTTTTTCCTGCATCACGACAACCACGCAGCGCCTCTTTTAGCAGAGTTAGGGGGAAGATGGGAGGGCGACCTTCCAGCAACAATACTTTTATTAAACATGGCTAACATTAATTAAAGCAGCAGACATCTGCGGACGGTTACCAAGGAGACGGCGGGGTCCCTCTGTTTATGTTTCGTGCGTGGACAAACAGAGGCGAGCGGCTAGGTAAACACGGACCAGATGAAGCGCTGTTTTCTTAGATGCATTTGTTGTTCTTGGCAGCAAAGAGCAAACACACTGCCATCAGCAGGTTCTCTCCCACCCCTCCCGTCCTCCCTGCACCACAGCTTTCCGATTTTCCATCCAAACGCCGTCCCCCGACACCCACCCTTACCCCTTTCCACCCTCCAGCTCTTAGGCATCCTTACGAATTGTTACCTCCCCACCACCACCACCCGCTGTGATGCCCCCGCTTTCGTCCGAATTGCCCCACGTTACGTCTTCACGACCAGCGGATGTTTTCTAGCGGAGGGGGATCGGAATAGCCCGGATGAAGATGTTCACAGGGTCCTGCTTCTGGGTAAACATCACGTCTGTTGGGTGCCAGATTGTAACCATGGTAACGAAAACACACATGCACACACACACTAAGCACCCATGGTCGAACTTTGGTCTTTCTTACTTTCGTTTCTTCCTGAAAGCCACTTCATTTTTTCTCGGCTCATTTCCGGACATTCATTACAATAACTTGTCCCAAAGAAAGAATAAACTACGAAAAACAATGTATGTACCCAAAAATTAATGCCATCTTACATCCTTTTCTATTCTTTTCAGACGCAGTTTCTTTGGCAAATTTTCGCTGGAAATCCTCTTGCGCTCTCTGACAAAAAGCTTAACGAACGGGACAATCGATTTTCTGCGGTCAAGAACGAATAAGATATAATTAGACGCAGGTAAAATAATTTGCTGATACAGACAAGCTGGGGAGACAGCAAATAAAACTCCACTTCGGTAATGCTGTGTTCACAAAAGAATTCCAGAATTGAAGATTTCACATCAGGTTAGAAACGATGTGCGAAAATCAGTTTTGCTCAAACTTAGAGAAGTTTTCAAAGAATTGTGCGGTTATTACGCTTCTGCCGGAATGCATTAAAAATGCGCACCTGTTACGTTATTACTTCCTGAAATATTTTTAAAGCACATTTTAAAATATTTTAAAGCATATCAGTCTGCACCGTTATAAATTCCGTACGAATCATTACTTTTAATTAGCGTAAAGTGCTGAAAGTGACAGTTAATCGATTTATGCTATTCCAAAAAATATCATGACAAAATTATCTGCTTATCTCTCTTCATACAGCCAATATGTTCAACAAAGGACGCACAAGAACGGGATCTCAAGTTTCATAAACGAGTTCAAAAAGACTACTGGGAGAATTATTCTGTGAAATGCTTTATTCAGTGCTTTTCAGAAAATAAAACGTACTGGCACAAATTGACTTGCTAGTTAAGGATGCTCTGCGTTGGCTGGGCAGTTACGATCCCAGCTTCTCACGTGTCGGTTTCGTGTCTGAGGATACTCGTATTGCCTTCGAAAGTATCTCTATGTATTTCACACATCAGCAAGAATTAATTTATGTACTCCAGCAGTAATAAAACAGTGACTATATCATTTTTAAATGGCACAACTTATTCCGTGATTTAACTTTTACGTAACTTTTATTATACGACTTCCGGGCTCAGGATGCTCTTTCGGGGATGGAAAGTTACGACGCCAGCTTCCCACCTAAAGGGCCGAGTTCGAGTTTGAGGATACTCGGGCCTTAAACTTAGAAAATAACTTTATATGTTTCATATATCAGCAAGCATTAATTCATATGCTCCAGTAGAAATAAAACAGCGACCATACCACTTTTAAAATGGCAATTCATTCCGTGCTTTAACTTCTTAAGACCATTTAGACAGGACCTACGGTAAATGAATCAGATCAAAATGCTATCGATCCTGCTTCCGACCAGGAGGTGCATCTGGTCTTCGGTGTGACTTCACAACAGCATGATCAGTTATTATTACTGCTTTATTGTTTGTTTCTGGGTTTAACAACCACAATTAGTAAATCACAGAAACACAAGTAGTCGCTATCTCTAATTTAGGACCAATGGCTCCAGAGAAGAGACAGGCGAAAGCATGATCCGTTCTTATTACTGCTTTATTGTTTGTTTCTGGGTTTAACAACCACAATTAGTAAATCATAGAAACACAAGTAGTCGTCGTCTCTAATTTAGGACCACTGGCTTCAGAGAAGACAGCATGATCAGTTATTATTACTGCTTTATTGTATGTTTCTGGGTTTAACAACCACAATTAGCAAATCATAGAAACACAAGTAGTCGCCGTCTCTATTTTAGGACCACTGGCTCCAGAGAAGACACAGACAAAAGCATGATCAGTTATTATTACTGCTTTATTGTTTGTTTCTGGGTTTAACAACCACAAATAGTAAATCATAGAAACACAAGTAGTCGCCGTCTCTAATTTAGAACCACTAGTTCCAGGGAAGAGACAGAGCCATCAGACAAACGCACAACGCATGCCGCATCGGAACGCGAACCTAGACCTATCTCAAACGAACGGTCAGAAGGCAGGGCCTCAAACCACTCGGACTACGAGGAGAACGAAGTAGTACTGACTGAACGGCGGCCTTTTTTTATTATTATCTTTTTATTCCACTGACTTTTATTAGAGAAAACAGGTAGCGGCATTTGTTGTTCAAAAGTCACATATCGTTCTGGAATTATTTAGAGCGAATCGTATCCCATTTATTTTATATTATTGTTATTCGTTACAGGACTGAATGATGTTTTATATGAATCAGCAAGAAAGCTCAGTTATCACGCGAGAAATGTGCAGAAATATGCGCTAAATCTGTGAATTATAAAGCTCTATTTCTATAACTATCATTTAAGTGATGCTTGAAACAAAGCAATAGAACATCCAAGTACCGATAAAGTGGTGTTAAGCAAAGGAGTACACAACCAAGAAAAAACTATGCAGACAAATTTGGTGCAAAAAATTAAAAAAAATAAAAAGAAGAAGAAGAAATACACTTCATTTGTCTGCATAGTTTCCTCTTCTTCTTCTTCTTTTTTTGTTGTTGTTGTTGTTGTTGTATTTTATGCTTACCTTTATTGGAATCCCGGTTATCATCGGCATCAAGTAATAGTTTTTGAAGCTTTTCGTAATAGCAGATCAATTGTATGTGTAAGGAAGAAGTGCAAATTGAGAAAATTGAACAATGTCGTCGATCTTATTTCCCGGAGATATGTATAACACAATCGATAGGAAAGTTTGTCCTTTAGGCATCGTACATTCAGAAGAAACTATTTATCTTACAGAAACTCCGAGCCCTGAACTTTGAAGAAACATAATACTACTGTCGGGAAAGATGAATAGCGTCAAAATGCATTTTTGTAATGGCTTTTATCACTTTTAGCTTGAGGTTCTTGTAATTTACCCAGACTACAATCAATGGGATATGGTTACGTTTATATAAAACGCTCCCTATCTTCTGATTCAAGGCTTCTTGAATTGGAAGAGGAACTACAAAGGATCAAGTGGGACATCGTGGGGCTAAGTGAGGTAAGGAGAAAAGGAGAAGATCTCATCGAACTGAAAAGTGGACATCTCTTCTACTATCGTGGGACAGATACTGGCAGAACTAGTGGTGTTGGATTTATAATAAACAAGAAACTGAAGGATAAAGTTGTAGAAGTTGAAAGTTCCTCTGACAGAGCTGCAAGACTTGTTATCCAACTCTCGAAAAGATACCAGGCTCAGATTATTCAAACTTATGCACCCACCACAAGTCATCCTGAAGAAGAAATTGAAGAATTTTATGAGGAAATTTGTCGTCTAAATAATAAAGGTAAGCAGCACTTGAAAATAATTATGGGAGATTTCAATGCAAAAATAGGGCAACGGCAACAGAATGAAACTTCAGTAGGTAAATTCGGTCATGGCAACAGAAACCAGCGTGGAAATACTCTCGTTGAGTTTGCAGAGGCAGAAGGGTTTTTCATCTTGAACTCCTTCTTCAAGAAAAAGCCACACAGGAAATGGACATGGAGACATCCAAATGGGACGACAAGTGAAATTGATTTTATTATGTGTAACAAAAAATTCGTCATAGAAGACTGCAGTGTGCTAAACAAGTTCAACACAGGTAGTGACCATAGATTGGTGAGATGTAAGATGCACCTCAACACTAAACTTGAACGTGGCAAGCTCATAAGACAAACAAAATCTATTGACATAACCAACCTTAAAAAACACCATAATACCTTCAAGTTAGAACTGAAGAACAGGTTCTCTGCTTTAGAAGGCCTAACATCGGAAGAAGTGGATATTTCGGAAGTTAACAGAAAAGTAACCAAAGCTCTTATGGAAACAGCAACAAAATTAGCTGGGTCTAAGAACAAGTTGCATGTGAACAAATTATCAGGAAAAACCAAAATGTTGATGCAAAAAAGAAGAGAGATGAGGACAACTAAAGAAGATGTGACTTCCAAAGTGGAATATATAGAGCTATGCAAGACAGTAAGAAAAAGTATCACTGAAGACGTAAGGAAATTCAACTGTGAACTAGTGAGGAAAGCAATTGAAAACAACCAAAGCCTAAAATTGGCAAAGGGACATCTCAGTAAGGGAAGAAAACAGATTATGGCACTGAGAAAAGAAGATGGTTCTGTAACAAGAAATAGAAGCGAAATTTTGACAAGGGTGAAAGATTTCTACTCCAAATTATATGAAAGGGATGATACATGCACTCCAGACATCATGAAAGGTACCAGTACCAGAGTTCCTCCAGTCCTTCCAGCAGAAGTTGCACATGCAATCAAGAACATGAAGCGAGGAAAAGCTCCAGGAGAAGATGGAATTACTGTAGACATCATACAAGAAGCAAGTGGAGAAATCGAAACAGTACTTGCCCAAATTTTCACTCGATGCCTTAATGAAGGAAAGATTCCTGAGGATTGGAACACCGCTACAATGATCCTGCTACATAAGAAAGGTGACATTGAAGATCTCGGAAACTACAGACCTATCAGCCTCCTATCAGTAGTTTATAAAATCTTCACTAAAGTTCTTTCACACCGCTTGAAGGTAACACTGGACATGGCTCAACCGAGAGAACAAGCTGGATTCAGGAGTGGCTACAGCACAATAGATCATATCCACGTGCTGAGAGAACTAATTGAAAGAGCGAGGGAATATGAACTTCCATTGTGCCTGGCTTTTATCGATTATGAAAAAGCCTTTGATTCGGTGAAACCATCAGCAGTTACAATGGCTCTGAAAACCTGCGGTATTGAAGATGCATACATTAATATTATTAATAACATCTATGAAAATGCAAGTGCAAAGATTCGGCTGTTTGAAAATACAACACACGTAAAAATTGGAAAGGGAGTGAGGCAAGGTGACACCATATCTCCGAAGCTCTTTAATGCCACATTGGAGGGTGTTTTTCAGTCGCTGAGCTGGGAAAGCAAGGGGATAAAGATTAATGGAGATTATCTAACCCACCTTCGTTTTGCTGATGACGTAGTCATTTTTGCAACTACCCCATCAGAGCTGCAGAGTATGATCCAGGAACTTGCTGACAAGAGTAAAGAAGTGGGATTAAAAATGAACTTTCAGAAGACAAAAGTGATGTTCAATGCTTTTACAAGAAATGAAGATTTATCGATTGATGGAGAAAAGCTGGAGATAACAGACACGTACGTTTATCTTGGACAGCAGATATCAAGTGAGGGTCACATTGATGAAGAAATTAATCGGCGTACAAAACTTGCCTGGAGAGCTTTTGGAAGAAACAGCATAATTTTCAAGAGCAATATGCCATTATGTCTTAAAAGAAAAGTGTTTGATCAATGCATCCTTCCAGTGCTTACGTATGGTGCAGAGACGTGGACCTTAACTAAAAGAGACATACAAAGGCTGCAGACAACTCAAAGCAGCATGGAGAGGTGCATGCTTGGTGTAACCAGGAGAGATAAGAAGAGGAACTCGTGGATCCGAAAAATGACAAGAGTGGAAGACATCATGATCAGAGTTAAATCCCTGAAATGGCAATGGGCTGGACATACTGCCAGAAGGACAGACCATCGATGGACAGGTGAAATTTTAGATTGGATTCCAAGGGACAGGAAAAGACCCAGAAGAAGACCACATGGGAGATGGGTGGATGAAATTCGAAAGTATGCAGGGGTGACATGGAGGAGACTGGCACAAGACAGACCGTTGTGGAGGAAACTTGGGGAGACCTTCGTCCAGCAGTGGATTGATAATGGTTGACAATGATGATGATGATGATGATGATGATATAAAACGTGATTAAATAATTTTTGCCGATAGTTCAGCAAAATATATTGGGAAATTACCTGTTGTTGTGCCACTACATGGGACAGCATGCGGCAAAATCATATTTCAACAACGGTTTCGGCAATGACGCATGGTTATCCATTTTCGTTACATAGAATTCTTTTACTTGAGATTTACTTTACTCTTGTCGGGAAAGATGCACAGGAACAAAAAACTTTATGTCTACTTCTGTTTTACTGAATCATTATGAATACAGTTTTGCAGAACGTGAATATCTGAAACTGATATGATGTGACGGCCAGAAAACTGGTAAATTTCGACAAAACGGCAAAAGTTAAAAGAAAGATACAACCTAGCGTTCACGCTGTAAACCACCCGTTTATCAATACCGCTGACATACATCCACTTTATCAGGTCTCGGCTAAGAAAGAAAAATATAAACCCCAAATTTTGCATTACATTGCATACATGCAAGAGGAAATTAGTCACGGGTTAACGGGCCGACAATTTCTTGCGGGTCAAACGGGTAGGGTAAAAGGTGTTCCTGACCCGATTTCGACCCGCTTTTATTTCCTTTTTTTTTTTTTTTTTTTTTTTTGGAAGAGAAAAAAATATTCCTGTCTCTTTCTAAAGCAACGGAGATTTCCACCGACCAACGATACTTGCCTTGCGTTTGTTTTCAGTGCGATTGTCCGGAGCAAGATACTGGCAAACGCCTGTCGCCTGCTGCTCTGGTGATTCACACTTTTACACTCTGCGTGTCACAGTGTCACATTCTAAGGCTGAGAGCTACTTTTCACATCGCATCTTTTGCATTGATCATTCAGGGGTTTTCGTTTGACGCGCTAACATCCCATTCCACTACATGTCGTGTCGGAATTAGTGCCTTATTTATTAATATGGATGAATTTAATATTAAGGAGATTGAAAAAGACGTTAAAGCCAACAAATACGTGCTTGTTTAAAACAAAAAGGAAAAGAGTGAATGCTGGAAGTTGCTCATTAAGAAACCAGGAAATGTTTCACAGCATTTTCTGGTTTCTTAATGAGATGAAACAACTTCCAGCATACATCGAATCTGGTAAAACCATCCCTGCAAGGGCCAACTGCCGTCGACAACAACGTGTGGATGAGCGGGGTCATCGTCGGCTAGCTCGCATTGTAACAGCGGATAGACGGTCCACAGTGCAAGAAATCGCTCGGCAATTTAACGCTGGTGCACAAAAACGTGTAAGCAGCCACACCATCCAAAACCATCTCCTCGCTATGGGGTACAGAAGCAATCGTCTCACGAGGGTACCGCTGCTGACCGAACATAGCAAGGTACAAATGTTAGCATGGGCGCGGGAGCATCGCCACTGGACCCTAGACATGTGGAAAAATGTTGTCTGGACTGATGAGTCGAGATTCACGTTGGTACATACGGATGGCATAATACGAGTACGGTGCAAACCACATGAAGCGATGGATCCTTCTTGCCAGCAGGGTACTCTTCAAGCTGGTGGGGGTGGCATTCTCGTCTGGGGACTGTTTACGTGGACTGAAATGGAACCCCTGGTATTTGTGACATCGTCCCTCACAGGTCAACGTTACCGGGATATCGTGGACGAAAATTTGCTTCCGTTTGTGCGTCTTCAACATCCCACTGGGGACCTCATCCTACAACAAGACAATGCATCGTGCCATCGCTCCCGAATTGTATCCGAATGGTTCGATGAACACTCCACCGACGTGACCTCGCTTCCTTGGCCAGCTAGGTCACCTGACCTCAATCCCATCGAGCACATCTGGGATGCCATCGAAAGAGGTGTTCTAGGCTCTGATCCTTTACATCAAATCTTCGTGAACTGTGAGAGCTTGTTCAGGGGTCGTGGATCCGTATGGCTTCCCAACGCTTCCAGTGTCTTGTCGAGTCCATGCCGAGACGAATCGACACCGTCATCAGGGCGAAAGGTGGTGCCACACGTTACTAGACAGGTATCTCTAATTCAATTGCTCTTCAGTGTATATGGAGGCCTTCAGCCCCACCCACACTGCCCCCAGCGACTATGGAGTGGCAGAGGAGTTTGGAAGTTTGGGGAAAAGGTCGGCCATGTTTCCTCTTGTGTGCAGAAAGTTCAGTTGCATAAGAGGTAAGCTCTCTTCATTGTCTTTGGGTTTTAGGTTTTCCAAGTTCAATGATTGTACTTCTTGTACTTTTTTCTCAGTTTTTTTTTTTTTTTTGCTTTTTAGCATTTAGGCAGTGGCAATTCTGTTAACTTTTTTGCGGATTTTAACTCTTTCTTTTCTTAGTAACTTTGCGCGTTTTTTAGGAAACTTAGGCCAAGCAGCTGGCCATTCATAGTTCTTGTACTTTGCGCTGTGTTTTCAAAGTAGTTAAGTTCTTAATAACTACTTAATTATGCACTTAAAGCACTTCTGAAATACTTTGTACATATTGCAACTAATTGTTTATGTCATATAACCTTCACAAAGCATTTCTTTAGTTAATTATTGTCTTTAATTTATACTCGTTTTTGTGTTGTCAGAAGTTGTGGAGTAGGGGGTTTTAGAATTAAGTTTTCTTTCAAGAATCTAAGTTTTAAATAATTAATATTTCCTTTTTTAATTGCAATGTAAGAATTTGGAATACTTTTGCATTGCTATTCAGGTTTAAATTCTCTCTCAGGCGAACTTGGCATTTCGTTATTGCTGAACATTATTTCTAATTATTATGTCACTCACAACTTGAGTTTTCTTTAATCTTCTTCTTCTTTCTGTTAAATAGTAACAGATGAAGAGCATGGGTCGGGCCAGGAAAGTTATGGATGCAAGCTAAATTGTTAACTAAAGCTAGGTCATACAACTCTGCGGAGGTCATGACATATATATATAATTTTAAAAAAATATATATTTAAAAAAAAAAAAAAATTTTGGGTGGGCTTATTACTTGCATCTATGGCTTTGCAGAAACCCATTTCCAACTAGGTCTTTGTGGAAGTGAGAAAATGCAGAGTTTTTGCTGGTCCTTGATAAAGCCAAGGCTCAGTATTCTCGACACTTTCTACATTCAGTTGTTTTATTTTATTTTTTATTTTTTTCTCTTTTTATTCACACCGGTAGATACATAAATTTTTCTATGTTGTACTTGGTATGAGTCAAAAAAATTTTTTTTGCTTCGTTCTCTTCTTAATAGAATGTGAATTCTGAATTTTCATAACTGCTGAGTTGCGCGTTTTGATCTTCAGGTTACTTTGCGACTTTCGTTTTAAATTCAAAAGTTTTTCCTTTGTTTTCAGCTTTGCTCTTCAGATAATCATATATATATATATATATATATATATATATATATATATATATATATATATGATTATAAATTGAGTTTCGAATTGATAGTTCACAGAAGGTTTGTCCTGGTCAAGTCCGTACGTCCGGGTCCAAACTTTTTGACCCGTTTCCAACTCTTTTTATGATACGTACTGATCACACACAAGTGATATTACTTTGTAATCACAACACTTCTGCCTAAAATTATGCAAACTTTACATTGTTATATGATACACTTTGATGCATGGACCATATGATTTTCCTAAGGATAAGTAAATCACTTTGCCAGACACCAAACTAGATCGTATACAGAAGATGCTTCCTGATAAAACGCGCTTCATATCGAACAAGCCTAATTTTATTTATGACGCCAAAGTGTAAACTCACATATTCTCTGTGAAAACTTTAAATTCTATTAGAACTGCTATAGGATTCGTATGTAGATCAGGAAATTAAAGCTTGCAATTAATATGAAATGTTTTAGAAAATTTTCAAGTAAATTTCACCTATTGTAAGCTTTTGACGTGTTTTCCAAGCGCTGAAAAAGTGAAATCAGCCTTCTCGAAAAAAAATTATTGTGTGAGAAGCAAAAGGGTTTGACGATGCTTCGTTTATGTTTTTCGGAAGCACAACCTAATGTTTTTCCGGCATTACGTC
The DNA here is from genome assembly GCA_039090855.1 of Macrothele yani. NCBI lineage: Eukaryota > Metazoa > Arthropoda > Arachnida > Araneae > Macrothelidae > Macrothele > Macrothele yani. Next base: position 85,193,455 of record CM077003.1, on the reverse strand, counting down.
TAATGCGTTTCGGATGTATGTAATGAGTTCCAGTAGAAATACAGTGTTCCTGATTTCATCTACCTTCCCCGTGAACTTCTGGAATGCTTTCAACTCACAAATGGTAAATATTTTGATGAAGTGTAAATGTTCATGGCAACTTTATATAAAAACGTGTTTTCCTTTTATTGAATACCTTTAGTCCACCTCGGAAATTAATGTGGATTTGGAGGGACCTTTGCAGCATTAATGGCTGGCAATGCCAACCTTGTCATGCACATGCATATGTTGTTGGAAATTTTTAAATTCCTTGTATCAGGTCGTTACTCTCAAACCTCTAACAACAGTTTGAGCAACTGCTCTAAAAATAAGCATTTTCACAATGGTTCCCACTAATTTGCAATATGTTGCAGATACGTTTTCCCATACAGTCTGTTGTTCATACGGTTCAGTTTATTTTATTACTGTGGAAATGATATTACGAGAAACTGTAAGTACAGGGGGAGACTCAAGCACACAGCTTTTTCTTACAAATTTAGGATTTAATGAGGGATTTCTCACGACGGGTAAAAGTCGCGTTTGTGAGCATTCAGCAACTGGTCCGAAAAAGAGAGACATTCAAAGTGGACTATAAACAGGGCAAATCCAGCCTGACTTTGGAGCGTAAGTTAAGCCAAGCCTTTTCCCGGAAATATATATTATGTTTCTTAGCATTTCTCCCCACTAATAGAATGCACTGTGGCGGACGGATCATCCAACGGACCCATAAGACGTGCCACCGTGATGGGAGGCAGAAGAATCGGAAACTTCCTGCTGGTCTTACTATCGGCAATTTCCCCCTCTAGAAGAAAGAACCCTTGTTTAGTGGCCCGATATCTCTTTGACTATCCTCTTACCATCCCACCAGCAATAAATATCCGTCGGATATAGTGAAAATGATCCGACGGATGACAGATAATGAAAATGACGTCGACAGATAATGAAAATGACGTCGCCAAAAAGGTAATAAATGTACTCTTTAGAAAAACGACTGATATTTCAATTATTTTTTAATTACGTTCGTACAACGTTTAGAACAATTAAGTACATTTTGAGTCCCAGTTCAAGCTCAAATACGAGCTTTTAGACTGGGACTATATTATGCACTGGAATTGCACACTGTGTACTATCCACTCCTTAGTCAGTCTAGAATTGCAGAGAGTATAGGACAGTCATAGCCGGCGCTTTTTCTGAGGAAAGATAGGGAAAAGACAACAGGGGACTCTTTATCTAGGGCTTGAGGATGGATTGCTCGATGATACTCGGTGCGAGGAACGGAAACTATTTCAGCTTCCCGAAGGAAGAAGGTAACACAAGGGAAAACAGATATTTTCAGAATGTCCGATGCCGAGATGGGAGATCGAAGCAGAAATTAAGTTTGAAGAGAGAAACTTAACAGTGATGCATTTAATTTTTTTTTCAATTAAGCATTTTAAAATCTCGGGGGCCTCCCTGCAAAGAATCTCTTCTAGACTCTTTTGAAAAGTCTAATTTCCATATTATTAAGTAGATTTTATGGATGTCTTAGTAATTCAAATTCTTTGAAAACTCCAGTTATTTTCCGTAAAACCAAAATTATTGTACTTTATTGCGTATAACACAAATGTGCGCGTTCTAAGTAAAATGATTGCCCTAGTTGTATACCATGAGACGTACTACAGAGTTGAAACTCATGTTAAGACGAAAAATCTACAGCGATACATTCCGTCGGTGTAGTTTAGTTGGTTAGAACATCTGGCCCCAGAGCAACAGACCGTGGGTTCGATCTTCACTACCGATAAATTTGTTTTTCCAACAAATGCAAAGTACTTCACTTAGCCAAAGTTAATCATATCAAGCAAGTTTAATTCGTTTACAAAACTCAGGCCTTTGAAATGCCTTACGATCACTCAAACAAAACACGTAACTGCCGGGTGACCGTGTCTAATGACCGTTCCGATCTATACGAAAATACAGAACACACGTAGGCAAACAAATGAGTGACAATTTAGAATTACAACACAAAGATAATGCACAACATAACATTCACGGTCGTATCAGAATAATATGACCACCTCCGGAATCACATTGTAACCGCCCAGACGCGTCACAGAGTTCACGTGACAAGGTCGACCACACGGAAATATAAGCGGCCGGCCAGGACAGATGAGCCATAGTGCGTCACGTGAGCAGGGGTAGTGATTTGACGGACGTTCCAAAAGGAATGATCATCTTCAACGGCGCAAAGGGTGGAAGCATCTCAGAAAGAGCAGACTTTGTGGGCTGTTCGCGAGGTGCTGTAGTAAAGGTGTACCAATAATAGACCGCTGGCACACCAAGTACCTCCCAACGTCATAAATTTTGAGCCCCAAAGACCATCGACCCCAGCGGAGAACATCGCCTCCATCGACTGGTAAAGGGCAATCGACGCGCAACAGTGCAGCAATTAGCCACGCAAATGAACGTTGGGGCACCCAGGTATGTGTCCCTGATAACAGTAGAGCGAACACTGTTACGGCGCTCTAATTCATGTCATAGGTGCTCTATGGGATTAAGATCAGGTCTCTGTGCTGGCCAGTCCACACACGATACGGAATTGTCGTCAAACCACGCCGTAACAGTCCTTGCTTTATGGCTCGGTACATTATCCTGCTGGTAGCAACATTAAGGCTCGATTCCATAGTATTGCCACAGAGTTGGTAGGGCATAATTGTCCAGAATATCAAGGTAGACGTGGTGGTTAACAGGTTTGTCCACGATGACCGATGGTCCGGGACCATACCATGTAAAACACCCCCCACACGAGTACACTACTAGCTCCAAACTTGACCGTAGGAACAGTACACTGTGGTAAATAGCGTTCCTCCGGCAGCCACCATACCCACACACGCTATCAGACTGATGGATTGTGTATCTGGATTCATCAGCCCATAGGACCCGTTTATATTGATCTACGGTCCACGATAAATGTTCTTTACACCATGCTAAAGGACGAGTAGCATTCCGAGTGGAGATGAAAGGCTTATGAGCAGCTGCACGGCCAAGGTAGCCCATGGAATGAAGTTCTCTGCGAATGGTACGTGTAAATACCGGAGTTCCAGCACTTTTACTCACCTGTACACTGAGGTCTTGTGCAATACTCTGTCGATTAGCTGTAACGACTTTCCTGAGGCTTCGACACCCTCTATCACTGATTTTCTTTGGTCTGCCGGTACGTGCTGCTTCAGGCACGCCCTGTGTCTTCCCCTTATTCAGTACATCCAAAACAGTTGTCTTGGGTATGTTTAAACGCCTCTCCGTTTCTCTTATGGACAACCCACTAATATGACACCCAACAATCTGTCCTGTCTCAAAGTCAGTTCTCTCCCGCCGCTACATTTTCATTCAACCTCACAGAGCGATATGATCGCGGTCAGCTGCAGGGACTTTTGTCAATATAGTGTATATTGTGATTCGAAAAAGCAATACAGATAACTAATGTGGTTTATTGCCAAAAAGGCGCCCGACATTCTCCCCTGTGTTAGAGGAAAGAAGCTCAGCCGGCCAGACACAGAGGTCTAAAGGTAGAAGTGATAGCTGGCGAGATGATGATTTGAGAAGGAACCTTTGTCGGGTTTTTCGGACCACGATAACGAAGCGAAATGAAAGGCTATGTATGTGAAATTAGAGTAAATCAGAAACGGCGAACAGTTAGGAAACTGAAGGAGCAGCAAATGGACAGAAGCACTAAGTTATAATTTAGTTAGAGCATTCTAGGGCAACCTGCACGTATAAGTTTTAGCAAATTATAATTTATTGGATTGATGCATATGTTCATGCCGTTTTATGTCATGAGTGTTTCCCAGGTCAGTAATAACGGTGCAGATGGCCAGTTGTATATCAAAATGTAGCCAGTAATATCGTGTATCCAAATGCTATTGCGTTGTGTGATTGTGGCCAATGGTTTTTTGGTTTTCAGGTCCGGAAGTATTGAGTGTCAAGTAGAGAGGAATAAACATTTCCGACGTCTGTTCCTGTACGAGTTTAACAAGGGATCCACAGCTGCCGAGGCCACTCGACAAATTTGTCCTGTGTATGGGTAGGATGCTATTGCTCTGTGGAAAGCCTGCAAACGGTTTGAGCGGTCCGATGTAGCAATTTTGACCTCAACGACTCTCCATGCTCAGGTCGTCCATCTCACTTTGATGAAGATCGTTTGAACCATCTCATCCACTTTGATCCGCGTCAAGCCACAAGCGAATTGGCTGCTGAGATGGACTATGATCAGGTCACAGTGGCGTGACACCTGGAACGTATGGGAAAGGTCCAGCAATCGGGGTATTGGGTGCCTCATACTTTCAACGGAGACAACAAGAATAAACGTGTTGCCATATGTGTTTCTTTGCTCGCCCGTTATCGCGAATGTTCTCAGCAACACAAACCCTTTCTGTCACGTATTGTTACTAGAGATGTACGTGAGTTTGAGGTATCGGAGAGAACGGTTAAGCCCAAACAAGGCGCCCACACCACGTCCAAAACATGACCTTCATCCTGCGAAGATCATGTTATGTGTCTGATGGAACATGGAAAACATTATTCACTGGGAAATGCTGCCGAGGAATCGGAGCAACGACGCTGCACTCTATTGTGAGCAACTCCGCCGTGTGGAAGGAGCAGTTCAGCAGAAACGGCCACATCGGCGACATGGCGTCCTTCTCCGACATGACAACGCATGCCCTCACAGTGCAAACACGACCAGAATGGACATTAAGGACATGAAATTGGAGATCCTTCCACATCCGGCCTACTCCCCAGGTGTTGCCCTCTGTTCCGATCTCTGTCAAATGCACTCCGTAGAAGAACGTTCAACAATGATGTTATCTCCAGAATATTCTCGATGATTTCTTCACGAGCGAAACGTGAACGTTTTTTCAAGAATGGCATTGCAGACCTATCCAGACGTTGGGACACCATCGTAAACAATTGGGGAGGGATACATAGTTGATTGTTTCCGTTTTATCTTCTGACGTATAATACACTCTTGTAGTGCGGTGAAAAAAGCGGCATGAACGTATGCATCAACCCAATATAACTAGAACTTTTTCCACTACTACTTTGCTAGATATCTTCCAGCCTCGAAACAACTGTGAGCGGGTGAGAAGGTCTAAACAAATATGCTCGTCACCAATGAAGTTACACTTGACATACCTTAACCAGAAATTAGTTTTCTCTGTTAGATGCAAAGGTGAGTGCAAAAAGCTTGTATGGACTCAATTCCGACAAAATAACAGGATTTCGGCCTTATTTCTATCTACTGATACCAAAGTGATTCCTCAAAATTAGGGCTCGTGGGGCTTCCATTTCTTCTAGAGCCAGATGCATTTTGCCTTTCCTGGTATCATTATCTTTATATTTTCACTTTTCGATTAAACACATAAAATTCTTAAAAGTTTCACATTCGATAATCTACATTCAATTACACGCTATATAAACTAAAAAAATATTTACAGCAACAAGACAGAAATTTTCTCTGACCGCGGATGTTTTTAAATAGGCATTTGGTATCGTCATTATTAAGGGAGATCGGGAAAACCTGTATAGGAGAGAAAGATGTTTTAATTCGACAATAATTAGGTTATTTTCCCAAGCAGCGACACAACAATAATGCGCGCAACATGCAGCACATTCTCATTTGGCATCAGACGCCGCACGGATTTGAAATATTTTCCATGTCGATTAAGAGTTTCTTTGACTAGTTCTTTTTGTAACTTTATTAAAGAACGCGCAGAAGTTACAGGCACCCTATTCCCTATCGTTCGATTTCATCGTAGATTGAACATCTGTACGCCACAAAACGTACACTTAAGATTGCCGATCCTCTGTCGCCCTACGCTTCCCCCATCGAACGCGCCCCCTTTTCCGCCACCAATGGCATCATTAGACGGAACCACCGTTAGAATATCAAGGCTTTCTTCCCACAAGTCATCAGCCCAGTGGAACTTTCGGAATGCTAAAAACTTTCATAACCCCCAAGATAGGAAAGAGGAAAAGACGGGGGAAAAGAAAAAGACAGTTGCCCTGTATATATGTGATTTCTCTGTTGAGCTACGAAGCACACAGCACAGAAAACATCAGCGAAACCATTACGAAGACTTCATAGAGAAAATGTTCACGGAAATGGGAATTTTTCTACTTCATTTTTTCTTTGGGATATGTTCTTATTCCATTCCGATTTTTCAGTGACACCCAGCATTCTTCGAAATCATCCATTTACGACACGTATCTAAACTTCAGGTCTTAGAAAAACAACAATTACTTCACCGAAGAAACATTTCTCGTATGAATAAATTAACCCAGCGGGTGTTATTCTAACAAGCGACAATTTTTTTCTTTCTGTCCTTTAATACCGAGCTTCTGAGGAAATTCAGCCCAGTATCTGAAGAAGCACTGCATGATTTAGAGCAGTGTGTTGCTTTTGAAAGATATCATTAAGCCCCAATTCTAATTCTTATTGCTGAAAAAAAGAACTTCCAACGTACAGACGAAATTATTCTCTACAGATATTTTTGTCTTTTCACAGCCATCACGGGTACAAGACGTCTTGGAGAATTATATTAAACTCCGTTAGATTCTTGGACGTTTTTCGAAACTGCCAAGTAGAACTTTGCAATTGAATTTGGATATTTTTGTAATAGCATATTTTGTCAGAAAATCTATTGCTGGTTTTCTTTTTCCTTTTCATTGTTTAACAACCTGCACAGGTATCAAATTCAAATGGAATCAGTCATTCATAATTCGGACCCGCCGGTTGTATAAGATGTAAAAAATTCTTGAATATCTATCATCTACATAACATCCATCCATGTCAATAATAATCTACATATCTATATTTATGATCTACATAAACTTAACATCCATTTATATCTAGCATTTATATGACCTACATCTATCTATATCTATCATCTACGATATTCTGAAAGAAAATTTCTAATTTAAATTTCTATATATCATCTACATATCTATATCTATCATCTACATATCTATATCTATCATCTGCATAATCTAACATCTTCGTAATCTAACATCTATCTATATCTATCATCTACTGCATTCGGAAAGGAAATTTCAATGTAGGTTCAATGTAGGTAGCCTAATCGTTTAATCGCAATGATAACATTATGACTAACTTAAACTTGAAACAATGTTTTGTCTTTGTGGATTTTTTTCCCCACAGAAGTCGATGCTAGATGTCAAAATTCTGAAATTTGCATTAAAATCACCACAAGATTATTTAAAGACTTTGTTTAATCTTGTCTTTAAGCTCATTTTAGAGATTTATGTAGCGGATTTTAGGAAGGGAGTTTCTGACCCCCAAGGTCTTAAACAACCCGTAGAAGTATGAACCTAATAGATTTGGGCTAGAGTACTCACTCGGAAGCGAAGTCACTCACACGTCTGATATAGATTAAGAACGAAACTATTGGGTTGTCGGAAAAGGCATGACGTACTTTGGCCATGTTTTACAAAGGTCATTTATTGATAGAAATAACAAAGATCAATCAATGATATAATGCCCGTTTTGTTCGATGACCTCTTGCCATCTGTCAGTGAGCTGCAGAATGCCTCGTTCATAGAAGGACCTGTCTTTCGTGGCGAAAAACTGTACAAGGTGCTGATTTACAGCCTCATCTGAATTAAACGTTATACCACGCAAGGACTGTTGAAGAGAGCGAAACAAGTGGAAGTGTGACGGCGCAAGGTCAGGCGAGTATGATGGGTGTGGCAACACATCCCACCCAAGCTCCAATAATTTTTAGCGGGTGATCAAACTTTTGTGTGGTCTCGCGTTGTCGTGATGGAACACAACACCACCTTTACGATGAACGAGCTCTGGACGTTTCTGGATGATGGATTCGTTCAAACTGTCCAATTGCCGACAGTACACATTCGAATTGATTGTTTGGTTCCGTGATAGGAGCTCGAAAAACACGACACCTTTAAATTCCCACCACACTGAGACCAGAACCTTCCGCTGATGAATGTCTGCTTTGGATGTCTTATGAGGCGAAGCAGCAAGTCTGGACCAAGACCGTTTGCGCAGCACATTGTTGTATACAATCTACTTTTCGTCACCAGTTATCAGTCGCTTCAAAAAAGGATCGTTTTCCTCACGTTTAATGAGCATATCGTAGATGTTTATACGCGCCGTCATTTGAGCTTCTTTGAGTTCATGAGGAACCCACACACCAAGCTTGCTTACGTATCCCAGCTTCTTCAGGTGGTCGTTAACGCTTGAATGATGGATCTGCAATGTGTCTGCTAACTCTCGTGTCGTGTAACGTGGGATTGACTCGATCAATGCCTTGATTTGGTCGTCATCAACCTCGGTTGGCCTTCCGGACCGAGGAGCATCGTTGAGGTCAAAATCATCAGCACGGAATTCTGCGAACCACCGCTGGCACTGACGTTCTTGTAGAGCATTATCACCGTACACTTTAGGCAACTTTTCACAAGTTTGACGCGCGTTCTTCCCTTTACGGAAGTTAAAGAGTAAAATATGGCGAAAATGCACAGTTAGATCTTCCAACTTCAACTTGATGTCAAATCTCCGCAAATCAACCAAATCGCTTGCTATTCCATTTAGACTACAGCTAGAACTAGCACCTGTCGGATGCCATAGCGATAACAGAGCTGCGTATGCCACTAGTATTTCCAAAACCGCCCAACCGCCATCGGGTGCCAAAATACGTCATGATTTTTCCGACAACCCAATACAATGTAAAGGAGTCTAACGACTGATGAAAACACAAGTGATAGTCGTAAATATCAAGGAATTCGTTACACCAAACGGCAATTCCGAAATATAAGACACTGAGGCACAAGTACTGAAATTAGTCAACAAGACATTTGCAATTACAACTTGAGTTAAGCAACAGTCGATTTCCCACGTAAATTTCAAACTTGTTTAAAATTTAGAATTTACGTTACTTGCTTTTTATCCAGATCGAAAATAACCATTGCACGTTTAGTATTCCCACTTCGAACAAAAGCACTTTAGATACGTCTTCCAGTCACGATCATTAACTGCGAAATATGCACAGGAAAGCACGTCCCTCTCATTGGTGACCACTGCGTTCAGAATTCATTAGCTCGCCAAAAATGCCAGAGACATAAATTAATAGCAAGACAGCATTTAGAGTTAGAAAAAGGGATCCACAAAGACAACCGAAACCTAATGAAGATTTTGAGACGGCAGCAGTAATAATCCGACGACCCTACTAATTATGCTGCTTGTTCGCCAAGTAATTACGACGTTAGATGGACACCAGTGCTGTTATTCACAACACCCGTGTCCGCACATGACATGCTCTTTATGCATATTCTAAATGTCGAAATAATTGTAATCCGCAAACATGAATCACCCACCTTAAATAGGCGAGCATGAACTGATATTTAAAATTGTGAAACACAGTAAACAGTTCTTTTTTGTTTTCTCACTTATCGCCATACAAGTGTCATCACAGGATGTGATTAAAAGGCAAGGAAACCCTAATACAGCCTATTTTCATTCATGTGAAATGATATGTGGTCACGCAAGTGACGTCATCGTACTGTTACCTACTAGTTGCCGCCGTTCATGCGGGTGTTGTTATTTAGCACTGCGTGTTGTTTCAATGCAGGTAGTATTTTCTGTATAGGTAGCTATCATTCAATACTCAACAGAAGAGCGTGCTTTCATTGAAAATCTTTTGACTGATGAAATCGTAAAGACGACTTGGTGTCCGACGACGAATGTTAATGGTTTCTGGAAGTAAAAAAGGTCATGCATGTTTATTATTTACTTATTTTTTGACACTCATTAAACGATTTCGATTACCATTACGGGTAAATGTAAAATACATGACTCTACATCTAGTACGCATGCTCGTAAAACTACTCCAACCGATCCAGTGGTCCAGTAGTCCAAACACTGGCTTCTGCCCATTCTTTCGATATGGGTCCGGGTTCAAATCCTGGTGAGGCACGGATGTTGTGTTCGTCTTGCGGCGCTGGTTCTTTCCCTTCCTTGGAACTAGTGACCCTAAATTAGGGACGGGCGACTGGTTATAGCCAATCGAGTTGCCCGTGGTGGTCGTTAAATCCTCAAACTAAAAATAAAAACGAACCTCTCAAGGTTAAAGGAAACTATACAACGATAAAATAACAACATGTGAACGATAGGGCAGGATTAGAAGGCAATAACATAAAATGCGACAGTACATCTACCAGAAAATACGTTGTCTCCCATGCGCGGCAATACATGGTTCAGGATTTCATATGGTTACACGTGAATACTTTCCGAAGTTACACATAGGTTTCTCGTGCACTGTGCTGAAATAAGCATCGTGAGTTCAGTAGATCTCAAATAAGCGTTTTTCACAGCATATAAAACGCTATATTGACTAAAGCGTTTATTGTAGGTGTTCTCACGTGGATCCCCGATAAGCGTTTTTCGCAACATATAAAACGCTATGTTGATTATAGCGTTTATGGTAGGTGTTCTCATGGTCTGGTGGGTGTTCTCTCAAAAACGCTCATTTTTAAGAAGCCTGCATCTCTTAATCATCCTTTAGGAAACCCTACTCAATGTACGTACAATAATTGCCGACACATCGGTTCTCAAAAGTTTTCAAAACCTTATCCAAGTTTTGCTCCGCGGGTAGGCGTGTTTAAAACCGAGTTGCTTTGAAAACAACAGCTTTCTTATGATGATGCAATTAAGAAATATTAAAAATGGAATGAAGTTCCACAAAACTTTTTAAACAATTTTGAGGACAAAATGTCACCAAAGAGACAATCCTCAAAGAGATTCTTACAGAACTTAATTCATCTCAAATCCAGAAAGGGAAGCTTGATATGCAAATAAAAATAGGTTTGAAGAAAATTGCAAATAGACTTTCAGAATTCGTTAGGAAATTTCTGAGAGAGCTCAGAAAAAGCTTATTATGATCTTTCGTAACATAGCACAACAAAACTGTATAAAAGGTTATTATCTGATTCCTCAGTGTGCGCAGAAAGCAATGTTTTGAGTATTAACATAATTTTATGTACATTGATGTTGATACTCAAAACATTGTTTTCTTGCGCACACTGAGCACTATATATACAGCTTTGTTAAGTTTAGCACAACAAAACTGTATATATAACACACAACAAAAATTAAAAAAAAAATTATGAATTTTTTAGTGCATTGTAATTTTTGTGCAACTGGAAACAATAAAAAGAAGATATATAGCTGCACAAGCTCTGCCTCTAGCTTCTGCATATCCCAAAAAGCAAAACATCGTGGTTATTTTTGCAGCAGGTTTGCTTTAGAAGTTTCAAGTTCTAAGGCTAGCAATTATACATACAATACAAAAGCGTCTGTAATATCCAGTTACAACAAATTATTCCGTTGAACATAGGGTAATATGTTCAACGGAACAATTAGTTGAACATGAATAGAATGAATAGTGTTGTTTGCCGGCATTGTAAACACTAACGTCTAGTGCTACATACACTAACAATTCAACATGTAAACGCAAAATAATTTCCTGTGTGCATTAATTTCTAACAGAAAGTAAATCATGGAGTGGGCGGTAGCATTCGGGTTTTTTTTTCTTTTGAGGGGGAGGAGGTTAACTCACCATGAACAACCCTAAGGGTATATATAGTCGCCCATTCCTAATTTAGGGCAACTGGATTCGAGGAAGAGACAGAGCCGAACCCATCTTGGACGATAGATCGGAAACTCAGGACTCAAACCGTTCAGTCATTGGGACGGCAACTCCAAGATTTACAGATAATTTTCCTGCTCAAACATATATAGATATCGGCCATATTTAATTACCGTAAATTTTGTTCGCGGCTATATACCAATTAACAGACAGAACATATTTTAAGCAGTTTAAATTACCTATTTTTGATCACAGCATAAATCAGGTGATTTTGAATCCATCACATAGGCAGTTTTGAAGCTTTGTTCACAGAGACACAATTGAAGCACATCAATTCGCGAAACGATAATTTCAGTAATAAGATTACATTCGACAAAAGTATTAAATTTCTCCGAATTACCATTGAAGCATTTCATTTGAGACAATTAAAGGCATACAAAGACATTAACAGAATTCTTTCTTTTCTTTTCTAAGCCACACTCTGCCTTCTAAAATTCGAATAAAAATTTAAAAACAAAATCAACATGGACATATAATAAATTCATCTCAACAGTATAGTTGCTTTTGTTTCATGTGTTAAAGGAACTCGGGAAGACAATCTGTCAGGTCTGTCGTATAAATTTCTTGAGAAATGTTATCAATGACTGGAGTTAAATTTCGAAGCTAACGACGTACTTTTGTCGAATTCTGTTCGAATCATTTTTCCAAAGAAAGTGTTGCTTTACTGCTCAAAAACTGCGTGTAACATTATACACACGGGGATCTCCTCTACGTCATATGTAATTTGCTTCTTTCTCATTTGTTAAATATAAATTCCAGTTACTTTATCCCTGACTAATATTGAAGAATTTGATCTTATCGTGAATGTGTGCTTGTTTAAAACGCGAATTGTGAAAAACACATGGTTAAGTACCCTGAAAAAACTATATATATAGACAAAAAATAGTTTGTAGATAGATCATTCCTTTCTTGCTAAACTTTTTTTTTTCACCGATAACTTAGAATCGTCGTTTATTTAATAGGTTTCACTTTAATGTTTTTAAGATTTACTTTTGTTACATTTACCTAATTTAAGACACGAATGGAACTAACAGGATTACGAAAATAAATAATTAGAATTTTTATTGCTTACTAAGATGTTTGTAGAAGTTACAGCCTCAAAGTATTCATTTTTGTTACGAACAATGTGTTCTTACTTAACTTAAATATGAGGTTGTAATGTCACGAGCGTAGTATTTACAAAAAACTGAAATAATTTGGAGATCTGACTGAAATGTGTTAGAGATTTTTCCACAGATTTTAAAGCTGATAGCTAAGTACCAGTACATACATCTATGGTATTCCTGTTGCTCTCTTTCTTTCTCTTTCTTCATTAATACAGACTGATTTTTTTCAACGTATTTTTAAAGCGTTCTCATTACAGACAAGGAATTTTTATATTTAAATGCTAATGGACTAAACTAGGGATATGCAATTATTAATTATGTCCGTAATTACATTACACCTGTGCTTATCATCAGCGACTCTCTGTGCATTGGAGGTGAGTTCGGGCTCAGTTTTGGGGGCCCGAGCCCGCCCGGGCCCGAAGTCTTATAGTCCGAGCCCGAGGACTGTCTGCCATTTTTGTCATAGAGTCTGAGCCCGAGCCCGAAGTAGACTTTTTTTTTTATTATTTGCTTTATTTTAGCAACTTTCGTGAACTATTGAAAATTTTAAATTGCTCTAAAAACTACCCAGTCCAGAAGGACACAAACAGTTTTGGTAGATCTAATTTAAACTATTTAATCAGGTCATTTTTTTTTTTTGCCGTTTGTTATAAATTGATTGTAAGCTTTCATGCGCCAACCGGAATCATAGCAAAAGTTCTATTTATATGATTTTAACATCTAGTTTCAATTTTCGTGCCTTCCATATTTTTATGTACTCATCTTGTTCCACAATTTATATAGCATCAACAAAAAGTATATCCCAGTGACACTAACCATAACAATGTAAATATGCACTTCTTTACAGTACGTAGAAGATGTAACTGGTTTTAAATGTTGATCACAAAAAGCATCAGAAAACTTCAAAGGCCCGTCGGTCTTTCCGGCTACGGTATAGTTTTACGTAGTAATTATGGTGAGAATTTAACCTTATGCGTAATCTGTCATGGATAATCGAGACTAATCTTGGGTCTAATTTACACCTTCAGAAAATCTCTTCATCGGCATTCTAAACATCTTACGGCAGCACCAGGAAACGAATGCTAGGTATCATAAAACTAGAGAATGGGAAAATACTGTGCATTGTTAGCTTAACTGGCTTTTTACTGTCTTCCAGACATCCATTCTCCTTTCCTTTATCCGATCGGAAAATCAGAGGGCTTTTCAACTGTTCCCTTATTCCTTACTCTTTCTTATGCTTGCCGCCTGTCAGTTTCCTTTTTACACCTCGTATTACAAGTCAGGACACCCACCCCCAGCCTACACACCCACCTCTAACGCATTTTCTCTGGCTGGTCTGTCGCCGTTCCCTGGTGGCTGTCAGCCGGCTTCACATGGACGGAACAACTGCATTGCCTAAAGGGACTAATTAAATTTCATTCACCCTCCTGCAGATAGACATAACTAAAACAACAACTTTCTGGCGGTGAGTGAGAACTGCTGCTGAAAAAAAAAGTTTTGAAAATAAAACCAACAACTATTTGAAAAACTGACCGGTAAAAAACAAATCTATATATGGCAGCCCGAGCCCGCCCGAGCCCGACCAGAAGTTTTTAAAATGAAGCCCGAGCCCGGTTAGCGCCCGGGCCCGGGCTCGGGCCCAACCCGTCTCAGCTCTATTGTGCGTTACTGTCAATGAAATTTACAGCTTTCTAGAAGACGTTTTGATGTAAAGGCAAATGCTTTGAAAATGCTAGAAAGTCAAAATCCAAGATGCCACTTCACCTTACATAATGAGTACAGCAGTGAGAAAAGCAATATCCTAAAGAATTTTGTTGTTGTATAATTCAAGACGAACAGCGCAAGCAAACAGCGTCTGCACAAATATATCTTTTATAATCGGTTTTGCAGTTTCTTACCACGTTGAGAATCGCTGCCATTTGACCAAGGTCATTTTATCGTAGCTAAAACATACTGTCGGCTTCCTTCTCTTCTTCTTGTCCTTGTTTCGTTGGGACATAAGAACTTGTTATCCATGTCGGCAGATGAAACAAGATAGTCGGACATGGCCGCGTCTCATGAGAGAATCGGCTTCAAGGCATGTAGCACGCGTAAATGAAATTTAGTGGATGATCCAAAACATTAGAGACAGAAAACACACGTCTAATGGGCCCCTGGACGCGGAGCGTGAGGGGAGAAGACACCCCCCATGGAGAGACACTCTCTTACGTGTCACGCCATTTCTCACTTACAGGGACTCCCGTTGTGGGTCGCTTTGGGTGTGGCCCTATTCGTGCGTCAAGTAAATAGTTAACCCCTGACTAGAAAACACGCGCAACCATTTGCTGTCTTCTTTTATTAGCGCATTTTTCTCTCTCTCTTTTTCGCTCTCTTTGTCCACCAGGAGACTCCGTCATTTTGCTGTCGCCGCTCTTTAGTAGCGTGTTGAAGCGCAGTAACCAGAGGGGGAAAGAGAGGGAGCGAACGCCAGGAAGGAGTCGAAGGACATGACACGACATTTTTCTGCGTAATTCTCCAGTTTCCTACAAGATGGCGCTGAACGGTTTACCTCACTGATGCCGCGAAGGGGAAATACAAGTTTATCCACGTGGGCCAACAAGAAACGTTCGAAAGATTATTCCGTTTCTAATGTCAGCGGCAGCACTAGCTTCGAACGCAATTTTCGTGACTCAACGGCCAGAAGGAGTATCGAAAACTTATTTTAAGGGGTGCATCTTGTTTCTAATCGATTAAAAAAATTTGATTAATAACATTTTCACTGTATTACTCATGGTATCAGGCTTTGATAATCAAAATGGTTTTCGTGTTAAAATTAACGACTTCCGTCTAGTTGCACGAAAAATAAGTTGAAACTACATTAGTTAAAACTTTATTAAAATCATTGACACACATTATTATTATTTTTTGATTGGAATTTTAAGGTGGACGTCAAGTAATTTTGCTTCCTATACTTCCAATGGAAAAACTTCTGTACACATTTTCTTCATAATTAATGTGTTCCCAAGGATGAAAATTTGAACATCGATTAAAATAGCTTCATTTTATAACTTGGAATACTTAATATTTTCTAAAACATAACCATAATTATGTAATTCAACATTTGTTTGTCTACTCACCTCATCAAAGCACAGGTCACGCCATCTTTTTTCTGGTTTCAACACCACCAAAGGAAAAATTGATTTTTAATGTAATTATATTTATGTTTTAGAAAATATTAAGTACTCCAAGTTATAATACAAAGTTATTTTAATCGATGTTCAAATTTTCATCCTTGGGAACGCATTAGTTATGAAGAAAATGTGTACAGAAGTTTTTCCATTGGAAGTATAGAAAGCAAAATTACTTGACGTCCACCTTAACGACCACCATGAGCAACTCAAATAGGCTATAAGCAGTCGCTCCTCCCTAATTTAGGGTCACTCGTTCCGG
Organism: Macrothele yani; assembly: GCA_039090855.1. Classification (NCBI taxonomy): domain Eukaryota; kingdom Metazoa; phylum Arthropoda; class Arachnida; order Araneae; family Macrothelidae; genus Macrothele; species Macrothele yani. Next base: position 85,177,188 of record CM077003.1, on the reverse strand, counting down.
GGAAGAGAGAGAGCCAGTGCCGTAAGACAAACACAACATCCATGCCTCACCGTGATTCGAACCCGAACCCCTTTCGTACGAATGATCAGAGGCCATCGCTTAGACCACTGCGTCATCGGGGCGGCGACACACATTAGGCCTTTCGGGCATTACTATACGACCATCTTCAGAGGGTAAAATTAGACCGTACATCTAAGTATATATAAGTAACATAGGTAAGTGTCCAGAATCAAAATGCCGCCCCGGTGGCGCAGTGGTCTAAGGCGTTGGCCTCTGATCATTCGTCCGTAAGGGGCCCGGGTTCGAATCCCGGTGAGGCATGGATGTTGTGTTTGTCTTACGGCACTGGCTCTCTCCCTTCCCTGGAACCAGTGACCCTAAATTAGGGACAGGTGACTGCTTATAGCCCATTGAGTTGCTCACGGTGGTCGTTAAACCTCCAATCAAAAAAAAAAAGAAAAAGAATCAAAAGAAATTTACATATCAGTCTTGACATTATCGTCACGGTTAAAATTCTCTAGTTCCCAATTATGTGACTCGGTGAAAGAGAAGTTGCCACGGCTCTGGAATTTGACGAGGGGAGCTGTCATTACAACATGAGTCGCCCAAATGGTTTTAAAATTTGCAGTACGAATATTTTTATATAGAGATGGTTTTCGTATACTTCAAAAGTGGCCAGCGTTGTACTACGTAACATTACATAGATGACGCACTACTGCAGTGACGTATGTGTCAAATCGGCAAAGTTGTAGTGATAAACCTTCGCCGGTGTATTTCAGGTGGAGGAATGGTCGCCTCTGGAGTAAAAAAACGTGGCTTCGGATCGCCACCGGCAAAGAAAGGTTTTACATTGTACGAATTCTATTCACAAAAACGAGACTTCTCCTCGGAATATGCAGAAGTGTCAGTAAAACAGGGGACTCGCCGTTCTGTATGAAGAAAAGTTCGGATGCCTCGTCAGACAAAATACGCCTAGTCCAAGTAAAACTCTATTCGCTGCCCGCACTGTCGGTGTCCAGTGTATTACAATGCAGTCGAAAACAACAAGACTACATACACCCAGTGTGACGACATGGCGTCCGTTGGCCAAGAATAATTCCTACAAACAGCTTACGAGCGTATCTCTTATTTTCGACTACATTACATTTAAGCTGCACTGATGAGATCCGAAATAACATTCTATACCTTTCACATTTGTTCAAAATTTGGGAAAATGGGAAATTGGAAGTCGCATATGTAATAAACATCAGAACACATATAATTTATGAGGGGCGAAAATGAACTCTTCTACACCCCCCCCCCCCCAGTGCGCCACTGCTAAACGCACTTAGCACGTGTTCGCAGAAAAAATAAAGTGCAATGCCGTAAAAGCACCTTCACACTAAAAGAGATTTGGTTATTTCGGTTATCATATCTCTTAATATCAGAACAGATCTGTCTGGATGAATTTATTATTTTGGGAGGGGAGGGGGACTCTCGGCATCAAGTATCTCCTCCGTAAGTAAAATCGTCCCACCATCCGACAGGAAAAGCTTTCAAGTGGTTATACCGAACTACATACACTGGTGTGCAGAAATTAAGGACGAAGAAGAGAAATTAGCATAACAGCGGAACGAGCTGGCAGAACGGACCGAAAGACCACTCAGGAGATAGACTAGGGTCCGGTAAGGTAGGGCATGCGCATATATGCAGCATGACGTAGGTACGGGAGTGTCGCGGAAGGGTATAAAGCACACGGGCGCTATACGCTCAGCAATTCGGTGAAAGCTATTGCACGGTGTACATCAGTTTGGACGACGTCGAGTTGCTGCCACCGTGTGATATGTCCAACAGGCAATCCAGTAGTCGACATCTGGATCACTTAACCCGTGGTCGCGTCATTGGAAAGTTGGAAGAAGTTCGAAGTGGGACTAGTGTTGCCGAGGAGTTCGGGATCGCTCACAGCATCGTTTCACGAGCTTGGAGAGCATTTCAAACGACAGGAACAGCTGTCCGAGAGTTTAGCAGTGGTCGTCCACGAGAAACCACGGCGGCGGACGACCGGTATATTGTCCTACAGGCGAGAAGAGACAGACGGCAGACAGCGGGAGAAATCGCAAGGCTCGTGCAACAGACAACTGGACGTCCGTTATCGCGTTTTACCGTGGCCAAGAGGCTATACAAATGTGGTCTATTTGCACGACGACCAGTACGGTGTGTGCCATTAACGCCTGCTCATCGGAGACGGCGGTTTCTGTGGTGCCAGGAACACAAGAACTGGGACACATCAGCAATGGGGTCGAGTTCTCTTTACGGATGAGAGCCGATTTAGTCTGACGAGCGATTGTGCACGTATACACATCTGGAGAGAGCAGGGAACACCCAATCTCACCTCCAACATCATCGAAAGGGACCGGTTTGGAGGTGGTGGAGTTCTCGTTTGGGGCAGTATCATGCTTGTTAGCCGTACTGACCTCCACATCTTCCAAGGAGGTTCAGTCACTGGTGTCCACTGTTGAACTGTTGTACCGAGATTCTCCTGCCTCACGTGCGTCTGTTTGGAGGTGATGTGGGTCCTGAGTTCCCCTTCATGGACGACAACGCCACACCTCATCGTACAGTGGCTGTCGCAGAGCTGTTGGAGAGTGAAGATATTCAACGCATGGATTGGCCCGCAAGGCCCCCGGACCTAAATCCAATCGAACACGTGTGGGACCTTCTCGGGAGACGCTTGGCAGCACGTCTCCAGCCGCCAGCTGCGATTGGCGCTTCAAGAAGAATGGGCCGCGATGCCTCAACAGCTCCTTGGAAACCTCGTCCTCAGCATGGACAGACGTTGTAAATCCTGCAACTCAGTCAGGGGTGATCATATCCCTTACTAAAGACAGGATTTTTCTTGGCAGCCGTCTGTCACATGGAGGTGTCTATCTTCTGTCCAGTTGTGCTCGAAGTTACCTTTTCAATAAAGTGCCTTTGTATCTTTTGGATTCCTTGTTTGGACGGTTTTGCTCACTTGTCCCATATTCTTACATCTTGGGGATCTTATGGTATGATTTGAGTCGATGTGGAGCACTTCTGGACGACGTTACATTCGAAAAACCGTCTCGTCCTTAAATTTTGCACGCCAGTGTATATAGAAAAGCATATTATTCTATTACCCTGCAGAATGTAGGAAGTTCCTATGAGAGGCATTCAGTAAGCTGAGGCGAAAGTATCTGCATATGCCTTAATTGTGTGCGTTCTTTCTCTTGAAATCTCAAGGCTATATTTTATGGTGCAAAACGAATATCATGGCAGAATAGATATAAAACAGAAATAAAACAAATGAAGGGTAGAAAATTCGATTCAGACACTTCATATAGCAGTAGTTTTTCTCAAAACAAGCACTGAAAGATATCGGTATTATCAGTTGAAATTAGATGACTGCAGGTACACACACTTAATCCCTACATGAATACACATTTGTTTCACTATTTAAGTCATGCTTTTCATTAATGTTTTATTACTAAATAAAATTGAAATCCATATTAAAGAACTATTTTCTAAAAAATTAGATACATGCAAGAAAAATAACAAAAACTGACGATAATCGATGAAGTTATTGTTGTTATTTTTACTCTAACATTAAATCCCTATACCAGAGAAATAAATGAACGATGTAAAACAAGAGCAGACAGCAGTATAGATCTTTGCTTCGATATCATCATAGCGAGCAATGGTTTTTTACGTAAGCAGTTTAGAAGGAAATTAATATTTTACTCCCATTCCTTAGAGAGCTTAATACTATGGCTTCGCTTTTACCCACAAAATTACATTTGCTTAGTGGGTTACCTTTTAGAGTAAAATTTTAAACATGACGATAATGTAAAATATCTTGTTTCCTTCGACGGCACTGATATTGTGATTTTAATGATTCAAAAGTAGATTAGTAATTCACGAAATTCTAGAACGGAAGTCATCTTTTGGCGGACAATTGTTATCGAACCCTTGAGAAAGAATATCCATGTTTCGCCAATCATTGTGATGAGGAAGTCAAGAAATGGAAAAACATTTCGCAATTATTCTCTTGTGTGTGGAAACTATTTTTATTTCTTAAAGGCTTCGATTTTATTACACGTGTATCTCAAAGTGCTTTGGAAATCCAAAGTAAGTTAATTCATGAATAAATTTTTGTGTACGCATCTATGTTTTGCAGCCAAATTTTCATCAGAAAATAGATCTTCGGATCTAAAATATTTCAATAGTTTTACGTAAGATACAGGTTTTGATCATAAATGTTTTACATAACGTTAATTTTTTTCTCCTATCACCACTTGATCGTACCTCGATGGTTCAGAAACCCAGACGGCAGTTCAAATGGTCTTACAGAACAAAACCCCAAAACAATCAGTACAGGTAGGTAAAGAAATGGTGTTCTGTGTTAAAAGGCCTTCTCTAACGACAGTGTATCCACTCTTACATAAATCACCAAACTACATACTTCTGTTCAAGATTACAGGTGAAAGAATATTAAGGATATAGCTTAGTTTTTACTGCTTCAGTAAATGAAAAATCATTTAATATGTGAGGTACTTTTCTAGTCATCACATCAACAAAATAAAAAAATGACACCGCCGAGAAAGTTTCTGCTTGCTTCAGTTTGAGTTTAATATAATACTTGTAAATTACCTTAAATAACAAAAATAAAGAAACACTTTTTTTTTCATAATGTAAAAAAAAAAAGTTTTGTAGATTTAACAAGAGTCGAGATATTGTGACTGCAAGAACAAAATTCCAGCAAATAAATATTTTGTGCAGATTAATTTCAAAACATTCCTACGTAATACTAAAAGTCTTAAATAAAGACATCGCTCTTTCGACGTTTTATCAACACATAGCAACCGAAAAATGGTTATCCGGTCCCCGCTGGGGATCTGAATCCCAGATCTCTCGATATCTAGCCGAGATCTGGCGTTCGGATATCCAGCGGTGACTGGATAACAATTTTTCGGTTGCTATGTGTAAAACGTGGAAAGAGCGATGTCTTTATTCACTGACGCTACGTATTTGGAGGATTTTCACTAAAAGTTTAGCTTAGGAATAACTGAAGTTCTTTATTACGCTGGGCAAAAATAAAATATTGGGGAAGAAATTATGTAGGCACTTAACAACGTTTCCGAACCGTGCCTTTTCCCGGTCTACCCTTTTCAGAAAAATCTACAAGTAAAGTTTTGAAAGATCAGCAGCATATCTGAATTTCTAAGAAATTTAAATTTTTACTAATTTCATTAGAGAGCTGGTCCTGCATCGCAGGATAATGGAGTACTGAATTCTCGGAATGTCAGTTGCTTACTTCCAAACGAGCGACGATAATTTCGAAAACTTAACGAGCGACGATAATTTCGAAAACTTAACGAGCGACGATAATTTCGAAAACTTAACAAGAACTAGACCTGTGTTTTAGCAAAACTACTCCAGCCATAAAAATAGCTTTTAATTCGATTTACGTATGTTGTTCATCTAACAAAAATACGTGTGTATACAGTGTTGAATTACTACCTACTGAACGCCACCCTTAAGAGCCCCAAGAAAGGGAATCATAACTAACGGAGCCAGTTGAAATTTGCTGCAACTCACTCTCATTATTAATGACCATTTATAATTGGTCATGAGAATTCAAATTAATTTTCTATTATTAATGACCATTTATAATTGGTCATGAGAATTCAAATTCATTTTCTATTATTAATGACCATTTATAATTAATTGGTCATGAGAATTCAAATTCATTTTCTATTATTAATGACCATTTATAATTGGTCATGAGAATTCAAATTCATTTTCTATTATTAATGACCATTTATAATTGGTCATGAGAATTCAAATTCATTTTCTATTATTAATGACCATTTATAATTGGTCATGAGAATTCAAATTCATTTTCTATTATTAATGACCATTTATAATTGGTCATGAGAATTCAAATTCATTTTCTATTATTAATGACCATTTATAATTGGTCATGAGAATTCAAATTCATTTTCTATTATTAATGACCATTTATAATTGGTCATGAGAATTCAAATTCATTTTCTATTATTAATGACCATTTATAATTGGTCATGAGAATTCAAATTCATTTTCTATTATTAATGACCATTTATAATTGGTCATGAGAATTCAAATTCATTTTCTATTATTAATGACCATTTATAATTGGTCATGAGAATTCAAATTCATTTTCTATTATTAATGACCATTTATAATTGGTCATGAGAATTCAAATTCATTTTCTATTATTAATGACCATTTATAATTGGTCATGAGAATTCAAATTCATTTTCTATTATTAATGACCATTTATAATTGGTCATGAGAATTCAAATTCATTTTCTATTATTAATGACCATTTATAATTGGTCATGAGAATTCAAATTCATTTTCTATTATTAATGACCATTTATAATTGGTCATGAGAATTCAAATTCATTTTCTATTATTAATGACCATTTATAATTGGTCATGAGAATTCAAATTCATTTTCTATTATTAATGACCATTTATAATTGGTCATGAGAATTCAAATTCATTTTCTATTATTAATGACCATTTATAATTGGTCATGAGAATTCAAATTCATTTTCTATTATTAATGACCATTTATAATTGGTCATGAGAATTCAAATTCATTTTCTATTATTAATGACCATTTATAATTGGTCATGAGAATTCAAATTAATTTTCTATTATTAATGACCATTTATAATTGGTCATGAGAATTCAAATTAATTTTCTATTAAGATACTGACTATAAATATTTGTCACCTTGAATGTAAAAATTACTAGAGTTCAGAAACGCGACAGACATTGTAACGCACTTCACAATCCAGCATTTTCATCAATTCAGCGAGTTCCGTAAAAATGAACAAGATAAAGATATATTGGATCATTTTTTCCACAAAATATATATATGTACGAATTTACAACACTTGAATTATTTTATGTCAGTTCGCAGTTAGGGTTATAACGAAGTAAATTTCTCCGTCATTTCTGTCCACGCCAGGATTCGAACCCGGATCCCCTCATTCCGGAATAAGTCGCTCTACCAATTGAGCTACGCGGACGTTTTATTCTGATTCCTATCTGCCTTTATGTCGTGTGCGTCCTTCTGGCAGGTACGTCACATCTCCTGGTACGTTACATCATCTCCCCCCCCCCCTTTTTTTTTTTTTTTTTCCGAAGTGCTGGAGAAGGGATTCTCTTATTTTTCCTATCTCGCGGTGTGGAAATAACATCACACCATTGCGAGATTTTTGAACGGTCGGGTCATCCGGATAGTTCGGGCGCCATTATAACGAAGTAAATTTCTCCGTCATTTCTGTCCACGCCAGGATTCGAACCCGGATCCCCTCATTCCGGAATAAGTCGCTCTACCAATTGAGCTACGCGGACGTTTTATTCTGATTCCTATCTGCCTTTATGTCGTGTGCGTCCTTCTGGCAGGTACGTCACATCTCCTGGTACGTTACAGGGTCATCGCGATATTTTCGGTGTTTTACAGCACTGAATCGTCAGAAGAGGTGAGAGACAAAGGGGTTCAAAGTGCTCCGTCGCTGGCTATTGATTTCAGAACAAAGGCAGACAAGCATCGTGTCGGAATTATAGCTTCGCTATATCAGTAGCGTGACGAAATCAAAGATAGCTGGTAGTCTAAGTTTGGGGGTGAATCAAACCAGTTCTTTGCAGTTGCACGTAAATGATCAACTTTTGTGCTACGGCTGCGAAGAAAAGGAAGGGGTGGGGTGAGGCGGGGGTGGGGGGGAGGTGGATAAAACATGAAACTTCTTTTTCTCTCCAGGTTTTAAGAAAAGTGAGACTTCTACGCATTAACAGGTTCATGTTTCCACAGCTGGTTTTGATGAAGAAGTAACATGAGACAACACATAGGGTTAGTTTCTCTGCACACATCGCCTGCAAATGAGTAAGCAACTTGTACAGGAGAAATCACATCATTGAGGATTCGTTATAACATACAATGTGAAGTTTCCTGGATATCTTTTTTTCCCCCTTGTTTTTAGGTACAAAACAATGCAAAAGAAATCCTATAGTGCATAACACGATAAAAAATAATAAAAATATCTTGTTTTTCATGCTTTACAACCGCTGAACTTTGTAGATGATATCTGCACTGGCAATTAATTTGGAAAGGCCCAAACAAAACGTTCAAGATCCACCCTGTTTTACATTTACCAGCTTATTTATAATCTGTGAGGCATTGGAAAACTCAAAACCAAATGCTTTCCTAGCCCATTTCGTACTTTAAATTTATTGCACGGCTCGTTGATTTAAGCTTGTATTAATGAACAAGCCCGGTTCCTGTTGAAAGTATTTCCACGCCTTCCGTTTCACTCCGCGATCTTCGTCACCCTCATATCTTTTATATCTTCTGGGCGGACACCGAAGCCAAATCAGACAGTGAAAACGGAATTTCATTGTTTCGTTTTAGAATTCAGGTTTCCAGCTGACTGGGAGAAGTTATATGGTGGTGATGAAAAAGAGGCAGATTAACATTTCTTTTTTTTAAAAAATTAAATGCCTTTTAAGATGTACATCTACGTATTTGGAAGGAATCACTTTTCAAGTGTAAGTAAAATTTCAATTTTTTAAATTCAAATTGAATTGAATTTTGTTTTATTTGTTAATTTAAGGGATCAAAAGCATTGAAAGTAAGGTTACAACTAGTAATGTCACAAGCTAGTCTTCGTTTTGCGATCCTAAATGATTTTTCTTTAATCCTGCGGCAAAACGTTAAATCTTCTAATTACGGCCCTGCTGGAGGATGAAATTTTCATTTTAACTGATGAAAAGTAAAAGCTTTGCCCATGAAAAACCATATTACTGTTTTAACGTAAATGTTAATGTTTCAACGTCTTAATACAGAATGAATAAATATCAACTATACAAATTTGAAGTAGTGATTCCGTCTATTTGGGTAAATATAACGAGAGTGGTAAGTCACATAATATCTGAAAACTTGAAAATGTCATCGTCCTGGAGAGGAAATCGAACCCGATTATCCTGGTTTGCGCCCCAGTATTCTAACCACTACACCACCCAGAACGACCAAGTCTCGAGTTTTCGAGTAATTTGAATTTAACACATCACAGGAATTGCCACTCGAAGCAACGACATTCGTGCTTTAGCGAATCTGGATTAATAGAATTCATTGTCTCCCGTGATTTCCCAGGGAAGCGGATAAACAGCAAAATGCTGCAGAAACTGTATCAAGAACTGTCAGCTCTACAAAGCAGTTCCCACGTTAGTTTCTGTAACAGGTGAACAAACATTTTGCTGCTGCCAGGATGTGTAAAACAGATAAGAATGTGTAATTGCAATCAGACGAATTGCAATCACGGTATTTCAGGGTTCGTTTGAGAGGGAAAGACTTAAGTAAAAAGTTATTACAATGTGAAGTGAAGGTGAGATTTTTAGGGCCTCAAAAATATTAGGTCTTTCTGAAAGTAAGCAAACATTTTTAACTTACTGTAATAGCAAAACAATTATCACAATATTTGAGGGAAATTATTAGTAGTTGCCCTCATTATCAATAACTCGTTCCTAAACTGTGGGCAGTTCACAAATACCATTAAAAGTATCAGTGCAGGTGGAAAATGTCTGTGATTTTGAAATACAGATCCTGTTTGCTGTTCTAACGAAAACCAGACATCTTCCTTTTTCAAATGGCCAAAGCAGTTGAAAACGCAAAGGTTCATTTCTGGTGAACACGATGGGTGGAGAAGTTCCACTCAACCGTTCTGTTCAATGAACAGCTGATTAATCCCGGTTTGGTGCGGCCATGCGCTGTGTTGTACGAGGACAAGTTGCTGTATATGATGCCGCAGTGCCCATGCCGGGATATGCTCCTCTAGAAATGACTTATATATCACTCCGATGTCATGGTGATGTACTCATCATACATACGTCTTCCAAAAAACCACGCCGCAAATATCTAAACCAACCAGCAGCAACATTTTATACTCATGCAAATCTAGATAAGGCAAACACACTGAAACAGTACCGGGTTCAATTCAGGACAGTGACTGATGTTGATGCCTGAGTGTGTAAAATTCCACTCAAATTTAATCTAAACAGAGGAACTTCTAAACACCATACTATTGCTACGATGCCACGTGAAGTTTACTCGGTGCAATTTCATAGCGGAATTCTTTCTGTGTTGTGAAGTATCATTGTAGCTGATTTGCTCATTAGGTCTAAATCTTCCACCTCCACGATATAAACCATTCTATGAGAGATACCCAGTTGTGTGGAAAGTTCACTGACGCTTATCCCGCAATAGTGCTGTAAAGCCTCTTGGATATATCGTTTGGGTTCTTGTCTGAATGTCAAAATCGGTCGAACGCATCTTGGGACATTTTGGGGTGATGTCCTGCATTCTTTATATTCTTCATGCAATTGTGTACTACCGCTTTCTAAAGAGCATTTCGACCTGCTTCTATCCGTAGAAGGCTTCGTGCCACGCACTCTGATACTGCAGAAAAACACATACTGTTTTTCCACTGTCACTAATCGTCTCAGCTGCTCCATGTTTATTACAACTTTCACTAGACGATCGGTAAGCTGGAACTGAGCCCGATGTACGTAGTACCCAACTGCCAGGCATCACCTGCCTTGGCACTTCAGGTTTCGAAATGTACGCCAATGAAAAGTTCTCCTACTTCACGAAGGGCCTATTTAGAAGACATCATTTGAAAATGCAGACTCCAGAAGTGGAATCTCTGCGTTTTTGGATGATATTTCGCAACTGATACCAGTATATCATGATAGATGAACAAATACTTGTCAAAATGAAATGTATCCTCAAAATTACTCCTTTTAAACGCTTTGATAACAGGAAAAACATTTTGAGCTGTTCTGCTCTTTTCAAAAAGTACGAATTTTTCCCATCACTCCAACCTCCAACGATATCCTTGAAATCAGAATTTAGATAGGAAATAAGATTACACCACGATAATGAATCTAGGTAAATAACCGAAAACGTTCATGAGGCTCGTTCTGTCCTCAAAACTGTTGGATGAGCAATGTAAGGAAAAGAGATACGATAAACCCTTGAATTGTGGCTGCATTACTGAAAGTATGCGGAACATGCGTGCATAGTTTGTACAACGATTAAAAAATGAAGTTTGGTCTACTGAGAAAGAAGTCATCTTTATTAAATATTGACATGTGCGAAAATTAGTGTTTTTTCATTTTTCGAAAGTAATGATTCGACCAGGAGTTAATAATAAATTACAGAAGAAATCCAATTATCCGCACGAATTCATGACAAGGTGGTTCGGATAGTCACAAATGCGGAAGTGTGGGAATTAGGAAACAAAAATTATTGTCCACTAAAACACCGTTGTAGTGTATGTATCATAATAATAATAATAATAACTAAAAAAACTTTTTGCCAGAATAACGAAGTTGTTAGATGACTCAGCTAGTGCAGAGGGCTTACACACACCTAGTCCGCACGTCACACACATAGTCCGCATTCCTCGATTGCTGCGATTCGTTTAACTGGCAGTTAGAATAACAAATATTTGGTTAATCGGCGTTGCACTGTGCTACTCAAATTTAATGCACTTTAAAAGTTACGGGACCAACAGAATTCGCCAGAACTCTTCATGTACGAGATGCAGTTTATGACGGTGCACTAACTTTCATAAAATCCGCGTTGTTTCTTCTTCATAATTTCATCAATTTGAAAGAATTGCAAATTAATACTAGTTGCTTTTCCATTACCTTACACAAAAAACATTTCATGGTTATTGATGTGAAAGAATAACTTGAGAAACTGCAAAATTATACTTTTCCTCGGAAAAGTTCTGTCTTGATAAATTTCCTGCATTCAGAAGTGATGATTTTCGGATTGAAAGACTGTGTATATGCGTTTCCTTAAATAAAAGTAAATTCAATGTTTCGATGCTAATTCATTTAAAATGAAAATTCAGAACATGTTTAACACATAAAACAATGGAACAATTCGACAATTTTTTGAAGACTTACACGGCAGAAAATGACGACATGCATATTGAAGTTCGTCGGAATAAAACTTAAACTACGCGTAGTTCTGAATATGAATCAGTAAAATTATATTCGACAAAACTGTTATTCACTGAATTATTTTTCTTCAAATTAAACTTTATTTTCTGATATATTTTCCTCGAGAAATATATTTCAGAAAATAAAGGTTTCAGTTATACCACTTCGAGCTATAAACGAAATATCAGTTTTAAAAACAGAGCTGCTGCTGAAATATTTAGCATATTAATCACTCCTTTCGACACAAAACACAGTGACTTAAAGTACGAATAATACTTTTGATGTGATATATAAGGTATTTCAATCTGACAGCTACTGAGAAACAAGTCATCTTTATTAAATATCGACATGTGCGAAAATTAGGGTTTTTCACTTTTCGAATGCAGTGATCATGCTGCAGAAGTGAGAGTCAAATTTATATCACACGAAGAAAATTATTTGTAAAGCTATGATAATGCCGCTAGTCTGAAAGAGATTATTTTTTCTAAAATGCTCAACTTAAAGTCTGAAAATTAAAATTCAAAATAAATTCAAGCACTTAGCAACTTTTATGCGTTCTTTTTGCTGTCTGTAATACAGTATTATCATTTTATCTCTTAGGAGGATAACCTAAATAAAATGTGCTTCCTACAGTTTTTGAAGCAATAGTTCGTAATTAATAGAATCATTGCAAAATGTCGGGGCAAGTCAAAATTATTATGGCTAATTCCTCTTATAAATTAGTCACGGTATACGAATGAAAACTGCAATTTTTCAGCATATTACCCAAGGACTTCCACACATTATTTTATTAAGCTCCGTTCTCCTTCCAGCTGCGAAGAACTCCTGAAGCATTCTCAATACTTGTAGTCAACCAATTGGAGAATAATTAGAGCAACTTCTGTTGGATAGGAAATCTTTTAGTTTTCAGAACTTTTTCACTACGTTAGTAAAAGAAACATGATACAGTTAGAGGGAGTACTATGATTAATATGAGGTATGCATCATGCATGCTTCCTTGTTTCCGACAGTCTTAAAACGAACTGGTAAGCATTTAAAAAATCAGTGTCAGTGATGTTTATTAAAAGCATGGCCGAATTAGGGGTGGTGTCTCTAGGGGCTATAGCCTTGGGCCCACCATGACCAAGGACCTAGGAAGCATCCCTGGGCAAATAATAGATAGGTAGGTAGGGAGAGAGAGAAAGAGAGAGAGAGAGAGAGAGAGAGAGAGAGAGAGAGAGAGAGAGAGATCAGTTTCACTTTTGTCTCGTATGATTTCCACTTGGTCAGAAACAAAGGCAGGAGGAGGAATATATTTCAAGGCAGTGACTCATCAAGGGTAAAGGTTTCATGTCGCTGTGTACAGCAGGGTTGGCGAGACAGAGGGAATTTCAGCTTTTCACTACAATCCACCCATACCTTCTGATTGGTACTTAGAACCGTTAATTGTCAAGTCCCCTGTAGCTTTATATTGCATAGAAAAAAAAAAAGATGCACTAAGAAAAGTATACAATGCTAAATCATTAGAAAATCCATGACAGGAATCTTAAGCTCTAAACTCATATCCTTATGACAACAATGAAAAATACACAGAGTTATAAAAACTCTGTGGATAATTTATTGGTTTGATAAATCCACTACGTAATAATTATCACAAGCATATTGCTACAGTTTCGTATTTTAATGGACTTCATAATGATTCCCCGTAATAAGTATCTTAGGGGGCCCACTCAGATGTCTTAGCCTTGGGGCCCACTCAAATGTCGTAACCTTAGGGCCCACTAAAATGTCTTAGCCTAGGGGCCCACTAAGGCCTTAATCTGGCCGTTTTTAAAAGGCGTTAACATGAAAAAATTTAGAATCCCTCATGACTCGAACGAACTTCGCACTTATAATTAAACCTAGAAGAAACATAGGATAAGCCTGTCAAATTTTATATCACCAAACAGTTCAGAATTCCAGCTCTATAAAGCAATTACTCCCCAAGACACAAACACGCACACGAGCGCAAAACACGATATTATTTCTCTGAACGGATGTTACAAACACAGAATGCAAGCGCAAAATATTACAGTGGAAATTAAGATAAGTCAACGGAAAGGCATTTTTTTTATTTTTTTCCCTTCAGTATGTCATTTCAATAAATACCATAAGAAAATGAAATCCACAGATTCGAGAGAGCAAATGGATGGGATAAAGGGGGAGTAAATGAAAAGAAGCGTCAGGTGACATTTTCAGGATGAGGGACCTCTTGAGAATAATGTCACACGTTTTGAATTATCCAGAGGTTGCCGTTCGTTGTGCAAAATTAAGTAATGGCACTCCTAATTAAGCGTTTCGCTTACATTCTCTTTAGATGACGGCAACGGATCTTCAGCCTAGTTGGGGGTGAATATATTGTCAATATCATTTTTGTTTCCGTCTGTTAAGCCAAATATTTTATAGTTTGTTTTTTCGAGTTGTTTTTTAACGGAAATAGAATCTCTTTACTTGGCTGAAAATGAAAGAATAAAACTAAAAACATGTCGCCGCTATCTATGTAGAAATGCTCAAATCGAATGTGTTTGACTGTGAAAACAACTCAAGGAAGATCCCAGTGTTCAATAAAAAATATATTGCTTCACTGTCCTGTCCTCTCCCAATTTGGGTGTGTGTGTGTGTGTGTGTTCGAAACGTACGAGCACAGGGCGTTACTGTTACCCTGCGCCAGTTAGTGGTCTACAACCTAACATTTGGAAATCACACCAATGGTATGTAACTATCAACATTTAGTTTGTGTTCCAATTGATTGGGACATTAGCATCCCCACGGCCAGAGTGAATCTCATAACAGCATATTTTTTTTTCGTGCATGACACTATACAGTCAAGCATGTGTCTTTCACCTAATAATTTTCAATACACACTCAGGCAAATGCCGAGGACTTGGTTTGAATTCTGAATAAAACATGGACGTTTTGTTCTCGTTTTTAGTAAAGGATTTTCCTTACTTCAATCATTAGACTCTCGCGGTAATAGAAACGCTACAAAAAACATTTTTTAGGTATTTTGTAGTTACGCGGTCGGCACCAATTTCCATGAGAATCTAATGATTATATATTGTCATGATTTTATTTATGACATATAGTATTGATTTATAGATAACTAAAGTCGAAATCAACAGAAAAAAGTAAATAATGGTACCACAGAAGACGCAGGTGAAGGAGATAGGTATGTAAAAAGTACGTTGGCAAATTATTGTTTAAATTGCCAACCTGAAAATGGCTACTTTTCTTTTCATACGTTAATTTCTTTTCACATTTTGTCAGGCCACACAAACATACTAAGGTGATATTTCATTATGTTCAAATTTTCACAGCGGGATCAGTGAATTATTGGTTGCATTACTTTCTACACGTTTATAACGAAGTAAATTTCTCCGTCATTTTTGGTCTACGCCGGGATTCGAACCCTGGTCCACTCATTCCGGAATAAGTTGCTCTACCAATTGAGCTACGCGGACATTTTATTCTGATTCCTATCTGCCTTTTTATGACGTGTGCGTCCTTTTGGCAGGTACGTCACATCTCCTGGTACGTTACACGTTGTTTAAGGAAATACTTTGGGAGTACAGTTTTCTGCAGTTCTACCGTGGCTCTCCTTCTATGCAAGAACGAGCTTTAAGGAACGTAACTGTTTTGGGTATGTAACAAACTTTTGGACGCACTAAGCTTCCAGCGTTATAAAAGCAAGCAAGAAAATGAGTGCAGTAAGATATTTTTACGATTAACTACAATACTTTATAATAGAATACAATACTTCAATACTATGTAAGTTGGTTTACGTAGTCTGGTGACGCTATTCTATCGCAATGTACGAATTGTTGCGTACTAAAGATACTTCGAGATTTTGTGCACAAATGCTACGAAGCTATCGCAAAAGTAATGCGGACAAGTTATTAGCAAATATACGAACTGATATACCTAAATGAATTTTGTATATTCAAGTGCAGTCAGCTCAAGCTGCCTTGTTCAGTTTTGGAGCTTACCTCTTATGGAACTACTACATCCTTTTGAATTTCATTAGCGGTAGCAAATATCTTACACACATATCTTGAGAGGATGAATCTAAATTTTTAGAAACAACCAGATAGCACTGAATGAGCGAAATCTAGAAAATCGAAAGGGTGATCAAGTTAGGTAACAGTTCTAGTCATTAAATGCTATTTTGGAGAAATGACGCTGGGAGCTTTACCAGAGCATGAAACAAAGCAATTCGCTTTGCTACAACTACTAGCACACTGCTGATTTAGCAACCTTGAAGCTGCAGCTCCTGCAAATTTAAGACTTTTAGTCAAATACGACTTAAACTTTTAGTCGTATTTGACTAAAAGTCTCTTGTACTTTTAGTCAAATACGCAAACCAGTTTTTCTTCAGAATTGTTTCAACTAGAATATGTGAGTACGTGGTATTGTAATAATGGTTATTGTAAACAACCTTTAATAATAACGTAATGTAACGGGAATATTTATTTTATGAAATGTAATGTCATGTAATTACTTAGAATCTTTTAATTGTTGAATTTTAATGTTATGTAAATAATTAAGGACTCTTGTAATTTTAGAATGTTTGAAAAGTAATCGTTGGAAACTTCTTAAGGTGGACGTCAAATGAAACTGCGACGATATACCTGCAATGGTGAAAATTGGGTTACATAAGTTCACACACAAGAAATACTTCCTGACTCGTGAAAACTGGCACACGGACAAAGAAGACACTGAACTATAAATCAGTGGCTTGAAAATTTAACAAAAGAGTTATAGCGAATATTTTAAAATTAAATTTCCGCGTGTTGGAGTAGTAATACATGTCGTTAATAGGTGGCGCTCTACGTACGTTACGTGCTGGAAACGTAGCACTTCCTAAAATTTTTTTCTTGAATATTAAAACTTCTCAACTTCTCATACAGACAACAAAAACTGAGCGGTTTAAGACTTTTGTTTAGGGTGTCAATAATTATTTAAATCACTTAAATTACAGTTTATTGACTGTTTTACCCGCAAACTTATGTAAATCAGAAATCAGATGCTGGTAACCTAAAATACTGACAGTAGCTTATTCAGAAATTGCCACCTGATAAGGGAAAGACCATAAAATTCATTCACAAAACTAAGACTCCCACAAGAAGGGATCGCAAGAACAGCCCGATGTTCAGCGTCATCTATGGGCAGAAGGATGCGCGTTGGATGTGACTTTATCTCCACCCTAAGAATATACTTTTGCAATATTTGGATCCCTTTATATTTTCATACGTACCTTTACGACGAAAGCTGACTAGCATTCAAAATATAGGCTGTTCCACCGTCTCTAGCCTTCTCTGCTAGTTCTTCGACTACGTGGCGGTACCAGCTCTTCTCCTTCGAGGCGAAGAACTCCTTCACCCCAGCTCCCACCTCCTCCTGGTTGTTGAAGTGTCACCTCAGAAGGAAGTGGGCCATGAACTGGAACAAGCAATAATCCGACGGGGCAAGGTCCGGACTATATGCTGGGTGTGGTATTAGTTTGATGCCCTCAAGTTCCTGGGATTTTGCCCGGGTCGCTCGCGCGGTATGAGACCGAGCTTTTTCTTGCTGTAGTTGAGCGCGCTATCTGTTCACCAGTGTCGGGTATTTCTCCTCCAAAACGGCATACATCTACTCCAGCTGTTCAGAGTAGAGGTGGGCGCTGATGGTCCGACCGTCTGGAACAAATTCCTAACGGATTATCCCCTAGAAAATCAACCAGACGCAGAGCATCACCTAGTGCTCGAAGCGCCCACGTTTGGGAACAGGTTCAGGAAGCTGGCCCGAGCTCAACCACTGCCATTGTGAGTTAAGGTTACGGAAATAGACCCACGATTTATCGCACGTAACAATTCTCCTGATGAAACGTACATCGCGCGGGTTTTCTAGGAGTTTCGTGCACACTTCCACTCGGCGGTTTGCTTCAGCTGGCGTCAGTTCGTGAGGGACAATGCGGCAGCTCCTGTAGACCTTGCCGAGGTCCTGAAGGTGACGAACCACGGTAGTCTATGACATGCCTAGCTCGCGTGATAATCTCCGAGTGCTGGTTGTGGGATTTGCCTCTACGGCCTGGCGCACGCTCTCCGAATCCACCGTTCGCGGCTTACCTGACCTTGGCTGATCGTCGAGGTTTCTGTCACCTGAGCGAAATTTCTTGAACCATTTAGTTGTGGTGCTGTGGTCCACGGAACCTTCCCCTTTCACATGACAAATGTTTCGTGTTGCTTGAGCAGCGTTATGGTCGAGTTCAAGATCGTAAAGCAAAAGTTCCCTAATTAGCCTGTTGTGGCTGTTCATCTTTTAGGAGTCCGAAACACTGCCAGAACGACGACATGCGATGCTGTTCACAGCAACGATTACCACTTTCTATTCCTTTTGACTGACTGCAGTGCGCGACTTGAACTAGTTTAAAGGCGTGACATCCCGCCGCAGCACATGCATTTGTGCAAATATTGCAAAACTTTCGACTCACCCTCTGCAATTTTTGAGTCCATTTTACAGAGCCAGCAAGTCTCCAGATATCGGATATCTTCCTGGAGAAGAACAACATGCCGAACGTCGTGCGTAGGTAGCTACAACAGATGAATTCTTGTTTTTAGAGTTTTTAAAGCCCCTCATTAGGCAGGACTTCCGTTCTTCGGGCTAGTGGCATTACGCAGTGGGCATTTAGAGACACATGGGAAAGTGTTGGAAGGAGTTGTGGAAGACAATAAGAGAGGAGGGCTTCTGAAGGTGGAATATCACGTGTATTGGGCAGAATGTAGCTGAGAGAAGACGAAAGAGGTTTTCGGAGCAAGGAGTATAATTTGAGAAGGGGGGGGGCGTAGTCTCCGCGCCCGAGCGGTAAGAATGAATGTAGCGAGGAATTAAGGCGTGAGCTTGAGGTCCAATCGAATGGTGACCCGGAGTTAGCATTAATTAAGCGATTCCACGAAAACAAAGAAATTCATATCAGACACCTAATCGCCTTAACTGATTGATATATTACTTCTTTCATGGTGTTCACTGTGCTCAACGAACCCTGCATTATCTGACTGATTAATGTACAGGTAAAAGAAAAGAGAGAATTAAAACAGCACTGTGATAATATGGTCATGCAGTGTATTTCTTTCAGATTTGGTTTTGGGTGCACTTTCGATTTCAATCCGATTTTTTTCTTACAAAGCAAAATAAGCAATTGTGCTACACGTGTGATCTGTAGCACGGCCTCGTGATCAAGTTTATTTTCGTTAGGTGCTTCTATGGCGTACATGTGCGTCACCTCTGAGGAAGGTATGTCTGATATATTACGCCCCTCTCCCGCCTTGAGAAAGGGCTGGGACAGAATCGTAGGTTTCCGGGTCAACCGGCAAACCAAGCTTGAAGGACAGCGCACTGTAGAAAAAGGAATTTTTATCAATTCCAAATGATGTGTGGAATGAATACCACACATTTTTTGAAGAACACAACGGCCCAGGAGATTTATTTTACGTTCAGGAGCTAATATAGCGAAACACAAATTTCGTGATGCTCGAACCCCGCATCCTTCTGCTCCGGATGCTGAACGCTTTCGCAATTAAGCTATACCAACCGAGTTTATTGCTACGAATTTATCGTATTGACATGTGCGTCACCTCCGAGATAGATACGTCACACTGTGAGTTCTTACGAAAAATGCATTATTTGAAGGAAAAGAAAAAAAAAGAAAAAATGAATTATGCTTAAACAATGTCTGTCGTTTAAGCAGACTCATTTCATTTCGGTTTGCTCAGCCTTGTAACATTTTTCAAGCGACAACCATATCCAAAAATCGTTTATAATTTATTGTAAGGAATCTTACGAGACAACCAAAGTTGTTCCTGTTCTTATACGGCCATTAATGAAACCAACCACTTATAGTTTCTTCCATGACCTGAGACGATCTTTCTTCAACACTAGCTCTGATTGACACAAACGTGAAATTCTATCTATGGTACATCGCCGTTCTTTGCCGGAAAACTAATGGTGCGCTAACATCGGTGTCGTTAATGGTGCACTAACGTCGGTGCCTCTGTACATCGGGGTCGTTTACTAACTTTTCTATTTTCAGAAAGTGACGTTTGAACTTTTCATACGGAATAATTTAGTGATTTTTGAAAGATTCTGTTTCATTAGTTTTACGATGGCTGCGTTAGAGATCCATTAAGCTATTCTATTTTCTATTTTCCAATTTCATTTGCATGTGCACATCGCATTCTTTGCTTTTATATGATGCAATAAATGTGATAAAGAAGTGTGTGGTGATTCTTTATTATCTGACATGGTATGGAACTTTTGGAAACTAATACTGGGCAGACTTTGCATATTAAATAGCAATGAAAAGAGGAAATTACATACAATAAAATCAAAGAGTACGGACAATAATTAAGTGCTACGTCATATTAAGATGATAAATAATTATTAAGTTTAATATCAATTTATTATACAATAAATTAGTATTAAACTTAAAATTTTTAAATAATTATTAAGTTTTATAAGTTTAAATACTGATTTTATTAAGATCGTAAACCATACGATCAAGACAAAAAATATTTTTGTAAGGTATCTTCAAATTTACAAACAAATGGAACTGATTATGGAGATTTTCTCGGAATCAACATTATGGATTAAAATAGGCTTCTCAGAATTTCTCACAAATTTCTTTCCTCCTTTCGAAAATAATATAATTTCTTCCTCAATTTTTAATTTAAAATGGGGTTACATAAAAATGCAATTGTGTGTTTTATCCAAGAGTTTTCTATATCAGGTTCAATAAAAATAAGGTAGAATAAATTTAGTTACATTTACGCGAAACTCAAATTTTTAGACATTTTTCAGAGTGAATTTTAAAGTTTGTAGCAGTGAAATACCGAAACAATAAATGTTTTTCCTGACCAGTTTCATATAGGAAACAATACTTTTCACGAATGGAATACGGGATTACACCATACTATACACATTTGGAAAATGACAATCCGTTTTTTGGTGTAAATATGACAAGGATGTTAAGTCAGATAACATCCGAAAACTTGAAAATTTCGTCGTCCTGGAGCGGGAATCGAACCCTCGTCTTCCAGGTAACGCTCGGGCATGCTAACCACTACACCACCCAGAACGACCAAGTACCCGATTAATTTGAGTATAACCATCACAGGATTCGCTAGTCGAAGCAACCGGCATTCATGTTAAGCTAATCTGGAGGTTAAGAATGCAATGCCGTGATTGCCCGGAGGAGCATATAAATCCTGAATGGAATATGGGATTACATCATACTATACGAATTTTGATGATGACAATCCATTTTTTGGTGTAAATATGACAAGGATGTTAAGTCAGATAATATCCGAAAACTTGAAAATCTAGCGAATTCTGTGATAGTTATATTCAAATTAATCGGAAACTTGGAACTTGGTCGTTCTGGGTGGTGTAGTGGTTAGCATACCTGGGCGCTATCTGGGGGACGCGGTTTCGTTTTCCCGCTCCAGGACGACGAAACTTTCAAGTTTTCGGATATTATCTGACTTAACATCCTTGTAATATTTACACCAAAAATCGGATTATCATCTTCAAAATACTTTTTACTATGCACATATTTTAGCAAATTCACAACTTTTCTACGTATAATAACAAACCCTAAATTCATCCGCACATTTTACTTCATGCAGTTACTTTCAGAATTGCATATATGACCTAAAATTTGCAATGCTCGACAATACCGAAATATCAACTACACTTTTAAGGTTTTTGCACCGACGAAAAACTGAAAACTTTTGCTTGAATTCTTGTAATATAAGACAAGAAGAAACTCGTCTAGTAAAATGAAAAGATGAAGAAAAAGGGAAGACAGTAAGGAAAAAGAGAAAGGGATAAAAAGGAAATCGGCGAAAGCAATAGGCGAGAGGTAAGCTGAATAGGGAGAAACTTTTGACGACGGCAGGGTAACTTCCGAACTAGATTGTAAGGCTATCCTATTTTGGAGGCAACGGCAATGCAATCAAGTTTTTAAGTTCTTAAAGGCATATCCACTTGGAAGTGAAAAGGAAGGGGAAGTAAAAGCGAGAAAGTGATGGGATGAAAAAACCACGGAATCTGATGCGAATCCTTCCATGTCATCCCCAGCATCTGCCATGACACTTGTCTCTCACTCATCCAGGGATTTAGCATCGTGGTTGTTGGGAGGAGGGGAGGAAAGGGAGCAGAATACGACGCTCTTGTCGCTGCATCACTCGGACTTAGCAACAATGGAAGTTGGGGAAAAGGAAGAAGAAGGTCGAGCGTTACCATGGAGACGGTCGTGATCAGCGCGTGAATGGCTCGAAGGTAAACAAAGTCGGATGTCCAGTGCTCGCACAACAAACAAAGCAGGTCCCAAGTTACCATGGCGACGCTTGTTTTCTTTCCTTATCTTTGGCCAGATGCGGCGTAGAAGGGTGGATAAGTGATGAAGGGGAGGAAGAGGTTGCTAAGTAAACAGCGAGAGGCGGTAAACACTGGTCCCGGCCGGATTAGTTTCCATGGAAACGGAAGGTCTAACGCCAGAATTAGAAAACGAGAATGAAGACAACCAGCCACAAAAGCTCTTGTCATTAAGGAGAGGGTTATCATCCGAGAGAAGGAAGGGGAGGGCAGGCGGCAAATGAAACCGACTTTTCCGTCGCTAGATGTGGGAAATCTGGTTGCAGACCTTTGTTCAGTGACGCTACACTCACTGGAAGACCATGTATCCATCTACATTCGCGCACACACATGCACCTGTATTATCATGCATCTGTTCTCGGAGAATGGTATTTGTGGCTTACCCAAAGTCCACCTCTAAAGTAATACTCCCCCATTAAGTCCATGATAAACAGGGACTTCTGAGAGCATTAAAAGACTTTCCTGCAAAACCCATGATTCAGCTTCCAGAGGATAAAATTTTCACTTCGATTGGAGGCTTGTTCAACAATTCATACCGAAGCATGTTCTGAATTTAAATAAGATTTAATACCTCCGGTTAGAAGGCTCATTTAACGAACAGTGTAACCAGGTTATTCAGCGTGACAGTCAGGTGCGGATTGGAATTTTTCCCACAAGTGAATAATTATTCTCCACACTAAGTTCTTGTGTACAAAATGCGTGTAGCGCCACTTAGTACTGCATGATGCAGTACACTGGAAGGTAGAAACCAAACAGCACTTCCCCACAGAAATAAGTGGAGAAACTTAATGAACAACAAATAATTTAAATCGGTGGTTTCTTCAAGTTATGAGAAGTATAGCTGAATCGGAGAAAATCTGTCGAAATGAGGAATATATTCAACTGTAAGTAAAGTTCTCAACGCTACTTGGCAGATGGTTAGTAATTCACTGCGTCATTTAGTTCGTGACCGTAAATCGGGGCAAGGAACTTTTGATAGTTAGCCCAAATGGTTTAAGTACGCTATTTCGCGAAGAAGCGGCATTTTCAAGTGATTCGGTTAGTTACCATAGGCCTTTCTTGAGATTCTTTAAATTTCATTTTACTTAAAAGGTTTTCGTCTATGAGAGCAGAAAATTTCCTTTTTTTTATACATACATTTTTCTCTAGCAGTGTTTGATTTTACGGTTATTTTGGAATCTGACATGGTAGACTAAATTTCTGGATAATCATGTCATTTTACAGAAGTATTTTGCCAAACGCGTAATGTATATAGTCTTATCTGAGATGGGCAGAGACAAGGGTACTACTACACTATATGAGGCATCCTTCAAGTAAGTTTGGAAGAAGAAACCCAACTTCTAAGTTTCACTTGCAATGCGCCTTAGACTTGGGGGTGTGAAACGGCCGTAAAAGAGAAATGGATGATCGAAGGACGATTACGTTGCAAGCGTTGAGCAAATGTAATCTCTTTTTCGAAAAAAAATGCTTCAACAGCTAACTCAGAGATTTTTAAAATAATATTTTTATATTTAAAAATTACAGTGACTATGCAGTTGAACGCCATCACAAAACCTATTTCCAATAATATTCCGATTCACATCACAGATTTCCTAGAACATAAAAGAACCATAAGTACAGTTAATGCCACCAGAGAGTTCTTCATCTTCTTTTTTTTTTTTTTTTTTTTTTTTTTGCAAGTTCAATCCACATGTGAATCTCTTAGAAATATAAGCTGTCACAGTCACCAACTCTATAGAAATTCGACGGGCGCTCGAGTTCTGTAAGAGAACGCTTGGGCTCTAGATGGGAAGTCCAGTGGATGTCCGAGCTCTTTACACACTCACAGGCTCATACATTAATCTACAGTGTAGCGTCGATTATACGCCAATTATTCATACCATTTAATCGGTGATAGGGTTTTAAAATTGGAACAGAGTGTTAATTACAAACGCTCTTAATTTTTCTTAGTACATTTTACAGTTACGCACTTTTACAGTTGTTGTTTTTTCGTGGGGGAAGAAGTTTTATTGTCACCAAATATTCAATAGTTGCCTAATCCCCGGAGAACCTATGTAGTCGACGCCTGTGAAAGACAGGTTCGCATCATTTTTATATAATGGATGGAGAGCTTCCTCTAAAAGTCTGATATCGGAAGATTTCTTGCTATTCTTTAAAAATTCAAAAATGTTTTTGTTATTTAATTTTTATTGCTAAGCTTTCATTATTACAATTTTTCAATGGGTCCTTGCATTGTAAAATTGTTCGTGTAAATATTCTATACAGCTTGAGCCCAGGGCACCCACCTAGCAAAATCTTATGTAAACAGGCGCCCTTCCAATTTTAATGGCGGCTGAGTGCAGAGAACAGCAGGTCCACCAGCAAAACACGCTACCCATACCTCATCCGGGTCTATATCGGACAAGAAGCTAGCACCCCAGACAACTCTGGCACTGGGCAGCAGAGATGGTTCTGCTGAGCACGACTGTATTTCCATAATACCGACCATATTCATTCGTCTTTTTTCCTTATAAAAGGCCTTAATTGAGATGAATCTGATGGTATCGGCTCAGGTCAGAGAAAGAGAAGTGGTCACGGAAACTGTTACAAGAATCCATAAATCTGTCCTTTGAAGCATTTCAATATTGGGAAAGGACGAGAAAAATCATACCTGATTCTCGTAGGAACTTGGTGATCTCAAAAAAAAAAAAAAAAAAAAGATTTGAGTACGTTACACGAAGCTATTCATCACTTTTTAAATGTAAAACTGTTATTTCTCCTGTTTTTAACTCTTTCCTTTTGTTTAAAAGATGGAAAAGCATCCCTTACAACAGGACAAAGACTTTCGCGCAAGCGTACTGCAATTGTTTGATACGAAAAACTCAGATGAGTGTTCCAGTTTAGCTCAGATGCCATGTGCTTGTGAATTATTTGGAGCTTTCAGATCATTCACGTAATGTATGTTCGATGTTTGCTTCTGACTTGAGTTCTGTGAACAATACATTACGGACAAGCTTGCGGAGATGCAATTATTTCTGGTGAGTCCTTCGTAAATATCACTTTTCGCCCTGCTAAAATCACTCCCATAATTTTGTCAGCACCTATTTCAATGCATTTAAAAAGAACCAAGCGGTATTTACTGAGTACCCACTGATTCTATATTATTACAAAGAGACACGAGCATAGAGAGTTCTATGTTACTAAAATAATAACTACGGAGGATTTCACTTAAGTCTGTCTAAAAGAAATGCCTTAAGAACATGTTAATGGATATTAAAGTAAAGCCATGGTTTTGTAAAATATATATACTACACATGATCTACCTTGTTGCGTTTGCTCTAGACATTAAATTCTCATTGAAGAATTTATTTCCAGATCCCTTCTTTTCTGTTTGGTAAAAAGGCTTCGTTCAAGGTTAAATGTTTACATTGGTACCTTTTGAGGAGAATCGAATACATTGCCTTAATCTCATTTTAGTTGGGGTTTTTTTAAGCAGGACTTTGGCAGAACCGGTTTCTTCAAACATGAAACCTTATTTGATTGTCGTCTTTCGAAGCATGACCATTTTAATCATTTGACCGCTGCGCATCAAGAGAAAGGTGTCGCACAAATTTACTTTTAAAGTTAACTGTGGCAAAACCGTATTTGTTCTGAATCAGAACATTTTCTTGATTCTTAAGCAGACAATTTTCGGCACCAAGTCTCATCTTTAAATAAAAGTATCTTGCACATAGGAAGTTTCTTCTTTAATTGAAGGCACACTAGGAGTATGAATAGTTTCTTTAATTGATGATACCTTGCGCATAAGAAGTCCCATCTCTAATTGAAGATACCTTGCGCATAAGAAGTCCCATCTCTAATTGAAGGTACCTTGCGCACAGAAAATCTCTTTTTTGTTTGAAGGCATCTTGCGCATAGAAAGACAAAATATTTCTAAGGATAATAGCCTTTGTAACTTAATCATAGAAGTATGACAAAAGAAGGAAACAGACGGACGTATTTATTTTCATGCACACAAGAAAAGAAGAACGCACATACGCAAAACCACTTGCACACACATACACACACGTCCACACTCAACTTTCTTCAAAGAGAAAACTCATTTCGAAAGCAGTACGATTTGATATATCCGAAAATTCGATAAAGGTATAATTTACACAAGCAGAATTGAAATAATGCAATAGAAATAGGGTTACATCAGTTAATTGGAACCATTTACTATGAACGGAACTAATCAGTCATGATTACTATTTTCTGGTGACCTGAATAAAATATATTTTCATTAATTAAAACTACAAATGGCACTTTCGAGCTACAGTGAGTAATCTGAAAAGCCAGTTGCTTCTTAGTTCTCAGAAAGTTGCTAGCTATGGAAAAAAGAAGATTTAAAAAAAATTAAAAAAGATCGACACAAATACGACTGCTTAAAGTCATATCTTTCTCCGTTCCGCCGAAACAATCGCACAGAATCTTCAAAAATTACCTGAAATTCGGACTGCTGTATCAGCTGCAGGCTAAGTACAAACAAAAGATTAAACGAATGCCAAAAACCGCGCTTCATTCAATAGGTAAAACATATCCTTGAAATTCATTTGACTTTTTAAATTAATGCGTTTCCCCGGAAAGACGGAAAACTTAATCTTGATTTCCATTACATGAGAACCAACAAGTAAACATTCTAGTCAATTAAATATCAAATCAATATTCCTATCGGAGTCACTAAAATAATTACGTTTGAAATTGGGTTTTTCTATTCTTCAAAAAATAATATTAACAAAAATCTTTGTTCCTCAAAACGATTAAAATGCGAAAGTACCTACAAGTTATTCTTAGGTTTCTTAAAATAAAATTTACAAATACGCAAATTCGACTGAATTTTTAAGAGCATTTCAAGAAAGAAAAACATTGAACGATGAACGAAACTAAGCGGAGGAAAGCGAGATTCACTGAACGATCTTTCTGCCAAACCGTAGAGTAGCATCGCTGAAATCTCGGTGGCTTAATCGTAATAACATCCAAGTCATTCCACAGCAGACTCTTTTGCATAAATTAAAAGAGGCAAATATCATGAGACGGAGACGGGGAAAGGCAGGCAGGCAGGCAGGCAGACCGGTAGCGGCAAAATTACGTAGCTAGATGTCTGCCGTTACTGAGAGATTAGCGCCTCCCAGCGGCCGTGATAATTACTGATGTGGCCAGCAGCTAACTTGAAGTGATGGCCGCTAATTACTCCGCAATCAGAAACTCCATGATGAACGCTGCAGCACTCGTGAGAGCACACACAGTTACAAATTACGATGCAGCCGACTGCCAGTATCGATGGAGGTTACTTTTTCCCCCCTTTAGTATCGGTCGGAGATAACTTGGGTTGTCATAACCCCATTACAATAGCGCAAAAATTTGTGATTTTGCATCTGCGTAGCAAATTCTATTAATCCTCAATTCAATAAACTCAGGATTAAAAGAATATTTTCTAGAAAAGAGGATTACCATTATTATTTTACAACAAAGAGAAAAAGTAAAGTAGACTCAATAATAATGGCGGCAACAACATACATATATTTCACAAAATTACAGCTCGGAGTTCTTTTGATAGACCGTTCAAAATTTTAATCTCTTGAAGTCACATTACAATGCTACAAAAAATGTGAAAACTAGAAGCATAAGATTTAAATATTAAAGCTAATATCGAATAATATAAAGGCAAAAATTGGTGCATTAAAAATTAAATGTGTAAGCGGTGAACCATTATTATTACACACAGCCTGTCTAGTTTATTAGATTTACTTAGATGTTTTGTCTATGGAAAGGATCAGTCCTGATATTTTCAATAATGAAGGATCTAAAGACAAGCTGAATGGGTCATTTATAGTCACTGTAGCACTTTAAATAAGAAATGCCCTAAAAAACATTGAATAGAACACTGAAAATTGTGATATTCCGCGAGAGATATGGTGAGCAACATCTCTCGTGTTCGGATTTTTTCTCAAATCGTGTTTAAATACTGAAAAACGCAACCCTTGTATCTGCAATGCATTTATCGTACCTTAATGTTTCTTTAGCATCTTAATTAAATTTAGAATGTGAAGCAAAGAACCGCTCAAATGAAATTAAGTTTCCATTTTCTTTAGATATGAGATATGCAAGCGGTAATAAATTTCAGTGGTTTAAACATATTTTATTTGTTCAGTATTTTTGAATTACCATTCTTACCTGCAAGTGTCATCTCAGTAGTTACACCACTCTGAGTGTGTTCTTTTTCTTAGACATAGTATACGGGTGGTTATAATAAAATCGATTTCCAATATGAAAAGGAAAAATGGTTAACTTTTTACAGAAGTTAAAAATTGCCAACATTTTCATTTGGCAAATCAATCGTTGAAATTCATTGGCGGCTTAGAATATTATTAATTTAATTTAAGATGAGAGTTCTAACATTCCACAAAATGCTGTATCTTCTGTTAACTGTTAGGTTTATGCAAAAGTTTCCGTCATCACAGCGGGCTGTAAAAGTAAAGCGGTTGAATTTTTGTCAGAATTTCGTGATGTGGGAGTCAGATGGCAAAACTACGCCGAACTAAACCTGTTGGAGGACGGTCTACACGTTCGGTGTACATGGCAACAGATTAGGAGCACATTCGTCACTGCCAAGTTATTCATGGTTAATCTCGAGAAAACCTCTGAATGAGAAGGAGAGAATATTTGTTCTGCACACGGCGAGAAAGTTGTGGGTGTAAGCACGCGTCGTGAGAAGTCTGTGATGTTCAGAAGTGGTGATTGCAGTGTGAAGGACAAACAGCGTAGCGGACGGCCGAAGGAAAAGCAGAAAACAGATTGCATGAACGACGTATGGATGCCATCGGAAAGATTCAAAGCTTCCATTTCGCAAAAAATTACTGGAAACCTATGCATAGACCTAATAATATAGCACCATATGAATTCCGCGAAATGTGGACCATAGTGGATATCATCATACATATATATATATATATATATATACTAAAGAGCAAAACTGAAGACTAAGGAAAAAATTTTAGAATTTAAAACGAAGGGTGCAAAATAACCTGAAAATCAAAACGCGCAACGCAGCAGTTTTGAAAATTCAGAATTCACATTCTAGAAAGATACCTAAGCGAAAAAATACATATATAATTTTGACTCACACCTAGTACAACATAGAAAAGGTTATGTATCTACCTGTGTGATCAAAAGGAAAAAAGGTAAAAAATAAAATAAAACAACTGAATGTAGAAGGTGTCGAGAATACTGAGCCTTGGCTTTATCAAGGACCAGCAAAAACTCTGCATTTTCTCACTTCCACAAAGACCTAGTTGGAAATGGGTTTCTGCAAGGCCATAGATGCAAGTAAAATTCCCACCTAAAATAGTTTAAAAATTATATATATAAGTCATGTCCTCCTTAGAGTTGCATGACCTAGCACTAGTTAACATTTTCGCTTGCATCCATTAACCTTCCTGGCCCGACCCATACTCTTCATCTGTTACTATTAAACAGAGAGAAGAAGATTAAAGAGAACTCAAGCTGTGAGAGTGACATAATAATTAGAAATGATTTTCAGCCATAACGAAATTCCAAGTTCGTTTGAGAGAGAATTTAAACCTGAAAAACAATGCAAAAGAAATCCAAATTTTACATTGCAATTAAAAAAGGAAATGTTAATTTATAACGAACAGATTTTTGAAAGAAAACTTGAGTCTAAAACCCCCTACTCTACAACTTATGACAACACAAAAACGAGAATAAGTTAAAGATAATAATTAACTAAAGAAAACAAGTTTTAAATTCTCTCTCAAACGAACTTGGAATTTCGTTATGGCTGAAAATCATTTCTAATTATTATGTCACTCTCCACAGCTTGAGTTCTCTTTAATCTTCTTCTCTCTGTTTAATAGTAACAGATGAAGAGTATGGGTCGGGCCAGGAAGGTTAATGGATGCAAGCGAAAATGTTAACTAGTGCTAGGTCATGCAACTCTAAGGAGGACATGACTTATATATAATTTTTAAACTATTTTAGGTGGGAATTTTACTTGCATCTATGGCCTTGCAGAAACCCATTTCCAACTAGGTCTTTGTGGAAGTGAGAAAATGCAGAGTTTTGCTGGTCCTTGATAAAGCCAAGGCTTATTTCTCGACACCTTACATTCAGTTGTTTTATTTTATTTTTACCTTTTTTCCTTTTGATCACACAGGTAGATACATAACCTTTTCTATGTTGTACTAGGTGTGAGTCAAAATTATATATGTATTTTTTCGCTTAGGTATCTTTCTAGAATATATATATATATATATATATATATAAAGAGCAAAACTGAAGACTAAGGAAAAAAATTTAGAATTTAAAACGAAGGGTGCAAAATAACCTGAAAATCAAAACGCGCAACGCAGCAGTTTTGAAAATTCAGAATTCACATTCTATAAAGAAGATACCTAAGCAAAAAAATACATATATAATTTTGACTCACACCTAGTACAACATAGAAAAGGTTATGTATCTACCTGTGTGATCAAAAGGAAAAAAGGTAAAAAATAAAATAAAACAACTGAATGTAGAAGGTGTCGAGAATACTGAGCCTTGGCTTTATCAAGGACCAGCAAAAACTCTGCATTTTCTCACTTCCACAAAGACCTAGTTGGAAATGGGTTTCTGCAAGGCCATAGATGCAAGTAACATTCCCACCTAAAATAGTTTAAAATATATATATATAAGTCATGTCCTCCTTAGAGTTGCATGACCTAGCACTAGTTAACATTTTCGCTTGCATCCATTAACCTTCCTGGCCCGACCCATACTCTTCATCTGTTACTATTAAACAGAGAGAAGAAGATTAAAGAGAACTCAAGCTGTGAGAGTGACATAATAATTAGAAATGATTTTCAGCCATAACGAAATTCCAAGTTCGTTTGAGAGAGAATTTAAACCTGAAAAACAATGCAAAAGAAATCCAAATTTTACATTGCAATTAAAAAAAGGAAATGTTAATTTATAACGAACAGATTTTTGAAAGAAAACTTGAGTCTAAAACCCCCTACTCTACAACTTATGACAACACAAAAACGAGAATAAGTTAAAGATAATAATTAACTAAAGAAAACTTTGTGAAAGTTATATACCTTAAACAGTTAGTTGCAATATGTACAAAGTATTTCAGCAGTGCTTTAAGTGCATAATTAATTAGTATTAAGAACTTAACTACTTTGAAAAAACAGCGCATAGACAGCGCATAGAAAAAGAACAAGCTAAGCCATCTTCTGTTCCTAGGTACCCCAAAAGACGCTCAAAGTTACAAAGAAAAGAAAGAGTTAAAACCCGCAAAAATGTTAACAGACAAATCAATGCCTAAAAGTTGAAAAGCTAAAAAACGACAGAGAAAAGGTACATGAAGTACAAACATTGAACTTATAAAACCTAGAACCCAAAAACAAGGAAGAGAGCTTACCTCTTGTGTTACAAAAACTTTTCTCCTCACAAGAGAAGAACATGGCTGACCTCTTCTGCCACTCCTAGACGCTGGGGGGCAGTGAGGGTGGGGCTGATGGCCTCCTCATACAGCAAGAAAACAACGCGCGGAGATTTTAACCAGAGAAAAAAATATATAAACATAAGACTGTGGATCTGTATGATCAGAAAGAGCAGAATTAGCTCTCCAGAATACATGAGAAATATTATAAAATACACGAGCAGTTTATTTAATAATCTTTGCATGTATTAAATCACCTTAGTGAGCTTCTATAGATTAATCAGAATCTTATTAATTTTAATGTTGGTTTTACTATTTTTAGTATAGCTATCCTAGTGATGAATAACTAGTTTTCTTTTTTATTTGTTTTTATTTTCTTTTATAAACGGATTTTTAAGCTTTTTTGTGATTTTGTTTATATTATTTAATTTTTTGTTTTAATAGGACCGTCATATCCATAGCACTAAGGTTCCTTTAGGTAGTTAATAGGCATCCTCTAGCCAACTTCCTTACGGCTTTGATTGGTCAGAATCATATTATTAACTGTGTAGAAAATTAAAGCAGATCTGCCAACCTTACTCTATTATTCAGAATAATTTTCTTAAAGTTCTTTTGATGAAAGAAGAAGGAATTTCGTTCTCTAGAAAACTTTCTAATAGTATATTAATGTTGTAATTGAAGTCCAAATTGTTGCTGCAAATTCTTGAAATTCTTAGGACCTGTGAAATTAGTACATTCTCAATTACTTTGGTTGAAATGTTATTATTCCAGTGTAGATATTTAATTACTTTGAAAGGAAAATTAACTCTTTTATCATAGAGGCTAATAGATGGGTTACCTCTGTTGAGCTTAATGCTTAAGTCTAGGAACTCAAGTTCCTGATTACTGTGGTTGGTTTTACATAAGTTAAGAGAGCTAGGATAGATATTATCAAAATCACTCTCTATAACTTCTGAATTATTGATACACAGCAGATCATCAATATATCTAAAAGTGTAAAGGTAGTTATCTGAGCAGGTGGGGTGATTTTTAATGAATTTATATTCCTTAAAGAACAGGAATAGATTAGCGATATGCGTGGACGTTGATGTTCCCATTGGAATACCGTTCACTTGCTTATAGAGAGTATTATTATATAAGATATGGTTATTTATTATGCAGCAATTGAGATAAGAGTTCCAAGTTCCTACATCAACAAATTGGTTAAGTTTAAATTCTGCATACAGCTCTTTAAAGGTAGTGATTATATCTGATAGAGGCAGATTAGTATACAGGTTTTCAAAATCATAACTATTAATATCTAGGGGACAAACTTTGAGTATAGTAGAAATTACTTCTGCATTATTATTAATTATCCAAAAATCTCTGTACATCAAGTTAGAACAGTTTCTAATGTGTTTCAAAACCTTCTTTAAGACATCTTCAAAAGCAAGATCTATTTTCTTTTTATGACTCCTTACTCCACTAGCTATGAACCTGAACTTCACAGGATCCTTATGAAACTTAACCGTTGCAAAAAGAAATGGAAATTCAGGCTCATATCTTCTAGTTTGTGGAATTTTAAGTTTCTTGAAGAATGCCTTAAACCGATTTTCTAACTGCTTGGTAGAATAACTTACGGGCTCGTATGTTACTCTATTATTGAGTTCCATAGTTAACAATTCAAAATAGAACTTCTTACAGATAATTGCAAAATTATTGCTAGCTTTATCCGTAGTGGTAAAAATAAATTGGTCTTGCAGTTTGGAGAGTGACCTTTTAGCTTCTCCAGAGAAAAAGAGATTTCTGTCGAAACAAAAGTCCAGACCTGCCAACTCACCGGTGAAGCTATTGATTATATTATATTTCCATTCTGCGAAGGCCTCAATAGGCTGATTGTACGTTAAACTGGTTTTTACGATGTATTTATTTACATCTTGAGTGAAGCTCTCAAGAATCCTTTCTTTGGAAATTGTGAAGGAAGGTCTGAATTTAGAGCCATACTCTAATAAATTCCTAAGCTTTTCATTTTCTACAAAACTCAAGTTTCCGGTGATAATATGGTTGTAATTCTTATCATAGTGAACTGTTTCTTTATGTTCATCACAAGAACAAGTAGTAATTACAGATCCACAGTCTTATGTTTATATATTTTTTTCTCTGGTTAAAATCTCCGCGCGTTGTTTTCTTGCTGTATGAGGAGGCCATCAGCCCCACCCTCACTGCCCCCAGCGTCTAGGGAGTGGCAGAAGAGGTCAGCCATGTTCTTCTCTTGTGAGGAGAAAAGTTTTTGTAACACAAGAGGTAAGCTCTCTTCCTTGTTTTTGGGTTCTAGGTTTTATAAGTTCAATGTTTGTACTTCATGTACCTTTTCTCTGTCGTTTTTAGCTTTTCAACTTTTAGGCATTGATTTGTCTGTTAACATTTTTGCGGGTTTTAACTCTTTCTTTTCTTTGTAACTTTGAGCGTCTTTTGGGGTACCTAGGAACAGAAGATGGCTTAGCTTGTTCTTTTTTCTATGCGCTGTCTATGCGCTGTTTTTTCAAAGTAGTTAAGTTCTTAATACTAATTAATTATGCACTTAAAGCACTGCTGAAATACTTTGTACATATTGCAACTAACTGTTTAAGGTATATAACTTTCACAAAGTTTTCTTTAGTTAATTATTATCTTTAACTTATTCTCGTTTTTGTGTTGTCATAAGTTGTAGAGTAGGGGTTTTAGACTCAAGTTTTCTTTCAAAAATCTGTTCGTTATAAATTAACATTTCCTTTTTTAATTGCAATGTAAAATTTGGATTTCTTTTTGCATTGTTTTTCAGGTTTAAATTCTCTCTCAAACGAACTTGGAATTTCGTTATGGCTGAAAATCATTTCTAATTATTATGTCACTCTCACAGCTTGAGTTCTCTTTAATCTTCTTCTCTCTGTTTAATAGTAACAGATGAAGAGTATGGGTCGGGCCAGGAAGGTTAATGGATGCAAGCGAAAATGTTAACTAGTGCTAGGTCATGCAACTCTAAGGAGGACATGACTTATATATATATTTTTTAAACTATTTTAGGTGGGAATGTTACTTGCATC
This sequence comes from Macrothele yani, assembly GCA_039090855.1. Taxonomy (NCBI): domain Eukaryota; kingdom Metazoa; phylum Arthropoda; class Arachnida; order Araneae; family Macrothelidae; genus Macrothele; species Macrothele yani. Next base: position 85,142,172 of record CM077003.1, on the reverse strand, counting down.
TATGGCCTTGCAGAAACCCATTTCCAACTAGGTCTTTGTGGAAGTGAGAAAATGCAGAGTTTTTGCTGGTCCTTGATAAAGCCAAGGCTCAGTATTCTCGACACCTTCTACATTCAGTTGTTTTATTTTATTTTTTACCTTTTTTCCTTTTGATCACACAGGTAGATACATAACCTTTTCTATGTTGTACTAGGTGTGAGTCAAAATTATATATGTATTTTTTTGCTTAGGTATCTTCTTTATAGAATATATATATATATATATATATATATATATATATATATATATATATATGGGATGTAAGGTCAGGTGATGCGTAACATTACAGCCTCTCCTTGACAAATGTCAACCCCGCCTTCTTGTGGTGCATCCTGTTCCCACTAAAGGGGTCTGACGACCGCCAATAGTGGTATAACTAGACCATCGGGATTAGAGGTAGTGCTATCCCACACTCACCAACCCGCTTGGCCAGCGTGGTGAGTTATGGCCAAACCCCTCCAAAATGACTCCACAACTTAAATCTTGGCCCTCAGTCTCCGGCAGCTGGAATGTACCTGGCCAAGGCAGCGGCCAGTGCGACATGAAGGCAGAGGGTGCTAAGAATCCCCGGAGGACCGGACTGGGCTGCCATCTGATGCTGACCTTGGCTACGTATAATGGACACTCCCTGTCTTCTGATTCAAGGCTTCTTGAATTGGAAGAGGAACTACAAAGGATCAAGTGGGACATTGTCGGGCTAAGTGAGGTAAGGAGAAAAGGAGAAGATCTCATTGAACTGGAAAAGTGGACTTCTCTTCTACTATCGTGGAACAGATACTGGCAGAACTAGTGGTGTTGGATTTATAATAAACAAAAAGCTGAAAGATAAAGTTGTAGAAATTGAAAGTTCCTCTGACAGAGCTGCACGACTCGTTATCCAACTCTCGAGAAGATACAAGGCTCAGATTATTCAAACTTATGCACCCACCACAAGTCATCCTGAAGAGCAAATTGAAGAATTTTATGAGGAAATTCGTCATCTAAATAATAAAGGTAAGCAGCACTTAAAGATAATTATGGGAGATTTCAAAGCAAAAAGAGGGCAACGGCAACAGAATGAAACTTCAGTAGGTAAATTAGGTCACGGCAACAGAATCCAGCGTGGAAATACTCTCGTTGAGTTTGCCGAGGGAGAAGGGTTTTTCATCTTGAACTCCTTTTTCAAGAAAAAGCCACACAGGAAATGGACATGGAGACATCCAAATGGGACGACAAGTGAAATTGATTTTATTATGTGTAACAAAAAATTCGTCATAGAAGACTGCAGTGTGCTAAACAAGTTCAACACAGGTAGTGTCCATAGATTGGCGAGATGTAAGATGCACCTCAACACTAAACTCGAACGTGGCAAACTCATAAGACAAACAAAAGGTATTGACATAACCAACCTTAAAAAACACCATAATGCCTTCAAGCTGGAACTGAAGAACAGATTCTCTGCTTTAGAAGGCCTAACATCGGAAGAAGTGGATATTTCTGAAGTTAACAGAAAAGTAACCAACGCTCTTATTGAAACATCAACAAAATTAGCTGGGTCTAAGAACAAGTTACATGTGAACAAATTATCAAGAAAAACCAAAATGTTGATGTAAAAAAAAAAAAAAGAGAGATGAGGACAACTAAAGAAGATGTGACTTCCAAAGTGGAATATATAGAGCTATGCAAGACAGTACGAAAAAGTATCACTGAAGACGTAAGGAAATTCAACTGTGAACTAGTGAGGAAAGTAATTGAAAACAGCCAAAACCTAAAGATAGCAAAGGGACATCTCAGTAAGAGAAGAAAACAGATTATGGCACTGAGAAAAGAAGATGGTTCTGTAACAAGAAATAGAGGTGAAATTTTGACAACAGTGAAAGATTTCAACTCCAAATTATATGAAAAGGATGATACGTGTACTCCAGACATCATGAAAGGTACCAGTACCAGAGTTCTTCCAGTCCTCCCAGCAGAAGTTGCACATGCAATCAAGAACATGAAGCGAGGAAAAGCTCCAGGAGAAGATTGAATTACTGTAGACATCATACAAAAAGCAAGTGGAGAAACCGAAACAGTACTCGCCCAAATTTTCACTCGATGCCTTAATGAAGGGAAGATCCCTGAGGATTGGAACAATGCTACAATGATCCTGCTACATAAAAAAGGTGATATTGAGGATATCAGGATCTACAGACCTATCAGCCTCCTATCAGTGGTTTATAAAATCTTCACTAAAGTTCTTTCACACCGTTTGAAGGTAACACTGGACATGGCTCAACCGAGAGAACAAGCGGGATTTAGGAGTGGCTAGAGCACAATAGATCATATCCACGTAGTGAGAGAACTAATTGAAAGAGCGAGGGAATATGAACTTCCATTGTGCATGGCTTTTATCGATTATGAAAAAGCCTTTGATTCGGTGAAACCATCAGCAGTCACAATGGCTCTGAAATCCTGCGGTATTGAAGATGCACACATTAATATTATTAATAACATCTATGAAAATGCAAGTGCAAAGATTCGGCTGTTTGAAAATACAACACACATAAAAATTGGAAAGGGAGTGAGACAAGGTGACACCATATCTCAAAAGCTCTTTAACACCACATTGGAAAATGTCTTTCAATCACTGAACTGGGAAAACAAAGGGATAAAGATTAATGGAGATTATCTAACCCACCTTCGTTTTGCTGATGACGTAGTCATTTTTGCAACTACCCCATCAGATCTGCAGAGTATGATCCAGGAACTTGCTGACAAGAGTAAAGAAGTGGGATTAAAAATGAACTTTCAGAAGACAAAAGGGATGTTCAATGCTTTTACAAGAAATGAATATTTATCGATTGATGGAGAAAAGCTGGAGATAACAGACACGTGCGTTTATCTTGGACAGCAGATATTAAGTGAGGGTCACATTAATGAAGAAATTAATCGGCGTACAAAACTTGCCTGGAGAGCTTTTGGAAGAAACAGCATAATTTTCAAGAGCAATATGCCATTATGTCTTAAAAGAAAAGTGTTTGATCAATGCATCCTTCCAGTGCTTACGTATGGTACAGAGACGTGGACCTTAACTAAAAGAGACATACAAAGGCTGCAGACAACTCACAGTAGCATGGAGAGGTGCATGCTTGGTGTAACCAGGAGAGATAAGAAGAGGAACTCGTGGATCCGAAAAATGACAAGAGGGGAAGACATCATGATCAGAGTAAAATCCCTGAAATGGCAATGGGCTGGACATACTGCCAGAAGGACAGACCATCGAAGGACAGCCGAAATTTTAGATTGGATTCCAAGGGACAGGAAAAGACCCAGAAGAAGACCACACGGGAGATGGGTGGATGAAATTCGAAAGTATGCGGGAGTGACATGGAGGAGACTGGCACAAGACAGACCGTTGTGGAGGAAACTTGGGGAGACCTTCGTCCATCAGTGGATTGGTAATGGTTGACAATGATGATGATAATATATATATATATTAAATCCATCCTCGTAACACATTTTCCATTTCGCCATTTATTTTTCTTTGTTTCATCGTGCTTGGGAGCAACATTTTCATTTCCCTAATCAGGATAAGCAATTTTGGGTAGGCGCCTTTTTGTCCCATTTGCAGATACCTTTCTCATGGAGTGAACAATGAGTCGAACATTTCAGCAGAACTTACCCTTTGTTTTGGATAGACACCTTTGGTGATAGAAAACCATTTCGGAGACTTTCAGGTCCTTTGATCGTACTTACGAAAGGGAGGTGGCATTTTCTTGTAACCTTTCCGAGCATTAGCTTTGATTTAGCGGACACCGCTTTTCCCAGGCCCAGGAGCGAGGTTGTGATTGTAGGATTGCTTGCAGTGGGTAAGAGTGCTTTTACTTTCTTCCGGGGGCAGAGCGGGTTTTGAGAGAGAGGCGAAGTTTTTGTTAGAAACGGAGTTATTGGAGAGACGGAAGAAGGAGGAAAGAAGGAGGGAACTTTGCGAAGAGCGCAAAGCTAGGGAACCCGAGTTCCTAAAGGAGGGAGCTCAGCGTACGTCGAGAAATTATGGATTCGAGCTAGGCGAGGATCGAAATAGTTTATTCACAGGGAGTGAAATTATCTAAGAAAGCACGCGTAAGAAACATAGGAAGGAATAAGAATACAAATCGTGAAGTTAACGGAGAAAGACGCTAGGATAGCCTCAATGAGTATATTAAAGAATATAAATGTTATTAGAAGTATTTTATGTCCTCCATTCAATATTCTCAAGTTTGTTTTTTCCGATTTTACCAACCAAGAAGTTTAATTATTATTCTACGTATTTCTCCAACAAGTTGATTACGAATTATCTCGACAATAACAAGTGACAATTATTATTCTAGTATAAGATAACAGACATATCACCGAACCTCATTACAAGTAACACCGAACTTCGTTACATAAGTTTTGTTACGTATTCATTTGTTTTTCTGGAGATACTTCTAAGAAGTGCAGCAGTAATGAAAAAAAAATCAGAATCAGAGAGATGACCGGCAACTGAATTCTGCACCTGAATCTTGAAGAACATAATTTTTTTTAATTGTTTAAGGAAGAGTAATCGAGGAATAAAATTTTTAAGAATTAAATATTTTAACGAAAATGTAGAATTTGTTTATGTTATTTTAGATCCCCATTCTATAAACAATATATCCCCCTGTGGCGCAGTGGTCTAAGCCCTGGATTTTGACCATTTGTCTGAGATGGGTCCGGACTCCGGGTTCGAATCCCGTCGGGAGGTATGGATGTTGCGTTTGCCTTACGATTCCAGCCATTACCTGGAACTAGTGGCCCTAAATTAGGAACGAGTGACTGCTGTAGCCCATCAAGTCTCACGGTGGTCGTTAAACAATAACAAGAAAACACTTCAAAATTGATGAATAATTGCTGTCCACTCCAATCAAGAAAATAATGTACAACTTAGCATAAGAAAAATTGGGACGTTTGCTTTGGTACGGAGGCAAAGTCCGAGAAAATGGAGAAATATAAGAGAAGTAAAACATTTATTTTCTGCTACCACTGAGAAAAACATTACCTGACTGGATCGGAAAAGTAAAGAAACATCGAAGAAGAAGACCCCCAGGATTGTGAACTATGACGGTCTATAAATGAAAATTCGTTTGAAGAAAATAATCGGCAACTCACTTTTTCATACTACCCATGTTTTTTTAACCTTTTAGAAAGCAAATCTATAAAGTTCGACAATCAACGACTTTCCCCAAGAAAGAGTAATATTATCTATAAACTTATTTTACGTTTTAATAGTACGCGTAGTCCAATGCGTGTTTCTGTCATATGTGCTGCTACACTTTTTAGGAAAAGCACAATACATGTACTCTGAAAAAGTTATAACTTATTATCTGTTTATATGACACCGAAATAAAATTTCCACCGAATTACAAAATAAAAATATTGTAGAGATATCTTTCAAAATATCATTGAGATCTAACGACATCACGTTAGGGTTCTTACTGCTCATTTAATGAAACAACGCCGTGTGAACAGTTTTTTTTTACAGTATTTATATGCAGTAATTCTTTCATTTGCTTGTGACCCTAATGATTTTTGCTTTCGTCCAATTCCTCCCCCTTCAGAGGATACCAATATACTGTATATCATAAATTTTTGATGAAAATTTTAAAATTTTATTAGTAGCATATTTTACACAGGTCTTCAAATAGTAGGAGACAAATTCGCATAACTTTAAAATCAAATTTGCTTTGTTTAACTTAATTCCAGTTTAAAACTCCATCACATTTATTTTAAAAACAAAATTTTCCTTTTTAAAACTGTATGTCTTGTTCTGTGATCTTAATTACTAAAATTACCGAAGAGTAATCGAGGAATAAAATTTTTTAAAATTAAATATTTAAAATATATATACAGTATATATATTTTATTAAAAATTAAAAATATTTAATTTTTAATTCGGGGAGTCAAAATCACTTTTTAAGTGACTGGCTTGATGAGAGACATTTCAGAATGAAACAAGGTACTTTTTGAGAAAGATAAAACAAAGTTTACAACAGTGTGACACCCCATGGAGAGAGTACAACTTAGAGAAGTACATAAACATTTGAAACAGGTAATTGTATTAAGAATTCAGCATTGCGATTCCTTAATCATTTCCAATTCTTGAATATTCAAATATTTCCTTCGTCTTTCATTGGCAAAGGGGTATATATGTGTTCTTATTCAAATTATGCTGTAGGTTAAATTACCAGATTCAGACAGATCCTATTCATAGTCAGCGCAGATGATATATAGGTGATTATAAAATTTAGGTAACTGAAGTTCTACATATGTATGTATAAAAACACCTGTTGAGGAGGCTGTCAAAATTTGATTGAATATCATCAAACAATGGCTGTTCGGTAACCATAGCATAAATGAGTGTAACCAACTATATCAAAATTCGCAACTTGCAGAATAGCGTCCGATAATCCAAACTGGCAATTCGGTCAAATTCAGTTTTTATTTTCGCATGAGTCACATACATATTGCTTCTAAACATTTGTACCACAAAAAGTCCCACTTCTTCGAACCAAATCCATAAATTATATTTTGTGATGACTACATTATCCTTTTTCACAAAGAAAAGCGAAATATTTTAAAAAACAATTCGCATGCCATTAAATATTTACTTCAGTACTTAAATTCTAAATCAGGATTTTGACTTAAAACATGGTCAATGAAGTTGACACCGAATCCGAATTAAATAAATACGGAACAAGTTCTAAGGTATTGATTCCATTAACTTGCTTCCTCTTCCTAGCCACTTTATTTTCAAGCCTTCTTACGAAGACGGCCATAAAAAAAATTAAGTAACATTTTCGGTATGCGTTCAATAAATATGGTGCGAGGGACGAGAGTAGGTGCGCTGTCGCTCCTTACCTTGCGAGTTCTCATTATTTAGCCTGAAAAAAAGTGTGGCATAAATGGCGAATGGGCGATTATTAAGCTTTGTTATGCGTTTCAATTAATTCTCTGTTATTACATGCTCTCATACAAATAAAGAAGATAATTGAACTGAGTGCTCGGGAAGTTAAAAACGGAAACTATCTCGCAAAAGTGAGAGGTAACAAACAGTTTTGCCTGAAACCCCTAGAGGCTATTAAAGCAGTAAAAGGTACTTGGAAACCTATAACTTGTACAGAGAGCGAGACTTCAACGAACCGACGATTAGCAAGAAGCGAGGAATGACAAAAAAAGAAAAAAAAAGTCAAAACCGAAGGCAATAGGAATACGGGGAATCGAAATCGATGCGGAGACGGCGGTTAACAGTAAGGAACACTGTACATTTTCTTTCTCTTTTGGAAGCCCCTTCCTGCCGAGGGGGTTTTCTTGTTCCGTAACGTCTGAGCAATCGCCGTCGAAGAGCTTTATTAAGGTAGATAAGCACAGGAGTTTGATACTTACAGTAGTAGGCTTCTTTTGTTTTTATTTTCTTGTTAGCTGTAGGAGCAGTGAAGTTAAGTTCACCTCATTCAGTGAAGAAAGAAAGTATCAATGAGCTCCGAAAGAAGTCATCAAAAGTGTCTTTGTCGAAGGGACGGGGGTGCTGAAACACTGGCCCTCCTTCTTAATTGCGTAAAGATAAAATAGTCTTTCTTTAAAGTTCCTTTATATGAGCAAGGCTGCTTAAGTACTCAGACAGGTTATTTGAAACGAATCTTGTATTACAGAAACATATGCAATACCTACCGTACACGAGGGGCGTACGTTCATTTTCGCATACCAGCAAAAAGAAACAGACATCTCCCTCTAACTACTATCAGAACAGGGCTGTCGCTCTAATTTCGGGAGCCCAGTTTCAATTATACTCGCGAGGACCTATATGGAAAGAAGAAGCCCCCGTATGGAAGGGCACATGAAAATCAAGGAATTTAAGCATCTGAGAAGACATAAGACTTCTTTAAAACAATGATAAAGACTAATAATCACAAACAATATAATTTCCTTTGTCTAAATGTTTGCCCAACTTTGGTGGCGCAGGGGAAAGAGCGCTTGCTTGTTTTAATTGTCGAATCCCTTCCTGAACTAATATACTTCTTTTCCATTGTTGTAATGTTCATAAAACATACTTTCTTATTTGGACATCACGAACAAAAAGAGTACCTGTTTGTTAAAGAATTAATCTACATACCTTATTTTTTCCGTCATGATTGGCGCGGGCATTCATCTAGTAATAATAATTATAATAATACAACGAAATCTAAAGAACATTAAAGCAGTCGAATGGCTAAATAGAAAAGCATATGTGAAGTTTATTTCGGATATTGTCAGAATAAATGCTTTTGAATAAGATGTTTGCCATTTTTAAATTAAGATTTTGATCTACTGTACGAATGTAATTAATATCCTATAATGATCCCTAAGAAACTTTCAGAGAATTTCCGAAGTACTCTGAAAAAGTTTTTTCGTGTGTGAAGGAAACTTCTTTTACATTTTTTCCTTTAGGTAACAAACTGACCAGCCCTTTTGATCGGCGGAATAATTTTACAGCCAGTACTTCTGCGATGTGAGTGAATTTAAACATGGATTAGGCAATTTAAGACTTACCTACTTTTAAGGAAAATTTCGGATTAAAAATGTTCTTTTCCAAATGAAGAACAGCATTTTTGCTTTAACCCAGCGGCGCACCCAGGAATTCCTGTTGGGTGTGGGCTATATATATATGTGTGTGTGTGTGTGTGTGTGTGTACATATGTATATATAGTGAGTGAGTGCGGGGACGGGGAGGGGGTATATTTGATTGTTAGATAGATAGATAGATAGATAGATAGAAGAGTTGACGTTCGTCGTTCTTAATCTCTTTTGGGCTTTGGGGCGGCTTAAGCCCCAAAGACTCTCTTGTGGGTGCGCAAGGGCTTTAACAGTAGCAAAATCATCTACGAAATATGAACGTAGGATCTATTATGGAATATTTGCTCTTAGAGGATTGTATAATGGGTTTATGTTTAAGAGTTTAGCTTCAACTTAAAGCCTTTTAATGACTTAAATATCTCTTTCCAGGATTACTTCAACTTGTTCTTCGTAGTTGAAAACTATTATAATTAAGTACTGAATTCACTTTCAAGATAACAGAAGAGAGAGAGAGAGAGAGAGTTCAATGAAAATAGAATGACTTACAGGAAGCCAATCCCGCTGTAATCGTAATCCAACAAGTCAAGTAGTTCTGCTATAAACAAATCTTTCGAAAAACAACATCTTGAATAGAGTGTACTCAATAATTTCTCTCAATAAACATTGGGTCTTATCTCTCTGCATATATCATATAGCCTTGCTAATATGATTCGCTTTTACTATACAATGTACTCAATGCACATTGTTCATACATGAACCTCTCTTGCAACATACAGTAAATACAGCTCCCTCATTAGATAAAACCTGCTATCTCCTCATTTCAACATTACACTTCGAATATTGCACACCGCTTACAGAATAAAGTGTTCTGGATACACCAGACTTAACTATAAACAAATAAGTATAAAACTTCTAAAGGAACCTCACTCTCGTGCGACATCAAGGGATTGCCTCTTAAACTACCGCAAGAGGAAACTTACTAAGGGAGATCATAGAGATTTAACAGCAAACATTTATGCAGATCTACCACATGTGTAGACCGCTCTGTTAGGGATAAACCACTGCTGCACTTAAACAAAATGTAACTATATCAAATGTATTAGAAAGCAATATTAATCTAATATCATCTCACGTAACCATTGTTTATTCCATTTAAACCTCTGTGTTCTATTTATGCTTCCATTTTTAATCTATGTTATTAAAAGTCGCCCGTTGACGAGTGAAAGTGCAGCAGATCTGGCATGATCATTTTACACCTATAAAAACCGGATTATCTTTAGAAGACTGGTAGTTACTTGTTTCAAATTGCACACCGAATTCTAATCTCCGGACACTTAATTTATTTTTATTGCCCTCTTACCACTGTCAGAATACCAGTTTTTACCAACTCGTCGGGCGTAACGCTGTGGCGGTAAGTTAGAAAATATTTAACGAGGAGATACCAAATTTACATAAAACACAGAAACTCAAAAGGAAGGTTAAATTACAGGTATACATCACAAGTTCATCGACGACTCTTCACGTTGTAATTCGTTATACGCGCACTGTTAAAATCCAAGGTTCGCTCAAATCAATGAAACTTCCTTCGCGACGGCCCTGGTGCCGAATACAGAGCCGTCTGTCACGCTGCGACTTCGAGAACGGTCACTTCCAAGTATGTTCGTAACTGGGTGCCTAATATATTCGTAATTTTATTTGCACTGGTTCTGCTCATTTGCGTCCTAACAAAGGGTTACAATATTCTCCCGCTTCCTTATGAATAGGATCGTACCTGGGATCAACGGATGTGAATATCTTTTCTTATGAGAAACGTTTATTTAAACAAAAAGCGTTCACCAGTCTAGATGACAGATTAAGAAGACAAACATCGTCTTACAATTCCAGATAAGAACATATCGCTGTTAACCTGGATTCTGACGTGGGAATTGCTTATGTACCTAAGCTCCGCGCAATACTAGCGTTTTAAATGGAAAGTAAAAATCTTACTTGTGTTAATCAATGCGCCATTAAGGCGGATTTCTTGAAATGTTTTAGGTTGTTTAACGACTGTACTTGCCACCATACCACGCAGTACTGTCAAAATCCATAGACAGCAAATTTTATTCAGAGTAACTCACTACGTGTTCATCAGTGTACAAAGTCAGTGGCGTCGCGTGCCCATTTAGGTTGGGTGTGAGCTGATATGGGAAAAAAACCACTCAAAAATTTTATTACTTATCCCCAGCTGCAAAATTCGAGCATGGATTTTGAACATACGAAAACATTTATTTTATTTAACTGTCGTCTAATAACTTACAGTAAAGATCTTTACATACACTCCATTGTAAGAAAAACCTGAATTTCCTGTGCAAATACTAGAATGATGAACGAATGTTTGTATCTATTTTATATATATAAGTTTTAAATACAGCACGAGACTTACTTTCTTCAACCCGCTTTACACAATCTTCAATATCTCTGGCATAAAATGGGACACTCAGTACATCGTCAACCTAAATGGATGTCCAAATTCAAATTGTATATTTAAATCTGTGCTCATAGACACACCGATTCACACAGCGAAGAAAAGACAGAAAAAAGTAACTCTTAGCAGAACGTTGAATTGTGTTTATGACTACACGCTATTCTATTCCAAACGCAAGCAAGTGTGACCGGTGGTGCTTTTTTAAGCGCACACACCCTGGGAATTTAAATCTCTGCGTTGAAACCAATGAGGAAATAAAAACATGACCTCGCCATCTGGAGAGCTTTGAATTACAGTTGACGACTTGGGGGTGGTCGCTGGTAAAATAACACACCTGAATCTGCAAATATTACTTACTACGTTTTGTTTACTGCAACGAGCAACGAACCTTCTCCTCTTCACGAAAATATTGCACAAGGGAAATAAGTTTAGCGGACAAACTTCAGCGATACTTATTAGAAATACATAAAAAATCAAACAAACAAAAAACACTATAACAGCAACTCGTACCACATCCTTGAATTGCACTGCTCTGTGGAACTCAAGCGGTGCTCATTTTGAGGAGCACACCCTGTGAGTTCTGCTGTTACGTTTGAAACCAAAGGGAAATAAGAACGTGGCCTGCAGCGCCATCTGGGGAGGGCTTGTACCTCTCCAGGTGGCGCTGCAGGTCACGTTCTTATTTCGATGGCGCTGCAGGTCACGTTCTTTTATGCTTTAAGGTCATTGGATGTGAACACGCGAAACAGCACACCTCAGGATTCTAGCGCGAATGCGCTATGCTTACTGAACGAACCTTTTTCCTTAATGAAAACATTATGTGGGGAAATTAATGTTAGCCATCACTCAAAGCCTTAGGACGAACTCTGGAGAATTTTATTAAAAATAAATACGAAAAAATAATATCGATAATATAGGTTTAATTGCGACTCTGTGTGGGTGTGCGTCGCATACCAAGCACACCCCGAATAATCGTTCGTGGTACAAAACTTTCACATCACGGATTTATAAACGACCTCTCGGGGGCGCAGTGTTCTAAACGTTGGTCTCTGACCATTCATCCGAGTGGGCCCAGTCACGGGTTCCGGATGATGCATGGATGGTGCTTCTGCCTCACGACAATGTTCCTGGAGACAATAACCCAGAATTAAGGACAGGTGACTGCTTATACTACTTAGATTGTTCGTGGTGGTTGCTAAACCCAGAAACGAAACAAAAAGCAGCATACACAGTGCGGCAATTAAGTAATGAGACTAATATTTTTTAAACCCCGGTATAACACAACGTGACTCATCGGAGAAGGATTGCCTTCTCCGATGAGTCACGTTTTCTGCTTCATCGAACGGATGGACGTTGGCGTATAAGGCGAGAAACATCGGAGAACAAACACTCTTCAACCATTGCTGGAAGAATACAAGCCGGTAGGGGTATGGTCTTGGGAATGTTTTCGTGGCATTCTCTGGGTCCACTCGTACCTGTAGAAAGCACTATGGACCGAATTCGTTATGAATCCATCCTAGCTGACCACGTACAACCATACATGCTGATTGTCTTACCTGGGATGGATGGGATCTTCCAGAACGACAATGCAAAGTGTCACGCAGCTAGAAATGTCCGAGAATGATTGGAAGAGCACGATGAAGACTTGAAAGTACTTTCCTGGCCCCCTAATTCCCCAAACTTAAACCCTATTAAACATCTGTGGGACCACCTCGATCGTGCTGTTTGCTCTATGAATCTTCCACCACGCACCGTCCAGCAGCTGTCAGATGCACTGCAATCAGCATGGCTCCACATGCCTGTGAAACACCTTCCAGCACTTTACTGAGTGACTCCCAGCCCGTCTAGTTGCTGTACGCGCTGCACACGGCGGTTACTCTGGATGTTAGCTGGGGGTCACAATAATGTGACTTGACTGTGTATAATGAGGATGGTATGCTACTCTATAAATTCACCGCACGCGGAGACCGATCGGAATACCCCAAAAATGAAAAAATAACACCTAACACGGAAGGCGTCGAGTAACTGAAAGTTCCACACGAAGAAGCATCGGTTAAAAGATGTTTTGTTGTAAGAATAGGCGTTCCTTTTTATTCGACTGGTCAGAAGCGCTGGTTTTGGACCAGTCGCCCAAGATGGATTGGGTTCGGGTACCGGGCGAGGCATGGGTGGTGTGGCTCTTCTCCCAACCAGTTGCCCTAAATTAGGAACGGACGACTGCTTATAGTTCTTAGAGTTACATATGGTGGTCATTGAATCATCGTTCTCCTAAAAAAGAAAAGAAACTGAAATAAATTAAAATAGTCGCTCTGGTGGCCAAGAGGTCAGAGGAGCTGGTTTCTGGCCAGTCGTCCCATATAGGCCTGAGTTCGAGGTATGGGATTATGTTTGCCCTACGAATGGCTCTCTTTCTTCCCTGGAACCAGTAGCCCCAAATTATGAACAGGCGACTGTTTATAGCACTCACCCCAGGTGGCACAGTCTTAAAATTTAACGTAGGCCCAACACTGAGCCACTGTCTTTTAGGAATAGAAGACGGTGGCTCAATATTGGGCCTACGTTAAATTGCAAGAGTGTGCTACCGGGGAGAGTTCCTTATGGTGGTCAATAAACCTCTATAAAAAAATCCTTTACAAGAGAATCGTGATTTCTGTCGCCAGTTCAGAAAGGGATTCAAAATTTTGACATATCATTCATTCTCCTTTGTTATAATGAGATATTCTAATAACTTCCTCATACTAATATCCCTGTAAGTAAATAGTCATTGTTCTTTCCACGGTTTTCTTTAACCAGCACACAGCAGCCGAAAAATTGTTATTAGACACCGCTGGGATCGAATCCCTGATCTCTCGATAACTAGCCGAGTGCGTTCACCTTACACTACGGTGCCAACAAACCACGGCGCTATGTGTGTTTATCTGTTAGCATCTCACTTCACAAATACGTATAGGGATGGGCTCAGCAACTGAGATGTCTCCATCTGGTTGGGCTTAGCGGCACAAGCTATAATTATAGCTAATAAATTCACAGGACAAGCCGTCACTTTATCCGACTGGTCAGATAATTTATATATTACATTTGCATTGCTTCCACGTATTTGGAAGATTTTTACCATCCCTGTAAGTTTTGCCCACTAAGTTTTTTTTTTAAATGGTAAGGAAATATCATTATTCATGGTGTGACGTACCTGCCAGCAGGACGCACACGACATAGAGGATTCAGAACAAACGTCTGCGTAGCTCAGTTGGTAGAGCGACTTGTTCCGGAATAAGCGGACTCGGGTTCGAATCCCGGCGTAGACCAAAAGTGACGGAAATATTTACTTCGTTATAATGGCGCCCGAACTATCCGGATGACCCGACCGTTCAAAATCTCGCAATGGTGTGATGTTCTTTCCACACTGCGAGATAGGAAAATCCGATAGTCCCTTCTCCAGCGCTTCGAAAAATAAATGTGTGTGACGTTCCATTCCACACACCAGATTGACTGGGAGTTCTCAAGTGCACGTTCTACAGTGGATGGCTGCCGATGACGATTCATGGTCACGGCTGTCCCGTGGGCCATGCCCCCGGCCCTCTTTGGGGGGGGGAGATGTGACGTACCTGCCAGCAGGACGCACACGACATAGAGGCAGATAGGATTCAGAACGAACGTCTGCGTAGCTCAGTTGGTAGAGCGACTTGTTCCGGAATAAGCGGACTCGGGTTCAAATCCCGGCGTAGACCAAAAATAACGGAGAAATTTACTTCGTTATAATGGCCTATGCCCCCCCCCCCCAAAAAAAATGTTTCTCATGATCATGATAGCAAAACAAAACAATTTGCTTTTATGAAACATGTCTCAACATGTTTGCAAAGGGAAATACAGTTAAGCTGTACTTTTCTTGTTTCCGTGGAAGACGAAAAGACCAGCATTTTCTCAAAGCATTGATTTCTCCGCGGCATAAAAACAAACGCTAAATGCTTCCTTACTTTGCATTCACACAATTCTAAGACATGCTAAATTTTAAAATGGCGAATGATTGCCTCATACCGATACTTTTACTCTTCTGAAAACTTTTTCTTTCTTTTTTTCCCCTTTCTGTTTTATTTTTTATCTTTTATTTACTCAATGAGATGTCTTTCACTTTGGTATGGGTGGGAGGGAAGAGACAAAGCTCTTGTTAGAGAACCAATATGTTGTTCGCTAGTGATGATAATGATAATTTCTCCCTGGCACGTATGACAAATGGATTTGTTTGGATGATTACTAAAGAAAAGATCATCAGCGCTGATGGTTTTTTCGGAAATTGGTCATCACTTTCCACCACAGGGGACGTCGCGAAAAAAATGTTCCTGCAAAATATGTTTGAGAAAAGAAAAGGAGGAAGAAAGGGGCGGAAAAAATCACATACACTGCGAATGTTTGTATTAATGAGACACTTAGACTCCGGTTTTTTTCCTTATTCTCTCCTTTAAGAAGGACTCTAATAATCCCCATTCCCAAAACTTTGATGGAGGATCATATAGCTTTCATTAAAAGAAAGAAATATCGCGATCTTGTGATGCTTACGGCATTCATCTCAATTTTGAATTTCAAAGGGTTTTTATGTGATCGAATAATCGACAAAATAGTCATTTCAGTGTTTTCTCAGGAATTTCGATTTCAAAGATTACGTGCATGAAATTATACTTGTAGTCTGGAAATTTGCTCTTCGAAAAATGCTCAGGAAAACTAAAGAGAGTTATCTTAAAAATTCTCGCAATGTTTGTGCATAAAAAAAGTGCGAGGTACACTAAAAAACAAATACAACGGACAAAAGATTACGGAATGCAACTTTATTGCTTATTATAGTTATATCCCCACCTGCTTTAATAACAGCTTTAATTTTGTTTGGCATGCTATTAACATGACTCAGTATCACATGCATATCAAGTTTATTCCACTCCATACCCAATAGATTATTTAATTCCGCCAAATTTGGTGGAGTTAAATAACCTTTTGTTAAAATAGAAGTTTGAGAAAGGATATTTAAGTTTGAGAAAGGTGTTTTGTTTTTTATTCTTCACGGCTTTCTCTAACATGTCTCAGATTTTTTCAATCAGATTTAGATAGGGTGAATTTTCAGGACAATTGAGATGTGGAACGTCTATCTCATATTTTTTAAACCAATCCAGCACGATTCTAGTTTGATGTAAATGAGGCTTATCTTGAAACACAGGATACACTATGTGTCTTTTTTGTTTCAAAAACTGGGAAAATGGCAATAATGCATTATTAACAAGTCATGAAATTCATGCAATGCATTGATTATGATTCGCTTTCCAACATACCAGAAAATATTACTCAAGTTATGACGATAATGGCTGTGGAATAAATCTCGCTCCTGTGCTCTGACCTTCGATCCCATTTCGATGATATTCAACAGAATTGGTTCAGTATACCTCCGGAGCAACATACTAAAGTTTTGTCGCAATAGAAGCATTTTTAATAAAGTTATGAGGACAATGGCTGTGCAATAAATCTCGCTGCCGTGCCCTGACCTTTGATGTCATTTCGATGATATTAAACAGAATTGGTTCAGTATATCTCCGGAAAAACATACTAAAGTTTTGTTGCAATAGAAGCATTTTTAGTCAAGTAATGACGCATAAGGGCAATGGAATGGATCCTGCTCCTATGTCCTGACATTTGACTCCTTTTTACCCATTTTCAATAGGGTTCATCCCCAAGTGATTCCCTACCACATACTAAAATTTAATTGAAATCGAAGCATTTTTACGCACGTTATGACGCATAAAATCAGTGGAATGGACCCCTGTTCTATGTCTTGACCTTTGACCTCATTTCGTCCATTTTCAATAGGGTTTGTCCCCAGGTGGTTCCCTACCACATACTAAAATTTCATTGAAATCGAACCATTTTTACCCGAGTATCGTGCGGACGGACAGACAAAGCTGGAGCATATAAGTTTCTTCAACCTACGGTTGGAAAGCGTAAAAATGTGGCGCATAAACCACAGACTTCATGCGATTGGTCACCTTAAAGAATGGTCCAATTCCAATACTTGAAATACAGCCTCAAAACATGACACTTCCACCTATTTTTTGCACAGCTCTTTGGACACATTCTGGGTTAAACGTTTCTCCATCCTTCTCCATGGCCCTGGTGCGTCCATCATTGGAATACGAGCAGAATCTGGATTCGTCGGACCATATTATTCGTCGCCACTGTTCAGTGGCTCAGTAACGATGCTGTTTTGCCTAAGCAAGGTAATTTTTCAAACGATGACGTATATTCTAATTTAACTTGTATTTTTAGTTTCTTTCTCTACGTAAATTTTTAGTTCATTCTTTTTTGAAATCGACTCTTTTCTGGTCGTTAAGTCACCTAATTTAGCCCAGTGTGTAATTGAAGTTATTTTTATATGTGTAGTTATCCGAGGCTAAACAGTACGAAATTCTAGTAATGGTATGATAGATAATGTTTAAATGAAGTAGTGACTTCTAAACGAGAAACATTACGAAACTATTAATAACTTTCCATTTTCTTTAAGAAAAGGTCAAACGTACTGCTTTGTAGTATTATTTCACAACACTCCTAAATATAAAATTTACTCTTCATAGCTGTAATAGCTTTTCTTTTAAGGGTGTACTGACTGCCACATAAATATCATACAATCAATTTAATAGTTAATCAAACCTCAAGTATTCCCATGAATCGTTCATATTACCAGAATTTTTCCGTCATATAGATACGGAAAAAGTGAGAAGAGAATTTTCCTTTAATATACGAAAGGAATTGGGGAAATTTTTTTTGGAAATTCAGAATTTTCCGTTAACACCTCTTAGAAACGGCAATTCACGATCGATATAAGAAAGATATTCCGAAAAGGTTTCTAAAAATTCAGAAGTTTCTATTTTTAACGAAAAATCCTTGAAATTCAGGTACCAACCCCTCATTTCACAGAAAATGTATAATAGAAATATGCTTCTGTAAGTTACGAAGGGAATCACGGCAAATGGATCGTCAATTTTAGAAAAAAATTTTCAGTGTGTCGTGAGGTATCGGGAAGTCTGCCGTAGTTTAATCATTGAAAAAAGTACTTTGTAAAGATCTCGTAAAGACTGTAAGTTCTAAGTAACCGCGTAGATTGAAAACATAAATGATGTAACAGCTTTCAAGAGTGAAATGAACACGAAGAAACAATTTGAAATTTGATATCTCGAAAGTATTTCAATATATTTAACCATGGGCTATATATACATGAACTAAATATTTTTCAAACAAATTTATATTTTTTTAAACACATTCGTCCTTAAAAAGTTTTTTATACCTTTTACGGGTACAGCATTGTAATGTACAAAAGTACTAATTTACATCACGCAACGAAAATTTTTTCCTTTAACATAGAAAACTCGGTTGTCATTCTTGGCAATGGTTACAGCTATCCACCAAAAACGAATTTCTTTCCATCCTGGTTTTACAATATCAATGCAAATGCGTACGTACACCATGCAATGAGAACACTGCTAATAGAAAAACGTGGAGAGCATACAGACAATTTTGGTTATACGCTATCTGATAAAAGAAAATGTTTTTTCCCAGTCTGATTTTCAGAAACTGTGATTCATACCAAATATTTTATTTCGTCCCGGGTTTAACAACCCTCATGTGCAATTTTAAGGGCTCTACTGGACCGTCACTAATTTAGAGACGCTATTCCGGAGAAGGGGTGGCCCCAGCCCTGTGAGAGAGGCACACCTCCCAACGTTCATCCGGTCCTCAAGCCGTGGCCCATCTGAGACAGCTGACGGGGAGCCCGCACCTCAGGTTTGTCGGCCATCCAGAAGGCCAAAATTGTTTCCGGCAACCAGCTAGAAAATGCATCGAAAATTTTATTCATGCTTAACCCTTTAACAATCATAACGCCCAAAACGCCCTTACGCACGAACGGCCATAGCCGACCGAAACGCCTGTCTAGAGTGAGTCAGATTTCTTACCCGTACTTGTTCTTCAAATTTTTTCGACCTATGAAGGATCAGCAGAAGTCGCCCTCAATCATTATTGTTGTTATTAAACAAAGAAGTGAAACAACAGACAGTTTCGGGAGTTATGGTATATTTAGAGTGATACAAGATTTTTGGGTCATGGTCGTTAAAGAGTTAAAGGTACCAGGTTCAAATGGAATTTTCAAATAAAATACGACTTCTTAAGACTGAGATACTTAGACAATCGAAAATGTAAAATTTCAGCACCTAGCGGGAAAATTGTACAACAGAAAATTTCAAAACACGCATTGCGAAAATATATTGTTTTGTTTACTGTTGAAGTCCAAAGAAAAATATATTGTTTTGTTTACTGTTGAAGTCCAAAGAAAAATATATTGTTTTGTTTACTGCTGAAGTCCAAAGATTTAAGTTACTGCTGAAGCTCAAAGTTTTAGTTTCACTCTAGCTTTTAGAAGTTGCAAGCTCTGAAATTCCGAGCTACACATTTACTTGCAGTTGTCACTAACTAAACACTTTTAAACATAGACTATTATTAAACGGTCCATTGTGAATGTATCAGCAAACAGTACTTACAATTTCGACGTCCCTTTCCATTCTTTTTATTAGCATAACATAGTAACACAACGTTGATTTTCAATCACTTCACAACAACAAATGCTACTATCAACAGGTACTTTAAACTACTAAATCGCTATCTTGCAAACACACCGTATCAAGACCTCATCTAAGTTCTGTTCGACAAATCTTTAACTCAAAAGACATTGCTTTGTAACAATTCATTTACTCGAAATAACTGTTTTTTCGAGAACATATCAACTCTGCTCTTATCGTTAACTGCTATCAAGAAACTGTATCTTGCTCACGCGAAACTGTATCTTGCTCACGCGAAACTGCACACTACTTATCATTATTCACTGCCATTTATAACATATAACCCTTTGAGAGAGGTGGATTTCAAACTCACGTCTTTCTCCCGATGGGTTGTTCTCCCAACTGAACAACGCCGGCAAGCTTATCGCTGCTGTATTGTCAATTTGACTCATCAGTCAGCTCAGAAGTACGTTGCATACCCCCCTCCCCCACCCCTTTGAGAAAGGTGGGGACAGAAATTCGCAGGTGCCGCCCCGTTGACGCTTAGACTAATGAAAGACGCACGAATGGTCATTAGTATGAGCGCCATCTGACAATTCGTGCGATACGGCGCGGATTGGAATCCCGATGAGGCATGGATCTTGTGTTTGCATTACGGCACTGGCTGTCTCATTTTCCTTGAACCAGTGGCCCTAAATCAGGCACGGCGACTGCTAGCCCATCAAGTTGCTTACGGTGGTCGTCAAATCTCCAAAAAAAAAAAAAAAAAAAAAAAAAAAAAATCACAGGTTTGAGGTCAGCTGACAACCATTTTCGATGGACTATCCCATTGTAGAAGAATTAAATTTTTATTAAATTGGCGCGTTGTGTGGGAGGATCATATTTAGGTTTTAACACACTTAGGTTTAAAAACACCAGTTTTTCAAACCTAACGGCTAGGCGATTCCTTTTCGTTCGCACGCCAATATAACAAATAGCCATTTGCCGGTGGTGGCTTTGAACCTACGTCTTCCTACTCCGGATGGTTGTTCTTTTAATTAAACTAAGCAGGCAGACTTATCGCTGCTTCACTGTCGATTTGCTGATGCGTCTCTTCAGTAGTACGTCATCTACGTCCTGTCACGTAGTACCTTACACAATGATGCCAACTTTAGAAATTCATCGGGGAAAATAATGTGTCGCTAAGTCAGAAAAACTTTTAACGAGATGAAATCAAATTTACATAAGAATACAGAAACTCAGAAAGAAAGCTAAATTAGAGCATACCTCACAACATGTATCATCATTTTTATTAGTAGAGCTTTGTGACGCGAGAGAAGTTTCGGGTGCCGAACGGATGCAGAAATATTGCGTTGTATAAGTACTGATGGACGGAGAAACTGTTACTGTAACTATATCTTTTTCAAATTCATGTTGCAAAGGAAAAACTAAAAGCACACGTTATGATTTAAAAACGCACCAAGAGTTAAATGCGAGTAGTCATGCATTCTTGTGTATGAACTTGAGTTTTGTGTACAAACTTACATTAAAATTCACCGAATGTGGAAATAATAAATGTATCATAAAATCGAGTAAGAAATTCAAGAAACGAAGGCAACGATATTTGTACAATAATATTTCAAAAATGCACTTTCTAATTGGACTCTTGCAGGTTAACGGAAAGGAAAGAAACAAATAATCATAATGCAATTATTTTGGACTCTCAATGAACAACCGTTGGAAAAGATTAACTAAACAAACGACTGCGTGGAAGAAATAAAGACTTGCACGTTAATTGATTTTCACATTTACATTTGAGATGCAGACGATGATGTTTACGCCACACACACTTGACTGCGTGTGCGTGATGTAGAAATAGTGAACTGGAAAGTAATACACGTCGCAAACACTTTAAACTGCTAAATAAAAGTCAAACAATAAACAAATGGAGCACAGAACGCGACATGTTTCCATTGTTTATCCCATTAAACATTTTTTCGTGAAGATTCGATTAAAGAATACAACCAAAGCACAAGTCGGAGACGGCAAACAATAGATAAAATAAGCTTTAATTTCATTACAAGTTTCGTTAAGAAAGCAGTATACAACCTTTCTTTCAACTGATTATTATTTACCACATTTGTACTGGCAATGAAGTTGTTGGCGTTTTTAATTGTTCACAATCTCGAACTATTTCGCGCATGAGACATCAAAAACGAGTAATACACGCATGATAAGAAGTGAAACAGTATAACAAGATGCGAAATGTAACAAAAACACACACACACACACACATTTAGCACGCGCGCGTTTAACAACTGAGGGGCATCGTACCGCAATATTACGCATTTTTCGCGTGAATGTATGCAAAGGAGCTACTTGATGATGAAGCACAACCAATTTTGCTATGTTAACGGAAACGTATATGTACACAAACCTTCGCGTTCTAGATAAACGTTGCTTGAGGAAACTCAACGAAAGCAAATTTATTAAAGACTATTGAAAAAGAATGGAGCATTTAAACTACTGCATATTAGTAAAACAAACTTGTTTTCGCATTGTCGTCCTATAAAGTTAATATGCAGAAAGCTATTATTCCTTCTCAGCGTGCAGGAAAAAGTGTTATTCGGCAGAATCAGTTTTGAGCTTTTCAGAATCATCAAAGACACATGCTTTTAGAAATGGCAAGTGAATTCTATATCAGGTACCAAGAATCACATTTCTCTTCCTATGTTAAGTACATACTTATAAGTCCCGAATAGCTGTGCATGAAAGTGTAATAATTCCTTTTCTGATGTACGGCATTGAAAACTGGGTACTGCAGAACAGATATAAGTGTCATTTGTGTGCTGGAGAGATGTAGTACTTACGATTGTAACAAGGCACGTTTTAATCATGTAAGGAATAGAGATGTATTAATTAAGATGAACGGAAGAAATGCATCTTTCAGGAGCTATGCTGTTTTTGATCAAACGAATCATTTTGTTTATGAAGTGGAACTTGTGACGTGCCTGTTGGGGAGGACGCACATGAGATAATGGCAGATAGCAGTGAGAGCATGTGCCAGTGTAGTATAGTGGATAGCACTCGGAGCTCCGGAGCCTAGAGTTTTGGGTTCGAGTCCCTCCTCTGGCATAACAATTATGGAGAAATTTACTTCATCATAAACTGCTTCAATTTTTTCCCGAGTTTAACGATTACAATGAGCATCTAGGTTGTAAGCCAAACATATCTAATTTAGAGTCACCGGCTGCAGTGAAGGTACAGTATCAAGGCCCACCACGTAGGGGCTAACTTTTTCTATCAATATGTGGCATTTCACACCAATCGCAAGAAAATGTCCCGTTTTCATGGAAACTGATGTGCAAGTACGGAGGGAAAGGATTTGCAAACGAATCAATTTTCACACAAATGAGACGAATTTTCACACAAATGAGACGGACAGACTCGGAATCATAAAGCAAGATATATCACCGCCTCAACCGACTCCACCATGAATTTACCGCTAGTAAAACTGTATGCGGTTTGACAGAATAAAGACAGTAAACACTGCATTAGATGAAGTATTCAGGCGTAAGGGTACATGGTACATATCACTGGCTTTTGGCGTTAAGAAAAAGAGCGATAGTCGAGCTCTATGACGTGTAGTGATCAAGCCGGCGTATCAAAAGGATTTCCCAACGACTTGGAATAATCGTAACGTCGACTTTTATTGAGTTTCATCTATAGTCAGTAAAACCTAGAGAGATTATGACTTCGAAGAACTTCAGATGCTGAATGGCGTTGCGTTTTCTTTAGTAATCCACTTACGTTTATCCACTTACGTTTTCTTTATTAATGAAATCTGGTTTCCTATAGGAGACGATTATTACATTGTATTCCAGAGGGGACGCCTCAATGAAGGCTTTAATCGAGCCGACAAAATTGAGCGACACATTATCCAAGCAGCAAGCGTTGCGATCTAGGTTGGAGTAAGTTCCGATATCCGGGCGTTGTGAACTGGACTGGGGGTAAGTTCCGATATCCGGGCGTTGTGAACTGGACTGGGGGTGAGTTCCGATATCCGGTCTTCTCTGATGTGTACTTCTGGACCTAGTACGCGGGGCACTAGGTCGAAAATAAATACGACTCTGCAATTTTGGGATGTCTTGCGCTAGTTTCAGAAAGAACCACTTGACACTAAACACAGTTAACATCACCCGGGTATGTTTATGACTTGATTCTGCAGAAAATGACTACGGTCGTCTAGGCCCATTTCAAACATCAAGATGTTGAAAACTCGGTAGATGGTCACATAATCCATCTGCAACCAGCGGAAATAGTAGTTTCCTTGAGAAACTAGCTGAGGCAAACACCGAACCGCATCTTAAGGTTAAATGGCCTCGTCGCTGGAAACTATTCGGTTCTTGTAAGACCCATACTGCCATGTGTGTTGTGAACTATAGAGATTCATTATTATATATTACTAATCACAGCCATATGTAATCCCTCTGCGTATGAAATAAATTGCTTGAAGTGCTCTGTAACCGTGATCACATCTTATGAATGAATCAGCAATCTGTCACATCTTTGATTATAATCATACATGAACTACGTCTTTGCCTCCCCGGTGGCGCAGTGGTCTAAGCGATGGCCTCTGATCATTCGTCCGAACGGGGTCCGGGTTCGAATACCGTGAGGCATGGATGTTGTGTTTGTTTTACGGCACTGGCTCTCTCCCTTCCCTGGAACCAGTGATCCTAAATTTGGGACGGGCGACTGCTTATAGCTCATTGAGTTGCTCACGGTGGTCGCTAAACCTCCAACCAAAAAAAAAAAAAAAAACTACGTCTTTTGGGTGGTGCGACATGTGCTGCATATCTGATCGTAAAATAATGTTTATACATGTTATACATTAAGACCAATGTTTGGATGCTTTTGGTCTGACTTAAGGTGGACCCACCTAAAATCTTTGCCTTGTATTTCCAATGTGCAAACTTCTGTAGCCATTTTCTTCACAAAAATGAGTTCCCAAGGATGAAAATTTGAACAACGATAAAAATAACTTCATATTATAGCCTAGTATACTTAATATTTTCGAAAATGTAACCATAATTAAGCGATCTAATATTTGTTTGTCTACTGATGTCATCAGTGTACATGTCGCGCCATCTATTTTCTGGTCTCAACACCACCAGAGGAAAAGTTATTGATTTTTAATATAATTATGGTTACGTTTTAGAAAATATTAAGTATACTAGGATATAATATGAAGTCATTTTTATCGATGTTAAACTTTTCATCCTTTAGAACGCATTAATTCTGAAGAAAATGCCTACAGAAGTTTGCCCATTGGAAATACAAGGCAAAGATTTTAGGTGGATCCACCTTAACAGCTTAATTATTTATGGAAGTTACTTCACTAACAACCTATCCCTTTTAAACTACAGAACTTTAATCATAAGATAAAGCTAATAAAATCCTTTAAAATTACAGAACGTCTGTTGAAATTAAGTGAACGGTAGCAGTCGTAAACGCGTTGGTGATGCACTCGCGTATCTGGCATCACTAATGGTTCCACATCGATCACTCTCTCTTATGTGGCTCATGATGCAGACCCTTTTGAGTGGAACGCATTATAAATGTTTTCTACTAAAATTTCAAATTAACAGCGTCATTTTTGCACCACCAAACGTAGTCAAGAAGCTACTTATATTTTTATATATTCAGTCTAGCACACTATCCACTTTTTTGAAGATAATAATTACTCGTAGGTTTATCCGTAACTTCGACGTAGTCTAACACTCATGGACCAAATCATTACAACCACCTCTGTCTTCATTAGTGGACTCGTCCCACAACACGTAAGACTGACATCACCGATTGTCGCGGAATATAGAGAAAGACACGGCACGGGCATGACGTGCCAGTGCGAAATAAGTGCAATGAGGAAAGAGAAAGACTTCTCAGATATATTATAGACTTACGAAAGGTGTCAGTCATAAGCCGAAAGCATTATTGGCTGTTCGACGATTGTTCTAATGAAGATGTGGTAGGAATAGTCCGAAGAGAACACACATACACCCAACGTGTCAGATACGGGATACCATCACTGGCTGATAGTTGAGGTGAATGCCGGTTATCACTTGCTGTTCGGGACAACAGGCAGCTCACGATCCTTCAACCAACGGTAAACTACAAACATAGAGAAAAGTTTCAGAGCAAACCATTCAGAGAATGGTCTTGTGGATGGATCTAAAGAATAGGCAGTCAGCTCACGTACCCACATTGACTGCCGAATGTCAACAGCTCCGTCTACAGTAGACATTGGAGCACCGTGACTTGACGTTGGAAGACCGAAAAACAGTCTCTTGCTCCGATGAGTATAGGTTCTAGCTCCAACATAAAGATGGAGTGGCCTGTCTTCGACGCCGCGAAGGTGAAAAGTTGCAGCTAGACGGCACGTTGGATGGAAATAGGCTGTTAGCAGAATCATGGTATGGAAATTGTTCGCATGGATATTATTGGGTTCCCTTATTCCCGTTGAATGTATCCTCATTATCAGATTCTTCCTACGCATTATTTCGCACGAAATGTTGCCGTACGTTGTGAGCGTGTACCCAGATTGCACTGGAATCTTTCAATAAGACAGTGCCCAATATCATGTCACAAAAGCCTCATTGTGCAAGAATGATTCGAAGAAAATGTCGAGATATTTCGTGAGTTCCGCTGGCTCGGAAACTGCCCCAAATTGAATCCCATGGGATATTTGAGGGATGCAGGGCGACCCAGCATTAGCCCATTCAAGCCCCGTTTCCGACCTCCGCGACGTTATTGTACCCAGTTGGTATAGAATACCTGAAGAAACCTTCCACAGTCTAGTGGAGTCAATGCCACGAAGGGTGAAAGGAGTAATCGCGGAGAAAGACGGCCTAACATTAGGCATGTAGCCAGACAGAGAAATTGAGAGGAATGGCTGTTGATTGAGTTGGGGCGAAGGATATAAAAGAGGTCGGACACTAGATTGTAGTGTGAGTCGCTAAGATGGGAAAAAGAAAAAGCAGGTCGGGCGACCCCTCTCCCGACTACAAGCCTACCTAACACACTGTTAGTTAGGTAGTCACAATCTGATGGTTCACGAGTGCATATAACAGAGACACTACCGATATCTGTTTCTGCAACAAACGCAATCCGAGTCGACATTTTCATTACAGCAGACTCTATCTACTTCTTATCCGAAGCACTTTTTGCAATGTCTCGTGATGATTCACTTGTGCAAGAGCAAATTCTAGATGATTTCTTTCACGCCAGTTATTTCAAGTTGTCATACAGTGAAACCTCCGAATCACGGTCGCTTCTTGAACAGAGAAAATGTGAACACTGTTGGGAGTTGTCGTTGTTCGGAGGTTAGGCCTATGCTAACATTGCTAGCCCGTTGCTTTGGTACAAAAAGAGAATTATTGTACAAAGCTTAAGCACAAAGAAAACGGTTTCAGAGCTTTCTCCAAACGCATAATGTTGAATAAAACTCAATGTAACAACCTAAAATAAAATCATGGTGTAGAAGATTTCATGGAAGTGGTGTATGAATGACCCTTTGTCTCAAACTTCACTTTAGATATGTCAGGCTAGGAGGTTAAGTTTGGGGTAAACTAAGCGAAAGAAAGAAACAGAAAAATGCTAGACAGTAAAGTGGAGCTGCACAGTTATTTAGCCGCGCGCCAAAAATTAGGAACAGAACCAACAGGAACCAAACAAAGATATACCGCTGCCAACAGAAAACATTTCCCGCATCAGCAACCCTCCCCAGTCCCCAAGGTTGTGAATGAAACATACACAGGAGCTGAAGTTCCATCACGTAGAACTGAACTTTAACTCCTTTCTCTTCGCTTAAGCACACCATAGTACTCGCCGTAATCCAACACATCGAGCTCGACACACAGTAGCATTCTTAATTCTTAGTAGCATTAGGTATTCCTATCTTATCCCTTTCACCGAGGTACCAAAGAAACTGCGTAAAATCCTAAATGACAGAATATCCGTTAGATATCTTTCGTGACTGACTGGGGTGTCCGTTGACCTTTGTTAAGTGGTTTCGTTGTTCGAAGGTAATCGTCAATGTTAATCCTACAGAAGCTGTTCGATAACAACCAAAACTTGCCGTTGCCCGAAGGTTACCACTGTTCAGAGGTGTCCGTAATGGAGATTTCCCTGTATTTCTGGGAAATGTCGAGCACTCAGTATTTTGTACATACGCTGAGAAGCCAGTTCATTAGGTATACCTGCCGTTGTTGCATAAATCGCTCACTACACCACCTAAGACAGCACGTGAGCGCGGTGTACGGTATAAATCAGGCAAGCCAGCTTGCTGGAGAATACTTGACCTTCAATTCAGGGTAACAATGGGCAAAACTAGTGATCTCAGCGACTTTGAATGTGGTATGATGAGTGGCTTCAGGTTAAAAAAGGAGTAATGGTTAGGTGTAATGGTTTAATGAATGATGCGATACGGAAAAACGTTTCCACTAATCAGCGATCCTGTGGACAAAACGGCTGGTGGATCACAGAGATCAAAGGACACTGGCGGCATGTTTGGCGGCTGTTGTAATCCACTCGATAAATGGTCCGATATGTGAAAATCTTCCAAATACGCGGAGACAATGTAAATAGACAAAGTCATCGCCCTTTCCACGTTTTTCTTTAATTAAAACACGGTAACCAAAAATTTTTATTTCGACACCACTGGGATCAAACCCACATAGCACCGTGGATTGTTGGCACCGTAGCGTAAGGTGAACACATTCGGCTAGTTATCGAGAGATCAGGGGTCCAATCCCAGTGGCGTCGAACTCCCGATCTCTCTTGGTTGCTGTGTTTTAATTAAAGAAAAACGTGGAAAGAGCGATGACTTTGTTTATTTATTTGGTCCGATACGTGATGCGTATAAATGTTGAATTCTGTGCACAAATGTTGACTTCTGCAGTAATTTGTCTAGCAGTGATCCGTCTCTTTCCTTGCACGAATCTTGCGAGTCTAACTTTTGACCACTCTTATCAATCAGATGTTTTCATCCACAGGACCGCTGATTGCTGGAGAATTTTGCGGACTGCGCCGATCACTAAAACTCCTTGCTGCTGATGTGAGTGAAAAGCCTAGACGGACGTCCATTTGGGAAATTCTCGAACCGGCACATATGACGCCAAATATCATACCACATTCAAAGTCGCTCAGATAATTCCTTTTGTCCATTCTGACCCTCCCTCGAATGCTAACTTATGCTCGACGAGCTGGTGTGCCTGAATTACACCGCACTTCTGGCTAATGTGCAGTCTTCCTTGCTGCAGTGAGCCATTTTATGTGATAACGGAAAGAGTAATTAATACACTGGCATCTCAGTGTATATTCGAACAAAATACACAAGGAAACTTTGCGCCAAATAAAAAGGTCAAAATGCATTCCTTCGAATCTTAAGTAAATATTTGGCAAACTCGGAGGGAAAAAAATTAACATTAGGAGCAGGAACATAGTTATAATTCTCTCTCTGTGGGAAGCACGAAAAATTAAGATAAAAGGAGGAAAAATAACGGATTGTTTTATTTTGCCAATAAAATATTTTCCAAAGACATATGAAGAGAAAGGCAACTAATAAATTCACAATATATTTCTTCGGATCGCATTTTAAAAAACAAAGACTTTCTCCTCATAAAACAACAGTGATAGTCGAAACAAAAGAATTCTGCCGATATCGCGTTCGAAGGCGAACAATGGAGCTGCTGGAGCGGAAAAGCTGTTGGAAGCTATTTTGCCGAAACGATATTCTTCTGTTACACGACCAATAATGAAATATGGCACTTGTCTGAAAACAGAATAGCTCTCGCTATTCAAAGATCTTCATAATACAGCTGCATTTCGTATCAAAAATAGATTATTACCATCAAATCCGATTCATCATATTTCACTGCGTAAAGTTTCGCAATGCACAGAAATCGCTTTGAAGCAGGCCAGATTTGTTATGATCAGTGTATTCTAAAGAGGTACGTGGCTAATTCTTTTAGCATTTGTTTATGCTTGTGTTTGTTCTGTTATTCAATGTGGTTCAGTAATAGGTAAAATAAAAATTAACTGGATACTTGGACAAAAAATAATAAAAAGTTTAAATCCTATAAATATGATTACGGCATTTATCTTACTTGCAAAATACAGAATCAAAACCCAGTATTCAACTCCTACATGCGGTACGACCTCAGCTAAAAACAAAAATACAAAAAAAAAACAATGTGGTAACTGGAGCTTGATATTAATAAAGAAGTGAATCGACTGTTATCACGAGAAAATCCAGAAGCTAGCTAACTATTATACGTATAGCTTAACATTCATACATACTGTGAAATCCGAACTTGCCAATCGCAAGACTCGAACCCACATCCTAGTGCTCCGGAGCCGAATGGTTTCCCAACTAAGCTACGCTGGCAAGGGCTTATCACTTTTACTTGCTGTCTTGACATATGCCTCACCTCTCTAGCACGTCACAATGCGTATAATAATTTAAATACATGTTGTTTTTTATCTGGTGAAAGGTAGAAAACCAGTAAATCAAACTTTAGGTTAATATTGTGACGGGCAGATAGGTAGCGGCCGTGGAAGAGCGAATGCACAATGCGGCGAGTAATTCTGCATAAAAAACAAAGTTAAGTTGAAAGTTATTTCCAAAATAGGTATCTGGTTTCATTAGCCGATACTCCCAAACGTAGTGTCGCTTTCACTCTTCCGAGTGCTGAGGTTTTGGTCGGGGGGAGAGGGAGTGAATTTAGTTGAATGAGATAACTCAACGTTATCCAGGCAAAACTAGCTCCAAATAAAAAATATAATAAAAATACTTACAGCAATAAAACTGAACCTTTATTGAGGATCTGTTACAGATCGATTTACAAGTTTTGACACTGGCGCAGCTAAAAAAATAGTTTTCCCCTTCCACGCTAACCAAATTATCTGTTCTTATTACGCTCTGAATCTGAAAACACACTTCCAAATTATCGACTGAACATTTTAATATTAACTAGTGATACGATTTCATCTCTTGATTATATCAGAAAGCCATTAGTAGTTGTCTTATGTTAAGGTTAAGTAAGATACTTTTATATCACCACATAGTTTTCTTTGGAACTTAAAAAAATACTTTTAAAACAATATTGTACGATTTCGCTTCCCCTTCCTCAACACAACTCCACCGCCATTGGAACTTTGGAAGAGGATCTTTCTCATTAGTAATTCAAACAAAAGGATGAAATACTTAAGAAGCTATTCAGAGGAGTTTTAAACTTTTTTAAAATGAATTACGACAGTTTTCTAGTGCAACGCATCCACAATCTGTGAAAAAAGAAAAATAACTTTTGAAAGAAAAATAACTTGTAGAAGAAAAAAAAAACTTTTGAAAGAAAATTTAGTTTTGGAAGAAAAATAACTTTGGAAGAAAATTAACTTTTGAAAGAACAATAACTTTTGGAAGAAAAATAACTTTTGAAAGAAAAATAACTTTTGGAAGAAAATAACTTTTGTAAGAAAAATAACTTTTGTAAGAAAAATAACTTTTGTAAGAAAAATAATTTTGGAAGAAAAATAACTTTTGAAAGAAAAATAACTTTTGAAGGAAAAATAACTTTTGGAAGAAAAATAAGCTTTGAAAGAAAAATACCTCTTGAAAGAAAAATAAAATTATTTATTAAAACGCGACATAATCTTTTGAGCGAAGCTTATATTTAGGTTTTTTAATGTACAATTGGTTGGTGTGAAATGTTAATATTTTAAAAATATGAGAAAATAAACCACCGTGAAAAGATCATGAACTGCTTATGAAACACTTTCAAACTCCAGTTTTAGAATCACACTACGAGTAATGAAGGAAGAGGTGACACACACTCCCTATACAGGCATGCTTACACATAGAGACACCCGAAAGGAGAACAGTGACACGTCGGTTATACGTGTTTCAAAGAACCAAAATGAAAGCACATAACTGTAAAAAAGTGCATCAGCAAAATCAAAAGTCTGTTTAATTGTACATATGCCCCCTGTTTTTAAAATATCTCATCATACACCAAATTTGGGTAAAATTGACTTCGATTTATGTACCCAATGTGGAAAAAAGTCTCCGAACACCACATTCCGCCATAAAAATACAGCATTCCAATAGATCACGTGTGCAAGATTGCCTTTAAATCTACGGGCAATCTCCCAGACGTCCTATATCGTCTACTCGTGTACTGACTTCAACGAGGTGTTATTATAGTTTCTTGTATCAGCACCCTGTGGTGCGCGCGATGCAGAACAGTTGCAACACCTCAACTGTTCAAACGTTATTAATATAGGGAAACGTGAGGTGAGGAACTTACGACTGCAAAGTAACGTTCAGGAAGACCAAGTAAATTTATGGAAAAGGACAAGAGAACTCTGTGGAACAGTCATTCCTCTGCACAAATCATCATCAAAGAATTTCAGAATTCAACAGGGGGTGAGTGACAGTTCGTAAGGAATTGCATACATTAAATTTCAGTGGCTGAGCTGTTGCATACAAGACGTTAATAACCTGTACGATTGCGAGTAAGCGACTTGCTTAGTGCAAAGCACATCGTCCATGGACCCTAGACTAGTGGAAACGAGTGTTATGGAGTGACCAATCACGCTACATCGTTTTTAAATCCGATGTTCGTTGCTTGGTGTGACGTATGCCAGGTGAATGGTATCTGCCAGAATGTGTGATCCCAACTGTTAAATTTGATGGTGGTAGTTTCATGGTCTGGGAATTTTCTTCATGATATGGACTCGGATCGTTGGTGATCGTGGATGGAAACATGAACGTCACGAAGTACCGGGACATTCTAGACAACGCCGCGCTGCCAACACTTTACCAGTTCTGCTTGTTTAAACAAGACAACGCGCCGTTCCAAAAGGCACGCTCCATTTCGAAATGGTTTGAAGATTGAGTGTACAGAATTTAGAATGGTCAGCTCAAAACCCGAACCTTAATCCTATAGAGGCTCTTTGGGATGAACTTGAAAGTCAGATTCCGGCTAGAACGACACGTCCAACTTCTGTGTCTGAATTGACCACTGCTTTGAGGGAGGAATGGAATATATATACCTGCGACTGACTTGCCAAAATCTCATTGAAAGTGTGCCACGGAATAATGCTTAAGAGTGCGTGCTTCCCCCAAAATATTCCTCAGAAAAAGTGTGCTGCAATGTAATTGTGGCCAAAGGTGGGCCAATTACATATTGATTTTGACATAAATGCAGTACTGCGTAAAAAAATAAAATAAAAAAGCACTAGTGTGCGGATACTTTTTGTCACGTAGTTTATCCCGTATGCATATGTAAAAAACTCGAAATTAATTGGATTTTAGGTCCTGAGCTCCAGTACCAAAAGGATTTATACAGAGCTAGAACACTCATTGCACATCTCGTTAAGAGCTCGAGCATCCATTAGACTTCATGTCCAGAAACTCGAACGCCCATTGGATTTCTAGAACATCGGCGCCGATTAGTCAAAATGTTCGTAATTTGATTAGTACGTAAAAAAATGAGCTTGTATTAAGTCAGAGTTGCTCATCTTTCTGAAACATGGTGGAAAAACCAGGCTACATGAACCTCTTCTGCAAGTGTTCGTTCGTAGTGTCAAATTCCAAGCAAGATAATACGCTGAAAAATGAGCTGCGCGACACAGGAAAGGGTTATTTATCCCTTCATGGCACAGCAAATAAGAAGTTGTCGCTTAAAGAAATGGTCGACTTCCGTTTGCAACTGAAGTCTCACTTAACTTATCAGAATATGCTTAATCTTTTAAAAGGTGTCACAAATCCTAATACCAACGTTTCATCTGTTGAGAAATCGCTGGAATGCGAAAGAGGAAAGCGATACTATCGTAATTCGTAAAATGAGAGAAGGGTTTGGGAAGCAGGCTGAATATAAACCGTGGAATTTAAAATATGAAGTTCATTTCTACGAAAATTTGTTCAAAGTCTCGTTTGCGCCAAACAGTAGTGAACGAGAGTTTTAACCACTTCAAATTCTAGTAACAATGATTGAAGTGTAATGGATAAAATGAATGTTCCAGAAGAAAATTTAAACGGTTAAGAGGACAGTCACAGTCTCAAAATACAAGAGGACTCTCGAGAGTACACTCGCAAAGATTACAAACTGAACAAAGTATTATTTCTTCAGTAATTTCGAATCACGCAATTTCCAAAGCTGAAGATCTAGATGGGGAGTGAAATACAATCCATCTCCGTCTATCTCGTCCCCTATGGCGGGTTGAGTCCCACAAAGGCGACTATGCACCCTTGACGGTTACTGGCAAATTAATGCAGCCGACTTAGTGAAACACCATGGAACAACTAATTGATCTTTGTTACCTCCCAGTTTCAATGCGACAAAGGAATGGCTATCAAAGAAGTCACTAAATTCAACTTCTAAAGTGTTGCGGAGGAGAAATGTCTTTTATATCGGTTACAAAAATGTTGTGGGGTGAACAATATATTTGGGGGGGGGTGATAAAAATCGTGAGGAACTCGACGTGCAGTCGCTCGCCCCAAATTTAGAGCCACTGTTTCCAGGTAAGGAAGAGAGAGCCAGTGTCGTGGGACAAACACAGCATCCATGCCTCACCGGAACTCAAACCCGGACCCAACTCGGAAAAATGGCCAGAAGCCAGCGCTTTTACCACTATGCCACCAGGACGGCATAATATTTCTCAAAAATTTGTGTTCAGTTGCCATACGAATAACGGCGTCGTTGGCCTGTGCTACTTGGAAGTTGTCGCTTGGGAAGAAAGATCGCTCTGGAATGTAGTCGACACTTACTGTTAAAAATTTTGTGGCAGGTTACACCAAAAAGTAGTACTACACCAGCTGCACTACTTTCTGAGAAAAGATATACCACCATGTTTTGCAAAGGAAACCCAACAACGTGATTCAACTTTTCACCACGCTATGTGGTACAAGGTTGCACAATGTTGTTGGATTTATTTTGCACCACAGAATAGTGTATCTTGTCTGAGGAAGTGGTGCAGCTGGTGTAGCACCACTTTTTAGTGCAACCTATTACAAAATGTTTAACAGTGTAGATAGTTAAATACTTATTGGTTAAGGGGCTTAAGAAAGCAACGGTGAGAAAAGTTATGTTCTTAAAGACATTTTCAAATAACACTACTCCACCACAGTAGCTTATATGTATATGCACACAAAGATGCATATGCGTACAAGTGAATTATAACTACATATTAATACGTTTACTCAGTACAGTTTTCAACTGTAGTAGCTATGCGTTTATTATTTCAACAATGCACAATTGGAAAAGATTTTGCGTCGAGCAGTCATGCCATCATCAACCATTCTCAATCCACTGCTTGATGAAGGTCTCCCGAAGTCTCTTCTACAATATCATGCCGTGAGCAAATCTCTTCCATGTCATTCCAGCATGCTTTCAAATTCCATTCATCCATCTACTACTTGGTCTTCTTCTGAGTCTTTTCCTGTCTCTTAATATTTAGTTTAGTATTGCAGTTGCTCAACGGTGGTCAGTTCTAACAATATATCCAGGTCAGTACCACAGGAGGGTCCTTACTTTTTTCGTGATGTCACCGACTCTTGTTAGTTTCTTGATCCATAGAGTTCATTTTCCTTTCTTTTTTGATTACACCAATTATGCATATCTCCGTGCTTCTTTGAATTGTCCACCGTATGTATGTATTAGTTAAGGTACGTGCCTCTGATCCATAAGAATAAGAACTGCGGGAATGCCTTAATTAAATATTTTTCTTTTAAAACATAACGGTAAATTACCCCTGAGAATTGTGCTGTTTCTTCCAAATGCGCTCCAGCCAGGATTTACATGCCTATTCATTGCTTCTGTAATGTGGCTCTTGTTCGATATCTGCTGTATCAGGCAGAGGCCGGCGCCAGATATTTCTGAATTTCCCCCATCAAGCACTAAGTTTCCCGTTCCTCTGAAAGCATTGTGCATAAGTTTAATTTTTTGTAAGTTCATCTTTAGTCTCACTTCTTTACTCTTGTCAGCAAGTCCTGTATCATATATACCCTATAGCTTTGAGGTAATACTTGTAAAATGGACTATGTTGCCAGCAAGACAAAGGTGAATTAAATTATCTCCTTTTATCTTTGTCTCCTTGTCTTCTCGGTTCACTGATAGAAAGATGGGAAATTGAAAAGCTTGAGAGAAGTGTCACCTGGCTTTACCCCCTTTAGAATATTTATGTGTGTTGTATAAGAGCATTAAATAGAACATTTCATATAGTAAAAGTGGCTGAAACTATAATAATTCATAAAAGCAGTATAATAGGCTTATTCTAAAGACCTACTCTACGCAGTTACATAAAGAGTTGTAATTTAACTTACGTTATTCATATATACGGTAGCTCGAGATCTGAGTCAGGGCTCAATCAGAATTATTTATCCGATTCCATTCCTA
The DNA here is from genome assembly GCA_039090855.1 of Macrothele yani. NCBI lineage: Eukaryota > Metazoa > Arthropoda > Arachnida > Araneae > Macrothelidae > Macrothele > Macrothele yani. The sequence goes on along the minus strand of CM077003.1, from coordinate 85,106,077 downwards.
ATAAGAAATTCCATTCTCTCGCAAACCCGATTCTGCATAAGTGATTTCCTTTCCCCTACCTTCTTTATGAGCAAGCGGCGCTGAAGTTATGTTCTACTGCAAATTGCTTCCTGACGTACGATAGAAGCGTGCAGATTTGTGAACCCGTTTTACACCGTGGCCAAAGCTTGTTGAAGAATGCCCTGTCTTCTACTCCGCATTATGTGGTTGTAGACATATTGGAATTAACTCCGGTAACCCGTTTCCCGTACTGCATAGAATTTTAAGTCTTCTGAAAGCGAAAATAAATTCGTATATCGTCTTAATTTATTCCTCAGCATTCGACGATCCTCGGAGACAATGAAGGCTGTCGATACTTTCCACAGAAGGAAACAAAAGACTCACAGCAGTGGAATAGCTGATTGAAACCGCTTTGTAAAGAATGCTGTCTAGAGAATAATACCAATAATGAAATATGTTATTTGCCTTAAAACTGGATGGTCTTATTCTGCTTGCGACTCTCCACTCTGTTTTCTTCTTCTTCTTCTTCTTTTTTTTATAATTATTATTCTGAGACTCAGCAAAAATAATGCGCTGGAAATTTACTCCGATGCGGTCTTACGGTTAACTGACTCATTAGTCAACCCCCTCCTCCTCATCTTGCTTCTCGCAGACTTACGTTCATTGGCTTTTTCGGTGGACCAAGTCATTAAGAGATTCCGGTTGGTTAAGAGAAGCGTGAAATCGCCGATACTGTGGGACAGATTGGAGACGGCAATATTTTACCACTGGGGGGATGAATGTAGGATGCAACGGCATTCTCAAGCCATCGTTTCATTTGATACGTCACACGGAATAAATTCGACGAAAGAAATGGATGAGAATTTGTAATCGGCAGTGGCTTGATGGGGGGCAGTCACTGAGGATCGACGGAGGGGAGACTGGGGGAAATGAACTACGCGCCAGCGATCTCCAATGAGGCGAGAGTTAACCCTAGTGTTCTTGTGAAACCCTTCAAAGGTTTCTTATGTGCTTTATCTATCCTTGTAACATATGGCAATCGACGATTAAGAGCAATTATGATCCGCGATGTAAAAATCATGGATACATAACCGTAACAAAAAAGGATGGATTCTAATTTCTTCACGAAATGAACTTAAAATCGGTATACTAATCTCCTAAATGAAAGTATTGTTCCACCATTTACACGACGATTCATAAGAAAGTACGGATTTTAAGCAGATTTTGAAAAAACAGTTACCACTGCGAACTCTCCTTAAGATTCTATACATTTTAGATATAAATTACGTATAAAAACCTTATTAAATTTGAATTAAGATAAAACTAGACCTGTTAAAACAGACTTCGTGAAAATGTTTTTTGAGAAAATATATCCTATTCCCTAGTTATGTACTTTGCAGCTTTTAAACTTCTAATTATTTGGTAAAGACAGAAACAATTCAAAGAAATAAAGCAAAAACTTTATCATGCAGGTCGTGGAAGAAATATTCTTTACAATTGCATGGAACAACTACAGGATTCTTTAATCGGCAAACAGAGCAACCATAGCCTTGCTTATTGTTCAACGTATAACTTAGCCTGAAAAAACTTGAAATTACGTCGCCTTGGAGGGGGAATCGAACCCAAATCTCCCAATCTCCGTTCGAGAAAGAAATTTTCTTTTCAAATACATAAAACAACTACCAACGGAATAGCCATTGTTTTGCTAACTGTTCAACACGTAACTTAAAAAAAACCTAAAAAAAAAACCTTATCACTTTTTTTTATGAAAACCTGATGCAAGTTAAGGAAAGGCATGTGTATCAGGATCGAAATGATTTTTTCTAGCGTCCATGCATGGTTTTCTTTTTTTTTTTTTATTTTCGAAAATTCGATAGAAGGTTCCGTTTGTTTGTGATTTTCCTGTTAATCAAATATTAATACTTGATGTGACCCTCATTTTACGGACCAGACGCATTCAACTTTGTCACAACTTGCCTTTTTCATTCAGAAAGCTATTGGCCGATGACTTTGCTAAATTCTACACGGTTACTTTTCTTACATTTTTTAGAGCTTTGTTTCTTTATTTCTAACGTTCTTCCTACAGCCAGGTGCCACACCGGGAGGGCAGGGAGGTGGCTGACCTTCCAGAATGGTCATTCTAAGGGCGCAAATTCATGCTCTGGGGAATGTATAAAATAGAAGTTGTGTAACTAAAAAAGAAAGTCACATCCTTCAGTATTGTCTTTTTAAGAACTTTGGTTAGTCTCATACAGTATTCCATGCAATTAACCAGGGTACAGAGTAGGCCCGAACATCTCATATCCATGAAGGAAATTTCCAAAATAGTGAAGAGAGACAGAAAACAATATGCTGTTATGTTTAACCTCCATGTTGTTCGGATGAAGAGCTAATTAATCATCTGTGCCCTGTCGCAGAAAGTTCTGTGAGCGTTTAACCTTGAACGGAATTTTTTCAAGCCCTGCCCCTAAAACCTATTGTTGCGTTCACTATCCGGTACTCATTCGTTCCGCGCTATGTTTTTCGTTCTGCATTTCTGTGGAGTGCTGTGTTGTCGGCGTTCACATAACGTTTACGCGTTACTTGGTATTTACAACCTGTGGTCTTTGGATATTTACTTAGTTTTTAGATTTTGAATAAAATTATGTCAAAAACCTAAAATGCGATTTTTGAACAATCATAATGCTGCTCTATAACGGCAGTCTATGAGAAAGTAAAAAACATGTATTATTTGAGTGGAACTCGAAAGGGCGTAATTTTGAACTCGAAGGGTCGTAATTTTGAATTCGAAGGGACTTAATTTGAAGTCTCGCCCTCCTGCATAAGAAACGCTTGCTACAGTCCTGCCTATACCAATAATGGAAAATAAGTAGATTTTTAAAGTATGCATATTTTTGTGACTTGAACCATCTTCCAAACAGAATTAGTCTTTTATTCAAATGGAAATTCTCAATCGCATATATATATTGACACATCGTGATATATACTGAACTAGCGAAATATTGGCAACACCTGCCTAACAACGTGTGGCCTTGAAAACAGTCTCAGTTCATGGGTTCGACAAGGCGCTGATATCGTTCTGCAAGTATGTTCATCGAAGCAGATATGACGGCGTCTGTCAATTGCCGAATGTTATCAATGGATCTCTGTTACGGATGGCTCTCACAATCTTATTCCACAGATATTCAATTGAGTTATCATCAGGTGACTAGGGGGAGGAGCATTTTAGCACTTTGAAGTCATTATTATGTTCTGAAACCACTGTGTGACGATCCAAGCCTCCCCATCAGGAAACACCAGGTGCATCCGCAATGATGTTTAGATATCTCGTAACAGGCAAATACTGTTCCAGAGGTATTGAGAAACGTAATGCCCGCCATGAACACAGACCCCAAAAATATTACCACCTCCACTAGCTTGTACAGTTAATGCTAGGCAGTCGGAATTCATCGATTCGTGCTGTTGAGGCAAATTCCGGCATGTCTATCAGCGTGCATTTACTGAAAATGTGATTCATCGCAGTTCAAAATGATTCATCGGAGTTCAGTGATGAAATGTGATTCACCATTTCAGTCCTCAACGTCCAATTTTAACGCTCGAGTATCCAGTGCTGAAGAATTTTTCAATTTTTATCACAGGCAAGTGGTACATGAAGGGGATTTCTGGTACATGAAAGTATATGAAGGGGACTTCTGATGAGGACTTCTGGTACATGAAGGGAACTTCTGATAGGAACTTCTGGTACATGAAGGGGTCTTATGATAGGGACTTCTGGTACATGAAGGGGACTTTTGATGGGGACTTCTGGTACATGAAATTACATGAAGGGGACTTATGGTACATGAAGTTACATGAAGGGGACTTCTGATGGGGCACTTCTGGTTCATGAAGGTACATGAAAGGAACGTCTGGTACATGAAGGTACATGAAAGGAACGTCTGGTACATGAAGGTACATGAAGGGGACTTCTGATGGGGACTTCTGGTACATGAAGGGGACTTCTGGTACATGAAGGGGACTTCTGATGGGGACTTCTGGTACATGAAGGGGACTTCTGGTACGTGAAGGGGACTTCTGATGTCATATACCATTCACGCCAATATGCGACGGGTTTTGTACGCTAAAATTCTCCTCTCGATCCTGCTGTTGTATCACCAGGTTACTTGATGGAATGAGTCTATTCTGAAACCTGGTACACTCCTCTCCAGCAGTACTGAGTTCGGCCTCAATTTTAAGAGCCCGATCCTGTCCGAAGATGTGTCAGCCCGAGTCCGAACTTTATACTGCAAGATAGAGTCCGGGCCCGAACGAGCCCCCAAACTATAGTTATCCATTTTAGGCATACAAAAAAAAAAAAAATAAGTTTCTCAACTGAGGAGTGGGGTAAGGATCTCTATCTGTTTCTATAGCATAATTTCCCGATTTGTTTTTTGACCATTTGTCTCTTCCTGAAATTCTTCGGAGGGCCAGGCATCACGAAAGATTGGGCGACGCAAAAATCTACGTACGTTCCTTAATAGGATTAAGGGGGAACTGCCGCGTGGAGGTAGGGGGCAAAATTCCGTCTGCGTGCTATCTACTGTATGAAGTTCTTAAAGAAGCATTTTCTTCTTCTCCCAGAAATCCACTAATGCATATGGCTTATGGAATTTGTTGCCTAAGCTCGGAATAAGGAGCAATCCCGAGTCCCCACTGGTGACTTAGACCCGGTTGCCGAACAATTATTTTTATCAACTAGGAAGTGTAAGAAAAGTTGCGTATGCTAAATCGTACAAAATCACATTTAAAATAAAGAAGAAAAATAAAATTCTCTCTCACTCTTTGTCAGAGCAAAGCTGCCGTAAATATTATGCAGCCCGAGCCCGCTTCGGACTTGGACTCGGCCCGTCTCAGTACTGCTCTCCAGCCGCCGGTGCCCCGAACATTGATCAGTCCTTTCCGTCTAAAGGAAGGCCACTGACTGCTTGTCTTGTTGTTTATGGGCCACTCATAGTACACCCTTGATGCAGTTTTTGTTTCTATAGTCGAGGTTTGCCATTTCTGAAATGCCTGCACCTGCCAGGCGAGCACCCAGTAACATGCCTCTTTCAAAGTCTCTTAAATGATGAATCTTTCGCATATTCCCTCTAATCTACTCATTCCTACACATCTGAATCATTTGCAGTGAGCTATTTAAAAAGTCATTTTAACACTATAGTAGCGTAAGTAGGGATGACACGTGTCTGATTGTTATTGAATGTTCTTAACGATTTGCTACTTCAGTGTATTAGTTATTGAAAATGGCGATATGCTTCTCCGATGGCCGAGTGTCTAGAGACGTGGATATCTAGCTAATTGTGCGAATTGAGTTTTGGTTTTATTCCCGCTAGGTGAGGTAATTTTTTTATTTTCCTTTTTTTTTTTTTTTTTTTTTTTTTTTTTATGACGGCGCTGGTTCAATTCCTTTCCTGAAATAAGTGACTCTAAATTATAAACGAGCATTTATACTTATAGCTTTAGATGTTCGTATTGGTAATTAAGCCTCCTTCTCTCAAAACATTACAGTGGTGGAGGCAGTTCTGATCAACTGGTCTCAAATCGGGTGGGCAAACATTCCTTCGCCACTTCAGCCACTGATGAAAATTGGAGCAATGGAGAAGAAAGGAAATACGATTCACTCATCCATTCTGCAGCGCAAGCTACCGTTACGGTTAGTTATTTACGATGGAGCTAAATTACTTCTTTACAAATTCAAGAAAAACTTTCACGATAACACACAACACTTTTCCTTATTTACAGATTTAAGAAAAACTGTCACGATAGCACACAGCACTTTTTCACCTAGGGTCGCAATAAATTAACTTAAAAAACAACAATGTTAGACAATAAGAGGTTTATTCGCCAGTATATGAAATATGAAAACACAAGTTTGTCCGCGACGGGCATCGAATTCGCGTCCCCCTCACTCCGGAGTAAGTCGCTCTCCCAACTAAGCTACGCGTAAAGAATGTCTCGCTGAAGATTTGTCGTTTTGACACATGCCCTCACCTCTGTAGTACGTCACATCATCTCCCTCTTAACTTTTTTCTTTGAAGCGAAGTAGGAATTTTTCATTAATTCCAAATAATGTGTGGAACAAACATCACACATTTTTCGAAGAACCCAACGGGCAGTAGATCCCTTTTCCATCAATCGGGCGCCAATGTGAAAACACAAGTTTGTCCGCGCCCCTCACTTCGGAGTAAGTCACTGTTCCAACTAAGTTAAGCGGACAGAAAGTCTCTCTGCAGATTTGTCGTCTTGACACATGCTTTCATCTCTGTAGTACGTCACAGAAGATTTGATATAAAATGATAGTTAATTCTGAACTGCTTTTGGCTAGTTTAGGTAAACTCTTTTCTATCTGACCGATAGTTATTTATCACATGACACACCTGATATTCTTGTTCAGCTAATTTACTCTGCTTGCACATGAAAAAAATCGTTTTCTTCTTTCAGATCTTTACTTGTCTACGACACTGATAACAGGCATTTGAATATCCTTATTCTGTTTTATTTCTGCTAGAATGCCGAAATACTGCTAGACATATTCGCCAAATATTTCAGTCTTCCATTTTCCGTTGCAGTTAATGCAAACTGCTTGCATTCTATTTATACTAAGCCTTCCTTCGTAGATTTTTTCTTCTGCTTCCAGGTTTAACGATTTTGCTGAACGTCTAAAACTGCAAGACTACAAGGAAACGCCAGCCCTTAATTTAGGGTCACTGGTTCCAAGAAGGTGGAAAAACCAAGGTCATAGGACAACCACACCCACCATACTTCATCCGGGCATTCGAACTCAGGCCCAACTCGTTCGAATAGCCAGAATACCGAACCTCTGACCACTCGCCAATCCTTCTCCAACACTCTAGCTTTCCTTTTATAATATGTCATCCGTAGCAGGATGATTAAGATTTCTGTAGCTACGTATGCTGATATAATGGTTTTATTAATATATGTTTGAAATGGAGAGCGCTGACAAATCTGAAAATATCAAAAAGAGTTAAAAAAAATTCATAAAAACATCCAACAACTTACAGTATGTTTTAGATTTCAATTTTCTAAATTAAAAGTAAGGTCATTTTAGAATGATTCGACCGCCTTACGTTAGCGGGGGTTTTTCTGTCCCAGTGGGTATTCGATCTTATTGCAGCTTCTAATGAAAAGTTATATCACGAAGAAACAGATAGGAATAATTGCAGTTTTAGCGAATTTCTTGTTAGCTAAAGCTTATTATGATACGGATTAGTGGGTTGTCCAGGAATTATCTTAGTTATTTACCTTTTTTTCACTTATTTCGCTACTGATTTATTTCCCTAATCATCGTCTTTTGCATTCCCTTGCATTATTTCATTCCCTTTCGCGCCCCAAACGTCCCTTCCTGTATTCGACTACCAGATTTTTGCAGGAGTTTGCCCGCTCTCCATCCCCCGCTTTGAGGAAAAGTGTACCTACGTCTCAAGCTGTAAAATCATTAGGGAGTCTGGGATCACTTTCGTTCACTGTGCTTTGTTTGCTAAGGGCTGGGGGAAAATTTGAAATGGCAAAAATAAATGTAATAAACCACAATAGCTAACGTATAATGCTCAGTTGCATTGGGGAACGCCTATGGACTCTTACTAATGATTATTGCATCTCCTGATCTGCCCTTGATGGCGTTGTGAAGCTCTCTTTCGCTGACTACAAGATAGTAAAAGTGAGAGATTCTCTATTCATTATTATACTATAGGTAACAAATAATTCCCATCCTTTGCGTAATACTTATAAGGAAAAGTTGATACGCCGACCGCGTGACTGAGTGGTCAGAGGCGTAGGATACTGACTAGTTGCCCGAGTTGGAGTCATGCATGAGGTATGTGGATTCCGTCTGTGCCTGTGCTACGGTGCTGGCTTTATCCCTTCCTTGGAACCAGTGGCCTCACATTTGGGAAGGGAGAATTACAGGGCTTAGAGTTGCTCGTGGTGATCATTAAAACTCTTAAACAAAAAAAAAAAATAAGCAATTGAGAGAGGTACTTCAAAACTGATCGAATTGATAATGTTCTTTTGCCATTCGTGAATTCCAAATATTAACATCTTTAACAAATATCCGTTCCACATCATTCGTGGTGTATTCAAAACGGAAAAAAACAGGTCCAGAACCGGATGTTAGTCCTTCTAAATATCGAGGCATAAAACAAAAGTAGAAGTTATCAGTTTCGAGTGAAAAGGGACGTGAAGGCACCTTCTTTGGGCATAATACCATTAAAATAAATCCGCCACACATCATGAAAAGTTCAAAAGGCCAGTAAAGAACTAGAACTGAAGGCGACGCGGAAAAGACACGTCCCTCGTATAACTTAGGGAGAATGAATTTCTGAATGTTAAAATGCTTAATGTTCAAGGCGCATTTGATATTTCTCAGTTCCTTCTACAGACGAGCCTAAAGACAATGTGATCGAATCGACACTCACGACACAGCAAAGCGATTGATTTACTGTTAGGAACTGCAGAACGGGTATTAGTAGAATTAGACTATCCATCAACTTAGCTGAAGCCCGGTTCACAAACACACTTAACCAGGATGGGCCGAAACGATATGGCGAGGAGTTTCGATATACAAGGATGCACAGAAAGTGATCTCTTGTAAACGTGATTAATCTGTATCCACTATTCGACTACTGGGGTGGCGTCGCGACGAGCGTGGAAACAGACTGCGACGAAGCACTTCCCATTCATTTTTCAATACGCGCTGAGCCGCTTTAATAATCACAATATTGTAAAACAAAAGCTTCACGCACAGCGAGAAAGCATCATGTCGATATTGCATTTGTCAGAAGAAAAAATAAAATAAAGGAAAGAATAAAAAGCGCCCAAAATCATCAGCTTTCCATTCTATGGAAAAGTGATGCCGTTCTATCGCTGCGTAAACTCTGTCAATTTCTATGGGCGTCCCTATTTCGGACATCAGTTGGCTTCGACCGAGTGGAAACGATCTATCAAAACGAAAACTTTTCACCCCGCCCCGTTACCCAGATCGGAAATCTTTAATTCAATGGAGGATTACAGTATGGAGAGCATCAATTTCATCCGGCGGCGCGACAACGCGATTTCATCCCAGCTCATTTTTGTTTTTATGTGGCCCTCTTTTTTTTTTTCTTATATATATTTTCGTTTATTAAAACTATTTCCGATTTTTCTACAATTTTCTCATTCAGTTTATCAAAAACGAACTAAGAGAACGATATGGAATAGATAAATCTAACAAAAAAATCGAAATAAAAAAATCATTCGAACAAACGCTAGATAATGAGAACTATAAAGTAACATAATTATGCATGCGTGTAAGAATACAAAAGTACATGCATGTAGATATAATGTAAAAAGCACGCTGTTTGTGAGAATTTCACAAATACTTCCTTATCGTCTGCTTGGAAACAATTTATTCTAGCGGAAATTTGCAATTCTGGCAGAATTTATTTAGCAGAAGGAATAACTTCACCAACATATTCCTACATCACAAGATCAACTTACAACTAGTCGAAATCTCGCATTTAACACTTTGATTAGCGTTAAACCAAATTTCTATTGACCTTACGTCTGACATCACTAACGCTGAACCATAAAAAATGACTAACTGTGAACCTATAGAAATGAAAGGGAGAAGACAGGTCTATTAAACGGGTCACATCCAGAATTGGAAACGGGTCAAAAATTTCGGACCCGGACCCGTAACTGACCCAGACAAATCTGCTTTGAACTATAAATTCGAAACTCAGTTTATATATACAGTATATATACAAGTATACATATAAACGTAGTATATTCTATAAAGATACCTAAGCAAAAAAATACATATATAATTTTGACTCACACCTAGTACAACATAGAAAAGGTTATGTATCTACCTGTGTGAGTAAAAGGAGAAAAGAAAAAAATAAAATAAAACAACTGAATGTAGAAGGTGTCGAGAATACTGAGCCTTGGCTTTATCAAGGACCAGCAAAAACTCTGCATTTTCTCACTTCCACAAAGACCTAGTTGGAAATGGGTTTCTGCAAGGCCATAGATGCAAGTAACATTCCCACCTAAAATAGTTTAAAATATATATATATAAGTCATGTCCTCCGTAGAGTAGCATGACCTAGCACTAGTTAACAATTTCGCTTGCATCCATTAACCTTCATGGCCCGACCCATGCTCTTCATCTGTTACTATTAAACAGAGAGAAGAAGATTAAAGAGAACTCAAGCTGTGAGAGTGACATAATAAATAGAAATGATTTTCAGCTATAACGAAATTCCAAGTTCGTTTGAGAGAGAATTTAAACCTGAAAAACAAATTTTACATTGCAATTAAAAAAGGAAATGTTAATTTATAACGAACAGATTTTTGAAAGAAAACTTGAGTCTAAAACCCCCTACTCTACAACTTATGACAGCACGAAAACGAGAATAAGTTAAAGATAATAATTAACTAAAGAAAACTTTGTGAAAGTTATATACCTTAAACAGTTAGTTGCAATATGTACAAAGTATTTCATCAGTGCTTTAAGTGCATAATTAATTAGTTATTAAGAGCTTAACTACTTTGAAAAAACAGCGCATAGACAGCGCATAGAAAAGGAACAAGCTTAGCCATCTTCTGTTCCTAGGTACCACAAAAGACGCTCAAAGTTACAAAGAAAAGTAAGAGTTAAAACCCGCAAAAATGTTAACAGACAAACCAATGCTTAAAAGCTGAAAAGCTAAAAAACGACAGAGAAAAGGTACATGAAGTACAAACATTGAACTTATAAAACCTAGAACCCAAAAACAAGGAAGAGAGCTTACCTCTTGTGTTACAAAAACTTTTCTCCTCACAAGAGGAGAACATGGCTGACCTCTTCCGCCACTCCCTAGACGCTGGGGGGCAGTGAGGGTGGGGCTGATGGCCTCCTCATACAGCAAGAAACCAACGCGCGGAGATTTTAACCAGAGAAAAAAATATATAAACTTAAGACTGTGGATCTGTATGATCAGAATGAGCAGAATTAACTCTCCAGAATACATGAGAAATATTATAAAATACACGAGCAGTTTATTTAATAATCTTTGCATGTATTAAATCACCTTAGTGAGCTTCTATAGATTAATCAGAATCTTATTAATTTTAATGTTGGTTTTACTATTTTTAGTATAGCTATCCTAGTGATGAATAACTAGTTTTCTTTTTTATTTGTTTTTATTTTCTTTTATAAACAGATTTTTAAGCTTTTTTTGTGATTTTGTTTATATTATTTAATTTTTTTGTTTTAATAGGACCGTCATATCCATAGCACTAAGGTTCCTTTAGGTAGTTAATAGGCATCCTCTAGCCAACTTCCTTACGGCTTTGATTGGTCAGAATCATATTATTAACTGTGTAGAAAATTAAAGCAGATCTGCCAACCTTACTCTATTATTCAGAATAATTTTTCTTAAAGTTCTTTTGATGAAAGAAGAAGGAATTTCGTTCTCTAGAAAACTTTCTAATAGTATATTAATGTGGTAATTGAAGTCCAAATTGTTGCTGCAAATTCTTGAAATTCTTAGGACCTGAGAAATTAGTACATTCTCAATTACTTTGGTTGAAATGTTATTATTCCAGTGTAGATATTTAATTACTTTGAAAGGAAAATTAACTCTTTTATCAAAGAGGCTAATAGATGGGTTACCTCTGTTGAGCTTAATGCTTAAGTCTAGGAACTCAAGTTCCTGATTACTGTGGTTGGTTTTACATAAGTTAAGAGAGCTAGGATAGATATTATCAAAATCACTCTCTATAACTTCGGAATTATTGATACACAGCAGATCATCAATATATCTAAAAGTGTAAAGGTAGTTATCTGAGCAGGTGGGGTGATTTTTAATGAATTTATATTCCTTAAAGAACAGGAATAGATTAGCGATATTCGTGGACGTTGATGTTCCCATTGGAATACCGTTCACTTGCTTATAGAGAGTATTATTATATAAGATATGGTTATTTTTTATGCAGCAATTGAGATAAGAGTTCCAAGTTCCTACATCAACAAATTGGTTAAGTTTAAATTCTGCATACAGCTCTTTAAAGGTAGTGATTATATCTGATAGAGGCAGATTAGTATATAGGTTTTCAAAATCATAACTATTAATATCTAGGGGACAAACTTTGAGTATAGTAGAAATTACTTCTGCATTATTATTAATTATCCAAAAATCTCTGTACATCAAGTTAGAACAGTTTCTAATGTGTTTCAAAACCTTCTTTAAGACATCTTCAAAAGCAAGATCTATTTTCTTTTTATGACTCCTTACTCCACTAGCTATGAACCTGAACTTCACAGGATCCTTATGAAACTTAACCGTTGCAAAAAGAAATGGAAATTCAGGCCCATATCTTCTAGTTTGCGGAATTTTAAGTTTCTTGAAGAATGCCTTAAACCGATTTTCTAACTGCTTGGTAGAATAACTTACGGGCTCGTATGTTACTCTATTATTGAGTTCCATAGTTAACAATTCAAAATAGAACTTCTTACAGATAATTGCAAAATTATTGCTAGCTTTATCCGTAGTGGTAAAAATAAATTGGTCTTGTAGTTTGGAGAGTGACCTTTTAGCTTCTCCAGAGAAAAAGAGATTTCTGTCGAAACAAAAGTCCAGACCTGCCAACTCACCGGTGAAGCTATTGATTATATTATATTTCCATTCTGCGAAGGCCTCAATAGGCTGATTGTACGTTAAACTGGTTTTTACGATGTACTTATTTACATCTTGAGTGAAGCTCTCAAGAATCCTTTCTTTGGAAATTGTGAAGGAAGGTCTGAATTTAGAGCCATACTCTAATAAATTCCTAAGCTTTTCATTTTCAACAAAACTCAAGTTTCCGGTGATAATATGGTTGTAATTCTTATCATAGTGAACTGTTTCTTTATGTTCATCACAAGAACAAGTAGTAATTACAGGAATGTAGCTCGAAGAGTTAAGTTTGTAGTTTTTAACTATTGACCCTAAGGTCTTAACATATTTAAAACTTACAATAGACTGGTGCCTGTGGATGGGAAAAAAATTGCATTATTGTAGAACAGCTTCCTTACATTGAGATTATCGTAGGCTTTATTTAGGAACCTGATGGTAACAAAATTACTGGAAAATTCTTTAAGAGAAATTTTATCTTCGGCACGATAACTCACGTAAAAATGGTTCGATTTCGATGAAATTTTAGAATGTGGTAGACGACCACCAGGAGACGAACCCTATTGAAAATGGGTAAAGTGGGATCAAAGGTCACGCCATAAGAGCTGGCTCCATTCAATTGCCCTTATGCGTCATAACTTGCGTAAATATGGTTCGATTTCAATGAAAATTTAGTATGTGGTAGGGGACCACCAGGGGACGAACCCTATTGAAAATGGGTGGAGTCGAGTCAAAGGTCAGGACATAGGAGTGGGATGCATTTCATTGCCCTTATGCGTCATAAGGTACGTAAAAATGGTTCGATTTCGAAGAAATTTTAGTATGTGGCAGGGGACCACCTGGAGAGGAACCCTATTGAAAATAGGACAAATGGAGTCAAAGGTCAGGACATAGGATCGGGATCCATTCCATCGCCCTTATCCCACACTATTAAGGTGGACGTCAAGTAATTTTGCTTCCTATATTTTCAATGGAAAACCTTTTGTACACATTTCCTTCACAATTAGTGTGTTCCCAATGATGGAAATTTGAACATCGATTAAAATAACTTCATACTATAACTTGGAATACTTAACATTTTCTAAAACATAAGCATACTTAAATTAAAAAACAATAACGTTTCCTTTGGTGGTGTTGAAACCAGAAAAAAGATGGCGCGACCTGTACTTTTCCGTGGACAAATAAATGTTGGATTACATAATTACTGTTATGGTTTAGAAAATATTATTACTGTTATGGTTTAGAAAATATTAAGTATTCCAAGTTATGAAATGAAGCTATTTTAATCGATGTTCAAATTTTCATTCTTGGGAACGCATTAATTGTGAAGAAAATGTGTACAGAAGTTTTTCCATTGGAAGTATAGGAAGCAAAATTACTTGACGTCCACCTTAAAGTAGCAATTCTTGTATGTATGAATGTATGTACATTTTATTTTGAAAACGGCTCTAAGAATTTTGATGAAAGTCGTTAACCTACCGTTTTCTGGTACTAGATATCGATTTAGCTTGATCTCGACTTTAGAAGAATTCGTTTAGTGGCTTAAATAACCACCCCGAATTATAACGTTTTTGGTGTCATGGCGTCGTTCCATTAATGTTTCCAATGCTTAGAAATCTTATGACGTCACAATCTCGCGTTTGAGAATGTTGGCGCGTGGTCACGCCATCTGTCTCATTATGTCACGCGTTGTGTGTGGATCCTATTAAAGTTTTATGACGTCATACTTTTGCGAGCAGATGGTCGCGATTCCCATCTGCTTCATTACGTCACGTGCTGTGTGCATATGTCCGTCCGCACTATAACTCGCGTAACAATCGTTCAATTTCGATGAAATTTTAGTATCTGGTAGGGTATCACCTGGGAAGGAACCTTATTTAAAGTGAACGAAATTTGGTGAAAGTTCAGTACATAGGAGCGGGATCCATTCCACTGCTCTTATGCGTCATAACTAACGTAAAAAAATGTTTGATTTCGATGAAATTTTAGTATGTGGTAGGGGACCACCTGGCCACAAACCCTATTGAAAATGGGCGAAATGGGGTCAAAGGTCAGGACATAGGAAAGGAATCACTTCCGTCGCCATTATGCGTCATATCTTACGCAAAAATGTTTCGATTTGAATGAAATGTTAGTATGTTGTAGCGGCCTGCCTGGGGATGAATTCTATAGAAAATGGGCGAAATGGGGTCAAAGTTTAGGACACAGGAGTGGGATCTATTCCATAGCCCTTATGCATCATAACTTACGTAAAAATGCTTCCATTGCGACAAAACTTTAGCACGTTATTTCGGAGGTATACCGAACCGGTTCTGTTGAATATCATCGATATGGGATCAAGGGTCAGGGCACAGGACCGAAATTCATTCCACAGCCATTATTCTCATAACTTGAGTGATAACTTGAGTAATGATTTCTGGTATGTTGGAAAGCGTATTATAATCAATGCATTGCATGATTTTACAAACTTGTTAATAATAAAATTTGGTTGCTTGCTAAATTTTAGTGCCATTTTTAGTACCACTATTTTGCGTAATCCAGAAGTAATGGCTGACTATGACCGTGACCATGGAGTATATTACAAATGGGAATCATTATTTACGATTACACAAATGTATTTTTTTCAATGTATTTAGATTGTTCACTCTTTCCACGCTTTGATGGAGGTGCGCATACTCTCAAATGGTCCGTTAGATTTTTGGTTCCATAATCTTTATTACACAGTTGACATCTTTCTTTGTAATTATGCACTTTCCACATTTTGAATAACAAGCAAAACCAAACAACACAGAATTATTCAGCGGTTCCTTAGTCAGACGAAAGAATTTACAGCATTCACTCTTCCCCTTGTGGTTTATCAACAAGCACGCATTTCTTAGCCTCGACGCCTTTCTCAACCTCCTTAATATTAAATCCGTCCATATTAACAAATAAGGAGTTAATTTTGACATGCTATTTAATGGGAACGCGATGTTAGCACATCAGTCGGAAACCTCTGAGCGCTCAATGTAAAAGATGCGATGTGAAAAGTAACTCCTATACATACAGTTAATTTCACACTGAGAGAGTGAATCAGCTGAGAAGCAGGCGAATGGCGTTTACCTATACCTTGCCCTGTACAAGAACGCAAATGAAGTATCTTTTTAAAATATGGTGTCGGTGTGTCTGACGTCGGTCGGTGGAAATCTTCGTTGCTTTAAGAAACAGACGACAATACTTTTGCATAGCAAATTATTATTCACTCCCTGGGCACCAGTATCGACTACAGAATTCCACAACGCGCATTTTTATTTGGAATACATTTTTCTCTTTTCAAAAGTAAAACGGAAATAAAACCGGGTCAAAATCGGGTCACAGAACACCTTGACCCAACCCGTTGGACCCGCAAGAAATTGTCGACCAGCTGACTCGAGACCCGTTTCCATCTCTGATCAGATCCACCGTTTTCTGGCTCAGTAATCACATGTTTTTATTGATGCTTCGCTTTTAAATTAAAGATTTTGTTTGTATACGAAAAATTACGAATATCTGATAAATTTATTGTACAGTAGTGTGCCACATATTCTCTCGCGAAGTCTCTGTGGTTATTCTATCCTGAAATTTCTTTCATAAGAAACTCTAAGAAGTCTTCATTCGTTTGTAACATCCCAAATCATATCTTTCCATTTTCGTATGAATGAAAAATCCATGCTTCTTGTGCAGTTTATTGTTAAATTTGTCATTTATTAGAATAATAAATTATTGTAATAATAAATTATTGTGATTCACTTTTATGTTTTGTTTTTGTTGTTGCTGGGGGGGGGGTTAACGACCACCGTGAACTACTCCACTGCCCATAACAGTCGCCGGTCCCTAATTTAGTGCCACTAGTTCCAGGGAACGGAGAGAGTCAGTGCCGTAAGACAACAAAACATCTGTGGCTCACTTGGATTCAAACCCGGACCTATCTCGGATGAATGATCAGAAGCCAGAATTTATACCATTTCGTCACCGGGGCATATTTGATTCATTTAAACGTGAAGCCTTTATACAGGGTAATACACTTGGGTAGGGATAAAAAATTCTCTGCGATATGAAATCCGAAAGCGATACGGCTGTCGTGTCTGTCGTGGTCAGCTAGGATGGAAGTTTGATAAGCGGTAGTCATAGAGCTAGCGCCGACGGCGGCGATACGTCAGAAATCTAACGTCATTCGTGAGGAGGCGAAATGGCGTGGATTGCCGATGCTGTATGAATATATTTGAATATTAGTAAATATCATGAAATTGTGACACGGATTAAACAACTAGAAAAGCAAGGAAAATTTCGTCTTCAGTAAGAGCACTTAATTCGTGGAACGTCTCTCTTGTTTTCGGCACCCACCGTTATAGAAGAAGGTGGAATGATGCTCACCACCCTCTTTCATCCCCTCGGTAGAAGGACAAACTTTCTTGAAAAAGCTATTACCAGAACAATTAAGTTCTAAATCAGTTGACAATCACTTACGAGCGACTTTTACGCCAGCTGCCAGTGAGAGAATCTTCAAGGTGTGAACACTGAA
The DNA here is from genome assembly GCA_039090855.1 of Macrothele yani. Classification (NCBI taxonomy): domain Eukaryota; kingdom Metazoa; phylum Arthropoda; class Arachnida; order Araneae; family Macrothelidae; genus Macrothele; species Macrothele yani. The sequence goes on along the minus strand of CM077003.1, from coordinate 85,088,845 downwards.
CCTCCATGCAGAGCGAACCAATCAACGAACGGCTCCGTCGTGGAACACACGGTTTCCTACAAAGCGAAGAGAAAGGAAACGAAGAGTTGAAATACACAGTTGTAGTTAGGGGAAATCGAAGTTAGGACATCTGTCGAGATGAAATGATTTCTTCTACGGGATGTAGGCAGAAGAGGAAGAGCGCGAATTTCAGGCGGGAAATATATGGAAGGCCCACATACGTCTCCCCGCCGGAAGCAATAAGTCCAAACATATTATCATATCAATATTTCCCCATTCCTCCAGTTCGGAGAAACAGAGTTTACGTGCGAGTTATTTTACTTGTTTTAACTCATTTATTTGCTTCCCTGATCCAAATTGTAGGAATCTGCATTTCTTTTGATACACATTGGTGTCCGTGCATGCATTATTCAAACTCTTAGCGACCGCTAGAAGTTAATCAACCCTGCCAGTATAATTTGGAGGACACGACAAAGTTAGCAGAACCAAGCCTACACCCAACATCGCGCGAAGTGTGTCCTTCGGTAGACAGAGCACCGTGTTCTGGCCACAATATCTCTACATTCTATAGGTCTTCGTTGTACTTTAGCTGAACAAGCTGCCTTTTTCCAACAGGATGGAGTTCAACCGCACATGGCAACGACAGTACAGGAATTCTTAAGTACTATATTCAAAGACAACTGCTACAGCTGTGATGGGCCCATTACTTGGTGTGCGAATTCTTACGGAGAACATCGCGTATGCACAACAACCTCAAAATCTCAAGGATTTGAACCAAAAAATGTCCACACGATTCACGAATTTATTCCGGACTCATTGGAAAACACACAGGAAAATTTCAGGCCCCAGTATGAACTGTGTCGCGTCCCCAACCCCTAAACGTGCGTGTGCATGTGCGTGTGCTAGTCCACACTAGCACACGCACGCACACACGCACTCATGCATGGGTGCGTGCATTGTATTGTTTTATATATTGCATTACATTCCTCATCGTTTTATTTTTATCCCTATGCAACTGTATTGTTATTATATATTAACACACATTGTATTGTTTTATATATTGCATTCCATTCCTCATCGTTTTTATTTTATCCCTATGCAAACAGATCCTGTATATTACATTTTTTGTCTGCTTATACCCGCATGCAAAATATAATGTTTCATATTCAAACTTGAATATGGAGCAAAATCAGATTTAGAACCTAGTAAATTAAAGACTTATATGGCAAAATACATCAGTGGTGTTTAAGATTTGTAAACACCACATTATGCTCAAGGAATAAAACAACTGTTATTAACTATTGGATTGCATCTAAAAGTGAAGTAGTTGAACTACAGGCATTGCATAATTATATTTCATTTAATTCAGAAGACAACGTTTATGAATGCAATATTTATAATTTAAAATGTCTACTATAGTTTCGCTGGAAACCATGGTCCAGCTTCATCAGGACTAAGCTTTTTTCATTTCTTGTTGTGACGATTTTATCAGTTTCGCGTATCAAACGTCTCGTGCGGCCATCGGTTTTGATGAGTGCTTTCCATGTGGTCGATGGGTATAGAGATGAAGATAAATCATTTACCAGGTTATTACTGTTTTTAAAAATATGAAAGGCTTCTAAAGTGTCTAGGTCAAATATTGATTTAGGTCTATCTAACAGTTTGGCGTCATCAAACAGAAAATGGTGGTAATTTTCCTGACAATGTTAGGCTATAAAAGATTATTTAAGTTCTCACTCTCTAATATATGACTGATGTTCTTTTAATCTAAATTAAAGTGATCTCCGTGTCTGACCTATGTATGACAGGCAACACTGACATTGGATCCGATAGATTCCCCAAGAGTTTATGTCAGAAATTGACTCCTTTTTTGCAGAGTACAACATCTTAGATACAGGAGTGAAAATCACTTTGAAATTTGATGACCTGAGGATTTTTCAAATTTTGAAACACATTTCAGGGATAAATGGAAGAATTTCCAAGTTTTGTTGAGAATTTGGAGAGATCGGGGTCAAGGTGGATTTATGTTGAGGTTTAATAAATGTTTTAATAGCCGAATCATTCAATGAATGTTTGAAGCCTCTGTTCATAGCATAAATCTATCATCACCGTAATAACGTGGTAAATTATCTATCTTCATCTACATACCTATCGAGCGCATGGAAAGTATTCAACAAAATTGAGGCGTTTGATACGTGAAACTGGTAATCTCGTCAGAAGGAAGAAATGAAAACGCTTAGTCCTGATGAAGCTGGACCATAGTTTTCAGAGAAACTACAGTAGACATTTAAGTTATACATATAGCATTCATAAAATTTGTTTTCTGAATTAAATGAAATACATCTACAATGATATACTCTTTAGGTCTGATTAAACGGCTACAAGAATTGTTTGTTTATTTGCTGTTTAACAACCTACATGAACATCAAAGCATATAAGGAGTCTATCGTCCTTAGTTTGGGGATACAGGTACCAGGAAAGTGGAAGTCCAGCGCTGTAGGACAATTGTCCTATGTCTAACACAGAACTCGAACTATATATCCCTTACAGATGCTCATGATGGTCTAAACTCCAAAAATGTAAAACAGTAGCCCGCGCCTCTGATTATGAGGTGAAAAATAGAAAGTTGACCGAATTACAAGAATGCCTTTGTCCGAATATGCCATTACAAACTGATCGGTTTAAAGAGTTTACTAGAAAAGGAATAAAGGGACAGATGGCTGATCACTACCAACAACCATGTGATTTTCCAAGATCTTCACATCAGAGCTTTAGTGTTAAATGAGGGCCAATCTAAGTCAGTCCTTACTTAATTGCAAGTTCCAACCCGAAACTATTCTCAGAAATCAGAATTACACACTGAAGAGCCAAAACTTTATGACCAACGCGTCTTTATGCAAATCGAAGCAACTGCAAGTAAACGACTACGCGTGTGAAGATCATGAAATGGTGTAAATAACACCTGTACTGTATACATAACGGTACAATAACATTCTGTTAATCAGCGCAATTCTTGTTTTCCTCATGGGAAACACTGGTTTTGACAAAGGCCAAATTGTAATGGCCAGACGACTGGGTCAGAGCATTTCCGAGACAGCAGGGCTTGTGGGGTGCTTACAGTCAGAGACGGCAAGGCTTGTGGGGTGCTTACTGTCAGAGACGGCAAGGCTTGTGGAGTGCTTACTGGCAGAGATGGCAAGGCTTTTGGTGCTTACTGTCAGAGACGGCAAGGCTTGTGGGGTGCTCACGATCAACCGTGGTTAGTACCTTAAAAGAATGGCCCGAGTAGGAAATAACCACGAACCGCCTGCAAGGCGAGGGCCGATTACGGCTCACAGATGCTAGAGGTGAGGGAAGGATATCCCGTTTGGTACGCGGGATACAGTGGCGTAACTCGCCGATAATTTGAGTGCTAGTGACGGGAGAATTATGTCATAACACACAGTGCATCGAAAGCTGATGAAAATGGGGCTGCATGGCCTTGAGCCACTCCAAGAGCGCATGCTAACCTCGGTTCACTCTGGATATTGCCTACAACGGGCACATAAGCATGAAAGATGGACGTTGAATATTTGGAAGAAAGTCGTCTGGTCCGATGAATCTTGTTTCGTGTTGCACCATGGGGATGGTCGGGTGCGTTTGCTTCGTTTACGTACGTCGGGAATTGTTGGCAGCAGGATGAACCATGGGACTAAAACAAGTCGGTGGAGGAAATGTAATGTTTTGGGCAATGTTCTGTTGGAAAACTCTGGGTCCAGTCAGTCATGGACAGGAAACTATGACGTCTACCACCTACTTAAACATCATTGTAGACCATATATTCATGGCAACGGTATTACCATCTAGTAGTGCCTTCTTTTAGAAGGATAATGCACCATGCCACACTGCCCAGACAGTTCGAGAATGGTTGGTGGAACATAAGGATGACTTTCATTCAGGTATTTACCTGGCCTCCAAATCCCCAGATATCAATCCAATCGAGCATCTGTGGTTTGTGTTGAAACAGCAAATCCGATGTACGGCTGCTCAACCACGTAATTTACAAGAGTTGAAGGATCTTCTGGTAACGTAATCTTGTAGCGTTCATGCCTCGCTGGGTAAAAATTGTTTTGATGAAAAGTGGAGGGCCAACACCATATTTGGTAGGTAGTCATAATATTTTGGGTCTTCGGTGTATCATATATAAAATGATTTCGTACAGTGACTCATTTTAAATGAAAAAAAAAAGTCATGAAAAAATATTGAGTATGATAATATCAGCTCATGGGGTTTATACCTCTTACAGAGAGCAACGAAAGAATAGTCTAAGAAATACTTGCCTTGACATTTATATGTCACATCTGAAATAGATTCTACAGTTCAGCTGTTTTCCAAAATAAAATTGTTGCCATAATTTTACTTACCACAGAGATCTCGTTATTTGCATATCTGCCGTTCTCTGAGGCATCTGACCAAATATGTGCACCGAATGTTTTACTTCGATGAAATCTGAAATAAATATGAATAAACACTGGCTTCTGACCATTCGTCCGAGATGCGGCCGGGTTCGAATCCCGGTGAGGCATGGATGTTGTGTTTATCTTACGGCAATGGTTATTTCTCTCTCTCTCTCTCTCTCTCTCTCTCGTGAAAGCATTGGTCCTATAATTAGGTAAGGGCGACTGTTTATAGCAAATCGAGTAGGTCACGGCGGTCGTTGATCTCCCAAACCAAGAGAAATCTGAATTTCCTTTTCAAGTTTTCAGCATTCTTAAAACAATTAAAATTGTCTTTATATATAAACTCGGTCGTGCGCAGAATTCATCACTGAAGAGATGCACTAGCATATTAATGGAGAAGAGCTCTTGCTTTTATGGTGTTGTCGTCGTACAAATATCAATGTCTATATAATCAACTGCTCCTCTGAATGTTCTAAAAAAACAACTCGTTGCTAATTTATACGGCTTAGTGGTAGAGTGGTCTATGGCAGTGGATTCTGATCATTAGACCAAGACGAAGACACGTCCAAGCTACAGTCCCGGATGGGGGCAAGGGTGGCGTAACTGTCTTACGACGCTCGTTTTCTTCCTTTCCTAGAAACCAGCATCCCTAAATTAGGGATTGGCGACTGTTTATATCCCTTACAGATGCTCATGATGGTCTCTAAACTCCAAAAATGTAAAACAGTATCTTTTAATAAAAAGCAATGGATCTAGTAGACTTTAAATGTTACAAAAAAGAGGAAAGCATAAGAAAAAAGTCTAATTTTAGTGAAAACTTCGGGCAGATTTTGCAGGTCATCACTGAACTTTCCTGCCGATTGACTGCGTTTCCCTGCGACCTGGCTGAAAGCGCTGTGAAAAAAAGAATAATAGCTTTTACATACTGAAACAGAGATGTGGCCTTTTTACTGTTTCCCTCGTGTTGATGTATAGCAAATAAGTGGAGGGGTAAAAGGGGAAGATGCATTGCTCCATTCACCCATCCATCCATTCCTCCCCTTCCCATTCTCTCACTCCTGATTCTGGGCAGTATTGATTGGCGTCTTGTGTTTTATCACTGCCTAGACATCATTGTTCGAAACTCCACCGGGAGAGGGTGGTCTCCCTTATTTTTCGTCCAGTTTGGATTTTTGCCGAAATCAGCAGTTAATAGTGGTCTCGCTGGAGGTGCGCGAACACTTCCTACTTTTATTACACGACAGGAAAATAAAAAAAATTGAAACATCAAACCAAAGGCAAAGAGAAAAAGCTGAGCTGTGGTGTCCGCTTTTCTTTTCAATTTTTTCTCACTGCCGATACTACAGTTCACGCTTCTACGTACGAGGAACGCTCAGCTGCAATTAGAAAATAATAATAGCGATGCGGATAAAAGGAGATTTGAAAGAAAAAAAAACCAGCTCACATGTATATTAATCGAGGTGGCAATGCTTATGAAAGAGATGCAAAATTTCAAACTGCTTCATAATCACGTCCTCCCGATGATAACTCGAGATTTTACTTTCTTTTTCTCTCCCCCCCTCACCTGCTATTTCTCGCTGTAGCAGCTGCCTTTTTGATTTCTCTGTTATTAAAAAGTATTTCTTGCTAACGAAGATCTTTTAATAGCTGCTTGAGGGGCGTCGGTGATAAAGACAGAAACTCAAATGGTAGGGAAATTGTGACTACTTGTTAACCGCATTTTTCTTGAGTTGAAGATACATGCGCTGTTTTGGAAAGAAATCTCGCAGTGAAAAGAAAAATTAGAAAGCTGACTGATGAAGATTCGGAACAATTAAACATTTTCGGTATATAGAACTTTCTGAATTACATTTTAGTATTTTTGCAAAAGAAGCTTTTAAAAAACTGATTGCCGGACAGCTTAAAAACAGGAACATCGGTGGAAAAAAAGTGGCATATATAAAAATTTACAAAACAAACTGTCACAACTATGTGTTACAGCTGATTCAGAGGCAGTACATTCAAACAGACTGTCTTGAAGTTCTATTCCATTAAATATCGCCATTAAGAGGTTCATTAAATTTTATTCAACTATCCTTCCAAAATTTCTGTTGAGTTCCAGCACAAAACCAAAAACTAACAATTAGGAATAATTGATTTTGTTACCTACCTTGTGTACGGAGTATTCGTCCCAAGTTTTCAAAGAACATGTTTCTTTTTTCAAATTTTCAAACAAGTTGTTAACAGTACTTTTACACGACCAAAAAGTAACATTTACTGATGTTACTTTTAGGGCGTGTAAAAGCACTGTTTGGAAAACTACTTTTTGATAGTAACTAGCTACTTCTACAACTACATTATTGTAAAAGTAGTTTACTACAACTACTTTTTCTGAAAAATAGCTAGCTACAGTCAGATCCGGATTAAGGCCTTAGTGGGCCCCAAGGCTAAGACATCTGACTGGGCCCTCAAATGATTACGATGGCAATCATTATGAAGTCCGTTAAAACACGAAACTGTAGCAATATGCTTGTGATAATTAATTAGTCCATTCTTCAAACTAATAATTTATCTGCAGAGTTTTCATAACTCACTGTAGTTTCCATTGTTATCATAAGAACATGAGTTAAAAGCTCTATATTACTGGATTTTATCTTGAATTTTCGAATGATTTAGCATTGCATACTTTTCTTAGTGCATTTTTTTTTGTTATGCAGTGTGAAGCCACAGGTGATTTTCCTTCGACCATTAATGGTTCCAAGTGTAAATTCGGAGGTGCAGGTGTTTTGGGATTACGTAAAAAAGCTCCAACTCTCTCGTTGATTCCGCTGTACACAGCAACATGAAAACTTTACCCTTGATGAGTCACTGCCTTGAAATCTGTTTGTCTTCTAGCCTCTGTTTCTGACCAAATGGAAATCTTACGAGACAAAAAGTAAAACTATTTTATAAATCTCTCTATCCCTATCTATCTATCTATCTATCTATCTATCTATCTATCTATTTATCTATCTATTGTATGCCCAGGCATGCCTCCTGAGCCCCTGGTCACGGTGGGCCACAAGGCCGCTATAGAACCTCTCCCCTAATCCATCCCTGATTGGTAGATATATCATGGTGAGCCACAAGGCCTCTATAGAACCCCTCCCCTAATCCATCCCTGATTGGTAGATGTATCATGGTGAGCCACAAGGCCTCTATAGAACCCCTCCCCCTAATCCATCCCTGATTGGTAGATGTATCATGGTGGGCCACAAGGCCTCTATAGAACCCCTTCCCTAATCCATCCCTGATTGGTAGATGTGATGTGAACTTGCTGAACATAAGTTGATAAAGGTTCAGAATTCTGTATTGTGCTGATGACATCGTTTTGTTGAAATTGCGTTCCTGAAAAGTTTTCGACAATAAAGACCATTTGCTTGTAAGTGTTTTTACGACTTGTGTCTTCTGGTTGTTAGGTCGTCTAAGTTAGCTCAGTGTGAAATTAAGAAGTATGTTGACTCGGATGCACGAAGTTTGCATGAAATTCAAACTGAGTATAAATAAGGAAAAACCAAAGTTATGGTGTTTGAAAGAGGAACGGGTAGCACTGAATGTAATGTAAGTATAAATGACACTGTGATTGACCAGGTGAGTGAGTTTGTGTATTTAGGGAAGCATGTTTGACAGAGAGAACAAGTTGGATGGTGAAATCAGTAGGAGAGTGAATTCTTCTTTGAAAGTCATAGCTGCTCTGGGAGGTTTTCACAGGAATGATGGGTTCTCTAGAGAGTCCCACATGACTGTGTATGAAAGTGTAATTGTTCCTACTCTGATGTATGGCAGTGAAACCTGGGTACTGCAGAAGAAACATAGGAGTCGTTTGTGTGCTGGAGAAATGCGTTACTTACGTGGGGTTTGTGGCAAGACACGATCTGATTGTGTGAGGAATGAAGATGTATTGCAGTTGTGTGATGTGAAGCAAAATGTTGTTAGCAAGATGGAGACCAATATGCTTCGGTGGTTTGGCCATGTTGAAAGAATGTGTGATGAAATGCTTACTAAGAAAATCTTTTCAGCCCAAGTGGCAGGAAGGAAAGGCAGAGGAAGGCCAAGGAAGACATTGATGGATCAGATTCAGGAGTGTCTGCATGAGAAAAAGATTATCAAGTATAAAATATATTGTGTACGACGTGTAATGGATATCAGTGAAGCACGAGTTGTATGTCAAGATCGCTGTAAATGGAGAAGTTTGATACGACAACAATAAATAAAAATATCTGGAAGTTTGTATTTCTTTTTGGAGCTACCCTCTGAATCTGAGAAAACAGCTTAGTGAGTGAAATTAAGAATTGTTTATGAACTAACTATCAGAGGATTAACTCTCTCTCTCTCTCTCTCTCTCTCTATGCCTAATCGGCCCTTGGTCATGGTGGGCCCGAAGGCTATATATAGGCCCTATAGACTCCCCTCCCCTTAATCCGGCCTACAGTACTTTTTTGAAAAGTAGCTACTTTTGCTACTTTTCAGCTACAATTTACGTTTAGATTTAAATTAAAAGTTCAAATTCTGAGGACATCTACATTATTGCATATGGTATTGATGGTATTCAGAGATAAAAACCAAAGAAAATTACGCAAGTAATTTATTTTTGTATTTACCTCAGCTGTGATCACCATATGTAACACATTTTAGCACATTCAATGGTGCATATTCCAAACTAAATATACTAGCTGAGGAGCCCAGAGAATTCAATTAAAAGCTATATATCATTCTACGTCTGCGAATTCATTTTCTTTGACTAAAAGCAGGAATGAAGTTCTAAATAAAAGAGTGTCTTAGCGGGGAACGGATTAGGAAAAACAACCCGGGAAGAATTTCTTCAAAATTTTCAGAAGCCCTGTAAAATCGGATTTGTTTTTATTATTTTGTATTTTTATTTACTTTTCATTACTATTACTTTTATCAAGTGACATTGATATTGTTTTATTTGAAAACTTTTAAGTAAAAAAAAGAATATTACGTAACAGTCATAAACTAAGAATATCAAACTTTTATTGAAATATTGCTCTGTCGTTCTACACGATTTTCTACTGAAAATAATACATATTAGTTACTTTGAATAGATGCAACTAACCCAGTCGCATCAATTCAGTGTTACGATACACCGTTTTTCCTAAGGTCATGAATTGGATGTTCGATATTCCCTCTGTGTTACCCATTAGGAATCAGAGCGTGAGCTCAGGGGCTTACTTTTATTACAGCCAACAGCAGGTAGCGAGAAGTTTAGTACAAAAGCAGTTTAGTTTTGGGTTGAACGACCACCATGAGCAACATGTAGGGCTTTAGCAGTCGCTAGTCACTAATTTGGAGCTACTGGTTCTAGGGAAGCGACAGAGTCAACGCCATCGGGCGAAAACATCACCCATGCCTCACCGGAACTCGAACTAGGACCCATCTTAGGCGAAGAGCCAGAAGTCAGCGCCTCAGACCACTCGACAACGGGGCTGACCATCTCTGCAGTACGAACATTTGTTTATACCAAGTATGTTTGTACGAAGAACACAGTTTACCCTATTTTTGCATACTTGATCATCTAAAACAATTGCTTTGTCCTGCTTTTTCCCCCTCAACTAACAACAAAAAAACTGCTTTAGCGCCGCTAAGGTGGGCTAAGCCATTTCTACATCATTGACTAAATGAATCGAATCTCGCAATGAAGGAACAGTTTTCAATAAAACCAGTAGTGACGGCTTCGGTGGAGCAGTGGTCTAAACGTTGATTTCTGGTCGTTAGTCCGAGATGGTTTCACGTTTGAATCCCGGTGAGGCATGGATGTAGCTTTGGTTTTCCGGCACTGGCTCGTCTCTTCCCTAGAACCAGAGTCCCTACATTAGATACGGGCGACTGTTTATAGCCCATCGATTTGCTCCCTGTGGTTGTTAACCGCCAGACGAAAACCAAAAAAAAAAAACCGCTAGCGTAATCGTCTCATAGTCAACTGTCTTCACAGGCTAATTGAGATTTTCCAGTTAACAATTTGACGACCTTTCACAATGTAAATTAAGTCTGGTATGATGTTATAGGCAGGGCACACTCGGACCCTTTGTTACTGCCAACTGCGCTGCATGAAATCTGGAAATGTCACGTGATTTGAAAAGTATCTTTTTAATAGTTTTTTAAAAGTTGTACGATTTATAGCGTGCTAGAGCTACAATTACTTTTCCCTATTTGTAGCAATGCTACATGCCACGCTACTCTAATAGTGGAGTGCTACACAACCAGAGCTATTTGTAGCCTGCTACAGCTACAATTACTTTTTCCTATTTGTAGCAATGCTACATGCCACGCTAATCTAATAGTGGAGTGCTACACAACCAGAGCTACTTGTAGCGTGCTACTTCCAATGACTGTGTAAAAGTGAAATCACAACGGAAATGACCATGTAAAATGTAACCGAACATTTCAACTCCGGAAAGAAAGAGAAAAATGTATCCCGAATCTTCAATTTTCACCCAGCTGTAAATTTTAGTTTTCAATTTGACATTTAATATCATGACAGAGATAAAAATGAAAAGAGGAAGAAGGAATACACTGCACCAAATTTAAAAATTCAGTAGGCAGACGGTTAAGAATTATTCTGTATTTTCTCGAGCAGTGTACATTTACTTCCTTGGGGTTATAAAAAACAATTTTAACAAAATAATTAAAAATAACAAAAATCATAGTGTGTGTGTGTGTGTGTGTGTGTGTGTGTGTGTGTGTGTGTGTGTGTGTGTGTGTTTTGTTTGTACTTCTATGCCAGTAATAAAATACATATTACCTCTTCATCAATTTCGTTAACTTCTATGTACTTATTCAGTTAGTTCAAGTTTGGTTTCATAGTGAACATGTTTTACTTGTCTTATTCACTTACATTTTCTTGGTTAAGAATATTAGTTTGGAACGGTTTTTTTTTTTTTTTTTTTTGATAAACTAGCATTATTATTTTGGCTTTGGAGGATAATTTATGTTTCTTCTCAGCTTAAAATGGACTAATGAAGACTTCATATTTGCATGCCTGTATAAAGAAGCAAAAACGTACGTATGCAACGAAACAGTACGGGTGTGTCAAAAAATATTTCCGCTATCCATAAGCATAGAAAAAATAGAATATTTCAGATACACACACACACACAGATGTGCCATTTTTATTTTTAGCAACCTTGTCAACTGTTAAAATTTATTTTCTAAAAAATGGAAAACTCTAATTCTGTGTTTCTCCTTTTTCGTCGGCTTCTTGCCCGTGACATTATTTCTTCCATCAATTGAAATACTGTTTTTCTTTATATTTTGAGACTACAAAAAATAATTTTATTTTTTCTGGCTCATCCAACTTTTTGAAACTTATCAATCACTAAATCTTTTCATTAGTTATATGACAACAGTTACCACAAGTTCGATTAACATTTCGAAAATTCAAATTAATTGCCACAATTGGATAATATCGTATTTCGTGAAAGTAGCCATGAAAGCCAACCAACTTCAAGTATTTGTTACTGCGAGTCTAAGTCAGAAATTAAGGAAATGGGGAGGCGGGGAGCGGGGGAAAGTCTAGGAAATGCGTTCATTTTTACCAGACTATTTCATCGACTTTGCGAAATTTCCATACTTGTTAGTGGTACAAAAGTTTTTCTTAGAGAAAAATATTCAAGCGATAGCGTTTTCAGCCTATTTGTTAAGGCAATTGGAATCGCGCAAAAAGATGGCCGAAAACCTGAAAAGGCGAAAATCAAACCGAAAGAAAAGTCAGGTTCTGATAATGGTACTCCCATACCACTTTGCATTTAGAATGGTCTTCTCCATCAGTTTGTGAAATTCAATCCTAGTCACTGCCGGTGGTGGTATTAGAACCCACATGCGTCTGGCCCGGAGCTGAATGCTTTCCCAATTGAGCTACGCCGGCTGGGGCTTATCACTGCTACTTGCCGCATTGACATGTACGTCGCCTCTGTAGTACGTCAAAGGATACATAAGCGATGGAGAGATATGTGGCAACCGCTAGAGACTCAATGGACACTTAATTTTTTTGCGTAATTTTTGAAAGATTATACACAAATATATGTGCCTCATAGCAGTGCAATATTTGCTATTAACCATATTTTAAGTGCAAAATATGTATGCAAAAAAAATTCTATTGGTGATGCAATTAAATTCCTCGCAGCTGTGACCCATGTTCATTTACTAAACTCCATAGTGTATAACACACACAAAGACACACATTTGGTACCATACGGTTCTTCTGAAACCCATTAAAATTCTGCTTTCCGCATCGTATGGCATCTCCACACAAATAATCAGTTCTGGCGTCAACACCCTAAATGGTTCTATAATCCAATCCATACACTTCTACTGTCCTGATTCTGCTTTCATCTGATCCCTCATAATAACCACCTGATCATAAACTTACTTTTTTTTAATATTCTACATTCTTAAGCTAAGGGATCCTGTTCAGATATCTAATATATTATCGCGTTATCTTTTAGATTTTTAAAGTATGAAAATCGTAATTAACCTCCGTTTCCATTTTCATGTAAAAAGAAAAAAACACTTCTGGTATCGAAAGAAAAAAACTTTTTAAAATAGCTTCCTGACAAATTTCCAATTTAAAAAACTCTGCAGTTCCCTTGATGAGAATGGAGAAACATAATAAAGTTAAAAGTTGTTTTTTCAGAAGCCCTTGCTCATTGATCTTTCGTAAATCTTCCATCCCGTTATGGAAAACGTAAAGAAAAGCATACAGATACAGGTATGAATATATTACCACCTTCGGTAAACAGGAAAAGCAGGAAATAGGAGGGAAAAACTAATTAAACGAAGAAACTACACTTCAAACCTTTCTGTCATGCAAGTCACATACAAATACAAGACTTATAGGACATGGGCACTGAACTTTCGTGACACCCTCTCAAGCACGCAACATGCTTCTACACCATCAGCTATATCTTTTTCTTTCTTCCCCTATTTTTTTCTTGCTTTTTATATTTTTAACAAAAAAAAGGGGTGGGGGAGAAACAAAAGAAAGCAAGAACCCGTTACCAATGAAAAATCATAGAACGGGCCCATGGAGCTTGTTTGACGACGAGACAAAGAAAAATTTATCAGCCCTCCGGGGCATTTAGTTTGGTCACTTGGGTATGTCACGAGACTTTTTCTCCCTCGTGGCAGCAGATGGCAAAAGATATGTTCAAAGTCTTGCGCTCCACATTTCTATTCATAAAGATTAACAAACAGACGAAAAAGAAAGAGCTCTTTTAATTTTGATATCTGCAGTATGAAGTCCCATATGGAAGGGGATCTGCACAGTGGCATGGAAACACTATCCTTCAGAAATCGTGCGTTACTTAAAGAGATGCCTAAGGGTTTCATTTTCATTTTAGTATATACACCAATAAGCCATTACATTATGACCACCTACCTAATAAGCTGTAGGACCCCCTTCAGCCCACCAAAACAGCGGCCACTTGGCGAGGCATCGATTCGATGAGGCGGCGATAGGTATCCCAGGGCTATCTGGTACCATAATAGCAACAGCAGGTCCTCCAGTTTCCGTACATTTTGGGGTGGTGGTGATTTAGCGCCAACCCGCTTTTCCAAGTCGAACTACAAAGTGTTCGATTAGGTTCATGTCAGGTGAATTTGGAGGCCATGGCATTAACAGAAAGTCACCTGGTATCACCCCTTGACCATTCTGGCAGTGTGGGATAGCGAATTATCCTGTTGGTAATGGCCATCACCAGCAGGGAACACAGTTGCCATGAATGGGTGAACTTGGTCCGCAACGATGTTCAGATTCCTGACAGCTGTCAGAGATTGTGCTATTAGGGTAATGTGTCCTAAAGTGTCTCAAAGAAACATAACCCACATCATAACACCGCCGCAGGCCTGTTTCTGCCCAACAGTGCATCCAGGCACCATAGCCTCCGTCGTATCCGCGTTCGACCGTCTGCGTGATGCACTAGGAATCTTGATTCGTCAGACCAGGACAGTTTCTTCTATTCATCCACGGTTCAATCCCATTGATCTTGGGCCCATTTCATGCGATGTTGGCGATGACGTGCAGTGAGCCTGGGGACCTGACTGAGTCTTACGCTACACATGCCCATGCGCAGAAAGCTCAGATGAACTGTGTGGTGTGACACATTGCTCTGTTCACCACTGTTGTAGCTGAGGGTCATTTTTCACACTGAGGCCCTGCGGTCGCTGTGAACAATGCGCGACAGTTTCCACTCCGCTCTGGCATCAATTAGCTGCGGACGACACACAGCTGGACGACGGTGACTAACCGAAAGCCGGTTAGTCACCGTCGTCCAACCGTTATACTAACCGAAAGCCGGTCCTCAGGTTGTATATATACTGCTCTGTGAACTTCACCTGGGGCACCGTTTGGTCTCTAAGCGCGCTCATTTCTCTAGTCTGGGAGGGGGACATAATTGAATGGCCCGTCGGTGTATGGAAAGGCCACACAAAAATATCCGAAAACATTGGTTTATCAGCTCCCGTGCCCTCACTATAACTGAATTTTACCCCAATTCGTTTTTATAACTAATACAGGCCGAACTCCAGTTCTCCGAAGCGACAATTTTATGAACGGTAGGAGGCACACACAAATACATAGTAACATTCCGGTAAGCGCAGCAGAGGGACTAGTTGATGATCTTCTGAGAGATCAGAGGAACAACCTGCGATTTAAATTCAGGGTTAGAAGTCTGAAGCCCCGTGCCCTTAATTGTTCTCGTATCGACTGACGGATGTGACGTACCTACTTCAGAGATGACGCGCAAGCCAGGACAGCATATAACATTGATGAGCATTTGTCGGTGTAGATTAATTAGGAAAGCATTCGGCTCCGGAGTAGAAGAATGCAGGCTCGATTTCGCCATCGACAAGTGAATTTTACGCTATATTGGCGCCCGAACGCAAAATGAATCTCCTGGGAGTTAGGTTCTTTGAAAAATGTGTGATGTTCGTTCTACAGATCGTCCGGAATTAGTCAGAATTACTTCTTCCACGGCAGGCTGTCTTTCAAGCGTGGTTTGTCGGTGGACCCGGAAACCTACGATTTCGTCCCAGACTTTCTCAATGAAGTGGGGATATATGTGACGTACCTAAATCAGAGGGGACGCACATGTCAGGACGGCAAAGTTGCAGCGCCGCCTCGGTGGCGCAGTGGTCTAAGCGATGGTTTCTGATTACTCATCCGAGATGGGTCCGGGTTCGAGTTCCGATGAGGCATGGATGTTGTGTTTGTCCTACGGCACTAGCTATTTCCCTTCCCTGGAACCAGTGTCCCTAAATTAGGGACGGGTGTCTGCTTATAGCCCACTGAGTTGCTCACAGTGGTCGTTAAACCCACAATAATAAAAAAATAGTTGCAGCGACAAACTCCGTCGGTGTAGCTTGATTGGGAAAGCATTCGGCTCCAGAGCTGAAGGTTGCGGATTCAATTTTTACCACCGGCAAAATGGCTTTTACGGTGTACGGACCTTTAGAATAAAAACATGGCCACACATATAACAATGGCATTTTAAATAGGCCACAGGTCTGGTTAATGGGCCACAGACAGACACATACGCATCATACTGTTTTTTTTTTAAAGAAATAGATAAATAAAGAAACCGGGAGTGTGCCGGAGGAAATGCTAAATTTGCTCACTACAATGCTCCACGAAAAATACTTGAAGAACGCAGTGCTGGAAATTCGGATATAGTAGTGTTGGAGACAAACCAGTAAAAGTAAATGTATGGAATGTCCGACATGAAATGTACTTTTTATGTCTGCTGTTTAGTTTCTTTCTTTTCTTTTATTTATAAAGGCAAAGAAGTCGCAGAATCTCATACGGCATGCAGTATGTGATAATCATAAAGCTGGTTCTCATATATGTACTCATGGGTCCCCAAAAATAGCCCAAAAAATAGAAGCACGAGCGAAACACGTCGTGTGGAGACCTTGTGGGACTTCAGTGATTTAGATTGCAAGCTATTTCATAAGCCGAATGAAAAAAAAACAAAAAAAACAGAAAGATTTTCAGATGCCAAAGGTCTCTAGTTTTCTTATCCTGGCTGCTACTAATCGACCATTTGTATAGAATCAAGACCATCAGGATTTGGATTGGTGTTCGTGGAGTACCAAAAAAAAAAAAAAAAAAAAAAAAAGGAGGGAAGAATGCATCATGTTCTTACCCCTCCAACCGCACTGTACTGCTCATTATCTCTTTATTTAACTACAACATTTTTGCTTTTTTTAACAGGGGGCGCGGATGGCCTTGTGGTAAACGTTCGTGACTGCTACGGAGAGGTCTCAGGTTCGATCCCAGCAGGTACGAACGCTCGAACCACTAAATATCCACCGTGCATCGGATGGGCATTGTAAGCCGTCGGACCCCGGGTAATGCCCTCCCCCTCTCGTCCTCGGTTATAAATAAGGGCGTCTTCCTTCCCCTTTCTACTTCGCTTCCGTGTGACTTTCCTGTCGGGCACTCTAGCCCAAATCTCCTAGCTTCTCATTTCTAAGGGTTGTTTAAGACCTGGGGTCAGACACTTCCTTCCTAAAATCCTCTACATATGATATGATCTTATTTTACAGGTCACGAGTGTTTACAGGTGCCACCGCAAAGTTGCATTGCTAGGGAAACACGTAGTTGGGGTGGCAGATCCCAAGCTGTGGACAAGCGCAACCCCATGTATACATCGGAACTGAGACGCGGACCCAATTCGGGCGTGAGATACGAATCCCGCGCCTCCGACGTATTGGCCACCCGGGTGACCAAAATTTTCGCATTATAAAAAATAACTGATGTTAAACTAAGTACGAATTTCATACAGGTCAAAACTGTTTTCCGAACGGAAGCGTTTAAAGACTACTGAGTTGTCTCTCTGTAGGCACAATAATGTATTTTCTCCTCTCTTACTTAGATTGAGCACAGCACAAGCTAATTCACGTACCATGCGTGTTTCAACAGAGCCCTTTAATTTTGAAGACAGCTAGTGAAGGTTCTAAGACATGAAAGAAACTGGACCGTTCTCAGCGAACGTATATGCCAGTGTCCGTGCAAAACAACCAGAAGGTAGATCCAAAGGGAGAATCCTGCAATTCTTTATCAAAACTGAGTTCTGCATGAGCATTACTCTATCTGCAGAGAAAGTGAAACGTGCGGATACACTAGGGCAAAGTGGAGGGGCGGGGTCAAACGGCGCAGGTGAAATAGATGAAGTTTAGAGGTGACATTTTTTTCTAAATCCGACCTCGAAACAAATGACGGGGAGTGAAATGGTTTCCATCTTTCTTGATGCCGACGAAGGAAAAAAGAGAAGTAAAAAAAAAGGCAAGTATTAAAAAAAAAAAATAGAGATCTATGCCAGAGAAGACAGAAGGAAAGAAAACCGAAACCTAATGACTCTAGGGAAGAAACCTTACGGAGCAGCGACTGAATATTAAAATCGCTTCCGCTTAAAATGCGACCAATCCAGCGATGGAGAACGGCCCGGTCTCTAATGCATGCTATTCATCACGCCGAGCAAAAGGAGAAAGGAATGGTACCCCGTGAGCCAATAACAATAGCCTCTATAGATAGATATGTATATTCGTTTTTCCGCTCGTCCTTTACCAGGCCAATCTTCAACACATTACGCAAAAGCTGGAAAGGAAGGGACGGAATCCCGAGTTTTGAACCCTCCACTGACTCCACGTTGTTATGAGGCGTGACGCAACAATGGGCTCAGACCATAATTCGCAGAGGATGACGTTACTCTTTTTTTTTTTTTTTTTTTTATTAAGAGGAACGAAAGTCAAACTGCACTCTCAACTTCTGATCAAAAGACGAAGGAAGGGGGATAGTATAGAATATTTCAGTTTTATTTCTCTAATCATAAGCCCAGTTTTTTTAGGTGTACATACCAATGAAGTAAGTACCGCTTCGCTAATCCGTGATACACGAGTTCAGGTGTTTGGCAGATCGATTGAAACTAAATGTTACAAAGATCTTTCGTTTTTCAGGTCGAGAATGCATACAGGGAGCAAAACACACAGTCAGAGGAAGAAAAAGAACTTTCAAGCCATTCTGAAATTTGATGACGGAAGTTCTAAACGTGGTTTGTCCCTGATAAAGCGGGGATCCTTTCATTCCGATAGTATTCTGCCACGTGTGAGCTAAGAATCAAACTCGAATTTTTAAGTTGGCTTTTCGTGTGTGTACTGTCGTATAGTTTAGGATTTCAAATCACATGTCCTTCACACTGCATTACATTTGGCCTTATTAGCTCATATGTCAGCAAGAAGTTCAGTCTAAATAAGGTACCTACTGGATACCATTCACAGCTTCACTAAATGCGACTCTAAATAGTCATCATGGTCGCAAAAACTCAAAAGATACACTCATGAACTTTATAACCATTTAGCTAACAGAGTGTTGGGCCAGCATTCGCCGCAGTGGTATCAACTCTACTAAACCGTGAAAGTTGAACTCAGTTATTCTGTACCAGACGAACAGAATGACACTCCGTAATTTGGCGACGGAGCGTGGCAATGGCGTAGACTGGCGAATGCTGCATTCCACTACATCTCCCAAATGTTCGACTGTATTTAAAACAAGAACATTTGGAGGGCAGGGGAGCACATTAAATGCCTGTACATAATCCCACAACCTCTACTACATAGTGCTGTTCTTGGTACAAGGAGCGTTTTCTTTCGGAAAGAGATCAGTACCAATCGGATACACGATCACCATGTAGGCCAACACTTTGTCGCAGACAATGCCTTAGGTACGACTTGGAGGTGATGCGGCGCTCAACGGTACTGGGTGGTCCTAGTAATGTCCATGAAAATAATCTTGATGCCATTATACCCCCGCATCTGCCTTGTTTCCTTCCAATGAAACAGTTTGACTGATGATGTTTACCCGCACGGCGTCGAATACTGAAAAGTCCATCGGCATGTTGGAGCTGAAACCCAATTTCATTGGACCAGGTAACTCTCTTTCAGTTCTCCATTGTTAAGTCACCGTGCTACAGCACCCACCGAAATGGATGCTTTCCTTTAGGTTCGATTAACATGGGCACACGAACAAGCCATCGACTCAAAAGACCCATCCACAAGAGAGCGCCCTGGTGTTCCTGCCATAATTGAGGACTGTGTGCCGTTTGTTGTTCCAGAGAGCATATGCTGACATGCATTCCCCTGGATTGTCAACCAGTGAACCAGTGCTGATCTATACGGAAACCTGGGTGGATGTGTGTCCCTTTTCGGACGTTACCCTCCCCCACACGCATACATACATGCACACCTTCACTGCTACAGCTCTCAAACAGCCAAAACTGCTTCTGTTTTGCTGAGATTCTATCCCCAATATTCCTTACGATGATAGTAACTCCCCGTTCAAACACAGACAAGTTCTTCCCTTTCCCCATTGCATAGGCTTTATCCTAGAGAATTTATACGCTCTGCCAATGCCGTCTATGTACGTACTATACGCCGGACGGCGTTGTCACTATTATATAATATCCTTTTGCAGATAGGGGTGGCCATGAGTATATGTTTAAACTCTCTCAACATGGTTCTGTACAGCCGTCAGTAAAGCAGCCGTACAAAGTTTCTTTCAGCAGAGCCATCTTTTGAATGCTGGTTTGACAAGGATGCTGTGTTTCTCCCTTTCTTCCCGTGACACCAAATTATTTCAGACGCGCCTTCCTGCCAACTGTAAATGCCCAAAGCTGTCGTTAAAGAAATGGATGGTATGCAAAGCTGCATGTAGTCCTCAAATGATTTATGATCTTAAAAATTATCTTGGACACTTTATAGCGTGAGACAAAAACATTCTAAAGTGCTTGTACTTGCCACTGCAATAATTTGTCAAAATTTAAAATATTTCTATGGAATTCTGTTGTACAGCAACAGCACTCCTCGCGAAAGGTATACTGTTGAAACTGTCGCGTAGTGGTCAAGCATGCGGGCTTTTGACTCTAGCAGTTCTGGGTTTGGGCTCCAATCCTAGATAAGACATGAGTGTGGTGTTCAGAGCTAGTTCATTTGTCTCCATGGAGCCAGTCACTCTAAATTAGGAACGGGTGACCCCACTACAGCCATAGACACTAGTGGAGGTTGTGAAACCCCGAAACAAATTAAACAGCTAAAATAGATCATGAACATTAACAGCAGTTTTATTCTCTTAATTTCTTACGGTACCTAAGTCTATTAACCACTTGAAATTCTGTCCATGGAGCGAGGGGATATTCACTCTAATATCATTCATTTTTTATTAAAATGCGACTTACAGTAGAAAAAATGTCTCAACTTAATAAAAATGCATCAACTTACTTTAGAAAATAAGGCTTTAACTTCTTCTTGTATTTTTCATTAACTTTTATGTTATCCTGGTGGAATTCAAAAACTTCCATTTTCTGTCAGCCCTCCAAAAACTAATTCTACGTACGCCCCTGCATTAAGACGAAAGTCAGGTCACAATATAACTTGTCGTGTTTGTATCGTTTTTATTTTCTTATAACCTGCGTCGTATTATTAATTAAATAAACTGCAAACGAGAAATAGTAGCATTTTGTTTTCAGATCACGTTATATTAAAACCAAACTCTATGTAATATTATTCGTATATTATAATGCAAAATATCTCAAATATCTTGCAACTTGTCATTTTAAAAGTCCTATACTCGGTGCTTGTAAGATCTTTCATGCCCTTAATATAAAAAATATGGATATCGATAATGCAAAGAAAATATACTTTGGCTTAATACCTAAGTAAAAATGAAAAAAATAAAAAGAAGGTTCTAGAACTTCTGTTCATGTCATTATACACTATCTACCAACAAGCAATTGGACACCTGTGATAGCAAAGGAAAACGAAGTTTATTTACCTTCAATAGTTGGTAGAGCCTCCACGAGCGGCGATTACAGCTGCGACCCTCCGGGGCATACTCTCAACTAGGCGTTGTACGACGGCCAGCGGCATTTTTTTCCACTCGGCTTGGAGAAGACAGGTCAGTTCCTTCACCGATTTCAGACGGTGGGGGCACCCCTTAAGTCGACGCTCCAACTCGTCCCAGAGGTGCTCGATAGGGTTAAGGTCCGGGCTCTGCGCAGGCCAGTCCATTCGATTAACCCCATTGTCACCATACCAAGCCATGGTGGACCTCGCAATATGACAGGTGGCATTGTCATCCTGAAAGTAACATGGGTCCACCCCGTAAAACTGCCACAACGTAGGAAGTGCATTGTCATCCAAAATGGTGCAGTAGGTCTCGGCGTTGAGTCTACCAGGAATTGCGACCAAGGGTCCCGTGTCATACCAGGAGAAACACCCCCATAGCATAATTCCACCGCCGCCGAACTTCACAGTTGGCACAATACATTCCGGCAGGAGGCGTTCTCCAGGCAGACGCCAAACATAGACCCTGCCATCCGAACGGTAGAGGGTGAACCTTGATTCGTCGCTCCGGAGAACCTGTTCCCACTGTTCAACGGTCCACTGTCGAAGTTCTTTGCACCAGGTTAGCCGATCAGCGCTACTGGACTTGGTGATCAAAGGCTTGTGGGTGCAGCACGTCCATGATAACCGAGCAGATGGGCTTCCTTACGGATGGTATTCATCGAAAGAACACTCCCGGATGCCTGTTGAAACTCCTCGCGGATGTGGCCAATCGATTTGGTGCGGTTCTTCCGAATTTCTCTGGCCAGCACCCGTCGGTCTCTAACTCCCAGTTTGTGGGTCTGCCGGGTCGGGGCACATTCCGACAGTCACCTCTCATCTTCCACTTGCCAAACACATAGGCCAATGTCGATTTTGGGTACTTCAACTCGCTGGATATGTCACGTATGAATCGGCCATTTCTGTGATACCCGACGATCACACCTTTCTCGAATTCAGAGAGCTCCGAACTGCGTGGCATCTTGCATGCGACTGATTGCGTTGTTGTTTCCCACACGATATTTAACAGCGGCGGCCGCGACGTGTATCAGGACCGCAGACATCGTCGATTGCAGGGGTGTCCAATTGCTTGTTGGTAGATAGTGTATTTCATTAATTTGCGTTTCAAGTGGAACTCTGATGAATAACAAGTAAATATAAAAATGTCAACTACATATCAGTGTCTCCTTTTCAGTTAGAAATCCTTCCATAATTTATATTTTGAACTATTTGAACAGCTTGCATGCTTTACGTTAATTATGAAATTGCGTAGAATTTCTAGAAACAATATTTTTGGACTTACTGTTTTTCCCAACGTTATGAGCTTACAGAAATTTCCAAGTGAATAAACAATTCTGAAGAAACACTGACACACAAAAGCATGCTAAAATTATTTTAGAAAAGTATCGAAACACAAAATCAAATTTTTAACTGTCTCAGAAATTTTGTGGAGAAGAGAAGGAAAGATCAATCAATATTTTCTACGAGAGTTTGTCCAGAGGACCGTCTCAGCCACTGAGAATGAATTTTGCTATGAAAACTGTACTTGCCATCAGAATGCTAGAAATACTCTGATGGGAAATAATAATAGGGATCATTTTGTAGGGACTGCAAAGTACTAATCGTACAATACACTGTTTTTCTTTTTAGGGAAGGTGTAGAGGGGCTTTAGTTTAGACGTCTGCACAGGACTAAGTAATTTTGTTTTTCGGAGTAATGATTTAAGGGGATGATAGACACTAATCCTTTTTTTACGCTTTCCAACCGTAGGTTGAAGAAGCGTATATGCTCCAGCTTGTCTGTCTGTTTGTCCGTCCGCCCGATAACTTGCGAAAAAAGGGTTCGATTTCGATGAAATTTTAGTATGTGGTAGGAGACCACCTGGGAACAAACCCTATTGAAAATGGGCGATATGGGGTCAAAGGTCTGGACATAGGAGGGGAATCCATTCCAATGCCCTTATGCGTCATAACTTACGTAAAAATGCTTCGATTGCGACAAAACTTTATCATGTTGTTCCGGAGGTATACTGAACCCGTTCTGTTGACTATAATCGAAATGGGGTCAAAGGTCAGGGCACAAGAGCGAGATTTATTCCACAGTCATTATCCTCATAACTTGAGTAATAATTTGAGTAATGATTTCTTGAATGTTGGAAAGCGTATCATAATCAAAGCATTGCGCGATTTTACTAACTTTTTTACTCTTTCTGTAGGCTGAAGAAGCGTATATGCTGCAGCTTTGTCCGTCTGTCTGTCTGTCCGTTCTCACGATAACTCCCGTAAAAATGGTTCGATTTCGATGAAAATTTAGTATGTGGTAGGGCACTACCTGGGGACAAACCCTATTGAAAATGGGCGAAATGGGGTCAAAGGTCAGAACATAGGAGCGAGATCCA
This sequence comes from Macrothele yani, assembly GCA_039090855.1. Taxonomy (NCBI): domain Eukaryota; kingdom Metazoa; phylum Arthropoda; class Arachnida; order Araneae; family Macrothelidae; genus Macrothele; species Macrothele yani. The sequence continues at coordinate 85,065,097 of CM077003.1, read as the reverse complement.
TTCCACTGCCCTTACGCGTCATAACTTACGTAAAAATGCTTCGATTGTGACAAAATGTTAACATGTTGTTCCGGAGGTACACTGAACCGATTCTGTGGAATATCATCGAAATGGGGTCAAAGTTCAGGACACAGGAGCGAGATTTATTCCACAGCCATTATCCTCATAACTTGACTAAAATGCTTCTATTGCGACAATTGTTGTTCCGGAAGTATACTGAATCGGTTCTGTTGAATATAATCGAAATGGGGTCAAAGGTCAAGGCACAAGAGCGAGGTTTATTCCTCAGCCATTATCCTCATAACTTGAGTAATGATTTCTGGTATATTGGAAAGCGTATAATAATCAATGGCATTGCATGATTTTACTAACTTGTTAATTCTAGGTTTAAATCCGAAATATTTCCCTATAAAAAGTTTTAGCCTCCAAAAATTTGCTTTCATTCAACCATCACCCCCCAATTTGAAATTCCTGGACTACATTCTGTAAAACTTTACTACACCATGTAGTACTTAATTCGACCCACTTCTACTATACCCGCTGCAACTCAAAACAGATTTTGTAGGGCGCTCAATGCAGAAACTTTCGTCACGTGAGGCGAGATGTCTGCTGTTTCACTTTAGGTAGTTTGCTCAATTGCATATCCACAACGCGAGGAATTCTCGTCGTCACCTAGACTGCTGATGTACGGGATGACGATATGCTCGATGGGAGAGGTCATGTTTGATACACAGTTAAACGTCATTACGTGCTAGAATACACTTCATGCTAGATCGTAGTCTTCGTAAGAGAAGGGCCAATACAAATCCTGACCTCTCATCAGTGAGATAGTCCGCGTGAAGTATTAAATCACTGCAAGTATGTGTACAACTACAGAAGTTTCGTAAACCACTCTCAATTAGGGAAAGACATCTGAAATGCATAAGGCGTCTCCGGTGGGCGAGCGTCTGAGGCGCTAGGCTTGTGACCATTCGTGCGCGATGAACCCGGGTTCGAGTTTCGGATGAGTCATAGGTGGAGTGCTTATCTTACGCACTGGGTCTCCCCCTCCCCTAGAGCAAATAATCTTAAATTACAAACTGGCGACTGCTTGTAGCCCTACTAAGTAAAAAACACCGGAAGGGAAAAGCCGAAGGAATTAAAAATGCTGTTTGCGAAAACTAATAAAATCACGTAAAAATTATATATTTAGTTCAACGGCAGTAGGATATCTTCTATGAGCTTCTTTACAGAGCAGTTCAATGCAGTGTGCCTAAAATCATCAGCATAAATTAACGAAAATGACTACAAAAATGCTTAATATGCAGTCGAAGAAAAAATCGGATTTTGCGGAAACTAGAAATGTAGCATACTGATTAATGCATGAACTTCTTCATCAACATTATCATATCTGTACACATAAGAAATTCGTGTTCCGGGGAGCCAACAGTTCTATGGAAACAGAAATGACGTCAAACTGATGTAAATCATTGCGCAAGCTTCCTCAATGCACCGTTAACGACATCTTTGAGAAGTTGTTAAAATAACCTGTAACGAAGTAAATTTCTCCGTCATTTCTGTCCACGCCAGGATTCGAACCCGGATTCCCTCATTCCGGAATAAGTCACTCTACCAGTTGAGCTACGCGGGCGTTTTATTCTGATTCCTATCTGCTTTTATGTCGTGTGCGTCCTTCTGGCAGGTACGTCACATCTCCTGGTACGTTACATCATCTCCCCCTTATTTTTTTTTTTTTTTTTTTTTTTTTGTCGAAGTGCTGGAGAAGGGATTCTCTGATTTTTCCTGTCTCGCGGTGTGGAAATAACATCACACCATTGCGAGATTTTGAACGGTCGGGTCATCCGGATAGTTCGGGCGCCATTGTAACGAAGTAAATTTCTCCGTCATTTCTGTCCACGCCAGGATTCGAACCCGGATCCCATCATTCCGGAATAAGTCACTCTACCAGTTGAGATACGCGGACGTTTTATTCTGATTCCTATCTGCTTTTATGTCGTGTGCGTCCTTCTGGCAGGTACGTCACATCTCCTGGTACGTTACAAACCAAGTGCTCACCAAGCGGAAAATGCACTCTACCACAAACTTTTATCGCAGTAGAGTTTGAGATTTTCTGATATTCCATTTTACCCAACATGACGAGAACAATTTTTTTTTTTAGTAAATTAAGAATGACATAATACGTACGTGACATGTTCGTTTCCTACAGCGCATGCGCGCCTGTGGGATTACTGGCGTCACACTTATTCCTGCAAAAACGCGCATTTTACGAACTAGTGACTGGTGAATTTTCTGTGCTTCTGGGAATACATATGCACTCCTTTTAATGTGACAGCAGCTACCTAGTATTTTCATTAAGAGTACAACTTTTTTATCGTCAGTACGACAAATAAAATGAAAAGAAGGAGCTGCTGCTCCCGTGGAACAAACACTAGAGTGAGGCTTTAGACTTTTCATAATTGAGGTGCATTTCACCAGCCCCCACCACGGAATTTTTTAATTTTTCTGACACCATTCGTTTGTACCACGTATGAACCGGAATGAACTCGGTTTTTTTCGTTTGAACCGCAAAAGTTTTGGAGATATTTAAAAAACAAAGTGGGGGCTGGTGAAACGATAGCCCCCCCACCATGGAATTTTTAAATTTTTTTTGCACCATTCGTTTGTACCACGTATGAACCGGAATGAACTCAATTTTTTCGTTTGAACCGCAATAGTTTTTGAGTTATTTAAAAAACAAAGTGGGGGCTGGTGAAATGGTACCCCCAAAAAATAGATCTTTCAAATTTCAGCATAGCCATTCGTTAATAAATCGTATGAACCGGAATGAACTCCATTTTCATCGTTTGAACCACAATAGTTTTTGAGATATTTAACAAATAATATTGAGAATTTGCATATAATTATAGGAGGCCGACCATTTCACCAGCCCCCACCATGGAAATTCAAAATTTCGAAATAGCCATTCGTTAGTAAATCGTATGAACCGGAATGAACTCCATTTCTATCGTTTGAACCGCAATAGTTTTTGAGATATTTAACAAATAATATTCAGAATTTGCATATATACAGAAAGACCGACCATTTCACCAGCCCCCCACCATGGAAATTCAAAATTTCAAAATAGGCATTCGTTAGCAAATCGTGTGAACTGAAAAGAACTCCATTTTCATCGTTTGAACCGCAATAGTTTTTGAGATATTTAAAAAATAATGTTACAGGCCTATCATTTCACCCCCCCCCTCATCATGGAAATTCAAAATTCCGAAATAGCCATTCGTTAGTAAATCGTATGAACAGGAATGAACTCCATTTTTATCGTTTGAACCGCAATAGTTTTTGAAATATTTAATAAATAATAGAATTTACATATACGCACAGAGACCGCCCATTTCACCAGCAACCCACCCCCATGGAAATTCAAAATTTCAAAAAAGCCATTCGTTAGCAAATCGTATGAACCGAAAAGAAATCCATTTTCATCGTTTGAACCGCAATAGTTTTTGAGATATTTAAAAAATAATGTTACAGGCCTATCATTTAACCCCCCTCATCATGGAAATTCAAAATTCCGAAATAGCCATTCGTTAGTAAATCGTATGAACAGGAATGAACTCAATTTTTATCGTTTGAACCGCAATAGTTTTTGAGATATTTAAAAAATAATATTGCGAATTTGCATATATACAGAGAGACCGACCATTTCACCAGCCCCCACCATGGAAATTCAAAATTTCAAAATAGCCATTCGTTAGCAAATCGTATGAACCGAAAAGAACTCCATTTTCATCGTTTGAACCGCAATAATTTTTGAGATATTTAAAAAAGAATGTTACAGGCCATTTCATCCCCCTCCCCCCTCATCATAAAAATTTGAAATTCCGAAATAGCCATTCGTTAGTAAATCGTATGAACAGAAATGAACTCCATTTTTATCGTTTGAACCACAATAGTTTTTGAGATATTTAAAATATAATATTGCGAATTTGCATATATACAGAGAGACCGACCATTTCACCAGCCCCCCCCCCCCCCCCCCCCCCATGGAAATTCAAAATTTCAAAATAGCCATTCGTTAGCAAATCGTATGAACCGAAAAGAACTCCATTTTCATCGTTTGAACCGCAATAATTTTTGAGATATTTAAAAAAGAATGTTACAGGCCATTTCATCCCCCCCCCCCTCATCATGGAAATTTAAAATTCCGAAATAGCCATTCGTTAGTAAATCGTATGAACTGAAAAGAACTTCATTTTCATGGTTTGAACCGCAATAATTTTTGAGATATTTAAAAAAGAATGTTGCAGGCCATTTCATCCCCCCTCCCCCTCATCATGGAAATTTGAAATTCCGAAATAGCCATTCGTTAGTAAATCGTATGAACAGGAATGAACTCCATTTTTATCGTTTGAACCGCAATAGTTTTTGAGATATTTAAAAAATAATATTGCGAATTTGCATATATACAGAGAGACCGACCATTTCACCAACCCCCCCCCCCCCCCATGGAAATTCAAAATTTCAAAATAGCCATTCGTTAGCAAATCGTATGAACCGAAAAGAACTCCATTTTCATCGTTTGAACCGCAATAATTTTTGAGATATTTAAAAAAGAATGTTACAGGCCATTTCATTCCCTACTCCCCCCTCATCATGGAAATTCAAAATTCCGAAATAGCCTATCGTTAGCAAATCGTATGATCTGAAAATAACTCCATTTTCATCGTTTGAACCGCAATAATTTTTGAGATATTTAAAAAAGAATGTTACAGATCATTTTATCCCACCTCCCCCCACCTCATCATGGAAATTTAAAATTCCGAAATAGCCATTCGTTAGTAAATCGTATGAACAGGAATGAGCTCCATTTTTATCCTTTGAACCGCAATAGTTTTTGAGATATTTAGAAAATAATATTGAGATTTTGCATACATACAGAGAGACCGACCATTTCACCAGCCCCCCACCATGGAAATTCAAAATTTCAAAATAGCCATTCGTTAGCTAATCGTATAAACCGAAAAGAACTCCATTTTCATCGTTTGAACCGCAATAGTTTTTGAGATATTTAACAAATAATGTTACAGGCCTACCATTTCACCCCCCCCTCATCATGGAAATTCAAAATTCCGAAATAGCCGTTTGTTAGTAAATCGTATGAGCAGGAATGAACTCAATTTTTATCGTTTGAACCGCAACAGTTTTTTTTATTGGAGATTTAACGACCACCGTGAGCAACTCAATGGGCTATAAGCAGTCGCCCGTCCCTAATTCAGGGTCACTGGTTCCAGGGAAGGGAGAGAGCCAGTGCCGTTAAACAAACACAACATTCATGCCTCACCGGGATTCGAACCCGGACCCTGTTCGAACGAATGATCAGAGTCCGTCGCTTAGACCACTGCGTCACCGGAGCGGCCAACAGTTTTTGATTGATTTAAAAAAAAAAAAAGTTTGAGAAAATTGGGGGACGACCATTGCACACACCCCCATGGAAAAATTCAAAATTTCAAAATAGCCATTCGTTAGCAAATCGTATGAACCGAAAAGAACTCCATTTTCATCGTTTGAACCGCAATAGTTTTTGAGATATTTAAAAAAGAATGTCACAGGCCTACACCATTAACCCCCTTCATCATGGAAATTCAAAATTCCGAAATAGCCATTCGTTAGTAAATCGTATGAACAGGAATGAACTCCATTTTTTTCGTTTGAACCGCAATAGTTTTTGAAATATTTAAAAAATAATATTGAGAATTTGCATATATACAGAAAGACCGACCATTTCACCAGCCCCCCCCCCCCCATGGAAATCCAAAATTTCAAAATAGGCATTCGTTAGCAAATCCTATGAACTGAAAAGAACTCCATTTTCATCGTTTGAACGGCAATAGTTTTTGAGATATTTAAAAAAGAATGTTACAGGCCTACCATTTCACCCCCCCCCCTCATCATGGAAATTCAGAATTCCGACATAGCCATTCGTCAGTAACTCGTATGAACAGGAATGAACTCCATTTTTATCGTTTGAACCGCAATAGTTTTTGAAATATTTAAAAAATAATATTGAGAATTTGCATATATACAGAGAGACCGACCATTTTACCACCCCCCCCCCCACCATGGAAATTCAAAATTTCAAAATAGCCATTCGTTAGCAAATCGTATGAACCGAGGGGAAATCCATTTTCATCGTTTGAACTGCAACAGTTTTTGAGAAAAAAATAACAATATTGAGAACTTATGTATATATATATTCCAGACCGACCATCACACCCCCCTCTCACCATGTAAATTCATTAAAAATTTCAAGATAGTCATTCGTTAGTAAATGGTGTAAACCGGAATAAACGCCATTTTCATAGTTTGAATAGCAATAGTTTTGGAGATGTTTAAAAAAGAATGTTAGTAGCCCACGATTTCACCTGCCTCTTCCCCCCGCCCACCCCAACCTGGACATTTCCCATTACAGGATAGCTATTCGTTAGCATGGTGTGAATCAGAAAGACCTCCTTCTTCATCGTTCGAATCTTGATAGTTTTTGAGATATTTGTAATAAGGGTAATGGAGAATAATGAAGAAGTAATTTGTTTTGCACAAAGTCTTTCATTCGTTCCTGACATTAGCTGAAAGAACTCCCCGTTTCTAGCTTTGAACCAAAGCAGTTGAAAAGACATTCCAAAAACAACGTGACGTTGCTTTATTAGGTATCGAGGACTAGTACACAGGAGAACGGAAAATAAATGGCATGATAAAACAATAAGAATAACGGTACTGGACGAGCAGCATAAAGCAGTCTGTAAAAGCCAATCAGGACATACAAAGATAAACGAAGCTGAACGAGCAGCACAAGGCAATCTGTGATAGGCGAAGCACACTGGAACAGTCACTGAGCAGAAGGAACGACGGACATGGAGATGGAGAATACATCGAACTGGAGGCTGCTTTTCATGCTCCGGGGCGCAGCATGAAAAGCAGAAAACGAGGTGCAACAGATAACACTTGCAAAGATGGCATGGTGTAGGTAACAGTATAGGACAATCAATTAGCATGAGGCAAAGCAATAACGGTAAGTATCTGACGAGATGAGTCACACTGGATGAGCAAGTAACGTAGCACAACAGTAGAAGGTATGCTGAGGCACATGGCATGACATAAGACAAATACTCGACGAGACAGGAAAAACACCTGAAAAAACTAACTGGGTGCGAACAGCAACATAGGGCAATCCAGGACAGTGACGAAAGGTATAAGAGAAGAATCGCGCATAACAATGCACACGGGAAGAAGCTCTGTGAACAAAACGATGTGACGGGTTCACGGAAGTAGGCACCGGGCGGATGTTTGAAAGAACCGAGATGTGGAGAAAACATGGCGGTACATAGGATACAACGGAAAGAAAAAGGTTGGGTACAACGCATACCAGAAACATGCAAAGGAGTAAGACGGAACAGCAGCAAGGCAAAGACGGCAGGAAGCGAAACATCATGCAAGTGCAGACAGAAACTAATCGGTCAGAACCAGATCAATGAGGCGATTTTGAGTATCACCAAGGTAGCAATTAAGAAAACTTTAATAACGAAATATCTCAGGGGTAAGATCTCGTGAGGTCAACGAAAACTTGGAGGAAGCAGCGAATATCCTCGATCATATTCGAGTAATCAGCTGGATCATGGGAGTCAAGAAGGGGATCCAAACCAGCGTCACAAGAAGAGGCAAAGAACAAGGGTTGGCAGCATCTGGGAAGAGAATCTTCGAATACCCAGGGACAGCTTGGAGGCGAGCGACAATTGCAGTGGAAACGGAGGGAGTACCAATAAGGTCGGCGTAAGCAGCAACAGTAGAATTAGGAGCGGAACCTGAAGAACGATGAAGAGAAGGCTGAGCGACCGCGGTTCGCTTAGTACGAGTCTCTCGATTAGAGCGACGACGGCACTTCTTATTAGCAGCAATACCAACAGGGACGTGGTGAAGAAGGAGTAACCGACAGCAAGTGAGAAGTCTGACAAGGAAGATCTGGATCATGTGCGCATAACGCAAGCAAAGAGGCAACTGATGGGGCAACAGGAGCTGGTGAAGGTAAGGCTTCACACAAATCCAGAAGAGTAGCTGTGCTGGAAAGCGGGGACCGATCACGGGACCAGAAATCGAAAGGCAGGCAACAATACTAGAGGCATCAGAAGAGCTCGGAGAAGGTGAAACGGGCGGAGAGCACACCGGAGTACTGGAACGGCTGAAGAAAGGATGAGCGTCTGAGGGTGGCGAAGCTGACGTACACAGCGAAGATGATGGAGCAGAGAATCCCGGGGTTGGGATTGACGAGGTGACGTGCGAAAACAAAGAAGGCAGCACCTGAACAGGCGGAGAAAGGTTGGCAACGGGATGTGACAAAGCACAGACAACAGACGACGAAGAAGAAAGCAAGACAGACGAAGGCACCGAAGCAGGAGCAGTAGATCCAGATGTATCCACAAGAGGCAACGCTAGTGGAGAAGGAAAAAGACCTGCAGAGGAAGGCAACGACAATCGAGATGGAGACTAAGAAGGTGGAAGCGAAACAAGCGCAGGCGTGGTGACCGGAAGTGAAGAAGGGGTTCTGTGATGGGCACTTGAGCAGCCGTTGAGGAAGAACAAGAAGAGGTGAGCGGACACTGCAAGCGATGATGACCAGGCGTTTTACATGAGAAGCAATGATACGCAGTGAACACGTTTATAACGACGTTGTGATGAACACAAAGCACCTGGAAAACAGTGGGGCAGGAAGTAATGGAGTCCATATCAGGGAAGAGAACTAAGGCTTGGCGTCGGAAGCCTAAATAAGGACGATCACCTTGATCGGCGGGGAGCGTGCGAATAACACAAACAATGCGCCCACACCGTTCACCAATCAGTTCACTGGCAGGATGAACTGATTAAACCCTTATCTTTTAAGACACAATGGCATACTTTTCGTAAAAATTTTACTTCTTCCAAAAACTATCCATCCAAGTTTTACACGCCGATTAATTTCTTCATCAATGTGATAATTACTTCATATCTGCTGCCCAAGATAAATGTAGGTATCGGTTGTCTCAAGCTTTTCACCATCAATAAATAAATCTTCGTTTCTTGTAAAAGCAATATACGTCACTTTTGCCTTCTGAAAGTTCATTTTTAATTCCACTTCTTTACTCTTGTCAGCAAGTTCCTGGATCGTATTCTGCGGTTCAGAAGTCGTAGTTGCAAAAATGACAACGTCATCAGCAAAACGAACGTGATTTGAATTATCTGCATAAATATTTTTTTTCTTTGTCCCAGTTCAGTAATTAAAAAATATTTTGCTATGTGGGATTAAAGAGTTTGGGAGATATGATTTTACTTTGTCACACTAGCTTTCCAATTTTTATTAGTGCTGCATCCTCAAATATCCAAACTTTTGCAAATGCATTTTCAGAGATACTATTAATAATGCTAATGTATGCATCTGCAATACCGCAGGTTTTCAAAGCAGTTGTAACTGCTGATGGTTTTACGGAATCGAAGGCCTTTTTATAATCAATAGAAGCCTTGCATAATGGGAGTTCATACTCTCTTGTTCTTTCAGTTAGTTCTCTAAGTACATGGACATGATCTTCAGTGCTGTAGCCACTCCTGAATTCAGCTTCTTCTCTTGCTTGAGCCATGTCCAGTTTTACCTTCATGCGATGTAAAAGAACCTAATTGAAAATTTTATAAATAACTGATAGGAGGCTGATGAGCCTGTAGGTCCTGAGATCCTCAACGTCACCTTTTTTTATGTAGCAGGATCATTGTACCATTATCCCAATACTCAGGAATCTTACCTTCGGTGAGACAGCTGGTGAAAACTTGGGCGAGTGAAGTTTCAATTCTTCCACTTGCTTCTTGTACACTCGTGGACAAAAAATTTGCACACCTAGAAGAAAACATGCTACAACCGCGAAACTTTGCAAATAGCTAGGGTGCGTTTGGTGCGAGTGCGCATAACCGCACACCTTGTGGCGGCGCTGCAAGCACGAACCAGCAGCCTTATAAACCGGCGTGTAGTCGATGCCCCATGAAAGAGAAAAGCACCGGCCGGCGCAAGCAAGAGTATAGAGTGACAAGAATGCCGGGTAGACACCAGAGACGTCGATGTACGCGACTTACGGGCTTTGAGAGAGGCCTGATCATCGGGCTGAAAACAGCAGGTCGGTCGGCGCGCCGTATAACCCACCACGTGGATCGTTCTGACCATACCGTCCGACTGTGTTGGGAGCAGTGGACACGTGACGGCACTGCCGCACGGCGGGTGTCTCCGAACGAACCAGGAGGACCATCCGTAGAGAGGATCGACAGTTCGTACGGCAGGCACGAATGGATCCCACGAGAACCCTGTCCTCTCCCCAGGCAAATGTAGCGGCTCTTGTGTGCCAACGAGCCATTTCCTGAAGTCTCGCGGAAGCGAATCTGCGATCCCAGCGCCTCTTACGTGTTCTGCCATTAACACCGGATCATCGCCGGCTCTGTTTGCAATGGTGCCAGGCGAGAGCAACGTGGAACGCCACAGACTGGCGACGTGTGGTGTTCAGAGATTGGTGTCGGTTCGTTTTGGGGACAGATGATCATCGTGTCCGGGTGTGCAGGTCCCGGGGTCAACGGCACAATTCCAACCTTGCTATCGAGCGTCCCACCTACCCCACTGCAGGCATTACGGTCTAGGGAGCCTTTATGGTTTATTGCCTACGATAGCCGATCAGCTCTAGTAGTGGTACGTGGATCATTGTCGGGCCAGCGGTATGTGGATGAGATCATATGGCCCCATGTGCTCCCACTCCTGGGCGGAATTCTAGGTGCGCTTTACCAGCAGGATAGTGCCATCCCGCACACTGCTCGGGTTTTCTAGGACTGCCTACGTCATGTCCATACAGTTCCATGGCATGCCCGCTCACCGAACATGTCCTCTATCGAGCATGCGTGGGACCAGTTGAAACGCCGGTTGACTCTGTGCCGTACTATCCGGGATTTGGAGCACACCGTCCAACAAGTGTGGGCCCTCTTCAGCAGGACATCAGGCGTCTGTTCGCCTCTATGCTGGACCATATTGCAACATGTATCACCGCACGAAGCGGTGCGACGCGCTATTGAAGATGACCGGACTACGTGCCAGAGATGCCTCTGTAATTGTCCTGCATTAATACACACAATCGACGTGGATTAGGAACATCAAACAGAAGTCATTTCTCTTTCCACGTTTTTAAGTGAGTCACGGAAATGAATTCAGGGTCTTCCAGTTACGCGCTGGACATGCTACCACTGCACCGCAGCGGCCTCGAATTCTCCAGACTCACATGTGATTAATTGCCAAACCACATGGCTGGTTGCTTCTTGGAGACCCGCACAATGGTGGGGATTCCTCAAAGATGGTAAGAAGCAATTGGTGCAGTGGTAGCATGTCCAGCGAGTAACTGGAAGACCCTTGGTTCGATTTCCGTTGGCGGCCGATGATACTTTTCCCGTGACTCACTTAAAACCGTGGAAAGAGCCATGCCATCTGTTTGATGTCCCAAATCTACGTCAACTGTGCGTATTAATTATTCATTCGTATACTAGTTATTTGTTCAGTTGCTGCCTAACATCATTGGTAGGCAGCAACTGAACAAATAGTACTGAGATTTGAATTGACAAAATCTTCTATAGATCTAAAAATAAAATCAGTTATCTCTTGCAACATGAGGAATCTGTGATATAAATTTCTTTTGAATAGTGCGATTCTTTTTTGGCGTTGCAATTTTCACAAACAGTAATGTACGCATTTGCTCGTCGTAACAGAAAAATTCGGTAATATTAAGATACAATAAGCTGTACGTAAAAATGGTACATTCAATAGGCGTCGAAAGTGTTTCAATCTGATTTTTGAGCAACGATATGAAGCAAAATATATTTTGAAATCGGTGGAATTTGCATTTCGCTCTTGGCGGCGAAATTATGGATCAGATAAAGATTAAAATGCTAGGATCATCGTTCTCACTGTTCTAGCTTCCCAAAGCAAAAAGAGGCTGATATTAAATCAGACTTAGAGGTACACAGATAAACGTATACAGACAGATACATGTATATAGTGAAGGTATAAGTACATCCTTTAGTTTTCAAAGAACGTGCAGGAAACTTTTCCACTTTAACACGCTTCGGTCGAAAGGAAGTGCAAAGCAGATGCACCCTTAAATTTAAAACAAACATTCTTGAAATGGTCCCATCCAAACAATTGTCTTTGCACGATATTTGACTCACACAGCATCCCGTCACGTTGCTCTGCTGGCCACGCCCTTTCGAGCTCTGCATTTTGTGCTCCGCCTGTATCTAGCGCCCACCGCCGAATTAATTTGTGTTTCTCTCGTGCATGAATGTCTGCGCTCTCTTCCTAGTCATTCTTTCGAGTTGGTACATGCATATTTTGCCGATATTCCTTTATAATTCATCTCGTTGGGCCTGTTTACAATTCATTTCGTTGGGCCTGTTTACAATTCATTTCGTTGGGCCTGTTTACAATCTGCCCATCGTGACTCGCCTTGACTTTTTGCTCTAAAACTGTCTGCTGCATGTAGTAGCCTTCCTGCTGCTGTGTCTACGTTTGCCTTCCGTGTTTGCGCTCCAATCATCGTTAATGGTTCTCTGCGCTGCCTTCACCGGTGTGTGGATTACCTTCCTTGTGTTCCACCCATTGACAGTGGTTCTCTGCGCTGCCTTCTTCGGTATGCTGATCGCCTTCCTGGTGCCCCACCTTGTTATAGTGGATCTGTGTGCCCTTCGCCGTGCATTTCTACACATTGTCCATGGCCTGTGCTTCTGCTTCTAAATTCTATTTCCCTCTCACGTCACTATGTGCTGCTTCGATGACTTGTCCTCCAAGTGTGCTGGATGCGTCCCAGGACTGCTCTTCTCCTCATCCTGCTACAGATCCGTGTTCAACGTCTCCGACTTTCCTCGCGACAGCCTTGGACTCCTATATTTCACGTCAAGGCTCCACGCTTATTGCACACGTACAATGCTTTCAACTCTTAGTTTAAGTGTCAAGTTCGACGCCTTACCCAATGTCAAGTTGCATGTCTATACAGTGTATGTCTGCATTGTCGTTTCTCCCTTCCGGTGCAATTACACATTTCGCCAGCAAGCCTAAGTCCATTCTTGTATATATTTTTTCACCTGAGTTTGTTCCTCAAGTCCTATCGACTAGCCTTTCCGTTGGAGATCATAGCTTGGTCCCTATCCTCCTTGCACATTCTCCCGTTTTTCTTAATTTGTAACTGTACCTCCGGACGTTTCCGATGAGTTTTTACATGCTTTTCCTTCTCGGTGTGGCCGCGTTCTTGGTGATATCCGCAAGATACCCGCCGCCCATGTTGATCAAGGTGATCGTCCTTATTTTGGCTTCCGCCGCCAAGACTTAGTTTTTTTCCCTGACACAGACTGTTTCTTACTGCCCCACAACTTTTCTGGTGATTTGTTGTCATCACAACGTCGCATTCAACGTATTCACTGCCTATCATTGCATCTCATGTAAACAGCCTGGTCACCATTTCTCGCAATGCCCCCTCATTTCTTCCTAGTCTTCTTCAACGGCTGCTCAAGTTCCCGTCACAGAACCTCTTTCTTCGCTTCCAGTTACCACGCTTTCGCCTGATCAGTTCACACCTTCTTAGTCTCCATCTCCATCATCTGCCTCCGTTGGTCTTTTTCCTTCCTCGCCAGCATCGTCTGTTGTGGGTACATCTGGATCTACTGCTCCGGTTTCGGTGCCTTCGTCTGTATTTCTTTCTTTTTCATCGTCTGATGTTTGCGCTTTGTCACATCCTGTTGCTGCACCTTCTCCGCCTGTTCAGGTGCTGCCTTCTTTGTTTTCGCAAGTCACCTCGTCTATCTCGATCCCGGGATTTTCTGCTCCATCATCGCCGCTGCGTACGTCGGCTACGCCACCCTCAGACGCTCATCTTTCCTCCACTGGTTCCAGTACTCCGGTGTGCTCTCCGCCCTTTTCACCTTCTCGGGGCTCTTCTGATGCTTCTAGTGCCGTTGTCTTTGTTTCACCTTCTGGTCGCCATGGTCTGTCCCCGCTCTTTCGCACAGCTCCTCTTCTAGTCTCGTTTGAAACCCCACCCTCCCCGGCTTCTGTTGTTCCTGCAGCTACCACCTTACATGTGTCATCCGACTTTGTACCCTATTCACCTCGTCAGAATCCCGAGACGCCGCCTGTTGTTCCTTCTACGTCGTCTCGTCCTCTTCGTCAACATTTCCCTACTGGTATTGCTCCTCATAAGAAGCGTCGTCATCGGTCTAATCGCAAGATTCGCGCTAAGCGTGCCGCTGTGATTATGTCTCCTCCTCATCGTTCTTCGCAAGGCACCGCTCCTGATCCTGCTGCCGTCACTTTTGCTCGCGTTCTTGACAGTCCCTCTGTTGTGCCTGATCTTGTTGCTCGCCTTCAAGTTGTTCCCGAGTTTACGCAGACTCTTTCTCTAGATGCCGCTTTCCCATTGTTCTTTGACTCTTCTCACGATGCTACACTTAATCACTTTATTGCTTCCAACGATCCGGCAGTTTACTCATCTCTGGTTGACAATCTTAGCGCTTTTTACTTTGCATTTTTTCACCTTTCGGGCTCTTACCCGGAAGTTGAATGTTACTATGGTTGTCTTGACCACTTCATTTGTCATGCTCAACATCGTCTCCTTCTTCGGTGTCTACCTGATTAGCTCCTGTGTGGTTTTGTTTGATGATTGATTTCTGTTGTGTTTTCTTAGCTATGTTTCTCCCTGTCTCTTTGAGCCCTTGTTGTTTCGTTCTCCTCTTTGTGAAGTGTTTTCCCTCGTGCCTCGTTTTTTTCCCCTCATCATTCTGCTTTGTGACCTTTTTCTGTGTGTTTTGTCTTACGATGTCCTGCCTGCATCCGCTTTACATGACCATCACTAACTGCCTCGCACCGTTCGTTCTGCTTCTGTTTTTCTGTGGTTCAAGCATGACCCCTGCCCGATTTTCCCGGAGTGCCATGTGTTGCTTCCTACCCTGCTATGTTTTGTATAGTATGTCTAACTGCTATGCCACTGTTAGACAGAAAATGCCAATTTTAAAGAAAGTAATAGTTTTTCCTTAATGTTTTTCTTTTCAATGTGGCATTAGTACCATTATTTCTCTTTTTGTCGGAGGATGGCGCCCAATAACCACAGATGGACAGCAATAATTTCGCACCAATAATTTCGTTTTTTCCTTAAAAGGAAAAAGGAATAGTTCCTGGGTTTTCTACTCATCATGTTGCTCCCTGGTTCCAGGTATGGTGCTTTCTCTATTTGCTGACTCAGCCGTTCCTCTGCTCAGTGACTGTTCCCTGTGTGCTTTGCCTCGTGTTGTATCTGCCACCGACTACAGCGCACGATTGTAATGTAACGGACTGCTTTGTGCCTCTGCCATGCTCCCTTTCTTTCTGTGATGCCTTGTACTGTATGTTTACTACAGACTGGATTGCGTCGTTTGTTTCAGCTCCGAGATTTTGGCTGTTTTACTATGCCATGCATTTTCCGGTTCTCTTGTGTTCTGGTCCTTGAGACACATTGAAGAAATGTTGAAACCGTCACGTTCTTTTTGGAATGTCTTTTCAACTGCTGCGGTTCAAAGCTAGAAACGGAGAGATCTTTAAGATAACGACAGGAACGAATACAAGACTTTTTGAAAATAAATTACTTCTTCATCATCCTCCATTACCCTTTATACAAATATCTCAGAAACTATCCAGATTCGAATGATAAAGATGTAGCTCCTTCCGGTTCACACGATGCTAACGAATAGCTATTCTGAAACAGGAAATGTCCGGGGGTGGGGGTGGGGGCAGCTGAAATCGTGGAACATTTTTAAACATCTCAAAAACTATCGGGGTTGAAAAAATAAACATGGAGTTTGTAAGAACGGACACATTAACGATGTTAATTCATTTCAATGATAAACATTATGTGGTTTTTTTTTTACCAAAGAAAACATCGCAAGTTCCCAAAATGGCGACAGAGAATTCGTAAATATGTTTAATCCTTTTTTTTGGGGGGGGGGGAAGGCGAGATGTATGACAAAAGACTTCAGGTTCTCACGCCTTAGAAAGGGCGAGGACTTGTTCTACGAACTGAAAGTATCGCCAAGGACGCTGTGACTTTCACAGATACATTGTTCATTTTCACTAGGCGCATACAAGTCTGAAATGCAGACATACTCTTTTGTATAGTTATAACAATGTGTATTGTATTGCTACGGATGTACTACGACGATAGGATTGCTTTCTCGGAAGGAGGCACTCAATAATGTATAGCCTGAGGATAAGCGAGGAATGCGCAAGGTAGATTTAAAGGTCTAGGAGCCCGATTCCCGGAAAACGACTAGGGATGGGGCAGGTGAAGGGAGCGAGAGGTGACACGTGGCGCGAGAGGAGAGCAGCATGTTGAAGGTCAGCGCCGTCGCCCTTGAAGAAGGAGCAGCGTGAAGGGGGGGGCGAAGAGGTCGCTCCGAGTGGACCTGTTTGAGCAGTCTGTCTTCGGAGAGCGAAGGTGATAGTCCTCCGATAGAAAGGAACGCGTTTGCGTGGATGGTGTGGTGGGCTCTCGGAGTCCACGGGGAAAGAGCGGGCACCGACCTAAATGAAGTAGGTCGCCGCTACAGAAGGAATCTACCCGAGTCAGGGATACCGGTAGAGTAGCTGATGATATACTACTGAATTACGGACTTAGTACAGTCCACTGAAGCATCGATTAGAGAAGGATAGCTAGAAGACTAGTCCTGAAGCATCGATAAGATAGAGGTATATCTAGTGTCAAGGAGACCCTAAGTTAGGACGCCAACGCAGGGTGAGATTTCTACAGAATTCGATCACCTTATCTTGCGCGTTCCACGATCTTTGCCAGGTCCAGTCATAACGAGGTCACTTTCAAGAGCGAGTAATCCGCCGCCATCAAAATTCTAGTTGATGAAGAATAAGTGTTTCGTATATGTGTTAACCAAGCGTTCTTTTCAAATTATGTCTGAAAGTGGATAAACTTCGGTATAACCAGCTGTTGTCGCTCTGCCTCCCCGATTCACAGATATATATATAGTAAAGTGGGGGAGGTTTCGTTTGTTCGCTCGAACAGAGTGAGAGAGAGAGTGTGTGTACTTCCGGGAAGAGTAAACGAACTCTCTGCTTGTTGTGAGCCCGCTGCGCGTGCTCCTCGGATGCTTAAGTAGGAGGCGGCGCTAAGTCACGTGACGACACGTTCGCTCTTACATAGTTTTCCCGGTTCATACGATTTACTAACGAATGGTCATTTTGAAATTTTGAAATTACATGGGGGGTGGGAATTGTCGGCTCCATATTTTCTGAATCCTTTTTTTTGTAGGTATGTCAACTCTATTGCGGTTCAAACGATAATAATGGAGTTCTTTTCGGTTCATACGATTTTTTTTTTGATTGGAGGTTTAACGACCACCGTGAGCAACTCAATGGGCTATAAGCAGTCGCCCGTTCCCAATTTAGGGTCACTGGTTCCAGGGAAGGGAGAGAGCCAGTGCCGTAAGACAAACACAACATCCATGCCTGACCGGGATTCGAACCCGGACCCCTTACGGACGAATGATCAGAGGCCAACGCCTTAGACCACTGAGCCACCGGGGCGGCCATACGATTTACTAACGAATGGCTATGAAATTTCGAATTCCATGGTGAGGGGGGTTAATGGTGTAGGCTTGTAACATCCTTTTTTCAATACCTCAAAAACTATTGCGGTTTAAACGAAGAAAATTGAGTTCTTTTCGGTTCACACGATTTGCTAACAAATGGCTATTTTGAAATTTTGAATTTCCATGGGGGGGGGGGGGGGTGAAATGGTCGATCTCTGTATATATGCAAATTCTCAATATTATTTATTAAATATTTCAAAAACTATTGCGGTTCAAACGATAAAAATGGAGTCCATTCCTGTTCATACGATTTACTAACGAATGGTTATTTCGGAATTTTAAATTTCCATGATGAGGGGGTGAAATGGTAGGCCTGTAACATTATTTGTTAAATATCTCAAAAATTATTGCGGTTCAAGCGATGAAAATGGAGTTCTTTTCAGTTCATACGATTTGCTAACGAATGGCTATTTCGGAATTTTAAATTTCCATGATGAGGGGGGAGGGGGATGAAATGGCCTATAACATTCTTTTTTAATATCTCAAAAATTATTGCGGTTCAAACGATGAAAATGGAGTTCTTTTCAGTTCATACGATTTGCTAACGAATGGCTATTTCGGAATTTTGAATTTCCATGATGAGGGGGAGGGGGGATGAAATGGCCTGTAACATTCTTTTTTAAATATCTCAAAAATTATTGCGGTTCAAACGATGAAAATAGAGTTCTTTTCGGTTCATACGATTTGCTAAGGAATGACTATTTTGAAATTTTGAATTTCCATGGTGGGGGGCCGGTGAAATGGTCGGTCTCTCTGTATGTATGCAAAATCTCAATATTATTTGTTAAATATCTCAAAAACTATTGCGGTTCAAGCGATAAAAATGGAGTTCATTCCTGTTCATACGATTTACTAACGAATGGCTATTTCGGAATTTTGAATTTCCATGATGAAGGGGAGGGGGTAAATGGTGTAGGCCTGTGACATTCTTTTTTAAATATCTCAAAAACTATTGCGGTTCAAACGATGAAAATGGAGTTCTTTTCGGTTCATACGATTTGCTAACGAATGGCTATTTTGAAATTTTGAATTTCCATGGTGGGGGGCTGGTGAAATGGTCGGTCTCTCTGTATATATGCAAAAACTCAATATTATTTTTTAAATATCTCAAAAACTATTGCGGTTCAAACGATAAAAATGGAGTTCATTCCTGTTCATACGATTTACTAACGAATGGCTATTTCGGAATTTTGAATTTCCATGATGAAGGGGGGTAAATGGTGTAGGCCTGTGACATTCATTTTTAAATATCTCAAAAACTATTGCGGTTCAAACGATGAAAATGGAGTTATTTTCGGTTCATACGATTTGCTAACGAATGGCTATTTTGAAATTTTGAATTTCCATGGTGGGGGGCTGGTGAAATGGTCGGTCTCTCTGTATATATGCAAAAACTCAATATTATTTTTTAAATATCTCAAAAACTATTGCGGTTCAAACGATAAAAATGGAGTTCATTCCTGTTCATACGATTTACTAACGAATGGCTATTTCGGAATTTTGAATTTGCATGATGAGGGGGGAGGGGGATGAAATGGCCTGTAACATTCTTTTTTAAATATCTCAAAAACTATTGCGGTTCAAACGATGAAAATGGAGTTCTTTTCGGTTCATACGATTTGCTAACGAATGGCTATTTTGAAATTTTGAATTTCCATGGGGGTGGGGGCTGGTGAAATGGTCGGTCTCTCTGTATATGTGCAAATTCTCAATATTATTTTTTAAATATCTCAAAAACTATTGCGGTTCAAACGATAAAAACGGAGCTCATTCCTGTTCATACGATTTACTAACGAATGGCTATTTCGGAATTTTAAATTTCCATGATAAGGGGGGAGGAGGGATGAAATGATCTGTAACATTCTTTTTTAAATATCTCAAAAATTATTGCGGTTCAAACGATGAAAATGGAGTTCTTTTCAGTTCATACGATTTGCTAACGAATGGCTATTTCGGAATTTTGAATTTCCATGATGAGGGGGGAGGGGGATGAAATGGCCTGTAACATTCTTTTTTAAATATCTCAAAAATTATTGCGGTTCAAACGATCAAAATAGAGTTCTTTTCGGTTCATACGGTTTGCTAACGAATGGCTATTTTGAAATTTTGAATTTCCATGATGAAGGGGGGGGTAAATGGTGTAGGCCTGTGACATACTTTTTTAAATATCTCAAAAACTATTGCGGTTCAAACGATCAAAATGGAGTTCTTTTCGGTTCATACGATTTGCTAACGAATGGCTATTTTGAAATTTTGAATTTCCATGGTGGGGGGCTGGTGAAATGGTCGGTCTCTCTGTATATATGCAAAAACTCAATATTATTTTTTAAATATCTCAAAAACTATTGCGGTTCAAACGATAAAAATGGAGTTCATTCCTGTTCATACGATTTACTAACGAATGGCTATTTCGGAATTTCGAATTTCCATGATGAGGGGGGGGGGTGAAATGGTTGGCCTGTAACATTATTTGTTAAATATCTCAAAAACTATTGCGGTTCAAACGATAAAAATGGAGTTCATTCCTGTTCATACGATTTACTAACGAATGGCTATTTCGGAATTTTGAATTTCCATAATGAGGGGGGGGGTAAATGGTGTAGGCCTGTGACATTCTTTTTTAAGTATCTCAAAAACTATTGCGGTTCAAACGATGAAAATAGAGTTCTTTTCGGTTCATACGATTTGCTAACGAATGGCTATTTTGAAATTTTGAATTTGCAGGGGGTGGGGGGCTGGTGAAATGGTCGGTCTCTGTGCGTATATGTAAATTCTATTATTTATTAAATATTTCGAAAACTATTGCGGTTCAAACGATAAATATATAGTTCGTTCCTGTTCATACGATTTACTAACGAATGGCTATTTCGGAATTTTGAATTTCCATGATGAGGGGGGGGTGAAATGATAGGCCTGTAACATTATTTTTTAAATATCTCAAAACCTATTGCGGTTCAAACGATGAAAATGGAGTTCTTTTCAGTTCACACGATTTGCTAACGAATGCCTATTTTGAAATTTTGAATTTCCATGGTGGGGGGCTGGTGAAATGGTCGGTCTTTCTGTATATATGGAAATTCTGAATATTATTTGTTAAATATCTCAAAAACTATTGCGGTTCAAACGATAGAAATGGAGTTCATTCCGGTTCATACGATTTACTAACGAATGGCTATTTCGAAATTTTGAATTTCCATGGTGGGGGGCTGGTGAAATGGTCGGCCTCCTATAATTATATGCAAATTCTCAATATTATTTGTTAAATATCTCAAAAACTATTGTGGTTCAAACGATGAAAATGGAGTTCATTCCGGTTCATACGATTTATTATCGAATGGCTATGCTGAAATTTGAAATATCTATTTTTTGGGGGTACCATTTCACCAGCCCCCACTTTGTTTTTTAAATAACTCAAAAACTATTGCGGTTCAAACGAAAAAAATTGAGTTCATTCCGGTTCATACGTGGTACAAACGAATGGTGCAAAAAAAATTTAAAAATTCCATGGTGGGGGGCTATCGTTTCACCAGCCCCCCCACTTTGTTTTTTAAATATCTCCAAAACTTTTGCGGTTCAAACGAAAAAAACCGAGTTCATTCCGGTTCATACGTGGTACAAACGAATGGTGTCTGAAATATTAAAAAATTCCGTGGTGGGGGGGCTGGTGAAATGCACCTTCATAATTGTATCAAGTAAAGATATTTTTTTTTTTTTTACTTTCTTGGTTAATTTTTGTTCCCACATCTGCCGAAAGGTAAAGTCGGGCGAAACTATGGCAAAAATGTGGAGCAGGAAACTGCAAGGAAGACGATCATTTCCGAACAGAGAAACCCAACAGAATGAATAATAGTGGATACGTGAGGCTTTGAAAGTTGCACTTGTTCCCTGTGAGCAACAAAAAGAAACAATCACTAAAGACATTCTGCCCATCAGACTCTTAAAATCAATTTGATGTAAAGAATAAAAGAAATTCACAAAATTTTTATGTATGCTATTTTATTTGTGGTTCTACTGCGTATTTGATGGTAGAGTTGTTAAACTCAGTTTAAGACATTTGTACATGTTTTTTTGTAGTTCATGCTTTTGGCAACATCCAGTTTTTGACAATCCTTTAGTTTCGCGTATAATGATCGAGAGTCTAATACGTATTTTAAATTTGGTTTGACTTGTATTCAAAGATTTCAGTTTGCATTCAGAAGAAAACTAAAACGTTGAGAAGGCAATTAATACGCTTTAAACATGCCTAATATAAACACGTGTTCTTAACTAGGAAATGACTCTGACTTAGAGATGAGATACAATTAATTAATCATGTGGCATTAAAATTCATCCACCTTCAAGCTCAAAAAGTCTTCATTGAAGAAAAGTTGAAGTATTTAGCGAAATCTACACTGCTCGATTTAGAAAATTCCACGCCATGAATAAATGCACGAACAATGACGAAACTTGCCACACCTGTACGTAAGTATGTGGTACAGAAGTTATTTAATTCACATGAATGCAATGGGTGACGAGTCAGTAGGTTGTATGGCCGTCATTCTGGACTGTACATTTAGCAACACGGTATGGCATCGAGCGGTAAAATCCTCACATCGAGTTTTGGGGTAACGCTGAGCATGAGTCGTTGACCTGAGTCCACAATTCACGTACAGGAGGTCGTGAGGTCATATATAGGTCATTCGAGAGGAGGTCGTGCACAGAAGTTAAGTCGTCTGCCAATATCGTTGTACTGCCATTTTAGTCACTATGGGTACGGGCGATGAACGGCTGTTGAAACTGGTAGCGCCGCAAACCATGGCACCAAGCTGAGGAGCCATATGATACTCACGGATGCAGATCAACCCGGTAACTGCGTCGTCTCCAGACTCACAAGTTGCGGTCGTCAACGCTGACAGAAAAGCGAGACTCGTCTTTGAATACGACACAGTTCTATCTGCACGGCCACGCATGCTTGGTACGGCAGTACTTCAACCTTGTGCGACGATGTGCTGCTGCGCGTGGCAGTCGTCGCAATGGCTGGCGAAAGCGTAATTTTCCCGTAGCCAATCTGCAATTTACAGCCCCTGTCGGTACGGAGATGCCCATAGCTGCCTGTAACCCTTATCTAATGTCTTATGTTGTGGACTGTGGGGATGCTACTTAAACCTGCGGTACCCAATTTTGCGATTTACAGTCCTTGTCAGTACGGGGATGTCCATAGCGGCCTGTACACTACGTCGAATGTATTGTGCTGCGGACTGTTGGGCTGCTACGACTTTCTGTCGAGTTCAGCGATCCGTCTTCGTGCACCAGTCCCACTACAGTGACGCATGCTACGTTTCGTCAACCACTATCTCCACATCCAGTTTACCTCTGCTGCATTCCCATGCGACGCAAGGATAAACCTACCGTACATAGCCAAGGCCGTCTAGGAAATACAAAGCCATGACATTAGAGAGATGAGTTCCCTCTTTTTTGTGATGTCACGCGGAAAGCAAAACTTACGATTGATTTCCAACGCTGTCGAGTAAAACGTGAAAAACGTTACCTTCGTATCAAGCCGTGAAAGCCCCCCGGGGCGCAGTGACCTAAGCGCTGGTTTCTGACCATTCGTACGAGATGGATCCGAGTTCAAATTCCCGTGAGGCATGGATGTTGTGTTTGCCTAACAGCACTGGCTCTCTCCCTTCCCTGGAACCAGTGGCCCTAAATTAGGGACAGGCGCCTGCAGCCCACTGAATTTCTCCCGCTGGTCGTTAAACCTCCAATAAAAAAAAAGGAAAAAGAAAACTGCGTAACACGAGAGTGACGTTACAAAAGAAGGGAATTGGTCTGTCTGATGACCTTGTACTTTCTAAAAGACCTTGAAATAGCCCTATGATGAAGCCTTTGCTAAAGGTATCCATGTGATGGTAGAACACCTTTTGACGTTGCACAGGAATTATCACACCTTTACACATAGTTTAGTCACGAAGATAACTCTGATACAGTGGTACACATGCCCGGGTGAGGACGACCAAACTTAGTTACGCCGAGCAGTTTTGTCCGTTTATATGTCTCAACTGTAACGCGATTCGTTCGCAACTGAATAATTTACATAACCCAAATGTCAACACATACCCACTAATTTTCTTGGCGCTACTGCTATAACTTTCTGGTGAGGCATTTCCTATGTCGAGCAGCGTACTAAAAGCTTTCAACTTAACAATACAACATTAATTAATACACGTCGAAAAGGGTGTTAACAGTTCTAGATCAACCAGAAGGAATGAACAGATGGAAGATATAGACAAAAAAAATATTAGCAAACGTCATTAACTTTTAAAATACCTGCTTTGTAAAATAATTTAACGATTCAATAAAATTGCACAAAAGACACGAAGTAAAAGAAAAAGAAAACCAATATTTCAACGGAGAGAATTATATTATTCCAGATTGTTTTTTTTAATTACTTTCATTCTAGTTTAAATTTTTATTTCTTTTCTATCTTAGTGAAATTTACATGACCAGTGCTTAACACTCCATGTTACTGTAGCATGGTTGCAACTGCTGCCGCATTCATGTGCTTTAGACATGCTGTCATCTGCTGGTACAGGGCCAACATTTTTTTAGTCGCATTTTTTTATGCAAATATTTTAAAAGAAAAAAAGGAATAACTACGTGCCCTTCTATAAATAAAACACGACGGAACTTCTTTTTAGCACACCGTTTTTGCAAAAGGAGAAAATGTGAATAGTGCCCTTTATCCGTGCGCATTCTCGTCCACAATGAATTCAAAATTTCATGAATTCGAAAATCTAAACTTAAGGTTGATGAACCAGCCATTTTAAAATTAGTCCTTTTCCATATTGTTACTTAGATGACGTGCAAACAACTGCTTTGTTTGATACAGTCTTTTCATTTGAAAAATCGGATTAGAAAAATCGATTTTTGCGCCGTATGGACGGAATAAAGAGCAAAGCTTCTCATATACGCTTTATTTGGCGCAAAACATTTTTCGATGAGTGGCTTAAAAAGGAACATTTTTTATGAGGGAGGGGGTAACGACCACCAAGAGCAACTCTAACGACTATAAGCCGTTGCCCGGCCCTATTCTGCCCCAGACAGGCCTCAGGTTCGATCCCAGGCAGGTAGGAACGCTCGAACCACTAAATATCCGCTGTGCGTCGGATGGGCACGTTAAGCGGTCGGACTCCGGGTACTGGCCTCCCGGTGATAAATAAGAGTGTCTTCCTTCCCCTTTCTACTTCGCTTCCGTGCCACTTTCCTATCGGGCACTCTAGCCCAAATCTCCTAGCTTCCTATTTCTAAGG
This sequence comes from Macrothele yani, assembly GCA_039090855.1. Lineage (NCBI taxonomy): Eukaryota > Metazoa > Arthropoda > Arachnida > Araneae > Macrothelidae > Macrothele > Macrothele yani. The sequence goes on along the minus strand of CM077003.1, from coordinate 85,040,090 downwards.
GTTGTTTCAGACCTTGGGTCCGACAATCCCTTCCTCAAATCCTCTACATATGATCTGATCGATTTCGGGTCACTGGAGGCAGTGCGGTAAGACAAACACCAATGCCCCTTCCGGGCTTCAATCCCATCCCCGACGAATGGTAAGAGGTTAGCACTTAGAGTACTGTGCCGCAGGAATAGCGAGGAATATATGCTGCCCAAATCATGATATATTTGGAATTTTAAGTAAAAACTATTAGACAGTATATATGAATGAATATATGATGTCTCATCACATTTTTACCACGCTCTCTGAATCCAACCCATTATATCTTTATATGCAACGCCTGCGGCCTACATGAATTTAGTCCAAGGGGGCTCTCTTATTTTGAACTGAAACATAAAAGCGGCACATATGAAAACATAATTGTGATTTTTCATAATTCCCCAATTTCTCTGGTACAAAACTTCCAAGTGTCTTTCTTCTTCAATCAGGACGAAAAAAACATTGGGTTATCGTAGTGAGATATGCACGTGTAATAATACATTTCGTAGGTATTTTCTAACTCTTAAGGGCACGCATTAGTTGCATTTAGTGTTATCTTTTTATTAATAAACAGAGTGGCAAAATACTTTTGTGTAGTATAGGGAAAGGTATTGAAGTCGTAAAGGCACGCATGCGGTGCCTTTACGTCTTCAATACCTTTCTCTTCTTAACCCCTCTCCCATTCCGCTTATCTCCCTTTTTCTTCCTTATATTTATAGTATAAGAAAATACAGTTTTGGCATTCAAGGAACAAGATTTCACAATTTTGGTAAGAAAACATTGAAATGTTGGGGCTCAAATTGGAACCGTTTTGGACTGCAAAAACAAAAATCAGTCCCATATTATCGCGTAAAATGTCGTTGGACGCGGAAACTGATTTAGAGTGCAATGGAGAAAGACATTTATTACTCAGAGTCTTAGTTCTCGAGATATTTGGTAACGGCCAGTTTGGATACAGCACGGACAATTCAATAGTCCGCCTGAAAATGAGCAGTAGGATAGCCTGGAGATTTACTTCTTGAACGGAATTTTTCCTCCTGTGGGAAATGAGTCCAAAGCTCCAGAGAGAAAAATATTCTCCTCTGGCACCAGTGTAATTAAAGAGCACTCGTAACTGGACTAAATTCACTGAGACTCACAACTAGACTTCTTAATAATGACAAGATTAATTAAATTCCCAATTACAATAATTTCCCCACTGCATATCTCCACCTCCACATTCTTAACAACAGTAGCAAAATGAGTTTCAAGGGACAGCCAAGTGAGAATAGCTTTAGAAACTAACTCTACCTTCGAACAAATATGGGACGTTAAATCCACTAACGGTGCAGTTTTTCTGTTGCATTGTTTTATTAAAAAAGAATTGTATGACATTCGCATTTTATAAAGAAAACAAATTAAGCTGTGTGAGGTTTACCGGAACACGTGCCGGCCAGAAAAAGAACTACCGGAACGCTGTTAGGGTCCCACTACACCACTGCTCTTCGGTTGGATTTGATACATATTTCTACAAGATTTGATACACATCACTACAACAACGACAAGGGACATGTGTAAGGAGTCTTGGAACGTTGCTCCGTCGTTTAGTTCGTTCTTCGCAACTTTGTCCCATAGTTTAACAAGTTCAGGAAATCTGCTTCCTCAACAACTATCCCTGCGTGCTCAGCGCTATGTGTTCCTTCCGCTGTCTATATATTACACAGGATGATTGTAAACTCTTTCAACAAAACAAGAGGGGTGATAGTACACATCAAGACGAACAATATTTGCAATGGAACCTAGGGCCGCATTCCACACCTAGTTCCAGAAAAAGAGTAAAGTTACATATCCACGTTGAGCCTTCAACAGTGAAAACAAAGAGGCATACCTAATTGATGAGTTGCACAATTCCAATCGCATCAGAGAAAGACTCAAAGGAGCTGCTCAAACTGGCATCCAAGGGCGTCGTTGCACAGCCCACACCGGCGAATGAAGGACTGTCGCATCCTCTCGTAGACTCCCGGTGTGGTGTTGATCTTGCCTGCAGAAATAGCGATTCGCGCGACGAGATCTTCCAGGGAGTCCACAGGTGTCTTGTACACCAATGTTTTCATGTGCCCCGAGAAGAAGAAGTCCAGTGGATAAGATCCGGGGAGCGTGGAGGCCAAGCCACAGGTTCACCGCGTCCAATCTACCGCCCGGGATACGTCGTATGTGTAGTCCTCCATGACCTTCACGAATACGTCAATTCTCACGTGATGATCGCACGGTAATATCACTGAACAGGTTCGGCTGCGCTTTTAAATGTTTTCTCCTCATCGTCTACGCACGTGTTCAGCGCACCTGATTTGCATCTTGTGCTTCTCATGCACTGGTTGGAACTCTGTGTGCCTGCCGGACGTTTTTCGAACATGCTCTTTTCTGGCACTAGGACTGGAATGCGGCCCTAGGTTCTGTTGCAAATATTGTTCGTCTTGATGTGTACTATCAGCCCCTCTTGTTTTGTTGAAGGAGTTTACAATCACCCTCTATAACTGCCTAATTCCCCACCACAATCCAATAAAAACCCCATCTGCGGAAAGCAATTACACATGTTATAAGTCTGTTTCTCGTTGTTTCAGTTTTCAGACATTACTCAGTTACTCTTTCAATTATTTGCCGTTTTAGACAATAAACTGTAAAAACAAATTTTAAATTCGCGAGCTATTTTCCGTGATTGCTTTCCTGAATCAACGAAGTATATTTCTGATACAAACTTTTCCGTGAAATTTTCATAAACCTTTCCGAAATTCATTTTGTATAGGCTTATTAACGAAAATACTCCATTCTGACTTTTTCCGTATCCATATGACGAAACATTTCCTGTGACATGAGCGATTTGTAGGAATACTTAAGGTTTGATTAACTGTTAAATTTCAATCGTTTGTCGAAGTATCCGATTTTGAAGTTCTGCAGCGAGATCGGATATTGTGGATAGCATGTCGCATGAATTTCGGTTATTGTGGAACAGGATATTTTTTTGCTCTCCCACATTTTATGCACCGGCCATTATACGGTATATTGTGTTACTGTAAAAACCTGGTACTTAAATTATTGTACAGCTGATTATAGGATGTCTATGTTTCAGCCTTTGGACCCCTTAACCCTTTAACGACCATAACACCCATAACAAATTCCTTTGCTCTTCTAAAGGAATTTATTATATATCATCATCATTAGTGTTCTGTCTTTTGACAGGTCTAACGGTCTAGAGTGAGTCAGATTTCTTACCCTCACTTGTTCTTCAAATTTTCCTCGATCTATGAGGGATCAGCAGGACTCTTCCTAGTCACTATTGCTGTTATTAAACAAAGAAGTGAAACAAGAGACAGTTTCGGGCGTTATGGTATTTAGAGTGATAAAAGATTTTGGGGTCATGTTCGTTAAAGGGTTAAGACAAAAGCTGTCACAGCCATCGAGAGTAAATTTTATATTTAGGAGTTTTGTGAAATAATACTATAACAAGTTAGTAAAATCATGCAATATATTGATTATGTTACGCTTTCCAACCTACCAGGAATCATTACTCAACTTATTACTCAAGTTATATGGGTAATGGCTGTAGAATAAATCTCGCTCCTGTGCCCTGACCTTTGTCCCCATTTCGATGATATTAAACAGAATTGGTTCAGTATATCTCCGGAATAACATACTAAAGTTTTGTCGCGATAGAAGCATGTTTAGTTAAGTTATGAGGATAATAGCTTTGGAATAAATCTCGCTCCTGTGCCATGACCTTTGACCCCATTTCAATGACATTCAACAGAACCTGTTAAGTATACCTCCGGAACAACTGTAACCGGGGCTTCCATGTTTATCAGAAGTGAGATTCTGTAGCCATTTTTAGAGATAGTGAGTTGGAATCATTTTATTTCATTTCCCGCCATTTGGATGGAAGGCCAGCAAAAGGCAAAGAAAGTATTTCCTTTCCCACGGGTCACAGCAGAGGGGGCGGCAAAGCAATTAAGAACATTTTTAAGAGAGAAGGCGTGGCTGCGCTTTCTTGGAATTAGACGGACCAAGGGTGTTTTTTTCTCCGGGCATGAGGGGGACTCGGTGGCGAAAAGTCGGGAGAGGAGGTGAACATTTTTAGGAAGCTCTAAAAACCTCGGGGTTTGGTCGGAACGGATGAAGGAAGAGGTTTGAATGGCCGGGAAGAGATAAGGAGAATAGCGGCGAGTAGGACACCGAGGGACAACTAAAATAAGGAAAGCACGAAAATGATGGACAAAAGCTTGATGACATTCCACACAAGATCAGAATAAAAGTTTTCCACTCTGCAAAATTTAGCCTCAGTCGACTCACTTTTCTATGCTTTGTATTGTATTTATCTGCTCCAGTTGGGGGAATTACGAATTATACCACCGATACAGAACTTACTGCAAAGGAAGCATCAAACGAACCCTCTACACAGGGCGCTGTAATAGAACTCAGCTCCAAGCCCTGTAACACAACATGATAAGGTTTTGTCGCAATTGAAGCATTTTTATGTAAGTTATAACGCATAAGGGCAATGGAATTGATCTCGCTCCTGTGTCCTGACTTCCGACCTCATTTCGCTCATTTTCAATAGAGTTCGTCCCCAGGTTGTTCCCTACCACATACTAAAATTTCATCGAAATCGAAATATTTTTACGTGTGTTATCGTCTGTCTGTGTATAGGCGGGCAGACGGACAAAGCTGGAGCATATACGCTTCTTCAACCTACGGTTGGAAAGCGTAAAAAACAGGACATTGCACCTTATCTTAAAGATAATTGGAAGTCATTGTCAGTTTAACAATATATCAAGTTCCAAAGCATTATGTTGCTCCGAAAAATAACGATGGAAAAAAAACTTAATTTGTGATAAGCCCTCCTACAGAAAAAAATTAATTATTACCAACGTATTAAAAAAATAGTAAGCTTCAAGAGAAAAAAAAGACTAAATTACTCGTATTAATGACAAAAAAAAATCATCATCGCGCAATTAATTTTACCATAAACATGATTCCGATTTCATAGGTTTTCATGCTCAGTGGAAAGCCACGGAAATCGGAATCTAGCCACGGACGTGCGTTATCAACCCAAACGACGTGTGATGTCAGGTCGATCCCAACCGCAGTGAAAGGTTTATTATATGGTGTGGACTAGAAAATTCAACGTCTTTGATTTTGTGAAATTTCTGTATAAATACGGAAAAACCTGAAACGGACTTTCCTCAAATAAACGGAATTTTTGACTACGGAACATCTGTGAAATGCGGAAATTTAAAAAAAAAAAAAAAAAAAAATCGGACAATTTCAAAAACGGAAATTTCGTTACAAGGCGGACACCTACCGAAGACTTTGTTGCACGTTATTTCAGAAATGTATCGTGAATTCACACCATTTATTTTTTACAGTGTACAGTACAGGATTTTCAAAACTTCGTAATTTCTGTAACCCGAATTTTTGACTTCGTTTTATAAATGAATAGTCTATCACGCAGTTTTCAGCCTAAATCAAATCAGTTCCTTTGCTACAAACGACTTCACTACAAACGGGCGCGACTGTAGTACTTTCTAAAGACGATATTTTCTTGGCTGTAGAGGGTTCCTCTACAGGAAGCTGTAGAGCGTTGCAGAATGTTTCGGTAGATTTTAAAATATTGCGTAATATTCTAAACTGGTGTCTTCTTCAGTCCCTACCTAAGAAAAAGGGAAATTCACTACACTGGAGACTTTTTCTGGTGGAAAATATATCTGACAACAACAAGTTTCGATACTTCATGCAAATTGTTCGGAGTTGTGGTATATATTTTTTTTTCGCATGAAGTTGCTATTTCAAGTATTGCCGGACTTTAAGCATGCCTTTTCACGTACAAAACACTAAATTTTTCAGCATCAGTGAAACTTGCCGCAATTTGTAGCAAAACTATTCTCTCAAATGTCTTAGCTTTTACGAAATCTTTCGAGAATGCAAAGAAAAAAAGTTAAGAGAAGAAAGAAAAAGGCAGAGAACAATACACCTTAAGTTTCATAGAGAGACGTTAGGTTGTAGTATTGGAAGTGTGCCTTAGGTGTTTGTGTGAGAAAGCGGGAGGCTAGTGCAGAAGCATCCAGTGAAGGGGCGCATAGGAAAAAGGGGACAGGGGGAGCAAAAAAGGGGTAGATGAGGAGATGCTCTCATTATGCAAACGATGCAATTTCACGCCTAGCTGCTCGTGTCGAGACCATGGCATAAAAAGAGAAGAAAAACAGAAACGTGAGGACTGCTTGGTTTCAAAGAGGGATGCGGGACTCAAGGCGAGCTGAGTGCGGGCTTGGAGGGGACGCGCAGCAAGGGGCCCCTCAGGGTGGGATGTATGGCCACCAAGCTCTACTAACTAAATGCGCAAAGACATAAACAGGACAAAAAAGCAAAAATAAAATAATATAAAAAGAAAGTATCAGTGAATTAGGGACAAGTGAATTTGGAAGGTAAAGGATGAAGTTAGGAGGGGAGTTCAGGCAGGTTGGGGGTGGATGCGCCTTGTGGGTGGGGAGGCTCGGATCAAGATGCTTCTAATGGGTGACTGTGCGAGCGAGAGGTTGGGGTTAAGTGACGTAATGCCATGGCATAGATGAAAAAAGAAGAACTAAAAAAAGAAAAGAAAAAGAGAGCGAGAGAGACTGTCGCAAAGTCAAACGACTACATTTTGCTGAATGTGATGGCTTGAGCGAAGAGGGGTTGGAAGTGAGGGGTGGGCCATAATGAATCCGAAATGGCAACCCGAATCCCCATCATTTGTCGCATGGGCTTGGAACAATCTGCCAAGTCACCACCAGGTCGGCATCTATCACTTCTGGTTTCACAAATAAGGTCTCTATCCTCTCAGAGTCACCGTGTTTCTTCACAGAGCCGCTTTCGTTATTTTTTTTTCCTATTCTTCCCCTTGCCTTACTTTTCCTTTATCCATCCCATCTTCGCTGAAACAGGGACTTATTCCGTTTAATCCCTAATCAGGAATTATTCCGCCATAAAACTTTTCACCAGCAAGGTTCCATCCCCATCACAATGCGTGCCTGTTACTTTCTCATAAAAAAGACTATTAACCACTTTTAAGCGTAGTGTGTGGGTGTGTGTGCGTGCGCGCGTGCGGTGGTTTATTTTCCTTTTCGAACGCTGAATACGTTTTCTCCTCTAGCTTTCCAATCCATCTGCTCAGCGTGTCAGTGAATTTTTGGCAACCAGTATTTATAAAGATTTTTTAAATACCTGCAAATCTCATGATTTACCTACGCAGGTTGACAAATAACTTAAACATTTCAACAAAAGACGACAGCTTCGTACTTTACTTGCTTTATTCTTATACCGATATATGACAACGGTGCAGAAAACAGAACGTGTTGTAGACCAGCACCACAAATAAAGAGGGCTTAAATTTCCCCCTTTAAAAAGATTTTGACATCGAATACGCTTTAAACCATTTATTTATAGAAATGATACATCTAATTAAACAAAAGTCCAAACATTTTGGGCAACAAAAATCGTTTCAAAGATTGTTAAAAGTTGCGAAGTTTAATTCAGTAGCTTTTTGTATTTTTTGTTATAAACAGTACCCAGCGAAACCTTTCGAGCTTAAAGTTTTGAGACAGTTGTGATGAATTTTTTTAATTTAGTTTCCAAGACCTCAGATGCTGAAGTTACTCCGTGGTTTACAGAGAAATTTTAAAACAGAACGCGGACGTGATTTAGACAAGCGCTATAAATAAAGAGGGCTTAAAATATGTCCCTCTTTAAAAAGCTTTCTACTTCAGACAAGCTTTCAAACCGACTATTTCTTGAAGTGACACATCTAATTCAAATAAAGTCGAAAGCGTTTGAGCTTCAAAATCAAGTTCAAAAAGTTGTTAAAAGTTTAAATCAGTAGCTTTTTGTAGTTTTCGTTATAAATAACCAATAGCAAAACGTTTCGAGCTTCAAGTGTTGAGACAGTTATGATGAAACTTTCTGACCTTAATAACTTTGTTTTCGAGACTTCGATACTGGAGTTACTCCACGGTTTACAGATAAATTTTATGAGCTTCACGAATCATAAAACCACAGAAAAACTCAATAATTTTTGGTATATGTGATTAAGATATTGCAAGTTTATACATTGAGGATACTGCATTTTTTACAACAAAATACTTTCGAAATTAATATGGATATTAAAAAAATACTCACCTGTTGAAATCATTTCCGTTCTCTGTGGCTGAACTTCAATAGATGCACTATCTTTGCAAAATACATTATCCCTTCACCTAATTTTGATACCTTTTTATTTACAATATTTTGCAACGAAGTAACAGAACCTTTTCTGTAAATGCACTAGCATTAATGTTACTCTTGCTATCGAACAAATTATAACAATCCCTTGAAGTGATTGTTCTTTTATTACTGAGAAGTTTAGCCTTACTACCCATTCCAGTTTGTTCTAACAGGAAGTTGTATTTTTGCTACACCAAGTTCCCTTTACTGGATCAAGGATTCCGTGTGTGATAATGGACAGCTAGATAGATACAAAATACCAACGTTTCCTCGTAATCACGCAAAGTACAGCAATGGCACGCTCTGTTATGTAAAGCATTCGTAAAATTATAGTACACATACATCAAATGATGTTAAATTTGCTGGTAAGAAATTAAATACGTATGTCTCTAGCAGTATGTAACGGCTCAACAATGAACTCACCTGATCTGATAGATTGTACAGATGCTAAAAAATGACGCGTGCAGTGCATAAGATAATAATCATTATTCGCTATGGAGCTTATTTATGGGACATCATAGTCAGGGCCAGAGATGGAACTGGGTCACGGGTCAGCGGGTCAACGGGTCGACAATTTCTAGGGGGTTAAAGGTGTCGGGTCAAGGTGTTCCTGACGCGATTTCAATCCGGTTTTATTTCCGTATTGTTTTTGAAAAGCAAAATAATTTTTTTTTCAAATAAAAATGCGCACTGTAGAATTTGAGACAAAGGAATACACATTTTCTTGCACTAGAACCCTTATGAATCGTGAGACATTACTTTTCCTGATCCGAAACGACCACCATGAGCAACTTGTAGGGTTATAAGCAGTTTCGCGTCCCTACCTTATTACGGGACAGTGGTTTTACAAGGAAGGAACAGGTCCTTTGCCAGAGCCTCAGACTCTTTGGCCATCGGATGGCCATCTCTGCAGTATGGACATTCGGTTAAGTACTCTACTGTTTGTGAAAATTGCCACATCAAAGAAAAAATCGCGCTGTTCAAATTGAATTTATACCACAGATTCCTCATCTTACTGGAGATACCTGATTACATTTGTAGAGCTATACGAGATTTTTCAAAACTCGGTATCGTGTATAGCCACCTGGAGCAAAAATATATCAACAGCCTGTACACGGCGTGACATGGAATGGAAGAGGTTTGTCACATCGTCCTGGCAAAGAATAAGTTAAGGCTCAGCGAGACGTAAGTAGCGCCGCCATATTTTCAAGGAAAAATGCAGTGCACAGAAGCCAACATACAGGCCGATGCCGGAGCAGACAGAGCAGACTGCGTATGCGTATTTCTGTTGACTTCAATTCTTTGGGTAAAGAACAGTCAGCCGAGCTACTCACAGCACGTGATTGTTACGCTCTCGGTAGCATAATCACTTCGCAAATCGGATATGTTAGTTTTGTTACCCCAATCAGGTTAGTTAAGGCTTTTGTTTGTTCTTCAGTTTGTCAGAAATATTTTCAGTAATGCCAAATACTAGGGAATGTCTGCATTTTGTACGGATCCTTAGGCCTAACTGTAATATTTGCTGAAATTTAATTTAAATAGTAATACTAATGTTATTGCATATTTTTCTCACCAAAATAAGGGATGGGCGGGATATCAGAAAACAGCAACCATAACAACAAAAAACTGCTCTATGCAAATAGTCTTCAGATCGAAGGAAACCATCGTGGAATAAAAAAAAAAAAGCTTCACTGTCGTAGTCCCCCTAACGTGTTTTTGCTCCTGAATGTTAACTTTACCGCAGAACATATTATCTCTTAAGATGTGGTGGCGCTGTTGCCGCCTGATTTACGTTATCGCTATGAGAGTTTAACTTCTTTAAGCGTTAGATATTCCTTATGCGAGACCAGAGTTCATTTGTGGTGACTGGCGAAGACGCTTGACAGGCGGTCGCTTAGCTACCATGTCCAAGCAATATTCAGTGAGGGACATATCCGGCAAACGTGCAGGTCAGGTAACTGCTGTGCATGGAAGAGCTCTTTGACATTCCGGGCCACACGTGGCGAGCTTTGTCCTGCTGGACTATATAGCACCCGGGCAACTCTGAACGGTATAACCTCTGCCTCTAAAACATGCCTGATATATCGCTGAGGGTTGAGGTTCTCTCAATTCGTATCACGCCAGATTGCGGATTGAACCCAATGGCGCCCTAAACCATGACGTTTGGCGATGAGCCAGTGTGACGCTGCAAAACGTGCGCTTCAGGGTAACGTTCACCACGATGTCTTCGAATAGGTATGTGAACATTGTGGTGCATCAAGTTGAATCGTGGCTCTTTAGAAAACACGACCTGTTGGCCATCAGTTCAGTTCGAGACTCCATTACAGTCTGAGGCGTCTGTGGTTGAGGTTCAAAGAAACGCGCAGCAATGGGCTGCTAGTGACCTGTCCTCTCTTCGAAATGGACTAGGGATGGGCAAAAAACCTAGATGTTTTTGAATATCGATGTTTTGCCACCGATAATCGATGCTTTAACCTCGATGTTGCAGAAGCCGATACATCGAAAAAACATCCCGGTTTCGTGACCGATGTTTGGAACTGGTAGAGAATGTCTTCTACGAAAGGTAAATGCATTTCTTTTTGTTACATTCATAATTATAAAGAGGAAAGAAATATCACCTTCGTATCGGCTGTTTTTGTGATTCGTTGGCGAAAATCGAGATCTTTTACTCGATGGCATTTGAGCCGATGCATCGAAAAAAAAATCGAGGTTCCCACCGATACATCGAAAAAACATCGAGCGTTTTAAGAAATATTATTAGTTACTTGGGGTTGAATTGGTGAGAAATCACTATCATATTGAACAGAGATTTTACCCACCTATATATGCCCATTCGCTACTGCAGATCAGAAAAGTGTGAAATCTTCGGCTTGTTAGCAAGACATCATGGTTCACACCGATACATCGGAAAAACATTGAGGGTTACACCGATACAGCGGGCGTTTTAACAAATATTACGTTACTAAATGTTGCATTGTTGAGTATCTCTGTTACACTGAACGAAGATTTTACGAATCGATCGCCCATTCATTGCTGCAGATGGAAAAGTGCGAATTCTTCAGTTTATTAGCAAAACATCGAGGTTCCCACCGATGCATCGAAGAAACATCGAGATTTTCACGGTGCATCGAGCTTTTTAACAAATATTATGCTAATTTATGTTGGACTGGTGGGTATCACTGTTATATTAAAGAGAAATTTTACAAATCATTTGCCCATTTACTTGTGCAGGTTATAACGTAAATGTCTTTTCGTACTGCTACGTTATTTTAAAACATCACCATACGATGAAAGAGTTCCTAAATTAAACCTTAGCGGCCAGACGAAACATTTATACAGAAGTCAAACTTACGGAAATGATGCTTTATTTCTCCAGCACAGATATAGCACTTCACATAACAAATCAGTATCCACATTCCACATTAAACGCTCCACCACACCACGCTCCACACACCACATTAGCAACTGTTGTATAGTAGTTTATATCTCTCGTTCTTATCTCATAACAGGCATACGTCACATTCATTCTACCTCAATTATTTTGCCAACAGTATTCGTTTGAGAGAAAAGATATCACGTTAAGTGTGAAGTATAACTGAGGACAAACTCAAGATTTGCATAGGGAAAGAAACTGAAAAGGAAAGTTAATTTAGAATGTACGTCACAAGGTAGAAACGTGCGAGTTTTCAGTTTATTAGCAAAACATCGAGGTTTTCACCGAAGCATAATAGAGGTTTCCACTAATGCATCGAGCATTTTAATAAATATTGTTACTTGCCCGATGTTATTGGTGAGTAATCACTGTTATATTGAACAGAGATTTTGCACATCTATTGCGTATTTACTGCTGCAGATTGAAAACAATGAACTTTTCGGCTTATTAGCAAAAACATCAAGGTTTTCAGCGATACTATCGATGCATCGGTGTTTGGGGAATGAGTAACCACCGACATCGGATCATAGATGTTACCCATCGATTTACCCACCCCTAAAGTGGACATAGCCTGACCTGTGATGGTGCTCCACTGCTGCAACTAACACCCTGGTGGATGTCGCTGTGCGATCGGTCACTGTTGTGAAATAGAGGTGTCTGTCCTACCGTGCAGTCGTGCAATTTGTCGGTTCATTTCCCGGATTTCTGTGCGTCCGAACTTTATCTGTCCACTGACTGGCGTTTCTTTCCGTACGTGTGACAATTTCACGGTAAGAAAATCTCTCTCATCCCAACAATCCTTTCTCGCTCAAAGTCCGTCAATTGTTCATAATGCGACCTTCTTCGGCAACGGGGCATAGTGTGACACAAAAAACACCCTTTCGACTCAATCTCGGCTCTTCACTGATTGCGACATCTCGTTTGAGCCAGCTCTTTGTACCCAATACCGGACAGTAGGGTGCCGCTCTGAAACCTCATGCGCATTTTCACTGACATTTTATCATTTGCATATCCCAACCTGTTGTAGCCTACATATCCTGTAAGTTTGGAGGGATTACCAGCAGTCCTTCATAGTGTTGCAATTTTCACAAACAGTAGTGTATGTTTGCATATGAAACACATTTTTTTTTCGCTTTTTTCATACATGATCATCTAAACAAATTCTTTTGCCGTGCTTTATTTTTCCAGGGAATCATGAAAAGTACATTAGCGCTGCTAAGCCTAAAAAAAATAGTACCTTAGCGCCGCAGTAAGCGGCGCTAAGGTACAATTTTCTTCCGCTAAGTGTGCTGAGGCACTTTTTGTTGTTACCTCAAAATAAAAGCAGAGCAAAGTAATTTATTTCGATTATCATGTACCAAATTTCTTTGTTCTGCTAAAGGAATTTGTTATATATCATCTTCATTAGTGTTATGTCTTTTGATAGGTCCAACGGTAACTCAACAAGTTCTCTTCCTCCAGTTTTCTGTGTCCATTGTTTCATCCTTCAATACTTAATAGCTTCATGTGCCCAGGATATCATCAAGCATCATTAGTCATCTCCTTCCTCTTGGTCGCTTTCCTTCAATTTTCCCTTCTATCATTCTTTTCAATAAGCTGTCTCCTCTTAACACATGTCCTATGCAGTTATATATTTTTTTCTTATGGACTTTAGAATATTCCTTTCTTCCTCAATTCTTTGCAACATTTCATCATTGGTAATTTTTTCAATCCACTTTATTTTTTCCATTCTTCTCCATAACCACATCTCAAAAGCCTCCGACATTTTAGCTTCTTTCTTTCCCATTGTCCACGTTTCTACCCCATATAAAGTTATACGCCAAATACAGTACTTCATAAGCCTTTCCTTTACATTTTTATTCATTTTATTACTAAACAAATTTTTCTTGTCATAAATGCATATTTTGTCACATTTTTCATTTTCTTGAATTAGGTTACCGAGGTATTTGAAGAGTCTCACTTGCTCTACATTATGTCCATTCATCATCACCTCAACGTTTTCTGGTCTCCTAGAGACTACTCAGGGTAAGAAACTTGCTGTTAATGCACGATGTTCAAACTTGCTGAATGGTTCCAGTTATAGGCAAACTTTAATAACTAAAACACACACAAGTTAAAATATATTTACATGGTTAAAATAACATGAGTACTTTCGTGCTCGCTACGAGCACATCATCAGAAGAAAGACCAAGTTGGCGTTCCAGAAACACATTTATATATGGGTGCCGTTGCCAAACGTTCTCAAAGAGGAAAGAAATTCAAGAACGTTCACTTGCTTTAACGTAATATGAGAAAATAGAGGCCTATAGAGTTCCATTAATGATGGACGGAGTCTGCGATGTTAGAAGTAGGAACCGGAATCGAGGACATACTCTCATCGTTTTTTGTTTTATTTGTGTTAATTTTCATACCATATTTTATGCATACACTTTCAAATTTTTGCATTAAATGCTGTAGTTCATCTTCAGTATTAGCTAATATTGCTTGGTCATCTGGAAATCTAATAACTTGTATTTTTCTTCCTCCAATAGTGATTCGTCTTTTCTCTTCATCAAATGCTTTCTTCATAATTTCTTCTGCAAAAATATTGAAGCGCGTTGGTGACAGACAGTATCCTTGTCTTACACCCCTGCCAATCCCACATTTTTTACTTTTCCCTACTTTTGTCTTTATTATGGCGGTCTGGTATATATATTCTGTGCTAAAAGAATTAATATTTATTTTAAAATAGTGCCTTAGTGATGCATAAGCCCCTTATTCATCACTGAATTCAGGTTCAATGACGTTACCTTTTGATTTACGGTTGAGTAACTGACAAAATAGTGATAACTTTTTAAACTTTGATAGGCGTTTATATATGAAAATTCCTTTTTTTTTTTTTTTTTTTGGACTTTTTGTATTGCCTTTTACTGTCACTGAACAACTCCAAAACAACTTTGATATTGTTCTTTTTATATGAATGTTCCCAAGTAGCACACTGACATTGGCCAACGGTTAGCCCAAAGATATTTTTTCCGTCGGCAGCGTTGGGCGAAGGTTGCGTTGTTTATCGAAGATTGGCCAAACGGATTTTCCAACCACACATGACCAACCATTTATCAACAAATGACCACTTAACGGTTGTCGGATGGTTGTCCGATAGTTGTCTAACAACACATGACCAACCATGCTTGTCCAACAACACATGATCACATTGGAAAACTGTTTGCAACAGCTTTCCAATGTGGGTCCAACCGTTGAACCAACACATATCCAATTGTTGGCCGCCGAGTCGCCTCGTCGTTGGGCCGACCGTTGAAAGCCCACGGTTGGTCTAACATAATATTGCTACCTGGGTTGTCCCCATATATAACCCCAAAATAGTTTTGATATTGTTTTTTTCATTTTTCTTTAATTTAAGTATCTAGTTTACATACAAATTATTGAATATACTGTAGTGAGCCACAAAATGATAAAATTTAATCTGCTTTTTCATGAATGCGTAAAAGATTAAAGTGGTTGTAAAATCATTTGAAATCTGCAAATCCCGGTATCTACATGGAGGATTGGAAACTAACAAAATCATAAAAGTATCTTTTTAAGGGCCTGGCTCCAAAAACTTAAAGAAGTATTAATAAATATAAAAAGTTCTATCGAAAAGGATTTTGTTTTAATTTCCTAAACTGCCGGGGCCCTGTGAAGGCGAGACCGGCCTGGTTGCCTGGATGGTCCAGACGGCCCTGCATTTAAGATAACTGAAAGCTAGATTTTATTGTAACTCTTTTAATCAGAAGCTTTCAATGCCAGCTTTTCAAAAAATGTCTAGGACGAATGACGTGAAATAATCTCAGCTACTGTAAAATAATCTGCAAGATCTCCAAAATCAGTTAATGCACATGATATGGGTAAAAAGTATCAGTCTGTTCGTCCCCAACAATTATCGTCTAGAACTACTTAGCGCAATAACGGACGAATGGACAGACGAACTCCGAATATCTGATTTCTTTCCCAAACCGCAGATGGGCAGCTCCAAACAAAGATCGATTGAAGATGATCAGTTCCTAGAATCGTCCAGCTGATATCGAATAATCGGGTTTCCTAGGCCCTGGCGAGCGAAACAAACTTTTGTTCCTGGAATGATCACAATTAACGCTGAAAGTCATGTTATGGTGGGAACGCACGGAGTGGAGGGGGTGGGTGGGCATCAGAGAAGACGTAACGGGAAGAATGTAGATGCACGGGGGGGAGGAAGTGATGAGCTTCTCTGTGACTCTTTCGCGTGACGCTTAACGGACTACGGATTCGGGCGGGGCCGAGTTGAGCTTAACAAACACCGCTAAGCACCGCTACCTGCCCATTATACAGCTACAAAAGGACCGATAGTCAGGGGGTGAGAGATAGGGGGACACGCTGTTATTTCATTTGCGCTTTTCCCTCCTCCACCCATGCGCCTCCATGCTCCTTCCGCCACGTGACCAGTGTACGCCATGCTGACATGCGAATGTGACGTCACTCAGTTGTTCTGTGGGTAACCTTTTTTTTTTTTTTATTATTTTTCCTACAACGCATTGTGGGTTAGCATGGGTACATATCCTCCACGTTTGATTGGTTATTGATCACGAAACAGACCGCATTCCTAGAGCTGAGCTACATTGTCAGTTAAATACAACTAAGGTTTTAGCTTTTATCTATTACATCCCTCCCACAAATGAATGGTGAATGCTGATGTTTAAAGTTGCAAAAGAATGTGGGACAACAGAAGAGTTACAAACATAGTTCTTTTTTTACAAGATAATATTTTACATTTTATAATGATTTCATATACAAAGAAAACTAATTTAATTTTCAGACATAGGGATATTTTAGGTGGAAAAAAAAATGCTAAACTGCAACTGGAATATGATTTTCTCTACTTGCTCAAATGTTGGCTAAAATACAAAATTTAGCCATTGTGTTACCAATAAAAGGTAAAAGTTATACCTTGTTTGCAAGAAAGCATTTGAAAACCATTCATCGTCCAAAAATAGTTAATATGTAGTAGCACAAATATGAAATATACAGATTCAGGGGAAATTCCACATATAGCTGGACAAACGATGTTTTTCAAATTAAACTGATCTTTCTTGAGTATAGTTATTTATTCCATATAGCAGCGCAATCAGTGGGGGTGACCTAGGGGCCGGGACCCACCCCATGAGGATCAGGGTGATTCATAAAGAAGTCTATAGTTTCAACGCACTGCAAAACAAGAACAATGTACCTGTAACAAAATTGTAGGGGAATGTTTCAAGTTTTTTTAGAGACAGTCACAGATGTTCTATGTGTGCACCCTTAGTCACACGACACACATCGAGCCGGTAATCCATTTACACCAAAACGCGAGGTAAGATATCTGAATCCAGTGCGGTGATAGTAGCTGTGATACGCTGTTTCAGCTCCGCTAGATCAACAGGAAGGGGAGGGACGAATACATTGTCCTTTACGTACCCCCACAGGAAAAAGTCACAATGTGTTAAGTTAGGACTTCTAGGTAGCCATTGGGTCAGTGGCATTTTGTAGTCCGCGGTTCGTCCAATCCATCGATGAGGAAGATGTTCATTGAGATAATGTCGCACGTCGCCTAACCAGTGCGGTGGTGCACCATCCTTTTGGAGAATAAAGTTGTCACTGTCGTCCTGCAACTGTGGCATCAACCAAAGACTTAACATATCCAGAAAAGTCTCCCGTGACAGTTTTCTCGTGAAAAAGAAAGGGCCGTACACTTTCTACAAGTCGTCCAGGACTTTTAAGTTTGCACAAACAGCCCGTAGTTTCAAATAGTTTATGCCAATCGTAGATAGATTTTCTGGTTGGAGGTTCTTTTTCGAATCGTGATCGGAAATGCCGTTGCACAACAGTTACAGATTCCGTTTTGCTCAATTCAAGTACACAAAATGCCTTCTCCACTGCAGACGCTGCCATTTTGAATGACTAGTCACGTGACACGCGCGCTGTTGCCTACATCACTTCTCTCAGTAGCGGCACACAACCTTTATGAGGATATCTACCTAACGGTTAGCAGTTGTGGTCCGTGTCTCCAACCGTTACTGTTTCACAGCATCTGGAAACTGTATACTTCTTTATGAATCACCCTGTATTATCACTTCGTCTTTCGTCCTTTATTATTGACTGTTTATTTTAAAATATATTTGTATATGCTTTTAAGTATATATTTTAGAAAATTAGAAATGCATTTTAATATGGGAGAAATATTTTTATCGCTTCCCAGTATTGTGCGAGATGTTTTATCCGGTGTATTTGTATTTGCATCTCCATGATTTTGGTCCACCCCTAAAAAGAAATCCTCGGTACGCCACTGATTCTATAGACGAATTAAAACAACTATTTTGTTTTTCAAAAGTTTCTGTAGTCAGCATGAACATATCCTTTGAAAGTTTCTTTCGCGAACAGAAAGGTAAGTGTCATGGATTTTTTCAAAAATCCACGACACTTGACCAGAATCCTCCCGCAACCGGTCGCTTCCCTGAGACAGAAATTAAAAGACCTATTGCACTAGATCCTTCTGCCGCATCTCATTTCTACCAGGATTTTATTAGAGTGCAGAAACAGCTTTCGGGTTAGTCTTCAATCTGCACTCACAAGACTGAACTTGGGATCTCAGATGAAATTGGTACAGACTGGAGTCGCAAGAATGCAAGCTCTGAATCTCAGATGAAATGATAATCTTTCGAGAATCTAATATGGGAGGAGTCTTAGGGCAATCCACGAGATTTTAATTTTAAACATAATATTCCAATGAGCCTATGCTGAATAGCAGAAAACGTCGTAAGTTCCCCAAGATAGTGCTTTGAGCACTTCATTTCCAAATCAGAAGTTTCACTCTACTTACGACAATGCCACGAAATTAAAAAAAAAATGCATGAACGTTTCCAATTTACACACGCTTTTTGTATTCATTAAACACACGCATTTAGCAAATCATGTAGAAATAGAGGGTTCAATCTTTCTTTCTGTAACTGTATTTATATTTCATAGACTATACATTGAAAAACAGTCATTGAAGGATTATAACGATTCAATCAAGGTATAAATATCAAATTGAAAAAAATATACAAAACGAAACTTAATAAAATTTCTAATACAACATAAATATCATTTGACACTGTCGATACATTGATTTAGTTTCCTTTTAATTTTTTTCCCCATAGCTTTCCACAGGGAAAAATATTTAAAATTCACACTATGTTGTGTTATGTTATAAAATGAACAGAAAGGGAAAGCAAATATACTTAATTAAAAACCTAGAAATTTGTTTTGTTTCATTGATTTGTTTTTTTAATTTATTTTTTACTTTTTGTAAAATGTATTAATTTTCTAAATCAAAATTCATTTTTAACAGTATTGCTGTTGTTTCCCCATATAATTTTATCCGACACTGTGACCCACACTTGAATCGTGTACAAGAACTAGGTGGCCGGAACAGATACTACTATATGAACAACGCCTCATAACAGTGCTATTTTTTTTTTTTTATATTTAACCATATACACCATTCATTTAAATTCAAATAATACTTCTTTTTTCCTGCATTTACAGCACTGCAGTAAAATGAGCTTTAGGATTCTTCATAACGGATACAAATTTAGCACCCATAATAAAGAACCCTGTGCAAATTTTTCATAGGAATATAATGTTGTTGTTTTCTTCTTACTTTTATTGATTACAGTTTCACTCTTTTCTGATGTCTAACAAGATGCCAGCAATAGAAAAATATATTCTAGGTCAACATTTCTCTTTCTCCAACACGACCTACATAATGTGAATAATCAAATAATGCTGGCGAGATTGTCAAACAAAATTTTATCGGGTTAGATGTAAAATTTTGAAACTGAATAATTTCGGTATAATGCAGGAACTGCCCAAACTGAGAAACAGGATGACAACTTGACGAACCTTCTGCTTTCCCTAACGTATCGTTAAGTTGAAAAAAAAAAAAAAAAACTACATTTTACTTATATAAGCATACGTGTGGCTTACGGATTAAATCTTCTAACACCTTCAGTGATCAAAGTTTTGTCTTCGTGTAAGTGGATCTTTTCGGAAGGTTTGACTTATTTTCCTCTTACCTGTAGAAAAATCTTCTCTGCACCTTTCACTTATCTTTCTCCTCTGAATATTACTTTCGGCAGATTCCAATTATCTCTGGTTATAGCAAAATCTT
The DNA here is from genome assembly GCA_039090855.1 of Macrothele yani. Classification (NCBI taxonomy): domain Eukaryota; kingdom Metazoa; phylum Arthropoda; class Arachnida; order Araneae; family Macrothelidae; genus Macrothele; species Macrothele yani. Next base: position 85,020,165 of record CM077003.1, on the reverse strand, counting down.
TGCGGCCAATCGTCCTTTCCTGTAGAAGAACCCTTTCGGAATTTCTACAACACAAAGAATGTGCGGTGCTGTCTTTGAATATATAGGATTGGCTAGCAAGGCAGAAATACTTGTAGCTCAGTTACAGAAAACAAAGGGCATACCACTAACGTCAATAGAAAATGGCTACACATTATTAACACTTCTCTGTGGCCATCCTTCTCTCCGGACATTCAACATTTTTAGAAATTAGCACATCATCTGCACACTGTAAAAAATAAATGGTGTAAATTCACGGAAAATTTCTGAAAATAACGTGCAGCAAAGTTGCTGGTAACTGTCCGTCGTTTAACGGAATTTTCGTTTTTAAAAGTTCCCGTTTTTTTTTTGTTTTTTGTTTTTTTTTAACTGCCGTACTTTCACAGATTTTCCTTAGTCAGTAATTCCGTTCATTTCAGAAAGGTCAATTTCAAGTTTTTCCGTACATTTAGATTGAAATTTCGCAAAACCCAATACGTGAGTATTTCAGCCCTTACGCGAGGAAATCCTTTTGCGCCGGAAGTCAGATCACATCAGATCGTATGTAGAGGATTTCAGGAAGGAAATGTCTGACCCCAGGTCTTAAATAACCCTTAGAAATAGGAAGCTAGGAGATTTGGGCTAGAGTGCCCGATAGAAAAGTGACACGGAAGGGAAGTAGAAAGTGGGGGAAGACGTCCTTATTTATTACCGGGGGCCGGAACCCGGGGTCCGACGGCTTAACGTGCCCATCCGACGTAGGGCGGATATTTAGTGGTTCGAGCGTTCGTACTAACCCAGGATCGAACCTGGCGTTTATCCGTGGCAGTCACGAACGTTGACCACTAGGCCATCCACGGCCCGCCGGTAATCAGGATCGAACCCAAGCCGTTTAGATTGAAGCTGCGCACCTTAACCACTCAGCCAGAATGCAACAGGAACCAGGGTCACGTTCAAGGTAAAACTTAATTTCGTGATGGTATTTTTTTTTTTTTTTTCATTAAGGTGGACGTCAAGTAATTTTGCTTCCTATACTTCCAATGGAAAAACTTCTGTACACATTTTCTTCACAATTAATGCGTTCCCGAGGATGAAAATTTTAACATCGATTAAAATAGCTTCATTTTATAACTTAGAGTACTAAATATTTTCTAAAACATAGCCATAATTATGTAATCCAACATTTGTTTGTCTACTGACGTCATCAAAGTACAGGTCGCGCCATCTTTTCTCTGGTTTCAACACCACCAAAGGAAAAGTTACTGATTTTTAATATAATTATGGTTATGTTTTAGAAAATATTAAGTATTCCAAATTATAATATAAAGTTATTTTAATCGATGTCCAAATTTTCATCCTTGGGAACACAATAATTGTGAAGGAAATGTGTACAAAAGTTTTTTCATTGGAAGTATGGGAAGCAAAATTACTTGACGTCCACCTTAATGCGAGGGATTTAGTCATTTTAATTTCTATTAGAGGTTGTTATTTTTTGAACACGCTTTTAATAATTTTATTTTTTCTGTACGAGGTCTTATTACAAATTACGTATTTTCTTCATCGTGATTTATCGAAGCAACAGAATGATTTGGAGTTGGAGATTTTTTTTCAACTGAAAATAACTTTCAATTATAATATTATTTCACAAAACTTCTAAATATAAAATTTATAGCTATATAGCTTTTATCTTAATGATTCCACAGACTGATACATAGGCATCGTACAATCACCTGTGTAATAAATTAAGTACCTGGTTTCTTACGGTAACACAATATATAATAGCTGGTGCACAAAATATGAGAAAGGAGAAGAAATATCATGTGACACAATAATAAAAATCATGCGATGTAATATCCACAATATCTGATCTCCGTATAGAACTTCAAAATGAAATACTTCGATAGACTATGAAAATTTTACAGCTAATCAAACCCCAAGTATTCCCGTGAATCTCTCCTATTACCAGAATTTTTTTGTCATATAGACACGGAAAAGGTGAAAGGGAGTTTTTCCGTTAATACAGGGTGATTCAGAACTCATGGGACAAACTTTAAGGGGTGGTAGAGCACACTGCAACAAACATTTTTTCTATAGGAATGTATGGGCGCAAGTGACGCGTTGAGGCACAAACACAAGAAATGGACATGAAAGTAAACATAAATTGTGTACTTACAGCATCGTTGACAAGTGCTTCTTTACAGCAGTGTTTACAATAATTGCTCAAAATTGTGTCCACCAACAGTAATACACGCGTGGCAGTGTCGACGTACCAAGAACGATTATCTGTGAATGCGTGGGCGGGTATTGTGAACGACTTCCTGCTTGGCCCATATCTACTACCAACACGACTCGATGGCAGATGTTATCGTATTTTTCTGGAAGAGGTTTTACCAGAATTGCTTCAAGATGTACCACAGGTCGTCCGACAAAGACTGTGGTTTCAGCATGATGGTGCGCCAGCCCATTTCAGCATTAATGTGCGCAATTACCTGGATGCCACTTTTGGGGCGCGATGGATTGGCGGTGGTGGACCAGTCCGTTGGCCACCCCGATCGCCAGATTTATCGAGCCTCCATTACTTCTTATGGGGACATCTGAAGGCCCTCGTTTACGAGACTCCAGTTGACTTTTGAGGACCTCGTCACTCGAACATCCGTTGCGGCTGCACGTGTGCGAGAAATACCTGGCATCTTTGAAACTGTACGCCAATCACTCCGTTGACGCTGCCACGCATGTATTACTGTTGGTGGACGCAATTTTGAGCAATTGCTGTAAAGAAGCACTTGTCAACGATGCTAAGTAAACAATTTATGTTTCTTTTTGTGTCTATTTCTTGTGTTTGTGCCTTAACGTGTCACTTGCGCCCATACATTCCTATGCAAAAAAATGTTTGCTGCAGTGTGCTCTACCACCTCTTAAAGTTTGTCCCATGAGTTCTGAATCAACCTGTATAAGAAAGGAATTGCGGAAAAGTTTCTGAAAATTCAGAATTTTCCGTTAACACATCTTGACAACAATAATGTACCGTCAATATCAGAAATAAATTGCGATAAGGTTTCTGAAAATTCAGAATTTTTCTGGTGTACGAAAAATTCGTGAAATTCAGCAAAATTTCGGATTATCCGAAATTTCGCTATAAATAAAATATATAATAGGGAGGAAGCATTATAGATAGGGAGGAAGCGAAAATAGTGAGGGAGCTGGTGAGCTATCAATTCACGGAAAATAGAAATACATTGTATGTACTACTCAAAGTCATGGGACAATCTAACACAGTTGTTATTAAGGAAGTCATGGGAAAAGTTATGGCCGAGTCTAACTTCTACAATTGAACGTTAACAGGACGAAACGAACAGAAACGACGTTCTTCAGCTTATGAAACAGATCCCAGGCTGTAAGGAAGAAATGAAAAATGCTGTAATTGAGTGACACTGAAGATCATCAAGTCTAGACCGATAATGAAATCATTTCCCTGGTACAGAATAAATCTGAAGACGACTCTGACTCTGAAGTAGGCGATGGGACAGATGGCTTTACAGAACAACTTGTATCACATTCAGATGCTGCAAATATGCACTAGAACTGGCATTTCGCTATGTAGAACAGCATGCTGACGCTATACCAACAGACCTCATGTTCATGAGACGCAGGCATAATATTGCTTCATCATCAAGATTCACATAAATTCGCCAGGCAAAGCTGACAGATTTCTTCAACCCAGAGAACCATTAAACGTATGTATTAATCCCTTTATTAAAAAGTACATTTTTTTCACAATGCTTTCATTTTATTCTTTTTTTACATACAGTATGCACATTGTGTTCATATTACGTACTGTATATATAGTACATTTCATTCATTTTGGGTTCATGTATGTTTCATTCGGTGCCAACAGTGAATGTACATTATGTAATTATGTTCTGTATTCGTGTTTTATGCACTACTGTATTTTGAAACCGTAATAAAACTACGTGTACTACATATTTTCAGTTTCTAATATTGAATTTTTTTCTTCTTTATCTAGCCTAATTTTGACTTTTCCAATTTCGGTTCGGATTAGCGGGGTTCTACTGTAATGTCCTACAATGATTCGAAGGAAATCGGCTCTTACTACATAGTAGGTTTTCTTTTTATAGTGTTATCACACGTGGAAGCGATCTGCAATAAAAATATAAAATGAATAAAATCTGCATAACTTCGATCAGATTTACTCAGCTTTTCAATCCAAAAAAAAACCAAAACATTCTGAAAATAGAATTGAGAAACAATCGTGCTCGTGCAGATTTTTTGATTTCTTATACCACCCACAACGAATGGGAATCACAACTGTGTGGAAAAAATATATTGTGTGGGTGTGTAAACAGGAATTAAAAAAAATACGGGAAAAGAAGAGCTTCAGGAAATGCAAACGGAAGTGCTTTGGGGAAGTTGATAGGCAAAGCTGCAGTGTGAGATGCGGAAGGAAAGAGAGAGAGAGAAAGAGTCAAGGATACCAGCATCCCTATCATCATCAGCATCATCTCCTTTTGCTTCAAATGATCCGTTAATTAAAAGCTCACAGAGACCACGAAGAAAAAAATTCAACTGCTGTTTATTTTTCTTTCCGCCGAGACCGACAATTAAAAGAAAATCAAGAAAAGGCAACACAGAAAAAAAGATGGAAGAAAAAAAAAGTTGTCAGGAAAACTGTTTGACTTATCTGCACATGCAAAGAAAGTTTAATTTGTTCAAGTCGGTTTAAATTAAAAGAATATTTCCTGTGCGCAGTTAAATTTTCAAGAGAAAACCTCGATTTATTTCACAAGCTTCAGACCGATCAGAGATGCACTCATAAGGTGTCTCCGAAAGTAAATAACGCATTAATTTTATAAATTTATACAGTTAAGGTTTGAATAACCTCACTTTCTATAGTGAAAATGCTTCGACTAATTACTGCTTGAAGATAACATTTCACCAAACACCACAATTGCAATAATTTCTTTTTTATATTTTTTCATTTCTACGGAGTATTAATCATTGAAAGACGCAGTGAAGCAGTTTCTATACATAAAAGGGAACTATAAAGTGTTCTCTGACACAGAAAGGGAAGTTTCAAAAGGCTTTCTTGAAACAGAAAAAAAATTTTTGAAGGGTTTTCTGTTACAAAAGGAGGATGAAAATTGTAACTACTTTTACGGCACGATGAGAACGACAAACGTGGTGAGCATCACAATTCAAGAAGAAAAAGGCATCATCTCACCCAATCTTTGATTTTCAAAACTACCAGGCAATAAATATGTTATGAGACAAATAAAAATCACTATCGCCGTGTAACGTATAACTCTAATTTAATCTTCCTTTTGAGTTTCTGTGTTCTTATAAAACTTCAGTTTCTTTTTGTTGAACTTTTTCTGACTTAACGACACATTATTTCTCCCGACGAGTTGTCAAAGTTGGCAGTGAGTCATATGTCAATGTAACTAGGCGTAAGTGAGGTAAGAGAGAGTAGAGCGAGCTACGAGCGAACAACACGGCTACGATTTATTTCAAGCTTGTAAGAGAAGATTTACGAGCAGATTGGTTGTAAGAAGTTAGGAACAGATATACGCTGATAACGAATTGTTAATCGAGAGCGAGGAAGCGTCTTGACAATTGTACCTTGTCGAATTAAGGAGTTAGTAGTTTCAAGTGCTTGTTGGTGTTATTGCGAAGTTAATCACCTTCAACGCTGTTCTTCATTAATGTGCCAATTTGAGGAAGAAAATTTGGAACATCGAAATTGTAAGTAATCGGTTGAATCTTTGATTCGAAATCGTTTTTATCCAATTTTATTCAAGCTTATGGTTAAGCGTGATGTATTGCAGCTTAGAAGTTCTACGAGCAACTAGTTGGAGTAAACCGTAAGGGTTCAAAAAATGACATTTAAGTCTCTGTAAGAGACAGGTTAAAGCATCGTCCTTACAGAGCTTAGTCCTTACATTTTCACAGAGATCAATCCTTACAGTTTTATAGCGAGAGAAAAGAAAATCCATTCAGTATGGAATAAAATTACATACATGCAAAAGAAAATGTAATAAATAACCTTGAATAAAGTAACGAATTAATTTTTCATCATGTCTGCGGTATGAGACTCATAATGGAAATTAGTCTCCCACCTAACTGAATGGTCAGAGGCGCGGGCTTTTGGATAGTCGTTCGAGTTGGGCCCTGGTTCAAGACCCGAGGGGGCGTCAGTGGTGCGTGTGTCCTACGTCTCTGGCCCTCTCCCCTGCATGGAGACAGTGGCCCCAAATTAAAAAATGCGTCTGCTTATACAGCTTTTGACGCTCACGGGGGTCGTTAAACGATGAAGAAAAAAAAAGTAAAATCTGCAACTTGCAGTAGTCACCGAGTAATATTTTTTTCACATAGAATACTTAATGCAAAATGGTGACATTCCTACTGTTCGGAAGGGTTGTAAGCTTTCCAGGAAATTTTTTATTCGAGTCTTTTTTTTCTTTTCTTTTTTTTTTTTTTTGATTGGAGGTTTAACGACCACCGTATGGGCTATAAGCAGTCGCCCGTTCCTAATTTAGGGTCACTAGTTCCAGGGAAGGGAGAGAGCCAGTGCTGTAAGACAAACACAACATCCATGCCACACCGAGATTCCAGCCCGGACCCATCTCGGACGAATAATCAGAAGCCATGGCTTAGACCACTCCCCCACCGGCTATTCGAGTCAACGTTTTTCATATATTAAAAATAAAGAAACGTTTCTTCCTTTTATGACTAACATCCATAGTCAGATGCTTTAAGTGAGAACAATCAATATATTTTTTGTGTGATGGTAGAAATTTTATTTATTTATTGTCCCTTATTTTTCTGATTTTTTAAGAGAGACAGATAAATTTGTGTTGAATTCTATATATACAGTGTATATATACATGTACGGTTCTATAAAGGATGTACATATGATGACATAAATATATACACGGTCGAGTCACAATATTGTGACCACCAGCTAATATCCAGAGTAATCGCCGTGTGCAGCGCAGACAGAAGCTACACGATCTGGCAGTGACTCAATAAGGTGCTGGAAGGGGTTAACAGTTATGTGGAGCCATGATGACTGCAGTGCATCTGACAGCTGCTGGAGGGTGCGTGGTGGAGGATCCATAGAGTAAACAACACGATCGAGGTGGTCCCACAGATGCTCAGTTGGGTTTTAGTCTGGGGAATTAGGGGGACAGGGAAGTACTTTCAAGTCTTCATTGTGCTCTTCCAAAACTCTCAGACATTTCTAGCTGTGTGGCACGTCGCATTGTCGTGCTGAAAGATCCCATCGGCCCAGGGAAGACAATCAGCATGTATGGGTGTACGTGGTCTTCAAGGATAGATTCAAAACGAATTCGGTCCATAGTGCCCATCACAGGTATAAGTGGACCCAGGGAATGCCACGAAAACATTCCCCAGACCATAACGCTGCCCTCACCAGCTTGTGTTCTTCCAGCAATGGTTGAAGAGTGTTTGTTCTCCGATGTTTCTCGCCTTATACGCCTACGGACACATATATATATATATAATTAACACCAAACTTTGCAACTAACAAAAAATGTTTTAAAAAAATTTTAAATCGAAACTTTCTGCATTCCTGCTTGTTTTCCCCTGCTCGCTTGAGTTGGTGTTTTTCTCTTAATTTTGCCTCCTGTTGAAATTGCTTCTTCTTCTGGTAAGCATATATATATATATATACTGACGGAAAAAAATCCCAACACCAAGAAGGGGTTGTGTTAGATAAACGACAGTTGGCAGGCGGTGAGAGTACATCTGTAAGATGACGTCTATGCAAATTTCGCGCTCGGCGCATACGTGTGGCGCTAGTAGCGCCCCTCGGAACATGCAAAGCAGGTTTGCTGTAAATACGCGCTGTAACGTTCGTGAGCGTTAGTTATCGTTGAGATTCGACGCAGTGTGTTGATGTTAGTCAAGAATGCCTTTAAGACGACGAAGTAGCCATTATCAACAGCTCGCGGAGTTTGAACGAGGTCGTGTAATAGGGCTACGAGAAGGTGGATTTTCTTTCCGCAATATCGCAGAACGACTTGGCAGGAATGTAGCCACTGTGCATGATTGTTGGCAGCGGTGGTCAAGGGAAGGTACTACCTCAAGAAGACCGGGTCCGGCTGGCCACGTGGCACTACTGAGAGGGAAGACCGCCATGTACGGCGTATGGCCGTGGTGCATCGTACCGCGTCTGTGGCAGCAATTCGAGCTGCAGTTGCCACCACAGTGACACAACGAACTGTTACAAATCGGTTATTTGAAGGACAGCTCCGAGCCAGACGCCCTGTAGCGTGCATTCCACTTACTCCAAACCACTGCTGCTTGCGACGTCAGTGGTGTCAAGCTAGAGCTCATTGGAGGACGGAGTGGAGATCTGTTGTGTTTTCTGATGAAAGCTGGCTCTGCCTGGGTGACAGTGATGGCCGTGTGTTGGTTAAAAGGAGGCCAGTTGAGCGCCTGCAACCAACCTGTCTGCGGACGAGACACACTGGACCTACACATGGAGTTATGGTCTGGGGAGCAATTTCCTATGACAGCAGGATCACTCTCGTGGTTATCCCACGCACCCTGACGGCACAGTTGTGCGTCGGTCTGGTGATTCAACCTATTGTGCTGCCATTCATGAAAAGCATTCCAGGGGTGTTTTCCAACAGGATAACGCTCGCCCGCATACCGCTGTTGTAACCCAACATGCTCTACAGAGTGTCGACATGTTGCCGTGGCCTGCTAGATCACCAGGTCTTCCACCAATCGAGCACGTATGGGACATCATTGGACGACAACTCCAGCGTCACCCCCAACTAGCATTAACCGTCCCTGTATTGACCGACCAAGTGCAACAGGCATGGAACTCCATCCCACAAACTGACATCCAGCACCTGTACGACACAATGCATGAACGTTTGCGTGCTTGCATTCAACATTCTGGAGGTTACACTGGTTATTAATGTACCAGCATTTCACATTTAAAATGGCTCTTCTCGCGCTTACAATAAGCTGTGATCTTGATACCTTAATCGATTAAATATGTTACCTATACAAATGTATTGCCGCCATTTCATTCCTCTACAACTATTTTTTCGTGGTGTTGGGATTTTTTTCCGTCAGTGTATATATATGTATAAGTGTAAAAAAACTTCAGGAACAAACAAATGTTTGTTTGTTTTCTTTCTTGCTATATATATTTATATATATATTGGTGTATATTCAATCAAATGATATTTAAAAATCGCATTCTGTAAAAATAATAACTCCGTTTGGGAGAAGTGAAAGCATAGCAATAAATGTGCCAAGTTTCACATACAAGATCTGAAGAGGGAAAGCTGAAATAACCACGCAGGGTGAAATTTAACATTTACAGAAAATTATGCGCGAATACTTTATCGTACATGAGTGATCATGCTTTTTTAAGCCTGGAGAAGTTCAATTCGTACTCATTAACTTCTTACATGATTACTGCATAATGTTCACTCGTCAAGGGTCAGCGCACCGAAAATCACTTGTTAGAAAGTTCACTTAATCGAATACATTGCACTGGAGTTTTCGTACACCCTAGTTTTTATTAGGTGAGTGCCCATTTGATTGAAGCGATGATTCTATGACGGATGTAGAAGCAGATGGATTTTTCTACTAAAACATTGTATTAATATGAAAATCGCTTTGAAAAAATGTAATCTCTTAACTTTTAAGGGTGCATATTGTTCGTCTTATCTGAACTGATGAATGGTAATTAGAGAAAAGCAAGACCACTGTCAATTGATTATATATCAATCGACATTACAAGCGTAATTATTTTTAGTTCATATCTCAAGTTTCGTTATAAAAGAGAGTTAGCATGTTTGTTTTGTAAGTGTGTCCATGTGAAGACTGGGAAAAGAAAACGAAAGTGTGAATCAGAAGTAGTTATTTCGAATTTTCACGCCTTGGATCTATAGTTTTCATATAACGTATTTTTCATCATATAGTCATCTTATTGTCTGTTAAAAAAGTTATAAACTTAAGTTCTGCGGGTAATAAAGTCCGCTCAAAAAATTATTTTGGGGACACTTTGACTTTAAAAAATTCGCGTCGCAATTGCGAGGAGAGGTCGTATATTTGGAAAATTACTACAAAGGCGTTAATAACAGGAAAATATAACGCAGTACGAAAATGGAGGTCCGCAAACAGTTGAAAAGAAGTATTTTTTTACTTTTTCACTTGCGAACACTTTGACAGAAAATACGATACAACGAAGGGGATATTATTTGCTCTCGCAGATGATCACGTGCTATGTATGGGGAGCTCAGCTTCTAACACTTCCATGGGTGCTGCAGATCTAACTACGCAACTGCATAGTACGGAATATAACTACGGAATTGCAATAATGTTGAAAGCACTCATGTATTTTGTTCTTTACCTACTCAAAAGTAGCACAAAAACATTTAAAACAAGTTAGTAAAATCATGCAATGTATTGATTATGATACGCTTTCCAACATACCAGAAATTATTACTCAAGTTATGAGGATAATAGCTGTGGAATAAATCTTGCTTTTGTGCAATGACCTTTGACCCCATTTCGTTGATATTCAACAAAACTGGTTCACTATACCTCCGGAACAACATGATAACGTTTTGCCGCAATCGAAACATTTTTAGGTAAGTTATGATGCTATGATGCGCAAGGGCAATGGAATGAATCCCACTCCAGTGTCCTGACCTTTGACCCCATTCCTCCCATTTTCAATAGGTTTCGTTCCCAGGTGGTTCCTTACCACATACCAAACTTTCATCGAAATCGAACCATTTTTACGCAAGTTATGACGCATAAGGGCAATGGAATAAATCCCGCTCTTATGCCCTGCCTGACCTTTGACCCCAATTTGCGAATTTTCAATAAGCTTCGTGCCCAGGTACTTCCCTACCACATACTAAAATTTCATCGAAATCGAACCATATTTACGCATGTTATGACGCATAAAGGCAATGAAATGGATCCCGCTTTTATGTCCTGACCTTTGACCCCATTTCGCCCATTTTCAACAAGGTTCGTTCCCAGGTGTTTCCTTACCACATACTTAAATTTCATTGAAATTGAACCATTTTTACGCAAGTTATGATGCATAAAGGCAATGGAATGGATCCCGCTCCTATGTCCTGACCTTTGACCCCATTTCATTTATTTTCAATAGGGTTCGTTCCCAGATGGTCTCCTACCACATACTAAAATTTTATCGAAATCGAACCATTTTTACGTGAGTTATCGTGCCGACAGACAGACGGACAGACGGACGGAAAAAGCTGGAGCATATTCGCTTCTTCAACCTACGGTTGGAAAGCGTAAAAAGGCAATTTTCTTTTAATAAGAAGATCGTTCTCTCTCTTGCTCCCATTTTTTTGACTGCCGGACCATCCTATGTATCGCGACATTTTTCTGTACGAAAAAACTATTCGGGATCAACATCGTGGGTACCAATTGTACGGCGATTTCTTTTTCTGAATTTCACGGTCTGCCGATACTACGAAGAAAAGCACGGTTATGTAACAACCTAAGGCTACAACAGTTGAGAAATACGGCCAAAACGAAAAAACTTGGAGAAAGGTATCTTGTGATGTAATGATCGTGTTAATTGAATGAACATTGCTTGTGCACTGCTGTACTAATTTTCTGAATAGTGAACACACAGAAATTATAAGTACACTGGTGTGCAAAAAATAAGGACGAAGAGGAGAAATTAGCATAATAGCGGAACGAGCAGGTAGAACGGGCAGAAAGACCACTCAAGAGATAGACTAGGGTCCGGTACGGTAGGGCATACGCATATATTCAGCATGACGTAGGGGGCGGTGGAGTGTCGGAAGGGTATAAAGCAAACGGGCGGTTTACGCTCAGCAATTCGATTAAAGGCGGCGGACGACCGGTATTTTGTCCTACAGTTTGAACGACGTCGAGTTGCTTCCACCGTGTGATATGGCCAACAGGCAATCCAGTAGACGAGATTTGGATGACTTTACCCGAGGTCGCGTCATTGGGAAATTGGAAGAAGGTCGAAGTGTGACTAGTTTGGCCGAGGAGTTCGGGATCGCTCACAGCATCGTTTCACGAGCTTGGAGAGCATTTCAAACGACAGGAACAACTGTCCGAGAGTTTAGCAGTGGTCGTCCACGAGCAACCACGGCGGCGGACGACCGGTATTTTGTCCTACAGGCGAGAAGAAATAGACGGCAGTCAGCGGGAGAAATCGCAAGGCACATGCAACAGACAACTGGACGTCCGTTATCGCGTTTTACCGTGGCCAAGAGGCTGTACAAAGGTGGTCTATTTAGCACGACGACCAGTACGGTGTGTGCCATTAACGACTGCTCATCGCAGACGGCGGTTTCTGTGGTGCCAGGAACACAAGAACTGGACACATCAGCAATGGGGTCAAGTTCTCTTTACGGAGGAGAGCCGATTTAGTCTGATGAGCGATTCTGGACGTATACACATCTGGAGAGAGCAGGGAACAAGCAATCACACCTCCAACATCATCGAAAGGGACCGGTTTGGAGGTGGCCGAGTTCTCGTTTGGGGCGGTATCGTGCTTGGTAGCCGTACTGACCTACACATCTTCCAAGGAGGTTCAGTCACTGGTGTCCGCTATTGTACCGAGGTTCTCCAGCCACACGTGCGTCTGTTTATAGGTGCTGTGAGTCCTGAGTTACTCTTCATGGACGACAACGCTACACCTCATCGTACAGTGGCTGTCGTAGTGCTGTTGGAGAGTGAAGATATTCAACGCATGGATTGGCCCGCAAGGTCCCCGGACCTAAATCCAATCGAACACGTGTGGGACCTTCTCGGGAGACGCTTGGCAGCACGTCTCCAGCCGCCAGCAATGATTTCGCAGCTGCGATTGGCGCTACGAGAGGAATGGGCCGCGATGCCTCAACAGCTCCTTGATAACCTCGTCCTCAGCATGGACAGACGTTGTAAATCCTGTAACGCAGTCAGGGGTGATTATATCCTCTACTAAAGACTGATTTTTCCTGGCAGCCGCCTGTCACGTGGACGTTTCTGTCTTCTGTCCAGTTGTGCTCGAAGCTACTTTTTCAATAAAGTGCCTTTGTATCCTTAGGATTCCTTGTTTGGACGGTTTTGCTCACTTGTCCCATGTTCTTACATCTTGGGGATCTTATGGTATGATTTGAGTCGATGTGGAGCACTTCTGCACGACGTTACATTCGAAAAACCGTCTCGTCCTTAATTTTTGCACGCCAGTGTAGTAGTCATTTGTGTGTGAAGTGCACTTCGGTCTATTTGCACTACCACCAATAATATCTATGAAAAGCCAGTAAAGTCTAAAAAAATATACCCTTTTTCAATTTACTTTATCTGGTTTTTAACGACCTCCACGTGCAGTTGTAAATGTTACAGCAGCCACCCGTCCTAAATTTGAGCCGCTGATTCCAGAAAGGAAGGAGGGCCGCACCCCGCATGACTCCTCGGGGATCGGCCACAGGAGACGACTATACTGTTTTAATTTGCATGCCATAAACCTTTTGATATTCTCCTACGGAACAAGGTATTTTTAGTTATGTATATTCCTACTACTTCCACTTTTACAGTTTCTGACCTGCTTTAACTCCTAAGTTTTGCAGTCGGAAGCACATGTCATTAAAATTTTACACTTGTCAGCGTGCGTATCATTGCAAACGTGTCAAAGAGGAATATTAATTCCCTTTGTATTCCTCAACAGAGTGAAAGACCTTTTGTGACATAATTTGCAAAGGACACGCAAACACCAAAAATCCTGCAAACTATACTTGAACTGAAAAATACTTCATATTTAACAAACTCATGCTAAAAATAAGTAAATCAATGAAAGCTGTAGAAAATAAGTTACAAAATCTAGCAGGCAGAAATCTTTAAAACTATGTAAAAATTATGTACACAAGTAATAAGAGTTTGTGACTTACTACAGAGGTGAAAACATGTGTCAAGACGACAAATCTGCAGAGGGACATTCTCTCCGCGTAGCTCAGTTGGGAGAGCGACTTACTCCGGAGTGAGGGGACACGACTTCAACGGCCGTCGCGGAAAAACTTGTGTTATCACAGTTTTTTCTCCAAAACTGTATTTTGATGTGTTTTTGCAAGGAGTATAGTAAACAACTGTATTTGAATTATCGAAGACCAGGGAGTCCGCCCGTTTGTGATGGATGATATTCAACCAGGTGCTATGAAAAAATTTGAGCTGACGTCCAGCTCGGAAGGAGATTTGTTAATCGTAAAATGATTTCCCGTCATCACTTTATCAAGCGGGTCCTTTCTAAAGTACCTGCTTGATAAAATGAATGAAAAGACCCATTCAGTGGTAGCACGAAATATCGCTTACGAACAGTGTTACGCAAAGCGAGCGTCCATTATTTGTCGCTCTCTTAGAAAACCATCCCCGCAGATGAAACTGCTCCGGAACAAGCTGTGAGCCAATAAGAATAGAATTCCGTTTCCCGCACCATCTCAGCTCGCTTGAGAACTGCCTATGATCTTACGTTTTAAGAAGGGGTTCTCTCCTCCTGATTTATTCAGAATTCAATTTTACTTTAGCGCCTGACGTCGTCTGTTTGCTATACACGGTCGTACCGGAAAAATATGGCCACCCCGTAATCCAAGTCCGTCACGGAGTGAACGTAACAAGGTCGACCGCACGGAGATATAAGCAGCCGTCCAGGACAGATGAGCCATGGGCACAGGTAGTGATTTAACGGACGTTCAAAAAGGAATGATCATCGGCTACCGCGGAAGCATCTCAGAAACAGTAGACTTCGTGGGCTGCTCGCCAGGTGCTGTAGTAAAGGTGTACCAAGAATGCACCGCAGGCACACCGAGTACCTCCCGAAGGCGTACTGTGTAGCCCCAGAGGAGAACGTCGCCTCCGGCGACTGGTAAAGGGTAATCGACGAGCAACAGTGCAGCAGTTAATTGACCACGCAAATGAAACCTGGGGCACCCAGATACGTGTCCCTGATAATAGTAGAGCGAACCCTATTACGCATGTGTCTCTTGAGTCGAAGCTGCATCAAGGCACCCATGCTAACCCAGGTCCATCGGCGACGACGCCGCCGCCTGCAGTTCGCATGGGACTACCGTCACTGGACAGTGGAAGAGTGTGAAATAGTTGCATTCTCGGACGAATCGAGGTATCTACTCCACAGAAGTGACGGAAGGTGGCATGTACGACGTCATACACACAATAACCAACACCCCGACACGCTTGTCGGTCAAGTACAGGTCGGCGGCGGCAGTGTGCATGTCTGGGGGATGTTTTCCTGGTATGACCTGGGACCGCTGGTACCATTAGATGGGTCTCTGAAAGCTATTGGCTACCTATCCATCTTCACGGATCATATGCATCCCTTCATGTTGAACGTTTATCCTAATGGTGACTAACAACAGGACAGTGAGCGCTACCATGTCGCTAAGAGGGTGCGTGACTGGTTCCAGGAACACGACAGCGATGTCTCCGTTCTTCCTTGGTCGGCGAAATCGCCCGACCTCAATCCCATAAAGCACTTGTGGGACTTTTTAGGTCAACAAGTTCGACGTGCCGACCCACAGCCACGTCATCTCTGGTACCTCCGTGCTCTTCTGCTGTCCGAATGGGCACGTGTTCCTTGGGCAACCTTCCAGGGCCTCACTACATCCAAGCCACGACGTCTCGCCGCTGTCATCCGGGCCAAGGGTGGTTATTCCCATTATTAGATAGGTGGTCTTATTATTCTGATACGACTGCGTATGTATACATGTATATTTATATACTCGTATTTTGGATGATGGAGGGTGTTCAACGGTTACCGTGAGTAGCATAATGGGCTGTAAACACTCACCCGTATTTCATTTGAGGCCAGTGGATTCAGGGTCGGCGCCGTAAGAAAAACACCATCCATGCCTCATCCAGGACACAAACCCGGGCCCACTCGGACGAATGATCAAAAGCCAGCACTTAGATCATTGCGCCATCGGGCGGCCTTCCATGTATAATGAATAACGCTTTTAACTAAGCTAATTGTCGTGAATATAGCTTTCACTAATATTATAATGAATTCAATGCTTGTACTAAGCTTCTAATAGTGAATTCAAATGGTTGTTGTTACTAGTTAATTAAGATCCTGAATGAAGTCTCCTGCTAGTAGTGTAGTAATAGTAATGAACAAACTTATAACTGGTAGTAATGTTGTAGTAGTAATTAAAATGAATAAAGTCTTATGCTAGTTGTTACTAATAACACTAAATGAAATAAACCTAACAGCCAGACAGAGGTCTGACAGTACTATGAACTGAGAAAGACGTACTTACGTAAACCCTTTTATTATTAACTTCTACTGGTATACACACTTCACACACAGCTACTCAAATAACACGTAGCTCCTTGCACATGAACGAAGCTCTATACTCATAAACAACAGCTCTCCTCTACAACAACAAACGCTCTCCTTTTGTATCGCTGAACGCGCCTATTTATACTGGCTACCACCACGTCATGACTTACACTCATTGCCAGATCTCATTCAGCGGGAGAAATAACATCTCGTTCAGTAAGAAGATAATTTACATAGAAAAATAAAATAACCAGAGATAGTAAAATCAAAAGGAAAGTGAATCGAGAGTATACGTTACACATGATTTTAGTTGCACTGTGAAAACACAATTTTGCCGGCAATGGAGAACGAAAGCGCATCCTTCTGCTCCAGAGCTGCAATTTTGCCGTCTGGGCATGTGTTTCACGCTTGTAGCATGTCGTATCATTTCCCTCGTAATTTGTTTTCCGAAGCGAAGAAGGAACTTTTCATTCATCCCAGACGATGTGTGTAACGAATACCACACATTTTTCGAAGGTACCAACGGGCAGTAGATCCATTGGCAACACATATTTGTTTCACATTCGGAACAGAAGGATGAGGAGACTGAACCCGCATGCTTAATTGTAGACCATTCTGCTCCGGAGCCGAATGCTCCACTAATTAAGCTATACCGACGAAATTTATCGCTGCAACCTTGCCGTCTTGCAATGTGTTTCACCTCTGTAGTGTGTCATAGCACAGCACCACTCCCGAAAAATTTAGATTACAGGAAGTGAACCAAAGAGTGTAGAATTCAAGACCTAACTCGTGAATCTGACAGCTCATTTAAGAATGACCTAAAATGTTAAATAAGTTCCCTCTTGTATCAGTTTCCTGCAGGCATTAAATGTAAATTTGGAAAGGACGCCTCTTCATAAAATTAGATACTTGTGAGAGTAGTTAACCCCAGCTCTCCTTACCCCACCAAAAAATATCGGGAAAATTTTATGGCAAATTGAAGGGCTTCCATATTGTTTTTTGATGAAGTTTTGGAAAAAAAGGATGACTGATAATTCTGAGGTTTGTAAAATAATTTAGCACCAGGATTTCAAAAATAGAACGACAGATCAATTTCTGAATGGACATGCAACAGGCATTGTGAAATCTCATCTCAAACATTCCCCACCAAGTTTAATCGTGGTACAAAGATATGCAAAGATACTGACTAAGCGATAAGCCGAACAACAATTCCAGGAGATAAATTGAAGGACCTCCTCTTGAATATTCATCGACTCACCACTACATTTCTAAATGATCCTGCGGGTGCTTCATTTAACAGCACGCACCGAAATTCAACTACTTAACTGACGAAAGATGCAGAAAAGAGTCCCGTACCAAACACCAGAATGGAAGCTTAACTTATTTTAATCCAGAAAAGTAGGTGAAATTTATACCACACTTGACGAAGTGGTGATGTGTGTTTTTGTACAGAAGAAACAACTGAGTAATTTACGAAAAAAATTGTTGTGCAGCTGAATAGATAGTGTCTAAAAGGAACACAGGATTTAATTTATTGTTTATTTAAGTGTGAGTGTTTGCTGTTTTTCAATGAATGATTTTGTAATTTTGTAACGTTTATTGTTATCCATACATCGTTTTGGCTGCAATACTCTTAGTCGAGCTTCGAAAATATGTCCTGCTGATGAAAGCCTAGTAAAATGTAATTACTTTACCAAAACTCAGCTGCTGCCTTTCACGTTAAACGCAAATAAAACAAGTTAGTAAAATCATGCAATGCATTGAATATGATACGCTTTCCAACATACCAGAAATCATTACTCAAGTTATCACTCAAGTTATGTAAATAATGGTGTGGAATAAATCTCGGTCTTGTGCCCTGAACTTTGATCCCATTTCGATGATATTCTACAGAACCGGTTCAGTATACCTCCGAAATAACATGATAAAGTTTTGTCGGAATGGAAGCATTTTTACGTAAGTTATGATGCATAAGGGCTATGGAATAGATTCCGCTCCTGCGTCCTAACCTTTGACCCCATTTCGCCCATTTTCAATAGGATTCGTTGACCCCATTTCGTCCATTTAATAGGCAGACCCCAACAACATACTAACGTTTCATCCAGATCGAAGAATTTTTACGTAAGTTATGACGCATAATGGCGATGAAAGTGATTCCGCTCCTACATCCTGACCTTTGACCCCATTTCGCCCATTTTCAGTAGGGTTTGTCCCCTGGTGGTCCCCTACCATATACTAAAATTTAATCGAAATCGAACCTTTTTTACGTTAGTTATGACGCATAAGAGCAGTGGAATAGATCCCGCTCCTATGTGCTAACCTTTGACTTTCGTTCACGTTTAATAGGATTCCTTCACAGGTGATCCCCTTCCACATACTAAAATTTCATCGAAATCGAACGATTTTTACGCGAGTTATCGTGCGGACAAACATACGCACACAAAGCGTGACGTAATGAGGCAGATGGGAATCGCGACCATCTGCTCGCAAGGGTGTGACGTCATAAAACTTTAATAGGATCCACACACAACGCGTGACGTAATGAGACAAATGGCGCGACCGCGCGCCAACATATCAAGCGCAAGATTGTGATGTCATAAGATCGTCGCCAGATAGTCCCCTACCACATAATAAAATTTCATCGAAATCGAAACATTTTTACGCACGTTATGACGCATAAAGGCAATGGAATGCATCCCGCTCCTATGTCCTGACCTACGACCCCACTTTACCCATTTTCACTAGGGTTCATTCCCAGGTGGTCCCCTACAATATACTAAAATTTCATCGACATCGAACCATATTTATGCAAGTTATGACGCATAAGGGCAATGGAATGGATCTCGCTCCTATGCCGTGACCTTTGACCCCATTTCGTCCATTTTCAATAGAGTTCGTCCCCAGGTGGTTCCCTAACACATACTAAAATTTCATCGAAATCGAACCATTTTTACGCGAGTTATCGTGCCGACAGAAAGACGGACGGATGGATGGACAAAGCTGGAGCATATACGCTTCTTCAACCTGCGGTTGGAAAGCGTAAACAACGATCAATGGGTAAATCTTATGCTACAAACGTTGTGGAAAACATAATAAGGATGAAGAAAACCACAATAAATAGTTTTTTCTTGTCCACTACGGTTCCTCACTGGTCTGGCCCAGCTTTCTCAAGAAGAAATTTTGGGAGGACATTTGTGCATCGAAATGGGAGGAAATTTCAGTCGACTACGATTCCGCTGTATTTTGGCCCAGCTTTCTCAGGACGAAATTTCGGGAGGTCACTTCAGCCCCGTAATAGTGGGAAATTTCAGTTTATCACGGATTTCTATGCTTGGGCACAGCTTCCTGTGAGTGAAATTTTGGGAGAACGTTCCCTGCCCTAAATGGCAGGAAATTAAATTTCAGATGACCACGGTTCTAGTGTGCTGCAGTTTCGCCCAGATTTCTCACGATGAAATTTCCGGAGGACATTTCAGTCCCGAAATGAGAAGAAATTTCAGTCGGCCAAGGTTTTGCTGAGCTTTGGCCCAGCTTTCTCGGGAGGAAATTTCGGCCTTGAAATTGGAAAAAAATTCAGCCAACCACAGTTTTGCTGTGCTTTGGCCCAGTTTCCTGAAGGTGAAATTTCGGAAACACATTTCGGTCCCAAAATTGGAGGAAATTTTAGTCGACCATTCTTTGGACTAAATTTTGAAAAGACATTCCTCGGGACGGAATTTTGCCTTGAGGAAACTGAGCCAAAACACATTGGAACAGTAGTGGGCAAGAAAAATAATATTTATTATGACTGAACATTGGTTTCTTCAACTTAAACATCACTTGGATCTCAGAAATAAAATTGTCAAACATTTTGTTTCTTTAACCGGTGAAATTCACACTTTTTCCTTTCATTTTTGTTTAGCATTTTTTTTTTTATTTTTGGGAAGGTCGAATTTCAAATTTTTCCTTTAAAAACATCTCACGAAAATTATTTGAGTAGCATAAGTGAATCTAAAAAAAAACCAAAAAAAAAAACCGCATTCTTTAATCTGTTCAACCGTCCATAATTCCATTTGCTGCCTACTCAATTAATTTTTTGACACCACAGCTTTACAGTTCAAAGCGTGACTGTTTGTAAAACCCGTTCACATTTGGTGTGAATAAAGTCATTAAACACAAATCGGCTCATGCATTTGTACAACTCCGTTGAGCTGCATTTTGCTTTCCAGATATTTCTGATACCTCCACAGAGGATACACGCACATCTGTGTACGAAATGAAATATCATTAATTTAGTCTTTTTTTTCCGCTCTCTCTTATTTTTTCGCTTGCTGGCCTGTTTTTCGCGAAACCTCTTTTCAAGTTTCCGTGATGATATATCCGGATGTCTGGTAATTACTGTCGCGGCTAAATTTGTTTCCTTCAGCTCATAACCCACCCTCACAGATTGTTCGTCTCGCAGTTTACAGTGTCCCTGTGTTTTTGTGTGTATGTGTGTGTATGTGTGTGTGTGTGTGCGGGGTTGAGAATGCCAGTTATGAATAGCGAAAGCGAAGCGCGGGGGAGGCGAGGGGTGTCAGGTGGGTGGGTTTGATAGAGGAAAAATTTGGCCCACGCACGTGAATATATCCCCAGTTTAGTAACAAAACGCGCCTTAATCGAAAAATAAGTTCTCGCTGCTTGCGTGAGCTCGTTCTTGACGCTTTTCCAGATTCAGTTGAAACAAAAAATAATAATAATAAAAAAGAAAGAAAACCACATATACAATTGCTTTTCCTCTATTCGCCTGTTTCTGCAAAGCATGTCGACGCTCAAAATTATTTTTGGGGAGTATTGTTCAAGCATCACAGCAGCAGGCCTCAGAAAATCACTATGCGACACTTTTGAACCATCTTCCACTTAATAAAAATTCTTTACATCAAGTTTCCATGTTGTTACTTGGAAGCTAATATATTATTAAAAATAATTTACAGCAGTAAAAAAATTGTACATGATTATTTGGGTTATTAATTTTGTTGTTGTTATTGTTCTTATTCAATAAACAACAGGATCAACATTTTCAACTCAAGTTTTAACTCACTGCGTGACTTCAATTTTTCTGATGTTCACAACGTATCTGATTTTTTGTTCAAACTGGCTTAAAAGCATCTTCTGAAAAACGAAAGGAATGTTAGAAACACCTGACTTGTTCATCCTTCAAGGGTAGCTGATTTCTTCAGACTTCGTGGGTAACTGACTTCTTCGGAATTTGAGGTCGGTAGACTTCTTCGAACATCGTCATCAGTTGAATTCTTCAGACTTTGAGGGTAGGTGACCTCAGTTTTCGTGGACAGTTGGCTTCTTTGGACTTCACAGGTAGCCGACGTCTTCGGACTCCCCAAGCAGAATTATTCACCCTTCGCTAGAAGTAGAATTTTTCGGACATTGAGGGTAGCGTAGTTGACTTCTCCGGACTTCAAAGGTAGCTGACGTCTTCGGACTCCCCAAGCTGAATTATTCACCCTTCGCTAGAAGTAGACTTTTTCGGACATTGAGGGTAGCGTAGTTGACTTCTCCGGACTTCACAGGTAGCTGACGTCTTCGGGCTCTCTGGGTAGAATTCTTTGAATTTTGCTGGTAGTTGATTTCTTTGGCCTTCGCTGGTCGTTGACTTTTTCCAAATTTTGCCGGCGTTTAACTTCCTCGGATATCAACAGTACCTGATTTCTTCGTACTTGGAAGGCAGTTCATTTCTTCGGCTTTTGTAGGTTATTGATTTCGTTGGTCGTTGTAGGAAGTGTATTCCAACAGATATCGCGGACAGTTGACTCCTTCGGATCTTGCATAAAATACTGAAGAGTGCGCCAGCTGGTATCTTAAAATGCGTTCTAAAGTCCTGTGCGCAACTTTTTCAATAATTTTGTTTTGTTTAAATTTTCACTGCAAACAAGCACTAATTATAATTTTTGTCGCCATAAAATGCCCTTTTTCCTCACTGAATTGGGCGAATCTATCAGGATGTTTTGCATATATGCACAATCATCTAATTCTAATCAGTCGGTGTCAAACTTTACTCCGGAAAAATACAAACACACATGGCAAATTCTCAACTACAGAAGGTACATGGTAGGTTGCATATTTATCCTGAGTTGACTCACACAACAAAACGCTTGGCACTCCAAACTGCCATTCAAAATATTTTTTACAATTGTATCATAATCCTTTCCATATATATTTTTATTTGTAATGCCGATTTCCTAAGTGGAATTCATTATACAGCTCCAGCCAAATCCATAATACCAGAAATGCTCTAAGAAAGCAAACTCCAGAAAAAACACTTTCATTTTCCTTATTTACTTTCAGTTTTGTGCATTTTTAATGTACTCGTAGAATTGCCTAATGAACACCTGAGTTAGTGACCGAAGAAATGTGACCTGAGGAATAGACGTTCATCGAACATTTTCCTCCATAAAAATGAATGAAAGCAGGGCCCGTCTTCCGTAAATTTGCCACTTTTGCCCAAGCAACACCAAACTGAAATTTTATTCAAATGCTCAATAGTGGAAATTATTTCAACCTAACAGAAAACTGCGAATAAATAGATTTTCACGGTCAATATTTTACTGAGTGTGAGTTTTTTAGACATGCTCCTTTTTACTTGTTCCTTGTTTTAGAAAGAGAAAGTTAATTTCTTCAGATTTTTAAACTTAAGGTTTAACTATTTTCTGCTACGCACTTTTTCTGATAATTCACAAGAAAGTGCTACAAGATTATTTATACTAACAAAAAAACACATAAAAACATGGTAAAACAAATACATCTACAATCTGAGCATAAACATTTGTTAAAATCGCTTGAGTTCAAAGAAAACTTGTAAATAACATAGTGATGTAAGGAATTCGGTTTAGGGAACTACTTAATAACCCATTGCGCGACGAAATACGGTATACGATTAGCGTTTTTTCGCGCAGTGGATTTACGCAACCAAATACACTGACGGAAAAAAATCCCAACACCAAGAAGGGGTTGTGTTAGATAAACGACAGTTCGTAGGCGGTGAGAGTACATCTGTAAGATGACGTCTATGCAAATTACGCGCTCGGCGCATACGTGTGGCGCTAGTAGCGCCCCTCGGAACATACAAAGCAGGTTTGCTGTAAATACGCGCTGTAACGTTTGTGAGAGTCAGTTATCGCTGAGATTCGACGTAGTGTGTTGATGTTAGTCAAGAATGCGTTTAAGAAGACAAAGAAGCCATTATCAACAGCTCACGGAGTTTGAACGAGGTCGTGTAATAGGGCTACGAGAAGGTGGATTTTCTTTCCGCAATATTGCAGAACGACTTGGCAGGAATGTAGCCACTGTGCATGATTGTTGGCAGCGGTGGTCAAGGGAAGGTACTGCCTCAAGAAGACCGGGTTCTGGCCGGCCACGTGGCACTACTGAGAAGGAAGACCGCCGTGTACGGCGTATGGCCGTGGCGCATCGTACTGCGACTGCGGCAGCAATTCAAGCTGCAGTTGCCACCACAGTGACACAACGAACTGTTACAAATCGCTTACTTGAAGGACAGCTCCGAGCCAGATGCCCTGTAGCGTGTATTCCACTTACTCTAAAACATTGCCGTTTGCGACGTCGGTGGTGTCAAGCTAGAGCTCATTGGTGGATGGAGTGGAGATCTGTTGTGTTTTCCGATGAAAGCCGGTTCTGCCTGGGTGCTAGTGATGGCCGTGTGTTGGTTAGAAGGAGGCCAGGTGAGCGCCTGCAACCAACCTGTCTGCGGACGAGACACACTGGACCTACACTTGGAGTTATGGTCTGGGGAGCAATTTCCTATGACAGCAGGAGCACTCTCGTGGTTATCCCACGCACCCTGACGGCACAGTTGTACGTCGGTCTGGTGATTCAACCTGTTGTGCTGCCATTCATGAACAGCATTCCAGGGGGTGTTTTCCAACAGGATAACGCTCGCCCGCATACCGCTGTTGTAACCCAACATGCTCTACAGAGTGTCGACATGTTGCCGTGGCCTGCTAGATCACCAGATCTTTCACCAATCGAGCACGTATGGGACATCATTGGTCGACAACTCCAGCGTCACCCCCAACCAGCATTAACCGTCCCTGTATTGACCGACCAAGTGCAACAGGCATGGAACTCCATCCCACAAACTGACATCCAGCATCTGTACGACACAATGCATGAACGTTTGCGTGCTTGCATTCAACATTCTGGCGGTTACACCGGTTATTCAGCATTTCACATTTAAAATGGCTCTGCTCGCGCTTACATTAAGCTGTGATCTTGAAACCTTAATCAATTAAATATGTTACCTATACAAATGTATTGCCGCCATTTCATTCCTCTACAACTATTTTTTCGTGGTGTTGGGATTTTTTTCCCCTCAGTATATGTATCCTAAAAATGAGTACCCTCAAGAAAAAAGAAGGATTTTTATATTCTAAATAATGGGAAAGGTAAGAGAGCGTCGGAGAATACAAGACACGTGAAGCGAAAGTGAGAATCACATCTGATCCTTGAAATATGAATGCTGAATATGCTGAACGAAAAAAAAAACGTACCAGCTCTTGAGGGGTTGAAAATTGTGCGCACCCGAATAAATAAACCGACTTCTTGTTTTTTTCGTTTAAATTATGCTCGCTGGAACTGCTGCAATTATAAGACACGCGGCTGCAACAAGCGACAAGAGCCACGAGTTTGAATTCCTTTTGTAACATTCTTTTGCACAATTTCTTTGAAGTATACAGGATTTGGTCTCAAATTCCTTGAAACGTGCTCGCGTGGAGGTACTCTGGGCTAACAAATAAATACCGCCGAGTCTCTGTATCTGAGATTGGTACCCTGAAACCTGAAATTCCGTTAAAACAGGTGCTACATATTCTAAGGCTGAGTTTTTACAATGTCAACACTTTCAGCCTAATTGGAGTTCAAAGCGCATTCATTGTATGGTGTCCTACGAGAGGACCAACAATTTCATGGTCGATTCTCTTTATAAAATGCATATGAAGAAATCCCACAAAACTATGCAGTAACATGCGATTTCATTAAGTTTATGAAACCTGTGTTTTAGATTATTTATTTAAAATCTTCCGATTCTTAGGGGTTGCTCGAAGGCTTAGCCCATCACTGTCATTGTCTCCTGGTTAGCAACAAAAGAATATGCTAAAACACTGTAGTATTTTTATTAGTTCAACGTTGCTTTTTATTTGAAGCTAATTAATATCTTTAACCAATCTAGCTGACAAATGAATTAAACTACTATCCTTAATTAATTCGTCGAGCATATGTCTGACACTCTAGAGATAACTATGTCCATAAAACGGCCAGGGTTCGAATCACCAAATACGTACGTAATGCCATTGTTTCTTGTTCACGCATTGATAGTTCAAGTCACCAATACAATGTAACTAACTCGTAAAGCTGACACTTAACAAATGCTTGTATCAATTTATAAAATCACATAGCTACAATAATCATCATTGATTCACGTAAATCTACAAACGCTTTAGCTATTTCAAGAATATGGTCAACATATCCACTAAATTCACTGACTCTCTCTTTTTTTTACATTCAACGTTGTCTATTTATTTTTCCTAACTGTCACCTTTGCCAAAATGTACAAGATGTATGTGGAAGTAATGTGCCGTTCAATGAGAAAAGCTTTAATAAGAAGTAACAAAATTTTCGTAAGAATCTCAATAGAAAGGTTAAATGAAAGTATACGTTACAAAATCTTTTCCACAAAGTCGGTTGGTTGGTTGGATGGGATTATTGGCCTAAGGGCCTCGATGGGCCAAAGTACACCATGCACTATGGTTTACAAAGACGAGAAAACAAGATGTTCCGTCACAAAGTCAGCTCGAGCCGAGGAGGTGCTATTCCGCAAATATACTGCTGCCCACCCAAAATGCAACACCAAGAAGGAAGCATCCGATTGGCCTGAAATTCGCAGCATGCGTCGCCCGCGAGAAGACAGGCAAACGAATAGCATTGCAGGGCATATGCAAATCATGTGCACCCGGCACGCCACCGAGAAGCACTATAAGAAGGGTGCACAGAAGGCGGGGTGTAAGTAGTGGAAGTGTGTTGTGCTGCCGGACATGTGCGTGGGAAGCTTCCTGATGCCTCGTCGCAGAATACGTCAGTCATTCCACAACGTTTCGGAGTTCGACAGAGGGCGAATAGTGGTTTACCGCGACAGCGGTTTATCGTACCGTGACATCGGCGCCCGTGTGAGACGACATCCAGCCACAGTGAGGCGAGTATGGATACGATGGGTGCGGGACGGACGGACGGACCGACGTGAGTGATTGCCGCAGCAGCGGCACACCAGTGAACGAGAGGACCGGCATGTTGTGCGGCGGGCTTTGACAGCTCGCACCGCCACATCACGAACGTTAGCGCAGGAATTAGGGTGTGTTGCACAACAACCTGTGTCAGCACGTACCGTTCGACGTCGTCTGCAGGAGCGGGGACTTGTCGCACGGCGTCTATTGCTCCGATTACCCTTCACGTTACACCACCGGCGAGTGCGGCGGCAGTGGGTTGTTGAACGCCGCACCCGGACCCCAGACTACGGAATGGCACGACATTGTCTTCTCCGACGAATCCCGCTTCTGCCTACGATCCCACATGGTCGGATCCGCGTGTGGCGGCACAGCGGCGAGAGACTGTATGGCCCCTGCATTATGCATCGACATACCGGTCCGTCGCCTGGCGTTATGGTTTGGGGCGCAATTGGATACGACACCGGCGTCCCTCTGGTACGCATCGCCGGCACACTCAACAGCCACCGCTACATCTCCGACGTTTTGGAGCCTGTCGTCCTCTCTTACCTGCAGGACCTGCCAGCGGCCACGTTTCAACAGGACAAGGCGCACCCGCACGTGACACGCATCGTGCAATAATTCTTCACGGCCCACAAGGTGTCGCTGATGCCGTGGCCCGCCTGTTCTCCCGACATGTCGCCCAACAAACACCTCTGGTCGCTGGTCGGCAACCGAATGGCCCGGCAAGCACCACCCGCGGCTACGCCTGATGAACTATGGCAACGTGTGGAAGCAGCCTGGACCTACATACCCCAAGCCCATATCCAAAGCCTCTTTCGTTCGATGCCGCGGCATGTAGCGGCCGTTATTGCAAGCCATGGGGGCCACACGAACTATTGATGTCTGCGTGTTCCGCAAGTCGCACGGGCCTGTAAGCTCAATCGTTTCATCTTTGTATCTGTTGTTATGTGTCCAGTAAATCTGGCTTTGCTATCTCGTGTCCTTCTTGGTGCTGCATTTTGGGTGGCCAGCAGTGTAATTGAAAGACCAGTTATCCCCGCGCGGGAGTTGTATAAAGTACCCAGAGTTGTAACCCAGTCATCCCGCTGCATGAATTTCGAGAAGTAAACGGTCATCAAATTTGTCTAACCTGAATTAAACTTATCAGAAGTCATGAGACAGACTATCTCACGACCGTTAATAAGTTAAACTTTCGGCTTTTCTTGGCCTTAGGTTCTAATTTTCGATTCTCCGCCCACGTGGAGCAGTGGTCTAAGCGCTGTTTATGATTGTTTGTCCAAGTGGTTCCAGGTTCGGATCCCCGTGAGGCATGGATGTTGTGTTTGACGTACGGCACTGACTCTTTCCCTTCACTGGAATCAGATTCTTTAAATTAAGGACTGGCGACTGTTTATATTCCATTAAGTTGCTTACGGTGGTCGTTAAACTCAAAAATAGAAAAAAAAATCGTTTCCTGTGACGTGGGACCGAATTTTTGCGATCAATAGGAGAGTGTCCGTATATTTATGGTAGGGCAATTTATACTAACAATCTGTCTCCGCCAATGTCATTCTATGAGATATCGGATAAAACAGTAATACCTCTCTCTCCGCATCAGCTGTCATTAAAGTAAAAAATAAATAAATAAACAGATACTTAGACCATGCTCAGAATGTAATTATTTAAGCGAACTGATTTAAATGAAATTTGAGTACTTTTAGAAAATTCTACCTAAGCGTCACACCTCCGCGTAAATGGTAATAGATAGGAAAACATCAATTTATGTGTCACTATGCATTAATGCAGCAGCATGAAAATAAAAAGGAAAAAAAAATGCTCACAACTCAAAACGATGACTGCACCAAAGCTGTCGTGTATATTTTTGCCCTAGAGTTGGCAATAAAAATTCCAGAAGGGGTCATGAGGGAGTGGGTTTAAACGATGATTCCAGCATGCGAGACACAAACGATGATACTTTGCCAAGGCAGTTTTTGTTCCCCTATTTAAATCTAGTGACTGAACCGAGTGAGGGGAAAAAAAAAGAACTAAAAAGAAAAACATCGAGACAAACAAAGCGCATACAAACAAAATGCACGCGGTTTGGATTGCAACCAATTCTATTTGGCGTAGCAGGCATATTCCATTTTTAAAATCCGAAGTTGAAAATAGTTGCGCTTTCTTTCCTACTAAATGTCATTCATTACATCTTATTTTTGTCAGCAAAAAACTATTCCCCTTCTATTTGAAGAAACAGCCCAAAGCGGAAGGTGATTCTTCAGGGTTTTAAACTTTCTGCATATCACATACTTCATCAAAATTAAGAAAAAAAAAAAAAAAAAAGCTCCCTTAATGAGGTATCCGCATTTTCATACAAACCATACTTTTTTTTTATTCAAGCGCGTGCATATGCTCATGTGTACGTTTGAATGTTAAGACAAGGTTCCAAAACTAATAAGAAAGCTTTGCAATTAAATTGTGCGTCATAATTGTTTTTCAATCTTTTAGAGATTTCTGTGAATTCTAAAACAAGCATCCCACTGAGTCTCAAAATTTTCTTCAGTTTATAGCTTTGTTTGTCTGATATATATAATCCCAGCGATTGACATTTTTATAAAAATTCTTTAAACCTTTTCTGCTACTTCAAATATCGTATTCTTAGCTCTTTTAATAAACCGAGACATTCAAAGATTTTTTTATAACAATTAATTTCGAATCACGGTAAGGCATGGATATTGTGTTTGTCTTACGGCACTGATTCTCTCCCTTTCCTGGAACCAGTGGCCCTAAATTATAGGGGCGGGCGACTACTTATAGCCCATTGAGTTGCTCACGGTGGTCGTTCAACCTAAAACGAACAAACAAATAAAAATACGTTAAATACATTTTGTGTCTATGGGAAGTTTCTTGCGACTGTGAAGGCCCCCTTACCTTGTTTCATCAATCAAAAGCATTCAGTACGTCATGGGACAGGAAACGGAGTTGCTTTTATTTACTTCCTGTGACACAGTTATCGTGGGTCCCGGATGGTCTAGTGGTCAATGCTCGTTACTGATATGAAAAAATCTCTGGATCGATCCCAGGTAGGTACGAATGCTCAAACCACTAAATATCTGCCGTGCATAGGATGGGTACGTTAAGCCGTCAGACCCCAGGTACTGGTCCCCCGGTTATAAATGGTAGCGTCTTCCTCCCACCTTCTATTCCGCTTCTGTGTGACTTTTCTGCCAGGCACGCTAGCTGAAATCTCTAAATGTTGTTCAAAGCCTGGGGTCAGACACTCCCTTCCTAAAATCCTCTGCGTAAATCTCTTAATTTCAAGTTTGATCGTACAAAAAGGTAGGAAGATCAGCTCTCTTCAGCGAAGCTGCCAATTAAGGGACACATCAATGTGATCAACAAACGACTGAGACTCTTGATTAGCTACAGCGTTCCTGTGAAAGAGGACGATATTTGGCCCAACCACGGAACGGGTCCTTTTCGTTCACAATGCCCAGCGGTTGCTTTAGGACGGATCGGTACGAAAGAACCACCACCATTCAGAAAATACGAAACGAAATTTTTTTGTGTAAAAAAATAAGTTTGTGTTTGTTCTGGATGTCAGCTTAAAATCTGGGGTCAGCTTTTGTCAAATAACACCGTTGCACGGCCAATCTCTTAAGTCCTTCCGGACTTTATCTTTTATTAAATGTATTTCATCGGAGTGATGATATTCTTACTAACCTCCAAGGCATCATAAACAACGTATATGTTGTATCTTTTATTAAAAAAAATAAATCTATAGTAATAAAGTATAGTATTTCTGTGTGCATGTGCATGTGCGTGCTCTCTCTCTCTCTCTCTCTCTCTGGCAAGACAAACCGTTGTGAAAGAAACCTGAGGAGACCTTCATCCAGAAGTGGACTGATAGTGGTTCACAATGATGATGATGATATATATACAATACATATATCAAGAGTGGAAAATATCATAATCAGCATAAAATCCCTGAAATGGCAATGGGCTGGGATGTTGCCAGAAGGACGGACCACCAATGACAACTGAAATTCTAGACTGGATTCCAAGGTATAAAAAAAGACCCAGAAGAAGACCACATGGGAGATGGGTGGATTAAATTCGAAAGTATGCAGGAGTGACATGGAGGACACTGGCGCAAGACAGACCGTTGTGGAAGAGGCTTGGAGAGACCTTCGTTCATCAGTGGATTGATAATGGTTGATAATGATGATATATCATCATCATCATCATCATTGTCAACCATTATCAATCCACTGCTGGACGAAGGTCTCCCCAAGTTTCCTCCACAACGGTCTGTCTTGTGCCAGACTCCTCCATGTCAATCCCGCAGACTTTCGAATTTCATCCACCCATCTCCCATGTGGTCTTTTCTGGGTCTTTTCCTGTCCCTTGGAATCCAATCTAAAATTTCGGCTGTCCATCGATGGTCTGTTCTTCTGGCAGTATGTCCAGCCCATCGCCATTTCAGGGATTTAACTCTGATCATGATGTCTTCCACTCTTGTCATTTTTCGGATCCACGAGTTCCTCTTCTTATCTCTCCTGGTTACACCAAGCATGCACCTCTCCATGCTTTTTTGAGTTGTCTGCAGCCTTTGTATGTCTCTTTTAGTTAAGGTCCACGTCTCTGCACCATACGTAAGCACTGGAAGGATGCATTGATCAAATACTTTTCTTTTAAGACATAATGGCATATTGCTCTTGAAAATTACGCTGTTTCTTCCAAACGCTCTCCAGGCAAGTTTTGTACGCCGATTAATTTCTTCATCAATGTGACCCTCACTTGATATCTGCTGTCCAAGATAAACGTACGTGTCTGTTATCTCCAGCTTTTCTCCATCAATCGATAAATCTTCATTTCTTGTAAAAGCATTGAACATCACTTTTGTCTTCTGAAAGATCATTTTTAATCCCACTTCTCTACTCTTGTCCTCAAGTTCCTGGATCATACTCTGCAGTTCTGATGGGGTAGTTGCAAAAATGACTACGTCATCAGCAAAACGAAGGTGGGTTAGATAATCTCCATTAATCTTTATTCCTTTGTTTTCCCAGTTCAGTGATTGAAAGACATTTTCCAATGTGGTATTAAAGAGCTTCGAAGATATGGTGTCACCTTGTCTCACTCCCTTTCCAATTTTTATGTGTGTTGTATTTTCAAACAGCCGAATCTTTGCACTTGCATTTTCA
The DNA here is from genome assembly GCA_039090855.1 of Macrothele yani. Classification (NCBI taxonomy): domain Eukaryota; kingdom Metazoa; phylum Arthropoda; class Arachnida; order Araneae; family Macrothelidae; genus Macrothele; species Macrothele yani. The sequence goes on along the minus strand of CM077003.1, from coordinate 84,988,360 downwards.
TAGATGTTATTAATAATATTAATGTATGTATCTTTAATACCGCAGGATTTCAGAGCCATTGTAACTGCTGATGGTTTCACCGAATCAAAGGCTTTTTCATAATCGATAAAAGCCATGCACAATGGAAGTTCATATTCCCTTGCTCTTTCAATTAGTTCTCTCAGTACGTGGATATGATCTGTTGTGCTGCAGCCACTCCTGAATCCAGCTTGTTCTCTCGGTTGAGCCATGTCCAGTGTTACTTTCAAGCGGTGTGAAAGAACTTTAGTGAAGATTTTATAAACCACTGATAGGAGTCTGATAGGTCTGCAGTTCCTGAGATCCTCAATGTTACCTTTTTTATGTAGCAGGATCATAGTAGCATTGTTCCAATCCTCAGGAATCTTCCCTTCATTAAGGCATCGAGTGAAAATTTGGGCGAGTACTGTTTCGATTTCTCCACTTGCTTCTTGTATGATGTCTACAGTAACTCTATCTTCTCCTGGAGCTTTTCCCCGCTTCATGTTCTTGATTGCATGTGCAACTTCTGCTGGAAGGACTGGAAGAACTCTGGTACTGGTACCTTTCATGATGTCTGGAGTACATGTATCTTCCCTTTCATATAATTTGGAGTAGAAATCTTTCACTCTTGTCAAAATTTCACCTCTATTTCGTGTTACAGAACCATCTTCTTTTCTCAGTGCCATAATCTGTTTTCTTCCCTTACTGAGATGTCCCTTTGCTATCTTTAGGCTTTGGTTGTTTTCAATTGCTTTCCTCACTAGTTCACAGTTGAATTTCCTTACATCTTCAGTGATACTTTTTCGTACTGTCAGCTCTATGTATTCCACTTTGGAAGTCACATCTTCTTTAGTTCTCCTCATTTCTCGTCTTTTTTGCATCAACATTTTGGTTTTTCCTCATAATTTGTTCACATGCAACTTGTTCTTAGACCCAGCTAATTTTGTTGCTGTTTCCATAAGAGTTTTGGTTACTTTTCTGTTAACTTCAGAAATATCCACTTCTTCCGATTTTAGGCCTTCTAAAGCAGAGAATCTGTTCTTCAGTTCCAAATTGAAGGTATTATGGTGTTTTTTAAGGTTGGTTATGTCAATACATTTTGTTTGTGTTATGAGCTTTCCACGTTCAAGTTTAGTGTTGAGGTGCATCTTACATCTCACCAATCTATGGTCACTACCTGTGTTGAACTTGTTTAGCACACTGCAGACTTCTATGATACATACATATATATATTCAATGATGATATATATCATCATCATTGAATATATATATTTTGTGGATTGCCCCTGGCGTAGAAATTCCTAGTTGCGGCTCTGCTTGCACAGTATGGTGTAAACGTAGCGGCGTTTCAGTGGAATAGCTACTATTAATCGTAGTTAAGCGATGTTTAAGGGCCCGCTACGTTAAGGGGATCCAAAGAATATTAAAAAAATAATGTATTTAGCTGAAATCCGCCGACCAAAATGAAAAGTTGAGAGTGAGAGGGAGAGGGGTAGCTGAATAACTGCAAGCAGTAAGCCAAACGAAGACTTTTTTTTTTTTTTTTTTTAATTTTTTCGATCGCCTGATATGGCATCAGCAGTGCAGGGAACGACCTTGTCATGATGCCAAATATTAGACTGCAGATTTGAAAGAACAGAAGAAGCATTTAAAGTAAATGTTGTTTTGCGGAATTTTAGGGATTTCTATAACGCGAAAAAAGATATATCGGTATGCAGAAAATACTGAATAACTTCCCACTTATGGGGCCTCAAAACGTGCTTTCACTAACGAAAAGAGACATTTTAAAATATGCAGACTATTTGCAAAAAATATATCATAAAGATCTAAGCAAAAAATGTTTCATTCAATCCAAATAATTTCAAATACTTTGTAAAATTTAGTTAACCAATAAATTTGATAAAATGATTGCAGAACTGTTATAAAAATGTTAGCAACTGTCGTGTAATTACTCAGACGTCTCTACAGCACCTGTTTTATATCTAAAACTACCTATTACAGTAGATACTTCTGGAAGGTCATTCAGCAAACTGAATACAGTCAGTAAAATTTTGCGAAATACGATGCGTCGCGAACGAAGAAAAAATCTTTCACATACTAGTTTCAATTGAAGTTCAAGAAGCAGATAAAATTAAATACCCGAGCTTTGATGTTGCCAATGTAAAAATTCTATCTATCTATCTATAAAAATTTCTTTTAATGAAAGAAACGCTTTTACAAGTTAAAATACATGCGTTTTTGTTTTTATTGTCTTTGTTGATTTAGCAAATAGAGCGGAAACGTGGGAGGAGCTTTTATACAATTTTGTTTAGGGGTCAAAAAAATGTAGTTATGCTACTGCCACGCTTATACCATTTAATCTACGTATGCCAACATAACGTTTTCGTTTTACTAGGGTATTTACATGACGAAGCTCAGAATACAAGGTCTTATTTTTATTGAACCTGATACGCTAATTTTTTTTTCATTATGTTTAGCACGACGAACTTAAAATGCCATGATCTTACGAGATAATGACTACAAATAATCTCAAGCTTGCGTCTGATGCAAAAGATTAGGTAGAAAGTTCAAAATTCTATTCTCAGCGTACTCAATTAGTGGATAATTTAATTTACTAATAAATAAAAGTTTTAACAAAATATTTCTTTTTAAAGTAATCCTCTTCCAGAATGCCGGAACAGAGCGCAGCCATCAACTAACAACATGATTAAATTTTCACAAGACCCTGATAATCTAACCATGTATGCAAAATTCAGTACCAATGCCAGAAAATGGTTAAGAGTGAAACGCTTTTTTTACCCATTTCTTTTCTTTTCACTCATGTTAAAAATTCTCAAAGCAGTGCAAAGTCCTGGTACGATTTTGCAATATTTGTGTATAAGGATGCTTTCGAACCGTTAGTGCAATTAAAGTCGCAATAAAAACTACTCTGTGGCATCAACTGAAAATAAAAAATACATATATATATACCTATACACGCATTTATACATATATATATATATATATTTTTGAAGACAAGAAGACGTCTGTATTTCTAATTTAAGCCGATTTAAGGAGAAACGTAAAATAAGTACATACATCATCAAATATGCAGAGAAATCGGGAGGGAATTGGAAACGGTGGGATAAAAAGAAAGATAGAGAAATTAGTCTGTGGGGTGGGGATGAAAGAAAAAAAATGCGCCAGCACCCGGACAGCCGCTCCATGAAGAGGAAAAAGCTTTATCGCTAGTACCAACGTAAAGGTAAAACAAATTATTGAGATTAAAAAACGATGCGCGGGGGTCGGAAATCGCCAAGTAAGCAGAAATGCGAAATGCAATTCAGCATTATCATTGGCTTTCCTTAAATGTAAAGAGATAGAGACAAGGGATAGAGATGAGAAGTTGGCGGGAGGAGGCGGAAAGGAAGGGGAGAGGGAGAGGGGGAGACGGACGGGGCTGGTGTTGGAGGGTTGAAGAAGTATGCTGAAGCCAGTCAGGAAGATTATTCCAATAAGTTCTCTGGTTCCTGTACGTACAGGTATCAAAAGCACCACACTCTTAAAATGGAGGAAGAAGCATCGTCTTCATCATCCCTACTCGAGGTAAGGATCTGCATCCACTGCACATCTTCTGCATCCTCGCAATCCGAATGTTTTCCTCCTGGGTGACGTCACAGACGCGTCGCTTCGCACGCTCGCGGTCACTTCCGCTTGCCGACAGGGCCACTTAGGCATGTCCTTTTGCGTGAAGATGCTATTTACTGTCCCATAATAGGAACACCACTCCCTCAGGGAATTTTTTACTAACACCTACTTCAAGTTTGTCGCCCATTCGAATGCACTGACTGCAGCGCAGCTGCCTTACTTCGCACAGAAATTCGCGACACTTAAATACGCCGCGGAGATGCAGCTTCTTCACAAAGTACCTTTCCAACCCAACACTTGCAAAAGCGTAGAAGTTTAACTACGCAAACTTTACAACACATCTTTTAAAAAATAAAATTTTGCTAACGAGAGTGCTACAACTTTGTCCGTCTTGAACACGGAATCGTCCCTTGCCAAAAAAGAAAAAAAAAAAGAAAAAATGAAAATATTTTTTTTAGTCTATCGCATGAAGTTTCGATGGCCGAGTGGTCCGAGGCGTGGGCTTCGGATCAATTGCCCGAGATAATATATATGCAGTAACACAAAAGCAAAGTTATAGTAACGAGGATGTTGTAGTTTTGTCCGTCTTGGACATGCCATCGCTCATTTTTAAAAAAAGGAATAAAAATGTTTTTTTTTAATTTAATTTTAGCCCTGTCGGACTTCATCTTTTTTTTTATTATACCTCATCAAAGCGATGACTGCCGCCCCGGTGGCGCAGTGGTCTAAGCGATGGCCTCTGATCATTCGTCCGAACGGGGTCCGGGTTCGAATCCCGGTGAGGCATGAATGTTGTGTTTGTCTTACGGCACTGGTTCTCTCAATTCCCTGGAACGAGTGACCCTAAATTAGGGACGGGCGACTGCTTATAGCCCATTGAGTTGCTCACGGTGGTCGTTAAACCTCCAATCAAAAAAAAAAAAAAAAAGCGATGACTTTCCGACTTATAAAAATTTCCCAAACATCATAAGCATCTCATATACTATTAAATAAAAATAAATCTATAGTAATAAAGGGAATTTCAAGTATACATATGTTTTCCGTGAATGCTAATATGGGCATGCGCGTCTCTCTTTCTCTCTCTCTGTAGGCAACCATAACACATCGCGAAATGGTGGTAGGCACTCCAAAAATTTGGCAGACTGTTTCTCATTGCTATCCAGTTTCAAATCGAAATACGACAGAGTGGAGCTGCCAAAAGCAAAAATATTTGCCAACCTGTTTCAACGGCAACCAAGATGATATGAACGTGACAGCTGAGGACGCAAATGCGACTTTTCACCTGCCTGGGTGCGCTTTCATGAAAATGGTCCTGCCACACTTGTATCGCGATGCTGTCCCATAATGGGAACATATTATATATTATAACATAAAATATGTCCATCTGCCCCGATGTCCAAGTCGTTTGAGGGCCAGTGCTTAGGATCAGTTGTCCGAGATAATAATATACACATGTACATATATTCAGTAACTCGTTTGTGTAAATTCATAGAAACCGGATGTCCTGTGCATTTCCATTCCGCAAAAATGCTGATTCTTGCCTTCATACATTGTTTTTTCTTTGATTGCTCTTGTGTGCACACACATATACACTGACTAGAAATATACTTAGAGGACATCCTGGTGGCCGAGTGGTCAGAGACGCGTTCGTCCATGATGAACCTTGGTTCGAGCCCCGATGAGGTATGGTGGCGTGCCATTGCTACCAAAAATGGCACGTCTCTCTGCGTTACATTCCGTTTATTACTGAGGTAGTTCAGTTTAGCAAAATAGCTATGTTCACCCAGAGAAAGCCTTGCGTTATTTGCAATAAGTAGCGAAAAACGCTGGATGAAATTCTGAAACGGGCCGGCTCGTAAAATGGAAATTCTGAGCCGGGTCGAGCTTCCCAAATTAAGGCCACAACAGACCTCGAACGTATGGTAAATACACCGATGAGCAATTACATTATGACCACCCCCAGCCTAGAGAAATGAACGCGCCTGAAGACTGAACGGTGGCGCAGGTGAAGTTCACTATATATACATACAACCCGAGGACCGGCTTTCGGTTAGTAGAGTGTTCGGAGTCAGAATGGGAAAAGCTGCCGATTTATCGGAGTTGATAAAAGACAGATTGTGATGCCACTGGCGCCTCGGAACTACGATCTCGGAAACGGCGCGGCTTGTGGGTTGTTCACGTTCAGTTGTAGTGAGTACGTATTAAAAGTGGTGCACAGATGGCCAAACGACGAACAGTCGTCCGGCTGTGTGTCGCTCGCAGCTCATTGATGATAGAGTGGAGCGGAGACTGCTGCACATTGTTCAAAGCGATAGCGGGCAACAGTGCGACAAATCACCCGCAGCTACAACAGTGGTGATCAGGGCAATGTGTCACAGCATACAGTTTATCGCAGCCTTCTGCGCATGGACCTGCGTAGCCGAAGACCCAGCCGGGTCCCATGCTCACTGCACGAAATTGCCAACAACGCATGAAACGGGCCCAAGATCATCGAGATTGGACCGTGAATGACTGGAAGAAAGTGGCCTGGTCGGACGAATCAAGATTCCTGGTTCATCACGCAGACGGTCGAGCGCGAATACGCCGATCACCAACGGAGGCTGTGTATGCCACTTGGATGCAGTGTTGGGCGGAAACGGGTTGGCGGCTGCAGCGTTATGCTTGGGCGATGTTTTCGTGGGACAATTTAGGCCCCATTATCCCAAGAGCACAATCCCCGACAGTTGCCAGATAGCTGAACATTGCTGCGGACCACGTTCACCCAATCATGGCAACTGTGTTCCCTGCTGGTGATGGCCATTACCAACAGGAGAATACGACGTGCCAAACTGCCAGAATCGTCATGGAGTGGTTTGAGGAACATGCTGGTGACTTTCTGTTAATGCTTTGGCCTTCAAATTCACCTGGCATGAACCTAATCCAACATTTGTGGTTCGAATTGGTAAAGCGGGTTCGCAATAAATCCCCACTACCCCGAAATGTACGGGAAATGAAGGACCTGCTGTTGATATTATGATACCAGATACCCTAGGATACCTATCGCCACCTGATCGAATCTGTGCCTTGCCGATTGGCTGCTGTTTTGCGGGCTAAAGGGTGTCCTACAGCTTATCAGGTAGGTGTTCATAATATAACGGCTCATCAGTGTACACCTAATCCAGCTAATAGTTACACGGTCAAAAACCGAAACAGGTCATGGGTCAAAAGCTATCTGATCAGGTTCGAATGGGTGAACATTTCCCTGATCTGGTCTTAACCAGTTTTCATCAGTGTTTTTTTTTTAAATAGGGTAATTCTTAACGGCAAAAATGAACAATTTTCGGTGGGAGTTCTTGTAAGATTGGATGCAATCTTCCCATGTTTACCAGAGATATGAGAACGAACAACTCTTCGATGTATTGGTTAGTTGATTACATCGTAGCAATGCTTCTCCTTTCACACATCAATAAATACGATTGCATCCCCTAGAGGTGTTTAGAGGAGAGGGGAAGGGGATTCGCCCCCTCCCCGTAAATGTTTCATTTTTTTTATGTACTTGGTGAAAATGCGACTTACATTAGAAAAGAAATGCTTTAATTTAATAAAAATGCATCAACTTACATTAGAAAACAACGCTTTAATTTTTTCTTATATTTTTCATTCACTTTTACTTTGTTTTTGTGGATTTCAAGAACTTTCATTTTTCGTCATTTCCCTAATTTTTTTTTTTTTTTTTATATAAGCCCCTGGTATCCCCGCATTTTTACTTTCAACAGATCGTTTGTATAAATGAAACGGATCAATTTAATACGTAGTATTTATTTACTGCATCATTTATTCTTGTGAAGTTATATATTATGCTAATTAGTGATGTCAGTGCAGCTATAAATTTCTAGAAAAAAGTCTCACATGTACATGTATAAATTGCATGATATATTTCATTTTATACTAAAGTTCCTATAGTTTTAATGTTAAGTCGTAATTCAAGCAGCATGCCATTCTAACGCACTAAGAAAGTAAACTTACGTACAAAACTGTTATGTATAATTTTAGTCTAACGCATGTTACAGTTGAAAGAAGTCTGCACCGGATGTTTTCCTGATTTCGTCTATGCATAGGATCATCTCGAGAATGTTAAAGAAGTTATTCAGCAAACGAAATGAATTTTTTTTTATTGAACAACTGTAGAAAAGTCTGTCGTTGTTTCAATTACTTTTACTTTTTAAGAAGATAATATCGATATGACTCAAGGCTGTTTCCCCATCAATTACAGACGCACGTATACAAAATATATTTTTTGTGTGAGCTTCTTTTCTGCTTAGGGAACTTAACGCTCTTACAAAGCCTTGGTATAACTCAACGTTGTGTCAAGCCGTCACCAAAATTTTATATCAAAAATTAATTTTATTTGTTCCAGCTTGTGTGTCGGTGCTGTTTGGCAAATAATAACACACGAAAATTGTTGCATTTTTATAACAGCAGCAATACCTCACGAGAAAAACAAAATAGCTTTTTTTTTTTATGTTGAAGGTTTCTTTTTTAAGCATCCTTCTTCACAAAACAGTTAATTTACAAGCTCAGGGGATTTCCTTAGCATAACGTATAATTAAATTTTGAAATGATTTAGTCAAAGAGTGAACTGCAAAATAGCTTTGCCACCCCCACACTCAAGCAGCGAGATTTCACTGTATCATAACAACCCAATCCCGGGTGCTTAGCTCATAGCAAGTAAGAAAAATGAAATTAAAAATCATAAATTTATAAATCAAGAGAGTACGTTGCATGGGAGAGACAAGATGTGATTCTGTTCTGCTTTAGGAAAGGGTGTGTAATAGAATTTACAAGCAAGTCTGCAACATTGATGTTGAATTTGCACGCTTTCTGTGGATGGGGTAGTATTATCAAGGGAAAATATGCGGATAACTTTTCCAAGAACTAAGTTCTCTTTCGCATGCTTAAAAAAATAAAATTAAAAAAAAACTCCGTCGCTTTTACCCTTAACAATCTCCCGGGTTTCAATGTCTCTTAGAAAACGTACAGATGTTTGGAGCAGGTTTGTTGAACATGAAAAGTATACGGCACTTCAAAAATTAGAGATATGAGGGGCAGCTTAGTTGTTTTTATTCGCTTCGGCAGAAAATGAGTTCTGTTTGTAAGTGTGTTGTATTTTTATTGCCATGACAACAGCATTATCTCAGCGAGAAAACATGGGCATCTTGCAAATAATAATTGATGTAATATTTTTCTAGGTCTGTCTGCCGGTGTACTTCATATTCAATTAATTCGGAAATTGTCATTTGGAAAACAGTAAAAGTAGGAAGGAAGGTATGATTTTTTCCCCCTCATCGTCATTATTATTCTCCGAGCTGCTTCAGAAATTTCTCTGCTTAATCGAATTGGGAAAAAGGAAGTGATTGAACGGAACTAGTATGTCCAATACTAATTCCTCCTCTCCCTCCCCAACTTAAGGTTTCTTCCCTGAAAGAAAAATAACATTTTACTCTCTTACTCGTAAGTCTGGGGAACGTATTCGTTCTTCTATAATCGACTTTAGCAACGCAGCAGAGATTTTTCCAGAACCCAGCCTCAAGTTTTAAGCAGTCAAAAAGATAATGCTTCTTCAGTGTTCTGTTAGTTCAGCAAGGAGACGCTAATTAATTTTGATAAAACTTTAATAGCTACAGTCTTACTATGATCAAAAATGTCCCAATTTCCCTTTTCATTTTTAAATAAGAAAACATAACAAGGGAGAGCGAAACAGTTTGCAAAATCCACGCAACTTGCATACTTCGTATACATCTGTTTTTAAAGTACGCTAAGAGGGTCCGAAGACAGTACATTTTGTGTGTGTGTGTGTGTGTGTGTGTGTGTGTTCCGAGAACTTTTTATGTTCCAAATTCCCTTTTCATTTTTAAATTAGAAAACATAACAAGGGAGAACGAAACATTTTGCAAAATCCACGCAACTTGCATACTTGGTATACTTCTGTTTTTAAAGTACGCTAAGATGGTGCGAAGACAGTAAATTTTATTTGTGTGAGCCCAGAGTTCTTTTGAAGTACCTGTTTTTTCGTCTAATGGGTCTTGATCGTCTGTTAATTATGATTTTTCTGATTTTTGATATTTCAGACAAGCATACGATATACACAAAAATGTGTGAGTTTAATGAAAATGTGCGATGAAAAGACTATCTATGAGTAGAGTTGTACAAAAATAAAATCAACACCGATCAGCTATTACATTATAACCACATACCTAATAAACTGTAAAACACCCTTTAGCCCACAAAACAGCGGCCACTCAGCGAGGCATCGATTCCATCAGGTGGCGATGGGTATCCTGGGGTATCTGGTACCATAATGTCAACAGCAGGTCCTCCATTTCCCGTACATTTCGGGATAGTGGTGTTCTAGCGGGAACCCGTTTTTCCAAGTCGAACAACAAATGTTCGATTGGATTCATGTCACGTGAATTCGGAGGGCAGAGCATCGACAGAAAGTCACCAGCATGTTCCTTCAAACACTCTTTGACGATTCTGGAAATGTGGCATGGCGCATTATCCTGTTGGTAATGGCTATCACCAAAGGGAACACAGTTGTCATGAATGGTTGAACTTGCTCCGCGACGATATTCAGATACCTGACAGCTGTCAGGAATTGTGCTATTCGGATAATGGGGCCTACAATTTCCTAAGAAAACATCGCCCACAGCATAACACTGCCGCCGTCGGCCTGTTTCCGACCAACGGTGCATCAAGGTGCCACAGCCTCCATTGGTAATAGGCGTATCCGCGCTCGGCCGTCTACGTGATGCACCAGGAATCTTGATTAATCAGACCAGGAACTTTCGTCCAATCTTCCACGGTCCAATCTTGATGATCTTGGGCCCATTTCATGCTTTGTTGGCTATGATGTGCAGTGAGTATGGGACCCGGCTGGGTCTTCGGCTACGCAGGTCCATGCGCAGAAGGCTGCGATCAACTGTGTGCTGTGACACATTGCCCTGATCACCACTGTTGTAGCTGCGGGTGATTTGTCGCACTGTGGCCTTGTCGTAGCTGTAAACAATGCGCGACAGTCTCCGCTCGTCTATGGCGTCCATGAGCTGCGAACGACACACGGCCAAACGACGGTTCGTCGTTTGGCCATATGTGTACCACTTTTAATACGTACTCACTATAGCGGCACGTGAACAAGCCGCAAGCCGCGCCGTTTCCGAGATCGTTGTTCCGAGACGCCAGTGGCATCACAATCTGTCTTTTATCAACTCCGATAAATCGGCAGCTTTTCCCATTATGACTTCGAACACTCTACTAACCGAAAGCCGGTCCTCGGGTTGTATGTATACTGTTCTGTGAACTTTACCTGCGCCACCGTTCCGTCTCCAGGTGCGCTCAGTTCTCTAGGATGGGGATGGTCATAATGTAATGGATCATCGGTGCTGCGTACACAACCATTGAAATAGAAAACTTGCTGCGAACTCGTGAATCACGATGACAATAAATGAGAAAATTCTTAAAAAATTAATAATATAATAAATAATTATTAGAACATTACAGATTCCGTTGAGGACAAAATAAGTATTGTACATTATAACTGAATGTGCAGCAATGTGTGTGAAATGGATATTTAGGCCAAAATATTAGACTATGTACCTCATAAGAACAAGGGACTAATTAAAGAAAATGAAAGTTTTCATATCTAGAAAAACAGTTCCAAGAATGAACCTTCAAAAATTATAAACAGCATTTTAAACAACGTAATTCAAAATTAGTAGATTTACAAAATACAAGGAAAAGATTTTAATTTAATGACTGGCAACTACAAGAGAAACCTGGCAATAAAATTTAAATTCTTTCTGTGCGAACGAAACTTTTAATACAATTTCTATACACTGAGAGCATGCCTTAATAAAATCTAGAGGCCAGAAACGACTGTAAAAACAAAACTCTGAAGATGCCAAAAATAATTGAAAGTTCTTCAAGTTAAAATATAATTCAATATATTAATCTGAGTAAAGCCTTGAGTAAGTGTTTTAATTGTTGTAAATACTTTTTTTAATCTACTATGCAAAATCTGCTAATAATTTGGAAACTATCAGCACACGGCGTACTCATGTACGTCTACATTCAGCTACTTTTCTATAAGATTCACTCTCAGATAACTAATTAGGCACTTCAAGCTAACGATTAGATTAAATAACAAGGCAGTACTTACAAAAATACACTTTTTCGCTAAGTAGCATGTTGTAGATTTTCACTCAAATCAATATAAGAGTGGTTCACAATAACATTCAGCTAGAATAATCCTTTCTGCTATTCACAGTTAGCAGTATACAACTTTTTGCTCGCTTTTAATTACCGAAATTGTACATTTTATCAAGACACATATAAACTTTGCCTCAGAATATCGAACGTTCGAACATTAAAGTTGAACATTAAACTCGCTATATTGCCTTAAAATGTCATGCATAATAACATAGTGACGAAAGAACATAGTGCCCAGTAAAAACATAGTGTGCTCCATTTTGAAAATCAGCAGATCTTATCTATCGTACCCCACAGCCATTATCTTCACAACTTGAGTAATAACTCGAGTAATGATTTCTAGCATGTTGGGAAGCGTATCGCAATCAATGCATTGCATGGTTTTACTAACTTGTTGAAATGGAAAGGCGCTCAGTGTGGGCCAACAACGGCTCAGCTCATCGATGCTAGAGTTGAGTTAATGCTACCCCGTACAGTACAGGTCGATAGGAGGGATAGTGGGGCGCAACTCGCCGGCAGTTTCAATACTGGTGACGGGATTTACGTGTCACAGTAGTACATCGAACCCTGCTGATAATGGGGCTGCGTAGACGTAGGCCACTCCAAGTGCCAATGATATCCTCGGTTCGTCATCGAAAGCGCATACAATGGGCATCGAAACTGGATCATAAATGATTAGAAAAAGGTCGTCTGGTCGGATAAATCTCTTTCCCTATTGCACCACGTGGACGGTCGGGTACCTGTGAGTTGTTTACCTGGGGAAGTGTTTTAAGGATGCATTGTGGGAAAAAAACAAGCCGCTGGAGGAAGTGTAATGCAATGTTCTGCTGGGAAACCCTAGGTCCAGTCATTTTTCATTTTGTGCAGGAAACTATGACGTCTACCACTTTCTTAAACAACATCGTAAACCAGGTACATCCTTTCATGGCAACGGTGCTCCCCTCTACTAAAGCCTTGTTTCAGAAGGATAATGCGCCATGCCATCTGCCCGTATTGTTTGAGAATGGTTCGCGGAATATGAGGAATTTTTACAGAAATTGCCCTGGCCTCCAAATTTCCCAGACATCAATGCAATCGGCCATCTGTAATTTGTGTTGGAACAGCAAGTCTGATCTGTGGTGACTACTACGTAACTTAGAAGAGTTAAAGGATCCGCTGGTAACGTTTTGATACCACACAAAACACCTGAAGAAATCTTGTCGCATCTATGCCTCGCAGGGTAAGAGCTGTTTTAGCGGCATGTAGAGGACCAATATCATATTAGGCAGGTGGCCATAATGTCTTGGCTCTCCAGTGTAATCCTTTGAATGACATGAAGGCAGTATAAGATGCAATCATTGCAACATGGGACAAGCAGTGGATTTGCAAGTTTAACGTTCAAAGCTTGACTGGCCGATGCCTCCGCAAGAAAGGTCATGTAACTCAGTGAGTAGAAAACATGCGCAGTTTTCTGTAGTATGCGCTGAGTAAGCTTTGCATTAGAAAAACCTACCAAATAACGCGTTGGTCAACCTTTTTTTTTACAATCACGGTTCGTAGACACCTAGGAACGAATTCTTCAACGTGTCGAACATCCTCCATGCGTAATTTGAGCCATGTCCGCTGGAGCAGCTTCGTTAATTCACGCTCATTCAGCGAAGGAGGATCAGCAGTTCCTACACCCCGTTCTAGAATAGCTCACAAATATTTAATTGGGTTACAGTCAGGAGAGTACGGGGACCAAGACAATGTGACGAATTCGTTGTCGTGTTCGTCCAACCACTCAAGTAGTTATGCGAGCCGATGACAGGGTGCGTTATCCTGTTATACGACGGCACTGTAGTCCAAGTAAACCTCCCGTAGATATGGATGGAGATGGTCGGCTAACAAGTCCCTGTAGCGTCCACCATTCGGTGTTAGTGGGATGATAACCAACGGACCTAGAGCTTGCCAGAAAAAAGCTTCCCAGATCAGAACACCACCTCCACCCAAACTGTGCAACCAAGGGATGCGGCTTCACGCTGTTTACGCCATATGCGAATCCGACCATCAGCATGATGCAGCAGGAAACAGAACTCATACCTCCAGACGACCTTCTTCCATCTGTCAAGGGTCCGTTGCCGACGTTCCCTGGCCCGTGCGAGATATATTTTGCGATGACTGGGGATCATCTTGGGTACCCTCCTCGGTCTCCAGCTGTGGAACACCAGGCGAAGCAAAATACAGCGCATGGTGCATGTGGAGTGCATGTGGAAGTAGGCCGAACTGCACCGCTGCTGTATTGGTGGATGAACTAAGAGACTGTTGCACGTCGTTGCTGAGATACCTGTGTTAACACGCTACGCTCTCCTGTAGGATCAACCATGGTTGGATGACCAATGTTGGCACTTTTTCTGGATGTCTGTGCATGGTTAACTCTTAGACCACTGCGCCACCAGGATGGCTAAGGAAAGATCTAGCACTATCAGGCAGAATAGCGCCAGTATAGCTCAGCACCTGCAAGATACGACAACGAGAGTTGACTCGTGCCAACTAACTATGGGAAAGAAGAGCGATTCCTGTGGAACTGGAATCTCAACGTGTGTAGCTCCGATAGTTTAGAATTGTGGATGCAGTCTGCGCGTCTAAAAACTAAAACTGAGCCTTCTGATGTTTCTATATAGACATATAACTTCTCGAGTAAATATACAACTCAACGACCTGTTACTTATTTTCGTCCTGGAGACATTGGCCGGGCTACAGAGTTAGAGTTTATCTCTCTTGAATCACGTTTACGTGTACTGATTCCAGTACGCATTAACCTCGTAATTTCTGGTCGTAAGCTACAGATGAAAGAAGTAATGTATAAAATCAAGTTAAATATAATATTTATTATATAAAACCCACCATTCTAAGCAGACAGACCCAGACAAAATAGCGTAAATGTAAAAATCACGAAATTTTGACCACATTCTATCTCTGAATGAAAACGTTTTTTAAAAGACTGGTTAAAAAAAAACAAAAAGAACAACAACAGAAAACTGATTAACCAAAGCAACTCAATTGTTAAACTTGACTTTTCAGAAATTTCATATATTTTGCAGAGTATATGACAAATGAAAGTTGCTCCACAATCTTCGTGCTTAGTAACCAAAGCATACTACGCAGCAACAACAAAAATTACTCACGACATCGCAACCGAAGGTTGAGACACTCCCTTTGTTCTGTTGCTTAACCCGAGTTGAGCTGTGTTAAGCAAGAACACAGAACGATACATATTAATATGATGAATATCGATTTTGTACAACATAATTTTTTTTTTCATTTATTTCATGGCAGCGAATTACGGAACATTTTAGTAAAATCATTAGAAAATGTAGACTGCATAAGAAATCTGATGATGGAATGGAATTTAGCCGGAGTAGTTGGATACTAATCAGTGCAAATATTCAAATCTTAAGTGATCAGGAGAGGTTTTTGGAAGAAAGTATGCATATTAAAAGAGGAGTCTACCCTCCTCAATGCGGGAGCAAATCGTGATTTACATAAATCGATATTCAGCGATATTTAGTTTTCTTAATTTTACTAACCAAATCATTCAGATGCATCAACATTATAGGCAAGCACAGAGAGAAACAGAGAAGAAAATGTACTACAAAAGAACCAACTTAAAAAGTGCCCGTATTTAGCGTGATCCCGGATTTAACCAGAAAAACAATATTTTTTGTATAGTATAATGTTAATTCGAAGCTATTTCGATCGTTTTAAGGAACAAAATTTAATGAAATCTAGGGTTTAAGCTAAGTGGTAACTTCTTTTTAACAAGAAAAGTAACAAAATATAATAAAATTCAATACTTAACGGGGCATTTACTGCACTAAATGTTGCTCGACTATAAAACAAAATAAACATTACATTCTTTGATTTAAAATATTTCCACATTTTTGCTTCACGATTCGGTGCTGCTATGTATATATGCGTTTTATTTATTTTAATTTGAACTACTGTAATTAATTAGGTCTTTCAATTATATCACATAAATGCGCATGCATATCATTACATATGCATGTTTTTACATGGTGGGATCTTTCACCCCAGAAAGGATTTAGGGAACGCCCGGATATAGGGAGGATTTCCATTGGTGCCGCTCCTCGTTATAAATGGGTTCCACTGCAGTTTCTCCAGCTTTCTCCCACTTTTCCTGACAAGTGCATCATAGTTTAATAGCCAGATAGGAAGAAATAGACTTCGATTCCTAGAAATGATGGAGATGTACAGTTGTCCTGTGCTTAGATCTGAATTGCCTCATATACAAGATAGGATTGACGTTAAACCATTTTCACACCGTAGAACAACATTGCTATCAACTTCCATTCTCCTTTCATGGTTGTTCGACCAATTCCAGTTTAAGCCATTAAACTAGTCAAAGTCAAAGTATCATTAGAGATAGCTCACTAAAGTAGTCAAAGTGTCATTAGAGATAGCTCGCCAAAGTAGTCAAAGTGTCATTAGGGATAGCTCACTACAGAGTAATCAAAGTGTCATTAGAGATAGCTCACTAAAATACTCAAAGTGTCACTACAAATAGCTCACTAAAGTTGTCAAAGTGTCAATAGGGATATCTCCGGACCCCAGAGTGCATGTGTCGGATTTTGGCTTTATTCTTATTCCTTGGTAATTTTCTCTATGTTTACTACTCCCGAAGTTTCCTCACTGCACTATATAGAAATATAATAAATATCTGGAAGTTCTGGGATGGTCCTTTGTTCCGAATATCAGTACCTGTTCTGTCACAATGTAAGTCATGGTAAAAAAATTCGCAGCTTCCGTTAAAAGTCAGCCATCAAGCTATCTGAGTAACAACCATTTATGAACGTTATTCCTGATACAGAGCGCATTTCGTGAAGTTTTAAGTATCACTGCAGGTGACGGGGACTTACTGTTATACCTGGGTCGGAGATATAAAACTAAGTGCCCATGTGACGTCACTGGCCTCCTTGCCTTGAGCTGATCAGCGTCACCAAGGCAACAATTGTTACGATCAAAACATACACCCACTTGCTTGTTACGGATCTTCCAAAATTAACTGTCCCAGGCTTAAAGGAGTAAATATATAGAATAGTGAATGAAAAGAAGAAATATTGATCGCCTCCCTGGACATTACGTGGCATTGGTGCAGCATGAAATAAAATCAAAATTTTAACAAGCCATATTCTCAAACCTATGAAATTGGGTGCTCAGATAACAATAAAATCAAATCGTGATATGATTTTTTTCTTGCAGAGAAGACAAACTTATCGTCTGTACTGTTGTTAGTTGTTCCATAGGGGAATAAGCTCTCTCTCTCTCTCTCTTCCTCTATTCCTCTCTGTTAGCCGTTTAGCAATTAGGTAAGCTATTCCGCACGAACGTTGTCGAAACAGCAGAACTTTTTTTGCCATTTTGGACAAGAAGTTTATTTGAATTATTAATGGAATTATTAAAGAAAAAGAAATATCATAAAAATTTAAATATATAAAATATTAATGGAATTACTAAGAGAAAAAAATCATAAAAATATAAATAAGAGAAAAAAATCATAAAAAATATATATAAGAGAAAAAAATCATAAAAAATATATATAAGAGAAAAAAATCATAAAAAATATACCAGCTAAAGATGTGAAGATAATTTCGTTAATTTAGTGGGACTGACTCAGCGAAGAGAGTGAATTAGAACTCAAGGATAAACACTTTTCAAATTTCATCTGTATGAAGATCTGTGATCGCAAAGCCACAGGACCACCGTAAGACCTAAATTACAGGCCCATCAGCCCCCTTTCAATGATTTATAAAATTATAAAATCTTCACTAAAATTCTTTCACATCGCTGAAAGATGACATTGGACATGGATCAGCCGAGAGAACCAGCGAGATTCAGAACTGGCTACAGCACCATAGATCGTATTCATGTACTGAAAGAACTAATTCAAAGAACGAGGGAATATGAAATCCCATTATGCATGGCTTTTATTAATTATGAAAAGGCCTTTGATTCCGTGAAATCATCATCAGTTAGTTACAATGGCTTTGAAATCCTGCGGTATTAAAGATACTTACAATAGCATTATTAATAACATCTATGAAAATGCAAGTGCAAAGGTTCGGATATTTGAGGATACCGCACCAATAAAAATTGGAAAGGGAATGAGACAAGGTGATACCGTATCTCCCAAACTCTTCAGTGCCACATTCAAAAGTGTCTTTAAATCATTGAACTGGCAAAAGAAGGGAATAAAGGTTAATGGAGATTATTTAACTCATCTTCGCTTTGCTGACGACGCAATCAATTTTGCAAATACCCCTTCAGAGCTACAGAGATCCAGGAACTTTCTGACAACAGTAAAGAAGTGGAATTAAATTGAACTTTCAAAGACAAAACTGCTGTACAGTGCTTTTTCAAGAAATGAAGATTTTTCGGTTGATGGGGAAAAGCTCGATATTACCGATACCTACATTTACCTTGAACATCAGATAACAAGCAAGTGACAAATTGATGAGGAAATTAATTGGTGTATAAAACTGGGCTGGAGAGCTTTTGAAAAAAAAACAGTACAATTCTTAAGAGCAATATGCCATTATATCTTACAAGAAAAGTGTTTAACCAACGCATCCTTTCAGTTCTTACTTATGGAGCAGAGACATCGACATATGGAGCGGGGATCGATGCAGAGACATATGGAGCGGGGATCGATGAATGAAATTCGAAAATGTGCAGGAGCAACATGAAGGAGACTGGCTCAAGACAGACTGTTGTAAAAGAAACTTAGGGAGACCTTCGTCCAGCAGTGGATTCATAATGGTTGACAATGATGATGAATATAAAAATAAATATTTATACACACATCTATGCTCACAGAGCATAATGTATTTCTTACTCCTTGCGCACTACACGAACATATACGTATATACAATGCACTACAAGTAGAATCAAGAAAATCTTGAACCAAAGCAAATAAATAGGATTTCTAAATTAAAATGGGTCTTTAAATTGAAAGCCTGGCCGTACAGAGTAATGCCGCAGAGGAGAATCTTTAATTCGCCTGGCGCAGTATATTTGCGTACTTCTGAATTGCAAAAACTTAACAAAAGTTATTCGCTAACTTTATCGGACTTTATTCTAAATTATCGATGTTATTTCCTAGCATTTAGTTTTTGTTTCAGTTTTTTTTATCTAGAACAAATGCATTTCATCGGACGGATTCTGTCCTTACCAACTTCTTCCATTTGTTATTTTTTGTATACGAGATAAGAGATACAAGACTTTGACCGTATGATATAAATCTCATAAACTATTAGCAATTCAATTTCATTCAGAGAGAGAAATAGTCTGAAGAATCAACTTACACCCAGTTTGGTGCTACTAGGTGTGCGGCTTACAGGGACGTTTGCATAATAGTACCATTTACAATACGTGAAAATGCGTTTTTTACTTACTAACAATTATTACTATTATAAATTATTATTATTACTTAATAATAATAATGTTATTGCTATTTTACTACTAGATCGTGCGGTTTACGGGAACGTTTACATAATAGTACCATTTACAGTATGTGGAAATGCGTTTTTTACTTACTAACAATTATTACTACTATAAATTATTATTATTACTTAATAATAATAATTTTACTACTATTTTACTACTAGATCGTGCGGTTTACGGGAACGTTTACAGTATAGTACCTCGACCATCTACGTACATATTTACAGTATGTGTAAATTATTTTCATACTTAGGGAAAATATTATTACGTTGGCACAGGTAGTTAACGAGCGTGGCTGTGTTGTGAGAAGCTTGTTGGTGGCTCAAATACCGTCGTTCGCTCCAACTGGCGGTTTTCTAGGGTTTCCGCGAATATAACGTGAATATAACCCTAAAATACGCATTGGAAGTACTGACAATGGAGGCTGCCCCTAGGAAAGTTTAGTTAAGAAAAGGATAGTTACGGTGCTGATATAAGAAAGACAACGAGAAACCATCTAATTATAATTAATTTCCTTATGAAACTCACCACCATAAACGCTGAGAGAAGCTGACCAAAAGGTTAATCAGGATAAAGCTTTAAGCCACAATTCAAGAGTTGCCACGGCTGCCATCAGTACTACGGTTTTCAACTACAATCACACTAAACCGGAGGTGGGGAGCCTTTATATGTTGAAAGGCCGTATTACGTTAGCTGTAATCTAACAAGGCCGCATTCAAGAAACTACAATTAGATATACTTCGAAAATTTACATTATTTTGTAAAAATCATACTACACCTCGTATGTACTAACTTCCAAAAAATGGGGAAAAATGTTAATTCTAAAGTTAACTAATGTTTTAATGACTATGTTGTGCCTGCCTTTTGTTGGAAAGCATTTGTATATTTGGTTGCAACATGGTGGTCCTCACTTTTAGGCGATCCTCTAGATAGGCATCCGTCATTTGTAACCTTACGGGCATCTTGATTTCGGTTAGGTTGGAGAATGTAGATTCGCAGCAATAAGTGGTTGAAAAGCAAGAACGCAGTTTTTGTGCCTGTTGACGAAGGCTTGGTATTCTATTGCATTTTTCCATATTTCAATTGGATCTTTCTTAGCGTCAAATCAGGACTTTAAAATGTCATCTTCTGAGAGCTCAATCACTTCCATCTGTAGTTCTTTAGGAGGGACCGTAGAACGAGATCATGAGCATAGCAGGTATCAAAATAGCCCCTTATGACTTACTAATGTTTTAATTGTGGCCGTCAGTCGAGAAGCATTATTTCGTTAAATCTTCTTTCGCTCTTTGGTATTTTAAATACGGTCATTTTAGGATTAAAATAAAAATAATAAAAGACGAACAAAAACATATTAATAAAAATAAAAGG
The DNA here is from genome assembly GCA_039090855.1 of Macrothele yani. Taxonomy (NCBI): domain Eukaryota; kingdom Metazoa; phylum Arthropoda; class Arachnida; order Araneae; family Macrothelidae; genus Macrothele; species Macrothele yani. The sequence goes on along the minus strand of CM077003.1, from coordinate 84,967,639 downwards.
ACTTGTTCTGCAAAATTTGGATCCACTCAAAAGGTCACAGCTTCCTCACCCCTGCACTAAACCTTTCATGACCTAGCCCCCAGCTCACCTTGCCTTCTCGGACTATCATCTGTTCCCTAATCTCAAAATGATCATGTGCGGTGTGCATTTTGGGATGGACGAACACTTTATTGATGCTGTGAAAGCCTATTTCGGCAGCTTTGACAAATAATTTTATTTATAGGTTTTAGAGCACCGCTGGAAAATGATTGTGGCCCTTCAAGAGGACTAAATAGAAAAACAGAGGTGTCATATTTTTCTATGACCGTTCTTTCATAGTCGGGCCGAAATCGAATAATATGAGTTACGCGTTGTCGATGGAGGATGTTTTTTAAAAAAATTCTTCATAAATAAAAACAAAACAAAAACGATTTAGTATTAATGAAACATTTTACACGACGAATGAGCCTGAAAAACTAGCTTTATCATTTTTACAAAAATCCCGAAGCGAAAAGAAAATTTTTATCAGCGTAAAAAAAGTGATTCAATCCCGCAAGAGAATTCAGGCTGTTTCTCTGGACTGAATCGCCGCTTATCACCTTCACAGAATGGAAGATATTCATTGCGCTTAAGAGATTAAGAGCAGTCGTCTAGTAAACATGTTCATCACGTAAACAACGCCGACTCTTTCATCAAAGACAGCTCTGCTGCAATACCTGACCGCCGTCCGCTCCTTACGCATCGATTTCTCGCGGCTTCGTGCTCTTTATTCCCTTTTGGCATGAACTTACTGAGAGACATCTTATCCGGATCTACTGCTCCTAGACTGGAAATTTTTGGTCGCTTCCACTATGAATTAATGAACGAAGATCACGCAAAACGGAAACCCGGGATCCACAAGAATATTGCAAAGGATTTAATTCAGAAATTCAATATATATACGGACAAAAAATATATATATGTTACAATAGGTCTCAGCTGAACGTATTAGATCGTATCGCAATTATATCCATCAACAATATCAGGACAGTGTCAGCTATCATTTAATCCACCCCCTACGTTTACGCCGTCCGATAAAAAAGAGCTTTTGAAAACGCCACAAAAAACGGCGATGCGTTTTTGAAAGACGTAATGTAATGGTCATTCATGAAAAGAAGAACCATCGGTATTTTCGGTTTCTTCTGCTATGAGGGGTAAGATAGGTAAAAGCACTTTCTTCTTCTTCTCAAAGCAAATTAACGTGACAGTTTTCGCCCGTCTGATAGTCCCTAGAGGGGGGATGACTTCTGCTCAGTGAATCTAAGTTTCGTGGGAGACGGGAGGTTGTTCATAGCCTTGTACAAAATGTTCCACTCTCTTGAGTGTATGACAGGTAGCTTATAAACTGTCTGAAATTTTACTTCCCTGTTGCTTCAACAGACCGATGGATGTTCAGTAATGCCTTTGGCCTTTCATTTCCTGAGCTGTAAAAGAAACGTGGTACGGCTGGGTTCACGCGTGCCAGAACGTTATCACCACATGCGCATATTAGATTTTACCCCATTGTTGAGAAGAGCAGTTGAGCTCCAGTCGATTGTTTCATCACAATTCCAACTTCCCTCAAGAGAATGAATAATTTCTTACACGGGTGTAAACCCCTTCCCTTGATTCTCTGAGCATAAACCATGGAAAGGTGTCATAAAACAGGAATCGTTCTCATGGACATCACAGGATCCCTTCATCCCCGTTGAGTATACGCTAACTTGTGGATCAGGAAAATGACAAGAATGGAGGGCATCATCAACAAAGCAATGACACGTATGGAGGACATCATCAACAAAGCAATGACAAGAATGGAGGACATCATCAACAAAACAATGACAAGAATGGAAGAATCAATGACAAGCAATGACAAGAATTGAGCACATCAACAAAGCAATGAAAAGAATAGAGGACATGTGTGTGTTTGTGTGTGTACCGTGTGTCTGATCAACTTCTTCTTCTTCGTCGTAGCTTATTGCCACCCACTGCAAGGTATAGGCCTCCCCAGTCTTCTCCAACTTCCTCGATCCTTAGGCTCGGTTTGCCATTTCACACCTCTAAATTTCTGAAAGTGATCTCTCCATCTTGCTCTCTGGCGCTCCTTTCATCTCTTTCCATCTCTCGGTTGCCATTCTGTTATTAATCGTGTCCATCTTTCATCCTTCTGTCTTCAAACATGTCCGGCCCATCTCCAGTTTGATTCCTTTATTATTTTTATAATATCTATTATTCCTGTTCTTCTCTTATAAGTACATTTCTAACTCTGTCTCTTTTTGTTATTCCCAACATTCTTCTCTCTAATTTTCTTACCGGTACTCTTATGTTTTACATCCCCATTCCAACTGAACAACTTACAATCTTTTTCCTAATCAACTTACAGTCTTCCTATTGCAATCCACGCTATGTTTCGACAAACCCTAAATTTTTCATTCACAGCGTACTGTGTAAGTGTAATTACGATCCAGTGTTGCATTTGTATAGTCTGTTTTCTCCTAAAGTAAGTCACGTGTATAATATCGTCACTAACTATAATTTGGATATTCTCTGCTACATTTTGTAGCATACTTTTCTCACTTAGACGCCGACCATGAGATTGATATTTATAGCGTTCCCATTTGCCTGCTGCATCATGGCGACTTTGCTTTAATGATTTCCACCTGTGTATTTTTGGCTTATGAGCTACATGAAACCAGATAAAATAAGCTTTGTGTTCAGGTTTATCTGCAGTTTTTCATCAGTTTGTCTCAGTGTAAGTTGCTAGACTTTAAAATAAATGGAAAACAACCTTCAAGTGAAGGACAACATTGTTAACACAGAATTACCAATCTATAATTAGGCAATTTAAGTGGTATTTGTGCTTCCCTTTAAAACACAGAGCCACAACTCTAATAATGTTATCCATTTTAGTTGAAAGTCTTTCTATGTTTGTTTTGTTTTTTACTTTTCGTATTTGCTCTACTTTAACAAATGCTGCTAAGATGTTTATGGAAGAACCTGAAAACCCAAAAAACTGATAAATTTCGAGACATGGAATAGATAGCAAAACATGATTTTAATTTCACTAGCGTACGAGATCAAAATTTTGTATTTGCAAAATCATTAGCATATATTTTAGTGATTAGTAAATTTATGATTGTGAATATCATTTGATTTGGAGATTAATTCGGCCAAAAGAATTTATGAAAAAGGCTCAGTAAGCAGAGCAAGTAGCAAAATGATTTTGTTGATATGTATTCCTTTTTACCTTAAACACGCATAATTATCCAAGTACTGCATATTACAGTTCATAATCTGGGGGTGGAGGGAGGAAATAATTATTATACTACACTGTTAAAAGCTTTTGTGGTAGGTTGCATCAAAAAGTGGTGCTACACCAGCTGCACCACGTTCTGAGAAAAGATACATCATTGTTCGGTGCAAACAAAACCTAGCAGCATGGTGAAATCTTGCACCATAATGTGCTGCATTATTTGCACCACGTTGTTGGGTTTTGTTTGCAACACATAATGGTGTATCTTTACTCAGAAAGTGTAGCTGGTATAGCACCACTTTTTTGGTGCAACCTACTACAAAAGTTTTAACAGTGTGCCAAATCTTAGTCAGTATTTAGACAGCGTAATGAGCGCAGCCTCACTGCTGTGATATCTGATTTCGATAATCATCTGAATATCACTTATCTGTCATTCACTAAAACATTTTGAGGAGAAGTTGGGATGAACTTTTTCAATAATCTTTAAAGAGGAGAATTCGAAGTGTGAACGCATTCGGGAACCCAGATTCTTGATGAAAGTATAAAAGCTTCCTTTTCTTTACAGACATGCTGAAAAATTCCCGTCAAACATTATGAGCCCGAAATACAACTGCATCCTCCATTCTGAGATAGGGTGTGACGTCAACTTCAATATCACTGTAACTGTTGTGATTCTTGTTTGTTTCGTCACGTGCTCCTATTTCTGACATCGGAAGGGAGAAATTAAGTTGCGCTGGTGCATCTGGCAGACGCCGTCGTACTTTTAAAATAAAAACGGCTCTAAACAAGGCTGCGGTAAACATTCGGAAAATGTCACCGACTTAGAACCACACGGGGTACAGACAAAAAGAAAAGAAAAGAAAGGGCATCCTATGTTGTTGTTTTGGACACGGATCAATTTCCAAATCTTGACTGCCGTCATATATAATTTAAGGAATCTAAATGTCCTACGATTGTGCAAAAGATGGCAGGATATTTGGCATTTTAACCTAATGAAAAGGGATGGGAGAAAAAGTCAAATTTGACGAAAAAGAAGTATCTCTCCTTCCGTTATTCAAAAGCAAATCGAATGTATGCGAATGCTACACTATCGAAGTAGGACAGTATTAGCTACTGGTTAACAAAAGTAGCGCAGTCACTAAACATAAATATGTACAACAACTGAGTATTTTATTAGGTACAAAATGTAGCTTCTCTACATAAATACAATGGATCCTGGGTTATACCTTTTTCTAGGGGATAGCCTCAAAAAATGCATAAATGTGAAAAACGCAGAAAAGAATTTTCAAAATGTTCAACTATTGTGAAATTTATGCTCTGTAGGAGAAAAAGGCATTCTTTAATGATTTATTTAGAGTCGAATTGGAGGCGAAAGAAAAAAAAATGCTTTACAAATTATAATATATTTTATCGCATTGCAAAACCAAAAAAGCCTACGAAAATCAAACTTCTCTTCCCATGACTCTATCTGACTATAAAAATCCTGATTCTATTAGGGGTATGCAAAAAGTATCCGCCGCCGCTAGCGGGCGCTGTAGAGATCTAACAGGCCGGAGACCCGTGGTGTCAGTTCATATATGAAGCCAAGCATGGTGGTCAATAAAGTTCATTTGCGGCACTGTTTGCTATTAATGTTTAATTTATAGAAAAGTGCGAGTGAAGCATACGGTTCAATACGTCAGGCGTATGGCGAAACGGTTATGGGTGAGCGGACGTGTCGAGAATGGTGTGCCAGGTTTAAGAAAGGTGATCTAAGCTTGGAAGACAAGCCACGTGCAGGTAGACCGCAGGAACTCGCAGACGAGGAGCTGGAATAGCTGTTGCAAGAGGATGCTACACAATCGACTAGGCAACTGGCGAAACGTTTGAAGTGGCTCGATCGACGGTGGTACGGTGTCTACGGGCCTTGGGGAAGATCCAGAAGATTGGTAAGTGGGTTCCGCATACTTTAACAAGCCCATATTGGTCAACGATTGCGCATCCACATGTCGTTGCTGCAGAGGTTTCAAGGGAAGAATTTCTTGTGGAAGGTTGCCACCGGGGATGAAATATGGGTCTATTGCGACAACCCCGTACGCAAGCGATCCTGGTTCGACGACCCATCAACATCCACTGCAAAATAGGATATCCACGGGGAAAAGATGCTGTTCTGTGTGTGGTGGGATATGCATGGAGTGCTGGACTTCGAACTGTTGAAACCGGGAGAAACAATAACTGCACAACGATATAGCGATCAGTCGATGAAACTGAACGCCGCAATCGAGCAAAAACGCCCATGGACAGGTAAAGGACGCCGCCCAGTCATCCTGTTACACGATAATGCCAGAACACATGCCGGTGTCACCACGAAATCAACCCTTGAACAGTTACAGTGGGAGGTTTTACCGCACCAGGCTTACTCCCCGGACATTGCACCGACAGATTCTCATCTGTTTCGCTCCATGCAACATGCTCTAGCCTAACAGCGTTTCACCACAGCTCCAGAGGTGGAAAATTTCGTAACTGCGTTCTTCAGCTCAAAACCCGAGTCCTTCTATCACAGGGCCATTCATTTGTTGCCTGAAAAATGGCAAACGGTCATTGATGCTAACGGCCAATATTTCCCGAAGTGAAAATCCTCCAAATCGTCAGTGAATAAGCAAGACATCGCTTTTTCCACGTTTTAGCAACACATAGTAACCGAAAAATTGTTATTCGGTCACCACTGTGGATCCGAATCCCGGATCTCTCGATATCTAGCCGACCGCATTAGAATTACACCACGGTGGCCAACAATTCACGGCGCTATGTGTGTTTTTCTGTCAGCTTCTGACATCATAAATCCGTAAGATGGGCTCAGTTACTGAGACGTCTCCATCTGCTGGTCATTAACAGCACTGGCTATATATTAATTATAATCGTTAAATCCAAAGGGCGAGATCCAAAGGGAAAATTCTCCAAATACGTGTCAGTGAATAAACAAAGACATCGCTCTTTCCACGTTTCTGCAGCACATAGCAACCGAAAAAATATTATTCGGTCACCGCTGGGGATCCGAATCCCACATTTCTCGATATCTAGCCGAGCGCATTAGCCTTACACCACGGCGCTATGTGTGTTTTTCTGTCAGCTTCTGATATCATAAATCCGTAAGATGGGCTGAGCTACTGAGACGTCTCCATCTGGTGGGCATTAATGGTACTGGCTATATATTAATTATAACAGTTAAATCCAAAGTGAAGCCGCGGGTGGCCTAGTGGGCAACGTTCGTGACTGCCACGGAAAAGACCTCAGGTTCAATCCCTGGCAGGTACGAACGCTCGATCCACTAAATACCCGCCGTGCGTCGGATGGGCACGTTAAGCCGTCGGACCCAGGGTGCTGGCCCTCCGGTAATAAATAAAAGCGTCTTCCTCCCCCTTTCTACTTCGCTTCTGTGTCACTTTCCTATCGGGCACTCTAACCCAAATCTCCTAGCTTCCTATTTCTAAGGGTTGTTTAAGACCTGAGGTCAGACACTCCCTTCCTAAAATCCTCTACAATCAATCAATCAATCCAAAGTGAAAATCCTCCAAATACGTGGTGTCCGTGAATAAACAATGACATCGCTCTTTCCACGTTTTAGCAATACATAGCAACCGAAAAATTGTTATTTGATCCCAGCTGGGAATCCGAATCCCAGATTTATCGACATCCAGCCGAGCGCGTTAGCTTTACACCACGGTGACCAACAATACACTATTTATTGGCCAATATTTCGTTGTCTAAATGTGTACTGGTTTCCTGATTGTTCCTGTCACCTTTCTCCTTAAAACGGCGGAAACTTTTGCATACCCCTAAAAGATTAAGCGAAATTCTCACAACCAAGAATCCGAGAAAGGTGCTTCAATAGGCAACATATTGAACTAACAGTTGTTGTTTTTTCGGAAGATCCTGTGTGCATCCATTTAAAACAGGAATATGGAATAATGATGGCAGATCTAAGATTCTATTTTACTACGTCATGAAATTGTGGGGCAATAAAGTAACATCCCAGATATTTATCAGTTGTGAATACCTACTGCATATGTGCAGTGGTGTAGTAGGGCAGAAACGGACCGGAACACCGTTCCGGTAGTTTTTTTTTTACTAACTGGTAGACGTTCCGGTAAACCCTATACAGCGTTATTTGTTTTCTTTTGAAAAGCGAACGTCTTATAATTTTTTCCCAATAAAAATGCAACAGAAAAACTAAAGCTAAAAAAAAGTTAGTGGAATTAACGTCGTATGTTTTTTTTTTTTAAGGTAGAGTTAGTCTCTAAATCCAATCTTACTTGGCAGTCAATTAAAACTCCTTTCTCTACTGTTGTTAAGAACATTGAGGTGGGGGATATGTTGTAGGGAGATTATTGTAATTGGAAATTTAATTATTCTACTCGTCATTAAGGAGTCTAGTTGTGAGTCTCAGTGAATTTAGTCCAGTTACGAGCGCCCCTTAATTAAATGGGTCACTTCGAAAAAGGTTCGCGTGTCGAGTTTTCGGCCATTTTATTTAATTAATCAAGTCATCATTAAGAAGTCTAGTTGTGAGTCTTAGTGAATTTAGTCCACTTACGAGTGCCCTTTAATTACGCTGGAAGCAAAGGAGATTATTTTCCTTTCTTGAGCTATAGGCCTGTTTCACACATGCGGAAAAAATCCGTCGAAGCAACAAATCTCCAGGCCGTTCTACCACTCGTTTTCAGGCGGTCTATAGAATTGTCCGTTTTGTACCGATACTGCCCCTATTTAAATACCGCAAAACTAAGACACCCAGTAAAATACTGCATTTACCATAGTACTCTACATTAGTTTCCGCTTCCGACGACATCCTACTCGATAAAATGGGCTGTTTTTACAAACCAAAAACAGACCCAATGTGGGATCCAACATTTCAGTGTTTTCTTACCAAGATGGTGAAATTGTTTTCCTTGATTGACAAAAAAACACATCTGAAAGTCTGATTTCGACCGGTCACTATACTGTACTTCCTTATATTACAAATATGCGAGGAGGGAAAGGTATTGAAGACGTAAAGGAGCCGCGTGTTCTTGTAGTTTTCAATTAGCACTACACCACTGCATATGTGCGTGATTCATGATATAACAAACCAATTTTGCATGCAAACCAAAAGTAAACAGCACACCTTTCTTTGATGGGATCAAGGTTCAACGTTGGCTGCACCAAGAAGGAACACAGCAAAGCTTTCTTAATTTTCTCGAAGTTGTTAGATACCGGGTTTTGTATAAAAGAATCAAAGAAGCACACGATCGCAATAAAAATTTAACGTATAATCGCAGAAAAAACGCATAAATGAATTACGTATAACTGACTTGAGAAAACCATTGAAACTACAGCAAAATATTGGTACTAACGCAGAATTCCTTACAGAAATGAAAAACATATAACCGAGGTTCCGCTTTCTTTATTTGAATAAAACTAACTGAAAAACAACATGAAAAAACAATTAAATATAATTTTAGGCAAGACAAGATATTCTACAAAAACGTGAGAAAATCAGACTATATTCGTCATTGTTATTTTCAGTACTACAGAGATACAGAACCTGAAAAGGGTTACGAAATTATACACTGAGAAGACATTTATCAGACATACCCTCATACTTCGACCACGGAAAGTAATACTTAAGGTTGATCGCCCTGAAATAACAGTTGCACGAAATTGTATTAAGGAAATGCTGATACAGAAAACAATTTACATGTTAGTTATAATTTCTTATTTATTCCGTTTCAAGAAATTTAAATATGATAAATTATTTTTCCGTCTGAAAGATTGTTTTCCTAAATTTGACTACAACCACGATGAGATATCGAAGCAATACCAGTACGAACATTTCACATTTTACGCTGAAATGTTGCGACAGTTTTTTAAAGCTTTATTGAAATTCAGTACAAAAATCCCTACTTTGAAAAAAAAGAATCCAGAAGTTTGACCAGTTATTTACATAAATATTTGAGCTCTTTAGTATAAGTAGATTTTTTCAAGCTCAACTTGTTTCCACCTTATTTTTCTTAAGGATATTTCTGTTTAGAATACAACACTATCATTACAGAGCACTACATATGTATATATATATATATATATATATATATATTCTGGGATGTAAGGTCAGGTGATGCGTAACATCACAGCCTCTCCTTGACAAATGTCAACCCCGCCTTCTCATGGTGCATCCTGTTCCCACTAAAGGGGCTCTGACGACCGCCCATAGCGGTATAACTATACCATCGGGATAAGAGGAAATTCTATCCCACACTCACCAACCCGCTTGGCCAGCGTGGTGAGTTTATGGCCAAACCCCTCCAAAATGATTCCACAACTTAAATCTTGGCCCTCAGTCTCCGGCAGCTGGAATGTACCTGGCCAAGGCAGCGGCCAGTGCGACATGAAGGCAGAGGGTGCTAAGAATCCCCGGAGGACCGGACTAGGCTGCCATCTGATGCTGACCTTGGCTACGTACAATGGACGCTCCCTATCTTCTGATTTAAGGCTTCTTGAATCGGAAGAGGAACTACAAAGGATCAAGTGGGACATCGTGGGGCTAAGTGAGGTAAGGAGAAAAGGAGAAGGTCTCATCCAACTGAAAAGTGGACATCTCTTCTACTATCGTGGGACAGATACTGGCAGAACTAGTGGTGTTGGATTTATAATAAACAAGAAACTGAAGGATAAAGTTGTAGAAGTTGAAAGTTCCTCTGACAGAGCTGCACGACTTGTTATCCAACTCTCGAAAAGATACCAGGCTCAGATTATTCAAACTTATGCACCCACCACAAGTCATCCTGAAGAAGAAATTGAAGAATTTTATGAGGAAATTTGTCATCTAAATAATAAAGGTAAGCAGCACTTGAAAATAATTATGGGAGATTTCAATGCAAAAATAGGGCAACGGCAACAGAATGAAACTTCAGTAGGTAAATTCGGTCACGGCAACAGAAACCAGCGTGGAAATACTCTCGTTGAGTTTGCAGAGGCAGAAGGGTTTTTCATCTTGAACTCCTTCTTCAAGAAAAAGCCACACAGGAAATGGACATGGAGACATCCAAATGGGACGACAAGTGAAATTGATTTTATTATGTGTAACAAAAAATTCGTCATAGAAGACTGCAGTGTGCTAAACAAGTTCAACACAGGTAGTGACCATAGATTGGTGAGATGTAAGATGCACCTCAACACTAAACTTGAACGTGGCAAGCTCATAAGACAAACAAAATCTATTGACATAACCAACCTTAAAAAACACCATAATACCTTCAAGTTAGAACTGAAGAACAGGTTCTCTGCTTTAGAAGGCCTAACATCGGAAGAAGTGGACATCTCTGAAGTTAACAGAAAAATAACCAAAGCTCTTATGGAAACAGCAACAAAATTAACTGGGTCTAAGAACAAGTTGCATGTGAACAAATTATCAGGAAAAACCAAAATGTTGATGCAAAAAAGAAGAGAGATGAGGACAACTAAAGAAGATGTGACTTCCAAAGAGGAATATATAGAGCTATGCAAGACAGTAAGAAAAAGTATCACTGAAGACGTAAGGAAATTCAACTGTGAACTAGTGAGGAAAGCAATTGAAAACAACCAAAGCCTAAAGATAGCAAAGGAACATCTCAGTAAGGGAAGAAAACAGATTATGGCACTGAGAAAAGGAGATGGTTCTGTAACAAGAAATAGAGGCGAAATTTTGACAAGAGTGAAAGATTTCTACTCCAAATTATATGAAAGGGATGATATATGCACTCAGACATCATGAAAGATACCAGTACCAGAGTTCCTCCAGTCCTTCCAGCAGAAGTTGCACATGCAATCAAGAACATGAAGCGAGGAAAAGCTCCAGGAGAAGATGGAATTACTGTAGACATCATACAAGAAGCAAGTGGAGAAATCGAAACAGTACTCGCCCAAATTTTCACTAGATGCCTTAATGAAGGAAAGATTCCTGAGGATTGGAACACCGCTACAATGATCCTGCTACATAAGAAAGGTGACATTGAGGATCTCGGAAACTACAGACCTATCAGCCTCCTATCAGTAGTTTATAAAATCTTCACTAAAGTTCTTTCACACCGCTTGAAGGTAACACTGGACATGGCTCAACCGAGAGAACAAGCTGGATTCAGGAGTGGCTACAGCACAATAGATCATATCCACGTGCTGAGAGAACTAATTGAAAGAGCGAGGGAATATGAACTTCCATTGTGCATGGCTTTTATCGATTATGAAAAAGCCTTTGATTCGGTGAAACCATCAGCAGTTACAATGGCTCTGAAAACCTGCGGTATTGAAGATGCATACATTAATATTATTAATAACATCTATGAAAATGCAAGTGCAAAGATTAGGCTGTTTGAAAATACAACACACGTAAAAATTGGAAAGGGAGTGAGACAAGGTGACACCATATCTCCGAAGCTCTTTAATGCCACATTGGAGGGTGTTTTTCAGTCACTGAGCTGGGAAAACAAGGGGATAAAGATTAATGGAGATTATCTAACCCACCTTCGTTTTGCTGATGACGTAGTCATTTTTGCAACTACCCCATCAGAGCTGCAGAGTATGATCCAGGAACTTGCTGACAAGAGTAAAGAAGTGGGATTAAAAATGAACTTTCAGAAGACAAAAGTGATGTTCAATGCTTTTACAAGAAATGAAGATTTATCGATTGATGGAGAAAAGCTGGAGATAACAGACACGTACGTTTATCTTGGACAGCAGATATCAAGTGAGGGTCACATTGATGAAGAAATTAATCGGCGTACAAAACTTGCCTGGAGAGCTTTTGGAAGAAACAGCATAATTTTCAAGAGCAATATGCCATTATGTCTTAAAAGAAAAGTGTTTGATCAATGCATCCTTCCCGTGCTTACGTATGGTGCAGAGACGTGGACCTTAACTAAAAGAGACATACAGAGGCTGCAGACAACTCAAAGCAGCATGGAGAGGTGCATGCTTGGTGTAACCAGGAGAGATAAGAAGAGGAACTCGTGGATCCGAAAAATGACAAGAGTGGAAGACGTCATGATCAGAGTTAAATCCCTGAAATGGCAATGGGCTGGACATACTGCCAGAAGGACAGATCATCGATGGACAGCCGAAATTTTAGATTGGATTCCAAGGGACAGGAAAAGACCCAGAAGAAGACCACATGGGAGGTGGGTTGATGAAATTCGAAAGTCTGCAGGGGTGACATGGAGGAGACTGGCACAAGACAGACCGTTGTGGAGGAAACTTGGGGAGACCTTCGTCCAGCAGTGGATTGATAATGGTTGACAATGATGATGATGATGATATATATATATATATATATATATATATATATATATATATATATATATATTCTATTAAGAAGAGACTGAAGCAAAAAAAAATTTTTTTGACTCACACCAAGTACAACACAGAAAAGGTTATCTATTGACCGGTGTGAGTAAAAAGAGAAAAAAATAATAGAAAAACAGAATGTAGAAAGTGTCGAGAATACCGAGCCTTGGCTTTATCAAGGACCAGCCAAACTCTGCATTTTCTCACTTCCACAAAGACCTATTTGGAAATGGGTTTCTGCAAAGCCATAGATGCAAGTAATAAGCCCACCAAATTTAAAAATATATATATATATATATATATATATGTCATAACTTCCACAGAATTGTATGACGATGCTTTAGTTAACATTTTAGCATGCATCTATAACTATCCTGGCCCAACCCATGCTCTTCATCTGTTACTAATAAACAGAAAGAAGATAATTATAGAAAACTCAAGTTGTAAGAGTGACTTAATGAATCAGAATTAATGTTCAGCAATAACACATTGCCAAGTTACCTAGTCGCCTAAGAGAGAATTTAAACCTGAATAGCAATACTAAAATGCTACAAATTCTTAAACTTTGCAATAAAAAAAGGAAATATTCCTTTTTTTTTAAAGCACAGATTCCTGAAAGAAAACTGGATTACAAAACCCCTACTCCACAACTTCTGACAACTCAAAAACGAGAATAAAATAAAGACAATAATAAACTAAAGAAATGCTTTGTGAAGGTTATATGACATAAACAGTTAGTTGCAATATGTACAAAGTATTTCAGAAGTGCTTTAAGTGCATAATTAAGTAGTTATTAGGATCTTAACGACATTGAAAGCACATCGTTGACTACAAGAACAAAAACGGCCAGCTGCTTAGCCTAAGAGCCCTATAAAACGCGCAAAGTTACCAAGAAAAGAGAGAGTTAAAATCCGCAAAAAAGTTGATATTCTTGCTAGTGCCTAAATGCTTAAAGCAAAAATTAGAAAAATGTTTAAAAAGTTCAAACATTGAACTTGGAAAACCCAAAACCTAAAGACAAAGAAGAGAGCTTACCTCTTATGCAACTTTACTTCTTCTACTCTTGAAGAAACATGGCCGACCTTTTACCCCAAACTTTCATTCACCCCTGCCACTCCCTAGTCGCTGGGGGGCAGTGTTGGTGGGGCTGAAGGCCTCCACACACTGAAAAAAATCCCACTCGCGGAGATTTTAACTAGAGAAAAATATAATTAAGAATGTGGACCTGTTTGATCAGAAAGAGCAGAATTAACTCTCCAGAATACATGAGAAATATTATGAAATACACAAGTAGTGTATTTAATAACCTTTGCATGTATTTAATCACCTTGGTGAGCTTCTATAGACTATTCAGAATCCTATTAATTTTAATGTTAGTTTTACTAGGTAGTGATTTGACGGACGTTCAAAAAGGAGTGATCATCGGCTACAGCGGAAGCATCTCAGAAACAGTAGACTTCGTGGGCTCTTTTTGAGGTGCTGTAGTTAGGGTATACCAAGAATGGACCGCTTGCACACCGACTACCTCCCGACATCATAACTGTGGAGCCCCAAATTCTATCGATCCCAGAGGAGAACGTCACCTCCGTCCCTTGCTAAAGACAATCGATGCGCAACAATGCAGCAACTGACCACACAAATGAACGCTGGGGCACCCAGGATATGCTAATCAGGAAATATTACCAAAATGATTAGTATTTCGGTATCATAGGTACCGCGTCTAGGCAAATCAGATCACGTAATTCACAGACCGGGAACCGGCCATTTTTCTGTTAAGCACCACGTGGCTCGGTCGGCATGCCAGTGCTTGGTCAGCAGTGGGTAAAGATGCCTCATTGACGTGTAAGACAGTCATACAATCACATCAGCTAGTTCCACAGAGGGCGCATTATCGGCAGAGGGTGCCCCACACGACCGGTAATCTCTCTAGGGGAAGATTACCGGTCGTGTGGGGCGCAGTGTGTCCGTCGTGAGAACAGTATACAGGGATAGTTACGATGGGCGTAGGACACGAAGAGAAGGTTCTGGACGTCATACACAGAAAACGCCGAAGGGCACCATCATCTCATGATGATGTCTTTGCGTGACCGTTCTGTATCATCAACGGCGTTGACGCAGTAGTGGCGAACTGTGACGCATTCTCCCATGTCAGCTGTGGCAGTACGTCGCCGGTTGTTACAGTTCGCACTGTAGGCACATCGGCCCCTTCCTCACGCTACCTCTGACACAACAGCAAGCAAAGGACTTCCAAGCTGCAATGCTGCATCGGATGGATTGGCGTTGGTACAAAATCTTATTCTTGGACGAAACGGGTTTCTGTTTCCGCGAAAATGATGGCCGCATCTCTGATCGCCTACGAGAGAGGGAGAGGCATCAGGAAGAGTGTTTTCGGACTCTGACACGAGGCTTGGGGTGCCATCGGGTACGAAAGGAGAGATCACCTCTCGTGAAGGTCCATGCCACTGTAACGAGTGTCCAGTCCCGTGACATTCTACTGCCAGTCGCCCTTTCGTATTCGCAGGATGTCCCCGGGGCCATATTTCAGCAGAACAATGCCACACCGCATGTTGCAGTGACAGCAAGTGCGTTCTTCAGGGATAAAAACGTGTGACGTACCTGCCAGCAGGACGCACACGACATAAAGGCACATAGCAATCAGAATAAACGTCTGCGTAGCTCAGTTGGTAGAGCGACTTGTTCCGGAATAAGCGGCCTCGGGTTCGAATCCCGGCGTAGACCAAAAATGACGGAGAAATTTACTTCGTTATAAACGTTCCGCTTCTTTCGTGACGGGCTAGATCGCCGGATAAAAAATCTCTGGAACATGTTCAAACGACAGGCGCAGCGGTACGACCGTCCGCCGGCAACCCTTGATGAACTTTAGAAGTGGTTCTGTACAACCTAGATGCCTATTCTACAGGACACCGTTCACACATTATTTGTCTCGATGTCTCGGCGTGTACAGCAGGTGATAAAAGCCAGAGAGTACCACACAGATTATTAGCTACATCGACGCACCTATCAATTGTTCTGTATCGCCTAATGAACATATCCTGTAAAAATCAAAGTCATGATTCGACTCATTTCAGGTGATCTATTTTTATGAACACGAGTGTACCTCTAAGAGCTACTCATGGTGGTCGTTAAACTCGGATACAAAAAAAAAGGTAGAACTCGGACATAATAAACTGATCAGGACTCCAACCTTGATATGTCGGTAAGAGTTCGGAGAACTTTATGTAGCAAAGACTACGAATTCACTTTTTGTGTTAAAATGATTTGAATGGGAATCGGTGCCCGTATCCGCCAGCAGACTTCCGGTTTGGAAGGTATGTTATAGCATATAACCTTCCTGCCGGTGGTGGAATTTGAACTCACGTCCTTCTATTCCGGAAGCAGCTGTTCTCCCGAGTGAACTACGCCGTCACATTGTCGATTTGAGTTTACGTCACGGCAGTATGAAACAACATACCGACATCTATGTAACGTTACGTAGTATGCTACAATGTGAGGTGAACCTACAAACACTTTAGCTCGGGATCCCGTCTTCTCATAGAAGGGTCGTTTTCGATTCTGGTAGCTTAAAAATGGTTCCTTTCAAGCCTTATGACGTATCACAGAAGAGAAACACATGTCAATAGGAAAAGTTGCAGCGATAAATTCTGTTAGCGCAGCTTAATGGAAAGCATTCGGGCCCGGATCAGATTGATGCGGATTCGATCTCCGTCACCGACAAACTTGTGAATTTTCCATTGGCGTCCCCGATCAAAAAATGTGTAATGTTTGCATCGTTTGGAATTAATGAGCGCAAAAAAAAAAAAAGTGATAATATGACGTACTACAGAAGTGAAGCAAATGTCAAGACGGAAAAGTTGCAGCGATAAATTTCGTCGGTGTAGCTTAATGGTAAAGCATTCGGCTCCAGAGCAGAGGGATGCCAATTCGATCTCCGTCACCGACGAATATGTGAATCGCACAGCCTGCACTAGTAGCTAGTTAGAATTTGAACCCAAATACGTAATAATACCACCCAGATTATTACTCCAAACCATTCCCTTCCTCGACGCCGAGAGTGTAATTCGTTTTCTTTTCCCCCAACGCATTTTCGCATCATTTGCCTTTCGGAATTTGTCTTCGATAAAAAAAAATTTCATTTTTCCCTGAACCAAAGTAACCTTACGTCGCGCAGAATATCGGTCTTCATAATAAGCGGTAAAAATGGAAAAGGCAGAAAGTCGGAGAAGCGACAGCGCACCACCTGATCCAAGGAAGTACGCAGGCTGGCCCTAAAACAACATTTGCCAGCTACCACGTTATCAAATTGCGCAATAGCAATTATAAAGCCGATCGTCGTTAAAACTCGCGGCTGAGCGCAAGGAGAAGTGGAGTTAATTTCATCACTAAAGTTGGGCGAGACAGGAATGCACGCACTTACACATCCACGAGGGACAGAAAAACCGTGTGCCTTCTCCGCTCCCGTTGATAGGAACCCGCGCGAAAGGGGGTTATTAATAAATATTAGTCGCAAACTCGCAGCGCTCAACCGCGATTACGATATTTTTGTTTGAGATTTCATTAACTTTAATGTTTAATTTTAATGCTTCGAAAAGACAATATCAACAACGTTGATATCTGAAAAATTAATCCATAAACAGCGCATGAAGATTCATTACATTTTCAGATATGCAAAGTCCCGACTAATTAGCAAATTAAATAATAAGTATCGTAGCCGAAACTCGTAATTAAACACCGGCGGAGGGGACGCGGACTCGGCTAATTAATTAACTCACTGCGGTTTTATTTTTATCCCGCCATCTTTTCCCGAGCCCTCGCTTCAGAGCAGATTTAAAACGATTGCGTCTAAAATTATTTAATCGCCCCATTATCAATTCAACAATCAGACATGTAAAAGATACAGGATAATAATAACAAGTTATTTACTCTCGCGGTTATCACAGCGATCCGTTTCGACGAAACAGAACGAAACCTGCTTATCCATGAAAAACAAGCCACTGCAAATTTTATAAATTTACGGAAGAATTTTCGACATTGCTGTGATGATTGCTGCTTTATTCACGGTAAAATGTCTGAAAGTTTTATGAAGTAATGCATTAAAGAATGTTTCGGAGAAATAATTTAGGAAAAGAAAAGATTCACGGGGCAATGGGCTAAAGTACGTATTTCATATTTAGCATGAATTAATGTTAAAGTAGTACCGACCGAATCTGAAAGGATCGGAGTCAGAAAAAAGGCGGGGGAGGGAGGGGGGTTGTTGCGAGGGATTGACTGGCTTTATATAAAAGGAAGAAACTACAAGTTATCAATTTAACGCAAAGCAAATATATATAAAAGCTGCAATTCCACAGGGATAAAGATGCAGAAATTGCTTCATACCGAAATCTTGTATTCTTAATAGCATAGTTGGTGTTTCTGAATCGAGTACAGTCAATATAATATGGCAGTCATTCCCTTGCCCAAACTCTAAAAAATGAATTTTAATATGAAATCGGATATGTTCGTATTCCAATCTCAGAGAACAGAAGAGTAAAAGAAATCTACCAAGCTACCCGATGACGTGAAATTCTTAGTAGAGAAATTCGTAAGCCGGGGACCTAAGAGTTGAAAACATAGAATCAGAATATTGCAAATGGAGTCTACAGAAAATCTTCAGTAGAGAGAAAAAAATAATAATCACCATGATAGCTAATTTTTTGCATTTACTGGTAAAATAACAACTGTTAATTTTAGTGTTTTACAAAGAATTAATTGTACACAGGCTCCTTTAAGGAAACGAAACCAACTGTTTTAAACCTTTAACGACCATAACGCCCAAAACGCCCGTACGTACAAACGGCCATAGCCGCCCGAAACGCCTGTCTAGAGTGAGTCAGATTTCCTACCCGTACTTGTTCTTCAAATTTTCTCGACCTACGAGAGATCAGCGGGAGTCACCCTCAGTCACTACTGTTGTTATTAAACAAAGAAGTGAAACAACAGACAGTTTCGGGCGTTATGGTATTTTGAGTGATACAAGATATTTGGGTCAAGGTCGTTAAAGGGTTAATGCTTATAAAGTTTGAGTGTAAATTTAAAAATGTATTTAAATGGACTGTGTCTCAATCAGACAATGCATTATTCCACGCAATGGTATAGCGAAGGGCATCAATAGTATAACGTCAAACTCTGGATTATAAAAATGATTATTTATTACCTAAAAATTATCATCACAAACAATATACCAGGTCGTTCGAAAATAATGGACGTTTTGGAGAGCAAAAAGGAAATAGATATTCCTCATAGTACACAACCTTGTTTTATTCAAACACGCGCCATCAGCAGAAACACACCTCTGCCAGCGAGTGACAAATGCTTCAATGCCAGTCCGGAAAAAATCTGGCTTCCTGGATGCAAGGAAGTCCCAGAATGCAATTTCGGCCTCCTCTAGGTTTCTGAAGACCCTGTCCTTGGGGTAATTGCTAAAATGCAGGGTGGAAATCCGTAGATGCCAATTCAGACGATTAGGCTGGATATGGGAGAGTATGAAACCTCAGTTCATGTAGTTTCTGTTTCGTCATTTGTGAAACTCGTAGTCCCGCGTTATCATGGAGGAGGATAGGACCCTTCCGGTTCACCAAAGATGGCTGTTTGGAACACAACTTTCTGTGCATTCGGTAAATGTCCTCACAGTATGTGACTGAGGTAATGCTTTCATCAGCATTCAAAAACCTGTAGTGTATGACACCGTGAACAGTCCACCACACTGCCAACAAAGACTTGTTTGACATCAACCTTGGTTTAGGATGTTGTTTCGGTCGTTATCCATAATTCAGCCACTTTCCTCGACCACTTACGGTTGTCGTATAGCATCCACTTTTCATCACATGTTCCAATGCGATCAAGCAGAGTCTCCTTTTCGTTGCTAAGCAGAAGGTTATTGCACATCTCTAACCGTTGTTGTTTCTGATGCTCCGTCAGTTCGTGTGGGGCCCACACTTCGAGCTTCTTGACCTCACCAATTTGACGGAGATGTTCGGAAGTGGTTGATACCGACACATTGTACTGTTGGGCGAGTTCATTGACTGACGAGAGGATCTGCCTCCACATTTACCTCCACATTTGCCTCCAGAGCTTTGTTATCAATGATCGAATGTCATCCTCGGCCCTCCTCATCTTGTAGACTCATGTCACTGGAACGAAACTTTTCAAACCACTAACGAACAGTACGTTCAGATGTTGCCTCGTCGCCCCATGTCGCAACCATATTACGGTAGGTTTCGGCCACATTACGACCCAATTTGAACTCATGAAGCAGAATCAACCGCAACTCATTCCTTCCTAACATGCTGTACCGACCACTCTCACACGAGTGATAACGACTGCAGCTCAACCGCCTATGGCGAGTACGTGGCGTCTGAGCCGCCGTTCAACTCGTACGAATGGCGCTGCAAGCTGGTTGGTCTGAAGCATTGTGAGCGAGTTTAATGTGGCACCTCTGAAAATCGGCCATTGTTTTCCACACGACCTGATAATTTCCTTTGTCTGAACGTTTGAAGGTTTGTCCTACTTTGGTGGCTCAGTGAAAAGAGCGCTTGACTGTTTTATTTGTCGAATCCCAGCCTCGACCAACATATATTTTTTATTGTCGTAATATTCATGAAACATACTTTCACATTTAGACATCACAAACAAAAAGAATACCTGGTTATTAAATCGAAAACAAATGCCATCTTCTGCACGAAACATTTTAATGATAAAAAACTATGTACAATTAAAATAAATATGTTTAAGAACTTTCAACGCCACAACAGCGTCATCCTCAGAAACAGTGCAGCAGTGAGCACAGAAGTGAGTAGCCTATAAGACACATAGCAGTTAATGCGCATGTGCAATAATCGGCAAAGTCCAAATCAAGTTCAATGGGTACAAGCATAGTTGGTGGGCGTGACCTGGCCCAAAAGTGTTCTCCAAGGAAGGGGGATAAACACGAGGGCACCGTTACAGCATCTTTCACCATTGACGAATATGTGAATACTTTCACAGAAAAGTGTTGATCGACGGTTCCTGGGAGAATCCAGAATAATGGTATCATTCCAAAATGGTAGGTAAGAACCGATTAAACAGAGTCTCGACAAAGATGTAACACCCGACTGCGTCCTGAGATTATACTGATGTTCGTAAATGCGGCGCCCCAAATTACGAGTGGTAGAGCCCACATAACATAAATCGGGCTCAGCAGGGTTAGTAGATTTAAGTGGAACCAAATATACAGCGTGACGGTTCACACATTCAACAACAGTCTCTGTCCTTTTTAACAGTGTTAAATAAAGTACGAGACCTTACACCAAACTTGAATTTGTACTTATGACATATGTTCTTTAAGATGATGTTACATACAGGTGGTATATATGGAATGGATCCCACAAATTGGTAGTCAAATTTATACCTGGTTATTAAGAAGTTACTCTACATCTCCCCCCCCCCCTCCTTATTATTGATGGGCTTTCACTTAGTTAGAAAAATGCTTATTTACCGTAAAGCATTGGGACGTGCACTGGACATTATTGAGGAAATTTGTATTCATGGAAACATACCACTCTGGTTCTTGATTTTCTGATTCTGGTTACCAATTCGATGCTTCCCCGAAAAGAAAAGAAATCAAAATGCTTTGATGCTATAAACGTCTAGAGGCAAAGGCAAAATATGTATACGAATACTAAATCCGTTCGTGCTCCCTATTTCACATTCAGTCTTTTGCTTTTGGTAAAATTCCACCAATTCTGCCATTTTTTTCAGTCTAAAATGACACTTGAATATTCCGTCTTTTTGATCTTCCATTGGTTTCAAATCTTTGTGCAGCGGTTAACATTTCGTGTTTTAATAGCGATAATGCCACCATAAAGTTACTTCTGTCAATTTAGATATACCTTATGCGCGTAAAAATAAGAAACTGATTAATTCTTTATTCAGTATTTCTATCTGCTTGATGTTAGTCTCATGCCTATTCATGCCGCACAAATTTAGTTTGGTTTTCCTTTTAAAACCTTTTTATCCCCAAAAGCGTTATTCGAACCATCATCTCTGAACTCCGGAGCTGCTATTCTTCCAATTGAACTACGCCGGCGCACTTTTTGCTGCTTCTTTGTCCATTTGACTCATACGTCATATCATTGAGGAAGGCAGGAGCACGAAATCACTCAGTGGATTTCCGTTCAACCGACAGCAACACTCGGTGACTATTTTCATTGCATCAATGTTTATTTATTGTTTACGGAAACAATAAATAAACATTGATGCAATAATAGTCGGAAAAACCATCATACAATTTTTATTGTGCGGAAAAACCATCATACAATTTTTATTTTTTTATTCCTCAAGGCCAGAAAATCCCTTTTCCTTCGAGCGCCACTATATCCTTTTTTGCTGAATGTGGGATTCGAACTCACATCTTCCTACTTCGGAGCTGCTGTTTTCCCAATTGAAATACGTCGGCAGGCTTTTCGCTGATTAATTGTCCATTTGACTCATACGTCTCAAGTTTCAGTGTTAATTTGTATTTGTTTTTGTTTTTGTTTTTTTTCAATATTTATTTTTTAATTTCAAAGTCGGCTTCAATGAATGAGACCGTATTTTATTAATAAAATGATATTATAGAGGTAGGAAGATTTCCAGGATTTTATCATTGAGCCGCGGATGGCATAGTGGTCAACGTTCTTGAGTGCTACGGAGAGGTCTCGGGTTCGATCCCAGCAGGTACGAATGCTCGAACCACTAAATATCCGCCCTGCGTAGAATGGGAACGTTAAGCCGTTGTACCCCAGACACAGCCCCCCCCCAAGTAATAAAGAAGGGCGTCTTCCTCTCCCTTTCTACCTCGCTTTCGTGTCACTTTCTTATCGGGGACTCCAGCCCAAATCTTCTAGGTTCCTACTTCTAAGGGTTTTTTAAACCTGGGGTCAGACACTCCCTTCCTAAAATTCTGTGATCTGATCGGAAGATTTTATCATTTGTGTGTGCATGTGTGTGTTCAAAATTAAGTATTTTGTGTGTGTGTTTTTTCTTTTAGTGTCTATGGGTTGTTATGTTAGGTCTAAATCGTTATTGCGTTTTGTTAGGCGGCCTTTTTTACATCAAACAGAAGTCATCGCTCTTTCCACGTTTATAAGTGAGTCACGGAAAAATTCTTATCGGCCGCCACCGTGGTTTAGCAGTTTGTCGTTTGTGAGTCTAGAGATTTCAAGGCCGCTGTGGTGCAGTGGTAGCATGTCCGGCGCGTAACTGGAAGACCATGGGTTCGGTTTCTGGTGGCAGCCGATGAGAATTTTTCTGTGACTCACTTGAAAACGTGGAAAGAGCGATGATTTCTAGGCTTTCATCTTTATTTATTTGAAATATTCTGTACTCGCTTTCAAGTTTTCTGTGTCTGGTGTACAGATCCAGAATATTTATTCATTTAGTGATTTTTATGTGGACTTTTTTTTTTTTTTGGTGTGTGTGTTGGGTGGGTGTGTTTTTCATCTTTTTAATTTTTTACGTGTAATTCATGTTATTGATTTAATTTTGTTAAATACCGTTATTCATAATTCGACTTTTTTATTTAGTTATTACATTTTTTTTATTTCGAGGTTAAACGAACGTCATGAGCAACTCTATGGGTTATAAGCAGGCGCTGGTTATTAATTTTGGGTTACTGGTTCGTTGGAAGGAAGGGAGTCCGTGCCGTAAGAAAAACACATCAGGCGTATCTCATCCGGGATTTGACGGAGGGACAATCTCTGACGAACGGTCAGAAGTCAGTGCTTAGACCAGTGGCATCTTAACGGGTGGGCTAACGGGGCCTCGGGCCTACGGCCCCAAAGTTGGTGGCAAAGTTTGTTTATTTATTTTATTTTTTGTGTGATTTTTTATTTCGAAGTTTGAAGGTTAAAAACTAAGCAGTACATAACGCAGAATAGTCGGGATGCGTTAAAATTTATTAATTGAAAGAAAGAATTTATTAAGTTACTTCGTTTAAAGCATTTCTAACGGTGCAAGAAATCATGTCTCGCATTGTGTCAAGACTCAAGTGCGCTCCCTTTCAATAAATCAGTCCTATGATCAAACATTATTTAAAGACTGCAAATGTTAATTCTCATTCAATTTCGAAGATTTATTCGTCGATTAAAAAAGACGGTTTACACTCAACTTTTCCAAATATTGAAATAGCTATGCGCATGCTCCTTTCAGTGATGATCGCTAACTGCACTGGTGAATGATCACTCTTCAAACTCAAATGAATTAAATAATCGTTTCGAAATTCCATGACAGAATCAAGACTTAACTATTTATCGTTAGCTTCCATCGAAAAAGGACTAACGCAAAAATTTGACTTTTCCGGTGTGATTAAAGAATTCGCCGCTCTCAAGTCAAGGACAGAAAATATTTAAATAAGGAAACAAGTGTAGAAATACCGGTATGTTCATATTTTTAATTTATAGATTTTTATTGTATTTTGATGCGCTATCACTGAGCACTGACGCTTAGCATTAGAAAACAAATTTCTCTGTTGATCTGATTTCTATATAGCGCTATTATATGCACAAAAATTTTAATTTCAGTTGGAAGTTGCCTTTATAACGAAGTAAATTTCTCCGTCATTTTTGGTCTACGCCGGGATTCGAACCCGGGTCCACTCATTACGGAATAAGTTGCTCTACCAATTGAGCTACGCGGACATTTTATTCTGGTTCCTATCTGCCTTTATGTCGTGTGCGTCCTTCTGGCAGGTACGTCACATCTCCTGGTACGTTACATCATCTCCCTCGTGTGCGTCCTTCTGGCAGGTACGTCACATCTCCTGGTATGTTACACCTTATTAAATTTAAATTTCGTTCCTTATTTCTTTTCTGACTTTGCTTTTATCAACGGATTATCGTTCTTCAAAGAAACATATTTTTCTTATGGCAAAAAATTGGGAAATTTAAAAGTTAGTGTGAAAAGAGCCCCCAAAACTGATCGGGCCGTGGGCTTAAGATTGCGTTAAGACGCCCCTGGCTTAGACCATAGAGCTTCCGGGTCGGCGACGACAAATTTACAGAAAGCGATGTGGGCGTAATTTTAGCTTAAAATACGAAGCATGTGAATTTCCATAAATCTTACAGTAAAACCTTATCTACGGTATTCTGCGACTGAGTATATTCGAAAGGACAAACAGCGTGCGGATAATCAGTGAACAGTTGAACAGACAGCCATGGCCGTAGTTAGCAGGAGGCTAGAGAAGGCACAGCCTCCCCTGCAAGGCAAACAAGCCCCCTGCTGGAAAATGTATGTTGTTGTAAATTCTACGAACTATTTTCGTTTATTTATTGGGTTGGTGCGAATGAAATGTCCGGCAAAGTACCAGCACACGTGGTCGGCGAGAACGGAAAACTAGGACAACTTTCCTCGGCAAAATAATCCCCCTCGACATCGACACATAGTTGCCATCTGTCCGGCAAGGCCATGATCCCGGAACGAAAAAAGTCTTGTGATTGGGACCCGAAGAAGTCATCGACTGCACGTTGAACCTCCTTGTCTGTCGTGAGCTGTTTCCCGGACAGGAAGTGATCCAGGCTACAAAACAGACGATAGTCTGCCGGAGACAAGTCCGGGTAATAGGCAGGATGATGCAGTGCTTCATAGCCCAATTCACTTAGTGTCCGCATCGTTCGTTGTGCGACATGAGGGCAAGCGTTGTCCTGGAGCAGAAGAACACTATGTCTGTTGACCAAAGCCGGTTGTTTCTGCAGCAATTTCCAGTGCATCTGGTGTAATTCAGCACAATAACGTTCTGCAGTGATGGTTTGGCCTCTTGCTAAGAAACTCCAATGAATTATCCCGGCTGTGGACCATCAGACAAAGAGCATCATCTTCTTGGTGCGTAGGGGTGACTTAGGATGCCGTCCAGCAGGCTGTCCCTTGCTTAACCATTGCCCAGATCGTTTACGATTATCATTACTCAATGGAATTTTTCACAGATGTTTCGTTTGGAGTGGCCAAGGTAGATAATTTTGAAGAGCTTCGATAATTTATATGCTGATGTGCTGAAACATCTGTGAAAAATTCCATTGGCTTACCAATCGACTCAAACTACACCCCTACGCAGATCAACCAATGCTATCCTTTGATGTGGTATCTATGTTCACCAATGTTCCAGTAAAAAGAGCTCTAGAGTCCCTCAAATCAAGTCTTGTAGAGCACCATTACAGCCAATCTGAAGTTGACGAAATAACAAGACTAGTGGACATTTGCATAAAACAGAACAGATTTACTTTGCGTGGAAAGTTTTATGAACAGACGGAAGGTATAGCCATGGGCAGCCCACTGTCACCTATATTATGTGAAATCTACATGCGTCGATTTGAAGAAAAACTTTTCAAACTCGTGAAATTTGACTTATGGATAGGATATGTAGACGATACTTTCGTTCTATGGAAGGGAAAGCATTCTGAAATTCCGGAATTAGTCAAACTTATAAATTCCATTGAGCCTCACATTCAATTCAGCTACGAAACTGAAAATAAGGGATGTCTACCATTTCTTGACGTCCTGGCAACTCGCTTAAATCAATCTCTCGCAACCACAATTTATCGGAAGCCTTTCGCTATTTTTTCGCCTCCACATGCCAAGTCTAATCACCCTTATCAACAAAACCTCAGCGCCTTTTACAGTTGCGTATATCGCGCGATACATATATGCTCAGATAAGGACAGTTTGGAAAAAGAACTTTATTTCCTTAAACGTGTTGCAGTACAGCGAAGATACAACCCTTCCATTATAGACAAGGCTCTAACAAAATTCCGGAAACCGAAGCCCATCTCCACATTAACTCCTGTGATGCGCCCATTGCGAGAGAATTTTGCAATTATTCCATTTTCCGGTGACATTGCCTTCAAAATTACAAAAATTCTCCAAACCTTTAATTTTAAGGTGATTTTTAAACCCATAAACAAAATGAGATTTTTTAGGATCAAAGGACTATGTTGAAGACAAAAACTCGTGGGGAATTAATCTAATTCCATGTGAATGTGGCGCTTCGTATATAGGACAGACCCGTAGAGCCTTGCGTTTTCGATTGAAGGAGCACAAGACCTACATTCGGAATTGTCACCTAAAGAAGTCATGGATGGCTAAACACTGTTACGAAAAGGACCATAAATTTCTCTTTGAAGAAGCAAAACTAATTGACAAGCCAGATTCAACCACCAAACTTGATATTTTGGAAGCTTTCCATATATATCAGAAGTCTTCGCAACTTGTTAATGACATGGTATCCACACCATTTCTATCAAACGCGTGGAAGCATCAAACCAAAGCACGTGACTGTAAACACCCTTTTTTGTGATGTCATATACAAATCGAATATTTACGTGCCGCTGGTCCTGATGAAGCTAGGTTAATACCCAGCGAAACCGTGGTCGGCTTGAAAAAATAAGCATTTGTGACATTTACGTTGTATTATCTTAATCTATATATGTCATGTGCTTCGAGACTGCTTCACTACACTACACACTATCAAATTTTAGTCGCCTGCATTGTTTAGTTCTCAGAATAAATAATGAAATCCTTCTAGAAATCATCATCGCCGTTTCAATTTTCCAACAATACTAAACATAAATCTTACAAATAAATGAGATAACAACAGGCTGTCCTTGAAGTTTTCCGCCACTCTTGGCATCCTCTATCGCCACACCCTTTCGATGCCACTGCCTTAAAGATCGCATTTGTTGGAATTTTACTATCAAAAAACGGGGCCCTTACAATTATGAGGACCGGGATGACCGCTTCTGTTGCTCAGTTGTCGTGCGGGCAATGTGAGTGATATTCGAATGCTTACCGAAGCTCATAAGGAACCGCACCACAAATACACACGAACATGCATTTTTTTTGTTTAGAAGGAACCCCACAAGGCTCACCACGAATTCAAAAATTTTAATCACCCACGTATTTCAGATTTCTTCCGAATTTCTCAATAATAGCAGCTTTTCATATATTGATTGAAAACCGTGTCCACGCGAAGACCAAACAAATATTTCCGTAACTACGACCTGATTAACGCTTAAATTGCCAGAATTGGTAGCAAAAGTGGAGGAATCCTGAAGTACCGCATGGTGCGAGTATAGAGATCGGAGACACTGTTTGAGACTTCAGTAACCAGAAACGTTTTTTTTTTTTTTTTTTTACAGCTGCTGCTGTGACGTCGTCTTATCTAGGGAATTCTGGCATGCCGTTAGAGCTGTGTTACGTCACAGGATCAAAGTTGTTTCAACAATCCATAGAAACAGGAAAATGTTGCGTCACGGGTATTCGTTCAGTTTTGTCACTCATAAACCACCTTAGAGGGGGAAATACATGGATTTATAAGTAATTAAACGGCATATTTCCTTTTACTTATTTTGTAGCTGCATACGGGTGAGCGTGAGGGGTCAATAAATACGCTGAATTAAGACCCACGCTTGTTCTAAATAACATTATTTTGGAACTACAACTCACTAAGAACTGAATATTTAAAAAGCGATTTGACACAAGCCTCGTTCATGATTCTTTGCATTTGCTTATTCATCTGTGAAATTAATTTTATTCAAGATCAATTCACTTAATAATGAACATAAGATTTACTTAATTTAATTGTAAGCTCTGATAATAATACCACGAAACATATTAGATAACATGCGTCATGTGACTGTTACGTAACACGTTGATCCGGTAAGCAGTTTCCAGTCATTAGACACCAATACGAAAAGCTAAATGTGACGTCACGAATATTTATTTCTCAACTGTCGCTAATGGAGATGAATGCATTATACAACATGAACAGCGCACATTTAACGAAAATGTAATCACTAAGCAATTGTTGAATTAATTTAACTTCATTCTGTTTTCCGACTGTTGTAGCTAATAAATATATGCAAATAAAAAACCAATACACCTTTTTGGAGTCAACCCCCTCCCCCTTCCAAGGGAATTTGAAAGTCTGTGCGCTATCTTAATGATTAATATTAACGTGTTTATAACTAATATGAAATCCTTCTTCATCATACTGAAAAAATACGTGACGTAACAAAGCAAATGACTCCATATCAGAATAATGCTTCACAGCGGTATAGTGTTTTTTGATATATGTACATAATTTTGAATGCAGAAAGTTATGCGAATTGGATTAGTCAGAGTAACAAAATGTGTTGTAGCTCAAATATAGTCTTCAAGATATCGGGCTGCTTTCATTTCTTAAATGACTCAAAAGTGAAAGGCACGCATTTAAGAAGTTGGTGAAGCATTTAATGTCCTGCCGGAAATGCGCATACGAGTGGTTCGTTGCAGGGAAAAAGGGAAAGAAAGTATGCATCCTCCCGTACTAAGTGCTCATCTTCATCTGTAATTTTAGCAAGCACTGGGACAAATTCTTCTCTCTTCATCATCATGATACACTCACGTTCAAACATTACGTCACCGAGAGGAAGAGAAAAAGGAAAAAGAGGCACTGATAACCAGACCAAAAGAGATGGAAGAGCGGGGCACAGCACCTACTTTGCGGTATCTTTTCAACTCATTTCTCAACTTCAACCCCCTCCCAACAGTCCACCCGTTCTATCTTCCCTTTCTCTACTCAGGACTCATCATTGTTCTTTGCTGTTTATCGTTCACTTTTCAGCTGATTCAGAATACGGTGGAGGAAAAAGTCTTTCTAATGGCTTCTTTTTATTGCTCTCAAGAAACGCTTTCATCAAGTCCCGATACGGAGAGGATGCGGATGATAAGTGGCAACTTTGTCATTGATGGACTTTCGATCGCTCTAAACGGTGGAAAAATCTTTGTCGCCCTTTCTTGATCTTATTTTTCTTTTCTTTTTTTCTCCAAGAAAAAACGTTTCCGAATAACTTAATGACCAACTTAAAAATTCGATCATTTGGGGTGGCTGCTCATGACGCATAAGAAATATCAGAATTTCTCCCTCGGCAATTTTCTGCATGATCAGCATGAAGAAAGTCAATAAATAAATATTTTGAAAGACGTATTTCTGAAATACTAGAGCCGCTACAGTTTTTTAAATAAACGAGAAGAAGGGTGGAAACACAATTATTGATTTTATTGCTTGAAACAGCGGTATTTCAAAAGCAGAAACAAAAGCAAACCGAAATGAAAGTAGTTATATTATTAGATGATGCAACGATGTATGTGCGTGTGTATATAGAACAGTTGAATAATCCAGGTAAATAAACATAATGGGAAATCTAAATATAATCTCTACGAAAGCAACTTTGAGAGTTGAAAAGTTTAATTAACATAATCACTCATGAAGATATTGCATTTAAAACAACACAGCCTAAATGCCATCCATCAGTTGGATAATTATTTAGCAATAATAAATATAGGAAAAAAATATCATTACTCCAAAAGCTTTAATCGGGAACGGGAGAAAGATCAATAGGATTTCAGAAAACACTGCCATAAAAAAAGAATCTACAGATATTCTACGGAAAACTCTCACTAAAAATACAGCAAAATCTAATGACCAACCATCAGTCAAGTAATTATTTAACAATATTAATTACGGGAAAAATCAATAGTCCGTAATTTCAAGTGCTTTATTGGAAATAAACAAAACAATTTTCTAATACACAGCCTCAAATTCGAAAGGCAAAAAATGAGAAAAAGAAGATCTGATAAAGTAGCTCAAACTAGAAAGTAAAAATTGATATGGAGAAAAAGATTGTTTTCGAACACTGTGACAGTTGAACAGACAGGGCCGTAGCAACAGAAGAATATTTCACAGATTCTCCAGAAATATTTCGAATTAAAATAACATACTCCAAAGAGTATCTCTAAATTAAACAATTATTTTTGCAATAGCATAAAATAATGCAAAAATTAAATACAAAAATATTAAATACTATTTATTTCATTGTGCTATTTTTCAAAAACACAGGTATTTCAAAAATACTGGAAAAATTAAAATTAACCCAACAGAACAACAAATTTTTGAAAATCTAAATGCGCATGAAGCTGATCGGTGAACAGACACAGCATTTTTTCAGTGGTTTTCCGACAATAGGCTTATTTTACGAACTATCGCTCGATCAGCACACAGGATTGCTCATCAGAAAATAAATTGCCCACCGTAGTTATAGAAGTAACAGAAATTGTTATGTTTCGATCTACAAATGAACATTTTTCATAGCTTTCCACATTTTTTTTTCAATTTCTCTGTTGCTAATCATTGGTGCAAACAGAAAAAAAAACAGAAATTTTCTAGATCCGATTTCCAGCTCATCTTTTTCCGCTGACAGTTGTCTAATGCCGCATTTAAAAAAAATCCACAATGTATTTGCATTATATTTGGTTTAATATTTATCTTTAAATTTTAGTTGCTTTAAACTTAGAGCCTTTGTGGCTACACTAAAGTCTCGCCGAAAAGGTTCTCAGTTTAATATCTTTTAAGAAATGTGAAATAGGGAAATTTCCTTTTTAACTTTCTTTGAAAACGTGAAAAGAAGAATGGGAAATTACTTTATATTCTTTCAC
The DNA here is from genome assembly GCA_039090855.1 of Macrothele yani. NCBI lineage: Eukaryota > Metazoa > Arthropoda > Arachnida > Araneae > Macrothelidae > Macrothele > Macrothele yani. The sequence continues at coordinate 84,936,519 of CM077003.1, read as the reverse complement.
GTCGTGTGTGTGTGGGAAGAGGGGAGACTATGTAGATATATATATATACTAACTTGCTCTTCACACACACACATTGCAACTAACCCTTCAGAGCTAGAGAGTATGATCCAAAAACTTGCTGACAAGAGGAAAGAAATGGGATTAAAATGATCTTTCAGAAAATAAAACTAATGTACAATGCTTTTACAAGAAATGATTCATCGATTGATGGGGAAAATCTGGAGGTAACTAATACCTAACATTTACTTTGGAGCAAAAGATATCAAGCCAAGGTCACGTTGATGAGGAAATTAATCGGAGTAAAAAATTTGGTTGGAGAGCTTCCGGAAGAAGTAGAACAATCTTCAAGAGCAATATAGCATTATGTGTTAAAAGAAAAATGTTTAAGCAATGCATCCTTCCAGTGCTTACGTACGGAGCAAAGACGTGGACCTTAACTAAAAAAGACATACAAAGACTGCAGACAACTGAAAGAAACTTGAAAAGATGCATGCTTGGTGTAACCAGGAAAGAGAAGAAGAGGAACTCGTGGATCAGGAAAATGATAAGAGTGGAAAACATGATAAAGTAAAATCCCTGAAATGTCAATGGGCTGGACATATTGCCAGAAAAACGCACCACCAATGGACAACTGAAAGTTCAGACTCTATACCAAGGAGCAGGAAAAGACCCAGATGAAGGCCACGTGGGTGTTGGGTAGATGAAATTCGATAGCATGACGGAGTAACACAGAAGAGACTCAGTCAAGACAGATCATTGGGGAAAACTTGAGAAGAACTTCATCCAGCAGCGGATTGAAAATTGTTGACAATGATGATGGTGATGATTATACACTGAGTGGCCACTTTATTATGACCACCCGACAGTTTTAAGCAAATGAGCTATGGCTGAACGCGGTTGCCACCAGAGGGCGAGGCTAGTATAAAAGGGGAAGCTTAGTGCTTGCGACAGTAGTAGAAGTGATTTTTGGGTGACGAGATGGGTAAAAAATGCGATTTGACGGACTTTCAACGTGGGATGATTGTAGGAGCTCGGAGCCATGGAGCGAGTATCACCGAAACCGCCGCATTCGTGAAATGTTCCAGAGCAGCTGTTGTTAAAGTGTTTAAAGACTGGACTGTCAGCCAAAAAACTGGGTCTCTACGTGCAACGTGTGGTCGTCATCGACTAGTGACTGCTCGGGCGGAACGGAGAGCGTCCAGGCTGGTAACAGACAACAAAAGGGCAACAACGCAGCAAATTACAGACCATCTTAATCAAGGATCCCCTCAAATGATCTCTGCACGCACTGTTCGCCGTACATTGCAACGGATGGGATATGGCAGCCGAAGGCCTGTTCGAACACCTTTGCTGTCTGCAGTTAACAAGAGAAAATCTCTCCAGTTCGCACAGGAGCACAAGGATTAGACATTCGATAATTGGAAACAAATGATGTGGTCCGATGAATCACGTTTTTAGTTGCACCATGCCGATGACCGAGTGAGAATGGGGCAGAAACAGCACGAAGGCATGGACCCCAAATGCATTGCTACAACCCTTCAAGCTGGTGGAGACAACGTTATGGTTTGGGGAATGTTTTCCTGGCATGCTTTGGGCCCTTTAATTCGTGTTGATCAACGTCTGACTGGCACATCATATCTAAACATCGTTGCGGACCAAGTGCATCCTGTCATGCGGATGGTTTATCCCAATGGCGATGGCTGCTTTCAACAAGATAATGTGTCCTGCCATAGTGCTCGTATTGTACAGGATTGGTTTCAGGAACATGCCGGTGAGTTTACTTTGCTTAGGTGGCCCCCACAATCTCCAGATCTTAACCCCATTGAGAATTTGTGGGATGAAGTTGAACGAGCCTTTAGACAGCTGGATCCACAACACTGCATTCTCACACTCATGGAAAGTGCTATTCATCGAGCATGGTCTCATATTCCACAAACCACCTATCAACATCTCGTGGAGTCCATGCCACGAAGAATCGACGCAGGAAATAAGGCAAAAGGTGGCATAACGAAGTACTGAGGGGGTGGTCATAATAAAGTGGCCACTCAGTGTACATATACAGAGAGAGAGATTGTACAAAGCAATGTGAACACCATGATTACAGGGGTTAATGTTATTCGTGATGATATATATATCATCATCATCATCATTGTCAACCATTATCAATCCACTGCTGGACGAAGGTCTCCCCAAGTTTCCTCCACAACGGTCTGTCTTGTGCCAGTCTCCTCCATGTGACCCCTGCATACTTTCGAATTTCATCCACCCATCTCCCATGTGGTCTTCTTCTGGGTCTTTTCCTGTCCCTTGGAATCCAATCTAAAATTTCGGCTGTCCATCGATGATCTGTCCTTCTGGCAGTATGTCCAGCCCATTGCCATTTCAGGGATTTAACTCTGATCATGATGTCTTCCACTCTTGTCATTTTTCGGATCCACGAGTTCCTCTTCTTATCTCTCCTGGTTACACCAAGCATGCACCTCTCCATGCTGCTTTGAGTTGTCTGCAGCCTTTGTATGTCTCTTTTAGTTAAGGTCCACGTCTCTGCACCATACGTAAGCACTGGAAGGATGCATTGATCAAACACTTTTCTTTTAAGACATAATGGCATATTGCTCTTGAAAATTATGCTGTTTCTTCCAAAAGCTCTCCAGGCAAGTTTTGTACGCCGATTAATTTCTTCATCAATGTGACCCTCACTTGATATCTGCTGTCCTACGATATATATATATATATAACTCTCCAGACCGCTTAAATTTTGCTAAAGCTGATAAGGATCTGGACAGTTTTCATCTAAAGACATGAAATTTGGCCAGACATGCAAGCCGAATGAAAACGAATTTTATAATGCTTAAATTTAAACTATCTTGGTCCAACAGCGCGTCACGAAATTAAAAAGTGTGTCTAATTTGAGATACAAACAATTCTTTTTAAGACAAAAATTGTTAAGATGGAATTAATAAAAGAAAAAAGACAAAGTTTCCATGGAATAAAATATGGTAGCTGCGAAACAAGTTCTTTTTTTCTTTTCTTTTTTTCCCACGTCTACTAGTGAGAAAAGAAAGTAAAAGGCAAAAAAAAAAAAAAAAAAAAAAAACATCGTGATGCAAACGCGATGTCCAACACCCAAGTTTTTATTTTCGCAGTAAAAATTACGCAGTGTCATTTGTATCTCTATTTAATCGAACAATACATCATCACAATGTTGTTTCTACTTTCCGTCGGAATTTACAAAGTTTGCAAAAGATTTTTGCCAGCATTGGCACGGCACAAGTCACGACACTCCCACCCTCCTTGCCGAAAGTCAAACTTTGATCAGAAGAGAACACAGGAATGGGTGGAGGGAGGGGGGGGGAGACCAAACACAAAAAGGATGTAAATAGAAGGATCTACTTCATAATGCAATATTGCGTTTACTTCAGCACAAAACATGCGTGTGTGCTAAAATGCATGCACAAAGAGAGACACACCTGGCAACACGGATTTAATGTCATCCCCCCTCAACTCGACCCACCCGCTTGCGACATTTACCTCCCTCCCGCCAAAATAAAGGAGCGCTGTCGATTGTGCAACTCTCGTGCGATTAGAGGAAGCGCTGAATGAGGTTTCGGTCGACCGCTAAAAACGGCAAAGCCGCGTGTGCATCACCTATACGGCAGAGCTAGAGAGAGAGAGAGAGAGAGAGGGAGAGAGGTCGTGTTTGTGAAGCGCTGTGGAGAAGTTACATGTACAGGGGGGTGGCTAGCGGGAAAGAGTGGGCGGGACAGTTCAACGCTACCGGCCAACTGGGTTACTGGTTTTCGTGTAATTACATGGGTGGATACCACACTGAGTGACCCGAGATTGTCAACTGACGCGCGACACCACACGCACGCCGCCGGTGTCGTGCGTGACCTACGGAACGCGAAGAGGGAGAGGGTGGAGGGACGGCATCAGCACGATATGGGGCGGGAGTGCGGTAGGGTGGGGTGGGGGGTATCGAAATGCATATCTGTGCTAGCTGACTCTACATGGCGATGACGGCCGTCGTCGGGTGCCTTCCTTCTGCCGATCTGGACGATAGTCTCGCAGAAAAACAAATGGAGATGAACACCCCTTCACTCCCTCCCCTCCCCCTCACTTTTGTCGGCCTCGCTACATTGTCCTATCAAAATATTGATCGCAAACTAAAGTTTATTAATCAAAAAGCTGTCTTACCTTCCAAAACACACCAGAGTTATAAACAAAATAATTCCACCACGCGTGATTTCTAACTGAATGAAATAATAATACACCGACACGAAGAGCCGATTCCGAAAGGTTTTTAGCATGTCCGTCCTAATCGCTTGTTAAGAAACAAATACGAAAGTTTCAACGCCCATTTCAGCCTCCGTTGGAAAAGCTGCACTTGCTCTGTCAATAGAACAGGTATAACGAGGCTCGACGCTACCGATGGGGTGGGGTGGGGCTGTGAGCCCACCCTTCCGCCCCCTAAAATATTCAAGCAGTTGGAACATATGACGGGTGCAACCATCTAAGATTTTAGGGAACTTGGATAAACGTACGTGAATTTCTGGAATTCACTGACATTTTGTTTTATAAAATGATGTTTTTGTTAAATTTAGTGAATGTACTTCTGGAACATTAAGGTAGTTCTCTGAATGAATTTCTAAGAGAGTAGTAAAAGCAAACCATTTTTGTAATAATAATTTTAAAAGATGAGAGGGAGAGGGAGAGAGAGAGAGGGAGAGGGAGAGAGAGGGGAGAAAGAGAGAGAGAAACATATATTCCTTGTCAAGTTACGAACTAAAACTCATAAACAGCCTTATGAAATAAAAAAAAAAAAAACAAAAAAAAACCTAAGTAAGCTAAAATTGAAAAGGAATAGTAACTTGCCATTGAGATTCATATCCATGATTGCCATATTACAAACACTGAATAAATACCGCGTACAATATTCCCTTGATTTTTTTTTTTACTAAGGATAATATTATCAGCGTCGGGTAAAATACACATGAACGGAATCTCTTGACAAACTTTCAGCCAAACACTTGAAAATGTGTGCCCTCCATCATACTACCCCTCGCCACCCTCCCTTTAATAGCCCATTTAGTCCTGAGTGCCTGGCGTCGCCACTGGGTATATGGGTATAACGTTCCAGTAATACACGGCTGGCCACCCAAAATGCAACACCAAGATGGAAGCATCCGATTGGCCTGAAATTCGCAGCATACGTGGCCCGCGAGAGGACGTGAAAACGATTAGCATTACAGGGCATATGCAAATCATGTGCGCCCGGCACGCCACCCAGAAGCACTATAAGAAGGGTTCACAGAAGGCTGGGTGTAAGTAGTGGAAGTGTGTTGTGCTACCGGACCTGTGCGTGGGAAGCTTCCTGATGCCTCGTCGCAGAATACGGCTGTCATTTCAGCACGTTTCGAAGTTCGGCAGAGGACGAATAGCGGCTTATCGCGACAGCGGTTTATCGTACCGAGACATCATCGCCCGTGTGGGACGACATTCAGCCACAGTGAGGCGAGTATGGATTCGGTGGGAGCAGGAGGGACGGATGGACCGACGTGAGCGATTCCCGCAGCCGCGGCACAGCACCGAACGAGAGGACCGGCATGTTGTGCGGCGGGCATTGACGGCTCGCACCGCCACGTCACGACCGTTAGCGCAGGAATTAGGGTGTATTGCGCAACAACCTGTGTCAGCACGTACCGTTCGACGTCGTCTGCAGGTGCGGAAACTTGTTCCACGGCGCCCATGGCTCCGATTACCATTGACGTTACACCACCGGCTAGTGCAGCGGCAGTGGGCCGTTGAACGCCGCCCCTGGCCTACGGAATGGCATGACATTGTCTTCTCCGATGAATCCCGCTTCGACCTGCAACACCACGATGGTCGAATCCGCGTGTGGCGGCACCGCGGCGAGAGACTGTATGACGCCTGCATTATGCATCGCCCTACCGGTCCGTTGCCTGGCATTATGGTTTGGGGCGCAATTGGATATGACACCCGCACCCCTCTGGTACGCATCGCCGGTACACTCAATAGCCACCGCTACATCTCCGACGTTTTGGAACCTGTAGTCCTCCCTTACCTGCAGGACCAGCCAGCAGCCCCCTTTCAACAGTACAATCGCGCCCGCACGTGGCACGCATCGTGCAACAATTCTTCACGGCCCACCAGGTGTCACTGCTGCCGTGGCCCGCCTGTTCTCCCGATATGTCGGCCATCGAACACGTCTGGTCGCTGATCGGCAACCGAGTGGCCCGGCAAGCACCACCCGCGGCTACGCCTGATGAACTGTGGCAACTTGTGCAAGCAGCCTGGACCGACATACCCCAAGTCCACATGCAAAGCCTGTTTCGTTCGATGCCGCGGCGTGTAGCGGCCGTTATTGCCAGCCATGGGGGCCACACGAACTATTGATGTCTGCGTGTTCCGCAAGTCGCACGGGCCTGTAAGCTCAATCGTTTCATCTTTGTATCTGTTGTTATGTGTCCAGTAAATCTGGCTTTGCTATCTCGTGTCCTTCTTGGTGTTGCATTTTGGGTGACCAGCAGTGTAGGCTTGGTAAGACATATTAGTATCTGATAACTCTGCGAGTACAAAATTTGCCTCTAAACATATTCGACCTTAGAGTTTCGGCGGCACTTGGCAAATATTGTCTTTTCCGCCCCTAATAGTATTTTTGACCGAAAAATACGCATGGTTCTTCATCACTACGACATCAGTTTACAATGAGATTTGAGCAACATAATTATTACTTAACGACACTAAACTATAATTTAAAAAAATGCATATAAGTTATTGAATATATGAGCAATATATCTTTTCAGTGATTTTAATTTTTTTTTAATTGATACAGGTCAAAATATAAAATCAACATATGATTAAAATCTACGGCGCCTTTAAATGACGGCCCTGTGCAGCTTCCTATGTTAAAGGCTGGCCCTGCTCTTTAAAAAATATCGAGCACAATACGGATGATGCCCTAGCTCTTTTCTCTTTTAGAAGAGAAAAAAACATTTGTCAATCTGGTAATTTAAAAGTCTGTGCTTGTGACTTCCCCACTGACACCTGCAAAGTGTCGGGCTTTTTTCTCGCACAGAAATGACATTTTACATAAACGGATTTCTACCAATCAACAGAAATTTTGGGAAATCCATTTCTACTCTTCCATTCCCAGGATACACGTTCCAAAGTAACTATACTTATTTTGATCAATTTTTAGTCCGTACTGAAGTGTTGCTTTATACGTGAAATTAGCTTTTCAACGACAGTGAAAACTTTTGATTCATTGAGAGGAGCACAATTCGTCTGATTAATAACTTCACACAATCATACTTCTCTATCTGTCTCAATCTTACTTTTACTTCAGTTCTTTTTAATTAGAATATGTTGCTAATTTCACACTTTTACAGTTCATTTTCTTTTCTAAAAGTTTGCTTTGTTAATCTTTCCCTTTATGAGTGAAAATATAGTTTTAGTTGCTTAAATTTGAAAGAGGAATACTCTATTAATTATTTTAAATGAGTATCAGTTTTTGCTTTCAAAATGTTATTGTTATTTATCAGTCTATCAATCACGATATTCCAAGTTCGTCTCTATGACATTAAATTGCGATGTTTCTATACAAATCCGTGTTTATGAATGCTTCAACATTCTAAATGTAAAACTGGCAGCAGTACTGTCTATTATACGCTCTTCACATAAAAAAAGGTGTAACTGAGAAAATTTTCCAAAACTATTTACACTGAATATACAGTACACATCAAGTGGAGGAATAATACTTTTAACTTTAGTGAGCTATGTAATATCAGGTGTTAACTTAAAAAAAATCGTTAATTGGACTCACCTTTATTGTACAAGAAGGAAAGGAACGATCTGACTTCAAAACGGATAGGTTTAGTAAGGCAAACAGCCACTGTTATAGTTTCATTTCCGTTATTTTTATGGCACGGCTCTGTAAAAAAATTAATAAATTGTAGAATAGAAAGATAACATGAGATTGAAATGATATAAACATTCGTTTAACAAATTAGTAAAATTATGAAATGCATTGATTATGATACGCTTTCCAACATACCAGGAATCATTACTCAACTTGTTACTCAATTCATAAGGATAATGGCTGTGGAATAAATCTCGGTCCTGTGCCCTGACCGTTGACCTAATTTCGATAATATTTAACAGATCCGGTTCACTATACTTCCGGAACAACATACTAAAGTCGTGTCGCAATCGAAGCATTTTTAGTCAAGTTATGAGGAGAATGACTGTGAAATAAATCTCGCTCCTGTGCCTTTACCTGTCACCACATTTCGATGATATTCAACAGAATTGGTTCAGTATACCTCCGGAACAACACACTAAAGTTTTGTCGCAATAGAAGCATTGCTAGTCAAGTTATGAGGATAATAGCTGTGGAATAAATCTCGCTCCTGTGTCCTCACCTTTCACCCCATTTCGATGATATTGAACACAATTGGTTCAGCATACCTCAGGAACAACATATTAAAGTTTTGTTGCAATAGAAGCATTTCTACAAATTTTGAAGATGACAATCCGATTTTTGGCGTAAATGTGACAAGGATGGTAAGTCAGATAATATTTGAAAACTTGAAAATTTTCATCGTCCTGGAGCGGGACTCGAACCCGCGTCTCCCAGAAAACGCCTAGGTATGCTAACCACTACACCACCCAGAACGACCAAGTTTCAAGTTTCCAATCAATTTGAATTTAACCATCACAGGATTCGCTAGTCGAAGCAACCGGCATTCATGTTTTAGCGAATCTGGAGGTTAATAATCCTATCCCGTGATTGCCCGGAGAAGCAGATAAATCATGAAAGAAATACGGGATTACGCCATATAATACAAATTTTGAAGATGACAATCCGATTTTTGGCGTAAATGTGACAAGGATGGTAAGTCAGATAATATTTGAAAACTTGAAAATTTTCATCGTCCTGGAGCGGGACTCGAACCCGCGTCTCCCAGAAAACGCCTAGGTATGCTACACCACCCAGAACGACCAAGTTTCAAGTTTCCGATCAATTTGAATTTAACCATCACAGGATTCGCTAGTCGAAGCAACCGGCATTCATGTTTTAGCGAATCTGGAGGTTAATAATCCTATCCCGTGATTGCCCGGAGAAGCAGATAAATCATGAAAGAAATACGGGATTACGCCATATAATACAAATTTTGAAGATGACAATCCGATTTTTGGCGTAAATGTGACAAGGATGGTAAGTCAGATAATATTTACGCCAAAAATCGGATTGTCATCTTCAAAATTTGTATTATATGGCGTAATCCCGTATTTCTTTCATGATTTATCTGCTTCTCCGCAATCACGGGATAGGATTATTAACCTCCAGATTCGCTAAAACATGAATGCCGGTTGCTTCGACTAGCGAATCCTGTGATGGTTAAATTCAAATTGATCGGAAACTTGAAACTTGGTCGTTCTGGGTGGTGTAGTGGTTAGCATACCTAGGCGTTTTCTGGGAGACGCGGGTTCGAGTCCCGCTCCAGGACGATGAAAATTTTCAAGTTTTCAAATATTATCTGACTTACCATCCTTGTCACATTTACGCCAAAAATCGGATTGTCATCTTCAAAATTTGTATTATATGGCGTAATCCCGTATTTCTTTCATGATTTATCTGCTTCTCCGGGCAATCACGGGATAGGATTATTAACCTCCAGATTCGCTAAAACATGAATGCCGGTTGCTTCGACTAGCGAATCCTGTGATGGTTAAATTCAAATTGATCGGAAACTTGAAACTTGGTCGTTCTGGGTGGTGTAGTGGTTAGCATACCTAGGCGTTTTCTGGGAGACGCGGGTTCGAGTCCCGCTCCAGGACGATGAAAATTTTCAAGTTTTCAAATATTATCTGACTTACCATCCTTGTCACATTTACGCCAAAAATCGGATTGTCATCTTCAAAATTTGTATTATATGGCGTAATCCCGTATTTCTTTCAGAAGCATTTCTATTCAAGTTATGAAGATAATGGTTGTGGAATATATCTCACTGCTGTGCCCTGACTTTTGACCCCATATCGATTATATTCAACAGAACCAGTTCAGTATACCTCCAGAACAACATGATAAAGTTTTGTCGCAATCAAAGCATTTTTACGTAAGTTATGGTGCATAAGGTAGATAGAATGGATCCCATTTTTATGTCCTGATCTTTGACCCCATTTCGTACATTTTCAATAGGGTTCGTTCCCAGGTTGTCCCCTACCACATACTAAAATTTCACTGAAATCGAACCATTTTTACGCGAGTTATCGTGCGGACGGACGGACGGACGGACAGACAGACGGACAGACAGACAGACGGACAGACAGACGGACAGACAGACGGACGGACAAAGCTGGAGCATTTAATCTTCTTCAACTTACGGTTGGAAAGCGTAAAGAATGACTCAGTATTCAGTAAACAATACAACCGTTTAAAATACTTTCTGAGAACCAAGCAAAATTCATTCACACTCAGTGCATTTTAATCGCTCGTTAACATCAAACTCAACTTAACTCTGTTAATTTTTTCAAATTTAGCAAAGTTAACGTCGAGCATGCAACTTACGAATTTCGGTGACAGAGTTCGGATGAAATTACGATAGAAGAAGCGCTTTAAAGTGAATAAAACAAAATCGAGTCTTAGCTGCGTTATCAGCTAAATACTCCTAACTGTTCCCTTATCATAAGGAGTAGGGAATTAATGATTTTTCTCACATAAAGTTCCTTAATAAGTTTTTAGAATTTACATAAAAATTACCTTTTCTTCCACAAAACAAAATAAATTACTTTTAGTATCCAAAAGTTGGAGAATACTAAAGCAGGCGAAGTTACGTTCGCTAGAATACAACTTAGAAACGTAATTTAACATACAAATGCGTATATTTTAAGACGCATTCTATATCCAGGAGAAAGAACATGCAAATTGCTGTAGCTTTCGAAAAGATGCATTTCCCGTGTTTGAAGAAAAGAAACTTTGCTGTCAGAATAAATCCGACAGGGGAAGAATTTTAACAGAGTTGGCTTTAATTGAGAAAACGAAATCTCAAAATTGCAATAAAACAACAGAGTAGAACTGCCATCAGCTTGGAAACGTTTAATTAAATATAAATTAAATATAAACTCTGTTATAAAGAAAAGAAAAACAAAACAAAACAACATGCCATAAATGGTGGCACCCGAGACGAAAATTTCACGGCCTCTTTCATGCAGATGAGAGAATCCATTAAACTTGAAATTTCGAAACAATGTCAATTTTTCCTGTGAAAACGGGTATAGGGTGCACTCGAAGCATGTGTGGAAAATTTCATTAAATCTTCCAGTTTATTTTTAATTCCGAACACTGTTTTTTCACCAGATTATAAAGTATTGCTCACAAAAAGGATTCTTACTGTGAGCAAATAGCGTCGAAAAGTAGGCGCAGGATGTTGTCACACAAAAAATTAGAAGAACATGCAAGCGCGAATACAGAAGGAAGACATGGTATGGAACCCCCCTCCCTCCCCGTCATTTTATATACCGTATGTTTTTATATTTTGTGCCAATCAACTGCTCTAAGCAAAAAAAAAAAAAAAAAATAGTTTACCCTAACATAAAATTAAAAAAAAAATGTTCAATGTTTCTGTGGTGTACAATGTCTGAAACACACACACACACACATTCATTTTTACAGAACTGCGTGGTGTGTACTGCTCCCTCTAGTCCACCATCTCAGAGGTTGTACAGATGTATTAATATACAACAAACACCCAGGAGAAGTTCTTATTTAAGCTAGTTCACCATCTCTTCTACTGTCTCTGGTATATTACAGTTTGCTTTACGTATGACAGCTATTTCATAACAGTGAAAGAAAATTGAAAAATGAAATAAGACACAAATTATATCATGCACGAATCTATTTTATCAATCATATAGGGATAAATAGAGAGAGGGTGGTATTTTCAAAAACTACAGTACAGATAAACAGGATTACTTACAAATCTCAGGTCTCATTTAACAACACTACGAGGTTTAGAATGTTTTGTTTCATGTTATTCAAAATTTGAAGAATCAGACCCAAATTTCTTCGCGCGATAATGATGGTTTGATTAAAAAAGAAGAAATAGAAAAATAGTATTTTGATCTAAGTAAGTCCAATTTGTTTTGTTCGTGTTGTTCTTTCTCTTCGTATTCTGAAGGTTAAATAAACCAAAAATGTTTCTAGACATAAGAGAGTAACCTAGCCTAGTGTTGCTTATGAAACATAGCGTGATTTTTTTACTTTTTGTCGGTTATGTGTGTGTGTACATATTTGTACAGCCTTTGAAACAGTCGTCTAGAGGTCACAGTACAGATAGAATTTTATAACTAAATAAATATTCTGAACACTGTATACCAGGGAAACATTAAATTTTTTTTTAATTTCTTGTTGGGGGGTTTCTTTTTTTTGCGCTTTGAACAGATGTTTGGGCACACACACACACACACACAAAACTTTATATAAATGACAGTCGGTCTCCCCCTCAGTGTCCGCACTTGTAAAATAAGTTGTTTAAATCCAGGGACCCCTGAGAAAAATTTTTGGATCCGTCACCGGTGGGCACTTTAGTTTTCAGACACCAATCATTAAGGTAAACTTTTCTGAAATTGTATTAGGTATTTATAAAATCGCCCTGTGATAGATAGACACTAACAAAAAGAGAATTTTATCGTGTTTAATATTAACAGGATTAAAGGGTAAAAGTTTCCTACTTCTCGAAAACAAAACTCTACATCAAAAAATGCTGCAAACCCCACCGAACACTACGCGAGAAATGTTGGTTTGCACAGGTAAGAAATATCTTAAGCAATTTTATATTATAATACTTGTAGGTAAGTAATGAACTTGGATAATTTCATATTATAATACTTGCAGGCAAGAAGTGTACTTGAGTAATTTTGAATCACATAGAATCTACGTAAAACACTCAAATTTGGCATTAGTTACTTACAGTGGTTTAGTGCTAATTGAAAAAGTACAGGAACGCGAGGTTTCTTTACGTCTTCATTACTTTTCCCTTCTTTAACCCCCAATCCGACTCTCCTCTTTTTACTTTCTTATACTTATAGTGTAAGAAATCATAGTGATCGGTCGAAATCAGACCCCCTCCTTTTTTATGATTAAAAGTTTAACGACCTCCTTGATGAGCTGTAACCAGTCGCTCGTTCTTAATTTAGGGGAAGTGGTTGCATGGAAGGGAGAGAACCATGGCCGTAAGAAAGACACAACATCCATGCCTCACAGGGATTCGAACAATTCTTGGGAAAACGGTGATAAGCCAGCGCTTATACAACTGCGCCACCGGGCTTAGGCGTTCCGGTATTCAAGGAACAAGATTTCTTCACCATTTTGGTAAGAAAACACTGACATGTTGGGACTAAATTGGGGTCGTTTTGGGGTGCAAAAACTAAACTCAGTTCCATGTTATCGAGTAATATGTCATTGAAAGCGGAAATTAATTTAGAGTGCAACGCTGAAAGCCATTTATTACTAGGTGTCTAAGTTCTCGATATATTTGGATAGGGGCAGTTTGGGTACAGGACGGACAATTCTATTGTCCGCCTGATAATGAACGGTAGAACAGCCTGGAGATTTATTGCTTCGACGGATTTTTTCCGTCTGCGTGAAACGTGCTTAATGCTCCAGACAGAAAGATAATCTGCTCTGCTTCCAGCGTAATTAAAGGACACTCCTAACTGGACTAAATTCACCGAGACTCACAATTAGGCTCTTTAATAATGACTAGATTAATTAAATTCCCAATTACAATACCTTCTCCACTGCAATATCTCCCCTTCAACGTTCTTAAGAAACGTTAAAAAACGTTTTTAATGTTTTTTAAACAGTAGAAAAAGGAGTTTCAAGGGATTGCTAAGTGAGAATGGATTTAGAGATTAACTCAACCTTCAAACAAACATGGGACGTTAATTCCACTAACTGTGCAGTTTTTTTTTTTTTTGCAGCATTTTTTACTGGACATTTTTTTAAGACATTCGCATTTTAAAAAGAAAACGAATTGTGCTGTATAGAATTTTCCGGAAACCATGTCGGGCAGAAAAAAAAGTACTGGAACGCCGAAGATTCACTAAACCACAGCTTATTTATCATTATGCAGGATTTCAGAACCCTATATTTACTAAAACAATGCTCTGTCTAACAAATCTGTTCCTAAGTGCCATTAAAGTAGAAAAGATTTACAAAGGCCGTTATGTGTACGGATTCAATATACGTGTGAGTTTGCTAGGACAACATTTTATTTAATTTTAAATTAAATTACAACTGAGATTCCCATCGAGGTGAAAAACTAGGTCTCAAAAATTTTTGGTTATCTATATCGTTGCAGTTTAATAAATCACTGATTCGTTATATTCCGGTGCTATAAATCGGTAAAATTGGTTCTTTTTTTTGGATTTGAGGTCTAACGACCACAGTGTGCTCCTCAATGGGTTATACGCAGTCTCCCGTCCCTAATTTAGGGTCACTGGTTCCAGGGAAGAGAGAGAGCCAGTGCCGTAAGACAAACACAACATCCATGCCTCACCGGGATTCGAACCCGGACCCTTTCACGGACGAATGGTCATAAGTCAGCGCTTAGACCACTGCGCCGTCGGGGCGGCTAAAATAAGTTCATCTTCTTTTCGTGCAAAATTTCTATTTAAAACGCTACTAATATATTTTGTTTTATACGACAAACACATACTCTGGGTCAAAAATTACGAAACACGAATGTGTCCAAACATCGTCTATTGTTCGTAGGCTTATGTATTATAGGTTGCTACTGATGATATATCGGATTTTGCAGACTCGTGCAGTCGGCATGTAATTTAGGGATTAACACATTACGCGATGTAACTTGTGTTGGGTAAATTCATAGTATCAAGACTGGATCCTTAAAAGCACTAGTCATTTATTCAGGGATATCAGTTCCAAGGGGTACTACAGTGAATAGGACAATAAACCAGAGCCGAATTCATGCCATTTTCTTGCACGAGTTTGTACTCGCACACCGTGCATCGGAGACACCTTGCAACATCAACACAGCATTTCGGATAGGCACCGTTAGTGAACGCAAGACACAACATTGGTTTGGTCTGCGTTCACTATCGGTGAAACGGTCCGGGGATATCAGTATCGAAAATGAAACACGCCGTAGATCAGAACGAGCCATCGATAATGCCGAAATACATGCCTTGACTGATTCCGATATACACTGAAGAGCAATTGAATTAGAGATACCTGTCTAGTAACGTGTAGCACCTCCTTTCGCCCTGATGACGGCGCCGATTCTTCGCGGCATGGACTCGACGAGACACTGGAAGCGTTGGGAAGCCGTACGGATCCACGACCCCTGAACAAGCTCACACAGTTCACGAAGATTTCATGGAGGGGGTCATCTCTCTCGATGGCATCACAGATGTGCTCGATGGGATTGAGGTCAGGTGACCTAGCTGGCCAAGAAAGCGAGGTCACGTCGGTGGAGTGTTCATACAACCATTCAGATACAATTCGGGAGCGATGGCACGGTGCATTGTCTTGTTGCAGGATGAGGTCCCCAGTGGGATGTTGAAGACGCACAAACGAGAGCAAATGGTTGTTCAGGATATCCCGGTAACGTTGACTTGTGAGGGACAATGTCACATGTACCAGGGGTCCCATTTCAGTCCACGTAAACAGTCCCCAAACGAAATTGTCAATCCACTAGCTTGAAGAGTACCCTGCTGGCAAGAAGGATCCATCGCTTCATGTGGTTTGCGCCTTACTCGTATCCTGCCATCCGCGTGTACCAACGTGAATCTCGACTCATCAGTCCAGGCAACATTTTTCCACATATCTAGGGTCCAGTGGAGATGTTCCCGTGCCCATGCTAATCTTTGCACCCTGTGAAGTGCGGTCAGCAGCGTGGGACGATGGCTTCTGTACCCCATAGCAAGGAGATGGTTCTGGATGGTGTGCCTACTTACACGTTTTTGTGCACCAGCGTTAAATTGCCGAGTGGTTTGTTGCACTGTGGCCCGTCTATCCGCTATTACAATGCAAGCTAGCCGACGATGACCACGCTCATCCACACGCTGTTGTCCACGGCAGTTGGCTCTTGCAGGGATGGTTTTACCGGATTCGATGTACTCACGGTGACACCGTGGCTCGTGAAAATCCCAGTGCCTGCACGACTTCCGAGATGGAGTAACCCATTCGTCGGGCCCCGACAATTTTCCCACGATCAAATGCGCTTAGATCCTTCGTCTTACGCATACTGCGTCTGACTCTTACTGATTCCCGTCGCATCACTCCTTATGTTGTCGGATCGCTGCATACGTGATGTCGTTTCCGTTTACAGGGCCGCCCACAGCGCCACATTTGCATAACGCCAGCTGTCGCTAATTCAGTTGCTCTTCAGTATATGTCAAATGTTTCGAGAACTTAGTGAGAAACTCGGAGCATGCAAATTTCCCGGTATTTAAAATCGATAGGGAAAGTGCAGTAGATGAATAAATGGATGCCACATGCATTGACGAGACAGCATAAAATACGAAGATTTTATTATACAAATGACATTTTGAGTTCTTTATGACGTCAAAGGCCCAAAACACACCAGAAGCCGGTACTTTATTCCAGGAAGACCATGACCAGTGTTTCAGTCCTTCTTCTTACAACCAGGTCAAACCATCACGGCAGACAGGTATTGCAAAGAACTTGATATTATGCATGGTAAACTATCCACCAAACGTTTCCATACCACTTGCCAATCGCT
Source organism: Macrothele yani (assembly GCA_039090855.1). NCBI lineage: Eukaryota > Metazoa > Arthropoda > Arachnida > Araneae > Macrothelidae > Macrothele > Macrothele yani. The sequence goes on along the minus strand of CM077003.1, from coordinate 84,919,726 downwards.
TCAGTCCCATTCTCCTCCACGATAACGCGAGACCTCAAGTTGCACGCCAGACGGTCCAGAAGCTGCACCCGTTGAGGTATGGGACCGTACCTCATTCGCCTTATTCACTTGACCTGTCGCCTACGAACTATAACTTTTTCAAGCACCCAGACGCATTTATAGAGGGTAAATCGTTTCCCAATCAAGCAACAGTTGAAATGCATTCCATGAGTTTGTCGCAACCCGAATCTCAACGTGTTTTCATGACGCCAACAGAAGCTTGTATCTCGTTGGCAAAATTGTGTTGCTAATAGCAGTTACTATTATTTTAATTAATAAACACTAGTTTGCATCATATTTTAAGTGTAAGAACTTTCTTTCAATATTCTGACATTTTATCTGCAGATAATGAGATGATAACTTGTTCGCTGGTATCAGACAAGAAAAAGAATTTGCTCAAGCAACCAGAATTTGCACAAGCAACCACAGTCGAAAAGCTGGCAAGTCACTCGGAAGACGAGATGTCTAGGGCTCGGGCTTCTAAGTACTCACAAATTAATTTATTGTTTGTTTGTTTGTTTTTATGTATCGGGGTTTAACGTTCACCATAAGCACCTCAAAAGCAGTGAGCTATCCGTAATTTAATGCCACTGGTTGGAGGTATAAGGGAATTTCCCTCTCCTTCTTTGGGTTCGATTCATTTGTTATTCTTTAGTTGGTATACGAAAAATGTGTTGTAGATACGGCAACCATTCTTTCGAAATTCCCTTCACTTCTTTCACTTTTTGTGTCTACTCATATCGCCGTTTTCCAGCCCTCCTGGACAGCCAAAAAAAAAAAAAAAAAAAGCTCCTCTCTCGCCCTATTTCCTATCGTAATGTTGTGCCTCGACATTTACTTAGATTCTTTGCTCGGACCATTTGCTTTTTACGTTCCCATTGTTCTGAGGAAAACAGCTAGTGACGCCGTATAGGTGGCAAACTCATAGCATAATGCCTGCTACCCTTGCACGTCCCATGGTACCGTTAATAGGAGGCAAAATGATTGGGGAATATTGGTGCTCTAAACATCTTAGATGTAAGAACTCCCCAAACTAACAACGCCCGGTGTCTCTGGAAAACGCTTTTGACCGGTCGCTAATGATTTTTTAGCTTTGCTGATGTGACATTTGTAAACTTTCCTTTTTACTGACTGTAAGATGGGGACACAGCAACCTACCATTGACTTATATTCCTGGTAAACGTGTTTTATCGGAGCAAGCAACCTTTTTCCAGTCCTCAACAGTATAGTCTTGCTGCTCCAGTTCCAACTGCAGACAGATTTGTCGGGCTTTAGCAGAGAAAAGTGGTACATGAATGGGATGTCGATTCAAGCCAATCTCCGGCGGGCTGTGTGTATTGAACTTCCTCTCTCGATATCGCTGTGGTAGATGGAGCTCGTCTGTTACCTCGTACCATCCACTCCAGCCGAAGTTCCCCTCGAACAGTGACTAGTCCTTTCCATCCACAGAAAGACCAGTGACAGCTTGTTTTGTTATTTGCGCACCACTCATTGCGCAACATTGATACAGTTGTTCGTGTATAGCCGACCGTTTCCTAAGACGCTTACACAAACTCGCCTGGAGCTCACTACCACGCCTGTTTCAAAGTCGCTGAAATCACGGGTCTTTTCCCATATCGCCGCTATCATCACTTCGTACATGACTGAGTCCTTTGCAGTGAGCTGCTTATGAAACAATCACAATGTCACAGTTACGTGCGTAAGTGAGGATGGTACGTACCTCAATGCTATTGGATGTTCCTAATAATTTGCTACTTCAGTGTACGTTAATTTTTCAACTACTTTTGTTTTTCTTACAAGCGTAATTTCTTTTCTTAATAAAATTTCTTTTCTCATTGACCAAGAGGGAAGTGAAAAGGCGGGAGGCATTTGAGATGTTCAGCTATAGAAGAATGGAGAGAATAAGTTGGCTCGATAGAAAGACTAATGAGGAGGTCCTGGAGAAACTGGGAAAATCCAGGAATCTGATCAACATGTTAAAGAATGTTATGGATGGGACACACATTACACCATGAAGGCCCGATTCTGAAAGTTTTGGAAGGGAAAATTCAAGGAAAGAGAGGAAGAGGACGGCCAAGGAATAGTTTTTTTTTTTTTTTTTTTTTTGATTGGAGGTTTAACGACCACCGTGAGCAACTCAATGGGCTATAAACAGTCGCCCGTCCCTAATTTAGGGTCACTGGTTCCAGGAAAGGGAGAGAGTCAGTGCCGTAAGACAAACACAACATCCATGCCTCACCGGGATTCGAACCCGGACCCCTTTCGGACGAATGATCAATCAGAGGCCATCGCCTTAGACCACTGCGCCACCGGAGCGGCAGGAATAGTTTTGTGGCACGGTTACTCCAAGACACTAATACTAGGACATACACTATGACTTGAAGAGAACGGCGGAGAACAGAGAGGAATGGAGAGGCATCAACTGAACAACGAGAGTACAACAACTGAACAACGAGAGTACAGCAACTGAACAACGAGAGTACAGCAACTGAACAACGAGAGTACAACAACTGAAAAACGAGAGTACAACAACTGAACAACGAGAGTACAACAACTGAAAAACGAGAGAACAACAACTGAACAACGAGAGTACAACAACTGAACAACGAGAGTACAACAACTGAACAACCAGTCCTTGGACTGAGTAACCAAGAAGAAGAATAAAATGATGTTCAGAAAAATATCTAAGTTCTATAATGAAATAACAACGCATGAACCTATTTATAGAAAATTCTCTGAGCGGTGACGACCGTACAGAAGCAAAGAATCAGTTTTTTCTAATGTCTGAAAGATCGGGAACTTCTACCTAAAACTACGTAATAGCATCGGCTACAAAGTAAAATGTTATTACCATTTCTCAACTTTCTTTTTTCTTCTGCGGTCAACAATGGTCACAGCAAAATTCTGTACGCATCAATGCTTCACCAGGTTTCCAATTTTACAGCGTCACTCTCTAGGAAAGCACAAAGAAAAAAGGAGCAAAAAAAATATGGCAGCACGATATCCTTAAAATAGAACTGGCCAAAAAGAAAGAAAAAGGGACACCCACCAAAACTTATACAGAGCTAGGTTTTGATTGTCGGGCCGAGTTTAATTCGAAAATAAATCACAGGTAGCGAAGAGAAAGAGGCCAATCACGGATAAGAGATAAAGAATGTCCGAAATGAGGCCTGTCCACAAACAACCTCGTCACGTCCGGGGGTGGGAAATCACGTCCGGCGTAGGAGGGTAGGGTTCCTTGTATTATTGATGCCTGGCTAGTTTCCATGACTTCCAACCAACAAACAACATCTGCCTGCCAAAAGGCCGATCCGCGAAAATTGCCCTCCACCGGCTCAGTTAATCCCCAAACCGCTAAGTGTCTCGACGTTGTCGGAGGGAAACTCAATAAAAAAAAGCAACTATGATTAACTGGGATATTTTCAGGCACGGGAAGGCAAATAACAACACGACCACGGGAGATTAAGTATGATACACGACAAATAAAAAGAATAAAGAAAAAAAAATTTAAAGTCCCATGGGTGCCATCAAACCAGATGTAACCAGAGCTAGAAAAAGAAAAAAGAAAACAAGACGAATAGGTATTTCGACTGCGTAGTGTTAAACATGCAGCGCATATGTGATAAAGCTCGGGATATGAGAGAGAGAGAGAGAGAGAGGCGATTTGAACAAGCGAGAACGAGAAACATCAGAACAAAAAAAGGAATCACTAAACCAAGCGAACCGTTTTGTTATCCTCTAAAATCATTCTAAAGTAGAAAGCTCTGCTACAAAACATAAATTCTACATGCAAGAAATTTGAGAACGCTTGAATTTGTTTGTTTTAATAGAAAAAAGGGCAGGGCTTTTTATATTGAAATTAAATGAAAGAAGCCTGTTTTACAAATATTCGAAATTTCATAGTAAATTTCCCAGAAACAAAAGCTTTAGAGAGCATATATTTAAAGAGTGTAATAAGATGTAAACAGCTAAATTAGCCATTTAACCAGAAGGAACAAATTAAATCGGGGTTAGCAAAATGGGTTGAAATCAGCTCGAACGAACATATTCTCTGTCTAAGAAGTTGATCGAACACAACTGGATCGAGTGAACCTGAGCAACAGAAAGCGATCTTTTCCCCTTAGCTTAATTATTCAAAGTGGTCATTTAGGGGGATCATTGACCCTAATCCTTTCTGACTGATTACTTTGCTCAGAAGGATATACAAAGGCCGTTCCATAAAAACTGAGAGTATTTTTTTAGTTGGCAACAGTGCGAAGAGGAAAATAACCACGCAGACGACTAATTGAATTAAGGAAGTATCTATGGCAACGGTTATTAACCGTGGCAGACGATTCTGGTTTTCTTATTGCGCAGTTGTTTAAGGTACGTCTGCATTTCGCCATACAGCTATGGAGGTGAGTGATTCAGAGTTAAGAAGTAAAATGCGTTGTGCGATAAAATTTTGCTATCGTTTGGGTAAAACGGCCCCAGAAACAGTTGATTTATTGAAAAAAGCTTACTAACATAAATAATTTGGGTGAGATAACAATTTTTAGATGGCACCATGATTTCAAAAACGGGCGTTTGTCGGCAGAACTCGCTCCTTGGCCTGGTCACTTGAAACTGTTGTTACGGAGCGTAATGTTAACACTGTGTGGGCAATCCTGCAAGAAGATCGACGAATGACGTGTGAAGACATAGCGGCATCAACTAATATTTCAAAAACTTCTGCATTCCGCGTTCTACGTGGCAAATTACTGCTGCATCGTGTGTGTTCCAAATGGGTATCTCATTACCTGGCGAGAGAACAATTGTTAGCCAGAGTTCAGGTACGTCATGAGTAGAAACAAATGATTTGCAAAGGATCCAAACTTTTTAAACACAGTAATATCTGCCGATGAAACATGGGTCTACTATTTCGACTCCCTCACGAAGCGCGCAACGAGTGTTTGGAAACACACATTCTCGCCTCCTCCGAAAAAGTCCGCCAAACCAAATCAGCTGAGAAAGTGATGATGATAATTTTCTTTGATCAAAAAGGTGTTTGTTGTCTAACAGCATGCCGTTCCTCCACAAATTACTTTCAATGTTGGGTATTACATTTCAGTCTTGAAGCATTTGCGACGACACAAATCGATTAAGCAACCGGAACTGGTGGGCAAACGGACCCTACACCATGATAACGCCTGCCCACATGTGGCTGCTTGTGTTCAACAGTTTCTTACGAAATGCAGTATTGAAAGCATGGCACAGCCCGCCGACGGTCCTGACCTCTCCCCGTGCGATTTATGGTTGTTTCCAACAATGAAGGAGAAGTTCCGTGGCGCAACATTCAACACAGATGCTGACGTTATTCAAGCTGTACAGGGGACGCTAAAGCAGCTTCCACAAAATGCCTTCGCCACGTACTTTGAAAAGCGGGCAGAGCTATGGAACCATTGCATATCATCCGAGGGAAGATACTTTGAGAAAGAATAACATATATTTTGCTGTACCTATATTTCTTCATTTTGTGTGATTTTACTCTCAGGATTTATGGAACTGCCGTTGTAACAATGGCGATAACTACGAAATTAGAGAGAAGATGCTTGATTCATTTGTTTGTACCCAGTGGCATGATGTCCGTGTCATGGGTACTAGCCTTTCCCCGTCATCATGCCTTGGGTCATAGAGCAGGGAATAAAAGCACTGGGGCAATTTCTAGTAGAGTTTACAACGATAGGGAGGGTTTAGATACAACTACCTACGTATGTTTCGTGGGAACTTTGTGCTGGCAGAGAATAAAGAGCTAAAAAGGAGCGCTCAGCACCTGCTACAGGTTAGTTTTCGGTACTCCTGAGATTTGAGATTGAGAACTGTTTTGCAGTAGCTTTCGCAAAACCCGGCCGCTATGTGAACATTTCTACTGGAAAACGTGGATATTTGAGGTACCATTTTGTCCAGGTGCATCAGCTGCTAAAAAGGTAAATTGCACAGACTTTAATTAAGAAAGACATACAGACGCTGCAAACGACCCAAAGAAGCATGGACAGATGCACGCTTGGTGAGACCAAAAAAAAAAAAAAAGGACCTCTTGATCACCAAAATGATGAGCTGATGAAATGAAGGTCAAAATAAAGGCCTTCAAGTGAAAATGCACTTGATATTCTCTACACTCAACGGACAAAACGTTTGAGATCCTATCTATTGGCGTGTTGGTCCTCCTATAGCGCGAGTGACAGCCTGTTCACGTCTAGGCATCGACTCCACCAGATGCCGGAAGGTTTCTGGAGGTAATGCCCCAGCCATGCCTGTTGCAGCATTGTCGACAATTCCCCCCGAGACGTCGGTCCAGGATCCATGGATCTGATGTTCCGCTTCAGGGCATCCCACAGAGCTTCCACCAGGTTTAAATCCGTAAATCTTCGGGGGCACTGGATGGTTTCAAACTCAGATAAGTGTCCCTCGAGCCATGCCTGGGTGGTTGCTGCGCGGTGGAGCGGCGCATTGTCGTCTGCAACAGATCATTGGCCGCAGGATGTGCGAAGGCCATGTAAGCGCGTAGGTGATCAGCTAACCAAACTCCTCAAACCATCACAGAGCTGACCTGGCACGACGTGGACATACCCTCATGCTATCAATGATTCACCAGCACACACACCCGCACCCTCTCGTCAGCTCGGAACAGCTGATAACGGGATTCATCTGAATACACGACGCGGCGCCATTTTGCAGAGGTCCAGTTTCGATGTTCTCAGCACTAGGAGAGGCGTAATGTCCGATGATGAGCAGTCAACAGTGGCATACGAGTGGCACGTCGGCTGCCGTAGCCCAAGGTATGCAACATGCGGCGTATCGTTGGCTCGTTCACGTTGCTTGGGCCTCCGACATTTAATCTGAATGTGATTTGCACTGCCATTGCACGAGTCTGGATAGTCTACGTCGGTTCGGGACGTCAATGGCCTGTGGTTGGCCACCGCTTGGTCTCTGGGCGCTGGTGTATCAGTCGATGTTATATTAGCGGTACACTCTTGATAGGTTGCCGTCGGGAACACGATAGTTCTTACCACTTGGGCGATACAACGACCCGTCTGTCTTACCCCGACAAGGTGTCCACGATGATAGTTGCTCAGATAACCACGTTTATCCATGCTCATCGACTGCGATACGCTGTTAGGGAGCCCTGCTTTTCTCCTATTTATAGCTTGCGTTCAGTTTGGGTCTGTTACAACCTGCGCGGGGGATGCCCATGCCAACCGTCTATCATCCCTATCTGTAATATTTTGTCTACTAAGTGTATTACTTGAAGTACTACACACTGTTAGACAACTCAAATATTAGACTGAATTCGAAGTGACAAGAAAATAGTCAGAGAAAGATCACGTGAGAGATGATGGATGATTTTAGAAAACATGTAGGGGTGGTATGGAAGATAATATCTGATGACAGAGTGTTGGAAGAGATTTTGTAGGACATTTTTTCCAGTTGTGTGCTTATGGAGAGTGGTTGATTATGATAATATTCAACTTAACCCTTTAAGCAACCGATGTACCTAAACCAAATAGTGCACAAAATTTTCTACGTTCCTCAAATAGAAATGTTTACATAGAGGCCGGGTTTTACGAAAGCTACGCAGAAACAATTTCTTCCCCCTCTCATCTCGGCAGTGCCGATTATAAACCAGTTGCCGCTGATAAGCGCTCCCTTCTCGTCCTTTATTCTCTGCTGCATAACCCAAGGGTCGATGAGGAACGCCTAGTCCCCCTGGCAACCCAAGGGTCGATGAGGAACGCCTAGTCCCCCTGGCACGGATATCATGCCATTGGGTAGGAACAAATGATTCAAATATTTTCTCTCTGCGTTCTTAGGTTCGCCGCCTTAGACCTTTTAGCAGGTGATCAGTCAGAAAGGATTAGTGTCAATCATCCCGTAAATAACCGTTTTCAATAACAAGTAAGGGGAAACAAAGTTTTCTGATGTGTAAGTTCACTCGTTCCAGACGCGCACTGACCACTTTTTAGGCAATGAATATATTTGTTTAAGCTTACACTCAGGTACCAAAAAAAACTGGGATGGGTACTACCATTCCATTGCATCCCACCACACCCATGCGGTAAATGGTGTCCTCCGCAAACGACGTATATAATGAGGCAGATATCTCCTTCAAGCTCAAGCAGTAGTATTCGCAGTTGAAATGGCAGATTGTTCAAATGCTAGATAACCGAAATCTGCAGTTCAATGCAGATTTCGAATTTATATACTCAAAACAACCTTTACAAGCGTTTTCTAAGGGGAATATAATCAGCCAATACTCAATCTTCTTTTGTTTCTCGTGTTTCGCTTTAATAGCGTATGAATACAATGATGTGACCTGCATGTATATAGACCAACAAGAAAGAAATTTAGCGAACTCAGTGTAAATAGGAAGCATATAATGATTTATGTGTTTTAAATGGGCCACGCGAGGAAAGAAGTAAAGATCGATGGTCAGAAATACTTGTAGCCTGATTCGTGAAAAAAAACAGAATTTCCACTTCTCTGCAATCTATTATCAGAGGCAAAAGCAGTATGAGAAAAAGAAGTTTAACATATTTATAAGGTAGCCCGAAAAACCTATGTTTTGGAAGTGAGAAAATCGAAGATCACAAATGAATGACCAGCAAATCATATGAGCCGTTATTTCGATCATACAGAAGAAGTTGTAGAAACAGATTAGACACGCACGCACATGAATGACACCCATGCAAGAAGGTTACCCGTAAGCATGAAGGGGGGGGGGTTACCCTACTAAACATTCGAGTACACGCCCCTTCAACGAAAACTAAAGTGATTTCTTTTTTCTTTCTAACGCAAGGAAGGAAAACAACTACGTTAACGGATAAAAACCAGAAAATTCAGATGCATTTCGATTACGCTCTTTCTATTTACTATTGGCTCTCATCTATGTTGTATATTTTTAAAATAGGCGGAAATTCGAAGTTGTGGGAAGGAAGATAACTTCCAAGTCACCATAAGAGAGATTCATTAATTAATCAAAAGTAACCAGGCGCTTGCCTATCAACAAACTCCCTGTAATAGGAAGAGAACTAATTTAGAGTTTGTCCACTCTTTGCTGCTATCACAGCCTCCACTCCACTTTGCGTCCATTCTGCCACAAGAGCATTAATAAGATTGGTCACCGATGTGAGGGCAATTTGGGCTGGCTAGCAGTTGGAATTTCGAGTCGTCCCATGGGGTTGAAATCGTGGGTCTGTGCAGCTCAGCCAAGTTCTTCCATACTCATCTCATGAAACCATTTTTGCACGGACCTCGCTTTGTGGACGGTGTCACTGTCTTGTTGGTAAAGAAAATAGTCTTCACGTAACGGTTGCCATAATGTTTACGAGTACAGAATTGTCGAGAATGTCATTATAAGCCGAGACGTTAAGATTTTCGGCCATTCGAACTAAAAAGGTCCATCCCAAATCATAAAAAGCCACCACAGAACACGATGCTTCCTCCACCGAACTTCATAGTTGGCACAAAACAGTCGGGCAGGTAGCATTCACCTGGCGTACTCCACACCTAGACTTCTCCAAACTGCCAGAGGCCGAGACGTGATTCATCATTTAAGAGAACGCGTTACCACTGTTCCAGAATCCAATGATGCCGAGCTTTATACCACTCCAAACGACGCTTGGTGTAGATCTTGCTTATGTCAGGTTTGTGTGCTGCCGCTCGGTCATGGAAGCCCATTCGCTTCAGCTCTCGACGAATCGTTATAGTGCTGGCGTTGCTTTTAGGGGCATTTTAGAATAAAAAAATGGTGAATGTTCCAGCCGAGAACAGGCGATTTTGTCGCACCACCCGCTCTAACACTCGGCGGTTTCGCCCTGTCAGCTGGCCTACCAGGTCACGACTGCGTTGTTGTCGTATCTAGGCGTTTCAACTTCACAATAACGTTGCTTACATTTGTTCGGAGCAGCTGCAGCAGAGCAGGAATTTCCTGAACTGTCTTGTTGTTAAGATGGCATCCTATGGCTGTGCCACGTTGAAAACAACTGAGATCTACCGTACTGCCGATTTTACTGTTCATGCGTGTCTTCGATGTTTGCCAGCCCCTGTGTGTATTTTTTTTACCTACGTGGGCCATGACTGTGACATATATGGATAAACCCTCTACACAAAATAGGTGCCTGGATGCTTTTTACTATATATATAGTGTACCTCCCATTTATCGCTGTGGTCATTCTTTTAGACTTGAATGAACCCAAGCAAAGTACGAAGGCAATTAAGCAAAATACGTCTGGATTAAAGCTGATGTTTATCCGAATACCTCTTTAACCCAGACCGTTGGGGAGATGGATCTTCAGAGCTCTAAAACCTTGAGGTATAAAACCAGGCTTAACACAGACAAGTCCGTACACGTCTGTGCCTGAATACAGACGGCTGCTGAGCCAAATCTTCATTCACTACAGCCCTATGCTTCGAGTCACTCTGAGACGTAAAACTTGTTGATGTTGGTTAGAAACTCGTTTCGCCGAAATATCCTTACATTTAGGAGTTCGTGTTTGCCGGAAACGTAAGCATGTAGTAGTGGGTTTCTTTAATCTTAAAATTCTTGTTGCCGCCCTGGTGGCACAGTGGTATAAACGATGGACTCTGATCACTCGTACGAAAGGGGTCCGGGTTCGAATCCCGAGAGGAGAGGCATGGATGTTGTGTTTGTCCTACGGCACTGGCTCTCTCCCTTTCCTGGAACAAGTGACCGTAAAACTAGGGACGGGCGACTGCTTATAGCCCATTGAGTTGCTCACGGTGGTCGTTAAACCTCCAATAAAAAAGAAGAATTATTGTTTCAGTTTTTGGTGGATTTTGTAGATGACTGCAAAGGAAGTGTAGGTGGAGGACGCAGTGAGTGATTTTTCCTACGCAGAGGAGCAGTTGTGTTGCGCTTGTCGGTTACGATGGACTGTAATAGTACCTGAATAAAAAAAACGGTCATAGGTCGCAGTCGGTTTTTCTAGTTTTTTTTTTTATAACATTCCCAATTTCCATGCTAAAAAACGATTTTAGGGCAAATCTTTCTCTCACCGAGTGCATTTTCGTACGTTTCCGTTCCCCCATTCCCTCTCAGATGAAGTAAAAAGGCAGCTGTTTCGGCAAAAATGAACCAGGTAAAAAGCTATTTCTGTTAAATAGCTTTTTACCTGGTTCATTTTCTGAATGATACTAGAATATATTTGCCAGTCCTTTACAGATTCGGTTAAAACATCTAAAATTTATCGGTAAATCGAAGTTTTTCTAACTATCAGGCTAGCTGGAAAATTAAGAGAAATCACTCATACGTCCTGAACTGTTCTTATGAAAAGATATACTTCTGACCCATCCAACGATTCTATACGGCTGAACAGTTGTACACATACAAAGCAAAGTAACCAAAATTGATCTCCTCCACCAGTTAAAAGTCCGTTTGAATATCTTTGAGCAAGATGTTTTGGAGATCAGCAAGACCTACCTGACCCTAGCCGTCCAGCACAATTATTCTTATGCGAAAAAGTTTTCAGATCGGTATTGCGAATTATTAGGCTTGATTTCATCGTTTTAACGTTTTCGCGAAGGTTTCTAGTAATCCAATGAAAACTGAAACTCGAACAATATTTATTTGTTTAAGTATTTCATCAAGTTTAATGTCATAATTAATACACGTAAGTACGGTTGCGGTTGCGTAAAATATCATAATGTATTTCCAGCGCTCTCACCCCCTGCCCCCAGAAAACGATAAGGTTGAGAACATGAGTTTACGGTAAAATAACACCTCCACAACAATCCGTTAAAATTCAATTTCTGTATATTCACCACTATGTATGTAAGTTATATTGATTTATTCATTGATTTGGTTAGATTTTAAATCTCGGAATTTCTATGAAGTTCTTTCCCTATATAAATTGAGGCTTCAGCTTTTACTTCTCCGTTTGATTCTGCATCCCATTTAAAGCAAGCAGTTTGATGTATATACAGGGTCTTTCTAAAATGGTTGGTCAAACTTTGGGAACTTGTTGTACTGCCGATTTTGGTGAAAAATAGGTATATGAACACAACAATGGAAACGGTTTCCTACGGACAGTAAAATGGCAGACGAATGGAGATTTATAAGGAAGGGAATTTAACAGGATAAGTGTCAGTGGGCTGATATTATCAACTCGTCTTCAGCGGCCCTATCGAGGAACTCGCAAACTTAGCTCACCGAACCCCGAAAACTGTATGACAGATTGATCAAAAATGTCAATTTCATGGTTCATGAGCATCATTCTTTTTTTTTTTTTTTTATTGGAGGTTTAATGACCACCGTGAGCAACTCAATGGGCTATAAGCAGTCGCTGAGCATTATTCGTTTGATACAATTACAAATCGACCATAAAAAGTTAATGTAAAAGGGTAAATTTGGGCTCTGTCCTCAGCAGGCAAAAGTATTTCGGTGAGCTGAGTTCGAGAATTCACCACTAGGGGCACTGAAGTCGAGCTGATGGAATCAGTCCTTTAGCTCTTACACCAATCCCGTTGGTTTCACATGGTAATGAGCGCCCATCCGCCATTGAAGCAGCTGGTGCGTGACTTCACTATACAGCCAGCGTATCTCTGAAAGCGTTTCTGGCCCTATGTTTATATGACTCTTTCATGCAGAATCACAGACAGTTAAAATAAGTTCCTAAAGTTTAGTCAAACATTTTAGAAGCATACTCTGCGTGTGCGGGAAGCAACTATTAACAATGGGAATGTACAGTAACTCTGCTTGCGCATTATGTTTTATACTGCATCATTATGTGTATGTATTTAATACGAATACCACTCGGTCTCATTTTATTGGCACAATAATATTGTGCGTTTGTTATAAAATATTGGGCCCGGGTTCGAATCCCAGTAGGGCATGGATGGTGTATTTGTCTAATGGCACTGGCTCTCTCCCTTTCCTGGAACCAGTGGCCCTAAATTAGGGACGACGATTGCTTACAGCCCATTGAGTTGCTCACGGTGGTCATTAAACCTTCAATCAAAAAAGATATTAATACTGAAACAGTATTGAAGATTAAGTGGTACCCAAAAATAGAAATACATATCTCGCTAACAGACAAGATGTTGTATCGAAGACGTTTTAGAATGATAAGTGTCAAAAACGATCTCCAAAGTTTCCGGTACTTTTAAAGTAACAAAGAGAATTTGAGAAATCGATCATTTTGGGAAGCAATTTCGAAAGTTAAGAAACATAAAGCCGTTAAATTCCTCGGTCCTTGGGATCAAGTTTCAGCCTGATCTCTCGTGTTGGTTGATACTTTACAATTTGTTAATCTCTGACAGGTTTTGCAGAGAATTCAAAACGAAAGAAAAAACGAGTTTAAACTTTAGGCGAAGAAAAAAAAGTCGCTTCTCTAAACTGCTCATGTAACATGATTCCTAACAATCAACAGAATCAATAGAAATAACGAGGAACATTCTTACAGCTATCAATTTATTTTCCACTTAGAGTTACGGAGGAGAGAGAAACTACTGGAAAATGAATCCGCGCGGTTCTACGCATTCAGCCTCCTAAATTGAAAAATAAATAAAACAAACATCCCGCCTATGATTTTTGGAGAAAACTGAAGGATTCAGAAGATTTATAAATTTAAAGACACCGTATGATGATTGAATGACGCAGAGCTAAGCAACACAATGATGAATGGGGAGAACTAGTGGTAAGGCAAAGGTACGTGAGAGGAAGGTATCCACGAAAGAAGAAGACGAAAACATAGTTTTAGGAGGCTTAGGATCATGGGAAGAAGGTGATCCAACGATACAAAGCTCTTTTGAAGGTTTTTCAGAGTGCTCTAAATCAAAAATAGAGCTTCCCGCGATAATACGGGTAATCTGCTTTATTGACACAGCACTCGAGCACCGAGGAGGTTTTTAGATGAGCGTTGCTCCATTATCTAATAAGCTTCATTGATCTCACAGCGGGTGGCAGCCCACAAGAAGAAGCTACTACGAAACCAGACACCACGTCGTCATGAGGAGCACGGCGGAATTGCGTATTTCTTCTTGTCCGGCATTCGGTTAAAAATGCTTCTACAAGGTGCGTCACTTTTTCAAATCACAGTGACAAATAAAAGTAATAAAATTGGTCTGGGATGCAGGGAAGATCTTATTTTTTACCAGAAATGATCAACCTGGAAATCGTGGTAGCTAAATGTTCAGAACCTGTTCGGAAGAGAACGATCTTTCTGAACTTATTCTATTCAACCAAAGACATTTCACTTGAATGAAGAATGAACTGAATGGTACTGGGGAGCGAGCGACAGCGTGACCGTTTGTAACTTTAGTCGAAATCGATGGGCTGAATTAAAGAAGGTTGACAGCTTTGTTTTCCGCGAATAAATGTATTTATTATATTATATTATATTATATTATATTATATTATATTATATTATATTATATTATATTATATGCATCGTCATCAACACATCTCCCAGATGGTCTTCCTCTGCGTTTTTTCCAGTCCCTTGGCATCTAGTCTAACATTTTAGTTGTCCAACGATGATCAGTTTTTCTATAGTAATCTGTCCAGCCCGTTGCCTCTTGCCTTGGCATCTAGTCTAACATTTTAGTTGTCCAACGATGATCAGTTTTTCTATAGTAATCTGTCCAGCCCGTTGCCTCTTGAGGGTCTTTACTTTGATCACGAAGTCATCAGCTCGTCATTTTTGTAATGCAGCATAAAGTCTGTGACGTGTCTGCACCGCAGGACGCACACGGCATAAAGGCAGGTAGCAGCGAGAACGAACGTCTGCGTAGCTCAGTTGGTAGAGCGACTCGTTACGGAATAAGAGGACTCGGGTTCGATCCCCGGCGTGGACCAAAAATGACGGAGAAATTTACTCCGTCATAATGGCGCCCGAACTTCCCGTATGACCCGGCCGTTAAAGATCTCGTAATGGTGTGTTCTTTCCACACCGCAAGACAAGAAAAATAAGAGAATCCCTTTCTTCAGCGCTTCGAAAAATAAATGAGTGTGATGTTGCATTCCACACACCAGATTGACTGGGAGTTCTCAAGTGCACGTTCTTCAGCGGATGACTGCCTACAACGACACATGGTCCCGGCTGACCAGTGGGCCATGCTCCCGGGCCATCTTTCGGGAGGAGGGGGATATGTGACGTCCCTGCCCCGCAGGACGCACACGACATAAAAAGCAGATAGCAGCGAGAACGAACGTCTGCGTAGCTCAGTTGGTAGAGCGACTTATTCCGGAATAAGAGGACTCGGGTTCGATCCCCGGCGTGGACAAAAAATGACCGAGAAATTTACTTCGTTATAGGTTTTTACTTCGATCATGAAGGCGTCAACTCGTAATTTTTATGATCCAGGAGAGGGTCTTAACTTTGATTATGAAGTTATCAACTCGTCATTTTTGTAATCCAGGAGAGAGTATTTACTTTGATCATGAAATCGTCAACTCCTCATTTTCATGATCCAAGTGAGGGGGTTATATATGTATGTTTTTTAGGTCATCAACTCGTCATTTCTTATATCTTTTTCTTTGATCATGAAGTCATCAACTCATCATTTCTGTCATCCAGAAGTCCCTGGATAGAGAAATCAGGAAAATGCATGCTTGATTACACCAAGTATGCATTTCTCCATGCTTCTTTGAGTTGCTCTTATCTTCTGTGTCTCGTTTATTCAGAGTTCTTGTCTCTGTTTATTCAGAGTTCTTGTCTTCCCTCTTGTAAGCAAGTTACTACAGAACTGGAAGGATGCATTGATTGAACAATTTTCTTTTAAGACATGATAGTAAATTGCTCTTAAAAATATACTGTTTTTTTCCCAAAACACTCCAATGAAATTATATGCGCCAATTTGTTTCTCCCTTGATGTGGTCCTAGCTTGATATCTATTTTACAAAGTAAATGTTGGCATCAACTACTTCTAAATTTGTCCTATCAGCCTCTAAACCTTTAGTTCTTGTAAAGCGCTCTACGACATTTTTTTTAAAGTTCTTCTTTTACCCACTTCTTTCCTCTTGTAAGCAAGTTACTGGATCATAGGCTGTAGCTCTGCAGGGGTACTTCAATAATAGATTATGTCGTCAGAAAAGGTGGTTAAACAATTTGCATTAATTATTATACCCTGTCTTCCCATTTCAAAGATTGACAGACAATTTGCAAAGTAATACTGTATTTTTCAAACACCTTTTCTATACTTGTGTAGCTCAACGTCTTGACAGTGCATAAGTCGTCAGGAATGTATCACAAAAATACTAAAGGGCTGAAGAATGGGACATCAGTCACGGGTGAAGAAAAAGAAAAGAGAGAGAGAGAGAAACAGAAAGAAAGAAAAGAAGAAAAAAGACATTCATTGTGCCTTCAGAAAAAATTTGAAAGTCAAAGTTTTGTCTGGTTGATTTCGTTTTTAATTAATTCTACGCTACGTTGAAAAATAACTGGATGACGCACATACAAAAGTATACAAAGTAATACACAATTGTACCACTTTGAAGAAAAAAAAAAAAGAAGAAGAACCGTTTGTATTTGGTAAGCGGACGTCTACAGAAGAATCACAACTATGCAACTGTTAGGAAGAAAAGCTGCTTCAAAGCCACACAAAAAAAGTTCCGAGGGCAAAACATAGGTGTCCAATCGCTCTAGCGCTACTGCTTGATCACATGTCCGATGCATACAAACTCTGTGCGCAGCTGACGGAGAAAAAATACACGGTGCGCTTTCTACTTCTGAGGCTCAGATTTGCACATGTTAGTTTGTCTTGACCTCTGAACTCCTTGGGAAATGAGGTGGCTTGGAGAAGTGGGGAAACCTTTTTGTCCTTCAGAAACACTTTGTTCATACGAAAATAGTGGAAAAGAGACACTGTCATTTGAAAGTAAGATCCGAGTGATAAATACGGAGCCGAAAAGTTATTGCTGCTGCAACTAAAATTGCTCATGAGTTAAAGGAAATTCCGCAGAACTGCAATTGTTTATCATTTATTTTTACGTTTGCTGTAACGCTGATTTTAAACTTAATGTTCACAATGCATTTACCACGGTCATTTCCATATATCGTTATACCACATCTACTCCGATTCTCTCGTTACTTTTTCGCTTTACCACAAGTAGTATATCGGGATACGGCCTGTTGAAATACTACGAAATAGTTAAGCTGTTGCATATGATTGTGTTCTTGTCGGGGTAGATTTTATTCCAGACCAAATAAAGATCCATTTTATACATAAAAATTGTGTTTTGTGTAATATTTTATTAACATGTTTATTTCACCATTTTCCAAACTTTATAATCAGATACCAAGGTTCAGACCATTAAATTCTGAGTTTTAATGCATCTCCTTGGCAGACTATATTTTGCACCAACTGTGCTTCCACACGACAGAAGAGAGGATTAAAAAAATGATGCTTCTTGAAACTTCATACCCAGTACCCACTTGTTGCTGTGATACAATGTTTTACCTCTATCCTGCATCAGAAAAAGAAAATATTTTTCCTCGTTAGTAAAGACTAATATCTAGACCAAGACTTCAGGATTTTTCAAAGCTAAGGTATACAAGTTGTCAATGGTTTGCTTTAAAGTATTTAATATTGGCGCTTAAGGTTTAAGGCTGTTTATTTTTCAGATAACAAAATGTTTTTGATGCGATGCTCATTTTTAATCTTGGAGGTTTTATGTACAAATCTGAATGAAACACGAAAGAAGTCACACTTAAGTGACTCAGGTAAGTTCAGTAATAATCTCAGCAATCGTGCATTTTAGTTTATTCCGGGGCTCGTTTGTTTATTCGTCACATGCTCTTGAGTCCCACTGAAAATAATCCTGAAGAAGTTTAGTATGTTTTCATCTAAACAACGAATTCTTTAAACGAATCTGTTTGAAATTCAATATTACAAAGGCCGTTCTGTAAAAACTGAGAGTATTTTTTTTAGTTGGCAACAGTGCGGAGGGATAATATAATCACGCAGACGACTAACTGAATTAAGGAAGTATCTATGGCAACAGTTATTAGCTGTGGCAGATGATTCTGGTTTTGTTATTGCGCAGTTGCTAAAGGTATATCTGCATTTCGCCATACAACTATATGGAGGTGAGTGATTCAGAGTTAAGAAATGAAATGTGTTGTGCGATAAAATATTTTGTCCTCGTTTGGGTAAAATGGTTTCAGAAACAGTTGATTTCATGAAATAAGCTTGGGTGAGCCAACAATCTTTAGATGGCACCATGATTTCAAAAAAGAACGTTTGTCGATAGAACTCGGTCTTAGGCCTGGTCAACATGAAGGTGTTGTTACGGAGCGTATTGTTAACATTGTTTGGGCAATCCCGCAAAAAGAACAACGAATGACGTGTGAAGACATAGCATTGTCAACTAATATTTCAAAAACGTCGGCATTCTGCATTCTACGCGACAAATCACTGCTGCATCGCGTGTGTTCCAAATGGGCATCTCATCACCTGACGAGAGAACAATTGTTAGCCAAAGTTCAGGTGTGTCATATATGGAAACAGGTGATTGCAAAGGATCCAAATTTTCTAAACACAGTAATAACTGCCGATGAAACATGGGTCCACTATTTGACCCCCTCATGAAGCGCACAACTGGTGTTTGGAAACACACAGGCTCGCATCCTCCAAAAAACGTCCGCCAAACCAAATCAGTTGGGAAGGTGATGACGTTATTTTTCTTTGATCATAAAGGTGTAGTCTTCCAGCATGCCGTTTATCCACAAATTACTGTCAATGCTGAGTATTACATTTCAGTCTTGAAGCATCTGCGATGACACATATCGATTAAGCGACCGGAACCGATGGACAAGTGGTCCCTATACCATGAAAACGCCCGCCCACATGTTGCTGCTTGTGTTTAACAGAGTCTTGCGAAATGCGGTATTGAAATCATGCCATATCCTGCCTACAGTCCTGACCTCGCCCCGTGCGATTTCTGGTTGTTTCCAACAATGAAGGAGAAGTTCCGTGGCGCAACATTCAACACAGATGCTGGCGTTATTCAAGCTGTACAGGGATCGCTAAAGCAGCTTCCACAAAATGCCTTCGCCACGTGCTTTGAAAAGTGGACTGAACGATGGGACCATTGCATATCATTCGACGGAAGATATTTTGAGAAAGAATAACATATATTTTGCTGTACCTATATTTCTTTATTTTGTTTAATTTTACTCTCTGTTTTTATGGAACGGCCATTGTACAAAAGAAAGTTTTGTCGATAATTTCGGTGGCTGTTATCTGCACCAGACACCGATCTTCTGCGGATGCAAAGGTCGGTGTCTGGTGCGCATGACTTTTTAGTTTCTCCTTCCACTGAAAATAACCCTAAAGGCGTTTAGGATCTTTTCATCCAACCCACGAATTCTTCAAACGAACGTCTGTTCAAAATTCAATACCAAAAAAGGAACTAATTTTTTTTTTTTAGGTTTAACTATCACCGTAACGAACTCGCACGGATATAAGCAGTCCCAGGCAGAGATGGAAACGGGTCATGGGTCAGCGGGTTGACAATGTCTTGCGGGATGAAACGGGTAGGGTCAAGGTGTTCCTGACGCATTCCTGTTTACTTTAAAAAATGCATACTGTGGAATTGCTGGTGCTAGCGGAGTGGAAAATGCTTTGTCATACAAAAATATTGCCGTCTCTTTCTTAAAGCAAAGATTTCCACCGAGCGACGATACCATATCGCAAAACCATACTTTCTTTGCGTTTGTTTGCAGTGCGATTGTCAGAAGCAAGATACTGGCAAACGCCTGTCGCCTGCATTTCTGGTGATTCATTCTCTTACACTCAGTGTGTCACGTTGTAAGACTAAGAGTTCTTTTCAAATCGCATCTTTTGTATTGAGCATTCAGAGGTTTCCGTTTGACGTGCTAATATCCCGTTCCATTGCATGTCGTGTCGGAATTAATGCCTCATTTGTTAAAATAGATGAATTCAATATTAAGAAGATTGAAAAAGGCATCGAGGCCAACAAATACATGCTTGTTGAAAACAAAAAGGGGAAGAGCGAATGCTGGAAGAATCAAAATATGTTTCACAGCAACACTAACTTTCACATATTCTGAAACTTGATATATTATCAAGAAAACAGCAAAAACTAAAATTTAAGCATACACCAAGTTACTTAATTCAAAAATTTTGGCGGTAGAAGCATCAAAATTAAAAGGAACAGCCTTAAAATTGCTACGGAGGGACTTTTTGACCCGCCCAGATGTGTTTGAAAACATGTGTAAAACAATTAGGTTATATGAAGGACGAAGTTTCAACACTTTCTGTAAATGAGTAAATCATACGTTTCCGTAATACTTTCATATGATTTCTATATAACCTACGATACCCACTGCAGAGAGACTTTTTGAACACCCTGTGTATATACACTATCTACCAACAAGTAATTGGACACCTGTGATAGCAAAGGAGAACGAAGTTTATTCACCTTCAATAGTTGGTGGAGCCTCCACGAGCGGCGATTACAGCTGCGACCCTCCGTGGCATACTCTCAATCAGGCGTTGTACGGCGCCTAGCGGTATTTTCTTCCACTCGGCTTGGAGAAGACAGGTCAGTTCCTTCACCGATTTTGGACGGTGGGGGCACCCCTTAAGTCGACGCTCCAATTTGTCCCAGAGGTGCTCGATAGGGTTAAGGTCCGGACTCTGCGCAGGCCAGTCCATTCGATTAACCCCATTGTCACCATACCAAGCCATGGTGTACCTCGCAACATGACAGGCGGCATTGTCATCCTGAAAGTAACATGGGTCCACCCCGTAAAACTGCCACAACGTAGGAAGCGCATGGTCATCCAAAATGGTGCAGTACGTCTCGGCGTTGAGTCTACCAGGAATTGCGACCAAGGGTTCCGTGCCATACCAGGAGAAACACCCCCATAGCATAATTCCACCGCCGCCGATCTTCACAGTTGGCACAATACATTCCAGCAGGAGGCGTTCTCCGGGCAGACGCCAAACCCAGACCCTGCCATTCGAACGGTAGAGGGTGAACCTTGATTCGTCGCTCCAGAGAACCTGTTTCCACTGTTCAACGGTCCACTGTCGACGTTCTTTGCACCACGTTGGCCGAGCAGCACTATTGGACTTGGTGATAAAAGGCTTGTGGGCGGCAGCATGTCCATGATAACCGAGCAGATGGGTTTCCTTACAGATGGTATTCATCGAAAGAACACTCCTGGATGCCTGTTGAAACTCCTCGCGGATGTGGCCCATCGATTTGGTGCGGTTCTTCTGAATTTCTCTGGCCAGCACCCGTCGGTCTCTAACTCCCAGTTTTGTGGGTCTGCCGGGTCGGGGCACATTCCGACAGTCACATCTCATCTTCCATTTGCCAATCACGTAGGCCACTGTCGATTTTGGGTACTTCAACTCGCTGGATATGTCACGTATGGATCAGCCATTTCTGTGATACCCGACGATTACACCTTTCTCGAAATCAGAGAGCTCCGAACTGCGTGGCATCTTACATGCGACAGGTTGCGTTGTTGTTTCCCACACGATATTTAACGGCGGCGGCCGTGACGTGTATCAGGACCAAAGATATTGTCGATTGCAGGGGTGTCCAATTACGTGTTGGTAGATAGTGTATATATGATTACCTATAATCATAATATTGAATTTCGAAATTATAATACAAAGCAGATTACCCGGGTCATGTTAGGGTCAGGTCCGGGCAGGGTCCGGGTCGAGTTCGGGTGCAAATTTTTTGACTTGTTTCCAACGCTGGTAACAGGAAATTAAACGTAGCAATCACACCACCCATGCCACATCAGGGGCTCGAACCCCGTCCCAAACGAGATGGCAAATCAGAAACCTAACCTTTTTGCCGCTCTGCCGCCCATTTCGCAGTTCATGGAGCTCCATGGAAGTTCACAAGATACAATTTTGGGAGGTTAGCTAATTCTTTAGTTAATCACTAAACCATGTACGTAACAAGATACCGTGAATGGAAGCCAGAAATTTCTAAACCCGTCGCGAAGAGTGTGCTTTGTTGATTGAGACCTATATCTTGAAACCCGTCGAGAAGTGTGCGCTTTGTTGACTGAGACCTATATCTTCAAACCCGTCAAGAAGAGAGTGCTTTGTTGACCGAGACCTATATCTTCAGCCTATATGCCCGGATGCCACGAGAAAAGAATATCGTTAACTTTACTTTACATTGTGACAAGTCGACATGATCCAACTTGTTTTTGAAGAAAATAGTCAGGATATCTGAGGAACAGTCAAAAGCAGCTTTTCAACGGTCTTCACACTTTCGGCAAGAACCCTGAACATCAATTCTGTTTCCATCCCTTGTCGCCCCGGTGGCGCAATGGTCAATGCGCTGGCTTCTGGCCATTCGTTCGAGATGGTTCCGGCTTCGAATCTCGGTGAGGCATGGATGTTGTGTTTGCCTTACTACACTGGCTCTAAATGTGGGACGAGGGATTGCTTATAGCACATCGAGTTGCTCTCGGTGGCTTTTGACCCCCCCTCCCCCCTCGAAAAAAAAACTTTCCGTCCCAGGCAATGGATGCCAGATTATCGGAAGACTTTTACGGCAGTCTCCACCCTCCGTCTCCGAAAACCTGGAACAGCACCCTGCCGACAATTTTTCAGTTAAAATAATATATCTTTTATTGAATGTGCATAATCATAATCTACGTGAAACTTTTCTACAAAGAGCGAAACACCGTACTGAAGTGAAAGCATCTGCGTTCAAGAATAAAGCTTTCAAGTGGCTGTAGTGTCATAACATGCGTCACGGTGTTTGTTTAGTCTGAATTGAAATACGCTGTATCCGGATCTCATTTTTTTTCAGATTTATTATGAGAAAATTTGTTTTCTATATGCGTATAAACATTGTTTTTATTATTATTTTAAGAATTAAGGCATATGCCCCGCTGTTTCCATTGTTTGGGGAAAACTAGGACAGGAATGCTAAAGTGTTTTGCTATCCATGCTGTTGAAAGTTTAAAATAACTTCAGGGTAAAACTTTAGTGCACAATGTTGATAGGCTTTCTATAATGGATTATTTCGCTTAGCGGGACCAAGTTAAAAAAACAAAGCCAGTAATTCGGAATTATGAATTCCAGAAATTATAATACTAAATGCATCACTGAAAATTTTAAACGACACTCCTTCAATTTTTGTATGAGCACTAAAGCCATCCTCATGATCCATCACAAGTACTTAAAAATTGCAGTTTAATAAAGAATAAGCATTAAATTGCACTAATCTGAAATAAAGAAACATATTACATACTCGTGTTTGAGCTGAGTTAGTACTTCTGTCTTTTTAATGTTTTTTTCGTCACACTTGATGACGCACAGCTACCATGATGTTTCGTTTTGGGGGGAAGAGGAACGTCCAGCATGAGCAAATTTAAGTACGGTAAGCAAAATGATCATGGTCATATATAGAGGATTTTAGGAAGGGAGTGTCTGACCCCAGGACTTAAACAACCCTTAGAAATTGGAAGCTAGGAGATTTGGGCTAGAGTGCCCGATAGGAAAGTGACACGGAAGCGAAATAGAAAGGGGAAGGAAGACGCCCTTATTTATTACCGGAGACTAGTACCCGGGGTCCGACGGCTTAACGTGCCCATCCCACGCATGGCGGGTATTTAGTGGATCTAGCGTCCGTACCTGCCTGGGATCGAAAAAAGGTCCTTTCCGTGGCAGTCACGAACGTTACCCACTAGGCTACCCGCGGCCCAAGTACGGTAAGCTTCTGCCCGTCCCTAATTTATAGTCAATGGTTCTGCCGAGGTTTAGGTCTGATGTCATGGAGCAAGCAAACTGCCCATGCCACATCCGGGACTCGGGCCCTATCGAACGGGAGGTAAGGGACCAGCGCTTAGAACACTTCGCCACTGCGGTGGCATTTGAAATTCCATAATGGATGTTTTAGTTACAGGGGTTGGAGAGAAAAACGTGAACACCTATGAAAAGAAGGTTTTACGTATCTAGTGGTGTGTGGGACCACCTTTGGCATTCAAATCCATCTGAATCCTCCTTGGAATGGACGCATACAAACCCTGGATGGTGGTGAGTGCGATGTTACACCATTCTTCATGCAGAAATTACTCCAGGTCCTTGAGAGATGCAGGAAGACGATAACGGGATCTTACCCTGTTTTCCAACGCAGACCATAGTGGCTCAGTGATGTTTAAATCTGGTGATTGGGGAGGCCAAGAAAGGTGTGAAAGTTGGTCCTCATGTTCCTCAAACCATGTCTGGACATTCTGAGCCCTGTGAATCAGGGAGTTATCATCTTGATAGATGGCATCCCGTGCAGTAAACAATGACTGAGCCATTGGATGGACTTGGTCGGCCAAAATGGTTTCACACGCCCTGCTAGTCATCCTTCATCTCAAGGTGATCAGGGGCCCTGCTGAAAACCATGATATGACAGCCCAGAGCATGACAGCACCTCAACCATGGTGCACTGTTGGGGTCAGACAGTCTGGGCTGTACGCTTTTGACCGTGATCTCCAAACTAAACCCGTCCTGCGGTGGGGATAAGTGTGAATGTGGATTCATCCGACCATATTATTACACGTTTCCATGCATCGGAAATCCACGTTGTATGCTCCTGGCACCGCTGCCGTTGCCGTTGTGCATTCATCCGTGTCACCAGAGGTTTTGCAATAGCAGCTTTGCCATTAATATCTTGTTTATACAGTTCACTGCGCACTGTTTTTGTTGATACTGGGGTCTGGAGATGCAGACTGAGCTCCGCACTAATTTTCGGCGCCGTGGTCTTCTTATTACGGGTAACAATCCTCTTTAATGTTCTCCTGTCTCTGTGAGTCAGGGTCGTTTTCCGGCCGCTCTTGTGTTTCGCAGACGAGGTTTTGCCACGAACACTGTACGCTGTCATGTCGCTAGACACAGTAGCTCTCGATACCCCCACACCTTGGCGACTGTTGTCAAAAAGGCACCAGATGGCCGGCCACCAACGATTAGCCCTCTTTCGAAGTCCGTTAAGTCTCTCATTTCGTCGTCACCCTGAAAGAAATTTTGCGACAAGCCACTTTAAATGCACTGAAACAGGTCCTTGAGGTTGTAAACAAAGATATTACAACCAAAAAGTGGTGGATACCTTTGCGTATTGCGACGTATACAGTAGCATAAAAAGCTACGTCTCTGAGCGTGGTGTTAACATTATTCTGTCCAATGTATGTCCGCAGAAGGCGACGAAAGTTTGGTCTTGATACAACCATCAGATTCTACGATGAATGAAATTTCGAAATGGGTGGGGCAGATGTTTTTTAACCATTCACCATTTTTGATATTCGGGGATTTTATATTTTCAGTTAGAAATCAATGCTTAATGTGCCAAGTGAAACCATCCAATAAAAGGGAAAAAGCCATTAATAGAAATATAAGGTGAAAGAAATGGCAATCATGGTCTGCAATATCCTGGATACTGGTGATTAAAGTTGACACTACTGGTTTCAAGAACACTATTTGCGACAGACAGTGTGTGTATTCAGTTACCAGTTGGCACTACTGGAATTATTTGCCAATAAATTTAGGTCTTAACATAAAGAAACAAGAAAGACGACACCGAATTTTCGGGTGTAATGAGCACGTCTTTTAAATCCGTCCTGATGTGAATTAAATTTACCAAAGCTATTCAGAAGCAATGGAACCGGTATGGAAATCAGTAGTATGTGACCGAAGAAACAAATTTTTTAATCCCGGAGATATTTCTGTAAACGGAAACGTCAGTTTACGCCCTCTGGTGGCAGACTTGAGCGTTAAGGAAAATTTGAATTTATATGAGAAACATTTCACAGCGGAAACGCTCTCCAACAAAGAAATTATTTTTCAAATCGAGCTCTTAGAAGCAGAGATATCAACAAATATAAGATATGCATCTACGCCCCCCCCCTCCCCCCGCGAAAAAAAACATGCATTATTTTAAAAAGAAAGTATTTTCAAAAGGATTTTAGATGTGAGCGGTATCGGCCCATTAAAGAATTTTTTCAATCCAGTTTTCAGGAACTTAGATTTTACTGCAAATACATCAGACGCAGAAATAAACCCTTACGCCCCCTGGCAGCCAAACCATTCTTTATCAAATATTAGAAATCATGCGCTGAGAATTTCCTATCAGGAGCTGTATCCGGTGCATAAAGAATTTCAAATCGGTGTTTTTAGAAGCACAGATATCGGCAAAAGCGCAAATTTCCTTTACTCCCCTGGCGGAAAGGCAATGAATTATTTGAAAATTTTGAAATTATAGTAGAAACATGTCGCAATGCAAACTCTGCCCAACAAAGAAGTCATTTTTCAAACCGGATCAGTAGAAGCAGAGATATTAACAAAAACAAGATATACATCTATACGCCCTATTCCTGTAAGGTTTGTCTACGTGAGTAGTATCGGTCTACGAAAGAATGTTTTCAATCGAGATCTAGAAGCTCATATTTTGCTGCAAATACATTAGAAGCAAAAATCAACACTTACTTCCCGTGGTGGCCAAACCAATTTATACCAAAAATTAGAAATTATATGCAAAATATTTCCATCACGAGCTGTATCCGCTGAAGGAAACATTTTTCAAATCGGAGTTTTAGAAGTAGAGATATCTAGGGAAAAGCAATTTACTTTTACGCCCCCTAGCGGAGAATATATGCGTAACTTGGAAAAGTGACTATGCCTAAAATAACCTTCGACTTGAATGGAATCGAAAAGTAAAAGAATTTTTTATTATGTATATGAATTCGATATCATCTGCATTTATGCCCTCTAGCGGCGAAATTTTTCATCGTAAAAAAAAAATATATAAAAAAAAAAACGAAATAAAGGATCATCATTCGCACATTTCAAGCCTCCTGAAGCAAAATAAAAAAAATTCAAATCGGACTATTAGTTGCAGAGATATTATGTCTACAGACGGACGGATGAACAAACCGATAACATAAGCACAATCTTTTTTTACAAAAGCCGTGCTAAAAGAGAAGAACGGGGCGTACACTCTTTGCTTCTGATGTTTTCCCATTCCATGCCAACGCAGGCCCGCATCTGACTACAACATGAGTCAGTTGTCAGCTGCGACTCACTTCGCAACGGAAGATCTAATCGCGGACATAAGTCCTGCAATGATTTCTTCCCGAAACTGAAAGAATCCCACAGTGATGAGTGTTATAAAATGAGCATCGATGATTAAAGCCACGACGAGCATAAGACCTCACAAAACCCCCTCATTGACGGTGAGTCGAAGCCTAACAATAAGGTGAAGATTGATCAGTGAAAGGGGAGAGAGATTACATCCAGAGACGGTAATGATGATCCATTAAAACAAAATAATTCTCTTCATTACTCTTGGGGTTTTGTTTGTAGGCTCTTACAAAAAGCGAGACCAAGTTTTACGAACGTAAGATATGAGAATAGCGAGTTTCGTTATTAGTATACTCGTACTGGTACAAATGTAAAAACTTCTTTTTCAAAGGGCGAAAACAAAACCGACGTTTTAGAATTCATTTTAAGTGCTTTGCTCGCGTTTCGGTAAACAACGGTTTGCTGAATTTCAAACTTTGATGTTGTGATGACAAAAAAAACTTTTCAGCGTTGCCATCACTCCTAACGAACAAACATGTGAAACTAGAATTTTGTCAGCGTTTGTCATTGTTCCAGTCCATTAGCGCACCTGGAGTCGTAAGCCGCGGATGGCGTAGTGGACAAAGTTCGTGACTGCCACGGAGAAACCTCAGGTTCGATCCCAGGCAGGTACGAATGCTCGAACAACTAAATATTCGCCGTTTGTCGGATAGGCATGTTAAGCCGTCAGAATCCGGGTACTGGCCCCACGGTAATAAATAAAGGCGTCTTCCTTCCCCTTTCTACCTCGCTTCCGTGTCACTTTCCTATCGGGCACTCTAGCCCAAGTCTCCAAACTTTTTAAGGGTTATTTAAGACCTAGGGACAGAAAATCTTCTACATATGATCTGATCTGATCTCATGGAGCTGGGATCTGGTCACGTGATCAATGGCTGATGCAGGTGACAAAAGTAGCAAGTCGTTGATGAGAGTGGTTTTGTGGCTTGCAAAGAAAGAACAGAGATTGAGATATGAGTAAGCTGATTAGACCGCCTTTGCGCTAAAACAATAAGTGTAACAAATGGATATGCGCTCTCAAGTTTAAGATGGAAAGGCGTTGTTTTCTGAGGGAAACAAGTAGGGTGTAATCGGGTATAAGACCAGTTGTAGTGACATTAAACGCTCGCCGTGGAAGGAAAATTAGATCCTTTCTTATCTCAGAAGGTTCGTCATAAACACATATTGTTTTTGTCAGTTCTATTGTTTAGTAAAATTATGCTGTGTTCGTTACTTTTGAACCTGTACTTATGTGATTGAATAATCCATTTATTTAGGCTTAATGCCTCTACTAAATATCTGGGGGTTATTTTGTTTGTTAATTTGTTTCGACCACCGTGAGCGATTCGATAGACTATAAGCAGTCGTCCATTCCCAATTTACGGTCGCTGATTCCAGGGAAGGAAGAGAGTCGTGCCGTAAGGCAAACACAGCATCCATGCCTCACCGGGATTTGAATCCGGGCTCAACCTCGGACGAATGACCAGAAGCTACACTTGGACCACTGCGCCACCGTAAACCACAATTGCGCCTGTTCCCCGTTCTGACACCTGGCTTCATCCGCCTGTTCTTGGCTTCATTCGCCTGAAAATGAGACTCTTTTTCCTGCCAAGAGCCCGCATACTTGTTCGAATCCAGCGCGCATCAAACGTGTGCGTTGGTCTTCGCCTTCTCTTCCAAGTTTCAAGTTTTAAATATATTTAAATATAACTATCACAGGATTTGCTAGTCTAAGCAACCGGCATTCATATATAGCGAATCGGGAGGAACGCAAATGAATACTGGTTGCTTCAATTAGCGACTGCTTTGATGGTTATATTCGAATTAATCGCAAACTTGAGATTTTGTCGTTCTGGGTGGTGTAGTGGTTAGCATACTCGGGCGCAATCCGCGCGACGCGGTTTGTTTCCCGCTTTGGACGTTCTGGGTGGTGTAGTGGTTAGCATACTCGGGCGCATTCCGCGAGACGCGGTTCGTTTTCCACTTTGGACGACGAAGTTTTCAAGTTTTCGGATATTATCTGACTTAACAACCATGTCATATTTACACCAATAAACAGATTCACATCGTCAAAATTTTTATTGTACAATGGTGTAATCCCGTATTTTATTCATTGATTTCTAAAAACAAATTTGGGAATTACTTTCTCAAAATAAAAGAATAGTTGGTGGAGGTAAAATTACCTATTCATTTTAATGAATGGTTGCCTCTCATTGAGAAAAAGGCCGTTGGAATTGATACCTCCAAAAAATAAAGATAGCGCTATGCTGTACAGGGTTTCAGCTATATTTTTATGTCTGTGCAAGTATCCACTTCAGACTTTTCTTTGAAGGACTAAAGAAACAAAAAAGAGGAAACGGAAGAGCTACTCCTTCTTCATTCAAAAGCTTTTGCTGAACGGGCTCTGCTACATTTATCGCAAGTCAAGCGGACAGATACAAGTCCGACTGCACTGTAAAATCTAAGTGGTGTGAATTCACGGAAAATTCCTGAAAATAATGTGCAGTAAAGTTGCCGGTAAGTGTCCGTTTTTTAAACAAATTCCTAATAATAGCATACACTCTAAAGAAAAGTGTGCATGCTTATAGAAAAACTCTTTACACGTTGTTCTTGAGTGGCTAAGGACCACACGAAATTGAAGTATAGTAAGTCATGACAACTGACATCTATAGTACGGATGACAACTGACATCTATTGCACTGACATTTATTTTACATGATATGGAAGATATATACTAAAATCTAAAAATGTATGATCTACCCGCTACTATTGTCATTATAGCATGTCATGAAAAAGTTTAAACATTTTCATGACATGCTATAATGACACAAACACATATGTACATACACTATTACTTGCAAACACCACTATATATATTCATGATATTCAAGCAAGAACTTCTGTTCACCTAGGCTGTAGTCCATAGAAGCATTCCCTGAATGGTAGCAAAGTCCGTAATGTTCATAATAGGTTCGCTGTAGTTGCCAAAACTTATTTATCAACGTATATTATCCACTGATATTGTGATGTAATGTATCAGACGTAAAATTGTTACACAAATCAGTTAAATTGAAGAACGTTCATAAATGCATATGTTCCTTTAGGGTCAACTTAGGTAGAATATCTGCGAACACTTACTGTAGGTTGACGCCTTTTTTTAAATAGCGAAACTATTGTGATACGGACTTTGTTACCATTCAGGAAATGCTTCTATGGACTAAAATTGCTTCTATGGAATGGTTCTATATGTTTAGGTGAATAGAAGTTCTTGCTTGAATATCATAAATATTTATAGTACCCCCTTTGTTCGGTAATGTGCATTGAAACTACGAGGAGATGAAATGATATACTTTTTATAGTGTTCTCCCTTTTTGTCAGATCTGTTTGCATGTTGGCAGGTTGCGGATACGTGGAACTTACTACCTCTGCTTCAATATATAGAGTAGAAAGATGAATATCTAATATATCACGAACTTATACAGTGTTCGCATCAACCATTTTTAAAAAAGTCAACTTACAGTAAGTGTTCGCAGATATTCTACGTAAGTTGACCCTAAAGGAACATATGCATTTATGAACGATCTTTAATTTAACTGATTTGTGTAACAATATTACGTCTGATGCATTACAACATCAAGCACAATATCAGCGCATAATATACGTTGATGAATAAGTGTTGAAAGTATCTGGAACTTACAGCGAACCTATTATAAACATTACGGACGTTGTTACCATTCAGGGAATGCTTCTATGGACTACACTCTAGGTGAACAGAAGTTCTTGCTTGAATATCATGAATATATATAGTGGTGTTTGAAAGTAATAGTGGTGTTCGAAAGTAATAGTGGTATTTGAAAGTAATAGTGGTGTTTGAAAGCAATACTGTATGTACATATGTGTTTGTAAATAATGTTTAAACTGCTCCATGACATGCTATAATGAAAATAGTAGCGGGTAGATCATGCATTTCTAGTTTTTAGTATATATCTTCAATATCGTAGAAAATGTCAGTACAATAGATATCAGTTGTAATTCATTAGACTTACTATACTTCAATATCGTGTGGTCCTTAACCACTCAAGAACAACGTGTAAAGAGTTTTTGTGAAAACACAAGTTTGTCCGCGATGGGCACCGAACCGGATCCCCTCACTCCGGAGTAAGTCGCTCTCCCAACTGAGTTACGCGGACATGTGCTCTCATTGCTATCTGCCTTTATCTCATGTGCGTCCTGCGGGGCAGGCACGTCACATCCCCCCGGGGGAAGGGCCAGGGGCAAGGCCCAAGGGTCAGCCGGGACAATGTGTCGCTGTAGGCAGTCATCTCATGAAGAATGTGCATTTGAGAAATCGCAGACAATTTGGTATGTGGAACGTAACATCGCACTGATTTATTTTTTCGAAGCACTGAAGAATGGATTCTCAGTTTTCCTAAGGAAAGAATATCACATCATTGAGAGAAAGTTAACAGCCAGGTCATCCTTGAAGTTCGGGCGCCAATATAACGTACAAGTTCGTCCTCGCCGGGCATCGGAGCCGAGTCCCCTCACTCCGGAGTAAGTCGCTCTCCCAAATGAGTTACGCGGACATGAATGTCTCGCTGCAGATTTGTCGTCTTGACACATGTTTTCACCTCTGTAGAACAACACATTTTTCTATAAGCATGCACACTTTTCTTTAGCATGTATGATATTATTATATATCTTTATAGCACGTTTCATTCAAGAGATACTACAAAAGTTAGTATCGGATTTAGTAAAACAAATTCCTGTTTTTAAAAGTTCCCCTTTTTTTAACCCGTATTTTCGCAGATTTTCCGTTTATTTCAGAAAAGTCCGGTTCAAGTTTATGTTTTTATACAGAAATTTACCAAAATCGAAGACACTGAATTTTTCAGCCCTTACGCCAGAAAATCCTTTCGCGTCATGCGTAAGTATCAAACCAAGGTCGTTTGAATTTACTCAACAGAAACCGTGCGTTTTAACTACTCAGCCAGAAAATCTCAGAAATCGCCCTAACGTTCAATGTAAAACTCATTGCGCGATGATGAATTTCCTTTTTTCCTCCCCCCATTAATACGAGTGTTTTAATCATTTTATTTTCTGTTAGAGCTTTTTATTTTTGTATGTTTCATTTTTTCTGTAGGAGGACTTATCACAAATTAAGTATTGTTTTTCGTCGTGATTTTTCGAAGCAACAGAATGCATTGAAACTTGAGATCTTCTTTTTAAACTGACTATAACCTTCAATTATCTTTCAGAAAAGCTGAAATGTGCTGTTTCAAAGCATTATGTCGCAAAACTTCTAAATATAAAATTTACTCTTGATAACTATAATACCTTTTGCCTTAAGGACCCGACTGACTGATTCATAGACATCGTACAATCACCTGTACAATAATTTAAATACCCGGTTTATTACGGTAACAGAATTTATAATGGCTGGTGCACATAATGGAGGAGAGGAGAGCAAGAATCCTGTGCTACAATAACCAAAATTCAAGAGATATGCTATCCACAATATCCGATCTCGCTACAGAACTTCAAAATCAGATCCTTCGACAAACGATTGAATGAAAAACTTCAAAATCAGATCCGTCGACAGACGATTGAATGAAGAACTTCAAAATCAGATCCCTCCACAGACGATTGAAATTTAACAGTTAATCAAACCTCAAGTATTCCCAAGAATCGCTCCTATTGACGGAAATATTTCGTCATACGGATAGGGGAAAAGTGAGAACGGAGCGTTTCCGTTAATATACGAAAGGAATTGTGGAAAGGTTTCTGAAAATTCAGCATTTTCCGTTAACACATCTTAAAAACAATAATTTACTGTCAGTACAAGAATGGAATTGGGGAAACGTTTCTGAAAATTCAGAATACTCCTCGAGCACGAAAAATCCGTGAAATTCAGGTTTCTTTCCGTTATTTCACGGAAGAAATTGTATCAGAAATAGGCCTCGTTAATTCCCGAAAGGAATCAATGAAAGTCGCTCGTGAATTTCAGAATATTTTTTACAGTTTGGTAACACAATGGGATCACATTTTGATCACCGGAGAAAAAGTCCAAAATGCGTCGAAATTTGACAATTGACACAGCATTATTACAGAAAATTGAAAAAGGAATTCGGGTTATAAGATTTTTTTCAAGGCAGTAAAACACCACACAAATGAAAGTTTGTCTGATATCAGATCAACATTTAAAATGCATTTATTTTCATCCGTGTTATCTCTTGATCCAATTCAAATCTAAATCATATTTCCTTAAGACGCGGAAGTGTAAAACATTATCTCATATTTCATGAAGAAAGTGTTCTCAAAAAGTTTTTTCGATGTGAGCAGTAGTGGTTCACAAAATAATATTTTCAGTCGAGTTTTCAGAAGCTCAGATTTTACTGCAAATACATCAGAAGCAGGAAAAAACACTTATGTCCTGATGGCGAAACCACTCTTCACCAAAAATAAAAAATTATATGCAAAATATTTCCCATCAGGAATTGTATCCTATGCAAGAAGAGTTTTCCAAATTGAAATTTTAGAAGTAGAGATACAGGAAAAGCGTAGTTGACTATTACGCCCCCCCCCAGCGGAAAATGTATGCATTACTTGAAAAAGAGAGTGTACCTAAAATAGTCTTCGATATAAATAGCATCGAAAGGTAAAACAATTTTTCAATCGGATATTCAGAAGCAAATATGTGCAATAAAATACATTTTGAACACGATATCAACTGAATTTACGCCCTCCGGTGGCAAAGTTGTGCCTCGAAAAAAAAAAATTGGAATGCAAGGATCACCATTCTCACATTTGAAGCTTCGCAATGAAAAATGAATTTTTCAAATCGGACAAGTAGTTGCAAAGATATGGTGTCCACAGAATGCAGGGACAAATCGATTACATAAGCAAAATCTTGTTTTTTTTTCTTTTTCTTTTGCCGCCTCTGGCTTCTGATCATTCGTCCGAGATGGGCCCGGGTTCGAATCCCGGTGAGGCATGGATGTTGTGTCTGCCGTAAGACAGACACAACATCTCTCTCCTTTCCCTGGAGTCAGTGGCCCTAAATTAAGGACGGGCGAGTGCTTGCAGCACATTGAGTTGCTCACGGTGGTCGTTAAATCTCCAATAAAAAAAATCGATTGCATAAGCACAATCTTTTTTTTTTTTTTTTTTGCCGCCTCTGTGGCGCAGTGATCTAAGCGATGGCTTCTGATTATTCGTCCGAGTTGGGTCCGGGTTCGAATCCCGGTGAGGCATGGATGTTGTGTTTGTCTTACGCACTGGCGCTCTCCCTTCTCTGGAACCAGTGGCCCTAAATTAGGGGCGGGCGACTGCCCATCGAGTTGCTCACGGTGGTCGTTAAACCTTTAATAAAAAAAAAAAAAAATATTTTTACAAAAGGCGAATTAAAAATGTACTACGCCATACAGTTGTTACGTCACACGCTGACATTATTCGCAGTTTCCATTCATAGAACACATGCCCGAAAACAAAAAGCTAAGCAGGACCTCACAAATATATCTGTCTCAGTTGGTGTTATGGTGATGATGTCACATAATTATAACCTAGAAGTATATCCATGAACCGAGAGAAATTTAAAGAACACGTGAATATGAACTCCCACTATGTAGAACTTTTGTTTATTATGAAAAGGCTTTTGATTTCTTAAAATCATCGATAGTTATAATAATTTTGAAATCAGTATACTTATAATGCCTTTGAAAGGGAGTGAGAGAAGAGGTCAGCATTTTTCCCAAACTCTTCAATGCCACATTGGGGAATAGTTTTCAGTCGATGAATTGGAACTCTTGGGGATAAAGATTAGAGGAGCTGTTTAGTCCTACCTTCGTTTTGTTGATGATAAGGTCTTTTTTTTCAAGTATCTCCTCAAAGCTGCAGCGTATGATTCAGATACTTACTGACAAGAGTAAATAAGTGGCTTTAAAAATAAACTTAAATAAAATAAAATTGATGTACAGCGCTTTTACAGGAATTGAATATTTCTGTATTGATTGGGCAATTCTAAAATTAACCGATGCCTCCATTTACCTTGAATAATACCAAGCCGGGCCACATCAAAAATAGAAATAAATAAGCGCATAATACTTGGTTGGAATGCTTTGAGAAGAAGCAATACAACTTTTAACAACTGTTTACTATTATGTCCTAAAAGAAAAATATTTAATCAACGCATTCTTCTAGTTCTTACTTATGGATTAGAGGCATGAACCTTGACTAAAAAAGATATTCAAAGTTTGAGGACAACTCAAAGAGTATGGAGAGATGTATGCGTGGTATAACCAAGATAGAGAGTAAAAGGAGCTCGTGGAGTATGAAAATGACAACAGTGGATGACATCATAGACAGAGTAAAGATCCTGAAATGGCGATGAGATGGACATACTGCTAAAAGAACTGATGCCAGTGCGAAAATTGAAATTTTTGACTGGTTGCCAAAGGACAGGAAAAGATACAGAGGAAGACGACGGGAGAGATGGGTGGATGAAATTCAAATGCACGTTGGAGTGGTATGGAAGAGGGTAGCTAGAGACAAAGATTTCCAGAGGATACTCCAGGAGGCATTCCTTCAGCAATGAATTGATAATGGTTGTTGCTGTTGGTGGTAACGCTGTTGCTGCTTCTGCTAATGATGATGATGATATACACGGTCGTATCAGCATAATATGACCACCCCCATGATCACAGTGTACCCGTCTAGGCGCGTCACAGATTGCACGTGACAAGGTCGACCACATGGAGATATAAGCGGTCGGCCAGGAAAGATGAGCCATAGTGCGTAACGTGAGCACAATGGGCAGTGGTAGTGATTTCACGGACGTTCAAAAAGGGATGATCATCGCCTACCGCGCCAAGGGTGGAAGTATCTCAGAAACAACAGACTTTGTGGGCTGTTTGCGAGGTGCTGTAGTAAGGGTGTACCAAGAATGGACCACTGGCACACCGAGTACCTCTGACGTCAAAACTGTGGAGCCCCAAAAGCCACCAACACCAGAGAAGGGCGTCGCATCCGTAGATTGGTAAAAGGTAGTCCACGCGCAACAGTGCAGCAATAAATGGACCACGCAAATGAACGCTGAGGCACCCAGGTACGTGTCCCCAATAACATTAGAGCCAAAGGTTCCCTTCTCCGACGAATCGAGGTTTCTACTTCACGGAAGTGACCGGCGGTGGCGGATATGACGTCAGACACACGAGAACCAACACCCAGACACGCTTGTCGGTCAAGTACAGGCCGGCAGTGCGCATGTCTGGGGGATGTTTTCCAGGTATGACCTGGGACCGCTGATACCACTGGATGGGTCTCTAAACGCCAATGGCAGCCTGTCTATCCTTCTGACTACATGCATACCTTCATGTTGGACATTTATCCTGGTGGTGATGGTACCTACCAATAGGGAAATGCGCCGTGCCACGTCGCTAAAGGGGTGCGTGACTGGTTAAAGAAACACGACAGCGATGTCTCCGTTCTCCCTTGGCTGGCGAAACCGCCTGACCTCAATCCCATAGAGCACTTGTGTGACTATTTTAATCGACAGATTCGACGTGCGCCGCCCCGGTGGCTCAGTGGTCTAAGCGATGGCCTCTGATCATTCGTCCGAACGGGGTCCGGGTTCGAATCCCGTTGAGGCATGGATGTTGTGTTTGTCTTACGGCACTGGCTCTGTCCCTTCCCTGGAACCAGTGACCCTAAATTAGGGACGGGAGACTGCTTATAGCCCATTGAGTTGCTCACGGTTGTCGTTAAACCTCCAATCAAAAAAAAAATAATAATAATAAAGATTCGACGTGAAAATCCACAACCACGTCATATCCGGGACCTCCGTGCTCTGCTGCAGTCCGAATGGACACGTGTGCCTTGGACAACCGTCCAGGTAGTTTATACCCATCGTTAGATAGGTGGTCCTATTATTCTGATACGACTGTGTGTGTGTGTGTGCTACGCCCATTAATGAGGCGTAGCGTACAGTGGCAAAAAGAATTGAAAGTCAAACGACGCCCTAGGAACGCAACCTAAAAAGCCACTGGCGCACAAACACCTTTCGTGACATCAGCATTACAATGGCAATAAATATTATAGGAAGTATACGCAAAACTATTCCGTAAGCTGCTTTTGAAAAATCTAAAGTTAGCTTCTCCAGCTTCCACAGTAACTAAACGAAGCACTGGTCACATAAGAATATAAAAAATTTCATCTGCACAATGCATTTTTACTTTTTTGTCTAAATAACTTGTGCTCTTTCTCATATAAGCCTAATTTGAGAAACTGGCATCGTATCTCATTCTCTGCAAAGCTCAATAAAGCCGTTTATTTTCAACGCTTTTGACATACTTTAAAGGGTTATTCAACTTTTCTTTTAAATAACTTCTAAAAAAAAATAAACTAGACATGACACTGAATTCTTGGTCGTAATGAGCATTTTGGTTGACAAAATGCCCCAAAATTAGCATTCTAAGCAATATTTAAGCATAATCCTTACTCTCCTAATTTTTTTGGCCCACATGTTGATAAATGTACTCTCTCTCTTCCTCACTTCTGCTTCAACAGATATTTTCAAATTAGACACGTACAGCAATTGAGACATCTCGTTAAATACAAAATGGATGTTCATCAGCAAATTGATAGTTTTGCGCAAATAATAGGAAGCAGGGGAGAACCCTGAAGAAACTGTTATTTGTTACAGCTGTCTTTCTAACGAATATTTCTGATTTGGCACTCCGAAGAATAGATATCATACCTATCATAAACACGAATTTATGCTATCAAGCACGAAAATTTTTATCAAAAACTCTAGGAAAATATATGAATGATTTGGCGTAAAATATCGAATAGAATTTTCTAATTCAACTGAACGAAAGATAAAGAGGAAAATATAAATACACTACGTGGGGAAACAAATACAAGAAATTACAAAAATTTGTGGAATGCTGTAGCGTTTTTTTCCCTTTGTTTTGTGTTTTTATTAGGGGTTTAGCGACCACCGTGAGTAACTGGACGGGCTATAAGCAGTCGTCCGTCCCTAATGTATGGCAACTGGTTCCAGAGGAAGCCAGTTCATTGCACAAGCACAGCGGGATTCAAACCCGGACCCATCTCGGACGCGCTTAAACCACTCCGCCACTGGGGCGGCTTGAAGTGTTTGTAAATTCATGCAAAGAATTAGGTTGCCGAGAAGATTGATGCGGTTAGCCACGTACAAGATGTCACAGAAGCGGAGCAGTAAGGTACATATAAATAGGCAACCAGAGTTTTATGGAATTACAAAAAACATGGGAATCTGTTCGAAACTCTTTAAAATGCCGTTATGAAGACGTCGATAGGAACGCCACCTGTTGAGAGACTCATGAATTATCTACACAGAATAACATATACATGTATCGCAAATGCGAGTCGCCTACAAAAAATTGCATGCGTAAGAGTTACACATATGGGTCCTCTGTAAATAATAGCATACATATGAGCCATGTTGTGCATGAACTATGTGCAAATACGAGGGTTGTACCGAAAGTAATGCAAAAGTGAGAATAAATTTTTTACTAATTGACACAGGTAGTTCAAATTGCACATGTTGGTAGAGTAACTCTTCCTCTATAGTAACCCTTCTTTATTGCATGTAAATAACGGATCCTAAGCAGAAGCAACATGCCGTCATTGAGTTATTGACGAAGGAAGAGTGCAGGCTGTCCGACATCCACAGAAGGCTACAGAATGTTTACGGAGATGACACCAATGACAAGAGCAATGTGCACAGATGGGTGAAGAAGTTTAAAGAAGGGGAAACCAGCATTGAAGACAAACCACGCAGTGGGAGACCATCATCTGCGACCACTGACATGAATCGTCAGCGACTGAATGAATTGATTCACGCGGAGAGACCAGTCACAATCCGTGAGCTTGTTGCACAACTGGACTGTGGTTACAAGGCCATACAGAAGATAGTAGAAGACTTAGAGTATCGGAAAGTGTGTGCAAAGTGGGTACCTCGGCAGTTGACACCCGATTTGAAGGAGAGAAGAGTGGAAGTCTGCTCTGATCTGCTAGAAGCATTTGAAGATGATGAAGGCAGGTTTTTTCCAATCTTGTGACAGGGGATGAAACGTGGGCGTATCTTTACGATCCGGAAACGAAGAATCAATCCGTGGAATGGCATCATACATCTTCACCAAGGCCTAAGAAGTTCAAGAGCCAGTAATCAGCACAAAAAATCATTGTGACTGTTTCTCGGGATGACAGGGGCGTCGTTCTCCTTGGTTTTCTGGAACGTGGCCGTACCGTGACCAGCGAGCGATACACTGAGACACTCAAGAAGCTTAGAGAAGCCATAAGGAGGAAGAGACCGAACAAGAATCTGAAAAGGATCCAAATTCACCATGACAATGCGAGACCACAAACATCTTTGGCAACAAATCAGGCGATCAGTGAAATAGGCTGATCGGTGGTCTCCCATCCCCCGTACCGACCAGATCTGGCGCCCTCCGACTTCCACCTGTTCGGTCCAATAAAGCATAATCTCCGGGGACAACGATTCCATGACGCAGACGAGGTGAAAGTGGCTGTGAAGAAGTGGGTACAACAGTCCACACCTGATTTTTTATAAAAAGAGGATTCGAGAGCTGGATTCAGCGATGGCGCAAATGCATCGCTTGTGATGGTGAATACGTTGAGTAGTAGAAAAAAGAGTTACTCTACCAACATGTCCAATTTGAACGACCTCTGTCAGTCAATAAAAAAGTTATGCCTACTTTTGCATTACTTTCGGTTGGTTGGTTGGTTGGTTTGTTAGTTTTTATGGCTCAAGGGCCATGTCTGGCCAAAGAGCGCCAAACACAAGACAAGATAAGACACAGGACATTTCTTTCGGTACAACCCTCGTAACAGCATACATATGAGTTAAATATATGAATCAATTGTAAATAACAGTATGATATGTGTCATATGTATGAATCATCTGAAAATAATGGCGTACATGTAAAGCACAAGTATGGGTGACCTGTAAATACTTTACTGTCCATAACCTAAGGACGAACATGAAATCCGGCCATTACAGATTGTCATAGGGCAACAAGAGCTGACTAACATATACGACGACTTATGAAGACATTCCATGATGCGCAGCACGTAATCTGAATTTTCTGTGAGCAAATGACAGCTGCCGAGTGCGCATACAGGCGTGTCGTCCCATTTCCGTTCAAAGTAATTTTTGTCCCATTTCTGTTCAAAGGAATTTCTGTCCCATTTCTGCTCAAAGGAATTTTTGTCCCATTTCTGTTCAAAGAAATTTTTGTCCCACTTCCATTCAAAAGAATATTTGTCCCATTTCTGTTCAAAGGAATTTTTGTCCCATTTTCTGTTCAAAGGAATGTTTGTCCCATTTCTGTTTAAAGGAATTTTTGTCCCATTTCCGTTAAAAATAATTTTTGTCCCACTTCTGTTCAAAGGAATTTTTGTCCCATTTCCGTACACATCCAGATCATTTAGTGCCATTTACGTACAAGTCGTGATGATCCATAAGACGCTTTCCTCCACATCTGTTACCGCAATGTATGGCTTACAAAAGTGAGGAGATACACTTACGACAATACCGTCTTTACTTCTTAAATATTCCTGCAATTATCAGTTCTTTCTATCATGCATAACAAACTAATGGCGTCTTGCTTGTTTTTCGTATGTTGCCGGTAATGATATCCTTACCGTCCCTGTGGCCCAGTGGTATATGCACTGGTTTTGACCATTTGCCTGAAATGGGTACGAGTCTCAGTGATGCATGGATGTTCTGCTTGTCTAACGGCTCTGCAGCCCTAAATTAGCAAGGATGTTGTGTTTGTTTTACCGAACCAGTGGCCCTAAATTAAGGACGGCCAACTGATTATAGCCCAACGAGTTGCTCACGGTGCTTGTTAAACCCCCGAAAAAAAAAACTTAGTGTATCGCAGGAGGTTTATTCTTCGTCCTCTGTATGCCTTCTGTTTTAAATGCTGAAGGTCGTAGAAATTACATTAATGGACATCCCGTTTACCCTTCAGTTCCTGTTGCAATTCGCACTTACTCCTACATGGGCGTGTATTGGTTGATGAAAACAATTAATGGTGATATTTCTGACGTTGGAGAAATTCGGAAAGGTTATCAGGATTTACCTTCTTCTGTCCAAATACACTGGCGTGCAAAAATTAAGGACGAGACGGTTTTTCGAATGTAACGTCGCGCAGAAGTGCTCCACATCGACTCAAATCATACCATAAGATCCCCAAGATGTAAGAATAAGGGACAAGTGAGCAAAACCGTCCAAACAAAGGAATCCAAAGGATACAAAGGCACTTTATGGAAAAGGTAGCTTCGAGCACAACTGGACAGAAGACAGAAACGTCCATGTGACAGGCGGCTGCCAAGAAAAATCCAGTCTTTAGTAGGGGATATGATCACCCCTGACTGCGTTCCAGGATTTACAACGTCTGTCCATACTGAGGACGAGGTTGTCAAGGAGCAGTTGAGGCATCACGGCGCATTTCTCTTGTAGCACCAATCGCAGCTGCGGAATCGTTGCTGGCTACTACTGACGAGCTGCCAAGCGTCTCCCGAGAAGGTTTCACACGTGTTCGATTAGATTTAGATCCGGGGATCTTGCGAGCCAACCCATGCGTTGAATATCTTCACTCTCCAACAGTTCTGCGATAGCCACTGTACGATGAGGTGTATCGTTTTCGTCCATGAAGAGGAACTCCGGACCCACAGCACCTCTAGACAGACGCACGTGAGGGAGGAGAACCTCAGTACAATAGCGGACACCAGTGACTGAACCTCCTTGGAAGATGTGGAGGTCAGTACGGCTACCAAGTGTGATGCCACCCCAAACGAGAACTCCGCCACCTCCAAACCGGTCCCTTTCGATGATGTTGGACGTCTGATTGCGTTTTCCCTGCTCTCTCCAGATGTGCATACGTCCAGAATCACTCGTTAGACTAAATCGGCTCTCATCCGTAAAGAGAACTCGACCCCATTGCTGATGTGACCAGTTCTTGTGTTCCTGGCACCACAGAAACCGCCGTCTCCGATGAGCAGGCGTTAATGGCACACACCGTACTGGTCGTCGTGCAAATAGACCACCTTTGTGCAGCCTCCTGGCCACAGTAAAACGCGATAACGGACGTCCAGTTGTCTGTTACATGTGCCTTGCGATTTCTTCCGCTGTCTGTCGTCGTCTCTTCTCGCCTGTAGGACAATATACCGATCGTCCGCCGCCGTGGTTTCTCGTGGACGACCACTGCTAAACTCTGGGGCAGCTGTTCCTGTCGTTTGAAATGCTCTCCAAGCTCGTGAAACGATGCTGTGAGCGATCCCGAACTTCTCGGCCACACTAGTCACACTTCGACCTTCTTCCAACTGCCCAATGACGCGACCTCGGGTAAAGTCATCCAGATGTCGTCTACTGGATTGCCTGTTGGCCATATCACACGGTGGCAGCAACTCGACGTCGTTCAAACCGATGTACACCGTGCAATAGCTTTCACCGAAATGCTGAGAGTACCACACACATCCCTCCTACGTCATGCTGTATATATGCTCATGCCCTACCGTACCGGGCCCTAGTCTATCTCCTGAGTGGTCTTTCGGTCCGTTCTGCCTGCTCGTTCCGCTGTTATGCTAATTTCTCCTCTTCGTCC
Source organism: Macrothele yani (assembly GCA_039090855.1). Classification (NCBI taxonomy): domain Eukaryota; kingdom Metazoa; phylum Arthropoda; class Arachnida; order Araneae; family Macrothelidae; genus Macrothele; species Macrothele yani. The sequence continues at coordinate 84,876,929 of CM077003.1, read as the reverse complement.
TTAATTTTTGCACACTAGTGTATGATACCAGGAAATACCACTGTACAGGAAAGGCACTTGCTGATATCGCTATGTGCTGAAATGGGACAAAATTCCCTTTGTACGGAAATTGCACGTGGATACAACCGTATATAGGAAGGAGGTCGAGTAGTGTCATATGAGTTCATTCTGTTTAAGTTTCAGCGATGGAGCGAGAAACTGCATGTCCGAGGTAACAAAAGGATATCTCGCAGACATTATATGGATCATTTCATCCGAGGCCAAAATATCGGCATACTCCAAGACGGCCGGACTGTGACAGATCACTATAGGTTTTGAAGTAGCCCCCAGCATAGTGTCACGGCTTTGGTCAGCGTGCAGAAGACAAAACAGCTGCTAAATGTCTTGCTGTAGGTCATTCCCACATTAAAATCCAGCAGTATGGCCGTTACCTGAACATAGTGGCAAAACGGAGTCGTCTAAGTACTGCTGAACACTTGGCTTATCTTTTCAAGTAAACACATGTGTGAGATTTCACTTCAATTCCTGTTAAGTCTTGTAAATGCAGCAGCATTATATGCATGAAACCCGTACGCTGTCCATTAGGGTGGTGCGAAAAAATAAAAATGTTGGGTTCTCAAACGCCCTAGTGTTTTAAAATTGTGGTTGGTGGTCAGTATGTCACATCTTAAATCGTTTTTGATTCGGAGAACATCTTCCGTCTGCGCTTTCGAATTTTTAGCCAAAAATCGAAATTTTTAACTAGAAGCAAATGCGTCTCACTTTCGCTGGTTTTTCATTTACAGATCTCAGGTAAGTAAAAGAAGACTATGAAAATGTTTCATCTCGTCACAGAAGACCCCCTGCGCTCAGGGGAGTAACGTTGATTTCACCATTTACATCATTTACGTTGATTTAACCATTTACATCATTTACGTTGATTTAACCATTTACATCTGTAAAACCGATTTTACCGATTTTTATGGTCAAAATGGACTTCGTCCTTCAGGTTTGGACAGCAGTGTAGGGACTGCACACGTGTCATGTAAATTATACACATAACAGAGTAGATACGAATCATATACATGTAGTAACATCTATATAGTACGTTCCTTTGAAACAGTTATTTCCCATTTTTAAAATGGGAAATAACTGTTTCGAAGTTATTTCCCATTTCAAAAGTTCTAAAATTACAAAATTTTAGAAATCTTTTAAAGTTCTAAAAATTAACTTTTTTGTATTTTAGAACTTTTTAAATGGAAATTTTTTCCCATTTTCAAAGTTCTAAAATTACAAAATTCTAGAACTTTATTGTTCAACTTTGCTTAGGTATTCAAGTATTTGCCAAATTATTTTCTCCATCCTTAGGTGAAAATAGGGCATGTAGGATATTTTTTGTAAGTAAATAAACAGCAGATAATGTACATTATTTTCAAATAATTTTCCATATATTACGTGACTTCGAAAAATATCCGTATATACCAGCCTTAGGAAAACAGCCATATATTACGGGCCTTCGAAACACATCCATATACAGTATTGCGCGTCTTCGACACAGCTACTTCCCATTTCTGAAAGTGTTTAACTATACATATTTTACAAAATTTTAGAAATTTACCATTGAACTTTGCTTAGGTATTAAAGTATTTGATCATTTTTTCTCCGTTCCTGGGTAAAAAAAAACCCGGTGGCCTTATATACTAGGGCATGTAGGACATATCTTTATAAGTAAATTAACAGGTGCAAGAATGCATTAATTTCAAGTAATTTTCCATATATTACGTGCCTTTGAAAGACATCCCTATATTACGTGCATTCGAAACATCTACTTCCCATTTTTGAAAATGATTAATTATACGTATTTCACAAAATTTATAACTTTATTGTTCAACTTTGTTTAAGTGCTCAAGTATTTCGCCAATTAGTTTTCTCTATTCATTGGTAAAAAAAAACGGTGGATTTTATTTACTAGGGAATGTAAAACATATTTTTATAAGCAAATTAACAGCTGTAAGAATGCATTATTTTCAAGTAATTTTCTATTTCCCAGATCTTCAATTTAAAAAAGCATAAACATTAGAATTCTATATTCTCAGTGCAATCATCTGCAATAAGTCATGTTAGTCAAATTCAACTTGATACCTTTTCCAGTTGATGTTTCCTTTTGTCTGAACAAAACAGGGTAGTAAATGCAAGAAGGAAATTAACTAATGAAAGGTACTTTTGAACCACAACCTCTTCCATCTTCATTAATAACGTAAAAAAGGAAGAAAAAGAATAATACGCAGGGACTTATTAGTTCCACTTCAAAAATACAGATTATAAAACAATGGCAACCCAAAATATCAGTTAAATTTTGTTTGCTAAAAAAATTCGGAAGGTAGAAATCATATACGCATGAAACACTTTATATTCCTGGTTTTCTTTGCGAAAACTCTTTTAGTATAAATAATAAGCTATCTGTTTAGAAGAAACACAGTTTTCATTGCAAGACGGAAAATATAAAAAAGAGGTAATTTTGAAAATAATGAGTGGAGAGGTAAACTCCAACAAAAAAAAAAAAAAGAAAGAAAATTAAAAAATTCCAACAAACGACACATTCAGCAAATATGTTCAGTCATACAAAACTTCATAAAATGTCTTTTATTTTTTGTTGGTATTTGCAGTAGCTTTGTGAGCTCCAGAGTTGGAGAGATGATAAATATATTTTACTTCGCACGCGGAGCTCCGTCTCTCCACTTCTTTCATTCTGCATTACTTATTTTTCACGTTATGCGAACATAAAAAACAAATTCGTACTCTTAATGTTTCAATCATGAAGTTTTGAAAAATAACAATGACTTCATTTTTGAAAAGGCGCTTTTATTAAATGATGGGAACTTAATTTAAAATACGCTAAAGCACCGTGGAAAAACACCAGAAGTGTGCGGATAAAAGTCTCACATCATTCCAAACACATCATTGTTGCCTGCTTACATCACTCCGCGCTACATTACTAGAAGAAATGAAAAAAAAATTAAAAAAAAGTAAAAAAGGATGGGTCGGTTATTTATTCAGCGACACAAAACCAGCATTCACTCGCCAACATGACACAAAACCCAGACTGATTTGTTTCTAGATTTATTTATCTTGTTTTTCACACTGTATTGGCACTTTTTTACTGCACAGAGGAGAACGAACAAAGCCGAGCGAAGATGTGAATGATAGAAGGGCTGAAAAACTAAGAAAAAGCAGATTGAGAAACGAAAGATAGAGAGAGAGAAGTAATAAAAACAAAAACATCAGAATGGTGATTCTCGTCGCCCAAGCTCCGTTGCCATAGAAACAGTCCGGTGATCACAGCCATTGTTCTGAGTAAACAAGTTCCTGTCATTTGGACAGGCTAGCCAGCTACAAGCTATTGCCTCTGCAAAACAAACATCAGCCAAAAAGAAGTAATAGATTTAATAGATATTACTGTTGTTTGCACAATCACCATAGCAACTGGCTTCAAACACAGTACGCCCAAAAACGAAGGAGCCTGGTTTCATCATTTCTCTCTCTCTCTCTCTCTCTCTCTCAATCTTTCTCTTTTTATCTTTCTTTTTTGGCATCTATATATATTTTGAGTTTTTTATCTTTATATTTCGGCTTGTGTACAATTAAAATGAATTTCACACTCTAACGATTTTTTGATTCTTCCAGTGAAGCAAAGGATATAAAAATATGCAATCGTCTTCTTGTATATATATAAATATTCGCACGAAGTTTCAATTACGTGGCTTTTTCTCTTTATACGTGACTCCCTCCCCAAATCTCCTCCCGCCCCACAGTTGCAACGGTTTAATAAACATTGGCACGAGAGTGTGATGTGGAAAAGAGGAATGGAGATGGTGGGGATCGGGGGAGGAGACGAAGAGGAAATGAAAACCCGTTTTAATTTGGAGAATCGGACAGCACAAAAGAAGAATCAAGGAAAAGAGGGGCAGAGAAGGAGAAGAGGAGAAAAAAAGAAGAGAAACTAAATCATCATCCTGAACAAAAGGGTAAAATTGATTGCATCCTGCTTGGGATGCGGAGATTGTAAACGCGCTGCCGGTAGCGACGGAGGGGGGGGGAGTAACTGATGTTTCTTACTTAGGTGCAATGTTGACTGCTTCCGTCTCTGCCGCTTATTTCGGACAACAGATCTCCATGAACCTATTTCTTCATCGCAATCTTCAGTTCTAATAACACTTTGTTACAAACATTCAAAAGAAAGCAGAACAACCCAACATGCTGTAAGGACGATATACGATAATTACATTCCCAAATAACTTCCATCAGGTAAGCAGACCATCCTCTCCCAAAGAAATGAAGTTGTCATCGCAATATGTGCCTTAAAGAGTATTAAATTTGTCAACACAAAATGAATGTTGAATACAAGCCGCTTCCCATGGGTTTCACTCATTAGAAAAAACCCAAGTACATTCCTGAATGCAGTGGAGCAAAGGAGGAAAACCAGCAACAGTCTCGTAATTTCTGTGCTGTTTACAGAATATAATCTGAGTACAACTTACCCTACATTTAATACACGAACATGAAAATCATACATCTGAAAGAAGAAACAGCAATGATTACAGAGATAAGGGGACAATGGACGTAATTATCTTCCATGAAATCAGCTGAAATTTTTAAGTTGAACTGGCATATTCAGAATATATTCATTATTCCGAAGTATTTTTTATCTGCGCCGTGGTACCCGACTAAAACAAATTCTTACATCAAAGATGTCCCTTTATTTCATGATTCCGATGTTGCTACTTATGTGTCCAAAAATATTAATCTCTAGATAGAGGCTTCTTGGCGATTAAAGGTTTAGAGCTTTACAACACACACCCTTGTGAGAACAAGGCGTTACCTAGAATTTCGTGTCTACATAACACGTTGTTTGTTTTTGGGTGACGAGTGGTATTAAAGATCACTTCAGTTTTAAGGTGCGCTTGTTCACCAGCGGAATTCACCCTTAAACTGGCATAAACTTACTCCAAGCTGGCACCACCAAATATATTGACATAAACTGACTTCACCAAACTGCTCATAAACTGGCATAAACTCATTCCAAGCTGACTCCACCAAACTGCTCCACTGACTCCAAGTTGGCTCCACCAAACTGCCCCTGCATTGGCATAAACTGACTTCACCAACTGCCTCTAAACTGGTATAAACGGACTCCAAGATGGCTCCACCAAACTGCTCCTAAACTGGTATAAACTGACTCCAAGCTGATTTCACCAAACTGCTCCTAAGCTGGTATAAACTGATTCCAAGCTGGCCTCACCAAATATATTGACATAAACTGACTTCACCAAACTGCCCATAAATTGGCATAAACTCATTCCAAGTTTACTCCACCAAACTGCTCCACTGACTCTAAGTTGGCTCCACCAAAAGTGCCCCTAAATTCGCATAAAACTGACTCAAAGCTGGCTCCGCCAAATCTCCCCTAAATTTGCATAAAACTGGCTTCAGCGAACTGCCACTACATTGGCATTAACTGACTCAAAGCTGGCTCAGCCAAACCTCCCCTAAATTGGCATAAAACTGGCTTCAGCGAACTGCCACTACATTGGCATAAACTGACTCAAAGCTGGCTCCGCCAAATCTCCCCTAAATTTGCATAAAACTGGCTTCAGCGAACTGCCACTACATTGGCATTAACTGACTCAAAGCTGGCTCAGCCAAACCTTCCCTAAATTGGCATAAAACTGACTTCACCGAACTGCCCCTACATTGGCATAAACTGACTTCACCAACTGCCTCTAAACTGGTACAAACGGACTCAAGTTGGCTCCACCAAACTGCTCCTAAACTGGTATAAACTGACTCCAAGCTGGCTCCACCAAACTGCCCTTAAATTAGCATAAATTGATTTCACCGAACTGCCCCGACATTTGCATAAACTGACTTCACCAACTGCCTCAAAACAGGTATAAACGAACTCCAAGATAGCTTCACCAAACTGCTCCTAAACAAGTATAAACTAACTCCAAGCTAACTCCACCAAACCGCCCCTAAATTGGAATAAACGGACTTCACCGAACTGCACCTACATTAGCATAAACTGACTTCACCAACTGCCTCTACACTGGTATAAACGAACTCCAAGATGGCTCCACCAAACTACCCTTAAATTGGTACAAACTCACTTCACCAAACTGTCCCTAAATTGGCATAAACTGACTTCACCAAACTGCCCCTAAACTGGCAAGAACTGACTCAAAACTGGCTCCAAAAAAAGTTGGACTACCATAACGCTGAAGCTGAAAAAACATATATCAAGTTTATGATTTCTAAAAAAGTGTTTAAAAACAGATGTAAAAGTTGTGGAGATTTAGTTTATCAGGTAGGATTTGTTAGATGAAATTAATTATCTTTAGTTGCTCATGAATATGAATGTAATGAGATCGTGCTAGAAAGCCTGATATTTATAAGTTTCGAGAAATCGACCCGACCAGATTATATGTTTCTACGAACAATAATACTTACACACACGCACCAATCAGATAACAGAACTGGATACATTAAATATTTTACTCACACTGTTTTCCAATATAGCGCATGTAAGCTGTATAAAACGAACTTCAGATTTCCCTCACTATTTTGCTTTCGTTCACAGAGAGTAAAAAGAGTTGCTTGAAGTCGGGTTAAACGCTACAAATATGTTCATGATTGTGTTAGCATCGTTTCTTCTGAAGGTACATAAGGCAAAACAAACCTTTTGTGAAACTGAATGATTGTAAACAATTCAAGTCAAGACAGTGGGTCCAATATTTCACACGAAATTACAAACCGAACAACGTAGTCTGATGAACCATGAACGTTTTATCTGCTAACACAAATTTTAATTTCGCTAATTCCGGTTGTAAAGTCCTCCATTCTCTGATTTTGTATCACGAATGTACACATTGATTCAAAAGTTTGGTGCAAAAGTAAAATGCGATTAAAAAAGTTCTATGGGTCGGAGAGACATGTGGTTTGCAGATTAATATTGACCGAGGTACGGGATTTTGTATGGCATCAAGAAAAATGTTAGTTCAAAACCGCGACAATAGGGGCGCTGCTGCAGAGAATGTGACGTTTGCACATTACTCGCACAAACCAACGTTAGGGTGAGACATAAAAACCATTACGGAGAAGTGCTGTCACATTTTCAATGTGCGAAAACAATAAAGGTTCGTGCTGTCATTTTGATTGCAAAACCACACAGTTTTATTAAGCTAATAATTTGCATATAACGTGAAATCAGGCGTGCACGTTTAACGCCGATCGTCTATTGAGCAAGCATAGTGCACACGAATGGCTTCCTAGGTCTGCAGATCTCACACCTGCTGATTTCTGATTGTGGGGCTACTTGAAATCCCGTGTCTATAGAGGTAATCCCCAGACCTTACCATCGCTGAAAGACACCATACGGCAGGAGGTATCAGCCATTCCCGTTGACATGTTGTTCAATGCTGTATCAGGTGTAATACCACGGCTCCACGCAGTACTGGAATGTGGTGGTGGACACATTGAGCACTTGCATCTGTACATCATGCTGAAATAAAGTAAGTTTCAATAATTTAACGTAGATATCATTTTACAATTCTCACCTCTCGTCGTTTTCTCTGCAGCAGCGCCCTCTATTGTCGAGATTTTGAACTATTTTTTCTTGATGCCATGCAAAATCCCGTACCTCGGTAAAGATTTATCTGCAAACCGTATGTCTTTCCGAACCATAGATCTTTTTTTAACCGCATTTTACTGTAGCACCAAACTTTTGAATCACCCTGTATATCGTGCGTATTGCAACAATTCTTTGATCTTCTTCAAGCTCCTAAGTAGAAGTTAATGATTTATGAAAAGCGAGCGCAGGGCAAGTTTTGCGTACGATACATCATTACAAAGACAGCAGGATATTTCTTGCACCAAAACATTATTACTCGACGTGTCATGAACCATTCAGTAGCTCCAAAAAAAGGGACATAACCATAGCCCAAGGGCAAAAACACCAGATATGCCTCATCCGGACTCGAGCGTTGGCCGATCTGGGACAGTTATCCAAAAGTCCACATCTCTTGATCAGTGGCCACCGGAGGAGCGGTTTCTCAACACGAAACGGGATGGGCATTGTACTAGCTACCCAGGTAGCACGGTCTTGCAATTTAACGTAGGCCCAATACTGAGCCATCGTCACTTAGAAATAGAAGGCGGTTGCTCAGTGTTGGGCTTACGGTAAGTTACAAGGCAGTGAGTGCTACCTGGGTATGAAATGGAAAAAAAATTAATAAGAAAGCAGTTCATTCAGATATGTACTACTGCAGACTTCAGATTAGCTGAGGAAGAGGGGATATTTCCCCAATTACGGTGTAGCCCGAAACTTTTGAAGAAAGTTTTGAAACTTTCTTCAAAAGTTTCAAAAGATTAAATTCATTTGTGATTGCGTTTTAAAAAGCAACAAGTGCAAATGCTTTTAGTGCTAGATTTTCCTTTTCAGTCTGTAGAAACCGCAGAGGGTTTTCTCAAAGCCATTATTATATTTCTATTAGTAACTTACATGTAACTAACTTTTTACCAACTTTTCGCTCCATTTTTTGGCATTCAAATTTCCAATTATTGAAAAGCAATAGTTACATATGTTTTGATTATTTTACTAATCATGTATTACAGTTGTAATATTGGAACCTCTAGTAATCATCACCAACCGTTATCAATCCATTGCTGGATGAAGGTCTCCGCAAATTTCTTCTTCAATTTTCTGTCTTGTACCTCCATGTCACTCCTAAATGTTTTCGAATTTCGTACACCTATCTTCCAGTCTTCCTCTGGGTCTCTTCCCGAAATCCAGCCTAGCGTTTCTTTTGTCCAACGACGGTCAATTCTTCTAGCAAAATGTTCAGCCCTTGACGTTTCAGGCATTTTTTCGCGATCACGTTTCAACAACTTCCGTCATTTTCCTGTTTCATGAGTTCTCATTCCTATCCTTTCTGGTTATTCAAAACATGCATCTCTCCATGCTTTCTTTCAGTAGTTTGCAGCATATAAATGTCTTGCTTAGTTAAAGTCCATGCCTCTCTTTGTTTCCTTTTTTGATTGGGGGTTTAACGACCACCGTGAGAAACTCCATGGGCTATAAGCAGTCGCCCGTTCCTCATTTAGGGCCACTGGTTCCAGGGAAGAGAGACAACCGGTGCCGTAAGACAAACACAAGATCCATGCCTCATCGGGATTCGAACCTGGACCCATCTCAGACGGATGATCAGAAGACATCGCTTAGACCAAGGCACCACCGGGACGGCGTCCATGTCTGTGATCTGCAAGTAAGAACTAAAAGGATGTAGTGACTAAATACTTTTCTTTTAAGATATAATAGGCGCAGTAGTCTAAGCAACGTTATTCCGAAAAAGGTCCGGGTTCGAATCCCGGTGAGGCATTGATGTTGTGTTTGTCTTACAGCACTACTGGCTCTCTCCCTTCCTTGGGGCCAGTGACCCTAAATTAGGGACGGGCGACTGCTTATAGCCCAATGAGTTGCTCAGGGTGGTCGTTAAACCTTCAATTAAAAAAAAAAAAAAAGATTTGCTTTTAAATTGTTCTTGAAAGCTGTTCTGTTTCTTGTTGCAAATACCCTCCAACCAAGTTTTATACGCCTACTAATTTCTTCTTCGATGTGGCCCTTGCTTATAGGCTATCCAAAGTAGGCCTATCGGTACTTCTGTAATTCCTCCATGAATCGTTAAATCATCTGTTCTTCAAAAAGTGTTGTGCGTCTGTTTTGTTTAATGTAAATTCAGTTTTTAATTTTCACACTGAAAAGCCATATAACCTTCCACTCTGAGGAGATCGCGCTGTAAGGTACTTGAGAACACTAAAAATTAGCCGAAACACAGATTCTCACTTAAGATTTATCAGGTTATAAACGAATGGATGTAAGGTCAGGTGATGCGTAACATCACAGCCTCTCCTTGACAAATGTCAACCCCGCCTTCTCGTGGTGCATCCTGTTCCCACTAAAGGGGCTCTGACGACCGCAAATAGCGGTATAACTATACCATCGGGATCAGAGGAAATGCTATCCCACACTCACCAACCCGCTTGGCCAGCGTGGTGAGTTATGGCCAAACACCTCCAAAATGACTCTACAACTTAAATCTTGGCCCTCAGTCTCCGGCAGCTGGAATGTACCTGGCCAAGGCAGCGGCCAGTGCGACATGAAGGCAGAGGGTGCTAAGAATCCCCGGAGGACCGGACTAGGCTGCCATTTGATGCTGACCTTGGCTACCTACAACGGACGCTCCCTATCTTCTGATTCAAGGCTTCTTGAATTGGAAGAGGAACTACAAAGGATCAAGTGGGACATCGTCGGGCTGAGTGAGGTAAGGAGAAAAGGAGAAGATCTCATTGAACTGAAAAGTGGACATCTCTTCTATTATCGTGGGACAGATACTGGCAGAACTAGTGGTGTTGGATTTATAATAAACAAGAAACTGAAGGATAAAGTGGTAGAAGTTGAAAGTTCCTCTGACAGAGCTGCACGACTCGTTATCCAACTATCGAGAAGATACCAGGCTCAGATTATTCAAACTTATGCACCCACCACAAGTCATCCTGAAGAAGAAATTGAAGAATTTTATGAGGAAATTCGTCATCTAAATAATAAAGGTAAGCAGCACTTGAAGATAATTATGGGAGATTTCAATGCAAAAATAGGGCACCGGCAACAGAATGAAACTTCAGTAGGTAAATTCGGTCACGGCAACAGAAACCAGCGTGGAAATACTCTCGTTGAGTTTGCAGAGGCAGAAGGATTTTTCATCTTGAATTCCTTTTTCAAGAAAAAGCCACACAGGAAATGGACATGGAGACATCCAATTGGGACGACAAGTGAAATTGATTTTATTATGTGTAACAAAAAATTCGTCATCGAAGACTGCAGTGTGCTAAACAAGTTCAACACAGGTAGTGACCATAGATTGGTGAGATGTAAGATGCACCTCAACACTAAACTGGAACGTGGCAAGCTCATAAGACAAACAAAATGTATTGACATAACCAACCTTAAAAAACACCATAATACTTTCAAGTTGGAACTGAAGAACAGATTCTCTGCTTTAGAAGGCCTAACATCGGAAGAAGTGGATATTTCTGAAGTTAACAGAAAAGTAACCAAAGCTCTTATGGAAACAGCAACAAAATTAGCTGGGTCTAAGAACAAGTTGCATGTAAACAAATTATCAGGAAAAACCAAAATGTTGATGCAAAAAAGAAGAGAGATGAGGACAACTAAAGAAGATGTGACTTCCAAAGTGGAATATATAGAGCTATGCAAGACAGCACGAAAAAGTATCACTGAAGACGTAAGGAAATTCAACTGTGAGCTTGTGAGGAAAGCAATTGAAAACAACCAAAGCCTAAAGATAGCAAAGGGACATCTCAGTAAGGGAAGAAAACAGATTATGGCTCTGAGAAAAGAAGATGGTTCTATAACAAGAAATAGAGGCGAAATTTTGACAAGAGTGAAAGATTTCTACTCCAAACTATATGAAAGGGATGATACATGTACTCCAGACATCATGAAAGGTACCAGAGTTCTTCCAGTCCTCCCAGCAGAAGTTGCTCATGCAATCAAGAACATGAAGCGGGGGAAAGCTCCAGGAGAAGATGGAATTACTATAGACATCATACAAGAAGCAAGTGGAGAAATTGAAACAGTACTCGCCCAAATTTTCACTCGATGCCTTAATGAAGGGAAGATTCCTGAGGATTGGAACAATGCTACAATGATCCTGCTACATAAAAAAGGTGACATTGAGGATCTCAGGAACTACAGACCTATCAGCCTCCTATCAGTGGTTTATAAAATCTTCACTAAAGTTCTTTCACACCGCTTGAAGGTAACACTGGACATGGCTCAACCGAGAGAACAAGCTGGATTCAGGAGTGGCTACAGCACAATAGATCATATCCACGTACTGAGAGAACTAATTGAAAGAGCGAGGGAATATGAACTTCCATTGTGCATGGCTTTTATCGATTATGAAAAAGCCTTTGATTCGGTGAAACCATCAGCAGTTACCACGGCTCTGAAATCCTGCGGTATTGAAGATGCATACATTAATATTATTAATAACATCTATGAAAATGCAAGTGCAAAGATTCGGCTGTTTGAAAATACAACACACATAAAAATTGGAAAGGGAGTGAGACAAGGTGACACCATATCTCCGAAGCTCTTTAATGCCACATTGGAAAATGTCTTTCAATCACTGAACTGGGAAAACAAAGGGATAAAGATTAATGGAGATTATCTAACCCACCTTCGTTTTGCTGATGACGTAGTCATTTTTGCAACTACCCCATCAGAGCTGCAGAGTATGATCCAGGAACTTGCTGACAAGAGTAAAGAAGTGGGATTAAAAATGAACTTTCAGAAGACAAAAGTGATGTTCAATGCTTTTACAAGAAATGAAGATTTATCGATTGATGGAGAAAAACTGGAGATAACAGATACGTATGTTTATCTTGGACAGCAGATATCAAGTGAGGGTCACATTGATGAAGAAATTAATCGGCGTACAAAACTTGCCTGGAGAGCTTTTGGAAGAAACAGCATAATTTTCAAGAGCAATATGCCATTATGTCTTAAAAGAAAAGTGTTTGATCAATGCATCCTTCCAGTGCTTACGTATGGTGCAGAGACGTGGACCTTAACTAAAAGAGACATACAAAGGCTGCAGACAACTCAAAGAAGCATGGAGAGGTGCATGCTTGGTATAACCAGGAGAGATAAGAAGAGGAACTCGTGGATCCGAAAAATGACGAGAGTGGAAGACATCATGATCAGAGTTAAATCCCTGAAATGGCAATGGGCTGGACATACTGCCAGAAGGACAGACCATAGATGGACAGCCGAAATTTTAGATTGGATTCCAAGGGACAGGAAAAGACCCAGAAAAAGACCACATGGGAGATGGGTGGATGAAATTCGTAAATATGCGGGAGTGACATGGAGGAGACTGGCACAAGACAGACCGTTGTGGAGGAAACTTGGGGAGACCTTCGTCCAGCAGTGGATTGATAATGGTTGACAATGATGATGATGAAACGAATGGAAGCTTAGCATGAAGACTTGGATTCGAGTCATAGGTCAGAAAGGAATATAGTGTCTATGACTGTTTCTGGCTTTCTCCCTTCCCTGGAACTCGCAAACCTACATTTGCGACTTTAGATGTTTGTGTTGCTAATGGGTGTCATAAAACTATCAAGTGAAAATAAAAGAGTTGATTTTTTTTTGTCTATAAGCAATCGCTCGTCCCTAATTTAAGGATACTGGTTCCAGAGAGAGAGAGAGAGTGCCGTGAGACAAGCACAACATCCATGCCTCATGCAGGATTCGAACCCGGGCCCATCTCGGACGAATGGTCAGAAGCCAGCGCTTTGACCACGGCGCCACCGGGGCAGCAAAAACTTGAATGCAATAATGTGCGTGTCATATTAATTATTTCATTTGTTTTCATGGCTATTGAGCGAAGAACTTTATTCTGAATTTTATTAAAATTTAAAAATTGCACAGCTGCCCATAAAATTGTTCACATCAAAACTATATGCTATGAGATACACGCTGTTTTAATATTTGATACTTGATATTGAATTTCTGCGCGGTGAACAGATTTTGGTGAAGGAACAATTTTTGTAAAATGGAATTTTCCTACGAATAATTTAATTTAAGAAAAGCAAAAAGACGATTATATATTCTTGCCAAGGCCATTTTAAGTACACCATGTAGTTTTCAGGATTTTGAAAGAGAAAGGCAGTACCGCTACGGCATCTATAGAAGCGTCTGAATCCATGCAGCATCCCGACGACTTGAGCTAAAATTTCTTAATTCAGCGTTGTAAACTTTGGGATTACAAAGAGAAAGCAGATGAATCGGGATCCTCAGGATAACCTTTTAACAGAAGTCGACCGGGAAAAGCTTTTAGGGGAAGAATTTCTTTTTTAAACTAACGTGTTATTTTATGATAAAATCAGACTTGACAGCAGGCAGGAGAAATTTTAAAAACTTAAAATGTAGGTTTAAAAATAAAGCATGAAAAAATTTTTGGTTTGCAATAAATTTGAGCGAATTTGGCATTCTTGAAAGAAAAAATAATTTTTCTCTGTAGACCGCAAAGGACGAAGGTATTTTTCATAAAGATATTTTTCATCCATTTCATAAATGCATGGCCTACTGTAAAGCAAAAAAAAAAAAAAAAAAGGCGAAATATAAGGAAACCATTAAAGGCTGATCATTGCAACTTTATGAATTTGGGCAGATTTCGTGGTCAACAACCAGCTAGTAATGATTCATTTTTTTAGATAAGTAAGATCTGTCGAAAATTTAAAGTAATTGGACTGTTTGAATCCTTACGGTCCATTTTAATTTTAATTTCCATTTACGTCGTTATTTAGTTCAATTATTTTTCATTTGCCCCTCATGATACCAAAAAAGTTAAGTTAAATAAACTTCTAACATATTGCTGCATATCTTATGTGCCGTATATCACAAATCACTTCTGTAGACTACTCATTACACAGTGTGTTACGCAGAATTAGTTGATCCAACTTAATTTTATATTGCTACGTGCAAATCAGTAATCGCACAAGATAAGTGTTTTCGTCGTTATTAATTTTAAGCGATTTCGTCGTTATTAATTTTAAGCGTTTTCGACATTGTTTAATTCAATTACTTTTCATTTCCCCCCTACAATATCCAATAAAATTAAGATAAATAAACTTCTAACTGTTTTTGCATGTATCATACGCCGCCATATCACAAATCACTTCTGAAGCGAATAATTACACAGTGCGTTAAGAAGAATTAGTTGATCCGACTTAATTTTATATTGCTATGTGCAAATCAGTAACCATCACACCGAATAAATGTTTCCGTGATCTTAAATTTTATTTTATACACACGAATCTTGTAATCATTGTAACCATTAACCAGCTAACTGTTTATGCCGACATCAGTGTTTTGTACTATTGTTGAAACACGCTGTAGTATCAGGCGTATTTACGAGGAATTTAAATTAACGCATGACATGAAAGCCAACCTTAATCTTAACTGTGAACGTGAAATGAAATATTAAATAAATTAGAATGAAAAATCGTGAACGAACAGTAGATGGCTACTTGATTACGTTTGCACAATTACTCACGATAGGTAGTTGAAGCAAAAAAGCAATGTATTTTGTCAAACTTTGCAAAGATTTCGAATAATCGGTGCAAACTCTTTCAGTAGTGCTCAATAAAAGAAAAAAAATGTTAGCACTTCACTTGCTGCATTAATGAACACAGTGTTTTGTAACTAAGAAAAGTTAACCATGTCCTTGAGTTGCGATATTCTGCGTGAGAAACATATTTGTGAATGAAATGTAAATCCATTAAGTCAAAACAACTGTAACTCTAAGCAAACATCCTGTAGTGTTTTTCTTAAACATTCAAAACAGTTTCAAAAATTTTCATTATAGGTTTTTTCCTTTTCTGTGTAAGTAATTCATATAAATGTGTCATGCTGTCTATCATTTCATTTGTTTAATAATACTTCTTGTAAGCATAAGATTATATGATAAACAACAAGTTTCCCCCTACTTTTTTGTAGGAAGACATACGTTGCACGTTTTTGAACATTGTGTACTTAGGGTTTTTTTCATTCTTTAGAGGGATCATTATTTAAGAAATTATTATATTAGAGGATCAATTATTATTACTTTAGAGAGATCGTTATTTAACAGTTATTAATAAAGATGCCTCTAAAGAATGAAAAAACCCACGATGTTCATATAGAAAATTGACAAAAAAACGTGCAATATATAATGGTCTTCCAACAAAGAAAGTAGGGTAAGTGTATGTTTGCCATATAATTCAATGCTTACAATAAGTATTATTAAATCCTTTAAGCATTTTAGATTTACCTAAAAATGTTCTTCACGTGTTCTTGACTTTGTACCAACGAGTCAAAAACACTTGTTATAAATTTCGTTTGTTGTCATTCCTATTCTCCGTTTAATGAAGATGTTCATGAAATTTCAAAAACGTGGTACTAAATAAAATTTACAAACACTGGAACACTGAAGGCAAGAAAGATGACACAGGTGTCTCCGTTATAATGAACACACGTGCTCTGAATAAAAAGAAAGTGTGGTAATAATAACTGAAAGAATTATCATAAGGCATCGCAGTAGTCTATACTGCGCCACCCGGGCGGCATAGCAGAATAAAATCCTCCGTTTCCCCTACATGACGAAATTAGAAAAATGTAATTCAAAAGGTACGTTTATTCTCTCTCTCTCTCTCTCTCTCTCTCTCTCTCTCTTGCGGCACGCTAGGTGAGCAGGAGGTGAGCTTTATATCAGTCATACTGGCGAAATTCAAGAAAAAAATATTCGCTTTATATCAGTCATACTGGCGAAATTCAAGAAAACAATATTCTCACTGTACGAGCAGTAGAAGATAACTCGTAATCGCAAGACTCCGGAATAAAAGAGTTTACCTCAAGAACAGTAGTAAAATAACAGAAAGAGTGCAAATAAAAGACAATACCATGTGTACTATACACTGATTGCAGTACTGTGACAGTGTGAAGAACCCCAGAAATCTGACCATGTTTCAGAAGGGAAGACTAACATTGAGTAAACAGCTGATTTATCAAAACGGACAATACATAAAGCAAATTACACTGGACGACAATGCGTTGAAATAAGTATATCAATGGTATTTTTTGAGCCGGGTGGGGGGAAGGTTTAACAACCACTGTGAACAGCTTCATGGGGTGTAAGTAATCGCCCGTCCTAATTTAGGGCCACTGGTTTCAGGGAAGGAAAAGAGACAGTGCCGTAAGACAAACACAACTCCATGCCTCACAGGAATTCGAACCCGAACCCACCTTGGACGAATAGTCAGAAGTCAGCGTTTAGACCACTGAGCCACCGGGGCGGTCAATGGGATTTCTAAGCTGACCTCTGAAATTATAAAATGGTCTAAAAACCGATCACAGGAAATGTCCCCTGAGCTGAGTAATATTGAAATAACCTTTTTGGCAAATTAGAACCGTGTAATAGATGACCAGCAGTTTTTTTCTAACTAAAAATTAACAAGGCATTTCTACATTTTTATGGAAGTTACAATTTTTGAATAACTAGATTTCACTGTCTTGAGAAAAAAATACGCAGAGAATACGGATTTCACAAAAACTGGAAAATAAAAAAAACAACTGGAGAAACCTGCATAGTCAAATCAAAAGCAGAAAAAAAAACATGAGTAAAAAACGCTGAAAAATAATAAAAATGTAGGGCAAATATAAACTCTTTAAATGCATAACACACACAAAAGTATAACTATTGCTGACCACCATGTGAATTCCAACAGTGACAGGTGGATATTACTTATTTAGTGCTGAAAACAGGGATATTGCTTCAATTCTTTTGTGTGTGTTTGAAGGTTTAACGACCACCGTGAACAACTCAATAGGCCACAAGAAGTCGCCCGTCCCTAATTTAGAGTCACTGGCTCCAAGGAAAGGAGAAATCCAGTGCCGTAAAACAAACACAACATCAGTGTTTCACATGGATTCGAACCCGGACCCTTCTCGGACGAATGGTCACAATCCAGCGCTTAGACCATTGCACCCGGTTTCAGTTCTTCACTTGAAGAAAATGGACAAAGAAAGGAATGAATCGAATTCCCTGCTCAAAAGGTTACAACAACGGAAAGAAGATCGGTCTGCATAAAACGTGTGTGTGTATATATGTGTTTTGGGGTTTAGTGACCAGAATGAGGGCTACATAAGCATTCACCCGTCCATAATTTAGGGCTACAGTTCCAGAGAAAGCAGAGAGCCAGTGCCTTATCTGGGATTCGAGCCCGGACCCACTCGGACAAACAGGTCGGAAGCCAGAGCCTTTGACCGCCCGGCCAGCGATGTGTCCACTACAACTATCTTTACATGGATCAATACTAGTCATCTTTAATTAGTAATTTTGGATCTTGACGTTTCATCGCTGAGCAGTTGCTCTGACCTCCGTTTATCTATCTATCTCATTTTATAAGCCAAAAGACAACGTATAGCTGCCCCGGTGGAGCAGTGATCTAAGCGCTGGCTTCTGACCATTCGTCCGAGATGGCTCGGGGTTCGAATCCCGGTGAGGTATGGATGTTGTGTTTGTCTTACGGCACTAGCTCTATCGCTTTCCGGGAACCAGTGACCATAAATTAGGGACGGCCGACTGCTTATAGCATATTGAGTTGCTCACGGTGGCCGTTAAATCTCCAAATAAACAAACTATAAGGTTACTTTAATAGACACATTTTATAGGGATCTGTTTTTGAGTGCCAAATGAGATAATTTTGCATGCGGATTTACTTTTCCTAAAGTCAATCGATCTAATTACGAATGACTGAGTCCTTCCAGCATTAGACATCTACTGGTTGGGAAAACTAAAAAGAAAAAATAGTGGAGATGCTAGCATTTAAGAACTAACACGGCACTAAAATTTATATTTTGACGGCCGAAAATGGACCACAGACAAATACTTAGTAATTACTTTAAGACGCATGTGATCAAGATTGCGCAACAAGATTGTGCATCGCATACGTAAGATATATATATATAAAAAAAAAACAAGATTGCGCATTACGTACGTAAGATATCAGTGCACCTTTACTGGATCGATGTCGGTACAAGAAAGGTCAATTAAATTCTTTTTACTCGTTCTCAGGTTCTGATTTCGAAACCTAAATAAAAGGGACTACACGCGACACTATGAAGAACGAGTACTAAAATAAAACAGCGGAAACGTGGGCGGAGCAAATGAAAATTTGTTCAATTACATTTCTCGTGTCGTCTTTAAGACTCCCCGGATCCCTGCTGAATAAATCTCCTTGTCCAGGTCAACTGCCGGGTCACTAACAAGCCTTGGAATGACGAGCTGGGAATACTTTACAAAAATGAAAAGTTCGGAGTCTGTTGTGCCCTATTAAATGATAGACAGCATCTCGAGGAGCTGTGGAGTGGAGGGTGGGGGAGAGGAGAAACACATCGCATGGGTGGAGATGAATACAGAAAAGAATCGCTCA
Source organism: Macrothele yani (assembly GCA_039090855.1). Taxonomy (NCBI): domain Eukaryota; kingdom Metazoa; phylum Arthropoda; class Arachnida; order Araneae; family Macrothelidae; genus Macrothele; species Macrothele yani. The sequence continues at coordinate 84,857,834 of CM077003.1, read as the reverse complement.
GCGGACCCCGTAACTTTGAACTTCCGTATTTTTCAAGTAGTCCCTCAAATTGCGATGCCAACGGCACATTTAGTCTTCTGGAAGGAAATTATCTTCCGTGTTCCCAATTCGGGGTGTTTCCATTATCCGGATTGTGACAAATGGATTTAACGGTCATCAAAATAATTCGACGGACATGTATCCGAGAGGGAAAAGTATAAAGAATTTGCGCAACTCCGTTGTAAGTTTTTATGACTTTCTCTTCTAAATTCTTACATCATGTTAGATGATGCTCCTATTCAGCTATTTAATCTCAACGAATTGGAATAAAACACATTGGATTATTTTTAATCGCTTGTCTCAGCTGTCTGTAATTAATGTGTTTCTCTGATCAGGTATATACCATCGGACAGCAATTGCAGCTTCTACTAGGAAAAACAGGAAAATGTTCTTTATTTTTGATTGAATCTTTTTGCAATAAACGCGTCTAATATGTACCGGAATCTCCACTCAGAAAAAGTACTTCGGGTGCATTCATGAGAAATCAAAATAAGAAAGAAAAAGAAGAAAAAAACGACTTTTTTCTTTCAAATAGGGAAAATATTCATCGTCATTTAGTCAATCCTGACTCTTGCTGTAAAAGAATTACTGAACAGGAATTCAGCAAACGTCCTTTTGTTCCTTAAAGCAGCCTTTCTCATTACTTCAATCAGAATATATCACTCGAAAATAACTTGTACTATTTCCGTCTGTTGCTAAATGTCAAAATACAGGACTGGTATAATTGTTCGTGCGAAACAAGGGAACAGAATTTCTGTAGTAGTGATTCAACATAGAAAATAATGATCAAAAGAAGCACAAATCAAATTCTTTATTTTTTTGTTTATTTTTTTTTTGTTTATTGGAGGTTTAACAACCACCGTGAGCAATTCAATGGGCTATATGCAGTCGTCCGTCCCTAATTTAGGGTCACTGGTTCCTGGAAAAGGAGAGAGCCAGTGCCGTAAGACAAACACAACATCCATACCTCACGGGATTCGCACCCGGACCACTCTCGGACGAATCATCAGAAGCCATCGTTTAGACCACTGCACCACCGGGACGGCCAAGTCGAATTTGTAGTAAACAATGGAATTTTCGCACCACCAGTAGTTTTTCCCTGTTGGTTATATAGTTCATCCACAAATTGGGGAGTTGCGTTTCTACGTTAGAGCTCTTATCTCGTGACAGCTCTAAGTCTAAACTTAGCTTTTGGGCCATTTCGTTTAAGAAAATTGGGTAGCTTTAAGATTTCCTTACTGGCCACTAAATTAAAAAAAGGAGAAACTAGGTGCCACGATTTCAGAGCATAGATCCGAAATATAAACTGATGACTAAAGATTTAGAAACTGAATTATTCAGGCTTATTTCCCAGAACGGAATTTTTCTCTGAATTCGTTAAGCGAATGTCTTTGAGTATGTAAAAAAAAAAAAAGGTGTAAAAATCGTAATAATATACCAAAACTAAATAACACATCTTAACAGTCGGAGCCAGTCGCTATATGCAATATTACGATCGTGTGCACCTTCTCTGCGTAGCATTGAAGGGCTCAGTAATAGGTGCCCGCGAACTGAGGCGCCTGCTGTAGTGAAATCACCTCAACGAATATATTCGTTGTTTAAGAAGTGAGCCAAACATGGCTGGAACGAGCGATCTTGCACATCAGAAATATTTGTTTCCTCCCCCACCTCTCTTTTTTATTCAATTGATCATTTAGATGGACTGACACTAATTCTTTCTGACTGACTACCTGCAAAAAATGGTTATAACAATGGCGACAAACCTAAAAAAGGAGAGAGATGTTTAAATCACTTGTTTCTACCCAATGGTATGACGCTCATGTCTGGCGGAGTACTCATTACCCATCATGCCTTGGGTCATGCAACAGAGAGTAAAGGGCTAGAAGTGAGCGATTATCACAAGTTTACGATCGGTACTGTTGAGATGAGAGAGGGGATTAGGAATTGTTTTGCCGTAGCTTTTGTTAAATTCGGTCGGTGTGTCAACCTTCCTGTCTGGGGAGCGCAGAAAATTCTGGGCAACATTTGATTCAGGCATACATCGTCCACTTAAAGGGTTAAGGAAAAACGATAATTTCGGACCCATCTTCATTGCTCAGCGCGACATGTGTTATAGAATGCAGACAACTGCTCGCTTTTACGGCTAGCGAGAGTACTCTTATCCCCCACTTTGAGAAATATCATCGGAGACCGCTACAAAGAGCGCCATTAATGTTAATAGTACGGATAAGTACGGCAAAAATGCAATTTTTCATTTTTGTGACGATAGATCAATGACGCCTACTACAAACTAGATCTTTAAACATAGCATTATGGAGTCGTAGCCACTGCGTTCGCACCACCATCGCTGCCCATTTGTATCTTTTGCTATTAGATAAATAGCTCGACAATTTAATCGATTCACTCCACTGTTACTACGCACATCTTGTTCTTGGAAATTATTTAGTTTAGGAGCACACAGCATTTTATTTAATGTTCTTACTTTATCAAAGTATCCATATTATTCACATCAAGTAGATACTCACTGAACCACTCGGTACCTGCACGATGCCTTAGGAAAGAGAGTGAACCTCAGCTAGCGTTCCAATGCGGCAAACAGACGACGGTTGACTGAATTTTTGATGACGTCCCATCTTCTTTACTACTCACAAAAGTTGTGAAAACCATCCACGAAAAAGTAAATATTTACTACCTAATAATGTTTCACTCTGCAGTATGTCCCAAGGCGTCCTGCCGTTCAAAGACAGGATCATCAATTGCTTGTTCCTGGATGATTAAGTCAATATAGTGAATATAAATATACGATGACATCGCTCTGTCCACGTTCTTTTATAAACAACGAATAGCAACTGAAAAATTGTTCATCCGACACCGCTTGGATCCAACCCCAGATCTCTCGATAACTAGCCGAGTGCGTTCGCTTTACGCTACGGTGCCAACAACTTATTTTATTTATAATTGATTAAATCAATTTTTGTCATGAGCAATTTTGCTGTCTCTGACAGATATGGAGATGGCGGTGATTTTAGTTTCGGCTGCTGATATGTCATCTTTAGATAACTGCTTTCAATGAAAATACGTATATACACTTATATGATAAAAGATCTATCTATGTCACCTGATCCATCTACGATAATCAACAGTAAGACATAGTTTGCAGGCACCGAACTTCAACAGTTCATCATTTGTTCTGAAGAATAACGTCCAGGAGCAGACGAGCCATTTGTACTCCAGGTGCAAATGATCCAACTTCTCCGGGGTAAGTGGTGATTTGTATTATCATCTGTTAAATTCGTAACTTTTGAAGGCGGTTACTAGTTCGTTGGTGGTTACGGGTAATTTGGTTACGTTTGTGGGCGGTTAATAGTTCGTTGCTGGTTAAGGGTAATATCACGCGTTTAAAGGATTTGGCGCGAAGGCTGTATTATTGACCGTCTGTGAAACATTTTGACAAATACGATAGCTGCTAAAAAGAAACCAAATTTCATAATTGAGCTCATTTTGTTCGTCAGTATAGCTTCTTTAACAAAAAGGAAATTTATGGTTATTCCACGATCATTTTTGGCCAACAAAAATCTCTTTAGCTCATAATATTTCACATGTATTTTATGTTGTTACTTTAAACCGAATCGCAACTCCGCGCTGTACTGGTTTGTTCCATGTATGATAAACCACACTAGCATGAAATATGATAAACTCCATCATTAAATGTCATCAAGGCGGTCGGAGAAAGTAATTTTGTTGAGCCTTGATGACATTTTGAAATGAAATCTTGCTACCCTTGGCTATGTTGAACCAAATGTCTAAAAATGAAATCTTGCGACCCTTGGCTATGTTGAACCAAATGTCTAAAAATGAAAGAAAGCAACATTCTCCCTTCCTAGAGGAATTCTAGATGTGAGTGTACATGCGTCTTTAGGCTTCCTAATTTTTTTTCTGGTTTTAACGACAACAATAAGCATCTAAGGCCATCGGGGATTGTATGCTTTTTATTTAGAGTCACTTATTACAGGAAAGAGACACAACCAGTCTCGGTAGAAAAACACTCTCTCCATGACTCATATGCGACTTCAACTCAAAGCCAACTCGGATTTTTTTTTCTGATTCCGCGCCTCTGACTATAATTAGGCCAGTGGAGTGTCTCCAATTTTCTGACAGTAGTGTCTATAATTGGCAGACTGCATTCTCCGTGTACAGCATAACCTTTAAGAAATTAAAATTTATCTCTAATACCTTCCTCATGTGATGCGCCTGCCCCGCAGGACGAACATGAGATAAAGGTAGATAATAGTGAGAGCACATGCCAGTGTAGTATAATGGATAACACTCGGAGCTCCGGAGCCGAGAGTTGTGGGTTCGAATCAAGCCCATTGCATAAAAATGATGGAGAAATTTTTTCTTCGTCATATTGGCCCCCGAACTTCCAGTATCACCCGGCTGTTAGATTTCTCGCAATGGTGTGATGTTCTTTCCACACCGCGAGACAGGAAAAATGAGAATCCCTTCTTCAATGCTTCGAAAAAAAACAAATAAATAAATAAATCAGTGTGATGTTACGTTCCACACACCAAATTGTCTGCGATTTCTCAACTGCATATTCTTCATTAGATGACTGCCTACAGCGACACATAGTCCCGATTGACCCGCGAGCGAGTGCACATGTCCGCACACCCTGTGGTGGCACTGCAAGCACGAACCGGCATCCTTATAAACGGGCATGCAGTCGATGCCCCATGAAAGCGAAAACCTTCGGCCAACGCATGCAAAAGTACAGAGTGACAAGAATACCGGGTAGATGCCAGAGACGTCAATTTACGCAACGTACGGACTTTGAGAGAGGCCTGATCATTGGGCTGAAAACCGCATAGTGGTTGGCGCGCCGTATAGTCCGCCACGTGGATCGTTCGGACCATACCGTCCAACTGTGTTTGGAGCAGTGGACACGTGACGGCACTGCCACACGGCGGGGCGGCTCCGGACGGATTAGGAGGACCACCGGTAGAGGGGATCGACGGATCGTGCGCAAGGCACGAACGGATCCCACTGGGACCCGGTTCACTATACAGGCAAACCTAGCGGCTCCTGTGTGCCGACGAACCATTTCCTGACGCCTCGCTGAAGCGAATCTGCGATCCAAGCGCCCCTTACGTGTACTGCCATTAACACCGGAACATCGCCGGCTCCGTGTGCAGTAGTGCCCGGCCAGAGCGACGTGAAACGCCACAGACTGGTGACTTGTGGTGTTTAGCGAAGACTGCCGCTTCGTTTTGGGGACAGATGATCATCGTGTGGAGGTCCCTCTGCCAACGGCACAATTCCAACCTCGCTATCGAGCGCCACACCTCCCGCACTGCAAGCATTATGGTCTGAGGAGCCATTGCCTACGATATCGGATCAGCTCTAGTATTGGTACGTGGATCATTGACGCTCCAGCGGTGTGTGGACGAGATCCTACGTCCTCATGTGCTCCCATTCCTGCCCAGGATTCCAGGTGCGCTATACCAGCAGAATAATACCCGCCCGCACACGGCTCAGGTTGCCCAGGACTGCCTACGTCACGTCCAGACACATCTATGACCTGCTGGCTCCCGGACATGTCCCCTATCGAGCATGTGTGGAACCAGTTGAAACGCCGGCGGCAGCCGTGCCGCACTATCCGGGATTTGGAGCACACAGTCCAAAACATGTGGGACAGTCTGCCGCAGGACAGCATCAGGCGTCTGTTCGCCTCCATGCCAGACCGTATTACAGCATGTATCGCCGCACGAGGGGTGCCATGCGCTATTTAAGATGACCGGACTGCGTGCCATAGATCCCTCTGTAATTGTCCTGCAGCTCTGTTTTTGCCTTTATATATACCATTCATCTGTATCATTATGTTCATAAAATATCAGTTCAATCCGATGCTTACTTCTTGGTGCGCAAATTTCATTGTCCGTGAGTGTATATACCAGGTCGTTAGGAAAATAATGACTCACTTGGAGGGAAAAAATGAAAGAGACATACCTCATAGCACACAACTTCGTTTTATTCGAAATAGGCGCCTTTAGCAGCTACACACACTTCTGCCAGAGAGTGACGTCATGACAAGTGCTTCAATGCCAGTCCGGAAGAACTCTAACTCCATGGATGCAAGAAAGTCCCGAAATGGAATTTCGGCCTCCTCTCGTTTTTCTGAAGGTCCTGTCTTTGAGGTAATTGCTAAAATGCATGAACAGGTGGAAATCGGTAGGTGCCATGTCAGGCGAGTAGGCTGGATGTGGGACGATTTCGAACCTCAGTTTGTGAAGTTTCTGTTTTGTCATTTGTGGCGCGTGTGGTCTCGCGTTATCATGGAGGTAGATAGTACTCTTCCTGTTCACCAAAGATGGCTGTTTGAAATATAGCTTCTGGTACATTCGGCCAATTTCTTCACAGTATGTGACAAAGGTGATGCTTCCACCATCATTCAAAACCCTGTAGTGTATGACACCGTGAACAGTCCACCACGCTGTCAACAAGGCCTTCTTTGGCGTCAACCTCGGTTTAAGATGTTGTTTCGATGGTTCACCAAGGTTTATATACACACAATCAATATTCAGATCACTTGCGGTTGTCGTATAGCACCCACTTTTCATCACAGGTTACATGCGATGAAGTAGGGGCTCCCTTTCCTTGTGAAACAGAAAATAATTAATACAGACATTTGACGTGGACCAGCAACATCAAACAGAGGTCATCGCTCTTTCCACGTTTATAAGTGAGTTACGGGAAAATTCTCATTGGGAATCGAACCTTTTTTTAATCGAACCTTGGGTTCGATTTCCGATGGTGGCCAATGAGAATTTTTCTGTGACTCACTTAAAAAACGTGGAAAGAGCGATGACCTCTGTTTGATGTTCCTGGTCCACGTCAACTGTCTGTATTAATTATTCATTCGCCTTCTAATTATTTGTTCAGTTGCTGCTTACCATCTTTGGTGAATCCCCAGCATTGTGCGGGGCTCAAAGAAGCAATCTGCCAATTGGCTTGGCAGTTAGTGTGTGTGAGTCTGGAGGAACTCGAGGCCGCTGAAGTGCAATGGAAGCATATCCGGCGCGTAACTGGAAGACCCTGGGTTCGACTCCCGGTGGCGACCAATGAGAATTTTTCCGTGACTGACTTATAAACGTGGAAAGAGCGATGACCTCTGTTTGATGAAACAAAAGGTTACTGCCCATTCCAAAGCGTTGTTGTTTGGCAACTCCTGACAAAGGGTACGGCACGTAGTAAGGCTGCTAAGACAGGAGCTGAGTTTCCAGTGTGAGACGAGCCATGCTTGTTAGGCACACGATTGTTAACAGAAGAATGCGATAATTATAACTGGATACTGGATTGAGCAAAGTGTTGCTGTGATGTGATTCGAAGCCAACAAATATTTTCTGGCTAAGCGTGCTCAACTTGGATGAAGTGCATTGACAAAAAATTAAGTGGATTATATGAAAGTCAGGTTGACTCATTTTGTACCCTTTGACATCAGCTTGAAAGGGCATGGCATGCATAATTACGTTTTTCAGTTTCAACGGACGGAAAGTCATCCGAGTTCTACCGTGAAGCCGATTCACTAAGTTAAAGTGAAACCTTTCGAGAGTTCAGCTTTTAGTGTTTTGCAGTTAAGTAAAGTTAACATAAAATATATAAAATAACAACTCGATTTAATCGTAAACATATGCACTATAAAAGCGTTTTATTAGAGAGCAAAATGGGACATAACTTGGGCTGAGGGATCATATCATATCATATCATATGAAGAGGATTTTAGGAAGGGAGTGTCTGACCGCAGGCCTTAAACAATTCTTACAAATAGGAAGCTAGGAGATTTGAGCCACAGTGCCTGATAGGAAAGTGACACGGAAGCGAAGTAGAAAGTAGGAGGAAGACGCCCTTATTTATTACCGGGGGCCAGTACCCCGGGAACGACGGCTTAATGTGCCCATCCGACGCACGGCGGATATTTAGTGGGTCGAGCGTTCGTACCTGCCTGGGATCGAACCCGAGGTCTCCTCCATGTCAGTCACGAACGTTGACCACTAGGCCACCTTGGGCTGAGGGACATTAATCAACGTAATTAATCTCGCAAAACTTCGTCAACACTAAGAGTAACATCTGAATGTAGTGAACAAAGATAGTTAAACTATTCAATCATTATATGTTTGATGTTCCTGGTCCACGTTAAATGTCTGTATTAATTATAAACGTGGAAAGAGCGAAGATCGTTGTTTGATATATTCAATCATTGCTCTCCATTTTTTGTTCCTTAAAAGGAATTTAAATCTCTTCGTCTTCAAAACGAATTGCTCACTTCCCGTTGAGACTAGGAGCTAACCCAGACATTTTAATAGCCTCAAAATACTGGGGTAAAATTTCTGTTCACAGTCAACAAGACTTGCAATAAATTCTCAAGGATAAATTTTTCTGGTGTCTGTTTCTGTTCCGTTTCTCATACCACAAAGGTATTTAGACTTTTCTGTTCTACAAACCACAGATTTCTAAAGCAAAGCTCTAAATGATACAGCAAATGAACTCTGTCCAACTATACTTTACAGCCCCAGCTGAACAGAGCCCGCTGTGTTCTAGTACGAGTAGAGAGAGAAATAAAGAAAAGTGATAAGTGAACACATATGAAAAGTGTAATGATCAGTTAAAAAATGTTGAAAGTGTAAAACTTAATGGATATTGAAATTCGGGTGTAGTAACTACAGCTTATCTGATTATTCTTACAAAGATGCCCAAAATGGGTGCAATTATGTCAAAGGAAAGCGCGTATTTTGAAATGACTGTATAAAAATAATCAAAATAATACCATAGGGGAAATATTTCGCGGGGTTCGGACCAGTAGGACCATTCCGTGCATACATATTATTTTTTTATTGCGATTCTGAATATACTTCAGAATTTTTATTTTAGGAATAACAACGAAGCAGCTGGTGAAATTGTTTCGAAATATTGAAACGACATGCCAAAAAAATGTCAGTTTTTTATGTTTTAAAAAGTCCTGTTTCGTTACAGCCAAACAGACTGTCTAACAGAGATGCAGCAGCACTTCTATTATAGATGGGAATACCTTGTCGTGATATTTTACGAGATGTTTTCAAAAGTTAAAATTTAAACAATTTATACATTTCTATATTAATTTTCTTAGATATTTCAGAAATTTCGAGGTACTGTAAATACAGTGGAATTCCGGTTATACGTTTTTACGTTTTTCTATGGGATGGCCTTAAAAACCGTATTGCCGTCCCGGTAGAGCAGTGGTCCAAGCGCTGGCTTCTGACCATTCATCCGAAATGGGTTCAGGTTCGAATCCCGGTAAAGCATGGATGTTGTGTTTGTTTTACGACCCTGGCTCTTTCTCTTCTCTGAAACCATTGGCGCAGTGGTCTAATCGCTGGCTTCTGATCACTCGTCCGAGATGGACCTGGGTTCGAATCCAAGAGAGGCATGGATGTAGTGCCTGTCTTACGGCACTGGTTCTCTCCCTTCCCCGGAACCAGTGGCTCTAAATTAGGGACGGGGAAATTACTTCTAGCCCATTGAGTTGCTCATGGTTGTCGTTAAATCTAAAACAAACAAAAATAATTAAAAATGTATAAAATAAATTTCAAAATGTTAAACGCTATATTGTAAGATAGTATTTAACATTTTGAATAATGAAAGGCGGGAGGGGGACCTTTAATTCTAGATTAGACTGATTTATAAAAAAAAGTACATAGATACTTTGCTTACTACCTTAATTAAACCCATGCCTATTTTGACTGTTGCATTATTTTTTTATTCTAATTTCATTACAAAAACTAGGTTACAAAATTCTGCACGATCTCGTTTTCGATATATGAAAAAATCTATACCTTTGAAATACTAAGTAGTAAATTCGAATAAAATTTTGTTTTATATTCAATACCCTTATTACACATTCTTTTCTTATTAGCATCGCTCGTTTCAAAGCAGTATGTCCACTGGCTGATTTAGCATCTGTGCCGAATAAAATATTCACTAATCTTTGCTTATTTCAAATTCTCTTGAATTCAGAGAAAAAAGAGAACTATATATGTTATATAGTAAATCTTTAGTTGTGCCATCTACTTCGTGGTGGAGAAAAAAAGAAAAAAAAAGAAAAAAAAGAAAGAAAGAAAGAAAGGAAGAAAAAGTAAGAAAAGGAAAGAAAAAAAGAAAGAAAGAAAGAAAGAAAGAAAGAAAGAAAAAGAACAAATGTTGTCTCCATTCTCTTAAAGCTGTAGTGTACCGAGTTACTTATAAAAGAAAAGAACTGTGCATCTTTGATAATCTGATATTCAAAATTCGACGTAAAATCCGGAAAAGCGTATAAATGAATTACGTATAACTGAATCGACAAAGCGATAGGAACGAAAGTAAAATATTGGGGCTAGCATAGAATTACGCATAAAAAAGAAAAACGTATAACTGGAAAACGCATAACTGAGGTTCTATTGCATGTTGCTCATTATATTTTCACGAAAAGCACTTTTTTAGAGAGATAGGGCGTCAAATAATAAGAAAATCCGTGCATTAATAATGCGATAGTCGATGTTGATTGGGGTCAGAACAAAAACTGGATGTTCTACAAAAAAATTTGTACACGCGAAACCAATATACGATGTCAATAATCCCTCCCAGACTGGAGAATCAAGAAACTGAAAGACAGACATACAGTGTTAAAAACGTAAGAACTTTCTAACATTCTAGTTAATTGCAGTACAGTGTTTTAGAAATTGGGTATGTTTTCTTCCACGGACATTTCTTTCGAGGAAGTAATGGACTGAAAGAGACTTGTGGATTTCACTTTTTCTGATCGGCTTCTCGCTACACTAATAATAACAAAAAGAGAAAAATAAAGCCTCGGGGTTGCTTTTGTAGATGCTGAGAAAACACCAAGGCTGCTTCTACAGATGTCGAAAAGTCTATCTCAAATTTCTCATTTAAGTGTTGAGTAAAATGTGTTAACGTATAGTATAAAAATTACTATGGAGCACAAAAAAAGCTTGTGTTCATGTCACTTATTGCTGAATTTTTCTTTCAAATTTCACTCATATTCTTGTAAAATTGGCTAGCTAAAAAAAAACTGATATGCGATAGTATATACGTATGGACTCAGAAATAGAACGACTAAATTCACTTCAATTATAAAGACGGAAAGACTTGGTGAAGATTCACGGGGAAGAAATGAAACTGCCGAAATTGAATTTCCTTATAACCGCGCTTGGTATGAAGTAATTAATAGTTGAATATGAAATAAAATTTTCGTAAAGCAAATCAGCTTCTGCAGTTCGTGGAATTTAAGATCTCGCAGCAGAACGCTTAAAATGTAAATAGTAAATAAATAAATAAAACATGAATACAATTAGGCCTTAGGGGATTTCAAAAGACACGGAACATTTAATTGGGGTAACAAAAATACAGAATTGTGTACAAATTGTTTACAATAGCTAATTTTTTTTCATCACTTTTGGTAGAAAAATGCACAGAAACTGTTACCAGTTGAGAAAATGATTGTTAAAAGGAAAATAAAAGATATCCGTAAATAGAGCAATAAAATTTTTATATAGTATAATTGATAATTCTTAGTATTTCTGCTATTATTAGTATCATTATCCTATGTTAAATACCCATATATTTTTTACTCGAAAAAAATGTGAAAAACGAAAGAAACATCTACATGATCAGTCGAAAAAAGGGAGTGTATTAAGTTAGGTTTTGCATAAAACATTCAAAATATCTTGCAGATCAAAAAACAGAATAATAACGCTTAAAAATTGGAAAGTAGGGTGAGGTTATTACACACGCACAGCAGTATTTTATTTAACAGCGATAAATATGCAAAACAATATTTAGCCAATAGAAAACTTTCAGTATTTTACTCTTGTTTAAAGACGGATTTATTTATTAACAGATTTTATGGCGCGACGACAAGCAGTCTTGAAAAAGCGCCACAATACACACAAGATCAGTTTGAAAAAAAAACACGAATCAACAAGTAAATTTTCCAATAGAAAGTTGATTGCATACGTTTGACGTCAGTGATTTTGTGTAACTCTATTTCTAGCTGTTACTACAGTGTGTATTGAGACTATGATGCACACTGCAAAATAAAACACATTTTACGTTATTCACCTAATTCAAGATTTTGGGACATGGTGCAACGTGTTTACCTCCAGTTTGAGGCGGAGGGAGACGAAGTAATGAATTTTACAAAGATGAATCGTTCGAAAAGATAATGAATCACTCGTGATGAAATGCAGGGTATCTTGTTTCAAGTGGACTTTTGGAAATCAGATTGCAAAGAAGATGCCTGTGTGTACACGTGCGTGTGTGAGAGACATCTACAAAAAGTAAGTTGATAACATTAGTGATGAACCATCATCAAAATTAAACCAATGAATAAAACTAGCTTGACAGAAAACAAACAGATCTCGCGACTCAAATGTGGATTAACTTCATGTATCTGGTACATCACAGACACAAAAATGTCAGCGTTTTCCATTAACACCGTTGTTATGGAAAAATCAAGGTATCACTTAAAACGAAAAGCACCTACAAAATTTGTTTATTAGAAAACTCGAAGCTGAACAAACAGGAAAGCTCTTTACTTTTCTAGACATGCACTGGCATATCACTGATATCCGGAAACTCCACTATTGTTATTGAATTAAGTCCTACTCAAGCAACACGTCACAGACCCAACTATAAATATACTCGTACGACTATTATATGATAATACAGTACGACTGTAGATGCAAGTTGCCTCGATCGACAATGTTCCAGCGCGAATTGATTATAAGGTACCAAGTAAGCAGTCGCTCCTTACGTGACTTTCGGTGGCATTGAAGATTCCTAAGTCGATAGTTGGTGATGTGATATGAAAATCGAAGCGGACTGGGACTGAATGTGTCAAGGAACGATCCGGTAAACCTATAAAGCTACTACAATATGACAGGAATGCTCTGCTGCAAAGGCCTGTCTGTTCAGAGCGTAAATCAGCATTGTCTGAAATCACGAAAACCCTATGTGAGATTATCAGGACTGATATTAGCACCAGTACAATGCACATGACGCTGCACGACATGGGCTTACACTGTCGAGTAGCCATCCATAAGTCGCTAATCACTTCGACTTATGCCACACACCGATTAGTGGGGTATAAGGGACGCCGATCTTGGATTGTAGACCTGTGGAAAACGGTGCTTTGAACTGACAAGTCTCGACACATGCAGGGAGAAAGGTGCATTCCATCCCTACAAAAAAAGTGGTGGTGGCTGCGTGATGGTATTGCGCAGTTTTGGTGGTTCGGCTTAGGTGTTATTAACCATTTTGCAGAAAGCCATGAATGCTGAGCTTTACCTGGGCTTCCTGGAGTATCCTAGCCGTCGTGGTAGTACTTTGGGAAAAGCACATACCTCTGTCAGCAGGACAACGCACCTATCATACTGGTCGCGTTGTTACAGATTAGTTTGAGGACACGATAGCGGAAAAGTTGAACTGGCCAGCCCAGATTCCTGTTCTGAACCTTATATAGAATCTCTGGGACAAATTAAGTCATCGGGTGCGTGGAAAAACAGATTGTCCAAGGAACAACGATGAATTGGTCAATGCTTCGAAGGTCGAATAGCGGATCATATCGGCGGACATTTACAAACCACTGGTGGGAGAGTATTCCACGAAGAATAAAGCCTGTCATAAGAGCCAAAGATTTCCCCTGTGAGAGGCATGTGTTCGTTTATCGTAAGCCCTGTTCAGGTTCGACGTTTAAGCCTAATTTCAGCTCGTTGCAGAAAATGTATAGCAAAGGAATAGTTGAGAAGGCTGCAGTTTTAATTAATTTATTACTTGCTTAAACTTATAGTGCAGATTGTCCTAGAACTATCTTACTAAATTGAATCTCTCAGTTCTCTCGTCACTGATTCTGTTTCCTAATTATTCGCACTTCTGTATTTACTCTAATTCTATGTAACTTTCCATTCTGTTCCACCGCCGTTGTCCGGAGACCTGAAAAAGTGTTCCTTCTCATATAATCACCTCGCGATCTCTCTCCTCAACTTCCTTCTTAGACTATGTGCTTGTCCGAGCCTTTCTCCTTAGCTCAAAGGGGAGATTGTCTCTCCGACGACCCCTGAACAATAAACTAATTCAGCCATCTCGATGCGCTTTTTGGATCACAATGTACATCATTGCAGCGTAGGCTAATAAACGATAAAATAATAAAAAATACAGTTAACGTTTTCTGAACAAGCTCTTCAATACAACAAACGATTGCCTGGGAACATTCTTTTACAACTCTAGCTGATTACCCTTGTCGCCGTTAGGCGTCCTGATACCCATCGAAGATATTTGAACGCCACGGCGTAAGTGAGCATCGTTGCCGAACAAATTTGTTCCTGAAATGGTTACTGTTTATCCTCAAGCAGATGGGCACCTCCGATAGGATAACACACCAGCTCGCTAGTCACGTATAGTCTCCGTATTGTTTATCGACGAGTTTTTCATGCATCAGTATCCTGCGCATTCCCCAGATTTAAACCCTATCGAGCACTTCTGGGATGTTCACTGCCAGACTGTGCCCCGGTCTAGTCTGCAGCAACTGTGTAACTCAATCATTTTCGTATGGTGCGAAGTTTCTGCACGAGGCTTCTACACTCTTCCACATTTTACAGTACGTTGCACCAAAAAGTGGTGCTGCACCACTTTTTGGTGCAAAAGTAAACCATTATATGATGCGCAAAAGATACATAAACATAATGCAATGGGTGCGACTTGGCATCGTTCAGGTTGAATACCATATACCGTGGCGCATAATTGCATCACGTTTTTGTGTATTTCATGCTTCACACAATGGCTTCTCTTTTCCCCAAAAGTGGTGCAGCTGGTGTAGCACCACTTTTTGGCGCAATCTACTACACAATTTTTAACAGTGATAGTATCTGGTATTTTCTACTCCCGTATGAATTCGGGCTGTTCAGTACGCTAAAATTGGTGCAATACACTACTAGGTGGATGTATCTAATAAAAGTGTATATCAGTGCATATCGGCGCATCTTAGCAAAGAAACTGTTATAAAAAACTGGGAAGATGGGAAATCTTGGTCGCAGCTGCAACACTCCTTTGATAAAAGAGAAAAAGAATTTTCCCAATGGGGCGCTTTCGGTCGAACATACTGTTTCAACTACCAGTGCACATGTTCTTTTCCCGGAGGAAAATTTTCAGCAGAAAATTCAAAGCACGTATCGCTAATATTCACCATATTCATAGATTTCCAGTGTAAAACCATTTTTGTAGTACCAGAAGTGTAGTACCACTTGTAGTACCAGAAGTTTTGTGAAAATATTCTGGTACTACAAGTGGTACTACATATAACATGAAACATTACAGTGGAAATTTTTCAGTAAAAGTTCTGAATATGGCAAATCCTTATTGTGGTAACTAACAGCTTTCTGGAGAATAAATAATTTTCGCAGTTCTATTTGTAGGAAAGGAGATATCGTTCCAAACACAAATACATATTTAAATATCTTAGCAGAAAACTTTCGCTTAAAGGAAAACTGGAAATTGAGTGGATAACTTAGCCTATGCGATTAGTTACCCGCTGTAATGTGAGCTCTTTACATCTCAACACCCAGTAGCATAGGCGGTGTATCAAATACATACAAATTAAGTGTTACAGAAAAATTATGCGCCTGAAGAGTCAGAAAGAGGGTGATAATATTCATCATCGTTACAGAAAAATAATGTCAAATGAATTTTTCCGACTGACCACTGGGAAATGAGATGTGCAAAGCAGGAATAAATGGAAGAGTAAGCCAGCTAACGGGGAAAAAAGTAGAAAAATAAGAAAAAAACTGGGGAAATACTTGAAAATCGTTGGTCGTTGGTACAGCTTGCCAGCGGAAATGTAGTTTTTTAAATCGTATTGTTAGAAGCGGAGTTAACGTTGCAAATGCAAATATGGATTTATCCCATCTCACAATGATATAGGTTTATTCCACCTAGGAAAAGAACCCCCCCCCCCCCCCAAAAAAAAATTTGCAAATGGACGATGTCATCGCTCTTTCCACGATATTTTTAAACAACGCATAGCGACTGAAAATTTGTATTCCGGCACCGCTGGGATCGAACCCCAGAACTCTCGATAACTAGTCGAGTGCGTTCGAATTTACGCTACGGCGCCAACAATTCTCAGCGCCATGCGTGGTTTTATCAGTCAGCATCTGACTACACGAATACGTATTGATGGTCTCAGCAACTAAGATGTCGTCATCTGGTGGCATTTAACGCAACAGCTATTTAATTGTAGCTGATAAATTCAAAGGGCGATAGAAATGGTTAATATATGTCAAATACGTGGAGATAATGTACATGGACGATGTCATCGCTCGTGGAGATAATGTAAATGGACGATGTCATCGGAAAGAGCGATGACATCGTCCATTTACATTATCTCCACGTATTTGATACATATTAACCATTTCTATCGCCCTTTGAATTTATCAGCTACAATTAAATAGCTGTTGCGTTAAATGCCACCAGATGACGACATCTCAGTTGCTGAGACCATCAATACGTATTCGTGTAGTCAGATGCTGACTGATAAAACCACGCATGGCGCTGAGAATTGTTGGCGCCGTAGCGTAAATTCGAACGCACTCGACTAGTTATCGAGAGTTCTGGGGTTCGATCCCAGCGGTGCCGGAATACAATTTTTCAGTAGCTATGCGTTGTTTAAAAATAACGGGGAAAGAGCGATGACATCGTCCATTTACATTATCTCCACGTATTTGATATATATTAAAAACTATGCATTGTGCAAAACAGAGAAGGCATGGACAGTTGATGATGGTTCCAGGTATCATCCACATCATTATGAATTCCTTCAATATTTCGATACTACTTTTAGAAGTGAAGATAGGGTGGGAAATGTTAAAGTATATACTCAAGCCACCTACGGGAGAAATTGAGCTTCTGAGGTCTTTAAAAAAATACTAGAGGCATCACTCAAATGGTCCCAGTTATCTTTTATTTATTTATTTATTTATTTTTTTGATTGAAGGTTTAACGACCACCTTGAGCAACTCAATGGGCTACAAGCAGTCGCACGTCCCTAATTTAAGGCCACTGGTTCCAGGGAAAGGAGAGAGCCAGAGCCGTAAGACAAACACAACATCCATGCCTCACCGGGATTTGAACCCGGACCACTTTCCGACGAATGATCAGAAGCCATCGCTTGGACCACTGCACCACCGGGACGGCGTCCCAGTTATCAAACGCAAAAACTGATTTTTCGAATCCAATTCCGAGATTCTGACAACCTTGTCTAGAGACAAAAGAGAACGCAGCGATACAGCAAGTTCCCACTTGGTCTAAAAAAGAAGAGCGAAGAGATTATTACTTCTGACCGGCAGGAGCAGTCAAGAGCATGATCTCTTTACACAGTAACTGCACTCATCAGTACAATTCAATTCGCTTATTTTGTGAATGACGTTCATTACAGAACTGTGATAAATTTTATCATAATAATATTCGATACGAAAATGAAACACATTTCACGGCTGTACTCTACCAAAGAAAACAAGCAATTAAAGAAAGCGACGTATTTTGCGAAATCAACCCTAAAAAATACGCCTGTGAGAAAAAGTTATTGGCACTTTAGCTTTATGTTAATTGATCTATCTTTACTGAACGTCAGGAGTTGTTACAATAGAAAAGAAAATATTAGAATCTTCTGAGACTAGATTTTGCGTACCGCAAAAATATTTGGTGGCGATACTACTTTCGTTTCCAAATTACGTAAGTGCACTTGAATCGAGTTTCATTAAGAAACTTAAAGTGTCTTTGGCTTACACGTTTGTAATCTCACGCGGATTTTGATTTTAAAATCTCAGAAAAATTCATGACTTATGATATCTCCCCTTTACGTAAATAAATAAAATTCGAATTTCCAAGATTTTGTCTCTAATCGTGGGCAATTTTCATTACAAACATGAACGGTATTTTTCCCTGAAACAGTTTTTCTTTATAATTCAAGCCAGATAATTTTAATTTTCTATAAGTTAAATATCTCAGTTGTTTTCACCTCGATGAACCTCCACCTCAACCAAAGGAATTATGAAGCCATGTTCAATAAAACATAATAAAGAGGAAGTAGATTAGATTTATGAGAGATAACGAGATAACGCTAAAAAAGCTGCTAACGAAAAATGTGGACATTATTCGAAATTCTTATCGGCAACTTCATTTCTTACGTGCGGTTTGACGTCTAAACGCAAACATATTCCGAGCCCAAATATTTGCAAATTAAAACTTTCGTGAAAACAGGAGTACAAAAACTTAGCGTAAACAGTTATCAAATAATATGCATTGTTTAAAAGCATATCATTACTTTCTATTCTGAAGAACCCAGCAGCCGTAGATACTTTGGTATTTCTGAAGTATCTATGTCTTCTGGGTTTTATTATAACAGAGCAATCGCTATATTTCGAAAGGGGAAAAACAACTTACGGGAAACGATTTTTTACATCATTTTGGTTACGCTTTAAATATGAAACACAGTGTACTGCGATCAAATTTAGAACAGTACATGTACGATGGAAAGTAATTATCGCATCTCTCTCTTTAACATTTCTTCGATTTAATAAATAATGATAAATTCAAAGAACATTGCGATATACGAAATGGAAAGAAGAGCACACATATTTTGTCTTGGATGCATACCTGTTATCATTATGCGGAATATTTAAATATACTTTCGGGAGGTTCTGCATTTTAGCATTCCTTCGTAAACTGTTCTTTCGGAAAGTATTTGACCTTGAATGAAAGTTGCCATGCATGGAACGGAAAAAAAGCGCAGTTGTATTGGACTAGTGCATCGTTGTATATCTGTTAAATTTCCTCACCTCTTGGTCAAGATTCTACACCATTCAACTACATGCACGGAGTTCCTCTTTGAAGTTAACCATGTATACAATGTTTTATATCGTGTTTACAATGTTTCAGTAATAAAATTAACACAAGATATAGTCATCAGTTTAGAATTTAAGCGCTGGTTCGTTTGACCCAGTGCTTAAATTCTTCGAAGGAACGGACGATGAAAACACATAATTGAGAACGTTTCTTACGCTTTCCAACCGTAGGTTGAAGAAGCGTATATGCTCCAGCTTTTTTCGTCCGTCTGTCCGTCTGTTGGCACGATAACTCACGTAAAAATGGTTCGATTTCGATGAAATTTCATTATGTGGTAGAGGACCACCTGGGGACGAACCCTATTGAAAATGGGACAAATAGAGTCAAAGGTCAGGACATAGGATCGGGATCCATTCCATCGCCCTTATCCCATACTATTAAGGTGGGCGTTAAGTAATTTTGCTTCCTATATTTCCAATGGAAAAACTTTTGTACACATCTCCTTCACAATTAGTGTGTTCCCAAGGATGGAAATTTGAACATCGATTAAAATAACTTCATATTATAACTTGGAATACTTAACATTTTCTAAATCATAACCATAATTATATTAAAAAACAATAACGTTTCCTTTGGTGGTGTTGAAACCAGAAAAAAAATGGCGCGACCTGTACTTTCATGACGTCAGTAGACAAATAAATGTTGGATTGCATAATTATGGTTATGTTTTAGAAAATATTAAGTATTCCAAGTTATAAAATGAAGCTATTTTAATCGATGTTCAAATTTTCATCCTTGGGAACGGATTAATTGTGAAGAAAATGTGTACAAAAGTTTTTCCATTGGAAGTATAGGAAGCAAAATTACTTGACGTTCATCTTAAAGGAGCAATTCTTGTATGCATGTAAATTTTATTTTGAAAACGGCTCTAAGGGTTTTGATGAAAGTCGTTAACCTACCGTTTTCTGGTACTAGAAATCGATTTAGCTTGATCTCGACTTTAGGAAAATTCATTTAGTGGGTTAAATAACCACCCCGAATTACCACGTTTTTAGTGTCATGGCGTCGTCCCATTAATGTTACCCGCGGTCACGCCATCTGTCTCATTACGTCACGCGTTGTGTGCGGATCCTATTAAAGTTTTCTTAACTCCGACAAGAACAGTAATTTTTGTTGTGTTGTGATCCTTCAATCCTTTGAAAATGTGGCGACCCCAAATTCGAACGTTGTAATATAAACTTACGTCATGGCATTGAAAAAAAGAAACACAGAAGATTGGGCTGAAATTTAAGCTTACATTTCTGCATGAATTTCTTTAATTTGCTTTAATAAGAAAACTGATGACAGAAAAGCTTTGTTGTGTATCCGAGTGGTTGAACAGAAAGGCTAGTCTTTGATCCAGGGTCAGTGGGGCGGGAGATCTAGAAACCCATATTAGGTATGAAAGCAATGCAGGATATAACCTTTTTTCTTCATCATAAGCAACTCTGGAGTGTATAAGTTGTCGCCCGTCCTAATCTGGGGTTATTGGTTTTAGAGAAGGGAAAGAAAGTCGTAAGACAAACACACCTCCCATGTCTCATCTGTGACTCGAATTGGGACAGAGATCGGACGATTGGTCAGAAGCTTACGTTTCTGGCCACCCGAGTTGGGGATGGGGACGAACCTTGATTTACAGTGGAATTTCTAAAGTTCCACCAGTGCCAAAACTGAAATGCAATGCTTTCTCAGGAACTGAAGATTTGGAGGTGGATGGAGTAAATTTAGAAGTGACTGATGCCTGCATGTACCTTGGAGAACAGATGTCTAGCAAGGGATACGTCGAAGAACTAATTAGTTGGCGTACAAATTTCGGCTGAAGTGCACTTGTAAGGTACAGGAAAAGTTTGAATAACAGTTTACCATTATGTCTTAAAAGAAAAGCTTTTAACCAATGCATCCTTCCAGTTCATTCTTATGGAGTACAGCCGTAAGACATAATTTTAAAAAGTCAGACAGAGATTGCGAACAACTGAAAAAGGCAGAAAGGGATGCGCTACCAAAAAAGATAAGAAAAGGACTCATGGATCAGGAAAATGACAGAACATGATGGAAATGGGATGGACATATTGTTAGAAGAACTGACCACTACTGCACAATTGGAATGCTAAACTGAATACAAAAGAAGAGAAAAAAAAAAAAACCGAAAGAAGTCCATGTGGAAGATGGGTCTTAGTCAGACCTTCATCCAGCAATGCATTGAGCATGGTTGGTGATGTGATGACATGTTCATCATCCCATATTCCACCCCCAAAATATTCTATATTTCTCCCTGAATGATAAGCATATAACAACGTATCAAGAAAAGTCGTTTAGCCTAGTTAGTAGCAGAAAAAAAAAGTAAACGTTTTGCGAATCTAAAATCTTTGAGACAATTAATTGGCAGATTCGTTTTAACAAAGTATCTGTGCACTTTCTGGAAATAAAAAAAACATGGAGATGAAAACTTCAATGCAATTTAAACGCAAGTTATTCATTTCTGTTACGTAGGATGAAAAGACATTAAAAAATTGCTGCATATAATATTAATTGCCTCTGTCGATAAGCTAATCTGAAGATTGTGAGTCCTGTGCAGCTACCCATCCAATCGAGTTATGATTGGCCAATTCTAGTGCATCAGAACGTACAATTTTTAGAATAGCTAGCCTCGATTGGTCCACTTGGTTCTAATTGGCCCGTCTTAATCAGATAACACAGTTCGAAAACGTTATAAGCCTCTCGTGCCTGCGGTGTTAGTCTTTCTTACAAAATATGCTGTGCGTAATTCTTTTTGAGTGGTATATTCGCACTTTTTAAACTTTTACTCTTATAACAAATGTTAAATTCGTTCTCACTTTTAGCCGTTCCTAAAAGTTCAGCAGGCCCTGTGGCGCAGTGGTCTAAGCGATGGCCTCTGATCATTCGTCCGAAAGGGGTCCAGGTTCGACTCCCGGTGAGGCATGGATGTTGTGTTTGTCTTACGGCACTGGCTCTCTCCCTTCCCTGGAACCAGTGACTCTAAATTAGGGGTGAGAGACTGCTTATAGCCCATTGAGTTGCTCACGGTGATCGTTGAAATTACAATAAAAAAAAAAAAAAAAAGTTCACACTTAACATTACGTGGTTCTCTTTCTGCTGTTTTCTGTTTCCTATACTGTTAACGCAGTGACTAGGAATTTGTGTGTGGATAATATAAACTTTATATATATTATTAGTGGGCATGGAATTTTTTACAAATATAGACATTCAACCAGCTAAATTTGTTTATATATCAATCATAATTTTTAAACAATTTATGGTATACTGTTCAGCTCGTTCATGCTAATCTACTTTACTTGATCTCTGGACAGTCTTACACTAATAATCTTGACCACATTTTTGCTGAACTATAAATTTTTTCAAACTAATCATCATTGTTGATCTTATCACAGAAACGTCACAGTTTAAAAAGACATACACAACTTATTTTTTCAAATAGGAATTCAGTCATGAAAAGATGAAACCCAATATAAAAGATTAAAAGAAAAAGCTTCGCCTCGGGATTTTCTTTTTGTTCGTGCTACTCTTCTGTATGAAAAGCAAAAGTGATATTTGATATTTATTTACAGAAACCAAGATTTTCCTTTGATGTTTGGAGTATATAAATTTTGTGAAATTCTCAGTATTATCATTATAAAAAGCATTTCCTTAATGTGTACTGATATGTTAATTTTTTTCAGAAAATTCCTCGATGAAAGCCAAAAGCTTTCTTCATAAATGCAAACTTTCGCAAGAGAAGCTGAAGACATTTAATCCTAAATATTTTCGTTGCTTTTGTTGACAGATCCTTTTTAAAATTCCATTTATTCTGCAAGAAAGAAAAAATTCTTTTAATATGATAGGAACACCTTAATTAATGTTAATACTAATAAAATGTGCGTTGAGATAAATGGAAGTTCAAATTGTACGCTTGAAGGAATAAAAACCTACAAAACTCAATAAAATGATACCTCGAGTTCATCATAAGATCTTACTATTCATTCAGTGCAGTTTTCCACGCTCATCACAGCTAGAATGATTATTTCATCAGCGAATTTCCCCTTAACGTATCGGGCGGGAAGGACATTTGCGAACGTTAAACCTGAACGGGAATTGGCACCAAGAGGGACAGCTGCTAAGGATGAAATAAATTTGTTTTTCTAGGGATGATAATCACAAGTATCGCTATAGAAAACATGCTTACTGTTAAAAATCGTACCTTAAAAGAAGATGTAACTGCCTTATGGAACTATATACACTATCTACCAACAAGTAATTGCACACCCCTGCAATCGACGATATCTGCGGTCCTGATACACGTCACGACCACCGTCGTTAAATATCGTGTGGGAAACAACAACGCAACCAGTCGCATGCAAGATGCCACGCAGTTCGGAGCTCTCTGATTTCGAGAAAGGTGTAATCGTCGGATATCACAGAAATGGCCGATCCATACGTGACATATCCAGCGAGTTGAAGTACCCAAAATCGACAATGGCCTACGTGATTAGCAAGTGGAAGATGAGAGGTGACTGTCGGAATGTGCCCCGACCCGGCAGACCCACAAAACTGGGAGTTAGAGACCGACGTGTGCTGGCCAGAGAAATTCGGAAGAACAGCACCAAATTGATGGGCCACATTCGCGAGGAGTTTCAACAGGCATCCGGGAGTGTTCTTTCGATGAATACCATCCGTAAGGAAGCCCATCTGCTTGGTTATCATGGACATGCTGCCGCCCACAAGCCTTTGATCACCAAGTCCAATAGCGCTGCTCGGCCAACGTGGTGCAAAGAACGTCGACAGTGGACCGTTGAACAGTGGAAACAGGTTCTCTGGAGCGACGAATCAAGGTACACCCTCTACCGTTCAGATGAAAGGATCTGGGTTTGGCGTCTGTCTCGAGAACGCCTCCTGCCGGAATGTATTGAAGTTCGGCGGCGGTGGAATTACGCTATGGGGGTGTTTCTCCTGGTGAGACCTACTGTACCATTTTGGATGACCATGCGCTTCCTACTGTACCATTTTGGATGACCATGCGCTTCCTACTGTACCATTTTGGATGACCATGCGCTTCCTACGTTGTGGCAGTTTTACGGGGGGGGGACACATGTTACTTTCAGGATGACAATGCCGCCTGTCATGTTGCGAGGTTATCATGGCTTGGTATGGTGACAATGGGGTTAATCGAATGGACTGACCCGCGCAGAGCCCGGACCTTAACCCTATCGAGCACCTCTGGGACGAGTTGGAGCGTCGACTTAAGGGGTGTCCCCACCGTCCGAAATCGGGGAAGGAACTGACCTGTGTTCTCCAAGCCGAGTGGAAGAAAATACCGCTAGCCGTCGTACAATGCCTGGTTGAGAGTATGCCCCGGAGGGTCGCAGCTGTAATCGCCGCTCGTGGAGGCTCCACCAACTATTGAAGGTGAATAAACTTCGTTTTCCTTTGCTATCACAGGTGTCCAATTACTTGTTGGTATATAGTGTATTTATTACGGAGTGATATTCAGAAAAATAAACTTTGACAAATAAATTAACGTTATAAGTCAAAACATACAGCTCTGTTTTCCTCTCGAAAGCACACGAATGCAGAATTTCTATTTTAAAATGTTATCATTTGATGCGGTACACAAAAGAAATATTCGATTTCCAGTAGGGCGATTATTCACGAAATTTTGACACAGTTTAGAAATGGTAGCCGCGTGGTTAAAGGCCCGGACTTCTAACTAATCCCGGATGAGGCATGAGTTGTGTTTCCCCTATAGAGCTGGTTCTGTCCCTTTTGCTGGGATTAGGATTACCATGATTTTCTACAACTTTGGGGATCCTGATTTCCTGAAATTTGGATTACCATGATTTTCTACAACTTTGGGGATCCTGATTTCCTGAAATTTGGATTACCATGTTTTTCTACAACTTTGGGGATCCTGATTTCCTGAAATTTGGATTACCATGATTTTCTACAACTTTGGGGATCCTGATTTCCTGAAATTTGGATTACCATGATTTTCTAGAACTTTAGGGATCCTGATTTCCTGGAATGTGGATAACAATGATTTTCTAGAGATTGGATAAAAATGATTTCCTAGAACTTGGATAACAATGACTTTCTAGAATTTGGGTGACCATAATTTCCTGGAACTTGGATAAAAATGATTTTCTAGAACTTGGATGACAATGACTTTCTAGAACTTTGAGGCTCATGATTTCCTGGAACTTGGATCACCATGATTTTCTAGAACTTGGATAACAATGATTTCCTGGAACTTGGATGGCCATTAATTTCCAGAACTTGGATGACAATGATTTGCTGGAACTTGGATGACCATGATTTTCTAGAACTTGGATGACAATGATTTCCTGGAACTTGGATAACAATAATTTTCTAGAACTTGATTACAAAGATTTTCTACAACATTGGGGCTCATAATTTCCTGGAATTTGGATGACCATGATTTTCTTGAATTTGGATAACAATTATTTCCTGGAACTTGGATAACAATGATTTTCTACAACTTGATTACAATGATTTTCTAGAACTTGATTACAATGATTTTCTACAACTTTGGGGCTCATGATTTCCTGTAACTGGGATGACCATGATTTTCTAGAACTTGAACAACAGTGATTTCCTGGAACTTCGACGATCGTGAGGCCCTAAACACTTGGATGAATATGAGGGACGTTAAACACCGAAAAAGAAAATGAGAAATATTTTTCATGCACACCGAAGAACAAATAAATAACAACAACACTCTTCACCTTCTATGTTATTCAGTCGTGATAATATAACATTTTTGTTTTTGCAAACATAGCTGCAGATAGCGACTTGTATGATGCATTGTAAATATTTCTAGAGCGTTCCTTCTCAGCTCTTTTCTTTTTTTTTTTTTTTTTTTTTTTTTTTTTTTGAGGAAAGATTATGGAGAAAATAACAGAGTATTGTATTTACTTTCCCTAAAATATAAAATCACAGGAACTTCCTTGTTCTTCCACTGAATCTAGTTACAGTGTTTCCATATCTAAGCACGTAAAATGACACTGAAGTTTGGAAGACTGGTTAATGGGCTATTACAGGCGCAAAGAATGAGAAATACCATGTATGAAGCGAAAGGTGAAAAATAGGAAAGATAAAAAAAGGACAAACAAACAAGTGAACAGATTATCACCTTGAGGGACGAATGTACTGAGAAGATAAAGAATATTTGTGATCTGAAATTACACTTACCAGCTGCCTTATCTCGGTTACTACTTATAGCTTATTACGGAAAGTGCTTCAAGAATGGCGATTTACAATCTAATCTGTTTATTCCATATATTACCTTACTGTCCCAAGCAACTAGGATGCTTTTCCGAATCTCAGCCGACTAAACTGTGATGGACTTTATTTACCTTAACATACCCCTGCAGTGCAATCGGAATATGCACGACATTCAGGTCGTCCTTGAAGGCAATTTCTCGTGCTGAGCAATGTCATTTTAGATAGAACAAAATGCGAAAGTTCTAGGGAAAAAGTAAACGCATGCCACTATAAATCTTAATTTCGACTATATGAATTCAAAAGGGGTCAAAGCGATCAAAGACGTATGATAATAAGATTCACAAATACTATTATTGTACGTAAGAAATAATAATCTCATACATAGAAATCCTGCATTTTAACAATAAATAAATAAACTGTCATCAAAAGTTCCGGACTGCTTAACAAATATTTCGCTGATGTAAAAGCATTTTTTAAAGAAATAGTCATTCAGATATTATTAAATTTCAGTTAAATTAAGTTGTTTGGTAGAAATGATTTTGATAACAAATAATCGCGGTGTCGTTATTTATCACATCTACAGGAATGAGCAAATTTGTTTGCATCTATTTATGCAGAAATCCGCAAATTCGAAATAAAAATTTATAACAATATCATAGAGATACGTTTTTTTGTGATATATTTACCTTGCATCGAGATATGCTTACTCATAAGCATTCATTTAAAAACTATATTTCGGAGTAGAGGATTAGGTGACGCTTTCTTATCAGCTTGTATCTTAAAAATTTGATTCATGAAAATTGGTGTACCAGGTTGTCTTAAAAAATAAAATAACAATTAAGAAGGAAATGTTTAGATCTACTTCTTTGTTTCGGTTTTAATCAGTTATAGAAACCGCTGACGTGTTATCTGTAGGAACAGCAGCACTGCTGCCCAGAGTTTTAGGTAACGGACCTCCCCCTCCAGCGCTCCCACTATCAAAAGAGAAGAAGAAAGAGAGAGAGAGAGAGAGAGATGAAAAGACAAACAAAACCTTTTCAAATTAATACGTAAGTATTAAAATTCACATGACAACTCCGCAAGACACTTCAGTCGTGTTATTTCAGTATAGCAAGAGCATTTGGATCTTTATTACGTATCTTGCTATTACAAGGGAAGTGCATGTAATATCATTAACAATCTGTTACCATTCTCTAATAATTTCAACCTTTCTGGGTATTTACACATATTTTAACTTTTTCTATCAGTGATGGTGGCTGTAGGAAAGTCGAAACGGGCATTTTCAATAGTACAGCACGTAGTGTTCCAAAGGACTCGTAACTACGTCAAAGGAAAACAGTAAGTGTCACATAAACTAATTAAAGAAAAAGAAAACTTTGCAAC
This sequence comes from Macrothele yani, assembly GCA_039090855.1. Classification (NCBI taxonomy): domain Eukaryota; kingdom Metazoa; phylum Arthropoda; class Arachnida; order Araneae; family Macrothelidae; genus Macrothele; species Macrothele yani. The sequence continues at coordinate 84,830,192 of CM077003.1, read as the reverse complement.
AATCAAAGCAGAAAAATGCAAAATGTAAGACACAATTCGAAATGAATCATGAAATACTAAAAGTTAACAGACCAGCTTCAGATATTTAAATAATGTAACTTCTGATTAAGTAATACTTAAACATCTTTTTCATTAAAAATAACCTCCAAATATTTACTAAATTTTAAAGTCAGCCTTTAGTAGACATTATTATTTTCGATAAGTAAATATTACACCTAACTTATTTAAGAGATCATACACGAAGCACTTACATTTTTTAATACTTCTGAAAGCGTACATTCAGTCACCCTTTGTCGTCAAATTATAATCATACGTGAATAGAGCTGCGGTATGTAAAACTAATTAACAGTCAAAAAGCGCCGTACGGAAATCTCACAGCAAACAAAAGAAAGTAAATAAAACAAACAATAAGCAAATTATTTCACAAGGAGCAAGCGCAGTAAGAAGGTAAAGAACGTTCGTGGTCCGAAATTACGATTAGCAGCCGACTTATCTCCCTTACTACTCAAAACTTGTTCAGCGAAATGCTGCGAGAATCGAGATCCATAGACTAATGTATTTATACCATATTTTACGGTACGAAGAGAAAAAAAAACACCTTTTCCGACACCGCTTATTCAACACTGATGTACGTAAAGCATACTACTGCGGTATGATCGCAGCTTGCGCCGTGTTCAACTTTTCTCTCGAAACATTTGCCCTTATATAATGATCACCTTTTAGATTTTATAGGAAGCTCAAGCTAAAAAATCATTACATGAACCTACTTATCAATATCCGGCCAGGTACTCAGGCTTGTTATATCAAATAGATCATAAGGCAGACAGAAATATTGGTTTCGTTACCAGAGATCCGCTATTTAGCAACATAAATAAAACTTATCGAAAAATTTCGCATTTGTGCCCTTGTTCTCTGAATAAACATTATTTCACTGATGAATCTGAAAAAATAAGCCACTTAGGAATGTTTAACCATTTCTAAATTCAATCCGACAGAAGTTTTCATACCCTAACTTCTTTGAAAGTTTCTGGTTACGATTGTGTCATGGGACGAGAAGTTATTAACAGTTAGTGAACTGTTAAAACCTTGCTCCTACAGAACAGGGGGTGATCACCTTGACAAAAGTGATAAAAATTCGTCATATTTATTTTTCTTTTATTATTTTGCTGGGAGACCAAAGGAAATTAAAAAAAAAAAATACTGTCCTGTTTTACGCTATTTGTTGACACAAAGCTTTGGGTTCCGCACTATGTTGAATATTGGGACCTCAAAATGAATCAACAGTAAAAATATGGTTTACGGCAATATCAAGAAAAGGGAAATTACGTAAAATAGCAAAGTAAAAGAATATATTTGATAAAACAATCGAATACTACCGTATTACTGCGTCAGTGCATTAGAATACATAGAATTTCATGTAACCACCGCAATATTTCAGAGATCTTTTCGTATTTCCTTGCATAATTAGGAACAAAAAGTTCCAGCGAATGTTGATACTGAATATAATAACTTCGTGGGATTTAAGGAGACGTAATAACAAGCAATATTTAGTAAAATGCAACATCGCGAGAGCGAAGTTAGAATGCGGAATAGCGAAGCGAAACTTTTTGATAATGTTTAGCGTAATGCATTCCCAACCAAGAATGATTAAATCCAGAATAACATAGATGTATGAGTAAATGCGATCCAGCAGAGCAGAGACAAATACTATCTTTGCTCTGATAAGACAAAGAAGGTCATTGAAGTAACTCTGTATAACTGGGCAAGACTTGACGTTATTCAGCAATCGTCGGGTTACTGATATCAATGTAAATCAAAACGCAGGGGGCACTTTCGGAAAGTTTGACGCTGACAGCTTTAGAGCTGAAGTCACACAATAAAAGAATCTAGAAAAATTATTAGATCAATTCGGCCAACGGAAGAAATACTTGGGGAAAAGCAATCATATGCGTGATAAGGAATCAAAATAAATTTAGTAGTGGTTTAAAGTTCAGGTGACGATCGAAATCTTATAGGACAGCAAATATGAACTATTTCCAAAACTTAAATGTTCTTATCGATGAAGCAATATCGGCCGCCAGTAAGGCGGCATTAGTAATTAAATCACTGGGAAAATGGCTGGGAAAAATGCGAATGACTTTCCAGGAATTCAGACTTACCCAAGGTTCTGTTCACATATTTTTTGGAAAATTATTTCTTCTTCAGTGAAGCATTGTCATGTTGACGAGCTCAAGTCTTAACCGGTTGATTAAAAAGATTCATCACAGGAAACGCACACATATAAACAAAGCGCCGTGTGCTCCCAGTTTTCGAAACAACCCACCCCGGCTCCGCTCTCCATCGGCGCTCGCCCCTCATTCGCTCCGACGAGGAGTGCGTGCGCACCCGTCTCTCACTTCGTCGGCTCCCGCCAGGTGGCACCACGAGGCCAGAGCCGAGAGAAGAGTAACAATATAGCGGCCATTTATTGCCTATTATCGACACTCGAGCTTCAACCTCCGCGCGCGGTCGCTTGATCCTCGTAAACGTTGAGAGTTCGCGTACTCCACCCCCCAGTTATGTAACGCCGTCTCCGCGTCATGGGAGAGGGGTCACCTTCGCCTGTGGGGGAGGGTGCCAGGGGTTTACGAAGCAATCGATTTAGTCCAGCCACCACCCGCTGTTTACATCTAAGTTGCCGAGTCAGGGAAAAGGCATTTTCAACGACCGAGGGTATTTTCTTCCTTCCTCTCTTTTCTTCTCCGGCTACGCTATCGTGCTGTAGCATCTCATTTCTTTTTTTACTACTTTTTTGTCTCTCTTTGTGGTTATGAGCCTTTTTCAATTTTTCTTTCGATCTCTTCAAGCTTCTGACTCTTAGTCCAAATGCGTTTAACATAAGAGGATTTCTGAAAAAGATACTTTGTTGACAATTTTACTCAAACATTATTTTCTCTCCCTGCGACGTGTACTTTTGTTCCGGATAGCCTGTCCCGACGCAGACCCACAAAACTTTTCTTATGGGCAAACATTTAAAGTTTGCTAATATCGAAATGACAAGCTCAGGGGAAAGAAGAAAACGCAGTACTTACCATTAACGAAAATCAATCAGTTTCATTTTAAGACTGTTATTAAGCAATTAATTTTCCTAAAATTTAATGCTTATGTGCACATGAAAGGACAAAAATTCATCTGATCAATGTAAGTGAAGCATCAAGCTTAGCAGCACTTAAGATATATTTACTGCAAAAGAAAAACAAGAAAGAAACATAAGAAGAAGAAAGAAAAGGAAGTCGATTTTACTCACTCAAAATTGAAATTATGTCTACGTTTGAGATAGAGATTAATTGTTTTCTTAGTAGTTGGAATTTTGCGAGTACAGAAACGAATGCCGTCCCGGTGGTGGCGGAGTTGTCTAATCGCTGGCTTCTGACTGTTCGTCTGACTGGGCGCGGGTTCGAGTCCTGGAAGAGGTGCGTATGTCTTACAGCATTGACTCACACCCCTTCCTGGAACTACTGCTCCCGAATTAGGGGCGGGTGACAGCTTACAAACCTTAGAGCTGGTCGTGATGGTCGCTAAAGTACAAATGACTAATAAAAATTAACCCAAAAATAATGCAACAATCGTTCAGCGATCGACCGTAGTTTACCGTTTTTACAGCAATTAATCAGTATTGCCGACAACTGAAAACTGACCATAACGATTAATCAGCGTTGGAAGAGCAATGGTGGTCCTCAGAATTCCAATGCCAAATAAGAGCAACACCTATCTAATTACCACCTAATCAATTCTCTACAGTACCATTTAGGTGGTGTTTTGAGAAAAGCATGCTGTTCTATAGCTAACAGTTGTAGAACTGATAATGTTTTTCTGTATAAACCAGTCAACTGTTCAACAGCTACTGATTAGCAGTTTCCTCGAGGTAGAACACGTAGTACAGTGGGGGTAAACTAGAAAAGTACTTTAAGAAGAAAAGTGACAGTCAGTGGTACGTTGCTCTTGTGTGATCTTAACGTTGGTCTGTTGCAAACAAGAACTACCAAAGGTCCGTTGACTTACGATACACCGACATTCAACGGCTTTATCCAAAGCACGGAACGCCCCTTAAACAGTTACCGTTCAGGTTTGGCAAACAGCCAGTTTGTAATAGTGGTAAATGCAAATAGCCTTTAAAAATAGCGTAATGGAACGGGAATGTTTTTTTTTTTTTTTTTTTATGAAATGTAATGTAATGTAAATGTCTTTTAATTGTTGAATTTTAATGAATATGTAAATAATTAAGAATCCTTGCAGTTTTAGAATGTTTTAAAAGTAATCGTGGGAAACTTCTTAAGGTAATGATTTTTGAGTTCGATTTGGGAGAGCCAGTAAGTCACCGGAAACGATTAGTTTATCGGCGTACTTCCTGGAGAGGACAAAACACAGTATTTCGTGTATAGATAGCTACTATAGAAGAAGACTTTTATTAAAGTTTTAAAGCGACTCATTAGGAAGGACTTCCGTTCTCGAGTAAGGGGTTTCCTCAGGGTGATGATTAGGCAGCGGGCATTAGGACGCAGGGAAAAAGGGTGTTTTTTGGACTAGAGGCTGGAAGGCGCATTTGGAAAAATAGTACAGACTACATGAGGAGAACGCGACTTCTGAAGGTGGAATGATGACGTGTGTTAGAGGAGAATGCGACTGACGGAGTAGAGGGAAGACGTGGGGAGGTTTGCGGAGCAGGGAGAGATTTGGAGAGGGGAGGTTGTCTCCGCGTACGAGCAGTAACCATGAATGAATAACGAGGAGTTATAGAACATAAAAGATGGTCTAATCACAGGTGCCCAGGAGTAATAATTAAGTAAGCAAAATCACGAAAATAAAGAATAGTATCAAACGTCAAATCGCTTCTGTTGAATGAACTATTACTACTCTATTGATGTTTACAGTGCTCAAGGAACCTTGCGATCTTCTCATTATAACATATTTCGGTAATTAAGGAAAGAGTTCAAACAGCACTGTTACATCACTGGCGTCCGCGACAACTGTGACATCATTGACGCCCGCGACTTATGCACGATAAAAGTTTCATAAGTAATAAAATAGTACTTTCGAAAATGACTGGATTCTTCATAAGCGACTGAATTTTCCTAAGTAAGGTCATATCGGCGGTGAAAATCCAATCTCTCTACAGAACTTCAAAATCAGTTCCTTTGACAGACGATTGAAATTTAACAGTTAATCAAACCTCAAGTATTCCAGCGAATCTCTCCTATTGCCGCACCGGTGGCGCAGTGGTCTAAGCATGGCTTCTGATCATACGTCCGAGATGGGTCCGGGTTCGAATCCCGGTGAGGCATGGATGTCTTGTGTAAGTTTTACGGCTCTGGCTCTCTCCCTTCCCTGGAGTCATTGGCCCTAAATTAGGGACGGGTGACTGCTTATAGTCCATTTAGTTGCTCACGGTGGTCGTTAAACCTCAATCAAAAAAAAAAAAAAAAACTCTCCTATTACCAGAATGTTTTCGTCATATGGATCAGAACGGAAGAACGGAGTTTTTCTCTTCAAAGAATGAGAAGGGAGTATTTCTGTTAATATAAGGAAGGAATTGAGGAAAAGTTCAGAATTTTCCGTTAACACGTCTTAAAAAGTGAAATGTAGCGTCAATATAAGAAAGAAATTGCGTAAAGGTTTCTGAAAATTCAGAATTTTCCTGTCGAACGGGAGATCCATGAAATTTAGGTTTCTTTCCGTCATTTTACGGAAAAGGGTTGTATCAGAAATATGCTTCGTTAATTCACGAAAGGAATCACGGAAAGTGGATCGTGATTTTCAGAATTTTTTTACAATGCATATGATAATGAAAAGGACGAAATTAGGAAGTAAAATGTGAAAGACCAGGAATGTTCCCAAATTTTCCTTTACACATAGCGGTTACCGCAGTTGCGGTTATGGCTTCCTGTTAAACTGAGTCACGCTTAATGTCATGCATACATACTGTGTGTGTGTACAGGGATTGTCCAAAATTATGGAAACACCTTGAAACAATAGGTGTTACGCACTTAATTGGTGTGGGAGCACCCTTGGCATTTAAAACTGCTTGAATCCACCTTGGAGTGTACGCATACAAGTCCTGGATGGTGGTAAGGGGTATGTTGTACCATTCTTCCTGCAGAAACTGCTCCAATTCCTTGAGAGATGCCGGAGGAGTATAACGGGATTGCACTCTGTTTTCCAACACAGACTACAGGGGCTCAATGATGTTTAAGTCCGGTGATGTACAGGCCAGGGAAGGTGTGCAACTTCATGTTCCTCAAACCATGATTGAACAGCTCGACTTCTGTGAATCGGAGCCTTATCATCTTGAAAGGTGCAATCCCCTGACGGAAACAATGTCTGTGCCATTGAATGCACATGGTCGGCCAAAAGGGTGACATAGTCACTGCTAGTGATCCGTCGGTGTAAGGTGATAATGGGGCCTTCTGCAAACCACGAGATCATGGCCCAAACTATTACAGAACCGCCTCCATGCTTCACTGTAGGAAGGAGACAGTCTGGGTTGTAGGCTTCTGCGGGGCTTCTCCACATGTAAACCCGTCCTGTTGTGGGGAATAGTAAAAATCTTGATTCATCGGAAAACAAGACATGTTTCCATAGCTCCGTAGTCCAGGTTTTATGTTTCTGGCACCACTGTAGTCTCCGTTTCATATTCACCTGTGACACCAGGGGTTTTGCAATCGCAGCTCTGCCGTAAATATTGTGCTTATGCAATTCCTTCGCACGGTATGGGTCGACACTGGGTTTTGGAGATGTGCATTAAGCTCAGCAGTAACTTTCGTCGCCGTGGTCTTCTTCTTTGAGGTCACAATCCTCTTTAATGTCCTCCTGTCTCTCGCAGTGAGTTTGGTCTTCCTTCCACAGTTGTGTCTCACAGATGATGTTGTGCCGTTAGCATTGTATGCCGTCATGACCTTCAACACGGTACCTCTCGATACCCGCAATACCACTGTGGTTACCGACGCACCAACCAGACGGGCTGTTACAATCTGCCCTATCTGTAGAACTCCGAAAGGTCACTCATTCTGCCTTCACTTGGAACGAAATTATGCAAACACCGATTTACAATGCAATCACACAGACCCTTGAGACTATAAGCAACACCTTTTTTACCAAAAAATTGTAGTCAAAAAGCAGCACGTACCAAAATCTCTGTTTTCAGCGAGGTGTTTCCATTATTTTGGACAACACCTGTATATATATTTATCTGAGGAGAGTTAGGGGTGTACGGGGTGTATAAATCCTGACTGTCAGGAACCGTGCCGGCCGCGTGAGTACTTAGCTCCGCATTGTTTCTAACAATTGAGCACGTCTTCATTCTATCTGTCATACTTCGCACGCACTACCGCAGACGTTCTTTCTTACGTTTTCGCTGTTTGCATGCTGCTGTTCTCTCTATGTTTCACCAGTTAAATTTAAACCACGTGACGCTCTTCTTTTTGGATGGGAGTTATTCCCATTAGTTTCCTATTAGAATGTATTTTCAATGAAACATGCAGATCATTCCCTAAAACACAAAATTATATCGTGAAGCACGAACAAATTAAAGAACGGCAAGTAACACCGCATGCATTTTTTTCTTGGTGACCTTCCATGTTTTGCTTGAGGAATAAATGAAAAAAGAAATCTGAAACCTACTAAAGTCTACGAAGGAGATCAACGAAACGTTCGCCCCTCAAAACAATCAAAGTTCACAAGAAGAGAAATCTTAGGTGACCAGTTTCTGACAAAATCGCTGTTTTGTGTTACTTTGTCCGTACTGTCCCTGAAGATTTTCTTACACAAATTCACGCATACGTGCGTGTTTCGACATACACTGCACACAGAGCTGAGCTGATTTACACATTAATTCCGAACAAAAATCATCTTGCAAAATTCTATTTTATTGAAAATATTATTCATGGATTTCTGTCTCCTCGTACTGTTGAGTCCGAATGAGACACAGTAACTGCATTCGTTCTTACACTTTTGATTTTTCTCTTGTGATGTACTTACCTCGAAGATGACGCACATGTTAAGACAGAAGAGTTGCAGCGACAAACTCCATCGGTGTAGTTTAATTGGGAAAGCATTCGGCTCCGGAGCAGAAGGATGCTGGTTCGATTACCACCACCGGCAAATGGCTATATTGGCGCCCGAACATAAAATGAATCTCCTAGCTATTGAGTTCTTCAAAAAATGTGTGGTGTTTGTTTCAATCATCGTTTGGAATTAGTCAGAATTTCTTCTACAGTGAGCTCTCCTTTCAAGCGTGGTTTGCCAGCTGACATGAGAACCTACGATTTCGTACAGCCCTTTCTCAAGGGGTGGCGAATTACTTTGTCCCGGTTCATTTTGTCGGCTTTCACTTGGCCCACTTCACTTTGTCCACAGTTCACTTTGCCTACATTCATTTTGCGTCCTCAGAATGGATTGAATGCCGTGGAAATTTTCTGGTTTTATGGAATTTTTGTTACTAAACAGAAAAGGAGGGCAGCGAACATTCTTTATCTCCAATTTGTTTCCTAAGTTTTTCAAATAAAACACAACGATTTTAAATGTTATTTAAAGTAAAACGAGGAACTAAATTTTGAAGAGATTTTTAACTCTTTCGTGTGTTACGATGTCAATCACTATGACATAAGTCAAAATTTTATAAAAATATTTCAATGTTTTGAAATGCGTCTTGTATATTGTTTGTATTAAGTTTATTTATTTTAATTTTTATTATTAATTGTTTGTTATTTACGCATTACCAATTTTTCATACGAATGAATTATAACGCTCTATGTATGTGTCATAGCTATTTAAAGTGAGAAAAAATCCATAAAAGTATAACGATTAAAAAATGTTTTGATTGATATTTACTATGATTTTCGGTGTGAGAGAAGGAAAATAGAGACATTTTACATAAAGGAGAAATGGTCACATATTTCCTCTTCAATTCAACACACTTATGGCCATTGGAATAAACTTTGATTTATGTCATAGTAATTGGCATCGTACCACACAAAAGAGTTAAAAAGTTTTTCAAAGCTCAGTTCCTCGTTTTACTTTAAAAGACATTTAAAATCGTTATATTTTAATCGAACAAGTTAGTAAAATCATGCAATGCATTGGTTATGATACGCTTTCCAACATACCAGAAATCATTACTCAAGTTATGAGGATAATGGCTGTGGAATAAATCTCGCTTCTGTACCCTGGCCTTTGACTCCATTTCGATTATATTAAGCAGAATTGGTTTAGTATACCTGCGGAACAACATACTAAAGTTTTGTCGCAATAGCGGCATTTTTAGTCAAGTTATGAGGATAATGGCTGTGGAATAAATCTCGCTCCTGTGCCCTGACCTTTGACCCCATTTCGATTATATTTAACAGAACCGGTTCAGGATACCTCCAAAACAACATAATACAGTTTTGTCGCAATCAAAGCATTTTAACGTAACTTATAACGCATAAGGGCGATGGAATGGATCCCGCTCCTATGTCCTGACCTTTGACCCCATTTCATCAATTTTCAATAGGGTTAGTCCCCAGGTTGTCCCCTACCACTTACTAAAATGTCATCGATATCGAAGCATTTTTACGCGAGTTATCGTGCGCACAGACAGACAGACAGACGGACAAAGCTGGAGCATATACGCTTCTTCACCCTACGGTTCGAAAGTGTAAAAAACTTAAACAGGAAAAACAATCGCATGTAAACACTGTCCGCTGATCAATTTTTTTCTGCCTAGTAACAAAACTTCCATCAAAACAGAAAATTTCCACGATTTTCCATCCGTTCTGAGGACGAAATGAATGTAGACAAAGTGAACGGGTGACTAAATGAAAAGCAGACAAGTGAACGGTGGATGAAATAAACGGGATCAAGTGAACGTAAACGAAATAAACCCGGCCAAAGTATTAGGGCACCTTCTCAAGGCGGTTATATATGTGACGTATCTGCCTCAGGGGTGAAGCACATGTATGTCAAGACGGCAAAGTTGCACCGACGAAGCTTGTCGGTTACTTTTGCGCTACACCTCACCCGGCATCACTAGTCTTATAAGGGACAGGTGAATCCTCTTAGGTTCAGAAGCTCATGGGAGTCAGTAAACTCACATAAATAAATAATAGCACGTTATGTTTTCTTGGGAAATTAAGTAGTATAAAACATCGGAAGTTGTTTTCCTTATTTCTTTTACTAACTGATCATTTCACTTACTCTTTTTTTGTTCCGTTTCCCTAGTACCTAAAGTATTAAAAAGATTGCAACTTTATACGATACAGTAATTTCTGTCACTGTAAATAAACGAATTATCTGCATTTTTCATGTTTAGTGTGTATACATATGTTAAAAAAAGTAGAAAAAGAAAGGAGGAAAGCATTCTGTCTGAGAGTCTCATGGTGTATTTCAGCATGTATGACGAAACTCTCCTTCACCAAAGGGGAAGCTTTCACTCTCGGAATATTGATTAAATCAACGTTAAATGCTGATGAAAATTTTATGCTACTTTGCGATAAGGAAAACGGTCTGTAGTACACAGGCCAGCAAAAACAAGCATAAACAAACAAAGACAAGCTAAAAAACGCCATCAATATTATATGAACGAAAAAGCAGGAGAAAAAAAAAAAGAAAGAAAAAAAAACTCGCTGCATCCATGGCACTTCAAAATATCGATTTTTATCCTTTTTTCTTCTTAATCGCCAAAATGCAGAGCTCAGCAATTGGCAGCCAATAGCACTTCGTCCGGAATGCGCATAGCAATAATGCATTATCTCAGATAAGGTAATCGCTAATGCATTCTAATTATGCCCCAACTTGCGTACTAGCACCACCCTACGTTTGGAGGCCCTCTTCTTCTTTTTCTTTTCCCCCCTCCGGTTTGTTTATTTCCCTCGCACGGTGCATAATGGCGCTGGTTAAGTTTTGATTCTTTTCTAACAAAAAGAATTAAAAATAAAGATTAGAGATGAAGTGAAACGGTGATTTTACGTATAGTTTTATGAAATGACGGAAAAGAGAAAAAGGATGTTTCGCCAAAAAATATCTTTGCTGATCATAAAAATTAAGAAGTGGAAAATAACTGCTGCTTTCTAGCGGTTTACTTCCTACGTGCTCAGATTCAGATTTCCCACAACATAATAATCTATCGGAGGAGGGAGAAAAAAAACTACAAACATCAAAGCCACATGAATTTATAACAGGATATTTTTTAATTTTCTGATAACGGTATTCCTCAGGCAGATACATACTGAAAACACAAATGAATCTTAACCCACGGTACTGTTAACAGTTTCACACGTGTTCAAGTCTATTAAAAAAGAAATAACTTTTATTCGTGCTGAACGTACAAGATACTTATTGTTATCTGTGCGGAGTTCGCGCTTCATTTTAAGAGTTCGAGACTGAAGTGTGTCAGCCTGAGCATGGGCTGAAACCAAATTTAATATCTCAAAACAGCAACAGGGCCCGAACGAGTCCGAAAATTACGACTAATCTCTTAATAAAAAAAAATATCCTCTTCTAGATTTCCACTCTCTCCTCCCCTTGGAATTATCATACACTATATTGACAAAAGTCACCGGACACCTAGAAGAGAAACACAACATAGCATTTATTGACATACATTAGTACGGTGTCTGTCTACCTTTGGCCTCAATGTATGCACTAACCCTTTGAGACATGCTTTCGACAAGATTTTGGAACACAGCGATAGGTATGCGCTTCAGTTCAGAACATGATGCTGCCGCTAAGTGTTGCTTAGTTGTAGGCTTTGGTTCCAAACTTCTTACGCGGCGCTCTAATTCATCCCATAGGTGCTCCATGGGATTAGGATCAGGAGCTCTGTGCTGGCCAGTCCACACACGATACGGAATTATTGTCAAACCACGCATAACAGTTGCTGCTTTATGGCTCGGTGCATTATCCCGCTGGTACCAACAAGGCTCGGTTCCATAGTATTGCCACAGAGTTGGTAGGGCATATTTGTCCACAATATCGAGGTAGACGTGCTGGTTAAAAGGTTTGTTCACGATAACCAATGAGCCGGGACCATACCACAGAAAACACCCCCACACGAGTACACTGCCAGCTGCAAACTTGATCGTAGGAACAGTACACTGTGTTAAATAGCGTTCCCCCGGCTGCCGCCATACCCACACACGGCCATCAGACTGATGAATTGTGTATCTGGATTCATCAGGCCATAAGACCCGCTTCAATTGATCTACACATGCTAAACGACGAGTAGCATTCCGATTGGAGATGAAAGGCTTATAAGCAGCCGCACGACCACAGTGACCCATGGAATGAAGTTTTTTGCGAATGATACGTGTACATACCGAGGTCCCAGCATTTTTACTCACTAGTACACTGAGTTCTTGTGCAGTACTCCGTCGATTAGCTGTAGCGACTCTCCTGAGGCTTCGACGTCCTCTATCACTGATTTTCTTTGGTCTGTCGGAACGTTTTGCTGCTTCAGGCTCGCCATGTGTCTTCCACTTATTTAGTACATCCAAAACAGTTGACTTAGGTATGTTTAAACGTCTCTCGGTTTCTCTTATGGACAACCCACTAATATAACACCCAAGAATCTTTCCTTTCTCAAAGTTAGTTCTCTCCCGCTGCGACATTTTTCACACAACCTCACAGTGCAATATGATCGCGGTCAGCTGCAGGCTTGTTTTCATACCGTGTGCAACTGTACCGCGCATCTTAACAACGCTGCGGATCCGTTCATTTTTTTAAGGGTGTTCGGTGACTTTTGTCAATATAGTGCATGTTTTTTCCTAACTGGAAAGTGAGAAAGGTGCATATACATATTATCAAAAAGCATTCAAACATCCCAATGTTTTGGGCCAAATGGCTTTTTATTATCGCAATTAGTAGTTAGTCAGTCCACTTTCTGCTTGTATGACAGTGGCAAAACGTTATACACCGAGTGGCCACGTTATTATGACCACCCCCTCAGTATTTCGTTGGGCCACCTTTTGTCTTTAATGCTCTACGAGACCCGCCATCTTGTATTGCTGCCTTCTCTTATTAATCAACGGGCAAGCGTATTTCACAAATTGCTGGGGCAATTTTGCACATTTTGGAACGCCGTTTGTGGCTAACGCAAGATATATGATAAATAAAGAGTTCCCTGGTTTCAGAATTTTTATTGACCTTTCCCTTCATTTTTCATCTGAAGCGAAAGTTGTTCCAAGGCGTCTTCCATAGTTTTATTAATAAATAAAAAGTACTTAAAGTGTTCAAAATGAAAATCTGAGACCAGGGAAGTCTTTATTTATCATATATCTTGCGTTAGCCACAAACGGTGTTCCAAAATGTGCAAAATTGCCCGAGCAATTTGTGAAACACGCTTGCCCGTTGGTTAATATGAGAAGGCAGCAATACAAGATGGCGGGTCTCGTAGAGCCTTAATACTGCGTCGAGTCTTCGTGGTATAGCCTCCACGAGATGTTGATAGGTGGTTTTGGAATCTGAGACCATGCTTGATGAACAGCACTTTCCAGTAGTGTGAGATTGCAGGGTTGTGGATCCAGCTGCCTGATGGCTCGTTCAACTTCATCCCACAAATTCTCAATGGGGTTGAGATCAGGAGATTGTGGGGGCCACCTAAGCAACGTAAACTCACCGAAATGGTCCTGAAACCAATCTTGTACAATACGAGCACTATGGCAGGACGCATTATCTTGTTGAAAGTAGCCATTGGGATAAACCATCCACATGACAGGATGCACTTGGTCCGCAACGATGTTTAGATATGACGTGCCAGTCAGACATTGATCAACACGAATTAAAGGGCGCAAAGCATGCAGGAAAACATTCCATAAACCACAACGTTGCCTCCACCAGCTTTTTTTTTTTTTTTTGATTGAAGGCTTAACGACCACCGTGAGCAACTCAATGGGCTATAAGCAGTCGCCCGTCCCTAATTTTAGGGTCACTGGTTCCAGGGAAGGGAGAAAACTAGTGCCGTAAGACAAACACAACATCCATGCCACACCGGGATTCGAACCCGGACCCCTTACGGACGAATGATCAGAGGCCATCGCTTAGACCACTGCGCCACCGGGACCGCTCTCCACCACCTTGAAGGGTTGTAGCAATGCATTTGGGGTCCATGCTTTCGTGCTGTTCCCGCCAAATTTTTAGTCAGCCATCGGCGTGGTGTAACTGAAAACGTGATTCATCGGACCACATAATTTGTTTCCAATTATCGACTGTCCAATCCTTGTGCTCCTGTGCGAACTGGAGACGTTTTCTCCTGTTATATGCAGACAGCAAAGGTGTACGTCCCATCCGATACATTGTAAGGCGAACAGTGCGTGCAGAGATCATTTGAGGGGATCCTTGATTAAGATGGTGTGTTATTTGCGGCAGTGTTGCCCTTCTGCTGTCTGTTACCAGTTTGGACACTCTCCGTTCCGCCCGAGCAGTCACTAGTCGATGACGACCACACGTTGCACGTAGAGACCCAGTTTTTTGGCTGACAGTCCAGTCTTTAAACACTTTAACAACAGCTGCTCTGGAACATTTCACGAATGCGGCGGTTTCGGTGATACTCGCTCCATGGCTCCGAGCTCCTACAATCATCCCACGTTGAATGTCCGTCAAATCGCACTTTTTACCCATCTCGTCACCCAAATATCGCTTCTACTACTGTCGCAAGCACTAAGCTTTCCCTTTTTATACTAGTCTCGCCCTCTGGCGGCAACAACATGCAGCCATAGCTCATTTCCTTAAAACTGTCAGGGCGGTCATAATAAAGTGGCCATTCAGTGTATATATCAACCAATTTCCTGTAGGTCTCCACAGGAATGGCTCACCATTCGTCCTGCAAAGGAGCTGCCAGAGTGGAGAGAGAATGCAGTCTTGAGGTCGATTTCGTATCCGTCGCTCCAGTTCATCCCAAGGGTGTTCTATGAGATTAACATCAGGGCTCTGAGCATCTCTAACAATTCCACCTCGTTTTCAAGAAACCAAACCCACATACACCTGCAGTGAGGCAGGGAGCTCGATCGTATTGGAAGAGACAACGGTACTCAAATGATATCATATGTCCGTATGGAAACGTTACTCAAATGACATTCTATGTCCGTATGGAAACGTTACTCAAAAGACATCCTATGTCCGTATGGAAATGTTACTCAAATGACATCCTATGTCCGTATGGAAATGTTACTCAAATGACCTCCTATGTCCGTATGGAAACGTTACTCAAATGATATCCTATGCCCGTATGGAAACGTTACTCAAATGACATCCTATGTCCGTATGGAAACGTTACTCAAATGACATCCGATGTCCGTATGGAAACGTTACTCAAATGACATTCTATGTACGTATGGAAACGTTACTCAAATGACATCCTATGTCCGTACGGAAACGTTACTCAAATGACATCCTATGTCCGTACGGAAACGTTACTCAAATGACATTCTATGTACGTATGGAAACGTTACTCAAATGACATCCTATGCCCGTATGGAAACGTTACTCAAATGACATTACGACCAGCCCACACTGGAACTCCAAAAGTTCACGTCCGCGCGAGATATCCTCTTCAAAGTTACTAAACACACGACACAACTTTTAAAACTGTGAGTGGGAAGGTACGTATATAAAGCTGCAAAATCGCTTTACAGCTATATATTCGTGCCTACGCACTCACACCGCCCCTTCCTCCGCCGTCGTTTTTTGCACTTATGCAAATATTTGGTAGTTTCCGGATACTTTTAATAATATAGTGTATCTCTTTATATAACATAGCAAAACGATTTTCTTTGACCACTCGTTTCTACCTTAAATGCATGCAGAAAAATGGGGCTGCGCTGCAGCCTACGTAAAGTGCTGAATAAAATTAGAAGGGAACAGCCTCCTAGGGGAACGGGACAAAGATGTGGTATGTATTATCTGGTATCTACAGATCTACAGTTCTTAAAGGAGGTTTTTCTTTTTCGCAGCCAGCCACTAACGCTTGGCCTACATCATTCGCTCCAGAGCCCAGAATAGTTACTTAAATGACATCCTATGTCCTCCACACACAATTGTCGAAGAATTCTCTTTACCCACTAGAAGAAAATTCTCATAAGCTAATCATATAAAACCACAGCTAAAAGAAAAGACAAAAAAAAAATTGAAGCCCCAGTACGAATTGTAGTGAACATGTGAATATTATGCACCCCGAGCACTGACCATCATGAGTAAATGAACATGGACTTTGTCGGCAGGCAAGAATTCTACTTATTAAATACTCCTGAGGATTATTTCCTACACTCACAGAAATCCCAGTGCAATTAGTCTTGTTGCTCGTGTATTAAAAAAAGGCAACGCCCATTTTACCATTTTTGGGAGCTGACAGTATTAATTCACTGACCATATTAATACGCGTATCAAGTCCATTTTTTCGATGAGCAGTACTAATAGAAAAATTTCCCTCAGAATTCATTAATGGTCGGTGCTATTAGAAATACGGCCTCAGTCATAATTTAACGGGCGAATGTCGGGACGCTAGTTGTCGTTTGTTGCCCGTAAAAATATATGGAAATTTCTAACAGTGCACAGTCATTCCTGAACAAGACAAAATTTTACGAACATTCAGCAACCAAACCACCACGATTAACTGAATTTCATTCAACTGATTTGAGAAACCTGGACTACGACAACCTCACCAGCACGGTAACAGAGTTTTCTGAAGCTCTGGCTTCTGGCCATTCGTCCCAGATGGGGCCCGGTTCGAGGGTCCCGAGGAGGCATGGATGATATATTTGTTGGATGACGAAGTCACTCAGTGGGACAAATGGTTCTGAATAAGTGACGGAAGAGTGCTTATAGCCCTAAGAGCTGCTCATGGTGGTCGTCAAACATCCAATAACCCCCCCCCCCCTCGCAATCAACAACTCGAAAACAACCAGCTATCAGCATTTATAGTACAGGGTGATTCATAAAGAAGTACACAGTTTCAACGCACTGTAAAACAAGAACAATGTAAGATATTTTATGTTACCTGTAACAGAATTGTAGGGGAATGTTTCAAGTTCCTTTAGAGACAGTCACAGATGTTCTATGTGTGCACCTTTAGTCACACAACACACATCGAGCCGGTAATCCATTTGCGCCCAAACGCGAGGTAAGGTCAGGGAGATTTTGCAACATCTGCATTTTGTATGGAATCATTTTCAGCTTCTTTCTCAAAATTCTCCAGACAGAGGGATGTGAAATCTGCACTTCACGACTCACCCTCCGCGTTGATTTTCCCAGGCTTCGTTGAATGGCGGTGCAAACACTATCGACGACTTCTTCCGATACACACGCGTCATCCAGGACTTTTAAGTTTGCACATACAGCCCGTAGTTTAAAAAATTTTATGCCAATCGTAGACAGATTTTCTGGTTGGAGGTTCTTTTCCGAATCGTGATCGAAAATGCCATTGCACAACAGGTACAGATTCCGATTTGCTCAATTCAAGAACACAAAATGCCTTCTCCTCTGCAGACGCTGCCATTTTGACTGACCAGTCACGCAACACGCGCACTATCGCCTACGTCACTTCCCTCAGTAGCGGGACACAAATTTTATGAGTACATCTACCTAACGGTTCGCAGTTGTGGTCCCCTTGTCTTCAACTGTTACTGTTTCACAGCATCTGGAAACTGTATACTTCTTTTTGAATCACACCGTAAAAATAGAAACGTTTTATGAAACACGCAGCATCAGGAATAACACAACTGAATTAACTAAGTCTTAGTTCCATGACTAGGGCTACAAGTACCGCTGTACAAATATTTTCTGTCATTCGCTGAAAGATACGGAATTTCTGTTTCGGGGCACTCAGCAATATGATCACAAGATTATTTTTTTTATTTTTTTTTAAGGAAAATGATTAACAACTCGCAGTAGCAGCTACGCATATGAATAGTCTGTTCTTCAGTTAGGATCACACTTATACGTAACCAGTGCTGCTAGACAAACATGCCCACGCGTCACTCGCGACTAACTTGGACGATCGGTCAGGAGCCCGCACTTCTGGCCACTCGGACACCTGGAGGAGGCCGCTAGCCGTCCCGGTGACCGAATGGACAGAGGCGTAGGCTTTTGGCTAGGCTTCCCAGCTGAGTCTGGGTTTGAAGCATGGTTTGTCTTGCAGCACTGAGTCTTTTCCTGTCCTGGAACCAGTGGACCCAAATTGGAGACGGACGCCTTCACATTTATCCGTGGTAATCGTCCCCTTTCCTCAGAGGGACGATTATCTGTGGTGATCGTCCCCTTTCTTCAGAGAGACGATTATCCGTGGTAATTGTCCCCTTTCCTCAGAGAGACGATTATCCGTGGTGATCGTCCCCTTTCCTCAGAGAGGCGATTATCCGTGGTAATCGTCCCCTTTCCTCAGAGAGACGATTATCCGTATTGATCGTCCCCTTTCCTCAGAGAGACGATTATCCGTGGTAATTGTCCCCTTTCCTCAGAGAGACGATTATCCGTGGTGATCGTCCCCTTTCCTCAGAGAGGCGATTATCCGTGGTAATCGTCCCCTTTCCTCAGAGAGACGATTATCCGTGGTAATCGTCCCCTTTCCTCACTAGCAGTAAACGAGGGTGCGAATCGGAGACATGATTTTGTTGCACAAGGGGGCACATATGAACATAGAGCCCAACTAGATCAGGAAAAAAGAACTGGAAAGGGGGCAATATGTGAAGCTGATGATCTGGTCGAGCTTTAGAAAGAAACCTTTCAGTGAACCAGTGCATCAGCTGATTCTATGATACAGCAACTAAATTAATCCACCTTTGTAATGCGACGTATATTCAGTACCTCAGGAATATCAATTTGAAGCACTTACAAAATCAGCGAAAGGAATGATGTGGATAAAGTATATGTACAGTACAGCACAATGTTTCCCCGTGGTTCCTCAGTCGCATATTTATTTTGAGAGGAATAATTAAAGGTTGGTCTATGTTTATGGCGCAAGGGTCATGTTTGGCCAAAGAGCGCCAAATGATTAAAGGGCACCAGGCAAATGTGGACTTCTTTCCTTTCAATAGCAGCTCTTCGACACCTTTTGAATTTTGATGGAAACGCTGTTGTAAGTGATTTGATATCATGATATAACGTTGTACTCATTTGAACAAAACTGCCAAACATACCTCACATTCTGCATAGAGCTATTGCTTTGGATGCCACAAGAAAGTCTCATCTTTTGATGCCAGTACTCTCGAGATTGTTTACCAGGACAAAATCACAATAACACCGTGTTTCCGTTTTTCCGAAAAGCTAGTAATTTATTTTGAATTACACATGAACATCTAATTCTTGGTGTATTTAATTGCCAAATACAGTGTTATTTTACTTTTCAAAAAGTTTATCATCTGTTCTGAAGAAGATGGGAACCCTAATGCCCGCCGCTTTGATTGCCAACCGTACTGCCCCCCTTCCCTCCAAGGAAAGCTGATCCTTTGTTCTGAAGAAGACGGGAATTCCTAATGTTCATTGTGTTGATTGTCACGCACAACAGAGTACTGTTTTGGTTCCATGTACTCATCCCTTACACGCAATTTCTTGACAGTCATTATGCAGAAAAGTGGGCAATTGCTTCATTGACAAGTGCAGTCTTTCATACGTTACTGTAAACAATTACTTAAAATTCAATAAATGCTATGTTCACGCAAATTTATAATCCGTTACTATTAATATTCACATTACAGCTACAAAAGAAGAAAAAATTGCATTTCTGAACATATCCTTACAAACAAATCGTTTTACTCGCAGGATGCAAAAGGAAAGCAAAGCATTGGGCGCTTTGTCTAGAAGGGTCGAAATGAACAACGCAACTCTTATAAAAGTTTAAATGTTAAGTAGTCCATGTGGGAGAAAAAATTATTTCTGGTGTTCTTATTGCTTTATTTCGTTTTGCAGCTCAAATAAAGCAATAGGGACAACAGAAATATTTTTCTTCCCACAAAGAGTGCTTTTTAAACCCCAAAAGGTGCTCTCCAATTTATCCTGCACCCTCTTTGGCCACAGGCTATCTTACTTGTTGCCTCTGTCAATGCATCTTACCTTTCTTTCACATCCTTCTATTTTCTAAGGAAATGCAAAATAGTGTTATATGTTATCTTTGAAACAAACCTCAGAAGTACTAAAATTGTGTACACGAATAAAGGGGTGACCCGAATAAAGAGTGAATGTTTTGTCTTTTAAGACTTTAATTTTTTATTTGTTCCTTTTCGTAAACAGAGCGGGTTTTTTTTTCAGATCTGTTAGCGTGAATGAAATCACCGTGTGCCACGTGACAATTTATGTCACTGTATACTTGAAGGAGATTAAAACATCTTATCTCTAACTTTTTCTATGGGGTACGGTGGATTGTGGGAAAGCCAAATGCATGTCTTAAAAAATTCGAAAGCATTATGAAAAATGTCTCCAGCGAAAAGTTCACAAAGGGGCGCCGAAGAGGAACTTTGCATCGGGGCGCAAGCATGCCTTGACATGGCGCTGAAAACATCACTCAAAAACTCTCAACTGAACATCGACTCTTCGTCAGCTTAAAGCATCCAGTACGGAAGCGTCAAATTCCGAAATCATCCGTCCCCCAAATCAGATTAATATAAATATAATTATAAAATAACAAAAGAGACAGTCCTTTTCTAATTCAGTATGTATATGCATAGAGCCTAATGCTCCGATTATTATTAACAGACAAATCTTCCATCTAAAGAAAAGGAACTCAAATGTCAGAGATCTTTCTTGCCTGCAAGATGGAAAAAGAGTTTGCAGGAATTCCGTAGCTGAGTGCTCAGTTATGGAGTTTGTGAGATTTCATTAAGTTCTACTACTTCTTTTAACCACAAGTTTTGATATTTTCAAAAAGACTGCATTCTTTAAATCGGTCACTTTGTTTGGACAACACGATTAAAACTATCCTCTAATTTCAGCAGCGTATTTTTCGTAGAACAAATAGAGGTCAACCTTCGTGAAATCAGCACAACGGTAGTCACTAGGTGAGTTTTGATTGAAAAAACAACTGACTAGCATAAAGTTCCCTTCTAAAAACTCTTGAAGTTTAAATACAATAAAGAAATGTTCTTCCTAATAGAAAACACTTAGATAGCAAACTTAGGCCTCTGTCAGCTTTAACAACAGGAGTTTTTGATTCTGAAGAGTAAAACAGCTATTTTGAAACGGTAAAACGAATTATTTTCGCACAAAAACCCAAAAACTGAGTAAACAGATATGCCACCATGAAACCCCCTGAACACTGAGTAAGACTATTTATTCACCATTTACTAGGGCTGAACAGTAACCTTGGATGACCTCTTTGGCTGCGGATTTAGGATATGTTAAATGGTGTATTCCAATGTCATTACACTCCTCTGATTAGAAGGCGTTGTTTGGCACAGGAGTTTGAATAGAAAAGGCAAGGTGCGGGATAACTGATTCTAGTGGAGTGGAAATGATGGTCTCACTCAGAGGTACGCGTGGTGATTAGATTGAACGCTGTGATGTGCATTCCTACAGAAAAGCATTTTGCATTTGCAGCAATCTGACGCAATGTCACTCATCTGTCTTCTTGCAGCAGATGCTGTATGCGAAAGGTTGCAGCCTGCCACTGGATAGGTTGCGGCCTGACACTGCGTTTCTCGTTCGTAAACGGCTCGCGCCAGTGTGCGAATTTTAAACACCATTCTGACACCTCCAAATACTCATGACTTAAGGACCATAGACTTCCTGCAGTTGGCAGTGGATCTGTGCTGCCGCAATTTTCCGCACCTAGAGAAACCTATTCACCGCGCATTCCTCAGAGTGAAATAATGTTTCCAGGTGAGTCGCCATTTTCACTTGAATTTGTTCACCGGCACGTTGCTTTTACATTTAAATTCCTGTGGAAATAGAAACATTTTTGTTTTGTCGAAATAGAAACATTTACAATCAAGATATGAGGATAATGGCGGTGGAATAAATCTGGCTCCTGTGTCCTGACCTTTGACCCCATTTCGATGATTTTCAATAGAACCAATTCAGTATATCTCCGGAACAACATACTAAAGTTTTGTCGCAATAGAAGCATTTTTATGACGTATAAGGGCGATGGAATGGATCCCGCTCCTATGTCCTGACCTTTGACCCCATTTCGTCCATTTTCAATAAGGTTCATCCCTAGGTTATTCCCTACCACATACTAAAACCTCATCGAAATCGAACCATTTTTACGCGAGTTATCGTGCGGACGGACAGACAGACAGACGGACAAAGCTGGAGCACATATATTCTTCTTCAACCTACTGTAGGAAAGCGTAAACAAAAAGACATTCGAAAGTTTCCGCACTGAATTCCCAAAACTGTGAAACTGTTAGTATAATTGTCGAGCAGCATCTTAAATTACATTTTGTTGAAATTTATTATTCGGTTTTGATTTTATCTCTGTCACCGATGTCCTTAGGTTTGTTATATCTATTCCAATTATTAACTAATATTCCAGACTTCTTGAAGTTTAAAAAATCTATCATTGACGACCTAAATTTCTTCACTTCAAAAGTACATCAGATACATTTGTCAATCTGCATTCAGTTTATACGTGAAGAGGGAGACCTGAACGAAGAGTTTGTAAACCTGAACATGATGAGTATTACCTTTTTCCACTCTGTAGAAAAAGTTAATACTGTTCATATTCAGGTGGTACACACTACATGTGTTTCATGTGAACATGGAGCTTCTGAAAGATCGTAGATATACATGGAGGGCAGGGTGAGCGGTTGCCCTCTCAGAAAGATCACATAGGGGCGTAAATTCATGCTCTGATGAGCGTAAAAATTAGAAATGTACAACGTGTGAGTAAATTTATTTATTAAAAATTGTAACTGATAAAGTTATTCACTTTAGTATTTTTTCTTTTTAAAGACTTGAGATTCAACAACCAATTTCATGTAGGACTTCCGCCCTCAGAGAAGGTTTAGACTCCCAGCCAGCTACGCCTGCACAGGATTTCGGGCAGGAAACGGAAACGGAAGTAGGTAGGAGGATAGTCGGCAGAAATGCAGTGGAGGACTAGCAGGGCCTGGTGCCTCTAGGCCACTTTTTTCAAGGCCTGGCGACGCCAGCCTTTTTTTTACCTAACTGAATCGGACTTTTTTAAAATTTAATTATTCAATCATCGTCCGTCGAAATCGACATTTTGTTTTAACACAAATGATCTTAACCGAGTAATTTTTTTCTTCACCTTCCTTCTTTCTTTCTTTCTTTCTTTTTTTATTTTTCATGATTGCTGTGCACAAATCCTTAGATCTTTTGTTTACCGAAACCACCTCAGAAATAGCCAGTGAAGTGTGTACCAGACAGCAGAGGTGTGCACGGGCCGGGCTGGGACGCCAAACCCAAGCCTGGCCTGTAGGCCGGAGCGGGCTTTTTTAGTTTAGAGAACAAAGCAACGGGCCGGGCTTTTTCCCCAGAAACTTACGATCCTGGCCGAAACGGGACGGGCCAATACGACCCATTTTTTTATCTCAATGTTAAAGGGAAAAAAGCGTGTTCCTCGATTTCCTGGTGTGTTGAACTGCTTTACTGGCTTTACTTACTTCCATGACATACTTCAGGGCGTAATAACAAAAGCAAGGAGAGGCACTCACAGTGTTTTTACCAGTCTGTAAGTATTAAGATGGTAAAACCCCTTTGGGGTTTGTTGACAACAAAGAGATTAGACCCCGAGCGAGTGTGTGTGTTATGTGGAGTGGGGTCTGCAGTGCTGTGGGGTGTCCGTGTGTGTGTTGGTATGAGAGAGTGGAAGATATCGATTGTTTATCCAATCCCTAATTGTATGGCGATTGACTTTTATAATGTTACTACTTGCTAGTTCAAAGGAAGGGAGATTTTGAACCCACTTAGTCTTTTTTTTTTTTTTTTCTCTTTAAAGGTTATATTCTTCGATAGTTGCTAAAGTTTAGTTAATATTTTTAGGCTAACATTCAACTAAATATTTTCAATAATATTTCGTTATTCAATTTTTACATTTTAATAAAATACAACAGAAAGACAATAGTACCAAATGGGACATCACGGGCCGGGGCGGGCCTAAATAAGAGCTACAATTGACCGGCCCTGACCGAACCGTGCCGATTGTCTAATATTTGAAACGGGTCGGGCCGGGCCGGGCTCACCAAATAACGCCCTTGCAGATCTCTACCAGACAGTATATACACTGAAGTGGCAGAAAAACTGGTATAGGCGAGCTTATGCAAAATACACAGAAACGTCACCTATGCGCGTTCTCTGTTGCGTCCGCCAGTGCTCATATAAAGCGATATACATCCTTGCCAGCTGTCAGAGCTGTTTTCGGCATGAGAATGACAAGTAATAACGATTTAAGCGATTTTCAACGCGGTGTCATAGTTGGCGCTCGTGAGATAGGCCACAGTATTTCGGAGGTAGAAACGAAGTTCCGATTTTCACGGAAGACCGTTGCAAGGGTGTACCGTGACTACAAGAATTCCGGCAAAACCTCCAACCTACGATACCAGTATGGCCGTAAAAAGACATTGGGTGAACGTGACCATCTTCGGCTGTCAAGAATCGTTTCAAGCGATATTCGTGCAACACTCTCGCAGGTATCATCGGAATTCAATGCTGGAGCCTCAACAAGCATCAGCGTCCGGACTCTGCAACGTACCCTGCACAATATGGGCTTTAGGAGCCGACGCCTAACTCGAGTCCTCTTGATGGGTGCACGACACAGAGCTATGCGCCTCGCTTGGGCACGGCAACACCGCCACTGGACACTTGTTGACTGGAAATAAGCAGCCTGGTCTGACGAGTCGCGTTTCCAACTGTATCGGGCAGATGGAAGGATTCGTGTGTGGCGCAAACCCCATGAAGCCATGGATCCCGCCTGTCAACAGGGAACTGTACCGGCTGGTGAAGGGTCCGTAATAGTATGGAGTGTGTTTATCTGGATTTCACTGGGACCCCTGGTACGTCTGCAAACATCTGTGACCTTCCAACGCTATGTGCGCATCCTATCTTACGAGGTACACCCGTTCATGTCCTGCATTTATGCTGATGGGTTGGGGCTGTTCCAACAGCACAATGCAAGTGTCAGGAGGCCACATTATGGTTAGAGGAGCATTCATCTGAGTTTGCGGTGTTGCCATTCCCATCCAAGGCCTCAGATCTGAATGTGATATAACACATTTGGGACTCCATGCAACGCGCTATCGAACACAGGAATCCGAGACCTCGGAATGCACCCGAGTTGTAGAACGCTCTGCAGGAAGTATGGTGTGCATTGCCATATTTTCAGAAGCTAGTGGAGTCCATGCCCCATCGTATTTCTGCAGTCCTGTGCTCCCGTGGGGGACCTACCAAGTATTAGAGTGGTGTACCAGTTTTTTTGGCACTTCGGTGTATATACATTCGATTTCAATGGCCTGGGCTGGTATTCGGAGCACCAGGCCACAACTTGTTTTAAGATTGCACCACTGATAGTAGGTAGATAGAGAGAGAACATTAGAACTAGCCACTAGCCTGCGTCGCTGAAGGAACTGACGTCACACTACGTCAAAGTTTGAAGACTTGAGCTAGCCGCTTGCTTACAGTATTCCGAGCAGCTAACCGAGCTACAGAGTAACCTACAGGTCAGTGGTGTGGTCTGGAGAAAACAAAGTGGCCTGGCCCTCCGAAGACAGGCCCAAGCGCCCCACCTACATCAGGTATACATGTCGGGTGGGGTGGGGGGTTTGAAGGTGACTCGGTAACAAACTTTTGAATACCTATACATATAATATCCGGTACCCACTTCACTGGCTAATTATGAGGTGGTTTCAGTAAACAAAAGGTCCACAGGTTTGTGCATAGCAACCATGAAAAACAAAATAATGAAGAGAGAAAGAGAGAGGGAGGGGGGGGGGGAGAAGAGAAAGAAGAAATAAAAAAAAACTTGGTTAAAATTACTTGTACGTTAAAAAATGTCGATTTCAACGGGTGACGATTGCATAAATTGAAATTAAAAAAGCTCGATTCAGTTAGGTAAAAAGTAGCTTGGCGATGCCAGGCCTCGACTTCACCCCTGTGTGAGGTGTAAATCACTCATGTGTATGAAATTGTTCGTAACAGCAGAAGGATTCTCATAAAACGATATGTGGCTATGCATAATCTCCGTGAGCTTTCCAAACACGCCGTAGGGATAAAGAGCTATTAGTCATTTATGCTCTGTCGCCGAAAGTTTCTCTGAGCGTTTAACCTTGAACGGAATTTTTCCAAGCCCTACTCCGAAAGCCCCTTCCTATTGTTGCATTCACTATCTGAAACTCATTCGTTCTGTGCTGTGTCGTTCTGTGCTGCGTCGTTTTTCATTCTGCATCGCCGTGGAGTGCTGTTTTGTCGGCGTTCGCATAATTTTTACGTTTTACTTGATGTTTACTGATCTTGGATGTTTACCTAATTTTTCGCATATTATGTCAACAACCGGAAGCAAGACTTTTGAACTATCATAATACTTCCCTATAAGAAAGATATGAGAAAAAGCAAAAATTGCGTACTGATTTAATGGAAGTGCAAAAATTTTGAACTCGAAGGGGTGTCATTTCAGGTCTCGCCCTTCCAGATACGAAAACCTTGTCCTGAGCTTCTGTTAACCGTAGTGGCGCACACAGGATTTATTTGTGGGGATGGCCCAAAATATTGAAGATACAAATGGAAATACACTGGAGGAAACATCTTCCAAAATATTGGCAAGCAATGAAAAATCACCGACATATTGGAGTGCGTTTTGAATGATCCGCAAATTATATATTTAAAAACATATAAATAACAAAGAACGAAGGATCATATATATAATAATTCATAACGGATGGTTCGGGGCCCTGGGCCATTTCTATTAAACCGTATGCACGCCACAAAATCAACAAGTTAGTAAAATCATGCAATGCATTGATTATGATACGCTTTCCAACGTACCAGAAATCATTAACTCACGTTATTACTTACGTTATAAGGATAATGGCTGTGGAATAAATCTCGCTCCTGTGTCCATTTTCATGATATTTATTATTATGATGATTATAGTTATATATTTCTTCATGATATTAGTCCCCATTTCGATGATATTAAACAGAATTGGTTCAGTATACCTCCGGAACAGCATACTAAAGTTTTGTCGCAATACAAGCATTTTTAGTCAAGTTATGAGGATAATGGCTGTGGAATAAATCTGGCTCCTGTGTCCTGACCTTTGATGCCATTTCGATTATATTCAACAGAACCGGTTCAGTGTACCTCCGGAACAACTTACTAACGTTTTGTCGCAATAGAAGCATTTTTACATAAGTCATGACGCATAAGGGAAATGGAATGGATCCCGCTCCTATGCCGTGACCTTTCACCCCATTTCATCGATTTTCAATAGGGTTCGTTCCCAGTTTGTCCTTTACCCCATACTAAAATTTCATCGAAATCGAACCATTTTTTACGCGCAAGTTATGAGGCATAAGGACAATGGAATGGAATGGATCCGGCTCCTATATGACCTTTGATCTGATTTCGCCCATTTTCAAGAGGTTTTGTCCCTAGGTGGTTTCCTACAACATACTAAAATTTCCTTGAAATCGAACCATTTTTACGCAAGTTATGAAGCATAAGGGCAATAAAATGAATCCCGCTCCTATGTCGTGACCTTTGATCTTATTTCTCCCATTTTCAATTGGTTTCGTCCCCAGGTGGTCCGCTACCGCATACTAATGCTTCATTGAAATCGAACTATTTTTACGCAAGTTATGATGCATAAGAGCAATGGAATGAATCCCGCTCCTTTGTCGTGACCTTTGATCCCATTTCGTCCATTTTCAATAGGGTTCGTCCCCAGGCGGTTCCCTACCACATACTAGAATTTGATCGAAATCGAACCATTTTTACGCACGTTGTGATGCATAAGGGCAATGGAATGGATCCGGCTCCTATGTCGTGACCTTTGACCTCTTTTCTTCCATTTTCAATAGGGTTCGTTTCAAGGTGGTTCCCTACCACATACTAAAATTTCATCGAAATCGAACCATTTTTACGCAAGTTATCGTGCGGACAGTCGGACGGACGGACAGACGGACAAAGCTGGAGCATATACGCTTCTTCAACCTACTGTTGA
The DNA here is from genome assembly GCA_039090855.1 of Macrothele yani. NCBI lineage: Eukaryota > Metazoa > Arthropoda > Arachnida > Araneae > Macrothelidae > Macrothele > Macrothele yani. The sequence continues at coordinate 84,802,075 of CM077003.1, read as the reverse complement.
AAAGCGTAAAAAACGTGATTTTTGTGTTTTCTGCATATTTGGCTACCCTTCTCTATTTAGCCCATTTGAAAGTAAACAGATAAATACCGCAAAAACACTTAGGTGATCGTCTAGGACGGAGACGAACACCAGTTCTAAGGAAACGCAGCAGCACGTGAAAGGTTGCCAACTGCAGGTAAAAATTCAGACGCATTTAAAATTCAACTCTCATTGGTATTTTCTTAACCTTCCGTTGCTTCAAAAATGGAAACAAAAGAATTTGATTCACCGTTCTATATAACAGGTTAGAAATACACCGATGATTCATTACATTATGACCACCTGCCTAATAAGCTGTAGGACTCCATTTAGCCCGCAACACATCGGCCACTCGGAGAGGCATCGATTCGATGAGGTGGCGATAGGTATCCTGAGGTATCTGGTACCATAATGTCAACAGCAGGTCCTCCAGTTTCCGTACATTTCGGGGTGGTGGTGATATAGCGAGCCCGCTTTTCCAAGTCGAACCACAAATGTTCGATTGGGTTCGTGTCAGATGAATTTGGAGGCCAGGGCATTAACAGAAAGTAACCAGCTTGTTCCTCGAACCACTCCTTGACGATTCTGGCAATGTGGCATGGCGCATTATCCTGTTGGTAATGGCCATCACCAGCAGGGAACACAGTTGCCTTGGGTGAAAATGGTCCGCAACGATGCTTAGATACCAGCTGTCAGAGATTGTGCTATTGGGATAATAGGGCCTAAACTGTCCCAACAAAACATTGCCCACAGCATAACACCGTCGCCGCTGGCCTGTTTCAGCCCAACAGGGCATCCAGGTGCCATAGCCTCTGTTGGTAATTGGTGTATCCACGCTTGGCCGTCTACGTGATGTACCAGGAATCTTGATTCCTCAGACCAGGCCACTTTCTTCCAATCATCCACGGTCCAATTTCGATTATCTTGGGCTCATTTCATGCGTTGTTAGCGATGACGTGCAGTGAGCATGGGGACCTGGTTGGGTCTTCGGCTACGCAGGCCTATGCGCATGAAGCTGCGATGAACTGTGAGCTGTGACACATTGCCCTGATCACCACTGTTGTAGCTGCGGGTGATTTGTCGCACTGTGGCCCTGCGATCGCTGTGAACAATGCGCAACAGTCTCCACTCCCCTCTGGCATCATTGAGCTACGGACGACACACGTCTGGACGACGGTACGTCGTATGGCCATCTGTGCACCACTTTTGATACGTACTCACTACAGCGGTACGCGAGTATCCCACAAGCCGTGGCGTTTCCGAGATCGCAGTTCCTAGGCGCCGTGCCGTCACAGTTTGTCCTTTATCAAACTCCGACAAATCGGCGGCAACTTTTCCCATTCTGACTCCGAACATTACTAACCGAAAGCCGGTTCTCAGGTTGTATGTATACTGCTCTGTTGTTCTTGCGCGTCTCCATATTGGGCATTGTCGCTTCACGCATAGCTATTTGCTGTGTGGCGACACTGCCCCGGTGTGCGAGACATGCGACTGATTACTCACCGTCTCTCATGTTTTGTGCAGTTGTGTTCGTTTTCGTAATCATCGGTTTCACTATTTTCAGTCTCATCTGCTGGACGAGGGCGCAGCTACGCTTCAAGAGCTTTTGGGCGACCACTGCGACACTTTCGCAGTATTTTCCTTTTTAAAACAGATTAACGTTTTAAAACTTATTAAAAAAAAGTTATAATAATTATAATAGTAAATTAATAAATTTATATATAAACCTAATTAACTAACTAGTCTTCACAACTTTCATCATTCTCCTTTCTAACTTTTACCAAGCCTGTCTGCTCTTAATCATTTCACCCCGCTTTTAATAATCTTTAACTTATAACGAAGTAAATTTCTCCGTCATTTCTATCCGCGCCAGGATTCGAACCCGGGTCTCCTCATTCCGGAATAAGTTGCTCTACCAATTGAGCTACGCGGACGTTTTATTCTGATTCCTATCTGCCTTTATGTCGTGTGCGTCCTTCTGGCAGGTACGTCACATCTCCTGGTACGTTACATCATCTCCCCCTTATTTTATTTATTTATTTTTTTTTTTTTCGAAGTGCTGGAGAAGGGATTCTCTTATTTTTCCTATCTCGCGGTGTGGAAATAACATCGCACCAATGCGAGATTTTGAACGGTCGGGTCATCCGGATAGTTCAGGCGCCATTATAACGAAGTAAATTTCTCCGTCATTTCTGTCCCCGCCAGGATTCGAACCCGGATCCCCTCATTCCGGAATAAGTTACTCTACCAATTGAGCTACGCGAACGTTTTATTCTGATTGCTATGTGCCTTTATGTCGTGTGCGTCCTGCTGGCAGGTACGTCACATCTCCTGGTACGTTACATCATCTCCCCTATATTTTTTTTTTCTGAAGTGCTGGAGAAGGGATTCTTTTATATTTCCTATCTCGCGGTGTGGAAATAACATCACACCAATGCGAGATTTTGAACAGTCGGGTCATCCGGATAGTTCGAGCGCCATTATAACGAAGTAAATTTCTCCGTCATTTCTATCCGCGCCAGGATTCGAACCCGGATCCCCTCATTCCGGAATAAGTCACTCTACCAATTGAGCTACGCGGACGTTTTATTCTGATTCCTATCTGCCTTTATGTCGTGTGCGTCCTTCTGGCAGGTACGTCACATCTCCTGGTACGTTACATCATCTCCCCCTTATTTTATTTATTTATTTTTTTTTTTTCGAAGTGCTGGAGAAGGGATTCTCTTATTTTTCCTATCTCGCGGTGTGGAAATAACATCGCACCAATGCGAGATTTTGAACGGTCGGGTCATCCGGATAGTTCAGGCGCCATTATAACGAAGTAAATTTCTCCGTCATTTCTATCCGCGCCAGGATTCGAACCCGGATCCCCTCATTCCGGAATAAGTCACTCTACCAATTGAGCTACGCGGACGTTTTATTCTGATTCCTATCTGCCTTTATGTCGTGTGCGTCCTTCTGGCAGGTACGTCACATCTCCTGGTACGTTACAAACTGATAGTTATGTTTCTGGCGCTCTTTGGCCATGCCTGACCCTTGCGCCACAAAAATCAGTTAACTAACTAACTTCACCTACGCCACCGTTCGGTCTCCAGACACGCTCACTTCTCTGGGCTGGGGGGGGGGGTGATAATGTAATAGCTCATCAGTGTATGTCACGTGTGTCCCACTCGCCTGTTCGAGGATTAAAATACTGAAGCTGTCAAAAAATATTCACCGATATGGAATTAAGAAAAGCCGGTGCAAGCGATTTTATTAGTGTATACAAAAAAAAAAATATATTTTTATTACAATCTGAAAGCATATTAAAGCCTTCCGAAACAAAGGAAACAAATTATTCTCTAAAGCAATTCGACCACCGTAACAGATAGAAATGTAATTGCGTTTTTACACGGAACTAATCATGGGCCTCACAAGGTTAATGTCTATCAACATATTTTTCTTATATGTGTATTTTCTCGTGTCTCCTCACCGCCAAACGAACCTCATTTCGGAAAGTGATTGTGGCGTGCCACTGGTAACACAGCAATATCTGCCGTCACGCACCTCCCAGGTCATCGAGTCAAAAGTATTACAAACCCCCTGCAAATTACACATTTGCATGATTTTTTTACACGAACCAAAAATAAAAGGAATCTTAATGAAAACTCTGATTCTTCGCGGCAGTTTCAAACGCACTAACTGTGTCGCTCTCATCAATAAAAAATTTACACCGAGCGAAGCACGCCACAAACAGGTTATCATGCACAAGGAATAAAAGAAAATAATGTCACTGTAGCCAAAACTAACGTCACACCCACAATAACAACGAGGTGCAATTGACCAAACCAATTCCTTCCGACGCTTTAACTCGTGCGAACTACATTAGGTTTTAAATAACCAAGGATAAAAGAACAACCGTGCAGAAGATCTATACGTCATATGGGAATATCATTAAAATACGAAAGCTTCACGCCATGGGGACGATGAAACACAAGACCGCGAAGTTCTATTTTGGAGCAAAGGGACAGAACACAGTAAAACAATAATAGATAGTGGATACGAATCGCGGGTAAAGAATCAGTGACGCATCCAGGAGGGGAGCGTTGCAAGGGGTTCATCTGCCCCCACCCCCACACCCTAAAAAAATTCCTATGTCCTGATGTTTACTCGCACATATACATTTTGTAGTGCTTTTTCTGGAGAAAAATGGGCCGTAACAGTGAATAATAAATTGAAAAACGGGTATCAAACTAACAAAAAATCAACTGAATTTCTTGAGCATTGTTTTTTAGGCCTTAATATTGTTCCACGGAACAAATTGCAAAAACAAAATTTTCATGCTCATATTAAATTATATAATGTCAGCCCATTTAAAGGCAATGGGCTGGCAATATGTCCAACCTATTGCCTTGAAATGGCAACGGGCTGGACATATTGCCAGAAGAACGGACCATCGATGGTCAACCGAAATTCTAAACTGGATTCTAAGGGACAGGAAAAGACCCAGAAGAATACCACTTGGGAGATGGGTGGATGAAATTCGAAAGCATGCGGGAGTGACATGGAGGACACTGGCTCAAGACAGAACTTTGTGGAAGAAACTTGGGGAGACCTGCATCCAGGAGTGGATTGATAATGGTTGTTGTTGATGATGATGATTAAATTATTACATTTAAAGAACTGTATTTTGTAACAATTTTATAATACATAGCCAATGCTGAAATTAAAATTTCTGCCAGAAATGAGAGTTAATTTGCTCCAAGGGTTGAATTACACTGAAAAACAGAAAGGAACTGCATTTTGCTTCTAAAATATAGTTCATTTTTTTCAACTCTAGATTTTTCTTATCGACCATCCAGCCGCTGCTTTCTATATCTACTGACGAATGGTGTCCTCAAAGAAGCCACGACCTAACGTATATTGTAAAATCAAACTGAGTCAGCGGAGGCCCAACAATTCTTGTGAATAATAATGAGGTTATTTTTGTGATTGAAAGAACTGGGATTATATCCAATTCAACTGAGATAATCCTCTTTCACATTAGGTAGAAGATGCAGCAATGGTTTATAAAGTTCGCTTTAGCTGTAAAGGTTGCTTAGATATTTCTTTTCCGTGAAATTGTAGGTATTCTCTAACATGGCGAATCATGTCTCATTCATTGAGTTGAAACCTGTTAGACAATTTCCTGATTTCTTTTCCACCTTATATCATATTTGCATTTACATTTTCTGGCTAAATATTTGCATCTACCAGTTACTTTAGGAAGTTTGGCAACGTCTTCTGGAAAGCAACCTTTTCTCAATAGATCTTTTGGGACTTTCATAAAATGCATTAGGGTAGATTGGTGGTGTCATCTCTCTCTCCCTCCTTTCACTTAACTCCTGCCGTCTTCCTTCCTTGCATGTTTCGGTTATTACTTACAAGGGAAACTATCTGACCTCCCGACGACAATCGTCACGGAACGTTCTGTGGGTGGGCAAGCATGACACCAAAGTAACAGGTGTGAAGTACGGCATTTCGCCATCGCCCGGAACCCTTAGAACATGGCTTATAAAAGTGGGACGACTGCCTGCAATGTATGTAGCTATAAAGTGTCAAACAACATTTACCTGTTAGATATGAGGAACGTGAATGTCGAGAGAGACCACGTACAACACCATTAAGTTGCAAATGTCATATACATACCTCACTCCACGTCATGGTAATGTGTTGAGAGAAGGCAATTGCTACAACGGTGTTCTTTGCGACCTTCACATTGTCATAGACACTCTGCATGGTTTGTTCGGAAAACTGTTCGTGAATGCTTTTCCGTTTCACTTTGGGGGGTAATGGTTCATAGGAACTCGAACTGCTTGGCACGTTGTGTGCTGGAGTACCCGGTGTATCACTATGTTCGGATAACGTGTCCGACGTTTCATCACTATCGCGCCACAATGTCTGTTCTTCAAACATGTCAGCGCCTCCAATGATATGGCTGCTCCAAAACGCTATACAACTGCTTTGCAATTCACCTGTCGATGTACGTTGGAGCCGTGTCTTTCGCTTGGTATTTCTGCGTCACCTCGTTCACCAGTATCTGTACTACAGCATGAGGGTTACAAGCCATTTTCTTAAAACACACAACACAATAGTTGTATGCGTACGAACAGGCCCGTGCGCTGTTTCACACGACTCACGTTTAACAGTCACTGACATACACAACGCAGGACACCTTCCAGGCATGCGCAGTATCACCCAATCACATCACACCCACATTTACATGTTGTTTGACACTTTATGGCTGCATACATTACAGGCGGGCTTCCCACTTTTATAAGACATGTTCTGTGAGTTGCGGGCGATTGCGAAATGCCGTATTTCACACCTGGTATTTTGGTGTCATGCTTGTACACCACAGAACGTTCCGTGACGATTGTCGTCGGGAGGTCCGATAGTTTCCCTTGTTAGTTAATTACCCGGAGCGGTTATTATGTTATTTAATTTTTTTACATAAAGTACATATTAATGTTTTTAAGTTATTTTAATTAAATAACTATTACGAAATTTAAAACCAAACATTTTTGCTTTAAGAAAGGTGTCAGAACACCTTCTGGCGCGTTTCGCCAGAAAACTGCCCTGTTATCATCCAGTTTCCCGTTTTCACCAAATTTACCAATCTTAAAAAGACAGAAGAATCTTATTTAAAGTTTCACTATATAGCCTAAATGCAATACAGTGAAACCTCCGTTAACGGACACCTCCGAACAATGGTGACCTCCGCGCAACGGCGAGTTTTAGTTGGTTACAGAACAGCAGCAGTAGGATTAACATTAACGATAACCTCCGAAGAACGAAACCTCTTAACAGCGGTCAACGGACACCCCAGTTAGTCCAGAAGGAGATCTAGTAGACACCGTGTCAGAATTTTATACGTGGGTATTTCGGCAAAAAGTATAAGATAGGAATGAAGAATATTGCTAAAGGAACTGTGTCTCAGACAGGATGGGTTCGATAAGGCCGGGTACAATGGCGTGCTTAAGTGAAAAGAAAGTAGTTAAAGTTTAGTTCTATATGAGGTGAGCTCTAGCACCCGTGTATGTTTCAGTTGCCCCTGAGGGATGCCTGAGTGGCTGCTGATACCTGGGTGGATGCTGATGCCTGGAATGTTCCCCCTTCGGCGGCAGTATCTCTTGGTTTGGTCCCTGTAAATTCTGAGCCTGTTTTTTGTTTCGCTGCCAGCTAACTGTTCAGTTACATTCCAATGCCTAACATTTTTTCCCTTTCCCACAACAAATCTTAACCCTAATCTCCTAGTTTGCAATTTCGGAGGGCTGCTTAAGACCAAACGTCAGACACTGCTTTCTTAAAATAATCCACTCCATGATTTAGTTATTTAATTATTATATTGAGTTTTATTCTTTAATTAACATTGCACCGTGCTTCCTTTGTGTATAAGCTTTTCACACGTATTCTGCTTTTGTACAAACGAAACGGATTAAAAATGTTTCCTTAGGCCTAACCTCCGATCAACGGCTGCCTCCCAACGGTCACTTTTTTTCCGGTCCGGGTAGTGACGTTATTCTGGCGTTTCACTGCGTTATCGAAGATAAATGAAATGTTTGTAAGATGGCTATGTGTAGGCATTCTCCTTGTCTAACGGACTAACCTTGACGTCGTATTGTGAGTGGACAAAGGAGGGAGTGAGGAGAAGAGGTGGAATGGATTTCAACAGTCACAACACAGGAAAAATAAATTGACTAGCGGGAAAATGCAATGGTTGTGTACTTAAGCAACCGTAGGAAAAACATTTCTTCGAAGTACGGACGTAAGTGCGGGAGGTGGTCAGCGCGCGAATAATGATTCACAGCAAGCGTGTGGTGTGACAAGGATTAAAACCATTCATATGTTTCCTTGGAGACGTGTTAACCGGGTACTCTATCGCCCGCGATAGTACATTTGCAAAATGACTTGGAGTGTAGATTTTTTTCAATATTTTAAGTGCTCTCCTTTTTCTTAAGTTGCGTGATTAACGACACGGATTAAGTAATAAGGAGATAAATTCAAATATCAGTTAAACAAAAATCTTAGCAGAATGCAAAACGAGAGAAAGAACTTAAGCATAAGTCTACTGCATAAAATCGTATCATGCAATTATGTACGAGGGCGAGAATGAATAACACGAATTAAATTTATCAAAGCTATTCAAAGTCAATGGAACCGGTTAGGGAAATAATCAACCGGTTTCAACAATCGATAAAACATCCAGAAATAAAAACATCTTGCTAAGTTCCACCAGCGGCTAAAAACCATGTTACGAAAATTAACAAATGACGCACAAAAAGTTTCTCATGGCAAACGGAAGGTATCAGAGACAAAAAGATTTTCAAATCGAGCAGTTAAAATAAGAAATATATGAGAGAAAGAAGCATTGTAAAAATCTATGCTTTCTAGCTGAAGAATTTTTCATACTGGAAAAGTTGAAAAAAGGGGGAAATATTCTGCATGCAAAAAGCTATGCTAAGAAAAAAATGACTTTTCAAATAAGGAAAAATGGCTTTTCAAATACGTCTCCCTGAGGCAGAAATAGCGAGAAAAAGCTTCGACCTTTACGCCACCTTGCGGGATATCTGTGCATTATTTAAAAAGGATAATGTTCCACATCTCTAGGTTAGCGAATGGCATACAGTAAAGAAGAAATTTCTTAATAGTGCTTTTAGAAGAGGCGATACAGGTGCATGCTGAAGTACACAAACACCCCTATCAACAGAACTGTGTACTACAAAATTCCTCAAACACTAGCCTAAAGTGTTCTAGAAGGTAAATGGCATCCGGTGTTGAAAGAATTTTTTAAATCGCACGTGTAGGAGCAGAGATACTAAGAACAACAGATTAAGCATTTACGCCTTCTAGGAGCGAAATCGTGCATTATTTTGGAAGAAAATACGCACACAGAGTTTTTTTTTTTTTTTGATTGGAGGTTTAACGACCACCGTGAGCAACTCAATGGGCTATAAGCAGTCGCCCGTCCCTAATTTAGGGTCACTGGTTCCAGGGAAGGGAGAGAGCCAGTGCCGTAAGACAAACACAACATCCATGCCTCACCGGGATTTGAACCCGGACCCCTTCGGACAAATGATCAGAGGCCAACGCCTTAGACCACTGCGCCACCGGGGCGGCCACACAGAGTTTGCATGGTTAGTAGTATCTGATCGAAGAAATAAATTTTTCAATCGGGTTTTTAATCCTGCAGATATTGCTGTAAACGGAAACGTGAACTTACACCCTGTGGTGGCAGACTTGTGCGTTAAGAAAATTATGAAATTATATGAAAAACATTTCGCACTGGAAACTATCCAACAAAGAAGAAATTTTTCAAATCGGTCTCTTAGAAGCAGAGATATCGACAAAAATATCATATACATCTACGCCTCCTCGCGGAGAAAACATTAATTATTTTGGGAAGAAAGTATTCTGAAAAGGTTTATCGACGTGAGTGGTATCGGTCAACGAAAACATTTTTTCAATTCCGATTTTAGAAGCTCAGATTTTGCTGCAAATGCAACAGAAGCAGAAATTAACACTTACGCCCCCTGGTGGCCAAACCGTTTGTTACCAAAAATAAGAAATTATATGCAAGGAATTTCCCATTAGGAGCTGAATCCGCTGCAGAAAGAATTTATCAAATCGGAGTTTTATAAGCAGAGACATCCGTGAAAACGCAGTTTAGGTTTACGCACCCTAGCGGAAAATCTATGTGTAAGTTGAAAAAGTGACTATACCTAAAATAGTCTTCGACATTGAAAGGTAATATATTTTTTCAATTGGACGTTTAGAAGCAAATGTATGGAATAAAATGTATTTTTAATTCGATATTATCTGTATATCAGCCCTTTAGCGGCGAAATTGTGCATCGTGAAAAAACAAAACAAAAAAAAAAAAACACGAAATAAAGAATCATCATTCACACATTTCAAGCTTCCCGATGCAAAAAGGATTTTTCTAATCGGACTATTAGTTGCAGAGCTATGGTGTCTACAGACGAACGGACGGACAAACCAGTAACATAAGCACGATCTTTTTTTACAAAAGACGAGCTAAAATAGCTGTAAAAGCAGAACATTTGATCAACCTGTAGCAGTTATGCTCAGATATGAATTAATTCAGCATCTTTGAACTGGAAATTCGCAGTTTTAATTCAACTGATGTTGATACTCATTCGTTCGTGGATGGAATAAATTCGAATTTTATTCCGCTGCGCCACTTGTATTTTTCCAACATTAGTACAGTTCTACGCAATTCGTCAGTCGTGCTGCAAAGGGGAGAATCAAAAACAACGGTGAAACAGTTTCACAGCTGACACGAATACTTTCTTAAACGCAAGGTTAAAATATCTATACTTATACCTTTCAGTGATGTTTTGGCGGGATTATTAAATTCGTAGGAACTGGCGCCAAATTATGTTGGCAGGGTTGGTTACTTGGAGCGCATGCTAAGAGATTAAATGATGATTGCATGAACTCCATGTGATATCAGAAGAATTGCAGTTTCCTATGTCTTTGGAGCAGGGAAGAACAAACAAAGGAATTAAAACTTCACTTAAATTATTATTTCTTCAAACGGAGATAATATAAATATTGTAAAGTACCTACTTCTAACTTCCAGCGGGGAGAGGGGGTAGGTAATCTTGGGATTTTTTTTTATTTGTTAATTTCCCGCATGAAACTCTCAGCGTTTTTGCACGTCTTTTGTAAAAAAAGAGATCATGCTTACGTTATGGGTTTATCCGTCAATCTGTGGACACCATATCTCTGCAACTAGTAGTCAGATTTGAAACATTCTTCTTGGATTGTGAAGCCTGAAATGTGAGAATGATGATCTTTGCATTACGGTTTTTTTTTTCCTGATGCACAACTTTGCCGCTAGATGGCGTAAATACAGATGATATCGAATTCAAAATACATCTTATTGTACCTACATCATCATCATCATCATTGTCAACCATTATGAATCCACTGCTGGACGAAGGTCTCCCCAAGTTTCCTCCACAACGGTCTGTCTTGTGCCAGTCTCCTCCATGTCACTCCTGCATACTTTCGAATTTCATCCACCCATCTCCCATGTGGTCTTCTTCTGGGTCTTTTCCTGTCCCTTGGAATCCAATCTAAAATTTCGGCTGTCCATCGATGATCTGTCCTTCTGGCAGTATGTCCAGCCCATTGCCATTTCAGGTATTTAACTCTGATCATGATGTCTTCCACTCTTGTCATTTTTCGGATCCACGAGTTCCTCTTCTTATCTCTCCTGGTTACACCAAGTATGCACCTCTCCATGCTGCTTTGAGTTGTCTGCAGCCTTTGTATGTATCTTTTAGTTAAGGTCCACGTCTCTGCACCATACGTAAGCACTGGAAGGATGCATTGATCAAACACTTTTCTTTTAAGACATAATGGCATATTGCTCTTGAAAATTATGCTGTTTCTTCCAAAAGCTCTCCAGGCAAGTTTTGTACGCCGATTAATTTCTTCATCAATGTGACCCTCACTTGATATCTGCTGTCCAAGATAAACGTACGTATCTGTTATCTCCAGCTTTTCTCCATCAATCGATAAATCTTCATTTCTTGTAAAAGCATTGAACATCACTTTTGTCTTCTGAAAGTTCATTTTTAATCCCACTTCTTTACTCTTGTCAGCAAGTTCCTGGATCATACTCTGCAGCTCTGATGGGCTAGTTGCAAAAATGACTACGTCATCAGCAAAACGAAGGTGGGTTAGATAATCTCCATTAATCTTTATCTCCTTGTTTTCCCAGCTCAGTGACTGAAAAACACCCTCCAATGTGGCATTAAAGAGCTTCGGAGATATGGTGTCACCTTGTCTCACTCCTTTCCAATTTTTATGTGTGTTGTATTTTCAAACAGCCTAATCTTTGCACTTGCATTTTCATAGATGTTATTAATAATATTAATGTATGCATCTTCAATACCGCAGGTTTTCAGAGCCATTGTAACTGCTGATGGTTTCACCGAATCAAAGGCTTTTTCATAATCGATAAAAGCCATGCACAATGGAAGTTCATATTCCCTCGCTCTTTCAATTAGTTCTCTCAGCACATGGATATGATCTATTGTGCTGTAGCCACTCCTGAATCCAGCTTGTTCTCTCGGTTGAGCCATGTCCAGTGTTACCTTCAAGCGGTGTGAAAGAACTTTAGTGAAGATTTTATAAACTACTGATAGGAGGCTGATAGGTCTGTAGTTTCCGAGATCCTCAATGTCACCTTTCTTATGTAGCAGGATCATTGTAGCAGTGTTCCAATCCTCAGGAATCTTTCCTTCATTAAGGCATCGAGTGAAAATTTGGGCGAGTACTGTTTCGATTTCTCCACTTGCTTCTTGTATGATGTCTACAGTAATTCCATCTTCTCCTGGAGCTTTTCCCCGCTTCATGTTCTTGATTTCATGTGCAACTTCTGCTGGAAGGACTGGAGGAACTCTGGTACTGGTATCTTTCCTGATGTCTGGAGTGCATGTATCATCCCTTTCATATAATTTGGAGTAGAAATCTTTCACTCTTGTCAAAATTTCGCCTCTATTTCTTGTTACAGAACCATCTTCTTTTCTCAGTGCCATAATCTGTTTTCTTCCCTTACTGAGATGTCCCTTTGCTATCTTTAGGCTTTGGTTGTTTTCAATTGCTTTCCTCACTAGTTCACAGTTGAATTTTCTTACGTCTTCAGTGATACTTTTTCGTACCGTCTTGCATAGCTCTATATATTCCACTTTGGAAGTCACATCTTCTTTAGTTGTCCTCATCTCTCTTCTTTTTGCATCAACATTTTCGTTTTTCCTGATAATTTATTTACATGCAACTTGTTCTTAGACCCAGCTAATTTTGTTGCTGTTTCCATAAGAGCTTTGGTTACTTTTCTGTTAACTTCAGAGATGTCCACTTCTTCCGATGTTAGGCCTTCTAAAGCAGAGAACCTGTTCTTCAGTTCCAACTTGAAGGTATTATGGTGTTTTTTAAGGCTGGTTATGTCAATAGATTTTGTTTGTCTTATGAGCTTGCCACGTTCAAGTTTAGTGTTGAGGTGCATCTTACATCTCACCAATCTATGGTCACTACCTGTGTTGAACTTGTTTAGCACACTGCAGTCTTCTATGACGAATTTTTTGTTACACATAATAAAATCAATTTCACTTGTCGTCCCATTTGGATGTCTCCATGTCCATTTCCTGTGTGGCTTTTTCTTGAAGAAGGAGTTCAAGATGAAAAACCCTTCTGCCTCTGCAAACTCAACGAGAGTATTTGCTTCTAAATATCCGATTGAAAAATTATTTCTTTCTTTCGATGCCATTTATGACAAAGTCTATTCTAGGCACAGTTTCATTTTCAAGTAATGCACAGATTTTTCGCTAGGGGGCGTAAAGTAAATTGCGTTTTTCCGATACTTCTGATTTTAAACGTCCAATTTCGAAAATTCTTCCTTCATCGGAAACAGCTCCTGGTGTGAAATGCTTGACATATAATTTCTAATTTTTGATAAAGAATGGTTTGGCCACTAGGAGGCATAAGTGTCTATTCTGCCTCTGATGTATTTACAGCAAAATTTAAGTTTCTGAAAACTCGATTGAAAATATTCTTTCGTGGACCGATACTGCTCACCTCGGAAAACCTTTTGAGAATACCCACTGCTTAAAATAGCCCACAGTTTTCACGCCAGGGGCGTAGATATATATCTTATTTTCGTCGATATCTCTGCTTCTAAAGGTCCGATTTGAAAAATCATTTTTTTGTTGGAAAGCGTTTTGGGTGCGAAAGGTTTCTTATAGAGTTTCAAAATTTTCAAGTAATGCATACATTTTCCGCTAGGAGGAGTAAAGGTAAATAGGGTTTTTCTGATATCACTGCTTCTAAAACTCCGATTTGAGCAGTTCTTCCTAAATCGATTACAGCTCGTGAAGGGAAATGTTTTGATTATAATTTCTAATTTTTTGATAAAAAATTATTTGGCCACCAGAGGACGGAAGTGTTTATTTCTGCTTCTGATGTATTTGCAGCAAAATCTAAGCTTCTGAAAACTCAATTGAAAATATTATTCCGTGGACCAATACACTCATCTCGGAAAACCTTATCAGAATATTTTCTTCTTCAAATAATGCATAGTTTTCCCTCCAGAAGGCGTAGGTGTATATCTTATTTTTTTCGATATCTCTTCTTGTAAGAGTCCGATTTGAAAAATTCTGTCTATGTTGGAGAGCGTTTCCGCTGTGAAATGTTTCTCATATAATTTCAAATTTTCCTTAACGCACATGTTTGCCAATAGAGGGCGTAAGTTCACATTTCCGTTTACAGCAATATCTGCGGGTCTGAAAACTCAATACAAAAAATTATTTTTCTGCCAGATACTATTATGGAAATTCTTTGTGTGCATTTTCTTCCCAAAATAATGCACGATTTCGCCTCTAGGGGGCGCCAATGTTTAATTTGTTTTTCTTAATATCTCTGCTTATAAATGTGCAATTAAAAAAATTCTTTCAACACCGGATGCCATTAACCTTGGGTATTTGAGGAGCTTTATAGTTCACATTTCTGTTTCTAGCTGGGTTTTCTGCTTGCAGCTGTATCTCTGTTTCTAAACACCCTATTGAGAAATTTCTTTTTTACTGTATGTTATATGCTACAATAGAGATGTGGAGCATTACTCTCTTTTAATAATGACCAGTTTCCCGCTAATGGGCGTAATACTTCTTTACGCTTTCCAACCGCAGGTTGAAGAAGCGTATATGCTACAGCTTTTTCCGTCCGTCCGTCCGCCTGTCCGCACGATAACTGGCGTAAAAATGGTTCGATTTCGATTAAATTTTAGTATGTGGTAGGGGACCAACTGGGGACGAACCCTATGGAAAATGAGACAAATGGGGTCAAAGGTCACGACGTAGGAGCGGGATCCATTCATTGCTTTCATACGTTATAACTTGCGTAAATATGGTTCGATTTCAATGAAATTTTACTATGTGGTAGGGGCCAGCCTGGGGACAACCCCTGTTCAAAATGGGTGAAGTGGGGTCAAAGGTCAGGACATAAGAGCGGGATGCATTTCATTGCCTTATGCGTCATAACGTGCGTGAAAATGGTTCGATTTCGATGAAATTTTAGTATGTAGTAGGGAACAACTGGGGACGAACCTTATTGAAAATAGACGAAATGGGGTTAAAGGTCAGGACATAGGATTTGGATCCATTTCATCACCCTTATCCCATATTATTAAGGTGGACGTCAAGTAATTTTGCTTCCTATATTTCCAAAGGAAAAACTTTTGTACACATGTCCTTCACAATTAATGTGTTCCCAAGGATGAAAATTTGAACATCGATTAAAATAACTTCATATTATAACCTGGAATACTTAATATCTTCTAAAACATAACCATAATTATATAAAAAATCAACAACTTTTCCTTTGGTGATGTTGAAACCAGAAAAAGGATGGCGCGACCTATACTTTGATGACGTCAGTAGACAAACAAATGTTGGATTGCATAATTATGGTTATGTTTCAGAAAATATTAAGATCTGATCTGATTGCTAGTCTGCGGTGGTCTTCGAACATTGCAATTTTCTGAGATAACCAACTAACGGTAACTGCGAAATATAGAGACAAAACAACACTGTGACCGTGTCCCCTTCAAGGTTACATAAGGAAGGCAGGACATAACAATGACTTTGGGCTCGAAGTCGTCCAACGGATTGTCCGGACTAATGCCCACCGGCCACTTGCCCACTATGGATGACTTGTAGTTAACATGCAAAGTCGGAAGACGTTTCCGATCTAGTGTAGAAAAACTGATCACACAAATATTTATAAACCGTATAAAAATTGCACTTTGTTTTAGAAATGTTGAAATTTAAGGGGGTTACCTTCCCAAATCTAAACTAACACACATCACCTTTCTTATGGGTTCAAAAAGCTCAAACTTAAATCATTAGACAATGCTATCAATAGACGAACAACGCACTTGAGAATTTGAAAAAGTTTTAATTTAGGGGGTGTTAACCCCCAAATGTAAACCAACATATATAATAGTTTTCATGGGCTCCGAAAAGCTCACTCTTAAATCGTAAGACAACGCTATCAATAGACAAACAACGTACTTGAAAATTTGGAGTTTAAATTTAGGGGTGTTAACCCTTGGGTCGAAACGCAATTTGTCATTTACGCTATTTGTATACGCCTCCGTAACGTCGCAGACTCTGAAGGGTACCAATTTATCGTGTACATATTTGCCGTTTTTCGTAGCTATCTCGTGTGTTCTTTTTGATTTGCATGCGGCGTACTCTATTTTGGGATCTATCCGCCCCCTCCTCTCCTCCAGTTGAGACAATTAGAATTATTTTTCAAAACGTGTGTTGGGTCACACTGCATGCATACCAATTCCCAATTTAAAATTTAGTGCGATGTACAAATCCGGTGTGTGTGCATCATGACCCAAACGTACGTTGGGTCACACGGAATACAAAATTAAAATTTCCGTGGATGTACACAATCTCCCAAAATCAAAGCAGGCCATAATGCTTCAATTTTAAAAATATGGTAGCGATTATTCCTAAAGTTACTGTGTTAAGTGTGCTCAAGTTCAGTGCGCAACTACCGAATGGGCAAATGTCTGGGTGGGCAAATGTCCGGGAGGCCAAATGTCCGGTGGGAAAATGTCCGACACCCGTCCAACGGATCCAACGACCCACGTCTGACTGCAGTTAGTTAGCCGCCCCGGTGCGCAGTGGCCTAAGTGCCAACTTCTGACTACTGGTACGAGATGTGTACAGGTTGTAATCCCGGTGATGCATGGATGTTGTGTCTGTCTTATGACGCTGTCTTTATCCCTTCCTGGAGAACTACACGTGATTTTAGTGTTTAAATTCTCATTTCATAAATCCGTCAGTCCCAAAAAATACTGATGCTTCGAGAATTTACATCAGTTAGAGTAGGTACGATGTGTTACTGAAGCAGACTAGCCAGAAAAGTGCAATAGCTTTCTGGAGAATGTTAACAGCTTGAGCGATGGTAATTCATTGTTAGCTGTTACGTATTTTCTCCAGCAATTTAAAGTACAATATTTTCTATATTTATTGCAGTACAAAAAAAAATAATCCTCTCAGATTTTTATTTATGTATTTATTTATTTTTTCAGAAGCAGGTCTGGGTGTCGAGGAAAATGTGCGTCACGCTGTGACAGACAAGGAAGTATTGCAGTTAGCGTGGGAAGCATTACAGCCGATAGTGAGGGATTATTTATGCGGCTGCTCACTTAACAAATCAAGCCCAAAGCCATGCATCGTAGGACAAAGGAGGGCAAATGGATGAGAAGTGGGACTGGGGGAAAGGAAATAAAGAAAGACGGGGGTTGCTATGGGTGCTGCTGCTGCATGCTTGCTTCTGAGAGTCCTTTCCCTGCTCCTCCTCTTCCCAGATGGCTTTGTTTACCGAAGGAGGGGAACACATGGAGCTTAGGCGCAGCGCTCACGTCTCTCTCATTGCTGTTTCTACATGACTTGGGGCTGTGGTAATCAGTCAAGAATGATGCATGTGCCAATGACAGAATGCTTTAGACTTTATTGGGCGGAAGACTTCAAAGCTCTTTTCACGTGTTCTCGCATCTTTTCTCTTACGTAACAATGCCCGGTGACTTTTAGCTTGCTTTTAGGCGGAAAAGCCCGACGACGACGACTCCTGTTGACTGATATGTGTGTGCGTGCGTGCGTACGTGCTGGCTTCTAACGATCCAATCAGTAACGACGTAAATCGCCTTTGTTTCTGTGTATTGTTTCGGATCAAAACTCAATTGAAGTTTGATACTGTGATGCACTGATGTTTCTTGAGACAAGAGATGCAATTATTGGTTTCCTTTCAGTTTCCAGGAAGTCAGGACATTACGAAGCTCTTTCGGCCGATTCATCACAATCGAAGAGAAGGAAAGAAAATTATGGTCGAATTAAGATGATAAGGAGAACTCACCCAGAAACGCATTTCTTAAATGAAGTCAGCTAGATGAAGTGAATTTTCTGTCTCAGCAATACGACTACGCAGGATGCACATCAGTTGGTGACTAGCTGGTCTTTGGGAGGAAGGAAGCGGTAACAAAACTGAATGTAAGCCTTTGGTTCGTTGGTGCTTTGAATCGCTAAGTACTGTGCAAATTGTTTGTAGTATTGGGGGAAAAAAAAAAAAAAAAAAGGAACGTAAGACCATCAGGCAGGTAGAATTAAAGCGTCAGTATTCCGTCGTGCCCGTACTGACGCAGTGAGATGAGAATCTTTAACTTCAGAGCAGCAAAACTGGGAACCAAAAGTTGATCTCAACTTTTGTTTTTCCTAAAGAAGGATGCTGCTTACCGGAAGCGCTGATGAAATTAAATTATTACAATGATAGAAATGTCACAGTCCTGTTTGGTCTCCTTGTTTGCTAACACCATTATTTTGTTAAATCAGAAACATTCAGGGTTCGTATAGCACCGTAGACATCATAAAATTATACAGAGCATGTTCACACAATTTTAGAACGACTTGCCAGCAACATAACTAATTTTAAAAATAAAATTATTTCTTCCTTAAACGTTGCACCTGAGAGCACTTTCTCTGGGCTATAAACCTACATCTAGATTTCCAAGAAAACAGGGCATTTCTTAAAATTGGTACTTGTGTTTTTATGCTGCTCTTCTTCCACTGCTTTCCCTAGTCTAATCATTGTTTTAGGTCTGGTTTTAGAAAGCGCTATTTTTAGCAGCCTGAAGGCAAAATAGTCCATTGGTGACACAACAGGGGACTTTGAAGGAATATGAGCAAAAGATAAAGATTCATACCAGTTTCCGTTTTACGCTTTCCAACCGTAGGTTGAAGAAGCGTATATACTCCAGTTTTGTCTGTCTGTTTGTCCGTCAGTCCGCACGTTTACTCGCGTAAAAATGGTTCGATTTCGATGAAATTTTAGAATGTGCTAATGGACAACCTGCAAAGGAAACCTATTGAAAATGAGCAAAATGGGGTCAAAGGTCAGGACGTAAGAGGGGACCCATTCCATCGCCCTTATGCGTCATAACTCACGTAAAAATGCTTCGATTGCGACAAAAAATCATCATGTTGTTCCAGAGATGTATTGAACCGATTCTGTATAATATCATCGAAATAGAGTCAAAGGTCAGGGCACAGGAGCGAGATTTATTCCACAGCCATTATTCTCATAACTTAACTAAAAATGCTTCTATTACGACAAAAGTTCAGTATGTTGTTCCGGAGGTATACTGAACCAATTTTGTTAAATATCATCGAAATGGAGTCAATGGTCAGGACACTGGAGTGAGATTTATTCCAGAGCTATTATCCTCATAACTTGAGTAATAACTTGTGTAATGATTTCTGGTATGTTGGAAAGCTTACCATTATCAATGCATTGCATGATTTTACTAACTTCTTTCATTTTTTCAAGAGGAAGAGTGGTATATTTGGATGTATGACGGGTAGCCTTATCCTGATGTAGTTCTACTCTTTGAAGGTTCTGTGGCTAAAGGAATGGTATTTCCTCTTTCAATATAGGAGTTAAAACATTATTTTGGTAATATGTAGAATTGATTTTAACAATTCTTTTCAACTTTTCTTAACTTTAATTTCCCACTCTACAAGAAATCAGCAATGATCATTAATCCTTTACTGAAACTTTCTTTAGATTCTTGAAACCAAGTTTGTTAGTCTTATATGCTCTTTTGCGATAGTAAATCGACCTTGTTTATGCTTTCCAACCGTATGCTGAAGAAGCGTATATGCTTCAGCTTTGTCCGTCTGTCTGCCTGTTCGCACGATAACGCGTAAAAATGGTTCGATTTCGATGAAATTTCAGTATATGGTAGGGATAACCTGGGGACGAACCGTACTGAAAAAGGGCGAAATGAGGTCAAAAGTAAGGAAATAGAAGCGGGATCCATTCCATCGCCCTAATGCGTCATAACTTACGTAAAAATGCATCGATTGCGACAAAACTGTATCATGTTGTTCCAGAGGTATTCTGAACCGGTTCTGTTGAATATCATCGAAATGGGTCAAAGGTCAGGGCACAAAAGCGAGATTGATTCCACAGCCATTATCCTCATAACTTGACTAAAAATGCTTCTATTGCGACGGAACTTTAGCATGCTGTTCCGGAGGTATACGGAACCAATTCTCTTTAATATCATCGAAATGGGGTCAAAGGTCAGGGCACAGGAGTGAGATTTATTCCACAGCCATTATCCTCATAACTTGAGTAATAACTTGAATATAAATGCTTCTAATGCGACAAAACTTTAGTATATTGTTCCGGAGGTATACTGAACGAATCAATAGTCAGGGTAGGGAGTAAGGTTTGTATGCGCGCGATTTCTGGTATGTTGGAAAGCGTAGCATAATCAATGCATTGCATGATTTTACTAACTTGTTTTTGTTAAAGTCTTTTGGGTAGACCCATGATTCATTAATAGTCACAATAAATTTACATCTGTCTCCAGCTAAGTGATTTTCATAAAGAAATCTACACCGTGTTCTACAGAGTTCAGTCATGTGACTAAGCAAAAGGCGGTGAACGTTATGCTTTTTTTTTTTTTTTTTTTGTTTCTCAGATCCAAATCTTTGCTTACCGTTGACACAGAGATTTTTAATGACTTCGCAATTGCTCTTTGGGTTGGTGGACTTCCTTTTAAGACCAGGGACTTTACTTTCCAAATAAACGTAAAATACCTTCTTTGAATATTCGTTTGGCTCTTTCCGGTTAAAAGCAGTGCTTGAAGGTTTTCCCTCTATTATTATTTATGTTGCTTATTTTACATTTAAAAATGCTAATTCCATGATTTTCACAGAGTGTTTTTAATTACAGAATACGAATATTTCTCTTGGTAAAGAGTAAAAACATAACCTTCTATACACAGCTTGTTTACGCGCGTCATTCCCTTAGTAGATGATATTTAACTGCAGCAGATGTTTCTTTCGTGTTCTTCTAATACGCTGTTGCCAGTTACAATTATTTGAACTTTTTTCTTTTCTGTACTTCCTTATCAACAAGTTAGTAAAATCATGCAATACATTGATTATGATACGCTTTCCAATATACCAGAAACCATTACTCAAATTATTACTCAAGTTATGAGGATAATGGCTGTAGAATAAATTTCGCTCCTATGCCCTGACCTTTGACCACATTTCGATGATATTCAACAGAACCGGTTAAGTATGCCTCCGGAACAACATGATACAGTTTTGCCTCAATCGAAGCATTTTTACGCAACTTATGACGCATAAGGGCAATAGAATGGATCCCGCTCCTATGTCCTGACCTTTGACATCATTTCGCCTATTTTCAATAGGGTGTCCCCAGGTGGCTGTCCCCAGGTGGTCCCCTACCACATACTAAAATTTCATCGAAATCGAACAATTTTTACGCGAGTTATCGTGCGGACGGACGGACAGACAGACGGATAAAGCTGGAGTATATACGCTTCTTCAACCTACGGATGGAAAGCGTAAAAAACGTTCTAAAATCTAAAAATGTGCGCACATACTCTGTACTTGAATAAAAGTGATTCTGTGGATGTTATGAAATTCTGTATTCAGGCATTTTATTTAAACTGATAGAAGATCACCTGCGCTTATAAAAGTGAGTTCGCGGCTGTCCTCAAGGCCAGGGTCCGTTAACTGTCCTTCTCTTACTTTTTCTGTCAGTGCGCTGGAGACCTCGCACCCTTTCCGATGTTACGTTGACCTATTCCTTCCTCAAGGCCAGGGTCTGTTAACTGTTCTTCTCTTACTTTTTCTGTCAGTGCGCAGAGACCTCGCACCCTTTTCGAAGGTATGTTGACCTATTCCTTCCTCAAGGCCAGGGTACGTTAACTGTCCTTCTCTTACTTTTTCTGTCAGTGAGCGGAGACCTCGCACCCTTTTCGAAGGTACGTTGACCTATTCCTTCCTCAAGGCCACGGTACGTTAACTGTCCTTCTCTCACTTTTTCTGTCAGTGCGCGGAGACCTCGCACCCTCTCCGATGTTACGTTGACCTATTCCTTCCTCAAGGCCAGGGTCTGTTAACTGTTCTTCTCTTACTTTTTCTCTCAGTGCGCAGAGACCTCGCACCCTTTTCGAAGTTACGTTGACCTATTCCTTCCTCAAGGCCATGGTACGTTAACTGTCCTTCTCGTACTTTTTCTGTCAGTGCGCGGAGACCTCGCACCCTTTCCGATGTTACGTTGACCTATTCCTTCCTCAAGGCCACGGTCTGTTAACTGTTCTTCTCTTACTTTTTCTGTCAGTGCGCAGAGACCTCGCACCCTTACCGAAGTTACGTTGACCTATTCCTTCTCAAATCTCATCAAATTCTCTCTCTCGTTCTCTCAGTCAGCAACTACCCGTGGAAAGACGGAATCTTCCTCCTTCTCGATAGGACCTTAAGATTCACCTAAATAGTTTTGTTCTAAAAACACCACTCTAGTGACAACTTCTGCTCCCACCTCCATCGCTGAGAGCTGACTGACTGCAGCTTCGGAATCAACGTCGAAAAGCTATTTTTTCCCAACCCCCAAAATGTCATCAGCCTAACGTTTAGGACCCAAAGGAACGATTTACTAATGAATGGCCCTAAAAAGCAGTCTTCTGCAGTAATACAGGAACCCGGCGCCTGATGCAAAATCATTCTCAAGGAAGTTAGCCGACATACTAATTATTTTAGTACACTTTCTGGCTCCGTAAAGAGAACCAGAAATATATTTCTCGAAAGATTTCCACGATTTCGAAGTTTAAAACATTCTTAAAAAGCAAGGATCTCAATTATTTACATATTAAAATTAAGCATTATTAACTTAAAGTTCCTGAGTATTTACAAGACATTTAGATCCATAAAATTAAAATTATTATTCGCTGTGCATCTTCTGATGCTGACCCCTTGACTTATCAACTGTTTCGACCCCCGTGTAAACTGCTTCCATTAAACTGAAGATGTGAGAATTTCTTGATACCTCCCTACAAAGATCATTGTCCACCCACTCCCTCGCATAGCAATAGTCTTTTTTTTTCTCTCATTAACGCGGCTCGCATGTATCTGGTGAAAAAGTGGACCGTCTCCAAATAAGCACTAACGAGAAAGGGAGATGATTTTAACTTTCCATATTCAAAATGGTTATTAAAGTTTGCCGTTATTGAAATCTATGATCCCCTGTTACATAACACCTCTATGATTTTTCTTTTCGATTTAAACTTTTCCTTGACTTTTGCGACTTTTGGAAATCAAGGCTGAATGCACAAGTACATACTTCTTTTTTTCTTTGCCCACAATTAATTTCTGAAAATTTTATGGAATTTATATTTCCTGAGGGGTGGGAGTGCTCAGTTCTCCTTCCTGGTTCCAACCTAGATTCGGCCTCCACCCGAACAAGAAGAAATCCTTGCTGAACTACAGGCTAAAAATATATGATTCCGCTTGCAAATCAGGGTTTTTCCAAAAAATTTATACGATAGTCTGAACCGGAACATTTAATTGTAATGTATTCCAATTTTCAAAATAAATAAATAAACTGTACGTTTTTTATGGCACATTTTCCTAACACCAGGAGCTTCGGATGAAGCTTCATTCTGAGGTTTTCTCTTATTTTTTTTTTATTTTTTTTTTCTTAAAATCCAATCAGCCTCTCTTTTCCGTGACTTTCGCTGCAAAGAAACAAATTATGTTGTTCACACATACGCCACAACAAAGTAATTATTGTTTGTAAGTACGTCAGCTGAGAGGCATCTGATCGTCTTCCAGTACAGTAAGACCGTCAATGGGAGGCAACTGAACTCCCTACTGGCAATACAGCAGATGCCATATTCAGAAGGCCTTCTGTTTCTGCTAAGAATGCGATACGATGTACAATAGATCACCTTTCTTTTGAATGGAAAATCTTTCCTCAAAATGTTCATTGACAGAAAGACTTTATTTATCCTTGACATAATTGACAGAGAGGTTTTCAAGAATGTAGCTATGATTAAGCCTTTAGGCGGCCGATGTAGCTATGATTAAGCCTTTCGGCGGCCGATGTAGCTATGATTAAGCCTTTCGGCGGCCGATGTAGCCATGATTGAGCCTTTAGGCGGCCGATGTAGCTATGATTAAGCCTTTAGGTGGCCAATGTAGCTATGATTAAGCCTTTCGGCGGCCGATGTAGCTATGATTAAGCCTTTATGCGGCCGATGTAGCTATGATTAAGCCTTTAGGTGGCCGATGTAGCTATGATTAAGCCTTTAGGTGGCCGATGTAGCTATGATTAAGCATTTAGACGGCCGATGTACCTGAACCAAATGGTGCCAAAATATTTTGCTCTCCCCAATCAGAAACGTTTACATATCAACGGGATTACATAAAGCTACGGCAAAACAATTTCTTTCCTTCCACATCTCAGCAGTATCAACCATAAACCTTTCAATGGTGACAAGCACTCTCTTTTAGTCCTTTATTCTTTGTTCCATCGTCCAAGGCATAATGGGGAGGGCTAATCCCCCTAAGTGATGTAAACGTCTCGCACCGTTCCTAGGTTCGTCGCCATTCTTATAGTCCTTTAAACAGGCAATCAACTAGAAATGATTACAGTCAACCATGACCACTTCGAATAATAAAGCTAAAAGAAAAGCAATGCTTCCTGAAGCCCAGGTTAACTCATTCAAGCCGCGTTTGGCCCACTTCTTAGACGGAGAATATATTCATTCGAGATGTTTGTAGGCTATTTTGCTAACCCGGAATTAATTCGCTCCAGCAGGTCAAAGGGCTAAAATAATTGTGCTAACTCGTACTTACATGCAGAATAAACTCTCTGTTCGACTGAAATATAGTGAATCGCAGGGAAATTGGTGAGTATTATGTATAGCGTGGGAAGGATTCACTATCTGCAAACAAATCGTCCAGAAGCTTCTAAGAAAAGAGCTATCTTAATGGCATGCTTAATCAGTGTTCTCTTTATCACACAAGGATGCAGTAGGCTTTTCATGCCTGATGTATGTGACCACATGATTCAACTTCTCATATCAGTTTATATGAATACATCGTTTTATTCGTGAGCGTCAATGAGAATTTTTATTCTTATTACTAAAATTAAGTTCGATAAATTGAAAGATGTGCCGTAGTGGATCGAACCTAGGCATCGAAGGAAGTCGAAATCACCACGCCGTTGTTTTATCTGTTTTTTTTTTTTTTTTTTTTTTTTTTTTTCAGGGTGAATTAAGGTCACAAGAAGATGTTTATAAATTTATGTCTATACAGACCATTGACTTTCTTGATTACAGACCTCTCTCTCATGGTCTTCTATGTCTATCTACTGCTTTGAAAAATCCGCCCAGTGCAGAGTGAAAGCTTGTCATTCTATATACGTTTTACGTAAGTAAATAAGCGGAGTTTACTACGCTATAAGCGTTGTTTGATTGTGCACAATATGGTATGCTTTTAACTAGTATAACACGTACAGTATTTGCTGGTGTAATTTGTGTCCTGAAAGTCTCAGACGGACGCTCAAAATATGTACGTAATTTTTAACAAGATGAAATTAAAACAAAAACTATTTGAATGTCTCATCTTTTATTTATTATACTAAAAAAAACAGAGTATTGATCAGCAAATTACATTTCTTTTCACCCATGTCTTTGATCTTCCCTGGAATTCTAGTTTTTGTTTTCATTAAAAGGAATGCATTTTGGGTGGAGCAAATTTTTAACAACGATGAAGCGAAGCTTCTCTTTTGTGCAATACTAAGCACTACAGCAACGCTTATGTACAGTATGTACACATATGTACACATCCCAACACTTACGGACAATGAAATTTGAGCACCTAGGAGAAAACATGCTACAACAGCGAAACTTTTCAAATAGCTAGAGTGCGTGCTGGTACGTAAATGAACCACGTTTGGTGCGATTGCGCATGACAACACGGCCTGTGGTGGCGCTGCAAGCACGAACCGGCAACCTTATAAACCGGCGTGTAGTCGATACTCCATAAAAGCAAAAAGCACCGGCCCACGTGAGCAAGAGTACAGAGTGACAAGAATGACGATCAGACGCCAGAGGCGTCGATTTACGCAACTTACGGACTTTGAGACAGGCCTGAGGTCATCGGGCTGAAAACCGCAGAGTGGTCGGCGTGGCCGTATAGCCCGCCACGTGGATCGTTCTCACCATACCGTCCGACTGTGTTGGGAGCAGTGGACACGTGACGGCCCTGCCACATGGCGGAGTGACTCCGGACTGACCAGAAGGACCACCGGTACAGAGGATCGACGGATCGTGAGCCAGGTACGAACGGATCCCACGAGGACCCGGTCCACTATACAGGCAGATGTAGCGGCTCCTGTGTGCCCACGAACAATTTCCCGACGCCTCGCGGAAGCGAATCTGTGAACCCAGCGCCCCTTGCGTGTTCTTCGTTTTGGGGGCCGATGATCATCGTGTCCGGGTGTGGAGGTCCCTGGGTCAACGGCACATCCCAACCTCGCGCCACACCTCCCCCACTGCAGGCATTATGGTCTGGGGAGCTATTGCCTACGATAGCCGATCAGCTCTAGTAGCGGTGCGTGGATCATGGACGGACCAGCGGTATGTGGACGAGATCCTACGGCCCCACGTGCTCCCATTCCTGGCAGGGATCCCAGGTGCGTTATACAAGCAGGAAAATGCCCGCCCACACAAGGCTCGGATTGCTCAGAAATGCCTACGTGATGTCCAGACACTTCCATGGCCTTCCCGCTTCCCGGGCATGGCCGCTATCGAGCATGTGTGGGACCAGTTGAAACGCCACCTGCCACCGTGCCGCACTATCCTGGATTTGGAGCACACCGTCCAACACGTGTGGGCCAATCTTCTGCAGGGCATCACGCGTCTGTTTGCCTCCATGCCGGACCGTATTGCAGCATGTATCGCCGCACGAGGCGGTTCGACGCGCTGTTGAAGATGACCGGACTGCGTGCCACAGATCCCTCTGTAATTGTCCTGCAGCTCTGTTTTTACCATCATGTGCATCATTCATCTGTATCATTACGTCCATAAAATTTCAGTTCAATTCGATGCTTCCTTCTTGGTGCGCAAATTTTATTGTCCGTGAGTGTATTATGTGCATGTATAGGTGTGCAATAATGTTTTATCCCACATTTTTATGATACGATATAAAAAAGATGTTAGACTAAAATTCTAATTTCAGAAATTTGATATTCTCATTTTTTCTTATTTCCCTTTTTCTTTAGAAAAAAGAATAATTTCTTCCTCCTTTTTGTTTACTTTAAATTTTGCTCTAGAATTTCTTTTAGCTACACTTTTCCCAGAAATAACATACTAAGTTACAAAAACCGCATTTGATAATTTCTCATTTTAAACTATATTTTCGTTTCATTTTCTGGACACGTAGACTGGCCTACCGGGTACTTGTTTTTTGTTTTGAACTGTTGGTATATTTCGTCCTTATCCTTTTAACCAACCCGAATGCATTTCACCTCACTTCGAACACTTCATATAGCATCGGTATGATTTATCACATAGCCATTTCTACTTCCACGAAAGTTAATAATGCATTTGGCTGTTTCAAAAAAACAGAAGCATATTAAATTTCAACTGAAAAAGTTATGACGTTTTTATTGGTCAAGACATTGGCGCACTCAGCGGGGGTGGTCCAAGGGGCCCCTCCTCCACATGAGGTATCACTTGATCCTTCAACCTTTGGTCTCTGTTATTGGCCACGTATTTTTAAATATATTTGTAAATGCTTTAAAATAAATATGTATTTTAGGAATCACGGGAAACGCACTTTAAGACATTTTTCTTAGTATTTGGCGAGGCATTTTTCTTAGTAATTTGGGAGATATTTTCTCCGGTGTATGTTAATTTGCAACTTCAATATTTTGGGGCATTCTCATAAATAAATCCTGCGCCATTTGATCAGCAATCAGCATAGCATGTTGAAGACACACAAGCAGTTTTCTGTCACAGTCTTCTGATGCCTGTAAGGGGTTCTGTATTACACGCAGCAGCAGATTTAAGATCGGAAAATTCTAAGTGATCCGACTCAAAGAAATTCTTATCAACTGCCGCTCGTTAGTGACTGTGACTAAAAAAAGCATGCAGGTGACACGTTGGCTCAAGTCCCGTGGAAAAAAAGTGGAAGAGTTCCTCCTCTCCAAACAATATCCAGCTGGGTGTGCTCCGACTGTTTACAGACGGCTAGGCCCCTTTCCACGCAGCAAACTCGCCCCAGAGACAAACAATGCAGGAGGTTCAGGGACCGGAATGGACCATGAAGCAGCGCCCCCCCCCTTCTCTCCACCACTCCTCACACCTGTCACGTGACGTTTCCCGTTACTTTTTATTTTACTATTTCTTTTTTTGCTTCGTCGGCTGAAACAGAAACTGTGGAAGACTAGAAAAGATCCCGCAGAAAACTAGAATCACCGCTGATCACTACCATCCCGTTCTGTTGGTACTTGGCTCATCACTTTAAATAATCATTCGATCACGGAAAACTACCAGAAAGGCCGGTTTAGAGGGGGAAATGACAAATGGATGAAGAGCTAAATACGTTAGCGTCATAAGTGATGTCGTGCGCTCAAGAAACATCGACAGACCGGACTAAGGTAGGAATGCTAATGAGCAACACCGGAGACCGGAAAAAAGCAATGGCTACCCATTTTTAGCCTCATAATCATAAAAAGAACCGATGTCAGGTTTTTGTACAGAGAAGGAATTCACGACGACAACTGCGCATTCTTCACGTTTGCCCTGACACTCGTGCCACGTTCATAAAATATAGTACGGAAGAATGCTAAAGTTTAAGATAAGAGAAAAAAGCTAAACAGGCAAGAGATAAATGCGAACTTACGTCAGGAACGTGTACCAGGACGGAATTAAATATCAAAAATGCATGGTGATTCAAAATGGCCTTGCCAGTTAGAACTAGAAAGGTGATGCCGAATTCTCGGGTGTAATGAACACTTCTTTGGAAACCTTTCCAACACGAAGATAATTTTTCAAATCAGATTTTCCAAAAAAGAATCAGTGAGAAGGAGAATTCATTTACAACCCCTGGTGGACAAACTGCGCATTATTTTAAACAATTTAGTAAAATGCAATGCATTGATTATACGATACGCTTTCCAACATACCAGAATCATAGGAAAATGCCTTGGCTCTGAGGGGAGTAAACTATGGTTTAACGTTTGAGGTTCACGTATATCAAAATTAAATCTCTTTGTGTCCGTGTTACTTATTTCTATTATCAAGAGCTACCACACATAAGCCGTTTTATAATTAAAAACCCCATCTAAATCGGGCAATTTTCACGGAAGTTATCGTGCAAAAATAATGGCTAACGAATTTCACTCATGCGCACTGCCTGCAATTGCTGACAAAAACATTTTTCAGCAGAACTGCTTCCAAAGTCGTTACGGAACAACGTATTGTATTTCGTCGCAAGCGAGGCATTTTTAGTCAAGTTATGAGAATAATGGCTGTGGAATAAATCTTGCTCCTGTGCCCTGACCTCTGACCCCACTTCAATGATATTCAACAGAACAAGTTCAGTACATCTCCGAAACAACATGATAAAATTTTGCCGCAATCGAAGCATTTTTACATAAGTTATGACGCATAAAGGCGATGGGAAAGATCCTGCTCCTATGTCCTAACCTTTGACCCCGTTTCTTCCATTTTCAATGCCATATACTAAAATGTCATCAATTGTCCCCTACCATATACTAAAATGTCATCAATTGTCCCCTACCATATACTAAAATGTCATCAATCGTCCCCTACCATATACTAAAATGTCATCGAAATCGAGCCATTCTTACGAGAGTTATCGCGCGGACAGACAGACAGAAGGACAAAGGTAGAGTATATGAGCTTCTTTAACCTACGGTTGGGAAGCGTAAAAAAGCAGAGTTTTTCATAGTGAATGGAACCGGTGGTGGATCCAGTGGGAGGCGATTGACCCCCCCCCCCCTCCCAAAAAAAATAAGTTTTTTTTTTTTTTTACACTTTCGCTGCCAACGGGCGCACGCGCTTTCTGTAGAAATCACCCTGGGGGGACATTTATAGCAAAACTAGTTGGCTGACCACAAGTCCATTTATAGCAAAACATGCAGACGTTACATGCGACTGACATGGCCCAAAAGTTAAACGTGTTGTTGTATAGACCATGCAGGCGCGGGCAACTCCATACACGCTTGTGTAATCAAGTTAGTAAAATCCAGTAAAATCATGCAATGCATTGATTATGATACGCTTTCCAACATACCAGAAATCATTACTCAAGTTATTACTCAAGTTATGAGGAACATAGCTATAGAATAAATCTCGCTCCTATGCCCTGACCTTTGACCCCATTTCGGTTATATTTAAACAGAACCGTTTAAGTATACTTCCTGAACAACATGATAAAGTTTTGTCTCAATCGAAACATTTTTATGTAAGTTATGACGCATAAGGGCGATGGAATGGATCCCGCTCCTATTTCCTGACCTTTGACTCCACTTCGCTCATTTTCAATAAGCTTCGTCCCCAAGTGGTCCCCTACCACATACTAAAATTTCATCGAAATCGAACCATATTTACGCAAGTTATGACGCATAAGGGCAATGGAATGCATCCCGCCCTTATGTCCTGACCTTTGACTCCATTTCACCCATTTTCAATAGGGTTCGTCCCCAGGTAGTCTCCTACCACATACTAAAATTTCATCGAAATCGAACCGTTTTTACGCGAGTTATCGTGCGGACGGACAGGAGGACAGACAGATGGACAAAGCTGGAGCATATACGCTTCTTCAACCTACGGTTGGAAAGCGTAAAAAAGTAATTGTAGAAAGTCTATAAATAATGAGTGTTCCTACCTCTTTCCTCTCTTTGTGATAGTGTGTTGTGTCTAGCGGAGGTTGAGCTGGGACACCGCGTCGGTTGGAGACAATGGAAATATAATACCTTACTGGGGGAAGGTAATTTCCACTTTGGTGGTTCCACACACTGATTCCTTAGCACAGGGTGGCTGGCGGAAGCAAAATAAGAGAAAACTGGGTGAACACTTTTCTCTTACTAACAATATTCCTCTGCTCGGATGCAGTTTATATAGACAAATGCTGCAGAAAAAGTAACCTCCTACCTTCTCTTTTGGGCTATAAATTTCTTTTTTTCCATTAGACAGCACTTACTTCACTTGAGCATAATAGATTTCGGGATGCTAACAGACATGCACCTTTTATTTATTTTTAATTTTTTTCGTTTTTCTCCCCAACCACACTAATTTGTAGTTCGACGAAAATCCCATAACTGCTCTTGTAATCAAAGCGTGAGGATGGCCGACCCCATAAATAGCAAAACATGTTACTCCAAAAGGCGAAAATTAGAATACGTTGTTAGTCTTCTTTCTCCATGAATACCTGATCTCACTGCTGGTCCATCTGGAATTATTAACCCAGCTACAAATCTTTCTGCTATAGATGATCCAACTGTTGGTCCAACAACAACCGATTCCGTTGAATCGGACACAAGTGACCACGAATCAAGTCTTCTGGCTTTGAAATTTCTCCTGCGTCTGATTCTGATCCAGATTATGATATCAGTACTGAAGAATATGATGATGATTGTGATTTCTTGCAAACAATGGAAGAACAACGGTGTTTAGACGTGAATCCCGTACATCACGAACAGCAGCAGATAATTTGGGGGCCAGTTGATTCGTCAAAGCAAAAGGAAATTTCATTGACAGCACCCTCAGGTATATGTCCCGATGAAATGAATTTAGACCCCTTACAGCTATTGGCATTTTCCACTATCTAGTGACTGATGATATTTATCTAATAATGGTTACTGAAGCAAATAAAAATGCACATCAAGTCATTCAAGGCGGTAACCTATCGCCACATTCAAGGATGAAACAATGGCTGCCAACATCTGTAAGTGAAATGAAATAAATTTCTTGGTCTGCTTATTTGGATGGGCCTGGTTAGATTTCCGAAGATTACAGATTATTATTGATCCACTCATGTGTTGTTCCAAAACCAAATTGCAACTAACACTTTCATCAGAAACAGGTTTCAACTCCTACTGAAGTTATGGCACTTCGCTGACAATTCTCAAGATCCAGGGAACGATCGCACTTATAAGGTCAAAAGGTTTATGGAGATACTGCTGTGCAACATGAATAAATTGAAACAGCAGGGAAAAGAAATTTCTGTGGATGAAAGTCTTGTGCTATTTAGAGGAAGACTTGGTTTTAGGCAATACATTCCCGGAAAGACCCACAAATACGGTATAAAATTTTATAAGTTATGCGATTTATAAGTTATGAGTGTCCCCACATCAAATTTGTACTCTATATTTCACTTTAACAAAAAAAACTATTTGTAATACTGTATATCATGAAAATTTCGAAAATATACACAAAAATCTACGGAATCTATGAAAAAAATAATAGTGTACCCATGCGCCATAGAAGTCGCGAGCGACTTCTATGACCATCTGATTTACGCTATATTTCTTCAGCATGTTGCGTAGTAATCTAATGCTTCAAAACATGAGTAAATCTAGTGAAAGGAATACAAAATAAAAACCAAATTAATTGAAATGTTCAAGGCGAATGCACCCAGTGTACCTTTCCTTTTATTAATTTTACCTACTTTTTCCAAACGGGATAACATGTATGCCTCATTTTTTTTACATGCTACTAGCCATAAAAACAAAATATGATACATACATACATATATATCTTTATATATGTATAGCTGAATATTTAAATCATCAAACATTTCGGAAATAAACTTGATGTTTTACGAAATGTACAAAAAAATAACAGCACATTCCCAGGCCACGGAAGTCGCGTGCGACTTCTTATCTCCAGGCCATCTGCGTTACAGCACCTGCACTGTGTTGCCTAGCAACCTAATACTTCAAAACACGAAGAAGTTGGGTCACCTAGCGGAAGTAATACAAAACAAAAACCGAAACCCATTAACAATTTGAAGTCGCTGACGCCAGCATGGCCCTTTACAACGATTTTTTTTTTGCTGGCGCCTGTGCCCGCTGGCAGCGAAAATGTTTTAATGACGAGTAATGTGCTACGGGGATTTTGGAGATTGTAAAGAATTTTAGCATTAATTCATTTCAAAGCAAGAAATATTCTAGAGGTAAACTCGAAAAGGAGCTATCTGGGGCGGCAACAGTGATTGGAGGTTGTAAAAATGTGTTTCTCAGGGAATCGTTCTTTGAATGGGAGAGCCGGTTTAGAAAATCTTAAGTGCTTAAATCGTTTTATTGGCATACACTGCAATCATGAACATTGTCATCAGCAAGCGATTCGGGACGGGATGATTGTGTTATTGCATCAGAGGCGTCCGGCGCTTTTCCCTTGAGCCAGGACGGGCACACAAGGGAAGAAGAACCTAAGAACTCTAAGAGGGGAGACAACTTCGGGGAACGAAAAGAGGAAAGAGGGCGGCCTCCGTCAGTACTTGGAAGTGAGAGTGAGTAATAAGAAAATCAAATTGAAGAGCAATTAAGCAAGATCGTAGAAGGAACAAGAAAAAGCGAATGCTTTACTAATGATATACTAACAATATGAGACAACCTACACGTATAACATAAGAGTTAATAAATTATTTGAGACTGTAACTTTCTCAACTATTCATTTGCTTCATATTCTCCGCAATGAGTTGCAGCGAAGGCATAAACAATCGGACCCCGAAACGAACCTCGTGACAATTGCAAATAATTAATGCATTTATTTTTCATAAGTTATAGTAATAAATGTATAGACTAAAACTTTTTATAACAACAAAAATTTGCTGTAAATTTGGGGATTAAGTGTTCTCTTCTATCTTCAGCATGAAAAACAAAGCAAAACTGGAGGTTCAGAAGCAAAGAAAGCTGAGAGCGGAAGTGAAAAGGATTTTGACTGATGGTTAAAAGCAAAGGGTCTGCTTTGTTTTGTTCTTTAGTATTGCCTGGTATCATTGGTAATTAGGGAGTAGGAAACGCCACAATGTTGGGTAGACTTTAGTGTGTGAATGGCAAAGCGATATACGCACCTCGATTGGGCCATAAACAGAAACTCGTAACAAATTTCCAAGCTGGAAATATTTTTATTAAATTAACCCATCTGAATAGCATATACCCTTGAATTGAGTGACTTCGTGACTTTTTGTTTATTTACTCTTAATAACTAACTCACTAGTCACAACAACATGATCCTCTTGTGCATAGATTACTTTCATACATCATACTCTAAAAAATTATCAGCGGCACACCGATTTATATATTGAAAGTGTAAGACAGGGACGTACTAATAGCCCCCAACCCCGCCCCCGCAATGGAGGGGGGTCCAGGCTAAGAGGGCCTTTAACCTCTGGGAAAATATTTTATAATTTAGCTTTCGGGAACTGCATGTGAGCTGGTTAAAGAAATAACCAGGAATTTTTTACGGCAGCTTTAAATGAAGTATTGATAAAAAAAGGAATTTCCGGTATTTTTCTATTAAATATGTAAAACATTTGAAAATCATTTCCGCGGTTTTAACTTATAAAACCTGGATGACGGGAAAGCAGCTATGTCAAACAACTGGAGGTCCCATTTTCACAGCAATAGCAACACACCATATGCATGTATATTAACAGGAGAATGTGAAAGAAATATCAATTCGATTAATGTGATTTTTATACTAATGAGGATAACATTTCATGTATTACAGTTGTTTGCACATAACTACGCATCATTCAGAATATAATGAAGTAAAAGGTGTTTTTC
Organism: Macrothele yani; assembly: GCA_039090855.1. Lineage (NCBI taxonomy): Eukaryota > Metazoa > Arthropoda > Arachnida > Araneae > Macrothelidae > Macrothele > Macrothele yani. The sequence continues at coordinate 84,767,288 of CM077003.1, read as the reverse complement.
GGGGAGAAAAGGAAGGTGAAGAAATGGAGACCTGTGCCATTTTTTTTTTTTTTTTTTGATAGGAGGTTTACGACCACCGTGAGCAACTCAATGGGCTATAAGCAGTCGCCCGTCCATAATTTAGGGTCACTGGTTCCAGGGAAGAGAGAGAGAGCCAGTGCCGTAAGACAAACACAACATCCATGCCTGACCGGGATTCGAACCCGGACCCCTTACGGACGAATGATCAGAGGCCAGCGCCTTAGACCACTGCGCCACCGGGGCGGACCTGTGCCATTTTACAACAAAGTCAAGGGAAAAATACTATGTCCAACACATTGTGACATTATCTTAAGTGTGTTATTAATACATTCAAAAGTAAATAATTTAATGCCTTTTTTATATATTCAAGAGTACATAATTCTTAATTGTCATTTATTTCTTTAGTTTACTTATGATCCGTGGTTTCGTATAAATTGGAAAAGGTCACTAGACACTGTCAAGCCGCAGTTAAGTATTTTGTGTGTGTGTGATCGTGAGGCATTTCAAGGTGCTGGCCTTAGTTCTCTAAATGAATAAAATTTGCATGATATGACTAACTTTGGCGTAGTTTTATGCCATTAGTATTTTTGTAGTACTTTGTAATGGTATAAAACTAGGCCAATGATTTTAATTACAGAGTGCACATTTGCGTTTCATGCAATAAAGTTCAATAATTTTGGTTTTACGAAAAATACCTGTATAGGTTCCGCACAATTTGAATTATTAGAACACACTTGAAATTTAGTTAGTAATATGGAATTTAACTTAAAAATATCAGTAACTGAAAGTTAATAGATTTTCGCAAAAGGGCCTCGAAGATATTTTTTACGGTACGCCACTGGTGTTAGGTATCGTATAGAATACGACAAGGAAATGGGAATTTTTTTTCAAAAACAACAACAACAAACAAAATAGATGACACCAAATTTTCGGTTGTAATGAGCACGTCTTTTGAATCCGTTCTGACGCGATTTGAATTTATCAAAGCTATTCAAAGTCAATGGAACTGGTATGGAAAACAGTAATATCTGACCGAAGAAAGGCGTTTTTCAATCGAGTGTTAATCTCACAGATATTCCTGTAAACGGAAATGTGAACTTATGCCCTCTGGTGGCAGACTTGTGCGTTAAGAAAAATTTGAAATTATATGAAAAACATTTCGCAGCGAAAACGCTCTCCAACAAAGAAAGAATTTTTCAAATCGGATTCTTGGAAGCAGAGATAGAGAAAAGTATAAGATATGCATCTACTCCACCTGGTGGGAAAACTATGCATTATTTTAAGAAGAAAGTATTCTGATAAGATTTTCCGAGATGAGTGGGATTTGTCCACGAAATAATGTTTTCAATAGTTTTCAGAAGCTTAGATTTTGCTGCAAATACATCAGAAATAGAAATAAACACTTTCGCCCTCTGGTGGCCAAACCATTTTTTATCAAAAATTAGAAATTATAATCAAAATATTTTCCATCAGGAGTTGTATGAGATACAGGAAGAATTTTTCAAATCAGGGTTTTCAAAGCAGAGAAATCGGTGGAAACGCAATTTACTTTTACGCACATTAGCGGAAAATCTATGCCTAACTTCAAAAAGTCACTATACCTAAAAAAGAGTTCGATATAAATGGAATAGAAAGGTAAAAAAAAATGTAAGTCGGATGTTTAGAAGCAAATATATTGAATAAAATGTATTTTGAATTCGATATCATCTGTATTTACCCCCTCTAGCGGCGAAATCGTGCATCCTAAAAAAAACGAAATTAAGGGTCATCATTCGCACATTTCAAGTTTCACAACGCAAAAAAAAAAAAAAAAAAAAAAATTCAGATTGGACTAATATTGTAGTTGCAGAGCTATGGTTTCCACATAAGGACGGACAAACCAGTAACATAAGCATGATCTTTTTTTACAAAAGACATGCTGAAAAGATTATGCCTAACCAACAGCCACCGTAAAAGTATACATTAAATTTCTGTAGGGTACCCATTCTACACTCTTTTTTTTTTTTTTTCAGATTTTTGAGCTAAGGCTAGCGCGTATATCATTCTGGTACAGAGAAAGTCCCGGAAAAAAACTTTGCCACCACTCTCCGTTATCCCAATTCCTTGTGAAATTCTGTCTGTATCAGAGCAAATGGTTTCCTTAAAACTTAAAAAGGCAAAAAAAGCCACATTGCAAGCATTTCCCTAGCATGCACTAATATTTTCAATCTTATTTTTGCACGCGAGGTAATATTTTGAATAAAAACAGAATTAGTCCTTTAACTAAGTCGTAGATGTGGTTTAACCCCATTTAGGCCTTCATACGTATACACCCAATCCACTTCGTCTACTAAACTCTAAGTTATACACCTAAAATTTAAGAATTATGTTTATTTGAAACGCCAATAATCCGAAATGAAATAACTTCACAAGTATGGACAAACTTAAATCCTGCATTTAATGTTATGCAATAAATGAAATGAATATTTACTTGAATCAGAGGTTTGTATTTGTATTCAAATCCAGACGACTATCAAGTGAAGAACTGTGGATTTATTGAAACTTAGAATTAATGTTCGGAGAAAATTGTTAATAATAACTACTGATCCTCTTTTTACGCTTTCCAACCGTAGGTTGAAGAAACTTATATGCTCCAGCTGTGTACGTCCGTCTGCCTGTCAGCACGATAGTATGTTGTTCCGGAGGTATACTGAACCAGTTCTGTTGAATATCATTGAAATGGGGTCAAAGGTCAGCACACGGGAGCGAGATTTATTCCACAGCCATTATCCTTATAACTTGAGTAATGATTTCTGGTATGTTGGAAAGCGTATCATAATCAATGCATTGCATGATTTTACTAAATTGTTTATATATATTTACATTTCCTAATGTTTAAACCACGTTACTCCTAATGCACAAGAATAATCAGTTTTCAGATTTACCGACATTTTTTGTTAAATCAAATAGGTTTAGTCACCGTCATCATCACCTTCAACCATTCTTAATCCACTGCTGGATGAATGTCTCCTCAAGTCTTTTTCACCACTCTGTGTTTTGAGAAATGCACTTTTCCGTCATTCCGGTGTGCTTTCGAATTTCATCCAATCATTTCCCACATGGTCTTCTTGTTGTTCTTTTCGTCCCTCGGGAACCAATCTAGAATTTCTGTTGTCCAGCGGTGGTCAGTTCATCTCGCTATATGTCCAGCCCCTTGCCACTTGAGAGGCTTTATTTTTATCATGATGCCATCGATACTTGTCAGTTTTCCGACACATGAGATACTATTTTTTATCTTTTTTGTTCCCCAAGAATGCATCCCTTCGTGCTTCTTTCAGTTGTCCTCATCCAGCAGTTCGGGCCAGGCACGTATCTATGGGAGAGACCAGGGGATCCGAAACCCCTTTCCCTCGAAATGTTTAAATATGCATCTTAGACAGGTTTTTGCAGTAACGCAAACATCACTCTTAAATAATCTCAAAAACAACTAATTTAAACATGAGCTTTTGCAAATTATTAAATTGATGTATAAATATTTATGGTTTGATGTAAAAGTCTTTTACACTGATCGGGCTGGGTTTGGGTTCGAAGAAAGTGAAGCATAATGAACCGGGTGGAACATGAACAGTAGTTTAACGGGCCAGCTTTTTAACTTTGTCATGCTAAAAATCGTGTCTTAGCAGTTATTGGAGACGAGTAAGTGATTTTTGTGAGCAATTAGCGGTGCATTTCTGGTAAGTTGTTCTGCATTTTACGACAGGAGAAAACTCCAGCGAGAGGGAGACTTCTTCATACAATTTTTATGGGAAGATAGAAAATGGGGAGGTGAGACAATTTTGGTGAGGGACGGCCTTACAAAACAACGGTTTTACGTAGTGTCCAAGGAACAGCGCGAAAGAAGTCGTTTTGTAAAATTTTAACAACTTGTAAAATGCGTGAAGAAATAGCCTTTCTTCTCTCTATGTATCCATGGAATTAGAAAAACAGCATACTGCACGCGCGCGCGCTCACACACACACACACACACACACACATATACTTACGTGTAAGCGTGTGTGTGTATCATTATCATTTTCAACCATTATCAATCCACTGTTCGATGAAGGTTTCCCCTAGTTTCTTCCACAATTATCTGTCTTGAGCCAGTCTCCTCCATGTTGCTTCGGCATGCTTTCGAATTTCATCCATTCATCTCCCATGTGTTCTTCTTCTGAGTCTTTTTCTGTCCCTTGGTGTCCAGTCTAAAATATCAGTTGTCCATCGGTGATCCGTTCTTCTGGCCACATGTCCAACCCATTACTCGTTCTTGATAAACGTTGTGTTGGTGGCTCCTGCATTTTATGCATTCTAGTGTGATTTACCTCGTCTCTTACTCACCTGTTGCGTGACCCGCCCTTTTAAAGGTACTGTGTACGTTTTGAGCTATTTTTCTGGAGATATCGTCCTTGTATTTGTTTATATTCCTCCGTTTTCATATCGTTAGCTCATTTGTTTACGTTTGGAAGCTGCCAACATTGCGGCTTCCGGTCTCTCCTTATCATCTCTGGACGCGGCGGATGCACGTCACGTCGCACTTCCCACGTCCATGGAAGTTGACCTATTGTCGTCCTCAGATGTGTCTGCTCAGGTATCTCCCAGCTTCCTAGTATTCCTGCTCCGGTGCTTTCATTGGACTTGGCTGGGCCTCCTTCTTCAGCTTCTGCCTCTGCCTCGGTGCCCTCCCTGGGTACTACTGATGCTACTGCCTTGCCTTCTGCCGGTGCTTTTCTTCCCCCACTGCCTTTTGTGCCTGCCGGCTTAGCACAGACTTCTCTTCCGAGGATGTCATTTGCCTCTACAGTGCAGCGAGGCGCTACTTCTACGTCAGCTTCTTCTCAACGTGATGGTCTCTTGCAATCAACACCTATTATTCAGGTATCCAACCACAAGGTGAAGACAACGATTGATAACAATTATCAGATTAGCCATTAGTTCCATAACCTCCTGGATAGAGGTGTGCTCTTTCATGCCTTGCCAATTGCTCCCTTGCCACGCTACATGGAGGCCCTCTCTGGTCATGTGTCGTCTACGTCTATTGCCAGAATTTCTCGTACCCCTCGGGGTATCTCAGTGCAGTTCAAGCACAAGGAGGATGCTGATTTTTTTCTTGCACACGGGCTTTCTATTGGAACAAATCATCTCATACCTTCGCCTTTTTCCAAGCGATCGGTGAACAACACGTTCTATCCTGTTCCACAGGAAGTGTCTGATACTGCGCTTCCTCTCCTTGTCAATCATGTTTGTAAAATCGTTGGCAAGATGCATCGACTTTCTGGCACTCCACGCGGAACTCGATTTGCACATGCTACGGGACCTCACCTTTAGTTCTTGGTCGTTTTTCCAAATGAGAACGCCTTGGCGGATTGTCCTACAGACGCTACTGTAGAACTTGGCTCACGCACGTACAGTTTCAAGGTTTTTGCCACTCACTATTGTATTCACTGTCTTGCACAGGATCACCCCACTGCTTCCTGTGTGCGCATACGCCGTGGTCTGTTTTCCAGCTCGCCTCCCAGTGCCGATCACACTGGTTCTTCTACCATCCCCTCTTCTAGTGTTTTGCCGGACGCGACCTCTCCTTCTCTCCGTCAGACGCACCTTCCAGTAAAAGAGAATGATACCTTTCCTCCTCTTCCGCACCGTACGGACGTGCATCCTCCTTCTGGATCAGTAGCAATGTCATCCACTACTGACGTGTCTCCGGCGGAGTGTTCCGACACCGATGTGTCGAGTGGTGCTTTGGCACTCCGACCAACTGGCTTTTTTCTGTGTCTCTCGCGTATCGGAACTTCAGCTACGACCTTGTCTGATGTTCCCCTGTTGCCGCAACTTCCTGCTGCCTCGGCTAATGTTCCAGCGTTAACTGATGCTGATTGGGAACATACTGATTCCTCTGCGAAACTTGTGTTCTCGTCTCCTGTTTCGGGTGCACATCCAGATCCACCAATGGATGTATACCATTGCCCCAACTTCGTCTTCGAAACGAACTGGTACTTCTAAAGGCTCTGTGAAACAGAAAAAGGTAAAACATCTTCCTCTTACTTCTTCTGTGGCCTCTTCTAGTGTTGCCGATGCTTCCAGTTCAGAGGTTTCTCTGCCTGATGACTATTCGAACAGTTTGCATCTTCGTTCTGGCCCTGTCAATCCTCTCTCCGATGATGATGTTATACAAGCCATTGATAAGTTTCCGCTTGTTCCAGACCCGCTGACCAGACAATAACTTTCACTCCTCTTCCAATCTGCTCGTACGGTTGTCTGTACCGAAGAATTTCTCCGTTCACCTGATCTTGATCTGTGTGCAGCGGTGATGCAATTTGAAGCGTATGTGTCCTTTTTCAAATCCCTGAGTGTCACAAATCCTAGATACCAGATTTTCATGAGACAATACACCCGCCGTCTCTCCTCCTTGAAAGACCTCGCTGAGAAACAGTTTTCTGATACCGTGCTTCCTCTAGCCGATGACATTTAGCGCTTCTTCCCCACAAGACACTGTTTCTGTTGTCTCACACGTACTGCAATATTGTTTCATGTTTTTGTTACAGTGCTTTGTGTTTTTCATTTGCTCTCCTTTTTTGTCTTAGATATACTAGTGTTTTCATATGCTGCGGTTTTTTCCTACTAAATTTGTTACCTTTGTTCTTATTCCCTTGTTAATATGTTTATAATGTTGTACATGTTCTACTTTGTATTGAATGGTATGCCGATCTGTTTTCCTTCTTTGTGTACATCGTCATTTTAATATATGTGCAAATTGATGTATTCTTCTGTATTCTCTCCAGTTTGTGTTGTGGATAAACCAGATTTTTCCTCTTTATGTTTTCTATGTTGCCCTTTTCAGTGATATCTCCTATGTATGTATTCTATGACAGCAATAAACTGGGTACCTTTGGTACCCGCAATTGCCAAAACTAAAACCATTGCCATTTCAGGGACTTTACTCCGATTATGATGTCTTCCACTCTTGTGATTTTCCTGATCCACGAGCTCCTCTTCTTATCTTCCCTGGTCACGCCAAGCATGCAACTCTCAATGCGTCTTTCCGTTGTCTGCAGTCTTTGTATGTCTTCTTCAGTTAAGGTCCATGTCTCTGCTCCATATGTAAGAACTGGAAGCATGCATTGGTTAAACACTTTTCTTTTAAGACAAAATGGCATACTGCTCTTGAAAATTGTACTGTTTCTTCCACCAAGTTTTATACGCCTATTAATTTCTTCACCAAACTATATACTGTATTTATATACCCACAACGAGAAGAAGCAAATCAACGGGAGCCAAAAACAACTTTGCGAACAAGCAGGGAAAAAACATGCAAGAATGCAGAAAGTATTTAAAATGCTGAGCTTTGGCTTTATCAACGACCAGCAAACCACAGCATGAACTCATTTCTACAAAGACCTAATTGAATATGGGTTTCTGCTATGTCATGTATGTATTTCGGGTAAATGACCCCACAGATCATAAAAAAACACTTTATGATCCCAGAACTTCTGACAAGAGTAAAGAAGTGGTATTAGAAGAGAACTTTCAGAAAACAAAACTGATTTGTAATGCTTTTGCAAGAAATGAAGATTTTGCGATTGATGGGGAAAATCTCGAGGTAATCGATACCTATATTTACCTTGGACAACAGATATCAAGCAAGGGTCACATTGATGAAAAAATTAATCGGCGTATATATCTTGGCTGGAGAGTTTTTGGAAGAAACAGTACAATTTTTAAGAGCAATATGCCATTATGTCTTGAAGGAAAAGTGTTTAATCAATGCATTCTCCCAGTTCTTACATATGGAGCTGAGACATAGACCTTAACTAAAAAAGACATACAACGGCTGTAGACAACGGAGACTAGCATGGAGAGATTTTTGTGTAACCAGGAAAGATAAGAAGAGGAACTCGTAGATAAGGAAAATGACAAAAGTGGAATGCATCATGATCAGAGTAAAATCCTTGAAACGGATGATCTGGAATGTTGCTAGAAGAACAGACCACCGATGTTTTACACTGGATACCGAGGAACAGAAAAAGACTCAGAAGAAGACCACATGGGATAAGGATGGATTAAATTCGAAAGCATGCCGGAGTAACATGGATGAGAATTGGCTGAAGACAGGCACAGTTGTGGAAGAGACTTGGGAAGACCTTCATCCAGCAGGGATTGATAATGGTTGACAATGATATATAAATATATATATAAATATTTATTTCTGATTATCCTATTTAGCCATCCTGATAATATTTAGACCATCATCTAATAGAATTTCTCTTTGATTTGATCTCCCTCTGAAAGGGAAAGTTTTGTCGGCATTATAGCAAAAAGAGGAATCGGCATAGTTTCAGAACTGTACGAACTCATAGCAAAACAACATCAATAACGAAAACAAAAACTTAGAAACATTGTACTGAAGACTAAATGAACTGAATTAAAATTGCCTAACGCTGTCTGGCAATTTGATCATCATTCATTTATTCCATTACAAAAATATGAGAGTCTAGATACATATAGATTCAATTTTCAGACAGATATTTTTGTTTTTCTAGTCATAGAAAAAGGCCCTCCACCAAAAGATAAGAAACTGAGAAGGAAAAAAATGCTTTAAAGGAATTTATTCAAGCAGAACTCTAATTCCTTGTCTGCTCATTCTGTCTTAAGTCGAATTTCGAAAAATTATTTCCCCATCTGGAAAATTCAAATTATACCTCTAATTACATCTTCACATTATTTTCTCGTAGTTAAAATAGGTTCAAAATGACAACAAATATCAAAATTGGGAAAACATACGAGTTTTAATGTTTCGCACGAATCTTAAGAAATGCACCTATTTTTTTTTTCCATTGCTTGGAATTTAACGCTTTAGACAAAGGTTACTCAGATTTTTTTTATTGCTGCATTTTCAGTAGAAAATGGCGTACCCCATTTCCGCTTGATAGAGAACAAGTTGAGGATTAATTTTTTGATTCTTAGTGTAGATATTGTACAAATTTTCTTCCTTGCTGCATATTTTATGTAGCTTTGAATATGTAGGTCCAAATTAGGATCACAAAAAGTTTATATCTTTTGCTAGGTGATGTATTTGGCGATTAGTAATTTAAAATTGCCCGATGTCTATAACTTATTAAGGTAAAAAAAGAGGGACGATCCCTAACGGTCACCCTAACGGGCCTCGCTCACCTGCTGCTCACCCTGCAGCAGCTGCGCCCCAACCCACGGCTGTGCTTGTGCATCTACGATCGGGTCAGAGGTCGAAGGCAGCGCGAAAGACGGGAAGTCATTCCAACATATTCTCTTTTCGTCCTTCGCCTCCTCCTCCTCCTCATCTCCACTACTACCACTTGCGAAAAACATTTTTTTTTTCTTTTGAAACTTGGGGGAAATCGACAGCAGTCTATTGTTCGCGTCTCATTCTATTATTACGTCACTGAAGAACCGGAAGAGAAAACGGTCTGTGACGTCACAAGCACCGTTTCAAGCTTATTCTGCTGTTCAAGGTGTGGTAAATGCACCAAAGAGGGATGTGTGTGTGTGTGTGAGAGAGAGAGAGAGAGAGGGGGGGGGGAGTCTCTGGATATTTGATGCTTTCGTTTTTCATCCCATCTACCGGGGTTTTCTCTTCATGTTTTGTAGAGCAAAGAGGCCGTTATTTACTTCTTTTCGAACTATGGATGCATTTTTATCCTCAGTCACATCTGGTTGCAGATTTTGTGACGGTAAACTAAAAATAAAACTAAAAAAAAAAAAAAAAAAAAAAAAACAGATGCCGGAATAAAGAAAAAAAAATACGAGTAAAGAAAAAAGTTTACTGTGAAGGAAGACGTGAAAAGGAAAATCGCAGAGCAGAAAAGAACCACAACAGCATAACAATAAATGAAAAAAAAAATCAGTGAGCTCAAACTAGTCTGAATAAAAGCTTGTTCGTACCGTCTTTCCAGCTTCGATTGCGTTAATCCTGAGGTATCAGATAAATTTAACGAAATCCATCTGCTTTGCGTAACTGCGCGAAACTCCACTGTTTCATTCGACGACGTGAAAGAAATTTTGTTTTTAAATATTCAAAATTTATTTTTCTGGCTAAGATCACTTTATTGAGAGCATTTCAATTATTTCGCACTAGTTTAACCACCGCAATGAAAAAAAGAAAAATTACAAATGATAGTAGCGCACAACAGGTGTAAAAATGTGCAGTGAATTTCTCAGAAAAAAATTGGTAAATCGCAGCAAACATTTGTTATTGGATGTATTTATTTATTTGTGTTATTTGACTTTATTAAATACTTGTTTGAGCTAATGTAATTACTCTGTACTTTCTTGGGCCATGTAATCAAGAATACCCAGAGTTATTTAGGTTTCCTTATTAAAGAATTTGTGTTCGGCTTAAAGTCTACACAAGCTTAAGCTCGGTCCAGGGGCGTATTTAGACGGAGGAGTGAAGGGAGTCTTGCTCTCCCCCCCCCCCGGAAGTGTTTTATTTTTAATATTTTTGGTTAAAATGCGACTTACAGTAGAGAAAAAATCCTTAATTTAATAAAAATGCGTCAACTTACATTAGCAAAAAATGCTTTAATGTTTTCTTCTATTTTTTATGAACTTTTATTTTGTTTTGTGGATTTCAACAACTTTTATTTTTCGTCGCCCCCCCCCCCCTCCCTCCCTCCGAAAATTGTTTTTATATACGCCCCTGGCACTGCCCGTTTCAGACTTCAACTTCTAGATCAGTCCATTCAGATATTCAACTTACATCCTGGAACGTTTTAGCAAGCCTTTTGAAGAAAAAGTTGGTGATTATAATATCACTATTCCTGTCCGTCTGCGGGTTACATTTTCTATTTTAATTAATGCGTGGCGTCACTGCTGGAGAAAACAGAAGTATACTGTGATTTTTCCGAAATTTCACCTTCAAAAAATCAGACTCTGCTTTAAAAACTCTTTCTGCGTTTGACAGAGATCATGACGATGAATACTTTGCACGCGCTTTACAATATTTTGTGGCAAAATTCTTTGCCACTAGGGGGCGTAAGTGAATATCTCTATTTGTAACATGTTTGAAATCGTATTTTCGCTTCTAAAAATCTAACTGAAAACATCGTTTTTTTCAGTTAGACACCACTCACGGCAGAAAACATCCATGTGTACTTTTGTTCTCAAAATAATGTTTAGTTTTCCCGCTAGGAGGAGTTCAAGTAAATTTCTGTAATCATGACATTTCCGCTTCTAAAAGTGCTATTTGAACAATTATTTTTACTACTGATAGTATTTGTGCGGAGGAGTATTTCTCATATTTGTGTCAATTTTTGTACGGCCCAGTTTTGCCACTAGGGTGGGTAAGTGCTCATTTCTATTTGTACCATACTTGGAAACGTCTTTTCATTTCTAAGAACCCGAGTTGAAAAATCCCATCGTCTTGGATATCCTTCGTTATGAGAAATGCGTTGTACCCACGTGATTTTTCATTGCACACAGCCGCTAGTCGCTAGTAGTTGAAAGTAGCAATTTCTCTTTGCGAGTGCTTCATCGATGTTGTAGAAATACGATATATATATATATACACACACACAGTCGAGTCACATTATTGCGACCACCTCCTACTTTTGACGTCAACAGTGGTTAGCCAATGAAAGAAGGCACGGGTCGTGAGCTGGTTTGGAGGGTATATAAGGTGTGATGTAGGCATTCTGAAAACATACCACTCGTTGCTGTCATGGATAAAAGGAGAAATTTATCAGATTTACAAAAAGGAATGATTATCGGCTTTCGGGCCGACGGTGGCAGTATTTCTGAAACAGCGCAGTTTGTGAACTATTCGCGTGCTGCTATGGTTAAAGTGTATAGTGATTGGAGAAAAAGCACCATTGCGAATAAGCGACGCGAAAACTGTGGAGTACCATGTGCCATTGACGTGAGAGGTGAACGTTGGCTGCAAAGGTGCGTGAGGGCCGATCGACACGCTACAGTGGAACAACTTACTGGCCGAACGAACCAGGGGGCTACCGGAAGTGTGTCAAGTGTGTCTAAAACGACAGTTCAATGAACCATGCTGCGTATTAGCCTCTGATGCAGACGGAGAGTCACTGCACCTACGCATGTGCGTCGGCAGAAAAGTCTTACATTTGCACGGCAGTATCGGAATTGGACCTCCGCTGATTGGCAAAGAATTTTCTTCTCAGATGAGTCACGTTTACTGCTTCATCGAACGGATGGACGTTGGCATATAAGGCAAGAAACATTGGGGAACAAACACTCTTCAACCATTGCTGGACGAACACAAGCTGCTGGGGGCAGCGTTATGGTCTGGGGAATGTTTTCGTGGCATTCCCTGGGTCCACTTATACTTGTGGAAGGCACTATGGACCGAATTCGTTATGAATCCATCCTTGTAGACCAAGTACACCAATACATGCTGATTGTCTTCCCTGGAGCGGATGGGATCTTCCAGCACAACAATGCGACGTGTCACACAGCTAGAAATGTCCGAGAGTGGTTGGAAGAGCACGATGAAGATTTCAAAGTACTTCCCTGGCTCCCTAATTCCCCAGACTTAAACACAATTGAGCATCTGTAGGACCACCTCGATCGTGTTGTTCGCTTTATAGATCATCCACCACGCACCCTCCAGCAGCTGTCAGATGCACTGCCGTCATCGTGGCTCCACATACCTGTGAACACCTTCCAGCACCTTACTGAGTCACTACCAGGCCGTCTAGTTGCTGTCTGCGCTGCGCACGGCTGTTACTCTGGATATTAGCTGGTGGTCACAATAATGTGACTCGATCGTGTATATATATACATAAACACATAGCAAATTTTCTCTTGGAGACGTAATTGCATTCTCTGTTCCTCTGAATTTTTCTTCTAAAAATCTGCTTCGAAATATTTTTTTTTCTCGTCGAAAACCCAAGAATTCAGTGTCTTCTACGCCAAGAATTCGGTGTCTTCTACCCCAAGAATTCGGGGTCTTCTACCCCAAGAATTCGGTGTCTTCTTTCTTGTTCAACTTACAGCCCGATCCGTTGATTTGGGTTCGTGTTACACTTCCATGAATTCCGTTTCACTCTGTGATCATCGTTAATCTGTGCACCTTCACGAAATAAATTAAAAGCCAACACAAAATTATGATCACAGAATGACAAAAAGAACCGTACACGCAAGTTCGGAATCATAGATGAATGAGAATAGAGTTATGGGTGGCGATGATAGGGAACAGAGGTACAATAAAACTACACTGCAGTGCCATTGCATTAGAGGTATTTTATTAGTAACATGTTGGGCTAGCTCTTGTCCTAATGACAGCGGCCACACGAGGAGACATGGACTCCACGGTCTTACGAAAGTGTTCTACAGGTATGGCCAACCGTGCCTCCTCTGAAGTTGTCTATAATTCTCTCAGGTTCGTAACCAGTGGGTTAAGTGCCCGAACGGCCGGTTCGACGTTTCCCGAAGATGTTCGGTGGGATTTAAATTCGGGCTTCTAGGGGGCCACTGAAGCGTTTCAAATTCAGTACAATGGTCTTGTAACCATGCAGTATCCAGGTGGGACGTTTGGATGTGCAATTCTGTTCGTGGAATATGTCATTGCCACTGAGATGCATACTGGTCATGAATGAGTGTATTTCGTCGGTTAGGATGTCCACATATTTGGACGAACTCAAAGTTGACTAAACACGTATTAAATGTCCCAAAGCATTCCAGCTGAAGACTCCCCAGACCATTACTGAGCCACCAGCACCCTGTAGTGTTTCAGCTTGACATGAAAGTTTCATTGCTTCGTGAGGTTGATGCCAGATCCGAACTCTGGCATCTGCTCGGTACAGTTAAATCTGGATTTGTCACTCCAGACTATATTCTTTCATTCGTCTGTGGGCTAGTGTCGGGATGCAAAGTGTTGAGCCCGACGTCGTGCCATTAACAGTGGGACCATTTTAAAGCTGCGGCTGCCGAAAACTGAGCATTTAAGAATACGTCGCGCTGTCTTTGCACTGATATGGCAACTTGATCTATTGTTCAGATAGGTGATGATTTGTGATACTTCCGAGATGGAGTGACCCATCCTGCGGACACCTAGAATCTGCCCTCCGTCTAAAGCATCCAAATCACCCGCCTTACCATTACATCTATAATCGATCACAATTAGGGAAACTGTGGGTGATGGTTAAATTTAACCACAGTTTCTGCCGGGCATGCGTGATAAGCGAGAGTAGCAGCTATAACGAAGTAAATTTCTCCGTCATTTTTATCCGCGCCGGGCCTCGAATCCGGATCCCCTCATTCCGGAATAAGTCACTCTACCAATTGAGCTACGCGGACGTTTTATTTTGATTCCTATCTGCCTTTATGTCGTGTGCGTCCTTCTGGCAGGTACGTCACATCTCCTGGTACGTTACACAGCTAAGCATTTGCATAACTTCTGCTACCTCTAATTCAATGGCACGTCAGTGTATAACATTTCTACTAAACAATATAAATGAATTGTCGCTCAAAATATTCGCATTTGTTGAAAATCAATTTCTAAACTTAAATGAAATTTGATTTTTTCTTTTATGAACTCAAATTTGGTTTCATTTTTCTTTTCAGTCAACAGTATGTGGAGATAATGTAAGGAAGAACTGCAAATGTCATAAGTTAATCTCCATTTTGTCAGCGGATACGCTTTTCTTTCAGTCCAGCATCTACTGCAGGCCCGGTCCAATCCCGAATTATTGTTTTAGTTGATTAAAAAAAATAAAGACTCGTGAAGTTCAGCTCATGAGACGAACTCTACTATTGATGATTCTATAATTAGTGATTTCCATATATTTGGCTGTATAAAAAATGTTTTCGCAGTTGTAGAAAAAGAAAAAGATGAAACTGAAGCCTTTATGAAATAGTAAAACTAGTAATTCAATTTATTGACGTGAAAATACGAATTAAACGTTTTCAAGCATTTGCAGATCACGCAGATGGCTTTTTCAAGGAAGATAGACAGCAAGCTCCTGTCTGAATAAGAGAACGCTTCAACAATTTGATCGCGGTGACTTAACTAGACAATAAACAAATAAATACAATGTAATTTTCATTCAAAGACACGAGGCGTCCCGTGGTTTCGGCACGCGTTATCTTGGAAAGGTAAAATTTTTATTTGAAGAACTGGTTGCAGAGAGACGCTGTAATGGAGATCATTACCATCAATGAAGATAGCAATGACAGCGTTTCTCCAGAGTTGCCAGGAATTCGGAACCAGTTCTTCAAATAATGCCTTTTTCCTTTCAAGATACCATGTGCCCAACGAACGATCCCTGTAACTGAAAGCCTAAAAACTCATTCATTACGTCATCGTAAGCGGACCGCATATTTGTTTCCAGCACACGTCAAAACAGAGATAATGCGAGGTTTCTGGTGTAGTCTGAATTGGCTGAATAGCAGATGTTCAAATGTATTCGTTATTTGTTGTGTACTTCGTGTAACAAAACCGACTGGATTTTTGTGATAAAACAAAACTGCACGGGGCGCTGAGTTATGTCACTAGTCAAGACAATCATGTTTTATCGCTAACCCAGTTAGTTTTGCGACGCAAAATAACACACACAACGACTATATGTAAACATCTGCTGTTCCGTCTGTTTAGGCTGTATCTATTCTCGTCGATAGACAAACACGGGAAACGAAAATGTGGTCCACTTATGATGACGTCATAAACAAGTTGTTAGGCTTTCAGCTACTGGGGGCATTGGCTCTACCAACGCGATGCAACGTGTCATTGAATGAAAATTATATTCGTATCTACTTGTTTATTGTCTAATCAAGTCACCGCGTTGAAATTGTTGAAGCATTCTATTATTGAGATTGCAGTTTTTTCTGTCTAGTACCTTCAAAAAACCATCTGGTTGACGTGCAAAAGCTTGGAAACGTTCGGTTTACATTCTTACAGTAATAAATTGGATTACTGGCATCGTTTTACTATTTTATATATAGTTGGTACACTTCATCGTTATGAATTGATAAAACCTTTTTTACTTGCCACTTTTGTTGGTAATTTTTGTTAGTTTTTATTGCCACTTTTGTTACTAATGTAGGCACCACTGTTTTGCAATACCTCTATTAGCTCAAGGTTTCCACACCCGGTGAACTTTACAGGTTTTGGGCCCTAAAACTGGCCACGATTTTTGCATGCCTCTAAAGAAGGGAAGTTCTTTCCTTTGAGCTAGATATGTAAAGATCGGAATATACTGTATATCAGTGGCTTATATTCGAGGCTAGCTAGGCTAGCTGCGAAGCCCAGAGAATGCACAAATCAAACTGAATGAAATATACACAAATAAAGGTCGATTATCAACGGTATTAAAATATGTCAATGCTTTCGGTGCGAAAAAAAAAACGCGTGCGGTTTCGCTTCTTTGACTCAGTCTGGCGAGCAAAAACCAACGGCATAACGCAAGCAGCTGTTCCAGAGTCTTCGCAGTTCTGATGCGAAAACCTTCCGTACAATCGGCTGCTGGCGTTCCCATGACAACATGAATCAGCTGGTAGAGGGGAATGGGCCATTGCTAACGGTTCGCTCAGAAAAACGAAGAGTTAGACTATCTCACTCACTCGCATACTCCCGCCCATAAGTGTATCGCGAGAGTTGTTTCAGTTTTTGTGAAGTGTCAATTAATTAAAATCAGAGATATTATATCTTAAATTCGTGGCTTTGGTGAATTCGAACTGTTTTGATGAATTTTGTGAAAGATTCCCTGAACATCTACTGTCAGAACTTAAAGAACTCTATACTTCAAATTTTGATACAGCTCGACTAAAAAATGAACTGAAGGTGTTTTATTCCTTTGATGAATACAAAAACAAATCAGTAAGAGACATCACGTGTTACATAAAGTTGAATACACAACTTTATGTAACAAAACAGACACAGTGTTTATTGAGGTGTAAAAATTAGCAGACCTCATATTAAACCTTCCATCAACAACAGCAACTTCAGAAAGAAGTTTTTCGGCGTTAAAAAGAATCAATATATATCTTAGAGTTACACAAGGACATGCACATCGAAAAACTTGGCTGTTTTGTCAATAGAGAAAAACATTAATTTTTAATATGAAAGAGTACTCGGAAGAAACATTTTATGAAAACGGAGCACTCAAGTTCACACAAAAAAAGAAGAAGAATGGAGTTCATGTACAAATAAAGTACTCAGAAGAAGAATGAAGTTCATGTACAAATAAAGTATTCAGAAGAAGAATGAAGTTCATGTACAAATAAATGTTGAAATCCTGATCCTCATAATTATTTGGTATAATACTAGCAATGGCTGTACCTAAAATTTAGAAAAAAAAAGTTACTTCTATTACTTAACAATTAAAAATTAAACTTCGCAATTTAAAAAAAAACAGTACTAGGGTGAGGGGCTGGGCTGAAATAGCCCAGGTCTCTGACCCAAGGTACGCCATTGCTGTATATATACATATATATAAAAGTCTGAAGGCACAAGGTTGAGTGAATTGGCCAGGTGAAGTAGGTGATTCCAGCTAATTTCCAACAATGTTTCCCTAGTAATCAAAGAAACATGCAATCGGTGTTGTCCGTATGTGTTTCATGGCCAGCTTCGGCATATGAAATATTTTCGGAGTAAGGTGTACAGTTCTTTCTGAAGGCTAGCTTTCGTTTGACTCAACCAGTGATATTCTTGAGAAATTATACTTTGAAATGAGTGTTACAAATGCTAAGAGCCATCGGAATTGAAACTTTGAGTGGTTGAAATGGTATTACGTTAATTTTTGAACTGTTGAAGCAAAAGCATAGAAAGGTTACTGTGAGTCATACCACGAATCCTCGCTGACATTCCGAGTTTCAAGTGGTTCGTGTGAACGGTAAGAATGAACAACAAGAGTGTTGGAAGCCATATTGCTGAGCATTGATAATACAGTGCTGAAAGAACCTAGGATGAGGAAACCGCAGCAGACTGTGGTATCTCAAAAAGCTCAATGCATAGAACTGTATCCTACATTCCCTTAGAGAAAAATATCTCCGAAATGCTTCTTACAATCCATTTTTCAGATGTGGGCACGGAACAACATGTGAAAAATAACTGCACAGAAAACCATCGCTCTGAGGACGCAGAAGATGACTTTTTTACAGATGATTTTTAAAGTCACTTGATCAGACGAAGAAGCCGATGAATTTTAGTCACTTGCAGTGCTGACAAAAGAGATGAACTTTTGTTACTCGCTGTTAAGATATCTTTTAAGAACAATCGCTGTCGCTAATGAAATTTAAATTTGAGAGTTTTGATTTTCATTTCTCACTCGTAACACTGTAATGGATACTTCTATCATTCCTTGCAAAAGTTCTGATGAACCAGTGTATGAACATAAACAGATTTTCAGTTTTCTTAGAAAAGTGCTGAAAAACCAAAGGTTGATCCAGTACGACCACAGCACTCTCTTTGCTTCACTTTTGGGGTGTCCCTTGTAATTCCATAGCATATTTTTCATTCTTACTATTATTGTTTCTAGAATTTACAAAGTATTCACAAATGTCGATTTTTTGAACAACTGTGCGAAACGTTTTGGAACAGTACTTCATTGTATGTATAGCACAGTAAATAAAAACCTTGGAAAACTGCGAATTGAATCAGACGAAAATCGCTTTAAATATGATTCGAATAATGACAAATACAAATTAATCATGGTTTTCTGAGGTTCTGATAGTATACACAAGCACAGAATGAAATTCTGGACTTCTCTGATAATTTTTACAAACACCTAAATATGATTGAACCCTAACGCACTTCATACCCCTTTGCGTGTCTTTTATATTCACACACACACACACACACACACACACACACACACACACACACTCACCAGCAACTTTAATGTAGCTAGTATTCAAATAGGATAGAACTGAAATTGAAATACTCTTGATAAGCCTAGAAATACAACAGTTGAACATTTCTAAGAAATTTTCGCGTAAGGCATAATAGTTTTACTGAGACACTGACTTCCCTAAATATATAAATTGCAGTGGCTGAGCTCCAGAATCCAGGTATAGTCGATATATTGTTATTTTTTTTATATCCAGCATCGTGACTTTTACCTGTTTGCAGCTTTCCATAGAAGAATTACTCAAATCAAACGGCTTTCCGAAATGAGCTGCTTAACCATCAGCTGCACCCAGACAGCTTGATTTAAACTTTTCATTTTTAGCGGAAATGATTCGTAAAGTGTTTTTGTTATGACCTGTACTATAAGAGCAATGCCACGTGTTCTTTCACTGTTTTCAGATTCACTATATTCATGTTTTTTATTCCAGTACTAAAGTTTTTATCGAGTTCTTCCTTCCATTGCAACAGTTCTCGCCTTTGCTATTCATGCTTTCACTTTGAGAATGAACTCACTGAAATCTTGTAAAAAATGTATATAAAAAAGTATATAAGTATATACAGGCAAAATAACTAAGATCACGAGAATGCCGGTTACAAGAAGGATATGCTCGTACAAGAAGTGCAATGACGGACACAAACTATCTGAGAAGGACACCGACAAGGAGAGTACTGGGATTCACTGACGCTGCTTAGGAAAGTGCGGGTAATGACTAATTCTTCTTTCCTCATCGTACGACATTAATTATATCGTGTTAATCGAAAACCAATCCCACTGTAAGATTCTTCGACTCCGATCGTGTTTAAATCTGAATATATGTTTTAATTTTCACTTCTGAACAGAAGTGAAACTTGCGCCATTTCCGCAGCATCCATAAAGGCGGAAATGTCCCAGACAGAGCAAGAGCCAAGCAACGAAGCAAAAAGGATTGTGGGGGGGGGGATGAACACCGTGAACAACTCGCTGAGCTATAAGCAGTCGTCTGTCCCTAATTTAGGGTCACTGGTTCAAGGGAAGGGTGACACCCAGTGCCGTAAGACAAAAACAGCATCCATGCCTCTCCGGGATTCGAACCCAGACCCATCTCGGACGAATAGTCAGAAGCCAGCACTTAGACGACTGCGCCACCGGAACGGCGTAACGAGGGATTATTAACCCTTGTAAGCATGCTAACATTGTAGACGAAAATGGGTTAGGCAGAATACCGGTGTACGCTAATATGTGTTGTGCTTGTGTTGTCGGCGAATGTTTGTCGTTTTCGTGTCAGTAGATAGGAAAAGATTGAGAAAAGGTAGCAATTAGGTACTTTAAAGACGCCTAAACAGTTGTTAACACTATCATGGGTTTCGAGGAGACATATAAGAATTGTTTTGGGGAAAGAAGGCTTTTGTGGTACGGTCAGTGTTAGAGGTCAAACGTACGTGCGTTGTCCCCAGGTGTAATGAGAATCTTTGAGTTGAACAGCGAAAACAAAAAGGTGGAAACGTTTTTGGCGCTCAGTAATGGAGTACGAGAGAGCGGTATTGCACCCTAAGGGGTGGATGGGGGTCCGTTTTGTTAGAAAGTTGACGAGACCGCGGTGAAAGAATCAGTTTATTTTTTTTTCCATTTGCCGTCAAAACGAAGAGCACGGTAGTATTATTATTTAGTATGTGGTAGGCGACCACCTGGGGACGAACCCATTTTCAATAGGGTTCGTCCCCAGGTGGTCGCCTACCACATACTAAAATTTCATCGAAATCGAACCATTTTTACGCGAGTTATCATGCGGACGGACGGACGGACAAAGCTGGAGCATATACGCTTCTTCAACCTTCGGTTGGAAAGCGTAAAAAAGAGACGGGTTTTATTTTAATATATGGTCCTACTTGAGAAAATAATTTAGTTTTTAAGATATATTTTAAAAAAGAACTAACGGCGTCTTACCGTAGACAAAATGAACCAATTCATGTGTGATGTCTCTCGCGCGATTCTGAGGTTCATTGAGTCCTACGCATGGTGAGGAAAAAGTGCGACGGCCGTTCTACCCATTTTCCAAACATTAAACCGAATTCAGAGTCTAACTCATGAGCGCTAAAGACTGCAGTTACATAAAGCAAGACCTACTGAAGTGATGATTTTTCCGAATTCAGGTAAATATTTCTGAGAGGACTTAATTCGAAATGCAGTTCAGCTAGCGAAGGGAAGAAAATCGAAAAGTGAACTTCCCTAGTATCGTTGCTGACACGCCATCTCTGAACTCTCCTCGACTTCTTGCAAAGGTGAAAGGGCTCATACAGAAAAATAGGTGAGTTACACACGTAAGTAATCAAGTAAACAGATCAACAGAGTCGAAAAACGTTGCCTTTTTTTTTTTTTTTGTCGCCAGCCCGAGGGAAAAGATGACATTAACAAAGATCTAACTATGAGGTTCGGTTTCGGTCATGAAAAATAATATCAGTAATATTACTTTCTTGACATACGGTTCCTTACCTGCAATTCGCCATCTGACGTCCTTGACAAACAAAGAGATAACGCTGCTTGTCAACGTTCCCTTGTCCAATAAACAATCATCAGAAGTCACGCACGTAATACATTGTTATGTCACTTTACGTGAAGCTTTGTGCGTGATGTGAGGTGGCATGTTTCGGATAGGAAGAAACCAATATTACAAACAGACGTAGATGTCTAATTTCCTTGCGGATTTACTTTAGATGGCACCCTTTTTTCAGTAGAAACTATAGAAAAATAAAATGCCGTAGCTATACAAATTCGGAAGTAAGAACATAAGTTATTTCTAAAAAAATTAAAAGCGAATGAGTTAAACGACGGGAATCCAACCAAATTGTTTGCATTCAGAAATAGTTGTTTACAAGACTGAAATGAAAATGAAAACGAAACGCTTTCGGAAACTACGATAATTTTTAACCGTTGATAACGTGAGTCAGCTCCTCCATTACGAGCCAATTTATTATAAATCCGGTGGAACACATGTTCGTCCCATAAAAAGTAAAAAAGAAAAGAGTGGAATTATGGAGTTAAACCAAAATGCTCTAATTCAAAAATGCTGAAATCTTCGTAAATATCATAGAAGCATTTTTTTTATTGGAGGTTTAACGACCACCGTGAGAAACTCAATGGACTATAAGCAGTCGCCCGTCCCTAATTTAGAGCCACTGCTTCCAGGGAAGGGAGAGAGCCAGTGCCGTAAGACAAACCCAACATCTATACCTACCCGGGATTCAAACCCAGTCCCCTTTCGGACGAATGATCAGAAGCCATCGCTTAGATCACTGCGCCAAGGGGTCGGCGAAAAAAATTTTGAAATATTTCTTCCGTAATTACCATAACAGTTTTTAACAATTTCCATAATGAGTTCCGCTATCGTAGCTTAGATTAGTTTTACTGGAAATGGTAATATAAACACTGATCCTGTCTTGTAACTGAAAGTACTTTGTTGGAACCATAGGGGGACATTTGGCCTCTCCTAGAAATCGGATCATTCCCTTCCTATTCTTGGACAGTACGACAGAGATTTTGGCGATAACAATAATACTGAGTGCTAATTTATCTGTAGAACTTCCGGATGCGTGTATATGCCGCAAAAAAAAATACAGGAAAAAGTAGTGATGGAATTTCCCATTGCACGTTGGAGAACAGTGCACATACGTACATTTTGGAAAAGTATGGAAGGTGAAGAAATGGAAAATATGTATATCATCATCTGCAGCAGCTATTAACTGAGATCTCTCAAAAATTTTCCGAGAAATTTGTCTTGAGTGAATTTTTTTATTCTGGGTGAACAAGTGAGTGATCTCTGAAGTCTCGTGGCGCATGTAACATAAGAGGCCAAAAGAATCATAGGAACGAGAAAGAAATTTCTTTGATGTCGTAATATGCTGTCAAATTTGATTTATCCATCTTTTTTTATGTACTTTTTGGGTCTTCTGGTTTCAAATAGCATTTATGTGTTCAAAGTGTGGTTAGAATAAATAAGATAACAAGAATGGCACAATGGAAATTTGCATAACGTGTTTGTGCATGTTATTCGTTGTTACAATTTCAGTTTGTCCCCTCCTGAAAGCTAAGCTATGGGCATCTATGGCTGGAACGGATGCAAATTAAATGCAGAACAAGAACCTTACTGAGATCAAGACTGTACAAATCTTAGGTAAGTGGTGGTTTTTGTGTGTTGCAATGATAAGACAATGATTACTAAATGTGTATGTGGCGATTGCGAAAGGCAAAAATATGTGATTAAGTAAAACATTGGACTATTTCCCAATTTTCGAACTCCATAGGACGTCCATTGTATTATTTAGCGTGTATACATAATCAACGTGAAGAATAAATGGTTCATTTATTATGATGGTCAGAGAATATTAATGAGAAAATAGTTTAACACAGGGGTTCCCAAACTTTTTGAGACCGCGCCACCCTTCACGTGTCACATTCTCCGTGCGACATCCCTGTATCTAAAATTAAAATAAAAATGCCTAAATTCGAGTTTGTGGAAATTTGTTTAAAAGAATGTATTCACACACCAAAATAACTGAATGCTGTCTAGACACGGTGCCAAACAATGGAGATAATTGCAGATTAAAAGATGAACTTTTATTTACAACTTAAAACCATATATACATGCGAGATCTTTCAGACCCACTATGGGTCCATCATCAGGCACCGCAGAGGGGTGGTTCCGGGATTATAAAGTCGGAAAAAAAAAACAAAAAACACAATGCATTGGCATGAAAGCGCCGCTCAAGCCCACGCATGCGCACTTGTTAAATATATAAACATGCAAATATTATAAAAGTACAAGAAACACGATTACGGATTGCGATGATATATACAATTGTATCTCCATTGTTTGGTACCGTGTCAAGACAGCATTCAGTTATTTTGGTGTATTTAGTTGGCACGAATAGCACAGACGTTTTGGATACCTACGCTGCCTATGGTACTGTAAGTGTGTTTTTGACTTACTTCTCGATCCTTTAGTATGGAACGGGCTACCAACATTTTGTTCCGCATGCAGCGCAAGCTCGCCTGTGAAGGCAAGCACTTGACATTTTTATTGAACTGCAAGGAACTACAATTGATTCCAAAATCATTGCATATATCATCGTAATCTGTAATCGTGTTTCTTGTACTTTTATAATATTTGCATGTTTATATATTTAACAAGTGCGCATGCGTGCGCTTGAACGACGCCTCCATGCCAATGCATTGTGGGTTGTTTTTTCCGACTTTATAATCCCGGAGCCACCCCTCTGCGATGCCTAATGATGGACCCATAGTGGATCTGAAAGATCTCGCATGTATAAATGGTTTTAAGTTGTAAATAAAAGTTCATCTTTTAATCTGCAATTATCTCCATTGTTTGGTACCGTGTCTAGACATCATTCAGTTATTTTGTTGTATTTAGTTGGCACGAATAGCACAGACGTTTGGAGAATGTATTCATTTACATTGCTAGCTTGTATTCTTTTTAATGTAAAAATACAAAATTAGAATAAAGTTACAGAACTCAACAAATAAATAAATTGATGAGATAGGCATATTTTCACAATGGTAACACTCTTCATTTGGCTTTCACACTTTTACACTAATTTTAGAAACTACCTAACAGAGGTATTTGCGTCTTAATGGGATGTAGGAACTTGTTTCTCGTCACACAAAATATCGAATCTGGGGACAATGTTCGCTACAGCTACGAGGATCTCCTTCTCAACGTTAGCTTCGCTTCTATATCTGGATTTTACACTGGCGTGCAAAAATTAAGGACGAGGCGGTTTTCCGAATGTAACGTCGTGCAGAAGTGCTCCACGTCGACTCAAATCATACCATAAGATCCCCAAGATGTAAGAATATGGGACAAGTGAGCAAACCCGTCCAAACAAGGAACCCAAAGGATACAAAGGCACTTTATTGAAAAGGTAGCTTCGAGCACAACTGGAGAGAAGACAGAAACGTCCATGTGACAGGTAGCTACCAAGTAAAATCCAGTCTTTAGTAGGGGATATGATCATCCCAAACTGCGTTGCAGGATTTACAACGTCTGTCCATGCTGAGGACGAGGTTGTCAAGTAGCTGTTGAGGCATAGCGGCCCATTTATCTTGTAGTGCCAATCGCAACTGCGGAATCGTTGCTGGCGGCTGGCGACGTGCTGCCAAGCGTCTCCCGAGAAGGTCCCACACGTGTTCGATTGGATTTGGGTCCGGGGACCTTGCGGGCCAATCCATGCGTTGAATATCTTCATTCTCCAACAGCTCTGCGACAGCCACTGTACGATGAGGTGTAGCGTTGTCGTCCATGAAAAAGAACTCAGGACACACAGCATGCCTAAACAGACGCACGTGAGGCAGGAGAACCTCGGTACAATAGCTGACACTAGTGGCTGAACCTCCATGGAAGATGTGGAGGTTAGTACGGCTACCAACCATGATACCGCCCCAAACAAGAACTCCGCTACCTCCAAACCGATCCATTTCGATGATGTTGGAGGTGTGATTGCGTGTTCCCGGCTCTCTCCAGATGTGTATACGTGCATAATCGCTCGTCAGATTAAATCGGCTCGCATCCGTAAAGAAAACTCGACCCCATTGCGGATGTGCCCAGTTCTTGTGTTCCTGGAACCACAGAAACCGCCGTCTACGATGAGCAGGCGTTAATGGCACATACCGTACTGGTCGTCGGGCAAATAGACCACTTTTGTGCAGCCTCCTGGCCACGGTAAAACGCGATAACGGACGTCCAGTTGTCTGTTGCATGTGCCTTGCGATTTCTCCCGCTGTCTGCCGTCTGTCTCTTCTCGCCTGTAGGACAATATACCGGTCGTCCGCCGCCGTGGTTGCTTGTGGACCACCACTGCTAAACTCTCGGGCAGCTGTTCCTGTCGTTTGAAATGCTCTCCAAGCTCGTGAAACGATTCTGTGAGCGATCCCGAACTCCTCGGCCACACTTCGACCTTCTTCCAACTTCCCAATGACGCGACCTCGGGTAAAGTTATCCAGATGTCGTCTACTGGATTGCCTGTTGGCCATATCACACGGTGGCAGCAACTCAACGTCGTTCAAACCGATGTACACCGTGCAATATTTTTCACCGAATTGCTGAGCGTACACCGCCCGTGTGCTTTATACCCTTCCGACCCCTCCCCCCCCACGTCATGCTGCATATATGCGCATGCCCTACCGTATCGGACCCTAGTCTATCTGGTGAGTGGTCTTTCGGTCCGTTCTGCCTGCTCGTTCCGCTGTTATGCTAATTTCTCCTCTTCGTCCTTAATTTTTGCACACCAGTGTATTACCGCGCTTTCACAACAAGAAAAATTATGTGTTTTCTTTTTCTTTAACATTAAAATATGTACACGTATTGGAAATTATGCATGTTGCACTTCACTATAAATTATAAGTTTTAATTTTTCCTTGTAGGCGCGACGCCCTGGACCACGACCGGCGACGAACAGATTAGGAACCTCTGGCTTACCACATTCATTTGATTTAACATGGCTTTCACAAGCAGCCACTGCAGTCTATTTATATTTTTACGAAATAAAGAGATAAGTAAAAGAAGATGAATTAAATAAATTGTTTGCGGAGTTTTCTGCCCCCCTTCAGGTTTCTTTCGAATTTCCTCTTCTTCGGCTGAAAACGACGATTCAATGAAGTAACAGAAGCAGTTGTAATTCCCAACTCCGTTTATTTGCAGAAAGAGCTTATGACAGCCATTCCGGGATTGTTCTGATTCAACTTAGATAATCAACTACTACTAATTACTTCATTCTGTGTTTTGACATAGTGTCCTTTCAATTTCTACCTCTCACCTTTACGCCATAACTCAGGGGAGCACAAAGTTTCCCCTCCTGCACTGTGTTCCCCTACAGAAAGATTTCTCTCTCTTTCACACTGTTTCTTTCGTAACCTTGTGCCTTCCTCACAGCGTTTTTTAGCACGTCTTTTGTAAAAAAGATCGTGCTTATGTTATCGGTTTGTCCGCCCGTCCGTCCGCCTGTACCAACGATATCTCTGCAATTATTAGTCCGATTTGAAAAATTATTTTTGCATTCGGAAGCTTGAAATATGCAAATCATGATCCTTTATTTCGTTTCTTTTTTTTTACGATGTATAATTTTGCCGTTAGAGGGCGTAAATGCAGATGATATCGAATTCAAAAATACGTTTTATTCCACATATTTGCTTCTAAACAACCGATTGAAAAAAATCTTTTATTTTTCGATTCCATTTATGTCGAAGAGTATTTTAAATATAGTTACTTTTTCAAATTACGCATTGAGTTTCCTCTAGGGGGTGTAAAAGTAAATTACATTTTTCCCGATAACTCTTCTTCTAAAACTCCGATTTGAAACATTTTTTCTTCAGCCGATACATCTCCTGATGGAAAATCTTTTGCATATAATTTCTAATTTTTGTTAAAAAATACTGAGGCCACCAGGGGGCGTAAGTGTTAATTTTTCCTTCTGATGTATTTGCCTTAAAATCTGAGGTTCTACAATATCGATTGAAAAAATTATTTCGTGCACTCACATCGATAAAAATTTTCGGAATATTTTCTTCTTAAAATAGTCCACAGTTTCTCCGCTAGGTGGCGCAGATGTGCATATTATTTTTGTCAATATATCTACTTCTAGGAGTCCGATTTGAAAAATTCTTTCTTTATTGAATAGGTTCTCCGTGTGACATGTTTTTCATATAATTTCAAAATTTTCAAGTAATTCATAGACTCCGCTAGGGGGCGTAAAGCTAAATTGCGTTTCCCCCTAGATCTCTGCTTCTAAATCTCCGATTTGAAAAATTCTTTCTGCACCTCTGCACCGGATACAGCTCCTGATGGAAAATCGTATGCACATAATTTCTAATTTTTGTAAAAAAATAGTTTGGCCACCAGAGGGCGTAAATCTTAATTTCCGCTTCTGATGTATTTGCAGCAAAATATGTGTTTCTAAATTTTCGATTGAAAAAAACGTCGTTTGTTGACCGATACTACTCATGTCGACAAACCTTTTAGAAACTTTTTGTTCTTGAAATAGTGCATGGTTTCTACGCCAGGGGGCTTAGAAGTATATCTTAATTTTGTCAATATCTCTACTTCGAAGAGTCTGATTTGAAAAATTACTTCTTTGTTGGATAGTGTTTCCGATGCGAAATGTTTTTCTAATAAATTCAAAATTTACAAGTAAATCATAGACTTTCCGCTATGAGGTACAAAGGTAAATTGTGTTTTCTGCGTTATTTTTGCTGCTAAAACTCCGATTTGAAAAATTCTTCCTGTATCGCATACACAACCTGATGGAAAATATTTTTCACATAATTTCTAATGTTTGGTAAAGAATGGTTTGGCCACCAGGGGTCATAAGTGTTAATTTCTGCTTCTGAAGTATTTGTAGCAAAATCTGGTCTCCTGAAAACTCGACTAATTTTTGTTTTTTTCTTGGACCGATGCCGCTTATATGGATAAACCTTTTGAGAATACTTTCTTCCTAAAATAATGCATGGTTTTCCCACCAGGAGAAGTAAAGTCACATCTTACTCTTGTCGATATCTCTGTTTCGAAGAGTTCGTAAGCTCACGATTCCGTTTACAGCAATATCTGAGGGATTAAAAACCCGATTAAAAATATTCTTTCTTTCGTCAGATCTATTGTTTTTCCATACCGGTTCCATTGACTTTGAATAGCTTTGATAAATTTAATTTGCGTCAGAATGGATTCAAAGGGCGTGCTTATTACACCCGAAAATTCGGTGTCATCTTTCTTGTTTTTTATTTAGGACGCTTTGTGGTCATAAGTTTCTTCAGCTCCAATTAATAACCCCTGTTGCAGCTGATATAATAAAATATTTCTTCTTAGTCTGATTTGAGCGACTGTTAATTACAGTTGGTACAATAA
This sequence comes from Macrothele yani, assembly GCA_039090855.1. Taxonomy (NCBI): domain Eukaryota; kingdom Metazoa; phylum Arthropoda; class Arachnida; order Araneae; family Macrothelidae; genus Macrothele; species Macrothele yani. The sequence goes on along the minus strand of CM077003.1, from coordinate 84,738,518 downwards.
ATTCAGCTATAAAAAAACTCTATCGAACATTGTTTAGTATTATAAGAACTTCTGCTGATCGCTGCCGAACAGCTATCGCAAAATTTCTGCGTTAGCAAACTGTAAGGAAAGCTGCTTTTGTATCGTATTTCTGGTAACAAAATAGATAAATAATTTAAAAAATATGTACAGTGTTACACTGGACTTTGTAAACGTACTTAGCAGAAACTCTGTTTCACTATAAAATTTTCAGAACTGTAGAGAGAATATCATAAGTAGGGAACAGATCTCTAGGTACTAGAAAACAGAAAAATATATTTTTTGTATGCTTATAAATTCAGAAATATTAGCTAAAATTTTCCAAACTATTTGCTGAAAATAAAAAATATTTGCTAAAAATAGAAATGTATTTTCTTCAACGTTAATGTAACTAGTTATATTCTGTGACAAAACGATAATGTTCGTACTCAACTTACTAATGACAGCTAATACATTGGATAGAAAAAGTTCTTTGGAGCTGCAGAGGGCAACAAATGTCATCTCTAGATTTTCCCATCTCAAATCTATCTACGCCTATTGTAACGAAAGGATGACCGATATCGAGAAAGATTGCATGAAGTCAATCTTGCATTTTTTAAGAGGGGGATGCCACTAACACTTAAACAGTCAGTTTAGCGTACAAGTTGGCCTTCTAAAACTCAAGCAACTCACCATATAGTTTGGAATCTAATGTTATTTGGTTGTTTTTTAACACACATACGAATTTGTTTCTTAGGGCTTCTATTTTTGAGCCTCGAAGAGTGTTAAGTTTTCGTTCAACATCCTGCACTTCTTTAACTGTTTCAGGCAGTAGGTTTGTTGTTTTTAATTTCTCTATCAAATGACTCAACAAACTTAAATTAGCAAATATGCATGCGCAGTCTCTTTTTAAACTAGCATCATTCAGAGCAACATCAACTGAAGAAGCATCATCTTCGTCCATTTTATTGACAAAATTTTCTAAGTAACTGACCACGTCACAAATGAATGAGACTGCTGAGTACTGAAACTAAAGCAACAATATGGCCGGCCCAAATCAAAACTTGAAAATGATAAAAATATTCATTTTGGAAACCATGCAATCCATGGACGCTGCTTATAGGCGTGAGAAATAAGTAAAACCGCGAACTCCGCAAAATGTCTTTGTTTTGCGCTTGGTCTTGACTCGTTTTCCTTGAGGAAGATAATGTCACGTGATGCAACATCCACCCTAGCTTCTTTTGGTAAGATGCTGTTATGTGTTAGTTACTTTTCTTGGGCTTCGGATTCGAAGGATCCTTTTTCACTCACAAACTCGCAATGAAGAGGCAGACCATTAGTTAAAACTCAACACAGAAATTTACTTGGCACAGTTATACAGCTTCGAGAAATATTAACTCAGTGCATTTCACAACTGCATTTTAGCACGTAATATAAGAGCAAAATAATATCACAGAAAGAAGAACAAGCTGACCGCAATATTTCAACAAAACCTCATTAACAACAACGACGAGAACGCGAGCGGCGTATATATACTCTTCATGTTGGATTTTGAGGCTTATCCATGTGTTACCTAAGCCTTCGTGGGTATCTGAGAACTTCCAGTTTCGCTTCTTCGGCCGAAGAAAAGGCGTCATTCACAAAAGCGCTGACGTCGACGAAACGAGTCCGCGTGGAGAGAAAGAGGGACGTAAACTCCACTCGCTCATTAAAATCCTGTTCCTCTTTTTTATTTTCGCCGAATTTTTGCTTCGAATTTGTTTACACTAACAAATATAAATGAAGGAAACATTCAAATTTATGTATTTATTACGTAATTTTGGAGAATATGTACTTACACACGAAATTTTCTAAAATATGTGTTTTTATGTAAAAATATTTATTTACGTAAACATCCGTTCCCAAATTACAACACCCAGCAGAATTTCAAAATACACGATACGTAAAGGAGCTATTAGGAAATTTTTGTACTCCCTTTATTTCAACGGGAGAGCGAATGCAAGCACGGATTCAAGACAGAGATCATAGAATCCATGGTGCCCAATATGAAAATTAATTTAATTTATTTAATTAAATTTTAATGCGCCTAATACTTTGTGCAGTCTATAATACACTTACACGTATAGCAATAATTTTAATTATGTTAGTTTTCTTGAGTTTTATTACATGCTGTAAACTGACTTTATCTTTAAAATCTATTTTTATTCAAACGACATGCACTCGTTATTTCTCCACATCATAATTTTTTTTATAAATTTAAATTTCACGGCCTCCTCCTTGTAAATTTTCTGGATCCGCCCTTGAGAGAACGAAAGGAAAAGTAATTTGAGATCAATCTAAATTATTTGTGTATAATATATTTGATCAAGAATGTATCGGTGGTCCACAACAGTCTTCAAACAACGATCGCAAATTCTTAAAACAACGACCGCAATTTCTTATCAATGTTAAGCTATTTTACAGTTCTTAACCCCGGTCCGGTGGCGCAGTGGTCTAAGCGCTGGCTTATGACCATTCGTCTGAGAAGGGTCCGGGTTCAAAGATCTGGGTTGTTTTTGTCTTACGGCACTGGTTCTCTCCTTTCCCTGGAACCAGTGACCCTAAATTAGGGACGGTCGACTGCTTATAGCCCACTGAGTTGCTCACGGTAGTCGTTAAACCTTCAATAAAAAAAGTTTTTAAGGAATGTGAATAAAGAGGACAATCTTCGATGGAAACAAACTGACAGTAATTTTATTACTTGCTGCAAAGTAGGAATTTCCCAAGCTTAGCTCTAAAGAGATTTTCTACAATGAAATTCTTCACTTCCTCTCTTGAAGAGCTAAGAGAAAAAATATTAATCAGTTCAGTAAAGCCTTTTCTTAGTAAATCTACTGAATTACTTAAATCAAATGGACTTCTTGACTTTTAAAACGAAGTCTGCATAACTAAGTAATTAAAAATACTCGTGCTTGTCAAAAAGAAAATCCGAATCCTGTTTTTTTGAACGACAGTATTCACCAACTTTCCTAACATTACTCATTCTGCTGCAAGGGTCACAAAGTAAATGAACGCTGGGGTAATAATTAATTAAGACTCGTGCTACGTATGACTAAATGAATAAGTTGCTGTAAAACACGATGAGAATGACTTACGCAATGGCAGTGGCCAAAGGCAGCACCTTTAATCCAAATGACACCACAAGTTAAAATATATATAAAGTTAAAATTACATTAACACTTTCGAACTCGCTACGGGTTCGTCATCAGATGTAAAAACCGACAAAACGGAATGTGAAGCACTTTATACAATATACAGGATTACCTGTAGCCAAACCATAAAGTATAAAACAAATATACAGTATATACATATATAATTATATACATCGTGTTTTACAGCAACTTATTTATTTAGTGAATGAATGCTGCTGTGCATTTCGAGTGAGATATGAATAAAGGAAATATGGATATAATAACAGTGTTATTCTTCGCCTCTTCGTGTATGCATTGTTCGGGCGACAGTCGGAATTATTGTCTTGGTTTTTAAACAATTATGGATTGTTTTCTAAATGATGGGGTGAACTACCAGTGAAGATTAACTAATTGAAGTTTTAAGTGTTACCTCTGATAAAAACCTTGCCACAGAAGCCAGTCTGTACGTTTGGGAAATCGCACTTCTTTGATGTTTAGCACTGCATGCTGGTTATCCATTGATTCCTGAGAAATTCTAGTTAATATTGAATTTTTTATATAATTTCCCGTATAAATCTTTCCTTCTTTGTTAGTTCACAACGCTGGAATATGGTAAAAAGGACACGTGTGAAAACATAAATTTGCTGCTGACGAAGATCTACTCGCTCCGGAGTGAGTTGTTCTAACCGACTAAACTACACCGATGGAATGTATGGCTACAGTTTTGTCATTCTGACACGTGCATTCTTTACCTCTTTAGTACATCACACACAGTATTATCAAAGTTCGCCTTCCATTAACTAGCAAGTACCCCTGTGAACACTACCTGCCGATTAATGGAAGCTGCCATAAGGGAAAACGCGCATAAAGAACTCTTCCCTTAAACTCGCTGGGAAATTTCTCGTTGTGTAATAAGGCAGAGAAAGCTTGTAGTAATGGTATGCTAACATCGCCGTTGGTACAGTGAACGTCTATGGTAGAGTAATCATGCTGTCTTTTGGAGTGTTCCAAATTCTTGATGATGTATCTCTGTGATTTTCACGACCGTTCATCATCATACGGTTGCAGCCGACATTTTATACTACCCACCAGAACGACTACCCCGCCTCAAGAAGTTCTTTCTTAAATCTCCAAGCTAGCAATATGGCTGCAGCAAGCGTTATTTTAGCATTGTTATGCCCAAAAGCTTCGTTCTGTGGGATTGCTCAAAGTTTGACTAATAAAAAATTCGTGAAGCGCTTCATCGAGGCTTAACATGGGTTATCTTATAGTCAACAAAAATTCCAAACATGATTTATCTGAAAATCAGGATTCCCGCCCCTGTGCCTCGGTGGTCTTGCTCACGGTAGTCGTTAAACCCCCGAACAAAATAAAAATTGCAAGGAAATTGTTTTCATGTGAAAAGTAAAAGAATAGTCAGGAGTTTTCTCCTGACTATTCGTCTGAAAGGGGACCTGGTTGGAGTCCCGGATGAGGCAAGAGTGGTGTGTTTGTCTTATTGGCTCTCTTCCTTTCCTGGAATTAGGACAATAAATTAGAGACAGGTGACTACTCATAGCCCTACGAGTTGTTTGTTGCGGTCGCTAAACCCCGAAACAAGGATGAAACTGAACTTATTTGTATACGACGCTGTGCTGTGCTGATTTGCAGAAAGATTCGTAACACTTCTGAATGCTACAGTGTCAGTGTCATACTGTTATGAAGAAATAATAAAAACACAGGTAAAACGTTAATGCTCCAGCCAGCGTTTGGAAGAAGAACGGATGCACGGAATTCAGCACAAATACTATTAACTTTAAAGTTTTATATTTACAGCAGCCGTAAATGTTCCATTTCAAAGACATATCGGTGTCTTATAAAGCGGTCACTAGGTGTGTATACACATATATTAGCCGTCAAATATTACTTCAGATCAGAGGTGCAGTAAGGAGGAGACAGAGAGCTGCAGATGATCCCATGCGCCAGTCAATGGGGAGGGGTTACAGCTAAAGTTGGAAACGAGCCCCAGCAAGTAATTTTTTAGTAAGGAAACATAGACTTTCACATGAAAACAATTTCCTTGCAATTTTTTTTTTGTTCAGGGGTTTAAAGACCACCGTGAGCAACTAAGAAGTTGTTCGTCCCTAATTTAGGGCCACTGGTTCCAGGGAAGGGAAAGAGCCAGTGCCGTAAGACAAACACAACATCCATGCCTCACCGAGATTCGAACCCGGACCCCTTCCGGACGAATGATCAGAAGCCATTGCTTAGACCACTGCGCCACCGGGGCGGCCCTTACAATTAAATGCTCGCCTCTCCTTTATTTTTTGTTTCGGAGTTTAACAATTACCATGAGCAAATCTAAGGCGTATTGGAACAAGCCGATCCCTAATTTAGGGCTACTGGTTCGATTAAGGAAAACAGCTAGCGCTATCAGACAACCACACAACCCATTCCTCTCCTGGGACTCGAACCCGTGCCGGTCTCGGACGAATGGTCAGAAGCCAGCGCCACATATTTTAATAATAAATTTTCAATAATAAATGGCAATACATTTTCTACTTTTGTTTTTAATTTGCCATTTTGTTAGGTGCTATGCGATTTTTGTGTTTCTTGATCCGGCCCATCACCAATTCATAACATGTACGATTGTTTTTGCTGCCTAATCTAGTTTAAAGTTAATGCTTTTACGTGTATTGTGAAATTTAATTAAATTTTTTTTGAATAAACTGTCAAAACATATTTAATATAGAAATATAACAAATCTTTTTTTTTTTTTTTTTTTGGCTAGGTGCTTACCAAATCACTTCCCGAAACCACTTTCTCAATAGTCTGTGTTGTTGTTTTCCAAAGGGTGCAAATTACATTATCTTACCCCTTTCCCCCACCCAACCCCAGGCACCAGGCGCCTCCGTTGCACCTCTGATTCAAATGTGGGATTTCATGAGACTGAGAAATATATTCACAAAACGATATCTTGTTTTAGAACATTTGATTCATGACAAAAGGCCACTTGGCAAATGTCCCAAGGAGTTTAAATAAAAGGTGCTCTACCGACTTGGTCATCGGGCAAAAAAAAAAAAACGATCCCCAAAAGTATTATTGAAATAAAGCATTTCATAGCAAAAGACAGAATCAAATTTCTGCCCCTACTTTGCATTACTACTCACACACCCGTGCAGGTTCCACTGTTATTTCAGTTTACGAGTAGCATTTGTTAGATTGCTCTTTTCTGCGTTACAGAGAAGGAACAAGAATTTCTAAGTTTCGGATGGACAGTGGGCTATTTTTAAGGAACATAACACCTCCAGGAAATGGACTGAGGGTGTTCCTTTGCCCCACTGAAAGTTTTGAAAGGAAAGATGGCACAAGAGGGCACTCAGTGAAGATATAAAATGTGTACCGCAACTCTCTCGTCCATCGATTTCCGAGAAGTTTTCCGCGTATCACTTTTCCGTGTTCCGCGTTTTGATTCTATTCTATTCGCGGTTTCTTGTCTCTTTTTTTTTCTTTTTTTATTTGGAGAAACTAAGAGAATCCAATGTTTTCAACATTTTATGTTGATGCGTAAAACAAAAATTCTCGAGTAACGGGACTGTTTTGAATATTTTCTATAGGCTGCACGCCATTTTATGTTGTTGCCGTTTTGTTTTTTAAAACGTGGGCAGAACATAATACCTCCCCCAGATTTAAGGCATTTCGCGCTTTTAAAAGGGTGTTTTCGGAGGTCAATATTTCTGCTATGTATTCGCACTTGAAACAGGTGTAAAGATAACATAAGGCAGGACGTTTGTTTCGCCTTTTTTCCTTTTAGTATCACCAGAAGAAGAAATCAGTTTTAGAAAAATTTCGTATTCTCAATGTTTCATGAAACATTCTTTTGCTGAACACGATCAATTTAACCGAAACATTTGTTCTAATCGTACAACCACACAAACACGATTTCAGTTCAAAGTTGTACCTCTTTTTTGCGTTTGGGGTGGGTGGCAGCTTCGTATCATATTTCTTTAATTCTTTGTGGCAGTAGGGATGTGTTGTCATTAAAGATGGCATAAGTGCTGTTAAATACTGTAGAATACACACCAACAACATTTAATGTCATTTAATATTGAAAAAAAATGAGATTTCAAAATCGAATTTTTCCTGTAATATTGGCATCAGATTTTATTTTAAAAATCTAGTAGTGATATAAAAACACCAAAGTAATCGAAGTAGTTGCCTTCAATGCACGATCTTAATAACAAGAGTCACTCACAATACAAATTTAAATTCGTTGGCTGAATTTAAAGATTTTATTGTATAAAGAACTTTCAGGTTTCCCTAGAACCCATCATCAGATACAGAAGAAGAAATAAGTTTAAATAGAGTGTTACGTGACATAATATGTCACGTAACACTCTATTTAAACTGACATATTATGTCACGTAACACTCTATTTAAACTGACATATTATGTCACGTAACACTCTATTTGAACTTATTCCTTCTTCTGTATCTGATAATGGGGGAAACCCGAAAGTTCTTATATTTGTATATACAATAAAATCTTTAAATTCAGACAACGAATTAAACTTTTTATTGTGAGTGATTCTTGTTATTAAGATCGTGCACTGAAGGCAACTACCTCGATTACTTAGGACTATTTCTGCACGAATTTGAATTCTCCTAATATAAAAACAAATAATTAAAGTGTGTAAAACAGAAAAACAAATAAAGACACAGAAAACTCACGCACGAACATACACACGTGCACCATGTCGTCGCCCTAACCTGCAATTTCCGTGAAGTTTTGTCCCATTTTCGTACACAGACAGATAGTGCCATTTCCATATACAGATGCCATGATCCATAAGTTGTGAGATATGAGTGCAGGAAGATAAAGGATCAAATCAAAGACCTTACTTTTCTTTGTCATGTTGAACCGGAACTAACAGGTGCACGTTCTCGTTGACAATGACATAATAACATTGTGTTCTTTAATGATATTATTTTAGGTGATTTTTTTTAGTTTTTCTAATTGCACTGAATCATCAGCACGAGCCACTCATTAATATAGAGTCTACCCCACACGCATAACCACTGAGGAGGGGGGGTCAGGACACCCCCAATTTTTTCAGGAATATAATTATATAATACCTACTTTTTTTATGCAAACCAACTAAATTTAATATTAAAAGATTGTAATCTTTTGTAGAATGCAAACACGTGTATATCGTGTACTTAATAAAACAGCGATGTCGATTCCTAATAAGCAAAGTCCATTTCACAACTTTGTAATTTACATTTCTGCCCTATATGTCATAGTTTTACAGTTGTGTTCGCTAAGTTCCACAATTCGCCAACAGAGGCGGGTGTCTGTGTAGGGGGAGGGGGTCCCAAACTCTTTCTTATACAATATAAATACAATATTGTATATGTATATGTGTACATATAATGTGTGTATGTATGATCGGACCCCTCCAGATTTTAAAACATGGTTACGCCACAGGTCTACCCATTAGGAGTAACCTTTGCTATTTGGACTCATTAATTCCTGGATGGCTTTTTTTAATTGGTTATTTATTTTTACAATGCTTTGCACATTTAACACGTTAACAGATGTTTTTAGCACACATAAGTATTTAAATAATTCTCAAGCAGATTTCACAGCGAGATGATACATTTAAGATTTCTCATATCCCCACATCTGTACGATCTACACATCCACGTCTGCACATCTGTACGAAAATGGCACTAGCTAATTTGGCTACGAATTTTCTTGTACGAAAATGGCACGTACGAATGCGGGATACAACCCACATGCATAAAAAACATTTAATTTATCCTACGATCGGAGATTCGATCCTCAGGTTTCATCCCACCATGAAATGCGGTAATGAATAGCTTTTTTAATATATTTTAACACTCAGTTTTTGTTTTAATTCCAGAAAACGTAGGATATTTCTTGAACATTATGCCATTAATTTTTTAAACTCAGGCTCCGCATAATTGGTCTAGATGTGGTGCACCGTAGGCTTTTCTTATCACGGTTAGATATTTACAAAAAAATAATTCTGGAACAATATTTTAAAAATAAAATGAACAACTTTCTCTGTTCTCAAAATTTTTATGCTGACGATATGGTAAATATCACGCCAGAATCTGTGCCACTCAGTAAATTATTAACACATCATTACTGTTTCATTGCAGAAAGCACATATTATATTTTATAAACATAAATCTAATTTTGTCGCTTGCGACATTAGAACTGGATTATTACCATTATCGTACTCTTTTGCTTTTTGGGGTTTAACGACCACTAGTACAACTTACAGCGCTTTAAACAGTCTGTGGCTCCTTTTTAGGAATAGGGGTTCCAAGAAAGAGACAGAACCAGTAGCATCGGACAAGCACACCAACTATGTTTCATCCAGGTCTCTAACACGGGCCCATCTTGGATGGACGGTTTCAGTTCAACGGTTTATACTTTGGAGAACACGGGCCCATCTTGGATAGACCGTTTGAGTCCAACAGTTTATACTTTGGAAAGACCGCTTTCTTGGTTACACTCGAGAACCATATTAACCCTTTAAGCAGGCGATATACTTAGATCCAATGGTGCCCATAGTTTTGTTGTGCCCTCCAAACGGAAACGTTCACATAACAGCCAGGTTATACGAAAGCAGCGGCAAAACAATTCGTTCCCCCACTCATCTCAGCAGTATGTTGACTATACTCTTGTCACAGGTGATAAGCACTTCTTGCTGGTGCTCAAATCCTTTGCTTAGTGAGTTAATACATGATAGTCTCGCTGACAGAGAAATCATGCCACTGGATAGAAACAAGTGACGCAAGCACCTCTCTTCTTTCTTGCATGCTCATTGCCATTGTTATAGCCCTTTTGGCAGGTAATCAGTCAGAGAGAAATAGTGTCAATCATTTCGCTAAATTACCACTTTGAATATCAAAGCTAAGGGGAAAGGGACAACGCTTTCTGATGCGCAGGCTAACTCGTTCCAGCCGCATTCGGTCCACTTAGACAATAAATATTTTCGTTGAAACTCTTTTCAGCCGCTTTTGGTAACCTCGAATCGATTCGCAGCCGGTTAAATGGTTAACACATAGTGGCTACTGCATTTATGCTTCATTATGCTTCATATTTAATTAATGCAATGCAGTTATGTTTCTTAGCTCATGGAAACGATGAATAACCAAACAAGCTCCAGTTTTTAGAGCGTGATCTCATTACATATGACACCAGATTGCTGTAATGATAAAACTCACACACGAATTTCTCGTTGCTTCAAATTCAATGAATACAATCCAATTATGTGGCTCAGCTCGTGGAAACGATGGATACATAAAATGACTTTGTATAATGATACTATTGTTTATTTATTTTTTATTTTCGGGGGAGGAATTAGCTACCAGTGTAAGCACAGCACAATGGAGACCTCTTCTTTCACACACCTATCTCTCATTTTGACCCACTGGTTTCAGAGAAAGAAAAGAGCCAGTACCGTAAGATAAGCACACCGTGCATGCCTACCTTGGGATTCGGACAAGGACCCTTCTCAGACGATTGTTCATAACCCATCTCCTCCTACCTCTCACCCACAGAGGAGGAGGCTATTCCGGGTTCAAAAACTATCGTTAGAGCAAAATGATGATAAATGAAGAATTTAATTCATGTTCTCTTGGTTTATTACATTAGCCAGAGTGAAGCTTCAAAAACCCAAATTTGTCAGCAGCGGGACTCGAACCCATATTCATTTCTGCTCCGGAGCCGAATGCTTTTCCAATTAAGCTACACCAACAAGGGCTTGTCACTGCTACTTGCCGTTTTAACATGTGTGTTAACGTTGTAGAGCATTACATACACCCTCCCCTTGAGAAAAACAGGGGCACGAACTCACAGGTTTTGAAAACACCGCAAACCATGCTTGAAGCAGCTCACTGTAGAAGATGAAATTCTGATTGAAATCCAGACGATGTGTTGAAGGAACATCACACATTCTTCGAAGAACGTAACGGCCAGTAGATCCATTTTTACGTTCGGGCGCAAATGTGAAAACACAAATTTGACGGTGGCCGGCTTGAACTCATATCCTTCTGCTCCGGATCCTCATCTTTTCCAAAAAAAGATACACCGACAAGAGCTTATCTCTGCTACTTGCCGTCTTGACATGTGCGTCACCTCTGTAGCACGCCACAACTGTAGACTCAGAAGTCGTAAACATGAGATTAATAGAAATTCTAACGTGAACATACGTACTAGACAATATTATTCGAAACTGCAGTTGAAAATAGAATCTTAGCGATCAACTAACTCGTTGATAAGTTGACCCAATGATTCATCTGAACGACAGAAAAGTATTCGACGATGACAGCACATTTGATCACCTAACGCCTCGCACTTTCTCACAGCAGAAAAGGACGTATACGTACTCCTTTTCATAACTTGACTGACTGCCAGTGAATTTTTTTATTTGGGAGTTTAACGACCATCGTGAGTGACTCAATGGTCTATAAGCAGTCGCCTATCCCTAATATAGGGCCAATGATTTCAGGGAAGGAAAATAGCCAGTGCCGTAAGACAAACACACAAAATATGCCTTAACTGGAATTCGAACGTGGACCCATCTCGGACAAATAATTAGAGGAGAGCTTCTCGTACCGCTTGACCACCGGGGCGGCCATTGAATTTCTAAAGCAATAATCTATTAAGAATCAGACGTGACGTTAAGATCGTTAAGTATAATGGGAGATAGTCAAAAATTTACATAAGAAGCAGTAAACAAAAACGAAAGCTTAAGTATGAATTATACATCACATTACATTTGTTTAGAAAATGTAATTTTATTACATATGGTACTAGTAGTCGTTGGTCTTCTCCTTCAAAATTGGACCACCCTGAAAGGAATCAGGATGATTTGGGGAGATGTGAAAAATGTGGTTATGCCTCGTATTTAACGGCTACAATCCAGTTATGCGGCTCATTTCATGGAAACGATAACCAAGCGAAACGGCCTTGTTTTTTAAATGTGATCTGCATATCGCAGTCGTTGTGATAAACTCCTGCACTTCGAATGTGACCCACCCGAAAAAGAATTGAAACGACTTTGGAAGATGTGGTAAACACAGACTTGTGAAGTCATTACACTATAGGTTCAAACAAAAGAATTTATAAAATCGAACATCAACAGATCACGTGACCTCAACAAGCAGGCACACGAAAGAACCAAGTAGGAATTTAAGAACAGCTTGAGAATAATTTCCCCAATAGAATTTCACTTCAGCAATAGGCTGCTCAACAGTTTTCACCATAGTCATTTGACACCCCATCACTAACAAAGCGAGCTTTAAAGAAGCACACAAGGTCCATTAAATCAGACAATCAAGGTCTGTGTACTTGTGGTCAGATGTTATTCTGATGAAAAGTGATGTTTGGAATGATATAGGAAGAAAAGGAAGAAAGGAAAGAAAACATTGACGATGTTCTTAGTGAAAATAATTTAGTGAAATTACTTTCACTAAGAACACAGAGATTAATGGTGCGACACCTGCACATCTCCAGTTGCGGCAGGTGATGATGATGTCTTGTATTGGTCTTTTTCCTAATGGTTTACTTTGTTGCTAATGTAGCCAACTACAAGCATGAGCTGAGATCCACACATGGCAACATTCATCTTGCCTGTGACCTTACTGACGTCAACAATTTGATGCACAAAACACGACTACAGTTAACCGTCTATTAACAGCCGCTGGCACTTTAAAGACTTTTCTGCCGTAAAATCCTAACATACTGGCAACATAGTATCAACAGACCCGGTGCTGTACATCTGTTTGGGTACCAATCACACTGGTGTGCTGCAATACATAATTTTGTCACTCATCTCCATTTGCTACAGTTTGGAGGTTCTTAAATTGTTGACTCTGCAACCAAATCTGAAGTAACAGGACTTTCTTCTATAACCACTGCTACCACAGTTCTAGAATTCTATCTTAGAAAGAATTCCGTTCAACACCTAGCGCATACACAACTCAAAATATTTCGATACATAGGGTGGTGGATATAGAGGTAGCATGCAGAGTCCCTTTCTTCCAATAATCACAGGTTTACAAAATGTTATATATTAAAAAATGTTTCAGCTTTTTCGGTAGATGTTTGACAAACTGTACTTTCAGTTCTGTCTGGAAATATTATTCTAGTTTTACTGTATCATGTGTAAAGTATACTTACCGAATGATGGCTATATATTAATTATAACAGTTAAATCCAAAGGGCGAGATCCAAAGTTTGATCCAAAGACGAGATACAAACTTTGGATCTCGCCCTTTGCATTTAACTGCTGTAACTAACATATAGCCAGTGCCGTTAATGCCCACCAGATGGAGACGTCTCAGTAGCTGAGCCCATCTTACGGATTTATGATATCAGAAGCTGACAGAAAAACACACATAGTGCCTTGGATTGTTGGCCACCGTGGTGTAAAGCTAACGCGCTAGGCTAGATATCGAGTGATCTGGGATTCAATTCTCCGGCGGTGACCGAATAACAATTTTTCGGTTGCTGTGTGTTGCTAAAACGTGGAAAGAGCGATGTCTTTGTTTATTCACTAGTCTTCAAGTTGGCAGATGCAACGTTATGGTCTGGAGAATGTTTTTGTGGGAGTGTTTGAGCCCTTTGATTCGTATGGAGCAACGCCTGATAGCCCAAAGGTATTTAAATATCGTTGCAGACCAAGTTCACCCAGTTATGTTGATGTTTTGTCTCAATTTAGATGGACACTTCCAGCGGGACAATGCTCCGTGCTCAGATTGTACGCGAATGGTTTGAGGAGCATAACGGAGACTTTTCTCTGCTACACTGAGCTCCTCAATCTCCGGACCTCAATCCAATGGAGCATTTGTGGGATGAAGTCGAAAGAGACATCAGACAGCTGTATCCGCTACCATAAAATCTTCAAGAGCTGGAGCCTTGAAGATTTTATATATATATATAATAATATAATCCATATAAGGTCGGAAAGTGGCTTTGGGCTAATATACCCAAAGCCACTTTCCGACCTTTAATGGATAGAGTACATACCAAAACGAATCCAAGCCCTATAAAGGACAAAAGGTGGTCCCTGAGCGCAAAGGTATGTACATATAAAATAAGCATTGTCAACAATATCAATCCACTGTTGGATCATCTCCCAAAGTTTCTTGCACAACCGTCTGTCTTGAGCCAGGCGCCTCCATGTCACTTTGGCATGCTTTCGAATTTTCGAATTTCATCCGCCCATCTCCCATGTGATCTACTTCTGGGTCTTTGCTCTGGGCGCAGAAATGCCTAGTTACGCCACTGACATTTGCAGTAGACAAGTGTTCAATGCAGAGATATACCAATTGTCACTTTTAACCTTCCAGAGAGATAGAGATAAACTCAATGCAAGTTCAGACATGTTTGAACCCTGTAACCCCATATTTTCCTTCCCTGTTACTCACCTGATCCGTCAGACGCACTGCTTTCTCCTCACCGCAAGTGTTATCAGATTCACGTTCAGACCTATTACACAAAAACTGTAAGTAGCAACATTATTCTGTAAGCGATCGGACAGAGTCGGTAAATTATGATACCTTTATTTTTAGCTTAACTAGACGATTCAAAGAATTTATTGTGGAAAAACTGTTAACGGTAGACAAATTCGAGCGCAATTTTTATCAGAACATCGAAATCAACAAACAACACGATTAACAGACTGAATATGAAGATTTCGTACTTGACAGTTGAAAATGAGGAACACAAGTTTGCTGTCTGTAGTACAATAAGTTAAAACGAATCCCTAAAACTGCCGAATAAAACTCAATTTATCTACAATTTTAAAAACCTATTTATATAGCTAGTACTTTCAGGGCTCACATGGCCCCATTTTCAAGCCCAAATGCCCCGGAACACATAGAGGCAACGACTATATACTATAGTTATTCGTGACTAAGCTGAAATGCGTCATAAAATAATACAGGTGATGCCATTTACATTAAGAAAAAAGAGGCAATTAAAGTCCAAAAACAAATACAGAACGTGTTCGTGTAAGAGACTCACCTTCTGAGTGTCTCTTACATGAACATGTTCTCTGCCTCCAAGGTCGATCATCCGTCTCCAAGGTCTTGGGACTGAAATCGGAAAGTCCGTATTGCAGCAGACGTCGTGATATTTAAGAATAAACAGGCTTTCCGAGAGAAAAATGGTATTCTTGTTAACAGAGGAGTTTAAAACTTTAGCATTTTGCCAGTCCGGTTTGTAGCCTTCCTGTTTGACTGCAAGGGTGAGGGCTGTGGTGATGTTTCCACTTCGTAGAGGATATTGGTGCTTCTTCAGTCTTATATGTAACGATCGAAGTGTCGAACCGATGTAAACCTTAGAGTCACGGTTTTGGGTCTTGTAAGGTCAGGGGTATGGAGTAAACACCCGGTTTGTTAAACATATTGACTTTATCCCGGTCTCTACGGACTAGTGAGAAGATATTTCGGGTACAGATGCCAAAAGATAAATTATGACGCTGACAGACTTTTTTCAAGTAAGAAACAATATGGGGAATAAAAACCAATTTACCAACAAATTTAGACAGAGGAGCTTCATTAAAATTAGTAAATCGTAGTTTCGAAAACTTACTGAGTAACCTGTGAAAGAGAGAAGTCGGGAATCCGAACTCCTGGGTTAGATCTTGAACCTTATTTAATTCGTCAATGCGAATCTTGCGGGATGAAGAATGGGTAAATGCTCTTTTAATAAAAAAAACGAAGAGCAGAAGATTTATGTTCCGGAAGGTGAGCAGAAGCAAAAGGAATAACAGGGAATAAACGTTGGTTTTCTGTAAACTGAGTACTGAAGTTGATTCAAGGTTAAATGCCTTGTTAATAAGATATCAAGAAAAGGGAGTTTTCCCTCAGCTTCAAGTTCCTGGGTAAAGGAGATGGTTGGATATTGAGAAGACAGACATTCAGTAAATTGATTCAAGAGAGAGAGAGAGAGAGAGAGAGAATAAGGCCAGAACACCAACATGTCATCCACATATCTCATTAAGAAGTAAAGGTTGGACAGAAGAACTTGCTAAGATCGTCTCCTCTATAGACTGCAACAGGATCTCGGCTAAATGGGGGATAAGGGGGACCTCACAGGAGCACCTTCTGTTTAATGAAAAAACTGGTCATTGATTTTTTTTTTTTTTCTGTTTGATGAAAAAACCGGTCACTGAATTTTTTTTTTTATATTATTATTGCGTCACCTGGGATTCAAAAAACTATTTACATATAGTAAATACTTTATATATAATTTAATAGTTATAACGAAGTAAATTTCTCCGTCATTTTTATCCGCGCCGGATTTCGAACCCGGATCCCATCATTCCGGAATAAGTCACTCTACCAATTGAGCTACGCGGACGTTTTATTCTGATTCCTATCTGCCTTTATGTTGTGTGCGTCCTTCTGGCAGGTACGTCACATCTCCTGGTACGTTACATAGTTTTTATATTCTTGCTGATGCGTGCTGCTCCTCTTGGGTAGAAGAGTTTCAGCGATGAAGAGCCAACTGATCGGAAGATATTTTTGCTTCATCATACGGTTTCTCAGATAAAGGATATATCTGCCCTGGCCGACCACTACCCACAGTTCCGCACGCGAAAGAAATGAAAAGAGATTCCCTAAAGAAAATTTTCACGGCTCTTTTTCGAAAAGAAAGAATTTCTAAAATGGATAAATATTTCTAAAGTGGAAGTATTATCCACTTTATCTTTATTATCTACCTGATCACGGATCCAAAGTGGATAAATATCCGTGCTGACTTATCGACTTACAGATCATCACAAAATCGGAGACTGATTATTTTGTTCATACGAAATAAAAAATATCATTATAAGAATTTTACCACACTTACAAAACTACCAAAAAAGAGGGTGGATTTTCAGAAAAAAAAAAAAAAGGATTTAAGGGCGTTTATATGAACTGCACTCATACACATGTGTATAAAACTTCTCCTACTGAATCGCGGCTGCATTCGACGACATCAAACAAAGCCTTTCCCCGTCGCCTAACGAATACAGACTTTGGTCAATACTCAGACAACAAAATTAGTCTCCATATGAATTCGCCAAAGTCTTAAGCTCTTACTGAAACAAAAACATTAACAAATTACACGGAAAGTAGATAAAAAAATATAGGTTTCCAAGTAAAAATAACAACCAAGTAAAAATAACCAGTACATTCAGAATCTCGTTTCGCACTCCTGCTTTGGAGGTGGGATCTTTACAAAGTCGTGCACAGTCCAGTCGTATCACTAAAAAAATCAATTTGTTCTCACTAGTCAGATGACCAGACATCTCGGTTTTTTAAAGCCTTAACTCCCACGCGATTTAATTTCAACATGGCGTAGTGTAGTGGATACATATCCCGTGGGCACAAGCAGTACATCATCACAAAATCTGATTGAGTTTGCTTGTGAGTTACCGACTCAAGTCTCAGATAAACGGTTTTGATTCCAGCAGGTCTATAAATCCTCCATGAAGAATGGAAGAACTACAGAAGTGAATGTGGGCATATAACTAAGTATTTTCGCTCCAGCTTCCTGGTTACCCAGGCAAACCTGATTTTACGATATTGGTCATCCATTCAGAGTTAAAACGTTAATGTAAAAATATGAAGAAACAGCAGTAAATAAAAAAACCCGCACTTTTTCGGGAATATTAATCAAATAAGGCAAATTTAATTTATTCAGGTTTGCACTGTTCCCCCACATTTTACTACCTGTTCCTGAGATGTGAGGGATCCGACAAACAAGATCTGTTTGTACGAAGATCAATATTTATTTATGACTGTATAATCAAATGGGTTAATATGATAGACCAATCCAGCCATTAATATATGCATCAATAATATATGCATCAGATTTCACTGAAATCTATTCAGATGTGAAAACGTTATGTTAAACTGATAGTAAATTACACACAATATGAATAAATTCCTTTCTTTGAAAAAAACAAACGAACATGTTGTACACTTCGTTACGGTTTCGAAGTTTTACAATCAGCAAATTGAAAGATAACTGTTTTGAATAGCGTTGATCTCCACTTTTTTTTTTTTTTTTTTTTTTTTTTTTTGGTTGGAGGTTTAACGACCACCGTGAGCAACTCAATGGGCTATAAGCAGTCGCCCGTCCCTAATTTAGGGTCACTGGTTCCAGGGAAGGGAGAGAGCCAGTGCCGTAAGACAAACACAACATCCATGCCTCACCGGGATTCGAACCCGGACCCCGTTCGGACGAATGATCAGAGGCCATCGCTTAGACCACTGCGCCACCGGGGCGGCGATCTCCACTTTCTAGTTGAACTAAGAAGCTTTAAATGACTTATTACGACTTTCCTTCTTTCCATTTCTTTACGGAATACAGTAATTTATACTTATTCTAAATAAATATTTTGTTTCTCGCACCACAATGCTGCATTTTATTCACCAAAATTGAATTCAAAAATAGTGAACAATGTAACCGTAGAAAAACGGTTATGCTATTCATAGCTTTTCTTCGAAGTATAAATACACATGTTTCAGGGTTCTTTTCTTTTTCTTTCCTTTGTTTTAAACTTAATGATTGATTAAAACGGCTTTTTGTACCGTAAAGATAAGTTATGCGTTTTGACCTTCTTTTTTTATTTGTTGGACTTTGTATAGTAACTTTCGTCGAACTGAGCCCCTTTTCATTGGAACAGTTTGATAATATTACATCCCTTGAAATAACTCCGATTATACTGTATTAGTGTGAGTAACACACAGTGCGCTAAACTTAGAGTAATGCTGCAGGGCACACAAAACGTAGGATACAAAAAGATACAAGAGAACCCATGACCCTTTCAAAAAACAAAGTGCTTTCTTCACGAGGTGTATTAACTCTAGTTGCCCAAAGTTTTCATATTCAACAGGGTAAATGAAAAACAAGGGATGCTAATCAAACAAAAGTAATGCTGATTTTTTTTATCAGCATTACTTTAGCGACATTTCTATTGGATCCTGCTTAGTTGCAAGCACTTTACTTCTTTTTGTAAGTCATGTTCAAAAGTGTATGGCAGGGAGTGTAATTTTGTATAATACAAATTTAAATCGTATTTCAGGATAGTTTAATGAATGGTTTATATATAGGTAACTATAACATTTAGAGTTTGGTGATCAGAAACAGCTGCAAGTGAGATTCCATTCACACTTCCATTTTGTTTAATTAATTAGGCTTCGTTTCTGCTTAAAAAGAAATTTGTTTTTGACCGTTAGGTCGAACGAACATGGGATTTCTACAAAATGCAGAAGCAATCGTTAAATTATTTAATGTAGTTACTGAAATAATAGTCATGTATATTCTTCAAGTACATCTGTTCTAAGCTGCACACTTTATGGACAAAATCTAGTACACGCAAGACCGGAACATTTTGATTCGACCTCGCAGTCTGACGTCATAGCGATAAAAGCACAAGTAACGGCTCAGCCGATTCGACTTACCTCATGACCAGACTAAAGTCTGATTTCAGAACCAGAATAAAAGGTGCTCCGTGAAGATGAGTATTCCACGTATGCTGTCGAAATATTCTTTTTCAGCGTGGCCATCAGCGCGAAGAGGAAAAAGATACCACACTACGAACACACACAGAAACCGTAGAGAATATGTGAGCGCTTCGGAGACACAGACTTCTTCCCCACCACTAGGAGGCCCCTAAGGTTGCCTAGCAACTAAAACATCCGGAGATGCAAGAGGCACCGCATCCCTAAACAACCGGCCATCAGAAAACACATCGCCCCCTTAGACGATCAACAGGGGCATGAATCTGGCCACTGAGGGGCTACGCACGTACATACACACGCTCTCACACACACACACACACACTCTCTCGCGCGCGGCTAGCACTGGCAACCACCATCCCCTTGTGGGGGCCTCACCTGCCCCACAGAACGGGCCTCTCATCTCCCCTCGATGTGACGTCACACAAACATGTAAACCCCTGATGCAGCCTCTCTGCGTCCCTGAGACAACAAAGAATTTTTTACAGTGGGTTGAAGAGACTTCCACCCCAGTGAAGATTAAAAAATTCTGCAACCTTATTCATTCCCTCGCCTGGAAGGGCGGGGTGGGGAGAAAGCATCAAAATCGTCGACAATGCTATGTTAAGAGACAATCGAAGACCTGCCTCCTCTGCTCCTATATCCCCACGGTGAAAATTTCGCATCGCATAAAGGGACAAGGAACAAATAAATAGGGAGAAGAAACAACTTGGACATATCCCTGATTCAAGTAATCAAGAGCTATGAGATTAGGCATGAGCTCAGAGTATGCAGACTTCATCATAATACAAAGACACTGCTTATTATTAAGCAAAATTATTAAGTGGGAAGAATTACAGAGATAACATAAAGGAAGAGCTTTGAATTGTCATATCCAACCACAAATTAATTGATTTTATTCATTCATTTCTCGATGATACTTCAACTCCCGATAATGGTGAGTTTTAATGAAAGATGTCACAATTTCAGGACTTTTTTTTTTTCCCCGAGCTCAACAAGTTTATTCAGTGGGGATGGGAATATACAAATAATACCTGAGGCCACTTTGAAACTGTACTACGCCAGCGGCTTCACCAGGAATTGGAAATCAGTTGGTGCTGAAGAAATTTTGGGAATTTTTGAAAAAAGTGAAAACTGGCTTTCCGTAATCTACGAAAAAAATTGGGGAAAGGTTTCCTAAAATTTAATTTTTCTTGGAGTACGAAAAATCCGAGAGTTCAAGTTTTTTCCGTCATTTCACGCAAAAGATTGTGTCAGAAATATACTCTGTTATTTCACAAAAGGCAACACGGAAAGTGGCTCCTGAATTTTAAAAATGTTTTTACATTGTACTTCGTGCTGAAAAAGAGAATGAATCCTGAGAAACCCAAGCAATACTGTAAATCCATTTACAGAACAATAAAGTAATTCATAAACTGAACCTCATGAACAGGCCAGCAATAATGTTCTCTCCGAACGTTGGAAGCATCACAGGGAGTAGTTATCTTTCTCCCTCGTTAACAGCTGTGTGAAAACTAGTAAGAAGACCATCTTAAAGCTTTCAAAAAATACTAACGGAAAGGGAAATAAATTTACTTTATGAGGTGATAAAAAAGACAGTTATATACACTGTATTGACAAAAGTCACCGGACACCCATTCAAAAGTAAAGTAGCTCAATTGGTAGAGTGACTTATTCCGGAATGAGGGGATCCGGGTTCGAATCCTGGCGTGGACAGAAATGACGGAGAAATTTACTTCGTTATAATGGCGCCCGGGCTATCCGGATGACCCAACCGTTCAAAATCTCGCATTGGTGTGATGTTCTTTCCACACCGCGGGATAGGAGAAATCAGAGAATCCCTTCTCCAACCACTTCGAAAAAAAAATAATAAGGGAGAGATGATGTAACGTACCAGGAGATGTGACGTACCTGCCAGCAGGACGCACACGACATAAAGGCAGATGGTAGTCAGAACAAACGTCTGCGTAGCTCAATTGGTAGAGTGACTTATTCCGGAATGAGGGATCCGGGTTCGAATCCTGGCGTGGACAGAAATGACGGAGAAATTTACTTCGTTATACAGTATAGCTGCAAACGGTAAAAAAACAAGCCTGCAGCTGACCGCGATCATATCGCACTATGAGGTTGAGTGAAAATGTCGCGGCGGGGAGAACTGGCTTTGAGAAAGGAAAGATTGTTGGGTGTTATATTAGTAGGTTGTCCATAAGAGAAACCGAGAGGCGTTTAAACATACCCAAGTCAACTGTTTTGGATGTACTGAATAAGTGAAAGACACATGGCGTGTCTGAAGCAGCAACCGGCAGACCAAAGAAAATCAGTGATAGGGGACGTCGAAGCTTCAGGAGAGTCCTTACAGCTAATCGACGGAGTAGTGCACAAGACCTCAGTGTGCAGGTCAGTGAAAATGCTCGAACCTCGGTATGTACACGTACCATTCGCAGAAAACTTCATTCCATGAGTTACCGTGGTCGTGCAGCTGGTATTAAGCCTTTCATCTCCACTCGGAATGCAACTCGCCGTTTAGCATGGTGTAAAGAACATTTATCGTGGACTGTAGAGCAATGGAAACGGGTCCTATGGACTGATGAATCCAGATACACGATCCATCAGTCTGATGGCCGTGTGTGGGTATGGCGGCAGCCGAGGGAATGCTATTTACCACAGTGTACTGTTCCTACGGTCATGTTTAGAGCTAGCAGAGCAGTGTGCTCGTGTGGGAGTGTTTTTCGTGGTATGGCCCCAGCCCGTTGGTTATCGTGGACAAACCTGTTAACCAGCACGTCTACCTCGATATTCTGGACAATTATGCCCTACCAACTCTGTGGCAATACTATGGAACCGAGCCTTGTTGGTACCAGCAGGATACTGCACCGAGCCATAAAGCAAGGACTGTTACGGCGTGGTTTGACGATAATTCCGTATCGTGTGTGGAGTGGCCAGCACAGAGCCCTGATCTTAATCCCATAGAGCACCTATGGGATGAATTAGAGCGCCGCATAAGAAGTTTGGAACCAAGGCCAACTACTGAGCAACAGTTAGCTGCAACATTATGTACTGAATGGAAGCGCATAACTATCGTTGTGTCCCAAAACCTTGTCGAAAGCATGTCTCGAAGGGTCAGTGCATGCATTATGGACAAAGGTGGACCGACACCGTACTAATGTAGAGTATGTCAATAAATGCTATGTTGTGTTTCTCTTCTATGTGTCCAGTGACTTTTGTCAATATAGTGTCATTAATACTAATTTTCACTGAATACAAACTAGAAGACTTTTTTCAGTTATGTTACTACACGATCTAGCGAAAGTTTAACGAGCATGTCACTATCATTTCACAGTCATTTCATATCACAGCCATTTCGTTACAGGAAAACGCGATAAAATTTCTACGAGTTTTATCATATTCTGTCTGTGAACAGAGAAACCAAATGGCTATTATTTTCACTTGGTTGTGGGATCAACATTATGAAAAAATATATCGCTTCGGTTAATCTTGAAGTATGAATGTTTAATTAAGCTACTTGTTGAAAACTTAACGCTAGGCTGGACTTGTTGCTTGTAATAGATGAAAACTTAACTACGCACTGGCAAATGTATCTAACTAAAAAGATGTTTACATTCTGTGACGTACTACAGAGGTGAAAACATGTGTCAATACGACAAATCTGCAGCGAGACATTCTGTCCGCGTAGCTCAGTTTGGAGAGAGACTTACTCCAGAGTGAGGGGACACGGCTTCGATGGACTCGCAGACAAACATGTGTTTTCACAATACTCTTTACAAAAAAAAATATCGAAGCTCCACGAGAAAGTCGTTCGATCTTGATGAAACTCTTCATGCAAGTTCCTCAGGGATGAATATGCAAATGATTAAAAAACAACGACCAATGACAAACATTGTCTCGCCGCAGCGCATGAGAACCCCGCATTGAGGAGGGATATCAAGAGCAAAGCTCACACATGCATGGAAAATTGTGACAGCGGGTTGCGGTTGCATTAACCTCCACGGACTGTGAGGTGCCTCGACGTCGGATCCGTGCACAATAAGAGCAGTTGAACAAGTTTGAGGGAGGACTTATACCTGGGCTAAGAGATGACAGTTGGTCAAGTCACCGTATCACCAGGCATTTGGTTGGGAGAGAAAAGCCAGTTGGACGATGTTGGCGCCAATGGGTCGAGAAAGGCACAACCCAACGCCACGTTGGCAGTGGACGGCCGAGAGCAACGACAGATCGCGAGGATCGAGCGATTGAGAGAGCCTCACGAAGAGAACCGGATTGGTTGCTATCAACCATCTATGACTATGATGCCTCGTCTTCAGGTAAGAAAGTGGATATCCGGATCGTTGTCAGACGACTTGCGGCATGGGTGCTACATTCAAGGAGGCCACCCGTCGCCTACCACTGACCAGCGAGCATCGTAGGCACCGGTTGCAGTTGTGTCAAGCCCGATCAAGGTAGGATAGTGTCCAGTGGCGAAGTGTTGTCTTCAGTGATGAAGACAACACGGCGCTGTTTTTGTTCTCCAGCTATCTCCTGGTCTATCACCGATCAAACAGTGATGAGTTACGGTTTTCACTTGGCGCCGATGACCAGCGCATACGTGTCTGGAGACAAGGCGGCCAGCGCATACGTGTATGGAGACGAGCCGGGCAGCGCATACGTGTCTGGAGACGAGCCGGGCAGCGCATACGTGTCAAGAGACGAGCCACCCAGCGCATACGTGTCTGGAGACGAGTCGGCCAGCGCACGGATAGTTCCTTTGCCGTGGAATGGCGCACTGCTCTCACGCCGGGAGTAACTGAATGGGGAGCATTTTGTACGATAGCCGGACACACTTGGTAGTCCTCCGTACTACCTTCACGGCTGAACGGTACGTCGACGACATTCCCCGACATGTTGTGTTGCCATTCCTGTCGCAGCATCACTGAGCAATTTTTCAACAGGTTAACGCCCAGCCACACACGGCACGGCTCTCCCAGGCCTGCGTCCATAATATCGGCACCCTTTCATGGCCAACCCGATCACCCGAACTCTTACCGATCGAACATGTTTGGGACATGATGGGACGACACCTAAGCCCATCCCGGAATGTCGGCGAATTTGGACGTCGTCTGGCATGCTATACCTCAGGTCAGTATCCGTGAAATGCCACGCCAAGTAAACCGCTTGTATCCGAGCCAGAGGTGGCGCTACAACGTACAGACTTGTTCCACTCGTGTAGCCGTTTTATCCGAATAAATTGCCAATTTCTCTGGAATTGCAATCATTTACTTTCCTATACATTGCACATACCTATTTTCATCTCGATTGGATGATTCCTTCTGCTTGCTTAGTTTTTTTTGGGGTTTCTTTTTTCGTCAAAGAGTGTATTTAAATTGAAGGGTCTGCAAGCAATGAATCAGAAGTGGTACTTTATTTTAATATCCCTTTTTATTCCTGATTGGCACATCATAGTAGCACAACATTGATTTTAATTCGTTTCACAACAGTAAAGGCTGACTGATATCAACATGAACTTCACGCAATACCAAGACGATATCTAAATTCCGTTCAACAAATATTTAACTCAAAAGATACTGCCTTTTTAACAAATCGTTAATTAGAAAATCTGCTCTTAGCGTGAATTTATAAACGCTGTTTTTTTTCGTTAACAAGAAATCTCATCACGTAACAATTTGCTTTCTGATCATTCACTCATTCCCCTCTTATTCTGTACACAGCATATTTTGTTAGCCTTTGAATCACTGCTAGTGATGCCAACCTAGAAAACTCGTCCGGAAAAATAATGTGTTGATAAATCAGACAAACTTTTAACGATAAGAAACGAAATTTAAGTAAGAGGACAGATCCTCAAAAGAAGGTTAAATTAGAGGTATACTTCATAACTGTATTTTTTTTTACGCTTTCCAACCGTAGGTTGAAGAAGCGTATATGCTCCAGCTTTTTCCGTCCGTCTGTCCGTCCGTCTGTCTGTCGGCCTGATAACTCACGTCAAAATGGTTCGATTTCGATGAAATTTTAGTATCTGGTAGGGGACCACCCGGGGACGAACCCTATTGAAAATGGGTGAAGTGATGTTAAAGGTCACGCCATAAGAGCAGGATCCATTCAATTGCCCTTATGCGTCATAACTTGCGTAAATATGGTTCGATTTCAATGAAATTTTAATATGTGGTAGGGGACCACCAGGGGACGAACCCTATTAAAAATGGGTGAAGTGGGGTCAAAGGTCACGCCCTTGGCGTGACCTTTGACCATTCAATTGCCTTCGATTGGCGTGACCTTTGACCATTCAATTGCCTTCAATTGGCGTGTCCTTTGACCATTCAATTGCCTTCAATTGCCCTTATCCATTCAATTGCCTTCAATTGCCCTTATCCATTCAATTGCCCTTATGCGTCATAACTTTTTTTTTTTTGATTGAAGGTTTAACGACCACCGTGAGTAACTCAATGGGCTATAAGCAGTGGCCCGTCCCTAATTTAGGGTCACTGGTTCCAGGGAAGGGAGAGAGCCAGTGCCGTTAGACAAACACAACATCCATGCCTCACGGGATTCGAACCCTTTCGGACGAATGATCAGAGGCCATCGCTTAGACCACTGCGCCACGGGGGCGGCCGTCATAACTTGCGTAAATATGGTTCGATTTCGATGAAATTTTAGTATGTGATAGGGGACCACCAGGGGACGAACCCTATTGAAAATGGGTGAAGTGGGGTCAAAGGTCACGCCATAAGACCGGGATCCATTTCACTGCCTTTATGCGTCATGACATGCGTAAATATGGTTAAATTTCGATGAAATTTCAGTATGTGTTAGGAAACTACCTGGGCACGAACCCTATTGAAAATTGGTAAATTGGGGTCAAAGGCCAGGTAGGGCATAAGAGCGGGATTTATTCCATTGCCCTTATGCGTCATAACTTGCGTAAAAATGGTTCTATTTCGATTAAATTTTGGTATGTGGTAAGGTCAGGTGATGCGTAACATCACAGCCTCTCCTTGACAAATGTCAACCCCGCCTTCTCGTGGTGCATCCTGTTCCCACTAAAGGGGCTCTGACGACCGCCAATAGCGGTATAACTATACCATCGGGATCAGAGGAAATGCTATCCCACACTCACCAACCCGCTTGGCCAGCGTGGTGAGTTATGGCCAAACACCTCCAAAATGACTCTACAACTTAAATCTTGGCCCTCAGTCTCCGGCAGCTGGAATGTACCTGGCCAAGGCAGCGGCCAGTGCGACATGAAGGCAGAGGGTGCTAAGAATCCCCGGAGGACCGGACTAGGCTGCCATTTGATGCTGACCTTGGCTACCTATAACGGACGCTCCCTATCTTCTGATTCAAGGCTTCTTGAATTGGAAGAGGAACTACAAAGGATCAAGTGGGACATCGTCGGGCTAAGTGAGGTAAGGAGAAAAGGAGAAGATCTCATTGAACTGAAAAGTGGACATCTCTTCTATTATCGTGGGACAGATACTGGCAGAACTAGTGGTGTTGGATTTATAATAAACAAGAAACTGAAGGATAAAGTGGTAGAAGTTGAAAGTTCCTCTGACAGAGCTGCAAGACTCGTTATCCAACTATCGAGAAGATACCAGGCTCAGATTATTCAAACTTATGCACCCACCACAAGTCATCCTGAAGAAGAAATTGAAGAATTTTATGAGGAAATTCGTCATCTAAATAATAAAGGTAAGCAGCACTTGAAGATAATTATGGGAGATTTCAATGCAAAAATAGGGCAACGGCAACAGAATGAAACTTCAGCAGGTAAATTCGGTCACGGCAACAGAAACCAGCGTGGAAATACTCTCGTTGAGTTTGCAGAGGCAGAAGGATTTTTCATCTTGAACTCCTTTTTCAAGAAAAAGCCACACAGGAAATGGACATGGAGACATCCAACTGGAACGACAAGTGAAATTGATTTTATTATGTGTAACAAAAAATTCGTCATCGAAGACTGCAGTGTGCTGAACAAGTTCAACACAGATAGTGACCATAGATTGGTGAGATGTAAGATGCACCTCAACACTAAAGTGGAACGTGGCAAGCTCATAAGACAAACAAAATGTATTGACATAACCAACCTTAAAAAACACCATAATACTTTCAAGTTGGAACTGAAGAACAGATTCTCTGCTTTAGAAGACCTAACATCGGAAGAAGTGGATATTTCGGAAGTTAACAGAAAAGTAACCAAAGCTCTAATGGAAACAGCAACAAAATTAGCTGGGTCTAAGAACAAGTTGCATGTGAACAAATTATCAGGAAAAACCAAAATGTTGATGCAAAAAAGAAGAGAGATGAGGACAACTAAAGAAGATGTGACTTCCAAAGTGGAATATATAGAGCTATGCAAGACAACACGAAAAAGTATCACTGAAGACGTAAGGAAATTCAACTGTGAGCTAGTGAGGAAAGCAATTGAAAACAACCAAAGCCTTAAGATAGCAAAGGGACATCTCAGTAAGGGAAGAAAACAGATTATGGCTCTGAGAAAAGAAGATGGTTCTATAACAAGAAATAGAGGCGAAATTTTGACAAGAGTGAAAGATTTCTACTCCAAATTATATGAAAAGGATGATACATGTACTCCAGACATCATGAAAGGTACCAGAGTTCTTCCAGTCCTCCCAGCAGAAGTTGCTCATGCAATCAAGAACATGAAGCGGGGGAAAGCTCCAGGAGAAGATGGAATTACTATAGACATCATACAAGAAGCAAGTGGAGAAATCGAAACAGTACGCCCAAATTTTCACTCGATGCCTTAATGAAGGGAAGATTCCTGAGGATTGGAACAATGCTACAATGATCCTGCTACATAAAAAAGGTGACATTGAGGATCTCAGGAACTACAGACCTATCAGCCTCCTATCAGTGGTTTATAAAATCTTCACTAAAGTTCTTTCACACCGCTTGAAGGTAACACTGGACATGGCTCAACCGAGAGAACAAGCTGGATTCAGGAGTGGCTACAGCACAATAGATCATATCCACGTACTGAGAGAACTAATTGAAAGAGCGAGGGAATATGAACTTCCATTGTGCATGGCTTTTATCGATTATGAAAAAGCCTTTGATTCAGTGAAACCATCAGCAGTTACCACGGCTCTGAAATCCTGCGGTATTGAAGATGCATACATTAATATTATTAATAACATCTATGAAAATGCAAGTGCAAAGATTCGGCTGTTTGAAAATACAACACACATAAAAATTGGAAAGGGAGTGAGACAAGGTGACACCATATCTCCGAAGCTCTTTAATGCCACATTGGAAAATGTCTTTCAATCACTGAACTGGGAAAACAAAGGGATAAAGATTAATGGAGATTATCTAACCCACCTTCGTTTTGCTGATGACGTAGTCATTTTTGCAACTACCCCATCAGAACTGCAGAGTATGATCCAGGAACTTGAGGACAAGAGTAAAGAAGTGGGATTAAAAATGATCTTTCAGAAGACAAAAGTGATGTTCAATGCTTTTACAAGAAATGAAGATTTATCGATTGATGGAGAAAAACTGGAGATAACAGATACGTATGTTTATCTTGGACAGCAGATATCAAGTGAGGGTCACATTGATGAAGAAATTAATCGGCGTACAAAACTTGCCTGGAGAGCTTTTGGAAGAAACAGCATAATTTTCAAGAGCAATATGCCATTATGTCTTAAAAGAAAAGTGTTTGATCAATGCATCCTTCCAGTGCTTACGTATGGTGCAGAGACGTGGACCTTAACTAAAAGAGACATACAAAGGCTGCAGACAACTCAAAGCAGCATGGAGAGGTGCATGCTTGGTATAACCAGGAGAGATAAGAAGAGAAACTCGTGGATCCGAAAAATGACGAGAGTGGAAGACATCATGATCAGGGTTAAATCCCTGAAATGGCAATGGGCTGGACATACTGCCAGAAGGACAGACCATCGATGGACAGCCGAAATTTTAGATTGGATTCCAAGGGACAGGAAAAGACCCAGAAAAAGACCACATGGGAGATGGGTGGATGAAATTCGTAAATATGCGGGAGTGACATGGAGGAGACTGGCACAAGACAGACCGTTGTGGAGGAAACTTGGGGAGACCTTCGTCCAGCAGTGGATTGATAATGGTTGACAATGATGATGATGATGATGATGATGATGTGGTAAGGAACCACCTGGGAACGAAACCTATTGAAAATGGGTGGAATGGGGTCAAAGATCACGCCATAAGAGCGGGATCCATTTCATTGCCTTTATGCGTCATAACATGCGTAAATATGGTTCGATTTCGATGAAATTTTAGTATGTGGTAGGGAGCCACTGGGGACGAACCCTATTGAAAATGGGCGAAATGGGGTCAAAGGTCAGGACACTGGAGTGGGATCCATTCCATTGCTCTTGTGCATCATAACTTACCAAAAAATGTTTCGATTGCGACAAAACGTTATCATGTTGTTCCGGAGGTATAGCAAACCGGTTCTGTTGAATATCAACGAAATGGGGTCAAAGGTCATTGCACAAAAGCAAGATTTATTCCACAGCCATTATTCTCATAACTTGCGTAAAACTTCTTCTATTGCGACAAAACTTTAGTATGTTATTCTTGAGGTATACTGAACCGGTTCTGTGGAATATAATCGAAATGGGGTCAAAGGTCAGGACACAAGAGCGAGATTTATTCCACAGCCTCATAACTTGAGTAATAATTTCTGGTATGTTGGAAAGCGTATCGTAATCAATGCATTGCATGATTTTACTAACTTGTTTATTTTTGCTGTTGTTTTCATTGAAGTTCAAACGACATTCCCTACCCTATCTACTGTCGCGTAGAACATCTCTGAACAGACTATATATATTCTGTTAAAAACCAAGCAATTTACAATTGCTTGGTTTTAGAATTAATGCTTACTCATTCGAACTTCATGGATTTCAGTAGTTACACATGCGACGACGAATGAATTCATCCATAAAGTGAATTCAGTGTTTCCTTCCTTTGAAACCAAAACGAAAAAGAACTTAACCAGTAATATAATAATAAATAGAAACAATGCAAAGCTGACATCAGGAAGGAGAAGTATTTAAGCTGCAGTTCAGTTTTCCGGGATTTTATGCGATCAGGATCCTATAAGGAAATAGGCTTGACAAAGGAGAAATGCTTAACTGAACTCTGATCAGGAAAATGCTGCCGAGGAGTGATTAAACTAATACATCTAACTGAAGTAATTATCAATGATTGAAGGAGGATACTCTGCACTCGTGTTTTACCTGTTGTTTATAAGAATTTTGTACACCATTACGTACTTGGGCCTGCAAATTTCTCTTTTCCTTCATGAAAACGGACTTGCGCTTAGGTCACGGACATATGATACTTATATAAGTTGTGGCTTGTAAGGCTGAAAAGCCAATGAAAATATGGATATTGGTTCCCAATTATGTCTGCAGTAAAACTATTTCCCCACAAAGACGTTTCGCAAGATGCTTATGAAACGTAAACAAGCTTCTTGCCCGCCTCAATAAGAAAACAAATCATAAAAACCAAATGCTCAAAGGTAAATGCGAATTCATGGGAGGAAACTACTTAACAAGCCGACATTTTTATATTCTCCTATGATGCGCAGGCTGAGTGAATACCCGCTGGCTGGCCACATGCATTCACGATGCGGCATTAGAATTACTTATTTACAGTGCTGTAGTCATAAAATCAGCAGAGGGCAAATCCTAAAAAGTCAGAGGTTATAATACTACATAGATAAAAAAAAAAAGGCACTGTTCCCTTCTGGGGGTAGTGTGCCTTCTTAACAATTATGACTATGAGCTCATTTACCGGTAATGAATAAAGTATCTCCTCCTCTCTCCTGTCAATCATGACATGTTGAAGAGCATGCTCAAGATTATTTTAATTTTTATTGAAATATTCCATAAAGGTGGCGCAGTGGTTTGAGCGATGGCCTCCGATCATTCGTTCCAAAGGGGTCCGGGTTCGAATCCCGTGAGGCATGGATGTTGCGTTTGTCTTACGGCACTGGCTCTCTCCCTTCCGAGGAACCAGTGACCCTGAATTAGAGACGGGCGACTGCTTATAGCCCATTGAATTGCTCACGGTGGTCGTTAAATCTTCAATCAAAAAAAAAAAAAACCTGACGAGATAAGTCCTTACAGCACTGTTCTTCTCTAGAACAAACTCTTAATCTACTATCAGTTGCTGAACGATGATTCATCAACCAAGATCTTACATTTTTAGCACTTCTTTTGTAAAATAAGATCGTGCTTATGTTACCGGTTTGTCCGTCCGTCCGTCTGTACCCACGCTATCTCTGCAACTATTAGTCTGATTTGAAAAATTCTTTTTGCATTGGGAAGCTTGAAATATGCAAATGATGATCATTATTTTTTTTTTTTTTACGATATACAATTTCGCCGCTAGAGGGCGTAAATGCAGATGATGTCGAATTCAAAAATACGTTTTATTCCACATATTTGCTTCTAAACATCCGATTGAAACAATTATTTTATCTTTCGATTCCATTTATGTCGCAGAGTATTTTAGATATAGTTACTTTTTCAATTACATTTTTTCCGATAACTCTTCTTCTAAAACTCCGATTTGAATAATTTTTGCTTCAGCCGATGTACCTCGTGATAGAAAATCTTTTGCATATAATTTCAAATTTTTGGTAAAAAAACAATTTAGCCACCAGGGGGCGTAAGTGTTCATTTTTGCTTCTAATGTATTTGCCATAAAATCTGAGCTTCTGAAATATCGATTGAAAAAATTATTTCGTCGACTGATGCCACTCACATCGATAAACCTTTTTGGAATATTTTCTTCTTAAAATATTCCACAGTTTCTCCGTCAGGGGGCGTAGATATATATTTTATTTTTGTCAATACCTCTACTTCTAGGAGTCCGATTTGAAAATTTTTTCTTTGTTATATAGTGTTTTCAGTGTTACACGTTTTTCATATAATTTCAAAATTTTCAAGTAATTCATAGACTTTTCCGCTAGGGGTCGTAGAAGTAAATAGGGTTTCCCCCTATACCTCTGCCTCTAAACCTCCGATTTGAAAAATTATTTCTGAACCGGATACAGCTCCTGATGGGAAATCGCTTGCACATAATTTCTCATTTTTGTAGAAAAAGTAGTTTGACCGCCAGGAGGCGCAAACCTTAATTTCCGCTTCTGATGTATTTGCAGCAAAATATGAGCTTTTAAATTCTCGATTGAAAAAAACGTGGTTTGTAGACCGATGGTACTCATGTCGACAAACCTTTTAGAAACATTTTATTCCTAAAATAATGCATGGTATCTCCCCCAGGGGGCGTAGATGTATATCTTATTTTTGTCAATATCTCTACTTCTAAGAGTCCGATTTGAAAAATTCCTTCTTTGTTGGATAGTGTTTTTAGTGTGACATGCTTTTAATATAATTTCAAAATTTCAAGTACTTCGTAGACTTCCCGCTACGAGGCGTAAAGGTAAATTGCTTCCCCCTTACATCTCTGCTTCTAAATCTCCTATTTGAAAAATTCTTTCTGCACCGGAAACAGCTCCTGGTAGAAAATCCTTTACACATGATTTATAATTTTTGTAAAAAATGGTTTG
The DNA here is from genome assembly GCA_039090855.1 of Macrothele yani. Classification (NCBI taxonomy): domain Eukaryota; kingdom Metazoa; phylum Arthropoda; class Arachnida; order Araneae; family Macrothelidae; genus Macrothele; species Macrothele yani. Next base: position 84,705,213 of record CM077003.1, on the reverse strand, counting down.
GCCACCAGGTGGCGTAAGCCTTAATTTCCGCTTCTGATGTATTTGTAGCAAAATATGAGCTTCCAAAATCTCGATTGAAAAAAAGTCGTTCGTTGACCGATACTACTCAAGTCGACAAACGTTTTCGGAACATTTTCTTTTTGAAATAATGCGTGGTTTCTACGCCAGGTGGCGTAGATTTATATCTTATTTTTTGTCAATATCTCTACTTCTATGAGTCTGATTTGAAAAATTCCTTCTTTGTTGGATGGTGTTTCCAATGCGAAATGTTTTTCAAAATTTTCAAGTAAATCATAGACTTTCCGCTAGGGGGCACAAAGGTAAATTGCGTTTTCTGCGTTATTTCTGCTTCTAAAACTCCGATTTGAAAAATTCTTCCTGTAGCACATACAAGACGTGATGGGAGATATTTTTCACATAATTTCTAATGTTTGGTAAATAATGGTTTGTCCACCAGGGGCATAAGTGTTAATTTCTGCTTCTGATGTATTTGTAGCAAAATCTGGGCTCCTGAAAACTCGACTCATTTTTTTTTTTTTTCTTGGACCGATAATGCACATATGGAAAAACCTTTTGAGAATACTTTCGTCCTAAAATAATGCATGGTTTTCCCACCAGGGGACGTAAAGTCACATCTTATTTTTGTCGATATCTCTGTTTCTAAGAGTCCGATTTGAAAAATTTCTTCCTATGTTGGAGAACGTTTCCGGAGTGAAATATTTCTCATATAAATTCATGTTTTTCTTAAACACAAGTCTACAACCAGAGGGCGTAAAAAACAAGATTGAAAAACTTCTTTCTTCCGTCAGATACTATTGTTTTCCATACCGGTTCCATTGACTTTGAATAACTTTGATAAATTTAATTTGTGTCAGAACGGATTCAAAAAACGTGCTTATTACACCCGAAAATTCGGTGTCATCTTTCTTGTTTTTTTATTAAATCGTTCAATGGACGAATTTATGTACATCAGGTTAGATACATTGGAGATTAACAAAATGCTCTGAGATCGGTTATAATGTTGTTCATTAAACTGAATCTTCATTCGCATTCAGCTGCCGAACAAGGCAGAGTTGAAATCGTTCTTAAGAGGGGTTTTAAGTTTTCTGGTACAACTTGGACGTTTTCAGTATATTCTCTCAGTTTCTGAATAGTTGCATTTCATCAACATTAAAACGTCTCTAGTTCTCCATAGCGCACGTAGTCTGTTTTAACATTTATTCGCTCTAATGAAGAAATATATTTAAGAAGTTGTACATTTTCACTGTTTGAATCTGAACACAGTCTTGATTTCATCCTGTCAACCGTGCTTTGAATAAACTGCTTTGTTTAATAGATACAAATTTGTCGTTGGGAAACAATGGGATATTTTTAAATAATTCCTGTGTGGAGATTTTTCCCTAGGATTTTTTCCGAAGCTGTCTATAATTCTTATGGTTCTTTTTATTAGATGTTCATCTCTTGGCAGCGATGTTGTTCGAGATAGAAGTTCTGTTAATAATATGGACATTGAAGATATACGCTATTCTGTCAAAAAAAAAAAAAAAAAAAAACGCAGAGAGTATATGGAGTATACCGCCGTATACCCTCCACTACAGCCCTGCTTATTGACTAACGTACGTATTATACACTACTGTTTGTAAAAATTGCAACACCAAGAAAGGACCATGCCATTCGAATGAAATTTATATCACACATTATTGAACATCAAACAGAGGTCATCGCTCCCACCACGCTTACAAGCGAGTCACGGAAAAATTTTCATGTTTGATGTTCCTGGTCCACGACGGGTGTCTGTATGAATTACACATTATTGATATGACTGTAAAAATCAGTATCTTGTGAAGCCTCCGCGAGTTGCAATAAGAGCTTCTAGACGGCGTCGCATTGAATCGAAAAGGCGTTGGATGGTGTCCTTGGTAATTGCTTGCCAGGCAGCATGTATTCGAGTCCACAAATGATTGGTACTGATTGCTGGAGGACTTTGATAGGCCAGTTGCCGAGTGGCCATATCCCAGACATGTTCAATATCCGACATGTCTGGCGAACGTGCGGGACATGAAAGAAGCGGTATCTGCTGTGCTGTGAACAGGACTTGAACATTTTCTTGGCAACATGTGGCCGGGCATTGTCCTGCTGGAATATAGCGCCAGGAGTGCTCTGAAGGAAGGGTATGACTTCTGCCTGTAGAACTTCCCTGATGTAGCGGTCGCTGTTGATATTGCCCTCAGGCTGTAGCAGCCGAGATCGCGAATGGTAACCAATGGCAACCCACATCATCACACTTGGCGTATGACGCCCGACAATGCATGCTATAAAAAGGCGCTCGTCACAATACCGTCTAATGCGGAGGCGGCCATCATGGCAGTCCAAGTTGAATCGGGACTCATCCGAAAACACGACATGTTGCCAATCAGCACGCCATTGTCTGTATTAGAAACCCCATTTCAGTCAGCGACGTCCATGGTTCAATGTCAAAGGGATGCGTGCAACCAGTCCTCTGCGCAGCAGACGGCGTTGAACTGTGGAGGCAGACAATGCCACACCTGTTGCAGTGCTTCACTGTTGCGCTAACACTTGCGAAGATGAGGAACGTTTCGTCACTGGGTTGCGAACAAGGTATCAGTCATCCCGCGGTGTCATCACATTTCTCGGTTCATTGCCGGATTGTCGATGAACCTGTTTCACTGGGGACACACGCGCATCACTGTCGGGTCGTTATGTCCCGTCCTAGCCGCAATGTCGCGGTACAAAAATGCACCTTCACGCAGATCAATCATTCGTCCCCGTCGTTCAAACTCTGTCGTATGGTGATATTGCGCCCTTTGTCGTCGGCGAAGCATTATTGAATCCTAGAGACGCTTTTACAACTCGCTGTCCGCGGTGCACTACTGGTGTGTACCCTAAACAGCCCTCAATTTATACCCCTCACTCGACTGTTCAGAGGGTGCTGTCGGGTCCAGACATAACATATGACTCTGCACTTCTAATCATTTGCATGTCCTACCCTGCTCTTCATAACCTGTAAGTTTCACGTGATTACCATCATTCCTTCACGGTGTTGCAATTTTCACAGTGGTTTATTTACTTCTGATGATGTTTGTGTTGAGCTTCATTGGTTTTCGTGTGTGTGTTTAACTGCAACCGTGAGCAACTCAATGGACTGTAAGCAGTCGCTCACCTCTAATTGATGGCCACTGGTTCCAGGGAAGGGGGAAAGCCAGTGCCGAAAGACAAACAACATCGATGCCTAAACGGGATTCGAACCCGGACTTATCTTGGACGAATAGTCAGAGACCAGCGCTTAGACCACAGCGCCAACGAAGCGGCGCTGAACTTATATGCAATACATGTCAAAGTTTTGGATAAACAACACATCTTATCGCGCTTTCCATAACTCATACGCTAGACGTTTAGAGAATTGTTTGCAAAGTGCTGCTTAGTAAACAAACATATTAGGCATCGTTTATATAAATACATACTGTATTTATTACGTATTGTTATTTATCATAATGTGTAAATAAAAATACGACTTAATCAATTGACCATTATGTTCCCTTTGAAATATTATTTGGGTGTTAACAAACACTATTAACAAAGACGTTCTTTGGATCGATTTAAAAAGTAAAAATAAAAACACCTCTCACACTTCTCGATCGCTCGATTTTAAGATGTTTTCCAGAAAATAGGGAGTTATATTTTCTGTTTAACAAACCCAGAAATGGCGACTTAAAGCACGAGAATACGAAGACTTACAGACTGATCAAATACAGAGATACATAACGAGATACACGAAAAGGTCAAAACTTACGTAATGGGAAAGCATAAATGAATGCCTTGGGAGGACATTTCAGTACATCAAGCGAAATGTCCCGCATTTTCTTTCTCAGTAACAATATATCATATTGAACTTCAAAGGGAAAACCAAAGTTGTGTGCGAGGTTCAGAAGTCCAACAACTATCCTTGTTGATATTCGCATAGCATTTTTAAGTAACCAATAAAACGTACACGTTTCCTTTGTTCTTTATTCCTTTAAAGTGTAGAAGTATCCTTCCTGATGGTGATATTCAATTTTTAAATGAAGAATGAAGTAAGTGTGCATTTGTTCTTTATTCCACAGTTCCTCTTGGTTCCTGTTATCTTTTATACAGGAGAGTTAACCCAGAAGCTGTCGTTGAGTTATTTTCAAAATGAACTATTAATAGTACGAGGGAGAATCAAAAAGTAAAGGCAACAGACCCATTGATAACGATAACTGCGGGCAAATGAACGTAACGGTTATGTCACTTCTCCACATAACCTCATCGTCAGAGGTGAACCTGCGACCGCGTACAGCCTTCTTAAGTGTACCGAAGATGTGATAATCGCATGGCACCAGATCATGGCTGTAAAGAGGATGTAGAAGATGTTCAAACCGCAGTTGTTGCATTGCCCCCACCGTTGCGGCAGCTTAATGGGGACGTGCATTGCCATGGAGCAGGAGTTTGTTTTTCACAGCATTCCTCTTCCTTTTCTGAGAATTGTAGGTTTCAGCTTCTCTTTAAGCATAGCCCCAGTACGTTGCACTGGTCTCTGTTTGCCCGTGTTCCTGAAAATGCTACAGAATAAACAAAAGACGGTCAAGGTCAGCTTGATTTTCTTGGCAGATGTCTGTCGTTTGAATTTCTTCTTTACTGGTAAAGACAGGTGTTTCCACTGCATTCTTGGACTCTTGCTTTCCGGTTGACAGCGATGAACCCATGTCTCGTCGTCGGTAACAATCCGCACCAAAGCACTCGGATTTTCTTAATAACGTTTCAGGAATTGGGTCGCAACTTCCACGCGCTGTTGATTGCGCAGATCAGTAAGCTGTTTGGGCGCACGTCTTGGGCAAACTTTAAGGTACTCCAAGTCATCATGCACTATGGCATATGCGAATCTTAGCTGATATCTTAATGTCAGCAAAAGCGGACAACGTAATCCGTCGGTCTTCTCTGATCAAGACATTCGCCCTGTGTTGATTTGGGCAGTTTCTTTGTTAATTCACAATTGTAAAGAATACACTAATAATAATAATAACTGCGCGCTCCGGTGGCCGAGTAGAACGAAGCGTTAGCTTCTAAAATCATTCCGTCAGAGGTGGTTCTGGGTTCGAACCCCGTGTAATGCATGGATGGCGGTTTGTTTTACAGCACTGCCCCTCTTCGGACCTAGAGGCCGCAAATCAGTGAAGGGCAACTGTTTACAGCCCACTGATTTGCTCTCGGTGGTCATACAGCACCTTCCCCACGAAAAAAATGATTTCTAAGAAACTAAAACATATCAAGAAATGACAATAATGATGAGAGAAAATATGAAATCGTGCTGGTTTCCTAACCTTGGTCAGTTATTGTCGTTTCTGAAAATGTTTGAACCTCGAGAATGTGGTGTCTTAGACTGGATCTCATTTGAAAACTCAAAATTATTATTAGCGCTTTTTCTTTCTCTTCTTTTCTTTCCTTTTTTTTTTTCCTGCCCAGAAATGCCGTTATTAGCTGTTAACATGTCGCGAATGCTTTAGGAAACTTGAAAACGTATCATCGTATAGCTGGAATCGGACTTGAATACTCAAATTTTCATCCGAGTATATAATACTGCACCGCCCGGTATGATTCAGTTTTCAGAGAGTGAGCAAAATAGATACATGGAAAACAATTAACATCCACGTGGCGCCTGCCATTTCATAGGAGTGAATATGCTGTCTTTAAAACATGCATTCAGGTTAGAAATCACGGATTCTTCAAACAAGATCATGATGCCAATCAGTTAATGTTTGTTTTCCGAAGAAAAAAAAATTAAATAAAAGGGAACTCCTTATAATTTCCCTCATGAATAAAAAATATGTTATATCCCGGAAGGAAGATAATAATTGACATATTCACCGCAAAACAAATTCAATCGCGAACAAATTTGAACAACAATATAACAGTGAAAGATTTTTAAAAATCCACTCATGATTGAATGTGGCGTCAAAACTACGTCGCATTTAACCATAAGCGGATTTTCCAGATAATTATTTTCCTTCAAACTTTTAACGGGAAAAAAAATCTCGAATTTTTGAAGACCCTGTTTCCTGATAAATCACCTTGAAGATCATCTTGAAAGTTGAAATCTGCGTATGCCATGTAGCAATTTTTCTTCAAAATTAATTTTTACAATTTTTGGCTAACGATCACCTTCTGTTGAATGATATTGGTATCTCTTTCTTCCACAGACGTCTTTTTTAGCTCTTCCCACAATTTCGACTCATGCACCAGTACTTGCAAGGCATTTTATCTTTAAGGTAAATGTGGGTGGGACTCGGGTTTCGAAAATCTCTGCCAGAAAATCGCTTTGTACTCTGTCTCAGTCTGTGGATAAAAGGGTGGGGATGATAGGCCATCACAATGAGTACTATACTTCGATTCACCCCATCGTAGTTCAAGGTACAAGAGCCTGTGCACTCACCGAGTCTTTTAGGGGACGGCCGAGAGTTATGTTCATCCGCGTCACTCCCCATTGTGTCCTGCTGTTAGCAGCTGTCAATCACTTCCCCCATCAACTCATTGGCATCCTTGTCACCCAAACACTGCATATCTACGCATGCGTGTGTTGGTCTAGTTTTAAAACGTAATTTCTGAAAATAGATCATTTTTTGATTTGTACTATATATACTTACAAGTAAACAGCTAAGACAATATAAAGTATGATTCTGGGCAATAAATGAGTTGGTTTTCACGTAAAATGTTGGGAACTAGTTTTAGTCGCGGCGGTAGTTTTCACGTACCTTCCCCTTCAGTGTCATCTTATGGTTAATAGAAGTATAGTCTTCTTCAAGATCTCAAAAGGATGGCACTGCCTACCAATGACCCTGGCCTCCAAATCCAATGACCTAAGTCGAACTGTCGTTACCACAGTATTTGTCATTTTCTTGTAGGACTTCCGTTAACAGTGAGTAGAGTTTAGGTCCCAGCCAATTACAGCGAGATCGCCTTTTGGGCAGGACGCAGAAACGGAAGGAATGAGAGCAAGTCTAGCGACTTTGACAGAACAGTTTGCAGTGAGATTAGAGTTTAGTAGATGGCGCCACTGTACAAGTACGATGTTGCACATAGAGGGGTGAGAGAATAGAGGGGTGAGAGGGGGCATAGGAAAGGATACCCATTTAACCAGTGGGTCCAGCCTGGAGGCCGTCACGTAACATGCTCGTCCGATGCACGGCGGATATTCAGCGATTGTTAGTAAATCACACCATCTCTGAAAGATCAGCTTAGGTTCGAACCTGAGGATCTTGCATTGATAGTCTGACTCGCTAACCACTAAGCCATCCGCGGCTCCTAACTGTCGTTAGATTTGGCGTAATTAATTTATAGCAGTAGGCTTGATCTGGTGACAATTTTCTCACATAAGCAGAGAGAATTTTGCAATATCATTTTAGAGAAAATATTCAGCATATAGGCCTAGATACAAAAACAAATTTAATTTAAAAAATCTTTTTGGTTTTAAGGTCGTAGTGTCGCAGGTGAAGTGAAGTTAATGATTATTATTTAAGTGAAGTTAACGATTTTATTATTATAGGAATAAAGGTGAAGTGAAGTTAACGATTTTATTATTATAGGAATAAAGGTGAAGTGAAGTTAACGATTATTATTTACAAGTACCAAAACATTTATTTGTTTGTCACAAAAAAACCCAGACAAAGGAATACGTGAAAGTTGGCCATTTCTTAAGTGGTCCGGTGGGCCAATCAGCCCCTGAACAGTGGTCACTTTTATTAAACGTAACGTTAACGAATAATTAGCCTAATTTCAGGTTGTTTTTTAATTCCGTTTCTGTCATCACATAAAAATAGAGACCCTGTTTCATTTAAATATTGTAGCTATTAGATGAAAATATTTAAATCCGAAATCTAGCCGAAAAAAATGCATAATCTTTAATTCAAAAAAAAAAAAAAAGGAAAGAAAGAGCATTTCAAAGTAATTGAATATGATAAAACAGATGTTTTACTTAAATCCTTTTCTTCCCAAGTTACAGAAGAAAAAATAAATGAAGAACATAAAAAAGCCTAAAAAACCAAAAAGAATAAGAAGTAGGAAATAATAGAAAAATAAAAAGAAATGAAACACAGAGATGTGAAAAATACTGGGGGTAGGGGGGATGAGATCAGGAAGATGTTAAAATCGATGGTCCAAGTATTAATTTACAGCGATGACTTGTTAAAAGAGAAATTAAAAAAAATGTGAAAAGAAGAAATAACTGGAAGAAGGTGAACAAAAAGAAACATATTTTTAATTTCCTTTCTCTGGGTGCTCCAAAAATTATGTGTTCCGTTTCTCTGCAATTTGGTAACTGGACCATGTAATTCAAGACTACCGTCCAAAAGCTTCGACGCAGGACTAGATACTGTATTACGTTACATGAAAACAGGTTCCATGCTCTGATATCCGGCTCCGCAGTTACTTCAACCAAGAATTATAAACAGCCTAAAGAGAAAAAGTATCGTACGCGCTGCAAAATCTCAGACATTTAATTATACAGGGGTTCTCCCAAAAAATGCCGGAATTTCAAATGTATATAGGTACGCCTTTAAAATATTCAGGAACCGTAAGAATGATAGTTTGTTACGTAAACATTTTACTGTTTATGAATAAGTTCAGCGTGAGCTTTAAATGTGGTATGAAATATAGTTTTTGCGTGTGTTCTACAGCACTTTCGGGATAAAATTTCTTCAGTTGCTGGTTGTAGTGAGATAAGTGCGTAGATGTACATATATTCGCAAATATGTTCTCCACATCCTAAGCTAGGGGTGTCAAGTTAGAGCAAAAACATAAATAAATTTAAGTTGATGATTCGCTTACAATGAGAGTTCTGACAAATCTGTTTTGGCTAAATCACTTCATGCTAAATGCGTCAAAAAGTAGTTTAATCAGCTTAAATATACAAAATCTCTTGCGCAACCAGGGGCACTGCAGCAAAAGATAAGCATGCAGGGAGTTCACGTTAACTTGCAGATGGTAACAAAAGACATTTCATTCTGAACTGTCATTTATAATGATAAATTCTGTTGACTACAACACTGTGAAATTTTAATTAGAGTACGATCATTCTACACTCTATGCACAATAATCTTCATCTATCGTCAACTGCAATCTAGTTGAGCATATGGACAAGCATCATAAGGGCAACTGATGTATTTGTATTCTGCCCCTTGTGACATCCGGTATACTGAAGGTCACGAATTTTTGTGTTTGTTTCCATGAGCTAGAAGATACAAAATGTAAGACAAGTCGTAAGGAAGTAATTAGTCTGATTTATAAAAAGGTCGACCCGGAAAATTATAAATATATACATATAAGGTATAGAAGATCTAGCAGACGATGGAAGCGAAAGAAGACCAAAATCTACCTGCTTACGCGAATTGGTGCACAAAGCGCGCGCAAGTGACTGCTGATTAACAATAAGAATGCTAGCAAGTGACTGGTGATTAACAATGAGAATGCTAGTATTTGATTGCTGATTAACATTAAGAATGCTAACAAATGACTGCTGATTAACATTAAGAATGCTAACAAATGACTGCTTATTAATTTTAACAAGTGAATGCTAATTAATACTAACGTAGAGAATGCTGGCAAGTGACTACGTATTAACACTGAGAACACTAGCAAGTGACTGCGTATTAGAACTGAGAACGGCAGAAAAGTGAATGTTGATTAACACTGAGAATGCTGTCAAGCGACTGCTGTTTAAAACTGAGAATGTTAGCAAGAGGCTGCTGGTTAACATTGAGAATGCTAGCAAGTGAGCTCAATGCTGGTAAGGAATCAATAAAATCTATAATTATCACATAGTTGGCTAGCAGATCTTACATAACAATGCGATTGCACATAGAGCAACCAATATGAAAGCGTTCTCGCTCACAAGCAGGATGTATAGAGCTCAATCACCCTCCATAGCCCCTCTGACCAGGTTCCACCAAACTTTTTTCCGTTTCTGGAGTTGAAATGGTGATTGAAAGCACGACGATTTGGTAGTGTTTACCACACTCAGAACAATGTGACAGCAGAATTAAATACCATTATGGGATGTGAGGCTTCTAAGTCTTTCCAAAGTTTGGATGAAAGTTGTAATAAGTACGTTCGGTCCCTTGGGATCTATTTAAGGAAGACAAGCAGGAAAATGTCTTTCTTACCTCTATTTTGCCGTATTTGAATTCCATTTCATTACTTTTGTTAATGGGGCTTTTCCTTTCCCGTTTGGGATAGTTCTTGTTGTCAACTTGCAACTCTTAATGTAGAAATTGTATCACGAAGGAATAGAGGAGAAAAATTGCAGCTTCAGTAGATTTATTATCAGCTAGAATTTAGTTTGCTGGCTGTCCCGGAATTGTCTAAGTTGAACGATTAATTCTTATTACTTTAATTTCTATTTTCAAGCTTTAAGGTGGACGTCAAGTAATTTTGCTTCCTATGCTTCTAATGGAACAACTTCTTCACAATTACACATTTTCTTCACAATTAATGCGTTCCCAAGGATGAAAATTTGAACATCGATTAGCTTCATTTCATAACTTGGAATACTTAATATTTTTTAAACCATAACCGTAATTATGCAATCCAACATTTGTTTGTCTACTGAGGTCATCAAAGTACAGGTCGCGCCATCTTTTTTCTGGTTTCAACACCACCAAAGGAAAAGTTATTGATTTTTAATATAATTATGGTTATGTTTTAGAAAATATTAAGTAATTCAAGTTATAATATGAAGTTATTTTAATCGATGTTCAAATTTTCATCCTTGGGAACACACTAATTGTGAAGGAAATGTGTGCAAACGTTTTTCCATTGGAAGTATAGGAAGCAAAATTACTTTACGTCCACTTTAACTATTACGCTACTTGTTTTACTCTATTTCTCACCTTATTCATTTCTCTTGTATCATTTTATTTCCTTTCGGGCTTCCATAAGAAGACGCGTTCACTGTCTTTGGCTGCCTCATAAAGCCTGTGTACTTCCTTTAGGTCTTTATTCCTTCCCGCGTTAGTCTGTTCCGACCCCTGCCGATTTTCTTTCCATGAAGAAAAGGCCTCGTCGCCAAGAAGAGCAATAAACTAATTATGCAGTCATGCTGCACTTTGTATCACCATGTTACTGATCTCAGAAGAAGGCAATAAAGCAATAACATATTAAAACACTTAGCTAATGTACTTAGCTTGATTGCGTGGGAAACGCTGTTTGAAAACCCGACTAATGATTATTTCAGTGATAGCATCTTCTTGAAAGCGTCGTCGAAATTTCTCCGTGCTAACTGCTATGATGGTGACAACAAAGACCTACTGCTGAATATTCTATTCTATTCTTGGAAGTGAATGATTTCTAAATTCTCTGTAGCACTTTCCTGTCGAACGGTGTGTGAAAGCTACCAAAGTGCCGAGCTTTTCGTGAGTATATCGAGGCACGTGAATCAGTTCAGCCTGTTCAAAAAGAAATTTATTATTGTTTTCATGACAATTTTAAGCTATGGAATACTTATTCAGAAATTTTATTTACGATATGGTCTTCGTTTCTTTTCACTCAAGCGCTAGGGAACAACTTAAAATAAATCCGTAACGTCAGAACGGCTAAAATACAAATACACCACTTGAGCTGATGAAGCTGGATCGTATGTACTGCAAACAGCAATTGGAGATCAATAAAGATTACTGAACCTCAGGCGTTAAATGTCTATGCTGAAATATGTCATTCACAAAGCTTTTGGCTGACATATTTTAATGTGTATTTGCTTTTAAGAAAGAAGCATTATTTTGTAGAACATTCTGTATAACAAAAAAAGAAATTTTTTCTAAAGTAATTTTCAGATCTCCATGATTATCAGAAGGCAGACGATTTTTCTGATCATTAATCTATAACTACTGCAGCCAGGGAGAGTACAGAGCTAGATCATTTGTTACAAGCTGCATTATTTTCAATGAATTAGAGACACAACATTTTTTTAAGTGTCATACCGCTCACACGCATTTTCCTGAAATTTCTTATATATTACCGAAAACTTTTAAGAATCACAAATTCTGGAGTTAATTAAAGTCAAGAGAAATAACTGTCGCGCTTATAAATGGTGACAACTTAAACACCCGTGATTAGTGCTTAATTTCAATATTGCGAGTCATTTGTAAACTGTCTGTACATCTAATTTTACGGAGATTCCCTAATTAGTTCTACCTACAGATTAGCAATGACTTAGTATGATACATTATTGGGTTATTATTGTAATAAATTCGATTTCAGTAAAACAGAACTTGCGATTAAATACCTTTCAAAATAAATGTGAACATCTCTAAATTCTTAATAAAATAAATTTTATTTATTAAAGTCCTGTAATCCCGAAATAATTTTTAAATACTTATCAACTGATTTTGGACATCTGTAGAGTTCTTTACTATTTGGAACGTGTATACAGGGTTACAAGGAAAGTCATTGATCAGGCCAATATTTCACGAACTATGGCAGTTATCGATTTATTTCTTGTGCAGTTGTATAGGAAACCCCCTATGGCGCACACAATAACACCACGAGAGATCTCTGGGCCCCCTTTCGTTATCAAGGACTTTCCTTGTAACGTGTATACAGGGTTACAAGGAAAGTCCTTGACCAGGCCAATATCTCATGAACTATGGCAGTTAACGATTTACTTCTTGTGCAGTTGTATAGGAAACCCCATATGGGGCACACAATAACACCACGAGAGATCCCTGCACACCCTTTCGTTATCAAGGACTTTCCTTGTAACGTGTATACAGGTTTACAAGGAAAGTCCTTGACCAGGCCAATATCTCACGAACTATGGCAGTTAGCAATTTACTTCTTGTGCAGTTGTATAGGAAACCCCTATTCCGCGCACAATAACACCACGAGAAATCCCTGCGCCCCCTTTCGTTATCAAGGACTTTCCTTGTAACGTGTATACAGGATTACAAGGAAAGTCCTTGACCAGGCCAATATCTCATGAACTATGGCAGTTAGCGATTTACTTCTTGTGCAGTTGTATAGGAAACCCCATATGGGGCACACAATAACACCACGAGAGATCCCTGCACACCCTTTCGTTATCAAGGACTTTCCTTGTAACGTGTATACAGGGTTACAAGGAAAGTCCTTGACCAGGCCAATATCTCATGAACTATGGCAGTTAGCGATTTACTTCTTGTGCAGTTATATAGGAAACCCCATATGGGGCACACAATAACACCACGAGGGATCAATGCGCCTCTTTGCGGATAGGGCAAAAAAATCAATTACAAACTTGTTGGGTGAGGCAAAAATAGTACAAAAATGTTTTTGCCCCTTAACAAAAGATGGAAAGGGACTGGGAATGTGGCCTCAAGAAAATCACAACATCCGGAAGCAACAACTGAGTATTCAGACAAAAACGTATTACTTAGAACTTATCTAAACTGGAAAATTTTAAGTAAATGAAAGCACAAACAAAAACTTTCCCTATAAACCGTATCAACAGTTCTTGTTCTGAAATAAAACGCAGTTCCTTGACACATTCGATATCAGGGTTTGATGTCTAATACAGTAAAAAATACACTGAAACAAGGAGAAATAGTATAAAGTAGCGAAACACTCCTACAATAGGAAAACTGTGTGCACATCTAATTGACTTGCATACGTGGCAAAGCGTTCGACTTCCAGTCACTGGTACACAACCGACCACGTCTGTCTTTTTAGCATGTCTTTTGTAAAAAAAGATCGTGCTTATGTTATAAGTTTGTCCGTCAGTCCGTCCGTCCGTCTGTACCCACGATATCTCTGCAACTATTAGTCCGATTTGAAAAATTCTTTTGCATTGGGAAACTTGAAATATGCGAATGATGATATTTCATTACGTTTTTTTTTTTTTACGATGTATAATTTTGCCGCTAGAGGGCGTAAATGCAGAAGATGTCGAATTCAAAAATACGTTTTGTTCCACATGTTCGCTTCTAAACAACCGATTGAAAAAATTATTTTATCTTTCGATTCCATTTATGGCGAAGAGTAATTTAGATATAGTTACTTCTTCAAATTATGCATATATCTTCCGCTAGGGGGCGTAAAAGTAAATGACATTTTTCCCGATAACTCTTCTTCTAAAGCTCCGATTTGAAAAAAAAATTCTTCAGCGGATACACCTCCTGATGGAAAATCTTTTGCATATAATTTATAATTTTTGGTAAAGAATACTTTAGCCACCAGGGGGTATAAGTGTTAATTTTTGCTTCTGATGAATATGCCATAAAATCTGAGCTTCTAAAATATCGATTGAAAAAATTCTTTCGTGGACTGATGCCACTCACATCGATAAACCTTTTCGGAATATTTTTTTCTTAAAATATTCCACTTCTAGGAGTCCGATTTGAAAAATTCCTTCTTCATTAGATAGCGTTTTCAGTGTGACATGTTTTCCATATAATTTCAAAATTTTCAAGTAATTCATAGACTTTCCGCTAGGCGTCATAGAGGTAAATTGTGTTTCCCCCTATATCTCTGCTTCTAAATCTCCGATTTGAAAAATTCTTTCTTCACAGGATACAGCTCCTGGTGGGAAATCCTTTGCACATAATTTCTAATTTTTGTAAGAAAATGGTTTGGCCACCAGGGGGCGTAAATCTTAAATCTTAATTTCCGCTTCTGATGTATTTGTAGCAAATATGAGCTTCTAAATTCTAGATTGAAAAAAAAGCGGTTTGTAGACCGATACTACTCATGTCAACAAACCTTTTAGAAACATTTTCTTCTTAAAATAATGCATGGTTTCTACGCCAGGGGGCGTAGATCTCTACTTCTAGGAGTCCGATTTGAAAAATTCCTTCTTTGTTGAATTGTGTTTCCAGTGTGACATGTTTTTCATATAATATCAAAATTTTCAAGTAATTTATAGGTTTTCCGCTAAAGGTAAATTGCTTTCCCCCTACATCTCTGTTTCTAAATCTCCGATTTGAAAAATTCTTTCTGTACCGAATACAGCTCCTGATGAGAAATCCTTTGCACATAATTTCTAATTTTTGTAGAAAATGGTTTGTCCACCAGGTGGCGTAAGTCTTAATTTCCGCTTCTGATGTATTTGCAGCAAAATATGAGCTTCTAAAATCTCGATTAAAAAACAAGTCATTTGTTGACCGATACTACTCATATCGACAAACCTTTTAGGCACATTTTCTTCTTGAAATATGTATGGTTTCTACGCCAGGGGGCGTTGATGTATATTTTAATTTTGTCATTATCTATACTTCTAAGAGTCCGATTTGAAAAATTCCTTCTTTGTTGGATAGTGTTTCCGATGCGCAATGCTTTTCTTATAAATTCAAAATTTTCAAGTAAGTCATAGACTTTCCGCTAGGGGGCGTAAAGGTAAATTGCTTCCCCCTATATCTCTGTTTCTAAATCTCCCATTTGAAAAATTCTTTCTGCACCGGACACAGCTCCTGATGGGAAATCCTTTGCACATAATTTCTAATTTTTGTAAAAAATGTTTGGCCACCAGGTGGGTTAAGTCTTAATTTCCGCTTCTGATGTATTTTCAGCAAAATATAAGCTTCTGATATCTCGATTGAAAAAAAAGTCGTTTGTTGACCGCTACTACTCATGTTGACAAACCTTTTAGGAACATTTTATTCTTGAAATAATGCATGGTTTCACGCCAGGGGGCGTAGATGTATATTTTATTTTTGTCAATATCTCTACTTCTAAGAGCCCGATTTGAAAAAATCCTTCTTTGTTGGATAGTGTTTCCGACGGGAAATGTTTTTCTTATATATTCAAAATTTTGAAGTAAATCATAGACTTTCCGCTAGGGGGCACAAAGGTAAATTGCGTTTTCTGCCTTATTTCTGTTCCTAAAACTCCGACTTGAAAAATTCTTCCTGTATCGCATACAAGACCTGATGGAAAATATTTTTCACGTAATTTCTAATGTTTGGTAAAGAATGGTTTGGCCACCAGGGGGCATAAGTGTTAATTTCTGCTTCTGATGCATTTATAGCAAAATCTGGGCTCCTGAAAACTCGACTCATTTTTTTTTCTTGGACCGATACCATTCATATGGATAAACCTTTTGAGAATACTTTCTTCCTAAAATAATGCATGGTTTTCCCACCAGGGGACGTAAAGTCACATCTTGTTTTTGTCGATATCTCTGTTTCTAAGAGACCGATTTGAAAAATTCTTTCTGTGTGGGAGAGCGTTTCCGGTGCGAAATGTTTCTCATATTAATTCATGTTTTTTTTAACGCACAAGTCAACAACCAGAGGGCGTAAGCTCACGATTCCGTTTAAAGCAATATCTGGGAGATTAAAAACCCGATTGAAAAACTTCTTTCTTCCGTCAGATACTATTGCTTTCCATACCGGTTCCATTGACTTTGAATAGCTTTGATAAATTTAATTTGCGTCAGAACGGATTCAAAAGACGTGCTTATTACACCCGCAAATTCGGTGACATCTTTCTTGTTTGTATTCTGACGAGGGATCAGAAAGCACGACATTTGAAATCTATGCAAATATGCTTCAGACACAGTGACTCAGATAGCTTTCCGCTTTTTTCTAATTCGGAGAGTTCCCTTCCATCTTTTGTTATGGGACAAAAACATTTATGTACTGTTTTTATCTCGCTGAACAAGTTTGTAATTGACTTTTTTTTTTTTTTGCCCTATCTGCAAAGAGGGGAGCGATAGACCCCTCACCCTCCAGAAAAGGGGGGATCCCTTGTGATGTTATTGTGGGCGCCATAGGGAGTTTCCTAGGAAAGTCACAAGAAGGTAATCGCTATCTGCCATAGTTCGTGAGATATTTTTCTGATCACGGACTTTCTTTTTAACCCTGTATATATGGCCTACTGAGCACAACATAAAGTTTGTTCTTCTTAAGTACTTCACTTAAAGTAAAATAGGAGTCACACAAGAAAACTTCAAGAAAGAAGTTACAGTTCGTCTTTGTCTCCCTCTTTCGCACAGGGCGGGTTGAATACCTCAAAGACGAAGATTCCATCTTTATAAAGCCAAAACTCCGTTTGTATTTCACTAACGCAAAATTAACTCACTCTCAACAGTATTATTAACTTAATCCAATTAATATCAGTTAATAATAAGAAAACTTGATTAATGAAAACATCAACTTTAACTAAAGGTATAACATTCAGACGTCTAGTAAACGCAACTTACAAGGACAAATGACACTGGGTAGAAATAACAAACTCAAACAACTCTTCTTCTTTCTTAGGTTCATCGATATTCTTATAACCCTTTTGACAGTACATAAGCCTGGAAGGACTAGGGACATTCATCCCCCCCCCCCTAAATGACCACTTTGAATAACAAAGCAGAGAAGAAAGCAACGTTTTCTGATGCGGAGGTTGACTCGTTGAAGCCATGTTCATTCCACTTCTTAAACAAGCAATACATACTAAAGAGCCAAAACATTACGAGTACCTACCTAATATGATGTTGGCTCACCACCAAAACCGTTCGTACCCTGCGAGGCATGGACGTATAAGATTTGTAATAATGTCTTGAGGTATTTGGTACCAACACACTATCAGCAGATCCTTTAACTGTTGTAAGTTACGTGGTTGAACTTCCGCAGATCGGATTTGCTGTTCCAAGACAAACTCCAGTAGCTCGATTGGATTGATATCTGCAAAATTCGAAGAGTAAAAATGTCCTCTTCATGTTCCACCAACCATTCTCGAGCAACGCCGGCATGTGGCATGGCGTTTATCCTGCTGAAGAAGGCATTAATACCCTTGCCATGAAAGGATGTACCTGTTCTGCAATGATGTTTACGTAGGTGGTAGATATTACAGTTTCCCCAGGCTTTCCCAGCGGAACATTACCCAAAGCGTAATACTACCTCCACCGGCTTGTTTTCGTCCCACGGTGAAGCCTTGTGCCAAAAGTTACCCAGGTAAGCGACGTACACGTACCCGGCCGTCTACACACGAAACGAAATTCACTGAACCAGACGATTTTCTTCCAACCATTCAAGGTCCAGTTTTGATGATGCATGCTCATTATAGGAGCTTTCGACAGTAAACTGTGTTCATCATGGGCACTCGAAGAGGTCTGTGGCCACGCAGGCCTCTCCGAGTGCCCATGTCAGCAGCGTTCGATATAGAGTGCCATTGTCAGCAGCGTTCGATATACTGTGTTAGGACACATTACTCCCGTCACCAGCATTCAAATTACTGGCGAGTAGAGCCACACGATCCCTTCTGTTGGTTCGTACTATACGGGATAGCCTCCGATTACCTATAGCCCCGATGAGCCGTGGTCGGTCTACACTTTGTCAGAGATTCGTAGTATTTCCTTCCTCGGACAATTTTTTGAAAGTACTAATCACGGCTGACCGTGAGAACCCCACAAACCTTGTCGTATCGAAAATACTCTGACCCAGTCGTTTGACCATTATAATTTGGCCTTTTTCAAAGTCGTTTAAGTCCGCTGCTTCTCCCATCTGAAGAACAAGAATGACACTGATTAACAGGGCTCAGAGAGGTGTTATTTATTCGATTTCACGACCTTCATACGCGCCGTCGTTTATCTACATATGCTTCGATTTACATAAGACGCGCTGGTCATAAAGTTTTGGCTGTTCGGTGTATTCGTGCGAGCTGAGTTCAGCACATTTTTATAACCCCGAGTTTATTCGTTCCAGAAGGTTAAGAGTTAATAAGAGATGAGCCACCCCGGTGGCGCAGCGGTCTAAGCGATAGCTTCAGATCATTCGTCCGAAAGGGGTCCCGGTTTGAATCCCGGTGTGGCATGGATGTTGTGTTTGTCTTACGGCGCAGGCTCTCTCCCTTCCTTGGAACCAGTGGCCCCAAATTAGGGACGGGCGACTGCTATTGCCCATTGAGTTGCTCACGGTGGTCGTTAAACCTCCAATCAAACAAACAAGTGCTTCGCCGCCCCGGTGGCGCAGCGGTCTAAACGATAGCTTCAGATCATTCGTCCGTAAGGGGTCCGGGTTCGAATCTCGGTGAGGCGTAGATGTTATGGTTGTCTTAAGGCACTGGCTCTCTCCCTTCCCTGGAACCAGTGACCCTAAATTAGGGACGGGCAACTGCTTATAGCCCATTGAGTTGCTCATGTGGTCGTTAAACCTCCAATCGAAAAAACAAAAACAAACTGGCATTGGAAGCCGCCCTTGGTGACGTAGTGGTGTACGCGCTGACCTCGGACCGGTCGACAGAGCGGGATCAAGTCCCGGAGGAAGCAGGGGGATGTGCTTATCTTACGGCCGCGCGTATGGCTCCCCCCGTTTTCATGAACAAGTGGTCTCAAATTAGCGACGAGAAATTGCCTATGACCCTCTGATCTGCTTGCGGTTGTCAACCTCTTCCCCGAAAAATAATTATTGGTATTGCTTACCAGGGCAAATCATTCCACGTGTTATTCTTAAGTTCGGCGCATTTTTTTGAACATGAGTTGTCAAACAGCATCTACGTATCAAAAATTAAAATATTCCCATTTCATGTTGAATGATTTTATGCTATACTATCGTACTTCTTACCTCATCTGAAACCAGAGTACTAAATTTTATACGAAAGCCGAATTTTTATCAATCCACCTTTGCCTAAACAAAAATGTCATTGATTTGTTTTTCTTTTGAAAGTTCAGTTTCATCGGAATTATGATTTAAGCTCGTAGTCACAGGTACACATGATCTAGGATAAAAATTAGAAGAACGTAGTACTTTATGCCAGCTAAAACGGCATCAATCTCGTGTTAAATTAATGTTTTTCTCTTCTTTTTTTTTTTTTTTCATGTATATTATGTTGTTTGATTCGATTTGTTTTTTTATTTTTTACAGTTATTATGAACAGCATTAAGAATTCTTCAGAATAAATTCATTCACATATAAATTTTTCTTTTCTTTTCAGTAGTTAACACCCAAAAATTTCTTCCATTAAATATACACCATAACTTCAGACTTTTATGGATAAATGTTTCACCTACTTATGATCATGGCAATATATATAGTTATGATCATGGCAATAGATATAAGTAGTACGTTTCACCTACTTATGATCATGGCAATAGATATCGTATTTATTTCTGCTTTTCAAACAGAAATAAATATTTTTTCTAATTTCCTTTAATGCTTCTCATATTTCAGTTAATTCATAGAAAGTTGAGATCACACAGCTTTTCGAAGATAATGTAGAACTAGACAAGTTACTTTAGTAACCTTTTCTGTGCTGTTACCTACCAGCAGGAGCTCAGCTGGGTTGTGATTTATTTTTACTTTTTTTATCTTTTCAGTTTTGCTCCTGATTATTTTATATTGTTTGAACTTACATTGGACTAGAAAATTTTCTTAGGAAAATGAAGTTTTCGATTGTATTTTATTCTTTTTTCTTAACTTTAATAAAATGTGTTAGCTCTGAATGCAGTATTTCAAGTTTCTACATCATAGAAATGAGTCTTGAAACATTGTGATGTATTTGCCGGAATTTTTGGCTTTTCGGCTATCTGAAATTATATTTGCCTTTGGACGCTGAAAATATCCAAGAGCACGTGTTTTCATTATTTAAAGAAAAAATTCAATAAGCAGATGGCACTACAAACGTGTGCCAAAGCATCAATTATAAATTGTAATGCAATAATGCTGAAAATGTTCGGAAAAAAAAATTACAACCATCAAAGTAATTAAAAAAATGAGAATCCTAAAACTGCATTTGGTTGTATATACTATTCACAGCAGGAAAGGACTGAAGTGCTACATCGCCGTTGCTTATATTAATAAATGACGTTGATTACATTAATATATGCCTTTCATTAATTATGCCGTTGATTGTATTAATACATACCGTTGACTATATTAATATATGACGTTGAGCATAATATGCCGTTGATTGTAATAAGATGTGCCGTTGATTTTAATAATATATGCCATTGATTGTATTAATATATTCCGTTGATTATAGTAATACATGCCGTTGATTACGCCGTCAAAAATTTTGTGGTAGGTTGCACCAAGCAGTGGTGATACATCAGTTGCACCACTTTCCGAGAAAAGATACACCATTGTGTGGTACAAACAAAGCCCTCCGCCCCGATGGCGCAATGGTCTAAGCGGTGGCTTATAACCATTCGCCCATGAAGGGTCCGGGTTCGAATCCCGGTGAGGCATGGATGTTGTCTTTGTCTTAAGGCACTGGCTCTCTTCCTTCCCTGGAACCAGTGACCCTAAATTTGGAACGGGCGATTGCTTATAGCCCATTGAGTTGCTTACGGTGGTCGAAACAAAAATAAATAAAAATGGTGCAGCCTTACACCATAATGTGGTGCAATCTTGTGCTGTAACATGGTGCAAGGTTGAACCATGCTGTTGGGTTTTGTGTGCATCACACAATGGTGTATCTTTTCTTGGAAAGTGGCGCAGCTGGTGTAGCACCACTTTTCAGTGCAACCTACCACACATTTTTTAACAGTGTACATTAATATATGCCTGTTGATTATATTAAAATATGCCATTGAGTATATTAATATATGCCGTTGATTATAGTAATATATGCCATTCATTATATTAATACACGCCGTTGATTACATTAATACATGCCGTTGATTGTAATAATATGCGCCGTTGATTGTATTAATATATGCCCTTGATTATATTAACACATGTCGTTGATTACATTAATATATGCCCTTGATTGTATTGTTATGTGTTGTTTGTGGTATTAATATATGCCGTTGATTATAATAACACATGTTGTAGATTATATTAACATATGCCGCTAATCATATTAATATATGTCGTTGATTATAATAACACATGTTGTAGATTATATAAACATATGCCGCTAATCATATTAATATATGTCGTTGATTATAATAACTCATGTTGTAGATTATATTAACATATGCCGTTGAGTATATTACCATGGCCGTTGTTTACATTAATATATGCCGTTGAGTATATTAGCATGTGTCGTTGTTTATATTAATATATGCCGTTTATATATTACAATACATTGGGATCTCCGTACCGTTTTGCAAATTTTTAAAAATTCTAGCTGAAACGGGAATGAGTAATGCAAAGTCTTTGAAGAGTCTATCGGTCGTAGGAATAACATGCGGCTGACAGGAGCCGCGTGTTATTCCTTATTTCCATGTGGATCGGCACAAAGACGGTTCTACATGGAAACAAAAGCTTGGATCAGTATAGCACACTCCAGCCGTAGGGGTCTTTCACTTCCCTAAGGAACCGCGCATCTGCTGCTGCCTAAAGCTCTAAAGTAGGAATACACAACTTCAGGCCTCACTTTGACAAGAGAGATAAGCTTGTTGCTGTTATCGGGAAAATATTTGTGAAAGTTGTGCATGTTACGCATTTCCAGTGAAACTACGTATTCACCAGGACTTGCTTCCCCATTTGCTGCGATAAATAAACACATTTAATTGGCACTTTTGCTACAAATTTAGACTTTGTCAGGAATTTCTTTCGGAAGGACCAATATACACCTTCCTCTGCTCGTTCTTCTCCAATCACAGTCTAATCGAACGGACCAATCGCAACCATCCCGTTAGTCGCTGCCCTTACCATTCTTTCCTCCTTTTCAACGCCTGAGCGGCGAGGAGAAGAAAGGAGAGGAAAGAGAGAGAGAGAGAGAGAGAGAGCGTTGTCACATTTAATGCCTCCATTATCATTTTAATGAATCAGATCCTGTGGCCGGCCAACGATCTGGAGAGCTGCATCTCCTTCTAAGCTGCGTTTTAATCCGCACCACGTATGATGGCAGACAACCCCCCCCCTCTCCTCCCAGTCATCAAACCAACCCCCTCCCCTCCCGCCCTACACTTTCCCTTTTGCATTCTCTTCCTCCGCCCTAATTCTTCCCCCTAGTCTTACTCCCCTCCCCTTTCGTGACATTTCAATTCAACACCCACAATCCCCCTTCTTCCTTTGAGATGTACAAGGTGGTCCCTGAGCGCTGCCGCCTGTGCTTACACACTAGGCCAGAAAAGGATGAAATGAATTGTTCGCAAGTAATGATGTTCATGAACATCACCCGAGGAACGTAAAGTAGATGGAGACTTTTAAGAGTGTGTGCTGACCGCACCCGTTCAAATAAACCCCATTCATCGCATACTTTTCAATAGCAGAATTCATAAAGACAGAGAGCCGACGACGTTGTTTCAGTGTTCAATGTACTGCAAAAGTCACACGACAGGTCACAAATTTTCACCCTTTATCATTATGCTGCTGCTATTTTAATACCATGGATCTGCCGAATTTCATTATTTTTACTCACACATAAGTATGTCAGTGAGAAGGAAGTGTTACTTCTGAAGCAGCGTTTCTTAAAGACGTTTCATTATTATTGGCAAAGCAAATTTATACGAAAGTATATTGAATGAAGGAACGTAGTCTTAAAAAACCTGATCATTCTTGGCAACCAAGCCTAGCCTTTGGAAAAGGCACAATCAAAATGGAATTTCCGATTAAAATGTGTTTTTTTTTTTTCTTTCAATTCTACGTTATTCTGATGATGCTAATTTTAGAGAAAAGACTCGCTCAGGAGTTAAGGTAGAATGTTTCAGATTGAAATTTTAACTTCTAAAGGCTCATTTTCTTTAAAAGTTTCGTTGTTATTTTAATACTAAAGAAATAATTTCGAGAATACGCACTCACTCATAATATCACTTTGAATAAGGATTTTCTTTTAAAAAACGGCATTGGTTTTCCTATATGTAGTGCGCATGTCTACAGAAAGTTAGCACTTTCTTTTGAAGAACGTTACTGTTTGCCTTATGGTATGTAAATAGCGCGTGTTTATGCAGAGTAAGCATTTTATTAAAAAAAAGAAAAAAAAAACATTACGGTTTCCCCACGTGCAAGTGCATATATATGTCTACAGAAAATACATTCAAGCTGTAGTCTCCAAAATATCGTAACTTTTCTCATTTATACATACTAAGTAAGTTAAGAAGGAACACACAGAAAGCGCTGTTTCTTGTAGAGCAGTAAAATGTATTATTTTTGAAATTTATTGTAAGATTTCTGACACATGTCTAGCCCATTAAGAATGCAGATTGTGCAGGGGTATTAGCTTCAAAAATTAATTTCATTTTCAATGAAACATCTCAAGTAATGACATTTTTTAAGGAATGCTTCCACGGGTGTTCTTTAAATGCATACACTTCTACTGCATTAAAACTTTAATTCTCAAATGATTTCTCTCAAGGGTTTACTATTTTTCTCATGTATTTGTAAGGTGGGCCATTCTTAGTATAATTATCAAAGCACAGTTTTCTTTGGAAAAGAAAAAACCTCACGAACGCAAGCATGCCATAGAAAGATGGCAAATTTAAAATATAGTTAACATATATAATGCATCGCAAAAAATAAAGTTGTTCGCGACATATAAACTATTACATGTATAATTAAATTGTTATAATTATTTTAATAAATGAGATACACCAATTTAGCAGAAGATATTTGTCATATTGCCAAGACAAGAAATGCTTTCAAAAAATTTCCCGCTTTCCATTATGCTTTCAAAAACTTTCCCGCTTTCCCTTTCCATTATGCTTTCAAAATTCCTGTGAGAAGTAACTTTATTTCTCGTTCACAAAGTTGCTAATTGTATTTTTTTTCATTTTAATGTAGAGATACAGCATTTATGAGTGCAATTATTTATAACTTAACGTCTGCTACAGTTTTGCTTGGAATTACGATTCAGCTTCCTCTGGAGTAAGAATAATGTTTTTTCGTTTAACATATCACTCCTTAAACATTACCTTCGTACCATCCATCGTATCTTCGTATCTCTAGAAGTTCGTACAGTTAATCTTTGGGTAGTTACTACATATATAAATCTCAATTACACACTGAGCTAAATTAGGCGACCTAACGGCAAGAAGAAAAGTCTTGAAAAAACTTACAAGAAAAATAGTCTTTATTGTAGTAACTTCACGGTACTTCCGGAACACAACTTCAACAAAACGATGTCAATGCACAGTACAGAATACGGAACCTCAGTCAACTTAGGTTCAACAAGTTCGCATTGATCTACCAATTACAGTAAATGGTTATAGTACTTTATCAATAGTACAACATCACAACCTCACCACACTTTTCGCTGCTTGCTGCAACATTATATGGCTCATCATATACAAATTATTTCTTCTGTTGGATGGATGGGAAACGAATTTCCCTGAAGAAATAAATACATGGTAGGGATTTAAATCTTTCATATTTTCACTGTACACCATGTAAGCCAGCGGTTCTCAAACTTTTTATCCTATGGAACCCTTTTTTCTACAATGTCTAGCAACGGAACCCCTCTTATAAGTACCATTAAAATCAATATGCATATATGCCAATTGTGTATCACTGATTTGAAATAAAAATGAAACAAAAAAAATAAGCAATTAGTCAATATGAAAGATATTACTTACAAAAAGGTAATGTAGAGCCAATAAAATTTATTATGACAATGATGCTAGTAATCATTAATGAAAAATATTAATGTGATGAATGGCTTTGCTTTTTATTGCCACACAGTTCTTGAAAATTTGGTTCTATCGAAGAAAGTTGTAATCTCATATCGGGCTTCGCATCCAGCTTACTGCGGTGCTTATTTTTTGTTGAGGCAAGCACAGAAAAGCCCGTTTCACAAAGACAGGTTGTCGCAAATAGTAAGAATACTGACGCAGGTTTTTGCGATAATACTGGATATTCCCCTTTCAAACTGCACCAAAATTCTACCACTGGCACTGTTTTATAAATGGGTGTCACTGAGAAATTCGACATCAGATCAATAATTTTTTTCATATCCATCAGATGAAAAGCTTGGAGATATTTCATTACTAACAAAGGGATTTTTAATCCATAATTGACTATTTTATTTTTCGTGCTGCTCATCAGGAAAATAGTACCTCATGGAATCATGGAGAGCTTCCAAATGCTGGGTGATTTCATCACATTTTTTGTTTTATATTTATAAACCGTTATTCGTTTCATATTTACCACCGGGATGCGAACGCAGACCCCTCTTGGACAAATGAGCAGAAGCCATCGCTTTTACCACTGCGCCTTTCGGGGCTGTGCTACACTATCTACCAACAAGTAATTGGACACCTGTGATAGCAAAGGGAAACGAAGTTTATTCACCTTCAATAGTTGGTGGAGCCTCCACGAGCGGCGATAACAGCTGCGACCCTCCGGGGCATACTCTCAACCAGGCGTTGTACGACGGCTAGCGGTATTTTCTTCCACTCGGCTTGGAGAAGACAGGTCAGTTCCTTCACTGATTTCGGACGGTGGCTGCACCCCTTAAGTCGACGCTCCAACTCGTCCCAGAGCTGCTCGATAGGGTTAAGATCCGGGCTCTGCGCACGCCAGTCCATTCGATTAACCCCATTGTCACCATACCAAGCCATGGTGGACCTCGCAACATGACAGGTGGCATTTTCATCCTGAAAGTAACATGGGTCCACCCCGTAAAACTTCCACATCGTAGGAAGCGCATGGTCATCCAAAATGGTGCAGTAGGTCTTGGTGTTGAGTCTACCAGGAATTGCGACCAAGGGTCCCGAGCCACACCAGGAGAAACACCACCATAGTATAATTCCACCGCCGCCGAACTTCACAGTTGGCAAAATACATTCCGGCAGGATGCGGTCTACAGGCAGACGGCAAACCCAGATCCTGCCATCCAAACCGTAGAGGGTGAACCTTGGTTCGTAGCTCCAGAGAATCTGTTTTCACTGTTGAACTGTCCACTGTTGACGTTCTTTGCACCACGTTAGCCGAGCAGCGCTATTGGACTTGGTGATCAAACCACCACTACCAGAAAAAAACTTTATTATGAGAACCATTTCTAATAATTTGCTATTGTTAAAAATTAGGTAGCGAATATGTTGTTGTACTGGAAGCACTAACATCACGTTAGCTACACTGAGGCTTAACCTTACACATGGAATGTCGGCATTCAGAAGGCTGAAATAAAACTGAATGCCAGCCTCCAAAATATGATGATGTATTGCAGTGCAAATATCTCTACTGTTACTGTGCAGAATTGGGTTTTTATTGCGGAAGTAGTCCGAGTTGTCAGTGCTTTAAAAATTGCCCTCTCAGCGAGGAGTGTTTAATGTTTTGTTGAAGGATGATAGAAATTTCAGATTGAAGTCCATGTAGATTTTTTTATAATTATAATATTTTCCCTCACTTTCTCAATTTTTTTAAATTAATTTCTCTAAAAATTCAGTTATAAACCAGCACAATTAGACTAAATATAAGGGGAGATCACCCAAAAATCTACGGGGGGGGGGGGGCATTCATAGATTTTCGGGGGTCTAAGCACCCCCGAGAGAATGTCTTATTACATCACTGTGTGTACAGCAGTTAGGTCATGTTTGCAAATGAAGGACGACAGTTTCAATACTTCCTCTAAGTAAGTGAGAAAATTATACGTTCCTATAATACATTTGTTTGATTTCCATATAACCTAAGATACCCACTTCGGAGAGACTTTTTGAACGCCCTCTCTCTATATATTATAGTTCAAAGCAGATTTGACCGGGTCAGGTCCGATTATGTGACGTGCGGGTCAGGTCAGTTCGGGTCGGGTCGGGTCCGGTCCGGATCCAAAATTTTTGACCGGTTTCCAACTCTGACCCTGATTTCAAGACTGCCGCCAACACCATTCAGTGAGCGAGAAAAATATATCGTTAAAGATGAAAAGCCTTAAGAGAATGAGCACAAAATTTGCATAGAAAAAGACAACGGAAAATGGAAGTTAAATTAGAATATACGGCATATCATCTCCCTCGTGTTTTTTTTAAGCAAAGAAAGAAATTTCATTAATTTCAGACGATGTGTGGAACAAACATCAGACATTTTTCGGAGAGCCCAACGACCAGTGGATCCATTTTCAACAATCGGGCGCCAATGTGAAATTCAAAAATTTGTTGGTGACAGAGATCGAACTTGCGCCTCCTCGCTCCGGAGTCAGTTGTTCTGACCGACTAAACTACACCGACGGAATGTATAGCTTCAGATTAGTCGTCTTGACACGTCACCTCTTGAGTACGTCCCATATGGTATGTTGATATATTGCTTACAACACACAAGCAATATTATAAGTAGGGGAGAAAGGAGAGTCTGCGCCTCTGCATGCTGCATGCATGCAGAGCGAAAAGTCGATAGAGGAGAGTTCTGAGCCACTGCATGCAGAGTAACTGGTGATGAGAGTTTTATGCCTCTGCATGCTATCTGACATTGTTACAAATATTTACGAATGTTTACGAACAAATTATTTTACGCGATGGCAACACAAAGAAAAAATGTTTTGATTTGTTTTTAATGAAGTATTTGTTCCTCATTGATTTTCATAGATGCATATATAGAGTGTGATGACGGGAGGAGGTGGGTGGAGGGGGTGTGACATGCAGACTGAATATATTTTTTTAGCATTTTAAAAATATATTGAGAGTTATAGCACATGCAGCATGCTGCATGTGCTGGATCTCACAATGTAAGTTTTGGAAAAGCCTTTTGTCTAGGCTAATGAACCATGCTATAAAACGGGGAAATTTCTTTTCTTTTTTTTTTTTTTGAGGATAAAAAAAAATGTCTTGTTGGCTAACAATGTGATTTGAACACTCCATCCTCTATGTGAGAGGTAGGAACCTTAACCACTGGACCAACAAGACATTACTTGTGTTACCTTTATTGTGCACCCCTTTCCTGATTTGAGCATCGGAATAGCTGGTTAAGACACTCCAAATGATCATATTAAACTATAATAATAATAATAAAAATAAAATAAAAATAATAAAATGGGAAAACTGTTTTTATACATGGAAAAATTAGGTGGTAACACTACTAATATGTGTTTACTCTTTTGTGTTTTAGGGGTCTGGCGATGTCACATGGCCTACATTGTACAGTTTTCTTTCCTTAATACAGATTTCTCCTCATTGATTAACAATTAGACGAAATTTAACTTTCTCGAAACTAACCTTATGTAAAATGAAGTTGTAAAAAAAAAAAAAGATAAAAAGAAATAAAACAGTCCTTGTCATTTATGAACTTTTTTAAAAACGTGTCCTGTCACTTTTCAAGTGAAAATATTTTGCTCTTTTAAGATTTCTCACGTGACTGAAAACACTCCTTTAAGATAAATGATTTTCCCATGTTATTCTATGGGATTTTTGCGACTATCAGAAAATTAAATTTTAAAAAATCACCCTCTTAGTGAAAACAACAAAATCATTTTTCGACATTGACTAAAGTAATTGTACTTTTTTTTTCACTTTTTTTTATGTAAGTGTATGTGAACTTTTTAAAAAACGTACCCTGTCACTTTTCAAGTGAAAATATTTTGCTATTTTAAGATTTCTCACGTGAGGAGGACCTACATCATATCAGATAGGTGGTTTTAATGTTTTGGATGATTGGTGTATATTTCCGTTAAATAGCCTTGAAGAGCAGAAAAAATTGTTAAAATGCGTATTTTTAAATGGCTTTTTTCTTTTCAGGTGTGCGACCTCAAAACAACAGAGTTGTTCATACTATTTCACTAAGTTACATCGATGTGCGAAAAACGCTAATGAACTTTTCTACATTGTCTGCAAGTTTACTACCAGATTTCAAAGGTGAATAATCGCCATTGTGATAAAGAAAGCTTAAAGGCTATATTTCGGGTGCAAGCTCGTCGATCAAGATAAATCATGGGCACCCAGGCCCTGATTACCGACTAGGCCCGTAAGACACGGGCCTAGTAAGGCCCTAGGCCCGTGCCTTACGGGGCCCTAGGCCCCCGAAAGGCACGCGCCTAGGGCCCCCAATTTTCAGGAGGCCCCAAAATCCAAGTATTTTCCCCTTAAGCTTTTTTTTTTTTTTTTTGTTATATTTTTTACTTTTAGTATCTAAACATCAAATTTCAGAGTGTATTTTGACCAATTTGGAAGCAAAGTTAATAAGACGTGTACTGGTTCAAAATTTTAGACTAATTCTTTATGAAGAGAATGGCGTTTGTTTCAGCAACCTAGAATACACCAGTCCTGAGTAATGTAAGTTACCGTAAACACCTGCAAATACAAAAATCAGCGCGCGCCGTGAAACAAAAAAATGGCCGCCATTGGAGTTACGAAAAAAATAAAAAAATAAAAAATATTTTTTTGAACTCTACATTCATATAGGTAACCACAAACAAACAAACAAACAAACAATTTTTTTTTTTTTTCTAAAATGGTCAAGCAACCTCTGTTGGGCCCGGTGGCGCAGTGGTCTAAGGCGCTGGCCTCTGATCATTCGTCCGTAAGGGGTCCGGGTTCGAATCCCGGTCAGGCATGGATGTTGTGTTTGTCTTACGGCACTGGCTCTCTCCCTTCCCTGGAACCCGTGACCCTAAATTAGGGACGGGCGACTGCTTATAGCCCATTGAGTTGCTCACGGTGGTCGTTAAACCTCCAATCAAAAAAAAAAAAAAAAAAAACCTCTGTTGGATCACTTGACATGGAATTACCCCACTATCATATGATTTCGAACTGACATTCTCCTCAGGTAGCCTACGTACCAACAAGTGGTTGCATCGACATACGTCGGTATGTTTATGAAGGGGGTTGGAGTAAAACGCTTGGGAAATCCACACGCGGGGTGGAAAAACTTCTCTGCCGGTGTCCATAATCCCCGTTTGAAAACAACGGTGATCGTGTTTAAAGTCGTTTTCGCGGTGTGAGGACGCGCGTTATCCTGAAGCAACAGGACCGACCTTCTGCTCTTGTCGGTTTTCGCCTCCATTGGGTCATTCACACGAATCAATTGCTGACGATAACGCTCAGCATTGACCGTTTCACCAGGTTTGAGCAACTCATAGTGCACGACACAGCGCCGATCCCATCATATACACAGCAACAACTTCCTGGCATGGATATTCGATTTGGCGGTACTGGTGGTAGGCTGACCTGGATAAACCCACGATTTGCGCCGTTTGGGATTATCGTAGAGGATCCACTTCTCATCACAGGTCAAAATCTTGTGGAGGAAATCTTTCTTCCTGAATCTGGAGAGCAAGGACACAGCAACATCGTAGCCCCTAGACTTGTTCGCAGCTGTGAGTTGGTGGGGCACCCAAGGGCCCTAATTGTGAATTCGTCCAAGTTTGTGCAGACGCTTTGCAATGGCTTGCCGTGTTACTCCGAGTTCCTGGGCGAGCTCTGACTGTGTGCGGCAGGGATCCGCGTCCAACAGTTGTTCCAGTTCCTCATCGTCAACTTTCTGTGGTTGTCCCGGACTTTCTGCATCACGGAGATCGAAATTTCCCTTCTTAAACAGCTGGAACCACTTCTTACACGCACTGTAGGACACAGCAGCCTCACCCAAAGCAGCACAGATCATTTGCTGGGTTTCCGTGGCACTTCTTTCAGCTGAAACGCGAACAGAAGGTAGTGCCTCAAATGTTGCTTCTCAAACGACATTGCTTTCACTGTGAACTTTCATCCCTTCTGTCACTACAGCTGTGAGCGGTTACGGTTGCCTGGAAAGCTGTTGGATGGCGCTGCAATCAGCCATTATCGCACACGGCTATTTGCATTTGCCGACGTTCTATGATCGCTTGCGGTTAGGGGCCGAGAATTAAGTTGCACACCTAATACGTCTTAGGGAATGACTCAACGGGAAAAGTTTGGAGGGAACCTAAAATCTTCACACATACGACTGCTAGTTTAGTTTGGCTCAAATTTTTTATAACCTCTAAAACCAAGCATGCTGTTGTGTAACGAAATATACCATCGAGTTTGAGACCTATCTTCACAGTGAAGAATTGCATGTACCTCAGAGATCAGAACTGTAGAAACTAGAACGTGATGAATGAATGGATTCAGATGAAAATCAAAGAGATACCGAAAACATTGTTCATGATAAAGATTATGCAACATCAAATTCAGAAACTTCTCATTTAAGTATGCACATGGAATTAAATGATGTGGTGTGAAATTGGATCTGAGGAAAGGCATTTTTGCTTTCCTTTAGACCCCAAAAATGGATCTTCTGGGGAGAAATGTAAAGTGTTCTGTTTACCGTAACGGTAAGGCAGACCTTTAACCTTTTCTGTTTTTTTCGTCGCATGGTGATATATTGTATTGCAGTGATATTGATGAAGTGATGAAGGAATTAGGTCATGAACATTAAGCCTCAGGTGTGGCGAATGTCCATCGAATCATCAAAGTCTAAAAGCTGCTCTACTTCGCAACGAAATTATTTACCGTCTATCCCCGTTTGCCAAGATACTCGCATGAGAGGAACAAATAAAAACTTAAAGCTTCTGCTGGGTTGCGTACAGGGTAACAGTTACAGTTGGAACATTTGTGAGATTTAGAAGTTGTAACTTTTATTCTTGGCTGAAGCAGGTTAGTTATATCAAATTTTGTTGCCTTTCGTGAAAATGGGGCAGCCGTGCAAGAAGTATTTACTATGATGTAACAGAATGGCCTGGACGTGAGTAGCGTACGCCAGGCCAATAGAACGTGCCTACAGATCCACAAAAAATACTGTTTCTTCTAATGCACATCAAGCTTGGACAGATGAAGAATTTTGTGAAAGCAATGAACCGGAATGGCGATAGTTTTAGGCATCAATCCACGAAGCAGCCCCGTAAAAACAAAAGGGATTTTCGATGGTATTTAGACAACGAGACTTATGAAGGACAAGAAATTTGATGAAGTTCTCGAACGAACGGAAAAGGCAACATGAGAAGCATTTAAATTCAATGTTTTCAAGTTCCGGGGCAATTTCAAAACGCTGAAGTGCAAGTACCTAGTAGAAAAAATGCTTGATGCCTCCAGAACCATGCGATGCAGCATGTTTCTAAAGATGTAATTCCATCATTCTGATATGGAGTTTTTCCAAAAACCCTTTGACACATCATTGACGAACATGGTAAAAGGTTTCCTCAGAATATCTTACATGCAAAATGGTGCTATCAGGGAAAATATATTTCGAGTATGTTGGCAGAGTACTGCTGGCATTTTAAAAGAGAGGCAAGTGCAAGATGAAATCATGTGAGAAAAACATATTAAGTGAACGGTATGCTTCGTGAATCACTATGTTTGCTTTGTTCTGATTGTTTCATTAATAAGCAAAATAATGCAGTCCGATTTACTTTTAAATATTAATATAACAGTCACGCACGTTTATCTTGGACAGCAGATATCAAGTGAGGGTCACATTGATGAAGAAATTAATCGGCGTATAAAACTTGCCTGGAGAGCTTTTGGAAGAAACAGCATAATTTTCAAGAGCAATATGCCATTATGTCTTAAAAGAAAAGTGTTTGATCAATGCATCCTTCCAGTGTAACTAAAAGAGACATACAAAGGCTGCAGGCAACTCAAAGAAGCATGGATAGGTGCATGCTTGGTGTAACCAGGAGAGATAAGAAGAGGAACTCGTGGATCCGAAAAATGACAAGAGTGGAAAACATCATGATCAGAGTTAAATCCCTGAAATGGCAATGGGCTGGACATACTGCCAGAAGGCCAGACCATCGATGGACAGCTGAAATTTTAGACAGAAAAAGACCCAGAAGAAGACCAAATGGGAGATGGGTGAATGAAATTCGAAAGTATGCGGAAGGAGACTGGCACAAGACAGACCGTTGTGGAGGAAACTTGGGGAGACCTTCGTCCAGCAGTGGATTGATAATGGTTGACAATGATGATGATACGAGGGATAATCAAAAATTAAAGCCAACATACTCTTTAATATCGGTAACTGTGAGCAAATGAATAAAACGATTATCTCACTTCTCCACATCATCACGCTGCAAGTCGATGTACTTCTTGTATCATTCAACTATGTCTTTCATTTCTTGGGAGAAGAAGCATTTCGGCTGCTCTCGAATCCAGGTCTGCACCGTTTCTTCAACCTCATCATCAGAGGTGAACCGCCGACCGCGTAGACCCCATTTAAGTGGACCAAAGACCTGATAATCGCATGGCGTCAGATCAGGGCTGTAATGGGGATGTAGAAGACGTTCAAACCTCAGTTATTAATATTGCATTGCTTCCACCGTTGCGGCCGCTACATACGGATGTGCAAGGTCATGGTGCAGCAAGAGTGTTATTGACAGCATTTCTCTTCTTTTTCTGGGTATTGCAAGTTTCAGTTCCTCTCTAAGCATTGCATAGTATGTTGCACTGGTCACTGTTTGTCCGTGTTCCTGAAAAATGCGCCACAATAGGGGCCCATCATATCCCAAAAGAAGGTCATTTTGATTTTCTTGGCAGAAGGCTGTCGTTTGAATTACTTCCTTACTGGAGAAGGTGGGTATTTCCACTGGATGCTCTGCCTCTTGCTTTTCGGTTGACAGTGATGAACCCATGTCTCATTGCCGGTCACAGTGCCTCCATAACACTCGGATCTTCATAATATTTCAGGAATCGGATCGCAACCTCCACGCGCTGTTCCTTGAGTAGGTAAGTAAGCTGTTTGAGTGCACATCTTGCGCAAACCTTACGGTACCCAGAGTCATCATGCACTATGGCATGTGCAGATCCTAGCTGATATACAAACGCACTGTAAAAAAATTTCCGAAATTCACGAGCCACTTTCCGTCATTTCTTCCGTCAATCAACGGAGCATATTTCTGGTACAACCTTTTCCGTGAAATGACAGAAAGAAACCTGAATTTTACATATTTTTCGTACCACGGGAAAATTCCGAAATTTCGGAAAACTTACTGCAATTTCTTTCTTATTTTGACAGTTTTAGAGATGTGTTAACGAAAAATTCTGAATTTTCAGAAACGTTTTCGAAATTCCTTTCGTGTATTAACGGAAAAAATCCCGTCTCACTTTTTCCGTGTCCGTATGACGAGAAATTGCCGGTAATAGGAGCGATTCCTTCTATCACATTATCTATTAATGGTACAAATATAGAAGAGGTTAACTCCTTACTTTATTTAGGGATTACCTTACATAGGGACCTTAGCTGGAACCAACATGTGGACTCTTTTTCTCAAACTGTCTAAAAACATTGGAGTTATCAACTTGGTATTTACAAACCTTATCTATAAAACACTAATTCATTTATATTATAACATGTTTCAGACTCATATTAATTATGCTATCTTATCGTGGGGACAGACAACTAAATATAATTTCAAAAAGCTTCAAATTCTTCAAAACAAATATATAAGATTAATTGACCTAAAATTTGATAGAAATACACAACTAACACTATAAATACCACAAGAGTTTTCCCAAACAAATATAACATTTTTACGATTAACCAATTATATTACTTCAATATCGGGAAAATTATGTTCAAACGCATTGAGAATAATTTACACACCGACATCATACAAATTATACCCCAGATACACACACATGACACACGCACTAAATCACATATTCGGCCTAATCATCCGAAAACAGAGACCATGAAGCAAAGTTTAAATTACATTAGCCCACACTACTGGAACTCGTTACCTACGGAACTAACTTCTTTAAATAATTTTAACCTTTTTAAAAAAAAACTAAAAAACTTTATAATGAATTGCAGCTCCTCAAATTAATGATTACCGTGGATGGGAACGAAGACTAATATTACGACTTGTATATCGTGATGCAAACTGCTTTTACAATGTAATGTTTATTATCTGCTCATATATCAATACCTTTTTTAGCACATCTTTTGTTAAAAAAGATCGTGCGTATGTTACCGGTTTGTCCGTCCGTCCGTCCGTCCGTCTGTACCCACGATATCTCTGCAACTATAAGTCCGATTTAAAAAATTCTTTTTGCATTGGGAAGCTTGAAATATGCAAATGGTGATCCTACATCTTGTATTTTTTTTTACGAACAATTCCGCCGCTAGGGGGCGTAAATGCAGATGATGTCGAATTCAAAAATACGTTTTATTCCACATATTTGCTTCTAAACATCCGATTGAAAAAATTATTTATCTTTCGATTCCATTCATGTCGAAGAGTATTTTAGATATAGTTAGTTTTTCAAATTACGCATAGATTTTTCGCTAGGGCGCGTAAAAGTAAATGACATTTTCCCGGATAACTCTTCTTCTAAAACTCAGATTTGAACAATTTTTTCTTCAGCGGATACACCTCCTGATGGAAATTCTTTTGCATATAATTTCAAATTTTTGGTAAAGAATACTTTAGCCACCAGGGGTCGTAAGTGTTAATTTTTGCTTCTGATGTATTTGCCATAAAATCTGAGCTTCTAAACTATCTATTGAAAAACTTCTTTCGTGGATTGATGCCACTCACATCGATAACCATTTTCAAAATATTTTCTTCTTAAAATATTCCACAGTTTCTCCGCCAGGGGGCGTTGATGTATGTTTTATTTTTGTCAATATCTCTACTTCTAGGAGTCCGATTTGAAAAAACTCCTTCTTTGTTGGATCGTGTTTCCAGTGTGACACGTTTTTCCTACAATTTCAAAATGTTTAATTAATTCATAGACTTTCCGCTAGGGGGCGTAAAGGTAAGTTGCTTTCTCCTTATATCTCTGCTTCTAAATCTCCGATTTGAAAAATTCTTTTCTACACCGGATACAGCTCCTGATGGGAAATCCTTTGTACATAATTTCTAATTTTCGTAAAAATAGTTTGACCACCAGGTGGCGTAAGTCTTAATTTTAGCTTCTGATGTATTTGTAGCAAAATATGAGCTTCTAAAATCTCGATTGAAAAGAAAGTGGTTTGTTGACCGATACTACTCACGTCGACAAACTTTTAGGAACATTTTCTTCTCGAAATAATGCATGGTTTCTACGCCAGGCGGCGTAGATGTATATTTTATTTTTGTCAATATCTCTACTTCTAGGAGTCCGATTTGAAAAATTCCTTCTTTGTTGGATAGTGTTTCCGATTGGAAATGTTTTTTCCTATAAATTCAAAATTTTCAAGTAAATCATAGACTTTCCGCTAGGGGGCACAAAGGTAAATTGCGTTTTGTCCCTTATTTCTGCTCCCAAAACTCCGATTTGAAAAATTCTTCCTGTATCGCATACAAGATCTGATGGAAAATATTTTTCACATAATTTCTAATCTTTGGTAAAGAATGGTTTGGCCACCAGGGGGCACAAGTGTTAATTTCTGCTACTGATATATTTGTAGCAAAATCTGGGCTCTTGAAAACTCGAATATTTTTATTTTTTTCTTGGACCGATAATGCTCATATGGAAAAGCCTTTGATAATACTTTCTTCCTAAAATAACGCATGGTTTTCTCACCAGGGGACGTAAAGTCACATCTCTTTTTTCGATATCTCTGTTTCTAAGAGTCCTATTTGAAAAAATATTTCTATGTTAGAGAGCGTTTCCGGTGCGAAATGTTTCTCATATAAATTCCTATTTTTCTTAACGCACAAGTTTGCAACCAAAGGGCGTAAGCTCACGATTCCGTTTACAACAATATCTGAGGAATTAAAAACCCCATTGAAAAACTTCTTTCTTCCGTCAGGTACTATTGCTTTCCATACCGGTTCCATTGACTTTCAATAGCTTTGGTAAATTTAATTTTCGTCAGAACGGATTCAAAAGACGTGCTTATTACACCCGAAAATTCGGTCTCATCTTTCTTGTTTTGTTGCTATTTTACACTGACGGAAAAAAAAATCTCAACACCACGAAAAAATTGTTGTGGAGGAATTAAATGGCGGCAATACATTTGTATAGGTAACATATTTAATCGATTAAGGTTTCAAGATCACAGCTTCATGTAAGCGCGAGAAGAGCCCATTTAAATGTGAAATGCCGGTACATTAATAACCGGTGTAACCGCCAGAATGTTGAATGCAAGCACGCAAACGTTCATGCATTGTGTCGTACATGTGCTTGACGTCTGTTTGTGGGATGGAGATCCATGCCTGTTGCACTTGGTCGGTCAATACAGGGACGGTTAATGCTGGTTGGGGGTGACGCTGGAGTTGTCGTCCAATGATGTCCCATGAGTGCAGGATTGGTGAAAGATCTGGTGATCTAGCAGGCCACGGCAACATGTCGACACTCTGTAGAGCATGTTGGGTAACAACAGCGGTATGCGGGCGAGCGTTATCCTGTTGGAAAACAACCCCTGGAATGGTGTTCATGAATGGCAGCACAACAGGTTGAATCACCCGACTGACGTACAACTCTGCCGTCAGGGTGCGTGGGATAACCACGAGAGTGCTCCTACTGTCATAGGAAATTTCTCCCCAGGCCATAACTCCAGGTGTAGGTCCAGTGTGTCTCGTCCGCAGACAGGTTGGTTGCAGGCGCTCACCTGGCCTCTTTCTAACCAACACACGGCCATCACTGGCACCCAGGCAGAACCGGCTTTCATCAGAAAACACAACAGATCTCTACTCCGTCCTCCAATGAGCTCTAGCTTGACACCACTGACGTTGCAAACGGCAGTGGTTTGGAGTAAGTGAAATGCACGCTACAGGGCGTCTGGCTCGGAGCTGTCCTTCAAGTAACCGATTTGTAACAGTTCGTTATGTCACTGTGGTGGCAACTGCAGGTCGAATTGCTGCCGCAGACGCAGTACGATGCGCCACGGCCATACGCCGTACACGGCGGTCTTCCCTCTCAGTAGTACCACGTGACCGGTCGGAACCCGGTCTTCTTGAGGCAGTACCTTCCCTTGACCACCGCTGCCAACAATCATGCATGGTGGCTACATTCCTGCCAAGTCGTTCTGCAATATTGCGGAAAGAAAATCCACCTTCTCGTAGCCCTATTACACGACCTCGTTCAAACTCCGTGAGCTGTTAATAAGGGCTTCTTCGTCTTCTTAAAGGCATTATTGACTAACATCAACACAGTACGTCGAATCTTAATGATAACTAACGCTCACAAACGTTACAGCGCGTATTTACAGCAAACCTGCTTTGTATGTTCCGAGGGGCGCTACTAGCGCCACACGTATGCGCCGAGCGCGAAATTTGCATAGACGTCATCTTACAGATGTTCTTTCACCGCCTACCAACTGTCGTTTATCTAACACAACCCCTTCTTGGTGTTGGGATTTTTTTTTTCGTCAGTGTATTTTGTCACTATGATACTCTTGTTTGTAATTACAACTACTGACCTCAGTGTAAAACTAGCCTAGGGAGCATGGGACCCTGTGAGGCCTGGCTGGCCTTTTCCCCATTGCTTCCGTGCTGTGCATTGTTTCAACCGAAACAAAAACTGTTTTTTTTTTTTTTTTTTGGCTCAGCAAAATAAATGAATTGAATTGAATTGAATACTTGAGGTTTGATTAACTTTTGAATTTCAATCGTCTGTTGGATTTTAAATTTCTGTAGCGAGATCGGATATTGAGGATAGCATATCGCATGAATTTTGTTTAGTGTGGCACAGGATATTTCTTCTCTTCTCCCCTATTTTGTGCACCAGCTAGCTATCTTTTATATATTGTGTTACTGTAAGAAACCGGGTACTTAACTTATTGTACAGATGATTATTTCATGTCTGTATATCATTCTTTGGACAACTAAAGACAAAAGCTATTACAGCTATCAAGAGTATATTCTAAAATATTTAGGAGTTTTTTTTTTTTTTTTTGTGAAACAATACTATAAAAAAGTACATTTCACCTTTTTTAAAGACAACTGAAAGGCATTGTCAGATTAGAAAAATTAAGTTGCAAAACATTTTAAAATCACGATAAAAAATGCTCAATTTGTGAAAAGTCTTCCTACAGAAGAAAAAAAGAAGATTACAAATGTAGTGAGAGAAATAATAAGTTCCAAAATAAAATAAAATTATTAAATCACTCGCATTAATGAGAAAAGAAATTGTCGTCGCGCAATTTGTTTTACGCAGTAGGTGAGTTGGATTTCTGAGCGTTTGTGGCACAGTGGTTAAAGACGAGCGTTAGCTGCTGAACCAACCCAAACGACGGGGATTCGGTCCTGGCTGCAGCGGAAGGATTTCCTTGGGCCAGAGCTGAAAAATTCAGCGTCTCAGATTTTGCGAAATTCCTGGACGAAAACGGAAAATCCTGAAACGGACTTTTCTGAAATAAACTGACTACGAAAAATCTGTGAAAATATGAAAGTTAAAATAAAGGGGCACTTTTAAAAACGGATATTTCTGAAAAAGGCGGACACCTATCGGCAACTTTGCTGCACGTTATTTTCAGAAATTTTCAGTAAATTCACACCACTTATTTTTTTTCCAGTGTGTGCAGCAACGTATTCCGGACAACGTAATCCGTTGGTCTTATCTGATCAAGCGTGCGTGATGTTAATGGCCGACCAGATCGATCTTCGTCCGTTAAACGTACAGAGCCAACATCCTTTAATGAATTTCAGCAGGTTTACTCCCTCTATCAAAAAGTGAGTGAACCTGATGAAATCACTCCTGCGTGTTGTTCAACAATAGTGTAATCCCACAGCTGCGTGTCTATGTTTATTTTACCTTAGCCTCAACTGGACTAACGGTAGAGCGCTGCGCTGTGCGTACTCGAACTATCTAAAAGCCATTGCGAACGTGTTGCATAGCGTCATCTTGTATCCGTTGCGGTTACCGTATAATTTTCAAATTGCCTTAACTTTTTGATTTGCGTATGTATAAATTAGAATAAAAAAAAGGCATTTCATTTTCTACTTCATTTTGATACAATTGATGCGTAATATTGGTATCAAGAACACTTAACATTTTCATAGACCTTACAAAACTTCATTCTAAGATTTCTCAGAAACATGTAATAAAGCCTTTTCGAAAGAAGATTGGGACTCAGAACCGAAAATCCATAAAAAAAAAAAAAAGAAAAAGGTTTCATCCAGCATGCTAAATAATAATAATAAAAAATGTTGGCCAGTGCCATCAGAAAGCTCTTGATGCGATTGCCGTCTCAGTATTTCGAAATGTTGCGAAACTGAATATACCTACATTGCTCATTAAAATAACAATAAATGAGCAAGTGTTTAATTACGACAAAAAAGATAGATAGCAAATATTTGATGAGGAAGGAAGCAAAGACACATCTCTTTCCCAAGCATCTCAGGTTTATTTTAAAGAATAATTTTTAGAAAAATTAGAATAACAAAGAGGAAATGATAACTGCTCAGTTTATTTTTGCAGTGGTACTTTTATTCGTGTAAAATCCTTCCGATCGACAAGCGGCGATACAAGAACTATCAAGAAAACCGAAGGTTAGCTTACAGAAAACGAAACATCCATTTAGAAATTCATCCGGAAATAATGGAAACACACTGTAAAAAATGAGTAGTGTGAATTCACATAAAATTCCTGAAAATAATGTGCAGCAAAGTTACTGGTAAATATCCAAATTTTAACGAAATTTCCGTTTTTAAAAGTTCCCGTTTTTGTTGTTTTTTTTAACCCGTATTTTCACAGATTTTACGTAGTCAGTAATTCCGTTTACGAGGGGATGCTGATAAGTTCTCGGCTTCACCAAGAAGGAAATGGGCTAGAGCCATGAAACTTACACACTATTCCACATGTTTATCGCGTTTCACAGCGTTTCTGGAGTTGCTGCTGTAACCCTTCCAAAACAAATTCTGAAGTCTGATCACTCAAATACTCCTCTGCTGCTGATATCACCTCCGAATCGTTCGAAAAATGCTTCGCTTTCAAACTTTTTCAAGGTTTGGGAACAGGAAATAGTTCCATGGAGCAAGTCTGGTGAGTAGGGTGGATGGTCTATGCACTTAAACCTCAGATCCCTCAAAGCATCCATTGTCTTGCCAGCCTTGTGAGCCGGCGCATTGTTCTGCAAAAAGAGAACACCTTTCCGCAGTTTTCCTCGCCTTTTTTCCTTCAACGCCTCTTTTAATCGACACAGCAATTTGGAATAGTATTCAACATTTATTGTTAGCCCTTCGAGAGATAGCCAGTCAGTAAAACGCCTTTTGATTCCAAAAAAAAAAAAAAAAAAAAAAAAACCGTTGCGATGACATGACCTTTCCAGCAGACCTTTGAGTCTTGAATTTCTTTGGCCGTGGAGAACCCGAGTGCCGACACTGCAGGGGCTGTTGTTTCGTCTCTGGATCGTAGTGATGTAACCACGTTTCATCAACAGTGTCAAGTCCCTGCAAAAAAATATCACCAGATCGTCCAAATGCTGAAAAACCTATTTGGAAATATCCACTCGTTTTAGTTTCTCATTGTCGTCCAAACATTTGGGCACTCACTTCGCTGACATCTTATGCATATGCAAGTGCTCATGAATAATAAACCCAACACGATCCCTGGATATCTCCAAGCTATTGGTTAAGCCGAGAATCGCCGATCTGACAAATTCAAGTCATGAACACGATCAACAATTTCTGGTGTTGGCCTCCCAGATCTTGCTGCAATTTCTGCTGGTGGCCTCCCAGATCTTGCTGCATCTTCGGTCTCAAAATCTCCACGCTGAAATTTGGCACACCATTTCTTCACAGTGGAATATGAAGGGCCCTTGACACTTTAATGTTTGCGTCGTACATTCATAGATTTCCTTTGCAGTTTACTTCCGCAGGAACAGAAATTTCAGGGCAGCCCGGAGTTCTACATTTGAAAATTCAGCACTTTGCATTGACATGATTCAGTTCAGGAAGTCAAACATCTGCCAAAAAAAATAATAACAATAAGAGAGAGAGAGATAGAGAGAGAGAGAGAGAGAGAGAGAGAGAGAGAGAGAGAGAGATACAAATATAAACGAACATTCTTTCGAGCTGCAGTGACAAAATAAGGCTACAACTACAGCAAGTGGGTTAGGCCGAGAACTTTTCCCCTTCGCATTTCAGAAAAATTCATTTCGGGTTTTTACCGAATTTATTATACACTCTATTGACAAAAGTCACCGGACACCTAGAAGAGAAACGCAACATAGCATTTATTGACGTACATTAGTACGATGTCGGTCCACCTTTGGAGTCAATGCATGCACTGACCCTTAGAGACATGCTTTAAACAAGGTTTTGGAACACAGCGATAGGTATGCGCTTCCATTCAGTACATAATGCTGCCACTAACTGTTGCTTAGCCTTGGTTCCAAACTTCTTATTTGGCACTCTAATTCATCTCATAGGTGTTCTATGGAATTAAGATCAGGCCTCTGTACTGGCCAGTCCACACACGATGCGGAATTATCGTCAAACCACGCCGTAACAGTCCTTGCTTTATGGCTCGGATCATTATCCTGCTGGTACCAACAAGGCTCGGTTCCATAGGAAAGCCACATACACGCAGTTTTTCTGCTCCGTACATTTCGTCTTGCTTGTGCTCTCTTCGGTGTTCTGAGTATCTATTTTGTGTGTGTGAGTTCCGTGAAGGTTCCACGATTCTGCTCGTATCCTGCCAAGTTGGTGAGTGATCATTTTGTTAAGTTATCTTCGTTTTATTGTCTTGGCCGAGTCGGCCAAGACGTGAATTCTGCTTCGCCATTGCCGATGGCTACATCGGGCGAGGTCGACGTTCCAGCTCTTGCTCCTGATAACGATTTTCCTCTTCTTCCACCATCCACCAATGGCGGGCATGCTCCAACAAGCCCCTCCTCTCCTAAGCGTAGTTCAGCTACCCTATCAGCTAATCCTACTTCTACTTCTACGTCACTGAGTGGTAACCCGCAACCTTCCCAGCAGGTGACAGAAGAGGCGATGGAAGTTTCACTTTCGTCAGTGGTCTCCACGTCGTCACACTGCCCAGCCACTCCTTATGCAGCCGTCCTTTCGAAGAAATCTTCTCCACCTTCTGCGTCGGCTTCTATCAAAGGCCCTTATCAGATGAAGTGTGATGCTAACTCCAACTTCTTCGTCGATCTTCCAGCAACTTCGCCAGCTGGCCAACACTTCCTTAGTAAAGTTGACCTCGGCGTTGCCTTTCCTGCTTTTGCCAATACTTAGCTCACTGCGTACAGCGCAGCATTTCGTTTACTCTTCTCGAAGTCAGCCGCCACACACGTAGGCCGGAAAGATGGCAAAGTAACCGCATATTTCTCTGATCCCAAATTTGCACTTCAAGTTATAAATGATGGACTTTCTATTGGTGAACGCTATATTAATGCTGATCCTATCTCCCACATGCCTACTGTTCTGAGTTTTTCCCCAGTCCCGCCAGAAATTTCTGACGAACTTTTACTGTCCATTCCGCAAAACTTTGGACGTGTTTTTGTCACAATCACTACCTTCTCCTCTTTCCCAGCCCTGCCGGAAGATCGTTATCTTCTTGGCCTACGGCGAAATGTGAGAGTGGTTTTTCCGTCTGATGAAGCGAAACTACGAGTTCCACCCAAGTTCAGTAGTCGTTGTGATACGCACATCCGTGATATCAATATTACTGTCGGCAGTATGTGTTCTATCTGTAAAGGTTATGGACACCCTCGTGCCTTATGTCCACATCGCACTTCTACTACAACTTCGACAGCCCAAACACCGTCTGCTTCAGCGGTACCCTCAACGACTTCAGCACAAGCCAAAAGCAAAAGTAGCACTACAGCCGTTGGTTAATGCGCTACTTCAGACAAAAGTAGCACTACAGCCGTTGGTCAACGCGTGATTTCATACAAAAGTAAAAGTAGCACTACAGCCGTTTTTTCAACGCGTGACTCCGCAACGACCTGCAGAATCCAGATCTGTGTTTCCTTCTCCGTCACATCTTCCATCAGACACACTTTCGCTTGTTAGTTCACTCCCCTCACCCCTCACTTGGGGGATGCTCAAGTACAATCGTTTGTTTCTCCTGGTTGGTCCACTGCGTCTAGCCATTTCAAAGTATCTGACAATCCTGATGCTACATCCCCCCTCGGGGTAGAGGAAAGCGTCGAAGGACCTACAGTGCTCGTGCCAAGAAAACGCAAACAACGACTGACCGCTCTGACCGTAGCGATCACTCAGTCGGCTACACTGCATCAGATGCTTCTGTTGAAC
The DNA here is from genome assembly GCA_039090855.1 of Macrothele yani. NCBI lineage: Eukaryota > Metazoa > Arthropoda > Arachnida > Araneae > Macrothelidae > Macrothele > Macrothele yani. The sequence continues at coordinate 84,660,333 of CM077003.1, read as the reverse complement.
TTGATACTGACACCGATACTGGTTCTGCAGACCCAGTTCTCTCACATGAATTTCTTCAAGTTCTAAAAACTTTTTCTCTTCCTCAAATTCCAGTCACTGGAGATGTATATAATTTCCTTTCAGGTCCCCGTCAAAACAAACAGTCGAAAAACTTTTTATCTTCGTATACTGCAATTCTACCTGATGTTCTTCTACAATTGCAAATCCTCCGTCCTCATCTTCAATCGGTGCCTCGTGAGACCTTTGGTGATCCGCGCTGGATAACGAAATTCGTTCGTCGTTTAGACCTCCTTTGCATAGCAGCCGATGACACAATCCATCCACCATCTGACATATCCGTTCAAGATAGTGAACTTGAATTGTAGGATGCCATGTGTTGTATCTTTTGCAACAGGCTTCTGTCGCGATTGCGCCTCGCATGTGCGTCTGCCTCAACTGACTCTCAGAAACGTCGTTTTTTCCGGGTTTGGTCACCAAGTCGAACCTGGTTTACTGATCCCTCAGTACATGTACAACTCCTTCTTTGAGAACTGTTCTCCATTACTTTGTCATTTGTAATTTTACTTGTATCCCTTGCACCTTGTAAAGTTCTTACCTGTGACATTCGCCACAAAGGTTTTACCATTGTACTCTATTTATTCATGTTATCTATAATGAATTAGTTTTTACTGGTTTGTTGTGTGGTAATTAATTATGAATAAAGTCTTATGCTGGTTATTAATAGTAACACTTAATGAAAGAGACCTAACGGCCAGACAGAGGTCTGACAGTACTATGAACTGAGAAAAACGTACTTAAAAATCTTTTATTAGGAAACTCCTGGTATCATCCAACACACACACTGCTAGTCACACTAATCGTATCACAATAATGAAGAAGAACCTAATCACATAGAACGAAGCTCTCGGCACAAAATAACGTAGCTCTTTTCACATCGAACAAAACCTCTCCACATATAACAAAAAGCTCTCTCACGTAACACAAAAGCTCTCCTCGCACATAAACAAAAACTCTCTCAGGTATCGTTGAACGCGCCTATTTATACTGCCTACCACCACGTCATGACTTACACTCGTTGCCACATATCATTCAGCGGGAGAAATAACATCTCGTTAAGTAAGAAGATAATTTACATAGGAAAATAAAATAACAAGAGATAGTAAAATCAAAAGGAAACTGAATCTAGAGTATACGTTACATATCATATTGTCTTTTACACTTTCTTTTTGACATCAACCATTCTATTACCGCACATGTTGTACATATTATTAATATTTCTTGCTCATTTGATAATAGCCTCTCATAAGCACCTACCCAGTGCATCACTACATTGTACATAGTATTATAACTATACCTTTATCTTTGTTACACATTTCAACTGGAATTCTTCATATTGAATCTTCACTGTGTATCTCTCGTGCACTACTCAAGCACATTGTTGTCGGTCACTTCTGTAGCTCAACTTATATCTGTGAAGATACTCATCTACTATGTTTCTATTGCCATTGTATATAGTATATCAGCATCTGTACATTTGTCATCTTCACTGTACATATGTCGTCAATTATGTTTCTGTTGGCACTGTAAATACAGGCCCTTTGCACCCTCCTCTCAGGTTTTCTCAATAAGCAATTTTGAAAGCCACAGAGTTGGTAGGGCATAATTGACCAGAATATCAAGGTAGACGTGCTGGTTAACAGGTTTGTCCACCATAGCCAATGGGCCGGGACCACACCACGAAAAACACCCCCACACGAGTGCACTGCCAGCTATAAACTTGGCCGTAGAAACAGTATACTCTGGTAAATAGCGTTTCCCCGGGTGCCGCCATACCCACACACGACTATCAGATCAGACTGATGGATCGTGTATCTGGATTCATCAGTCCATAGGACCCGTTTCCATTGATCTACGGTATACGATAAATGTTCTTTATACGATGCTAAGCGATGAGTAGCATTCCGAGTGGAGATGAAGGGCTTAGGATTGCAGGAACATCACTTATGCGTTGTTTTACGGCTGCAATGTTGATATGATCTTTCTTCGACTTTCATGCAATGTGAATATTTAGGCCACTTTTCGCTTAGAAACCGTAAATTGCTTAAAAACTTTCTTGAAACCTTTTCTTTTCCGTTTTCAAAACCACATTTCAGGGAAAAGAACAAAACAAAAAGACTAACAAACTTTTGTAGCAATGAGTTGCGAGAAACATTTCCTACTCAACTTATTTGTTTCGACAGAGGACGAATAGTGGCTTATCGCGACAGCGGTTTATCGTACAGAGACATCGGCTCCCGTGTGGGACGACATCCAGCCACGTGAGGCGAGTATGGATTCGGTGGGGGCAGGAGGGACGGACCGACTGACGTGAGCGATTGCCGCAGCCGCGGCACACCACCGACCGAGAGGACCGGCGTGTTGTGCGGCAGGCATTGACGGCTCGCACCGCCCCATCACGAGCGTTAGCGCAGGAATTAGGGTGTGTTGCGCAACAACCTGTGTCAGCACGTACCATTCGACGTCGTCTGCTGGAGCAGGGACTTGTCGCACGGCGCTCATTGCTCCGATTATCATTGACGTTACACCACCGGCGAGTGCGGCGGCAGTGGGCCGTTGAACGCCGCACCTGGACTACGGAATGGTAAGACATTGTCTTCTCCGACGAATCCCGCTACTGCCTGCAACACCACGATGGTCGGATCCGCGTGTGGCGGCACCGCGGCGAGAGACTGTATGACGCCTGCATTAAGCATCGCCATACCGGTCCGTCGCCTGGAATTATGGTTTGGGGCGCAATTGGATATGACACCCGCACCCCTCTGGTACGCATCGCCGGTACACTCAACAGCCACCGCTACATCTCCGACGTTTGGAGCCTGTAGTCCTTCCTTACCAGTAGGACCTGCCAGCGGCCACGTTTCAACAGGACAATGCGCGCCCGCACGTGGCACGCATCGTGCAACAATTCTTCACGGCCCACCAGATGTCACTGCTGCCGTGGCCCGCCTGTTCTCTCGTTATGTCGCCCATGGAACACGTCTGGTCGGTGATCGGCAACCAAATGGTCCGGCAAGCACCACCCGCGGCTACGCCTGATGAACTGTGGCAACGTGTGGAAGCAGCCTGGCCCGACATACCCCAAGCCCACATCCAAAGCCTCTTTGGTTCGATGCCGTGGCGTGTAGCGGCCGTTATTGCCAACCATGGGGGAAACACGAACTATTGATATCTGCGTGCTCCGCAAGTCGCACGGGCCTGTAAGCTCAATCGTTTCATCTTTGTATCTATTGTTATGTGTCTAGTAAATCTAGCTTTGCTATCTCGTGTCCTTCTTGGTATTGCATTTTGGGTCGCCAGCAGTGTAGAAAATTTATCAATGACTGAAAAGTACTGTGTAGTGTTTAAATTACTTCGAAACTGAAGATTAAATGATTAACTAAGTAATTAAATGCCAAGGAACTATACACCAACTGTACTTAAATAGTGTAACAATACCAGTGATCCAGAATCGTGTTTTATTGAATAATTACGTTCGCATCTCTTCGTTTATTGTCAAGTCAACTCACCGCGTTCAAATTGTTGAAACGTTCTATTATCCAGTTTGCAGTTTGCTGTCTACCATCCTTGAGAAAGCCATCTGGTTGATGTGCGAAAGCTTGGAAACCTTGATTTTATATACGCCAATAAATTCGGATAACTAGTATAGATGACTTTCAAGTACAGATTTTAGACGTGGACCAGGAACATCAAACAAAGGTCATCGCCCATTCCACGTTTATAAGTGAGTCACGGAAAAATTCTCATTGGCCGTCACCTGGTGGAAGCATATATGGTGCAGTGGAAGCATACCCGGTGCGTAACTGGAAGACCCTGGGTTCGATTCCCGATGGCGGCCAATGAGAATTTTTCCGTGACTCACTTATAAACGTGAAAAGAGCGACGCCCTTTGTTACATGATTTTCTGATGAGATATTGCTATGCTTATGTAAAACGTGATGAAGTAATGTTCCGCGATAGTTTAGTAAAACACATTGTTGAGTAACAGTAAAAATTAACTACTGTTGCGTCACTTTATGGGACAGCATTCAAAATTCAGATTTCAATACTCTCATTTGCATGAAGTTATCAATTAACAAACAGGAATTGTACACCAACTATACTAAAAAAGTATAACTATACTAGTGATCCGAATTTCTTGGCTTAGAATAGAAATCAAAGTTTCCAAGCTTTCGCACATTAACCAGATGGCTTTTTCAAATAAGGTAGACAGCAAACTGCAAACTGAAGAACACTTCAACATTTCGAACGCGGTGACTTGAGTAGACAATAAATGAATAGATGCGAATATAATTATTCATTTACAGCAACGAGGCATCATGTTGGTTGGGCACGCGGTAACATGGGAGAAAACGCAGCATTATTTGACAAACTGGTTCCAAACTCGTGACAATTGTAGAGACCGACGCTATCATTGCAAGCCTCACTGTTAGTAATGCTCTCTAAGGATTCGCGAATGGCACTAGATTTAGGCTTGGAGTAGGAAGCTAATTTCTTTATATCATTATACATGGGATCAGTGAACTTGAACTTGATTTCTCCGGAAAAGGAAGTTTTTACTTTTCCGTCCCTTGTGTCTCTTTTATGTTCGTTGAGACTAATTCTAAACGAACGCTTGGTCATTCCTATATAATATCACTTGAACCGTCTGCATATTGTAGTGTGATGGCTATATATAAGGAATATGGACAAGACCTTTCTTCTCAACGAGGCAGGTGTTTATGCAATCCTACTACAATATCACGGTGACGTACCAATCACAGAGGTGACGCACATGTCAAGACGGAAAGTTCCAGTGAAAAAATTCGTCGGAGTAGCTTAGTTGGGAAAGCATTCGGCTCCAGAGCAAAAGAATGTGGATTCGGTTTTTGCTACCGGCAAATTTGTGTTGCGCTATAGGATACGCGTTCACCAGTGAAATCTTTAAATACCAGAAGCAAAGTGTGAAAGATATTGAATTTTATTGGTGCTGACTATCACAGAAATTAAGAGGGTTGTACCGAAAGTAATGCAAAAGTGAGCATAACTTTTTTATTAACAGACAAAGGTCGTTCAAATTGCACATGTTGGTAGAGTAACTCTTCCTCTATAGTAACCCTTCTTCTTCATTGCAGGTAAATAAGGGATTCCAAGCAGAACCAACGTGCCGTCATTGAGTTCTTGATGAAGGAAGAGTTCAGGCTGTCCGACATCCACAGAAGGCTACAGAATATTTATGGAGATGACACCATTGACAAGAGCAATGTGAAGAGATGGATGAAGAAGTTTAAAAAGGAGAAACCAGCATTGAGGGAGACCATCACCTGCGACCACTGACACGAATCGTCAGCCAGTGGACGAATTGATTCGCGCGGGGAGACGAGTCACAATCCGTGAGCTTGTTGCACAACTGGACTTTGGTCACAATGCCATACAGAGACAGTGGAAGACTCAGGGTATCGCGAAGTGTGAGCAAAGTGGGTACCTCAGCAGTTGACACCCGATTTGAAGGAGAGAAGGGTGGACTTCTGCTCTGATTTACTGGAATCGTTTGAAGCCAATGACATTTTTCCGATCTCGTGACAAGGGATGAAACGTGGGTGTATCTTTACGATCCGGAAACGAAGAATCAATCCATGGAATGACGTCACACCTCTTCACCAAAGCCTGTTCAAGAGCCAGCGATCCGCACAGAAAGTCATGATGACTCTTATTTTGGGGTGACAGGGGTGTTATTCTCCTTTATTTTCTGGGACGTGGCCGTACCGTGACCAGCGAGCGATACACTGAGACACTCAAGAAGTTTAGAGAGGCCATAAGGAGGAAGAGACCGAACAAGAATCTGAAAAGGATCCACATTCACCATGACAATGCGATATCACACACACATCATTGGCAACAACTCAGGCGATCAGAAAATTAGGCTGGCCGGTGGTCCCCTATTCACCGTACAGCCCAGATCTGGCGCCCTCCGACTTCCACCATTTCGGCGCAATGAAGGACAGTCTCCAGGGACAACGATTTGGTGACACAGACGAGGTGAAAGTGCCTGTGAAGAATTGTGTACAACAGTCCACACCTGAATTTTTTCAAAGAGGATTCAAGAGTTGGGTTTAACGACGGCGCAAATCCACCGCTCGTGATGGAAACTATGTTGAGTAGTACCTTTGTACATTGAAAGAGTTACTATACCAACATGTGCAATTTGAACGACATCTCTCAGTTAATAAAAAAGTTATGCTCACTTTTGCATTACTTTCGGTGCAATCCTCGTATATATGACTCTCATTGTCATTGAATATCATGTAATACCTACACGGCACACTTTGGCGTTTGTGGCGCCCGGTGAGATGACGTCCCCACCAAGCTTTGTGTGTGCGAATGTGTGTGTTTGTGGCAATGATCAGGCTGCCGGTAGGTATTATGTGTCTTGCAAAGGAGGAACACGCGCTACCGGTGTAGTTTTATTATCAAAATCAGAGTAATCCCAATAGTGCATTATGCCAGTATTGACACATCAAGGGATTACATAGAAGACCCCTAACACCCGGGGCGTTGAGGAGGAGGAGGATGTGTAAGTTTAAAGACACTGGAGAATTGGTTATAGCTTCAGGAAGGGGACGTCCGCCAGTTTCCGAAAATGCCGCTGATGAAGTTCTAGTTGACAGTGCAAACAGGACAAGCTGGAAGCATTCTCAAACAGCACTGCCAGAGCGGTGGCCTTCCGTGGTCAGCAGTCCTCTAAGCACTGCGATCTATGGTGGGATGGCATCCGTATATGATACGTGTGATGTAAGAACTGCAACCGGGCGACAAGAGAAATGATCGGAATTATATCTCCTAATCCTGGCCCCGTTGACAGCATCTGATCTTGGGATATCATGAGGTCACACGAGGCACATTTCATTATTACTGGGACTGTGAACTCCCAGAAGTATCGAACACGGGGAACTGCACTACCAGCTACTATTCACCAAATATCTCTATAGACTCTATATGTGACGGTACGGTGTGGCTTCGTATAAGATTTCATTTTTGGACCATTTTTCTTCGAAAGCATCACAACCCAGTACCCACCCAGTGAGGTGTACTATAACCAGTGAACGGTACTGCGTTCTTCTGCGACAACGTGTTATTGCCGCTTTGCAGAAACGGCAATGCTTAGATACTATCGTGTTCATGCGAGACGGTGCTCATCCACACGTCGGTCGCCAGGTGAAAAAATATCTCAGTCAAACATTCGGCAATGGACGCATTATTTCTGGAAGGCTCCAGCCCACTCATCTGATTTTAGTCCTTGTGGTTTCTGGCTTTGGAGACACCTGAGAGACAATGTTTATGGGGACGTCATACACTCTCTCTCTCTCTCTCTCTCTCTCTCTCTCTCTCTCTCTCTCTCTCTCTCTCTCTCTCTCTCTCTCTCAGATCTGAAAACGAGTATCAGCGTGAAGTTATCAACACCGACCGCGACATGCTGCGAGCAAGCAGTGCCACATACTGTTCTTCATTTGTAGAATGTCATCTCTTGTGATGGCTGGCATGTTAAGCAGATTTAGTCCTGAAATATTTGTGCTGGCAACAACCATAAAATTCACGCATATCTGTGTTCTTTTCTTCCGTTTGCAACGTCGGTGTTCCCTTAGCGGGGTAATTTTGATCTAATATTCATTCCCGCTAAATTGTTTTTTTCATGCCCATTCAATGAGCCACCTACTAAGTTTCGTCGCGATATCACCCTTTTTTGCTTTTCTAGGCACCTGAGAATAGGGATACCTATGTTATAACCACCTGGTATACTCTATTATTTCCATACGAAAAAAGAAAAGTATAAAAAAGTTCATCTCGGCGCCTGGTACATCTGCTCCGATGGTACCGCCGTAAAGCCGGCACTGGTAACACGTATGGTAAGAACGAGTTCGTGTGGCGTACTTGGAATTTAAATTTAACCCTTTCACTACCATTACGCCCAAAACGCCCGTACTTACAAACGAACCTGAACTGGAGAAAAGTTTTTACCGGAAGAAACTGAATAAACAACAAGAAGAAAGGGTTTGGCAGACTAGGGACTCCACACAGTAACTTTTTGCGGGGTAGCAACTCAGAAACCATTTCACTTAACAGTGTATTCCCTTCCTGTACAACATTCGAAGAAAGGGGCGAGAGCCAAAATAAACGATGGCGTATTTTTAATTTCACACCTCGTAACAACGAGAATATAAAGAACCTTGTGTTGTTGTATTCCTTTTATTCGTTATCTCCCTCATAGAGAACACTGCAATTTCTGCGCATGCTTTTTTCGTCCGGCGGGTCTCTATCACAACAGGGGCGAAAATACAATATATTCTGTTCTTCGGCACTCAACCTCTGTATTCGGAATTTAAACTGCGCCTAAAACTAACACTTCGCTGAAACAGTTTTACCTATTTCGATTTAATTGCATTGTTGTTCAACATACACTTTTGAACTGTACTTGGAACGGAGACAAACACAGGGATTTTCAAAGTAGTATTACTATACTCAGTGGCGTAACTAGCACAACGTTCGCCCCCCCCCCTCCCCGCAAGATTTACTTCAGCATCCCTAAGCATAGTAATTTTCCCGAGATTTCGAACACAAGGGAGGATGCATTTTTCGCGGGGTGCGTGTCTCGTGGTTGGGGGGGGATTAGGAAGTCAGAGAGTGTCTGCAAAAGTAATGGAGGTACCTAGCGCCCTGTAATTTTAACTTTCTAAGTAATATATTTGACAATACGTGTAATTGCTTTGCCCAAAACTAAAATAAATCACTTGAAGAAATCACCCTCTTGCACAAGGCAGATCTGCGGCTGCTGTGAATTAATGTTGACGCCGGTCGGGCACATAATCCTAGGTAACTGACTGTTTTCCCACATCCTCCACGGGGAATCCCACTGTGCCCTCGCGCTTTTCCTCAGCAGCCCAGAGAGAGGGCGGTTGGAGAGCAATCGTATTACAACACGAAGTCCAAGAGCTGAACACTTTCAATCTGTAGGACATTCAGTGTTTAAAAAGTGAAACTAGGCATTTATTTAGGCAAAGCTAAATATATCTAACGTCAAAATATGAATCTTTGGGTTAATTATTGTGCGTGTTCGAATTTTTTCATAAAAATGTAACTGGCAGCTGCAGAATGCCCCTTCGTTACCTGCGCCCCCGCAGCTGCGGGGGTGGTAGTTACGCCACTGACTATACTAAAGGTCCGAATTTCTTGGTGTAGAACAGAAAATCAGTTTCCAAGCTTTCACACATCAACCAGATGAAAGCAAACTGCAGTTTGCTGTCTACCTTCCTTGAAAAAGCCATCTGGTTGATGTGCAAAAGCTTGGAAATTTTGAGTTCTATTCTACACCAAGAAATTTTGGATTACTAGTATAGATATACAATTTAAATAAAATCACGAATTCACCAGCATTAATAGCAGAAAAATATTTCATCATTGCGTGATTAGAGTTGTATCTGATACGTAACTGTGCTTTACGGGTCTCTCTGGCTCAACCGTAGCACGCGCGTTTGTAATTTAAAACGAACGCGGCAGGTTTGATTCCCACTAGGGACAAACCGAAAGGATTTGAAAAAGACAGAATCCAGGATTTTGCGAAACTTTATGCATAAATACGGAAAAATCTGAAACTGATTATTCTGAAAAAAGGGAATTACTGGCTGCGGAAAATCTGTCAAAATACGGGTTATCAGAAACGGGAACTTTTAAAAATGGAAAGTTCGTTAAAAGGCGGACACCAACTGCATCTTTGGTGCACGTTATTTTCAGGAATTTTCCGTGAATTGCCATCACTCATTTTTTACAGTATGAGGGTTACAGGTACGACTGTCCCTAATTTCGGGCTGCTGGTTCAATAAGGATTATTTCTTTCTCGATTTCCATATGTTCCCTTTAAACATGTCGCTGTCCTGAAGTCTTTTTGCTGTTTTTCTGTGACCTCATGAGCCTAATTTTTTGTTAACGCACTACACGCTTACTGTGTGCACCATGCACATTAAAACGGGCATGAAAAGTACAGTTCCTGCGCATCATCTTTCGTCTCGCGGGCTAAGTTGTTCCCCGGTGATCTCACTCAAAGCTTCCGCATTACATGTGTAAATCTTTTCAACATGAGTTTAAAGTAAGTACAAAACTACGCACAATCATGAGGAAATGTTTCCCTCTTCAACGTGTTTCGGTTTATTTTGTGGTTTACTGGAAATAGTCAATAAAATCTACAACGTCTATGTGGTATTTAAAAGCTTCATTTAACGGCAGGATAATTTTTCTAGAAAAATGAAACTTTTTTATCAGTTATAGGGGCGTATAGCGCACTTTCCCGTTTCAATGGGCGACTGCAGAACTGAATTATCAATGGTATTAATGTCTGGAAGCTCATTTGCAACTAGTTCCGAAGTCGTCACGTCATCTCACGAATGTTCGGCGGTCATTGCAAAAACTGTTACCCTTATAAAGATGTAAGGATCAATTTACTATGTTTAGTAGCTTTCTGCGCAGTAAAAATCTGACGTCGTTCATTCCGAAGACAAAATGTTGCTAAGCAACTGGGCTTTTTCAAATGCTTTAAACCATTTGAAGAGAATGTCCCCTTTCAGTGCTGTTGTGATGAAAGCAAATACACTGTGTGTGCGTGCGTTTGTGTAGATGTTGTTGAATAACCGAATGACCGGCCCTTGTGGAACCAGGATATTGCTTAGTCTGCGCAAAAGAGCCATTTGTTTTGTGACACGTGTTTACTGAGTGCCGTTTATTTTCCCATCCAGGACTTACAAGTCTGCTGTTTATGCCTCTTGTAAACAAAGTCGAGGTCACAAGCTGAAAAGAGAAGCAAAGAAACACAAAAAGAACAGATAAAAAAAGCGGAGAGGAGGGGGGGGGGGGGGCAAAAATAACATCTCGAGAATTTTCCCTTCTCTCCGAAATGCTGAGCTCTTCGAGAACAGGATAAAAACGCATGGTGTGTGTATTTGTTTTAACACCTCATTCTCCCTCACAAAAAAAGAAAAAACTTGGAAAAACAACTTTAAAATGAAACGTATAGTTTTGCTTATTTATTTTTCACTTGTTTAAAAGCTCGAGGGCCTGAAAAACACAGAAATCTTGCGATGCCGTTCATTTTTTTTATGTGTATCAGTAACCCCGATTTATTATTATATTACTTGAGTTATAAAGCACATTCGGAAATAGTCCGAGCTCGGCGATTTAAAATGCTTACAAATTTGCTTATTAATTAATTATAAGCTAATTTTCCGTGCTTTTCAAGGATATGCATACTATTTATACTATCAGATCACACTATCAGATCATTGATAATTAATTCTATCAGATCATTGGTAGTTTTTTATGGAGAAAATTTCCGTTGTGCCTGTAAGTTTCAACGAACAGAAAATTTCCCCCTCCTCCCTCTACTTAAATGTTAGTTACCAAGGGCGTACTGATCAGAGATGGAAACGGGTCAAACGGGTCGTGTCAAGGTGTTACTGACCCAATTTCGATCCGGTTTTATTTCCGTTTTATTTTTGAAGAGCAAAAACATATGTTTTTTTCAAAGAAAAATGAGGACTGGAATTTTGTGCTCGATACTGGTGTCTGCGAAATTATTTGTCATGCAATATGAAGGGAAAGGTGTCCTCAGAAAGCAAAGTGTCTAAGGGGCAATGATGAAAACAACATCCACATTTTGGAAACTTTCAACTCATCATAAATTTGTGAGCATATAGGGGACAGGTCGTGTAGAAGAATGGAACGGATAGGAGCCAAAAACGGAGTGAGTCTTCTTGGAGATATTGGAGGGAAAAACTAGGAAGGATTTTGCTCGGAGACAAGGCACTACAAACGCTTTAGCATGGAATTGAGGTAGAGAGACTTTAGCGGGAATTACCTAGAGGAAGTCGCCCGAGATACCTATCAATCCGCTGGAACTATTTACTATTCAATCAGACCAACTATTATTCCAATATTTCCCCGATCTGACGAATAAAGATATGTGCAAAAGGAAACATCTATCATTACGTTCAGTTTGTCTAACTACTTATTTATTTGCTTTCCTGCTCCAATGACAGGAACCTGCAACCGATTCTTCTGATGAGTTGGCGTGTACCACGATACATAAAATAAACCAAGCCAAGACTTGATATATTATCAAGAAAACAGCAAAAACTGAAATTAAACATACAACAAGTTGCGTCATTCAAAACATTTGACAGTATCGCCATCAAAATTAGATGGAAACAGACTTAACATTACTGCGCAGGGACTTTTTGACATTCGCAGATGTGTTTGAAAACACGGTGTAAAACAGTTAGGTTATGTTTTGCAAATGAAGGATGACACTTTCAATACTTCCCCTAAGTAAGTGAGTAAAATATACGTTCCTATAATACATTTGTTTGATTTCCATATAACCTAAGATACCCACTGCGGAAAGACTTTTTGAACGCCCTGTATATATATTATAGTTCAAAACAGATTTGTCTGTGTCGGGTCCGGGTCCAAAATTTTTGACCCGTTTCCAACTGTGGTACCAATATCTCCCGCAACCTTCGATAGATCGGAGACTCAGGGCTAAGAAGTAGGGTGGGTAAAAAAAAACCGAAATTCTCTGATCGAAACGTCCTAGTGCAGAAAATTTGCGAGTGAGCACCAATAGGAAGTGTGTGAAATATTTTTCGAATCGGTTAATATCTTTGGCTCTGACTAGAGGTTCAAAGTTTTGAAATTTCACTAAAAACATAAAATTTTCGAGTGTCCATCGAAAATACCAGAATTACTCGGATCGAAATGCTCTACTCCGGAAAATGTTTTAATACCCATCAACAACAAATGTATAAAATATAATTCCAATCAGTTAATTTATTCAGCTATGACCAAAGGCTCGAAGTTTCGACATTTTACATAAAAAACGCGAAATATATGCGATTGTTCATCGATTAAAACTCGTCTCCGACGTATCATCATAGTCTCATAATTATTCAGTTTTATGAAGTTTTGAAGTTGATTTGTTTAAGTCGGATTTGTGATCAAACTGTAGCATGATCTTTCTAGACAGTAAGGCCCCGCACGGGGATAACTGGTTTTCCAGTTATTTGGGGAGCGGCGCCGCCACGGCCCGAGCTGACCTTGTGACGGATCATTTTGTCATTTCGTCTTGAACGATTACATCACCGAAGGGACAGCTGTTCAAAAAAAAAAAAAAAAAAAAAGTTATAATAATTATAATAGTAAATTAATAAATTTATGTATAAACCTAATTAACTAACTAGTCTTCACAACTTTCATCATTCTCCTTTCTAACTTTTATTTTTATTTTTAAAAATCTTGAACTGATAGTTATGTGTCTGGCGCTCTTTGGCCATGCCTGGCCCTTGCGCCACAAAAATCAATTAACTAACTAATTAACTAGACAGTAAGGTATCGGATTGTATGTATTCAATAAGAAGGCCTCTAATTCCGGCAATTTTGTGCGGCAATTTTGTGCTGGAGACTTGAAGGCGGGTTTGAATGAAGTATTAAAAAGAAAAGTAAATATTGTGCTTTTTCAATAAAACAGTGCAATACCCAGAAATTATTTTCGCCGTTTTTGTTTTAAAACTGAATGACCGGCTGCAATCAGGCTTAAATATCGAACCCGAACTGGAATAAGACCGCCCCGCTAAACCAGCATGCCCACATAAAGCCTTTAGTGAGATAAGCCGCCTGGTGCTTTACACAAAAGTTTAACATTAGGGTAATAATTACAGCATATAGACATTCTTAAATTAGCTATTATCCTACAGAATGGTTATAGCCAGTCCTAAAGACAACCACACCACCCATGCGTAATTCGAGACACGAACTGAACCCCACCCGAACGACAAGTAAAACACTTATGCCTACTAGGCCACAGGGACGGCCTGAATGGGAAGAAACCTAGTCCAGGACGGCCGTCCCGATAGCCCACTGGTCAAAAACCACCGGCCACTTGACCGCCGGGACGGCCTGAACTACTCCATGAATAACCTGGTATTAGTTCGGAATATACACATGCATTACTAAAGATCGTGTTGCCAAGTCCTTTGTCACTATCTTACAGTTAACTAAAACAGGGAAGTTCACAATAGTCATTGAGGCCACATCAGCATCGAATGAGAGAAACGTTACGGGACGATTCTCAGCAGCTACAATTACTGTTCGGTATGGGCGTTCTTATACTGTATTATGTTGATGCATAATTTAATGGCGTTTTATTTCACGAGTGTTTCCCAGGTCAGTAGTCACGATGCAGATAGTCAGTTGTATATCAAAATGTAGCCGGTAATATCGTGCATTTAAATTATATTGCGTTGTGTGATTGTGGCTAATGTTTTTTTGGTTTCCAGGTCCGGAAGTATGGTGTGTCAAGAAGAGAGGAATGAACATTTACGACAGCTCTTCTTCTACGAGTTTAACAAGGGATTCACAGCCGCCGAGGCTACTCAACAAATTTGTGCTGTGTATGGGGAGGATGCTATTGCTCCGAGGACAGCCCGCAAATGGTTTGAGCGGTTCCGAGTTTGTAATTTTGACCTCAACGCCTCTCCAAGCTCAGGTCGTTCATCTCACTTTGATGAGGACCGTTTGAACGATCTCATCCACTTGGATCCGCGTCAAACCACTCACAAATTGACCACTGAGATAGACTGTGATCAGGCCACAGTGGTGCCACTGTGGCCTGGGACGTTTGGGAAATGTCCAGAAATTGGAGTTCTGGGTGCCTTATACTCTTACAGGACAACAAGAATCAGAGTGTTGCCGCATATGGTTCCTTGCTCTCCGTTAACGCGAATGTTCTCAGCAACACAAACCCTTTCTGTCACGTATTGTTACTGGAGATGAAACGTGGTGCCTGTACGGGAATTTCAGTCATCGGAGGGAATGGTTAAGCCCAAACAAGATGCCCACACCACGTCCAAAACATAACCTTCATCCTGCGAAGATCATGTTGTGGATCTGGTGGGTCATGGAAGACATTATTCACAGGGAAATACTGCCAACGAATCGAACCATCAACGGCGCACTCTATTGTGAGAAACTCCGCCATGTGGAGGGAGCAATTCAGCAGGAACGGTCACATCGGCACCGTGGTGTCTTTCTTCAACATGATAACGCACGCCCTCACGCTGCAAACATGACCAAAATGGCCATTCAGGACATGAAATGGGAGATACTTCCACATCCGGTCTACTCCCCAGATGTCGCCCCTTCAGACTGTCACCTGTTGCGATCTCTGTCGAATGCATTCCGAGGCAGAACGTTCAACAATGATGCTCATCTCCAGAATTTACTAGATGATTTCTTCGCAGCAAAAGACCATCGTTAACAGGAGGGGTACATAGTTGATTGATTCCGTTTTCCTTTCCGATGACATGCATTCCTCCTGTAGTGCGGTGAAAGAAACGGCATGAACTTATACATCAACCCAATATCTAAGAATTGCATTGCACCAGTAGTCAACAATCATTCAGCTATACCTAAGGTCACAGCACGAAAGGAAAATAATGAAGCAGACCCAGACAGTATATTTCCTTCAGTGCAAGAAGAACGCCAAAAGGGTAAGAGAAACGAATCTAAGACGATAGGGAATATAACTAGGAAGAAGGTTGTTGGATCTCCAGAAGAGGCGAAAGCACGCGACTGTGATTAAGAATCAGAAAGCACAGGGAATTACAACGGAAGGACGAAAACTAGGAAACAGATAATGAGATCAGTAAAAGATTAATTAAATATTTAGATACTTTAGACAATACCTGATTGTCTAATTATAAGGCTTAACTGAAAAAAAAACCACAAAAGATAACTATAAGTGTGTCTATAACCTTTTTGGTACCATATTTTTCTTTATCGACTAAAGAGTTACTAATAAACTGAATCAAAGGCGGGAGAGATAAAACTCGCAAACAGTCGGACTGGAAAGCGATGCAATCTAATGGACGTTAAGTGTGGGATGATAGTGAGCGCTTGGAGGAGTGGTGCGAGTATCTTCAAAACTGCAGCACTTTTGTGGAAAATCAAACAGCAAGAGCAGTAACACTATACAAATAATAGTTGACGGAACTAATTTGTGGTTGTTAACAGCTAGTAGACGTTTATGGTAAACGGATGATGTCCAGATTTGTGAGGACCAACATACGCGCAAACATGAGTCAAATAAAAAATAATTTGAGCCAGGGACAAAGACAAACAATCCTCTTTCGTATCAGTACTGCCACTACTGCAAGCTGCATTCGGTGTGTTTAGCGTGGTACTAAAAGTCAGAACTCCGGAACAGCTGGGAATCTCACCGCCCTCTTCAGATTCTGTATTTTACAGCCGTAAATGGCATTAAGCATACAGTTCAGGTTCACTACCAGACAATCTTTGATGGAAGTAAGGGTTAGAAAAATGCATGAAGCCCTTCTGATGAGTGCTACCCCCATTTACTAATTTTTTCCTACGCAATTAATGAGGGTAAAATGTCGTTCCCGTCTGGGATAAGAAATGACACCTACTTCTGCAATACCCTATTTGCAGTATCATACCAAAATAAATATATTTAAAAGTTAGGTGGTTAAACTGGAATTAAAATGGCAATAACTTCGCAAAGGTCTTCTTCTGGTCCGCTGAAAAACTAATCCGTTCTTAAAATCAATTGCACAACAGTTAGTGATTATTAGTTATCAATTAACTACAAGGGTATATGATACAAAAAGAAAGCATACAATTTAGTGGGAAATGAAATGTCAGAAGCAACTCCCGGTGCCCAATGTTAGTTTTTTTTTAATTGTAATTGTATATGAGTGTGCCCCGAACGCAGAACTGCCTAGTTACGCCTCTGTATATGTATAAACACTATGCGTGTGTATTATGTAGGTATATGCATACACCATGCACGTTTACTATATACACTGCTGGCCACCCACAATGCAACACCAAGAAGGAAGCATCCGACTGGCCTGAAATTTGCAGCATGCGTCGCCCGCGACAGGACATGCAAACGATTAGCATTGCAGGGCATATGCAAATCATGTGCGCTCGGCACGCCACCGAGAAGCACTATAAGAAGGGTGCACAGAAGGCGGGTGTAAGTAATGGAAGTGTGTTGTGTTGCCAGACCTGTGCTTGGGAAGCTTCCTGATGCCTCGTCGCAGAATAAGGCAGTCATTCCAGCACGTTTTGGAGTCCGACAGAAGACAAATAGTGGCTTATCGCGAAAGCAGTTTATTGTACCAAGACATCGGCGACCGTGTGGAACGACATCCAGCCACAGTGAGGCGAGTATGGATTCGGTGGGTGCAGAAGGGACGGACGGACCTACGTGAGTGATTGCCGCAGCCGCGGCACACCACCGAATGAGAGGACCGGCATGTTTTGCGGCGGGCATTGACGGCTTGCACCGCCACATCACGAACGTTAGCGCAGGAATTAGGGTATGTTGAGCAACAACCTGTGAGCACGTAACGTTCGACGCCGTCTGCAGGAACGGGGACTTGTCGCACGGCGCCCATTGCTCCGATTGCCATGGACGTCACACCACCGGCGAGTGCGGTGGTAGTGGGCCGTTGAACGCCGCACCTGAACTATGGAATGGTACGACATTGTCTTCTCCGACGAATCCCGCTTCTGCCTGCAACACCACGATGGTCGGATCCGCGTCTGGCGGCACCGCGGCGAAAGACTGTATGACACCTGTATTATTCATCGCCATACCGGTCCGTCGCTTGGCGTTATGGTTTGGGGCGCAATTAGATATGACACCCGCACCCCTCTGGTACGCATTGGCGGTACACTTAACAGCCACCGCTACATCTCCGACGTTTTGGAGCCTGTAGTCCTCCCTTACCTGCAGGACCTGCCAGCTGCCACGTTTCAACAGGACAATGCGCGCCCGCACGTGGCACGCGTCGTGCGACAATTTTTTACGGCCCACCAGGTGTCACTGCTTCCGTGGCCCGCCTGTTCTTTCGATATGTCGCCCATGGAACACGTCGGGTCGCTGATCGGCGACAGAGTGGTCCGGCAAGCACCACCCGCGGCTACGCCTGATGAAGTGTGGCAACGTGTGGAAGCAGCCCGGACCGACATACACCAAGCCCACAACCAAAGACCTTTTCGTTCGATGCCGCGCCGTGTAGCGGCCGTTATTGTCAGCCACGGGGGCCACACGAACTATTGATGTCTGCGTGTTCCGCAAGTCGCACGGGCCTGTAATTTCAATCGTTTCATCTTTGTATATGTTTTTATGTGTCCAGTAAATCTGGCTTTGCTATCTCGTGTCCTTCTTGGTGTTGCATTTTGGGTGGCCAGCAGTGTATATACACTAATTTGCGTATACTATACTTTATATGCACACACTATGTACATACACTATATATTATACAGTATGTGCGTATACTATATACACACACAGCATATACATATAGTATACATATAGCCCCCCCGCCCCCAACAGGAATTTCTAGGTGCTTCACTGAGTAGTTTCCATCCATTTTGCATGACCATGATTCCCCCGGTTGGTGTAGGTAGTGTAATGGCGTGGGTTATGTTTTCATGGGAGACTTTAGGTCCCTTGTTTACTTACTATTGTTGCTGTTGCAACACTACACTACCGCTGTCTGCACAGAACGAGACAAAACTTTTGTTTGATTCATGTTGCATGGCAACGAATCTCCAGGTTGGCGGATACTTTGTAATAGCGTGGGCCATGTTTACAGCGGAGAATTTAAGCTCCATGTTTACTTACTCTTCCAACACCAGAAGAGTTGTCCCTTAACCGCTGCTGTCTGCAGTAAACAAGGAAACACTTTTCCAGTCGGCTGACGTATCCCTGGAGCGGAACATAATTGATTGGAAAAGAGGCATGGGGTCTGATGAATCGAAGAAGTGTCACGTGGTCCGATGAATCGGAGAAGTGTCACGTGGTCTGATGAATCGGAGAAGTGTCACGTGGTCTGATGAATCGGAGAAGTGTCACGTGGTCTGATGAATCGGAGAAGTGTCACGTGGTCTGATGAATCGCATTTTCAATTCCACCATGCTGATGGGTGTGTGAGAATATGAGTAAAACAGCATGAAAGCATAAATTCAATTAACACGGTCACCACCTTACGGGTTGGAGGAGGCAATGTAGTGATTGTTGATGAGCATGAAGTTCAAGATTTCTACATAAAATTACTAACAATTTTAGCAAACGAAGCACCTAATTTATTTGCAACAAAAAATGTTCAGTATGTTGTCGTGAGTTATTATATGAGTCCGAATCTCAAACTGCATACGATATGCGCAAAACAATTTTGAAAAAGATCAGTGATGGGTATGGTCATGAGGGGCACTCAAGTTACGCTGTCGAATTTTTACTTTCCTCTTTTATTCTTTTTTCTGGAAGCAGGTGTTTATCGAACATCTAAGGTTAGTACGAGGAAGAATCACTCTTTACTATTTTCAGGAAAATGAAGAGAACTGGTGTCTTGAGAACAGGCATAATCTTAGGCATTTTCTTGAATTCGATCCATCATGATAGGAGGAAGTCCGCGACCCATGAAGAACGTGAAATAGGAATCGTTCAAGATCTCCTTTTAAGACAGTGTTAATAAATCTTCATAACTAAGGTTTTGGGCGCTAAGATTTTAATCCAAATCTTCTTTCGTATCAGTACAGGAAAACCCGCACATAAGAAAACAAAGTGTTCATTGAAATGTTTTTTTAACTCAAAGTTCATAAATTAAATTTATTTTTTCTTAAAATACAGTTAAATTCAACTTGAAATATTTAATCCGTATTGAATGGTGTAAAAATTTATTAAACATACAACGACTAAGTGCCGAGCTTTCACACTCCGGCTTTCTCAAGGCCAGTGAACACAAGAATATTTAAGGAACAACGATAATTTGAAATTTTGGAGCGCGTATCTATTACATGTCTAGGTGATATTGCGTCACGAGACACCACCTTCCGCGTGACGCAATATCACCTAGACACGTAATAGATACGCGCTCCAAAATTTCAAATTATCGTTGTTCTTTAAATATTCTTGTGTTCACTGGCCTTGAGAAAGCCGGAGTGTGAAAGCTCGGCACTTAGTCGTTGTATGTTTAATAAATTTTTACACCATTCAATACGGATTAAATATTTCAAGTTGTATAATACTAAGGTGTAAGTTCCATTATTGTAACAGTTAAATTCGTTTATGTGTTTTTGACAGAAATTAACTTTATACAAGTATAGCAAAAATGCATAGTTGGAAAAGAAATGTTATTTTCTAAAAAATGTTTGCTGTTAAAATACATAACTAGAAAAGAATCAAATTTATTTTAAAAAGAATATCTTTAATACATGCATACATTAGGTACTACTGCAAGAATTGAGCGCTGGACTGTCAGATCCAATAAGGCTAGTGTTCCCTACTTTCTCGAAAAACAGAACCGGGGATTGCAGGACTAAAAGTTTTAGTTACACAGAAGACGTTTTTTTCATTTCGTCGTTCACACTTGTAGCAGGAAAACTTTCAGTAAAGGTCTTTGCAGATTGCAGAGCTTCTTTTGGAATTTATGTCATTATCTTCTAGTGACTTTGAATCCAGCGAAGCGAACACAGCGAAGCGAATGTAATCAGTCGTCGGCGTACGGACACTTCCGAAGACCCTGAAGAAGCTGCAATGCCTGGACATGGAAGACGTGTACGATTTCAGCAGTTCTCGGACTTTGAGCGAGGTCGTCATCTAGCCGGACTCCGTGAGGCCGGGTGGTCGTATCGTCGTATTGCGGAGCGAATTGGACGGGAAGTATCGGTGGTGGTACGATGGTGGCGTAGATGGTCCAAGGAACATTCCCACACGAGAAGACGTGGAACCGGGAGTCACAAACGGACTGATGAGCGCACCGAGCGACGCATAAGAAGAGCGGCGTTGTCAAGCAGAACATCCACTGCGACGCAAATCCGAGCTGCCGTTGCACCTGAGGTGGCTGTGCGAACAATCCGCAACCGTCTACTGGATGCAGGACTACGTGCACGTGTGCCTCTGGCATGTGCACCTCTGACTCCAGTCCACTGTCAGGAACGGCTGCAGTGGTGTCGCCAACGTGTACACTATAGAGAACGCAATGGCGACCTGTCTTGTTCAGCGATGAAAGCAGATTCTGCTTGGGAGCCTCCGATGGCCGTATGTGTGTTCGCAGACGCACAGGGGAGCGTCTCCACCCTTCTTGCATCCGCCAGCGACACACAGGGCCTACACATGGTCTCCTGGTGTGGGTAGCGATCAGCTATCACTCCCGTACACAACTAGTGTTTGTACCGGGTACGCTAAACAGCACTTCCTACATCAACGACATCATTCAGCCTGTCATTGTGCCATTTGTAATGTCGGTCCATCGTGGTGTTTTCCAGCAAGATAACGCACGCCCACACACGGTACGTGCAACGCAACATGCACTTCAGGGTGTGAGACAACTTCCATGGCCTGCACGTTCACCGGATTTGTCCCCCATTGAGCACGTGTGGGATTTTATGGGACAACGACTTATCCGGTCTCCACGGCCAGCCACGACCATCCCCGATTTACGCGTCCAGGTTGAGGATGCTTGGAACTCAATACCCCAAACTTACATCCAACCATCTGTACGACAGACTCCATACCAGAATTGCACAGTGTGACGCAATTCATGGCGGTTCAACCTCGTACTAACCATGTTACATGGAAATGTTATTTTTCAGTTTACCAGCAAATACAGCTGTATTTTGCCACAAGGTTTTGATAACGTTATCCTCTGTGTTCCGTTATTATGCTGTATAAATTTCGTTGGTATCAGATGTCTCCTTCTTGGTGTTCTTTTTTCACTTTTCGCCGGTGTATTTCCGCTGTCTTCATAATCTACCACTTCTCTGAGTTCAATGTGTATTTCCATTAGCCTATCATTTTTCAGCTCAAGTGAATCCACTCACTTAACTCTTCTACATCTGAGGCGTCCATTTTTAAGTCCAACCTTAATTAAATTTCTACAACATCTTGAATGACGCATTATTAACGCCATTCAATACGCACAGAACCGGGAATTGCTAGACTAAAAATTTTTGTCAGCGCATCGTAAAATATTTGTGAACTTCGTTTATTGTAAAATATTCGTAAGAGCTGGATTTTGTGATTAGTAAATGGAATGGAAGTCGCAATTTATGTTCATAAATGCAATTCGTTCGTTTCTCGGAAGTTTGTAAGTAGGGGTTTGCTATATATCACGCTTCAGAAAAAATGCTCAATGTATTAATTTTAGCAGACCTGAATCGCTCACTTACTTGCTATGAAAATCTACACGTTGTAAGACCATCCCTAATTTTCAACTTCAGGCAAATAAACAAAGGCGTTTCTTTGAAAAAATAGTAGCAAATAGCATTGCTATTATGAGGAACATATTTACTTTTTTGCTGGCCCGTGAATTTTCAGTTAGTGTTGATAAAAAAAGAATCCATGCAAAACTTTCCTCGGTTGCATTCTAAATCTTCAATGAGAAGCACTTCATGAAAATAGAATATAACTATACGCATTGTCTGAAGGTTTATTACAGAGCTAAAGTAATAGAATTCATATCAAATGCAGTTATCTAGAACCACGCATATTACTTCGATAAATTGAGTGAACGAATAGTACGCATTATCTCAACGGTTAAAATCTTCCATACACTTATTTTCTGAATCAGTCACCCCAGGATATCATTAACAAAGGTAACAAAAGACTTAGAAAAGTAATAAAGACAAAACTGTTATTATTATTACTCAGCAATGGAGGTAATACATCTCCTACCATTTAGAATATTTTAAACATCCTGGTCGGATACTAAGCTTGAACGAAAACATTCCAACCGACTCTCTTTTCGTCTTTACTTTTCGTAAGCCTATAACTGATTTGACTTTGCTGACCTCCGGGCATAAAACAAAGAAGAAATCAAAAAGAAGAAAAACATAAACGAAATGGCTGCGGTTGGTGAATAAACAATGGCCGTCGACAACACTGTAGAATGACCAAGCACTCCTTGGGTACACAAAGCAGGCACAGTGATGCGCATACAATCAACCTGCAGTGTGTTTACACTCGAACACAAAAATCCAGTCCACTGGCAAAACCGAAAGAAAACGAACATGACGTTCCTCTTTTTCTTACATATATATTTTTTTCTTCTCTCCATTGCTATGGGGCTGAAAAATGCTACGAAAATTGCACTGTTCGAATCCACAACCGAAACCTTTCTTCCCGCCCTTCGAATGTCGCTGAAGACCCCTTACGCAGCATATATCCCCGGGAGGCAGGAAGAACACGCAATACGTTACGTTCCCTCCTAGCTAGCAGAAAGCAGCCCAGGAACACTCCTCTTGGAGGGAAAAAGGAATGTAGGCGTAGTACGGGGTTTTAAGGTCAATTCATTGCTTAGCTAAGCAGGATGTTTACATAAGTTGCGGCCAGGCAACAAACAGTTGTTGATCTAAGGACTGGGCCTCCCAAACAGCTGTTGACTTAACTGCTATCCCTCCCTGTCCTGTCGATACGAGGAAGAAGAAGCTCTGGGTCAGGACAAGAGGGATACTGACTGGAAGTAAGAAGAGCCAAGAGTCAGATGGCTGTCGACAACGAAATGATAAAAAAATGTCCGGAGGAAACTTCAGATCTATCGACTCCTATATTTCCTCAAGAGGGTTTATATACTTGTAGATGCACCGAAATCTTATAAAAGGGTATTCATATTTTATCTGCGAATTCTCCACAAAATACGCGAGCGGGGCTCAGTGAGGAAAGCACTAAGGAATATGCTAATTGAAATCCCCGTCAAAGTTCGCTATGGTACTTTGTGTGAAATGTTGGTAAACTGGATTCGCACCATGCAAACGGAAAATACGAAATTTTAGGACGACTAAACACATTTATTTAAAATTATCACACTTCCGTACATTTGAATGTATAACTTGCTGGAGTCAAAGATGCGGAACTGAGAAAATAAATACAGCAGTACTAAATAGGAATAACGATTATTCCTTTTTACGCTTTCCAACCGTCGGTTGAAGAAGCGTATATGCTCCAGCTTTGTCCGTCTGTCTGTTCGCACGATAACTCAAGTAAAAATGGTTCGATTTCGATGAAATTCTGGTATTTGGTAGAGGACCACCTGGGGAAGAACTCTATTGTAAATCGGTGAAATGGAGTCAAAAGTTAGGACATAGGAGTGGGATCCATTCCATTGTCTTTATGCGTCATAACTTCCGTAAAACGGGTTCGATTCCGAGGAAATTTTAGTATGTGGTATTCGACTACCTGGGGACGAACCCTATTGAAAATTGGCGAAATGGGGTTAAAGGTCATGACATAGGAGCGGATCCATTCGATTGCCCTTATGCGTCATAAGTTGCGTAAAAATGGTTCGATTTCGATGACATTTTAGTATGTGGTAGGGTACCACTTGAGGACAAACCCTATTGAAAATGGCCGAAATGGGGTCAAAGGTCAGGACATTGCAGCAGGATCCATTCCATTGCCCTTATGCATAATAACTTACGTAAAAATGCTTCGATTGCGACAAAACTTTATCATGTTGTTCCAAAAATACACTGTTCCGGTTCTGTTGAATATCATCGAAATGGAGTCAAAGGTTAGGACACAGGGGCGAAATTTATTCAATAGCCATTATTCTCATAACTTGACTAAAAGTGATTCTACTGCGACAAAAATTTAGTATGTTGTTCCGTACGTATACTGAAACAATTCTGTTTAATATCATCGAAACGGGGTCAGAGGGCAGGACACAAGAGCGAGATATATTCCACAGCCATTATCCTCATAACTTGATTAATTATTTCTGGTATATTGAAAAGCGTATCATAAGCAATGCATTGCATGATTCTACTAACTTGTTTAATTAAATTCTAAACAGCAGCGATGATAATTCGCTTAGAAATGTCGATGTTACAGGGAACGTAAACAGAATCGGCAGCTACTCAATATCTACACTAAACCTAAACGAAATAATAGAAAGTGTATTTACCTCACTCTCTCTCTCTCTCTCTCTTCCTGGCCAAATTGAAGTGACGACAATTAGCTATCTATTAGGTCACACAAAAGTTTCCAGCCCTCCACAAAGTGGTTTGCAAAAGAGAAACTGTTACATATTTGTCAGAATTTCGTGCTGCGGGAGTAAGGTGGCAACACTGGGTTCAACGACACGTGCTGTTGGGCAGCCCACACGTACCGCCAGTTGAGCTGGGATATTGTGACCGATAAGGTTCATATTCGTTGCCGTCTATTGTTCATTTTTAATCTCCGAAAAACCGTTTCAGAAACCGAGAGTGGATTTTTTTCAGTATACGGCAAGAGAACTGTAGGCGCAAGGACGTGTCTTAAGTGGTTTGTGAAGTTCAGAAGTGCTGACTGCAGTGGGGAGGACAAGCTGCGTACCGGACGGGCGAAGAAGATGCAGAACGCAAATTTTCAAAATATTCTGGACGAAAATGCCACCCAGGTGGCCACATAACTAATAATACAGTTAGGTGCGAATCAGTTGACTGTCGTTTGATGGTTGCATGTCATGAGAAAGATTTAAAAAGTGGGAAAGTGCGTCTCATAGGAACGAACGCAGGAAACTTTAGTATAGATCTACAACATTTACATGTATGCATTGTTACGAGGATTTCCTATTTTACAATTAGTTCGTTTCCAGACATAGAGTACGGAATATTCAGCAATAGGTCTCGACATCTTTAAGATGTTATCTGACAGGACGACAATAAAAAATAGTAGGTGTTAGTACGTGGACTAAGTGCTTTTATTGTTCTATTGGCTTACACAGCGAATAGTAGTACATTGTGATCTGAACGCGCATCGAGGGAACAAAATGAGTTTATTGCTTTTGGAACCGAAGAAGCTTCCTTTCAAGCTAGGAGTCATGAGAGAGAAATTCCGGAGAACAAAGAGATCACTCCAGAGAAGCAGAAGTTGGGGAGAGAAGTTTTGATCGAGGGAGAGAAAAGACATGGGTGTCTGGACGGCCGGTGTGAAAGAATGGAAAGTTACGTAAAATTGGAGTTGATAACAAAGAGCGAGGGATTAAGAAACGGAACAAGTAACGAGAGGGGCAAAAGTTTTAAGAGATGAAGAACAAAACAATTTCAAGACAGACCAATAACGAGAATTATATAGTAATAAAGAACGGATTCCGTACCACAACTGTTTATAACCCTTTTTCGTGATTTGCTTTATTCATAACATTCACAACGAGCTGCAATTAGGCTTAAATAACGAATCCTAATACGGCTTCGCTATTAAGCCTAATTGCAGCTCGTCCCTTAAAAGACCCTTTACAATACAATGGATATATATTGTAAAGAGTCATCAGCAAAGACCCTTTACAATATAATAGATTTACAACGGGAAATGACAGCAAATGATTACCTATACTTCTTCACTAAAACGAAAAGAGGGTTAGGCGACTAAGGATCTGCCCTTCTACATGAACGATAACGAGTAAATTTCTCCGTCGTTTTTGGTCCACGCCGGGAATCGAACCCGAGTCCACTTATTCCGGAACAAGTCGCTCTACCAACTGAGCTACGCAGACGTTCGTTTTCGCTGCTATCTGCCTTTATGTCGTGTGCGTCCTTAGAGTCAGGCACGTCACCCCCCCCCCCCCCCGAAAGAGGGCCGGGGCATGGCCCACGGGTCAGCCGTGACCATGAATCGTTGCAGGCAGCCATCCGCTGAAGAACGTGCACTTGAGAACTCCCAGTCAATCTGGTGTGTGGAATGCAACGTCACACACATTTATTTTTCGAAGCGCTGAAGAAGGGATTCCCTTATTTTTCTTGTCTCCTGGTGAGGAAAGAAAATCACACCATTGCGAGATCTTTAACGCCCGGGTCATCCAGAAAGTTCGGGTGCCATTATAACGAAGTAAATTTCTCCGTCACTTTTGGTCCACGCCGGGAATCGAACCCGAGTCCACTTATTCCGGAACAAGTCGCTCTACCAACTGAGCTACGCAGACGTTCGTTCTCGCTGCTATCTGCCTTTATGTCGTGTGCGTCCTGCGCGGCAGGCACGTCTTATAACCTTAAACGATATTGATTAGGATTCACAGGCTATGCATCCAATGGAACTGGGCTGTTATGGCGAAAGTAGCAAAGGGTGGTGGATGTTGTGTTCGTTCTTGCGACACCGGTTGTCACCCTTCCTTAAAAAACTGGTTATAAAGTAGATAAGTGACTCTTAGTAAGGCTACATATTTTGCTTTTGAAAATTGTGCTACATCGTGGTTCCTAATACAAACTGCCTAAGCTGAGTAGCCGCTTCATTACGTTCACTTAATTAAAAGCGAGAATACCTCTGTAGTCCCTTCAACGGTGCGAGTTCGTCAACAATGTATCGAAAGTGAGTCACACTAATACTGACTCATGGAGACTTGACCGCTTCCTACAAATGTGTATAAAACGTCCATGTTGACACCGATTTACTAAGTCAATCTCAACGCACAGGATTGAATAGATATGCGTGGCTGGGGAGGCCACTGCACAAAGATGAAGTCACTCTCATGGTTTTTGTGATGTAAAGGAATGTCATTTTAAAAGCATTAACGGATACACTTAATTAAAGGAAAAAATTATCTTGATTTGCAAGGATGTTCAGGCACAGCGCAACATTTAATGTAGCACTACTAGTATCAACGGATCTAATGTATGACACGAAAACACTTCACTCATTAGATCTTCTGCTTGTATAGCTTACTCCCAGTAACATAGGTTCACGGACTGATGCAGTTTTTGCCATGTTCTGCTTCATCCACCAGAGGGACAATTTGAATTGGTGAGAAGCACGATTCTTCATGACAGACAATTTCAAATCATCCACTGTCTGGTGTTTGAGCTCAGAGAAATTACAAATTCTTAGTTTCTGTTGACAGGAATAGAACGCAGTTGCAACACTCGTCTGTGATAAGATATTGTTACAGGGCTTGGTGCTGAGTCCTATTTCAGCGCCCTGCGAGAAGGGTTCGCTGCTGCTTCGCTTGCACAAATTTTTTATATCGGGAGTTTAAACCGTATTTTACCCAACTGGAGCAGATAAATAAAATATAAGTAAAATATCGACTGAAGTTATAATTTTCTCTTGCAGTGAGGAAAGTGTTTATTCAGATGACATGAGAAACGTCTCTAAGCATTGTCCTGATTTTCATCCGTTCTCTAACTTATTAACACCTTGAATCCCCTTCTTTCGTGCGGTCAGTATTCGCCTAATCATCAGCGCTCATGGCTTTTTGCTTATCTCCGTTCACACCGACCAGAGAGAATCTACAACGTCCTTTTCCGGTCACTTCCAACAGAATCCCCTGTAGAAGAATGAAACGTCCTCTTGCTGACAAACACTCCCAAAAAGCGTTTCCTGCAGCCGAGTGAAGTCCACGTTTTAAAAAAACCAAAAAGTCCCCCACTTTCCAAGAAAGCGCGGACACTCCTTAAAATGCCTCTCTCTCTCTCTCTCTCTCACCGCTCACAGATCATTAGCCAGTTCTTCTTCGCACATCCACGAAGCCAGAAATTTAACTTTCCTTCCGTTGCGACGCTGAGAAGCGAAAGCCAGCCCACTGTATCAAAATGGCGGAAAAAGGGCTTACAGTTCACTATCCTAAAATGGTTACTTAACTTCCCTCCTGACAAACATGGATGCCCAGCTTACAATATCGTAAGTTGGTGTGTGTGTGTGTGTGTGTGTGTGTGTGTGTGTGTGTGTGTGTGTGTGTGTGTGTTTCCACGTTTAAAGACCCCATGAACATCTACGGCAATAGAGTCTCCCGTGCCTAAATTTCGGATCATTCCAGGGAACGGAAAGAACAAGAGCCGTAGGACAAATATAACACCTATGACTCTTTCGGGACTCAACACCGACATACCAATTTGTGTGCTATAGGAGCGCTGTGTGCAGTATTAATTAGATAGACCTAGGTCTTTAAACAACAGTTAGCGTTCGATTGACAGTCAGAATGGGCAAAATGAATATTCTGAGCTACTTTGAACATGGCATGATAGTTTAATTCAAACATGTCGGTTCGAGCTTTTCCCACAAGGTCGTCCGGCTGGGCTTTTCACGTAAAACCGTAGCAAAGTTTATCATGAACGATACGGCACGCAAAGAACTTCCAACAGTGGGAGATCCAGTGACCGAAAACATCTTCGGAAGTTTGACGAGAATTATGGAAGCGAAGAAACGGGATACATAACTGAACAGTACGATATCGGTGGGCCGAGGGTCATGTCCGAACGAACCAAGTATCGAACCACATCGCAAATGCGCTACAACAGCTTACGACCATGTTGTAAGCGCAGAACACGAAGCGCGCCTCCAGAGGGCGCGGCGTCATCGATACTGAACCGGTGAAGGCTGGTGAAAGGTCACGCGGACGGACGGACGAACCAAAATTCCTTTCGCATCATGCGGATGACAGGATCCGAATTCGGCGAGAGCAACATGACGCCTTTGAGGCATTCTGCCAGGTGTCAAAAAGTCTTAGCATGCTGTTGTAAGCGGGATTTATACTTCCCGTTCGGGTTCGATATTTAAACCTAATTCCAGCTCGTTGCAGAAACGAAGGAATGGATGAGGAAAATTGCAATTTCAGCGTATTCATTAGGAGCTAAAATTTAATATGTTGGTTGTCCCAGATTACAATTTCAGCGTATTCGTTAGTAGCTAAAAATCGATATGTTGGTTGTCCCGGATTGCAATTCTAGCGTATTCATTAGTAGCTAAAATTCAATATGTTGGCTGTCCCGGAATGGTCTTACTTCTCTATTTCTTAAAACTCCCAGTCCTATAGCTATTTGTTCTGTTTCTTAATTATTCCTGTTTCGTCCTAACGCCTATTCTACGTAACTTTATTTTCTTCCGCAATGGCCTTTCGGAGACACACCCTTCTCTCCCCGGTGTGTCCTCCGAAATATCCTGATCTGTCTTCCCCAGCATTCCCAATTCGTTCTATCCTCGTGACCCCCCTCTGTCCTCATACCCTTGCTATTATTTCCTGTCGTTATTCTGTCGCCGTGAAAAGTAGTAAAATCATTACGTAGTCTGATTGCCTCCTCCGATCAAAAAGTAATGATCCATGCAGAAGAAAATAAAACAATATAAAAACACTTAGCGCATGCACTAACTCTTACTAATTATTACTGCTGTCCTGACAGAAAAAATGTTAAACAAGCCATTGAGGGTTTCGCACGCCGACAGCCGCAACGATGACTGATAAAGAAAGACTCATGGAAGCAAACGGACGGAACATAACTCTGCAAATAACTGAAGACTACGACATTGGTGGGTCGAGGGTCACGTCCGAATGCACCAAGTATCGAACTACGTCGCAAATGGGCTACAACAGCTGACGACCAAGTTGTCAGCACAGAACATGAAGCACGCCTCCAGTTGGAGCGATGCTGAACCGGTGAGGACGGGAGAAAAGTCACGTGGACAAACGAACCTAGATTCCATCTGCTAATTCTTATACCGTCCTTACAGATAAAATCTTAAACAAGCCGTCAAAGCTTTTCCACGCTGACAGCTGGGACTATGATTGACAAGGAACGACCCAAGGAAGCGAACAGACGGGACAAGCTGGACAAATAACTGAAGAGTACAACATTGGTGGGCCGATGGTCATGTCCGAACGGTTACCACTTGGAAACGAATTAATTCCAAAAACCGTAATAACAGGCTGGTCACGGTGTTGTGCGGGTGCGAGGAAAACATTCCTCGACCACATTAGGACCGCGGACGCCATTCAAAGCGTTGGCTTGATTAATTTTAAGTGTTGATGTGGACGCCAACTTATCAGAAGAATCGTTGTTGCTTGCAGGTTGCTATCATTTAAGCAGGGAAGAAAATAAATAAATATTTAAACAAATAGAGAACGTAACAACAGATGATTTCGCTCACACAAGTCTTTATTCTTAAGATTGGGGGAGGGGGATGCTAGTATTATTATATATTCGTGCAGACGTCAATTCAAAGATGATAGGGCGGCCAATCCCCATAACACGATGATGTATCAAGTCCAGCTGGGAAGAAACACACACTCCATTCCGGTTTATTTTTATTATGCCTGTATAAATACAAGTTTAAAGTTAAAATGAATATTAAATGAAAATGGATATTTCGGATGACTCTAAAACAACATATGAAATTCCCGCCAAAATGACCTGCTATTTCACCCAGTGCAAAAGCCTTCCTTCCTGCCTTGTGTCCGAGCAAAGTCCTTCGTCGTTCTTCCCTGAAATCTCCAACCAGACTTCCGTTTATGACTACTAAGTGCAATTCCATTTCACTATCTGTCCCCGAGGAATATGTTCCTGACGTAAGAAGTTTGTTGTTGTTCATTGCTTACTCGGATTGTCCCTAGTTGGCTCTCTTTGAGGGAGAGTGTCCTCCAACAACGGAAGGAAAGGGAATGTCCTTTTGTTCGTGGGAGGTTCCACGGTCCGTGAAAGAAGGATTTTCAGGATCTGTTGAGCGCTTTATTGTAACTTAGGGTGAATTTCCCTAGCTGCCGTTCGCACACAGGATAACCAAAGTTACTATTTAATTATGTTTTAAATATTTCAATATAACAGGACCTCTGACAGCCATCGAAGGATATCTGAACTATACGGCGTATCTGAACATCGTTGCAGACCAAATTCATCCCTTCATGACAGTAGTTTATCCTTATAGCGGCGGGCACGTCCAACAGCATAACGCACCAGCTAACAAGGCTCCTATCATTACCGAATAGTTTCAAGAACATGCCGATAAGTTTTTCTAGCGTTAGTAATCTGCACAACCCCCGGATTTAAAACTCACTGAGCATCTCTGAGTCTAGCCTGAGATACATTGAGTATCACTGAGTCTAGCCTGTTTCACCCCATCCCAGAGAAAATCCATTGAGCATCTCTGGGATGGGGTGGACAGCAGACTGTGCTGCCGTCCAATTTGCAGCAGATACGTGACTCAGACATTCATTCCTCATGCTTCTTAGCATCTGGTATGTTCCATGCCCGATAAATTCGGGTTATTCTGCAGGACAAGGGCGACACAATACGATATTACGTCGAAAGTGGAGCCTCAATGTATTTAGACTTGCATCGGCAAGTCTAAATACATTGAGGCTCATTGAAATAGTTGTTTTCCACCACATGATTGTCATTCACACGTTTTCGTTCTTTTTTTTTTTTTTTATTTTTGTTTGGTGAGTGCTCACCCATTCCCGATACGACGAAGACAGCGTCGTGTAGGGTTGTTGTTTCCGAAAATTTCGTAAGGCCGCATCGTGGTCCATATATCACAAGGCTTTGGAAACGATTTTAAATCATCTTCCTGTGAGGCACGTATAGTGTACCTATCTTCTATGCAGTGCTGTTAATAAAGGAACACTCTACTTGAAGGAAAAAGAAGGTGTTTAACATAAAGTGGCCACTAATTCAGCGTACAGCGTTTCAACGTCTGACAGAAAGTACGAGTGTGGCAGTAAGTTATACGATTTTAACGCACCAGGATCATAGAACGTCGCATGTAAAGCGTCTGAAGTCACCAGCGATATATATGTGAGCACAACTATGAACACCATTAGTGATTAATTTGACACTGCGACGGAAAGGAAGAATAGGTTAAAAAACGGCAGAAAGAATTAAATAACTACACTGCTGGCCACCCAAAATGCAACACCAAGAAGCACACTAGATAGCAACGCCAGATTTACTGGACACATAACAACAGATACAAAGATGAAACGATTGAGCTTACAGGCCCGTGCGACTTGCGGAACACGCAGACATCAGTAGTTCGTGTGGCCCCCATGGCTGGCAATAACGGCCGCTACACGCTGCGGCATCGAACGAAGGAGGCTTTGGACGTGGGCTTGAGGTATGTCTGTCCAGGCTGTTTCCACACGTTGCCACAGTTCATCAGGCGTAGTCGCAGGTGGTGCTTGCCGGGCCACTCGGTTGCCGATCAGCGACCAGACGTGTTCGATGGGCGACATATCGAAAGAGCAGGCGGGCCACAACAGCAGTGACACCTGGTGGGCCGTGAAGAATTGTTGCACGATGCGTGCCACGTGCGGCCGCGCATTGTCCTGTTGAAACGTGGCCGCTGGCAGGTCCTGCAGGTAAGGGAGGACTACAGGCTCCAAAACGTCGGAGATGTAGCGGTGGCTGTTGAGTGTACCGGCGATGCGTACCAGAGAGGTGCGGGTGTCATATCCAATTGCACCCCAAACCAGAACGCCAGGCGACGGACCGGTATGATGATGCATATTGCAGGCGTCATACAGTTTCTCCCGCGGTGCCACCACATGCGGATCCGACCATCGTGGTGTTGCAGGCAGAAGCGGGATTCGTCGCAGAAGACAATGTCATGCCATTCCGTAGTACTGGTGCGGCGTTCAACGGCCCACTGCCGCCGCACTTGCCGGTGGTGTAACGTCAATGGTAATCGGAGCAATGGGCGCCGTGCGACAAGTCCCCGCTCCTGCAGACGACACCAAACGGCACGTGTTGACACAGGTTGTTGCGCAACACACCCTAATTCTTGCGCTAACGTTCGTGATGGGGCGGTGCGAGCCGTCAATGCCCGCTGCACGCCGGTCCGTCCGTACCTCCTGCACCCACCGAATCCATACTCGCCTCACTGTGGCTGGATGTCGTCCCACACGGGCGTCGATGTCTCGGTACGATAAACCGCTGTCGCGATAAGCCACTATTCATCCTCTGTCGAACTCCGAAAAGTGCTGGAATGGCTGCCGTATTCTGCGACGAGGCATCAGGAAGCTTCCCACGCACAGGTCCGGCAGCAAAACACACTTCCACTACTTATACCCAGCCATGTTTGCACCCTTCTTATAGTGCTTCTCGGTGGCATGCCGGGAGCACATGATTTGCATATGCCCTGCAATGCTAATCGTTTGCATGTCCTCTCGCGGGCGACGCATGCTGTGAATTTCAGGCCAATCGGATGCTTCCATCTTGGTGTTGTATTTTGGGTGGCCAGCAGTGTAATTAAGAATCCTTGCAGTTTTAGAATGTTTTAAAAGTAATCGTGGGAAGCTTCGTAAGGATATGATTTTTGAGTTCGATTTGGGAGAGCCAGTAAGTCACCGGACTTACTGGCTCTCCCAAATCGAACTCACGACGATTAGTTCTTCGGTGTACTTCCTGGAGAGGGCAAAACACAGGATTTCGTGTATAGATAGCTACTATAGAAGAAGACTTTTTTAGAGTTTTAAAGCGACTCATTAGGAAGGACTTCCGTTCTCGAGTAAGGGGTTTCCTCAGGGTGATGATTAGGCAGCGGGCATTAGGACGCAGGGAAAAAGGGTGTTTTTTGGACGAGAGGCTGGAAGGCGCATTTTGAAAAATAGTACAGACTACATGAGGAGAACGCGACTTCTGAAGGTGGAATGATGACGTGTGTTAGGGGAGAATGCGACTGACGGAGTAGAGGGAAGACGTGGGGAGGTTTACGGAGCAGGGAGAGATTTGGAGAGGGGAGGTTGTCTCCGCGTACGAGCAGTAACCATGAATGAATAGCGAGGAGTTATAGAACATGAGAGATGGTCTAAGCACAGGTGACCAGGAGTAATAATTAAGTAAGCAAAATCACGAAAAAAAAAAGGATTTTATGAAACGTCAAATCGCTTCTGTTGAATGAACTATTACTACTCTATTGATATTTACAGTGCTCAAGGAACCTTGCAATCTTCTGAATCGAACCGGTTTCAGTAATTTAAGAAAGAGTTAAAATAGCACTTCATATTTGGCACTTCATATCGTCATATGTGGTTGTGCCGTTTCCTGGGGAACGCTGTCAGGCCTACCGCATTGTCCGTACGGTCAACTTTGGAGGGGGATTTGTGACTATGCGGGTCTGTTTCTACCGTGAAGGACTCTGTTCTGTGTTAGTGGTGCTCTCCAGCCTAACAGTCGCCCGGCAAGAAGACATTCCTAATGATTCCGCCCTACTTACTCTGTAGCAGTACTTCAGCTAACATCATTGCCTGTTTCAGCAAGATAGAACTCTATCATGCCCCATTGCAAAATCTGTTCAGGCCTGGTGTGAACAGCAAAACATTCACACACACACACACACACACACAAGTGTTGTATTACGAGTACGAGAGTTTAGGAGATTTACAATATTTTAGAATTAATTATTTTCCAGGAAAGGAATATTTAACGGTAAGTCTTTCTCAGTTAGCATGGCAATGTTCGAAGATGCTGCCTATGGCGACAATGGTAATTATCAAGTGCCGTAAAGAAATGTTTCTAGGCAATCGTTCTTTGCATTGAAGAGCCTGTTCAGAAATCGTTAGGTGCTTTTTTCGTGGTTATATTGGCCTACGCTGAAAACATGTATATTGTGGTCCGAGAAGCGCATCGAGACGGCTAAATTAGCTTATTGCTCAAGAGCCCCTTCGAGCTAGGGGTCGAAAGAAGCTTTGAGGGACACAGTGGTCACGGTAAGAAAAGCAGAAGTCTGAGAGGAGAGATCGCAAGGTGACAGTCTGAGAAGGAAGACTTTTTCGGGTCTCCGGGCAACGACAGCTTTTCTTAGCGTGACCACTGTTTTATTAACTGGTGTAATACACATATATTATATCAGTCATATTGCCGCCCCGGTGGCGCAGTGGTCTAAGCGATGGCCTCTGACCATTCGTCCGTAATCCTGGTGATGCATGGATGTTGTGTTTGTCTTACGGCACTGGCTCTTTCCCTTCCCTCGAACCAGTGACCCTAAATTAGAGACGGGCGACTGCTTATAGCCCATTGAGTTGCTCACGGTGGTCGTTAAACCTCCAATCGAAAAAAAAATCAGTGATATTGAGTATCAGTGATATAATATATGTGTATTACACCAGTTAATAAAACTGTTTTACTTGAGTATGCAAAACTTGAAAGCTTTATGCTAGTGCGGTGGCTAAGCGGTCTGACTCCCTGGTTCCCAACCATTCGTCCAAAAGAGTCCCGTGTTCGAATCCACTGGTTTCCAACCATTCGTCCAAAAGAGTCCCGTGTTCGATCCACTGGTTTCCAATCATTCGTCCAAAAGTGTCCCGTGTTCGAATCCACCGGTTTCCAATCATTCGTCCACAAGAGTCCCGTGTTCGAATCCACTGGTTTCCAACCATTCGTCCAAAAGAGTCCCGTGTTCGAATCTACTGGTTTCCAACCATTTGTTTAAAAGAGTCCCGTGTTCGAATCCACTGGTTTCCAATCATTCGTCCAAAAGAGTCCCGTGTTCGAATCCACTGGTTTCTAATCATTCGTCCAAAAGAGTCCCGTGTTCGAATCCACTGGTTTTCAACCATTCGTCCAAAAGAGTCCCATGTTCGAATCCACTGGTTTCCAATCATTCGTCCAAAAGAGTCCCGTGTTCGAATCCACTGGTTTCCAATCATTCGTCCAAAAGAGTCCCGTGTTCGAATCCACTGGTTTCCAATCATTCGTCTGAAATGATCCGGGTTAGGAATGGGTAGCTCTTCCCTTCCCTGGAGCCAATTCTCCCAAATTTGGAATAGGCGGCTATCTATAACTCATGGTGGTCGTTAAAATCTTAAATAAAAAAAAAAACAGTAAACCTTCAATTGCAAGAAAATTCTATGCATGTGAAAGTCTATATTTTCATAAATTACTTGCCGTAGCACATTTCTAACTTTAACAACATCATTCCAACTTTTTCGGCACCCCCATGGACGCTTCCGGTGCAACTGCCCGTGGAACCATGTATAGGAGTTGAGTAATGCGTTTACGTAATCTAGCGGGAAAATGGTGTAATATTTGAAATTGAAACTTTTTGCAAAATGGTGTTCACTATAAAGGATATAAAAGGAAGCAATGATATGAAATAAAATACACTTTGAATTCGATAGCATCTGCAGGTACCTTCACTAGCTGAGAAGGTATGCGTTGGTAGGAGGAGGATAGGGAGAGTCAAGGTTCATCGTACTCACAGTCGAGGCTTCCCAATAATAATAATAATATAAATCAGACTAACAGGTGCGAAGATACGGTATCCACAAACGGACGAAATGACGTAGTGATAATATAAGCATGTCCTTCTTTTCTTTCTGTTTCGTCTTTTTCAAAAGACGTACTAGATACAGAAATTATATAATATTATATATTTAGATCGTATAAATGTACGATATAAATGAAAAAAATGCGGAAATATTGGTCACTAGATTCTATTTTACTCGACCATTTTTGGAATGCCTTGAAATAAGGATGGAATGGAATAGGCCCGATTATTTGAATTTTCACTATCCTTGCTATCTTTATTATATACAGGAGCGACGAGGCGGAAATAAATAAACTTTAATGGTATTTCATTACGAAAAATTACTATAAAAAGTAAACTATATGTAAAATACCGAAATCATAAGATAAAATTTTTCCCTGACTTCGATAATAATATTTTTAAAAAGCCAATTTTAGAAAGTAGAATAGCTGTTTTTTTATTTAATGGAATAAAAATTGGCTCTGCCACATAAGTTGCACTTTGATGTAAAGGAAGGAAGCCATTTTAGGGTTTTTTGATAGTAATGCCAGCGTAACAAGTTTTAGCGCCCCACAATCTATATATTGTAACAAGTTTTACTTTTCTTTCACAGATACTCGAGTTTGGTCGCGGTTGAATGTTTAAGTGTTCATGTTGAAATTTTTACATCTCAACTACTTAAATTTTGTGGTTTGTGTATCGGATGTACACTGTGGAAGATACGGTACAGTTACCTCCGCTGCGAAAGGTAGTCTCTGTCGTCTAGGGCGAAAAGCAGCAAAATTATTGCTCAGAATCTACTTTTGTTTGCTCAGTACAATTTAGGGATCGTTTAGAAATAGACTTGATCACAGAGCGATTTAGAAATAGATTTGATTCAGAAGTTTTTCAATCAGGAGCTTCTCCCTTTCGGCAGCTGACTTCCCAGCTAGAAAATGTACGTAACTTGAAGAAGGAGATGGGGTGGAAGTAATAGAAGGCTTTTTCGATCATTCACAACACAGAGACAACAAGTTGACAACTAGGGAAATGAGAGTGGGGTGTACGTATCCGTCGTAGAGGGAAAGAGAGAGACGGTGGACAATGGAAGCACGATGCAATGAGTTTCTGTTAAATCATAATAACGTCGTAAATGGGGGCTGAGAGATGAGTGGTGATGAGTGCAGGAATGACGCTTAAAAGAAAAGGTACGAACAGAGTGTTACAGGGATTAATAATGTTTTTGCGTTCTCGAGGAGACGCTGTGACTCTGCTACTCTATCTACCTTAGCTCTGCTACTCTATCTACCTTACGTTGACTTGGAGTATGATTGAAATACTAGTGCTTTCTGTCTATTGTTCTAGTGATGCGAATCTAGCGGAAACATAATCCTGACTTGTAATTAGGTATAATTTATTCCAGCAGCACTTATATTTAGTGTCAGCTGTGGGATGACGGTAATTTTATAGGTTATAATACCTATAAATCCTTTATGTAAGTTACGCCGTAACTTTCATTTTCGAAGCCAAGTTTTATATGAATCTTTATTAGACATACTATACAACATGATTGTTAATTTAATTTCATTTAAATAATTATTAAGAAATCGAACTTCAGCCGGTCCTCAGTCACTTCCGTTCGGTGACTTCACTCGACGATTATATGGCCAATCCGCCCTTGCCTTAAGAACTAGAGCCACGTCAGTGAAATAATTACCGAAAGCTTTAGATTTTTGATTAATCATCCGTTTATTTAAAAGGAAAAATAGGGAACTCAAACGTTTTCGTAATCACACAGTCCACAGACGGCTGAATGGGAACGGTAGCTACAAACACAAGGAGTTCGAAACAAAGTGTTACACTTAGAAGCATGATCTTCACTGCATTTGGTTGTTTAAACATACGACCTGTCTTGAACTTCGACGTGATCCGGGACAAACCTGCCACGACGGAAGAAACGAAATAAATTTTCTTTATCATTTTAACGGCAATGCTAACAAAATCTTTCAACTTCAACCGGATTTATTTTTCTTTTTTTGTGAAGATGACTTTATTGCAAACGTCTGTTGTCTGTTGACAGCAAATTCTTTTACTTCTCTCATTTAAAAATACATTTCTTTCACTTGATACCTTTACATTGTGGAGTAAAATTTAAGTTGTGTTTTTTTAAAAAAACTTCAGCAAAAGAGAAAAACAGAGGCGCGCGCAGACACACACACACACACACACACACACACACACACACACACACACACACACACAGTTATACACTGGCGGAAAGTGAAAAAAGAACACCAAGAAGGAGACGTCTGATACCAACGAAATTTATACAGCATAATAACGGAATACAGAGGATAACGTGATCAAAACATTAGGGCAAAATACAACTGTATTTGCTGGTAGACTGGAAAATAACATTTCCATGTAACATGGTTAGTACGAGGTTGAACCGCCATGAATTGCGTCACACTGTGCAATTCTGGCATGGAGTCTGTCGTACAGATGTTGGATGTAAGTTTGGGGTATTGAGTTCCAAGCATCCTCAACCTGGATGCGTAAATCGAGGAAGGTCGTGGGAGACAGGAGACGTCGTTGTCCCATAAAACCCCACACGTGCTCAATAGGGGACAAATCCGGTGAACGTGCAGGCCATGGAAGTTGCCTCACACCCTGAAGTGCATGTTGCGTTGCATGTGCCGGGTGTGGGCGTGCGTTATCTTGCTGGAAAACACCACGATGAACCGACCTTACAAATGGCACAACAACGGGCTGAATGATGTTGTTGATGTAGGAGGTGCTGTTTAACGTACCCGGTACAAACACTAGTTGTGTACGGGAGTGATAGCTGATCGCTCCTCACACCAGGAGACCAGATGTAGGCCCTGTGTGTCGCTTGCGGATGCAAGAAGGGTAGAGACGCTCCCCTGTGCGTCTGCGAACACGCATACGGCCATTGGAGACTCCCAAGCAAAATCTGCTTTCATCGCTGAACACGACAGATCGCCATTGCGTTCTCCAGTGCAGACGTTGGCGACACCACTGCAACCGTTCCTGACGGTGGGTTGGAGTCAGAGGTACACATGCCAGAGGCACACGTGCACGTAGTCCTGCATCCGGTAGACGGTTGAGGATTGTTCGCACAGTCATCTCAGGTGCAACGGCAGCTCGGATTTGCGTCGCAGTGGATGATCTGCCTGACAACGCCGCTCTTCTTATTCGTCGATCGGTCCTCTCATCAGTCCGTCTGTGACTCCCGGTTCCACGTCTTTTCGTGTGGGAATGTTCCTCGGACCATCTACGCCACCATCGTACAACCACCGATACTTCCCGTCCAATTCGCTCCGCAATATGACGATACGACCACCCTGCATCGCGGAGTCTGACTAGACGACCTCGCTCAAAGTCCGATAACTGCTGAAATCGTACACGTCTTCCATGTTCAGGCATTGCAGCTTCTTCAGGGTCTTCGCACGTATCCGTACGCCAACGACTGATTACATTCACTTCGCTGTACTCCTTAAATACCACCGACGATAATTTGCATATTATGCCGTGCTGTGGTGCAAGCGCTCACCGGTTGGTCCCGAAATTAACATCACTCCTACGTAAACTCGACTCGACGCCATTAACATATGTAAATTTCATGATCGTCCGCCAATTCCTTCTTGGTGTTCCTTTTTCACTTTCCGCCGGTATATATATATGTCATCGTCAATCTACTGCTGGACGAAGGTCTCCCCAAGTTTCTTTCACAACTGTCTGTCTTGAGCAATTTCTTCCATGTTACTTCGGCATGCTTTCGAATTTCATCCGTCCATCTCCCATGTGGCCTTCTTCTGGGTCTTTTCTGTCATTTGGTATCCAATCTAAAACATCGGTTGTTCATCGGTGGTCTGTTCTTCTGGCAACATTACAGCCCATTGCCAGTTCAGGGATTTTAATCTGATCATGATGTCCTCCAATCTTGTCATGTTCCTTACCCACGAGTTCCTCTTTTTACCTTTCCTAATTACACCAAGCATGTATCTCTTTATGCTTCTTTGAGTTGTCTGCATCCCCTAGATGTCATTTTTTAGTTAAAGTCCACGTCTCTGCTCTATATGTAAGAAGTGCAAGCATGCACTGATTAAACTCGTTTAAGACATAATGACATACTGTATTACCAGTAGTGTAGAACTAATTGAAAAAGTACAGGACGCGGGGTTCCTTTACATCTTCAATGCCTTTCCCTTCTTAGTCCATTTGAAATTCCGCCTTTCCCACTTTTACTTTCTTATATTTGTAGCATAAGAAAGAATAGTGATCGTTCGAAATCATACTTTTGGATTTACACGTTTAAAGAACAAGATTTAACCATTTTGGTAAGAAAACACTAAAATGTTGGGGCCCGAATTGGGATCGCTTCGGGGGTAAAAGAACTAAAA
The DNA here is from genome assembly GCA_039090855.1 of Macrothele yani. Taxonomy (NCBI): domain Eukaryota; kingdom Metazoa; phylum Arthropoda; class Arachnida; order Araneae; family Macrothelidae; genus Macrothele; species Macrothele yani. The sequence continues at coordinate 84,618,843 of CM077003.1, read as the reverse complement.
TCAGCCCCATATTATCCACTAAGATATCATTGGAAGCGGAAACTAATTTAGAGTGCAGTGGTGAAAGCCATTTATTTCTGAGAGTCTTAGTTCTCTACATATTTAGAGAGCACGGACAATTTTAGAGTCGGCCTGAAAACAAGCGCTAGAGAAGCTTGGAGATTTATTGGTTCGACGAATTTTTTCCGCCTGTGTGAAACGGGCTTAAAGCTACAAAGAGAAAAACAAGCTCATCTGCTTCCAGCGTAATTAAGGGACACTGGTAACTGGACTGAGACGTAATTAAGGGACACTGGAATTCACTGAGACTCACAACAAAATTCCTTGATGATGACTATATTAATTAAATTCCCAATTATAATAATTTCCCCACTGCAATATCTCCACCTCTGTGTTCTTAACAATAGTATAAAAAGGAGTTTCAAGGGACTCCGCAGTGAAAATGGATTTAGAGATTAACTCTACTTTCAAACAAACAAGGGACGATAATTTCACTAACTGTGCAATTTTTCTATGCATTTTTTATTGGAAAAGAATTATAGGGATTCACATTTTTAAAAGGAAACGAATTATGCTGTACAGGATTTACCGGAATGCTTTCCGGCTAGAAAATAAAAAAGTACCGGAACACCGGTCCGGCCCAACTACACCACTGCCCACGCACGTATAAAAAGACGCATGGCAAACATCACAGACGAGCATGAACAGTGGAATGAGCGATACGGCAGAGCTCAGTGACTTTCAACGCGACACGATCATAGGATCGCATCTTAGCAGTAAATCAGTTTATAGACAAGCACGAACAGTAGAATGGACCATACGGCAGAGCTCAGTGACTTTCAACGTGGCACGATCATAGGATGCCTTCTTAACAACAAGTCAGTTCATAGAAAAGCATGAACAGTGGAATGGGCTATACAGCAGAGCTCAGTGACCTTCAACGTGGCACGATCATAGCATGTCATCTTAGCAGCAAGTCAGTTCATAGACAAGCAGGAACAGTAGAATGGGCGATACAGCAAAGCTCAGTTACTTTCAACGTGGCACGATCGTAGGATGACATCTTAGCAACAAGCCAGTTCATAGACAAGCATGAACAGTGGAATGGGACATACGGCAGAGCTCAGTGACTTTCAACGTGGCACGACCCAGGATGGCATCTTAGCAACAAATCACTTCAGGAAATCTCTTCTCCCTGCTGCAGCTGTACGTTAACTGTAAATAATATTCTTGTGAAGTGGATACTCCTAGGAGTAGGAACAGCAAAATCTCGACTTGTTAGGCTTCGTAAAATGACACAGCGGGATCGTCGACTACCGAAGCGGGTGATGCGACAAAATCGCCTGTCCTCAATTGCAGCACTCACCAAAGAAATCCAAAATGCCTCCAGAAGCAACGCCGGCACCGTAACTGTTCATCGAGAGCTGAATGGAACGGGTTCCCATTGCCGAGAAGCCGCACCCAAGCCTAACATCAGCAAGATCAACGCCAAGCGTTGGTTGGAGTGGTGTAAAGCTTGACTTAAGTCGACTCTGGAGCAGTGGAAATGCGTTATCCTGAGTGATGAATCACACTTCACCATCTAGCAGTTTGACAGATGAATCTGGCTTTCGAGGATGCCATGCTACTTGCCCAGCTGTGTTGTACCAACTGTGAAGTTTAGTGGGGGAAAGCATTGTACCGTCTGGCTTCTTTTTATGGTTTGGGCTGGACTTCTAGTTTCAGTTCCCGGGAGTCTTAACGTTGAGGTCTATAATGACATTCTCGGTAATTCTGTGTTCTCTAAGTTATGGCAAAAGTTTGATGAAAGCCCTTTGTTAACTGTCAGGTTAATGCTCTATTCCACAAAACAATAGTTTGATGAAATGAGTGTGGAAGAACTTGACTGGATTGCACAGAACGCCGATCCCAATCCCACGGAAAACATTTTTAATTAATTTGAACGCCGCCTGCAAGCAAGGCCAAACCGCTAGACATCACTCTTGGGTCAGAATGGAAGGCAATTCCAGCAACGACCTACCAAAATCTAGTAGAAAACCTTCTCAGCAGAACGGAGGCTGTGGCAGCAGTAAAATGTGGTCTAACCCTTTACAAATGACTTTCCTATTACAGGAAGTTTGTGGATAGTCCGGATACTTTTGATCACATAGCGTAGAATTGTAACTGCTCCTTCCACGCACAAAAGTGCTTAAATCCCTCCATCCTCTGTGATCAAAATATTCTAATCAGTCTTCCCTCACATGAAAGTACTCTATTCATCCCTTCGACGCGTTAAATAACTCTACTCTCTCCTTTTCTTTTCTCATAGTCAACAACTGTATTAACTCTGTTCTCATACAAAGGTATTTCTGTCACTCCTTCCTCGTTTAAAAGCGCTAAAATCACTCCTCTTTTTCACGCGAAGTACACTAATCAGTCTTTCCTGGCACACAAACAAAAGTGCTCTAATAACTCCCATCCTCATATAAAGGCACCCTAATTACATTTCCTCTTCACTGTAAATTCACTGGTACTAAGCTTCTGCTAAACTATCCTAATGATTTACCAAAAAGAAGTATTCCAACGGCGAAAAATTTCTGTATACTGATGACATAAAAAAAATTATACGGTAGATCACCTATGTCGTTCTTGTACAGTTATGATGACATTCAGAGCATTGGTGTTCGGAATTTGATTATAACAACACAGTGATTATACTCATGTTTTTTTTATTGTTATTTGTTTGTTTGGGGGTGTTTAACAACCACCAGGAGCAACTCAGTGGGCACTGGTTCCTAATTTGGACTACTGGTTCCGAGAAGGGTGGAGCCAGCACAGTAGTGCATGTGCACCATTCATGCTCCACACAGATTTTGCGCCAAGATTCATTTCAGAAGAATGATAAGAAACCAGCGCTTCGTACCACTCGGTTACTAGGGAGGCGTACATGTGTTAATCAGAAATAATTCTTCCGGATAGTGGGCCATTGTTATAATAATTTAACAAGGGTCAAGTCCTTTAAATTATAAACATAAAACTAATAAAAATGTGGAGATGGAAGGACTGCATAAACAGAGACATAACAAAAAATTTAAAGGGTGAGGATAAAAGTGAACTGAGTTGGGACGCGTGCGGAAAACTTGAACAGCGGATCATTGAATTTTGAGGGTTATACTGCTGGGGTGGTAAGTAGCCAGAGAGCCTGGGCCCGAGCCCCGAATGAAGCATGGATGGTGACCTGCCCCACGGTGACTCCTCCACTACATCACCAGAACGAGGGGTTCTAAATGAGGAATGAACAAGAGCCTTAGAAGCTCACGTTGTGTGTTAAATCCGGAAACAACAAGAATACATTTTTTATCTATTTTAGCAGCGTTTTCTTTTGTAAAGCTATTTTAAAACAAGTTAGTAAAATCATGCAATGCATTGAATATGATACGCTTTCCAACATACCAGAAATTATTACTCAAGTTATGTGGATAATGGCTGTGGAATAAAACTCGCTCCTGTGTCCTGACCTTTGACCCCATTTCGATGATATTCAACTGAACCGGTTCACTATACCTCCAGAACAACATGATAAAGTTTTGTTGCAATAGAAGCAGTTTTACGCAAGTTATTGAGAATTATGGCTGTGGAATAAATCTGGCTTTTGTGCGATGACCTTTGACCCCATTTCGGTGATATTCAACAGAACCGGTTCACTATACTTCCGGAACAACATGATAAAGTTTTGTCGCCATCCAAGCATTTTAGGTAAATTATGATGCACAAGGGCAATATGGAATGGATCCCACTCCACTGTCCTGACCTTTGACCACATTTCGCCCATTTTCAATAGGGTTCGTCCCCAGTGGTTCCCTACCACATACTAAAATTTCATCGAAATCGAACCATATTTACGCATGTTATGACGCATAAAGGAAATGGAATGGATCCCGCTTTTATGTGCTGACCTTTGACCCCTTCCGCCCATTTTCAATAAAGTTCATCCCCAGATGGTTCCTTACCACATACTAAAATTTCGTCGAAATCGAACCATTTTTACGCAAGTTATGACGCATAAGGGCAATGGAATATATCCCGCTCTTATGCCCTGCCTGACCTTTGACCCCATTTTGTCCATTTTCAATAGGGTTCATGCCCAGTGGTTCCCTACCATATACTAAAATTTCATCGAAATCGAACAATTTTTACGCAAATTATGACGCATAAGAGCAACGGAATGGATCCCGCTCCTATGTCCTGACCTTTGACTATGCTTCGCCCATTTTAAATAAGGTTCGGTCCCCCTACACATGCTAAAATGTCATCGAAATCGAACCATTTTCACGTGAGTTATTGTGCGGACGGACGGACGGACGGACAGACGGGCGGAAAAAGCTGGAGCATATACGCTTCTTCAACCTACGGTTGGAAATCGTAAAAAAGATACTGAACTTTTTATTTTTTGATTGGAGGTTTAACGACCACTGTGAGCTACTCAGTGGGCTATGAGCAGTTGCCCGTCCCTATTTTAGAGCCACTGGTTCCAGAGAAGGGAGAGAGCCAGTGCCCTAAAGCAAACACAACACCCATGACTCACCGGGATTCTAACCCGGACTCATCGCGGACGAATAGTCAGAAGCCATCGCTTAGACCACTGAGCCACCGGGACGGCATACTGAATTTCGGATGCGGCATTTCATAGATATACACCAATTTGAATAATCGAAATTTGGGCCGCACGGGTGGCGCAGTGGTTAAAGTGCTGGCTTCTGACCATTCTTCCGAGATGGGTTCCGGTTCGAATTCCGGTGAGGCATGGATGATGTGTTTGTCTTATGGCACTGGCTGTCTTCCTTCCCTGGAACCAGTGGCCCTCAATTAGGGACTGGAAACTGCTGATAGTCCAATGAATTGCTAACGGTGGTTGTTAAACCCCAAAATAAAAAAAAAATTGGAAGCAAAAGTGCAAACGTTTTTTAACCCGAAATTCTCGCGCGCTTAATAAAAGAAATTAAAATCGCAGCCTTTTCCTATCACATGCACATTGCGTGAAGGTTCTTCTTTATTGACCCGAACTTTCGCAGGAGGGGTTTGTAATTTTTAAACCGTTATTCAAAACGACATCCAAGATTTATTTCGACGATTGCACTATTTTTAATGATAAAAATGCGCATATACAAAAAACCACACTGGAAAAATGACAGGTACTGAAGTGGAACCAGTGGCTGTCATTTCGCGGGGACATACTCTTGCGCCCTAACGTCCCAGTGACAACCGTGTTGTCGCACAGACACTAAATGTGTGAGCCAGACATTTCTGGGAGATGTTTTAGTTAATTATAAAGTTTCAGCCCCTACACCCCACGCAGAGCAGTTTTTCTCTGAAGTAGGTAAGGGTGGGTCGGGAGAAAGAGGAGACAGTGTGTGTGTGTGTGTGTTTTTCTTGGCTTTCCACGCTCTCCGAAATCCGCGAGAAATGCTCGGGTTTCGGAGAAAAGTGTGGCAGGTAATTTCGCTTCGTCGATCCGCGTGCGAGCCAATACGTCACATGAGGCAGGCACATTGTTGTACGGCGTGACCATGGCAACGTGGTCAGTACACTGTGAATAACCCAACTCCTAGGGGCTAACTAAACACCCTCGTCTCTATGCCCCGGTTATTGTGGCAGCGAAGGTTATTTATTAATTTGCCCGCCACTGCGGCCGCCGCCGCCAACGGACGATGTTTAGCACTGAAGCTCGTGTATTTATACATCCCTCCTTTTCTAAGCGGTATGAGGGGTTCCTGTCTGAGTAGAAACAGATGAGCGATTATGTTAATGGTCACCTGATGTATAATGCAAAGAGTAAAAGGTTCCGTTCTGTTTTGGGGATGCGTGCCTTTCTGGGTGAAATGCAGAGAGGGACAGGGCGGCTTCAGCCACATGCAGAAAATGTTACGGCAGCGAGTTCTCTCGCCTACATCAGGTACACAGCAAAAAGAACAAGTAAAAAATAAAAAAAAAAATAAAAACGCTTGAGGTAAAACGCCGATACATGACCATAATAAAAGATTAATAATTCGCACACGAAAATGATCTCTCAGATTCTTTTTCTATAATACAGTATACTTAAAACTATTTCCACAACAATCGCAGCAAGTTGCTATACTTTTATTTTGCTGAAAAAATCTATTAATTATGTTCTTACATTTCGTGAAATGAGAGAAGTATACCTAATTCATTTGATTAATAATCATACATTTCGTGAAAATGAGAAGTATACCTAAATCTAAGGATTAATAGTCGTGTAAAGAGACTGTGAAGGTAATATTTTTTACAGTTTCTTTAAAAGAAGTAAACACCTGGAGAAATCCTTTTTAAAAAGTTCAGTTCTATTCTCTGCAGCTTAATGATATCGCACTCAGAATACGTGAGGTAGTTTGGGCCGCGCCAGTGGCGCAGTGATCTAAGCGCTGGCTTCTGATCACTCGTCCTAGACGGGTCTGGTTTCGAACCCCGGTGATGCATGGATCGTGAGTTTGTCCTACGACACTGGCTCTATCCCTGGAATCAGTGGCTCTAAATTAGGGACTGGTGACTGCCTATAGTCCATTGAGTTGTTCACGGTGTTCGTTAAACCCCCACTAAAAAAATGGTGGTTTGGTCATGTTGAAGGAATGAGTGTGAGATGCTTACTAAGTTATTTATTCAGTTCAAGTGCCAGGAAAGAAAGGACGAGCCGCTGATGGCTTAGTGGTTAGCGCGTCAGACTATCAATGCAAGGTCCTCAGGTTCGATCCTGGGCTGATCTTTCAGAGATGGTGTGATTTACTAACAATCGTTGAATATCCGCCGTGCATCGGACGGGCAGGTTAGGTGACGGCCCCCAGGCTGGACCCACTGGTTAAATGGGTATCCTTTCCTATGCCCCCCCTGAAATTCTCTCACCCCTCTGTGTGCAACATCGTACTAGTACGGTGGCGCCATCTACTGTCCTCTAATATCACTACAAACTGTTCTGTCAAAGTCGCTAGACTTGCTCTCATTCCTTCCGTTTCTGTGTCCTGCCCAAAAGGCGATCTCGCTGTAGGTGGCTGGGACCTAAACTCTACTAGTCCTACAAGAAAATGGCAAATACTGTGGCTCTCTGATGGGAAAGAAAGGACCAGGACGACCAAGGAAATCATGATGAGGACCAGATTTATAAATGTGTAACGAGGGTGCGGTATACATGTTGCAAAGTAATAGTTAAGAAAGTTACAGTTTAAAAGTATTTTTAGTACTTGCTTTGCTTAACTTATTATGCAGATAACCTGCACAATGGATTTCCTTGAATTATTTAAGGTAGTCCTTGTATTATTTAACTTAATCACTATTTGAATTTCTCAGCTTGTTACCTATTCTTTTTCCTAATTATTCGCTATTTCGTACTTACTCTACAATTCTACGTCTTTCACTTTACTTCGCCATCTCGGTTCGGAGTCCCGACTAAGTATTTATATATTCCTTCTCAAAGCATCATCCAATCAGAACTGTTTTCTCCCTCTTTGTATATCCAACTCTCTCCCCTCTAGCTCGAAGGAGAGAGAGCGTTAGACGCCTTTTTGGCAAAAAACTAATTTAGCTGTCTATTTTGAGCCTTACGGATTACAATGTACTGTACGTGATTGTAGCATGGCCAATGAAATGATAAAAAGCACTTAACGTTTTCTACAACTGCTGTTCAATTCAGAGAAAGGCTGCCTGGGACCACTGTTTCACAACTTCAAATTACTCTTAAAAATCTCCTAAACCAACGTAACAAATGTCTGCATGAGAAAAAGAAAATAAGCATGAAGAACAAAATACCTCGTTTGAAACGTATAATGGATGTCAGTGCAGCTCGAGCTGTGTTCCGAGATCGCTGTAAATGGAGAAGCTTGATACATCAGCTGTAAGTAAAATCTGGAATCATCAGTTTTAAACTTTAATGTGAAAGATGAACTTTCTTTGAGGAGCGAACAACTGAATCTTAAAGAACAGATTAGTGATATGTATGCATGCATGTACATATCATTAATTAATTTTCCGCAGAATATACGATTTAGCAATATGTTTCCCGAAACGCAATGCATATCCCTGGTAAAGCGAACGCATGCGAGACGTTCAACACAAAAGATTTCCATCGAGATAGTTGACCTAATCAGTAGCGATACCTTCGTAGGATGCCAATGCTTAAACGAAGCAATGGTATGCAACGATCGAGTATTGCTCAATGGTATTGGTATCCCCTTCTTCAGCAGACGCCTTTTTAAAGTAAAAATATTTTGACCCATGAACCAGTCCCAGAGTGGGAAACGGCTCAATAATTTTGAACCCGGGTGCCACATAATTGGAGCCGACCCGGACAAATCTGCTTTGAATTTTGGAACTATAAATTCAAAACTCAATCTATAACTACACGCAAATATACATATATACAGTCGAGTCACATTATTGTGACCAGCTCCTACTTTTGACGTCAACAGCGAGTAGCCAATGAAAGGACGCGCGTGTCGTGAGCTGGCTTGGAGGGTATATAAGGTGTACTGTAGGCATTTTGAAAACATATCACTCGTTGCTGTCATGGATAAAAGGAGCGATTTATCAGATTTCCAACCAGGGATGATTATCGGCTTTCGGGCTAAGGGTGGTAGTATTTCGGATACAGCGCAGTTTGTGAACTGTTCGCGTGCTGCTGTGGTTAAAGTGTATCGTGATTGGTGAAATGGCACAATTGCGAATAAGCGACGTGGAAACTGCGGACCTCTTCACGCCATTGATGTAAGGGGCGAACGTCGGCTTCGAAGGTGCGTGAGGGTCGAGTGACACGCTACAGTGGAGCAACTCACTGGCCGAATGAACCAGAGGGCTACCGGAAGTGTGGCCAAAACGACAATTCCCCAAACCCTGCTGCGTATGGGGCACCAATGCAGACGGATGGTCACTGCACCTACGAAGGTGAATCGGCAGAAAAGGCTTACATTTGCACGGCAGTATCGGAATTGGACCTCCTATGATTGGCAAAGGATTGCCTTGTCCAATGAGTCACGTTTTCTGCTTCATCGAACGGATAGACGTTGGTGTATAAGTCGAGAAACTTCGGAGAACAAACTCTGTTCAACCATTGCTGGAAGAACATTAGCTGGTGGGGGTTATGGTCTGGGGAATGTTTTCGTGGCATTCTGTGGGTCTACCCATACCTGTGGCCGGCACTATGAACCGAATTCGGTATGAATCCATCCTTGCTGGCCACGTACACCCATACATGCTGATTGTCTTCCCTGTGGCGGATGGGATCTTCCAGAACGACAATGCGACGTGGCACACAGCTAGAAATGTCTGTGAGTGGTTGGAACAGCACTTCGAAGTACTTCCTTGGACACCTAATTCCCCAGACTTAAACCCAATTAAGCATCTGTGGGACCACCTCGATCGTATTGTTCGCTCTATGGATACTCCACCATGCACCCTCCAGCAGCTGTCAGATGCACTGCAGTCAGCATGGCTCCACATACCTGTGAATACCTTTCAGCACCTTATTGAGTCACTCCCAGCCCGTCTAGCTGCTGTCCGCGCTGCACACGGCGGTTACTCTGGGTATTAGCTGCTGGTCACAATAATGTAACTCGACCGTGTATAAATATGTATATATACATATAGACACACACGGGTTTAAACGTTTCTTCGCAGTCAGCGTGTGTCGTAGGTTATATAGAAATCATACAAATGTATAACAGGAATGTATAGTTTACTCACTTATTTGCGAAAGTCAAAAAGTCCCTCCGCCAAGTTGTTAACGCAGTTCCACTTAAGTTTGACGGTGCTACAGTTAAAAATTTGAATTAAGTAACTTGTTGTATATGTAATTACAGTTTTTGCTGTTTTCTTGCTAACATATCAAGCTTGAGAATATGTTTCATAGCAACACCAACCTTCACCAGCTTTTAATGAGTTGCAAGTTTCCAAAATGTAGATGTTGATTTCATCATCGCCCTTCAGAAGAAAGGAACACTCATGAAATCAACATTCACATCTTGGGAACTTTCAACTCATCACAAGCTTGTGAAAATTGGTGTAGCTGTGAAACATATTTTGGTTTCTTAATAAGACGAAACAACTTCCAGCCCTCGCTCCCTATTCTGTTTTCAAAAGCACGTATTTGTTGGCCTCGACGCCTTTTAAAACCTCCTTAATATTAAATTCATCCATATTAACAAATAAGGCATGACATGCAATGGAACGGGATGTTAGCACATCAAATGAAAACCTCTAAATGCTGAATGCGAAAAACGCGATTTGAAAAGTAACTTTCGGTCTTACAATGTGGCACGCGGGGTGTGAGAGAGTGAATCACCAGAGAAGCAGGGGACAGACGTTTCCTTGTATCTTGCTCCGGACAATCTTACTGAAGGTAAAGGATGTATCGTTATATCGTTATAAGATATGGTATCGGTGACTCTAGCGTTAGCATCATATCTTCGGTCGATGGAAATCTTTGTTGTTTTAGAAACAGACCGCAATATTTTTTGTACCACAAATCATTTTTCACAAATTTCCACAGTACACATTTTTTTGTTTTTTCAAAAATAAAGCGGAAATAAAACCGGGTCGAAATCGAGACAGGAATACCTTGACCTGACCCGTTTGGCCCGCAAGAAATTGTCGACCCGTTGACCCGTGACTCGCTTAAATCTCTAACCAGTACTTGTAAAGCATTTTACCTTTAAGATAAATGTGGTTGGGACTTGGGTTTCGAAAATCTCTGCCAAAAAATCACTTTGTAATCTGCCTCAATCTGTGGATACAAGAGTGGGCATGGTGGGCCATCATCACGATGGGTACTAGTGTCTTCTTCAAGATTTCAAAAAGAGGATAGTGCCTACCAATAACCCTAGCCACCAAGTCTAATGCCCTACGTCTAACTGTAGTTAGCGTAGATTATTAAGCTAAAGCTTAATAATTTATGAGAGTGTATTCCGTCCGGCCGCACTTTTCTCACACAAATAAAGCAAATTTTGCTGTATCATCTCAGAGGAAACGCTCAACGCATAGATACTAGGGAACGTTTTGTATTTTTATTTCTTTTTAAGGAAATAACTTTTCAGACAGAAATAAAGTTCAAATGAAGCTAACGAGTATTATTCATAAGTAACAAAATAATTATTCGGTCGTTTCAAGTAAGCCAGAAAAAAACCCCCTGAGAAATTGGCCAATCCGCTCCTGAGTGGGGACATAGAATCGAAGAACGACAGACGAAAGACAGTCTCCATGCAACTTATTTCAAACACGAAACGAGCTGATTTTGAAAACATCGGAAAGTATTTTTTTTTCAAAATGAGGAACATATTCACTTACGCATACTATATGTTACAAAAAAATATATATGTCGAATTGGAGACCTTGGAAAAAAACCGGTGTCTTTATTAGTACAAAACTCCATGGACACATTGTACATCATATGTTATGTTAATGCGGGGAACCAATAATAAATTCATGAATCACATATATCAACCAACTTTGTAGTAACTAATTGTTAACGAGGAACACAAATTATGTAGAAAATAGTGACTATACTTGTGATCCGATTTATTGGAGTAGGAATACATACATAAACGGTTCCAAGCTTTCGCACAACAACTAGATGGCTACTTCAAGGACGTTAGGCAGAAACTATGTTAGACAAAAATTCTATGCAGTTTCTGTCTAACTTCCTTGAAAAAGCCATCAGGTTTTTTTTTTTTTTTTTTTGATTGGAGTTTAACGACCACCGTGAGCAACTCAATGGGCTATAAGCAGTCGCCCGTCCCTAATTTAGGGTCACTGGTTCCACGGAAGGGAGAGAGCCAGTGCCGTAAGACAAACATAACATCCATGCCTAACCGGGATTCGAACCCGGACCCCTTACGGACGAATGATCAGAGGCCAGCGCCTTAGACCACTGCGCCACCGGGGCGGCCCATCAGGTTGATGTGCGAAAGCTTGGAAACGTTTATGTACATATTTCTACGCCAATAAATCGGATCACTAGTATAGTTACTATACTAGTGATGTAGTAACTGTTTATTGTATTCACCATTATATTCAAAACAAAAGCCGATTTTAAGGTATCTCTTAAACGTTGTAAATTTATTAATCTTTTATAATTTCTGGACATTTATTACGCAGAGTAAGGTTCCATTATAACAATGTATTTTCATATTTTTCAGTTCTGGCAAAGGGTATTGTCATCTTATCCGAAAGCCCATGTCTATTTTATTAATATTACTAACTCCTACAGTAATATTATCATATGAGTTAATGTTGCATATCAGCCTAGTAGCAGATATATAGCATTATACGTCCTCCTAAATCACTTCGTCGTACAGAACACTTCCTCCTAAAACCTATATAGAATATGCACTGTGTTATAAATTTTTAATCCTCTTGTATGGAAATAGCACGGTATTCGACTTCTATGGAAACTGCAAGTACGAATATAGGCCACCTCCTAGACCACAAGACAACGACAGCATCCTTTTGTTCTGCCCATAAGGAATCAGGGAATGGATCCAGGGGATTGCCTTTTCTGTTGTAGTAGAAATGCCGTTCTCAACTGTAAAACATTTGTTACCTGCCTATATGCCTGTTTAATTTTTCAGTTTTGATTCCTCCCCCCTAAAAACAAGGTCCCAAAGGACCTTCTATAACACTTTTTTTTCTGAGGACTACCGTCTTAAAAGGAAATTCGTAATGTCTTTACACAGAACACTTGTGTTCGTGAGACGCTCTACTGCGTGATTCAATGCTAACAAATGATGAATTAAAATGTTTGCCTACAAGTAGCTTAACATTTTTTTACTTCTTTTGAGTTCCTGTAATGTCATGTAAATGCAATTTTTTCCCATTAAATATTTTCTAACTAAACGCCACAGAGTTTCTCTCGACGAATTTGAAGTTGGCAACACCTGACAGGAGGGTCAAAGGGCAATCTATGTAGTAACACGTCTGAGATAACGGCTCAGCGTGCAGGACTTAGAGAGCAAAGTTTTTAGTATTTTGCAGCAAAGTAACGTTCGCGAAGAAGATACAAATCAATATTCCGATTTAAACAAGAAACATTATAACTCCACATACAGGTTCTATCCAGTCCGAATCCGAGTCTGAGGATTAATGATGTGTGCAATTTTTTGTGGTTCCTGAGAGTTCACGTGAAAGATTTCTCCCCGTCAAGCAGAAGTCCCATAGGCGCGTTCAGGAGTCACATCCCTACAGGCAGAATGAGGACATCTTCCCAGCACCGTTGGGAGTAAATATTAATTGGTGCGACACTCTGAGACGACAGAAATTGCACGGCACTTAGTTTTCTCTGACGTGAATTCTGACACTTTATGTCCGAATAGCCACAACAGCAAATAAGGCCACCCAACGGAAAAATTATTAAAAATTTGCTTATTATTTACTTTTAATTTTCATGTGAAATATTCATGACAATTTATAGAAAAAAAATTGATTTGCTGTATAAGAATTAGAGTACTCAGGAACAAACAGGAAACTTGCCACTTGAAAGCGCTTTCGGGTTGTCAAGCAACTTCTGCAATGTCATCACAAATTAATAACGTATAATGATACAGGTTTTGCACTTGCTGATAGCAGAGCTACTGCACACTCAACTCTTGATTCATGTCTTTTGTTTCAGACTGACAGGACCATTTTTGCGTGATTAAAGTTTTGCAGCCACTTTTGAAGCAAGATATTTATTGATTTTTCCCGGTTTGGTAGTAATTGATTCTACTGCAAACAGTCGGACTTTCTTCGGTTGATCAACTGAATTCTTGTAGCTCGGTCAAGGCTCAGAAACGTGGGCTTTCTTGCACGGAACAAGTTTCTTGCTGTTACATCTTTTTATCGTATCTTGTCCAACGACTGGATTGACCGTTATTGTTTTATGCATTTCTCTGTATATTTATGTCACAATTGAGATTTAAAATTCCTGTCCTTTCTTTGCTTCCCAGTTTCTCATACAAGCTACCGTAACATCGGTGGCACTAACTATATTTTCTTCATCTCTGACAAGAAATTTTTGAGCATAACCAAATCATAAACATGATTCCAATTACAGAAAGAACATTAATATTAATAGGGTTTGTTTAATCAATCAAACTTTTGTTCAAGCACAGTTTATCACACTTCAAAAAGTCAGTTTCCTAACCATCAGTTTCCTGTGATAAAGTTAAATAGTTTAAACAGAATCCTAAGGAAATAGAAAGATTTTGTGGCGCCGTAAGTAACCACAAAATTTCCGTCTTTGGTGTTGACGAAATCTCTTCCGAAATGGATGACAACCTTTCTGAAAGAGATTTCGCCAACACGAAAAAACAGAAATTCTAGATGTTGTTAGAATATCAATCCCTTTACAAAGTCTTCGATTTCAGTACACACCGAACAGCCGAAGCAATATGACCATCTACCAATATTGCGTTCGTCCTCCACGTGACGCCAAAACAGCTGTTAACCAGCAACGCATGGGCGCGACAAGATTTATAAAGGTGTCTTGTGGTATCTGGTACCAATGTGTAATCAGCAAAGTCTTTAACTCTTGTACTTTACGTGGTTCAGCTTCCGCAGATCGGATTTTCCAACACAAACCACAGATGCGCAATTGGATTGATGTCTGGAAAATGTGGAGACCAGGGCAATACCTGGAAGTCTTCCTCATGTTCCTTCAAGCATTCTCGAACAATTCGGACTGTGGGTCATGGCGAATTATCCCGCTGAAAGGAGGCACTATTTGACGGGAAAATCGTTGTCATGAAAGGATGCATCTGGTCTGCAATGATGTTTTGGTACGTGGTGGCCTTCATAGTTTTCTGCACATGAATATCTGGATCTAGGGTTTCCCAGCAGAACATTGCCCAAAGCATTGCACTTCCTCCACCGGATTTTTTTGTCCAATGGTGCATCCCGGTGGCATAAGACTTCTCCAGATAAACGACGCACACGTACCCTGCCGTCCACACGGTGTAACACGGAACGAGATTCATCGAAGCAGGCGATCTTCTTCCACTCATTCAAGGTCCAGTTTTGATGCTCGCATGCCCATTGTAGGCGCGTTCGACGTTCAACCGAGGTTAGCATGGCTCTCGAAGTAGCATGAGGTTACGCAGCCCCATTTTTCACAGGGTTTGGTGTGCTGAGTGTTGTGGCACATTACTCCAGTTACCAGCATTCCCATTACCGGAAAGTTGCGTCACAGTATCCCTTCTGTTGGCTCGTACAATACGAGATAACTTTCACCTGTAGCATCGATGAGCCGTAGTCAACCCAAACTTTGCATGCGGTTTGTGGTTTTTTTTGTCCTCGGACCACTTTTGAAGGTACCAACCACCGCCTACCGTGAACACCCCATATTCCTTTCCGTCTCGGAAATACTATGATCAAATCATCTGACCATTTTAATTTGGGGCTGGTCACAACGATTTGGCACTTCGGTGTATATAAATGAAAATAGTAATATTTATGGTCTTCGATTTCAGTATATATATATATATATATATATATATATATCCCCGGAGGACCGGACTAGGCTGCCATCTGATGCTGACCTTGGCAACGTACAATGGACGCTCCCTATCTTCTGATTCAAGGCTTCTTGAATTGGAAGAGGAATTACAAAGGATCAAGTGGGACATCGTGGGGCTAAGTGAGGTAAGGAGAAAAGGAGAAGATCTCATGGAACTGAAAAGTGGACATCTCTTCTACTATCGTGGGACAGATACTGGCAGAACTAGTGGTGTTGGATTTATAATAAACAAGAAACTGAAGGATAAAGTTGTAGAAGTTGAAAGTTCCTCTGACAGAGCTGCACGACTTGTTATCCAACTCTCGAAAAGATACCAGGCTCAGATTATTCAAACTTATGCACCCACCACAAGTCATCCTGAAGAAGAAATTGAAGAATTTTATGAGGAAATTTGTCATCTAAATAATAAAGGTAAGCAGCACTTGAAAATAATTATGGGAGATTTCAATGCAAAAATAGGGCAACGGCAACAGAATGAAACTTCAGTAGGTAAATTCGGTCACGGCAACAGAAACCAGCGTGGAAATACTCTCGTTGAGTTTGCAGAGGCAGAAGGGTTTTTCATCTTGAACTCCTTCTTCAAGAAAAAGCCACACAGGAAATGGACATGGAGACATCCAAATGGGACGACAAATGAAATTGATTTTATTATGTGTAACAAAAAATTTGTCATAGAAGACTGCAGTGTGCTAAACAAGTTCAACACAGGTAGTGACCATAGATTGGTGAGATGTAAGATGCACCTCAACGCTAAACTTGAACGTGGCAAGCTCATAAGACAAACAAAGTCTATTGACATAACCAACCTCAAAAAACACCATAATACCTTCAAGTTAGAACTGAAGAACAGGTTCTCTGCTTTAGAAGGCCTAACATCGGAAGAAGTGGACATCTCTGAAGTTAACAGAAAAGTAACCAAAGCTCTTATGGAAACAGCAACAAAATTAGCTGGGTCTAAGAACAAGTTGCATGTGAACAAATTATCAGGAAAAACCAAAATGTTGATGCAAAAAAGAAGAGAGATGAGGACAACTAAAGAAGATGTGACTTCCAAAGTGGAATATATAGAGCTATGCAAGACAGTAAGAAAAAGTATCACTGAAGACGTAAGGAAATTCAACTGTGAACTAGTGAGGAAAGCAATTGAAAACAACCAAAGCCTAAAGATAGCAAAGGGACATCTCAGTAAGGGAAGAAAACAGATTATGGCACTGAGAAAAGAAGATGGTTCTGTAACAAGAAATAGAGGCGAAATTTTGACAAGAGTGAAAGATTTCTACTCCAAATTATATGAAAGGGATGATATATGCACTCCAGACATCATGAAAGATACCAGTACCAGAGTTCCTCCAGTCCTTCCAGCAGAAGTTGCACATGCAATCAAGAACATGAAGCGAGGAAAAGCTCCAGGAGAAGATGGAATTACTGTAGACATCATACAAGAAGCAAGTGGAGAAATCGAAACAGTACTCGCCCAAATTTTCACTCGATGCCTTAATGAAGGAAAGATTCCTGAGGATTGGAACACCGCTACAATGATCCTGCTACATAAGAAAGGTGACATTGAGGATCTCGGAAACTACAGACCTATCAGCCTCCTATCAGTAGTTTATAAAATCTTCACTAAAGTTCTTTCACACCGCTTGAAGGTAACACTGGACACGGCTCAACCGAGAGAACAAGCTGGATTCAGGAGTGGCTACAGCACAATAGATCATATCCACGTACTGAGAGAACTAATTGAAAGAGCGAGGAATATGAACTTCCATTGTGCATGGCTTTTATCGATTATGAAAAAGCCTTTGATTCGGTGAAACCATCAGCAGTTACCACGGCTCTGAAATCCTGCGGTATTGAAGATGCATACATTAATATTATTAATAACATCTATGAAAATGCAAGTGCAAAGATTCGGCTGTTTGAAAATACAACACACATAAAAATTGGAAAGGGAGTGAGACAAGGTGACACCATATCTCCGAAGCTCTTTAATGCCACATTGGAAAATGTCTTTCAATCACTGAACTGGGAAAACAAAGGGATAAAGATTAATGGAGATTATCTAACCCACCTTCGTTTTGCTGATGACGTAGTCATTTTTGCAACTACCCCATCAGAGCTGCAGAGTATGATCCAGGAACTTGCTGACAAGAGTAAAGAAGTGGGATTAAAAATGAACTTTCAGAAGACAAAAGTGATGTTCAATGCTTTTACAAGAAATGAAGATTTATCGATTGATGGAGAAAAGCTGGAGATAACAGACACGTACGTTTATCTTGGACAGCAGATATCAAGTGAGGGGCACATTGATGAAGAAATTAATCGGCGTACAAAACTTGCCTGGAGAGCTTTTGGAAGAAACAGCATAATTTTCAAGAGCAATATGCCATTATGTCTTAAAGAAAAGTGTTTGATCAATGCATCCTTCCAGTGCTTACGTATGGTGCAGAGACGTGGACCTTAACTAAAAGAGACATACAAAGGCTGCAGACAACTCAAAGAAGCATGGAGAGGTGCATGCTTGGTGTAACCAGGAGAGATAAGAAGAGGAACTCGTGGATCCGAAAAATGACTAGAGTGGAAGACATCATGATCAGAGTTAAATCCCTGAAATGGCAATGGGCTGGACATACTGCCAGAAGGACAGATCATCGATGGACAGCCGAAATTTTAGATTGGATTCCAAGGGACAGGAAAAGACCCAGAAGAAGACCACATGGGAGATGGGTGGATGAAATTCGAAAGTATGCAGGGGGTGACATGGAGGAGACTGGCACAAGACAGACCGTTGTGGAGGAAACTTGGGGAGACCTTCGTCCAGCAGTGGATTGATAATGGTTGACAATGATGATGATGATGATATATAATCAGAGTAGTAATAGAAGAAAACCAGTTCATTGTGCCGCCACTGCGCTCTTTCGTTTCTTCCAATCAAGGTCCAACGCCACTTGTAGAAAATGAGAGCTTGGGGACAATCCTCGGGTTCCCACATCTTCATTCTCCAAACAGGGTTCGAGTGGGTTTACAATCGATGAAATCATAGCCTCCCCAACCCCTGAATGCGTCTACTTCGCTCCCAACTCCATCCCCACTAGTATTCCCCATCGTCTCGACTCGCTTTGGCAGCTGAATTGAAAGCAGGCAGGCATTCGTGGAAGTGTGAGTCAGCAGTCACTCAGAGAGATAGAGAGAGAGAGGCGAGAGAGTGAGAAGAGTGCGTCCTTTTGGTCTTTACTAAGGCTACGTATCCCAAACGCTTTACGACGAGCTTTTGCAATAGAAATGACGATGAACCACTGATAAATTAAAGATAAAACGCCGCTGATCACAATGACGTGAACCTATTAAAGGTGTTGACGCCCGTGAAACCTGCTTATACCCTCAAATTTACATGCGCACATATTTGATGCTTTGTCTTTTACATCCCTTTATCTTTCCTATCCAACATTCTTGGGTTTTAAAATCTTTTAACTAAGAATATACGTACTCCAATTACCAAGTGTGTGCATTTCATACTGAAAACGTCAAACACCAGTTGCTATTTTTAGCTTTCTAATATTTTACTGTGGTCTTCACAAGGCTTATTTAGTTTTGCTAATTTGTCGAATTTAGAAACCTCCAGGAGTTTCTTCTGTGTAATAAAAAAAGAACCCCAATGGTTATAAAACATTAAAGCTGTTCATATGAATGGAACCTCATATTTCGTAAGCTTCGGATGCCCACAATGAAATGTCCCCTTCTCAGAATGGATTTTGTCGCTACTTTGGAAACCGAGACCACGATTTAGCAGCTTAAACACACTGAAGTATGCCGACGTGACACCACCTAACTATTTAACAAAGAGCATCGCACATTAAGTTACCGTTAAACGTTTTACATTATACAAAACTAAAAGAAACCAGAATTCTGAAAACCTTCCTGAAACATTGAAATTCCATGCGTGGTGTTCATCAACTGATTCGAGACATAACATCTGTTCTTCGACTAGCAGTTTAGTCTGAACATTTGATTGAAAGAAATCACATATCATTTTAAGAATTTCGTTCAGCGTAGAAGAGTACGCGAATAATGTCATTTCAGCTTTATACAAAAACCGGATTAAAAAGAAATATTGAGCCATCATTATGTTACGTTTGTACTTTTTATGTTCGTATAGTTAGGTGTTTTAGATGAAATTTGTATTCAATCGATATATATTATTTCTCCCTGAAACGCTATGTCAAACGCTACGCTATTCTTTAATAAGTGATTGCTTGGTGCATAGTTCCGAGATCAGTGTGATCATACTGTGATTAGCATTAAACAAAATCTGTATAAACTACTTTTAATCAGGACGGTAAATGCGTCATTTCCCAGAAGATTTTCACATCTCAAAAAGTTTTTTAAAGTTAAATCCTCTTTCCCAGCAATTTTACGCGAAAAATGTTTTCATTTTTTCTAACTCATATTTTAAATTTCATACTTTTCCCTAAGTAATGATTTTCTAATTCAAATTTCAAAGTTTCTCCCTAAGTAATGGCACCATATATGTTTGTGTGCATGTATACATATCATCAACGATTCTCAATCTACGGCTGGGTGAAGATTTTTGAAGATTTCCCCAAATCTTTTCTGGATCTTTTCCTGTTGCATGGTATTTCAGTTGTCCAATGGGAGTCAGTTCATCTAGTAATATATTCAGTCCATTGCCACTTCAGGGTCTTTATTTTCATCATGCTGTCATCAATTCTGTCATTTTCATCAGAAAAGTGACATGATGATCAGGATGTCATCAACACTTACCTTGTAAACACACATTTAGCTGTCTTACTGAGACTGTAAGAACTGGCATTTCTGTACGAATACAACTGATCTACCAGTAGTGATTCCTGTACCCGAGCTAGCTCTGTGACTGATCCTTTAACTTCCTGTACTGAACTCAGTGTTTTGTAGGGACACGCGAGCTATGCGCTATAAAACATACAATGAAATGGCAACTAACGTTGTCTTTCAGAACTTATATTGAAAGGGTATGTTTGAGAAATGTCACAAAATTAAGAAAACATGAAACACACCCACGCACACACACGCACACACACGCACGCTCGCACAGAAAATATCGCTATTTTCATGTGTTCTTTTGCGACCAGTAGTGAGACAGTGGAAGTTCTCTATGATCGCTAAAAATGGTTCTGTGTACCCCACGCAAGTAACAAAGAACTTTTATTTGGTATTAGTGTCATCTTTTGAACAGAAGAACACGTGAATGTAAAGGTTCTTTGAAATGAAATCAACCACAGAAGGGCAGCAAATTTTATCGAAGCGTATATTTCACGCAGTCTACGATCAAGACTCAAAATTGAAAACTGAATATACGTATGATATGATACGTAATATGATACGATTCGTGATATGATTGGTATGACACGTATGCGACACCAGGTAGTGTTTTGAGAAAATCTCAAGTAAGAAGGCCTTGTATACTTGAAGTGCAGGTCGAATTAATTAAGCAAGCATTTCACTTCTGCCAGAGATATTCGAAGTGTATCCCGTCAACTTCAGCACTACGTTCAGTGAACAACACTCAAAATAGTCAGTAATGAGTCTTAAAGCAGGTAACTTTCCAAGATAGCAAACCAAAACGAAAGAAATTTCTTTTTGAGCTTTGGTAAATATCGATAAAAACAACGGGGTTTCACAGAGTATAACGTTTCTCTACGATACAGCCTTTCATATAACAGGCTATATCAATCGCTAAATCACTTCAATATTGAATTTTGAAATCCCACAGGTTATACGTGAACATAAGGAAAGTAGGGAAGCGTCAACGACTGACGTGGTAGGTAATGCATGATTGCATAATAGAATATTTCTTTTTTCCCTAAAAGGATCCCTTGCTCTGATGTGTTGGAATAATTCTTGTTATCACAACTTCTGCGGTTACAGCGAAACGTCGTGTTCCAGCAACATGGGACAGAATTTCTTGATAAACTGATCCTGTGAGATGAACTGGCCGAAAATGGGCGATTTCTTGACCAAAACGTCTTTCAGTTTTAACCCGACTGGAATTATTTTTCTAGGGTTACGTGAAAGACACTGCTACTTGCACTGCAATAAAGAATCTTCAGGATTGTTACATCAGAATTTTTGCAGTACCATTGGAAAGATCACGCCTGATGTCCTACAAAGTAGCAGAACTGAACTCAGCAATCGTTTTAGATGTCATTCGAGCAACTAAAGATGCTTTTGTATTAGGCTGCAGAAAAATACTTTGAAAAAGATTGGATATTTACATTATTTTAAAAATTATTAATTGCTTTTATTAAATTAGAGGGAAGTGAAAAGGCTGGAGGCAGGTATTCGGTACTTTTAACTACACACGCTTTATCCCCTTTAAGTAAGGATTGTTAAATTCCAGTAAAGTTCTAATTTTTTTTATCTCCCTCACAAAACGACAAAATCTACTTACCACAAGTCCAGCTTAATTATCGGCATGAATTACAGTGGTCAACATGCACACGCACATATATCATGCGCAAATTACGCATAACGGAAGACAAAAGAGCACCAAATTCACTTAAAACTGAACTTAGCAATCATCAAGTAGTAACTTGATGATTGCTAAGTTCAGTTTTAAGAACTTAGCAATCATCAGTCAACAAAAAGTCGAAAACAGTCAACCACACCAAAGTAATATGGTAGTATACGACTACACACACACACACATAGATAACAATCATGCCAGCAACATTTTCCCATAAGAGTGTGGAAAATTCAAATCATGTTGTCAGTAACTTCCACAAAACCTTTGTATGCGAGAAGTTATGGAAGGAGTGACCCTTGTTTTCCAAAAAGAGCGCGTGTGAATTAAAAAATACATAGTTAACCACGGAAAAGTTTTGAACCTCTAAATCATCTTATCACAGTATTTATTTCATTTTTTTGCACTTTTACCGTCTAACGTCATCCAAAATATGCACGACTATACTCCTAGTGGGTCGTCTAATACTATAACTTTACCGGTATGATCGTAAATTTAAAAGAGCAAATTTTCCCACTCTTGTTTTTGCTTTATATAGTTGAAGTAACATCTTTCGAAGCAGCTGCGCACTATCAATGTGGTTCCGCGTGAGTTCGGGTTAACTATAAAATCACGTTATAGCTGCTAAGATGAAAGACACTTCCTGTTAAATATTTAGCGGTATTAATTTTGATAGAAATAATCAGGTAAAATCAATATAACATAACGTCTTAAAAGATAAACGAGCCAGACCTTCTTCCCTTATTTTGCATCACACGCTTTCACGAAGAACTGAAACAAACAGAAGAACGAAATGATATTCTCTTAAAGAGAACCTGTGTTCAACCCAAGTCGTAGGAAAGAAAGGTAGAGGAAGGCCAAGAAAATCATGGAAGAACCAGATTCAGGAATGTCTGCTTGAGAAAAAGATTATGAGTATGAAGTACAAAAGGTCTTGTGCGCAGTGTGTGATGGATGTTAATGGAGCTCGATCTGTGTGCCAAGATCACTGAAAATCGAGACATTTGATACACCAACAGTAAGTAAATTCTAGTTCTATTAGTTAAATATATACTTGGCCTATGGTCTTTCTTTGAGGAGCTAACCTCTGAACCACAGACAACAGCTTAATGATATGTATACCTATGTATGTAAAGAGCACCTGTAGCTTAGTCAATTTTATTCTGATTACTATATGGCTTTCTTATCTTTTATATGGAATTTTAACAAGAAGCAAGCAATAGAATTTTTTCTAAAGCAAATGCCCTCTAAATTAGCTTCTTCTACCCGAAAAAAGACAGAAAACGAAAGCGTAAATGAAAGCATGAATAAACGTATGAAAATGAAGATAAACTCCAACGCGGAATGCCACAACTGTATAGGAAATATGTTCTCTTTAAAATAAGTTTATAAATAATACAGGATGTACCACTCGCTACGTAACCCAGTATTTCTTTAATAATATTAACACCAATGTTGCAACGAAATTTCAAGTGGACTTACCTCATTTCGAGCGAAATGTGATGACATCACAATATGTGCTGGAAGTGGCCACCATTTGTGTCCACACAGCATTCAACCCGGCGCACCACATTGTGGAAAGTCCTTGCCAGTACGTCCGCCGTCACTACTTGAATTTCTTCGGTGATGTTTGCTTTCAAGACATCTATGGTTCGCGGTTTGATTTAGTAAACTCACCCTTTTAGATAACCTCATAAAAAGTAATCAGGAGGCGTCAGTTCGGGATCCAATTGATTTACAAAGCTGTTGAAGATTTCCATGTATGCAGCTGTTGTGATGGTTGTATCGAGTATCGAAGAAGATGGGATCAATTATGCGGCACCGGGTCATCCTACACCAAACACCAATTTTCTGTGAATGAAGGGGTTTTTCATGTATCGCGTTGGGATTTCCACTCGCCCAAATACGGGGATTTTGAGAATTGACGTCTCTGGACATGCCTCGTCCAAGAGGAGCACTCCGGCTGGCTGGCGCACAGCGCCGGATTCAATGGTGTCTGGACGCAAATGGTGGCCACTTCCAGCACATGTTGTGATGTCATCCCATTTCGCACGAAATTAGGTTTGCCCACTTCAAATTTCGTTGCAGTACTTTCCTTGGTGTTTGTGACGTACCTACCAGCAGGACGCACATGACATAAAGGCAGATAGTAGTCAGAACAAACGTCAGCGTAGCTCAATTGGTAGAGTGACTTATTCCGGAATGAGGGGATCCGGGTTCGAATCCTGGCGTGGACAGAAATGACGGAGAAATTTACTTCGCTATAATGGCGCCCGAACTATCCGGATGACCCGACCGTTCAAAATCTCGCAATGGTGTGATGTTCTTTCCACACCGCGAGATAGGAAAAATCAGAGAATCCCTTCTCCAGCGCTTCGAAAAAAAAAATTGACTGGGAGTTCTCAAGTGCACGTTGTACAGTGGATGGCTGCCTGCAACGATTCATGGTCACGGCTGACCCGTGGGCCATGCTCCCGGCCCTCTTTCGGGGGGGGGATGTGACGTACCTACCAGCAGGACGCACATGACACAAAGGCAGATAGTAGTCAGAACAAACGTCCGCGTAGCTCAATTAGTAGAGTGACTTATTCCGGAATGAGGGGATCCGGGTTCGAATCCTGGCGTGGACAGAAATGACGGAGAAATTTACTTCGTTATATGTTAATATTATTAACGAAATGTCGGGTTCGGTAGCGAGTGGGACACCCTGTATAATATAAAAAAGAGTTTCAATTTTTTTCTTACCGTTGCTTTCCACGAAACACGTAGGCTAATCAATAAGTAACTTTCGATTTCCTTTGGAGGCTAATCTGGAATATACAAATAGACGTCTCCAAATTACATTTTCCTGACTAGGAGTTATTTGGCACAGGAGTTTGAATAAAAAGACCACGTACTGAAGAAGAAATTCAAGAGTAAATAAGGACGTACCTGGAAATATGTTCCCCCTCGGAGGTACGCGCGGTGATTAGGATTAAAGATGTGACGAGCGGTAGGGAAATTGATATTTGCGTTTTCAGCAATCTGACGAAAAGTCATCAGTCTGTCTTCTTACACCAGAGCCTCCACATGTTTCATTGCTGTCTGTTGTTGGCGTTGAAGGCCTGTCACGCGCCTTTCTCATCTGTCAACGCACTGCGGTCGTGTGCGAACTTCGGACACCATTCTGACACGCCCGAACGTCCACGACCGTAAACTCCTTGGAGATGGCGATAGATCTCCTAAGGCATTTTCCGTGACCAGAGAAACCGAATCACCGCTTGTGCCTTTGAGTGAGAACATGTTTTCGGCGGTTCGTCAGGTTCACTAGAATCTGTTCTCTAGAACTTTGTCTGTTTATTCAAACTCCTGTGCTAAACACAGAGTTGTGTATCCCTAATCTACCGCCAAAGATGATCGGAAATTATTTATTGATCGGCCCTCCTACAATACTCACATAAAGGTTTGTCGCACAGTTACAGTTATCAAAACTGATATTTATGAATGGAATACGGGTTTACACCATACAATACAAATTTTGAAGATGTGAACCCGTTTTTTGGTGTAAATATGGCATGGATGTTAAGTCAGATAATATCAGAAAACTCGAAAATTTCGTCGTCCTGGAACGGGAATCGAACCCGCGTATCCCAGATAGCACCCAGGTATGCTAACCACTACACCACCCAGAACTATCAAGTTTCAAGTTTCCGATTAATTTGAATATAACTAGGAATTGGACATTCGAATCCTTGAAAAAGATTCGAGATTCGAAAACTCGAATCTTCGCGCTTTTTTCGTCATTCGAATCTTTCGAATTTTAATCCAAAAAACTTGGAGTTCGGTGCTTATTCTAGAGCGATATTTGTTCGAATTTTCGTCAGCATGACGAGCTCTGACATTAGAAAACAATCAAAGAAGATCGTCTACAGTGTGTACACAGTTTTTTGAAATAGCTCGTTACTTTCGAAATTTGAGATAACACTCTAAAAGGTTCTTAAGCACACCACCATCGACAGTAATATCAGAAAAACTGTTCAGCACATCAGGTGTCATAGCTGATAAAAAACGAACTAGGCTAGACCCAGAGCGAGTTCGAATGCTGGTGTTTTTAAATAAAAAAACTCCATTAAAGGTTTCTGATTTTTTTACATTTGCATGAAAGAGTTTAGTGTTTAGTGTTTTTAGTAACTCTTAAAACATACATGTTTTTGATTTTTCATAATTTTCTGAAAAGCATTTACTCAATTTAGTGTTCCATGTGTCTATCTACATTAACTCTTGAAATAATCCTCCCTACCTCTACACTTGCTTTGATTTAAAAAGGTTTTGGAACTTTTGTTATTAAAGAAAAATGTCAAAAATGTGAATTGTTACTCAAATATTTTTTTGTCAAATTATGTTCAGAAAATGGAAATAAACCTCAAGACTCAAGAGGTATGTATTTCATTTAATAAATGTAAATTATAAAATTCATTTGTATCTTCTTAATAAGTATGGACATATTTTTCGAAAACTGTATTCTTTAATTTGTTTTTCATTAAACACAGATTTTAAGTTTTGCTTCAATTAAAAACTTTTAATTTTAAGTAGAACTCTTTGTTCCCCTTTTTTTCTTATAATTATTCTTATATGAAGGATTCGAGAGGTTCGAGATTCGGGAGACTCGACGGATTCGAGAACCTTTTAGAATTCGGATTCGGATTCGGAATCAAGAAAATTTAGGATTCGTCCCACCTCTAAATATAACCATCGCAGGATTATACTTCGTCATCCCGTTTCAGGATTAAAATTTCATCATCCCGCTCCAGAATGACGAAATTTTAAAGTTTTCGGATATTCTCTGACTTACCATCCATGTCATATTTACACCAAAAAACGGATTCACATCTTAAAAATATTTACTGATACTTAGGTTTCATAGCTACAGGTTGAAATAAGAAAAAAGCTATGCAGAGGTAATATCAGAGGTGGAAGTCAATGTTTCACACTTGGAAGTCAATGTTTCCTATGTCACATTCTGTTGCGTAGCTTTGCGAACACTTACAGATAGTGCCTCATTACCTAAATTTAAAAAAAAACTTCCGTTTGGCATTAAAATCACTTCAGCATCTTAATAAGGAAAATATATGTTGCTTTATATACAGTATAAGTTTTACTGCGAAACTTTCACCACACAAAGCGACTCATCGGAAAGAGATATAGCTCGGTATAGATTTGGAAATTTTCCTCATCAGAGAATTATTCATGTTTTTACATATAATACAAGGAAAATTACCATAATAACTTGGATTTCAAAACTATGAATAATTATGCAATGCAGACGCAACTATGACACTGAATTTATGGGAAACGAACGGTGTTGAAAACTTGGTAATCAGAGCAGAAAACATTTAGGAAACTTACCTCTACCATGTATCCTAAAGCACAGAAATCTGGACAGAATTCACTATATGATGCACCTTGAAGGAAAATGACGAACTTGGGTTTTCACATTCTTCGCCATTATCCTGTTAAAACAGTAGTACCGTTGAATAACGATAACTAAATTTTGAACGTTGAAAAAAATTGCAGTTCATGCAGTATTTATCAGTAATACATAAATCATTCACATTTATTTAGTTTTATTTAACAGGCTGAAAATTCTCAAAATCGGAATTAGTGTAATCATATATAGTTTTAAAAATGTCAATAAAGAGGAGCACTTTTCCTACAACGCACGTGCCGACAAGCGCGTAACGTAAATAAATTGATAATAAGTGAATCTCGGAAAAATTCTCATCGGCCGTCACCGGGAATCGAACCCAGGATTCCCAGTTACGCGCCGGACATGCTACCACTGCACCACAGCGGCCTCGAATTCTCCAGACTCACAAGTGATTAACTGCCAAACTACATGGCAGGTTGCTTCATGGAGCCCCGCACAATGCCGGGGATTTACCAAAGATGTACGGCAGCAACTGAACAAATAACTACGAGGCCAATGGATAATCAATTGAAACACTCGAAGTGGATCAGGAACACCAAACAGAAATCATCGCTCTTTCAACGTTAGTTAGTGAGTCTCGAGGCCGCTGTGGTGCAGTGGTAGCATGTCCGGCGCGGAACTGGAAGACCAAGGGTTCGATTCACTGTGGCGGCCGATGATAATTTTCCCGAGACCCACTTATTAACGTGGAAAAAGCGATGATTTCTATTTGGTGTTCCTGATCCACGTCAAGTGTTTGAAGTGAATAAATTGTTTCTCCTTCGAACGTTGGTCACGCTGTAATTGAAAAGTTCTTTAACAAGAAGCTCAAACTGCTCACACTGTAAGACATACACCGAAGAGCCAAAATATTATGACCAACGTGTCTTTATGGAAATCGAAGCAACTGCAAGTAAACGACGGCGTGGGTGAAGGTCATGAAGCGGTATAAATATCACCTGATGATGAGCTCTATTTTTAATCAGCGTTAATCTTCTCCTTCAGATGGGAAAGGCAGCAAACTGTATTGGCCAGACGAATGAGTCAGATCAATTCCGAGACGGAAAGGCTTATGAGCTGTTCACGGTCAGCCGTCATTGGTATCTTCAAAAGTGGCCCGAGGACGGAACAAACACGAACCTCCTGCAAGGTGAGAGCCGATACCGGCTCATTGCTGCTGGAGATGAGCGAAGGCTATCCAGTATGCTGCGAGGCAACAGAAGGGATACTGTGGCGCAACTCGCCAGTAATATGAATGCCGGTAACTGGGATAATGCGTCACTACACATAGCAGACCGAACCCTGAAGAAAATGGGGCTGCGTATCCTCAGACTGCTCCAAGTGCCCGTGCTAACCTCGGTTCAACGCCGAAAGCGCCTACAATGGGCACTCGAGCATCAAAACTGGACGTCGAATGAGTGGAAGAAAGTCGTCCGTCCGATGAATCTCGTTTCCTGTTGCACCACGTGGACTGCCGGGTATGTGTGCATTGTTTATCCGGGGAAGTGTTGCTACTAGGATGTACTGTGGGGCAAAAAAAATGCCGTTAAAGGAAGGGTAATACTTGAGCAATGTTCTGGACCCAGTCATTCATGTGCAGGAAACTGTTGCGTCTACCACTTAAATAAATATCATTGCAGACCAGGTACATCCTTTCATAGCAAAGGTATTCCTCTCTGGTAGTGACTTCTTTCAGCAGGATAATGTGCCATGCGGCCCGGATTGTTCGAGAATGGGTCGCGAAACATGACGAAGACTTCCGGGTATTGCCCTGACATCCAATTTCCCAGACATATATCTAATCAAGGAGCTGTGATTTGTGTTGGAACGGTAACGCGATGTGCGGCGGCTCAACTACGTAACTTACAAAAGTTAAAGGATCTGCTGGTAACATGTTGATACTAAATACCACAAGACGCCTTTAGAAATCATGTAGCATTCATGTCTCGCTGGATAAAACCCGTTTTGGCTGCACATGGTGGAACCAAATATTAAAAATGAATTTAAAGAAACATAATTGATATACAATGCTTTTACAAGAACTGAAGACTTTGCGATTGATGGAGCAAATTTAAAAGTAACTGACACTTACCTTTGGACAACAAATATCATGGCCACACGGAAGACGAAAACAGTATGCTTATAAAACTTGCTTGCGGAGTATTTGGAAGAAACAGTGGAATTTTCAAGAGCAATTAACCATTATGTCTTGAGAGAGAAGTGTTTAATCAATGCATCTTTCCAGTTCATACTTATGGATTAGAGACATGGACCTTAACTGAAGAAGACATCCAAAGGATGTAAAAAGGAAGAAGAAGTGCATGTTTGGCGTAACTATGAAAGATAAGAAGAGGAACTCGTGGATAAGGATAATTGCAAGATTGGAAGATATCATGAGTAAAGTAAAATCCCTGTAATGGTAATGGGCTGGGCGTACTGCTAGAAGAAGTGACCACCGTTGAACAACTGAAATATTTGATTGGGTTCTAAGGATGCCAAAAACGGCTTTTAGAGAGAATCAAAGACTACTGACAGACAAAAATATAGATCTAAAACTGAGGAAGATAATTTTAAAGGCATATGTTTGGCAGGTAGCTCTCTACGGTTCTGAGACATGGACATTGACAAAGAGGGAAGTGAAAAGGCTAGAAGCATTTGAGATGTGGAGCTATAGAAGAATGGAGAGAATAAGCTGGCTCAAAAGAAAGACTAATGAAGAGGTCCTGGAGAGAGTGCGAGAACCCAGGAATCTGATCAACATGTTAAAAAGAAGAAGAATGTTATGGATGGGACACACATTGCGCCATGGAGGCCCGATTCTGAAAGTTTTGGAAGGGAAAAATCAAGGCAAGAGAGGAAGAGGACGGCCAAGGAATGGTTTTGTGGCACAACTCCAAGACACCAATACTAGGATATACTATGACTTGAACAGAACAGAGAAGAATACAGAGGAATGGACAGAAAGAGTATACATCTACTGAACAACCAGTCCTTGGATTGAGTAACCAAGAAGAAGTCTAAGGGACAGGAAAAGACCCAAAAGATCATGAGGGCGATGAAAATCAAGGCAAGAGAGGAAGAGGACGGCCAAGAAATGGTTTTGTGGCACAACTCCAAGACACCAATACTAGGACATACTATGACTTGAACAGAACGGAGAAGAATAGAGAGGAATGGAGAGACAGAGTATACATCTACTGAACAACCAGTCCTTGAATTGAGTAACCAAGAAGAAGTCTAAGGGACAGGAAAAGACCGAAAAGATCATGAGGGCGATGAAAATCAAGGCAAGAGAGGAAGAGGACGGCCAAGGAATGGTTTTGTGGCACAACTCCAAGACACCAATACTAGGACATACTATGACTTGAACAGAACAGAGGAGAATAGAGAGGAATGGAGAGACAGAGTATACATCTACTGAACAACCAGTCCTTGAATTGAGTAACCAAGAAGAAGTCTAAGGGACAGGAAAAGACCCAAAAGATCATGAGGGCGATGAAAATCAAGGCAAGAGAGGAAGAGGACGGCCAAGGAATGGTTTTGTGGCACAACTCCAAGACACCAATACTAGGACATACTATGACTTGAACAGAACGGAGAAGAATACAGAGGAATGGAGAGACAGAGTATACATTTACTGAACAACCAGTCCTTGAATTGAGTAACCAAGAAGAAGTCTAAGGGACAGGAAAAGACCCAAAAGATCATGAGGGCGATGAAAATCAAGGCAAGAGAGGAAGAGGACGGCCAAGAAATGGTTTTGTGGCACAACTCCAAGACACCAATACTAGGACATACTATGACTTGAACAGAACGGAGAAGAATAGAGAGGAATGGAGAGACAGAGTATACATCTACTGAACAACCAGTCCTTGAATTGAGTAACCAAGAAGAAGTCTAAGGGACAGGAAAAGACCCAAAAGATCATGAGGGCGATGAAATTCAGGAGCTTATGGGCACGACGTGCAGGCGACTGGCTCAAAACAGAAAGTCGTGTTAAAAGACTGGAGAGATCTTCATCTAGCCGTGGAGTAATGATGATTGATGATGCTTGACGATGATGATATATACTGCTGTTAATAGAAATTGCAACACCATGAAGAAATGCTCGTATTCGCACGAAATTCGCAGGTCGGACAGGGCACCATGTGCGCTGCAAATGATTACAATTGCAGCGCACATGCAAATGTGAGGCGCGCGCAACGCCATCGGAAACGTCACACAAGAGGGTATAAAAGAAGGCGTACAGAGAGCAGGCTTTTAAACTTGCCATCGCTAAACCCGACCGTACGCAGTTGTTAACATGTAAGCATGCCGCGCAGGAGGACGAGACAACCATATGAACACTTGACGGAGTTTGAAAGAAGTAGAATCGCTGGACTCAGAGAAGGTGGTTTATCATACCATGATATTTTTGTACGCATCAGGCGTAACGCAGCTACCGTTATGCGTACATGGCGTCAATGGATAGCAGAAGGTTCGACCCATCGTCGTGCAGGGTCTGGAGCTCGAAACCGCACGACCGAGCGGGAAGGCAGGCACTTGCACAGTATGGCAGTGACGTCGCGCACAACACCATCCCTAACTCTTGCGCAGAAATGGAGGATGGTCACACATCGTCCGATGTCTGCAAGCACTGTTCGTCACCGATTGTCGAAGAGAGACCTCGTTGCGCGCCGCCCATTGCTGCGGCTTCTCATGACTCTGAACCATAAGCACCAGCGATTACGTCGGAAAAGGAGTGCTGAATGGGAGCATTTTGTGTTTTCGGACGAGTCCAGATTCAATCTAATACATCACGAAGGGCGAATCCCTATTCGCAGATACCGTGCTGAACGGCACCTAGAAGGATGCGCCATACTGGTCCCACGCCGAGCGTGATGGTCTGGGGCGCTATCGCGTTTCATTCACGCACTCGCCTACTACGCATCACAGGCACATTGAACAGCCAACGAACGCTACATCACGGAAGTGTTGGAAGCCGAACTTCTACCCTTCTTTCAGATGATCCCGGAAGCCGTCTTCCAAAACGACAATGCCCGACACTATGTTGCTGGTACTGTGCAAGACGTACTCTGTGCGCATCAATTCGCTCATCTGTCCTGGCCTGCTCGCTCGACAGATTTGGCACCTATAGAGAACGTCTGGGGTGTCACTGCGGAACGACTGGCTCGCATTGCCTCGCCGCTTGGACCAACGAATTGTGGATGCTTGTAAAAGCAGAATGGAATGCAATACCGCAAACGACCATTCAAACTCTCATTCGATCCCACTGTGTGGGGTCGGTTATCACCGTCCATGGTGAATTTATTATTACTAATTTTTTGGCCTTCCTCATCGCGAACCCGTATGTAATTGTGATCGTTTGTAGCTTGTACCATAACTAATCACTCCCATAAATTTCATTGTGACTGTTTGTTTCTTTCTTGGTGTTGAAATTTCTATTAACAGCAGTGTATATAAGTCACAAAGACTTGCTAAAAAAATACGTGCAGCATTGCATTGCAACACATAGCATTACAAATCGCCAGGAGCTGACACAGCCAGTTCTATGACATGGTGCTCAGGTGGGTCTGAGTTCGAACCCTGACGAGACAGGGATTTTGTGTTTGTCTTTCGGCAATGGTTTTCTCCCTTCCCAGGATCCAGTAGCCCTAAATTATGGACGAGCGGCTGCTTATAGCCCATTGAGTTGCTTACGGTGTCTTTCAACCCTCAAATAAAACAAATGACAAGATACAGCAAGTGAATATCAAATAAATAGTCTGAGAATCACCCAGTAATAAATTTTGAACAACACTAAAAACATATTATACACTTCTTACGGCAACAATATAATATGCTCTTGTTGCTTCCGAAGAACTCTCACATCATTTTGAAGTAATCTTCATCTGGAAAATCCGAATATAAGTAATAATTACACGCACATAGCGTATGAAATCCGTTTATTTTTGTGGTGTAGTCAGCACAAATATTTGCCAAGCTTTCGCACTCCACTGGGAGGCTTTTTCAAGGCTATAGTAGACACAAAAATGCAGAGAATTGGAACATGCAAAGAACGAAGATGTATTTTGAAAATAACGCGGGTGACATCACGTGCATATTACAGCAACAAAAAAATTTGTGGAGCGCGCAAGAAGATTAAATATATTTGATTATCATATAATGGGAGGTTTCGACATAGTGTCTTAATATCCATCTATACCTATACCAGAGG
Organism: Macrothele yani; assembly: GCA_039090855.1. NCBI lineage: Eukaryota > Metazoa > Arthropoda > Arachnida > Araneae > Macrothelidae > Macrothele > Macrothele yani. The sequence continues at coordinate 84,585,134 of CM077003.1, read as the reverse complement.
CTCTCGCAAACCTTGAAGAAATAATCGTCACTTCCCGGGAATTCACACCGACCCAAACAAAGAAAATTATCGCCGCCTTAAATCTGGTTACTAACCACAACTATTTCAAGTTGGATGGAAACAACTACAAACAAACTAATGGAGCACCGATGGGTTCACCATTATCTGCAGTCCTTGCGGAAGCAGTACTTAGACCACTAGAAGATCTCATCCGTTTAAATTGTATCAAGAAACCCCGAGTTTGGATCCGCTATGCTGACGACATATCTTCATATGGGAACATGGACTAGACGAATTAAATGATTTCATGCGCAAGATAAACAACCTACACAATACAATAAAGTTCACCATGGAGCTTGAAAAAGACGGGACGTTGAATTATCTTGACGTCGCGCTCAGAAGAAATAGAACATCCAGCTTCGATTTTAACGTTTATTATAAACTAACCGCAGTACCGAAACTTATCCCTCCTGATTCGCACTGCCCAAAGGATTACAAACTTTCCGCATTCAGAGCGTGGTTCTATAGAACGTACAACGTGTGCAAACCCGACAACCAAAATAATAAAGCAATTGATAATATTTACAGCAAAGGTCTAAAGGCTGGATATAAGAAGGATGATATAGACAGAATACACAGGACTGTGAGAAATCGTATAATATAAGCAATAGCAAAATCGCCTAGTAAGACAATGAGATAAGCAGGATCCATCACATATATCCCAGGCTTTACATATTGGTTAAAGAATTTATTACGAAAATACAGCATATTAATAGCAATGAAGTCCCCGACCCCGTTATCGCATATAATATCAAGTTGCAAGGAGAGACAGTGTGAGAAAGAAAAGGCGGGTGTGTACGCTATACCGTTGGTATATCCTGACAACACGGAAAAGTTATATATAGGAATGACAAAGCGATCCTTGGACACTAGATGTAAAGAACACGCACGAAGTATGAACCAGGACATGCAGAATACAGCCCTCGCCAGAGAAGTCATGCATTGCTCGGCCGCTCCTGTATGGAATAATATTAGAATAATTGCCCCTTACACGAATTTCAATGAGACTGACATCAGGGAAACAGTGGAAATCCTATCCAGCAAAGTGACATGTAATGTTATAGTCTCTATGGAACTACCAATGGTTTGGCATGCGTTATTGAAAGATGGAAACACATCACGGCGCACTGAATAATTACGTGATAAAAATTCATGTAATATGCTCGTAATGTCACCCGCGTTATTTTCAAAAATCATCTCCGTTCTTTACATGTTCCAATTCTCTGCATTTTTGTGTCTGCTATTGCCTTGAAAAAGCCTCCCAGTGGAGTGCGAAAGCTTGGCGAATATTTGTGCTGACTACATTACAAAAATAAACGGATTTCACACGCTATATGCGTTTCATTATTATTCAACTCTGGTGTATTTAAAATAAAGGTTTCCGAATATAAGGTTTACATTAATTCGGTGAAGATACAAAATCGAACACCACAGATCGTTTTTAAAATCAGTATCTTCACAAAAACGCTCGACTGAAAGTAAAAAGATTGACTGAGGCTAAAAATGTCTAAAGCATCTAAATTTAACATTGGTAATTTATCAAATTAACAAGAATTTGTAGGTGGCACGCATGCGGAATTAATTGCTCCAACGGAAGGACGTATCGCCAGATTTCGAGTGAAGCCCATGAAATAATTATGCACGCACGTTTAGAGATCCAGCGAGTTAATGCAGATAATCGCTGCTGTTTCTGCTCCGTTTTAACCAAATTTAGAGGCATAACCTGTAGGATGAAGAGCAGATATCGAAACTTAACGCTTCGGCACTCTTGCAGTTTAATAACCCTCTAGAGATTGTTTGGCCAGATTTTGTTATATTCAATCAGCAGAAAATGGTATTTCAAATTATGTCTTCTAGAATCGTTCAGTGGTCTGAAGCACTGTATTCCCAGAATAAGAAAAGCGTGATGCGGTTTTACAGCACAAAAAATCTGACCAAATAGCACACATACACAACGTGCTCGAAAAACAAGGAGGTTTGGTACACAATTATTAATGCGTGCCACGGAAATACCACGTCCCATTCAAGTCATATACCAGATGGTCGTGCAGCTAACGTTTCATTCCATGCTCTCCTCATAACCAGAGCAAAACTCTTAAACTGTACAGCTTAATCTCGTTGTGTGGTCACGGTCGTAGACCCAGGCAAGGCTGAAGTCCTAGACCCAGGCAAGGCTGAAGGGTTATCTGGGAGGGGTTAGGTGTTCAATTACAAACGAAGTTTTTTCACAGATACACATGCAAGTTTTTCTTTGTTTTTTCACTCTTTTGTTAATTTATTTCATTAGCGGACAATTTCTCTAGGCCTAAAAGGAAAAACTATAAAATAAAATACAAAATATGAAAAATGAGGGGGTGAAAGAAAACTGAACTCTCTTGAAATAAAAAAAAAATCATTTTCTCTGACTTTACTTGATTGTGATTGAGTTGTAGGTTTCTTATTTTTGGACAAACTATTTAATTTTCAGTTTATTATTCTGGCCGCTTTCCGTAGATCCGCGTATTGGATCATCCAGAAATTACCGATGTCGTATTTTGACTTTTCTACTCCCTCCTTCATTTTCACCTTTTCCATCTTTTATCATACATTCCTACTTAGCTGGTGCTCCAAGACAGCCTCTTCTTACCGTGATAAACAGTCAAACCCCTGCTTTCCCAGTAAAAACCCAAAGGCACTCAGATTCACGCCAAACAAATCCTTTTCTTCCACACACGCGCATCGTGAAACCACTCCAACTGATCCTAAAGTAATGAATAGGAGGAAAGCTCTCTCGCACAAGGATTTCTCTTTAGGACAATTTTCCAACACCTAGAGGGGCACACATTTAGTTACTTTCTACATCTACTCCCCTCAACGTTACTTTTTTGGGGGCAATTAAGTACATGGAGGTTACTTAACAGGAGCTTAGCATCCCATAGTCACTTATCAAGTGACGAACAGAATTTTACCCTTCTACGCATCCACCTCCTCCTCTGGTTTTTTCTTTCTTTCTTTCCTTTTTTTTTGGGGGGGGGAGGTACCGTCCTTCCATATTTTAAGTTTCTTCGAAAAAGATGGGGCATTGTTCTTTTCCCTTACCCTCAACACAAACAAGCCATATGTCTGTGTGGTTGAGAATCATTGGCCCAGCTATTCCTACTGATTCACACCAAGAAATAATTTCTTTCGAGTTACCCGTCGTTCGCTTTTTAAAAAAGGTAAGTACGCGAATAAACAAGGTATTTATGCTTATAACGAAATACAAGAGTGACTGTCATTAACCACCGAAAATAAAAGCTCAGAGAATTTACAAAAATGTCCATCTTCTATGGCGACTTGCTTGCTCTGCAAGGCACAGAGCCTTCTTCAGCACAGAGCCTTCTACGCTCTGTGTGTGGTATGCAATCCATGTTATATTGATGGTGTGCACTTGCTAGTGTAGACAGCATAACACTGCTCAGCATGGCATGACTATCACCACAGCTGACAAATAGTGTTCAGCTAAGTACTCGTAAGCTGATGCTGCGACTTTTCACTTCGGCCTCAGAAGGTGGAGGACGCGCAACTACAGAAATCCTTCTGAAGCTGTAAATGATGGAAAACAGCTGGAGAAATAAACTTTCTCTCTCTCTTCTGTGAGTTGCAGTTCAGGAAAGAGCAGGAGAAATATACTCTTTCTGCTTCCCTAAGTGTCTGCGCACCACAAGAGAGCGGACCCTGTGCCCAATTGGAGAGGCGCTGTGTTCTGACCATTCGTCCTAGATGGGCCCAGACTCAAGTACCGTATGAGGCATAGGTGGCATACCTGCCTGATGACGCTGTCTTTTCCGCCTCTCTGGAGCCAGCGGCCCAAATTTTGGGATAGACCACTGGTTACAGCCTTCGAAGCTGCTCACGTTAATCGTTAACTCCAACAAAAGAAAGAAAGAGAGAGAGAGAAAGATAAACAACTTCACTTCTGCCCACCGTGGTGAAGGTACAAACCATAGCCTCCCCGACGTGTATTTTCTTACTGCGTTTTATTTATATAAAACAAGATTTGAGTACTTTATAATTTGTATAAATGAAGAATAAATCTTCTCGAATACATGGCAGGGTTACAGGCGCTTCTAATGTCAAAAATAATTTATTTTCTAACTATCAGGTAATCCCAAAAATACTGCCGTTTTTTCAACATGTGAAGAACAGAAAGAAACACGTACCTGGAACAGATGTTTTAATCCATATGATAAGTGACCCCGGTAGTTACAACCTTCTCCCATCGATCGACAAGGTTTTGAATCCCAGACTTGTAGAATCCCATGGGTTTCGATGCGAAAAAGGCAGAAAAGGTTCGCCGAACCTCTTCCACATTTCGAAGTGTAGTCCCAGCAAAATGGTTTTTCAGGCCGCGAAAGTCATGGTAGTCGGATGGAGCGATGTCAGGGGAATGTGCTGAATGCGGAAGCTTTTCCTATCCAAAGTCCTGCAACGTGGCACTGGTCATTTTCACTGTGCGCGGTTTTGCGTTGTCCTACTTCAGCAGCACGCCTTTACGATTCACGAGTGCTGGACGTTTATCCTGGAAAGCAGTGCGTAGACGCTGCAGCTGTTGACAGTAGACTTCCCCGTAATGATTTTATCGGGGGACAGCAGCTCGTAGCACCACGCAGACATCAAAACCTTTTGTGGGAAACGTCCTGGTTTCGCCACTGCTGCAGGCACATTCCCTTTGGAAAGCCACTGCCGTTTACGCTTAATGATGAGATAAACAATCCATTGTTCATCGCCAGTGACAATTCCGTGCGAAAACGGCTACCATTTTTCACGGGAGAGCAAAGAAGTGCAAATGTCCACACGCTGTTGAGGAGTGAGATAATGGGGTACCCAATTATCCAGTTTCGACACATAACTGATGACCTGCAGATGCCGGTGAACAGTGGAATGGGTTGAATGAACAAGTGTAACCGATTCCTCGACTGTTGCCTGCGGATTTTCCTCAACAGTAGCTTTCAGCACATCGTTATCCAGCTCAACAGGCCGTCCAGGTCGCTGCATGTCCTTGAGGCTGGTGTCCCCCGTCGAAATTTCTGGAACCAGTTTTGTCATTTCCTGACCTCCAGGGTACCCGGCACATATACGGCATTGCTGTTTCGTGTTGCTACCATCGCTGAGTGCCGATGGTGGAACTCGTACAGCATAATGTGCCTAATGTGGTCTTCTGATACTGCCATTTCCTATGCGGTTTAAGTACACAACGACTGCACCTAGAACTCCCGTTTGCGGTCTCAAGTGACTTGAAGGTCTGCTCACGTGATCACTCTTATACTCACCGTGGTCAACGTCATAGCCTGAGCACCAGGGGACTCACTACTGTTAGGCTTGCGCAAAACGACATTACTTCTGGGATGACCTGATATGATAGCTTTCAGCCCCCCAATGCTTCACCCCGTTATCTAGGAATTTCTAGCAAAAACCGCATGACGAAGGCGCGACGAGAAAACTCCCCAAAATTCTTGCATCTTTTTAGTAGTGCAAAATCATAAGTATTGAAGATATACATTTTCTAGTTTCTATAAAAACTTTCCGAAAATGCTGCAGAAATCTACAATATTCAGGAAGTCTGAATCGAAATTTTGGTCTGCCTATATACAATATAAAACAGTTTCTTTTCTTTCTCTCTATTTTTTTTTCTCTTTCTTCTTTTCTTTAGTTTTTCTGAAACAGGCTCCAGAACACTCGTTCAAGAATTGATCAGTTACTTAATTCTAAGTTTCACTTTGCAAAAAAGCTTTATCTGTGTGTACACGATAATTGCTACTTGCAGAATGGTTAATTCCTGGGTTTTTATGGCGGAAGCCAGGTTTGGTTGTACAATGCAAAGAACGAAACGGGTCAATTAAATCAGCAGACAGCTCTGCCGAGAGAACGTAATCCCAAAGCATCTTAAGAACCATCTAACCACATGCCGGAATCAGAATCTGTATCGGAAATAATAATAAATTAAAAAATACGTAAATTTAAGTAATGATCGAATCACACGCAAATCGTTGAGGATAAACAGAGCGGAGAGACAAAGAATCAAAGAAAAACAATCAATTAATTGGCAGTAGTCTCAAAAGAGTTCAATGAGTTCACTATTTTCCTTCGCAACAGGGACAAATTTGTATCCGGTTGCATTTCTTTTAAAGTATGTTTCTCCTTCCTGAGTGTTTCCTTAAAAAGAATTAGTGTTGGGCACGGGTAACTGCTCATCGGTAAGGAAAATAAACCCTCTCTCGTGGCGCAGTGATCTAAGCGCTGGCTTATGGTTGTTCGTCCGAGTGGTCCCGGGTTCAAGCCCGGTGGGGCGTGGGTAGAGTATTTAGCTTAGGGCACTAAATTGGGAGCGGAAGACTACCTATACCCCTTAGTGATGCTCACGTAGTGGTCATTAATCCCGAAACAAAAAGGGAAAAACTGACTTGTCACGGTGTGACGTAGTACTTGTTTTTTAATTTTAATAATTTTATATTCGCAATCTAGGTGATGCTGCAGGAAATATCTTTGCCTCGTAGGGTGACAACATGCCATTTTGTTTAGGCTCTGATGTTCAAAGAATTACTTTATGGGATAGCGGCGCTCCGGGTGCAGATATTTATGGAGAACTAAATGACTTCGTTGGAGTAATCTGCGTCGGTGGAAACGAGAGTGTTCCAAGAGACGTCTGATCCCGGTTTGTTCTGAAAGAACAGTTCTTATCAGTGGGGTCCGGCACATTTCTGCGAGGGTGATGCTATAGTACATTCGCATCGGAGAACAAAGTTGTTCGGTAGGAATTCGAAGGGGATGGTCAGGAAGAGGAAAAAGGGATGATTTTTTAAAAGTTGGAGGAAACGTCTTGAGGATAAGGCGTTTAAGAATGAAGGGCTTCAGGAGAACGTAAAATGAGCCGGAGTAGGATGTCGTAGCGGAGATAGTCTAAGGAAGGCTGTAAATAAGAAACGTCGGCGCGAGCGTGAGTAGTAGCGAAGAACGAAGTTTGAGCGAAAATTTGAGAACACCGTCCAACTGAGATCAAACTTCCTGCGATCCATTGGCATAAAATCTTAACGAATCGGAATAAAGAAGGTTTTATGAAATTTATAGATGGAATACTGTTGCGTTATTTTGCTGGCATTTGACGATCCTTTGATCTTATCGTAGGTCCGTGTCAAACCAGTAATCCAATGAAGCTCCAAACGAAAATTTGAAACTGCAAACTGTCTTACCGTAAAGGCAAACATATAGAGCTGTGACGGGCTAACCAGATTCTTTCTGGATTCCTGTCATACCTTTCTTTGAATATTTTTTTACTTCTAGCAAGGACGTCAGTTAATACATGGCACATACTAGCATTATCCATTAACTTTTGTTTTTCTTTCATGCCATCGTTGTAGCTCAATCTACATCATAATATTCCTTTTTTGATTTTTCATTGCGCCTGCATTTATTTTATTGAGGGTTTAATGACCACCATGAGCAACTCAATCGGCTCGTGCTCAGCAATTCAGCAGTCGCCCTTCCCTAATTTAGGATCACTGGTCCCAGAGAAGGGAGAGAGCCAGTGCCATAAGACAAAAACAGCATCCATGCCTAACCGGGATTCGAACCCGGACCCTTCAAGGACAAATGATCATAAGCCAGCGCTTAGACCACTGCGCCACTGGAGCGGCACCTGCATTTTGTTCTATATTCATTCCACTACATTTTGCAGCGATGTTAGGCGCTGACTTCCGAAGAAAGCAGGATAACAAACATCACCACAGAACGGTTCGTATTTTCTTTCAGAACATACTTCATGTCATCAAACTCGAGCATTGCTAGATTTTGAAATGCAGTGTGTGAGGTTGGCGACGTTTTTCAAATATCATGTTACGGACGAGGATGTCAGAGACAGGAAGGAGAATCCACGCGGTCTTTTTTTTTTCTTGTTGGAGGTTTAACGACCACCGTGAGCAACTCAGTGGGCTATAAGCATTCGCCCGTCCCTACTTCAGGGTCACTGGCTCCAGGGAAGGGAGAGGGCCAGCACCGTAAGACAAACACAACATCCATGCCTCATTAGGATTCGAACCCGGACCCATCTCGAACGAATGATCGGTAGCCATCGCTTAGACCACTGCACCACCGCGGCGGCTCACGCGGTCTTCCCGAGGTTATCGGTTAAACGCGCTCAGGTAAATGGATTCTTTAATCAAGTCTTCACGAGGATGGCATCTTTCCTGAATAGTTCAGCCGATTCGAGATTAAGGAACAAGCATGTCTCTTTGAAGCCCAGGCCGCTGACGTGTCTCATCTTGTACTAACTTGTTCTTCCCTTTAAGTCCTTTTTTTCTTTTCTTTTTTATTAGATTTTTTAACGACCACCGTGAGCAACTGAATGGGCTATAAACAGTCGCCCGTTCTAATTTAGGGACACTGGTTCCAGGGAAGGGAGAAAGCCAGTGCCGTAAGACAAACACAACATCCATGCATCACGCGGGATTCGAACACGGACTGCCATCGCTTAGACCACTGCGTCACCGGGCCGGCTCCTTTAAGTCTAAAAGGAATAATACATCTTACATTTTCAGTAATACTCTTATACCTTCAGCGCCTCCGGGAGGAATATATAAGAGTACTGCTGAGGTCGTCAAGGAAGTCGTCTCCCTATCCTATCATCAACATGGTCAAGGAAGTCGTCTCGTCATAAGATCTCATTCTAAACAGGTCCGACGAAGACAATAGGAAGATAGCCAGGATACAGCGGAAGAAGAAGGGTACTTCGAACTTGGTTCCTAGATGGGACTCTAAATTTTTAATGTAATTATCATCCATCATTGTAAAACAACATTGATATTCATTATTTCATCTGCTCATGCTAATGTTTAATCAGAACTCTGTTAACACAAAACGGTATAAAAGTGATTAACGTGAAAATTTTGAATTGTATTAGCTTGTCTATTTTGTGGAGTAAAGGAAGAAGGATTGTTCGAGGGACAACAAATCCCCCAGTCGTCCAAATTTTTTGACCGTCGCAGGAAGAGCTTCGGACCGTAGGAGTTCGGTTGTGGTCCCGCGGGGGTAGCAGCAGCTAGCTGGTCGCCCGACTGATCCATAGCGAGGGTGCGAATAGTACCTCTCTGGTAGGATTGCCTACGCAGCACCTTTCAAACCCAAAATTTTAACAGAGTACAGCTAATCCCTGTAGAGCCAAACACTGGCGTAGCAGGATAAAGGTTATCATCTCAGCATACTAATATGATATATTCCAATCAGGTCATGTTTTGTATATCAGAAAATTTATCTCTGGAACCGGACTTCTAAATAACCATCAGACATAAGGTACAGAAATCATCTTTTACGTATTAGCATCTCTAGCGCTCCTTTTGGATATAGTGGGCTGCGGGTGGCCTAGTGGGCAACGTTCGTGACTGCCGGGGAGAGGACCTCAGGTTCGATCCCAGGCAGGTACGAACGCTCGATCCACTAAATATCCGCCGTGGGTCGGATGGGCACGTTCAGCCGTCGGACCCTGGGTACTGGCCCCCGATGATAAATAAGGGCGTCTTCCTTCCCCTTTCTACTTCGCTTCCGTGTCACTTTCTTATCGGGTACTCTAGCCCAAATCTCCTTGCTTCCTATTTCAAAGGGTTGTTTAAGACCTGGGGTCAGACACTCCCTTCCTAAAACCCTCTACATATGATCATGATTATTTTGGATATAGTAATAGAGTCGTTTATATCGCACATTCTACTTCATTTTCCATTAATGTGAATGTTCCTCAGTTTTGCCACCATCTTTTATGTCTCTCTCTCTCTCTCTCTCTCTCTCTCTCTTGCCGAACTTGTCTTCATTTCAGCTAACGGATTCGTCATTTTGTGAAGTAATCACTTGTACAATGAAGGTCAACAGAAGATATATAATGTATCTTCTTCAAGCTTTGAAATTTTGAAATTGTACAGTTATTTCTTCCGAATTCCATGCTGAGGGTTCACTCAAAACTCAGAGTATAAAAGGATTTTCTCTTGTCAACGTAACAAAAATTCCTATGAAAAATGTTAGTCTTCTGCTTTAAATATTTCTTCTAACTTAAGACAAAATACTCACATTGCTTCGGATGTCGAAATGACGTCAGGTGTTACATGAAACACAAAAATTTTGTTTTTGTACAAAAAATTCTCTAGCTTTGATATTCCTAATATTTTTTGAAATTAAGCTTAAAAACTGAATGTGCTTTTATCAGTAATGCTTGATACCAAGATAATTTATTCTGCAGATGAGGCGGGCTTTTCACATTCATCAACACAAATTTTGATTAAGTTATGGAATCTGTATAGAAGGCAAAATAAATAATTTTGTAGAAGTTATGATATTTCCCGCAGTTTAAGTGATTGATCATTTTACAACATATAAGAAAACATGAACTGGTTTTGAAGGTTTTTGACGCTTTTGAAAATCACAAGTAGTAGAAATCGCTATAGAAAAATACTTTTTTGTTTAACGTAAGTATCTTTTCCGTATAATCAGTTTCATTTGTGTATTTTCGAGATTTCACTGGGCATTCTGAAACATTTATACACAAAGTGTATAAAATGTTTCTGTTCTTTAAAAAATATTCTGTACAAAAAGCCTTCTTATAAAAATAAAGAGAGCTCCCTAAACAATGATTTCCTAATTTATTTTATATGTAACTTCCACATTTCAGCAGCGAGAAGACAAAAAGAAAATCACATGAGCATGGCTTTCTTTTTAAAAGAGAATTTCCTGAACAATAACCTCTTAATTTTATACAGTATATGTAGTACTGGGCATTCTGAAACATTCATACACAAAATGGATAAAACGTTTCCGTTCTTTAAAAAATTCCGTACAACAGGTTTTTTTTAAAAAAAAAGAGAGAGCCTCCTGAACAATAACTTCCACATCCCAATTTTACATGTAACTTCTAAATTTTAGCAGCGAGACAACAATAGAGAATAACATAATCATGACTTTTTTCGTTATTTAAAAAAAGTTATATATAAAATTAAGAAGTTATTGTTCAGGGAGCTCTTTAAAAAAAACGCTCCCTGAACAATAACTTCTTAATTACATGTATAACTTCTAAATTTTAGCTGCGAGATGGGCAAACAGGGAATCATATGAGCATGACTTTTTTTAAAGGGAGCTCCCTGAACAATAACTTCCTAATTTTATATATAACTTACAATTTTAGCAGCGAGAAGGCAAACAGGGAATCACATGATCGCGTCTATTTTTTTTAATGGGAGCTCCCTGAACAATAACTTCTTAATTATAACTTCCAAATTTTAGCAGCGAGATAGCCAAACAGGGAATCATATGAGCATGGCTTTTTTTTAAAAGGTAAATAACTTCCTAATTTCATATATAACTTCAAAATTTTACTAGCGAGAAAGCAAACAGGAAATCACATGAGCATGGCTTTTTCCTTTTTTAAAGAATGTTACCTGAACAATGACTTCCTAATTTTATGTATAATTTCTAAATTTAGCAGCGAGAAGGCAAACAGGGAATAACATCAGTATGGTTTATTTTTAAAGAAAGCTCCCTGAACAATAATTTCCTAATTTAATATATAACTTCCAAATTTTACCAGCGAGAAGGAAAACAGAGAATCACATGAGCATGGCTTTTTTTTCTTTTTTAAAGAGTGTTCTCTGAACAATGACTTCCTAATTTTATATATAACTTCTAAATTTTAGCAGCGAGGAGATCACATGTTCATGGCTTTTTTTTTAAAGAGAGCTTCTTAAACAATAACTTCCTAATTTTATATATGACCCGAATTTTAGCGGCGAGACGTGAAAACAAGGAATCGGATGAGTATAGCCTCCATGTTTTTAATAAATATTGTCATTACAGTAACTTACGAAATCAATAAAGTCCTAAAGCAACAGTTTGGAAATTTAAATCACATAATCTTGGTGAAGAAACTGACACAGAAAGTTTCACGCACAGCGTTAGAAATAATTAATTACTGAGATAACTTTGGATTAAATCAGAAACAAGTCTTCATACAATACCTTTAAATTATGTTATAGAGAAAAAATAATAATTATAGTTTTTCACGTATCCAGTAGACAACAAAAGCAAGATTATGGTAGTGAAAAAATTTGCTACATTCACAAGAGAACACAGGTGTTTAGAATACTGTGAACTGCACCGTCAACACCAGAAAAACACATTTGATGATGATGATAACATAAATAACACTAAAGGGAAAAATTCATGGATTTGTGACACTGTTAACAATATTAATAAATTGCTTTCGTGATATCCAAAAAAACTTTCCGCTTATGTGACTTAATCTCCTGAATGCCCCTAAAAAGACCGCATGTTAAGCAGTTAATCCTTCCAGTCAACACACAGCCTCCTAAAAAAAACTACTAAAAGCTTTAAGCTAAGTACTGGCTAGGGAATGGCAGCCCTCACACAAAGGCACTGATGTAAAAAGTTTAATCAAGTTTACACTAAGCAAAAGAATTTGATTTTGAGACAACTGTCTCTTCTCTTAGTTTAAAATTCTGCTAAAGAGAGCATTTACAACCTAACAGAAAATTCTGATTCTTAAAATATATCTCTTCTTTAGTTTCAAAGTAGCATTTTTATATTTTCTTTAATGGCCCACTTTCAAAACAAAAACGGAGAGAAACATTTCGTAAGAAGTTCATAGCAGTGCGGTTTCAGGCGATAATTTCGGTAAAGGGTTTCCTTCATAAAAATGGATCGAAAAATACAAGTCCGCAAACGCTCATGCTTTCAGGATTGTTTTCATGTTTATTAATACTGCAAAGGTCCAAAGTCCTATTTGGTTACAGAGTGCAAAGTACAAATAAAATGAGCTCAAGTGTAGGACTCTGACCGTGGGGGACATCCAGTTTCAGCAGTAAATTTACAAACGACTTTTTTAATAACCAAAAGACTTGGACATAGATTCTGAATGTCTCCGACTTCTTTTAAAATCTATGTGGAATCAGCAGTGAAAGAAAGGAAAAGTAAATGTCGAGAGATGAGAATGAAATATCGATTTTTGGTCTACAATTTGCAGATGATAGAAATGATTCAGAATTTATGACATGAAAAATAAAAGAAGGATATGACAGATGTAGATTATTATCCATTAATACAAATAAAGCAAAATATTTGTGTGTTGGTGGTGAGAAGAAAAACCACACTCGTCAAAAAAATAGTTGCACTCTGAAGGACGTGCCGGATTGCAATGCTATTCGGGAGTAAAGTAAAGGTTACCAAGAACAATAAATGATTAAACATTGAGACAGCTATGGGCAATATTTATTGAGCTACACGCCAGTAAATAGTGTCTCTCAATATGGCGTCGGGCAGCCATGTTTGCTCACACAGCATGCCAGATGTCTAGGCATGGAGTTGTACAGATTCCTAATGGTGTCCTGCGATAAGCCATTCCATGAAGCTTGAATCTTCTCACGCGGTTCCTGCAGATTGTGCGGTAGAGGTGAAGTGTGTATAGCGCGTCCAATAGCATACCACACATTTTCAATCGTCGATAGGTCTGGCGATGCGACTGGCCATGACAGAGTGTCAGTGCCTTGAAGGCAAACCCTCGAGACAGCAGCAGTATGAGGAACGAGCGTTGTCCTGTTGGAAAATCGCAGCAGAGTGAGCGTTCAGAAAAGGTAGGGCCACTGGTTGCAGGACCTGAATAACGTAACGTTGGGCTGTCAAAGTGCCTGTAATGAACACCAAATGTGATCAGCATCGTAAGCAATTGCACCCCACACCATGACACCAGGCATTCCGGACGTGTGACGCTCGACAACAAACCGTTCACCTTGGCGCTGACCAAGGTGCCTCCACACACGCATTCGTTGGTCGTCTCCTCCAAGACAAAAGCGGGACTCGTCGCTGAAAATCATCCGCTGGCATCTTGCGTGGCTCCATGACAGCTTGGCGAGACATCATTGCAGTCTTTGGCGACGATGCACTGTTGTTACCGGCAGTCGTCGTAACGGTCTACCTGCATGTAGTCCTACGTCGTGCAGCCTTCTGCCATTGCTGCTGGCACTAATCGGACGATGCATGGAAGGCACCACTGCTCGCTGAATATCCGCAATCGTGGTTGTTGAGGCACTCCGCGCATGTCGGACAACCCGTCCGTCCTCTCTCTGGGTGGTTCGTCTAAGTCTCCCAGACCGTTCTTGTCGCTGCTGCGTTCCTTGACATATCCACTGCCGCCAACAGTGTACTATGATGATATCTGCACGACCAGTAAGGCGCGCCATACGGCGATAAGACCAATTCGCTTCCCGGAGCTCGACGATGCGGCCGGCCCCTCTCGAACTCCTCCAACTCCTCGAATTGCTTCCGAACTTTTCTCCAAGGCATACCTCACTTGCAAAGAATGCAACCAACACAACAGCACGAGTCAGAATGGCAAGCACGCGGAACGGGACGATCTTATATAACCGTTCAAGTACAGCGCTACGGTCCCTCGTTGCTTGCGTCACATGCGTGGCCGAGCGTGATACTTGAATCATTTGCATGTCTCACGATGTCAAACCTATTCACCAAGTTTCATTCCTGTCGGTTGCTTCCTTCTGGGTGCAACTATGTTTTTGACGACGAGTGTACACTTGGAAGACAATAAAGATTATTGGCATTATAATTACTGAGGGACAGAAATTGTAATCTTCATTGCATTTTGCTTTTACCGAGAGGGTCGAAAGTCCTGGGAGGTGAGAAACAGAATTTCAGAAGAAAAGAAAAGCGTTGAAAGATAAAATGGATGTTAACATCAGCAAATTGCAGCAGTTTGGTGAAGACATGTCTAGAAAATGGAAATGGAAAATTTTGAACGCCATAGGTGTACCCTGACCAAACACATGGGGGAGAGGAGCACTAATAAGTATAAACTGATGGTTTGCTTTGGGGTAAACTGACGTTTTCTTTTAGTGGGGGCATTTAAAAGTATAAACTGGTGTTTACTTTTTGGGGGGAATCATTCTTGAAAACAGTTTTTCCGTAAATACCATGAAACTTGGGTCTTTTAAGTGCATAACAAACAATTTTTGTTATGCATTACTCTTCAATCAATGCTGATAATGAACGATGACGAGCAGTACAGCGTATTTTTGACAAGGTACCAAGTTTTTGGAAAATGAAGTCCTCTCTTTATTCACACATTCCTTTAAGCATTATAAATCTTTTTGATAGTACATGAATAATGTTACAAAACGAGTCCTCGATATTGATAACACTTTGCCGTGGTATTACTTCCTCACCAAATCGAATCACAGCCAAATCTAAAAAGTGAGCATAACAGAGTCTGCGCATAAAGCCTGTGGCTCTTCCTCTTTGAACTTCGTAGGGACTCCATTAAATCTTGTTAGCCCATCGTAGCTGTGCCCTTCCATTTAAATTTTATAAATGTCGAACAATGGCGTAGGTTCCAGGGAACACATGTCCCTCTGTGTATGCCGGACGCTACGCCTATTTCTAAAGCTACTGAGAAAGTGCAATTCGCTTTACGGAGCCGTGGTTAGGCTTCAGAAGAGGACAGAAGAAAACTAACAGCAGTGGAAGTGGATGCTTTCAAAAGATCATGTACAGAATAAGTAAGAGAATGAATATCGAATAAAAGGATCAAAGAGATGATGAATGTAAGGAAAAGTGTATTGGATAATAAACAGACGAGGCAGTTGATTTGGTATGGTGTGAGAAGTTACTGATGAAAGTCTTCACAAAGTTGTTTCGGAATCTATATATTAATTCTATAAGGTTTTTTACTGTGAGTCCTATTTTGAGAGAACGGCTGAACGTAAAGATATGGTTGAGGTACCAAAATAGAGGTCTTACCATGTAGATGTGCCAGTCGAAAAGAAAAGTGAGATCGGGGCAACGGTTCGGGCGTTGTGGGGCGGCAAGTTTACCATGTCTATGGGAGAAGTGTGCGGTTGACTCACGCGCTATTGAAGACGGAAGCATGGAGGGACTGAGATAGTCCAAAGTCCGAAGTCTCATTCGTATCAAAGTTCTTCTCTTCGGAACAGCTAACACTCTCGAAGACCTGATTGCGTTATGCGGTTGGACTGTGTGATGTATATATACAATTTAATATTCATTCGATCCAATTTATTCACGTAGGTAAGACGTTTCCTATTATGTAAAGATGTAGGTAAGACGTTTACCATTTTGTAAAGATGTAAATAAACATTCTGCTGACCATTGTTGGTGAAAATATTTAGAATGTACATATTGAGTTGCGCCATCTGTATCTTCATTCTATAAGGTTTTTTACTGTTGGACCTATTCTGAGAAAACGGCTTAATGTAAAAATAAGGTTCAGGTATCAAAATAAAGGTCTTACTATGTAGACGTGCCAGTTGAACAGAAAACGGAGATTGGGGCCACGGTTCGGGCGTGGCGGGGTGGAGCGGCAAAGTTCACCAAGTCTATGAGAGAAGCCGCAGGCTTCTCCCATAGACTTGGTGTGTGCATGGTTTTCTATGATCAGTCCTAAAGTAAATAAATACTTTATTGCATACTTACCCTTAACAAAACGTCTATCCCGCAGAGAAAAAAGAAAGAAAATACAAAAACAAAAAAAAAAAAAACCCCGCGAGAGCCTTACCGGAAGGCGTGAGCGATCAATGGGTCGAAACCATATGTCTCAGACAAGAGAGAATGAAGAGTATTCGCAACGCGAATCTCATTCCAACAACATTTACAAACACAGTTATGACTAAAGACAAGAGTGAAAGAGTGTACTATCCAGTTGAATTTTTGCACACGATCGAGATGAGTGGACTTCCGCCTCACATTTTACGACTGAAAAAGGGTGCAGTCGTGATGCTCATCACGAACCTGGCCGCCTCGGTGGTGCAGAGATCCAAGCTCTGGCTTATGATGATTCGTTCGTGAAGGGTCCGGATTTGAATCCCGGTGAGACATGGATGTTGTGTACGGCACTGGCTCTCTCCCTTTCCTGGAACCAGTGACCCTAAATTAGGGACGGACGACTGCTTATAGGTCGTAAAACCTCCAGTCAAAAAAAAAAAAAATCACGAACCTGGACTACTGTCTTTACTGAAGTAGTTGAATGAATTTGTCAATCAAATGAAGTTTACATTTGTTTCATATGAGTTCATTCTTCTCAAAAAAAAAAAAAAAAAAAAAAAAACTAACGATCGATTCTGATGGGTTTTGTCTAGTATACATTAAAAGAACGAATAAGGAGAGCACGACCTAGAAGAACATGGTATTTTGGGATTAAAAATGCACTGAATGGCATAAACATTGGGCAGAGATCTGTTTGAATGGGGGAAAACTGAGACAGTCGGAAGGCAATAGCAGGCGCAATACACCAAATATCTGTATTTACAAACGCGAATTTAAAGAGAATTCATGCAGCAATGCTCTTATCGCATCTCATTTATTGCGCGATTTCACAAATTTCACAATCTCGTTTGTTGCACGATTTCACAGTTCACACGAATATTACAATGAGTTTATTATTTACGATGATTTCAAATTCAGTTGGTCACAGAAGATTAATCTTACTCGGATTTCCCATGCTTGTCTAGCGCTTGCCATAATTCAAATGACGGCAAAGCATCACATGACTTCACTCGTTAGTCAGTCGGAGCTTTATTCTTTTAAGGCTTTAGAACTGGCCGAAAGACTTTTGCACACTTTCACATATGGCTTTTAGCTGAAATATCACGCACTTTCATCTCCATAATTCTCCACAAAACTTATTGATTTTTCATAAAATTTAACTATGCTGTCCTGAAAATTCTTTGCTAAAATTGTTAAGACGATGTAACTTTAGATAAATAGTGTGACATGTTGGCTTATAATTTCATGAATTTTAAAGATGTAATGGAGAAAATTTAAGGAATCCTAGTAAAACCTCGCTTTAGCGTATTTCATCAAAATATGAACCTTGACTCGATTGAACGTATTTCGGCAAAATTTGAACCTTAACCTTGACTGAGGGTACTTCATCAGAATTTAAACTTTTACCTCGATTGAACGCATTTCGTCAGAACCTTAAACTTACTGGAGCGTATTTCTTCAAAATCTGAACCTTAGCCTCAATTGAACGTATTGCATCAAATGCTGAACCTTAACATCGATGGAAAGTATTTCATCAAAATTTGAACCTTAACCTATATTAACGTACTTTTCATCAAAATCTGATGGAAATTTCTAGCGGATAATCCTTTATGAATTTGTTCCAGATGATCGGACCATCAACGCCAACCTCCACTCGGAACAGCTGGAGCGGTTGTATGCCGTTCTGTAGGAGAAGTACCCGACACTGTTGAACAGAATGCGTGCTCTAATACGGCAGGACAACGCTCGGCCTCATACCGCGCGGACGACCCGGGCGAAACACCAGGAACTTGAGGGAATCGAATTGATGCCACACCCAGCATATAATCCGGACCTTGCCCCGTCAGATTATTACTTATCCCGGTCCATGGCCTACTTCCTTCGCGGGTGGCACTTCAACAACTAGGAGGAGGTGGCAGCTGGGGTGAAGGAGTTCTTCGCCTCTATTGACAAGAACTGGTACCGCCTCGGAATCGAAGAAATGGCAGACAGATGGCTAAAGACGGTGCAACACGATATCCTATACTTTGAATGCTAGTCAGCTTTCGTCGTAAAGGTGCGTATGAAGACATAAAGGTCGCCCCGGTGACGCAGTGGTCTAAGCGATGGCCTCTGATCATTCGTTCGAAAGGGGTCCGGGTTCGAATCCCGGTTAAGCATGATGTTATGATTGTCTTATGGCACTGGCTCTCTCTCCCTTCCCTGGAACCAGTGACCCTAAATTAGGGACGGGCGACTGCTTATAGCCCATTGAGTTGCTCACGGTAGTCGTTAAACCTCCAATAAAAAAAAAGAAAAACAAGTTAGTAAAATCATGCAATGCATTGATTATAATACGCTTTCCAACATTACAGAAATCATTACTCAAGTTTAAAATAGATGAAAAGTTCGTGCTCAGTTAGTCATAAAATAAGGTTGCCGTCTTATGCACGATTAGAATAACAAAAAGTTAAAAGAACTGATGCTCCTGTACACACCAAATGTGGTGAAGGTGATATGAAAGAACAGGTTAAAACAAACATGAGATCTTTCAATCCCTCTTGGGATCATCCTCAGATGTGCTCTCAAATTAGTGATTCCGACCCTTAAATAACAGAAAGGGTAGGTGTCATGAATCAAACTGTGCATTCACTGCGCATGTCTGGGATTGTTCACGGGAAATTCCGAATCGCTGAATGGGTGATTGTGTCATCTGGTGTTAAGGCATTCAAGGTGTTATCACATTGGGCATTGTTTGAGTCCCTTCGCAAGAAATTATTCCAAGAATTGGGGATGTACATAGGTATATAGTCGTTACAGCATTGATTGCCCTTGATGAAAATTAACAAGCTCTCTGCAAAAAGTACCGAGGTTTTGTTCCGTGGTGTTGTAACGATGGAAGCCTCCTGCCAAGCTGGGAAATATGAACCTTTGTTGGTAAGGCGTGATAACGCAGTTTTTTGGTTTCGAGTCTTAATGTCATAAAGGTGTTCCTTCATTCTGATGTCCAACGTCCTCTGAGTAGATTCTATGTAGGTGAGAGGTGGGTCATCAGGCTCAGTACTGTAAAGAGGTATGTTATATACTCCATGACGGGATCCCTGTTTGATTTGATCGCGGTCGTTGCGAATGATGGAGTAAGTATTTGATGTTCTGAGGCCCAAAATCGATTTTGTGACGATGACACATGTTTTTCATGATGCGAGTGACGTGTGGGTCATAGCACATAGACCCAACAAATTTCTTATCTCTTGTTTCCCTCACAAGTGTGGACCTGGTTGAGTTTTCGAGTCACTTGTAAATCGATTCCACCAAAGGACTTGTGAGGGAAACAAGAGATAAGAAATTTGTTGGGTCTATGTGCTATGACCCACACGTCACTCGCATCATGAAAAATATGTGTCATCGTCACAAAATCGATTTTGGCCTCAGAACATCAAATACTTACTCTCACATTTGCAACGCCCGCGATCAAATCCAACAGGGATCCCGTCATGAAGTATATAACATACCTCTTTACAGTACTGAGCCTGATGACCCACCTCTCACTTACATGGGATCTACTCAGAGGACGTTGGACATCAGAATGAAGGAACACCTTTATGACATTAAGACTCGAAACCAAAAAACTGCGTTATCACGCCTTACCAACAAGGGTTCATATTTCCCAGCTTGGCAGGAGGCTTCCATCGTTACAACACCACGGAACAAAACCTCGGTACTTTTTGCAGAGAGCTTGTTAATTTTCATCAAGGGCAATCAATGCTGTAACGACTATATACCTATGTACATCCCCAATTCTTGGAATAATTTCTTGCGAAGGGACTCAAACAATGCCCAATGTGACAACACCTTGAATGCCTTAACACCAGATGACACAATCACCCATTCAGCGATTCGGAATTTCCGGTGAACAATTCCAGACATGCGCAGTGAATGCACAGTTTGATTCATGACACTTACCCTTTCTGTTATTTAAGGGTCGGAATCACTAATTTGAGAGCACATCTGAGGATGATCCCAAGAGGGATTGAAAGATCTCATGTTTGTTTTAACCTGTTCTTTCATATCACCTTCACCACATTTGGTGTGTACAGGAGCATCAGTTCTTTTAACTTTTAGTTATTCTAATCGTGCATAAGACGGCAACCTTATTTTATGATTACTCAAGTTATCACTCAAGTTATAAGAATAATGTCTGTGGAATAAATCTCGGTCCTGTGCCCTGACCTTTGATCCCATTTCGATGATATTTAACAGAACCGGCTTGGTATACCTCCGAAATATCATTATAAAGTTTTGTCGCAATCGAAGCATTTTTACGTAAGTTATTATGCATAAGGGCTATGGAATAGATTCCGCTCCTGTGTCCTAACCTTTGACCCCATTTCGCCCATTTTCAATAAGGTTTGTCGCCAGGTGGTCCCCTACCACATACTAAAATTTCATCGAAATCGAACCTTTTTTACGTTAGTTATGGCGCATAAAAGCAGTGGAATGGATCCCTCTCCTATGAACTGACATTTGACCCCATTTCGTTCACTTTAAATAGGGTTCCTTCCCAGGTGATCCCCTACCAGATACAAAAATTTCATCGAAATCCAACGGTTGTTACGCGAGTTATTGTGCTGACGGACATACGCACACAACGCGTGACGTAATGAGGCAGATGGGAATCGCGACCATCTGCCCGCCGCAAGTGTGACGTCATAAATCTTTAATAGGATCCACAAACAACGCGTGACGTAATGAGATAGATGGCATGCCAACATTCTCAAACGCGCGCCAACATTCTCAAACGCGAGTTGTGACGTCATAAGATTTCTAAGCATTGGTAACATTAATGGAACAACGCCATCACTAAAAACGTTATAATTCGGGGTGGTCATTTAACCCACTAAACGAATTCTTCTAAAGTCGAGATCAAGCTAAATCGATTTCTAGTACCAGAAAACGGTAGGTTAACGATTTTCATCAAAATTTTTAGAGCCGTTTTCAAAATAAAATGTACATACGTACATACAAGAATTGCTACTTTAAGGTGGACGTCAAGTAACTTTGCTTCCTATACTTCCAATGGAAAAACTTTTGCACACATTTTCTTCACAATTAATGCGTTCCCTAGGATGAAATTTTGAACATTGATTAAAATATCTTCATTTTATAACTTGCAATACTTAATATTTTCTAAAACATAACCATAATTATGCAATTCAACATTTGTTTGTCTACTGACGTCATGAAAATACAGGTCGCGCCATCTTTTTTCTGGACAATTAATGCGTTCACAAGGATGATTTTTTTTTTTTTTTGATTGGAGGTTTAACGACCACCGTGAGCAACTCAATGGGCTATAAGCAGTCGCCCGTCCCTAATTTAGGGTCACTGGTTCCAGGGAAGGGAGAGAGCCAGTGCCGTAAGACAAACACAACATCCATGCTTGACCGGGATTCGAACCCAGACCCCTTACGGACGAATGCTCAGAGGCCAGCGCCTTAGACCACTGCGCCACTGGGGCGGCGATGAAAATTTGAACATCGATTAAAATAGCTTCATTTCACAACTTGGAATACTTAATATTTTCTAAACCATAACCGTAATTATGCAATCCAACATTTTTTTGTCCACTGACGTCATCAAAGTACTGGTCGCGCCATCTTTTCTCCGGGTTCAACACTACCAAAGGAAAAGTTATTGATTTTTAATATAATTATGGTTATGTTTTAGAAAATATTAAGTTTTCCAAGTTATAATATGAAGTTATTTTTATCGATGTTCAAATTTTCATCCTTGGGAACACATTAATTGTGAAGGAAATGTTTACAAAAGTTTTTCCATTGGAAGTATAGGAAGCAAAATTACTTGACGTCCACCTTAATAATATGGGATAAGGGCAATGCAATGGATCGCAATCCTATGTCCTGACCTTTGACCACATTTCGTCCATTTTTAATAGGGTTCGTCCCCAGTGGTCCCCTACTACATACTGAAACTTCATCGAAATCGAACCATTTTTACGCACGTTATGACGCATAAGGACAATGGAATGCATCCCGATTTTATGTCCTGACCTTTGACCCCACTTCACCCATTTTGAATAGGGTTCGTCCCCAGGCGGTCTCCTACCACATAGTAAACTTTCATTGAAATCGAACCATATTTACGCAAGTTATGAAGCATAAGTGTAATGGAATGATCCCGCTCGTACGTCGTGACCTTTGACCCCATTTGTCCCATTTTCAATAGGGTTCGTTCCCGGGTGGTCCCCTACCACATACTAAAATTTCATCGAAATCGACCCATTTTTACGCCAGTTATCGTGCGGACAGACTGACGGACAAAGCTGGAGCATATACGCTTCTTCAACCTACGGTTGGAAAGCGTAAAAAAAGACATAAAGTGATCCAAATACAAAACTTTCGGCTGATTCTCTGCATTGTTATTGTTATTATTATTATTACATAAGACAAATTTCACCATTTCACGACAACGCAGGTTAAAAAGACGAGCCACCGACCTATACAAGAAGCAATACCCATGAGTACACCTGCTCAAAACTGAAAGATTTAAAAACAAATAAGTGAATTATTCAAAAAGGGCCAATAAAATGATCTTGGTACTGTATGTACTGATTCCACAAAAGCTGGTTTCATAGAATAATATATAAGAAGTAAATAATACGTTTCGCACAATAAAATATTTATTATACATCGACTTCCTCAGGACGAATGGAGCGTAAACATTCAAATCATTGTGACATCATCAGAATTCTGACGGTCACGGGTTTTGGTCAGTTGTTTCCACGCGCTTGAAAGAAATGGAGTCGACGTCATGTCGTTGACAAGCCGTGACGAGTTCCGGTATATGTGGAAAGTTTCTAATATATTAAGCTTGATAGTCGAGTCCAGTTTATCAATAGGCGTAGCGTTTCCAAACAGAAATTTATGGTTATTTTCGTGACAATGTTGAGCTATATGGTTATTTTCGTGACAATGTATATGGTTATTTTCGTGACAATGTTGAGCTATATGGTTATTTTCGTGACAATGTATATGGTTATTTTCGTGACAATGTTAGCTGGTTTCAGTCGTGCATTTAGTAGTACCTGTTCTTAATCGCCTCTGAGCAAGAATATTTTGCCCATGGTGACAATTATTAAAGAAGAGTTTTACTTAAAATACGTCAAGATAACCCATCTGTAGGTCCTTCTAGGCAATGTAATCGACGCCAAGTTCCATGATTTTTTGGCAGCACTGCATTATCCTAATGGGTTTCAGGCTACAACCAAAAACAAAGAACAAATTTGAGAAACAATAAATTGTTAAGAATCTTTGAGACTTAGCAGCTTTTCCTACATCGTTTCTTTTTGAATGATCAGCTGTACTCACATCTGTCTGAACTGCGCGTTAAGTTGAAAAGCAAAACTCTATTTACAAAAGTGTTCATTTTAGCTCTGTTACTGTTTATACACTAATTATAAAAAATGTGCATGATAATGAAATAACTCTATTGGAACTAAACTAATTTCGAATAAAAGTACCCCAGAATTGCTAGCTAGGCAGCTGGCAATGGTAACCGGAATCCAAACGCATGACATCGTTTTAATTCCTTTCTTTTCTGGAATGATTAATTTAATGATTATTCATGGAGGGCAGGGGGCCCACCATTTCATCCCCCAAATGATTTGTGAACCTGGAACACTCACGAGGACGCAGATCTGCAAGAAAGGAGAAGAAATTAATATAGTGCACGGTTTTTGATGTTCGCTCGTTGTACGCAGACATATACTTCTTTGACGGCAAAGAAACAAAAGAACTTCGTACGGGCCGCCCCGGTGGCGCAGTGGTCTAAGACGTTGGCCTCTGATCATTCGTCCGTAAGGGGTCCGGGTTCGAATCCCGGTCAGGCATGGATGTTGTGTTTGTCTTACGGCACTGGCTCTCTCCCTTCCCTGGAACCAGTGACCCTAAATTAGGGACGGGCGACTGCTTATAGCCCATTGAGTTGCTCACGGTGGTCGTTAAACCCCCAATCAAAAAAAAAAAAAAAAAAAACTTCGTACGGGCAACAATGCGTGACGTTCTTTTAAGGAGATTCGCCCCTGCAGAGAGCTACCACACCCCTACTGTGCTTGCATTGCACCCCAGAAGCCACGATCTTGACGCATGCGGATGAAGAAACCAAGAGAATTCCAAATAGATATTGAGTAACTCTGGCGAGATTGTGCAGTTACAAAAATATTTATGAAGTCAACAATGTAGTAGAAAATGGAAATTAAAAATTTAGGGCTCTGTGCAGCATTTCGTTATTTCCATTTGCCTGACACGAATCTCCACGAGAAGAGAAGAAAACGGGTAACGGGTCAAAGGGTCGACAATTTCTTTCGGGTCCAACGGGTCGGGTCAAGGTGTTCCTGACCCGGTTTCATTCCCGTTTTATTTTTGAAAAGAGAAAAATATTTTCCAAAGAAAAATGCGCGTTGTGGAATTCTGCAATCGATACTGGGGCCCACGGAGTGAATAATGATTTGCCATACAAAAATATTATCGTCTCTTTCTTAAAGCAACGAACATTTCCACCAGCAGACGTCAGACACACCGACACTATATCGTAAAATGATACTTCCTCTGCGTTCTTTTACAGTGCGAATGTCCAGGGCAATGTGCAGGCGAACGCCATTCGCCTGCTTCTTAACTGATTCACTCTCTCCGTGCAAAGTTCACTGTATGACTAAGAGCTACTTTTCACATCGCATCTTTTACATTGAGCATTCAGAGGTTTTCGATTGCTGTGTGCTAACATTTCGTTTCCATGACATGTCATGTCGAAATTAACTCCTTACTTGTTAATATGATGGATTTAATATTAAAGTGGTTGAGAAAGGCGTCTAGGCCAACAAACACGTGCTTGTTGAAAACCACAAGGGGAAGAGTGAATGCTGGAAATTGTTTCCTCTCATTAAGGACCCGGTAAATAATTCTGTGTTGTTTGGTCGTGTTTGTTGTTCAAAACGTGAAAAGTGTGTAATTACAAAGAAAGATGTCGACGGGGTAATAAAAGATTATGGAACCAAAAATCTAACGGACCATATGAAAGTAACCGCACCTCCATCAAAGCGTGGAAAGAGTGAACAATCTAAATACATTTAAAAAAATACATTTGTGTAATCGTAAATAATGATTCCCATTTGTAATACACTCCATGGTCACGGTCATAGGCAGCCATTACTTCTGGATTGCGCAAAATAGTGGCACTAAAATTAGCACTAAAATGTAGCAAGTAACCAAATGTTATTATTAAAAAATGATTTCAGTTATTTAATATCAAGCAGTTATTGGAATTAATATATATATTATGTTTATATATATATACACTGCTGGCCATCCAACATGCGCCGCCCCGGTGGCGCAGTGGTCTAAGGCGCTGGCCTCTGATCATTCGTCCGTAAGGGGTCCGGGTTCGAATCCCGGTCAGGCATGGATGTTGTGTTTGTCTTACGGCACTGGCTCTCTCCCTTCCCTGGAACCAGTGACCCTAAATTAGGGACGGGCGACTGCTTATAGCCCATTGAGTTGCTCACGGTGGTCGTTAAACCTCCAATCCAAAAAAAAAAAAAAAAAAAATCCATCCAACATGCAACACCAAGAAGGACACGAGATAGCAAAGCCAGATTTACTGGACACATAACAACACATACAAAGAAGAAACGATTGAGCTTCCAGGCCCGTGCGACTTGCGGAACACGCAGACAACAATAGTTCGTGTGGTACCCATGGCTGGCAATAACGGCCGCTACACGCTGCGGCATCGAACGAAAGTGGCTTTTGATATGGGTTTGGGGTATGTCGGTCCACGCTGCTTCCACACCTTGCCACAGTTGTTCAGGCGTAGCCGCGGGTGGTGCTTGCCGGGCCAATCGGTTGCCGATCAGTGACCAGACGTGTTCGATTGGCGAAATATCGGGAGAATAGGCGGCCACGACAGCAGTGACACCTGGTGGGCCGTGAAGAATTGTTGCACGATGCGTGCCACGTGCGGCCGCGCATTGTCCTGTGGCAACGCGGACGCTGGCAGGTCCTGCAGGTAAGGGAGGACTACAGGCTCCAAAACGACGGAGATGAAGCGGTGGCTGTTGAATGTACCGGCGATGCGTACCAAAGAGGTGCGGATGTCATATCCAATTGCGCCCCAAACCATAACGCCACGCAACGGACGGTATGGCGATGCATAATGCAGGCGCCATACAGTCTCTCGCCGCGGTGCCGCAACACACGGATCCGACCGTCGTGGCGTTGCAGGCAGAAGCGGGATTCGTCGGAGAAGACAATGTCGTGCCATTCCGTAGTCCAGGTGCGGCGTTCAACGGCCCACTGCCGCCGCACTCGCCGGTGGTGTAATGTCAATGTTAATCGCTGCAATGGGCGCCGTGCGACAAGTCCTCGCTCCTGCAGACGACGTCGAACGGTACGTGCTGACACAGGTTGTTGCGCAACATACCCTAATTCCTGCCCTTACGTTCGTGATGTGGCGGTGCGAGCCGTCAATGCCCGCTGCACAACATCCCCGTCCTCTCGCTCGGTGGTGTGCCGCGGCCGCGGCAATCGCTCACGTCGGTCCGTCCGTCCCTCCTACACCCACCGAATCCATACTCGCCTCACTGTGGCTGGATGCCATCCCACACGGGCACCAATGTCTCGGTACGATAAACCGCTGTCGCGATAAGCCACTATTCGTCCTCTGTCGAACTCCGAAACGTGCTGGAATGACTGCCGTATTTTGCGACGAGGCATCAGGAAGCTTTCCACGCACAGGTCCGGCAGCACAACACACCTATACTACTTACTCCTCGCCTTCTGTGCACCTTTCTTATAGTGCTTCTCGGTGGTGTGCCGGACGCACATGATTTGCATATGCCCTGCAATGCTAATCTTTTGCATGTCCTCTCGCGGGCGACACATGCTGCGAATTTCAGGCCAATCAGATGCTTCCTTCTTGGTGTTGCATTTTGGGTATCCAGCAATGTATATTAATAAAGAATTTCGAATTTGTAGTTAAGAACAGATTTGTCCGGGTCAGTTACGGGTCGGGATCGGTTCAGGGTCGGGTACAGGTATGGGACGTCCGGGTTCGAAATTTGTTGACCTGTTTCCAACTCTGTCCACGAGTTGGAAACTATTTGTTAAAAATAAAAAATATTGTGTTAAAGATAAAACATATTTGCTAAAAATAAAAATATATTTTCCTCAGCGATAATGTAAGTAGTTATTTTTTACGATTAAAGGATAATGTTAGTACTCAATTTACTAATCACAGCTATGAATTTGATGGACAAATTTTGGATTTTGTTACAGTAGATGTTTGTTTTGCATTTAGTCTTTACTTATTTTCCTTTTGGACGATAATGCCACGTGATGACACATTCAGTGTAGTTTCTTTATTTTTTATTTTAGATAGGATGCTGTTGCGTTTTTGCTACATCTGTTGGGCTTCGAATTCCAAGCATGCTTTTATCCCTCACAAACTTGCAATGAAAAGCAAGAACACTAGGTAAAACAAATACTTAACTCAGTTAACTCAGTGCATATCGCAACCGCACGTTGGCACGTAAAATAAGAGCAGAATAATATCGCAGAAAGAATAATATGCTGACCGCAGCAATTTAACAGAAGTACGTCAAAAGTAACGACAATAACGCGAGGGATGTATATACAAAGGCCGTTCCATAAAAACTGAGAGTAATTTTTCTTAAGTTGGTAACAGTGCGAAAGAGAAAAATATCAACGCAGACGACTAACTGCGTTAAGGAAGTATCTCTAGCAACAGTTATTAGCCGTGGCAGAAGATTCTGGTTTTGTTATTGCGCAGTTGTTTTAGGTACGTCTGCATTTCGTCATACAGCTATGCAGGTGAGTGATTCAGAGTTTAAAAGCGAAATGCGTTGTGCAATAAAACTTTGCTATCGTTTGGGTAAAACGGCTGCAGAAACAGTTGATTCAATGAAAAAGGCTAACGAAACTAAATGTTTGGATGAAGCAACGATATTTAGATGGCACCACGATTTCAAAAAAGGGCGTTTGTCGGTAGAACTCGCTCCTAGGCCTGGTCGACCTGAACGTGTTGTTACGGAGCGTATTGTTAACATTGTGTGGGCAATCCTGCAAGAAGATTGACGAATCACGTGTGAAGAAATAGCGGCGTCAACTATTATTTCAAAAACGACGGCATTCCGCATTCTACGGACAAATTACTGCTGCATCGTGTGTGTGTTCCAAATAGGTTTCTTATCACCTGACGAGAGAGCAATTGTTAGCCACAGTTCAGGTGTGTCATGAGTGGAAACAAATGATTGCAAAGGATCCAAACTTTCTAAACACAGTAATAACTGCAGATGAAACATGGGTCCACTATTTCGAACCCCAAACGAAGCGCACAACGTGTACCTGGAAACAAAAAATGTCCGTCAAACCAAATCAGTTGGAAGGTGGTGATGATAATTTTCTTTGATCATAAAGTTCATTTATGATCAAAGAAAATTATCATTTAGGTATCAAAATATTTTTCCGATATTGTATAGCGATTAGGTACCATTGTACAGGGGATGAACAGTGTTTTACAGATCACACAAGGAATTTGTGAAATTATTCAGCAGCAACAAGGATGTGTATAATTACAAATGATATCGGAAATGGTATACGAAGCAGCATGAAAAGCAGTTTGGTACCATGCTGTAATATCTACAAGAAGCAGTTTTCCAAAATTTCTACGACTACGTCAGGGGCGCACTGAGCAATGTGTAAGGCCCTGAAGTAAACTAACTTGTGAAAAGTACTGAGCGTTTAATCGTCTGTATGTTAGTTAAAAGTAAGGTTATTAAGAAATCTTACTTTTAACTAACACAGCATGTTGAAATGTAAAGGTTCATCTTATATAGATGAGAAACATTGAGCTAAAATTTTTGTCTGCTATGACGTCATCATGCAAACAACGGCTCCATTCATAGACTATTAACATTTTTACACGTCGGTTATACGTTTTTCTAGGGGATGGCTTTAAAAAACATATAAACGAAATTTCAAAATTTCAAATACTATTGTAAAATTTATGCTTTGAAGGAGCATAACATGTTCCTTAATAATTTATTTAAAGTCTAATTTGCTGCGAAAGTAAAAAAAAATGGGTTACAAATTATAATATATTTTATCGCATTGAAAAAATCATAAAGCAGTGAAAATTAAACTTCTCGTGTGACTACTCAATCTGTGAATAAAAATACTGATTCTAGATTAAGTGAAATCCTTACAACTAAGAATCTAAGGCCAGTACTTCAGTATGGAACTCATGAATTAATAGCTATGCGGATCCTGAGTGCATCCATTTGAAACCAGAATGTTCCACACAAGTGGTGCTTTAGAAATTTATTCGACTACGCAACGGAATAGCAAAAACACGAACTTACTTCCCAAAGATTTCTCAGTTTTTAAATAGCGCATGTGTGTGTGAGTCATGATATACTAAACTAATTTTTCATCCAAACCGAAAGTAAACAACATACCCTTCTCTAACGGGTTCAATGTTCAACTTTGTCTGCACGAAGAAGGAACACAACAACGCTGTCTCAATTCTCTCAAAGTTGTAGCATACCGGGTTACTTACAAAAGAATCAAAGACCAGTGTACTTTTGGTAATCTGAAATTCAAATTTAATATACAATCGCAAAAAGCTTGTAAATGAATTACATATAACCGAATTATAAAGCGACAGAAACAACAGTGAAATATCGGTACTAACGCAGAATTCTTATACATAAAACACAAAACGTCTGCTTGTCTGAAGAAGCAAAAACTCTCGAACGCCAAACTGTGGCATCGTGAAATTTGCATAGCTTATTAATACTGGAATTTCTAGGTCAACGCAACTATTTTAAGATCTCTCAGTTCTTCCATCCGCGAGTTATGAATTAATTAATAAGCTAATCAATAAAGTTAGCGTCGTTTGCTGAAAATGCAAAAACGAACTTTGAGAAATCTTAACGAAACGGGCTGAAATGTTTATCAACACCATGAATTGGTAATAAGAGGAATCCCTCAAAATTTCACCGGAATCCGGTCAAAACTTTTTAAAATAGGCATGTAATTTTAAATTCATCGGAAAACAGAAATATATACGCAGAAACGGTTAATAAAATTTCGAAGGCTAATTTAAAAAGATATTTACCGATTCAAGCGAAATTAGGAGGTCATGTTCCTATTAACGATTTATGGTGTTCATAATTTCAGCCAGTTTCATAAAATATTCGCAAAGATACGTTTTTAACTTTCTTATCCCAGAGATTCGGCCTTCAAAGACGTCTGAAACTGATAGCACGTGATGCATTTGATCGTCGATAACAAATTGTTAACGAATTTCGTTCAGTCAGGGTTCTAATGCTGTGTCTTCTGGACGCGTGTTAAATAATTCGTAACGCTTTTGGTCCGTTTAATTCTACAGATTCCATACATTCTGTATATTTCGTTGCTTTAATTCCCGACAAATATGTGTGACAGCAATGCCCAAAAGGAAGAGACCAATTTTTAATCAAACACGAATCAACACAAAACGCCAAAAGATATCACGAACCAAGCAATCGGAAGAGGAAAGATCACAAGCACGTGAAGAGGACAAAACTCAACAAGGTGTTCGACGAAGCAACGAAACTGCTGACGAAACAAAGGCGCGACTTGCTGAACAACGATTTCGAACTGCTACAAGACGAAGTAATGAGACTGCTGAAGAGACGAACTTGCGCCGAATGTCCGATCGCCAACGAGCATTTGCAATCACCATTAATAAATCGCAGGGACAATCGCTTAAAGCTACGGGCTTGGATTTGACAGATGAATGTTTCTCACATAGACATTGGACAGCTGTATGTCGGAATGTCAAGAGAAAAGGATCCAACAAAATTATATATTGTCGCTGATGAAGGAGAAACCAAAAATGTTGTGTACGGCTAAGTGCTGAAATAATCACACTATGAATAAATAATTTGTAATGACCGAATTTGTGAATTCAGTTTTTTCTTTCTTGCAAGCATCAATTTTTTTCCCGATTTTTTCAGTGACATATAAGGGAATAAGAAATCAATAAGCCTAAATCCCGGGCAAAGTTTTAGTGCGGCTGTTTCTATTTTTCTCGCTATGCTAATCCGACATCGGATTATATCTTTCATACACTGTTTACAGTTTGCTCCTAACCTGTGCATATCCTACGTTAGTAAAATTTTGATTTTTAAGAGGACTTAAATTTTAGTTTGGTGAAAAATGGATCTTTGATTTAAAAAAAAGGGGGAATAAAGGATACCTGCAAGAAAGGATCTTTGATTTTATCAGCGAAGAAATGCTAAAAGCGGCAAAATAAGAATCTTTATCAGTTCATGTGAAACTATAGTATCAGAGGAACTTCTCTTTAACGAACCGTATGGTGATTGCCGAAACATTCATGACATAGAAAATTCGTCATCTATGGAATTGGTCATTTTCTAATATCAACACAAAATGAATTTTGGCCATAATGACTAAACTGCTGATTATTACACCATTTTTGACTTTCTAAAGTTTTACTACTACTAAAGTTAGGCTTTAATAAGAGCTTTGACTTTAGCAGTAAAAAGTATTATTAACATATGCTGAATTCTTTATTACTATAGAATTACATTTGATTTCATTTAGACCATGCTGAATTTAAAGAATAATTTAATATCATTGTATACATTATTGTTATAAAGTGTGCGTAAATGTACACATACCGGGACCTTACCCCTAATTTTAACAAAAACATGCTTTCGTAAAGAATTTTATGGATCGTTCTTCAAATAAGCCAGCCTCCCCGATGGCGCAGTGGGCTAAGCTCTGGCTTCTGACATTTTGTACAAGATGTGTACAGGTTCGAATCCTGATGAGGCATGGATTGGATGTTGTGTCTGTCCTACGGCACTGGCTCCCTCCCACTGAGTTGCTCATGGTGGTTGTTAAACCTCCAACTCCCTCCCTGCCACTAACCCCATCCTCCCCCAAAAAAGATAATAAGAGTCACATCCATTAAGACAGCGTAAAAGATCTGGTACATTATCAATGAACTGAAGCCTATTTCGAATCATCTTAAATGCTTTGATCAGATCTTTAGTTGGTTTGGATTCACATTTGTATTTTTTATCTTCAAAATCATCAGCAATCTCCAAACTTTTCTGAACACTCTGCAGATGGGGGGCTCCATGGGCAACAATAGCACACAGAACAGCAACAAGGGCCTCTGTGAATCTTGGAGAGGTACCAGCTAGTTCTGTGCGACATTGGCAAAAAAGACCCCAAACTCACTGGGTTATGTTCCAGGATCCATTGGTGGAACCACCAACTGGAACCGCTAGCTGTAGGCCGATCACCCGCACTGGTGTACCTTTATGATTTTTATGACTCTCAGAAAGAATGAAATGGAAGCTCGAGCTGTGTGTTGAGATCGCTGTAATTGGAGACGCCTGATACAACAACAGTGATTTCTTTCTGTGAAGAGCTAACCTCTGATTATCAGAGAGCAGCATAGGGATATGTATGTATGTAGATGATCAGCAATGACAACATCCCTGTCAGTTTCGATTAAAACAAACGAAGAAGAGCTAAAACGAACTTCTATAAAGGACTTCGTAAAATAGGAAACCAGTTCGCTAAATGGAGGTAAACACTATGATTCGTGCATAAATACTAGTATTAAAAGAATTCCGTCTTGTTGCACGATGATATTTATTCAGCTAAAAAACGAAATCTATGTACAGGTTAAAATACATGAGCACTTTCGGTGTCACAGTGACACCTTCATCAGATGTGATTTCCATCATGTGGTTACATGCTGGTCTTATATACGTGGAGCAGATGCATCATAGGAAAAATAATGTCAGTGTCACATGATATACCAGATAACAAGACAGTCGAAAAAAACATAATTAGGCAACGAAAATTACTCAACAGAAACAATAGTTATTGCGCTGTCCTTCCTTATCAGATTGCTCCAGGGTTCAGGCAAAACACAAGGATAATAGTCATTACAGCAACGTGTATTATAAGCCGAAATATAGAGGCTTTCTGTAAATAACAAGGAATAAACAGAGTTAGGTGTGTTTATGATCTTAGCGTTGTCCCAGTCTGGGATGGAATTTCCTGCACTTACAGTTCTTGCAAAAGAGGTGCTTTGAGGTGCTAAAAGGTGCTTTAAATGGAGGTATTTTTGAAAGCATTTTAGATCGCGTTTCAAGATTCTCCATGTAAACTTCGTTAAACAGAGAAATTCTCTATACAAAGATTCGTTAAACAGAGGTTCGGTTGTATTTTATTGCGGTATTAGAAGTGTATCTGAGCGCGATTAAATAAGAGATCCTGTTTTGTTATTGACATTTTTGTTGTGATCGTTTTAACGAAGACCGTTTATGTAAAAACAGAAAAAAATTTTTAACAAAGAAATACATTCCGATGTTTATAGTAAAGAGAGATTAAAGTTTACAAACTTTTCTCGTTTTTTGACAGAGGGGAGAACGGATGAAGGTTTGCTGATTGTATTTCAACGCATGTTATTTTAATGAGCTGTACATTGAATCAGTTGCATCTACGATCCATATGGTGATTGTATCAACGACGTTCTTTTAGTGTGTGAAAATATTAGGTGTACAAATAGGTTTAGAGTGTTTTAAGACAACGCAACATGTAATTTTAAAGAAAGCAACACTACATTTACGAATCAAAATATGCACCGTCATTATCTATCACCTTCCGAAATCGGCCGGGCAGCTGACGGATTCCAACCATGAAGAATACTTCGTCGTATGACGCGATGAATTCGTCAACCCATTTTGCACTTCGTCCCATGTCCGAAACCGTACAGCAGACAAAACCATGTTGTATTGATCGGAACAAATGATGGAAGGGGCTATGTCGGGACTATACGGCGGATGCTCCAAAGATGTTTTAGGTTCGTTAGCGAAGTCGTTCAAGTAAACGTCAATAACGTTTACTTGAACGACTTCGCGACATGCGGCTTAGCGTTGTCAAGCAATAATTTCACGGGACGCAATCCGTTGCCTGTGAACGGACCTTTCCGATAGATTTCCTGGTTCAATTGCAGCAATTGTTGCTTGTAGCGATCAGCAGTAACAGTTTGACCCTGTTCTAATAGTTCATAATAGAACACACCCTTCATATCCCACCAGATACACAAAAGAACTTTCTTGGAGTGAATATTGGGGTTTTCTGTGTCGAAGTCGTTGCTTCACCGGGGTCTACCCAGTGTTTTTTGCGTTTGGTATTGTCGTACCATATACACTTTTCATCACCCGTAAAGCTATTCTACAGGAAATACTTTCTGTGTTGTTTATACAACAGATTCAAACACTTCATTACACGCTCATCCTTGTTCCTCTGGCTCAGGTCATGTGGCACCCATTTTCCTTCCTTCTGAATCTTTATCATTGTGCGTAAACGATTGGAAATGGTTTGTTGAGTTACCCCCAGTTGTTCTGCTAGTTCTTTTTGCGTTTGAGACGAATCTTCATCCAGCAATGCTTGCAGTTCCTCATGTGCAACCTTCTGCGGGGCGCCGCTACGTTCTCGATCACTAACATCAAAATCACCTGCTTTAAACCGCCTAAACCAAAGCTCAGACGTGCTTTTCGATACAATACTCACCCCCAGAACAGAACAAATCGTAGCACCTAATTTCGCAGCACTTTTTTTCTTGATGGAATTCGTAACGAATGCAGTGTCGAATAAATGCAGTATCGCTTTCCATCTTTCACCTACCGATGTGCAAGTGTGTTTGACTGTTGGGCAAACTTCTGTGTCGCATTTTATACTCTGGATCAGTTACGGTCACATGACAACAACGTGGAGGAATGTCGGATATGTAAATTAGTGGTATACGTCACACAAAAAAACGCTTTTAAACTTATTTGTACACCTAATACAAATTTGCAGGTGGTAAGATTCGAACCATGCCTCCCCGCTCCGGAGCTAGTTGTTCTACCGAATAAACTACACAACCGGAATTTACCATTGCAACTTTGTCGTCTTGATATGTACTTCCCCTCTACAGTACGTCACATATATCACCTCCCATGAGAAAGGGGGAGCCACGAAATCGCAGGTCTCGGGTCCACCGCTAACCATGCTTGAAGTAACTCTCTGTAGAACATGGAATTCTCACTAATTCCACACGATGTGTGGAAGAAGCATCAGACATCCACAATCGGGCGCCAAATTGTATTATTCGTAAATGTTTAAACGTGTATATGTAGCTTAGGGAATACAACGTGTAGTCTTTTATTCTTAATTCATTCATTTTAAGTGAAACAGGAGTCATTGAAGTACACTTCTAGAAAATGTTATTCTTTATTAGCCAAAATTCCGTTGGCCCTTTACTAATGCAGAACTACAACGCACTCTTCAACAGCATTATTAACTTAAACTAGTAAACGCTTCAAAAAAGACCGCTTCAGACACATGTTAACAAGTTCGTAGCTATCTTTATTCTTGTTGTTAACTTCATAAACATTGCGCGGTTGAGTTGCTAAGTCTTATATAGTTGAAGATCCTTGCGATTCGTAAATATGTCTAAAAAACGTTTATTCTTTTCTTCATTTAATTGCCTACAAAGAATGTCCTTGCTTTATCTTCTAACTCTCCCGCTTTCGATCATATCTTCGCTGTCGTGAAATCCCCTCACCTCCCGGTCCACCTAAGACCTTCCCGGCCTCGCCTGGGGAAATTACCTCGTCGTACTTTCGTGACCGCTCGCTACCTAAACCTAGAGACAACTGTCCTTCGCCTCCGTCCCTTGTCTCCAAGAAATGCCATATCCTAAAATTCCCCGAGAGAAAGAACCACACCGCTTTTCGGTCAATCTTAAGCCTCAAAGTAAAAATGTAAGGACTAGTGCATTAATCGGCACCGTTGAAATTGAAACCCGAAAAGCATCAAAAGAGGCGCGATAGAGTTAATCTTCATTCAACATACAAAGGGCAAATACTACGTATAGACAAAATGTCGTCTTAGTAAATAACCGTGCATCCGGTGTCTAATGGGGAACGACTCTGAGAAATTTCTCTCACGCTTTGTAGAGACAAAGGAAGTGGAGCACGAGATGGAATAAAAGTTGCATTTTTAGATTTTATATGAAATCCTAAAACCCCGTATAAAATTTGTGTAACACACACCACACTTTTGCTGCTAGCATTACACATCATACAGTATATGCAGCGATCTTACTTGTTATCCATACACAAGTCACTCACCCTTGACCTCAATACTGTACATTCAGTACATTCAAAGAACTCAAAATCTACATACAGAAAGACTGCTAAAAATGATGATTAAATTAGAATATGCTTCACAAGTGTTTAAAACGGAGCATTGTTAACAAATTGTACGTCAATATATGTAATAAGGAAGCTAATACTGTAAATCAGTCATGTAAGTTCCATTTCCTGCTGTATCGTTTCCGGAGACCGTTAGTAGTCGTCTAAGTGCCGTGTTAAGCATTTAGTAACACAGTATTTCAACATACGAACCTAACGAACCTAAAACATCTACAAAGATTCGATAAGTGTCAAAAAGTTTGACATAATTTTCGGTCACATGATTTGGGTTCCTCAACGGACTAGCAGCTGGACTGGCTACAAAGATGCGCGCCGAATTTTCAGGCGAAATTTCATTAAATGCAAAAGAGTTCGGAGACTTATTCGGTAAGTTCCGCTGAACATCTTGGAACAAACTGGAAGCATTTCAAGCTCAGAAAACGAGTAAATGTGAAATAACAAACGATACGTACGCTATTTAAACTGCCCTGCACCGAAGGAACCCTTGGCAACAAATGCTTCGAGCAGTTCCACATCGTTACGGCATGCTGTGTGGTTAAAATTGTACAGCGATCGCAACTACATTCCAATCTCCATAAAAGTTTAAGTGGGAAAAGCCAGAAGAAAAAGAAGTAACACCTAATCTTTCCGATAGTCTACCTGCATTGGATACGAAGACCGAGTGTGACATATATTCTGAATTAACTTTCCTTTTTAGTTTCTTTCCCTATGTAAATTTTGAGTTTGTTCTCAATTATACTTCACAATTTAACGTGACATCTTCTCTCTCAAACGAATACTGTTAGCAACACATTTGAGGTCAGAGTGAAAGTGACGTATGACTGTGTGAGATAAGAACGATGGATAAAAACTAGGATACAACAGTTGCTCGTGTGGGATGTTGGATGTGTGTTGGAGATGTGATATGTGAATTATGTTGAAATGTGATATCTGATCTATTGATATAGTCCTATAAAAACCAATTTCCGTAAGTTTGACTTCTGTTTAAATGTTTCGTAAAGGTTTAATTAAGGAAGTGTTCCATCGTATTCATACCTAATGATATAGACATAACGTAAGAACGACAAGATTGCACAGTGCGAAAGGAACTTTACGTTATACGAGACTGCAGTAAAACCTGTTTAATTTTCTTTTCCTTTGTGATAAAGATACAGCACTGCATCGCGCTACAACATACTAATTAGTACTAGGCTTATGAGAAAGAAACAATTTTGTTTTATAACATGGAACTTCTAAATAAACATTCAAGCAACAGCTTTAAGGAAATCACAACTGATGTTTTACTCTCATAACTGGTCAGAATCCTACCCAGGAGTAAATACGCAAATACGAAAGCAGGAACTGGAATTTTGGGAGTTGATTTGATTATACGCAACAAGGAAACACTTTTGGGGCTCTTATTTGCACAGCCTTGGAAAGCTGATGTAACGCTCTGTTGCGAGGCCGCAAATGACGCAAGAGGAAAACATTATGATGCCTTTAATAGACTTGTTTATAACAGATACAGTGATACGAAAACTACAATTCAGCATTTTAATAAGTTCTATAAAGCGGAACATCCTTCAACGTCTAGAATTTTATAGATCCTTCATGTCGATAGAAATTTCGACAAAGCAAATTTTCTTTTAAATTTTTTATTTCTATGTTTAATTTTATTAGAAGAACAAACAAAGTTCAAACGACTTCATCGCTAATGAAATTGCTTCCGGTGAGAATGCAGTGTCTCGCAGGACAAAGTGTTACCAAAAACAACTATAACAAAGTACATTTCTCCGTCATTTTTGGTCTACGCCGGGATTCGAACCCGAGTCCGCTTATTCCGGGACAAGTCGCTCTACCAACTGAGCTACGCAGACGTTCATTCTGATCGCTATCTGCCTTTATGTCGTGTGCGTCCTGCTGGCAGATACGTCACATCTCCCCCCCCCCCCGAAAGAGGGCCGGCTGGGGCATGGCTTACGGGTCAGCCGTGACCATGAATCGTTTGCAGGCAGCCATCCACTGTAGAACGTGCACTTGAGAA
Source organism: Macrothele yani (assembly GCA_039090855.1). Lineage (NCBI taxonomy): Eukaryota > Metazoa > Arthropoda > Arachnida > Araneae > Macrothelidae > Macrothele > Macrothele yani. Next base: position 84,546,102 of record CM077003.1, on the reverse strand, counting down.
CTCCTAGTCAATCTGGTGTGTGGAATGCAACGTCACACACATTTATTTTTCGAAGCGCTGGAGAAGGGATTCTCTGATTTTTCCTATCTCGCGGTTTGGAAATAACATCACACCATTGCGATATTTTGAACGGTCGCGTCATCCGGATAGTTCGGTCGCCATTATAACGAAGTAAATTTCTCCGTCATTTTTGGTCTACGCCGGGATTCGAACCCGAGACCTCTTATTCCGGAACAAGTCGCTCTACCAACTGAGCTACGCAGACGTTCATTCTGACTCCTATCTGCCTTTATGTCGTGTGCCTCCTGCTGGCAGGTACGTCACAAAACGTAGGATGCAAAACATAAAAATCCTACAGCTATGATCGACTATTTGTACCCTGATTGATCAGGTTTTAGGACCATCTATCTAAGAACGACTTTTCCCAACTTTGGTCATAAGAACAACAAGGTTTTTGTCTCGGCAATGATTCACATAAGCTTTGGCAGTGTCCTGGTGAATTCACACCGATTGGATATCTGTAGATCTCGAGATCTATGGTCCCGTTTGACATCATTCTCCAAATACTTCACGAGATAGAGATCTATGGTCTCGTTTGACATCATACTCCAAATACTTCACGAGATTGAGATCTGGAGGACAAGTTGGCGAGTGATTCAGGGTAAAGTCCCCATCATGTTTCTCTGAATCACTACGAGCGAGCTTTTTAACATTGTGATTCTTCCTTCTAGAAATATTCATCACGGAGATAGACAGTGTTCATGGTTGGATGAACTTGATAAGCAACGCTTTTTAAATACGATTGGGCATTCAGTAGTAGATACTCTCAAATCATGAGCTTAAAGTTTCCCATGAAAACATAGTCCACAATATTACACATGGAATCCATGCTGACATGCTGTTGTATCGAAGTTCTCCTCCTCCCACAGGTATGTTCCAGTTTAAAATGCAATTCATTAGACCATATGGTCCTTGTTCAATAATTTATTTCTGGTTCCGTCGTTTCACTCATCGCTACTTGTTGTGTGGCGCCGCTGTCCCTATGTGCGAGAAGTGAAATTCACATATGACTGTTCATGTTTTATGTGTGTGCGTCATCATTTTTTTCATAAACTTGCGCACTTTCTTCTTTTATTGACTATACGGGATGACTCAGCTGCTGTAGGTCGCCTTTTAAGCGACCTTACGTACTGTCTTTCATACGTTGTACTGGTCAGTGTCATTTGTGTAGTCCATTTTTCTTGAATTTGGACCGCTGGTCGTATCTCCGCGTTGAGAAAATTTGATCATATTCTTTTGCTGTATTTCGGCGTCTTTTTCCTAATGCTGTTCTGGAAAACCCTGGTCCTCGGTTTCCTTTGGTGCCACAATGATCTTTTTTCAGTGAAATTCAACAACCAAGCGCTTCTGGAGACGTTACCTTTCTAGCTACAAACAAATATAGTACACTGGCGTGCAGAAAGTAAAGACAAGACGGTTTTTCGAATGTAACGTTGTGCAGAAGTGCTCCACATCTGCTCAAATCATACCATAAGATCCCCAAGATGTAAAAATATGCAAAAAGTGAGCAAAACCGTCCAAACAAGGAATCCAAAAGATGCAAAGGCACTTTATTGAAAAGGTAGCTTCGAGAACAACTTGACAGAAGACAGAAACGTCCACGTGACAGGCAGCTGCCAGGAAAAATCAGTCTTTAGTAGAGGATATGATCACCCCTGACTGCGTTACAGGATTTACAACGTCTGTCCATGTTGAGGACGAGGTTATCAAGGAGCTGTTGAGGCATCGCGGCCCATTCTTCTCGTAGCGCCAATCGCAGCTGCGAAATCGTTGCTGGCGGCTGGAGACGTGCTGCCAAGCGTCTCCCGAGAAGGTCCCACACGTGTTCGATTGGATTTAGGTCCGGGGACCATGCGGGCCAATCCATGCGTTAAATATCTTCACTCTCCAACATCTCTGCGACAGCCACTGTACGATGAGGTGTAGCGTTGTCGTCCATGAAGAGGAACTCAGGATCCACAGCACCTTTAAGCAGACGCACGTGAGGCAGGAGAACCTCGGTATAATAGCGGACACCAGTGACTGAACCTCCTTGGAAGATGTGGAGGTCAGTACGGCTACCAAGCATGATACCACCCCAAATGAGAACTCCGCCACCTCCAAACCGGTCCCTTTCGTGTGATTGCTTGTTCCCTGCTCTTTCCAGATGTGTATACGTCCAGAATCGCTCGTCAGACTAAATCGGCTCTCATCCGTAAAGAGAACTCGACGCCATTGCAGATGTGTCCAGTTCTTGTGTTCCTGGCACGACAGAAACCGCCGTCTCCGATGAGCAGGCGTTAATGGCACACACCGTACTGGTCGTCGTGCAAATAGACCACCTCTGTGCAGCCTCCTGGCCACGGTAAAACGCGATAACGGACGTCCAGTTGTCTGTTGCATGTGCCTTGCGATTTCTCCCGCTGTTTACCCTCTGTCACTTCTCGCCTGTAGGACAATATACCGGTCGTCCGTCTCCGTGGTTGCTCATGGACGACCACTGCTTAACTCTCGGACAGCTGTTTCTGTAGTTTGAAATGCTCTCCAAGCTCGTGAAACGATGTTGTGAGCGATCCCGAAGTCCTCGGCCACACTAGTCACACTTCGACCTTCTTCCAACTTCCCAATGACGCGACCTCGGGTAAAGTCATCCAGATGTCGGCTACTGGATTGCCTGTTGGCCATATCACACGGTGGCAGCAACTCGACATCGTTGAAACCGATGTACACCGTGCAATAGCTTTTACCGAATTGCTGAGCGTACACCACTCGTGTGCTTTATACCCTTCCGACACTCCCCCCTACGTCATGCTGCATATATGCGCATGTCCTACCATACCGGACCCCAGTCTATCTCCTGAGTGGTCTTTCGGTCCGTTCTGCCTGCTCGTTCCGCTGCTATGCTAATTTCTCCTCTTCGTCCTTAATTTTTGCACACCAGTGTAGTACGTAGGTCGATCAGAATAAGAAAATTTACAAGCCGTAGTATTCACGACGCCGACATTGTTGAAATATCAAATTTTGCTGATAATGTTTACGCATTCATATCTCACCCACAGGAGGATGGGTTGTTCCAAGACAATAGATAATGCCCCATGCCTCAGGCCCACATCGTACAGAAATGGTACGGCGATTGGAAAAGTTTAAAGGGACAAGAGAAAGTTAAGAGAACTGTAGATTTAGACTCCGCCAAGCACTAAACGGACCACCACGCCCTGCCTAGGAGAAAAAGGAAGGAGGAGTAAGGTACAACGTAGTGTCCAAAAGCTTGGAAAGAGAGGAAAAACATTTTATAGGAGGCAGATGAGACAATCCAGTTTGGAACTGATGGAAAATTTTGTGGTGGGGAGTTGAAATAGGTAGTTTTTTTGCGACGTGGGAAGTATTTGTTAGGGATGGAAAAGGATAGGTAAAGGGATAAGGTAGAAAATAATGTAAAAGTTCGAAATGGAGAGCTGGACCCGAAAGTAAATGCAGGTGACATCACCCAAAACTTATCGTCTGATGTCGCTTGGTGTCACCCGAAGATCCATGATGATGAAGCGTTGTTTGATAATTCGGTGATGAGCTGGTTTGTAATTGCGTGCAAAAATGTTAGGAAATTTCTTAGAAGGCGGGTGACGTAATACCTGTTGTGACGTATATTCTAAATTAACTTTCCTTTTTAGTTTCTTTCCCTATGTAAATCTTGAGTTTATTCTGTTATTCTTCCTTCTTAACGTAATATCTTTTCTCTCAAACGAATACGTTTGGCAACACAATGGAGGTTGAATGCACGTGACGTATGCCTGATATTGATAAGAACAAGAGATAAAAGCGACGACTAATCTGTTGCTGGGCGAGCGTTGGGTTGTAAACTGATTATTGAAAGGAGCGTTGTTAAGAATTGTTAAAGAGTTGTGTGGTGTGTGGAGAGTTTAGTGCAATATGCTATGCTACGATGTGTTTGCTACATCCTGAATACAGCATCTTTTTCCGTAAGTTTGACTTATGTTGTTTACATGTTTCGTCTGGCCGTTAAGGTTTTCTTTCATTTAGAAACTATTTCTTAGTATGTTGATGTTTTAAATTAAAGTAGAAGTAAGACAAGACTTCTTCGTCATACTGTACGAATGAAAATCCCTAGCTTCGGAGGCAAGAAAAAAAAGGGGTAAAGTGAACAATCCGGAAAATAATAGAAGAACATCGGCAAGATTGAATGCCTTTTAAAAAGGTCCTTTTTTCAGTGAGTTCCTTCAACTCTAGGAGAAAAAACGGCTTCCGGAGATTTGTGACAAACAGGGATTATTTTCTGTTATTTAGTAATGAAGGCTCAGACAGTAAATCAAGGATTTTGTTTTCCCGGAAAATTGGTAGTCAGCGTAGGTTTTCACCTTCCACTTTACTGCCTGTCAGGTTGGTGATTAACTTCGGTGATCAGACAGGAAGGTATATAGTTGATCTTTTACTCAGAAATTCAGTGGGTCAGACAGTCAGTTTCATCGTTACTAAATTTTCATTAATTTCAGTCAGGTTTATTTTCCTTGTTTATTTTTTTTTTCCAATCCGTTGATTCAATGAAACGCCATTTTTTAAATTAGGAGTCTTTTTCAGTTAAATGTATACTATAGTTATGGGGAAGTTATAATCCTTTTCGGTGCACTTTTAGAATGTTATAATAATTTTTGGTGCACTTCTAGAATGTTATAATCCTTTCCAGTGCACTTTTAGAATGTTACTAGCCCCCCGTCGAATGATACTAGTACCCGTCGTTGACGGGCTAGTGATAGTATAAAGTAAAAGCTATATCATCAATTAAATTAAGACTGGTAAATCTAGGTTTATACAACTTTGTAGTACAACTTCCCGGAATAGAATATTACGATAAAAATGTATTTGAATTATTTAGTACTTGTCACGTCCAATGTAAATAATTCAAAAAGTTTGAAAGCAGAAGGCTTATGCAATGAAACTGATTGAGATGAAAAATACCTTATTCTTGTAGAGCCTCGGGATAAACAATATTAACAGTCCTTCCATTCGGAGCAAAGATGTAAAGATTTTCCCCATTTCCGACTCTGGAACAACCAACGTACAGTTGATCGTGGGAAAAACATGGACTTTGTAGATCCAGTCCAACAACTTCTAGAGACTGCCCTTGTGCCTTATTGATGCTCATGGCGAAACTCAAACAAATCGGGAATTGAAGACGTTTAAATTGAAACGGTACATCAGATGGGATGATCGGGATCCTTGGAATAAAAACGTTTTTGCCTGCTGCATGTCCAGTCATTATAGTAGCTTCAATAACATTCTTCATTAGTTTCTTGACAGATAATCTCGTGCCGTTGCAAAGTGAAGGCGGATCCAAATTTCTCAGAAGCATAATAGGTGCACCAATCTTCAACTCTAAAATATGTGAAAGTACTCCAGGTGGCTCCAAAGAGTTAAGAAACTCAGTTGGGTAGTTGACTGCATCGTCTGTATTACAAGCGGTAGAGCTAAAGTGAGCTAAAAGCTGATTATTGGTGACTCTAACCCTGTTGCTTTTCGGTGCAAGGATAGCTCTTTGGCACAGCCAGTTATGATTGTTAAAGTTCTCTCCAATGTTTGGAAAAACTGCGTCTAACAAATCTTGATGTGTTTTAACAATTTTTCCAACATCTGCCATTGATATACATCCATCTTCCTTATCAGATGTCATATATCCTTTTCCTAGTTTCAGTAGTTTGTCGGCAAACCCCTGTGCAGAAGTATCGCCAGTAATATGAATTCGCATGTTAGTTTTGAGGTAAAGTCTTTGTATTTTATTCCAAATATATGAAGATTTTAAGAATGATTGCATTTCATCAGCTCTCGTTCCACGTGGAATGACTGGCAGTGTTTGTCAAAAGTCGCCGGCTAACACCAGAGTAATCCCTCCCATTCTTTTGTTGTTATGTCTGAGGTCTTGTAAAGTGGCATCAATGGCTTCAAATGCAGCTTTGTGCGACATAGTACACTCATCCCAGGCAATGAGCTTACAATCTTGTAGAACCTTTGCCTTTCCTGAACCCCTAGAAATGCTACATGTTGGCGTTTCTGTGTTTGCTAAATTTAGAGGCAAATTGAAAGCCGAGTGAGCTGTCCTTCCTCGTGGTAGCAGTGTAGCAGCAATTTCAGATGAAGCAACAGCCAGGGCAATCTCGCTTCTTTGTCGTACTTTAGCCAAAATAAGATTGATTAGAAAGGTTTTTGCAGTACCACCTGGTTCATCCAGAAAAATATGCCACCAGTTCCCTGGAAAACTGCACTCGTAATCTTGCCAAATGCTGCTTTTTGATCAGGGACCATTTTATTTTCCTTTTTCCCTAAATATTTTGAAAGCTCTTCCGTGTCGTAACTAATATCTTCTAGTATTTCATTGGAAAATGCTGAAACATGGTTTCGAGTCGGTTGAGGTAATCCAAAAGTTTTTAAGTCTGATCCACCTAAGGTTTTAATCTTGTCCTCAATTCTGATTAGAGTTCTGTTGAAGATGATGTAATTGTAGTTTAATTCCATATTCTGTTCTTGAACTCGTGCTTGATGCAGTATCTCTGAGACATGTTCTCCTTTTGATTAATCCATAATTGATGAGTATTTTACATTGCGCATGTTTGCAACATAACAGGAAAGAGATTTCGAAGCATTGTTGGTGATCGAGAGAGAGCTGCTTCTTCTAAAGTGTTCATCATTTCAAAAAGTTCATCATTTTCCAAAAGTCCTCTAAGCTGGCAAGCTTCTTTGTAAGTTTAACACACCCTTCGTTCAACTATTCCCAGTTCTTGAAATGATTTTGGGCCACGTACTTCGTGCAAGAGCAGTCTGAGATGGAAACATTCCGAGTTGTTTGGATGGACAGTATACATTCGACCGAGTGCATCACTGGACCTGATTCCTGGGTGGTGAGGTACATTTAATCCCATTTTATGTCGGTTCCATTTCTTATTTCCACTGTTCCACGTATAGTAATTTGGGACTTCTTGATACAATAGGGTCTGGGCAAATTCATCTTCAACACAGAGTCAATGTCGTTGACTCTGGAAGATGTCAATGTCGTTTCTTGAGGAACATGGGCTCGTTCAATTGCATTATCTGTGGTGAAGTAAACTCTCTGTCCATTCTCAAGGTGGATGCTTAATTGAATCATTGTGGGGTAACGTTCGTGGATTTGAAAGTTGAGTATTCTCCAGACAGCTTCATTGTTGCTGATGTATCTTCCCATTTCATATCGATGAACTTCATTCACATCCCTTTCGGAAGTGGCCAGATCAAACACAGTCATATCAGATCCTTTGTTAACGTATTTGCGTACATACTTTATTGATTTGATTGAATTGCAGTACTCTATATTTATATGAGCATTGAAGATTTTTGATAACAGAGGGTAATATGGAACAATCCATCTATTGTATACTAACACCTCAGATCCTCGAATAAGGATGTTTGCTACAATTCCCCCGTCTTCTGGACTTCTCCGACGATAAAGTGGGTATCCATCTTGCCCTGTTTGTGTTTCTTTCAAAAAACCACGTGGATATCTTTTGGTACATTTTCCATCCTTCATGCATGGAGAATTAGGATTAATGTTCCCACAGGGACCATGTACCATCTGCGTTGTTATACAACGAAACAAATGTGGGTCTCCTTCTGGACTTCGTATTTCGGCACTGATGAAATCATCAACTCTCTGTACGTATATCCTATCTTTAATCCACACCAGAATGTGGGAATGAGGAAGTCCTCGTTTCTGCCACTCTATTGTATAAATATAACATTGTACACTGCCAAAAATCTTGGCCTTGCGTATGAGATTGATGAGTGCCTTGTGCTTTTCATGGAAGACTCTTGCCAACAAATCGTGACGATCTTGTGGTTTTTGCCCTGGAAACAGTTCATTCTTGATTTCATCCCAAGCTGGATTACATGTGAAAGTAATGAAGGCATCAGGTCGACCATACATCCGCACATAACTCATAGCATCTTGAGTACGTCCATGCATATACCTAGGATTTCCAGTGAAGCTGGATGGCAAGATGACAACCGACCAATGTCAGCAATATTTCCATCATCGTTGACAGCGTCTCTGAGATGAACATATTGTTCCACTCTCAGTGGCCTTTTGATTAAGTTGAATGTACCTCAGCCTTTCAGATTCAGTTTTGGCATACATATCCACAATAAATTGGTGGAAAAGGTGTTTTCTTCGCAGTATGATGTTGAAACTTGAAGAACGTACCATAATCCTAAAGGCATAAAAATCCATAGCAGATATCTTCTTAGATGACAATATTCCAGTAGATGTGTTTGTTTGAAACAGTTGGAAATGGTATCAATCTTCTCCTTGCCAAAACATTAATGGATACTGTAGAGCATCATAGGACCTGTGAGTATCGGCAATTCTCTTGATGGTGCTGTTTTTCAATTCAACGACTATATCTCTCCTTCCATTTTGTTCTCCCAACATGATTGCTGCCACTTCTGATGTCGTCGGTGCATCGAATCGTCCCTCGTGTTCACCTGGTGGAGTTCTGTCTGCTAAAATAACCAATTTTAATTAAGAAGTAATCTTTTCTAGAGACGTTTTAAAGCTCTTGACATAAGCATTTTCTCGATGAAGCATTTCTTGAAGCTTCAATACTATTTCTCGTCTTGTTTGCGGCACATTCCTGCAACGTTGGTCGGCTTGCTGTGCATCATCACATACAAAATATATCTGCAAAACTTTTGGCTGTTCATTGGGTAAATGATGTAGACTACCGATTCTATGATACACTTGTCCTTGTACTTTAAATGTGGGCATGCAACCAGACTGTCTAAATTTTTTAGTTGTGCCAAATGATGTCATCTGAAAACAGGAATTATAATGGCGTATGTTGTTTTGAAAATGTTTTGCATCTGATGAGTTGTCAGTCAAAAACATATGTAATATCTCCGGAAGATCCTGCAATAATGGCAACTGAACCTTCCCACCATTACAACACATAGCTGGGGCTACACCTTTCAATTTCATGGCTGCACAGTATTGACACGTTAATGACATTGATCCAATGACACATAATGGATCAGAGGAGTAATCCACGGACGGGTGAGACGAATGCTGCATTTTCTTTTTCTCTCCAGATGTTCAACCGAGCATTAGCCGTAGTGAGTCGATTATGCTGAAGTCGTGTGTCTCGTTGCTGGAGTGTTTCCTGTGCCCTCGATTGCGCCGTAGAAGTCCTATTGTGTTCCAGTGTTCTTTCTCGCTGCTGGTATATGATTCCTGTGCCCTTGATTGTGCTCTGGAATTCCTATCTTGTTCCAGCCTTCTTTCTCGTGCTTCTGCTGTTTTTTGTTCTCTTCTCCTTCTTTGATTTTCTCAATCCATTCTTTGTGTTCTTCTTACACATTGTTTCTTTCTGGGAAGTTGAGGCATACTATGATGACCTTCTGACGTATGACACTTTTGAATTAATAACGGAGATTGAAAAACAACTTTCAATTTTATATTTTTACTTCTCCGCCCTCAAGGTCATAATACAATTGGCAAACAACGCTTAACAAAAAACATGTGCCTTTACGCTTTCTTTACCGCTTTCTTTACATGCAACCTGATCACACCCAACGCGAAGGCGCAAAGATAAGTAGTTCACGATAAATTTGAGCCATTTCTTTTTAGAACTTCGTTAAAACAACGTTCTATTTTCTAGCTCACAACGTCGTCACAGTATGATGACGTTCTGACCTATGACACTTTTGAATTAACACCTCAGATTGAAAAGCAACGTTCTATTTTCTTTTTTTTCTTCTTCGCCCTCAAGGTCATAATACAATCGACAAACAACGCTTACAAAAAAGGGCGTAGTAAATGTATTAACGAATGAAAATAGTCGTAACGGAATTCTAAAAAAGAAACGCTTAAAATTTATGGTGAACTACTTTTCTGCAAGCCTTAACGTTCGGTGTGATCAAGTTGATGTCAACAAAGCGGAAAGACACATTCAGATCGGGTAGAAACGCGTAACATTAAATAACTAAAAATAAAATTCATAATAAAAATAAAATCGCTTCGAGGTGCACCAGAAGATGTCTACAGGCACCTTCATAACAAATTTCTTTGCTCTAGGTCGCCTAATTCTATGTGAAATCCAACCGACAGACACACACACACAGTCTGTTTTATATACATAAAGATAATCCTTTTCGGTGCACTTTTAGAATGTTATAATCCTTTTCGGTACACTTTTTAGAATGTTTAAAAAATGGTTATAATTAATTGGGTAAGTTCCAGAAGCGTCGCTAGACTAAGAACATTGGATAGGAGAATTGCGTTTTAAATTTAAAATTAAATTATTTTAATATTACTTACAACCAATGTAAACCCGATATCTTCAATTTTAGGATTAATTTTAACGCAGAATTCATATTATTTAAATGTTTATCTTTTCCCCATCTTCGGTGGGTTTTCGATAGCATCGAGATGGTCCCCAGTTGCTTTGCTAGGGTGAGGAACATTGAGCAGTGCTGTTAAGGGCAATTAAGAACAATAAAAAGAGACTCACTATTGAGCGACAAAAATAGCCCTGTAACACCAATATCAGAGTAGAAGAACCAGAATCGCTGAGCATCCAGTTGACCTCCACCAGGCGCATACAGGGTTGCCAACTACTGAAAAAAACCTTTGGCTGAAAAGTAAAAACTATACAAGCTGCATTACACAGCCGACGATCTGTGGGATATGTTCTTAAGCAAGACGCGAGTCCTTAGGCATCCTTCGGTAGCATCCCAGGTAGCACAGCCTTGCAATTTAACGTAGTCCCAACGCTGAGCCAACGTCTTCTATTCCTAAAAGACGGCGGCTCAGCGTTGGGCCTTACGTTAAATTGCATGGCTCTGCTACCTGGGATATAATGAATAAATATATATTTGCCATTGACTTTTTTATCTTCATTTATTTATCTTTGGATAATTGTTCATAGATTTGAAATAACAGTGATAATATTCCGAACGTTGTAAAGGTATAGAAATATTTTTTTTAACTTAAACAAAGAACTTAAAAACATTGTACGATTATTCCCCTCACCGAAATGATCTAGTGACGCTCCTGGTAAGTTCATAAGTCCCTGCCGCTTAGGATTGCCTAGCAGAAACTTTTCATTAGGTTTCCAAAGCATACACCAGGTGGCAGCACCGTGCAGTTTGCCGGCTAATAAAAACAGTAGCTTTGGCAATTGCAGCTCATTAGTCTGTAGTATTTGATGGGTTAACGTGAGTTTTGATAAAATACCAATTCATCAATGTTTGCTTCTTGCGTACGATAAAAAAATTTACCGCCGCCAAGGTTTGAAGGAACCCGGCAGAGAGCTTCGTTGGGCATAAGTGCTGCATACGTGACGGAAACTGTAAGTGAAAGAGTATGCCGAGATTGTTTCAGGGGTGATAGGACGCATGAAGATGAGACCCGTTCTGGAAGCCCTTCTAAAGTATGTGAAGAAGAAATATTGGCAATAACTGAGTCCTACCCTCATCAAATGTACAAAGATATTGCCGATGGACTTCCAGTTCATTGGACAACTGCTATGAGGAGCACCCAGAGCACGCGGGCTATTTGAATGGTTCAAAAATTGGATGAAAGGGAACCACATCAATCATTGTATGAAAACCGAATGAATAGGGTGACGACAAGTGTGCTCTGTAAGCTTGGTACAAAACTGATCAGCTCCTGGATCAAATAGGGAGGAAAAAAGAAGCTCCGGAAAAGTCTCCAAAAGCTGATCTCCACCCATGCTCTTCGTTTGCTGAGATTGCAAGAGAATTATCCATCATGAGCTGTTGGCATCTAACCAAACAATCACTGAAAGTATTTTATTCTCAGCAACTTGGAAGATTAGACGAGGCCTAAGATTCCCAGTTTAGTGAATCGGAAAGGTGTTGCCTTCCATCACCTTTCCCGTTCACTAAACTGGGAATCTCTACACCGCATGTGGCTATGAAAACACAGCGCAAATTCCAGAAACTCGACTGGGAACTTTTTTGCCTATGCAATCTATCTTTTACCGGTGGCTGGATTTGAACCTACATCTTCCTACTCTACAGCAGTTGTTCTCGCAATAGAACTACGCCGGAAGCTTATCGCTGCTTGATTGTCAATTTGACTCATTCGTCACTTCAGTAGTACGTCATCTACGTCATGTCGCGTAGTACGTTAATCATCCCCCTTCCCCATGAGAAAGGCGAGAGCACGAAATCACAGGTTTCGGGTCAGCTGACAACACGTGCTCGAAGAAACATCTCATTATAAAAGTAATGTTTATTAATTATATTATTTATTATTTTTATTAATTTTTACTATATGCGTTATATGGAAGAATCATCACAAAAAAAATGTTCAAACCTCATGGCCAGGGGATTCATTTTCGTTCGGATGCAAATGTAGCATTTCTTTTATCCATAGTGGGATTCCAATCGACATCTTCTTCCTCCGGAGTGGCTGTTCTACCAGTTGAACTATGCCGGTTGGTTTATTGCTACTTCATTGTCGATTTGACTCATGCGCCACCTCAGTAGTATACGTCATGTACTTCATACATTAATTAAAAACAAACCGTCGACACACGATTAAATTCATAGTTGCTGTGAAAAAAATACCTACGAGTGCGTGACAGACTTTACTGAAAGCTGAAAGAAATATATACACGTTAAAATGTGAGATCTTTCGGGAACACACTATGGTCCCATCATCAGAATAAACTTATATAATCACGTTTTAACTTGCATATATTTCCCTTTAGCGTTTAGTAAAGTTTGTCACGTACTTGTAGGGAGATTTTTACTGCAACTATGAGTTTAATCGTGCATCGATTGTTTGTTTTTAATTAATGTATATTTTCTACACGTAATCATCGTTTTGATCATGTACTTCATATCACGTAGTAGGCTAACGAATGATATGGCTGGTAAAACGATGAAAGCTCGTGCAGACGTCAAAACGATAATTCAATCGTTTTATGACTACAAAGAAACTGCTTCCTTTGACAGCGATATTAAATAGCTAAGCGAAAAATGGGACAGGGTCATCATTAATATTGGAGACTCTGCATTTGATTGAAATAAACTTGTCGCCTAAATTCAGTATTCCAGACTTTCCTGTAGCTCTAGCGTCTTTTAGAGAAAATTTCCAACAAATTGAACATACTGAACATATTTTTATATTCCATTAGAATTGTTCTCGTTGCACACTTTGTACGTAAAACTGAAACACTGAATGAGACCCACAAAGAATTGCATTTGAGTTGATCAACAGAAAGTGTTGTGTAAGAAAACTGTATACGAGAACATCAATTTTGCAAAAAAAGTTTGTAACTCCAAAAGTCGGTTGTTGTATTTTTGTTTTTTTGCGCCTTCCCTCTTGCGACCATCGAAGCATTTACAAAAAAAAATAAAAAAAATGGGAACTTCTGCTATTAAAATATTGTGTTGCAATAAACTTTAAATTTATCATTCCGACATGTGAATTCAGATAAACTTGCGCTCCCTGAAGTCTAATTGCTGATCTTTTACTTTTTTTCTTTATATAACCCCACAGCGGTTTAGTTAGCGATTTAATCCCCTGAAGATATGGAAATAAAGGTCAAAATGGCTATTGAGATTATTCTAGAAAAACTGTCCTAAACAAGAACAAAACATAAAATATTAATAGCGATGACAGATAGAGATGTTTATCGTTTATATATCTTCGAAGCATTACAACATTTCCCTAGTGGAACAAAACATCCAATGAAGGAATGCAACGGAACAAATAGAAAAAAATAAGTTTTAAAAAAGCATGGTGAAGAAAAAAATAAAGATCCGTTAATTTGTATATGACTGTTAAATGTCATCAAGTTCCGGTCCATGAGTGGTTAAGGTCTTCCTGTGTAAGACCCTACATTGTTTAGTGAGATATAGTTTCTCTTTTTTGCAATTTTTTTTATCGCAAAACTCTTTATTGTAAGGGGAAAGCCACTTTCAGGGGAGGGGAATAAACAATAGCTGTTCTTCGAGTAACAAAAACGAACAGTTGCTACGAATTAATATCTTTTTTGTCGATTCCCAGGCCGATGGTTTGCAAAGATATATCCTTAATGACCAAATCCCCATGGCTTCATGTCCCGGCCGATTAGAGGCAAATTTTGTTGAATAGATAGAGAAAAACACGAGGAAGCTATGGTGGGGGAGGCTGGAGATACAGAAAAGCGGGGAAGAAAAAATATTAAAAAGGGAGAGTGGGATATAAAAGGGGAAAAAAATACGAAGAAAAATACGTAGTTAATTCTGCAAATCCCTGAACAACATAACGCAGAACAAAGAATAGAACCCGATAATTACATTTCAGGTTCATTACAAAAATGACGAAAGATAATAAAAACGGGGAGTATGGGGGAAAAAAACAATAACGCTACATGGGCGCCAAAAAAAAAAAAAAAAAAAAAAATTAGGAGAGGAAACCATTTTACGTTTGTGTCCCCCCAACACCCTCCTGTTTTCTTTCCTTTCGAATCCAAGCCTGACAATAGCGTAAATACTAATGTCGTTCTTATAGATCGCCTCTGTGCATTCCAGACAATAGTCAAATCCAACTGATAAAAGGTCGGTCGGCTTACAATTGTATGATCGCGTCGGTAACACAGCTAAATCATTTTTTCTTCCCTTTTCTATTTTTTTCTGTTTTTATTCGTAACAAGCTCTCTTGAGTTTTCTTCCTTCCCACCGGTATCTATCCCCTCAACGGACCCACAAAACACCGATTCCGATGCGGCAAAATGATGATAAAACCGACAGCTATAAGCCATCGAATGAAACAAAAAGAGAAAATTAAAAAAGAGGGGGAACATAAAGGATTAGCGCTATAAGAACAATAACAATAATGAAAAAAGTGAAAAGGAAGACGGCAAAAAATGGGAAGGAAACTAAACTGAAGTGAAAGAGATAAAAAATATTGAAATGAGTGTTTATTTGCTAAAAGAGAGAAAAGAACAAGGGCCAATGATCTTTTTTATTATTTTTTTTCTTAAATTTTTATTTTCCATTTTTTTTTATCGGGCACTGCGCTTGATGTGAAAACAATGGCGCAGAAAAATGTTTCGGAATGTTCGGTTTTTGTCTAATAATGGAAAAGCGCGACTGATAAGAACTATCTATATTGTGTTGTTTAGAATCTCATCTTTGTACGAATTCGAAGAACTTTTCTTTCCGAGCGTGTTTTTGAATGAGAGGACGACGTCACACTCATTGTTTCTGTGGAATCTCCATTGTTTGAGGCGGTTGTCGGGGAGTCTCAAACAGGAACAAATGTTTGATTGGAATTAATTGCCAAAGACGGAACCGTAATAATCTTTAAAGCCATGCATTCAGTGACGAATTAAATGAGTTCTCAAACCACACCAATGGAAAAAAAAGTGAAGGGGGAGGGGGAAGCAAGCTATTGAAGGAAAAACGTGTTACTTTACGGAAGAAAAAAATTGCTAGATATGTTTGAATCGCTTTCAGTATTTTTTCCAAGAGCTCTCCCCCAAAAAAATCCTGTGCTTTATTAAAAACAATGCAAAATAAAGGAATGACTTATCGCACAACGTGAATGCAGGAATTCGATGCAGCATAAAAAACAAACAAAATAGGAAAATACAACGGCTGGACATTCGAAACAACATTTAAAGTTTTACGGATAACTCGGCTCTTTTTTTTTTTTTTTCCTTTTTCAATTAAGGACGAAGTTTTATCAAAAATCAAATATCGGAGAGACAATCCAAGCATCAGCAATCGAACAGTTTTTGCTCAGACATGCATTTTCTGTTCTTTATATCCATACAAACACTGAACAGCGCGTGCAAAAGAAAAACGAGAAGAGAAAGGAATTTCAGAATCACAGAGAAACTCGAATTTCAGAATCACTCTCATAAAGTAAGGAAAACTGCATAAATTTTTATGTTATGAGCTGTTTTTTCAGAAATATTTTCCTGGAGTTACAGTAAAATTAGAAAAAAGAAAAGGAAAGAAACAATAACTGGTCTATAAATTTTCGTATTCCTCTATGAATTACAAATAAAGTATCTGCAATCACGTATTTTGAGCTTTTTTGAAAAACAACACGTGAAAAATCTCTCTGTATATCCTTGGGTGATGAGTGTGGGTTTTTATAAAGTTCTTAAATTTTTCACATTTTTATTTGGGGAGGAGGGGAGGGTTAGGTTTTAACGACCACTATGAGCAACTCAATGTGTTATAAGCTGACGCCCGTATTTAATTTAGGGTCATTGGATCCAGAGAAGGGAGTAGCGTAAGAAAAACACACAACATCCATGCCTCACCGGGATTCGAACATAGACCCAATCTTGGATGAGTGATTATAAACCAGCGCTTAGACTACTGCGCTCCCTTCGCCATATCTAAAGCGATCCTGTCGACCTGTCGATACGTCTTTGTGGCTGCAATCCCAGATGCCAACACAATGGCACCGAGCAATATACTGCAAATCATCATCATCATCATTGTCAACCATTATCAATCCACTGCTGGACGAAGGTCTCCCCAAGTTTCCTCCACAACGGTCTGTCTTGTGCCAGTCTCCTCCATGTCACCCCTGCATACTTTCGAATTTCATCCACCCATCTCCCATGTGGTCTTCTTCTGGGTCTTTTCCTGTCCCTTGGAATCCAATCTAAAATTTCGGCTGTCCATCGATGATCTGTCCTTCTGGAAGTATGTCCAGCCCATTGCCATTTCAGGGATTTAACTCTGATCATGATGTCTTCCACTCTTGTCATTTTTCGGATCCACGAGTTCCTCTTCTTATCTCTCCTGGTTACACCAAGTATGCACCTCTCCATGCTTCTTTGAGTTGTCTGCAGCCTTTGTATGTCTCTTTTAGTTAAGGTCCACGTCTCTGCACCATACGTAAGCACTGGAAGGATGCATTGATCAAACACTTTTCTTTTAAGACATAATGGCATATTGCTCTTGAAAATTATGCTGTTTCTTCCAAAAGCTCTCCAGGCAAGTTTTGTACGCCGATTAATTTCTTCATCAATGTGACCCTCACTTGATATCTGCTGTCCAAGATAAACATACGTGTCTGTTATCTCCAGCTTTTTTCCATCAATCGATAAATCTTCATTTCTTGTAAAAGCATTGAACATCACTTTTGTCTTCTGAAAGTTAATTTTTAATCCCACTTCTTTACTCTTGTCAGCAAGTTCCTGGATCATACTCTGCAGCTCTGATGGGGTAGTTGCAAAAATGACTACGTCATCAGCAAAACGAAGGTGGGTTAGATAATCTCCATTAATCTTTATCCCCTTGTTTTCCCAGCTCAGCGACTGAAAAACACCCTCCAATGTGGCATTAAAGAGCTTCGGAGATATGGTGTCACCTTGTCTCACTCCCTTTCCAATTTTTACGTGTGTTGTATTTTCAAACAGCCTAATCTTTGCACTTGCATTTTCATAGATGTTATTAATAATATTAATGTATGCATCTTCAATACCGCAGGTTTTCAGAGCCATTGTAACTGCTGATGGTTTCACCGAATCAAAGGCTTTTTCATAATCGATAAAAAGCCATGCACACTGGAAGTTCATATTCCCTCGCTCTTTCAATTAGTTCTCTCAGCACGTGGATATGATCTATTGTGCTGTAGCCACTCCTGAATCCAGCTTGTTCTCTCGGTTGAGCCATGTCCAGTGTTACCTTCAAGCGGTGTGAAAGAACTTTAGTGAAGATTTTATAAACTACTGATAGGAGGCTGATAGGTCTGTAGTTTCCGAGATCCTCAATGTCACCTTTCTTATGTAGCAGGATCATTGTAGCGGTGTTCCAATCCTCAGGAATCTTTCCTTCATTAAGGCATCGAGTGAAAATTTGGGCGAGTACTGTTTCGATTTCTCCACTTGCTTCTTGTATGATGTCTACAGTAATTCCATCTTCTCCTGGAGCTTTTCCTCGCTTCATGTTCTTGATTGCATGTGCAACTTCTGCTGGAAGGACTGGAGGAACTCTGGTACTGGTATCTTTCATGATGTCTGGAGTGCATATATCATCCCTTTCATATAATTTGGAGTAGAAATCTTTCACTCTTGTCAAAATTTCGCCTCTATTTCTTGTTACAGAACCATCTTCTTTTCTCAGTGCCATAATCTGTTTTCTTCCCTTACTGAGAACAAGCTGGATTCAGGAGTGGCCCTTTGCTATCTTTAGGCTTTGGTTGTTTTCAATTGCTTTCCTCACTAGTTCACAGTTGAATTTTCTTACGTCTTCAGTGATACTTTTTCTTACTGTCTTGCATAGCTCTATATATTCCACTTTGGAAGTCACATCTTCTTTAGTTGTCCTCATCTCTCTTCTTTTTTGCATCAATATTTTGGTTTTTCCTGATAATTTGTTCACATGCAACTTGTTCTTAGACCCAGCTAATTTTGTTGCTGTTTCCATAAGAGCTTTGGTTACTTTTCTGTTAACTTCAGAGATGTCCACTTCTTCCGATGTTAGGCCTTCTAAAGCAGAGAACCTGTTCTTCAGTTCTAACTTGAAGGTATTATGGTGTTTTTAAGGTTGGTTATGTCAATAGATTTTGTTTGTCTTATGAGCTTGCCACGTTCAAGTTTAGTGTTGAGGTGCATCTTACATCTCACCAATCTATGGTCACTACCTGTGTTGAACTTGTTCAGCACACTGCAGTCTTCTATGACGAATTTTTTGTTACACATAATAAAATCAATTTCACTTGTCGTCCCATTTGGATGTCTCCATGTCCATTTCCTGTGTGGCTTTTTCTTGAAGAAGGAGTTCAAGATGAAAAACCCTTCTGCCTCTGCAAACTCAACGAGTATTTCCACGCTGGTTTCTGTTGCCGTGACCGAATTTACCTACTGAAGTTTCATTCTGTTGCCGTTGCCCTATTTTTGCATTGAAATCTCCCATAATTATTTTCAAGTGCTGCTTACCTTTATTATTTAGATGACAAATTTCCTCTTAAAATTCTTCAATTTCTTCTTCAGGATGACTTGTGGTGGGTGCATAAGTTTGAATAATCTGAGCCTGGTATCTTTTCGAGAGTTGGATAACAAGTCGTGCAGCTCTGTCCGAGGAACTTTCAACTTCTACAACTTTATCCTTCAGTTTCTTGTTTATTATAAATCCAACACCACTAGTTCTGCCAGTATCTGTCCCACGATAGTAGAAGAGATGTCCACTTTTCAGTTCGATGAGATCTTCTCCTTTTCTCCTTACCTCACTTAGCCCCACGATGTCCCACTTGATCCTTTGTAGTTCCTCTTCCAATTCAAGAAGCCTTGAATCAGAAGATAGGAGCGTCCATTGTAAGTAGCCAAGGTCAGCATCAGATGGCAGCCTAGTCCGGTCCTCCGGGATTCTTAGCACCCTCTGCCTTCCATGTCGCACTGGCCGCTGCCTTGGCCAGGTACATTCCAGCTGCCGGAGACTGAGGGCCAAGATTTAAGTTGTGGAATCATTTTGGAGGGGTTTGGCCATAACTCACCACGCTGGCCAAGCGGGTTGGTGAGTGTGGGATAGAATTTCCTATAATCCCGATGGTATAGTTATACCGCTATTGGCGGTCGTCAGAGCCCCTTTAGTGGGAACAGGATGTACCACGAGAAGGCGGGGTTGACATTTGTCAAGGAGAGGCTGTGATGTTACGCATCACCTGACCTTACATCCCATACTGCAAATATATATATATATATATATATGGATGCAAGGGATGTAAGGTCAGGTGATGCGTTACATCACAGCCTCTCCTTGACAAATGTCAACCCCGCCTTCTCGTGGTACATCCTGTTCCCACTAAAGGGGCTCTGACGACCGCCAATAGCGGTATAACTATACCATCGGGATTAGAGGAAATGCTATCCCACACTCACCAACCCGCTTGGCCAGCGTGGTGAGTTATGGCCAAACCCCTCCAAAATGACTCCACAACTTAAATCTTAGCCCTCAGTCTCCGGCAGCTGGAATGTACCTGGCCAAGGCAGCGGCCAGTGCGACATGAAGGCAGAGTGCTAAGAATCCCAGGAGGACCGGACTAGGCTGCCATCTGATGCTGACCTTGGCTACGTATAACGGACGCTCCCTATCTTCTGATTCAAGGCTTCTTGAATTGGAAGAGGAACTACAAAGGATCAAGTGGGACATCGTCGGGCTAAGTGAGGTAAGGAGAAAAGGAGAAGATCTCATTGAACTGAAAAGTGGACATCTCTTCTACTATCGTTAGACAGATACTGGCAGAACTAGTGGTGTTGGATTTATAATAAACAAGAAACTGAAGGATAAAGTTGTAGAAGTTGAAAGTTCCTCTGACAGAGCTGCACGACTCGTTATCCAACTCTCGAGAAGATACCAGGCTCAGATTATTCAAACTTATGCACCCACCACAAGTCATGCTGAAGAAGAAATTAAAGAATTTTATGAGGAAATTCGTGATCTAAATAATAAAGGTAAGCAGCACTTGAAGATAATTATGGGAGATTTCAATGCAAAAATAGGGCAACGGCAACAGAATGAAACTTCAGTAGGTAAATTCGGTCACGGCAACAGAAACCAGCGTGGAAATACTCTCGTAGAGTTTGCAGAGGCAGAAGGGTTTTTCATCTTGAACTCCTTTTTCAAGAAAAAGCCACACAGGAAATGGACATGGAGACATCCAAATGGGACGACAAGTGAAATTGATTTTATTATGTGTAACAAAAAATTCGTCATAGAAGACTGCAGTGTGCTAAACAAGTTCAACACAGGCAGTGACCATAGATTGGTGAGATGTAAGATGCACCTCAACACTAAACTCGAACGTAGCAAGCTCATAAGACAAACAAAATGTATTGACATAACCAACCTTAAAAAACACCATAATACCTTCAAATTGGAACTGAAGAACAGATTATCTGCTTTAGAAGGCCTATTTCTGAAGTTAACAGAAAAGTAACCAAAGCTCTTATGGAAACAGCAACAAAATTAGCTGGGTCTAAGAACAAATTGCATGTGAACAAATTATCAGGAAAAACCAAAATGTTGATGCAAAAAGAAGAGTGATGAGGACAACTAAAGAAGATGTGACTTCTTTAGTTGTCCAGAAGTCACATCTTCTTTAGTTGTCCTCTTCGACTTCCAAAGTGGAATATATAGAGCTATGCACGACAGTACGAAAAAGTATCACTGAAGACGTAAGGAAATTCAACTGTGAATTAGTAAGGAAAGCAATTGAAAACAACCAAAGCCTAAAGATAGCAAAGGGACATCTCAGTAAGGGGAAAAAACAGATTATGGCACTGAGAAAAGAAGATGGTTCTGTAACAAGAAATAGAGGCGAAATTTTGACAAGAGTGAAAGATTTCTACTCCAAATTATATGAAAGGGATGATACATGTACTCCAGACATCATGAAAGGTACCAGTACCAGAGTTCTTCCAGTCCTCCCAGCAGAAGTTGCACATGCAATCAAGAACATGAAGCGGGGAAAAGCTCCAGGAGAAGATGGAATTACTGTAGACATCATACAACAAGCAAGTGGAGAAATCGAAACAGTACTCCCCCAAATTTTCACTCGATGCCTTAATGAAGGGAAGATTCCTGAGGATTGGAACAACGCTACAATGATCCTGCTACATAAAAAATGTGACATTGAGGATCTCAGGAACTACAGACCTATCAGCTTCCTATCAGTGGTTTATAAAATCTTCACTAAAGTTCTTTCACACCGTTTGAAGGTAACACTGGACATGGCTCAACCGAGAGAACAAGCTGGATTCAGGAGTGGCTACAGCACAATAGATCATATCCACGTACTGAGAGAACTAATTGAAAGAGCGAGGGAATATGAACTTCCATTGTGCATGGCTTTTATCGATTATGAAAAAGCCTTTGATTCGGTGAAACAATCAGCAGTTGCAATGGCTCTGAAATCCTGCAGTATTGAAGATGCATACATTAATAATATTAATAACATCTATGAAAATGCAAGTGCAAAGATTCGGCTGTTTGAAAATACAACACACATAAAAATTGGAAAAGGAGTGAGACAAGGTGACACCATATCTCCGAAACTCTTTAATGCCACATTGGAAAATGTCTTTCAATCACTGAACTGGGAAAACAAAGGGATAAAGATGAATGGAGATTATCTAACCCACCTTCGTTTTGCTGATGACATAGTCATTTTTGCAACTACCCCATCAGAGCTACAGAGTATGATCCAGGAACTTGCTGACAAGAGTAAAGAAGTGGGATTAAAAATGAACTTCCAGAAGACAAAAGTGATGTTCAATGCTTTTACAAGAAATGAAGATTTATCGATTGATGGAGAAAAGCTGGAGATAACAGACACGTACGTTTATCTAGGACAGTAGATATCAAGTGAGGGTCACAATGATGAAGAAATTAATCGGCGTACAAAACTTGCCTGGAGAGCTTTTGGAAGAAACAGCATAATTTTCAAGAGCAATATGCCATTATGTCTTAAAAGAAAAGTGTTTGATCAATGCATCCTTCCAGTGCTTACGTATGGTGCAGAGACGTGGACCTTAGCTAAAAGAGACATACAAAGGCTGCAGACAACTCAAAGCAGCATGGAGAGGTGCATGCTTGGTGTAACCAGAAGAGATAAGAAGAGGAACACGTGGATTCAAAAAATGACAAGAGTGGAAGATATCATGATCAGAGTTAAATCCCTGAAATGGCAATGGGCTGGACATACTGCCAGAAGAACAGACCATCGATGGACAGCCGAAATTTTAGATTGGATTCCAAGGGACAGGAAAAGACCCAGAAGAAGACCACATGGAAGATGGGTGGATGAAATTCGAAAGTATGCGGGATTGACATGAAGGAGACTGGCACAAGACAGACCGTTGTGGAGGAAACTTGGGGAGACCTTCGTCCAGCAGTGGATTGATAATGGTTGACAATGATGATGATGATGATACGGATGCAAAAAAATCGCGGAGATGAGGACAACTAAAGAAGATGTGACTTCCAAAGTGGAATATATAGAGCTATGCAAGACAGTACGAAAAAGTATACTGAAGACGTAAGGAAATTCAACTGTGAACTAGTGAGGAAAGCAATTGAAAACAACCAAAGCCTAAAGATAGCAAAGGGACATCTCAGTAAGGGAAGAAAACAGATTATGGCACTGAGAAGAGAAGATGGTTCTGTAACAAGAAATAGAGGCGAAATTTTGACAAGAATGAAAGATTTCTACTCCAAATTATATGAAAGGGATGATACATGTACTCCAGACATCATGGAAATTACCAGTACCAGAGTTCTTCCAGTCCTCCCAGCAGAAGTTGTAGATGCAATCAAGAACATGAAGCGGGGAAAAGCTCCAGGAGAAGATGGAATTATTGTTAACATCATACAAGAAGCAAGTGGAGAAATCGGGACAGTACTTGCCCAAATTTTCACTGGATGCCTTATTGAAGGGACGATTCCTGAGGATTGGAACAACGCTACAATGATCCTGCTACATAAAAAATGTGATATTGAAGATCTCAGGAACTACAGACCTATCGGCCTCCTATCAGTGGTTTATAAAATCTTCACTAAAGTTCTTTCACACCGCTTGAAGGTAACACTAGACATGGCTCAACCGAGAGAACAAGCTGGATTCAGGAGTGGCTACAGCACAATAGATCATATCCACGTATTGAGAGAACTAATTGAAAGAGCGAGGGAATACGAACTTCCATTGTGCATGGTTTTATCGATTATAAAAAAGCCTTTGATTCGGTGAAGCCATCAGCAGTTACAATGGCTTTGAAATCCTGCAGTATTGAAGATGGATACACTGAATATAATTAATAATATCTATGAGAAATGCAAGTGCAAAGATTCGGCTGTTTGAAAATACAACACACATAAAAATTGGAAAGGGAGTGAGACAAAGTGACACCATATCTCCGAAGCTTTTAATGTCTCGCGATGTGGAAATATCTTTCAATCACTGAACTGGGAAAACAAAGGGATAAAGATTAATGGAGATTATGTAACCCACTTTCGTTTTGCTGATGACGTAGTCATTTTTGCAACTACCCCATCAGAGCTGTAGAGTATGATCCAGGAACTTGCTGACAAGAGTAAAGAAATGGGATTAAAAATGAACTTTCAGAAGACAAAAGTGTTGTTCAATGCTTTTACAAGAAATGAAGATTTATCGATTGATGGAGAAAAGCTGGAGATAACAGACACGTACGTTTATCTAGGACAGTAGATATCAAGTGAGGGTCACATTGATGAAGAAATTAATCGGCGTACAAAACTTGCCTGGAGAGCTTTTGGAAGAAACAGCATAATTTTCAAGAACAATATGCCATTATGTCTTAAAAGAAAAGTGTTTGATCAATGCATCCTTCCAGTGCGTTACATATGGTGCAGAGACGTGGACCTTAACTAAAAGAGACATACAAAGGCTGCAGACAACTCAAAGCAGCATGGAGAGGTTCATGCTTGGTGTAACCAGGAGAGGTAAGAAGAGGAACTCGTGGATCCGAAAAATGATAAGAGTGGAAGACATCATGATCAGAATTAAATCCCTGAAATGGCAATGGGCTGGACATACTGCCAGAAGGACAGACCATCGATGGACAGCCGACATTTTAGATTGGATTCCAAGGGACAGGAAAAGACCCAGAAGAAGACCACATGGGAGATAGGTGGATGAAATTCGAAAGTATGCGGGAGTGACATGGAGGAGACTGGCACAAGACAGACCGTTGTGGAGGAAACTTGGGGAGACCTTCGTCCAGCAGTGGATTGATAATGGTTGACAATGATGATGATGATGATGATGATATACCCAAATTATTAGTAAGACATATCTAATAACACGATTGGTCGTCCTCGCTCTTCAAAATAGCCTAGATTCGATGCGGCATGGATTCAACTCTTTGTTGATATCGTTCTACAAGTATGTTCAACTAAGTGGATGCAATGTAATCCATCAACTGCACACCGGTGGAGGACGTTCTCTGTTAGGAACAACTTTCTCAATTTCATGCAACAGGTGATCAACTAGGTTAAGATCTGGGAACAGTGGAAGCCACTTTAGCGCTTTGAAGTCACTGTCGTGCTACTGGAACCACTATATTATTATCCGAACCTTGTAGCATGGCACATAATCTTTCTGGACGTAGCCTTTTCCATCAAAGAACGCCATGTAATCTCTGTTACTAATAGCTCTCTCAATCTCATCCCACAGGTCTTCAATTGTGTTCGGACTCTGGGGGTCATTTTAGCCCTTTGCAGTTACTGTCGTGCTCCTGGAACCACTGTGTAACGACCCGAGCCTTGTGGCATAGCACATTATTCAGCTAGAAGTAGCCCTATTCATCAGGGAACCTATTTTCATCTACAGGTATATCTGCTCCGCAATGATGTTAAGATACCTCACGGCATTCATAAATACGTTCCAGAGGTATTAACCTTTTAACGACCGTGACACAGAATTTTTTTTTTTTAAAGATGATCGAGGGGAACGGTTTATTTATTTCAAAGATGATTTAGGGGACAGTTTATTTTTTAACCCTTTAACCAGCTGGAACGAATTAATTCGGGGTTACCATAATAAGTTGAAATCAGCTGTAATGAATATACTTGCTGT
This sequence comes from Macrothele yani, assembly GCA_039090855.1. Lineage (NCBI taxonomy): Eukaryota > Metazoa > Arthropoda > Arachnida > Araneae > Macrothelidae > Macrothele > Macrothele yani. The sequence goes on along the minus strand of CM077003.1, from coordinate 84,520,433 downwards.
CTAAGAAGTGAGTGGAACACGGTTGGAAGGAATGAACCTGAGGTATCAGAAGCGTTGCTTTCCCCCTTAGGTTTCTTATTCAAAGTGGTCATTTACGAGAACAGATAACCGCAAACCTTTCTTACTGATTAACTTCTGATAGGACTATAACAATGATGACCAACCTGAGAAATGAGAGAGAGAGACGATATTTTAATCGTTTGTTTCTGCCTAGTGGTATGTATATACCATAACACAAACCCTTTCCTTTCATGCCTTAGGCCATAGAGTAGACAATAAGAGAACACTAGAAGAGAGGACTAGAAGACAGCACTTATCACCTGTGACAGGTTTCGTCGGTACCACTGAGATGAGGAAAAGAAAGGAACTGTTTAGCCGTAGCTTTGGTTAAACCCCACTGCTATGTGAGCATTCATGTATGGGCAGTTAATAAATTTTGGACATCATTGGGTTGAAGTACATCGGCCGCTTAAATGGTTAAACGATGTTCGAGGCGGACGGTTTGTTTCTTTAAAGGATGATCGAAGGGGACGGTTTATTTCTTTAAAGGATGGTCTAGGGGGACGGTTTATTTCTTTAAAGGATGATCGAGGGGACGGTTTATTTCTTTAAAGGATGATCGAGGGGGACGGTTTATTTCTTAAAAGTTGATTCACTTCGTTAGCTATAGCGATTAAAACACGTGGACCAAAGATGACTTCTAGCGCCATTCGTTGTTACAATGGTGATAAGGAAATTCGAAGTATTTATTTACATATTCATGGAAAGCGGGCTACCTCCTTCATACTTAAGTGTACAAGAGAAAAGTCGTTTACAGATATGTAACATAAATATGCAATCAGGTCTAAATCTCATCTAAGGGGGAAATTACTATGAGAAGTGGCACGTCTGTCTGCCTTACATTCGTTTTACTACAAGGCAGTTCAATATAGCAGCTTTGTTTTTTTAGAGCAGGTCTCCAGTCTTTTCTGAATCGCTGATAAATTGACAAAATGAAATAGCACTTACGGGCCACATGAAAAATAAAATGTAAAGATGCATGAGTTTATTATGAAACTCGATTATTTAAGAAAGATTTTGTATCCCAAAACTTAACTCTCTTAAAATCTTATTCACTGGAAGGCCCTTCTACTCCAGTGAGAGGCGAGGGCATCTGACTAATCGTTCAGGCTGGCCCCTAACCCTGGAAGAGACATCTGTTCAATAGAGCCGTCTCTCTCCGCTTTCCGGAATCTGTGGCCCCAAATTAGAGACAAGTATCACCTCAGCGTCTCAGATGCTCACTCGAGTCATTAAATTACTTTAAAAAATACACGGGGAACAGTATTAATTAGAGGCGTAGCAACGGAGGAGGAGGGGTGGGGAGCAGCTGCCCCAGGGCGCCAGTCCATAGGAGCACCGAAAAGGTATGAATGCGTTGCTGCTAAATTTGGATGTGCGCCACGGCAATAATTTCATGGTATCGAAATATGCAGTTTTAACATGTAGGAAAGCAGTCGAATGCTTATCAATCTTTTTTCGAAATTTAACACCTACCATGAGCAACTCAAAGGTCGTCTGTCACCCCCATGAGCAATAAAAGGTCGTCTGTCACCTACGATGAGCAACTCAAAGGTCGTCTGTCACCTACCATGAGCAACTCAAAGGTCGTCTGTCACCTACCACGAGCAACTCAAAGGTCGTCTGTCACCCCCATGAGCAACTCAAAGGTCGTCTGTCACCTACCATGAGCAACTCAAAGGTCGTCTGTCACCTACCATGAGCAACTCAAAGGTCGTCTGTCACCTACCACGAGCAACTCAAAGGTCGTCTGTCACCTACCATGAGCAACTCAAAGGTCGTCTGTCACCTACCATGAGCAATCAAAGGTCGTCTGTCACCTACGATGAGCTACTCAAAGGTCGTCTGTCACCTACCATGAGCAACTCAAAGGTCGTCTGTCACCTACCATGAGCAACTCAAAGGTCGTCTGTCAACTACCATGAGCAACTGCAGTCGTCTGTCCCAAATTTAGGGCTACTGGTTACAAGGCAAGGAAAGATCCAGAAACATCAAACAAATACACCATCCATTTTTCACCCGAGCCCATCTCGGACGATTGGGCAGAATACCGCGTATCAGGTCGATCAGCCATCGATGAGGCCATAAATTTTCTAGTTTTGTTTTCAATTTGCTATTTCCTTAAGTGTTCCTCGCGCGGCACTGATTCCTAACATATATTCTTTTTTCGCTGCCTGATGTAAGTTAAAGTTAATGCTTTTACGTGTATGACATGAAATTAAATTTGCTTTGAATAAACTCCCAGAATATATTCAGTATGGAAATCGAACAAACTTTTTCTCCTGTAGGAACTTACAGATACTCAAGTCACTTAAAAAAACTACTGTCACAATCACCGTTGCTATTGTTTTTCAAGGATTGCAAATTATATATATCTCTATCTTGCCTTGGGCGTGTGACGTACGTATCATGACGGCAAGTAGCAGTGATAAACCCTTGCCGTCATAGCTTAATTGGGAAATCATTCGGTGCCAGAGCAGATGGATTTGGATCCAAGTATAGCCACTGGAAGAGAGAGGGTTTGAATTTCACATTGGCGCCCGGACGTACAAATGCATCCACTGACAGTTTGGTTCTTCAAAAAAATATGTGATATTTCTGCTACATACCCTGGCTGGAATTCAAGAGAATTCCTTCTTCTACACAGAGTTACTTTAGCGTGGTTTGCGGCTGTCCGGAAACCTGCGATTTCGTGCTTCAAAGAAGGGGGAGGGCTATATCTGACTACTAAAGAGGTGATGCATATGTCAAGATGGCAAGTAGCAGTGATAAGCCCTTACCGGGATAGCTTAATTAGGAAAGCATTCGGCTCTGGAGCAGAAGGATATGAATTTGAGTCTCGCCACAGAAAGGATTTCAATTTCACAGACGCCAATCGCCTTTGCTACATCACTCGTATCAACCAAAAGACTTTATGCTATCAGCCCGTTCACTGTTTGTTACATTTATACTTTTTGTTTAGGGATTTAACTACCATCATAAGCTATTAGGGTTATAACCAATCGCTCGTCACTAATTTTGTCCGCTGGTTCCGCGGATGCGGGGCTGACGCCACCGTGGGACAAGCGTGGGCTGCTTCATCCGGGCCCCAGGCCCAGTTCGGACTAACAGAATCCAGCTCATCTGACCTTTGGGCCACATATATCTTTATTCAGCTGCCGTAAGTTTCAGATCATGTGTAACGTGTTTCTGTCATCTCTAATTTTTATTAGGCTGTCTTTCCTGAACATACCGTATTTAACTCTCTGATAGCAACGACTGTAATAGAAAAAAACACTTCCAAAAAAAACACATCGCTCTGCTGAGTGAATAGCCTTATGAAATCCAAAAAAATACTTTTAATTACTTCATCACCAGACCAAATATAGACTCAATTTTTTTTTTAGTGAAGCTGATTGCACAAAAAGTGGTTACATATTATGACACTTTTTTTCTCACTCCGCCCGAACCTGGACAATAAGATGACATAACAGAGTTTGGTCTCGTTAATCCACCTAACACCGTCATTTATTTTCGGGTCGTTAGTTTTCCCTCGGAAACCACAGATTCCAGACATTCAATAATCCCGTTATTAAGTGTCTAGTATAACCTTAATGGCCACCAGTCCATCAAAATGAGGAAAAAATGGTTCAAAGAAGAAACCTGGTGGGGAAAAAAAAGAAAATAACATATCCTCACTGCATAGAAAGGGAGAAAAAAAGTTGGATGGAACATAAATACTAGGGCACAAATTACGCAGGCTGGTACTTGCAAAAATCAGCCCCACCCATTTAGAATCTTTCATCTATGCATACGGACCAAGCGGTCACTATCCTTTCGTCATCAGCAACATCCTCGTTTGAAAATTACTCCAGTTTACTCAAGGCTAAATATCATCAAATTAAAAAAAGAAAGAAAAAAGTTTGATAAACCGTACAAAGTTTGGACTGTCATTACCACCAGAGGGAGCCTAAGCGCACACGAGAGTTTGGGGGCGTCAGTCTAAAACCGAAAGAAGTAAACCAGAGAGATATATGATTTATGACGTCAAGACACAGCATCGGCTTCACTTCGGCCTATCCAAAAATCACGCAGCGAGCTGTACAATCGATTTTTTATCCCTTCCATTTTAATTTTCCAAAATTGGCGCGCAAAGTTTTTTTCTTCGTTTTTTTTTTCTTTTTCATTCTCCCTGCGTTAGATAGAGAGCGTAATTTGTCCTAACCCTCTCGTTTCGTTTTTATTATTATTATTTAAGCATAAAAAATGATCTACAGGGATGTTTCACGTGTCAGACCGAGACAGAGACAGAGAGGATGGGGATGACAGCGGGACGGGGAGGGGGAGGGTGGTCGCTGCTGCTAGGAATATATAATAATGAAGAGTAAAAAACAGATTTTGGGGGACAGACGTATACCTGGGCGTTAACGAGCGAGATAAGGACTGATGTTGTCGTAGAAAAACACCTGCTATCATTAGGGAGATAGGTGGGTCCACAAGCGATGTCCAAATTAACCCTGATTAGCTATGAGAGTGTCAACCTTACGTGCGTGATGCTCGACGTATCTGTGGAGGAAAACGCCGAGATGGACATGATTAAGCGATAGTTTCCCAGTGGAAGGGGGTGGGGGGTAATAGGTGGCGTGCATGAAGTGTCACCAGCGTTTCTACACGTGAAATATTTATTTTCTCTTCCTGTGGGTCTGGGGAAAAAAAAAGTTCTTCATTTCTTCGTGATAGGTAACAAATTGTTATTTCTAGGTAATATAGTCTTGTCAAGGGAGTATTATGGATGTGAGGGATAGTAAAATTTCGCCACACTGCTCATACATACTAATTCCAACTTTTTTCTTTCTCCTTTTCTTAACACAGGGATCAAAATTTGAGTGACCGTTGATTTCCTTGTAAAATGGCGCTAATTTTACCCTGATTTATGTCTAGGAAGTTTGTGACTTTAGAACGCACAGATATACTTCCTAGAAAAGGTTCATTTATATATACACTACCCCATCATTAATATCAGGATACCCCTGTATAAATAGAAAAGTAGGTTCCACGCTAGGAACACATTACAGATACAACCATATATACACGGTCGAGTCACATTATTGTGACCACCAGCTTATATGCAATATAACAGCCGTGTGCAGCGCAGACAGAATCTAGGCGCGTTGGGAGTGACTCAATAAGGTGATAGAAGGTGTTCACAGGCATATGGAGCCTATAAGGAATAAAATTCTCCGGCTGGACGTGTAGTGCAGGAAAGCTTACGTTAAGTCATGTTAGGGTTATTGAAAGGTTACTTGACGTAGCTAAAGTGTGCTTAATCTTCAAAGTGCTAGAGTTTGTTTAGGTAAGACACGCACGTGCAATAAATTCCAAGAATATGGAATTCATTTTTACTCAGCGTTCCTCATTATCTTGAATATCAGTAATATAACTTCGGTTTTAGTACATTAGTACCTTGAAGGCTCCTTATTAGAGCGGTAAACACAATATACCCTGAACTTAACGTAAACACTCAATGAAATAGACTTAACGGCCAGACAGAGGTTTGACAATAAAATGAACTAAGAAAACGTACTCACTTTTAACCTTTTATTGGGGAGCTCCTGGTATTACTCAAATACACACTCCAAAATAACACAACTACTGATAGCCCGGACTTTCGTACTATCGTGATATCGTAGAAAAGTAGGTAAATCGCATATCAATAATCAGGAAGAACCTATCACATATAAAACGAAGCTCTTTGGTATACTTGAGCGCGCCTATATATACTGCATACCACCACTTCATGACTTACACTCGTTGCCACATATAATTCAGCGGGAGAAACAACATCTCGTTAAGTGAGAAGATAATTTGCATAGGAAAATAAAATAACAAGAGATAGTAAAATCAAAAAGAAACTGAATCTAGAGTATACGTTACAAGCCATGTTGACTACAGTGCATCTGTCAACTGTGGCTGAGGATCCATAGAGCGAACAACACGATCGAGGTGGTCCTACAGATGCTCAATTGGGTTTAAGTCCAGGGAATTAGAGGGCCAGAGAAGTACTTTGAAGTCTCCATCGTGCTCTTCCAGCTACTCTCGGACATTTCTAGCTGTGGACACGTCTCATTGTCGTGATGGAAGGTCCCATCCGCCCAGAGAAGACAATCAGCATGTACGGGTGTACGTGCTCTGCAAGGATGGATTCATAACGAATTCAGTCCATAGTGCCTTCCACAGATATAATGTGGACCTAGAGAATGCCACGAAATCATTCCACAGACCATAACGCTGCCCCCACCACTTTGTGTTCTTCCAGCAATGGTTGAAGAGTGTCTGTTCTCCGATTTTTCTCGCATTATACGCCAATGTCCATCAGTTCGATGAAGCAGAAAACGTGACTCATCGGACAAGGCATTCCTTTGCCAATCAGAGGAGGTCCAATTCCGATACTGCCGTGCAAATAAATGTAAGCCTTTTCTACCGACGCACCTTCATCAGCATGGGTGCAGTGACCATCCGTCTGCATCGGAGCCCCATAAGCAGCAGTGTTAGCTGAACTGTCGTTTCAGACATACTTCCGGTAGCCCCCCTGGTTTTTTCGGCCAGTGAATTGTTCCAATGTAGCGGGCCGATCGGCCCTCACGCACCTTCGAATCCGACGTTCACCTCTTGCATCACTGGCACGTGGTGCTCTGCAGTTTCCACCTCGCTTATTCGCAATGGTGCCATTTCTCCAATCGCGATACACTTTAACCACAGCATCACGCGAACTGTTCACAAACTGCGTTATTTCAGAAATACTGCCACCCTTAGCCCGAAAGCCGATAATCATCCCCTTTTGCAAATCGCTCCTTTTATACATGACAACAACGAGTTATACATGACAACAACGATAAATCGCTCCTTTTATACATGACAACAACGATAAATCGCTCCTTTTATACATGACAACAACGAGTAATATGTTTCCAGATTGCCTACAGCACACCTTATATACCTTCCAAGCCAGCTCACGAAACGTGCCTTCTTTCATTGGCTACGCCCTGTTGACGTCACAAGTAGGAGATGGTCACAATAATATGACTTGACTGTGTATATATGCTCGTTGAGCTATTATGAGACAGCAGCACGACTGTGAATGCAAGATGCCTCTTTGAAAGAATTAACTGACTCCCAGCGCTGAACGATAACAAGGTGTCACATAAGCAATCGCTCCGCACGTGACTAGCATGGGCATTGAAAAGTTATATACTGTAAAAGATGATTGCTGTGAATTCACGGAAAATTTCTGAAAATAAAGATCAGAAAGGTTGCCGGCAAGTGTCCGTCTTTTAATGAAATTTTCGTTTTTAAAAGTTCCCGTTTCTTCTAACTTCAGTGTTTTGTTAGAATTTCCGTATTCAGTAATTCCGCTTATTTCCGAAACGTCCGTTTCGGGGTTTTCCATATTTACGCAGAAATTTCAAAAATCTTCGATTTTAACTTTTCAGCACTTCTACTAATCCCTTACAGTTTGCCACTGGTGGGTTTCGAACCAGGGACCTTTTCTGTACCAGTGCTGCCGTTAAAATAGAAAAACACGTGACGTGTAGTCACGTATAAAGTAGATCTCTAGTTGCGTCATGATGAAATGTTTTTTTTTTTTTTTTTTTTTGGGTTTGTTCATGTGGGTGAATTAGACATTTTATTTTCTGTTGGAACCTATGATTTTCCTGAATAGGTTTGTAATAATTTTATTTTTTCTGTGGGAGTACTTAATGCAAATTACGTATATTTTATCGTGATTTTTCGAAGCAACAAAATACTTTGGAACTTGAGATTTTATTAAACTGACAATGACTTTCAATATAAGTTTTGAAGATGACAATCCGTTTTTTGTGTAAATAGGACAAGGATGAAAATATCGGAAAACTTGAAAATTTCGTCGTCCTGGAGTGGAAATCGAATCCGCGCCTCCCAGAAAGCGCCCGGGTATGCTAACCACTACACCACCCAGAACGACCAAGTCTCAAGTTTCCGATTCATTTGAATATAACCACCACCATCACCCGGTGTTTATATTTAATTCGAATGTAAACACTGGGTGCTATCTGGGAGACGCGGTTCGATTCCCGCTCCAGGACGACGAAATCTTCAAATTTTCGAATATTATCTGACTTTACCATCCTTGAACTATTTACACCAAAAAACGAATTGTCACGTTAAATTTTTGTATTGTATTGTGTAATCCCGTATTCCATTTATGACTTTCAATATGTTTAGAAATATGTGTAATATACTGATTCAAGGTATTATATCACAAAATCGCAAATATAAAATGTACTCTTGCTAGCTAACATAGCTTTTGTGTTAAGGGGGGTCAACACACTGATACGTAGATATGATACAAATACTTTTTTGGCATTTTAAGTACATGGTTTCTTGCGGTAAATTAATATGCGATAGGTGGTACACGTACTAGAAGGAGGGAATAAATATCCGTTGACACAATAACCTAAATATCACGCGTTATGCTGTCCACAATATTGGTTCTCGCGATTGAATTTCGAAATCAAGTCTTTCGACAGACAACTGAAATTTAGTAATTAATCAAACCTAATGTACAGGGGTTTCCCAAAATAATGAAAACACCTTGAAACAATAGGTGTTGTGCACCTAATATGGTGTGGGAGCCCCCTTGGCATTAAAACTGCTTGAATCCTCCTTGGAATGGACGCACACAAGTCCTGGATGGTGGTAAGTGGTATGTTGTACCATTCTTCCTGCAGAAACTGCTCCAATTTCTTAAGATACGCCAGAGGAGGATAACGGGATCGAACTCTGTTTTTCAACACATACCACAGGGGCTCAATGATGTTTAAGTCCGGTGATTGTGCAGGCCAGGAAAGGTAGGCAACTTCATCTTCATGTTCCTCAACCCATGATTGAACAGTTCGACTTCTGTGAATTGGGTCATTATCTTCTTGAAAGGTGCAATCCCCTGACGAAAACAATGTCTGCGCCATTGAATGCGCATGGTCGGCCAAAAGAGTGACATATTCACCGCAAGTAATCCGTCCGTGTAAAGTGATAATGGGACCTTCTGCAAACCACGAGATCATGGCCCAAACCATTGCAGAACCGCCTCCATGCTTCACTGTAGGTAGGAGGCAGTCTGGGTTGTAGGCTTCTGCAGGGGTTCTCCACACGTAAACCCGTCCTGTGGCGGGGAATAGTGAGAAACTTGATTCATTGGAAAACAAGACATGTTTCCATTGATCCGCAGTCCACGTTTTATGCTTCCTGGCACCACTGTAGTCTCTGTTTCATATTCACCTGTGACACCAGGGGTTTTTCAATCGCAGCTCTTCAGTAAATATTATGCTTATGCAATTCCCTTCGCAAGATATGGTTCGACACTGGGTTTTGGAGATGTGCATTAAGCTCAGCAGTTACTTTCGGCGCCGTGGTCTTTCTCCCTGCGGTCACAATCCTCTTTAATGGCCTGCTGTCTCTCGCAGTGAGTTTGGTTTTCCTTCCACAGTTGTGTCTCGCAGATGATGTTGTGCCGTTAACATTGTATGCTGTCATGACCTTCGACACGGTACCTCTCGATACCCCCAATACCTGGGCCACTGTGGTTACCAACGCACCAACCAGACGGACTGCTACAATGTGCCCTCTTTAGAACTCCGAAAGGTCACTCATTGTGCCTTCACGTGGAACGAAGTTATGCAAGCACCAATTTACAATGCAATCACACAAACCCTTGAGATTGAAAGCAACACTTTTTTACAAAACAAATTGAAGCTACATGTTCGTTTTACTCAAAAAGCAGCACATACCAAAATCACTGTTTTCAGTGAGGCGTTTCCATTATTTGGACAACCCCTGTACATTCCTGCGAACTGCTCCTATTGGCGGAAATTTTCTGTCAAATGAATAAGGAAAAAGTAAAAAAAAATTTTCATTAATATACGAAAGGTTTCTGAAAATTCAGAAATTTCCTATGGTACGAAAAATGCGTGAAATTCAGGTTTTTTCCTGTCATTTTAGGGAAAACTTTGCATCACAAACATGATTCGTTAATTCACGAAAGGGATCTTGGAAAATAGCTCAAAATTTTACGGTATAGGTCTACGGTTGGTGTTGTGATATGTAGATATAAGCTATAAGCGGACTGGGAATGAATCTGTCAAGAAACGACCCGGCAAACCTCCGAATCGCCACCCTGGTAGTGCATTGGTCTAAAACCGTTCATCCGAGTGGCCGGGGCTTCTGTTTCGAATGGGCATGAGTAGTGTGTTTGTCTTACAGCTCTAGCTCGTTTTCTTTCATGGAACCAGTGGCTCCAAATTGAGATGAGGAACTGCTTATGGCCGTTAAGGTGGCCACATACACTACACACACGTTTGAATGACACGTTTGAGTGTCACGCCAGCAAATGGGGGAGATTTATGCCTGAGGCGGCATGTAGCGTGGAGTGAGGCAGGCGTGAAGCTCTTCAACGGCTACCTGCCTAAAATCCTCTTCACGCCACGCTACATGCCGCCTCAGGCACAAAAATCCCCCATTTGCTGGCGTGACACTCAAACGTATCAGTCAAACGTGTGGGTCTGGGGCGGCCTTTACAGTTGCTCATGTTGGTCGTTATCCAACTCCGCCGCCCGCATATCACCCAAACGAGATCCACCAAAACTCAAAGGAATGTCAGCCCAGAATGCAAATCGATACTGTCTCAAATCACATAAACCCTATTTTAAACTATTGGGACTGATTTTAGCGGTAGTACAATGAGCAGGACGCTGTACGAGATGGGTCACCACGGTCAAAAACTATCGATGCACAAGCCACTAATATCACACGCGGATTAGCGTGGTGTAAGGAACGTTGACCTTGAACAGTAGACTAATGGATACCGGTGCTTTGGACTGAAGAGTCATGTTATACAGCCTACCAGTCTGATGGTCGCCCCTAAGTGTTACAGACACCCGGAGAAAGGTATTTTTCGGATTCACCGAACTTTGATGCCGTCCCCGACGTTGAAGTTGGGTGGAGGCAGCAGCAGAGTATAGAGCTGTTTGTTGTGCTTCTGCTTGGCACCATTACTTGTTACGGACAAAACTGTGAATACTGCGCTTTACCTAGACGTTGTAGACAATTATGCACCACCAACGTTGCGACAGAACTTTCCGGAAGGCGCATACTTCTGTCAGTAGAAAAACGCACCATGTCATACCGCTTGCGTTGTTACAGACTGGTTAGAGAGTTGGACGCTGAAAAGTTGGACGTGACATCGCACAATTTTGACCTGAATCATACAGTGAACAACAGGTGATATTTAGGAAAACTTACTTTACTGGCCTTCAAAATAACTTCCCCTAATGCAACGTGTGACGTATATTCTAAATTAACTTTCCTTTTTAGTTTCTTTCCCTATGTAAATCTTGAGTGTGTTCTCAGTTATACTTCACACTTAACGTGATATCTTTTCTCTCAAACGAATACTGTTGACAACATAATTGAGGTTGAATGAATGTGACGTATGCCTGTTATTTGATAAGAACGAGAGATATAAACTACGAGTAAACTGTTCCTTGTGGAGCGTTGTGTTGGAGAGCGATTAATGTGGAGCGTTGTGGAACGTAGCGTTGTTGGTGTGTGGTGTGTTTAATGTTGACACCGATTTGTTATGTGAAGTGCTACATCGAGAAATAAATCATCTTTTCCGTAAGTTTGACTTCTGTTCTAAATGTTTCGTCTGGCCGTTAAGGTTTAATTTAGGAACTATTTCATAGTATGGTGGTGTTTTAAAATAACGTAGAAGTACGACAAGACATTTACGTTATAAACGCGCTTTTGCCGAGGTTCGTGTAAAATAATTTCCCCTGATACAATAGGGCATTGGTGTGGTTCGTGTAAAATAACTTCCCCTGATACAATGCGCTTTTGGCGTGGTTCATGAATAATAACTTCCCCTGATGTAATGAGCTTTTGGCGTGGTTCGTGTAAAATAACTTTCCCTGATGCAATGCACTTTTTGCATGGTTCCTGTAGAATAACTTCCCCTGATGCATTGCGCTTTTGGCGTGGTTCGTGCAAAATAACTTCCCCTGATGCAATGCGCTTTTGGCGTGGTTCGTGTAAAATAACTTCCCCTCATGCAATGCCCTTTTGGCGTGGTTAGTGTAAAATAATTTCCCTTGATGCAATGCACTTTTGGCATGGTTCGTGTAAAATTACTTCCCCTGATGCAATGCCCTTTTGGCGTGGTTCGTGTAAAATAACTTCCCCAAAATAACTTCCCTTGATGCAATGCACTTTAGGCGTGGTTCATGTAAAATAACTTCCCCTGATGCAGTGAGCTTTTGGCGTGGTTCGTGTAAACTAACTTTCTCTGACGCAATGGACTTTTTGCATGGTTCGTGTAACTGCTGGAAGCTATGGGAAAAGCCCTTCATTGTCATCTTCTGAAGCTAGATTGTCATATTCGCTTGAATGGCAGAAATATTTGCAAAATTCTTAACTTTCTGCGCTGATTTCAGTCGGGGAACAAAAAAAAAGCAGTCTACGAATGCTAGAGCAGGTGAATACGGTGAATGATCCAAAGCAGGATCGGCCTGCTCGACTGGAAGAATTTCATATTGTTTTTTGCCCTCTTTTTTTGCTAATACCATGCACCTACATCTGCTGCCGCGACACGATCTCAGTGCTACATCCCTTCTCACAACTCCATGACAGTTAAGGACATGTTCGTTCATGTATTTGACTGCTTCCAACAAGTTATCGCTCCTTAAACAACCTTCGTTACGAAACCATTCATCGAACTTGATTGACGTACTTTGTATGGTTTCTTGCCAGTCAAATATCTCGAGAGAATTAGGCATGGAAAATAACATTTGGCTCCAAGGCTGTTTCCTCACCGCTTTTACCGAGATAGGAACGTTAGTGTTAATGGGAAGTAATAGAAAGAGAAATGCTGTTTCAGTCCCATTACCTCTGACGTAAGGCATATCCACTATTCTTCTTTAAGCCATTAAGAGATTCTGATATTAAATTAATGTATGGTTTAAACCTAAGATTACGTATTGGGAATTTCGGCAACACTAACAAATACATTGACTAATGAAAATGAACCAACAGCAGGTAGCCGCGCTGTGATGTACCTATCTCAGAAGTGACGTATATGTCGAAACGGCAAGGTTCAGTGAAAAGTCTTGCCGGCGTAGTTCAGTTGGTAGAATATCCGACTCCGGAGAAGGAGACGTGAGTTTGAATCCCATCACCGGCATTAAAAGGCTAATTCGCTACACTGGCACCTAAACGTAAAAAAATGAATATCCTGGCTGTGAGGTTCGAAAAATATGTAATGCTTCTTCCACACATCGTGTGGAATTAATCAGAATCCCTTCTTCTACAGATAGCTATGGTTTGACAGCTGACCCGAAACCTGTGCTTTTGTGCACCCACCTTCCTCAAGGGGGCGGGGGATATATGTGACGTGCCTACCTTAATGGTGACGAACGTGTTAAAACAGGAAGTTACAGAGATAAGCCTTGACGCAGTAGTTCACTTGGTGGAATATCCGACTCCGGAGAAGAGGCTGGTTCGAATCTCGCCACAGGCAGAAAAGGGCTAATTCGTTATATCGCATGTGACTAGTACTGACTATACAGGCGAGCTGTATGTATGCTCCATGCATCTTATCATATGGATAGCATACAATAGATATATCACTAAATAATCTAACCAGCGAGGATTTACACTACTTAGAGCCGGTTAAGTGCCCTAGCTAACAGCGTCTACAATGATCTCCAGAGTTCATTGAATGTAAACCAGATCTGGTGATGAGCAGATTATGATGATGCAGCATGTGACGATGTAATGTGGTTTCTGCTAACAGGTGCTAGAAGAAGCTTCGACGCAGGAAATTACATTTTCATAAGAATAAGCACTCAAAATATCATCGAAATGTACGGCCACATTACCTAATGACGTCCTACGGCGTGATAATGTTCTGTATTATTCTTGAACAAAACATAAAGGAGCGTCTTCCCCATTTCATCTTTTTTTTATTGGGGGTTTAACGATAACGGTGAGCAACTTAATGGGCTATAAGCCCGTCCCTAATTTAGGGCCACTGGTTCCAGGGAAGCGAGACAGACGGTGCCTTAAGACAAACACTAAATCCATGCCACACCGGGATTCGAAACCAGACCCATTTAGGGCGAATCCAGCGATTAGATCACCCCACCACCCGGCGGCGTTCAATTTCATCACCATAAGAGCATATATTCTTCGTTGTGTTTTAAAAAGTACTTCTCGGCACATTCTTCAAGACAGAGCTTTCCAGAGGCACACTATAGGTGGCTCGTGCTTTACAAAGTAGGAAAAGAGCATCGAGTACCAAAACGATAACAGAATTCAGCGGCAGATGAAGATTAGTTACACCTTGTGAAGATGGATGTAGCAGATCAAGCAGAAAATTAATACTTGCCTTGCAATCAGTCAAGCACAATGGCTCATGTAGTTTGTGCATAACCGAGTGTGATATAGTAGAACGACGCCAGTAATCTCCCTTAGATTTTGCACCTTTACGGGTGAAGATAAAATTATCAGCCTCAGAGATACTGATCAAGAACAAAACTTAGGCGGTTATTATTTAATTTTATCGATAAGTGAAAAATTACGTATTCATCGGTTTAGAATCATTGGGAAGCGGACACCTACCGTAATTTTCGCACAATGATTCGCATGTTATCTGTTAAACAAGTTATAAATATAGCCTTCGCAGATTATACGCCGCTCTAAAAGAAAAAAGATGAAAGAAAAAAGAAGATTAACCGCACTTCGATTTTTAAAAAAATCCGGAACCAAATTGTCGGTAGAGGTCATATGTTTGGAAAATTACTAAAAATGCGCGTTAACAACTGAAAAATATACTTTTTGTATGACGTTACATGAATTTTTCTATCAAGTGCTCGGAATCAAAAATGCCAGACAATACGATGCAACAAAGGCGGTATTAATTGCTCTCGCGGACGATCACGTGATGTTTGAAACACGTCGTCACGCACTTTTCTGGATACCGCAGGTTTTATTACGGAGCTGGACCTACAAAATATAACTTTCGACTGTGACAAATTTCGTATCCTACTACATATTTCGGTTTAACTACAAAACTGCAGTAATGCTGGAAAAACTGCTGACATTTTTTTATTTATTGAATCGAAAGCAACACAAAAGCATTGAAAATTTACATTTCTTAAATAAGAAGATCGGCTTTCTCTCATTTGTTTCAGCTTCTGCGTCATCCCGTGATCCGCGTACTTTCTGTGCAAAAAAATTACGGTTCGGGATCAACATCACAGGTGCGGATTATAGGGCGATTTTCCTTTTCCGAATTTCACGGACTGCGGATTATACAAAGTTAAGTTTGTTTCTCCTGAATATCGTGGTCTATGCGCCACCGCAGATTATGGAACGAAAAACACTGTAATTCCAAGACTTTATTTAATTTTTTTTCTTGTATTTTTATTTGGTCACTTTCCAACTTTTATTGCTACGGCGATGTGGTATTTACTGATGTATATCTGGAGACATAATAACTAAATAAATGTTATGCATAAACTTTCTCCTGAGAAAGAGAGAGAGAGAGATGCACTTTAGTAATCGAAATGCTTAAAAGTAAAAAAAAAAAATCAACACTGACTTCAGAGGAGTGCATCACAATTTTTTGCTGCACGTTCTCTACGGATACAATGCTCATATTGCCATGCAAAAATTAAATGATAGTAATGATAAAAGAAAACTTCAGTTTGGAGATGATCGTATCAGAGAAAGATTTTACCGTATTTTATAAAAGTTTTGTCACAAGCATCTGATAACTTGCTCATGGCTTGGATTTTTCTCATAATAAGTGACGCGAATTTAACAATAATTTTTTCCTATGTGCTAACGGCGTTGGGCAAAATCATATTCTCTGCGTCTTTCTAGATTTCTGCCGGGATAATTAGAACGGGGAAGAAAATATTCTTCGAGGCATAACAAACATAAAGTTCATGAATTATGCAAGCTACACTGAACAACATCCGATAGTTTAAAAGTGAAATCCAGAAAAATTAACAGTTTACCTAATATATACTCATTTTCTTCTCATACCCAGACAAAAGACCATAAGGACCCATGGCAAAATACCATAAGGACCCAAATCAAAAGACCATAAGGACCCAGACAAAAGATCATAAGGACCCATGGCCATAAGGACCCAGACAAAAGACCATAAGGACCTAGACAAAAGACCATAAGGACCCATGGCAAAAGACCATAAAGACCCATGACAAAAGACCATAAGGACCCATGGCAAAATACCATAAGGACCCAAATCAAAAGACCATAAGGACCCAGACAAAAGATCATAAGGACCCATGGCAAAAGACCATAAGGACCCAGACAAAAGACCATAAGGACCTAGACAAAAGACCATAAGGACCCATGGCAAAAGACCATAAAGACCCATGACAAAAGACCATAAGGACCCATGGCAAAATACCATAAGGACCCAAATCAAAAGACCATAATGACCCAGACAAAAGATCATAAGGACCCATGGCAAAAGACCATAAGGACCCAGACAAAAGACCATAAGGACCTAGACAAAAGACCATAAGGACCCATGGCAAAAGACCATAAAGACCCATGACAAAAGACCATAAGGACCCATGGCAAAAGACCATAAGGACCCAGACAAAAGATCATAAGGACCCATGGCAAAAGACCATAAGGACCCAGACAAAAGACCATAAGGACCCATGGCAAAAGACCATAAGGACCCAGACAAAAGACCATAAGGACCCATGGCAAAAGACCATAAAGACCCATGACAAAAGACCATAAGGACCCATGGCAAAAGACCATAAGGACCCAGACAAAAGATCATAAGGACCCATAGCAAAAGACCATAAGGACCCATGGCAAAAGACCATAAAGACCCATGACAAAAGACCATAAGGACCCATGAGTGACACCACGGGCTTGTAACGACCTATGGTGACACCATGGACTTGTAGCAGCTTTCAGGAAGATGCTTCGTGAAAGCTGCTTTGCTAGGGATGTACGCGGTTGGAGAGGCAGGTCCCAAGCTGCAGTAGGGGCCACACAAACATGCCATGCCTACAGCGGGCCTTGGTTTCGGGCCCTAGCTAGAAAGAGAAAACTGAAATTCGAGCCTCAGACCACTTTGCCTCCGCGGTGGAACATACCACCATAAAATACACTGAAGAGCAATTGAATTAGAGATACCTGTCTAGTAACGTGTAGCACCATCTTTCGCCCTGATGACGGCGGCGATTCGTCTCGGCATGGACTCGACAAGACACCAGAAGCTTTGGGAAGCCATACGGATCCACGACCCCTGAACAAGCTCCTACAGTTCACGAAGATTTGATGGAGGGTCGAACATCTCTCTCGATGGCATCCCAGATGTGCACGATGGGATTGAAGTGAGGTGACCTAGCTGGCCAAGGAAGTGAGGTCACGTCGGTGGAGTGTTCATTTAACCATTCAGATGCAATTCGGGAGCCGCATTGTCTTGTTGCCGGATGAGGTCCCCAGTGAGATGTTGAAGACGCACAAACGGGAGCAAATGATCGTCCAGGATATCCCGGTAACGTTGACCTATGAGAGACGATGTCACACGTACTAGGGGTCCCATTTCAGTCCACGTAAACAGTCCTCAGACGAGAATGTCACACCCACCAGCTTGAAGAGTACCCTGCTGGCAAGAAGGATCCATCGCTTCATGTGGTTCGCGCCGTACTCGTATCCTGCCATCAGCATGTACCAACGTGAATCTCGACTCATCAGTCCAGGCAACATTTTCCCACATGTATGGTTCTGGATGGTGTGGCTGCTTACACGTTTTTGTGCACCAGCGTTAAATTGCCGAGTGATTTCTTGCACTGTGGCCCGTCAATCCTCTGTTACAATGCGAGCTAGCCGACGATGACCCCGTTCATCCACACGCTGTTGTCCACGGCAGATGGCCCTTGCAGGGATGGTTTTACCGGATTCGATGTACTCACGGTGCACCCGTGACACAGTGGCTCGTGAAAATCCCAGTGCCTGCACGACTTCCGAGATGGAGTGACCCATCGGTCGGGCGCCGACAATTTGCCCACGATAAAATGCGGTTAGATCCTTCCTCTTACTTATACTGCGTCCGACTCTTACTGATTCCCGTCGCATCACTCCTTATATTGTCGGATCGCTGCATACGTCATGTCGTTTCCGTTTACAGGGCCGCCCACAACACCACATTTGCATAACGCCAGCTGTCTCTAATTCAATTGCTCTTCAGTGTATATAGACTGAGTGTTCTCTGAATGACGAAGACCCCTACGCAAAACGAGTTACGTCTGATGCCGGCGTAACGAGGAGGACGCCACATTTAGGCTAAAAGGGTGTACATAGAAGGTTGGGTGCGAAGTTACGGACGTGATAGGGAAACCACGAATTTGTCCTAGTTTACGAAATGCCAAATTGTGGACGAACGAAGGTTGTTGTGCTCAGTGTTGCATTCAGAGAGTTTTTCCGGGGGGTGGGGAAATAATAAATTTGAGGGGACTAAAACTTGTTGACTGATTACATACATATAATCACCATTTTGTTATTTTATATATATATATTAAAATATATAAAAGTTTTAAATAGAGTACAAACATTTTTATGCTCTGCTGCCAAGAAGGATCACATACCCTGCGTAAACGGGTACATCTATTTATTCCAAGAAATCTACTCATACAAGCGATTAAAAATATAAAAATGTTATACTTTGATTTAATTCAGTAATGGACTACGGATTTCACCATGGGGTGGTGTAAAACATTAAGGGCGCTAGTAAAGGTAAGGCTGTGGTGGAGAAATCCCCCCCCATCAAGTCATTAGGAGTGGCAAAAATGTCCTCGCTTTACTACAACCGTGTTTCTGATTATTAAGGAATCATTACAGTGTTACCTGAAAACGTATGGTGTAAGCCATTCCCCTGACATTTGGTTTCTGTCCCTTTAGATTATTTAGATTAACAAACAGCAGTAAAAAAACAAAAACTCACTGACCGTGAGTTTGAGGTGCCTCGATTTTTTCTTTGTCAGACAGTGTAAACCACCACCGCCAGGAAAAAAGAACCTTATTATGGAAACAATTTCTAATAGTTTGCTATTGTTAAAAACTAGATAGCAAATATATTGTTTCATTGGAAGCACTAACGTCACATTAGCTACATTAAGGCTTAAACCGTATACATGGAATGTCAGCATCCAGAAGGCTGAAATAAAACTGAATGCCAGCTTCCAAAATATGATGATGTATTGCAGTGCAAGCATCTCTACTATGTGGAATTAGATTTTTATTGCGGAAGAAATCCGAGTTGTCAGTTCTTGAAAAATTACCCCTTCAGCGAGGTCTGTTTAATGTTTTTTTGAAGAATGATAGAAATTTCAGATTGAAGTCCATGTGGATTGTCTTTTATTATTATTATGTTTTTCCTCATTTTCTTATTTTTTTAAATTAATTTCTTTAAATATTCAGTTATAAACGAACACAATTAGACTAAATATAAGGGGAGATCGCCCCCAAACTTACGGGAGGTTATTTGAAGATTTTCGGGGGGGATAAGCACCCCTGACAAGATGCCTGGATACATCACTGGTTGTATCCATTTCGATCACGGCTACACTTCTGCGTTGTTCGAGGGCTTTCCGTGGTTAAAATGTACAAGGAGTACTGACAAAATGGGGGAACAACCAACCAGTGATACAAATGTAAAGAGATGTATTCCATCGGTGAGTGACCTGTGCATTGCCTTGTACAAGACAATCGACAAACCACAGTTTTGCAGTTGAATACTCAATATAATATGGGTCAACGTGAAACAAAAGGCCGCGCCATTATGCATCTCACGCTGGAACTAATGGGCTAAAAGAGGATAAGGTCTATATTTCACCCTCTCACAACAATAGTTCTTTAACGTAAACGACTCCCCGGGTGAAGACAACATGCGTATTGGATGATAGAATATTTGGAAGCAGGCTGGCTCGATGAATCAAGATATGTACGCCGCTATTCTTCCGATGATCGAGTGTGAGGCTGTGAATACCTATCCGACTATCCAAGTCGATGGAAGCGGTTGTACAATATGAGGCATATTTAGCTGGTATGAATTGGTTCGTGTATAGACAGATGTATGGACTCCGGCTACTACCAAGGATTTCTTGCGGATCATGTACAACCCACAATATTTTACCTTCATCCACAGCGGGATGGATTCTTCTAGAACGACAATGCCCCATGACATCGGGCCCACGTATTGCAGGAATAGTTCCAAGAACATAATGTTAATATGAGACATCTCAAATGGCTCGCCTGATCTCAGCCCCATTGTTCCTTTTGTGAGATATTGTGTAATGCCAGGAGTGACGTTTGGATACACCACCCCGCTCCATATCTTAACTGTGGACCGCAATCCAAACCCTTTGGTTGCACATACCCACACAACTCTACAGACAAATCGTGGAGTCCATGTCTCGCCGAATGGTGGCCGTTCGCAGGGCGAAAATAAGTCCCAGGAAGTGTTAGCATAAAGTGGTAATTCAGTGAGCACGGAATGTAATTGTAAATAATGAAACCTGAAATCAGCCAGCACTGCCTTCTCTCGTTCATTGCGATAGTAAGACGAGATAACCCAAAACAACGCTGCCAATTCTACGTTCGATTCCACTCTTTTATAATACAAGTGCAACTATACCTACTTCATCATAATGCCATGTGCATGACGTTACATGTCGGGGTAAAATAGCAACATATACAACACAGGGCCGTATCCACGAGAGGGCCAGCCGCAGCGGTCCCTGACCTGGGTTTCCTTTTACCCGTCTTAGCAACTTACACCACAATCCACTGCTCGACCTCTTTTACATCCTTTTTCAGGACAACAAAAATCAGTCGCCCCTCCCAACATCTCTGTCTGGCTACGGATCTGATACAACGTGATATAAGTTATGAGCTAATGTATGTTATGCAATGTGATTTGTCCGTATTGTCCTTTGGCATTCTCTACAGAAAACGAAAACTTCGGAGCGAAGTAAGAGAAAGGTGAACGACAAGCAGGGAGAGAGAGAGAGAGAGAGAGAGAGAGAGAGAGAGAGAGAGAGAGAGAGAGAGAGAGAGAGAAAGAGAGAGACAAGAAGAGAGAGACAGAGAAAGCAGAAGAAATTGTGTGACTACAGAAAGAACAAACTAAAGTCAGAAAGACAAATAGAGATAACGGACCAAAATATATTTAAAAACCGTCAGATCGATGGAGGAAAATTACCGCCAGTAAAGATAGAGAACTGCCGTATATAGAGAGGAAATAAACATCCGTAGAAAGAAACAGAACAGATGGACAGGATTCGAGAAAGAAAATGGGAGAAATAACAAGAAAGAATAAGAACGGGATAGTAGGAGTTATAAACAGAATCGAGTTAGGAAGAGACATAGCGAGACAACAACATTGGGTAACAAAAGAAGGTAATAAGACCCTAAGAGAAGTAACAAGTTAGTAAAATCATGCAATACATTGATTATGATACGCTTTCCAACATACCAGAAATCGCGCGCAGACAAAGCCTCCTCTCTACGCTGACTATTGATTCGTTCAGTATATCTCCGGAACAAAATACGAAAATTTTGTCGCAATCGAAGCATTTTTACGTAAGTTATGACGCTTAAGAGCGATGGAATGGATCCCGCTCCTATGTCCTGACCTTTGACTCCATTTCACCTATTTTACGCGAGTTATCGTAACTTACGCGAGGTATCGTGCAGACAGGCAGAGAGACAGACGGACAAAGCTGGAGCATGTACGCTTCTTCAACCTACGGTTGGAAAGCGTAAATAACAGAAAGAAATATCGGAAGATAAGAGAAACTGTTTGGATCTAGATGAAAGACAGTGAAAAAAACAAGAAGATAGACAATAAAATCAGATGGATGGAAAAAGAAATCGACAGGTAGTAGAAGAGAAAAAATCGAGGGCCAGTATGAAAAAGATACAGACAGAAAAGACAGCAATAACTGACGAAGGGAAGAAAAGATAACTAAGAGTGGAGAGGTAAATATAAATGAAAAACAGGAATGCATACAGTAAGACAGAAACAAACAAAAGGTACCTTTATGTAGAAACAGAATTATGAAACCAGAAAAAGAAAAAAAGGAAGTGAAAGTCAAAGGAATTGGAAGAGATTTAGAAGTAGAGAAAAAGAAACAAGAGCATAAAGTCTTTAGAAAAGCGTAAGAGAGATTAGGAGAAAGTTAAATGCAGAGAGAGAGAGAGAGAGAAAGAGATCTCGGTGGCCAAAGAATGTGCTTTCTTAGAAGTAATTACATACTGCAAAAGCATTTGAGATGCGATCGGCAGTGACTTCTGGATTAACAGTAATGTGTCTTCGTGTTGCCGAAATGGACATCACGATTTTACACCAATTTAAGTTACGAAATACATCAAAGTCTCTACAAGAGTCTTGAATTAAATGCTTTTGTCACAGAGATCCTCTTTCATTGCACAGAATAACATTAACAGGCTTTGTGTTAATTTAATTCTTTCTTTTTCGATTTTGTACAAAGGAATTTTTTGTTGCTGCTTAGCAAAGTAGTATGTATTTTGAAATTCCTCCAGACAGATACTATGAATTTAGCAAAGTTTCGAGATTCACCAAATTTGATAATTTTAGGTTTACTTTTATATCAAACGAGTCATGATATTTGTTCATATCGAGCTGCCGTGTAAAAACCGTGCATTCATTGTCACGTAAATATCAGGTACAATGCAAAAAAAATAACAAAATAAGGAAACGTCATAACTTTTTCTCGTTTTACTTAAACTGAAATTGGCAAACGTCGAAATGAGAAACAAGAAAAGAAACATCAGGAAGAGAAAGAAAAGGGATCAGTTGATGTATGTATGTATGAAGCGTTTCCTCGGAAGGTAAGCATTCGTAATGAAAAAGTAAATTAATAAATCTTTAACGGCAGAAGCACAGATGATGGGAGGAAGGACAAGGAGGAAGAGGACTGAGGGGCGGATGTGCAGAATAAAGGACAGTTTAGCAAAATGGATGAATCGTGCATCGCAACGATTACAAACATACACCTGTCACAACGCTCCCAGAAAACAAGAGAGACTCAGGAAAACGGAAAGAAGAAAAAGGATAGAAAAATATCGGGATGAGCAAGAAGAAGAAAAAGGCGAACTAGCAGGTGCATCGTCTCTGAGCTTTTTACATATTATTTTATAAATGAAGTTTTCAATATTGAAGAGATAGAAGATTAAAGTTCGCTGTAAGCTTCGGGTTTAATTGGAAACAGTCGTCTGGTAACAATGGTTGCCATGGAGACCGGCACCAGGGATAGCAAAAGAAGGTGGGGGTATGAAGAGGAAGATGCAGACATTTTATTTGCGCGGGATTTTTTTACTTTTTTTGCGGCAACGAGCATTAAGGAGCAAATTGGAAGGGTCGAAGGAAGATGAGAAACTACGACCGATCGGAAGTGTGAGTATGAGCAAAACGTACAAACCCAGGGAAGTTACGTCGGTTCCCCCATCCGTTACAACCTGACATGTCCTACTCCGAAAACTTAGTCTATCAATAAAAGCGCCTCCTAATGTAACTCGTGATTAATTAATTAATCCGTGCAAGTGCTTTATGCTTTTTCCCTTTTCCCCAATATCCTTAGATTGCTCCAGTGTGTACTCATTTTTTTGAGAATCACATGCACAAGTGGTAGGAGGAAAAATTTTGCCCTGCTTGCAGATCTGCACTGATCAGCGTTGCCTTACACGGCCGTAAATGTTCAACGATTGTTGAGATAAAAAAAAAAGGTACTCCTCTTTCTGTTTCTTTTTTATTTCACAGCCACTTTTTTTAATTCAGAAAAAGTCATGAACGATCGGGCGTGCACCTAATGTACAACGACAATGGAGAGAATCGATGTTTATGGGTTTTATACCTCGGAAATATCAAACATGAAACAATCTTTGATCATAAATGTTTCAGTCGAAAACACAGAGACGGAGGATGAGCATGCGATCAATATTAAATGCGAGAAAAAAAGCTGATTTCAGAAAATAAAACCTACTATTGTGGGGAAACAGATGATTTTAGGTCACTACAAAACGAAGCGGTTTGGTAAACCTCCTTTCTGTCATTTCTGTAACGGAACTTCTTGAAGGTGTGGAATTACTTGTACGTCAGAAATTCTCACAGGATTTGTAACCTCCGACGAAATCATAAGAACACGAATTCTGAAACGCGATTTTCCGAGGAATGAGAAAAAAAAAGTATCCGCTGGTAAAAACTGTGAAAGGTTTCTTTGGTGCGTGTTTACTGAAGAATTGGTTCTTCAGATAAATAAAAGCCGGAGAAGAAAATGAAGATAAAACAAGCTCTTAAAATCTGAAAGAAGTGATCGGTGGTAACAGAAAGCGTGATGTCACTTCTAGCGCAAAAGGAATCAGTGTGATCTGAAACACTCAGCAAGAGATATTAAATTAAAAAAAAAAGAAAAAAAAAGGAACAATCAATTAATTACACACAGCATGGCTTACTAGTATAATACAAACATACACACCGTAAGAAAATATAGGAATACTTTCGAAGAGGAAGTGCATCCTGACTAAAGAGAAACTTTGGAAATGTACTATTTTCTTTTCACTTAATGCAATAATGGAATTTCTCTACCATTGCTCCCATTTAATGAATCAACCTGGTCATGATCGGGCGAGACAGTGGCCGCAAATGCACCACCAGTCCTGACCCAACAATCAGTAAGTAGGATTTACAACAGCAGAGAAGGTTTCGACCCGACTTACCTACGGGTGTACAACCTTCCGAGCAGCATACTGTAAACGAAGTGATATTAAGTGGAGCCTCGAAGCTCAAGACAAGAAACTTGATATACAGCAAAAAAGCAGAATGCCTATAGAGCAGAGGCATGACTGGACATTTATGCGCCCGAATCAAACCAAAAAATATTTCGCCCCCATCTTTATTTCTCTCTCTCTCTCTCTCTCTCTTTCTCACACACACACGCGCGCTCACGCACACACTTCCCGACAAAACAAAATTAATGTCCCACTCTGTTTTTGTATGGGAGGCACAACCACACTGTAACTGTTCGGAAAACTTTTCCCAACTTCTTCGAAGTTCGGAAATTTGGTACCACATCAAACGGACAGAATGCAGCTAGCAGCTGTGTCTCGAAGTGGCAGTAATGATCGAATAGTCCCCAGTGAATCTTCAACTACATGTAAACGACATCCTTATCTTCCAATATACACTACATTGACAAAGGTCACCGGAAACCTAAAATAGAAACACAACATAGCATTTATTGACATACATTAGTACGGTGTCGGTCCACCTTTGGCCTTAATGCATGCACAGCCCCTTCGAGACGATGCTTTTGACAAGCTTTTGGAACACAGCGATAGATATGCGCTTACATTCAGTACATATTACTGTTGCTAACTGTTGCTTAGTAGTAGGCCTTGGATCCAAACTTCTTATACGACGCTCTAATTCATCCAATAGGTGCTCTATCGTATTAAGGTCAGCGCTTTGGGCTGGCCAGTCCACACACGATACGGAATTATCGTCAAACTACGCCGTAACAATCCTTGCTTTCTGGCTCGATGCATTATCCTGCTAGTACGAACAAGACTCGGTTCCATAGTATTGCCACAGAGTTAGTAGGGCATAATTGTTCAGAATATCGAGGTAGAACAGTTTTGTCCACGAAAACCAATGAGCCGGGACCATACTACGAAAAACACCTCCACACGAATACACTGCCAGCTCCAAACGTGACCTTAGGAACAGTACACTGTGGTAAATATTGTTCTCCCGGCTGCCGCCATAGCCACACACGGCCATCAGACTGATGGATCGTGTATCTAGATTCGTCATTCCATAGCACCCGTTTTCATTAATCTACAGTGCGATATGATCGCGGTCAGTTGCAGGCTTGTTTTTTTATACAGTTTGCAGGCGTACCGCGCACTTTAACAACGTAGCGGACGAGTTCATTGGCTTTTGAAGGGGTGTCAGGTGACTTTTGTCAATATAGTGTATATATGTATTCGGAAATGTAAAGACATTTTCTTCAACCTTTTGTGATATATACACTGGCCACAAAACGTTAGGGATATTGCATGAAATGAAGGATGTATGTGTCTGACTCGAGTAACACGCATTGAAATAACACAAGCGAGGCTACATAACACGAATGATAAAGAAAGCGTGTACAAAAACAAAATATAGCGCAATTTCTGCCCACAAAGTAGCACTGCAATATAGACAAAATGGTAAATTCTGAGAACTTCCATACCTCTGAATTTCAGTACTCGGTAACACCACCTCTGTTGCGACGAAGTTCTTGACACGTACGAGGCGTACTTGCAATGACATTACTGATGAGTGTCGGGGGCAGCTCGTTACATATCAATGACATTACTGATGAGTGTCGGGGGCAGCTCGTTACATATTACAGACAACCCATCATTGAGGTCTGCTAGTGTACTGGAGTATGGAACTTGGTTATCCAAACGTCGCTGTACAGCGTCCCAAATGTTTTCAATATGATTAAGGTCAGCAGACCTTGGAGGAGCTGTAACGATTCAATTCTATGATGATACAGCTGTAGGCACGGTGACTGGTTGAATTGCCATCGAGAAAATGAAATGCATGTTGAATAACAGCGGAACACAGTTTTACAATGGGTACAGTGATTTCGTTTCGGTACACTGAGACATTCATGTTGTCTTGACAAACATACAAGGAAGTACGGCCATTAAAACACACTCCTTCCCAGACCAGAACTGACTGCGACTGTTAAGGGTGGATGAATTGTACAGAATGTGTTTTCATTCGTCTTTCAGATATCCTCCACACGTGTTCTCGCTCAGTATCAGAACAACAAGCAAAACGGGATTGGTCTGTGAAAAGTGCACGGTGCCACTCTGTATTCCATGATATGTACTGCTGGACCTAGGTACATCTCTGATGACGTTGAGCTGATGTCAATGCTGTACATCTCGCGGCCTCCTCGTTCTGAGTCCGCACTCGTGAAGATGGTTTCGTACCGTTTGAGTACATACTGTGACACCAGAAGCAGTTCGAAGTGATTCCCGAAGTTGGCTACTGGTGACACTAGGCATTCTCAGAGAACTTACTGTCAGGTTGCGATCATGCGTCCTAGTGGTTATCCTCGGGAGACCACTCCCAAATCGATCTGCAACACTTCCACGTTAGAAATCTTATGTGTAGCCGACTTACTACACTTTGCGAAACTCCTAAAGCAGCAGCCACACCGATCTGCCATATACCTGCCTGCACATGCTAACAGCCCTATTTCTGTTGTCAATTTTAAACGATCTCTTGACATTATTTCAGGTTAATCCACTTACTGAAGGCAATGCATTCAGCAAACTTCTATACCAAGCGATGAAACAACCCGTTTTCCACATCTGGCAAGGTACTTTTATTGGAGCTCGCACGCAACGTGCTGTGTTGTCGTAATGCTGTACACTATATTATCGAAAGTATTCGGTCGCTACCAAATATTTGCATAAATGCAAAAAACGGTTGCGCAGGAAGGTGCGCTGTGAGTGGGGAGGAACGTATATACAGCTGAGATGTTCTGTCATGTTATCAGTAACTTTGAGGCGGACGTGAACTTTTCGAGCTTCAGCATGGGTGGTTATAGGATGTTATTTGAGTAACGTCTCCATATGGAGCATTGCAACTATACTAATCATGCCAAAATCGACTGTAAATGATGCCGTGAAGAGATGGAAGCAGGACGGTGTACCTACAGCAAAACAAAGTTCAGAAAGACCGCACAAACTAACGGAACGGAACAAAAGAGTCATAGTAAGAGATGTTAAGAAATCCCGTTCCTTCTCTGCCGTTTGCATTGTTGCTGAAGTAGGAATTGTTTATAATGGCTCGGTTAGTACCATAACTATGGCAGAGAGTTGCACAGCGTAGCCTATTTTGGGAGAGCAAGGTAACTCATGCACAGGCCACCCATCACTACCGTGAAGGAAAAGCGCCGTTTGCAGTGGTGTGCCACCCGTTGTTCCCGTACTGTGGGCGATTGCAAAGCTGTTCTTTGGAGTGATGCGTCACGCTTTTCACTTTTCCAGTCCGATGGACATGTTTGGATCTGGCGACATCCCGGTGAACGATTTTCATCGGACTATGTTCCCCCAACTGTTAAGTTCGGCGGAGGTTCCATCATGGCATAGATTTGTTTTTCGTGGATGGGACTCTGCCCGTTGGTTATTACACCACAAATCATGAACTCTGAAGTATACTTCGACTTTCTGAATAGTTCTGCCCTACAAATAAATTGGCAGTATTAGGGAAATGACCGTTGTCTCTTCCGACACCATCGAGCTCCCTGTCACACTGCATGGCGTATGCAGGATTTTTTTCTTGAAAATACGGTGGAATTGTTAGATTGGTCTGCTCAAAGTCCAAATTTTAAACCCCATGGAACACCTCTAGGATGAACAGGAGCGACGGATTCAAAATCAAGCACAACGACCGTATTCGCTCTCCACTCTGGTAGCAGCTTTACAGGACGAATGACAAGACATTCCTGTCGAGACGTACCAGAAATTGGTTGATAGTATTCCTCGACGTGTTTCTGCTCTCATAGAAGCAAAAAGCAGAACGACTAACTACTAATTGAAATAATAAAGCCATTTTTTCCAAAACATTGCCGAATACTTTTGATATTATAGTGTATAAGTTGTCTTAGCTACATATGACGTAGCTACTCACACTGACAACCGATCTCCAGTAGTCGCTAAATTTGCAAATCACGTTTTCCTTTCGAAACAGCAATGTCCCTAAATTTTTTAGTGTACTTACAGTTTCATGGTACAGACTTTGTTATCACAGGTTTTAGTCAGAAATGATTTAAATTCATAGAATTACACACAATTTAAATCCATGTTCTGAAAATTAATCTTGTTCAATGTCAGTCAGGTTTTTATTACGATGATTTAAAAATAAGTTTGTACACGTGAATTTTCCGAACATCTTTGTCTTGAAAAAAAGAAAGAGTAGTCATTCAGCGCTCGAGAAATTGATTCTAAATATTCACGAATAATAACTATGATGCAAGCAAGAAAAGGATATATTTCGCAAGATTTTATTTTGTGCGTTTTGAACAAGTTTTACATTTCTTTTTGTTGGGGTAGATCATATTACACAAAATGAAGAAATAATAACCATGATATTTTGGAGACTTGTCCTTAAATGGTTTAAAACACATCTGCTGTATAACCGCGCATAGCAACCAATTCTTCGTCACAACAACGTTTAACAAATTTGAAATCTTTGAATCTGTTTTAAGAAAGAAAAGACCTTTTCAGCGACCGCCGTGAGCAACTGAACCAGACCAACTTTTGTTATTATTGCACTTTTCACAGACGAACTTTTGTTATTATTTGGGGGTTTTATGACCGCCGTGAGCAACTGAACTGTTCATAATTTAGAACCAGTGGTCCTAAATTATGAACAGTCGCCCGTTCATAATTTAGGACCACTGGTTCCACGGAAAGGAATAGGCCAGTACCATAACACCAACACGACATCCATGCCTCACCATGATTCGAACCTTGACCCACCTCGGACGAATAATTAGAAGCCAGCCCTACGACCACTGCGCATCGAGATTCGAGCACGGACCCATCTCGGACGAATGATTAGAAGCCAACGCAAAGACCACTGCGCACCGGGATTCGAACCCGGACCCATCTCGGACGCTTGATTAGAAGCCATCGCTAAGACCACTGCGCACAGGGATTCGAACCCGGACCCATCTCGGACGAATGATTAGAAGCCAGCGCTAAAACCACTGCGCATCGGGATTCGAACACGGACCCATCTCGGACGAATTATTAGAAACTAACGCTAAGACCACTGCGCACCGAGATTTGAACCCCGACCCATCTCGGACGAATGATTAGAAGCCAGCGCTAAGACCACTGCACATCGGGATTCAAACAAGGACCCATCTCGGACGAATGATTAGAAGCCATCGCTAAGACCAGTGCACCACCGGGGTGCTCGAGTGAACTTGTGACGCTCCCAGTTAAAAAGCACTGTTATAGACCATAATAGTCAGTTAACTGTTCTTGTAAGTGTTATTTATGGTTGTATTTGTGAGATATATATCTCACTGGATGTATAAAGCGAGTGGCTTTTAGAAAATAAAAGCAAAGTTTGCATTATAGTATATTTTAAGACTACAAAAGTTGCCGTCGAGGAAAAGATTATGGTCAGTTTTTGAAAAAAGGTATTTGAAAGCTGCAATTCGTAAAGATAATGAGAATGACTGTTAACTTGGACGAATGATTAATAGTTTCCTGTGGCTAACATACAGGATTCATGGATTGAATAAATACGGAAATCAAGGAAGAAATGCATTATCTATGTAACATCATACTGGGAAACTTGAAAATTGCATCGCCCTGTAGCTGAAATTGATTCGGAAGCTACCGATTTCCGTTCTAGCGTGATACCCGTTGCACCTTCAGGACAGCACGGTTCCAAGTATCTGAATCTAATCAATTACCCCTTAAGAATCTTGAAAACGTCCATTCCCTAATTGAAGTAGCATGGTGCTTTATCATAGCGAATTAAATCTTCATATTTTCATTTGGTTCCCGCTCCAGAGTGACGTAATTTTCAAGGTCTATGATGTTACACTGTGAAAAAAAGCTAAAGCAATTCCGAATCATATTTTGATTATTGCATGAATAATAATTGATTGAATAAATGTTATACTCACTTAAATTTTAAACACTGAAATTTCTTTAAAAGATATTTCTGAGTTACTTGCATTAAGGGGTTTAGTTGTTAGTTAATTCGATGTTTCACTTTGATGATATCATGACGTTCTTTAGCAACGCCTAATGCTGTGACAGTAAAAATTGATTCATATTCGAAAAAGACACATGTCGAAATAGCATGACATTACACCACGTCGCAGGACCGGATTAAACTCGGCGTAGTTGATATTTCATTCATTGAAATATGCTGCAATATGTTTGAAATACTTTGAAATACACGTGTTGACACATCTAAAACTGTAGCGTTGTCTTCATAAATGCCTATGATTTGTTAATTACATAACGTGACCTCGTAACAGACGGTTCCAGATCAATATGCGACAGATATGTGGAGCCAAAAATAATCTGAGAGTGATCGTGGCGCAAGATAACTATTAGATGCCAAAAACGATAAAAACTTGCACAGGCAGTAATTTAAGAAAAAGAAAAAGAGAGCGAGAGGGTGAAACAAAGATAGAGAGATAGAAAGAGACAGAGAGAGAAAAAGGGAGACAGAGAAAGAGAGGGGGGAGAAAGGGAGAGACAGAGAGAGGGAGAGAGACAGAGAGAGAAAGAGAGAAACAGACAGAGAGAGAGAGAGAGAGAGACAGACAGAGAGAGAGAGAGACAGAGAGAGAGAGAGACAGAGAGACAGAGACAGAGAGAGAGAGAGAGAACTGACTACTATATATTTTTTCACCCTAAGAAAAACCTAAAAAAACCACCTAAACATGAGTTCCACAGCGTATTGCTATAACCAGGATCAAACACGTAGAATTTTGCCAAAGATGTATGGAATAAAATTATATTTAACAATACAGTTCATACGGGGCATCGATGCTAAAAAAATTACAATTACAGGAGAAAACTTTGCTCCGTTCCACTGGAGTTGGAAAAAAGTAATGTATGCAAATGCAAAGCAACAGAAAAGTGCTAATTATCGTATACACTGAGTGGCCACTTTATTATGACCATCTGACAGTTTTAAGCAAATGAGCTATGGCTGCACGCTGTTGCCGCCAGAAGGCAAGGCTAGTATAAAAGGGAAAGCTCAGTGCTTGCGACAGTAGTAGAAGGGATTTTGGGGTGACGAGATGGGTAAAAAATGTGATTTGACGGACTTTCAAAGTGGGGTGATTGTAGGAGCTCAGAGCCATGGAGCGAGTATCACCGAAACCACTGCATTCGCTAAATGTTCCAGAGCAGCTGTTGTTAAAGTGTTTAAAGACTGGACTGTCAGCCAAAAAACTGGGTCTCTAAGTGCAACGTTTGGTCGTCATCGACTAGCGACTGCTCGGGCGGAACGGTGAGTGTCCAGATTGGTAACAGACAACACAAGGGCAACATTGCAGCAAATTACATACCATCTTAAACAAGGGTCCTCTGAAATGATCTCTGCACGCACTGTTCGCCGTACACTGCATCGGATGACGGATGGCAGCCGAATGCCTGTTCGAACACCTTTGCTGTCTGCAGTTAACAAGAGAAAACGTCTCCAGTTCGCACAAGAGCACAAGGATTGGATAATCGATAATTGGAAACAAATTATGTGGTCCGATGAATCACGTTTGCAGTTGTACCATGCCGATGGCTGAGTGAGAATTTGGCGGAAACATCACGAAAGCATGGATCCCAAATGCATTGCTACAACCCTTCAAGCTGGTGGAGGCAACGTTATGGATTGGGGAATGTTTTCCTGGCATGCTTTGGGCCCTTTAATTCGTGTTGATCAACGTCTGACTGGCACATCATATCTAAACATCGTTGCGGACCAAGTGCATCCTGTCATGCGATGGTTTATCCCAATGGCGATGGCTACTTTCAACAAGATAATGCGTCCTGCCATAGTACTCGTATTGTACATGATTGCTTTCAGGAACATGCCGGTGAGTTTACTTTGCTTAGGTGGCCCCCACAATCTCCAGATCTCAACCCCATTGAGAATTTGTGGGATGAAGTTGAACGAGCCATCAGATAGCTGGATCCAGAAACCTGCAATCTCACACTCCTGGAAAGTGCTATTCATCAAGCATGGTCTCAGATTCCACAAACCACCTATCAGCATCTCGTGGAGTCCATGCCGCGAAGAATCGACGCAGGAAATAAGGCAAAAGGTGGCACAACGAAGTACTGAGGGTGTGGTCATAATAAAGTGGACACTCAGTGAATATTCAAGTACCAATCAATCCAAAATGTAGTCGCATCGTTTGCGATGACCTGCTCCCATCGTCTGAGCAGCTGTTGGATACCATCCCTGTAGAATTGTGGCGGCTTGTACGCCACGAAGTGAGTAAGTACGCGTTCGACATCGTCCCGGTCGGTTAACCGCTGCCCGTACAAGAAATACAGCAACGGCCGGAAAAGGTGGTAGTCGCTTGGGGACAATGCCCGGGGAATAGATTGGGTGAGGCAGAAGCTCCCAACCCAGGTCTCTGGTCTTTTGGCAGGTCACCCGTGCTGTGTGAGGTTTCGCTCGATCTTGCTGTAGGAGGACGCCCTTGCGGTTCAGTAGTGCTGGTCGTTTCGACGTGAGTGGTGTGTGTGCAGATCGTCTAGCTAACGGCAGTACACATTGGCGGTGATAGCGGTGTTATCCGGCAGCAGCTCAACGCACACGGTGTTGAGCTGACGAATGAAAACACAAGCCTGCTTTAGGGGTCAGCAAGGATTTCTGTTTTGGGTCCAAGCACTGTTTTCGGGTGCTCACATTGTCATACAGGACCAATATCTCGTCACCTGTCAAACGGAGGTTCAAGAACGATTCAACTTGGTCACGTGCAGGCAGGGAAGAGCATGCACTCATGCGATTTGCTTTCTGATGAACTGTGAGTTGGTGTGGTACCCAAACTCTCCACTTGTGCACCTTCTCAAGTTGACACAGGTACGCGATAAATGCTCCTGTGGGTAGATCCGAGCTGTACGGCTATTTATAGTGTGATCACACGTCGGTCGTTCTCCACTAAGGTCTTCGGCATGTTCGTATCCACTGTTGCGGGTCTTCCGTCTTTGGCACGGTCTGACAAGTCAAAATTTACTTCTGGAAAGCGTTTGAAACAACGATAGGCCGCCCCGGTGGCGCAGTGGTCTAAGGCGCTGGCCTCTGATCATTCGCCCGTAAAAGGGTCCGGGTTCGAATCCCGTTCAGGCATGGATGTTGTGTTTGTCTTACGGCACTGGCTCTCTCCTTCCCTGGAACCAGTGACCCTAAATTAGGGACGGGCGACTGCTTATAGCCCATTGAGTTGCTCACGGTGGTCGTTAAACCTCCAATCAAAAAGAAAAAAAAACAACGATAGCCCTGTTGATGTGATATGGTATTGGGGTACACAATGTTTATGTTCCTTACAGCACTTGTGAGGGCGCTAACGTGACGAAACTCATACAGCATGCAGTGGCGGATGTGCTCCTTGTCCAATTCCACATGCTGACTGACGCTTACCACTCTTCGCTTTCTGACGGCTAACTGCCAATGATTTAAGCCATCTACCTGCTGATGTCATGCCGGTGGGCTTCGCAATCTCAGTGGCCAATGTGCGCCGTGGCCGGAGCTTCGACTTTGAGTACCCCGTCATCGGACATTACATTCTTTCCAACACAATAGTTGCCCACTTTTCTATTTTCACAAGGATTCCTCCCTTCCCTCAATTTTTTCAAATAGTGTCCTAGCTGCGTAAGTCCGCTAAAAGTGTATATTTTAAAAAGCCAGAGATCCAAAATAATATTCATCACACCATCACGAACACTATAATTTCCTTTGCTTGAACGTTTAAACGTTTGTCCCACTTTGGTGGCGCAGTTGAAAGAGCGTTTGTTTTAATTGTCGAATCTCTGCCTCAACCAATATACCTTATTTTTTATTGTTGTAATATTCATGAGACATACTTTCACATTTACGCATTACAAACAAAAAGAATACCTGGGTATTAAAGAATTGCTCTATATATCTTATTTCCCCCGACATTATTGACGAGCTTTCACCTAATTCATCATAATTGTCACGAACTCAAAATTCCTCGAGCTATTGTCACAGAAAAGAAAATGCTTCAAGACGGTAAAAACAAATATTAAATTGCCTATTCTGTTAACGTTTCGCAAAAGTTTCTTAGGATTCGAGGAATTTTATGAATTGCTGCTGAACGGTTCACTAACTTCTTTCATCTCTATATCTTGACGTAGAAACGAAGCAGAATCAGTATTCGAAAATTACCTGAACAACCTTAAAATTCGTTACTCATCCGAAAATAAGTACCACATTGCCATGAAAAACGTATTTATTTTCCTTTACAAGCTCATTTGCATTAAACTTCTGTATATGTAGTATGTGTATTTGCTATGCTAGCTGTGAATTCTTACAATAGCTGATATAGTATTATCTATCATTTATGATTACAGAACTTGTGGTGTTGAGATAAAATGAAAATACCAACGTTTACCACAATCAAAGGTTTATTATACATCGACTGTAGTTTCGCAGAGCGTTTGGCTCAGCACCAGCAGGACGAATGGAGCATAAACGTTCAAATCATTGTGACATCATCAGAGTTCTGACGGTCACGGTTTTTGGTGAGTTGTTAACACGCGCTTGAGAAAAATGGAGTCGAGTCGTTGACAAGCCTTCAATGGTTCCGGTATATGTAGAAAGCTTCTGATACATTGAGCTTGATAGTCCAATCAGGTTTATCAATAAGCGGAGCCTTTCCCAACAAACATTTATGGTTAGTTTCGTGACAATATTGGGCTACAGAATAATATAATGCTCGCTCAATTCAATACGAAAGAACTGGGCGGTTATTCGATTTGCTCCTCAGATTTGCTTCAAAATTTCAAAAATTCTCAAAAGTTTTAATTTCAAAATTATTTTTAAACCCATAAACAAGACAAAGTTTCACTGATCAAAAGACTACGTCGAAGACATAGATTCCTGAGGAATTTATCAGATACCTTGTGCATGTGAACTTTCTGACACTGAAGAGCCAGAAAAACTGGTACAGACGAGCTTATGCAACATACATTTCAACATCACCTATGCGCGTACTCGGTGGCGTCAGCCAGAGTGTATATAAAGCGATAGACATCCTTGCCAGCTGTCAGAGCTGTTTTCGGCATGAGAATGACAAGTAATAACGATTTAAGCGATTTTCAACGCAATGTCATAGTTGGCGCTCGTGAAATGGGCCATAGTATTTCGGAGGTAAAAACGAAATTCGGATTTTCACGGACACCCATTGCAAGGGTGTACCGTGACTAAAAGAGTTCCGGCAAAACCTCCAACCTACGATACCAGTGTGGCCGTAAAAAGACATTGGGTGAACGTGACCATCGTCGGCTGTCCAGAATCGTTTCACGCGATAGGCGTGCAAAACTCTCGCAGGTATCATCGGAATTCAATGCTGGAGCCTCGACAAGCATCAGCGTCCGGGCTGTGCAACGTACCCTGCACGATATGGGCTTTGGGAGCAGACGCCCAACTCGAGTCCCCTTGATGGGTGCACTACACAGAGCTATGCACCTCGCTTGGCCACGTCAACACCGCCACTGGACACTTGATGACTAGGAAAAAGTAGCCTGGTCTGACGAGTCGCGTTTCCAACTGTATCGGGCAGATGAAATGATTCGTGTGTGGCGCAAACCCCATGAAGCCATGGATCCCGCCTGTCAACAGGGAACTGTACCGGCTGGTGGGGACCCCTGTTACAGGTGTGTTTAGCTGGACTTCAGTGGGACCCCTGTTACGTCTACAAACGTCTGTGATCGGCCAACGCTATGTGCGCATCCTTTCTGACGAGGTACACCCGTTCATGTCCTGCATTCATGCTGATAGGTTGGGCCTGTTCCAATAGGACAATGCACCTCCACATAAGTATCGGGACGCCATATTATGGTTAGAGGAGCATTGATCTGAGTTTGGGGTGTTGCCATCCCACCCAAGTCCCCAGATCTGAACGTGATAGAAAATATTTGGGATGCCATGCAACGCGCTATCGAACACAGGAATACGAGACCTCGGAATACACCCGAATTGTGTAACGCTCTGCAGGAAGTATGGTGTGCATTGCCTACATACAGCATGTTTCCAGAAGCTAGTGGAGTCCATGCCCCGTCGTATTTCTGCAGTCCTGCGCTCCCGTGGTGGACCTACCAAGTATTAGACCGGTGTACCAGTTTTTCTGAAACTTCAGTGTATATAGGACAGACCCGCAGAGCTTTAAGTTTCCGTGTGAAGGAATACAAGACTTATGTACGGAACTCTGAACTGAAGAAGTCGTCTATAACCCAACATTACTACGAAAATAACCATAAATGTTTGTTTCAAAATTTTTATTGTACTGAAGAGAAGAAAATAGAGGTCAACTTTAAGAATTTAACAAAGTTAACTTTAAGAGTTAACTTCTCTATTTTCTTCTCTTCAGTACTTTTGTAAAATAACTTCTTACAACACAGTGTCACGACAGCTAATACTATATCAGCTGTTGTAAGAATTTAAAGTTATCATAGCAGAAAAAACCCAAACACACTACATGTAAAGAAGTTTAATGCAAATGTGCTTGTAAAGGAAAATCAGCATGTTTTGCATACACGTGAGGTACTCATTTTTTGATGAGTAACGAAATTTAAGGTTGTTCAGATAATTTTCGAATACTGATTTAAAAATTCCAAGTTTATGGATTTTTAAGCATATATCGTTTCTAATGACTCAATGGGAACTAAGCACCATTGGAGAATTTCAGTAAGTGCCTGAGTCCAGGAGCACCTATGTAGTCGGCCCCTATGCGTTAAGAATAGAAAGAGGCTGTGATAAGCTTTTTAATCATTAGGCACTGAAGTTGAAGGCTCTTTCAGTAGGTTAGCCGGAGCTACATGTGTTAAGAAGCAAGAAATTTTGGATTGTGTGGCTTTCTGGTGCCGTTTCTAGAACACTTCTACACGCATTTCTGTTTAAGTTAGGTATTTCTTTCTAAGCATTTTTTGGAATTCAGGATTACTGTCAATAAAATCATAAAATCAGTGAAATACCCAAAACACTCTCGTATCCCTGAAAACTTAGTTTAGTAGCACTTATCTCGTCATGCTCGTTCATTTTCATGCCACGTATTCTTATCGTGAGGTCCTTTTTTTTGTGACTTTTTTTAATTCATTTCCTCGTGCAGAGACGGGGTGTCCTTTATACTTATTTATCAAGAATGTACGAGTGAGTAGTTTTATATTATAGTTAAGTAAATCTCAAGTAAAAATATTCGTTGTAACGAAAATGGGGTAACGGAAGTGGTCAAAACCATTATTCAAATCAGATTTTTGAATGCTGTCTCATGAAGTGACGTAATAATAGTTAATTACCTTATTACTCAACAATACATTTAATTAAACTATCGCAGAAAATTATTTCATCACGTTTTACATAAACGTCATAGTATCTTA
Source organism: Macrothele yani (assembly GCA_039090855.1). Lineage (NCBI taxonomy): Eukaryota > Metazoa > Arthropoda > Arachnida > Araneae > Macrothelidae > Macrothele > Macrothele yani. The sequence continues at coordinate 84,482,057 of CM077003.1, read as the reverse complement.
TTGCAATCTGCGTACATTACGAGAACCTCGTGCTAAATGGGATAAAAGCCATTACAGAAAAGCATTTCTAATGTCCTGAAAAAGGTATGCTGTAGCGAAATTTAGCTTCCACTCGACATCCTGAAGGGGAGAAAGAGTTACCCTGTTAAGGAGAGCTTTAAAATGATGTATAACACGATGGGGTGTAGATATGTAGATATACTATAGACATCCTAGATTAAAAGTTACCAATTCCCCACCTCACTAACACACTTGAGATTCAACTTTTTTCTACCTTCAGGTCAGATTTTAGCTTGCGCATGAGCGAATGGAATTTCGTAGCTACATCACATTTTGTCAGTGTCAGGTCCCTTACGTTCGTCTAAATCTGAATGATGTATAATAATAATAATAATAGTAATAAATATTATTTTTGAAAAACTAAACAAAGTACTTAACTATTAACGCAGCCATAGTTTAGTAAATATTTACTTTTATGACTCACATATCTTCTTTCATTGGTTTTCCGACAGTGACATTCCACCTACCTAAGTAACTGCTCAATGTGAGGATTTGTTTTTCTTTGATTAGAGGTTTAACGACCACCGTGAGCAACTGAATGGACTATAAGCAGTCGCCCGTCCCTAATATAGGGCTACTGGCTCCAGGGAAGGCAAACCTTTAGCGTCGTAAGACAAACACAACACCCATGCCTCACCGGAATTCGAACCCGGACCCATCTCGGACGAATAATCAGAAGCCATCGCTTAGACCACTGCGCACCGGGACAGCTAATGTGAGGAATTAGTAAACCTTATTGTTTGTTGATGTGATTTAATTCCACTTAGTATGTACCGGACTGTGGCTCGGTGTGATCGTGAGTGGCTCGAATAAATGCAATGTCTTATACGCAAATAAAAGTATACTCTCGAGTCAGTCGCTTTATTTCACACCCAGAAAGATCTTGGCGAGCCAACGATGCAAAGCATAAATTATCTACTGAGTAGCAGGATACTCTCTCGATCTTTTTTCCATGCGTTGCAGAGAGTTGACGCTTTTACTTCGTTCCTAACTGTTTGCCCAGTTGAAAAGAGCACTCCTAATATTGTATTCTTTTATGGTCTGTAACGTTTGAGCACCGCTGTTGGCTTCGACTTCTTCGCCGTCCTCGAAAATCACAAGACACTCCTCCAGCTGTTTACGGCTGAGAATACATTTGTAACTAAGGATGTCTCCTTGGTTCATTGTTTGAATGAGATAAGAAGAGTTTGTAAGGAAAAAACCCAACTGCACCTGATTTGTAAATCACTGCTCCAAAAATATCCATCAATAGGATGAGCTGGTACATTGTCCAAAAAAGAGCAGCGTTTTCTGACAGCACCTTTCCCAATTCTCAACTTATCTTCCCGAAAACTAATCTTAAATGATTAAATGACCAGTCAGAGAAAAGTTCCCGAGTAAACTGGTTTTCGGCGGTAGACAGCCGTCGCTCTAATCAACCTACGTTACTGGAAAATTTTTTTAGCACAGTACATAACTCATAAAAAACGGGATGGGAGAGCTCCAAATCATCGCCAATTTAGTATCAGTGAGGTTTCACTGTTTATATGTCATATGTTATCTTACAATATTTCAGCACGGAATTAATTTTTAAAATAAGGAAGTCCGCTTGCATAAAATGTGTCTTGAAACAAAATTTTGCAAACAGCTTTAACGCGTCCAAAGCAATTTGCTTCTGTGCCACATTTGAAAGACCAGCAAGAACACGAGACTCTGGCGTCAAAGGGAAATAAAGTCGAATGAGAGCCTGACAGGAGATTTTGTGATACGCAAAAAATTTTCTATTTGTTATGATTTTCTTTTTTCGGTTTTCTAAGTCGCTCCAAGAAATAATTTCAAAGGTGTCCATAGCACCATTTTGTCTTTTAGTCAGTGCATCAGTAAAAGCATGGCCTCAGTAATGATAAACTACTGTCTGTGAAAATTGTAACACCACAAGGGACTGCTATTATGGTATCAGCTTGAATGTCCAACAGGCTGAGACATGCAAATGATTAAAATGTCAGTAAAAATGCGCATGTGGTTTCGGAACATCGTCCTCTGAACTGTCCGGTCTTGGGTATAAAGCGCCGGCTCAAACGAGGTGTTGCAATTAGTAAAGACCCGACATGGTGTCTAAGGGGTGTTGTTTTGTGTCTCACTATGCCGTGCCGACAAAGAAGGTCGCATTATGAACACATAATGGACTTTGAGCGAGGAAGGATTGTTGGGATGATAAAAGTTGGATTTTCCTACCACGAAATTGCTACTTGTAAGAGACGAAGCGCCAGTACAGTGATGCGGAAGTGACGTCAGTGGACAGATGAGGCTCGGACGCTCAGAAATCCGGGAAATGGACCGCACAATCGCACGACTGCATGAGATGACAGACACCTCCGCCGCATGGCAGTGACCGATCGCACAGCGACATCCACAGCAATGCAGCACTGCCGCAGGTCAGGCTTCGTCTGCTTAACAGAGGATTGGTTGCTTGCAGTCTATTGCTCCGCATTCATTTGACCCTCAACCATAAACGCCTCAGGCTGCAGTGGGGTCTCAAACACAGACACTGTCGCGCTGATTGGCAACAGGCCGTGTTTTTATAGTGTATATCTGTGTGTGTGTGTGGTTCGGGCTCCCAGTAGTAAGCGGTACCCCGGGCCTTTTTGTCCCAGTCCATCACTGTTCATACGATATAAATAACACCAAAGATCTTGTGTTGTGGAGTCGAGATGAATGACACAAATGCCGAGGAGTATAGATATATTAATTAAGTTCAAATATAGTAATTAAATACATATGAGAATGTTGATACCGAAGAAAGGAATCAAAGATAAAACAAAATAGGATAATGATTATGTGAAGTAAGTGGTCACATACACTATATTGACAAAAGTCACCGGACACCTAGAAGAAAAACTCAAGGTCCACCTTTGGCCTTAATGCATCCACTGACCCTTCGAGACATGCTTTCCACAAGGTCTTGGAACACAGCGATAGGTATACGCTTCCATTCTGTACGTAATGCTGCCGCTAACTGTTGCTTAGTAGTAGGGCTTGGTTCCAAACTTCTTTTGGTACTCTAATTCATCCCATAAGTGCTCTATGGGATTAAGATCAGGGCTCTGTGCTGGCCAGTCCACACACGATACGGAATTATCGTCAAACCACGCCGTAATAGTCCTTGATTTATGGCTCGGTGCATTATCCTGCTGGTACCAACAAGGCTCGGTTCCATAGTATTGCCACAGAGTTGGTAGGGCACAATTGTCCAGAATGTCGAGGTAGACGTGCTGGTTAACAGGTTTGTCCACGATAACCAATGAGTCGGGACCATACTACGAAAAACACCCCCACACGAGTACACTGCTAGTTCCAAACTTGACCGTAGGAACAGTACACTGTGGTAAATAGCGTTCCCCCAGCTGCCGCCATACCCATACACGGCCATCAGACTGATGGATCATGTATCTGGATTCATCAGACTGATGGATCATGAATCTGGATTCATCAGTCCATAGGGACCGTTTCCATTGATCTACGGTCCACGATAAATGTTCTTTACACCATGCTAAACAACGAGCAGCATTTCGAGTGGAGATAAAAGGCTTAGGAGCAGCTAGCTGCACGACACACGTTAACCCATGGAATGAAGTTCTCTGCGAATGGTACCTGTACATACCGAGGTTCCAGCAATTGTTACTCACCTGTATACTGAGGTCTTGTGCAGTACTCCGTAAATTAGCGGCTCTCCTGAGGCTTCGACGTCCTCTATCACTGATTTTCTTTGGTCTGCTAGTACGTTTTGCTGCTTTAGGCATACCATGTGTCTTCCACTTATCCAGTACATCCAAAACAGTTGACTTGGGTATGTTTAAACGCTTCTCGGTTTATGTTATGGACAACCCACTGGTATAACACCGAACAATCTTTCCTTTCTCAAAGTCAGTTCTCTCTCCCCAGAGACATTTTCACTCAACCTCACAGTGCGATATGATCGCAGTCAGCTGTAGGCTGGTTTTTATACCGTTTGCAGCTGTACTGCGCATTTTAACAACGCAGCGGATCCGTTCATTTGCTTTTGAAGGGTGTCTGGTGACTTTTGTCAATATAGTGTATATTTGGCAAGATATAGTGGAACCTCGGATTTTCCGTTGTATGCTTTTCACTTTAGTACGAAACACTGTTTAGTCCCGATATTTTACTGTAGTTTGTATGGCTTTTTAAATTCGGCTATACGTAATTCATTCATATACTTTTTGCGTTTCAGGTTATCAAACATACACGGTTCTTTGATTCTTGTATACGTAGACAGGTATGTTACAAATCTGACAGAATCGACACAGAGTTGCTGTGTTCCTTCTTGGTGCAGCTAAAGTTGAACTTGGATCCCATCAGAGAAGGGTATGTTGTTTACTTTCGGTTTAGATGAAAAATTGATTTCGAATTTCACTACTCACAGAAGTTGATAAATCTCTAAGACGTAACTTTCCGACAGACACGAAAGAAATATGTGGCTCCAGCATTTCGTGACGTGGTAGAATAGAATCCTTGACGTACCATCGATATTCAACATTCCGATTTCAAATGAATGCTCCCAAAATCCGCAGAAAAGAAGTTGTTAATTCTTGTGTTGCATATTGAAGCACTGGTCTCAAATTTTCAGTTGGGAGGATTTCACTTAATCTGGAATCAGGATTTTATGTACAGATTGAATCGTCACAAGAGAAGTTTTATTTTCATGGGCTTTATTGGTTTTGCAATGCGATGAAACACATATAATTTGGAACGCTTTTTTGTTTTAATTTCGCCGTCAATAAGACTTTAAATAAATCATTATTAAGTGTTGTCTTGTACTAAGCATAAATTCTGCAGTAGAATTTAACATTTTCATATTTATTTTATAAGTTTTTTATATTTATACGCTATTAAGGCTATCCCCTGAAAAACATATAACCGAGGTTTCATCGTATTTTCAGGGTTCCTACTAAATTTTTCTCACAGTTTTCCAAGACATGAAGATTTTTTCCATGACAAATCTGCAGTATTACAACTTCAGCGTATCCTGTCAGTTCACAGGAATTCATGTATGTGTGTGTGCGTATATGTATGCATGCACAAAAAAAATTAACAATTGCTTTACTGTTAGAAGTGCATTTTCAAAATAGTATAACTATACTAATAATCCGAAATTCCTTGGCGTTAAATAGAAATAAAACATTCCAAGCTTTCGCACATCAACCAGATGGCTTTTTTCAAGGAAGGTAGATAGCTAACTGAAAAAGCCATCTTTTTCAAGGAAGGTTGGCTATTTCAAGGAAGGTAGACAGCTAGCTACCATTCCTTGAAAAAGCCATCTGGTTGATGTGAAAAAGCTTGGGATGTTTTATTTCTGTTCTACGCCAAGAAATTTCGAATTATTAGTATAGTTATACCATTTTGAGTATAATTGGTGTGCACAGTTCCTACTTATAGAAGTGCATTGTTGATAAAGAACAAATATATACACCTGAATGAAAAAGGTTGACTCATGGTGTCTACAATTAAGTTTACATGAACAGCATGCCAAGTCAAGCTAAAGTAATAATTCAGTTTTTAATTTACTGACATTATTTTTTACTAGGAGTGAAAGGTTACTCTAATAATTTAAGATCAAACTACACTACAGTTCATAAATAAAATTAGTACCACATGTTACTTCAGTAGAAAAAAAGTACTGTAACTAGTAAAAAAACAAACACTGCTTATTGTGTTGTAGTTTGTTTCTTGCAATGTTTTCTCAAGTAATTTTGTTTATAATTTTATACAGCATTTGTTTTTGTAGTCCAATAAAAGTTCGCTTGCGATAGTAAATGCTAAAAATGTAAATCCACGACTGAATTAGATGAAAAGTTTTATTTGTTGGCTACAGAAAATTTCAAATCTTCAGTCTTTATTGATTAGAGTTAATTGTTTCTGAGTAATACAAATTTTTAATATCACGAGAAATAATGTCTGCCAAAGAAAGAAAGGTAGGGAATCTGGCCAACGAACTACACAATTGAGGAGTTCAGCTAGTATGCAATGCACTAAACTTGTATTTTTAAAATCATCCATTTGTTTTTAAACAAAACTAACTTTTTAACAAAATGTAAAAATATACTGATGACAAGAAGTGAAAATAGCATGTCTTAACATATCATAAAAATCCATGACAAACACTTTTTTTTTTTTTTTTTAAATCCAGCCTTTTCCAGTACTGGATTTTTTCGAAATTCCAGGTTTTGCAGGACGCATAGGAATCCTGATTTTGTTAAAATAAATAAACAGTGTCTATATCGCTCATCTTTTAGCACTCTTTGTGTGAGTAAATTTCAGTAATTTCCATGTGACGTATAGCAAATTTAGCACAGCCTGCCTTCAGTGATACCATCAATCATACAGCAAATGACAACTAACACGGTTTCAAAAAATCTTGCCTCTATACCGACGAATTACATAGGAAATGCGAGTGAAATAAGAGAGAACCAAGAAGGAAAAAGCACAGCAAAAGCGCTCTTCCCCTCAAGCGTCCTGAAGAAGACACGTAGGTACGCAAGCATGCACCTACACATGCACATAGAGACGCACACGAGCAGCGTGGACAATCCCAGTGAAAAGCCGAGTCCTGGGGAAAGCGAGTCTAAGGAAAGGATACAGGAGGCCTTCCTTCCTATTGTCCTGAAAGAAAAAATGCTCGCCACTTCTGTCCGGTTAGATCCACAGCGACGTGCTCAATCGAACAAGAAAAATCCATTTACTCCACACAATATCTCAAGAGTGTGACCTGACTTGACAAAAAGGCCAACACGCGGACTCTTCCTTTGAAGAATTGTTACTTAACTGTCTCGAGATCGTCGGTCAGACAGGGCACCGAGGTGAAGACCTCAGATCGGGGAGTGAGTCGTGTTGGCGTTTCCGGCAAGCCCAGAGGAAAAATTTTGGCGATTCACCGCATCTTCAATCCGTAGGAATGGAATGCTGTGCATTTCTATTTCTTTCTATTTTACTCTCTTTTTAAAGATAATTTCTAAAGCTGGAATGAGAAGTTATCGGTTAACAAGGTTAGGTCGTTCAAGCACCTAACAGTCGAAATACTTCAGTAGCTTCAAACACAAAGTACATTTCATTTGATGTGATAAGAAATATTACTTCTTTCACTTGAAGTTTGAGGTGAGAATGAGCGATATGTTGAACAGTAATGCCTAAAATAGCTACACTGAAACTACTGTTAAAAAACGCATTTCTGTTTTTATTAAGATGACTGGTAAAACGTAAAGCATTTAAAGAACATATGAGATATATCATCATCATCATCATTGTCAACCATTATCAATCCACTGCTGGACGAAGGTCTCCCCAAGTTTTCTCCACAACGGTCTGTCTTGTGCCAGTCTCCTCCATGTCACTCCCGCATACTTTCGAATTTCATCCACCCATCTTCCATGTGGTCTTCTTCTGGGTCTTTTCCTGTCCCTTGGAATCCAATCTAAAATTTCGGCTGTCCATCGATGGTCTGTTCTTCTGGCAGTATGTCCAGCCCATTGCCATTTCAGGGATTTAACTCTGATCATGATGTCTTCCACTCTTGTCATTTTTCGGATCCACGTGTTCCTCTTCTTATCTCTCCTGGTTACACCAAGCATGCACCTCTCCATGCTGCTTTGAGTTGTCTGCAGCCTTTGTATGTCTCTTTTAGCTAAGGTCCACGTCTCTGCACCATACGTAAGCACTGGAAGGATGCATTGATCAAACACTTTTCTTTTAAGACATAATGGCATATTGCTCTTGAAAATTATGCTGTTTCTTCCAAAAGCTCTCCAGGCAAGTTTTGTACGCCGATTAATTTCTTCATCAATGTGACCCTCACTTGATATCTGCTGTCCAAGATAAACGTACGTGTCTGTTATCTCCAGCTTTTCTCCACCAATCGATAAATCTTCATTTCTTGTAAAAGCATTGTACATCACTTTTGTCTTCTGAAAGTTCATTTTTAATCCCATTTCTTTACTCTTGTCAGCAAGTTCCTGGATCATACTCTGTAGCTCTGATGGGGTAGTTGCAAAAATGACTATGTCATCAGCAAAACGAAGGTGGGTTAGATAATCTCCATCAATCTTTATCCCTTTGTTTTCCCAGTTCAGTGATTGAAAGACATTTTCCAATGTGGCATTAAAGAGCTTCGGAGATATGGTGTCACCTTGTCTCACTCCTTTTCCAATTTTTATGTGTGTTGTATTTTCAAACAGCCGAATCTTTGCACTTGCATTTTCATAGATGTTATTAATAATATTAATGTATGCATCTTCAATACCGCAGGATTTCAGAGCCATTGCAACTGCTGATGGTTTCAGCGAATCAAAGGCTTTTTCATAATCGATAAAAGCCATGCACAATGGAAGATATATACTGGGTAGTATGTGCATTTATGGCTTTTCTTGAATGACGGATAATGAGGTCTAAAAGAAGGTAAACATAAAATTAAATGTGTAAAAGACTCCCACCAAAAATAAAAATAAAAACAGAAAGAAAGAAAGTTGCAAGACCATAGACATTTCATGCTTATTTTGTCAAGAAATGAAAAAGAAGGGGACATTGAACTTGAATATACAGGTTTCTTTTGGGTTTTTTTTTCAAGATACATCAACGCTCAGGCGTATGCTGATTTCTAAAACATTACACGATGCTTAATTTCACTTAGCATGTGCCTTCATCTTAAGTCCTGATGTGGAACAGAGGAAAATGGCCGCCCCAGTGGCGCAGTGGTCTAAGCGATGGACTCTGATCATTCGTCCGAACGGGGTCCGGGTTCGAATCCCAGTGAGGCATTTTTTTTTGATTGGAGGTTTAACGACCACCGTGAGCAACTCAATGGGCTATAAGCAGTCGCCCGTCCCTAATTTAGGGTCACTGGTTCCAGGGAAGGGAGAGAACCAGTGCCGCAAGACAAACACAACATCCATGCCTGACCGGGATTCGAACCCGGACCCCTTACGGACGAATGATCAGAGGCCAACGCCTTAGACCACTGCGCCACCGGGGCGGCGCAGTGAGGCATGGATGTTGTGTTTGTGTTACGGCGCTGGCTCTCTCCCTTCCCTGGAACCAGTGACCCTAAATTAGGGACGGGTGACTGCTTATAGCCCATTGAGTTGCTCCCGGTGGTCGTTAAACTTCCAATCAAAAAAACAAAAACAAAAACAAAAAAAACCCAGAGGAATCCTGAATTACAGGAATGCCCATCTGGTGGCGCAGTGATCTAAGCGCTGGCTTATGAACGTTCGTCCGAATCGGCCCGAATTCGAATCCCGGATGACGTATGGGGTAAGTGTTTGTTTTTTTTTTTTTTTGATTGGAGGTTTAACGACCACCGTGAGCAACTCAATGGGCTATAAGCAGTCGCCCGTCCCTAATTTAGGGTCACTGGTTCCAGGGAAGGGAGAGAGCCAGTGCCGTGAGACAAACACAACATCCATGCCTGACCGGGATTCGAACCCGGACCCCTTACGGACGAATGATCGGAGGCCAGCGCCTTAGACCACTGCGCCACCGGGGCGGCTAAGTGTTTGTCTTACGGCGTTGGCTCTTTCCCTTCCCTGGAACCAGTGACACTAAATTAAAGACGGACAACTGCTTATAGCCCATTGAGTTGCTCGCGGGATTATTAAACCCACAAACAAATTTATAGATTCATTTAATACTATCCAAAATTACTACGGTTTTTTAAATCAAGTTCAAAAGAAAACTGGACGCTCATGGGCTTGGGTTTTTTAACAGTAGCCGAGGAATTTTTCTTTTGACTTTGAATTAAATTGCACCCCACATTTGTACGCAGTTGAGTATTCAGTGAGTGACTCATAGGACCACAACCTCTATTTGTTCTGTTTGGGGAAGAACACATTCTAAATTCTTAAGCTTTCTTATTCTTGCGGTTAAATACAAAGACTGTTCCTTAAAAACTGAAAGTTACTTTTTTGAGTTGGCAACAGTGCGTAGGGGGAAAAAACCACGCAGACGACTAAATGAATTAAGGAAGTATCGATGGCAACAGTTACTAGCAGTGGCAGACGATTCCGGTTTTGTTATCGCGCAGTTGTTTAAGGTACGTTTGCATTTCGCCATACAACTATGGAGGTGAGTGATTCAGAGTTAAGAACTGAAATGCGTTGTGAGATAAAATTTTGCTATCGTTTGGGTAAAACGGCTCCAGAAACAGTCGATTTAATGAAAAAAGCTTACGAAGATAAATGTTTGGGTGAGTCAATGATTTTTAGATTGCACCATGATTTCAAAAAGGGAGTTTGTCGGCAGAACTCGCTCCTAGGCCTGATCGACCTGAAAGTGTTGTTACGGAGCGCATTTTTAACAGTGTTTGGGCAATCCTGCAAGAAGATCGACGAATGGCGTGTGAAGACATAGCGGCGTCAACTACTATTTTAAAAACGTCGGCATTCCGCATTCTACCCGACAAATTACTGCTGCATCGTGTGTGTTCCCCATGGGTACCTCATCACCTGACGAGAGAACAATTGTTAGCCAGAGTTCAGGTGCGTCATCAGTGGAAACAAGTGATTGAAAAGGATCCAAACTTTCTAAACACAGAAATAACCACCGATGAAACAGGGGTCAACTATGTCGACCCTCTCACGAAGCGCGCAACGAGTGTCTGGAAACACACAGGCTCGCCTCCTCCGAAAAAAGCCCGCCAAACTAAATCAGCTGGGAAGGTGATGATGATGATTTTCTTTTATCACAAAGGTGTAGTCTACAAACATATCGTTCCTCCACAAATGACTGTCAATGCTGAGGACTACATTTCAGACGTAAAGCGTCTCCGACGACACATATCGATTAAGCGACCGGAACTGGTGGGCAAGTGGATCCTACACCATGATAAGGCCCGCCCACATGTGGCTGCTTGTGTTCAACAGTTTCTTACAAAATGCAGTATTGAAATCATGCCCCAGCCTGCCTACAGTCCTGACCTAGCCCCTCGCGATTTCTAGTTGTTTCCAACAAGAAAGGAGAAGTTCCGTGGCGCAACATTCAACACAGATGCTTACCATGTAAAACAGGATTACACCAGAATGCATTACAAATTTGAAGTTGTGATTCCGTCTATTGGTGTAAATTATGACAAGAGTGGTAAGTCTTGAAAATGTCATCTTCCTGGAGCGGGAATTGAACCCCGTTTCCCTGTTTGCGTCCGAGTATGCTAACCACTACACCACCCAGAATGGCCAAGTCTCACGTTTCCGAGTAATTTAAGTTTCCGAGTCCAATAATATCCGAAAAATTTGAAAATTTCATCGTCCTGGAACAGTAATTGAACCCGCGTTTCCCGGTTTGCGCCTTAGTATGCTAACTAGTACAACACCCAGAACGACCAAGTCTTAAGTTTCCGAGTAATTTGAATTTAACACATCAAAGAATCGCCAGTCGAAGCAACGGCATTCATATTTAGCGAATCTGGATGAATGGAATTCATTGTTTCCCGTGATTGTGCGATGCAGATTAACCATGAAAAGCGGGATTACACCAGGATGAAATACAAATATGAAGTTGTGATTCCGTCCATTAGTGTAAATTATAACAAGAGTGGCAAGTCAAATAATATTCGAAAACTTGAAAGTTTCATCGTTTTGGAGTGGGAATCGAACCCGAGTCTCCCGGTGTGCGCTGGAGTATTATGCTGACCACTACACCATCCAGAACGACCAAGTCTGAAGTTTCCGAGCAATTTGAATTTAACACATCACATCTGCGGGCAATCACGGGAGACAATGAATTCTATTCATCCAGAGTCACTAAATATGAATGTCGTTGCTTCGACTGGCGATTTCTGTGATGTGGCGATTCCTGTGAATAACGAAATAAAGCTCATTGGTAGTATTCTGTGACAACAAAACAAGACACTCTTTGGGATTTTCTATTGGTCATCAGTAGCATTTTTCTATAGGTCTCAATAACTACCAAATAACAGACTTCTGATAGCGCACTAATATTTATTTAACTTTACAGTTCCGAAAAATCTCAAGGTTAGGAGGAAACGTTTCTGCTAGTACTATGAAGAAAGTATCTGACTAAATTCGAAATTTCATTAATAAATGCAAAAATTCGAAATTTCGTTAATAAATAAGCACAATACTGCCGAAATTCGACATTTCATTCATAAGTAAGCACAAGTCTTGAATAAACAAAAACATCGCTCTTTCCACGTTTAGCAACGCACAGCAACCGAAAAATTGTTATTTGGCAGCCGCCGGGAAATGAATCCCGGTTCTCTCGATATCTAGCCGAGCGCGTTAGCCTTTTGGTGTAAGGCTAACACGCTCGGCTAGATATCGAGACATCCGGGATTCAATTCCCCGGCGGTGACCGAATAACAATTTTTCGATTGCTGTGTGTTGCTCTAAAACTTGAAAAGAGCGATGTCTTTTTTAATTTACTGACGCCACGTATTTCGAGGATTTTCACAAGTCTTGAAGATACATAATAAAATAAAGTTTTAATAGGTGTAAACGGAAACTTAGAGATAACTTCTGCGCTTTTGCACGCAGACTGGAGGTTTATTCGAAGACTTAAACAACATGCAGACTACAACTGAGAAATTTTGAATAAAACAGAAATTAAAAGTTAAAGTGTACAATATGCTCTTTTGTACAACGCAAACATAATAGCGTGCAATGCAGCTTCACTGATGGTTCCAGAAAGATATACGCTCATGGACAAAACATTAGACATACCTACCCAGCGTGTTGGTACTCCTCGAGCGCAAAGAATAGCTTGTACACGCCCAGACATCGACTCCACCAGATGCCGAAGGTTTTTCGGAGGTAATGGCAGCCATGCCTGCAGCAGCATTGTCCACAACTCCACCCAAGACGTTGGTCTAGGATACAACTCCACCCAAGACGTTGGTCTAGGATCTGATATTCTGCTAAAGCTTCCACAGGGTTTGAATACGGGGATCCTGGGGACCACTGGGTGGTTCCAAACTCAGATGAGTGTTCCTCGAGCCATGCCTGGGTGTTTGAGGACAGGTGGGGTGGCGCATCGTCCTGCTGGAACAAACCATCGGCCGCAGGATGCGTGGCCATAAAAGCCTGTAGGTGATCAGCCAGCATATATTGGTAGCACGCAGTGGTTAAGAAGCTCTCCAGACACACTAAGGGACCTAATGTGTCCCATGAGGAGGCACCCCAAACCATCACAGAGCAGAACAGAGCCGACCTGGCACGACGGGGCCATTGCCTCATGCTGTCGACAGCTCGGTACAGCTGATATCGGGATGGATCTGACCACACGATGCGGCGGCACTCTGAAGAGGTCCAGTTTTGATGATCCCGGAATCAGTTAAGGCGCAATGTCCAATGACGAGCAGTCAACAGTAATACACGAGTAGGGCGTCGGCCACCGTATCCCAGATTATGCAGAGCGCACAGTGCCGTCCACTCGCTTATGCTGCTTATGCCTCTGTTATTTAACTTGGTTGTGATCTGCGCCACCTTTGCCAAACTGACGGTCTGTATAAGCCTGAATATTCTACGTCAACCCCGGTCATCAATGATGTGTGGTCAACTATCGCTTGCTGTCTGGGCACTGGTACTTCCATTGATGGTATAATCGCGGTACACTCTTGATATAGTTGCTCTCTGAAACCCTACGGTTCTTACCACATGGGCGATAGAATAACCCCATCTGTCTTGCGCTGACAATGGGTCCATAATCAAAGTCGCTGAGGTCACTACGTTTACCCATTATCGTCGATTGCGATGCACTGTTGTCCGCGTATTGATAACTTGCGTTCGGTTTGGGTCTGTTTCACTCTGCGCGGGGAATGCCCATGTCAACTACCCATCAGCCCTATCTCTGATGTTTTGTCCATTGAGTGTACACTGAGTGGCCACTTTATTACGACCACCTGACAGTTTTAAGCAAATGAGCTATGACTGCACGCTGTTGCCGCTAGAGAGCAAGGCTAGTATAAAAAGGGAAAGCTTAGTGTTTGCGACAGTAGTAGAAGTAATATTTGGGTGACGAGATGGGTTAAAAATGCGATTTAACGGACTTTCAACGTGGGATGATTGTAGGAGTTCGGAGCCATGGAGCGAGTATCACCGAAACAGCCGCATTCGTGAAATATTCCAGAGCAGCTGTTGTTAAAGTGTTTAAAGACTAGAATTTCAGCCGAAAAACTGGGTATCTACGGGCAACGTGTGGTCGTCATCGACTAGTGACTGCTCGGGCGGGCCGAAGAGTGTCCAGACTGGTAACAGAAAACAGAAGGGTTAACACTGCAGCAAATTACAGACCATCTTAATCAAGGATCCACTCAAATGACCTCTGCGCGCACTGTTCGACGTACACTGCATCGGATGGGATATTGCAGCCGAAGGCCTGTTCGAACACCTTTGCTGTCTGCAGTTAACAAGAGAAAACCTCTCTAGTTCGCACAGGAGCACAATGATTGGACAGTCGATAATTGGAAAAAAATTATGTGGTCCAATGAATCACGTTTTCAGTTGCACCATGCAGATGGCCGAATGAGAATTTGGCGGAAACAGCTCGAAAGCATGGACCCCAAATGCTTTGCTATAACCCTTCAAGCTGGTGGAGGCAACGTTATGGTTTGGGGAAAGTTTTCCTGGCATGCTTTGGACCCTTTAATTCGTGTTGATCAACGTCTGACTGGTACATCATATCTAAACAACGTTGCGGACCAAGTGCATCCTGACATGTGGATGGTTTATCCCAATGGTGATGGCTACTTTCAACAAGATAATGCGTTCTGTCATAGTGCTCGTATTGTACAGGATTGGTTTCAGGAACATGCCGGTGAGTTTACTTTGCTTAGGTGGCCCCCACAATCTCCAGATCTTAACCCCATTGAGAATTTGTGGGATGAAGTTGAACGAGCCGTCAGACAGCAGGATACACAACCCTGAAATCTCATACTCCTGGAAAGTGGTATTTATCAAGCATGGTCTCAGATTCCACAAACCACCTATCAACATCTCGTGGAGTCCATGCCACGAAGAATCGACGCAGTATTAAAGGCGAAAGGTGGCTCAACGAAGTACTGAGGTGGTGGTCATAATATAGTGGCCACTCAGTGTATGTTGCTATGGCCAAGAGATCTACTTGGTGAGCAAGGGTGTTAAATATGGCAAGCTTACCACAGCGTTGTCAAGGTAAGTTTCATTCAGAGAGCAACACCACTATGGAATGAACTGGCGCCAAATAGTATATTTCCACTAAAGGAATGTGTGACGTGCTGTTCCGTAGGATGACGCACGTGAGATAAAGGCAGACAGTAGTGACAGCACATGCTAGTGTAGTATAATGGATAGCACTCGGGAGCTGAGAGTTGTGGGTTCGAATCACGCCCCTGGCATAAAAATGGTGGAGAAATTTACTTCGTCATAAATGTTGATAAGGGAGCTCATTGAAACACTTTCTCAGCAGGAGGCGTGTAATAATTACCTTACAATCGGATTGCCATGTGCATAGACTCTTTTGTTAGACCTGAATTCCAGGTAAACTATAGTATATACTATGTATAATTATATCATGAAGAACTGTATCACGTGCTATTGCATTTACGTTATACGAGCGTGCAAATTGTACATTTGAATTTCTAATTTCTGTTTTACTCAAAATTTCTTAGTTGTAGTTTATATGTTATTTGTGTCTTGAAAGTTTAACCCGCCTGCGAGCGAAAGCTCGGATCTGTACATTTCCCGGTACACCTATTTAACTGAATTTTTAATACGCTACTTCAAGCCTTGTGCTTGATTTATTAGTTGACTCTAGTGTATTCACACTTTTTTGATTAGAAATTCCATATTTGTGCTTTTAAAATCATTTAACGCTGGAAAAAACTCTGGCCGCTGCACTGTGATTATTTATCAAATGCATGTCTTTCAAAATTTCCTATTTACATTGCTTGTTAGAGCGGCAGAAAATGCAAAATTAGAAACTTTACTCGTGAAATGCTTGCTTCAGACAGCGGGAATAAAGTTAGATCAACGTCTACATTGACATAAACATTTCCGGAACTGGCAATTTCCTACCTGCGGCGTAAAAAGGTTATTCCACCAGTTGTTTGTCTGCAATTACCCTTAAACATGTAAGGTAACTCCTTTTTTTTCAACGCACCTTAAAGTTTCTTCCAGGAATAAAGTTTTACTTCCAGGATTTACGAGGTTGTGCTTTGAGGTGACTACTTGGGAGGAAACTGCAATAGTTACATTTAGTTTTACTTGTAAAGCTTAGCAAAAATAAAGGTGTAACTGAAATACCACTCATCTGTATTCTGTTACAGTCATCCCTCTGACTAGACGATGTAACCTGTCTTGCGTTCAACGTAATGAATACACGTACTACTTGATGAAAATTCCAATAGGTTGAGAAAAAGCAAGCAACTTATTTATTCTGAGGCATAAAATAAAGCGACATGTATTTAAATGTTTATAATGGATATAATTTCGGAGTGGAAATAAGAGGCGCATTATGTCACGCCTTTGCCATATACAGTAAAGTCTTAAATAGAAACACAGACTTAGGAAAAGTATTAGACGTTCAGTACAGTGCGACCCCGAAAGTAGAAAAGGCAATGACCTGATCACGTATGCGTTAAACTTTGGTTCTAACCTTCTGACAAGAACTGCATGTGTTTCCCGGGTTGCCGAGTGCTACGATGCGTTGGCTTCTAATCATTTGTCCCAGACGGGTCCGGAATCAAATCCATCCCAGGTGAGGCATGGACAGTGGGCTTGTCTTACGACACTGACTCTTGCCTGCCCAAACCTACTGCACTAAATTAAGAAGGCTGTTCATAAATCAATGAAGGAAGAAATATTCCTCATAAAACATGGGAAATCGCCGGAATATTCAAAGCAAACAGAATATGAATTCTGAATTTGTTTGTAACTCTTACTGGTCATCCATGCAACACCTCTCAGAAAGAACGATTACTATACTGTTCAAATTAATTAGGACAAAGTACAAAAACACTCATTTTTCCAAAACTATGCCTTTATATCATTCTAGCGCCTTGATATACACTGATAAATACCTGTATTAGTATGAAGTATGTCCTCCTTCAGCAGAAATGACCTCTTGAATTCGTTTCGGCATTGACTCCACTAATTGAGTGCACATATTTTTGACTTCATAATCGTGGAACCACACTTTTATAGCATTCGTTATCATGCGTTCTTTGGTAGTACAGTCCATTTTACCTAAACGTCTCTTCAAAATATTCCACAAGTTTCTATGGGATTTAAGTCTGGTGAATTTCCAGGCTAATCAAGCAAATTAATTTTGTTTTCCAGCATGAAATTCTTGACCAATTTCGAATTGTGACATGGGGTCAAGTCACGTTGAAATGCCCCGTCAAAAATTTGCAAGAATGGAACAATCCTACGTTGTAATATTTCTACGTACTTGGCTGAATTCATCATACCTTGAACAGGAACTAAGCTTCCAGTGGCATTTGATGTGAGCAAAACCCAAAACATCTGTTTCAGAGGGTGTTTTACAGTTTGTTTGACATGTTTAGATCTTAAGGGTTCACAGTTGCTTGGTCTAACGACATTTGCTTGGTAACCCTGCACAAATAAATGAGTTTCATCACTGAAAATTACCTTTTTCCAGTCATCAGCAGTCCATGATTTATATTTTTTGGCCCATGCTAAACGTTTTATCTTCATTTTCGCATTCAAATATTGTTTTTTCATTGGTCTTCTTGCCTTCCGACCAATTTCCAGAAGCCTACGGCCTACAGTTGAATCACTAACATCACAACCACTAGCCAATAAATCTCTTTGAAGGTCGAACACTTGATTTGCCTACACCAACTGCAGATGCGATATCTCTCACTGTCATAGAAGTGTGATCCTTCAGAGCAATATTTTTGCATGCTTCCTTGGGGAAATATCCATTTTTCAGTACACGAAAGCAACACGTACTCACAGAGAGCAAAAATTAACATCCACCTGTCACACACGAGAGCTCACAACTGAAGCTGAAGTGCCTATTTCCTGTTTAAAACCGCTCAAACCACATTCTTACTATCAAGTTCTAACAGTCACACTACCTCACAGCTGATAAAACCGGTTTACGTGGGTTTTCGACATCAACTGGCGATCACATTACAATTCTGAGAATAAAATAGCTTGTCCCAATTAATTTGCACGGTATAGTAGGTACTCGAATGGAAATCGGGAGATGCGGGTTCGATATCCGCTCCAGGACGGTGAAATTTTCAGGTTTCCTGAGAGGTCTTACATGGATGACCAGTAAGTGTTCAGAATTTATATTCTGTTCGCTTTGAACATTCTATAGACTGTTCATAGCCCAATCAAATGCTCACGGTGCTGGTTAACCCCTTTCAAAAAAAGAAGTGCATGGCATCAAGGACCACATGGCAACGTATAGTGTCAAAGGCTAGAACCGCAGTCGACAGTCATCGCAAACGGTTGCAATGACCCGGTGGCAGAGATGAAAACGGGTCACCGAGTCGACAATTTCTTGCTGGTCAAAGGGGTCGGGTCAAGGTGTTCCTGACCCGATTTCGACCCGGTTTTATTTCCATTTTATTTTTGAATAGCAAAAAAATATTTCAAAAAACCCTTCAGTGGTCTTTGAAACAATACTTCAGAGCTGCAGAGTATAATCCAGGAACTTGCTGAGAAGGATAAAGAAATGGGGATTAAAAATTAACTTTCAGAAGACAAAACTGATGTACAATGCTACAAGGAATGATGATTTATGATTGACGGGGAAAAGCTGGAGATAACCAATTCCTTAATCTACCTTGGGCAGCAGATAACAAGCGAGGGTCACACTGATGAAGAAATTAATTGGAGTATAAAACTTGGTTGAAGAGTTTTGGGAAGAAACAGTACAATTTATAAGAGCAATATGTCTTAAATGAAAAGTGTTTAATCAATGCATCCTTACAGTGCTTACGTACAGAGCAGAGACGGGGTCTGTAACTAGAAAAATACATACAAAGACTGCAGACAACTGAAAGGCGCATGGAGAGATGCTTGCTTAGTGTAACCTAAAAAGATAAAAACAGGAACTCGTGGATGAGGAAATTAACAAGAGTGGAAGACAGCACGATCAGAGTGAAGTCCCTGAAATGGCAATGGTTTTGGTTTTGGTAAGTGTGGGTACCAAAATGGCACCCAGTTTATTGCTGTAATGGGATTACAGTTAATAGAGGTATCGCTGAAAATTGCAGTACAGAAAATATAAAGAGAAAAAATACAGGTATATTCACGATGCAACACAAACAGGAGAACAAACATAAAAAGCATGTGGCCACGGAGCAGTGACATCATTATCAAAAGAGGCGGAATCAGTTGGATAACACCAAAGCTAGAGAACAGCTCAACGAGAATGATATATAAATAAGGGGTCGGACAATAACATCAGGGGCCGACAGTGTGAGGCAATGCCGGCAAAACATCAATTTGCACATAAGTAAAAATACGCTGCACACAAATAAGGAATAGCATAACGGCATAGCATTCGATTCAAAGTAACAAAAGTACAACATAATGAGCATATGTACAAGGTTACGATAAAACACCAACCGAGTAGAACATAACAACAGCCAAAAGGTAAGGCACAGTACAGAAATACACCAACTAAATAATGGAAACAATGTGAACAGTGGTCGCACTAATATAAACCACGATGCAGAAAAACTCTAGTACAGCAAGGACATACAAAGAGAACAAAGGAAAACACAAGACACAATGACAAAATCAGGAAACAATATTGCAATCCGAGAGTAATAATATGGAGGGAACAGATAAGAATTAGCGAAACAGTAGATGAAGAAACGCGAAACCAGAAAATTCCAGGCGACCACAAGGTCGAAAACGTTGCCGGAGAGAAAGAAAGGTTTTGGGTTAGAAAGGAGCGCTAAAGTTCATCGGCTTTAGGAAGTAAGGTATCACAAAATCGTTTCTCAGCGAGGTCTTTCAAGGAGAGAGACGGCGAGTGTATCATCTCATGAAAACCTGGTAAAACACGCAGAGATTTGAAAAATGACTCATAAGCTTCAAATTACATTACATCAACGCGGCACACAAATCAAGATCAGGTGAGTGGAGAGATTCCTCAGTACAGACAACCGTAAGAGCAGATTGAAAGAGGCGTAAGAGTTGCTGTCTGGACAGCGGTCCAGGAACTCGAGGAAACTTTTCAATGGTCTGTATAACCTCATCATCTGAGAGAGGATTGACAGGACCGGAACGGAGATGCATACTGTTCGAAGAGTCACCAGGCGGAGAAACATCCGAACAGGAAACATCGGGAACACTAGATGAGGTCACAGAAGGAGTAACAGAAAGATGTTTTGCATTTTTATGTTTCACAGAGCCTTTAGAAGTTCCAGTCCGTTTCGAAGACGAAGTTGAGGCGGATGAATCCACTGGCAGATCTGGAAGAACACCCGAAATGGGAGACGAGAAGAAAACTTGCGCCGAGGAACCAGTATGTACCCGATCAGCATCAGTGGACACTGGAACATCAGCCGAGGCAGAAGGAAGGTGCGGCAACAGGGGAACAGCAGACACGGTTGCAACTGGAAATCAGATATGCGAGAGGCACGGAGGAGAGCCAGTCGGCCGGAGTGCCGAAGCACCACTCGACACATCTTAGTTGGGACACTCCGCCGGAGACACATCAGTAGTGGAGGATATCTCTGCTAACCCAGAAGGAGAATGCACGGTGCTGAAGAGGAGGAAAGGGATCATTGTCCTTGACTGGAAAGTGTGTCTAACGGAGAGAAGGAGAGGTCGCGTCAGGGAAAACACTGGAAAAGGGGATGGTAGAAGGACCAATGTGGTCGGTATTGGGATGCGAGCTGGAAGAAAGACAACGGCGTAAGTGCACAGAGCAGGCAGCGGTCTGATCTTATGTAAGACAGTGAGTACAAAAGTGAGTGGTGAAAAGATTGAACCTGTACGTGCGTAAGCCAAATTCAACAGTAGCTTCTGTAGGACAATTTGCCAAGGCGTTCGCAGTAGGAAAGACGATCAACAACTGGCGGCAAGGTCCTGTAACATGTGCAAATAGAGTTCCGCGTGGAGCGTCAGAAAGGCGACGTACCTTGCCAATAATTTTACAAACATGATTGACAAGAAGAGGAAGCGCAGTGTCAGGCACTTACTGGGAACAGGATGGAACGTGATGTTCACCGGACGATTGGAAAAATGCAAAGGGATGAGATAATTGGTTCTAATCGAAAGTCCGTGTGGAAGATAAAATTCAGCATCCTCCTTGCGTTGGACCTACATTGGGATACCCCGAGGGGTAAGAGAAATTCCGGCAATAGACGCGGACGACACATGACCTGAGAGGGCATCCATGTAGCGTGGCAAAGGAGTATTCGGTAAGGCATGAAAGAGCACACTTCTATCCAGGAGATTATGGAACTCACGGCCAATCTGCGAATTTTCATCAATCGTTACCTTCACCTTGAGGTTGGATATCAGAATAATAGGTGTTGATTGCAAAACACCATCAGGTTCAGAAGAAGCTAACGTAGAAGCAGCGTCTCGCTGCACTGAGAGGCAAATGGCGTCCTCGGAAGAGAACTATGTGCTGACCCTCCTGTCACAGAAGGTAGTGAGGGAAGAGGAGCACAGGCAGAAGGCAAGACAGTAGTTGTCGTGGTATCCATGGAGGGAACCTTGGCATAAGGCGCAGCCAAGTCCAGTGAAGGCACTGGAGTAGGAGTACCAGGAAGCTGGAAAGGCCCTTGAGCAGGCACATCTGAGGACAAGAGTACGTCAACTTCCATGGACGTGGGAAATGCGACGTGACGTGCATCCGCCACGCCCAGAGATGATAAAGATAAACCGGAAGCCGCCATGTTAGCAGTTTCCGAACGTAAACAAACGAGCTAATGATACGAAAACGGAGGAATATGAACAAATACAAGGACGATATCGCCAGGAAAGTAGCTCAAAACGTACACAGTACCTTTAAAAGGGCGGGGCACGCAACAGGTGAGTGTGAGACCAGGTATATCACACTAGAATGAATCAAATGTATGAGCCATCAACACAACGTCTGTCAAGAACGAGCAATGGGCTAGACATATTGCCAGGAGAACAAACCACCGATGAACAACCGGAATTTTAAACTGGATTGCAAGGGACAGGAAAAGACCCAAAATAAAAACACGTGGGAGATGGGTAGATGGAGGATAATGGCCCAAGGCAGTCCGTTGTGGAAGAAACTTGGGGGGACCTTCATTCAGCAGTGGATTGATAAGGATTGATCATGATGATGATATATTCGAGTTTACAGCTCAAAGCAGATTTGTCCGGGTGAAGCCCGGGTTGGGTCTGGGCCTAAAATTTCCAACTCTGCGTGGTGGAGCAGTAATATAAGCACTGGCTTCTGACCATTCATCCAAGATGGGTCTGGGTTCGAATCCCGTGGAAGCATGGATGTTGTGTTTGTATAACGGCACTGGCTCTCTCCCTTCTCTGTAACCAGTGACCCTAAATTAGGGACGGGCGACTGCTTATAGCCCATTGAGTTGCTCATGGTGGTCGTTAAACCTCCAATCAAAAAAAAAAATGCCCCACCATTCTTATAGTCTGGATTTTGCGCCATCGTAAAACCACTTATTTCTGTCCATAGCACAGATTCTACGTGGGAAACACTTCCAAATTATCCACAATGTCTAACATGGGGTCAAAAATATTTTTGCCTCGAAATCAAAGGAACATTTTTGTAGGAGGATTCAAGACATAGCATCGCGATGGTTTAAACTGATCGAACATTTGAAGATCAAACTTTTACGTTTATGCATTTATACACGTTTTCATTAACTATCAGAAAACGGCAATGACTTTTGAATCACCGTAGCACTTTTCCCCAGTTTAGTTCCATAGTTACTGCCCCATTTGACTGTTGCTCTTCTCAAATCAATCTTCTGTTTTCATTCAAGAGTTTTTCAAATTATTCTTTCCTTCCAATACCCATGTCTTGATTATTTGTCAGCAACTAGCCACGCTCGCTTTTCATATTTCTCATCCGAGTGATATTTATCGCTTTTGTAATACTGTATTGAATATTTTCTTTTGCCCTCTCGTTATAAATTCCACTCAGATACTATTCCATAGCAAATGCCACTGCAGTTCGCGCTGCTTTCTGGGTTGTTTTCTACAACTCACAACCCTGTTTGTCCAGAAGCATGGTCAAATTATCTTAGCCCTTGTTTTTCTTTTATTTTTTGCTGTTCTTCATCATTTCACCTCCAGGTTTTCTTGACAGCTCCGTGTGTCTTCCAAAACGCCACGTCTGGAATTTCACTCCCTGACTTTCAACAGATCAGCATTTTTCTTTCACTATTTTTGAACTCCTTCTATCTCATTTGTCCTTATCTGTTGGAGACGTCTCAGAGTTTAAAACTGCCTTGTATTTCATTTCCTTAATTCTCCACTATATGATCTTAATCTCCATATTATTTCATTTCTCCTTACTTCCAGTCCTCTCTATTGTTTCTAAATTACCAATACTTTTATCACTCTTATTATATACACCAACCAACCGAAACTTAAGGGCTGGAGCCTTACTGACAGCAACAAACTAAAAGAAATTAATATCTTGACTGCCCCATCTTTAGCTTTGATTACTTCTACAACATGGCCTGAAAAGTTTTCAATTAATTTGCAGTAGAAGAAAGTTAGTATTTCGCACCATCGATTTTTAAAGATACCGGGAGCTCTGTCACTGTGGAGAGTCTGAGACAGTACGTTTCATTTTCTTGTACGGATTGCAAAATTTGGCAACAGAGGTTAGCTTCTGACCTTATGTTCTTTGTCGGAAGAGGCCTTTATGACAAGTATTAGAGCAGTAATAACGGACCGGCAGGTTACAGTAAAGTTCTAGATAGGTGCAGGGGTAAGGGTAGGAGGAGGTCATGACCTTATTTAATGGGAAGTCCCTAGGCCTGTCTGCTTAACTTGCTCTCCGAGGCAATGTGGATGTTCTGGGATCACTAGAGCAGCAATGGTTTCGAACATGCAAACAACAGTTGGCAGTCAGCTGCTCTGCCTATTAGGCTACTCACATCGAGAGTTGGAAACGGGTCAACAATTTTGGACCCGGACGTCACATAATTGGACCCGACAAGGACCCAACCCGGATCTATAACTGACCCGGAACAGACCCAGACAAATCTGCTTTGAACTATAATATATATACAGGGTGTTCAAAAAGTCTCTTCGTAGTGGGTATCTTAGGTTATATGGAAATCAAACAAATGTATTATAGGAACGTATATTTTACTCACTTACAAGAAGTGTTGAAACTGTCGTCCTTCATTTGCAAGACACCGCCTAACTGTTTTACACATGTTTTCAAACATATCTGCGACAATCAAAAGTCCCTCCGTTAAGGCTGTTTCACCTAATTTTGATGGCGTTACAGTCAAAAATTTTGAATTAAGCAAATTGTTGTATATTTTATTTCAGTTTCTGCTGTTTTCTTGATAACCTACCAAGCTTCAGAATATGTTTCACAGCAACACCACTTGGATATGGTTTTCATCATTGCTCCTCAGGAGGAGGGGACACTTTTCCTTCTGAGGACACTCTTCCTTCATATTGCATGAACAATCATTTTTAAGTCAGCGGGCACAAAATTCTATAGCACATATCTTAGTTTGGATTTTTTTTTAATTCATTTATTATTATTATTATTATTATTATTTTTTTTTGCTTTTCAAAAGTGAAACGGAAATAAAATCGGGTCAGAAACACCTTCTTGACCCGACCCCTTTGATCCGTTAGAAATTGCCGACCCGTTGACGGCCATACGTCAATTCGTCGCCAGCGTCAATTCGTGGACTACGACGATTTGACGCGCGTCAATTTGTCGCGTTAACAAATTTTGGTTACATACAAATCGTATGCAAGAAAACATACGATTTCGGTTGTCTTCCGCCGTGATCATATTTATGAGGTTTTGGGTAATAAATTACACTTTTTTTGACACTAAAAATAAATTAATATGTCTAAACCCTAAGCTTAGGCCTTTTTTACAGTTTTTATTCCATCCATCCTGTTCATATTCATAATGTTTACACACCAGGTCAAGTTAGTATTATTGCGTTTTTAGTTAGGCATTAAATATTAATACTTTAGCATAGGCTTAGACCTTTTTAACAGTTTTTATTCCGTTGTACAGGTATTCATAAGGTCTGGATACCAAGTCAAGCTAGCATTCTTGCACTTTTACTTAGGCATTAAATATCAATAAATAGGCCTTCGGTCCAGGACTTTCAGACAGATTTTGTTCAAGTGTATGAAGTATTTATTCTTAAGTAAAAGCGCAATATTGCCTACTTGACTTGATGCAAAGCTTATGAATATGAGCACTAATGAATAAAGCTGCTAAAAAGGCCTAAGCCTAGGCCAAAGTATTAATACTTAATGACTAAGTAAAGTCACAGTAATACTAACTAGGCCTTGTGTCTAAACCTTATGAATATGCGCACAATCGGATAAAAACTGTTAAAATGACCTAGGCCTCTGAGTTAATATTTAATATCTAAGTAAAAGTGCAAAAATACTAACTTGATCTTGCGTCTAAACCTTATGAATATGACCACGGTAAAATAAAAACTGTTAAAAAGGCCTAAGCTTAGGCCTAGGCATATTAATTTAATTTTTAGTGCAAAAGAAAAAGCGTAACAATACAAACCCGTCTGGGTGTCCAAATCTTATAAATATTAACACGGCGGAAGACAACCGAAATCGTACGTTTTTCTGCATGCGATTTGTATATAACCAAAATTTGTAAACGCGACGAACTGTTGTAGTCGAGGAATTGGTCCGCGACGAATCGTCGTGGTCGAGGAATTGACGCGCGACGAATTGACGCAGGCGACTAATTAACGTAGTCAACGAATTATCGGTGGCGATGAATTGACGCGATACCCCCGTTGATCCACTGACCCGTGATTCGCTTCCATCTCTGCTCACATCCCGAGAAGGGTCTGTTCAACCGTTTTGTGCTCCTGTTTTCCTTTGTATACGAAAGATGCCTTATAAACTATCTACCAGCAAGTAATTAGACACCTGTAATGGCAAAGGAAAACCAAGTTTATTCACCTTTAGTAGTTGGTGGAGAATCCACGAGCGGAGATTACAACCAGGCATACTCTCAACCAGGCGTTGTACGACGGCTAGCGGTATTTTCTTCCACTCGGCTTGGAGAAGACAGGCCAGTTCCTTCCCCGATTCCGGACGGCAGGGGCACCCCTTAAGTGGACGCTCCAACTCGTCCCAGAGGTGCTCGATAGGGTTAAGGTCCGGGCTCTGCGCAGGCCAGTTCATTCGATTAATCCCATTGTCATCATACCAAGCCATGGTGGACCTCGCAACATGACAGGTGGCATTGCCATCCTGAAAGTAATATGGGTCCATCCCGTAAAACTGCCACAACGCAGGAAACGCATGGTCATCCTAAATGGTGCAGTAGGTCTCGGCGTTAAGTCTACCAGGAATTGCGACCAAGGGTCCCATGCCATACCAGGAGAAACACCCCCATAGCATAATTCCACCGCCGCCGAACTTCACAGTTGGCACAATACATTCCGGCAGAAGGCGTTCTCCAGGCAGACGCTAAACCCAGACCCTGCCATCCGAACGGTAGAGGGTGAACCTTCATTCGTCGCTCCAGAGAACCTGTTTTCACTGTTCAACGGTCCACTGTCGACGTTCTTTGCACCACGTTAGCTGAGCAGCGCTATTGGACTTGGTGATCAAAGACTTGTGGGCGGAAGCACGTCCATGATAACCGAGCAGATGGGCTTCCTTATGGATGGTATTTATCGAAAGAACACTCCCGGATGCCTGTTGAAACTCCTCGCGGATGTGGCCTATCGATTTAGTGAGGTTCTTCCGAATTTCTCTGGCCAGCACCTGTCGCGTTGGTCACTAACTCCCAGTTTTGTGGGTCTGCCGAGTCGAGGTACATTTCGACAGTCACCTCTCATCTTCCACTTGCCAATCACGTAGGCCACTGTCGATTTTGGGTACTTCAACTCTCTGGATATGTCACGCATGGATCGGCTATTTCTGTGATACCCGACGATTACACCTTTTTCGAAATCAGAGAGCTCCGAACTGCGTGGCATCTTGCATGCGACTGGTTGCTTTGTTGTTTCCCACACGATATTTAACGGCGGCGGCCGTGACGTGTATCAGGACCGCAGATATCGTCGATTGCAGGGGTGTCCAATTACTTGTTGGTAGATAGTGTATGTTGATATCGATCATCTGCGTTTCTCATTGTAAAATATCTTGATATGTTCTCTTCCAGCCATGTATTTACAGCTTGTGCTGCGTGGAACGGCGTAATGCCATGCTAAAAGGCACAAAGTCCGTTCCATAACGTTCCTGTCCATGATCACATTACTGACTAATAAATTAAGGGTGAAGAAAAAAAACTTCAGCTGGTGCGAATTGGTGCTATTTCAAGACTAAGCAAAATTCAGAAATAAAGACCTATTTATAAGGTAGAATATAAAGGAAACTAAAGTATTGACAAAGCAGATCCCGTAAAAAGGAATCTGAAAATTCATTAATGACCAGGTTCGCTCTTATCAAAGTTGCATAACATCAGATTACTGAAGAAGGCAAACAAAACGAAGGTACCTGGTTTCGACGGAACACTCCGTAAGGAACAGGGTAGCAAGTTAATGTAATTTACAACTGAATAATTAAGATGAAAAAGTTAAAGAACTAAGATATACGATGTCAAGTAAAAGGATAAGTGTAAGGAATAGATAAAACTATATGATAGCTTCATCCCTCGCAACGAACTACGATCAAAGATGAAGCCACATGGAATGGGAAATGGGGAGAGGACAGAAAAACAAAGCAATTAAAATTAATTCAAATATTTTAAAGAAATAAAACTAAACAGATAAAATGTGTCAACAAATTCTAAGTAATAAAAACATTGCTGGTCCATAACTATCTTTGTTAATTTGAAGTTTCTGCGGATATAACTTTTCTTGATGTGTCTGGTTTGCTTATATACAATACATGATGAATGAAGTTCAGTTCGAACAGTCGGGAGCCCAACCCCTAATGCACCGGTAAGCCAGCGGATCGCTACGGTTGCACCACTTCTTTAAAGCAAAAGCTATATTAAACTGTTAACAGGTCTGCTATTTATTCCTCCTCTTTAACATCGTTTCAAAATCAGATATATAGGGTCCTAGCCAGCAAGGTGTCCAAATACACTTGGCCGCCCCCGATGGTTCAGTGGTCTAAGCGTCGGCTTCTGACGTTAGTCTGAGTGTGTCGGTCTGAATTCCGGATGAGGCAGGAATGGTGTGCTTGTCTTACGACACTGGGGTCTCTACCTTCCCTGGAACCAATAGTCCTGAATTAGGGACGGGAGACAGCTTATAGCCCTTAGAGTTGCTCACGGTGGTCGTTAAACCTCTCTCTCTCTCTCTCTCTCTCTCACACACACACAGCGCGCCTGTCATCAGATTTAGCGCTAACTACCATTTTACTTGATAAGGCACTCTCCACAACCGCGTTTATACTATTTTCTCAACAATATAATCTGGTTTCACGCAAGATCAACTCATTTAATCCACGGCTTATCCATAAAAATGTACACAGCCTGCAGAGGTGGCCAAGTGGTCAGAGGTACGGGTTTCTGGCCAATCCTACGAGTTAGGTCAGGGCTCGAGTCCCGGAAGGGACATGTGTGGTATGCCTCTCCTACGCCATTGGCTCTCCCCCCCCTTCCTTCATAGGGCCAGTTACCGTAAAAAAGGGATGGGCGACGGCTTATACACTCATTGTCATAAAAATCCGCGCACCAAGAAAAAACCGTACGATAAACGCGAAACTCAGCGAATAGCTACGGGAACGGCAGACATGGAAATGATTAAAGTTTCGTCAGATTCTGCATGTCCGCGCGTCCGAGACCGGCGCTGCAATCGCATCCTTGGGGCTTATAAGGCGCCTCGCAGGGGACTCCACATTCGTGCCGCAGTGCTCGGTAAGAATCAGGTGATATCCCTGAGCTATAGACATGCCGAGGAGCTGTGGTAGATGTGCATACGGGCAACTGACGGAGTTTGAACGAGGCCTTATCGTCGGGATGAGAGAGACAGAGTGGCCGGCGTGACGAATCTCCCACCATTCGGGCCGATCGGGCAGTACGGGTGCGATCGTGTTGAGAGCAATGGACACGGGAAGGCACCAAGACACGGCGGACTGGCTCTGAAAGACCCAGACATACCAGCAGTTGAGAGGGCCGTTAGATCGCGAGAGCTGCACGCACATATGCAACGACGCCCTTGTCCAATATCCAAAGACATATTGCGGCTGTAAAAGGGTCCGCTTGAACCTTTTCCAGACGCCTGGCAGAGGCAAATCTGCACTCTTGACGGCCCTTACGTTTTCTGCCATTAAAGCCTGACCATCGTCGGGGCCGATTGCAGTGGTGTCAGCAGCGAGAAACATGGAATGGTACGGATGGTGACGTATAGTGTTCTACGACGAATCCCGCTTCTGTATGGGAACGGACGACCACTGTGTCGGAGTCTGAAAGACCGCAGGTGAGCGCTACAATCCCAACTTCACTATACAGCGGCACACGTCCTGAACTGTAGGCGTGATGGTCTGGAGAGCCATCGCGTATGATAGCCGGACTTCCTTCACGGTGATCCAAAGGACGTTGAGAGCACAGCGCTACGCACAGGAGATCCTGCGGCCACATGTTCTGCCTTTACTGGCGGGCGGTCCGGAGTCATTTTCCAAAAAGATAACGCCCATCCGCACACTGTTCGGGTTTTCCAGGCCTGTCTGCGTCAGGCTTTGACGCCTCCGTGGCCTTCCAGATCGCCTGATCTCTCGCCCATCGAGCACGTGTGGGACCAGATGGGACGCCAGCTTTCTCCATGTCCCAGTGTCCGTTATTTAGAGCATCAGTTGCAAGAAGTGTGGGCCAATCTGTCCCAAGATAACATACTGCGTCCCTTTGACTCCATGCCGGACCATATCACCGCATGTATCCGAGCACAAGGCGGTCCGATGCAGTACTAACGCTGACCGGATTGTGTACCATATGTCCGCGGGAAATCGTCCTGCTGCTGTGATATTGTAATCACTTCTATCCTTGGTATGTACCATCACACTACCAACATCTCATTTCAGTCCGATGCCTCCTTCTTGGTGCGCGAATTTTTATGACAATGAGTGTGGGTTTAAATGCTCACAAATTTATTAACATATTTTTAAGCACGCTGCTTCCTAAAAATAATTATTACAATTTACACAGGAATTTGATCCACACACTCTGGTATAGGCTGTCCTTTATCGTAGTCAGGCACAGAATCTTGCACTACAAAATATTATATTTCTTTGTTCATGGTGAGAAGAATTTGCACCATCGACACGGGATTCCAGCACAAATCACAGCTTCATGTGCAGTTTGGCACACTTTCAGCAGACCTTTGCAACGCTGGATGTTCGTAAACGTGGCGCGCGCGTCTTCACTTCCGATCTGAAAAAGATTGAGGCGCTTATTCCTTCATCGTACCACGAGTCCCAGGCTCAAAGAATTAAAACTTCGATACAGTGATATTCTCTCTCAGTATCTGTCCTATTGTATCTCTATAGACCACTACGGTACAGCGCAGAAAAGAGCTAAGTTACTGACTGCTACAAAACGAACGGAAACGGACTTTAGGGCTCACTGTACAGGAAGAACATCCAATCGACTGGAAAGAACTTACTTCTCAATGCAATGCTGAAGAAACAAGAACTTCCAGAAGCGTTGCTGAAGAGACGGAAAGAACTTCCAGAAGCGTTGCTGAAGAGACGGAAAGAACTTCCAGAAGCGTTGCTGAAGAGACGGAAAGAACTTCTCGAAGAGATGCTGAACATGTGGGAAGGACTTCTTGAAGATACTCTGAAAAGATGGGGAGTGGAAAGTACTCTTCGAAGAGACGCTGAAGAGATGGGAAGGACTTTCCGGAGGAACTCTGAAGAGATGGTGAGTAGGAAGACATTTCTAACACGATGTTGAAGATATAAAAAGAACTTCCCGAAGCCATAATGAAGAGACGGGAAGAACTCTTCTAAGTGATAACGAAAAAGTGGGAAGAACTTCCAGAAGTGATTCTCATGATATGTGAAATACACTGGCGTGCAAATATTAAGGACGAGACGGTTTTCGAATGTAATGTCGTGCAGAAGTGCTCCACATCGACTCAAATCATACCATAAGATCCCCAAGATGTAAGAATATGGGACAAGTGAGCAAAACCGTCCAAACAAGGAATCCAAAGGATACAAAGGCACTTTATTCAAAAAGGTAGCTTCGAGCACAACTGGACAGAAGACAGAAACGTCCATGTAACAGGCGGCTGCTAAGAAAAATCCATTCTTTAGTAAGGGATATGATCCCCCTTGACTGCGTTGCAGAATTTACAACGTCTGTCCATGCTAAGGACGAGGTTGTCAAGGAGCTGTTGAGGCATCGCGGCCCGTTCCTTTTGTAGCGCCAATCACAGCTGCGGAATCGTTGCTGGCGGCTGGTGACGTGCTGCTAAGCGTCTCCCGAGAAGGTCCCACACGTGTTCGATTGGATTTAGGTCCGGGGACCTTGCGGGCCAATCCATGCGTTGAATATCTTTACTCTCCAACAGCTCTCCGACAGCCACTGTACGATGAGGTGTAGTGTTGTCGTCCATGAAGAGGAACTCAGGACGCACAGCACCTCTAAACAGATGCACGTGAGGCAGGAGAACCTCGGTACAATAGCGGACACCAGTGACTGAACCTCCTTGGAAGATGTGGAGGTCAGTATGGCTACCAAGCATGATACTTCCCCAAACGAGAACTCCGCCACCTTCAAACCGGTCCCTTTCGATGATGTTGGAGGTGTGATTGCGTGTTCCTGGCTCTCTCCAGATGTGTATACGTCCAGAATCGCTCGTCCGACTAAATCGGCTCTCATCCGTAAACAGAACTTGACCCCATTGCTGATGTGTCCACTTCTTGTGTTCCTGGCACCACAGAAACCGCCGTTTCCGATGAGCAGGCGTTAATGGCACACACCGTACTGGTCGTCGTGCAAATAGACCACCTTTGTGCAGCCTCCTGAACACGGTAAAACGCGATAACGGACGTCCAGTTGTCTGTTGCATGCGCTTTGCGATTTCTCCCGCTGTCTGCCGTCTGTCTCTTCTCGCCTGTAGGACAATATACCGGTCGTCCGTCGCCGTGGTTGCTCGTGGACGACCACTGCTAAACTTTCAGACAGCTGTTTCTGTCGTTTGAAACGCTCTCCAAGCTCGTGAAACGATGCTGTGAGCGATTCCGAACTCCTCGGCCACACTAGTCACACTTTGACCTTCTTCCAACTTCCCAATGACGCGACCTCGGGTAAAGTCATTCAGATGTCGTTTACTGGATTGCCTGTTGGTCATATCACACGGTGGAAGCAACTCGACGTCGTTCAAACCGATTTACACCGCGCAATAGCTTTCACCGAATTGCTGAGCGTACACCGCCCGTGTGCTTTATATCCTTCCGACCCCCTCCTCCTACGTCATGCTGCATATATGCGCATGCCCTACCGTACTGGATCCTAGTTTATCTCCTGAGTGGTATTTCGGTCCGTTCTGCCTGCTTGTTCCGCTGTTATGCTAATTTCTCCTCTTCGTCCTTAATTTTTGCACACCAGTGTACTTCTATTGCGATAACGAAGAAATGGGAAGAATATTGTGAAGCGATTCTAAAGATATGGGAAATATTTCCCGAAGCCATGCTAAAGAGATGGGAAAAACATCTCGAAGCAATGATGAAGAGACGAGAAAGATTTCCGAAAGCGATGCTGAAGGGATGATGGACTTCAATGGGACCCTGTACAAGTTTTCTGGCTTCAGCGCACAGCCCGAAAAATCCGTGGATGCGTTAACAGTTGTTCCATGAATCTTTCATGAACTGTTTTGCGCTGTGAAAGTGTTATGCTCATCCCTTACTTCAACAACAGAATTCAAGACTATGTCTCTACTCAATGTGTCCAAAGGGCGGACACGAATATAGCTCGACCGTTTAAGCATCACTGTACACTAAATACGAGAAATGCTGTATCAATGCACGTCCATTTAGTACGAGTTCTACATCTTACCCCGTATTGCTGTAAAGAGATATACTTTTTTTTTCATTTACTTTTCCTTGGCTTTCTTTCCATACGATATTATCTTTGATCGAAATTTATTCAAACAAATAAGATTGCAATGTACTTTTACCAATCCCCCTTTTAAAGTTAATACCATACTCGTGACATTTACAAAATATTAATTTAATTCCCATTTATGCCCACTTAGCTTTTTTGACATAATTTCTCTTAAATCACAGAAAACCAACTTCCTGGATTTTCATAATTTTAATTGGTGATGCAATGGTATCTCACCTAGATAAAACAAAACGACAGTATGGAGTTCCGATGCCTGTTCACGGCAGTTGCGTAAAGCTTTGTTCTGAAACATTCCCTCAAGCATTTGGTTCCGTGTATGGCTGATCCTGAACTTAACTGCTTCACTTCGGGTGTGCTACCAATGCTACCACAGGAAGAGAAACTTCTTGGCGTTCAGACATGATCTTAAGTTCGAAAGTATAACCAAAATTTTGAAAAGAGACAGCCAACAAAAGTGGAAAATAAAATACATTTGCCTTCTTGCATATATGTACCACTCTATCGATAAATAAGAGTTGGAGGGGTAAAAGGGTAGGTAACTCAAGACTCATCTGACAACAGGATTGCACCCCACTTCTACATATACCCGATGCATTTTCTCCGCCATATCAACCATAATTTTCAGGACGCGAAATTAGAGAACTGCGTGTCTGTCTCCGACTCTGTGTTAAATTCATGGTGTGGCTTGCAATGTTTCCGCAAAAATGAACTGGTTGCCTGTGCAATTGTTCCCCGAACCTCCCCCCAGCGCTCTCAATTTCAGTTATGGGCACTTACGACTTCGTTCCGGTGTTTTACTACTCGTGAAGTACATCACAAGTGTTTCTGCACAGAAAAGTGCGGCCATCTTATCTGCCGCAGCAGAAAAGATTGCGATCCTTTCTTTGCATACAGTGAGTATCTTTTCTTTTCGCACCTTTTGGTGGACTTAACCGGTTTCAGTTAGTAGCTTTTTTTTTAATTGATTTACATATGTGTTTTCGCAGATATTCACACATTGCTAGAGCTTTTATTTGTTTCTTTGTCTCGGGATTTAACGACATCCTTGAAAAAATCAGGGCTGTAAATAGTTGCCCGTTCCTAGGTGAGTGCTCCTAGTTGTAGGCACAGAGCCACCACCGTAAGACAGGCACACCACAACCTATATCTTATCCGTGACTCAAACACAAGAATTAGGCAGATTACATAGTCACAGGGGCGGCTGGGACGAACTGCTATGCTAAAAATAAAGTACCCAGGATGTATATATGTTTCCTGAAATATGTATATTGTGCTCATCAGTAGTCTGTTATCATTTACCGTGCACACAGAAATCATACATTATTTGGACCGAATGTTGTCGCAATGAAGATTTTAATAGAAAAATAAGGGTTTCTCGCACAGCGCTAATTTCATGTAGTATACAAATTACATTATTTTGATCACAGATTTTTCTTCTTTCCGCTTTTACGACGACAAAGCTCTCGGAATACGAAGAATAAGCCAGCATTGTTTGACAGACACACTGAAGAGCAATTGAATTAGAGATACCTGTCTAGTAACGTGTAGCACCACCTTTCGCCTTGATGACGGCTGCGATTCGTCTCGGCATGGACTCGACAAGACACCGGAAGCTTTGGGAAGCCATACGGATCCACGACCCCTGAACAAGCTCCCACAGTTCCCGAAGATTTGATGGAGGGGGTCAGAGCCTCGAACATCTCTCTCGATGGCATCCCAGATGTGCTCGATGGGATTGAGGTCAGGTGACATAGCTGGAGAAGGAAGCGAGGTCACGTCGGTGGAGTGTTCATCCAACCTTTCGGATACAATTCAGGAGCGATGGCACGGTGCATTGTCTTGTTGCAGGATGAGGTCCCCAGTGGGATGTTGAAGACGCACAAACGGGAGTAAATGGTCGTCCAGGATATCCCGGTAGCGTTGACCTGTGAGGGACGATGTCACACGTACCAGGGGTCCCATTTCAGTCCACGTAAACAGTCCCCAGACGAGAATGCCACCCCCACCAGCTTAAAAAAGTACCCTGCTGTCAAGAAGGATCCATCGCTTCATGTGGTTTGCGCCGTACTCGTGTCCTGCCATGCCCATGTACCAACGTGAATCGCGACTCATCAGTCCAGGCAACATTTTTTCACATGTCTAGGGTCCAGTGGCGATGTTCCTACGCCCATGCTAATCTGTGCGCCTTGTGATGTGCGGTCAGCAGCTGTACCCTCATGGGACGATGGCTTCTGTACCCCATAGCGAAGAGATGATTCTGGATGGTGTGGCTGCTTACACGTTTTTGTGCACCAGCTTTAAATTGCCGAGTGATTTCTTGTACTTTGGCCCGTCTATTCGCTGTTACAATGCGAGCTAGCCGACGATGACCCCGCTTATCCACACGCTGTTGTCCACGGCATTTGGCCCTTGCAGGGATGGTTTTACCGGATTCGATGTACTCACACACAGTGGCTCGTGAAAATCCCAGTGCCTGCAGGACTTCCAAGATGGAGTGACCCATTCATCGGGCACAGACAATTTTCCCACGATCAAATGCGCTTAGATCCTTCGTCTTACCCATACTGCGTCCGGCTCTTACTGATTCCCGTCGCATCACTCGTTATATTGTCGGATCGCTGCATACGTCATGTCGTTTCCGTTTACAGGGCCGCCCACAGCGTCACATTTGCATAGCGCCAGCTGTCTCTAATTCAATTGCTCTTCAACGTATATTTATTTTGCTGGAGCCCAAAATTCATAGTGGTGGATCATTTTGTCCGAGTTCCTTCGTCCATGGTTGATTTTGTCCACATTCATTCGTCCTGTGAGTGGATGGAACACCGTAGAAATTCTCTATTTTTATGTAATTTTTGTTACTAGGCCGGAAAAAAAGGTACGCTGACATTGCTTACATGAGAGTTATTTTCCTGTTGAAGGTTTTCGGTTAAAATATAACGATTTAAAATTTTATTTAAAGCAAAACGAAGAACTGAACTTTGAAGAACTTTTTAACTCTTTAATGTGGTGCGTTGTAAATCGCTACAACATAATTCAAAGTTTCACAAAAATCTTTTAATATTTTGAAATACATCTTTTATATTGTTTTCATATAATTCTTAGCTTTTCAGTATATTTATTTTTTATTTTGATTATTAATTATTAATAATTTCCGTATTACTAATTTTCTTACGAATGAACTGTAATGCTCCCGATATGTGTCATAGCTATTTAAAATAAAATCCTTAGAAATAGATTGGTGGATAAAATAATTGGATTGATATTTACTGTGAATTTGCGGTGTGGGACACGAAAAATAGATACATTTTACATAAAGGAAGAAGGGGTTATAAAATGTTCCTCTTCAATCTAACATTTTTATGACCATCAGAATAAACATCAAACAAAGGTCTTCGCTCTTTCCACGTTTATAAGTGAGTCACGGAAAAATTCTCATTGACCGCCACCGTCAAATGTCTGTATTAATTATTCATTCGCCTTCTATTTATTTCTTTAGTTGCTGCTTACCATCTTTGGTGAATCCCCGGCATTGTGCGGAGCTCCAAGAAGCAACCTGCCAAATTGGCTTGGCAGTTAGCGTGTGTGAGTCTGGAGGAATTCGAGGCCGCTGTGGTGTAGTGGAAGCGTATCCGGCGCGTAACTGGAAGACCCTGGGTTTGATTCCCGGTGGCGGCCAATGAGAATTTTTCCGTGATTCACTTATGAACGTGGAAAGAGCGAAGACCTTTGTTTGATGTTCCTGGTCCACGTCAAATGTCTGTATTAATCATTGGAATAAACTTTGATTTATGTCAAAGTGATTGACATCGTATCACATAAAAGAGTTACAAGATTCTTGATAGTTTAGTTCCTCGTTTTACTTTAAATAGCATTTAAAATCGTTATATTTTAATCGAAAAGCTTAAATAAGAAAAAAACATCACATGTAAGCAATGTCTGCTGACCTTTCTTTGATCTGCGTAGTAACAAAAATTCCATCAAAACAAAAAATCCCCACGGTGTTTCATTCATTCTGAGGACAAAATGAATGTGGACAAAGTCCACATCCATTTCGTGTCCTTTTTCTTAACATTCTCGGCACACTTATAGCATCTCTCGAACAGCCAACAATGTCTGCAATTGCTGATTGGCTAGCACTCCCTCCCGCTGACAAGCATTCCCCTTTCAAACTCAGACAAGTCCTCCTCTTTTTCTATTGCACTAGTTTCGTACAATCCTTCTATACATATTCCATACTGATCGGCGACTGCATTGCTCCGTCTATTTGGACTAGAGATGGAAACTGGTCACAGGTCAGTGGGTCACCGGGACGACAATTTCTTGCGGGTCAAACGGGTTGGGTCAAGGTGCACCTGACCCGATTTCGACTGGGTTTTATTTCCGTTTTATTTCTGAATAGCAAAAAAAAAAAAAAAAAAAAAAAATACCAAGAACTGTTCAGAGGTCTTTGAAATAATACTTCAGAGCTGCGGAGTTATCATCCAGGAACTTACTGAGAAGAGTTAAGAAATGCGATTAAAAATGAACTTTCAGAAGACAAAACTGATGTGCAGTGGTTTTACACGAAATGAAGATTTATCAATTGATGGGGAAAAGCTGGAGATAACGAATTCCTACATATTTACCTTTGGCAGCAGATATCAAGCGAGGGTCACATTGATATAGAAATTAATTGGCCGATAAAACTTGATTGGAGTGCTTTTGGAAGAAACAGTACAATTCTTAAGAGCAATATGCCATTATGTCTTAAAAGAAAAGTGTTTAATCAATGCATCCTTCCAGTGCTTACGTACAGCGCAGAGACGTGGACTAAATATAAAAGACTTACAAAGACTTCAGACCACTGAAAGAAGCATGGAGACATGAATGCTTGGTGTAAACAAGAAAGATAAAACAAGTTAGTAAAATCATGCAATGCATTGATTATGATACGCTTTCCAACATACCAGAAATAATTACTCAAGTTAATAAATAAATACATCGCTCTTTCCACGTTCCAGAAACACACAGCATCCGAAAAATTGTTTTTCAGCCGCCGCTGTGGAATTGAACCAACAGAACTCTCGATATCTCGGCTAGATATCGAGAGTTCTGTTGGTTCAATTCCACAGCGGCGGCTGAAAAACAATTTTTCGGATACTGTGTGTTTCTGGAACGTGGAAAGAGTGATGTATTTATTTATTAACTGTCGCCACGTATTTGGAGTATTTTCATTACTCAAGTTATTACTCAAGTTATGAGGATAATGGCTGTAGAATAAATCTCGCTCCTATGACCTGACCTTTAACCTCATTTCGTTGATATTCAATAGAACCGGTAAAGTATACTTTCGGAACAACATGATAAAGTTTTGTCTCAATCGAAGCAATTTTACGTAAGTTATAACGCCGCATAAAGGCCGTGGAATGGATTCCGATCCACCTTTGACCCCATTTCACCCATTTTCAATAGGGTTCGGTTCGTTCCCAGGTTGTCCCCTACGACAAACTAAAATTTCATCGAAAGGGAACCATATTTACGCAAGTTATGACTCATAAGGGCAATGGAATGCATCTCGCTCCTATGTCCTGACCTTTAACTCCAATTCACATATTTCAATAGGGTTTGTCCCCAGGAGGTCCCCTACCACATACTAAGATTCCATTGAAATCGAACCATATTTACGCGAGTTATCGTGCGGACAGGCGGACAAAGCTGGAGCATATACGTTTCTTCAACCTACGGTTGGAAAGCGTAAATGAGGAACTCGTGGATAAGGAAAATGACAAGAGTGGAAGACATCATGATCAGAGTAAAATCCCTGAAATGGGAATGGATTGGACATGTTGCCAGGAGAACGGACCACCGATGAGCAACCGAAATTTTAGACTGCATTCCAAGCTACAAGAAAAAACCCAAAAGAAGACCACGTGAGAGATGGGTTGATGGAGGAGACTGTTCCAAGACGGCCGGTTGTGGAAGAAACTTGGGAGACCTTCATCCAGCAGTGGTTTGATAATGATTGTTAATGATTGACAATGATGATGGTGATTTGTCCGAGCCTGGTAAGGGTCCAATATTTTTTGAACCGTTTCCAACTCTCATTTGTGCATATCCATTCGTAGAGACAGGTGTTAGCATAACGAGCTGCCCCACGATTGCATAAGTGTTGGATCGTTGCTCCGCTAATTTCGAATCAACATTTGGGCAAGACAGACGGTATATGTGTGTATGGGAGGGAAATGAACTTCGATCGGTGCTGGCACAAAGCACATTATGGTAGCAGAAAGCGAACTTTGTTTTCCAAGCAGAGTTATTTGTGATGGCTTGGAGATGGACTGTCACCGGTCTCCATGCCGCAGAAGAAGCAAAACGAATATTCGTCGGCTAGATAATCTGATGGCAAAACACAAACTACTGTACTTAACATCAAAACTGTCTTCAAGCCGTCGCACCCGGAGAGAATATGACGTCATTAGACAGCATAAGCGCACAAATTAATGATCTGATTTCTTTGTTCCATCTTATAAAATTTAATGCTCTTTCTTTTTACACTAACATTTACTGAGGTCTAGAGGAACGACCTTCTTGATAGTTTTAGTTTTAAAAGAAAATTGGAACTATCAAGTAGGTCCAACGAAAAAAAAAGAAAAATTACCTGAAAATTTTCCGTTGACAGAAAAAAAGGATTTTGTTGGATTTTATCTTGTTGTCTTGTCAGCTGTAACATTAAGATTTTTAGACAACTATGCAGAATTTTAGCAGATGTTTACAATTCTTCACGGCAGAGGATAGCACAATAAATTCACAGCGTCAATTCTACGTCAGGGTTTGGAGGAAACAAATTCGTAGGGTTAGCTCCTCTTCGTAAGAGTTTTGAGAAGCGATCGGTTATTTAAGAGTTTAAAGGTCTCAGAACATTTCAAACAATATTCATAATTTTTTGCACAGCACTAACGTGGAAAAAAATTAAATCAAGAATTGTATTCCCAACAGAAAAAGTCAATCATCGAAGACACGAAGAAGAATATTTATTAAATTTGTTTCGTCTTTCCGTTGAAAATAAATTGCGATTCAAATAAATTACTTTCAAAACGTTTGAGCAATAGAAAGGAAGTTATATTCGACATTCGATGTTTTCTTTGGGCGAAGTGAAATCAGCACACGAAATAAAAAAATTATCTGGTTTATATCTTCCTTACAATGTACCCTCCTGAGGAACAATATTATTGCAACTTAACATCTGATGTATTTCAATTTCATCTTCTTAAAACCATGGTAACCGATGTTTTTGAGAAACATATTTATTGAAAACATGCTACAGGCTGGTAAGTCACAGTTACTCTTTAAGAAAGTACTCTTCGCAAATTAATCAAACGGAAAGAAAGACGATTCTCGCATTTTTTCCATCGTGAACATATTTAATACCAGCGTTGTATCCACTCATCGCTCGGAGGAAAATACTGCATTTCCGTTAGCAGACGATAAATGACACCAGAAAGAAATCTAAAATAATCTCTCGGCACTGGTGGAAAATTAATGAAGAACAGATCAGGTTAGCCTAACACCAACTACTGAAATTTTCGGTCGAGCCACAAAGAGTGGAATTTCGGAATTAAACAATGCTACAACCACGTAGGACAATACAACATCCTATTAGCTTACAAAACACAGTAAACATTTAAATAAATTAACGCTTCTTTATTTCGAAAAGAAAATATTAGAACGCAGGGTGTCCGCTTTAATATCGGCGGCTCTCTTCCAATGATACCCGCGGGGCCCTCTATATGGAATCATGGATATCAATGAAATCCCGTATGGTAGGGCAGAAGGAAATTTAATAATCTAAGGGGCCCTCCATAAAGTACGTCCGTGATTTTTTTTTACAATTTTTAGACTCCTCCTCCTCCACCATGTCACATTTTGTCCGACTGTTGACACCCTCCCCCTAAAAAGTACGTCATAATTCCCGCAACCCCCTTTATTTTTGACGACTGTTTTAGGAGTCCGTTGAGAAACAGACAGAAAACATGTAACTATTTAAAGGAATCTTCCATATATTTACACGCTTGCTTCAGAAAATGTTTATTATTTAGGAATTAATTTATTCCCTAATGCTACCCGATCTTTATTATTCTGAAACAAAGATCTACAAATGAACGCACGCATTCAAGGTTGCAACACTCCCGATTTAACACGATAACTTAATATCAACACGATAGATTTGGTAGTACAAATACGAGAACTTAATATCAGTAATTATGTTTAGCTAAATATCATCAGAAATCTGAAATATTTCATACCTTTTTTTAACTATTAAAAGAAACAAGTTAGTAAAATCATGCAATACGCTTTCTACATTACTAAACCTCGCCCCTCTGATACGATACGCTTTCCAACATACCAGAAATCATTACTCTAGTTATTACTCAAGTTATGAGGATAATGGCTGTGGAATAAATCTCGCTCCTGAGCCCTGATCCTTTGACCCCATTTCGATTATATTCAACAGCATTGGTTCAGTATACCTCCGGAACAACATACTAAAGTTTTGTCGCAATCGAAACATTTTTTTAGTCAAGTTATGAGGATAATGGCTGCGGAATAAATCTCACTCCTGTGCCCTGACCTTTGACTCCATTTCGATGATATTCAATAGAAC
Source organism: Macrothele yani (assembly GCA_039090855.1). Classification (NCBI taxonomy): domain Eukaryota; kingdom Metazoa; phylum Arthropoda; class Arachnida; order Araneae; family Macrothelidae; genus Macrothele; species Macrothele yani. The sequence continues at coordinate 84,440,092 of CM077003.1, read as the reverse complement.
CGGTTGAGTATACCTCCGGAACAACATGGTACAGTTTTGTCGCAATCGAATAATTCTTACGCACGTTATGACGCATAAGAGCGATGGAATGGATCCCGCTCCTGATCTTTGACCCCATTTCTTCCATTTTCAATAGGGTTCGTACCCTGGTTGTTCCCTACCACAAAGCAAAATTTCATCGAATCGAGTCATTTTTACGCGAGTTATCGTGCGGACAGACAGACAGACGGACGGACAAAGCTGGAACATATACGCTTCATCAACCTACGGTTGGAAAGAGTAAAAAAAGGGAAAACATAACGAATAAATACCATCCACTACATTTTTGCCGCTGGACGTCCGAATTACTAAACCTCCCACCTCTCCCATGTTCCATTTGGTCCGGTTGTTAGAATCCCCCCCTCCTCCCCTTGTAATCTCGGACGTACTTTATGGAAGGCCCCTAAGGAGATATAAAACGTTCTTTAAAACGATAATAAAAAGTGTTATTACACAGAAATTTCAAGAATATTAAAGACAATCAAACGGTTAAGCAATGTGGCATATCTGGAGCTTATGTTGAAAGTTGCCTGAACAAAACTTTTGAATAATATTTCTGGTGTTTTTAAATTAAAAATTTGGTTTACTATCAAAATATAATCCTGCATTTTCACTATGAAACTGTGAGAGAATTTTCGAGGTGCGCTTAAGAAAGATTTTATGAAAGAAACTTCTTTTACATAATGTCGTTTAGCCAACAAATTGACCAGCCCTTCTGATCGGAGGAATAATTTTACAGCCAATAACTCCCTAATTCCTGCTGTAGATGCTGTGATGTGAGTAAATATAAACATGGTTTATGCAATTTAAGACTTACCTACAATGATAAAAATTGTGTGGTAGGTTGCACCAAAACGTGGGGACTACACCAGCTGCACCACTTTCTCAGAAAAGATATACCATTGTGTGTTGCAAACAAAACCCACCAACATGATACAACCTTGCATCAAATTGTGGTGCGATCTTATACCATCACGTATAGTGCAAAGTTGTACCATGTTGTTGGGGCTTTGTTGGCGTCGCATAATGGTATATTATTTCCCAGAAAGTGGTGCAGCTCCTGTAGCACCACTTTCTGGTGCAACCCAGCAAAAACAAGTGTTGGAAAACCAGCTGGTAGTGATGGGTCACTGCTGGCTGAAATCTGCCGCTCATGGCACGGTAGCGGTCCGTTGGTGGACGCGCCATCAGTTGGCAGCCACGGATGGCCCTGCAGCATCGCCTTGAATTGCGGGCCTCCCAGCAAATACCACTACTGGCCCGTAGCTGGCAACCGAAGCAACCCCAACACGAAGTGGAAGCACCGGGACTGCGCATGCGCAAAAGCAACAAGTGCCGTGTCTATCGTGGTACCAGTTAAGACGACGCTATCGCCATCGAGTTATTTTAGTGGATGTTAAGAAAAAAAAGACATATGTAGACAGACGAATTGATTTTCTAATGAAATGCCACGTCGACGAAGATTACTGTTGGAAGAAATTTATATAAATAATTGTTAATGAACTGTAAGAAACAGTCAATTACTCTCATGTATTTATAGAAACTCATTTCGTAGAAACATTCCTGCACAAATACACGAAGAATCGAGAATACAGACACTCATGAAATACTCCCACGCCATTCTCATGAATAACAGGAATAAATTAATGTGTAACCTTTCGTTTTAACATACACTAAACCGCTTCAAACAAAAGTCCCGGAAAGACATTAAAAAATCGTTATGTTGGGGAAAAAATAAGAATTACGTGCTTATAAAATTTATCAATGATTTGAAGAAAAAAAAAGGCACGCTTTGTGGATATAATGTACTCAACCATGGGTTGAATATACAAGATTGGAGGAATTCGCTGCTAAAAATAACGACAAGTAAAATAACATATCTTTCCTCTTATGAACAAATGTAGCTTTGGACAGTGCAAAAACTGTAACAGAATGTGGCATGCACGGGCAAATGTATTAATTAAACAATCGCATTTCAAGCACAAAACTTTGGAAAGAGCCTTTAAGTTGGTACACTCGTTGAAAATGAGTGAAGTTCTCTTAAGGTAAATAAGAACAATCGTTACGTTGAAAAAATAAATTTATGGATTATCTGAAACGGACATTTATGAAAAATAGCTCGCAGTATTGTAGAATTAAAAGAGAACGCTTAGTTTCACATCGCGCAGGAAAGAGGCTAAGCTTCAAGCAAATGCTCGTGCCTGGGAAACCAGCGTAGAAGTTAGAGAGACCACCTTGCACGCAGACTGTCCTTTGTTCGATGGCAGCCAGATCCAAACGAGCGTTTTTCAGGACTTGTTGAAAACATTTCCCTAGCGCTGTGCCGCCATGTAGAAGTTTCGTAGGCGGGGGAAAAAGTAGCTGTGCCTTTGGGAAACTGCGGTTAGCTTTTTTTTTAATGGCTACTACTGGGAAATTGGAGGACAAGATTCGACAAGCCATCAGTTACGTCACGTGATTGCCGGTTGCCACTGCCGGGAAACTAGCGGACCATATTAGGCTAACCATTATTTATGGCACGTGCCTGCATGGCCGCTTAAGAACCGCTTGTGGAAGCCACTGCCTGTGATGGATAACTGATGGCCCTGTTCTGGCATATGACAACTGATGGGGTGCCAACTGCTGACCAGCTACTGGCCTGCACTGCTGGCCCATGTGGTGGCCACCGGGACATTTCATTGACGGTTGGGCAGCGGCAACATAGTGCTCAGCCACTGCTGGCTGCTAGTGCTAGCTTGAGTGCTGGCCCAGCAACCCTGTTTTTGCTGGGAACCTCCAACAAAATATTTAACAGTGTAGTTTTTAGGGGAAAAATCAGTGTCCTATATAAGATAACTTGTGCGCCGTCGAAGAAAAATGTGAGAAGGATTCTGGATTATGAATATTGTTTTTCAAATGTAGTGTAACATGATTTAACAGTGGCAAAATCATTTATGAGCTCATCTTCCTCAAGTTCTACAAAGATTTTTCACTTTGTAATTTATATGTACTGTACTGATAAAAACGCGGCGCCCAGTTCCCTCGAACCGATGGATCTCCCTTCGCGACGGCCCTGTTAGAAGATTTCTCATATAAATAATTTCGAAATAATTATATTTCAAATGAAATGAGAATACTCACCGTCTATGTACGATATTTAATTAAAATACGAAAGATATTTACAGTTAAAATACCCCACTAATACTTTCGGGGTAACATTTATCCCATCATCAGGTGGAACAGAGGCAATGTAGTACTCCTTTATATATTAGTGCAACAATGCATTATGGGTATAAGTCAAACGTCGCATGGGTCGTGACCGTTGCCATTATAACAGTGTGAAGAGTATAATTTCACAAGTTATTAGTTTAGCATATCAAAACAAGGATGCGTTATAAATACAAAGTTATGATCAATTTATATATTCTTGGAATTTGTAAATATATATTACTATAATTTAAAGTTCAGGTTTGTAATACGTTCTTTCCAAATTTTTGATATGTCCACAGGCAAGTAGTCATTGCAGCATTTATCCCTTAAAGCTTCGATGCACATACTTTCAACAAAATGCAGTGAATGTATGTATGCTGGAGTGTCCAGTAGTCTGATGTTTTCCCAGTCTGGTTGTAGAATGCCGTTTACCACATTCCTTGATAAAGCTGTGTTATTGCTGTTGGTTCGGATATCGTATTTGTGTTCCTGGACACGGATACCCGAACTTCTTCGTGTCGAGCCCACGTAGTTGCTAACATGTTCTCCTGTTTAGGGGTCCAGCAGTGGAATGTTATACACACCCCATTTGTTCATTATATCTGTTGTTGCTCGATCCTTTTTAACTGATGATAGGAGGTTCTTCGAGCGGGTGCCAAATTGTATATTGTGTTTTGAACAGATACGAGATAGTGTGTTAGTGATATGGGGGTGCTGGTCCAATGCTCCTACGAATCGTTTATTGGGCTTTGTGTCTGGCTTCAGATTAATAGTTCGTTCACTTGATATTCTAGTGTATATTCTATTAATCATCATCCTGGGGTATCCATGTTTATCGGCTAATTTAAAAATGAACTGTATCTCAGACCAGGTAGGAGTAAATACGCTGCACATCGAAGTTGCCTTCGTGATATCCACAGTTATCAGGGAGACAGCATAACGTAAACGTAATTGTCTCTGATGACGTGCAATTGTACCTGTAGCTTACTATCGAAGAAACCTATGATCAACAATGTATTTTTGTCTAAAGGATTAAATTTTCCACACCGCATGTGGAACCTACAGTATGTGAGTCATATTACAAAATAATTCCATGAAGGCATACTATTGGCTTAGGAGGAACGAGATTCGCATAATTGTTAGTGCATGCGATATGAGAAAGAAAGTTCTCAGGTTTGAGCTCTGCTACCACCAAATAGCTGCCCTGTTTCGGGAAACAGATTATACCTTTGGTCGTGGGGTTCAGACCATCAAACACTCGCATGACATGAACCACAGATGGAAAAGAAAGTCTCACATCACCTGAAAAATGAATGCTAAAAACAGCCCAGTTACAATCTGAAAGCCTAAAAACAACCCTAACAATGAACCAAATTTCATATATAGCTAAGTCTTCCTGAGAGAAAATATTTCGCAATCGAAATATAGCAGGATGAAAGACAATATTTCGCAACCAAAATATTGTCCCTCATCCTAACTGTTCCAAGCCTTCTTCTTAAAGTTCTTTGATCACAAATACATGCTAGTATAGTTGATAGGTTACAACCATCTCTAAGTGGTCCATCAGCAGCATAATATTAAATTACAGGCTATTCAATCAGTAATACACCAGCCACCGAACTTGGACTGAATGGTAAAATATATCAACCAAACGAAACGTAGGCTTCCGTGAAACAGGTGCGCTCCTTTACATGGACATTTCATCTTCAGTAAAACAACTTCGCTGTTACTCAGACATTTTAAGTCAGACTATATCTGAAAACACTAAGATACAAACTACAGCGAATGGAAAAACAAATGCCTGCCTATTAAAACCCCATTGTATTGTGACTCAACTGTCTACGGACATCGTAGAAGTGGTTAATCGAAAGTTTGGAAGACAGTTCAACCAGTAATCAACAGCAACCGAAGCAAGACCAAACCGCAAACATACATCAGTTGCAATTTACTGGATAAGAAGTTATTACATGCACCGCTACTTATTTAAAGGGACCGTAGGTTCATAGGACTAACATATCTGGAGCATGTAAGAACAAATGTTTTTGAAAAATTTATTTTGAAACTCTTCAATTTACCGTCTTTTCACTTTTACTCCGGGTAACTCAAAAGGCATGTAAAACACAGTCCGTAGTAAATCGTAACCATGATCTAAAACAAAAAAGGAAGAATCAAATGCTTCAACACATAATGAAAACATCTGAAAGATCGGTGAATTTTCACTTTTGGTTCTACACTTTTGGTTTCTATTTCATCTCACCAATGATCAGAATCGTTATATGACGGAATAATCAGCTTTGGTGGAAGTGTGAAATGTTGGACACGAAAGGCCTTTCAGTTCACATAGGAATATCTTATCTGCGTTCACTCAAAATCTTTGTATCGGTAGCTCAAATGGGAGTTGAACGTGCATGGTTTATGCGTAATTGTTAAAAATCCAAATTTTCACAAACTCCACCGTTTCTCTAAAGTACCAGTTTCATAATTTAATTTATTTTTTAACAAAAATGTCTGACATCGGAAACTCAGCTTTTTAAAGACACATGCTCCTCTCACTTCCCGAGCACGGCTGTCTACACATATTAATTTCCCACATGGAAGTGGTTGCAAAGAAAAGTATGATATACAGCAGACGTTCTCCACTACGACAGCGAAAACCTATGCCCTTTGAAACAAAGAGGCACGCTGGGAATAATTTCTGACTATAGCCAAACACACTGAACGAAAAAGTTAGTATTAGGTGAACAAATAAGTTTTAAAGCGTTTTAAGAAAACGCAACATATAATTTGAGAGAAAAAGAAAAATACTTTTACGAATCAAAATATGCGCCGTCATTATCTATCACCTTCCGCCATTGGTCGGGCAGCTGACGGATTTCAACCACGAAGAATACTTCGACGTGTGACACGACAAAGTCGTCAACCCATTTTTGCATTTCGTCACATGTCCGGAAACGTACAGCCGACAAACCATGTTGCATCGATCGAAACAAATGATAGTCTGAAGGGGCTATATCGGAACTATAAGCCGCGTGCTCCAAAACTTCCCAGCCAAGCGACAACAACGGTTCCTTGACCGATTTCGCGACATGCGGCCTAACATTGTCATGCAGTAATTTCACGGGACGCAATCCTTTGCCTGTGAATGGACATTTTCGACAAATTTCCTGGTTCAGTTGCAGCAATTGTTGCTTGTAGCGATCATCAGTAACAGTTTGACCCTGTTCCAATAGTTCATAATAGAGCAGACCCTTCATATCCGACCAGACACACAGCAGAACTTTCTTAGAGCGAATATTGTGTTTCAGTATCGAATTCGTTGCTTCACCGAAGTCTATCCAGTGTGTTTTGCATTTGGGATTGTCGTACCATATCCACTTTTAGTCACCCATAATGATTTTCCACAGAAAAGACTTTCTGCGTTGTTTATTCAACAGATTCAAACACTTCATGACACGCTCATCCTTGTTCCTCTGACTCAGGTCATGTGGCACCCATTTTCCTTCCTTCTGAGTCTTTCCCATTGCGCATAAACGATTGGAAATGGTTTGTTGAGTTACCCCAGTTGTTCAGCTACTTCGTTTTGCGTTTGAGATGAATCTTCATCCAGCACCGCTTGCAGTTCCTCATGTGCAACCTTCTGCGGGGCGCCGCTACGTTCTCGATAGCTAACATCAAAATCACCTGGTTTAAACCGTCTAAACCAAAAATCACACGTGCTTTTCGATACCATATGCTCCCCCAGAACAGAACAGATCGATGCACATGCTTTTGCAGCACTTTTTCTTTGATGAAATTCGTAACGAATGCAGTGTCGAATAAATGCAGTATCGCTTGCCATCTTTCATCTACCAATGTACAAGTGCTTTTGACTGTTGGGCAAACTTCTGTGTCACATTTTATACTCCGGACCAGTTACAGTCACACGACAGCAACGCGGGGGAATGTCGAATATGTAAATTAGCGGTATACATCACACAAAAAACACTTTAAAACTTATTTGTACACCTAATACATACACGCCGATAACGATATGCAATGCAGAAATATCGTGTCCAGTTATGTCGGAACCTGAAACTGGCAATACCTACGTATAAAAGGGGTTCCCTATCACTTTGGCCGTTTCATTTCGTTCTACGTTCACTTTGTCCACATTCATTTCATCCTCAGAATGGACGGAGTACCGTGAAAATTTTCTGTTTTGATGGAATTTTTGTTACTATAGGCAGAAAAAAAACGTCTGCGGGCATTGCTTACCTGCTATTTTTTTTTTCTTTTTTAAGCTTATCGGTCACAATATGACGATTTTAGATGCTATTTAAAGCTAAACGGGGAACTGAACTTTCAAGAGCTTTTTAACTCTTTTGTGTGGTACGAGGTCAATCACTACGACATAAATCGAAGTTTATTCCAATGGCCATAAAAGTGCTGGATTGAAGAGGAAATGTTTAGACCTCCTTTCTTCTTCATGTAAAAAGTCTCTCTTTTCCTTCTCTCACACCGCAAATTCACAGTAAATATCAATCTAAAGTTGTTGTTTTTTCACCCTTACACTTTTATGGATTTTTTCTCTCGCAAAACAGCTCTGACACATACAGAGAGAATTATAGTTCATTCGTATGAAAATTAGAACAATTGAAATTATGAAAATTAGTATTACGGAAATTATGAATTAGAACTATATGAAAACAATATACTGTACAAGATGTATTTCAAAATATTGAAAGCTTTTTGTAAAACTTTGATTTACGCCATAATGATTGACATCGTACTACACAAAAGTGTTAAGAAAGCTCTTTAAAGTGCAGTTCCTCGTTCTACTTTAAATAACATTTAAAATCGTTATATTTTAATCAAAAAGCTTAAACAAGAAATAAAATCGCACGTAAGCAATTTTCGCTGACGCTTTTTAAAGCTCAGTAACAAAAAGTCCATCAAAACAAAAAAAAAATTCAAAGGTGCTCCATCTATTCTGAGGACGAAATGAATGTGGACAAAGTGAACGGTGGACGAAGTAAACGGTGGACGAAATGAACAGTGGACTAAATGAACTGGACCAAATGCACGGGGACGACATGAATACGGACAAAGTGATCCGTCACCTAAATAGGTAGGTCTCTACAGACTGGAAACTAGTCACGGAAATGTAATAGTCGGTAAAGCGACGGAAATGATGTGGCCAATTAGTAGATGCGAGGAAGGCCGTTTGTCCAATCACCGGAACTGCTGTACTGTTGGCATTTCCACATCGGACTGTCGCACGTGTATAAAAAGTCTTCGTGAAATACGGGAAAAAAATTAAACGAACGGGAGAAATGTGGGCGTAAACGTGCAACTGACTCCCGTCGGAATTTAATAAGGGTGCGTATACATAACGCTTATGCACAAAGACAACCCGACGTACCATGGAGGAAATAGGCTGCGGCGGTAGACGTCTGTATCGTGTCACCTATTTAACTGCAAAACATCGAAAGAATAGGCTGCAGCTTGAAAAGACCTAACACAATTAGAGTGCCGAGGACTGGAAACACGTGATCTGCTCTGACGAATCAACTCTGTCTCGCCGATGGGACGATGCGTGAGTAGCGTAAGCACACGAAGCGATGAACCCGACTTTCCAGGCTGGAATCATACAGGCAGCCACGAGACGGTGTGACGGTTTGGAGTACACTTCGTCAGACCCGTCGAGACTTCCGTAACCGGCACAAGGCACGTGAACACCCTCGCCGACCCAACAACTGTTCGTAGCTATTCTATTTCCACACCATGACGTTATCTTTCAACAAGTAAACGCAAAAACTGCATACTTCCCGAGATGGGACCAATTGGCTCTACGAGCATTCAAATAAGTTTACCGCTCTGAAATGTCCTCATCGATCACCAGATCTCAACCCCACTGAGAATTTGTGAGACGAATTGGAAAAATCTATTCGATTCCGTCAGCCATCGCCGACAACTGTGGATGCCCTATTATGGGGAACCTCGCTTCATGGGTGGCAGTGCCACCTCTGTATTTGACCTCATTGAGTCCTTACCAAGCTATCTGGGTGCTATTGTGAGGAGAAAAGGTGGAACAATACGTTACTAGGTAGATGTACATCATAATTTGTCCATTCAGTTCATGATGTGGCTTCTCTTCTTACATCTCCTTCAAATCAGGAGTGCGATATAAACTTAAAAGTACGGGTCGCATCTCTACATACGAGGTGTTCTCAATAAATAATGCCTCCGTAGTGTCTCGCGCACGACTTGTTGCCTAGCAACAAGTCAGACAGTAAACTATTCTTTGTGCCATTAGCTTCATTTTACTGCGTAATAGAACTCCGTACATCTATTCGTTCGTATTTAATTGTGTTTAAAATGGGCGATTTTTTTTCAACCGTGGAGACGGGTGGCAAACATTGATCAGTTATAGAGTTTTTGACACATGAAAATGTACCTGCTAAAGAAATTCAAGCTAGATTAGTGGCAGTTTATGGTTCTAGAACTTTGAACGTAATACACTCTTCTTCGTTGGGTAAGAAAATCAAAGAGCAGTGGAGGAATGTTGGCGGTAAAATATCAGCCACGGAGTGGGAAGCCAGTAATCGCAACTTGCGATTTGAACAGGCAAAAAGTCGATGAGCTCATAAGGGAAATTCCAAAAAAAAAAAAAAAAAACTCAGAGAACCATAGCAGGTACGCTAAACATTAGTTTAGTTAGAGTCAGTGACATGGTTAACGTTTTAAGGTGAAACAATGTGTGTTCTGGTCGAATACCGCTTCACATAACGACTGAAATGAAGAAATCGAGACTTGAAACATGCCAAAGGTTGCTTGCTCGCTATGAAAAATATGGAAGTGTTGTTCGTTCCCCAATGCATTCTGACTGTTGATGAGAATTGAGTTAACCATTATGACCAAGAAATGAAAAACTGATCACTGGAATAACCATACTCATCTTGTCCTCGAGAGAAAAAAAATTAAAAACTCATATTTCTGCTGGTAAGTGTGTTCTGGGACTACAGAGGCATTATTCGTATATGGTCAAAGGTAGGCCTATAAACTTTGAGAGCTACGTGCATGCCTTAAAAATAAGAATTAACCACCAGCGTAGATAAAAAAAGTCAATGATTCTGCAACGCGACAACACCAAACCCCACGCGGCCGCCCCGATGGCGCAGTGGTCTAAGCGATGGCCTCTGATCATTCGTCCGAACGGGGTCAGGGTTCGAATCCCGGTGAGGCATGGATGTTGTGTTTGTCTTACGGCACTGGCTCTCTCCCTTCCCTGGAACCAGTGGTCCTAAATTAGGGACGGGCGACTGCTTATAGCCCATTGAGTTGCTCACGGTGGTCGTTAAACCTCCAAACAAACAAACAAACAAACAAACCAAATCCCACGCAAGTAGTTTTACTTCAGAGGCCATACAGAAAATGGGGTTTGAAGTTTTTGAACACCGTACCTACAGCCCAGATTTGTAAGCGTCCGATTTCCGGTTGTTTTCTGCTATGAAGAGACTGCTTGAACATCTTTGAAATTCAGTTCAATTTTGACAAAGATGTTCAATTTGCTACGAGGAAATGGTTCCGAGAAAAACCTGAAGAATTTTACAGAGACAGGTTACAGCAACTTCTTAAACGTTGGGGTACCTGTATCAAGCGCGAGAGGAACTATGTAGAAAAACAAAATACGTAAATCAAAGTAGAAATTCGGAGATCGTTCTTGTTGACGCTTTCCAACCGTAAGTTGAAGAAGCGTATATGCTCCAGCTTTGTCCGTCTGTCTGTCTGTCTGTCCGCACGATAACTCGCGTAAAATGGTTCGATTTCGATGAAAGTTTAGTATGTGGTAGAGGACAACCTGGGAAGGAACCCTACTGAAAATGGGTGAAATGGGGGCAAAGGTCAGGACATACGAGGGGATCCATTATGCGTCATAACGTACGTAAAAATGCTTCGACTGCAATAAACATCATTATGTTGTTCCGGAGTTGTACTGAACCAGTTCTGTTTAATATCATCGAAATGAGTTCAAAGGTCAGGGCACAGAAGCGAGATTTATTCCACAGCCATTATCCTCATAACTTGACTAAAAATGCATGTATTGCGACAAAATTTTAGTATGTTGTTTCGGAGGTACATTGAACCAATTCTGTTTAACATAATCGAAATGGGGTCAAAGGTCAAAGCACAGAAGCGAGTTTTTTTCCACAGCCATTTTCCTCATAACTTGACTAAAAATGCTTCTATTGCGACAAAACTTTAGTATGTTGTTCCGGTGATTTACTGAACTGGTTCTGTTGAATATCATCGAAATAGGGTTAAAGGTCAGGGCACGGGAGCGAGATTTATTCCACAGCCATAATCCTCATAACTTGCTTAAAAATGATTCTATTGCAACAAAACGTTCCTTCTGTTGGTCGCGCCCATTTCCAGCTCCTGATTTTCTGCCTCATACTGACGGAATAGGGTCTCCTTACCTCGTGTGAGTGCTTTTCTCCAGCATATAACACTCGTGCCTATCGTTCCTGCGACCTGTTTTGCTCAGTAAGTGTCCATATATTTCGTATACGACGCATTTTTCTGTCTTGTGCTTAAAACCCTCGTCGTGTACCCGGTAAACATCACGACTCGCCTTGACTACCTTCAGTTTCCTTATCAGCGTTCCTACACGCTGCCTTCTGCGCTCCTAGTACTGTGATTATCGCAACATCTCCCGTATCACGTTGCCTTCTGCTAGTGACGTTATCAACTCTTCCGTTGTGCACTACCCTTCTCTAGCAGCTCTTATCGTGACGTCATCGTTCCACTTTCTACCTTCGTTCACCTGCTCATCGTGTTTTCCTCATCTTAAACGCCTACCACGTTCGTGCTTGTGCTTCTCACCTCAAACGCTCATGGCTTGTACTATATCCACTCATTATTTTCCACCACTGACGCTTCCCTCAGATGTTCTGCTTCAAGACCTACATCATCTTTCTTCGTCTACTGCCCTTCCCACTCCCTCAGTTATGATGTCATCTTCCTTGGAATTCCATATTTCTCGTCATGGTTCAGTTCTCACATCCCACATTCCGGAGTCTTCCCTGCGAGGTAAGTCTTCGCTTGCCTCTTTAGCCCTTGGGGTTAAATATATTGCACTTCCAAATACTAAACTTACCGCCTATATTTCTGCTCTACATTTGCTTGTTTCACCAGATACAATTACACACATTGCACGGAGACCCCGCTCGGTGCTTGTTTATTTTTCTAGTCCTGCTGAAGTTGCGCAGGTCATGTCTTCTCCGATGTTGGTTGGCGCCCAGAGTTTGTACGCCGTTCCCTTAGCACACTGCCCGATGCTCGTCAGTATGTCTCCGGTTCCACCGGATATTTCAAATGATCTACTGAATGATTTTCTTTCCCAAAGTGGCTCTGGCCTCCCCGGTGGCGCAGTGGTCTAAGCGATGGCCTCTGATCATTCGTCCGAACGGGGTCCGGGTTCGAATCCCGGTGAGGCATGGATGTTGTGTTTGTCTTACGGCACTGGCTCTCTCCCTTCCCTGGAACCAGTGACCCTAAATTAGGGACGGGCGACTGCTTATAGCCCATTGAGTTGCTCACGGTGGTCGTTAAACCTTCAATCAAAAAAAAAGTGGCTTTGTTATAGGTCCAATTCGCACTTAGTCCGCTGCCTCTGACGATCAAGGGGATCGTCCATACTTAAGTTTCCGACGTCGGGTTCTCGTCGTTTTTCCTGATGAGAAGTCCCTCGCATCTTGTCCAACCACTTTCAAGATCGTCTGTGGTTGGCATACTCTTACCGTAAATGTTTTCACTGCTCTTCATTGCTTTGCTTGCAGGTCGCCGGATCACCATCGTGCCTCCTGCCCAGCCCGCGATATTACTTGTCTTCATACCTCGTTCAACTGTTCTCGAGGGCTCCGCCGTGCTGCTCTCGTCATCTACATCTCTGCCCAGTTGCGGCGGAACCGCCCGGGCCGTCCGGGCCCGGGCCCGGTCAATAATTTTAGCCAAAATTTTATTTGGTATATGTGCGATTTTTTGTTGCGATGTGCCTTAGAAAGTTACACTAGGTAAATGGTCAGGTGGTCCTAATCCTTAAAAAATCTCCTTAGGCATTGTTTTTCTTCTGTTTGTTCAGGAAAGCGGGAAAGGAGGGCTGCACCACGATTCGAAATTTCGGGCCCGGTCAACGAACTTCACTTTTCGCCGCCACTGTCTCTGCCGTTTAATCCTTCTGATTCCTCTGGTTTGTTCTAGTCTTTGGATCCTCATTCTCTGCTTGTTTCTGCTGTTCCCGTGTCGCCTAATCATCTTCTACCGTCTTCTCTTCTGAATGTTACCTCTTCTGGTACCACAACACCGCTGTGTTCACCTCCATCTAATTCCTCTTCCGTCAAGACATCCATCAAGCACCCAGTGTCTTCTTTTTCCTGTTGAGTTCTCTGTACCTTCACCTCTGGACGCTGCTTCTCCGCCTGCTGCCCAGCCTTCCGGAGTTGCTGCTGCATCTCTTCACAACTCTGTCTCGACAGTCATCTCTGCAAGTTCTCGGTTTTTCTCGCCTGATGTCGTGCCTCAAGACCTAGTGTTTTCCAGCTTCCAGTGTGTTCCACCATCTTCAATTGTGTTGTCTTCTATCGCTCCGCCCACTGTTGTTTCTCACTCACCTTCTACGACTGTTTCTGATTACTCCAGGACCTCACCTCTAGACCTGGTACTCAGTCTTCAGACGCTCCTGCTGCCTCTCTTCTCAGCTCTGTCTTGCCATTTATCTCTGCCAGTTCTTCGCTTATCTTGCTTGTTGCCGTTCCTCTTAACTTAGTATTTTCTAGCATACAGTGTGATCCTTCGTCTTCATCAGTGTCATCCTTTACTGCTCCATCGTCTGCTGTTTCTCCATCAACTTGATTCCTCGCCTGTGCTTCCTTTTGTGATGCCTTGTCTGCCCATGGTGATGCTCAGATATCTTCGTTCCCGCTTTTCTCTGCTGCTGCTTCCCAGTCTCGTCACCTTCCACGTCTCAAGCGGAGACGGCGTAGGCCTGTTCCTGCTGATCCTCCTTTAACCCAATACTTCAACTCTCCTGAAGCCTTTCTCCAAGCCTATACACGTTGGTATAAACGACGAACGTTTTCGGTTGGACGGCCTAGCGGTATTTCTCCCGAGTCACTAGCCCATGGTGTACGTCATCAGGTGCCTACGACATATTTATACACTGCTGGCCACCCAATATGCAACACCAAGAAGGACACGAGATAGCAAACCCAGATTTACTGGACACATAACAACAGATACAAAGATGAAACGATTGAGCTTACAGGCCCGTGTGACCTGCGGAACACGCAGACATCAATAGTTCGTGGGGCCCCCATATCTGGCAACAACGGCCGTTACACGCCGCGGCATCGAACGAAAGAGGCTTTGGATGTGGGCTTGGGGTATGTCGATCCAGGCTGCTTCCACATGTTGCCATAGTTCATCAAACGTAGCCGCGGGTGGTGCTTTCCGGGCCACTAGGTTGCCGATCAGCGACCAGACGTGTTCGATGGGCGACATATCGGGAGAACAGGCTGGCCACGGCAGCAGTGACACCTGGTGGACCGTGAAGAATCGTTGCACGATGCGTGCCACGTGCGGGCGCGCATTGTCCTGTTGAAACGTGGCCGCTGGCAGGTCCTGCAGGTAAGGGTGGACTACAGGCTCCAAAACGTCGGAGATGTAGCAGTGGCTGTTGAGTGTACCGGCGATGCGTACCAGAGGGGTGCGGGTGTCAAATCCAATTGCGCCCTAAACCATAACGCCAGGCGACGGACCGGTATGTCGATGTATAATGCATGCGTCACACAGTCTTTCGTCGAGGTGCTGCCACACGTGGATCCGACCATCGTGGTGTTGCAGGCAGAAGCGGGATTCGTCGGAGAAGACAATGTCGTGCCATTCCGTAGTCCAGGTGCAGCGTTCAACGGCCCACTGCCGCCGCACTCGCCGGTGGTGTAAGGTCAATGGTAATTGGAGCAATGGGCACCGTGCGACAATTCCCCGCTCCTGCAGACGACGTCGAACGGTACGTGCTGACACAGGTTGTTGCGCAACACACCCTAATTCCTGCGCTAACGTTCGCGATGTGGTGGTGCGTGCCGTCAATGCCCGCCGCACAACATGCCGGTCCTCTCGTTCGGTGATGTGCTGCGGCAATCGGCCACGTCGGTCCGTCCGTCCCTCCTGCACCCACCGAATCCATACTCTCCTCACTGTGGCTGGATATCATCCAACACGGGCGCCGATGTCTCGGTACGATAAACCCCTGTCGAGATAAGCCACTATTCGTCCTCTGTCGAACTCCGAAACGAGCTGGAATGACTGCCGTATTCTGCGTCGAGGCGTCAGGAAGCTTTCCGCGCACAGGTCCGGCAGCACAACACACTTCCACTACTTACACCCAGCCTTCTATGTACCCTTCTTATATTGCTTCTCGGTGGCGTGCCGGGCGCACATGATTTGCATATGTCCTGCAATGCTAATCGTTTGCATGTCCTCTTGCGGGCGACGCATTCTGCTAATTTCAGGCCAATCGGATGCTTTCTTCTTGGTGTTGCATTTTGGGTGGTCAGCAAAGTAGTGTATTTCTTGTTCTCCCTGTTCCTGTGTATTTTGTCATGTATTGCTCCTGTAGTATTGAGTCGTCTCAATAAAGCGATTTTGAAAGAAAAAACTTTAGTATGTTGTTCCGGAGGTATACTGAACCAAGTCTGCTTAATATCATCGGAATGGGGTCAAAGGTCAGGGCGCAGGAGCGAAATTTATTTCATAGCCATAACTTGACTAGAAATGCTTCTATTGCGACAAAACGTCAGTAAGTTGTTCCGGAGATATACTGAAACGGTTCTTTTTTTTTTTTTTGATTGGAAGTTTAACGACCACCATGAGCAACTCAATGGGCTATAAGCAGTCGCCCGTCCCTAATTTAGGGTCACTGGTTCCAGGAAAGGGAGAGAGAGCCAGTGCCGGAAGACAAACACAACATCCATGCCTGACGGGATTCGAACCCGGACCCCTTACGGACGAATGATCAGAGGCCAGCGCCTTAGACCACTGCGCCACCGGGGCGGCAGAAACGGTTCTGCTGAATGTCGTCGAAATGGGGTCAAGGTCAAGACACAGGAGCGAAATGTATTCCACAGCCATCATCATCATAATTTGAGTAATGATTTCTGGTATGTTGGAAAACGTATCATGATAAAGGCACTGCATGGTTTTACTAACTTGTTTGGTTTCAATTTGACCACTTGGCACTGGACTTTGATAAAGCATTATTTTTTGAACACCCTCTGTATAATTTCCCTTCTTCGAAGTGTATGCGATTAGCATTTTCAGAGTGCCTGATTTTTTATTTTATTTTAATTCAGAAATGCGCTGATATTAATAAAAAAATCGGTTCATCTTAAAATTTGCGCGCTGCAAAGATGAATAGAACGCATGATTACACTTCAATAGGTACTTTGTTGATACTTTAAAAAGAAAAAGCAAGCCTGAAGCAATGAGAAAGTTTCTTTTAATTTAAGAGAATACTCAATCACAGAACTCTTTTAAGCAGAAATTGGAAGGGTAAACAAATTAATGTGTAATCAAAATACGGAATCATTATGCGACAGTGATTAGTTTGAATAAAGCCCGACGTATTATTCTGGAAAGTGTAAGTTTCTTTCTAACAAAATGTCAAAGAGGTTGTTTTCTGAGAGGCTGACTGGAGACATCTACTAATGTTGAAACGTGAATTCATTACGTTTGCTATTGTGTAAATCTGAAAATTAAAATCAGGAATTCGTGCGACATGTTATTCTTCTTAGTGAAATTCTTTGAGTACATTAATTTCTGACGCTCTAATTGCACCTTTTATATCACGCTGTTAACAAAAAAGAAAATTTAAATTTCTTTTAAAATGCTATTTTTTCACATAAGAGGTCATGAATCAGTAATAAAAAATTGCGGGATCCAGGAAAGGAAGAGAACCAGAATTATAGAACAGATTACATCTACAATACACTGCCGGAAAGTGAAAAAAGAACACCAAGAAGGAATTGGCGGACGATCATGAAATTTACATATGTTAATGTGGTCGAGTTTACGTAGGTGTGATGTTAATTTCGGGACCAACCGGTGAGCGCTCGAAAATGCACGGCATAATATGCAAATTATCATCGGTGGTATTTAAGGAGTACGGCAAAGTGAATGTAATCAGTCGTCGGCGTACGGACACGTGCGAAGGCACTGAAGAAGCTGCAATGCCTGGACATGGAAGACATGTACGATTTCACGAGTTATCGGAATTTGAGCGAGGTCGTCTAGTCGGACTCCGCGAGGCCGGGTGGTCGTATCGTCGTATTGCGGAGCGAATTAGACGGAAAGTATCGGTGGTGGTACAATGGTGGCGTAAATGGTCCGAGGAACATTCCCACACGAGAAGACGTGGAACTGGGAATCACAGACGGACTGATGAGCGGACCGATCGACGCATAAGAAGAGCGGCGTTGTCAAGCAGAACATCCACTGCGACGCAAATCCGAGCTGCCGTTGCACCTGAGGTGACTGTGCGAATAATCCGCAACCGTCTACTGGATGCAGGACTACGTGCACGTGTGCCTCTGGCATGTGTACCTCTGACTCCAACCCACCGTCAGGAACGGCTGCAGTGGTGTCGCCAACGTCTGCACTGGAGAACGCAATGGCGATCTGTCGTGTTCAGCGATGAAAGCAGATTCTGTTTGGTAGCCTCCGATGGGCGTATTCGTGTTCGTAGACGCACAGGGAGCGTCTCCACCCTTCTTGCATCCGCCAGCGACACACAGGGCCTACACCTGGTCTCCTGGTGTGGGGAGCGATCAGCTATCACTCCCGTACACAACTAGTGATTGTACCGGGTACGTTAAACAGCACCTCCTACATCAACAACATCATTCAGCCCGTTGTTGTGCCATTTGTAAGGTCGGTCCATCGTGGTGTTTTCCAGCAAGATAACGCGCGCCCACACACGGCACGGGCAACGCAACATGCACTTCAGGGTAAGGGAAAACTTCCATGGCCTGCACGTTCACCGGATTTGTCCCCCATTGAGCACGTGTGGGATTTTATGGGACAACGACTTATCTGGTCTCCACGGCCAGCCACGACAATCCCCGATTTACGCGTCCAGGTTGAGTGTGCTTGGAACTTAATACCCCAAACTTACATCCAACATCTGTAAGACAGACTCCATGCCAGAATTGCACGGTGTGACGCAGTGCATTGCGGTTCAACCTCGTACTAACCATGTTACATGGAAATGTTATTTTTCAGTTTACCAGCAAATACAGCTGTAATTTGCCATAATGTTTTGATCACGTTATCCTCTGTGTTCCGTCATTATGCTGTATAAATTTCGTTGGTATCAGACGTCTCCTTCTTGGTGTTCTTTTTTCAAATTCCGCCAGTGTACTTGAGTCCAAGCGTAAAGAAGGGTTGATTTGAGAGATTTGTTATTCTACGAGTAACTGCAAGGACATATGGCGAAAGCCATTCATGTGCATTTCGTCTTTCTTACAGCAGCATCAATATTTACTGGAAACTTATAAGTTAATAAATCACTTTGCTGTGGATCAAATGACGCTTACTCTGACCCAAAATATTAATCCCAGAATTGGAATCCGCACTGATCGTTTACGTCAATATGATGATTCAAAAACATTTTGATGAAATGAGATTGACGAAAATGATATATTAGGCCTCAGAAAGAAATTATTACGAACTATGATGCTTATTACTGTCAAGAAATTTTTAGCACGTCTTTTGTAAAAAAAGACCGTGCTTATGTTATCGGTTTGTTCGTCCGTCTGTAGACACCACATCTCTGCAACTATTAGTCCGATTTGAAAAATTCTTTTTGCATTGGGAACCTTGAAATATGCGAATGATGATCCTTCATTTCGTTTCTTTTTTTTTTTTTTTTTTTTTACGATGTACAATTTTGCCTCTAGTAAATGCAGATGACGTCGAATTCAAAATACATATTATTCTATATATTTGCTTCTAAACATTCGATTGAAAAAAAAATATTTTATCCTTCAATTCCATTTATGTCGAAGAGTATTTTAGGTACAGTTACCTTTTCAAATTACACATAGATTTCCCACTAGGGGGCGTAATAGTGAATTACGTTTTCCCAGATATCTCTTCTTCTAAAACTCCGATTTAATTTTTTTTTTTTCTTCAGCGGATACAGCTCCTGATGAAAAACATTTTGCACATATTTTCTAATTTTTGGTAAAGACTTATTTGACCATCAGGGGGCGTAAGTGATAATTTTTTCTTCTTATGTATTTCCATTAAAATCTCAGCTTCTGAAATCTCGATTGAAAAATTCTTTCGTGAACCAATGCCACTCACGTCGATAAACCTTTTAGGAATATTTTCTTCTTAAAATACTGCATGGTTTTTCCGCCACTGGGCGTAGATGTATATCTTATTTTTATCAATATCTCTTCTTCTAATGGTCCGATTTGAATTTTTTTTTCTTTATTGGATAGAGTTTCCGGTGTGATATGTTTTTCAAATAATTTCAAAATTTTCAAGTAATTCATAGACTTTCCGCTATGGGGAGAAGTAAATCGCGTTTCCCGTGATGTCTCTGCTTCGAAAACTCCGGTTTGAAAAATTCTCTCTGCACCGGATACAGATCCTGATGGGAAATCCTTTGCATACAATTTCTAACTTCCGCTTCTGATGTATTTGCAGCAAAATCTGACCTTCTAAATTCTCGATTGAAAAAAATTCGTTTGTAGACCGATACTGCTCTCTTCGACAAACCTTTTAGGAATATCTTCTTCTTAAAATAATGCATGGTTCCTACGCCAGGGGACGAATGTGTACATCTCATTTTTGTCAATATCTCTACTTCTAGGAGTCCGATTTGAAAAATTCCTTCTTTGTTGGATAGTGTTTCTGCTGCGTAATATTTTTCATATAAATTCAAAATTTTCAAGTAAATCATAGACTTTCCGCTAGAGGGCGCAAAGGTAAATTGCGTTTTCTGCGTTACTTCTGCTTCTAAAAATCCGATTTGAAAATTTCTTTCTGTATCGTACACAGGCCCTGATGGAATAAGTTTTTCATATAATTTCTAATATTTGGTAAAGAATGGTTTGGCCACCAGTGGGCATAAGTGTCAATTTCTGCTTCTGATGTATTTGCAAAAAATCTGAGCTGCTGAAAACTCGACAAAATTTTTTTTTCTTGGACCGATACCGCTCACATCGAAAATCCTTTTGAGAATACTTTCTTCCTAAAATAATGTATGGTTTTCCCGCCGGGGGTATAGATGCATATCTTATATTTTTCCATATCTCTGCTTCAAAAAGCCCGATTTGAAAAATTCTTTTTTTGTTGGTGAGCGTTTCCGCAGCGAAATGTTTCACATATAAATGCAAATTTTTCTTAACGCACAAGTCTGCAACCATAGGGCGTAAGCTCACGATTCTTTATACAGCAATATCTGCGGGATTAAAAACCCGATTGGAAAACTTCTTTCTTCCGCAAGATACTATTAATTTCCATACAGGTTCCATTGACTTTGAATAGCTTTGATAAATTTAATTTGCGTCAGAACGGATTCAAAAGGCGTGCTCATTACACCCAAAAATTTGGTGTCACATTTGTTGTTAAACAGGATGATTCATAAAGAAGTATACAGTTTAAACGCACTATAAAACAAGAACAATGTAATATATTTTATGTTACTTGTAACAGAATTGTAGGGGAATGTTTCAAGTTTTTTTAGAGACAGTCACAGATGTTCTATGTGTGCACTCTTAGTCACACGACACACATCGAGCCTGTAATCCATTTCCGCCCAAACGCGAGGTAAGATATCTGAATCAAGTGCAGTGATAGTGGCTGTGATACGCTGTTTCAGCTCCGCTAGATCAACAGGAAAGGGAGGGGCGAATACCTTGTCATTTACGTACCTCCCACAGGAAAAAGTCACAAGGTGTTAAGTCAGGACTTCTGGGTGGCCATTGGGTCAGTGGTATGTTGTAGTCGGGGGCTCCTCCAACCCATCGGTGAGGAAGATGCTCATCGAGATAATCTCGCACGTCACCCTACGTCACTTCCCTCAGTAGCGGGACACAAACTTTATGAGTACATCTACCTAACGGTTCGCAGTTGTGGTCCGTGTCTTCAACTGTTACTGTTTTACAGCATCTGGTAACTGTATACTTCTTTATGAATCACCCTGTATAATGCATGCATATCCTATCAATGGTCGAGTGGTATAGGAGGCGGGCTTCTAAATTTTATACTACTGGGTCTGGGTTTAAATCCCGGGGCAAAACATAAATCCTGTGTTTGTAACTCTGATGTTGGTTCTCTCACTTTCCTGGAATCACTGACCGTTAATCAGGGATGGGTGTTTCGTTATAATCTTAGTTGGTCACACAGATCGTTAAACCACAAAACAAAAGTAATCGAAACGTATGCACATGCGCATTCAAAAATACACACGAGGTGAATTTATTGGCGAAGAATGTATTGGCCCGCCAGCCTGTTCTACCGGGTTGATTCTAAAACATGTTGCGACTGTAACTAGGGTTTAACCGAAACGCAGTTTGGAGCTCAATCACTGCAACTAGCTCACCATACCAGGGTTTAGCCGAAACGCAGTTCAATCACTGTAACTAGCTCACCATATATGTTCTGTTTCTCTTTGCCCTTTAATTAACATATCAAGTTTTCTTCAGTCTCGAAAAGACACCTACTTGAAACTTAACACTCTTTGTCAAATTATGTACTTCCCGTGCATATGCCATCGAGTGGTTTAAAAGAGTCACACAGAAACATCTTCTCTTTCGCATTACGTCATCCAAGAGCCATTTACTCGAAGGATAATGCCAGGTTACACACTGCTCACTACTCTCGGAAGTACCTTCTCAATGTTGCAACCCACACTCCCCCTGGCCAGCCAGTTCCGTAGTTCTTTCTGCCATCGAGCATGTCTGAGACATGCTGGGTCGTCAACCGCCGCCATCACGGTATAACGGTTATCTTGTGCAGCAACTGCAGGACTCTTGGAGCAGTCTGTTCAAAGACAATGTCATAGCTTTGTTTGGATTCATACCACACCGAATATCGGCGTTCATCGCAGACAGAAATGGCTTTACGAGGTACTAATTTGTAACAGTTATACTACAGCTCTGAAATAAAAGTCTTACTGCTGTCCCTTTTTTATCTCTTCCTCCGCATTGCGCGGGCTAAGTTTCATTCTGATGGGACGCTTGCATTGAGGTACGCCGATTTCTTTTTTCTAAGAGTGAATTTTTATGAACATTTGATCTGTTTTCATCCTATTGCAGGAGTACGTTTTTATCCTATTTTTCGAGTATGTCCTTAACAATTTTAACCAAGAAATGATGATACCGAATTGTTATTTGTCACAGAAAGCTGTGTCACGATCAGGGCAATGCCATGTCAAAGTTTCGGTCTTGGTAACTTCACCATGTTCTAAGATAAATTTGTCCTCTGCAGGTGAGTTTTACTTATAGCTCTGTTGACAGCTCCAGATGAGATAAGACAGATCGTTATCATCGTAATCCCGTCGGGAAAAATGATAGAGACGTGGGAAGTGAAAGCGCTATACCAGTTTTGCCGAATAGGGGGAAAATATAATTTTATTTTTCCTTCTTCCATTTAGTGCTTAGCTTCTGTCAAGGTGATACTACTTTCTATTTCTATTTCCTATCGTATCCATCACAAACTGTGATTTTTTCACTGTGTCCGGTACAACGGGAACTTCCCGTAATGATGGCTTTAAAGGCATGTTGTAAATGGTGATATTATTGCGGTTTAAAGCAGACATTACTTCCATTGAACTGTGACAGTCGTTGGTGTTATAGTAAAACCACTGTTAAGTCAGCCTTTAACCCTTTAATGACCATAACGACCAAAACGCTCTTACATCCAAACTACCATGAACGCCCGTCGAGAGTGACGATTTCTTACCCCCACCTGTTCTTTGAATTTACACGGCCTTCACGGGATTACCAGAACTCACCCTCAGTCACCATTACATTACAGCTATAGAAACGGGTCACGGATCAAGAGGTCACCGGGTCACTTGGTCGACAATTTCTTGCGGGGTCAAACGCGTCGGATCAAGGCGTTCCTGACCCAATTTCGACCCGGTTTTATTCCCCGTTTATTTGTGAATAGCAAAAAAGTATTTCGAAGGACCCTTCAGAGGTCTTAGAAATAATAATTCCGAACTGCAGAGTATGATCCAGGAACTTGCTGACAAAGGTAAAGAAATGCGGATTAAAAACGAACGTTCAGAAGACAAAACTGATGAACGATGCTTTTACAAGGAATGAAGATTTATCAGTTGATGGGGAAAAGCTGAAGATAACAAATTCCTACATTTACTTTGGGCAGCAGATATCTAGCGAGGGTCACATTGATAAAGAAATGAATTGACGTAAAAAATAACTTGGTTGGAGAGCTTTTAGAAGAAACAGCACAATTTTTAAGAGCAATGTACGATTACGTCTTAAAAGAAAAGTGCTTAATCAGTGCATCATTCCAGTGCTTACGTACGAAGCAGAGACGTGAACCTTAACTAATAAAGACGTAGAAAGGCTTCAGACAGCTGAAAGAAGTATGAAAAGATGTGTGCTTGGTGTGACCAGGAAAGATAAGAAGATGAACTTGTGGTTAAGGAAAATGACAAAAGTGGAAGACATCATGATCAGAGTAAAATCCCTGAAATGACATTGGGATGGACATATTGCTTGGAGAATGGACCACTGATGAACAACCGAAGTCTAGACTAGATTCCAAGGGACACGAGAAAACCTAGAAGAAGACCACGGAAGAGATGGGTGGATGGAGGAGACTGGCCCAAGACAAACAGCTGTGGAAGAAACTTGGGGAGACCTTCATCCATCAGTGGATTGATAATGATTGGCAAAGATAATGATGATATATTCGAGTTTATAGCTCAAAGCAGATTTGACAGGTTCGGGTCCAATTATGTGATGACCGGGTCCGGGTCGGGTCCGCGGTCCAAAATTTTTGACCCGTTTCCAACTCCGTACCATTGTTGTCCCTGAACAAATAAGTAAACCCGGCGTTGGCATTTCCCGGGAAAATATTTTTTTACTCTCATGACATCACATGCCGTCTCCGTAGAATAATCCAATCATCGCCCGCGGGAAACATCTGAAGCTCAATGCACATCAAATTAGGAAGATTCTTATGGTGACCAACGCTGCTCTTTTTTTTGTCAAATTGTAAAGGAGATTTCAGAGATTCTGAATAGAGCAATAGACAGTTTCGGGCGTTATGTTATTCTGAGCGACCCAACATTTCAGGGACCTGGTCGTCAAAGGGTTAATATAAGGGTGAGTCGAAAGTTTTTCAATATTTTTGATCACTTTATGTTTTCATATGTACCTTTACTACGAAAGCTGACTAGCATTCGAAGTATAGGCCATCGTGGAATAATCCAATCATCGCCTCCGGGAAACGTCTGAAGCTCAATGCACATCAAGATAGGAAGATTCTTATGGTGACCAAAGCTGCTCCGTTTTTTGTCAAATTGTAAAGGAGATTTGAGAGATTCTGAATGGAGCAATAGACAGTTTCGGGCGTTATGTTATTCTTAGCGTCCCAACATTTCAGGGACCTGGTCGTCAAAGGGTTAATATAAGGGTGAGTCGAAAGTTTTTCAATATTTTGGATCACTTTATGTTTTCATATGTACCTTTATTACGAAAGCTGACTAGCATTCGAAGTATAGTCCATCGTGGAATAATCCAATCATCGCCCCCGGGAAACGTCTGAAGCTCAATGCACATCAAGATAGGAAGATTCTTATGGTGACCAAAGCTGCTCCGTTTTTTGTCAAATTGTAAAGGAGATTTGAGAGATTCTGAATGGAGCAATAGACAGTTTAGGGCGTTATGTTATTCTTAGCGACCCAACATTTCAGGGACCTGGTCGTCAAAATGTTAATATAAGGGTGAGTCGAAAGTTTTTCAATATTTTGGATCACTTTATGTTTTCATATGTACCTTTACTACGAAAGCTGACTAGCATTCGAAGTATAGTCCATCGTGGAATAATCCAATCATCGCCCCCGGGAAACGTCTGAAGTTCAATGCACATCAAGATAGGAAGATTCTTATGGTGACCAAAGCTGCTCCTTTTTTGTCAAATTGTAAAGGAGATTTGAGAGATTCTGAATGGAGCAATAGACAGTTTCGGGCGTTATGTTATTCTTAGCGACCCAGCATTTCAGGGACCTGGTCGTCAAAGGGTTAATATAAGGGTGAGTCGAAAGTTTTTCAATATTTTGGATCACTTTATGTTTTCATATGTACCTTTACTACGAAAGCTGACTAGCATTCGAAGTATAAGCCATCGTGGAATAATCCACTCATCGCCTCCGGGAAACGTCTGAAGCTCAATGCACATCAAGATAGGAAGATTCTTATGGTGACCAAAGCTGCTCCGTTTTTTGTCAAATTGTAAAGGAGATTTGAGAGATTCTGAATGGAGCAACAGACAGTTTCGGGCGTTATGTTATTCTTAGCGACCCAACATTTCAGGGACCTGGTCGTCAAAGGGTTATTATAAGGGTGAGTGGAAAGTTTTTCAATATTTTGGATCACTTTATGTCTTCATATTTACCTTTACTACGAAAGCTGACTAGCATTCGAAGTATAAGCCATCGTGGAATAATCCAATCATCGCCCCCGGGAAACGTCTGAAGCTCAATGCACATCAAGATAGGAAGATTCTTATGGTGACCAAAGCTGCTCCGTTTTTTGTCAAATTGTAAAGGAGATTTGAGAGATTCTGAATGGAGCAATAGACAGTTTCGGGCGTTATGTTATTCTTAGTGACCCAACATTTCAGGGACCTGGTCGTCAAAGGGTTAATATAAGGGTGAGTCGAAAGTTTTTCAATATTTTGGATCACTTTAGGTCTTCATATGTACCTTTACTACGAAAGCTGACTAGCATTCGAAGTATAAGCCATCGTGGAATAATCCAATCATCGCCCCCGGGAAACGTCTGAAGCTCAATGCACATCAAGATAGGAAGATTCTTATGGTGACCAAAGCTGCTCCTTTTTTTGTCAAATTGTAAAGGAGATTTGAGAGATTCTGAATGGAGCAATAGACAGTTTCGGGCGTTATGTTATTCTTAGCGACCCAACATTTCAGGGACCTGGTCGTCAAAGGGTTAATATAAGGGTGAGTCGAAAGTTTTTCAATATTTTGGATCACTTTATGTCTTCATATGTACCTTTACTACGAAAGCTGACTAGCATTCGAAGTATAAGCCATCGTGGAATAATCCAATCATCGCCCCCGGGAAACGTCTGAAGCTCAATGCACATCAAGATAGGAAGATTCTTATGGTGACCAAAGGTGCTCCTTTTTTTGTCAAATTGTAAAGGAGATTTGAGATTCTGAATGGAGCAGTAGACAGTTTCGGGCGTTATGGTATTCTGAGCGACCCTACATTTCAGGGACCTGGTCGTCAAAGGTTTCAATATTTTGGATCACTTTATGTCTTCATATGTACTTTTAGTACGAAAGCTGACTAGCATTCGTAGTATAGGCCATCGTGTTTCACCGTATTTCGCCATCTGTCTGCCAGTTCTTCGATTCCGCGGCGGTAGCAGTTCTTGTCCTTCGAAGGGAAGAACTCCTCCCCCCCCCAGCTGCCAAGTCCTCCTGGTTGTTGAAGTGCCACCCGCGAAGGAAGTGGACCATGAACCGGAACAAGTAATAATCCGACGTGGCAAGGTCTGGACTATATCCTGAGTGTGGCATCAGTTCGATGCCCTCAAGTTCCTGGAGTTCCGTCCGGGTCGTTCGCGTGGTATGAGGCCAAGCATTGTCCTGCTGTAGGAGATCGCGCTTTCTGTTCACCAGTGCCGTATACTTCTCCTCCAAAACGGCATACATTCTCTCCAGCTGCTCAGAGTAGAGGTTAGCGTTGATGGTCCAATCATCTGTAACAAATTCGTAATGGATTATTCCCTCAAAATTCCACCAGACGGCCCACCTGACCTTGGCTGATCGCCGAGGTTTCTGTCACCTGAGCAAAATTTCATGAATATCATGTTGCGGTGCTGTGGTTCACGGAGCCTTCCCCTTTCGTATGACAAATGTTTCGTGTTGCTTGAGCAGCGTTATGGCGGAGTTCAAACTCGTAAAGCAAAAGTTCCCTAATTAGCCGGTTGTGGCTGTTCATCTTTTAAGCGTCCCAACCACAGGCAGAGCGACGACGTGTTATGCTATTCACAGCAACGACTACCCCCTTATATCTTTTTCGGGAGACTGCACTACGCGTCTTGAACTACACTGTCTACCAACAAGTAATTAAACACCCCTGCAATCGACGATATCTGCGGTACTGATACACGTCACGACCTCCGCCGTTAAATATCGTGTGGGAAACAACAACGCAACCAGTCGCATGCAAGATGCCACGCAGTTCGGAGCTCTCTGATTTCGAGAAAGGTGTAATCGTCGGGTATCACAGAAATGGCCGATCCATACGTGACATATCCAGCGAGTTGAAGTACCCAAAATCGATAGTGGCCTACGTGATTGGCAAGTGGAAGATGAGAGGTGACTGTCGAAATGAGCCCCGACCCGCCAGACCCACAAAACTGGGAGTTAGAGACCGACGGGTGCTGGCCAGAGAAATTCGGAAGAACCGCACCAAATAGATGGGCCACATCCGCGAGGAGTTTCAACAGGCATCCGGGAGTGTTCTTTCGATGAATACCATCCCTAAGGAAGGCCATCTGTTTGATTATCACGGACGTGCTGCCGTCCTCAAGCCTTTGATCAACAAGTCCAGTAGCGCTGCTCGGCTGAAGTGGTGCAAAGAACGTCGACAGTGGACCGTTGAACAGTGGAAACAGGTTCTCTTGAGCAACGAATCAAGGTTCACCCTGTACCGTTCGGATGGCAGGGTCTGGGTTTGGCGTCTGCCTGGAGAACGCTTCCTGCCGGAATGTATTGTGTCAACTGTGAAGTTCGGCGGCGGTGGGATTATGCTATGGGGGTATTTCTCCTGATATGGCACGGGACTCTTGGTCGCAATTCCTGGTAGACTCAACGCCGAGACCTACTGCACCCTTTTGGATGACCATGTGCTTCTACGTTGCGGCAGTTTTACGGGGTGGACCCATGTTACTTTCAGGATGACAATACCACCTGTCATGTTGCGAGGTCCACCATGGCTTGGTATGGTGACAATGGGGTTAATCGAATGGACTTGCCTGCGAACCCGGACCTTAACCCTATCGAGCACCTCTGGGACGAGTTGGAGCGTCGACTTAAGGGGTGCCCCCACGGTCCGAAATCGGTGAAGGAACTGACCTGTCTTCTCCCAGCCGAGTGGAATAAAATACCGCTAGCCGTGGTACAACGCTTGGTTGAAAATATGTCCCGGAGGTCGCAGCTGTGATGGCCGCTCGTGGCGGCTCCACCAACTATTGAAGGTGAATGAACTTCGTTTTCCTTTGCTATCACAGGTGTCCAATTACTTGTTGGTAGATAGTGTAGTTAAAATATGAGAAATACCCACCGCAGCACATGCGTTTATGCAAATATTGCAAAATTTTCGACTCACCCTTATACTTGAACCACTTGAACAGAATAAAGTCCCGGACTTCGGCGACGGACGTAGCGGAGGACTGGCGTGTAACGGCGAATAGCACAGCAACCCACAATTGTTCAATGGGATTCAAGTCGAGGGTATCGGTCTGCCAGGTGAGCAGATAAAATACTTGAACATAATCCTCGAGCCATTATTACACAATACGTGCTTTACGAATCGGGGTTTTGTCTTTCTGAAGGAGACCACTGCAGTCTAGATACATGGTCTTCGTGAAGCATAACGCCTGATTTAAAGCAATATCTAGATATGATCTGGCGGTGAATAGTTGTTCAGCAGGAATGATAAGGCGCAAGAATACCACTGCGAAATACGCGCTAATGCCACCTAGCGTCAGAGTGGTGCATTATGAAACATTAAACAGCATATGCAAAATTCCCAAGGAGAAAACGGTATCTAATGTCTTAAGAAATTTTAAAATCCGACTTTTAAAAGATGATGTGCTGAACAAATAAAATGTACATTTATTACCCCTAGTGGCTAAATTATGTATTATTTTGTGTAGATATTATGCATAAAATGTGCTGTTGGTGAGCGATATCTGCAAGAAAAGAATTTTTTCAAACGGGGTTTAAACGAAAAACAGGAAAAAAAAGTCTACAAATTTGTTGTAAAAAGAAATACGCACTTACGCTAATGGCAATAATTATTCGTTAAAAAAATTATAAAATGTATGCAAAATATTTATCACGATGATCCCTGTGTCCAACACAAAAATAAGTTTTCAAATCAGACTTAAAGGAAAGGCATCTAGAAAAATATGATATATGTTTATATCCTTTAGGGTAAAAACTGGACACAGCGGCATTTGACCCAAAAAGTAATTTTTCTGTGAAGCTTCAAGAAGCCAAAATACTGCAGAAAGTGTGTCAGAAACGGAAACATACACTTATGCCATCTTGTGGGCAATGTGTTTTATGAAAAACTAGAAATTATTATATGCTAGCCTACGACGTCCTATATCCTGTCTCCTAGGACGGCTGCTTTTAAGCTTTAAATAAATATTCATATAATATGTTCCCCGACCTAGGATGGGGTGAAATTTTTATTTGAAGCAGATTGAAAACAAATCAGATAGACGCCGGATTTCTGTAAGGAAATATAGTAAACACTCATTCATATAAGAGCTGAAACTGTTTAGATACGATTTTTTTCACTTTGATATCTCAAAATATCAGTTATTATTGTAGGTTAGAGCGTTTGCAATGGATCCGGGTATTTATATTTATAACAGAAAGCCCGTAGCAAAATATTTCGCAAAATATATGATATTGTGGCGTATTTGAAATATTTTGCAAGATGTATAAGGTAATCGACACTAAATTCGGCAAAATTATAAAATAGAAAAAGTTAAAAATAATTAAAGCGTACAAATTAATATTCGAATTGTGCTAAATTAAACTATACAAACTCAACTTGCCGTGATATTAAGAATTCAATTTGAGTTTTGTAGATCGGATAAATACGACGTAGAACTCGAGTCATTGATTATCCAATGTTTCTAAATTAGCACGCGATCACCTTGACATTTCAAAGTGATCGAGTGCTGTATAATAAATAGCACGCAATCGCCGTGACATCTCCAGAGCACACAGAAATTGATCGATACGTTGAGTAGTTAAGAAATCGTTTACGACTCGCAGAACATTTAAAATGTGAGCATGTGGTGGTCCTCGTGTAGATATGTTAGATATATAGATTGTGTAGATATTTGAAACTCAATCGTGTAGATATGAGCTGTCGATTTTCTCAAAACACTGAACTGTCTGATCTTCCATGAGTGATTTCAGCTTCAACTTGTAAGTAAGCACTTTGCGAAATATTTTGCAAAATGCACCATAAAGTGGTTTATTTGGCTGCGTTTCCTCTCAGCATCAAGAGATGGCACCACAATGCAGACGTTGCTATGACGTCAAGCGCTCCAGACACAGAGGGAGAATGACAGAGAGATCTGGCTGTTTATATGTATAATTCTAAACTTTTTTTCACAACAAACTCAGTTCGACGGAAAATGGGAACAAAATTAAAACCGGACTTTTAGAAGCAGAAATGTCGAGGAATATGTAATGTACATTTATGTTTCGTGGCGGGAAAACTGCGCATTAGGTGAAGAAAAACATTAAACTGTGCGCAAAATGTTCTTTGAAAAAGGTATCGAAGAAAAGAGAAAGTTGTCTCAATCGGATATTTAGAAGCAATCATAAATGGAATAAAATAAATTTTGAATTCGATAGCATCTACATTTGCGCCTTCTAGCGGGAAAGTTACGCATCGAAAAAAACCCAAAAGACAAGGATCGCCGTTCTCACAGTTCAGACTTTCCAATGCAAAAGAAATTTTGAAGTCTATTTAACAGGTGTAAAAATATGATATGATGTCCACAGGAAGACGGATATGATGGCAACATAAGCACGTTTTTATTTTGTTTGGTTTTGTTGTAAAACAATTCTAAAAAATCCTGAAACGTTAATGTTCGTCTTATTAGCATGAGTAATGCTAATAAAGTAGAATAGTTGGTGTAAATATGTGTGTACAAACAGCCTGAAACCAGCACAGACGTCTGATGTATGGTAGAGTTTGTAATAAAATTTGATGCAGATTCTCTGCTCAACTCGCTTAGTCATCGTCGCACACGAAGAATGTGACGAGTACGCGGTTTACAACGCCAAAACTTCACTGCCAGGCAGCATATGTGTTAGCCGACAGCGTGGCAAAAATTCACGCATGCGCACTAAATTCCATACTAAAGTCTTACTAAAGTCCATAATTCACGCATGCGCACTAAAGTCTATACTCCAAATCACCCTAAGAGTTGTTAAAGGCAGGGAAGCTAGATCACGCTTCTCCGCAGAACGCAAGAACGGTATCAATCCGTGTCACGCTGCACTGTCGTTGTGTTCTTTTTGTCAAGCAATTACTCACACACAGATCTTTTCCCTTCCCTTCACATCCATAATTACTCTCAGCATCGAAGTTAATCTTAACACTACAAGGAACTGAAATAGCCATGTACACGGATCCATTTCAAGAGAAGCAGTTGGAAGAGAACAGAATAGCGATATAGCGGGGTTCGAACTACAAAGAAGTTCTTTCCACTACTACTGCTTAAGTAGCGCTCCCCCTTTTTTTCGTGTTATACCGACTGTCAGTTTGTCTTTGTTTTGCGAATGTTAGAAGAAGTCTTCCAGCCTTGCCCCTTCTCCAAGTTACGGACATTTTCCAGCTTGTCAGTCATCTTCCGGAAACTCGAGGCTCTTGATAGAATAACTCTCACATCAAATTTATTTTTAAAATCGCTCTTCCATTTTGAAAATTTGTTTTAGAAAGCAGTTTTACTTTATAAACTGCTGAAGAAACAAATATGGATTCTGAGCAATAACGCTGATGCTTTTTGATCTAAACGCTTGGAACTGTTTTTCGTATTGGATATAGTTGTTCCGTACCTTCCATAGCGGTATGTTTTTCTTCCTAAACTGAAGTACAGTTTAGGAAGAAAAACATACCGTCGGACACTTTTCGATCAGACCTCGTATGTGTTAAATACCAGATTATAGTCTGGTATTTAACTCATATGTGTTAAATACCTGGACTAATTCTAAGCATGGATGATCCAAAAAATAATAAAAAAACATAAATTCTGTTTTTGTAATATATCCTCTCACAATACTGCCCCAAGATTTCTCTGTGCTTATCATTAAGAAAAACAGGTATATTTTTATGCTTGCAATAAGTATTGCTTTTACACTTTCACTCTGACTTTCTCAACTTTTTGCAATTCAACAAATCTGTTTTGTTTTTTGATGCATAGAGATAGCCGGAACCTGGATAATAATACACTTGTGTATATGGGTCCATAATAAATTGTATACCAGCAGTGACACGCGATGCTCAGGGAGAAATTAAACTTGCTTGTAAACTCAGTCGAACCTTTAAAGTTAGACTGCGTCAGTTACCTGTTTGACTGATAGTTGGCTTCCCTGTTGCACACGAACCCTCAGTAGGAAGTCAGATATGCGACCAGAGTCCCAACAAAACGAAAGTGGTATGTAAGGACGCTTTTAATATGCAAATATAGGGTCACGACAAGGGTTTATCTGAATTTTGCAAAGATCTGGACATTTGGTTTCGCTTCATAGCTATTGCTTTCATGGTCAAGCATCAGTATGTGCGAACCAACAGCAAACCCAAAGGCTTTTTTAATTTATCTTCCAAAAGTGAAAGAATGCTGTCCGTGTGCGATTAACACACACACACACACACACACACACACACACACACATCACAATTTTTTTAAATGTTTCATTTTGTTGTCACGTTTTACACGAAAAACGTCTCATCCAAATCACAGTCTGTTCACTCATGTTGCACCAGAAGCCGTACACGCGCTTCTAGTCAGTGTCTGACAGTGCATGCAGTATCTGCAGTTTGTATCATTTCAAGCCCAATCATTTACGCAAGATACGTCACGCACTAGTTTTGAGCTCCTGAAGTTCCATGCTCACTCGCCTAGTCGATTGACTTGGACTTCTTAAGTATATATATCCCGCACACGTTCCACTGTAGCTTCTGAAATAGCAGGCCAACCTTGACATTGTCTCTACCAACACAATGTCATTTGTTTTATGTAAATTGTTGCATTCATTCCTAAGTTAAGAGCTTTTTTCAATCGGCAGCTAATTTTGGTTTGGCTCGGCACAACGGTCGCCGATGGATGCTGGTCAATTGATAAGTGGACAGATCTTCCCATTATGTTCCTCAGTTCAACTCGGTTGGACTGAAGGCCAAGGATGTACTGCTAAACATCCAAACGTTTGTTGAGCTACATCGCGGAATATCCGGCTGAAGTACTGCTTCGAAACAATAAGAGCATATACACTAAAGTGCCAGAAAAACTGGTACAGACGAGCTTATGCAAAATACATAGCAACGTCACCTATGCGCGTACTCGGTTGCGTCTGCCAGTGCGTATATAAAGCGATATACATCCTTGCCAGCTGTCAGAGCTGTTTTCGGCATGAGAATGACAAGTAATAATGATTTAAGCGATTTTCAACGCGGTGTCATAGTTGGCGCTCGTGAGATGGGCAATAGTATTTCGGAGGTAGAAACGAAGTTCGGATTTTCACGGACGACCATTGCAAGGATGTACCGTGACTACAAGAATTCCAGCAAATCCTCCAACCTACGATACCAGTGTGGCCGTAAAAAGACATTGGGTGAACGTGACCATCGTCGGCTGTCAAGAATCGTTTCACGAGATAGGCGTGCAACACTCTCGCAGGTATCATCCGAATTCAATGCTGGAGCCTCAACAAGCATCAGCGACCGGACTCCGCAACGTACCCTGCACGATATGGGCTTTAGAAGCCGACGCACAACTCGAGTCCCCTTGATGGGTGCACGACACACAGCTATGCGCCTTGCTTGGGCACGGCAACACCGCCACTGGACACTTGATGACTGGAAACAAGTATCCTGGTCTGACGAATCACGTTTCCAACTGTATCAGGCAGATGGAAGGATTCGTGTGTGGCGCAAACCCCATAAAGCCATGGATCCCGCCTGTCAACAGGGAACTGTACCGGCTGGGGGTGGGTCCGTAATGGTATGGGGGTGTTTAGCTGGACTTCACTGGGACCCCTGGTTCCCGTGAAGCCCAGCTAAACGCACAAACGTCTGTGACCGGTAAACGTTATGTGCACATCATTTCTGACGAGGTACACCCGTTCATCTCCTGCATTCATGCTAATGGGTTGGGCCTCCACACAAGTGTCGGAACGCCACATTATGGTTAAAGGAGCATTCATCTGAGTTTGGGTGTTGCCATTCCCACCCAAGTCCCCAGATCTGAACGTACTACAACACATTTTGGAATGCCATGCAACGCGCTATCGAACGCAGGAATGCGAGACCTCGGAATACACCCGAATTGTGGAACGCTCTGCAGGAAGTATGGTGTACATTGCCTACAACATATTTCCAGAAGCTAGTAGAGTCCATGCCCCGTCGTATTTCTGTAGTCCTGCGCTCCCGTAGAGGACCTACCAAGTATTAGACTGGTGCACTAGTTTTTCTGGCATTTCAGTGAATAAGGTACATGATCTGCCATAATATTTTAAAAGTGCACTTGCTGCACACGCTCCGAAGTATCCAATGAAGCTTCCAGTGTAGTATCATTGACTTTCCCGCTGGCTCTAGCTCCCAGCCCATTATTATGCCCAGGTTTTTGCCATACCAATAGCGATGTCATCCGCTGGAAATAGGACTCCACCAACTAACAACGTACCTACACTTTTTTTTTGTGAAAATTGCAACAACGTGAAGGGCTCCCGGTATTAGCTTGAAACTTACAGGATATGTACAACAGGTTGAGATATGCAAATGATTAAAATGTCAGGGAAAATGCTCATGCGGTTTCGGAATGGCGCTCTCTCAACTGTCCGGTCTTGGGCTGGGATTAAAGAGCTGGCTCGAACGAGATGTAGCAATCAGTGAAGAGCCGACATTGAGTCGAAAGGGTGTTTTTTGTGCCTCATTATGCCCTGTCTCAGAAGGAGGTCGCATTATGAGCACTTGACGGACTTTCAGTGAGGAAGGATTGTTGGAAAAAGAAGGTAGACCTTCCTACGTCGTACGAGACGAGATACCAGTACAGTGAGGCCAACGTGACGTCAGTGGACACAAGAGGCTGAGACGCCCAGAAATCCGGAAAATTGACCTCAAAATGGCACTGTTGCACAGCATGACATACACCTCTGCCGTACAGTAGTGCCCGACCGCACAACAACATCCACGGTGTTAACGCAGCAGTGAAGCACTGGCACAGGTCAGGCTTTGCCCACCAGCAGAGTGCGACGTCGTCTGCTTAACATAGAAATGGCCGCTAGCAGCCCATTGGTGTGCATTCCTTTAACCCTCAACCACAGACGCCTCAGGCTGCAATAGAGCCTCGAACACAGATGGTAGTGCGCTGATTGGCCACAGGTCGTGTTTTCTGACAAGTCACAATTCAACTTGATGCACCATGATGGACGCATGCGTGTTAGAAGGTGTCATGAGGAACGGCACCTTGTAGCTTCAAAATGGCCCAACACCATGCTCCATGGTTTGGAGCTCCATTGGTTCAATTCGCTATCTTGCCCGGTACGAATTGATAGAATCCTCAATAGGAAGCGATACTCTTGGGATGTTTTAGAGGTAGAGGGGATACTCATCCTTCAGAGTTGTCCTTGGCGCTATATTCGAGCAGAATAATGCTCGGCCACATGTGGCCCCCGGAATGTCCAAGACCTCTTCCATGCACCGCAGATACCGCTTCTTCCCTGGTCTGCACGTTCGCCGAATATGTCCCCGATCAAACATGTCTGGGACATGGCAGCTAAGCGAGTGGCCCGTCAAGCGTCTCCGTCAGTCACCACAAATGAACTGTGGTCTTGCATAGAAGCAGCCTGCCAGGCTAATCCCCAAGGCGGTGTCAAAAACCTCTTCCATTCAATGCCACGCTGTGTAAAAGATGTTATTAATGCTCGAGTTGGCTTCACACCGTACTTAGTTTTGAAGCGAAAGAGCCTTGTAAAGCTCCACTAATGTAATCAATTATCTTCATATTTAATGGGTTGGACTTTAACCGAGTAGATCTGAGGTTAGAGTCCAAAACGGGACTCCTTTAACGTGAGGAATCTGTGATGCAAATTTTATTTAAATAGCACGAATTTTTCTTGGTGTTGCAATTTTCATAAACAGTAGTGTATTTATTCAGCGGGTCCACTGTCGACATTCCTGTTACAAATCAAGGATGTCCCCGGGACTGCAGCTTTGTACCAAATCCTTTAGAGTCAGTCGCATTTTGCTCAGGAAAACTCTTCTAACGTTCTAATACTGTGACCCGAAGTTTTAACAGCAACTGTCATTTGCATCTTGGAGTACGCGAAAGCTTGGACTGGTTTCTTATCCTGAACACCCCATTCGGTCACATGATATGTTTTGCCTGCAAGTCCTTGAAGGTAAACAGGACGGAGAGTCAGATTATTTCCCTACTGGGTTTCAACAAGCATTTCAATTTTAAAGAAATAATAGGTCTCATTGGCGCACTCAGTGGGGGTGGCTCCGGATCCGTTTCATCTCTCCCCTGGTACTCCATTCTTTGTTATTGGTTCTCTATTTTTAAATATACTTGTATAGAGTTTTAAATGCATATAACTGGAAACGCGCTTTGATATGGCGGATATATATGCTTATCGCTTCCCAATGTTTCGGGAGACTTTTTCCCCGTGGTACTTTTATTTGCATCATCAACATTTCGAGCCACTCACAAAAGAAATCCTGAGTGCGACACTGGTTGGTCTGGTTATTATAATACACTGGGTCTCTGAGTGTGTACCTACAACAATATAAAAAAAACCCCAGCAGTATCTTGCTTAAAGCCGATTACGTCCTACCTTAATAGCAGCT
This sequence comes from Macrothele yani, assembly GCA_039090855.1. Taxonomy (NCBI): domain Eukaryota; kingdom Metazoa; phylum Arthropoda; class Arachnida; order Araneae; family Macrothelidae; genus Macrothele; species Macrothele yani. The sequence continues at coordinate 84,402,698 of CM077003.1, read as the reverse complement.
AGAAATCTGAAATTTAAACTGTTTGTACCCCAAAAAAAAAATTCCCCCTTTTGACTGCAAAAGGAGAAAAAAAAAAAGATAGAATTGAACTATTTTCATTTACACAAATTAATTCGTAATGGCTGATTGAAAATGCTGTATTTTTGCACCTTGGCTGTTTTGTTGCTGATAACAGAAGAAAAAATGTTCCCTCCAACAAAAGGAATTAACATTTCGGAAAAATAAACGTCTTTGCAAAATCTGTCTTCCCATAACTAAATGTTTTGTTTCCCTCACAGAAAAAAATAAAAATAGAAAGGTCCTTACAGCATAAATATATCTTTTTCCTTTAGGAGATAGTTGACTAGATCTATGATAATACTTTTCAAAGATATTCCTTTATGTGATACAGATATGTGTTCGTGACAGAGTAATTGATAAATAAGGCTCAAATCATGATACGATAAAAGTACTCTTTCTGATACGATAGATATGAACAAGTAAAACAGACCGTGGTTTCCTTTTGCATAAACCTAAGAATTACATTACTAAATTGATCTTAGTAAAAGGAAATACACTGCTTTCAAAACTACGTTCACTAAAAAATTTCCCGATTGTAAAATGTAATATTCTAAAATACAAAATTTATGTAATTGTCTTCAACGTTTACACATACCTTGCAAGGTTATTCCCTGGATTTTCGAACCGTGTGTAATGCTTTTTTTTCATAATATTTGTATCACGAAGAAACAAGTATAACCCTATACATTTATTCTTACGAAAGGAATTCTTCAGCAGATCGTAAGTATTTACACTCATGGTTACCTGATTCAATTACTTGATGAGCGAGAGATTACGGTGCTGGGAACTTCTGCCTTGCACCGAAATCCAAATGAAATACACTGGTGTTCACAAATTAAGGACGAAGAGGAGAAATTAGCATAACAGCGGAACGAGCAGGTAGAACGGACCGAAAGACCACTCAGGAGATAGACTAGGGTCCGGTATGGCAGGGCATGCGCATATATGCAGCATAACGTGGGGGGGTCGGAAAAGGGTATAAAGCACACTGGCGGTGCACGCTCAGCAATTCGGTGTAAGCTATTGCACGGTGTACATCGGTTTGAACGACGTCGAGTTGCTGCCACCGTGTGATATGGCCAACAGGCAATCCAGTAGACGACATCTGGATGACTTTACCCGAGGTCGCGTCATTGGGTAGTTGGAAAAAGGTCGAAGTGTGACTAGTGTGGCCGAGGAGTTCGGGATCGCTCACAGCATCGTTTCACGAGCTTGGAGAGCATTTCAAACGACAGGAACAGCTGTTCGAGTGTTTAGCAGTGGTCGTCCACGAGCAACCACGGCGGCGGACGACCGGTATATTGTCCTACAGGCGAGAAGAGACAGACGGCAGACAGCGGGAGAAATCGCAAGGCACATGCAACAGACAACCGTCCAGTGGTCTGGACAGTTGTCTGTTGCATCACGTTTTACCGTGGCCAGGAGGCTGCACAAATGTGGTCTATTTGCACGACGACCAGTACGGTGTGTGCCATTAACGCCTGCTCATCGGAAATGGCGGTTTATGTGGTGCCAGGAACACAAGAACTGGACACATCAGCAATGGGGTCGAGTTCTCTTTACGGATGAGAGCCGATTTAGTCTGACGAGTGATTCTGGACGTATACACATCTGGGGAGAACCGAAAACACGCAATCACACCTCCAACATCATCGAAAAGGACCGGTTTGGAGGTGGAGAAGTTCTCGTTTGGGGCGGTATCATGCTTAGTAGCCGTACTGACCTCCACATCTTCCAAGGAGGTTCAGTCACTGGTGTCCGCTATTGTACCGAGGTTCTCCTGCCTCACGTGTGTCTGTTTAGAGGTGCTGTGGGTCCTGAGTTCCTCTTCATGGACGACAACGCTACACCTCATCATACAGTGGCTGCCGCAGAGCTGTTGGAGAGTGAAGATATTCAACTCATGGATTGGCCGGCAAGGTCCCCGGACCTACATCCAATCGAACACGTGTGGGACCTTCTTGGGAGATGCTTGGCAGCACGTCACCAGCCGCCAGCAACGATTCCGCAGCTGCGATTGGCGCTACAAGAGGAATGGGCCGCAGTGCCTCAACAGCTCCTTGACAACCTCGTCCTCAGCATGGACAGACGTTTTAAATCCTGCAACATAGTCAGGGGTGATCATATCCCCTACTAAAGACTGGATTTTTCTTGGCAGCCGCCTGTCACATGGACGTTTCTGTCTTCTGTCCTGTTGTGCTCGAAGCTACCTTTTCAAAAAAGTGTCTTTGTATCCTTTGGATTCCTTGTTTGGACGGTTTTGCTCACTTGTCCCATATTCTTACATCTTGGGGATCTTATGGTATGATTTGAGTCGATGTGGAGCACTTCTGCACGACGTTACATTCGAAAAACCGTCTCGTCCTTAATTTTTGCACGCCAGTGTATATCATATTGTCTGATTTTTGTTTATTGTCTCCTTAGGGGGTTTGTTTTTTTTATTAATGTTGCTTCATTTTTCCCATTTTCTTGTTTATAAATTTATGAATGAAAGATGCCTTCTAAATTACGATGTTTATGGGACTCGTCGACAACAACAAAAACATTCCTTCTAATAACAGGCAGTTTAATTCAACACCTTAAGCACATCTTTTGAAAAAGACAGCATGCTTAAGTTATGACAATGTCCGGGTGTCCACCTGTGAATATTATATTTTTGAACCAATTAGTCCATCTGAAAAGTGTCTTTCTGCAATGGGAAACTAAACTCTGAGAACATTTTCTTCTTTTCCTGATGCAGATATGATGGAGCCAGGACGGACTCATAAGGGGACAAGGAGAAAAAGAAGTCTGAGACGAGGACAGAGCTGGCGGTAGGATGCGTTGATAAAAGAACGTTGTCCGGAGCTCGTGAGGGACAGCCAAAGAGAATGCATAGTGGGTAGTTACATGGGAGACGATTTCGAGGAGCGAGCGAGGAAAGCGGTTAAGATGAGAATGGCTTCTGTACAGGAAAGCGTGAGTAATAAGAAAATGAAATAGAAGAGAAATTAGGCACAATCATAGAATGAATCAGAAAGAGCAAATAATTTACTAATGATCTAAGATCAATCCAGGACAACCTGCACGTACATGACGTATGAGTTAATAAATAATTTGAGACTATAACTTTTTCAACTATTCATTTGCTATGTATTTTCTTCAAAGAGTTGCAACTAGGCATCATCGAACCCGAAAGTTAAATAACAAAACAACTCCTCAACAACCTCGTAGCATAACATTGCTTCGTATATATCTCCTACGAGAAAGGAGAGAAACGATTGTTTCAGGTGTAAATCTGAACGTGATAGAGGAAGCTAGTATTTTGGGAGAGCTTTCTAAATATAGGATCAATGAAATCATTCCATCCCACATCGATTTTTTTAAAGACAGCGACTGTGATATCAAATCAGAGATCATCCTGAGTAAATTATTTTAGACTGCAGGAGCTTAGATGAACTATTGTCTAGATACTCTATAAGGTATTTACAAGGTGCGCTAGCTATCACTTCTTCGAGAGCTGCGATTTCCATTCTGTGGGTAGAATCGCAGTTCCCGAAGTCCGACACTGTGAATAGTTGTGAACGGTTCGAAATGCCGCCATAAACGTTCTTAGTTTTGCTTTTTAAATGAAGATCAATTGAAACAAGCTGACTAAAAAATAATAATAAATTGTGGGGCAAAATTTGAATTTCAAATCAAATTTCTGAGGTAAAACTCCCGTTTGAAAATCATTTTTCTGATATCCAAATTGAAAATTATAACTCTTATCATTAGGGAAGCCTAGAATGCCCTAAAATATGGTATTTCTCACAAAGGAGCTTTTTTTTTATGGTATATACTGAAAGCAAAAGAAGCCAAATTCTCTATGACGTGTCTTCTGAAATTTTGCATGAGTGTAAACAGGGTCGCAAGTTTAAAGAAAGGCGCTATAAAAAAATTATATCCTTGGCAACATTATACTGCTTTCAGTATCAAAGCTAATCAAAGATAATATCTAGTAACAAAAGAGAGCGACACTTTAGAAGATCAAAAATGAAATTCAAGTATTTGAAAAACAAAAGTTTTAACGGGGTCACTTCTCTCACTCAAAATGACCGTCAGCATTAAGTTTATTTTTCTGTAAAACAGTTTTAAATTTCATAAAACCGTATCAGTTTCTTTTTCATTTATTTAGATTTAGCACATATTTTGCATTTAGCCTGCTGAAGCAAACGTGGCTCTTTCATGATTTGCATAATTCTATTGAAAAGCAGTGCACACAATTTCGGCAAATTTATTGTAATTTTAAGGATGGAAATATCACACAGTTTGGTAAACCCTATGAACCCCTATCAACATGACAGGATAAAATAATTATTGAAATTTAAGAAACGGTACTCACACTACTAATGTAAGAATGAATTTTCTATTCTCGTGCTTTATCATTTTTATATAATGTTGAAGAACTGTGGCTTATAGTTCAAACATGAAAACTCACTAAAATGTAATACAGCTGTAGCACTAAATACATTGATAATTTCAGTGAAAGCTTCTAAAAATTTTGGCTTGAAGTGAAAAATGATACCTTTTATCAAAAACAAAATTTAAAATTCTACGGAAAGAAAAAGAGAACTTAACTACTGTAAAAAAGACTTTGGATTTCATTGTCTTTTGGTTAAACATTTTTGGTTTTGACTGACAAACGACACTGAAAACATTTGCACCTAAAATTTGTCCTCAGAATGACAGTCTAAGTTAGAGCTCAAAACAGAAGATAGATTGCTAACTTAACAAACACAGTCTTTAAGTAGTTTCTGATTTATCCAGAATTTTCTAGAAATAATTTATTTCTCTGCGTTGAAAAAATATGCTATATTTATATGCCGAATTACGAAGTTCATTTCCCTTTCGCTAATTATGACAACTCACGTTTAAGAGCAACGTTAATATTTTCTAAAATCCATGCCAGTGCTCGTTGAATTTAAACGTTCGTTTGTTGAAATAATGGCAATGCAAGTTAATCAATGTTCGTTTGTTCTTAATATTTGTGACTGTGCAATTTAAATTGCAACGTTCATCTTTCTTTAAATTATCATGATGCTTGTTATTATTACGTTAACTTGTTCTGAAAATTATGGTAATGCTGGTTCAACTTGAAATTATGGCAATGTTAACTGTATTACAACCTTCATTTGTTCGGGAAGTTATGACAATGCTAGCTGTAACACAATGTTCACTTCTCTTTAAAGTTATGACAGTGCTAGTTAAATTACAGTATTCATTTGTTGTTAAAATAATGACAATGCTTGTAGAATTACGATGCTCTTTTTCTTAAAATAATGTAACGCTTGCTGAATCACAACCTTCATTTTTTCTTGAAATTATCGCAGTGTCAGTTGCATTACAGCATTCATTTGTTCTTGAAATTATGGCAACGTTAGTTGCATTATAAAGTTCATTTGTTCTTGAATTTATGGCAAATCTAGTTGCAATACAATGTTCATTTATCCTTAAAATCATTTCAATGCTAATTAAATTACGACGTTAATTTGTTCTTAAATCAATGTACTGTCTTTTCTTTCCCCTTCTCTCTCTCTCTCTCTCTCTCTCTTTGTTTTTTTAGCATGTAATTGAATTTTCAAGCAAAATCAGGGACAAAACTGTTAAACTGTTTTAAAAGCAGCTTACAATGCCTAAAGAAAAATGTGGCATTTTTTTTAGTTTTAAATTATCCAAAGAAAATGCAACTAGATCTCGGAAGAACGAACACCTTCTGTATTTCTCACCACAGCGCGATATTATCACTATCTGTATCTCATATAAAAGAAAGTAATCGATATGGTATTACTGAGATGCCAGAGCGGAAATATAATATTCGCAGACTTACTAAAGGGATGGGAGTGATGTCTAAAACCGTCAAAGAAAAAAAAAGAAACGGTTTTACTTTGTGTACATAATAAGACGCCAAGAAACAGGTGTATAATTTAATATACATAAAAAACTCATTAGCACTAGAGATGTACATACCAATGTCGCGCGGGTTTTAAATAACCAGCCCCATGCCTAAAAAAAGAGAAAGAAATTATAGATGCCTCTGCAATCTGCTTTTCTCGGGTACCTGAGAATATCAAGTTCAGGCAACTATATCGGGTTTAAACTAGCTAGAGTACAGATTGCAAACGTTTAAATCGCTGCAGATATGCAGAACACGTTTTTATAATTCTGCTTTTTGAGCGAATGTCATTCTTCAAGGATTTCTTTTCCCAAAATAAGCGTGAAACTAAAACCCAGAAAAAAAACTGTATCATACATTGCAAAGATATCAGCAATTGAATACCAATCTAATCCTCTCCTATTTTCAGATGGAAAGAACGTCCTAAATCAGTGATTTTCTAGGTTGTTATGATGATATGTTGGCAGAAAAATTCACACGGTACAAAGACATTGCCACTGTAGATTCACCCAATCAGCAGCTGCATGAGTTGAAGATTCTGGTCAGTTAAGACTTACTAAATGCTAATGGCACTGTACTGTTGGAGACTTCACGATGTGACATTTAAACACTGGTTACAAAATATGGAAATGAAAAGTGATTAAGTGGGTCCTACAATAAAGTCAGGAACGCTATGTGCATATTTAAAACAAAGAAAAAAACTATGAACATATACGATAAAATTGCTGCCTCGAATAGACGGATTGCTTTCGCTATATAGGAAAGTATATTTTACATGACAACTACCCAGTGTTTAAAATAGTATATTTAAATAGTTAGAGGTTGTAGTATTCATGGAAAACTGTTTATAAAGAGATCCTAAAGTTTGGTATAAAAGGAATGAGGGAACTGGCAATGAGACAGAAATAGGACAAGATCAAATTTAATGAGATGAAGAAAAAAATCTTACGAAAAGAAAATAAACCAATACTGTAAATCAAAAATTCAAAGTGTTACATCAGAATTTAATCTGCCATATCGGGTGAACACATATTCAGTGCAAAATCTAGAAACCTTTGAGACTTTGTGCCTTCGGACTACGTTAAAATGCGGTGAAACATTCAATGAAACTGCTCTGCAAAGAGCTGGTTACAAACCCTGTATTAAAAAGACAATGCGGTCAGTAAAACTAACTTTTGGGGACATATTCCGAGAGAAGAGAAATATTAACCTGGGAAGACAGGAAACGGAAAAACAGCATGAAGCGGAAGGAGGACAGGATGGGTCAACGTGACTTAGAATAAAATGCACTGGTCTAAATGCAGAGTACGTTATATAAAACTCTAGAAGTTCACAGTGTATGTTGATTGCCAGTCGAAGAGGAAATATGTTTATCTTGCAAGCCCCTGGGTATCATATTCCCAACACTTTCCGCTGTTGTACAATCAAAAACTCAGTTGGTTTGATGTTAAATATGTTTATTTTATGTAACTTATACATTTAATGCACACAGTCACGGCTGTAAGTTTTATTTACTTGTCTCGCTTTGAAAATGGTGAATTTAGCAAAAGTTCTGGTTACACTGTAAGTATGAAATAAAATATCCTTCATCCTCAGTGTTTTCGGTTATAACTCTTATCAGTGAGAAATATATATATATATAACAGTGTAAGAACAAACACTGATCTCTAAAATTAACTAGACAGAGTAGATTCACTTGACATCACACAGATTTAGTGACTAATACCAAAGGTATGAGTTTCGAACCCAAGAGTTTTTCTATTCAATTTTGGGTTTCATTCACAAGCCTTTTTTTTTTCTTTTTTTTTTTTTATTGGAGGTTAACACGACCATTGTGAGCAACTCAGTGGGCTATAAGTAGTCGCCTGCCCCTAATTTAGGGCCACTGGTTCCAGAGAAGGGGAGACACATCGTCGTAAGACATACACAACATCCATGCCTCGCCGGGATTCAAACCAGGACCCATCTCGGACGAATGATCAGAAGCCATCGCTTAGACCACTGCGCCACCGGAGCGGTCAAGCCTTTTTCACTAACAGGTCATTCCACCTGCCGGTTAGTGAAATCCCCTTCTCAGGGTGAATACGAACTAGTAATTTCAAACAGTTTACTTTAATTCTTGAGCTGCTGGTCACGCCCATTTTAGGGATTAGCATTCCTAACTGGAATTAGCGTAATTTATAGGTTGAAAGAAACTTACAAAATTACTTAACCCAATAACTTTATCAAATAATCAAATGCCACAGAGATTGCAATAGTATATTTATTCATGTACACCTACTGCATAAGGAATAATTTGTTTTGTTTTGTGAAGTTAAATTCTTTCATTTTCAGTTCGCAACTGTTAAGATATCTCATGTAAACTGTTCCCTGTCAACTGTTATAGTTTTTCACAAAACGCGTTCTTGTTAGCTTTCTAATTCTTTGAACAGCAAGTTTCTCGTTGCCCCTACATATCTCAGGTAGCATACAATCCTATACGTGATCCTGAATTATGCAATTTTATTAAATCACTAAACTTTAAGTTTGCGTTTAAATTAGAAATAAAATTATCGAAGGATTTTGCTTTATATCTGTTAAGAATACATATAAAAAGAACGCTGGGATGTTCACTGTACTATGCCTTTATATGGTACTCCATAAATTTTATTTTGAGAAGAATTCAAAATAAATACTTGTGATGCTTCGTGATGCATGAATACCACTTTTTTGTAATCTATAATGTTTGAACAAAACCTGTTGTTTATAATTACTTGATGGTTTTGTATTATCTTGTTCTTGGATTGTAATTGCGACGTTGTTTTTACATTTTCAAATGAACGATGCAGGAGCAAGCATGAAGCCCATTTCTATCATATGTCTCCCCGCGCGCGCCAAAAAGTATTTAAAACAGCAGAGAAAAGAATGTCAAGAAAAAGATAGGACGTGATTTGGCAAAGTGCATCATCTAAAATAAAATATTGAAATCATCGCGCACGCGCGGTATCGCTTCGTAACTCTTAGAAACACCACGATATAACAAGATTTGTAATGATCGCAAGTAGCTCAATAAAACATGAGTTCTTCTTTGTAGGGAAATTGCATGTTCCATATGAAACATAGTGATTGTTATCATCACATTAATTCATTTAATTTCAGTGTCATTCATTGAATCTATGTGTAACTGCAATTTTACTCCTTTTTTTTTTCCATATTTTTATTTTAAAGCAGGTAATACCGAAACTGACGTACCGTTTCTTTCGATTTCATTGTAGTAAAGCTTTCAACAAATTATTTGAAGGTAGCAGAAAATAGTATAATAAAGGGGGAAAAATTAGTTTGAATATGATGATAAGCAGCATCTAAAATTAAATATCGAGATCAGAATAAGTGTGTCACATTACTTAATATAAGATTTTTATTTTTAATAGCCTGCAATGTTACAGAGAAAATTGCGATTAGTTTTTATACGGTGAAATCGGAATTAATTTTTTTAACTCTTGTCATAAATGTTTAATGCTCTAGTTACAACACTGAATAAAAATAAAAATTCGTGTTTATTTTAAAATGGATAAGAGCCACCGGCATAACGTGAAGCTGAATAGAATTCGGCAAAGCGCGTTATTTCGCCGATGCATTAATCAAGAAATCCCTGCTGCTAGCTATTCTGCATATGCGGATGCTGTCAGTACTGATCAGAAGGAAGATTGGAGGGACACTCGCCAAGCACGCTGCGAAAGCGACCACGCCGTAAATCCGGCGGGCGATCGCCGTTAGCTGTCGGCAACCGCGACGGCGGTCTCCCCGCCGAGACATGCTTTTACGAACTCAGCCCCCCGATCCCCTAACCCCACAGAACTCAAAAGCAAGATGGAGGAACACTGATTTCTAATTTCGATCAAATAATAACGGAACTCACCTTCTGGTGGTATAGGATGATTTACAAGGACGAATATATTTCAACTTAACCCACACTTTTTTTGGACGGCAGAAATCTCCGCGTGCGCGGAGCAAACAGTAAATACAATCACATATTCTTCCGCCACCGGCTCGATAACTACGCAATCAACGATGTAAAAACAGAAAGCAGGCATTAGACAGAGGCTAACGCTGAAACTTTAATATCGTTGCTAGTCCATTTGCTGCTGAAAGGATAGTGCAATCTAAGGACCTACTTTTTGTTATCGGAGGGGCACATTGTTATTCTAAGCGGGGCGGCGTCCCAGCCTCTGACGTCACGCGCACCTGCCGGGTAAACAGAGAGTGAAAGAAAGACATTGAGAGAGCGAGAGAGGCAGACAAATTTAGATCCAGCTTGCCACGAATGATACAAGGTCACGTCGAACGAGCAGACTTTAACTCTTTCTCTCTCTCTCTCTTTTATTGTTTTTTGTTTTGTTTTGCTCTGTCTTTTTTTCTTTACGCTTTATTTTGCTTCTTCCTGGCTAGAATAAAAATCCTCGGGCAGTGGTTACGAACAGCGGCATATCCACTCCTTCCAGACTTGACTGAGTACTTCGTTCCTGTAAAGCTTGGGGAGCCCTACGAATAGGTAAATTACAGGGAATGAATGATATTCATTGTTTCATTCACTTCTTTATCGTAAAAATGTATTACATAACGCTGCTGACTGCCCGTGTTGTAAGTCGTACTCTAAATCTTTTCAAATAGAATTCTTCTATGCAATTGCGTTTCACCGATTCTTCTTTCTTTCTTTTCTCTTTTATTTTCTTCTTTTTTACTTTTTTTTTTTTTTGTTTTTTGTGCCTTCGTGGTTGTTTGTAATTTACTTATTGTTACCATGGCTATTTATTTTAAATTAAAAATTGTCACATCTTTTTAAAAATGAATCAATAAAATGTTCTGCATTCCCGTATTTCAACGACTTCTCTGATTTTGTTTTTTACGTTGATCATTTGCGCTCACCTGAAAATCATCTCAAGTTTCCTCAAATTTTAAAGCACCAATCTCTCTCTCACTATCTCTTTCTTTCTTACCTTTTTTTTCTTTTTTTTGACGCCAGACTTCGAAAGTCATATCTTAATCTATGAGTTAAAGTGTAAAATACCACCAAATATCTTTCAAAAAACTGCCTTAGTGAGCAAGCTAAAACACCTGTTACTGCATACAAGTAACCTGCGCTTGACGCATAGCATACACAGTCGTATCAGAATAATATGACCACCTGCCTAATAATGGAAATAACCATCTTTGACCCGGATGACAGCGGCGAGACGACGTGTCATGAACGCAATGATACCCTGGAACGTTTCCCGATGCACACGTGCCCATTCGGACTGCAGCAGAGCACGGAGAAGGTCCCGGAGATGACGTCGTTGTGGGTCGGCACGTCGAACCTGTCGATCCAAATAGTCTCACAAGTGGAGACATCGCTGTCGTGTTTCTGCTGTCGTGTTTCTGTCCCGTGCACCTTTAGCGATATGGCAGGGCACATTGTGCTGTTGGTGGACACCATCACCACCAGGGTAAACATCCAACATGAAAGGATGCATGTGGTCAGCGAGGATGAACAGGTAGCATTGGCGTTCGGGAGCCATCCAGAGGTACCAACGGGTCCAGGTCATACCAGGAAAATATCTTTTAGACATGCACGCTGCCAGCGCTGACCTGTATTTGACCGACAAGCATATTCGGGTGTTGGTTCTCGTGTGTCTGATGCCATATCCTCCACCGACCGTCACTTCTGCGGAATAGAAACCTCGATTCGTCGGAAAAGGCAACCTTTCTCCACTCTTCCACTGTCAAATAACGGTAGTCCCATGCGAACCGCAGGCGTCGTTGCCGATGCACCTGGGTTAACATGGGCACCTTGACGCAGCGTCGACTGCGGAGACCCATGCGTAACAGGATTCGGCCTACTGTTATCGGGAGCACGTAACTGGGTGTCATAGCGTTCATTTGCGTGGTCAATTGCTGCAATATTGCGCGTCGATTGACCTTTACCGGTCGACAGAGGCGACGTTTTCCTCTGGGGTCAATGAACTTTGGGGCTCCACAGTTATGACGTCGGGAGGCACTTATTATGCCAGCGGTCCATTCTTCGTACACCCTTACTACAGCACCTCGCGAAAAGCCCACGAAGTCTGCTGTTTCTGAGATGCTTCCACCCTTGGCGCGGTAGCCGTTGTTCATTCCTTTTTGAACGTCCGTCAAATCACTACCTCTATCCATTGTGATCACGAAATGCACTATGGCTCATCTGTCCTGGCCGGCCGCTTATATCTCCGTGGGGTCGGCCTTGTCACGTGCACTCTGTGACTCACCTGGGCGGGTACACTGTGATTCTGGGGGTGGTCATATTATTCTGTCTGATACGACAGGTATACATCAGGTCATCCCATCGGTAATGTTTTTGCACGTGTGAAGAACACGAACAAATGCATACCTGGAACAGATCTTTTATTTATTACAAGGAATGCCCCCCCCCCACCATTGACAATCTTCTTCCACTGTTCAACAAGTTTTGGAATCGCAGACTTGTAAAATTCCATAGGTTTCGATCCAAAAACGTCAGACAGGGTTCTGTGAAGATCGTCGACATTTCGACGTGTTTTCACAGCAAGATGGTGTTGGAAGCTGCGAAATAAATGGTAATCGGATGGCGCAATGTCAGGGGAATATACACTATCTACTAACAAGTAATTGGACACCCCGCAATCGACGATATCTGCGGTCCTGACACACATCTCGGCCGCTACCGTTAAATATCGTGTGAGAAACAACAACGCAACCAGTCGCATGCAAGATGCCACGCAGTTCGGAGCTCTCTGATTTCGAGAAAGGTGTAATCGTCGGGTATCACAGAAATGGCCGATCCATACGTGACATATCCAGCGAGTTGAAGTACCCAAAATCGACAGTGGCATACGTGATTGGTAAGTGGAAGATGAGAGGTGACTGTCGGAAAGTGCCCCGACCCTGCAGACCCACAAAACTGGGAGTTATAGACCGACGGGTGCATGTCAGAGAAATTCGAAAGAACCGCACCAAATCGATGGGCCACATCCGCGAGGAGTTTGAACACACATCCGGGAGTGTTCTTACGATGAATATCATCCGTAAGAAAGCCCATCTGCTCGGTTATCATGGACGTGCTGCCGCCCACAAGCCTTTGATCACCAAGTCCAATAGCGCTGCTCGGCTAACGTGGTGCAAAGAACGTCGACAATGGACCGTTGAACAGTGGAAACAGGTTCTGTGGAGCGACGAATCAAGGTTCACTCTCTATCGTTCCGATGGCAGGGTCTGGGTTTGGCGTCTGTCTGGAGAACGCCTCCTGACGGCGGTGAAATTGTGCTATGGGGGTGTTTCTCCTGGTATGGAACGGGACTCTTGGTCGCAATTCCTGGTAGACTCAACGTCGAGACCTGCTGCACCATTTTGGATGACCATGCGCTTTCTACGTTGTGGCAGTTTTACAAGGTGAACCCATGTTACTTTCAGGATGACAATGCCACCTGTCATGCTACGAGGTCCACCATGGCTTGGTATGGTAACAATGGGGTTAATCGAATGGACTGGCCTGCGCAGAGCCCGGACCTTAACCCTATCGAGCACCTCTGGGACGAGTTGGAGCGTCGACTTAAGGGGTGCCCCCACCACCCGAAATCGGTGAAAGAACTGACCTGTCTTCTACAAGCCGAGTGGAAGAAAATACCGCTAGCCGTCGTAAAACGCCTGGTTGAGAGTATGCCCCGAAGGGCCGCAGCTGTCATCGCCACTCATGGAGGCTCCACCAACTACTGAATATGAATAAACCTCGTTTTCCTTTGCTATCACAGGTGTCCAATTACTTGTTGGTAGATAGTGTATCTGGATGGGGAAGTTTTTCCTATCCGAACTTCTGCAACTTGGCACTAGACTAGTCATTTCGGCATTGTGTGTTGTTTTACGTTGTCCTGGTGGATAACGACGCCTTTAAGATTAAGGACTGCTGGACGTTTGTCCTGCAAGGCATTGTGTAGACGCTGTAGCTGCTGACAATAGGCCTCCCCTATAATGGTTTTGTTCGGTGGCAGAAGCTAGTAATGGATTATGCCTTGCATATAGATGACAAAACCTTACAGATGACCAAACAGATGACAAAACCTTTTATGGGAAACGTCCCGGTTTATCCACTACTGCAGGCACATATCCTTTAGGAAGCCACTAACGTTTGTTCTTACTGTTGTGGTAAAGAATCCATTTTTCATCTCCCGTAAACATTCTGTGCAAAAACGGCTCCTACTTTTCATGGGAGAGCCAAGAAATTCAAATGTTCACACGCTGTTGCAGATTTTGTGTAGTGAGATCATGGGGTACCCACTTACCCAGTTTTTGCACATAACTAAGGTCCTGTAGAATACTGTGAACAGTTCAATGGACGATTGTGGCTAATGTATCGACTGTTTCCTGTAGATTACCCTCAACAGCAGCTCTCAGCACATCATATCCAGCTCAACAGATTGTCCTTATCGTTGCATATCCGTAAGGGTGCTGTTCCCCTTTCGGAATTTCTGGGACCATAGTTGATACTTTCATAATTTCTGACATCCAGGATACCCTGACCATATACGGTATTGGTGTTTCTGTCGCTACAGACGCTGTATGTCCCTGGTTATACTCATTGAGCATAATGCGTCTGCTGTGTTCTTCAGACACGGCCATTTCCTATGCAGTTTAACGCCTCAACGGATGCACGTACAAATCTTGTTCTCTGTCTCACGTGACACGGAGAGCTTGCCACGCGATACGTCTTATGATGACCGTGGTCTACGTCAGTGTTACGCAACCGGTGTGCCGCGGCACACCGGTGTGCCCCCACAAGGTGAAAGGTGTGACGCGAACTTTTACCTATTATCCTATTGTAAGAAATTAATTGTCGAGTTTTATTTTTTAATTTTATCCCAGTGGTTGTGTTTCATATTCTTGTATTTCATTCTCTGCCGCTGCACTGAAAAAATAAGATGATGCTTCTTTATTCTTTATTACATGCCGCGAATTTTTATGTATTCTAAGAAATTAAATGTAAATTATTTACTCACAGTTGTTGCTATATCGTAGTTTTGCTTATTTATATATTTGTATTTATCGCCTCTACCGCTGCGCTATGCGGCTTCTTTGTTACACCTGCGCATGTTCTGTGTACTCTCTTTCCTAAAAGTGCTGGGATTAGCAAAACTTTCCTTGTCTTTTATTATTTTATTACGTTGTTTTGGTATTTGTCCTTGTTTGTTAGTGCTTCTTCAACTTTATTACTTTTTTCCTGTACCGATGCATCCACCCATTTCTAGACTTTATTTTAAATAAGTCGGTTTATGTGTCCCTTCTTCCCTTTGAAGAGTATAGGTCCCGTTTCTTACGATTATTTCAGTTCTATCACAGCTGAGCTCTGAAGTAGTCCGAAAATTGTGATTGCTAGTCAGTCTTGCTATTGTCTATTACACTGGCATGCAAAAATTAAGGACGAGACGGTTTTTCGAATGTAACGTCGTGCAGAAGTGCTCCAAATCGACTCAAATCATACCATAAGATCCCCAAGATGTAAGAATATGGGACAAGTGAGCAAAACCGTCCAAACAAGGAATCCAAAGGATACAAAGGCACTTTATGGAAAAGGTAGCTTCGAGCACAACTGGACAGAAGACAGAAACGTCCATGTGACAGGCGGAAAAAAATCCAGAAAAATGCAGTCTTTAGTAGGGGATACGATCACTCCTGACTGCGTTGCACGATTTACAACGTCTGTCTGTGGTGAGGACGAGATTGTCAAGGAGCTGTTGAGGCATTGCGACCCATTCCTCTTGTAGCACCAATCGCAGCTGCGGAATCGTTGTTGGCGGCTGGTGACGTGCTGCCAAGCGTCTCCCGAGAAGGTCCCACACGTGTTCGATTGGATTTAGGTCCGGGGACCTTGCGGGCCAATCCATGCGTTGAATATCTTCACTCTCCAGCAGTTCTGCGACAGCCACTGTACGATGAGGCGTAGCGTTGTCGTCCATGAAGAGAAACTCAGGACCCACAGCACCTCTAAACAGACACACGTGAGGCAGGAGAATCACGGTACAATCACGGACACCAGTGACTGAACCTCCTCGGAAGACGTGGAGGTCGGTACGACTACCAAGCGTGATACCGACCCAAACGAGAACTTCACCACCTCCAAACCAGTCCCTTTCGATGATGTTGGAGGTGTGATTGCATGTGCCCTGCTCTCTCCAGATGTGTATACGTCCAGAATCGCTCGTCAGACTAAATCGGCTCTCATCCGTAAAGAGAACTCGACCCCATTGCTGATGTGTCCAGTTTTTGTGTTCCTGGTACCACAGAAACCGCCGTCTCCGATGAGCAGGCGTTAATGGCACACACCGTGCTGGTCGTCGTGCAAATAGACGACCTTTGTGCAGCCTCCTGGCCACGGTAAAACGCGATAACGAACGTCCATTTGTCTGTTGCATTTGCCTTGCAAATTCTCCCGCTGTCTGCCGTCTGTCTCTTCTCGCCTGTAAGACAATATACCGGTCGTCCGCCGCCGTGGTTGCTGGTGGACGACCACTGCTAAACTCTCGTACAGCTGTTCTTGTCGTTTGAAATGCTCTCCAAGATCGTGAAACAATACTGTGAGCGATCTCGAACTCCTTGGCCACACTAGTTACACTTCGACCTTTTTCCAACTTCCCAATGACGCGACCTCTGGCTACCTCATCCAGATGTCGTCTACTGGATTGCCTGTTGGCTATATAACACGGTGGCAGCAACTCGACGTCGTTCAAACCGATGTACACCGTGCAATAGCTTTCACCGAATTGCTGAGCGTACACCGCCTGTGTGCTTTATACCTTTACGACACTCCCCCCCCTACGTCATGCTGCATATATGCGTATGCCCTACTGTACTGGACCATAGTCTATCTTCTGAGTGGTCTTTCGGTCCGTTCTGTCTGCTCGTTCCGCTTTTATGCTAATTTCTCCTCTTCGTCCTTAATATTTGCATACCAGTGTACTATTAAACTATTTAATTTTTTCAAGATGGACAAGTTCTTTGTACGGAGTGTTCCGTCCTAATATTAATAGATTGATTGCATTACGTATTAATATTAATTGTGTCATATCATACGTTTTTGAGGGGATTAACATTTTGGTGTGCAGTGCTGAGTCAATGATAATTTATGGTGTGCCGCGAGTAGAAAAAAGTTGCGGAAAGCTGGTCTACGTCATAGTTTGGTCGCCAGAGAGAGCAGTTCTGTTATTGGGCATGCTTGCGCATGGACCATAGTCTATCTTCTGATCATCCCGTAAGTAACTACATTACTTACGGGATGATCTGATATTCGTGGCAGTTCCGTGCTAAAAAATAATCTGTGACCGCTATGGTTTTACTGAGGTGTAAGCATATTAGTAAACTAATGAACGCAAGATTTTCAGAAGATACATGATCCTAGCTCATGCAATGTAAACATGGACACTTGTAACGAAAATCTCTGCAGAAACGAAGGTACGAAATTTTTTCCTTAAAACTAAATGAAACGAAAATTAAACCTAATAGAATGGACATTTGCAATGGTTCCTATGGGTGATTTTCGGTAAAAAAATAATCGAGCGAGTACACTCTTCATAGATAATTAATTTATGTCATGCGTTTTCCTCATGCGAAGATCTTTGTGGGTGCGAAATGAAGCGACAGATTGTATGCATTTATAAATTTTGAAGATGACAATCCGATTTTTATCGTAAATGTGACAAGGATGGTAAGTCAGATAATATCCGAAAACTTGAAAATTTTCATCTTCTTGGAGCGGGATTCGAACCTGCGTCTCCCAGAAAACTCACGGGTATGCTAACCACTACACCACCCAGGACGGTCAAGTTCCAAGTTTCCGATCAATTTGAACCATCACAGGATTCGCTAGTCGAAGCAACCGGCATTCATGTTTAGCGAATCTGGAGATTAAGAATCATATCCCGTGTTTGCCCGGAGAAGCAGATAAATCATGAAAGAAATACGGGATTACGCCATATAATACAAATTTTGAAGATGACAATCCGATGAATGCCGGTTGCTTCAACTAGCGAATCCTGTGATGGTTCAAATTGATCGGAAACTTGGAACTTGATCGCTCTGGGTGGTGTAGTGGTTGCATACCCGGGCGTTTTCTGGGAGACGCGGGTTCGAATCCCGCTCCAAGACGATGAAAATTTTCAAGTTTTTGGATATTATCGGACTTACCATCCTTGTCACATTTACGCCAAAAATCGGATGGTCATCTTCAAACTTTGTATTATATGGCGTAATCCCGTACTTCTTTCATGAGTATGCATTTATTTGCGACAATACATTGCATTTATTCGTGAGGGAGACACGTCCGCTCTGTCCACATACAATTCTTTACCTGTAGTCCAGGGTATGCCCTGGTTGATTTCTATCAGTAATATTCCATCGCCTCTCATACTGCCAACTGTAATGGTCGATAGGAAACATCCCAAGGCTCCCTAGGTACGCTTGCGATAACCCAACTTACCTTATAGGTGTTAAGTGTTTTACTGAGATGAAGCTAAGACAATCTGGCTTCATGTTCAAAAGCATATTGCAGTATGTTAGGTCTGGAGAATAGCCGTAATCTCTACTGGAATACTGGTTTGGTGAATTTACTGAAAAGATGGTAAAAATCTGTTACCCATCAAATGATCAGCAAGGAATGCACAGACATTGTAAGGCAGCGGAGTGGGATCCCTCTTGTTGATAAAGACAGCCTGTTGTGCACCAGGTGGTGGCCTTACATCCTGGGAGTGGTCAGGACTTCTCTCTTTCCGTCTTATAAGGGAAAGCAAAGAAGATTCCATGTTTTGGTTTATATACCTCCTTTGAAGCACATTCAGTCTCATATCTATCGAAGTTGATCACCCTACAAAATATTTACAGAAACTAGCATGTGTTCAATATGGTTTCACAGGAGAAGACTGATGACTGTTGGGCACATCAGCAATGCGCTCCGTTTAATTGGGTTCGAGGACGCAAATAGACGTCGTAGATATTGCTGCAATAATACGGAGCTGAAATTCAACTCAAAATTTCCTGGCACTATAGGTTTGTCGTCTTTGCGCGGATGGGAAAACTAACTACTGACTCGCCAGGCATCTGCCGTTCTGGAAGAGTACTTCTTTTCTGGAAGTTTGTCCAGTGTTCTGCTGCGTTGCTAGTACTTCCGCAGTCAAGTTCTTATTGTAGTTCATGACTCTGCTTTTCAAGGAAGAAATGCGGGAACTCGATTGGAAAGACGACGTACTTCCGGTTAGTGCACCAAACCTACGCTAGTTAAGAGCTAGATAACTACTTGCATTAAGTGGAGGGAGAACAAATATCTATCTAACAGCATTGTGTGAGCAGTGCTGCTGCACTAGCTACATGTATAGGTAGCATAATCCTCCCGGTAAGAGGAAACCTCTCGTGAAGTGGGTGTCCTGAAAATGACACTAAGTGGGTGTCCTGAAAATGACACTAAGTGGGAATTTTCTCATGTGGAATTTCTATTCTTAGATCCTACAAGATCCCACAATCCCAAACTACGCCTATTTTTAGTTGCCACTCCTGGAAGTGTCGTGTTGCTTTCTTTTCAGGTTTCAGCTTCCTTGTGGGTAATTTTCCTTCTACCTTTCGTGGTGAAACGCAGCGTGCATGGTAATTCACCCTTTGCCCGAAGATATCCTGCTAGTATTAAGAAATTACCAGCATCTTTAGAAGTATTTGTCTGCCGTACTCTTCTGT
Organism: Macrothele yani; assembly: GCA_039090855.1. Taxonomy (NCBI): domain Eukaryota; kingdom Metazoa; phylum Arthropoda; class Arachnida; order Araneae; family Macrothelidae; genus Macrothele; species Macrothele yani. The sequence continues at coordinate 84,382,984 of CM077003.1, read as the reverse complement.
GTCTCAGCTGCGTGTGTACTGGCTCTCCCAATGTAGTTCTTGTTTCCACCATGCCGAAAGCCATCTTCCTCTGCAACGACGGTCGTGGTCTTAGCGAAAGTCTCTGAAGTTCCTCCGGAGAGCTTATTTCATTATCGTTACTTATTCTCGACACTCTTTATTTTTCTGTAATACTTCCGTTACTCACACAGGCTCACTTATTTCTATACTATTCCTTCACGAGATATTTTCTCTGTGTGTTGTTCGTAAGTACACTGAAGAGCAATTGAATTAGAGAAACCTGTCTAGTAACGTGCAGCACCACCTTTCTTCCTGATGACGGCGGCGATTCGTCTCGGCATGGACTCGACAAGACACCGGAAGCGTTGGGAAGCCGTACAGATTCACGACCCCTGAACAAGCTGAAAATGTTCACGAAGATTTGATGAAGGGGGGTCAGAGCCTCGAACATCTCTCTCGATGGCATCCCAGATGTGCTCGATGGGATTGAGGTCAGGTGACCTAGCTGGCCAAGGAAGCGAGGTCACGTCGGGGGAGTGTTCTTCCAACCATTCGGATACAGTTCGGGAGCGATAGCATAGTGCATTGTCTTGTTGCAGGATGAGGTCCCCAGTGGGATGTTGAAGACGCACAAACGGGAGCAAATGGTCGTCCAGGATATCCCGGTAACGTTGACCTGTGAGGGACGATGTCACACGTACCAGGGGTCCCATTTCAGTCCACGTAAACAGTCCTCAGACGAGAATGCCACCCCCACCAGCTTGAAAAGTACACTACTGGCAAGAAGGATCCATCGCTTCATCTGGTTTGCGCCGTACTCGTATCATGCCATCCACATGTACCAACGTGAATCTCGACACATCAGTCCAGGCAACATTTTTCCACATGTCTAGGGCCCAGTGGCGATGTTCCCGCGCCCATGCTAATCATTGCACCCTGTGATGTGCGGTCAGCAGCGGTACCCTCGTGGGACGATGGCTTCTGTACCCCATAGCGAGGAGATGGTTCTGGATGGTGTGGCTGCTTACACGTTTTTGTGCACGAGCGTTAAATTGCCGAGTGATTTCTTGCACTGTGGCCCGTCTATAAGCTGTTACAATGAAAGCTAGCCGACGATGACTCCGCTCATCCACATGCTGTTGTCCACGGCAGTTGGCCCATGCAGGGATGGTTTTACCGGATTCGATGTACTCACGGTGCACCCGTGAGACAGTGGCTCGTGAAAATCCCAGTGCCTGGACGCCTTCTGAGATGGAGTGACCCATACGTCAGGCCCCGACAATTTGCCCACGATCAAATGCGGTTAGGTCCTTCGTCTTACCCATACTGCATCCGACTCTGACTGATTCCCGTCGCATCACTCTTTATATTGTAGTATCGCTGCATACGTCATGTCGTTTCCGTCTACAGGGCCGCCCACAGCGCCACATTTGCATAACGCCGGCTGTCCCTAATTAAATTGCTCTTCAGTGTATATGAGCTTACATTTTGTGATGCTGAGGTAAATTTATCTACATCTGCCACTTTTCGTCGGAACCTGACCAGTGCACACAACAACGTTCAAAATAAGATGCAGAGCGCCATACCGGTTGTTGTATAATATTGGGTTTAAATATTGCCACGAATGGTGTCTGTGGAACGTACGCAAACTAGAGATGGGTCGGAAATAACGTCACACTTACTTTGCCACCGTTATTGAAAAATCATTGTCATCGTTGTGTCCAGTGACAAAAGTAACAGTTCCAAATTCACTGAGAAGAATGTCGCCGTTAGCTGTATTCAGCAGTGCTTGGGGTCCAACATAACTGTTACGTCATAGTTTTGGTAACCATATCATAATATATAAATACTTTGTCTCTATTTCTGTTGAAATATCATAGAGGTCGCTAGTGACGTGAGCTTTGTTTCAGTCTCCCCTTTTTCCCACGCTTAAAATAGTTTTTGCGTAGGTTTTCGGAGTGCGTTTACTCGCAAACAAAGAATTCAAAGTGAGCCTATTATAACAGTGTTTTTTTCACTGTTACAAGCAACACTGTGATTCTCCGTTCCATTATTACTCCGTCACCTCTGTCGTAAACAATGATTTTGTCACTCTTATAAATAAGACGGTGACTCACATCCGGCTTCTTCACAGCTCCGTCACCGCTGTCGTAAACGGGGATTTTGTCCCTCTATAAAGCCAGCGTTACTTCCGTGTAACTGTCACAGTTGTCACTGAGACAGGAAAATCACTGTTAAGCACACATCTACCGAATACCTGTATCAAACTTACATCCGTTTAGGAAGTTCATGGATGGTGATAATTACCGTCCAGAGGACAGACACACACACACACGCGCGCACGCGCCCTCACATTCATCTCACGTAAAAAAAATCATATCTACAAAGCAACAAATCCATCTATAGAAACATCCTCACAAGCCATCTAGGTAAGCATGGTTTGGGTGTATAAAATTAAAGGTAACAAAAGGAAAAGTAGAAATTAAGGAAGAAATACTCATCAGAAATACATGGGAAATTCACTAGATTATTTAAGCAATCAGAATTGTGTATTGAATTGCCTTTAGTTTTATGGTCTCCATGTAACAACTCAGAAAACAGGAAGCTGACACCATCCTAGAGCAAAAATTACATTGCCCTTGATCGAGAGATTCGGGTTGGGTTCCTTTTCTAGGGCGATGTAATTTGCAAGTTTTCTGAGAAGGAAGGGGGGGGGTTGTTATAGGGAGACCAATAAACTACAGGCAATTCAGTTCACAATTCTGATTGTTTGAATAAAAGAAAAAAGTGTTAAAATGTACTTAGCCATGGATTTGAAAAATTCAACCTTCGTGAGAATGAATGAAACTGCAAAGTATACAGGATGAAAATCCTCCAAATACGTGGCGTCACTAAACAAACAAATACATCGCTCTTTCCACATTGATAATGATGTCAGAAGCTGACTTAAAAACACACATAGCACTGTGGATTGTTGGCCACCGTGGTGTAAGGCTAATGCGCTCGGCTAGATATCGAGAGATCCGTGGATTCAATACCCCGACGGTGACCGAATAACAATTTTTCGGTTGCTATGTGTTTCTGGAACGTAGAAAGAGCGATGTATTTGTTTGTATACAGAATGATTCAGAAGTGTTGGTCATAAATGGAAGCATAGATAGTACTTATCGAAACAAACACAAAATTCGTAGCCAACGTAGGTTTGGAACCGAACCGTTTCCTAGATAATTGACTTTTTATTGCAGGGTTGCCAGAGATAATGTAAAGTTGCTCCCCCCCCGCAGCTGTTCGATTTCAATCGTTTTTGCACCTCTGGGGAAGAAATCAGGATGGCTGAATTGTTTCTGGGACCAGTTAGACTGCACACTGGTTCCTCCCTGAAAGTGCCTCTATACTTCCGTTTAAACTAAAAACATACCACCCCAGTTCTTGGAGTAATACACCAAACATGGGCAAACTTTGAACTCCTGGATGCAGTGAAGGGGATGATTTTGGAGAGAGGGTGGGTTGAGGGTCCCAACTTTCACCCTAAAAACAAATTCCTCCGAGATGTGTCCCTCAGGAATTCGCATAATACAACACATACGACAAATACAACATAAATGCTATGGAGATAAACCATCTGGCAATCCTGCATGATGTGAAAACGGCGAACAACACGTACAAAGACAGACACAAGTGCCATGTAGGGTGCTTACTTTAAACAACAAATGTCCAAAATTTCCCCCGTTTGCTTCGTTACAGACCTTCAGTCTTCTTCTCAACGAGACGCACATTCGTTCAATCTTGCCTATATTTTGCCTTAATTCTGCACATGCAGGTTCGGATCTTATACGTAATTTGTCTACGTTGTCCACGGGGACTGTATACACTCGTCCTTTCAGATAGCCCCAGATTCAGAAACCCAATATGTTCAGGTCAAGTGATCAGGTAGACCACGAGCGGGTTCTGCCCCAACCTAACCTTTGCCTCCCAACCGTTGCATCGAAGTGCTGCCTCACCGTGCGACGAAAATTCGCTGGTCCATCATCGTGCGTGAATCACATTCTCTCACGTGTACGAAGCGGGACATCTTCCAGTAGCTGTCAGCTTCAGAAGGTGCAGACACAAATCACCTGTAAGCCTGCTGGGAAGCACAAATGGTCCAATGAGGCTATCACCTCATCAGCCCACATGTTAATTGTGAATCGAACCTGGTGACGTGATTGCTGAGACGCATAGGAATTTTCGGCTGCTCACTCATAGCAGTTATGGAAGTTGAAAATGCCATATCTGGTGAATGAGGCATCATCAATGAACAACACGTTACCGAGAAAGCGCGGATTACGCTCGCATCAATGTAGCAGCCACCAGCAGAATGCAACTCTACGTGGAAAGTCCCTCACACCTAATGCTTGCATTCGCTGGATTTATGAAAGGTGTAGCCGATTGTCATGCAGAACTCCACAGATGGTACTGTGACTATTATTTTCCGCGACTGCAAGCAATCCTTCTAATGTTCGTTACCAGGTCTTGTTCTGTACTTCATAACAGCCGCCCGTTCAATCCAGGACATCGGGAAGTTCTTAGCCTCCTCGCCGATCCCGCAAACTGAAATGACCCATGTTTTGTTAGGCGCTGGTGGATCCGCACACACACACACATGCGACGATTGGGAATGCCTTCTGTTTGGATGGGCCTCGGTGTACATACGCGCTGCATTTCCAGTTGCCCGAATATACATAAAATGCATGTCAGCTAACTCTGCATTTGTGAAAGAGCCATGCACAGCAGCCTTTAATAGTAACCGTACGAAACACACTTCGATATTGCCTGTGATGTATTTCAGCCACCACGTGCTAACTGATGCCACGAAGACGTGGTGCGTTCGCGAAACCACGATGCCGTCACGGCAGCATTTGCTCGGCTTTTGCCATGGTTTATGAGGTGCTCTCTATACTTATAGGAGGGTTTTTGCGTGAATCCATTTAGTATCATACAACATGTCGGTGACTATGTGCCAACAGAGACTTCCGTGCACCTGGGTGTCCCACTAATTTGTCATGCTCCCGCTGGAAACATCTCGGAGCCATTTGTTTTTGGGGTGAAAGTTGGGACCCTCACCCAACCCTCCCTCAAAATCATCCCCTTCATTCTCTCCCAGGTGCTCAAACCATTGCCCATGTGTGGGTTTTTACTCCAAGACCTGTGGAGGTTTGTGGAGAAGTCTAGGGGGACACTTTCGGGGATGAGAGAGCTTGGGGTCTAACTAATCAATCGAACGATTGAGTCCTCCCAATTTCTTCTCCAGAGGTGTAAAAACTATCGAAATATCAAACAGCTGAAAAATAAAATAAAAAATAAAATAATTTTACATTACCTTTGGCAACCCAGCAATGAAATGTTAATTACCTGGAAAACGGTTCGTTTCCCGACCTAGGTTGACTAAGAGTTTTTTTGTTTTTGTTTTGATGAATACTACCTATGTTTTCGTTTATGACCAACACTTTGAATCACCCTATATGTCTGGGATAATGTTATATTAATAGATATAGAACGCTGTATGCTCCATAGGAATGTAATCTTGACAGATTTGGTGTGCTGTTTAAAGCACACCAAATTTGCCAAGATTGTGCAAAGAATGCCTGTAAAAACCGTGAATTTAACCAATTGGCCACAATCTTGGCAAATGTGGCTAATCGCCCTTAGTCTTCTGACTAATCCAAGTAGGCTTCTGGCTAATCGAAGTAGGCTTCTGGCTAATCAAAGTAGGCTTCTGGCTAATCGAAGTAGGCTTCTAGCTAATCGAAGTAGGCTTCAAACGTATTGAAGTAGGCTTATCGAAGTCAGCAGTCTGAAGTAGGCTTCATGTTCAGATCTTCATGTAAAAATTGCCTAACAGTATCTTGATCTCGCGCGATGCTTACCACTTCTGTTTTCATTCTAATACTCAGTCGTTGATCATTTTGAATAATTGTTTAGATTTTGGTCACATTGTCATCTGTTTTCAAGGGTTTGGGCATCCCGTATGTTCATCTCCTCCTGATCTTAACTGAACCTCTTATGTCATGCTAAAACGCACGCATGTGATATGACTTCTTACCCGTAGGAATCACTTAATATGCTCATCGTCATAAAAATCCGCACACCAAGAAGAAACCGTGCGATTAACGCAAAACTCGGGGAACAGCTACTGGGAGGACAGATATCCAAATGATTAACGTTTCGTGAGATTTCTCATGTCCGCGCGTCCAAGACCGGCACTGCAATCGCTATCCTTGTAACTTAAAAGGAGTCTCGCAGGGGACTCCACATTCGTGCCGAAGTGCACGGTAAGAGTCAGGAGAGATCCCTGAGTGATAGACATGCCGAGGAGCCTCTGTAAATGTGTATACGGACAACTGACGGAGTTTGAATGAGGCCATATCATCGTCATGAGAGAGGCAGGGTGGTCTGCGATTCGAATCGACCGCCATTTAGGCCGATCGGACAGTACGGTGCGATCGTGTTGGGAGAAATGGACACAGGAAGGCACCTAGACACGGCTGACTGGCTTTGGATGACCCAGACACACAACCAACAGAGAGGACAGTGGGATCGTAAGAACGGCACGATCAGATGGCGTCCTTGTTCAATATCCAGAGACATGTGGCCGCTGTACAAGGGATTCCTGTGTCCGCAAGAACCTTCTCCAGACGCCTGGAAGAAGCGAATATGCAGTCTTGACTGTCCCTACGTTTCCTGCCGTTAATACCTGATCATCGTCGGCGCCGATTGCAGTGGTGTCAGCAGCGAGCAACGTGGGATGCTACGGACTGGCGACGTACAGTGTTCAGTGACGAATCCCGCTTCTGTATGGGAACGGACGACCTCCGGACCAGAGCATGGAGGACTACAGGTGAGCGCTACAATCCCAACTTCACTGTACAGCGGCACACGTCCCGAACTGCATGCGCGATGTTCTGGGGAGCCATCACGTATGACAGACGGACTTCTCTCGCAGTGATCCGAGGGACATTGACAGCCAATCGCTACGTACAGGAGATCCTGCAGCCCCATGTGCTGGCTTCCCTGGCGGGACAGCTTGGAGCCATTTTCCGGCAAGATAACGCCCGTCCGCACACGGCTCGGGTTTCCCAGGATTGTCTACGTCATGCTTCGATGCATCGGTGGCCTTCCAGATGGCCTGATCTCTCGCCCATCGAGCACGTGTGGGACCATATGGGACGCCAGTTTTCTCCAAATCCCAGTGTTCGCGACTTAGAGCGTCAGTTGCAAGAAGTGTGGGCCAATCTGTCCTAGACATACGGCTTGTCTCCATGCCTAACTGTATCACCGCATGTGCCCGAGCACAAGGCTGTCCGACGCGGTACTAACACTACCCGAAATGTTCACCGTATGTCCGCGGGAAATAGTCCTACTGCTGGGATATTGTAATCATTTCTGTCCTTGGTATGTACCATCTCACTACTAAAATCTCATTTCAACCCGACGCCTTCTTCTTGGTGCGCGGATTTTTATGACAATGAGTGTACTAAAAGATATACCAGGCATTTTCTTTAATTTCGCCAGAATTTTGAACTTTATACGTTGCTCAATTTTTGAACTCAATATTTTTTGCGATGATTGACAAACAACATATCTACATACTTTCATTGACACGTGTCACTGAACTAATGCAGAGTCAGGTCAAACGATGCATTTCCGGTTATCAACAGTTTAGGGTCATTTCCCTTTCACTCACTTTCGCCCTGGTTCTTGAGTAGGGAAGGCAGGTTGGTTTGGCTGTTGACCATGGTAAGAAGAGGTTATCTCCGAGCACCATCGAAGTCGAGTACAATATAAAAGATACAGCAGAAAAGCGGAATCGAAGAAGAGTAATACAAAGAGCCATACGCACAGGCTCGTTATTTCATAGCCGTACCTCGTATTTTACCAGGATTCTCAGAGTTTTTGAAATAAATAGTGATCAACTCTCTTAAAGTCTAATGTAATATCATGGGCTGGTCAAGAAGCAATAACACTCACCTTGCTTCTCTAGCATATACATTTAATCGCCAATGTCTACATGCTTTTTATCAAGATACATTCTGTTGTACCAAATACGCTTTCCCACAGCATGTAAGCCAGCTCATGAGAATGTGTAGCAGACCGCATTCTTCAACAAGGACTTCAAAACTGCCTCTCTCACTGCGTCTTAAAATGGTCAGAGGCCGTGTTTTTTTTAATTGTCGGAATAACAGAAGTCGCATAACATTTCAGAAAACTCTCCCCATCATTTTAATAACGTTCTTTCGACTAATTGCAAAATGCCCACTCTTAACGCTTTTTGTTCTACTGTGAATACTCGTGGAATTGTACAACAGCACGCAAAAACAGGCTAAAGTGTTCCGTCACGATGATCTGGGTGTTTCCATATGAAATACACTTACGGACAATGAAGTTTTGCGTACCAAGAAGGAAGTATCGGATTGAAATGACATTTTATGGACGTAATGATACTGATGAATGATGCACATGATGGCAAAAACAGAGCTGCAGGACAATTACAGAGGGATATGTGACACGCAGTCCAACTATCTTCAGTAGCGCGTCGCACCGCCTCGTGCGGCGATACTTGCTGCAATACGGTCCGGCAGGGAGGCGAAAAGGCGTATGATGTTTTACTGCGGCATGCTGGCCACGCGTGTTGGACAGTGTGCTCTTAATCCCGGATAGTGCGGAATGGCGGCAGCTGGCGTTTCAAAAGGCCCCACACATGCTCGATAGGGGACATGTCCGGTGAGCGGGTACGCCATGGAAGTGCCTGATTATGACTTAGGCGGTCCTGGGCACCCCGAGACGTGTGCGGGTATTATTCTGCTTATATAGCGCACCTGGAATCCCGGCCAGGAATGAGATCACATGGGGCCGTAAGATCTCATCCACATACCGCTGGCTCGTCAATGATCCACGTACCACTACTAAAGCTGATCGGCTAGCGTAAGCAATGGCTCCTCAAACCCTAATGCCTGCAGTGGGGGAGGTGTGGAGCTCGATAGTGACGTTGGGATTGTGCCGTTGATCCGGGGACCTCCACACCCGGACACGATGATCATCTGTCCTAAAAACGAAGCGGCACTCATCTATAAACACCACACGTTGCTCTGGCCTGATACCACTGCAAACGGAGCCGGTGATGTTCCGGTGTTAATGGCAGCACACGTAAGGGGCGCGGGGATCGCGGATTTGCTTCCACGAAGTGTTAGGAAATGGTTCGTGGTCACAAAGGAGCCGCTACATCCGCCTGTGTAGTGGACCAGGTCTCCGTCGGATCCGTTCGTGCGTAGCGCACGATCCGTCGATCCTCTCTACCCGGTGGTCCTCCTAGTCCGTCTGGGGCCGCTCCGCCGTGTGGCAGTGCCGTCGCGTGTCAGAACACCCCGCGGGTTTCAGCCCGATGATCAGGCATCTTTCAAAGTCCGTAAGTTGCGTAAATCGACGCCTCTGGTGTCTATTCGGCATTCTTGTCACTCTGTACCCTTGCTAACGTCGGCCGGTGCTTTTTGCTTTCATGGAGCATCGAGTACACGCCGGTTTATAAGGTTGCCGGTTCATGCTCGCAGCCCCACCACAGGGTGTGCGGTCATGCGTAATCGTACCAAACGTGGATCATTTGCATACCAGCACGCACCCTAGCTGTTTACAAAGGTTCACGGTTGTAGCATGTTTTCTTCTAGGAGCGCGAATTTCATTGTCCGTGATTGTATCTATGTGTCCAATAACTCCCTAATTGTGATTACGCGGTTCTCTTTGATAATTGCTCTTGCAATATTAAAAATAATCTCCGAATTGGAGGCGATGGACGTCCTTCTTTTGCCAAATCTTCAAATCTTTTGTCTGCCGTCGGTAAACAGTTTTCTTTTTTATGATTGGAAGTTTAACAACCACCGTGAGCAACCCAATGGGCTATAAGCAGTCGCCCGTCCCTAACTTAGGGTCACTGGTTCTAGGGAAGGAAAACAGCCAGTGCCGTAAGACAAACACAACATCCATGCCTCACCGGGATTCGAACCCTGACTCCTTTCGGACGAATGATCAGAAGCCATTGCTTAGACCACTGCGTCACCAAGCTCTTCTTACCAAGAAAACAATCTTACACGAGATATCATTTCAGTACCGCAGACTTCTTGAAAATTTTCATGTTTCCTTCCCAAATTTTTCGATGAGAACATAAAACTTTATTCCATAACCTTATTCAATATTTGTGTGCATGCCTTCGATGCGCAGGTGAAACATTGTTAAAGTCAAAATACTAGAGCTCTTCTCTGACGAAGTGGAATAAGACCAGACGTGTGTCTGTTCATGTAGCCTACCGTCAGTTTAACGTTTTATTCGTGATCAATAACTCAGCTTTTATTCAGCCTTTGTGGTTAAGATACCACCAAAAATACTTTGACACGATAGTTTTGAGAGACTAAATAATACTGAAGTGAAACATGATTTTGGGGAACGATTTGTAGACAACACTACAATCGAAAATTCATCCAGCAAGATCATTGTATTTGAATGGAACAGACGTAAAAGATAAATTATGAAGTCTAGAAATAAATCCCCTGTGGTCAGTAGGTACACTATCTGAAAAGAAGTATCTGGGCACTAGCCCATCCATGAAATGTATGGAACAGGAATTAATATCGAGTTGGGCCTGCCTTTGCTGCTATCATAGACTCCACTCTGTTACAAAGGAATTATGCAGAATTCCCAACACGTCGCTACCAGATTTGACTTTCATGATGTCACAAAAGAATTGGTCAGGCTGGTCACCAATGTTGGGCTGCTTGGCCTGGCTCGCGATAGGCGTTCCGATTCATCCTAAAGGTGTCCCATGGAGTTGAAATGGGATCTAAGACCAGTAAAATTCTTCTACACCCATCTCATGAAACCATTTCGGCACGGACCTCGCTTCGTGAACGGAACATTGTGCTGATGCTAAAAGAAAGGGCCTTCACCCAACTGTTGTCACAATGTTGGGGCACAGAATTGTCGCAAACGTTATTATAGGGTGCAGCGTTAAAATTTCCAGGCCCTGGAGCAAAGAGCCCAGTTCAAACCATGAAAAACTTCCCCATAGCATGATATACTCGTATGTTAAACATTAACTCATCGATGAGTACAACAGTCGAAAAGAGCAAGCACAGACAACCCCAAACTCCACAGCCTCGTCCATCAAACTTCACAGTTGGCATAACACAATCGGGCAGGTAGCCTTCACCTGACTTCCTCCATACCCATACTTGTCCGTCAGACCGCCAGATGGTGATGCGTGTTTCATCACTACAGATAACTCCTTTACTCTACCCTGGAGTCAAATGGCGCCGAGTCTTGCACCTCTCTAACTGACACTTGGCGTTGATCCTGTTAGGCTTGTGTCCGGCTGCTCAGCCATGGAAGCTTTCAGTTCTCTGCGAACAGTTATGGTGCTGGTGTTGCTTCCACAGGCATTTTGGAACTCGGTGGTGAGTGTTGCAACCGAGGAAAGGAGAGTTTATGGCACCACCCGTTTCAGCACTCTGCCGTCCCGCTCTGTCATTTCACGTAGAGTTCCAGGTCACGACTACGCTGTTGCTGCTCCTAGGCGTTTTCATTTGGCAATAATATCCCGCACAGTTGATCAGGGAAGCTGCAGTAGAGCTGAAATTTTCCGAAGTGACTAGTTACTAAGATGCCATCCTATCTATGACCGTGCCATGTTGAAAATCACTCAATTCTGTCGTATGACCCTTTCTTCTGTTCGTGCTTGTCTACGATGTTTTTCAGGCCACGTGCACCTCTTTATACTTAGGCCATGGGTGGGACATATACACAGCCAAATCAGAATAATATAACCACCTATCGAATAATCGGAATAACCAGCCTTGGTCAGGAAAACAGTGGCAAGGTGGCGTGGCATTGACGCAATGAGGCCCTGGAAGGTTGGTCTAGCCATACGTGCCCATTCGGACTGCGGAAGAGCACTCGGAGGTCCTGAAGATGATGTGTTTGCGGGTCAGCACGTGGAACCTGGCGATCAATATAGTCCCACAAGTGCTCTATGGGATTGAGTTCGGACGACTTTGCTGGCCAACGAAGAACGGATACATCGCTGTCGTGTTCCTGGAACCCGTTACGCACACCCTTAGCGACGTAGCACGGAGCATTCTGTTGTTGGTAGAGACCATTACCACCAGGGTTTACCCTGGTGGTAAACCAATCCAACATGAAAGGATGAATGTGGTAACCTTCCAATATGAAGAGATGCATTTGGTGAGCGATGATGAACAGGTAGCCATTGGCGTTCAGGGACCCATCCAGTGGTACCAGCGGTCCCATGTCATGCCAGGAAAACATCCCCCAGACATTCACACTGCCACCGCCCTCCTGTACTTAACCGACAAGCGTGTCCTGGTGTTTCTTCTCGTGTGTCTGACGCCGTTTCCGCCACCGCCCATCACTTCTGTGGAGTAGAAACCTCGATTCGCCAGAGAAGGCAAGCTTTTCCCACTCTTCCACTGTCCAATGACGGACAGTCCACTGTCCCATGACGGACACTACAGGCGTCTTTGCCGATGGACCTGGGTTAACATAGGCGACTTGACGCACCGTCACTCGTGGTGACCCATGAGTAACAGGGTTCGCTCCACTGTTTTTGGGTACACGTACCTGGGTGCCCTAGCGTTCATTTATGTGGTTAGTTGCTGCACTGTTCCACGTCGATTGCCTTTACCAGTCGACGGAGGCTACGTTTTCCTCGGGGGTCAATGTCCTTTGGGGCTACACAGTTTACTCTCTGTGCCAGCGGTCCATTTTTGGTACACCCTTACTACAGAACCTCGCGAAGAGCCCACGAAGTCTACTGTTTCTGAGATGCGCCCACCACTGGCGCGGTAGCCGATGTTCATTCCTTTCTGCACGCTTGTCAAATCGCTACCTCTGCCTATTGTGCTGACGAAATGCACTATGGCTCTGCCGTGTTGGCTGGCCGTTTATATCTCAGTGAGGTCGACCTTGTCACGTGCACTCTGTGACCCGCCTGGGTTGGTAAACTGTGATTCCGGGGGTGCTCATATTATTCTAATACGACCGTGCATGGACAAATGCGCTACTCAATGGGGTGTGAAGATAATTTTGATTATATAGTCCATGTAAAGATAGGAAAGTCAGAATTCCAGTGGTGGATAGCAGATTAGAGTAAAGCTACACAGAAAAAGAAATATTTCAGATTTAGGTCAAAGATCAGCTATCAGTGCCTTGTGATTCATTACCATCTAGTCTGAAAATTGTATACAGTTGCGATCTGTTCTCTTTTTACGTCATCCGCACCTACTCGTACGTGCGACCGCGAGTCAGTAACGGAAGAACTGTATTCGTGATAAACAATATACATTCTTTGGTTGTGAGAGTTGTAGCTAATGGGTTGAAATTATGAAAGCAATTTTTTATTACAGTTTCCTTCTATGACTGCTAGATTTACTTCCTTACATATTGTACGTCTGCCCTTAGGGCAAAACGTTTCTGATCAGTGAGACTGCATTAGAAATTACGCAGTAATTCTGACGTTTCTTCGCCTTTTACGTAAGTTCAATCAAGTACATTCGTGTTTTGAGTAATGATCATCGAGGTAAACATTATTGGCTAATATCGAATGCGCCTTTTTCTATCAATTCTTGAATAACTAATGCAAGTACTTCATCAGATGGTTCCTTTGCTCATTCTCCCAACACTAACAACTCAGATTTTGAAAAAGATTCTGTGAAGAAAGACCGGGGAGTTAGGCGTGTAAAAAACAAATCACGTATCAATTTCAAGAATTGCGTGGGAAAGAATTTACAAAATAGCATAAAATTATTTTGCAACTTTTTAAACATCTGTATAAGAAAATGTGAAAAGTTTAACCCAGGTTTTGTTTCATAAATTGGCTCAGCTTCTTCGATCGGACTGAGATACACCGAATATAAAATGATTAAATATTCTGATCTGTCTATGGAAAAGCTAGTGTCTAGTTAATTGGCAATTAACAATGAAAGGAGGTATGTTACTAGTAGTGTATATGTTACCGCTAAAGCTCGAAAGCCGTTAATGTGCACATTACCTAGCTAATCTGCAGATTAACTGATTTGCTCCGTTAACGTGCGGAATCAAGTGTTTTCCGCATTTTACCTAGGTAATGTGCACATTAACGGCTTCCGTATCGTTAAAGTTCAAAAGTTTGTTTCTCTCATTTCCTTTCCCTACACCTTCCCCCTCTCCCTCCACTTTTAGTTTGGTTTCGCCTGTTTCTCTCATTTCCTTTCCCTACACCTTCGCCCTCTTCCTCCACTTTTAGTTTCATTTCGCCAGCATCTAGTTGTCGCCGGTTGTTTTTATTTTTTGTGGTTCTTAGTAAAACAGAGGATGGCTTTTATAAACTTGGTACTAAAATGGGTATTTTAAAACAATTGTATGCAAAATCTGAATTCAGTGTTTGCAAAGAGAGATTTTTAACGAAAGAAGATGTCCCTGCTGTAGAAGAAATATCTTTACGTCAAACAGCAATAAAACAATCCCTTGGTACTGGGTAGGGTTTCAGAAAATGTGACTGCAAATCTAAATGTATCACAAATAGGTGTGCTGGTCGCAAAAACCAATTGCTATGTAATCCAAAGTGTCACCAATCTTTAGATTGCACTAATAAGTAAGCATAATTTTATCATATGTTTTGCAAATTCATTTGCTTAATTATAATAATATTTTAAACCGTTTGATTCTTTCTATTATAGTTTTTTAATTGATTGATGATTGATTCTATCAACCAATTTGTTGATTGTTTGAACTTGATTCTTTATATATCGAAAAATAAATAAATAACATTATGTTAATTTAAGCGTACAGAAACGTTGCTGTTGTTCCAGCAAAGATCTTATCTTCACTTTAACGAGTGCCTAGTAGGTAATGTGCAGATTATCTAGGTAATTTGCAGATTACCTAAGTAATTTGCAGATTACCTAGGTAATTTGCAGATTACCTAGGTAATTTGCAGATTACCTAGGTAATTTGAGCAATGAAACAATTTTCGGCACTTTAACGGATCACCCTAGTTAATCTGCACATTACCTAGATAATCTGTAGAATAACTGATTTCTGCACTTTAGCGGTAACATATAAATGCCGTCATTACACGATCGGAATATTCAATATACAAACTCGGATTAAAATTAAAAGCATTTGATTTTAATTCCAAGCAATACTTAAAGGTACAAGATCTTTAAAAGTGCCAAGAACTACATCGTCAGGTACAACGTTCTAACTATGGAATTAGAATCTACATTTTAAGGTGGTTCCACCTAAAATCTCTGTCTTACGTTTCCAATGGTAAAACTTCTTTGCATATTTTCTTCGCAATTAATATATTCCCAAGGATAAAAATTTGCACATCAATAAAATTAACTTTAAGTTATAGTATAGGGTACTTAATACTTGCTAAAGCATAACCATGATTATATTAAAAATCAATCACTTTTCTTTGAGTAATGTTTAGACCTGTTAACCGATGGCGCGACCTGTATATTGATGACGTCAGTAGACAAACAAATGTTGGATTGCTTAGTTATGGTTATGTTTCAGCAAGTATTAAGTATTCCATGCTATAACTTAAAGTTAGTTTTACTGATATGTAAATTTTCATTCTTGGAAAAACATTAATTGCGAAGAAAATATGTAAAGAAGTTTTACCATTGGAAACATAAGGCAGAGATTTTAGGTGGAACCACCTTAAACAAATGGATATACATGAGCTGCAAGACATTTGATACAATAAGCATGCGTGCGCGTGTGATATCTTATGGTGGATTGTGTTATAAACACGTTCCGCACGCTATATCAAAAAACAAACTAAAACAAAATTATGACAGGGTTTGTATTATTAACGGTTATCGTAATTAATTTAGTGGAGAATTAGGTGTGTGTGTGTAGCAAGCTAATCTATATGCATTAGTCGGTGCCTAAGTAAGGTAGTCCATGGTGCGGGGATGTTCAAAGGGGTATTTTCTTTGCAGAATTTAGAATTGTAGGAGTGAATAAATAGACTTTGGGTGAATAGGAGGGTCTTCCTAGTACGTTCTGTTCCTAAGATGTTTGCCTGTGTTCATTCCGGTTTGTGTGCTTCGTCGTTAACATGACGTGCCAAAGATGATATTACAGGTATCCTTCGGTTGCGTGGAATCTTTCATGGGGAACCACGATGTTTTAACGATTCTGTTTGTTTAATGATGTGTGGTATCAATACTTTAGGTAAAGATGTAACATACACAAAAATAGGAGCATCTGTTTTTTCTTCACTGTATGACACAAATCAACGCCAAAAGACTTCTGAATTGTTTTTCTGATTTCGGCAATGTTAACGTTTCCCACGCTCCAAAATATTATAAGTTGTTTTCTGGTTTTCTCAAAGACTACAATTTAAATTTTTCAAGTTCCAAAAAATTATGAAATGGTTTTACAGTTTCTTCATTGACTTCACATTTTTGTGTTTTCCAAGCTCCAAAAATTTTTAAGTTGTGTTTTTCGGTTTTTACATTAATCACAATTTATAGTTTCACCACGCTCTAAAAGATCGTAAATGGTTTTTATAGTCTCCCTAATAACTACAATTCAATTTTCCCATGTTCCAAAAATTATAATTTTTCCGATTTCCGCAATGTGACTGCAATTTGAAGTTTCCCACGTTCCCAAAACTTATACTTAGTTTTTCTGGGTTTTGAAATGACTACACTTTAAAGTTTCCCATACAGGTACTCTAAGAAATCATAAGTGGATTTTACAGTTTTCCAGCAGACTACGGTTTAATTTTCCCACGTTCAAAGAAAAAATTATAAGTTGTTTTTCCGAATTTCGCAATGTGACTACAATTTAAAGTTCCCCACAACTCAAAAATTACAAGTCGTTTTTGTGGTTTTTCCAATGACTACCGTTTCTCAAGAATTCTAGTTTTAAGTTTCTCATGCTTTGTTTTAATTATTCTCTGACAGTAGCGTTACACATAAGAGATAGATCAAGCAACCAATTGTGAAAACAGTCAACTTCAAAACTCGGAAATTTACACTATGTGGAGAAGGAAGAGGAAATGGCGATTCTGTGGCCTTTGAATATGTACGAGAATGTGAAGTTTCTTGTGTGAACTCATACTAGAAAAAATCTTATTCCATGATTCGTACTGTTTTAGGTTGCAACTCCACAGCAGGTACTCTCAAATGGATTCTTTAATTTCGAAGGCTCCTTGTTTTATGTGTTTCGATGCAACACTATAGCGAACGAACGCTTTCTGTCGGTGGAAGTTTCGAAACCACGCCTTCCTTCTCCAGATTGGCAGTTCTACCGATTGAACTACACCGGCAAGGCTTATAACTGCAACATGCCGTTTTGACTTATGCGTCATCTCATGGAACGTCACATACGTAGGGCGTTCAAATAAATTCTAAGCCTAACATTCAAGACAAAATTTTATCATGCTGTTCCGGAGGCACACTGAACCGGTTCTTTTGCATATCATCGAAATAGGGTCAAAGGTCAGGGCACAGGAGCGAGATTTATTAAACAGCCATTATCCTCATAACTTGAGTAACGATTTCTGGTATGCTGGAAAGGAGATCATAATCAATGCATTGCATGATTTTTCTAACTTGTTCTACATAGTCTCCCCTGACTTCGATGCCACCATCTGCGGAAAACGATTTACCTTTCTCTTCAAACCAACACTTCGTTTCATCCTTCAGTTTAGAATCATCCGCGAAACCCTACCCGGCAGATTTTTTTTCAGATATTTGAAGGTCACTAAGGAGCGAGATCAGTACAGTACGGTGGGTAGGGAAGCAGTTGGAAGGCTTGACACCGGTGTTGTGGATTGGAGCATTATCCTGGAGAAGCCAAAGATCCCGTCGTAACTTTCTTCGCAGTTTGTGTCGCGCTATTTTGACAATTGCTTGATGGCTCTATGCAATTGTCACAATAGCTCGATATAATTGGCAGCTTTCGTAGTCCATTTATGAGGCAAATAATCAATTAACAGCAACCCTTTTGAGTCCTAAAAAATGGTGGCCATAATCTTCCCAACAGATGGTTGTTTTGAACATTTTTGATGTTGGTGATCTATGATGTTTCCACTGTATGCTCTCATGTTTCGTGGCAAGGTCCCAATGGTAAAGCCACGTCACATCACCAGTCACAATGCAGGAATAGAAGTCATCTGGATTGTGGTTAATGCGGTCAAATTGAACCCAAGTTGTTTCAACACGATCATTCTTCATCTCAGGCAGCAACATTCTAAGAACCCACTAGGCACAGACATTTGACATCCCTTACGTCTCATGGGAAATGGGCCAAGAACTACCAGAACTTAACTTCGGTTACTCAGCCATTTCCACGACACGGATTCGCCCTTTTGACATCGACAGGTCCTCCACTTTCTGCCATATTTTACCTGTGGTCATCTCCACTGAGCGTCCCTCTCGAGGGTCGTCTTCCAACGAGCCTCTTTCCCATTTAAACAGAGCAACCCATCTCTTGACTGTGGCATATGAAGGTTCACCATCGACGAACACACGAGCCAATCATTTACACTCATCGTCAAAAAAATAGTTGCACCCAGAAGGAAGCAACTGACAAGAATGAAACTTGGTGTGTAAGTTTGACATCGTGAGACATGCAAATGATTCAAGTATCACGCTCATCAGCTGCGCATGTGACGCCAACAAGAAGGTATCGTAGCGTTGTGCCTGACCGGCTATATAAGATTGTCCCGTTGCGCGTGCTTGCCATTCTGACTCGTGTTGTTGTGTTGGTTGCTTTCTTTGTAAGTGAAGTATGCCTCGGAGAAAAATTCGGAAGCAATTTTAGTAGTTGGAGGAGTTCAAGAAGCGCCGCATCGACGGACTCCGGGAAGCGAGATGCTCACCATACGGGTCGTGCGGATATCAACATAGCACGCTGTTGGCGGTAGTGGATAGAAGGAGGCACGCAGCAGCGACAGAAAGTATCTGGGAGGCCTAGACGAACCACGGAGAGAGAAGACCGACGAAAGTTGTCCGACATGCGTGGAGTTAACCAACGGCCATAATTGCGGATATTCAGCCAGCAGTGGTGCCCTCCATGCATCGTCCGATTAGTGCCGACAACATTGGCAAACAGCTGCATGACGTAGGACTACACGCACGCAGACCGCTACGACGACTGCCCTTAACACCATTCCATCGTCGCCAAAGACTGTAATGGTGTCGTGCCAGACTGTCAAGGAGCCACCCAGAATTGCAAGGGGGGATTATCAGTGACAAGTTCCGCTTTTGTCTTGAAGGAGATGACCACTGAATCCGTGTGTGGAGGCACAGTGGGAAGTGCCAACGTGATCGTTTTGTTGTCCAGCGTCACACGTCCAGAAGGCCTGGTATCATGGCGTAGGGTGCAATTGCCTGTTATGCCAGATCACCTTTGGTGTTCATTACAGGCACCTTTACAGCCCAACGTTACGTTAATGAGGTCCTGCAACCAGTGGACCTACCTTTTCTGAACGCTCACTCCGGTGCGATTTTCCAACAGAACCACGCTCGTCCGCATGCTGCTGCTGTCTCGAGAGCTTGTCTTCAAGACGCTGACACTCTGCCATGGCCAGCCACATCACCAGACCTATCGTCGATTGAAAATGTGTGGGATGCTATTGGATGCAAAATCCACACTACACCCCTTCCGCACAATATGCAGGAACTGCGTGAATAGATTCAAGCTTCATGGGATGGCTTACCGCAGGACACCATTAAGAACATGTACAACTCAATGCCTGCCGAGACGTCTGGCAAGCTGTGTGAGCAAACATGGTGGCCTGACGCCATACTGAGAGACACTACGTATTGGCGTGTAGCTCAATAAAAATTACCCATATCATTTCTCAATGTTTAATCATTTATTGTTTCTGGTAACCTTTACCTTCCTCCTGAATAACATTGCAGTTCAACACGTCCTTCTGGGTGCAACTTCAGTCGTCAAAAATTCAACCACCGCTCGGTGCAGCAATTTCATCTGTCGCTCATGCATTGCCACATTACATACTTCAATGCACTGTAGCGCCGTCTCAAATGCTGACACAGCGACGTGACGTGGATGTTACATGGATGAAGGATGATGCAATACTTTGCAATACTTGCGTCAGCCGCCAACCACTACTTCCAAGGTCAGGCTTAGAACGTATTGAAATGAAAGCCCCTTATACCCCCTTCTTAAGAAAGGCGTGGCACGAGGTCGCAAGTTTCAGGTCCGCCGACGAACCATGGCTGAACAAGTTTACTACAGATGAAGGATTTGTTAATAATTCCAGACGTTGTGTGGAAGAATCATCAAACATTTTAGTTTTCGAACCTTACGACCAGGAGATTCAATTTTACGTTTGAGAGCCAATAGGGAAGAAAAGCTCCACCAATGCGGCCTTTCTCTCGAGACCTTTTCTGCCGGTGGTATGATTCGAACCTACGTGTACCTACTCCGGAGAGACTAATCTACAGATCAAACTGCGCCAGCAAGGCTTGTCGCTGCAAACTTAGGTTTTGACTTATGCGTCACTTTAGTGGTACGTCCCAAGACATGTTAGCCAACTTTTAATACACTGCTGGCCACCCAAAATGCAACACCAAGAAGGAAGCATCCGATTGGCCTGAAATTCGCAGCATGCGACACCCGCGAGAGGATATGCAAACAATTAGCATTGCAGGGCATATGCAAATCATGTCCGCCCGGCACGCCACCGAGAAGCCCTATAAGAAGGGTGCACAGAAGGCGGGGTGTAAGTAGTGGAAGTGTGCTATGCTGCCGGACATGTGCGTGGGAAGCTTCCTGGTGCCTCGTCGCAGAATACGGCAGTCATTCTAGCACGTTTCGGAGTTCGACAGAGGGCGAATAGTGGATTATCGCGACAGCGGTTTATCGTACCGAGACATCGGCGCACGTGTGGGACGACATCCAGCCACAGTGAGGCGAGTATGGATTCGGTGGGTGCAGGAAGGACGGATGTACCGACGTGAGCGATTGCCGCAGCCGCGGCACACCACCGAACGAGAGGACCGTCATGTTGTGCGGCGGGTATTGACAGCTCGCCCCGCCACATCACGAATGTTAGCGCAAGAATTAGGGTGTGTTGCACAACAACCTGTGTCAGCACGTACCGTTCAACATCGTCTGCAGGAGCGGGGACTTGTCACACGGCGCCCATTGTTCCGATTACCACTGACGTTACACCACCGGCGAGTGCTGCGGCAGTGTGCCGTTGAACGCCGCAACTGGACTACGGAATGGCACAATATTGTCTTCTTCGACGAACCCCGCTTCTGCCTGCAACACCATGATGGTCGGATCCACGTGTGGCGGCACCGCGGCGGAGAGACTGTATGACGCCTGCATTATGCATCGCCATACCGGTCCGTCGCATGGCGTTATGGTTTGGGGAGCAATTGGATATTACACCTGCACCCCTTTGGTACGCATCGCCGGTACACGGAACAGCCACCGCTACATCTCCGTTGTTTTGTAGCCTGTAGTCCTCTCTTACCTGCAGGACCTGCCAGCGGCCACGTTTCAACAGGACAATGCGCACCCGCACGTGACACGCATCGTGCAACAATTCTTCACGGCCCACCAGGTGTCACTGCTACCGTGGCCCGCCTGTTCTCCCGATATGTCGCCCATCGAACACGTCTGGTCGCTGATCGGCAACCGAGTGGCCCGGCAAGCACCACCCGCGGCTACGCTTGATGAACTGTTGCAACGTGTGGAAGCAGCCTGGACCGACATACCCCAAGCCCACATCCAAAGCCTCTTTCGCTCGATGCCGCGGCGTGTAGAGGCCGTTATTGCCAGCCATGGGGGCCACACGAACTATTGATGTCTGCGTGTTCCGCAAGTCGCGCGGTCCTGTAAGCTCAATCGTTTCATCTTTGTATCTGTTGTTATGTGTCCAGTAAATCTGGCTTTGCTATCTCGTGTCCTTCTTGGTGTTGCATTTTGGGTGGCCAGCAGTGTATTTTTATCAAGTTTTAAAAATGAAAAATATCACACGTTAAATTCTATTAAAATGTAACTTCAACTTGGGCACGGATCTTTCACAAGAGATTACCTCAATGAATAGCATAAGCGGACCATACTTAACAATGGATGATCATGTATGAGCTAAATCAATAACAGAAACAAAAGTTTGAGTGACGTATAACGAGACTAGATCACCAAGTTTCGATTAATAAAGTTACATTACTGCGCTTTTCTCTCTCTGCCGAAGGCACCCACAAGGAAACAAGGAGTGGTAAAATTACGGAATCAAAGTAAACAATGGAGAACTGTTACGTATGTAACATGCGTAATCTGAGACAGAAATCAAGAAATTAGACACAAGGAGGAAAATTGCATATCTTTCCCAAAGTAATTTGATTCTGCTTATAGGAACCTCCTACTGTAGTCTTAGGTTCAATAATTTTGGGGCAAGAAAAGCCTCCATTCTTTCTCTTAATGAGGGAAGAGGAAACCTGGAGTCCTTGAAACATGAATTACTCTGATAGCATAATATTTTGGGACTCGGAAAAGGAGAAGTAAATCTTGTACTGTAAAAGTCCAACTATTTGTAAATTAGTTCTTTTTAAGGAGGCTGTGAGTTAATTCACTTTCAACAGCATCGGATGTTGTTGTTTTGGTCAGACTAGAAGCCGGACAATTTTGGTAACTGTCCTATGTGTCGAAGATGTTAAAATATATAGTTGGGAGTTATAAGGGCTGTGTTGACAGCCATCCTTCAGGAGTATGCGATGATGGTATGAAAGGAAAACTATTAAAATCTATGAAACTCTTAGGATGGAGAAGCTGAAAATTAGCCATAATTCCCCTTCGTTGTCCTCCAAGTGCATCACAGCTATCAGCATTTAAACTATCCTGTCCCATGGTGAAGTAAAATCTCCAGTTTCTCATAACACTTTGTTGTAAAAGAAACAAGGCCATTAATATATCATGTGAAACCACAACTCATTCTTACATCTTGGGATAGTATGTTACACTTGTTTTCATGTGACCGAGCCATTTGAAAAACATTTCTCACTCATTGATAACTGAGTGAGCAATGAATTTGGAAGGACCGAATTAACGGCGAATCTGTGAACATGCACGAAATCTCTGTATAAAAATCGGTACAAGATAGATTCTTGAAATTTAGTCTGAACTGGATGGATATTTGCTGTGGACAATGTATTTCACAATAAACGACTTACTAAAACTTTGCTTTGGTGGAAAGTTATTTTTAAGACCGGACCTGCGAATTGGTCGCACTCCGGGTTCTTTTATGGATACTGCAGGTGAGTGGACTGAACAAATGACTTAGGCCAGTCTAAAGAAAATTGGTAGCGTTTAAGATAAGCACAAACTTTTAATACAGATAATTATTAACATAAACTGATTGGTAGATGGTAAAGTAATTAACATAAGCTATGACACTTTGTGCTTGGATGTAAATTTAAGTAACACTGAGCTAGAATTTTGGCTATTTAACATTCCCAATCAGACTCACCAGCCTCGTTAACACGTGCAAATTAGAGTTCCTGAACTTCAGCTCTTGCATTCTGGAAAGTTCAGGATGACAAACAAGACTTACTCACTTGGACTCCTGGAGTTTTTAATCCACCGTTCTTCTTCGGCATTTATCCTGGGGAAGCAGGTTTTTAATGGCACTCTTTTTCGCTGCTCGCCCAGGTGAAAACACAAACAATGTGAGCACACCACTGATGATATTCAACAATAAGCTGATCTTCCACACGTCGTCATTATCGCCGACACTTCGCCGTGACCGGATCTTTCACTCTCAACACCGCTCCTCGGTCGGGGGAGTGGGAGAAAGTAAATCTCTCCGTGAACAAGATGCCGTCTGATTCCGTCCGGCTAGTCCCGAAGCACTAGCGGGACGGAATCAGGTGAAATCGAGCAATCGAGCAGCCACGTTGTAGCTGCTCGTTCCTCCATAGCAGCGATGCCCAATCAGGTTACTTGTTGATATTCCTGAAACGTCTGAGAAGAAGTTGGGAGGCTCCAGCAGTAGTTGTCCGCATTCCTTCGATGCGTGATGTCTCAAAGATTCGTATCGGGCGAAACAAAACTTTTTCTGATCGTCGAGCCTACCTTGTTTCTTCTATTTTTCACTAAGTTTTGATCACCATCAGTTCAATACGACTACGAGGCCAGACTCGGCATGTTCTCTCAGTTATGTAGGGGAACCAAATCTCCAGCCACATTTTTTTCTGGGTGAAGGGACGAAAATTGGGGACTTTGTTGTTTGTTGGCAGGATATGTTTCCTTACGTCAACTCGGCGCTCTTAAAAAGTGTCCCAAAAATACAGCTTTCGCCTTATTATTAGGTGTGCAACTTAGTTACCAGCCACAGGCCAAACACGTTGACAGCAAATTATAGCAAATCGAATACGTACCTAATCAGGGAAATATTCCCCGTCGGGTTGGATACATTTGAGCCATCGGTCAGGGAGCTGCCGAATGCCACTGCGGAAAAAAGAGGGCTGTTTCGAGCTGATAAAGTCTTCAATACTTGTGCGGACCTCCTCGACAGAAGTGAAGTGCGTATCACTCAAGTGATGTTGCAGGGTGCAAAAGAGGTGGTAATCCGAAGGACGAAATACGCCTGGTGGAACAAAATCTCCCATCCCAGGTTGGTGATCGTGTTTAAAGTAGTTTACGCGGTGTGAGGACACGCGCTATCCTGAAGCAACAGGACCGACCTTCTGCTCTTGCAGGTTTCCACCTCCATTGCGTCACTCACACGAATGAGTTTCTGACAATACCGCTCAGCATTGACCGTTTCACTAGGTTTGAGCAAATCATAGTGCACGACACCGCGCTGATCCAACCATATGCACAGCAACAACTTCCTGGCATGGATATTCGGTTTGGTGGTACTGGTGGTAGGCTGACCTGGATAAATCCACGATTTTCGCCGCTTAGAATTATCGTATAGGATCCACTTTTCATCACAGGTCAAAATCTTGTGGAGGAAATCCTTCTTCTTCAATCTGCAGAGCAAGGACACAGCAACATCGTAACGCCTAGACTTGTTCGCAGCTGTGAGTTGGTGGGGCACCGAACGGCCCTTCTTGTGAATCCGTCCAAGCTTGTGTTGGCGCTTTGCAATGGCTTGCCGTGTTACTCCGTGTTCCTGGGCGAGCTCTGACTGTGTGCGACAGGGATCCGCGTCGAACAGTTGTTCCAATTCCTCATCGTCAACTTTCTGTGGCTGTCCTGGACGTTTAGCATCACGAAGATCAAAATTTCCCTGCTTAAACCGCTGGAACCACTTCTTACACGTACTGTACGACACAGCTGCCTCACCCAAAACAGCACAGATCATTTGCTAGGCTTCCACAGCACTTGTTTTTTTTCAGATGAAACGCAAGCAGGAGGCAGTGCCTCAAATGTTGTTGCTCGAACGACATTGCTTTCACCGTCAACATTCGTCCCTTCTGGCACTACAGCTGTGAGCGGTTACGGTTGCCTGGAAAGCTGTTGGATGGCGCTGCAATCAGCCATTATCGCACACAGCTATTTGCATTTACCGACGTTCTATGATCGCTTGCGGTTAGGGGCCAAGAATTAAGTTGCACACCTAATATTTTCGTAATAATATCTTCCAACAAAGTATTCGTTTCATGTTCTTTCATCTGATGCATTTTCGCAACGCTGTAATACACTGAGCAACGCTTTGTAGAATGCATAAAAATTTAGCTGATTCTTCAGACGCTGGTGCAGGAAGAAAGGAAGGCAGGGGAGATTGTGGAAGAAGATTTACTATCGTGGTTTTCTTTCTCTCTGACCACCTTCCGAAATTATAACACGTGTTGCTCTGGAGGTTGACGTTGCTCATTTCCCACGCCTTTAGTTTCAATCGAAGTTATATGAGCTGCTCTGTTTCTTCTTTGGCGTCGTCGCATAGTTGAATAAGTTCGTTGAAGGCAAAGTGAGACGAGTAAAACTCAGCTGTGTTTCTGCTGTGTAATTCCATGAACTCTTTCTTTAGCCAAAGAAATGAATTTTCTGTATTCTGTGTAATTACACTATCTACCAACAAGTAATTGGACACCTGTGATAGCAAAGGAAAACGAAGTTTATTCACCTTCAATAGTTGGTGGAGCCTCCACGAGCGGCGATTGCAGCTGCGACCCTCCGGGGCATACTCTCAACCAGGCGTTGTACGACGGCTAGCGGTATTTTCTTCCACTCGGCTTGGAGAAGACAGGTAAGTTCCTTCACCGATTTCGGACGGTCAGGGCACCCTTAGTCGACGCTCTAACTCGTCCCAGAGGTGCTCGATAGGGTTAAGGATCGGACTCTGCGTAAGCCAGTCCATTCGATTAACCCCATTATCACCATACCAAGCCATGGTGGATCTCGTAACATGACAGGTGGCATTGTCATCCTGAAAGTGACATGGGTCCACCCCCGTAAAACTGCCACAACGTAAGAATCGCATGGTCATCCAAAATGGTGCAGTAGGTCTCGGCGTTGAGTCTACCAGGAATTGCGACCAAGGGTCCCGTGCCATACCAGGAGAAACACCCCCGTAGCATAATTCCACCGCCGCCGAACTTCACAGTTGACACAATACATTCCGGCTGGAGTCGTTCTCCAGGCAGACGCCAAACCCAGACCCTGCCATCCGAACGGTAGAGGGTGAAACTTGATTCGTCGCTCCAGAGAACATGTTTCCACTGTTTAACGGTCCACTGTCGACGTTCTATGCACCACGTTAGCCGAGCAGTACCATTGGACTTGGTGATCAAAGGCTTGTGGGCGGCAGCACGTCCATGATAACCGAGCGGATGGACTTCCTTACGGATGGTATTCATCGAAAGAACACTCCCGGATGCCTGTTCAAACTCCTCGCGGATGTGGCCTATCGATTTGGTGTGGTTCTTCCGAATTTCTCTGGCCAGCGCCCGTCGGTCTTTAACTCCCAGTTTTGTGGGTCTGCCGGGTCGGGGCACATTCCGACAGTCACCTCTCATCTTCCACTTGCCAATCTCGTAAGCCACTGTCGATTTTGGGTACTTCAACTTGCTGGATATGTCACGTATGGATTGGCCATTTCTGTGATACCCGACGATTACACAACTTTCTCGAAATCAGAGAGCTCCGAACTGCGTGGCATCTTGCATGCGACTGGTTGCGTTGTTGTTTCCCACACGATATTTAACGGCGGCGGCCGTGACGTGTATCAGGACCGCAGATATCGTCGATTGCAGGGGTGTCCAATTACTTGTTGGTAGATAGTGTATAAGCTTGTTGCAATTACATACTATAAAAAAAATTCATTGGTGCCTCCTTTCTTTTTCTTCCTTTTTTGTTTTATTTCTGGCAACCTTATATATTCACGCCATTAGATATAAAACATTAATGCTGATTTGCAATTTCGCTACATAAAATTACACTGGCTTATCACTGACATAAATTATCATGAAAGGGGTGTTTCGCTTTCAGATGATCTCTTTGTAAAGAAAATACACTGAAATGCCAAAATTCATGGGATAGCAGAATGCAAATTTTTAACTGGCACTGCCGTCGTATAAATGCTTCGACGCACGCTACGATTTTTATCAGTTTCGAGCTGTAATCTTTTGAGTCAGCTTGAACATATATTGAACGAGGCATGGTAGTTAAAGCCAAACGGATGGGGCATTGAATTTCCGAAGTTGCGCGAACGTTTAGCATTTCTCGATACACGGTGTCACGTGTGTACTGAGAATACCTCATGGAAGGCATTAGCCCCCTACCGTTGACAGCGCATTGGTCGACCACGGGGGCTGAATTAGTGTGTCCAACGGCGTCTGACTAGCAATGACCATGGAAACGACAACCGACACTGGCTCAAATAGCATCCACATTCAATGCAGGAGGTACCAGATACATGTCCATCAGGTCAGTGCAGCGTAATTTGGCGTTATGGGGTATGGAAGCAGAAGACCCGTCTTTGTTAACACCACGACATTGGACACAGCGCCTCACATGGGCTCGTGACCACAGTAATTACGCCCTGGAAGACTGGAAACATGTGGCGTGGTCTGATGAGTCACGCTGCCGGTTGTTAGGAGCTGATGGTTGTGTTCGGGTGTGGCGTAGACTCCATGAAGCCATGAACCGACCCAAGCTATCAACAACACACTGTGCAAGCTTGTGATAGTTCCATACATATGTGGGGAGTCTTTACGCGGCACGGTTTGAGTCATCTGGTCCTCATAAACACGTCATTAACCGGTAATCGCTTTACTACTCTGCTGGGTGACCATTTGCAGCCCTTCATGGACTTCATGTACCCCAACAACGTTGGGATTTTCCAAGCGGACAATGCATCATATCATCGAGCCCAAGGTGTCCAAAATTGGTTCTCGGAACATTCTGGACAGTTTCAAAGGATATGTGGTCACCACGTTCCCCTGACATGAACCCAATAGAACACTTATGGGACGTGGTGGAAAGGTCCAATTTGCACCCAAGATTATGAACCTCCAAATACCAAGAACTTTGGGAGGCTATTCAGACAGCATGGCTCAACATCACTGCATGAGTCTTCGGCTACTTGCGAAATCGATGTCACATTGAGTTGCTGCATTTCGCCGGGCTAGAAGAGCTCCTACACAATACTAGGTACGTATTTCATAACTTTTGGCACTTCACTGTATACTCTGAGGACTCACTGAATTAGAACTACCTAACTTATACTTTGCTGGCTCTCCATTCACCCGGAGAATAGCAGCCACCCATCGAGTAGACGAGGTACATGTGCAGTACAGTTGTGTGGGGTTCTGTAGCCAAGCTGTTTGTTTTCAGGTTTACAGTTCCGGTATGGAGCTGGGAGGTTCGTCCAGCTACGTCACCTGGCGTTCCAAATCATCTCACAGATGTTCAACTGGGTTGATGACAGGTGAGTTTAGGGCCCATTCGAGATGTCTCATATCAGCACTGAGTTCGTTGAACAATTTCTCTCCTGAGGTTGTCCGATGACATGGGGCATCCTAGTCGGAGGAACCCCATCCTCCTCTGGGTAGAGGTAACATATTGTGGGTGTATATGATCAGCAAGCAGCCCAAGGCAGTAGCCGGCATTCTTACGCTGGTTCACACGTACTAGGAGTCCCAGTTCATGGGGCTAAATATGCTACATGTTGTACAACCGTCCCTACAAGCCTGAAGAGTTGATGCCATGGATGCGGGATCTATCACATCGTTCTAATGCCGCCAAATATGGACACGACCATTGGCAGAATAGAACACATATCGTGATTCATCGGACCAGAACACTTACTTCTAATATTCTTTCGTCCAGTCCCA
This sequence comes from Macrothele yani, assembly GCA_039090855.1. Taxonomy (NCBI): domain Eukaryota; kingdom Metazoa; phylum Arthropoda; class Arachnida; order Araneae; family Macrothelidae; genus Macrothele; species Macrothele yani. Next base: position 84,353,615 of record CM077003.1, on the reverse strand, counting down.
ATGGGGTTGGCACCAGGAGAATCGCTTACGTCGGTGGACTGTTGTTAGAAGAGGATGGGACTGTGGTTAGGAAAGGATGGGGCTGTTTTTGAGGAGAGGACAGAGTTCTTCTCTTGTATTCCATTCGTTCCAGTCTGCAACGCATATTTCTACGAGATATTGTTTCTGGTTGATCTATATTGTATTGAAAGTGTGCTGGGCCTATTGCCTTGCATAAGACTACGCACCCGTCGTACTTTTCTGGAATGAATCTTTCGATGTGCTTTACATTTGCATCACCGTTTGGCTGTTTCTCCGTTTTGGCGCCACTCCTAGTACTTTAGCCACATAGTCCCTCATTCAATCCACAAGCGTTGCGGTTTCCGAAATGGGCCATTAACCCTTTGTGTGTCAACAATTTGGATTTTTCTTAAACACCGATGAATCCTTATTTTATCCCCATCACGTCCGTAACTTCGCTTTCAACTGAACCACCAACATCTTTTATACATCCCTTTAGCCTACAGACCACGCCTTCTTCGTTACACCAATATCGGGTATAATTCACTTTGTATAGGGGTGGACGAAATTCAATGAGCACTTATTGTATATAATTTTTAGCCAAAAGCTGGTAAACTGAAATTTTAAGCTTACATTTTGAGTTCATTGCACAGAACAATTGTTTCTATCATTGTATTTCTAGCCCCATTTTTTCATTCGATCTTGATTGACTAATATATTTTAACATTTGTTACTCTGGTATTTAGAGCTAAAACAAGAATTTCAACTTTATCACTTAGATATTTAATAGCTATGTTTTCTACACGTGATGAACGCAGTGAAAATAAGTTGCCCTTGTCTTAAATGAGAACTCTTCAAAACTCATTTGCTAAGTATTTTCCAACCAACAACGTAAAAGAATGAAGAGAAAGCTTTAATTTTTAACGTTCCAGCTTCAGCAAACTAAGATGACCAAACGGGACTTCACTATATTAACACCCAAGAAAATTCTGGATCAAGTTCCATCAGAGGCGTTGCTAGACTAAAAACATTGCTGGGCTGAACAGGACTTAATTTTTTAACTACCTCGTACTCATCCCATCTTCCGCAATGAAAATAAAATACAACCTGAGTTTTAAAATTGATAGTTGTCACTTATAATTACACTTTACTTTTAAAATAGTTAAATTAATTTACTAAATTTAACTTACAACCAATGTAACCCCGAGATATTTACTTTAGTATAACTATTTTAGCGCCACAGTTATATTATTTAAATATCCATCTTTTCCTCTTCTCCGGTGGATTTTTGAGAATATGAAGACGGCCCCCAATTACTTTGCTGCGGTGAGGAGTATCGATCATTGCTGAAATGGGCTCGTCGTTTTTCAGTTTAGGAGGATTTTTATTTGTGTCATTTGTTAGAATGAGCAGCAGATTCCGTATATAAAATAGCATGCAAGCTAAAATATTAGTTTCACGGACCCCGCAATTTAAACAACGGACAGAATGAATATTGGCTCCTGTGTGTTCTATGCGTGCTAGCTAGTTGTTCGGGTTTACTGGGGTGACAACCCGCGGGTTCTGAGCTTAGGAGACAGACAGAGCACCCTACGTAAGGGCAGTTACGATCAATAAAGACATAGACCCACTGCACAACCGGAAATAACCCTGTAACACTGAATTCGGCGTACCAGACCAAAAATTTCAGTTCTTCGTGTCTACCAGGCGCACAGAATTCTTCCAAAGAACGTATGGCTAAAAAATAAAAAAATAAAAAATTTCAAAACGTATTACATAGCCGACGATCATCTGGGTGTAACCTTCAGCAAGAAGCGGTTCTTTTCGGATCCCTCGGTAGCATTTAAATGCCAAATGTTAATTTGTCATTAACTTTTATGTATTTATTTACTTTTTGCTGACTGATCATTAATAATAATAATAATAAGAAGAAAATTACTTCAACAGAAGCAGATAAAAGCTATTTTAGGCATTGAAAAATGAAAACACATATTAAAAACATCAGTAAGCAAGATGGAATACAAGAAGAAGCAGTTTGACAGCAAATTAAATGCCTGGAAGAACAAGCCACTGCATTGACAATATCTGAAAAATACTGAAAGAAAAAGTGACAATAACTTGACTTAGGCCTGGCTGAAACAAGGTTCCATCAAGAAAGAAACAGAAGGTCTGATTTTGACTGCACAAGAACAGGCATTGCAAATCTTATGAAGGCTAAAATCCAAAAAAGTCTGTGAAAATCCAGAGTGTCAACTTTTTCAAAAAAAAAAAAAAAAAAAAAAAGATGAAACTGTGCCTCATCTTATTTGTGAATGTAGCAAAATTGCACAGACAGATTAAAAGGCTAGACACCACAGGGTTACAAAATGAATCCAGAAGTCATTATGTGGAAAGCACCGAAAAACTCATGGGAACATCAGGCTGAGGAAGTCTTAGAAAATGATCAGGACAAGAACTTCTGGTACTTTCGAATTCAAACCGATCGTCACCTAGAACGTAATACGCCACCAGACATAACAGTCATAGAAAATCGGAAAGTCTAAAGAATTGATAAAGCAATTCCTGGAGATGCCAAAGTTAATAAAAAAGAAATGGAAAAAATGACCAAATATTATGTCAACAGAAACAGGTAAAAATGACCATAGAAGTTACACACCTAGCCACAGAAGTTACCCGATTATGGACGAAACACAGAGTAGTAATCCGCATTGTCATCGGTGCACTTGGAACACTTTAAAAAAAAATTATGAATCATTTCAGAAAATTGCAGCTCTCTGATATACCACCCACAGAACGGCAAAAAAACTTTACTTGGGACACCATATACGTATATTCGGTGAAACCATCAGCAGTTGATTCGGTGAAACCATCAGCAGTTGATTCGGTGAAACCATCAGCAGTTGCAATGGCTCTGAAATCCTGTGGTATTGAAGATGCATACATTAATATTATTAATAACATCTATGAAAATGCAAGTGCAAAGATTCGGCTGTTTGAAAATACAACACACATAAAAATTGGAAAGGGAGTGAGACAAGGTGACACCATATCTCCGAAGCTCTTTAATGCCACATTGGAAAATGTCTTTCAATCACTGAACTGGGAAAACAAAGGGATAAAGATTAATGGAGATTATCTAACCCACCTTCGTTTTGCTGATGACGTAGTCATTTTTGCAACTACCCCATCAGAGCTGCAGAGTATGATCCAGGAACTTGCTGACAAGAGTAAAGAAGTGGGATTAAAAATGAACTTTCAGAAGACAAAAGTGATGTTCAATGCTTTTACAAGAAATGAAGATTTATCGATTGATGGAGAAAAACTGGAGATAACAGATACGTATGTTTATCTTGGACAGCAGATATCAAGTGAGGGTCACATTGATGAAGAAATTAATCGGCGTACAAAACTTGCCTGGAGAGCTTTTGGAAGAAACAGCATAATTTTCAAGAGCAATATGCCATTATGTCTTAAAAGAAAAGTGTTTGATCAATGCATCCTTCCAGTGCTTACGTATGGTGCAGAGACGTGGACCTTAACTAAAAGAGACATACAAAAGCTGCAGACAACTCAAAGAAGCATGGAGAGGTGCATGCTTGGTATAACCAGGAGAGATAAGAAGAGGAACTCGTGGATCCGAAAAATGACGAGAGTGGAAGACATCATGATCAGAGTTAAATCCCTGAAATGGCAATGGGCTGGACATACTGCCAGAAGGACAGACCATAGATGGACAGCCGAAATTTTAGATTGGATTCCAAGGGACAGGAAAAGACCCAGAAAAAGACCACATGGGAGATGGGTGGATGAAATTCGTAAATATGCGGGAGTGACATGGAGGAGACTGGCACAAGACAGACCGTTGTGGAGGAAACTTGGGGAGACCTTCGTCCAGCAGTGGATTGATAATGGTTGACAATGATGATGATGATGGTACGTATATTACGCCGATGCTTGACTGATACCTAGGTTTCCGGTGGAAACTCGTATCAGCCCAACACCACCAGTCAAGGATAACTTTATTTCTTTATTTTTGTTTGCCATAGGCTGTGTTTCGTATATTTCAAATAAAAGAAGATAATAATATTCTGAACTTAGAAAAGGTTCAGAAATTTATTTTTTTAACTTAAACGAAAATCGTATTTCGAGATTATTTTAAGATTAGTGGGAGGGTCAGGTGCGATTGATGGGTATTTAGCTTCCCCGTAATGGACTAGCTGCGCCCCTGGGTCCCATGGAGAGATACTTTCATTTTGTAAAACGACGGCAACTCAGCAATTGTCAAAATGTTTACAGTTTTAAGATGCGTACTTTCAGTTTAGGATCATATGCGTTTCTTTTAGGAATCAACCCTGAGCGTGGGGAAAGACTAAAGTTTTCCATCCTAAAGAAATATTTACGGACAACAGTTGCTTCGTATAGCAGGAAAGAGCGTATCTAGAATTAGCCTAATAATTATTAATCTAACAAGAGTAGAAAATAAATTTTGTCGCGACTCAAAAACTATGTCGTTTCAGTGTCACTTCATCAATCAAATATTTTGTTCCCGCTGTTTACTTCTGCTGTGATCATCAGGCTCTTTATAAAAGCCTTAGATCGAAGCTGTGAAACATCAAGAAATAGATCTTTATTTGATGAATTTCCGTTGAATATTTCATGAAACAAACAATGGGATTCAAAACTTTTATAACTTTGAGAGGGAAAGCTTCTTGAGGAATTTCTGGAATAAATGCATGTACCATCACTAAAGAATCAGCTAGTAATTTTCTTAAGTGAAGAAGTGAAAAGCCTCGAATCATGTGATCAAATTTAAACTTGGAGCCAGCTCATATTTAAGGCGGTGATAAGAACTACTTTCATTTTAACGGTAAGGCACTGAATCGAAATGCACTACTTTTGAGTACCACAAGAGAAGCAAGGGCGCTCCAAGGATTTCACACACTTTCTTTCTTATGGCAAAAATTGTTCCAAAACTTAATGCGAATGAAAATTCTTGAGATGGCACTTTAACAGAACTCTTGATTAAGGAAAAATTGACAGAAATTCCGAAAATGTCTTTAGAAATTATCCGTTACAAAGTTAAGTGTGGTTTTAGACACTGCGACCCGGAGCCTGTCCTCTGAAAAAGGATGACATTTAAATGTAACATATTTTCACGTATATTGATGATATCCAGAACTGGTCTGAAAATATCTGAGTAGAGGTGTTTAATGAAATTGTTGCATAGATTTGAAACATTGTCGGTGGTCAATTTCTAATAAAGAAATAATCGGTTTTTATGCCATTTGCAACCAAACAAAAACACCCTGTGCAAATTCAGGAACATAATATTTGTCAAAAACTATATTTTCTCCAACTTCTTTTGTCAAAGTTAACATCCTTTCTTTTTCTTGTTGGATATTATCATATACAAAGTAGGCAACGCTCATTTTCTTATAACATGCAAATGAATCCAAAGAACTACCCTGCTAGAAATTATTAGATGAGCATGTGACTTTGTCGACATTATGAAAACCAATTGGATGATATCTTACTGAAATGTGGAAAACGCAAGTCGAGTGTGACATACACAGCCTAATTATGCATATCCTTATGCAAAGTAGCGTCGTGAAGTCAGAATGCATAAATCAGAGATTGGGATAAAAACGACAGGATTTCTGGAGCTCCCTTAATCCGCAGCGTTTATTGTGACATTTCCTTTCTTGAAGTCTTCGGTTTGAACGATGTCTCAATAGCAAGATTTGCTGGAATCAACGGTGTGGAGAGTTTCCGACTGTGGACCCATTTTCAGGATACGGGAAGTGTTCAAAGAATGCAAGGTCAAGGACACCCACGAGCAACTGTAGCAAGGGACGACTGCTATCTATTGTTAACAGACCATCGGAATAGCCAGCAGAATGCTACTCAGCTCTAGCGAGAGCTTTTTGTATCAACAGGTCGCACTTTGTCAACTCAAACTATCCTCAATCGCCTTCACCAAGGTAGTATTTAATCAAGTAGACCAACGTTGTGTGTCCCTTTAACCGCACGACACCGTACGACCCGTAGAAACTGGGCAGAGGAACATCGTGGTATGGGACATGACATGTAGAATCAAGATATCTTCTCTGACGAGTCGCGATTCAGTTTGGAGTCTGAATCTCGACGAATTATTATCTGGTGGTACCCCAGCACACCAACCAACGAAGCTTTTGTGCAGGAAACATCCCATTACGGCGGACATGGATCGGTGGTCTGGGCAGGCATAAATATCGGTGGACGTACGTCATTCCAAAAGGCAGTATGGCGGCGCGGAGATGGAGATATAAAGACAAGGTTCTCAGACCTATTTTGATGTCGTATGTTGCACCAGTCGGCGATTCGTTCCTTCACATGGATAATAACGCTCGAACCTTTTTTTTTTTTTTTTTTTTTGATTGGAGGTTTTGCGACCACCGTGAGCAACTTAATGGGCTATAAGCAGTCGCCCGTCCCTAATTTAGGGTCACTGGTTCCAGGGAAGGGAAAGAGCCAGTGCCGTAAGACAAACACAACATCCATGCCTGACCGGGATTCGAACCCGGACCCCTTACGGACGAATGATCAGTGGCCAACGCCTTAGACCACTGCGCCACCGGGGCGGCTAACGCTCGACCTCATAGAGCTCGGATGGTGAACAACATGCTTCAAGAGGAAGGAATCAAACGCATGGAGTGGACAGCAAGCTCCCTTGACGTAAATCCAATTGAACCTGCATGGGGCATACTTGGCAGATGCACTGAAACTCGGGTAGCACTTCCGTTGATTCTTCCTGGACTAAAAACTGCCCTCATTGATTAGTCGCTGAAGATACCACTAAATCCGCCTCGATAACCTCATCAATTCCATTCCACACAGGTATGCAGTGGTTTTCGCCGTTCGAGGGGCCGCACACTCTACTATAGGTGAGTTACCATCTTCTAAAAGCCAATTTATTCTTGTTGTACATATTTGCATATTGTCGTATAGTACAGCATATCGCATCATGTACATTAAATGAGGATATTGCACTCGCTAAATGTGTTGTTTCTTACCCATATTATTAAATATTCTACTGTATTTTACTTAAAAAATGATATTTCCCGTTCAACATCAATCGCACAAGAATTTTCTTTACAATATCTCTTGCTCCCCTAATTCTGTTGAACAGTGTAAACAGCCTTTTTTGGTTCAAAAGGTGAAACTTCAAGTTCTTCTTCTTTTCTTCTCTTTTGTTCTTTGCCTTGCCTTGTTTTTTTTTTCTGAAATCCATATGAAAAATCTTACAATCTCTCACGACATTTGAAAACTTTTTCTCCGTTTCTCTAAATTCTCTCCGAACTGAGAATTTTTTTGCCATTCAACCTTGAGCCTGAACATTCTAGCGACTTAACTATGCTGTCGTTAGTTTATATCACATCACCGCTCATGTTGCTAACTCATTCATCGAAATTCATTATTCTGCTACACTATGAATAGAATAAACCCTTTTCTCGTATTTGGCCTAAGAGTAAAATGTCACCCTGACAAACTTGTTAGCTTATTCATCGAATCATAACGTCATGTCATCACTTTTCTAATTCAACGAATCATAACCTCTAATCACGCTGTTCAGTTCAACGAACATCATCTTTATGAGTTGACCATCTTGCTGGATTGTTCATCGAAAGGCCGTTTGGTCACGCTGACCACTCTGCGAGCAGCACAATCCTCGAATCCTGTTTGTGGATCTATTGGGCTACTTTGCAATCTCAGTCTTATAAGAACATTTGTAGACACGCTGGACACTTTGCAACCTCCGTCATCGATGATCATGTTTAATAAAGCTGGAAAGTTTGTAATCTCGGTCATCTAAGACTGTTTTCTGGCTCTTTGCATTCTTAGTCATCCAAGATCATTTTCAGTAAGACTGGGCACTTTTTAATTTCAGTAATCTAAGACTGGATTTAGTGTCGCTGGCCTTTTTGCACTGACGAGCGGTGTTGCCATGCTGAAGATACAGCCCTTCACAGACTCTTTTCCAAGGGGGAAAAAAAAAGGTTAGAGTTATTTCTTCTCTAGGCAAAATTTTTGAAGAAGATGTTAAAAGTCACAGCCAACAAGTATTTATTTTTCATTAAAATGTGCCTTTTAGTATCTTCTTAACGTCGAAAAGATCAGCTGCAACAACTAGAATTTGATGCAGGAATAAATTTTTCATTTTATTCTTGCGTCAAATATTAGTTTTTATTTTTCAAGAACAAACTTTTCATTTCTTGCATCAAACAACTAGAATTTGATGCAAAAATAAACTTTTCGTACTGTTTATATTTTTTAATCCAACCAACAAATTTGAAGTTAATCAGCCTCCCTGGCAGCTGAATGGTCCGAAGCGCTGGCTTCTGACCATATGTCGGAGATGAACCCAGTTTTGAGTCCATTATGAAGCATGCGTGGTTTTTTTATTATTATCTGCTGGTGCCTATTATTTCTCTTTCCTGGAACCTGGAATCGGTGTCACTAAATTTTAGGGACAGGCGATCGCTTATAGCCCTGATAATTTTTCATGGTGGATCGTTCAATCCCGAAAGGAAAAAGAAAAAAAAAGGAGAAACGTTAGTGAGGTCTGATGTACATTGATTTTGACTCTCTTGAGTCTCTAACGCAGTCCTGCACAATATATGGCCCGCCAAAAGATTTCCGGCGGCCCGCAGAAAATGTATTGTAGAGAATGTAAAAGAGAGTAAAGATGTAACGAGTGCTTACATCTTTACTCTCTTTGCCAGGAACAAAAATTCCCTTCACCAGACCCAAAAATTCCCTTTTTACCATCGAAATTCCCTGCAACTCCAAATTACCAAATGAACGAAAAAAGCTTAAGAAATGTAGGCAGTGCATACCACACAGATTTATTACTTCCCCGGTTGGCTCTAATTTTCAGTTTTTCCCTTTTGTTTTAGTTTTCTACTTTAAAAAATACGTTTTTACAGCTATGGGGTAGCTGCACAAGTCACTCACGTGATAAGACTGGGTAAGCATAAACTACCTCCTTTCCATAGCACGATTGTGACGTGCCTGCCCCGCAGGATGCTCATGAGAGAAAGGCAGATAGCCGTGAGGGAACATGCCAGTGTAGTAAAGTAGATAACACTCGGAGCTCCAGTGTTGGGGGTTCGAATTACACCCCTGGCATAAAAACTATGGAGAAATTCAATTCGTCCTATTGGCGCCCGAACTTCAAGGATGGCCTGGCTGATAGGTTTCGAGCAATGGTATGATGTTCTTTCCCCACCGCGAGACAGGAAAAATGAGAATCCCTTCTTCAATGCTTCGAAAAACTAAATCAGTGTGATGTTACGTTCCACACACCAAAAATTGTCTGGGATTTCTCAAATGCACGTTCTTCATCGGATGATTGCCTACAGCGACACATGGTCCCGCCTGACCCGTGGGTTCGAATCCTTCCCCTGGCATAAAAATAATGGAGAAATTTACTTCGTCATACGGTGTTTCTGCTTTTTTCAACACTACGTTGATCCCTCAGTCTCTTTTGTTTTACTTGTCTGCTTCTTTCTTTTCTTGATCGCTATTTTAAACCCAACGTCAACATGGAAATGTCCAGATACGACATGATTCCACACAGCGCTTTTTCTTTAATTTTTACAGGAGAAAAAAGTCAAAAACGATAAATAAATTTATCAACTGTTAGAAAATCTGGAAACTCGAGCAAATACGTTTTTGTGGTATATGGACGAATCAAGATTGGGAACGCCATCTTAGAAAATACTTCGAGGCATCTATAATATCTCCTCCACTTCGACTTTTCATAAACAGCTACAGCCTGTTCAGCACTACTGTGCTTATCATTCTATCTCGCTCGAGGCCAGACAGAGTCTGTGTCTTCTATCTTCTCTTTACTCAGACCCAGATCCTTGCTCCTAGCAATATCACCCGTACCCATAGGAAATTACTCGAGCCATCTGTTAATGCTTAGTTGCTTACTTCTGGGACAGTTACGGTCAAACGGTCTTCACGCACGTGTTGAGATTATTTCTTGAAATTTGCGTTTACTGACTTTTTCTGCAAAATTCCCTGAGTTTCCCTGCTTTACCACTAGGATTCCCTTTTCCCTTTTTGCTGATTTTGGAGACAAAAATTCCCTGAAATAGGCAAAAATCCCTGCATGGAACATCACTGCTGTCATGTAACTTGGTTGGTGAGTTGCCACTGCGCCCTTTCTCCTGTTTGTCACGTGACCCGCGGCAACCAACCATCGTTAGCCTGTCTGTAGCCTGAGAGGAGGGAGAGTCGTATCTTTTCGCTGTGTTTTTGGTCGTTAGTGTTGTTGAACAATGACCAAGTGAGTGCAGCCACGCGCCAACGCAGACGACGTCCGCCATGCGATGAACAGAAACAGCGCGAGTGCTAAGGAAAGGATTTTCTTTGTATGTGAATAATTACTGTGGAGATGTTTTGGCTGTAACATTAAAGATTTTGGGGTGACTTTGTAAAATGGGTGATGAAAAGATACGGAAGACCGAATCAGGACATAGAGTGTTTAATCCGGGGTGAACAAATTGATACTTATTTACTTACACGAAAGACAAAATATTTTGCCTTGTTTGCCGAGAAATAATAAGCCATTCCGAAGGAATGCAATCTTCGTCGCCATTTCAAATCAAAGCATCGTGACTTAAGCAAATTGGACACCGATGAAGAACAAATTACAGCGTCCAAATTGTTGAAAAACCTCAGTGGGGAAAAATGATTTTTCAAGAAATTAAACACAGAAAATGAGGCGGCTACTAAGGTTAGTTTTCAGATTTCTAAAGAAATTGCTGCTTCTGGGAAGTTTTTTACTGAAGCTGACTTCATAAAGAAGTGTTTGATGATTGCAGTTTTTGGATTATGTTCCGACAAAAAAAGTGTCTTTGAGAATATGAGTTTGTCCCGTACGACCATGCAGCGAAGAGTAGTTGATATATCCGATAACTTCAACGATCAGTTAAATCAGAACGCAAATGAATTCAGGCATTACTCTTTAGCGATAGACGAGAGCACTGATTTAACATATACTGCTCAACTTCTAATTTCCGTTCGAGGTGTTGATGACAACTTGGAAGTAACCGAGGAACTGGCTGGTTTGTATTCCATGAGAGGTCAAACTACTGGGAAAGAAATCGCAAATCAAGTGAACAAGTGTAACTTAAAAGTTAGACATAACCTTTGAAAACTTAGTGGCCATTTGCATTGATGGTGCTCTATGCGCAGGAAAAACTTTGGCGCAGTAAATCTTGTTGAAGAGTTTGCTAGCAAAAAATTAACTAAGTATCATTGCATTGTACATCGGCAAGTGTCAAGCAGCAAAGTTTTGAATTTCGACCATGTAATGTCTGTGGTACTTTCGATTGTTAACTATGTAGTGTAATACTCAAGAGACGCAAATAGCGTATTAAATCCGTTCGTTTTTGCGGCGTAGTAAGTACAAACATTCGCCAAGCTTTCGCACTCCACTGGGAGGCTTTCTGAAGGCATAGAAATGCAGGGAATTGGAACACGTAAGGAACAAAGATGATTTTTGAAACTAACGCGGGTGACATCACGAGCGTATTACAGGAATTTTCATCACGCAATTATACGGTGTGTCGCGATGTATTTCCATCTTTTAATAACGCATGCCAAACTCTTGGTAGTTCAGTAGAAACTATATCATTACATGCTAGTTTGCTGGACAGTGGGCAGAATTTCGACTGTTTCCCAGATGGCAGTCTCTTTAAAGTTTGTGTATGGGGCAATTCTTCTAATACTATTCCATAGAGGAACGGGCGATGAATGCATGACTTCTCTGGCGAGGGCTGTATTCTGCATGTCCTGTTTGATACTTCGCACGTGCTCTTGACATCTAGTGTCCAAGGATCGCTTTGTCATTCCGATATATATCTTTTCCGTGTTGTTTGGATAGATGGAAATACATCGCGACACACCGTATCATTGCGTGATGAAAATTCATGTAATACGCTCGTTAAGTCACCCGCGTTATTCTCAAAAATCATCTTTGTTCCTTACGTGTTCCAATTCCCTTCATTTTTATTTTATTTTATGAAAGTCAGTAAACGCAAAAGCCTCCCAGTGGAGTGCGAAAGCTTGGCGAATCTTTGTACTTACTACGCCGCAAAAATAAACGGATTTAATACGCTATTTGCGTCTCTTTAATATTCACAGTGTGGTGTATTTATAATTACGTTATGCAGTGTAATACGTCCCATAAGCTAAATGTAAACAATAAGAAAACCTGAAAAATGTATTAAAACTTGTACCGCTTAGCAAAGTAATTTTTTTAACTCTAATGTGATTTCATGATAAATGAAAATCTTAAGTAATAAGTGTAATTAATTGACATTAATTGAAATTTCTTTTTTAATAGTTGATATTAATTGAAATTTTCAATTAAAAATTAAAATCTCAATTAATATCAATTATTAAATTTAGTAAAGGTATAATTATGATCTCTTTACTAATTTTTACTTAGAAAGTGAGCCGCTACAAACCTATCTGCGACTCGAAGAAGTTTAGCCTATTTTAATTTTGGCCCCTACCTACTTCCAAGTTGTGCCGGTCTCCTCTCACGGGTACTGTAGTCAAGGGAATGGAAACTAAACTAAATCATAATGTATAACGTCGTGCTAATGCGTATATTCAAAATAACAAACTTACAATACCCTCATTTACGGGCTGGTAAAGCTACGCATATCTAGTTCTATTTGCTATTACTCTAAATGGCCATCGGAAATCTGTCAGATAATCACTCGCTTGTGTGTTGTCTGTAAAGTAAGTAATTGGTTTGTTCAAATGAAACATAGACTCGGGTAGACAGGTGGCGCTGCAACATCCGCCGAAGCGATGGCAGCGCAGCGTAACCGCACATAAAAGAAGAATTCAGTGTGCGAAACATTTAGTTAGAGCCGCGGATGGCTTAGTGGTTAATGTTTCAGATTATCGATGCTGGGTCCCCAGGTTCTAGCCTGGGCTGATCTTTCAGAGATGGTGTGATTTACTAACAATCGCTGAATATCCACCGTGCATCGGACGAGCACGTAAAGTGACGGCCCCCAGGCTGGACCCACTGGTTAAATGGGTATCCTTTCCTATGTCCTCCCTGAAATTCTCTCACCCATCTATGTGCAATATCGTACTTGTACGGTGGCGCCATCTACTGTACTCTAATCTCACTACAAACTGTTCTGTCAAAAGTCGCTAGACTTGCTCTCATTCCTTCCGTTTCTGTGTCCTGCCCAAAAGGCGATCTCGCTGTAGGTGGCTGGGACCTAAACTCTACTCACTGTGGACGGAAGTCCTACATGAAAATGACAAATGCCGAAACATTTAGTTTGTGCGGCGTGTTCAATGTGAGTACTATCAAAGGAGCATGAACGACCTATCTCATGGATACCTCCAAGCGGGCGCAGCAAGGCCGTGAACCAATTTTTGACAAAAGATGGAAGCAATCGACAGAAATATTACGACATATGCAGGTTGTTTACGGGAATGTGTGCCTTGCACGCAGTAAAGTATTGCAATGTTGCAAAGAATTTCAGGGTGGATATGAAAACACTACGGATTTTCCAAGACTTGGCCAAGCACACGCCGCCATTTCACCGGACACAGTCGCAGCAGAGAAGTGGACGAACTGGTGAAAGTTAACCGCAGTATAACAGTCAACGAGTTAGCTGCTGCAATTGGAAAGAGCAGGGGCTCTATTGGCACAATCCGCCACAAGAACTGAGGTATTCGAAAGTGTGTGCCCAATGGGTTCTAATGCACCTCACATAAACTTCTTTATCGATGGGACATCTGCGTAAATGTTAGGAATTCCTATTTCTATCGCTACCAGTACTCGTGTGTTATGTATACATTTGCCTATGAACATATTCCTATGCTGTAATAAAGAAAACTTACTCCAACAGATAGGTTATGTTTCATTTGGACGATCCTTATAAATAACTTTTAAATAATAGTACAGTTGCTTTGTTTGTTGCCTATAAACGGAAAGTTTTACCCAGTTTAAATCACAAGAAACAGAACCCTCCCCTTAATAACATGTAAATTCCAAAAAAAAAAAAAACATAATAATCAAAGGGTATACAGCTGGTATATAAGCCAATTAAAGAGTTATAGTAACGACTGATCTGTAAAGTACTTAGAATAAGAATGCTAGCAAGTCGAAAAAAGAACATCAAAACTTCTAAATTGCAAACGTCGAGCAAAACCTAGGAGATCAGTTGATTTGTTCATACAAACACTATTTCTTAAATGTTTTCTTCCACACTGAGCTTGTTTCCTCACTGGTACGAAATTTAGTCGCACTTTAAAGTTTTGTTCAGCAACTCTGTTGCCTACGAATTCACATTTTAATGGTGACTTACATTATTGGTGTAAAACTTTGATGGCTAACAAAATTTAAATTTCCAACTTTTGCGAAAGTTCATATAATCCCTTCAAAGACAAGTAATGCACATTCTACACAGAAAATATTGTCAAAATAAAGAGAGAAAGAAGGCGCCTTTTGAGATTTCTATATCAAAATTAATCATGCTCCTAGGAGCATTGACGAATAATTTAGATACATAAATTATTTTGTTATTAAGTAATTGTTCCAAGAACAAAAAAGGAATTAGAAAGTATGCTTTTGAATTTTATTCACAGGATTAAATGTTGGAGAAAAGACAAGAAGGAAAGTTTTTTTTTTCGAACGTACATAGTACCTGACTGTTTATCTTCAAGCAAGGAATAAAAGTACAAATTTACTGAAAGTAATGTCAGCTTTTTGGAGATGAGCATTTAAGGTGCAACAAACTTTAACTCTATTTTTCATCGAAACACCCTTCACCTAAAAAAAGTAGCTGCAAACAGAAGGATGCAACCGACAGTAATGAAACTTGGTGTGTAAGTTTGACATCGTGAGACATGCAAATGATTCAAAGTATCACGCTCGGTCGCGCATGTGACGTAAGCAAGGAGGGGTTGTAACGCTGTGTCTGACCGGCTACATAAGGTCGTCGCGTGGCACGTGCTTGCCATTCTGACTCGTGTTGTTGTGTTGGTTGCATCCTTTGCAAGTGGAGTATGCCTCGGCGAAAAGTTCAGATGCAATTCGAGTAGTTGGAGGAGTTCGAGAGGGGCCGCTTCGTCAGGCTACGGGAAGCGAGATGGTCTTATTGCCAAATTGCGCGCCATACCGGTCGTGCGGATATCACCACAGCACGCTGTTGGCGGCAGTGGATAAAACAAGGCAAGCAGCAGCAATGAGAAGGGTCTGGGAGACCTAGATGAAAAACGGAAAGAGATTGAGAGAGAGAGAGAGAGAGAGAGAGAGAGAGAGGACCGACGGGTTGTCCGACATGCGCGAGTGACCTAACAACCACGATTGCAGATACTCAGCGAGCAGTGAAGCCCTCTATGCATTGTCCGAATAGCGCCAGTACCTTTGTCAGACGGCTGCACGACGTAGAACTACACTCACGCAGACCGTTACGGCAACTGCCCTTAACGCCACTGCATCGTCGTCAAAGACTGCAATGGTGTCGGCCGGACTGTCATGGAACAACTCAGAATGGCAGCGGGTGATCTTCAGTGACGAGTTCCGCTTTTGTCATGGAGGAGACGACCAAATAATCCGTGTGTAAAGACACCGTGGTCAGCGCCAAGATGAACGGTTTGTTGTCGAGCGTCACACGTCCAGAAAGCCTGGTGTCATGGTATGGGGTGCAATTGCCTACGATGCCAGATGACCTATGGTGTTCATTACAGGGACTTCGACAGCCCAACGTTACGTTAATGAGGTCCTGCAACCAGTGGCCCTACCTTTTCTGAACGCTCACTACGGTGCTATTTTCCAACAGGACAACGCTCGTCCACATACTGCTGCTGTTTCAAGAGCTTGTCTTCAAGGCACTGACACTCTGCCATACCCATTCGCATCGCCAGACCTATAGCCGATTGAAAATGTGTAGGATGCTATTGGACGCGCAATCTACACTACAACCCTACCACACAATATGCAGGAACTGCGTGAGAAGATTCAAGCTTTATGGGATGGCTTACCGTAGGACACCATTAGGAACCTGTACAACTCCCTGTCGAGACGTCTGGCAAGCTGTATGAGCAAACATGGCGAACCTACGTCATACTGAGAGACACTACATATCGGCGTGTAGCTCAATGAATATGGCCCATAGCAGTCTCAATGTTTAAGCATTTATTGTTCCTGGTAACCTTTACCTTCCTGCCGAACAGCATTGCAATCTGACACGTCGTTCTGGTTACAACTTTTTTTTAATGTAGAGTGTAGTTACATCACAAGCCTTATCCATTACTTGGCTGGTTGTGGGCAGTCTGATCATTGGTGGTTAACGTACACGATTTGTGGGGGCGAAAGAGTCCGCCGTTCGTGTTGCAATGTCTCCAAAAGTACACCCTGGTTCAGAATCCACTCTAAGCCGTTCGTTGGTCGGAATTACGCCGATATATACTGAAGTGTCAAAAAAAAAAGAAAAAAAAACTGCGAAGGACGCTACCATTCCATTACATGCCACCACACCTATACGGCAAATGATATCTTCCGCAAACG
Organism: Macrothele yani; assembly: GCA_039090855.1. Classification (NCBI taxonomy): domain Eukaryota; kingdom Metazoa; phylum Arthropoda; class Arachnida; order Araneae; family Macrothelidae; genus Macrothele; species Macrothele yani. The sequence goes on along the minus strand of CM077003.1, from coordinate 84,337,012 downwards.
ATGATATAAGCAGATATCTGTGCAAGCTGAAGTAGTAGAATTCACAGTTCAGATGGCATCTTATCAGGATTTAAGCGATTTCGAACGTGGTGTGATAGTCGGCGTCCAGAAGATATGTCACTCCATTTTGGAAATTACCATGAAATTAGGATTTACACCTTCAACATGTTCAAGGCTGTACTTGGACTACACAAACTCAAGGAAAGCATCCAAAGAGAGAGACCTGTGCGGCCGTAACCATCTGTTGACTTAACTGCACCGCCAATATGTTGGCTCTGCAGAGATAAATAGAACTCTCTCAAAAATTTATTAAAGTGAAGGCGTTGAGAGTGCCTTCCTGCCAGGATCGGACGGGTCTCCTACCGGGCAGGATCTGTTGAGGGACCGTCCAATCTACACTGCCCCTGCGGGACCACCACTTCCCGCCCCCTTACAATTTACGACGTTCTAATGGTCGGGGATTCTGATATGCGACTGCCTGGAAGATTTATTCGTCATTGCAAGACTTATGTGGACCACTCGTCCTTTATTGTATCCAGGCTAATGCTACAGTCATATTAAATTACACTGAGGTTCTCATGGTTCTGGGGAATAAATCCTTTATTTTCATGAGACCTCTCACAAAGATGAACTGAGAACGAGATGAAAAAATGGTGATTACAATTATGTATGAGTATGTTACAGTCCTTAAGCACCGGGAAGGTGCTTAGGAAAGGACTCTGGGCCTGAGTCCTCATCCACTTCCTGTCTTCCGATTCTTTCTTCTTCTGTTATTCGCATTAACGTAAAAAAGCCCTGGACGATCGTGGACAGCTGCGTTTGGCACTCATCGTGACATCCACCCGGTCTGCAACATTGCCGCAAATCACAGAGCAATTCAATGCTGGAACCAGTAATAGCATCAGAGTTCGGACAGTGCAACGTTCTCTGTGTTCTATGAGGTTCCGGGACCAAAGGCCCACCCGGTTGCCAATGCTGACCCGACAGCACAAGGCTATACGCCCTGCCTGGGCCTGGTGATGACTGTAAATGTGTAGCCCCCTTGTTTCAATTCGGCGGATCAGGATACACGTTTTCAGTCATCATCGCCATTGGACAGGAGATGACTGGAAACGCTGACTCCGGGTGTGGCGACAACCACTCCAAGGAATGGATCTCGCATGCCTACAAGGGACAGGGCAGGACGACGGTGGCTCTGTCATGGTGTCTGTCCACGTGTTGTCAATGCCAGGAATTCTCCACCGGCGAATATTACGGAATGGTGGGACGCTCTTTCGGAAACACTGTCTTCACAGTACTACAGAGAGCTCGTGGAGACCGAGTCCCGTACCAGTGATGCTGTTAGCCGATCACGGGGAGGACCAACGTGGTATCAGAGACCTCTCCTTTTTTTTTTTTTTTGCACTTCAGTGTAAGCAAATTTAACCCCCTTCCTCTAAGGCTTCAGCCAGCGTCACTAAAATTCACTGCGTAACTGCCCGTCTGATGTTAACAACCAATCAAATACTACCTGATGAATATATTTCAAATACGTAGAGACAATGCAAATATACGATGTAATCGCTCTGTCCACGTTATTTTTATAAACAACGAGTAGCAATTGAAAAACTGTCCATCAGTTGTTTATAAAATAACGTGGACAGAGAGATGACATCGTATATTTGCATTGTCTCCACGTATTTGAAAAATATTCACCATTTCTATCGCCCTTTGGATTTATCAGCTGTAATTAATTAAACAGCTTGCTTTGTTGAATGCCACTAGATGGCGACACATCAGTTGCTGAGCCATCAATATGGATTTGTGTAGTCAGATGCTGACTGATAAACCACGAATAGCGCTGTGAATTGTTGGCACCGTAACGTAAAGCGAACGCACTCGGCTAATTATCGAAAGATATGGGGTTCGATCCTGGCGGTGTCAGATGGACAGTTTTTCAGTTGCTATTCGTTGTTTATAAAATAACGTGGACAGAGCGATGACATCGTATATTTGCAAAATACTACCTGACATTGACCTCAAATTTACAAATTTATAAAGAAAAAAAGGAATGTTAGCAAGAAATGACCACACCCTATATCTCAAAATGGAAGAAGTAACATTTCTCCGAAGCGTAACGTAGCAGCCAATCCGAAAACTTAAAACAAAAAAAAAAAAAAAGATACCTATAAGTTTTTATTCCCAATCTGAAATAAAATATATCCTATTGTAAAAGTATAAAATATGTTTTCTATTATCTCCTGTTCGTATTTTCTTTTCATTTCTGTTTATTTTAGAAATGTTTTATTCCGTGCTTTAATATGACTTTTGCTGCCTTGTTCTGCGTGAATCCATTTTCATAGGAAATAAGTTTTATAAATTTACGTAGAAAATAAATTTAACACCACCAGTGCAGTAATATTTAAAAAATTTCTAAATACACTGACGGAAAAAAAAATCCCAACACCAAGAAGGGGTTGTGTTAGATAAACGACAGTTGGTAGGCGGTGAGAGTACATCTGTAAGATGACGTCTATGCAAATTTCGCGCTCGGCGCATACGTGTGGCGCTAGTAGCGCCCCTCGGAACATGCAAAGCAGGTTTGCTGTAAATACGCGCTGTAACGTTCGTGAGCGATAGTTATCGTTGAGATTCGACGTAGTGTGTTGATGTTAGTCAAGAATGCCTTTAAGAAGACGAAGAAGCCATTATCAACAGCTCACGGAGTTTAAACGAGGTCGTGTAATAGGGCTACGAGAAGGTGGATTTTCTTTCCGCAATATTGCAGAACGACTTGGCAGGAATGTAGCCACTGTGCATGATTGTTGGCAGCGGTGGTCAAGGGAAGGTACTGCCTCAAGAAGACCGGGTTCCGACCGGCCACGTGGCACTACTGAGAGGGAAGACCGCCGTGTACGGCGTATGGCCGTGGCGCATCGTACCGCGTCTGCGGCAGCAATTCGAGCTGCAGTTGCCACCACAGTGACACAACGAACTGTTACAAATCGGTTACTTGAAGGACAGCTCAGAGCCAGACGCCCTGTAGCGTGCATTCCACTTACTCCAAACCACTGCCGTTTGCGACGTCAGTGGTGTCAAACTAGAGCTCTTTGGAGGACGGAGTGGAGATCTGTTGTGTTTTCTGATGAAAGCCAGTTCTGCCTGGGTGACAGTGATGGCCGTGTGTTGGTTAGAAGGAGGTCAGGTGAGCGCCTGCAACCAACCTGTCTGCGGCCGAGACACACTGGACCTACACCTGGAGTTATGGTCTGGGGAGCAATTTCCTAAGACAGCAGGAGCACTCTCGTGGTTATCCCACGCACCCTGACGGCACAGTTGTACGTCGGTCTGGTGATTCAACCTGTTGTGCTGCCATTCATTAGCAGCATTCCGAGGGGTGTTTTCCAACAGGATAACGCTCGCCCGCATACCGCTGTTGTAACCCAACATGCTCTACAGAGTGTCGACATGTTGCCGTGGCCTGCTAGATCACCAGATCTTTCACCAATCGAGCACGTATGGGACATCATTGGACAACTCCAGCGTCACCCCCAACCAGCCTTAATCGTCCCTGTATTGACCGACCAAGTGCAAGAGGCATGGAACTCCATCCCACAAACTGATATCCAGCACCTGTACGACACAGTGCATGAACGTTTGCGTGCTTGCATTCAACATTCTGGCGGTTACACCGGTTATTAATGTACCAGCATTTCACATTTAAAATGGCTCTTCTCGCGCTTACAATAAGCTGTGATCTTGAAACTTTAATCGATTAAATATGTTACCTATAGAAATGTATTGCCGCCATTTCATTCCTCTACAACTATTTTTTAGTGGTGTTGGGATTTTTTTCCGTTAGTGTATATTGGACAACTGGAAATGAAAATCCAATTCGACAAAACTTCCATATCACGTCATCTGGACAAGTCACTTCTTTTATCCAGTCGTCCTTTTTCAGTCCCAAAAGTTGCCCATTGCTTCGCTTGCCATTCTACCCTGTTTATTATGACGCTGTTTCAGTTTCCTATTCCACTTGAACGATCACTTTATACGACCAATTAAGTTTCCCCACGGAATGCACGTGATTCAAGCCACTCTCTCAAAAAAAGAGAAAACCGTCCGCTTTCCTATCCATTGTCCAGGGGGTGCTTAAATATGACGACGGAGAAGTTAATAAATGTAGAAAATGAAGGATCTATTGCAGACATGGGACTTCTGTTTTTGAATTTCCCCCCTGTGAAAACAATAGGAAGCAAAGTTTTAGTTTTTGACGGAAATTATTTGCGAGATTCATCTAACCCTTTCACACTGATGAGTCTGATGATAGAAAGTGCAGCACACACGGATCTTTGTAGAAACTTTCAATTCAAGTTTTAAAATATTTGGACACCTTAACGCGCTAAATTATATCATTAAGAGAAATATCGAACAAGCACTATGGGGTGCTCAAAGTAAATTAAAAGCTTTTCCTTCAGTTCTAGATAAACACAGCGAGATGTATATCGTTTACAGTTCATGAAGTAATAGTTTGAGCGGAACGGTTAATGAGATTTTACACTTAAAAATGTATATTTCAAATAATGCAATTTTCTGAAAGATGTCGAAAAGGACAAGCGGCAATTAAATGGTAATTATTAATTAAGTAACATTGTATTTTCAGTACGTTACTTTTATCAATTCTTTACAGCATTATATTGAAAGCCGCCGAAACTGGGGTGTGCAAAAGTTTCCGTCGCCCATGCTAGTGGGCGCTGTAGAGGTCTAATCGGCCGGCGACCCGTGATGTCATTTCGTACATGAAGCCAAGCATGGCGGTCGATAAAGTTCATTTGCGGCACTGTTTGTTTTTCATGTTTAATTTAGGGAAAAGTGCGAGTGAAGCACCCCGTTCAATATGTCAGGCGTATGGCGAAACGCGTATGGGTGAGTGGACGTGTCGAGAATGATTTGCCTGGTTTAAGAAAGGTGATCTAAGCTTGGAAGACGAGCCACATGCAAGTAGACCACAGGAACTCACAGACGAGGAGCTGGAATCGCTGTTGCAAGAGGATGCCACACAATCGACCAGGCAACTGGCTAAACGTTTGAAGTGGCTCAATCGACGGTGGTACGGTGTCTACAGGCCTTGGGGAAGATCCAGAAGATTGGTAAGTGGGTTCCGCATACTCTAAAGGAGCGTAATATTGATCAACGATTGGGCATCTGCATGTCGTTGCTGAAGAGAAATGTTTCTAGGGAAGAATTTCTCGTGGAAGGTTGTCACCGGGGATGAAAAATGTGTCTATGCGACAACCCCGTAAGCAAGCGATCCTCCGTCGACCCAGGCCAGCCATGAACATCCACTGCAAAACAGGATATCCACGGGAAAAAGGTGCTGCTGTGTGTGTGTGGTGGGATATGCATGGAGGGCTGTACTTCGAACTGTTGAAATCGGACGAAACAATCACTGCACAACGATATAGCGATCAGTTGACGAAGCTGAACGCCACAATCGAGCAAAAATGCGCATGGATAGGTAAAGGACGCCGCCCCAGTAATCCTGTTACGCGATAATGCCAGACCACATGTGGGTGCCACCTCGAAATCAACCCTTGAAAAGTTACATTGGGTGGCTTTACCGCACCCGCCTTACTCCCCGGACATTGCACCCTCAGACTTTCATCTGTTTCGCTCTATGCAACATGCCCTAGCCCAACAGCGGTTCACCACAGTTCCAGAGGTGGGAAATTTCGTCACTGCGTTCTTCAGCTCAAACCACGAGTTCTTCTATCACAAGGGCTTGTGTATTCAAGGTAAAGTCGTTGGCTTGAAGGAAGGAGTTAAGGAGGGATTAGGTGTTGTGTCTACGTATCACGACGTTAAAACTGAATTTATATAAACAAAAGCAACATTTTCATTTACAGAAATTGTTCAGGTGCAGTACTGTTTTCGCAAGCAAAAATGCAAAATTTTGAAAAGTAATTAAAACAATGCACCCATAGCAAGAAAAACGTTGAAGGCAGCATTCTACCAACACTTGTCTCGTACACTAATTGCGTAACTACTCAGATCTCCGCGTGTACATCTCCAAAGGAAGGGGTGGGAATTGCAAGAAGTCCTTTGTAAGCGGTAGTTAAAGAATTAAAAATTCTGGCTTTCAGCATTTTTGCAAATAAAGTTGCTCTTAATCTTGCCCCACCAAAAATAATACTCGCCCACCTGTCACCCACCCTGATTTCGAAGTCTAGCGACGTAAGCAAAATTCCCATGCGATTCAACAAATTCCTTTGCAGTCGTCGAAAGTCACAGTTTGGTGGCCTTTTATTTTCTTTCGGGGGAGGGGGAGCTTAATGGCCACGGTGAGCAACTAAATGAGCTTTAAGCAGCTGCTCATTCCGAATTTTGTGTCCCTAGTTCCAGGGAGGAGAGATATCCAGTGCCGTAAGACAAGCATACCATCCATGCCTCATTCTGGATTCGAACCATTTCCCTGACAAATGGCCAGAAGCCAGCCCTGAGGACACTGCACCACCGGGAGCTGCACGTTTTGAGTTCACAGCAGCTTTTATCATCGGTTGGATTTGTGAAGAGTATCGTCGAACTGGTCCCGCAGGTATCAAGAAACCTGCTCTGTTAGTATCCAGAAGTATCGAGAGATGCTTCTGAGTTTTGTTTCCCCCGCAACTGCAACAGCGAAAGTTTCTTGATTACATCATTTTTATTTTTACATTTATTTATTTATTATGTACGATGGTGCCCCACCTCATATCGGACGGTCTGTATAGCAACTGATCCGATAACACTTCACTGAGGACAGTTTAGTCGCTCTTTTCGTAAAGCATGGCCACCTCGTACATCATACATCCACAATTTTTGATTGTGAGGATACCTCAAAAGTTCATCAGGCCAATGTCAGCATATCAATGCAAGAAAGAGGCATTACTCAGATCTAGTTGAATTCTACCTTTCAGCACTGTTCATCGGATTAAATAAACGCACCAAAGCCCCTGCTGGTGAGTTTTGAACTTCTTCCCGAAAAATCGCATGTGCAATTTTTCAATGCGTGTCTCTCAAGAGCTTCAGTAACTAGAATGGCAGAAATAGTACTTGTAACACCATCGAAAATTATGACTACCTAAAAGGAAACGACATTGCCTCCAAACGAGCAAATCGTCGATACCATACGTCAGATAGGGATAGACGAATGTTGGTACGGATCGTACAACGCGGAAGCACTAGACCGCGGCACTACAATTAGTGGAAGCATTGAACACCAGTTCGAACTACAGTTGAGCGTCGAAAATCCGAATTAATTAGGGCCACTGGTAGTTCGGATTTTCGATGTGTTCGGATTATCGAACGTGTAAAAAAAATACAAATACGCTAACATTTCTACATTATGTTATTCAAATACATGTACCAAAAATAAGCAACTGTATGCATAAAAAAATTACATAAGACAAAGACTTTTTTTTCGTTATTGTGCAATACGAAACAAGTTTGCCATTTTTACTACTGTTGTGAAATTTTTAAGCATAAAGTACAAATTCCAAAACTTACCAGTCATTGCAAGCTGGTTTCGATTGCCAAGGCGTGTACTTTATACTGAGTGCAGTGGGAATAACTTTCCTCCCGGCTCACACTGAACAATGGGGCTGAGGGATGAAACAAGGGGTGATACTGCCGTGGTAATGGGTTGTAAATTCTTAGCACCTCAGGGAACAAGTTGCTGTGGAAATTTATTTTCGCCTTTTGTCTGTGAGCATCAGAAATTATCTCCATCTTCGACACCTGGCCCCCAAAATGCTTGCACCCGCAAAATTAGGCGATTCCATTATCATTAAGTGTCCAGTTAAAATGATTGGACTATACTTAAATTTTCCACTACCACACACACACAAAAGTGAAAGGCGGCTTCTTCGGATTTTTGACCTTTCATTTTGACGTTCGGACTCTCGACGCTCTACTGTATTGGGCTTTCTTCATAACATTTCGTCAGGAACACCATCCTGTCGGTACTTATGGCCGCGTTGCCATCCACAAGGCTCTGACTACTAGCATCAATGCAAAAGAAACCTGTGAGGTTGTGCAAAGCACATAACAACAGGAATGCTAAAGACTTGAAATGTGTCGTCTGGTCTGGTGAATCGTGCTTTCCGTTGTTTCCCACCGTGAGTGTACGTCTGGCAAAATCCTACAGAAGCTCACAACCCCGAGTGTTTGGTTCTGAGTGTGAGTTCTGAGTTTTAAAACCTACAGAAGCATATAAGTGGATCCTTCGTGCTGTGGGGGTACCATATCATGACATTACTTAGAGTCACTGCTTATTTTGCAAGGCTGTGTCATATCTACAACGTACGAATCCATTTTTTGGGTCCGCCTACACCTTAAGTTGCAGGCATTGTATGACCGTCCCTGGATTCAAGCAGATAATGCATCCGTGCATTGTGCGAAACTTGTCAAATTATAGTTTGCAAAGCTTGAGGATGAGATACAACAGCTACCCTGGCTACCTCATACTCCAGATCTTAATATTATTGAACATTTGTATGAATATCTGCAGCAAAAGGTCAGATCATACTTTCCACCTCCAACACCACAGGCACAGTTGGAACATATTGTACACGTATTAGGTGTATAAATAAGTTTTAGAGCGTTTCCTGTGATGTATACCACTAATTTACATATCCGACAATCTCCCACGTTGTTGTCATGTGACCGTAACTGGTCCAGAGTATAAAATGTGATACAAAAGCTTGCCCAACAGTCAAACACACATGCACATCGGTAGGTAAAGGAGGGCAAGCGATATTGCATTTATTCGACACTGCATTCGTTACAAATTATCATCAAGGTAAAAGTGCTGCAAAAGCAGGTGCATCGATCTGTTCTGTTTTGGGGGAGAATATTGTATCGAAAAGCACTTGTGAGTTTTGGTTTAGAGTGTTTAAAGCAGGTGATTTTGATGTTAGCAATCGAGAACGTAGCGGCGCCCCGCAGAAGGTTGCACATGAGGAACTGCAAGCATTGCTGGATGAAGATTCGTCTCAAACTCATAACGAAGTAGTTGAATAACTGGGGGTAACTCAATAAACCGTTTCCAATCGTTTACGCGCAATGGGAAAGACTCAGAAGGAAGGAAAATGGGTGCCACATGACCTGAGCCAGAGGAACAAGGATGAGCGTGTCATGAAGTGTTTGAATCTGTTGAATAAACAACACAGCAATTATCTCCTGTGGAAAATCGTTACAGGTGATGAAAAGTGGATATGATACGACAATACCAAACGCAAAGCACCCTGGGTAGACCCCGGTGAAGCAACGACTTCGACACCGAAACGCAGTATTCACTCCAAGAAAGTTCTGCTGTGCATCTCGTGGGATATGAAGTATGTGCTCTATTATGAACTATTGGAACAGGGTCAAACTGTTACTGTTGATCGCTGCAAGGAACAGTTGCTGAGATTGAATCAGGAAATCTGTCGGAAACGTCCATTCACAGGCAAAGGATTGCTTCCAGTGAAATTACTGCATGACAACTCTGGGCCGCATGTCGCGAAATCAGTGAAGGAAACGTTATTGACGCTTGCCTGGGAAGTTTCGGAGTACCCGGCGTGTAGCCCCGAAATAGCCCCTTCGGACTATCATTTGTTTCGATCGATGCAACATGGTTTGTCTTCTGTACGGCTGGTTATATTCAAATTGATCGGAAACTTGAAACTTGGTCGTTCTGGGTGTTGAAGAAGTTAGCATACCTGGGCGCTATCTGAGAGACACGGATTCGAGTCCCGCTCCACGACGATGAAAATTTTCAAGTTTTCGGATATTATCTGACTTACCAGATAATATCCGAAAACTTGTCTCATCTTCAAAATTTGTATTATTTGGCGTAATCCCGTATTTCTTTCATGACTAAAAAACTTTGTTCACTCCATGGGAAGGCGTTGTAAGGCCGTAATTAACAGTAAAGGTTACCGAGCTAAGTATTATCGGGCATGGTGAGAATTTTTGTATATCTCATTTTTTCTAAGTGTTCCACTTTTCTTCTTTATAACTGATGTTCTAATGCAAAATCCTTCATAATAGTTATTGTATTACATTGTTGATGAAATTATCTTTCCATTAATATATAATTTTATGGTATTACTCCAAACAAAAAGTGGGGCTATGAGCCATCAAACCTCAAAAATACACTATTTCCAAAAGGTTTCCAAAATTTTGCCACTACTGTACTAAAGTTTTGTCGCAATAGAAGCATTTTTACGTACATTATGAGGCATAAGAGCAAAGTAATGGATCCCGCTCCTATGCCCTGACCTTTGACCCCATTTCGCCCATTTTCAATAGGATTCGTCCCCAAATGGTCCCCTACCACATACTAAAATTTCATCGGAATCGAACCATTTTTACGGGAGTTATCGTGCGGACGGGCAGACAAACAGACCGACAAAGCTGGAGTATATACGTTTCTTCAACCTACGGTTGGAAAACGTAAAAAAACAAGAAGGATGTTATTGAATTTTGAATTCTTGGGTGTAACGAACAAGGCTTTTGGGAAAAGTTTGCGTTGTGAAAACATTTTACCATGGTTAGAGCAATCAAAATCGAAATGCATTTTTTTAACTGTTCCACAAGCCGAAACGTATGTCAAGTAATAAAGTAGTATTAAATCTGCACCGGAATGTGTAGAATATTCTACACATTTTCTGGACAGTTATAATATAGGTACGAATTTTTGGTAGTAGTTACGGTTAGCTGATGTTAAAAGAATTTTAAATGCAAATTTACGTCAAGTAGAAAAAACGTTTGCATCAGGAAAAGCTGCACGGAAGCTTTTTGTCGTAATTACTGCTACTACAGGAGAAAAAAAAGGGGGCTATTTTTTATAACGGATTTTTAGAAGTGGAGGTGTTGCTAGAAATTCGGGTGGACATTTACCTCGTTTATCAGAAATACATATTTATGCCACTTGATGGAATAATTGCGCAATGTGCAAATCGAAATTTCAAAACAGTTCCACGTGTCTATGTAAAATGAATTTTTCCAGGTCCAGTTGTAGAAGAGGAAATCTCGTGCCGAACAGAAAAAGAAGTCTTACGCTATCTAAAGCAGAATTTTGCAAAGGTAAAAAAAAAAAAAAAAAAAAAAAGAGAAGAAGAGAAAAAGACGATAGTAACTGTTATCTAATTCCAAAAGAAGTTTCCAAATTCCATCAGTAGATATGAGATATCGCTTCTGCTGAGGGATGGGAAAGCCCATCGCCAGAAATCGCATTCTGACATGCAGTGCATTCGTATGCTAAATAAGGTGCTGCAGAAACAAAACAACGAAATGAAAAAAAAAAGTAAACGCGTCTAGTTTTACCCAGATTAAAAGCCATGATATGTGTGTTGGAATCCATTTCTGCCGTGGAATAAAACTGACATGTTAAATGTAACTTCAATTATTATGCTGAACGAAACTGTAAACATATTTAAACGTTTTACGAAAAGTTTCAATTGCGTATATACCGGGTGATCCAAAAGTCTTGCACATTTTGAAAACGTAATAACTCGCAGAGTTTTGAGAGTAGGGCAACGCGGTTTGCGTAGAAATGATCAGAATGACATCGGGTTTTATATGAAATCACATAAATATTTACTCATTTTATTAAATTTTTCATCGCCAGATGGCGCCATAGGCAAACAGGTCTGGGATAGTGGGTATAAAAGTAGCAGCTGGGAAGCAACCACAAGTCAAAGGCCGCGGGTCGCCTAGTGGGCAACGTTCGTGACTGCCACGGGAAGGGCCTCAGGTTCGATCCCAGGCAGGTACGAACGCTCGATCCACTAAATACCCGCCGTGCGTCGGATGGGCACTTTAAGCCGTCGGACCCCGGGTACTGACCTCCCGGTAATAAATAAGGGCGTCTTCCTCCCCCTTTCTACTTCGCTTCCGTGTCACTTTCCTATCGGGCGCTCTAGCCCAAATCTCATAATTTCCTATTTCTAAGGGTTGTTTAAGCCCTGGGGTCAGACACTCCATTCCTAAAATCCTCTACATATGATCATGATCAACCACAAGTCACAGCGGTCCGTGTCAGTATGCTGTCATTACCCGACAAAGCGCTCTTGGTGAAATTGTTCTATTGCTGAATGTGCGAGTGCTGCGTTGAGAGCCTACTGGTCACTGAAAGGTGATCGCAGTGGGAAAGGACCGATGGAAAGTGCTGCGCTGCGGCGAATGGTGAAAAAATTCGAGGAAACGGAATTTTTGGCAGCACTCCCACGAAGCGGTAGACCACGAGCACGTGCTGCTGCAGCAGAGACGATTACGCAGGAAATGGATGTGATTGCAATGTCATCCGCACATGGCGACTCCAGCGCTCGCCATGTTTCTCGGCAAATAGGCATTCCATACGGGACTGTATGGCAAACACTACGACCGATTCTGAACAGATATCCGTACGAACTACAACGGCATCACTAACTGCAAGCCGGAGATTACGTGCAGCGTCAGCAGTTCGCAGCATGGTTTTTTCTACAAATGGATGTCGACGAAAACTGGCTGATGAACGTTTTATGGACTTATGAGGCACACTTTTCCCTAAACGGAGCGGTAAACATGCACAACTGCCGCATCTGGGCCACGGAACATCCCCGAGAAGTTGTTACAGGGCTTGGTGCTGAGTTCTATTACAGCGCCCTATCTGGAGAGTTCGTTTGATGTTTGCTCTGCAGTAAGTTCTGCATCGGGGGTTTAACCCGTAATTCTGCCGACTGGAGCAGATAAATAAAACACAAGGTATCAAAAAGAGACTCTAGTTAAAACCGTTTCGTGCAATGAGGAAGAGTTTTATTCAGATATTGCGGGGAATGTCACCAAGCTTTTGTCCGTCATTTTCGTGCTTTCATTATTTTATTTGCCCCTCAGTGTCCTACTCGCCGAATTCTGCTTATCTCTTCCTGTCCATTCAAACCTCCTACTTCATCCGTTCCGACAAAACCCCCGAGGTTTTCAGAGCCTCCTGAAAATATTCTCCTCCTCTCTCGACTTTTCGCCACCGAGTCCCTTCCCTTGCCCGGAGAGCAACCCCTCAAAAAAACTGTCCCCTCGTCCCTCTTATTCCAAGAAAAGCGCGGCCACGCCTTCACTCTCAAAACTCTATGTTCTTAATTGCTTCGCTGCCCCCTCTGCTGCGACGCGTGGGAAAGGAAATATTTTGCCTGATCGCTGGCCTTCCCATCCAAATGGCGGGAACCGAAGGAAAGTGATCCCAATTATTTATCCCGCAAAATGGTCACTGAAATTCACTTCCGATAAATATGGAAGAACCGGTTACACAGTCGTTGAAGCGCCATTTCAGAGTGGTGTGGATTCACGGCTTCCTTCGTTATCCGTCCTTTTTTTTAGAGGTCCGCGGCACCTCCTTCAAAACCGTTTCAGTGACAGGTGCACGTTATCCGTACATGTTACGAACGTACGTTATCCCTAGCTTGCAAGAGCGGGATGCGGTGAATCTGTGCACATTTGTGCAGGATGGACCACCACCCCACATCGCACATTCCGTTAAGCAACTGCTGCAAGAGACGCTTTACGCAAATCGTGTGTTGAGCCGACACTTTCCCAGGGCCTGGCCTCCTCGGTCACTAGACCTGACACCCTGCGATTTCTGGCTCTGGGGTTACCTAAAATCACAAGTGTACAGGTGTCGCTCCACTTCATTGGCCATGCTGAAAGATGCTATTCGACACCATGTGGTAGATATACCACCGGACATGCTCTTCAATGCCGTCCATGGTGTTTTCTCTCGTCTGCAGGCAGTGCTGGAACAGGACAGCCATCACATTGAACACCTGGTACAATGAGGTGTCTAATCTGGTACAATCAGGTATCTATTTTTCTCGACACTTCCAACCTGTGGTTGCTGCGCCATCTGCTGATGAAAAATGTAATAAAATGAGTAACAATTTATGTGATTTCGTAAAAAACCCGGTCATTCTGATAATTTCTACGCAAACCGCGTTGCCCTATTCTCAAAACTCCGCGAGTTATTACGTTTTCAAAATGTGCAAGATTTTTGGATCACTCTGTAGGTATAAATTATTCTTGTATAAGTGTTTCCATAGAAATGTATGATGCCAAAAACTTTTTGGGTGAAATAAGCACGTTTTTTGACCCAGACGATTATGTCATAACATTAAAAGTAACAATATAACAATATTCGGAAATTTATTGGTGTATGCAAAGCATTAAAAAGTAATAGTAATGGAACACTGCCTTTATAACTCCCAGGAATGTGTGATACTTTTAAAAATATTAATAACTGAATATTTGCTTGCACATGAAATTTTACAACAAAAGGTTCACGATAACTAACGCAGTGTCATCGTAAACACTTTTTTATAAGATGCAAATTCATTTTAAATAAGTCTTTTTTGAAGCGGAGATACAGTTGCACCTAGAAATATCCATTTACAGTACTGCCAGAAAATTTAATTACAGTGACAAGTTCACATAAAGTGTTATTAAATAACAACAAACAAAAAAAAAAAAAAAAAAAAAAAAGAATTCCGAAGTAAAACAAAAACTTCGGTGGGACTTCCAGAAGCAGAGAAATGATCACGAAATTGAACATGTGTGACACTAGTAAAAAACTGTGCATAATAAAAGAAAAAAATACGTAAATTGTCATAGTGACAGGCGCAATTGTTTTATTCAATGGTTTAGAAGTGAAGCTCTTCTGGCCATTTATCCATGACGGATCTAGGTTTGAATCCATGTTAGGCATGGATGTTGTGTTTGTCTTACGGCACTGACTGTCTCCTTTCCCTGGAACCAGTTGCCCTAAATTAGAGACGGACGACTGTTTATAGCATTTAGAGTTAATAAACAAAGACATCGCTCTTTCCACGTTTTAGCAACACGCGCTCGGCTAGATATCGAGAGATCCGGGATTTAATTCCCCGGCGGTGACCTAGTAATAATTTTTCGGTTGCTGTGTGTTGCTAAAACGTGTAAACAGCGATGTCTTTGTTTATTCACTGAAGCCACGTATTTGGAGTATTTTTACTTTGGATCTCGCCCTTTGGATTTAACTGCTATAATTAATATACAGCCAGTGCCGTTAATGCCCACCAGATGGAGACGTCTCAGTAGCTGATCCCATCTTACGGATTTATGATGTCAGAAGCTGACAGAAAAACCCACATAGCGTCGTGGATTGTTGGCCACCGTGGTGTAAGGCTATCGCGCTCGGCTAGATATCGAAAGATCCGGGAATCCAATTTCCCGGCAGTGACCGAGTAACAATTTTTCGGTTGCTGTGTGTTGCTAAAATGTGGAAAGAGCGATGTCTTTGTTTATTCACTGAAGACACGTATTTGAAGGGTTTTCGCCTTTAGAGTTGCTCACGATGGTCGTTAAATCCCCAAAAAATTCGAAACTTTGTTAGATCGCGGACATGACATCGCAAGTAAAAAGTTCCAGATGGCTCTGGGAAGCATTCCAGGCATTGTAAAGGACTTTTGCACACCCCGTCGGTTACAAGACGTGACCTCAGATTCAGTGAGAGAGGCTCTGGTACTCTGTTCTGTTCTAGCGGTGGGCAAACAATTCTCTCAATTCGACTCAGAAAAACAATTCATTCGTACTTTTTTTTCGTTTGCCGACTATTTCGGTTAACGATTTCCGCAGTGAATGACTTTCGCAAAACGGTTCGGAGTCGCATCCGTATGTATCATCCTTTGACTCTTCCAGTAAACGATTTGTTCAGGGAATGGCTCTCGCGAGTTGGTTCTGAGTCGGATCCGTTTGGGTCGTTCGTTGACTCTTCCAGTTCAGTTAACGACTTTCAGTTTCATTTTATTTTTCAATCTTACGGAATTTAATTTATGTTTGCGCTTGGTTACATCCCTAAACCATCTCATTATACAGGATTACAAAGAAAGTCTTTGATCACGCTAATATCTCACGATCTATGGCAGTTGGCGATTTACTTCTTGTGCAATTGTATAGGAAACCCCTATGGCGCACACAATAACGCCACGAGGGATCCCCTGGCCCCCCTTTTGGGGGTTGAGACGGCTATCGTGCCCCCCCCCCTTTGCAGATAGGGCAAAAAAAGTCAATTACAAATTTGTTCAGCTAGGCAAAAATAGTACATAAATATTTTTGCCCCAAAACAAAAGACGGAAGGGGACCGGAAATTTGACTCCAAAAAATCACAACTTCCGGAAGCAACGACAGAGTATTTAGACAAGAACTTATTACTTAGAACTTATCTAAACTGGTAAGTTCTAAGTAAATGAAAGCACAAAGGAAAATGTTTTCTACAAACCTTATCAACAGCTCTTGTTCTGAAATGAAACGCGGTTCCTTGACATGTTCAATATCAGATTTTGATGTCCAATACAGTAACAAATATACTGAGACACGGAGAAATTGCATAAAGTGGCCAAACACTCATCTAATAGGAAAACTGTATGCAGATCTAATTTACTTGCGTACGTGGCAAAGCTTTTGACTTCCCGTCACTGGTTCACAAATTATGGGCATACCGACCAAGCATATCATTTTTGTATTCTGAATACGGAGCAGAAAGCACATTTGAAATCCATGCAAATATGCTTCGGACCCAGCGACTAGGTAGCTTTCCGCTTTTTTCGCATTTGGAGAGTCCCCTTCAAATATTTTGTTATGGGACAAAAACACTTATGTACTTTTTTTTGCCTTGCTGAACAAGTTTGTGATTGACTTTTTTTGCCCTATCTGCAAAGGGGGGCGCTATGGCTCCCTCAACCTCCCAAAAGGGGACGAGGGGATCCTTCTTGGTGTTATTGTGTACGCCATAGGGGATTTCCTATACAACTGCACAAGAAGTAATTCGCTAACTACCATAGTTCGTGAGATATTGGCCTGATCACGGACTATCCTTGCAACCCTGTATAGGTACACCATATGCAAATACTCCAAATCCCATAAATTTCCGGTCCCAAGCATTACAAATAAGCGATGCTCAACCTGTATAAAATTAAAAGGAAAGGGAAAAAACAGAATACGTACTATTATTGCCATACAATAAAGATATTTATGTATGCCGAACCAAAAAATATCTGGGCAATATTCGACAAATATGCTTCATTAAAAGCTGAAAGTAATATGAATGAAATGCTCTAGTAAATTGTGTGATTGCTATTCCTTTTAGTCTACGAAAAATAATTCCGACATTTTGCTGTGGAGTAGGTACGTAGAAACGTGGAGATTGGTATAGTTTTACAATAGCGATTTGGACACTTTTACAGTGACGTCACGAAGCGTTCACCGGAAATGCTGGAGAAGCACAGCCTTGTCACCTAGTGACCTTATCTAAAAATAGCTAGAACTGAAGCAACTGGAAAACTTAAACAAAATTGACGGAAGTACGTTGAGACACTGGCCATCCATGAAAAGATATACATGCTGTAGAAGTTTTAGGAAAACTCTAAAGTGTCAGTTTTGAAATAATTATATTACAGCAGTCTCATGTAACCTAATTCTCGATTAATAACATGAAAAAATGATGGACATTAAATGCAAGAACATTTAATAAGCTTCTTACAAATAGTATAACAGCAGCACTGTACTTAATTGCATACTAGACGAAACCCGTCTGAATCGACGATTAGTTTTATTTCTTTTTTGAAAGAATAAACTCATATGAAACAACAAATGTAAACATTATTTGACTGACAAATTCATTCAACCACTTCAGTAAAGACAATAGTCCAGGTTCGTGATTTTTTTTTTTTTTTTTTTTTACTGAACGTTTAACGACCACCGTAAGCAAGGCTATAAGCACTAACAATGGTCAACGGAATGTTTATTTACATCTTTACATAATGGTAAACGTCTTACCTACGTGAATAAACTGGATCGAATGAATATTAAATTGTATATATACATCACACAGTCCAATGGCATAACGCAATCAGGTCTTCGAGAGTGTTAGCTGTTCCGATGAGAAGAACTTTGATACCAGTGTCGGCTAGCGTTGTTTTGCGTACCGGTTTGCTCAGAAAAGAGACTTCGGACTTTGGATTATCTCAGTCCTTCCACGCATCCGCATTCAACAGCGCATGAGTCAACCGCAGGCGATCGAATGTCAACCGCACGCTTCTCCCATAGACTTTACATGGGAACTTTGCCGCCCCACAACTCTCGAACCGTTGCCCCAATCTCATTTTTCTCTTCGACTGGCACATCTGAATGGTTAGACCTTTATTTTGATACCTCAACCATATATTTAACGTTTAGCCGTTCTCTCAAAATAGGACTCACAATAAAAAACCTTATAGAATTCATATATAGATATACCATAATGATTTTCCCCAAACATTTATCTTTTCAGTCCATTGATTATATCGTAACTTGTAAAGTTTTAATTAAATATTTAATCACTTGTTTAACAATAGTCATTAAATCACAAACTGCTTAATATTAGCAATTCAATGAATAACCTAACTATTAGGTGCTTGAATTAATTCCCGCCTTTTTTTGCCACATAGCGGTACAGGATAGTCTATTCAAAGTAGTGTCCGTTGGCAGCTACGACCCTTTCTCACCGTTGGGGTAACAAATGGATTCCGCTGTAGAAAAAATGCAGGTTCTTTCGAGGCGAACCATTCATCGAGCCATTTTTGGAAATCCGCGACAGAAAGGAAGTGCTGCTCTGACAGGCTACGTTGTAGCGACCGGAACAAATGGAAGTCCGAGGGCGCAATGTCCGGGGAACAAGGCGGGTGGTATAAGAAGTCCATGTCAAGTACCTCTAAGAGTTCCTTCACGGATTTGGCGACATCAGGTCCAGTGTTGTCGCGGAAAAGAATAACCTTGTCATGTGGGATCCAGTTTCCGAGCTTCTGGATCATTACCATTGCCTTTAAACGTTTGCTAATCGTTGACTCATCGACCCGTAGTGTTTCAGACAACTCGTGGAGCGTCTGACATGAATTCTCGTCCAATAAAGCCTCTAATGCTCCATCTTTGAACTTTTTCGGCTGCCCAGGGCGCTCTTTCTCCTTCACGTCATATTCGTTGGCTTTGAAGCGTCGGAACCACTCTCTGCATGTTGTTTCCGATAGGGCATGTTCCCCATAGGCCTGCACTAGCAAACGATGGCTTTCCGCTGCAGAGTTCTTGAGACGAAAGCAGAAAAGTAATGCTTCCCGCAAATGCTCCTTTTTTGGTATGAAACTCGACATCGTGAATGCGATACAAACTCGTGTCCTGTGCCCTTCGATCGCGTGTCACACACTGCTTCGTCCAGACCACGGACGGTACGTGCGTGCACAAGGGAGGTCACGTGTGGCTCGGGTCACAGCGCACCATTGCTGCGCTGTATTGGGCAACAGCGGGAATTAATTCATGCACCTAATATCAAAATAAGAGAAGGTAAGGAATGGAACTTACAGCTTTACGGATGAATCGTCTTTTGATTTGTCCTAAGTTGTTTACTTACAACTCCATTCGGCACTTAACGCAAATACAAAATAACAACTTGAACTAGAACAGAATTCGTAGGAACAATGACACCCGCAAATAACAGCAGGTGGTCCTTGATTGACATGCTATCACATCGCCTCTCTTCTACTTTACTCAAAGTTGCGTCTTTTACTACTGACACGCCTGCCAGTTGTCCCCCAGATCGTTAGAGAAACTTGAAAGGTCCAACGTGACGTTCTGAACAGAGTGTGTAACGACAAGTAATAAAATTTACATAATAGAAAAAAATTAAGAATATAAAGTTAAAATAACTCACATATTTTTATATTCTTTGTTAGAAAAGAAAACTTTTACTTTAGTAATTCGATCCCAACATGTTTTAATCGCATTTTATGTCAGTTTTTACAGTTTTTACTATACTCCTAATTTTGATTCAAATGATATTATTTTTAGTAAAAACTTACGTTTCAATTAACATGTTTTTGGTTTGCCGTCTTAGAATAGTGTGATGTGCATTTTATAAGAGCATCTATCCCAAAACCTTACATCACCGAAGTGTTTGTTGCTATTCCCAGAACTTTTATTGCGTGCTCCTGTGTGTTTCGTGGATATGTGGTAAGTATGAAGTTTCTCAATAGCGTGGCACTTTAGTTCGAACTTACGTAAATAAAAGATGCCCTTTTTGGATCAGAGATTTACTCTGGAGACACATCGGTCTCTTACGTCCGTTCTCCCTCTCTCTCTCTCTCTCTCTCTCTCTCTCTCTTAAAAAGATGCACCCCCCATCTAATCCGTCACCGCCATGGCTGGCTGATGTTAAACTTATTAAATTGGGGTAAAGCTACTTTGTTTTATTTCCTACACGTTTTGTTAAGCAGTTGACCTATTTTCCCTCACAAATATAGTCCGTTTTACACAGTTACACAATAAGTCAGTTGCGAGTCGATACTGGACCGATGATAGTTGCATACTACGATCTGATGCAAATTAAAAAGAAAAATGACACCGAATTTTCGGTTGTAATGAGCTCGTCCTTTGAATCGTTTCTGACACGAATAAAATATGCCAACATTATTCACAGTTGGTGGAGCCCATTACAGTAAATAGGGAAAAACAATCAACCAAATATCTACAATCGATAAAACATCCACTAACCAGAGTCTATTTAAGAGGAAGGGTAGGGAAGGGGGCTGCATCCCCGAGCCTCACATTTTCAAGTGGCCCCAGAATTATGCATGATGCTTGAAGAATTGACTGGATTCTACAGCTTTTTTTGCAAATAGCACAGCAAAAACAATAAGAAACTGCCTTGTGAATTTTTTATTTCTTTTCACTTTTTTAGGAGGAGTCCGCAGAAAGTATAGTCACCCCTAGTCCATCCTCAAAACTTTCGAAAGCATTACAGATGTTGTTGTTTTTTTGTAATTGGAGGACATTTTCATACATTGAGAATTTGTTTGAATCATGGTATTTGGATATTATTATATCCAAATACCATGATTCAAACAAATTAAAAATTATTGTTATTAATAATAATACATAATTTGTTTGAATCATGTCCACTACTTTGATATAATTTCAACAGGATGAACCCGAGGGAGGGGCTTAAAGCAGAATTGGGCCGTCCCAGTGGCGCAGTGGTCTAAGGCGTTGGCCTCTGATCATTCGTCCGTAAGGGGTCCGGGTTCGAATCCCGGTCAGGCATGGATGTTGTGTTTGCCTTACGGCACTGGCTCTCTCCTTCCCTGGAACCAGTGACCCTAAATTAGGGACGGGAGACTGCTTATAGCCCATTTGAGTTGCTCACTGTGGTCGTTAAACCTCCAATCAAAAAAAAAAAAAGCAGAATTGAACTGGTGTCCATTTTTCAACCACGCATTTTCACATTTTCTTGCTAACAGTGATTCATCCATGAATCATGGGATACACACTTCAATATGGTGGGGATATTTTTATGGCTCCCTCATCACATTTTGGGAGTGTTTTTTACTGGGTATTTTTGTTCAGTCACCTACAGTGAAATCCTACACGTGCCACTAATACTGAGGCCCCGAAATACTGTCCAGCGCTTGGGCCCCGTGTCTCTTTTTTTTTTTTGATTGGAGGTTTAACGACCACCGTGAGCAACTTAATGGGCTATAAACAGTCGCCCGTCCCTAATTTAGGGTCACTGGTTCCAGAGAAGGGAGAAAGCCAGTGCCGTAAGATAAACACAACAACCATGCCACACCGGGATTCGAACCCGGCACCCCTTTCGGTCGAATGATCAGATGCCATTACTTAGGCCACTGCGCCAAATTGTACTCAAATTGTACTCAAAAGAATTGTCTCAGAAAAAAGAACACAGCAGTGATAAAACGATTTTATACCAAACAGTTAAAAGAACCGATACAGAGAAAAATATGATCTAACTTTTGGCCCCCAAGCGGAACATATTTGCATAATGCAAAAGTAAAAAATATGTGAAAGGTATTCCTCATAGTAAAAGCTGTTTTAAGGCTAAAAAGATTTCAAATACGTCTGTTGGAAGCAGAGATAGCGTGAATAAGATTTTGAAATTTCTTCCCATTAGCGTGCAAGCTCAGCATCATTTTAAAAAGGTAATATTTCCCATTTTTACTGTAACGAACAGCATACAGTAAAAAAAAAAAAAAAAATTCAAAATGGTGTTTAGAAGCCGAGATACAACATCAAACATAAGTGCACACTAACGCCACCAGCGCCAGAACTGTGAACTATAAAATTTTACGAGTAGAAGCAAAGTGTTCCTCAAAGTAAATACCGTAAGACGTTGAAAGATATTTCTAAATCGAATCTTTAAAAGCCGGGATATAAACAACAAGTTAGTAAAATCATGCAATGCATTGATTATGGTACGCTTTCCAACATACCAGAAATCATTACTCAAGTTATGAGAATAATGGCTGTGGAATAAATCTCGGTCCTGTGCCCTCACCTTTGATCCCATTTCAATTATATTTAACAGAACCGGTTCAGTATACCTCCGAAATAACATGATAAAGTTTTGTCGCAATCGAAACATTTTTACGTAAGTAATGATGCATAAGGGCTATGGAATAGATCCCGCTCCTGTTTCCTAACCTTTGACCCCCATTTCACCCATTTCAATAGAATTCGTCAGCAGGCAGGCCCTGTAACATACTAACATTTTATCCAAATCGAAGCATTTTTACGTACGTAATGGCGATGGAAGTGATTCCGCTCCTATGTCTTGAACTTTAATCCCATTTCGCCCATTTTCAACAGGGCTTGCCGCCAGGGGTTACCCTACCACATGCTAAAATTTCATCGAAATCGAACCTTTTTTTATGTTAGTTATGGCGCATAATAGCAATGGGATGGATCCCGCTCCTATGTACTGACCTTTGACCCCATTTCGTTCACTTTAAATAGGGTTCCTTCCCTGGTAATCCCCTACCAGATACTAAAATTTCATCGAAATCGAACGATTGTTACGTGAGTTATCGTGCGGACGGACATACGCACACAACGCGTGACGTAATGAGGCAGATGGGAATGGCGACCATCTGCTCGCCGCAAGAGTGTGACGTCATAAAACTTTAATAGGATCCACACACAAAGCGTGACGTAATGAGACAGATGGCGTGACCGTGCGCCAACATTCTCAAACGCGAGATTGTGATGTCATAAGATTTCTAAGCATTGGAAACATTAATGGAACGACGCCATGCCAATAAAAACGTTATAATTCGGGTTGGGTATTTAACCCATTAAACGAATTCTCCTAAAGTCGAGATCAAGCTAAATCGAATTCTAGTACCAGAAAACTGTACGTTAACGACTTTCATCAAAATTCTTAGAGCCGTTTTCAAAATAAAATGTACATACATACATAAAGGAATTGCTACTTTAAGGTGGACGTCAAGTAATTTTGCTTCCTATACTTCCAATGGAAAAACTTCTGTACACATTTTCTTCACAAATAATGCGTTCCCAAGGATGAAAATTTGAACATTCATTAAAATAGCTTCATTTCATAACTTGGAATACTTAATATTTTCTAAACCATAACCGTAATTATGCGATCTAACATTTATTTGTCCACTGAAGTCACCAAAGCACAAGTCGCGCCATCTTTTTAGTGGTTTCAACACCACCAAAGGAAACGTTATTGTTTTTTAATATAATTATGCTTATGTTTTACAAAATGTTAAGTATTCCAAGTTATAGTATGAAGTTATTTTAATCGATGCTCAAATTTCCATCCTTGGGAACACACTAATTGTGAAGAAAATGTGTTAAAAAGGTTTTCCATTGGAAATATAGGAAGCAAAATTACTTGACGTCCACCTTAATAGTGTGGGATAAGGGCCATGGAATGGATCCTCATCCTATGTCCGACCTTTGACTCCATTTGTCCCATTTTTCAATAGGGTTACTCTCCAGGTGGTCCCCTACCACATACTAAAATTTCATCGAAATCGAACCATTTTTACGCACCTTATGACGCATAAGGGCAATGGAATACATCCCTCTCTTATGTCCTTACCCTTGACCCCACTTCACCCATTTTAAATAGGGTTCGTCCCCAGGTGGTCCCCTACCACATACTAAAATTTCATTGAAATCGAACCATATTTACGCAAGTTATGACGCATAAGGACAATTGATCGAATTCCGCTCTTATGTCGTGACCTTTGATTCACCCATTTTCAATAGGGTTCGTCCCCTGGCGGTCCCCTACTACATACTAAAATTTCATCGAAATCAAACCATTTTTACGTGAGTTATCGTGCCGACAGGTGGACGGACAGACGGACGGAAAAAGCTGGAGCATATACGCTTCTTCAACCTACGGTTGGAAAGAGTAAAAAACCAATAAGACATTTAGCCCCTAGCTGAAAAATTGTGCACTATTTTCGGCAATAAATGTACTTAAAATACAATAAAACCTCTGAATAAGGGCCACCGCGCGGACCGAAAAAAGTCCCAGATGTTGGAAAGTGCCGTTGTTCGAAGGTTAGGCGTAAGTTAATACTGTTTGTCAGCTGCTTTTACATAAAAGCTGATTAAGTGTATGAAACTGAAACACGTAGAAAACGGTTGCAGTGCTTTTTCCAAAAGTTGAATAAAATAATGAGCATATTATATTAGGATTACTGTGGTTTGTAAATCTTTGTAACTATCTAATCTATGAAATTATTTATTGCATAAAGAATTACCTTTTGGAAAGTATGTACACTTATGGTGAATTTATTCACCTTGCTGATGTTTTTCATATCAGTGAGGACTTATTTGAAGAAATTTGCTATCAATGACTGTTTTGATTTTTTCTGATAGTTACTTTCCCAAAAAATACAAGTACCTCTGATAATTTCCTGTATACAGGGTGTTCCAAAAAGGTTTAACCAATTTCAAATGATGGTAACTTTAGATATAAAACTAATATCAGCAATATGTTTGTTGCAAGTGGTAAGGAATACCCTCAAGTTTTCTAGAAGTGTACCCAATGGATCCGACGACGAAAGCACAGACTGTGGAGTAGTTTATTGAAACTCAATCCAAAGCGCAGGTTCATCGGAATTTCAGAACAAAATATGGGAGCAAACCGCCTACATGTAACAGCATCAGAAAGCGGTAGAAGTCATTCAAGGAAACTGGTAGTGTCCTTACAAAGAAAAGCCCTGCACGACCATCGCTGGTTCCAGAAAAGGATGAGCTTGTGAGACAAACATTCACTCGTAGCCCTCGAAAGTCAATCAGACAAGCAGCACGGCAGCTGGCCATCCCTATGACGTCAGTTCACAGAGTGTTACGTCAGAGATTGGAAACACACCGGTATAAACTGCAGATAACCCATCACATCACCCCAAACGATCATATGAAACTGAAGAGATGTTAGAGAACATTGCTGAATCTTTCCTGAGACAAATCTGTTTCTCAGATGAGTGCACTTTCCATGTTTCTGGAAAGGTTAATAAACAGAATGTGAGAATTTCAGGATTTAACAAGGGTGAGTGTGTGCACGTAAACAGCACCTAAGGAATTGCACAAGTCAAATTTCCATGGCCGAGCTGCAGCATACAAGCCGTTAATAACTCATAAGAACGACAGTTGGTAAAGAGCTGCACAAGTTAAATTTCCATGGCCGAGCTGCTGCACACAAGCCGTTTATAACTCGTAAGAACGACAGTTGGTAAAGAACTGCACAAGTTAAATTTTCATGGCCGAGCTGCTGCATACAAGCCGTTAATAACTCATAAGAACGACAGTTGGTAAAGAACTGCACAAGTTAAATTTCCATGGCCGAGCTGCTGCATACAAGCCGTTAATAACTCGTAAGAACGACAGTTGGTAAAGAGCTGCACAAGTTAAATTTCCATGGCCGAGCTGCTGCATACAAGCCGTTAATAACTCGTAAGAACGACAGTTGGTAAAGAACTGCACAAGTTAAATTTCCATGGCCGAGCTGCTGCATACAAGCCGTTAATTACTCGTAAGAATGCGAGTGAGCGACTTGCTTGGGGCAAAGCACATCGTCTCCAGTGTAAATCAGTGTTATGAAGAGACGAATAACCCTGCACAGTTTTCAAATCCGATGTTCGGTGGTGGGTGTGGAGTATGTCAGGTGAACGATATCTGCTAGCATGTGTCATCCCAACTGTTAAATTTGGAGGTGGCAGAGTCTTGGTCTGGGGATGTTTCTGGTGGTATGAACTCCGACTGTTGTTGGTTGTGAATAGAAACATGAACGGCACGACGTACCGGGACATTCTAGACAACGCCGCACTGCCTGTACTTTACCAGTTTTACGGAGGCAGGTCATTCTTGTTTCATCAAGGCAACGCGATGTGCCATAAAGCACGCTCTATTTCAACATGATTTGAAGATATAGGTGTACAGAATTTAGAGTGGCCAGCTAAAATCCCCAACCTCAGTCCTAGAGCGTCTCTTTTGGATGGACATGAACATCGGACTCGAGCTAGAAACACGTCCGACTTCTGTATTTGAACTGGCCACTGCTTTGCGGGAGGAATGGAACAATATGCCTGCAACTACTTACCAGAATTTCATTGAAAGTGTGCCACGGAGAGTGCATAATGTAATTGTGGCTCAAAGGTGACATTAATGTAGTATTGTATAAAAAGCACTGGTGTCCAGAGACTTGTTTTTCCACATAATGAAAGTTCCCATCGTTTACAACCATAATGTATAAACAACATCACCATCATAATCAAGCATTTTTAATCCACTGGTGGATGTAAGCCCCTCCAAGTCTGCTCCACAATTTTCTGTCTTGAAGAATTCTCTCCCACGTCACTCTGGCATGCATTCGAATTTCATCCACTTATGTATCATGTTGTCTTTTTCTGGGTCTTTTCTTTCCCCATTCCTTGAAATCGACTTTAGTATTTCAGTCATCCAAAGTTGGTCAGTTATTCTAGCAATACGTCTAGCTCATTGCCCTTTAAGGATCTTTATCTTGATTATGATGTTATCATCTTTTGTCATTTTCCTGAACCGTGAGTTATTTTTCCTATCTTGCTAGGCTACAACAACAGTGCATCTCCCCTGATTTCTTTAATTTGTCTTCAGCTTTTTTTAGTTAGTTTTTT
Organism: Macrothele yani; assembly: GCA_039090855.1. NCBI lineage: Eukaryota > Metazoa > Arthropoda > Arachnida > Araneae > Macrothelidae > Macrothele > Macrothele yani. The sequence goes on along the minus strand of CM077003.1, from coordinate 84,309,992 downwards.
TTTGGTAAGGTTAATGTTTTTCATTCATAAATAAGAGCTGTAAAGATGAATTTTATTTAAGTACTTTCCTTTTAAGACACAGTGCTACATTGCTCTTGAAAATTGTACTGTTTCTTCCAAACGTTCCCCAAGCAAATTTCGTACGCCTATTCACTTCTCCTTCGATGTGGCCTTCGTTTGATGCAGGAGTTCATCAATATGAAGGAAACACTATTTTTGGAGAATTATTTATTAATAAGCTGTAGGCCCCCTCGAGCTTCCAAAACAGAAGCAGTTTGACTTGGAACAGACTTATGTAAGGCATTCACATACTATATTAGATTTTGGGACCATTCTTCTGTAAAATATGTCCCAAATGTGCCAGTGAGGTTGGAGGTGAAAAGTGTGACCTGACCTTTCCCTCCAGATATTTCAAAAAATGCTCAATAATACTGAGATCTGGATATTGAGGTAGCCAGGGTAGCTGCTGTACCTCATTCTCATGATCTGCTATACGATATGCTAACCACCACTTAACACATTTCCCACAATCTAAAAATGATCTGTTAGCCACAACTTGACGCGTTTCGCGCAATTCACGGATTCATTATCAGCTTGAAACTAGGGACGGTCATTAGGGAACAACGCCTGCATCACTGGGTGCAGGTAATCTCCAAAAATGGATTCGTAAATTGTAGATGAGACAGGACTCTACAGAATAACCAATGACCCCAAGGAATTAAGAGCCGCCCCGGTGGCACATTGGTCTATGTGCTGGCTTGTGACCGTTCGTCCAAGTGGGTCTGAGCTCGAATCTCTGTGAGTCATGGATGTTCTGTTTGTCTTGTGGCACTGGCACTCTCTCTCTCTCTCTCTCTCTCTCTCTCTCTCTCTCTCTCTCTCTTCCCTGGATCCGTAAGCCCTAAATTAGGGACGGGTGACTTCTTACAGCCCATTGAGTTGCTCACGGTAGTCGTTAAACCTCAAAAACAACAACTAAGGAATGCGATGATATGGCACCCCACATTATCAGCGATTCACCTCCATTCTTTATAGTCAGAACCAGAAATCCAGGGTGGTGTGCTTCTGCAGGTTTTCGCCTGAAATACACTCTACCAGCAGTTGCGAACAATTTACCAGATCGATCCATCAGACCAGGCGACAAGTTGCTAGTCTTCAGTCTTTAGCACCCCAGTTCTTATGTGCTTTGCCCCACTTTACACATTTCGTTGTATTGCATACCTCACATCGCGTCATACCATCGTCTTTGCATACCTCACATAGCGTCATACCATCGTCTTTGCATACCTCACATCGCGGGTGACGTCATCTCTGTGATTTGATAACGGCGCATTGCATATACACCAGTCGCAGTCGGTGTTTCCATTATTTTGATAAACCCTTGCGCACCTTGTCCAACGTAGACGTAGGTATCAACGACTACTGAATTTGCCCCATCCACTTCTAATTTTTCCGTTTTTGTAAAAGCGTTGTACATCAGTTTGATTTCTGTAAGTTTATTTCTTATCCCACTTATTTACCGTTATCAGCAAGCTCATGGATCCTACTTCACAGTTCTGAGAAAATACTTGCAAAAATGATTATGTATCAACAAATCGAGAGTGAGTTAAACTTTCTCCATTATTTTTTTTTCTGATGTTCCCAATTCAATGGTTGAATGTCATTCCGCAATGTGGCGTTGAAGAGCTTCGGAGATGTGATGTCACACTGTCTCACTCCCTTTGAAATGTTTATACGTACTGTGTCATCAAAAAGTCGAACCCATGCGCTTGCATTTTCGTAGATGTTATCAACAAAATTAAGACGTGCAGCTTCAATATCTCAAAGTTTCAAAAGACATTGTAACTGCTAATGGTTTAACAGAATCAGAAGCCTTTTCCTAATCAATAAAAGCCATACGTTGCAGAAGTTCATATTCATCTGCTTTTTTAGTAAGTTCTTTGCACATGGAAATGATTTACAGGATGATGCTGTAATCACTGCTGAATGCAATTTGTTCTCTTGTTTCAGCCATGTCCAATGTTTCCTTCAACCGATGTGACAGCACTTTAATGAAGAATTTGTAAGCAATTATATCAGCGAGATCCCCTCTTTTGTGTAGCAGGATCACTGTAACATTCTTCCAGTTCCATCAAGAATCCTTCCTTCCTTGAGGCATCTAGTGAAAACCCGAGAGAGTTTGGTTTGTATTTCTTCACTGGCCTTCAGTGCAACATCCTTGATAATTCCACCTTGCCATAGAGCTATTTGCGTTTTATGTTCTTATTTGCAAGAGCAACTTCTGCCGCAAGGACTAGCAGCACTTTAGTACCTATATATTTCTTTATGTCTGTAATAGATGTATTCGTTCTTTCGTACAGTTTTGTGAAAAGCTCTTCAACTCTCAACATTTTCCCTCTGCTCTTTGTAACAGTACCATCTTCTTTCCTGAGTGCCATAATCTGTTTTCTTCCATTAATAAGATGACCCGTCCATAGTTCCTCCTGTGTTCTCAGTATTTCCTGCCCTCATATCGCATTGGCCGTTGTTTTGGCCGGTACTTTTGCCTGAGGGCCAGGTTTTGAGTTGTGCAGTCTTTTGAGGAATTGGCCGTGGCTCATCATAAATAGACAAAGTCATTGCTCTTTCCACGTTTTTATCAACAGCGGTGTCGAATAACAAGTTTTAAGCTGCTGTGTGTTGGGTAAAGAAAAACGTGGAAAGAGCGATGACTTTGTCTATTTGCATTGTCTCCACGTCTTTGGAAGATTTACACTATGACTCTCACCTTTTGGAATTATTAGCTATAATTAAATACCTTATGCCGTTAAGCCCCACCAGAAGGAGACGTCTCAGTTACTGAGCCCGTCCCTACAGATTTGTGAAGTCAGATGCTAACAGATAACACACACATAGCGCCGTGGATTGTTGGCACCGTAGCGTAAAGCGAACGCACTCGGCTAGTTATCGAGAGATCTGGGATTCGTTCCCAGTGGTGTCGAAAAACAATTTTTCGGCTCCTGTGTGTTGGTTAAAGAAAAACGTTGAAACAGCGATGACTTTGTCTATTTACATTGTCTCCACGTATTTGGAAGCTTTTCACCGTGACTCATCATGTTGGACATCTTGGCTGGTAACGTTAAGATGTAAGATCTCCTTCTATACCGTGTGCGCGTATTAACCAAGAAAGTAGTAAATGTGTTTAAAAACTCGGATGTTATTACCTTCATTAGCTCCACAACTTATTTTTTCAGTTCGTCTTCCACAAATACTGGAACAAACATTCAAAGGCCGTTCCATAAAATCTCAGATAATTTTTTTCGAGTTGGCAACAGTGTGAAGGGGGAAATAACCACGCATACGACTAACTGAATTAATGAAGTATCTGTGGCAACAGTTATTAGCCGTGGCAGACTGTTCTGGTTTTATTATTGTGCAGTTGATTAAGGTAGGTCTGCATTTCGCCATACAGCTATGGAGATGAGTGATTCAGGGTTAAGAAGTGAAATGCGTTGTGCGATAAAATTTTGCTATCGTTTGGGTTAAACTGCTCCAGAAGCAGTTAATTTAATGAAAAAGCTTACAAAGATAAATGTTTGGGTGAGTCAACGATTTTTAGATGAAACTATGATTTCAGAAAAGGGGTTTTGTCTGCAGAATTAGCTCCTAAGCCTGGTCGACCTGAAAGTGTTGTTACGGATCTTATTGTTAATACTGTTTGGGCAATCCTGCAAGAAGATTGACGACTGACATGTGCAGACATAGCGGCGTCAACTAATATTTCAAAAACGTCGGGATTTCGCATTCTACGGGACAAATTACTGCAGCATCGTGTGTGTTCCACATGGGTACCTCATCACCTGACGAGAGAACAATTGTTCAGGTGTGTCATGAGTGGAAACAAATGACTGCAAAAGATCCAAACTTCCTAAACACAGTAATAACTGCCGATGAAACATGAGTCCACTCTCTCGACGGCTTCACGAAGTGCGGAACGAGTGTCTGGAAACACACAGGCTCGCCTCCTCTGAAAAAAGTCCGCTAAACTAAGTCAGCTGGTAAGATGATGATAATTTTCATTGATAATAAAGCTATTGTCTTTCAGCATGCCATTCCTCCACAAATTACTGTCAATGCTGTGCATTACATTTCAGTCTTGAAGCGTCTGCGACGACACATATCGATAAAGCGACCGGAAGTGGTGGGCAAGTTGACCCTACACTATGATAACGCTCGCCCACATGTGGCCGCTTGTGTTCAACAGTTTCTAACGAAATGCAGTATTGAAATCATGCCACAGCCTGCCTACAGTCCTGAACTCGCTCCGTGTGATTTCTGGTTGTTTCCAACAGTGAAGGAGAAGTTCCGTGACGCAACATTCAACACAGATGCTGACGCTATTCAAGCTGTACAGGAGTCGCTAAAGCAGCTTCCACAAAATGCCTTTCGCCACATGCTTTGAAAAGTGGACTGAACGATGGGACCGTTGCATATCATCCGAGGGAAAATAGTTTGAGAAAGAATAACATATATTTTGCTGTACCTATAATTCCTCATTTTGTGTGATTTTACTCTGAGTGTTTACGGAACGGCCGTTATAGTACACATCAGAATCGTTAACAAAGTCATCAGACATCTTTGAATTGGCTGTCTGATTGCTGTGTTAACGGTTCAGACATATCTCCACGTATTTTGAGAATAATATGTCTTCCACAGAATAGGAGACATTTATAACACTTAGCAGAAAACTGCGAATCAAGAGAAGTGGAAAGTATCCTGTTATTCGCTGTCAGGTTTGCATATGTCTGATCAAAAAGGAATTCTTTGGATTCGTGCGTAAGAAACGGAAATATCGCATCAATTGAACTTTTACATCTCCTAACAAGAAATTTGTGCATTTTAAAAGGAGAAAAATATACCATAAATGTTAGTATGACGCATATTTTCCAATCCAAAATGAATTTTGTTACACTGTGCTAGAGCTCTTTCCTTTTCCTAGAGCAAGTGACCCTGAATTAGGTACAGTCCAGTGTTTATAAGAATTAAATGCTCACGGTGGTCTTGCCAACCCCAGAAACAAACCATAAAAGAGGCAGGGGTTAAATTAAACACAACCGAAAAGATTCACAGAATAATTTTCAACTTGTATGTCGACACTTCGGAAAGAAATTGTAGTGTGCTTTAACATGTTTTACATGGTCTGTGACTTTTCGGTCATATTAGCTTCCTAGTTAAAAAAACTTTTGATCTACTGAAGTACTAAGTTTTTTATTAGTTTAGATACAAGTTCTTACCGATTGAAATACTAAAGCATTTGTATTGATATTATAATTTACTGCTGTGACGAGTTCGTTAAAAGTCTGAACACACCTGTTCATTCTTTTAATGTACAAACTCTTCTACCACCCTTCCATGAGGTTTGCGACAGTTCAACTGGATATCATTTCTCCATCACTGTTGTTCAAAGCTTTTCCTTTAGACGAGCCATTTCTGCTGAATAATAAAGTTTGAGAAATGACTTCAGGCTGTCTATGTCCTACTTTAGATGGATTTAGGGCATGCCCCTCAATACCGAGGTGAAACTGAATTGCCTCAAACGGTAGTAATCGTACGTGGCATATGGCCGATGATAAACCATACATTTTCCTGCCTTCCCTAGAAAGACTGTATTTGCCTATTGATGTGAGATTCAGTAAAACTGAAGTCCACATACCGGACTAAATCATCAAGCTATAACTTCCATCAGAGTGGAGCTTCACTTACAGTTGTATGTTATGCTCTACATTGTAGAATTTGAACCCACTTCAATGCAAGATTTGACACTTGCCTACCTCCAGCAACTGGCGCTGTGACCTAAAGTTTGTATGTAACCCATAGGTCAACACACAAGTTCCTGAAACAGTTATGAAGAGAGACTATAGCTCACACTCAACGGTATCTAAGGAGCTGTGACGTGCTTGCCCAGCAGGACGCACACGACATAAAAGCAGATAGCAGCGACAACGAACGTCCGCGTAGCTCAATTGGTAGAACGACTTATTCCGGAGTGAGGGGAGCCGGTTTCGAGCCCCGGCGTGGACAAAAATGACGGAGAAATTTATTTCGTTATAGAGCATACATTACTAGCAGTTCCGAGACACCCCCACCTGTGCCTGATGTGATTTCATGTTGATTAAAAACCTTTTGGTTCTCCATCTTCGAAACTATGAGTGTCGTGTACAGCTGGAAATATTTTTCCTCGTTTGGGAAGGTTTGGAAGTTCTTATATTTTTTCTGTTTGTTTTTTAAACTGAACGGAAGTTCCAGAGTTACCTTCTGTAAACACAATTTCGCAATATAGGTGAAATTTCATTTGTTTATTGCCATGTTTTCGAAGTCATGCTTTGGCTTTCTGCCAATGCATTCTTCAGAGTAGCAACATTTATTTTTTCGTTTCCTCTCACAAAACTTACGTTACTACGTATTCCCATTGTCGCACCTAATTGCCTTCGAGAAGGTTAAGGAAAGCTGCCTGCACACTTTAAGAAATCTAATGTTTCCGGGAAAATGAAGACCATTAACACAGCTGACAAAGCATTTATGCTGGAGCATTGGTAAAATCTGGAATTCGATTTTACTTTTTATTACTTCATAAAAAGTGTATATCTTCTAAAGATACATCGACAAAAGATTATCGTAATTTTCGGGCTTAATTCCGTATTGGCGTAAGAGCCCCACCTGACAGAAGTCTCTACTTAGAAAACAAATCTGCTGTAAGAGCAACACCGGCATAAGCGCTGTAAACTAAGATGTTATAATTTTTTAACCATAGATGTAAAGGGTTTGGCAAATAACATCGCAACACGTCTGAAGCACTACCTGAATTACTTGTGTAATTTAAAAGCCATTTTTCCATAATTTCATATTTTTAAGTTATTTTCGGAAATTATTTAGCTAATATAACAAGTTAGTAAAATCATGCAATGCATTGATTATAATACGATTTCCAACATTACAGAAATCATTACTCAAGTTATCACTCAAGTTATGAGAATAATGTCTGTGGAATAAATCTCGGTCCTGTGACCTGACCTTTGATCCCATTTCGATGATATTCAACAGAACCGGCTTGGTATACCTCCGAAATAACATGATAAAGTTTTGTCGCAATCGAAGCATTTTTACGTAAGTTATGATGCATAAGGGCTATGGAATAGATCCGCTCCTGTGTCCTAACCTTTGACCCCATTTCGCCCATTTTCAAGAACGTTTGTCACCAGGTGGTCCCCTACCACATACTAAAATTTCATCGAAATCGAACCTTTTTTACGTTAGTTATGGCGCATAACAGCAGTGGAATGGATCTCTCTCCTATGTACTAACCTTTGACCCCATTTCGTTCACTTTAAATAGGGTTCCTTCCCAGGTGATCCCCTACTAGATACTAAAATTTCATCGAAATCGAACGGTTGTTACGCGAGTTATCGTGCTGACGGACATACGCACACAACGCGTGACGTAATGAGGCAGATGGGAATCGCAACCATGTGCCCACCGCAAGAGTGTGACGTCATAAATCTTTAATAGGATCCACACACAACGCGTGACGTAATGAGACAGATAACGTGACCGCGCACCAACATTCTCAGACGCGAGTTGTGACGTCATAAGATTTCTAAGCATTGGTAACATTAATGGAACAACGCCATCACTAAAAACGTTATAATTTGGGGTGGTTATTTAACTCACTAAACGAATTCTCCTAAAGTCGAGATCAAGCTAAATCGATTTCTAGTACCAGAAAACGGTAGGTTAACGACTTTCATCAAAATTCTTAGAGCCGTTTTCAAAATAAAATGTACATACATACATACAAGAATTGCTACTTTAAGGTGGACGTCAAGTAACTTTGCTTCCTATACTTCCAATGGAAAAAAATTTGTACACATTTTCTTCACAATTAATGCGCTCCCAAGGATGACAATTTGAACATCGATTAAAATATCTTCATTTTATAACTTGCAATACTTAATATTTTCTAAAACATAAACATAATTATGCAATTCAACATTTGTTTGTCTACTGATGTCATGAAAATACAGGTCGCGCCATTTTTTTCTGGACAATTAATGCGTTCACAAGGATGAAAATTTGAACATCGATTAAAATAGCTTCATTTCATAACTTGGAATACTTAATATTTTCTAAACCATAACCGTAATTATGCAATCCAACATTTTTTTGTCCACTGACGTCATCAAAGTACAGGTCGCGCCATCTTTTCTCTGGTTTCAACACCACCAAAGGAAAAGTTATTGATTTTTAATATAATTATGGTTATGTTTTAAAAAATATTAAGTGTTCCAAGTTATAATATGAAGTTATTTTAATCGATGTTCAAATTCTCATCCTTGGGAACACATTAATTGTGAAGGAAATGTGTACAAAAGTTTTCCCATTGGAAGTATAGGAAGCAAAATTACTTGACTTCCACCTTAATAATATGGGATAAGAGCGATGGAATGGATCGCAATCCTATGTCCTGACCCTTGACCACATTTCGTCCATTTTCAATAGGGTACGTCCCCAGGTGGTCCCCTAATACATACTGAAATTTCATCGAAATCGAACCATTTTTACGCACGTTATGACGCATAAGGGCAATGGAATGAATCCCGATCTTATGTCCTGACCTTTGACCCACTTCACCCATTTTGAATAGGGTTAGTCCCCAGGTGGTCTCCTACCACATAGTAAACTTTCATTGAAATCGAACAATTTTTACGCAAGTTATGACGCATTAGGGCAATGGGATGATTCCGCTCCTACGTCGTGACCTTTGACCCCATTTGTCGCATTTTCAATAGGGTTCGTCCCAGGGTGGTTCCCTACCCCATACTAAAATTTCATCGAAATCGATCCATTTTTACGCCAGTTATCGTGCGGACGGACGGACGGACAAAGCTGGAGCATATACGCTTCTTCAACCTACGGTTGGAAAGCGTAAAAAATGAAATGAATAATAGCATTGAAAATTCCTAATGTTCTTTCCTTTATTGTCTTATATATTTCATTAAAGAAATACGGGATAACACCATATACTACAAATTTTGAAGATGACAATCCGATTTTTTGCCGTAAATGTGACAAGGATGGTAAGTCAGATAATATCCAAAAACTTGAAAATGTTCATCGTCCTGGAGCGGGACTCGAATCCGCGTCTCCCAGAAAACGCTCGGGTATGCTAACCACTACACCACCCAGAACGACAAAATTTCAAGTTTCCGACCAATCTGAATATAACCATCACAGGATTCGCTAGTCGAAGCAACCGGCATTCATGTTTAGCGAATCTGGAATTTAAGGATCATATCCCGTGTCTGCCCGGAGGAGCAGATAAATCATGAAAGAAATACGGGATTACGCCATATAATACAAATTTTGAAGATGACAATCCGATTTTTGGCGTAAATGTGACAAGGATGGTAAGTCAGATAGTATCCTAAAACTTGAATTTTTGTTTTTATCGTCCTAGAGCGGGACTCGGACCCGCGTCTCCCAGAAAAACGCCCGGGTATGCTAACCACTACACCACCCAGAACGACCAAGTTTCAAGTTTCCGATCAATTAGAATCCTGTGGTGGTTATATTCATATTGATCGGAAACTTGAACCTTGGTCGTTCTGGGTGGTGTAGTATTTAGCATACCCGGGCGTTTTCTGGGAGACGCGGATTCGAGTCCCGCTCCAGGACGATGAAAATTTTCAAGTTTTCGGATATTATCTGACTTACCATCCTTGTCACATTTACGCCAAAAATTGGATTGTCATCTTCAAAATTTGCCTTATATATTTATTTATTTGTGGTTAATAGTCATTCTTATAGGGAGATACTGATTGTTCGCCTCGTAAGCGCACTTGTCACGGAATGAATTACCGGCGATATTTTATTTGAAAAAATGGATTTGTGCAACGAAAAAATATCTGAACGAAATAAAGGGAGAAATATTAAATTCATTAAGAAGAATGTTTATGAAAAAGGTGTAAATAAATGCATAAATGCAGCAGAAACGTGCTGAGAAGAAGAAATGAAAATCAATTCTGTTTTTTAATTTCAAGTACTTTTACTGCCTATGTGAAAATTATGAATGTTACTTTTGATAATAGTTTTAAACCTGTTTTCTCAAATAACACTAAATCCTCAGAAGTGCTGCAGGTTGTGGTAGAAACGTCGGATCACTGCTACAAATTCCTGTAATTCGTATTTGGATTTTAAGTTACTGTTTAGCATGCATAGACGAAATGACCCAACACCAAACTGCTGTCCCTTTCTCATGAATATTAAATTTAGGGACATAACAACGCTGATTTGGGTATTTTTGATAGGTTTCGGCGTGTCCTAAAGTTCTTACATAATTCAGTTTTGTAAGAAAAGTGGAAAAGACAAGTTACTGGGGATTAATGGACGTGCTAGATCTTCCTCTAGTTCTCAATAAAATTGCAGAGATAAACGTATGTTTTAAAAAGAGGGGTAACTTCATGGCTATATACTGTGAGAGTGTTATCCCACAAAAACTTACAATTACTGTTTGCTAAGTAGTTCAGCCCTTTAACCAGCTGGAACGAGTTAACTCGGAGTTAGCAATCTGAGTTAAAATCATCTTGAAAGAATATATTCGCAGTCTAAGGCCCGTTTCACACACGTGGATGTTTTCTTCCGAAGCAATAAAACCATCCCTCAGTGCAGTTTTTGGCTAGATTTCACACAAGTTGTTTCATTTTTAGAACGGAGGAAAAAATACCTGAAGGATCGGCGGGAACTATAGGTAGTTCTTTGTTCAACAGCACTTTGTTCCACACCCCCTCTCGCAGGAAGGATTGTTTTATTGCACCAGCGGACGATCGGCTGGCCGCCTGTGTGAACATCTTGCCTTACAGCTACGTTTCTCTTAATTTGGACGGTATTTTTGCCATCCGGTTTGTAGCGAACCCCTCGGCAGCTGTGCAACTACCGCGTTAGAATTTCTACCGCTTCCGGGCGTCTGAAAGTCTCGGTATAATTCTATAGTCAGCTGTAAAACAAGCGGTAATACAGCCGGGAGATTTATTGCTTCGGCGGAAAAACTCTGTTTGTCTGAAACGGGCCTAAGAAGTGCGCCGAACGCGGTTGGAACGAATGAACCCAAGCATCAGAAAGTGTTGCTTCCCCTTAACTTTATTATTCAAAGTGATTATATGGCAAAATGATTGACACTAATCCTTTTTGACTAATTACCCGCTAAAAGAGCTACAAGAATGGCACCGAACCTAACGCCGGAGTGAGAGGATGTTTGAATCATTTGTTTCTGCCCAGTGTCATGATGTCAGTCTCAGGGAGACTAGCCCTTCACCACCATACCTTGGGCATGCAAAAGAAAATGAATAACTATAAGCGACTGCTTATGGTCAGTACTGCTGAAATGAGAAGGGGGAAGGAATTGTTTTGTCGAAGGTTTCCGGAAACGCAGCCGCTATGTCATTATTTCTGTTTGAGGATTGCAGAAAATTTTGGAGCCCCATTTGGCTCAGGTACATTGGCCGCTTAAAAGGTTAAAAAGAATCAAAAATCTAAAGTCTATAGCAACTGGTAGGCCAAATGTTCGGATGTGGATAAAAGCAAGTCTTTCTGAAGTCCATACAACAACAAAATTGCATAAAAAATTTTTAACAAACTGCTAAAACACTTTGGTTAAAACCTTACTTTCCTTATTTCTCTCAACGATTCTCTGGAAGAAAATACGTGTTTCTAAAGTGCACTTGCGTTTTTCGATCCGTTTCTTTTCCTTAAAACTCCAAATGCCAACTCGAATTCGACTGTTAGCCTGCTTCCCTGCATGACAGCAATGTTCGACGACAAAAAGGACAACGAATCGAATTCAATCAAATGGCGAACAGTTTCGTACGATGCAAATTACGAAGAGTATTTCCATACGGAAGAACTTATAACGGAGACATGAGCTTATGTTTGTCTTTGCACAGAGCTTCCATATCTTGCAGAGAAGCAAACTCTATGGGGCCTCAACGACGAAGTAGCTAATGATCTCTCGCCCGATTTCGAATCCCGAATGAAGCCTGGGGGAGGAAGGGATTTATCTTTCGTCACTGGCTCTTTCTCTACCCCGAAACCAGTGACTCTAAATTAGGGACTGGCGACTGTCCAGAATGGCCGTCAGAATCACTTATTGCGTTCGTTAAAACCCGAAACATAATAAAAAACGCAAATTAACAGTCAAACACGATAAGACGTCATCAATCTCAAAGGTTCATTTCGAAGGGTGGATAAGCGTCACCGTTGAACCCACTTTCATTCTAGGAAACCTAGTGTAGGTAAGTGCAATTAATTAGGCCGCCTCGCTGGCGCCGTGGTCTAAGCGATGGCTTCTGATCATTCGTCCGAGATGGGTCCGATTTCGAACCTCGGTGAGTCATGGATGTTGTGTTTGTCTTACGGCACTGGCTCTCTCCCTTCCCTGGACCAGTGGCCCTAAATTAAGAACGAGCGACTGCTTACAGCCCTTTGAGTTGCTCCCGGTGGTCGTTAAACCTCCAATCAAAAAATAAAAAAGATACTTACACTAATGAGCTGCAGCATAATGATAACTGACCTAATATCGTGTTTGGTAGCCTTTCACCGCGATAACCGTTTGCACTCGACTTGGCATCTATTCAGTTAGGCTGCGAAAGGTATCATAAGGTGATTTGCATCAGCTATGTAGAATGACATCCTGGAATTCGGTGATGAAGCGAGGAATTGTCATGCACCGCCAAATGTATCGCTGCACTGCATTCCACATATGCTTCATGGAACTCAAATGTGGGGGAGGCACCCTGAGGAGTATGTGAAACTGTTGGACATGATCCTCGAACCATTCCTGAATAATTTTACCATTGTGAAGCATGGTGTTGTCATGATGAGAAGAGTCTAGTGACTTCCGCATACATGGTCACCATGCAGGGTAACACTTGCCACCAAAGTAATGCCTAAGAAGGATCTGGCGGTGACGGTGTGGATGAGAGAGACCAGTGAACCGCTTTTCTAAAACATTTACATTAACTGTCAACTACTGGTGATCTTCACTTTCTCCGGCATGTTACGTGGATGTGTGTCCCTTCTTCGGATCATTCCCACCATACTTTTACTGCGGTGGTATTCGAAGAGCAGCCAATGCTGGCAGTTGTTTTGATGTTGCTCTCCGCTTACCGAGCGCTCGCAATTCCATCGTTGAAACCCTGACAAGTCATTCTCTTTCCTCATTGCACAGGTTTCCTACTGGCGAACTTAATGATGAATGAACGATGTTGGATAGAATTTTAGGAAGAAGGTGTTTGATCCCAGGTCTTAAAGAGCAATTAGGAGTAGGAAGCTAAGAGATTTGGTCTAGCGTGTGCGATAGAAAAGACACATGGAACTAATGCAGAGAAAGTTAAGTGTTTGCCAGTAACATTTGCACCCCGCCTAGAGAAACGTGATTACTACCGTTTGTGGCCCGGGGCTAGGGAGGAGGAGACTCACAAGTCACTAGATAATCGGAATAGTATACAGTGGCGCTGAAAAATAGGAAAGACACTTCCCTACCAGTGTGGTTCATCTAACACCACTTAGGAACATGCTACATAACCATGTCTGCATCCTATCTTTACCCACCATCTACTGATCCAGTTGATAATATTCACCTTAGAACTTGCCTGAGGAGCAAAGGTTGCACGCGGATGGCCACCACCCTGGTATCGATCTTAGGAAATACTAAGACCGCTGCCTTAGCCAAGGAGCTCTTAAGGGTGGATGGAATTCGGGTTGTAATCATCTGCTTCCGTGGTCAGTTTGTTTGGGTTGTTTTCTGACTTACTGAAGAACTTAGAGACTTTATGGGTAACTCTGCTTAGATTTTCGAGTGATTCTATCGTAGGAGTCTACATGGACTCTCTAGTGATCGTTCGAAGGGTTCTGTTTTGCACATCCTCGACTTCTTCTACAATTACTTATGATTATTTCCACGCCACGCAGCAGCAGCTTATATGATAATTGGTCGGTTTTCTAGCTTATTAAACATAATTTTATGGTGAATTGTCAGGCAGCTACTTCTGTGGAGGATAGCTAGTTGCTGGAGGGTTGTCCTGGATTTTTCTTGAGTTGGTGTTGACTGCCATTGAAAGTTAGCTATTTATTTTCGGTCCATGGTACTTTGTGAAGTGAACAAAGGGATAACCTGCTGGAACATTGTCAGCTCCTCAACTCATATACTTCGAAACTCCAAAAACTTCCGAAAAAAAAAAAAACAGTGCTCGGCACTGTTCTTATACAAGTTGATCTCTGTCTCCCAATCAGCGCAGCAAGTTTCCAACATAAAGAAAACAGCTCTGAAGGAAATTGACAGTACTTTCTTTGTTGATGTACCTGTGAACTACCGCTGTATCGTCTGCATACATGAAAACTTTGTACTGAAGTGGTTTGGGTAAGTCATGCAGATAAATGTGCTACAGGCTTTGTCAACAATTCCAGCTGGATCTATTTTTCATGAAATAATCCACTATTAATCAGAACGGCAAATTATTTCTCAAATGTAGGACATAATCAGTTAAACAAACGAATTTGGGAACTGAAAATACTGGAGCTGAGTCACTTGCTTTAGCTGAGAAAGTCAATGAGTCCCACAGCGAGCCACTAGCTCGAGCCATAGGAAACTCAGTTGGCTGCTATCCACTCAGTTGACCAGTAAACTCATTATTTTCAATACAGGTAGCTAGCTGATCAGCTTTTGCACAGTTGATTGGGTTTCTGCTCATGGCATGTGCTACCTTCCCTTTCTTCTGAATTATTTTCGCGAGAAGACCAATGGTGCTGCAAAAGGGAAGCAAGTATGGTACTCTAGCGGTCTTTGCCACACAGGGAGCAGGACAGATCCGTAGCTACCTCAAAAATCTCTAGACCAATAACTGCTTTCTCTCTCTCCCCCTCTCTCTCTCTCTACATATATATATATATATATATATATATATATATATCAAAAACCTTCTCCAGCAAGGATGCTTCTTCAACCAAATCTAGTTCTCGTTTTGATGGCAATGGAGTTGTCCTTAACATTTAGCAATTTCTCAACTTAGCACATAAAGTTACTTAGGATCTAGGCTTATTCTGTTATAGCTTTTACAGTTGGGAATTTAGGCAATGTTGAATTTTCTTGCACTACATAAAATTATGTACTGCAAGAAAATTCAGTACTACACAAAATTCCCAACTGTAAACGCTATAACAGAATGATCCTAGATCCTAAGTAACTCTGTGTGCTAAGTTAAGGAGTTGCTAAATGTTAACCTTAAACTCTCCGATCTAGTCCTGTTGGTGAAGCCTCTGACCTGATACTGAGTTTTTGTTAAGCTGGTCACTACTGTCAACTAGCTAATCAACTAATCTAAACTACATTAACTACAGTACAAATGCACTAGTAAATTTGTTAATTTCTTGTTCTTATATATAACAACCAGATAAAGCTCTATCAAGACTGAGGAAACTTTCGAAAATTTAATGAACTAAACCTCTATCTGATTACCTAGAAGTTAAATCAACCAAGTTCCTCACTGGTTCTACTAAGTCAGTCAGTGAGTGAAGGAAATTCTGTAGCAATAAATTTAACTCAAGTTTGAGATACTCAAATTGTTAATAAATAAGGTGACTGACCTGATGGCTTGAAACATGTAGTCTTCAAATTATCCATAGGGTCACAAGAAGCACATACTACACAAACAACAGCACTAACGGAACGCCATGCAGAATCCTTCAAAGAAAGCTCTTCGAAAGCACTATGAAAATGCTGAGTAAGACCTTAAACAAAAACAACAACAGAGTTCAATCTCTGAACACATATTAAGTTTGAAGCAGACTGAGCTTATACTCCGAAAACCAAATGATTTTAACACAGTCGATTTTCTGCACACAAATACAATAAGTTACCGGAGAAAGCTGGAAGATTGCCGCGGAGCAAACATTACAAGAAAACCCATAAATCAGAGATATCCTGAAAATTCTGATGGGCATATCCTAGCCGGAGCTTATCAGCCGCGCCTCAAGGCACTGCCGAGGTTGGGGTATACTTTACAGGTGAAAGAAAACTAAGCAGAGCCGTATTTATCGTAGAAATTGCTCCCAAAGTAAAGTTCTTAGCTTCAGACCTGACTTTCTCAGCCTGAAGAGACCAATTTTTCAGGTATGACAAGGAAATGACGGAGAGGCGGGTTATAGACTCCTTATAAGAAGGTTACGAAAGAGGTGGAGTGTCAGATGCTGGGTAAGGGGGTGATGATGATCTTGTCTAAACGAGGGATCCTTGCATCATGTGCTTCGTCTTAACGAACTGTCCGACGCAGTGGGTATTCGGGGCCGTTTCCTCGCGGAGACCGGAGTGGCTATAAAAATCTGCTCATGTGTATATGTACAACATGTATAGAAAGGCAACAGCTGGAGGGGAAGACTTGTGTTTCAGATGTACCTCTCCCGTACACAATACGTAAAATAGAAGAAAGAATGCAACCCCTGGTGTGCAGCGTTTGCTCCAATCATTCTCCGAATATGGGTCTAGGATTGAATCCAGTCTGAGGGATGTAGGTGCGTTTGACCTATGGAACCGGGTCTCCCTCGCACCTCCCTCCTGGTACCAGTAGCCCCAAATCAGGAACAAGCAACTGCTTTTAGCCCAGTTATTTTTATAACAATAGCCGTTAGCCCCCCCTTCCCCTCCAAGAGGAAAACGAACCAACTATTTGGGCATAGTGGTCAAATATATCTGTTCTCGATCACATTCCGAGCTGAAACAGAAATGACAACAGTAAATCTTATGTATTGAGTAAAAGGTTTTAAAATAAAGAACTGAAAGGCAAAATCATCCCCAATACTATACTACATATCTTACACTGTTAAAAATTTGTCTTAGGTTGCACCAAAAAGAGGTGCAGCTCCAGCTGCACCACTTTCTGAGAAAAGATACACCACTGTTTGGTGCAAATAAAACCTACCAATGTGGTGCAACCTTGCATCATAATATAGTGCAGACTTGTACAATATCGTGGCGCAAAGTTACAGCACATTTTTGGGTTCTATTTGCACCACACAGTGGTGTATCTTTCCTAAGAAAATGGTGCAGCTGGTGTAGCACCACTTTTTGGTGCAATCTACCACAAAATTTTTAACAGTGTAAAGGGTCTTAGTAATGGCGATACCTTGCTCACAGAGAAGAAACATTGCCTGTTTTTTAGGTGATGCTGATCTGAGAAACGCACTTCTTACTCAGAAAAGGTGTAAAACCTTGATCACGTTTTACTGTATACGAAAAGTATCTGAAGAAAAAAATTTCGAACCCGTTTTATAAGAACAATATCGAAAACAAGCTGTTACTTATAAATACGCAGTGTGACGGAAAATTTGTTTGTTAAGAAAGGATATAAAGGTATATGAGAAATTGTTTTCATGCTTACCAGAGAAAATGTTTCCAATCTGCCCCAGAAAATAGATGTTGAGACAAATGCAGAAATCCATTTACATCACCGTGATATAAATAGTGATTCGAAAAAGATAACAAAAAATACATAAATTCTGTGTCAAGGATATGTCTATACAATACTAAAAGGGAATTTTTTCAGGTGCTTCGCACAGATGCAGAAATATCGTGCCAAATGCAAATAAAGATTTCGGCTGCGTAACGGAAAAGGTACAGCTGAGGACAAGCTGAGACCCATAAAAAAACGAATCTGTTCACGCCGATATTCAAAAATGCGTACATGATGTCTACAGATAGTCTGGTGTTTTTTAAACTTTTTCACGCAACCCCAAACAATAAACATATTTTTTTCTGGAACTCTTATAAAAAAGGTTCTTGAAAAACAACAAAAAACGGTTGGAAAGGTAAAAATCATTCACAGAAACAATGCTCGACGGCGAAGGTGTTGTACTCCAGTTATGTATCCGGCTGAACTATTTTTCATTAATGTCATCGTAATGTAGCTAATTATTATAAAATTTTCCAAAGATTTCGTTAAATACACTTTTAGAAACGTTGAAGTAGACGGACGCACAAGCGTACAGAAACGATAAACATAACAAAGTATGTCGTTTTTAGACACTCCTACGCGTAACATGTAGAAAGACTTGTTAAAGTTAAGAAAAAACAAACTAAAATGGTATACTCGTATTATGAAGAACATTTATACATGGCGTAGAGAGAACGACGAAATCTTTTAAGCATCTCGTCTTAAACTGACATGAATAGTTTCGGTCTTTGAAGATTACCCGAACTCGGTCGAAGAAACATGTCAATACTATTGTTGTTCTCCTTTCAAGATTACCGCGGATCATATGTTGCCTGACCCATATAATGATTGACGATAGCAGGAGCTGGGATCACCACAGCAGCAATTGTAGCAGACGGTGACAAAGAATAAAGAGAAGAAACAAAAATGAAAGGGTGACATAGAATTCTTGGGTTTAATGAAAACGTCTTTGTCTCAAACCGCCACGCTGAAGTTCTTCCAAGATTTTAACTACGCAGTTAGTAGTTGTAAAAAAAGATAAAAACTTTTGAGCCACATAGATATAAATTTTGCATTAAGAACGCAGGTAAATGCAGAGGACCTTGGGTGGTGCTTACAGGAACAGAAAGGAAAAAACGCAATTTTTCACAGCACATATACACTATGTAGACAAAAGTATTAGGGCACCTAGATCTAACAGGAACAAGAGCATTAATCTTGAGCATTTATTAGAGGTCTGCATGGGCCAGGTCGGGCATTTTTTAGTTTAGAGAACAAAGCAACGGGCCGGGCTGGGCTTTTCCTCAGACACCTACGGCTGGGCCAGGCCAAGTCGACCCATTTCTTTATGGCAATGATAAGAAAGAAAAAAAGTAGTGTTTCCCGATTTCCTGATCTGTTTAACTGTTTTTACTTACTTCCATGACATAGCCGAGGGCGTTAACAGATAGGCGGGGAGAAGCACTCTCAGCGTTTTTACCTTTTGTAGGTATTAAAATAATAAAAACATTTTGGGGCTTGTTGACAACAAAAAGATTCGATCCCGAGGGAGTGCGTGTGTGTGTGTTGTGTGGAGTAAGGGACTGGAGGGGCTGTCTGCAGTGTGTGTATGTGTGTGTGTGTGGGGGGGGGTCTGTATGAGAGAGTGGGACAACATCGATAATGTTTCTTCTACCCTAATTCGTATAGGGATTGACTTTTGTAGTGTTACCGCTTGCTAGTTAAAAGAAAGGGAGATTTTGAACGCAATTAATCTTCTTCTCCTCCCCCTCTCTTTAATTTAAAGATTATATTTTCAATAATTGCCAAAGCTGAGTTAATATTTATAGACTTACATTCAACTAAATATTTTCAATAACATCTCATTTCACTATTTAATTTTCACAATTTAGTAAAATACAATAGAAAGACAAATTAATACGAAATGGCACATCACGGGTCGGGTCGGGTCGGGTCGGGCCGGGCATAAATAATAGTTGCAATTGATGAGCCGGGCCGGGACTAAATAATAGCTGCAATTGACGGGTTCACAGTATAAGACCCGTGCAAACCTCTAGCATTTATTAGCCGAAATTAGTACATAGTCGTCCAACCTTTCGCAGTTATAACTGCATCCATGATTTCCAACAGATTACGGTAGATCTGTACCGGGATGTTCTTCCATTTCTGCAAAACTTTTGCCAATGATACCGTAGAGGAACGTGGCACCAGTCAAGAAGGGATTAGTCGTCTAACTCGTCCCATAGATGCTTCATTGGATGTAGATCGGGACTTCGAGCCGAATGTTCTCACACTTTGACGTCCAGCTCTTTGTGGAGGTCAAAGTGTGGGCCTGGACAGACTTAGCAGTGTGGCAAGGCGCTCGATCTTTTAGAAACAGGCAGGGACTTGTGTCGATGTACTACCACAACGTAGGTATTTCGGATTGTTCAGAATGCATTCGTACCTGGAGGGCACTCCAGCCCTAGGATGGAGTCCTTCCCTGCAGTAGCAGATTCGTACCCTCACAGATCCCCCTCCAAACCTGGCTGTAAATACAATGCATGTCCTTATGACAGGGTTCCCATGATGTAGTATGATTCGTCACTCCACGTGACCGTCTTCCACTTCTCTGTTGTTGTCCACAAACGGCGAGCGAGGCATCACTTCAGTCGCTGTGGGGAATTGCCTGAAGTGGACTGATGTAGGGCCACTGCGCAGCTGACCTAATATGGTAATCGTTGGCATGCATTTCCGACATACTGTTCTGGTGCAAATAGCTGTTCCAGTGACTTGTGCGACGTCGCTGGCCAGATTTGTGGATGAAAGAGTGCGTGCCTTCTTTGCATACCGCGATAAGCTTCGTTTGGCACTATCACTCAGTTTGTGCAGCTTCCCAGAGCGTGGTTTTGCTATAGTGGCACAAAGTACATCAGCGACAGTATAAAATTTGTGGAATCCCAGAAGTGTGAGTGGCAATGCTACACACTGATTGCTTACGCAGATGGTATCTAACCACCATGTTCCATTGAAAGTTCACTAGTTCAGCTCCACGCTGCACAGTCATTTCCAATGCTGACTGATAGATGTGATAATGCTCCTGTTTATATACAGCTCTCAACGCGTGCGGTTCTGGTTCTTCAAATGCAAGTTTATTGGCATATGTGGTGTCCGTGTACTTTTTATTTTCATAGTGGACTGTAATAAATACAACTACTGTATGTTCTTTACTTTCCTATTAGCTAAGGAAGGAATTGGGGAAATCAGAAAATATGCGGATAATACTGATCACGGTTAGACCTATCCCGTACACAGCTAATTTTTACAGTCCTGCCAAGAATCTGAGGCATCGTCTAATGAGGAAAAACACTGCGTCAACTAGCCACAACTTTCTGCATTAGTAAAGTTTAAAAAACAAACACAAAATGGAGTATCGTGACTGTGATTGCAAGGATCGGATGAGAACGATGTTGTTAAACAAGACGCTACCCAAATTTTCGAGCACGTAAGCAAGTCTTTTGGTCCGAATGGTTGTGAAGTAATATAAAATATAATAATTGGCGAGTATTTATTGGTGAATCAAATCTTATATTAAACATTTATGATAATAAACGCTGTGTTTGACAAAAAGAATGAAGTGCGATTTAAGTCTGAAATTTATTTCGAAGGCCAAGTTAGAAATAGGGCCGGAGCAAGCTTTTGTTATTTGGGAGTGCAAAACTTAAAATTTTTCCTCTTATAGTTCAAGCGTTTCCCACTTCCGCTCAAATACTACACAGTTTTTACTTTCTCATATGTCCGTTACAGGAAAGTATTATGATCTCTCAAAAATCGCACTTCCTGTTTTTGACATAGGTTTACGAAAAATGGGAAAACTAGGGTATAGTGAAACCTCGGCTATACTGTTTTCTAGGGGATGGCCTTAAAAAACGTATAAATGTAAATAAATGTATCGATAAAAATTCAAAATGTTAAATATAATTGTCAAATTTATGCTTTAAGAAATACATAATGTTCTTTAATAATAATTTATTTAAAGTCGAATTGGCGGCGAAAGAAAAAAATGCGTTACAAATTATATTACAGGAGCCCATAAAGTCTTTCCCACATTACAAAAATTCATATAAAACAAAAAAGATGACACCGAATTTTCGGGTGTAATAAGCACGTCTTTTGAATCCGTTCTGACGCAAATTAAATTTATCAAAGCTATTCAAAGTCAATGGAACCGGTATGGAAAACAATAGTATCTGACGGAAGAAACAAGTTTTTCAATCGGGTTTTTAATCACTCAGATATTTCTGTAAACGGAATCGTGAGATTACGCCCTCTGGTTGCAGACTTGTGCGTTCAGAAAAACATGAATTTATATGAGAAACATTTCGCACCGGAAACGCTCTCCAACACAGAAACTATTTTTCAAATAGGACTCTTAGAAACAGAGATATCGACAAAAATAAGATGTGAGTTTACGTCCCCTGGTGGGAAAACCATGCATTATTTTAGGAAGAAAGTATTCTCCAAGGGTTTTTCCATTTCAGCGGTATCGGTCCAAGAAAAAAAAAGTATAGTTGAGTTTTCAGGAGCCCAGATTTTGCTACAAATACATCAGAAGTAGAATTTAAGCCTTATGCCCCCAGGTGGCCGAACCATTCTTTACCAAACACTAGAAATTATGCAAAAAATATTTTCCATCAGGTATTCTATGTGATACAGGAAGAATTTTTCAAATTCGAGTTTTAGGAGCAGAAATAATGCAGAAAACACAATTTACCTTTGTGCCCCCTAGCGGAAAGTCTAGGATTTACTTGAAAATTTTGATTTTATAGGAAAAACATTTCGCATCGGAAACACTATCCAACAAAGAAGGAATTTTTCAAATCGGAGTCCTAGAAGTAGAGATATTGACAAAAATAAGATGTACATCTACGTCCCCTACCGTAGAAACCATTCATTATTTCAAGAAGAAAATGTTCCTAAAAGGTTTGTCGAATGAGTAGTATCGGTCAACAAACGACTTTTTTTTTCAATCGAGATTTTAGAAGCTCATATTTTGCTGCAAATACATCAGAAGCAGAAACTAAGAGTTACGCCACCTGGTGGCCAAACCATTTTTCGCAAAAAATTAGAAATTACGTGCAAAGGATTTCCCATCAGGAGCTGTATCTTGTGCGGAAAGATTTTTTCAAATCGGAGATTTAGTAGCAGAGATATAGGGAGAAATGCAATTTACCTCTACGCCCCCTAGCGGAAAGTTTATGAATTACTTGAAAATTTTGAAATTATATGAAGAACATGTCACAGTGAAACACTATCCAACAAAGAAGGATTTTTTTAAATCGGACTCCTAGAAGTAGAGATATTGACAAAAAATAAGATATACATCTACGCCCCTTGGCGGAGAAACTGTTGAATATTTTAAGAAGAAAATATTCCGAAAATGTTTATCGATGTGAGTTGCATCAGTCCACGAAAAAAATTTTTCAATCGATATTTTAGAAGCTCAGATTTTATAGCAAATACATCATAAGCAAAAATTAACATTTACACCCTCTGGTGGCTAAAGTATACTTTACCAAAAATTCGAAATTATATGCAAAAGATGTTCCATCAGAAGGTGTATCCGCTGAATAAAAAAAATTCAAATCGGAGGTTTAGAAGAATAGTTATCGGGAAAAATGTAATTTACTTTTACGCCCCCTAGCGGAAATTCTATGCGTAATTTGAAAAACTAACTATATCGAAAATACTCTTCGACATAAATGTAATCGAAAGATAAAAGAATTTTCTCAATCGGATGTTTAGAAGCAAATATGTGGAATAAAACGTATTTTTGAATTCGACATCATCTGCATTTACGCCCCCTAGCGGCCAAATTGTGCTTTGTAAAAAAAAAAACGAAATAAAGGATCATCATTCTCATATTTCAAGCTTCCCAATGCAAAAATAATTTTTCAAATCGGACGAATAGTTGCAGAGATATCGTGGGTACAGACTGAAGGACGTACGGACAAACCGGTAACATAAGCACGATCTTTTTTTACAAAAGACGTGCTAACAAATGTATTACAGCTACAAGAAAGGGACTGCACGACAATGATGGTGCACAAGTAAAGTTTCTTTTCCAGTGTCAGTACACCTCTACATGGGCGCCATTTGTGGCCCGGAGTACATCTAAGCGATACTCAATTTCACGCCATCTCAGCAGAGATAGAACCAATGACGTTCGTTATTCTACTCTTCAACATCTCAACATCCGGAACACTGCTAGAGTAAACTTGGTTTTTCACATAACCCTACAAGAAAAAGTCTAGAGGGGTTATGTCGAGAGATCGTGGTGGCCATGTCATGGGACCATCGCGGGAAATCAATCTGTCCGGAAATTTGGCATTCAGGAACTCACGAACCATTATTAACCAAAATGGTGGGGCACCGTCTTGTTGGAAAATAACCGAAGATTAGAGTGCATGCAACTGAGATGCTACAAAAAGTTCTAGCATGTCCAGGTACATATTACATATTACTGTGGGCTCTGCAAAAAAGAAGGGTCCGATGATTCTGTGATGCATCAGGCCTCGCCAAACGTTTACTTTCGGGATAGCCATCTGTTTTTCGATGATATAATGGGGACTTCCTGATCCCCAGATTCGCACATTGTGCCCATTTACTGTACCAGAGACGTGGAATGTGGCTTCATCTGAGAAACAGACACGGTGCAGATAATCACTATCATGAGCTATGCGCTGCAACATCTCCGTCGCAATGCAGCACGTCGAGGCCTGTCGTCAGGCTGAAGAGCTTGAACGATCTGTACCTTATAAGCATACAGATGAAGACGTTTGTATAAAATTTTGTGAACTGTGGCACGAGTATTTCCACTTTCCAGTGAAGCACGACGAATGGATTCCCTGGAGCTTCGCAGAAATATCTCCTGAATAGCTGCAGCCGTCTCTTGTATAACCGGTGGTCGGCCCGCTCGGGGGAAATTGCCAACACTACCAGTCGCTTTAAAATTTCATACCAGGTTTTTGTGCTTTTTTGGTCTGTTGGTGATCGTCTCTACTCTTTTCTGAAATGGCGCTGGACTCTACTCTTTTCTGAAATGGCGCCGATTTGGTCTCATGGAACCACAACACACACGCCACGTTTTCTTGCATGGAAGCCATTATCGATGAAATGCTCCTCTTATTCAGCAATAGCGCTTACTTAAAGAACAGAAAAAAAAACTTTGAGTGCTGCTATATTATGTTGCTAACTATTATATTTTAACTTACATAGATGTTTTATATTAATTTTTTAAGACTTTATAGACACCCTGTATATTTATCGCATTGAAAGAATGATAAAAGCCTATGAAAATTGAACTCCTCTTTTTCCAGTCTATCTGCCTATAAAAATCGTGATTCTAGATTATGTGAAATCGTGAGAAAGATGTTACGTCCTGAACTCATGACTAAACAGCTTTTATTTCCCCGGATCCCAAGTGCATTCATTTGAAACCAGAATGTTCATACATTTAGACATCTATTTTACAACGCCAAGAAATAGAGGAGCCACGAAGTTACGTCCCAGAGATTTATCAATTTTTAAATAGCGGCTATGTGTGTGACTCATGAAATACGAAACCAATATTTGATCCAAACCAAAAGTAAACAGCATACCCTTCTCTGATTTAATCAAGGTTTAACTTTGGCTGCACCAAGAAGGAACACAGCAGCGCTGTTCCAATTCTCTCAAAGTTGTAACTAACACTAAAGGACTACATATAAAAAAATCAAATTTCTGATAGTCTGAAATTCGAATTTAACGTACAATCGCAAAATGCATATGAATAAATTACGTATCACCGAGTTAAAAAAAGCATTAGAACTGCAGTAAAATATCGGGACTAACGCAGAATTATGTGTAAAAGGGAAACACGTATAACTGAGAAACCATCCCCAGTAGCACACTGACATTGGCCAACGGTTGGCCCAATGGTATTTTTGCGTCGGCAGCGTTGGGCGAAGGTTGTGTTGTTTATCGAAGATTGGCCAACAGTTTTACCAACCACACATGACCAACCATTTACCAACAAATGACCACTTAACGGTTGTCCGATGGTTGTCGAACAACACATGACCAACCATGGTTGTCCAAGAACACATGATGACATTGGAAAACTGTTTGCAACAGTTTTCCAATGTAAATCCAACCGTTGAACCAACACATATCCAATTGTTGGCCGCCGAGTCACCTCGTCGCTGGGCCAACCGTTGAAAGCCCACGGTTGGTCCAACATAATATTGCTACCTGGGATATAACCGAGGTTTCACTGTAACTACCCAAATTAAACGTAAAAGTTATGTCAACAACAACAACAGCACTCCGGCGGAAATGAAAAAGGAACCAGAAGAGAACGAATGAGTATAAGATAGTGAACTTAACAGTAGGAACACACGTCCACTGTATGTATGGGCTTCAAAAACTTTCGTTGAATATTAAATGATCAGAGGGGCCCTTCTGTGACGGTGCGCAGATAACAAATTAGCGCTGTATCCTTTCGGAGTATTCAGAAATGTTATGTATATCCACAAATAGTTCTATATGAATTTCTCCACTGTTTCGGACAATTCCTTTGCGTGCATGTGAGGGTTTCGCACCTCACTGAGTAGTTACTCTGTACCGAGATTAGCTGCGATGAATATTGGTTGTGTCTATCTAGAATTTAAAAAACAAAATACTGAAGTGTATATATTTTCTTTTTTAGTTCCAATTTCTAGCAAATTTATGCGCAAGTTGTACCTTTATAATTTTTCTCCCCTCAGAGGATGAATTTGCGCCACTAGTATCACCGAGAGTATCCCACTAGTGGAACTGAGGAAGCTTACAGTTTCAAAAGCGTTGTAGGATGGAACAGAAAGTTGATTATTGTTTTGAATAAAAGTCACCCGAATATCTTAGAACTGATCGAGTGCTTTAAAAGGGAAGCAGAAAACAACTACTTCCTATACCTAAGAACTGTCTTGAATTTAGAAACTAATAAAAGAAGAAAAGCAACTATCAAGTAGGACGAAATAATTAATAAATGTTTTAATGAATTGGAATCCACTGGAGATATTAGAAAACATTTACACACGCTTTTCTACGTATATAAATTAGAGTAACAGGACTGAATTCCATATGTATGATACTGTTCCATACATAAATTACTGTACATAAATACTGTTTAGAACAAAATATAAAACAAATTACTTAAATTACTGTTTAAATCAATATATAAAATATAAATTGCGTAAATCTGATACGGTACTTCAAAAGCCACATATATCATTAAAATGTATACATTTGCACTGAGATAGATCTGTGAAAAGCTACTTTCTCGCGTAACTTAGGAAGCCGCTGCCAGAGTTGGAAACGCGCCAAAGTTTTGAACCCGGACCCAACCCGGACCAGGCCGTCACATAATTGGACCCGGCGGTCACATAACTGGACCCGACTCTGACCTGACCGGAAAAAATCTGCTTCGAACTATAAATTCAAATATATATCATCATAATAATAATAACAATAATAATAGTCAATTGTTATCAATGCACAGATGCATGAGTTTGCCCCAAGATTGTTCAACAATAGACTGTCTTGGGCCAGTCTCCTCCATCCACCCATCTCACACGTGGTCTTCTTCTGGGTCTTTTCCTGTCCCTTGGAATCCAGTCTAAAATTTCGGTTGTTCATCGGTAGTCCGTTCTCTTGGCAATATGTCCAGCCCAATGTCATTTCAGGGATTTTATTCTGATCGTGATGTCTTCCACTCTTGTCATTTTCCTTATCTACGAATTCCTCGTTTTGTCTTTCCTGGTTATACCAAGCATGTATCTCTCTATGCTTCTTCCTTCTCTTCATCATCTACTATGGCATCATCATAAATTTTGTCTAAGCTTGTTAGACCGCTCATTAAAAAAATGCTAAATTCGGGAAGAAAACGTTCTGTAACTGATAAATATGAACATTAAATGCGGGAAAACGTTAACATAAAAACGTAAAATGCGGATTTCCTTTCATCATCATCATCATCATTGTCAACCATTATCAATCCACTGCTGGACGAAGGTCTCCCCAAGTTTCCTCCACAACGGTCTGTCTTGTGCCAGTCTCCTCCATGTCACTCCCGCATATTTACGAATTTCATCCACCCATCTCCCATGTGGTCTTTTTCTGGGTCTTTTCCTGTCCCTTGGAATCCAATCTAAAATTTCGGCTGTCCATCTATGGTCTGTCCTTCTGGCAGTATGTCCAGCCCATTGCCATTTCAGGGATTTAACCCTGATCATGATGTCTTCCACTCTCGTCATTTTTCGGATCCACGAGTTTCTCTTCTTATCTCTCCTGGTTATACCAAGCATGCACCTCTCCATGCTTTTTTGAGTTGTCTGCAGCCTTTGTATGTCTCTTTTAGTTAAGGTCCACGTCTCTGCACCATACGTAAGCACTGGAAGGATGCATTGATCAAACACTTTTTCTTTTAAGACATAATGGCATATTGCTCTTGAAAATTATGCTGTTTCTTCCAAAAGCTCTCCAGGCAAGTTTTGTACGCCGATTAATTTCTTCATCAATGTGACCCTCACTTGATATCTGCTGTCCAAGATAAACATACGTATCTGTTATCTCCAGTTTTTCTCCATCAATCGATAAATCTTCATTTCTTGTAAAAGCATTGAACATCACTTTTGTCTTCTGAAAGTTCATTTTTAATCCCACTTCTTTACTCTTGTCAGCAAGTTCCTGGATCATACTCTGCAGCTCTGATGGGGTAGTTGCAAAAATGACTACGTCATCAGCAAAACGAAGGTGGGTTAGATAATCTCCATTAATCTTTATACCTTTGTTTTCCCAGTTCAGTGATTGAAAGACATTTTCCAATGTGGCATTAAAGAGCTTCGGAGATATGGTGTCACCTTGTCTCACTACCTTTCCAATTTTTATGTGTGTTGTATTTTCAAACAGCCGAATCTTTGCACTTGCATTTTCATAGATGTTATTAATAATATTAATGTATGCATCTTCAATACCGCAGGATTTCAGAGCCGTGGTAACTGCTGATGGTTTCACCGAATCAAAGGCCTTTTCATAATCGATAAAAGCCATGCACAATGGAAGTTCATATTCCTCGCTCTTTCAATTAGTTCTCTCAGTACGTGGATATGATCTATTGTGCTGTAGCCACTCCCTGAATCCAGCTTGTTCTCTCGGTTGAGCCATGTCCAGTGTTACCTTCAAGCGGTGTGAAAGAACTTTAGTGAAGATTTTATAAACCACTGATAGGAGGCTGATAGGTCTGTAGTTCCTGAGATCCTCAATGTCACCTTTTTATGTAGCAGGATCATTGTAGCATTGTTCCAATCCTCAGGAATCTTCCCTTCATTAAGGCATCGAGTGAAAATTTGGGCGAGTACTGTTTCGATTTCTCCACTTGCTTCTTGTATGATGTCTATAGTAATTCCATCTTCTCCTGGAGCTTTCCCCGCTTCATGTTCTTGATTGCATGAGCAACTTCTGCTTGGAGGACTGGAAGAACTCTGGTACCTTTCATGATGTCTGGAGTACATGTATCATCCCTTTCATATAATTTGGAGTAGAAATCTTTCACTCTTGTCAAAATTTCGCCTCTATTTCTTGTTATAAAACCATCTTCTTTTCTCAGAGCCATAATCTGTTTTCTTCCCTTACTCAGATGTCCCTTTGCTATCTTAAGGCTTTGGTTGTTTTCAATTGCTTTCCTCACTAGCTCACAGTTGAATTTCCTTACGTCTTCAGTGATACTTTTTCGTGTTGTCTTGCATAGCTCTATATATTCCACTCTTGGAAGTCACATCTTCTTTAGTTGTCCTCATCTCTCTTCTTTTTTGCATCAACATTTTGGTTTTTCCTGATAATTTGTTCACATGCAACTTGTTCTTAGACCCAGCTAATTTTGTTGCTGTTTCCATTAGAGCTTTGGTTACTTTTCTGTTAACTTCAGAAATATCCACTTCTTCCGATGTTAGGCCTTCTAAAGCAGAGAATCTGTTCTTCAGTTCTAACTTGAAAGTATTATGGTGTTTTTTAAGGTTGGTTATGTCAATACATTTTGTTTGTCTTATGAGCTTGCCACGTTCCAGTTTAGTGTTGAGGTGCATCTTACATCTCACCAATCTATGGTCACTACCTGTGTTGAACTTGTTCAGCACACTGCAGTCTTCGATGACGAATTTTTTGTTACACATAATAAAATCAATTTCACTTGTCGTTCCAATTGGATGTCTCCATGTCCATTTCCTGTGTGGCTTTTTCTTGAAAAAGGAGTTCAAGATGAAAAAACCTTCTGCCTCTGCAAACTCAACGAGAGTATTTCCACGCTGGTTTCTGTTGCCGTGACCGAATTTACCTACTGAAGTTTCATTCTGTTGCCGTTGCCCTATTTTTGCATTGAAATCTCCCATAATTATCTTCAAGTGCTGCTTACCTTTATTATTTAGATGACGAATTTCCTCATAAAATTCTTCAATTTCTTCTTCAGGATGACTTGTGGTGGGTGCATAAGTTTGAATAATCTGAGCCTGGTATCTTCTCGAGAGTTGGATAACGAGTCGTGCAGCTCTGTCAGAGGAACTTTCAACTTCTACCACTTTATCCTTCAGTTTCTTGTTTATTATAAATCCAACACCACTAGTTCTGCCAGTATCTGTCCCACGATAATAGAAGAGATGTCCACTTTTCAGTTCAATGAGATCTTCTCCTTTTCTCCTTACCTCACTTAGCCCGACGATGTCCCACTTGATCCTTTGTAGTTCCTCTTCCAATTCAAGAAGCCTTGAATCAGAAGATAGGGAGCGTCCGTTATAGGTAGCCAAGGTCAGCATCAAATGGCAGCCTAGTCCGGTCCTCCGGGGATTCTTAGCACCCTCTGCCTTCATGTCGCACTGGCCGCTGCCTTGGCCAGGTACATTCCAGCTGCCGGAGACTGAGGGCCAAGATTTAAGTTGTAGAGTCATTTTGGAGGTGTTTGGCCATAACTCACCAGGCTGGCCAAGCGGGTTGGTGAGTGTGGGATAGCATTTCCTCTGATCCCGATGGTATAGTTATACCGCTATTGGCGGTCGTCAGAGCCCCTTTAGTGGGAACAGGATGCACCACGAGAAGGCGGGGTTGACATTTGTCAAGGAGAGGCTGTGATGTTACGCATCACCTGATGTATATAGGAAAAAATCCAGGGATTTCAAAGTGTACCGTTAAATGCGGGAAACATTAAATCGCGATTCGACTGCATCTATCTATCTCGAAGAAAACTCTGCACCATTATTGGAAACATGAAATGTACGGAAATGTTCGTCATAGTGATTGCTGCACGATGAAAAGAACTTCTCTCAGTCAATATTTTAAAATCATAGTTGACTTCAAATATTTGTTTCTGCACTCTGGCGGCAGGGCTGTTCATTATGGAGAATAAAGTTCCTGTTAGAAGAAATACTTGCGTTGTGAAATGAAACGATACACGCAGAAAATTTCCAATCTGAAAATAGTTTTGTAAATTGAAATTTTTGAAACAGGCACAAGACGTGCATAAAATAAACATCTATTAAAAGCACATAATGTGTGCAATGCTCCACACAGCGAATGTTTTTCGATTCAAAAAGGATTTTTGCACTTAGATGTTTTTTGGGAGGGGGGGCAGGGGGATTAGCGATCACCATGAGCAACTCAATGGGCTGTTAGCATTCGCCCGTCCCAAATTTAGGGCCAGTGATTCCTGGTAGGGGAAGGAGTCCCTGTCGTAAGACTATCACACCACCCATATTTCATTCAAGACTCTAGCGAACTTTACTTCCAGTTGAGCTGAGGCTGCAAAAACAACTTATTTTTCTCATACAACCCACCCTAAGATAAACTAATTTACCGCGCGGATAACAGCATATTCTTTTCCTAAAGACCTTATCCAAGAAAAATATTGTGCACTCTATGTTAAATAAATATTCTTTTAGGGGCAAGACCCTAAAAAGAAAGTCTGTTCGACTTTTAAATAATTGCATGATTTGAGTTCAGACCGGCGTGAGCCAGGTCGGTTTCTACCTCCTTTAATTAATTTGCAGCACGAAAGGACCCAAATTACTTTAATCTAACTATTTAACATAATACTGCAGTATTAGAATTTAAAGAACCTTAATTTCCGCCTTTGACTTCTTTGTTATCATTGTGTCATCATTAAGAGCAGTCCTGTGCTCTTGTACTCGAGCCAGGGATCCCTCGGGCAGAGCAGTCCCGTGTTTTTGGCCCACTGCGCCACTGGAGCGACTAATCGGAATTTTAGAAGTTGAGATGTATTTGGAAAAAGAAATATGCGTATGGGTCTACTAACGAAAAAATTGTGAGTCATTTTTGTTCCTTTTTTCTTTTTCTTTTTTTTTTTTCATTGGAGGTTTAAAAAAGGATTTATTCGACTTAGTGGTACAGACATGACAAACAGGCAGACATAAACAGGATACAGATATTTCACATCAACAAGTACATATCATACATGGTTTACAGCATGCCAAATGTACACAGATATAGCCAGTGTTGATCAAGTAACACATTGTGAACAAGTATACAGCAAACATGAATTTGACAGTATACTAAATGACCAATGTCACATCAAATAAAGGTCTTCGCTCTTTCCACGTTTATAAGTGAGTCACGGAAAAATTCTCATTGGCCGTCACCGGGAATCGAACCACGGGTCTTCCAGTTACGCGCTCATATGCTTCCACTACACCACAACGGCCTCGAATTCCTCCAGACTCACACTCGCTAACTGCCAAGCCAATTTGGCAGGTTGCTTCTTGGAGCCCCGCACAATGCTGGGGATTCACCAAAGATGGTAAGCAGCAACTGAAGAAATAATTAGAAGGCGAATGAGTAATTAATACAGACATTTGACGTGGACCAGGAACATCAAATAAAGGTCTTCGCTCTTTCCACGTTTATAAGTGAGTCACGGAAAAATTCACATTGGCCGCCACCGGGAATCGAACCACGGGTCTTCCAGTCACGCGCCGGGTATGCTTCCACTACACCACAGCGGCCTCGAATTCCTCCCGACTCACACTCGCTAACTGCCAAGCCAATTTGGCAGGTTGCTTCTTGGAGCACCGCGTAACTGGAAGACCCGTGGTTCGATTCCCGGTGGCGGCCAATGAGAATTTTTCCGTGACGCACTTATAAACGTGGAAAGAGCGAAGACCTTTATTCGATGTTCCTGGTCCACGTCAAATGTCTGTATTAAATGACCAATGCACACAGATAACCAGTGTTGGGCAAGTAACACACTGAGAGCCAGTGCCGAAAGACAAACATCCATGCTGCACCAGGATTCGAACCCGGACCCAACTAGGGCGAATGATCAGAAGCCATCGCTTATACCACTGCGCCACCGAAGTAGTGAAGTGTGAATCATGAAAGATTTCAAAATATACGCTAAATGTTTTACAAAATACATTTCAGATTGGGATTTCGGAAGAGAGAGACAGGAGAATACACAGCATGCATTTTTGATCCATAATGGTAAAACTGTGCATTACGTGATTTATAAAACGCTGGCAAGATGTTCTTCATTATCAAGCGTGTGCGTCCGGACAAGATATATTGACCGGATTTTCATAAGCGTACGTACCATTCCGAATAGAAACATAATGCACTGAAATGCCAGTTTTTTAGGAACATCCGCCCGCGTCACATAACTGGGTCACTCAACACGTAAGAAATCACATGAGCGCGCTTTGTGGTACAAATGTGGAAAACCAGCTTGTTGAGCTTAAGTTAGCTTTTTATTGAGAGTTGGAATAGGGAAAATGAATGATCTGAGTGACTTTGAAAGTGGCATGATAACTTGCGCCAGGTCTGTCGGTTCTAGCATCAGTAAGGCGGCCTGTCTCCTGGGCTTTTCCCGTACTACCGTACTAAGGGTTTACCGTGAGTGGTGAGACAGCCTGAGGATCAGAGGAGGTTGGAGAGAATCGCCCAAGCGAACAAACGATCCACAACCCAGAAAATCACTGCAAAATTCAGCATTGCTGTACCGAGAGCCGTATACGAATCACCAGGTAATGGACCTTGTCGCAAATGTGCTACAACAGCTGACGGTCAAAGCGAGAGCTGATGCTTTCAGCGCAAAGCAGGAAATCCCGTCTCTAGAAGTCACAAGAGCATCGGCACTGAACCGTTCAAGACTGGAAGAAGGTTGTCTGAAAGAACAAATCAAGGTTCCTATAGCGTCATCCAGATAGCAGGATTTGAATTTGGCGCAAGCTGCAAGCAAGATCGTTTCATCCGGCACAAACATTAGGACTAATTTTCTGGGCGAGTTTTCTGCATATCCCTAAAAATGGGGTGTCAAACGTTTCCTTGAATCTACGGAAACTAATTTCCATCAAAATTTTTCCAGAAAAAAGCTGGTTTCCTTTCGGCAGATAACGAAAGTAAACTCACTCACTTCCTCGCATCACCGAAAAGCAGTGAAGCCCTTGCCATCTTAGGTTGTTTTACCGGGAAATAACCTCGTCACTCGCCAGCAGCTGATAAAACGGAAATGACGAAACCAGCTGATTAGATCCTTTAGGCTGGCCTAGTGAAAAACGTCGTTGCAACCTCATTGAATTTTTTCTGTTGATGTGTCGTCACGTCCGTTCTGGGCAGGAACTACATGTCAGTTCCTTTGCCGGAAAAGCAACATGAGATGGCTAACCGGCTTCACTACTTTTTCGGTGGTGCGGCGATGAGGATGAGTTGACTTTCGTTATCTGCCAAAACAAAACCAGCTCTATTTGTGGAAATTTTTTTGGGGAATTTGTTTCCTTAAATTCAAAGAATCCTTCGACTAACCAGAAAACTTGCTTAGAAAATTGGAACCAATGTTTGTGCCGGGTGAAATGAACTGTCATGTGCCAACAATACAGGCCGGTGGTGGAGATGGGCTACTCTGTGGAATGTTTTCCTTGGCACGCATTAGGTGTCATACTTATCAAAGGATATCTGAACGCCACAGCATGTATGGACATCACTAACGACGAAATTCATCCCTTCATGGCAATGCTTCAACCTCAAGCAGATGGACACGTTTAGAACTATGACGCACACGGTCACACGGATCCTATTGCAAGGAAATCATGACGACGAGTATCCTCGGCTTCAGTGCCTTGCATAGTTTTCGGATTTAAACCCAATCGGGTACTTCTGAAATGACGTAAAACGTGATATTCTCTAGGAGACTGTGCCGCATTCCAATTTGCAGCAACTGCGCAACACGATCATTCTGCATGGTGCATCATTCCTGCACGACGCTTCCAGCATCTGGTACATTCCATTTCCCGAATAATTCGGACTGTTCTGCAGGACAGCGTGCTACGAGGTAAACTGGCGCCTCAGTGCTCACTTACGCGCATAGCGGCAGAACTGTATATTCTGAAAGCGCTGAGAACGTAAGAAAAGTGTATCTCGTCGGGGAACCTCTGCAATCCTTGAAGAATTCTTTAAATATGATTTAACGAAGAAAACAGAACATGCGTTTACGACCTCTCAATGAAAAATTATCTATATTTTGAATGAAGAATATGTGCGGTATTCGTCAGGATGATTGGATTCCGGAGAAAAATAAATCGAGAGTACTCTGGAACCCTTTGTAGATAATTTATGCTATGAATATTTCGGATGCCAAATTTTTTGTGGGTGTGAAATAAAACTAGTGATTCGAGAGTATACATTTCTTTACGTTGCATTTATAAGCGTCATTCACGACCACACCGAGTCACAGTCCGGTACATACTAAGTGAGATTAAATCATAAGAACAAACAATAAGGTTTACTAATTTCTGACATTGAGCGGTACTTAGGTTGGTGGATTAATCAATCTTATTTTCGTAAAACCATTGAAAGAAGATATGTGGGTCATAAAAGTAAATATTTGCTAAATTATAGCTGTGGCGACAGCACTTCGAATCTAGTTTTTCAAAAATAATATTTAATTTTATAGTTATTATTATATATTATTCAGATTTGGACGAACGTAAGAAACGACCTTGACACCGATGAAATATGATGTAACTACAAAAGTCAATTTGCGCATGCGCAAGATAAAATATGACCTCAAGATAGACAGAAGAGCTGAACCGGAAGTGTGTTTTAGTGAGCGGGGGATTGGTAACTTTCCGTCTAGGATATCTACATAACGAACAATTTTGTCTGCGCTGGACATCAAAACCGGGTCCCTTCACTCAGGAGTAAGTCTCTCTCCCAACTAAGCTACGCGGACGTTTGCTCTCACTGCTATCTGCCTTTATCTCATGTGCATCCTGCGGGGCACGTCACATCTCCCCCTCCCCCCGAACGGGGGCCGGGGGAATGGTCCACGGGTCAGCCGGAACCATGTGTAGCTGAAGGTAATAATCCTATGAAGAACGTGCATTTGAGAAACCCAGATAATTTAGTGTGTGGAACGTAACATCACACTGCTTTACTTTTTCGCAGCATTGCAGAAGGGATTCTCATTTTTCCTGTCTCGCCGTGTGGAAAGAACATCACCATTGCGAGAAATTTAACAGCCGGGTAATCCTGGAAGTTTGGGCGCAAAAGTTTGTCCGCGCATGGCATCGAACCGGGGTCCCCCTCACTCCGGAGTAAGTCGCTCTCCCAACTGAGCTACACGGACATGTGCTCTCACTGCTGTCTGCCTTTATCTCATGTGCGTCCTGCGGTGCAGACACGTCACAACCCTATCGTGTTACACATCATTTGAGAGTTCTCGTGAACAACAGGTAAACCCCTCCTTGGTGGCGGTGGGTCGAGAGGAAGCAAAACGTTGCAACGACGCGTACTTGACTACTCTCGGAAAAGATGCATAGCATCAAAAGGCATTTTTGTAATGGCTTTTATCGCATTTAGCATTAGGCACTTATAATTTACGCAGATTGCAATGTGATATTACTAGGCATATGTAAAACGTCATGAAATAATGTTGGGCGATAGTTTGGTAAAATATATCGTTGAATAACAATGAAATTAATTATTGTTGCGTCACTTCATAGTAAACAACTCAAAAGTCAGATTTCAACAATGGTTTTGATTACTTTCGTTACCCATTTTCTATATTTCTTACTTTTTTTACTTGGGATTTACTACTACTGTCAAGAAAGTTGCGAAACATAAAAATATCGCATCAATCGCATATTTAGAAGTGCAAGTATTTATAATTTTTTACTTGGGATTTACTACTACTGTCGAGAAAGTTGCGTTGCATCAAAAAGAAAATCGTATCAATCGCATATTTAGAAGGGCAGGTGTAGTCGCAAATAGAAATGCACATTATGCCGCCTAACCATAGAGCAGTGTATTATTAAAAACTAGAAAATGTGCGCTACATATTTTTCGCAGAGAAAATATATTAGGCAGAAAATATTTCTTCAAACGGAACTTTTAGAAGTAAAGACAGCAAGTGAAATAAAATATACTGTTTTACCCTAGCAAGGAAATTGACCACAATTCTGTGTTGAAGTTTACTCGAAATGTTTGTCAGAGAGGATTGCATCTGACCGCAAACGAATTGTTTCCTTTTGGACTATCCGAAGTAGATCGAGATTTGCAAATGCATATACACTGCTGGCCACCCAAAATGCAACACCAAGAAGGAAGCATCCGATTGGCCTGAAATTCGCAGTATGCGTCGCCCGCGAGAGGACATGCAAACGATTAGCGTTGCAGGGCATATACAAATCATATGCGCCCGGCACGCCACCTAGAATCACTATAAGAAGGGTGCGTAGGAGGCGGGGTGTAAGTAGTGGAAGTGTGTTGTGCTGCCGGACCTGTGCGTGGAAAGCTTCCTGATGCCTCGTCGCAGAATACGGCAGTCATTCCAGCACGTTTCAGAGTTCAACAGAAGACGAATAGTGGCTTATCGCGACAGCGGTTTGTCGTACCGAGACATCGGCGCCCGTGTGGGACGACATCCAGCCACAGTGAGGCGAGCATGGATTCGGTAGGTGCAGGAGGGACGGAGGGACCGACGTGAGCGATTGCCGAAGCCGCGGCACACCACCGAACCAGAAGACCGGCATGTCGTGCTGCGGGCATTGACGGCTCGCACCGCCACATCACGAACGTTAACGCAGGAATAAGGGTGTGTTACGCAACAACCTGTGTCAGCACGTACCGTGCGACGTCGTTTGCAGGAGCGGGGACTTGTCGCACGGCGCCCATTGCTACGATTACCATTCACGTTACACCACCGGCGAGTGCGGCGGCAGTGGGCCGTTGAATGCTAGAACTTTTTGTAGAACTTCAGTTGCATGCACTTCAACATTCGGTTATTTTCCAATAAGACGGCGCCCCACCACATTGGTCAATAATGGTTCGTGAGTTCCTGAATACCATATTTCCGGACAGATGGATTGGCCGCGATGGTCCCATGACATGGCCACCTCAATTTTCCGACATTACCCCTCTAGACTTTTTCCTGTGGGGTTATGTGAAAGACCAAATTTACTCTAGCAGTGTTCCGGATGTTGAGACGTTGAAGAGTAGAATAACGGACGTCATTGGTTCTATTTCTGCTGAGATGTAAAACAAAACATGGCGTGAAATTGAATATCGCTTAGATGTCCTCCGGGCCACAAATGGCGCCCATGTAGAGGTGTACTGACACTGAAAAAAAATCTTTACTTGTGCACCATCATTGTCATGCAATCTGTTTCGGTAATACATTTTTTCTAATAAGTTTTTGTAATGTGGGAAATACTTTATGGACACTCTGTACTATGAAGCAGTACATTTCACCTTTTCTTAAACATAATGAGAAGTCATTGTCAGTTTTAAGAGATCTCGAGTTTTAAAATATTCTGTTGCTTCGAACAATCAAGGTGAAAAAAATTGTAACTTGTGATAATTCCTCCTATAGAAAAATTAAATTAATATTAGCATATTCAGAAAAATAATAAGCTCCTAAAGAAAAGAAAATGGCTAAATAATCCGCATTTTTTATGGCGAAAATCATTTCATCATCGCGCGATTCCAGTTTTCTTCATTGCCACCTTATACGTGGCCAAGTGTTAAGTGTCTTTCTAGGTCAGTCGATAGCATGCTTCGCTAGCGTTGTGTAACCGGGGCCCCTGTAACAGTTGACGACCTACCCAGTTCGATCACCATCAGGGTCAAAGGGGAAAGATTCGTAAGCCAGGAAGGAATCTCCTCTGAAAAAGTCAACAGCGAAGTTTCTGTATAAAAACGGAGGGGAAAAAAACAGAAATCGACTTTCCTGAAACAAACGGAATGACTGTCAATTTTGTTAAAAGACGGAGACATACCAGCAAATTTGCTGCACGTTAACTTTCAGGAATTTTCAGTGAATTCATACCACTTAGTTTTTGCAGTGTGTGATGTAAACCGCCGCTCTTTTGTTTGCTTTGTTTTTACCCAGAGCATAAAATAGCAGGCGAAGAACTAGAAAACTGCAGAGTAAATTGATTCTTAACTGTTGTAGTGTATACTTCTCATCAAACGAAATGACAGTTAACATATATTTTCTGTATAGAAAAATGTCAACACACACATTGACGAGCTCGAATTTAATCTTATTTGGATCTCAAAACTTGGGAAGCTACAAAAAAATAATAATAACATCCTTCATCGAGACTTCCACAGACAGAATACTTTGCATTTTTATGTTTACCGTATGACAAAAATCTGTTGTCGGCATTCCCTGCGGATAAATGTCTGGCGTTTCCTTTTCTTCGTATGAAACATCCTGTTTTGCTTGTTTCCCATGTGCAGACTGAAAGGAAACCTAAGCGATATTTTACGAAGTGGATTAATTTGTTTCAAAAATACCATTCCTTCTGTTCTTCACCGTGTCGTGGAACAATACATTCACGGAGTTGTGCTAGTGGTTGATGGCGGCTGCGTTGTAAACTAGATGGCAGCTTTTTTTTTAGTTTTGATGTTGACCTTGTGAGGCAAAGAAGTTGTTTTTTGCTTCCCTCCCCACTCCAGTTCCCTCTCTCTGTCGTATTTAGATGAAGTGGCTCGTTTGGTTTTGTTTAACCTTGTAATTCTGGCATGTCGAGATGCCCGGATTCATCTGCATGAGATATTTGTTGCCGCTTCGGGTTTTTTTCCTTTTTGTTTTCGTTATTTTTTATCATTGCCAACTTTTCTATTTATTTGTTTCTCGCCTTCCACGGAATTTTTAATCTTATGGAAATAACCCCCGGGAATGCATGATATGAAAGCGCTCTCGGCAAGCGGCGAGACGCACGCCGTCTACATTTGATGAATTGATTTATGACCTGCTGAACTTATAATATCGTAAAATGTACTGAGAAGAATAAATACGTGTCGTGAAACTTTGTTAAAATAATGCTCACGGCCTTTCTATAGTTCATGCCTTAACAGCCATTTTTTTTTCTTTCAAACATTCCCAGTATTGAAGTAGTGCTGAGCTATTGCTTCGTTTGCAAGTCAGCACGACACATCATTTAGATCTTTTAAAAGCGTCATCTCTTTTTTACTTGTACCGTGCGCAACACATTGCATGAGACAATTACTTCTCTCCCAGTTGCCCCGGGGCAGAATCCTAGATAAGACATGTGAGTTTTCTTTTCATTTCGTCTCTAGTTCCTCTCTTTAATCGAGAGACTCAAAATACGAATGGCCACCCCGGTGGCCCAGAGGTCAAAGAGATATAGTTTCTGACTATTCATCCGTGATGAGTCCGGGTTCGAAACCCGGTGAGGCATCGATGTTGTGGTGGTCTTTCGGCACTGGTACTCGCCCTTTCCTGGGACCAGTGGCCCTAAATTAGGGACGGACGACTGCTTATATTCCATTAAGTTCCTCACGGTGGTCGTTAAACACTAAATCAAAAAATAAATTTGGAATGAGTGAAATTAGAGGGTCGTAATATTATTCCCATAAAAATAGAATGCTACTCCTCCGCTGCTCTAGCGGACATTCCTGCTGACTGGGTTGTTGCACAATTTATTTTTCCGAAATTTAACAACACCTAGTGAGCTTCTAATGCTAGAAGGAGTCATCCGTTTGCAATTTAGGAACACTGGCTCCAGAAAATGGAGAGAATCAGAATCATAAGCAAAGCCACAACATACGGGAATTCAAATCCAACCCACCAATACTACACTCGAAATCAACATAAGAGTACTGAAGGTAGGATAGCCGTATCACAGCGTATCAGGGGTAACACAACAACGGTATCAGTTCGCGTTACATTCCCACACTGCCCCCTGCCCTCGATATACGGCTTTATGACCTAACCACAGCTCCTTACATGGTTCTTCCTTTTCTTCTATCTCCTGCGGCTGCTTAAGTACACCCCCTTGCATTTCACTGATTTTGAATCTACGTATTGCCTCCGTGTTGCGAATATAGAATCTCTTCTACTCCGACACCCGTTTCAAAGTTTCGTTCCTGTTTACTGGATTGTTGCACCTAGTCAACAGGAACGAAACTTTGAAGTCGCAGCTGGAAAGTTATCGGGAGACTGACTGTCCAGCTGGACAGCCAGCGGCCGAAAGTGCGAGGCGCCCTTGATTGAGGGATTTACCAATGTGGAGGATTTTCTGAAGGGAGTGTCTGATTCTCCAGGTCTTACACAACCCTTAGAAGTAGGAAGCTAGGGGATTTGGGCTACAGTGTCCTACAGAAAGTCACACGAAAGTGAAATAGAAAGAGAGAGGACGATTTGTTTATTACCGGAAGGCCTGTATCCGGGGCCCAAAGGCTTAACGTACCACTAACCCATCCACGGCCCACTCTTTCTTGAGTAATTTCTATTTTTGAAATGTTCTCTTCCATTTTGACAATGTGTCTTAAATGAAATATTTTCCCGATAAACTGATGAGCAAATAAAAATATATTCTGAGCAATACATTTGCTGTTTCTTGCTCTAAACGCTAGGGAGTACTTTTCATAGCAGACATAACTGTTCAGAATCTTCCACAGCAGTATACTTTTAGGTTGACTCCGAATATAGGGACAAAAGCCCGCGCCTTACAAAACTTAACAGATTCTAGATATTGTGGGGGTGTATACATTTATTTAGCGAACAACTGGTAACGTTGTCCTAATACATACGTGTGCCATGTCACAGAAAACGCGTCTCGCAGAACATATGACTACCTTCACACACCAGCGCGGAATATTTATATGCACGGCAAGGGTAAGAAGTGTCAGTTCTTCCGTACGAAGCTCATGCAATAGGGAAAGGTGAAGACTTGTCATAGTTTGAACGGGAAGTGATTTCTAGTTCAGGGATGCCAGGGGTCAGCCTCTCAGTGACCGAAGGCATTGTTGGTTCTTCCAGAGTCACCGTAGTGAATTTCGGGCTTGAATAAACTCAACAGACACATACCCTCCAATGTGTCGGAAAGAACAAACCTTACGGCCACAACCAGGGTGCTCTGAGAAATACTTCGGGTCACAAAATTCAGTAAACGCTCTTGCTCAGCAGTTTATCGGGAAAATTTGGACCTTTGGCCTCGACGTCCCGTTCGTGTGCTCATGTTTTGGCGATCGTCATCTACAGTTCTGTCTGCAGTTGGCACAAGAGTACAGCGGCTGGAAAATGTACGACTGGAATATGAGTCTCTTTTTCGGATGCGTTCAAGTTCCAGATTTGATATGCCGATTGACAGGTCCGTGTTTCATGCCGCGTGAGTTAACAGCGAGAATGCAAAGTTAAATGAAAACACATCGCCATTAGCGGCATTATGCTATGGGGACTGTTCTCGTGGGTGTCACTAAGTCCCCTCATTCCCGTTTAAACACCCTTGCAGCCAGATACTACCTACTGAGTATTCCCAAAATGGGGAACCTAGACACTTTGATCAAGGTAACGCCGTTTGTCACGTTATACCCATTACGTAAGAATGGTTCGAAGATCATATCCAAATATTCCATGTGATCTTCTGGCTGCCGAATTCTTCGCCACTTGAATCCCATGGAACAATTTTGGGATTGCAGTTGAACGCAGAATTACCCTATCCACGCCAATGCTTAGCTCAATCGCTAAATTCCGGGACGTTGTCCTCTTCACCTGCTACATAACTGATGACTCCACGCACTATTCAGTGGTGTCGATGCCACGACGTCGCAAGCGGTTATTCCGGAGAAATGTATTCAAAGCGCTATTAAATAGGTAAGTAAGTTGATAGGCCATCGCCAAAATTCTGGCTCCACAGAGTTTGACGGAGCTCACTCTGCGCATCTACCAACGGTAAACTCTAGAGTACTAATTCTGATCAAGGGTCCGCAGATTCGGACACGCCGACTGGTGGTGCGAACTGGGGAGGTCGTACACGATGGACCATGTATTCTATTGAGAGACCTCTGGGAGGTCGGTTCGCCACGCCATCAACTTTTTCTTCCTCTTTTCTTGGGCGGTAGCCTTTAATCCATTATCATGGTTTACAGAACAAAAGATTACAATCACAGTCTGGGTAAATTCACACTGATCACAGTTCCACAGAAAGAAATACATCGAAATAATGGTTCTATTTACAAGGGTACAAAGTCCCTACCTTCTTCCTTGGGAAAGCAGTCTCATGC
Source organism: Macrothele yani (assembly GCA_039090855.1). Classification (NCBI taxonomy): domain Eukaryota; kingdom Metazoa; phylum Arthropoda; class Arachnida; order Araneae; family Macrothelidae; genus Macrothele; species Macrothele yani. Next base: position 84,266,892 of record CM077003.1, on the reverse strand, counting down.
TGATCACCAGTTTCGTCATCCATATTTAATCCATCCTCGTTGGATTTCCAACTCACGTCGGAGGCATGGGCATTCTGGATCCAGGCTGGACAGCCCCGTTTCCAGTTTCATCTTGAATTTTTACATTAGCACGACTAGGGCAGCAGATGTTACCAATGCATTTCCAGTGCTTGTGCCAGCTTTGACCGCAGCGAGCACATGTCTCAAAAATCTCCGGGCACCTGGAGTTGCAGTGCCCAAACCCGTAGCACTTGTAGCAACGGGTTTTTGCCGAAGGAATTCCTTGGTGGTTAGGATCCTCCAGGTGAGGTTGACTTTACCTTATCTCAAAATAGTGCGAAAGTCTACCGGGGCTAGCTCTAATACCCAGTGGACCCGCTTCGCTTTTCCCTTGATGGGAAACAGGACGGAAAATTCGTCCGGCTTTCTCAGTTTGTTTTGCTCAGGAAAGTCCTTTTCCAGGGGTTCTTTCTTGTACCCCGTCTCGGTTCCGTAGATTGTTAATCTAGGTTTATTCTCTATTGGCTTCTTCACGGTATAGGTCTCAGCAAGATCCTCTCTTTCCCTATACTCGTGCATGAACTTCTGCTGCCTCTTTGCCGTTGTGCACTCTAACAGGATACTACGGCCAGTTACTTTCTTTACGCCTCTAATGTGCTCAGAGATGTCGCCCCAAGGTCTCCTGGGACATATCTGAGCACATCTTGCTTGACTTCAGCTGAGGTCTCCCGGTCCGTTAAGGAGACCAAACTTTAATCAGGTTTCTCGGCTACTGCTTAGGCGTAGGTTCTCTCTGGAGTATGAGTGGCTGCCTTACTCCTAGCACGCTCGTACTGCTCGAGTCGTGCTATCAGCTGAGCAGTCTCTAGAACCTGGTTAAAGTAGGCCACCTGCATCCGATCTAAAATGGATCGGAGCCGTTGTTTGCAGCAAGGCTGCTCTCACTTCGTTATGCTCGTTTTGTAATGTATGAGACCCTGGTATTTCGGTTTCCTAAATGTCATTTATCTGGATAAGAAACTCTTCGAAAGTACATTCGTCTGTGCTTTGATTCAATGGTTCCTCGTCTCCCATCCTTGCGGCTTAGGATTCAAGAATTCCAGCAGAGTTGCTCCTGGTTGGGATTCAAGGATTCGATCAGAGTTGCTCCTCTGGTTTTAGACCTTTCCCTAAGGAAAGGATCCGTCCGACCACGACGAGGTTACCAGAGCCTGGGGGCGTGTGATTCTAGTACCAGACCTAAAACGGCTCTTTGGCTCTAAGAAACGCCGTTGCTCGCAGAAAGGCTGCTCTCGCTTCGTTATGCTCCTTGGGAGCTTTAGGTCTCACAAAATCAACACTGAAATCTCGCTGTCCCTCGGGGATTATTAAATTGGTAAGCTAAGCTGCTGATTAGACCTGCTCCGTCCAAATGCAGACCCTGCAGGGATATGCAGAACTCTCTCAAAGATTGATAGTGAAGGCTTTGCGCGTGCAATCCTGCCAGGATTCAGCAGTCCTTCACCCGGACAGGATCGGCCAAGGAACCGGCAAGGGTCTGCTACCCACAAGAGACCAACACTTTCCACCCCTTTACCATAGTCCATGTGTGTGACGCGCTAATGGGCCGGGCCTCTAAATTTGCGTCTAGCTGGGAGATTCGTTTGCCAGCGCGATGGATTTTCGGGACTGAAGTCCTTTATTGGTGTCTCGGCTAATAAGAAAAATTATTAAAGACGAATTTATTTACACAGAGGGTCTCATGCGTTGGGAAATCAATCCTTTAGTTTGACGACATGATAAAAGAAATTATGTTATTTACAGATCCGCAGGACTACGGCCTGTGCTGCGGTGAGGACTCTGGGCCTGAGTCATTATTCTCCCCTTCACTGCAGTCTTCCATTTTCAGTCTTCTATCTTCGGTCACCAGTCGACCGGGAGCTCTTGTTGTCTTGCAACGAGGTATTTGGCCAGCTCAACGAGTCCCTGTATCGCTCTGGGATGGGCTAGCAGGATCAAGAGGTTCCCACGTTTTCTCCAATTCTGAAGCGAGGATTTTTCTCTGACCTGCAAGAGAAACACAATCAAAGATCATGTGTGCAGAGTCTGAAGTCTGGGCCCCGCATCCGCACATTTGTTCCCTTACCGCAAAACGACGGAAGTACTCCGAATATACGCCATGGCCGTTTATTACCTGGTTTAGGAACCCATCCGATTCTAAGCGTCTGGTGGAGGCTGGGGAAAGATACGGTCCGTTTTTCTTCCCGTATCTCCCTCATCCCATCTCTGCTGCCACTCCACCAATGTGGCGTTTTCCAGCTGAGTCCACACGCTTTGCAGCGGCATCCTCAGGTGAAAATAAATGACCCCTTTATCAACTGCTTCCTTCGCCAGCTGGTCTGCTCTCTCATTTTCAGTGGTTCCGACATGGCTTCGGATATTAAATAGGTAAGCTATCTGATAACTGTACCAGCACCGTCCAAATGCGGACTCGTCAGGGATATGTTTAACTCTCTGTAAAAAATTATTGTGACTGCGTTGCGCGAGCAATCCTGCCAGAATTCAGCAGTCCTTCACCCGAAAAGGATCGGCCCAGGAACCGGCAAGGGTCTGCTGCCCCGCACAGGACTGAAACTTCCCATCCCTCAGCCATAACCCGCACATGCGACTTGCTAATGAGCAGGGACGCTTAATTTCGCATCTGGCTGGGAGATTTATTCACCAGTACGATGGAGTTTGGGTCCATGGTGTCTAAGCTAAGTGGAAAAAATGTTTACACACACATTTATGACATGAGAGTCTCATGTGGCGTGAAATTAATTCTTTAATGCACGAGCCTTCTCACAGAGGTAAATAATTTGTAAAATTTACAAAGTTATTTACAAAGTCCACGCACTAGGGCCTGTGCTGCGGTGACGACTCTGGGCCTGGGTCGTCGTGCTCCTCTTCGCTGTTGCCATTCGTCTTCTATCTTCGTTAGACTTTTTTCTTTGGTCTCCGATTACCCTTCGATCATAAGCTTATTCTGCCTCGCAACGAAGTCCTTGACCATCTCGATGACTCCCTGTCTCGCGCGGGGATTCTTAGTCTTTCCCAGTTCTGGGGCGAGTACTTTTCTCCGACCTGCAAGAGAATTGCAATCCATAATCATGTGTGTGACATCTGCGGTTTGCACCCCTCATTCGCACACTCGTTCCTTTACGGCGAAACGGCGGAAGTACTACGACGATACGCCATGGCCGGTTAGTACGTGGTTTAGGAACCCATCACATTCAACGTGTCTGGTAGAGACTCGGCGGAAGATAGGATACGTTATCCTTCCCGTTTCCTTTTCGTCCCACCTATGCTGCCACTCCACCATCATGGCTCTTTTCAGCTGAGTCCGCATGCTTCGCAACGGCGTTCACAGATGAAAGTCAAAGACCCCATCCCTAGATATTTCCTTCGCCAGCTGAACTGCCCGCTCAATTCAAGTGGTTCCAACATGGCTTCGGAACCAGTGGAAGGAAAGGAAAGAAACCACCGTATTGCCTGTTGTCTCGAGTACAGGCTTTACTTTCCTGACTAGAACAATCTTACTCCTTAACTGACCAAGCGCTTTCAGTGCCGCTTCGCTGTCAGAGAAATTCTTTAATTTCCCACGTTTCTGCTGGGCAAGGCCCACCGCAACGCCTCTTTAACTGCCAACAGATGTGCCTGGAAGACAGAGGAGTTGGACGACTGCTCCGCGAAAGTCTCGTTGCCATCCAAGAGCTCGCAGAATCCTGCACCTACACATCAACCGATTTTGGAGCCGTCCATAAACAGCTTCCTGCCCATACCCGTGGGGAGAGCTTTGTCCCATGTGAGAAAGATTTCTTTGGCCGGGTGGCAAGCCCAGTTAATCTTTAGCTTTTCTACGTCGTACGATCGAAAGCGATCTTTGAGTAGTTCTAAGTCAAAACCAAATCTGAGGGTCTGCATTTCTGCTTCTTTCGCCATCACAAAGTCCTCCGGCTCACACCCAGCCAGCACTTGAAGTGCCGCTGTGAAGGTCGTGCGGAAACACTTAGTGGTGCCCAAGAGCGCTCTACGCTGAATATGGATTAGACCAGTGCTCATTCTAACCGTGTCGGACCTCTTCTAACCGTGACGTTCTAACCGTGCTCATTCTAACCGTGACGTCAGAATTCTCTGTATACCACGTTTGTACACCGCTTTTTTGGCTGGCCCAGTCAGCCGCATTCCATTGATCCTGTTCAAGATCGCAGTGCACTTAGTCTTCAGGTAAAGAAGGTGAGGCAGTCCAGATAGCTTAGTATCAAGGATTACTCCTAGGTACGGCATCTCCTTCGCCGCCTTCATAGTGTGCCCGTTGAAACGACACTTTGGGAGAGTGACCATTTCCCCCTTCTTGGCAATTGCTAATAGTGTCGTCTTTTCGGGAGCGAAGCAGGGCTTACTCTCCTTGCTCGAATTATCTAACTGTGATAGAGTTATGTGTACCTTCCACTCTATCACATGCCTACCCCGGCGCAGACGCTATGAGGATGAAGTCATCTGCATAAGTCTGTAGTTGCAATCCGTCTTCCAGAGGGAGCTCGAGTGCTGTGTCCACAATGAGATTTTACCATAATGGGCCCGAGCATGAGCCTTGCGCACATCCCTTCTTGTAAGCCCTTCCAAAGATTAAGTTTCGAACTCGACCATCTTGTTCATGAGAAAATCACTGACCAACAGGAACAAATCCACTGGAAACCAAGTCTTTTCAGACGGTTGAGGAACAGAACCACCAGACCCTGTTGAACGCGCTCCTCACGTCCAAAGAGACAATGCAGGGGTGCAGCCCGTTTTCCCTATTTTAGCTTTGTCTGCTGAGCAAGGCTAACCAACTCCTGTCTGGTACACCGATCCGGTATGAAACCGAATTTGTGCTTAGAGAGCTTTACCTGGCCGACAAGGAAAGTGAGTAGCTTGGGTGACAAGGACCTTTTCCAACACCATGTTCCATGCTGAAAGCAGACAAATAAGCCTGTGAGCCGCGGGGTCTGCTCGTTTATTGCCTCTCTTTTCGAAGAGAACGAGCAGCGCTGTTTTCCAAATTAATGGAAAGCATCGCTTTTCTAGGCACTTGTTAATTGAACAAAAGGATACCCTAGATTGGCTGCGAAAACTTCGCTTATAATTGCCAAGTCCAAACCGTACTTACCGGGAGAAACGTCCATGCGTTCGATGAAGCAGAAAACGTGAACCACCGGAGAAGGCAATCCTTTGCCAAATCAGCGCCAATTCCGATAGTACAGTGCAAATGTAAGCCTTTTCTGCCCATGCACCTTCGTTAGCATAGGTGCAATGACCACCCGTTTGCATCGGAACCCCATACGCAGCAGGGTTCGCTGAACTGTCGTTTTAGACAAACTTCCTGTAGCTCCCTGGTTCATTCGACCAGTGAATTGCTCCACTGTAGCCTGTCGATCGATTAAAACGCACCTTCGAAGCCGACGTTCACCTCTCACATCAATGGCACCTTGTGCTTCGAGGTTTCGACGTTGCTTATTCGGAATGGTACCATTTCACCAATCCCGATACACTTTAACCACAGCAGCACGCGAGTATTAACAAACTACGCTGTTTCAGAAATACTGCCACCCTTGGGCCGAAAGCCGATAATCATTCTTTTTTGCAAATTTGATAAATCGCTCCTTCTATCCATGACAGCAACGAGTGATATGTTTTCAGAATCAGAATACCTACAGCACACCTTATATACCCTCTAAGCGAGCTCACGACACGTGCCTTCGTTCATTGGCTATGCGCTGTTGACGTCAAAAGTAGGAAGGGGTCAAAATAACGTGACTCGACTATGAACACTATCTACCAACAAGTAATTGGACACCCCTGCAATCCACGATATCTGCGGTCCTGATACACGTCACGGCCGCCTCCGTTAAATATCGTGTGGGAAACAACAACGCAACCAGTCGCATGCAAGATGCCACGCAGTTCGGAGCTCTCTGATTTCGAGAAAGGTGCAATCGTCGGGTATCACAAAAATGGCTGATACATACGTGACATATCCAGCGAGTTGAAGTACCCAAAATCGACAGTGGCCTACGTGATTGGCAAGTGGAAGATGAGAGGTGACTGTCTGAATGTGCCACGATCCGGCAGACTCAGAAAATTGGGAGTTAGAGACCGACGGGTGCTGGCCAGAGAAATTCAGAAGAACCGCACCAAATCGATGGGCCACATCCGCGAGGAGCTTCAACAGGCATTCGGGAGTATTCTTTCGATGAATGCCATCCATAAGGAAGCCCATCTGCTTGGTTATCATGGACGTGCAGCCGCCCACAAGCCTTTGATCACCTAGTCCAATAGCGCTGCTCGGCTAACGTGGTGCACAGAACGTCGACAGTGGACCGTTGAACAGTGGAAACACGTTCTCTGGAGGGACAAATCAAGGTTCACCCTCTACCGTTCGGATGGCAGGGTCTGGGTTTGGCGTCTGCCTGGAGAACGCCTCCTGCCGGAATGTATTGTGCCAACTGTGAAGTTCGGCGGCGGTGGAATTATGCTATGCGGATGTTTCTGCTGGTATGGCACGGGACCCTTGGTCGCAATTCCTGGTAGACTCAACGCCGAGACCTACTGCGCCATTTTGGATAACTATGCGCTTCCTACGTTGTAGCAGTTTTACGGGGTGGACCCATGTTACTTTCAGGATAACAGTGTCACCTGTCATGTTGCGAGGTCCACCATGCCTAGGTATGGTGACAATGGGGTTAATCGAATGAACTGGCCTGCGCAGAGCCCGGACCTTAACCCTATCGAGCACCTCTGGGACGAGTTGGAGTGTCGACTTAAAAGGTGCTCCCACCGTCCGAAATCGGTGAAAAAACTGACCTGTTTTCTTCAAGCCAAGTGGAAGAAAATACCGCTAGCCGTCGTACAACGCCTGGTTGAGAGTATGCCCCGGAGAGACGCAGCTGTAATCGCCGCTCGTGGAGGCTCCAGCAACTATTGAAGGTGAATAAACTTCGTTTTCCTTTGCTATCACAGGTGTCTAATTACTTGTTGGTAGATAGTGTATATGCGCTATTTAAAAACTGATAAATCTCTGGGATGTAACTTTGTGGCTATACTACACCGTGGCATAGTAGAACAGAATCACATGTATCTTCAATATTCAGACTTCTGGTTTACAATAAAAGCACTCAGGATCCGCAAAATAAAAAGAGCTGTTAATTAATGAGTTGTATATTGAAGCACTGGTCTCAAATTCTTAGTTGTGAGGATTTCACTTACTCTGGAATCAGGATCTTTATAGACTGATAGAGCTGTCAAAAGGGAAGTTCGATTTTCATAGGCTTTATGAATTTTACCATGGGATAAAATATATAATAATTTGCAATTCTCTTTTTTATTTCGTCGCCAATTCTACTTTCAATAAATCATTATGAAGGAATATTTTGTAGTCCAAAGGATATAGTTTTACAATAGTATTTAACATTTTGAAATTTTGTTTATTCTTTTTTTTTTTACATTTATACGTTTTTTAAGGTCATCCCTTAGAAACGCGGGTAACCGAGGTTTAACTATATCTTGTTGTTCTTTGTCTTCTCTTCTCTTTGCTTCTTCCAACCTTACCAAGCATGATCATTTTTTTAACACATTATTGGCACGCATCACATGTCCAAAAAATTTTAATTTTTACTAGAAGATCATTGCCTCAAGGAAGCAGCTGGGCTTCACATGGTCAATTACTGATTGATTAGTTCTTCTTGCAGTCCATGGAATTATAAGGAGCAGTCTCCAGGTCCATAATTAAAAAGCCTCTATAGTCACAAAATATGATGTAAACATTTATTCTTCTTAATAAAGAAAATAAACTTTTTATCTGCTTTACTTCTGTCTGCATTCTTGAAAGGCTAAAGAAAATCAATGAGAGATAACGAATTTCTTCAGAGCTAGGGGTTGTGAGGGATACTTAGTGCGATCAAAAAGTTCCGAGACTAGGTACGTAGAGCGCCAACAGATGGCAGTACGCAGATTCGCGAGCAGCGGTCGAGGACACTGACCTTCATGAGTCATTGTGCCGAGTGGCGTCGTTCTCTGAACATCGGGAGCTACACTACATGATATTTGGTGACCACGTGAAGAACACAGCTGCACTTTCGCTATGGACTGCAAACTACAGCTGCGAGTGAACATCAAAGTTCTGCGTCAAACTCGGAAAATCGGGAACCAACGTTCCTGTCGCGGGTCATCACTGGGGACGAGACTTGGGTCTACGGTTACGACCCAGAAACCAAACAACAGTCATCGCAGTAGAAGACCCCGGCATCTCCATGACCAAATAAGGCCCGACAGGTCCGGAGCGCAACCAGAAGCATGCTCATCGTATTCTTCGACATTCGTGGGGTTATGCACCGTGAATTCGTTCCCAAGGGCCAGACCGTCACCGCCCTTTTTTACTGCGATGGTCTGCTGCGCCTTAGGGAGGACATTAGCCACAAACGACCTGAAATGTTGCGCAGGGGAGATTTCATGCTCCATCACGGCAATGCAACAGCTCACGGATCGTTAGCAACACTCCAGTTTTGCAGCCGCAACAGCATGACTATCCTTCCTTACCTGCCCTACTCGCCGGATTTGGTGGGCCCCTGCGACTTCATTCTGTTCCCGAAGATAAAGCTGAAGCTCAAGGGTCGCCATTTTGAAACCGTGGACGAGATCCAGAGTGAATGGCAGACTGTGCTTGTCACGATTCGCGAACAGGACTTCCAGGGAGCGTTCTAACAGTAGCAAAAACGCTGGCAGCGATGTATTGCTGCCCAAGGAGACTACTTTGAGGGAGATCATAGCCAGACTTAAGTAATATACGTACTCTGTTGTATATCAACCTAGTCTCGGAACTTTTTAATCGGACCTCTAGTTGTTGTTTGATTCATGGTTTTCCTTGAATTTTCTGTAGATTTTAGCTGGTAATATAACAAATTCGTATTGCGATACTTGATAATTTACAAAGCGTTTCACTTTGCATAAAATACCGCCCAACAATGAATAATTACAATACCAATAGTGCCCACACTTTATTGCAGAAAACGTACTCCTAAATTTTTGTAAAATAAATAATATGTGAAGTTAAAAAAATGACGGCAGAATCTTCTTCCCGTAAGCCGATCTTTCACTGTCAGCCAGTTACTTTCCTTTCAGCCACCAGAAGGCATTTCAACTGTCGCTGACACGATGTTCAATGTACCGCTTTTTTACGCTTTCCAACCGTAGGTTGAAGAAGCGTATATGCTCAGCTTGTCCGTCCGTCTGTCCGCACGATAACTGACGTAAAAATGGTTCAATATCGATGAAATTTTAGTATGTGGTAGGGGACAACCCGGAGACAAACCCTATTAAAAATGGGACAAATGGGGTCAAAGGTTACGACGTAAGAGCGGGATTCATTCCATTGCACTTATACGTCATAACTTGCGTAAATATGGTTCGATTTCAATGAAATTTGACTATGTGGTAAGGAACCGCCTGGAGACGAACCCTATTAAAAATGGGTGAATTGAGGTCAAAGGTCAGGACATAAGAGCGGGATGCATTCCATTGCCTTTATGCGTCATAACGTGATTAAAAATAGTTCGATTTCGATGAAATTTCAGTATGTGGTAGGGGACCACCTGGGGACGAACCCTATTGAAAACGACGAAATGGAGTCAAAGGTCAGGACATAGGATAGCGATCCATTCCATCGCCCTTATCCCATATTATTAAGGTGGACGTCAAGTAATTTTGCTCCCTATACTTCCATTGGAAGTATAGTGAGCAAATTTAATGTACACATTTCCTTCACAATTAATGTGTCCCCAAGGATGAAAATTTCAACATCGATTAAAATAACTTCTTATTATCACTTGGAATACTTAATATTTTCTAAAACATAACTATAATTATATTAAAAATCAATAACTTTTCCTTTGGTGGTGTTAAATCCAGAAAAAGGATGGCGCGACCTGTACTTTGATGACGTCAGTAGAAAAACAAATGTTGGATTGCATAATTATGGTTATGTTTTAGAAAATATTAGGTATTCCAAGTTATAAAATGAAGATATTTTAATCGATGTTCAAATTTTCATCCTTGTGAACGCATTAATTGTCCAGAAAACAGATGGCGCGACCTGTATTTTCATGACGTCAGTAGACAAACAAATGCTGAATTGCATAATTATGGTTATGTTTTAGAAAATATTAAGTATTGCAAGTTATAAAATGAAGATATTTTAATCGATGTTCAAATTTTCATCCTTGGGAACGCATTAATTGGGAAGAAAATGTATACAGGAATTTTTCCATTCGAACTACAGGAAGCAAAATTACTTGACGTTCACCTTAAAGGAGCAATTCTTGTATGTATGTAAATTTTAATTTGAAAACGGCTCTAAGGATTTTGATGAAAGTCGTTAACCTACCGTTTTCTAATACTAGAAATGGATTTAGCTTGATCTCGACTTTAGGAAAATTCGTTTAGTGGGTTAAATAACCACCCCGAACTACCACGTTTTTAGTGTAATGTCATGGCGTCGTCCGATTAGATGTTGGCGCGCGGTCACGCCATCTGTCTCTTTACGTCACGCGTTGTGTGCGGATCCTATTAAAGTTTTATGACGTCACAGTCTTGCGAGCAAATGGTCGCGATTCCCATCTGCCTCATTACGTCACGCGTTGTGTGCGTATGTTCGTCCGCACGATAACTCGCTTAAAAATCGTTCGATTTCGATGAAATTTTAGTATGTGGTAGGGGAACACCAGGTAAAGAACCCTATTGAAAGTGAACGAAATGGGGTCAAAGGTCAGGACATAAGAGCGGGATCCATTCCACTGCTCTTATGCGTCATAACTAACGTAAAAAAGGTTCGATTTCGATTAAATTTTAGTATGTGGTGGGGGATCACCTGGGAACAAACCCTATTGAAAATAGGCGAAATGGAGGTCAAAGGTCAGGACATAGGAGCGGAATAACTTTCATCGCCATTACGCATCATAACTTACGTAAAAAATATTTCGATTTGGATGAAATGTTAGTATGTTGTAAGGACCTGCCTGGGGACGAATTCTATTGAAAATGGGCGAAATGGGTCAAAGGTTAGGACACAGAAGCGGGATCCATTCCATAGCCCTTATGCATCATAACTTACGTAAAAATGCTTCGATTGCGACAAAACTTTATCATGTTATTTCGGAGGTATACCGAATCGGTTCTGTTGAATATCATCGAAAGGGGATCAAAGGTCAGATCACAGGACCGAGATTTATTCCACAGCCATTTTCCTCATAACTTGAGTAATAACTTGAGTAATGATTTCTAGTATGTTGGAAAGCGTATCATAATCAATGCATTCATGATTTTCCTAACTTGTTTTCATATACTAATAGGAACTGGTGCTTGCGTATAAATATTCGCAGTCTTGAAACGGTCAAAAGGCAAAACAAAACATTAGTAAATTAAGACAACGTCTCATCATATCTTTAAAAGTATCATAAAATATGACTTTGTTTTTTCATATAAAATGTGTTTGGTAAAAAACATCGATTGACAATCTAAGTTAGGACGTTTTTATCAGTGGTCCAATTTTGATGTATGGGAAATCTTTCTTCGCTGAACAAATAGGATCGAAATTCTTTCCATTGGAAGTATAGGGAACAAAATCAACTAGACATCCACCTTAATTCAAAAAAAAAAAAAATTCACAATTTCGCATGCTTCATTTGTGCGTAGATTTGTATGAATTTCGCCTTAGCTTTCATGGCAGTTGGAAGGCAAGGTCAAAGCGAGCCTACCGGCCGTGGACATTTGAGATGTCACGTTTCTTGCTGCCACGCGTGGAGAAAGAAAGTTCATTATTTTTTTTTTTTATTCGCTTGGTTTCAGTGGATTTCAGATCATTTGATCAACTACTGAGCTTCGAAGTTATTTTAGTTTGGGCTACTGTTTGCTTTTTCAGACCTGGAAAGATTGAAGCCCGTTTCCTTCCCCACAAGTAAACTTATTCAGTAGGCGTACGTTAAAAGATCAACCAAATAATCAGTGAAATTATTTTACTTGAAATATCAATATTTCCCATTGATTTGGACGTTTTATGCGCATTTGAATGCACTAACATCAAAAATGGCTAAAACATGCGGTTGCAAATGCAAATGAGCAAGTGCATCCTGCCCATTTATTACTAAGAAAGCGCAGACTTTACTGGGAGAAAACAAATCCTTCCCCAGACATGCAGAGACAGACAAAAGCTAGATATTTGTCACTCACACAAGCAAAAAGAACTAAGGACAGCTTACACATCTCTTTATGACAGGCATATATCTGTAACAAAAGACCCAAGTTCGTTATTTGCTTTATTTTAAACGAAATGAAGGTTTTTCTGATGAAATCGGAATACAGAGAATGCAATGACAAGTTAGTAAAATCATGCAATGCATTGATTATTATACGCTTTCCAACATACCAGAAATCATTACTCAAGTTATTACTCAAGTTATGGGAATAATGGCTGTGAAATAAATATCGCTCCTATTGTCCTGACCTTTGATCCCATTGCGATGATATTGAACAGACTTGGTTCAGTATACCTCCGGAACAACATACTAAAGTTTTGTCGCAATAGAAGCATTTTTAGTCGAGTTATGAGGATAATGGCTGTGGAACAAACCTCGCTTCTGTGCGTTGACCTTTGCTCCCATTTCGATTATAGGCCTACTCAACAGAATTGATTCAGTAGAACTCCGGAACAACATGATAGAGGTTTGTCGTAATCGAAGCATTTTTACTTAAGTTATGACGCATAAGAGCGGTGGAATGGATCCCGCTCCTATGTTCTGACCTTTGAGCCCATTTCGCCCATTTTCAATAGGGTTCATCCCCAGTTGGTCCCCTACCACATATTAAAATTTCATCGAAATCGAACCATTTTTACGCGAGTTATCGAGCGGACGAGTAGACGAACGGAGAGACAGACAGATAGACGGACAAAGCTGGAGCATATACGCTTTTTCAACCTACGGTTGGAAAGCGTAAAAAAACTGCAAATGATAACAGACAAGTGTGAATTAATCGGTTATCTGATCAAGTATAAAGTATATTCCTTTTGTTAGAAGAGATATTGTGTACTTTTTTCTTTCTTTTTCCTCCTTTTTTTTTTTTTTTTTTTTTTGATAAGGAACTAGTTTTTATCTCATTCATTCTTGGATAATAACAGATGTTTGTCGGTCATTTGATTGGTGTTCGAGGATACTCTACCCATCTACGAAGCTCTACACCTCTCTAACAGTCGTTTACGTTGCATTGCCTTATTAGAACTTCCGTTGCACGTGTACGGAATGCAATACTAACCATGATATTTCGAATTATAGTTTTGTGAGAGTGAATGGGACGAAAGTTTATTGAACTTATCTGAAGCACTGAAATACAGCATTTGAATTTATCTGAAACACTTAAATATGGCACCTGTTACCTATCATGGGTATGCAGCTTTTTGTAAGTGCAGTACGAAAACCTAACATCATCAGTAAATGGAGATGTTTGGCACATCAACAATTAATAAAATCCAACATCATCAGTAACACTGGTCCACAAATTTTGACTTTTTTCTTGTTATTGTTATCAAATTATTATTTCTTTTTTGTATCTTGGACCGCCGATCATGACAATGATGATGAAATTGACGTACTAGCTTTTCATTTTGAAAAAAAAAAAACACTTTCCTTTATTCAAATAAGATGCCTATTATTTACATGGCATTTAAATACGTAAACATACAAACTTGTAAGGTCAGGTGATGCGCAACATCACAGCCTCTCCTTGACAAATATCAGCCCCGCCTTCCCGTGGTGCATCCTGTTTCCACTAAAGGGGCTCTGACGACCGCCAATAGCGGAATAACTATACCATCGTGATTAGAGGAAATGCTATCCCACACTCACCAACTCGCTTGGTTAGCGTGGGGAGTTATGCCTAAACCCTTCCAAAATGACTCCACAACTTAAATCTTGGCCCTCAGGTCTCCGGCAGCTGGAATGTACTTGGCCAATGCAGCGGCCAGTGCGACATGAAGGCAGAGGATGCTAAGGTTTAAATATGCATTTATTAAACACTCGGAGTACAGAATGAGAACATGAGTCACGAAATGATTATGTACAAATGAGCGCCAGAACAAGTAGGCAAAGAAATAATACTATATACACTTCCTGAGGGTAAGATAGAAGAGGAAATCAAACAGGTTAATTAACGATGTAATTGTCAACAAAGGATAGAGTATTCATAATAGTTCAAACTGTAAAGGAAGCTCTCAGGCCATCAATCTGGAACCAGCTGAGGTATGGTCTCCAGAGTTTGAAGAAATTAGGTAGAGTATCTGTATTGGCAGCGTGTTCATGCGCTGACTGTAGACGGAACTTTAGTCCAGCTGTGAAGTGATGTACAAGCTTCTCGCTTGCCTCTGTAAGAGTAGGTACAGTGGAGTTTTCCTGATGCGTCAGTTGATGGGAGTAGATTACTATTTTTACAAGCGTGAAAATATAAACACACACTGATGGGAGAGGAGAAGCAGTAAGAATATCTTGAAGTATGGTAAAATATGAGGCAGCACTCAAATTTCTTGGGCAAAGATTGTGTGCAATACGTAACATGAGATTTAACATAGGTAGCAAGACTGGACAAAACCAATAGACATGTTCAATATCAGCCGGGACATCACAGTAGGCAAATTGTGGAGAGACAACAAGAGTCATTCGGTGTAGTAATTGAGGAACGGGGGAGGCGGCGATGCAGAAACAGCCAATGAACATTCTTCTCATGAGGTGCAGCAAGGAGAGGATGTGTCGCAGACCAAACAGCTGTCAAGGAGGCAGACGGAACAGTGGAGATAGGCATTGGTTGCTGAGTTGCACAAAAGCGAAGAATTTCAATCAAAATCTTCTGTGAGCATGCCTCAAGCGTAAAAGATTTCATACGGAGTTGCACAAAAAACGGGAGGAGTCGCGGTGCTGCTGTAACCTGCAGAATTCCTTCAGGAGAGGCCAAAGATGGGTATAAACGGATGATCGACGATTTTATCGACGAGTAGAGTGCCCGGGAAGAGACGAAATCACGAAGATGAGTAGATAGGCGAGAGAAGTCTTTCCATGTAAGGTTGAGGTTCACAAGGTCTCGTACAGTAATAATGCCTACACGCATCCATTCTGGAGAGGCAAATAATGGTTGGTCAGAGGGATGAAGATCTGATGAGTAGAAGAGTGGTTCATTTAGAATCTCCGTAGTAGAGGAGGGGTGCCCTCTGTAATGGGAGTGACCTCAGGATTTTTATGGCCTCCCAATAAACGGCCGGGAGGCTTTTTCGCAAAGCTGGGAAACCATCCACTCGAAGAAAGACGGAGAACGTTAATGAAGGATTTTTCAAAGAGGCAAGAAAATTTCGTACAATGCTTGTATCTGGGTTGGAGCTATTGAGCACATGAAAGAACCAGTGAAGCCGTGTGGCACGGTAAACCAGATCTACTGCAGGAAGACCAATTCCTCCCTGTGAAGGTGAGAGGCAGAGAGTAGAGAAGCTGACCCAATGATGCTTTGACCATACAACTGAAGTAAGGCATGCTTGAACTTTGACGGAGTCTGTAGCCAGGAGCGGTATCCATTTGTCAGGAATAGTAACACTTTGATAAGATGTATTTGCGAGCAATGTGAGCTGTTTGAAGGAAGGAGGTGCAAAATTGCGCTCTTCTCCAGAAGCATCCTGCTTTGAGAAGTGAGAGATAGAGAGAGGACCAATTCGTTCGTACGGACTCCGATGGGGTTCCGAGATGAATTCCTAAGAATTTTTGGGTGGTATTTGACCATTTGGATCCCCAGGGAGAGTCGTGGCGGTGTTTGCCAGTGCCGCACCAGATGCCTGTGCTTTTCTCAAGATTGAGTGAGGCTTATGCTGCGGTAGCATACTCTTGGTAGCAGAGAAGAAGGGTGGAGAATTGAGTGTCATGACGTATGCAGAAAGCTGCATCATCTGCATAGGCTGAGTAGGTAATTTTGTGATGCCTCGTGCTGGCTGTTGCAGGAGGAAGCCGATGTATAAACTCTCTGCCCGTCAGGCGCAAGAACGGCTCAAAAACTATGGCAAATAATTGTCCAGATAGAGGGCATCCCTGACGAATTCCTCTGAAAAACTCTATTGGAGCTGTCAGGAAGGCAGCGGTCTGAACTTGTAGAGTAGCTCCTTGAGAGAGAGAAAGGAGTGAGGTGATGAAGGAGATAGGGAAACCAAATGCTTGAAGTGTTGCAGAAAGATAGACGTGGGATATATTGACAAATGCTGCTTTTTGATAAATATTAAGGAGAGCCAATGGCTCTGACTGAGTGTCAGCAAAGAAGATTAAGTCACGTAGGAGTGTAAGATTGTCAGTGATCGAACGTCCAGGCACCGTATGAGATTGTTGAGGGGAAACGATATGAGGTAGAATAGTATTGAGGCGGTGTGAAAGCAGCTTTGCGCAGAGCTTGTAGTCGAGGTTTAATAATGAAACTGGGCGCCAGTGTGTAAGATCCAGGAGGTCTCCTTGTTTTGGGAACAAAGCAACGTAAGTGTGCGTGAAGCATTGTGGAAGACTGGAGGAGGTGAACGCATCATTGAAAGCCGGGAGCAGGAGCTGTAGTAAGTGTGAAGAGAAGACATCAAAGAATGCATGAGGAAGACCATCAGGTCCTAGTACAGCATTCCGATTGAGAGATTTGAAAGAGGTTTGGAGTTCCGGCAAGGTGAAAGGATTCGTGAGATTGTTTTGTAGATGATTTGGAAATTGAGGAAGAGACGCAAGAAGTGGGGAGTTAGAAGTTGCGCCATTAACGTCAGTGGCCCCGTATTTTCGCTTGCAAAAATCATCTACTGAGGAACAAATGACGTTAGGATCTGAAGTGATCTCACCAGAGGGAAGTCGTAGTTGTCGAATCGTGGTGGATTCCCGAAGAGTTTTTTCGAGAGAGAGGAAGTACTCATTCGAGTTGTTAATAGGAGTAAGATGAAGAAGACATAATCGTTAGATAGCCTGAGCAGTCATGGGAGTGAGGAGGGTTATTAACTCAGCTTTTATAGCCAGGAACATCGGATCATTTAGCGTTAGATCAGCCAGCTCGGACCGAATGTTTTGCAACTTCATGTTCCAATTGACTGTAGCGGAGTAAGTGTATTGGCGGATGAGAGTTAAAAGTTCATGTTTCGTATCAAACCAATACTGGAGCGTCTTCTGGGTGGGATCCATGTTGTCGATTTTCGATTGTAAGAAACTGCGAACTATGCTGCAGAAGGTGGAGTCATGTAAGAAGGTACTGTCAAACGTCCAACGTCGGTGTCGAGAAGGACGAGAAATACTTGCTCTGATTTGGAAAGTCACCGCACACTGATCGGAAGAGGCTGTTGCGTGATGGTGACTTCCTTGGAGTGCCGGCACGAGAACAGAGGAGACATAAAATCTATCAAATCTTGCCACTGAAGATGAAGCAGGGTTGCTGGAACGCCAAGTATAAGAGTGATGGTCTGGGTGAAGCAAACGAAAGGTGTCCATGAGAGTGAAGTCAGCTAGCAAACACTGTAGACCTTGGATTAGGCGAGGACGATGTTCTTGTTGATTTGGAGCTCGGTCCATCTGAGGATCAGTAGTGCAGTTGACATCTCCTCCCAATATTACATTAGAGGAGTCCGGAATTATTAGAAGAGCATTATCGAGGGAGGTTAAGAGATGTTCAGTTGGAGAATCATCGCAAGGAATATAAACATTGAATGTATGATATACTTTGTCGTCAAGCATGAAGGAAAGGTGCTGAAGATAATTTAGGTAAGTATTGTGGATAGTGACTGAAGAGATGTTTTGTAGAAATCGCCGATGTAAACCGATGGCAATACCGCCACGGGAGGAGGTGCGAAACGAGTGGTGAAAAGTATACTCCCATTCTCTCCACCGAGAGTAAGGAGAGTCAGGAGAACAATTTGTTTCTTGTAAAAAGAGCACTTTTGCGGCACGATGAGCAATTTGTTTCTTGTAAAAGGAGCACTTCTGCGGCATGATGAGCAATGATACTGCACTTGATCGTTTTTCCAATATTACCCTTCATCAGAACACAGTCCATTTCCTCACAGATCGCGTCAATGACTTCCAGCTTACAGATGCCCTCCGCTTCTTATTTCCCCATTTTAGATCCTACACTGGCACTCTCCCTCAACATGCTCAACTTCTGTAGCACGCTGGGATAGATTCTACACTTCCATCTGCTTAATTCCATATCACGACAATGTAGATCACTCGCCAACAGCTTTCTCCGATAATTGTGCAGTTCTTATTTCACTTAGCTGCTCATCATCTCCTTCACGCCATATTCGCACCTGGACATTTGACGATGACCTCCTTACTGATTTTACCGCACTGCAGTAGAACAAATTATTCATCAGGCAAAGGATTTTCTTCCTACTGCCTCCTATATCATCCAGCACTGGCTCACTGCAAAAGACACTATACTTTTCTCCAAACAGTTTTCCTTCAGCAACCGCACTCTTCAAATAATAAATATTGAAAATCTCCGAAACCTTCTCCACATAACTGATCTCTCATCTCCACTGTATCTCAATCACAAAGAAGAACTTCGTAAAGCCTTAGAGCGTTTTATTCGACAGGCCTTTTACCGTCTCAAATCACTTCACCTTTGTAATGTCGATCAACCACATCATTTCTTCCAAGAATTCGAACGCAGTAATCGCTCATCAATTTCACTCAAGTTCCTACAGCTTCTTTCTGGAACATTTACCAGCAATCCCTCAATAATCTGCTCTCAAGTTCGATCCTACTTTATCAACCATTTTACTAAGTATTCTCCGCCACCATCTGTCTCTTCTTCGCTTTCTTCCACAGGTTCCTTCTCACCTTCAGTCTTATCTTTCTTCTCCTATCTGTCATCTTGAAATTCGCGAATCTCTCTTTAATTTCAATCAAGCTTCTTCTCTTGGATCTTATGGTTTTTCTGCCTTTCTCTATCGCACTTTCGTAACTCACCTTCTTCCTCTCCTCTTCTCCTCCCATGCTGTTCTACAGCTTTCTCATCTGCTTCCTTCCTTCCTTCCTAATTTTATTTTGGCTCACATCATTTTACTTCTGAAAAAAAAAAGATGTCTTTTTGATCTGAACAACTGGCGCCCAGTCAGCCTGCTCAATCATGATAGTAAATTTTTCGTCAAAATTCTCTCACGCCGTCTCAACCCTGTACTCTCGTATATCACCCATCCCGACCAGACTTATACCATTCCAGGCCGCAGCATTCAGGAAAATATCAACAACCTCCGAGATCTCACCTACCTCGCCGACACTAACAATGAACCCACCCCTCGCTCTCCCCAAAAAACCGAACGTCAAGCATTATACAATATCAGCTACTCATATCCTTCTGCCATTCTTAATAATTTTGGCTTCCCCCATAATTTCTCCTCCATTCTTCGTGCATTATACAAATACTTCATTGTTTACGCTAAGACCTCATCTTTTCTCACCGCCCCGAACCCTTTTCAAAAAGGAATTCGACATGGATGCCCTCTCGAGGGCAACTATTTGCACTTTGCCTCGAATCTTTCCTGATCTCAGTTTGTTCAACAATCACAACAACTTTTCCCAGCACTATTTCCAGCAAAAGACACCAAAATATATTCATTACTGCCTACGCTGACGATGACACTATCCTCATCCGTGAGAATAATCAATTCGGCATTCTTCTTCACCTTTACTCCGCTTATGCTGCAATCTCTGGTGCATCTCTCAACCTTGTCAAAACCACTGGTCTTTAGTGCGGTGCTTGGACCTCTAGAACTGACTCTCCTTGGGGCGCCCAATGGTCCTCCAACACCTAGAAAATTCTTGGAATTCACTTTGGCAAAACACATGCTTCTTCAGCAGCTACCTGGAACATAGCTTGTTAAAATTTTGTAAGGAGGGATCCTTACAAAATTTTAACAAGCTATTGTATACTGGTTAAAGAACGGTTCTTCACCTGGTTCCGAAGTCGTGCAATTATTGCGAACAGCATCATCCTCCAAAATCTAACCTTGGAACTTCCGGCTTGTCCCATCATACATGCTCCTTGATTTCATCAAAGCAATAGTAAATCTTATCTGGTCATGACAGCAAGGGACTTTCTCGCTCTGTTCTCACTCTACCAGTCTCCATGGGGGCATCAGTCTGGTTGATATCGCTCTTCGCTATCAAGCCTTTTGTTTTGCTTCTTCCTTTCCCGTTCTCTTTCCCTACTTCTTCCACCCAAACTCGCCTAGACATCATTTCTTTTCCACGTAACCCTTCTCTCGCTCTCTCTCTCTTTCTCCGCATGGATCTCTTTCTTCTCACTCCAACTTATCATGAAGCTCTTATTCTCTTCCGCTCACTATCACTCACTCGATTTCCACCTCCCTCTACAAATGATCTTCTTCTTGAACCTCTCTTTTACTCTCCTGTTCTCCATCGTTCTCATCTTCCTTTCTTCCCTTTTCATACCTGGCTTCCTGTCAGAGTAGTTTCCGTTTACGAGCTCGTTAGCACTGATCTCTCCTGGAAATACTCCTTTGTACTTTTTCCTTTATTCCTTGATTTTTCCTCCACTAATTCGAACTTTTCTGCTCTTAAATCTGTCCTGTGCTATCTATATTCTCATCTCGTCACTCCCTTTCAGCCTCATTCCTGTTTCTTCTGCTCCACTTCCTCCTCCATACATACTTTCTCTTTCCGACTCCTGTGTCGCTATCCACTGTTGCGCCACTCACTCTTTCTATCAACACCTTTGCCTAAGTGCAAAGAGTCACCCAGAGAATATATTAAGTATGATTGCGGACGAACGCACCTACGTCAGAGCTCTTGGATGGAGAAGAATAAAGAAAACTAGACAACAACAAATGAATGATGTTATAAGAGAATTCGAAGTGCCACAATTAAATTTGGATGCTAATGAATATTATGAGTTGATCGATTGAACTAAAACGCGTCTTACCAAACCACCCCTGACAAAACACATCTCAGGCGAAGATCTGGATCGACTAATCCCAACTTCTGCCGCAGTTGGCGAAGAAATAACAAAGTTTCCGTGCCACACGGAAGCTGTGGAACGTTGCTGGAAACTGGTGACCGAAGCAGCTGCCTCAGTGTCTGGATTTGAAGCTAGAGATTCGTTCATAAGAGCAACAATTGCATCACGACAAATAATGACACGCTTTTCAAGTAAAGCGGATTACCGAACAAGATATACCACTCAGAAATAAAATTATGAGCTGGAGGGAGGGTTGGCGGAACTCGAAGTGTAGCCACCTCCTCGTGGGGATTTCTGGGTTGTTTCCGTATGTGACATTGGAAGCACGTGAAGAGCTACACGCTGCGCATTGCAAAGCAAACTGAGTGCACTACACATGGACACACATGGTGCACTCAGAACAGTGCAATTTCCTACGGATTTTTCCAATGCCAGGATGCCTTTACCTAGCCTAGGCCTACTGGCTAAATGTGGGAAGAAAATGGTGAAATTTGCGTGCAGTGCGGAGATATAATATATTTATCAACTTCAAAACTTTTTTTCGCTGTTATTGGGAACACTAAAGGGCACTTTTCTGCACTAGGGGTTACTCGATTTCAATTCCAAAAAAATTCCATCCGTTTTTGTTTACGAACCAATGCAGTCGGAGAAATGCGCACTTCGTGTACCGTGCGGAGACGTAAGATATTGATCGATTTCAAAAAACATTCTTTTGTTATTTTTTTTTACTCAAATGGCAATTTTTTCGCACTAGGCGAAAAACTTTTGCAAATTAAAAAAAAAAGTTTTTTTAGGCCCAACCCTATACTGTTGACACCAAATAAGATAGTTCCATAGTTCCATGGTCCCATTTTGGTTCTGCTCAATCAGGATCTTTCCAGGACAAAACGGAAGAAAGGACCTTGATTCATCAATGCGGGGGACCTATTTCTAGTCCTGATCTGTCCAGTGTCGATGCTCTCGCACCCACTGGAGCATTACTTGCGTGTTCAGCACTTGCAACATTTGCAATTGACACATAGTAGCCGGCTTCTGCAGCCCATTCCGGATATGGTGCGATACATCGTGCGTTCGGAGATGACTCTCGGCACACCAATGTTGAATTCTGCAGCGATTCGCTGGGTTATGTACCTTCTGTTGGCTTGCACGATTTTCTTCGGCCTCCTTTGATACTTCTGATCAACCATTTGCTTTGTCCACAGGATCGCCAATTGGACAAATTTTTTGCGTGTTGCATCATTCACTGTGAATCATTGCTGCAGTTGTGAACAGCAAAGGAGGATGGGCGTCTGGAAGATGATGGAACCGTCACGCCAAGGGCACTGAATTAGAAACCTTTATGCAGATGTACGCAAACCTCACTTACGCATACTATATGCAAAATACGTGTCACGTGCGTAACCACGTAAACTAGGAAACTATTTAAGACAGCTTTTTGTCTGTAATGGTCAGTAGTGCTGATCACCGTATTAAGAACAAAGGATCTTTCGGAGCTGGATAAAGGACTTATTGTGGGTCCCCGTCTGGCTGGAGCGACGATTTTGAAAACAGCAGCGCAGCCTGGTTTCTATAAAGATTAGGTATCCCGGGTCGTTAATCAGTGGAAAAATACCCCACATTGCTTGTCTGAGAGGCGTAACTGTGGTATCACGGCAATCGGTCAGGAACCAGATCGCCATCGTTTGAAGAGGCTTGTACGGAGAAACAGGACTTCCTGTGTGCAGCAATTGACCGAAGCTTCCAATGAAAGCTCTTCCCGACCCATATGTCAGCAAACTATACTCAGGTAATTGAAAAGGATCGGTATTGGCATTCGCATGCCTATAAGGAAACCACTCATTTCGGTGAAGAACCGGAAATTTCGTCCACAATAGTGTCCGGAATACCATGACTGGGCATTGGGAGACTAGAAAAAAATCATGTGGTCCGAAAAGCCGCATACCTTGTTCTGTACCGACTGTAGGCAGTGAACTTGTCTGGGTCCCCATAAGGCAATGAATCTAGCTTGTTTTGCAAACACAAGTCAAAGGTTCTGAAAGTGGTTGCATGGTGCGGGCCAAGTCATGTTTGTGTAGAACGGGTCTCCTGATATTGTTGGAAAGTCTGGTGTTCTCCAAAGATTATCTGAACATTGCTGCCGATTAAGTCCATCCTGCAATGTTGACTTTTTATCCTGCTGGTGGCGGCTGTTTTATGGACAACAATGCTACTGTTCATCACGCCAGATGTATTCAGCAGTGATGTTAGCGAGTGAGATTTTTTCAGGATTATGAAGCGAACATAACAACAACTTCCATCATCTTCCCTGGACACAAAAAAGCCCAGAACTGAGCTCCAATGAGAATGCACGACACATGTTTGAAAATCAGATCCGGGAACACGGTGCTCTTCCGTCAAATTTAAGCCAGTTAAAGGACAATCTGGTGAACGCCTACTACACTGGAGACGTAGATGTGCTTCGGCACCTAGTGAAATCTATGCCAAAACACATACGTGCTGTAATTCAGGCTACAGGAGGTCCAACCTACTACTGAATAAAAGTCTCTAATTCAGTGGACGGTATGCGTATCATGCTAAGTTCAAAGTCGCTTATATCGCTCGTTTTGCTCAATCCGATACTCAGTCGTTCGCTAATTGATTCCCGACGAGCTGGTTTGTCTTACTGATACCACGCGCCGTAGCCTTGAGCCACTTTAAGTGTTGTAGTGAGTCATTTATGTTACGACGAGAAGATGTGCCTAATCAACCGCCATCTCATAGTATATTTTTAAGAAAATACACAATACGAAACAGAGTTAATCAGATAAGACGTCATCAGCATACGTTTACTAACGTACCAATTTATGGGCTGACAAAACACGTGACATCAGAGTAGGGAAAAGCAAATGAACTAGTTTCATAGAAATCAGCCATTCTTATTTTTTTTCTATACTTCCACTAAGCGAAACGTTGTTTACGAAGTTGTCGCTTTGTTTGAGATTACATTCGCTCAACGGCAGGAAGTAATAGCAAATTTATCTGAGAGAGTTCGAATATATTTCGAATTAACTTTGAGATTATGTGCGTTCTTACATGATAATCTGATTTACTTAGTCGTGTTATTTATGCATGCTGTCTACTAGAAAATTACATTTGCGTTGAAATTCATTCTGCCTGGGTATTTCTCAGACGGTTTCATTTGCCTGTTTGTTGCACACATGCTAGCTAGTAGGAAATCTCAAGAAAGGAAGACTAAGCATGAATACAGGAAAACACGAAATTTACAGAAAAGGTAAATATTTGGAAATTAATCGATCTCTGGATATCCTTGCATGTGAAAAATGTGTATACCGAGTGGAAGCACACCTTCTTAACACGTCTATTCGAAGAATTATTCTTTTTCATTACAACATTTTTAAAAGCAGTTCCTGGTGGAGTATTTCACTAAAAGAAGATGAAATGGATTAAACAAACTACCGAAATGCTAGAGGAGTTTATGTACACTGAAGAGCAATTGAATTAGAGATACCTGTCTAGTAACGTGTAGCGCCACCTTTCGCCCTGATAACGGTGGCGATTCGTCTCCGCATGGACTCGACAAGACACCGGAAGCGTTGGGAAGTCATACGGATCCACGACCCCTGAACAAGCTCCAACAGTTCACGAAGATTTGACGGAGGGGGTCAGAGCCTCGAATATCTCTCTCGATGGCATCCCAGATGTGCTCGATGGGATAAAGATCAAGTAACCTAGCTGGTCAAGGAAGCGAGGAAACGTCGGTGGAGTGTTCATCCAACCATTCGGACACAATTCGGGAGCGATGGCACGGTGCATTGTCTTCTTGCAGGATGTGGTCCCCAGTGGGATGTTGAAGACGCACAAGTGGGAGCAAATGGTCGTCCAGAATATCCCAGTAACGTTGACCTGTGAGGGACGATGTCACACGTACCAGGGGTCCCATTTCAGTCCACGTAAACAGTTCCCGGACGAGAATGCCATCCCCGCTAGCTTGAAGAGTACCCTGCTGGCAAGAAGGATCCATCGCTTCATGTGGTTTGCTCCGTACTCGTATCTTGCCATCCGCATGTACCAACGTGAATCTCGACTCATCAGTCCAGGCAACAATTTTCCACATGTCAAGGGTCCAGTGGCGATGTTCCAGCGCCCATGCTAATCTTTGCACCCTGTGATGTGCGGTTAGCAACGGTACCCTCGTGGGACGATGGAATCTATACCCCATAGCAAGGAGGTGGTTCTGGATGGTGTGGCTGCTTACACGTTTTTGTGCACCAGCGTTAAATTGCCGAGTGATTTCTTGCACTGTGGCCCGTTTATCTGCTGTTACAATGCGAGCTAGCCGACGGTGACCCCGCTCATCCTCACGCTGTTGTCCACGGCATTTGGCCCTTGCAGGGATGGTTTTACCGGATTCGATGTACTCACGGTGCACCCGTGACACAGTGGCTCGTGAAAATCCCAGTGCCTTCACGGCTTCCGAAATGGAGTGACCCATTCGTCGGGCCCCGACAATTTGCCCACGATTAAATGCGCTAAGATCCTTCGTCTTATCCATACTGCGTCCGACTCTTACTGATTCCCGTCGCATCACTCCTTATATTGCCGGATCGCTGCATACGTCATGCCGTTTCAGTTTACAGGACTGCCCACAGCGCCACATTTGCATAACGCCCTCTGTCTCTAATTCAATTGCTCTTCAGTGTATGAAGTAGAAGGATGTGAGAGCTCAAATTTTAAAAACCAGTTCCTGATAATCTTTCAGTGTGATCAAAACTAAAGAAAGAGAAAGAGTTGCGTTGACAACACTTAAACAATTCAAAATAAACTGGGATACAGCACAATGTTTATATCTATTATTGAAAACAATAAGTCACGAGGATTACATCTTTCCTTAAAATGATGGAGCAGTGGTAAAGTAGTGACTGAAGTAATTCTTCCTGGTAGCGAGATATAATTCGAATAACAAACTGTTCACGCAAGGCATCCTGAGTAAAATATAATAAAGGGACTCTTGAAGATAACCGGTTCATACGATGATAATTATTGATCACAGATTTCATTAAAACAAAGATATAATGACAAAGTACGAGTATATCGTGATAATTAGATGACACAGGATGTTCAAGACAAAGAGTCTCATACTCATACATAAAACGCACTGTAACACACATCTTAGCTAGGCTCTTTCACACAGTTTGGAAAAGACGACGAGACTTAACTGACATTGTATAAAAGTATAAATGACATCTGCTGGTATGTTGCAGTGAATACAATCAACAGTTAACAATATATGAAATCTATGTTATGTAGTTACAGCAATTTGACTATGCGTAATCCGCTACTATACGTCGCTTTGTTTCAGAGTGTTACAGGTTTTATGAGTTATGGTTGAAACTTATGATGGAAACGTGGTTGGCATAAGAGCTGGGAGGAACGGTAAAATATCTTTCAACAGGAGCATCCGAAGTTTTGAGTGATGCTAGAGGAACAGATTGGGTTGTTGATGTACTGTATCTAGGCATAAGAAAATAACTGATGACGTCACTGCAGTAAGCCTCCACATCCAGAAGAACTGAGTAGTCTCGTTGAAATTCAGTTCTGATCATCTCAAAGTTTTCCATACTTTCAGGAAAATTGATGTTAATGAGATGACTTCCACTTCGGTCGAATTTAAACAGGTTCCCCACCGTGCTTGATCCATGAAGAAAAGAAGAAATGTGTCCCATTCTGCGGTCGTAGAGCACGCTCCATTAGCAAAATTATACTTAATCAGCAGTAACTGTGTTAAATTATACTGCTTCGCGACTGAGTGAATCAACGCCGATACAGGACGTATCAGGCTATTCTTGTAATACACTGCTGGACAATTGCTAAGGGCGGATCATAAACGGCTATATAGCGCATAAAAAAGTAAGTGTGGTTGGATGCCCAAGTGATATAAAATAATGTCAGAATGCCATGACATTACAAGAAAGACAATTTATTGTGCTCTGAAATCCAGAAGGCTTTGGAACGTGTTCAAGGGACAAACAGGCCATTATGTGCAGAATACGTAAACATGAAAAAAATGCAATTACCGTCCGCAGGAGTTCCGGCGTAAGATGTCAATACAAGATATGGCCACCATGGAGGGCGATGCAAGATTCCACACATCGTGTCATGCTTTGCACAACAAATTTATTCATTCCTCTGTCATTTATCCCATTCCTCTGTCATTTATCCCATTCCTCTGTCATTTATCCCATTCCTCTGTCAGTGCACGGATAAGGGTGTCCTTGTTTATTGGAGAACATTGGCGACCAGCAAGACTGCTCCCCAAAGCATCCCACACATTTTCAATGGGATTCAGATCTGGAGAACGTGCTGGCCATACGAGGCGTTGAATATCCTCGCTCTCAAAACACTCCTGGACAGCGACTGTTCGATGACATGTTGCGTTGTCGTCCATGAAAATGAATCTATCACCGACAGCACCACGGAACATGCGAACATGAGGTAGTAGAACATCATTAATGTATCGTTGGCCAATCATAGTCCCAGTTGGAAGCACATAGAGGGACGTACGGCCATTGATCATGATGCCAGCCCATACCATGACACTACATGTCGGATATCGGTCCCTTTCCTGTATGTTTGCTGGACAATATGCAGTACCACTATCACGCCAGATCAGTTGTCGTCGACAATCAGACGATAGACTGTATCTACTCTCATCTGAGAAGAGGACAGCAGACCAGTCGTTATCAGTCCAATTGCGATGTTGATGGCACCATTGCAAACCGGTGGTACGGTGACGTCTGGACAATGGGATGCACACAACAGGACGGCGGGTGTATAATCCTCCTTCATGCAAACGTCTGGCGACAGTTTTTCGGGAGATCCGCTTGCCAGTAGCAGCCATAAACTGATTTTCTACCTCACTAGCTGTGCTGCGCCGGTGTCTTTTTGTTGATAGCACTATGTACGGATCTTCTGCAGGTGTCGTACTGCGAACACGACCTCCCCCGTGACGTTTGCTACACTCTCCATTTGTTTGAAATGATTTCCAAAGCCTTGAAACAACACTGTGGCTGACGTCGAACTCCCTGGCAACATCTGTTATTTTTCGCCCTTCTTCAATCTTGCCAATAATACGACCACGCGTAAAATCATCTAGGTGATGTCGGGAAGACATACTGAAACTTGCAAGTTCGTCATTTGATTCTTTCCCTTTCAACTTTGCGTTTGAACAACAACGGTCAATACGCGTGAAATCTTTTATATCTCTTATCAGCGCTGTGACGTCACGAACAAGTTCGGCAATCCAAAATTTGCATACGCACAACACGTCTTACTGTATCTCGCACTTATGCTAATTTCCACATTTTCCTGCCTTCCATTTTATGGTTGCTATCGTTGCTATTGTCATCTGTTCTTAGCAATTGTCCGGCAGTGTAGTTGACGTATAATTGAGATGATTCGAAACGCACATAACTTGAGCTCGATTAAAACCTTTTTATGCTCTTCATATGCAAGAGGTGAGCTCAAGGTGTTGGCGTTTGCCCAGTAAACCGTCTCCCACACAAAGCTTTCCTACAAACACTGAGTAGACGTGACGAGCCATTTAGGATGTGACTTGATCTTCACAGTATGCCAAAGAATTGCTGCAACTAAGGTATTTACGATATTGACTTTGGCCAGGTATAAAAGCGAAGTCTTGACTGGACTGTAGCGAAGACGAAAAACCGGGACTGGATCTTTTCCGGGATAGGTCGCCACGTTTATTCTTCATCGTGGTTGTATCACCTATGTGAATACGCAGAAATTTCTGAGAATTGGTAAACCGTAACTCTCGAAACGAACAGTCTTTCCCACCTCGCCACTTGCCGCACCAAAGGCCAGTGTTCTTGTCCGTGTTTATAAATGATCCTGACACCAGAGCATAATGCTGAAAAACTGCTTCTACAATTTTAAATTCTGTGTCTTTGGGAATGAATAGCGACACCATCAGCATAAACAGACTTATATTGTGGATTGGGGGTTTCAAGTGTAGGCAAATCAGTACACAACAAAAAAGCTGTCTAATATAATTGGTTCAATAAAAAGAGAGAAAGAGCTGCCTAGACAATGGGCAGTTCTGGGAAGGTACGGTGATGCAGCCAAAAATTTACACTCTGATCACTGCTGAAGAGTAAATGCCAATTACACTGGACAAATCCAAAATATATCTGAGACAAGAGTAGCTATTTTTTAAATAATGCGGACATGCTGATCCCGATTACGGACTTAAAAATCGCGAATTAGCTCTTAGCGGGAATGGATGCTCTGTACCGGAAGTCAGCCGATATATGAATCCCCACGAGATGGACAACCTTGAGCGCGCCAATTGGATGACATAATCTGTATCAGTCATTGCAATCACATGTCCTTCTTGTCGTCATTTGCGTTGTGGATTCTGTGAATGCAAACGAGTATTTAATGATGCATCATGCCGTGAATGTCTGAACAGTACGGATAATTTTTGTTATTTATGTGGACAAAATACTTTGTTCTCACAAAGGCGACCCATTAAACCGATGATAAAGAAAGCTTATGTCCTTTAGTTTGGTCGTGAGATCGGTGACCAGGTCCGGTATTGAGCCCCCACACATATGTTGTCGATCGTGTGCAACGAATCTGCGATATAAGTTGAACCGAAAAGGACGATTGATGCGTTTTGAATTTCTAATGGTGAGGAGGGAACCGACAAACCATCTTAATGATTATTACTTTTGCATGACTCCTCCAATTGGACATGGTATTTCTAAGAAAAAAAAGCGGCCTTTGACCTATCCGAATATTTCCTTTTCCACGCGCCCATTGCCTCAGGAGGAAGGACTTCCTGTTCCGGACCCACCAGATTTTTATACTCTGGATGATGAAGAAGAAAGTAAGGCCAGTAAACATCCGTCACCTGTGAAAGCATCTACATCAAGAGATCCTGATTTCGTGCCTATTGAAAAATCTGCGCAGTCACATAAAATTACCTAGTGTGAATTGAATGATCTAGTGGGAGATCTGGAATTGCGAAAAAGTAAAGCAGAGCTGCTGGGGTCCAGACTGCAGCAACCGAATCTTCTAGAAGAGAATGTACACGTGTCTGTATTTCGTGCTTCGCAAAAAGACCTGCTTCCATTTTCCAAAATGACAGATAACCTTATTGTTTGCGCTGACCTAGTGGCTTTAATGGCAGCACTACAAATAGACTGCAAAGACGACGATTGGAAGTTGTTCATTGATTCGTCAAAGTTGAGCTTAAAAGCTGTGCTGGGCCATAATGGTAATGTTTTACCATCTGTTCCACTCGGTTATGCAGTCCATATGAAAGAAACTTACAGCAGCATGAAGCAACTGTTATACACCTCTAATTACGACAAGAATAAAGGCAGATTTGTGATGACCTGAAAGTCATTACCATCTTGATGAAGTTAGATCAGGCTTACACAAAGTTTCGCTGTTTACTTTGTCTCTGGGACACCTGTGCCAAGACCTAACAGTACAAGAAAAAGGACTGAACCCACGACAATAACTTGAACCGGGGAAAATGTATTTAATGAACCACTGGTGTAAACCATCGAGATCTTGCTACTTCTTCTCTACATCAAACTTAGACTAATGAAGAATTTTGTAAAGGTCATGGATCGAAATGGGGTAGGATTTTTGTACCATCGTGATAAATTTGCAAGGCTAAACGAGGCCAAAGTCAAGAAAGGTGCATTTGTCGGTCCGTAGATACGTCAATTCTTCCAAGATATGTGTTTTGATGATATCGTCACAGGTGATAAAAAGTTAGCTTGGAATGATTTCCAGCAAGTGGTCATAAACTTTCGAGGAAACAGTAAGGCTGAAAATTATCAGGTCATTGTATTATATAAACCGTCTTGCAACGCTACGAGAGACTAGGGTGCAACGTGTCAGTGAAATTACCCTTTTTACACTATCATCTGGATTTCTTCCCGGCTAACTGCGGTGCTGTCTGTTACGAGCACGGGGAACGGTTTCATTACGACATTACTACCCTGAAACAAGATACCAAGGGAAATGGAATGCAGCAATGCTAGCAGACTTGTTGGACCCTTGTGAGAGACGCTGCAGAAATTTATTACTGGTGACAGTGTTTTCCCAACGTTTATCCAAACCGCAAATGCAAAAAGGTTGAGAACCACTGATGTAGAAGATCTGGTATAACATTATTCAGTCGCCTTGATAACACTTTGGTAGGGGCCTCCAGTTGGAAAAACAAATCAAATCTCCTTTTTTAGGAAGAAACTTAAGGACAGTCTGTGAACGCCAACCGACTGTCCAACTGAAGTGGAGCATCGCTTAGACCACTGCACCACCAAGAACCAGAAAAAGAATACACACAGAACACAGGAACACAAATGACCACGGACTCCGGACAGAAAAAAAGTCAAAGCAACTAGCTGTAAAACATCCAATCACAGCGCAAAACGACAAGAAAATTCAGACAAAGAGGCAGGCAGAGGCCGCTAGTAAGAGGAAAAGTACAGAAAAGCACTATCCAAGAAAGAATATACCGACCAGTAGAATGAGCTAACAAAGCACAGAGGAAAAAACAACAAAAAGACCGGAATCTCAAGGAAGCAAAACAGTACAACATTACCAAAAGGGCCATCATGAAAACAAGAAAAGGAAAACGGTAAAAAAAAAAAAAGGAAAAACAACATGATTAGAAGAAAAGAATGAATACAAGGCAAAAAAAAGCCTGCAGCTCAATCAAAAACAGAACAAGACAACAAACCGGAAAAGTAAAATCAGACAAAGTGAAGAAACCAGTACACCATAACAAAAACAAGAAATAACAACTGATCAAACAAATTGAATGAGCCCATGTTCAACCCGAAACCAGGGGAGGTGGGGGACCAGATCGAGAAGAAAGCAGGAACCGCCTGCCGGGCCAGAGCTACCTCGTACTCAAGTTGGATGACGGACTTGATCGAGGAACGAAACCTACGGCACAGAAAAACTCTCGCAAGATGATATCGACGAAGAGCAGGCCGATCAACACTGGTATGATAGTATAAATAAATAGTCAGTTTGGCCTGCAAAATTAAAAACGCGCAAACTAGATTGTGAACAGCAGCGGAAGGATGATGACGGCGAAGAAAATAGTAATGTGAAACAGAGTGAAAGGAAGGACAAACCTTGGAGAGAAGAGCAAACATCAAGGAAAAAAGAGGCTGTAAAACTAAGCAGGAGTCATATGCGTGATGAACATCACCGAGCGTTGAACAGAAAAAACACAAGGGAGAAGACAGGCGACCAAAACGATGAAGAGTTCGTGGTGTGAGCAAGCGGCGATGAAGATGGAGCCAATGAATATCAGTTGCTTTTGGGGAAGCCAGAGAAATGTGTGAATCGACCCATGTCTGAGAGGTTTCATCAGGAGGCACAAAAGGAATAGCGAGAGGTGCTCGAAAATAAGTAAGAAAGTGGCGGTACAAGAGTTTTGCAGTGACTTGATGCACCAGAAAGGGAACATCATTCAAATAAACCAGAAAAGGAAGGCAAGGGGACGCCGAAGAAGAAACAATTAACCCAAAAGAATTCACGAGGGACGGGTAAAGGCGTTGAAGCTGAAAATGAAGCAACCGGAGTTGGGCGCGATGTAAGGGAGTGTCAGCAAGAGGGGGGTCGATTTGGGAAAGAGACTTCCAGCGGAGAGAAGCATCTACAAGTTGCGATACCTGTACCACGCCACTGGCGAACCAGGTGGAGAAGCACAAGTACGGTGAAGAGGGAGAACGGAGTGCAGAAGAGTAAAAGAGAGGTTCCGCAAGCAGATCATTAGTTGAGGTAGGTGGGAGACGGACGGGACATAAGGAATGCCAGAGGGAAAAAACGGTGCGATAAGTATCGGGAAAGTGATCTGGAATGAGGGGGAACAGATCCATACGGAGCAAAGTAGCGAGAGTGAGAAACGGACTGCGAGGGAAAAGTAAAGTATCAACAATAGTAAGCGATGAAATCTGAGGATGAGAAAAAGAACAGAGAAAGGTCTGAAGATGAATAGCATTAGATTTTTGAAAAAGATCTGGGAGGGCAAGACCTCCAAAGGACAGAGGAAGGACGAGAGTAGAACGATGAACCCAAAGAACTTTATTCCAGATGAAATCAGTAATCAAACGTTGAGCGGATTGGAGAAAAATGGGCGAGGGAAAATAAGCGAACCATGAATGTGTCAAAATGGGAAGAAGAAAGGAAGAAACCAGATGTGCTCTGCTAAAAAAGGACAAAAAAGGTTTGAACCGGCAAAAAGGAGCAAGACGGCGATTGAGCTGCTGAACCAAAGGAATCCATGTGGCATCAGCAACAGCCACGGGATTTCCAATGTACACACCAAGAAGTTTAATGACCGAAGATGACCAACGGGCACCCCAAGGGCGATCACCGTGTGCCACCCACGATCCGGCCCACAGACCGACAGATTTAGACATATTAAGTTCGGAACCGGAAATTGAAGCATACTCACGATAAGCAGAAAGGACAACACCGAAAGAACGTTCAGTGCGAAGAAAGAGAGTGAGGTCATCAGCATATGCAGACAACACTATGCGGTGGTGACGAGTAGGAGCAATACTGCGAGGAATCACAGAAAACAAACGAGAACGCAGACAAATTAAGAGAGGTTCAAATGCAAGCGTAAAAAGTTGACCCGAAAGGGGACAACCCTGCCGGATCCCGTTGTCAAAGGGGATGGTAGCTGTCATGAATGTGGAAGTGCGAATACGGAAAGAAGAGTGAGAGTAAAGATTAATAAGAGCTTGACAGAAAAGAGTAGGAAAGCCAAAATGACGAAGAACAGCAAAGAGATAAGAGTGATTAATGGAGTCAAAAGCTTGTTTCTGATCAATATTAAAAATTGCGAGAGGTTCGGAAAGTTGGGAAGCAAGAAAATATAAGTTGCGAATGGTGGAAATGTTGGTAGTAATCGAACGGGAGGGAATAGTGAAAGTTTGATCGGGGTGGATTAAATGCTGCAAGACGGGATTGAGGCGAAAAGCGAGAATTTTAGCAAAGGTTTTGTAGTCAGTATTAAGAATAGAGATAGGACGCCAGTTAGAAAAAAGACCAAGGTTTCCGGTTTTGGGGATGAGACGGAGAAGAGCAAAAGTGAAATCAGAAGACTGAAAATTTGAAGAAGTTAAAACGGCATTAAAACAAGTAACCAGAAGCGGGAGGAGAGAAGGAAGAAACTTCTTATAAAATGAGAGCGGAAGACCGTCCGCGCCAGGGGAAGAACGGTCATTCAGACTGGAAATTGCAGAGCGGACTTCAGAAGGAGAGATAGGAGAAACAAGAGAATCAAAAAAACAATGTGAAACCTGAGGGAGGACATGAAGAAGAGGGGAGGTATCTGCAGGAGAAAGGAGTCGGTGTTGAAAACGATCCGAATAATGGGAAAAAGTAAGTTCAGAGATACGATAAGGGTCGGTAACTGTAGATCCGTCAGGTAGTGAAAGAAAGGAAATTGTGTTGCTTTTAACATGATACTCCTCAAGGGACTTCAAACTAGAAAAGGGGTCGTCGTGAAACCGCAAGGGAGTGAATTTCAGACGAGTAATGGCTGTTGAAGCAAAAGTAAACAGAATACGACCAAGTTGAGCTTGAAACACGGGAAAAGAAGGATCAGAAGGAGAAATAGTCTGCAATTTACGACGGAGAACATCAATATCTTGAAAGCGAGAAGTACGGGAAGAGAAAGAAAACTGACGTGCGAAAGAAATAATCGAAATTTTCGTGGAAAGCCACAGAGCCACTGGGTCGTCAGACGAAGAAAGTTGTTGCACAGAAGACGAGATCATAGAGCGAATTTCAGCACAGAAAACAGGATCAGTTAAAACTGAATCGTCGAGCGACCAGACTGGGGAAAGGGGAACAGAGGAAGAATGCAAAAAAAGTTTTAAAAGAACGGGGCGATGATCTGACGAAACGGAAGGATGATGGGTAATTTCAACTAGAGAGGAATGGAGAACACTGGAAACATAGAATCTATCTGGGCGTGCTGCGACACAGCGTGAAGCAGCCGGGGGAACCAGGAAAATTCCTTGGACCGGGGATGGAGGGAACGGAATGCATCAATCAAATCAAAATTAACAACGAGTTGAGTGAGATTGGAAACAAGGTCGGAACGGCTTTCGGTTGAACCATCTCGGTCAAAACCGGGTTGCAAAGTGCAATTGAAATCGCCTGCAACAATGACTGTATCATTTGGATGGAGGGTCGAAAGGATAGAAGAAAGATGTTGGAGGAGAGTTTCTGCATCCGTAGCAGATTGCGGAATATGGATATTGAAAACATGAATACGTTTAGAACAAAAACAAAAATAAATATGTTGAAAAGAACCCAGCAGACTCTGTGACTCAACAAGATCAGAAAGGGAAGAATGAAAACGCACATGAAACGCTATAGCGGTACCAGACCTGAGATGGGTCCGGTAATTATGATAAAAAATGTACGGCCAGCGTCTCCAGCGGGAACACCCGGTATCCAAGGAACAGTTCGTCTCCTGGAGAAGGAGGATATTAGCACCCAGGTAACGAACGTCCTCGTAAACCAAAGCATTCGCCGCAGAAGACGCAAGCCCTCTACAATGAAAGCTAAGTAGTGTTAACAAGGACATCACTGGTAGGTTGCATCCAGCCTTCCAGTTCAGCCCTCAAAATCTTGAGTAAGTATCCCAGACGGCGAGCATATTGCTCAGTCCCACCAGGCAAAGTAACATTAGTTATAAATGCATGGAACTGGTTTAGCTGTGCAATCATTTCAGGCAGCAAGTGAAGCTTACTCTTAATGCAAGGCAGTGTGATCAACTTCGCCTTACGCGGGCGAGTGGTCAATGCATACAGATCAGTTAAGGTAAGAGGGTGCAAAGGCACCGCAAGTTCTTCAAACATAGTAGAAATGTCAAGAAGTGTAGGAGAAGGAGAATCATCGTCAGAGTCAACCATTGCAGTGTCATCAGGATCAGGGGCAACCGTGTCCATAACATCATCATCCTCGAGACATGCGAATCGGTTCGAAACTAGGAATTCAGAATTTGGCTCATGATGGCTAGGTGAACCCGAGGTAGAATGGGCTGGTTTCTTGGACCGAAGACGTTGAGACGAACGAGAAGAGCGAGTAGGAACACCAGGTGAGCTGGGGCGTTTACGTTGTGATTTAGGTGCAGACACTTCCAGCGATGGAAAATCCTCATTGGAGGGCTCCAAACCATCCAATACGACGACAGGAACCGGGAGGGAAGGAACGACTGGAGAAACAGCAGGCAAAATTGATGAAGGTAGAATGTGAGCAGGTGCCTCAGCGGCCTGCACAACATCCGCAGGGGCAGCGGCCACCTGAACTGTAGTAGCTAATGAAGAATCAGATCTAGCACCAGGAGTAGCATGAGGACAAGCAGAAGCGAGATGACCTTCCCCTTTACAGCGGAAGCACTGAACCCCTGCAAAAAGATTAAAAATGTACGTCCGGGTATCAGTGACTAATTCCAGAGTTGCAGGGCGTTCAGCTATTGACTGAGAAGTTGGAAAAATAACCCGGTACTGGCGGCGCCCACCCTGCACATGTTTCAGGGGGAATCACGGGCTGTAGCTGGAAGAATCTTGGTCACTCCCACAGCACGACCCATCGTGTTGAGGGCATCAATCAACAGAGAATCAGGAACAGCCGTTGGTACAGGAGAGAGGGTCACCGTAACTGGTCTTTGGGCTGCAGCGACAGGTTGTAGATGAAAGGACCCAATATCAACCCCATGAAATATAATTAAATCTACTGCTTGCTGGTGGGTGAAGTGAACAACCACCCCTCCACCCAAGCGAATAATGGACACAATGCTTTCGGCTGGAACGACCTTCGACACAGAATGCAGATACTGGGGGAGGGGGGTGTCACGCAAAGCAGGAATGAAAACACTTAATAATAAGGCAGACGACAACTGCTTACCTTGCGGCGAATCACTTGGAAGAATAATTTTCAACGCCGAAGCTACACGTTTAAAATGTGTTGCAGAATCACTAGAAATATATGCTGTACTTCCCACAACTTGTGCGAACGACGTTGAAGTAGAACTAGCAGAACCAGGAATATTAGACGCAGCCGGCACAAGAGTGGCCAGAAGCACAGTTTCTGGAAGTCCAACAGCACTAGTCGACGCAACATTCCCCGAAGAAGGCACAGAACTAAGAAGCGAAGACATATCAGCAATCGACGAAGCAGCTGTAGACGACGGTGACTTATTCACAGTGGTAGTGGACATTCTCGACCACTGGCCCACCAAAACGCATGCGTCGTAACTGACGACACACGAAAATGAAAAGAAAAAAACAAAAAATGAGCACCCACTCGGCACTCAGCCTCACTGCTCGTGAAGCGAGGGTACGAAACACTGCAACCAAAACACAAAACGACGAAATACCACAAAAAGAACAAGTAAACTAACGAACGTTGACTTCAACGCAGGAGCCGAAAAAATATGCGACTTGTCTGTTCAACGACCACTGCGCCACCGGGGTAGCCACGGCTACTTCAATGCTTATAGTTGAAAGTTGAAATAATTGTTCAAGAGTAGTGTCATCCATATGGTTCCTTTGTTTTGTACGTATTTCATGTAATAAAATGTCCTCTTGCATATGTAAGTACTTCAAAACATTCAAATAACTTTTAATACAAAATTTCTTATGTTTGGGTATTTCACAGAGGAAAAAAAAGTTTAAACAATTATGCTCTAGTCTTTGATCGAGCTCAAATAAATTCACCTACTTAAAGTCCACATAATTCCATTGGATAAATGTGGTTTCTACTACTTTCACTGCCGACATTCAATAGATTACTCAGCAGACGTATAATTGGTTTGAGTGCAACAAACCGTTTGTACCTGTCATCAAAATTCTTAATAAGAGTGTACTGAGGAACAAGTACACTCTTATTAAGAATTTTGTATTATGAAATCTCTGGTATCACCAAGTATTGTCATTTCATCAAAAAGCTCCTTGCAGAATTTGAAGTGAGTCAAACTGTTTTTTTTTTTTTTTTTTTTGTAAATTTGATATTTACAATGGCAGCTGAAAACAGCTATATGACTGTAGATATTATACAGCAAATATTTTGATCTTTTCCTTTAAGATTAGTATTTGGCGCATTCAGATACTGTGGAATATTAGGAAAACTGGTGCGTTAAGAAAAGCGACATCACTGATACTTTTAGTTAGATTAGTATCACATTTTATTTCTTCCAATAAAAAGATATAACGTTCTTTCCGACGTTAGAACCCCAAAACAAACAAAAGATGCTCTAGATGAAAATTTAACACGACCTCCAACACCTTCCGTCTGACTTTCGATCGATACTCATCTTCAGTATACTCAAATTTCAGGGATTGAATTAAATCACAGTTATATCACAGTACAGCCCCAGTGGTTGCCCCGGTTAAGTTTGAATCGTCTCAAGAAAGTTAAAGAGGTTCGCAAGAATACTTGAGGTTAGGACTGAATAAACAGATACTTGAGACGATTCAAATAGACTTCCAGTACTCTTTTTACAACAAATAAAGATATACTTATGGTCTTTCTCAAGTATCTATATATTTGTTTGGACAAGAAAACTTGAGGTTTTATACAAGTATTCTGAGAAAACCTAAAACCTTAAGACGCTTAGAAAACCTTAAGAGAACTTGAGGTCTTATACAAGTATACAAGTTTTCTTGTCCAAACAAATCAATAGATACTTGAGACGGTTTAAATAGAACTCAAGTATTTTTGTCCAAACCTCAAGTATCCATTGTCTAACCGCTGACTTCTTACCATTCCTCAGAGGTGGGCTCGGATGCCCGTCAGGCATGGATGTTATGTTTGCCTTTCGGTATTGGCTCTCTCCCTTTCCTGGAAATAAGTGGCCCTAAATTAGGGACTACTTACAGCCATTCGAGTTGCTCACGGTGGTCGTTAAGCCTCCAAGCAAGCAAAAATCACAAAACAGTTCACCGGGTTATGGTGTGGTGCATGGTTCATTGGAATTAAAGTCCTAGGAATGTACAGTTGTCATCGTCGTGCGAAACGCTCTTGGGACACCAATTTCGAAGTACCAATGGGGTTCACAGTGCGACTTGATATCATCCTCTTGTGAATCCAGTTAAAGGGAAATTACGTGTCTGGTATCCCCTTAAGGAGTACACTTCGTCTGGTATCACCTTAAGGCGCGCACTTTGTCTGGTATCACCTTAAGGCGCACACTTTGTCTGGTATCACCTTAAGGCGCACACTTCGTCTGGTATCACCTTAAGGCGCACACTGCATCTGGTATCCCTTTAAGGCGCACACTGCGTCTGGTATCCCTTTAAGGCGCACACTTCGTCTGGTATCACATTAAGGTGCATACCCTGTATCAGACCCAATTATTTTTGTTGCCTTAAATTACGGAAAATAGACCCTCTATTGCTAACATTTTTATTCTGCCAGCGTTATAGAAAGAAAATCAGTGGTCAATTCATGTATCTCCAGCTTTTGTCCAACACCAAATATCCGAAGCTATGAAAAATTTTTTTGTGGCAAAACATGCACCGGGTGCGGGCTGAGTTAGTTACTCGTTCGACACACCATGGCGGAATACAGTTGATCTTTCTACCTGGTATTCCACTTTCCGATACGACGTTGTTGAAAAAGTCGATAGCGCAGTTCTTTCAACATCTTATAAGCTTTTAGCCTCACGGGGTCTTAAATGTTACAACATCCCTCCAATACCTCTTGTTAGCCTTTGATATTTTGCTGAAAATTTATTGCTATCCCATCATTCCTCTTCGCTTGTCTGCAGTCTGTAAAGAAGCCTTTATTCCCTGGAGAAGCCTCAATATTATCCGGCTACCAACTGTGTCATCATCAAATCTGCTTGAAGAACCGATTTTCCACTCCTCACTCGTACACGCCCCAACAAACGACCACTTCCACTTACCGTCTTGGCTAGTAGTTGAAGTGCTTAAGATCAGACAGATGACTAAACCTGATTTGTGGTGGAAGTCGTTATTGGACACCACTGTCGTCCTGCTACACACGGAAGAGAATTTCGCCAAGCTCTATCTTCTTCAATAAACTATGCATTACTGTTTTCCGGATCTAGAGACACCACATAGCACGAATTTTAGGCCTTCCACATCCCGTTTATAGCCCTTCATGCTTTAAGGCAAATCCACACTACTGGGCTCCATCACAACCCACAACATGTATAGTCTCCTACGCAACCTCACATTTTCAACGTCACCCTTCTTGATTTCTACAGTAAGCGGAACTTCCCGGTCCAACATCCGTTATACGTTCAACTGACCCCGAGAGCAAGATGTCCGGTGGCTGTTCCTCCATGGACGTCTCCCGGTGCCCGACATTGCATTCTTTTCGAATCTTTGACTGACTGCTTCTTCTGCCGTGTTTTCGGAGCAGTTATACAGACCTGCGTTCAGTATCATCTCCTAGTACCGCTGTTTCAAACCGTGTTCAATATCATACACAGTGTGTGTAATGTTACTCCATAGCCGAATGTGCTCCATTGCTTCATCGTTCTGAGTGTGGTACTTATTCAGATAAATTTTCAAATAACATGGAATACTTAAAATTTCAAAAATGGTAAAGATAATATCATTCATTTAATCTACTAGCAGATTAGATGTTAAATAAGAATTTTGAGTTGCCTCTTCTGGAAATGTGAGGTCATGCAGAAACTACATAGCGAAGAGAGAATTTTTAATGTAATGAGGAGTTCTTGCAAATGAAGAATACTTGGCTGTTTTCACCGCACGCCCATCGTACTTGTTTTCTAGACTGCTGAAATAAAGGAAAAAGAAAAGCTAAAATACAAATTAACTGCAATGTTCATCTGCGAGAAAGACCGAACACAATGTTCTATAAGTGACTTACATTTAACGAATGTCGCTGAGCCGCACCGGTGGCGCAGTGGTCTAAGCGATGGCCTCTGATCATTCGTCCGAAAGGGGTCCGGGTTGGAATCCCGGTGAGGCATGCATGTTGTGTTTGTCTTACGGCACTGGCTCTCACCATTCCCTGGAACCAGTGACCCTAAATTAGGGACGGGCGACTGCTTATATGCCCATTGAGTTGCTCACGGTGGTCGTTAAACCTCCAATCAAAAAAAAAAAAAAGAATGTCGCTGATCTTACGCGTCAGTTACTTTCTGCAAGAAACTCGGAAGCGTTCCTCGAAACTCTGTAATTTTTCGTAGGCATTTTGACTTTAGACTCAATCCCACCTGAATAGGCCTTTGCGCCATACAGGAGATCACGTAGTGGCGGATCAGTTGAAGAATAGGAGGAGCAGATGAAGTCCCTTGTTTGTAACGGGTGTCCTTACCCTTAGGCCGACGGCTTAATGTGCTCTTTAAGGCACGATGGATGCTTTGCCGTTATACAGGTGCTAAGATCGAAACCGCTGCCAATCAGAGTCAGTTCTATTAATAGAATGCACAAATCGAATTCATATAATTTATGAATGCTTGTCAGTTCTATTAATGCACAGAGCCAGTTCTATGTTCACAGAATCAGTTCTATTAATAGATTCATAATCGAATTAATATAATTTATGCATGCTACAGTGTGCTCGCGGATGAAGTTAAGTCGCGGCAGCTCAGCGAATTAACTTCATCCGCGCAGTAAGCATTTTAGATTAAAATTCCCAAATTCCTAATTAATTTTCATATATCGAAAATCAATTACCTACGAAAATAATAATAAGTAAATAAAATTCGGGCTCTCAAAAGTCAAAATAACACTTTTCTTAAATGCCGTTCGCTTCCTTCTAAGTTCGTCTCATTGTCTTCTTCATTCTCAAAGGCTTCTTGCAAAGTAGCCTCGTGCGAGCAGATGGTTAACGCGAGAATGCGGATTAGTGATTCTCCCACACCAAGAAAGAGGCTGATATTGATGCTCTTTTACAAAACAACACATCAGCGCCAGCCAATCATAGCAAACCGTAATCAAGTTCATTGTATTAACTAAGCACCCATGCCAGTTGGTGGGGAAAAGGCATTCCGGTCAGTTAAACTGAAAGCTGCTGGTAAAACGGTTTTTCTCAAACCTTTGACAGATAATAAGACAGATTTCTTCAAACATCAAAGACGTTTTTTTCATTTAAAACCAAATGCGGAAAGAACGGTGATAAAAATGGGGGATTAGAAAAAATAATTGTTCCAATCCAAGTTCAAACTTCTACTGCATTAGCAAGAGAAGCTGTGAAAATATAATTTTTTTGCCTAAGTGGTTTTTATGCCTGCCCAGCTCATTGGATTAGGCGCGCATTGCCCATGACCGGTTAGAGAAAATATTGATCAAGAATATGCTTCGTTAATTTACTGCATTAGTGAGAGAAGCTGAGGAAATAAAATATTTTGCCCAAGTGGTTTTGATGCCCGCCCAGCTCATTGGGTTAGGCGCGCATAGCCCATGGCCACTTAGAGGGAATATTGATCAAGAATATGCTTCGTTAATTTACTGCATTAGTGAGAGAAGCTGAGGAAATAAAATCTTTTGCCCAAGTGGTTTTGATGCCTGCCCAGCTCATTGGGTTAGGCGCGCATAGCTCATGGCCACTTAGAGGGAATATTAATCAGGAATATGCTTCGTTAATTTACTGCATTAGTGAGAGAAGCTGAGGAAATAAAATCTTTTGCCCAAGTGGTTTTGATGCCTGCCCAGCTCATTGGGTTAGGCGCGCATACCCCATGGCCACTTAAAGGGAATATTGATCAGGAATATGCTTCGTTAATTTACTGCATTAGTGAGAGAAGCTGAGGAAATAAAATCTTTTGCCCAAGTGGTTTAGATGCCTGCCCAGCTCATTGGGTTAGGCGCGCATAGCCCATGGCCACTTAGAGGGAATATTGATCAAGAATATGCATCGTTAATTTACTGCATTAGTGAGAGAAGCTGAGGAAATAAAATCTTTTGCCAAAGTGGTTTTGATGCCTGCCCAGCTCATTGAGTTAGGCGCGCAAAGCCCATGGCCACTTAGAGGGAATATTGATCAAGAATATGCTTCGTTAATTTACTGCATTAGTGAGAGAAGCTGAGGAAATAAAATCTTTTGCCCAAGAGGTTTTGATGCCTGCCCAGCTCATTGGGTTAGACGCGCATAGCCCATGGCCACTTAGATGGAATATTGATCAGGAATCATCATCATCATCATTGTCAACCATTATCAATCCACTGCTGGACGAAGGTCTCCCCAAGTTTCCTCCACAACGGTCTGTCTTGTGCCAGTCTCCTCCATGTCACTCCCGCATATTTACGAATTTCATCCACCCATCTCCCATGTGGTCTTTTTCTGGGTCTTTTCCTGTCCCTTGGAATCCAATCTAAAATTTCGGCTGTCCATCTATGGTCTGTCCTTCTGGCAGTATGTCCATCCCATTGCCATTTCAGTGATTTAACTCTGATCATGATGTCTTCCACTCTCGTCATTTTTCGGATCCACGAGTTCCTCTTCTTATCTCTCCTGGTTATACCAAGCATGTACCTCTCCATGCTTCTTTGAGTTGTCTGCAGCCTTTGTATGTCTCTTTTAGTTAAGGTCCACGTCTCTGCACCATACGTAAGCACTGGAAGGATGCATTGATCAAACACTTTTCTTTTAAGACATAATGGCATATTGCTCTTGAAAATTATGCTGTTTCTTCCAAAAGCTCTCCAGGCA
This sequence comes from Macrothele yani, assembly GCA_039090855.1. NCBI lineage: Eukaryota > Metazoa > Arthropoda > Arachnida > Araneae > Macrothelidae > Macrothele > Macrothele yani. Next base: position 84,223,104 of record CM077003.1, on the reverse strand, counting down.
AAGTTTTGTACGCCGATTAATTTCTTCATCAATGTGACCCTCACTTGATATCTGCTGTCCAAGATAAACATACGTATCTGTTATCTCCAGTTTTTCTCCATCAATCGACAAATCTTCATTTCTTGTAAAAGCATTGAACATCTCTTTTGTCTTCTGAAAGTTCATTTTTAATCCCACTTCTTTACTCTTGTCAGCAAGTTCCTGGATCATACACTGCAGCTCTGATGGGGTAGTTGCAAAAATGACTACGTCATCAGCAAAACGAAGGTGGGTTAGATAATCTCCATTAATCTTTATCCCTTTGTTTTCCCAGTTCAGTGATTGAAAGACATTTTCCAATGTGGCATTAAAGAGCTTCGGAGATATGGTGTCACCTTGTCTCACTCCTTTTCCAATTTTTATGTGTGTTGTATTTTCAAACAGCCGAATCTTTGCACTTGCATTTTCATAGATGTTATTAATAATATTAATGTATGCATCTTCAATACCGCAGGATTTCAGGGCAGTGGTAACTGCTGATGGTTTCACCGAATCAAAGGCTTTTTCATAATCGATAAAAGCCATGCACAATGGAAGCTCATATTCCCTCGCTCTTTCAATTAGTTCTCTCAGTACGTGGATATGATCTATTGTGCTGTAGCCACTCCTGAATCCAGCTTGTTCTCTCGGTTGAGCCATGTCCAGTGTTACATTCAAGCGGTGTGAAAGAACTTTAGTGAAGATTTTATAAACCACTGATAGGAGGCCGATAGGTCTGTAGTTCCTGAGATCCTCAATGTCACCTTTTTTATGTAGCAGGATCATTGTAGCATTGTTCCAATCCTCAGGAATCTTCCCTTCATTAAGGCATCGAGTGAAAATTTGGGCGAGTACTGTTTCGATTTCTCCACTTGCTTCTTGTATGATGTCTATAGTAATTCCATCTTCTACTGGAGCTTTCCCCCGCTTCATGTTCTTGATTGCATGAGCAACTTCTGCTGGGAGGACTGGAAGAACTCTGGTACCTTTCATGATGTCTAGAGTACATGTACCATCCCTTTCATATAATTTGGAGTAGAAATCTTTCACTCTTGTCAAAATTTCGCCTTTATTTCTTGTTATAGAACCATCTTCTTTTCTCAGAGCCATAATCTGTTTTCTTCCCTTACTGAGATGTCCCTTTGCTATCTTAAGGCTTTGGTTGTTTTCAATTGCTTTCCTCACTAGCTCACAGTTGAATTTCCTTACGTCTTCAGTGATACTTTTTCGTGCTGTCTTGCATAGCTCTATATATTCCACTTTGGAAGTCACATCTTCTTTAGTTGTCCTCACCAGGAATATGCTTCGTTAATTTACTGCATTAGTGAGAGAAGCTGAGGAAGTAAAATCTTTTGCCCAAGTGGTTTTGATGCCTGCCCAGCTCATTGGGTTAGGCGCGCATAGCCCATGGCCACTTACAGGGAATATTGATCAAGAATATGCTTCGTTAATTTACTGCATTAGTGAGAGAAGCTGAGGAAATAAAATCTTTTGCCCAAGTGGTTTTGATGCCTGCCCAGCTCATTGGGTTAGGCGCGAATAGCCCATGGCTACTTAGAGGGAATATTGATCAGGAATATGCTTCGTTAATTTACTGCATTAGTGAGAGAAGCTGAGGAAATAAAATCTTTTGCGCAAGTGGTTTTGATGCCTGCCCAGCTCATTGGGTTAGGCGCGCATAGCCCATGGCCACTTAGAGGGAATATTGATTAAGAATATGCTTCGTTAATTTACTGCATTAGTGAGAGAAGCTGAGGAAATAAAATCTTTTGCCCAAGAGGTTTTGATGCCTGCCCAGCTCATCGGGTTAGGCGCGCATAGCCCATGGCCACTTAGAGGGAATATTGATCAGGAATATGCTTCGTTAATTTACTGCATTAGTGAAAGAAGCTGAGGAAATAAAATCTTTTGCGCAAGTGGTTTTGATGCCTGCCCAGCTCATTGGGTTAGGCGCGCATAGCCCATGGCCACTTAGAGGGAATATTGATTAAGAATATGCTTCGTTAATTTACTGCATTAGTGAGAGAAGCTGAGGAAATAAAATCTTTTGCGCAAGTGGTTTTGATGCCTGCCCAGCTCATTGGGTTAGGCGCGCATAGCCCATGGCCACTTAGAGGGAATATTGATTAAGAATATGCATCGTTAATTTACTGCATTAGTGAGAGAAGCTGAGGAAATAAAATCTTTTGCCCAAGTGGTTTTGATGCCTGCCCAGCTCATTGGGATTAGGCGCGCATTGCCCATGGCCACTTAGAGGGAATATTGATCAGGAATATGCTTCGTTAATTTACTGCATTAGTGAGAGAAGCTGAGGAAATAAAATCTTTTGCCCAAGTGGTTTTGATGCCTGCCCAGCTCATTGGGTTAGGCGCGCATTGCCCATGGTCACTTAGAGGGAATATTGATCAGGAATATGCTTCGTTAATTTACTGCATTAGTGAGAGAAGCTGAGGAAATAAAATCTTTTGCACAAGTGGTTTTGATGCCTGCCCAGCTCATTGTGTTAGGCGCGCATAGCCCATGGCCACTTAGAGGGAATATTGATCAAGAATATGCTTCGTTAATTTACTGCATTAGTGAGAGAAGCTGAGGAAATAAAATCTTTTGCCCAAGTGGTTTTGATGCCTGCCCAGCTCATTGGGTTAGGCGCGCATAGCCCATGGCCACTTAGAGGGAATATTGATCAAGAATATGCTTCGTTAATTTACTGCATTAGTGAGAGAAGCTGAGGAAATAAAATCTTTTGCCCAAGTGGTTTTGATGCCTGCCCAGCTCATTGGGTTAGGCGCGCATAGCCCATGGCCACTTAGAGGGAATATTGATCAGGAATATGCTTCGTTAATTTACTGCATTAGTGAGAGAAGCTGAGGAAATAAAATCTTTTGCCCAAGTGGTTTTGATGCCTGCCCAGCTCATTGGGTTAGGCGCGCATAGCCCATGGCCACTTAGAGGGAATATTGATCAGGAATATGCTTCGTTAATTTACTGCATTAGTGAGAGAAGCTGAGGAAATAAAATCTTTTGCCCAAGTGGTTTTAGATGCCTGCCCAGCTCATTGGGTTAGGCGCGCATAGCCCATGGCCACTTAGAGGGAATATTGATCAAGAATATGCTTCGTTAATTTACTGCATTAGTGAGAGAAGCTGAGGAAATAAAATCTTTTGCCAAAGTGGTTTTGATGCCTGCCCAGCTCATTGGGTTAGGCGCGCATAGCCCATGGCCACTTAGAGGGAATATTGATCAAGAATATGCTTCGTTAATTTACTGCATTAGTGAGAGAAGCTGAGGAAATAAAATCTTTTGCCCAAGAGGTTTTGATGCCTGCCCAGCTCATTGGGTTAGACGCGCATAGCCCATGGCCACTTAGATGGAATATTGATCAGGAATCATGCATCATCATCATTGTCAACCATTAGTGAGATAACTGCTGGACGAATCCCCAAGTTTCCTCCACAACGGTCTGTCTTGTGCCAGTCTCCTCCATGTCACTCCCGCATATTTAGGCGAATTTCATCCACCCATGGCCACTGTGGAATCTTGATTTCTGGAATATGTCTTTTACTGTCATTAGTGAATCCAAGCTGAGGAAATAAAATCTCGGCTGTCCATCTATGGTCTGTCCTTCTGGCAGTATGTCCTGCCCATTGCTCATTTCAGTGATTTAACTCTGATCATATGTCTTCCACTCTCGTCATTTTTCGGATCCACGAGTTCCTCTTCTTATCTCTCCTGGTTATACCAAGCATGAAATAAAATCTTTTGCCCAATGCTTCTTTGAGTTGTCTGCAGCCAGTCTCTTTTAGTTAAGGTCCACGTCTCTGCACCATACGTAAGCACTTGGAAGGAATGCATTGATCAAACACTTTTCTTTTAAGACATAATGGCATATTGCTCTTGAAAATTATGCTGTTTCTTCCAAAAGCTCTCCAGGCAAAGTTTTGTACGCCGATTAATTTCTTCATCAATGTGACCCTCACTTGATATCTGCTGTCCAAGATAAACATACGTATCTGTTATCTCCAGTTTTTCTCCATCAATCGATAAATCTTCATTTCTTGTAAAAGCATTGAACATCACTTTTGTCTTCTGAAAGTTCATTTTTAATGCCCACTTCTTTACTCTTGGGTTCAGCAAGTTCCTGGATCATACACTGCAGCTCTGATGGGGTAGTTGCAAATATGCTACGTCATCACTGCAAAACGAAGGTGGGTTAGATAATCTTTCCATGGTAATCTTTATCCCTTTGTTTTCCCAGTTCAGTGGGATTGAAAGACATTTTCCAATGTGGCACTTAAAGAGCTTCGGAGATATGGTGTCACCTTGTCTCACTGCTTTTCCAATTTTTACGTGTGTTGTATTTTCAAACAGCCTAATCTTTGCACTTGCATTGGGTTCATAGATGGCCTACTTAGATAATATTAATGTATGCTTCGTTCAATTTACTGCATTTCAGTGAAGCAGTGGTAACTGCTGATGGTTTCACCGAATCAAAGGCTTTTTCATAATCGATAAAAGCCATGGCACAATAGAAGTTCATATTCCCTCGCTCTTTCAATTAGTTCTCTCAGTACGTGGATATGATCTATTGTGCTGTAGCCACTCCTGAATCCAGCTTGTTCTCTCGGTTGAGCCATGTCCAGTGTTACCCTCAAGCGGTGTGAAAGAACTTTAGTGAAGATTTTATAAACCACTGATAGGAGGCCGATAGGTCTGTAGTTCCTGAGATCCTCAATGTCACCTTTTTTATGTAGCAGGATCATTGTAGCATTGTTCCAATCCTCAGGAATCTTCCCTTCATTAAGGCATCGAGTGAAAATCTTTTGGGCAAGTACTGTTTTGATGCCTGCCCACTTGCTTCATTGTATGATGTCTATAGTAATTCCATCTTCTCCTGGAGCTTTCCCCCGCTTCATGTTCTTGATTGCATGAGCAACTTCTGCTGGGAGGACTGGAAGAACTCTGGTACCTTTCATGATGCCTGAGCTCATTGGGTTAGGCGCGCATCCCTTTCATATAATTTGAGTAGAAATCTTTCACTCTTGTCAAAATTTCGCCTCTATTTCTTGTTATAGAACCATCTTCTTTTCTCAGAGCCATAATCTGTTTTCTTCCCTTACTGAGATGTCCCTTTGCTATCTTAGAGGCTTTGGTTGTTTTCAATTGCTTTCCTCACTAGCTCACAGTTGAATTTCCTTACGTCTTCAGTGATACTTTTTCGTGCTGTCTTGCATAGCTCTATATATTCCACTTTGGAAGTCACATCTTCTTTAGTTGTCCTCACCAGGAATATGCTTCGTTAATTTACTGCATTAGTGAGAGAAGCTGAGGAAATAAAATCTTTTGCCCAAGTGGTTTTGATGCCTGCCCAGCTCATTGGGTTAGGCGCGCATAGCCCATGGCCACTTACAGGGAATATTGATCAAGAATATGCTTCGTTAATTTACTGCATTAGTGAGAGAAGCTGAGGAAATAAAATCTTTTGCCCAAGTGGTTTTGATGCCTGCCCAGCTCATTGGGTTAGGCGCGCATAGCCCATGGCTACTTAGAGGGAATATTGATCAGGAATATGCTTCGTTAATTTACTGCATTAGTGAGAGAAGCTGAGGAAATAAAATCTTTTGCGCAAGTGGTTTTGATGCCTGCCCAGCTCATTGGGTTAGGCGCGCATAGCCCATGGCCACTTAGAGGGAATATTGATTAAGAATATGCTTCGTTAATTTACTGCATTAGTGAGAGAAGCTGAGGAAATAAAATCTTTTGCCCAAGAGGTTTTGATGCCTGCCCAGCTCATCGGGTTAGGCGCGCATAGCCCATGGCCACTTAGAGGGAATGTTGATCAGGAATATGCTTCGTTAATTTACTGCATTAGTGAAAGAAGCTGAGGAAATAAAATCTCTTGCGTAAGTGGTTTTGATGCCTGCCCAGCTCATTGGGTTAGGCGCGCATAGCATATGGCCACTTAGAGGGAATATTGATTAAGAATATGCTTCGTTAATTTACTGCATTAGTGAAAGAAGCTGAGGAAATAAAATCTCTTGCGTAAGTGGTTTTGATGCCTGCCCAGCTCATTGGGTTAGGCGCGCATAGCCCATGGCCACTTAGAGGGAATATTGATTAAGAATATGCATCGTTAATTTACTGCATTAGTGAGAGAAGCTGAGGAAATAAAATCTTTTGCCCAAGAGGTTTTGATGCCTGCCCAGCTCATCGGGTTAGGCGCGCATAGCCCATGGCCACTTAGAGGGAATGTTGATCAGGAATATGCTTCGTTAATTTACTGCATTAGTGAAAGAAGCTGAGGAAATAAAATCTCTTGCCCAAGTGGTTTTGATGCCTGCCCAGCTCATTGGGTTAGGCGCGCATAGCATATGGCCACTTAGAGGGAATATTGATTAAGAATATGCTTCGTTAATTTACTGCATTAGTGAGAGAAGCTGAGGAAATAAAATCTTTTGCGCAAGTGGTTTTGATGCCTGCCCAGCTCATTGGGTTAGGCGCGCATAGCTCATGGCCACTTAGAGGGAATATTGATTAAGAATATGCTTCGTTAATTTACTGCATTAGTGAGAGAAGCTGAGGAAATAAAATCTTTTGCCCAAGAGGTTTTGATGCCTGTCCAGCTCATCGGGTTAGGCGCGCATAGCCCATGGCCACTTAGAGGGAATGTTGATCAGGAATATGCTTCGTTAATTTACTGCATTAGTGAAAGAAGCTGAGGAAATAAAATCTCTTGCGTAAGTGGTTTTGATGCCTGCCCAGCTCATTGGGTTAGGCGCGCATAGCCCATGGCCACTTAGAGGGAATATTGATTAAGAATATGCTTCGTTAATTTACTGCATTAGTGAGAGAAGCTGAGGAAATAAAATCTTTTGCCCAAGTGGTTTTGATGCCTGCCCAGCTCATTGGGTTAGGCGCGCATAGCCCATGGCCACTTAGAGGGAATATTGATTAAGAATATGCTTCGTTAATTTACTGCATTAGTGAGAGAAGCTGAGAAAATAAAATCTTTTGCCCAAGTGGTTTTGATGCCTGCCCAGCTCATTGGGTTAGGCGCGCATAGCCCATGGCCACTTAGAGGGAATATTGATTAAGAATATGCTTCGTTAATTTACTGCATTAGTGAGAGAAGCTGAGGAAATAAAATCTTTTGCCCAAGAGGTTTTGATGCCTGCCCAGCTCATCGGGTTAGGCGCGCATAGCCCATGGCCACTTAGAGGGAATGTTGATCAGGAATATGCTTCGTTAATTTACTGCATTAGTGAAAGAAGCTGAGGAAATAAAATCTCTTGCCCAAGTGGTTTTGATGCCTGCCCAGCTCATTGGGTTAGGCGCGCATAGCATATGGCCACTTAGAGGGAATATTGATTAAGAATATGCTTCGTTAATTTACTGCATTAGTGAGAGAAGCTGAGGAAATAAAATCTTTTGCGCAAGTGGTTTTGATGCCTGCCCAGCTCATTGGGTTAGGCGCGCATAGCTCATGGCCACTTAGAGGGAATATTGATTAAGAATATGCTTCGTTAATTTACTGCATTAGTGAGAGAAGCTGAGGAAATAAAATCTTTTGCCCAAGAGGTTTTGATGCCTGCCCAGCTCATCGGGTTAGGCGCGCATAGCCCATGGCCACTTAGAGGGAATGTTGATCAGGAATATGCTTCGTTAATTTACTGCATTAGTGAAAGAAGCTGAGGAAATAAAATCTCTTGCGTAAGTGGTTTTGATGCCTGCCCAGCTCATTGGGTTAGGCGCGCATAGCCCATGGCCACTTAGAGGGAATATTGATCAGGAATATGCTTCGTTAATTTACTGCATTAGTGAGAGAAGCTGAGGAAATAAAATCTTTTGCCCAAGAGGTTTTGATGCCTGCCCAGCTCATCGGGTTAGGCGCGCATAGCCCATGGCCACTTAGAGGGAATGTTGATCAGGAATATGCTTCGTTAATTTACTGCATTAGTGAAAGAAGCTGAGGAAATAAAATCTCTTGCCCAAGTGGTTTTGATGCCTGCCCAGCTCATTGGGTTAGGCGCGCATAGCATATGGCCACTTAGAGGGAATATTGATTAAGAATATGCTTCGTTAATTTACTGCATTAGTGAGAGAAGCTGAGGAAATAAAATCTTTTGCCCAAGTGGTTTTGATGCCCGCCCAGCTCATTGGGTTAGGCGCGCATAGCTCATGGCCACTTAGTGGGAATATTGATCAGGAATATGCTTCGTTAATTTACTGCATTAGTGAGAGAAGCTGAGGAAATAAAATCTTTTGCCCAAGTGGTTTTGATGCCTGCCCAGCTCATTGGGTTAGGCGCGCATAGCTCATGGCCACTTAGAGGGAATATTGATCAGGAATATGCTTCGTTAATTTACTGCATTAGTGAGATAAGCTGAGGAAATAAAATCTTTTGCCCAAGAGGTTTTGATGCCCGCCCAGCTCATTGGGTTAGGCGCGCATTGCCCATGGCCACTTAGAGGGAATATTGGTTTTAAATACTTGTGAATCGTGGTTACGAGTACAATTTGCCAGATAAATGACAAATGCGAAGATTCATTCTTCATGCCATGCACCACAGGAAACAGCAGGTAATTACATTCTTCTTGTAGAGTGCTATAAGTCATGATCATGAACAACGATTCTCAAGTAACATTTCTCAATATTAGTTCTTGTTATTGAAAAACAATACGAAAGTGTGATAGCTGTGACTGTTTAATTTTTAAAAGGGATCACGAAGGTATTGATTTGATTTCTTCTACGCACGGTATATCGCTGCTAAGAGTGCTTTTCATCAAAAATAAAATAAAAAAAGACATTCTTAAGATTTTCGTCATGATGATTCTTTCTTAACGGTTGATTTTTAATTACATCTATTAAGGCTATTCAATGAAACTGGCAACTTCAACTTAACACTAACGTCGAATGCTATTTAAGCATAGGTATGCCTGGAAGCACGCCATGTTGTTGAAGGCCTACAAGAAACTGTTTTAGTTCTAATTTTAAGTTTTGTTCTGTAGGAAACTCATTAATCATTTCCGAGGTAGTCAGGAACATTTCCCCGGCAGAGACTCATAGTTGCATATTTCGTTTCATTACGAAGAATCGAGGGAAAAGAAAATCTTGATGCCAACGTTCTGTTATTTGGCATAACACATTGCTGTGAGCAGTTCAGAAAATACAAATGAAAAGAATATTTAACACATCTTTAATCACTTTTGATGGTAATTGGAACACCATTTCTTCTTCCGTCATTCCGAAAATAGTTTTTAATTGTTTGCATTCGTGTCAAAAGAAGAACGAAATATGATACATTTTCTGTACCAGAATGCTATTTTTTCAATGAATGGCATTTGGCACAATCTGGCTGTAAAAATTATTTTTTGATTTATATACTCTGAGAAGTTCATAAACGATACATCAAATTAAAGAACCTCAGCAAAAAAACTTTTAATTCACACTAGCAATATTTCTACGGAATTATTGCTGGGAGATATCATGCTTCCATACAGCTGGGAATACCTGAAATTTCCGCGTAGTTGGAAAGACCATAAATTCCCACACACGTTGGACAGAACCAAAACTGATTCTGCGCAGATCAAAATCTGTGAGAAATTTGTGAAGCCAGCAAGACGAAAAACTGTACACGAACAAAATAAACTGTCATGTAGTATGGGAAGACTTGAAACTGCCAACAGTTGGACATACTTAAAACTCCCGCTTATTATGGAGGACAAGAAACCCGCACACATTTGGAAATACCTGAAACTCTCAAGGAGTTAGAAGTAACTGAAAATCCCATGGTCCGAAAGACCTGAAACTCCAACTAGTCGGGCAGATCTGAAACTCTCAACCGATGGATATATCGAGAACTCCTTGCAGTCCGAATGATCTAAATTCCTTCATAGTTGAAGGAATTTAGATAAAACTCCCACAAAGGGAACTAGTAGCAACTCACATGCTGTTGGAAAGACCCGAAACTCCCAAGAAGTCGAAAATATCTGAAACTGTCATGCAGCTGGAAAGACCTGCAACTCCAGCACAATTGGAAACGGTGTTTGGCAGCTACCAGATTCTAATTCTGTAATCATCTCCTATCTTGAGACCTCGTAACTGACAAGGAAAGGAAAACTACAGTAGGCGTAGACCCCAGAGCGCTTTCTTCCAGGAAAAGTATGTGCAGTGATGTGTGGCGCGGTTGTCTTTGTTCATTCTGGAAATTTGTAGGGCGCAAGAAGAACGAGATGCTTTTGCGCTGGTACTCCTAAAAGCGTTTAATTCTACTTCGGATAAGGCCTGGTTAAAGTCTCCGTCGTTTTCACCGTGAAGTTCATGTACATCCCGATAAGAGGAAGAAATTTGTACTGTCATGGGGTGCAAATTTTATAAATGTATGAGTCTTTGAAAGGAATGCTGGAGATGGAGATGTATTTGAGAACATGAAGAACGTACATAATAATTTGATTGTGCGGAAGTGAACTCCTCTTACTCAGAATATCAATTGTAGAACAGACATTTGGAAAATATGGAATTCGATCGTTGGCGTTGTCTTGGTTTCATATAATGCTTTTATCGGCGGTGTGTGTACGAACCTGTTCATGACAAATGTACAAGGTCACTGACCTTGCGAGGTACAAGCACGCCTATGAATCAAATCACTTTCTCTTGTACATGCCTTCCGAAATTACATTCCGTGGCCCTGGGCGTCGCTACTTGACGTCTGATTTAGTGGCTGGTAGGTATTTCCAGTAGTATAAGCAAATACCTACTTAGAGGTTTAGGTGATTCTGGGAGTTGGACGTTGCCCGTTGTGGAAAGTCTTGAAACTCTCACACAGTAACAAAGCCTGAAGCACCTAGGCCAGTGGTGGAGAACCTGCGGCCTTCTAGGTCATGAAGTGCGGCCTTTTGAGTGAATCCAAATTTTGCCAGACAAATCCTTTTATTTTTATTAATATGTTTTTGTTCGTCTTTTATTATTTTTACTTTAATCTTAAAAGGACCATATTTGAAATATCAAAGGTAGAGTATTCAATGAAATAATGCTCCCCTATTGGTGGCCACATTAAAACATTAGTAAGTCATAAGGGCTATTTTGACACCTTCTGCGCTCATGATTTCGTTCTACGGCTCCTAAAGAAATACAGGTGGAATTGATTGAGCTCTCAGAAGATGACATTTTAAAGTCCTGATTTGACGCTAAGAAGGATCCAGTTGAAGTACCGAAAAATTCAATAGAATTCTCATGCCTTCGGCAACATGAACAAAAAATGCTTTCTTGCTTTTCAACCACTTATTGCTGCAAATCTACATTCTCTTACCTAATCCAACTCAAGACACCCTTAAGGTCACAAATGAAAGATACCCATCTAGAGGATCAGTTAAAAGCGTGACCTTCATGTTGCAACCAAATATTCAAATGCTTTCCAACAAAAAGCAGTCACAACAAAGTCATTAAGAGGTTAGTTAACTTTAGAATTGACAATTTTCTTTTCATTTTTTGAAGGTAGTGAGTAAACAGTAATATTTTTACAAAACAATGTCTACATTTCGAAATATATCTAATTGAAGTTTCTTCAATGCGACCTTGTTAGATTACAGCTAACTTAATGCGGCCTTCCGACATAAAAAAGTTCCGCACCTTTGACCCAGGCAGTTAACTCTCACACAGTTACAAATCCCTGAAGCACCCTGAAAGTTATCTTTTACACAGTTGCGAAGCCCTGAAGCACACAGGAGTTGGAAAGACCCCCAAACTCTCACACGGTACGAAGCCTTGAAGCACCAAGGCAGTAGGAAAAACCTGAAACTCTCAAAATCCTGCACACCTGTGAAAGACTCGAGCAGAATGGAGCGCGAAAGTAGTCTCTCTCTCTCTCCCTCTCTCTGCCTCGTCCGCCCATGGGGGTTTGAGTTCCGCAAAGACGACAATGCGTCCTTGAGAATTACTGGCAAATTAATTCAGCCGGCTTGACGTCTCCGCCGCATACGGGTAAGGGACAGAGTGCGTCCGGGGCCGACTTCACAGGAAAACATCTACGCATTCGCGTCCCCAAATACAGGGAGCCTGCGGAAAACCCTGGCAAAACCGCAAACTAGATGGCCGACAGGACTGGGATTTGAACACCCGTCAGAAACGTCCGCTTCCCACACAACGCATAACAACTTAGCCAACTGCGCAATTCGGGTGGTAAGTAAGGTATATGGAGAAAAAATTCATGAGAAAAATCGAAGTAAATAAGAAGATATTGAAATGTGAAAGAGAAATTTTTAATGAATGATGAAACCTTTTTGAATTGAAGCTAGTTTTACTATCTTTGTTGGCTTGATTCTCTTGAATCATCAAGTCATTTACTTCCCGGTAAAAAAAAGTTAGTAAAATAATGCAAAGCATTGATTATCATACGCTTTCCAACATACCGGAAATCATTACTCAAGTTATGAGGATAATAGCTGTGGAATAAATCTAGCTCCTGTTCCCTGACCTTTGACCCCATTTCGATTATATTAAACAGAATTGGTTCAGTATACCTCCGGAACAACATACTAAGGTTTTGTCGCAATAGAAGCATTTTTGGTCTGAGGATAGTGGTTGTGGAATAAATCTCGATCCTGTGCCCTGACCTTTGACCCCATTTCGATTATATTCAACAGAACCGGTTCAGTATACCTCCGGAATAACATGATAAAGTTTTGTCCCAATTGAAGCATTCTTACATAAGTTATGACGCATAAGGGCAATGGAATGGATCATGCTCCATGTCCGGACCTTTGACCCGATTTCGTCCATTTTCAATAGGGTTCGTCCCCATGTTGTAACTAAAATTTCATACTAAAATTACATCGAAATCGAACCATTTTTACGCGAGTTATCGTGCGGACAGACGGAAAAAGCTGGAACGTATACGTTTCTTCAACCTACGGTTGGAAAGCGTAAAAAAGGCTTTTTTTTTTTTTTTTTTTTGATTGGAGGATTAACGACCACCGTGAGCAACTCAATGGGCTATAAGCAGTCGCCCGTCCCTAATTTAGGGTCACTGGTTCCAGGGAAGGGAGAGAGCCAGTGCCGTAAGACAAACACAACATTAATGCCTGACCGGGATTCGAACCCGGACCCCTTTCGGACGAACGATCAGAGGCCATCGCTTAGACCACTGCGTCACCGGGGCGGTTAAAAAAAAAAGGCTTGCGGCGGTGGTAATATCAATGAGTGCACCTTCCAGAACGTATCAACAAGCCTTAATTAATTTGCCCTCTTTTTTTTTTTTTTAGAACAGTGAACCTGTTCACTTCAGAACACCGTAAAATGGGTTTTAAAAATTATGAAATGAAATAAACGAATTATGTAATTTTATTTTTCGGGAAAGGGGGGGGAAGCGCTTTTTAACGATCTCGGACAGCTGGTAGGGCTATAAGAAGTCTCGCTTCCCTAATTCAGGTCAACTTGTTTCCGGGAAGGGCAGCGTTATCGGAAAAGGGCACCAGGCGTGCCTCATCCTTTCTAACACGGACCTGTCTCAGACGAATGGTCAGAAGACAGCGTCTCAGACCACACAGCCAGCAGGGCGGAGACGTGATTTAAACAGAAGTAACAGATTCCAAACGCTTATAAAATCCGAGAAAATGTACTTCGTAGTATTGTATTTAAGTGCATTTTTTTCCTTTTGATGTTCTGCGACGCACTCGAGTTGCTAATTTTTCATCGAACTTTCCTTTCACGAATTTTAGACATTTTGGGGTGGTTTTTTTCAGGAGTATCTTATGGCAGGGTCTGACAATCTCCTTATCTAAATAAGCAGCACAGAGCATATGGAAAGGCTATCCATTACCTGCAGCTTTAACAAAACTAAGCTGTTTGTGACTAAGAAACTTCCTGTCAAATTCTTGCAGAAAGATCTTAGAATTACATTCGTTCGTGTAAGTTAAAAAAGTAGTGAGATAGTTGAACAACGCGCACTTGCAGCGTTGAGAATGTTACGCTAAGTACTTTGGATTAAGTAGACGAAGAGATGTGGGGGTGGAACATTAGCAGATTTAAAAAAACTGCTTATGCGATAGAAGATAGCAGGAAAACTGGAATGCGCTTCGCAACCGAAGTTCAATGTCAAGCGAAAAAACAAAATAAGAGAAACAGAATGAAAAGCCACTTTATCAAACATGAATCCGCCCCTGAAACAAACAACGCATATGTGTCAGACGGTGGGCAGATAAAACTTATTGACAAGAGGCCTGCCGGGCCTAGCCCTTATGTCAACAAAGCAATAACAAACCACGGGTAGAAAGGGGTACAGGTAAACAAGTGCGCTCTGGCAATCCCAGAATTCCGTGTCGCCCTTGAACATGGCGTTATCGTACACCACACCTACTCGCCGACATCGGATAGCAAGTAAACAACTCGGATTACGGTGGGTCCACTTGGTAACAAGTTTCTTTCTGCCTCTCCGCTCTTAGAAAGATGAAGGACAACATTCGTGCAATCCTTTTGTTGTCGCACGATTATTTATTCTCCAAATGCATTCATTTCCCTTCCATTGTGAAAGGAGATCCAAGAGTTTACCCTAAAACTAAAATGGTTGCGATCATTATCTGCCGTATTCCAACGTTGCATCAAAGTGTAACACGACAGCAACTTTTCCATATTTTCCTCGTTGTTACGTAAATCCGGCTATTAATAGGGGCACTCTGCAGCCTGCGTGCTGTTCTTCAGGAAGTTAAAAAACCATTACGACATTCTTGATAATAGCTTTTTTGTTCAGTTCTTTTTAAACACTTTTTTCCGAGCACGGTGTTTCAGTTTGTTTTGTTTATTCATTAATTTAAAACTAGGTAAATGCGTAGGGATTTATTATTTCCCCCTGTTCTTTCATCAGAACCTGTTCTTCTTTAGGAATACTTACAAAATGCATATGAAGTTTCGTTAATGTCTAATTAATGCAGCGTGACATTTCTATGTCTGAAACTTTAATCACAAATCCGCTAAGATTAATAAGACAGAACAGAACGCACGTTTCCGAAAAGGCTAAATCGTTCACCTCAAGACATTCTTTCCTGACTATTCGACACATTGCCCTCCCCCCTCCCTTTTCAGCACGTCTTTTGTAAAAAAGATCGTGTTATGTTATCGGTTTGTCCGTCTGTAGATACGATATCTCTGCAACGTTTAGTCCGATTTGAAAAATTCTTTTAGCATTGAGAAGCTTGAAATATGCGAATGACGATCCTTCATTTCGGTTTTTTTTTTTTTACGATGTACAATTTCGCCGCTAGAGGGCGTAAATGCTGATGATGTCGAATTCAGAAATACATTTTATTACACATAATTGCTTCTGAACATCCGATTGAAAAAAATATTTTATCTTTCCATTCCATTTATGTCGAAGAGTATTTTAGATATAGTTAATTCTTCAAATTACGCATAGATGTTACGCTAGGGCGCATAAAGGTAAATTACATTTTCCCCGATAACTCTTCTTCTAAAACTCCGATTCGAAAATTGTTTTCTTCAGCGGATACAGCTCCTGATGGAAAATCTTTTGCATACAATTTCTAATTTTGGTAAAGAATACTTTGGCCACCAGGAGGCGTAAGTGTTAATTTTTGCTTCTGATGTTTTTGCCCGAAAATCTGAGCTTCTAAAATCTCGATTGAAAAAATTTTTCGTGGACTGATGTCACTCACTTCGATAAAATTTTTTTGGAATATTTTCTTTTTAAAATATTCCATGGTTTCTCCGCCAGGGGGCGTACATGTATATCTTATTTTTGTCAATATCTCTACTTCTAGGAGTCCAATTTGAAAAATTCTTTCTTTGTTGAATAGTGTGTTCAGTGTGACATGTTTTTCATATAATTTCAAAATTTTCAAGTAATTCATAGACGTTCCGCTAGGGGTCGTAGAGGTAAATTGCTTTCCTCTCTATATCTCTGCTGCTAAATCTCCGATTTGAAAAATTGTTTCTGCACCGGATATAGCTACTGATGGGAAATCCTTTGCACATAATTTCTAATTTCTGTAAAAAAATGGTTTGGCCACCAGGTGGCGTAAACCTTAATTTCCGCTTCTGATGTATTTGCAGCAAAATATGAGTTTCTAAAATCTCGATTGAAAAAAAAGTCGTTTGTAGACCGATATTCCTCATGTCTACAAACCTTTCAGGAACATTTTCTTCTTGAAATAATGCATGGTTTCTACGACAGGGGACGTAGATGTATATCTTATTTTTGTCAATATCTCTACTTCTAGGACTCCGATTTGAAAAATTCCTTCTTTGTTGGATAATGTCTCCGATGCGAAATGTTTTTCCTATAAATTCAGATTCTTCAAGTAAATCGTAGACTTTCCGCTAGGTGGCACAAAGGTAAATTGCGTTTTCTGCGTTATTTCTACTTCTAAAACTCCGATGCGCAGTGGTCTAAGCGATGGCCTCTGATCATTCGTTCGAAAGGGGGCCGGGTTCGAATCCCGGTGAGGCATGGATGTTGTGATTGTCTTACGGCACTGGCTCTCTCCCTTCCCTGGAACCCTAAATTAGGGACGGGCGACTGCTTATAGCCCATTGAGTTGCTCACGGTGGTCGTTAAACCTCCAACCAAAAAAAAAAAAAAAAAAAGAAAACTCCGATTTGAAAAATTCCTCCTGTATCGCATACAACACCGGATGGAAAATATTTTTCATATAATTTCTAATGTTTCGTAAGGAATGGTTTGGCCACCAAAAATGTTAATTTCTGCTTCTGATGTAGCTGTAGCAAAACCTGGGCTACTGAAAACTCGAATAATTTTTGTTTTTTCTTCGACTGACACCGCTCAGATTGAAAAATCTTTTGAGAATACTTTCCTCCTAAAATAATGCATGGTTTTCCCACCAGGGTACGTAGAGTCAGATCTTATTTTTGTCGATATCTCTGTTTCTAAGAGAGCGATTTGAAAAATTATTTCTGTGTTGGAGATCGTTTCCTGTGCGAAATGTTTCTCATATAAATTCATGTTTTTCTTAACGCACAAGTCTGCAACCAGAGGGCGTAAGCTCATGATTCCGTTTACAGCAATATCTGAGGGATTAAAAACCCGATTGAAAAACTTCTTTCTTCCGTCAGATACTATTGCTTTGCATACCGGTTCCATTGACTTTGAATAACTTTAATACATTTAATTTGCGTCAGAACGGATTCAAAAGACGGGCTTATTACACCCGAAAATTCGGTGTCATCTTTCTTGTTTTCGTTTGATTGAGGTATGTACACTCAGCAGACAAAACATTAGAGACAGGGGGTGATGGGCAGTTGCCATATACATCCCCGCACAGAGTGGAACAGACTCAACCGGAACGCAGGTGATAAGTAGGTCAGAGCTTCGAAACAGTGCATCGCAATCGCTGAGAATGGGTAAATGTAGTGATCTGAGCGACTTTGGATGTGGACGCATCGCCGGCGCAAGGCAGATGGGTCATTCTGTCGCCCAAGTGGCAAGCTACCTAGGACTTCTGATGGCTACAGTTGTTGCCGCGGAACTACTTCGTAGTTCGTGTCACATTGTTTACGGCCTAATTAAAATTTAAAGACCAGGAGTAATTTACCTAAATTATTTTTTTTTACTTAATTTAAATTATTTTTCTTTTGCTCCCTTCCTGCCTCATAAACCCTCCTTTTCCCCACGGAAGCAGAAAACCCATTTGGTCAAATCGGTTTGCCGGACACCCGTGAAGAATGACCAAAGGAATTCACCTTCTTTTCACTCTTGTGAGGAAAAGCATGGCATTCGCAAAATTTAAGAAATGTCCCCAGTGCTAGCGTTGCTGGTGGGACAATACATCCCGGTATTTCAGAAGGCACAGGCAAGAATCCGGAACGCGGTCAGATGAATAGGCGAGTTGCGGTTTACGACCATCTCCTTGATGAGAGAGGCACCAGCGAAAGTCGTAAAGTACGTCGCGGTGTCACAGAAAAGTCGTAACTCTGGCAGCGGAAAGCCCCTTTAAATTCCTCGCCATTCATCTGAGCGTAAAATAGGCCTTATGGAATTCACAAAAAGTACCACCTGCACAACAGGCCAGCTGCAGCGAAAAGGTAGTTAACTGGACCAGAGGTCCAGCCAATAGCCACTAAGCCCGAGCACTGGTCAGATCAGCTGACCAATCCGGACCCCAGGCGAAGAGTACGTAGAAGGTTGTAGGCACGCCCCTATCACGTGGAAAATTAAAGGGACGGAAATATATACACAGACACGAGAGAAGATGGGGTGATCATATGGAAAAATTCGTATCGTTATCAGAGAGAGAAAAAGGTGTAGCAGATTCGTCGAAATTCGAGATGGTTATCTAGAGATGGTAGTCGAAGTACAATTTTCAGAGATAGTCGAGGATGAGACGGATGAGGCTTAGTTAGGAAACGGGCATAGTACGCGGTCCCAGTGAGGCAGACAAGATATACAGCGAACCAACCACGCAGTCAACATCCACGCAAGTTTTCATCTACCAGCGTGGGGCTTCAACGAGCGACCACACCAACGACAGGAAGGTAAGATGGCGTTATTTTCCCCAACTCCAGTTCCCATGTTAACTAGATATATACATATGCATGGTCGCTATGCCTCCTCGAAATAGATTGAGGGAGTTACTTTAAAGTTAAGCTCAAGGGTGTGACAGGCGTACGCAGCAGTTGACCAGTAAACATGGCTGATTCCAATATCTTTTAATTTAACGTAACTTTTATTTGGCCTCCACCTAAAGGATGTAATTGCTTATATATACTTTTTTTTATTAATAAACATTGTTAATTACTTAACCTGGTGTAGCTAACTTTATAGGCTGTGTATATTCCTCTAAATTCACAATTTGCGGCATATGGGTTTTTTACGAATACCTCGTAACGAGCCACTATGAAACACAACGCGACGTCCGTAAACTTTGAGATTGGGTTCTTTACATTCATGGGAACGCAACCTCACTGTTTATCCAATTAGACGAGTAATAAGTATTCCGCGACCACCGTACAACCGGGGTCATGGTAATACAGTATGAAAGGTGTATAGCGAGTATATCATCGACGGAAGTATCAGCGCCCAGAGAGCAAGCAGTGATCGACCACACACCATTGATGACCTGGGTGGACGTAGACTATTCAGGTTCTCGCAGACCAACCGCTTGACAACGGCAGTGCAAATGTGAATCCTGGTTAAATGTCGGGGACCCAAGCAGCGTCAACGAGCGAACGGTACGTCGCACGCTGTATACCATAGGCTACGGGAGCCGACGCCCTACTCCTGGGCCACTTTTGACTGCTCGTTATAGGACATTTCTCGTCTCCTAGTGTTGCGAACATCAAAACTGGACTTCTGCAGAGTGTCGCGGGGCCGTGTGGTCAGATGAATCCAGTTTTCAGCTGTTCCGAACTGAAGGGAGGGTGCTGGTCTGGAGTAGACAGCATGAGGCCATGGCCTCGTCGTGCCAGGTCAGCTTTGTTCAAGGAGGTGGTGACTCTGTGGTATTTTGGGAACCTTCTCACATCATGTTCCTTAGTATGTCTGGAGATTACACTGTAAAAAAAATTTCCGTGAATTAACGTAAAATCTTATGGCAGCACAGTTGCCAAAATAATTCCGTTCCGTTAATAAAAATTCTGTTTTTTTACAAAACTTCCGTTTTATAATATTATGTTTTTCCACAAAATATTTCCGTTTTCTGACAGAATTATTACGTTTATTTACAAAAACAGTTTTATAACATTCTGTCTTTTCACAAAGTATTTACGTTTTCTGACAGAATTATTACGTTTTTTTACAAAAACCGTTTTGTGCTATTCAGTATTTTCACAAAATATTTGTGTTTTCTTACAAAATAATTACGTTATTTTACAAAACCTGTTTATACCATTCCACATTTTCACAAAATATTTCTGTTTTCGGACAGAATTATTACGTTTTTTCACAAAATTTGTTTTGTAACATTCGGTGTTTTGATAGAATTATTATGTTTATTTACAAAATCTGTTTTATAACGTAATGTTTTTTCACAAAATATTTGTGTTTTCTGACAGTTACTATGTATATTTACAAATATTATGTTTTATATTTTATCCAATTATTTATTCCCTGGGCATAATTCTTTACATAGAAACGTTATGTTTAATAACGTTTTCCCACAAATTATTTCTTTCTGATAGAATTATACATTTAATTACGAAACTTTTATATTATTTCACTTTTCCGCAAAATAATGATGTTTTCTGACAGATTAGGTGTCTGGTCTTCAAATTTTTTTTAAATATTGTTTCCCAATAAAATATGTATTCAGACAATGTTTCTTTTCATAAATTTTAATTTCCAAATATCATTTTTGTGATATTTAAGTTTCCTTTTAATTACATTGTTTTTTACATAATTTCTTTGCACACATTATGGTCAAAACGAGTATCATATAATATTGTATGTAAGAAAACACCCAAAAACATTTCGCATGGAACATGTATTTACACAGAACCAGGCGAAATATAAGGTGTGAAAACTAAATAGGCAAAGTACCTCAATAATATTTTATTTCTATAAACTGTTTATGTAAGTAGTATTTGTTTTCAGCAGGCAAATTTTGTTTTGTACAATGTTTTGGTTTATACTTACCACACATATTTTTTTTTATACTCACCTCAAAATTTTTACTTTGTAATTAATATTTTAGTCAGTTCTGTTTATGTAAATAGTATTTACATTTCTGGCAACAAAACGTCCTACAGGAATTCTTATTTAAAAAGAACTGGCAGGTTTTTTCACACAATATTTTTTTTGTTAGATCCGTTTCATAAAACCGTTGTTTACAAATAGTTTTTGCAGGAATATTTCAGATTTTCATTTTTAGAAACCACCTTATACAAACAGTACAAATACCACATTGTTAATGGTCAATGTGTTCTGTTTACGAATGACGGTATGATCAATAGCAGATCTGTACTTTTTCTTGTTGCCGTCACTCATATGTTTAGTATCTTTTAGCACTAGCATATGTGTACAAAATTTTTTGTCATTGTTTCAGCAGAATTTTGGAAGAATATTGTAGAATTAAAAAAAACAAAAAAAACTGCCTGTTCTTAACACTTCAATGAATGGCTTTTTCTGAATCTATGTTGCAAGTTATAAACATGGCTGTTGTATAAATCAACTTGTAATTTTAATGGAATGAAAAGATTTCGTAGGAGTAGAAATCGGTCATGACAACTATGTAAGCATAAAAAAAAAAACAAAAAAACTTCAAGTGTTTTGGTAGGAATTTAATGTTCCAGAGTTTTATTTTCCTGCACAGTAAAATGCTAGGACACGACAATAATAAACAAATGAAACATTAATTACAAATTGTAATCACCCACAGCTCGCTGTTTTCAAAGATGTTGTTAGCCAGCTAACATTTCTTAGGTATATTTGAATTTCTCCAAAACCACCAGATTATTCAAAGCTAGCAGGTATGATTAACAGCTTGTATCAAGCTGAAAGCTCTGTAAATGCCTACATGTGTTTACACTGAGACTAGAAATTACTATTGCTTATAAACAGGAAAGATAAATGTAGATACATTTTGTAATTGTGATTTTCAACACTACATCTGTTAATGCTACTGTATCATATAGGAGTGCTAGCATTTTCCTTGCATTACTAGTAGTTAAAAAAAAAAAAAAAGATCAAAGCTAATTACTGCAGTTTTCATAGAATATTAATGAGATTTGACCTTTAACATAAAGATGGATGATTTTAGAGGAGCATTCGTGCTCTTTTAAAACCTTCAGTATTAACATTCATGGTCTGTCATGATATTTGTTTTATAATTATTCTTATACCAAAATGCAAATACGTATGTCAGATTTCAAAGATTCAGCAAACTACATTTAATGATATGTGCCCCACTTTATTTCCGATTATGTACAGAAAAAAATGCTTCAATTTCATTTCTAAAACTGGACCAAATTTGAAAAATTGTTTCAACAAGGTTTTTATCTTTTCTTCAAGTTGCAACACCCTAGGTGCTATTGTAGGCTGCTGCACCTTCTTTTTTGGAACTTTCGTTCCCCTCCGAGGGTTTATGTTTGCAAAGCACCCTGAAAAACAGAAAATGCAAAGAATTAGTATTAAACACATAGCATTAAATATTGTGCAAAGTAGGGTAATAATGATACGTATAACTGTTGTGTACATTTGGTTAAACATTAAAATCATTAATATTCTTGATGATTATGAAATTGCAATATCATATCTCAAAATATATGTATGCACCAAAGAAAACTTAGTAAGGCTCATGATGATAATGGATAAACAAATTTAAATAAATAAATTACGCTGCCGCAATATCCCCAAAACAAAAATAGACTAGTTTGTTTAAAAAAAAAAAATGACCTGCCAGGGGGATTGTATGAGATGTCACTAAACAAAACACAAAAATTGCACATATTATCCTAGAATCACTGAACACAAGAGCAAATGTGACTCAGAAATTGGGTGAGAAAGCTGACTTCAGCTGTATTTATTTATTTGCAGCTGAGACCTCTTGCCTGGCTGAAAAGAACTTTTTTTGTTTCACAGAATTTCTTTAACAGACAAATTTGAGCATTAATTTTAACACATCACACCCGAGAAGGCCAAAAGAGGTTAACGCCCAAGTGAACTTTGAAGGGACTCGTATTTCACAAGCTACACCATTGATTAGTTCCTTCACTTAATTTACATTCATTTTGGAAATATTTTTCACCGAAATAAATTATCACAAAAGCATAGGATAACTACTCTTTTCACAACTACCAAATCTCTTAACATAAGTACCTTCTCTTTCTCTATTTCAACATTTTGATTTAAAACTCCAATTTAAAAATTTAGCATACCCTTTTGGGCAGCAGCATCTGATGGATCAAACAGAAAAGAACATTCTTAGCAATTCCCCTTCATTCTTCCTTCACAAAGACATACAAAAAAATAGAAAAAAAAAATGTATTCAACACTTGCTCAACATCAGAAACTCATTGACTTGAATTTTTTTTCTTCTATCAGGCAAAATCTATCATGTTTCATATCTGAAACAATCATTTGATGTTTCTGAATATTTCTGTTTCACACGTTATGTTCTGTGTAAATTCAACTGGCTGATACGTAGCGTCCGAAGGTGAAAATTATTTGTGTCAATTGATCATTATAGTTAAAAAATACATATTAATGCTTACCACTTGAGAATTACCCCGCTTTCCTTCATTGTCAGAGAAGGAAAGCGGGGTAGTTCGCAAGTGGTAAGCATTAATACGCTTAATATGTATTTTTTAATTATAATGGTCAATTGACACACAAATAATTTTCACAGTCAGACATTACGTATCAGCCAGTCAAACTTTGATAGGACATAACGCGTGAAACAGAAATATTCAGAAACATCAAATGATTGTTTCAGATACTATATATGTTCCACGTATAATGGCATGATTTGGTTAATACCATAATGTGCAACTAGAAAGTATCATGTTTCATCAGAATTATAAAATAGCAATCAAACACTTTCTATCTGGAATTTCTGCTTCCTGCTCTTTTCTTTTTCTGCATATGGAGATGGGCCTTCAGCATTTGTTTATGAAGAATTTTGATGGCCAAAGGAAAAAAAAGAAATATTTAAGGTTTTACCTTTCTGGTGCACTCAACTCATCGGTGAGGGTGAAGTCATGTTGAAAACCGTCCAAGAAGACGTCAAGGAAAATGGGATGTCATTAGACCTCAGAACAATGATGCACAACCTATGTCTCAGGACGGGTGTCGCGTTGGCTCGCCATCACGACACTACCAAAACTAAATTTTTCGTAATCGTACGCCAAATTATTTTCTTCCATGCTGAACGCTGAAGTACAAACCTGCACATGTGCGGCGTAATGGTTCGGAGAATGGCCAGTCCAGCGCTGATGCTCCTTTTGTTTACTTTGTTCCCATTGGCTGTTGGTCTTCTAGCAGTGCTTGTTTGTTCTCGGTCGACACTAAAGTGGATGGCGTCCAGGTATTTTGACGTAACATCATTCGTTCCGCTGATTCCACATTAACTGGTACTTCGTGTTATGGTGACTTGCACTTTTGAGCGAGGCCTTTCCCTCTGCTTTTCCAGTTAGTATGGATAAATGCTGACGGTTTTCTTTACTGGAATACCTTTTCTGACGATTGATTTCTTGCAACAACCACCTTAACCTCCACCCCCACCCCACCCCACCCCGCAGTCTATTTTGAATTTAAACCACTTTTTTAGCTTCCCACGTCACTCGAACGCATGTGGTTTCTACTTTATTTTGTGCGCCGTTTGGACTTTTTTTTCTCTTTAGAGAAAAATGCATGCTTCTCTTATAATCTAATTTTATTTCTATCAGAACCAAATTTGTCTCCTTGTTCTGGATTTTTCCAGAGGGGCGGAGCACACTTCCTCCAGTTCTTGCTGTTTCATGCATTTACAGCTTTTCGCTTACTATCTTTATTTTTAAGGCTATTTTGCTTTGGGTGTTGGAGGTTTTTATTTTTGTAGCCTTTTATATCTGAGAAAAGTCCCTCAATTCACTGTTTAATTTACTTCTGGAGCACATAGATTTTTATTTAGTGCATCTGCATCATTTTGCATAGAAATGCAGAATTTATCGAAAATAATTACTAACATGAAAATCTTTTTGGTGCTTGTGTATGTTTAAAGACCAGGAATATGCTGTCCAATTTAATGAATTCTAAATAAATTAGTGCGCAATTCCTAGCAAAAATAGTTTTTTCAGCACGAGTTTGTGCGAAAAATCCAGATTTTGCTCAGTTTTCCTAAGCTTTGAAAAGAGCTAAGAAAAACACTTTTTATTGGGGAGTTTAAACTCCTCTAAAGGCGGAGAAGCCTACTTATTAAGGCAGCATACCTATTTTATAAATTTATCCTTCCGTAGTGCAATGGAGGAAAGACTTCTTGAGAACCTAGCACTTTTTATAGCAAAGCTTACCCACTGTATTTAGGCAACAGTTGACCTTTTAACTAGTCTCTTCAATTAATATTCAAAGAGAACAATCTTTATTATTCTAAGTGCAATGATAGAAAGGGCAGAGGACCCACTTTTTGCCGTAGCAGGATGGGCGACCTTCCTTTTTAATCTAAAAGCCTGCTGAAATATTATAATTACTGAACATCCACGAAGATTCCAAGTTCTGATGTCTCCTGACTTCAAGTGCTTCGCGAGCGGCGAACTGAACGAATAGCAGTTCCGAATGATGTGATGCCATGCTGTCTGGACCGGAGGAAGTCGTACTTGATAGAGCATTAATGTGCGGCGCTGCTGTCGCGCGTGATGTCATAGCAGGGTTCTTAAGATTTCAAACAAAACAGTATTGCTCGTATGTGTGAACCTTGTTTTTGACGAAGTTTACACATTTGTTCGTTTATCATCTAGGATTATTAAAAAGCAAGTTCACAAACAGTTTATGTTATCTTCACAGATTATTAATCAAAAGTTCATAAAAGGAAAGTTTTTTTTGTTTCAATTCATAGGCTTCCAACATAATTCATGCATTCGTTTCTTAACAGGTTTATATATCAACTACATTTTAAACTAGGAGTTGTAAATAATGAGTTAGGTTTTTGCATCTAAACATAGTTATTTCATTTTTAATATCCACAGGCCAAGCTCGCAAGTCTGGGTGGGCTTTTATTAGAGCACCGAGAGATTTGTTACCAAGTGTTCGTGCAAGTTTGCTTTAAACCTTTGTTTCATTTGATACGTATTTAAGGTTAAGCAGCTATAACTTTTGGAAAAGTGTTTAATATTCCACACCTATCCCCAACCGACCGACAAATTCATGCCATTGGGTTATTTGTATTTGGTAGTTTGTTTTTGGGAAGTGTTTCACGTGGCTTTACTGTTTTTGTATCAGTTTATATTTTAGCGTTGGAGGTTTTTTTTGCGTCGTCTCCACGGTAAGCAGAGTGATCAGGAACAATGCTCGCTGAAAGGATTATGACTTATGACGGCATTCCCTCTTGGCTTGCTGTATGGGCCGGAATTCAGGGAAACATTTACTATTAGGGAGACAGTACTGAATTCATGGGGGAGAGGGTGGAACTTAAAGCAACTTTTTCTTGTGCTATTTTACTTAATTTCTTTTCCATTAATGCTTAAAAAAAATAAAAAAATTGACCTATGAATTTCCCCTTCCAACACATTTTTATTTGCACACCTGGCAGACAACTGGATTTCTTATTTGCAAGCCCAGACCAATAACTTTGATAACCATTTTATCTTGTCAATGACATTTTGCAAGTACTAATAATGATAAAATTAAAGTAACATTGAAATTTTATTTTTTAATGGAGTCTGTGGTACTGGAAAAGCTGTAAAAAAATTCAAGTGGGTTTATTTACCTTTATTAATGCAATGTAAAATAAATAACTGTTGTGAAGGGAAGTGGACATTTTTAACTTCTACTTAATTTGCTTTTTGGTTAGGAATTCTTGCCCTGTGGCTACAAGAATACAAACCGGAGATTTTCCTTACAAGTGCTGCCATTTCTGAGGCACATTTATAGCTGAGAACACAAAGTGGAAATATGTTTTGCATGACTAACACTAAAAATTTTCAAAACCAATGTCTCCTCCACAACAATTTTAAAATTTATGTTTTATCAATTATTAGTGGAGGTACCCAGCATTGTCCAGGATAAACAAAGTTTGTTTTTGAGCACTTCAAAATTACTCACCATACTGAATCACAAAGCAGTACTTTATTTGCACCTGCCATTCAGACAACACCTTATCACGATTTATAATGGCCGTTCTGAGCCCTAAAAACTCAAAATAGCAAACATGTACAATACACTTCCTGCACATTGCATTCAGCTTTCTAGTGTAGATAAGGCACTATCTAGCAAATCGCTTAGAAAACCATCAAGAATGATGCATAACCATTTGGACTCTTTCCCGTATGCCTGTACCACAGACACTTGCGAGCAGTGAGGCGTCACCTGAAGACTGTTGCTCTGACATGGAGCAATACTTCAGCAGCCGACTTTCACCCAGTCTATAGAGGGCCTCATAAAAACACATTTGACCCCCTTAGGGATGGAATTTCTAAAAATCGTCCCACCTGTTTTTTAATCTGGGTGATGAAGAGTTTGTATGCCAATTTTGGTGTAAATCGATCAAACCGCTTACGAACATATGCAGAACAAACATATTGTTTATCTACATTTTATCGTTGATGTCTTTCGGAAGCAAGTAGCCCAATGCCCCAATGGCGGACTTAAAACTTTGGAAAAGAAGAACTATTGCATGCATGAACAAACTTACCTTGAATAATGGTTTCATTAGATGAACAAAACTATTATTTAATAAAATAACGTAATAGGAGCACTATACACATAACATATTGAGGGTTCATTTCTTTTAAAAGCTTGCATTATTGCAGCTGCTGATGAACAACTTACGTTCGGTTGCCACTTAACGTATAGAGTTTTTTTTTTTTTTGGTTTGAGGTTTAACGACCACTCCATTTTCTAGTTTCTTCAGGTCATTAATAAGGGGATCAAATTAAATGTTTACCAAATTAAACTCTGAACCCCTAGCACTGTACTCCAAAAAATAAAAAAAATAATGAATATCAAAAGTACTTTTGAGATACTAAATGACGATAGATTAAAAAACTAAATTTAAGTCGCTAAAATAATAATGGTATCTACTGTTTTAGTAATGCCTGCATTTTAAATACTATTGCTATACCGAATTTAGTAAATGTTTACCAAATGTGTAACACTAAATTTACCCGACAATGCTGAAAAAAGAAAGTTTTTGTTGTTGCAATAAACACTTTGTCAAAATAAAAAAAAATAAAACTGTTACATCAAATTATTATTTAGCTAGCATACACTGAAGAGCAATTGAATTAGAGATACCTGTCTAGTAACGTGTAGCACCACCTTTCGACCTGATGACGACGTCGATTCGTCTCGGCATGGACTCGACAAGACACCTGAAGCTTTGGGAAGCCATACGGATCCACGACCCGTGAACAAGCTCCCACAGTTCACGAAGATTTCATGAGGGGGGGGGGGTCAGAGCCTCGAACATCTCTCTCGATGGTATCCCAGATGTGCTCGATGGGATTTATGTCAGGTGACCTAGCTGGCCAAGGAAGCAAGGTCACGTCGGTGGAGTGCTCATCCAACCATTCGGATACAATTTGGGACCGATAGCATGGTGAATTGTCTTGTTGCAGGATGAGGTCCCCAGTGGGATGTTGAAGACTCACAAATGGGAGCAAATGGTCATCCAGGATATCCCAGTAACGTTGACCTGTGAGGGACGATGTCACACGTACCAGGGGTTCCATTTCAGTCCACGTAAACAGTGCCCAGACGAGAATGCCACCCCACATAGCTTGAAGAGTACCCTGCTGGCAAGAAGGATCCATTGCTTCATGTGATTTGCGCCGTACTCGTATTCTACCATTAACATGTACCAACGTGAATCTCGACTCATCAGTCCAGGCAACATTTTCCCACATGTCTAGGGTCCAGTGGCGATGTTCCCGTGCCCACGCTAATGTTTGCACCCTGTGATGTGCGGTCAGCAGCGGTACCCTCGTTGGTCGATGGCTTCTGTACCCTATAGCAAGGAGATCGTTCTGGATGGTGTGGCTGCTTACATGTTTTTGTGCACCAGCGTTAAATTGCCGAGTGATTTCTTGCACTGTGGCCTGTCTATCCGCTGTTACAATGCGAGCTAGCTGACGATGACCCCGCTCATTTACACGCTGTTGTCCATGGCAGTTGGCCCTTGCAGGGATGGTTTTACAGGATTCAACGTACTCACAGTGCACCCGTGACACAGTGGCTGCACGACTTCCGAGATGGAGTGACCCATTCGTCGGGCCCTGACAACTTGTCCATGATGAAATGCGCTTTGATCCTTCGTCTTACCCATACTGCGTCCGACTCTTACTGATTTCCGTCGCATCATTCCTTATATTGTTGGATCATTGTATAAGTCATGTCGTTTCCGTTTATAAGGCCACCCACAGCACCACATTTGCATAATGCCAGCTGTCTCTAATTCAATTGCTCTTCGGTGTAATTATAAGCCCCGCCCCCAAACGAATTTCAGGTGGTGACGCATTGGAATGTGAAACTTCGGGCAATCACTGGGAAACGTTCGATGAGTACAAGGAACAACATTTTAGCGAGTGGGAAGTAGAATTACCACGGGACAAGACTGATTGGCTGAATGGCACATGCAATAATTGCCCAAAGTATATAAGTGATTACGTTTGTAAACATTTAGTTGGGTTAGCAATTCGCCTGAAATATGTTGAACAACCTGCTGAAACAAAGAGTGTACCAATCAGGGAAAAACATAAAAGAAAACTGACAGTAAAATAAAAAAAAAAACCTTACTAATTCAATAATTTCTTATTTCACGTTTATTATGTGACTTTATTTTTAATAATTAGTGAGACTAATTTCTATATCATGATTATTATAATAAAACTTTAGCACATTAAAAGTTTAGTTTTCATTGTATTAGCTTAACACCTATAACTACAAGGATTTACAGGTAACTGCAGGCAGGTATATGGGTATTACTACTCAGGGTTAGAATAAGATCTACTGGCCCAGTGGACCACTAGAATTGGCAAACCACTGGTCCACCAAAATGCCTACTGGTCTGTAAAAAAAATAATAAAAAAAAATTTAACGACATTTACAATATATGTAGAAAATAATGTATCATTTCAATGGAATTATATCCAATATTTGTTTTTAAACCTGTCATTAGTTTGCAGCCTAAAAAGAAAACCATACAGCAAGGTAAAAAGAAAACAGAAATTCATTTTTTAACTTGTGACAAATTTGAAAAAAAAAATAAAAAAACTTCCTGGCCACCTGGGCCAGTAAAATCAATAGCTCAATGGTCCGATGGAAGTTTTACTGGCCAATGACGACCACTGGGTAATTCGAACGCTGCTACTGTTATTTTTTGCTCAGAAAAATAACTTTAGATTTAGTCATGAATTATTAATTTTAATTTCAGTTCCAATATCATAACAACAACATAATTATGATTACATTTTCCCCGTTTTAAAAGTATGTAGTCTTACGTTTGGTAAATATTATTTTGCTTACAAATGATAAGAGACTAACAAGTCAATATCAGGTTATTGATCTTAAATTAGATATCATCTAAAATTTGGTGAACATTTAGTATTTTTGGGAGACACAGTTTTTTACTGTCCAATAATTAAGAAAATGATGAGAAGTTAATATCTGGTTATCACTTTATCATTATTACGTGGTCTAAAATTTGGTGAACATTTACTATTTTTGGGAAACAAAAGTATCTTTAGTGGCGAATAATATACGGTAACAAATAAATATCTAGTGAACACTTTAAAGATCAAATATGGTCTAAAATTTGATGAACATTTATACTATTTTGGGGAAACGAAAGATTTTTTTGTTGCATATGTGGCATGAATATTGCTTCATGCCCATAAAAATCAAAATCCACCTGTCTGCGTAACAGAACTAATTTCATTGGTTCCATTTTGATCTGAACCAAGGATACATATATTTCATGTGTAATACACTCCCATAATTTTATGCTTTTTTTTCCAAACCCAAGGGGGTTTACTGTTTCGAAACTGTTCTGATGCAGCAGAATTTTCAAATTTTCTGATTCATGAAAAAACCTAGCACCTTTGAAAATGGTCCCATCTGTGAAGTTTGATAAAACTCCTTCAGAACACAGAAGTGGAGATTTGATTTGCTTTTCTACAGAAGCATTTTGTATTAAAACTGCCAGACTTTTTAAGATTGGCAAGCAGTAGAAAGTAGATGTTTTATTAACACCATTTCTGCCTAAATTCATGGCAACAGGATGAACACAACTGAAATTTTGCTCGAAATATTTTTTCGTCAAATAGTCACAACAAGCAAACCTCTATTTGAGCATGCTTGATTCAGAAAATCGTGCTTTTGTTCTTTTTGGAGAACTTCAGTAATCTGAAATTCATTAACTTGATTACTTTTTTGCAACTGACTGCTTATGAACTGCATAATATTCTCCTGATTTATTTCATGAATATTCAGCATTTCAGTAATTATCACATCGACAACAAAAGAAGGTAAATAAAATTTGGCCAGTAGCCTTAAACAAAACAAAGCAACTGATGTGTTCATGTCTAAGGCTGAAATTTTACTGTTTGTACTGCTACTCAGTTCATTTACATTCTCCTTATTTAGGTTACTCTCACTGTCAACATCTTCACAAGGTTGTAACGGTTCGTTGTTCTTGAATTTATCGGCTGTCAGAAACCTTGTTGTATGCTTTCGAGACAAGTGCGATTAAAATGTCGACTTGTTACTAAATTTACCAATGTGGTAAATGTGTAATTTAACGTCCTAAATTATTTAGTCAGGAAAAGTTTACTGTGTGGGGAGAGTGCGACAAAATTTTTTAAGCATGCGAAATAATGGAGCAAGCTGCAAAAATACAGTAATTTAAAAGAATGTGAAAGAATTTCACCGAAGTATTTACCTGGAGTACGATGGTGTGTAGCAGTTGGTGAGAGAGGAGGCTTAAGCGATGTTAACGGTAACGACGTGAAGCTTCCATGTTTTGATAGGGAGCAGAAGTTCGTAGTGAATGCCCAGAAGAATACAATAAAAGTGGAGTGTATTCTTCGGAAGAGTGTGATGCGTGCTGTAATCCGGCGCAAGTGGAAATAGTTCAAAAACTGTTTTTTTTTTTTTATTTTTGAGAAAGAAATGTGCGGAATGTCATTATTAGTTTCACAATGTATCCGAATGGAAACAAATGAAGGAATGTAAATGTTTTCATGTACGACAGAAGTGTTGAGTAAGAACTTTTGGTTCCGGTTGAATTTCAAGTTTTAGTTATGGTTTCAAAGATGTACAGGGGTAGTTGATTTCTTCGAGTACTTCATTTGTAGTTGTGCTCTTATTCCGTATAGTGTAGCTAATATTTTTGCGCCCAGAAACTGATATTTTTGAAAATAAAGGAGTTTCTTCAATTTAGATATCATAGTATGGCAGGGAGGTCAAGAGCTTATGTATTGTACCGGATAATGAAATTTTAAGCCCTGACGAAATCTGAAATGAAGTATGGAGACTTTGGAAAGAGCCACTCACACCGTTGAAAAAGCTACCAATACCACAGTTTACAATGCTGTGTAAAGCCGACCTGTTTCCTTCAGCGTATTCCTACAAGATGCTTCTATGACTGCGTACTGCGGAACCACTTTCTTCTGTAATCTTCCGCACATTACTTGCCCTTCTAAACGAAGCTTCCATTCACCGGACTCCACCTTCACCCCATCGTCCTAGGCCTACTGCACGTACTCTTCCAAACCATCGTAGTCCCATGTAAATATATTATTTTGCATGCATTAAAAATTGTACAAGATTGTAACAGTTCGTTGTTCCTGAATTTATTGGCCGTCAGAAAATTTGTTGTATGCTTTTGAGACAAGTGCGATGAAAATGTCGACCTGTTACTAAATTTACCAATGTTTTACTACACTTCTCATAAGGACGTGGAACTTCATCTTGTCTTTTTATGTGTAGTTGAACATGTGAAATTAAGGAAGCTCAGTCTGCATTCTGTTACTGACATGTTTGAATGGGGCAGGCTATTTTTAATAGTCTGAGTAGTACACAATGGTGTAAGTTTCAGATGGTCACGTGAAGTATGTGCCTTCAAAGATGAAAATTTAGCAAATGTTCTAGAGCATGTTATGAACAAAAAAAAGGAAACTGCACCCTAGTAATGTTTTTGTGTATTTTTATATGAGTTGCATAGGACTTAAGTCTCGAAAAAAAGGATTTGCACATTTTACACTGGAAATTTGAAGATCCACTTGAATTCATGGTATGATACTTCCAGTGAAATAAAGTCAGTTCTGCCAAAAAAGAAAGTGGGAGTTTTAGCATTTTTTACACATATGTAGAGAAACAAAAAATACAAATTTTAGTTTCATAATATTCTAGACAGGTCGGTACCTTTAATTCACTTTTTAGCGATTCTTTTTAACTCTGACTGGTCATACTCTGAGTTACGCATCTCTTTGTTTAATGGGTGCAGTGCCATACTCCGAGTTACGCATCTCTTCATTTTATTGAACCGCAGTACCATCGAATTGGTTTCTAATTTGGAAAGTTTGTGATAGCAATACTTAAGACTTGGCCTTTAAATCAATAGATAAGTTGTTTCACCGTTAAATATCGAACCTAAATCAGATTTCTAATATAGCTGATGCAGAACTTCGAGGGAAATCATTGTTTTGGAAAATATCGCTTACGGTCCGATAAGTTAGAATATCGGTAAAAAAATTGTCAGATATTTCACAAATGTGCTGGATTTGTTTCACATTACAAATGCTTTCTTTCATGTGAAATGTCCTGAAAACAAATCTTCAAATTCTCAGTCTTCGTCATTCCAAAGTCTCTTCCAATCCTAATAGGAACAGAACGAATTTTGCAGGGATTTAGATTTTCAGTAAAAATTACCCAAGGGGCTCCTACCACTGCAAATCGATACAAAAAAAAAAAATAGCTAGAAAATATAGGCTAAAAACTTTTTACAAAAATAAAGTTAAATTGGATGGGGGGGGGGGACAAAAACAGTATGCCTTTGAGCCTTTGGAAACTTGTATCTGCTAGATAGTTAAATTTTCAGGGTTGTGTAACTAAAAAATTTCTGACAATTTGCCGATTCTAATTACTTCTCACCACGTTTCTGATTGGCAATTCTTTACATTACCAATGCGATAAAAAAAAGTGCGAAGGATTGCTTGCGATATTTCGCTATATGTATCTGTACTACACAAAACCTTAGAGCCAGAGGGTTTCTGATTTGAAAATTTGGTATTGGGAGTTGCCTGTTGGCGTTTCAATTAGGCGGATCGGTTTGGTCAGGCAACGTTCCCTATTGAAATTTCGTCTTGTTCATGAAATTTTAAGTTATTTTTCTAATGTAACTTACAATTTGGAAGGTTTACCAAAATACCTTATATATGTGAATTAAAATATCGTAACAAAACAGTTAGTTTGGTAAACAGCCCCGTACTGTGTAAATGATGGATTTTGAAGATGTTAGTATAACACACACAATTTCAAATATACTACAGAGCAGCGCACATATCTGAAATCAATTAACTGCAGTTGATTTAAATCATAATGAAACAGAAAAATGTACTTACGAGAAAAGTTTCGTGATACACATGGGCAAAGAATATAAACGCTTCGCGTTTGCACGTTGATCGTTGTTTTCGTAGGTAGAGTTGAACTGCGCATGCGCGTTACGCTATAAAGCATTGCCAGATCTTTCTGACTAAGTTTTTCTGTGAATTTACAAACATTTTAACACAATGTTCGAAAGTTTTACTGAAATTCCAGGAAAAACACAGATCAGCTGAAAAAACAGATTTTTTATGTAAAATCACAGAAAAAAAAGTAATGTGAATTTCAGGTTTTTTTTTACAGTGTAACTTGAACCTGAACTTTGATCAAAGTTCAGGCCTGTGTTGCAGCGGAACTACTTCGTATTTCGGGCCACATTATTTTGGCGGTTTAATTTATTACAAAGATTTATTTTTTTATTTAATCTAAATTGTTTATTTCTTTGCTCCCTTTTCTGCCACATACCTCCTTTCGTCCATTTGAGCATAAAGCCCAGGTGGTCAAGGCAGTTCATGGCGTTTCCCTCGGACACCCGTGGGATGACCAAGGAATTTCTCTTCTTTTCACTCTCGTGAGAAGAAGCACGGCATTCACGAAATTTATGAAATGTCCGTCCCTAGTGCTAGCGTTGTTGGTCAACAAATCTCCCGGTATCTCAGAAATGCACATTGCAGAGTCCGAACCCTGGTCAGATGAATAGGCAAGTTTACGTTTTACGATCATCTCCTCTAGAAGTAGGCATCAGCAATAGTCGTAAAATGCACTGCCGTGTCACAAGAGAGTCATAACTCTATCATTGGTAAGCCACTGTAATCTGTCGCAATTCACCAGGCCCAAGAAAATATGTCCCATTAAAAGTGCGAAAACATCACCTGCCCAAAACGGCAGATTTTGCTCAAGGGTAGCTGAGTGGATCAGGGGCCAACCAATAGTCACTAAGGTCAAGCACGGGTCAACTCAGCTGGCCAATCCAGGCTCCAGGCGGAAAACTCCTAGAGGTCTAAAGACACGCCCCTACCACGTGGGAAATTAAAGAGACTGGGATATATACACAGAAATAGCGTAAGCAGGGGGATACATATAGAGAAGTATAATGTAATTTTAAAAGGTAGTCAGGAGGGGGCATAGATATATCCAGATTCAAGATAGGGAAATGAAAGACCAGAGTAGTTGGTATGCAATTCAAGCCATGACAGCAAAGTTTTGGATAGTTAGCAACACCAGAAGAAACCTACACTGCAGCGGGAGGGATCCCAACGAGCACAAGCCCAACAAACGTAAGGTAAGATGATGTTTTTCTCCCCAACTCCAGTTCCAATGTTATATGAATACAGGGTTACAAGGAAAGTCCTTGATCAGGCCAATGTCTCACGAACTATGGAAATTAGCGATTTACTTCTTGTGCAGTTGTATAGGAAACCCACTATGGCGCACACAATAACACCACGATGGATCCCCTCGCCCCCTTTTGGGAGGGGGTTGAGGGGGCTATCGCGACCTCTTTTGCAGATAGGGTAAAAAAGTCAATTACAAACTTGTTCAACGAGGCAAAAGTAGTATAAAAATGTTTTTGTCCCATAAGAAAAGATGGAAGGGGACCGGGAATGTGGCCCCTAGAAAATCAGAACGTCAGGAAACAACGACAGAGTATTTAGATAAGAATTTATTACTTAGAACTTATCTAAACTGGTAAGTTCTAAGTAAATAAAAGCACATAGGAAAAGTTTTCCTACAAACCTTATGAACAGTTCTTCTACTGAAATAAAACGCAGTTCCTTGACTTGATCAATATCAGATTTTGATGTCCAATACAGTAAAACATACACTGAAACAAGGAGAAATAGCATAAAGTGGCGAAACACTCGTCCAATAGGAAAATTGTATGCACATCGAATTTTCTTGCGTACGTGGCAAAGCTTTTGACTTCCCGTCACTGGTTCACAAAGTTTTGGCACACCGACTACGCATATCATTTTTGTATTCTGACTACGGAGCAGAAAGCACATTTGAAATTCATGCAAATATGCTTCGAACACAGCGACTCAGGTAGCTTTCCGCTTTTTTCGCATTTGGAGAGTCCCCTTCAAATCTTTTGTTATGGGACAAAGAAATTTATGTACTATTTTTGCCTCGCTGAATAAGTTTGTAATTGACTTTTTTGCCCTATCTGCATATCAAACCCCTCAACATCCCAAAAAGGGGGCGAGGGGATCCTTCGTGGTGTTATTGTGTGCGCCATAGGGGATTTCCTATACAACTGCACAAAAAGTAAATCGTTAACTTCCATAGTTCGTGAGATATTGGCCTGATCACGGACTTTCCTTGTAACCCTGTATATACATATGCATGGTCGCTATGCCTCCTCTTAAATAGATTGAGGGATTTGTTTGAAATTTAAGCTCAGGGATGTACAGACTTACGCAGAAACGAACCAGTCAGCATGGCTAATTTTATTCTTTTAATTGAATGTAACTTTTATTTGGTTTCCACCTAAAGGTTGTAATTGTTTAATTCAACATACTCTTTTATTATAATAAACATGTTAATTACTTAATCTGATGTAACAAACATTTCTAGGCTGTGTATATTTTTCTAATTCATAATTTGCGGCATATGGGGTTTTTACGAATACCTCGTAACGAACCTAAATGATACACAACACAATGTCCGTAAACTTTGAGATTGGTTTCTTAAATTTAGGGGGATCGCAACTCCACTGTTTATCCATTTAGACGATGAAACAAATATCCCGCGACTACCGCAGTACTGGGGGACCCCTCAACCTCCCAAAAAGGGGGCGAGGGGATCCTGTCTACCTTGCTGAATACCGAAAAATCCTGGGTGTATCCTTTTTTTTAAAAAAAAAACTATAATATCCATGAAAAAGTGGCTCTTTTCTTTCTTCAAATATTAGTTATGTAACTATTTTGTTCTTCAACTATTTTTACCATTCTAGGCTATCCACCGAGTCTCCAATACTTTCGTTAAAGCAGCAGTTCAATTCTCACAAAACCCTTTCTTACTCTTCTCTGAACCTGCTGCCTGACACCAAGATCACAATTAAATTTACCTTAGAATTAATTACAGAAAGTAAGATTAGTAAAATTACTGCTATAAATTTGTAGATTATCAAATTGTATAACTTTTCAACTATGATACAATCACGTTTACTGTGCAGGATGAAATATATACAGTCGTATCAGAATAATATGACCACCCCCAGAATCACAGTGTACCCGCCTAGGCGTCTCACAGACTGCACGTGACAAGGTTGACCACACGGAGAAATAAGAGGCCGGCCAGCGTAGATTAGCCCAAGTGCGTTACGTGAGCACAATGGCAAGAGGAAGTAATCTGACGGACGTTCAAAAAGGAATGAACAACGGCTACCGCGCCAAGGGTGGAAGCATCTCAGAAACAGCAGACTTCG
Organism: Macrothele yani; assembly: GCA_039090855.1. Lineage (NCBI taxonomy): Eukaryota > Metazoa > Arthropoda > Arachnida > Araneae > Macrothelidae > Macrothele > Macrothele yani. Next base: position 84,185,464 of record CM077003.1, on the reverse strand, counting down.
TGAGCTGTTCGCGAGCTGCTGTAGTAAGGGCGTACCAAGAATGGGCCGCTGGCACACCGAGTACCTCGTGACGTCATAAATGGTGAACCCCAAAGGCCATCAACCCCAGAGGAGAACGTCGCAACCGTCGACTGGTAAAGGGCAATCAACGCGATACAATGCAGCAATTGACCACGTAAATGAAGGTTGAGGAAGCCTGGTACGTGTTCCCGACACCAGTAGAGCGAACTCTGTTACGCATGCGATTCCGGTGTCGACGCTGCGTCAAGGAGCACGTGTTAACCCAGGTTCATCGGCAATGAAGCCTGCAGTTCGTATGGGATTACCGTATTTGGACTGTGGAAAAGTGGAGAGAGGTTGCCTTCTCCGACGAATCGAGGTTTCTACTCCGCAGAAGTGACAGGCGGTGGCGGATACGGCGTCAGACTGAGGAGAACCAACACTCGTACACGTTTGTTGGTCAAGTACAGGCCGGCAGTGGCAGTGTGATTGTCTGGAGGATGTTTTCCTGGTATGGGTATGACCTACGACCGCTGGTACCATTGCATGGGTTCCTAAACGCCAGTGGCTACCTGTCCATCCTCGCTGACCACATGCATCCCTTCATGTTGGACCTTCACCCTGGTGGTGATGGTGTCTACCAACAGGACAATGCGTCCTGCCATATTGCTAAATGGGCGCGAGACTGGTTCCAAGAACACGACAGCGATGTCTCCGTTCTCCCTTGGCCGGCGAAATCACCCGACCTTAATACCATAGAGCACTTGTGGGACTATTTGGATCGACAGGTTCGACGTGCCGACCCACAACTACGTTATCTCCGATATCTCTATGCTCTGCTGTAGTTCGAATGGGAACGTGTGCCTCGTGCAACCTACCATAGCCTCAATGCGTCCATGCCACGCCATCTCGCCGCTGTCATCCGGGGTCAAGGGTGGTTTTTCCTATTATTAGGTAGGTGGTCAAATTATTCTGATACAACCTTGAATATATACGCCGAAGAGCTAAAACAAAATGGCCAGTATGTCATTATTCAAATCGAAGCAACTGTATGTAAACGATAGCGCGTGTGAAGGTCATAAAGGTAATAAAAATAATACCAGATACTGAGTTCTATTAATCATCCCTCACGGTGGGGTCTGGTACCTTGACGTGGGGTGGGGCTCAGCTGCGTTACAGCTGCAAAATCCAGATCTAATGTGTACAGGTGAGTAGTAATTTGTTTTGCATGTTGCAGGTATTCTGCATTACCCCGTGTGATGTCATCGTTGCTGGTGGAATTACTTTTCGCCAACCTTGGTCATCGAGGCAATGCCGTAGGTTTTTGTGTTCCAGTGTTTCCGACACCCGTTGGTTAGCTAGCTGTCTACGCTCTACCGTGTAGCTACGCAATAAGGGGAATGCATTTCGTGAATTCAGAACTCAAGTGCTTTGCAAAGGGCTGCTATATAAGCGTAAGTGACCCTAGTTAATCACTGTCTCAATTTTTATCCATGTTCTTCTTCATGGAGGTTTTCTATTTTTTTTTTTTTTTTTTTGATTGGAGGTTCAACGACCACCGTGAGCAACTCAATGGGCTATAAGCAGTCGCCCGTCCCTAATTTAGGGTCACTAGTTCCAGGGAAGGGAGAGAAAAAGTGCCGCAAAACAAACACAACATCCATGCCTCACCGGGATTCGAACCCGGACCCCGTTCGGACGAATGATCAGAGGCCATCGCTTAGACCACTGCGCCACCGGGGCGGCCTTCATGGAGGTGACGGGCAGCATTTAAGCGTAAGAAACCCAAGGCAATAGCATATATTATATTATTTTATTGCAAATGTCAGCTGCAAATTTCAGCGTAAGAAACCCAAGGCAATAGCATATATTATATTATTTTATTGCAAATGTCAGCTGCAAATTTCAGCGTAAGAAACCCACTGCAAAATTGCCTTCTATGTTCTTTTTAATGCATTGGAAAGGGAAGCATTTAAGCGTAAGAGACCCAAGGCAATAATAGCATATTTAATTTTATTTTTGTTTTAAGATATCCAAGGCAATAGCATATTTTATTTCATTTCACTTCATTCAGTTATTATTTTGCAAATGACTGCATTTCCCCGTAAGAAACCCATTGATAAATTAGTACCTCTGATTTAGCTATTTTCTTCACACATTGCATAGGGCTGCTATAAAAACGTAAGAGACCCATGGCAGTAGTATATTTACTTCATCCAACTGGACGCAATCATGAAACACATACATTCTCGAAAAAGGCAACTGCAGCAAAAGCCCTTTTTGGGGCACATAAGAAAAATCACAAAACGGCTCCTTTCAGGGCACATAAAGAAAAAAACTCAAAAATGCTCTTTTAAGGGCAACTACATAAATTAGTTAATTTAACATATGTTTTCAATATTTACCGAAAGGTTACAGTATTATATCATTCAGACTTATTGTAAGATACATAAAATATAAATAAGTGCAAAAAATATATTCATACATTGAAAGATATTTCAACAAAAGGACCACTTTTCAGGAAACTCCCAGTAAAGTAATAAAAAGACACTTCTCAGGGCAAACACTGAAAACTCAATATTTCAACAAACAGCCCTCTATAGTACGACATACAAAGAAAACTCAACCAAATGACCCCTTAAACTGGGAAGGTTACAATATCCAACTCAAAGTTAAATTAGTATGCTACGGTTAACATATATTTAGACAATAGTGTAATGTAATTATATAAAACAGAAGTGCAGCTAGTGCAATATAAGGGGTTAATTTTTTTTATTGGAGGTTGAACTAACACCATGCGCAACTGAATGGGCAATAAGCTTTCGCCCGTCCCTAACTTAGGGCCACTGACTCCAGAGAAGGTATAGAGCTAGTGCGTGAGACAAACATAACATCGATGCCATACCGGGATTCGAACCCGGACCTTTCTCGGACGAATGGTCATAAGCCATCGCTTAGACCACTGCGCCACAGGGGCGGCTGAAGGGTTAATCAAGTTATATACTAAAGAATTAAAATAATTTATTAAAAACCAATTGCTTGGCACTTAAAAGAATGATGCAAATTACAACCTCCAAATTCAATACACAGCATACAGCATTAATCAAATAATCAAATTAATAAAAATGAACTCCCCATCAATACTCATCAGTAAACATATAAATGAATTAAACCTGAGACAATCTACTAGTATTTAAAAGAGCAAGACGCAACAAATAAAATAAGATAATACAAAAATTGTGATACCCACTAAGTTAATAAAGAAATTAAGTAAATTAAAATACAACAAACCCTGTTCAGCAAAAATAAATAGAAATAAAAACAAGTTGGTATTATCATGCAGTGCATCGATTATGATACGCTATCCAACATACCAGAAATCATTACTCATGTTATGAGGATAATGGCTGGGAAATAAATCTCGCTCCTGTGCCTTGACCTTCGACCCCATTTCGATGATATTCAACAGAACCGGTTCAGTATATCTCCAGAACAACATGATAAAATTTTGTCGTTCAATATCGCTTTATTAGACAACTAATAGTGTACAATAAAACGGGGGATACAACATGGGCAAAAGGCCAAAAAGACGTGGGCAAAATCACAGGCTTACACGTGAGGGTTTAAGGAGAACAAAACATAAGAAAAAGAACTATGGACGCGCAGGCCACTCTCTCAAACAGAGAGATATTTTGAGGAACATGAAATACACAGGACATTAAGCATGGCAAAAGTCAAGCAGGAGTCTAAGGGCTCACACTATGGAAGATACTGGAATAATAAGGAACTGGTGTTGCCGAATAAGGGAGGAAGAAAGCTGGAAATTTATACATAGCACGTTTCACCCAACGCTCATAAGCGCTGAAATAATCACCATAAGAAGCAAAATCTTGTTGTGAAGGAGGACCTGGAACAAGAGGCTTACGCATCCGTCGGGAACGTCGATCCGTTGAAGATGTACAAGTAAATGAAGTACTATCAGCAGAAGTCGAGGAAGGCAACAATGGAGCATGATGAAGCACAGGTGAATTAGCACTGGCAGGAGCAATCGATGAGGCAGGAACAGTGGCTGAAGCTGATGGAAGGATAACAGGAACGGCTGTAGAGGAAGATGACACGTTAGAAGGCAAATGAGCACACTATGAGTCGAAGGATGCAGGTTCAATGGACATGACAAGAGTTGCTGGGAGTGAAGAATTCACAGAGACGATCGGCATGAGAGAGCTGATAAGAGGCGGGGTAGGATCTTCGTCCGGCGACTCAGGAGTTAGCGAAGTAGAAGTGTCTAGAGAAAAAGGCCGAATGGAGACATCAACAGAAGACAGGTGCAACCCAGAAGACACTACAGGGCTGTCAGTGGAGGGCCCTGTAGAAAATAGACTTGCTTGAAGGGAGCACGGCGGTGAACAGGAAGTTGTAACAGGAGCATCTAGGAGTGAGGACTGGAGGTGACGAGCAGGAGACGAAGCAACATCAGCCGTCGGTAAAGGAAAATTAAATGACGGAGAATCTAGAGACACAGAAATAGATAAGTTGCACTGGGGCGGTGAGGAAGCAGGAGAAATAAGGCAACTAGTAGACGCTGGCTCTGTGGAGACGAAGAGCGGAACCATAGAAGTGGAGGCCACAGTCGAACATGGAGACAATGGACTGACAGGAGCAGGTGATGAAGGCGGAGAGGATAACTGAAGGCATTTCAACGAGATATGGGCTAAAGACGGGCTCGATGGAGGCGTGCAAAGTGGTGTAGTAGTAACAGAAGGAAGAACATCCAGGAGAGCTGTCGGTAGTAGATGATCAGGAAAAATATTCTCCGGAGAAACACGTGTAGTAGAAAAATCAGGGGCCGGGAACAAACCACTCGAAACCGGAAGCTGCGAATATGTAGAAGGAAAAGTCGACAAAGATGTGGATGATAAAGAAAAGTCACACGATTCTGGCAAGGCAGAAGGGTGAATGGAAGTTGAAACATTCCGAGTTGGACAAGAAGAACTATGGTGACCGGGCAATTTGCAAGAAAAACAATGATAGGCGGTAAAAACATTGACAGTGCGAGTGTGTGGACCGCGGGAAGCTGTCGGACTGGAAACAATAGACTGTTCGTCAGGAAAAACGACGAGAACTTGACGTCGAAAACTATAATAGGGATGATTCCCTTGATCGTCTGAAGCAGCAGGCAAAGTCTTAATAGGGTCAATAACTAAACCACATTGAGAAAGGAAAGCATGCAGTAAATCGTTGGAGAGTTCAGGAGGAACTGGAGATAAACTAACGAGAGTAGAGCAATGAGCAAGAGGAATTGCAAGCAAACTTTGGTCGCCGACTGAAATTGGAGAAGAAAGGAACAACTCAACTTGAGCGGGATTAGAAAAATAAACCAACACCGAGCGAGGCTTTCGTGCGATGTGCGTGATGGCACCAGGTGGAACAATCTGATGGAGTGCTGAAGTGTAAGCTGTAAGTTTAGTATGTGGAAGCGCGGAATATTTTACTCAGAGAGCTAAAGAAGCGAATAAAGACTTGCCCGGTGACGAAGACTCTAATAAATGAGCTGTTAAAACGGAGCCGGTACGAGGAAACCGGAAGCCCAAGGCAGTTGAGAGAGGATCCGAGGGGAAGGCAGTGACTGTGGGCGAAGAAAGGTGAGTTGAACTGTCAAGTAGTGCATGCGTAGGAGGCGTCAGTAGTCGAAGAAGAGCAGTAGACATAGAACAAATCAGAAACTGTTAAGCAAAGCAGGACAATCTCAAAAGCATATGACGATGGGAAGATGAGAGGTAATGACGTCACTGGAAGAACGGCGGGAGACAGATGGAGCACAGTAACGATGACGTCACACAAGGACCACTATAAGAGGGTGACGTAAACGGGAAGGCGTGTAGATAACAGGAAGATAAGCAAAGAAGGCAACTGAATAGAATGCTGAGGAGAAGGAAGTCAAGGCAAGTCCCGATGGGCAGATGTAAACATACCCATCGAGATGAAAAATGAAGGAATATCGGTATAAAATTCAGTTACTGGTGCTGAAAAGTAGCTGGGAAGATTGATGGCAGCCTATTACTTGAACAGGGCATGCAGGAAAGGAACAACAGGCACTGGAACATGTACTTGGGCGCACACTTCAGAAACGCAGTAGGGTGTAGTCGGCAGGTAATATTATGATAAAATTCGAAGTAAATACGTACTTTCTGACTCGGAAAAGTAGCAGAAAAGGTAGCACATACCATTATACACACACGCGGAACACAGGAGTTGGAAGCAATGGGCTTTTTGACCGAGCAAACTGGGCGAAAATTGAGGAGCTCGAGAGGGCACGTCCAACGACAGTTTTGTCGCAATCGAAGCATTTTTACGTAAGTTATGACACATAAGGGCGATGGAATGGATCCCGCTCCGATGTCCTGGTATTTGACTCCCTTTTACCCATTTTCAAAAAGTTCATCCCCAGGTTGTCCCTTACCACATACTAAAGGTTCATCGAAATCAAACTATTTTTACGCGAGTTATCGTGAGGACAGACAGACAAAGCTGGAGCATATTCGCTTCTTCAACCTACGGTTGGAAAGCGTGAACAAAGCAAAATAAACGCCATTCCTGACAAATGAAATAAGCCAATTCAGTCAGAAACGCCAAACTAAAAATAATTGAATATAACAAACATTAATTCGGAGTATGAAACTTAGATTTTCCCTGACTAAGCATTTATCCAAGACAATGCATACTTCTAATTTTTCATTACTTTACTTTAAAGCTTTCCTATGTGAACACCATTTCATTCCTCCTTTCAAGGCGGTTGGACCTAAGACGTCACGTCTTTTTCCCGCCATCCAGGGTTCGACTGAGCTTGCATGCTGGATAGGCGACTAAAACTTTTAGGAAACCAGTGTTCAGAAGATGTTATCAAAATTATTGAAGTGTGTGCTTGAAAATCAAGAATCTTCGATTCTTGATTCATGCGCTCTGTTAATCAGGGTTGCTTTTGTCCTTCAGATGGGAAAGGCAGCGGATTTAATTTAGAAAGGCAGTGGGGTAATTGGAATGCTGGCGACGACGGGAAATTTTGACAAAGGCCACATTATAATGGCCAGATGACTGTGTCAGAGCATTTCCGAGACGGCAAGGCTTGTGGGGTGCTTACTGTTAGCCACAGTTAGTACCTTCAAAACGTAGTCCGAGAATGGAAAAATCACGAACCGTGGGCAAGGTGTAGAGTAATCACGGTTCATCGACGTTAGAGGTGAGCGAAAATTATCTCGTGTAGTACGAGCCAACAGATGGGATAGTGTGGAGCAATTTGCCGGTAATTTGAATGCTGGCGACGACGGGAGTAATGTATTACAACATACAGTACATTGAATCCTGCTGAAAACGGAGCTGCGTACCCACAGGTGGCTGAAAATGAAGCTGTGTGCTCATGCTAACCTCGTTTCACTGTCGAAAGTGCCTACAATGGGCACGCAAGCATCAAAAATGGACCTTGAATGGCTGGAAGAAGGTCGTCTGCTCCGCTGAATCTCGTTTTCTTTCGCATCATGTGGAGACGGCCGGGAACGTGTACGTCCTTTACCTGTGGAAGTGTTGGCATAAAGATGCACCATGGGACTAAAATACGCTGGTGGAGGAAATGTAATACTTTTGGCAACGTTCTTCTGGGAAACCCTGGGCTTAGTCATTCATGCACAGGAAACTATATTTAAAACTACATATATATTTATATATATATACACTGAAGTGCCAGAAAAACTGGTACACCAGTCTAATACTTGGTAGGTCCCCCACGGGAGCGTAGGACTGCAGAATTACGACGGGGCATGGACTCCACTAGCTTCTGGAAATATGCTGTAGGCAATGCACACCATACTTCCTACAGAGTGTTCCACAATTCGGGTGTATTCCGAGGTCTCGGATTCCTGTGTTCGATAGCGCGTTGCATGGCATCCCAAATGTGTTTTATCACGTTCAGATCTGAGGACCTGGGTAAGAATGGTAACACCCCAAACTCGGGTGAATGCTCCTCTAACCATAATGTGGAGTGTCGCCCAACACACTGGTATCGTAGGTTGGAGGTTTTGCCGGAATCCTTGTAGTCACGGTACACCCTTGCAATGGTCGACCGTGAAAATCCGAACTTCGTTTCTACCTCCGAAGTACTATGGCCCATCTCACGAGCGCCAACTATGACACCGTGTTGAAAATCGCTTAAATCGTTATTACTTGTCATTCTCATGCCGAAAACAGCTCTGACACCTGGCAAGGATGTCTATCGCTTTACGTACGCACTGGCGGATGCAACCGAGTACGCGCACAGGTGACGTTGTTTTTGTTTTGCATAAGCTCGTCTGTACCAGTTTTTCTGGTACTTCAGTGTACTGTGACGTGCCTGTTCCGCAGGACCCACATGAGATAAAAGCAGATTGCAGCGAGATCATATGGCAGTGCTGTATAGTGGATAGCACTCGGAGCTCCGGAACCGAGAGTTGCAGGTTCGGATCCTGCCCCTTGCAAAAAAATGATGGAGAAATTTAATTCGTTATAATACGATCATCATTATCGCCATTGTCAACCGTCATCAATCCACACCTGGATGAAGTTCTCTCCAAGTTTCTTCCACAACTGTTTGTCTTGAGCCAGTTTCCTCCATGTCACTCCGGCATGCTTTAGAATTTCTTCCACCCATTTCCCACGTGATCTTCTTCTGTCCCTTGGTATCCAGTTTAGTACACTGCTGACCACCCAAAATGCAACACTAAGAAGGAAGCATCTGATTGGCCTGAAATTCGAAGCATGCGTCGCCCGCGAGAGGACACGGAAACGATTAGCCTTGCTGGGCATATGCAAATCATATGCGTCCGGCACGCCACCTAGAAGCACTATAAGAAGGGTGCACATAAGAAGGGGGTGTAAGTAGTGGAAGTATGTTGTGCTACCAGACCTGTGCGTGGGAAGCTTCCTGATGCCTCGTCGCAGAATACGGCAGTCATTCCAGCACGTTTCGGAGATCGACAGAGGACGAATAGTGACTTATCGGCGCAACGGTTTATCGCACCGAGACACGGCGCCCGTGTGGGACGACATCCAGCCACAGTGAGGCGAGTATGGATTCGGTGGGTGCAGGAGGGATGGACGGACCGACGTGAGCGATTGCACCAACCGCTGCACACCACCGAACGAGAGGACCGGCATGTTATGCGGTGGGCACTGACGGCGCGCACCGCCACATCACGAACTTTAGTGCAGGAATTAGGGTGTGTTGCGCAACAACCTGTGTCAGCACGTACCATTCGACGTCGTCTGCAGGAGCGGGGACTTATCGCACGCATTATGCTCCGATTACCATTTACGTTACACCACCGGCAAGTGCAGCGGCAGTGGGCCGTTTAACGCCGCACCTAGACTACGGAATGGCACGACATTGTCTTCTCCGACGAATCCCGCTTCTGCCTGCAACACCACGATGGTCGGATCCGCATGTGGCGGCACCGCGGCGAGACTGTATGACGCCTGCATTATGCATTGCCATACCGGTCCGTCGCCTCGCTTTATGGTTTGGGGCGCAATTGGATATGACACCCGCACCCCTCTGGTACGCATCGCCGGTACATTCAACAGCCACCGCTACATCTCCGACGTTTTGGAGCCTGTAGTCCTCCCGTACCTGCAGGACCTGCCAGCGGCCACGTTTCAACAGGACAACGCGCGCGCACGTGGCACGCATCGTGTAACAATTTTTCACGGCCCACTAGGTGTCACTGCTGCCGTGGCCCGCCTGTTCTCCCGATATGTCGCCCATCGAACACGTCTGGTCGCTGATCGGCAACCGAGTGGCCCGGCAAAGCACCACCTGCGGCTGCGCCTGATGAACTGTGGCAACGTGTGGAAGCAGCCTGAACCGACATACCCCAAACCCACATCCAAAGCCTCTTTCGTTCAATGCCGCGGCGTGTAGCGGCCTTTATTGCCAGCCATAGGGGCTACACGAACTATTGATGTCTGCGTGTTCCGCAAGTCGCACGGGCCTGTAAGCTCAATAGTTTCATCTTTGTATCTGTTATGTGTCCAGTGAGTCTGACTTTGCTATCTCGTGTCCTTCTTGGTGTTGCATTATGGGTGGCCAGCAGTGTATTTCAGTTGTTCATTGGTGGTCCGTCGTTCTGGCAATATGTCAAGCCTATTACTATTTCAGGGATTTTACTCTGATCATGATGTCTTCCACTCTTATCATTTTCCTTATCCACGAGTTCTTCTTCTTATCTCTCCTGGTGTCACTAAGCATGCATCTCTCCATGCTCTTTCATTTGTATGGAGTCTTTGCGTGTCTTTTTTTAGATTAGATCCACGTCTCTGCTAGGTACGTAAGCACCTGAAGGATGCATTGATCAAACACTTTTCTTTTAAGACATTATGGCCTATTGCTCTTAAAAATTGTGCTGTTTCTTCCCAAAGCTTAACCAAGTTTTATACGTAGATTAATTTCTTCATCAACGTGACCCTCGCTTGATATCTGTTGTCCATGATAAATGTAGGTATCTACTGTCTCCAGCTTTTCCCATCAATTGATAATTCTTCATTTCTTGGAAAAGCATTGTGCATCAGGTTTATTTTCTGAAAGTTCATTGTTAATCCCACTTTTTACTCTTGCCAGAGAGTTCCTGCATCATACATTCTGAAGCTCTGAAGGGGTAATTGCAAAAATGACTATATCATCAGCAAAACGAATGTACCTTAAATGATCTCCATTAATATTTATCCCCCTGTTTTCCCAGTTCATGATTGAAAGATATTTTGAAATGTGGAATTGAAGAGTTTGGGACGCATGGTACCACCCTGTCTTACTCCCTTTCCAATGTTTACTTATTGGTGCTGTGTCCTCAAATAACGGAATCGTTGCACTAGAATTTTCATAGATGTTATTAATAATGCTAATGTACGCATCTCCAAAACAGCAAAACTTCAAAACCATTGTGACTGCTAATGGTTACATTAAATCAAAGGCCTTTTCATTATCAATAAATGCCATATATAATGGGAATTCGTATTCCCCCGTTCTTTCAAGTAGTTCTCTCCGTACATGAGTATGATCTATGGTGCTATAGATAGCCACTCCTGAATCCAGCTTGTTCTATCGATTGAGTCATGTCCAGTGTTATCTTCACGCGATGTGAAAGAACCTCAGTGAAGATTTTATAAACCACTGATAGGAAGGCTGATGGGCCTCTAGTTCCTGAGATCCTCAATCTCACTTTTTTTTTGTGTAGCAGGATCATTGTAGTATTGCCCCAATCCTAAGGAGTCTTCTCTTTATTGAGACATCTAGTGAAAACTTAGGCGCGTGTAGTTTCAATTTCTCCACTTGCTTCTTGTATAATGTCCACGGTAATTCCATCTTCTCTAGGAGCTCTTTCCCGTTTCATGTTCTTAATTGTATATGTAACTTCTGCCGTGAGAATTAGAGAAACTTTGGTACTGGTACCTTTCGTAATTATGGAGTAGATGCATCATCTCTTTCGTATAGTATTGAGTAGAAATTTTTTTCACTCTTGTCATAATTCCCCCTATTTTTGGCTACAATACCAACTTTTCTCAGTGCCATTATCTGTTTCCTTCCCTTACTGAGATATCACTTTGCTCTCTTCAGGCTTTGGTTGTTTTTAACTGCTTTTCTCATTAGTTCACAGTTGAATTTCCTTATGTCTTCGGTGATAATTTTTGGTACTTTCTTGCATAGCTCAATGTATTCCACTTTGGAAGTTACATTTTCCTTATTTGTCGTCATTTTGCTTCTGTTTTGCATCAGAAATTTTTTTCCCTGATATTTTCTTCATAAATAACTTGTTCTTAGAACCACGTATTGTTGTTGCTATTTCCATAAGAGGTTTCGTTAGTTTTCTGTTAACTTCCGAGATGTCCACTTCTTCCGATGCTAGACCTTCTAGAGCAGAGAATCGTTCCTGTTTCAATTTGAAGATACTGTATTATGATGTTTCTTAAGGTTGGTCATATCAACATAGAATATTTTGTTTGACTTATGAACTTGCCACGTTCGAGTTTAGTTCTGAGATGCATCTTACATCTCACCATTCTGTGGTCGCTATCTTTGTTGAACTTGTTTAGAACACTGCACGTTTCGATGGCAGATTTCTTGTTACACATAAAAAATCGGCTTTACTTGTCGCCCCAATGGGATACCTCCATGTCCATTCCTCTGCGGCTTTTCCTTAAAAAAGGAGTTCATGATGAAAACCCTTTCTGCCTTTACAAATTGTACAAGAGTATTTCGATTCTCGTTTCTTTTGCCGTGACCGAAATTAACCTACCGAAGTTTCATTCTGTTGCCCTATTTTCGCATTGAAATCAGCAATAACGGTCTTCAAGTGCTGCATGCTATTGTTATTTAGATGCCGTATTCCTTCGTAAAATTCTTCAATTTCTTCCCCAGTATAATCTGTGGTGGTTGAATGAGATTGAATAAACAGAGTGTGGAATTTTTTCAAGAGTTGGATAACGAGTCGCGCAGCTCGGTCCCAGGAATTTTCAACTTCTAGAATTTTATCCTTCAGTTTTTTGTTAATTATAAATCCATCGCCACTAGCTCTGCCAGTATTTGTGCCACGATAGTGAAAGAGATGTCCACTTTTCACTTGAATGAGATCGTTTCCTGTTCTTCTTACCTCACTTAGCCCGACGATGTCACACTTTATCCTTTGGAGTTCCTCCTCCAATTCAAGGAGCATTGAATCAGAAGATAGAGATCGTCCGTTGAACGTAGCCAAGGTCAGCATTAGATGGCAGCCTAGACCGGTCTTCTGGTAATTCTTAGCATCCCTTTTCTTTAAGTCTCACTCGCGGCTGCCTTGGCCAGGCACATAAATGTATCATCATCATCATTGTCAACCATTATCAATCCACTGCTGGACGAAGGTCTCTCCAAGCCTATTCCACAACGGTCTGTCTTGTGCCAGTCTTCTCCATGTTACTCCCGCATACTTTCGAATATCATCCACCCATCTCCCATGTGGTCTTTTTCTGTGTCTTTTCCTGTCCCTTGGAATCCAATCTAAAATTTTGACTCCATCGATGGTCTGTTCTTCTGGCAGTATGTCTAGCTCATTGTCATTTCAGGGATTTTACTCTGATCATGATGATTTCCAATCCTGCCATTTTTCTGATCCACGAGTTCCTCTTCTTATCTCTCCTGGTTACACCAAGCATGCACCTCTCCATGCTTGTTTGAGTTATCTGCAACCTTTGTATGTCCCTTTTAGTTAAGGTCTACGTCTCTGTACCATACGTAAGCACTGGAAGGATGCACTGATCAAACACTTTTCTTTTAAAATATAATGGCATATTGCTTTTGAAAATTATTCTGTTTCTTCCAAAAACTCTCGAGGCAAGTTTTATACGCCGATTAATTTCTTCATCAATGTGATCCTCACGTGATATCTGCTGTCCAAAATAAATGTAGGTATTGGTTATCTTCAGCTTTTCCCCATCAATTGATAAATCTTCATTTTTTGTAAAAGCATTGTACATCACTTTTGTCTTCTGAAAGTTCATTTTTAATCCCACTTCTTTACTCTTGTCAGCAAGTTCCTGGATCATACTCTGCAGCTCTGTTGGGGTAGTTGCAAAAATGACTACGTTATCAGCAAAACGAAGGTGAGTTATATAATCTCCATTAATCTTTATCCCTTTGTTTTCCCAGTTCAGTGATAGAAAGACATTTTCCAATGTGGCATTAAAGAGCTTGGAAGATAAGGTGTCACCTGGTCTCACTTCCTTTCCAATTTTTATGTGTGCTGTATTCTCAAACAGCCGAATCTTTGCATTTGCATTTTGTAGATGTTATTAATAATACAGTATTAATGTATGCATCTTCAATACCGCAGGATTTCAAAGGCATTGTAACTGCTGATGGTTTCACTGAATCAAAGGCCTTTTTATAATCGATTGTATACGTATACACTACTGTTTGTGAAAAGTGCAGTACCATGAAGGAGTGCTGGTGTTACCTCAAAACTTACAGGATATGTACAAAAGGTTGGGACATGCAAATATTTTAAATGTCAGTGAAAATGCGCATGTTGGTTTCGGAGCAGAGCTCTCCGAACTGTCCGGTATTGGGTATAAAGTGCTCTTGCACAAACGAGATGTTGCAATCAATGAAGAGCCGATATTGAGTCGATAGGGTGTTTCTTGTGCTTCACTGTGTCCCGTCACCGAAAAAGGTCGCATTATTAACACCCGACCGACTCTGAGCGACAAAGGATTGTTAGAATGAGAGAAGCGGGATTTTCCAACGGCAAAAACGCCCCTCGTAAGGCATGAAGCGCCAATACAATGATGCAAACGTGGCATAAGTAGATACATGAGGCTCGGACGCTCAGAAATCCGGGAAATGGACCGCAAAATCGCACGACTGCACGGAATGACAGACATCTTTACCGCGTGGTAGTGACTGATCGCGCAGCGACATCCACGGTGTTACCGCAGCAGTGGAGCACTGTCACAGGTCAGGCTTTGTCTTCCAGCACAGTTCTTGTCGTCTGCTTAACAGAGGACTAGTCGCTTGCAGCCCATTACGTGCATTTCTTTGACCCTCAAGCACAGACGTCTCAGGCTACAATGGGGTCTCGAACAAAGACACTGGCCCACTGGTTGGCAACAGGCCGTGTTTTCTGACGAGTCACGATTCAACTTGATGCACCATGATGATCACATACGTGTTCGAACGCATCGTGGTGAACGGCACCCTGCAACGTCATACCGGCCCAACGACAAACATCCTAGTTAGGGGAGTCATTGGGTTCAATTAGCGATCTCGCGTGATACGAATTAAGGTAAACCTAAAAAAAGATTAGCAGCATAGATGATACCCTTTCTTTAGAGTTGTCCTGGCGCTACATTCCAGTAGGACCATGCTCGGTCACATGTTGTCCGGCATGTCCAAAACCTCTTCCAAGCACGGCAGATACCGCTTTTTTCGTAGCCTGCTCGTTCGCCGAGTATGTCCCAATAAAACATGTCTGGGATAGGGTAGCAAAGCAACTGAACCATCAAGCGCTTGCGCCAGTCACCACAAATGAAGTCTGGTCTCTCATAGGAGCAGCCCAGCATTGTATTCTCCAGGACGACGTCAAGAACTTCTTCCATTCAATACCACGCCGTGTAGAGGCAATATACACTATATTAACAAAAGTCACCGGACACCCTTTTAAAAGCAAATGAACGGATCCGCTGCGTTGTTAAGATGCGCGGTACAGCTGCAAACGTTATAAAAATAAAGCCTGCAGCTGATCGCGATCATATCGCACTGTGAGGTTAAGTGAAAATGTCGCGGCGGGAAAGAACTGACGTTAAGAAAGGAAAGATTGTTCGATGTTATATTAGTGGGTTGTCCATAAGAGAAATCGAGGGGCGCTTAAACATACCCAAGTCAACTGTTTCGGATGTACTGAATAAGTGGAAGGCTCGTGGCGTGCCTGAAGCAGCAAAACATACCGGAAGACCACAGAAAATCAGTGATAGAGGACGTCGAAGACTCAGGAGCGTCGTTACAGCTAATCGACGTAGTACTGCACAAGACCTCAGTTTACAGGTGAGTATAAAGTACCAGATTGGATGTGCGACATTGCAGAGTGCCACAACAAGCACTTCTAGTTCGAGGGACAAGAAAAGGTGACCTTTTTTTGTAACGAGAGATTCACTACCCCGGGGTCGACGACTTAGTGTGCCCATTCAACGTACATCGAGTATTCAGTGGTTTAGAGCAACTCAACCTACCGGGAACAATTCCGGCGAACATCAAGTCAAATGAACGTTGCTCTAACCAGTAGTCTCTAACATCCAGTGTAGTTTGGCCCCTTCCCAAAAAATGCAGTTCAAGTGAACACCTATGACGGAATAAAGCGTTTTCACAAAAACTATCCCCTTATTCACGCATCTGTCTAAAGAAAATTTCTTATTCTTGTTAACATACATGGAAAAGATTCCGCATTCCTGTTTGCATCGATGAAAAAATGCGGAGATGCGGTATTAAATTGAGATTACGATGCACAGATTTCACACAAAGAATACTTGGATTTCCGTTTATCTCAACTAAAGCAAGACCGTAGTGGGGCAGACAGAAAAGCCACCTAAACTCATAAGCATTTTTTCTTCCTAATGTAAAAAAATAGATATAAGCAATTCAAAAACTTCTCTAAGGATTCAGGAAAGTAGACGCATGTCTACGTGGAAGCTTGTTCTCTCGGTATTACGTTTTATTCTCGTATCTTATCCTATAAAAAAATCTGCCTTTCGCATTTTAACGGGCGAAGGAAAATTCACATCAAATTCTTGAAATATGCTTTGCACTGTAACGTAAGTAAGAAAAGCGGGATGAGTTACGACTTTCCTCTACTATTGCACCAGGGTTATCCGCTAAGAACTGAGACTGAATGAGCTGTGTATCATGGGATCGGTCATACTTTTCTTTTCCGAGGTAGTGTCTGTTCGCTTTAACGCAGCACTACTTTTGTTTCTTCCATTTACCGAAAGCTCCCTGTTTAGAAATATCTCTGAAATTCCCATCTCTGCACATTTCTTAGCGTTAGTTTTCACTTGATCTTTGGAAAGATTCAAAAGTCTCAAGGCACGAGATCCGTTTCATATGAAGCCATGACAAGAGTATGATGAATACTCTTTTCTCCGGGAAACGTAAATATTTCGTTGGACGTGTGGACGCTTTTTTCTAATTGACACTTCCATATATATATATATTTTTTGTAGAGGATTTTAGGAAGGGTGTGTCTTACCGTAGGTCTTAAACAACCCTTAGAAACAGGAAGCTAGGAGATTTGGGCTAGGTTGCCCGATAGGAAAGTGACACGGAAGCAAAGTAGAAAGGGGGAGGAAGACGCCCATATTTATTACCGGGGGGCCAGTACCCGGGGTCCGACGGCTTAACATGCCCATCCGATGCACGGCGGGTATTTAGTGGATCGAGCGTCCGTACCTTACGGGGATCGAACCTGAGGCCCTTTCCGTGGCAGTCACGAGCTTTGAAAAATGTCTGATGCTTCTTCCGCACATCGTCTGGAAATAATGATAATTCCTTCTTTAGCGCTTCGAAAAATGTCTGATGTTTCTTCCGCACATCTTCTAGAATTAATGAGAATTCTTTCTTCGGCGCTTCGAAAAATGTCTGATGCTTCTTCCACACGTTGTCTGGAATTAATGAGAATTCCTTCTTCAGCGCTTCGAAAAATGTGTGATGCTTATTCACGCATCTTCTAGAATTAATGAGAATTCCTTCTTCAACGCTTCGAAAAATGTTTGAAGCTCCTTCCACACCTCGTCTGGAATTAATGAGAATTCCTTCTTCAGCGCTAAGAAAAATGTTTGATGCTTCTTCCACACATGGTCTGGAATCAGTGAGAACTTCTTCTTCAGCGCTTCGAAAAATGTCTGATGCTTCTTCCACTTCCACACGTCGTCTGGAATGAACCAGAAATCCTTCATCAAAAGTGTGTCCCTTCAATCATGGCTAGTCGGCTGCCTCGAAATAACCGGCGATTTCGTGCACCCGTCTTTCTCAAGTGGGTGGATGTATATGTGACGTACCTACCTCAGAGATGACGCACATGTCAGAACGGCAAGATGCAGCGATAAGCCTTTGTCAGTGTAGTTCAAGCAGTAGAATATCCAACTCCAGAGAAAGAAAATATGGGTTCGAATCCCATCACTGGCAGATTTGGATTTTTATGCTATAACCCTGCGGTTTTCAAGTCAGTTGTATGACCACGATGGGTACGGGTTGGAATCCATGTGAGGCATGGATATGGTTATCTTACGACACTGGCTCTTTCGCTTCCCTGAAATCGGTATTCCTAAATAGGAACAAGCGACTGCTTATAGAGCATCGAGATGCTCACGGTGGTCGTTAAACCCCCAAACAAAAAATAAAACAAAAAAAGTAAGTAGTACCTGTTGTTCCTTTGCGGAAGATGCTGTTAAGTACATCCACACGAAACTTCCAACTGGCAGTGCGGCAAATTATTATTGAAGAGAGTGTTTCACTGAAGGCGGAGAGATGCATTATATCTTTAAAACACATTAAATCACCAATCATCCTTCCATTTTTGTTGTTTTCCGATCTGGATCTTAAACGCTCTTGAGAGATAAATAAACAAATGCTGTGTGTGTGTCTGCTTTGACTGCAATATATGATTGTTGTAACTAAAGAAACAGTAAACCGTCTCGTGGAGAAACTACTGATGCTTTCTGATAACTATGGTGCAGATTTCGATCGATCTCAATAGACGTGTTTCTCACATCGAGTCCCTACGAAAAGAAAAAGCGTGTGGCACGGACAGGCAAATTTGAAAAGTTTTTGCAAAGCATCAAATCTGAAAACTTTGGGAATCGAGGAGGAAAATAATAAATAAATAGAAATTACGAGGATAATTTTTAATTTTCCTGTTCATTACATATTAAACAGTTGTGCGTCGTCTCAAAACTTGCTTTACCAAGTTCGGTTTTTGTTTTGTGTCTGCATCCCTTAATGTACCGTATACACTAGCGTATAAGCCGAAAGTTTTGGGAAGATTTTTTTACACTAGCGTATAAGCCGAAAGTTTTGGGAAGATCTTTTTACACTAGCGTATAAGCCGAAAGTTTTGGGAAGATTTTTTTACACTAGCGTATAAGCCGAAAGTTTTGGGAAGATCTTTTTACACTAGCGTATAAGCCGAAAGTTTTGGGAAGATTTTTTTTTAAGTGCAAATATCGGTTTATACACGACTCAGTTAAAAATATAAATAGTGAACATTTTTGAACCCTGCGTACGGTTTAAAAACCTTGTCGCTAGTACAGTAAGTACGAAGCTTTATTTCGTTTCAAAGGGGGACCACGTAATTTTCTTGCTCCCAAAACGAAGCAATCACCACCTTACTTCACCTGTGGGACTACGAGTGCGTCACCCCACCTTTCGGAAGTGACGCAACAAACGAATCTGCAATCTCCCGTGTTTTCACGGCAAGCATGGCCACCTCTTCTTTTGACTGCCCTCGGTGTCGTTGTTACGGAAGTGCAAGGTAATGATCTTTTCAAACATTTACTACAAAAGTAGTCCCATGGAAGGTACAGATAATTTGGTTTAAGACTCAGATGAAGAAAACAGCTACGACCACTTTGTCGTCGACAATATTTATGTTGATGATGCAACTTTAATGCAAATGGACCTACACGAACAATTTCGAAACTTCGATAGCAAGTTGGATTTTGAAGTTTTCAAAGAAGGTAATTTTATAAATTTGCACAATTTTATTTCAATAAACGTAATGTTTTCCAATCTCTGGAAATTTAAGTTTAGCTTTTATATGCGGAACCCAGTTTTTTCCCAGTTTTAGCTGTTGAACTTGAGGTGTGTTTGTATGCGAGTACGTACGGTAATTACTTAACCCTGAGAAAAGCCAAGACTTGATTCGAAGCATTTCAGGATAAAACACCCGCTATAATAAATTGATTAACTTTGTAACTCAAATGGCTCCATCGACAAACAGGCGCCCCGGTGAGGCAGTGCTCTATGCGCTGGCTCCTGACAATTCGTCCGAGATTTATCCGGGTTAGAATCGCGGTGAGGCATGGATGTTGTATTTGTTTTGCAGCATGGTTCTTATTCCCTTCCATGGAACCAGTGGCCCTAAATTAAGGACGGACGACTGCTTATACACCACTGAGTTGGTCACGATGGCCGTTAAACTTCAATTTATAAGATCGACAAAATATACCTGGTATTTAAATAACTCAAATGGCTCCATCGACAAACTGCCGCCCCGGTGGAGCAGTGCTCTATGCGCTGGCACCTGACTATTTGTCCGAGACGGGACCGGGTTTGAATCGCGGTGAGGCATGGATGTTGTATTTGTTTTGCAGCATTGGCTTTCTCTTTCTTCCATGGAACCAGTGGCCCAAAATTAGGGACGGACGACTGCTTATATCCCACTGAGTTGGTCACGATGGTCGTTAAACTTCACTTTAAAAGATCGACAAAATATACCTGGTATTTAAATAACTCAAATGGCTCCATCGACAAACTGCCGCCCCGGTGGGGCAGTGCTCTATGCGCTGGCTCCTGACCATTCGTCCGAGACGGGACCGGGTTAGAATCGCGGTGAGGCATGGATGTTGTATTCGTTTTGCAGCGTTGGTTCTCATTCCCTTCCATGGAACCAGTGGCCTTAAATTAGGGACGGACGACTGCTTATACACCACTGAGTTGGTCACGATAGTCGTTAAACTTAAACTTAAAAGATCGACAAAATATACCTGGTATTTAAATAATTCAGCCTATGTTATTCCGTAAATGTACCTTCATATCTGGATGATTTCAAAGTACGGCTGCATACACATTTTCGTTTTGTGCTGGTTTCATAGATGTCTGTGTCCGAAAAACTGTTTTAGGCATTGATGATGGCGTGTTTACAAATCTGTATCTGACATGATACTGCTAAACAGCCTCTCTGAATTTTATTGTCATAACTTTTTAAAGTTGACTTACATACAAAGATACCCCATTTTTGTTTTTTACTCTAGTCGACCAAACTTTTCGTATAGATATCAAAATACCTAATGCATTTTGTCGAGATTTTATGAAGGTAGAATTTCGGCAGTTATTGTATTAAAGTAAAAAATCTGGGTGTCCCATCTGTGGAGTCAAGCTTAAGACTTAAACCTTTATGGTTGCAATCTAACATCCTCTCATGGTCTTAATAAATTAAAATCTGATTTAGTAAATCATAAAAATGCTCTCTCTCGTGCGCCGCAGTGCTTCATAAGTTGGAATGATTAGGAAAGAAAGAGCACTTCATATAATCACAGACCCTGTATTTTCGTTTAAAATAACAAGCAAACAATCGCAACTGACGTTTAGCTTTACATTGTAATCTGAGAATCGTGGAAATTTCTTTGGAACGTTGTTCGTCACATGCGTCACTAGAATCATGGCATTAAACATAAAGCGTTTTCAGAAACAAATGGTAAACCTAAATTCGTTAAACAAGTGAAATCGTCGACCCAGTAGCCGAGTGGTACAAGTTGCTGCCTTCTAACCATTCGTCCGAAGTAGGTGCGGGATCGAATCATGGCTGATTGGCCTAGCGGTACGAGACACAGGCCACTAAACATTCGTCCGCTGTGGGTTCGAAATCGAATCACGGCCAAGTGGCCGAGCGGTACGAGACGCAGGCCCCTAACCATTCGTTTTAGGTGGGTCCTTCATCAAGTCACTGCCCAGTGATCGCGCGCTACGTGGTGCCGGGCCCTAACCATACGTTCGAGGTGGATCTGACATCGAGTTATGGTCAAGTGGCCAAGCGGATGAGGCTAAGGCCTCTAACCATCCGTCCGAAGTGTGTGAGGGATCGAATCACGGCTCATTGCCCGAGCGGCCGAGAGCCGGCCCGTAACCATGAGTTTTAGGTAGTTCTCTGATCGAATCACGGCTCATAGGCCGATCGGCCGAGAGCCGACCCTTAACCAATAGTTTTAGGTAGTTCTTTGATCAAATCACTGCCCAGTGAACAACCAGTACGGGGTTCCGTGTCCTAACCATCAGTTCGAAGTTGGTCCGGGTTCGAATCATGGCCAAATGGCCAAGAGCCGGCCCGTAACTATTCGTTCGAGGTGGTTCCTTGATCAAATCACTGCCTAGTGAACACGCGGTACGTTGTTCCGGGCCGTACCCATTAGCTCGAAGTGGGTCCGGGATCGAATCATGGCCAAGAGCCGGACCGTAACCATTCCTTCGAGGTGTTTCCTTGATCAAATCACTGCCTAGTGATCGCGCAGTACGTGGTTCCGGGCCCTAATCATTCGTTCGAAGTGGGTCCGGGATCGAATCATGGCCAAGAGCCGGACCGTAACCATTCGTTCGAGGTGTTTCCTTGATCAAATCACTGCCATGTGATCGCGCAGTACGTGGTTCCAGGCCCTAACCATTCTTTCGAAGTGGGTCCGGGATCGAATCATGGCTAAGAGCCGGACCGTAACCATTCGTTCGAGGTGGTTCTTTGATCAAATCACTACCCAGTGATCGCGCAGTACGTGGTTCCAGGCCCTAACCATTCGTTCGAAGTGGGTCCGGGATCGAATCATGGCCAAGAGCCGGACCGTAACCATTCGTTCGAGGTGTTTCCTTGATCAAATCACTGCCATGTGATCGCGCAGTACGTGGTTCCAGGCCCTAACCATTCTTTCGAAGTGGGTCCGGGATCGAATCATGGCTAAGAGCCGGACCGTAACCATTCGTTCGAGGTGGTTCTTTGATCAAATCACTACCCAGTGATCGCGCAGTACGTGGTTCCAGGCCCTAACCATTCGTTCGAAGTGGGTCCGGGATCGAATCATGGCCAAGAGCCGGACCGTAACCATTCGTTCGAGGTGTTTCCTTGATCAAATCACTGCCGAGTGATCGCGCAGTACGTGGTTCCGGGCCCTAACCATTCGTTCGAAGTGGGTCCGGGATCGAATCATGGCTAAGAGCCGGACCGTAACCATTCGTTCGAGGTGGTTCCTTGATCAAATCACTGCCCAGTGATCGCGCAGTACGTGGTTCCGGGCCTTAACCATTCGTTCGAAGTGGGTCCGGGATCGAATCATGGCTAAGAGCCGGACCGTAACCATTAGTTCGAAGTGGGTCCGGGATCGAATCATGGCTAAGAGTCGGACCGTAACCATTCGTTCGAGGTGGTTCCTTGATCAAATCACTGCCCAGTGATCGCGCGGTACGTGGTTCTGGGCCCTAATCATTCGTTCGAAGTGGGTCCGGCATCCAATCATGGCGAGGAGCCGGCTCGTAACCATTCTTTTGAGATGGTTCCATGACCAAATCACTGCCCAGTGATTGCGCGATATGTTGTTCTGGACCCTAACCATTCGTTCGAAGTGCGTCCGGGATCGAATCATGGCCAAATGGCCAAGAACCGGCCCGTAACCATTTGTTCGAGGTGGTTTATTCATCAAATCACTGCCCAGTGATCGCGCGGTACGTTGTTCCGGGCCCTAACCGTTCGTTCGAGGCGGGTCTGGGATCAAATCAAGGCCAAGAGCCGGCCCGTAACCATTCGTTCGAGGTAGTTCTTTGATCAAATCACTGCCCAGTAATCGAGCGGTACGTTGTTCCGGGCCCTAACCATTCGTTCGAAGTGGGTTCGGGATCGAATCATGACCAAATGGCCAAGATTCGTTCGAGGTGGTCCTTGATCAAACCACTGCCCAGTAATCACGTGGTACGTTGTTCCGGGCCCTAACCATTCGTTCGAAGTGGTTTCGGGATCGAATCATGGCCAAGAGCCGCCCCGTAACCATTCGTTTGAGGTGGTTCCTTAATCAAATCACTGCCCAGTGATCGCGCGGAACGTTGTTCCGGGCCCGTAACCATTCGTTTGAGGTGGTTCCTTGATAAAATCTCTGCCCAGTGATCGTGCGGTACGTTGTGCCGGGCCCTAACCATTCGTTCGAGGAGGAAAAGAAACCGAATAATGGTCAAGTGGCCGAGCGGTACGAAGCGCCGGCCCCTAACTATTCGTCCGAGGTGGGTTCCGAATCGAATCACGGGAGAGGCATGGATGGTGCGCTTGCCTTACGGAAATGGCTGGGATCGAATCATGGCGAATTCCTCCCTGGAACGAGTTGCCCAAAATTAGGGACGGCCGACCTCTTATAGAGCATTGTGTTTCCCATGGTGCACGAGAAAAAGCTGTGAATTTTTATATAATGCTTCTGCACACAGATAAAGAAAGTGATGCTGCTATGACTGCCACTGAAAATACATCTACCAACACCAAAGTGAGATGGGCTTTGTTTCAGATTAAATCTTCAGCTACGAATAGAGCTCGTCACGGAGAATATCCGCGTAATAGGAGAGCACAGACTGCTATGATTTTATACACTGGCTTATCATTCTTACAAAATGCATTGCAACTAGTAGGCCTACTCACGAAAATTTACATGGAAACTTTTCTTTAGGGAGGCAAAGGAAGGGCTTAACGGCCGTCATCAGAAGTTCCTAGGGATATAAGCAATCACACGTCCCTATTTTAGGGCAACTGGTTCCAGTTGGGGAGCAGGTTGAGTGCCATCAAACAAGCACACCACCCATTTTGCATCTAGAACTTTAGTCCGCGCCCATCCGAAATGGTCAGAAGCCAGCTGTTTAAACCACTCGATGACCGCGACGGCGCACAGCAACTTTGTTTTATTGAAAATAACAACACGGAGCCTCATCATACTTATCTCCCTAAAAATAAAGAAAAAGCGTTTTTATTTTAATTCTTTCTAGAAATCAAAGAATTGATAACATCTTTTAATATTATTATATTTTGATGAAATGCAATAGATTAGGGCATATTTCTAAAATCTCATTTTCAAAGGGGAAAAAAAGAGCTTGGGATAAAAGATTCCTTAATGTTTTATATTTTCCTTTATTCTTCCGACAATAACAAAGCATTTATGGCTTTTCGATAGCTACACGCCTTGGGACAAATGCGATTGATTAAGACGTTATATCTTATTGTCTTCCACATCCATTCTTCTTCAAATGGAGCGTCCATTATGTATGTATGTGTGTGTGTGAGAGAGAGAAAGAGCGTCTGTAGAAATCGACTAAACAGAAACATCCAACTCATCGTTTTTAAAGCGGCACAATTATCCTCCATAAAATAAATTCAGACATGCTGGAGATAATGTTTCTATTTTATTTTCCCTGTCATTTTCCCTCTCTTCTTTTCATTTCTTCCCTCCCCCTTCTGCTTTCTCTCTCTTCTTTTGCCAGGGTGCGCAAACTACTTAACTCAAAAAATGCAAAAATAGTCGTCCACGACTTAACATTTTCCCCTAATGTTAAAAACGAAAGCACTTTTGCGGTTTTTCGTCATGGAAAAACATTTTAACCGGCGAAAAAGAAATCAAAATCACATCTGCCTCAATGCAAGATGATGGGCAGCTTCTTTTTCCTTCTGTTTATATTTTGTTTGATTTCATTTCGTTGCTTGATTATTTTGCTTTATCTCCTTTATTACAAATTTTTGCTACCGTTTCAATTCTGGTAAATATGTCCTTCCCTTCTTATTCTCAGTATATGAATGAGTGTGTGTGTTGGGATGCTGGAGTGTTGGGGGGTGGGGGGAGGAGATGAATTTGCATTCAGTCATAACTAATCCCTACCGTATTTCTTCTTCCTGTAAGAAGAGCACGACGATCTTTTTCCGTACACACTTAGCCTGTGATTTTACATAAAACTCGTCTAGATTATAATGACATTTACACAAATCTGCAGTTTCGTGGATTATTGAAGAAAGCGCGCCTGAAGTCATTAAAGAAGAAAAACAGAATTAAAGAAGAAGACGGAATGCCCCTCGGTGGGGTAAAGCGCTGAGACAGCAGAAAAATGCAGATGTGGTGCTGGTCGCATATTTATTCATTACGAATGTTTTGCTCGCTCTCTCTCTCTCTCTCTCTCTTCCCTCCTCTCTCTTTCTCTCTCTCTCGCTCTCTCTTTCCCTTTGCTCGTGCACTGTCTGCCATTATCAACATAAATCGGATAATCGATTAAATGCAAAAGAGCGTCCGATATCCGCAACAACCAGAACAGGAAAGTGGAAACTCACTCTCGGTAGCATCGATTAGAGCCAGAATCTGTTAAAGTCAGTCATTCTGTGTCGATGGCTGCGGGGAGGATGAAGATTCTTTTATTTAAAACAAAAATGTGAACAGGTTTTGGGACAGTTCCTTAAATTTTACTCTCGTAGTCGCTCGAAATAAACTCTGAAAAAATGAATATGTTAAAGAGCGCGCTCTTTAAAGACAACGTGTTTATGGTCCTTTAAACTGGGCGTTTGTAGGCTGAATTCTAACGTTTGGACTGCAGACATGTGGACTCATTTCAATTACTTGAGCTCAGCTATCACCTCTGTTGAGCGTCTGAACAAAAACATGGCCCAGTGGCAGTTGTTTTGGTGTTGGGATCTCCCCGTGAAATTTTCGGGTCAAGTCTCGAAGGACACAAATAAGTGTGGTAACTATTCTTCTGCGCTGGTTTTCTCCCTTACCTGGAATCAGTAACCTTAAATTAGAGATGCCGCCCCGGTGGTGCAGTGATCTAAGTGATGGCTTCTGATCATTCGTCCGAGATGGGTTCGGATCGCGGTGAGGCATGGATGTTGTGTTTGTCTTACGGAACTGGCTCTCTCCCTTCCCTGGAGTCAGTGAGCCTAAATTAGGGACGGGCGACTGCTTCTAGCTCATTAAGTTGCTCACGGTGGTCGGTAAACACTCAATCAAAGCAACAAATCTAAGGCAAAGCAATCTGTTCGAGGAAAAGTTAAAGAATCAAAAAACGAAGCACATACAAATTTTAAAAAATAATAATAAAAATGAAAACGCATGGGCGTGAAATTTGCTCTCAAACAATACAAATGGAAAGATATTCCCTAAATTTGTAAGAGGGTGGTCCGGGACGGAATCATGGCCAAATGGCCTCCACTTGGAGAATGTGTGGGCTCGCAAAAATTTAATTTGATTTCAGCTGGTGTATTTATTTATCTGTAAAAAAAGCTGAAGAAACTACACTGGAACTTCGGACATTGCAAAAACTTGGGAATAAAGTGGTTAAAATTTTGATTTACTCATAAAAACCTGAAATATTCAGAACATTTACGTAATTTTTTTAGCACCATTTAAGGCAACTCTGAACTTTTATCTTAGTGGTAAGCTATGATCTACTTAACTTCACGACTGATAAAACGTTTCTGACATGGTTAATATTAATTTTCGCACTATCGTTGTAAAAGAAAAAACAGAAGAAACGGCTGAACATTACTTTTGAAAGGAGCAGGCATTCGTTTTGGAACATATCTTTTAATGTGACAAGGCTTCACGGCCCTTTTGCCATGGAAATGGAATTAACTTCACTGATGATAGGTGACTCTCAATGAATATTAAAATTCGACTTCATCGAAGTCGTGCATAACGTAACTTTTAGCACATCTTTTGAAAAAAAAGGGACGCGATTGTGTCATCGCTATGTCCGTCTGTTCATCTGTGAACACCATATATTTGCACCATCAGTCCGATTTGGAAAACTTCTTTTTGAGTTAGGATGCCTCAAATGTGAGAACGATGATTCTTGTGTTACGGAGATTTGAAGATTTTAAAATTAATTCGTTTCCTGGGATAGTAAGGAATATTAAATAATAGTTCTTTTTGCCGTCAGAATAGAAACTTCGATGTTGTCTTTAAAATGTTTGAGATTTTTAGCAGGGTTGTAAGCCATCCTCTTCCACATTATCGAACTTAGTACATGGGCAAAGCGTTTCTATTACTTTATTGTCCGTACATTGTGATCACATGAGGCAATCAGAGTGCGTAATGATTTTATTGCTCTTCTTGGCAACAAAGGAACGTGGATAAAAATAGACAGGGATCGAGGCAGAGGATGAATATAGGGGTCACTCGGGAAAAGGGGTAACACCTGAAAGTTTGGAGAGAGAAAGGGGAGAGAAGTGAGAGGGCCGTACTAAGAAGAGTGTACCACCAGAAGGCTAGCGCTAAAAATTCTTGTGAGAGAGAGAGAGAGAGAGAGAGAGAGAGAGAGAGAGATTTTACCTTATTCTTGACCATTGTTTTTGCGGTCAGTAGGACAATAGGAGTGGTTTTACGATGCTTGTGTGGGAGAAAGTGGGTATGTTGGCGGAAATCTGAGAGCTCTTGGTTTTTGATGAGTGGGGATGGCCAGGAGTTTGGCTGTTTACCACGGTAAGGAAAGAACTTCTCCAAGTGCAGCAAACAAGAATTCTGAATTGATGATGGAGAAAAAAACGGAACCAGAAAGCTGGATAGGAAGACTCGAAATACATGTAATTATCAATAACTTCTCAATGCTATTACGTAGATCTACGGATTGGAAAATAAATGGGAAACTAAAAAATATAGCATAAATTGTTTGGCCTTGCTAGTTGACAGCTACTTTACCTTCAGCGATAAGGAACCTGAATTTGAAATTATCAAGTAAATTCAAGGAATGAGATTTAATTTTTATATTTTAAGAGAGTTAAATTTTTGTCTTCTTCTTTTATATTTTACATTTTAGTTTACTGTTTTTAATTTTTAGTATGGGGGAAATATTCGCTAGTCAAGTAAATGAAAAAAGCGGGCGGAAAATAATTACGCAAAATTAGCAAGAGCATTAATGGAAAAATGTAGTTTGTAGTTGAATACAGAGCTCCCTCCAGATCACCACCTGGTTCTGGTTCTGAGTCATAGCTACGGTCTTGGCTTCACTACAGCAAAGCACATGCCACTCGGCCTCCACGTCTGCTTAATGTTCCAGTTGTTTTCTTGACGCGCAGTGCAATCTTAACCCCGCGGTGTAGCCAGCACCTACAACTTTATTTTGTTCGCGATCAAGAAAACAGAGTTAGCATTTTCTTTGAACTTGAACATTTATGATTCGTGAGATGTCTTACTGCTTGATCAGACAATTTCGTCTCATCTTTACAGTGTTTTTTCCTTTGTGGGTTTAACGATCACCATGTAGTGTTATAAATATCGCCCGTCCCTAATTCTGGGCCACTGGCTCCAGGAAAGGGACAGAGCCAGCGCCGTCGGACAAGCACATCCCCCTGCTTCCTTTAGGGCTCGAATAAATTCCCATCTCGGACGAATGGTCAGAAGTCAGCACGTAACCATTAGGATGGCCATCTCTGGAGTATGGGCTTTCGGTAAAGATACTAGTAGGTTTGCATACAGAATCCAGTCTTCCGTATTTTTAGCATGTCTTTTGTAAAAAAAAGATCGTGTTTATGTTACCGGTTTGTCCGTCCGTCCGACTGTACCCACGATATCTCAGCAACTATTGGTCCGATTTCAAAAATTCTTTTTGCATTGGAAAGCTTGAAATATGCGAATGATGATCCTTTATTTTGTTTTACTTACGACGTACAATTTCGCCGCTAGATGGCGTAAATGCAGATGATGTCGAATTCAAAAATACGTTTTATTCCACATATTTGTTTCTAAACATCCGATTGAAAAAAATATTTGATTTTTCGATTCCATTTATGTCGAAGAGTATTTTAGATGTAGAATTTTTTTAAATTAGGCATAGATTTTCCGCTAGGGGGCGTAAAAGTAAATTACATCTTTTTCCCGATAACTCTTCTTCTTTAACTCCGATTTTAAAAAAAATTCTTCAGCGGATACACCTCTTGATGGAAAATCGTTTGCATATAATTTCAAATTTTTGGTAAAAATACTTTAGCCACCAAGGGGCGTAAGTTCCAATTTTTTCTTCTGATGTGTTTGCCATAAAATCTGAGCTTCTAAAATATCGATTGAAAAAATTATTTCGTGGATTGATGCCACTCACATCGATAAATATTTTCGGAATATTTTCTTCTTAAAACATTCCACAGTTTCTCCGCCAGGGGGCGTACATGTATATCTTATTTTTGTCAATATCTCTACTTCTAGGAGTCCGATTTGAAAAATTCCTTCTCTGTTGGATAGCGTTTCCAGTGTGACATGTTTTTCATATAATTTCAAAATTTTCAAGTAATTCATAGACTTTCCGCTAGGGGGCGTAGAGGTAAATTGCGTTTCCCCCTATATCTCTGCTTCTAAATCTTCGATTTGAAAAATTCTTTCTGCACCGGATACAGCTCCTGATGGGAAATTGTTTGTACATAATTTCTAATTTTTGTAAAAACAAAATGGTTTGACCACCAGATGGCGTAAGCCTTAATTTCCGCTTCTGGTGTGTTTGCAGCAAAATATGAGCTTCTAAATTCTCGATTGAAAAAATTCGTCGTTTGTAGACCGATAGTACTCATGTGGACAAACCTTTTGGAAACATTTTCTTCTTAAAATAATACATGGTTTCTAGTCAGGGGACGTGGATGTAAATCTTACTTTTGTCAGTATCTCTATTTCTAGGAGTCCGATTTGAAAAATTCCTTCTTTTTTGGATAGTGTTTCCGTACGAAATGTTTTTCTTATAAATTCAAAATTTTCAAATAAATCATAGCCTTTCCACTAGGGGGCACAAAAATAGATTGCGTTTTTTGCGTTATTTTTGCTTCTAAAACTCCGATTTGAAAAAATATTCCTGTATCGCATACGAAACCTGCTAGAAAATATTCTTAACATAATTTCTAATGTTTGGTAAAGAATGGTTTGACCATCAGGGGGCATAAGTGATAATTTCTGCTACTGATGTATTTGTAGCAAAATCTGGGCTCCTGAAAACTCGACTAAATTTTTTTTCTTGGACCGATAGTGCTCATATGGAAAAACCTTTTGAGAATACTTTCTTCCTAAAATAATGCATGGATTTCCCACCAGGGGACGTAAAGTCACATCTTATTTTTGTCGATATCTCTGTTTCTAAGAGTCCGATTTGAAAAATTATTTCTATGGTTGGTGGGCGTTTCCGGTGCGAAATGTTTCTCATATAAATTCATGTTTTTCTTAACGCACAAGTGTGCAACCAAAGGGCGTAAGCTCACGATTCCGCTTACAGCAATATCTAAGGGATTAAAAACCCGATTGAAAAACTTCTTTCTTCCGTCAGATACTATTCTTTTCCATACCGGTTCCATTGACGTTGAATAGCTTTGATAAATTTAATTTGCGTCAGAACGGATTAAAAGACGTGCTTATTACATCCGAAAATTCGGTGTCATCTTTCTTGTTCATTTACGATCAACTGGAGAAATTCTCGTCTTGCTTTTATTTCCAGTTGCCGCCCTGGTGGCTCAGTGATCTAAGCGCTGGCTTCTGACCATTTGTCCGAGATGAGTCCGAGTCCAGATTCCTGTAAGTCATGGATGTCGTGTTTGTCTTAGGCTACTGGCTCTCTCCCTTCCCCTGAAACAGTTGCCCTAAATTAGGGACGGGCTAATACTTATAACCCATCGATTTGCTCAATGCTCACGGTGGTCGTTTAACCCCCAGAAAAAAAAATTCCAGCTATTCACGAAAAAAAGTGCCTCAATGCTGCTAATCCCAGAAAACTAGTGCCTTAGTGCCGCTAAGGTGCGCTAAGGCTCTACGTCTTTGGGCAGATGTGTATGCAGTACTCTTGTTTGGTGGAGGGGTCAGAGTGTTTCAGATGCATTATGTACTACAGGTCCAGTATGGTATGTTTATTGTGGAAAAGTAAATGAGATAACCTCTGTAACGTATATTCTAAATTAACTTTCCTTTTTAGTTTCTTTTCCTGTGTAAATCTTGATTTCATTATCAGTTATATTTCACACTTAACGTGATATCTTTTCTCTCAAACGAATACTTTTGGCAACATAATTGAGGTTGAATGAACGTGACGTATGCCTGGTTTGAGAAGAACGAGAGATATAAACTACGAGTAAACTGTTGCTTAAGCGTTGTGCTTGGAGAGCTGTGTGGAGCTGTGTGGTGTGTGGAGCGTTTAATGTGAAGTGCTATGTTATGTTACGATGTGTTGGAGAAAACCTTGAACAAAGCATCTTTTCCGTAAGTTTGACTTCTGTTGTTTACATATTTCGTCTGGCCGTTAAGGTTTAATTTAGGAACTATTTCATTTTATGGTTATGTTTTTAAAATAACGTAGAAGTACGAAAAGACTTCTACGTTATACCTCTGCTATCTGCTTTTTATCTGACTCGTTTAATCATTTTGAAATCTGCGAAAGAAGACGAAAATTGCATGTGTCAGTGTTGCACTTGCTGTTAAGGCTTTCCAAATACTACGCTTCTGGTTGGTTGGTTGGTTGGTGGATTTTAATGGCGCAAGGGCCATATTTGGCCAAAGAACGCCAGATACAGACCATCTTAAAAAATAGTAACAAACAACGGATCATCAATACATGAGCATCCGGGAGTGGGTACGCAGTACCCAGTACAGGTGAATATATTGTATACAAACATGTGAATGTGTAGTAAAACTACGCTGGGAGCACCACAGCAAAATGATATGACAAAAGTCTATGAGCTAAGGAATTTACTATAGTAGAGAAAAAGCACGTGCACAAATACTTGCTATGAAAGGAGTTGCGTACAACAAACAAGGCTGATAAAAGAGCAAACGAGGAGCATGCAATGAGTGAAGTCGACGCATTGTAAACAGAAAGTTCCAAAAGTTCCTGCAGGCAGAGACACGATCATCGTACTCAACAGTTAAATATTCGTGATCGTTATCATCAAGATAGTAAACATTATTACTGTAGTCAAGAAAGACATCATCAGAATAATGAAACGCAAAGTCAGGAAGTTAAGGGCGTTGAAGTCGAGATCCCTGATGTATCCGCAAATATCGTCGGGTAGAGTAATGAGCCCAAATATCAACACGATTCTCAGGTTCATCATAATAGTCTAGGCCACTAGGAAGATCCCGTCAGCTCAAGCGGAAGACAGCACAGAGTAGAAGGACGAAGTCAGCATAAGTGAGGTCTGCTGCAAGTGGCGGTAAAGTGGTGGTTGTGGGCAAGCCCGACGGACGAACAGCGAGTTCAACAAAAGGGAGGATCCCAACAGCTTCAGGAGATGGATGAGCTTGTCGAAGATAATAAATTGGTAATAAATTCAAACTCAATATTTTCATGGGCTTCAAGAACTCCAGAAGTAATTTGATCGAGTGGAGTTACCGTAAGAGCACAGGATTCAGAACCAGGAGCAGCGTCATCATCTATGGCTTCAGTGGCCGAGAAAACAGAAGCGGATTTAAGCTCTGGAATACCCTGAGATTCAGTAGCAACAGGAGTAGTTTGCTCCAACGGGGAAATGTTCAAAGAAGAAGGCACATCTTGCAAAGGTGCAAAAACAGAAATGTGAGCACTAGATACAAGAACAATGGATTGGTAAAGAGGGGCTGAAGTAGAAGAAGACGCCACACGCTGAAAGCTGGGTACTGGAGGATTAGGTTCTTTTTTTTTTTTTTTTTTTTTTTTTTTAATTGGAGGTTTAACGACCACCGTGAGCAACTCAATGGGCTATAAGCAGTCGCCCGTCCCTAATTTAGGGTCACTGGTTCCAGGGAAGGGAAAGAGCCAGTGCCGTAAGACAAACACAACATCCATGCCTCACCGGGATTCGAACCCGGACCCCGTTCCGACGAATGATCAGAGGCCATCGCTTAGACCACTGCGCCACCGGGGCGGCGAGGATTAGGTTCAGGAGATAGGAACGGAGGAAGCTGAGAGAGATCCGAAAGCAAAGTAGACAAGTTACTAAAATCATGCAATGCATTGATTATAATACGCTTTCCAACATACCAGAAATCATTACTCAAGTTATCACTCAAGTTATGAGAATAATGGCTGTGGAATAAATCTCGGTTCTGTGCCCTGACCTCTGATTCCATTTCGATTATATTCAACAGCACCGGTTTGGTATACCTCCGAAATAACATGATAAAGTTTTGTCGTAATCGAAGCATTTTTACGTAAGTTACGATGCATAAGGGCTATGGAATAGATCCCGCTCCTGTGTCCTAACCTTTGACCCCATTTCGCCCATTTTCGATAGAATTCGTCCCCAGACAAGACCCTACAACATACTAAGATATCATCCAAATCGAAGCATTTTTACGTAAGTTATGACGCATAATGGCGATGGAAGTGATTTCGCTTCTATGTCCTGACCTTTGACCGCATTTCGTTCACTTTAAATAGGGTTCCTTCCCAGGTGATTCCCTACCAGATACTAAAATTTCATCGAAATCGACCGATTGTTACGCGAGTTATCGGGCGGACGGTCATACGCACACAACGCGTGACGTAATGAGGCAGATGGGAATGGCGACCATCTGCTCACCGCAAGAGTGTGACGTCATAAAACTTTAATAGGATCCACAAAAAACGCATGACGTAATGACACAGATGGCGTGACCGCGCGCCTACATTCTCAAACTTGAGAGTGACGTCATAAGGTTTCTAAGCATTGGTAACATTAATGGAATAATGGAACAACGCCATCACTAAAAACGTTATAATTCGGGGTGGTTATTTAACCCACTGAAAGAATTCTCCTAAAGTCGAGATCAAGCTAAATCGATTTCTAGTACCAGAAAACGGTAGGTTAACGACTTTCATCAAAATTCTTAGATCCGTTTTCAAAATAAAATGTACATACATACATACAAGAATTGCTACTTTAAGGTGGACGTCAAGTAATTTTGCTTCCTATACTTCCAATGGAAAAACTTCTGTACACATCTTTTTCTGGACAATTAATGCGTTCACAAGGATGAAAATTTGAACATTGATTAAAATAGCTTCATTTTATAACTTGGAATACTAAATATTTTCTAAACCATAACCGTAATTATGCAATCCAACATTTTTTTGTCCACTGACGTCATCAAAGTACAGGTCGCGCTGTCTTTTCTCTGGTTTCAACACCACCAAAGGAAAAGTTATTGATCTTTAATATGATTATGGTTATGTTTTAGAACATATTAAGTTTTCCAAGTTATAATATGAAGTTATTTTAATCGATATTCAAATTTTCTTCCTTGGGAATACATTAATTCTGAAGAAAATGTGTACAAAACTTTTTCCATTGGAAGTATAGGAAGCAAAATTACTTGACGTCCACCTTACTAATATGGGTTAAGGCCAATGGAAAGGATCGCAATCCTATGTCCTGACCTTTGACCACATCTCGTCCATTTTCAATAGGGTTCGTCCCCAGGTGGTCCCCTACTACATACTGAAATTTCATCGAAATCGAACCATTTTTACGCAAGTTATGACGCATAAGGGCAATGGAATGCATCCCGATCTTATGTCCTGACCTTTGACCCCACTTCATCCATTTTGAATAGGGTTTGTCCCCAGGCGGTCTCCTACCACATAGTTAACTTTCATTGAAATCGAACCATATTTACGCAAGTTATGACGCATAAGGGCAATGGAATGATCCCGCTCCTACGTCGTGACCTTTGACCCCATTTGTCCCATTTTCAATAGGGTTCGTCCCCAGGTGGGTGGTCCCCTACCACATACTAAAATTTCATCGAAATCGAACCATTTTTACGCCAGTTATCGTGCTGACAGACGGACAAAGCTGGAGCATATACGCTTCTTCAACCTACGGTTGGAAAGCGTAAAAATTGAGGCAGCTTGATGATGCTGAAGCTTGAAAGTGACAGAGAGATGAGGGCATC
The DNA here is from genome assembly GCA_039090855.1 of Macrothele yani. Taxonomy (NCBI): domain Eukaryota; kingdom Metazoa; phylum Arthropoda; class Arachnida; order Araneae; family Macrothelidae; genus Macrothele; species Macrothele yani. Next base: position 84,150,283 of record CM077003.1, on the reverse strand, counting down.
GAGATCTCGTGTATACAGTGCCCTTGCACTGAAAGCACCGTAGAGCCGTGAGCACCTCAACGCGAAAGCGATGACCACCAAGAACGAACTCGTGTAGGGAAGGGCATGCTGAAGCAGCTTCCTATGAAGAGAAGACCAGACGAGCTTGTCGGCGAGGACCCAAAATGTGCTTGTCCTCAGGGTCTGTAGGAGCAGCAGAGAGGGAAATGATAGGTCCAAAAACGGTTCTACGTCAATTCGTCGCGTGCGTCAATTCGTCGACTGCGTCAATTCGTCGACTGCGACGATTCGTCATTCGTCGCGCGTCAATTCGTCGACTGCGTCAATTCGTCGCGGACAAATTCGTCGAGTACGTCAATTCGTCGACTACGTCAATTCGTCGCGTTTACAGATTTTGGTTACATACAAAACGAATGCAGGAAAACGTACGATTTCGAACGTCTTGCTCCCTGATCAAATTTATAAAGTTTGGACACGCAGACAGGATAGGAATATTACGTTTTTCTTTGGCACAAAAAATATAAGACGGTAAACGGTTTTTGGAACAGGGCAGGGCCTGGTTGGTCAGAGCCCCCCATATACAAAATTTTCGTAAAATCTACAGTTTACAATTCAGAACCACCATATCTGGTATACTATCTCGTGGTATTCTAACTTAGACTGTAGACGGTTTTGGGAAGCGGTTGCAGAGGGGGGGGGGTTACAGCCCCCCTAGAATTGCCGTAAGATATAGTTTTCAATTTAGAACTACCAAATTTGGTATATTATCTCATGGTACTCTAACTTAGACGGTTTTTGGAACGGGTCAGGGGCCCGGTTGGTCAGAGCCCCCCACACACAAAATATCGTACAGTTTTCAATTCAGAACCACCAAATCAGGTATCCTATCTCATAGTCCTCTAACTTAGACGGTTGTCGGTTTTTGGAACGGGTCAAGGCCCGGGGAGTAAAACTTCCCCCCTACATACAAAATTTTCGTAAAATCTAGTTTTCATTTCAGAACCATCAAATTTGGTATCATGAAACTCTAACTTAGACTAGACGGTTTTTTGGAAGGGGTTGGAGCCCGCGGGGTCGGAGCCCGCGGGGTCGGAGCCCCCCTCATAAAAAATTTCGTAAAATCGACAGTTTTCATCTTAGAACCACCAAATTTGGTATACTATCTTATGGTACTCTAACTTAGACGGCAGACCGTTTTTGGAACGGGTCAAGGCCCGGGGGGTGAGAGCCCCCCACATACAAAATTTTCTTAAAAACTGCAGTTTTCAATTCACAACCACCTAATCTGGTATACTATCTCATAGTACTCTAACTTAGACGCCAGACGGTTTTTGGAAGGGTTGGAGCCCGGGGGTCAGACCCCCCGAATAAATTTTTTCGTAAAATCTAAAGTTTTCAATTTAGAACCACCAAATTTGGTATACTATCTCATGGTACTCTAACTTAGAAGCTAGACGGTTTTTGGAAGGGGTTGGAGCCCGCGGGGTAGGAGCTCCCCCCCCCTCATAAAAAATTTCGTAAAATCTACAGTTTTCATCTTAGAACCACCAAATTTGGTATACTATCTTATGGTACTCTAACTTAGACGGCAGACCGTTTTTGGAACGGGCCAAGGCCCGGGTGGGTCAGAGCCCCCCACATACAAAATTTTCTTAAAAACTACAGTTTTCAATTCAGAACCACCTAATCTGGTAGACTATCTCATGGTACTCTAACTTAGACGCTAAACGGTTTTTGGAAGGGGTTGGAGCACGGGGGTCAGACCCCCGAATAAACACTTTTTCGTAAAATTTACAGTTTTCAATTTAGAACCACCAAATTTGGTATACTATCTCATGGTACTCTAACTTAGACGCCAGACGGTTTTCGGAAGGGTTGGAGCCCGGGGGTCAGACACCCCCCGAATATTTTTTTTGTAAAATCAACAGTTTTCAATTTAGAACCACCAACTTTGGTATACTATCTCATGGTACTCTAACTTAGACGCTAAACGGTTTTTGGAAGGGGTTGGAGCACGGGGATCTACAGTTTTCATCTTAGAACCACCAAATTTGGTATACTATGTTATGGTACTCTAACTTAGACGGCAGACCGTTTTTGGAACGGGTCAAGGTCCGGGGGGTCAGAGCCCCCACATACAAAATTTTCTTAAAAACTACAGTTTTCAATTCAGAACCACCTAATCTATTATACTATCTCATGGTACTCTAACTTAGACGCTAAACGGTTTTTGGAAGGGGTTGGTGCCCGGGGGGTCAGACACCCCCCGAATAATTTTTTTTTGTAAAATCTACAGTTTTCAATTTAGAACCACCAACTTTGGTATACTATCTCATGGTACTCTAACTTAGACAGTAGACCGTTTTTGGAACGGAGCAAGGCCCGGGGGTCAGAGCCCCCACATACAAAATTTTCTTAAAAACTGCAGTTTTCAATTCAGAACCACCAAATCTGGCATACTATCGCATGGTACTCTAACTTAGACGCTCGACGATTTTTTTTGAAGGGGTTGCAGGATGGGGTAGGGCCCCCTCATATAAAAATTCGCAAAATCTACTGTTTTCAATTCAGAACCACCAAATCTGGTATACTATCTCGTGGTATTCTAACTTAGACTGTAGACGGTTTTGGGAAGCGGTTTGCAGAGAGGGGGGTATACCCCCCTACAGAATTGCCGTAAGATATAGTTTTCAATTTAGAACTACCAAATTTGGTATATTATCTCATGGTACTCTAACTTAGACGCCAGACGGTTTTTGGAAGGGGGTTGGAGCAGGGGGGTCGGAGCCCCCCCTCATAAAAAATTTCGTAAAATCGACAGTTTTCATCTTAGAACCATCAAATTTGGTATACTATCTTATGGTACTCTAACTTAGACGGCAGACTGTTTTTGGAACGGGTCAAGGCCCGGGGAGGGGGGGTGAGAGCCCCCACATACAAAATTTTCTTAAAAACTGCAGTTTTCAATTCAGAACCACCTAATCTGGTATACTATCTCATGGTACTCTAACTTACACGCCACACGGTTTTTGGAAGGGGTTGGAGCCCGCGGGGTCAGGCTCCCCCCCCCCTCATAAAAAATTTCGTAAAATCTACAGTTTTCATCTCAGAACCACCAAATTTGGTATACTATCTTATGGTACTCTAACTTAGACGGCAGACCGTTTTTTGAACGGGTCAAGGCCCGGGGGTCAGAGCCTCCACATAAAAATTTTTCTTAAAAACTACAGTTTTCAATTCAGAACCACCTAATCTGGTATACTATCTCATGGTACTCTAACTTAGACGCTAGACGATTTTTTGAAGGGGTTGCAGACCGGGGGGTAAGGGCCCCCTCATATAAAAATTCGCAAAATCTACAGTTTTCAATTTAGAACCACTAAGTTTGGTATACTATCTCATGGTACTCTAACTTAGACGCTAGACGGTTTTTGGAAGGATTTGGAGCCCGGGGTAAGAGCCCTCCCCCATAAAAATGCCGCGTAAAATCTACAGTTTTCAATTTAGAACCACCAAATTTGGTATACTATCTCATGGTACTTTAACTTAGACGGTCGACAGTTTTTTCGACGGGTCAAGGCCCTGGGGGTCGGAGCCCCCGCACACACACAGACATACAATATTTTCTTAAAAACTACAGTTTTCAATTCAGAACCACCAAATTTGGTATCATGAAACTCTAACTTCGACGCTAGACGGTTTTTGGAAGGGCTGGAACCCCGGGGTGAGATCCCCTCCCTCTCCTCATAAAAATTTCGTAAAATCTACAGTTTTCAATTTAGGACAACCAGATTTGGTATACTACTAATGGTTATCTAACTTAGACGGTAGACGGTTTTTGGAAGGGGTCGGGGCCCGGGTCAAGGTAGCCCCATGCAAAATTTTCGTAAAAAGTTCCGTTTTTTACTCTTAAGAATACCCTATCTACGTTGTAAGGCGCTCTTTGGCCCTTTGAGGGCCTTGCACCATAAACCATCAACCAACCGTCTAACCAACCTACGGTCTAAGTTAGGGACTGTAGATAACAATAAAGTGCAAAAATATGCGTTTAATGGTGTATTAAAAACACAAATCTATATAGTTTAGCTTTCACTACCAACGAACGGCTTATCGGAAAGAAATATAATGTAATGTAAACAGAGAGTTCCAGATATTCAAAATTCAAAACGGTAAGAAAAAGATGATCAATGCCAATGTGAAGTCGTATGCATGCAACATCACATAGGTACATTGCATTTCTGTGTCGCGGGATTCACAGAAGCACACGCCAGATGTACGGCAGTTCTATAGATGTCTCCTAGAAGGTAAGTATTCTCATTCCTTTTTCTTTCTTTTTTGTTTCGCAAAATTAAATTAACCAAATCAAAAAATTTAAAATAAGTTTACTGGAAAATTGCAGGAATATCTTTTTCATTCATTAACTTTCACCCGCTGAACTTGGTGATTCCACAAATAGTAATATGTACCTGGCAAATAACTGGTATCCCTGCTAGTACAAATTATATTAATGATTTATTTGCGTCCAGTTCAATCTAGTATGTCCATAAGAGCGTTTGGGGCCGTATGAAAAATACATTTCAACGTGTGCCGCTACGGCGGCGGAGTGATCTAGGCGCTGTCTTCTGACCACTTGTCGAGAAGGATCCTGGTTCAAATCCCGGTGAATCATGGACGTTGTGCTTGACTTCTGGCACTGGCTGTCCCCCTTCCCTGGAACCAGTGGCCCAAAATTGGGAATGTCCGACTGCTTATAGCCCACTGAATTGATCACGGTGGTCGTTAACCCCCCCCCAAGATTGCGACGTGTCCATTGCTATTTGCTGTGGACCGTACAAAAAGTATGTTTTTGATATCAAGGTGTCCACTTCCATGTAGGCTGGCCATAAAATGTTAGGGGACCGTACAAAATTGCACTTTTGTTTTCATCTTGTCAGCGCTTCGGTATATGGTTGAAGTATACGTATATATAGTTGGGCCATTTCAGCACGTAGTTTGGTTTATATAGAAAATCAAGATAATGTTACATTTTTACTCAGCTACAACACATTAATCCCAAATGCTATTTGTTGAAATCTTTAATCCGCCGTGCTCATATTCACAACGTTAACATAACATGTCAAGTTATTAATGTTGCAGTTTTACCCTGTCACAAAACTTTAGTTACAAGACCTTAGGCGTAAACTTTTTTTTTAGGAATTTTTAGTCCGACGTATTCATAAGGTTTCGATAACATGCCAAGGTTATGGTACTGCGTTTTGACTGAGGCACAAAAATTAATAAACAGGCCTTAAGCCTTTTTATCAGTTTTCAATCAACCGTGCTCATATACATAAAATTTTCAGAGAAAGTCACGTTTACTGTGTTGCGCATTTACTCGAGTACAAAACTATAAACAGCCATTAACTTTCACCCGCTGAACTTGGTGATTCCTCAATTCATCCATTAACAAGTCTTTTAAGTGGTTGTATGCTATGGTCATATTGATAATGTTTGATGTCAAGTCACGTTAATGATGTTGCACTTATTAAAGACTTAAAAAGGTGTAGAGGCTAGTAATTATTATTTGAAGTCTAAGTAAAAGCTCATTTTTAACTTGACTCGTCATGAAATCCTTGTGAATATGGCATTTATTTTATTTTGTACATTTTACAAAGCGTATGCATTTTTTTTGGCCTTTGTTTTATTTTGTGTTGTACTTGTTACATAGCGTTTCGCATTTTTGTAATGCTTGTGACTTGTGATTGCATTTTGAATTTTTACTTGTTTCACATTTTGGATTACTTTTTGACATTTTATGTTTTTGACATGCTATTTTGAAAATTTTGACTTTTTTAATTTTGCGTTGTGTTTTACATTCTTGCATCTTCGGCGGAATTACATTCCTGAAAAATTCAAATACAAGTTAGTAAAAGGTATAATTCAATTAGTGAGAAATACCAGCACATTTTAGTAAAGGGTAGAATTATATGAAATTCCTCTTAAAATGTCCAGCATGTTAACATTGTCTCTGTGCACCAAAGAAGTTCGAATTCCTTTTTATCTTGCCAGCGTTTCTCTTCTGGGTGGATTTGTTGGAATCTGTGCTATCACTCTTTCGATTTTAGCCATAGTTGTTCTCTGCTCTTTCGCAATTTCACTGATTATTTCGTACAGTCACAGTTTTTTCTCTCCCAGAATTGTATTCCAGCGTCTGTCTAATCTTTCAAGTTCGTTTTGTGTTCTGGGAAAGCCAAATAAATTGTTTTCACTAACTGACCAAATTGTTGGCGGGAACAGCGGAGGGCTTCTGCTTGGATTGTTTCTTCTGCTTCCACGAAATTTTCCAAGAACATAATTTTCCTCAAACCACTGAACTACAGAATCTGCATATTCTAGTAAAATTGATTTCACTTCTTCAAAAGCAGCTGGAATTTCATCAGATGAAAAAAATGCGAGTGCTTGCAAATGTCTGACTTTGAGAGCAAACTCACTGTTTTCCTTATATTCCAAGGCTATGCCAGAGGATGGATATTCCTCAGCACATTTTTTTCCGAGATGAAACCAACAACATTTGTGTGTGCTGCTTCCAAATTCCTTTTTAGCAGCATTATAACGGTAGCTATTTCAAAATCTATTATTATGCGTATATTGTGGTGCAAGCTGAATATCATAGTCTGATGCATAGTCTTGTAAATCCTACAAAAATACTTTATAATAGTATTATATTATTTATACTTGCTGGAAAGTAACCCATAAACTAGTGGGACAAGTCTGTGCATCTCTGGATTCGTTTCAACCATAGCATGAATGGAACATAATTGCCTAAAAAGGGTTGGACAAGTTTCAAATGTCCCATCCATAATCCAGAGGGGTGCTTCTTTAAGCTTTCGTAAATTATTCTCTGTTAAAAATAAAATAATTCTTTGATGTCCAAATACGCTACCTCTGCCAAGAAATTTTGCACCATCTTCTCCTGTAAATTTATTGGGGCATCGATCCGTTCTGAAGTCGTAGGCTCCGCAGGCATGTCTTGGCATGTCTTCTCTTTTTTACAACTTGCCTTAGTGCATCCATATTAGGCATGTAAGCTGCATTTACTGTAGCCATTGACGTTATCACGGTTTGAATAATTTGTGCAGGGGCTTCGTCCGTATTTCTCGCTCGTTCTTTTATTTGCGCTCTTGCAACAGCAACATCACATTTATCCGGTCTTGGAGCATGATTATGTGGTTTCTCATTGTGCATCCTGTGTTCATCTCCAATAGGAATAGTACTAGCAAAGCCAGTACAATTTCCATAAATTCTTTCAATACAGTGACAATACCGTAAATCACCTCGCACTCTGTTATGGCAAAATAAATACCCTTTCCATTTCAGCAAATCATTTTCTTTTTGTGAGTTAACTATTTATGTTGCATTCTTCATCTGCATAGTGCCTTCGGAAAACAATGCACTTTCTCTTTCCAAAATATTTAGAATGATATATTTCCACTATTATCACTTGACAACGCACAACAAAGGTTTTAACAAGCACGTTCTCTGTTTTCCAGTCAACTACGAACTAATGAGCAACCATTCAATAAAACACTCAGAATACAGACAATCACGTGAAGCTTGTTCCTCCAGTTAGGGTTTAAGCGAAGTTCAAGATTTTCGTACCTGCGGTCACAAGAAGTGGTTAATTTTAAGGATCGGCATCTTATCTTTTGTTTTTCCAAAACGTAGAGGTACATGTATTTTACAGCTGGGACGCTCCAGGCGGGGGATCGACAGATGCGAAGAACCCGGGAGCCAGGTTCCGGAGGCGGCAGCAGGCGCGGACTAGGCAGCTGTACTCTGGGCCGGTAGGCGTCATGCTAATTCTCAAAAATAAATTCAAATTTTTTCTGTGCTGCACCATGCGTATGAAAGAAAATTGTTATACTGAAAAGACAATTAGTTTACCCCGTAACGTATTAAACAAAACCTACGTTCCTACGTGACAAATGATCTGTAAGCCAAACACAGTTTTTCATGCAACACCTTCCCCCGACTTTCTAAATTCAGACCTGTCTCGTTCGACTTATTTCCTGTACCGCCCCTCTCTTTCGCTAATTGCAGTTAATTGCCGTGAAATTGGTGTTTTACGTTGGGGTGTATTGCCGCCTGTCCTGAAGACTATAGTGAAAGCGGTGAACCCCAGGGGAAAAGTATTCCATCAAAAGCAACAGAAATCCAATTCGAGAGCAAAACTTTGTTCGTTGGCATTACATCCAAGCAATTTAGGCAAAGTAGGAAGTGTGTTTTTCTACTACGACACCAGAAGATTGTCGCGAATGCTCAGGCAATTACGATACAGATGTGTCCTTAAGACTGCTCTTTCAAGACGTCCAAAGGCCGGCACTAGGGGATGGGGAGGGATACAGTGCGGATGCTCTTTTTTGTTGCAGTTAGAAATTCTTAAGCTCATTCTTCCTTAAAACTTTGCCTGGTTACCAGTAAGTACTGTCACATGCCTCAACCATTACACAGATTTGTTGTTTTTGTTTTCATTCTTTGAGTTAACAGCGGGAAAATATCTGAACTGCGTTGTTTCAGTTGAAAATATTTTTTTTTACTTCAGCAACAGGGCTTCACGTATAATTGCAAAATACTTCGATAGAATAAACATACCTTACATAAAGAGTTTGCATGAGAAAATAGATTAATAATAAGGAAAATATTCTAAAACCAAAAAAAGAAATTGCGGAACCGAAAAAGCTAGGTAGAGGAAACAAAAGGCTCTAAGAAAACGTTCATATTTAAAGAAACCTGTAGTCGCTTAATGAGTAAGTGGTATAACTCAATACAAAATCATGTGCTGTATTTGAAAAAAAAATTAGAAGCAAGTAGGCATCGTGACTGTCCACAGTTTCCCCTTTTCATCCTGTCGACATTACAACCACCACAGAAAAGAAAAGAACAAAAACATAACAAAAACACCAATACAAAGTAAAATGCCCAAAACATAAAAAGAAGTAACCCACTACAAAATGAAATGCCCAAAACATTAAAAAAACTGCAACCACACGAAACAAAATACCCAAAACATGGTAAGAAATTCTGTTTAAAGCACAATGAAGGTATACGATAGGAGAAATATATGTTTTTAAAACTTAATACAAGTGTAAAAACTGAAATAAAAAGAAAGAAAAAAGAAATATTCCAAATTTCATTGTTACTTTAGATATTTTGACCTGTTGACATTTCGTAAATTGTACTTGCACTCGGTCAAAACATATTACTTACAAGGACTCTTTAGTAACTTTTAATCGCTGTGGTCGTATTTATAAGGTTTGCATAACAAATCAAGTTAATGATGTTGCGCTTTCACTTACCGTCTCCCGCTAAGTTAGAGTTTCATGACACAAAATGTGGTGGTTCTGAATTGAAAAATAAAGATTTTAAGAAAATTTTGTATGTGGGGAGGGCGTCTTACCCCCGGGCCTTGATCCGTTCCAAAAACCTTCTACCGTCTAAGTTAGAGTACCATGAGATAATATACAAAATTTGGTGGTTCTAAATTGAAAACTACAGATTTTACGAAAGTTTGTGTGTAGGGGGGGGGGTAACCACCCTTGCCCCGACCCGTTCTGAAAACCGTCTACCGTTTAGTTTAGAACACGATTACATAGTATACCAAATTTGGTAGCTCCAAATTGAAAGCTTTAGTTTTTGCGAAAAATATTTATGGGCGGAGGGACTCTGACCCCGTGCCCGACCCGTTCCAAAAACCGTCTACCGTCTAAGTTAGAGTACCATGAGAGAGTATGCCAAATTTGGTGGTTCTAAATTGGAAACTGTAGTATTTACGAAAACGTTTTTATTCGAGGGGGGTCTGACCCCCCGGGCTCCAACTCCTTCCAAAAACCGTCTAGCGTCTAAGTTAGAGTACCATGAGATAGTATACCAGATTAGGTGGTTCTGAATTGAAAACTGTAGTTTTTAAGAAAATTTTGTATGTGGGGGCTCTGACCCCCGGGCCTTGACCCGTTCCAAAAACGGTCTGCCGACTAAGTTAGAGTACCATAAGATAGTATACCAAACTTGATGGTTCTAAGATAAAAACTGTAGATTTTACGAAATTTTCATGAGGGGGGGCAACCCCGCGGGCTCCAACCCCTTCCAAAAACCGTCTAGCGTCTAAGTTAGAGTACCATGAGATAGTATACCAAATTTGGTGGTTCTAAATTGAAAACTGTAGATTTTACGAAAAAGTTTTTATTCGGGGGGTCTGACCCCCGGGCTCTAACCCCTTCCAAAAACCGTCTAGCGTCCAAGTTAGAGTACCATGAGATAGTATACCAGATTAGGTGGTTCTGAATTGAAAACTGTAGTTTTTAAGAAAATTTTGTATGTGGGGGCTCTGACCCCCGGGCCTTGACCCGTTCCAAAAACGGTCTGCCGACTAAGTTAGAGTACCATAAGATAGTATACCAAATTTGGTGGTTCTGAGATAAAAACTGTAGATTTTACGAAATTTTCATGAGGGGGGGCGACCCCGCGGGCTCCAACCCCTTCCAAAAACCGTCTAGCGTCTAAGTTAGAGTACCATGAGATAGTATACCAAATTTGGTGGTTCTAAATTGAAAACTGTAGATTTTACGAAAAAGTTTTTATTCGGGGGTCTGACCCCCGGGCTCCAACCCCTTCCAAAAACCGTCTAGCGTCCAAGTTAGAGTACCATGAGATAGTATACCAGATTAGGTGGTTCTGAATTGAAAACTGTAGTTTTTAAGAAAATTTTGTATGTGGGGGGCTCTGACCCCCGGGCCTTGACCCGTTCCAAAAACGGTCTGCCGACTAAGTTAGAGTACCATAAGATAGTATACCAAATTTGGTGGTTCTGAGATAAAAACTGTAGATTTTACGAAATTTTCATGAGGGGGGGGCCGATCCCGCGGGCCCCAACCCCTTCCAAAAAACCGTCTAGCGTCTAAGTTAGAGTACCATGAGATAGTATACCAAATTTGGTGGTTCTAAATTGAAAACTGTAGATTTTACGAAAAAGTTTTTATTCGGGGGGGTCTGACCCCCGGGCTCTAACCCCTTCCAAAAACCGTCTAGCGTCCAAGTTAGAGTACCATGAGATAGTATACCAGATTAGGTGGTTCTGAATTGAAAACTGTAGTTTTTAAGAAAATTTTGTATGTGGGGGGCTCTGACCCCCGGGCCTTGACCCGTTCCAAAAACGGTCTGCCGACTAAGTTAGAGTACCATAAGATAGTATACCAAATTTGGTGGTTCTAAGATAAAAACTGTAGATTTTACGAAATTTTTTATGAGGGGGGGGGGGGGGCCGATCCCGCGGGCCCCAACCCCTTCCAAAAACCGTCTAGCGTCTAAGTTAGAGTACCATGAGATAGTATACCAAATTTGGTGGTTCTAAGATGAAAACTGTAGATTTTACGAAATTTTTTATGAGGGGGGGCTCCTAACCCGCGGGCATCAACCCCTACCAAAAACCGTCTAGCGTCTAAGTTAGAGTTTCATGATACCAAATTTGATGGTTCTGAAATGAAAACTAGATTTTACGAAAATTTTGTATGTACGGCGGGGGGGGGGGGGCTCTGACTCCCCGGGCCTTGACCCGTTCCAAAAACTGACAACCTTGTAAGTTAGAGTACCATGAGATAGGATACCTGATTTGGTGGTTCTGAATTGAAAACTGTAATTTTTTTTATGATTTTAACAATATTTTGTTTTACGTTTCACTGGAACTTTCCTGCTGATGTATATACCGCTGTATTTATTGGCAGAATTCCATTGTCATGTACATAGAAATGTTATTTTACTGAAGAATAAAGGCAATTTTGAAATGTAGATCTTACGAATATTTTGTGTATGGGGGCTCTGACCAACCGGGCCCCTGACCCGTTCCAAAAACCGTCTACCGTCTAAGTTAGAGTACCATGAGATAATATACCAAATTTGGTAGTTCTAAATTGAAAACTATATACTACGGCAATTCTGTAGGGGGCCCTAACCCCCCCCTCTCCAACCACTTTCCAAAACCGTCTACAGTCTAAGTTAGAATACCACGAGATAGTATACCAGATTTGGTGGTTCTGAATTGAAAACTGTAGATTTTACGAAAATTTTGTATATGGGGGGCTCTGTCCAACCGGGCCCTGCCCCGTTCCAAAAACCATTTACCGTCTAATATTTTTAGTGCCAAAGAAAAACGTAATATTCCTATCCTGTCTGCGTGTCCAAAATTTTTAAATGTGATCAGGGAGCAAGACGTTCGAAATCGTACGTTTTCCTGCATTCGTTTTGTATGTAACCAAAATCTGTAAACGCGACGAATTGACGTAGTCGACGAATTGACGTACTCGACGAATTTGTCCGCGACGAATTGACGCGCGACGAATCGTCGTGGTCGACGAATTGACGCGCGACGAATTGACGCATGCGACGAATTGACGCGCGACGAATTGTCGTAGTCGACGAATTGACGCGCGACGAATTGACGCAGGCGACGAATTGACGTAGTCGACGAATTGACGCACGCGACGAATTGACGTGACACCTCCAAAAACACGCCTACACTGCGAGAGGGCTCGCATCAGTTAAGGGTTGCATATTTCTGGCGCCATAGGATAGAAAGTAAGGAGCACAGGATTCTGAGTAAGCGGCACTCCAAACAGACTGCGATCACGCACAACAATGCCAGTGGATTGAACGCGGGCAACGTATTCTGACGTGACAAGATGCACAACAACAGAGCGTGGCTTCCGAGCCATATGGGTTACAGCTCCTAGAAGGAATGACACGTTTCAACGCTGAGGAATAAAGTTGAAGGAGAGTGTCTTGTAGAGCTTCAAATTCTAGTTCGAGACGTTACGAAGCAAAAGAGGCCGCGGATGGCCTAGTGGTCAACTTTCGTGACTGCCACTGAGAAACCTCAGGTTCGATCCCAGCAGGTACGAACGCTTGAACCACTAAATATCTGCCGTGCGTCAGATGGGCACATTAAGCCGTCGGACCCCGGGTACTGGTCCTTTGGTAATAAATAGGGGCGTCTTACTACCCTTTCTACCTCGCTTCCGTGTAATTTTCCTATCGGGGCATTCCGGCCCAAATCTCTTAGCTTCCTATTTCTAAGGGTTATTTAAGACCTGTGGTCAGACACTCCCTTCCTAAAATCCTCTACATATCATCTAATCTGATCTGACGAAGCAAAAGGTCCTTACCTGTGGACGAATCTTCTTGCATAGTCACACGCAAGACATCTTTGATTTTTTTTTTTTTTTTTTTTTTTTTAGATTGGAGGTTTAACGACCACCATGAGCAACTCAATGGGATATAAGCAGTCATCTAGTTTAACGTTATTGATTTCAGAGAAGGGAGAGATTTAGATTTAGCGCTGTATGACAAACACACCAACCATGCCTCAGCCTCATTCAGGACGCGAACCCGGGTCCACTCGGACAAATGGTCATAATCCAGCGCTTACACCAGTGCGCCACCGGCGCGGCGCTGCTTATTTCAGAATGCTACATGTAAATATTCACCGTGGGTATATCACACATGGGAAATTGGTCTGTCAACTTCACATTTGCGTGATACTCTCTCAACATGAAAATTTTACGAGGGATTGTCGTTTATCTGGTTTGGAAAAGGATGGGAAAGATTCTTTCTTATTAATGCCATAAAAGCAGACCCAGCGTTGCCTTTCGAGCATACTATTAATTATAATGAATCTTTCTACAGTTCGGGAAAAATTCTCCAAAATTCATCATTCGTTTCTACGTTCTGAAATGTCAGCGATAATTAGTTTAGGCATAATATTTCTCTAGAAAGTTGACTGTGCCTCCCAAGTGGCCCAGAGGTCTGAGGCGCTGGCTTCTGAGAATTCGTCCGGTAAGGACCCGTATGAGACATGAGTTGTGCTGGCTCTGTGCATTACTAGGAACCAATTGCCCCACATTCGGAACGGCTACTGCTTATAACCCTAAGTTATCCTCAGGGTATTCGTTAAACCCTGATAGAAAAAAAAAAAAGAAAAAATGTTAAGAATGTTGACCAGTACGTCTCTAAACTATTCTGTTTTTAGCTTTCCTTGAGCGTTCTACGAAGTTCTTTCTTTTGTATTGCTCAGTGTTTTGGAACAATTTTTTTCCCGGTATTCCTTCCTTCCTCTTTCCCAGTTTTTTGGCCTTTTAACAATGGCATTAGGAAGTCATCATGTCTTATCATATGGTCCTAGTACTTTCTTTTAATATTTTGAATAGACTTGGTTTATGGTTATGCATTTCCAAATCTTACTCCCCTTAAGTTCGCGATAGCTTCCACGGTGGCGCAGTGGTCTAAGCGCTGGCTTCTGACCGTTCATCCAAGTGGGTCCGGGTTGGAATCCCGGAGAGGTACGAATGTTGTTTTTGTCTTACGGTACTGGCTCTCTTCCTTCCCTGGAGCCGGTGGCCTTAAATTAGGAATGGGCGACAGTTTATAGCCCATTGAGTTGCTTACGATGGTCGTTAAACCCTCAACAACAAAAAAGGAAGTTCGCGATATTATCATCACATTTTTTTTATACTGTTTACAGCTAGGAAACTTCATTCGAATCTCTCGATTCTTTACTCTTTTGAAGAATCCTTATCAGTGGTCCACATTTTAGCACCGTAGGAGTATGTGGCCACATGCGATGTTTGACAACCTAATTCTTTTGCGAAATTTTATTCCACGGAATGTAAGCATTTCTGATAGCTTCATGGAATTTTTCCTGCAGTTTCTGTTCTGCTTTCTATGTTCTTAACATTTTCGGCATCCTTATAGCTATCAATCTCATATCCCAAATTGTTGGTACTAACGCCGACAAATTGTGAGAGATATAGGGACCAAGGTAAGCAACATATAGTTGGCAATAAGCAGCCGCCCCTTCCTAATTTGGAGTCACTGTTTCAGAAGAGGGGAAAGTTCCATTCGGGTAAATGCGTAGAAGCCAGTGCCTCGTACAACTCAGCCACCTAGGCGAAAACTTTGTTCCTTTACACTGGACGATTATAGAGTAACTTGACCAAATCAAACCGTTCTACGATCGCTTTAATGTACAAATGGGATTCATAGTCGGTAGATGAATACTGTTCAATACAGGAACGAGATTTGCAAAGTGCAGAGTGTGGCATGTCTCACTCTGACGATTCACGGCTCCGTATATCAAAACTTACGATTTCGTCGGAAATGAGCTCGGGTTCAAGCCCTGGATGACGCATGTGTTATGTGTTTGTCTTATGGCATTGGCTCTTGCCCTTCCGTGGAACCAGTGGCCCTACATTAATAATGGGTGACCTCTGGTATACAAACGAGTTTCTCATGCAGTCGTTAAAAACTGAAAAACAAATCTCATTGAAGAAACCTCATATATGTCGGATTAATACGCAATGCAAAATATAAATAGTTTGTGGTGTTTGAACGGAGTAGCTAGACTTAAAAATGACCAAGATACCAGGAGTTCAATTACGTGAAGACAGCCAGTCTCAAGTTCCCATATCAATACATCAAGTTATTTGTCAACAACATCATTTTGCATCAGAAATTTTGCTGCAAAGGTCTTCCCTTGTTCAGCGAATCCGTCCTGTAACATTTGCACTCGACGAAATCGGTACAAGAATATGTGCAGGGTTAATCATAGAATCTTTCGCAAGGTACTCCTGGGAAAATCCGGAATACGTGCACTTGTACAGAGATCTTCCGTAATGGACTGGTGGACCTCGACTACGTCTTCTACGTCGGTTGTCGGTCGGCCATTTCTCGCCCTATCCAACATATAGCCTTTTTCTTTAAAGTTTCGTGTACAACTTCTGTAAAACATGGGCCCGTGCGCAGCTGATGATTTCAACGAAAGTGGCTTCACGCTTCTGCAGCATTGCAGCCATCAATGTAATAAAATTTCACAATTGCACCACGCTGTTTCAGTGCAAGTCTATCGTTGATCTGTCTCTGTTGCATCTGGGCTGCTGCTTTTAGTGTGAGATAGACATCCCTTCATTTGTTTAACGCAGTACCACCCCACAGCCAGCGTCTCTGACATCTCTGACAGACTTCGTCTGCTGACACGGTGAGTTGTCTTTGCATAATTGCAATCCAGCAATTTCCCTCATTTTAAGATCTAGGAACTCCGTTCCAACGCCACATCGTATTTTTTGCATCGCTTGTCATCCTGACATCACTAGAAGACGATGCTTCCATTCGAAATGTTTGAGATACAGCATGGTTAACCGTAGCTGTGATACATACCATACCATCCATTTTACATATCTCATTCCCTTGGTGAGTAGTATCTATGAATTGAATATGAATCATATTCGTCCATTCAAGTGAGCTCTAGAGCGCTTTGAATTGGCAAAGTTACTTTATAGCCACCCTGTACTCGTCTAAATCTTTGAAGATTTCTTCACTAAATATGCTTTCAAGAGAAAAAGGCACAACTTCAGACGTTCAACTTTTTGTATTACAAAGCCATCTGCTAATTATGCATCTTCTGTTACCGCAACTTTTTGATAACAATATAAACTTGTATGATTCCTGCGTCCTTCTCTTCAGTCTGTAAGGTTATTGTGTTTGACCACTAATTAATTAAAAATATAATATATCAAATGAAAGGAATTTTTCAGGATTTTTCATTTGCGCATGCACTTAAGTGCAACTGCTTGTGCAATTACCTGTCCTGAACTAAGTGTAGAATGCTTGATATCTTTGGAGCGGAAGAAAAGCAATTAGATATTAAAAGAATGCAAATCGATTTCATAAATACAAACCAATTTCACAAATGGCTTTTACATGAGAAAATCATTTTAATTTAGTGATATAAGGGTGATTAAAGTTCGTTACTATCACATTTCAGATTAAGAAAATCAAACATTATAATTTTACATAATATTATTCTTAACGAAACAAAGAATAAATACCTATAACGTTGTCAGACTGACGAAATGAGGTATTTTCGCGTAATCAATTAATTATCCTGTAAAAATACCACCAACTATGCTCTTTCAGAAAAAAATAATAGAAAACCATATGGATTATTAAAAAAATGGGATGTAGAAACCACAGCATGTTAAATTACATAAAATCAGAACAAAGGCTTACGATATGCAGCAAATTGCAACAACAGCGGTATAGGTAAGAAAAGTGAATAACTGTCTACTACATATATGTTGATCGTAGACCCTATCATAAAAAAATGTCTGATAAGAAAGGGATCAAGTCATAAATCGCATTACGTTTGTGTTAAAAATTAAATTTAAAAGCACTGCAAAGTATCGTTTTTAATCATGAAGAAAGCGAATTTTAGTAAACTGTACAACAGTAAGAAAAATTCAGGATTGCACAGAAGTTCTTTCTTTTAGGAAAGAGCGATTAATCAGATCTATTAAACTAGGAAACATATGATTAAATATAATAAATCAGTTGTTTCAAAATTGTATTTTATTCCTAAAATTTTTATTTATTCCAAGTTTATGGTGTTACATTATATAGTAACTAAAAAGAGGGATTAGCCAATAGGCTGTATAATATTTCATTTATTATTTATTATGTGCTCAACCAATAGGAGGAAGCTATTTCTCAAATAGGGTATGTTGCCAAAGGTATTCGGTCCTGAAAATTTCTAATTATTGTATTTTGTTCATTCATAATGCTTATGCGTACAATTTACGTGGTCCAAAAGTTTCGTATGAAATTAGTCTACATTATTCATTCAGAGCTGCCCGAAGTTCCGCCAGTGATGCTGGAGTAAATGGACGTTTTTTCCGCACAATCCTTTGTAATTCATCTTTTTCTATTTTTGTTTGAGGGGTTTTACGAGCACCGTGGGCACCCCAAGCGACTATACGCATTCATCTATCCCTGATTTAGGGTCACTAGCTAACGGGAGGATAGAGAGCCAGTGCTGTAAGATAAGCACAATATCGGTCAGAAGCCAGCGCTGAAACCACTGCCCCTCAGGCGCAGTGGTTTAAGCGTTCGCGCTACCGGTTAATTGTGTTTATGTCTAGATTTTGAGCTTGCTGACTGCTAATCGATTAATCTTAAAAAGAAAGCATAGTAGACCTTTCTGTGTTGCAACAGAATCGGTATTTCGGGAGCAGGCATGATTCTTTTCCATAACATTTTCGAAGTGCACAAAGTGCTGCTTTTAGGGGTCGCAATGCAGCTCTGCTTTCGTGATGCATTTATAAAGTCAGTTCTATTCCACGAAAGAAACATACTACCATACTTCTTGCACCCTGTTGGCGTTAGTATTTCTAAATGCTTGTCTGTATTAATTGTGAGAAACAAAACCCTCTTAGTGTTGTTTGCATATTTGTTTTGAAGTTTATCGACCACCGTGAGCAATTCAGGTATTTGGTACAATCACTAAAATGTTCAAAGCTTCCAGCTTCATTGGCTTGTAAGCGTTGCCACGAACAAATTCGGATCTGCTCTTAGCGTGAAACTGTGAACATTATTATGTGAATATGCCAACAAGTGCCTGGTGTGTGTCTGTATAGACAGATAACTGTAATTTTCAGTAGCCGTAATAATCATCATTATTTTCATCAACCATTATCAGTCCTTTGCTGGATGAAGGTCTCCCCAAGTTTCTTCCAGAACTGTGTGTCTTCAGCCAGACTCCTCCATGCCGTTCCAGATTACTTTCGAATTTCATCCAACCATTTTCCAAGTGGACTTCTTCTGGGTCTCTTTTTCTGTTACTTGGTATTCAGTCTAATATTTCAGTTGCCCATCGGGGATCATTTCTGGCAATATGTCCAGCCCATAAGCTGAAAAAATATTTGTCAGAAGAACTGAATATCAAAAAGTGACAGGGATTTCACTTTGATCATGATACCTTCCACACTTGTCCTTATCCTGATCCAGGAATAACTCTTTATCTTTCCTGGTTATGCCAAGCACACACCTCTCCATACTTCTTTCAATATGATAGTTGGCAGCCTCTGCTTGTCTTTTTTTGTAAAGGTACATACAAGTCTCTGATCCATTAATAAGAAATGAAAGGATGAATTGATAAACACTTTCCTTTTAAGACATAATGGTAAATTTCCCTCTCAAATTGCACTTTTTCTTCCAAATGCTCTGCAGCCAAGTTTTATTCGCCGATTAATTTCTTCATCAACGTGGCAATCACTTTATATCTGTTGTCAAGGTAAATGTTGGTATAGGTTACCTATCGATTTTCCCCATCTGTGGCTAAATCTTCAGTTCTTAAAAAACAAGCACTGTACATCAATTTTGTTTTCTTAAAGTTCATTTTTAATCCCACGTCTTATTTTACTCTTGTCAGCAAGTTCCTATAAAATAGAATATCGAAACGACAATTTTTATGGCAGACATCTACTTCGCCTTCATTTTTAGATTAATATTCACAAAAAGCTTCGAAAAACAAAACTGTAAAATAAAAAAAAATATCTCATGCATGGAGACAACCAACGCAGCTTAGAAAATCCGTATGAAGACAGTTAACAGACAAACGCCACTCTCTTTCTCTCTCTCTCTCTCTCTCTCTCTCTCTGCGTTTATATATCTTCTCGGAAAACCCTGAGAAAACAGCGTACTGTTACGTTGATACTGTGAAGAACTCGCTACCGAGAATATAATATTCAATAGTAGGTTTTTTGTCACCATCTTACAGTCGGTAAGAAAGGGAAGTTTACAAGGCCTTTAAGGTACTTCAGCGAAGCCAAAAATCAATAGTACCCGTTTTTAAGCGTTTCACAGAGCAATTGAGCATGCACGTTTACAGTTTTATTGCAGTAATTTTAACTATGCCCTCAGCAAACAATAACACGGGGAGCGAAAGTGATCCCAGATTACGTAATTAGTTTACAAGGCATTCGGCGTCACTATCCGTTTCTTTCACAGCAAAGGGTAGCCAGGTGTCCAAAAAGAGGGATCGAGAGGGAATATTATGAGGCGAGGTAGGATGGCGAACAGGTAATGCAGATGTCTCCAGAGATAGGGTACATATGAGAATAGGAAGTGAAACAAAGAAGGAATTTGATAGAGCGATCAGTAGAAAATAAAGTAATAGTACATAAATGGCATAACTAAGACATTTCCAGAACAACCAGCATGACAAGCCTTAGCTGATAATAAAAAGTAGAGAAAAATAAGTGCGTTTACTGCTTTTTCGTGTTATGAAAGTCTCAATACTAACGGAATCATAGACGCCGACTGCGTGAGTGCTCCAGAGCTAAAGCACCGATTAAATATTTGTGAAAAATAAGATCTTAGAAATAATAATAAAAAAAAAGTCTTTGAATACACCAATTTAGGATCTTTTTTTTTTCGAAGATTAGCAAGACACTTCCGTCAGTAAGACTTTTAGCAGAAGAACCCCATCCATTATGAAAAATGCTGGGAACCTGTCTTTCACAGGCACAGACTACGTGGGTGCATTGAGGCTCAGGGAAGTATTAAGTCATTAATAACAATAAAAGTCCCCCCTTCATAAAAAAGACAAAAAACATAACTGCAAAAACTATATAATGTGCATTAGAAAAATTAAAATCATGTCTAACCATTTAAAAGGCAGATGTATCAGAACAAAATGATCCCCAGAATTTTCTGCGCTCCCCAAAGAGAAATGTCCACATAACCATCGGATTTTACAAAGGCTACGGCGAAAATATTCCTTTCGCTTTCGTATCCCAGCAGTACGGACCATAAACCTGTCGCTGGTAATCAGCGCTCCCAACTCGTTCTTTATTTTGTGTTCCGTGACCCAAGACATGATGGGGAAAGATTAGTAGCTTTGACATGGATATCACAGCATGCCACTGGGTAGCAATAAGTGATTCACACATCTTCTTTATGCTTTCTTAGGCTCGTCGCTATTGCCTCAGCAGGCAGTCAGTCAGAAATGAATAGTGTCAGTCATCCCTCTAAATGAAAGCCTTAAATACCAAAGGTACACCAATACTTTCTTATGTGAGGCTTCATTCGTTACCATCGCGTTAGGCCCACATGTTCTACCGGACCTAACGCGACTTTGACTCGTTCCATCTGACATTATTCCATTTTGCTAACCCTGAATTAATTCGTTCCAGCCAGTTGAAGGGCTAGTTATACACTATATTGAAAAAAGTCACCGGACACCCATTCAAAAGCAAATGAACGGATCTGCTGCGTTGTTAAGATACGCGGTACAGCTGCAAACGGTATAAAAACAAGCCTGCAGCTGACCGCGATCATATCGCACTGTGAGGTTGAGTGTAAATGTCGCGGCGGGAGAGAACTGACTTTGAGAAAGGAAAGATTGTTGGGTGGCATATTAGTGGGTTGTCCGTAAGAAAAACCGAGGGACGTTTAAACATACCCAAGTCAACTGTTTTGGATGTACTGAATACGTGGAAGACACATGGCGTGCCTAAAGCAGCAAAACGTACCGGCAGACCAAAGAAAACCAGTGATAGAGGACGTCGAAACCTCAGGAGAGTCGTTACAGCTAATCGACGCAGTACTTCACAAGACCTCAGTGTACATGTGAGTATAAATGCTGGAACCTCGGTATGTACATGTACCATTCGCAGAGAACTTCATTCCATGGATTACCGTGGTCGTGCGGCTGCTCATAAGCCTTTCATCTCCACTCGGAATGCTATTTGTCGCTTAGCATGGTGTAAAGAACATTTATCGTGGACGGTAGATCAATGGAAACGGATCCTATGGACTGATGAATCCAGATACACGATTCATCAGTCTGATGGCCGTGTGTGGGTATGGCGGCAGCCGGGGGAACGCTATTTACCACAGTGTACTGTCCCTATGGTCAAGTTTGGAGCTGGCAGTGTACTCGTGTGGGGGTGTTTTTTGTGGTATGGTTCCGGTCCATTGGTTATTTTGGACAAACCTGTTAACCAGCACGTCTACCTCGATATTCTGGACAATTATCCCCTACCAACTCTGTGGCAATACTATGGAACCGAGCCTTGTTGGTACCAGCAGGATAATGCACCGAGCCATAAAAGCAAGGACTGTTACGGCGTGGTCTGACGATAATCCCGTATCTTGTGTGGACTGGCTAGCACAGAGCCCTGATCGCAATCCCATAGAGCTACTATGGGATGAATTAGAGCGCCGCATAATAAGTTTGGAACCAAGGCCTACTACTAAGCAACAGTTAGCAACAGCATTACGTACTGAATGGAAGCCGATACCTATCGCTGTGTTCCAAAACTTTGTCGAAAGTATGTCTCGAAGGACCAGTGCATGCATTAAGGCCAAAGGTGGACCGACACCGTACGAAGTATGTCAATAAATACTATGTTGTGTTTCTCTTCTATGTGTCCGGTGACTTTTGTCAATATAGGGTATATCCCTTGCAGTTTCAAAAATCCATCGATAAATTGGCGGATAATGGAAGTTCGATTGTATGTGTGCGCGTGTGAGTATATAAAGAGCTCAGGCAACCTATTGGACTTCTCGTTCAGAACTCGAGCACTCATTGGGTTTTTGGAAATCAGCGCCGCCTGTGAATCGAACCCAAAACGGCAGAGTAAAACTTCGCAAACAGGACGTGCTGCGGTACCTTATGCACGCTTTGAAATATCCGACACTGTATTCGGTCAACATGGGAGGCATTTTGTTCTTTCCATCTCCTTTATAACTGTCTTGAACGTCATCAACGGCATCCTGAGTTTGTAAACCAATTGGTGCAATATTCCGAATCGTCTACACAGTTTTAAAAATACTGGAAATATTAACCGAGGAAAAAATAGAACAGAAGTGCCGCTGAAACAAAGCGCCGACTAGTGTTTTATTTTGTTTTTCCTCTTATTTCCATGAACATTCTGACGACACAGCAATTTAGTTCTGATTATTAAATATTGCGAAGTGTCATCTCTCGTGCCTGACGTCACGGCCCACTTATTCATTGAGTAAACATTGCCTCTTTAAAAGATTGGTTTAGAAGGATAACGCCAGAGGGCACAGTAGGGGGATGTCCGGGAAGTGGCAATTGCTTGACGTCCATCTCTCTTTAAAGAGGATGTCATTATTTATTTATAGCGCAGGTCTGGACAACAATTTGCTCATCAGATTTGCTCTCAGCGCATTGTTGGTCCGTTTTATTCCAGTTCCAGTTGTTCTCTTTTCTGAAAAGTATCGTTGTTGTCAGTCGCGGAGGGCGAAGGCGGCTAAAGAGTTCAAGCCCACAATAACACCCAATTGCTGCCAATGAATGGCGGAATGGATCTTGACGCGTCAAACATCATTTTATTTGTGCATGGATTTTGTTTTTATTCTTTCTTTCCTGAACAAAGGGACGAAGCTAAATAACCATTAATGCAAAATATTTCACTGTGATTCTTTTTCTCTGTGGAATCTTCTAAAAGATCAAACGTAACTACATTTGTTTTTTAAAAATTTCCGCTTTAACCGTCAATTTTGTAACAAAGACAAAACAGAAAAGCATTGGCGTTTCGAGGTATCCGGTTCATCTTAAATTAGCTGTAAGGCAAGCCTTCAGCTTTTCAAATTTTGTTAAAATCAACTGACAATTTTATTCTAAATTACAACCTATTTCATTCAAGATTTCCTGACCGTGGACACCGTTTGACGTCCTTTTACACAGTTCCGTTTCATTAATCAAAATCTATCAGAGTTTTTACAGTCAATCAGAATACTATGCGAAGCCTCGCTTTTTTAAAGAATTACTTTGTGCCTGATGGCCATCGACAGCCGCGAGTGGCCTGGTAGTTAGAGCAACCGCCTTCCGATCGGGTTATCTTAGGACCGATTCCAGGTAGGCTAAGTTGCTCAGAACCACTTAATAATCGCCGGACGTCGGATGTGTACGTTAAAGCCTTGTGTGACGTACTACAGAGGTGAAAACATGTGTCAAGGCGACAAATCTGCAACGAAACATTCTATCCGCATAGCTTAGTTGGGAGAGCGACTCACTCCGGAGTGAGGTGAAACGGATTCGGTGTCGTCGCGGACAAACTTGTGTTTTCACAGTTGGCTCTCAGGTATTGGACCCCCGTTACAAATAAAGGTATCTGTTTCTTTCCCTCGCCTTTGCTCTTTCTCAATAAAAGTGATAGTTGTGACCTCATAGCCTGGAATAATAAATTATAATTAGCTGACTTGTTATGGATCTTGGTGAACTTTCGGAGTCGCCATGAATTTGGTGAACTTTCGGAGTCGCCATGAATTTGGTGACTATAACCCGATGGCATATTCATCGATTACGCTGATTAGGGAAGACGTGACTTTATTTGAAAAACGTGCTTACTGCGGTACGTACGCAGCGTGATTTTTCAGAAATGCGATATACAGTCATTTGCAAAAGTTTAAGACCACCTGTAGGTGTTAGGAGATTTCTGTCGATTGCGCCAGCTACTGTCTGTATTACTCAACTTCGTGTCGGTGCTGCATCATCCTACAGCGGCAGTTGTTGGCAGAGTTGGAAGAAGCCTGCGAGCTTTAGTTTGCTTCTGGTTTTCATGCTGAGCGGTTTTGTACGTATTTTCTACATAGCGAAAAATGGGCAAAAAAGCGTCATCAAGCGTTACTCAGAAGGCACAAATAATGACTTTATCTCATAAAGGATATTTCGAAAGTGACATAAGCCGAAAGGAGAATGTGAGCAACACTCCTGTTCATAATACGATCATGAAATATCGAAATACAGATGAATTTAGCGACCGAAAGAGAAGTGAACGTCCAAGGAAAACAATCCCGCGTGATGACTGTACCGTAAGGCGAATAGTTATGCGTTCTCCGAGGAGTTCGTGCAAGAAAATCAAGGCCTTTCTAGATTCAAAAGGGTCTGATATTAGTATCAGCACTGTTTCCCAACGTCTTAGCAAGTATTTGGGATTAAAGTCTTATAAAACCTGCACATAAACCTAGACTGAATTTTGTTATGAAAAAGAAGACTCCAGTTTGCGAAGCATCATGAATCCTGGACTGCTGAAAATAGGAGCCAAGTTTTTTTTTTCCGATGAATCAACTGTGCGACAATTCGAATTATGTGAAGCACATGTTCGAAGACCAAAAGACAAAAGGTTTAATGAAAAATACACCGTTAGCACTGTGAGACATCCGCTTAGTCAGATGATATGGGGTGCTACGTCAGCATCCGGTACTGCTTCATTATCCTTTTTGCCGACAGGCAATACATGACTGGTCCTTTTTATATGGAAATGTTACGTGAGAAGCTGTTAACTCATACGCAAGTGCACAGATGAAAAATGTTTATGCATGACGGTGCTCCATGCCACAGATTAAAGAAAGTAAAAGACTACCTGCATAGGAAAAACATAACTGTGCTTGACTGGCCCGGTAATGGTCCCGACCTTAACCCCATCAGTTTGTGGACCATTTTAAAAGACAAGATAGAAGAAACACAGCCATCAAATTCCCAAGCTTTGATTGCGCGATAAAGTACGTGTCATACAAAGACATTTCAAGTGACTACTGCAAATCCCTCATTTAGAGTATGCCACATCGTATTCTGTCCGTTAAAAAAACAATGGTGGCCACACAAAGTACTGATTTCGGTCTTTTTTGTGTTCTAAAGAATGTAAGTATTCATTTGTGGTGTCATTTTTCAAATATCTCTGACTGGTAATTAGTTGTTTTCTTGAAAATCTTAATTTTCAATAAGTCAACAGGTGGTCTTAAACTTTTGCGAATGACTGTACATCGCCTTTGCTACACTCCATCTGTTTTGGTTTTACCAAAGATTCTGAGGAACACTATATTTTTAATAAGAATCTCATTTAGCTACGGGATCTTTATAAGACTGGCTTCTCATCAGGCATTCGGGTGGCGGTTTTTCTTGGGAGATTCAGCCTTTTCCGAAACCAGAGGTCGCAGATTATTAATGGGCGAGTCGTAATAGCATGGCATGCTCACAGGGGCTCTTAAATTTCGAAACAAACAGACAAAAAGCTGGAACAACCAGAAACTAAATCGAGGTAGAAAACGTCAAGATATGCGTGGTGTTACATTGAGAAATCAGCATTACGTTTTTTTTAGCTAACGACACATAATTCGCGGGTGATGAACAGAAACGATGTCGTCCTGGACCACTGAAACTTCGCAAGAAGGAAATTCTTTTCTTTAAGAAGCACTTTGTTGCCGAGGAGGAGTGACAACCTAGGAATCCAAGTGTCCGTGCGAAAGCGTAGTGAGGGTAATGTTCCCACTAGGTGATACAAACGTATATTTGTACTACATACGATGTCACTGCTTGCAATGGTATCTTTATAAAAGTTTTTCGAGAATTCATCATCTCTTTAGAACGCCAAAATTTTCATTAGGTTGACTATTTGTGTGTGTACATTTATTAAGATATCCCTGCTAATAAAAGTTAGATTGAAAGAATATATGTGTCATATTTGAAGGAATGTAGTGAAGGTTACCCTTAGCTTTCGAAAAAGTGCTGACTTTTTTACCGATTTAAAATATCTTGACAATTTTTGAGACACTTGTTTTGAGATTAGGCCTAGAACGGCCGCTCGGTGGACGAGTGGTATGAAGCGTTGGCGTCTAATAATTCGGCTGGTAAGGGTCAGAGTTCGAATCCGGATTGAGACATAGATGGAGTGCTCGTTTTGCGGCACTGGCTCTCTTACTTCCCTGGAATCAGTGGCCCTAAGTAAGAGACGAGTGCGCCTGCTTAGATCCCATTGACGCGTCATCCCCCCCCATCCATAAACCTGAACAGGAAACTTTTTCCGATTCAGGAATGAATTGGCTCATTTTAGGAAACAGAATGTCGGAATAGTAAGATCACGCTGCTCACACTAAAATTTATGTTTCAGACCTGAAACCTTTTACGGTTAGCAATTGAACGAATATTTAAAGATAAAGAATAGCGTTAAAAGAAAAAAAAAAAGTAGAATAAAAAGGGAGCCGTTGTGCATTCGAAATTCTTCCAATTAAATGTGTTACACCAACCATACTACACGTGGTAAGTTCAATTCCCGGTTGGCAGCATAATTGCATTTCCTCGGAAGGAATAGTTTGTTACCAGTTGATATGTTCTACTCGCTGTATGGCCAAACCTGTTTCTGCCGTAAAGCAAAATCCCACACCCGAAACCAATCAATGCCATAAACATCTTGGAAAGAAGCATATACGGAGCTTAGTTGCGATATTTTTTTGAATGATGGATCCATCTGCAGTTATTATAATGATGAATCCATCTACAACTGTTATTATTTTTATTAGCGAAAAGGATTTTCTGTTCTTGTTTCGCAGGTAAGCAGCTTTTGCAGACACTTTGACCTACTAGCAGCCCTTAAACATTTCCATATAAGAGCCCCAAGGGATTAAGGGCAAAGTAATTCGATTTGCGTTAACATTCACTCCAAAACCTGAGGAATCCGTAGGCAAAACGATCGGCAAAGGATTTCGATCCAGCAGGATCCATCTCTCCGCAACGGAAAATCCCACACCCGAAACCAATCAGTGTCATAAACATCTTGGAAAGAAGCATATACCGATCTTAGCCGTGATATTTTTTTGAATGATGGATCCATCTGCAAGTATAGAGTTTGATACTGCTGGATCGAAATCCTTTGCTGATGGTTCTGCCTACGGATTTCTCAGGTTTTGGAGTGAAAGTTAACGCAAATCGAATTACTTTGCCCTCAATCCTTTGGGGTTCAGGTATGGAAATGTTTAAGAGCTGCTAGCAGGTCAAAGTGTGCGCAAAAGCTGCTTACCTACGAAACAAGGACAGAAAATCATTTCCATTAATAAAAATAACGACAGTTACGAAGTGTTTCAAAAGTTGCTCTTCTTCTATCTTTTTCTTTTCTCCTGCATGAGTACAAACAAGTTTAAGCTCTTGGCTACAGTCCACGTTAGATCCTGGAAAAACCACGTTCAGGGAATCGACATAAGGATTGAAATCCTCTACTCTCAACGAGTGCGGCTATTTCTATTTTAACCCTCTCAACCACGCCTTTAGTTCCAAAAAACGGTTTCATCGTCATCATCATCATTTGGCATTTCCTTTTTTTCTTTTCAGTTACTCCGTTTCTTTTCTTAAATATATGTCGTTTGTTTTTTCAATCAGTTTTTCCTGTCTCTCCAGTCTCCTCTTCTCAGGATTTCTTCCTTCTTAGATAATCTCTCTCTACATCTATCCATTCATCTTGGTCTTCCCTCTGTCTTTCAACAGACAATTCGAATACCCAAAAGAACTATTTTTAGCTACCTCATTCTGTGCATAAACATCCACATCATATAACATTTTTTCTTTTTCGTGTTAACTAATTCGATATTTTTGTAGTTTAGTTATTCGTCTTAAGCTTCTAAATCAGCAATGTTTTATATTTTTTACAGTACTATGTCATTTTCAACAGAAAGAAGTGTTTTCAGCACTGTTTTTACAAACATATAGCGGCTCATAATGTGACTTTTCTCGTTCGTACGTCCGTATTTTCGTCTGTCTGTCTTAAATTATCTTATCTCCACATTAACATCCCTTATTAAAAAACAAAGTCGTCCTGCATCATATAACTCCAGTCATGATGATAATGATGAATACAAAATCAAATCTTTGCGATGGTTAGATTTTCGACTAGGTAACGCAAAACTATCTCGATGATTAGCTCTACACTTCAAAAAGTAAGACAGGAGTTTTTTGGGTTTTTTGCGTTCAATTCCTGAAGCCATGTCCAAAACTTTCTTTGAGGTTTTTTCTATTTCAATGAGGGATTAATAGTTTCCGTGCTAGGTGGCACAAATGTATATTTTGAAGAAGTTATATAAGGGCAGTTTTTACGTTTCGTAAGAACTGCCCTTATATATATCAGCTTTTGTCGGTTTTTTGAAAAATTATTTTCGCATAGGATATCGGTAATTACGATAAAATTACTTCTTGCGTTTCCGAAACTTCCTTTTTTGAGAAAATTATTAAATTTTTAACATAAATCTTTATTCGTCTTTCAGCCATGTTTCTTCTCTAATCTGTGGGATAAAAATGACATTTTAACATTCGATAACGTTCCCTATGGTCCATATCAATGACATACTCTCTGATTTTACCGATTAACCACTTTTCTGCTAAGCGTTGTAGTAATATACACTATATCGACAAATGTCACCAGACACCCCTTCAAAAGAAAATGGACGGACCCGCTGCGTTGTTAAGATGCGCTGTTCAGCTGCAAACGGTATAAAAACAAGCGTGCAGCGACCGCGATCATATTGCACTGTGAGGTTGAGTGAAAAGGTCGCGGCGGGAGAGAACTGACTTTTAAAAAGGAAAGATTGCTGGGTTGCCCATTACAGAAACCGAGAGGCGTTTAAACATACCCAATTCAACTGTTTTGGATGCACTGAATAAGGGGAAGACACATGGCGTGCCTGAAACAGCAAAACGTACCAGCAGACCAAAGAAAATCAATGATAGACGGACGTCGAAGTCTCAGGAGAGTCGTTATAGCTAATCGACGGAGTACTGCACAAGACCTCAGTACGCAGTTGAATAAAAATGCTGGAACCTCGGTATGTATACGTACCATTCGGAGAGAAATTCATTCCATGGGTTACCGTGATCGTGCAACTGCTCATAAGCCTTTGATCTCCACTCGGAATGCTTCTCATCGTTAAGAATGGTGTAAAGAACATTTATCGTGGACCGTAGATCAATGAAAATCGATACTATGGACTGACGAATCCAGATACACGATCCATCAGTCTGATGGCCGTGTGTGGATACGGCTGCAGCCGGGGGAACGCTATTTACCAGAGTGTACTGTACCTACGGTCAAGTTTGGAGCTGGCAGTGTACTCGTGAGGGGTGTTTTTAGTGGTATCGTTTTGGCCCATTAGTTATCGTGGACAAACCTGTTAACCAGCACGTCTACCTCGATATTCTGGAGAATTATGCCCTACCAACTCTGTGGCAATACTATGGAACCGAGCCTTGTTGGTACCAGCAGGATAATGCACCAAGCCATAAAGCAAGTACTGTTACGGCGTGGTTTGACGATAATTCCGTATCGTGTGTGGACTGGCCAGCACACAGCGCTGATTTTAATCCCTTAGAGCACCTATGAGATGTATTTGAGCGCCACATAGGAAGTTTGGAACCAAGGCCTACTACTAAGCAACAGTTAGAAGCAGTATTATGGGATGGAAGCGCGTATCTATCACTGTGTTCCAAAATCTTGTCGAAAGAATGTCTGGAAGAGCCAGTGCATGCATTAAGGCCAAAGGTGGACCGACACCGTACTAATGTATGTCAATAAAGGCTATGTTATGTTTCTCTTCAAGGTGTCCTGTGACTTTTGTCAATATAGTGTATATTAAAATTTTGAACCATATCTGAGAATGATGTTCAGTTTGCAAACTCTTTTGCATATATAATTTATAAAGCCATGAGTACCATTTTGTGTACCTTTATTAGTATTTCGGGTGCGCAAGTTTTCCTAGTGGGTGGAAAAGAATTTGTAAACTTTGTTCGGCAGTACTTTTGCTTCTGCTGCCCAGATAGAAAAACTTTCTTGATCACTGGCTAGTTCTGCTTATATTCAAATTATCCGTATAAACTCTGATGTTTCAGGACAACTAATTTCCCTCTAGAAAGCATAACAATATACATTATATCATGAAAAGTATTCGACACTACCAAATATTTGCATAAGTGCAAAGAACTGTTGCGCAGGAAGGTGCTCTGTGAGTGGGGAGGTACCAGTGGCGTATCTTGGGTTCGAGACCTGGGCTATTTGCCCCCACCCTCACCCCCAGCACCCCAGACAGTACTGTTTTTTTTTAAATTGCAAAGTTTATTTTTTAATTGTTAAATAATAAAAGTAACATTTTTTTTTCTAAATTTTAGGTACATGTTATTGCTAACATGATACCAAATAATTATGAGGATTAGAATTTGAACACTTAGTTGTACACGAACTCCATTCTTCTTTCCTTTTGTGTGAACTTCAATGTTACGTTTTAACAAAAATGTTTATTCCGAGTACTTTTTCATATTTAAAAAGAATGTTTTTCTGTATTAACAAACCAGCCAAGTTGCTCGAAAGAACATGTCCTTGTGTGGCTCTAAGATATATTTTGATTCCTTTTAATACGGAAAAACTTCTTCGGCAGTTGCAGTTGTTGATGAACAGTTTAATATTAGATCTGGGAATTTGTACACGTCAATAAACACTATGTCCAATTATTCAACTTTATGTAACAAGTAATCTCTCTTACTGATTTGTTTTGTATTCATCAAGCGAATTAAACACCTTCAGTTCATTTTTTAATCGAGCTGTATCAAAATTTGAAGCATAGAGTTCTTTAAGCTCTGATAGTAGATGATTATCAAAACAGTTCGAATCCAACAAAGCCACGAATTTAAGATATACACTGCTGGCCACCAAAAATGCAACACCAAGAAGGACACGAGATAACAAAGCCGGATTTACTGGACACATAGCAACAGATACAAATATGAGACGATTGAGCTTATAGGCCCGTGCGACTTGCGAAACACGCAGACATCAATAGTTCGTTTGGCTCCCATGGCAGGCAATAACGGCCGCTACACGCCGCTGCATCGAACGAAAGAGGCTTTCGATGTGGGCTTGGGGTATATCGGTCCATCCTGCTTCCACACGTTGCCACAGGTCATCAGGCGTAGCCGCGGGTGGTGATTGCCGGGCCATTCGGTTGCTGATCAGCGAGAAGACGTGTTCGATGGGCGACATATCGGAAGAACAGGCGGGCCACGGCTGCAGTGACACCTGATGGGCCGTGAAGAATTGTTGCACGATGCGTGTCACGTGCGGTCGCGCATTGTCCTGTTGAAACGTGGCCGCTGGCAGGTCCTGCAGGTAAGGGAGGACTACGGGCTCCAAAACGTCGGAGATGTAGCGGTGGCTGTTGAGTGTACCGGCGATGTGTACCAGAGGGGTGCGGGTGTGATATCCAATTGCACTCCAAACCATAACGCCCGACGACGGACCGGTATGGCGATGCATAATGCAGCCGTCATACAGTCTCTCGCCGCGGTGCCGCCACACGCGGATCCGACCATCGTGGTGTTACAGGCAGAAGTGGGATTCGTCGGAGAAGACAATGTCGTGCCATTCCGTAGTCCATTGCTGCTGAACTAAACATACCAAATGTCCACTGCCGCCGCAATGACCGGTGGTGTAACGTCAATGGTAATCGCAGCAATGGGCGCCGTGCGACAAGTCCCCGCTCCTGCAAACGACGTCAAACGGTACGTGCTGACACAGGTTGTTGCGCAGCACACCCTAATTCCTGCGCTAACGTTCGTGATGTGGCGGTGCGAGACGTCAATGGCCGCCGCATAACATGCCGGTCCTCTCGTTAGCTGGTATGCCACGTCTGCGGCTATCGCTCACTTCGGCCCGTCCGTCCCTTTCTGCACGCACCGAATCCATACTCTCCTCACTGTGGCTGAATGTCGTCCCACACGGGTACCGATGTCTCGGTACGATAAACCGCTGTCGCGATAAGCCACTATTCATCCTCTGTCGAACTCCGAAACGTGCTGGAATGACTGCCGTATTCTGCGACGAGGCATCAGGAAGCTTCCCACGCACAAGTCCAGCAGCACAACACACTTCCACTACTTACACCCCGTCTTCTGTGCACCCTTCATATAGTGCTTCTCGGTGGCGTGCCGGGGCGCACATGATTTGCATGTGCCCTGCAATGCTAATCGTTTGAATGTCCTCTCGCGGGTGGCGCATGCTGATAATTTCAGGGCAATCGGATGCTTCTTTCTTGGTGTTGCATTTTGGGTGGTCAGCAGTGTAATATAACTGATTTTAATTCATTGACACTTCACACAAACAAACAAGTCTCGCGAAACACGCGCTGGAAGCATGGGACTGACCCAAGTCTTCTTTTTTCGGAGCGAACCCTTGGCCAAAGCAATGGCCACTCACGAGCTCTGTAGCTCATTCATGTTGTCATGGAAACGCTAGCAGGAGATAGTATTGAAACTCTTGGCATTAGAACAGAGAAGGCTCTCGCAGACTTACTTGCGTTATGCCGTTGATCACCGTTCGCCAGACTGATTCTCATAATCGAAATAAGCGAATCCGCTCGTGCTTTTTTTCTTTTTTTTTTTCGCACCGAAAGCATCTACATATCTTAATACCGTTGATAATTGACTTTTATTTGTGCATATTTAATTAACTTTTATTTGTGCATTCTCTGGGCTTCGCAGCTAGCCTCGAATATACGCCACTGGGAGGTAGGTATATAAAGCTGAGATGTTCTGTTGTGTAATCAGTAACTTTGGAGCGCATATGTCGCGTCGTGGTAAACTTTCCGAGTTCAGGCGTGAGTTGTCATAGGATGTCATTTGAGTAACGTTTCCATACGGAGCATTACAGCTAAACTAAACATAATAAAATCAACTATAAGTGATGCGAAAAGATGGAAGCAGGATTATGCAACTACAGCAAAAACAATGTTTAGGAAGGCCACACAAACTAACGGAACGTGACAGAAAAGCCAGAGTAAGAAGTGTTAAGAAATCCCGTTCTTCCACTACCGTTTCCATCACTGCTAAAGTAGGAAACACTGCTCTGCCGTAATAACCCACGCACTGCAATTGCACCACGTGGGTTATCACGGTAGAGCAGCGGCACACAAGACACAAATCAGTACCGTGAATGCGAAGCGCCGTTTAACGTGGCGTGTCTCCCGTCGTTCCTATACTGTGGGAGGCAACTAGATGTTATTTGGAGTGATTAGTCACGCTTTTCACTTTCCCATGGGCGTGTATGAACTTCGCTACAGCCCGGCGAACGATTAATTGTCCGACTGTGTTCTTCCAACAGTTAAGTTCGGTGGAGGCTCTATCATGGTATAGAGTTGTTTTTCGTGAATGTTAAGTTCGGTGGAGGCTCCATCATGGTATGGAGTTGTTTTTCGTGAATGTTAAGTTCGGTGGAGGCTCCATCATGGTGTGGAGTTGTTTTTCGTGAATGTTAAGTTCGGTGGAGGCTCCATCATTGTGTGGAGTTGTTTTTCGTGAATGTTAAGTTCGGTGGAGGCTCCATCATGGTATGGAGTTGTTTTTCGTGAATGTTAAGTTCGGTGGAGGCTCCATCATTGTGTGGAGTTGTTTTTCGTGGATCGGATTCGGTCCGTTGGTTATTACACCATAAACCATGAACTCTGAAGTGTATCTCGACGCTCTGGATAATTAATTCTGCCCTACTAACAATGTGGCAGTATTATGGAAATGACCGTTGTCTCATGCAACACGATCGAGCTCCCTGCCACACTGCACGGCACGTGCAGGACTGGTTTCTTGAAAATTAGATGGAATTGTTAGACTGACCTTCTCAGAGTCCTGATATTAATCTCACAGAACACCTCTGAGATGAACTGGAGCAACGGATACGAAATCCAACGGCCGTCGTTCTCCACTTTGGCAGCAGCTTTGCAGAACGAATGGCTAGCTAGCCATTCCTGTCGAAACCGGAAATTAGTTGACAGTATGCCTCTACGTATCGCTGCTGTAATACAAACAAAAGGTGGACCCACTAACTACATTTCGATAATAAAGCCGTTTGTCCCAAAATATTGTGGTGTCCGAATACTTTTGATAATATTGTGTAGTTAAATTTGGCATTTCTAATAGCAATATTTCAAAAATTCTTGCGTTTTATTGATCAAACCAAGAACAAAATTTTGCATGCCTTAATGCTAAATTTTCTCACTAGGTGACGTAAAAGCTAGTTTCATTTCAATCTATAGTTTCTGTTCTATAGATCCTCTGGGCTCGAATATACGCCACTGGGAGGTAGGTATATAAAGCTGAGATGTTCTGTTGTGTAATCAGTTTCTGTTCCCTACAACATCTGCTCACACTGTGTGTGTGTGTGTGTGTGTTTTCCTCATACTTCTCTCCAACAAAAACCATTAATATTTAAATACGTTAATTTTTAATAATTCTTTCTTAATTGCATATTTCATAAAAATCCGACTCGGTTTCCCGTAAGTTTCAAATTCCCAAAATTTGTTTTCATAATTTTTTGCTTTTTACGCTGCTTCGATCTTTTCACTAAGTGATATTTATTCCTTATTTGTGATTTAACATGACTTTTAGATAACTGAATTTGAAAAATAAGAAAAAATAGCGGTGCAGTATTTGATTTTTCCTTGTGGTACCATATCTGTTCACACTATCCATATCTGGTTTCCTTTACACAACATATCCGGTCGGTTTTTGTGGATAAACTAAATTTTAATTATTTATTTAGTTGGGTCGTGAAAAGAAAAGTAGCTATAACTGGCAAAGTAGTTGTAACAGACATCACATGCAGAGGTAAACGTCAAAACCCCCTGTTGGGCTCGGTCTATACAAAGGTTTTAATACGTATGAGCTGCATTCGCAGCATTTGAAGGAATCCTGAGTTTCCGCTCTGTTTTCTGTACGAGAAACTTTAGGAGTGCAATAAGTCTTCGACTTACGCATTTAATTTGTTATGAAAGTTTCTGTGCTAGTTTAAAACCGTGTAAGTCGAAGACTGCTTAAATACCGTGTATTTTTGACAGATACATTCGTTTCAAAGAATATGGTTTAAGCTAAAAATGCTCTGCTTATGAAAAGAAAGCTTTAAGAAAATGAAACTTTATTCAGTATCCTATAAAATACATGTATATAAAAACATATGTAATTGTAAGAAAACTAAAACATACAGTACTATATATTCATGATGAGCACATACACACACACACACACACCGGCAACTGAATTAGAAACCATTGTGCAGATGTACGTAAACAACACTTACGCAGCATATGCAAAACACGTGCGCTACTACGTGATCTAAGCAGCTGTTTAAGACTGCTGCTCGTCAGTGATCGTCAGAAGTGCTGATCACATGGGGAAAACAAAGGTTCTTTTGGAGTTCGGTAATGGTCTTATTGTGGGTGACTGCTTGGTTGGAGAGACGATTTTGAAAACAGAAGATCTGATGGTTTCTCAAAAGGTATGACATTCCGGATCCTTCCAGTGCAAAAATAACCCAAACTGCTTGTCTAAGAGGCCTTTTACGACAATTTGTCAGAAACAAGTCGGGAAAAAGGAAACTTGGCAGGAAAGTAACTGAGAAAGAAGCCCAATAGAAACAGTTATAAGCAGAAACAGATCAATGCGTTAGTAATATAGGGAAACGCAAAGAAATCAGGTCAAAGCTCGGAAGATTTTTCTCCATATAATTCACTGAATAAACCTACTATTCACTATAAAAGGTGTTTTCACTTTGTCTGACATTTTTATATGTTTCATCATCGGGGAAAAATATAACCAAGGGACTTACTTCTAAATCCCTCATAAATGAAGTTCTAACGAACCCTTGAGACAGGACACTGTGATAAATATAGTGAACAGCTCTGTAACAATACTCATGACCTTTTGTTCTGCGAATAGTCACAGTAAATCCATTTTTCATAGCTCACAAGGATTTTCCTCGGGAAGCCTTTTCTCCGGTGTCTTGAAAACGATAAAACACATATCTTGGACCAAAGTTTCGCTCTGTGAGTTTGTGTCAGATCCACTTTCCCACTTTTTGAATCTTTTCCATGGCATGCAACCATCGAATTACGGTTGACTGATTAATGACTGGACTGGGAGTGATCTTTGTCCAAAGGAGTTCGTAAATCTTCTCTTCGCATCTCCTTCGGCCATCCGCTGAGCGGCTTTTCCTCCACGCTGTTTTCAAAACTTCTGAACTTCAGAATCCACTCACGACACGTGATTGCACTTACAACTGTCTCTCTGTATACCGAACAAATTCACTGTCGTACTTTTTTTTTGGGGGGGGGGCGGTTTGACTACCACCGTTAGGAACTCAACAGGCAGTCGCTGGTCCGTAATTTAGAGCCACTGTTTCCAGGATAGGGGAGATTCAGTTCCGGGAGACAAACACAACATACATGTCTCGTGGGATTCGAACCCTGACCCACCTCGGACGAATGGTCACTAGCTACAGCTTAGACCTCTGCGCCACAGGGGGGCATACTTCTGCACAGGTTTCTTTGAGATTAATTACTTTGTCTTTAATAAAGCAGAAACAGCAGACGCCTTAAACTAGTTTTTAGAAGACTTAACTTTTTTAAGGTCGCATTTCAAATGAAAAGGCAGGCGTTACTTTTTTCTTTTTCTTTCTTTCCCCCTCCTTTTCTCCAAAGACATGTTGCCAGTGAAATGTAAAAATCTGCCCAGATTTTTGTGAACAGTACTATAGTCAGGCAATAGTGACTTATGCATACTCTCGCGTAAGTAAGCAACTAACTGGCAGCCAAATTTCTTGGAGAAATAAAAACCGAAGATCTGAAGAGCATTTCTTTTTTTTTTTTTTTTTTTTGCGTGTGAATGGCTGATGTTACGAGCTCAAGTTGAAACTAATGATTTCGAACAAATCTAAAAACAAGAAGAAATTGTAAATAGATGCATCACAAAACAAAGAAATTTGAGACAAGTGTTAAATCTTCTCTATACTCACTTTTTCGGAGTTATTTGTGGTACAAATTTAAATCTGACATTTGCTCGCTCGCTACGTCACTAAGGGTTGCTACGCCAAGACTTAGAGTATTTGTTTAAGGGCATATTTCGATTACCAAAATTTATGGAATCATTTTGCATTTCTTTTTCTGTAGTCATGGCTGTCCATAGCTTATTTTCCAGGTAGGGGCAAACAAAAATTATAACCACGAATAACATGTAAGAACACCATATGTGAAAACACAAGTTTGTCCGTATCCCATCACTCCGGAGTAAGTCGCTCTCCCAACTGAGCTACGCAGACAGAATATCTCGCTGCAAATTTGTCGTCTTGACACATGTTTTCACCTCTGTAGTACGTCACACATATTCAAATTTCCCTGTGCTTTCTTGTTATCTAACCATTTTTACCACACTGTAATTGGAAACTATTATAGAAGTCTCAAAACAACTACATAAAAAATGATTATTAAATGAGATTAGACAGAAAGTTAGGACAATAAGGAAATTTCTTTGTTGTTCTTTTGATCCATTTCGCGACGTGTTTCACATGCGCCGCAAAACCCCAGAGTTTGCTCGATTGATCAGAAAGAATGAAAAAATACTCAAGACAAATTTCTGAGAAAAGTTTTGAGTGATTTTTGTTAAGTAGTGAATAGCTGCTACAGAAGATGACATATTTTCCATTTCTTCGCTTTTTATTTCATACTTTTCCGTACTGTACATATGCATGCTGTTCTTGAACATCCAACGGGGAATTACTTTCTACAGTAAATTTCTGCTTTTTATACCGGAAATTCCCAACTTTTATTTCTGTTTTACTGCACACGCACCCATTCAAAAGTTCAACGGAAAAATTGGCGATTAGAAATAGCGTTAATACGAAAATCTATGTAGTACTTTTCAAGAACAAAAGAGGCATGGTCCGATTTCCAGGAGAGGACGAATGCCCCCTCTTGCCCCCCTACATGAGTACCCATATCTGTAGTTGAGTTCTGGGAAGTAAACTGAAAATTTATTACACATCTCATTTTTTCCCTGAACTTACTGTTAAGGTGGACGTTCAGTGATTTTGCTTCCTATACCTCCAATGGAAAAAAATCGGTCTTATTTCCTCAGCGAAGAAAGATTTCCCATAGATCAAAATTGGTCCGCTGGTAAAAAAAACCATCCTAACTTAGATTGTACAATATGTATATTTTGCGAAAACGTACCTGAACTATATGAAAAATCGATAACTTTACTTCGATGTAGTTATCATACTCGCTTATAGGTGGCGCCACTCTTCCTTACTACTACATCGAAGTTAATATAGTTTAGGAAAGCTTAAAAAAAACCGATTGTGCAGTCTAAGTTGGGATGTTTCTATCAGTGAGCCAATTTTGATGTATGGGAAATCGTTCTTCGCTGAAGAAATAGGAGTCGAATTTTTTCCCATTGGAAGTATAGGGAGCAAAATCACTAGACCACCACCTTTATCTGATAAAGTCGTGCGTGTTTGGGGCTAATGCTGTCCCCTACGTTTCTCTCTTACCTTAAAAGAAACATCAAATGGTTCCCCATGAACTTACACTCCAGCATGCAGAACAACGTATCGCTCTCTGTTAAGATTGCTGTTAAATCCACAGGACTATAGGTTTTGACGTCGTATCATCACAGCTGATGAAAAGTGGATATTCCTAAGTTATCCTGCCATTTAGAACCAGTAGCAGAGGCCATATCAGAGCACACAGCCAGTGGTACACAGAGGAAAGGCAAGCTGTGCATTTGGTGCGATTGTGAGGTATTGGGCACTGGGAACTAATGCCAGATTGTTAGCCTATTCACGCGAACATCTATGTGGAACAACTGCAGCATGTCCATGATGATTTGCGAAAACTCCTCCCAGCGCTCATCAATAGGAAGCGGGCGTTGAATGCAAGTGGATAATTCCCGAAGTCACTCCCCTGGAGCGATCCGCCGAAAACTACAGGAATTTGAAGGATTTGAGATCTATATGAGAAAACAGCCGTTGAACCAAGAACGCTGTTATAAATTAATAAAGTTAACTACAGTTAGATGTAGATAGATGAACTTGGAGCCCAGGGTCATTGGTATGCCCTACCGTCCTTTTGAAATCTTGGACGCACCAGAACACATTGTAATAGCCAATCACCCCCACATCCACAGACTGACACAGAGCATAAAGCCATTCTCACGCGAAATCCGTGTCTCTTATTTGACGACTTACGTGAGGAACTCAATGTGCTATGAGCAGTCGCCCGACCCTATTTTAGGGCCACTGACTCCAGGGAAGGGAGAGAGACGGTGCCGTAAGACGAGCACAGCGTCCATGCCTCAAGGGATTCGAACCCGGACCCATCTCGGATGAACGGTCATAAACCAGCGCTTAGCCCACTGCGCCACAGGGGGAGCTCACCCGTGTCTCGCCTACATTTGTCTTAAAAGAAACAACGGTTTACTTCTACGGGTTCACGAGTCAAAATAGTGGTTCGTGGGTCAAAATAATGGGTAGATTTAAAAATGTCGTCTACTCAAGGAGGAGTTATCAATACCATCTAGGTGATCAGTAATCAAATAAATATGAAAGTTAATCGGTGTAAAGCATGTGCATATTTCAACGTTCGTGGCCTTCAGGGTGCTTTGACACTCGTGATTTTGTCGAAATCAAATCTTTCAGTGGAAAATAAATATCTGGTGCAATTCTGCGTTTTGAGATGGTGTTTGACGCCAGATGCAGTTATGGGATGACTTTTAAAATTATTTCCTCGTTAAATTGTTAAAATTTGTTCGGGACTGAATTCATTTTACAATCCATATTTCAGCAGTTCTCTTTCAACCAGAATCGTTTTTTTTTCTTGAGGGAATTTATGACGCGTACCGCTGCAGGTACGTGTAATTTTGTATTGGGTCATAAGACCTAGTTTGATCGTCCCAATCCACCCCTAATCTGCGCTTCTAAGTTCCTGTTCTTAAATCATTTTCAACTGCTGTAATTACGACAGGAATTGCATGCATTTTCCTGCTCTTCTACACAGAATTTTTCCTTAAGATGGCGTAAAATTTGACTTCTTAATAGAAAAGTACTAAAAAGCACACTTTAGAAAAAAAAATGCTTTAAAATATCTGCAGGTTCATGATTTCTATCAAAACGTGTGTAAATTTCCCCTTCAATGTCGGCATCATTCAGCTTCATATATAACTAACTTATTGGAATTTTAACTTCACTACTTTTTTCATTCCTGGGAATGTTTTTTTTTTTTTTTTTTGGAAATCGCTTTAAAAGTTGTGTAAATAAAAAATTAATCCGCTTTAAATGAATTCGCGTAAGTCACGAGCGCTAAGTGATGATTTTAGAAAGACGACCTTCATTTCTTTTCGGATGAATACGCGACTGGAAACAGATATTACTCGTATGGCTTATCTTACTCCAAATGTACATCCTAGGCAAAAGATGCCGCACTTCGAAAGTTATGCCTCTGCAATTAAAATGTGTTGCAGGATAAATGCCCGGGAATTCTCCCAAGCTGAAAATGACCGGAAGGGGAGGTTAACCTATATCTTGATTAAATATGGCAAGGTGATTCTCCTATTACCTGTTCTGATTCGTTCACTGGGAACAATTTTTGCTGTTCATCACCACTGGAAAGAATTTTTATACTTTCCATCTTCTGTTTCTTGGGAACGAATTTTTACGTTCCAAGCCCTTCATACTAAAAAGCTTATAGCTCCGAGCCCCTTGGTCCTTTCGAAAGAGATTTTAAGCTTCGATGCCCTTTGTTCCTTGGAAAACAATTTTTAGCTCCGGATCTTCTATTGAAAGAAATTTTCGGCCCCCCGTGTTCCTCAGAAGATAATTTTTACGTCTGATTGTCAGGAATAAATTTTTACGGTTCGGCTGACCCTGTTTCTTGGCACAGAATTTTCAATTCCTCCTTGTGATTCTTTGGAATTAACTTTTTGTGTTTCGGCCCCGTAATTTTCCTTCGAAAAGAATTAAAAGAATTTTTTTTTTTTTTGCTAAATCCCTTATCCTCTATACAGAATTTTTTTTTTTTTATGCTGCTGTTCTCCCTGTTCGTTAAAAAACAGTTTTTAGATTTTAGATCTGGGCCCCCTGCATTACGAAAGTTTCGCAGATTTTACAAGATTTTAGAATTAATTCTTTTCCAAGTAAAGAATATTTAGAGGAAAGTATTTTTCAGTCAGCATGGAAATGTTCGAAGATCCTATCTACGGCGGCAAGTGTAATTAGTAAGAGTTGTAAAAAAATGTTTCCCAGACAATCGTTCTTTGTGTTCAAAAGCCTGTTCAGAAAACGTCAATGTTTTTTTATAATTATATTACCCTACGTAGCGTTTACGGCGGTTGGGCACAATAATGTGAGCACCTAGGAAAAAGAAGGTTTTACGTAAAAAAAGGTTTTTCGTAATAGGGTGTGGGTCCACCTTTGGCATTCAAAACTGCATGAATCCTCCTTGGAATGGACGCATACAAATTCTGGATGGTGATTGGAGGGATTTTACACCATTCTTCATGCAGAAACTGCTTCAGGTCCTTGAAAGATGCGAGGAGGAGGATAACGGGATCCTACTCTGTTTTCCAACGCAGACCACAGTGGCTCGATGATGTTCAGTCTGATGATTGTTGATGCTAAGTCTGGTAATGTTAGTCCTCATGGTCCTCAAACCATTACTGGACATTCCGAGCTCTGTGAATCTTGATAGATGTCACCCCATGTAAGAAACAATGCCTGAGTTATCGGACGGACTTGGTCGGCCAAAATGGTTTTATACGCATTGCCAGTCCTGCGTCCTTTCAAGGTGATCAGGGGACCCGCTGAAAACCATGATATGACCGCCCAGAGCATGACAGAACCACCACCATGCTGTTGTGTTGGGAGCAGACAGTCTGGATTGCACGCTTCTGACGATGTTCTCCACACGTAAACACGCCCCGCGGTGGGGATAGTGTGAATGTGGACTCATCCGTTACATGCTTCCATGCATCGGCAGTCCACGTTTTATGCTCCTGGCACCACTGCGGTCGCCGTTGTGTTTTCACCCGCGTCACCAGAGGTTTTGCAATAGCAGCTCTGTAACGAATATCTTGTTTATGCTGTTCCCTGTGCAGCGTTTTCGTTCATACTGGGGTCTGGAGATGCAGACTGAGCTCCGCACTAATTTTCGGCTCCGTGGTCTTCTTATTACGGGTAATAATTCTCTTTAATGCTCTCCTCTATCATTCAGGGTCGTTTTCCGGCCGCTCTTGTGTTTCGCAGACGAGGTTTTGCCACGAACACAGTATGCTGTCATGACGCTAGACACAATAGCTCTCGATACTCCCACTACCCTGGCGACTGTTGTCACGGAGGCACCAACTAGCCAGCCACCAACAATTAGCCATCTTTCGAAGTCCGTTAAGTCACTCATTTCGACGTCACCCTGAAAGAAATTTTGCGACAAGACGCTTTAAATGCACTGAAACAGGTCCTTGAGGTTGTGAACAAAGATATTACAACCAAAACGTGGTGGATACCTTTGCGTATTGTGACGTAGGCAGCTGCATTAAAAGTCACGTCTCTGAACGTAGTGTTCACATTATTCTGGCCAACCCCTGTAGCACATTATTATCCGAAAAGAAGGTGTTGGAGAAAACGCTCTCCCCTTCGAGCTAGGGGTAGAGAGAGGCTCGGACAGAGTGGTCCAGAAAATTAGTAGGACAAGGAGAAGTCGCGAGATGATAGTCTGAGAAAGAAGACTTTTTCGGGTCTCTGGCCAAAGACAGCGCAAGAGAATGAAAAGTTTCGTTGAATTAGAGTAAGTATGAACAAGTTAGTAAAATCATGATATGCATTGATTATAATAAGCTTTCCAACATACCAGAAATCATTACTCAAGTTATTACTCAAGTCATGAGGATAATGGCTGTGGAATAAATCTCCGTCCTGTGCCCTGACCTTTGATCTCATTTCGATTATATTCAACAGAACCGGTTCAGTGTACCTCCGAAATAACATGATAAAGTTTTGTCGCAATCGAAGCATTTTTACGTAAGTTATGATGTATAAGGGCTGTGGAATAGATCCCGCTCCTATGTCCTGACCTTCAACCCCACTTCACCCATTTTCAATAAGTTTCATTCCCAGGTGGTCCCTTATGATATACTACAATTTCATTGAAATCGAACCATATGTAAATATGGTTCTCCTATATTCTGACCTTTGACCCCACTTCACCCATTTTGAGCAGGGTTCCTTCCCAGGTGGTCCCTACCAGATATAAAAATTTAATTGACATAGAACCGTATTTACGCAAGTTATGATGCATAAGGGCAATGGAATGGATCCCCTCCTATGTCGTGACCTTTGACCCCATTTCGTTACTTTTCAATAGGGTTCCTTCCCAGGTGTTCCACGACCACATACTAAAATTTCATCGAAATCGAACGATTTTTACGCGAGTTATCGTGAGGGCGGACATACGCACACAACGCGTGACGTAATGAGGCAGATGGGAATTACGGCCATCTGCTCGCAAGAGTGTTACGTCATGAAACTTTAATAGGATCCACACACAACGCATGACGTAATGAAACAAATGGCGTGACCGCGCGCCAACATCTCAATCGCGAGATTGTGACGTCATAAAATTTCTATGCATGGGTAACACTAATGGGACGACGCCCTGACACTACAAACGTGGTATTTCGGGGTGGTTATTTA
Source organism: Macrothele yani (assembly GCA_039090855.1). Taxonomy (NCBI): domain Eukaryota; kingdom Metazoa; phylum Arthropoda; class Arachnida; order Araneae; family Macrothelidae; genus Macrothele; species Macrothele yani. The sequence continues at coordinate 84,106,085 of CM077003.1, read as the reverse complement.
ACCCACTAAACGAATTTTCCTAAAGTCGAGATCAAGCTAAATCGATTTCTAGTACCAGAAAACGGTAGGTTAACGACTTTCATCAAAATCCTTAGAGCCGTTTTCAAAATAAAATTTACATACATACAAGAAGTAATCCTTTAATAGTATGGGATAAGGGCGATGGAATTGATCCCGATCCTATGTCCTGACCTTTGACCCCATTTCGTCCATTATTAATAGGGTTCGCCCCCAGATGGTACCTACGACATACTACAATTTCTTCGAATTCTAACCATATTTACGCAAGTTATGAAGCATATGGGCAAAGGAATGCATCCCGCTCCCATGTCCTGATTTTTGACCCCACTTCACCCATTTTCAATAGGGTTCATTCCCAGGTGACATACTACAATTTTATTGAAATCGAATCATATTTACGCAAGTTATGACGCATAAGAGCAATGGAATACATCCCGCTCCTATGTCCTGCCCTATGACCCCACTTCACCCATTTTGAGTAGGATACCTTCCCAGGTGGTCTCCTACCAAGTATACAAATTTCATCGACATCGAATCATATTTACGCAAGTTATGACGCATAAGGGCAATGGGATGGATCCCGCTCCTATGCCGTAACCTTTGACCCCATTTCGTCCATTTTCAATAGGGTTCGTCCCCAGATGGTCCCCTACCACATACTAAAATTTCATCGAAATCGAAACATTTTTACGCGAGTTATCGTGCCGACAGACAGGCGGACAGACGGACGGACAGAGCTGAAGCATATGTGCTTCTTCATCCTACGGTTGGAAAGCGTTAAAAAGCGAATGATTGGGAAACAGAATAAGCAGCGACGGAACTGAGAGATTCAAGTAATAATTTAGTAAGATAATTCTAGGACAAACTGCGTTATAAATTTAAGTACATAATAAATTAATTGAAACTGGAACCTTCTCAACTGTTCCTTGGCTATATATTTTTGCAACGAACTGCAATTAGGCTTAAACATCGAGCCCGAACAGGGCTATAAACAAAGAGCATGAAAAGCGAACTCTTACACCTGATTCTTAGAAATTAAATTTTTGCGCTTCTTCGGCTTTGTATTTTCCTCGGAAGTTCTGCAAACCTTATCCTCTATGTGGAAAAAATTTTATTCTGCTGCTCTCCATGTCCTTTGGAAAATAATTTTTATGGCTATGGCCCCGAATTCTTGAGAATGATTTTTTTTACGCTTATGCGTCGCATGTTCCTAGGAAAATAATTTTAAGTTCTGGATCCCTTATCGCCAATAGGAAGAAATTTTATGCTTTTCTCCCGGATTTTTAGCATTGAATTTTCAATGCTTCGGCGTCGTCTGTTTCTTGGTAAAGCATTTTTAGTTCTGGATCCCTTATCCTCTATAGAAAGTAATTTTAGGCTTTTCTCCCGGATTTTTCACACTGAATTTTTTACGCTTCGGTGTCGTATGTTCATTAGAAAAGAATTTCCAGTTCTGGATCCTTTATCCTCTATAGAAAGAAATTTTATGCTTTTCTCCCAAATTTTTAGGATTGAAATTTTTACGCTTCGGCGTCATCTGTTCCTAGGAAAAGAATTTCTAGTTCTGGTTCCCTTATCCTCTATAGAAAGAAATTTTATGCATTTTTCCCGAATTTTCGGATTGAAATGTTTACGATTCGTCGTCGTATGTTTCTTGGAAAAGAATGTTTAATTCTGGATCCCTTATCCTGCATAGAAATAAATTTTACTCTCTTGCGCCCTGTGTTTCTTGGGAAATAATTTTTATCTCTGGACCATTCTCAAGAATGAAGTTTTTACGTTTCGGCGGACCCTCTTCTTTGGAAGAAAATTTTCATATCCGACCCTCTTGCCTTTTGAAAGAAATCCAAGCTTTGTCGGCCCCTGTTGCTCGGGAAAATCTTCTTATTTCCTTATCATTAGAGAAAAAAAAAAAAAAAATACGTTCCGTCTCCCCTGATCCTTGGATAGGGATAATAATCAGCTGTTTGATATATTTACTTGAGGTAAGGTAAAATCATTGCATTTGCAACATCATTCGAATACCTTTTTGGCTTTTCAACTGCTGAAATAACTTCAAAAAATCAAACTTGTGTATGCAAAAGAAATCGGTTTAATATTAAAATAAATAATTTAACAAGAAAGATGACACCGAATTTTCGGGTGTAATAAGCACGTCTTTTGGATCCGTTCGGACGCAAATTACATTTATAAAAGCTATTCAAAGTCAATGGAACCGGTATGGAAAACAATAGTATCTAACGGAAGAAAGAAGTTTTTCAATAGGGATTTTAATTCCTCAGATATTGCTGTAAACGGAATCGTGAGCTTACGCCCTCTGGTTGCAGACTTGTACGTTAAGAAACACATGAATTTATATGAGAAACATTTCACACCGGAAACGCTCTCCAACATAGAAAGAATTTTTCAAATCGGACTCTAACAAACACAGATATCGACAAAAATAAGATGTGACTTTACGTCATTGGTGGGAAAACCATGCATTATTTTAGGAAGAAAGTATTCCAAAAGGTTTTTCCATATGAGCGGTATCGGTCCAAGAAAAAAAAATTTAGTCGAGTTTTCAGGAGCCCTGATTTTGCTACAAATACATCAGAAGCAGAAATTAACACTTATGCCCCCTGGTGGCCAAACCATTCTTTACCAAACATTAGAAATTATGTAAAAAATATTTTCCATCAGGGCTTGTATGCGATACAGGAAGAATTTTTCAAATCGGAGTTTTAGAAGCAGAAATAACGCAGAAAACGCAATTTACCTATGTGACCCCTAGGGGAAAGTCTATGATTTACTTGAAAATTTTGAATTTATAGGAAAAACATTTCGCATTGGAAACACCATCCAACAAAGAAGGAATTTTTAAAATCGGTCTCCTAGAAATAGAGATATTGACAAAAATAAGATATACATCTACGCCCCTGGCGTAGAAACCATGCATTATTTCAAGAAGAAAATGTTCCTAAAACGTTTGTCGACATGAGTAGTATCGGTCAACAAACGACTTTTTCTTCAATCGAGATTTTGGAAGCTCATATTTTGCTGCAAATACATCAGAAGCGGAAATTAAGGCTTACGCTACCTGGTGCCCAAAACATTTTTTCCAAAAATAATAAATCATGTGCAAACGATTTCCCATCAGGAGCTGTATCCGGTGCAGAAATAATTTTTCAGATAGGAGTTTTAGAAGCAGAGATGTAGGGGGAAAGCAATGTACCTTTACGCCCCCTAGCGGAAAGTCTACGAATTACTTGAAAATTTTGAAATTATATGAAAAACATGTCACACTGGAAACACTATCCAACAAAGAAGGAAATTTTTAAATCGGACTCCTAGAAGTAGAGAAATTGACAAAAAATAAATAAGATATACATCTACGCCCTCTGGGGGAGAAACCAAGTATTATTTTAAGAAGAAAACGTTTCTAAAAGGTTTGTCGACATGAGTACCATAGGTCTACAAACGACGTTTTTTTTCAATCGAGAATTTAAAAGCTCATATTTTGCTGGAAATCCATCAGAAGCGGAAATTTAGGTTTACGCCCCCTGGCGGCCAAACTATTTTTTTTACAAAAATTTGAAATTATGTGCAAACGATTTCCCATCAGGAACTGTCTGTATAAGGTTCTGAAAGAAGTTTTCAAATCTGAGATTTAGAAGCAGAGATATAGGGGGAAACCCAATTTACCTCTACGCCCCTAGCGGAAAGTCTATGACTTACTTGAAAATTTTGAAATTATATGGGAAACGTGTCGCACGGAAAACGCTATCCAACAAAGGAGGAATTTTTCAAATCGGACTCCTAGAAGTAGAGATACTGCCAAAAATAAAATATGCATCTACGCTCCCTGGCGGAGAAACTGTGGAATATTTTAAGAAGAAAATATTCCAAAAAGGTTTATCGATGTAAGTGGCATCAGTCCAGGAAAGAATTTTTTCAATCGATATTTTAGAAGCTCAGATTTTATGGCAAATACATCTGAAGCAAAAATTAACACTTACGCCCCCTGGTGACTAAAGTATTCTTTACCAAAAATTAGAAATTATATGCAAAAGATTTCCCATCAGGAGGTGTATCCGCTGAAGAAAATATTTTTCAAATCGGAGTTTTAGAAGAAGAGTTATCGGAAAAAATGCAATTTATTTTTACGCCCCCTAGCGGAAAATCTATGCGTAATTTAAAAATGTAACTATATCTAAAATACTCTTCGACGTAAATGGAATCGAAAGATAAAATAATTTTTTCAATCGGATGTTTAGAAACAAATATGTGGAATAAAACGTATTTTTGAATTCGACATCATCTGCATTTACGCCATCCAGCGGCAAAATTGCGCATCGTAAAAAAAAAAAAGATATGAAGGATCATCATTCGCATATTTTAAGCTTCCCAACGCAAAAAGAATTTTTCAAATCGGACTAATAGTTGCAGAGATTTTGTGGGTACAGACGGACGGACGGACGGACAAACCGATAACAGAAGCACGATCTGTTTTTACAAAAGACGTGCTAAAAAATAATACTTATAAATTAGTTTGCTTCGTCTGGGAGACGAACACCGTTGCAAACTATTCCCATTTACGAACGTACAGACTACATGCACGCACATAAATCCACCTTCTGTGTCACAGTGCGTCTTACTCTTAGTGAAGAGCATCGGGGAATGAGGGGCTGGGGGCGATATACCGTCGTCCAATGGTCAGCCTTCGGGTTCCCAACAAATATGTAAAGTGAAGGAGAAACGCTTCAGATGGAGTTTCCTTACTGACCCCTGAGGGTGTTATGATTTGACGTAAGTATTTATTAAAACACGTGTGGGTTTCAAGTTTCGTAGAAGCCCTCCCTCCTCTAGCCGTCATCAGCATACTCCGCTGCGGTAAGATGAATTAGAGCGCAAATTTCGGGGAAGAGAAAGCGCTATTGAGCGGAAGTGGTTTTCCCAGACTCGGTGTCTGCCGGAGCCCGGTCGCTGACTCATTACAACATACAGTTCGGTAATGCAGTAGATTTTCGAAGAATTATCTTTCATTAAATGTTGTGCTGTTAAGAACATTATTTCGGACCTGCTGTTTGTTAGACAAATACTTTTATGTGCATTGTGAAAAGTAAAATAAAACGGCAAACATAAAACGTAGTTAATAACTGACGAAAGAATGGAATTAAAAGAACTTGAAATGAACTCTACAGGTATCCGATTTCAACTCTTTATCATTTCTGCTCGTAGTAGCGAGAAAACCTCCCAAGTTTCTGATTTCGAATTCGTAATTCGCATTATAGATTTGAGAGAATGTTTGAAAAACTTTTGCACTCCAGAGATGTTGCTGAGGTAGCGATTGCTACATCTGGCGCCATCTTGTGCCGACAATTGAAGTCTTATTTCTAATTCTTCAAACTCAAGCCAATCTAATACACTGCCGGACAATTGCTAAGGACGGATGACAATAGCAACGATAGCAACCATAAAATGGAAGGCAGGAAAATGTGGAAATTAGCATAAGTTCGGGATACAGTAAGGCGTGTTGTGCGTATGCAAATTTTAGATTGCCGAACTTGTTCGTGACGTCATAGCGCTGATAAGAGATATAAAGGATTTCACGCGTATTGACCGTTGTTGTTCAAACGCAAAGTTGAAAGGGAAAGAATCAATTGACGAACTTGCAATTTTCAGTATGTCTTCCCGACATCACTTAGATGATTTTACGCGTGGCCGTATTATTGGCAAGATTGAATAAGGGCGAAAAATAACAGATGTTGCCAGGGAGTTCGACGTCAGCCACAGTGTTGTTTCAAGGCTTTGGAAATCATTTCAAACAAATGAAGAGTGCAGCAAACGTCACGGGGGAGGTCGTGTTCGCAGTACGACACCTGCAGAAGATCGGTACATAGTGCTATCTACAAAAAGACACTGGCGCAGCACAGCTAGTGAGGTAGCAAATCAGTTTATGGCTGCTACTGGCAAGCGGATCTCCCGAAAAACTGTCGCCAGACGTTTGCATGAAGGAGGACTATACGCCCGCCGTCCTGTTGTGTGCATCCCATTGTCCAGACGTCACCGTACCGCCCGTTAGCAATGGTGCCATCAACATCGCAATTGGACTGATAACGACTGGTCTGCTGTCCTCTTCTCAGATGAGAGTAGATACAGTCTATCGTCTGATTGTCGACGACAACTGATCTGGCGTGATAGTGGTACTGCATATTGTCCAGCAAATATACAGGAAAGGGACCGATATCCGACATGTAGTGTCATGGTATGGGCTGGCATCATGATCAATGGCCGTACGTCCCTCTATGTGCTTCCAACTGGGACTATGACTGGCCAACGATACATTAATGATGTTCTGCTACCTCATGTTCGCATGTTCCGTGGTGCTGTCGGTGATAGATTCATTTTCATGGACGACAACGCAACATGTCATCGAACAGTCGCTGTCCAGGAGTGTCTTGAGAGCGAGGATATTCAACGTCTCGTATGGCCAGCACTTCTCCAGATCTGAATCCGATTGAAAATGTGTGGGATGCTTTGGGGAGGAGTCTTGCTGGTCGCCAATGCCCTCCAATAAACAAGGACACCCTCATCCGTGCACTGACAGAGGAATGGGATAAATTACCCCAACAGCTGCTTGATATTGTTGTGCAAAGCATGACACGAAGTGTGGAATCTTGCATCGCCCTCCATGGTGGCCATATCCCTTATTGACATCTTACGCCGGAACGCCTGCGGACGGTAATTGCATTTTTTTCACGTTTACGTATTCTGCACAAAATGGCCTGTTTGTCCCTTGAACACGTTCCAAAGCCTTCTGGATTTCAGAGCACAATAAATTGTCTTTCTTGTAATGTCCTGGCATTCTGACATTATTTTATTTCACTTGGCATCCAACCACACTTACTTTTTTATGCGCTATATAGCCGTTTATGATCCGTCCTTAGCAATTGTCCAGCAGTGTAGCATTTTTCTAATTCCGTCTCTAAACACAGACGCAAAATTCTGGACACCAGTAGAGGATTGGCCCATTTCCCGGTGGTTCACTCGAGAAATGGCCCATTTTCTCGTTAACTTTCTGTCTGGATTTTTCTGAACGAACAAATATTATTTTGGTACTTATGAGTAATAATCGTTAACATCATTTGAGCTTTGTATCTGTGTGAAAAAAAATTTCCTAACACGAAACAGGTAAGCTCAGTTCTGATTGAGCCGTTAGTTTGGAACGTAGGACTACGAATTGCAGATCGGAGAAATAAAATGAGTTAGTCGAGTATGGTTTCAAAGCGTATTTAATTTCTTATAGCCATAAAGCACATTGATACACGTATTACCCAACGTGGTACTCTGTTGTCTTGCGGGTACGGAGAAGTGGCTACCGGAGAACCGGTCACATTGGTGTTTCAGTGCCATAAAATTGTTCCACATAAACAAATTTCGTGTGGCTATATTCCACACTACGTGAACAACTATTGTTCATAAAATATTTTATTTTTAGTAAGAAATTTAGACATTTCCATGACTTTCGGGCCAAAGACAAAGCGGAGAACTGACCACCGGAGAAGTGGCCACCCGGAGAACTGACCACATAAATTTCCAGGGGCCGTAAAAAAATTGCGTTCTGGATTGCTCCGCGGCTACGTCTCCCGAGATTGGTTATCTGACACACCTAAAATTTCCGTAATATCGCATTTTCTTATTTACGATATTTTTCAAGGTATATAAACTACAGCTAAACAAATTCTCTGCGGGTATGTGCATACCCAGGAAACTTATCGGAGGGGGGGGGGCTTAAAACCTAAAATATGAAATATAAAAAATTTCTGGTCCGATCGGGAGATTTTCAGCGTTCACAAGCTAAAACTCAATAAATTATCTGAGGGCATGTGCCTACATAGGAAACCTGTCGGGGGTTGGAGTGAAATGCCAAAAGTGAAGAATATAAAGCATTTCTGGTCCGATCGGGAGTTTTTCAGCATTTACAAGTTACAACTCGACACGTTATCTGAGGTCTGAGGGCATCTGCGTAGTCAGCAAACCTGTCGGGGAAGGGGGAGGGGGGTTAATCCCAATAGTGTAAAATGTAAAGAATTTCTGGTCAGATCGGGAGATTTTCAGCATTTACAACCAGAAATACTTTGCTTTTGTTTTATATTTTAGGTATCTGAGGCAGCATATGCCCTCAGATAATGTGTCGAGTTATAGCTTGTAAATGCTGAAAATCTCCTGATCGGACCAGAAATTCTTTATATCTGACACTTTTGGTGTTACGACAGTTTTCCTGAGGCAGCACATGCCCTCAGATAATTAATTGCAGTTTGTAAATCTTGAATTCTTTTGTTGAGTTGTAGATCATAAACATTTTTTATAAAGAATTACATTAATAATCGCAATTAAGAAAAAACGAAATTACGGAAACTTTGTATGACTCAGATAATCAACCTCTGGGGATCGTGGCTAAGAAGTGGTCAAAAATGCAATTTTTATACGGCCCCTTAAATTTTTTGTGGTCACTTCTCCGGTGTCCAGTTCTCCTACTCCCGTTTTCTTGGGCTTCTTACATTCCTCATCCCTTGCTCTTGCCTCTCGTTTTGGTTTTTTCCGTTTTTGTTTGCGTTCATTCTGCGAATTCCGCGGCATTGTCGAAAATGTTAACCCGTTCACACGAAAGCATTTTTTTTTCATTTTAGTTTAAACCACTGCGATAAGTTCTTTATATATTTGAATAGATCTCGTCGAGAGCTTTAAAACGGTACCACAGACAGTCGTTTTGCACTCACCGTTGTCCAGATAAACCACGATATTATCGAAAGTGTTCAGCGGTTCACAAGAAAAGTATTTTTTAAATGTTCAGTTCAACCCACTGCGAAATGTTCTTCATATATTTGAATAGATCTCGTCGAGAGCTTTAAAACGATACCACGCACAGTTGTGTTGCGCTCACGGTTGCCGAGATAGACTGAGTCAAACGCGACGGCACACCCAGAAACATTGCATCATCTCCCCTGCGCACAGGGAGCGAGAGGAACATCGCGCGCACAATGTATTGCGCAGTACGCAAATTGGACTCCGTGCTGTTTACGAATATGTTAACACGATTATTGTGCGGCACGTATTTTTAACGCTATAATGACTTCAATTGGGACCTATTTTGGTCACAGGGGGTTGGCCGTAAGTCGCCCCATACTACCCGCGGAGTTAGACGAAGTCCTACGTCAAAAAAGATTTTCTTTCAATCTATATGTTGGGCGTTTGCAGTGACACGACATAGTAAAAATCAATTGTGCTTATATGGGGATAGTGCCGGTGAACCAAACACGCTGTTATAAATTTATTAAGCTAAAGCTAACTACAGTTAGACTTGGACATTGATAGGCAGTCCCCTCCTTTCTTGATCTCGAGTGAGACACTAGTACCCATTGTGCTGGCCCATCGCCTCCACACCCTTCTCCACATACTGTCACAAAACACAAAGCCATTCTCCTGCATAAATGTTTCATGCGAAATCCGTGTAATACACAGAGACGTCCTCAATAGGGTGAGGAGCCCACACTGAAATATTTCTTGCCCACCCTATCCAAGATGTGCCAGTTTTCAATTTTTTTAAACTTTAAAATCCGGACTTTGCTAAGTAAGAATATGTCTCGTGTTTTTCGTCGTGCAGCCCTAGGTATTGCCCCTAGTAATCACGTTGTTTACTTCTGCGTAGAAAGATTATCAAAATAGCATCCCCAGGGCCACGAAAATTCAATTGTTCTCCACTCTTTCGAACCTTAGTTTAAGCAATTTTTCATGTTAGTATGGACAAGGGTGAATGAGGAGGGTGAATAGGAATTCACCGACAGTGGCCATTACGAATTACTCTGCTGTTTGTTTGTGCTGAAAGGGAAGTATCAAGTTACACTAGCACTTTCAATACTGGCCTGGAATGGTGAGGGTTCAGGACACGACTGACGACTCCTTTAAAGTAGAGGAGTGCAAAGCAATGTCGCTGGCTTGAAGGAAGGGCGTTAAGGGGGTGGATTGTTTGTTTGTGCTATTACGTAAAAGATTCCAACTCGGAAAGTGGAGTCTAAGGTTTAACCGGCGATGTTGGGCCTGCCCCCGGAGATTGAGGGAGCACGCCGTGGCTGAGAAGACCGCTTTGGAGAAGAGGCGTGCAAGGCAATATCGCTGGCTTTAGGAAGGGAGTTAAGGAGGTTGATTGTTTGTTTGTGCTATTAAGTATTGGGATTCCAACTCGGAAAGTGGAGTCTAAGGTTTAACCGGCGTTGTTAAGCCTACCCCCTGAGAATGACAGAGCACGCCATGGCTGTTTTGTTTGTTTGTTTGATTGAAGGTTTAACGACCACCGTGAGCAACTCAATGGGCTATAAGCAGTCTCCCGTCCGTAATTTAGGGCCACTGGCTCCAGGGAAGGGAGAGAGCCAGTGCCGTAAGACAAACACAACATCCATGTTTCACCGGGATTCGAACCCGGACCCCGTTCGGACGAATGATCAGAGGCCATCGCTTAGACCACTGCGCCACCGGGGAGGCCGCCATGGCTGAGGAGACCGCTTTGGAGAAGAGGCGTGCAAAGCAATGTCGCTGGCTTGAAGGAAGGGAGTTAAGGAGGTGAATTGTTTGTTTATGCTATTACGTAAAGGATTCCAACTCGGAAAGTGGAGTCTAAGGTTTAACCAACTGTTAAGCCTACTCCCAGAGAGTGCGATAGAACGTCGTGGCTGAGGAGACCGCTTTGGAGAAGAGGCGTGCAAGGCAATGTCGCTGGCTTTAGGAAGGATGTTAAGGAAGAGGAAATCATTGTGTCTGCGTGACACGGCGTAAAAATTTTATTTAGGTAAACAAAAAGAGTGTTTTCCTTTAACGAAATTTGTCAAGCACAGTTCTATTTTCACAATCAAAAACGCGAAATTTTGAAAAGCAATTAAGGCAATGCATTCACAGCAAGATAAAAGTTGGAGGCGACATTCTACCAACACTTGTACGAATCTTACACCACTAGCCCACTGCTCATTGTCATGTTAATCTTGTTGGTTTACCAGTGGCGTAACTAGTCGGATCCAGGTGTGTGTGTGTGTGTGTGACGGAAGGTGTCCAAGGAGGCATTGCACGAATTAATTTTGTGCCCGGTAGTAAATTAATTGCTATGTGGCAAGGGCACATTTCTACTTTCAGAACGATAAGGATTTAGACGAAAATCGGGTTTTGAAGAGACTCATGATTTTGCCCAAACCAAGTTTTTCAAAGGTAAATGATTACGTATTTTGCGCAACAATATGCTCCGTGGTCGGTTTGATGCTATAATTAACTATGAGTGAGCGGATTTTTTTAATTTTTTCACCAACTGTTGCCAAAATATGCTCATTACTGTGTTCCTCGTACAATAAATATTTCAGGAGCTCTTTCATCCAGGATCTACCAGAATTGTTTTTCAAGAAGGAATTTATGAGGTTAAAAACACGCAGACCCCTGCAGGTCCGTGTTATTTTGCGGTGGATCCAAAGATTAAAATTCCAGGCCTGTTTTGTAGTCCAAATCCGCCCCTGATGGACACTGGTAGTTCGATAGATTTTTAGTGCAAAGTGTTATGCATAAAAATGTTGGTTTTCAGTAAATCTTATCGTAACACCTGGAATTAAAAAGTGTATAAACTTCTAGAAGCACAGCAGCAATTACCAACATCAACTCAACTCTCCAAAAGCGCCTTGCTTTTAACGATCTAGGTGAAAATATGTCACATGGAATGAATTTTTGTCTTTGCGGTACATTACATTTATTTAAAAACAAAAAGCTTTCAATATGCTAAGAAAGGTTAAAGGAAACAGCAATAATTAATAAAATAAAATTTTTGATATGATACTATCTTTTGCAGATCATCTGCTTTCTATTATTGCGTACTTATATTTTAGGGAATCGAAATAACTATTGTACAAAAATGCAGGGACTGCAGAACTGGTATTTTAACCTGGCGACTGCCAGTTCAAGTCCCACTGCACAAACCCGAATCTTTGTATAGAGGACATGGAAATTAAACTTCAAGAAACAACAAGAAAAGTCATAGCAAAACTATTATGAAAAAGGTGGCTCAGCATAGGTGGCAATACACAAACGCGACACATGCAAATCATATGATAATACGCATCATCATTATCATTGTCAACCATTATCAATCCACTGCTGGACGAAGGTCTCTCCAAGCCTCTTCCACAACGGTCTGTCTTGTGTCAGTCTCCTACATGTTACTCCCGCATACTTTCGAATTTAATCCACCCATCTTCCATGTGGTCTTCTTCTGGGTCTTTTCCTGTCCCTTGGAATCCAATCTAAAATTTCGACTGTCCATCGATCGTCTGTCCTTCTGGCAATATGTCCAGCCCATTGCTATTTCAGGGATTTTATTCTGATCATTATGTCTTCCACTCTTGTCATTTTTCGGATCCATGAGTTCCTCTTCTTCTCTCTCCTGGTTACACCAATCATGCATCTCTCCATGCTTGTTTGAGTTGTCTGCAGCCTTTGTATGTCTCTTTTAGTTAAGGTCCACGTCTCTGCACCATATGTAAGCACTGGAAGGATGCATTGATCAAACACTTTTCTTTTAAGACATAATGGCATATTGCTCTTGAAAATTATGCTGTTTCTTCCAAAAGCTCTCGAGGCAAGTTTTATACGCCGATTAATTTCTTCATCAATGTGATCTTCACGTGATATCTGCTGTCCAAAATAAATGTAGGTATTAGTTATCTTCAGCTTTTCCCCATCAATTGATAAATCTTCATTTCTTGTAAAAGCATTGTACATCACTTTTTTGTGAAAGTTCATTTTTAATCCCACTTCTTTACTCTTGTCAGAAAGTTCCTGGATCATATTCTTTATACATAATACGCATCATCATCATCATCATCATTGTCAACCATTATCAATCCACTGCTGGACGAAGGTCTCCCCAAGTTTCCTCCACAACGGTCTGTCTTGTGCCAGTCTCCTCCATGTCACTCCCGCATATTTACGAATTTCATCCACCCATCTCCCATGTGGTCTTTTTCTGGGTCTTTTCCTGTCCCTTGGAATCCAATCTAAAATTTCGGCTGTCCATCTATGGTCTGTCCTTCTGGCAGTATGTCCAGCCCATTGCCATTTCAGGGATTTAACTCTGATCATGATGTCTTCCACTCTCGTCATTTTTCGGATCCACGAGTTCCTCTTCTTATCTCTCCTGGTTATACCAAGCATGCACCTCTCCATGCCTCTTTGAGTTGTCTGCAGCCTTTGTATGTCTCTTTTAGTTAAGGTCCACGTCTCTGCACCATACGTAAGCACTGGAAGGATGCATTGATCAAACACTTTTCTTTTAAGACATAATGGCATATTGCTCTTGAAAATTATGCTGTTTCTTCCAAAAGCTCTCCAGGCAAGTTTTGTACGCCGATTAATTTCTTCATCAATGTGACCCTCATTTGATATCTGCTGTCCAAGATAAACATACGTATCTGTTATCTCCAGTTTTTCTCCATCAATCGATAAATCTTCATTTCTTGTAAAAGCATTGAACATCACTTTTGTCTTCTGAAAGTTCATTTTTAATCCCACTTCTTTACTCTTGTCAGCAAGTTCCTGGATCATACTCTGCAGCTCTGATGGGCTAGTTGCAAAAATGACTACGTCATCAGCAAAACGAAGGTGGGTTAGATAATCTCCATTAATCTTTATCCCTTTGTTTTCCCAGTTCAGTGATTGAAAGACATTTTCCAATGTGGCATTAAAGAGCTTCGGAGATATGGTGTCACCTTGTCTCACTCCCTTTCCAATTTTTATGTGTGTTGTACTTTCAAACAGCCGAATCTTTGCACTTGCATTTTCATAGATGTTATTAATAATATTAATGTATGCATCTTCAATACCACAGGATTTCAGAGCCGTGCTAACTGCTGATGGTTTCACCGAATCAAAGGCTTTTTCATAATCGATAAAAGCCATGCACAATGGAAGTTCATATTCCCTCGCTCTTTCAATTAGTTCTCTCAGTACGTGGATATGATCTATTGTGCTGTAGCCACTCCTGAATCCAGCTTGTTCTCTCGGTTGAGCCATGTCCAGTGTTACCTTCAAGCGGTGTGAAAGAACTTTAGTGAAGATTTTATAAACCACTGATAGGAGGCTGATAGGTCTGTAGTTCCTGAGATCCTCAATGTCACCTTTTTTATGTAGCAGGATCATTGTAGCATTGTTCCAATCCTCAGGAATCTTCCCTTCATTAAGGCATCGAGTGAAAATTTGGGCGAGTACTGTTTCAATTTCTCCACTTGCTTCTTGTATGATGTCTATAGTAATTCCATCTTCTCCTGGAGCTTTCCCCGCTTCATGTTCTTGATTGCATGAGCAACTTCTGCTGGGAGGACTGGAAGAACTCTGGTACCTTTCATGATGTCTGGAGTACATGTATCATCCCTTTCATATAATTTGGAGTAGAAATCTTTCACTCTTGTCAAAATTTCGCCTCTATTTCTTGTTATAGAACCATCTTCTTTTCTCAGAGCCATAATCTGTTTTCTTCCCTTACTGAGATGTCCCTTTGCTATCTTTAGGCTTTGGTTGTTTTCAATTGCTTTCCTCACTAGCTCACAGTTGAATTTCCTTACGTCTTCAGTGATACTTTTTCGTGTTGTCTTGCATAGCTCTATATATTCCACTTTGGAAGTCACATCTTCTTTAGTTGTCCTCATCTCTCTTCTTTTTTGCATCAACATTTTGGTTTTTCCTGATAATTTGTTCACATGCAACTTGTTCTTAGACCCAGCTAATTTTGTTGCTCTTTCCATTAGAGCTTTGGTTACTTTTCTGTTAACTTCCGAAATATCCACTTCTTCCGATGTTAGGCCTTCTAAAGCAGAGAATCTGTTCTTCAGTTCCAACTTGAAAGTATTATGGTGTTTTTTAAGGTTGGTTATGTCAATACATTTTGTTTGTCTTATGAGCTTGCCACGTTCCAGTTTAGTGTTGAGGTGCATCTTACATCTCACCAATCTATGGTCACTACCTGTGTTGAACTTGTTCAGCACACTGCAGTCTTCGATGACGAATTTTTTGTTACACATAATAAAATCAATTTCACTTGTACCAGCCACTAAATTGGAAACTTTTGTTCAGTACCGAATTGGACATTCTTTAGACCGAATTGCAGCACATATGCGATTTGTCATAGATTCGACAAGGTGCTGGAGTACATCCACTTCTGCAGCATATCAAGCGTTCACCAGATAATCCTTTAGCAGGCCCTAATTTGGTGGAAGAGGGATTTGCCTCGAAATCTGTTTTTCTGACATGTCCCATATATTCCCAATGGGGTTCATATCCGGGCTTTGTGGTGGCGAGGGAAGGTGGTGGATGTCGTTGTCATGTTCACAAAGCCAGTGAAGAACACGTCTTGCTCGATGGACATTGTTGCCCATGAAACACGTTGATGGGCAAATGAAAATGTTGCCCATGAAAACAGCAGTCACCTGCTGGATAAAAAGTCAACATTGCAGGATGGACTTCATCGGCAACAATGCTCAGATAGTCCTTGGAGAACACCCGATCTTCCATCAATATCGGAGGACCCGTTCCGTACCAACAGAACGAGCACCACAACATGTCACACGTTCCGTACCAACAGAACGTGCCCCACAACATGTCACACGTTCCGTACCAACAGAACGTGCCCCACAACATGTCACACGTTTCGTACCAACAGAACGTGCCCCACAACATGTCACACGTTCTGTTCCAACAGAACGTGCCCCACAACATATCACACGTTTCGTAACAACAGAACGTGCCCCACAACATGTCACACGTTCCGTACCAACAGAACGTGCCCCACAACATGTCACACGTTTCGTACCAAGAACGTGCCCCACAACATGTCACACGTTCCGTACCAACAGAACGTGCCCCACAACATGTCACACGTTCTGTTCCAACAGAACGTGCCCCACAACATATCACACGTTTCGTAACAACAGAACGTGCCCCACAACATGTCACACGTTCCGTACCAACAGAACGTGCCCCACAACATATCACACGCTTCGTACCAACAGAACGTGCCCCACAACATGTCACACGTTTCGTACCAACAGAACGTGCCCCGCAACATGTCACACGTTCCGTACTAACAGAACGTGCCGCACAACATGTCACACGTTCCGTAACAACAATACGTGCCCCACAACATGACACAACCTGCAGAACCTTGAGCTGTCTTAACAAAGCAAGTTGGATCCATTGCTTCCAAGGTCTCTCACCAAACATTCTGCATACCGTCGGTACAGGACAAGGTGTACAGGGACTCGTCGGACCACATGAGTTTTTTCAAGTGTGTAGTCACGGTGTTCTTAACACCACTGTATATGAACTTTTCAGTTCTTCGCAGAAATCAGAGGTTTCCGTATAGGCATGCTACTGCCAATACTGATCATCTTTAATTTCCTGTGCATTGTTAGCTGAGATGTGAGTTGAGAACAGCCTCCATTGAATGTTTCGGTTAATTTTTACACACAAGAAGTCGTGTTTCTCCGTACAAGCCTTCTCAGACGACGGCGATCTCGTTCCTGACAGATTGTCGCCACGTCACAGTTAGTCTTAGACAAGCAGTGTGGGTTGTTTTTCCACTGATCAAAGACCTGGGATATATCACCTTTTGAGAAACCGGTCGGTTTTCAAAATTGTTGATCCAGCCAGATGGGCACTAACAGTAATCCCTTTATCGAACTGCGAAAGATTTCTACGTTCCTATTGTGATAAACACTAATGACGATTACTGGTGAGCATCAGTCTGAAAAAGTTGCCTAGATCGCGTGGTGACGCTCTTGACCTCATACACTACTGGCCACCCAAAATGAAACACCAAGAAGGACACGAGATAGCAAAGCCAGATTAACTGGACACATAACAACAGCTACAAAGATGAAACGATTGAGCTTACAGGCCCGTGCGACTTGTGGAACACACAGACATCAATAGTTCGTGTGGCCTCCATGGCTGGCAATAACGGCCGCTACACACCGCGGCATCGAACGAAAGAGGCCTTGGATGTGGGTTGGGGTATGTCGGTCCAGGCTGCTTCCACACGTTGCCACAGTTTATCAGGCGCAGCCGCGGGTGGTGCTTGACGGGCCACTTGGTTGCCGATCAGCGACCAGACGGGTTCGATGGGCGACATATCGGGAGAACAGGCGGGCCACGGCAGCAGTGACACCTGGTGGGACGTGAAGAATTGTTGCACGATGCGTGCCACGTGCGAGCGCGCATTTTCCTGTTGAAACGTGGCCTCTGGCAGGTCCTGCAGGTAAGGGAGGATTACAGGCTCCAAAACGTCGGAGATATAGCGGTGGCTGTTGAGTGTACAGGCGATGCTTACCAGAGGGGCGCGGGTGTCATATCAAATTGCGCCCCAAACCATGAGGCCAGGCGACGGACCGGTATGGCGATGCAAAATGCGGGCGTCATAAAGTCTCTCGCCGCGGTGCTGCCACACGCGGATCCGACCATCGTGGTGTTGCAGGCAGAAGCGAGATTCGTCGGAAAAGACAATGTCGTGCCATTCCATAGTCCAGGTGCGGCGTTCAACGGCCCACTACCGCCGCACTCGCCGGTGGTGTAACGTCAATGGTAATCGGAGCAATGGGCGTCGTGCGACAAGTCCCCGCTCCTGCAGACTACGTCGAACGGTACGTGCTGACACAGGCTGTTGCGCAACACACCCTAATTCCTGCGCTAACGTTCGTGATGTGGCGGTGCGGGCCGTCAATGCCCGCCGCACAACATGCTGTGCCTCTCGTTTGGTGGTGTGCCGTGGCTGCGGCAATCGCTCAGGTTCGTCCGTCCGTCCCTCCTGCACCCACCGAATCCATACTCGCCTCACTGTGGCTGGATGTCGTCCCACACGGGCGCCGATGTCTCGGTACGATAAACCCCTGTCGCGATAAGCCACTATTCGTCCTCTGTCGAACTCCGAAACGTGCTGGAATGACTGCCGTATTCTGCGACGAGGCATCAGGAAGCTTCCCACGCACAGGTCCGGCAGCACAACACACTTCCACTACTTACACCCCGCTTTCTGCGCACCCTTCTTATAGTGCTTTTCGGTGGTGTGCCGGGAGCACATGATTTGCATATGCCCTGCAATGCTAATCGTTTGTATGTCCTCTCGCGGGCGACGCACGCTGCGAATTTCAGGCCAATCGGATGCTTTCTTCTTGGTGTTGCATTTTGGGAGGCCAGCAGTGTATTTTGTGTATACGCTACATAATTGACGCTTACGTACATCTGCATAAATGTTTCTAATTCGGTGGCCGGAGTGTGTATAAAAGGTTAAGCTTGCAGAGAAGTGGAATTAAGAAATACAGTGTAGACTCACAGCATAAAAAAAATGCAAGAACTTCCTGCAGTAGGTACGTGAATTCTTAACAGGTCTGAAATTCAGGGTATTGGCGTTCAACATGCCTCTACGCTACAGATTCTGCACAAAGGCGTAACTAGCATAAGGAAGAGGAGCCATCCGTATCCGGGGCCCGGAAATTCAGGAGCCCCCTCGTCTTTCTGCAATGTCTTAATTATGTATTCACCTCACAACAGCCCTATTTTTCAACCTAGATGTAACGATTTCGAAAACATAGACAGAGGGAAACTTGGGTCTTTTAAGATCCCCAATATTACGAAAGTAGCCTAAAACACCACCCGCGCCAATTTTACTGATACTTTCTTTAGTATTCATAAATACGTATGTACGAGAAAACAAAAAAGAAAAGAAAACAATAAAGAAAACTAATAGAGAAAGTGCCGGTACGGGTGGAGCACGTGTGTTGCAAAGCTCCTTCCCTGGTGACGTTCTACTTTAAGATAAGAGTTTCAGTGTTTTTCACACAACTTGATAGTTAGTGCTGCATGAAGTGAAACAATTATAAAAGCTGCAGAAAATAAAATTTTCATGAAATGAAAAACCGTTTTATATTGTCTACAGAATAAAAGTTTATACAGTTTGGGCACGTTAAAATATTTTAATTTTCGCTAAAATACACTAGCGCTTTCGAAACCTTTACATGGTTTCATCATCAGGTCTATTATAAGACACAAATGCTTTCAAATACACACTACATAATACTCAAATGACCCCTTGAGGTCATAACGGCAAGCAATATATCTTACATGATGGTTATGAGCAGGAACACTGAGGCGCATGTTTGATTTAAAAATCAATTGTTGACGAAGTTGGCTATAAAGAGTGGTTACGGTTTTTGGTGAAGATGAGATATTTAGAATAGCAACATGTTGTAGTTCTGGATAAGATTTCTTCGCCAGTTCCCGAAAAATAGTATCTTCGTTAATAAGGCGTCTCCAAGGATGGGGTAAAATAATAGGAGGTTATTCATTACAGCAAGCATTTGTAAATCTATTTAATACGACTGTTTCGCCATTTCGAAGAGTCCAATCATTAGTGTCTCCAGTTACAATTGTTATGAAACGGCCAAATAATATGAAGATATTTAATTATCATCGTTTATATATATATATTTAATTGTCATAATTATAATATTTAATGACCATCGTTTGTATATATTTAATTATCATAATTATAATATTTAATGATTACCGTTTTACGTTGATCATCAAACTGAAGTCATAATGATTATGGCAGGTCCTTTGTTGGAGATTCCTGGTGCAAGCAATAACAAGAGAGATGACCTCGAATTTTCGGTTGTGATCGATGAGCACGTCTTTGGAATCCTTACCGATACAAAAAAAATATTTCAATGTTATCAATAATCAAAGGAACCCGTCACGAAAAAAAAAAGAAGGAAAAATCAATCGGATTTCTACAATCGATAAAACATTTAGAAATAGAAATAGTTACTTTCTCCCACTAGTGGCTGAAAACTATGTTACGAAAATTTACAAAGTGTGCACAAAAAGGTTTTCATATCTAAAAGGACTATCAGAGACAAAGGGATTTTCAATTCGAACACGTAAAAAAAGAGATATAGTGTAAAACATGATATAAATTTACGCCTTAGAGCGGAAGAATTTTGCGTTAAGGAAGAGTTCAAAATATGCGAAAAGTATTCTTCCTAGCTAAGCTATGCTAAGAAAAATATTTTTTCAAATACATTTCCTGAAAACAGAGATAGCGAGTAAAAGGTTTTGACATTTACACTCCTCACAAGAAAAACTATGCATGTATTAAAGAGTGTAGTACCCCCCCCCCCCCCATCTTTACTATAGCGAATGGCATACAGTAAAAATGAAATTTTTCAATGGGATACATAATCCGCCGAAAGACATTCTGCTGTAAAATACTGTTACTGACGTTATGTTAAACCTGAACTGGTCATAACCAGTCGACACGTGTTTAAATATATAATAACATTTTATGCCCGTTCGTTGACCACATGCACTATATTGACAAAAGTCACCGGAGAGCTAGAAGAAAAACACAACATAGCATTTATTGACATACATTAGTACGGTGTCGGTCCACCTTTGGGCTTAATGCATGCATGCACTGAGCCTTCGAGACATGCTTTCAACAACGTTTTGGAACACAGCGATAGGTATGCGCTTCCATTCAGTACATAATGCTGCCGCTAACTGTTGCTTAGTAGTAGGCCTTGATTCCAAACTTCTTACGCGGCGCTCTAATTCATTCCATAGGTGCACTATGAGATTAAAATCAGGGCTCTGTGCTGGCCAGTCCACATACGATACGCAATTATCGTCAAACCACGCGGTAACAGTCCTTGCTCTATGGCTCGGTGCATTATACTGCTGGCACTAACAAGGCTCGGTTCTATAGTATTGCCACAGAGTTGGTAGAGCATAATTGTCCAGAATATCGAGGTAGACGTGCTGATTAACTGGTTTATTCACGATAACTAATGGGCCGGGACCATACCACGAAAATTGCCCCCACACGAGTACAGTGCCAGCTTCTAACTTGACTATAGTAACAGCACACTGTGGTTAATAGCGTTCCCACGGCTGCCGCCATAACCACACACGGCCATCAGACTGATGGATCGTGTATCTGGATTCAACAGTCCATAGGACCCGTTTCCATTGATCTACGGTCCACGATAAATGTTCTTTACAACATGCTAAACGGCGAGTAGCATTCCGAGTGGAGATGAAAAGCTTATGAGCAGCCGCACGACCACGGCAACCCGTGGAAGGAAGTTCTGTGCGAATGGTGCGTGTACATACCTAAGTTCCAGCATTTTTACTCACCTGTACACTGAGGTCTTGTGCAGTACTCCGTCGATTAGCTGTAACGTCTCTCCTGAGGCTTCGACGTTTTCTATCACTGATTTTCTTTGGTTTGCCGATACGTTTTGCTGCTTCAGGTACGCCATGTGTCTTCCACTTATTAAGTACATCCAAGACACTTGATTCTCCCGCCGCGACGTTTTCACTCAACCACACAGTGCGATATGATCGCGGTCAGCTGCAGGCTTGTTTTTATATCGTTTGCAGCTATACTGCACAACTTAACAACGCAGCGGATCCGTTAATTTGCTTTTGAAGGGGTGTCCGGTGACCTTTATCAATATAGTGCATATAGTAACATTTATGCCCATAGAACTTAAATACTCCTCTAGAACTCAAGATTGTAATAGTACAAAGTCTTTTTCATATTCTGTTGCAAAGATTACACGGTGGACTGAGAGCTGATAGCTGGCTGACAGAGTTTAATTCTTGTCTTTTTTTAAGTGTAGTTTGTTACTTCATTGCAAATAGACATTTTCATCGTTTTTATGCTTCAAATTTTAGATTCTTCTAACACAAATGCTTATATAGGACTAGAAACCGGAGATTATCTTTGAAAACCTAACTGCAGCATCAGTTACCAAGTCAAGTAACAAAGCCCAGATGAAAGGACACATGCGCCGACTAGCAAATTAAGCAGAACGAAGAACAGCTAACAACAAGGAAGCCTAATCAGACAGTTTGAGTGTCATTTACAGTAAAAGTAAAACCACAATTTCCTCTAGAACTGAAGATTGTAAGAGTACAAATTCTTTTTCATATTGTGATGCAAAGGTTACATAAAAACTTAAATTATTTAAAATGTAAAACGAATGGCCATGAAATATTATTATAAAATGTTTTTATATATTTAAACACCGGTCGACTGGCAATTAACAACTCAGGTTTAACATAACATGAGTAACAGTATTTTACAGCAGAATGTCTTTCTGCGCAATATGTAGGAAGTAATCACCACGTGAAAAGGATTCAAATACAACGTGTGAACTTGTGATGAAATAATCTTACAACTTTAAATTTCAGTGATATTTTTACAGTAGTGGAAAAAATTATTGCATCACCGTTCCATAAGTAGCATATTTAGCTATCGAGTTGTCGTACGTTGAAATATCATAGTGTTGAAGATATTCGACAATAGCGTGCAATGCAGAGAACCTGTTGCAATAGTGTTGTGGTATTAAATGACAAAAGAAACTGCCAAATAATATAAAAATATTAAATGGATCATTTAATACATCACACCTGGATATGCATTAGTAAATTACAGTTATGAGTCAATATCCTGTTGCTCCAAACAATATTGTAACAATTCGAAAAGTGGACCTAACTAAGCTAACTAGATGGATTTGCAGTAAGAAAAACTAAGAAATACGTCCGTAGTATTTCTTTGAACCTCCCTTTGTACCAGTGGCGTATTTGGGGTCTGAGACCTAGGCTATCTAACACCCCTCCCATAGTACTGTTTTTTTTTAAATTGCGAAGTTTATTTTTTAGTTTTAAAGTAATAGAAGTAACATTATTTTTTTCTAAATTTTAGGTACATGCTATTGCGAACACTTTTTCATATTTAAAAATGTTTTTCTCTATTAACAAACCAGCAAAGTTGCTCGAATGTGCATGTCCTTGTGTGGCTCTAAGATATATCTTGATTCTTTTTAATACGGAAAAACTTCTTTCGGCACTTGCAGTTGTTGATGAACAGTTTAATATTGATCTGCTAATTTGTACACCTCAATAAACACTATGTCCAATTATTCAACTTTATGTTACAAGTAATGTTTCTCACTGATTTGTTTTGTATTCATCAAGAGAATTGAACAATTTCAGTTCATTTTTTAATCGACCTGTATCAAAATTTGAAGCATAGAGTTATTTAAGCTCTGATAGTAGATGTTCAGGGAAGCTTTCACAAAATTTATCAAAACAGTTCGAATCCAACAAAGCCACGGATATAAGATATAATATCCCTGATTTTAATTCATTGACACTACGCACAAACTGAGACAACTCTCAAGAAATACGCGCTGTTAAAGGCGGAAGCATGGAGGGACTGAGGTTGTCCAAAATCTTCGTTTTCTCGGACCGAACCCTTGGCCAAAACAATGGCCACTCACGAGCTCCGTAGCTCATTCATGTTACCATTTAAACGCTAGCAGGAGACAGTATTGAAGCTCTTCGCATCAGAACAGCGAAGTCTCTCGAAGACCTACTTGCGTTACGTTGATGCCGTTGATCATCGCTCGCCAGACTGAGTCTCATAATCGAAAGAAGCGAATTCGCTCGTGTTTTTTCGCACCGAAAGCATCGACATATCTTAATACCGTTGATAATTGACTTTTATTTGTGTATATTTAATTAACTTTTATTTGTGCATTCTCTGAGCTTCGCAGCTAGCCTAGCTAGCCTCGAATATACGCCACTGCTTTGCACATCTGTACGACATAGACTTGATCAAATTCTGAAAGTATGTTTCATCCAGATGATGATACCAAACATGGATTAGCAACTCCTGTAACTGCATTTTGGATTGGCGCTTCCTATCAGCAACCTTTCTTGTTAGTTCGGATTAGGTTAAGGTCGGGGTTATTCCCAGTTTAGGGTATGACGGTTATGTGATTCTCTCAGAGTTAGTTTTGTACCTAAAACATAAAAAGAAAGGGGAAATTAATAAGTGAAATGTACCCTAGCGTACTTATACAGCTACATGTGTTTAAAGATTTACTGCTTTGGCTCGATGACAGTGTTGAAAAATGACATCCTGAGCATCACCAAACTTGTCTCTAATAGAACGTTAGAGAAGGCCACGAAGAATCGTTATGTATTGCGCAGCATTCACTGTACCATCTATGAAGTGAAGCCGCCTACACCTGCATGGGAGATGCACCCCCAAACCGTTTGACGGGTGTATGCTTCACCGTTCCTGTAATGCAGTCAGGATGGTATTTTTCCGAAATTCGACGATGCACATATTGCATTCCATCAGAGCCGTGGCGATTAAATTTCAGTTCTTCGATAAATACCACGAGTTTCGTTTGCAATTAGTGAAACGTTTATTTGACTGCACCGAAACATCGGACTTTTTTAATTTTTTCAGAACTACTTTTTTCTACTCGTCTTCTGTCCACGCTTTATGCTCTTTTGCCCACTTGAAACGAACAAACTTCATCTTTGTGTAACAATGAATTCTTAATAGGACGGCGTGCAGTCAGGCCTATACTGCTACGTCGACTCTTAACTTTTTCCAGCCCATTGTTGTTCAGAAAAAACATATATTCTTTGAATTTTCGTAGAGCCGCCCCGGTGGCGCTGGCCTCTGATCATTCGTCCGTAGGGGGTCCGGGTTCGAATCCCGGTCGGGCATGGATGTTGTGTTTGTCTTACGGCACTGGCTCTCTCCCTTCCCTGGAACCAGTGACCCTAAATTAGGGACGGGCGACTGCTTATAGCCCATTGAGTTGCTCACGGTGGTCGTTAAACCTCCAATAAAAAAAAATTCGTAGTCCTTTTAACACAATAAATTCTTAATAACCCCATTGCAGCTGGTAGACCACTATCCAAAACAGCATTGTAAAAACCGGCAATACAGGATTTTCCTATGTTGTGTGCCAAAAATGTGATATGATTTTGTGTTTCACAATATTATTAATAGATAATGTTTGAGCTCCCAAATAGAATTTCCTTTTGAAAAGAACGATGTGGTTTAATGTTCATGAAGGAAACAAAATAAGGAAAAGGAAGTCAAATTATCAGAAATTTGAGCTTTTGTATTTCAACGTTGTTCACAAACAATACTTTGTATTTGAGGAATAAAATGTTATAAAACGTTTTCAGCGTTATTTTTTTATTTATTACAAACCCAAAACACCACAAAAACCAGAAAAAAAGAGTTCCCAATTCCCAAAACAAAATTTGGGGCTGGAAAGGGTTAATAATGCGAGACTTGTCGTCCGGGTATACTTTCCCAAACCGGTTTCAGGTCAGTGGATGTGGCAAACCTGTTTTGGAGTGAAAAACAGGTTTTCCACATCCACTTACCTGAAACACTGGGTGGTGCTGATATCTTCTTCCTGCCCCTGTCTTTCGTTCGTTCAGTACTACCAGTTTCTTTCTATTTCTTTAACAGGCGTGACACTGGAGACTGATTAAATCCTACTCTCTGTGTAATATCTTTAGAGGAATATCCTTCTTTGTGTAGCGCAACACTTACACTCTTCTTCCGAGGAGTCATTTCCACAGCTCTCTTCATAGTGAAATAACTTAAGAACGCACTAACACACCCAACAGCTGTCTTCAATCTTCTGAACCGATCACGTTATTCAACAGTTTAACTACTCGTAACGAGTGGATGACGTAATTGCTGTGGCGTATGGTGCAATAGTTTACGGTTCTGGTGCAATGATTGGCGGGTATTTCTAAATTCCAACAAAATTACAGGATGATGCAATAATTTTTTCCACTACTGTAGAAGCGGAGATACATCTGCAAACAGAAATATGCACTAATACCACCCAGCGCCAGAATTGTAAACTGCAAATAACCCACGAGCAGAGGCAGCGGAACGTAGGGGGTATGGGGGTCCGCCCCTCCTGGAATTTCATGGTTCCCCTCACTGGGGGTCTTTCTACGAAAGATTTCTGGTTCACATATGATCCATTTTTTATTTAGGAAGATTTCCTGGAGACCACCGCCACGCCACGCTTTACACTATCCTGAAAAACGCTTCAATTTAAAACAATGGTTTTGCGAAAATGAGTTGAACAGTTAACTCAGCGTTGTGTTTTTCTCTTTAAAAAATATCATTAAAGAATTCTTTAAATTACTTAAAATTAATAACCAGGGCGGTTCTTTTTCTTCCTTCCTAACTGTTTGTATTTTGTTTTCCCTTTTTTCTTTCCAAATGCGAATGTGTCCTACTTGAAATCATAAAACCTAATGTATGTATTAAATAAATAAGTGAAAAAGAAATAATTCGAACTCAAATTAAGCAAAGTATACTACTGCTTGTTGTACACAGTCCTTTCTTGGTGCTCTGTCACATAGAAGATACCCGAGACTGGACGAATTTGTGTGTATTTTTGTTGCGAGAACAGCTTTGGTCGAAATAAGGAAGAGGAACTCATCCATCAGGAAAATGACAAGAGTTGATGACATCATAATCAAAATGATGACCCTGAAGTGGCAATGAGCTGGGCATATTGCTAGTACTGACCACTGTAGAACAACTGAATTTTAGATTGGATACAAGGGGTAGAAAGGACTCAGAAGAACTTATTTTATTGTTTGAGCTCTCGAAGAAGCGGGACCCCTTCTGAAATTCTTAGGTTTCATGAGTACAGGTAAAATGTGCCACAAAGTAAATGGTATTCGGTGTTAAGATTATTTAGTAAGTCGGACTTTTAGAAACAGAGATATCGACAAAAACAGATTAAATATTTGGCCTCCGTAGAGGAGAAATTCTGCTTTATTTTTGGCAGGAAATGAACACGAAATTTTTTGGTAGTAATATCTGATTCGCAAAAGAATTTTTCAGTCGGGTGTTTTGATGCGCCGATATTGCTGCTGGTATGCAGCAAACGGAAACTTGAACTTAGGCGCTGTAGTGGCAGATTGGTACTTTAAGAAAAAAATGAAATATACACAAAACATTTCGCACCAGAAACGCTCTCCGACAAAGAAATAACTTTTTGAATTACTTTTACAAGTAGAGGTATAGAAAAAAATAAGATATACATCGTCGCCCCTGGCAGAAAAATTATGCACAATTTTGGGCAAAAGGTGGGGAGTGGTATCTGACGGCGGAAGAATTGCTCTGATCAAATGTTCAGAAGCGCAAATACTGCTACAAATACAATCGAATGCATATGTATATAACGAAGTTAAAGAGAAAGTTAAAAATCATTCGAGATATGCGAACTTTGTTATAGCCGAACAAATTAGAAAAGAGCTATTTTGGGCATATTACATTATATGAGATTAAAACTAGTCAATCATAAACAATTAATCGAATGTAAACAATGCTTGTTAATTGAAAACTATAATTAGAAAACTAATATGAGTGAGATCTGCAGCATGCACACCATTTAATGAATGTTGAAATTGCATTAACTGCCGAAAATTTGAAATTTCATCTGTTATATGTTACGCCCTATAGATAGGTCAATTCTTGCTTGTTCTGTGGTGGTTATCATGGTCGCTGTTTTAAATGCTTTTCAGCTTTCTAACACTGTATTTAAGACGTTTCTAGGAGAGTCATCCAGAAAGTAAGCACTGTTAGTGTATCACTCCCACGCAAGTATTTGCTTCAGAGTTGCGCAAGTATTCCTTTCAGAGTTGTGTTACTTCATCCATTAGCCACGCTCTGACGCCATTTTGTGAGGCTTGCACTGTTAAAGGTTTGCACTGTGCGTTAATAATGTTTATGTTAGTAAAATGGCCCGCCGACTGCAAAGTTTGGTCTGTGATAAGGTTTCTGAATGCAAGAAATGTCAGACCAAGTGAGATTAACAGGCAAATTTGAGAAATTTACGGATAAAACGCAATGAGTGCAGGAATAGCGCAGAAGTGGGTTCGAATGTTTAATGAAGAACGACAGAGCGTTCATGACGAATTGCGCAGTAGTAGGCTTTCTCTGGTCGCGGAAGATTTGATGGGAAGAGTGAATGAAAACAGTAGGGAGAACCGACGCTTTACAATTTCTGATCTTTCAGAACGTTTCCCTGAAATTTCGAAATCATTATTGCACAAAATCATTGCGGAAAAAAACTTCAGTGCCGCAAAATGTGTGCACGATGGGTGCTAAAGATGTTGACGGAAGAGCACAAAACGAAGCGCATAGGATCTGCTTTGGAATTTTTGGAGCGGTACATGGAGGAAGGTGATGTTTTTTTTAGCCGTATAGTGACGGGAGATGAGACTTGGGTTTCTCATGTCACGTCTGAATCGAAACAGCAGTTCCTGCAATGGAAACGGTTCCCAGCGGTTCGATGACAACGATGACCTAAAACTGACCGTTGAGGGGTGACTGAAAACCCAGTTCGCCGCCCCGGTGGCGCAGTGGTCTAAGCGATGGCCTCTGATCATTCGTCCGAAAGGGGTCCGGGTTCGAATCCCGGTCAGGCATGGATGTTGCGTTTGTCTTACGGCACTTGCTCTCTCCCTTCCCTGGAATCAGTGACCCTAAATTAGGGACGGGCGACTGCTTATAGCCCATTGAGTTGCTCACGGTGGTCGTTAAACCGAAAAAAAAAAAAAAAAGAAAACCCAGTTCGCAGACTTCTATGAGCAGGGTATCTAGAAACTTGTACCAGGATATAACAAATGCCTGAACATCCACGGGGAATGCGGGAAACGTAGATTAAGGTATGTAGAATTCATTAGATTAGGTAATAGAATACAAAATCAGTTACTAATATTTCTTTTATGTTTTACTTTCAAACGGTACTTACTTTCTAGATGGCCCGAGTAGATGCGAAAAAAGAAAAAACTCTAAGATTTTTCAAACAGAGATTAAGTGATTGAAAGGTGGCAGTGGAAGGTAGTAAAAAACAGTATTTGCTAGGAGATGTACGTTCGGTAAGCATGAGGAAGGGCGCACAGCGGGAGGTTGTAAAAAAGCTACGAAATATTCTTGCCGTCATGCGAACTGACCTACGTGTAACAGGAACCATGAGGTGTCGTTTCTCAAAAGCAGGTGTTTTCCAGTGAAAAATGAAAATTTAAATACTGGGTAAATCCCGCATATTATTTATTTAGTTAGTTCATTAATTAGTTAGTTATAATTAGTTTTATTATTATTATTATTTTTTTTTTTTTTTTGCTGATAAACATGCTGAATTTCGATACATGCGGTTTCTCCAAGAAATCAGCGTTCGTAATATGCCGTTAAAATAACAAAGGAGAAATACTACGAAGTATGAGGGATACATGAAAATTTCTGTTTATGTGGAACTCCGTATTATGCAAGCTCGTTACATGTGGGTTCGACTGTATATCAGAAACAGAATATGCACTTGTGGCCAAACCATTCTTTACCAAAAAATAGAAATTGTGTGCAGAACATTTCCCACCAGGAGATGTGATAATAGCTGTACATATAATGTGGTTCACAGAGCATTTCCTGACTAGGAGCTATGAAAATAGCTGTACATACTGTATAACGGTATTCTGTAGATGTGGGGGGGGGGGATGTAGGCCTTCTGCATTCGGAAGCTTGAAATGTGAGAATGATGATCCTTTTATTCCGGTTTTCTCCCGATGAACAACTTCGCCGCTAGAGGGCGTAAATGCATATTATATCGAATTCAAAATACTATTTTATTCCATATATTTGCTTCTAACTATCCGATTGAAGACATTCTTTTTCCTGTCGATGCCATTTATATAAAACACTGTTTAGGTACAGTCTCTTTCTGAAGTAATGCAGAGATTTTCCGCTACAGATATATAGGAAAATCACGTTTTCCCCGATATCTCTTCTTCGAAAAGTCCGATTTAAAAATTTCTGCCTGCATCGGATACAGCTCATGATGGGAAATGCTTTGCGTACAATTTCTAATATTTGGAAAAGAATGGTTTGGCCACCCAAGGGCGTAAGTGTTTATTTCTGTTTCTCATGCAGCAAAATCTGAGTTGTCAGCATCATTGAAAAGTACATAATCTTCATCATCAAGATAATAAACAGTATTACAGTAGTCTAGAAATACGTCAGCAGAATAACGAAATGCGAAATCAGGAAGCTCCGAACATTTAGGTCGGGAACGTTGATGAACCCTCCAATTTCGTCTTTTAGCGAAGTTAGCCCTGCCGCCCCAGTGGCGCAGTGGTCTAAGCGATGGCCTCTGATCATTCGTCGCTCTAAATTAGGAACGGGCGACTGCTTATAGCCCCATTGAGTTGCTCACAGTGGTCGTTGAACCTACAGTAAAAAAAAAAAGTTAGCCCGGGTTTCGATACGAACCTGAGGGTCATCAAAAAAGTGAGGGCTACCAACAAGATCTTGCCAGCACAGACGGAAAAGGACACAGAGGAGAAGTATACATTCAGCTGTGGGGAGGTCTGCTGCAAGTGGTGGTAAGGAAAACGAAATTGGAGTTTTTGGCAAGCCAGACGGTCCGACAGCGAGTCCGACAAGAGGAAGAATTGCGATAGCCTCGGGATTGCGTGGAAGAAAATAGTCAGCAGCCGACGCAAAATGATGATGATTCCCTTAAAAGTCCTATGATAGAGTAAAAGACATGATCATGCGGTGAAACTGCAGTCACAGGGATATTCGGGGCCAGTAGCAACATCCTCGTCTAGGGCCGCGGTGTCAGAAGAACTAGATGCAGAGTCGAGCTCAGGGACATCTTGGGATTCAGCGTCAACAAGAAGAGCTTGATCCGAACAGTTTTGGGTACCAGAGCCAGTGGCTTCTTGTGAAGGCATTGAACCAGGAGACGCATCACCAGGAACCACAGTCTGCCGCCCCGGTGGCGCAGTGGTCTAAGGCGCTGGCCTTTGAGCATTCGTCCGTAAGGGGTCCAGGGTTCGAATCCCGGTCAGGCATGGATGTTGTGTTTGTCTTACGGCACTGGCTCTCTCTTCCCTGGAACCAGTGACATTAAATTAGGGACGGGCGACTGCTTATAGCCCATTGAGTTGCTCACGGTGGTCGTTAAACCGCCAATCAAAAAAAAAAAAAAAAAGCTCTGGAGTAGCAGATAAAAAAAAAAAAAGTCTCTGGAGTAGCAGATGAAGATCCAAGAGCTGGAACAAGTAGAAGACACTGTAGAAGAAGACTGGAGCACAATAGCAGATGGGGAGGGCAGTGGTTGAGCACTGGCTGTCAAAGAACTAGCAAGAGAAGGAGCAGAAACAATATGCACTAACGCGGAGAGACACGACTGCTCTGGAACGTTACCATGTGCTAAAGAAACACTAGTTGGAGAAGCAGGAATCACTGCAGCAGACGTATCATCTGACGAGGGATCTGTAGCACTAGGAGGAATCGACGTAGAGAGCTGTGAAGCTGGAGTTTGAGTATCTGAAGATCGAGAGCCAGTAGGAAATTGCGAGGCAGAGGCGTAACTAACGCAGGGCAGGCGGGACTACTGCCCCGGGTGCAAAAATCACTGCGCACAAACTGATTAAAATCGGAACTGAAACTTTTGCATCAATTTCTGGTACAGCTTTTTTCGAGCCATACTTTGTCGTTTGTCCATTTACAGAATTTCCTTATAATATATTTTTCCAGTTGCGCTAGCGTAGCAGCTTAAAAATATCATTTCTTTCCCCCAAATGTGCAGGGGATGTAAGTTGCTCACAATCAGAAATGAAAGGCGCACTTGTTCGTGCGTTCCAAGATAAGGGTGTCATTCATATTTTTGAACATTCTCATGGGACAATGCGATCATTACTGCCACTACTGTAAACTGTATTCGTTCCGTTTATTATGGTACCAAAGGTCGGAACTCCGAAGCAGTTGGGAATCTCACCCCTCTTTTCAACAACCTAAATAACCCTAAATAGCGTTCGGTATCAGTTCTTTTGTCTTCACTACACAGAACATTCTTGAGTGTAAGTATGGGTAATAGAATTGCACGAAACCCTTATGTTGAGTCCTGTCCGCCATTTCCTAATTTCTTCTGCCACAATTTAGGAAGTTAAAATGCCAGTATCATTTGGAATGAAAAACGACACCTAATTCCATAATACCTATACTTGGGACAAGGCTAACCTGACTATGGAGTTAAAGTTACAGAATGTGTACTTCCACTGCATAATATAGTTCCAGTTTAAAAGCCGTTTTTGAGCTTGAACTGATACCTAAGAAAGCACATGGATATACAGATGTTCTAAGTGTCGTACGTACGCACATTAAAAAATGAAGATCCTAGTTTCGGTCGCGTTTCTAAACAAGTTTGTAAAATCATGCAATGCATTGATTACGATACGCTTTCCAACATACCAGAAATCCTTACACTAGTTATCACTCAAGTTATGAGAATAATAGCTGTGAAATAAATCTCGGTTCTGTGCCCTGACCCTTGATCCCATATCGATTATATTCAACAGAACCGGTTCGGTATACCTCCGAAATAACATGATAAAGTTTTGTCGCAATCGATGCATTTTTACGTGAGTTATGACGCATAAGGGCTATGGAATAGATCCCGCTCCTGTGTTCTAACCTTTGACCCCATTTCGCCCGTTTTCAACAGAATTCGTCCTCAGGCAAGTGCCTGCAACATATTAACATTTCATCCAAATCGAAACATTTTTTACGTAAGTTATGACGCATAATGGCGATGGAAGTGATTCCGCTCCTATGTCCTGACCTTTGACCCCATTTCGCCCACTTTCAACAGGGTTTGTGGCCAGGTGGTCCCCTACCACATACTAAAATTTCATCGAAATCGAACCTTTTTTACGTTAGTTATGACGCATAATAGCAGTGGAATGGATCCCGCTCCTATGTACTGACCTTTCACCCCATTTCGTTCACTTTAAATAAGGTTCCTTCCCAAGTGATACCCTACCAGATACTAAAATTTCATCGAAATCGAACGATAGTTACGCGAGTTATCGTGCGGACGGACATACGCACACAACGCGTGACGTAATGAAGCAGATGGGAATCGCGACCATCTGTTGGCAAGAGTATGACGTCATAAAACTTTAATAGAATCCACACACAACGCGTGACGTAATGAGACAGATGGTGTGACCGCGCGCGCCAACATTCTCAAACGTGAAATTGTGACGTCATAAGATTTCTAAGCATTGGAAACATTAATGGAACGACGCCATGACACTAAAAACGTTATAATTCGGGGTGGTTATTTAACCCACTAAACGAATTCTCCTAAAGTCGAGATCAAGCTAAATCGATTTCTAGTACCAGAAAAGGGTAGGTTAACGACTTTCAGCAAAATTCTTAGAGCCGTTTTCAAAATAAATTGTACATACATACATACATACAAGAATTGCTACTTTAAGGTGGACGTCAAGTAATTTTGCTTCCTATACTTCCAATGGAAAAACTTCTGTACACATTTTCTTCACAATTAATGTGTTCCCCAGAATGAAAATTTGAACATCAATTAAAATAGCTTCATTTCATAACTTGGAATACTTAATATTTTCTAAATCATAACCGTAATAATATTTTCTAAACCATAACCATAATTATGCAATCCAACATTTATTTGTCCACTGACGTCATCAAAGTACAGGTCGCACCATCTTTTTTTTCTGGTTTCAACACCACCAAAGGAAACGTTATTGTTTTTTAATATAATTATGCGTATGTTTTGGAAAATGTTAAGTATTCCAAGTTATAGTATGAAGTTATTTTTTTTTATTTTGCCGCCCCGGTGGCCGCAGTGGTCTAAGGCGTTGGCCTCTGATCATTCGTCCGTAAGGGGTCCGGGTTCCGAATCCCGGTCAGGCATGGATGTTGTGTTTGTCTTACGGCACTGGCTCTCTCCCTTCCCTGGAACCAGTGACCCTAAATTAGGGACGGGCGACTGCTATAGCCCATTGGAGTTGCTCACGGTGGTCGTTAAACCTTCAATCAAAAAAAAAAAAAAAGTTATTTTAATCGATGTTTAAATTTCCATCCTTGGGAACACACTAATTGTGAAGAAAATGTGTACAAAAAGGTTTTCCATTGGAAATATAGGAAGCAAAATTACTTGACGTCCACCTTAATAGTGTGGGATAAGGGCGATGGAATGGATCCCGATCCTATGTCTTGACCTTTGACTCCATTTGTCCCATTTTCAATAGGGTTTCTTTCCAGGTGGTCCCCTACACATACTAAAATTTCATTGAAATCGAACCATATTTACGCAAGTTATGACGCATAAGGGCAATTGAATGGATTCCGCTCTTATGTCGTGACTTTTGACCCCATTTCACCCATTTTCAATAGGCTTCGTTCCCAGGTGGTCCCCTAACACATACTAAAATTTCATCTAAATCGGACTATTTTTACGTGAGTTATCGTGCCGACAGACGGACAGACGGACGGAAAACGCTGGAGCATATACGCTTCTTCAGTTCAACACAATTTTATTAACAAGGTTGGGTTCAGGAGGCGAACATGGGCGTCCTGGTACAAATATTGTACGGTAAAATATACAAACTCTAAAATTCTATGTACATTATATACAGCACGATGTATTGATTCACAAAGGAGCCTCGTGGTAAGAGGTACAGGCATTTTGCACAAGAACAATAAGAGAGATTGTCGAAACATTTCGTCTCGAAGCATAAATATATTATAGTGCTGACAAATAACAGAACGAGAATATTATAATGAAGCACTGTACAAAAGGAGAACTGTAGATGACAAAGTAGACAATGTGAAACCTAAGGCAAACGGAATTACGATGTCTTAGTACTGGTAGAAAAAATGATAATCAAAAGAGAAAACAAGTAAGACTATATACATTTGTACAGTATGGTGCATATTATATTCACATGTGTTAGAAGATATAAGCTGTATGTTGAAGTTTGGTGAGCATGCACGTTGAACTGAAGTTCAACAGAACTAGGAGCAACGAGGTTATAAACTACCGACAGTCAGTTGTAACGTCGCTGGCATGCCGGCGAACCAGGAAGCGGCCGGAGACCAGGTGGAACGGAAATGTTGTTCTCTCTGTTGGGCGACGGCCACAAAGTTCTCTAGACGAAGTCTTGAGGAGACGCTCCCGAAAGTGGCACAGTAGTTCCACAGAAGCTTGGTGTATGGTATAAGGAGATGAGATGTCTCGGCAGCGCTGATGAAATACGTAAATGACATGTTTCACCAGGATGAAAATATATGAGCAGATGGGTGAAAGCTTGACTGGCGGAGAGACCTGCAGGAGGAGTGTCTTATAGGCATCGAAAGGAAGATCAGTTGTGGCTGAACGTTAGGCAATGGAAAATGCAAGATGGAGTAGTGGAAGAAGGATGACACAATGTAGATAAACGTGAGAGACATCAGCTTCTTGAGCACAGAAGGGGCAAAGAAGGTGAGTCAAGAATGGTCATGCGGTGGAGGATGGATGGAACGGGAAGACGGCGGTGGAGAAAAAGCCAGTGAGTGTTTATTTCAAGAGGAGCTGAAAGAGGAGAAAGGGTGGCCGACCAGACAGCGGTGAGAGAGGATTGGGAGACATCAGGGATGTGAAGGGGAGAAGGGAGAGTGGGATTTTAAAAGTAACCAGATAGAGAACTGAGGTTGAAAGAGAGGATATTGGAAGTCTAGATCTGCCGACTGAAAGAAAGAAAGGAAGGGGAGGGAGGCGGAAGGAACAAAGGTCGGGCCGGTGGTGGTTGCGAGATGAGGAAACTTAGCAATGATGGTAGAGAGTAGGGAGTCATAGACAGAGCGAGAGGAGGGTGAAAGTAGAACGGTGGGTGGGAGGCTGGCGTAGGGTCGCCAGGACAGATCTCAGGTTACAAGGTCTTTGACGGTTACAACTCCGACTCGGAGCCAAGAAGGATATGCGAAGTATGAAAGATGAGGGGGTGAAGAGAGAAGAACAGGGGTTCGGCAAGGAGTTCAGTGAGCGGGAGAGAGCGGAGAAAGGTAAGAGTGTCCCGTAAGGCAGGGAGGAAGGCGAGAGTGAGTGGTAGTACGGAGGTCCATTAGAATGAAAGAAGTGAAAGTGAAATTAGTATTGCTCGAAAAGGTGATGACATTCCTTGCGGTAACGGCGTCGGCAACAGGTGATGTATGAAGACGGAGGAACGAAGTAATCCGGAGAGCTTGATAGTACA
Source organism: Macrothele yani (assembly GCA_039090855.1). Classification (NCBI taxonomy): domain Eukaryota; kingdom Metazoa; phylum Arthropoda; class Arachnida; order Araneae; family Macrothelidae; genus Macrothele; species Macrothele yani. The sequence goes on along the minus strand of CM077003.1, from coordinate 84,070,022 downwards.
GTCGTGTATCAATTAGGCCAATGCCACCTTGGTCAGGAGGAAGGCTGAGCTTGGGGGCACTGAGCCAGTGGTGTCCGGTCCAGATAACTGAGGTGAAGCAGCGAGTGATATCATTGAGACGAAGAAGTGGGGATTTAGTAGCAAGCCAGGAATGTGTGCACATGGAGAGAAGATAGGTTTGCGCAAGACGTGCACGTTGAAAATATGAGGTGCAGAACTGCGCTTTTTGCTAAAACGCAGTTGACTGATGAAGACGTGGCTGGATGGTATTCCACGTTGTGCTGGAGGCTTCACCTGGGACGCCAAGATGTACGCCAAGGAAACGTTGAGAGGCTGAAGACCAGTGCGCTTCCCATGGGAATCCAAACGGTCAACCCCATGAGCCGCACCACAGGCTTGTGCTTTTGGTTGTATTAATCGCAGCTCCGGAGCAGGAGGCGTAATCGGCGAAAAGACTGGAGCAAAGAGAACTGTGAATCCAGGCGTATGCAGAAGGTAACGTCGTCTGCATACGCCACGGAAGTCGTGACATGGTGTCTCGTGCGGGCGATGAGTGGCGGCAGGGGTGGCTTGAAAGGAGCGTTGAACGGAGCGGAGAAAAGGTTCTAAGGCTATAGCGGAAAGTTGACCGGAGAGTGGGCAGCCTTGCCTCACTCCACGGCGGAAGAGGATTGGTGCTGTAAGAAAGGTGGGCAACTTGACCTGGAAACTGGCGTCCTGGTAGAGGAGGTGAGGAGAGAAATAAACGGAGATGGAAATCCAAATCGGAGAAGTGTATCGTAGTAATAAGTGTGGGAGATATTATCAAAGGCGGACTGTTGGCCTAAAGAGAGGAGGGCGAGGGGGGTTCAGAGCGGGAGCGCGCAAGAGTGAATTATATCAGTCAGGAGATGGATGTTGTGAGATAGGGAACGGCTGGGAACTGTGTAAGTCTGGTTAGGGGAGAGGATGTAAGTGAGGATGGGATTTAGTCGTTGTGAAAGAAGCGTGGTATAAAGTTTGTAGTCGAGATTCAGTAGGAAATTGGGCGCCAGTTCACCAAGTCAAGGAGATCACCTTTTTGGGGGAAAAGGACAACGTATGCATTTGTGAATCCCCCCTCGGGAGAGAGAGTAAGTAAAGGCAGCAGAGAAAGCGGATAGGAGAAACGGAAGAAGAAGAGGCAGAAAAGTTTTATAAAAGCTAAAGGTTAGGCCGTCGGACCCGGAGCGGCACTAGAATTCAGAGAAAAGAATGTAGTGTTTAGTTCAGAGGGCGTGGGGAAAGGAGTAGAGAATAAGCGAGATGGGGGGGGGGACCTGAGGTAGATTAGAAAGGAGAGAATCCATTGCTGCAGAGGATGGTTGAGGAGGTTCACTGAACTTCATGGAGAAGTACTGACGGACATGGGAACAAAGCGCAATCGGCTAATCTGATACCTCTCCAGAAGAAAGGCGTAGATGATGAAGTATGGACGAAGCTCGTCGGGTGTTTTCCGCCGACGTCAGGAACTCATAGTTGTGAGCATCCGGCGTCAGGTGTTGCAAACGAAGTCGGCGGAGAGCTTGTTGCGCCAGAGGAGTGAGAAGAGATCGAAGCTCTTCTTGAAAGAAGGAGAAGAGAGGATCACTGAGACTGAGCATGGATAGCATTGAACGAACATAGTCTAGGCGCATGTTCTGGAGTGTCTTTAGCTGGAAAAAGTAGTTTCGGACATGCAGAACGAGCTGTTGCTTGATCTCCAACCAAGAATTTAATCCGCAGAGTGCAGATTGAAGCTGCGGTCGTCTGTCAATCAGGAATGACCGGACCGAAGAGCAGAATGCCGGGTCGGAGAGTAGTGCATCATCAAATGTCCACGGGCTAATTATCCTGGGTTTGAATGGTGCAGTATGGACTATGATGGCAATGGCGCAGTGGTCAGATGAGGCCGTGGGATGCACACTCGATTCTGTCACGGCAGGAAGTAGAGTACTGGAGGCATAAAACCTGTCAAGGCGGGCGGCTAAGAAAAGATTTTGCGCATGAGAGGAGCGCCAAGTGTAATTAGTCGACCATGGATGAATATGCCGATGTACATCATGAAGAGCGTTGTTCGTGACAACTGTCTGGAGCAGGTTCGCCAGGGCATGGCGGCGCTCTCTATTTGTAGAAGACCTATCCAGAAGAGGATCCAGGGTACAGTTAAAATCCCCATCAACGAGAACATGGTCTGACGGTGGGATACGGTCGAGTGCTCTGCGAAGACGCGTAACGAGAACTGATAAATGTGTTGTAGTGCTTGGAATATAGATATTGAATAAATGATATCTGGAAGACGCGATGGTAAAGGATGCATGCTGTAAGAGATCTCGACAAATATTTCGCACAGAGAGGGATGTGATAATAGAATTGAGAGTATGACTAATGCCAATGGCAAGACCGCTATGAGATGTTAGTCCATAGGCGTGATGAAACAAAAGTTCCACTGGCGCCATCGAGAATAGAACGGTAGATGGTTTGCAATTTGTCTCTTGAAGGAGGAGAATATCAGCCCCCAACGGGTTGAGGTCTTCATATGCTAGAGAGTTGCTGAGGGAAGCGAATCCGCTGCAATTAAGTGACACGATCTTGAATTGTGGGGTTCCTTGCCTCTAGCTGAAGATCTTTCAGAGCTGGAGGAAAGACTTGAGACTATTATAGAAAATTTGTGCCCACTTTATTATTATAGGAAAATTTGTGCCCATTCTGGCGGCAGAAATGCGACACATTGAAGATCTGCTCCGGCACAAGTTGACGAAGCGATGGATTCTTGACTGCTAAGGCACGCGCTATTGCGTAGCTTGTCGGATTCGTTAAGTATGTATGGAGATCAATGTATGAGAGTGGTAATGGAGATATATTGGATGTCTGGAGAAATGCAGCGAACTTGACCGTGGGAAAGGAGACTTCGGCTGGCGAGGTGTGTCGAGGAGAACTGCTGGAGAGGAGGTTGAACGAGGTGAAGTAGAGTTTTGCTTCTTCGCTACTCGCCTGCTGCGGCCAGAGCCGCGGCGCTTCAGTGGAGGCTCGGTCGTCTCATCCTCACACTGCGTCTCTGGACCAACGGACTCCACATCAGCTGTTTCGGTGGTTCCAGTGGTAATAGCTGGTTGTAAACCCTCTGAAAGGGACTCAGTGGTGGAGCGACGACGTTGCGGGGTGAGGAGTAGGCAATTGTAGGAAAGTCCTCTAGTGAAAAAGAGGAAGCGGCTGTGGGAGCGTTGCGTTGACCAACGTCTGTAAGCGGACTTTTTTCGTCATATCTTGGCTCCGAGGCCTGCTGTGCTGAAGTAGATGGTGTAGTACGCTTCGAGGTAGGAACATTACCTGTAGGAGCGCCAGTCGGAGTCGGTGGAACTTGATGTGGGCAGTGCACGCGAAGATGGTTTTCGCCATGGCAAAGCGTGCAGTGCAAAGGAGATAATGACGTCGATTCTCCGACGTTGCTGGCCACACCGTACGGTTAGGATCTTCGGGCACGCAAGCAGATGATCGTCCGACGGAAATATGACACGGGCACTTCGACGAAACCCTGCAATGGATTTGTCATCGGGATCTCTGGGCGCCGCCGAAAGGGTCGTTATTGGTCCAACCACTCGGCCAAATTTGCTGAGTAAAGTGCATAGAGCGACATCTGAGACTTCAGGTGGGACTGGGTGGAAAATGACCTGGATAGGTCGCTGTGCCACAGGTTCAGCCAGAAGATGCACATCTTTGATGGATAAGCCAGCAGTCATGACAAGGTCTGCATGTTCTTTACGGGCAAAATACACTAATACGGCCCGTGGCTTTCGAGCCATATGAGTGATATAAGCTCCTGTAGGAAGCATCTTCTTTAGGGCAATACTATATTCCTTGAGTTTCGTGTCTGGTAATGCATCAAAACAGACACCGAAATCCATTGTGGAGAAAAACTGTTTCCCGGCTGGGGAATCCTCTGGGATATCGATGGTGGCAGAACTACCCTCAACACTGACGTAAGAGTCAGGAAAAACGGGAGCAATAAACTTGGAAGGAACTCTCGCTCCGGAGGTCACTGTGGAGTAAGTGAGAGACGTAGAGTTGGCAGCGGAAGGATGCGATACAGTGCTCATTGCTGGTAGTGGCTTGGTAAACTGAGTTGAGCCAGTTGAAGGCAACGCAACCGTGCAATCGGTCACATCCATAGCTTCGGCAAATGAACCAGGGCCGTGCGTCAAGGTGACGTCACTCTCTTGGGCAGGGATATCAGCTTGAGCCTTTGCAGAGGAGTCTCGCGTCACATCTTGTATGCGTATGACGTCTCTGACGTGCATAAATGCTGATTGGTCTCCTGAGAGTGAGGAGGAGGAGGAGGTTGAATGAGCATCACTGATGTGGGCGTGGACATCACCCATATCAGTGCCTGCCATTGTAAATGGCGAGGATTAACTTAAGGATCGATCAGCTTGATCGAAAATAATAAAACGCTGAATGCAAACAAAATATACAACTCACCGACTTGGGAGCTGAACTAAAAAGAATGTACAGATCTTCTTCTTGAAGGGGAACACAAAAAAAAAAGGAACAAACACTCACTATATACTTTCAAAACTGGGCACAAACACAGAGCTCGAAAGGAACGTGACTATATCGGCTATACGCTTCTTCAACCTACGGTTGGAAAGCGTAAAATTCCCAAATATTCGCATTTTGGCGGCGTCATTGTCACTTCTGTTTTGCTTCAGAAAGGCTATACAGTTAACACGAGGATATTTACTGCGCCTGAGGAGGGAAGAATTGTAAGCCGGAGGCGGGTAGGTAATGGCTTGGCGGTCACTGTAATGAGATTTCTCCGGTCTTCGTGGTTGCTGTTTTAAAATACTCATTCAGAAGTCGTTTGTCTAGTGGTCGGCAAGGTTGAAAAGGTGTGGAGGTGGATATCGTGATGGAACGCGAGAAGTTTCCTTTTTGTCTCGCTTTCAGTCACCCTTAGGAGTAAGGGTCCTAGACACGTGGCACCCCATTGGTGCTCGGAGAAATACTGATAAACAAGAGATTTCATGTCGGTGAATCGGTTTCACAACCTGAACAATGTAATCAGGTTAGCTTTACCCACTGAGTGTAGTTTACAGTACCATACCCTAATAACGATATTTAAAAGTTAGGTTTGAAGCTACCATGAAAATGGAAATGAGGGCAGCAGTGACTTCACAAAGACCTTCCTCTTGACCCTCGGAAAACTAGCCGGTTTTTAAAATATATTGCACAACTGTTAGTGATTATTAGTTAGCAATGAACTGCAAGGAAATATGATAAAAAAAAAAAGAAAGCATAAAATTTAGTCTGAAGCGAAATGTCAGAAACAACTCTCGATGGCTAGTGTTATTTTGCAAACCATTAATTGCGTATATGCGTAATAGATAATGCAAATCGTGCGTAATCAACACACAAGACCAATTTTACAATCATAAAAACTGAGGCAGGATTACAATATTTCCGGTGTAAATGCTTTTTGTCTTTACGATTTCGGGAAGGGAGAGCGCAATACTTTGTGGTTTGCTCGTATTGCAGAAATGCCTAGTTACACCTCTGTGCGGCGGAACAGGAGGTGGAACAGATAAACGGTGAGAAAGCCGGGAACAAAGGGACCAGTACCCTTACACTGGAAGTACTGGAGAGCCGTAAGGACGTCCATGAGAAATCGGTGGCTGCCAATAATGAACTCTAGAGATGAAGGGCAATCTGATGCAGCATCCTCTGATTAAAACATTATGCGTGCTTGTCTGCGCAGGCTCAAAATTCTCTTATCATCCTGGTCAGCAGGAGCAAATGAAACAGAAATGATGAGGCCAACAACTCGACCGCACTGTGAAAGTGCACTTCGGAGCAGTACGTCAGAGATCTCGGGAGGTACTGGATACAAATTCACCAGCACAGGACTCTGCGATACGGGTACACCAAACAGAGCACGATCACGTGCAGGAATGCCCGTTGATTGAACACGATCAACATACTCTACCTTAGCCAGGTATACAACCACAGACCGTGTTTTCTGTTGTTTTTTTGTTTTTGACTGAAGGTTTAACAACCACCGTGAGCAACTCAATGGGCTGTAAGCATTCGCCCATCCCCTAATTTGGAGCCACTGGCTCCAGGGAAGGGAGAGAGCCAGTGCCGTAAGACAAACACAAAAGTCGTGCCTCACGGGATTCGAACCCTGACCCCTTTTGGACGAATGATCAGAAACCATCGCTTAGACCACTGCGCCACCGGGTGGAGGTGGGGGACGACGACCGTGGTTACTGTGCGATATGAGCAATGTGCCCAAAGGAAGTATGTGTTGTACTGATGAGGAGTATAAATTAAGTGGAGTGTCTGGAAGTGTCTCAAATACAAGCCCTAAACGCTGACGCAGCAAAAGATCCTTAACTTGGAAAGAGTCCTTAGGAAAAAACCCACAGAGCACGTCCTCAGCTCGGGAGAATGAAAGACGAGAATTCACATCAAAGCCAGCAGTAGACGCAAGGGCGGAGCGACGACGACCAGACGCAATGGAGGCGCAAGGGCATTAACCGAAGTTTGTTGCAGAAGAGGGCACCGAAGCAGTGTAAGACTGATCGGGAATGGGAGAAGAGGATGATGAAACAGCACCATCGGATGAAATCAACTCAGCAACAGAAGTATCCATGAGATCGTTGTAGAATCCGTGCGAGCAGCATCTGCACGTCGAGGGAAGGCAGTGAGGAAGGCCCTTTTCGCTTCTCGGGCAGCGAGCGGATGCTTGCTAGCTGGGCAGCATCTTGCTGATCAGGTGAATCAGCCATACAGCTGATAAGCCTCACAGCAAATGTAAGCAAACAATATTGAGGCTGATTCGATCACACTGAAGCATTTTGAAGCACACAAGGGGCAGTTATGGTGTAAAAATACAGGAAGGAAGCTCCGCTAAACAAATAAATGCAGTAAGAAGCTTATAGAAGAAATTAGGGCTCAACACATGCAAATGTCAGCTGTAGCCGTTTGTCAACGGGCGCGTTAGCACTTTTGATGAAATTAAATACTGTTGCTACCCCCAGGTCGCCGGATTATCGAATAAAAATTAGCTTTAAGAATTTATATGTCAGGATGTCAGGCAATGGCTGACGACCCGGAGGTAGACATTAGAATTACGAAAAATATTTGTGAGCTCTTTTATCGCCGAAATCTTAGGTACTGGTGAAAAGAATTTATCCTGCAATTTAGCCAATTAAAACCAAGAAATTCTGAGACTCATTAATTATTCATGCAACTTCAGGACTGGCACGAGACAACAGACATTTAATCAGTAAACAATAAAATATGAAGATAATGATGAAGGCGTCTATGTACAGAGGATTGTGAAGGAGGGCGTCAAATAGACTCGCCCCTTTTGGGATAGCTCTGAGGCTGAATTTATCATTAAAGTCAATGATTATTTGTTGGACTGTACAGTCCGGCTTTAAAAACAGTTCTCAGCTAACGAGAGTCTATTGGCTGACCGGAGCCAATCTAATAACAACTGGCATGCATACATAAGTTCCGTACTTACAGATATGCTGTTTCCTCAGGTATCCATATTTATTGCACTCACTCCGTTATGCACTCACTAACATTTTATGTGTTTTGGCTTTTAAGCGCATTTGTGTGGTGACACGCCCATTTCAGAACGCGCACTACAACCAATGGACAGGGAGTCGACCCCATCTCCCACTTTCTCTCGTGCACGACATTCACCTGCATGAAATCATGGACGCATTTATGCGCACCAATGTCGTGGTCGAACGAAGCCGCTGACGTGTAGAAGGATCCGTTCGTCACTCCAAGAAAGGTGATTCTCGCATACATCCCCGGTCGGTATCTTAGTCATTCGGGGGCGGTGATTCCATCACATTGTGTGACCTCCAGGATGCTGCTGGCTTTCCTTTACGTGCAACCTAGCACCAGGAAAAGAGGTATCGTCCTCTCTCCTATTCCTCGCGGTAGTATCAACCGCTCGGCCGCTCTTTGGCTAGCTGGCCGGCATCTTCGGACAGAAGCTTTTTTCTATCCCCCGTAAAAGTACCGCCCCGCAGGATCTCCTCTGGTCCTGCTGTATCCGAGTCCAGTCTCTTAACGAGCTTCTTTCAGACTCCTCTTTTTCGCTTGTTTGCCTCGTTAACAGATTCCTTGCTCTTCTTCTTAGGGGTCTGTTTAAACTCTCTTGTCAGCTTGAAAGCATTCGGCGCGAAAAGAAGTCGGAAATGCATCCTCTGCATTCGGAATATGTGGTGGGTCCCCTTTTCGAAAGTACAGAAAACACATAACTTAACTAACACTCCTTTGTCATGCCAAAGTTCGGAGTAGCAAACGCCGTAAGTTTCCTGATCTGTTGACACTCTAATGGCACACCCGACTGAACGCCGCGCACTTAGGGGTCGACGCATCGCGTTTCCCCACACCATCCTAAGATTTCTCCCTTCCAAGAATAGGGACCCTTATCTCTCTTCTTCCTCTTTTGCAATGCGGAAAACCACTAGCTGTTAATTTTTACCCCATAATTAATGCTGTTCCCGCCTATTGCAAAACCTGCTAATCGAATTCATTTCCGTACCTAAAAGTCGTAACAATACTTTACTATAACAAAATTAGAAGCTTACCGGATAACTTTGTGGGGAAAATCAGATGCACGGAACATTCATAAACACTGCACAACAAAAGCTAGGAACAAGAACAACGCACTGGGAAACACAAAACGCCAGACCACATCGGCACAGGTTTAACGACCACCGTGAGCAATCCTGAGGAATATAAACAGTTGTCGTCCTAAATTTAGGAGCCACTGGTTGCAGGGAAGGAAGAAACTCGGGCCGCCCCGGTGGCGCAGTGGTCTAAGCGATGGCCTCTGATCATTCGTCCGAACGGGGTCCGGGTTCGAATCCCGGTGAGGCATGGATGTTGTGTTTGTCTTACGGCACTGGCTCTCTCCCTTCCCTGGAACCAGTGACCCTAAATTAGGGACGGGCGACTGCTTATAGCCCATTGAGTTGCTCACGGTGGTCGTTAAACCTCCAATCAAAAAAAAAAAAAAAAAAAAAAAGAAACTCGGTATCGTAAGACAAACCCACCACCTATGCCTCATTCGACATCAGACCCGCACAGACAAATGGTCAAACGCCAGCACTTAGCCCACTGCTTTAATGAGCGGCATCGCATAATTTGAGAGTGAAAATAAGGAAGTCTGCTAAAAGATTTAAAAAAAGATATGCCGCTTGGTAAATTGTTATCATTTGCAGGTCTGACGGCATAGTAAGTGGATGCAAACACTGGGGTAAACCCCAGCACTCGTGGATGTGCTAGTGCTTCATAAATTTAGTCAGCCGTTATCAGTAAGTTACGCGTAAGAGAATAAGGCGATTTTTTTAATAAACGACTCTATATCTTCCTCCCTCCGCTGGAGGATCTTGCATAACAATCAGTAATCATTTCATCTAAAGCTTCTTTGCAAGTTGCACACTTTGCGTACATTGTGTTTGTTGATATCGCTCGTATCAAATCAGCGCTCTGCCCGTGTGTGGTTTGAATGTACTGTACTGCACTGAACCGATATATTTGGTCGTTCGGGAAATAAGTGAACAGTTTCAACTTATCATTATTCCTGTAACAGCCAAGCAATGAAATGATAACAATATTTTAAAGGAATTATTGGTAGATCCCCTCATTATCAATAATACGTTCCCACACTATGGGAAGTTCATGACCACCTTTTAAATCGCCAGTGTCATTCAGTTATTGGAAAACGCCTGTAAATCTAAATCTGGTTTGTATGATTAAGTCAGTAGAAAATGACATACTTAAATCTTCTTTGTTATTATAGAGAATACCAGAATCTCCCTTTTCAAATGGCCAAAACAGCTGAAATCACATGACCCTAATCCGGTGGATACGGTAGGTGGGGTAACTCCACTCAATTGTTCTCTTCAAAGAACGGAATCCGGGAGATGTGTGGTCGTGTGTTTTCGTGTACGAGGGCAGGTAACTGTGCACAACGTCGCAATGGCCATGCCGAGATATGCTCCTCTAGAAATGATTTCTACCGCTCCTATGTCATGGCTGTAATTTCACCATACATGTTCCGAAAAGCCACGCGGCGAACATCCATGACAACGACTAGTAAGATTTTGCGCTCATGCAACTCTGCATACGGTAAAGACGCCACAGAAATGCCAGGTTCAACCCAGGATCGAGACTGATCTCGTTGTCTGGGTAAGTAAAATTCCACCCAATTTTCATCTAATAAAAGGAACCATGTGAGTATCCTACTATTGCGACAATACCACGCTAGATTACTCAGTGCAGTTTTATAGCGTAATTCCTTCTGTGTCGTGGTTAGCGTGTGCGGTACCCACGTCCCTACCTTGGTCATTAGGCACACATCTTCCGTCACCACGGTATAAACCGTTGCGTGAGGGATATCTAGTTGTGTGGAAACTCATTGACGCTCACCCTACAAGACTCTTTTAAGACCTCCTAGATGCGTTGCTTGGCTTCTGGTCTTGAAATCGAAATCCGTCGAACGCATCTTGGAGAGTCTTTGCGTAAGTAATACCTAGTTGTGTGGAAAGTCATTGACGCTCAACCCACAAGACTGTTTTAAGACCTCCTAGATGCGTTGCTTGGCTTCTGGTCTTGAAATCGAGATCCGTCGAACGCATCTTGAAGAGTCTTTGCATGAGTAATATCTAGTTGTGTGGGAAGTCATTGACGCTTACTCTACAAGACTCTTTTAAAACCTCCTGGATGCGTTGCTGGGCTTCTGGTCTTGAAATCGAAATCCGTCGAACGCATCTTGGTGAGCATTGCGTAAGTAATACCTAGTTGTGGGGAAAATCATTGACGCTCACCCTACAAGATTATTTTAAGACCTCCTGGGTGCGTTGCTTGGCTTCTGGTCTTGAAATCGAAATCCAAGACCTCCTGGGTGCGTTGCTTGACTTCTGGTCTTGAAATCGAAATCCAAGACCTCCTGGGTGCGTTGCTTGGCTTCTGGTATTGAAATCGAAATCCGTCGAACGCATCTTGGAGAGTCTTTGCGTGAGTAATACCTAGTTGTGTGGAAAGTCATTGACGATCTCCTTACAAAACACTTTTAAGACTTCCTGGATGCGTTTCTTGGCTTCTGGTCTTGAAATCAAAAACCGTCGAACGCATCTTGGAGAGTCTTTGTGTGAGTAATACCTTGTTGTATGGAAAGTCATTGACGCTCACCTTACAAGACTGTTTTAAGACCACCTGGGTGCGTAGCTAGGCTTCTGGTCTGGAAATCGAAATCCGTCGAACGCATCTTGAAGAGTCTTTGCGTAATGTTCTACCTTTTTTATATCCTTTCATCCAGTTGTGTACCGCCGTTTCCTTAAGCACAGTTTGATGTATGGCTTTCCGCGGAAGACTTTGGTGCCACGCTCTCTGAATATTGTAATAAAACACCAAATTTAGAAGAAGAAAAAACACTCTGTTCTTCCATTATCGCTGATCATTTCAGCTGCTCCTTCGTTATTACAACTTTACAGAGAGTGTGGCGCAAACTTCATGAATCGAAGGACTCGGCATGCCTTTTCAATGTAATCCAAGCTTCTGCTATGGGGAGATGTTCTGTTAGCACGAACTTGGCACGCGTGGAAGACAAAATGACATCCAGGGAATACCTGAGTTTTAGAACTGGTCAAGTTCACACTGCATTTTTATACTTTATTTGTTCATGTGACAGCATCTTTACTGATGATAATACAACAACATATCGTGCCGGAGTCGTGCAAAAACAATTTGATGAGCACAAGGAGGATTTCTATCATCACAGGTTTCCATAGATTCCTAATCATAATTCTATTGAAAATGTTTGGAGTGCGTTGGAAAGAACTGTTATGCGCTATCGATGTCCGCTTTCGTCAACACTAATAGACTTGCGCGATATTGCTGCGGAAACTTCTATCTTGCAGAAAATATCGTCTCATTGAAATTAGAACGACAACAGTACCGTGGAAAATTCACCAAGAAAGATATCTGTACACAATATTACAGACAAGGTCCGATCAAAAGGTTCTAATACTATGCCGATATACAACAAAGTACTTACGTTACTTAAGTCTGGCTATGACCGCCCTCAAAGTAGTCTCCTTGGAAAGCGATACACCGCTGCCAGCGTTTTTGGCACTGTTCGAACGCTCCCTGGAAGTTCTGTTCGCGAATCGTGTCAAGCACCGTTTGCGATTCGCGCTGGATCTCGTCCACGGTTTCAAAACGGCAACCCTTGAGCTTCAGCTTACATCTTCGGGAACAGAAATGCTGTTGTGGCTGCAAAGCTGGAGTGTTGCTAACTATCGGTGAGCTGCTGCATCGTAGTGATGGAGCAGGAAATTGCTCTTGTGACACATTTCAGGTAATTTGGGGCGTTTGTCCTCCCTAAGGCGCCGCAGAACATTGCAGTAAAAAAGAGCGGTGACAGTCTGGTCCTGGGGGAGAATTCACGGTGTACAACCCCACGAATATCGAAGAACACGATGAGCATGCCTTTGGTTGCGCTCTGAACCTGTCGAGCCTACTTCGGTCGTGGAGATGGCGGGCTCTTCCACTGCGTCGAGTGTTTTTTGGTCTCCGGCTCGTAACCGTAGGCCCAAGTCTCGTCCCCAGTGATGACCCGCTACAGAAACATTTCATGCGTCTCCGTTCCCGACTTGCCGAGTTTGACGCAGAATTTGATGTTCGCACGCTGCTTTAGTTTGCAGTCCATACCGAAATCGCAGCTGTGTTCTGCACGTGGTCACAAAATATCGTGTAGCACAGCTCCCGATGTTCACAGAACAACTCCACTTGGCACAATTATTCATGAAAGGTCACTGCTCTCGACCGCTGCTCGCGCATCTGGGTACTTCCATCTGTTGGCGCGATACGTACCTAGTCTCGGAACTTTTTGATCGCACTACGTATAGCCGAGAGACAAATACTCAATATTGTTTATTCAGTACCCTGAATGTTCGTTACTTGCAGGCACAAAAATTTGATTTCTCGTGTGAAAGCTCAAGATCGCTGACGTTTTTCCTAACTATACAGTGACCACTCCTAGCTACTGGTTTAGACGTGCAAGATGGAAAATTAGTTGACAGGGAATTCGAAGGTATTACGTGTGCAAAATACACTCTTTGCCAAAAGACGAAGCACTGCGAGAAAGTCTCTCTATTCTGATGGAACTCCGCATGCAAATGCCTCGGGGACGAATATGAAAATGATTAAAACATAACGACCAATGGCTAAAGCGTGACTCTCCACAGCGCATGGAAATCTTTCATCGAGGAGGGTATATCGAGAGAAAAGCTCGCACATAGGGACAATTGTGACAGCGGATTGCGGTTGCATTAACCTCCACGAACTGTGAAGAAGCCTCGACGTCAGATCCGTGCACAATACGAGAAACTGAGCCAGTTTGAAAGAAGTATTGTTGGGATGAGAGAGATCTGTTGGTCAAGTCCCCGTATCGCCAGGCATTTGGGTAGAAGTGACGCGGCAGTCGGACGCCATGGGTCGAAAAGGGCACAACCCAGGGGCACGCGGGCAGTGGACGGGCGAGGGAAACGACAGAACGTGAGGATCGAGCGATTGTGAGTGTCTCATGAGAAGAACCAAATTCGTCGCTTACAACAATCCGGGGTTATGTTGCGCCTTGTGCAGGTACGTATGTGGCATCCATAACGTTCCCAGACGACTTGCGGCATGGGGACTACCTTCAAGGAAGCCACTCTGCCTTCTACCACTGACCAGCGAGCAACGCCAGCACCGCTTGCAGTGGAGTCGGGCCCGATCAACGTGGTGTTGTCTTCAGTGATGAGCCACGGTTTGCACTTGGCGCCGATGAACAGTGCACACGTATCTGGAGACGAGCCGTCTAGCGCATGAATTCAGCCTTTACCGTGGAACAGCACACGGATCACACACTTGCAGTGATTACATATATGTGGATCCATTTTCTACGATAGCTGGATATCCTTGGTAGTCCTTCGTGCCACCCTCTCGTGTTAACGGTACGTCGACGATATCCTGCGACCTGTTGTGTTTCCAATTCTGTCGCAGCATCACCAACCAATTTTTCAATTTTTTTCGGTGGTACGGCTCTTCCAGGCCTGCCTCCGTAATGTTGACACCCTTCCATGGCCAGCCTGATCGCTCGACCTCTCGCCGATCGAATATGTTTGAGATATGATGGAACGCCACCGACTCCCATTCCGGAATATCAGGAACTGGCTCGCAATTTGGACACCATATGGCATGCTATACCTCAGGACAGTATCCGTGAACTTGTATGCGCCTATATACCACGCAGGGTAACTCTTGCTTCCGAGCCTGAAGTGGCACTACAACGTACTGGCTTGTTTGTTTTATCCGAATAAATGGCCCAACTGCTCTGGAATTTCAATAATTTCTTTTCCTATACACGTGCACTGCACATACCAATTGTCATCTCTAATAGAAGATTCCTCTTGGGTGTTTCGCTTTGTTTTGTTTTTTAAAGAGTGTATCATCAGATCGCCTGATATGTGAATATGCCTCGTATGCAAATACAAATGATATTTCGCATTTGTATTGAGACAACCACCAATGGTGTTAACACCTTGGAAGTACATGGTGATTCAACTAAGCGTGTACAAACTTTTGGAAGGGTTAGGTTGCACAAAGACAAATTGGAATCACTTAGCAATGCAGGGTCGGAAACGCCATCATCATGCGGTAAATGGCGTTGTTCGGTCGCGAGGCTGCTCATAAGATCTTTCAGAATACCGTTCATTTGTGAACCGCCCGCAGAGGTAGTAGGATGGCTGAGTTCACGAACGCAGAAATGGGTTGATATACACCTCGCATACGGAGCAGCGGACTGCAACGGACGAGCTGCCGTGCTACTGTACCAGGAACGGTACCCGATAAGACGAGTGCCAAACCACCAAGTGTTTGCTCAGCTGCATCAGAGGTTATGCGACACTGGTTCTTTCCAGGATCCTGCCAGGTGTCGGGAACGATGGGTACGCATACTCCTGCCATCGAAGAGGATATGTTAAGTCATGCAGCAGACACTCCAAGTGCCAGCACACGAAGAATTGCCCATCGGCTCAGGCTGTCCCAATCCACCGTATGGAAGGTTCTGCACGAAGACCAATTGCATCCATATCATGTGCAGCGTGTTCAGACACTAAGCCCTGAGGATTACCCTTCAGCACATTGCATTTGCGCATTGGTACCTGCAGAAGAGCGCGGCAGAACTCCAATTTCCTGCTTCTGTGTTGTTCAGAGACGAAGCGTGCTTTACAAAGGAAGGTTGCTTCAATGCACATAATGCGCATGTAACAGTTCATGGTCACAACTTTGATTACCTTCTGTAACCTCAATGCATTTCGCAAATGTCTTGTGAGTAATAAAAAGCATTTTGTTCTCTTACGTGCTGCTCTTTCACTTATCGTCCTCTCTGTACACTAGCACATGAAGATGGTGTTTCTGACCCTGCATTGCTATGTGATTCCGATTTGTCTTTGTGCAACCTACCCTTCCCAGAAGTTTGTACACGCTTAGCTGAATCACCCTGTATTGTAAATAGAACAGATCTACGTGACGTGACACAACGAGATGCGACATTTATTTATGACTCTTTGTACAGTCTCCTTGAAGTTCATTGAAGTTGCAACAATTTTGTTGCTCATGTGAGCTTTCGAGTGTACTTTGCAGGTCTTCGTTGTTTTCTATGACTAGGCACCAGTCATCCCCATCTGTTGCTTTAGATTACAACTGACAGAACAGAAGGTGCGGCATTAGAATCTGTGTGTTGACATTGGTGACGCGAATAAATCCTGAAAACGTTTTCGGAATGGGATGGCCACAAAATCACACGGCAACTCTATTAGAACCGGGTAATGATAATCACTTCTCAAAGCTTTGGCAAGTTCTAATACTGCATGATTTTTAAAGTGTCATGCTACGTTTAGACACTGAATTTCCTTTAATATCTACTTCTCATTTTCTCCATGACTAATCATTCCCTTTGTAAGACGTCCAAAGACACGAGATCCACTAGACACTTGATATATCTGTACCATTCTTTTGTCCGTGACACATAACGCATCTTTTCATTAAAGCAACAAGTTGGTAAAATCATGCAATGCATTGATTATGATACGCTTTCCAACATACCAGAAATCATTCCTCAAGTTATTACTGAAATTATGAGGATAATGGCTGTGGAATTAATCTCGATCCTGTGTTCTGACCTTTGGCCCTATTTCGATGGGATTAAAGTTTTGTCGCAATAAAAGTATTTTTAGTCAAGTTATGTGGATAATAGCTGCGGAATAAATCTCGCTCCTGTGCCCTGACCTTTGACCCTATTTCAATTATATTAAACAGAATTGGTTCAGTATACCTCCGTAACAAAATACCAAAGTTTTGTAGCAACAGAAGAATTTTTAGTCAAGTTAGGAGGATAATGCGGCTGACGAATAAATCTGGCTCCTGTGCCCTTACCTTTGATCCCGTTTCGATTATATTAAACAGAATTGTTTCAGTATACCTCCGGAACAACATACTCAAGTTTTGTCGCAATAGAAGTATTTTTAGTCAAGTTATGAGGATAATGGCTATGGAATAAATCTCGCTCCTGTGTCCTGACCTTTGGCCCCATTCCGATCTCCGGAACAACATGATAAAGTTTTGTCGCAATAGAAGTATTTTTAGTCAAGTTATGAGGATAATGGCTGTGGAATAAATCTCGCTCCTGTGTCCTGACCTTTGGCCCCATTCCGATCTCCGGAACAACATGATAAAGTTTTGTCGCAATAGAAGTATTTTTAGTCAAGTTATGAGGATAATGGCTGTGGAATAAATCTCGCTCCTGTGTCCTGACCTTTGGCCCCATTCCAATCTCCGGAACAACATGATAAAGTTTTGTTGCAATGGAAGCATTTTACGCATAAGAGCAATGGAATGGATCCCACTCCTATCTCCTGACCTTTGACCCCATTCCGCCAATTTTCAATTGGTTTCGTCCCCAAGTGGTCCCCTACCACATACTAAAATTTCATCGAAATCGAACCATTTTTACGCGAGTTATCGTGCTGACGGACGGACAGACGGACAAAGCTGGAGTATAGAGGCTTCTCCAAAGTACGGTTGGAAACCGTAAATAAAACACAAAGTATGGTTTTTATTATTTTCCTTCTCTTTTAAATCACATGCAAAACGTGGACCAAAATAAAGATATAAATTTTGTACATAGAATTTGCTCTGGTACCAAGAGTAACTGACCACTAATGAATTTTTGCCATAAAATTTCAAAAATTCACATCATTAAAATAAATAGTTAGATTACATCGATATTGTGTAAATCGTAAAATATAACGAAAGTTAAAAATCAAAAAGAATGATATTTTTCGATGTAACACAAGATAAAGTTTTGGCGCGCAAATTTTGCTAAACGCTTCAACTGAAAGCTTAGAACGAATACATTTCACTTTAAAACTTCTTTACAAATTTTATTCAGGTTTGAATTGTTAAATTAGTTTCAAGGAAAGATAAGTTACTGATACTGCATTTCTTTCAAATTTGGAAATCGAGACAAATATTTCTATATCCTTATACGTATATTGCTGTAAATTGTATTACTAACTTGTCTAATGTATGAAATTGTGACGCGATAGAAATGGATTTAGAATTATCACTCTAGTTTTGGCTTACCACCAGAGAAAGTTCTGTGACTCTCTCTATTAGCAAAAATTTCGAGTTGTTTCAAATGAAAGTGGCGTAAAACATGGTCAGCTTCTGTCTACGCATACAGCTTTGCCTTGTCGCATTGCCATTCCGAGGACATGGCCATGGGTAGTGGTGCTATTTCTAACCTAGGTTCACTATTCGAATTTTCTTTGCTCAAATTCTTCTCAGGTCCAGAATGAATTCCCGCACATTCGCTTTCAATATGAACGTACGGGTAATGGTATCTCTCTGCATTGTTCCAAAGTTACGCTTTATCGGAGTACAAGTCGAATGAACGACTGTCCCCCTCTTGGCAGTTATGTTTGTTTCCTCTTCAGTCTTTGATCACCTCCTTGTGTGACACAAAGAAAACTACAGTTAAATTAACATTTCTTTTCCTTCCGTCTTATTTATGTCGTTTATACAACATATGCAAAGCTAAAATTATTCTGAAACTTTTATGCTTTAATAAAATAATTCTCCTTTTTCGAAAAGAATTGTTTTTCAATTAATTTAGCGAGGTACTTTTAATGAATATGACTGAAAACTGAACTTAATGCATCAGAGAGGAAATGAATTTTATTCAAATCGTGACCCCGGGGTTCTTGTTAAATCAAATAAATCTTGCGAAACTGTAGATTTCGTTATTCATAAAACAGTTTGCTGTTAATTATCAGTCCAGCATGCTGCAATAAATTATTCTTTGGTGCTTGTTTAAATTTTTTACGAATTACAGTGAAATGCCTTCGGCATTAATCACCTCTATTTCCCGTTTTGTTGTGCCTGTTTTAGAATCGCGAAAGAACCAAATGCTGGGATAATGTTTATGTCATTCGATTAAGAATTTCGTTTTTTCTCTCTCTATTTGTTAAATATGCATTAAACGCTTCAGGACAAGCTATTGAAAACACATTAAAAAACAGATATCGAAAATTTCCTTCTCTGTGATATATTCAGGGTATTATAAACACACACACATATATTTCTTTCTCTTTTGATTCTGTTGTGCTTGTTCCTTCCCCCGGAAGATAGGATTTATCGCAAAGGTTAGTTATATACATACAGACAGGTACATCAGCTTATGTTTTAATTTGGATTTTTTGGAATTACGTATTCATACTAAGAGAATATTTATTGCAAAGGAATCAACGCAATTAAAAAGAAAACTACTAACCTTCCCTTTTCTTTTTCTCATGTTTTTATGACTTGGTCAGAGACGTGACTTTTAATGCAGCTGCGTACGCCACAATACGCAAAGGTATCCACCACTTTTTAGTTGTAATAGCTTCGTTTAGAACCTCAAGATTTTGTTTAACTGCATTTAGAGGGCCGCGGGTGGCCTAGTGGTCACCGTTCGTGACTACCATGGAGATAACCTCAGGTTCGATCCTGGGCAGGTACGAACGTTCGAACCACTAAATGCCCGCCGTGCGTCTGATGGGCACGTTAAGCCGTCGGACCCCGGGTACTGGTCCCCTGATAATAAACAAAGGCGTCTTCCTCCCCCTTTCTACCTCGCTTCCGTGTCACTTTCCTATCGGGCACTCTAGCCCAAATCTCCTAACTTCCTATTTCTAAGGGTTGTTTAAGACCTGGCGTCAGACACTCCCTTCCTAAAATCCTCTACATATGATCTGATCTGATCTAACTGCATTTAAAGTGTCTTGTTGCAAAATTTCTTTCAGGGTGATGACGAAATGAGTGACCTAACGGACTTCGAAAGAGGGCTGATTGTTGGTGGCCGGCTAGTCGGTGCCTCCATGACAACAGTCGCCAGGGTAGTGGAGGTATCGAGAGCTACTGTGTTCGTGGCAAAACCTCGTCTGCGAAACACAAGAGCTGCCGGAAAACGACCCTGACTCACAGAGACAGGAGAGCATTAAAGAGGATTGTTACCCGTAATAAGAAGACCACGGCGCCGAAAATTAGTGCGGAGCTCAACCTACATTTCCAGACCTCAGTATCAACGAAAACAGCGCTCAGGGAACAGCATAAACAAGATATTCATGGCAGAGCTGCTATTGCAAAACCTCTGGTGACCCGGATGAATGCACAACAACGACAGTAGTGGTGCCTGGAGCATGCAACATGGACTGCCCATGCATGGAAGCGTGTAATTTGGTCGGATGAATACACGTTGGCACTATTCCCCATAGAATGACGTATTTACCTGTGGGGAACACTGTCAGAAGCTTACAACCCAGACTGTCTGCTCCCAACAGTGCAGCATGGTGGTGGTTCTGTCATGCTCTTGACGGTCATACCGTAGTTTTCAGCAGGTCCCCTGATCTCCTTGAAAGGACGGATGACTGGCAGGGCGTGTGATGCTATTTTGGCCGACCAGGTTGATCCAATTGCACAGAATTTTTTCCTGCAGGAGATGCCATCTATCAAGATAACGCCTAATTCGCAGAGCTCGGAAAGTCCAATCATGGTTTGAGAAACATGGGGACGATGTTTCACACCTTCTTTGGCCTCCCCAATCACCAGACTTAAACATCATCGAGCCACTATGGTCTGTGTTGAAAAACAGAGTAAGATCCCTCTATATTCCTCCTGAATCTCTCAATGACCTGGGGCAGGTTCTTCATGAAGAATGGTGTAACATCCCATTAGCCACCATCCAGGATTTGTAGGTATCCATTCCAAGAAGGATTCAGACGGTGTTTAATGGCAAAGATGGTCCCACACCCTATTAGGTACGTGAAATCTCCACCTGGCCACTATGTACACTGATGGAAAAAATCCCAACACCACGGAAAAATAGTTGTAGAGGAATGAAATGGCGGCAATACATTTGTATAGGTAACATATTTAATCGATTAAGGTTTCAAGATCACAGCTTATTGTAAGCGCGAGAAGAGCCCTTTTAAATGTGAAATGCTCGTACATTAATAACCAGTGTAACCGCCAGAATGTTGAATGCAAGCACGCAAACGTTCATGCATTGTGTCGTACAGGTGCTGGATGTCAGTTTGTGGGATGGAGTTCCATGCCTGTTGCACTTGGTCAGTCAATACAGGGACGGTTAAAGCTGGTTGGGGGTGACGCTGGAGTTGTCGTCCAATGATGTCCCATACATGCTCGATTGGTGAAAGATCTGGTGATCTAGCAGGCCACGGCAACATGTCGACACTCTGTAGAGCATGTTGGGTTGCAACAGCGGTATTCGGGCGAGCGTTATCCTGTTGGAAAACACCCCCTGGAATGCTGTTCATGAATGGCAGCACAACAGATTGAATCACCAGACCGACGTACAACTGTGCCATCAGGGTGCGTGGGATAACCACGAGAGTGCTCCTGCTGTCATAGAAAATTGCTCCCCAGACCATAATTCCAGGTGTAGGTCCAGTGTGTCTCGGCCGCAGACAGGTTGGTTGCAGGCGCTCACCTGGTCTCCTTCTAACCAACACACGGCCATCACTAGCACCCAGGCAGAACCGGCTTTCATCAGAAAACACAACAGATCTCCACTCCGTCCTCCAATGAGCTCTAGCTTGACACCACTGACGTCGCAAACGGCAGTGGTTTGGAGTAAGTGGAATGCACGCTACAGGGCGTCTGGCTCGGAGCTGTCCTTCAAGTAACCGATTCGTAACAGTTTGTTGTATCACTGTGGTGGCAACTGCAGCTCGAATTGCTGCCGCAGACGCAGTACGATGCGCCACGGCCATATGCCGTACACGGCGGCCTTCCCTCTCAGTAGTGCCACGTGGCCGGCCGGAACCCGGTCTTCTTGAGGCAGTACCTTCTCTTGACCACCGCTGCCAACAATCATGCACAGTGGCTACATTTCCTGCCAAGTCGTTCTGCAATATTGCAGAAAGAAAATCCACCTTCTCGTAGCCCTATTACACGACCTCGTTTAAACTCCGTGATCTGTTGATAATGGCTTCTTCGTCTTCTTAAAGGCATTCTTGACTAACATCAACACCCTACGTCGAGTCTCAACGATAACTAACGCTCACGAACGTTTAGTAGCGCCCCTCGGAACATGCAAAGCATGTTCCGAGGGGTGCTACTAGCGCCACACGTATGCGCCGAGCACAAAATTTAATTTGCATAGACGTCATCTTACAGATGTACTCTCACCGCCTACCAGCTGTCGTTTATCTAACACAACCCCTTCTTGGTGTTGGGATTTTTTTCCGTCAGTGTATATACAGGGGTTGTCCAAAATAATGGAAATACCTCGCTGAAAACAGTGACTTTGGTATCTTCTGCTTTTTGAGTAAAACGAACAAATAACTACAATTGTTTTTGTAAAAAAGTGTTGCTTATAGTCTCAAGGGTCTGTGTGATAGCATTGTAAATTGGTGTTTGCATATTTAGTTCCAGTTGGAGGCACAATGAGTGACCTGTTGGAGTTCCAAAGAGGCGGATTGTAGGAGCCCGTCTGGTTGGTGCTTCGGTAACCACAGTGGTACAGGTATTGGGGGTATCGAGAGGTGCCGCGTTGTAGGTTATGACAGCATGCAATGTTCACAGCACAACATCATCTGCGAGACACAACTGTGGAAGGAAAACCAAATTCACTGCGAGAGACAGGAGAGACAGGACTGCTGAGCTTAATGCACGTCTCCAAAACCCAGTGTCGACCTATACTGAGGAAAAAGAATTGCATAAGCACAATATTTACGACAGAGCTACGATTGCAAAATATGAAACGGAGACTACAGTGGTGCTAGGAACATAAAACGTCCCCACCACATGACGAGTTTACGTGTGAAGAAACCCCGCAGAAGCCTACAACACAGACTGTCTCCTTCCTACAGTGAAGCATGGGGGCGGTTCCATAATGGTTTGGGCCATGATCTTGTGGTTTGCAGCAGGTCCCATTATCACCTTACATGGACGGGTCACTAACGGTGTCTATGTCACCCTTTTGGTTGACCATGTGCATTCAATGGCGCAGACATTGTTTATGTCAGGGGATTGCAGCTTTCAAGATGATAATGACCCAATTCACAGAAGTCGAACTGTTCAATCATGGTTTGAGGAACATGAGAATGAAGTTGCACACCTTTCTTGGTCTGCACAATCACCGTAATTAAATATCATTAAGCCCCTGTGATCTGTATTGGAAAACAGAGTGCGATCCCGTTAACCTCTTCTGGGGTCTCTCAAGGAATTGGAGCAGTTTCTGCAGGAAGAATGGTACAACATACCACTTACCACCATCCAGTACTCCATTCCAAGGAGAATTCAAGCAGTTTTAAATGCCGAGGGTGCTCCCACACCATATTAGGTGCATAACACCTATTGTTTCAAGATGTTTCCATTATTTTGGGAAACCCCTATATATATACAGTGGCCAGGTCAAAATTGTGATAACCTTTAGGGAAATTTGTATTACTAAGTTTTGGTAGCTCAGTCTTTTG
This sequence comes from Macrothele yani, assembly GCA_039090855.1. Lineage (NCBI taxonomy): Eukaryota > Metazoa > Arthropoda > Arachnida > Araneae > Macrothelidae > Macrothele > Macrothele yani. Next base: position 84,046,908 of record CM077003.1, on the reverse strand, counting down.
TAGAATGATACTATAAAATTATACGTCAATAGAAAGAAAATTTGCATAATGTAATGCAATAAACTATACTGAATTATCTTTATTATATCAAATATTACAGCCAAATAAGCAGAAAAAGGAGACACAACTGTCTTATGCCTCAAGAGGTGGATTTCCTTAACTCAAAACTGAACAATGAGACTGATTGTTCTGAGAGCTAACCAGGTGTTATTATGACACAGAATGGAACCAATAAAGTGTTAGTATGAGTGAGCTGTCATTTCCAGGTATTATAGCTAATAAAAGAACAGTTGTGTGTGTGCCATCAAGTTGACCACTATTTTTTTCACAGATTTTTCATTCCTTGATAACTTAGTAAGTAAGCTGTGTAACTTAATAAGATAACAAAAAGAGAGAAAAAAATTGACTGGTCACCTAAAAATCGATGTAAAATATTAATTTTTTATGAAGAAGGCTAAACTTATGAGAAAATAAAAAGAACAGTAGATATAAATCTAATCAAAGGAAGTATTTCTAAACTGTGCAAGAGGTATCAGCAGACTCAGTCAATTCAAAAGCAAGCTGGTAAAGGCAAGAACAGGTGCACAGCAGCATGTGGTGATAGAATAATTAAAATACTGTGTTTAAATGACAAGAAAAAACAATCTGAGTCAATTAAAAATTAATTCTCTCAATGCGGTTTAAAGATGAGTGCTAGTACTGTTAGATCCAGATTCAATGACTTTGGTTTAAATTCTAGAATTCCAAAGAAAAAGTAATTTCTATCTCCCAAACAAAAACGGAAGATATTAGAATGGGCTAAAAACAATGTTAACTAGTCTGAAGAACAATGGAACAGAGTCATCTGGAGTTATGAGGCCAGAATATCCATATTTGGAAGTGATGGAACAATGTATGTAAGAAGAAGAAATTGAGAAGATTTGCTGTCTGAATACATTACAGCTAGCATGAAGCATCCAGTTAGTGTTATGATCTGGGGTTGTATGACAGCAGAAGGTGTGGACAGAATTTGTTTGATTAATGGTACTTTAAATGGCAAAAAATACATCATTGATATACTTGAACGAAAACTGTGCCTTCCATGAAATTACGTGCCTTTGTCACGTGATTTTTTTTCCAGGTAATGAAGCCTGTATATTTTAACAGGATTCAGTTCCTTGTCTTGTTTCAGTTGTGTGCAAAAACTGGTTTCAGGAAAATCATATCACACTGCTAGAATGGCCAGGTAATAGCCCTGACCTGAAACCAATAGAAAATTCGTGAAACTGATTAAAGAAACTTGCTAGTCAGAAGCAACCAAGGAACAAAGCATAATTGATCGAAGCAATCGTACAATCTTGGTTTTGCATTATAACACCTAATGAACTAAAACGTAAAAACGCTTGGTTCACTCCACGGGGTGCCATTATAAGGCAAAAGATTTTCCGACTAAGTACTAACAGAAATGGTGAGAAGTTATCAACTGCAGCTTATGTTTTTCTCTGTATAACTTCTTCTAAAGTGCAATTTTTTAATAAGGTGAGCTGCATTACACTATGCATTAAATTATCATTTTAATGATATATAATTTTGCTGGATTATTCTAAAAAAGGCCGATGTTATGAGTCATCAAACCTCAGAAATACAAATTTTTTCCAAACATTTTCCACAGTTTTGACCACTAGTGTAATACAAATTAATGCACGTAAACCCTCACTCAATTTAAAATATTTCCGCCCTGACGGTTTTTTTAAAGCATTTCAGGCCCATAATTCTGCGGTATAATTCTCTGATCGTGCTTTTTATGGAATATGAGGAAACAGCTTGACTCAGGTTTACATTGCCTCTCCATAATACAGTGTTCAGATTCTCAGGCTGGGCCCGAGAAATACAAAGGCACTGTTTTTCCTGGGGTGCCGGTTATACCCCTTTCTTAGGCATGAACTCGTGGCTCCACACAGGACCGTGTGCTCAAGTGAGTCATTTTTCCCATTCCCTACAAACAGCATTATACCCTAAAAAGATAATTTATAATTCTAATTACATGTGGTCCGTTCTTTCGAACTCACAACGTTAGCAACAGGTCGTGGCTTGGACCAAGTGTTGCAAAAGTTCTTCTGCTACCCATGCTTCCATGACGGCCATTCGTAAAGCTCTGAGAGTTACTAATGGTGGGTTTCGGACAAGAATGCATCCCGCTCCTTTGTCCTACAGATGCTCAACAGGGTGCAAATAGGGAGAGTAGGAGGACATTTGATAGCTACCATCTCACTGGAATGCTCCTTTAACCAGTCCTTCACCAAACGGGAGCGACGAAACAGGTGTTGCCTTGTTGAAAGAAGGCATCCTGCTGTGAAAACCTGACAGAGATGAACAGGTGTAGCTGGTCTGGAACTGCGTCAGCATATACTTGTATGGTGATTAGTTCTTAGTAAGTGCAAGGATCCCAAAAGTGGCTCATGAAAGCAAGCTTCGGAATGTTACAAGGAGGAGACCGGCCTGTAACACACGATATGATAGTTGGAGTACATGACTCCGAGGGGTCTACGAGGTATACGTGCCCTCCCGTCGGCTTGTGAGTTGGAACTTCGTTTCATTGGACCAGCCTACCATAGTCTTCCACGGTCCACTGGCGATGATTCCCCTCCCACTCTGCAGCCTCATATCCCGGAAACTGGCTGTTAACAAGGTAAGTCATTTCCAAAGTTTGCACATTGCGCAGGAGCCGCCCGTAATTTGATGCAATCGCTCCAATCGTTGCGCCATTTGTGAGTCAGACTTTAGTATACAAAGTTGTGTCCACGTTTGCTGGCTAATTTGTTCCTGTTCCGAAAAATTCTGCCTAGAAATGGAGGAAGAAAGTGAGTCAGGTTAGATATCGCGTAGCGACCAGAGATCCTACGTTAAAACTGAAACTTTGCGATGAAATTCCTCTACCGAAATTCATAAAGCTTTGTGTGAAGTTTGTGGGGTTAGTGTAGTTGATCGTAGCAGAGTGTTACTGTGGCTTCTTGTTTCCACCAAGGTCGAGAAGGCATCGAAGACGACCTAATAAGAAGCGGCCGGGGCAACAGATGATAATATTGTGGTTATCGTCAACAGCATTTTGGAAGAAGGTCGACGGAAAACATGTGAAGAGATTGTATATGAAGCAAACATGTCTACCGCTTCGGTTTTCAGAATCCCCTAACTGAAAATTATGGAACAGAAAAGTGGCTGCCAAATGGGCTCCGCATAACCTGAGTGATGCAGTTCACAAAGAGGTCGCAGAAAAATTGCTTCAGCGATATGAGACAGAAGGCGAGCAGGATTTGGACAGAACTGTTGCTATAGACAGAACCTGGATACGAGATTTTTGAACCAGAACTGTTGCTATAGACAGAACCTGGATACGAGATTTTGAACCAGAACTGGAACCTCAGTCCTCTCAGTGGAAACATCCAGAATCATCTCGCCAGAAAGAATTCCGGCGCCAACAATCGAAGGTTCAACTGATGATGATTATGGCCTATGACAAGGTCGGTGTGCCAGAAGGGACCACTGTAACAGCAGAATACTACAGAAGGTTTCTGCAAAACGTTTTGGGCCCAAAGGTTCGCCAAAGAAGGCCCGACATGCTTGAAGCTGGTGTTATCATTTTGCAAAACGCGAAGCCCATTCTGGAAAAGTATGGATGGGAATTGCTTCCCCACGTGCCGTACAATCCAAACATGAGCCCACCAAACTATGACTTTTCCCAAAATTGAAGAAGTCACTTAGCGGGAAACGATTCAGCACGATTCAGGATGTTTCTAATGAGATGACCCCAGTAATCCGACGCCTCAACAATGGAGGTAACCTGACTGGATACCTCCATTGTTGAGGCGTCAGATTACTTGTTTAGTCCGTGAGCCAATCGGTGAAATTTGACATTTTGTTACCACCTGTGGTGGCAAATGCTACCAAGTATTGTTGGGCCCAGTTTCGTGTCTAGATCACAATTATATGTGATAGCATGGCCAACGTGGCAGCTTATGGGGTTAAATAGGGGTCAAAAGATCAAATTACTGTAATTTTCAGTTGGCACTGGTTAAGTGAAAAACTGTTTGAATTTCAATTGTAAATTCTTTCTTTATTCCTCTAGACAAGACCTTCAAAACGAGTGGTAACATGAGAGGTATGTAGGTCAAAGTCAAGGATTTGACCTTATTGACCTCAAATGTTCAACTTTCAAAATTTTCTTTGCAGATCCCTCGTGTAACCATTCGTATTGAAGTTCTTTGTCACAGGATCACAGAAAATATTGCTGTTTATGAATCAAAGTATGTTTAACAGAGTTAGAGACAATTATAAATTTAAAAATCCTGAATTTGGTAAAATATTGCAAGACTAATTCTTTGAAATCATATGTATGCTAAAAATGATAGAGCTGCTATTTTCTAATGAATAAAATCAGATGGACACCAAACTATTGGGGTAATTTGACAATACATGGCCTTTATTGATATATAAGTGGAGGAGGCTACATGGTTATGGGATTGCAAGACAAAAAATATTGTATTTTCAAATACTTCCGGTGATACTTCCTTTGTTACTTCCCAAGACTTCCATTGATCTTTCGTTATGAAATGAAATACGTACATCTGGAAATAGTAAATTTAACAAAAACAAAGGAATGATTAATTCACAAATGGCAAGCAACGTATTGTTATATTTCTCTAACCTTCATTTATGAGGAGACATGTTGATAATTATGAGACTGAAAAAGTGTTGCCAAAGTTACAATGTACTAGTGTTTAATTATGAAATTTACAATGAATAAATTATTGTAAGCATTCACTTCATTTCAGAATAGGATTCTTCCTCACCATTAACCATCGCAAATTCTTCCTCTTGTGTTGCGACTTGGTTATCACATGTCATTAAAGAACACAGGCCAATACATTTCATACCATTTTGTTTGCAAGGGCACTTTTCGGGCGTGCATGACTTATTACACAAACAAGACAGTAGCTCAATGACAGCTTGAGGAGCTGGTAAACCATGCATCCAATCAATCTTCAGATTTTCCTCATCTCCTGTCTTATCGAGGACCCATCCTTTTTCAACGGGATTTGGAAAAATACCATTTTGTGTGCTGTTTTTCGAAATGGCCCTTTGGTAATTTGTTGTTTTAAGCAGTCCTCACAAGCGGGAAGCAGATGTGATTTTATCTCACCTTTCTTAGAGCAAAATAATTTATATCTGGACCGATTAACTTCTTCTGTGCCATTCTTTGCACCATACATTATACAGACAAATGCTTGAAGTTTTTTGGCAAGGTCATCAGAGTTTGGCCAATCAGACCCTAGTTTCTGAAATAGAGGATGAAAGTTTGTGCTTGTTGGCAACATATTTTCCGGTTTCATTTTCCCCTTCCATGAAAATGCACTAACCGCAGCACAACCAGAGAAGGCCTACATTCCTAGTAGAGAAGAACAGACACCTTCACCAAGTGATGTAGCAATTTTTCTAAGATCAATGAATCGTGTACGAGTTTGTGACACACATTTTTGGTACATAGGAACTGTGACTACAGAGGAGTATGCCAAACCTGGAATGAAGACATCTGTATCTTCACTGACCAAAATTATAGCCTTGTATGCATCTTTAGGCACATGTGCTGCATGTAATATTAGTCTGGTATGAGTCTCTTCATGCTCCGATTTAAGCTCATGCACTTCTTCTACGCTTCCAGTAGTTATCTTGAAACACCGATTGCTGTATGTGAAGTACAGTATTTTATTATTTAATTTCTGACGGTTTTTGGCATTTATCCATTGTTTTGCAAAAACAATGATTTTGCTTTTGTTTTCACCATCTTTCAGGAACTTAGAAAATTGCTCACATTATGACCAGCAGATAAGTTTTTGAAGTGAATAGCAGTGCCTGTCCCTCTTTTTATTCGTTCAGCTTGATCAATAGATAGGTTTCTGTAGACATCGATACAACATCGATTCTCAAATCTCGGGTCCCCTCCGAAAGTACTCTGTTGAACACTATATCGGGTATTTCATCAAAGGTCATGTGATCCACCTTAAGTTTTTGAATAAGAACCATGCCATCAATAAGGCATGCCGAAGGTGTAGGTACTTTTTCGGCCGGCTCGAAATTCTTTTTAGTTCTTGCGAAAGTTCAGCTTTATTTGTCTTTTTCAATAATCCATCGTTTGTCACCAAAGACCATGACAGAGGGTCAAGGGGGATGGGGAAATCGCCCCAGCCGCCTCCGTTGGATCCGCTTCTGCCTTTAAATCATTTCAATAAATAAACTGACTCATTCATATTTGAATACAATCACTCGCAAGATTTATTTTACTCAGAGTCTAAGCAAGATGAAGACTAGTTATTTATCGTTCAAAAGTTATTTGAAGTTGCGAAAATAAATAATATGTAATAACGTTTTCAACGGATCTATTAACATTTATCACCGCAAAGGAATTAAATATACGTTTTCAAATTTTTAAATTAATAAACGAATTTTCAAAAAAACTTGACATTTTTGCAGGCCGTTAATTAGCAGCAATCTAGTCTAAACCCTGTGCAGATGACACTTTAGTTCATGACGACAATTGTCTCCTGCTTTTTTTTTGCTTTAACTGATTTTCATTTTAAACATGATTCCTGCTGCTGCAGTTATTGACCCGGTAACGACGAGAGCTGATATTCAGAACAACTATTCTGAAACCCGTAATACAAAGGATTAATGATAAACAGAAGTTTCCATAACTTTATTTTATTACAATACAGACAATATTTCACTGTAAATATTTAAAATTGATTTTTATCATTTACGTGTTGTATAAAAACAAAGATTTAAGGAATTATTTATCGAACATATTGAAGAGAAGCACTTTTCTCATGTAATGAACATAGCAACCACGTCTTAGCATGGTATGTGAAGCCATGGCCAGAGAAATCAGCGTCATCACATTTTCACGTTTAATTGTCAATGACCAAAGAAACCATCGGCGAGACGAAATTGGCCTATCGCCAGCCGAGTATCTCTGTGTGGTAGCCGGTAGTTGTGGGTCCTGTTCCCATTGCCGTCCACCCAACTCGGTGGTTTTCGCCGAACGTAATGCGAATGCGTGGTTACGAGAAACAGTTGTGGACATCTGCACCATTTCCAATGCGTACCACAACGGTCTGCACTTCCTTCTCCCCCGCATTGTGCTGACCACCCAGTTTGGCGCATTCACGACTGAAAATCCATTGGAGGCTTGGGCGGTAAGGGATCTTGATGATGTATAACGCCATAAGAAGAAGGGATCTAAAACCTTATCTGTTCCACATTTTCTCCGCTAAAATAGAGCAGAACGCATTTATTTCGAGTGAAGAGATCTACATAACTGAGCTAGTTTAATACAGTAACCAATCTCTGAAAGTGGCGTCACATTTCACTACAGTTGTCTAAAAAAATGAAGTACAGTCATGCTAGAAACGTCTAAATTAAATGAAACACTACCGTCTTAGGCACGATAATAATGTTACTTTAATCATATCTAAGCAGTTATCACTGACTATCACATACGCCTAGATGCACAGACTAAAATGATGATTTTAAAAAATAGTCAGTAATACCACTATATATATTTCAATTAAAACACTCCAACCAATAGTGTTTTCAGCTGTACTATACAGCCTTCATCAGATGGATTTTAAAAGCTCTGGTATCATTTACAAACAGTCAGATGGTGCACCTATTGGGCCACCACTGTCAGGAATACTTGCTGAGTTTTTATTACAAACCCTCGAGTCTAATGTCTTGCCGAGGCATACGATTTTGCCCCTTTTATTCAAGCGGTATGTGGATGATGTGTTAGTGATTTGCCCATCCGGTATAGACTCACTCTTGGAACTGGCTGAGGCACTCTCTTCACAATACCCTACTATTAAATTTACCCCTGAGCTGGAGGTTAATTTTCAGTGACCTTTTTGGACCTCTTGCTTACGAGGAATCAGTTTTCAAATAATATTTCTTTCTCTGTCTTTCATAAACCGACTAGTGCCCCGCTTCTAGTTCCATTTAGTTCTATTCAAGCGGTATGTGGATGATGTGTTAGTGATTTGGCCATCCGATATAGACTCACTCTTGGAACTGGCTGAGGCACTCTCTTCACAATACCCTACTATTAAATTTACCACTGAGCTGGAGGTTAATTTTCAGTTACCTTTTTTGGACCTCTTGCTTACGAGGAATCAGTTTTCAAATAATATTTCTTTCTCTGTCTTTCATAAACCGACTAGTGCCCCGGTTCTAGTTCCATTTAGTTCTATTCAAGCGGTATGTGGATGATGTGTTAGTGATTTGGCCATCCGATATAGACTCACTCTTGGAACTGGCTGAGGCACTCTCTTCACAATACCCTACTATTAAATTTCCCACTGAGCTGGAGGTTAATTTTCAGTGACCTTTTTTGGACCTCTTGCTTACGAGGAATCAGTTTTCAAATAATATTTCTTTCTCTGTCTTTCATAAACCGACTAGTGCCCCGGTTCTAGTTCCATTTAGTTCTATTCAAGCGGTATGTTAATGATGTGTTAGTGATTTGGCCATCCGATATAGACTCACTCTTGGAACTGGCTGAGGCACTCTCTTCACAATACCCTACTATTAAATTTACCACTGAGCTGGAGGTTAATTTTCAGTTACCTTTTTCGGACCTCTTGCTTACGAGGAATCAGTTTTCAAATAATATTTCTTTCTCTGTCTTTCATAAACCGAGTAGTGCCCCGGTTCTAGTTCCATTTAATTCTATTCAAGCGGTATGTGGATGATGTGTTAGTGATTTGGCCATACGATATAGACTCACTCTTGGAACTGGCTGAGGCACTCTCTTCACAATACCCTACTATTAAATTTACCACTGAGCTGAAGGTTAAGTTTCAGTGACCTTTTTTGGACCTCTTGCTTACGAGGAATCAGTTTTCAAATAATATTTCTTTCTGTGCCTTTCATAAACCTAGTAATGCCCCGGTTCTAGTTCCATTTATTTCGTTTCACTCATATTCTCAAAAACTTTCAGCTTTGAAGACTTACATTGGGAGAGCTTTCACACATTCTTCTACGTTGAAGGAGCGAAACAGGGAATTGAGTTACATTAAGACGTTGGCTTCTTCGTATGATTACCCTGTCCACGTAGTAAACAAGCTCATCAGACGGCAAGAGATGAAAAATATGTCAACACTACAGCGCTCATTAAGAAGTATAAAGTATGTGGGTTCGATTCCGTATTTTCCGACAGTTACAAATCCTCTTCGTGCCATCTGTAAAAAATTGGGATTAAACTTTGGTGAATCAACTAAGAAATTTTTTTCATGCATAAGAAGGTATCGAGACGACATTGAGAAACTGAATAGATGCGGAATTTATTCAATTAGGTTACTGCCAAGAGATGGAGGCTGTGTTCAACTCATTTATGTGGGATGCACGTCGAGAGCTTTGCGCTTTCGCTTAGCTGAACATAAATATAGTGTAAAACCTCAATCTTCATCTACAGCCCTATCAACATTGTGTAAAGATGGCGATCATTACCCTTCTTGGAAGGAAGTTGGTATTTTGGTTACCCCTCGCACTAAAAGTCAATTATTGTTATGTGAAAGTTTGGTCATTTATGGGTTTTCAAGTTATTGTTGTAATGATGAATATCCAGCTACGGTTTTCAACTCGTGGAAATTCGCTCTGGACTCTAATCAACACGAGTTCAAAAATCTAGCACTGGGGTGGCTTAGAACATTGCGCATGAGCGAGACTTTTAACTCTCCTTGATTGTACATATAACTTGTGATGTATTTGCAACCTGTTCGCACATTGCTTATAAAATCCATCTGATGAAGGCTGTATAGTACAGCTGGGAATACTATTGGTTGGAGTGTTTTAATTGAAACATATATAGTGGTATTACTGACTATTTTTTAAAATCATCATTTTAGTCTGTGCATCTGGGTGTATGTGATAGTCAGTGATAACTGCTTAGATATGATTAAAGCTGCATTATTATCGTGCCTAAGACGGTAGTATTTCATTTTATTTAGACTACAGTTGTCCACCGCTATACACTATCTCACTTTACGCGTTCTCCCCATGATGACATAAGAAAAAAGAACTTCTGACATCCCAGTTAGGGCTAGAAACATGGTTGGTGATTCAGAGATTGGTTATTGTATTAAACTCGCTTAGTTATGCACAGCTCTTCACTCGAAAGCTCTGCATAACAGAGCTTGCATTCTGCTCTAAATTAGCGGAGAAAATGTGGAATGGATACGTTTTTTAGATCACTTCTTCATACGGCATTATACATCATCAAACCTCCATTATGATTTTTACCCCCTCCCCCTTAAGCGGCCGACGTACCAGAACCAAATGGTGCCTAAAACTTTCGGCGCTCCCCAAATAGATATGTTCATATTTCGACCGGCTTTTAGTAGAGTTACGGCAAAATATTGCCTTTCCTCCGTACCGACAATAGATTTACACTAGTGAACAGTGCCAAGGCATGATGGGAAATGGCTAATTACCTTGGCACAGACATCTTGCCACTTTCCTAACCAATGGCATGATGTCTTAAAATGTGACTCAAACATCTTTTCCCTCCTTTCTTATGACTTCTTCTTCTTTCTTAACATGTGACTCAAACATCTTCTCCCTCTTTTCTTATGACTTCTTCTTTCTTAACATGTGACTCAAACATCTTCTCTCTCCTTTCTTATGACTTCTTCTTTCTTAACATGTGACTCAAACATCTTCCGCCTTCTTTCTTATGACTTCTTCTTCTTTCTTAACATGTGACTCAAACACCTTCTCCCTCCTTTCTTATGACTTCTTCTTTCTTGACGTGTGACTCAAACATCTTCTCCTCGTTTCTTATGACTTCTTCTTCTTTCTTAACATGTGATTCAAACATCTTCTTCCTCCTTTCTTATGACTTCTTCTTTCTTAACATGTGACTCAAACATCTTATCCCTCCTTTCTTATGACTTCCTCTTCTTTCTTAACATGTGACTCAAACATCTTCTCTCTCCTTTCTAAGGTTGTATGCCATTATTGTAGCTCTTTTAGCAGGAAATCATTCAGATGGAATTTGTGGTAATGCTTTGCTTAAGTGACCACTTTGAATAACAAAGCTAAGGGGAAAGTATTGCGTTCTAATGCGTTGATTCACTCGTTCCAGCCGCGTTCGGCTCACTTCTTAGACGGCGAATATATTAATTTGTGTTGATTTCAGTCCGCTTTGCTAACCATGAGTTAAATCGTTCCAGCCGTTTAATAGGTTAAATCACCCCTTAATACTTACTTATTTTATAAGTCCTGATCTTGGGTATGCCACCAAATTAATAGAACTACAGGATGAAACAGGAGACACTGGCCTCATTAAAAAGCAAATCAAAGATGCAAAAACGTATCAAAAATTATTCGTCTTCGACATTCGTTTCGAGGCCATTATCTACAAGAAGAAACACAGGGTTCATGCTCTGGGCCATTAAACTACTGGGGACCCAAAAGAAGGGCTTGATCAATTTATCAATATAAATGTTGAAAGAAATTATTTTTCGCACCTGGATTCCTATTCTCCTTTTTTTATTTTTGTCCCATAATGCACTTGAGTTTCTATTTAACGAATTTCCATCGTTCCACTTAAAAACTTCGTTATAAAGAAAATTCGTTAAATAGAAATGAACTTAAATTGCAAAACTTAATCAAATAAAATTAAAACTACCGTAAGATAAAGTTTAATTTGGACAGTAAATTGAAATTTTGAATAGAAACTTTTCGTAAACGAGTTTAAATCCTTTTTTTTTATACATATATTCGTAGAAGTAGAACACACTGTCTGAATGAACAAATTAATGAAGAGAAGGAAGTGAAAACTAAATCTTACCTCTCCTTTTCAGTATCCTAATAATATATATACTTATTTTAAACTGTAAAAATTCCGTAATTCTGCTCTCTACAAACTTCCCATAAAACGAGTTTTGTTCATAAAAGGTTTTACATTTTTGTAAACATCAGAACATTCCCATGTTTACAAAAATGTTTCATTTCGATGTTTACAACACTTTCTTGAAACTGTAATCCTCGTCTTATACACTGAAGAGCGATTGAATTAGAGACAGCTGGCGTTATGCAAATGTGGCGCTGTGGGCGGCCCTGTAAACGGAAACGACATGACGTATGCAGCGATCCGACAATATAAGGAGTTATGCGATGGGAATCAGTAAGAGTCGGACGCAGTGTGGGTAGGGCGAAGGATCTAAGCGCATTTGATCGTGGGCAAATTGTCGGGCCCGACGAATGGGTCACTCTATCTCGGAAGTCCTGCAGGCACTGGGATTTTCACGAGCCACTGTGCCACAGGTGCACCGTGAGTACTTCGAATCCGATAAAACCATCCCTGCAAGGGCCAAATGCCGTGGGCAACAGCGTGTGCATGAGCGGGGTCATCGTCCGCTAGCTCGCATTGTAAAAGAGGATAGGCGGGCCACAGCGCAAGAAATCACTCGGCAATTTAATGCTGGTGCACAAAAACGTGTAAGCAGGCACACCATCCAGAACCATCTCCTCGCTATGGCGTACAGAAGCCATCGTCCCACGAGGGTACCGCTGCTGACCGCACATCACAGGGTGCAAAGATTAGTATGGGCGCTGGAACATCGCCACTGGACTCTAGACATGTGGGAAAATGTTGATTGGACTGATGAGTCGAGATTCACGTTGGTACATGCGGATGGCAGGATACGAGTACGGTGCAAACCACATGAAACGATGGATCCTTCTTGCCAGCAGGATACTCTTCAAGCCGGTGAGGGTGGCATTCACGTCTGGGAACGGTTTACGTGGACTGAAATGGAACCCCTGGTACGTGTGACATCGTCCCTCACAGGTCAACGTTACTGGGATATCCTGGACGACCATTTGCTCCCGTTGTGAGTCTTGAACATCCCACTGGGGACCACATCCTGCAACAAGACAATGCACCGTTCCATCGCTCCCGAATTGTATCCGAATGGTTGGATGAACACTCCACCGACGTGACCTCGCTTCCTTGGCCAGCTATGTCACCTGACCTCAATCCCATCGAGCACATCTGGGATACCATCGAGAGCGATGTTCGAGGCCCTGACCTCCCCTCCATCAAATCTTCGTGAACTGTGGGAGCTTGTTCAGGGGTCGTGGATCCGTATGACTTCCAAACGCTTCCGGTGTCTTGTTGAGTCCATGCCGAGACAAATCGCCGCCGTCATCAGGGCGAAAGGTGGTGCTACACGTTACTAGACAGGTATCTTTAATTAAATTGCTCTTCAGTGTAGTACCGAATGCTTTTTGCATTTCTTCATATGAATGTTTTTTTATAAGTCTTTTCATCATCATATTCATCATTTACTGTAGTTTCTTCAATACATTTTTATAGTACTTTCCAAGATGTCATTCTCTGAAGGATAATCAGCGATCATAACGCTTTCATCAACGTTGAGAAAATCAGAGAGTTTTGCACCACCTTCAACACTTCTTTTGCCTTTTAGCTGCTGCCATTTTAATACTTCATAGCCACAGCTTTTTTCTTTATGAACATCATCTAAAAGTTTAACCGATATCCGCAAGAGACAGACATTTTCTTTTGGACATTTTGAGTGAATAACACAGGCGAGTCAAACATGTACTTGAATGAGAATGAATACGTAACTTCTACAGAGTCAGGCTCACATCAGATACAACCCGTTTTTCCCTGTGAAATGCAGTTTCTACAATGGACTTTCTATCCATATTTGGAAAAACAACTGCTTCGTAAAGTCTCCATGAATACGACTCCCAGAGTGGAGACCCTCTTCCAACAAGATTTCGTGCGCCTCACATAACCAAAAGTTTTACGATGAGGAATTAAGGACACTTTGCTTCCATCTGGGTGCCAAAAAGTTGTAAAGCAAAATTTTTGAAACACAAAAGGGTAATTTTTAGTCGAAACAAACTTAAATAGAAAATAAATATAGAAATTGATTTTCGTATTATGGAGATTAATTTACATGTAAATATCGTTCAAAGTCAAGGTTCTGAGAAAAATTTCGTTTGATAAAAGATTTCGTTAAATTTAAGTTTGTTATATGGAGACTCTGGTACATTACATTATTTTCAATATCATAATTCAAGTTAGAAATCCGACGAAAGGTAACTGCAATCCGACCAAAAATAAAATACAATTTAAAAAAACATCAATTATACAACAGATTTCATTATCAGACGTGCTTTTTGGTCAGAAAGGATAAAAGTTTCAAACATCAACTCCAAAGGTGTATTATTTTTTCATAGTATTTATTACAAAAATATTTGATTTCCAGAATATAAATATAGACCCTTGATGTAAGTTCCCTTAACTGATTATTAGTTTATTTGAATGGAGTCATTTGTTTTGTTAAAAGCTTTTGACATGAAGACAGCCATTTTGGTTAAAAATTAATAATTTATTCTCTAAGTCAAATCATTACAAACTAGACATTTTTCTTTTTATATCTAACAAAAAAAATACAAAAACTTAAACAAGATATAACAATTTCTTAGCAATTGAAGTTAGCATCTATAAATCAGCCAAGACAAGATTATAAGGAATACATTAATGGCTTTCACTGAACCACATAAACAAAGCCAAAAAAAATTATAAAAAAAGTAGCTGTTACGTAATCTTAACTAATCCAAATCCCACCAGTCTGTTACTTAGATGTTGTTGACATTTACTCAAAGTAGTTGTATCACGCGAGCTAGCGCGCTTGTGTGTGTGTGTGTGTGTGTGAGGGGGGGGGGGGTTCAAAACTGGATGTGCCATAGGTCTTGCATCTCGTAAATCGGGCTTTTTTTGTTTTTTGTTTCATGAAGATTCTTGTTAGGCAAGACAACTTCGCCGTAAGTAGATGTTGTCAAAATCTCAGCCATCTCGGCTGAGATTTTGGAAATATTTCCTTGTAAATAGAAAGCTTAAAGCCGAAATGAAAATACGAACATCCTATTCAGTGTATTTCCTCTTGTATCCGTTCAAACTAAATATTGTGGGAACACTGCCAGGTTTCAACTGCCTTTAGTTCGTAGGGACATGATATGCAAAATTTTTCAAGATAAAGTGGAAAGAATACGCTGATGAGGCATTACATTATGACCACCCCCAGCCTAGAGAAATGAGCGCGCCTGGAGACTAAACGGTAGCGCAGGGTTAAGTTCACAGAGCAGTACATATGCAACCCGAGGACTGGTTTTCGATTAGTAGTGATCGGAGTACGGATGAGAAGAGCTGCCGATTTATCGGAGTTTGATAAAGGACAAATTGTGTTAGTATGGCGCCTGGGAACTACGATCTCGGAAACGGCGCGGCTTGTGGGTTGTTCATGTGCCGGTGTAGTGAGTACGTATCAAAACTGGTGCACAGATGAACAAACGACGAACCGTTGTCCAGCCGTGTGTCATCTGCAGCTCATTGATCCCAGAGGGGAGCGGAGACTGTCGAGCATTGTGCACAGCGACCGCAGGGCCACAGTGCGACAAATTACCCGCAGCTACAACAGTGGTGATCAGGGCAATGTGTCACACCACATAGTTCATCGCAGCCTTCTGCGCATGGGCCTGCGTAGCCGAAAACCCAGCCGGGTTACCATGCTCACTGCGCGTCATCGCCAACTACGCATGAAATGGACCCAAGATCATCGAGATTGGACCGTGGATGATTGGGAGAAAATGGCCTGGTCTGACGAATCAAGATTCCTGGTGCATCACATAGACGGCCGAGCGCGGATACGCCGATTACCAATGGAGGCTATGGCACATGGATGCACTGTTGGACTGAAACAGGCCGGCGGGGCGCTGTTATGCTGTGGGTGATGTTTTCTTGGGGCACATTTGGCTCCATTATCCCAATAGCACAATCCCTGACAGCTGTTAGATATCTGAATATTGTTGAGGACCAAGTTCACCCATTCATGGCAACTGTTCCTTGCTGGCGATGGCCATTACCAACAGGATAATGCGCCGTTCCACACTTCCAGAGTCGTCAAGCAGTGGTTCGAGGAACATGCTGGTGACTTTCTGTTAATGCCCTGGCCTCCAAATTCACCTGACATGAGCACAATCAAACATGTGTGGTTCGATTTGGAAAAACGGGAGCGCGCTAAATCACCACCACCCCGAAATGAACGGGAACTGGAGGATCTGCCGTTGATATTATGGTACCAGATACCCGAGGATACCTATCGTTACCTCATCGAATTGATGCCTCGCCAAGTGTTTTGCGGTATTTTCATAACTTATTAGGTAGATGGTCATAATGTAATGGTTCATTGCTGTATATCCTGGAACCAGTGGCGATTTAGATTTACCGGAGCCTAGCATCGGATTTCGGGTCCCCTCACTTTTCCTGCAATTTTTGAAAAATATTTTTTTATTGCCGCATGCATCCCAGCCCCCAGGAGAAAGCATTGGTGTTGTAATCGAAAAAAAAAATCATACTCAAGACTTTTGGGTTCCTTGAATATGATTCCACTATCTTCACTGTGATGACAGTCTCAAAAACTATTGCATCTATCAAGAGAAAATATAATATTTCGGGTATTTCTGGAACCTTGATGGAGAAGAAATAACGGAAGTTACAAGTGTGAAAGACTTTTAGCCCAGGAAATAAAGGGGAAAAAGATGCAAACGTCGGGAATAATTAGGGGAAAGCTGAATTTGGGCCAGTTGTTAGAACACTATAAGAGATGTATTTCCTCAAAACTCCCCGCATCTCTCCCTCGTGCTTTCCCCCTGTGCTCCCCAAACTTCCCATTTGCCGACTTTTAGAAAATGACTTATATCTCCATAACCAATGGTCGTAACGATGTAATAATTTTTTTTTTCAGTTTTAATCCTGAAATCACGCGCTACAAAATTGTTTCTCTCCAATTTTGCACTAAAACTAATAGTTTTGTCTTAATTTTAATAAAAACGTTAAAAAAAACGGTATTTTTATTGTGATATTCAAAGTTTTCACGTTGTAGCTTGTTTGAAAATGACATTATGGGAATGTGTTTAGTGTGGAAATTCTAGTCTGATTCAACTGCTTTAAAATGCTACATATTTCAATATGTTTCCCTTGACTCTTCAGAAAATATGGCTCCGTGTAGGTGGTAGTACTACTGGTATGCATACCACACAGTGGGAAGCACCACTACGCCAACAGGTAATTCCCTCGACCTGCGACCAGGCATAATCAATTTTTACTTTTATAATTTCCAAGATATACAGAATTACTCGTCAATAACAGTGTCCCTTTCTTCACAAAAAGCAGGTGAGTTGTAGCTTGGTAGGCCACTTCAGTGTGTAACGTACCAGGAGATGTGACGTACCTGCCAGAAGGACGCACACGACATAAAGGCAGATAGGAATCAGAATAAAACGTCCGCGTAGCTCAATTGGTAGAGTGACTTATTCCGGAATGAGGGGATCCGGGTTCGAATCCTGGCGGGGACAGAAATGACGGAAAAATTTACTTCGTTATAATGGCGCCCGAACTATCCGGATGACCCGACCGTTCAAAATCTCGCAATGGTGTGATGTTATTTCCACACCGCGAGATAGGAAAAATAAGAGAATCCCTTCTCCAGCACTTCGAAAAAAAAAAAAAAAGAATAAACAAGGGGGAGATGATGTAACGTACCAGGAGATGTGACGTACCTGCCAGAAGGACGCACACGACATAATGGCAGATAGGAATCAGAATAAAACGTCCGCGTAGCTCAATTGGTAGAGTGACTTATTCCGGAATGAGGGGATCCGGGTTCGAATCCTGGCGTGGACAGAAATGACGGAGAAATTTACTTCGTTATAAGTGCTCACACATTAAAGATCAATATAATCCAAATTTTCGACCCACAATAATTTCCACAAGCTACAGGACATGAGGCGTAGAAGTTCATCCGGGCTAGAAGGTATTGCTAGGAATATGGCTCAGTGCTTTCTTCTTTCCTCCGCTTTCATCCAGGTATTCTAACTTCAATCCCCAATCATTTGCCAGAAGTTTATTTTTTTAACCACTCTTGAACTTGCAAGTAAACCCTCAGAAGATGTTGATGAGATGCTTTTGATGTTGGAGGAAGTTGCGGCAGGTCAAAATTTGATCTCAAAGCAGACATTTTTTGTTAAGGTCTTGAATCCAAAGTAACGAGCTTTGTTCAAATTCGAGAATTTGCACATCCCGTACTGCGCAAGGATAAATTTTTCTCCATTGACAAACAGTTTTTTTTCGAGGAATTGCTTCTGGAGTAAAAATCCCAGCTTGGCCCTCAGCCCGTGGGGGACCTACCAAGTATTAGACTGGTGTGCCAGAAAAACTGGTGCACCAGTCTAATACTTCGTATGCCACCCACGGTAGCGCAGAACTGCAGAAATACGATGGGGCATGGACTCCACTAGCTTCTGTAAATATGCTGTAGGCAATGCACACCATACTTCCTGCAGAGTGTTCCACAATTCGGGTGTATTCCGTGGTCTCGGATTCCTGTGTTCGATAGCGCGTTGCATGGCATCCCAAATGGATTCTATCACGTTCATATCGGGGGACTTGGGTGAGAATAGAAACACCCCAAACTCAGATGAATGCTTCTCTAACCATAATGTGGCGTCCTGACACTTAAGTGGAGGTGCATTGTCCTGTTGGAACAGGTCCAACCCATCAGCATGAATGCAGGACATGAACGGATGTTCCTCGTCAGAATGGATGCGCTAAACACACCCCATACCATTACTGACCCCCCCCCCCCCATCAGCCGGTACAGTTCCTTATTGAGAGGCGGGATCCATGGCTTCATGGGGTTTGCGCCACACAAGAATCCTTCCATCTGCCCGATACAGTTGGAAACGCGACTCGTCAGACCAGGCTACTTCTTTCCAGTCATTAAGTGTCCAGTGGCGGTGTTGTCGTGCACAAGCGAGGCGCATAGGGCTGTGTCGTGCACCCATCAAAGGGACTCGAGTTGGGCGTCGGCTCCCAAAGCCCATATCGTGCAGGGAACGTTGCACAGTCCGGACGCTGATGCTTGTTGAGGCTCCAGCATTGAATTCCGATGATACCTGTGAGAGTTTTGTTGCACGCCTATCGTGTGAAACGATTCTTGACAGCCGACGATGGTCACGTTCACCCAATGTCTTTTTACGGCCACACTGGTATCGTAGGTTGGAGGTTTTGCCGGAATTCTTGTAGTCACGGTACACTCTTGCAATGGTCGTCCGTGAAAATCCAAACTTCGTTTCTACCTCCGAAATACTGTGGCCCATCTCACGAGCGCCAACTATGACACCGCGTTAAAAATCGCTTAAATCGTTATTACTTGTCATTCTCATGCCGAAAACAGCTCTGACAGCTGGCAAGGATGTCTATCGCTATATGTACGCACTGGCTGACGCAATCGAGTACACACATAGGTGTGACGTTGCTATGTATTTTGCATAAGCTCGTCTGTACCAGTTTTTCTGGCACTTCAGTGTATATATATCATTTTAAAGCTGTTGAATCAGGCCAGAACTTCCATATTAAGCACATTCCCATATTGTCATTTTCAAACAAGCAACAACGTTAAAACTTTGAATACCACAATAAAAATACCGGTTTTTTACGCTGTTTACTAAAATTTAGACAAAACTATTGGTTTCAGAGCAAAATTGAAGATAAAAAAATTTGCAGTGCGTGATTTGAGGATTAAAACTAAAAAAAAATTACATCGTTACGACCTTTGGTTATGGAGATATAAGTAATTTTCTAAAAGTCGGCGAATGGGAAGTTTCGAGAGAGTATATTGTGGAAAGCACAAGGAGGAGATGCTGGGAGATTTGTGGAAATACATTTCTTATAGGTTCTAGCAACTGGTCAAAATTCAGCTTTCCTCTAACTATTTCCGACATTTTCCTGTTATTTTCTGGGCTATTTGTTAAGGAAGAAAAGTCGGGATTTTTATAATAACGGTCATTGAAGCACACTAGAGAATTTAACATGTTACAACGGCCGTTCCATAAAAACTGAGAGTAAAATCACACAAAATGAAGAAATATAGGTACAGCAAAATATATATTATTCTTCCTCAAAGTACGTATCTTCCCTCGGATGATATGCAACCGTCTCATCGTTCAGTCCACTTTTCGAAGCATGTGACGAAGACATTTTGTGGAAGCTGCTTTATCGACCCTTGTACAGCTTGAATAACATCATCATCTGTGATGAATGTTGCGCCACGGAACTTCTCCTTCATTGTTGGAAACAACCAGAAATCGCACGGAGCGAGGTCAGGACTGTGGGCAGGCTGTAGCATGATTTCAATACTACATTTCGTAAAAAACTGTTGAAAACAAGCAGCCACATGTGTGTGGGCATTATCATGGTGTAGGGTCCACTTGCCCACCAGTTCCGGTCGCTTAATCGATATGTGTCGTCGCAGACGTTTCAAGATTGGATACTCAGCATTGACAGTAATTTGTGCAGGAACGGCATGCTCGTAGACTACACCTTTATGATCAAAGAAATTATCATCATCATTGTGTGTTTCCAGATACTTGTTGCACTCTTCGTGACGATATCGAAAGAGTAGACCCATGTTTATTCGACAGTTATTACTGTGTTTAGAAAGTTTGAATCCTTTGCAATCATTTGTTTCCACTAATGACACACCTGAATTATGTATGGCTAACAATTGTTCTCTAGTCATGTGATGAGGTACCCATCTGGAACACAGGTATCCATCTAAACACGATGCAGCAGTAATTTGTCACGTAAAATGCGGAATGCCGATATTTTTAAATATTAGTTGACGCAGCTATGTCTTAACATGTTATTCATCGATCTTCTGGTAGGATTGCCCAAAGAGTGTTTGCAATACTTTCCGTAACAGCACTTTCAGGTTGCCCAGGCCTAGGAGCGAGTTCTGCCGACAAGCGCCTTTTTTTGAAATCATGGTGCCATCTAAAAATTGTTGACTCACCCAAACATATATCTTTGTGAGCTTTTTTCATTAAATCAACTGTTTCTGGAGCCGTTTTACCCAAACGATGGCAAAATTGTACCGCACGGCGCATTTCACTTCTTAACTCTGAATCACTCACCTCCATAGCTGTATGGCGAAATGCAGACGTAACTTTAACAACTGCGCAGGAACAAAGTCAGTCACGGCTAATAACTGTTGCCATACATACTTATAAAAGCCAGAATCGTCTGACATGGGTAACGCTAGATACTTATAAAAGCCAGAATGGTATGTCATGGCTAATAACTGCTGCAATAGATACTGCGTAGTTATTTTTCCCCGTCGCACTGTTGCAACTCAAAAAAAAAAAATACTCTCAGTTTTTACGGAAAGGCCTTTGTACATACGGTTAATTTATTGCGCTACTTTAATTGGCATTTCTGCTAAATGTGGTTTGGGATCTGCTCATAAACATCCAGGGCCGGATTAAGACTTTTTGAGATACGGGGCTAAGGATTTTTAGGGGGCTACCACTTTTTGCTCTACTCATTTATAGGTTTATAGCGATTTTTCAAATCTCGTACTACACAAGAAAAGTATTATTATCTCAATCATATATATACATTTTTTAAATAATTAATTCACACACATGTAATCATATGCCAGATGAGGCTCAAACGCTGAATGAAGTCATTCTACTCACCATCGTTGTATAATATATATTCTGTTTTAATGGAATTTCTTTGAATAATTATTAAGATAGGTGGAAGAAATCTTATATCTTTCAGCTTCCACTCATTTCCTTGTAATTTAATATGCAATGATTGATGTTAAATTTGGGTGCATACTGCACTCAGTTTGTTTAATTTTATGAGTACAATTTTTGTTCAATGAAATTTTGTTTCATTAAAATGGTAGTGGTTAAACAGTTATTGGACTTCGAATGTTCTTCTCATGGAGATAACATTTTGGTATTCCTAATATATTGGTCACTCAGTGTAGATAAATATCTTCATAATTACAATAATAAGCTGTAATTTATCCAACTTGTCAACTAATTGAGAATATGAAATGCAGTATATTCGGGCAACACTTTATGAATGCGAATTTCCACCGCACCGCTCCTGATGGAGTGAACAAAGGTCAAGATTTGATTAATTAATCTATGGAAGAAAAAATGGTCTGACTCTTCATGGTGACATTCACAGTTTCTTTCTGCATTTGGTTTTGGCAAAGTCTTCAACCACATCATCAAAACTCATATTTTTTTTTGAAAATGTCTCGTTCTATGGACATCAAACACAGTGCAGATAATATCTTTTGCGTCATTGTTAATGAAAACTTATTTTTAATCTAAGCGAGTTTGGAAAAGGAACGCTCAGCTTCACAGTTTGCTACTGGAATGCATAAATACATTCTGTACGTTATGTACAGATTTGAGAAAACGTCCATCAATTCACTATCCACCATTATTTGTATCAAGTTTCGAGGCGTTCGGTTCAACAACATTTGTGCAATTAATAATTGGTCCATTATCAAGTAAAATGTTTCCACTCTGAATTTTTCAGCACCTTGAAAAATATAACTTTTTCCGTCGGGAAATTTTCTGAACAGATTTTTTTCTTTCAGAAATGTCATCAGTAGCTAGCATAATCCTTATTCACATAAGAACTTAAACTTAAAGCCTGGATTTCTAGATCTTCATATTTTTCGCGCAAACTTGCAACAAAATCTACAAGTAAGTTCAAAATACATTTTTCCGTTATCACATCTAATGATGAGTTTTGCAAGATTTTGCTTGTACTTTCAAATCTTTGTAGAATTTTGTTCCATAATATAACCATAAAGGAAGTCTCCAGCTTGGTCAACTTCTTTTACAAAGATTTTGCTTCTATTCTTGTGTCTCTTTTTCCGCTGTGCGAATTTGCCAGAATTTCGAGCGATTCAAATATAGCATCATAGATTTTAAGGACTGCTTTTGTAGCATCATCACGTGATGACCACCTTGTAGTAGACAAACTTTTCAACGACACTGTACTTTTCCCCAAACTTTTCATTTTTAATGTTAAAGTGTCCCATCTGTGTGTGGATGCAGCAAAAAATGCATAAAGTCGCTGCAGAAATCCGAAAAACTTCCTTGCCTTTGCACACTGATCAACGCTGCACTCACCAACTAAGTTTATCGAATGACCGACACAGGGAACATGATGAGCCATATGATTATTTTTTTTAATGTGTGCTTGTAAGCCTTCACACTGACCACACATGTTTGACGCATTGTCATATGTTTGATCCCAGAAGTCATTAATATTGATAGAGTTATCTTCCAGAAGTTTTTCAACATTGTCGCACAGAGATTTTCTCGTGCGGCTATTTATTAGCAAGAAACACAGAAAACGTTCATGTACACGCCCTTGGATGCAGTACCGAAAAACAATGGATAATTCGTCTACATGCAAAATATCCGGTATTCAATCGACTATAAGAGAAAAATATTTTCCTTGTTTTACTTTCTCCAATATTTTGTTGTAGATTCTGGATCCCATCACTTGAATAAATTCCTCACAAATTGGCGAAGTCAGGTAAGAAACACGCCCCTACCTTTATTAGGTTTCTCTTCTAAGTATTGTTTAAGTAATGGATCAAATTTGAAAATCAGTTCCGAAATCCCTAAAAAAATTACCATTTGTAGGAGATCCAATATTTTCGTCTTCCCCACGAAGATGAAGTCTTCGTTCAACGAGAAATTTTATTACCGCCACAACACGGTTCAAAATTTGGATCCAGTAAGACAGTTCTGTTTGAAATATTTTTTTTTCCATTTTTTGATCCACGTGTTTTTTACGCATTCCAAACGTAGGTTGCAGAAGCGTATATGCTCCAGCCTTGTCAGTCCTTCCGTCCGTCCGCCTGTCGGCGCGATAACTCGCGTAAAAATGGTTCGATTTCGATGAAATTTTAGTATGTGGTAGGGGACCACATGGGGACGAATCCTGTTGAGAATGGGCGAAATGGGGTCAAAGGTCACGGCATAGGAGCGGGATCCATTCCATTGTCCTTATGCGTCATAATTTGCGTAAATATGGTTCCATATTGATGAAATTTTAGTATATTGTAGGGGACCACCTGGGAATGAACCCTATTGAAAATGGGTGAAGTGGGGTCAAAGGTCAGGACATAGGAGCGAGATGCATTCCAATGTCCTTATGCGTCATAACGTGCGTAAAAATGGTTCGATTCCGATGAAATTTTGGTATGTGGTAGAGGACCACCTGGGGACGAATCCTATTGAAAATGGACGAAATGGAGTCAAAGATCAGGACATAGGATCGGGATCCATTCTATCGCCCTTATCCCATACTATTAAAGGAGCAATTTTAGTATGTATGTAAATTTTATTTTAAAAACGGCTCTAAGGATTTTAATAAAAGTCGTTAACCTACCGTTTTCTGGTACTAAAAATAGATTTAGCTTGATCTCGACTTTAGGAAAATCCGTTTAGTGGGTTAAATAACCATGGCGTCGTCCCATTAATGTTGCCCATGCTTAGAAATCTTATGACGTCACAATCTCGCGCTTGAGATGTTGACGCGCGGTCACGCCATCTGTCTCATTACGTCACGCGTTGTGTGTGAATACTATTAAAGTTTTATGACGTCACACTCTTGCTAGCAGATGGTCGCGATTCCCATCTGCCTCATTACGTCACGCGTTGTGTGCGTACGTCCGGCCGCACGATAACTCGCGTAAAAATCATTCGATTTCGATGAACTTTTAGTATGTGGAAAGGGATCACCTGGGAAGGAACCCTATTGAAAGTGAACGAAATGGGGTCAAAGGACAGGACATAGGAGCGGGATCCATTCCACTGCTCTTATGCGTCATAACTAACGTTAACAATTTAGTAAAATCATGCAATGCATTGATTATGATACGCTTTCCAACATACTAGAAATCATTACTCAAGTTATGAGGAAAATGGCTATGGAATAAATCTTACTCCTGTGCCCTGACCTTTGATCCCATTTCGATAATTTTCAACAGAACTGAGTCAGTATACCTCCGAAATAACATGATAAAGTTTTGTCGCAATCGAAGCAATTTTACATAAATTATGACGCATAAAAGCTATGGAATAGATTCCGTTTCTGTGTCCTAACCTTTGATCCAATTTCGCCCATTTTCAATAGGTTTTGTCCCCATGCAGGTCCCTACAACATACTAACATTTCATCCAAATCGAAACAATCTTACGTAAGTTATGATGCATAATGGCGATGGAAGTGATTCCGCTCCTATGTCCTGACCTTTGACCCCCATTTCGCTAATTTTCAACAGGGTTTGTCCCCAGGTGGTCCCCCTACCACATACTAAAATTTAATCGAAATCGAACCTTTTTTACGTTAGTTATGACGCATAATAGCAGTGGAATGGATCCCTCTCCTATCTCCTGGCCTTTGACCCCATTTAGTTCACTTTCAATAGGGTTCCTTCCCAGGTATTTTTGTTCTCCTACCACATACTCAAATTTCATCGAAATCGAACGATTTTACGCGAGTTATCATGCGGACGAACATACGCACAAAACGCGTGACGTAATGAGGCAGATGGGAATCGCGACCATCTGCTCGCAAGAGTATGACGTAATAAAACTTTAATAGTATCCACACACAACGCGTGACGTAATTAGACAGATGGCGTGACCGCGCGCCAACATCTAATGGCTCGACGCCATGACACTACACTAAAAACGTGGTAATTCGGGGTGGTTATTTAACCCACTAAATGAATTTTCCTAAAGTCGAGATCAAGCTAAATCGATTTCTAGTACCAGAGAACGGTAGGTTAACGACTTTCATCAAAATCCTTAGAGCCGTTTTCAAAATAAAATTTACATAGATACATACAAGAATTGTTCCTTTAAGGTGAACGTCAAGTAATTTTGCTTCCTCTACTTCGAATGGAAAAATTTCTGTACACATTTTTTTCCCAATTAATGCGTTCCCAAGGAGGAAAATTTGAACATCGATTAAAATATCTTCATTTTATAACTTGGAATACTTAATATTTTCTAAAACATAACCATAATTATGCAATCCAACATTTGTTTGTCTACTGACGTCATCAAAGTACAGGTCACGCCATGCTTTTTCTGGTTTCAATACCACCAAAGGAAAAGTTATTGATTTTTAATAAAATTATGGTTATGTTTTAGAAAATATCAAGTATTCCAAGTTATAATATGAAGATATTTTAATCGATGTTCAAATTTTTATTCCTTGGGAACACATTAATTGTGAAGGAAATGTTTACAAAAGTTTTTCCATTGGTAGTATAGGAGGCAAAATTACTTGACGTCCGCCTTAATAATATGGGATAAGGCCTATGGAATGGATCGCAAACCTATGTCCTGATCTTTGACCCCATTTCATCCATTTTCAATAGGGTTCGTCCTCAGGTGGCCCCCCTACCACATACTGAAATTTCATTGCAATCGAACCATTTTTACGCACGTTATGACGCATAAGGCCAATGGAATGCATCCCGCTCTTATGTCCTAACCTTTGACCCCAACTCACCCATTTTGAATAGGGTTCGTCTCCAGGCGGTCCCCTAATACATACTGAAGCTTCATCAAAATCGAGCCATTTTTACGTATGTTATGATGCATAAGGGCAATGGAATGCGTCCCGCTCTTATGTCCTGACCTTTGATCCCAATTCACCCATTTTGAATAGGGTTCGTCTCCAGGCGGTCCTCTACTACATACTAAAATTTCATTGAAATCGAACCATATTTACGCAAATTATTACGTATAAGTGCAATAGAATGGATCCCGCTCCTACGTTATGACCTTTAACCCCATTTGTCCCATTTTCAATAGGGTTCGTCCCCAGGTAGTCCCCTTCCACATAATAAAATTTCATCGAAATCGAACCATTTTTACGCCAGTTATCGTGCGGACAGGCGGACGGACGGAAGGACAAAGGTGGAGCATATACGCTTCTTCAACCTACGGTTCGAAAGCGTAAAAAATTTCGATTTCGATGAAATTTTCGTATGTGGTAGGGGACCACCTGGGGACAACCCTTATTGAAAACGGACGAAATGGGGTCAAAGGTCAAGACATAGGAGCGGAATCACTTCCATAGCCCTTATGCATCATAACGTACGTTAAAATGCTTCCATTGCGACAAAACGTTAGCATGTTATTACGGAGGTATACTGTTCCGGTTCTGTAGAATATAATCGAAATGGGATATCATTTCGATTATATTCCATTATCATCATAATTTGAGTAATGATTTCTGGTATGTTGGAAAGCGTATTATAATCAATGCATTGCATGATTTTTCTAACTTGTTATTTTTTATTCTGTTTAACTAATCTAGCATTGCTTGGCGATGTTCCTTGCTATTTTCATGGAGCTTCGTTCTTTCTCCTCCGTATTTCCAGTTAGAAAATGAGCTTCCCGTAAATTAATTATGTCTATTTCCAGAAAAAAGTTTACAAACAAAACAGTAAACATTCCCATTTGATGGGAAATAAAGTAAACACTTTCTTTTCTGAGTTTCTCCATTTGCCAGTCCTCTAAAAAAGCTTTGAAGAAAAGTATTTCCTTTGTGTGCTGTATTGGCGTACAGATGGGTTGAAATCACCTGTATTGTTCTGAAAATATTACGAACATTTCTTCAAGCACACATCTCGAAAGAGGCAGTCCATGTCAACGGGCCACAAAGCTGGATGTGGGCATATGTTGCTATTTATAATTAATTCTGCAATATCCGATTTTTGCGATAAAGTGGAAATATCACTAATTTCAGTAGTAGTCGTAGTAGTAGAATATGTTGAGTATTCTAAATACTCCTCACTTCGTGATTCAGTTCAACTAATGATCCTGATTCAGGGGTGTTATCAGTTGTATTGTGAATGCAGATTTTTCCTGAATCTGCTTTTTTTTTTTTTGATTGGAGGTTTAACGACCACCGTGAGCAACTCAATGGGCTATAAGCAGTCGCCCGTCCCTAAATTAGGGTCACTGGTTCCAGGGAAGGGAGAGAGCCAGTGCCTTAAGACAAACACAACATCCATGCCTGACCGGGATTCGAACCCGGACTCCTTACGGACAAATGATCATAGGCCAGCGCCTTAGACCACTGCGCCACCGGGGCGGCGAATCTGCTTCGCTTCGCTTCATAATCCAAATAAATTAGCATGTGGAACTTTGCTATGAAAAAATGAGGTTAACTTCAGAAGCCGCTCCTCTGATTTTAATTTTTCGTTCCTAATTTTACGTTTCAACACCCCACTATTACATTTTTTACACAGCAAAACTTCTACGTGAAGGGGCTCCTAGAACAGTGGGGCTCAAGGGCTGTATCCCTTTTAGACCCCACCTTAATCCGGGGCGGTACACATCATGAGATTCCATACCACTGATAGTTCCTCTGAAGAATATGAACACGGATGAAATCGATTAGCGTGTCTGGTAAGACCACCTTTTCCGAGTCCGCTTTATTCGTACGGTAACAGTCTTGTGGTTGCAACTTAAATTGGCGTGAATAAGGAAAAAGAAATTTCACGGAAAAGATGGCCAGTCATATTAAATACCGAATCAAAGTGCAAATCTAAATAAATATGCCAGAAATAACACCCTAATCTCTGACCTCTACTGTAGAGAGAAATAGGAAACTGGATAGTTTTCTTCTGCCTTCACTTCGGCTTTCAGCTTTCCACGTATAAGGAAAGCTTCCCCCAAATCTCCAGCATCTCGACTTATGGCAATGCCGTTCTGCCAAGCAAGAATTCGCCTCTCTGGTGTCTCAATAATTTAAGCGTTAGCTTCTAACCGTTCGTCCAAGTTAGTCCCGGGTCCAAGTCTCGGATAAGGCATGGGTGGATGTTGAGGGCAAGTTTTAGCATTCGTGGTGCTCGGTGCGACATTTGGTGACCCCATCCAGAAGCTTTTATTTGTGTGCTTTGGATCGTATGGTTTTTCAGCCACGTAGGAAAAATATGCCATATGAATTAATAGTGCCTCGCGTTGATCCCAAGATGCATGCCAAAAATAAAGTCTATTTTTACGTTTGTCACAATACTTTGTTGTGATGATTCGGACTGTTTCCAATGACAGCTAGATCTTTCATCATCTACAAGCAACATCTAGAATTACAATACTCACAGGGTATATATATATATAGATAGATCATATCCACGTATTGAGAGAACTTATTGAAAGAGCGAACTTGCTGACAAGAGTAAAGAAGTGGGATTAAAAATGAACTTTCAGAAGACAAAAGTGATGTACAATGCTTTTGCAAGAAATGAAGATTTATCGATTGATGGAGAAAAGCTGGAGATAACAGATAGTACGTTTATCTTGGACAGCAGATATCAAGTGAGGGTCACATTGATGAAGAAATTAATCGGCGTATAAAACTTGCCTGGAGAGCTTTTGGAAGAAACAGCATAATTTTCAAGAGCAATATGCCATTATGTCTTAAAAGAAAAGTTTTTGATCAATGCAATCTTCCAGTGCTTACATATGGTGCAGAGACGTGGACCTTAACTAAAAGAGACATACAAAGGCCGCAGACAACTCAAAGCAGCATGGAGAGATGCATGCTTGGTGTATCCAGGAGAGATAAGAAGAGGAACTCGTGGATCCGAAAAATGACAAGAGTGGAAGACTTCATGATCAGAGTTAAATCCCTGAAATGGCAATGGGCTGGACATACTGCCAGAAGGACAGACCATCGATGGACAGCCGAAATTTTAGATTGGATTCCAAAGGACAGGTAAAGACCCAGAAGAAGACCACGTGGAAGAGGGGTGGATGAAATTCGAAAGTATGCGGGAGTAATATGGAGGAGACTGGCACAAGACAGACCGTTGTGGAAGAAACTTGAGGAGACCTTCGTCCAGCAGTGGATTGATAATGGTTGACAATGATGATGATATATACCACCGACAGTTCCTCTGAAGATTAACAACAAGGATTTTGAAATACTAGCCAATGAGATCTATCCATGTGACTTTACATTGAAAAAAACGAGTTCAGAAGATCAGGATATTATTTTTTTTGGATATTACTACGTATTTCAAGAAAGATAGGTGCTGGGTTGCGTGACATAGAGATCTTTGATAAACGAAGAGACTTTGACTTTAAAAGTTTCTATTACTATAACTGGAATTCGTGCATTACCAAATATGTCCATCGTAATATAATCATGTCACAATTTTGGAGGATTTGCAGTCGCAGCTCTTCCGTTGCCAAGAATCTCCGAATCCTATTTAAAACACTTTTAAGTAATGGTTATCCCTTTATATTTTTGTCTTTTAATTTCGGTCTTCTGATGAAAAAATACAATTCCATTACTGATCAAGTCCTTAACTTACATGACGTCACTAACTAAGGACACTACAATTTTGATTTGTTAGGTTACACCATGTGTCGGTCGGTGAGTCCCTTCCGGCCCCTTCCCCATTAACTCCCAACACAGCTTACACTTTTGTAATCACCTACATACTATACTTAACCGTGATCGTCTTCATGAACTGTGACCTCTTGGCTTCGAATTATCTGTGTCTTATCTCTTGCCTCGAGGCGAACTGTCTGTTGTACGCTCTTGCTTCGTTCTTCTTGTGTTTTGCAATGTGTGGCTTTGGGAATGCTTCCGTGGGGTTATGACTTATCTTCCCTTTTACGGAATATGAAAAGCCACTATAGCCACCTGTATTCCCCTGAAGATTAAGGTGGTGTTCTTCGTTTTTTGCTTGGTATGTTATATTAACTTATATACCCACTTGTCCGATTAGCTGCTTGCGCTATTGGCTATGTTGGGGTTCCTTTTGCCTTTTTTTTTTACTTTGTTTCTTGTTTCGTCGTTGGTTCAGGCTTGTTTTTGGTACTTAGTGGACATAGACTTTACGAGAGCTTATTGTGTTTTTACCCTTTTAAATTTTTGGTTTGTTTTTTGATGATTTCGGTGTTGTCAGATATATTTTATCGTCATAACCGAAAACCAATCGTGCTGATATCCCCAAACTATGAACATGCCGTTTTATACACGATAAAAATGACGAAAATGACATTTAAAAATCTTTAATGATGAGTTTAAACCAATTTTATGAGTACTTTCAATCCTCCTTTAGGACCATCCTCAGATGAAATGAACACGACCTAGAGATCACACAGGTTAATATAACATGCACATTGCCAGATTACCGTATACGCATGATTAAATTTCAACACACTATTGACGTAAGTAATTAATGTCCTATGAAACTGAGTCAGCATTCACGGTGAGGAATAGGGTTGTGATGTCCAGACTGTATGAGGTTCTTCCATACTCCCGATACAGATACTGGAACCTCATCATTGCAGCACCAGTCCATATTCTTAAGAATTAACAAACTCTCTGCTAATAACAAAGCTGACTTACTTGATGGGGTCACCATTACAGCCGCTTTGTCTCATTCAGGTTCGTATCCTCCTCCGCTAACAGTCTTTGCCAACGCTGTATTTTGTGCACCATTGCGGACACTATATTTGTGTTTCATAATTCTAGTCTGTATTTTCCTGGATGTAGAGCCAATGTATGCAGACTCCGAATTACCTGCATCACTAGAACGCAATAGAATATTGTAAATTCCCCATTTGTCCATGTCTTTCACAGAATCTCGGTCGCTGCAGATCAGGGTACGGATGTTTTTCGTCCTCACCCCAAAATCAATATGATATTTTCGGCAGATATTTTTTAGGGCTTGAACAATGGGCGGCACATATTGTACTGATCGTACATATCTTGAGATTCGGTCTTCACTGGACAGCGTGATAGTTGTCCGGCTCGAAACTCTGTGAATTACACTCCGCATCATGTCCTCAGAGTACCCGAAGGCTTGAGCCTGGTCCCTGATTATCTCTAGCTCCAAATTCCTAAATTGCAAAGAGGACGAATGCGATAAAGCACGTTTGACCAGGAAATGAAAACCTGACATCTTCTGACTCCAAGAGTGAGCCGACGTAAAGGGGATTAGAGATGTAACTGCAGATGGTTTGTGATAAACCGAATAAGTAACATTATGCAAAACTGGATCCCGAGCTATTAAAATGTCTAAATAAGGAAGTGAAAATTTATTTTCCATTTTTACTGAAAATTTAATAGAAGGATAGAAAGAACCAAGTAAGTCAACAAATTCTTGTAAATCATCATTGGTAAACGGCCAGAAAAGTAAAACATCATCGACATATCGCATGTAAAGAATTGGGGAAAGCCTACACTGGCTAAGAGCTTGATTTTCTAGATTTTGAAACATACTTTCTGCTAAAACCGGAGACAGGGGGGACCCCGTAGGGGCCCCTTCCAACTGCCGATATATTTGGTTGTCAAACTTGAAAAAGACTTGCCTTTGATCAGCCGAAGAGCCTGGTAAATAGCCAGAACCTCTGACTCTGGGTAAAATCCTGAAGATGTCAGCAAAGACCTAATAAGGTTGTGAACCGTGCCAAGAGGAATATTTGGAAATAATGAGATAATGTCTAGGAAGACCAAACGGAAGGGTTTACCATAAAACTGAAAAGAGCGCAATTTTTCAACAGCCTGTGTGGAACTAGAAATGGAAACACTATTCCTCACCGCGAATGCTGACTCGATTTAATAGGACATTAATTGCTTACATCAATAGTGTGTTGAACTTTAATCATGCGTATACGGTAATCTGGCAATGTGCATGTTATATTAACCTATGTGATCTCTAGGTCGTGTTCATTTCATCTGAGGATGGTCCTAAAGTAAAATTGAAAGTACTCATGAAATTGATTTTAACTTATTGAAGATTTTTAAATGCCATTTTCGTCATTTTTGTCGTGTATAAAGCGGCATGTTCATAGTTTGGGGATTTTTTATCGTGTTGTTGTCATGTTTATATATATATATATTAGGGATAGGACATTCGAATCCTCGAATCCCGGGAATCTTGAAAAAGATTCGAGATTCGAAAACTCGAATCTTCGCGCTTTTTTCGTCATTCGAATCTTTCCAATCTTAACCTAAAAAAACTTGGCATTTCGTGCTTGTTTTAGAGCTATATTTGTTCGAATTTTTGTCAGCATTGCGAGTACTGACATTAGAAAACAATCGAACAAGATCGTCTACAGTGTGTACACTAGGATGGGCCGAAAAAAAATAGTTTCGAAATTGAATTTGGAAGAGGGTAGAAAAGTTGCCTCATACCTTCAAATATGTGCTTACATTTTTTAAATATTATTTATTCACGGTCTTATTTTATTCAAGCGTTGAGTAATGACGAATCTTATTAGAAATAAAATAGTTGTAGCCATTTTCGCATTTTTATTATACATATTAATTTCATTATACCTATTAATTGCACATACGTACCTACGTTTTATCAGTTCAACCATTATTTTAATGTTTTATGGGTGAAATGTATCTTTTTATCAACTCTGTTAATAGGAGAAAGTGCGAACTACGTCACAATGGCGGAATCATACTGGTCTAGGCGTTCTACCCATTATCAAGTTAAGTGTGCTAGGAGTGTAAGAATAACTTGAACTTGAAAGATGCGCAGCTGCCAGGTGGCGCAGTTGTCTAGCGATGGCTTCTGATCATTCGTCCAAGATGGGTGCTGGTTGGAATCCCGGTGAGGCATGGATGTCGTGTTTGTCTTACGGCTCTGGCTTTCTCCCTTCCCTGGAACCAGTGGCCTTAAATTAGGGACAAGCTACTGCTTATAGCCCATTGAGTTGATCACGGAAGTCGTTAAACCTCCAATCAAAAAAAAAAAATCAAAAAAAGGGCGCGCCATATTTCCCTTATAGATCAGATCAGATGTAGAAGATTTTAGGAAGGGAGTGTCTAACTCCAGGTCTTAAACAACTCTTAGAAATAGGAAGCTAGGAGATTTGGGCTAGAGTGCCCGATAGGAAAGTGGTACGGAAACTAGGTAGAAAGGGGGAGGAAAACGCCCTTATTTATTCCCGGGGAGGCCTGTATCCCGGGTCCGACGGCTTAACGTGCCCATCCGACGCACGGCGGCTATTTAGTGGTTCGAGCGTTCGTACCTGCCTGGGATCGAACCTGAGGTTTCTTCGTGGCAGTCATGAATGTTGATTACTTGGCCACCCGCGGCCATTTCCCTCATAGAAAAGCCAGGTTCATCTTATATAGGGCACATTATCTCACCTTCAGGGGCAGCTAAATGTACTGCTTTTAGTACTCTGAATTTTTTCAGCTAAAGAAATTTAAGTCTGGTCCACCTGGTGGCAATAGGTTGTGATGGCACGGCTTTCTATACTGGAAGCAAAAACGAAGTGATTGTTTGTCTTGAAGTAAAACTAAATCGTTCACTACAATGGCTCATATGCCAATTGAATGTCAACGAATTGCTTCCGAGACACGTATTTTAATATTTAAATGGAGTTACAACAGGTTCAAAAAAATATTCGGGAACAATCGGGAAATCCTTAGATAAATGCGAAAAGCTTCCAGTTGAAAACTTTATGGCTATATTTTGTGATTTACCAAAAGTTGACCTACAGGATTAAGATATTTGTATGACATTCTTTAGCACAATGCTCTGCGAATTTAGCTGATCGTCAACCTGGAACGCTATCTCGCATGCCTCGTTGGCTGACGACTGTAAAACGCGTTTGACGATACTACAGTTCGCGTGATAATCCGTCAGCGAACTTAAAAATTATTTCGGAATTTATTTTAAGAGTTTATGCCTCAATGTCATTCATGATAAAGTGTCATCCTTCCTGCAAAGATGGAGCTTTGCATGTTTTCAAGACGATAAAGGCAACTCATTATTTAAGTGGCGAATTGAAAGCTGCATGTAATTAACCCAGTTTTTCAAGGGAATGCATACTTTATTTACCCTGAGAATATGCTCCTTGCGATGATCAGTGATGACCGCCGCACCAATCGTGAGCTGGGACTAAGGAGGATTCTGAAGGCTAGACAGAGGATGACTAACACAGAAAGAACATTCAAAATTCCAAACACTAACGTTGAAGCTATTGATTACATCGATCTGATTAACTGGAAACAGTGTCATTTTGTATCTCTCCTTATTTTGACAAACGCTACAAATGAAGACCTTGAATCTCTTATAAATTCTCCAATTACTCCTTCTTTAGAGTTTCTTCGATACCCTTTTCACACACTGGCTGTGGAAAGGTGGGTAAAATTGGTGTCAGAAGCATCAATGTCTGTCATTGGACTAGAAGCACGTGATGGCTTAATCCGTGTTAAAATACAATCCCGACACATTATGCCAAATTTTGATCATAAAAATCAGTATAAATTAGATGAATAATTATCACTAACTTTTTTATGTTTAGTTGTTATGTATTTATTTTTATTGTTTAAAAAATGCAATTAAATTGATATTTATTTTTCAATGTTTGTTTTATCAACTTGTTTCATTCCTTTTTGAATTGGAAGAAAATCTGCAAAATTTTACAATATTTACATTTTTCTTTCGTGTGTTAAAAGAATTGTATTCTGAAAATGCGTTTTCTTATATCAGTTAAGTTCTTTGAATCTAATTTTTAATAAATATTGAAAGAGTTTGTAAATTTTTAGATAACTTTTTTTCGAAACGGTAGGTTTTAGACTCGAAACACTAAAATACAAAGCCCGGTTGAGAGCTCAAGACTCTGAATAAAAAATCTAAAAAAAATATGGGCATTTATTTGAAGGTAAGAGACAACTTTCCCCCTTCTTCCAGATTTAAATTAAAAAAAAATGCCTATTTGAATGGCCTACCCTAGTGTACACAGCTATTTCAAATAGCTCTTTACTTCCAAACCGGATGCAACAGTGAAGGAATTGTTCAGCCAAACACGGAGAGCAACCGCCAAAGCGACTGGAATCTCCCATCGGACAGTGCCTTAGCCACATTACCTCAAGTATAGTGGTAAAAGTGACTTAGCCATATTTTATCTTTCCCGGCAGCCGTTACCGTGGTAACGAGGGTGAGAACGGAGAAGGGGGTGACCTTGAGCCGCGTCGCACACAACTCAAGTTACTCTGTCTACTGCTCAGCGTTTCTAATTCTACTCAACTCTCAGCAGCGTCTTGTTTGCACACGCTATCAGTACACGCTCGGCGTTATCCGGTCTGTATTTTTTGTCTTAATTTCAGCGTTTCTTGCGCTTTATTGTTTTTATTCCTTCGTAGTTTCTATCGTTAACCGCAGCATTTACGCATACTTAGGAGCGATTTATCTTGTGTCTTTCACACAATCATCCAATCTCCTATAACCTGCAACGAATGTTAACCCATTAGATGACATCATCTCAAGCATTTTTTAATATCTGGGACAATTTCCAAATTTGGGATAATGAAAACTATGCGAATTGCAGTCTGTGTTCTGCAAAAATATGCAGAGGAAAAGAGTCACATACTACTTCAACAATGTGGAAATATTTGAAAGCCAAACATTCATTTAAATTTCAAGAACTGAAAGATAGAAGCTCACCATCCCCATTATTAACTCCAGCTTCACCCTTAAGCCATTTGACTGTCAGAGCTGACTCCCGATTGGAAGACTACAATGACCCAGGTGATCCAGCTGTCATTGGGAGTTTTTGCAACAGTTAGTTCAATACCTAGTTCAGGTTCAGCCGCTTCTTCTTATGGAGAACAAAGACCTTTCGAAGTATCCCCAGTAAAACGCAAAGCAGTATCTTCTAACCAACCGTCTCTGAAAGCATTTATTGATAAAGTGCAAAGTTTTAAGCATGGAGACAGAAGAGCTAAAACAATTACCAGATTAATCGCCGAAATGATCTGCAAAAATAGCCAACCATTATCCGTAGTAAAAGATAAAGGTTTTAAAAAGTTGATAGATCAGATCAAATCATATGTAGAGGATTTTAGGAAGGATGTGTCTGATCTCAGGTCCTAAACAATCCTTAGAAATAGGAAGCTAGGAGATTTGGGCTAGAATGCCCGATAGGAAAGTGACACGGAAGCGAAGTAGAAAGGGGGAGGAAGACGCCCTTATTTATTACCAGGGGCCAGTACCCTGGGTCCGACTGCTTAACGTGCCCATCCGACGCACGGTGGGTATTTAGTGGATCGAGCGTTCGTAGCTGCCTGGGATCGAACCTGAGGTCCTTTCCGTGGCAGTCACGAACGTTGCCCACTAAGACACCCGCGGCCCATGAAAAGTTGATAAACCACCTTGAGCCAAGATATATCATCCCAAGCAGGAAACACTTTGCCGAAAAAGTAATTCCAGAGATGTATGAAGAAGAAAAAAAGTTGAGAATCTTTTAGAAAAGACCGAGTTTATTGCAGTCACAACAGAGATGTGGACATCAACATTTGACGATTATCTCAGTTTCACAGTTCACTTCATAGATGAAAACTTTGAGTATCATCACTTATGCTTAGAATGCATTCCCTTTGCAGAAGTTTCACATACAGCACCTGCAATACAAACTTTCATTACCAACGCTATGAAGAAATGGAATCTCTTAGAAAAAGTTATGTGTTTCATGAGAGACAATGAGCCTAATACGGTTGCAGCTTTAGAACGCAGTATTTTTGACCACTTGCGATGCCTTGCTCATTCATTTCAATTAGTTCTCAAAGATGGTTTACTGAACAAGAGTGAAATTAAGGCAATAATGTAAACTTGCCGGAGTATTGTGGGACATTTTAAGCACTCTTCTAGAACGATGAATGTCTTACGAGCTTCCCAAGCTGAGCTAAGTCCTAAACCCTATCGTCTGATACAAGACAAACCGACTAGATATAATTCTCAGCTTCACATGCTCATTCGTCTCATGGAACAAAAGGAAGCTGTTTTATTATTTGCTTCAGAGTTAAATTTTCCGGTAGATCTTAGTGCTCGACAGTGGACAACTATAGAAGAAGTGATACGAATCCTAGATGGAGCTACATTTGTGGCCAGTTCCAGGGAAGTTACAATCTCAGAAATAATTCCTTTAGTGAATAGTACCATTAGTATTCTACAAAACTTCAAATCAACTTTAGGTTACGTACAGGGTTTTCGAAATGACTTGCTTACATCTGTAAAAAGGCGCTATCAATCTATTGAGACCGAAAAATTATATGCTTTTGGAACTATACTGGATCCCCGATTCAAAGGAAGTGTATTTTTGAGCAAGAAAAACCTTGAGCAAGAAATTTCTGATATTAATATACTGCCCATTGAAATTTCTGATATTAATATTTTGCCAGTTGATGACAGGGATCTACAGTCATCAGAACAAAGTCAAAGAGATACCTCTCAAAAATCGTTAACTCAGCAACAAGGAGTTCATAGTATGTGAAGTTACTGTTCTCAATTGATGACACCATCTACCAGCAGTAAGCAGAGTTACAGTTTGTCTCCTGAAGAAGAAATAAATGCCTACTTAGCAGAAACACTGCCTCCACCATCTGCGGACATTTTTAAAAACTGGAAGGACAACAAAAGATACCAAAATTTGAGGAAATACTCTAAAACGTTCTTGAACCACCATCGACAGTAATGTCATAAAGACTATTCAGCACATCAAACGAAGTAGGCTAGACCCAGAGCATGTTCAAATGCTAGTGTTTTTAAATAAAAATCTCCATAAAAGGTTTCTGATTTTTTTTTTACATTTGCATGAAAAAGTTCAGTGTTTAGTGTTTTTATTAACTCTTAAAACAAACATTTTTTTTATTTTTCTTAATTTCCTGGAAACAATTTACTCAATTTAGTGTTTCATGATTAGCGTTTATCTACATTAACTCTTGAAATAATCCTCCCCACCTCTACACTTACTTTGGTTTAAAAAGGTTTTGGAACTTTTGTTCTTAAAGAAAAATGTCAAAAATGTGAATTGTTACTCAAATATTTTTTTGTCAAATTATGTTCAGAAAATGGAAATGAACTCAAGACTCAAGAGTTATGTACTTCATTTAGTAAATGTAAATTATAAATTTCATTTGTATCTTCTTAATAAATATCGGTATATTTTTGAAAACTGTATTCCTTAATTTGTTTTTCATTAAACACAGATTTCAAATTTTGCTTCAATTAAAAACTTTTGATTTTAAGTAGAAATCTTTTCTTTCCCTTTTTTTTCTTATTATTATTCTTATATGAAAGATCCGAGAATCTTTTAGGATTCGGATTCGGATTCGAGAAAATTTATGATTCGTCCCACCTCTAATATATACAGTCAACTTTGGATATAGTGAACTCTATTATAGTGAACATTCGGCAATAGTGAACCTAAATCATTAGTCCCGACCTGCAACATTGGAAATGTACATTAAAATTGTCGTTTATAGTGGACCCTCAACTTCGGTTATAGTAAACCTAAAAAATAAAACTTCAAAAAAAAAAAGAATGTACTTGTAACATGAAATTGTAACTTATTTCAAAACAAACCTTCTTGTAAAAACTTGAAAAAACGTGTTGAGTAAGGCCTACTCCTCCTTAAGTGCATTGAAGGACAAAAGTAGGATTAAAAAGCTCAACAACATCAAGCTGCTGTTCCTGCCTGCCGAAACCACGTCAGTCCTCCAACCCATGGATGTGATTCAGAGTTTTAAAACATACTACAGAAAGGAAGTAACGCTTCATTTAATCCAAGACTTTGAATCAAAGCAGAACACATCAATAAATGTTCAAATGGAGTGTGTCAACGGTCACTATACAGAACTGTTTCAGGAGGTCTGGCTTGGCTACTGGACGTGTGGCATTCGAAGAGGAGGATGATGGGCCTCTCAAGTACCTGCTTCAGCATATAAGTGCAAATTCTACTGAAGCTATAGACTTTATCAATGTTGACTGTGAAGTTATAAGGAATGAAATCCCGTCGGATGAAGCTATTGTCGATGCTGTGAAAGGCGGTTCCAGCACGGAAGAAAACGAAGCTGAAAATGACGAGGACAATAATGAAGAACGTGTTCCAACAGTGAAAGAGGCGTTGGAGACTGTCAGGACTATGCTAAAGTTCCTAGAATGCATGTTAAATGTAGAATCGAGTGTAGCAGAAGCACAGACTTTAGAAAAGGACATACAGAAAATATTTATTAAAACTGTTTGCAGTAAGCAGCGGCATTTTTCTATT
Organism: Macrothele yani; assembly: GCA_039090855.1. Lineage (NCBI taxonomy): Eukaryota > Metazoa > Arthropoda > Arachnida > Araneae > Macrothelidae > Macrothele > Macrothele yani. The sequence goes on along the minus strand of CM077003.1, from coordinate 84,006,841 downwards.
TTCACTATGTTAATTAAGGTAATGCAAAATTAATTTTGTTTATTCAATACAATGAATATACACTACGCACGTAAAATAGGATACATATGTACACATTTTATTTTCTTGCTCACCATTCCACTCAATTCAGGTTAAGGGAAGACACTTCAGTTTTAGTAAACCTAGGACATAGTGAACGAAATATGAGAGTCCGCAGAGTTTCACTATAAGCGGAGTTGACTGTAACAGAAAACTAACCAAAGCTCCTATGGAAACAGCAACAAAATTAGCTGGTACTAAGAACAAGTTGCATATGAACAAATTATCCGGAAAAAACAAAATTCTGACGCAAAAAAAGAAGACAGATGAGGACAACTAAACGAGATGTGACTTCCAAAGTGGAATATATAGAGCTATGCAAGACAGTACGAAAAAGTAGTACTGAAGACGTAAGGAAATTCAACTGCGAACTAGTGAGGAAAGCAATTGAAAACAGCCTAAGCCTGAAGAGAGCAAAGGGCCATCTGAGTAAGGGAAGAAAACAGATTATGGCTCTGAGAAAAGAAGATGGTTTTGTAACAAGAAATAGAGGCGAACTTTTGACAAGAGTGAAAGATTTCTACTCAACACTATATGAAAGGGATGATACATGTACTCCAGTCATTACGAAAGGTACCAGTACCAGAGTTTTTCCAGTCCTCCCAGCAGAAATTGCACACGCAATCAAGAACATGAAACTGGGGAAAAGCTCCAGGAGAAGATGGAATTACCGTAGAAATCATACAAGGAGCAAGTGAAGAAATTGAAACCGTGCTCGCCCGAGTTTTCACTCGATGCCTTAATGAAGAGAATATTCCTGAGGATTGGAACAATGCTACAATGTTCCTGCTACATAAAAAAGGTGACATTGAGGATCTCAGGAACTACAGACCTATCAGTGGTTTATAAAATCTTCACTAAAGTTCTTTCACACCGCTTGAAGGCAACACTGGACATGGTTCAACCGAAAGAACAAGCTGGATTCACGAGTGACTACAGCATTATAGATCACATCCACGTACTGAGAGAACTAATCAAAAGAGCGAGGCAATATGAACTTCCATTATGCATGGCTTTTATCGGTTATGAAAAGGTATTTGATTCGGTGAAACCATCAACAGTTACAAGGGCTTTGAAATCCTGAGGTATTGAAGATGCATTCATTAATATTATTAATAACATCTATGAAAATGCAACTGCAAAGTTTCGGCTATTTGAGAATACAGCACCCATAAAAATTGGAAAGGGAGTGAAACAAGATGACACTATATCTCCTAAACTCTTTAATGACACATGGGAAAATGTCTTTCAATCACTGAACTGGGAAAACAAAAAGGATAAATATTAATGGAGATTATCTAACTCACCTTTGTTTTGCTGATCACGTAGTCATTTTTGCAACTACCCCATCAGAGCTGCAGAGTATGATCCAGGAACTTGCTGACAAGAGTAAAGAAGTGGGATTAAAAATGAACTTTCAGAAGACAAAAGTCATGTACAATGCTTTTACAAGAAATGAAGATTTATTGATTGATGGAGATAAGCTGGAGATAACCGATACCTACAGTAGCGAACAAACGTATTTGGCGAAACAGTTTTTCGAACATAATTTTTTTTTCTGCTGGACCAAATCGGCTCATTTTGGGATATGATATGTGTTGATTCGTGGGTTACAATGCTGCGTAGTTTGTATTTCGCTCAGAGCGAATTTGTCGTTCGAAATGGGCCATATTCAAGAGTCGCCAATTATTACCCATTTGTTTGCTGCATGTATTAATGTTTTTCTTGTGATTCTTGTGGGTTTTGTGATGTGTATTGTGATAATAAGTCAATCTGAGGTTTTCAGAAATGGGTAAAAAGGCGGAGATCCCTGGTGGAGCTCGGCAGGCGGCCGTGAACATGATAGAATCCGGAATGCGCGTCACCGACATTCCGAGGGTCCTGAAGATCCGACACCAGTCCATTTCAGCTATCCTGCAACGTTATAAGAAGACTGGGACCGTCGAGAACAGTCCACGATGTAGTAGGCCTCGTTCCACTACGTTGCGTCAGGATAGACGCATCCTCCGTCGATCTCGTGCTGATCCCACCCTGACTGCTGTGGACATCGCCACCGAATTCCGCGACAGCGACGACCTGAACGTCAGCCGAATGACCATCTCCCATCGTCTCGCTGCTGGTGGATTGAATGGAAAACGCCCCGCCAGGAAACCACTCATCGGAGTCAAGAATCGAGGAGACAGAGTCACGTTCACGCGCCGTCATCGACACTGGACCGCGGCGGACTGGAGTAAGTGCTTTTCACCGACAAGAGCAAGTTCAACTTGTTCGGAAGTGATGGCATCCGATACGTACGACGTCCGTGTGGCCAGAGATTCAACCCCAGTTCATTCAGCCGACTGTCAAGCACGGAGGAGTATCGCTCATGGTTTACGGCGCCTTCTCTCGCAATGGAATGTGCCCAATCATCAAGATTGACGGAATAATGACCGGCCAGAGCTACAGGAACATGCTCATCAACGATGTCTTCCCATGGGCAAACCAGAACATGCCACCCGAATGGATCATGCAGCAAGACAACGACCCGAAGCACACCTCCAGAGTAGCGAAGGCATCCTTCCAGCAGCAATAGGTCACACTTCTAGACTGGCCGAGCCAATCTCCAGACCTCAACCCCATTGAGCACATGTGGGAGGAGCTGGAGAGACGATGTGCGAAGAAAACCTGCCGGAATAGGGCCCAGAAGTTCTACCAGCTGTCTGCAGAATGGGCGCGAATTCCGCAGGTCACCGTCGAGAAGCTAGTAGACTCGATGCCGGCCCGTTGTGCAGCTGTTATTAAGTTTCGTGGTTATCCCATTAAGTATTAGTTATTGTTTTGTCGTTTTATCGTACTCGTTTTCTGTTATCATTGCATTAAATGAATGTGATACACAGCTACTTTGTTGGTCAATTTGTTTGACCTTTGCGATTAAGCTCGGTACCTGATCTGTGTTAAGGTTTCCGATCCATCTGCATATGGGTCATGTTTACAACTGAATAACACATATCATATCCCAAAATGACCCGATTTGGTCCAGCAGAAAAAATATTATGGTCGAAAAAGTGTTTCGCCAAATACTTTTAGTCGCTAATGTACGTTTATCTTGGACAGCAGATATCAAGTGAGGGTCACATTGATGAAGAAATTAATTGGCATATAAAACTTGCCTGCTGAGCTTTTGGAAGAAACAGTATAATTTTCAAGAGCAATATGCCATTATGTCTTAAAAGAAAAGTGTTTGATCAATGCATCCTTCCAGTGCTTACGTATGGTGCATAAACGTGGACCTTAACTTAAAGAGACATACAAAGACCGCAGACAACTCAAAGAAGCATGAAGAGGTGCATGCTTGATGTAGCCAAGAGAGATAAGAAGAGAAACTCGTGGATCAGAAAAATGACAAGAGTGGAAGACATCATGATTAGAATTAAATCCCTGAAATGGCAATGGGCTGGACATATTGCCAGAAGGACAGACCATCGATGGACAGCCGAATTTTAGGCTGGATTCCAAAGGACATGAAAAGGCCCAGAAGAAGACCACATGGGAGATGGGTGAATGACATTCGAAAGTATGCGGGAGTAACATGGAGGAGATTAGTACAAGACAGACCGTTGTGGAAGAAATTTGGGGAGACCTTCGCCCGGCAATGAATTGATAATTGTTGGCAATGATGATGATATACAGGGTTCAAAGGAAAGTCTTTATTCAGGGCAACAACTGCGGAAGAAAGGGTCCGAGTGGTACACAAGTTAGATCTTTATATAGGAAAAAGACGATGGCCGATCGAATGAAAGTGATTGGAGCGCCCCTAGCGGCAAAGGTAAGAAGTTAGGAAACCTAACTCGCGAACAACGCGAGATAGAAACAAAATTTCAATTACGAAGTTGTAGCGCATCGTCTAATTAGTTGGAAACGACATATGTTGCGCGCGAATGATGTACATGGACGGGTCAAAATGCTGATAAGTGCACGCGGTCGCTGGATGGTTAGGCAATGCAAAATACCGGCCCACGGTGGATAACGATTCAAATGCGTGTGTAAATATTGATAGTGACGGAGAAGCCGGTCTGTGAGATAAAATACCGAAGCTGGGGATTTGAACCTCAGTCAACGTACACGTTGGAAACACTGATGGCGGGCTACTCGAACGCTGAGTACTGTGAAATGGTCGTGCTTTATGGCGAATGTCATAGCAATGTCCACGAAGCTGCTGGCGGTATGCCGAGCGTTTTCCGACTGGTCAACATTCAACTGCAGCGACTATTAAAAACTGTGTTCACCGCCTCCGAGAGATCGGAAGCATACAGGCACGTTCGCGATCGGGCAGACCTGCGGGTTCGGGTGTTACAGTGCATCCTGAGGCTGTCCTGGAATATGCCCTTGCCAATCCAAACATTAGTAAAACAGCAGTCGCCGAAGCATGCGGATTAACAGCACAACGTGTTTGACAAACCCTGAACGAGCATGGAGCTCACCCGTACCACGTTCAGTTAGTGCAAAGTTTGATGGATGGAGACCAGGCAAAGAGTTTCGATTTCTGCAACTTTGTACATAACACGTTGGAGGTTAATCCAAACTTCCTGGCCGATATCTTGTGGACAGATGAGTCCCATTTTACACGGGACGGAATAGTCAATCGCATAACACCCATTCCTGAGCTTTGCGCAACCCATCTATGGGACGAGCTGTTCGACATCAACGACGTTGGGCAACTAACGTTTGGTGCGGCATTTAGCAAAACACACTAGTTCGACCCATTTTCTATGATGGGACATTAACAGGTCAGCGGAACTTTCAGCTCTTTTGGGGCCCGATATCTGACTTTCTGAATGATCTTCCCCTCAGAGATCTGCTGCGCATGTGGTACCAACATGATGGTGCACCACCTCAGATGGCAGTCAACGTACAGAGTTTCCTGGCTGAAACATTCAGACAGCAGATCATTGGTCATGTCGGTACGGTGGAATGGCCTCCGCGGTCATCGGACTTAACACCTTTGGACTTCTTCCTGTAGGGTTGCTTGAAGGAACAGGTGTATGCTACAGAACCTACTAGTTGGAAGATTTACGACACCGCATTGTGTGCGCCTGTAACACAGTGACACCTGCCGTGCTAGACAGTGAACGAGAAGCTATTTCTTACATGCCTTGGAATGTGCATTGTAGCAGATGGTGGCCACTTCGAACCGGCTGTACATTAACCTCGCGCAGATTTGCGTTGTGCCTGTAAGTAGGCATATCCCCTGTAAACATTTTTCAGTATTATAAATAAGCCTGCACAGCTTCTGTCTTGTGTCATTATTTTTGTGTCTGTTTCACCCGCTTTACCGATTTCGAATTAATAGTATTTTGACCCGTCCATGTACATTATTCGTGCGCACCATATGTCGTTTCCTATTAATTAGACGATGCGTTACAACTTTGTTATTGGAATTTTGTTTCTATCTCGCGTTGTTCGCGAGTTAGGTTTCCTAACTTCTTACCTTTGCCGGTAGGGGTGTTCCAATTGATTTCATTCGATCGGCCATCGTCCCTTTTCCATACACAGACCTAACTTGTGTACCACTCCGACCCTTTATTCCGCAGTTATTGCCCTGAATAAGGACTTTCCTTTGAACCTTGTGCAAATATTGGGTTGATGCATGCCGTTTTATTTCACGAGTATTTCCTAGGTCAGTAGTGACGGTGCAGATGGCCAGTTGTATGTCAAAATGTAGCCAGTAATATCGTGTATCTAAATCATATTACGCTGTGTGATTGTGGCTAATGGTTTTTTGGTTTTCAGGTCCAGAAGTATGGAGTGTCAAGTAGAGAGGAATAAACATTTCCGGCATCTGCTCCTCTACGAATTTAACAAGGGATCCACAGCCGCCGAGGGCAGTCGACAAATTTGTGCTGTGTATGGGGAGGATGCTATTGCTCCAAAGACAGCCCACAAATGGTTTGAGCGGTTCCGAGGTGGCAATTTTGACCTCAACGACTCGCCACGCTCAGGTCATCCATCTCACTTTGATAAAGATTGTTTGAACCATCTCATCCACTTGGATCCGCGTCAAACCACAAGCGAATTGGCGACTGAAATGGACTGTGATCAGGCCACAGTAGTGCGACACCTGGGTCGTATGGGAAAGGGCCAGAAATTGGGGTCTTGGGCGCCTCACACTCTGACACAGGACAACAAGAATCAACGTGTTGCCATATGTGGTTCCTTGCTCGCCCGTTATCGCGAATGTTCTGAGCAACAAAAACCCTTTCTGTCGCGTATTGTTACTCGAGATGAGAAGTGGTGCCTGTACGTGAATTTCAGGCATCGGAGGGAATGGTTAAGCCCAAACAAGACGCCCACACCACGTCCAAAACATGATCTTCATCCTGCGAAGATCATGTTGTGTGTCTGGTGGGACATGGAAGGCATTATTCACTGGGAGGAAAGCTGCCGAGGAATCGGATCATCAACACTGCACTCTATTGTAAGCAACTGCGCCGTGTGGAGGGAGCAATTCAGCAGAAACGGCCACATCGACGCCACGGTGTCCTTCTCCAACACGATAACGCACGCCCTCACAGTGCAAACATGACCAAAATGGCCATTCAGGACATGAAATGGGATATCCTTCCACATCTGACATCTGGCCTATTCCCCAGATGTCGCCCCTTCAGACTATCACCTGTTCCGACCTCTATCGAATGCACTCTTTTTGGCAGAACGTTCAACAATGATGTTGATCTCCAGAATTCCCTTGATGATTTCTTCACAGCAAAACCTGCACGTTTTTTCAAGAATGGCATTGGAGACCTATTCAGACGTTGGGAAACCATCGTAAATAATGGGGGGGGGGGAATACATAGTTGATTTATTCCGTTTTCCCTTCTGATGTAATACATTCATGTAGTGCGATGAAAAAAACGGCATGAACTTATGCATCGATCCATATATGTATATGTGTATGTATACTATATCTACCATTTCGCACACACAAATAAAAAAAAACGTTCCCCCACCCCCGAATTTGGCGTCCGGTGTTACTCCATACCTAAAGCCGGCCCTGGCTCTATCCTTTCTCTGGAACCAGTGATCCCAAATTAAGGACCAACGACAGCCCATAGAATTGCTCACGATGGTCTTTAAACCCTCAGAAACAAAAATTTACTTGAAACAAACATGGAATACAAAGTACTCCAGATAAAGTTTTGGCACCCTTGATTCTAAGAAACTTATTTTGCCTTTTCCGTCTTGTAGTTCTACCAATTTGTTCAGATACTCCAAGACATTAAGTTTCTCAAAATTAGTCAACAGTAAGGGGTAATCCAATAGGGACAACAGTGTATTCACAACAACACTTTAAAAAATAAATGGTGTGAATTCACTGAAAATTCCTGAAAATAACGTGCAGCAAAGTTGCCGTTAAGTGTCCGTCTTTTATCGAAATTTCCGTTTTTAAAATTTTCATTTCTTCTGACTTCAGTATTTTGACAGATTTTCCGTAGTCTGCGATTCGTTTTATTTCAGAAAAGTCAGTTTCGGGTTTTTTCTTATTTATACAGAAATTCGGCAAAAAAAAAAAAATCTACCCTGGTGGGATTCGAGCCGGGTACATCTTTAACGAAAACCGTGCGTGCTACCGATTGAGCCAGAAGGATACTTAACGCCCAGTACGCATAAAGTAGAGCTCGAATCGCGTGATGATGACATAATTTTTGCTGCTAATGTGGGTGAATTAGTGCTTTTATTTTCTTCTGCAGCTTATTATTTTTTCTGAATAGGTTTGTAATAACTTTATTTTTTCTGTAGGATGACTTATTACAAATTACATATTTTTTCATTGTGATTATTTAAAGCAACAGAATGCTTAAGAACTTGAGATCTTTTTAAACTGACAAAATGACTTTCAATCATGTTTAAGAAATGGTGAAATGTACTGCTTTATAATATAGCATTCACAAAGCCCATGATCATAAAAGACTGATACATATACATCATACAATAATTTAAGTACCTGGTTCCTTACTGTTATACAATATACAATAGCTGTGCATCAAATAGGGAAAGAAAGGAAGGAATATTCGAAGCTACAGTAGCAAAAATGAAATGCGATATGCTATTCACAATATCCGATCTTGCTACAGAACTTCAAAATCAGGTCCTTTGACATACGATTGAAATTTAATAGTTAATCAAACCTCAAGTATTCCCACGAATCGGTGCTATTACCGAAAAATTTCCATCATATGGTTAGGAAAAAACTGAAAATTGAATTTTTCGTTAATATACGGAAGGAACTGCGGAAAAGTTTCTGAAAACTCATCATTTTCCTGGCGTAAGGATAATCCGTGAAATTCAAGCTTTTCCCCGTCATTTCACGGAAAATGTTGTATCAGGAATATGCTTCGTTTATTCACGAAAGGAATCATGGGATATGGCTCTTGAATTTCAGAATTTTTTTAGAGTGCATGCTGCTCCTCAATCCCTGGGTGTGACGTCACATGAATAAGGTCCATTGCTCTATGTTACTTACGTATTACCGTATGGCACTGTGTATACTCGTATGTCATACAAAGAAAAAGAAAACTTTCTACGAAGCGTTCAAGAATCGTGCAGAAGGTTTTCAATTGCCATTGCGAGTGATCCACATAATTCATGTACGTTTATTTATAGTACATGTGCAAAACATCAATTTGCACTTATCTGCCAGGTGTGAGCTATTTGATAAACTTTTAGCGTGCAAATGTAACAATACATTTCAGCTACGGTTCTGTACTTTAGTATTACCGTACAATGTAATATAACATGTCGCTATACTAAAAAGACTGAAAAAAATATATAAAACATAATACCTTGTCTAAAGGAGTAATGTGCCATAAATCACTTATCGCCGAATAATTTAGAACACGGTGTTTAATTCCCTCAAAGCATTCACCAGTTGGCGCTTCGAGATAGGATTCAACGTACACCAGTTTTGCAGTAGGTTGCAAAATTAAAAGACCCATTTCACAAAATAACTTGGGAGTGCAAAAAAGAAGAAAAAAAAATATTTCATCAAAGGACCGAATCAGAATGGGTTACAAACATGCATTAAGAAGCATGTAATTTAATAACGAAACACGCGGATTCTCTCGGAACGGCTTTGCCCAAAGTCGTCTGTCATTATCCTAAGCGTTTAAGAAACCCGCGCCTGATTAATTCCTGCGAGCCACTGGAACACCCATTTAAAACTTTGTCCGGGAGCCAAGAAAGCTCTGAAAAAATACGCACGCCATAATGCGCAAAAAAACTGATAATTAAAAATAAATTTTAGAAGAGATTAAAAAATGGCAGAGGGAGAACAGTTTCAGCAGAAAGACATGCTAATGTCTGAGAGAAAAATTTTTCTTTCACACACATACACACACACCCTCCCATTTTTTTTTTCAGTCTGTTCAAATGATTATATTAAGTTTTTAAACTGTTTCTTTGAACTAATTTTAGGGTGGTAGTGAAAAAGGTTCAAAGCGTGCACACAAATGTTTGCGGAAATTAAAAGACGGTCTGAAAGGCAGGAAGACCCGGCAACAATTAAAGCACTTCATTAATTGAATCACGAACGGACGCTAACTTCCAACCGACAGTTCTTGCCCCTCACTTGAGAACTCCCCACTCGCTAGCTTCATCCCTCCTCCTCCTCTTCTTTCCTGTTTTTTTTTTTTTTTTTTTTTACTTTTTTCTCCACCACGTATTTTCTCAGATTCGTTCTCTCGTTCTCCTGTACTGCTTCTACATCACAATATTCCTTTACTAATGAACCCCCTAGAATCCTCATGAAATAAATTTTTGTTAATGACTTGACGGTGCCAGCTTCCAAACCTCGCAAAAGTGAACTTTCTACCATTCTCCATTCAAGAAAATAGTTTTTATTTCCTTCTCAAGCCCAAAACATAAGAATCTGATTAAAAATGAAATACGTGACTATTATTTTTTTGGGTTCTCTTTCTACATCTCTTCATATTTATGGATTTCACGTTGACTTTTTGATTTGTTTCGTTCGTTGGAGTAGTTACAAAAAAAATAAAATAAAAAACGGAGCAAAAAAAAAAACAGAAAGGGAAATATAAAAAAGAGGACAGATAATAAAATATTTTTAATCCCCACCGGAATGAAACTACAATTTAAATTTTTTAGCGGGTCGCAAAATACACTTTAATTCAGTGTATTATTTATTGCTTTGGCTGAGACTTTTGATGAAATAAGCGTAGTTCAGGATGAAATTACCAAAAGGGGGAAAACATTAATGAAACCTTGGGTGTTGCTTGCTTCCACGTGAAAAAAAAATTTTTTTTTTTCTTCAGTAGCATTGAGGTTTTAAAGTAAATTAAGATTTCTAAAGAAGGGCGTTCTTTGTTAATGCAGTCAAATTCTGACTAGGACCTGAAACAACTTATAATAAATGATTTGTAGCTGTCAGCATGGCATTTTATTAAAAATGGCTTAAATGCTTTAAGTTCTCACTACACTAATTTGATATAACATACTAAAAGACTTAAATATTCCACGCAATACACAAAAAGCGTTAATGATTTCTGCAGTATCTTCATTTTAGATTTATGGTAGGATGAATTTTCTGTATAGTTCCTCTTGTTTATGAAATCATTCCTCTTTCTTTTATAAAATTTAAGTAAACGAATAAAGTGGACAAGAATAAAAAAAAGTCAATATATTTTTTGTAATTTTTGTCAACCATAATTCCTCTGTCCTATGGTACGTAAAGTCTCGTAAATATTTAATGTATAATTTGCCCTGATGAAGCCGGGCTACAACCCAGCGGACTGATTTCTACAATAAGAAGAAGAAGAAGAAGAAGAAGAAGAAGAAGAAGAAGGAGAAGACTTTCAACCAAATGCAGATGCCACCACCCAAAATCTTCAGTCGAAAGAATCTACTTGAAAAAAAAAAAAAAAAAAAAGATGGCTAATCACTGTATCAGATCTTTGCAGAAAATAAGAGAAACAACTCAAACAGTACTTCTTAGGAAAAAAACATGTCATCAGTCATCACTACAGCGGTGGCTGTTGCCGACGAAGGCTTTACCCCACTGAACCTGAATACTTCTCAGTTCCTTTCTCAATCAGGAAACAATTCAGATCCACTACAAAGTTGGAAAATCAAAATTCTGCACTGTGAATATCTAAAGTCCTTAGATCTGGAACACGTTGACAAAAACTTCTCACTACAATGTTTAACAAAAGGTCAGCTTTATGCAGAAACCTAGGGATTCTTCATTGGGAATCAAGACAACGTTATCGCAACCCAGAACTAAAAGAAACACATAATGAAAGTTACAGATGATGATACCTGTGAAATGTGCGGAAAATCCAATCAAACCATAGAACCCATTTTACCCGGTGCTTTCTTCTTGTTTCAAAACAATGGGTTAACAGACACAACCAGGTAGCCAAGATCCTACACCAAGAATTTGGTGTTAAATATGGCCTTATCCAAACCTATACTTTACCTTATTACAAGTACCAACCAGAACCTATTCTCCAAAATCAGAATTGCGTCATGTATTGGGACAAACCTATCATCACAGACAAGACTACTGACCACAATCGACCTCCCATTGTAACTGCACACAAAAAACTGAAGAAGACACAACTGATTGATGCAGGATTTTCACTTAAAGGAAACATCCAAAGAACGGTATCTGATAAAATCTCGAAATATGAGAACCTGCGAATGGAAATCCAAAGCATCAGGAAACAAAACATTGCACAGATCGTATCAGTTGTCGTTTCGGCAACCGCAGTGGTACCAAATAACTTTCTGAAAAACCTCGAGGAATTAGGATTGCCACAGAAATTGCTTCACTCAATCCAAAAAGCAGTCATTCTAAAAACCTGCCATACCACTAAAACATTCCTGAATTTCCAGGCTTGGGATGAATATCTTCTCCTTTTGTTCACCGGCCCTGACCGAGAGAGTCGACGACAAGAGAACTAATAATAGTAATGGTATCATGTCCTTAATTAATAATAATAATTGTGGCTGAGGATTGATTTCTTTATTCCTATATAACTTCACAATGTGTATAGCATTAACAAATGGGGGAGAGATTGGTAAAAGAAAAAGAGTGTTGTATACAAAAATATCCTGTGGCACGTACGTGCACACCTATATTGCATACGTAGTGCTTTTTATGGCAACCAACGAGCAGGTACCAGCTCTAAATCTTCAGAGCTGCATATTCACATATTCGCTTTGATAAACTGAAAATATAAACACATGCATATCATCATTATTAGAGGTAATCTAGAAGAAACCTATGCTTATATTTTCTTTGGACAACAGGTATCAAGCTAAAGCTGAATCGAAGGAGAAATTAATTGGTGTATAGAACTTGGTAACAGAGCATTTGGAGGAAATAGTACAATTTTCGAGAGCAAATTACCATTTTGTAGTAAAAGAAAAGTATTAAACAAAGCATACTTCCATTTCTTACTCGTGGATCATATATGTATATGGACCTTAATTAAAAAAGGCCAACAGAGCGAACAACTGAAAGTAGCACAGAGAGACCAGTAGATAAGAAAAGGAATACATGGGAGAGGAACATAAAAGTTGATGACATCTGTGAAAACCCAAATTTGTCTGTGACGGAGAGCAAAACCGCGCTCCCTCACTCCGGAGTAAGTTGCTCTCTCAACTAAGCTACACGGACGGAATGTACCGCTGAAGATTTGTCGTCTTGCCACGCGCTTTACCTCTGTAGTAAGTCACATATCATGCTCCAAATGAAGACCCACAAGTGGCAATGAGATGGACATATTACTAGAAAAAGTCGCCACCGTTGGGCAACTGAAATACCAGATTGGATACCAAGTAGGAGCTAAAGACTCAGAAGAAGACCACATGGGAGATGAATGGATAAATGCATGCAGGACCGACTCGAAGAGACTGGCCTAAAACAGAAAGTTGTGGCGCAGACCTGGAGAGACCTTCATTCAGCAGTGATTTGATAATGGTTGATCATGATTGTATCAACATTTGCATCACCATCATGAACATCCACGGATGAATATCTACCTAATATTTTTTCATAAATCTTAGTCTTGAGCGTTTCTCTTTCAAATGCAAGCAATCTTTCTAAATTTCTAGGAAATTAAGTTTAATTTTTCCACAAGATTACGCAGCAATTTTTTTTTCCTTTAAAAAAAATATTTTAGTGCCGGAAAGGATTCAAAAGACGTGCTCATTACACCACACAACTGTTGTCATTTTTCTTGTTTTTCTGAATTGGAATTCTGCAACAGAGAAAGTAATCTACTGTATAACTGGTATTTCATATGCGCTAACGAAGTTGCACACCTGAAAAGCTCACCACAAATTCAGACCTTTCGCAAAACAAAACGGGCTTTTGCTGAGCAGACACTGTTTCTTCATATACTTATTCTTTGAACACTCTTTTCACGAGAATTCTTAAAACCTCGTCTTACGAGATGTAGTTGGCTGTGTTCTAGAATCACAACGCCCTTCTGCAAATCTAAAGCGAAAAATGCGCATCTACCACTGGAAAAGTGATAGTAAATTATACGGCATTGCACTGAGGTAGAATCGTGACTTCAAGAGCGTTACGTTTCTGAGAATCCCAGGTAAATGGTTAATCAACTATCTGTATTAATTGAATTTTCCCGTCTGTCTGTCGGTCGGTCGCATACAGAGGAAAGAAACTACTGAACGTAGACTTGAAATTTGGTAGTCAATTGAATTCAATTCATTTATTGATCTTGCTGTTACATAAAAAGGTGATAATTCTAAACAGTTGCATATAAGCCTAAATATAATCTCAGGGAAGATCAAGGAAAAGACCTCGCAGAAGCCTGACTTATCCTCGATTTTCTTAGGTGTAAATGAAGCCAAGAGCATTCACATAATAGCGGCAACAAGGTCAAGAAAAAAATAAAGAAAAGAGTACCAGATCTAAAATACAACATCTTAACTAAATTAGAGATCAAGTGTTATATTCAATAGACAGTATATTAACACAAACAAAATATTAAGGTAATAAGAAGCTGAGTTGCCCCTCCCCCATTGTTAAAGATTCCCCTTCTTCTGGTCATTCACCGAATCCCTGTCTGGTTTCGAATTCCCCCTCTCCTCTGTATGTACATAGCTGCTAAGGGGGTATAATGCACCTCGGAGTCTTTTTTTTTTTTTTATATATATTCCAGTTTGATTATTTTTAATTAATGTATCAGATTTTAAAGCATTGTTGAAGTCTGATGATACGGTATGCTGTCGCATAAAGTGACGCAACAATAGTTAATTTTGTTGTTACGCGATAATGTATTTCCTTAAACTATTGCACACTGTATTTCACCACGATTTCGCAAACCTAACAATATCTTATTGAAACCATGCGTAAATTACGACAACCTGGCGCTAAACGTGATAGCAGCCATTACAAAAAATGCCTTTTGCTATTGTACATATGCCAAGCTTTCACACATTTACGGGTGGCTTTATCGAGGCAGACTAATATTACAAACCGATAAAAGAGAATAGAAACGACGATATTAATAGGTTGCGCTGAAATATTTTGGGACGCACTTTCCAAGTTTGACGTGTATGATTTTGCCGCAGTTGCAGGCGATTTTATTTATTTTTTTACATTTTATACAGTGGCTTTCCTTGTGTTACGATGCACTATAAGAAATTTCAAGCTATTTCTGCTGAAAGATTTTGACACGTTTTCTTCAAATATTGTTTCGAATTTGACATAACGCACGCAATTTACAATTTGAAATTTGATCTTGCTGTTTATTGTGTTAAGCTTCCGAAGTATGCACTTCCGCCGAAGGTGGCGCAGTGGTCTAAGCGATGGCCTCTGTTCATTCGTCCAAAAGGGGGCTGGGTTCGAATCCCGGTGAGGCATGGATGTTGTGCTTGTCTTACGGCACTGGCTCTCTCCCTTCTCTGGAACCAGTGACCCTAAATAAGGGACGAGCGACTGCTTATAGCCCATTGAGTTGCTCACGGTGGTCGTTAAACCTCCAATCCTTCCGCTGAAGTGGTCCACTGGTTTGTTTACGTTACAGACTGCTACTCCCAGTGTGTAACTATGCACTGTATACAGTTCCAATCTATTTTTACTCGAGGATTTTGACAAGTTGTTTCAACCATTGTTTAGAATTTGACATAACGCACGTTATTTACAATCAGAAAATTGATCATTTTGTTTACTGCGTTAGAGTTCCAAGTATTACGTGAATCCTGTTGCCTCAGGTTTTGTTTACGTTTCAGACTACTGCTGTCCGTGTGTTAATACTAGTTATAAATACATGTAGTTCCAAGTTATTTCGACGGAAAGATTTAGACTGGGTTTCTCAAATTATTGTTTTTAATTTCGCATAAAGCGCACGATTTACAATTTAAATTTTGATCCTACTGTTTACCCTGCTAGACTTCCGAAGTATATGTCCTTCCGCCACAATTGCCCGTGCTTTGTTTACGTTTCAGACAGCAGCTTCCGTCGTGTTATAACGTTCTATACTGGAAGATACTGACTAGATTTCTTCAAACATTGTTTCGAATTTGACATAACATGCCCGATTTTAAATAACGAATTTTATTTTCCTGTTTACTGAGTTAGATTTCCAAAGTAGTACGTGCATCCTTCCACCATAATTGCCTGCGGGTTTGTTCAAATTTCAGATCACCGCTCTTCGTGCGTTACTACTTGCTAAAAATAATTCCAAGTTATTTCGACGAGAAAATTTTGACTAGGTTGTTTCAATCATTGTTTCAAGTTCGATACAACGAGCATTACTTAGAATTTAAAAAGTTGCTCTTGTTTACTGTGTTAGATTTCCAAAACGTTGTGTATCCTTCCGCTGTAGTTGCTCCTACCGCGGCTCATTATGTGTTACTACACGCTATGAATAGTTCGACTATTTAAAATATAGGAGGTTCGAGATTTTTAGAGGAAATATATTTCAGTGAAACATGAAATAAAAGGCGAATAAAATGTGAATATTCTCAAGTTTCATTTTTTCAAAGCTTAATAATATTATTCTTCCGTTCGCGCATATTCTCTCACATCATCTTAAGATTTCATTTATTTTATCGTGATGAAATCTGGATTCCCCAGCACTCTACAATGGAGCACGACGGATTATCAAGAAACCAATGCCAAATCATCGGAGGTACTATCATGACTGGCTATGCTGCGGGAGATCATGTTTTTATTCCACGATATTCCAATTGCCGCATCTGACTTTCCATTTTAGTTTAAATGCCTTCAGTTTTCTGTTGTTCTCAGTTTTAGCTTGAATATCAACAAGACACAAATTCAACCGTTAAAGGTTGTTGGACTCAACCTGTAAATTTTATGTTTTTCCCATGGTCAGTCTATGTCGGTTGCTCCTGAGTTGGTAAAAACAAAAACTTCATCTTTGTTCAAAATAAAATAGCACTAAGCATCGTTGACTCAGAGGCTGTTCAAGGATAAACTTGCTGGCACTTCGAAATAACTGTACGTTACGCTGATAACAACATGATAGAAAAATGTAGATGTTTCAGATATTTCAAATTTCTTATATTTACAGTCAATAAAGAATGTTGATTTAAACCAATTGTGCCAGTACTAGTATAGACTTGTTCTATATTATAGACAAATCTATTCTTATCGCTGATTCTGAGCTGCTCTCTTCCCCGCTCATCGCTTCAGGCATTTTTTCACCTCTGCTTTAAAACTGTCTTGTTTCATATTTCCTCAGGGCATCCTCTCTACCACTCTGTATCCCAACTTCCCGCTTAATTCTTACGTCAACGTTTCGTCTCTGTATCAAACTTTTCCCTCGTCCGTTCGAGAGAGAAATCCTCCCTCCTCTCTCTTCTATCACCAGACAGCATCTTCCCCTTTTCCTTTCAGATAAATGCGCGAGGATTTCTCTTCACAGTTCATTTTTCTCACCCCTCCGAATCCTGGTAATCCACTGTCCTCTGACATCCCACTCTCAGCCCCTTCACTAGTTTAACTTCTGAGCTTTTTTCCACGCGTGAACTGTATCGTTTCGTTAGAAATTTCGTAAGAAAAAGGGAATAAATCTTCTCACTAAAACTGAAGACTCCGACGTGGTCAAACCACTCCCATAAAGCTTTAAATATTCTACCGCAGTTCATGAGGAGCTGTTGAATATGCTTTCTGAGAAGCATGGGTCAAAATTATGTAAACGCATCTACAATACTAAGGACCTCGGGGTTATAGTCAATATTCCCTCTAAGTGGACATGGGCAATGCGCGCCTAACCCAATGAGCTGGGCAGGCATCCAAACCACTTGGGCAAAACATTTTATTTTCTCAACTTCTTTTTCTAATGCAGTAAATTCACGAAGCATATTCTTGATCAATATTCCCTCTAAATGGCCATTTGCAATGCGCGCCTAACCCAATGAAATGGGCAGGCATCAAAACCACTTGGGCAAGACATTTTATTTTCTCAGCTTCTCTCACTAATGCAGTAAAATAACGAAGCATATTCTTGATCAATATTCCCTCTAATTGGCCATGGGCAATGCGCGCCTAACCCAATGAGCTGGGCAGAAGGATTTATTTTTTCAGCTTCTCTCACTAATGCAAGAAATTTACGAAGAATATTCTTGATCAATATTCCCTCTAAGTGGCCATGGGCCATGCGCGCCTAACCCAATGAGCTGGGCAGGCATCAAAACCACTTGGGCAAAACATTTTTTTTCTCAGCTTCTCTCACTAATGCAGTAAATTAACGTAACCCAATGAAATGGGCAGGCATCAAAACCACTTGGGCAAGACATTTTATTTTCTCAGCTTCTCTCACTAATGCAGTAAAATAACGAAGCATATTCTTGATCAATATACCCTCTAAGTGGCCATGGGCAATGCGCGCCTAACCCAATGAGCTGGGCAGAAGAATTTATTTTTTCAGCTTCTCTCACTAATGCAAAAAATTAACGAAGCATATTCTTGATCAATATTACCTCTAAGTGGCCATGGGCAATGCGCGCCTAACCCAATGAAATGGGCAGGCATCAAAACCACTTGGGCAAAAATTTTTATTTTCTCAGCTTCTCTCACTAATGCAGTAAATTAACGAAGCGTATTCTTGATCAATATTCCCTCTAAGTGGCCATGGGCAATGCGCGCCTAACCCAACCACTTGGGCAAAACATTTTATTTTCTCAGCTTCTCTTACTAATGCAGTAAATTAACGAAGCATATTCTTGATCAATATTACCTCTAAGTGGCCATGGGCTATGCGCGCCTAACCCAATGAGCTGGGCGGGCATCAAAACCACTTGGGCAAAACATTTTATTTCCTCAGCTTCTCTTACTAATGCAGTAAATTAACGAAGCATATTCTTGATCAATATTCCCTCTAAGTGGCCATGGGCAATGCGCGCCTAACCCAATGAGCTGGGCAGGCATCAAAACCACTTGGGCAAAACATTTTTTTCTCAGCTTCTCTTACTAATGCAGTAAATTAACGAAGCGTATTCTTGATCAATATTCCCTCTAAGTGGCCATGGGCAATGCGCGCCTAACCCAATGAAATGGGCAGGCATCAAAACCACTTGGGCAAAACATTTTATTTTCTCAGCTTCTCTTACTAATGCAGTAAATTAACGAAGCATATTCTTGATCAATATTACCTCTAAGTGGCCATGGGCTATGCGCGCCTAACCCAATGAGCTGGGCGGGCATCAAAACCACTTGGGCAAGACATTTTATTTTCTCAGCTTCTCTCACTAATGCAGTAAAATAACGAAGCATATTCTTGATAAATGTTTCCTCTAAATGGCCATGGGCAATGTGCGCCTAACCCAATGAGCTGGGCAGGCATCAAAACCACTTGGGCAAAACATTTTTTTTCTCAGCTTCTCTTACTAATGCAGTAAATTAACGAAGCATATTCTTGATAAATGTTTCCTCTAAATGGCCATGGGCAATGTGCGCCTAACCCAATGAGCTGGGCAGGCATCAAAACCACTTGGGCAAAACATTTTTTTTTCTCAGCTTCTCTCACTAATGCAGTAAATTAACGAAGCATATTCTTGATCAATATTCCCTCTAAGTGGCCATGGGCAATGCGCGCCTAACCCAGTGAGCTGATCAGGCATCAAAACCACTTGGGCAAAACATTTTATTTTCTCAGCTTCTCTCACTAATGCAGTAAATTAACGAAGCATATTCTTGATCAATATTCCCTCTAAGTGGCCATGGGCAATGCGCGCCTAACCCAATGAGCTGGGCAGGCATCAAAACCACTTGGGCAAAACATTTTATTTTCTCAGCTTCTCTTACTAATGCAGTAAATTAACGAAGCATATTCTTGATCAATATTCCCTCTAAGTGGCCATGGGCAATGTGCGCCTAACCCAATGAGCTGGGCAGGCATCAAAACCACTTGGGCAAAACATTTTATTTTCTCAGCTTCTCTCACTAATGCAGTAAATTAACGAAGCATATTCTTGATCAATATTCCCTCTAAGTGGCCATGGGCAATGCGCGCCTAACCCAGTGAGCTGATCAGGCATCAAAACCACTTGGGCAAAACATTTTTTTCTCAGCTTCTCTCACTAATGCAGTAAATTAACGAAGCATATTCTTGATAATATGTTTCCTCTAAATGGCCATGGGTTAATGCGCGCCTAACCCAATGAGCTGGGCAGGCATCAAAACCACTTGGGCAAAACATTTTTTTTTCTCAGCTTCTCTCACTAATGCAGTAAATTAACGAAGCATATTCTTGATCAATATGTTTCCTCTAATGGCCATGGGCAATGCGCGCCTAACCCAATGAGCTGGGCAGGCATCAAAACCACTTGGGCAAAACATTTTATTTTCTCAGCTTCTCTTACTAATGCAGTAAATTAACGAAGCATATTCTTGATCAATATTCCCTCTAAGTGGCCATGGGCAATGTGCGCCTAACCCAATGAGCTGGGCAGGCATCAAAACCACTTGGGCAAAACATTTTTTTCTCAGCTTCTCTTACTAATGCAGTAAATTAACGAAGCATATTCTTGATCAATATTCCCTCTAAATGGCCATGGGCAATGCGCGCCTAACCCAATGAGCTGGGCAGGCATCAAAACCACTTGGGCAAAACATTTTATTTCTCAGCTTCTCTTACTAATGCAGTAAATTAACGAAGCATATTCTTGATCAATATTACCTCTAAGTGGCCATGGGCAATGCGCGCCTAACCCAATGAGCTGGGCGGGCATCAAAACCACTTGGGCAAAACATTTTATTTCTCAGCTTCTCTTACTAATGCAGTAAATTAACGAAGCATATTCTTGATCAATATTACCTCTAAGTGGCCATGGGCAATGCGCGCCTAACCCAATGAGCTGGGCAGGCATCAAAACCACTTGGGCAAAACATTTTATTTTCTCAGCTTCTCTTACTAATGCAGTAAATTAACGAAGCATATTCTTGATCAATATTACCTCTAAGTGGCCATGGGCAATGCGCGCCTAACCCAATGAGCTGGGCAGGCATCAAAACCACTTGGGCAAAACATTTTATTTTCTCAGCTTCTCTTACTAATGCAGTAAATTAACGAAGCATATTCTTGATAAATATTTCCTCTAAGTGGCCATGGGCAATGCGCGCCTAACCCAATGAGCTGGGCAGGCATCAAAACCACTTGGGCAAAACATTTTATTTTCTCAGCTTCTCTTACTAATGCAGTAAATTAACGAAGCATATTCTTGATCAATATTCCCTCTAAATGGCCATGGGCAATGCGCGCCTAACCCAATGAGCTGGGCAGGCATCAAAACCACTTGGGCAAAACATTTTATTTTCTCAGCTTCTCTCACTAATGCAGTAAATTAACAGCATATTCTTGATCAATATTCCCTCTAAGTGGCCATGGGCAATGCGCGCCTAACCCAATGAAATGGGCAGGCATCAAAACCACTTGGGCAAAACATTTTATTTTCTCAGCTTCTCTTACTAATGCAGTAAATTAACGAAGCATATTCTTGATCAATATTCCCTCTAAGTGGCCATGGGCAATGCGCGCCTAACCCAATGAGCTGGGCAGAAGAATTTATTTTTTCAGCTTCTCTCACTAATGCAGTAAATTAACGAAGCATATTCTTGATCAATATTACCTCTAAGTGGCCATGGGCAATGCGCGCCTAACCCAATGAAATGGGCAGGCATCAAAACCACTTGGGCAAAACATTTTATTTTCTCAGCTTCTCTCACTAATGCAGTAAATTAACGAAGCATATTCTTGATCAATATTCCCTCTAAGTGGCCATGGGCAATGCGCGCCTAACCCAATGAGCTGGGCAGGCATCAAAACCACTTGGGCAAAACATTTTATTTTCTCAGCTTCTCTTACTAATGCAGTAAATTAACGAAGCATATTCTTGATCAATATTCCCTCTAAGTGGCCATGGGCAATGCGCGCCTAACCCAATGAGCTGGGCAGGCATCAAAACCACTTGGGCAAAACATTTTTTTTCTCAGCTTCTCTCACTAATGCAGTAAATTAACGAAGCATATTCTTGATCAATATTCCCTCTAAGTGGCCATGGGCAATGCGCGCCTAACCCAGTGAGCTGATCAGGCATCAAAACCACTTGGGCAAAACATTTTATTTTCTCAGCTTCTCTCACTAATGCAGTAAATTAACGAAGCATATTCTTGATAAATGTTTCCCTCTAAATGGCCATGGGTAATGCGCGCCTAACCCAATGAGCTGGGCAGGCATCAAAACCACTTGGGCAAAACATTTTTTTCTCAGCTTCTCTCACTAATGCAGTAAATTAACGAAGCATATTCTTGATAAATGTTTCCCTCTAAATGGCCATGGGCAATGCGCGCCTAACCCAATGAGCTGGGCAGGCATCAAAACCACTTGGGCAAAACATTTTTTTTCTCAGCTTCTCTCACTAATGCAGTAAATTAACGAAGCATATTCTTGATAAATGTTTCCTCTAAATGGCCATGGGCAATGTGCGCCTAACCCAATGAGCTGGGCAGGCATCAAAACCACTTGGGCAAAACATTTTTTTCTCAGCTTCTCTTACTAATGCAGTAAATTAACGAAGCATATTCTTGATAAATGTTTCCTCTAAATGGCCATGGGCAATGTGCGCCTAACCCAATGAGCTGGGCAGGCATCAAAACCACTTGGGCAAAACATTTTTTTTTCTCAGCTTCACTCACTAATGCAGTAAATTAACGAAGCATATTCTTGATCAATATTCCCTCTAAGTGGCCATGGGCAATGCGCGCCTAACCCAATGAGCTGATCAGGCATCAAAACCACTTGGGCAAAACATTTTTTTTTCTCAGCTTCTCTCACTAATGCAGTAAATTAACGAAGCATATTCTTGATCAATATTCCCTCTAAGTGGCCATGGGCAATGCGCGCCTAACCCAATGAGCTGGGCAGGCATCAAAACCACTTGGGCAAAACATTTTATTTTCTCAGCTTCTCTTACTAATGCAGTAAATTAACGAAGCATATTCTTGATCAATATTCCCTCTAAGTGGCCATGGGCAATGCGCGCCTAACCCAATGAGCTGGGCAGGCATCAAAACCACTTGGGCAAAACATTTTTATTTTCTCAGCTTCTCTCACTAATGCAGTAAATTAACGAAGCATATTCTTGATCAATATTCCCTCTAAGTGGCCATGGGCAATGCGCGCCTAACCCAATGAGCTGGGCAGGCATCAAAACCACTTGGGCAAAACATTTTTTTTCTCAGCTTCTCTCACTAATGCAGTAAATTAACGAAGCATATTCTTGATAAATATTTCCTCTAAATGGCCATGGGTAATGCGCGCCTAACCCAATGAGCTGGGCAGGCATCAAAACCACTTGGGCAAAACATTTTTTTCTCAGCTTCTCTCACTAATGCAGTAAATTAACGAAGCATATTCTTGATAAATATTTCCTCTAAATGGCCATGGGCAATGTGCGCCTAACCCAATGAGCTGGGCAGGCATCAAAACCACTTGGGCAAAACATTTTTTTTCTCAGCTTCTCTCACTAATGCAGTAAATTAACGAAGCATATTCTTGATAAATATTCCTCTAAATGGCCATGGGCAATGCGCGCCTAACCCAATGAGCTGGGCAGGCATCAAAACCACTTGGGCAAAACATTTTTTTTTCTCAGCTTCTCTTACTAATGCAGTAAATTAACGAAGCATATTCTTGATAAATGTTTCCTCTAAATGGCCATGGGCAATGTGCGCCTAACCCAATGAGCTGGGCAGGCATCAAAACCACTTGGGCAAAACATTTTATTTTCTCAGCTTCTCTCACTAATGCAGTAAATTAACGAAGCATATTCTTGATCAATATTCCCTCTAAGTGGCCATGGGCAATGCGCGCCTAACCCAGTGAGCTGATCAGGCATCAAAACCACTTGGGCAAAACATTTTTTTTCTCAGCTTCTCTCACTAATGCAGTAAATTAACGAAGCATATTCTTGATCAATATTCCCTCTAAGTGGCCATGGGCAATGCGCGCCTAACCCAATGAGCTGGGCAGGCATCAAAACCACTTGGGCAAAACATTTTATTTTCTCAGCTTCTCTTACTAATGCAGTAAATTAACGAAGCATATTCTTGATCAATATTCCCTCTAAGTGGCCATGGGCAATGCGCGCCTAACCCAATGAGCTGGGCAGGCATCAAAACCACTTGGGCAAAACATTTTATTTTCTCAGCTTCTCTCACTAATGCAGTAAATTAACGAAGCATATTCTTGATCAATATTCCCTCTAAGTGGCCATGGGCAATGCGCGCCTAACCCAATGAGCTGGGCAGGCATCAAAACCACTTGGGCAAAACATTTTATTTTCTCAGCTTCTCTCACTAATGCAGTAAATTAACGAAGCATATTCTTGATCAATATTCCCTCTAAGTGGCCATGGGCAATGCGCGCCTAACCCAATGAGCTGGGCAGGCATCAAAACCACTTGGGCAAAACATTTTTTTTTCTCAGCTTCTCTCACTAATGCAGTAAATTAACGAAGCATATTCTTGATAAATGTTTCCTCTAAATGGCCATGGGCAATGTGCGCCTAACCCAATGAGCTGGGCAGGCATCAAAACCACTTGGGCAAAACATTTTTTTTCTCAGCTTCTCTCACTAATGCAGTAAATTAACGAAGCATATTCTTGATAAATGTTTCCTCTAAATGGCCATGGGCAATGTGCGCCTAACCCAATGAGCTGGGCAGGCATCAAAACCACTTGGGCAAAACATTTTATTTTCTCAGCTTCTCTTACTAATGCAGTAAATTAACGAAGCATATTCTTGATCAATATTCCCTCTAAGTGGCCATGGGCAATGCGCGCCTAACCCAATGAGCTGGGCAGGCATCAAAACCACTTGGGCAAAACATTTTTTTTTCTCAGCTTCTCTTACTAATGCAGTAAATTAACGAAGCATATTCTTGATCAATATTCCCTCTAAGTGGCCATGGGCAATGCGCGCCTAACCCAATGAGCTGGGCAGGCATCAAAACCACTTGGGCAAAACATTTTATTTTCTCAGCTTCTCTTACTAATGCAGTAAATTAACGAAGCATATTCTTGATCAATATTCCCTCTAAGTGGCCATGGGCAATGCGCGCCTAACCCAATGAGCTGGGCAGGCATCAAAACCACTTGGGCAAAACATTTTATTTTCTCAGCTTCTCTCACTAATGCAGTAAATTAACGAAGCATATTCTTGATCAATATTCCCTCTAAGTGGCCATGGGCAATGCGCGCCTAACCCAATGAGCTGGGCAGGCATCAAAACCACTTGGGCAAAACATTTTTTTTTCTCAGCTTCTCTCACTAATGCAGTAAATTAACGAAGCATATTCTTGATCAATATTCCCTCTAAGTGGCCATGGGCAATGCGCGCCTAACCCAATGAGCTGGGCAGGCATCAAAACCACTTGGGCAAAACATTTTATTTTCTCAGCTTCTCTTACTAATGCAGTAAATTAACGAAGCATATTCTTGATCAATATTCCCTCTAAGTGGCCATGGGCAATGTGCGCCTAACCCAATGAGCTGGGCAGGCATCAAAACCACTTGGGCAAAACATTTTATTTTCTCAGCTTCTCTCACTAATGCAGTAAATTAACGAAGCATATTCTTGATCAATATTCCCTCTAAGTGGCCATGGGCAATGCGCGCCTAACCCAATGAGCTGGGCAGGCATCAAAACCACTTGGGCAAAACATTTTATTTTCTCAGCTTCTCTTACTAATGCAGTAAATTAACGAAGCATATTCTTGATCAATATTCCCTCTAAGTGGCCATGGGCAATGTGCGCCTAACCCAATGAGCTGGGCAGGCATCAAAACCACTTGGGCAAAACATTTTATTTTCTCAGCTTCTCTTACTAATGCAGTAAATTAACGAAGCATATTCTTGATCAATATTACCTCTAAGTGGCCATGGGCAATGCGCGCCTAACCCAATGAGCTGGGCAGGCATCAAAACCACTTGGGCAAAACATTTTTTTTCTCAGCTTCTCTCACTAATGCAGTAAATTAACGAAGCATATTCTTGATCAATATTCCCTCTAAGTGGCCATGGGCAATGCGCGCCTAACCCAGTGAGCTGATCAGGCATCAAAACCACTTGGGCAAAACATTTTTTTTCTCAGCTTCTCTCACTAATGCAGTAAATTAACGAAGCATATTCTTGATAAATGTTTCCTCTAAATGGCCATGGGTAATGCGCGCCTAACCCAATGAGCTGGGCAGGCATCAAAACCACTTGGGCAAAACATTTTTTTTTCTCAGCTTCTCTCACTAATGCAGTAAATTAACGAAGCATATTCTTGATAAATGTTTCCTCTAAATGGCCATGGGCAATGTGCGCCTAACCCAATGAGCTGGGCAGGCATCAAAACCACTTGGGCAAAACATTTTTTTCTCAGCTTCTCTCACTAATGCAGTAAATTAACGAAGCATATTCTTGATAAATGTTTCCTCTAAATGGCCATGGGCAATGTGCGCCTAACCCAATGAGCTGGGCAGGCATCAAAACCACTTGGGCAAAACATTTTTTTTTCTCAGCTTCTCTCACTAATGCAGTAAATTAACGAAGCATATTCTTGATCAATATTCCCTCTAAGTGGCCATGGGCAATGCGCGCCTAACCCAGTGAGCTGATCAGGCATCAAAACCACTTGGGCAAAACATTTTTTTCTCAGCTTCTCTCACTAATGCAGTAAATTAACGAAGCATATTCTTGATCAATATTCCCTCTAAGTGGCCATGGGCAATGCGCGCCTAACCCAATGAGCTGGGCAGGCATCAAAACCACTTGGGCAAAACATTTTATTTTCTCAGCTTCTCTTACTAATGCAGTAAATTAACGAAGCATATTCTTGATCAATATTCCCTCTAAGTGGCCATGGGCAATGTGCGCCTAACCCAATGAGCTGGGCAGGCATCAAAACCACTTGGGCAAAACATTTTATTTTCTCAGCTTCTCTCACTAATGCAGTAAATTAACGAAGCATATTCTTGATCAATATTCCCTCTAAGTGGCCATGGGCAATGCGCGCCTAACCCAATGAGCTGGGCAGGCATCAAAACCACTTGGGCAAAACATTTTATTTTCTCAGCTTCTCTTACTAATGCAGTAAATTAACGAAGCATATTCTTGATCAATATTCCCTCTAAGTGGCCATGGGCAATGTGCGCCTAACCCAATGAGCTGGGCAGGCATCAAAACCACTTGGGCAAAACATTTTATTTTCTCAGCTTCTCTTACTAATGCAGTAAATTAACGAAGCATATTCTTGATCAATATTCCCTCTAAGTGGCCATGGGCAATGCGCGCCTAACCCAATGAGCTGGGCAGGCATCAAAACCACTTGGGCAAAACATTTTATTTTCTCAGCTTCTCTTACTAATGCAGTAAATTAACGAAGCATATTCTTGATCAATATTCCCTCTAAGTGGCCATGGGCAATGCGCGCCTAACCCAATGAGCTGGGCAGGCATCAAAACCACTTGGGCAAAACATTTCATTTTCTCAGCTTCTCTTACTAATGCAGTAAATTAACGAAGCATATTCTTGATCAATATTCCCTCTAAGTGGCCATGGGCAATGCGCGCCTAACCCAATGAGCTGGGCAGGCATCAAAACCACTTGGGCAAAACATTTTATTTTCTCAGCTTCTCTTACTAATGCAGTAAATTAACGAAGCATATTCTTGATCAATATTCCCTCTAAGTGGCCATGGGCAATGCGCGCCTAACCCAATGAGCTGGGCAGGCATCAAAACCACTTGGGCAAAACATTTTTATTTTCTCAGCTTCTCTTACTAATGCAGTAAATTAACGAAGCATATTCTTGATCAATATTCCCTCTAAGTGGCCATGGGCAATGCGCGCCTAACCCAATGAGCTGGGCAGGCATCAAAACCACTTGGGCAAAACATTTTATTTTCTCAGCTTCTCTTACTAATGCAGTAAATTAACGAAGCATATTCTTGATCAATATTCCCTCTAAGTGGCCATGGGCAATGTGCGCCTAACCCAATGAGCTGGGCAGGCATCAAAACCACTTGGGCAAAACATTTTATTTTCTCAGCTTCTCTTACTAATGCAGTAAATTAACGAAGCATATTCTTGATCAATATTACCTCTAAGTGGCCATGGGCAATGCGCGCCTAACCCAATGAGCTGGGCAGGCATCAAAACCACTTGGGCAAAACATTTTTTTTCTCAGCTTCTCTCACTAATGCAGTAAATTAACGAAGCATATTCTTGATAAATGTTTCCTCTAAATGGCCATGGGTAATGCGCGCCTAACCCAATGAGCTGGGCAGGCATCAAAACCACTTGGGCAAAACATTTTTTTCTCAGCTTCTCTCACTAATGCAGTAAATTAACGAAGAATATTCTTGATAAATGTTTCCTCTAAATGGCCATGGGTAATGCGCGCCTAACCCAATGAGCTGGGCAGGCATCAAAACCACTTGGGCAAAACATTTTTTTCTCAGCTTCTCTCACTAATGCAGTAAATTAACGAAGCATATTCTTGATCAATATTCCCTCTAAGTGGCCATGGGCAATGCGCGCCTAACCCAGTGAGCTGATCAGGCATCAAAACCACTTGGGCAAAACATTTTTTTTCTCAGCTTCTCTCACTAATGCAGTAAATTAACGAAGCATATTCTTGATAAATGTTTCCTCTAAATGGCCATGGGTAATGCGCGCCTAACCCAATGAGCTGGGCAGGCATCAAAACCACTTGGGCAAAACATTTTTTTTTCTCAGCTTCTCTCACTAATGCAGTAAATTAACGAAGCATATTCTTGATAAATGTTTCCTCTAAATGGCCATGGGCAATGTGCGCCTAACCCAATGAGCTGGGCAGGCATCAAAACCACTTGGGCAAAACATTTTATTTTCTCAGCTTCTCTCACTAATGCAGTAAATTAACGAAGCATATTCTTGATAAATGTTTCCTCTAAATGGCCATGGGCAATGTGCGCCTAACCCAATGAGCTGGGCAGGCATCAAAACCACTTGGGCAAAACATTTTTTTTCTCAGCTTCTCTCACTAATGCAGTAAATTAACGAAGCATATTCTTGATCAATATTCCCTCTAAGTGGCCATGGGCAATGCGCGCCTAACCCAGTGAGCTGATCAGGCATCAAAACCACTTGGGCAAAACATTTTTTTTCTCAGCTTCTCTCACTAATGCAGTAAATTAACGAAGCATATTCTTGATCAATATTCCCTCTAAGTGGCCATGGGCAATGCGCGCCTAACCCAATGAGCTGGGCAGGCATCAAAACCACTTGGGCAAAACATTTTATTTTCTCAGCTTCTCTTACTAATGCAGTAAATTAACGAAGCATATTCTTGATCAATATTCCCTCTAAGTGGCCATGGGCAATGTGCGCCTAACCCAATGAGCTGGGCAGGCATCAAAACCACTTGGGCAAAACATTTTATTTTCTCAGCTTCTCTCACTAATGCAGTAAATTAACGAAGCATATTCTTGATCAATATTCCCTCTAAGTGGCCATGGGCAATGCGCGCCTAACCCAATGAGCTGGGCAGGCATCAAAACCACTTGGGCAAAACATTTTATTTTCTCAGCTTCTCTTACTAATGCAGTAAATTAACGAAGCATATTCTTGATCAATATTCCCTCTAAGTGGCCATGGGCAATGTGCGCCTAACCCAATGAGCTGGGCAGGCATCAAAACCACTTGGGCAAAACATTTTATTTTCTCAGCTTCTCTTACTAATGCAGTAAATTAACGAAGCATATTCTTGATCAATATTCCCTCTAAGTGGCCATGGGCAATGCGCGCCTAACCCAATGAGCTGGGCAGGCATCAAAACCACTTGGGCAAAACATTTTATTTTCTCAGCTTCTCTTACTAATGCAGTAAATTAACGAAGCATATTCTTGATCAATATTCCCTCTAAGTGGCCATGGGCAATGCGCGCCTAACCCAATGAGCTGGGCAGGCATCAAAACCACTTGGGCAAAACATTTTATTTTCTCAGCTTCTCTTACTAATGCAGTAAATTAACGAAGCATATTCTTGATCAATATTCCCTCTAAGTGGCCATGGGCAATGCGCGCCTAACCCAATGAGCTGGGCAGGCATCAAAACCACTTGGGCAAAACATTTTATTTTCTCAGCTTCTCTTACTAATGCAGTAAATTAACGAAGCATATTCTTGATCAATATTCCCTCTAAGTGGCCATGGGCAATGCGCGCCTAACCCAATGAGCTGGGCAGGCATCAAAACCACTTGGGCAAAACATTTTATTTTCTCAGCTTCTCTTACTAATGCAGTAAATTAACGAAGCATATTCTTGATCAATATTCCCTCTAAGTGGCCATGGGCAATGCGCGCCTAACCCAATGAGCTGTGCAGGCATTAAAACCACTTGGGCAAAACATTTTATTTTCTCAGCTTCTCTTACTAATGCAGTAAATTAACGAAGCATATTCTTGATCAATATTCCCTCTAAGTGGCCATGGGCAATGCGCGCCTAACCCAATGAGCTGGGCAGGCATCAAAACCACTTGGGCAAAACATTTTATTTTCTCAGCTTCTCTTACTAATGCAGTAAATTAACGAAGCATATTCTTGATCAATATTCCCTCTAAGTGGCCATGGGCAATGCGCGCCTAACCCAATGAGCTGGGCAGGCATCAAAACCACTTGGGCAAAACATTTTATTTTCTCAGCTTCTCTCACTAATGCAGTAAATTAACGAAGCATATTCTTGATCAATATTCCCTCTAAGTGGCCATGGGCAATGCGCGCCTAACCCAATGAGCTGGGCAGGCATCAAAACCACTTGGGCAAAACATTTTATTTTCTCAGCTTCTCTTACTAATGCAGTAAATTAACGAAGCATATTCTTGATCAAT
The DNA here is from genome assembly GCA_039090855.1 of Macrothele yani. NCBI lineage: Eukaryota > Metazoa > Arthropoda > Arachnida > Araneae > Macrothelidae > Macrothele > Macrothele yani. Next base: position 83,976,358 of record CM077003.1, on the reverse strand, counting down.
ATTCCCTCTAAGTGGCCATGGGCAATGCGCGCCTAACCCAATGAGCTGGGCAGGCATCAAAACCACTTGGGCAAAACATTTTATTTTCTCAGCTTCTCTCACTAATGCAGTAAATTAACGAAGCATATTCTTGATCAATATTCCCTCTAAGTGGCCATGGGCAATGCGCGCCTAACCCAATGAGCTGGGCAGGCATCAAAACCACTTGGGCAAAACATTTTATTTTCTCAGCTTCTCTCACTAATGCAGTAAATTAACGAAGCATATTCTTGATCAATATTCCCTCTAAGTGGCCATGGGCAATGCGCGCCTAACCAAATGAGTGTTGGCAGAACCACTTGGGCAAAGATTTTATTTTCTCAGCTTCTCTCACTAATGCAGTAAATTAACTTGAAGCATATTCTTGATCAATATTCCCTCTAAGTGGCCATGGGCAATGCGCGCCTAACCCAATGAAATGGGCAGGCATCAAAACCACTTGGGCAAAACATTTTATTTTCTCAGCTTCTCTCACTAATGCAGTAAATTAACGAAGCATATTCTTGATCAATATTCCCTCTAAGTGGCCATGGGCAATGCGCGCCTAACCCAATGAGCTGGGCAGGCATCAAAACCACTTGGGCAAAACATTTTATTTTCTCAGCTTCTCTCACTAATGCAGTAAATTAACGAAGCATATTCTTGATCAATATTCCCTCTAAGTGGCCATGGGCAATGCGCGCCTAACCCAATGAGCTGGGCAGGCATCAAAACCACTTGGGCAAAACATTTTATTTTCTCAGCTTCTCTCACTAATGCAGTAAATTAACGAAGCATATTCTTGATCAATATTCCCTCTAAGTGGCCATGGGCAATGCGCGCCTAACCCAACCACTTGGGCAAAACATTTTATTTTCTCAGCTTCTCTCACTAATGCAGTAAATTAACGAAGCATATTCTTGATCAATATTCCCTCTAAGTGGCCATGGGCAATGCGCGCCTAACCCAATGAAAGGCATCAAAACCACTTGGGCAAAACATTTTTTTTTCTCAGCTTCTCTCACTAATGCAGTAAATTAACGAAGCATATTCTTGATCAATATTCCCTCTAAGTGGCCATGGGCAATGCGCGCCTAACCCAATGAGCTGGGCAGGCATCAAAACCACTTGGGCAAAACATTTATTTTCTCAGCTTCTCTCACTAATGCAGTAAATTAACGAAGCATATTCTTGATCAATATTCCCTCTAAGTGGCCATGGGCAATGCGCGCCTAACCCAATGAGCTGGGCAGGCATCAAAACCACTTGGGCAAAACATTTTATTTTCTCAGCTTCTCTTACTAATGCAGTAAATTAACGAAGCATATTCTTGATCAATATTCCCTCTAAGTGGCCATGGGCAATGCGCGCCTAACCCAATGAGCTGGGCGGGCATCAAAACCACTTGGGCAAAACATTTTATTTTCTCAGCTTCTCTTACTAATGCAGTAAATTAACGAAGCATATTCTTGATCAATATTCCCTCTAAGTGGCCATGGGCAATGCGCGCCTAACCCAATGAGCTGGGCAGGCATCAAAACCACTTGGGCAAAACATTTTATTTTCTCAGCTTCTCTTACTAATGCAGTAAATTAACGAAGCATATTCTTGATCAATATTCCCTCTAAGTGGCCATGGGCAATGCGCGCCTAACCCAATGAGCTGGGCAGGCATCCAAACCACTTGGGCAAAACATTTATTTTCTCAGCTTCTCTTACTAATGCAGTAAATTAACGAAGCATATTCTTGATCAATATTCCCTCTAAGTGGCCATGGGCAATGCGCGCCTAACCCAATGAGCTGGGCAGGCATCAAAACCACTTGGGCAAAACATTTTATTTTCTCAGCTTCTCTCACTAATGCAGTAAAATAACGAAGCATATTCTTGATCAATATTCCCTCTAAGTGGCCATGGGCAATGCGCGCCTAACCCAATGAGCTGGGCAGAAGAATTTATTTTTTCAGCTTCTCTCACTAATGCAGTAAATTAACGAAGCATATTCTTGATCAATATTCCCTCTAAGTGGCCATGGGCAATGCGCGCCTAACCCAATGAGCTGGGCAGGCATCAAAACCACTTGGGCAAAACATTTTATTTTCTCAGCTTCTCTTCACTAATGCAGTAAATTAACGAAGCATATTCTTGATCAATATTTCCTCTAAGTGGCCATGGGCAATGCGCGCCTAACCCAATGAGCTGGGCGGGCATCAAAACCACTTGGGCAAAACATTTTATTTCCTCAGCTTCTCTTACTAATGCAGTAAATTAACGAAGCATATTCTTGATCAATATTACCTCTAAGTGGCCATGGGCAATGCGCGCCTAACCCAATGAGCTGGGCAGGCATCAAAACCACTTGGGCAAAACATTTTATTTTCTCAGCTTCTCTTACTAATGCAGTAAATTAACGAAGCATATTCTTGATCAATATTCCCTCTAAGTGGCCATGGGCAATGCGCGCCTAACCCAATGAGCTGGGCAGGCATCAAAACCACTTGGGCAAAACATTTTATTTTCTCAGCTTCTCTTACTAATGCAGTAAATTAACGAAGCATATTCTTGATCAATATTCCCTCTAAGTGGCCATGGGCAATGCGCGCCTAACCCAATGAGCTGGGCAGGCATCAAAACCACTTGGGCAAAACATTTTATTTTCTCAGCTTCTCTTACTAATGCAGTAAATTAACGAAGCATATTCTTGATCAATATTCCCTCTAAGTGGCCATGGGCAATGCGCGCCTAACCCAATGAGCTGGGCAGGCATCAAAACCACTTGGGCAAGACATTTTATTTTCTCAGCTTCTCTCACTAATGCAGTAAAATAACGAAGCATATTCTTGATCAATATTCCCTCTAAGTGGCCATGGGCAATGCGCGCCTAACCCAATGAGCTGGGCAGGCATCAAAACCACTTGGGCAAAACATTTTATTTTCTCAGCTTCTCTCACTAATGCAGTAAATTAACGAAGCATATTCTTGATCAATATTCCCTCTAAGTGGCCATGGGCAATGCGCGCCTAACCCAATGAGCTGGGCAGGCATCAAAACCACTTGGGCAAAACATTTTATTTTCTCAGCTTCTCTCACTAATGCAGTAAATTAACGAAGCATATTCTTGATCAATATTCCCTCTAAGTGGCCATGGGCAATGCGCGCCTAACCCAATGAGCTGGGCAGGCATCAAAACCACTTGGGCAAAACATTTTATTTTCTCAGCTTCTCTCACTAATGCAGTAAATTAACGAAGCATATTCTTGATCAATATTCCCTCTAAGTGGCCATGGGCAATGCGCGCCTAACCCAATGAGCTGGGCAGGCATCAAAACCACTTGGGCAAAACATTTTATTTTCTCAGCTTCTCTTACTAATGCAGTAAATTAACGAAGCATATTCTTGATCAATATTCCCTCTAAGTGGCCATGGGCAATGCGCGCCTAACCCAATGAGCTGGGCAGGCATCAAAACCACTTGGGCAAAACATTTTATTTTCTCAGCTTCTCTTACTAATGCAGTAAATTAACGAAGCATATTCTTGATCAATATTCCCTCTAAGTGGCCATGGGCAATGCGCGCCTAACCCAATGAGCTGGGCAGGCATCAAAACCACTTGGGCAAAACATTTTATTTTCTCAGCTTCTCTTACTAATGCAGTAAATTAACGAAGCATATTCTTGATCAATATTCCCTCTAAGTGGCCATGGGCAATGCGCGCCTAACCCAATGAGCTGGGCAGGCATCAAAACCACTTGGGCAAAACATTTTATTTTCTCAGCTTCTCTTACTAATGCAGTAAATTAACGAAGCATATTCTTGATCAATATTCCCTCTAAGTGGCCATGGGCAATGCGCGCCTAACCCAATGAGCTGGGCAGGCATCAAAACCACTTGGGCAAAACATTTTATTTTCTCAGCTTCTCTCACTAATGCAGTAAATTAACGAAGCATATTCTTGATCAATATTCCCTCTAAGTGGCCATGGGCAATGTGCGCCTAACCCAATGAGCTGGGCAGGCATCAAAACCACTTGGGCAAAACATTTTATTTTCTCAGCTTCTCTCACTAATGCAGTAAATTAACGAAGCATATTCTTGATCAATATTCCCTCTAAGTGGCCATGGGCAATGCGCGCCTAACCCAATGAGCTGGGCAGGCATCAAAACCACTTGGGCAAAACATTTTATTTTCTCAGCTTCTCTTACTAATGCAGTAAATTAACGAAGCATATTCTTGATCAATATTCCCTCTAAGTGGCCATGGGCAATGTGCGCCTAACCCAATGAGCTGGGCAGGCATCAAAACCACTTGGGCAAAACATTTTTTTTTCTCAGCTTCTCTCACTAATGCAGTAAATTAACGAAGCGTATTCTTGATCAATATTCCCTCTAAGTGGCCATGGGCAATGCGCGCCTAACCCAACCACTTGGGCAAAAGATTTTATTTTCTCAGCTTCTCTCACTAATGCAGTAAATTAACGAAGCATATTCTTGACCAATATTCCCTCTAAGTGGCCATGGGCAATGCGCGCCTAACCCAATGAAATGGGCAGGCATCAAAACCACTTGGGCAAAACATTTTATTTTCTTAGCTTGTATCACTAATGCAGTAAATTAACGAAGCATATTCTTGAACAATATTCCCTCTAAGTGGCCATGGGCAATGCGCGCCTAACCCAATGAGCTAGGCAGGCATCCAAACCACTTGGGCAAAACATTTTATTTTCTCAACTTCTTTTTCTAATGCAGTTAATTAGCAAAGCATATTCTTGATCAATATTCCCTCTAAGTGGCCATTTGCAATGCGCGCCTAACCCAATGAAATAGGCAGGCATCAAAACCACTTGGGCAAGACATTTTATTTTCTCAGCTTCTCTCACTAATGCAGTAAAATTAACGAAGCATATTCTTGATCAATATTCCCTCTAAGTGGCCATGGGCAATGCGCGCCTAACCCAACCACTTGGGCAAAACATTTTATTTTCTCAGCTTCTCTTACTAATGCAGTAAATTAACGAATCATATTCTTGATCAATATTACCTCTAAGTGGCCATGGGCAATGCGCGCCTAACCCAACCACTTGGGCAAAACATTTTATTTTCTCAGCTTCTCTCACTAATGCAGTAAATTAACGAAGCGTATTCTTGATCAATATTCCCTCTAAGTGGCCATGGGCAATGCGCGCCTAACCCAACCACTTGGGCAAAACATTTTATTTTCTCAGCTTCTCTTACTAATGCAGTAAATTAACGAATCATATTCTTGATCAATATTACCTCTAAGTGGCCATGGGCAATGCGCGCCTAACCCAATGAGCTGGGCGGGCATCAAAACCACTTGGGCAAAACATTTTATTTTCTCAGCTTCTCTTACTAATGCAGTAAATTAACGAAGCATATTCTTGATCAATATTTCCCTCTAAGTGGCCATGGGCAATGCGCGCCTAACGCAATGAGCTGGGCAGGCATCAAAACCACTTGGGCAAAACATTTTATTTTCTCAGCTTCTCTTACTAATGCAGTAAATTAACGAAGCATATTCTTGATCAATATTACCTCTAAGTGGCCATGGGCAATGCGCGCCTAACCCAATGAGCTGGGCGGGCATCAAAACCACTTGGGCAAAACATTTTATTTTCTCAGCTTCTCTTACTAATGCAGTAAATTAACGAAGCATATTCTTGATCAATATTACCTCTAAGTGGCCATGGGCAATGCGCGCCTAACCCAATGAGCTGGGCAGGCATCAAAACCACTTGGGCAAAACATTTTATTTTCTCAGCTTCTCTTACTAATGCAGTAAATTAACGAAGCATATTCTTGATCAATATTCCCTCTAAGTGGCCATGGGCAATGCGCGCCTAACCCAATGAGCTGGGCAGGCATCAAAACCACTTGGGCAAAACATTTTATTTTCTCAGCTTCTCTTACTAATGCAGTAAATTAACGAAGCATATTCTTGATCAATATTCCCTCTAAGTGGCCATGGGCAATGCGCGCCTAACCCAATGAGCTGGGCAGGCATCAAAACCACTTGGGCAAAACATTTTATTTTCTCAGCTTCTCTCACTAATGCAGTAAATTAACGAAGCATATTCTTGATCAATATTCCCTCTAAGTGGCCATGGGCAATGCGCGCCTAACCCAATGAGCTGGGCAGGCATCCAAACCACTTGGGCAAAACATTTATTTTCTCAGCTTCTCTCACTAATGCAGTTAATTAACGAAGCATATTCTTGATCAATATTCCCTCTAAGTGGCCATTTGCAATGCGCGCTAACCCAATGAAATGGGCAGGCATCAAAACCACTTGGGCAAGACATTTTATTTTCTCAGCTTCTCTCACTAATGCAGTAAAATAACAGAAGCATATTCTTGATCAATATTCCCTCTAAGTGGCCATGGGCAATGCGCGCCTAACCCAATGAGCTGGGCAGAAGAATTTATTTTTTCAGCTTCTCTCACTAATGCAAAAAGAATTAACGAAGCATATTCTTGATCAATATTCCCTCTAAGTGGCCATGGGCAATGCGCGCCTAACCCAATGAGCTGGGCAGGCATCAAAACCACTTGGGCAAAACATTTTATTTTCTCAGCTTCTCTTACTAATGCAGTAAATTAACGAAGCATATTCTTGATCAATATTCCCTCTAAGTGGCCATGGGCAATGCGCGCCTAACCCAATGAGCTGGGCAGGCATCAAAACCACTTGGGCAAAACATTTTATTTTCTCAGCTTCTCTTACTAATGCAGTAAATTAACGAAGCATATTCTTGATCAATATTCCCTCTAAGTGGCCATGGGCAATGCGCGCCTAACCCAATGAGCTGGGCAGGCATCAAAACCACTTGGGCAAAACATTTTTATTTTCTCAGCTTCTCTTACTAATGCAGTAAATTAACGAAGCATATTCTTGATCAATATTCCCTCTAAGTGGCCATGGGCAATGCGCGCCTAACCCAATGAGCTGGGCAGGCATCAAAACCACTTGGGCAAAACATTTTATTTTCTCAGCTTCTCTTACTAATGCAGTAAATTAACGAAGCATATTCTTGATCAATATTCCCTCTAAGTGGCCATGGGCAATGCGCGCCTAACCCAATGAGCTGGGCAGGCATCAAAACCACTTGGGCAAAACATTTTATTTTCTCAGCTTCTCTCACTAATGCAGTAAATTAACGAAGCATATTCTTGATCAATATTCCCTCTAAGTGGCCATGGGCAATGTGCGCCTAACCCAATGAGCTGGGCAGGCATCAAAACCACTTGGGCAAAACATTTTATTTTCTCAGCTTCTCTTACTAATGCAGTAAATTAACGAAGCATATTCTTGATCAATATTCCCTCTAAGTGGCCATGGGCAATGCGCGCCTAACCCAATGAGCTGGGCAGGCATCAAAACCACTTGGGCAAAACATTTTATTTTCTCAGCTTCTCTTACTAATGCAGTAAATTAACGAAGCATATTCTTGATCAATATTCCCTCTAAGTGGCCATGGGCAATGCGCGCCTAACCCAATGAGCTGGGCAGGCATCAAAACCACTTGGGCAAAACATTTTATTTTCTCAGCTTCTCTTACTAATGCAGTAAATTAACGAAGCATATTCTTGATCAATATTCCCTCTAAGTGGCCATGGGCAATGCGCGCCTAACCCAATGAGCTGGGCAGGCATCAAAACCACTTGGGCAAAACATTTTTATTTTCTCAGCTTCTCTTACTAATGCAGTAAATTAACGAAGCATATTCTTGATCAATATTCCCTCTAAGTGGCCATGGGCAATGCGCGCCTAACCCAATGAGCTGGGCAGGCATCAAAACCACTTGGGCAAAACATTTTATTTTCTCAGCTTCTCTTACTAATGCAGTAAATTAACGAAGCATATTCTTGATCAATATTCCCTCTAAGTGGCCATGGGCAATGCGCGCCTAACCCAATGAGCTGGGCAGGCATCAAAACCACTTGGGCAAAACATTTTATTTTCTCAGCTTCTCTTACTAATGCAGTAAATTAACGAAGCATATTCTTGATCAATATTCCCTCTAAGTGGCCATGGGCAATGCGCGCCTAACCCAATGAGCTGGGCAGGCATCAAAACCACTTGGGCAAAACATTTTATTTTCTCAGCTTCTCTTCACTAATGCAGTAAATTAACGAAGCATATTCTTGATCAATATTCCCTCTAAGTGGCCATGGGCAATGTGCGCCTAACCCAATGAGCTGGGCAGGCATCAAAACCACTTGGGCAAAACATTTTATTTTCTCAGCTTCTCTCACTAATGCAGTAAATTAACGAAGCATATTCTTGATCAATATTCCCTCTAAGTGGCCATGGGCAATGCGCGCCTAACCCAATGAGCTGGGCAGGCATCAAAACCACTTGGGCAAAACATTTTATTTTCTCAGCTTCTCTTACTAATGCAGTAAATTAACGAAGCATATTCTTGATCAATATTCCCTCTAAGTGGCCATGGGCAATGTGCGCCTAACCCAATGAGCTGGGCAGGCATCAAAACCACTTGGGCAAAACATTTTTTTTTTTCTCAGCTTCTCTCACTAATGCAGTAAATTAACGAAGCGTATTCTTGATCAATATTCCCTCTAAGTGGCCATGGGCAATGCGCGCCTAACCCAACCACTTGGGCAAAAGATTTTATTTTCTCAGCTTCTCTCACTAATGCAGTAAATTAACGAAGCATATTCTTGACCAATATTCCCTCTAAGTGGCCATGGGCAATGCGCGCCTAACCCAATGAAATGGGCAGGCATCAAAACCACTTGGGCAAAACATTTTATTTTCTTAGCTTGTATCACTAATGCAGTAAATTAACGAAGCATATTCTTGAACAATATTCCCTCTAAGTGGCCATGGGCAATGCGCGCCTAACCCAATGAGCTGGGCAGGCATCCAAAACCACTTGGGCAAAACATTTTATTTTCTCAGCTTCTCTCACTAATGCAGTAAATTAACGAAGCATATTCTTGATCAATATTCCCTCTAAGTGGCCATGGGCAATGCGCGCCTAACCCAATGAGCTGACAAGGCATCAAAACCACTTGGGCAAAACATTTTATTTTCTCAGCTTCTCTCACTAATGCAGTAAAATTAACGAAGCATATTCTTGATCAATATTCCCTCTAAGTGGCCATGGGCAATGCGCGCCTAACCCAATGAAATAGGCAGGCATCAAAACCACTTGGGCAAAACATTTTATTTTCTCAGCTTCTCTCACTAATGCAGTAAATTAACGAAGCATATTCTTGATCAATATTCCCTCTAAGTGGCCATGGGCAATGCGCGCCTAACCCAATGAGCTGGGCAGGCATCAAAACCACTTGGGCAAAACATTTTTTTTTCTCAGCTTCTCTTACTAATGCAGTAAATTAACGAAGCATATTCTTGATCAATATTCCCTCTAAGTGGCCATGGGCAATGCGCGCCTAACCCAATGAGCTGGGCAGGCATCAAAACCACTTGGGCAAAACATTTTATTTTCTCAGCTTCTCTCACTAATGCAGTAAATTAACGAAGCATATTCTTGATCAATATTCCCTCTAAGTGGCCATGGGCAATGCGCGCCTAACCCAATGAGCTGGGCAGGCATCAAAACCACTTGGGCAAAACATTTTATTTCCTCAGCTTCTCTCACTAATGCAGTAAATTAACGAAGCATATTCTTGATCAATATTCCCTCTAAGTGGCCATGGGCAATGCGCGCCTAACCCAATGAGCTGGGCAGGCATCAAAACCACTTGGGCAAAACATTTTATTTTCTCAGCTTCTCTTACTAATGCAGTAAATTAACGAAGCATATTCTTGATCAATATTCCCTCTAAGTGGCCATGGGCAATGCGCGCCTAACCCAATGAGCTGGGCAGGCATCAAAACCACTTGGGCAAAACATTTTATTTTCTCAGCTTCTCTCACTAATGCAGTAAATTAACGAAGCATATTCTTGATCAATATTCCCTCTAAGTGGCCATGGGCAATGCGCGCCTAACCCAATGAGCTGGGCAGGCATCAAAACCACTTGGGCAAAACATTTTATTTTCTCAGCTTCTCTTACTAATGCAGTAAATTAACGAAGCATATTCTTGATCAATATTCCCTCTAAGTGGCCATGGGCAATGCGCGCCTAACCCAATGAAATGGGCAGGCATCAAAACCACTTGGGCAAGACATTTTATTTTCTCAGCTTCTCTCACTAATGCAGTAAATTAACGAAGCATATTCTTGATCAATATTCCCTCTAAGTGGCCATGGGCAATGCGCGCCTAACCCAATGAGCTGGGCAGTAAAGAATTTATTTTTTCAGCTTCTCTCACTAATGCAAAAAATTAACGAAGCATATTCTTGATCAATATTCCCTCTAAGTGGCCATGGGCAATGCGCGCCTAACCCAATGAGCTGGGCAGGCATCAAAACCACTTGGGCAAAACATTTTATTTTCTCAGCTTCTCTTACTAATGCAGTAAATTAACGAAGCATATTCTTGATCAATATTCCCTCTAAGTGGCCATGGGCAATGCGCGCCTAACCCAATGAGCTGGGCAGGCATCAAAACCACTTGGGCAAAACATTTTATTTTCTCAGCTTCTCTTACTAATGCAGTAAATTAACGAAGCATATTCTTGATCAATATTCCCTCTAAGTGGCCATGGGCAATGCGCGCCTAACCCAATGAGCTGGGCAGGCATCAAAACCACTTGGGCAAAACATTTTATTTTCTCAGCTTCTCTTACTAATGCAGTAAATTAACGAAGCATATTCTTGATCAATATTCCCTCTAAGTGGCCATGGGCAATGCGCGCCTAACCCAATGAGCTGGGCAGGCATCAAAACCACTTGGGCAAAACATTTTATTTTCTCAGCTTCTCTTACTAATGCAGTAAATTAACGAAGCATATTCTTGATCAATATTCCCTCTAAGTGGCCATGGGCAATGCGCGCCTAACCCAATGAGCTGGGCAGGCATCAAAACCACTTGGGCAAAACATTTTATTTTCTCAGCTTCTCTTACTAATGCAGTAAATTAACGAAGCATATTCTTGATCAATATTCCCTCTAAGTGGCCATGGGCAATGCGCGCCTAACCCAATGAGCTGGGCAGGCATCAAAACCACTTGGGCAAAACATTTTATTTTCTCAGCTTCTCTCACTAATGCAGTAAATTAACGAAGCATATTCTTGATCAATATTCCCTCTAAGTGGCCATGGGCAATGCGCGCCTAACCCAATGAGCTGGGCAGGCATCAAAACCACTTGGGCAAAACATTTTATTTTCTCAGCTTCTCTCACTAATGCAGTAAATTAACGAAGCATATTCTTGATCAATATTCCCTCTAAGTGGCCATGGGCAATGTGCGCCTAACCCAATGAGCTGGGCAGGCATCAAAACCACTTGGGCAAAACATTTTATTTTCTCAGCTTCTCTCACTAATGCAGTAAATTAACGAAGCATATTCTTGATCAATATTCCCTCTAAGTGGCCATGGGCAATGCGCGCCTAACCCAATGAGCTGGGCAGGCATCAAAACCACTTGGGCAAAACATTTTATTTTCTCAGCTTCTCTCACTAATGCAGTAAATTAACGAAGCATATTCTTGATCAATATTCCCTCTAAGTGGCCATGGGCAATGCGCGCCTAACCCAATGAGCTGGGCAGGCATCAAAACCACTTGGGCAAAACATTTTATTTTCTCAGCTTCTCTCACTAATGCAGTAAATTAACGAAGCATATTCTTGATCAATATTCCCTCTAAGTGGCCATGGGCAATGCGCGCCTAACCCAATGAGCTGGGCAGGCATCAAAACCACTTGGGCAAAACATTTTATTTTCTCAGCTTCTCTCACTAATGCAGTAAATTAACGAAGCATATTCTTGATCAATATTCCCTCTAAGTGGCCATGGGCAATGCGCGCCTAACCCAATGAGCTGGGCAGGCATCAAAACCACTTGGGCAAAACATTTTATTTTCTCAGCTTCTCTTACTAATGCAGTAAATTAACGAAGCATATTCTTGATCAATATTCCCTCTAAGTGGCCATGGGCAATGCGCGCCTAACCCAATGAGCTGGGCAGGCATCAAAACCACTTGGGCAAAACATTTTATTTTCTCAGCTTCTCTCACTAATGCAGTAAATTAACGAAGCATATTCTTGATCAATATTCCCTCTAAGTGGCCATGGGCAATGCGCGCCTAACCCAATGAGCTGGGCAGGCATCAAAACCACTTGGGCAAAACATTTTATTTTCTCAGCTTCTCTCACTAATGCAGTAAATTAACGAAGCATATTCTTGATCAATATTCCCTCTAAGTGGCCATGGGCAATGCGCGCCTAACCCAATGAGCTGGGCAGGCATCAAAACCACTTGGGCAAAACATTTTATTTTCTCAGCTTCTCTTACTAATGCAGTAAATTAACGAAGCATATTCTTGATCAATATTACCTCTAAGTGGCCATGGGCAATGCGCGCCTAACCCAATGAGCTGGGCAGGCATCAAAACCACTTGGGCAAAACATTTTATTTTCTCAGCTTCTCTTACTAATGCAGTAAATTAACGAAGCATATTCTTGATCAATATTCCCTCTAAGTGGCCATGGGCAATGCGCGCCTAACCCAATGAGCTGGGCAGGCATCAAAACCACTTGGGCAAAACATTTTTATTTTCTCAGCTTCTCTTACTAATGCAGTAAATTAACGAAGCATATTCTTGATCAATATTCCCTCTAAGTGGCCATGGGCAATGCGCGCCTAACCCAATGAGCTGGGCAGGCATCAAAACCACTTGGGCAAAACATTTTATTTTCTCAGCTTCTCTTACTAATGCAGTAAATTAACGAAGCATATTCTTGATCAATATTCCCTCTAAGTGGCCATGGGCAATGCGCGCCTAACCCAATGAGCTGGGCAGGCATCAAAACCACTTGGGCAAAACATTTTATTTTCTCAGCTTCTCTTACTAATGCAGTAAATTAACGAAGCATATTCTTGATCAATATTCCCTCTAAGTGGCCATGGGCAATGCGCGCCTAACCCAATGAGCTGGGCAGGCATCAAAACCACTTGGGCAAAACATTTTATTTTCTCAGCTTCTCTTACTAATGCAGTAAATTAACGAAGCATATTCTTGATCAATATTACCTCTAAGTGGCCATGGGCAATGCGCGCCTAACCCAATGAGCTGGGCAGGCATCAAAACCACTTGGGCAAAACATTTTATTTTCTCAGCTTCTCTTACTAATGCAGTAAATTAACGAAGCATATTCTTGATCAATATTCCCTCTAAGTGGCCATGGGCAATGCGCGCCTAACCCAATGAGCTGGGCAGGCATCAAAACCACTTGGGCAAAACATTTTATTTTCTCAGCTTCTCTTCACTAATGCAGTAAATTAACGAAGCATATTCTTGATCAATATTCCCTCTAAGTGGCCATGGGCAATGCGCGCCTAACCCAATGAGCTGGGCAGGCATCAAAACCACTTGGGCAAAACATTTTATTTTCTCAGCTTCTCTCACTAATGCAGTAAATTAACGAAGCATATTCTTGATCAATATTCCCTCTAAGTGGCCATGGGCAATGCGCGCCTAACCCAATGAGCTGGGCAGGCATCAAAACCACTTGGGCAAAACATTTTATTTTCTCAGCTTCTCTCACTAATGCAGTAAATTAACGAAGCATATTCTTGATCAATATTCCCTCTAAGTGGCCATGGGCAATGCGCGCCTAACCCAATGAGCTGGGCAGGCATCAAAACCACTTGGGCAAAACATTTTATTTTCTCAGCTTCTCTCACTAATGCAGTAAATTAACGAAGCATATTCTTGATCAATATTCCCTCTAAGTGGCCATGGGCAATGCGCGCCTAACCCAATGAGCTGGGCAGGCATCAAAACCACTTGGGCAAAACATTTTATTTTCTCAGCTTCTCTCACTAATGCAGTAAATTAACGAAGCATATTCTTGATCAATATTCCCTCTAAGTGGCCATGGGCAATGCGCGCCTAACCCAATGAGCTGGGCAGGCATCAAAACCACTTGGGCAAAACATTTTATTTTCTCAGCTTCTCTTACTAATGCAGTAAATTAACGAAGCATATTCTTGATCAATATTCCCTCTAAGTGGCCATGGGCAATGCGCGCCTAACCCAATGAGCTGGGCAGGCATCAAAACCACTTGGGCAAAACATTTTATTTTCTCAGCTTCTCTTACTAATGCAGTAAATTAACGAAGCATATTCTTGATCAATATTCCCTCTAAGTGGCCATGGGCAATGCGCGCCTAACCCAATGAGCTGGGCAGGCATCAAAACCACTTGGGCAAAACATTTTATTTTCTCAGCTTCTCTTACTAATGCAGTAAATTAACGAAGCATATTCTTGATCAATATTCCCTCTAAGTGGCCATGGGCAATGCGCGCCTAACCCAATGAGCTGGGCAGGCATCAAAACCACTTGGGCAAAACATTTTATTTTCTCAGCTTCTCTCACTAATGCAGTAAATTAACGAAGCATATTCTTGATCAATATTCCCTCTAAGTGGCCATGGGCAATGCGCGCCTAACCCAATGAGCTGGGCAGGCATCAAAACCACTTGGGCAAAACATTTTATTTTCTCAGCTTCTCTCACTAATGCAGTAAATTAACGAAGCATATTCTTGATCAATATTCCCTCTAAATGGCCATGGGCAATGCGCGCCTAACCCAATGAGCTGGGCAGGCATCAAAACCACTTGGGCAAAACATTTTATTTTCTCAGCTTCTCTCACTAATGCAGTAAATTAACGAAGCATATTCTTGATCAATATTACCTCTAAGTGGCCATGGGCAATGCGCGCCTAACCCAATGAGCTGGGCAGGCATCAAAACCACTTGGGCAAAACATTTTATTTTCTCAGCTTCTCTTACTAATGCAGTAAATTAACGAAGCATATTCTTGATCAATATTTCCTCTAAGTGGCCATGGGCAATGCGCGCCTAACCCAATGAGCTGGGCAGGCATCAAAACCACTTGGGCAAAACATTTTATTTTCTCAGCTTCTCTTACTAATGCAGTAAATTAACGAAGCATATTCTTGATCAATATTCCCTCTAAGTGGCCATGGGCAATGCGCGCCTAACCCAATGAGCTGGGCAGGCATCAAAACCACTTGGGCAAAACATTTTATTTTCTCAGCTTCTCTCACTAATGCAGTAAATTAACGAAGCATATTCTTGATCAATATTCCCTCTAAGTGGCCATGGGCAATGCGCGCCTAACCCAATGAGCTGGGCAGGCATCAAAACCACTTGGGCAAAACATTTTATTTTCTCAGCTTCTCTTACTAATGCAGTAAATTAACGAAGCATATTCTTGATCAATATTCCCTCTAAGTGGCCATGGGCAATGCGCGCCTAACCCAATGAGCTGGGCAGGCATCAAAACCACTTGGGCAAAACATTTTATTTTCTCAGCTTCTCTTACTAATGCAGTAAATTAACGAAGCATATTCTTGATCAATATTCCCTCTAAGTGGCCATGGGCAATGCGCGCCTAACCCAATGAGCTGGGCAGGCATCAAAACCACTTGGGCAAAACATTTTATTTTCTCAGCTTCTCTTACTAATGCAGTAAATTAACGAAGCATATTCTTGATCAATATTCCCTCTAAGTGGCCATGGGCAATGTGCGCCTAACCCAATGAGCTGGGCAGGCATCAAAACCACTTGGGCAAAACATTTTATTTTCTCAGCTTCTCTCACTAATGCAGTAAATTAACGAAGCATATTCTTGATCAATATTTCCTCTAAATGGCCATGGGCAATGCGCGCCTAACCCAATGAGCTGGGCAGGCATCAAAACCACTTGGGCAAAACATTTTTTTTTCTCAGCTTCTCTCACTAATGCAGTAAATTAACGAAGCATATTCTTGATAAATGTTTCCTCTAAATGGCCATGGGCAATGTGCGCCTAACCCAATGAGCTGGGCAGGCATCAAAACCACTTGGGCAAAACATTTTATTTTCTCAGCTTCTCTTACTAATGCAGTAAATTAACGAAGCATATTCTTGATAAATGTTTCCTCTAAATGGCCATGGGCAATGTGCGCCTAACCCAATGAGCTGGGCAGGCATCAAAACCACTTGGGCAAAACATTTTTTTTCTCAGCTTCTCTTACTAATGCAGTAAATTAACGAAGCATATTCTTGATCAATATTCCCTCTAAGTGGCCATGGGCAATGCGCGCCTAACCCAATGAGCTGGGCAGGCATCAAAACCACTTGGGCAAAACATTTTATTTTCTCAGCTTCTCTCACTAATGCAGTAAATTAACGAAGCATATTCTTGATCAATATTCCCTCTAAGTGGCCATGGGCAATGCGCGCCTAACCCAATGAGCTGGGCAGGCATCAAAACCACTTGGGCAAAACATTTTATTTTCTCAGCTTCTCTTACTAATGCAGTAAATTAACGAAGCATATTCTTGATCAATATTCCCTCTAAGTGGCCATGGGCAATGTGCGCCTAACCCAATGAGCTGGGCAGGCATCAAAACCACTTGGGCAAAACATTTTATTTTCTCAGCTTCTCTTACTAATGCAGTAAATTAACGAAGCATATTCTTGATCAATATTCCCTCTAAGTGGCCATGGGCAATGCGCGCCTAACCCAATGAGCTGGGCAGGCATCAAAACCACTTGGGCAAAACATTTTATTTTCTCAGCTTCTCTTACTAATGCAGTAAATTAACGAAGCATATTCTTGATCAATATTCCCTCTAAGTGGCCATGGGCAATGCGCGCCTAACCCAATGAGCTGGGCAGGCATCAAAACCACTTGGGCAAAACATTTTATTTTCTCAGCTTCTCTTACTAATGCAGTAAATTAACGAAGCATATTCTTGATCAATATTCCCTCTAAGTGGCCATGGGCAATGCGCGCCTAACCCAATGAGCTGGGCAGGCATCAAAACCACTTGGGCAAAACATTTTATTTTCTCAGCTTCTCTTACTAATGCAGTAAATTAACGAAGCATATTCTTGATCAATATTCCCTCTAAGTGGCCATGGGCAATGCGCGCCTAACCCAATGAGCTGGGCAGGCATCAAAACCACTTGGGCAAAACATTTTATTTTCTCAGCTTCTCTCACTAATGCAGTAAATTAACGAAGCATATTCTTGATCAATATTCCCTCTAAGTGGCCATGGGCAATGCGCGCCTAACCCAATGAGCTGGGCAGGCATCAAAACCACTTGGGCAAAACATTTTATTTTCTCAGCTTCTCTCACTAATGCAGTAAATTAACGAAGCATATTCTTGATCAATATTCCCTCTAAGTGGCCATGGGCAATGTGCGCCTAACCCAATGAGCTGGGCAGGCATCAAAACCACTTGGGCAAAACATTTTATTTTCTCAGCTTCTCTCACTAATGCAGTAAATTAACGAAGCATATTCTTGATCAATATTTCCTCTAAGTGGCCATGGGCAATGTGCGCCTAACCCAATGAGCTGGGCAGGCATCAAAACCACTTGGGCAAAACATTTTATTTTCTCAGCTTCTCTCACTAATGCAGTAAATTAACGAAGCATATTCTTGATCAATATTCCCTCTAAGTGGCCATGGGCAATGCGCGCCTAACCCAATGAGCTGGGCAGGCATCAAAACCACTTGGGCAAAACATTTTATTTTCTCAGCTTCTCTCACTAATGCAGTAAATTAACGAAGCATATTCTTGATCAATATTCCCTCTAAGTGGCCATGGGCAATGCGCGCCTAACCCAATGAGCTGGGCAGGCATCAAAACCACTTGGGCAAAACATTTTATTTTCTCAGCTTCTCTTACTAATGCAGTAAATTAACGAAGCATATTCTTGATCAATATTCCCTCTAAGTGGCCATGGGCAATGCGCGCCTAACCCAATGAGCTGGGCAGGCATCAAAACCACTTGGGCAAAACATTTTATTTTCTCAGCTTCTCTCACTAATGCAGTAAATTAACGAAGCATATTCTTGATCAATATTCCCTCTAAGTGGCCATGGGCAATGCGCGCCTAACCCAATGAGCTGGGCAGGCATCAAAACCACTTGGGCAAAACATTTTTTTTTTCTCAGCTTCTCTCACTAATGCAGTAAATTAACGAAGCATATTCTTGATCAATATTCCCTCTAAGTGGCCATGGGCAATGCGCGCCTAACCCAATGAAATGGGCAGGCATCAAAACCACTTGGGCAAAACATTTTATTTTCTCAGCTTCTCTCACTAATGCAGTAAATTAACGAAGCATATTCTTGATCAATATTCCCTCTAAGTGGCCATGGGCAATGTGCGCCTAACCCAATGAGCTGGGCAGGCATCAAAACCACTTGGGCAAAACATTTTATTTTCTCAGCTTCTCTTACTAATGCAGTAAATTAACGAAGCATATTCTTGATCAATATTCCCTCTAAGTGGCCATGGGCAATGCGCGCCTAACCCAATGAGCTGGGCAGGCATCAAAACCACTTGGGCAAAACATTTTATTTTCTCAGCTTCTCTTACTAATGCAGTAAATTAACGAAGCATATTCTTGATCAATATTCCCTCTAAGTGGCCATGGGCAATGCGCGCCTAACCCAATGAGCTGGGCAGGCATCAAAACCACTTGGGCAAAACATTTTATTTTCTCAGCTTCTCTTACTAATGCAGTAAATTAACGAAGCATATTCTTGATCAATATTCCCTCTAAGTGGCCATGGGCAATGCGCGCCTAACCCAATGAGCTGGGCAGGCATCAAAACCACTTGGGCAAAACATTTTATTTTTCTCAGCTTCTCTTACTAATGCAGTAAATTAACGAAGCATATTCTTGATCAATATTCCCTCTAAGTGGCCATGGGCAATGCGCGCCTAACCCAATGAGCTGGGCAGGCATCAAAACCACTTGGGCAAAACATTTTATTTTCTCAGCTTCTCTTACTAATGCAGTAAATTAACGAAGCATATTCTTGATCAATATTCCCTCTAAGTGGCCATGGGCAATGCGCGCCTAACCCAATGAGCTGGGCAGGCATCAAAACCACTTGGGCAAAACATTTTATTTTCTCAGCTTCTCTTACTAATGCAGTAAATTAACGAAGCATATTCTTGATCAATATTCCCTCTAAGTGGCCATGGGCAATGCGCGCCTAACCCAATGAGCTGGGCAGGCATCAAAACCACTTGGGCAAAACATTTTATTTTCTCAGCTTCTCTTACTAATGCAGTAAATTAACGAAGCATATTCTTGATCAATATTACCTCTAAGTGGCCATGGGCAATGCGCGCCTAACCCAATGAGCTGGGCAGGCATCAAAACCACTTGGGCAAAACATTTTATTTTCTCAGCTTCTCTCACTAATGCAGTAAATTAACGAAGCATATTCTTGATCAATATTTCCTCTAAGTGGCCATGGGCAATGCGCGCCTAACCCAATGAGCTGGGCAGGCATCAAAACCACTTGGGCAAAACATTTTATTTTCTCAGCTTCTCTCACTAATGCAGTAAATTAACGAAGCATATTCTTGATCAATATTCCCTCTAAGTGGCCATGGGTAATGCGCGCCTAACCCAATGAGCTGGGCAGGCATCAAAACCACTTGGGCAAAACATTTTATTTTCTCAGCTTCTCTCACTAATGCAGTAAATTAACGAAGCATATTCTTGATCAATATTCCCTCTAAGTGGCCATGGGCAATGCGCGCCTAACCCAATGAGCTGGGCAGGCATCAAAACCACTTGGGCAAAACATTTTTTTTTCTCAGCTTCTCTCACTAATGCAGTAAATTAACGAAGCATATTCTTGATAAATGTTTCCTCTAAATGGCCATGGGTAATGCGCGCCTAACCCAATGAGCTGGGCAGGCATCAAAACCACTTGGGCAAAACATTTTTTTTTCTCAGCTTCTCTCACTAATGCAGTAAATTAACGAAGCATATTCTTGATAAATGTTTCCTCTAAATGGCCATGGGCAATGCGCGCCTAACCCAATGAGCTGGGCAGGCATCAAAACCACTTGGGCAAAACATTTTATTTTCTCAGCTTCTCTCACTAATGCAGTAAATTAACGAAGCATATTCTTGATCAATGTTCCCTCTAAATGGCCATGGGCAATGTGCGCCTAACCCAATGAGCTGGGCAGGCATCAAAACCACTTGGGCAAAACATTTTATTTTCTCAGCTTCTCTCACTAATGCAGTAAATTAACGAAGCATATTCTTGATCAATATTCCCTCTAAGTGGCCATGGGCAATGCGCGCCTAACCCAATGAGCTGGGCAGGCATCAAAACCACTTGGGCAAAACATTTTATTTTCTCAGCTTCTCTCACTAATGCAGTAAATTAACGAAGCATATTCTTGATCAATATTCCCTCTAAGTGGCCATGGGCAATGCGCGCCTAACCCAATGAGCTGGGCAGGCATCAAAACCACTTGGGCAAAACATTTTTTTTCTCAGCTTCTCTCACTAATGCAGTAAATTAACGAAGCATATTCTTGATCAATATTCCTCTAAGTGGCCATGGGCAATGCGCGCCTAACCCAATGAGCTGGGCAGGCATCAAAACCACTTGGGCAAAACATTTTATTTTCTCAGCTTCTCTCACTAATGCAGTAAATTAACGAAGCATATTCTTGATCAATATTCCCTCTAAGTGGCCATGGGCAATGCGCGCCTAACCCAATGAGCTGGGCAGGCATCAAAACCACTTGGGCAAAACATTTTATTTTCTCAGCTTCTCTTACTAATGCAGTAAATTAACGAAGCATATTCTTGATCAATATTCCCTCTAAGTGGCCATGGGCAATGTGCGCCTAACCCAATGAGCTGGGCAGGCATCAAAACCACTTGGGCAAAACATTTTATTTTCTCAGCTTCTCTCACTAATGCAGTAAATTAACGAAGCATATTCTTGATCAATATTCCCTCTAAGTGGCCATGGGCAATGCGCGCCTAACCCAATGAGCTGGGCAGGCATCAAAACCACTTGGGCAAAACATTTTATTTTCTCAGCTTCTCTTACTAATGCAGTAAATTAACGAAGCATATTCTTGATCAATATTCCCTCTAAGTGGCCATGGGCAATGTGCGCCTAACCCAATGAGCTGGGCAGGCATCAAAACCACTTGGGCAAAACATTTTATTTTCTCAGCTTCTCTTACTAATGCAGTAAATTAACGAAGCATATTCTTGATCAATATTCCCTCTAAGTGGCCATGGGCAATGCGCGCCTAACCCAATGAGCTGGGCAGGCATCAAAACCACTTGGGCAAAACATTTTATTTTCTCAGCTTCTCTTACTAATGCAGTAAATTAACGAAGCATATTCTTGATCAATATTCCCTCTAAGTGGCCATGGGCAATGCGCGCCTAACCCAATGAGCTGGGCAGGCATCAAAACCACTTGGGCAAAACATTTTTATTTTCTCAGCTTCTCTTACTAATGCAGTAAATTAACGAAGCATATTCTTGATCAATATTCCCTCTAAGTGGCCATGGGCAATGCGCGCCTAACCCAATGAGCTGGGCAGGCATCAAAACCACTTGGGCAAAACATTTTATTTTCTCAGCTTCTCTTACTAATGCAGTAAATTAACGAAGCATATTCTTGATCAATATTCCCTCTAAGTGGCCATGGGCAATGCGCGCCTAACCCAATGAGCTGGGCAGGCATCAAAACCACTTGGGCAAAACATTTTATTTTCTCAGCTTCTCTTACTAATGCAGTAAATTAACGAAGCATATTCTTGATCAATATTCCCTCTAAGTGGCCATGGGCAATGCGCGCCTAACCCAATGAGCTGGGCAGGCATCAAAACCACTTGGGCAAAACATTTTATTTTCTCAGCTTCTCTTACTAATGCAGTAAATTAACGAAGCATATTCTTGATCAATATTCCCTCTAAGTGGCCATGGGCAATGCGCGCCTAACCCAATGAGCTGGGCAGGCATCAAAACCACTTGGGCAAAACATTTTATTTTCTCAGCTTCTCTCACTAATGCAGTAAATTAACGAAGCATATTCTTGATCAATATTCCCTCTAAGTGGCCATGGGCAATGTGCGCCTAACCCAATGAGCTGGGCAGGCATCAAAACCACTTGGGCAAAACATTTTATTTTCTCAGCTTCTCTCACTAATGCAGTAAATTAACGAAGCATATTCTTGATCAATATTCCCTCTAAGTGGCCATGGGCAATGCGCGCCTAACCCAATGAGCTGGGCAGGCATCAAAACCACTTGGGCAAAACATTTTATTTTCTCAGCTTCTCTTACTAATGCAGTAAATTAACGAAGCATATTCTTGATCAATATTCCCTCTAAGTGGCCATGGGCAATGTGCGCCTAACCCAATGAGCTGGGCAGGCATCAAAACCACTTGGGCAAAACATTTTTTTCTCAGCTTCTCTCACTAATGCAGTAAATTAACGAAGCGTATTCTTGATCAATATTCCCTCTAAGTGGCCATGGGCAATGCGCGCCTAACCCAACCACTTGGGCAAAAGATTTTATTTTCTCAGCTTCTCTCACTAATGCAGTAAATTAACGAAGCATATTCTTGACCAATATTCCCTCTAAGTGGCCATGGGCAATGCGCGCCTAACCCAATGAAATGGGCAGGCATCAAAACCACTTGGGCAAAACATTTTATTTTCTTAGCTTGTATCACTAATGCAGTAAATTAACGAAGCATATTCTTGAACAATATTCCCTCTAAGTGGCCATGGGCAATGCGCGCCTAACCCAATGAGCTGGGCAGGCATCCAAACCACTTGGGCAAAACATTTATTTTCTCAACTTCTTTTTCTAATGCAGTTAATTAGCAAAGCATATTCTTGATCAATATTCCCTCTAAGTGGCCATTTGCAATGCGCGCCTAAC
Organism: Macrothele yani; assembly: GCA_039090855.1. NCBI lineage: Eukaryota > Metazoa > Arthropoda > Arachnida > Araneae > Macrothelidae > Macrothele > Macrothele yani. Next base: position 83,953,458 of record CM077003.1, on the reverse strand, counting down.
CCAATGAAATAGGCAGGCATCAAAACCACTTGGGCAAGACATTTTATTTTCTCAGCTTCTCTCACTAATGCAGTAAAATAACGAAGCATATTCTTGATCAATATTCCCTCTAAGTGGCCATGGGCAATGCGCGCCTAACCCAATGAGCTGGGCAGAAGAATTTATTTTTTCAGCTTCTCTCACTAATGCAAAAAATTAACGAAGCATATTCTTGATCAATATTACCTCTAAGTGGCCATGGGCAATGCGCGCCTAACCCAATGAAATGGGCAGGCATCAAAACCACTTGGGCAAAAATTTTTATTTTCTCAGCTTCTCTCACTAATGCAGTAAAATAACGAAGCGTATTCTTGATCAATATTCCCTCTAAGTGGCCATGGGCAATGCGCGCCTAACCCAACCACTTGGGCAAAACATTTTATTTTCTCAGCTTCTCTTACTAATGCAGTAAATTAACGAATCATATTCTTGATCAATATTACCTCTAAGTGGCCATGGGCAATGCGCGCCTAACCCAACCACTTGGGCAAAACATTTTATTTTCTCAGCTTCTCTTACTAATGCAGTAAATTAACGAATCATATTCTTGATCAATATTCCCTCTAAGTGGCCATGGGCAATGCGCGCCTAACCCAACCACTTGGGCAAAACATTTTTTTCTCAGCTTCTCTTACTAATGCAGTAAATTAACGAATCATATTCTTGATCAATATTACCTCTAAGTGGCCATGGGCAATGCGCGCCTAACCCAATGAGCTGGGCGGGCATCAAAACCACATGGGCAAAGCAATTTATTTTCTCAGCTTCTCTTACTAATGCAGTAAATTAACGAAGCATATTCTTGATCAATATTTCCTCTAAGTGGCCATGGGCTATGCGCGCCTAACGCAATGAGCTGGGCGGGCATCAAAACCACTTGGGCAAAACATTTTATTTCCTCAGCTTCTCTTACTAATGCAGTAAATTAACGAAGCATATTCTTGATCAATATTACCTCTAAGTGGCCATGGGCTATGCGCGCCTAACCCAATGAGCTGGGCGGGCATCAAAACCACTTGGGCAAAACATTTTATTTCCTCAGCTTCTCTTACTAATGCAGTAAATTAACGAAGCATATTCTTGATCAATATTACCTCTAAGTGGCCATGGGCAATGCGCGCCTAACCCAATGAGCTGGGCAGGCATCAAAACCACTTGGGCAAAACATTTTATTTTCTCAGCTTCTCTTACTAATGCAGTAAATTAACGAAGCATATTCTTGATCAATATTCCCTCTAAGTGGCCATGGGCAATGCGCGCCTAACCCAATGAGCTGGGCAGGCATCCAAACCACTTGGGCAAAACATTTATTTTCTCAACTTCTTTTTCTAATGCAGTTAATTAGCAAAGCATATTCTTGATCAATATTCCCTCTAAGTGGCCATTTGCAATGCGCGCCTAACCCAATGAAATGGGCAGGCATCAAAACCACTTGGGCAAGACATTTTATTTTCTCAGCTTCTCTCACTAATGCAGTAAAATAACGAAGCATATTCTTGATCAATATTCCCTCTAAGTGGCCATGGGCAATGCGCGCCTAACCCAATGAGCTGGGCAGAAGAATTTATTTTCAGCTTCTCTCACTAATGCAAAAAATTAACGAAGCATATTCTTGATCAATATTCCCTCTAAGTGGCCATTTGCAATGCGCGCCTAACCCAATGAAATGGGCAGGCATCAAAACCACTTGGGCAAGACATTTTATTTTCTCAGCTTCTCTCACTAATGCAGTAAAATAACGAAGCATATTCTTGATCAATATTCCCTCTAAGTGGCCATGGGCAATGCGCGCCTAACCCAATGAGCTGGGCAGAAGAATTTATTTTTTCAGCTTCTCTCACTAATGCAAAAAATTAACGAAGCATATTCTTGATCAATATTCCCTCTAAGTGGCCATGGGCAATGCGCGCCTAACCCAATGAGCTGGGCAGGCATCAAAACCACTTGGGCAAAACATTTTATTTTCTCAGCTTCTCTTACTAATGCAGTAAATTAACGAAGCATATTCTTGATCAATATTCCCTCTAAGTGGCCATGGGCAATGCGCGCCTAACCCAATGAGCTGGGCAGGCATCAAAACCACTTGGGCAAAACATTTTATTTTCTCAGCTTCTCTTACTAATGCAGTAAATTAACGAAGCATATTCTTGATCAATATTCCCTCTAAGTGGCCATGGGCAATGCGCGCCTAACCCAATGAGCTGGGCAGGCATCAAAACCACTTGGGCAAAACATTTTATTTTCTCAGCTTCTCTTACTAATGCAGTAAATTAACGAAGCATATTCTTGATCAATATTCCCTCTAAGTGGCCATGGGCAATGCGCGCCTAACCCAATGAGCTGGGCAGGCATCAAAACCACTTGGGCAAAACATTTTATTTTCTCAGCTTCTCTTACTAATGCAGTAAATTAACGAAGCATATTCTTGATCAATATTCCCTCTAAGTGGCCATGGGCAATGCGCGCCTAACCCAATGAGCTGGGCAGGCATCAAAACCACTTGGGCAAAACATTTTATTTTCTCAGCTTCTCTCACTAATGCAGTAAATTAACGAAGCATATTCTTGATCAATATTCCCTCTAAGTGGCCATGGGCAATGTGCGCCTAACCCAATGAGCTGGGCAGGCATCAAAACCACTTGGGCAAAACATTTTATTTTCTCAGCTTCTCTCACTAATGCAGTAAATTAACGAAGCATATTCTTGATCAATATTCCCTCTAAGTGGCCATGGGCAATGCGCGCCTAACCCAATGAGCTGGGCAGGCATCAAAACCACTTGGGCAAAACATTTTATTTTCTCAGCTTCTCTTACTAATGCAGTAAATTAACGAAGCATATTCTTGATCAATATTCCCCTCTAAGTGGCCATGGGCAATGTGCGCCTAACCCAATGAGCTGGGCAGGCATCAAAACCACTTGGGCAAAACATTTTTTTCTCAGCTTCTCTCACTAATGCAGTAAATTAACGAAGCGTATTCTTGATCAATATTCCCTCTAAGTGGCCATGGGCAATGCGCGCCTAACCCAACCACTTGGGCAAAAGATTTTATTTTCTCAGCTTCTCTCACTAATGCAGTAAATTAACGAAGCATATTCTTGACCAATATTCCCTCTAAGTGGCCATGGGCAATGCGCGCCTAACCCAATGAAATGGGCAGGCATCAAAACCACTTGGGCAAAACATTTTTATTTTCTTAGCTTGTATCACTAATGCAGTAAATTAACGAAGCATATTCTTGAACAATATTCCCTCTAAGTGGCCATGGGCAATGCGCGCCTAACCCAATGAGCTAGGCAGGCATCCAAACCACTTGGGCAAAACATTTATTTTCTCAACTTCTTTTTCTAATGCAGTTAATTAGCAAAGCATATTCTTGATCAATATTCCCTCTAAGTGGCCATTTGCAATGCGCGCCTAACCCAATGAAATAGGCAGGCATCAAAACCACTTGGGCAAGACATTTTATTTTCTCAGCTTCTCTCACTAATGCAGTAAAATAACGAAGCATATTCTTGATCAATATTCCCTCTAAGTGGCCATGGGCAATGCGCGCCTAACCCAATGAGCTGGGCAGAAGAATTTATTTTTTCAGCTTCTCTCACTAATGCAAAAAATTAACGAAGCATATTCTTGATCAATATTACCTCTAAGTGGCCATGGGCAATGCGCGCCTAACCCAATGAAATGGGCAGGCATCAAAACCACTTGGGCAAAAATTTTTATTTTCTCAGCTTCTCTCACTAATGCAGTAAATTAACGAAGCGTATTCTTGATCAATATTCCCTCTAAGTGGCCATGGGCAATGCGCGCCTAACCCAACCACTTGGGCAAAACATTTTATTTTCTCAGCTTCTCTTACTAATGCAGTAAATTAACGAATCATATTCTTGATCAATATTACCTCTAAGTGGCCATGGGCAATGCGCGCCTAACCCAACCACTTGGGCAAAACATTTTATTTTCTCAGCTTCTCTTACTAATGCAGTAAATTAACGAATCATATTCTTGATCAATATTCCCTCTAAGTGGCCATGGGCAATGCGCGCCTAACCCAACCACTTGGGCAAAACATTTTTTTCTCAGCTTCTCTTACTAATGCAGTAAATTAACGAATCATATTCTTGATCAATATTACCTCTAAGTGGCCATGGGCAATGCGCGCCTAACCCAATGAGCTGGGCGGGCATCAAAACCACATGGGCAAAGCAATTTATTTTCTCAGCTTCTCTTACTAATGCAGTAAATTAACGAAGCATATTCTTGATCAATATTTCCTCTAAGTGGCCATGGGCTATGCGCGCCTAACGCAATGAGCTGGGCGGGCATCAAAACCACTTGGGCAAAACATTTTATTTCCTCAGCTTCTCTTACTAATGCAGTAAATTAACGAAGCATATTCTTGATCAATATTACCTCTAAGTGGCCATGGGCTATGCGCGCCTAACCCAATGAGCTGGGCGGGCATCAAAACCACTTGGGCAAAACATTTTATTTCCTCAGCTTCTCTTACTAATGCAGTAAATTAACGAAGCATATTCTTGATCAATATTACCTCTAAGTGGCCATGGGCAATGCGCGCCTAACCCAATGAGCTGGGCAGGCATCAAAACCACTTGGGCAAAACATTTTATTTTCTCAGCTTCTCTTACTAATGCAGTAAATTAACGAAGCATATTCTTGATCAATATTCCCTCTAAGTGGCCATGGGCAATGCGCGCCTAACCCAATGAGCTGGGCAGGCATCCAAACCACTTGGGCAAAACATTTATTTTCTCAACTTCTTTTTCTAATGCAGTTAATTAGCAAAGCATATTCTTGATCAATATTCCCTCTAAGTGGCCATTTGCAATGCGCGCCTAACCCAATGAAATGGGCAGGCATCAAAACCACTTGGGCAAGACATTTTATTTTCTCAGCTTCTCTCACTAATGCAGTAAAATAACGAAGCATATTCTTGATCAATATTCCCTCTAAGTGGCCATGGGCAATGCGCGCCTAACCCAATGAGCTGGGCAGAAGAATTTATTTTTTCAGCTTCTCTCACTAATGCAAAAAATTAACGAAGCATATTCTTGATCAATATTCCCTCTAAGTGGCCATTTGCAATGCGCGCCTAACCCAATGAAATGGGCAGGCATCAAAACCACTTGGGCAAGACATTTTATTTTCTCAGCTTCTCTCACTAATGCAGTAAAATAACGAAGCATATTCTTGATCAATATTCCCTCTAAGTGGCCATGGGCAATGCGCGCCTAACCCAATGAGCTGGGCAGAAGAATTTATTTTTTCAGCTTCTCTCACTAATGCAAAGAATTAACGAAGCATATTCTTGATCAATATTACCTCTAAGTGGCCATGGGCAATGCGCGCCTAACCCAATGAGCTGGGCAGGCATCAAAACCACTTGGGCAAAACATTTTATTTTCTGAGCTTCTCTTACTAATGCAGTAAATTAACGAAGCATATTCTTGATCAATATTCCCTCTAAGTGGCCATGGGCAATGCGCGCCTAACCCAATGAGCTGGGCAGGCATCAAAACCACTTGGGCAAAACATTTTATTTTCTCAGCTTCTCTTACTAATGCAGTAAATTAACGAAGCATATTCTTGATCAATATTCCCTCTAAGTGGCCATGGGCAATGCGCGCCTAACCCAATGAGCTGGGCAGGCATCAAAACCACTTGGGCAAAACATTTTTATTTTCTCAGCTTCTCTTACTAATGCAGTAAATTAACGAAGCATATTCTTGATCAATATTCCCTCTAAGTGGCCATGGGCAATGCGCGCCTAACCCAATGAAATGGGCAGGCATCAAAACCACTTGGGCAAGACATTTTATTTTCTCAGCTTCTCTCACTAATGCAGTAAAATAACGAAGCATATTCTTGATCAATATTCCCTCTAAGTGGCCATGGGCAATGCGCGCCTAACCCAATGAGCTGGGCAGAAGAATTTATTTTTTCAGCTTCTCTCACTAATGCAAAAAATTAACGAAGCATATTCTTGATCAATATTCCCTCTAAGTGGCCATGGGCAATGTGCGCCTAACCCAATGAGCTGGGCAGGCATCAAAACCACTTGGGCAAAACATTTTATTTTCTCAGCTTCTCTTACTAATGCAGTAAATTAACGAAGCATATTCTTGATCAATATTCCCTCTAAGTGGCCATGGGCAATGCGCGCCTAACCCAATGAGCTGGGCAGGCATCAAAACCACTTGGGCAAAACATTTTATTTTCTCAGCTTCTCTTACTAATGCAGTAAATTAACGAAGCATATTCTTGATCAATATTCCCTCTAAGTGGCCATGGGCAATGCGCGCCTAACCCAATGAGCTGGGCAGGCATCAAAACCACTTGGGCAAAACATTTTATTTTCTCAGCTTCTCTTACTAATGCAGTAAATTAACGAAGCATATTCTTGATCAATATTCCCTCTAAGTGGCCATGGGCAATGCGCGCCTAACCCAATGAGCTGGGCAGGCATCAAAACCACTTGGGCAAAACATTTTATTTTCTCAGCTTCTCTTACTAATGCAGTAAATTAACGAAGCATATTCTTGATCAATATTCCCTCTAAGTGGCCATGGGCAATGCGCGCCTAACCCAATGAGCTGGGCAGGCATCAAAACCACTTGGGCAAAACATTTTATTTTCTCAGCTTCTCTTACTAATGCAGTAAATTAACGAAGCATATTCTTGATCAATATTCCCTCTAAGTGGCCATGGGCAATGCGCGCCTAACCCAATGAGCTGGGCAGGCATCAAAACCACTTGGGCAAAACATTTTATTTTCTCAGCTTCTCTTACTAATGCAGTAAATTAACGAAGCATATTCTTGATCAATATTCCCTCTAAGTGGCCATGGGCAATGCGCGCCTAACCCAATGAGCTGGGCAGGCATCAAAACCACTTGGGCAAAACATTTTATTTTCTCAGCTTCTCTCACTAATGCAGTAAATTAACGAAGCATATTCTTGATCAATATTCCCTCTAAGTGGCCATGGGCAATGTGCGCCTAACCCAATGAGCTGGGCAGGCATCAAAACCACTTGGGCAAAACATTTTATTTTCTCAGCTTCTCTCACTAATGCAGTAAATTAACGAAGCATATTCTTGATCAATATTCCCTCTAAGTGGCCATGGGCAATGCGCGCCTAACCCAATGAGCTGGGCAGGCATCAAAACCACTTGGGCAAAACATTTTATTTTCTCAGCTTCTCTTACTAATGCAGTAAATTAACGAAGCATATTCTTGATCAATATTCCCTCTAAGTGGCCATGGGCAATGTGCGCCTAACCCAATGAGCTGGGCAGGCATCAAAACCACTTGGGCAAAACATTTTTTTTTTCTCAGCTTCTCTCACTAATGCAGTAAATTAACGAAGCGTATTCTTGATCAATATTCCCTCTAAGTGGCCATGGGCAATGCGCGCCTAACCCAACCACTTGGGCAAAAGATTTTATTTTCTCAGCTTCTCTCACTAATGCAGTAAATTAACGAAGCATATTCTTGACCAATATTCCCTCTAAGTGGCCATGGGCAATGCGCGCCTAACCCAATGAAATGGGCAGGCATCAAAACCACTTGGGCAAGACATTTTATTTTCTCAGCTTCTTTTTCTAATGCAGTTAATTAGCAAAGCATATTCTTGATCAATATTCCCTCTAAGTGGCCATTTGCAATGCGCGCCTAACCCAATGAAATAGGCAGGCATCAAAACCACTTGGGCAAGACATTTTATTTTCTCAGCTTCTCTCACTAATGCAGTAAAATAACGAAGCATATTCTTGATCAATATTCCCTCTAAGTGGCCATGGGCAATGCGCGCCTAACCCAATGAGCTGGGCAGAAGAATTTATTTTTTCAGCTTCTCTCACTAATGCAAAAAATTAACGAAGCATATTCTTGATCAATATTACCTCTAAGTGGCCATGGGCAATGCGCGCCTAACCCAATGAAATGGGCAGGCATCAAAACCACTTGGGCAAAAATTTTTATTTTCTCAGCTTCTCTCACTAATGCAGTAAATTAACGAAGCGTATTCTTGATCAATATTCCCTCTAAGTGGCCATGGGCAATGCGCGCCTAACCCAACCACTTGGGCAAAACATTTTATTTTCTCAGCTTCTCTTACTAATGCAGTAAATTAACGAATCATATTCTTGATCAATATTACCTCTAAGTGGCCATGGGCAATGCGCGCCTAACCCAACCACTTGGGCAAAACATTTTATTTTCTCAGCTTCTCTTACTAATGCAGTAAATTAACGAATCATATTCTTGATCAATATTCCCTCTAAGTGGCCATGGGCAATGCGCGCCTAACCCAACCACTTGGGCAAAACATTTTTTTTCTCAGCTTCTCTTACTAATGCAGTAAATTAACGAATCATATTCTTGATCAATATTACCTCTAAGTGGCCATGGGCAATGCGCGCCTAACCCAATGAGCTGGGCGGGCATCAAAACCACATGGGCAAAGCAATTTATTTTCTCAGCTTCTCTTACTAATGCAGTAAATTAACGAAGCATATTCTTGATCAATATTTCCTCTAAGTGGCCATGGGCTATGCGCGCCTAACGCAATGAGCTGGGCGGGCATCAAAACCACTTGGGCAAAACATTTTATTTCCTCAGCTTCTCTTACTAATGCAGTAAATTAACGAAGCATATTCTTGATCAATATTACCTCTAAGTGGCCATGGGCTATGCGCGCCTAACCCAATGAGCTGGGCGGGCATCAAAACCACTTGGGCAAAACATTTTATTTCCTCAGCTTCTCTTACTAATGCAGTAAATTAACGAAGCATATTCTTGATCAATATTACCTCTAAGTGGCCATGGGCAATGCGCGCCTAACCCAATGAGCTGGGCAGGCATCAAAACCACTTGGGCAAAACATTTTATTTTCTCAGCTTCTCTTACTAATGCAGTAAATTAACGAAGCATATTCTTGATCAATATTCCCTCTAAGTGGCCATGGGCAATGCGCGCCTAACCCAATGAGCTGGGCAGGCATCCAAACCACTTGGGCAAAACATTTATTTTCTCAACTTCTTTTTCTAATGCAGTTAATTAGCAAAGCATATTCTTGATCAATATTCCCTCTAAGTGGCCATTTGCAATGCGCGCCTAACCCAATGAAATGGGCAGGCATCAAAACCACTTGGGCAAGACATTTTATTTTCTCAGCTTCTCTCACTAATGCAGTAAAATAACGAAGCATATTCTTGATCAATATTCCCTCTAAGTGGCCATGGGCAATGCGCGCCTAACCCAATGAGCTGGGCAGAAGAATTTATTTTTTCAGCTTCTCTCACTAATGCAAAAAATTAACGAAGCATATTCTTGATCAATATTCCCTCTAAGTGGCCATTTGCAATGCGCGCCTAACCCAATGAAATGGGCAGGCATCAAAACCACTTGGGCAAGACATTTTTATTTTCTCAGCTTCTCTCACTAATGCAGTAAAATAACGAAGCATATTCTTGATCAATATTCCCTCTAAGTGGCCATGGGCAATGCGCGCCTAACCCAATGAGCTGGGCAGAAGAATTTATTTTTTCAGCTTCTCTCACTAATGCAAAAAATTAACGAAGCATATTCTTGATCAATATTCCCTCTAAGTGGCCATGGGCAATGCGCGCCTAACCCAATGAGCTGGGCAGGCATCAAAACCACTTGGGCAAAACATTTTATTTTCTCAGCTTCTCTTACTAATGCAGTAAATTAACGAAGCATATTCTTGATCAATATTCCCTCTAAGTGGCCATGGGCAATGCGCGCCTAACCCAATGAGCTGGGCAGGCATCAAAACCACTTGGGCAAAACATTTTATTTTCTCAGCTTCTCTTACTAATGCAGTAAATTAACGAAGCATATTCTTGATCAATATTCCCTCTAAGTGGCCATGGGCAATGCGCGCCTAACCCAATGAGCTGGGCAGGCATCAAAACCACTTGGGCAAAACATTTTATTTTCTCAGCTTCTCTTACTAATGCAGTAAATTAACGAAGCATATTCTTGATCAATATTCCCTCTAAGTGGCCATGGGCAATGCGCGCCTAACCCAATGAGCTGGGCAGGCATCAAAACCACTTGGGCAAAACATTTTATTTTCTCAGCTTCTCTTACTAATGCAGTAAATTAACGAAGCATATTCTTGATCAATATTCCCTCTAAGTGGCCATGGGCAATGCGCGCCTAACCCAATGAGCTGGGCAGGCATCAAAACCACTTGGGCAAAACATTTTATTTTCTCAGCTTCTCTCACTAATGCAGTAAATTAACGAAGCATATTCTTGATCAATATTCCCTCTAAGTGGCCATGGGCAATGTGCGCCTAACCCAATGAGCTGGGCACGCATCAAAACCACTTGGGCAAAACATTTTATTTTCTCAGCTTCTCTCACTAATGCAGTAAATTAACGAAGCATATTCTTGATCAATATTCCCTCTAAGTGGCCATGGGCAATGCGCGCCTAACCCAATGAGCTGGGCAGGCATCAAAACCACTTGGGCAAAACATTTTATTTTCTCAGCTTCTCTTACTAATGCAGTAAATTAACGAAGCATATTCTTGATCAATATTCCCTCTAAGTGGCCATGGGCAATGCGCGCCTAACCCAATGAGCTGGGCAGGCATCAAAACCACTTGGGCAAAACATTTTATTTTCTCAGCTTCTCTTACTAATGCAGTAAATTAACGAAGCATATTCTTGATCAATATTCCCTCTAAGTGGCCATGGGCAATGCGCGCCTAACCCAATGAGCTGGGCAGGCATCAAAACCACTTGGGCAAAACATTTTATTTTCTCAGCTTCTCTTACTAATGCAGTAAATTAACGAAGCATATTCTTGATCAATATTCCCTCTAAGTGGCCATGGGCAATGCGCGCCTAACCCAATGAGCTGGGCAGGCATCAAAACCACTTGGGCAAAACATTTTATTTTCTCAGCTTCTCTTACTAATGCAGTAAATTAACGAAGCATATTCTTGATCAATATTCCCTCTAAGTGGCCATGGGCAATGCGCGCCTAACCCAATGAGCTGGGCAGGCATCAAAACCACTTGGGCAAAACATTTTATTTTCTCAGCTTCTCTTACTAATGCAGTAAATTAACGAAGCATATTCTTGATCAATATTCCCTCTAAGTGGCCATGGGCAATGCGCGCCTAACCCAATGAGCTGGGCAGGCATCAAAACCACTTGGGCAAAACATTTTATTTTCTCAGCTTCTCTCACTAATGCAGTAAATTAACGAAGCATATTCTTGATCAATATTCCCTCTAAGTGGCCATGGGCAATGTGCGCCTAACCCAATGAGCTGGGCAGGCATCAAAACCACTTGGGCAAAACATTTTATTTTCTCAGCTTCTCTCACTAATGCAGTAAATTAACGAAGCATATTCTTGATCAATATTCCCTCTAAGTGGCCATGGGCAATGCGCGCCTAACCCAATGAGCTGGGCAGGCATCAAAACCACTTGGGCAAAACATTTTATTTTCTCAGCTTCTCTTACTAATGCAGTAAATTAACGAAGCATATTCTTGATCAATATTCCCTCTAAGTGGCCATGGGCAATGTGCGCCTAACCCAATGAGCTGGGCAGGCATCAAAACCACTTGGGCAAAACATTTTTTTTTCTCAGCTTCTCTCACTAATGCAGTAAATTAACGAAGCGTATTCTTGATCAATATTCCCTCTAAGTGGCCATGGGCAATGCGCGCCTAACCCAACCACTTGGGCAAAAGATTTTATTTTCTCAGCTTCTCTCACTAATGCAGTAAATTAACGAAGCATATTCTTGACCAATATTCCCTCTAAGTGGCCATGGGCAATGCGCGCCTAACCCAATGAAATGGGCAGGCATCAAAACCACTTGGGCAAAACATTTTATTTTCTTAGCTTGTATCACTAATGCAGTAAATTAACGAAGCATATTCTTGAACAATATTCCCTCTAAGTGGCCATGGGCAATGCGCGCCTAACCCAATGAGCTGGGCAGGCATCCAAACCACTTGGGCAAAACATTTATTTTCTCAACTTCTTTTTCTAATGCAGTTAATTAGCAAAGCATATTCTTGATCAATATTCCCTCTAAGTGGCCATTTGCAATGCGCGCCTAACCCAATGAAATAGGCAGGCATCAAAACCACTTGGGCAAGACATTTTATTTTCTCAGCTTCTCTCACTAATGCAGTAAAATAACGAAGCATATTCTTGATCAATATTCCCTCTAAGTGGCCATGGGCAATGCGCGCCTAACCCAACCACTTGGGCAAAACATTTTATTTTCTCAGCTTCTCTTACTAATGCAGTAAATTAACGAATCATATTCTTGATCAATATTACCTCTAAGTGGCCATGGGCAATGCGCGCCTAACCCAACCACTTGGGCAAAACATTTTATTTTCTCAGCTTCTCTTACTAATGCAGTAAATTAACGAATCATATTCTTGATCAATATTCCCTCTAAGTGGCCATGGGCAATGCGCGCCTAACCCAACCACTTGGGCAAAACATTTTTTTCTCAGCTTCTCTTACTAATGCAGTAAATTAACGAATCATATTCTTGATCAATATTACCTCTAAGTGGCCATGGGCAATGCGCGCCTAACCCAATGAGCTGGGCGGGCATCAAAACCACATGGGCAAAGCAATTTATTTTCTCAGCTTCTCTTACTAATGCAGTAAATTAACGAAGCATATTCTTGATCAATATTTCCTCTAAGTGGCCATGGGCTATGCGCGCCTAACGCAATGAGCTGGGCGGGCATCAAAACCACTTGGGCAAAACATTTTATTTCCTCAGCTTCTCTTACTAATGCAGTAAATTAACGAAGCATATTCTTGATCAATATTACCTCTAAGTGGCCATGGGCTATGCGCGCCTAACCCAATGAGCTGGGCGGGCATCAAAACCACTTGGGCAAAACATTTTATTTCCTCAGCTTCTCTTACTAATGCAGTAAATTAACGAAGCATATTCTTGATCAATATTACCTCTAAGTGGCCATGGGCAATGCGCGCCTAACCCAATGAGCTGGGCAGGCATCAAAACCACTTGGGCAAAACATTTTATTTTCTCAGCTTCTCTTACTAATGCAGTAAATTAACGAAGCATATTCTTGATCAATATTCCCTCTAAGTGGCCATGGGCAATGCGCGCCTAACCCAATGAGCTGGGCAGGCATCCAAACCACTTGGGCAAAACATTTATTTTCTCAACTTCTTTTTCTAATGCAGTTAATTAGCAAAGCATATTCTTGATCAATAATCCCTCTAAGTGGCCATTTGCAATGCGCGCCTAACCCAATGAAATGGGCAGGCATCAAAACCACTTGGGCAAGACATTTTATTTTCTCAGCTTCTCTCACTAATGCAGTAAAATAACGAAGCATATTCTTGATCAATATTCCCTCTAAGTGGCCATGGGCAATGCGCGCCTAACCCAATGAGCTGGGCAGAAGAATTTATTTTTCAGCTTCTCTCACTAATGCAAAAAATTAACGAAGCATATTCTTGATCAATATTCCCTCTAAGTGGCCATTTGCAATGCGCGCCTAACCCAATGAAATGGGCAGGCATCAAAACCACTTGGGCAAGACATTTTATTTTCTCAGCTTCTCTCACTAATGCAGTAAAATAACGAAGCATATTCTTGATCAATATTCCCTCTAAGTGGCCATGGGCAATGCGCGCCTAACCCAATGAGCTGGGCAGAAGAATTTATTTTTTCAGCTTCTCTCACTAATGCAAAAAATTAACGAAGCATATTCTTGATCAATATTCCCTCTAAGTGGCCATGGGCAATGCGCGCCTAACCCAATGAGCTGGGCAGGCATCAAAACCACTTGGGCAAAACATTTTATTTTCTCAGCTTCTCTTACTAATGCAGTAAATTAACGAAGCATATTCTTGATCAATATTCCCTCTAAGTGGCCATGGGCAATGCGCGCCTAACCCAATGAGCTGGGCAGGCATCAAAACCACTTGGGCAAAACATTTTATTTTCTCAGCTTCTCTTACTAATGCAGTAAATTAACGAAGCATATTCTTGATCAATATTCCCTCTAAGTGGCCATGGGCAATGCGCGCCTAACCCAATGAGCTGGGCAGGCATCAAAACCACTTGGGCAAAACATTTTATTTTCTCAGCTTCTCTTACTAATGCAGTAAATTAACGAAGCATATTCTTGATCAATATTCCCTCTAAGTGGCCATGGGCAATGCGCGCCTAACCCAATGAGCTGGGCAGGCATCAAAACCACTTGGGCAAAACATTTTATTTTCTCAGCTTCTCTTACTAATGCAGTAAATTAACGAAGCATATTCTTGATCAATATTCCCTCTAAGTGGCCATGGGCAATGCGCGCCTAACCCAATGAGCTGGGCAGGCATCAAAACCACTTGGGCAAAACATTTTATTTTCTCAGCTTCTCTTACTAATGCAGTAAATTAACGAAGCATATTCTTGATCAATATTCCCTCTAAGTGGCCATGGGCAATGCGCGCCTAACCCAATGAGCTGGGCAGGCATCAAAACCACTTGGGCAAAACATTTTATTTTCTCAGCTTCTCTTACTAATGCAGTAAATTAACGAAGCATATTCTTGATCAATATTCCCTCTAAGTGGCCATGGGCAATGCGCGCCTAACCCAATGAGCTGGGCAGGCATCAAAACCACTTGGGCAAAACATTTTATTTTCTCAGCTTCTCTCACTAATGCAGTAAATTAACGAAGCATATTCTTGATCAATATTCCCTCTAAGTGGCCATGGGCAATGTGCGCCTAACCCAATGAGCTGGGCAGGCATCAAAACCACTTGGGCAAAACATTTTATTTTCTCAGCTTCTCTCACTAATGCAGTAAATTAACGAAGCATATTCTTGATCAATATTCCCTCTAAGTGGCCATGGGCAATGCGCGCCTAACCCAATGAGCTGGGCAGGCATCAAAACCACTTGGGCAAAACATTTTATTTTCTCAGCTTCTCTTACTAATGCAGTAAATTAACGAAGCATATTCTTGATCAATATTCCCTCTAAGTGGCCATGGGCAATGTGCGCCTAACCCAATGAGCTGGGCAGGCATCAAAACCACTTGGGCAAAACATTTTTTTTCTCAGCTTCTCTCACTAATGCAGTAAATTAACGAAGCGTATTCTTGATCAATATTCCCTCTAAGTGGCCATGGGCAATGCGCGCCTAACCCAACCACTTGGGCAAAAGATTTTATTTTCTCAGCTTCTCTCACTAATGCAGTAAATTAACGAAGCATATTCTTGACCAATATTCCCTCTAAGTGGCCATGGGCAATGCGCGCCTAACCCAATGAAATGGGCAGGCATCAAAACCACTTGGGCAAAACATTTTATTTTCTTAGCTTGTATCACTAATGCAGTAAATTAACGAAGCATATTCTTGAACAATATTCCCTCTAAGTGGCCATGGGCAATGCGCGCCTAACCCAATGAGCTGGGCAGGCATCCAAACCACTTGGGCAAAACATTTATTTTCTCAACTTCTTTTTCTAATGCAGTTAATTAGCAAAGCATATTCTTGATCAATATTCCCTCTAAGTGGCCATTTGCAATGCGCGCCTAACCCAATGAAATAGGCAGGCATCAAAACCACTTGGGCAAGACATTTTATTTTCTCAGCTTCTCTCACTAATGCAGTAAAATAACGAAGCATATTCTTGATCAATATTCCCTCTAAGTGGCCATGGGCAATGCGCGCCTAACCCAATGAGCTGGGCAGAAGAATTTATTTTTTCAGCTTCTCTCACTAATGCAAAAAATTAACGAAGCATATTCTTGATCAATATTACCTCTAAGTGGCCATGGGCAATGCGCGCCTAACCCAATGAAATGGGCAGGCATCAAAACCACTTGGGCAAAAATTTTTATTTTCTCAGCTTCTCTCACTAATGCAGTAAATTAACGAAGCGTATTCTTGATCAATATTCCCTCTAAGTGGCCATGGGCAATGCGCGCCTAACCCAACCACTTGGGCAAAACATTTTATTTTCTCAGCTTCTCTTACTAATGCAGTAAATTAACGAATCATATTCTTGATCAATATTACCTCTAAGTGGCCATGGGCAATGCGCGCCTAACCCAACCACTTGGGCAAAACATTTTATTTTCTCAGCTTCTCTTACTAATGCAGTAAATTAACGAATCATATTCTTGATCAATATTCCCTCTAAGTGGCCATGGGCAATGCGCGCCTAACCCAACCACTTGGGCAAAACATTTTCTCAGCTTCTCTTACTAATGCAGTAAATTAACGAATCATATTCTTGATCAATATTACCTCTAAGTGGCCATGGGCAATGCGCGCCTAACCCAATGAGCTGGGCGGGCATCAAAACCACATGGGCAAAGCAATTTATTTTCTCAGCTTCTCTTACTAATGCAGTAAATTAACGAAGCATATTCTTGATCAATATTTCCTCTAAGTGGCCATGGGCTATGCGCGCCTAACGCAATGAGCTGGGCGGGCATCAAAACCACTTGGGCAAAACATTTTATTTCCTCAGCTTCTCTTACTAATGCAGTAAATTAACGAAGCATATTCTTGATCAATATTACCTCTAAGTGGCCATGGGCTATGCGCGCCTAACCCAATGAGCTGGGCGGGCATCAAAACCACTTGGGCAAAACATTTTATTTCCTCAGCTTCTCTTACTAATGCAGTAAATTAACGAAGCATATTCTTGATCAATATTACCTCTAAGTGGCCATGGGCAATGCGCGCCTAACCCAATGAGCTGGGCAGGCATCAAAACCACTTGGGCAAAACATTTTATTTCCTCAGCTTCTCTCACTAATGCAGTAAATTAACGAAGCATATTCTTGATCAATATTACCTCTAAGTGGCCATGGGCTATGCGCGCCTAACCCAATGAGCTGGGCGGGCATCAAAACCACTTGGGCAAAACATTTTATTTCCTCAGCTTCTCTTACTAATGCAGTAAATTAACGAAGCATATTCTTGATCAATATTACCTCTAAGTGGCCATGGGCAATGCGCGCCTAACCCAATGAGCTGGGCAGGCATCAAAACCACTTGGGCAAAACATTTTATTTTCTCAGCTTCTCTTACTAATGCAGTAAATTAACGAAGCATATTCTTGATCAATATTCCCTCTAAGTGGCCATGGGCAATGCGCGCCTAACCCAATGAGCTGGGCAGGCATCCAAACCACTTGGGCAAAACATTTATTTTCTCAACTTCTTTTTCTAATGCAGTTAATTAGCAAAGCATATTCTTGATCAATATTCCCTCTAAGTGGCCATTTGCAATGCGCGCCTAACCCAATGAAATGGGCAGGCATCAAAACCACTTGGGCAAGACATTTTATTTTCTCAGCTTCTCTCACTAATGCAGTAAAATAACGAAGCATATTCTTGATCAATATTCCCTCTAAGTGGCCATGGGCAATGCGCGCCTAACCCAATGAGCTGGGCAGAAGAATTTATTTTTTCAGCTTCTCTCACTAATGCAAAAAATTAACGAAGCATATTCTTGATCAATATTCCCTCTAAGTGGCCATTTGCAATGCGCGCCTAACCCAATGAAATGGGCAGGCATCAAAACCACTTGGGCAAGACATTTTATTTTCTCAGCTTCTCTCACTAATGCAGTAAAATAACGAAGCATATTCTTGATCAATATTCCCTCTAAGTGGCCATGGGCAATGCGCGCCTAACCCAATGAGCTGGGCAGAAGAATTTATTTTTTCAGCTTCTCTCACTAATGCAAAAAATTAACGAAGCATATTCTTGATCAATATTACCTCTAAGTGGCCATGGGCAATGCGCGCCTAACCCAATGAAATGGGCAGGCATCAAAACCACTTGGGCAAAAATTTTTATTTTCTCAGCTTCTCTCACTAATGCAGTAAATTAACGAAGCGTATTCTTGATCAATATTCCCTCTAAGTGGCCATGGGCAATGCGCGCCTAACCCAACCACTTGGGCAAAACATTTTATTTTCTCAGCTTCTCTTACTAATGCAGTAAATTAACGAAGCATATTCTTGATCAATATTACCTCTAAGTGGCCATGGGCTATGCGCGCCTAACCCAATGAGCTGGGCGGGCATCAAAACCACTTGGGCAAAACATTTTATTTCCTCAGCTTCTCTTACTAATGCAGTAAATTAACGAAGCATATTCTTGATCAATATTACCTCTAAGTGGCCATGGGCAATGCGCGCCTAACCCAATGAGCTGGGCAGGCATCAAAACCACTTGGGCAAAACATTTTATTTTCTCAGCTTCTCTTACTAATGCAGTAAATTAACGAAGCATATTCTTGATCAATATTCCCTCTAAGTGGCCATGGGCAATGCGCGCCTAACCCAATGAGCTGGGCAGAAGAATTTATTTTTTCAGCTTCTCTCACTAATGCAAAAAATTAACGAAGCATATTCTTGATCAATATTACCTCTAAGTGGCCATGGGCAATGCGCGCCTAACCCAATGAAATGGGCAGGCATCAAAACCACTTGGGCAAAAATTTTTATTTTCTCAGCTTCTCTCACTAATGCAGTAAATTAACGAAGCGTATTCTTGATCAATATTCCCTCTAAGTGGCCATGGGCAATGCGCGCCTAACCCAACCACTTGGGCAAAACATTTTATTTTCTCAGCTTCTCTTACTAATGCAGTAAATTAACGAAGCATATTCTTGATCAATATTACCTCTAAGTGGCCATGGGCTATGCGCGCCTAACCCAATGAGCTGGGCGGGCATCAAAACCACTTGGGCAAAACATTTTATTTCCTCAGCTTCTCTTACTAATGCAGTAAATTAACGAAGCATATTCTTGATCAATATTACCTCTAAGTGGCCATGGGCAATGCGCGCCTAACCCAATGAGCTGGGCAGGCATCAAAACCACTTGGGCAAAACATTTTATTTTCTCAGCTTCTCTTACTAATGCAGTAAATTAACGAAGCATATTCTTGATCAATATTCCCTCTAAGTGGCCATGGGCAATGCGCGCCTAACCCAATGAGCTGGGCAGGCATCAAAACCACTTGGGCAAAACATTTTATTTTCTCAGCTTCTCTTACTAATGCAGTAAATTAACGAAGCATATTCTTGATCAATATTCCCTCTAAGTGGCCATGGGCAATGCGCGCCTAACCCAACCACTTGGGCAAAACATTTTATTTTCTCAGCTTCTCTTACTAATGCAGTAAATTAACGAAGCATATTCTTGATCAATATTACCTCTAAGTGGCCATGGGCAATGCGCGCCTAACCCAATGAGCTGGGCAGGCATCAAAACCACTTGGGCAAAACATTTTTTTTCTCAGCTTCTCTCACTAATGCAATAAATTAACGAAGCATATTCTTGACCACTATTCCCTCTAAGTGGCCATGGGCAATGCGCGCCTAACCCAATGAAATGGGCAGGCATCAAAACCACTTGGGCAAAAATTTTTATTTTCTCAGCTTCTCTCACTAATGCAATAAATTAACGAAGCATATTCTTGACCACTATTCCCTCTAAGTGGCCATGGGCAATGCGCGCCTAACCCAATGAAATGGGCAGGCATCAAAACCACTTGGGCAAAACATTTTATTTTCTTAGCTTGTATCACTAATGCAGTAAATTAACGAAGCATATTCTTGATCAATATTCCCTCTAAGTGGCCATTTGCAATGCGCGCCTAACCCAATGAAATGGGCAGGCATCAAAACCACTTGGGCAAGACATTTTATTTTCTCAGCTTCTCTCACTAATGCAGTAAAATAACGAAGCATATTCTTGATCAATATTCCCTCTAAGTGGCCATGGGCAATGCGCGCCTAACCCAATGAGCTGGGCAGAAGAATTAATTTTTTCAGCTTCTCTCACTAATGCAAAAAATTAACGAAGCATATTCTTGATCAATATTACCTCTAAGTGGCCATGGGCAATGCGCGCCTAACCCAATGAAATGGGCAGGCATCAAAACCACTTGGGCAAAAATTTTTATTTTCTCAGCTTCTCTCACTAATGCAGTAAATTAACGAAGCGTATTCTTGATCAATATTCCCTCTAAGTGGCCATGGGCAATGCGCGCCTAACCCAACCACTTGGGCAAAACATTTTATTTTCTCAGCTTCTCTTACTAATGCAGTAAATTAACGAAGCATATTCTTGATCAATATTACCTCTAAGTGGCCATGGGCTATGCGCGCCTAACCCAATGAGCTGGGCGGGCATCAAAACCACTTGGGCAAAACATTTTATTTCCTCAGCTTCTCTTACTAATGCAGTAAATTAACGAAGCATATTCTTGATCAATATTCCCTCTAAGTGGCCATGGGCAATGCGCGCCTAACCCAATGAGCTGGGCAGGCATCAAAACCACTTGGGCAAAACATTTTATTTCCTCAGCTTCTCTCACTAATGCAGTAAATTAACGAAGCATATTCTTGATCAATATTACCTCTAAGTGGCCATGGGCAATGGCGCCTAACCCAATGAGCTGGGCAGGCATCAAAACCACTTGGGCAAAACATTTTATTTTCTCAGCTTCTCTTACTAATGCAGTAAATTAACGAAGCATATTCTTGATCAATATTCCCTCTAAGTGGCCATGGGCAATGCGCGCCTAACCCAATGAGCTGGGCAGGCATCAAAACCACTTGGGCAAAACATTTTATTTTCTCAGCTTCTCTTACTAATGCAGTAAATTAACGAAGCATATTCTTGATCAATATTCCCTCTAAGTCTCCATGGGCAATGCGCGCCTAACCCAATGAGCTGGGCAGGCATCAAAACCACTTGGGCAAAACATTTTATTTTCTCAGCTTCTCTTACTAATGCAGTAAATTAACGAAGCATATTCTTGATCAATATTACCTCTAAGTGGCCATGGGCTATGCGCGCCTAACCCAATGAGCTGGGCAGGCATCAAAACCACTTAGGCAAAACATTTTATTTTCTCAACTTCATTTTCTAATGCAGTAGAAGTTGGAACATGGATTGGAAACCTTAATTTTTCTACTCCCCCATTTTTTGTCACCGTTCTTTCCACAATTGATTTTAACTTAAAAAAAATACTACAAACATTTCATTAATTAAAATTTTTATTTTATTAAAAGTGAGAAGCTCAAACTTACTTCGGGAATAAAAACACTGGAAATTTGGAAAAGCATGTTTACGCATAATACACAGTTTCTTTGCATAACAAAGTACCAAGGAGAATAAGAAATAAAATAACAACTAAATGCAAAATAATTCGTTCAAATAGAACAACTGTAAAATCGTTCAGTTTTTTCAAGGAATTAAACGCTTTTCAATTTTTCTCTCCAAACAGAAAACTCGACCGTGGGAATTTAGGATTCGACCATCTTTGAGAGTACTTGGAAATTATTGTTTACCATTTATGAGGAAGTTGTAAGCTGACGACTTCGGCTTTTGTGACTTTTTCAAAACTTGTTGACTGTCTCAAGATCGATATGTTGTCCACTTGCGAGATAGTTTTCATTCTCATCAGCATATACAGATGGTTGACTTTCAATCGCTTGCGTGATTTAGTCTATTCTTATCGGTATATTCAGATGGCTGACTTCCAGTGTTTTGCGTGATTCCGTTTATTCTTATCAGTATATCCAGATGACTGACTTCCAGTCTGTTGCGTGATTCAGTTTATTCTTATCAGTATATCCAGATGACTGACTTCCAGTCTGTTACGTGATTTAGTTTATTCTTATCAGTATATCCAGATGGCTGACTTCCAGTCTGTTGCGTGATTTAGTTTATTCTTATCAATATATCCAGATGGCTGACTTCCAGTCTGTTGCGTGATTTAGTTTATTCTTATCAGTATATCCAGATGACTCACTTCCAGTCCGTTGCGCGATTTAGTTTATTCTTATCAATATATCCAGATGGCTGACTTCCAGTCTGTTGCGTGATTTAGTTTATTCTTATCAGTATATCCAGATGACTCACTTCCAGTCCGTTGCGCGATTTAGTTTATTCTTATCAATATATCCAGATGGCTGACTTCCAGTCTGTTGCGTGATTTAGTTTATTCTTATCAGTATATCCAGATGGCTGACTTCTAGTCTGTTACGTGATTTAGTTTATTTTTATCAGTATAACCAGATGACTGACTTCCAGTATGTTGCGTGATTTAGATTTGATGCTGTTCATTAGGATAAATATTTTCTTAGCATCGGCACTGGAAGCTCAAAAAGTACCGCACATGTCAACAACTTTAATAAGTTTGAAACTTTTTCTTCTGAGAATACATAGCCTACTACAACTTTGAAGGTTTTTAATGCACCTATAGTGTTGTTTTGAGAAAAGATTCAATATCTGTCATTTTCTCTGCGTGGGAAAATCAGTAATCCGCATTTCTGCGTTCATTACCTTCTCGCACGAGGCTACTTTGCAGGAAGCCTTTGAGAATGAAGAGGACAATGAGACGAACTTAGAACAATGGCATTTAAGAATAGTGTTGTTTTGAATCTTGAGCGCCTGAATTTTATTTATTTATTATTATTTTTGCAGGTAATTGATTTTCGATTTGTGAAAATTAATTAGGGATTTGGGAATTCTAATCTAAAATGTTTACTGTGCGAAGGAAGTTAAGTCGCTGCGCTGCGGCACGCGCGTTGCTTAGAGGGAACATTGGTTACAGTAGCAACGCTTTGCGTGTATCCAAGGAAATGCTGATCAAAATCTTATTGACAATGCTACTCAGATTCCACTTTGCTGTGATTTGCTCGACGAACGATAGTCAATATAATCAACTCCGTACGGCACACTTCTGAGATGAATTTTCTTCAATGAGGTCCTTTTCTCACTGAATCATTTGTTAACACATCTGCAAGGTTTCATTCAGCTTTCTAAAACTTGGTGCTTTTTCTTAGTTTGATTATCTCCATTTACATCTAAACCTAATTGGAATAGCCCCTTCTAATTTAAATCTGCAAATTACAGAAAAGAGAGAAGCTGAGCTGTAACAGTCAGAGAAATAACAATGACTTATCGGTAAGACTACGTCCTACTTTACTGCACTACTAGATGATGCTCCTTTCCATTAAGTGTGAAGCATATTACTTGTTCTAACTTTTCCTTTTTGTTTGCTGTTTCTTATGAAATTTTGGTTACCTCGCGTTGTACCTTCTGAGCTTAACATTACATCAGATTTAACAACAGTAAAAGAAAAGGAAAAAAATAGCTACTGACCAAGCGCATTATAAATACTTTAAATTGCTACAAATCACATGTGTATTATTCTCTCAGTCTGGCAGAGGTCACCACGTTTAATCTATTGTTTTTCCGATCTTGAGCAGCCTGATTGCCAGTGTTCCAACAGGAAGCGTTGGAACTACCACAAATTAAATTGCACATTGTAGTGCTTCAGGTTTTGTGTCCAGACTTGTCAAAGCAGAAGATGGACCTAAAGACCTAAAGCAAGAGCTACCTATTCATCTAAAGCAAAGAGCTCTATTGAATTTTTGGAAATGGAAGTTTGCAAGGTGATGGAGGTCCATACCAGGCTAAGAAAGGTTTGTGGAAATCCGGCAGTAGACATCACCAATGTGATAGAATATGGATAAAGAGTTTATAAACAGGAGAAACCTCAACGGCCAACAAACAACGGAGAGGAAGACCTCATTCCGAACCAAATGACGCGTGACTATTCTGGAGATCTGTGCTGCACGCCATTGTGCTGTGGAAACAATTGTTATTCATGACATAGGATTTCGAAAAGTGGGTTCCACGCCCCAGGATAATTTTGACCAAAGGGTGGAAGTGTTCAGAGATCGGTTCGGGATGTTTCAGGCGAACTATGAACCAAGATATTTCTTTCCAATGTGGTTGCTGAAGATGTGACCTGGACATTCTTTTATGATCTAGATACAAAAGCGGAGTTTGTGAGACTGAGGTACCAAACCTCTTCTTGGCTTAAGAAGTTCAAAATATAGTGTTCAACAAAAAACAGTTTTGGTAAAACTTCTCCGAGATGTCAGAGGCATCATTCTCTTTGATTTTCTTCACCAAGTTCAACAGTTCTTGTAATATTTACTCACTATAGATGCTCAGGAAAGCTTTCCGCAAAAATAAACCAAACACACCACTTTGTTCTGTCCTACTACACCACATCAACGCTCGACCTCTCACCTTACTTGAAACATCTCGGGCCATTGCCAAAATGGAGTAAAGAAAAATGTTCAGGGAAGTTATCCGCAAGCAGAGACCAGAAATGTCTCTTCGTTCTGTCCTCCTACACCACAACAAAGCATTACCTCTCCCCTCACTTGAAACATCTCGGACCATTGCCAAAATGGACTGAACAAAAATGTTCAGGGAAGCTATCCGCAAGAAAAGAGCAGACATACTTCTTCGTCCTATCCCCCTACACCAGAACAACGCACGACCTTTCCCCACACTCGAAAAAAATGCTCTATGAAATCTTGCACGGATACTGCTGTTTTGTAAGACCACGGTACATGAGATTTGAGCTTATAATAGACTTCTGTGTCTATGTTTGTATCCTCTCTTCTGCTATCATTACGTCCAGGAACGGAATTTTTCTTTTATTCTCGATTTCCATCTCCAACTTTATGTTCCTGCTTAAGGCGTTCATTTTGATTAAAAAGTCATTCAAAGCCCTTTCTCCATGTGGCCAACGATCAGTATGTCACCAACATACCTTACCCATATGGATGGTGTTTTATGAAATGTACTAAATACTCTGTCTTCCAATGGCCTAAGTATCGCTTCAACTAAAATCCCCGACATGGGAGAACCCATCGGAGGACCCTTCGTTTGTCTATAAATCCTTTTATTATGCGTTTGTCATGTTTTGTTAATTTGTCCTGCTTTGTCCGTTAACGTGAAGTAGATGGAATGGTTATTGTTTAAGTTCTTCAGTATTTTCCATCCTCTGCTCCGTTTCTCTTCCTTTTATTCCTTATCTGTATTTCTTTTTTCAGTTTGACTGCTGCTTGGATTATATTGGCATGAAAAGAGAAATACAGATAAGGAATAAAAAGGAAGAGAAAGGGAGCAGAGAATGGAAAATACTAAAGAACTTAAAAATAACCATTCCATCTGCTTCACGTTAACGGACAAAACAGGACAAATTACAATAATGGATAGGGACGACTATGATCGTAAATTGGAGTCCTTTATTTTAGAATCGGGATCTGTTAAGCTTAAATCTAACCCATTAAACTCTCTAATTTCGAGAATGGAAAGGACATATAAGCTATCGGATTTGCCACAAGAACTGTCACAAGGTCCGAAGACTCCGCCAGGGGCAGTTATACCACCTTTGTTCGGGAAATTAAAAAAGCATAAACCAAGAGCAAAACTCCGTCCCATTGTAGGGAAGAACAAATGCCCCAAAACTGATCTTGAACGAAACATGGCAATTTTTTTTAAAAGATATTTACCTGAGTCTAGTAGAGTCGTGGTCTCCACTAAAGAACTGATTCATAGAAGTAAAAATTGGAGTATCAGAAAAGATGATATTCTAGGCAGTTTGGATGTATGCTGTCTGCTTACATTAATACCGGTAGAAGAGGCCAAGGAAAACCTGAATGCCTGGTTACGAGATTCAGGGAATTTCACGGAAACAGCGCTAAAGGGCATGGAAAGTGCACTGAACGTGGTACCGGATAACAATTTTTTTCACGCATAATAAAAAAATGTATAGACAAACGGAGGGAGCTCCGATGGGTTCTCCCATGTCGGGGATTTTAGCTGAAGCGATACTTAGGCCATTAGAAGACAGGGTGTTTAGTACATTTGATAAAACACCATGCACATGCGTAAGGTATGTTGATGACATACTGTTCATCTGGCCACATAGAGAAAGTGCTTTGAACGACTTTTTAATCAAAATGAACGCCTTAAGCAGGACATAAAGTTCGAGATGGAAATCGAGAATGAAAGGAAAATCCCGTTCCTGGACGTAATGACAAGTAGAAGAGAGGATACAAAGATAGACACAGAAGTGTATTATAAGCCCATGGCGATCGATAACTTTATAGATCCCAAATCTCATGTACCGTGGTCTTACAAAACAGCAGTATTCTGGGCAAGATTCCATACAGCATTCTTAGTGAGCTCTAATGAAACAAGTTACAAGATAGAAATCGAGAACATAATGAACCGGGGAATGGCAGCGGGGTACAGTCGTAGGAATATGAATGGAATCTTAAATCGAGCGAGAAAATCAAGGGAGATGACGGATACAGAGAAGAAAACCAGAAAAATGAAATTTGTGGGTGCGATCCCATACATACCAGGATTTGCATTCTTCTTCAAGAACTTATTAAAGAAATTTGGTTATGACGTAGGAATGCGAACAACGCCTTCAATCAGCGGCTTACTAAGGAACTTTAAAAGTTCCGGAAACAAAGAAAAAGAATGGGGAAAAAGCAGGAATATATTCTATTCCACTACAATACTCTGACGGGACCACAAAGCTCTATACTGGACTAACTAAGAGGTCGATTGGAATAAAAATGAAAGAAAACAAGAGAAATTTGAAAGATAAAAAACAAGCTTTAGCCTTGACAAGAAGTATAATACTTGAGAATGAAGTTCCAGATTGGGATAGAACTAAATGCGTCGCTAAGTACACTACGAAATTGGAATCAGCAATAATGGAATCAATCGAAATTTTATCAACGCGTAACGCTTGCAATGAAGGAGTATCATTGGAAATCTCAAATTTGTGGAAAACTTTTGTTAATACTGGACGTAATTTATAGATTTATTTGGCATCTGTTGTTACTTTGATTTATTTATGATATTATGTATGCATGCATCGATTTTGCACGTGTAGGCACGAGTGTATACTATGCGGGATTTATCGCACTCGTGAGTTGCTTTAGGACATTTGATGAAGTATATATATTATTTAGTCGGTTTATTTTTTAGTTTTAAATCATGTAACATATTCTCTAATGTTGCATAAGCCTTGAAAAAGCCCTCTGGTGAGGAGCGAAAGCTCGGTGAGTTAATAAATTCATAATTGCACCAAGATACGGAGTGTTTATTCTAAAAAAAGGAGCATACACAGTGCGTCAAAGAATTTTTAAGACTGGCGCTAGATTTCAGCCTACGGTGGCGCCACCAGTGTAATCGCGAATGCGTTATAAACCGTGACCATCTGCTTGCTTTCTGCCAAAAGTACTACGCAGTTGTAAAGTAACTCAAACGAAACGGCCGTTCATTAGAGAAGTAAAATTTTTTTCATGTTGAATTATTAAGATGGAACAAAGTGCTGTTATTAAATTTAACGCAAAACTTGGTAAAAGTGCCTCGGAAACGTACCAAATAATGAAACAAGTTTACGGTGAGTTTTGTTTAAGTAGATCAAATGTTTTCCTGTGGCACAGACATTTTTTTGGACGTAAGAGAGACGCTAGAAGATGATAAGCATACCGGAAGACCAAGTTCATCTAGGACACCTGAGATTATTGAAAAAGTGCGTGATTTCGTGGCAAACAATCGATGTGCGTCACTAAGAATGATGGAAGAGTCTTTAAACATCAGCAAAGAAACGATTCGAACCATCCTGCATGAAGATTTGGGCAAAACAAAAGTCTGTGCTAAATTTGTTCCACACATGTTAACCAATGATCAAAAATCAAGGAGAAGTGCACATTGCCGAGACATCATTTCAACCGCTGAAAATGATCCAAACTTCTTAAAATCGATTGTTACAGGTGATGAAACATGGTGTTTTCAATATGATTCTAAAACAAAGCGACAAAGTGCGGAATGGAAGTCAAAAAATTCGTCACGAGCCAAAAAATAAAAAAAAACACAAGAAAAGTTCCATCAAAAATCGAAACAATGCTCATTACATTCTTCGATAGTAAGGGTATTATCCACAAAGAATTTGTTCCAAGTGGACAAACAATTACTAGTGAGTTTTGTTTAAATGTTTTGAGGCGTTTGATGGGCAGAATTCGTCGCATTAGTCCAGAATATAGAGATGAAAACAGTTGGTTTTTGTTGCACGATAATGCACCCAGTCACACCTCACTTCTTGTTCGTAGATTTTTGGCGAAAAATAACGTCTGTGTGTTGAATCATCCACCGTATTCCCCTGATTTAGCACCCTGCGACTTTTCTTTGTTCCCAAAACTTAAAAGGACGTTAAAAGATTGTTATTTTGATGTTATTTCGACCATACAAACAGCCTCGACGCGTGCTTTGGAGGCAATTCCGCAAAGTGAACTGGAACAGGCATTCGAATCATTATGAAATCGCTGTAACAAGTGTATTGAAGTCGGAGGGACATATTTTGAATAACAAACCAAAACAAATTATAATTTCTTGCTTCTATTTCATTTTACAGACCCAGTCTTAAAAATTATTTGACGCACTGTGTATGTACCTTAATGCAAGCAAGATATAGAATCAAATTTCTGTCGGTTGGCTCTCATGAGAGTTTCACTCCAACGTGTCTGTGGAAATACCTCATATCTTTTTTATTTTATTATTTATATGAACGTTATTTTTCATCCTTTCGATCGAACATCTTGAGCTAATTTATAACGAGGAACAGTACACCAATTAAGTAGTAAATAGTAACACTGTACTAGTGATCCGATTTATTGGCGTAGGAAATAAACATATAAGTGTTTCCAAGCTTTCGCACATAAACCAGATGGCTTTTTCAAGGAAGTTAGACAGAAACTGCAAACTGAAAAATAGAACGCTTAACAATTTGAACGCGGGAACTTGACAATAAATAGATGCGACGTTATATTCATTTAAAGATACGAGGCATCACGTTGGTTGCACGCGGGATCCTGCTAGAGAAAAGGCGTTACTTGAAGAATTGGTTCCAAATTCTTGGCAACTCGAGCGAGACACAATCATTGCAAGTATTGCTGTTGGTAATGATCTCCAAGGTTTCCCGAATGGCTGTACATTTAGGGGTAGAGTAGCTAGCTAATTTCTTTATATCATCCCACATAGGAGTAGCTGACTTGAATTTGACTTCTCTGGATAGTGCCGTGGCTACTTTACCGTATTTTGTGTCGCTTTCATGTTCGTTGACTCTGATTCCAAACGAACGCTTGGTCATTCCAATGTAGTAACGTTTAGAGCCGTTCGGATACTGTAGGGGTATCGCATAAAAGCTTGCTTCGCAGGAGATACGTGGTTTTTCACTATTTCTCTTTAGTGTAAGTATGTAAAGATGCAGGGGACCTTATGCCGACGCCGTAGTTCATCTTCTTGAGGGCGTTTTTGAGTTTTACATTCAACATCTGTACGACAGTTTTACATTCAACAACTTACATTCAACATCTGTACGACAGACTCCATGCCAGAATTGCACAGTGTGACGCAGTTCATGGCGGTTCAACCTCGTACGAACCATGTTACATGGAAATGTTATTCTTCAGTTTACAAGTAAATACAGCTGTATTTTGCCATAATGTTTTGATCACGTTATCCTCTGTATTCCGTTATTATGCTGTATAAATTTCGTTGGTATCAGACGTCTCCTTCTTCGTGTTCTTTTTTCACTTTCCGCCAGTGTAGTTTCTTCACATTCAGTGAGAAGGGAAATCCAAATGTGCCAAAATTATTAATTTTTTTAGGACTGACAGATCACAAACAAAAAATTCACGAAGAGCATCTTAAAAAATTGAAAATGTTTGGTATTTCAAGAATTTCAGTGCAAATTTATCAAGTGAGAGAAAGTAAAGAATGCGAAAATGAGTATTTATTTAATTATTTTCAAATGGAAGCAGATTTTTTAAAAGCTGTATCTGAAACACTTTCCAAAACTGTTCAAGAATTTTTGTAACTATAAAGCCGAAAAAGTTATAAATCAAACGCAGATCTCGTTATAAAGAAAAGCACATACGTATACATGCACGTAAAACAACCCAAACATTTTACCGTAGGTGAATCTGAATGCCATAACGTAACCAACGAATTTCGAGTTTCTATCTCAGATTATTGATAGTATATTTGATCATATTGTATTGTTTATTCAACTTCAACTGCAGTTAACAAAAGTGAGTTAGATTCAGGAAATCTGTTGAAGGGAACGCAGCGTAAGCTTGAAAGTCGAAAAGGGATGGGTAAACAAACTTTACCGTTTAAGCGTAACTTGATTTTCTTCTATAAGCTTGGTGAAGGACAAATATATACGTACATACTTTTATTGTATTTCTTGAGTTAGCATAAGGACTGTTGGCCCAGAATATGGCGACCCAGTCCCCACCTGGTTTCTTCGAACAATCAGCTTTTTCAGCCATTTTGGGAACACACTATACGATGTTCTCGTTATTCTAGGTTAACGTTATGTGGTTGAGAAAGGGAAATGTTCTGACTAGTTTTGTAGAATGCTCAGTTCAAATATTTTCCTTCACGAAACTAAAAAGAACTCATGTTTCTAACAGACGTAAGAAATCATCGTTTAACAGTTGGCGTATTTTTCTCTATTTTCGAGATGGGCTATAAGCAGTCACATCAATTCGATGGGCTATAAGCATCGAACTCGATGGGCTATAAACAGTCACCACCAATTTAGGGCACTGGTTTCAGGGAAGGGAGAGAGCCAGCGCCGTAAAACAACGAGAGCATCCATGGAGCACTCGTATTCAAACTCACACATTTCGGAGGAGTGATCGGAATCCAAGGCTTAGACCACTGAGCCACTTGGGGAACCATTGCACGTCAATAGCATATTTCTCTTGCGGAAAGGGTCAACATACTTTGAAGAGGCACTACGGTGCCCCTGGGGGGACCATTGCACGTCAAAAGCATATTTCTCTTGTGGAAAGAGTCAAAATACTTTGAAGAGGGACTACGGTGCCCCTGGGGGGACCATTTCACGTCAATAGCATATTTCTCTTGTGGAAAGAGTCAACAGACTTTGAAGAGGCACTACTGCGCCACTGGGGGATACCATTGCACGTCAATAGCATATTTCTCTTGTGGAAAGAGTCAACAGACTTTGAAGAGCAACTACTGCGCCACTGAGGGGACCATTGCACGTCAATAACATATTTCTCTTGTGGAAAGAGTCAACAGACTTTAAAGAAGCACTACTGTACCACTGAGGGGGACCATTGCACGTCAATAGCATATTTCACTTGTGGAAAGAGTCAACAGACTTTGAAATGGCACTACTGCGCCACTGGGGGGACCATCGCACGTCAATAGCATTTTTTCTTCTGCAAAGAGTCAACAGACTTTGAAGAGGCACTACGGTGTCCATGAGGGGGACCATTGTACGTCAATAGCATACTTCTCTTGTAGAAAGAGTCAACAGATTTTGAACAGGCACTACTGCGCCATTGGGGGTACCTTTGCGCGTCAATAGCCTATTTCTCTTGTGGAAAGAGTCAACAGACTTTGAAGAGGCAGTACTGCGCCATTGGGGGAAATACTTGCGCGTTAATAGTAAATTTCTCTTGTGGAAAGAGTCAACAGAATTTGAAGAGGCACGACTACCCCACTGGGGGCACCATTGCACGTCAATAGCACATTTCTCTTGTGGAAAGGGTCAACAGACTTAAGGTTACGTACCACAGTATGTAACGTAAATTTTCATTAATCACTCACTGTAGAGCTTAAATTTAACGATCTGTTTCTCAGTTGAGATCGGTAAATGCAGGGAAAGTGTGGAGAGTGAGTATGGGACGGCAATCTGTTTTTAGCACGTCTTTTGTAAAAAAAGATCGTGCTTCTGTTATCGGTTTGTCCGTCCGTCCGTCTGTACCCGCGGTGTCTCTGCAACTATTAGTCCGATTTGAAAAATTATTTTTGCATTCGGAAGCTTGAAATATACGAATGATGATCCTTCATTTCGTTTTTTATGATGTACAATTTCGCCGCTAGAGGGCGTAAATGCAGATGATGTCGAATTCAAAATTACGTTTTAATCCACATTCTTGCTTCTAAACATCTGATTGAAAAAATTATTTTATCTTTCGATTCCATTTATGTCGAAGAGTGTTTTAGATATAGTTTCCTTTTCAAATTACGCGTAGATTTTCCGCTAGGGGGCGTAAAAGTAAATTACATTTTTCACGATAACTCTTCTCCTAAAATTCCGATTTGAAAAATATTTTTTTCAGCGGGTTCATCTACTGATGGAAAATCTTCTGCATATAGTTTCGAATTTTTGGTAAAGAATACTTTGGCCACCAGGGGGCGTAAGTGTTAATTTTTGCTTCTGATGTATTTGCCATAAAATCTGAGCTTCTAAAATATCGATTGAAAAAATTCTTTCGTGGACTGATGCCACTCACATCGATAAACCTTTTCGGAATATTTTCTTCCTAAAATATCTCACAGTTTCTCCGCCAGGGGGTGTAGATGTATATCTTATTTTTGTCAATATCTCTACTTCTAGGAGTCCGATTTGAAAAATTCCTTCTTTGTTGGATAGTGATTTCCGTGTGACATGTTTTTCATATAATTTCAAAATTTTCAAGTAATTCATAGACGTTCCGCTATGGGGCGTAGAGGTAAATTGCGTTTCTCCCTATATCTCTGCTTCTAAATCTCCGATTTGAAAAATTCTTTCGGCACCGGATACAGCTCCTGATGGGAAATCGGTTGCACATAATTTCAAATTTTTGTAAAAAAATGGTTTGGCCATCAGGGGGCGTAAATCTTAATTTCCGCTTCTGATGTATTTGCAGCAAAATATGAGCTTCTAAATTCTCGATTAAAAAAACGTCGTTTGTAGATCGATACTACTCATGTCGACACAAACCTTTTAGGAACATTTTCTTCTTAAAATAGTGCATGGTTTCTACGCCAGGGGCGTAGATGTACATCTTATTTTTGTCAATATCTCTACTTCTACGGGTTTGTGTTGAAAAATTCCTTCTTTGTTAGATACTGTTTCCAGTGTGACATGTGCTTCATATAATTTCAAAATTTTCAAGTAATTCATAGACTTTCCGCTTGGGGGCGTAAAGCTAAATTGCGTTTCTCCATATATCTCTGCTTCTAAATCTCCGATTTGAAAAATTCTTTCTGCACCGGATACGGCTCGTGATGGGAAATCGTTTGCACATAATTTCTAATTTTTGTAAAAAAAAAAATTGGTTTTGCCACCAGGGGGCGTAAATCTTAATTTCTGTTTCTGATGTATTTGCAGCAAAATATGAGTTTCTAAATTCTCTATTGAAAGAAACGTCGTTTGTAGACCGATACTACTCGTGTCGAGAAACCTTTTAGAAACATTGTTTTCTTAAAATAGTGCATGGTTTCTGCGCCAGGGGGCGTAGATGTATATCTTATTTTTGTCAATATCT
Source organism: Macrothele yani (assembly GCA_039090855.1). Classification (NCBI taxonomy): domain Eukaryota; kingdom Metazoa; phylum Arthropoda; class Arachnida; order Araneae; family Macrothelidae; genus Macrothele; species Macrothele yani. The sequence continues at coordinate 83,920,111 of CM077003.1, read as the reverse complement.
CGACTTCTAGGAGTTCGATTAAAAAAATTCCTTCTTTGTTGGATAGTGTGACATGTTTTTCCGATAAATTCAAAATTTTCAAGTAATTCATAGACTTTCCGCTACGGGGCGGGTCGTAAAGGTAAATTGCGTTTCCCACCATTTCTCTGCTTCTAAACCTGCGACTTGAAAAATTCCTTCTGCACCGGATACAGCTCTTGATGGGAAATCGTTTGCACGTAATTTCTAATTTTTGTAAAAAAATGGTATGGCCACCAGGTGGCGTAAGTCTTAATTTCCGCTTCTGATGTATTTGCAGCAAAATATGAGCTTCTAAAATCTCGATTAAAAAAAAAGTCTTTTGTTGACCGATGCTACTCATGTCGACAAACCTTTTAGGAACACTTTCTTCTTGAAATAATGCATGGTTTCTACACCAGGGGGCGTAGATGTATATCTTATTTTTGTCAATATCTCTACTTCTAAAAGTCCAATTTCAACAATTCCTTCGTTGTTGGATAGTGTTTCCTATGCGAAATGTTTTTCCTATAAATTAAAAATTTTCACGTAAATCATTTAAGACTTTCCGCTAGGGCGCAGAACGGTAAATTGCGTTTTCTGCTCCTAAAACTCCGATTTGAAAAATTCTTTCTGTATCGCATACAAGACCTGATGGAAAATATTTTTCACATATTTTCTAATGTTTTGTAAAGAATGGTTTGGCCACCAAGGGTCATAAGTATTAATTTCTTCTTCTGATGTATTTGTAGCAAAATCTGGGCTCCTGAAAATTCGACTAAATTTTTTTTCTTGGACCGATACCGCTCATATGGATAAACCTTTTGCGAATGCTTTCTTCCTAAAATAATGCATGGTTTTCCCACCAGGGGACGTAAAGTCACATCTTATTCTGGTCGATAACTCTGTTTTTTAGAGTTCGTAAGCTCACGATTCCGTTTACAGCAATATCTGAGGGTTTAAAGACCCGATTGAAAAACTTCTTTCTTCCGTCAGATACTATTGTTTTCCATACCGCTTCCATTTTCTTTGAATAGCTTTGATAAATTTAATTTGCGTCAGAACGGTTTCAAAAGACGTGCTTATAACACCCGAAAATTCGGTGTCATCTTTCTTGTTATAGTATAGTAACGCGATTTTCTTTAACCATTTGTTTCCTCCTAAAATGCTTCGGGCGCCGGACATTCAGAAAGACCGGGTGGTTCTCGCTGCAATTTAGTATTTACGTACTTTGCTCATTAGAATTAGCAGGAAGCTGCCACGTGGAGGTATGAGGCAAAAATTCGTCTGCGTGCTATTTCCTATAGCCCTCCCGAGTACTCAGCCAGAACCAGTTACCGAAGAATTCTCTTTCCCAACTTAACTTGTAAGAAAAGTCTCGTATGATAAATCATATAAAATAACATAAAAAAAACAACAACAACAAAAAAAAAACATTTCCAGCCTTAACAGTTGCGGAGCACAATTTGTACTATTTCGTAGCCCCCTCCCCCTGAATGTAAAATTGTTTCAAATTAGGTATAAAAAAATAGGCTATAATGCTGTACAAAAAATTACACAATGTCAATATCTGTATTTATTAACTTATATTTTATATCTTGGACATACAAGGTGTTAAAATAAACTTATAAAGAATTTCTTTTTTGTTTTTGACGAAGGTTCTGCTTTATCACATTCTGTGGTTAACATTGCAAAGCTGTTGAGTCTATCTTGGAACACGTTGATCTTAGATAAGATGTGATCAATTCAAATTTGTAAAAGCTTCTTTCCTCTGATGCCACCATAGCTTTAGAGTCTCCCATTTTTTAAATTATCTCTATTGCAGTCAGCCTGCAATATTTCCGTCTGTTATTTGACTTCAAATATTCCATTTCTGCACATGATTGAAATATTACCAAAGATAGTTGTTAAGTAAATGTACATGTTCGGAAAGGTTCATACTATTTTCCCAAATCAAGCAATTTCTCGCCAGTCATTCTTAATTTTGGCAATGCACTTAAGTAGAAGCTGGTTGTCCTAGGTCAAAGTTTTTATGTTTCTTTGTTATTGGAATGCTGCAGCGTCTTTATGCACAAGATACGGCGGTTCTTCGAAAGCATGTGACGGGTCTTTCCGTACCAAGGTCACTTACCCTGTTTCAGTGCAGCCTCTCTGTGAGACAAAGTGGCAGTGTCAAATGCAAAGTGTAAAAGCTGTAATGTAATTTCTACGATGCGTTTATTGGAACATCAAACGGATGTTCAGGCAAAAAGTGACACTGAATCATTAGCTAACCAAATTAAAGATTACAAGTTCATTGGTTTGTGGCATTACTTACTGTTTCAAGTAAATTTTGTCAACAAAGCGATTTACAGCGATACGGTAGATCTGGTAGCAGGGCTTTTTTTCATTTTAAAAGCTCTTTCATTGGCTGATAAAATATTAAGAGACTGACTTTGAACAAGTTTTAGTTGGCTAAACTTAGCTTGCAAATTATTTGGAAGCTCAAGAATTTCATGCAAAACAATTGCGAAAGAGGAAAAGACACTTGTTATGAATCTACTGATGATCTCAAGAAAGTTCACAAGGTACACTGCTTTAACCAAATTTTAGACAAAGCTCTTTGGACCCACGGTTCAAAAGCAGCTAAAAAATGCATGTTGATTTATTTGGCTTTTTGTGAAAATTTCAGTAAATCCCAAGAGACATATCACAAAAACCTGCTGCAGATTTGGAAATTGCGCTTATAGATGTCAAGCTTATTCAGAAAAGCGAACTTGTCAAGTCTGTAAAGTTAGCAGATTTAGATCGCCGGGGAAATACTGGAAGCACTGAAGCCAATCCGTCCTCCTTCATATTTTTGAAATACTTTGAAAATGCTAAAACTCCTTCCTTTCAATGAGAGAGCTACTCGATTTCCAAATTTTTAAATTGCTCTACGCGTATTTTTAAATGACATAATACACTTGCATGGTTTGATAAAATGTCAGCAAATTCGCATTTTTATGAAAAACATTGTGATTAATAAACACAAAAGTGCAACTTTAAGTATGCAGGGACTTTCTTTCTTTCGCGTATACAGAAACAAATATACCCGAAAAGCTGTGCGGTACACAGATACAAGTACTCACTGAATTACGACTACTTCCCTAATACTTTGTAGGCTTTCTTTTCGCCTGGGGAACGAGCGTCGACTCAACGAGGTGTCTACACAATTGTGAGGATTTTCAACTAGCTGTTTGAATTGCTTGCGGCCCATAGTCCCTGTATCGAGCGTGTGGTGTGTCCAACTGTCTCCCCTGGCGTTCCACATCGCACAGATGCTCAATTTGGTGGATATCAGGAGAGTTTGGCAGCCATTCTAGATGCTTCATATCAGCACTATGCTGGTCGAAACATTACTGCACGAGGCAGGTGCCGACATGCGACATTATCGCAAGTAGTCCCTGGGTAGTAGCCGGCTCCATACGAACCAAGAGAGTCGTTTGCGTCGATGGCCTCTTAGGTGGTGGTGCATAGGGCGTCTGGACCAGTAGCCCATCCCTGTGACGCATAAGTTGTACAGAATATTGTTTCTCGCTGACCCATATTGCATTGTGCTGTCAACTGCGAAACTGTGCCGCGCCGATTTCCCTGCACAAGCGAATCACCCCTTTACAGTTGTTTGTTTCACCACCACTCTTGGTAAACTCGAACCACAGAGACCTTTCAACCCCTCCCAAAGTATCCATTTCTGAAAAGGACACATCCTTTCGTGGGCCGTCAATTTGGCGTTTCCTAACCTCCGATAAATACTTGCTTTTGCTCATCACGTCCGAAACTTCGCTTTCAACTGAACCATAACTTATTTTGCTTGGGGGTTTAACCAGTGGCGGCTCGTGGTTGAAAAAATATATGAAGAGCTACAAGAGCAATATGAAAAGATATCTACTGTCTTCAATGAAAATCACTATATGAGGACTGACCTATTTTTTGTATATTAGATCAGTTCTTCTTTCTGTTAAAGATGCAAATTTGTCGATTATGTCGTCATAGAATGGTTGTTTCTTCGTGAGCACCAATAAAATATCTTTCTGAATAGAAATATTTGCCAAAGAAGCAAAAATATCTTTCTGAATAGAAATATTTGCCAAAGAAGAAAAATATCTTTCTGAATAGAAATATTTGCCAGAGAAGCAAAAATATCTTTCTGAATAGAAATATTTGCCAAAGAAGCAAGTCTGCCTTGAGAAATAGTGTTTCTTCAGTAAGTTTGTATTATTTTAAAGCAAGAAAAACTTCTTTCCACTGACACACTTGTATATGGAATGGTTAAAATGAGGGCAACCAATTTATATGCTTCTGTAAAAATGTCTTTATCTTCATGAAGCACTCGAAGAAGTTCTTGTCGATATATTCCTTAATTTTTCGTTGGCATATACAAGACTCAGTTCATTTTTAAGGCGCTGGAGTTTACTAAATATTTTTCCGTAAAAATGTTGTAGATTTTCAAAAGCGTGAGAGGGAAAGCTTGAATTAAATTGTTCGAATTTGGTTGTGTCAGCTAGACAAACAAATTGAAGTTTTTCACAGTCTTGAAATTTTATATCCATTTTCTATGCTGGTCAAAACATTCTATGCTGGTTGTAGATGCGAATGTGGTCTAAAATTTCAAAATATAATTGTTTATAATTTTGGAAAATTGTTTCTTGTGTAAGAGCAGCATATTCCCGTTTAGATCTGCTTATTTCTGTGATTTTGCTAGCTTTTCCAAACAGTGTTTCAAATACTTCATCGTTCCTTTTATGACTCAAAATTTCACGATTTTTTTTTATTTGAGTTACACAGTAGTTTATGTCTAGTGATTTTTTCTGCAAAATTTCGAATAATAGATCGGTGGGACCAATAATTTCACCAAATACTATTGCCAAAAATGTAAATTCAAAAGTGTTCATATCGTTTAAAACCCCTTGGCAAATTGAATTGATTTTTTGTCTGATTGATCAGAAATTCGAATGCTTCCTTCAATTTATCCCAATCTTCAACAATTACACTTACTAACTTCGAAGTGGAGGACCATCGAGTTTCTGCTATGGTTGGTATGCGTCTTGCGGTTGTAGATGTGATTGTATAAGATCGCTTCACTGAGTGGTGAAAAAACGAAGGAATTCCAGTGAGGCTTGCGTAAAATATACGACACTTTGAAATTTTAGAAAAACTCTGCTGTAATACAAGGTTCAAACGATGTGCTAAACAATGAACAAAAACAGCTTGAGAAGCTTTATCCATGATTTTTCTGGAGCCCATTCAAGTGTCCAGACATTACACTTGCCCCATTGTAACATTGTCCTATTAATTTGTGTTGATAATCGAATTGCTCCAGAATTTTGTCTAGCATTTTGTATAAAGCTTCTGACGTTCGATCTCCACTCACGTCGTGGAAACCCAAAAATCGCTCAGCCAATACACCTTCCGAATTTTTTTTTTTTTTTTTTTTTTTTTTTTTGATTGGAGTTTAACTACCACCGTGAGCAACTCAATGGGCTATAAGCAGTCGCCCGTCCCTAATTTAGGGTCACTGGTTCCAGGGAAGGGAGAGAGCCAGTGCCGTAAGACAAACACAACATCCATGCCTCACCAGGATTCGAACCCGGACCCCTTACGGACGAATGATCAGCACCTTCCGAATCAACAAATCTTATAAATAAAGAGCACTGAGAAGTCTGATTATTGTATGTGGTGTCATCTACTTGAATAGAAAAGCATTGAACTTCATTTATTTCATTTTTAACGTGATCGTTTATATATTCAGATATACAATTAATTCATTTTGAATAGTTTTTGAGTCATCTGTGAAGACATTTTTTATCTTTTCGTATTGATTTTGAATTTCTAAAGGACTTCTTGATATCAACAATGAAAGTAATTCCTTGAAATTTCCACGATTTATCGAGTCCATGCTTTCGTCATGGCCACGGAATGCTAGTTTTTGTTTGCTCAAATATAATACTGCATCAATCACTGTCTGCAGGAAAAGTCTATTTAAACGAGCGTTTTCGTTGAAATGCATTTTCAAAAGCCTAACATTATCCATCAGGGCATCGGCAATGGTGTTCTGATTTTTTCAAAATTCCTTAGCATGAACTCGCATTTCAGGTGTTCGCTAGAATCACCATGTTTATGAAGTGAGCGTGTTATATTTAATAAATCTGAGAATCCGTCTTTATTCCACGCCGAATGTTTATTACTAAAAAGGTAGCAGGGCCAACAAAAATAATTTTTGTAACACAGTAGTACTACAAAGCCATTTATATTCAGTAAACCAACAATTTTTAAAATTAATATTGTAAGATTTACCGCTCTTCTTGATTTCTTTTTTGGCAACAATTGTCAGTGAATCCCTCGGTCGTCCTTGAAGTAAAATGTCTCTTTTATCTTCTTCTTTCCACCGATTAAATGGAGTTTGTAATAAATTACAATGTCGTTCACTGGATAAATACTTTAATTAAAACTATCACTAACTGTTAAACTGTACACGAAACTACAGTAACAGCTAAACTTTTTGACAAATAATCACAAAGCACGAAAAAACAAATCCCTTTCGGAAAGCATGTACCACAACACCGCAAGATACCCTGGGTAAACCGTCCCGTTTCACCGTGATCTCCTTCGAAGGTCACGATTCCATCTGCAGAGCTTCCGTGCCAAAAGCTAAAACACTTCACTTGCGCGCCAGATCATCACCCCCTAATAGCTTTACAGGCCTGCGCACCGAACACCGGAAGCTGCGTGACGTAGGGGAGAGTAGGCTGATGTCCGTGGTGGGTGGTCGAGCATGCATGTGCTGCTCACTCTGTGTAAGCGTGACTGTCGATGTGCGTGGTTGTTGTTGTCAAATTGTCAACTAAGTTTATTTTCATAAAGGGATATTAAGTGTCTTCAAATTCGCTACTAATGGGGAGGTTCTCAGAAAATGGATTACAGCAATAAAGCGTGAAAATTTTCAAGTGACCAAAAACTCTAAGGTAAGTGGAAACCTTTTGTTAACCTTATTTAAACTACTCGTAAAATAAAAATTTTGAACTAGAAAATTTAAATTTGGCCAATTTTATAATCAATGCATCTCACAGCGGGACGTCAAAGCACTGAAAAGATTTTTGAAAAATGAAATTTATGTTTGTAATGGAAAGAATAGATTACTTGTGTTGTTATAGTAACCCATAACATGTTTTTGCCAATGTATCAAATAAATTCAAAGTAAAATATGTATATTTAGGAAGGGATTTTAAACTTTATTATGGACACAGAATAATAAGGGTTGCATGTTTTTGATCCCAAGAGTAATATGTTGATACATTCGTACTTAGTTATTTAAGTGTTTAGGCAGTGCTAGATTAACTTTTTTGGGGTCCCTATTTCTGGGCACAAGTGCTTGTAAAATACCTATATCCTATACGAAATATATGTATGTCATGTACACATCTAACATGCCTATGTCCTTTATATAAATGCTAAGGCCTTGTTGCCATGTGAAATACATCTTTTGTGTTTGCAGACATGGAGAGTTGCATTGAATTATCATTTTTAATATTAATTACTAAAGGAACACAAACACTGAATCAAGTATAGACAGCAAAAATTTGATATGAATGCACAAAAACAGAAGTTCACACATAGTTCAGGAGTAAGTTTGCTTTTAAAATGTCTGTTTAAAGATTTTGAAGCATTTTTCTACAAACCAACACATTGAAGAACTCTCGTGTGAACAGTGTGTATGCTCTCTCTGTGGTAGGATGGGAATTTATCAGAACCATTCAATTTCTTAAAAATTAGGTGAAATATATCAGTACTACCTGGGCAAGAAATTATTTACTTGCCCAATTAGTAAAAGCTCGATGCGCAGGAAAATTTATCTTTTAAGATAACAAACCAGAACCCTAATTTTTTTTTAAGTTAAAAATATGAACTGTTTTAACATGTTTGCACTTCCATTTTAAGAGTCTGTATTACAAATGTTCAATGCACAAACGTGTGTATATCAATTTTTAAGATGCTGATGCTAAAATTGGTATGAAATGGTACGATGATGAAACTGGTGCTTCGGAAATTTAGTGATTCTGCCATGTTCCTTTTGTTAAAGTTTTCTCCCTTTGTCACTAAACATGAGAGGCCAGTTACATCAGAGGCATGCATACTGTTGTTGATTATAAACAAAATTTGGAGCAAAACTAGGTTTCCGATTTCTGGGCGTAGAGCATAACATAATTAAAGATGTGATATTGCTCTTTCCTTGGTACTTCGTAACAATAATACAACTTCCATTAATTAACAATGACATGAAACACGACATGTGATGACTGTCTTTTTTCTTGTGTAGAAGGAAATTTTATCACAAACTTTTTTATTTTAAAATTTAGTTACCATGCACAGGTAATTAGATGTTTTATTTACCTGCCCAGACGAATGATTTACATGCGCTGGGCATCTCGGGCATGGTATTTTTAAGCCTTGGATATTGTTATTTTTAAGAGAAAAAAAGTACCTGGATCGACATGAATCCACATATTGTGGAAACTATATTCTAAACAAACAATATTTTTAAAATACAAGTAGAAATATATACTCGCTTTTTTTTTTTTTTTTTGAAAACATTTGCTTAAAATGAGAGATCAACTTTTTATTCATTTATCTAGACTTATCTGTTTCCAGACTTCCTGCACTGTGTCTTCACAAGCTACAGCTATAATAACTGGAACTAATATATCTCATATTATCCGATAACTACTGGAAAGTGTGCTTCCTAACGTGGGGGTGGGTGTCAATTTTTGTATGGGGAAAAACTTCAATCCTTCATAGAATTTATTTTGAAACCAAAATCATAAAAAAAGGAAAACAATCTTTTTCAATAGCTTTAGTAATGACAAAACATTTGTGCAAAATTTTATACCGTTGCTTTTTTATAGTTTCTGAGAAAATGGTACATCAAGTTAGTCAATTTATAATGAAACATGTACATCTTTTAAAATACATCCTATAGTACCAAAACAATCGCTTAGATTTATTCAGTACAATAACTGCATGTGCATTTGTCAGGTTCTCAAAAAATATAATAATTATCTGAAAAAATACTTTAAGAAATTATTGGAACAAATTTCAGATTTTCTTAGAAATCTGTCTTTGAAATTCTTCAAGAAACAGCTAACGGACACATAATCAAATTGTGTTTGTGATACACAAAGAACTACACAACCATAATTATTTGTACATTGGCAGTTTTCCTGAATACTTCTTGAAAATCAAATTTCAGGAAATTTCTGCCAATAAGTTACTTGTATTTTTCCAGATAAAAAGAAATGCTTATATTGTGGATCCAAATAGTTTTGCTTAATGCTACTAATATACTTAATACAGATGTGTTGAACTTTGACAAGGTAACTTTTTTGAAATAGTGCTCTGGAAGACAAAAATTATAAACTTTACATTTGCTTATCAAAATGAAGTTGTCCAAACACGTAACTAGATGGTACTAAAATTAGGAAAACTTGTTATGTCATTATTGTACGTTTAATAATGTAGCAATTGCATAATTTTCTTGAAATCTTAATTTATTTGATGCAATCAGTGGATCAAGCAGCAATTTACTGTATGTATGTTAAAACGTGTTTTATTGAGCCTTTGGTAATAATTAAAAAACACAGAAAAAAATTCAGTTTTTCTTGACCTTTTTTTATATATTAGTGATCACGGATTGCATATAAATTGCTAGTTACTGTCTGATGTTAAAATACATTTTCACTAAAGGAATTATTTCATTACTAAAATTTTCATAGTCATAAGTTTGCAATGAATGAAATATCTGATTCCTTAAATTAGTCAATCGACATCTTTTGAAACGACGGAGATAATTCGTAATGGACCCTCAAACTAATCTTTCAAGTACAAGAACGATTTGTTCACAAGTACAGGAATCATTCGGTTAACTATAAAGACATTATAACTTCAAGTGAAACTACGACAACAGTTTATAATTTCGATTATAAGAATGGTTTATCACTTCCAGTGAAATGACAGTGATGCTTTCATTAAGTTGACGAATCTGTCTTGCTTACCCTTTCAAGTCGAAATTATTGCTACGCTAAATTTTACGCTGTAATTTCTTTTTCTTCTGTATTTTAAAAGATTATTAAACAAACTTGTTAACTCTGCAGTTATTTAAAAACTAACACACAAGTTCTTATTTAAATGCAGTGAAACTCTAAAAGAACGCACGACCTGGTTAGTTGGTGTACGTAAAGACGCGTTCGTTCGAACATCACCGTAATGCTTCTCTCCGCGACTACGGACTACTCTAGTGACGTCACAAATCGGTGCGCGGGCCTGTTAACCTATTAGGGGGTGATGGCCAGATAGGGGAGGTTGACGTCACGGTTACCATAGCAACTCGGTCGAAAGCTGCAGACTTCTAAGGGTTTTCATTTCGGCTCTTCACTTGCACTGTTTTGCGTATGAGGACTTGTTTTCCGTATTGAACGCGCTATGTGAATTGATATCTAATCAAAATTGTGAGTATTTTGTAACACAATAGACAAAAAAAGAATATATTATACAAATTACTGAATAAAACTTTATTTTAAGTAAAATAGGTGAAGAGGCACTTCACCTGAAAAGCCGCCACTGGGTTTAACGACCACCGTGAGTAACTCACTGGACCATAAGCAGTAGTCAGTCCGAAATTTAGGGCTACTGGTTCCAGGAAAGGGACAGAACCAGTTCTGTAAGATAAACACATCCACGCCTCACAGGGGTTCGAACCCGGACAAATAGTCAGAAGGCATCGAGGTGGCCACGAACCTTTTACATGCACTCCTTTTGCCAACAGGCTACACGCCCTATTGCACATTAAGCCAGTAGCGGGCGTAACATACTTTGCATAGTGGCCGTAATTCAGCGAGCAGAGTCTATATTACTTATCTCGATACCCCAAACAGATATGCCACTGCGATGCATAACTATAACCGTTTTCTCCTCCTTTTTTTAAAAAATCTGTGGCAATTAAAGAGAGAGGGAGGGAGGGAGAAATACAGTTTCACATGTTTGGAGGTTTAACGACCACCGTGAGCAACTCGACAGGCTACAAGCCGTCGCCCGTCGATAATTTAAGATCACTGACACCATGTGAAGGAAAATAGCCAGTACCGTAAGGCAAACACAACATTCATGCTTTACGAGATTCGAACGCGGACCCATCTAGGGCGAATGGTCAGAAGCCAGCGCTTATATCACTGCGCCACCAGCGCGTCAGAAACGCAATGGTCGACTGCTTATTTCACTGGGCTTATGCAGGGTACAGACTGCACTTATGAGATATATTGCTTTTGTTCTTACTGATTTTTGTTGGTTCCATCTGATTCTCATTCACAATCAGTTTTTATGAAAGGCCAAAAAAAAAAAAAAAAAATGTCTGGAAAGAACTGGGAGAAAAGAAGCAGGTCGTGCCTCCCCCTCCCATGACAAAAATTTCAAAAGGTAATTAATGTAACTTGCAGCCAATTAAATCTGCAGCAGCATAATGAAAAATTGTTTTTATTTACAACATTATACAGCAGTACTATGACATTCATCCATTTTTGTTTTCATTATGTAAAATGCTTTTTTTCTTTTTTGTATGCTCTTACACAATTCACTACACTATTAGATGCCTCAAGTACATGTACATGCTAGATTCAGACATATTAAATGTACAAAAGGTTTCTAATTTGAACAAACAAGTGTTAAACTTATTACATTCAGTTTACACATAAACACAGCATTGATTTCATTGCATCTAAATAAAACATATGATACAAAGTGGAATAAAAGACAAAGAGTAATGAATTCATTTTAGTGACACAATCATTAGTACCACCCTGCTATCAAACAGGAAGTTACAAGCTATTTTGGGCAGTGTACAAAAGAAGATAACAACCACAAGCACAGTTATGTATATGCTTCTTCTTTAGATAATAGATGAGACAGCTATGGTACTTTGGTAATGAACTTTACTTATCATTTCATATAGGTCAAGGGAACAAAGTGATCTGGATAATGTTCATCATATTCTGAGCACATATGTCGTCAGCACACGAGTTAATATAAAACACTGTCAGATACACATATAAAAGAAGATTCTGGCACTAAGTTTGAAAAGGGATTAATAGTCATGATATCTGAAATCCTCAGAATGGGCCAATATCAAACTAGAATAAACCAACAAAATAAAAAATTTCGAAAGTTTTTTTCCCTTCCTTGCTTGTAGAGTGGCATTTTACATGCAGAATCTTTGATCATGAACATGCTTGTAGGTATGAACCTAAAAATAAAGAATGTATTACCCAGAAATGGACGACTGAATTGATATCAACTGAAAGTTAAGCTTCAAGAACAATGAACAAGCTCAGAGAAAACTATTTGGATTTCAGTCTGTACAAACATTAATTTAACCATTTGATTATTTCACTGTGAAATAATGAGTTACACGTAAAGTAAACCCTTGTTATAATGGACCAATAAGGGAGTAATGGTGTATATTATTTCCAATTATCCAGGTAAGGGTGTATATAAACACACTATTGTAAAAACAGCCAATAAACATAAACTAAAGAATACACTCAATGAAGAGAAAAGTACAAAAATATTGTAGAAATTGTACTAAGTTAAAATTTAAATTACATTTTGCAGATGACCTTCTTGTGTGGTGATCTTAGATACAGTTATTGTTTATTCTGAGTCAATGGAGCTATGATGCTGCTTGGTGTTTTGTTTTTTAAGATTGTAGATGATCACTACGTGTAATTTACAGGGCAATAAGCATTCACCTGACCCTGATTTAGGGACACCATCCAAATCTCACCTGGGACTTGGCATGCCACTGTTAGCCCAGGTAAGGTATGGGTGATGAATAGTCAGAGGCCAGAGCCTCAAAAAGCTCAGCTACCAGGGTTGCCATTCACTGACAGGGACATGCCAATTGTAGAAGACTACGGTGAACAAGGGTAATCAGGAAGTAGGCACAATAGCAGCAGCAGGGCCCGAAACAATTGGTACTACCATTTTAATAATTCTGTATCACGGTTAATGAGCCCTGTGTATCCCCAATATAAACAAACGCCTTGGCTTACTACACATGCATTTCCTCCACTAAGATTATATCCAAGTGAAATGAGAAACTCGCCGTCTATGTACGATATTTAATAAAATACGAAAGATATTTACAGTTAAAATACCCCTCTAGCACTTTCGAGGGAACATTTATCCCATCATCAGGTGGAACAGAGGCAATGTAGTACTCCTTTATATAGTAGTGCAACGATGCATTATGGGTATAAGTCATCAAACGTCACATGTGTCATGACGTTGCCATTATAACAGTGTAAAGGGTATAATTTCACAAGTTATAAGTTTAACATATCAATACAAGGATTCATTACAAATACAAAGTTATGATATTTTATATATTGTTGAAATTGTAAATATATATTACTATAATTTAAAGTTCAGGTTAGTAATACGCTCTTTCCAAATTCTTGATATGTCCACAGGCAAGTAGTCATTACAGCATTTGTCTCCTAAAGCTTCGATGTACATACTTTCAACAAAATGCAGCGAATGTATATATGCTGAAGTGTCCAGTAGTCTAATGTATTCCCAGTCTGGTTGTAGAATTCCGTTTACCACATTCCTGATAAAGCTGTATTATTGCTGTTGGTTATTACGTAGGCTCGACACGAAGAAGTTTGGGTATCCGTGTCCAGGAACACCACTACGATATCCGAACCAACAGCAATAATACAACTTTATCAAGGAATGTGGTAAACGGAATTCTACAACCAGACTGGGAAAACATTAGACTACTAGACACTCCAGCAAATATACATTCGCTGCATTTTGTTGAAAGTATGTACATCAAAGCTTTAGGAGACAAATGCTTTAATGACTACTTGCCTGTGGACATATCAAGAATTTGGAAGGAGCGTATTACTAACCTGAACTTTAAATTATACTAATATATATTTACAATTCCAACAATATATAAAATTGATCATAACTTTGTATTTGTAACGAATCCTTATATTGATATGTTAAACTTATAACTTGTGAAATTATACCCTTTACACTGTTATAATGGTAACGGTCACGACGCATGCGACGTTTGATGACTTATACCCATAATGCATCGTTGCACTACTATATAAAGGAGTACTGCATTGCCTCTGTTCCACCTGATGATGGGGTATATGTTACCCCGAAAGTGCTAGTGGGGTATTTTAACTGTAAATATCTTTCGTATTTTATTAAATATCGTACACAGACGGTAAGTTTCTCATTTCATTTGACGTATTGTGCAAAGTCATCCTTTTATTGTTAAGATTATATCCATTATTAAAGAGGTTAACAATATCAGGGTTTGTGTATATAGCCATAACATTCTACTTGCAATTACACAAGTTATTTTCACAGGATTCCACACCTTCAATGTCAAATGAAACTGCTATTGATATTGTGTTCACTTTAATAATAAGAGGCTTATTCCCAGACATGGTATGCATATCAATTAACATACAATAATATATTCTTAACAGGAATTAAAAAACACTTACAGACTTTACTGAGATTAAAATAATTAAATTCTATTTGAACTTAAAGAGTTTTCCATTATTCTTTGTATCTCCCGAGTTCTTTTGTATTTTCAGAAGTTTCTGGCCTCTAGATCTTTATGAAGGCCTGTTCTCAATTATAAGAAACTGTATCAAACGTTTTGTTTACTCGGAAAGAATTAGAATTTTCTTGCCAGGTTTCCCATACTGGGCCAATTACTAAATAAAAAATCTTCTCATTATGTATTTTGCAAGTCTATTGTTTTTCAATTAAGTTGTTGAAAATGCTTTTTATAAGTCTCTTATTGTTATGAGGTTCGTAGTAAAATATTTTAATTTTACACCACAAAGGTTCACATTTGCATAACTGTAGGTGATTTTTCAATACCCTGTTTTGATCTTTATTATTAATAGCTTTTACATGTTCCTTAATTCTCTGTTTCAATTTTCGAGACATCTGTCCTATATAATTACTGTTACAGTCCAGTGGAATTTGATACACATTTCTTCTGCCATCTTGTCATGTGTATTACTGGAAGGTTCTTCATTGGCCAAATTCACTACTTTGTTTTGAACTGCAGTTGCTACTTTTACATTATTATTTAGTAAATGCTCATTAATTTTGTTACTAATTTTAAGTGTCACTCATTTAAGTGCAATAAGAATATAAAGATCAAGAGGCTAAAACCATCTGAAAAAACAAAAGAATTCAGACGAATAATGGAAAGCTGTTCAAGTTAATATAGAATTAAACATATTCTAATTATACGTAAATGAATGAAACTTCACATAGTTCTAGGAATGAAAAATACTAGAAAAAGTGGAGGCCTAACAAAATGATATTGATAATGAAAATATTTTACAAAAAAACAAAAACAATGAACCTACCTATATCAGTTTAAAGTGATTAAAAACCCTGCCTTTGCTCCTATCTTACTTAATAGGATCACAAACTGAGCTTCAATTTATAACTGAAAATATGAAAATTATTAGAAACTGTAAAAATGTTAGCCAGCTGTATGACAGCACCCTCCCTCACACTCAGGGGCAAATCCAGAAAGCTCACCTTAAGGAGAGGGGCAGTTGCCCTGGTTGAAAAAAAAAAAAAAAAAAGATTAATAGAAATACTTTTTGGAATGGATACATATACACAAACACACAATAACTGGTAGAGCTGCACTCTGTGGCATTGTACCGCTGTTTAGAAACTTTTTCTACAAAAAAAGTACTCGCAAAGTGGGAAAAACAACTGCAAAACAGCAAAATTGGCACTACTTTCCTGGCATTTAATTGCCTCCTTTGCAAGAAAACGAGCTTCGTGCTGTTTTTATCAAAGCATTCTGTCTAACTTCAGCTTTCAGAAATTGTTGCCCTGTTTTCAAGCTGAAATACACACATTCATGCATTAAATTGTTATTTAACAATAATGTGGACAGAGGAAACCTCGCGAGGAAAAAAAAAGAAAGAAAAACTTAGATCATAGCAGATTTCTTCACTTCATCAAACTTTCGTTTTCGGAAAATTTTGAAAGGCGGAATTCGTCCTCAGATGGAAAACGTATGCCTGTGGTCGGTGGGAGTCTACGAGAGAGGATTAACCCTTTAACCACCATTGATCATAAAATGTTTTGTTGCTTAAAACACCGTGCCTGAAAATATCTGCTGCTTATTTCCAAATTTCATTCCCCCACCCTTCTGCAATAACAAAAGAAGGATTAGTGCTAGGTCACTACTTGAAACTTCCAATCTTTAGGCTTGATATACACTGACCTTTGGACATTTCGCAGGGGCAATCAATGCATTCTTCTACTGAGAGTCTTAGGCAGGTAGGAGGGAGTGGTAACAGCTGGAAAATCTTCTTCACTTTAACCTTTTCTTGTTCTTCCTTGAAAAAAATATGCTCTTAATCTGTTTATTTGAATTGAGCAAAACGAAGTAATTTTTGCGAAAAATTTCCCCATCAACTCCACTTTTGGGACAATGCAAAATATCAAAGGCAAGCACCTGTCAACAAAGTACGAGTTCAACTGAGAGATAGCCCTGGGACAAACCAACTCATGGTTCACTTTGTTGTTTAGTGACAACAATGATGACTGAGGGTGACTTTTGATAATCCCTCAGACTTTGTGCAAATTCAAAGAACACGGGGGGTAGGATAACCTACTCGTGCTATCTGAGCGACTCAGACGCTTTGGTTGTTTGAATGTAAGAGAGCGTTGGGCGCAAAAGAGTTAAAAAAGATTCTCGTGACATCCTGATTTTTTCTGCAAGATTAAATTAGAGATCCTGGGGACCTCGTTTTTGTGTGCCGGATCAAAACAAAATCTGCGATGTATGCAGCCTGTTGCCGTGATTCTGCAACAGGGTTGAAGATAAGTATTGACATCATTGGAGTGCATTGTGGACATGGTGGGTAAACACTCCAAATCCAGTTTATTTTAGAAATCAGAATCACAATTTCTTAAATATGTCTGTACTTTTCTATTTTGTTTCGCATTAGTCTTCCTGTTCTTGCAGTTATAGTAGTTGCTAACATAATTTTGTTTCTTTCAGCACAATTTGCTGTAGCATTCTGAGTGCATCAACTGTCACCTCTATTAATAGTTTTGTTGAAGTAGGTCAGAAGGAGCCACATTGCTTCTACCTAGCACATGTACACCTACGATTCTGCTTGTCGTGTATGAAGACCCCAGTTGAAAGCCTCTATTAGCTAGAAGTGGCTAGCACATGCACACCATCCACAAACATAACCTGGTAAGCAAAAATTCTGCTCCATATAATGTCTCCTCTCTCTATTATTTAAGGAAGTTTTTTTATATTTCCAGTTGGAAGTGAGAGAGCTTATATAAATTATTATTGCATTTGTATTAAAGGAAAGGTACTTGATGTACATGAATAAAAAAAAAAGTAGTTTTACAGTGCATTGTAACATATTTATTCTGCATTGAGCCAACATATTTCCATAATGTTGTTTTGCACTTTGACATGTTTTAAGTTAGAGCAAATAAACAAGCATCGTTTGTCCATATCTTTTTGTAATTGGCATATTTGTGAGTCTTGATTAACGGCTCACACTCAGATGTTTCATTCGGAATTTTTCAAATACATACATGCGAGCACATTTTGATCTAAATTCTGAATAATGACCAAATTAGTTACTGCAAAGAACAGTTGTTATAAAGACCATTTCAGCATAAGAGTTGCAATGAATAAATAAATAGCTAAAAAGTTTGAACTGCATATTCAGCAGCAAAGACTACTTCATGTCACTATTGACACCTACAATAATCCAAATCTTAATAGATTTAATTTTGGTTAAATTTAATACTGACAAGTCTTTTTGAGTCAGCACTTTGTGAAAAGACTGAACACTGCAAATCTGAACCAAGTAAATGAGTTGGTGTATTAAGGAAAAGTATTATGCTGAGTGTCCAGAAAGTAATTTATTTTAATTTTCAGAGCCATTACTACTAAAGGCAGTTTTCACAGAAAGACTGACAGTTGCCAGAAAAGTATGTACAATAAAATTGTTCCTTTTGTCATGTACAGTTCAAAAAGCTGAGCACTGAGCACCAATACGAATAGACTGTGCTTCACAGACAGAGGCATTACTTACAAGTGCTTGCAGCATGACTAATTTGGATTACACACTGAATGAAAAAGTTCAGCAATTTTCCAGTGAGGAAAATATAATTTATCTGATGATGGGACGGAATTTAGCCCAAAAAGTTATTGAAAGGTGTTTGAATGAAAATGGTAAAATTATAAACAAAGCTTTAATCAAACAGTTACTTCATGGAAATCATTGGGGAGGAAAGAAGAAAATCACTAAAGTGAGGCAAGAAAATCATGAGGTTTATATTTATCTATGTCTGAAAAAGAGAGACTAATGGAAATAGAATATAGATGACCATGTAGGAGGCTTCAGTGTCACTTAAAGATTTGCAAATGGAGATCTTTGATCTATAAACATTTATCAAAATTTGGTAAATTATGTATTTTTCTTTGAGGAACAAACTCTAAATTTAAGAACATATCTAAAAGATATGTATATACACGCATATTAGAAAATGCAGCACTAAAGCTCTAAAATCAAGGTTAGTGCTCCACTTATACAATGGAGACTTAATTAGTAATAAACATATCACTTTAGAGATCCCTCAATGACAAAATATATGCACTTATGATATCGAATACTACCAATAAGGGCTAGGATTTTCATGTTAACATATACTTTTTGTGCAATAGAGAAATCATATTTGTAAATTTCATGGTATTTAAAAAAGCATTGCTCAAATTTTGCGTATTTTTACATGTATACAATCTTTATACACTATTTACCAACAAGTAATTGGACACCCCTGCAATCGATGATATCTGCGGTCCTGATACACGTCACGGCCGCCGCCGTTAAATATCATGTGGGAAACAACAACACAACCAGTCGCATGCAAAATGCCACGCAGTTCGGAGCTCTCTGATTTCGAGAAAGGTGTAATCGTCGGGTATCACAGAAATGGCCGATTCATACGTGACATATCCAGCGAGTTGAAGAACACAAAATCGACAGTGACTTACATGATTGGCAAGTGGAAGATGAGAGGTGACTGTCAGAATGTGCCCCGACCCGGCAGACCTACAAAACTGGGAGTTAGAACCGATGGGTGCTGGCCAGAGAAATTCGGAAGAACCGCACCAAATCGATAGGCCACATCCGCGAGGAGTTTCAACAGGCATCAGAGAGCGTTCTTTCAATGAATACCATCCGTAAGGAAGCCCGTCTGCTCGGTTATCATGGATGAGCTGCCGCCCACAAGCCTTTGATCACCAAGTCCAACAGCGCTGCTCGGCTAACGCGGTGCAAAGAACGTCGACAGTGGACTGTTGAACAGTGGAAACAGGTTCTCTGGAGCAATGAATCAAGGTTCACCCTCTACCGTTCGGATGGAAGGGTCTGGGTTTGGCTTCTGCCTGGAGAACGCCTCCTGCCGGAATGTATTGTGCCAACTGTGAAGTTCGGCGGCGGTGGAATTATGCTATGGGGGTGTTTCTCCTGGTATGGCACAGGACCCTTGTCGCAATTCCTGGTAGACTCAACGCCAAGACCTACTGCACCATTTTGGATGACCATGCGCTTCCTACGTTGTGGCAGTTTTACGGGGTGGATCCATGTTACTTTCAGGATGACAATGCCACCAGTCATGTTGCAAGGTCCACCATGGCTTGGTATGGTGACAATGGGGTTAATCGAATGGACTGGCCTTCGCAGAGTCCAGACCTTAATCCTATCGAGCACCTCTGGGACGAGTTGGAGCGTCGACTTCAGGGGTGACCCCCACCCTCCGAAATCGGTGAAGGAACTGACCTGTCTTCTCCAAGCCGAGTGGAAGAAAATACCGCTAGCCGTCGTACAACGCCTGGTCGAGAGTATGTCCCGGAGGGTTGCAGCTGTAATCACCGCTCTTGGAGGCTCCACCAACTATTGAAGGTGAATTAACTTCATTTACCTTTGCTATCACAGGTGTCCAATTACTTGTTGGTAGATAGTGTAGTTACAGATACTTCTGTATTTGAAGAAACATACTATCTTTTGGCATAACCAGCTAGTTCTTTTCTGAAAATTTTAAGGTAGCCTGAAATCAAAAATCCTTTATTACCCCAGCTCTCTCTCTCTCTCTTAAGTGTTCCTGATGTAGTAAATGAAAAACGAATTGCACATATGGATATAATCAAATGTCTTGTTATTATCAGGCAGCAACTAAGCATTTGAGGCTGTGCCTCAAATACTGCTTTACATTCTTTCAGTTGTGCCTAGGAAAATTCTCTGTATCTATTATGCAATGTAAAAAAATCCAGCACTTTGTGCAGTCTAACTGCAGTCCTATGTGCTGTAAAACCAGTCTACAAGTCGAGATTGATCCTACAAGATCAGATGTCATTCATAATCAGACAGGTGTGAGTTGCTATTGAAATAGTTCAAGTGTTGACACAATCATGGCAAGTTTGCACATCAAAATTCACGGTGTGCTCCTGCAGGAGTTTAACCACAGCCCAAGCAGTCTGCAGTCTATGAAAAGCATATGGAGGGATTCGTACAGCACAGACATGATTCATTGGGGTTTGTGAAAGCGACAACATTCTGGAGAACACCTCAAGATCTGGATGACTTGCTGTTATCAGCAAAGACATTCTAACGGCAGTGCTCGAGGCCAGACTCCCGTCAAATGTGCAAAGAGACGACTGCCAACTTGACTGTGTGGAACCACTTACGTCAGTTAGAAAAGGCTACAATGTTGGATAGACAAGTTATTACTGGGCAGAACAAAGTGTACTGGCTGAGCATCTGCAATTCTCTCCTCTCGTGCCTCAACCCCACAGGGTCTTGCTGCCTAATCCAAGATGTGGCTGACTGTGTTTTTGACAGTGGCTGGTGTCGTGCATTATGAGCTGCTGCAGCAGGTGGAAATTATAGCTACTGTCATATGTTAGGAGAATCTACAGCATGTAGATGTTTAAACTAAAGAAGTTACAGCCTTGAGTATGCAATATTCTCTTACCTATGTAAACATGCAAAGAAAAAAGGTTTAGCAACAAAACTAAGTCATGTCACCATGTATGGATATGGACACTGTGAACTAATGGGAAAAGACAGTAATACAATGCTTGTGATTCTTTGTTTACGGTACACATCATTTCCAGTAAAAGTTCCATATTTTAACTTCAATGCTCAGCATAAAAATGTAACAATGTTTTCCGTTACAGTTGTTTCAATCACATGAGCAAGTTCAGAATTTTTGAATGACTTCTATCATAGTGTATTCTGTGTGTGTACATGCAGTGTACAGTATGAACATTTTTATCACAACAAATATATTCTTAGTTCTTTCTTATCAGGGAATTTTATTATGCAACGGTCATTCAGTTACATATCACGCGCAAAATTTAACCAAAGAAAAAAAAAGAGAGAGATCTTGGTTCTACAATTATTTTCAGAAATCTAAAACCTATTGCATAGTTCTCATAGGGGAAAACACATGAAGAATTCAACATAAAAACAATGAAAAATCAACAGAGCTTTCAGAGTAGGCTGGATGATATAAACTTTTCTTAAGAAATTGAATATGAATATAAAAAAATACTTGAATCACTTCATATGAAGTCATTCAGAGGGCAAAATGCCTCATTTTCTCTGTTACTTTATCATGTTAAGACAATACTTTTCAAAAAGTTTGTTGTCCAAGGTACTTTGTAATGGCAGTGAACAATGCTACAAATAGAACATGTGTGGAGCTAGTAAAAAAGAGAGAAATAATAGGTGTTTTCTGTTTTCTCATATGACTTGCATCATAAGATTACTGTTTTCACATAGAATACTAAACCAAAAGTGAAGTTGCTTTTGGTCCAATACATCTAGTCTAAAGATGCAATTACATTTTTACAGATTTTTAATAAATCATTTATGGTACTATGTACTTTTAGTGATCAAAAGTACATAAACATCACAAGGACACAAGAAAGCTAGAGCACAAATAGCATCTATTTGGGAAGTCTTGGATTTTCTTCTTTCATATGTTGGGTAATGTATGGCAATGTAAAAGTGACAAACAGATTATGCATTTTTATTGTAGCCATCTCTAATTCATGTATAACTTTACATCTAAGTGGGAACTGAGATTTCCTTTCCCTGACTTTTCAGTTATTACTCTTGAAGGATTATTCCAGCGAGAGATGTGGAAACGAGTAGCATTATTTGTTATATTAATTTTTCTTTCAATATGGACACCACGTTTATTTGTTATATTAATTTTTCTTTCAATATTTCATGAAAAAGTATCAGCAGATCTCTACATCTTCAGGTATCATTTAAAAACTGAAATTTATTTCTTTTAAATCTGGAAGCTCTTTCTTCTAGTTAACATAATTGAAGTTTTACAAAGACTGAAGATCTTAAGTCTTCATCAACAAACTCTACCAGGGATCAAATTTTCTTCCTATTTTACCTTCAGTTTTATTGTTGTAAATAGTTTTATTTCCTATAAACATCTTTGGTATATAAGAATTCATTAATGCATACTTCCCATCACCTTATACATGAAACTATTTTCTCCATTACATAACACAAATCAAAAGAAAAAATATATCAATACATATATTTTTACATACCTATACATATATTTTTCAGTATTTACAGAAGATTAAGATTACTGCCTGAAAATGCCACTCTTACCACACTATATGGTCAAAGTATTACAGTACCGGTTTAAATAACAAAAAAAAAAAAAAAGTCCTTCACGGAATTTATTTCACACTTTACAATGAAAGTATATCAAAGCAGCATTTATAATGCACAGAGATGGTTTTAGTTACTTAAGGGGGGAGGGGGGTGCAGCCAAGGACTGAAAGTAATGTGCAGTTTCAATAGCTGTTGGACAATCTTCTTTGACAGGAAAACTTATCATGCAACACAAAAAGAATGTACTTAACGTCTGACCATTGATTTTATTATTAAAAATATGCCTTTGTTGTTTTTGCCATAGAGGAAAATTACAAACTCAAATGTCAAAATCATACAGAGATCAGTTAATAACTTTTATACAAGCTCACAAAGCTGGTGATGTATTAAGCATGACAAAAAATGATAACAAAGAAAAACATTTTGGTGTACATAAAAAAAGAGAAATTGCACACAAAGAAATTCATATATAGATAGAGAAACAAAGTTCCTCAAAATAGGGCATTAAAGCAGTATGAGGGAAACCATGGAATATATTTTCCATGAGACAGATACAACATGCTAAAATGCAAGCCAAGGATAACTCCACCAATATACTTAGCATTAACCAGTAGCAGTCAAAGAATTAAATGATAAACATTACATACACTTCATCCACAGTACAACAAATGCCCAGAACTGATGAGGGAAGGATGGACCTTGACTTTCAATAACTGATTTTTAAAACACACCAGCCTTCAGATAAAGGCATAGGCCAAAGATGGTAATGTCACGAGTGTTTATTCAATCTTTGTTTCATTTAAGTTGTTTTCCTATGTGCAAGTTGAATGAGGTAAGAAAACTGTTTTAATATCACATTCATAGTCTTGATGCAGCAGAATCAATAAACATGGCTTTACTTGGGGACACTAATCCCTGTTTTTCCCAAATTTTGAATGTGTCCTGATCTGGGAGATTGTCATCTTCACAGCTGGCATTTTGGTTTGATGAATTCTTGTTATCCACATTGTGGGGCACAAACACGTGTGTGGCTGGACCAGATATGGAGACATCACTGATGACGTCGAGGGATGATGTTCTTGGGGTATGCGGCACAGTCGTTCCGCTGGTGGGAGGCTGATAAAACCTACCTACTGGATGAGTGGTGGGAGTAACCTCACCGGTTTTTATGGCCATATTGCTATGGCTGAAGGTACCAAAGGCAGTCTTTGGAGTGATTTCGCAGTCTCTTTTTTCTGGAGGATCCCTTCTTGTAGGAGAAAATGTATAGTGAGAAGATGGTGTTGATGGTCTTACTTGCAGAGGAATGATCTGGCATGAATGCCTGTCTTGACATTCAGAGAGTGAATGACCACATCCATTTCCACCAGTTGTGAAGAACCTTTTAGGCAATGAGTTCTGACCACTACATTCAGATGATCCCTTTACAGGTTCTTTACCACCCAAAAATGAACTTAGTGTTCGTGGCCATGAATGCTGTTTATCTAACTCTGGCGGAGAGTGATTTTTGGGATGGCCGAAAGAGCTTGGTGCTTTTGCAGCAAAAATTTTCCTTTCTAGAGTACTGGCGCCCCCAGATTTTTCGTGGTGACTATGACGATGCTCTGCCTCATCATCAATGAAGCCAATGGAGCCGAAGGATCCTCGATACCTAGGCTCACCATGTGATGGTACAGAGCTTATCTGAGTATCAGCAGAGCAATCATCACCTAACCTCACTGGTTTCAGGTTCTCCTCACTATCCACAGCATCTACTTTAACAGGAGAACCAATCCCAAATGTGAGGTGACTGCAGGGATCGTTTTCTATTGGTTTATCACCGTTTTCTTGGGATGATTCTGAGGCCGATCTACTAATACTTTCATTTTTAGATAATCTCTTCAGTGGATTATCATCCTTGCCAGATACTGTGGTTGACACAATGCTGTTACTCTTGAGACCCGCACTGAAGGTCAGCAGTTGGGCAGAGCGGGAAGAAGTGAAATCCATCTGGTTTGAATATTGTGTTGCACTTCCGTCCTTTGGAGGGGATTTATTCCAGAAATTACTGTTGAACATCGCATTATTAGTCGCATCGGTACTTCCCAGTCTAGAAGATGTAGTTGAATGTCCATTTTGCTTATGACTGGAATTTGAATTTCCTGACCAACTGCCGGGTGGAGCCATACCTCTATATTTCTTCAAGGTTCCTGTTTTCAGCAGTTGATACCAAGCACTGCGGGCTTCTGGATACTGGAGACAGCGCACAACAAAGATCAGAAATCCTTGAAGGGAATTAGCAACACAAAACACGTACTGAAATATGAGGCGAGCTTCACCAAATGCAAATGCCCCAAATACCCACGAGACTCCTAAAAGCACCATCACACTAAAGGCTCCACGGACTTGTGCAGTGGTTACCGTGAATTTTTCCTTCTTATTTCTGGCTGGCGCTGGCTTAGAAACATTGCGAGGTGTAAAGAGCACCCTCGTCACCATAATGAACACAGTCAGATTGATAAGCAAGATTAAGCATGAAGGTCCCAGAAAACTTATGTAATACACGTACGGGTTTGCTGCAGACAGCATACAACTGGAAAAGAAGAACAGAAAAATCTCAAAAAAAATAGCAACTGTAAGGAACAAAACATCTTAAAATAATCAGTAACTGTAGGAAAGAACAGAAAATCTAAAATAAATCAGTAACTGCAAAGAACAGAAAAATCTCAAAAAAATCAGTAACCAAAGAAGAACAGAAAAATCTCAAAAAATCAATAACTGTAAAGAAGAACAGAAAAAAAAATCAGTAACTGTAAAGAACAGACAATCTCAAAAAAAAAAAAAAAAAAGCAAATGTAAGGAACACAAAATCTTAAAATAATCAGTAACTGTCAAGAAGAACAGAAAATCTAAAATAAATCAGTAACTGTGAAGAACAGAAAATCCAAAAAAAAAAAAAAAAAAATAAATAAATAAAAATAAAACAGTAACTGTAAAGAACAGAAAAACATGAAAAAAATCAGTAGCTGTAAAGAATAGAAAATCTCAAAAAAATTAGTAACTGTAAAGGTGAACAGAAAAATCTCACAAAAATCAGTAATTTCATTTTGAGTGCAAAATTTTTTGTGCCACACATAGTCAAAATGAGCTTAGCACATCAATTGTAAAATTAAATTTACATCATCAGAAACAAAAATTAGAAAAATAAAAATTAATGTTTTTTTTGTTTTTTTTGTTCATTTAACTCATCACAGTTGAATCAGAAGTAAATGAACTCAACAGTGATAAAAAGTAGCTAGCAAATTTTACAGAATATATACCCCTCAGCTTGTAAACTGATAGACAGCTTACATTTGCCTAATCTTTTGGAATGGCTAGCTAGGTATGCACAGAATATAAAGTTTAAAGTGAATGGTAGATCAAAGTTTGCCACATTGATGGTATTTCATATCTTTTAGCCAAAAATATTGAGACATGCTAGTTTTTGGAGAGAGGGAAGGAAGCAGATGGATTATTAAGCCTGAAAATTTTAAATACTACAACTTTTAAAAAATTAAATAACTAAACTATAAAATTTTTGTATGGCATCATTTAGTATTACGTTTTTGCAAAAATACTAATAATTTCTTTGCACATAATATTCCATGGGTTGAATACTACTGTTAAAATCATTGTTAAAATCCACTCTACATTATGCAGTAAATTAATGCACTGTTGTTTACACACACTGAAGTGACCATAGTATTTTTATAATTTTTGATTTCAACAAAGTTTTTTTCTTTTTTCTGCTGAAAGTAATACAGTGTCCTTGAATACAACAAATTACATCAGTTGTAACAATAGGTATGCCCGGGTATCGAAAAATACGGTCGCCTACGGCAACCAAAAAAAAAATTGTCAGGTCCCCATGGAAAACATCACTGAAAAACATGTACTGCAATTTTTGTCGTACAGTCCGCGGATAAACGCCGATTTAAAAAAAAAAAAAAAAAAAACGTTTTTATGCCCTTTTGATTTAAAAAATAATCTGCAGGGTAATTGTGCAGGAGAGGGGGTGTAATTGGAAAAGAATCTCTCTCGGGAAATGTTTTTCTCAGTCCAGGAGTTTGTACAAAGCAAAGAGGAGGGGAAAGGGGTGTCATAATTAAAGACCGTGAAAGTTGTAGGGAGGGGCGGCGGGAGTTGTTTTGTATTGTTGGGAAAGACAAAATGCTGACTGTGTTTGTGCCCTCTCTTCGTCAATTGGCCAATTGAAATACATGCACAGCACTTGCTGCACGAACCTACACATGCTTTCCTCATTTCAAAGTTCCATGTTTTGGATCTCGTGTGCACTGTGCCTTGTATTTCAGCTCGTCCTTCGCCATTTAGACTAAAGTCTTTGCTGCTGATATTTTCCTTCATTGCTAGTTTATGATGTTACCAAAAAGGAAACGTTTCAGTTACATCGCCGAATTTAAAGTGGGGATGCAGGTGAAGACATGATTGTGTCACTACGTGATAGTTTTCAAAAGGTCAGAAAACTAGCGTGTAGTGACACGTGAAAAGCCACTGTCTAAAACGTAAACAAACCCGTCGGCAAACTCCGCGGAAGAAATTAACTGAAGTCAAGGCCCGATTTTTTTTTTACTTTGACCTGTGTTTAAGCCAACTCCCCTACTTTGAAAGCAGGATTTCTTCCAAAAACTTTTTTACTTACACGCGAGTATGTACGGTATTTCTATGAATTGTTCTGTATCAGCATTTCATCATTGGCAGTGTGTAATGCAATTGGAGCTGCTTCATTGGTGTGATTAAATTTTGCGCTCTATGGATGCCACGCCACTAAGCTTATTTTGTGTCTGAAGATAAAAATATGTTAAAAAAAGTTTCCTTTAAAATGAATTTCTTGATTTAATAAGATTATTTTTGGTTTTTTATTTCTTCGGACCCCGAGGTCATTATGTCACCAACTTTTCTGTCGAAAATTCGGTTTCTAGATCAGCATTTTTGATGTGCAGATTATAGTGCGATTTTTTTTTCTGAATGCCGCAATCTGCGAATTATATGCCGGCACAAATTATACGAAGGTAAAAAATTTTTTGGCAAATTCCAGTGTCTGTAGATAATAAGCTGAGGGCTGAACGTTTTTGGACAGAAGTGTACATGACTTTGATATCATATACTCCTCCCCCTCCTTTGCACAGGTCCAATGTCTGGGTCTGGTCACTAAAACATTTAGCTGCCCACCAGATTTTAGAATAATTTTCTACCCTTGGGTATGCCACAGAAATTTCAACATCTTTCATTCAGACAACTGGACAATCTCCAGTTTCAAATGTTCCCAGGATAATTTTTGCAGCATACTGAAGCTTACTTGAAAATTTTATTTTTAATATAATGGTGTATATATATACATAAACAACACCACATTCTTTATGTTTTTCATTTATATTACACAAAACAGAAACTGCCAAAAGATTTCTGTGTTGAGAAAAACTTGCATATGCTAGCACACGATCCAAAAGTATCTTTCTAATCTGTTTCCAAGAAACACAGATTGTGAACAATAGAAATAAACCTTATGCCTACCAGCCAGTAAAAATCTGCACTAAGAAAAGACAGAAAATATATAAAAAACATTGAACAACATGATGATATCATAGTTTGGTAATTTCCAAACACTTGATCAAAATCCTATAATATTGAACGTATGTTTCATGTTTCGCACTTTTTCTGTCCAATTTTTTTCTTACAATCTGTCACCTTCTGACAAATATAAATATGCCACTCAGTAGAGAAGTGTAAACAAAATAATAAAAAAAATCATAAATTAATTTTTTTTCATGTTACACTTATCCAGTCAGAAAAGAGATTCAGTTAGGCGGTTGAAACGTCAAAGAAAAACTGAGATACA
This sequence comes from Macrothele yani, assembly GCA_039090855.1. NCBI lineage: Eukaryota > Metazoa > Arthropoda > Arachnida > Araneae > Macrothelidae > Macrothele > Macrothele yani. The sequence goes on along the minus strand of CM077003.1, from coordinate 83,891,416 downwards.
GAAGGGGCATTGATTTTCACTTTGCTTCCCTCTTGTACAGTTCTTACTATGAAAAATTAAATAGTATTTTGCAGAAACAGTTCTTTGAATCTAATTTTCATGCATACAGAAAAAGTGACAACTCACAAGTGAATTAACATAGTCTAAAAGATAGATTATGATGATTGAAAAAAGGAATAACCTTAGTCACAATCCCATGTATCTGTGGCACAAATAGTTCTTCCAGTCTCCTTTCTAGCAGCAGTAATATTGAATATCCAAGCACACAGGCAGATTCTATGTAGTTAAATCTCGACATACGCATGTCAAAATAAATGCCCAAAATAGTGGGCAAATTTCTAGTTCTGGTCCAATATCATTTTCTTTCCGACTGTGCACTCTATTGAAAAAGGGTTGATTAAATTATGTGGCACACCGTCTTTGTGAATCTGAAGGTAGTTGGAATTGGAGGTTGGCACAAACTTTTATTTGCAAAGCACAGCCTGGCCAGGCTTAGGACTCTAACTTTAGAAGCCTGGCCCAGACCAGATTTCTCGTTTATGGCCCAACCCGGCACATTTCAGACTTTCTCCAAGCATTCTTCTCCACTTATTGCAAATAACACAAGTCTTCTTTTAGAACAAGGGTCTTCAACTCACAGCCTGTGGAGCACTTTTTAATGACCCTTGAAACGTTGTCTAAAAAGGAAACTCAAAAATAAAATAAATAAAAACATTTTTGAAGTGGAGAAATGAAGATCCAAGTACCTTGGGTACATAGACTTTGAATTGCCAAATCTGAGGTAGTCAATAATGCCAAAGAAGAGTTGGGTCTACCTTTGGTAATATCCTTTTTATGCTCAGCCAGGCCTCACTAATACCGCAAAAAGTGTTGCCATATCAACTGTGGTACTAACCAAAGTAGAAATGGGAATTTTGTACGCACCAGGAACATTAAGGCCTTCAACTTTGTCCAGGAGGATAAGTTTCATAACGGTAGGATTGGATATGATACCAATCAAATAACCATAGGATTTTCAAATTTGGCACAATCGGTAGGTAGGCTGGTCATGAAAAGGAAAACATCCTGCAAACTTAAGTTGCCCATTGACCTCTGATGAACGGAGAGCAGTGAGATTCTTGGCTTCCAATATATATATATATATATTTTTTTGTCAAGGTTTGTACACATTCACATGAAATAAATTCTAGGGGTTTTCTAGGAATTAAATAAAAGAATTCCAGGAGCTAAAATTTTTGCTAGAATCATAGCACTTTGTTTTATATTTTGCAAATTAGGGTGAAATTTATTACACATTTAGAATTCTTATAAAGTCCTATGGGTTCCAGTGTTACAGAGAGTTCTTCAGTATGTGTAATGTCTTCCATGAAGTGGCAAAAGTTCCCTGTACGAAAAAATGGCTCGGTATAAAACTTACACAAAGCAATCTGGAACCTAGCATAATGATGATAATACAGAACAATTTTGCCATGGCACTGAAGATTCCGGAGCATGAAGAAGTTTGATACGACAAGAGAAGTAAAAATTATCTGGTAGTTTGTATTTCACTGTGAAGCTAACCTCTGAATCTCAGAGAACAGCCCAGTGATATGTATGTATGCATGTATTGAAGATTCCCTCTTCCATAGTCATCTATTTCCATGCATACTGACAGCAGAGAAGCCAGATATCAATCTCCTTCAGTGAGGAAAGTGTGTGCTAGAAGAAATGGACATCTTAAAATCGTGGGAAGGTTTTCACATGCTGTTTTGACTCCAACTGCACACAACTCCTATACCGCAAAACAAGGTCTTTGGAAATGTGGCACTCATACACCTCATACTGTGGCATCATATGAAATGACATCATGTCTTCATACTTCATTGAAGGAAGTGATGTCATCACAAACACACACTGCACAGAGCTCTAACAAAGGGGTGCAATCAATCCAAACATTTCAACCCATTTTTATTTTTTTCATTGCAAGAAAAAAATTCCAGGATCTTTCACAAAAATAGGAAAAGTCAAGGATTTTTCAGGCCTGGAAAAAAGGGAAATCAAATTCCAGACTTTTTCAGGACTCTAGAGGCAGTGCAAAACCCTGTTTTACGAATCTAGGGGCACTGCAAACAGGTGGTCTTTACCTGTTTTATGACTCTAGAGGCTGTGCAAACCCTGTTTTATGAATCTAGGGGCAGTGCGAACAGGTGGTCTTTACCCTGTTTTATGACTCTAAGGGCAGTGCGAACAGGTGGTCTTTACCCTGTTTTATGACTCTAGAGGCTGTGCAAACCCTGTTTTATGAATCTAGGGGCAGTGCGAACAGGTCGTCTTTACCATATTTTATGACTTTAGGAACAGTGCAAACCCTGTTTTATGAATCTAGGGGCAGTGCGAACAGGTGGTCTTTACCCTGTTTTATGACTCTAAGGGCAGTGCGAACAGGTGGTCTTTACCCTGTTTTATGACTCTAGAGGCTGTGCAAACCCTGTTTTATGAATCTAGGGGCAGTGCGAACAGGTCGTCTTTACCATATTTTATGACTTTAGGAACAGTGCAAACCCTGTTTTATGAATCTAGGGGCAGTGCGAACAGGTCGTCTTTACCATATTTTATGACTTTAGGAACAGTGCAAACCCTGTTTTATGAATCTAGGGGCAGTGCGAACAGGTGGTCTTTACCCTGTTTTATGACTCTAAGGGCAGTGCGAACAGGTGGTCTTTACCCTGTTTTATGACTCTAGAGGCTGTGCAAACCCTGTTTTATGAATCTAGGGGCAGTGCGAACAGGTCGTCTTTACCATATTTTATGACTTTAGGAACAGTGCAAACCCTGTTTTATGAATCTAGGGGCAGTGCGAACAGGTCGTCTTTACCATATTTTATGACTTTAGGAACAGTGCAAACCCTGTTTTATGAATCTAGGGGCAGTGCGAACAGGTGGTCTTTACCCTGTTTTATGACTCTAAGGGCAGTGCGAACAGGTGGTCTTTACCCTGTTTTATGACTCTAGAGGCTGTGCAAACCCTGTTTTATGAATCTAGGGGCAGTGCGAACAGGTCGTCTTTACCATATTTTATGACTTTAGGAACAGTGCAAACCCTGTTTTATGAATCTAGGGGCAGTGCGAACAGGTCGTCTTTACCATATTTTATGACTTTAGGAACAGTGCAAACCCTGTTTTATGAATCTAGGGGCAGTGCGAACAGGTGGTCTTTACCCTGTTTTATGACTCTAAGGGCAGTGCGAACAGGTGGTCTTTACCCTGTTTTATGACTCTAGAGGCTGTGCAAACCCTGTTTTATGAATCTAGGGGCAGTGCGAACAGGTCGTCTTTACCATATTTTATGACTTTAGGAACAGTGCAAACCCTGTTTTATGAATCTAGGGGCAGTGCGAACAGGTCGTCTTTACCATATTTTATGACTTTAGGAACAGTGCAAACCCTGTTTTATGAATCTAGGGGCAGTGCGAACAGGTCGTCTTTACCATATTTTATGACTTTAGGAACAGTGCAAACCCTGTTTTATGAATCTAGGGGCAGTGCGAACAGGTCGTCTTTACCATATTTTATGACTTTAGGAACAGTGCGAACCCTGTTTTATGAATCTAGGGGGCAGTGCGAACCCTGTTTTATGAATCTAGGGGCAGTGCGAACAGGTGGCCTTTACCCTGTTTTATGACTTTAGGGGCAGTGCGAACCCTATTTTATGAATCTAGGGGAAATGCAAACAGGTGGTCTTTTACCCTGTTTTATGACTCTAGGGGCAGTGCAAACCCTGTTTTATGAATCTAGGGGCAGTGCGAACAGGTCGTCTTTACCATATTTTATGACTTTAGGAACAGTGCAAACCCTGTTTTATGAATCTAGGGGCAGTGCGAACAGGTCGTCTTTACCATATTTTATGACTTTAGGAACAGTGCAAACCCTGTTTTATGAATCTAGGGGCAGTGCGAACAGGTCGTCTTTACCATATTTTGTGACTTTAGGAACAGTGCGAACCCTGTTTTATGAATCTAGGGGGCAGTGCGAACCCTGTTTTATGAATCTAGGGGCAGTGCAAACAGGTGGCCTTTACCCTGTTTTATGACTTTAGGGGCAGTGCGAAACCTATTTTATGAATCTAGGGGAAATGCAAACAGGTGGTCTTTTACCCTGTTTTATGACTCTAGGGGCAGTGCAAACCCTGTTTTATGAATCTAGGGGCAGTGCGAACAGGTCGTCTTTACCATATTTTATGACTTTAGGAACAGTGCAAACCCTGTTTTATGAATCTAGGGGCAGTGCGAACAGGTCGTCTTTACCATATTTTATGACTTTAGGAACAGTGCAAACCCTGTTTTATGAATCTAGGGGCAGTGCGAACAGGTCGTCTTTACCATATTTTATGACTTTAGGAACAGTGCAAACCCTGTTTTATGAATCTAGGGGCAGTGCGAACAGGTAGTCTTTACCATATTTTATGACTTTAGGAACAGTGCGAACCCTGTTTTATGAATCTAGGGGGCAGTGCGAACCCTGTTTTATGAATCTAGAGGCAGTGCGAACAGGTCGTCTTTACCATATTTTATGACTTTAGGAACAGTGCCAACCCTGTTTTATGAATCTAGGGGCAGTGCGAACAGGTCGTCTTTACCATATTTTATGACTTTAGGAACAGTGCAAACCCTGTTTTATGAATCTAGGGGCAGTGCGAACAGGTCGTCTTTACCATATTTTATGACTTTAGGAACAGTGCGAACCCTGTTTTATGAATCTAGGGGCAGTGCAAACAGGTCGTCTTTACCATATTTTATGACTTTAGGAACAGTGCCAACCCTGTTTTATGAATCTAGGGGCAGTGCGAACAGGTCGTCTTTACCATATTTTATGACTTTAGGAACAGTGCAAACCCTGTTTTATGAATCTAGGGGCAGTGCGAACAGGTCGTCTTTACCATATTTTATGACTTTAGGAACAGTGCAAACCCTGTTTTATGAATCTAGGGGCAGTGCGAACAGGTCGTCTTTACCATATTTTATGACTTTAGGAACAGTGCAAACCCTGTTTTATGAATCTAGGGGCAGTGCGAACAGGTCGTCTTTACCATATTTTATGACTTTAGGAACAGTGCAAACCCTGTTTTATGAATCTAGGGGCAGTGCGAACAGGTCGTCTTTACCATATTTTATGACTTTAGGAACAGTGCAAACCCTGTTTTATGAATCTAGGGGCAGTGCGAACAGGTCGTCTTTACCATATTTTATGACTTTAGGAACAGTGCGAACCCTGTTTTATGAATCTAGGGGCAGTTTTATGAATCTAGGGGCAGTGCGAACAGGTGGCCTTTACCCTGTTTTATGACTTTAGGGGCAGTGCGAACCCTATTTTATGAATCTAGGGGAAATGCAAACAGGTGGTCTTTTACCCTGTTTTATGACTCTAGGGGCAGTGCAAACCCTGTTTTATGAATCTAGGGGCAGTGCGAACAGGTCGTCTTTACCATATTTTATGACTTTAGGAACAGTGCAAACCCTGTTTTATGAATCTAGGGGCAGTGCGAACAGGTGGCCTTTACCCTGTTTTATGACTTTAGGGGCAGTGCGAACCCTGTTTTATGAATCTAGGGGGCAGTGCGAACCCTGTTTTATGAATCTAGGGGAAATGCAAACAGGTGGTCTTTTACCCTGTTTTATGACTCTAGGGGCAGTGCAAACCCTGTTTTATGAATCTAGGGGCAGTGCGAACAGGTCGTCTTTACCATATTTTATGACTTTAGGAACAGTGCAAACCCTGTTTTATGAATCTAGGGGCAGTGCGAACAGGTCGTCTTTACCATATTTTATGACTTTAGGAACAGTGCAAACCCTGTTTTATGAATCTAGGGGCAGTGCGAACAGGTCGTCTTTACCATATTTTATGACTTTAGGAACAGTGCAAACCCTGTTTTATGAATCTAGGGGCAGTGCGAACAGGTCGTCTTTACCATATTTTATGACTTTAGGAACAGTGCGAACCCTGTTTTATGAATCTAGGGGGCAGTGCGAACCCTGTTTTATGAATCTAGGGGCAGTGCGAACAGGTGGCCTTTACCCTGTTTTATGACTTTAGGGGCAGTGCGAACCCTATTTTATGAATCTAGGGGAAATGCAAACAGGTGGTCTTTTACCCTGTTTTATGACTCTAGGGGCAGTGCAAACCCTGTTTTATGAATCTAGGGGCAGTGCGAACAGGTCGTCTTTACCATATTTTATGACTTTAGGAACAGTGCAAACCCTGTTTTATGAATCTAGGGGCAGTGCGAACAGGTCGTCTTTACCATATTTTATGACTTTAGGAACAGTGCAAACCCTGTTTTATGAATCTAGGGGCAGTGCGAACAGGTCGTCTTTACCATATTTTATGACTTTAGGAACAGTGCAAACCCTGTTTTATGAATCTAGGGGCAGTGCGAACAGGTCGTCTTTACCATATTTTATGACTTTAGGAACAGTGCGAACCCTGTTTTATGAATCTAGGGGGCAGTGCGAACCCTGTTTTATGAATCTAGGGGCAGTGCGAACAGGTGGCCTTTACCCTGTTTTATGACTTTAGGGGCAGTGCGAACCCTATTTTATGAATCTAGGGGAAATGCAAACAGGTGGTCTTTTACCCTGTTTTATGACTCTAGGGGCAGTGCAAACCCTGTTTTATGAATCTAGGGGCAGTGCGAACAGGTCGTCTTTACCATATTTTATGACTTTAGGAACAGTGCAAACCCTGTTTTATGAATCTAGGGGCAGTGCGAACAGGTCGTCTTTACCATATTTTATGACTTTAGGAACAGTGCAAACCCTGTTTTATGAATCTAGGGGCAGTGCGAACAGGTCGTCTTTACCATATTTTATGACTTTAGGAACAGTGCAAACCCTGTTTTATGAATCTAGGGGCAGTGCGAACAGGTCGTCTTTACCATATTTTATGACTTTAGGAACAGTGCAAACCCTGTTTTATGAATCTAGGGGGCAGTGCGAACCCTGTTTTATGAATCTAGGGGCAGTGCGAACAGGTCGTCTTTACCCATATTTTATGACTTTAGGAACAGTGCAAACCCTGTTTTATGAATCTAGGGGCAGTGCGAACAGGTCGTCTTTTACCATATTTTATGACTTTAGGAACAGTGCAAACCCTGTTTTATGAATCTAGGGGCAGTGCGAACAGGTCGTCTTTACCATATTTTATGACTTTAGGAACAGTGCAAACCCTGTTTTATGAATCTAGGGGCAGTGCGAACAGGTCGTCTTTACCATATTTTATGACTTTAGGAACAGTGCAAACCCTGTTTTATGAATCTAGGGGCAGTGCGAACAGGTCGTCTTTACCATATTTTATGACTTTAGGAACAGTGCGAACCCTGTTTTATGAATCTAGGGGGCAGTGCGAACCCTGTTTTATGAATCTAGGGGCAGTGCGAACAGGTGGCCTTTACCCTGTTTTATGACTTTAGGGGCAGTGCGAACCCTATTTTATGAATCTAGGGGAAATGCAAACAGGTGGTCTTTTACCCTGTTTTATGACTCTAGGGGCAGTGCAAACCCTGTTTTATGAATCTAGGGGCAGTGCGAACAGGTCGTCTTTACCATATTTTATGACTTTAGGAACAGTGCGAACCCTGTTTTATGAATCTAGGGGGCAGTGCGAACCCTGTTTTATGAATCTAGGGGCAGTGCGAACAGGTGGCCTTTACCCTGTTTTATGACTTTAGGGGCAGTGCGAACCCTATTTTATGAATCTAGGGGAAATGCAAACAGGTGGTCTTTTACCCTGTTTTATGACTCTAGGGGCAGTGCAAACCCTGTTTTATGAATCTAGGGGCAGTGCGAACAGGTCGTCTTTACCATATTTTATGACTTTAGGAACAGTGCAAACCCTGTTTTATGAATCTAGGGGCAGTGCGAACAGGTCGTCTTTACCATATTTTATGACTTTAGGAACAGTGCGAACCCTGTTTTATGAATCTAGGGGGCAGTGCGAACCCTGTTTTATGAATCTAGGGGCAGTGCGAACAGGTGGCCTTTACCCTGTTTTATGACTTTAGGGGCAGTGCGAACCCTATTTTATGAATCTAGGGGAAATGCAAACAGGTGGTCTTTTACCCTGTTTTATGACTCTAGGGGCAGTGCAAACCCTGTTTTATGAATCTAGGGGCAGTGCGAACAGGTCGTCTTTACCATATTTTATGACTTTAGGAACAGTGCGAACCCTGTTTTATGAATCTAGGGGGCAGTGCGAACCCTGTTTTATGAATCTAGGGGCAGTGCGAACAGGTGGCCTTTACCCTGTTTTATGACTTTAGGGGCAGTGCGAACCCTATTTTATGAATCTAGGGGAAATGCAAACAGGTGGTCTTTTACCCTGTTTTATGACTCTAGGGGCAGTGCAAACCCTGTTTTATGAATCTAGGGGCAGTGCGAACAGGTCGTCTTTACCATATTTTATGACTTTAGGAACAGTGCGAACCCTGTTTTATGAATCTAGGGGCAGTGCGAACAGGTCGTCTTTACCATATTTTATGACTTTAGGAACAGTGCTAACCCTGTTTTATGAATCTAGGGGCAGTGCGAACAGGTGGCCTTTACCCTGTTTTATGACTTTAGGGGCAGTGCGAACCCTATTTTATGAATCTAGGGGAAATGCAAACAGGTGGTCTTTTACCCTGTTTTATGACTCTAGGGGCAGTGCAAACCCTGTTTTATGAATCTAGGGGCAGTGCGAACAGGTCGTCTTTACCATATTTTATGACTTTAGGAACAGTGCGAACCCTGTTTTATGAATCTAGGGGGCAGTGCGAACCCTGTTTTATGAATCTAGGGGCAGTGCTAACAGGTGGCCTTTACCCTGTTTTATGACTTTAGGGGCAGTGCGAACCCTATTTTATGAATCTAGGGGAAATGCAAACAGGTGGTCTTTTACCCTGTTTTATGACTCTAGGGGCAGTGCAAACCCTGTTTTATGAATCTAGGGGCAGTGCGAACAGGTCGTCTTTACCATATTTTATGACTTTAGGAACAGTGCAAACCCTGTTTTATGAATCTAGGGGCAGTGCGAACAGGTCGTCTTTACCATATTTTATGACTTTAGGAACAGTGCAAACCCTGTTTTATGAATCTAGGGGCAGTGCGAACAGGTCGTCTTTACCATATTTTATGACTTTAGGAACAGTGCGAACCCTGTTTTATGAATCTAGGGGCAGTGCGAACCCTGTTTTATGAATCTAGGGGCAGTGCGAACAGGTGGCCTTTACCCTGTTTTATGACTTTAGGGGCAGTGCGAACCCTATTTTATGAATCTAGGGGAAATGCAAACAGGTGGTCTTTTACCCTGTTTTATGACTCTAGGGGCAGTGCAAACCCTGTTTTATGAATCTAGGGGCAGTGCGAACAGGTCGTCTTTACCATATTTTATGACTTTAGGAACAGTGCGAACCCTGTTTTATGAATCTAGGGGGCAGTGCGAACCCTGTTTTATGAATCTAGGGGCAGTGCGAACAGGTGGCCTTTACCCTGTTTTATGACTTTAGGGGCAGTGCGAACCCTATTTTATGAATCTAGGGGAAATGCAAACAGGTGGTCTTTTACCCTGTTTTATGACTCTAGGGGCAGTGCAAACCCTGTTTTATGAATCTAGGGGCAGTGCGAACAGGTCGTCTTTACCATATTTTATGACTTTAGGAACAGTGCAAACCCTGTTTTATGAATCTAGGGGCAGTGCGAACAGGTCGTCTTTACCATATTTTATGACTTTAGGAACAGTGCAAACCCTGTTTTATGAATCTAGGGGCAGTGCGAACAGGTGGTCTTTACCCTGTTTTATGAATCTAGGGGCAGTGCGAACAGGTCGTCTTTACCATATTTTATGACTTTAGGAACAGTGCGCCCTGCGAACCCTGTTTATGAATCTAGGGAAAATGCAAACAGGTGGTCTTTTACCCTGTTTTATGACTTTAGGGGCAGTGCAAACCCTGTTTTATGAATCTAGGGGCAGTGCGAACAGGTCGTCTTTACCATATTTTATGACTTTAGGAACAGTGCAAACCCTGTTTTATGAATCTAGGGGCAGTGCGAACAGGTGGTCTTTACCCTGTTTTATGACTTTAGGAACAGTGCAAACCCTGTTTTATGAATCTAGGGGAAATGCAAACAGGTGGTCTTTACCCTGTTTTATGACTTTAGGAACAGTGCAAACCCTGTTTTATGAATCTAGGGGCAGTGCGAACAGGTCGTCTTTACCATATTTTATGACTTTAGGAACAGTGCAAACCCTGTTTTATGAATCTAGGGGCAGTGCGAACAGGTCGTCTTTACCATATTTTATGACTTTAGGAACAGTGCAGAACCCTGTTTTATGAATCTAGGGGGCAGTGCGAACCCTGTTTTATGAATCTAGGGGCAGTGCGAACAGGTGGCCTTTACCCTGTTTTATGACTTTAGGGGCAGTGCGAACCCTATTTTATGAATCTAGGGGAAATGCAAACAGGTGGTCTTTTACCCTGTTTTATGACTCTAGGGGCAGTGCAAACCCTGTTTTATGAATCTAGGGGCAGTGCGAACAGGTCGTCTTTACCATATTTTATGACTTTAGGAACAGTGCAAACCCTGTTTTATGAATCTAGGGGCAGTGCGAACAGGTCGTCTTTACCATATTTTATGACTTTAGGAACAGTGCGAACCCTGTTTTATGAATCTAGGGGCAGTGCGAACAGGTGGCCTTTACCCTGTTTTATGACTTTAGGGGCAGTGCGAACCCTATTTTATGAATCTAGGGGAAATGCAAACAGGTGGTCTTTTACCCTGTTTTATGACTCTAGGGGCAGTGCAAACCCTGTTTTATGAATCTAGGGGCAGTGCGAACAGGTCGTCTTTACCATATTTTATGACTTTAGGAACAGTGCAAACCCTGTTTTATGAATCTAGGGGCAGTGCGAACAGGTGGCCTTTACCCTGTTTTATGACTTTAGGGGCAGTGCGAACCCTATTTTATGAATCTAGGGGAAATGCAAACAGGTGGTCTTTTACCCTGTTTTATGACTCTAGGGGCAGTGCAAACCCTGTTTTATGAATCTAGGGGCAGTGCGAACAGGTCGTCTTTACCATATTTTATGACTTTAGGAACAGTGCAAACCCTGTTTTATGAATCTAGGGGCAGTGCGAACCCTGTTTTATGAATCTAGGGGCAGTGCGAACAGTGGCCTTTACCCTGTTTTATGACTTTAGGGGCAGTGCGAACCCTATTTTATGACTTTAGGAACAGTGCGAACCCTGTTTTATGAATCTAGGGGGCAGTGCGAACCCTGTTTTATGAATCTAGGGGCAGTGCGAACAGGTGGCCTTTACCCTGTTTTATGACTTTAGGGGCAGTGCGAACCCTATTTTATGAATCTAGGGGAAATGCAAACAGGTGGTCTTTTACCCTGTTTTATGACTCTAGGGGCAGTGCAAACCCTGTTTTATGAATCTAGGGGCAGTGCGAACAGGTCGTCTTTACCATATTTTATGACTTTAGGAACAGTGCAAACCCTGTTTTATGAATCTAGGGGCAGTGCGAACAGGTCGTCTTTACCATATTTTATGACTTTAGGAACAGTGCGAACCCTGTTTTATGAATCTAGGGGCAGTGCGAACAGGTGGCCTTTACCCTGTTTTATGACTTTAGGGGCAGTGCGAACCCTATTTTATGAATCTAGGGGAAATGCAAACAGGTGGTCTTTTACCCTGTTTTATGACTCTAGGGGCAGTGCAAACCCTGTTTTATGAATCTAGGGGCAGTGCGAACAGGTCGTCTTTACCATATTTTATGACTTTAGGAACAGTGCAAACCCTGTTTTATGAATCTAGGGGCAGTGCGAACAGGTGGCCTTTACCCTGTTTTATGACTTTAGGGGCAGTGCGAACCCTATTTTATGAATCTAGGGGAAATGCAAACAGGTGGTCTTTTACCCTGTTTTATGACTCTAGGGGCAGTGCAAACCCTGTTTTATGAATCTAGGGGCAGTGCGAACAGGTCGTCTTTACCATATTTTATGACTTTAGGAACAGTGCAAACCCTGTTTTATGAATCTAGGGGCAGTGCGAACAGGTGGCCTTTACCCTGTTTTATGACTTTAGGGGCAGTGCGAACCCTATTTTATGAATCTAGGGGAAATGCAAACAGGTGGTCTTTTACCCTGTTTTATGACTCTAGGGGCAGTGCAAACCCTGTTTTATGAATCTAGGGGCAGTGCGAACAGGTCGTCTTTACCATATTTTATGACTTTAGGAACAGTGCGAACCCTGTTTTATGAATCTAGGGGCAGTGCGAACAGGTCGTCTTTACCATATTTTATGACTTTAGGAACAGTGCAAACCCTGTTTTATGAATCTAGGGGCAGTGCGAACAGGTCGTCTTTACCATATTTTATGACTTTAGGAACAGTGCGAACCCTGTTTTATGAATCTAGGGGCAGTGCGAACCCTGTTTTATGAATCTAGGGGCAGTGCGAACAGGTGGCCTTTACCCTGTTTTATGACTTTAGGGGCAGTGCAAACCCTATTTTATGAATCTAGGGGAAATGCAAACAGGTGGTCTTTTACCCTGTTTTATGACTCTAGGGGCAGTGCAAACCCTGTTTTATGAATCTAGGGGCAGTGCGAACAGGTCGTCTTTACCATATTTTATGACTTTAGGGGAGGAACAGTACCCTGTTTTATGAATCTAGGGGCAGTGCGAACCCTGTTTTATGAATCTAGGGGCAGTGCGAACAGGTGGCCTTTACCCTGTTTTATGACTTTAGGGGCAGTGCAAACCCTGTTTTATGAATCTAGGGGAAATGCAAACAGGTGGTCTTTACCCTGTTTTATGACTCTAGGGGAACAGTGCAAACCCTGTTTTATGAATCTAGGGGCAGTGCGAACAGGTCGTCTTTACCATATTTTATGACTTTAGGAACAGTGCAAACCCTGTTTTATGAATCTAGGGGCAGTGCGAACAGGTCGTCTTTACCATATTTTATGACTTTAGGAACAGTGCAAACCCTGTTTTATGAATCTAGGGGCAGTGCGAACAGGTCGTCTTTACCATATTTTATGACTTTAGGAACAGTGGCCAAACCCTGTTTTATGAATCTAGGGGCAGTGCGAACCCTGTTTTATGAATCTAGGGGCAGTGCAAACAGGTGGTCTTTACCATGTTTTATGACTTTAGGAACAGTGCAAACCCTGTTTTATGAATCTAGGGGCAGTGCGAACATGGTGCGAACAGGTGGCCTTTACCCTGTTTTATGACTTTAGGGGCAGTGCGAACCCTATTTTATGAATCTAGGGGAAATGCAAACAGGTGGTCTTTTACCCTGTTTTATGACTCTAGGGGCAGTGCAAACCCTGTTTTATGAATCTAGGGGCAGTGCGAACAGGTCGTCTTTACCATATTTTATGACTTTAGGAACAGTGCAAACCCTGTTTTATGAATCTAGGGGCAGTGCGAACAGGTCGTCTTTACCTGTTTTATGAATCTAGGGGCAGTGCGAACCCTGTTTTATGAATCTAGGGGCAGTGCGAACAGGTGGCCTTTACCCTGTTTTATGACTTTAGGGGCAGTGCGAACCCTATTTTATGAATCTAGGGAAATGCAAACAGGTGGTCTTTTACCCTGTTTTATGACTCTAGGGGCAGTGCAAACCCTGTTTTATGAATCTAGGGGCAGTGCGAACAGGTCGTCTTTACCATATTTTATGACTTTAGGAACAGTGCAAACCCTGTTTTATGAATCTAGGGGCAGTGCGAACAGGTCGTCTTTACCATATTTTATGACTTTAGGAACAGTGCGAACCCTGTTTTATGAATCTAGGGGCAGTGCGAACAGGTCGTCTTTACCATATTTTATGACTTTAGGAACAGTGACCCTGTTTTATGAATCTAGGGGCAGTGCGAACAGGTGGTCTTTACCCTGTGCTAAGGGCAGTGCGAACAGGTGGTCTTTACCCTGTTTTATGACTCTAGAGGCTGTGCAAACCCTGTTTTATGAATCTAGGGGCAGTGCGAACAGGTCGTCTTTACCATATTTTATGACTTTAGGAACAGTGCAAACCCTGTTTTATGAATCTAGGGGCAGTGCGAACAGGTCGTCTTTACCATATTTTATGACTTTAGGAACAGTGCAAACCCTGTTTTATGAATCTAGGGGCAGTGCGAACAGGTGGTCTTTACCCTGTTTTATGAACTCTAAGGGCAGTGCGAACAGGTGGTCTTTACCCTGTTTTATGACTCTAGAGGCAGTGCAAACCCTGTTTTATGAATCTAGGGGCAGTGCGAACAGGTCGTCTTTACCATATTTTATGACTTTAGGAACAGTGCAAACCCTGTTTTATGAATCGCAGCTTTAGGAACAGTGCAAACCCTGTTTTATGAATCTAGGGGCAGTGCGAACAGGTCGTCTTTACCATATTTTATGACTTTAGGAACAGTGCGAACCCTGTTTTATGAATCTAGGGGCAGTGCGAACAGGTGGCCTTTACCCTGTTTTATGACTTTAGGGGCAGTGCAAACCCTATTTTATGAATCTAGGGGAAATGCAAACAGGTGGTCTTTTACCCTGTTTTATGACTCTAGGGGCAGTGCAAACCCTGTTTTATGAATCTAGGGGCAGTGCGAACAGGTCGTCTTTACCATATTTTATGACTTTAGGAACAGTGCAAACCCTGTTTTATGAATCTAGGGGCAGTGCGAACAGGTGGCCTTTACCCTGTTTTATGACTTTAGGGGCAGTGCGAACCCTATTTTATGAATCTAGGGGAAATGCAAACAGGTGGTCTTTTACCCTGTTTTATGACTCTAGGGGCAGTGCAAACCCTGTTTTATGAATCTAGGGGCAGTGCGAACAGGTCGTCTTTACCATATTTTATGACTTTAGGAACAGTGCGAACCCTGTTTTATGAATCTAGGGGCAGTGCGAACAGGTGGCCTTTACCCTGTTTTATGACTTTAGGGGCAGTGCGAACCCTATTTTATGAATCTAGGGGAAATGCAAACAGGTGGTCTTTTACCCTGTTTTATGACTCTAGGGGCAGTGCAAACCCTGTTTTATGAATCTAGGGGCAGTGCAAACAGGTCGTCTTTACCATATTTTATGACTTTAGGAACAGTGCAAACCCTGTTTTATGAATCTAGGGGCAGTGCCCTGTTTTATGAATCTAGGGGCAGTGCGAACAGGTGGCCTTTACCCTGTTTTATGACTTTAGGGGCAGTGCAAACCCTGTTTTATGAATCTAGGGGCAGTGCGAACAGGTGGTCTTTACCCTGTTTTATGACTTTAGGAACAGTGCAAACCCTGTTTTATGAATCTAGGGGCAGTGCGAACAGGTCGTCTTTACCATATTTTATGACTTTAGGAACAGTGCAAACCCTGTTTTATGAATCTAGGGGCAGTGCGAACAGGTCGTCTTTACCATATTTTATGACTTTAGGAACAGTGCAAACCCTGTTTTATGAATCTAGGGGCAGTGCGAACAGGTCGTCTTTACCATATTTTATGACTTTAGGAACAGTGCAAACCCTGTTTTATGAATCTAGGGGCAGTGCGAACAGGTCGTCTTTACCATATTTTATGACTTTAGGAACAGTGCAAACCCTGTTTTATGAATCTAGGGGCAGTGCGAACAGGTGGCCTTTACCCTGTTTTATGACTTTAGGGGCAGTGCGAACCCTATTTTATGAATCTAGGGGAAATGCAAACAGGTGGTCTTTTACCCTGTTTTATGACTCTAGGGGCAGTGCAAACCCTGTTTTATGAATCTAGGGGCAGTGCGAACAGGTCGTCTTTACCATATTTTATGACTTTAGGAACAGTGCAAACCCTGTTTTATGAATCTAGGGGCAGTGCGAACAGGTCGTCTTTACCATATTTTATGACTTTAGGAACAGTGCAAACCCTGTTTTATGAATCTAGGGGCAGTGCGAACAGGTCGTCTTTACCATATTTTATGACTTTAGGAACAGTGCAAACCCTGTTTTATGAATCTAGGGGCAGTGCGAACAGGTCGTCTTTACCATATTTTATGACTTTAGGAACAGTGCGAACCCTGTTTTATGAATCTAGGGGCAGTGCGAACAGGTGGCCTTTACCCTGTTTTATGACTTTAGGGGCAGTGCGAACCCTATTTTATGAATCTAGGGGAAATGCAAACAGGTGGTCTTTTACCCTGTTTTATGACTCTAGGGGCAGTGCAAACCCTGTTTTATGAATCTAGGGGCAGTGCGAACAGGTCGTCTTTACCATATTTTATGACTTTAGGAACAGTGCAAACCCTGTTTTATGAATCTAGGGGCAGTGCGAACAGGTCGTCTTTACCATATTTTATGACTTTAGGAACAGTGCGAACCCTGTTTTATGAATCTAGGGGGCAGTGCGAACCCTGTTTTATGAATCTAGGGGCAGTGCGAACAGGTGGCCTTTACCCTGTTTTATGACTTTAGGGGCAGTGCGAACCCTATTTTATGAATCTAGGGGAAATGCAAACAGGTGGTGTTTTACCCTGTTTTATGACTCTAGGGGCAGTGCAAACCCTGTTTTATGAATCTAGGGGCAGTGCGAACAGGTCGTCTTTACCATATTTTATGACTTTAGGAACAGTGCAAACCCTGTTTTATGAATCTAGGGGCAGTGCGAACAGGTCGTCTTTACCATATTTTATGACTTTAGGAACAGTGCAAACCCTGTTTTATGAATCTAGGGGCAGTGCGAACAGGTCGTCTTTACCATATTTTATGACTTTAGGAACAGTGCAAACCCTGTTTTATGAATCTAGGGGCAGTGCGAACAGGTCGTCTTTACCATATTTTATGACTTTAGGAACAGTGCGAACCCTGTTTTATGAATCTAGGGGGCAGTGCGAACCCTGTTTTATGAATCTAGGGGCAGTGCGAACAGGTGGCCTTTACCCTGTTTTATGACTTTAGGGGCAGTGCGAACCCTATTTTATGAATCTAGGGGAAATGCAAACAGGTGGTCTTTTACCCTGTTTTATGACTCTAGGGGCAGTGCAAACCCTGTTTTATGAATCTAGGGGCAGTGCGAACAGGTCGTCTTTACCATATTTTATGACTTTAGGAACAGTGCAAACCCTGTTTTATGAATCTAGGGGAAATGCAAACAGGTGGTCTTTTACCCTGTTTTATGACTCTAGGGGCAGTGCAAACCCTGTTTTATGAATCTAGGGGCAGTGCGAACAGGTCGTCTTTACCATATTTTATGACTTTAGGAACAGTGCAAACCCTGTTTTATGAATCTAGGGGCAGTGCGAACAGGTCGTCTTTACCATATTTTATGACTTTAGGAACAGTGCGAACCCTGTTTTATGAATCTAGGGGGCAGTGCGAACCCTGTTTTATGAATCTAGGGGCAGTGCGAACAGGTGGCCTTTACCCTGTTTTATGACTTTAGGGGCAGTGCGAACCCTATTTTATGAATCTAGGGGAAATGCAAACAGGTGGTCTTTTACCATGTTTTATGACTCTAGGGGCAGTGCAAACCCTGTTTTATGAATCTAGGGGCAGTGCGAACAGGTCGTCTTTACCATATTTTATGACTTTAGGAACAGTGCAAACCCTGTTTTATGAATCTAGGGGCAGTGCGAACAGGTCGTCTTTACCATATTTTATGACTTTAGGAACAGTGCGAACCCTGTTTTATGAATCTAGGGGCAGTGCGAACAGGTGGCCTTTACCCTGTTTTATGACTTTAGGGGCAGTGCGAACCCTATTTTATGAATCTAGGGGAAATGCAAACAGGTGGTCTTTTACCCTGTTTTATGACTCTAGGGGCAGTGCAAACCCTGTTTTATGAATCTAGGGGCAGTGCGAACAGGTCGTCTTTACCATATTTTATGACTTTAGGAACAGTGCAAACCCTGTTTTATGAATCTAGGGGCAGTGCGAACAGGTGGCCTTTACCCTGTTTTATGACTTTAGGGGCAGTGCGAACCCTATTTTATGAATCTAGGGGAAATGCAAACAGGTGGTCTTTTACCCTGTTTTATGACTCTAGGGGCAGTGCAAACCCTGTTTTATGAATCTAGGGGCAGTGCGAACAGGTCGTCTTTACCATATTTTATGACTTTAGGAACAGTGCAAACCCTGTTTTATGAATCTAGGGGCAGTGCGAACAGGTGGCCTTTACCCTGTTTTATGACTTTAGGGGCAGTGCGAACCCTATTTTATGAATCTAGGGGAAATGCAAACAGGTGGTCTTTTACCCTGTTTTATGACTCTAGGGGCAGTGCAAACCCTGTTTTATGAATCTAGGGGCAGTGCGAACAGGTCGTCTTTACCATATTTTATGACTTTAGGAACAGTGCGAACCCTGTTTTATGAATCTAGGGGCAGTGCGAACAGGTGGCCTTTACCCTGTTTTATGACTTTAGGGGCAGTGCGAACCCTATTTTATGAATCTAGGGGAAATGCAAACAGGTGGTCTTTTACCCTGTTTTATGACTCTAGGGGCAGTGCAAACCCTGTTTTATGAATCTAGGGGCAGTGCGAACAGGTCGTCTTTACCATATTTTATGACTTTAGGAACAGTGCAAACCCTGTTTTATGAATCTAGGGGCAGTGCGAACAGGTGGCCTTTACCCTGTTTTATGACTTTAGGGGCAGTGCAAACCCTGTTTTATGAATCTAGGGGAAATGCAAACAGGTGGTCTTTTACCCTGTTTTATGACTCTAGGGGCAGTGCAAACCCTGTTTTATGAATCTAGGCGCAGTGCGAACAGGTCGTCTTTACCATATTTTATGACTTTAGGAACAGTGCAAACCCTGTTTTATGAATCTAGGGGCAGTGCGAACAGGTGGCCTTTACCCTGTTTTATGACTTTAGGGGCAGTGCAAACCCTATTTTATGAATCTAGGGGAAATGCAAACAGGTGGTCTTTTACCCTGTTTTATGACTCTAGGGGCAGTGCAAACCCTGTTTTATGAATCTAGGCGCAGTGCGAACAGGTCGTCTTTACCATATTTTATGACTTTAGGAACAGTGCAAACCCTGTTTTATGAATCTAGGGGCAGTGCGAACAGGTGGCCTTTACCCTGTTTTATGACTTTAGGGGCAGTGCGAACCCTATTTTATGAATCTAGGGGAAATGCAAACAGGTGGTCTTTTACCCTGTTTTATGACTCTAGGGGCAGTGCAAACCCTGTTTTATGAATCTAGGGGCAGTGCGAACAGGTCGTCTTTACCATATTTTATGACTTTAGGAACAGTGCAAACCCTGTTTTATGAATCTAGGGGCAGTGCGAACAGGTGGTCTTTACCCTGTTTTATGACTCTAAGGGCAGTGCGAACAGGTGGTCTTTACCCTGTTTTATGACTCTAGAGGCTGTGCAAACCCTGTTTTATGAATCTAGGGGCAGTGCGAACAGGTCGTCTTTACCATATTTTATGACTTTAGGAACAGTGCAAACCCTGTTTTATGAATCTAGGGGCAGTGCGAACAGGTCGTCTTTACCATATTTTATGACTTTAGGAACAGTGCAAACCCTGTTTTATGAATCTAGGGGCAGTGCGAACAGGTCATCTTTACCATATTTTATGACTTTAGGAACAGTGCAAACCCTGTTTTATGAATCTAGGGGCAGTGCGAACAGGTCGTCTTTATCATATTTTATGACTTTAGGAACAGTGCAAACCCTGTTTTATGAATCTAGGGGCAGTGCGAACAGGTCGTCTTTACCATATTTTATGACTTTAGGAACAGTGCGAACCCTGTTTTATGAATCTAGGGGCAGTGCGAACAGGTGGCCTTTACCCTGTTTTATGACTTTAGGGGCAGTGCGAACCCTATTTTATGAATCTAGGGGAAATGCAAACAGGTGGTCTTTTACCCTGTTTTATGACTCTAGGGGCAGTGCAAACCCTGTTTTATGAATCTAGGGGCAGTGCGAACAGGTCGTCTTTACCATATTTTATGACTTTAGGAACAGTGCAAACCCTGTTTTATGAATCTAGGGGCAGTGCGAACAGGTGGCCTTTACCCTGTTTTATGACTTTAGGGGCAGTGCGAACCCTATTTTATGAATCTAGGGGAAATGCAAACAGGTGGTCTTTTACCCTGTTTTATGACTCTAGGGGCAGTGCAAACCCTGTTTTATGAATCTAGGGGCAGTGCGAACAGGTCGTCTTTACCATATTTTATGACTTTAGGAACAGTGCAAACCCTGTTTTATGAATCTAGGGGCAGTGCGAACAGGTGGCCTTTACCCTGTTTTATGACTTTAGGGGCAGTGCGAACCCTATTTTATGAATCTAGGGGAAATGCAAACAGGTGGTCTTTTACCCTGTTTTATGACTCTAGGGGCAGTGCAAACCCTGTTTTATGAATCTAGGGGCAGTGCGAACAGGTCGTCTTTACCATATTTTATGACTTTAGGAACAGTGCAAACCCTGTTTTATGAATCTAGGGGCAGTGCGAACAGGTCGTCTTTACCATATTTTATGACTTTAGGAACAGTGCAAACCCTGTTTTATGAATCTAGGGGCAGTGCGAACAGGTCGTCTTTACCATATTTTATGACTTTAGGAACAGTGCAAACCCTGTTTTATGAATCTAGGGGCAGTGCGAACAGGTCGTCTTTACCATATTTTATGACTTTAGGAACAGTGCAAACCCTGTTTTATGAATCTAGGGGCAGTGCGAACAGGTCGTCTTTACCATATTTTATGACTTTAGGAACAGTGCAAACCCTGTTTTATGAATCTAGGGGCAGTGCGAACAGGTCGTCTTTACCATATTTTATGACTTTAGGAACAGTGCAAACCCTGTTTTATGAATCTAGGGGCAGTGCGAACAGGTCGTCTTTACCATATTTTATGACTTTAGGAACAGTGCGAACCCTGTTTTATGAATCTAGGGGCAGTGCGAACAGGTGGCCTTTACCCTGTTTTATGACTTTAGGGGCAGTGCGAACCCTATTTTATGAATCTAGGGGAAATGCAAACAGGTGGTCTTTTACCCTGTTTTATGACTCTAGGGGCAGTGCAAACCCTGTTTTATGAATCTAGGGGCAGTGCGAACAGGTCGTCTTTACCATATTTTATGACTTTAGGAACAGTGCAAACCCTGTTTTATGAATCTAGGGGCAGTGCGAACAGGTCGTCTTTACCATATTTTATGACTTTAGGAACAGTGCAAACCCTGTTTTATGAATCTAGGGGCAGTGCGAACAGGTCGTCTTTACCATATTTTATGACTTTAGGAACAGTGCAAACCCTGTTTTATGAATCTAGGGGCAGTGCGAACAGGTCGTCTTTACCATATTTTATGACTTTAGGAACAGTGCGAACCCTGTTTTATGAATCTAGGGGCAGTGCGAACAGGTGGCCTTTACCCTGTTTTATGACTTTAGGGGCAGTGCGAACCCTATTTTATGAATCTAGGGGAAATGCAAACAGGTGGTCTTTTACCCTGTTTTATGAATCTAGGGGCAGTGCGAACAGGTCGTCTTTACCATATTTTATGACTTTAGGAACAGTGCAAACCCTGTTTTATGAATCTAGGGGCAGTGCGAACAGGTCGTCTTTACCATATTTTATGACTTTAGGAACAGTGCAAACCCTGTTTTATGAATCTAGGGGCAGTGCGAACAGGTCGTCTTTACCATATTTTATGACTTTAGGAACAGTGCGAACCCTGTTTTATGAATCTAGGGGCAGTGCGAACAGGTGGCCTTTACCCTGTTTTATGACTTTAGGGGCAGTGCGAACCCTATTTTATGAATCTAGGGGAAATGCAAACAGGTGGTCTTTTACCCTGTTTTATGACTCTAGGGGCAGTGCAAACCCTGTTTTATGAATCTAGGGGCAGTGCGAACAGGTCGTCTTTACCAT
Source organism: Macrothele yani (assembly GCA_039090855.1). Classification (NCBI taxonomy): domain Eukaryota; kingdom Metazoa; phylum Arthropoda; class Arachnida; order Araneae; family Macrothelidae; genus Macrothele; species Macrothele yani. The sequence continues at coordinate 83,869,570 of CM077003.1, read as the reverse complement.
ATTTTATGACTTTAGGAACAGTGCAAACCCTGTTTTATGAATCTAGGGGCAGTGCGAACAGGTGGCCTTTACCCTGTTTTATGACTTTAGGGGCAGTGCGAACCCTATTTTATGAATCTAGGGGAAATGCAAACAGGTGGTCTTTTACCCTGTTTTATGACTCTAGGGGCAGTGCAAACCCTGTTTTATGAATCTGTCCACCAAACCACTAGGGAGTTGATGATGAACATCAATGGTTTTAATATTATTGTATTCAAAGGTGCGAGATGCAGAGCCTATTGCAGATGATGTTGGCATCTTATATATAATCTGGTAGAGCCCTCCTCCATGCCACAAAATATATATATATATATATTTACACAATAAGCAAATTAATGACATCTGAACAAACATAACAATATTTGATCAACAATATGTGATGCACGTGTTAGTGATCATCAGCGATTAAGTGCATCTCATGCTTTCAGATTTGGAACAGGATAAGGATGACATTACAAATGTATAGCTATTTGAGCAAACGAAGCCGACTTTATTGATTTGAAAAATTCCACACGCAATCACCGTGTGGAGACGAAATTCTAATTTACTTTGCGTGGCTGCACCTAAATAATTCGAAGTCATTTATGTTTTGGCTTTCTTCGAATAAACAAACAATTTATATTGTGGTTCATTTGTCCCAAAACATCAAAAATATGCCTCCTAAATGAAAAAAATCTGCTGAGGAAGTAGCTGCCCAGACTGAAGCAGCAAAAAGATGAAAGGTGGAGCAAGAAAGGGCCCGTCGGAAAAGTATGACTGTTGTCCAAAGAGAATGCAATCGGGATCACCATCGCTTGGCAAATATGACTCCCCAGACGTTAGAAAAAGTCAGAATATATCTGCCTGAACCGGTGTTTAGCCACGGTCATATGTATGTGGCAATGTCAAGAGTATGATGATATGACATCATCATGATAAAAATAGTTCATGGAAAAGAACAGGGGGAACTGATACAGGGTTCACAATCAGGGTATACAAAAAATATTATGTACAAGGAAATGTTGACGAAATAGGGACTCAAGATTTTACAAAACGCATAACAGACAGACAGACAAGCAGACAGATAGATGGACAGACAGGGAAAATGTTGGAAGATCAAGCTCCTCGCGCTGCAACCTGGGTAACGCCAAAATATCTGTCAAGTTCTGAGTCTCATGCCCATCGTAGGACGGGCTTTTTTGCAAAAAATAAATAAAAAAAAAAAATTGCTCTGGATATCTTATTTTTTTAAATTCATTGTTGATGGGCTTTTACCAATATTCAATAAATAAATAATTTTTACCCCCCCCCGTCATTATTGATGGGCTTTCACCTAGTGAGTAATAAAAGAAGTGATCGCAAACAACTTGTAGGCACCAAACGTGTGTGAAGTGAAGGGTATTAGTAGCAGCAGTAGGTTTGCAAAAGACAGAATGTTAAATCTTGTTTCCAATTCTTACAAGACAAACATCCAGGAAATTAATGGCATTGTTAACCTCTTCATGACTTAATGGAATTGTCAATTTCTTCTAAGACTGATGAAAGGGGAAAGTTCAGGGACCTTTGAGGTGAGTTCAAGCAGTTCATGAGAAGAATGGGGCCAGACAACAAATATGTCATCTTAAATATGAGGGGTGCTGGTAAGTCTTTGGTTTCCTAGGAAAAAAAAAAAACAAGCTACACAAAAAAATTATTTACTCTACATATTCACTCCTGAGCTCCACACACTTATGACTTCATTGTTCTAACTTTTTTAACCCATCAAAAAAAAAAAAAAATATATATATATATATATATAGATATGGGTGGATGAAATTCGAAAGTATGCGGGAGTGACATGGAGGAGACTGCCACAAGACAGACCGTTGTGGAGGAAACTTGGGGAGACCTTCGTCCAGCAGTGGATTGATAATGGTTGATGATGATGATGATGATATATATATTTCAGTTGTGCTGCAATTGACTCATCCACAGCTGCTGTGGCCTCCTCACTGCTTGAAATTTATTTTGTCCTTGAGGTGTTTTTTCAGGTTAGGAAAGAGGTAGCAGTCAGAAGGAGCCAAATCAGGTGGGTAGGGCAGGTGTTTCAGAATTTGAAAGAAAAGATCAGCCAATTTCTGTTCCATAATGGCCACTTTGTGAGGAGATGCATTGTCTTGAAGAAACAAGATCGCTTTTGAAAGCTTGTCTCAATGTTTGGAGACTAGTTTCTACTGCAGTTTGTCGAGAAGTGCAACGTAGTACTTTGCAGTGGTGGTTGCACCCTTTTCCAGATAATCAACAAGCAAAATTCTATCTTTGTCCCAGAAGACAGAAGCCAACATCTTGCTTGATGAACTTCTTTGGACATGGGGAACCACTGTGTCTCCATTCTTTGGTCTCTGGATCATATATGGATCCATGTTTCATCCATGGTTATGAAAGAGTTAAAAAATCCCACAGGATCCTGCCAATATCGGTTCAAAATGGCTTTTGAAGCAATCACTCGATCACGCTTCTAGTCAGCATTTAGACATTTGGGAACCCATTTGGCTGAGAGCTTTCTAATGTCTAAAATCTCATGAACAATATAGCATACATATTCTCAGGATATCGCCAGGGTCTCTGCTATCTTTTTAGTGGATATTCTACGAAAATCCAGGATCATGGAATGAATGGCCTCTGCACTTTCTGGAATTGTCATTTAAGTTGGTCTCCCAGACCATTCTTTATCTTCGGTGCTCAAATGTCCTGCTCTAAACCAAGCAAACCAGTTCTTGACTGTACAGTAGGAAGGGCACTTATCACCTAATGTGACCAACATTTGCGGGTGGTCTTAGTGAGAGATGGGTTTGCCTCCATGGGGCGCTCCATGGGCAACAATGGCACACAGAACAGCAACAATGGCCTCTGTGAATCTTGGAGAGGTTCCAGCTAGTTTTGTGTGACATTGGCAAAAAGACCCCAACTCACTGGGTTTTGTTCCAGAATCCTTAGGTTGAATAACCAACTGGAACTGTCAGCTGTGGGCTAATCCCTTACACTGGTGTACTTACCTGATTAAAAAGACACAAAGAACTGTAAAACCGGACTCAAGTGTGGGATAAGGTGGATCTACCACACTTGAGAAGGACGGTCAATCATGGAAACAATTTGGACACTGAAATAGGAGAATGAGAAAGAGATCTCGACTGACTGAATGTAAGATTGGTGTATGGAATACTAGAGGTATAAATGGCAAAATGAATGAGGTGATTGAAGAGATGAATAAGTATAGATTGGATGTGCTGGGTGTAAGTGAAACCAAAAAGAAGAAAATTGGGATCGAAGAAGTGAATGGAACAATGAGTGTGTGGTCTGGAGTACTGAATAATGGGTCATTCATTCCATGTCAGATCGCCAAAGCCATGGCACCCACCGACTGGGATTTTAATGAAACTTAGCAGGTAGGTAAACCTGATAAAGATATGGGAAAATCCTGAGTTTCAGTTTTTAAACCTCATAGTTTTTAAAATACAGTGCTCCAAAATTTAGCTGAACACCCACTTTTGCAGCTGTGCAGTAGCATGCCACTTTTTACATAACATGCTGTAGTTTGTGTGCTACTGAATTTAGGAGAATGAAACTTTGGAATCACATGGAAAAGGGTCCTTACATATTGAAAACCATTTTTATTTTACCTGAAATGCCAGTTAAGTGAGTGCCACCTAGTGGTGAAGTGAAAAATTACAGCAAAATTTAGACATTTTATGGGAGATTGGATGTGCTGGGTGTAAGTGAAACCAAAAAGAAGAAAATTGGGATCGAAGAAGTGAATGGAACAATGAGTGTGTGGTCTGGAGTACTGAATAATGGGTCATTCATTCCATGTCAGATCGCCAAAGCCATGGCACCCACCGACTGGGATTTTAATGAAACTTAGCAGGTAGGTAAACCTGATAAAGATATGGGAAAATCCTGAGTTTCAGTTTTTTAAACCTCATAGTTTTTAAAATACAGTGCTCCAAAATTTAGCTGAACACCCACTTTTGCAGCTGTGCAGTAGCATGCCACTTTTTACATAACATGCTGTAGTTTGTGTGCTACTGAATTTAGGAGAATGAAACTTTGGAATCACATGGAAAAGGGTCCTTATATATTGAAAACCATTTTTATTTTACCTGAAATGCCAGTTAAGTGAGTGCCACCTAGTGGTGAAGTGAAAAATTACAGCAAAATTTAGACATTTTATGGGAGATTGGATGTGCTGGGTGTAAGTGAAACCAAAAAGAAGAAAATTGGGATCGAAGAAGTGAATGGAACAATGAGTGTGTGGTCTGGAGTACTGAATAATGGGTCATTCATTCCATGTCAGATCGCCAAAGCCATGGCACCCACCGACTGGGATTTTAATGAAACTTAGCAGGTAGGTAAACCTGATAAAGATATGGGAAAATCCTGAGTTTCAGTGTTTTTAAACCTCATAGTTTTTAAAATACAGTGCTCCAAAATTTAGCTGAACACCCACTTTTGCAACTGTGCAGTAGCATGCCACTTTTTACATAACATGCTGTAGTTTGTGTGCTACTGAATTTAGGAGAATGAAACTTTGGAATCACATGGAAAAGGGTCCTTACATATTGAAAACCATTTTTATTTTACCTGAAATGCCAGTTAAGTGAGTGCCACCTAGTGGTGAAGTGAAAAATTACAGCAAAATTTAGACATTTTATGGGAGGCTCTGTAGAACAAGGTTCGCACTCTTTCAAGCAAAATAAATTCAAGCACTTTTCAAGGACTTTTTAAACCTGAATTATCATACGTGTGTACTGTCAGTCGGTCAGTAGGTAGGTATTTTATTAAGACCATTAATCTCAGCTGGGGTGGGCACACCTTCAATGACCTGCCTGTTACGCCCTGCTCCTATGCTGGTTTATTTGATTGACTTTGAATTACTCCTCTGTTTTGGTGTTTTTCAAAATCATTGTATTTCGTGGAATACTTTAAAAGGGTACATTATTTTCATATTCGTCTGCTGGTATGACACTTATTGTTTGCTTTAACTTTTTATTTTTGATGCACGACTTTGATAGTTTCATGCATTTTTTGATGCAGCCAGGAGACGAAGGTTTCACGTGTGAAGCACAAGCAATTCCCGGAAGTTCTACCCTCCGCCAAGAACGTGTCCCTAACCCCAGTAAACAGAATGCCATCACAATTTGGGAATACATCATTCTACTTATTTTACTCCTATGGCTGACGCTTTACTTTGTAGTGGTATCATAACCAAGGCACTAGCTTTCCACACACTCACCTGGGTTGAACGCAAGTTCTGCGCTATTTGATCAGCTTGGTGTTTTATCGGAACTACACAGAAATCTTCTATACATCTTTTTAGCACAAACAATTATTTAACACATTTTCTTTCATATCATTACTTAAAAAACAAAACAAAAAAAAAATTCAAGTACTATTTACAGAGCCTCAAACTTTTTCAAGTACTTTCAAGGACTTGAAAATGAATTTTTTTAATTCAAGGACTTTTTGAACCATGTAGAATATTGCTCTGGTATGAGGGAGATAATTTTTTTTTATATTGTTGTTTAACACATTCTATAACATATTTGAAAAAAAAATGGTGGTTATCAGCATATTTTCTCAGATGGTTAAAATTATCGGAATTTCATAGAGGGCTCTCTTTCGACAGTTCAGCCATTTTGTTCTACAAACCTGACCCACCGTTTTGGATTTTGCTGAAAATTAAAATGTAGCAAAACACTGCAATTTTTTTATCTTCCACATTCCATAGTTACCGAGATACAGCACTTGAAAGTTAGGCCTACCCACTCGTTCAACAGCAAACTGATCCTGTCGCAAATGATGAAGCATATCATGTGGCAGCTTTTCAACTTAAATCTTTGTGCGTGTGTGTGCACACCTGCGTGCATGTGAGAGAGAGAGAAAGAGAGAGAGAGAGAGAGAGTTCACAAGATATACACTGACGGAAAAAAATCCCAACACCACGAAAAAATAGTTGTAGAGGAACGAAATGGCGGCAATACATTTGCATAGGTAACATATTTAATCGATTAAGGTTTCAAGATCACAGCTTAATGTAAGCGCGAGAAGAGCCATTTTAAATATGAAATGCTGGTACATTAATAACCGGTGTAACCGCCAGAATGTTGAATGCAAGCACGCAGACGTTCATGCATTGTGTCGTACAGGTGCTGGATGTCAGTTTGTGGAATGGAGTTCCATGCCTGTTGCACTTGGTCGGGCAATACAGGGACAATTAATGCTGGTTGGGGGTGACGCTGGAGTTGTCGTCCAATGATGTCCCATACGTGCTTGATTGGAGAAAGATCTGGTGATCTAGCAGGCCACGGCAACATGTCGACACTCTGTAGAGCATGTTGGGTTACAACAGCGGTATGCAGGCGAGCGTTATCCTGTTGGAAAACACCCCCTGGAATGCTGTTCATGAATGGCAGCACAACAGGTTGAATCACCAGACCGACGTACAACTGAGCCGCCAGGGTGCATGGGATAACCACGAGAGTGCTCCTGCTGTCATAGGAAATTGCTCCCCAGACCATAACTCCAGGTGTAGGTCCAGTGTGTCTCGGCCGCAGACAGGTTGGTTGCAGGCGCCCACCTGGCCTCCTTCTAACCAACACACGGCCATCACTGGCACCCAGGCAGAACCGGCTTTCATCAGAAAACACAACAGATCTCCACTCCGTCCTCCAATGAGCTCTAGCTTGACACCACTGACGTTGCAAACGGCAGTGGTTTGGAGTAAGTGGAATGCACGCTACAGGGCGTCTGGCTCGGAGCTGTCCTTCAAGTAACCGATTTGTAACAGTTCGTTGTGTCACTGTGGTGGCAACTGCAGCTCGAATTGCTGCCGCAGACGCAGTACGATGCGCCACGGCCATACGCCGTACACGGCGGTCTTCCCTCTCAGTAGTGCCACGTGGCTGGCCGGAACCCGGTCTTCTTGAGGCAGTACCTTCCCTTGACCACCGCTACCAACAATCATGCACAGTGGCTACATTCCTGCCAAGTCGTTCTGCAATATTGCGGAAAGAAAATGCACCTTCTCATAGCCCTATTACACGACCTCGTTCAAACTCCGTGAGCTGTTGATAATGGCTTCTTCGTCTTCTTAAAGGCATTCTTGACTAACATCAACACACTACGTCGAATCTGAACGATAACTAACGCTCACGAACGTTACAGCGCGTATTTACAGCAAACCTGCTTTGCATGTTCCGAGGGGCACTACTAGCACCACACATATGCGCCGAGCGCGAAATTTGCATAGACGTCATCTTACAGATGTACTCTCACCCCTTCTTGGTGTTGGGATTTTTTTTTTCCGTCAGTGTAGTTACTTTCACATGCTGAGGGGTAAGATCCTCTGCAAAAACGAAAAGAAATAGTTTGTTCATTTTTTACATAAAATTTGAACTTTCCAATTTGCTACCCTGTAGCATACCTTGAGAATAATCAAACATGTAATTTTATTAATAAATTGCTAGCTAGGTAGCAACAAGATCCAAATTAAAAAAAAAGTAATTTCTTGTATACCATGATTACAAGGATGCTTTCCAGTTTTGGTAAATTTCCAAATCAAATTTAGAGGCTAACTATTTTTAAATGTATTCCTTATAGTTGAGAAAATAAATTCCTATATTCTTAATGACTAATAATTTGGACTCAATCTGCAGTTTTTTGCTCCATTTTTTACAATTGACAAAGTGAAACAAAATCAAATAGAAGTTTTTAAGCACTGACTAATTTTTAATTACTTTGAAACATTATGTGAAATAAATTTTTCAGAGTATCAGTGCACAAAGCATCAACAGAAGTAACTATTTTTAGCATTGCATAGAACACATTTCAACATATCACAAGTTTGCTTTATCAGCTGATTTAATCATCACAAGGGGATGTGGGTAGAGAAAATGTTGAAAGATAAGAACTTTCTGAAATATGTTTGAGGGAATGGAGTTTTATTTTGGATTTAAAACTTCCAGTCAGTGACAGTAGGGTTTTAAACTGACAGGCAATTTTTATTTTTGGTTTGGTTTTCAACTGCTAATCAATGTTTAGTTTTGATTTGGTTTCCAATCTGCTAATAAATGTTTAGTTTTGGTTTGGTTTCCAACTGCCAATCAAAGTTTAGTTTTGGTTTGGGTTTCAGCTAACAAGTCAATGAGGTTTTAGTTTGATCTTCTTTCGTTTGGTTTGTTTCACTAGTACCATGGTCATGACCAACCCCTTTGGTTTGTCTTTCAGTTAAGAGTTTTAGCTTGCTGAGAGAGTATGATTTAAGTTAATTGTTACTGTTCTTTTGCTGAGAGGGGAAGTTTTCGTAGTTTGTGAATATTCTCTTACTGCTTACTTCCTTAGTAATGGATCAACAAAACCTCTGCAGTGTTGGGCAGTTGACCCAAACACCATGTCACAAAACATGCTATGTGTCACAAAGGGGACTGAAAAGAGTTGAGGAGATAAGTGAAGTTGATAAGGAAATACTGTGTTTAAGAGCTGAAATAGCAGACTATGGAAGTATTGTGACATTATGTTTTCATCATGAATACTACTACACTGGTGAGCAAAAATTAAGGACGAAGAGGAAAAATTAGCATAACGAGCAGACAGAACGGACTGAAAGACCACTCAGGAGATAGACTAGGGTCCGGTACGGTAGGGGATGCGCATATATGCAGCTTGGCGTGGGGTGTGTGTGTGTGTCGGAAGGGTATAAAGCACACAGGCGGAGTACACTCAGCTATTCGGTGAAAGCTATTGCACGGTGTACATCGGTTTGAACGATGTTGAGTTGCTGCCACCGTGTGATATGTCCAATAGGCACTCCAGTAGACGACAGACATCTGGATGACTTTACCCGAGGTTGCGTCATTGGGAAGTTGGAAGAAGGTCGAAGTGTGACTAGTGTGGCCGAGGAGTTCGGGATCGCTCACAGCATCGTTTCACGAGCTTGGAGAACATTTCAAACGACAGGAACAGCTGTCCGAGAGTTTAGCAGTGGTCGTCCACGAGCAACCACGGCTGCAGACGACCACTATATTGTCCTACAGGCGAGAAGAGACAGACGGCAGACAGTGGGAGAAATCGCAAGGCACATGCAACAGACAACTGGAAGTCCGTTATCGCGTTTTACCGTGGCCAGGAGGATGCACAATGGTGGTCTATTTGCACGACGACCAGTACGGTGTGTGCCATTAACACCTGCTCATCGGAGACGGCGGTTTCTGTGGTGCCAGGAACACAAGAACTGGACACATCAGCAATGGGGCCGAGTTCTCTTTATGTATGAGAGCCAATTTAGTCTGATGAGCGATTCTGGACATATACACATCTGGAGAGAGCAGGGAACATGCAACCACACCTCCAACATCATCGAAAGGGACCGGTTTGGAGGTGGCGGAGTTCTCGTTTAAGGCAGTATCATGCTTGGTAGCCATACTGACCTCCACATCTTCCAAGGAGTTCAGTCACTGGTGTCCGCTATTGTACCGAGGTTCTCCTGACTAACGTGCGTCTGTTTAGAGGTGCTGTGGGTCCTGTGTTCCTCTTCATGGATGACAACGCTACACCTCATTGTACAGTGGCTGTCGCAGAGCTGTTGGAGAGTGAAGATATTCAACGCATGGATTGCCAGCAAGGTCCCCACACCTAAATCCAATCGAACACGTATGGGACCTTCTCGGGAGACGCTTGGCAGCACGTCACCAGCCACCAGCAACGATTCCACAGCTGCAATTGGCGCTACAAGAGGAATGGGCCGTGATGCCTCAACAGCTCCTTGACAACCTCGTCCTCAGCATGGACAGATGTTGTAAATCCTGCAACGCAGTCAGGGGTGATCATATCCCCTACTAAACACTGGAGTTTTCTTGGCAGCCGCCTGTCACATGGACGTTTCTGTCTTCTGTCCAGTTGTACTCGAAGCTACCTTTTCAATAAAGTGCCTTTGTATCCTTTGGATTCCTTGTTTGGATGGTTTTGCTCACTTGTCCCATAGTCCTTCATCTTGGGGATCTTATGGTATCATTTGAGTCGATGTGGAGCACTTCTGCACGACGTTACATTAGAAAAACCGTCTCATCTTTAATTTCTGCATGCCAGTGTATATAACAAAATTTGAGGAACAACAAAAATCATACTGCAATCCATTTCAAGTTCATAAAAAATCTGTTAGAAGCTCTCTAAGGATGGTTAGTCTACGATTAGCAAAGGAATTTATGCAAAAACATGTTAATGTCAAACCTGGGCAGAAGATCTGTTGAAACTGTAGAAATAGGGCTATGAGACTAGAGGAAGCAAGCTCTGAATCTGGTTTAGACATCACAGCTGCACAATATGAAAGTGAAAGCACAAGTGACAACGAATTAACGCTACTACAAGAATCAGTAGAAAAAGAACAAACACTGGACGCAATCAATATGGGCATGAGTAATATTGGCTGTTCTCCTTTGAAGCTGCATTCTGTACCACAGCACAGAAGATTGTCATATGGAAAAAGGAAAATAAAACAAATACAATCAAGTGTTAAACATAAAGTTGCCCTTGTACTGCAACATGATTTTTCAAGCTCTTAACACAAGAGGTGAGACACAGTGGCTTGAAATCTCCAATCACTGCTTCTTTTCTGACGATCTGAACCATGATGCTTGTATGGTGTACAGAATTCAACAAACAACAATGCAGCACATCAAGAATAAATACCCAGAAGTTGTGAAGGTTCACTATTTTACAGATGGGTGTGCAGCATAATATAAAAATTGCAAGAATTTTTTTAACTTGTGCAAACATGAAAATGATTTTGCAATATCTGCATCATGGTCATTTTTTGCCACTAGCCACGGGAAATCAGCTTGCGATGATATTGGTGGTACAGTGAAGCGAATTGTAAGCAGAGTAAGCCTGCAACGACCTATCAAAAATCAAATCACAAAACTGATGGATGCCTTTAATTTTTGTATTGCAAACATAAAAAACATTGAGTTCCACTTTATATCAAAGCCTGAAATTGTAATTGAATGAAACAACCTACGGGAACATTTTTAGAAACATCAGTTATTCCAGGAACCAGGAGTTTTCACTATTTTTGTTCACTTTCATCAAATACCATAGGAATGAAGAGGATAAGTAGAGATGGCAAATATTGTTTGATATTTAACTTCAAAAGTAGCACTGAACTTATAAATCGGCCACAGTTGCATACTCAATGCTATGCAGCATGCATATATGATAATAACTGGTTTTTTGGTATGATCAGTGATACTGTAAAGGATGAAGATACAAAAATTAAGTTTATGCATCCACATGAATGATACTGAAAAGTCATTTTACTGGCCACTTCTTGATGATATATGCTATGTTGTATATTGTGTACAGCCCCCAATGACGACAGGCACGGCCCAAGCATATTATTTTTGTAAAAAAGACATGAAAAGCTGTTCAGATTAAATGGTGTGCAGCACAGAAAAGTTCCCTACAGTTAGAAAAACTCCCACTAAGGCATGCATCGGAATAAACAGTAGAACAACATCTGTTATACGTGTAACTGAATATTACAACATTCAAGCAAGGAATGAATAGCAACTTAATATTAATATGCAAGTAATTATAACTTATTCCACCATTGATTCAGAATAATGCAAATTGTAGTTAATTTTTAAAAACAACTGATTTTTTCCAGTGTTTTTTACAGCTACTTGAAAAATGGCACTTATTTTAAACATATGATTTTATTTCTTACTCATCACTTCACTTCAGTTTAATTAACTGTTAATAACAGCATTTATTCATACTGAGCACTGTGGTAATAGGACCGAGCTCCTTATGGATCTTACGCTTAAATAAAAAGTATTTAAATGTTTGGATTTATGAGCCAGCACTGCACTCAGTAAATGTACATGTACACATGTTTTCAACTTAAAAGGTACCATATAATAAACTCCACAAGTTGAAACAGGATCAGTTTACTCTTGAACGAGTAGTTAGGCTTAACTTTCGAGTGCTTTATCTCGGAAACTATCGAATGTGGAAGATAAAATATTAGCAGTGTTTTGCAGCTTTGTTAGGTAAACCCACATTTTAATTTACAGCAAAATCCAAAGCCGTGGGTCAAGTTTGTAGAACAAAATGGCTGAACTGTCGAAGGAGAGCCCTCTATGAAATTCAGGTATTTTTAACCTACTGAGAAAATATGCTGATAACCATTTTTTCTTCAAATATGTTATAGGATGTGTTAAACATCAATATAAGAAAAATATCTCTCTCATGCCAGAGCAATATTCTACAGAGCCTCCCATAAAATGTTTAAATTTTGCTGTAATTTTTCACTTCACCACTAGGTGGTGCTCACTAAACTGGTGTTTCAGGTAAAATGAAAAGTGTTTTCAATATGTAGGGACCCTTTTCCATGTGATCCCAAAGTTTCATTCTCCTAAATTCAGTAGCACACAAACTACATCATGTTATGTAAAAAGTGGCATGCTACTGCACAGCTGCAAAGTGGGTGTTCGGCTAAATTTGGGAGCACTGTATTTTAAAAACTATGAGGTTTAAAAAACTGAAACTTGTGATTTTCGCAAATCTTTATCGGGTATATCTACCTGCCAAGTTTCATTTAAATCCGAGCTGGTGGGTTACATTTTGCAAAAAAAAAAAAAAAATCGGTGATTTGACATGGAATGACCCTAATGTGAGAGGACAGGCTGGGTGTAGGTGTGATTTTAAGTGAAAAGATGAAGAACAACTTGATTCACTATAGCTGCATAAATGAGAGAATTCTTTGGATTTGTTGTGAAATGCAAAGAATTCTCTCATTCTCATTTGTGGGAAATTCAAAGAATTATCACTACAACAATTATTATTCTGTGAAGTGAAACTTCAGAGAACAGTAATTGTTGTAGTGTATGCTCATTGTGACTCGGAACCTTCTGATAGGAAGGAATATTTCTGGAATGAGCTAAAAGCTGTTTTGAGCCAGTTTGGTGCTAAAGAGAAAGTTATAATAGCAGGGGATTTCAATGCTACAGTAGGCATGCAGAATGCAATTTCTGACTATGTTCTGAGTAAGTTTAATGATCCTTGTGTGAACAATAATGGTGAAAGATTAATTGAACTCTGCATTGAGAAGGTTTTTGTGTATCTAATACGTTTTTCAACCACAAGTATATCCACACATATACTAGGGAAAATTGTACTCTTTGGTCAAAAGGGTGCAATAGATTTTGTTGTTTACGATCAGATTTTGTTTTTATGTTTACGATCAGCGTCTGAAACACTTAGCAGCCATGACTTTCAATGAAGAATTCACTCGCCTACTAACTTCACAATCCAATTTGTTCTCTCTGTCAAACATGCTTCCTAAATACACAAACTCAATCACCTTGTCAACCACTGTGCCATTTAGACTTATATTGTATTCAGTACTACCAGTTCCTCTATCAAAAACTCAAAAACCATAACTTTGGTTTTTCCCTGATTTATACTCAGTTTGAATTTCATGCAAATTTCGTATATCCAGGACAACATACTCTGCAACTCACTTTTGCTCTCCACCAACAGGATAGTATTAGTGTCATCAGCATACAGCAATCTGCACACACAGATATCACCAAGACATAAACCAGCATTATCTATTTTGGCATCATGCATCCATAAATATATTAAACAGCCAGGGTGGTCCTTCTGTTTGTGAACTAGTAAAATGAGGTTGAAACAATGGCACAGAAGGAAACAGAGAAACGACATCCAGAATGAACATGCATTCATTGGGTACTAAAGAAACTGGGAGATGGTTTACAAATTCATTAGTGGATGAGACAGAGTACGTGTGGTTTTCAGTAATGAAGGAAGATTTTTTAACTCATTTCTTTTCAACAGTAGAAGCTGAGGAAAATGTGTTTTCAACCAAGAGTTTGATAGGGTAGACAAGGAATGTGGTAATGAAGGAGGAAGAAAATTTAACAAGGAACAAATTCAAGTTTGTTTGTTTTTTAATCAATGGGGTTTATGTGGGATTCAATAGGATTTGACTGCAGGAATTTACAGTTCGTGGAGTGAAGAAATTCAGCTACTTTTAAATCAAGGTCATACTTCTTCAGAATAACTAGGCAGCCAACTTTATTGGATTTACAAACAACTAAGTCACTAGTGGTAATAAATTCTTTGATATTCTTGAGTTGAGTAGAAGATTAACAGAAAGGTTTACTTCCACAATGAGAAAGTGCAATGGCAAATTTAGCAATAATAAATACACAGTTGACATGGATTTGGAACATCAAATAGAAGTAATCGCTCTTTCCACGTTTATAAGTGAGTCACAGAAAAATTCTCATCGGCCACCACCGGGAATCAAACCCAGGGTCTTCCAGTTACGCACCGGACATGCTTCCACTGCACCACAGCGGCCTCAAAATTCTCCAGACTCACATACGACAAACTGCCAAACCACCTGGCAGGTTGCTTTCTTTGGAGCCCCGCACAATGTTGGGAGCATTCTTGAGTAAAACGAGGAGCTAAACCTTGAAGAGCTCTTAACCTCTTTCATGTGGTGCAATATCAATCACTACAACAGTTTTACAAAAATCTTTTTTAATGTTTTCAAATAAATCTTGTATACTGTTACAGTTCTTAGCTTTTCAGTATACTTATTTTTTATTATTAATTGTTTATAATTTCCATATTACTAATTTTCATATGAATGAACTATAATGCTCTTTACATGTGTCATAGCTATTTAATGTGAGAAAAAATCAATAAAAGTATAATGGTGAGAAAAAAGTTTAGATTGATATTTACTGTGAATTTGTGCTGTGAGAGAAGGAAAATACAGACTTTTTACATGAAGAAGAAAAGGGGTCTAAAAGTTTCCTCTTCAATCTAATATAGTTATGGCCATTGGAATACACTTTGATTTATGTCACAGTGATTGATATCGTATTACACAAAATGCAGAAAATATAACAAGAGGTACAGCTGAATGTGTGACACTAATCTGCAGAAGACGCTTGTGTGTTAGCACCTATGTTGTCAATATTGCTGAAGAGATATGAGGCACAGCAAAGGCAGGTAGCAATAAATAATACTTGGGGAACAGTAACCATAGAGTAAAAGAAATACACATATCTGGGTATGTTACAAGGCAAAGTTTCTCTAGATGAATACTGCTTGAAAAAGTACATAGGTAGTTCAGCAAAATAAGGCTAAGTGGAAGAACAACAAAGTGGATAAAGATGGAAGACATTTTTTGAAAACAGAAAACTGCTCTAGAAGCAAGTGACATGTAGAAAAAGTAAAGGGAAATAAAGTTTTAAATTCTATGTGAGGAGCAGGAATAGAACAATGGCCTGTGAGTTAAGTGAAGATGAAGCAAATACTTCTGTGAGTCATTTGAGGGTAAATGTAGCAGGATAGATGCAATCTGGGACGTCAAAGTATTGTAATTATAGCATTACTGATGGGCTGTCTGAAATCAGTCAAATGTGTTGGAAGTTAGAGTTGTTTTGCAAGATTCTGGAAAATTGCTATCATTGTTCCTTTACACACGGGGAAATCAAGAAGACTGAAAAAATAATCAGGGAATCAGCCTACTGATGAAACAGCAGGGACACTGTTCAGATACATTATAATTAATATGGTCCGTGGCTTGACATTAGACAAAGCAAGGGACGTACAGAATAGTTTTGTGGCTGGTAAGGGATATGCTAAATGCTTCATCACATTACATATGTCGATTGAAAAATATCTGTCTATTGGTAAGAAATGTTTTACAGCATTTCTAGATTTGGAGAAGATTCAAAATACAGTAAATGGGTCACTCCTATGGAAAGTCCTGAAACATTACAGAATAAATGGGAAATTTTCTTGGGTGTGTGAAAGTTATATACAAGGGTTGTACCGAAAGTAATGAAAAAGTGTGCATAGCTTTTTATTAATTGACAGAGGCTGTTCAAATTGCACATATTGGTAGAGTAACTCTTTCTCTATACAATGGTATTACTCAACATAGTCTCCATCACAAGCGATGCATTTGTGCCATCGTTGAACCCAACTCTTGAATTCTCTTTGAAAAAATTCAGGTGTGGACTGTTTTTCACAGCCACTTTCACCTCATCTGTGTCATCAAATCTTTGTCCCTGGAGACTGTTCTTCACTGGATCGAACAGGTGGAAGTCGCAGAGAACCAGATCCTGAGCTGTACGGTGCATGGGGGGACCATCGACCAGCCTAATTTGCTGATCGCCTGATTTGTTGCCAAAGATGTGTGTGGTCTCGCATTGTCATGGTGAATGTGGATCCTTTTCAGCTTCTTGTTCATTCTCCTCTTCTTTATGGCTTCCCTAAGATTCTTGAGTGTCTCAATGTACCGCTTGCTGGTCACAATATGGCCACGTTCCAGAAAATCAAGGAAAATGGCACCCCAGTCATCACAAAAAAACAGTCACCATGACTTCTGTGCTGATTGCTGGCTCTTGAACTTCTTAGGTCTTGGTGAAGAGGTGTGACACCATTCCATGGATTGATTCTTCATTTCTGGATCATAAAGATATGCCCACATTTCGTTTCATCCCCTGTCACCAAATTGGAAAAAAATGTGTCTTCACTGGCTTCCAATGCTTCCAGAAGATCAAAGCAGACTTCCAACCTTCTCTCCTTTGAATCAGGAGTCAAATGCCGACGTACGCACTTTGCACACACTTTCTGATACCCTAAGTCTTCCACCATCCTTCTGTATGGCATTGTGACAACAGTCCGTCCAGTTGTGCAACAAGCTAACGGATTGTGACTTGTCTCTCCAAGAAAATCAATTTATCCACTCGCTGACAATTCGTGTCAGTGGTCGCAGATGATGGTCTCCCACTACGTGGTTTGTCTTCAATGCTGATTTCCCCTTCTTTAAACTTCTTCATCCATCTGTGCACATGGCTCTTGTCAATGGTCTCATCACCGTACACTTACTGTAGATTTCTGTGGATGTCAAACAGCCTGCACCCTTCCTTCGTCAAGAACTGAATGACAGCATGTTACTTCTGCTTGGAATCCATTATTTACCTGCAATGAAGAAGAAGGGTTACTCTACCAACATGTACAATTTGAAAGACCTCTGTCAGTTAATAAAAAGGTTATGCCCACTTTTGCATTACTTTCGGTACAACCCTCGTACTTTGGCAACATATCCTGTGTGCAAATATATGGTGCTTTATTGAGCAGTATTTTGTTAGTGCAGGAACCCCAGACAAGACTGTGTTATTTATCTATGATAGCTTAAATATATTTATCGATGCATGACGTCAAACTGATGGTACAGGTCTTGGGGAGTTTTGTATATGCTGTGGTGTTGCACACTGATGATACAGTTACTCTGACTGAGAATAAAAGTCAACAGAAGAGCTTGTTGTTAAGGATGTATGAAGTGTGTAAAATTCAAACTCAGTGTGAATACGGAAAAACCAGTCATACTTTTGGCCAAAAGCATGTTAATTCTGAGTGAAAAAACAGCCTGAATAGGACACATGTGAATGAGCATCTGTAATCGGGAAGCATGTTTGATGGAAGAAACAAATTAAATGATGAAATTAGTGAGTAAGTGATTTCCATTATGAAAGTCATAGCTCCTTTACGGGGATTTCACAGGGGTGATGACTTTTGTTAAAGATTCAGAGTGCCCAAGTAAGAAAATGTAGCTATTCATACTCTGATGTACTGTAGCAATAAAAAATGACAAGAGAATAATTTGTGTGGGGCTGAGCAGATGGAATAACTTATGCAGTGTTTGTAGCAAAGACTTGTTCCAATCATATGCAAAACAAAAATGTGCAATGTGAAACAAAATGCTAGGATGCTGAAATATATACTGCACAGGTGTGAACACACTGGTTGATAAATGAATGGGGTTGCAGATCAAAAACTTATTTGGTCTAAGTGACAGGAAAGAAATTAAAGAAAGCCTATGAAAATCATAGAAGAATCAGAGCTTGGAATGTCTGAAAGAGAAAAAGATAAAGTGTAGCAAACATCAAATGTCATATGTAGGGCATGTGATGGATGTAAGTGAATTTCCAGGTGTGTTTCATGATCACTTTTAAAAATAAAGGTACACTCACCATCCACTGAATTAGAAACATTTATGCAGATGTACGTAAACATACATCACTTAAGCAGTGTATACGCAAAATATGTCATCACCAGTGGAACCACGTGATTATTGTGGGTGCTCATCTGGCTGGAGCGATGATTTTGAAAACAGCAGAGCTGACTGGTTTCTCGAAAGGTGAGATATCCCAGGTCTTTAATCAGTGGAAAAATAACACATTGCTCTTCTAAGATGTGTAACTGTGGCACAACAACAATTCATCAGGAACGAGATTGCCGTCATCTGAGAAGGCTTGTATGGAGAAACAGGACTTCTTGTGTACAGTAATTGACTGAAATATTCAATGAAGGTTGTTTCTGACCCATTTCTTAGTGAACACCATGTGCAGGGAATTGAAGACTTATCAGTATTGACAGTCGCATACCTACATGGAATCCACTGATTTCTGCAAAGAACTGGAAAGTTGGTCTGCAGTGGTATCGGGAACACTGTGATGAGTCATGGTGCATCTTGTTCTGTACCAACAGTATGCAAAGAGTTTGGTGGAAGACCCATGAAGCAGCAATGTGCCTAGCTTGCCTTGTAAACACAACTCAAGATTTTGGAAGTGGTGTCATGTTGTGGGGCAAGTTCTGTTGGTACAGAATGGGTCCACTGATATTGCTGGAAGATCAGTTGTCCTCCAAGGATTATCTATAATAAATGTTGTCTTCTTATCCAGCAAGTGATGGCTACTTTATGGACGACAGTGCCGCTGTCCATAATGCAAGATGTGTTCAGCAGTGTTTCAGCAAGCATTATAATGACAAATTTTGAAGATTACAATCCGATTGTTGGCGTAAATGTGACAAAAATGGTAAGTCAGATAATATCTGAAAACTTGAAAATTTTCATCATCCTGGAGCGGGACTCGAACCTGTGTCTCCCAGATAGCACCCGGGTATGCTAACCACTACACCACCCAGAACGACCAAGTTTCAAGTTTCCGATCAATTTGAATTAAACCATCACAGGATTCGCTAGTCGAAGCAACCCACATTCATGTTTCTTTCATGATTTATCTGCTTCTCCAGGCAATCACGGGATAGGATTCTTAACCTCCAGATTCGCTAAACATGAATGCCGGTTGCTTCGACTAGCGAATCCTGTGATGGTTATATTCAAATTGATTAGAAACTTGAAACTTGGTCGTTCTGGGTGGTGTAGTGGTTAGCATACCCGAGCGCTATGTGGGAGACGCGGGTTCAAGTCCCGCTCCAGGATGATGAAAATTTTCAAGTTTTTAGATATTATCTGACTTACCATCCTTGTTACATTTACGCCAAAAATCGGATTGTCATCTTCAAAATGTGTATTATATGGCATAATCCCGTACTTCTTTCATCATTATAATGACTTCCACCATCTTCCCTAGGGCCACCACAAAGCCCAGATCTGAACCCCATTGATAATGTATGGGACATGTTAGAAAAACTGATAAGGGAGAAAAAACCTCTTCCATCAAATTTAAGCCAGTTAAATGATTGTCTGTTGAATGCCTGGTATGCTGTACACACAGATAAACTGCAACACCTAATGGTACCTATGTCAAACCACATACATGCTGCGATTTGGGCTAAAGGAGGTAAAGCCTGGTATTGAATAAAAGTTTGAAATTCAGTGGCCAGTAGAGTATGTGTAGGTCACTAACAGACAAGTGATGGCTGTTTCAACAGACTGGCCTATATATATGATACATTTACCTGCATTTACCTTAGGCAGCAAATGACAAGTGAGGGCCACACTGAAGAAGAAATTAATACACATTTAAAACTTGAAAGAAACTATACTAGTCATCCAAAAATACTGACGAGCTCCCACTTTCCAACGAAGCAGGTGTTTATGCCATCCCTCTACAATATCCGGATGGCTCCAAGCGATATTACATTGGGATGACCAAACGTTCATTTAGAATTAGAGTCAACGAGCATAAGAGGGACATAAAGAACAGCAAATTAACAACGGCCCTATCCAGAGAAGTCCAGTTCAAGTCCGCCGATCCTATGTGGGATGACATAAAGAAATTAGCTTCCTACTCTGCTCCTAAATCCACTGACATTTGGCAAACATTGGAGATCATTACCAACGATGAGGCATGCAATGATAGCGTCTCGCTAAAGTTACCACGAATTTGGAGCCAATTCTTCAAATAATGAATGGCTTTGTTTTCCACCAAGAATTCCTCGTGCGAAACGAACATGATGCCTCGCGTTTTTATTGAATAATTACGTTCGCATTTCTTCGTTTATTGTCAAGTCACCGCGTTGAAATTGTTGAAACGTTCTATTATCCAGTTTGCTGTCTACCTTCCTTGAAAAAGCCATCTGGATGATGTGTGAAAGCTTGGAAACCTTGATTTTATCTACGCCAATAAATTCAGATGACTAGTATAGTTGTTCTATCTTATGTATAGTTGGTGTACAGTTCCTTGTGGTATTATTTGAAAGAAACTACAATTTTCAAGAGCAATACCTGCAATATTGAATGAATATGGTGTTACTGGGAATCTACTTAATAGTGTAAAAGCCATGTATACTGGTAGTAGAGCCTGTGTATGAGTGAATGGTGTTTTTATCAAAATGGTTTTCTATTGGAGCAGGAGTTAGACAAAGTTGTGTAATGTCACCATGGCTGTTTAATATATTTATGGACGCGTGCATGCGTGATGCCAAAATATATAATAGTGGTTTATGTCTTGGTGATATCCGTGTGTGCAGATTGCTGTATGCTGATGACACTGTCCTGTTGGCAGAGAGCAAAAGTGATTTGCAGAGTATGTTGTCTCGGACGTACGAAGTTTGCATGAAATTCAAACTGAGTATAAATAAGGGAAACACCAAAGTTATAGTTTTTGAGAGAGGAACTGGTAGCACTGAATGTAATGTAAGTCTAAATGGCACTGTGATTGACCAGGTGAGTGAGTTTGTGTATTAAGGAAGCATGTTTAACAGAGAGAACAAATTGGATGGTGAAATTAGTAGGTGAGTGAATTCTTCATTGAAAGTCATAGCTGCTCTGGGAGGTTTTCACAGGAATGATGGGTTCTCAAGAGAGTCCCGCATGGCTGTGTATGAAAGTGTAATTGTTCCTACACTGATGTATGGCAGTGAAACCTGGGTACTGCAGAAGAAACATAGGAGTCATTTGTGTGCTGGAGAAATGTGTTACGGGGGATTTGTGGCAAGACACGGTCTGTTTTGTGTGACGAATGAAGAAGTGTTGCAGTTGTGTAATGTGAAGCAAAATGTTGTTGGCAAGGTGGAGACCAATATGCTTCGGTGGTTTGGCCATGTTGAAAGAATGAGTGGTGAGATGCTTACTAAGAAAATCTTTTTAGCCCAAGTGGCAGGAAGGAAAGGCAGATGAAGGCCAAGGAAGACATGGGTGGATCAGATTCAGGAGTGTCTGCATGAGAAAAAGATTATGAGTATGAAGTATAGAAGATCTTGTGTACAGCATGTAATGGATATCAGTGAAGCCCGAGCTGTATGTCAAGATCGCTGTAAATGGAGAAGTTTGATACGACAACAGTAAGTAAAAATATCTGGTAGTTTGTATTTCTTTTTGGAGATAACCTCTGAATCTCAGGGAACAGCTAGGTGATATGTATGTAATTTATCTACCATTTCATCTTAAAAGAAAAGTGTTTAATCAATGCACCTTTTTTTTTTCAGTTATTACTTATGAATCAGAGATATGCACGAAGAAAGATATTCAGAGGCTGCAAACAACTCAAAGAAGCACATGCATGTTTGGTGTAACTAGGAAAGACAAAAAGAGGAATACATGGATTAAGGAAATGACAACAACTGATAACACCATAATCAAAGTAAAGACACTCAGGTGGCAATGTGTGGGACTTATTGCTAGAAGAACAGACCATCACTGAATAACTGAAATATTAGACTGGATACCAAGGAACAGGGAAAAAAATTCAAAAGACAGCATGGAAAATTGGTGAATGAAATTTGAAAGCAAACTGGTGTGACTTAAGGGACAGGAAAAGACACAGAAGACAACATGGAAGATTAGTGGGTGAAATCTGAATGCATGCTGGAGTGACTTGGAAGAGACTGGCTCAGGACAGAAAGTTGTGCAGGAGACTTGGTGGCACACTGAGGTGCCAGTTTATTATGTGCACTTGTCTCCTTCACATAAATGACTTACTTCAATGCAAAAGATATCATGTGAGTGTGGTGTGCTATATAAATCAGGCATACCAGCTTGTTGAGCATTAGTTAACATTCGACTGAGGGTCGGAAAGGGCAAAATGAATGATCTGAGATATTTTGAACATGGAAAGATATTTGGCACCAGGAGTGCCGGTACAAGCATTTCCCAAATAGTCACCTTCCAAGACTTTTCATGCACATCTATAGCATGAATGATGGAAAAAAAAAAAAAAAAAAAAAAAAAAAAAAACATCCAGGAGACAGCAATCCTGTGGGCAAAAACACTTGGTGGATCACAGACAGAAATGCTAACATATGAAGAAAGTCATCAGACATGCATGGTGCCTGCAGTTTCTTTGTAGTGAAGTCAAGTCAACTCCCCACATTAAAATTTGCAGGGTAGCATGCCTGAGTACACTGCTGCAGTTTTAGCATCATTTTAATCCAGAGATGCAAACCTCAAATTGATGGAATCAGTAGTCATCGCATAAACGGAAAAGAAATCGCCAAAAATAGACACTTGTAATAAAGTGATCTGCAGCAGAAATTGGCAAATTATGTTCAATTAAAAATCCAGTGAAATAACTTTCAGATTGAATAACAGCGGTGTCATCACTTTTTGTGAAGTAACTGGATACAGGACTATTCTTTTCTTTCAATAAACCATATTGTTCATGTGTTTTCGTAATTACATGCCTCTGGCAATTGTCCCATCCACCATGAGCCACAAAAAAAATCACAATTGCACATGCTACAAAACACATGATTCACGGAAACACACATCCGCTGTAAACATATTCCTTGTACTGCTGCAATTTTTTTTTTTTTTTTGCACCACTGGAACTGAAATACACTGAAGCACACTTCATAACTAGAGCAATTCACATCACACCACAACTAATCAACTTTCAACTTAACAAGAAAAACAATGTGGAATCGAGTCTACCTTCGACAGTTTAGATTGGTTCAGGACTTGGTTAAGGTTTTCCCAAAAGTTAACAGACGTGTTGCAAACTCAATCCCACGGCAAGCCAGGTACAAAGTCACGTGATCATACATAACAATCTCCACCGTAACATTTCCGCTTGCTTGTCAGCCAGCCAACCAACTACACTTGCCATGTGACAGCATCGTGATGTTACCTTAAAAATCACCACATTTGACTATGCTTGAAAAAAAAAATAATGCTAAGTTAAAAAAAAAACTTTTGAACTTAGCATTTTATTTTTTATGGCATATCCTTCAACTATGTGATAAAAAATTATCCGTAACCAGGTTAAGTTTGCCCGGAGTATAATTGGGTGTTCTCAAAACAGTGACCACATGACTTTCTGCTCTTAAACAGAATAAAAGAAAAAGTTTTGTGTTTTAAATACACCTGCAGAAAAAAACGTAGTAGGAAGGTCGATTTATACACAAGACAGACAAAATAAAACCAGGGTGGTCAACTTATACAAAAACCGCCGATATTCATATAAATATGGGGGGGGGGGGCAACCTATACACCCAGTATATATATGGCACAGTTTTTCAGAAAGATAATCAGTTCTTTTTCTTTTTATTTTAAAAGAAGTTTTTCAGAAAAATCTGTAGTTTTCAACACCTTCTCCATAAGTCTATAGTTAGAACATGATATCCGTAGAAACTATGGAGGATCCATAGTACTTGGCATCTCTGCGCAGGGGTCAAGGTAAGAATCATACAGGCAAACAGAACAGCCACAACCCAGCAAATCACTGCAGAATTCAACACTGGTGAGCTGAGGGTCATTCCCGAACACATCACATATGGGACCATGCCACAAATGGGCTACAACATCTGACAACAATGTTAAGTGCCGATGTTGAGAGCACAGAACATAAAAGCATGCTTCCAGTGGGCTCAGGAGCATCACCGAGGACTGGAAAAAGGTCAACTGGACAGAAATCCATCTTCTGTATCATACAGATGGTAGGATCCAAATTTGGTGCAAGCGATATGAGACTATGGAGCCATCCTGTCAGGTATGAACAGTACAGGCTGATGGCAACAGAGGAATGTTTTCTGGCGTGCTTAGGTCTCTTAATACACATCAAAGGACATCCAAACATCACAGTATATCTGAGCCTTGTTGCTGACTAAATTCATCCCTTCATGGCTAGGATTTATCCTCCAGCAGATGAGATATGTCCAACAGGATAATGCAGATGCTGACAAGGCAAGTACCATTACCAAATGGATCCAGGAACATGGTGACAAGTTTTCCTTGCTTCAGTGACCAGCACAATCACTGTATTTAAATTAAAGTTCATTACACATCTCTGGGCCAAGATGAAATGGGCTGTTTTCTGTGGAACTATGCTACCATCCATTAATTGCACAACTTAAACATTTACGCATGGTGCAACATTCCTGCATGACACTTCCAGCATGTGGTATGTTCCATGACCTAACAAATTTGGCAGGCAAGAGTGACACAACATGCTACTACTAGGTAGGTGTATCTAATGGCATCTCCGTGAATGAGATGTCATCGACAAATAGGTGTACCTAATGGCATCTCAAGTATTTTAACACCTCCACATATGCAAATAAATGTGCCTTTGCAGAACCAGATGTGCACATGCAGGATCTGTTGGGTGCTGTATATAATGGAGTGCACAGTGATAACTGAAAAGAAAAATTTATAACTACAGTGAAACTTCACCTATATGATATTTTAAGTTTCCAATAACATGCTGAAATGTCATTTTTGAAGAAAAACAGGAGTCCTTCACAAGAAAGTTTTTCTGTTTGTGATAAAACTTTCTGCATGTTGTCTCCCAGTCTCTGAGTATGACCTAAGGAGGAAACTCATCAATAACTTTAAAATCTCAATAGATAAAAACTTTACTCTAGAATCCTTAAAAATACTGTAGTTCCTACAGAAATGAAATACAATACATCAAAAACGAATTGGGAGAACATACAAACGAACTGAAACGAATTTAAACGAATTGGGAAAAATTAAAATATAATACATCAAAAACGAATTAGGAGAACATACCTTTCACCGTAGTGTCATTCACTAAGTGATGTTCTCCGTATCATTTTATGTCCTCCCAATTCGTTTTTGATGCATCATATTTCATTTTTGTAGGAACTAAAGTATTTTTAAGGATTCTAGAGTAAAGTTTCTATCTATTGAGATTTTAAAGTTACTGATGAGTTTCCTCCTTATGCCATACATAGAGACTGGGCGACAACAACATGCAGATAGTTTTATCACAAACAGAGAGAACTTTCTTGTGAAGGACTCACGTTTTTGTCAAAAAGCCAAACAAAACTTACTGTGAAATGTGTAGAAGGCACACATGTCTTCCACCACCCAACTGAATGGTAACTGGAACAGCTATTTGCACTAGAATAGTTCGTAGTTTATTGGAACTGCATGCCCACAGTTACCATGCCAGGTCAACTGCATACAGCCCTACATCACTAAAAGCAATGCCAGATGATGAAGATTGCAGTGGTGCCTCGCTTGTTGTTCATGTACAACAGAAGAGTGGAATGGAGTGATCAATCATGCTACACACTATTTCATTCAGGCGGACATATTTTGGTGCAATGTTTGGCTAAAGAATACTGTCAAGCAGGCTGCATTGTCCCTACAGTCAAATTTGGAGAGGACCTGTGATAGCACAGACCTTTTTCTGTTGGGATGGACTTTGTTCTTTGGTTGTGGAGCTCTCCAGCCTTTTGAACAATTTTGCACTACCTATGCCATGGCAGTACTTCGGCACAGATCCCTGCCAACTTCATTAGGATCAAATGACTAGCCACACTGCCAGGTCTGGTTTAAGGCAGCCAGACATCCAAGGGTTGGACTAAAGTTCAGAACTAAATCCAACAGAACATCTGTGGTAAGAGCTGGTACACTAATCCTATTTTGGCATGCATGATCTTCTTCGATGACAGTTCAGGTATAAGTTTTGCAAGAGGAACAGAAGAAAATACCAGTACAGACCTTCCGGCATCTTCCAAAAGCATGCTTTGGAGGTTTGATGCAGTTATAATAGCCAAAAGTGGGTTGACTCTGTACTGATTTTATGCTTGTTACCATTCAACATAGGTGTTTGAATACTTTTTCCAACATATGCCGATGACACAGTCCTATTGGCGGAGAGCAAAAATGAGTTGCAGAGTATGTTGGCCTGGATGTACAAAGTTTCTATGAAAGTCAAACTGAGTATAATAAATTATGGGAAAACCAAAGTTACGGTTTTCGAGTGAGGAACTGTTTGCACTGAATTTCGCAAGATAAGTCCAAATGACACAGTGATTGATGAGGTGAACAAGTTTGTATATTTTGGAAACATGTTTGACAGAGAGAAGAAACTGGATGGCAAAATTAGTAGGCAAGTGAAATTTTCATCGAAAGTCATAGCTATTTTAGAAGGATTTCACAGGAATGATGGGTTTTCAGAAAAGTCTGAATGGCTGTATATGAAAATGTAATTGTTCCTACTCTGATGTATGGCAGTGAAAACTGGGTATTGCAGAAGAGAAATGGTTGTTATGTGTGTGCTGGAGAGATGCAGTACTTATGGGGGGGGGTCTGTGGTGAGACACACTCTGATCATGTGAGGAATGATGATGTGTTGCAGTTGTGTGATGTGAGTCAAAAAGTTGTTAATAAGGTGGAGACTAATATTCTTAGGTGGTTTGGCCATTAAGAGGAGTTTTCAGTCCAAATGGGGCAAGAAAGAAAGGTAGAGGAAGGCCAAGGAAATCTTGGGAGAACCAGATTCAGGAATGTTTGCATGTGAAAAAGATTATGAGCATGAAGTACAATAGGTCTTATGTGTGTTGTGTGATGGATGTCAGTGAAGCTTGAGCTGGGTACCGAAATCGCTGTAAATGAAGACGTTTAATATGGCTACAGTAAGTAAATTATACGAGATCCAATCAAAAAGTTCTGAGACTAGGCCAATATACAACAAAGTACTTACGTTACTTAAGTTTGGCTATGATCTCCCTCAAAGTACTCGCCTTGGGTAGCAATACACCGCTGCAATTGTTTTTGCCACTGTTGCAACACTCCCTGGAAGTCCTGTTCGCGAATCCTGTCAAGCACCATCTGCAATTCGCACTGGATCTCGCCCACAGTTTCAAAATGGTGACCCTTGAGCTTCAGTTTTATCTTCGGGAAGAGAAAGTCGCAAGAGGCCAAAAGAGCAGTCGTGCTGTTGCAGTTGCAAATCTGGTGTGTTGCTAACACTCTGTGAGCTGCTGCATTGCCCTGATGGAGCAGGAAATCGCCCTGCGCCACATTTCAGGTCGTTTGTGGCGAATGTCCTCCCTAAGATGCCACAGAACATCGCAGTAAAAAAGGGCGGTGACGGTCTGGCCCTGGGGGACGAATTCACGGTGCACAACCCCACGAATGTCAAAGAACACGATGAGCATGCTTTTGGTTGAGCTCCGGACCTGTCAGGCCTTTGGTCGTGGAGATGCTGGGCTCTTCCACTGCGACGACTGTTGTTTGGTCTCCGTGTTTTAACCATAGACCCGAGTCTCGTCCACAGTGATTACCCGAAACAGGAATATTGGTTCACTCACCACCTGCTGATAAAGATCTTGACAGAGTTCGACACGGAGCACCTTCTGTTCGAGATTCAGAATCTTTGGCACAAATTTCGCAGCAATGCGGTGCATGTTTAAAACCGACATCAGAATTTCTTGCACAGTTCGGTATGACGCATTGACGATGGTAGCAATGTCTTGAATGGTTCTTCGACGATCCTCATGCACCAGTTCCCTAAATTGTCCACATTTTCGGGGGTTTTACTTGTGGACGGTCGCCCTGACCTCTTGTCGTCTTCCAGTGCCATTCTGTCGCTCTTAAAGTGCAAGTGCCACTCAAAACACCCCGCACAACTCATTGCTTCATTGCCATAAGCCTGACACAACATTTCATGCGTCTCCTTTCCCAATTTGCAGAGTTTGATGCAGAATTTGATGTTTGCTCGCTGCTCTAGTTTGCAGTCCATACTGAAATCGCAGATGTGTTCTGCACGTGGTCACCAAATATCGTGTAGCACAGCTCCCGATGTTCACAGAATGACGCCACTCGGCACAATGACTCATGAAGGTCACTGCCCTCGCCCGCTGCTCGCGCATTTGCATACTGCCATCTGTTGGCGCGCTACATACTTAGTCTAGGAACTTTTTGATCGCGTTACATTGGCTATATACATAATATTTCCCCTTTAGCACAAGTAGTGATGGGTGATGAGACTTGACTCCACCAGTGGAATCCAAAAGGAAAGTAGAAAAATAAGCAATGAAAGTGCAAAGGGCCTCATATGACATGAGTCAAAGCTCAATCATTAGCCTGAAAAGTCATAGCAAATTTGTTTGGAAATATTGAGGGATTTTTCATCATTAACTATCACATGCATAAGACTATGATTAATGCTTGTGAGTGAGCAAAATGAGTTAAGAAACACAACTTCCCCATGGCAACTCATCAGTACTGTATACAGGTAATATTTATCAGGCTGATGTTTGGAAATGTGTGTTTCACCATCTGTGCTTCACATTCTGTATTCTTCAAACACTACCCCATAGAGATAGTTTTCCCTTTCAGAATTTGAAGAAAGATTTGTGCAAAACATGTTTCAAAAATGATGATGAGCTCTAAAAGACCACTGAAGGCTTTCTTGAGCTTTTCACGGTGTTCTGCAAGTTAAAAGGTGCGATTTGCAAAATAAATTGAAAACTTTTATTATTATTGACTATGTCTTCTGGCAAAGAAAAAAAAAGAAAAGAAAAAAACCTTAAGCCCAGAATTATCACGAAGTAAGTTGAAAATTAACAGCATTCAGAATACAATGCACAGGAATGTTGTGATCACAACTTATTATGTCGACGTCTGTCAATTTCACATGGACTAGCGTAAAAATTGTGAAAAAAAAGTATTATGTAAGATGAATGAAATTGTGAGAAATGATCAGATGTATAAAAATTATAATAATTTACTTACTACTCATTTTGGTTATGATAAACACTCCAGTCCATCAACACAGTTACACCCACAATGACAAGAGGAATTCCTGCAATGATTACAAAATTTATGGTTTTTACAAGCAAATTATGTAAGATCAAAGTTTAATGGGAGGTAAGAGCACATTAGTACAAAAATAAGGATTAACAGAGTAGATGTAAAAGTCGAAATTGAGCATCTTATGTTAAAAATGGATCGACTTTTTCTTCACATATAAACCAGACTGTGCTAAATTTTGAACACAAAACAACAGTTATGGATGTATCACATAATTTACAAAAGTGCAACAGCTAAATTCGCAATTCTCTCAGTTTATTAATCAAGGAACTTCTCACAATTACCTTATTGCTTGAGATATTAATTTTAATGTAAAATTATAATCCCCCCTCCCCCATCCAGTTGAAGTATAGAGAATGTTGCCACATTTTTTGAATCATTTTCTAGCAATAAAATTAATGTTCAGAATAAATGTATTGCTTTCTGAAATGTTTTGTCTGATAGCCCTTTCTCTGGATTATGAACCTACATATAAATTTCCAAGATAACAGGGCATTCCTTAAAATTGGTAAAGACAGTTTATTCTACCCCTCTTCCACTGCTTTCCATAGTCCAATCATTGTTATAGGTCTGTGTTTAGAGAGCACTCTTTTTGGCAGTACAGACACATCAGGGGACTTTGAAAATAACTCGATACCCATCTCTGTTTTCATTTTTTCAAGAAATAGAGAGGTAAATGTGGATGCATGACTGATAGTTCTACTCTTTGAAGGCTCTGTGGATAAAGGAATGTGATTTCCTCTTTAAACATAGCAGTTAAAATATTATTTTGATGATCTTTAGAATTGATTTTAACATTCTTTCCAACTTTTCTTAACTTTAATTTCCCATTGTACGAGAAACCAGCATTTATCACGAATTGATTTTCCCTGATTTCTTATCAAAAATGTTCTAAAATTGTGTGAACTAAACATGAGCTCGGGCCCGGGCTCGTCTACAGAAACCGTGCCCATCCCGGGCTCAGGATTTATTAAGAACCAAAAAACCAGGGCACCTGGGTTTGGCATTACACATGCAGAGATGCCAACAACTACGGATTCTACGTAGTTCCTACGGAAAAAGCTCTTGTACTACGGAATACAGAAAACCATGATTTTTCTATGGAAAATTAACAGAAGTTATTAATTTTTATTTTGCTTGTTCCTCTTCCCAACGCAACGGCAGCCACTTGACGATCTGTCATGCTTGCGATGCTGCTCACTTCCAGTTCTGCCTCTCGAAGCTGCTCGGATCTTAGCACGAGCGACCGGTACTCGAAACCCTCCCTCCCCAGCATGCAACATTCTGGGGAGTAGCTCGCTTTGGTGGTGGACGTGGGTGGAGTTCGGCCTGAAGCTCTTTCGCAGTGCAGCGGCAAGCTGTTGAAAATCGTTTGGTGCAGAATGTGAGTGTCATTGCCTGGCATCGGATTTTTTTAATTAAATCGTGAGTCGACCATTCATGTCAGTAATTAATATTTTGAAGATTTTTTTCTTGCGTTGCAGAAAAGTATGCTTGGATTTCGTTGCAGAGTTCACCAAAATGCGTAATTACGCGCCTAGTACGCATCAAAATTTTAGCAACGCGTAAAAATATGCATCGGGAATTTTTCGCGACGCGTAGAAATACAAGTCGTGAAGCGCGTAAAGTATGTATCGAGAGACGCGTAAAATACACATCGAGAAACGCGTAAAACTATGCATCGAAGAATTTTACCAACGCGTAAAAATGCGCATCGGGACAGCATTTCGCCGTTCAAAAACAGAAGTGAACGAAATAAAGATTTCTTCCGTAATCGTAATTTCGTTTTCCTGCGATGTTGCCTCTGTCTAGTATTGTTGTTATACATAATTTTATTCCATAAATCTTTTGTATTTCACTTTGAAAATGGAGGGGAAATTTTCGAAAACGGAAATTCCCGGGCGCAAAAATTCTCGTGTAATCTTCGGCTTCGAGGAATTTCTGCCTTTTCATCGTAATTTGGGTTATCCTTGAGATCGATGCATAATTGGACAGAAATTTTGGGGCAATTGGTAGTGGTGAAGGATGCTTTCTGCCTGAAACTTTCGAAAACGGAAATTTCGTCTTTCAAAACTTTCAGAAACAGTGAGGATTTCACCCGTAATCGTAATTTTATTTTTCACGCAATGTTTCCTCTGCCTAGTATTGTTGTTAAATTTCATTTTATTTCATAAATATTTGTATTTCACCTTGAATATGGAAGAGAAATGTCCGAAAACGGAAATTGGACGTAGCAAAGGTTTCTCCCGTAACTGTAATTTTTCTCCCCAACGATGTTCCGAACGTGTATCCTATGTTCTTACATATTCCCCCCAAAAAAGGTTTGCATTTCACCTTGATAAAGGGGGAGAGTCCGAAAACGAAAGTGACGAAACTGAAAAATTTGTAAGAATTGATGCATGGTATTCAAAAGCATTCATATTCTCCAAGTTACACTACCTTTCTTATCTAAAATAGTGAAAGCTATCATGCATTCATGGTCCTCAAACTGAAAGTTCTTTTAGCATGATGGATAAAATTGTCATGGCATCCAAGGAGTTTGTGAAGCCTACTGTCGTAGCTGATGGTGATGTTGAGCTTAATTTTTCAAATAACAGTTTTTCAAAAAAGAAAAATCAGAAAGGACACAATGGTAATTGGAGTAAAAACAAGAATTTATTAAAGCGAAATCATTTTAAATGAAAATGAACTTTCTAAGTTCTATACAACTGTCGGAAAAGTTCGCATTGAAGAATGTTCTTATATTCAAGAAACGATACTGATCTATGATGAATTTTTAAAACATGCAGAAGTAGTAGATCCTTCACTTAGAGCCATAACATCATTTACTTCTGTATTACACATAGTCAAACGCCTTCCATTTATAATAACATAAAATGAACTTGATATACTGGAAGCGGAATTCCTTGTTATCAAGCTGACAAATTAGAGACCATAGCAGTAACAGATAGAATAGATGTCACTTGGTCAGAAATCTCAAAATTAAGAGGCTGTAATGGAGTGGTTAAGTATACTAGTCTCTCGAAAGTAATGTTTGCAATACTTGTAGTTCCACACTTGAATGCTTGTGAGTAAAAGAGATTTTAGTTTAGTGCGAAAAAATCAAGCCCGTTGCCAACCTAATTTAGGTTTAGAAACTGTAGAAGCACTTCTTATTGCAAAAATGAATATGTTCTCCTCTGGGCAAGTGTGTTATGAAAAAAGATTTTCTGCTGAGGAACTCGAATCTGCAAAACACTGTACAGCCAAATCACTAAAGAAAGCTGTTTAATCAATTGTTTGTTGTGTAAAAAAAATGTATCAGTCATGGTGTATATTATTTTCCATGTGAAAAATTTGGAATATTTTGATACAGATTTTCATGTATATACATGAATAAGTAAGTAAAAAAATGCTAATTAAATTAAATGAGTTGTTTTCCTCGGTTAAAATTATTCTTTTTGGTACGACTACTGAAAAATGGCCAAAACTACTGAAAATTTGTATGAGTACAACTGAAAATATCTGAAACAGGTTGGCATCTCTGCACATGTTGAATTTCATTACTGAATGCTTTATATATATCCAATTTTATTGTTTATATGTCACCTTCAATAAAAACTGTAATTAAAAAATAATTCCCTGGATATTACTGTTATAAACTGGTTACCAAAAAATTAAAGAATTTCTAGTGTTAAGGTGGACGTCAAGTAATTTTGCTTCCTATACTTCCAGTGGAAAAACTTTTGTACACATTTCCTTCACAATTAGTGTGTTCCCAAGAATGAAAATTTGAACATCGATTAAAATAACTTCATATTATATCTTGTAATACTTAATATTTTCTAAAACATAACCATAATTATATTAAAAATCAATAACTTTTCCTTTGATGGTGTTGAAAATAGAAAAAAGATGGCGCAACCTGTACTTTGATGATGTCAGTAGACAAACAAATGTTTGATTGCATAATTATGGAAAATAGTAATTCATGTTTTAGAAAATAGTAAGAATTCCAAGTTATAAAATGAAGCTATTTTAATCAATGTTCAAATTTTCATCTTTGGGAATGCATTAATTGTGAAGAAAATGAGTACAGAAGTTTTTTCATTGGAAATACAGGAAGCAAAATTACTTGACGTCCACCTTAAGTGCATGGTTGGTTCCACTACTAGATCTGTAGCTTGATAAATAACAGTTTGATAAAAATGCAGGATATAGAAGTAAAACCTATGAAATTAAAGATTATCAAATTCAAACAATCTAGTCATAACATGTTTGACATATTACAGGCTCCCTGGCAATCAAAGTTGAGAATATGACTCAATCAAAAAGAACTAATTCCTGTAAAAATTGTTTCACTGGATACGTTTTCATGTTATGTTGACTGGTATCAAAGCAGCAAAACTGTAAGGTGAAGTTGCATTTACAGAAAAGTATTGATTTCAAGAAATACTCTCCATATCTTTAAACTTCAATATTCCTGTAACATAATGAAGAGGCTGCATAAAAACTATGTGATTTAGATGGTCTTGATGCGTAGAGTTTTGCTTCTATCTGCATTTTATCAAACTGCTATTTCTCGAGCTGTACAGAGCTTGTAGTGACATAAAATCCCTAATTTTCAGAAACCAGTGTGCTTGTTATGTTGTAGCAGTAGAGAACAGAGATGCTTTCACCACTGACCGATGCTCAGTTTATACACCATTTGTGTGTGTTGTGATGAAAGAAGTAGTTACTTGCGGCGGCAAAAAGTGAATGTGAAGTGAATTGTTGCTGACTGACGAGCAGAGAGACAAAACATGAAATGCATGGGAGTGTCCTATGTATTCAATTGAGCAGTTCAGAGTTCACATTAATGCTCAAATCCTCAAGTGTCAAAGACTCAGCAGAGAACAGCATGCCCTTTCTTCTGACACCCCCTCTTCTTTATCCTCATTTGTACGGGAACATTCTACAACCGCTTTGTTGTGATTTATGAGACACCAGTCAGCTGTGGATAGCAAGATAAATAAACAGGATGCACTGACCCTGGCAGGGCTATCACGTTACTTTAGGTTGTGGTTTCAGTTAGTAGCTGCCCAATTTTTTTTTTAATTGAAACCACAACCTAAAGTAATGCGATGTTGTAACAGTCCTGTCAGGGGTCAACATAATATTTATTTGCCTTGTTAACCACAGCTGAGCTACATAAGAGTATTCTAACTTTATAGGCCCAACAAGCAGCATTTTCAATGGATGATGTGCATGAGTGAGGTGAGTGTTAATGATATTAAGAGAAAATCAAACAGAAGTAATCGCTCTTTCCACATTTTTATAAGTGAGTCATGTAAAAATTCTCATTGGCCGCCACAGGGAATCAAACCCAGGGTCTTCCAGTTACGTGCCAGACAGGCTTCCACTGCACCACAGCGGCATCAAATTCCTCCAGACTAACATACGACTAACTGCCAAGCCACTTGGCAAGTTGCTTCTTGGAGCTCCCTCACAATGCTGGGGATTCACCAAAGATGGTAAACAGCAACTGAACAAATAACTAGGAGGCAAATGAATAATTAATAAGTGAATAATCACTTATAAAACGTGGAAAGAGCGATGACTTCTGTTTGATGTTCCTGGTCCACGTCACTTGTTGGTATTAATAAAGAGAAAAATTGATGCCGGGGAGTTCGCCGCCGTACCGAACAACAAGCGTGGGAAGTCAGAGGCATGGAAATATTTCAAAGAAATAATAGATTCAAAAACTAATGAAAAAATTGATTGTGTTCAATGTGTGAGGTGTAAAGGAATCTGGACATACACATATTTCACAGGATCCAGCAGACTTACTAGACACACTGAAAAATGCAGCAGTCTGGTTCAGGCTCGGTCAAGAAATTCTTGTTTAAAGGTAGGGGGAACGTGTCAGCTGCAGTAAAAGCGAAAGTTCTAAAAAGCTGTGTTAAATTGTGCACTGAAGACATTCGACCTTTTGATATTGTCGAAAGTAAAGGCTTCCTTGACTTAGCTCAATGTTTGATTGATGTCGGTACTTCTAAGGGTAAAGTGATAGCTGAACATGTGCTCCCACATTGCAGTACGGTATCTAAACATATTTAAAAGTTCAGCTGAATATGTACATATAGAATACGTTATACAAGTAAACGCAGTCATCCAGAAATATGGTGATGCAATTTTAACATATGTTAACAGCCCCTTATCATAATATATGGCCATCACCTGCCATTTTGTGGATAATGATTTCATTTTACGAGGCATTGTCAACAACAGTAGCATTTCCGCAAGTTTCCAAAACTGGGGAAAACTTACAAACTTAAATTTTGCAGTCCTTGGAAAATGTTGGGTTTGATTGTTCAGTTCTAGATAAAAAATATTGGGTTTGTAACGGATGAAAGAGCCAACGTAATTTCAGCGTTACGATGTTTCCAGCGGTTGACGTGTACATGCCATGCATTGAACACTGCTTTAAAACAAAGCTTTATGGAGACAATTGAGGAATTACCTGAAATGAAAGCAACTGTGGAAAGTTGTAAATCTTTAGTTACATACTTAAAGAAATCAGGTACTGTGTCAGCGTTAAAAAAATCTGTCTACCAAGAAGACTCGATGGAATACCCTGTGCGCAATGTTACAATCAGTGTACAAATGCATGCAGGGATCATAGCATACTTCTGGAAAATTTTAGGTAGGAATTTTAGGAATTTTAGGAATTTTTAGAAAAATTTTAGGAAAATTTTAGGAGTGTATTTCAATAAAAACTAGATGTATATTTGTATACATCTAGTAAAACAACTTTGTATACATTGTAAAGAGTTTGCTTCACACCCTTCAACCATATATACTGATAGACTGCGCATGACATCAAAATTTCTGGCTCCAACATAAAATCACATGACAACAGTCAAAAAGATGGGTTACACCTGCTGTGCTTATGGTTGCTCTGAGCGATATAGTAAAGAAAGTTCTATGATTTTTCATGGGTAAGAAACGAATTAAATACCTAAGTCAATAAAGTTCAATTACTTAACCAGAAACTTGCAGCTATTGATATAAAAATATAGTAACTTAAGAAAAAAAAAATGGAATGCATGTTCCAAATTCTTCGCAAATGTTCATCACATTATAAATCACAAAATGTAAACAACCCGATCATGCATGTATATAGCTCATAAGTAAACTTACCTGAAGAGTTTTCATTATATATGAGGCGCATTCACATAATACACCGAAAACACTGAAGTTCTGCAGCGTAAATTAGTAATCATAACAGCATTTTTACACGAAATTTGGAGTCTGATGATGACGTGCCCAATGTTTGAGCCATGGCGGCTTTGATGCAGCTATTGCCAATGTGCAGTCCATTAGTATATATGGTCGAAGTTAACACCCAAATTTTTTGCATAACGTCTAATGTCTAAAGTTTAAGGTATGATTTACTTCTAATGTTCAGTTCTTATCTTTTCACGTGTTATTATCATATTCAAGTATATTTACCACATTCAAGTTTCACTTTGAACATTAATATGCTGTTGAACCAGAAGCAATTCACGATTTTCACAGTAAAATTTTCAGGTTTCACATTAAATTATAATATCCTAAAAAGGTAATTGAAAACCAAGAACTATGTACAATTGTTCACTGAATTACTTTTTTCATATTATTGTTTTAACCTTTTCCTGATTAGCCTATCTTTTTCTGCTTCTACCACAACTAATTTACTTTCAGTTTTCTTTATTTCAGCTGAACCTTGTATGATCAAGTTAGAGGCAACTGCTATTTCAACAGTATTTTGTTTTTCTACAGCTTTTCTCATTCTTTCTGTTCCCTCTTGAATTATTGCTAGGGAGGCTTCTTTATCGTTTTTAAGTCTATTTATTTCTGCATCATTCTTTTATTTTGTCATCAAACTCAGCTTTTCTTTTTTTCTCTAGCTGCTTTTCCTTATTTTCCCCCTCTTTCTGCTTCCTTTCTTTTACCTTTTTTGATTCTTCTTCCTTCAGCTTATCAACATACTCTTTATAAAATTTATGTGAATCACAAACACTATTTAACAAATTTCTTGTTATGGGAACTTTACTTACACATCCATAGTGTTTAATGGCCCCTTTAACTATTCTTAATGATGTTATAGTTGAGTCTTTTAAGTTAGCCTTGTCCTTCCTTAACAGAGCAGTGTTAACCGAAAATCCCCTTTCTGCATCAGCATTACCATGAGGTAAAACTAAAATTGACTTTATGAGTTTAGCAAGATTTGAGTATTTTTCTTTTCCGCTAGAGTCTTTAATACTAAATATATTACGCCAGTAATGATCAATCCGCACTGGAATATGCCCTTCCTCTGAAAATTTCACTAGTTCATCTAGAGTTGGCTTATCGCAATTTAAAAGTTTCCACTCTTCTCTTACTCTATCAATTTGTTCCTCAGAAAGATGCAAAACACTTGAAATTCTGGTTATTTCCGAAAGTCCTTCAGTGACTGAAAGTTGAGTTGACTCTTTCTTTGGTTCTTTTACCTTTAAAACTTCTATGTCTCTTAGCTTTTGATTGCAGAATGGCAAATTTGACTTTAAATATTTTGTGGTTGCAATTAGTGATGATCTTACATCTAAGAGAAATAATTTCTGCCTGGTCTCCTGAACATTCCTGAGGAGATTTTTTGTCTTCATACCAACTTCTAACTCCCCTAGTTTTTTCCATGAATTTTTGTTTTCAAAATCTACATTCTTTAGGTCTTCTCCAAATTTCCCTGCTATAACAT
The DNA here is from genome assembly GCA_039090855.1 of Macrothele yani. Classification (NCBI taxonomy): domain Eukaryota; kingdom Metazoa; phylum Arthropoda; class Arachnida; order Araneae; family Macrothelidae; genus Macrothele; species Macrothele yani. The sequence goes on along the minus strand of CM077003.1, from coordinate 83,831,414 downwards.
CATCTTGGATAAACTGAGCCATAACATTCCTCATTAAAGTATTTAAATCAGAATATAACTGGTGTATTTTTGGTTCTTCACTCTGATAACATAATGAAAACTTTTCAAAATTTTGGTGTGAAAATGAAATTAATGCTAAATAGCAAGGAGTAAGCTCATTTTTCAGGAAACAGTGAATTCTTTTATACCTTGCCGAATTGCGCAGTTGTTTTTCAAATATTTTTTGAGATGGCAAGAAGTTTAAAAAATATTCTGTAATATTTAGCCATTGATCCAAGAGCCTCTGGGCTACAGAACCAACGGTTAACCATCTGTTGCTGACATGACGCAAAAGAAATTTGGCAGTGACCAATGTTATATCCTCGACAGATTTATAATCCTCTCGTCTTGCAGCACTACTCTTTAAAAAGTAATGCATATCAGTAGCAAATTCGTCAAAATCTATATTTAAGCTTGTCAAAAAAATTTTAAATGCATTACTAACAACATGCAGGTTGCAAAAACCTAGTTCCAAAGATTTCTGGCCTGTTTCTTGTTTTACAACTTCATTGAATTTGCGTAAAAAGCACTTATTTACATTTGGGCTGTCCATGGATACACAAATAATTCTGTTCAACGAAATATTGAAGGATGATAACACATCAAGAATTTCTTTTAGCAAAATATCTGCTGTTGCATGACCCAGAAAAACGCTTGTTAGGTATCGGCAAGAAACTGAATTTATTTCTGAAGACCAGTACCTGAGATACACATCCAACTGCCGTTTCACTTGTGTATTTGTAGTTTCATCAAATGCTATAGTAACCTTTCCTGGGCTACTAGATGCAATGTCTTTTTGCAAATCCTCTTCAAAATATTTTGACAATCCATGTGATATCACATAAGCAACTTTTTTTTCTTTAAGTTGCATTTTGGCTGCAATAGCAGAATCAGGAAACATTTCTTTGAAAAGTTCAACTGTTTCAGTGCATGAAACAAAAGACATATTGTCCTTAGCAAGTTTCATGGCCCATAATGCTTCGGCTTTAGCCAACTGTAAATCATGACTCAGTACTTCACTAATATTTGTTTTGGGCTGAAGATCCCGTCCTCCAAAGGCTTTCAGGATGGACTTATTTTGAAATTTACTTTGAAATTTCTGCAAATGTTTTTTTCCTTTATGATGCGCTTTTACTGATAAAAATCCACTATTAGAAATGTTGAAAATTTCTGAACACAATATACACTTAGCAGAAAATATTGTTTCAGTTGCAGAACACCATTCTTTCAACTTCACTCCGTCCAATTCTTTGGCGAGCCACGCATCTTGAAATTTCGTTTTGGATTTAGGCATCTTAAACACTTGTATTACTAACCAGAAAATGAAAGGGAAGTACAAAAACACGTTCCAATATTGCAAAACCAGACAACTTCCCGAAATTTGGCTGCGAGGATGTCAGAAGATATGAAAAAAAAAAAAAAAAAAAAGCAGGTCACCACTAGAGAACTGAACCTGCACACAGCACAGAGAACACCATAAAAGACGTAAAACCAGAAACTATCATACGCATCTCACGCAAGTTCAGTCAAAGCGAGTCGGAGCCGAGATATATTGCGCATCGAAGGTCGCTGTCGCCGACGCATGATCGAAGGTCAATGATCACGTGCTCTACTGCCTGCCAAGATAATACTCAGCTACCATCCCATCGTCATTACCGGAGGTTACGGAAGGAGACCACATGTTTCCTCTTTGCTTCCACCCACCTGCGGTTTACAATAACAAAACATCAGCAGAAAGAGGAGGTTCCACAAGGCATGTACAAAAATAAAGTACGATCTTCTGCGTGCCACGGAGTTCGTCTGCAAAGCGCAAACCAGGGGTGAAAATGACCCCTCCCCTTTTCCCTTAGATCTCTTGTTACTCTCGAAAACTGTTCGAAGGCAAAAAAATGGAACGCCCGCCCCGAAGCAAGTGCATCTCGATGGCGTCATTTTTCCCTCCCTTCAGCAGCACAGCATATAGGCTGTGTTTCTACAATAACAGGTCTTTTTACCTTACCGTAATGGTAAATTTATTGGCGTTAATAACGGTTGTGTTTTTAATAAAAATAAGCTTACGAAAATTTTAGGATGAATGGCAAATTTTAGGTCTAATTTTAGGAATTTAAGGAGGGTCACAAAATATTAGGAATTTTAGGAATTTTAGGAGGAATGCGATCCCTGTGTATGAACAATTAAGTGACATCAGTGACATTTTGGGTAAAAAAAATTAAATCCATTGCATGGAAGGAATAAATGCTGGCATGTTGATGATTTTAATACCATATTTGAAAAAGTTTTAGGATAAAAATATTCAACTGGAGGGAGAATTTTGTCCAACTTTGCATTTGGTGCTCTAACGGTATCACCACATCTTGAAGCACTGTAACGTTTCTCCAACAGATTCAGAAATAGAAAGGGTGTTAAAAACAAAAACTCAAAAATGGTTAAAAACTAAACTGGTTATCAGTGCTTTGCATAAAATTGCAACGTTTCTTCACCCAAGCTTTAAGTCACTGAGAATACTAATGGAGGATGAGAGGAAAGATGTGCATTTGCAAGTACAAATTTGTACAAGCATTGCTAGAACAAAATGATGAGCTTTCCCATGAGGGTGAGGAATAGACTGAGACATTGCTAGAGAAACTGAGTCAATCGACTTCCTGAAAAAAACAGCAGGCTTATTTGAAGATGAGTTTGAAATTCATGATCTAGATCCAGATGAAATTTGTAGGTATGTGGAATTGCACATGGTAGAAACACACCTTGAAGCTGTGGATTTGATATCTTGGTGGAAGAATTTTCAAATTTCATAAGCTAGCTGCCATTGAGATACATGTACTATGTGTACCAGATAGTAGTTCTGCCAGCGAGAGTGTTTAGTGAAGCAGGTCAAATTTTATAAGAAAGTAGATTAACGTTAAATGCTGAAGCATTAGGTGCGATTCTTTTTTGAGGAGTTTCGAGAGGCTTAAACAGTAAACAATTTTCATGATGAACTTGCTGGAAGCTGCACACCCATAGAATAATATCGTGGTTATTACACTATAAAATGCAAAGTTTTGCTAATGTTACAAAATGCAGAATAATCTGGTCTGGAATGCTCATACATTCTTTCTTTTTGTTTTGTTTTTTTCATTTTGGAAATTTTCTTACATGTTGTTTTTTATACTCTACTACATCACTGTAAACTATCTTTACCAGTTAGCACATATGTAAATTATATTGCAAAGTTTAGTAGCCGCCTGGTGGCTCAGTGGTCTAAGGCGCTGGCCTCTGATCATTCGTCCGTAAGGGGTCCGGGTTCGAATCCGGGTCAGGCATGGATGTTGTGTTTGTCTTACGGCACTGGCTCTCTCCCTTCCCTGGAACCAGTGACCCTAAATTAGGGACGGGCGACTGCTTATAGCCCATTGAGTTGCTCACGGTGGTCGTTAAACCTCCAATAAAAAAAAAAAAAAAAAGTTTAGTATTCTAGAGTCAAAATTTAAAACACGTGCGACTGTATGTAAAGAGCTGCACGTTTTGTAATGCAATTTATTGAAAATAAATTTAAAAATCCAAAAGAAATAATGAATAGAATATTTTGTGTTTCTAAAAGATTTTCTTACCTTCAGCTTTTGGAAAAATTACTGATTCCCCTGGTACAGTCGAATGGCACGTGCATCTATTATTTATTTATTTTCTAGCCCACATTTTTGAACATTTTCTTTTATGCATAGTGTCTTGAAGAACATATTAATATTATGAAGTGGATTAATTGAAGTAAACTTTTTAAACTAATGGCTTTTAAACTAATCCTTAATTGAGCCATAGCTTTGGCCTGTGCATAATTGCACGCCTTGCTAAGCCAAATTTTCTGAGAACCCGGGCCCGGGCTTAGCAAACACATATAATCATTTTTGAAGAGGGCTGGGCCTGGGCTCTAGGCCTTTGGACCCGGGCTCACTCATCTCTAGTGTGAATATCCGCTGCAAGTGTAATGGCATCTTTTGTTCACTAATTCTGCAGACATATACAAGACACATAAATCTGGAAAAATCATCATTGTCACATAGGTGTCATATTTTGTAAGTCTCCCATGTAGTCATCCTTCCAGAAACTTTAAAATGGAATCACCCTGGAACAGGAATCAAACCTACATCTCTATACTTTTGTTTGAGCATGTTATTACCATTACACCAATCAGGGCAACAAAGTTTCAACCAACTGAAGCTAAGCAGTTGTAGCTTAGGAATTTGAACAACAATCCAGATGTGTGCTAGTTGAAGCAAAATGCTTCTTTGTAGCATTGACGTCCTTCTCATCCATGTACAGAAGACATAGGTCACACATATCTGGTATTTCAGATCACAGATGTCAGTGTAATGAGTTAAACTATCAAATATGCTTCCCAAATATACAAACCAGATAAACGAGTTTGTATATTTGGGGAGCATGTTCGACAGAGAGAACAAATTAGATGGAAAAATTAGTAGGCAAGAGAACTCTTCATTGAAAGTCATGGCTGCTTTAGGAGGATTTCACAGGAATGGTGGGTTTTCAAGAAAGTCCCAAATGGCTGTGTATGAAAGTGTAATTGTGCCTTCTCTGATGTATGGCAGTGAAACCTGGGTACTGCAGAAGAAACATACGAGGGATGTACTGAAACTAATGCAAAAGTGGACATAACTTTTTTATTAACTGACAGAGGTTGTTCAAATTGCACATGTTAGTACTCTAACCCTTTCTCTATACAAAGGTACTACTCAACATAGACTGCATCACAAGCTATGCATTTGCGCCATCGTGAATCCAACTCTCAAATCCTCTTTGAAAAAATTTGGTGTGGACTATTGTACCCACTTCTTCACAGCCACTTTCACCTCGTCTATGTCATTAAACCGTTGTCCTTGGAGATTGCCCTTCATTGGAACGAATAGGTGTAAGTCAGAGAGCACCAGATCTGGGTTATATGATGAATGGTGGGCCACCGACCAGTCTAACTTGCTGATTGCCCGATTTGTTGCCAAAGATGTCTGTGGTCTTGCATTGTCATGGTGAATGTGGATCCTTTTCAGATTCTTGTTCGATCTCTTTTTTCTTATGGCTTCTCTAAGCTTCTTGAGTGTCTCAATGTACCACTTGCTGGTCACAGTATGGCCACATTCCAGAAAATCAAGGAGAATGACGACACCCCTGTCATCTCAAAGAACAGTCACCATGACTTCTGTGCTGATCGCTGGCTCTTGAACTTCTTAGGCCTTGGTGAAGAGGTGTGATGCCATTCCATGGATTGATTCTTCGTTTTTGGATCATAAAGATATGCCCACGTCTCCTGTCGCCAAATTGGAAAAAAAAAATTTCTTCATTGGCTTCAAATGCTTCCAGCAGATCAGAGCAGACTTCCACCCTTCTCTCCTTTAAATCGGGTATCAACTGCTGAGGCACTCACTGTGCACACACTTTCCGATACCCTAAGTCTTCCACCACCTTCTGTATAGCATTGTGACAACAGTCCAGTTGTCCAACAAACTCATGGATCATGACTCGTCTCTCCACGTGAATCAGTTCATCCACTCACTGACAATTCGTGTCAGTGGTCACAGAAAATGATCTCCCACTGTGTGGTTTGTCTTCAATGCTGGTTTCCCCTTCTTTAAACTTCTTCATCCATTTGTGCACATTGCTCTTGTCAATGGTTCATCTCCATAAACATTCTGAAGCCTTCTATGGATGTTGGACAGCCTGCACCCTTTCTTCATCAAGAACTCAAAGACGGCACGTTGCTTCTTTTTGGAATCAGTTATTTACCTGCAATGAAGAAGAAGGGTTACTATAGAGGAAGAGTTACTCTACCAACATGTGCAATTTGAAGGACCTTCATCAGTTAAAGGGAGTCTGATGGTTCCAAGGGGTCAATTTTTTTTTTTTCAAATTTCAGGGTTTAAGCTTTATTTTATTCTATGCACCTTTAGGTTTAATTTGATAAAAATTTATGTGATTCTGTGCAGTAGATCACATTTTATGAGCATTTGTATGATGGAGCGCAACAGTAATTGTACAGCTACCACATCCAATTTCGCTAGTCATTTGTTTCTCCTTGGAGATGGTGACAGTGCATCTTATCGAACTGTTGTGGCAGTAGAACAATATGGCCCCAATTTTTTGAGAGAAATTAGAGTGTGTGGGCCATGTCCAGAAACGTATGGGTAGTGGCCTTAGAAAATTCAAAAGCAAATTGGCCAAAACAAAACTGTCAGACGGCAAGACGATAAGAGGCCGTAAACGCCTAACAGATGCCGCTATAAATAAGATACAGACATATTATGGCCTTGTCATTCAAAGAAATGTTTCAAATTTAGATGCGATAAAAATAACTGTGTGGGCAGAATATTTCCATCTTTCCTCTTCCAATGAATCACCTCATCATGGGTTGTGCCCAAAGAGTGCTGAAAGCTCGTGCAAGTTCTAGAAGGCAGTATATACGAATGAACCATGTGGCCATACACACCTACCAAAAGTTGTTATAGAGGAAATTAAACCCATTTTTAGAGATTTAGCCAATCCACAGCTCCTCCAGAAATGCTTACATGGTGGCACTCAAAATCTTTGCAAGTCCTTGAATAGCACAATTCGGTCAAGAATTCCAAAATCTACTTTTGTAATTAAAACAGCATTAGAATTAGGTGTTTATAAGGCTGTAGCTATTTTTTAATAAGGGGATCATAGTGAAATGTGAACTTTTTAAAAGATTGGGAATTTCTCCTGGCACAAATTGTATAAACATAATGAAAAAAACTGATGAACGGAGAATTGCAAAAGCTGAAAAGGCGATTCATGAAATTGAAAAAAAGTGTCACCAGAAGGCCAGCCTAGCCAAAATGAAGTTGGAGGACATGTACAAAGAGCAAGAGGACCAACAATATCCTTCATATGTAGCTGGGATGCATTGAGGTAAGATTATCTGCATTAATTACCTCAGTGTTAGCTTTCAGTGCATTTCCAGAAAAAAAGCACTTTCTCAACATATAGGTACACTGTTGTTCTCAAGAACCATAGCGTATATCTGCATGAATTCTTTTTTTTTTTTTTTTTTGTTCCTCATATCCAGTTCTACATTTTGAACACAGGAATTTTTAAAATTCCTATTAATTTTGAAAACATACTTTACAATTTATTTTTTGTAGTTTTTAGAGCAATTTTTTAAACAAACATAAAAATTCTATCTAATTTAAAAAAACAAAACCTCTCTGCTTAAAATGTTATTTACATCGTGTATTTTACAATAAAAAAATAAAGCTTGTGTCTGTTGTAGTTTCCGAGATAAATGTACCTAAAGTTGTGAAAATTAACATGGTGAAGATGGCGTCATCTAGCTTCTTTCCTTAATAAAAATGTGTGTTGGAGAGATGTGTTACTTATGGGGGGGGGGGGTACGTGTTGCAGTTGTGTAATGTGGAAAGCAAAATGTTGTTAATGAGATGGAGAGTATATTCTTATGAGTGACGAGATGCTTACTAAGAGAATTTATTCAGCCCAAGTGGCAAGAAAGAAAGGTAGAGGAAGGCCAAGGAAATCATGGGAGGACCAGATTCAAGAATGTCTGCTTGAGAAAAAGATTATGAGTATGAAGTACAAAGGTCTTGATGAAGTTCGAGCTGTGTGCCAAGATCACTGTAAATAGAGAAGTTTGATACACCAACAGTAAGTTCTTTCTGTGAGGATCTAACCTCTGAATATCAGAGAACAGCTTAGTGATAGGTATGTACATATAGAAGTCAGTAGGAAGCAAATTCCCTGAAGAAATAATTCTTCACAATTATGTGGATTGTCATAAAACAGGGTGTCTACTGATTTCCAATGAACCAAATTCATGACTTTTCCATGACATCTTCAGTTAAATTCACGACCTCGACAATGTGTGGCACAATGACAACCATTCTAGACTCATAATCTAGTACCCTTGGCTTGAGATCCCAGGCTATTTTTTTAATTTTACAAACACTGAAATTAATCCCATGTGACAATAGTTTAGGCAAAACTGATGTGTCTATAATATCATTGCTGATAAAATGGCTAAATGGTGAGGGGGGGTGTGTTTTTTTATGAACCCCTACCTGAAAGCCAGTTGAGACGAAAGCTGACTGTAATTCTTATGTCACTAAAATTGCTTAACATGAATAATGTAAAATTATGTATGACTTGCACTATGCCATTCACCAAATTCTATTTCTATGTGTTTAAAGAAATAAAAACATTCAACTCTCCTCTAGGATAAAGTATGGCTATTTTCAGAAATATTAATCATTAAGTCTATTAATACACAAATTCTTTTAACATGGTAATGCTGTAAAAACTTACAAGTTTTTATTTATTAAGGCAATATAAAAACTATGAATGTACAAAATTTATCGAGACTGAAATTTCACAGTGAAAGACTCAGTGTTTAAGTATCTTAGCTAGTATCTCGGAATGTAGAACTTCAGCTTCTTCTTTTGCCTTTTCTGTAAGCTTTCTTTTCTTATCTTTGAGTTCTTTTAGTTCTGGATTGCTGTCCTTTTACGATTGGCCACTTCATCTTCTTCAGATTTCTTCTTTAAGGCTTCTACTCTTTTTGATGAAGCATTTTTGACAGCTAATATCATTGATTTTGTGATGTCCACATTCAGTTCTTTCTCACTATTAACTAAACCACCTAACGATTGTATTGCACTGTAAACACTTCTTTCTGCAACAACTGCATCTTCTTCTAAGTTTTCAATTAAAAGTTCTTTGTTAACAGAAAAGCATCTTTCAACTGCAGCATTGCCATGAAACATGCATAGCAGCATCTGTAGGAACTTGATAAAGTCATGGTTCACACTTTGTAATAAATTCATCAGGGAGTGATAAAGTTTGTCCTCCTTAGGATTGAACTGTTTCAGTTGTTTTTTAGAAGATTCACAAAATTGCAAATATTCCCTCTTCACAACATCAGCTTTTGATGAATCCATATGTTTTTTTTTTATATATATGTCATGGGGCATCAACTACACACCGGTTTATAAGAGTGCCGGTTCGTAGTTTCTTTTAGGTGCGCAAACTTGTCTTCATTCAGGTGCTGATAAAAAAAAAAAAAAAAAAAAATCATGACTTTTCATTACTTTATGACCACCTGCATTTCATTACTTTTTCATTACTTCATGACCACCTGCTCAATTTCATTACTTTTTCATGACCAGTAGACGACACCCTGTAAAACTAAAGCCTTTTTCCTAATATAACTCCTATATTTTTGGAAGTATTTATATGAAAGTTTGTATAAATCTAGATTGACCTTATGAGTCAATGCACACTTTTTTGCATTAGAATTGCCTAAAGCAAAGTGCTGGTATTGAGTTTTTGGAAATGAAAGATTGCAAGGTAAAGGAGATCCATATGATGCTGGAATAGGTTAATAGAGATGTGACAATTAACATCAACAATGCCAGAAGATGGATGAAGAGGCTTCAAAACCAGGAAAAAGCTCAGTGGCTAACAAACAATGCAGCATAATGCCTTCAACTGCAGTCATTTATGTGAACCAATGGCCTGTTGGTGAACTGATTCAGAGTGATAGATATGGGACTATTTGGGAGAACTGTGATGCACTGCATTGTGGTCATAATGCTGTGGAAACAATTATTCCTGACCTGAGATACTGGAAAGTGAGTGCAAAGTGAGACCCATGCTAATAAATCCAGGATCATCATGGCAAAAGGACTGAAGTGTGCAGAGGTCTGTTTGGGATGTTTGAGAAGAACCAGGACACATTTCTTTCTAATGTGGTTACTGGAGATGAAATCTGGGCATTCCTTTATGACCCAGAGACAAAGTATTGTCTATGGGCTGGCAGCACAAGACCTTGCCTAGACCTAAGAAGTTCAAAATACAGCATTCAACAACAACAACAACAACAACAAAAAGTGATTGTAGCAATTTTCTAGGATGTCAGTTCTTGTTTGATTTTCTTGAACAAAGTTGCACTGTTGACAGTTCTTGCTATATTGACACTATACTACATCAAAGATCTTCGCTCTTTCCACGTTTATACGTGAGTCATGGAAAAGTTCTCATTGGCTGCCACCGGGAGTCGAACCCAGGGTCTTCCAGTTACGCGCCGGATATGCTTCCGCTACAATACAGCGGCCTCGAATTCCTCCAGACTCACACACGCTAACTGCCAAGCCAATTATGGCAGGTTGCTTCTTGGAGCCCCGCACAATGCTGGGGATTCACCAAAGATGGTAAGCAGCAACTGAAGGAATAATTAATACAGACATTTAACGTGGACCAGGAACATCAAAGATCTTCGCTCTTTCCACGTTTATACGTGAGTCATGGAAAAGTTCTCATTGGCCGCCACCGGGAGTCGAACCCAGGGTCTTCCAGTTACGCGCCGAATATAGTTCCGCTACACCACAGCGGCCTCGAATTCCTCCAGACTCACACACGCTAACTGCCAAGCCAATTATGGCAGGTTGCTTCTTGGAGCCCCGCACAATGCTGAGGATTCACCAAAGATGGTAAGCAGCAACTGAAGGAATAATTAGAAGGCGAATGAATAATTAATACAGACATTTAACGTGGACCAGGAACATCAAAGATCTTCGCTCTTTCCACGTTTATACGTGAATCATGGAAAAGTTTTCATTGGCCGCCACCGGGAGTCGAACCCAGGGTCTTCCAGTTACGCGCCGGATATGGTTCCGCTACACCACAGCGGCCTCGAATTCCTCCAGACTCACACACGCTAACTGCCAAGCCAATTATGGCAGGTTGCTTCTTGGAGCCCCGCACAATGCTGAGGATTCACCAAAGATGGTAAGCAGCAACTGAAGGAATAATTAGAAAGCGAATGAATAATTAATACAGACATTTAACGTGGACCAGGAACATCAAAGATCTTCGCTCTTTCCACGTTTATACGTGAGTCATGGAAAAGTTCTCATTGGTGTAGCGGAAGCATATCCGGCGCATAACTGGAAGACCCTGGGTTCGACTCCCGGTGGCGGCCAATGAGAACTTTTCCATGACTCACGTACATCGTGGAAAGAGCGAAGATCTTTGATGTTCCTGGTCCACGTTAAATGTCTGTATTAATGACACTATACTATATTGACTACATATGTATAAGCCTATACTGACAAGGGAAGCCTTTCAACTGTCACTCTCCAAAATTGAAGAAACATGGCCAAGAGATAGTACTTAGGGCAAAAACCAATGGGTGTATTTCCGTTTAGGGCCAAATGAACTGACAAAGGTGAACGAGTGGTCTTAAAATGGCCTTGGAGCACAAGTGAGAAAAATCATCTAACATGTGTTGTACTGCGTGATATGTAACCCCAAATATCAGCTATGTCCCCATGATTCAAAATAAACTCAGTCATGTCATACAAAAAGCAACAAAAACCTTTATTACAGGTGTAAATGAACATTTGTGGCATTGAGCACATGACCGAAACAAAGTAATTTAGAACAATGAGAAAAACGCAAGATTATAAAGTTATCACAGTACTGAGAACTGTCATTGATATCTGAAAAACAAATACGTTGAATATTATCAAAAGAAGCGTCATCACTTTTACAGTATCCAATTTTTATCCACGGATATAATAACATGTTGTTGAATTTTTCTGACTGCCATTGATTTTAATTGCTCATTGATACGTTCGATGATTTTCTCCACTTGTGCTTTAAGGCCATTTTCTGACCACTCGTTCAACTTTGTAAGTTCATTTGGGCCAAAACAAAAATACATCCATTGGTTTTTGCCCTTAGTACTATCTCCTGGCCACGTTTCTTCAATTTTGGAGTGACAGTTGAAAGGCTTCCCTTGTGAGACTATAAAGATGTCCAGGGAAGCTATCGGCAAGAATAGACCATACATGATTTTCATTCCATCCTTCTACATCTTGTTTGAAACATCTTGAGCCATTACCAAAATGAGCTGGACAGTAATCTCACATTGGCTATACAGCGCTGATGATTTGGAGCCTTCTGACTTTTCACTTGTTGGGCCCCATGAAGCAGAGTTTCCGTGGGCAATGTTTTGAGGATACAGATAAAGTTAAACAGACTGCAAGATCCTGAGCCATAAAACATTTCACGGAATTTTTCCAAACTGGTTACACATGTTGAGTTGAATAATGGCATAAATGCTTGATTTCAGAGGGGTACTACTTCGAGTAGCACCATTACATTAAGCATATTTCAATGTATTTTTATACCAAATCTATTTGAAATATCTTGACTGACATAGAAGTTATTAGAAAAGAGGCATTACTTTTAGGGCAACCCTCAGTACATGAAAAAATATACAAAAATCATTATCAGCAGATAAATATTTTTGTGTATCTTCTGTGCCCCATGTAGCCACGAATAATTTCTTCAAAGGATTCGCTTCTCGTTTATATCTATGATATCAATCTGGACTTCATAAACAGAAAAATGAAAAGCAACATATGCAGACTTAAAATTCAAACATATGTACTACCTAGACATAATTTGTTTCCCTCAATTTTGATTGTAACACCTTCAGATAGACAAAGTGTGTGTGTGCTATGCTATATATGACACAAGACCTTCAACAAAACAAAATGTTCTCCTTTAATGCCTGAAAACTGAATTTCTTAAATTTATTTTGCAGCAGTTACTTTACTACTTACCCCAAGCAAGAATGGATCGTTTCAACATGAAGTGAGACTCAGATGATGCAAAAACATGAATCAGCAGCTGGTACATGTTAATTGCCTCCACACACATCCACGCCAGAGTTGTGAGAAGAAAGTAATGGATAAGCACAGCCACAGTAACACACACATCAATCCCAGCAAGGATTGTACCCTTTTGAGATCCCAACACGAACACTGCATTCATCAACAGCATTGACACGCACAAGTTTAATAGAATCTTCCCGGGATGATCCCTGTTCAAGCACCTTAAAAAAGAAAAAAAAATCATCATAATTACAGCACTGAATTTTATTCTTAAATTCATTTTCTGCAAAAACTAAACAGTTCAAAAGTGATGTACATTGATTCACAGTAACAATGACATTAAAATATGAGAAATGAGCTTAAATTAACTATTAAAAAAGCACACTAGGCATTACATGTCTCATCATCAACACATTGAAGAGAAATAAGGATGTTGGTAAATAAATACAGTGTTACACATTTCTGTGAAGTGTACATTTCTTTTCCAGAGCAGAAATTCTCTGTATTTACACAGGCACCAAAACAACATTGTATCACAATTTCTTAATGCACAAACAAAACAAAATAACATTTTTCAAGAACAGGTAATAGTTAACAGAAGAGCCAGGACAAACTTATTTCCACACATTATATAAAGAAACATAATATGTGGAAATACAACATATTATGTGAAGAATATTACATCACCAGCTCCAGGGCGATGTAAATTTTCTGATGTGATTGTTACGTGAGAAACAGTAAATATACACACAATTCGGAGATGTCCTATTGCTGTGTTAATAATCCAATGAACATGTATGAAACAGTAGCTGCCGGTGTTTCAGTGCAGACATTAGAACAACTTGGTACTTCTACCACACAGGAAAAAGAAAAATACTTAAAGAGAACATGAAGTGGTATGGATATGTTTGTCACATGAGAAAAGAAAGGCCACCTAAGGTGATGTCGCATTTGGTGGTATCAGGTCACAGCCCTGTGGTAGGTGTGTAACACATGAACTGAACACATAAAATCAGCCATTTATGTTGGAGGCAACATCATGTGTGAGGAAGAAAATCTTGTTAGGGATCAAAAATAGGTAAACACTGTTACATAGGTCGTGTACCTACATCAAGGTAATTTTTGCTGCTTCCAAAGACAAGTGTTATTCACTAACCCGGCAATTCTGCAGTGTTTCTCCTTTCTGTCCTTTAGGATTCCTCACAACTGGAAGAGCATTACATCAGAGAAAATATTTGTTCATAACTCTAAGGATGTGTTGAAGCATTTGCTAGGAGGTGGAGCAAATAAATTAAAAATTATTGTAGTCAATTGTGCATTACAGGGATTACTAGGATATAAGTTTTCACTTTGTCAAATTTTCAGGTTGCACTCCAACCCTTCTTCAGGACTGGCTAATAGATAGAAGGTGCTGCCATTCAAGTGGTAATGTCTTACCGCTATGTTCATTAATCATGGAACCTCTTCTTCTCTCAATGTGTAGACTTTCTTCAAATTTCCGTTTTAGATAGTGTTGTCGGTGTGCAAGAATTTTTAAAGAATCCCAGTTCATTGAATGTCCTGTACTTTGTACATGCTTATCTAGGCCTGTTTTGCTTGTAATGTTCTTAATTGCGGCTTTGTGTTCAGCTACACGGGTGCGGAATTGTCTTCCAGTTTCTCCTACATATATGTTACCACAATTGCAGTTTACACTGTAGATAACTCCTTCTTGTAGTAGCATGTTATTTTATTTTTGTTTAAACTGAGGAATTTTTATTTTTTATTTTTATTTTATTGCGTAAGTGAGGAGCAAAACGATTATGGAAGTTAAGGCTGATTCTCTGCAGCCTTTCAAACAACCCTTTATGGAAAGTTATTTTTCTAGTGAGTTTAATGTTTTTATCAGATTGTTTATGGCTTGACTTAGCTTTTTTCTCTTTAAAAATGTTTTCTATCCAATTTTCCGGGTAATTGATCTGTCAGCGTCTTGTTTAATTATTTTTTATGGATTTCTTAGGAAATTACTGCAGAATCTAAAGTTTCCATTTTCTCTAGGAACTGTGCGGCTACATTATATTTAATGTAGGATGGATGGTATGATTGGTAGTTTAGCATTTTTTGAGTATTAGTAGGTTTTTTATAGAGTGATGTAGAGATTTTTCCTTCTACGGCAGAGAGTGCCAGATCTAGGAAATTGAGGCTATTTTCTTGCTGCACTTCCAGGGTGAATTTAAGTGAGTCATCTAGGGTGTTGAATAGGTTAAGTATGTCAATTAGCAGAGATTTTTCTTCTTGGTCTACTATTATCAGGATGTCATCCATATATCTAACGTAAAGGCAGAACATTGATGGTTGTGGGAGTATTATTCTTTCTTCTAGCTTACCCAAATAATAGGTAGCTAGAACAGGAGATAGCAGTGAACCCATAGCCAAGCCAGAAGTTTGTTTGTAGTATTTCTCTTGAAATTGAAAAAAGTTATGTTTGAAAGAAAATAGCAGCAGATCATAAAGTTCTATGAGCAGCAGATCATAAAGTCCTATAACAGCAGATCATAAAGTCCTAGGAACACTATCTTTTTTTGCCAAGTCATCTGCTAGAAATTCTATCAGAAGGTCCAGGTTAATATTTGTATACATTGAAATTACATCAAGACCTGCAAGTAATGGATGTTCTATTATCGGGAGTTCTCTCAATTTTTTTACCAGTTTTATTGAATTCTTAATAAGTGCTTGAGGTGGGGAAAACAAACAGCTTATTCGGGTATTCTAGGAGATAGCAGGAGAGGTTAGACAAGGGGGGAAAACTTAGTGTCCAAGTTTTCCAACTGGGTTGGCGATAGGTTGAAATTGCTACCTTTATTAAGGATGATTTTTAGTTCTTCATTGACTCCTGCTTCCGTAAGATCTATTACATGTCTAATGGGGAATTTTATCTATCATCTTTCCTCAAATTTCTTCCACTAAGCCATCTATAGGACGTAAAGGGGTTCCTGGTTTATGAATCTTGACAGAACCATATAACTGAGAGACTCTAAAGTGCAATTTTGCAAAAGTTTTGTAACTATCAAAAAGTTGATCATTTTTTCTCAAAGTTTTTAGTAATTTAGAAAGGTTTTTTATAGTGCTGTCTACCGGGTTAGCTTTTATTTCTTCATATAATGGTTTCTGCAATTCTTCAAGCATTTTTTCTAAGTATTTTTCTTTTTCTAGTAGCACTAATGCTCTGCTCTTATCTGCCTTCAAAGATAAAATTTCTTCGTTATTTTTAAATTCTTTTAATAATTTTAGTTCTCTACTTGAATATTTAGTAGTTCGCTTTTCAACTCTTTTTTCAAAATAACTTGTAACACAGCTGGAGTATTCACTCCTCAGCTCACTTGCTGTTATAGGATCTTGACTTTCTATTGAATTTCATGTTTTCTAATTCAATAATTAATTGCTGTTTATTCAACTGGGTTGGCGATAGGTTGAAATTGCTACCTTTATTAAGGATGATTTTTAGTTCTTCATTAACTCCTGCTTCCGTAAGATCTATTACATGTCTAATGGGGGAATTTTCTCTATCAACTTTCCTCAGATTTCTTCCACTAAGCCATCTTTCTTCTTTAATTTTTTATGAAATAAATTATTTTTGTCTGAAACCACTTTCAAAATCCATTCGTTGATTTCTGCCGCTTTCCGATACTTCTTAATTTAAGTTCGGAGTTCCAAATATGAACGATCTGTTTTTTGTAATTAGCCAAATTTCTATATTTTTCTTTAATAGCTCCACTTACTTGATTTTTTCTCTACTTTCTTTGCAAAATTTTTTGAAAGCAATATTGTCACATTCTTCTTTAATTTTAAAGATGGAGGAGGAAATTTACTTCTTTGCATTGCTTAAGAAAATGGAGTTGAGACTTTTATCTTCTTTCGTTCTACACCTTTCGAGCTTCTTGATTGCTTGCCATATTTCTGACCCGAATTCTGATTTAATCTGGTGAATTAATGAAGACATGGCAAATCCTAGTGAAGAATTATTGTAATTAATTGTGCGTTACAAGGTTTACTAGAATATAAGCTTTTCACTTTTCAAATTTTCAGGTTGTACCCCAACCCTTCTTCAGGACTGACTAAGATAGAAGGTGCTGCCACTCAAGTGGTAAAATCTTACCGCTATGTTCAAATCGTGGAACCTCTTCTCTCTCAACGTGTAGACTTTCTTCAAATTTCCGTTTTAAATAGTGTTGTTGGTGTGCAAGAATTTTAAAGAATCCCAGTTCATTGAATGTCCTGTACTTTGTACATGCTTATCCAGTCCTGTTTTGCTTGTAATGTTCTTAATTGCGGCTTTGTGTTCAGCTACACTGGTGCGGAGTTGTCTTCCAGTTTCTCCTACATAAATGTTACCACAATTGCAGTTTACACTGTAGATAACTCTTTCTTGCAGTAGCATGTTATTTTCTTTTTGTTTAAACTGAGGAATTGTTTTTGTTATTTTATTGTGTAAGTGAGGAGCAAAACGAATATGGAAGTTAAGGCTAATTCTCTGCAGCCTTTCAAACAACCCTTTATGGTAAGTTATTTTTCTAGTGAGTTTAATGTTTTTATCAGATTGTTTATGGCTTGACTTAGCTTTTTTCTCTTTAGAAATTTTTTCTATCCGATTTAACGGTAATTGTTATCTGTCAGTGTCTTCTTTAATTCTTTTTTATGGATTTCTTGGAAGTTACTGCAGAATCTAAAGTTTCTATTTTTCTAGGAACTGTGCAGCTATATTATATTTAATGTAGGATGGATGTATGAATGGTAGTTTAGCATTTTTGGAGTATTAGTAGGTTTTTTATAGAGTGATGTAGAGATTTTTCCCTACAGCAAATCTGGTAGTTTAGCATTTTTTGGTATACTAATACTCAAAAAATGCTAAACTACCAATCATACCATCCATCCTACATTAAATATAATGTAGCCGCACAGTTCCTAGAAAAAATGGAAACTTTAGATTCTGCAGTAACTTCCTAAGAAATCCATAAAAAATAATTAAACAAGACGCTGACAGATCAATTACCTGGAAAATTGGATAGAAAACATTTTTAAAGAGAAAAAAGCTAAGTCAAGCCATAAACAATCTGATAAAAACATTAAACTCACTAGAAAAATAACTTTCCATAAAGGGTTGTTTGAAAGGCTGCAGAGAATCAGCCTTAACTTCCATAATCGTCTTGCTCCTCACTTACACAATAAAATAAAATAAAAAATTCCTCAGTTTAAACAAAAAGAAAATAACATGCTACTACAAGAAGGAGTTATCTACAGTGTAAACTGCAATTGTGGTAACATATATGTAGGAGAAACTGGAAGACAACTCCGCACCCATGTAGCTGAACACAAAGCCGCAATTAAGAACATTACAAGCAAAACAGACCTAGATAAGCATGTACAAAGTAGAGGACATTCAATGAACTGGGATTCTTTACAAATTCTTGCACACCGACAACACTATCTAAAACGTAAATTTGAAGAAAGTCTACACATTGAGAGAAGAAGAGGTTCCATGATTAATTAACATAGCGGTAAGACATTACCACTGGAATGGCAGCACCTTCTATCTATTAGCCAGTCCTGAAGAAGGGTTGGAGTACAACCTGAAAATTTGACAAAGTGAAAACTTATATCCCAGTAATCCCCGTAATGCACAATTAACTACAATAATTCTTCACTAGGATTTGCCATGTCTTCATCAATTCACAAGATTAAAAATTATGTAATTCACACTCTTAGCACTTTCTATACCAGTTGGTTACAATTAATTCATGGTACTGTGTGAAGTCTCACTCCATCCTGCTGTAGGAGGATGCCTTTGTTGTTCAGCAGTGCTAGTTGCTTCGATGTGTGTGACGCATGCAGATCATCGAACCAATGACAGTATACATCGGCGGTGATAGTGGTGTTGTCTGCCAGCAGCTCAAAAAGCACGACACCTCACATATCTCACCAAACAGACAGCAGGACCTTACATGAGTGTAAGCTGGCTTTGGAGGTTGGTATGGGCTTCTGTCTTGGGTCCAACCACTGTTTTTAAGCACTGATATTTTCATGCAGGACACATTTCTTGTAACCTGTTATAATGTGGTCTAAGAATGATTCAACTTCGTCATGTGCAAGCTGGGAAATGCATGCACTCGTGCAATTTGCTTCCTGCTCCACTGTGAGTTGACAGGGTATCCAAACTCCCCCTCATGTGCACCTTCTTCATTGATGCAGATGCATGATCATGTTTGTGCAGGTAGTCCCCAGCTGTTCAGCCAACTCCCACATGGCCACAAATGTGTCCACATCCCCTGTTGTGGGTCTTTCACCTTTGGTACAGTCCAACAGGTTAAAATTTCCCTCTTGAAATCGTTCGAGTCAATGACATCACTGACAACGTGATATGGCATTGGGGTACACACTGGTAATGTTCCTTACAGCACTTGCGGGGGTGCTACTACCAGGACGAAACTCATACAGCATGCAATGGTGGATGTGCTCCTTGTCCACTTCCATGTTGGTTGGCAGTTATACTCTTCGCCTTACGACAGCTAACTACCACCGACTTAAGCCACCTACCTGCTGCTTGCATGCTGGAGTGCTGCACAATCTCAATGGCCAATGCGTGCCATGACCGGGTCTTTGACTTTGGGTACCTCATCATCAGACATTACTTTCTTTCCAACCCAACACAACAAAATTAATCCAGATTTAATTAAACCTAGTGGAATGACAGGCGCCCTTTAGTCACATGGAATCATTAAAGTGGCATGAAAAAAAGTAGTTTGCTTTCTAAGGACAGGCAACCATTGTGCCAATGTATGAGGCATATTCAGAAAGTATGTACCATTTGTGAATATTTTCGCTGAAGTGCTGTGGTCATGATATTGCACATGCATGCTGACTTCCCTGATTTGTGAGCAAGCCATGGACACCATTACGAGAACATCAGATCATGTTTGTTTTGTTCTGTGCATTTAGCATGTTTAAGAAGGTCGAGCGACCCGCTGACTGTGAGATAAGGTCCATAATTTGGTTTTTGGATGCAAGAAGTGTGAAACCAGCTGACATTCATCATCAGAATTTGTGAGGCCTACAGTCAAACTGCCACGAGTGATGGAATAGTGAGGAAATGGGTCAGACAGTTTAATGAAGGTCATGAGAAGGTGCACCATGAGGAGCAGAGCAACTGGACATCTGTGGTTAACGATGATTTTGTGCATACAGTCAATAAAAAACTTAGTGAGGACAGATGTTTCGGCACTTTCTTTGCATTTTCCACAAATTTTAAGGGCTGTTCTCCATGAAATTGTGACAGATCATTTGGGGTTTCAGAAATTGTGCTCACTCTGGCTACCCAAGATGTTCTCTGAGAAGTACAAAAGTAAGCGGGCTAGCAGTGCATTCACCTTTCTCACGCAATATAGTGAGCAAGGTGATGGGTTTTTGAGTCATTTTATCACATGTGACTGGAATCAAAGAAGCAGTCCATGAGGTAGAGGCATGCCTCATTGCCAAAAAAGGAAGAAATTCAAGCAGAAAATTTTAAGCAGCAAAAGATCATGTGAACAGTTTTTTGGAACAAACATTGCTTGCTGAATTCTTGCCTAAAGGAAGAACAGTAAACTCACATGCCTGCCAACTTTCAGAAACTGAAATCCATAAAAAAACATTTCAATAAATTCGATTAAAAATTTGATCAATATCTTTGATTATATTTAATTAGTTATCTAGAACATTCATTAAATATAATGAACACATTAATTAAAAGTCAATATGCTACACAAATCAAGTACGTATTAACTTTTAATCATTGCTTTACTACAAAGCATTATTATTTTTGCACATTGATTTTTAAAATAAAAAGTTTTCACACATGCACCATTTCATAATTAAGAATTCTATCCAAATTGGTCGATTTTCACGGAAGTTATTGTGTGAAAATTTCTAACGAACAAATCTCACACATGTGCACACTGTCTCCATGAGTGCTGATAACCGTTTTCAATAGGACTGGTCCACTGCACATCCTGAACAGCATACCAAAATTTCATCATGTTGAGGTATCGATTTGGGCTAAGTTTGCAGATTTAAAATCCATTTGGATAGCTATGTTCTGAGATATAATTTCAAACTGGGAGTAATAAAGACCGATGATCCAACGCTGGACTCCCCACACCAGTCTACTGAGAAGTTGCTACCTGGGGGATGAACAATGCATTATCTGAAAAGGGAGAGGGAGTTAACATAGCGAGACATAGACCATCCCAAAGCTGGGACAATTCAGGTTATGCACGGCCCAAGTTTCAGTGTTTGAAATGACTCGAAATGAAAACCTAAAACATGTGAAGTTTTCCCAGACAAGCACATGTAGCTGAAAAGAAGTATATTTGTAATTTGTAACTTACATTTGTGCTTTATTTTAAATGGATTAAGTTAAATAAAAAAAATTCTAATGGTGGGTGTGCAAAATCATCAGGAGAAAATAAAAAATCTGGGTGAAGCACAAAATATCTAAAACTAATATCTTACTGTAAAACAAATCACATTTCCATAAATTTTATGGGTGAATCGTAAAACCTGGCAGGTCTGAATGCATCAGCCTGTTGTGAGACCCTGGAGAAACTGCATCACACAATCCAGAACAAAAGGTGTGGCATGTTTACTTGCGGCATTGTCTTGCTTCATGACAACATTCAGCCTCACATTTCTGCACAGACTCAAGCACTCATCACATCATTTGGCTGGAAACAAATGGATCATCCCCCTCCCCCTTCCTACAGCCTAAACCTAGCACTAAGTGACTATCACCTGTTCTTGCATCAGAAGTTCCTTGCTTGTTGGCATTTCTTTGGCAATGATGAAATCAAAGGAGTAGTGCAAAAGCAGCTGTCTTCACAAGTGGCTTTGTTCTACAATGAGGGGGTACAAAACCTGGCACCCCATTATGATAAATTTTCTCCAAAAATTACTGTTCGTAATATGTGGTTAAAATAACAAGGGAGAATATTAAAAAATACAAGGGATCTATGAAAACTTTGTGGAACTTCACTTTATGCCAGTTCATGATGTACGGGTTCAACTGTATTTGTATTCAGATAGCTTTATGAAAAGTTGTGGGAGGTGAATTAGGATTTTATATGGTGTTCACTGACACTGCAAAGGAATTCGACTGATAAACTAGGAAATAAGATTACTATGGCTTGCTGTTGAAATCAATAAAAAGCTAGTAAACCAAAAGATTTCCAACAATCAGGATGGAAGAAAATACTGGCACGTGGTTTGAAATTAACTCTGGAGTAAGACAACAATTGTAGGGCACTCTCACTTTTGTTTGAGATCTACATGAATAAACTGCTCAAGGAAAGTAACTTAATTTCAGATGTTGTAGTAGGTGGTTCTAACATCAGTAGTTTGCTGTATGTTGATGACTTAGTACTCATTTATAATGGAGTAAATGAGTTACAGCATAATCTTAATCAGCTGAGCATTACAAGAAAAACTTGGGATGATGTGTGCTTTCTTTTGCCATTGAGGATGACATCAATGTCAGGTTAAATCATTATGAAACAGAAATTTTTTGTGACGTTTCTACTTAGCATTTCAAAATAGTTTGCCCTTCATAGGACAGTTAGCATAATTAGACCCACCCCCAAACTTTGAACTGCTGGTGTCCCCAGAGATGTGAGTAACAAGGAAAAGAAAAGTTCTTTTTTTCTTTCATACAGTAGTACACCTATTTGTGCCTCAACCCATTTATTAGTAAAAAAATAATGCAGACTTTCCATATTTCAGGAAACTTACCTGGATTTCAGAATATCCTCTAATTGGTGTGTTCAATGCATTATGAGTACTTGAGCAACAAGGTATCCTCAAGTACCCATAACTCATTTAACACACCAATGGCAGTGCAACCTGGGTACTACAGAAGAAAGATAGGAGTTGTTTGTGTGCTGGAGAAATGAGTTACTTACGGGAGGGGTGGGGGGAGGAAGGCTCGTTCTGATTGTGTGAGGAATGAAGATGTGTTGCAGTTGTGTAATGTGAAGTAAAATGTTGTTAGCAAGGTGGAGACTAATATGCTTTGGTGGTTTGGGCATGTTGAAAGAATGAGTGATGAGATGATTACTAAGAAAAATATTTTAGCCCAAGTGGCAGAAAGGAAAGGCATGGGAAGCCCAGGGAAGTTACGGGAGGATCAGATTCAGGAGTGTCTGAATGAGAAAAAGATCATGAGTATGAAGTATAGAAGATCTTGTGTGCATCGTGTGATGAATGTCAGACAAGCCCAAGTTGTATGTCAAGATTGCTGTAAATGGAGAAGTTTGATACGGCAACAGTAAGTAAATAATCAGTTAAAAATCATCTGGTAGTTTGTTTTTTTCTTTGTGGAGCTAACCTCTGAATAGAACAGCTTAGTGAGATGGATGGATGAGGAACTGGTTATACAAAAAATCAATTGTGGTACAAATTCTGTCATTCTACTTTTCTGGATTCCCTCAACCCAGTACTTGGGGGGGGGGGGGGGGGTACAACTTAGATAAACATAGCATTAAGTGAGAACACGTGAATTTATATATAGTAATAAAATTCATTTTAAGTGGAAGCTTTTGACCATTTTACAGCTTTGATCACCTGCAATCAACTGAATCAGAGGACTGGTTGCCAGAAATATGAGTTAAATCACTTACTTAAGGCTTTACCCAGATATATTCCTTTGGTTCTAGTTCCACTTAAAGAAATTTTGTTTAATCTTCCTTCCCTCAGAGTTCTTTTTTACGCTTTCCAACCGTAGGTTGAAGAAGCATATATGCTCCAGCTTTGTCTGTCCGTCTGTCTGTTCGTCCCCACGATAACTCGCGTAAAAAGTGGTTCGATTTCGATGAAATGTTAGTATGTGGTAGAGGACCACCTGGGAACGAACCGTATCGAAAATGGAAGAAATGGGGTCAAAGGTCAGGACATAGGGGAGGGATCCATTCTATTGCCCTTATGTGTCATAACTTGCGTAAAAATGGTTCGATTTTGATGAAATTTTACTATAATATGGTAGGGGAGTATCTGGGGACGAACCCTATTGAAAATGGGCAAAAAAGGGTTAAAAGTCAGGACATAGAAGCGGGATCCATTCCATCGCCCTTATGTGTTATAACTTACGTAAAAATGCTTCTAATGCGACAAAACTGTATCGTGTTGTTCCGGAGGTATACTGAACCGGTTGTTTAATATCATCAAAATGGGGTCAAAGGTCAGGGCACAGGAGCGAGATTTATTCCACAGCCATTATTCTCATAACCTGAGTAATGATTTCTGGTATGTTGGAAAGCATATCATAATCAATGCATTGCATGATTTTACTAACTTGTTGATTTTTACAGACGTTTCTGGCATCTTGATGTTGGTCAAGGCCTATTCTCAATGTATAGAAGGATTAACAATTGCTTTTTTTTTGCTTCTGAAGAATTTGAATGTTGTTGCCAGATTTCTCAAACTGTTGCCATTACCAAATTGAAATGTTTTCACTGTGTATTTTGTAATTCTGTAGCTGTTGTTGAAATTAAGTTGTTTAAAACAGCACATTAGTTTTGAAGGCTCATTGAGGGAGGGAAGGAAGGTTAAACAAAATTTCTTCATGTGGAACTAGAACCAAACAGAAATATGAATTGGAAGTGCAGGAAGTGTTGTCAGATTTTAGGAAAAAGGTCCAAATAAATGGGAGTTGATGAGGGGTCTCTGAATGGCAGTTCTTGGTAAACAAAATTTCATTGCTTTCTTGACAATGTACAGATGCTTTGTTAATAAAACAGGCAACTTTTTTTTGTTTCTTCCCAAAGGGGAGCCTACAGAAGTGTCTTCCAAGGGTTAGTGCTAAAAATCTTGTTTTCGGAAGACCGTTTGATACATCCCGTTTGTGTTTGCCAAGTCTTGTGTTGATGCTTTGGTACATACTTTAAATATACAGTATGGCACAGAAGTCCCAAAAAACTCCATTTAAATTCTTATTGGCTGCTTTTCCAGAAAAATCAACATATCCATTTCTCTTTATGGCAAGGGGGACACTTTTGGGGGCACAGAACGGGGGAGGGGGGTCTGGTGACCCCATGGTTGCGGGGCTGGGGGCTACTCAAAATTTTCAAATGGAAAGAGGGGTCATGTGACATATCGTTGGGAAGATCTCCGAAAATGTAGTAAGTTGGTTTTTAAATTTTTGTTTTATCTTTATTAGGTACAAAGTTATTGCCCACAACAGCGACACTAAAGTGCACTATGAGTGATACGAAAAATTGGGTTACTTCTGGCACATTTGTGTTCTTTCTTTGGTTTGTGTGAATGTACCATACTTATTGTGTTTTATGGCAAGGAACCGTGTTTCCGGCCACGAATCGAGGGGTCCGGTGACCCTGTTGGGGCAGGTAACAAGGTCATTCAATAATTGCAGATGGAAAGGGGGAGGGGTAGTGTAATACATCATTGTTATGATGACATATTTCGCAAATCTAATTTATTGCGCTTTGTAGTTAAAAAAAAACGTACAATATTCGTTATGTGTTATATCAAAGGGGACATCGTATAGGAACTGAGGAGTCCTGCAACCTTGTGAGGATCCGGGTTGGGAGTTTCACCAAATGTCGCATGGTAAAGTCTGGTCACACCATATCCGCCGGAAAGACGTCAGAAATAGGAACAACTTTTGCTTTTAACATTTGTCATATCTTTATACAAGATAGTACAACTATACTAGTTATCCGAATTTATTGGCGTATATAAAATCAAGGTTTCCAAGCTTTCACACATCAACCAGATGGCTTTCTCAAGGAAGGTAGACAGTAAACTGCAAACTGGACAATAGAACGTTTCAACAATTTGAACGCTGTAAGTTGACTTGACAATAAACAAAGAGATGCGAACGTAATTATTCAATAAAACACGAGACATCATGTTCGTATCGCACGCGGAATCCTTGGAGGAAAACAAAAGGCATTCATTATTTGAAGAATTGGTTCCAAATTCGTGGTAATTCTAGCAAGACGCTATCATTGCAGGCCTCATCGTTGGTAATGATCTCCAATGCTTCCCGAATGGCAGTGGATTTAGGAGTAGAGTAGGCAGCTAATTTCTTTATGTCGTCCCACATAGGATTGGCGGACTTGAACTGGACTTCTCTGGATAGGGCCATGGTTAATTTTCCATTTTTTATGTCCCTCTTATGCTCGTTGACTCTAATTCTAAATGAACGTTTAGTCATCCCAATGTACTATCGCTTGGAGCTATCCGGATATTGTAGAGGGACGGCATAAACACCTGCTTCGTTGGAAAGTGGGAGCTTGTCAGTATTTCGCTTAAGCATAGCATATAAAGGTGTCGGAGATCTTATGCCGACACTGAGGTTCATCTTTCTGAGCGCGTTCTTGAGTTTATAGGAAAGATTTGGTACGTAAGGAATAGAGCCCAGATAGCGTAGCTGCGACATAGAAAGATTGGCATGCCTCTTTTTGTTTCTTTCGATATATCTATGTACCATGTTCGGATCGGATCCTGCCTCGGTCGCCAAATCGATAACTGTTTTTAATTCGCTTAGTCTAGAAGGAACATCGGAGGAGATGTCGAATGCTCTTCTGATTTGAGAATGGAATAAAGCTGTCTTGTAATCAGCCGGGCAGAATGAGCTACAGAGCATCAGGTTGGGAACGGAAGTGGGTTTGTAATAGACTTGTGTATGGAAGCGATTTTCAGGCGATTTACTCAGTAAAACATCCAGATAAGGCAATGCATTATTGTGTTCTAACTCCATATTGAAATTGATCGTAGGGTGTATATCATTGATTTTATCCAGGAAGAGCGGGAGAGTCTCCTTTCCATGAGGCCATATGAAAAATATGTCGTCAGCATATCGAAGCCAAGTGGTAGGTCTTGGGGTAATGCTGGTGAATATGTGCTGCTCGATTGGGCGAAGGATGGCTTCTGCGAGAATTGCTGAAAGTGAAGATCCCATCGGAGCGCCATTTGTTAGTTTATAGATTTTTCCTCGGAAACTATAGTAACTAGAATTTGAGACTAAGTCCATTAATTTGAAGATGCTGTGGCAAGATTCTTGCGAATAAAGTGCTGAATTATATATAGCTTCTTTTAACGTTCTGATGGCTTCCGGAATGGGGACCGAAGGATAAAGAGAAACGACGTCAAAACTACCGATAACATCACGCTGTTGGACAGAGCTTTGCTTGATTTTTGTGATAAAATCTCGAGTGGAAGTTATTATAAAGTCCGATTCAGGGAGGTGATTGGCCAGAAATTTGCAGAGTGCCTTCTCTAAATGGTACGTCGGTGTGGATCTCCTTGACACGATGGGTCTCAATGGATTATCGAGCTTGTGGTGCTTAAGTCTTCCAAAGAGCTTCGGGATCTGGGGGCCAGGTGGCAATTTGGCGGCTTTCTTGAGATCCTCCGGGATAGCAGTTAACCTGGCAGCTCTTTGTACCTGGGTAATCCAACAATTTAAAGGGTTCCTTCGTAGTACTATAGATCATGAAGCGGAGATGAAGTCCTCGAGTTTCTGATTGTAATCCGCAGCATCCATAATCGCTATTTGACCGGATTTGCCAGTTAGGGTTAATATTATATTGCGGTCATTTTTAAGGTTTGAAATCGGTCTCGGAATAATAAATCCATTGGACGATTGTTTTGGATTGTAAAGTGATCGAAGCCTTGAGCAACATAGGTGGCGTAGTTGGTCTTTGGTGTTTTCCGGAACTCGTGATATAACACTCTCCAACTCCGAAATGATGGTTTTTGGATTTGGTCTCGTTCGGAAGCAGAATTTTGGTCCAAGTTCCAAAACTTTCTTTTCTTCCAGTGTGAACGTCCGGTTTGAAATATTCACGAAGGGAATAGTGATATCTTTAGGATTTGGATTCTGGGATGATTTCAGGTAATCCAGCTTCTTTTTATGACTGGAGGATAAGGAAGTTTGGAGACTTTCGACTAACATGTCCACTCTGAGGGTTACGTTGTTGAAAGTGATCGGGTCAAAAAGTCTATTTAACTTCATATGTAGGGCATAACACTTTGATTCCATTGACATGACCTCCTTTCTTTTCAGGTTCACTATTCTTGATAGAGTCTGACGAAGAAATTTGTCTTTTTTCTTCTCGAACTATGATCCATTTACGGATGTCTTAAAATTAAGGAACTTCGGGATTAAACCTGAAGTCTTGCAAGCGGTTAAAAAATCCAGGTGGGACCGTTCCTTTTCCAATTTGAGTCGAAGCTGTTGGAATTGTTTAAAGGCGTTCCACATTGCTCGGAGATTGCAAAACCTAAATAATAACGCAAGGAACTGTACACCAACTATATATAAGATAGTACAACTATACTAGTTATCCAAATTTATTGGCGTATATAAAATCAAGGTTTCCAAGCTTTCGCACATCAACCAGATGGCTTTCTCAAGGAAGGTAGACAGCAAACTGCAAACTGGATAATAGAACGTTTCAACAATTTGAACGCGGTGAGTTGACTTGACAATAAACGAAGAGCTGCGGACGTAATTATTCAACAAAACACGAGACATCATGTTCGTATTGCACGTGGAATCCTTGGAGGAAAACAAAAGGCATTCATTATTTGAAGAATTGGTTCCAAATTCGCGGTAATTCTAGCGAGACGCTATCATTGGTTGGTTGGTTGGTTGTTCGATTTTTATGGCGCAAGGGCCATGGTTGGCCAAAGAGCGCCAGAAACAAGACAAACAAATAGTATTAAAAGTGTGGTATAAAGCTTAAAATCTGACTGATCATGTAAAACTGAAAAATGAGAACGATAGAAGGGCTAAAAAAGATAATGGAACGAACAGTATTAAAAAACATGATACAGTTAATTAAAATCTAGCTGATGCAGTAAAACTGAGAAATGAGGATGATGATAAGCTAAAATCTAGATACGTTTAAAATAGTCAATTTCGTTAAAAAATGAAAACACGGCAACAGAGTCACAGTGGTCATTGAGGAGCCGCTGCAGTGTAGCGGCGTCCTCGGTCAACAAATGAGAATGAAAGAAATGAAAACGTACATCACGAAAACGAACACAGGTACACAGAAGATGAGTGACAGTGAGTCGGCAGTTGCACGTCTCACACATCGGCGCAGTGTCACCACACAGCAAAAAGCGGTGAGTGAAACGACAATGCCCAATGCGGAGACGCGCAAGCACCACTTCCTCCCTACGGTTCCGACGATATGAGGATTTCCAGACTTCAAGATTAGGTTTGATACGATGCAGTTTATTTTCCACCTGTTGGTCCCACAGACCTTGCCACGTTCGCTTGATATGGTCGCGAACCAGAAAGCGGAAATCCCGATGAAACAGTGGCAAGGGTGTGACGACCAAAGAGGAAGCAGATCTAGCAGCCGCATCAGCACACTCGTTACCCGAGATTCCAACATGCCCAGGAATCCAACAAAATTGTATCTGGACACCGGCCTCGAGCAAGGAACGAAGAAGCCTTCGTACGGAAAGAAGAAAGGGGTGGTCACAGCAGTCCAACGATGACAGTGACTGTACAACACTCAAAGAATCAGTGTACACCGCAGCCCGTTGATGAGAGCCCGACTGAACATGAAGCAATGCAAGATACACAGCATGCATCTCCGCCGAAAACACTGTGGCCTCAGCTGGGATCCGCGCTACTGACACGTCATCTACACAAACAGCCGCGGATCCAACAATTCCACGCATCTTGGAGCCATCAGTGAAAATGGGGGTGTAGTCAAAATTGAGGTCACGGTGCTCAGCGAAGAGCTGCTGGTACACTGACGCAGGGGTTGAGGATTTATCGAAAGATGTAAAGGTGGTATCAACCATGACACCAAGTGGGTGCCATGGAGGATCCCCAAAGCCCCTGGTCTCTCCAACAAGTGACAGGTCGAGCCCTACATCACGGGCTACGGTCGCCATACGAAGACCGAAAGTTGAAATGCAGGAGGGCCGGTTCCCGAATAAACGAGCATGCTGAGGATGAAAAACTGCATCGTATAAAGGATGGTCTGGAAGAGATCTAAGTTTCAAGTAGAATTGAATAGACAGCTGCAGACGGCGTAATTCAAGCGATGGCTCGTTCGCGTCAGCGTAAAGGCTGGGAATTGGAGATGTTCGAAATGCTCCTGAACAAAGACGCAGTGCTTGATGGTGAATAGTGTCCAAAGGCCGGAGAACGGAACGACGAGCAGAGCCATACACGATACAACCATAATCCAGTTTCGACCGTATTAGAGAATGATAAATGCGAATCAACGACACCCTGTCTGCGCCCCATGAGACTCTCGAAAGGATCTTAAGAATGGATAGAGCCCGCAGACAGGAAATCTTGAGCCGCCGAACGTGCGCACGGAACGTAAGCGCACGGTCGACGGTCAGACCAAGGAACTTGGTCTCCGGCAAAACTGGTATGGCTGCACGGTCTAAAAACAGCTCTGGGTCAGGATGGAGGCCACGCCTCCGGCAGAAATGGACACACGCTGTCTTGTCGGGAGAAAGAACGAAACCATTGCTATTCGCCGTTTTAAAGATCTGATTAATTGCAGACTGCAACTGCCTTTCAATAAAATGCATGCTTGATGACGAGCAGAAAATGTGCAAGTCATCAACATAGACAGTAGCCGAAACCGCAGGAGGAAGATTTGTGAGGAGACAATTAATGCGAAGGATGAACAATGTGACAGATAAAATGCAACCTTGAGGAACACCTTGTTCTTGATGGAATGTTGCCGATAGCGTCGTACCCAGGCGCACCTGGAACACCCGATTGCGAAGAAAATTTAAAATAAATGTCGGAAGATTTCCTCGCAATCCGCATGCGTGGAGGTCACGGATAATACCATGCCGCCACGCACGATCATAGGCTTTCTCGATGTCAAAGAACACAGAAACCAGGTGCTGCCTACGCACGAACGCCTCGCGCACAGATGTCTCAAGGTGCAGGAGATGATCGTGAGGTGAACGATGACGGCGAAAGCCGCTTTGTGATGGTGAAAGTACTTGATGAAATTCTAAAAAATGAACTAACCGGGAATTAACCATGCGTTCAAGAACTTTACACAGACAGCTAGTGAGAGCAATTGGACGATAACTAGAGGGAGACTTGGGATCCTTGCCAGGTTTGGGAAAAGGCAGAACAACTGCTTTTCGCCAAGACTCCGGGAAACTGTGCTCCGACCAAATACGATTGTAAAGGATTAAGAGATTCTCGAGAGACGACTGCGAGAGATGACGGAGCATGTCATAATGGATGCCATCGGGACCGACCGATGTAGCGCCGGACCGATGCAGAGCCACCCTGAGGTCAACCATGCTGAAGGGGGAGTTATATCCCGTGTCGAGAAAAGGCGCAAAGGAGATTCTCTGGCGTTCCGCAGTGGATTTAATCCTCAGAAAGTAGGAAGGATACGCCAGGTCACTCGACACGGAGGCAAACGCCTCCCCTAAACAATCAGCAATCTCCCCGACTCCAGCATATGTGCAGCCGTTGCTCTCAAGAATGGAGATCTGGTGAGAGCTGTAGTTACCCCGGATCTTTCGGATCTTTTCCCACACACTTTTCGAACTGGCACGTGAAGTGAGAGATGACACATACTGGATCCAAGACTCCCTCTTGCTACGTCGACGCACCAACCGAGCATAGGATTTTGCTCGTTTGAATTTAACGAGATTAGCATCGGTCGGATAACGCCGAAACGTAGACCAGGCCTTATGTTGAGCTCTCCTAGCCACTGCGCACTCAGGGGTCCACCAAGGCTTCGGACTTCTGGAGAGTGTCGTCGATGTTTTTGGGATAGAAAGATCAGCTGCCTGAAGAATACAATTTGTGACTTCAAGAACTGCTGCGTCGATTGACTCTTGGGTCACCATTGCAGAAAATATCACAGCTGACGGTGTGAAGACCTCCCATCTCGCACGCTCCATCCTCCAACGAGGAGGGCGGGAGGCAGAAGATGGCATGTTCTCATGATGCGAGAGGACAATTGGAAAGTGGTCGCTCCCGTGGAGGTCGTTACACACCGCCCACGACCAGTCAGCAATAATTGATGGTGATCCCAAGGTCAAATCGATCGCACTGAAGGATCGTGTCGGTTCATGGAAGTACGTGTCAGCACCGGTGTTAAAAAGGCACAAAGAGGCCGAGGACAGAAGAGACTCTATGCGACGACCTCTCGTGCTGATGCTGACACTACCCCACAAATGATGATGGGCATTGAAGTCACCTAGTATTAGAAAGGGTGAAGGCAGCTGATCAACCAATCACTCCAGTACAGAGACGCTCACGTTCTCGTCCGGCGGCAGATAGACACTGCAGACAGTAAGAGGTACAGGCATAGAAATACGAACCGCCACGGCCTGCACAGTTGTGGAAACCGCGACGGAAGATACCGGAACCCTGTGAGGGACGAGAATAGCGACTCCCCCACAGGCTATATTTCCAGACGAGTTATCTGTCCGAAATGCACTGTAGCCTCGAACTGAAACCAGGTCCGATGGTTTAAGCTTCGTCTCCTGTAGACAAAGGCACACCGGAGAGTAAAATGAAACCAGATGTTTCACTTCATCAAAGTTCGTCCGAAAACCCCGACAGTTCCACTGAATGATTGAAGCCATGGTTATAAGTGAAATGAAAATGAAAATGATCAAACAAAGTCCGGCTCCATCGCCTCTGCTGGGGGTTCCCCCAGATCTGGAGGCGTGTGACCAGGGGCTAAGATGGGAGCATGTTTTGTCCCAAGTGTCTTACCGGGAGGCGCACGACGTTGAGTCGTTTCCTGAGATTTTGGAGGAGAAGAAATGCTTTTCTTATCCTGGGCTTTGGTCTTTTTGTTAGAAGAAGTGGCCTGACTTCCCTTGTTGGTGGTGGGATGAGTCTGCTTCGGCGAAGTGGTGGGTGGCGCTTTCAGACCCCTAGCTCGAGACTGGAGTGCCTCCAGTCCGGCTGCGATGATGTCGTTAACATTGAATGGACATTTAAGTGGGATCTCAATGTCGGTCTGAGTGGCAACCGTAGATTTGGCAACCACCACTGAAGCGTATGATCGCCGATCAGATGTAACAGGAACCACTTTTCTTCTGGCCTCAGGATAGGAAATATTTTCCACCGTTTTGATCCGTTGGATTTCCTTCTCCTCCTTCCACTTGGGACAATCTTTGGCTGATGCCGCGTGTGAACCCTTACAGTTCACACAAAACTCGGCCTCGGCCACACATTCCTGCAGAAGATGTTCTGTGGCACCACAGCGTGCACACCTAGGATTACTCCTGCACGACTGCTGAGAATGGCCATAAGACTGGCACCTAAAACATCTCAAAGGGTTAGGGATGTACGGGCGTACCTCGAGGTGGAGATACCCTGCCTTGATGGATGTAGGCAGGGAAGGGCTATCAAAAGTTAAAATGATGTTCCGGGATGGGACGGACTGCCCATTCCGCCTGAATAGAATACGCCGCACACCCGTAACGTGTTGACTCCTCAGTTCTTCAAGTAATTCTTCCTCAGCACACTCAACGAGGTCCTGAGAGGAGACAACACCTCGAGATGAATTTAGGTATCCATGAGGTGTTATTTTGACCGGAGTCTCAAGCAGCGTGGTGGTGTTAAGAAGTGTAGAGCTGTAGGCCACAGTGGACATTTCTACAAGAAGATCTCCAGATTGGAGCTTCTTTACGCTCTTAGGAGAGCTTGCGATGGATTGAAGAGCTTTATTTATCCAAAATGGACTTTTGGCACTCAAAGGCTTTGAAGGGTCCAATGAGTGCACAAAAAAGAAACGAGCATTTGAACAATCAGGGACATGTTTTTTGGCAGAAGGGGATGAGCCTTCCTCTATACCTCTTTTGCTTTTTGGTTCTTGGGAAATTTTGTTTTCATCCATAGAAGTTTTAATAATTCGTCCGCCGACTTCCCCACCCACAATCGAGCCCAACGAGGGAGAGCCGGAGGTCCGCAAGCCCAAGTGGACGCAGGACACGGCTCTAGGGATAGCAAGCGGATATAGCAAGTTGATAGGGCAGACATGCGCTCGGCGAGCACCCAGACTTTCCCATGCCTGGGGAACACCCCTTTGGCATGCCCACCCTATCCCCAGACTCACCCTGTCGTACGAGACGACAAGCCGTTAGAGGTCTGGGCTCCACTCGGCCACAGACCTCATTGACTAGGAGTGGGTTAGTTCCCAGCCGCCCATTTAGGGTGAAGCAGGGGGCAAAGAGGAGTGTTGGCAACTGGCGACAACAACACCCAGGCCTCCAGAAACCTCAGCCTCCAGCATCCCCTTTTCCACCTTACGGGTCACCGCACACGGCAAACGTGCAGGCAGGTCTAGCTAACCAGCTCGGAAAAACAAAGAAAGAAACATGAAATGGAGAAGACAGGAAAGAAAACGAGAAACTAAAATCCTGAGCTGGCGCATAATCACAACCT
Organism: Macrothele yani; assembly: GCA_039090855.1. NCBI lineage: Eukaryota > Metazoa > Arthropoda > Arachnida > Araneae > Macrothelidae > Macrothele > Macrothele yani. Next base: position 83,797,226 of record CM077003.1, on the reverse strand, counting down.
CAGCAACCTACAACTGAGGCGGGTTCATGTATAGTGAAAAAACATAAAAAATGTGAAATTCATCACATATAGTTCATGTTGGCTCGGGCCGTGGGGACGCCATCCCCCGTCAGCTGGATGAACAGCTGTCCCTTCGGTTATATAATCGTTCAAGACGAAATGAAATATTGATCCGTCACAAGGTCAGCTCGGGCCGTGGGGGCGCCGCTCCCCAAATAACTGGAAAACCAGTTATCCCCGTGCGGGGGACGCTATCATTGCAGGCCTTATCGTTGGCAGTTTGCTGTCTACCTTCCTTGAGAAAGCCATCTGGTTGATGTGAGAAAGCTTGGAAACCTTGATTTTATATACGCCAATAAATTTGGATAACTAGTATAGTTGTACTATCTTATATATAAATGGTGTACAGTTCCTTGCATTATTATTTGTCATATCTTTATTTTATCAAATATGTTATGCCAAACTGTTGAGGTTAATGTGTAACAGGGAAATATAAAAAAACAGAACTAACCTGAATAATGAATATGTGATGATGGTCAAAGTGAGGCCAAGCATTGACAGACCACTTCCAATATATGATATCACAGATAACGCATACTGATGTTCAAAAGATATTCCTTCGCTTGGTGTGGGATCCTGAAGGAAAAGCAAATGTTATAAATACACATGAATGTCTGATATTTATGACACAGAACTGAAAACATTATGAAAAATATATATATACAGGGTGTCCGAGAATTATTGGACACATTACAAAATTATATAAAACAAAACATTAAGCAGATAGAAAGAAACTGGCTGCACTAACTTACAATGTAACTACACAAGTTAATAAATTTCGATGTGAGATCCCTTGGTTGCTCGTAGTACGTCCAAGCGATACTCAATTTTATGCCATGTATTGGCAAGCATCTGAGGAGTTATGGAATTAATAGCAGCTGTGTTATGCTACTTCAGTTCCTGCAAATCAGTACAAGGCGTCTGATAGACACGATCCTTCACATAACCCCACATGAAATAATCCAATGGAGTTAGATCTGGAGAGCAAGGAGGTCATTGAATGGGACCACCACTCACAATCCATCTGTTGGGGAAATGCTCATTTAGGCACTTACGAACACACGTTGAACAATGCGGAGGCGCGCCGTCTTGTTAGAAAACGTCATATCTTTTCATCTGGGGTATAAGCAAAAGTTTCTAGCATCTTCAAGTAAATGTCCCCATTTATGTTTTTTTCACAGAAGAAGAAAGGGCCAATCACTTCTCTTTTTGATAGGGCACAACACACATTAACTTTTGGAGAATCACATTCCAGTTCAATAGCAGCATGAGGCGGTTCACTGCCCCATATCCTACAGTTGTGACAATTCACAATACCTGATACATGAAATGTGGATTCATCACTAAAAATTACAGTATAATGAATAAGCTTTATTTGCTTTCCGCTAAGCTAATTATAATGAATAACCTTTTGTACCAGCTAAGCTAATGATAATGAATAAAGCTTTCAACTAAGCTAAGTATAATGCTTCTGCTACTGAATTATATGCTTGTACTAAACTTCAAATAGTGAATTCAAATGGTTGTTGTTACTAGTTAATTAAGAACATGAATAAAGTCTCCTGCTAGTAGTGTAGTAATGGTATTGAAAAAACTTGTAACTGGTAGTAATGTTGTAGCAGTAATTAAGATGAATAAAGTCTTATGCTGGTTGTTACTAGGAATATTAATTGAAATAAACCTAACAGCCAGACAGAGGTCTGACAGTACTATGAACTGAGAAAGACGTACTTACGTAAACCATTTATTATGACCTTCTACTAGAATCATCACACACAGCTACTCAAATAACAATAATAAAGAATCAACCTAATCACATAGAACGAAGCTCTCCCTATCCAACAACAAACGCTCTGGCTATACAACAACAAACGCTCTCCCTATAACAACAAAAGCTCTCCTTTTCTATCGTTGAACGCGCCTATTTATACTGGCTACCACCACGTCATGACTTACACTCATTGCCAGATCTCATTCAGCGGGTGAAATAATATTTTGTTCAGTAAGAAGATAATTTACATAGTAAAATAAAATAACCAGAGATAGTAAAATCAAAAGGAAAGTGAATATAGAGTATACGTTACAACAGTACTGAGAAAGTTTTTGTCATTTTCCACTCGACTCAGCATACCCACAGCGAAATCGTATCGCAGAGAGTGATCATTTACATGCATCTTTTGCACTATTTGAATTTTATAAGCATGAAACTTAAATTTCTTGTGCAAGATATCGTGAACTGTCGATTTCATAATGCACAGTTCTCTGCTTGCTTTACGAACGGATTTTCTAGGGCTTCGTCGGAAACTATCATTAACTTGGTCAACCGTCTCACCGCTGATGCTAGGCCTACCGGCTCCTCCACGATGTTCCAAATTGCCAGTTTCTTTTAAACTGTTTCATCTACCACTTAATTGAGTTCGTTGACGGAGGATTACAACCATACTCTAAACGGTACCGTCTTTTAACTTTAATGACAGACTTTAATTCCGCAAGCCATAACACACACATCACCTTCTGCTGTATGGATGACATGACTACTGATTGCGCATTTTTCATACATTCCTCATTAGGCCACACCTAGCGCCATCTATCGGATTCTGGGAATAACAATTCTGCAAAACAAAAATATAGAAACAGTGTTAGTAATACTTGACATAGAAAAACAGACAATGCTCATAGGTTTTTTCGTACATAATTTTATAATGTGTCCAATAATTCTTGGACACCCTGTATATATATGCAAAGGTGTTAATTCTTGTACTTAATGACATCATTGCTTCCTCTGATGAACCTATCTAAAACAATATGAGTTTTTTGGGGTATGAAGAGGAAAGGTAGTTGGGCATTTTACCTTAAATTTTCGAATGAAATCCTCATTTGTTTTTAGGAGTCATTTTCAAATTTAGATATGACTCCTAAAAATCCGTTTTGTTTTAAAAAGGGTTAATAGAATGTTTCTAGTTTTCAACAAACATTCTCCATCTCTTTCAATTCAATGAAAGATTTTTTCCTTTTGCATCACCATCAACCAATCTCAATCCACTGCTGGATGAAGGTTGCTCTAAGTCTTCCACTCTTCCATAACTTGTCTTGAGCCATTCTCTTCCATGCCACTCTGGCATGCTTTAAAATGTTAACCATCCATCTCCCATGTGGCCTTCATGGAGATGACCTTGAACTGTTCATAACTGAAAATGCAAAAGTCACCTCACTCTCTGAATTAGCTCAGTGACATGTATCAATGAAATTAGACATGCTGTCAGTCGCACAACAAGAAAATGCTACATTCAAAAATAGAGCAGCGGAAAAACATGAAATTTTTAGCGAAATTAAAGACAATACCTACTGAAACTTTCATATGTTAAATGATGTAAGAGTGCTTTGTGTGGCACAATTCATGTAAGAATGCTTTTGTGTGGCACAAGAAATTCAAGTGAAGGTCAGGAAGACATTGAAAATGACGAATGTCCAGGATGCTCAAGCACTTCAAAAACAGAAGACAATGTGGACAAAATCTGCACAACTGTCTGAAATGATGGACGACTAAGCATTAGAATGATAGCTGAAATAGTAAACATTAATAAACAGAATGTTGACAAATTTTACATGAAAATCTGAACATGAGAAAGGTTTGTACAGAGATGGTTCCTAAGCTTCTCAGGCCTGAACAGAAAGAAAATCACAACTGAATTTGTGCTAACATTCTGGGGGAAAATTCAGAAGAACCTCTCAACCTTTCAGAAAGTGTTATCACTTGCGATGAACCGTGGATTTTCCAATACGACCCCGAAATGAAAAAAACAGTCAATGAATTGGAAAAAACCAATGCCACTAAGCAGGGCTTGAAAATAACCATGCTCAAGATGTCCAGGGCATGCAAAAAAATAAAAAAATAAAATAAAAATCTGGATGCCTGGTCCGGGCAACTAAATTTTAAAGTAAAAAAGTGTGGAATAGAATTTCCTACTACAAGAAAAAAGACAGTCGTTGCATGTCTTGTTTAATTTCACTGCTAATCACTGGAAGTTGTATTACGGTTACGGAGTGCCAAGGACAGAAGAATATAACTTCTTTAATTATATTATGCTCTAGGTCCAGAAATTGGAACCACACATAGTTTTGCTGCAAATGTTGTTCATAGTCAGTGACAGGATGCATGCCTAGGATGAACACTTCAATGAAAGGTACATGATGGCAGAATCATTAAATTTCTCAAATACCAATTTCATCATCATACCATTTCATACCAATTTCAGCATCATCAACTTAAAACTTGAGATACATTCTTTTGTACATTGAACATTTTTAATACAGACCCTTAAAACAAAAGTGCAAAACGTGTAAAAAAAGTTCGTATTTTTTAACTTTAAAAAAATGAGGGTACTCATTTGTTATTTTAAAAGATAAATTTTCCTGGGCATCCAGCTTTTACTACTTGGGCAGGTAAATAATTTCTGAACATGCCCGGCCGGGCATGAAATTTTTCAGATTTTTTCAAACCCTGCACCAAGGATTAACAAAGCATGACAAAACAAGTCCAATTTCAAGCCCATATTGTTTTCTTTGACACCAAGGGTGTTGTTTTGGCAGGGTGGGTTGGTTCTCAATGGAACAATCGTGAACCAACATTACTATAAACAGGTTCTGCTGACTTTGAGAGAGCAAGCCAGAAGAAAGAGTTGTGGGAAAATGTCACCAGCACAAAGCTACAGCTCATTCAGCACACTCAGCAAAAAACTTTTGAGCCAAGAAACACATCACAGTACTTGAAGACCCTGCCCATTTGCCAGATTTAGCTCTCGTGCATCTTTTTTTCCTTCCCCTAAAGTCAAATCTGTACTCAAGCAGATCCATTTTAAGTCAATTACTGTGATGCAAAAAAGAACAATCAAGCTTCTCAAAGCACTGCTTGCCCAGTGGAAAATCAAATCAAAACTAAACTACAGTACTGCTCTGCCTAATGGAAGATCAAACTGCAGAGGTGCCTTGATGTACAAGGGGAGCACACTGAAGCTGATAAGAGTTTAAAATGCAAATTTCTAACTTAACTAAAGTTATACTGCCCATCTCATTATTTAAGGTCATATGTCATATTACCAGACAGATTATGACACCAATTATGAACAAAGTACCAGAGCACTGCATAGTACTGAAAAACTTTTGGTATGCATTCACCAAGATAAAGCATCATGTCAAAAAAATTTCTTATGTCACATGGACCAGAAGACTAGGATACATGTAATACCATACAGCAACATCCCTCTCAAATCTTCTGATGCCTCACTGGTGAAATTTTGCATCTTTGGATTATTGAAACATGCTCTTTGGTGGAGGATGAACATGTACCACAGATTATCTTTGGAAAGGGTGCAAGAAGGATAGGAACAATATCAGTATGACTACACTTCAAAACAGCCTTTTACAGTGGAAATTGGGTAGTACAGTGATAATGGCAATGAAGGGCCATGAGATAGAACATCATTAGAGGTGGTAGAAGTTTTTCAACTCCCAGTGTCATCTGAAAATCATTAGCATTGATCCTGAATGACCTTCTGAATTAAAAATATACAAAACAGGAATATTTTCAGAGGTACAGGTACGTGCAGCAAGTATTTATCTATTGATGAATTTAGGTAATGCCTAACCATTTCATATCATCATTAAGTGATTGTTTAAAAATGATTAGTTCATGATTAAAGCACATTTTCTAAATAAAGTATGAAAATTGAATGTTAGCACCAATTTCCTTAATCATTGTATAAAAATTTGAGTTCTTTTTATCTGAAATGCAAATACTAATTAAAAAAAAAAAAAACTTTTGAAGCACTGAGAACAAAAGCTTGTGTAAAGCTTAGTTTCAGAAAATTAGAATGCCGAATTCTCACCTCAACTAATTTTGATTTCATTAATCTCAGTGTCATATGTTAAAATATGCTCAGAATTGTTAAACCCTTCATCTCCATTTAAAGAAATTTGACTTCACAAATTTAGTTACATTGAACATCGGTTGCATAAATTACACTACTGTTTGTGAAAATTGCAACACGAAGAAAGAATCATGTTATTCAAATGAAAGCTATATCACAGATTCCTCATGTTACAAGAGATAACTGCATGGTTCCCAACAGAATTTAACCTAAAAAACAGGAACTTAAAAAGCAACAAATAGGGACAATTTTAGGGACCAAACCCCAAAAAAAGGGACTTTTTAGAGACAATTGGATTTTTGTCTAAATACAATCATACAGTAGAAAATTTTTTATTTTTTGTTTTTTAAATTCCCCAACCCAAAGGCTGGCTGAGCCAAACCCAAACATACTCTTAAACAAAAAAGTAGTAAGATAAATGTCCAACTGACAGGAGTTTAAAAAATTTAAGAATTGCACAGACCAATGAAAAGTGTAATGATTTCCACATAAAGAGTTGGAGTTTGGCTTGGATCGGGTATGGCCACTATACATATCTTCTATTTTTTGGAAATACATTGCATGTGTTAAAATTGTAGCACTACTAGGAACTAGTCTTTTTTAGGATTCTTCTTGGAACTAAAAAGTGATCAAACAGAATGTCTTTTCTCTTTTCCATCTTTTTCTACAAGCAATCAACCTCTTTTTTTCCCTTCAAATACGCTTTGCTAAACATTGCTGCATCATGACTGCACAACTTTTAAATCATATTTGTTGGGTTTTTTTAAGATGATCATTCACTTCAATCAAAAGATTATCAGTGGCTACTGATTGCAATTTTGCTTCCTTCTTGGCACCTTCCAGCATCACTTTTAATTGTGTTTCACTTCTTTTCTTTCTTCTTGATATTTCTCTCTCTGCTCCTTCTCCAGCTGCTCTTGCAAAAGTAAAGCTTCAATTTTTTTTTCTTTGTTCTCCCTTTCAGATTCAAGGTATGCTTGATAACCTTTGTAGGCAATACTAGCCAGTCTCAGTAACTTTGGGGTTATAGGCACATTCTTAGGTTTGTCAAAGTATCCTAAGGCATTATGGACAGTAACACAGGCATTGAGCATTCTCTCTTTCATCCTTGGTCTATCTTCTGACATGATCTGCTTTAAAAGGGAGAAGCCTCTCTCCACAACTGCACCACCATGGTTGACAGACAACACAGCTTTGATAAATTGGGCAAACAGTGGAACCTTCAAATCACCAGAATTCCTTTTCATTGAGGATAATGGCTCCAGAAAAAACCAACATGATGTGTGCAAGAGGTCGGAGGATCTCTCTCTAACTGGATGAGTTTCCATTTATCTACAAGTGCATCGATTTTCATTTCAATCAGCAAGCTGTGAACAAGTTTTACCACATCTTTTACTGTGGTGTTGTCTTTTCTGAGGCTAGGTTTTGAACAGCATACTTCAAAGCTTGGTTGATTAAGACCTTCTTGCAAAGCAAGTTAAGTTCCTGCAGCTTTATAATGCTTTTGAACATCCGTAAGAAACCTTTACCTTTCATCTTTTTTGGCAATTTCAACAGTTCTCTTTGCAAATCTATATGAAAATTCATATCTTTCAAAGGAAAAAGCTTCGAAGATTAAAAAAAAGTCTTCATTAAGGATGGTTTTGGACACTTTGGCATTGCTACACACTCTTCCATAGCAACCAATGCAAACAACTCCCTCAGTTCAGTGTGCACATCTTGAATCGGTGGTTCTTATTTCTGGAATTTCTTTGTGAATTTGACGAGCAGATCCACACTGGACACAACAAAAAGCAATTCACATTTCATGATTTTCTTCAACAGCTGTACAATTTTCTTACATGCAAAACTTTTCATCAGACTGGATAAATAGAAAGGAATGAATTTCAAAAAGCACTCCAAATGGGCTGGCCACTGTTCCAGAACATGTCGCACAGCACAATGTATGGTAAACCAATGAGAGGACACAAGTTTTTCAAAAAGTTTCTCATGTTCTTTGTTCTTTTCTTGAATAGAAGTGTAGTCTTTCCATCTTGCAGGCCACTCATCAAAGTACTGATGCAATGACGATACAAGATCTGAAGCATCCTCTCCAATTCTTCAAGCCTTTCCGAAAGCTATTATGCATTGTGTGGATTATTGCATGTTTCTACAATCGAGCAGTCCACCTTTATGAACTTTAATTGAGCACTTCCATTTAGTAAATGGAAAACTTTCTTATTAATGTTCAGGTCATCACTGTTAGCTGATATTAGCCACGACAAAGGTGGGATTGCATTCAACAGAACTTTCAGAATGTTTCCCAGAATGTCCTGTGAGGTAGCATGATCAATACAGAAGATTTCAAAGCGGTATGAAACAGCTTTGTTTAGTTTTTCAGACCAAAATCTTATTCTGATTAGAAACTCCTTCTTTCCAGCAACATTAGTTGTTTCAACGTACTATAGGGAGTAATCAGAACATCTTGCTTCATCGAGCATTTCATGATGAAAGTAGGGTCCCAAAGCATCTGTTATCAAATAACTCACTTTGGTGGCACCAATACACTCACGGACAATGAAATTTGTGCACCAAGCCAAGAAGGAAGCGTCAAATTAAACTGAAATTTGAAGGACGTAATGATACAGATAAATGATACACGTGATGGCAAAAACAGAGCTGCAGGACAATTACAGAGGGATCTGTGACACGCAGTCCGGCCATCTTCAATAGCGCATCGCACCACCTTGTCTGACGATACATGTTGCAATACAGTCCAGCATGGAGATGAACAGATGCCTGATGTTGTCCCGTGGCAGACTGGCCCACACATGTTGGATGGTGTGCTTCAAATCCCGGACAGTGTGGCATGCCGGCAGCCGGCATTTCAACTGGTCCCACACATGCTCAACAGGGGACATGTTCAGGAAGCGGGCAGGCCATGGAAGTGTCCGGCCATGACATAGGCAGTCCTGGGCAACCTGAGACGTGCAGGCAGGCATTATCCTGCTGGTATAGCACACCTGGAATCCAGGCCAGGAAGGGGAGCACATGGGATCATAGGATCTCATCCACATACCACTGGCCCATCAATGATCCACGTACTACTACTAGAGATGATCGGCTATTGTAGGCAATGGCTCCCCAGACCATAATGCCTGCAGTGGGGGAAGTGTGGCACTCGATAGAGAGGTTGGGATTGTGCCGTTGACCCAGGGACCTCCACATCTGGACATAATGATCATCTGTCCCCAAAACAAAGCGGCACTGACCGCTAAGCACCCCACGTAGCCAGTCTGTGGCGTTCCACATCGCTCTGACCTGGCACCACTGCACACGGAGACTGCGATGTCTCAGTGTTAATGGCAACACATGCAAGGGGCACTGGGATCACAGATTCACTTCCGCAAGGCATCGGGAAATGGTTCGTGGGCACACAGGAGCCGCTACATCTACCTGTATAGTGGACCGGTTCCTCGTGGGATCCGTTCGTGCTTACGAACCGTCGATCCTCTCTATCAGTGGTCCTTCTGGTCAGTCCGCAGCCACTCCAACGTGTGACAGTGCTGTCACGTGTCCACTTCTCCCAAACCAATCTGACGGTATGGTCAGAACGATCCACGTGGCTGGCTATATGGCGCACCGACCACCCTGCGGTTTTCAGCCCGATGATCAGGCCTCTCTCAAAGTCTGTAAGTTGCATAAACTGACATCTCTGGCATCTACTCGGCATTCTTGTCACTCTGTATTCTTGCTTACGTCGGTCGGTGCTTTTTGCTTTCATGGGGTATCAACTGCACGCCGGTTTATAAGGCTGCCAGTTCGTACTTGCAGCGCTACCACAGGGTGTGCGGTCATGGGCCATCACACCAAACGTGGATCATTTGCATACCAGCATGCACTCTAGCTATTTGCAAAGTTTCACGGTTGTAGCATTTCTTCTAGGTGTGCAAATTTCATTGTCCATGAGTGTACAAAAATAATTAGGTGGGGAACATAGCTCGAAGGACACTTGGCGTTCTGTTATTTGACCATGCAGAGTAGTTTGAAGACAATGATTTAAGAGTCCAAAGTAGTTCTGCTCTATGAGCTATCTCCTGAACATTGTAAATTTTGATCGCAAAGGATCAACTTGAGGTTTTTGGACTTTCTTCTCAGGCAGTGGCATCACATTGCACAGGAATGAGCTGTTTGAAGCAGAGAACTTAAGAACAGTGTTTTAAGTTCTTCTTACCTAGGAAATACTGTCTCACATTTTCAAATCCCTTGGAAATCTCAATCACCAATCACTTTTGAGCAGACATTACAGTCGTTCCTTATCATTGTGCCCCCCCCTGCTAATCAATCAAATATTCATTAGTCTGTGGTCTCTAACCATTAATAATAATAATTAATGACAAATCATTTTAGGCTACAAAAAATCTTCCAACTAACTTTCACCAAAAGTACAGTAGGCTATCCCATAAAAAAAAAAAATGCATGTATTGAAAAATCAGGTGTCTAAACAACACTGTACTTCCTCATATTATTTTAAAGTTCATTTAACTCTGGGAATAAATATTTTGGCATAAGTTAACATATAAAAAAGCTATATGATAAATGTTACATTTGCCGAAATTTGTACGTTAAATGCAATCATACAAAGGGTGTTCCATAAAAACTGAGAGTAATTTATTTTTGAGTTGGCAACAATGCGAAGGGGGAAATAACCACACAGATGACCAACTGAATTAAGGAAGTATCGATGACAACAGTTATTAGCCATGGCAGAAGGTTCTGGTTTTGTTATTGCACAGTTGTTTAATAATAATGTCTGCATTTTGCCATACAGCTACGAAGGTGAGTGATTCAGAGTTAAGTGAAAAGACCTGTGCAAAAAAATTTGCTATCATTTGAGTAAAATGGCTCCAGAAACAGTTGATTTAGTGAAAAAAACTTACAAAGATTAATGTTTGGGTGAGTCAGAGATTTTTAGATGGCACCATGATTTCAAAAAAGGGCATTTGTCAAAAGAACTTGCTCCAAGCCTGGTCGACCTGAAAGTGTTATGAAGCGTAATGTTAACGCTGTTTGGGCAATCCTGCAAGAAAATCGACATAAGACGTGTGAAGACATAGCGGTGTGAACTAATATTTCAAAAACGTTGGCATTCCGCATTCTACGCAACAAATTACTGCTTCATCGTGTGCGTTCCAGATGGCTACCTCGTCACCTGACGAGAGAACAATTGTTAGCCAAAGTTCAGGTGTGTCATGAGTGGAAACAAATGGTTGTAAAGGATACAAACTTTCTAACCACAGTAATAACTGCCAATTAAACATGGGTCCACTATTTCAACCCCCTCAAGAAGCATGCAATGAGTGTCTGGAAACACACAGGCTCACCTCCTCTGAAAAAGTCCACCAAACTAGATCAGCTGGGAAGGTGATGATGATAATTTTGTTTGATCATAAAGGTGTAGTCTATCAGCATGCCGTTCCTCCACAAATTACTGTCAATGCTGAGTATTACATTTTAGTCTTGAAGCGCGTCTACGGTGACACATATCGATTAAATGACCAGAATTGGTGGGCAAGTGGACCCTACACCATGATAACGCCTGCCGACATGTGGCTGCTTGTGTTCAACAGTTTCTTACGAAATGCAATATTGAAATTATGCCACAGCCTGCCTACAGTCCTGACCTTTCTCCGTGCGATTTCTGGTTGTTTCCAACTATGAAGGAGAAGTTCCATGGCACAACATTCCACACAGATGCTGACGTTATTCCAGCTGTACAGGAGTCGCTAAAACAGCTTCCACAAAATGCCTTTGCCACATGCTTTGAAAAGTGGACTGAATGATGGGCCTGTTGCATATCATCCGAGGGAAGATACTTTGAGAAAGAATAACATATATTTTGCTTAGCCTATATTTTTTTCATTTTGTGTGATTTTACTCTGTTTTTGTAGAACGGCTGTTGTAATATTAAATAAGCAAGAACAAACGATTTTTGTGTGTCACACAACCTCTGATGTCATGTGATGACATAGAATTTAATTATGTGTTTAAAACATATAACAGCTCACTCAAAGTTTTTTTTATTTACATTTTAAACCTATATTTTAAATACAAAATAAAATTGCAAGATATGAAAAAATATTTTTAGAGATAATATATTATATATATAATTAAAATTATTGCTCATTTAAAGTGGAAGCATCAGGAGATAGCTGAACAAGTTAGTAAAATCATGCAATGCATTGAATACGATACGCTTTCCAACATACGAGAAATCACACGCAGACAAACCGTCCTCCCTAGCCTGACTACTGATTCGTTCAGTATACCTCCGGAACAACATTTTGTCGCAATAGAAGCATTTTGCACGCTTTCCAACCGTAGGTTGAAGAAACGTATATGCTCCAGCTTTGTCCGTCTGTCTGTCTGTCCACATAACTCGCGTAAAAATGGTTCGATTTTGATGAAATTTTAGTATGTGGTAGGAGGGCACAACCTGGAGATGAATCCTATTGAAAATGGACGAAATGGGGTCAAAGGTCAGGGCATAGGAGCGGGATCCGTTCCATTGCCCTTATGCGTCATAACTTATGTAAAAATGCTTCGATTGCGACAAAAATTTATCACGTTCCGGAGGTATACTGAACTGGTTCTGTTGAATATCGTTGAAATAGGGTCGAAGGTTAGGGCACAGGAGCGAGATTTATTCCACAACCAGTATCCTCATAACTTGAGTAAAAATGCTTCTATTGCGACAAAACTTTGGTATGTTGCTCCGGAGGTATACTGAATGAATCAATAGTCAGGGTAGGGAGGAGGGGTTTTCTGTGCGCAATTTCTGGTATGTTGGAAACTGTATCATAATCAATGCATTGCATGATTTTACTAACTTGTTAGTCAAGTTATGAGGATAATGGCTGTGGAATAATTCTTGGTCCTGTGCCCTGACCTTTGGCCCCATTTTGATGATACTCAACAGAACCGGTTCAGTATACCTAAGGAACAACATGTAAAGTTTTGCCGTAATCAAAGCATTTTTACGTAAGTTAGGACAAATATGGGCGATGCAATGGATCCCGCTTTTATGTCCTGACCTTTGACCCCATTTCGCCCATTTTCAATGGGGTTTGTCCCCAGGTTGTCCCCTAAAACATACTAAAATTTCATTGAAATCGAACTATTTTTAAGCAAGTTATCGTGCGGACAGACAGACAGACAGGTGGACGGACAAAGCTGGAGCATATACGCTTCTTCAACCTATGGTTGGAAAGCGTAAAAAAGAAAATGTTAGGATAGCCAGGATTAAAGCTGGTTGCAGCATCTTGCAGCCCCTCAGATTATCTTCATTGGAGTTATTTTGTTATAGAAAACTAACTATAAGAGTACAGTTAAATAACTCACCTTGGATTTTCTTCCACCATTTCAGATGCCAATTTTAAGAAAGAAAAATAACTGATACTAGTCGCAAAACTTGGAACAACATGTGATTTGCCAAAATTAGGGACTTTTAGAGACCTGTGCGTTGGGATCACAGTAACTGATTACATTTGTAGACTGTACAAGAGTTTTTTCATTTCAGAGCTCAGTATCGTGTGAAGCCACCTCAAGCAACAATAACAACCTCTACACAGTGCAGTATTGAATGGAAGAGGTGTTTGATATTGTTTGGGGAATAGTCTAACAGGCTGCTTCTATGCAAGACCAGAGTTCATTTGTGATGACTGGCAGAGGTGCTTGATGGGCCAGTCGCTTAGCTACACTGGTGTGCAAAAATTTAAGACGAAGAGGAGAAATCAGCATAACAGCGGAACGAGCAGGCAGAACAGACCGAAAGACCACTCAGGAGATAGACTAGGGTCCGGTAGGGCATGCGCATATATGCAGCATGACATGGGAGGGGAGTGTCAGAAGGGTATAACGCACACGGGCGGTGTATGCTCAGCAATTCGGTGAAAGCTATTGCATGGTGTACATCCGTTTGAACGACGTTGAGTTGCTGCCACCATGTGATATGCCCAACAGGCAATCCAGTAGACGACATCTGGATGACTTTACCCGAGGTCGCGTCATTGGGAAGTTGGAAGAAGGTCGAAGTGTGACTAGTGTGGCTGAGGAGTTCGGGATCGCTCACAGCATCATTTCACGAGCTTGGAGAGCATTTCAAACAACAGGAACAGCTGTCCGAGAGTTTAGCAGTGGTTGTTCACAAGCAACCACGGCGGCGGATGACCGGTATATTGTCCTACAGGCGAGAAGAGACAGACGGCAGACAGCGGGAAAAATTGCAAGGCACATGCAACAGACAACTGGATGTACATTATCACATTTTACTGTGGCCAGGAGGCTGCACAAAGGTGGTCTATTTGCACGACGACCAGTACGGTGTGTGCCATTAACACCTGCTCATCAAAGATGGCGGTTTCTGTGGTACCAGGAACACAAGAACTGGACACATCAGCAATGGGGTCGAGTTCTCTTTACGGATGAGAGACAATTTAGTCTGACGAGCGATTCTGGACGTATACACATCTGGAGAGAGCAGGGAACATGCAATCACACCTCCAACATCATCAAAAGGGACTGGTTTGGAGGTGGCAGAGTTCTTGTTTGGGGCGGTATCATGCTTGGTAGCCGTACTGGCCACCACATCTTTCAAGGAGGTTCAGTCACTGGTGTCCGCTATTGTACCGAGGTTATCCTGCCTCACGTGCGTCTGTTTAGAGGTGCTGTGGGTCCTGAGTTCCTCTTCATAGACGGCAACTCTACACCTCATCGTACAGTAGCTGTTGGAGAGTGAAGATATTCAACGCATAGATTGGCCCGCTAGGTCCCCGGACCTAAATCCCATCGAACACGTGTGGAACCTTCTCGGGAGACGCTCAGCAGTATGTCACCAGCCGTCAGCAACGATTCCGCAGCTGCGATTGGCACTACAAGAGGAATGGGCCGCGGTGCCTTAGCAGCTCCTTGACAACCTCGTCCTCAGCATAGACAGACATTGTAAATCCTGCAACGCAGTCAGGGGTGATCATATCCCCTACTAAAGACTGGATTTTTCTTGGCAGCCGTCTGTCACATGGACGTTTCTGTCTTCTGTCAAGTTGTGCTTGAAGCTACCTTTTGAATAAAGTGCCTTTGTATCCCTTGTTTGGATGGTTTTGCTCACTTGTCCCATATTCTTACATCTTGGGGATCTTATTGTATGATTTGAGTCGATGTGGAGAACTTCTGCACAACGTTACATTCGAAAAAACCGTCTCGTCCTTAATTTTTGCACGCCAGTGTACCATGTCCCAGATGTGTTTGATAGGAGACATATCCGGCGAATGTGCAGGCCAGGGAAGAAGCCGTATCTGCCATGCATGGAAGAAGTCTTGGGCATTCTGGGCCACATGAGGACAAGTATTGACCTACTGGAATATAGCACCAGGACAACTCTGAAGAAAGAGTATCATCTCTGCCTCTCAAACATCCCTAATGCATTGCTGACTGCTGAGGGTTCCATCAATTTGTATCAGGTGAGATTGAGAATGGAATGCAATGGTGCCTCAAACCATGATGCTTGGCATTGGGCCGATATGATGCTGCAAGGCGTCATTTACCACAATATCTTCAAACATGTATGCAACCATCATGGTGCATCAAGTTGAATCGTGACTTGTCAGAAAAAAACAACCTGTTAGTAATCAGTGTCTGCATTCGAGACCCCATTGCAGTCTGAGGAATCTGTGGTTGGGGGTCAAAGGAATTCACAGCAATGGGCTGCTAGCCACCAGTCCTCTGGTAAGCAGACAATGTCAAACTGTGTGGAGAACAAAGCCTGAACTGTGACAGTGCTCCACTGCTGCACTAACACCATAGATGTTGCTGTGTGATCAGTCACTGCCATGTGGTAGATGTGTCTGTCATTCTGTGCAGTTGTATGATTTTGTGGTCCATTTCTCGAATTTCTGTGCATCCAAGCCCTATCTGACCACTGATGCTATGTTCACATCACCGTAATGGCAATTCGTCTAGTAGCAATTTCGTGGTAGGAAAATTTAGCTCCTCTTAACCCAACAATCTTTCCTCGCTCAAAGTCTGTCAGGTGTTTATAATGCGACCTTCTTCAGCAACGAGGCTTGGCGAGACACAAGAAATGCCCTTTCGACTCAATGTCGGCTTTTCACTGATTGCAACATCTTGTTTGAGCCTGCTATTTATACCCACGACCAGACAGTTCAGAGGGTGCTGTTCCAAAATCGAATGTGCATTTTCACTGACATTTTAATCATCTGCATTTCCTGTAAGTTTCAAGCTAATACCAGCAGTTTTTCATGGTGCTGCAATTTTCACAAACTGTAGGGTATTAAAGGATGACATGAAGCTCATAAAGTACTACCACAATGCAGCAATATGTCTCAAATTCTAAGCTATCAGCTCCAGAAATATAGGGCAATTCAAAATGATTGCCCCAATTACAAATGGCAATAATGTGTTTATGAAGATAACTAGACAGCTGATATCCCTAAAAATGAAAGAAGTTGAGAATTTTATTGGAACCTACTGCTATGTTGCTATGGTGACGTAGGGAAGTGAGCTGCCCATGCAGCAATGCCAGTGGGGAGAAATGCCATTGTGGACAGTACGACAGGGTTTTGTGCAAGTGCCCCCTTCCCCCAGGTGTCCGGACCTTACTTCTTGTGACTTCTTTTTATGGGGGTACATCAGGGACCATGTGTATGTGCCACCTTTGCCAAGAACACTGCAAGAACTAAAGATGTGCATTCAGTTTGCAATGGCATCAGTGACTACAGACATGTTCTTCTTCTTTTCTTTATTGGAGGTTTAACGACCACCGTGAGCAACTCAATGGGCTATAAGTAGTCGCCCGTCCCTAATTTAGGGTCACTGGTTCCAGGGAAGGGAGAGAGCCAGTGCCGTAAGACAAACACAACATCCATGCCTGACCGGGATTCGAACCCGGACCCCTTACGGACGAATGATCAGAGGCCAGTGCCTTAGACCACTGCGCCACTGGGGCGGCACTACAGACATGCTTCATAATGTATGGCATGAAATGGATTACCGTTTAGATGTTGTCCGCATGACACAGGGGAGTCACACAGAACATTTGTAAGGTATGGAAACAAAATTCTAAACTTCCTTCTTTATTATGCAGCAATTTGATCTCTGTATCTGTGTTCATAAACCAGGTATTGTCATTTGTAATCGGGGCAATCATTTTGCATTACCCTGGATCTTGTGCTTTGGAAGTGAGCTACTAACTCCCGGATTTCAACTCTAAATCTGAAGAAAGTTGAAATCAGAGCTAGATGATTATGACCTGACTGTAATGTATTTTCTATTTCACTAGGAGGAAATGGGCATCATTCTTGGTCAAAGATGGTTGTTCCATAAACTTGAACATTACACCTATTGTACCTTGCACAGGGTACAATACTTTTTACCTTGTAGCTTCACATTGTACCTTGTACAGAGCTACAGCATTAAAAAGGAAAAAGAAAATTGAGTATATAGAAAACATGTTTAATATAATACAGAAAATGAGACAGTCACAACTGTTGTTACTTTAAGAACTCCAATAATTTACTGAAACACAATCATTAAAAAAAACTAAATATTGTAAACCTACCAGAAGTAGTGAAAAAGTGGTTAAATGTGATGACATGCATGTTGTGTAATTTCCACTCTGATTTGTTATTATGCCTTCAGTAGACCAAATTCTTTCTGTAAAGAACATATACTTGATTAGAACACTGTAAAACAAGGATGTTAGCCAACATAGATATGAAAATAAAATGATAAATTTGAACTTGACAATATTCATAACAAAAATACTCTGACAAATTTCTTCTTCAGGAAGACGCTTTGACGTCTGTAAGTTCTGTTTTATACGTTCTGTAAAGTGGATACAGTCTGTGGTGGTGCATTAACTTATTCAATTAAAATATAAATTGTTTAAAAGTCCTAAAGATGTTACTCACGGAAGTGCGTGTTCAGTCCAACGTCAGTAGTTATTGAGTTTCTTTGTACAACTTTGCACAAAGAAACTCAATAACTACTGACGTTGGACTGAACACGCACTTCCGTGAGTAACATCTTTAGGACTTTTAAACAATTTATATTTTAATTGAATAAGTTAATGCACCACCACAGACTGTATCCACTTTACAGAACGTATAAAACAGAACTTACAGACGTCAAAGCGTCTTCCTGAAGAACCTTGTGGTCATGTAATTGTATGTGAACTTTATGATAGAATCACATAAGATATAATGAAATTTTCTCTATGTTCTCCATCACATTTGAATATTCAAAACTGTACGTTTGTGAATTTAAGCACAATACAGTAATTCTCCAATTTAAGCTGATCATGTAGCATGAATCTGTATATAAAAAGACATATCGTGAACTAAATTAGTCTTGATTCAAAAGGATTGATTTCTGCACAGTTCCCAACTATTGGCATAATAACTACAGTGATTTGTTCTAGCAGAATAAAAAAACAGATTTTTGAGAGACAGAAAAGGTTTCAAAGCAGAAAATTAGCCAGTTCTCATAATTCTTGATCTATTCTTGTGTAGTGCTGCTTGATGTGGATGGAATCTTTTCTCTTTTTAATCGAAAGAATAAAAAATGCTAAGAGACCCAGGAGCACAGGAAGAAATACACATTGGCAATACATTCATAGTAAATCAATGAAAGCTTAGTTATGACAGCTTTAGACATGTGTCAACATTTTATGAAAGTTCAGCTTTTTTGGGTTTGTTTTTCTTTTTCCTTCTTATGTGAACATATGCTTGTTAATTTTTTTTTTGTTTCAAATTCTTTGTTGCAGTCTGCCTCTCACTCTCTCTCTCTTGTGGAATCTATATCTCAAAAAGGAATTCAAGACTTTAAGCAAAGAAATACAGTTTACACAGCACTGAATAAAGATTCTATAGATATCTTACAACAGTAATCGAGCAGAGGAAAAGAAAATATTGTGCCATGATGTGGAGTCAATCAGTCTGACACAACAGCATGATCTATTGATAAAACATTGCATTCTAGAAAATGTAAATTTTTGGTCAAGTACCAAGAAGAACTTTAACTGTTCTTCTTGGTACTTGACCAAAAATTTTATATAAGATGAATTTTACATATGATGTTAACACAGGTGCATCTTGGTTATCCGTGTGCTTTCAGTAGCAGCAAGTGATTTAATTAAAAACAACTTTATTGAAAACAAATCCATCAAAAATGAAATCACTGAAAACAAAATCATCAAAGCAAAATTCATTGAAAGAGTAATTTACTGAAACACAACTTAAAAAAAAAAAAAAGAAAAAAACATTCATTGTATGATAATTTTTTCAATAATTTTATTTAATAACTTAGATATACAGTATTATCATTTATCTTAATAGCAATTGCAAAATATTGCTTACAAGCACATCTGGTCAACCCAATGATGTTTGATTGATTGATTACAATTCACAAATTTTCAGCAAATAAAGGAATACTGCATTTCTGCAATGCTTATCCCTGCTGTGTAAGGCGATCCCTGCTGTCCATTTCACCCCATGGTAAAATTGTCAACCCAGAATTAGCGTTGGGTAAGGCGGTTTAGTGAAGTTGACCAACATGAATATACTTCTTCATTCGTAAAATGTTTAATAAGTTTTTTATTTCTGGATGGATGGTCTAATTTCCTCATTGGAATATGACTTGTTTAGACACTTCAAAAGCTTTTATTAAACCTTTTGAAATGAGGCAATTTTTTTTAATGTTTTTGTGAATTTAAGAATAGTTTGGAAGTCTTTTAAAAGAATTTTCAGGATGTAGTTTTGTTGAAATGGGTTTTGTGAATGCTGTTGATCCTAATTTACTATTGTAATTATACAGGGTGATTTGCTCACTAGAGACCCCAAGCTTTTATCAAAACCAAAAATCCCTATTTATTGATAGTTCATCATGAAAATTTATATTCACATGCCCCAAACCATATAAAACATGATCTGCTCATAGCTGATGCTGAAAATAGTTCCCTCAGGCTTACAAGATCTTACATTTCTACTAGATTTTTCAAATTTTAGAATATTTTTTTACTGTCCTCAGTAATGGTTTTAAACTCTTGGCATATAGCTTCTGTGAGGACTGCAATTGTCCAGGATTTATTTCTGTATATTCTTCCCTTCAATCAAAGACTCCGATCGATACCGCCTTGTGAGGTTTATGTTTTGATGGCCGTAAAGACCAGACATTAGCCTAAGCAAAAATCGGGGCAAAATTTTACCAGAGAGCTGTCACAGAGGAATACATCTCAGTTGTCGTCACAGTATGCAGGACATGTGAAACAATCGTATACATTTCGCGTTTTTTATATAAAATTTCGAAACTTCGAGCCTTTGTTCAGAGACGAACAAATTAACTGATTGAAATTATACTTTATAAGTTTGTTGTTGATGGCTATTATAACCTTTTCCGCACTAGGGCATTTCAATCTGAGTAATTCTGCTATTTTCGATAGACACTCTAAAATTTCATGTTTTTTGTGAAATTTCAAAACTTTGAGCTTCTGGTCAGAGCCAAAGATATTAACCGACTCGAAAAGATATTTCACACAATTCTTAGTGGTGTGCACTCACAAATTTTCCGCACTATGGTGTTTCAATTAGAGAATTTCGGGGGGGTGTGTGTGGGGGGTTACCCACCCTATTGCTCATGCTGACAAAAATTTCATCACATTACAAATACATTTACAAGAATTAATTGAAATGGAATCTTACCACGTTCTTTCCAGTACACACAAAGTAACTGTACATGCAATGGGGATGGCATCACATAAACCACAGGATCTGAGAGATTGGTCACAGATGCATTTGAAATACTAGCTTGAAGTACTCGACGGCCTGCATATTCCAAAAGTATAAAAAAAGTATATATATCACATACATAAAGTTATCACCAATTAAACACTGAAAAGGCTAAAAAAAATGGTGTGGTACAGGGAAAAAGAAAAGTGAGGACCAATGTTACATCAAACAGTTGCAAGTTTTTGAAAGCACTTAATTTAATTTACAACAATTTGCATTAGCATTGTTTATACTAATATTTAAGGGTACTAATTACGTCATAAACACTAACAACAAATTATGTATTACATTTCACATTAATAAGGCATTGGAACATGATGTTTGTAAACAATATTTACAAAGTCCAATGTAAGTTTAACTCAATAGAGCAAAAGGCAAACACTGCATTTAGCTAATATTATCAGCATGTATTATTCTACTTATTATTCTACTCTAGCAAAACTATTCTACTTCAGTTAATTTTTAAAACCTGAAAACTTAGTTTTTTAGAAAACGCACCGCTCTCAGATAGAACTTCAAAAAATGCTTTGAGTTTGATCTACGCAAGGATGCTATCTTTCTACCACTTAGTCACAAATCAAATGATGGATCAGCAATAGTTCATACAGATGATTTTGGGGAGGAAGGAGAGGGGAGGGGTTGACCACCATCAGCAGCTCACTGGGCAATAAGCAGTCACCTATCCCTACTTTGAGGGCACTGGTTTCAGGAAAGGGAGAGAGCCAGTGCCATAAGACAAACACCTCTATACCTCTAAGGATTTGAGCCTAAGACCCATTTTGGATGAATGATTGGAAGCAAATGCTTCATACCACTTTACCATCAGGGCTAACAATAATATTTTCAAGTACAAAAAATTCATAGATGGAAAGGTGTGAAACACAAGAGAATCTATGCAGAGTAGCAAAATTTGTTTCCACTACAAAATATGCATTATTTCCACTACATCGTTTTTACATTGTTGAAAATTGACAAATAATTAAAATTAAGTTCAGTGTTACTGGAATTTGAACATTTCTTTCCATAAATGAGTTTTGGAATGTCTTTATATTTCAAAATATGAATGTAATATAATAATAATAATTCGTTAATAATTTATGTCTTGGTAATATTCATGTGTGCATATTGCCATATGCTGATGATACAATCCTGTTGTCAGACAGCAAATGTGAGTTGCACAGTATGTTGTCCCAGATGTACAAAGCTTGAATGAAATTCAAACTGAGCATAAATAAGGAAAACCCAAAGTTATGGTTTTTGAGTGAGGAACCATTAGTACTGAATGTAAAACCAGTCTAAATGGCACACAGATAGGCCAGATGAATGAATTCGCACATATCAGTTTGGAATTTTAATCCAGCAGATGAGCTTTATTTGAGGAGCTAACCTCGGAATCTCGGAGAATAGCTTAGTGATATGTATGTATATTATTATTATTTTGCTAAGCACTTTTCCAATTGCAACTAAAATTTTACAATTTTTGTGTTGTTGCTAGGAAGGTAATTTCAATATTCACTTTACCTGGAAATCCAATCTGTTCAATCCCTGCTTTACTACAGCCATGGTTTCTCCAAAACTGCCTGTTATTACATCCATATCTTCCATTTGCAGATCTTGATCTAAAGAACTTGTCATTTCTGTAAGCTATGAATTTAATTCGAAGTTCTTGATATGATTGATTTTGTGCCATGAGAAGTGCTTCCACAGGAATTGACAATTCTGCATCCTATATATAAAGTTTATAGAAGAGAAAAAAAAAACATTTTTGTCAATAATACACTATATTTGTAACATATATATATACAGTCGAGTCACATTATTGTGACCACCTCCCGCTTTTGACGTCAACAGCGCATAGCCAATGAAATAAGGCATGGAGAGTATATAAGGTGTGCTGTACGCATTCTGAAAACATATCACTCATTGCTGTCATGGGTAAAAAGAGCGATTTATCAGATTTTCAAAAGGGCTGATTATCGGCTTTTGGGCCAAGGGTGGCAGTATTTCTGAAACAGTGCAATTTGTGAACTGTTCGTGAGCTACAGTGGTTAAAGTGTGTCGTGATTGGAGAAATGGCACCAGTGCGAATAAGTGACATGGAAACTGCAAAAGCACCACGTGCCATTGATGTGAGAGGTGAACGTTGGCTTCGAAGGTGCACGAGGGCCGATCGACACGCTACATGGAGCAACTCACTGGCTGAATGAATCAGGGGGCTACCGGAAGTGTGTCTAAAATGACAGTTCGGCGAATTCTGCTGTGTATGGGGCTTCGATGCAGATGGATGGCCACTGCACCTATACTAACGAAGGTGAATTGGCAGAAAAGTCTTACATTTGCACAGCAGTATCAGAATTGGACCTCCGCTGATTGGCAAAGGATTGCCTTCTCCAATGAGTCATGTTTTCTGCTTCATCGAACAGATTAACATTGGTGTATAAGGCAAGAAACATCGGAGAACAAACACTCTTCAACCATTGCTGGAAGAACGCAAGCTGGTGGGGGCAGCATTATGGTCTGGGGAATGTTTTCGTGGCATTTTCTGAGTCCACTCATATCTGTGGAAGGCACTATGGACCGAATTTGTTATGAATCCAACCTTGCAGACCATGTACACCCATACATGCTGATTGACTTTCCTGGGGCAGATGGGATCTTCCAGCATGACAATGCGACGTGTCACACAGCTAGAAATGTCCGAGAGTGGTTGGAAGAGCACAATGAAGACTTCAAATTATTTCCCTGGCCCCCTAATTCCCAAACCCAATTTAGCATCTGTGGGACCACCTCGATTGTGTTGTTCGCTCTATGGATCCTCCAGCACGCACCCTCCAGCAGCTGTCAGATGCACTGCAGTCAGCATGGCTCCACATACCTGTGAACACCTTCCAGTACCTTATTGAGTCACTCCAAACCCATCAGTAGTTACTCTGTGTGTAGCAGAGTAACTGCTGCACACAGCAAATACTCTGTATATTAGCTGTTGATCACAATAATGTGACTCGACCGTTGTGTATATATATATATATATATATATATATATATAGCTCTTTTTTATGTGAAGTAAATAAATTATTTCAGACTTTTATGTGCTAGTCATGATATACAGGGCATAAATGCAAACTCTGGCAACAACTTGAAAATTTTACAGCTTGTTAGAACTTATATTTCAAAATGAAACACAAATAATGAACTGAACTATATGCTTAATTTTCTTTTTTAAAGTGTAAATATAGTCAGCTCAGAGGAATGCAAGAATTATTCTTAGACATACTGATATGTTCAGTGTGTGAGAACAAAACTGAAATGATCATGTTCAGGAGTATTTAAATATATATTTTAGGCAAAGCAAATTTAGTGAGGTTTAAGATGCACCTCAACACTAGACTCGAACGTAGCAAGCTCATAAGACAAACAAAATGTATTGACATAACCAACCTTAAAAACACCATAATACCTTCAAATCGGAACTGAAGAACAGATTCTCTGCTTTAGAAGGCCTAACATCGGAAGAAGTGGATATTTCTGAAGTTAACAGAAAAGTAACCAAAGCTCTTATGGAAACAGCAACAAAATTAGCTGGGTCTAAGAACAAATTTTAAGTGAACAAATTATCAGGAAAAACCAAAATGTTGATGCAAAAAAGAAGAGTGATGAGGACAACTAAACAAGATGTGACTTCCAAAGTGGAATATATAGAGCTATGCAAGACAGTACGAAAAAGTATCACTGAAGACGTAAGGAAATTCAACTGTGAACTAGTAAGGAAGGCAATTGAAAACAACCAAAGCCTAAAGATAGCAAAGGGACATCTCAGTAAGGGGAAAAAAACAGATTATGGCACTGAGAAAAGAAGATGGTTCTGTAACAAGAAATAGAGGCGAAATTTTGACAAGAGTGAAAGATTTCTACTCCAAATTATATGAAAGGGATGATACACGTACTCCAGACATCATGAAAGGTACCAGTACCAGAGTTCTTCCAGTCCTTCCAGCAGAAGTTGCACATGCAATCAAGAACATGAAACGGGGAAAAGCTCCAGGAGAAGATGGAATTACTGTAGACATCATACAAGAAGCAAGTGGAGAAATCGAAACAGTACTCGCCCAAATTTTCACTCGATGCCTTAATGAAGGGAAAATTCCTGAGGATTGGAACAACGCTACAATGATCTTGCTACATAAAAAAGGTGACATTGAGGATCTCAGGAACTACAGACCTATCAGCCTCCTATCAGTGGTTTATAAAATCTTCACTAAAGTTCTTTCACACTGCTTGAAGGTGACACTGGACATGGCTCAACCGAGAGAACAAGCTGGATTCAGGAGTGGCTACAGCACAATAGATCATATCCACGTACTGAGAGAACTAATTGAAAGAGCGAGGGAATATGAACTTCCATTGTGCATGGCTTTTATCGATTATGAAAAAGCCTTTGATTCGGTGAAACCATCAGCAGTTGCAATGGCTCTGAAATCCTGTGGTATTGAAGATGCATACATTAATATTATTAATAACATCTATGAAAATGCAAGTGCAAAGATTCTGCTATTTGAAAATACAACACACATAAAAATTGGAAAAGGAGTGAGACAAGGTGACACCATATCTCCGAAGCTCTTTAATGCCACATTGGAAAATGTCTTTCAATCACTGAACTGGGAAAAGAAGGGGATAAAGATTAATGGAGATTATCTAACTCACCTTCGTTTTGCTGATGACATAGTCATTTTTGCAACTACCCCATCAGAGCTACAGAGTATGATCCAGGAACTTGCTGACAAGAGTAAAAAAGTGGGATTAAAAATGAACTTTCAGAAGACAAAAGTGATGTTCAATGCTTTTACAAGAAATGAAGATTTATCGATTGATGGAGAAAAGCTGGAGATAACAGACACATACGTTTATCTTGGACAGCAGATATCAAGTGAGGGTCACATTGGTGAAGAAATAAATCGGCGTACAAAACTTGCCTGGAGAGCTTTTGGAAGAAACAGCATAATTTTCAAGAGCAATATGCCATTATGTCTTAAAAGAAAAGTGTTTGATCAATGCATCCTTCCAGTGCTAACGTATGGTGCAGAGACGTGAACCTTAGCTAAAAGAGACATACAAAGGCTGCAGACAACTCAAAGCAGCATAGAGAGGTGCATGCTTGGTGTAACCAGGTGAGATAAGAAGAGGAACACGTGGATCCGAAAAATGACAAGAGTGAAAGACATCATGATCAGAGTTAAATCCCTGAAATGGCAATGGGCTGGACATACTGCCAGAAGAACAGACCATCGATGGACAGCCGAAATTTTAGATTGGATTTCAAGGGACAGGAAAAGACCCAGAAGAAGACCACATGGAAGATGGGTGGATGAAATTCGAAAGTATGCGGGAGTGACATGGAGGAGACTGGCACAAGACAGACCGTTGTGGAGGAAACTTGGTGAGACCTTTGTCCAGCAGTGGATTGATAATGGTTGACAATGATGATGATGATATTAAAAAAATTGATAATGGCAGTCTTATTAATATATATATATATATATATATAATAAACAATACTTACATTATACACAGATATATTTTCCTCTTCAGTAACCTCATTCCACGTGTTATGATTTTTAGCTTGATGATATTTGCTCTTAGGGACATACTCTCGCCGCTGTCTTGCTTGGTAACGAACAGAAAAACTAAGTATATCATCCACAAGATCGCTGGTATTCGGATCCCATGACATAGCTTTCAGAAACACATTTTCAGTTTCCAAAGTGATACTTTCTCCACGTTCCAATTTCACTTGGTCAGTAAACTTGTCAACAAGGTACACCAACCTAAGAAAAATAAAAAGAAACATTTGCCAAATAATTTCACTAAATATGAGGTGTTTTCATGTTATAAACACTCACTTCACAAATTATTCATGTTGCAAGAATGAAATTTATGTAATTTTTAAGCTCAGTTTCCTAGACATTACAAACCTTTTTGTATCTTCTTATTTGAGGGCTGTGAAGGCCACAGCAAAGCCTCTTTTAGAGAGCGGTGGTGGACAATAGAGATGAGCTCAGGCCCAGGCTCGCCTTAGGAGCCCAGGCTCAGACGGGCTCAGAATTCATTAACTGCCGAAAATTTCATTACTGTAATTAATTGAATTTCATTACTGTAATTACTTCAACACGTGTAATTCTGAGCCCGGTTGAATTACACATGTTGAATTTCATTGTGGATTTGTTACCATGGTGAAAGGATTTTCAATTTCCTAAGCTAGCTGCCATTGCAAGACAAATTTTGCTTAGCAAGACTTGCATTATGCATTGTCCAAAGCTATGGCCCAAGCAAGGATTAGTTTCAGGAGGTCTCGTATCGAAAAACTGGGAAAAAATCACATTCCCATTTTTTGTATTTTATTAAAAATCAAGAATCTTATCTTTAAAATGATGTATTAATTTCCAAAATTGTGCAGTTAGAAGTATTGTTATTTATTTTTTTAAATTTCCTCACTCCCGCGATTTTTGGGGTGACGTTGGTTTTTAGTGCAGCAGGTCGAGTTTTAGAGAAAAGAAGATCAAGTTGAAGCGCTGAGGTATTATATGCAATTCTCTCTCTCTCTCTTTGTTTCATGATGAACTTGATCTGGAAACTGCACACACATATGATAATATTGTGATTATTATACTATTAAGCACAAAGCTTTGTTAATGTTACAAAATGCAGAATAATCTGGTCTGGAATGCTTTTAACGTTCTTTTTTTTTTTTTTTTTTAATTTTGGAAATTTCCCTACATGCC
This sequence comes from Macrothele yani, assembly GCA_039090855.1. Classification (NCBI taxonomy): domain Eukaryota; kingdom Metazoa; phylum Arthropoda; class Arachnida; order Araneae; family Macrothelidae; genus Macrothele; species Macrothele yani. Next base: position 83,769,620 of record CM077003.1, on the reverse strand, counting down.
TTTTTTTTCTGTATTTTACATCACTCTAAACTACCTTTACCAATTAGCATATATGTAAATTATATTGCAAAGATTAGTTTTCTAGTCAAACTTTCAAACACTTGCAACTGTCTGTATGGTGTTGTACGTTTTATAATGCAATTTATTCAAAATAAAAGTAAATTTAGAAATCAAAAAGAAATAACAAATGGAATTTTTTGTTTCTAAACGATTTTCTTTTCTTCAGCTTTTACCAAAATTACTGATTCCACTGATATGGTCGAAGGGCACGTTAATTATTTATTTATTTTGAAATCCACATTTTAGAGCATTTGGCTTTATGCGTAGTATTTCTAAAATCATATTAATATTGTGAAGTGGATTAACTGAACTAAACTTTCTAAACTAATCCTTGCTTGGGCCATATCTTTGGCCAGTGTATAATGCATAAATGCAAGCCTTGATAAACAAAATTTTCCAAGAATCCGGGCCCAGGTGGGCCCGAGCTCAGCAAACACGTGTAATCAAAGAAAGCGGGCCGGGCCCGGGCTCTAGGCCTTTGGACCCTGACTCCTAAACTTGAGCCTGAACTCATCTCTAGTGGACAACTACTGTTATCTGTGTCAATTATTAACTGCTTATTCGGACAGATAAGCAGTTATCTGTCATTATTGGGGCCACTGGTTCCAGATAAGGGAGAGGACTCATCTGGAACTCAAATCTGAGCCCAATTCAGAGGACTAGCCAGGAACTGTGACAACTTAACTGCTGGGATGGTAGAGCATAGCACTGTTTAAAGGTGTATTCTGACCATTGGTAAATGGTAGAGGCTGATGGCATTAGGCTTGAAAATCTGACATGGTGTTGTTCATCTCTAAGTGTCAACCAAAGCCACTTTGCGTGATGTCTGAGAAGGAGGGCTTGAATTCATTCCCTCCCCTGAACTCACACTAGCAAATTATGTCCTTTGGCAAAAAAGTAGCTGCATAACCATACACTAGTAAAATTTGTTTTAAATGTTAAGTAAGATGTGCAAGTTGATGTAGTTGTCAAGTGCAAATAATTCTAACACCAGCTACATATTTTGTTTGAATTGTTATTAAAAGCAAATATGTTAATTCACCCACCACATTTTAAGCTGTTATTCCTTAAAATAAAATAAAAATATGTTCAAGAAGAAAAAAATAAAGAAGGTTATGCACCATTAGTATATATCAGGCCCTAATGACAGACTTCTCAACTTCTCTTTCCACATGTCTCACTTAATCATCATGCAACTTAGCTTTGCAGAGCATCATAGATTAAGACTTCAATGTGAAATCAATGAGGGACCTGGACCTTGATGTTTCATATTTCAGTGATTTTGAGTTTATAGTTTGTACCTATATATGAAATTTGAAATTTTCAGATTTTTTGGGTCAGCCTTTTTTTTTTAATTTCTGATTTAAAAAAAAACTGCAAAATTTTGCAAGATTATTCACACACACACACACACACACACACACACACACACACACACACACACACAAAATAATAATAATAAGTCTGCAGTTAGTGATGCTAGAGGGCATCTATAGCTCTTTTTACAAGCTTTAATTTGATGTGCAACACAACCCACTTCGGAGCATAAATATTTTTTGACAAATTTTCAAAATTTTAGATTTTGAAAATCTCAAAAACACCTTTTTTGATTTTTAACACATGTTGGCTAGAGGTATGACTAGACACATGTTGGCTAGAGGTATGCAACGTTTGAAGATGGAGAAATGATAGATTTTTGAGAAACCAAATTTTGAAGACAAGTATATCTGTAGTATATACTTAATTATCGATAGTTACTGAGCTAGTTATTAAAGTATTCAGGCTGAATTATTGGAAATATCAGCTATGGATAGTTTCTCATCACTACATGACAATTTTTTTAATAGTGGGCAGATACATATAGTAACTGCGGTAATTTAAAATAAAAATTTATTACCTGATAGGCTAAAACAACTAGGCTTTAGTTAGAAAATTTGACCACCAACGTTTTTTAATAATAACCTCTATAAGACCCATAAAAAAGTTAATTCCACAGTTGATATTCTGGATGTTTCAACTGATACTCTCTTGAGAAAAGTAGATCTCTGCACAGCAACAGGAAGAATGTACACACTTATACAGGAAGAAATGTCAGCTTCAACAGCTATTTTACAGAAAAAGTTACATGCAAAGTAGATTCACATCAACTAATTTAAAAGAAGGAACATAGAATTTGAAAATCTGTAACTTGTAAAATAGGAGTCTTATTAGCTAATAATTATTTATTGTAAATATTTTTTGCTAATGGACTGCATTATATGGACTGTGTAAATGGAATAGTATAGTATAACAGCAAATTAAAACAGAAACATGTTTTGAGTTTTAAATGTTTAACCGCCACTCTGTTTCATTTTGAACAAACCGCAATTATCGTTAATTGCAGTACTTCTTCTTCTTGCTATTTTGATCCCTTCTTCTAGTTTCCTCTTTACTAAGTTTGACTGGTGGGCGATCATTCTTACTGAGTCCCAATTTATGGAGTGTCCACTTGCTTGTATGTGTCTGTCTAGCCCTGTTTTGTTACTAATGTTCCTAATAGCTGCTTGGTGTTCTTTCATTCGGACTTTAATACTTCTCCCAGTTTCTCCTATATAGCTGAGTCCGCAGTTACAGTTGATGCAATATACTACTTGTTTTTGGATGTCCACTTCTTTCTGCTTTAAAGCTGGCAGGAATTTTTTTAATTTGTTACTTAAATCTGGAGCAAGCCTGATATTATATTTTGCTCCGATCCTCTTCAGTTTTTCGAAAAGTCCCTTGTGGTACGTAATTTTGCTGGTGAATTTGAAGTTGTTTATTTCCCGCTTCTTTTTTGGCACTTGCCAAAATAATTTCTCAACATAAGGGGAGGGGTAATTATTATTTATACCAGTGCCAAAAAAGAAGCAGGAAATAAACAACTTCAAATTCACCAGCAAAATTACATACCACAAGGAACATTTTGAAAAACTGAAAAGGATCGGAGCAAAATATAATATTAGTTCTTCAGGAAGACGCTTTAACGTCTGCAAATTCTGTTTTACGCGTTTTATAAAGTGGATACAGTCTGTGGTGGTGCATTAACTCATTCAATTAAAATATAAATGGGTTAGAAGTCCTAAAGATGTTACTTACAGAAGTACGTGTTCAGTCCAACGTCAGTAGTTATTGAGAGTTTCTTTGTCCAAAGTTGTATTTTGTTTCAATATGGTCAGTTGTTAGGGTTAGTTCGAGAGCCATTTCGTTATAAGTTGTACCCTACTTCGGATATGTCCAGATGTTAAGGTTAGCTCCGTTCTGGCTGTGTCGACATCATATTGAATGGGCTAAGGTTTCCAGATAATAATTAAAGATTTTTGAGTTAAGAGTTACTATTTACATACAACTTGAAGTTCCACGTCGTACTTGGCCTTTAGGGCTATCTCGTCAATGCTGCACTCTCTTGGAAATGCTGAGGAAGTCTTCAAAGTTTGGTCAGGTTCATAAAAAATTTAAAAGCTTTAAAAGGTTCCAGTTAAAATAGTTATATACACCACCTCATACCATCCACAGTCTCAATCACCGGACGCGCGTTTCACCTAGGCTCTACCCTGGCGTTTTCAACGGAGACTTCACGCCTTCTGTCGAAGTCTGCTATCTGAAAGTCTCGTGTCCACAGTGCGCATGTTCCCCATTTAACCCATTGCCAATGCCATCTAGTGTCAGGTCACATCAACTTTATCTTCATCTACATCATTCTCACTCTTCCTTTTTCTCTTCCTCTCTCTCCTCTCCCTATTCCATTTCTTCTCAGTTTCGATCAGGTTCCTCCAAGCGTACAAAAGGTCGTATGGACTGTTATTATTGAAGTTAAATGGTTTGGTCTTATTTATTATTACTGCTTCTGCTATTTGTATTGTTCTTATATTATTCTGCTGGTTTAATATTGTAATTCTTTCCCAATGGGGTATACATTGACTATCCAAACAGAAGTCAATAAGTGCTGTTTTATTCTCTCTTCTGCTCCAGTTTTTCATGTGTTCGGTCAATCTGATTTTAATATTTCTTTTTGTACTGCCTATATATCGGTTGACGATTTTATTTTGATTATTTATTATTGGTATAGAGTAGACACCCGCTTTTTGTAAGATTGGGGTCTTTCTGTTATAGTTACTGAGAGATTTCGTTATATCACTCGTTTGTACACCAAAATCTAGGTCATATTTTTTACATGTTTTCTTCATAATAGTTGTGATCTCCAGTATATATGGTAATGATCCACAGAATGTTATTACCTGTTGAGTCTGTGTACTCCTTTGTTGTTTATTTCTAGGGTTGCATCTATTAATAAGGTTATTTATTTTCTTCACATCATAACTGAAGTTTATTGCTGTGTTCTTTATCCAATTCAATTCATTTTTTAGTAGTTGGGCGTTAGATGTATGAGTAAACGCTCTATTGATATATGATCGGAAAGCTGCAAATTTGTAAGATGTTGGATGGTGAGAGTTCTCAGGAATGATATTAGTGATGCTGTCAGGTTTTCTATATACTTGGAAATCGATGTTATTTTGTTTATGAGATAGTAATATGTCTAAGTATGGTAAGATTCCATCCTTTTCTCAATCCACAGTAACTTTAACTGTTTCGTAATAGCTATTACATTCATCTATCTGTAGCTGGTTATCATCATGCTGCCATACCATAAGAATGTCATCCACGTACCTGCAAAACATCGATGGTTGTGGTATATCTGTTTTCAGTCTCATAGATTTTTCGATGTTCTGCAAAATCACCTCTGCCAACAACCCCGAAATCGGCGATCCCATCGGTGCACCCAATAATTGTCGATATATTTTGCCTTCATAACTGAAATAATTGTTTTTATCAATAAAAAGAAGTGCTCTTCTTATGTCTTCAATTTGCTGTGTTGGTATTTTATTTTCACACAACCTTTCAACAATGAGGTCAATTGCATCCAGAGTAGGGGTATTTGGGAAGAGGGATATCATATCAAGGCTGGTAAGTCTTATTTTCTTATTCCAATTGATTGTTTTATCCTGTATTAGTGTAATTACCTCTGTGGGACTGTTCACAGTATATTCATATTGTTTGTAGATAGGAGTTAAAATATTATATAGTACTATCTCATAAGCAAAATAACATCGATTTCCAAGTATATAGAAAACCTGACAACATCACTAATATCATTCCTGAGAACTCTCACCATCCAACATCTTACAAACTTGCAGCTTTCCGATCATATATCAATAGAGCGTTTACTCATACATCTAACGCCCAACTACTAAAAAATGAATTGAATTGGATAAAGAACACAGCAATAAACTTCAGTTATGATGTGAAGAAAATAAATAACCTTATTAATAGATGCAACCCTAGAAATAAACAACAAAGGAGTACACAGACTCAACAGGTAATAACATTCTGTGGATCATTACCAGATATATACCGGAGATCACAACTATTATGAAGAAAACATGTAAAAAATATGACCTAGATTTTGGTGTACAAACGAGAGATATAATGAAATCTCTTAGTAACTATCACAGAAAGACCCCAATCTTACAAAAAGCAGGTGTCTACTCTATACCAATAATAAATAATCAAAATAAAATTGTCAACCGATATATAGGCAGTATAAAAAGAAATATTAAAATCAGATTGACCGAACACATGAAAAACTGGAGCAGAAGAGAGAATAAAACAGCACTTATTGACTTCTATTTGGATAGTCAATGTATACCCCCATTGGGAAGGAATTACAATATTAAACCAGCAGAATAATATGAGAACAATACAAATAGCAGAAGCAGTAATAATAAATAAGACCAAACCATTTAACTGCAATAATAACAGTCCATACGACCTTTTGTACGCTTGGAGGAACCTGATCGAAACTGAGAAGAAATGGAATAGGGAGAGGAGAGAGAGGAAGAGAAAAAGGAAGAGTGAGAATGACGTAAATGAAGATAAAGTTGATGTGACCTGCACTAGATGGCATTGGCAATGGGTTAAATGGGGAGCATGCGCACTGTGGACACGAGACTTTGACAGAAGGCGTGAAGTCTCCGTTGAAAACGCCAGGGTAAAGCCTAGGTGAAACGCGCTTCCGGTGATTGAGACTGTGGATGGTATGAGGTGGTGTATATAATGATTTTAACTGGAACCTTTTAAAGCTTTTAAATTTTTTATGAACCTGACCAAACTTTGAAGACTTCCTCGGCATTTCCAAGAGAGTGCAGCATTGACGAGATAGCCCAAAAGGCCAAGTACAATGTGGAACTTCAAGTTGTATGTAAATAGTAACTCTTAACTCAAGAATCTTTAATTATTATCTGGAAACCTTTGCCCATTCAATATGATGTCGACACAGCCAGAACGGAGCTAACCCTAACATCTGGACATATCCGAAGTAGGGTACAACTTATAACGAAATGGCTCTCGAACTAACCCTAACAACTGAGCATATTGAAACAAGATACAACTTTGGACAAAGAAACTCTCAATAACTACTGATGTTGGACTGAACACGTACTTCCGTAAGTAACATCTTTAGGACTTCTAACCGATTTATATTTTAATTGAATAAGTTAATGCACCACCACAGACTGTATCCACTTTATAAAACGTGTAAAACAGAATTCGCAGATGTGGGAGAGGTGCAAGCTAGTTCTGTGTGACATTGGCGAAAAGACCCCAACTCACTGGGTTTTGTTCCAGAATCCTTAGGTTGAATGACCAACTGGAACCCTCAGCTGTGGGCTAATCCCCCACACTGATGTACTTACCTGATTAAAAAGACAAAAAGAAATATTAAGAATGACTCAAGTGTGGGATATGGTGGACCTACCACACTTGAGAAGGACCGTCCACCACGGAATCGACCTGGACTTTCTAAACGGCGTATGAGAAAGAGATCTCGGCTGAGTGAATGTAAGATTGGTGTATGGAATACTAGAGGTATAAATGGCAAGATGAGTGAGGTGATTGAGGAGATGAATAAGTATAGACTGGATGTGCTGTGTGTAAGTGAAACCAAAAAGAAATAAATTGGGGTAGAAGAAGTGAATGGCACGGTGAGTGTGTGGTCTGGAGTATTGGATAATATGAGAGGACAGGCTGGTGTAGGTGTGATTTTAAGTGAAAAGATGAAGAACAACTTGATTCATTATAGTTGCATAAGTGAGAGAATTCTCTGGATTCGTTTGAAAGTGAAACTTCAGAGAATTGTAATTGTTGTAGTGTATGCTCCTTGTGACTCGGAACCTTCTAATAAGAAAGAAGATTTCTGGAATGAGCTAAAAGCTGTTTTGAGCCAGTTTGGTGCTAAAGAAAAAGTTATAATAGCAGGGGATTTCAATGCTAGAGTAGGTGTGCAGAATGCAATTTCTGACAATGTTCTGGGTAAGTTTAATGATCCTTGTGTGAATGATAATGGTGAAAGATTAATTGAACTCTGCATTGAGAATGGTTTGTGTGTATCTAATACATTTTTCAACCACAAGTATATACACACATATACTTGGGAAAATCGTACTCTTGGTCAAAAGAGTGTGATAGATTTCGTTGTTTACGATCAGCGTTTGAAACACTTAGTTGTTGACACCCGTGTGATGAGAGGTGCGGATGTTGGTTCTGATCATTACTTGGTAGTGTCACGAGTGAAACTTAATGTTGGTTGGAGGAAAAGAAATAGGAAGAGACCCAGGATAGAAAGAATAAAGGTTGATAGGCTCCTTGAAGATCATCAGCGGTACTCTGACTTACTCAGAGAACGACTGAAGGATCTGAAATCTTGTGAGAGGGATGTAGAAAAGAAGTGGGAATGTTTTAAGAACTGTGTTGTCACTGCTGCTAAAGAGGTCTGTGGCACCACAATAGTGGGTAATAATAGAGGTGATGCTTGGTGGAATAGTGAGATTGATGAGGCAGTAAAGAAAAAGAAGGAAGCCTATTTGGGGATGTTGCAAGGTAGAGTCCCTGTGGATGAATATCGCTGTAAGAAGCGTGAAGCTGCTAAGCTGGTTCGCCACAGTAAGGCAAAAGATAGGAAGGAGAAAGTGGAAAGGCATGAACTGGCTTTTCGGAAAGATAGAAAGTCCTTCTGGAAGTACATGAGACTCAGGAAAAATAGGGGAATCAAAGTTGTAAGTTGTGTGAAGAATGAGATCGGGGAAATGATATGGGAGCCCAATGAGTTAAGTGAAAGATGGGGTGAATACTTCTGTGAGTTATTAGATCAGGAGAGCAAAAATGATTCTGAGACAGATGCAGATGATGTCACAATGAGGGATGAAAGCACAGGAGGGATCTCAAAAGAAGAAGTGTGTAAAGCTTTAAAATCTCTTCAGAATGGTAAGGCTCCAGGAGTTGATGGCATAACTGCAGAGATGTTGAAGTATGGTGGTGACTCTATAATTGACTGGTTAACTGAAATTTGCCAGTTGTGCTGGGAGTTAGGAATAGTCCCTCGGGATTGGAAGGATGCTATTATTGTTCCTTTGTATAAGGGAAAAGGTGATCAGACTGAATGCAAGAACTATCGTGGTATTAGCCTACTGAGTGTGCCAGGGAAAGTGTTTGGTAAGGTTGTTATTGAAAAAGTACGGGGTCTTACATCATTGAAAGTGTGGGATGTTCAGAGTGGTTTTATACCTGGTAAAGGCTGCACTAACCAGATTTTTGCATTACGCATGATGATTGAAAAGTATCTGGCTGTTGGGAAGAAAGTTTTTACTGCCTTCATAGATTTAGAGAAAGCTTACGACCAAGTGAATAGGACACTTTTGTGGAAGGTATTGAATGAATATGGTGTTACTGGGAATCTACTTAATAGTGTAAAAGCCATGTATGCTGGTAGTAGAGCTTGTATACGAGTGAATGGTGTTTTATCAAAATGGTTTTCCATTGGTGCAGGAGTTAGACAAGGTTGTGTAATGTCACCATGGCTGTTTAATTTATTTATGGACGCATGCATGCGTGAGGCCAAAATAGATAATAGTGGTTTATGTCTTGGTGATATCCGTGTGTGCAGATTGCTGTATGCTGGTGACACTGTCCTGTTGGCAGAGAGCAAAAGTGAGTTGCAGAGTATGTTGACTCGGATGCACGAAGTTTGCACGAAATTCAAACTGAGTATAAATAAGGGAAAAACCAAAGTTATGGTGTTTGAGAGAGGAATGGGTAGCACTGAATGTAATGTAAGTATAAATGGCACTGTGATTGACCAGGTGAGTGAGTTTGTGTATTTAGGAAGCATGTTTGACAGAGAGAACAAGTTGGATGGTGAAATCAGTCGGCGAGTAAATTCTTCTTTGAAAGTCATAGCTGCTCTGGGAGGTTTTCACAGGAATGATGGGTTCTCTAGAGAGTCCCACATGGCTGTGTATGAAACAGTAATTGTTCCTACTCTGATGTATGGCAGTGAAACCTGGGTACTGCAGAAGAAGCATAGGAGTCGTTTGTGTGCTGGAGAAATGCGTTACTTACGTGGGGTTTGTGGCAAGACACTATCTGATTGTGTGACGAATGAAGATGTATTGCAGTTGTGTGATGTAAAGCAAAATGTTGTTAGCAAGGTGAAGATCAATATGTTTCAGTGGTTTGGCCATGTTGAAAGAATGAGTGATGAAATGCTTACTAAGAAAATCTTTTCAGCCCAAGTGGCAGGAAGGAAAGGCCAAGGAAGACATGGGTGGATCAGATTCAGGAATGTCTGCATGAGAAAAAGTTTATGAGTATGAAGTATAAAAGATCTTGTGTAAGGTGGGTAATGGATATCAGTGAAGCACGAGTTGTATGTCAAGATCGCTGTAAATGGCGAAGTTTGATACGACAACAATAAGTAAAAATATCTGAAAGTTTGTATTTCTTTTTGGAGCTAACCTATGAATCTCAGAGAACAGCTTAGTGATATGTATGTATGTATAAAGCGTCTTCCTGAAGAACCTTGTGGTCACGTAATTGTATGTGAACTTTATTATAGAATCGCATGAGATATAATGATATAATGTCAGGCTTGCTCCAGATTTAAGTAACAAATTAAAGAAATTCCTGCCAGCTTTAAAGCAGGAAGAAGTGGACATCCAATTGCAAGAAGGAGTAATATATTGCATCGACTGTAACTACGGACTCAGCTATATACGAGAAACTGGGAGAAGTATTAAAGTCCGAATGAAAGAACACCAAGCAGCTATTAGGAACATTAGTAACAAAACAGGGCTAGACAGACACATACCAGCAAGTGGACACTCCATAAATTGGGACTCAGTAAGAATGATCGCCCACCAGTCAAACTTAGTAAAGAGGAAACTAGAAGAAGGGATCAAAATAGCAAGAAGAAGAAGTACCACAACTAATGATAATTGCGGTTGGACTCTTCCAACTGAGTGGCAGCAACTACTCCAGTGACGTAGTCCTGATGACGAACTAGGCTTTAGTTAGAAAATTTGACCACCAACTTTTTTGAATAATAACCTCTATAAGACCCATAAAAAAGTTAATTCCACAGTACAATATGAATAGAGGTGCCATAAATTCATTTACAACCAGAATATCAAGTTGAGGTTTGGGATAAAGAAATGATGGAGCTGGTCCTTTAGGTGAAGAAAGCTACCTTTGTATTCATTTGATTCATGATTTTTAACAAGAATACAAGCAAACTGCCAAAAAACATCATAAACAACTGTGATGAATCCAGACTCAACTTCTTGAAACTTGTGCTTTCTGAAGTTACATATGCCTCTATTGATTTGCGAGTACTGAAAAAATATGATTTTGTCACCATTTGTGAGTCAGATAGTAGGATGACTGCATGAATCTTCTGTGTTCCATACACTGTTTGCGACTCATCACAACATGAAGACAGTCTTTTCTCATTTTTATAGTACTCTTCATTTGTGCAGTACATGAAATTTATGCCTGGTATGTTTTCTTTTGCAAAATCATTAAGCTGTTGGGGAATCATTATCTATAACACGAAGCGACGTAACAAGTGTAAATAGGAAGCAGATATGACATTATTCTGCATGTTGTGTCTTGAATAATATCAGTCATATTTATTATATCTTCCTTTCTGTTGGATGTTGTTCTTGCAAGTTACAGCATGTAAGAACTTTCACTGCTCTTTATTGTAAGTACATGTAACCTTCTTAAATTCAATCTGTTTCTCAAAACCCCATCATTTATCCATTTTCAAACTTTGCATCCCTCTAGCCAACATGTGTGCTTTTTTAAAAAATCAATAGGGGTGTTTTTAAGATTTTCAAAATCAAAAAATTTTGAAAAAATTTCTAAATGTTTTTATGCTCCAAAGTATGTTGTGTTGCATATCAAATTAAAGCCCATAAAAAGAGCTATAGATGAGTCCTCTAGTATCACTAACTGCAGACTTATTATTTTCTTGTGAATGGCATTCTTGCAAAATTTGCCATTTTTGAAAATCAGAAATAAAGAAAACAGCTGACGCAAAAAATCTGAAACTTTAGATTTTTCATATACTCTATAGATACAAACTATAAACAAAAATCATTGAAATCTGAGACATCAAGGTCCAAAAATATTCACAGAATTTAATCTTCAATAGTCATATTGTGTTATTTTCATGAAATTGAAACCCACCTCAAAACATGATGTGGAAAATGAAATAAGTATAATTAATCCCACCACACCACAAGCACGTTTTTATACTGTTCACCTTCTCAACCACCTTTCCAGAAATGTTCTCCAAAATTGAATGGAATCTCTTTGAAAAGCTCCGACAAGGTGACTGCATTTCCAATAAGTGAAACAACAAAAAGAACAGGTGCCCTATTTTTTAAATCACATTTTTGAATGACTATGTAAGTTTCTCAAACTTCTCATTTACCAAAAATTAGAAAAATATATTTGGTCCTTTTATTTATTTTTTATTTATTTTTTTTGTAACAAAGAATTAGAAAATTTCCAGAAAAAAAAAATACAATTGAATTAAAGAAACCTGATAAATAAAATTGCACATTTGAAAAATGCATTTAAAATATAGTTCCAGTTGAGGAATTTTTATTTAATCTTCCTTTCCTCTGAGTTCCTTTGGTTTTTTAGATATTTTTGGCCTCTACATTTTAGTCAAGGCCATTCTCAATGTATAGAAGGAATATCAAAAGTTTTGTTTACTCCTGAAGAATTAAAATTTTGTTGCCAGGTTCTTCTACTACTGCCAGTTACTAAGCTGAAATGTTTTCATTGTGCATTTTGTAATTCGGTTGTTGTTGTTGTAGTTGTAATTAAGTTGTTTAAAACATTACATATAACTTTTGAAGGCTCATTGATGGCACTTTTTTTTTTTATTGGATGTAGTAACTTTCTTTAATTAGTCTCTTGTTTTTATGAGATTCATAGTCCAAAATTTTAATTTTTCCCCATGAAGTTTCACATTTGCATAACTGCATATGATTTGCTAATACACTATTTTGATCTTTGTTATTAATAGCCATTTATGTTCCTTAAACCTTGAGTAAGTAATTTAACACTTGAAAAATGCACTTTCAACATGCAAACTAATACTTTTTACTAGTGATTTGATACTCCAAATCAAATTGCTGCACAGTGCATGCAAGAGTGATGGATGTGGAATGAACTCAATTCTGTTTTCACTAATAAAACTGAAATTTTATAAATCAGCACATCATGTAAAACACAGCACAGTCTGAGGGAATACTGTGAGGTGTGTACGTACTTTCAGAGTTGTATAAAAATAAAATGCATCTGCGTACACAACCATTGAAACAGAAAACTTGCTGCAAACCCGCGAATCACATGAAAATAATAGAATAAGATAATTTAAAGAAAAAATAATAAAAAAATAAATAATTATTAGAATATTACAGATTTCAGTGAGGACAATATAAGTATATTGCAACTGAATGAGCAGCAATGTGTGTGAAATGGATCTTTATCGCAAAATATTAAAATATTGGACTATGAACCTCATAAAAACAAGAGAGTAATGAAATATTTTTTATATCTAGAAAAACAGTTCCATTAATGAGCTTTCAAAATTTATAAATAGCATTTTCAACATTTTAATTCAAAAATAGTGGATTTACAAAATACATAAGGAAAATACTTTAACTTAAGAACTGGCAACTCCAAGAGGAACCTGACAATAATATTTAAATTCTTTCTGTGTAAACAAAACTTTTGATACAGTTCCTACACATTGAGAACAGGCCTTGATAAAATCAAGAGAACAGAAACGTTTGTTAAAACAAAATAACTCAGAAGATGTGGAAAAACAGCTGAACATTCTCACGTTAAAATAGAATTAAATATATTAACCTGAGTAAAGCCTTGAGAAAGTGTTTTAACTGCTGTAAATAATATTTTTATTTTTTAGTCTACAAACAAAAACTATCTGCAAAATCTACTAATAATTTGGAAACTATTTGCATACATCTATATTCTGCGTACTTTATGCAGTCATCTACAAGGGAGATGCACAATGGACTGGTAAATATTTTAAGAAAAGTACCTGTAATAACCATTAACATGATTATGTGGATAAAAAATAAATACATTTATTTTCTTGAAAGTAGGTCAGGAGACGCATTCATTCAATACTTTTTACGTGGTTAACATGTTTGCTGTCTTATGCCAATACACGGATTTTATCGTTCTTTATTTTGAAATTATTTTGGCCACATAACAGATGTAAGTGTTCAATAATGAATCACTTACATCTGTTATGTGGCCACTGCAAAAAATGTTAATTTTTGCAGTGGCCACGTACTAAAGAAACACTACAAAAGAAACACAGGGATGACTTTGAACAGCTTTCCATCAAATAGGGACTAAAAAATAGTTCACAGTTTTACATTTCTTTCAAATCATGTATGATGTATCACTGCAACATCTCAGTTCACTCAAATATAAAAAAAAAACATATATTTTGCAATTATTATTCTATAAACTCTGCTATACACTACATTACCAAAATAACACAGAAAGAGAAATCTGTCAGTTCGGTGTTTAAATACTCCAACAGCGTGGACATAAGTACCAAACTCCTCAAATAGTAATTAGATTACTTCTTTTGTCATAACCTGATAACTTACACAGCACAATGCATGGTAGTAAACAATGTACAAACAACACATATCTACATATACAAAAGCAACTGCCTCTTTTCTAGATAGATGTACAGCAGCCATAAATGATTGCCTGCAGAACTTTCTGAAATGTTATTCCATGTATACTGTATAACAAGAAAATCACTGAAAGCTTTGTTTTTCAAAACCTAAATCAGTAACAGTTAGAATTAAATAATATAATAAAATGAGTAAGAATGGGAAAATTCTTAAAATGAACTAAAAACAAAAGATAATTAAATGGCACCCTTTTATAATTTACAAGATATGTAAAAATATTACAGTTTATTTAATTGTTAAAATATTGGGTTGATGTACATGAATCTCTGCTTTCAGCCGGTGGACATGTTGGACCCCTTCCGCAGAACGGTGTCATCCAGCAATGTAACCTGGCATACGTCACAAGATCAGTATACAGGGTGTCAGAGAATTATTGGACACATTAAAAAATTATGTACAGAAAAACTATGAGCATTGTCTGTTTTTCTATGTCACGTATTACTAACACAGTTTCTATATTTTTGTTTTGCAGAATTGTTATTCTCAGAATCCGATAGATGGCGCTAGTTGTGGCCTGATGAGGAATGTATGAGAAATGCGCAATCAGTAGTCATGTCATCCGTACAGCAGAAGGCGATGTGTGTGTTATGGCTAGCGAAATTAAAGTCTGTCATTAAAGTTAAAAGACGTTACCGTTTAGAGTATGGTTGTAATCCTCCGTCAACGAATTCAATTAAGCGGTGGATGAAACAGTTTAAAGAAACTGGCAATATGGAACATCGTGGAGCAGCCGGTAGGCCTATCATCAGCAGTGAGCAGGTTAATCAAGTTAATGAAAATTTCCGACGAAGCCCCAGGAAATCCATTCGTAAAGCAAGCAGAGAACTGTGCATTCTGAAATCGACAGTTCATGATATCTTGCACAAGAAATTCAAGTTTCATGCTTATAAAATTCAAATATTGCAAAAGATGCATGTAAATGATCACACTCTGCGATACGATTTCGTTGTGGATATGCTGGATCGAGTGGAAAACGATGAAAACTTTCTCAGTACTGCAATTTTTAGTGATGAATCCACATTTCATGTATCAGGTATTGTGAATCATCACAACTGTAGGATATGGGGCTGTGAACCGTCTCATGCTGCTATTGAACTGGAACGCAATTCTCCAAAAGTTAATGTGTGGTGCAACCTGTCAAACAGAGAAGTGATTGGCCCTTTCTTCTTCTGAGAAAAACTATAAATGGTGACATTTACTTGGATATGCTAAAAATTTTTGCTATACCCCAGATAAAAAATAAGACATCATTTTCCAACAAGACGGCCTCCGCATTGGTCAACGTGTGTACGCAAGTGCCTAAATGAGCATTTCCTCAACAGATGGATTGGGCGTGGTGGTTTTATTCCGTGGCCTCCTCGCTCTCCAGATCTAACTCCATTGGATTATTTCATGTGGGGTTATGTGAAGGATCATGTCAATCAGATGCCTTGTACTGATTTGCAGGAACTGAAGGAGCATATCACAGCTGCTATTAATTCCATAACTCCTCAGATGCTTGCCAATACATGGCATGAAATCGAGTATCACTTGGACGTACTACGAGCAACCAAGGGATCTCGCATCAAAATTTATTAACTTGTGTGGTTACATTGTAAGTTAGTACAGTCAGTTTCTATCTGTTTAATGTTTTGCTTTACATAATTTTGTAATGTGTCCAATAATTCTCAGACACCCTGTATATCTGGATCATGCATTGTGCTCCTCATTTCATGACAAGGTTCAACAGTGAGTGCACAAGCTTCAGTCAAAGGGACCATGGAGAGAGGCCAGCTGCACATAATTCTTCCATATGAGTTCAAACTCGGACATTCCACAGGTATGATAGCTGGAAACATTAATGGGGCATTAGGGCAGGGCACTGTGAATGAACACACCATATAAAGATGATTCACAAAATTACAAGCAGGAGACACGTCCCTTGCAAATGAGCCTCATATTCGTCCAATAGTACCTGTAGCAGATAAGGAGCCAAAGAATATCATGGAAGCTAACACACACAGTGCCAGCGAGTTCCCATTGAAGGTCAGTGCGCATCATTCGATGGTTGTTTGGTGCCTGCGAAGGTGAAAATCCTGGATGTCTGGATGCCACACAAATTGACAGCAGTCAATATGACATGGCATCTGGAGTTGTGCATTTCACTCCTTGCCAGGCACAAACATGAAGGATTCCTGTACGGGTCATACATAACCTGCGATGGAAGGTAGGCCTCTATAACAATCATAAACGATCAGCACAGTGGCTGCATACCACAGAGGCTCCTAAACACTGTTCAAAGCTACCCCATACACCAGGCAAATGTGCTAATTCTCGTATGGCGGTCTGTAGCCAGATTGGTTCATCATCCATTTCTCCGAGTTGTGTTGAAATGGAGCAGATGCACAATAAGCTCAGTATCTAGCAGCCAGTGTTGGTCAACAGGTAGAGAGCCCTTCCCTTACACAACAGTGTGTTCTCACATCTCCCAAAGGAACATCCAACAAATCCACTAGTTGGACTATGAAACTCTGCCACCCCGTGCATATTACTCAGACCTTGCTCCCATTGATTATCACCACTTCCAGCATCTGGTCCATTTCCTGGTGGAGAGACCATCCCAAATGACCAAGCTGTGTGTCAGTAGAATTTTTGTTTTTTATTATGCGCATGAAAGAAAAATGCATGACCAAACAAAAATGATAGTCTCATTCCAGTATCTAAATAACTAATAATGATAATATTTCATGTTGCCTGTTCCTAAAATAAAACATAAAATTAGTTAGAACTGATAATATGAAATATGAAATTATATTTTACAACTAAAAATGATTCATTATTCTTCTCACCTGTCTGTGGTGGTTCCATTTTGGTCCCCATTTTGAAGAATAGTTTCATTGATGGCTAACATATTGCTGATGATCAACAACATATTTTTAGCTATCTACAATTTCAGAGAGAGAAGGAGAGAGAGAGAAACAGGAAATAAATATTTTTTTATGATTTAAAATTTGTATATAATTCAGGAACGGAAATTTTATTGATTGCATTCACTTTCTGATTTAAATTGATTTGATACAAAAGAGAATAGTCAGAATAACATACCTTATACAGTGTTAGAATATATAAAAATTATATATAAAAACATATAAAAAAGAATATATAAAAACATATAAAAATTGGAAAGGGAATGAGACAAGGTGACACCATATCTCCGAAGCTCTTTAATGCCACATTGGAGGGTGTTTTTCAGTCACTGAGCTGGGAAAACAAGGGGATAAAGATTAATGGAGATTATCTAACCCACCTTCGTTTTGCTGATGACGTAGTCATTTTTGCAACTAGCCCATCAGAGCTGCAGAGTATGATCCAGGAACTTGCTGACAAGAGTAAAGAAGTGGGATTAAAAATGAACTTTCAGAAGACAAAAGTGATGTTCAATGCTTTTACAAGAAATGAAGATTTATCGATTGATGGAGAAAAGCTGGAGATAGCAGATACGTACGTTTATCTTGGACAGCAGATATCAAGTGAGGGTCACATTGATGAAGAAATTAATTGGCGTACAAAACTTGCCTGGAGAGCTTTTGGAAGAAACAGCATAATTTTCAAGAGCAATATGCCATTATGTCTTAAAAGAAAAGTGTTTGATCAATGCATCCTTCCAGTGCTTACGTATGGTGCAGAGACGTGGACCTTAACTAAAAGAGACATACAAAGGCTGCAGACAACTCAAAAAAGCATGGAGAGGTGCATGCTTGGTGTAACCAGGAGAGATAAGAAGAGGAACACGTGGATCCGAAAAATGACAAGAGTGGAAGACATCATGATCAGAGTTAAATCCCTGAAATGGCAATGGGCTGGACATACTGCCAGAAGGACAGATCATCGATGGACAGCCGAAATTTTAGATTGGATTCCAAGGGACAGGAAAAGACCCAGAAGAAGACCACATGGGAGATGGGTGGATGAAATTCGAAAGTATGCAGGGGTGACATGGAGGAGACTGGCACAAGACAGATCGTTGTGGAGGAAACTTGGGGAGACCTTCGTCCAGCAGTGGATTGATAATGGTTGACAATGATGATGATGATGATGATACAGTGTTAGAATTAGAAATAAATCTTTTACTGGCCCGGCGGACCACTAGAATTTGCAAAATACTGATCCACGAAAATGGCTGCTGGTACGTAAAAAATTTTAAAAATAATAATAAAGACATTTACATATATATGTTGAAAATAATATATCATTTCAATGGAAGTATCTCCAATATTTGTTTTTAAACATATCATTAGTTTGCAGCTTGAAAAGAAAGCCATACAGCAAGGTAAAATAAATAGAACTTCATTTTTGACTTGTGACAAATTGGGGGGGGGGATACTTACTGACCATCTGGGCCAGTAAAATCAATAGTTCAGTGGTCTGACGAAAGTTTCACTGGCCAATGGCCAGCGGACCACTAGGTAATTTGAACGCTGTTATACACGCAGCTTCAGTGGCAAAACAGAATTAATAATTTTTCATAAATTGTTCATTAGAACTGAGATAAGTACTGCCTGAGTCTTGCCTAAGTCACCTGTTAGTGCCCAACTGGGCTTTTTAAATGAAATTGTTGTTTGTTGTTCAATCTTCATTTACAGTAAGAACACTGAATTATATTTCCATTTTTAATCTAAGTGTGCTAATTTCAAATTTAGTTCTATTACTGCACAGTAATGTTTTCTTCCAATATTATAATCTTCGTATATTTCCAACATGGTCTTTGAGTTGGGTCAGGAATGTTAATAGATTCGGTATCATTTTTACCACTGTTAAAAAGCTTTTAACACACATAATTCAGCTTTATCTTTTTTATATCAACTTCTCAAAAATATTTAAATATATGTTTACTTTGTTGATCCCTAACAGCTATTGTCGAAACTCAATGCATTTTGGTTTTGCTGTAAATGTGGAGCAGTACTGACTGACATTCCCTAGATAAGCTCAACAATGCTGAACAATATTTATAGCATCTCTTTTGCCAGGTAGGATACTCTTTTTTATTTTTAAATAAAAATGATAATTTTGCCAAGAAATTTTATGGAACCGTTTACAAAGAATTATATATTTAAAAGTTTTTTGTTTTTTTTTAAACGCAAGCAAAATGTATGGAAGTCAAAGCTGTCATCACTGCTAGACCACATGAAACAACATGGATCACTATATCCCTGAGACCCAGATTCAAGAAAGTTAAAATTGTAAGTATTAAGGTGGACGTCAAGTAACTTTGCTTCCTATACTTCCAATGGAAAAACTTTTGTACACATTTCCTTCACAAGTAGTGTGTTCCCAAGGATGAAAATTGGAACATCGATTAAAATAACTTCATATTATAACTTGGAATACTTAATATTTTCTAAAACATAACCATAATTATATTAAAAATCAATAACTTTTCCTTTGGTGGTGTTGAAACCAGAAAAAAGATGGTGCGACCTGTACTTTGATGACGTCAGTTGACAAACAAATGTTGGATTGCATAATTAAGGTTATGCTTTAGAAAATATTAAGTATTCCAAGTTATAAAATGAAGCTATTTTAATCGATGTTCAAATTTTCATCCTTGGGAATGCATTAATTGTGAAGAAAACATGTACAGAAGTTTTTCCATTGGAAGTATAGGAAGCAAAATTACTTGACGTCCACCTTAAGAAATTGACAAAGTCAATATGTGTAAACAGTAAAAATGAAAATGTTAAAAAAACGAAAAATACCTTACCTTTGGTTAAAATATCCATACAACATAAAAATTTTCAAAAAGAATCCAGAACACAAAAAATTTGGTGCTAAATGTCAGGTCCCAAAATGTCACTGAAATTACAAACAATCAAGAACAAGAGTCTCATTAAAGAATGTACAGTTTCTCATCAAGGGAAACACCTGTACATAAAGCAGGCTTTCAAACTTGACCAAGAAGGCCTTTCTTTAGCTAAATAGGCCAGTCAAGGTGTTCCCTAAGCTGCCTGGAAGTTCATGAATGACTTCACAAGGAAGGGTTGCTTGATTGGCTGACAGTTATGTATTAAACCAATGAAATATAAAGTTGCCAGAAGAAGTAAACTAAATAATGAATTAAATGAATCAACAAATACATCATAGCTGAGATATAAGGTAGTACTAATTGTGTACAAATAATTTTTACAGTCTTAAGTCTGGGTCTCTGCAATATAGTGATCCATGTTGTTTCATGTAGTCTAGCAGTGATGACAGCTCTGACTTACATACATGTTGCCTGTGTTTTTGGAAAAACTTGTAAATACACTTATTGTCATAAAAATCTGCGCACCAAAAAAAAACCTGTGCAATTAACACAAAAACCGGTGAATAGCTACGGGGAGGGCAGACATGCAAATCATTGAAGTTTCATGCGATTCCACATGCCCGTGTGTCCAAGATTGGCGCAGCAATCGCAATCCTTGGGGCCTTTAACACTCTGTGCAGGGGACTCTACATTTGTGCCAAAGTGCACGATAAGAGTCAGGTGAGATCCCTGAGCGATAGACATGCCGAGGAGCAGCCATAGATGTGCGTATGGGCAACTGACAGAATTTGAATGATGCCATATCATCAGGATGAGAGAGGTAGGATGGATGGCGCACCGAATTGGCCACCATTTGGGCGGGTCAGACAGTATGGTGCGATCGTGTTGGGAGCAATGAACACAGGAGAACACCCAGACACACCACCAAAAGAGAAGACCATGGGATTGTGAGAGCGGCATGCACAGATGCAACGACGTCCTTGTCCAATATCCAGAGACATGTGAAGGCTGTACAAGGGACTCCTGTGTCCGCCACAACCATTTCCAGATGCCTGGCAGAGGCGAATCTGCACTCTCGACAGCCCTTATGTTTTTTGCCATTAACACTTGACCATCATCGCCATGGATTGCAGTGGTGTCAGCAGCGAGCAACATAGAATGCTAGGGACTGGCGACGAATAGTTTTCAGCAACGAATCTCACTTCCGTATGGGAACAGACAACAACCGTGTCAGAGTGTGGAGAACTGCAGGTGAGCACTACAATGCCAACCTAACTGTACAGTGCCACACGTCCCGAACTGCAGGCGTGATGGTCTGGGGAGCCATCGTGTACGACAGCTGGAGTTCCCTCACAGTGATTCGAGGGACGTTGACAGCCCAGCGCTACGTACAGATCCTGTGGCCCCATGTGCTGCCTTTCCTGGCGAGGCGGCCTGGAGCCATTTTCCAACTAAATAACATCCGTCCGCACACGGCTCAGGTTTCCCAGGACTGACTACGTCATGCTTCGACACTTCCGTGGCCTGCCAGATCACCTGATCTCTCACCCATCGAGCACATGTAGGACCAGATGGGACGCCAGCTTTCTCTATGTCCCAGTGTTCGTGATTTAGAGTGTCAGTTGCAAGGAGTGTGGGCCAATCTGTCCCAGGATAACATACGGTGTCTCTTTGACTCCATGCCAGACCATATCACTGCATGTATCCGAGCACAAGGCGGTCCGAAATGGTACTAACGCTGACTGGAACATGTACCGTATGTCCGTGGAAAATCATCCTGCTGCTGTGATATTGCAATCACTTCTGTCCTGGGTACATACCATCTCACTACTACAATCCCATTTCAATCCGACACCTCCTTCTTGGTGTGCAGATTTTTATGATAATGAGTGTGCATAGGGACTTAGTCATAATTTGCTGTGTTATAGTGCAATCAAGCTAGCGGAGAACCCAAAGCTCACACTACACTATACTTTTTTCATTCTTCACTTCTTCGATACATTAACTTCTTTTATATAAATATATATATATGCACAGTGTGGCACAGAATTCTTAAGACTGGGTCTGTAAAATGAAATAGAAACAAGAAATTATAATTTGTTTTGGTTTGTTATTCAAAATAAGTCCTTCTGGCTTCAATACACTTGTTACAGCGATTTAATAAAGATTTGAATTCCTGTTCCAGTTCACTTTGCGGAATTGCCTCCAAAGCACGCGTCGAAGCTGTTTGTATGGTCGAAATATCATCAAAATAACACCCTTTTAACGTCATTTTAAGTTTTGGGAATAAAGAAAAGTTGCAGGGTGCTAAATCAGGCGAATACGGTGGATGATTCAACACACAGACATTATTTTTCGCCAAAAATCTACGAACAAGAAGTGAGGTGTGACTAGGTGCATTATCGTGCAACAAACACCAACTGTTTTTATCCCGATATTCTGGACGAATGCGACGAATTCTGCTCATCAAACGCCTCAAAACATTTAAATAAAACTCACCAGTAATTGTTTGTTCACTTGGAACAAATTCTTTGTGGATAATACCCTTACTATCGAAGAATGTAATGAGCATTTTTTTTATTTTCGATGGAACTTTTCTTGCTTTCTTGGCTTGTGGAGAGTTTTTTTACTTCCATTCCGCACTTTGTCGCTTTGTTTTAGGATCATATTGAAAACACCATGTTTCATCACCTGTAACAATCGATTTTACGAAGTTTGGATCATTTTTAGCGGCTGAAATGATGTCTCTGCAATGTGCACTTCTCCTCGATTTTTGTTCATTGGTTAACATGTGTGGAACAAATTTAGCACAGACTTTTGTTTTGCCCAAATCTTCATGCAGGATGGTACGAATCATTTTTTTGTTGATGTTTAAAGACTCTTCCATCATTCTTAGTGACGCACATTGATTGTTTGCCACGAAATCATGCACTTTTTAATAATCTCAGGTGTCCTAGATGAACTTAGTCTTCCGGTACGCTTATCATCTTCTAGCGTATCTCTTCCATCCAAAAAACATTTGATCTACTTAAACAAAACTTACCGTAAACTTGTTTCATCATTTGGTACGTTTCCGAGGCACTTTTACCAAGTTTTGCGTTAAATTTAATAACAGCCCTTTGTTCCATCTTAATAATTCTACATGAAAAAAATTTTACTTCTCTAATGAACGGCCCTTTCGTTTGAGTTACTTTAACAACTGCCCAGTACTTTTGGCAGAAAGCAAGCAGATGGTCACGGTTTATAACGCATTCGCGATTACACTGGTAACACCACCGTAGGCTGAAATCTAGCGCCAGTCTTAAAAATTCTTTGACGCACTGTGCATATATATTAGGTGTATATATATACACAGTGCGTCAAAGAATTTTTAAGACTGGTGTTATGAATAAAAATATGCGCCATCATTATCCATCACCTTCCGCCATCGGTTGAGCTCACTTCTGTATGGAACGCGATGAAGTCGTCAACCCATTTTTGCACTTCATCAGATGTCCGAAACCATACAGCAGACAAACCATGCTGCCTCGATTGGAACAAATGATAGTCTGAAGGGGCTACGTCGGGACTTTACACTGGGAGCTCCAAAACTTCCCAGGCAAACGTCAATAACATTTCCTTGACTGATTTCGCGATATGCAGCTTAGAGTTGTCATGCAGTAATTTCACGGGACGCAATCCTTTGCCTGTGAATGGATGTTTCCGACAGATTCCCTGGCTCAATCGCAGTAGTTGTTGCTTGTAGCAATCAGCAGTAACAGTTTGATCCTGTTCAAATAGTTCATAATAGAGCACACCCTTCATATCCCACCAGATGCACAGCAGAACTTTCTTGGAGTGAATATCACGTTTCGGTGTCGAAGTCGTTGCTCCACCGGGGTCTACCCAATGTTTTTTGCGTTTGGGATTGTCGTATCATGTATCCACTTTTCATCACCCATAACGATTTTCCACAGGAAAGCTTTCTGTGTTGTTTATTCAACAGATTCAGACACTTCATGACACGCTGATCCTTGTTATTCTGGCTCAGGTCATGTGGCATCCATTTTTTTTTTTTTTTTTTTTTTTTGATTGGAGGTTTAACGACCACTGTGAGCAACTCAATGGGCTATAAGCAGGCGGTCCCTAATTTAGGGTCACTGGTTCCAGGGAAGGGAGAGAGCCAGTGCCGTAAAACAAACACAACATCCATGCCTCACCGGGATTCGAACCCGGACCCCTTTCGGACGAATGATCAGAAGCCATCGCTTAGACCACTGCGCCACCGGGGCGGCCCATTTTTCTTCCTTCTGGATCTTTCCCATTTTGTGCAAACAATTGGAAATGGTTTGTTGAGTTACCCCAGTTGTTAGCCAGTTCTTTTTGCATTTCAGACAAATATTCATCCAGCAATGCTTGCAATTTCTCATGTGTAACCTTCTGTGGAGCGCTAGTACGTTCTCGATCGCTAACATCAAAATCACCTGCTTTAAACCGTCTAAATCAAAACTCACACCTGCTTTTGCAGCACTTTTTCCTTGATGAAATTCGTAACGAATGCAGTGTCAAATAAATGCAGTATCACTTGCCATCTTTCACCTACCAATGTGCAAGTGGGTTACTGTTGAGCAAACTTCTGTGTCACATTTTATACTCTGGACCAGTTACTGTCACATGACAACAGTGCGGGGGAATGTCAGATATGTAAATTAGTGATATACATCACACAAAAAGTGCTTTAAAACTTATTTGTACACCTAATAATCATCATCAACCATTCTCAATCCACTACTGGATGAAGGCCTCCCAAAATCTCTCAAAGGACTCTTGTCTTAAGTAATTCTCTTCCATGTCACTCCAACACATTTCTAAATATCATCCGTAGACCCATCTTACATGGGGTCTTCTTCTGGGTCTCTTCCTCTCCATTGATATCCAGTCTAATATTTCAGTCATCAAATGGAGGTCAGGTCTTCTAGCAGTATATCTAGTCCATTTGGAGGTCTTTACTCTAATCATGATGTGTCATTTTCCTGCCTTTCTTGGTTACACCAAGTATGCATCTCTGAGTTTTTTTAACTCTCTGTATGTCTTTTTTAGTTAAGGTTTATGTCCAGAGATCATGTCAATGCCTGGGCAGACATATTTCACACATGAAAAACAAAAACTGATTCCTAAAAAAATTGGGACATATTTTTACTTCTCCAAAAATTATCTATCTTGATTTAAAAACCCAGCTCTAGGTCTCATTGAAGATTTCAGTGCCGAAGCTGGTCTCAAACTAAACAGAGCCAAGTGCTGCCTTATGTAGTTGACAAAGCTGGAGTGCTTCCTCAAAACTTTGAACAGATACCAGATATTGCCTGAAAATCAAAAGTCATATATCTAGGGGCCCACATAACCAACAATGGCAATTGCGAAGGCAAGATCAAATGCAAGATTGGAACGGCCAAATCTGCCCTCACAGGGCTTACAAAAATCTGGAAAGATCACATCAGCAAAACTACCAAGCTGAGGCTGGTCAGAGCCCTAGTGTTACCCATTTGTGACTTATGTTTCTGAAACATGGACCTTAAACGCAGCATGTTGCAGACGAATTGAGGCGTTTGAAATGATCTGCTACAGATGCATGCTGAAAATATTCTGGGTTGCGCATAGGATTAATGCATCAATCTTGAGACAGCTCAGTGTATACACACAAGCGACTTTTTCCAACAATTGAACAACATTTACTAACCTTCATCGGCCACATCATCTGGCGAGATGGTTTAGAAAAGCTTTGTATTAAGGGGAAAGTCGATGGCAAAAGAACGTCCCCCAGACAGATTCATCGATCAAATAAAAACTCTCGCAAATCTATCAGTTGCAGAAATCATGAGAACTGTGGAGAATAGACAGGAATGGCAAACCTTGATTGCAGACAAGATGTGAATTGGGTCAAGATGCTTGAACCGAGCAATGAAGAAAAGAGAGGTTTTTTGTTTTTTTAATTATTATCATTACTATAAATTTTTTTTTACTATTCAACACAGTAGTTATGCCATCCATAACAGAATTCCTCTCTTGTTCCTCACAGCGCACTGTGAGCCCAGCAAATGACAGAGCTAGAAAAGAGCTGCAGGAAGGAGGAGGGTGTGCATGGATGCCCAAACAAAATGGTGGGAAAAGCAACATTTTTTTTGAGACTTCTGAAGGTTTGTGGACAGAGTTGTCAAATAATCACAACACTAAATCAAAGAAAAGCCTACTGATGACTCTGTTATACCCATTAAAAGAACAATATAAATATACCACAGATTTTAATTCTCAGTGTTGCAGACAGGTGACTTCTAGCAAATGAACAGAACTCAGAACTTGACCAAGCAGCTTGTATTTTTCATTAAAAATAGGAGAGACCGAGATCATTCTCAACTACAACCTGTTGCATTTTACTAAATTACATGGTAGGAAGAATTGTGTATTGTACGTACATATATTATAGAATTTTCATCTTTGTCGAAGAAGTAAGGATGCACGTTTTTAACCTTAGTAATTATTACTCTATTTTAAATTTTGCTATACTTATTAAAATAATCAAAATAATTGCATGCCCGAAGGACAGATTATTTTTATTGTAATGCATATAGTTTTAACAGAATTAAAAAAAAAACAGTTCTTTAGAAGTATGAATTTTTATAGCAGTTGACATTGGCAAACTGAGGGGTGTGGTGCTACTTTAGAAATCACAAAATACTTCTTCAAAATCATGTGAGAAATATTTTTACTCCCTGTCCAAAAACTTACTGCAACCACTGTTTATGTCTTTGGTAAGTAAGAACTGGAAAGATGCATTGATTAAACACTTTTCTTTCAAGACATTTAGTAAATTGTTCTTGAAAATTGTAGTTTCTCTGTTAGACAGAGAAAGCTTTGTACAGATCTATGAATACTAAAATGAAGTGTGGGGGAGAAATGCTGCTGTTAGTGTTTTAGGCTTCTTTCGTAGTATTGGCATCCTAAAAACTTAAAAACACACAAGTCACTCTCAACTTATTGGGGGGGGGTTCATTAAATCCATCTCAAATCAACCAAAAAATTTCAATATTCAACCTAACCATTTCAGATTTCAAACCTTCAGGGATCATTTTCCTTAATGATATAAATGAGAATATATTTTTAAAATTTTTTTATCTCATTGGGTTTTCAAGTAATTAATTTTTTAAATTTTGAAAAATCGTCGTTTTTTGGCTGGCATAAACTTTTTCAATCTTGAATTTCTCAAGTTCTGTAAGGACTACAGAGTTGTTTGACCCCTCATTTTAAAGATAATTTCATAAGTTTTAATTTGATATGCAACTTGACTATGCTTGGTGAATTTATTATTTTTAATTTTAAAAAAAAAAGTGTTTTTTTTTTTAATTTTGAAAAAAAATATGTTTTTTTGTAATATTATAAGCTTTAAATTCTGAAACTTTTAGAGTGGGATCTCAATGGGATCAGGAGCTATGGCAAAAAACTTAAAGTTACTGTACAAGTAATAATGGATTATAATTCTTGTTTTAGTGTGTTTACATGATAACAGACACTGAGTTTTAAAATCTACATAATACATCATACTAATACATAGTCAAACATAAAACAAGGGAAGGATAGTTCCAACAGGCTAAAAGTTTTACCTGGTAAAATTAATAAAAGTTATTTTTTTAGTTAGCACTCAGAGTAGTAGTTACGCCAAAATAGTGACCTCTTAGTTTTTCTTTAATTTAACAAATAATTTCTTGTTTGCTTTTTTGGTTTCTGAGTCTGTAAGTTGATAAACTCTTCCTGTAGCTGTTGTAGGATCAACTTTTGTTAAAACCTCACTTTTATGCACAACTAGTATGTCAGTAAATTGTGGGTATTTGAAAGATGGAGAAGGGCCATGTGGTTCTAAAAACTTATTTTTACTTTATCTCCTTCTATTCCTAACACACAACCTAGCCACCACTTGTCTGAGTATTGGCATATAACAAAGCCAACAATGTCATTTATGTCCATATCATCATCAGTGTCATCAGCTGAAACTATTTTTACACTTAATTCCTCTGAAAATGAGTAGATTTTCACTAAAACTCTAGTCTCATTCACAGGACTGTAACTGTGAAATTGTTGAGTACCCTTTATTGTTGTTGCTGCTTCAAACCTACTCTTCAAGGTCTTTTCCTCTGCCTCGTATCCATCTGTAGTAGAATACAAAAAAACTGATGCTGACAATATTGTCTTTAGCCCAATCATAAAGTTGGCGAGGGGTCATAATTTGATCATTGTAGATCATTCGTAGACTGGCCAATGCCGCTAATTGTTTAACAGTTTCTCCGACACCATCACACGCATTTTTTCCATGTGACGATGTAAAGAAGTTCCATTATTCTGCCTTGATGCCAAAATCTTTCTCATGATGGCCGAGATTGAAAAAGTTTGATTTGTTTTTGTACTGTGATGATGCTCCATCTGAAAACTGATTCATCTTTTTGGGTTTATGGGGCAGATTCTGTTTAAGAAAGTCAATCATGAGGTGTTGAAATAAATGAACAGCAGCTGTTTCATGCACCATACAATCAGAAAGAATAACTAAGCTCAGGTGCATAAACTTTTTGGTTTCCTCATCAACACAGTATATAACAAACGAATGTACTGTTGCTTGAGCATTGTTCCAATGAAAGCCTTGTGCGGAATCTTGAAGCATAAATGCATAATTTTCAGCAAAATCACAAAGTACAATGCATTGGTTTTGAGGTAGATTTTCTTTCAAGTGTTGCAAATAGGAAGACTGTTGAGTAGCAATGAAAGAGTGTCTTAAAAGTTTTGGCAAACTCTGAAACAAATAATCCAAAAACTCTTCTGTCAGTTTTATAATAGTTTCCAGGGCACACTTGTTATCAATCTGCATCAATTTTTTGAAACTCACATTTTCAATGCTATTAAGCTCAAAAGCTTCTTCAAACCGAGCCTTCAAATCATCACTTCCTGGACAATTAACACAATTTATGAACTAACATTTAGATGTTGGCGTTTTGCAAATTATATTGCTTGTTACATTTTTGTATGTTTTAATCGGGAGTTCACCATTTGTTAATTCAAGTATTTTACACCAAGCCATCATTAATTTGGCATTCTGATGTATTGTGCAAACGCACACAGAATGTGTCCCACTTGACCCAGGAAGAACACAACACTTGGGACGAAGCTCACAAAATTTAGAAATTCCAATTCTCTGATCAGGGTAATGCTCCTTCAATAGTACATATGATTCTTTTAATGTACTTAGAATTAAATACTTTTGAACATGTACACGTTTGCCATCTTTATTGACTGAAACAAAGTCTTTTTTACCAGGCATTTGACGACTAACCTCATCATTTTGATAGAATTCTTTGACTAGGGCTACTGTTGCAGGGTCCAATGTTCTTCCAGGCTTTGGGTCAGGGGATGGCATTATACCTTTTTCATTTAACACTGTTTTTGCCTTTCTAGCAGTAAAATTAGACACTCCAAACTCAGTTTCAATTTTTTTTTAGAGTCCAGCTTTTGGGAAGTGCAGTTAGAACCTGCATTCTAACACTTTTCTCTGTAATAGCATTAAACTTTTCTTTCAATTGATTAATAATTTCATTGTCATAATTTTTTGCAGCGTCAGATTCAGTGGTACCTGGATTTAAATTAAGTACTTTCATTCGAAAAGCTTCCGTCACTTTTTTAATCTTTGCTTCTGGGTATTATTTTTTATTCAAATGTTTTCTTTTAATAGGTGTACCGTGTTTCTTCGATAGCAGTCAGACTTTTGTTCAAAGCTTCAATTGCCTCTTTTTTCTCTGTAGTTGGCAATGTATTTTGAACTGGTACTTCAGGAACATTCAAATGGTCTTGTGATTCCGAGCTGTCTGAATGCAAGCCTTCTTGCTCAGTTAAAATCTCTGGAAGCTTTAGTAAAGCTTTACGACACCCATCGCATATATCTTGTCACCTTCATGTAAATTGGCATTATGTCTCAAAATATTTTCATTTACAGATCTCAATTGTTTCTTATAATAATTATGACCAGGTTTCTTAAATGGGTTACAACAATATACCAAAAAAAAAAAAAAAATTATTTGATGTACTGGATTTGGATTCACCCATATTGTCACAGAGTCCTAATAATAGAGTAGAGTAAAATTATAAATAATAGTACAAGTCAAATTGTCTGAAACAATAAAAAAATATCTTATATAATAATAGGCCTTTAAGACTAAATAGAACTCACTGTACTTTTGAACTGGAGAGAAGCCTAGTTGTTCTAAACAAAGATGTCAAAAATGGTTAAACTTATTACTTAACAAACACATAACACTTATTTCACTTCCACTGAAAAAAACTATTAACTTACAAAAATCATATTTTTATGTGAAACACTTTAAGTAACACTGCCAACAACTAACTGTTCACTCACTAAGATCTTAGAGGAAACTAAGCAAAAGTTGAGCTAGAGTGGGCATGAGTCACACTTCTGCAAGAACATGAATCAGACAAGTCTGTATACAGGCTTGTGCCAGAACACCTGTGATTAGCAGACTATTTACTCACATGCTATCCCTAATTTGTCTGTAGGTTTAGTAAATCATTATCTGTAATAGACCCCAATGTAAATTGCTTACCTTATAGACAATGTATTTTTTTTATTTTATTTTACCTTACAAAAGTTAAAGGTAGCAATGTAGCCCTAACTGGTATTTAAAACAATACCATTCGTACCGTAACTCCTGATCCCATTGAGATCTGTCTAAAAGTTTCAGGATTTAAAGCTTATAATATTATAAAAAACATATATTTTTTTCAAAGTTTTTAAAAAACACTATCTTAATTTTTTTTTATTATTTTTTTCTTTTTACCAAGCATGGTCAAGTTGCATATCAAATTAAAACGTATGAAATTCTCTTTAAAATGAGGGGTCAAACAACTCTCTAAGCCTTATAAAACTTGAGAAATTCAAGATTAAAAAAGTTTATGCAAGCCAAAAAACAAATGATTTTTCAAAATTTTAAAAATTAATTACATGAAAACCCAATGAGATAAAAAAAATTGTAAAAATATATTCTCATTTATATCACTAGGGAGAATGATCCCTGAAGGTTTCATTGAAATCTGAAATGGTCAGGTTGAGTGCCTGGTTGATTTGGCATCACCCTTTTAGAAATTGTGAAACTGAGGTTAAAGTAAAAGAATGTCATAAAGCCAGAGTTGTATAAAAAAATAAAATGTATCTGCGTACACAACCATTGAAACAGAAAACTTGCTGCAAACCTGCAAATCACACACATGATAACAGTAGAATAAGATAATTTAAAGAAAAATTAATAAAACAATAATTAATTATTAGAACATTACAGATTTCATTGAGGACAAAATAAGTACATTACAACTGAAAGCGGCGTGTGCGAAATAGACCTTTAGGGCAAAATATTAAAATATTGAACTACGAACCTCATAAAAAGTTCCATTAATGAACCTTAAAAAATTACTAATACCATTTTCAACAACTTAATTCAAAAATAGTAGACTTACAAAATACATAAAGAAATTACTGTAATTGAATAACTGGCAATAACATTTAAATTCTTTCTGTGTGAACGAAACTTTTGATACAGTTCCTATATGTTGATAACAGACCTTGATAAAATCTGGAGGCCAGAAAAGCCTGTAAAAACAAAAGAACTCAGAAGATGTGAAAACCAAGTGAAAGTTCTTCAGATTAAAATAGAATTAAATATATTAATCGGAGTGAAGCCTTGAGTGTATTTTTAAATTACCGTAAATAACATTTTATTTTTTTCAATCTACAAGCAAAAACTATCTGCAAAATCTGCTAATAATTTGGAAACTATCCACGTAGTGCATACACGTGTACGTCTACATTCTGCTACTCTGCATAAAGCTAATATATAATTTGGGCCTAATTGAAAGACATGGGGACTGCTAAGCTTCTGATACCCAAAGACAAATTAATCCTCTGCCTCATGTTAATTATACTCTTAGTGAGAATTATCATTCGGTTATTGCTATCAAAGGCGATCATTGTCTAACATTTCTTTAGGAACAAATAAAAAATTTTATTTTAGTCAGTGCGGTTACATCAAACCAACAATGTCAATCCCATATTTATACTGGTTTAATTTGTTTTATTGCAATTATTGCATCAATCTCAGGAACTCCCCAGATGACTTCCAAAAAGGCAGATTTCCATCTTTTGGCAGAACTCTTTCACCCCTAAAATATTTACAGGTTATCAGAACTCAAGCCAAGTTGAAGGTCTTTCATGTTTTTTTAAAAATTTCTTAACAAAACTGGCATGCATATCCAACTATCTTCATGTATCCTAAATATTTTCTTTACTGCTGATTTGAGATTTTGGGAGGTTTATAGTAGGTACTAGCACAATTTGGGTTTCTAGCAAATGTAATTTCAAATGTTGAATTTCAGATTTTTTTTTAAATAGTAATAAAAGAAGGAACCACTATCTTAACAGATTTTACATACAAATGTTCAGCTTGGATACTTAATCTTAGCACCACAAACATCAGAAACTTATGGGATAAGAATAGAATATGAACTGATGTCTCATAAAATTGGGAATTTTCATAAACTTCACAACATTTACACAACTTTTTCCACGCATTGGTTGGCATAAAAAGTATTTATTTTTATTTGTTTTTTACACATTAACAATTCTAAATGTCACTGCTGTAACTAATCTATGGCAATGGCGATTACATAGCTTGAAGTCTAAATTACTGCAATGTTGAAATGAAGCATGCAAGAGATCCATAATATAACTTATGTGAATGCACAATAAAAGGATCAAAATAACTAAGTTTTTGTGCTAATACAATAAACACATGTATTAACCAATTATACTGCTGAAACACAATTCAAAATCTATTGATTACATTCCCAACATTGTGAACGTCTTGAAGAGGATCTGCAGGACTAATTCATTTGGATTTGGTGTTCACACTCTCTAATATTTTTAGCCTGGTATGGAAGGATAGAGATACCATCCCACTGGGATCCAGAAGTGGCATCTATTGCATTCCTCTTGTCTCAATCTCATCCAACCATGGAAATCTTTTGTACACAGGTTCTACATCTCGAAGCATTGGGACCTGAGTTTCTGAACATGAATATTCAACTTGGTCTACTACAGTTACCACAGCACTTACTATTACAGTGTTATCTACTGGACTATATTAGCCAGAATAGGATGGTGTTAAACTTCTTGAGTCAGCTACTAATAGACATGAAAGAAATACGGGATTACGCCATATAATACAAATTTTGAAGATGACAATCCGATTTTTGGCGTAAATGTGACAAGGATATTATCCTTGTCACATTTAGTTTTCGGATATTATCTGACTTACTAATCCTTGTCACATTTACGCCAAAAATCGGATTGTCATCTTCAAAATTTGTATTATATGGCGTAATCCCGTATTTCTTTCATGATTTATTCTGCTTCTCCGGGCAATCACGGGATAGGATTATTAACCTCCAGATTCGCTAAACATGAATGCCGGTTGCTTCGACTAGCGAATCCTGTGATGGTTAAATTCAAATTGATCGGAAACTTGAAACTTGGTCGTTCTGGGTGGTGTAGTGGTTAGCATACCTAGGCGTTTTCTGGGAGACGCGGGTTCGAGTCCCGCTCTAGGACGATGAAAATTTTCAAGTTTTCGGATATTATCTGACTTACCATCCTTGTCACATTTACGCCAAAAATCGGACTATCATCTTCAAAATTTGTATTATATGGCGTAATCCCGTATTTCTTTCATGATTTATTCTGCTTCTCCGGGCAATCACGGGATAGGATTATTAACCTCCAGATTCGCTAAACATGAATGCCGGTTGCTTCGACTAGCGAATCCTGTGATGGTTAAATTCAAATTGATCGGAAACTTGAAACTTGGTCGTTCTGGGTGGTGTAGTGGTTAGCATACCTAGGCGTTTTCTGGGAGACGCGGGTTCGAGTCCCGCTCCAGGACGATGAAAATTTTCAAGTTTTCGGATATTATCTGACTTACCATCCTTGTCACATTTACGCCAAAAATCGGATTGTCATCTTCAAAATTTGTACTAATAGACAATTGTTAAATAATTGTCTGATACTCTATTCATTTCCCATTTCAGAAACCAATGTTGTAATGATGATTTCCCTACCTTTTTGAATCCTAGTTGGAGTGACCTACTTCAGTCTCTACTTACACCACACATATGACGACAATCTTCTTTTTTCTTATTGGAGGTTTAACGACCACCGTGAGCAACTCAATGGGTTATAAGCTGTCGCCCGTCCCTAATTTAGGGTCACTGGTTCCAGGGAAGGGAGAGAGCCAGTGCCGTAAGACAAACACAACATCCATGCCTCACACCGGGATTCGAACCCGGACCCCGTTCAGATGAATGATCAGAGGCCATCGCTTAGACCACTGCGGCAACGTCAATTTTCAGAAAGCTTGAGAGGTTAGTACGTTTTTAATCTGGGACACCGGTAAGGGACCCATGGACTTTGGGGAATGTTCATAACTACATAACTTTCTGCTTGCTTCTGTACGTTTGGCAAACTATTAGACCATGATGCAGCCAAAGTGGAATTTGAAAGATTTTGCTTTTTAATGTTTTTATCATTTTAGAGTGTAAATAATTTCATTTTTAGTTTACTTCTGAAGTAGGGCTTAAATGTTTTTTGAATCGTGCTTTAACAGTATAATTAGTTAACACATGTGTCAATGTGCCTGCAATGAATTAATAAAAAAAATCTTAAACACTGCCAAATTATAGTTCTTGCCTTTTTATCATGGATGGCATATTCAAGGACACCTTCTATTTGTTTAGTAGCTTCCTGAAGTCTTTCCACATTCAAATGTTTCGGATTCTCCGTTAGCATTCGCAGTTCCTTAGTCAGTGCCTCTGCGTTTTTGAATCCCTGAGAGAAAAATAACATTGAAGCTATGATACATAAGAACTTCGTGTAGTTAGGAAAAGTTTCACATATCTTTGTAACACTAAATCAAAGACAAATCATATTCAGCAAACATGTTCCAATAAAAATTATATTTACATATTCCTACTGCTGAGATTTTCTATTTTATCAAAGTTATCATTTGGTTACAGTTATCAAAGAAAAGACAAGAACACATGGCAATCGTACAGTAATCATAGCAAAAAAAAAAAAATTATGGGTGTATACATATTTTCTTTTTGCATTGCATATTTTTTAGAGGAATTTTGAATTTCTAGGCATGACCAAAAATTTATCTTTTCATTAAGAAATCTTATGGTCACGGCAATACTGAAATATTTTGGCTTTCATTAAAAGGGAACTTACACTTTCTTCAACGGTAATCCTTCACCACCTTACACTATACATGACTACAAAATTTTAACACTTTCGGAAGGATATACCTGAAAGCTGCATTCTGTTAACTATTCTTAAACGCATTTAGCAAAAGCCATTTACTTTAAATTAACGGAAAACGTCGTTTGTAGTGTTTTACGTTTAATTTTAAGTGAACGGCCAAGTAAATAAGCCCAAAACAGAAATATTAAACATTTTACCTCTGCACCATGTTTTAACTGGATTCCTCTTTCGCCTTTTCCGATGAAACACAAATGAAAACGGGATTATCATTCCAAAATTTACCGCATGAAAAGAACGAGAATTTGGCCTTAATGGTGACATTCTAAGTATATACCAGTAGAATCACTTAATCGTGAATACACACAATTCACTTGAAAAACTGCAAGATCGAACTTTCGAATGTTGTCTTAAACCAAGATTGTAAATAAACCCAAGACATCATAATTGTTGCCACCCTGTATGCTGTCCACAGCAAAATTCTAGAAAGTAATCTATTCAGTTCTCAAATGTGTCAATGTGGGCCTGACAATGTGGCATTTGCTGTCATATTACACGGACCGAAACTAGCGTCTCGCGACAGCGATATCCACATGTATCGAGTTATCTCATTGGCAGCAATAAAACCGACACCTACCAATTGGCGACCGGCACTGAAACAGCACTTGTAGTTCGTATACGTCGTCGAAGTCGTAACACAGGTTGTTTACATCTTAGTTGACATTAGTTTCTTCATTGGCGGCTGTCGGCACAAATCGAACAATTTAACCTGTTTGCAGTATCCATCCAAATATAAAAATGGCTATTCTTCCACACACGGGCGCATTCCTCATTTCTCACAGCTAAGACAGCGGAACGCTAGAACAGCTCCGCGAGCAATCTACTGTTTTCGATCTGGCAATGCATCTGTTGTTGTTTACATTCGAATGCAAACATTTTGGGTGGTTATCTTTGCATTCTGTTCTTATTTTTTTATTCATCATGATGACTAACGTTGGTTTCATCAAAAAAAAAATATTTCGTGTGCTAAATGAAAACTATAACTGAGATGTTGAAAAAGAACTAAAAAAATGAAAGATCTTACCGCTATATACCTTGGGAGACTGATAAAAAATTATACTTTCGTATTTACAGTAAGTATTTTAATTCGGACTGAGAAATATATAGCAAAAGACAATTAAAGAAGAAAAGCAGCGATATTTATTGCCATTCATGATTCCTTATTATTTCAAGGGTGGGTAGCGAACCATATCTTTCACACCATGATATGCATGTTTTTCTATCTCGTACGACATCGTTAACGAGACTATACAAATTCCATTGAGGCATTATAAAATACAACAGACCAATTGAACGACAACTTATTGGAATTCTAATACTATCGAAGGGTAATATGGACGGACAACTTAATATTTACTGAGCGTTGCCAGATCGAAAACAGTAGATTGCTCGCGGAGCTGTTCTAGCGTTCCGCTGTAAACAACAAGTGCCGTTTCAGTGCCGGTCGCCAATTGGTGGGTGCCGGTTTTATTGCTGCCAATGGGATAACTCGATACATGTGGATATCGCTGTCGCGAGACGCTAGTCGGACCGAATGCAGCTTGCAGTAGTGGCAATAATGATCGAATTGTTCCCAGAGAATCTTCAAAAACATGAATGAGATACTTATCGCAGTGGCGTAGCCATAGGGATGGGGTTCGGGGTTTGAACCCATGGAGGTAGGAATAAGGGGAGAAAATATGACGTCAAAACTTGAAGCTTTCTTAGCAGACGACGCTGACGGTGTGACGGCCATCTTAAGCCTCTGATGGCGTATTGAACCATTGGGTTATTTTTTTTTTTTTTTTTGGTTGTAGGTTTAACGACCACCGTGAGCAACTCAATGGGCTATAAGCAGTCGCTCGTCCCTAATTTAGGGTCACTGGTTCCAGGGAAGGAGAGAGCCAGTGCCGTAAGACAAACACAACATCCATGCCTCACCGGGATTCGAACCTGGACCCCTTACGGACGAATGAACCACTGCGCCACCGGGGCGGCCCATTGGGTTATGTATGTGAGAAGTTTGATTTTCGAAATTTGAAGTTATTTTTTTAAGAAATGGTGTGTTGTTGCGCTTACGAATGTCACAACAATTCCGGGCTACCACTTCCTGGAGTTACTTTTCACAGGTAAGCAACGGAGAAATATTTAAAATGAAATATTTTAATTTCCGAAGAGCATTTAGTATTAAAGCGCGTATATGAAGTCAATTTATATATGACCAGCTTAATTTCCCATTTTGATCGACAGACTGGCACTGAACAGTATGGCATTTTGTTGTGCTAACAGAGGGAAAAAATTCTAATAGAAACTCGGAAAAGTCATCTTTCGGAGCATATGCTTATGCAAAAGCCTTACTACCGTGATGTATGTTCCAAGCAATTTACTCGAAAAGGTGATATTTGGAAGCATTTACTCATTCAGACGGGGAAAGCTTCACCAATGTGATTTATGCTCCAAACGATTTACTCGATAAAAGTGATCTTTTGAAGTATTAACTCATTTAGACGGGTGAAAAGTTTCACCAATGCAATGTACGCTTAATGCAGACATTTGATGTGGACGAGGAACATCAAACAGAGGTCATCGCTCTTTCCATGTTTATAAGTGAGTCACGGAATTCCTAAGGCCTGTGAGTCTGGATGAATTCGAGGCCGCTGTGGTGCAGTGGAAGCATATCCGGCGCGTAACTGGAAGACCCTGGGTTCGATTCCCGGTGGCAGCCAATGAGAATTTTTCCGTGACTCACTTATAAACGTGGAAAGAGCTTTGACCTCTGTTCAATGTATGCTCTAAACGATTTATTCGAAAAGGTGAACATTCGAAGCATTTACTCATTCACACGGGGGGGGGAGGAAAGCCTCACCAATGTGATGTATGCTCCAAATAATCTGCTCGAAAAAAGTGATCTTTAGAAGCATTTACTCATTCAAACAGGGGGAAAACCTCACCGATGTGAATGTGATGTATGCTCCAAACGATTTGCTCGAAAAGTGTTCTTTCGAAGTATTTACTTATTAACACGAGAGAAAGTCTCACACATGTGATGCATGTTCCAAGCAATTTGCTCGAAAAAGTGTTCTTTCAAAGCATTTACTCATTCACAGGGGGGGAGAAACCTCCCACCAATGAGATGTATGCTTCAAACAATTTTCTTGGAAGTCTTCTTTTACAGCCCATCCTCCTTCACACAGGTGAAAATCATCATCAGTGTGATGTGTGGTCTAAGCAATTTGCTCAGAAAAGTAATCTTTTAAGGCATATGCTTGTTCATTCAGGTGAAAAGCCTTACCAGTGTGATGCATGTTCCAAGCAATTTCCTCGGAAAAGCAATCTTTCAAGGCATATGCTTGTTCACAGGTGAAAAGACAAAATCATAATATATCTAATATCATCATCATCATCATCATTGTCAACCATTATCAATCCACTGCTGGACGAAGGTCTCCCCAAGTTTCCTCCACAACGGTCTGTCTTGTGCCAGTCTCCTCCATGTCACCCCTGCATACTTTCGAATTTCATCCACCCATCTCCCATGTGGTCTTCTTCTGGGTCTTTTCCTATCCCTTGGAATCCAATCTAAAATTTCGGCTGTCCATCGATGATCTGTCTAATATCATAATATAGCTAATATAAAGTAATATTGGGGTATTGCAGCGTAACATTAATTTGCTTGCACTATCATATTCTCTTCATTTTAACAGAGCAGATCTCTGTAAAACGTCCCTGAACTTAGATTACCATATACGCAACTTTAAAAACTATGAAATTACACTGCGATTTTATCTACGGAATAATAAAAACTCTTGTACTACGCTGATCCCCCAAAAGCCAGCCGAAATGTTTCCTAAATTCAAAATACCTGGAAGTAACCGTTTCATAAAGATAATGGAAGTCATTGTCAGTTTATAAAGCTGTCGAGTTCCAAAGCATTCTGTTATTTCGAAAAGAAAAAAAATCACGGTGAAAAAATACGTAATTTGTAATAAATTCTCCTACAGAAAAAAAAATAAAATTATTACAAGCGTATTCAGAAAAATAATAAGGCCCAACAGAAAATCAAATGACTAACTTACCCACATTAATAACAACTAAATAAATAAATAAGCATCGTAAAATCAGTGTTGTATCTTGCACGCGAACGGTGTTAACAGGAATTTGTGGCTCCGTGGTGAGACCAAGGAGGTTAGAATAACACTTCTGAAGATGCCCTGAGTCTCCTAACTGTGAAGCCGAAAATTGTGGAATTTGACGTTGTTTACATGATGCCTATGTAATTTCAACTGTGTGTATTTTTGAAAAGCGCGGCTTTTGGTTGCATAAAACGTGTTAATATCAAACCGGAGTGAATTATACTTCTTACACAAGTGAAGTTTACAATTTTAACGTTACATTTTGTTTAGAATTCGCACCAATGTTCGTGTATTTCAATTTAAAATAAAAATGGGGAAGAGCCTCAAAATAATTAAGAATTTTATAAATTCAGCATTTTCTCACACATACATCGGCAGCAATTTACGATGCGAAATTCGAAACATTTGCGGCGAAAGAAGGCGATTTTGGCCAACACAAAACGCATTGCAATAGCATTGAAACCTATCAGCTTTTCCACACTTTGACGGCTGTCGCTCGCGGTTATAGGCTTCACGCCAAGTGGTACTGCTCAATTAGCAAGGGTATCTCCAGATATCTTATTCTAATCTTCTTGGGTAAGACACCCGCTTCACAATCGCAAGGTCCCTGGTTTGAATCCCGCTGGAGCGAGTGAGGAAGATTTCGTTGTGCTAGACTGGTACGGTGGACCGAAGAGGTCCCCATGAATTCACGCCACTTATTTTTTTTTACAGTGTAGCACAAGGAGGTTATATTACTGGAGATACCACTCTATCCACGCAACATTGGCCGCTATAAGTCACCGTCTGCCGCCCCGGTGGCGCAGTGGTCTAAGCGATGGCCTCTGATCATTCGTCCGAAAGGGGTCCGGGTTCGAATCCCGGTGAGGCATGGATGTTGTGTTTGTCTTACGGCACTGGCTCTCTCCCTTCCCTGGAACCAGTGACCCTAAATTAGGGACGGGCGACTGCTTATAGCCCAATAGCCCATTGAGTTGCTCACGGTGGTCGTTAAACCTCCAACCAAAAAAAAAAAAAAAAAAGTCACCGTCTGTGCTGCAAATGACGTCATGAGCAGGCACGAGAATTTTTTTTTTTTTTGATTGGAGGTTTAAAGACCACCGTGAGCAACTCAATGGGCTATAAGCAGTCGCCCGTCCCTAATTTAGGGTCACTGGTTCCAGGGAAGGGAGAAAACCAGTGCCGTAAGACAAACACAACATCTATGCCTCACCGGGATTCGAACTCCGACCCTTTTTCGGACGAATGATCAGAGGCCATCGCGTAGACCTACTGCGCCACCGGGGTGGCGCACGAGAAATTGCTTGGAAACCAATGAAACAAAAGCTTCTAAGCGTATAAACAGATAAAATGTGTAATTCAATAATCTTTATCAATGATACACAAGCTTACTGTTTTATCAACGGTATAATTTAGTTCACTTCTTGCCTGCTTGTGACGTCACACCACAGATTAGCTGTAACCTATGGCGGCAGAGCCAGTGGTGTCTCCAGTAATAAAACCTTCTTGGTGTAGCACACATGACGTGTGATGGATGTATCTAAACACGTCCATTTAGCGTCTGTGCGTAACATCCAGATTACGTATTGGTTCTTCGATTACATTTAATAGACGTAATCTGGACATGGACGTCCATGAAAGTTCCGTATGTAACATGGTGAACGTAAAGTGGACGTCCATGAAAGTTCCGTATGTAACATGGTGAACGTAAAGTGGACGTCTATTGGATGTAATTGTGCTGTGTGGGCAGATCCAAATCAGCGATGGTTATTAGCCATTGCATAGACCACTGTGCCACGAGAGCGGCAACGTGATGATTTCCATCATAGTGTATTACACAGAGTATATATTCTGCCCAGTTTCACATATTTCGCCAATCTCCGGCAATAAGAACTTGAAAATTTAATATACTGTCCCTGGTAGCAGAACCATGTAGAATTTACATTGAAGTTACCTTCCGTATAAGGTTGAATTCACGGCGAAAGGTATGGTAGAACTTACGTTCAAAATGTCCAAACCATCCACGCCAATTCAACCCTATGGATTCAACTGCATTTCCACCTGATTTCAACAACCAAATGTCAACCACTATTCTACTTTATTTCAGTGTGTTTTATTTCTACATTAATTCCACCACATTTCAGCTATTTTTCGATTGTGCACTAAGGCGTGGATGTATTGTATAATATGCTACACAATTTAATTGTAATTTTTTCCATGTAGTTCGCTTTAGTTTATGAGAAATATAGCTGTAGGGCGGAACATATCAATTCTTAAATCTTTGATTATATCTTTGATAATACCTTGAATTATACCATTTGATTCCCGCCGTATAGCAAGCTACCGCATCGCCTTTGCTATGAGATCTGGCTGTCGAGGTGCCTGAAGGCGTCCTTGCTTAGAAGAATTATTACATCGACCAAACTCAGTCCAGGACACGGAAATAAAAATTGAAACAGCAAAACTTTATTACTCCATTAGCTTCTCGTATTTCCGATAGCCTCCCGTTCAGGGTCCTCGTGCTGACCACGTGCTGCTTTTCCACAATGCTTTCCGCGAGACCCGGTAGACAAAGGAACCCTCCTTCCCGTCCACCACGCTGTACTTCTGCGATACCCGCAGCCTTTACGTCAAACCGGTGTCCGAACTTGGACCCTCTCTCCTTGACGACCGAAGCGACGACTGTTGCCTGAGCTAAGCCGCGGTAAGATAACTTCTGTAACAGAAAAGTTCGAGCAGCTGACTCTTCAAGGTCAGGTGCCCCAGGCGTTCATGCACCACTGATATCGGCGCCGCGAGGTTTGCAGTGCGATCAACGATGGTTGAAATTGGAACGTAAATTCGATGTGGATTCAGTGCTTCCCAATATGCACACGTTTAGTTAAAATTTTGAAGCATAAATTCTACATTGAACATACGCATTAATTCTCAGCGTTAATGCCACCTTTTCTGTCCATGGAAATTCGACGTTGAATTTTCATGAAAATTTTCAACGTTTTCTCGTTTCAACCTCTTTACCCAATTTCTTTTTTTTTTTTTTTTTTTTTTTTGATTGGAGGTTTAACGACCACCGTGAGCAACTCAATGGGCTATAAGCAGTCGCCCGTCCCTAATTTAGGGTCAATGGTTCCAGGGAAGGGAGAGAGCCAGTGCCGTAAGACAAACACAACACCCATGCCTCACCGGGATTCGAACCCGGACCCCAGACGGACGAATGATCAGAGGCCAGCGCCTTAGACCACTGCGCCACCGGGGCGGCTTACCCAATTTCAACATTGAATTTACGCAACTGTGCTACCAGGGGTGTATGAGAAATGCTTCATTAAAAATTTCACCAGGATTAACAGTGATGTTCTCCTGCATCTCTTTAAAATAAACATCGAACACAAACTGTCTTGGTATATTTTAGCAACCCTGGTTCGCTCTTTTAAGAAATTAATTTCTCCTTCTTCTTTATGTATCTCTATTCATTAGTTGTCATGCTCCAAAACGTTGAAATTTTAAAAATTAACCAACAGTAAAGGATTATTTAATAGCGACAAGCAAAGACCTCTAAGATACATAGACAAGTGGCCCTAAATTAGGGACGGACGACTGCTTATAGCCCATTGAGTTGATCAGGACGGTCGTTAAACCTCCAATCAAAAGACTGCAAAACCGTAATTTAACCGTGCGACATTTGAAGTTCAGCGTTGTACGGCAAGAAACTGTCACATGTCGTTGTGTACTTAAGGTTCTTGCGTGTTTATATCAGTTACATCCATTTTTTAATACACTGGTGTGCAAAAATTAAGGACGAAGAGAAGAAATTAGCATAACAGCGGAACGAGCAAGCAGAACGAACCGAAAGACCACTCAGGAGATAGACTAGGGTCCGGTACGGTAGGGCATGGACATATATGCAGCATGACGTAAGAGGGGAGGGAGTGTCTGAACGGTATAAAGCACACGGGCGGTGTACGCTCAGCAATCCGGTGAAAGCTACTGCACGGTGTACATCGGTTTGAATGACCGTGTGATATGGCCAACAGGCAATCCAGTGGACATCTGGATGACTTTACCCAAGGTCGCGTCATTGGGAAGTTGGAAGAAGGTCGAAGTGTGATTAGTGTAGCCGAGGAGTTCTGGATCACTCACAGCATCGTTTCACGAGCTTGGAAAAAAATTCAAACGACAGGAACAGCTGTCCGAGAGTTTAGCAGTGGTCGTCCACGAGCAACCATGGCGGTGGACGACCGATATATTGTCCTACAGGCGAGAAGAGACAGACGGCAGACAGAGGGAGAAATCGCAAGGCACATGCAACAGGCAACTGGACGTCCGTTATCGCGTTTTACCGTGTCCAGGAGGCTGCACAAAGGTGGTCTATTTGCACGACGACCAGTACGGTGTGTGCCATTAACGCCTGCTCATCGGGGACGGCGGTTTCTGTGGTGCCAGGAACACAAGAACTGGACACATTAGCAACGGGGTCGAGTTCTCTTTCCGGATGAGAGCCGATTTAGTCTGACGAGCGATTCTGGACGTATACATATCTGGAGAGAGCAGGGAACGCACAATCGCACCTCCAACATCATCGAAAGGGACCGGTTAGGAGGTGGCGAAGTTTTCGTTTGGGGAGGTATCATGCTTGGTAGCCGTACTGACCTCCAGATCTTCCAAAGAGGTTCAGTCACTGGTGTCTGCTATTGTATCGAGGTTCTCCTGCCTCACGCGCGTCTGTTTAGAGGTGCTGTTGGTCCTCAGTTCCTTTTTATGGACGACAACGCTACACATCATCGTACAGTGGTTGTCGCAGAGCTGTTGGAGAGTGAAAATATTCAACGCATGTATTTTCCCGCAAGGTCC
Organism: Macrothele yani; assembly: GCA_039090855.1. Classification (NCBI taxonomy): domain Eukaryota; kingdom Metazoa; phylum Arthropoda; class Arachnida; order Araneae; family Macrothelidae; genus Macrothele; species Macrothele yani. The sequence goes on along the minus strand of CM077003.1, from coordinate 83,725,202 downwards.
CCGGACTTAAATCCAATCGAACACGTGTGGGACCTTCTCGGGAGACGCTTGGCAGCACGTCACCAGCCGCCAGCAACGATTCCACAGCTGCAATTGGCGCTACAAGAGGAATGAGCCATGATGCCTCAACAGCTTCTTGACAACCTCGTCCTCAGCATGGACAAATGTTGTAAATCCTGCAACGCAGTCATGGGTGATCATATCCCCTACTAAACAGTGGAGTTTTCTTGGCAGCCGCCTGTCACATGGACGTTTCTGTCTTCTGTCCAGTTGTACTCGAAGCTACCTTTTCAATAAAGTGCCTTTGTATCCTTTGGATTCCTTGTTTGGATGGTTTTGCTCACGTGTCCCATAGTCATTCATCTTGGGGATCTTATGGTGTCATTTGAGTCGATGTGGAGCACTTCTGCACGACGTTACATTCGAAAAACCGTCTTGTCTTTAATTTTTGCACGCCAGTGTATATATAACCAGTAAAATGTATTATTATTTGTTTTTATAATAGTATGTATATATTGTAAAGTATTTCAGAAAATAATATAGCTAGATTTAATAAGCTAAACAAATTTTCAATTACATCAAACTTTTTAATGAGTTACAACTTTTTCAATTTAAACAATTCTCTTTTCCTAGACTTCTAACCCCCGAGATTTAAAATTGCCTACACTTTAAATTATGTGAAGATTGCATTTTTTCTATCATATTGATTTTTTTCTCCTGTTGAGTAGCTATTACGAACTTATAATACAGCGGGAAAACCACCAAGTAAAAGTTTTGTTCTCGACAACTTCTCTTATGAATAAGCAAAGGGCCACATTAAAATGATTTTTGACATTACTCAGAGTGTGAAATACGAATTTCATGCAACTAGATCCCGCAGTTTGCGAGAATTAGAAGAGGAAATATACATATTTTACACGTAGGACAAGTAACGTTTCCCTTCAGTTATTTTATATACCCCCAAATTACGAAAATGGCGTTTTCTTTAATCTAAGTTAAAAGGTGTAACGTCCAATTTATCCCCCATTGAAAAAAAAATTAATACGCAGTATTATAACAACGTAAAGTTCCTTCTTTCTCGCTGATAAAAGAGCTTAATTAACATTGTTTACACAGGAAACATGCCGTTTTGCCGTACAAGCTGTGCTATTAAGATGTTGCCAACTGCTGCCACTCATTAACACAAGAACTTCCAGTCTATGTACCTTAAAGGTTTTTGGTGACATGTTGAACCAGCGGCAATGTTGGTTCGCAGAAATTTACTTCTGACGTCACATGAATGAGGACATATATCCGTCAGTAATATCGAAGGATCACCACAATCAAGGTAAATCTGAGAATGGCTTTTTCCCTGTGAGTTAGACATAAAAAGTGTACCAGTAGCGTCACCCATGCCATCGTTTCCAGATCTTTGTTCTTGTAGAAAATTGTGGGACGTACAGGAAATACAGTTTATAATTTTCAGCATCTTCGAATTAAGGTGGACGTCAAGTAATTTTGCTTCCTGTACTTCCAATGGAAAAATTTCTGTACACATTTTCTTCACAATTTATATGTTCCCAAGGATGAAAATTTGAACATCGATTAAAATAGCTTCATTTTATAACTTGGAATACTTAATATTTTCTAAAACATAACCATGATTATGCAATCCAACATTTGTTTGTCTACTGACGTCATCAAAGTACAGGTCGCGCCATATTTTTTCTGGTTTCAACACCACCAAAGGAAAAGTTATTGATTTTTAATATAAATATGGTTATGCTTAAAAAAATATGAGGTATTCCAAGTTATAATATGAAGTTATTTTTATCGATGTTCAAATTTTCATCCTTGGGAACACAAAAAATTGTGAAGGAAATATGTACAAAAGTTTTTCCATTAGAAGTACAGGAAGCAAAATTGTTGAAACCAGAAAAAAAGACAGCGCAACCTGTACTTGATGACGTCAGTAGACAAACAAATGTTAGATTGCATAATTATGGTTGTGTTTTAGAAAATATTAAGTATTCCAAGTTATAAAATGAAGCTATTTTAATCGATGTTAAAATTTTCATCCTTGGAAACGCATTAATTGTGAAGAAAATGTGTACAGAAGTTTTTCCATTGCAAGTAAAGGAAGCAAAATTACTTGACGTCCAACTTAAGTTTCGAAATCATATGCTTATGTTCTGAGCAAAATACTAAAAGCAGGGAGAGAAAGTGGGAGCTACCCTTTTCTTTTATTGGAGGTTTAACGACCACCGTGAGCAACTCAATGGGCTATAAGCAGTCGCCCGTCCCTAATTTAGGGTCACTAGATCCAGGGAAGGGAGAGAGCCGGGGCCTCAAGACAAACACAACATCCATACCTCACTAGGATTCGAACCCGGACTCATCTAGCATCAATGATCAGAAGCCAGGAGCTGGACGAATTATCAGAAGCCCGGAAACATCGGGGCTGCAACTGCCAAATGAATTTTTAAGTTTTTTTTTTTTTTTTTTTTTTTTTTTTTTTTTGATTGGAGGTTTAACGACCACCGTGAGCAACTCAATGGGCTATAAGCAGTCGCCCGTCCCTAATTTAGAGCCACTGGTTCCAGGGAAGGGAGAGAGCCAGTGCCGTAAGACAAACACAACATCCATGCCTCACCGGGATTCGAACCCGGACCCCTTACGGACGAATGATCAGAGGCCAATGCCTTAGACCACTGCGCCACCGGGGCGGCAAGTTTTATTTTGCTCGCGACAGTCTTTTATTCTGCACAAGTACTTAACGAAATCAAAATTTTTCTAAGCTCTAAAGATTTTTTTATTTTTGTTTTTGTGCTTAAAGATTACCATGAGCAAATCGTGGTGCTACAAGACTCACCTGTGTCTTGAAATTGGGTGCACCTCGGCCGAATGATCGACGGTGTCTCAGAGTACTAGCTCACTGGAGCGGCCTCAAGGACTGAAGGTCAGCTTCATACAAAACAATTTTATCTAGATAGCTATTCCTTGGCCCGTGATGATTGTAGCCTCACAGAGTTCAACCCTTTCACGATTTTGTAGGCTGAAGAAAGACGCAGCCTAATAAATTTCGTAACCATATTCGAGTAAAGACCAAATTAAGAATGTCTATGTGGGTTTCAGTAACTTGGACTCAGAACTCCACTAGAGATATATTTGATAATTTTTTTATCCGTTCAGTTTCAGGTAAAAAAACATTATTAAGCTTAGTGTCTTGTAAAGCGAAGATTAGTAAACAATTAAGCTCGGCTAGCTCAATAATTCGTTCCAGTTCTACCTCCACGGCACCCGAGCAAAGTCCATTGATGTTACGTTGGACAATTTTTAATTTCTTACTTCAAAATGACTGTTGTCCAGCTGAAGAAGAAATTCAACCAGGGGATCGAGCATAACCTGATTTGGACAAAGGTGACTGTACCACATATTTCGATCAGAGTCCTCTATCTATACCCTGAATGCGTCCCTGTTTATCCTTCGCGAACGAAGATGCAGTATTGATTCTCAAGAGCGAATGGTTCATGGAAAATGGAAATGGAGTGCGGCTTCTGTAAAATAAAGAATAGGTAGAACTCCACCTTTGAAAGTGGAAGTCCGACACTAGATGCTGGAAGTCCGATTTTGCCCCTAAATTCTTAGCCCTACTAGCTGTAACTGTGGAAAATATTTGTGTGTTTGGCTTGTCAATAGAAAATCATCTTCATATAGGGCTGATTAATATTTTTGTTTCCCTCGTCGGGGTAAAGTATAAAAGACATGAATATGCACTAAAAGCATTTGATGTCCTTTCCATATTAGTGTTTTGGAATCAAATGCTTAATTTGTGGTATTTTTAAGTTAACGCCCAAAATCATAAAATCAAATCATAACAATTTGTTACATTAGTTAAAATTAAGATAGTCTCCTACACTTTTTCCTTTAAGAGTTAATCCTAATTTGAAGTGTTGCTCCGGTGGCCCAATGGTCTGAGGAGCTGGCTTCCGATCATTTATCCGAAACATGTCCGGATTCGAGCTTTCGAATTAAACCTGGATTCGAGTTTCGGATTAGGCATTTGTCTCTTGGCACTAGTTTTATCCTTTCCCTGTAACCAATGGCTTAATTAATGACGAGCGATTGCTTTTAGTCCTACGAGTTACTCGTGGTGGTCGTTAAAACACGTAAAAAATGAAATGAATAGAATGTCATCCATATCCCTTTAATTATTTTTCTTTATTGTCCTAGGATAAACGTTTTCGGAATATATGGTTAGTCGAATTATCTGAAATGTTAAAAGAAAAGAGAAAATCAGTAAGCCAATACGATCTAAAAATATGGGGATAACCATGCTTGCGGCCAAAAAAATCTTATGTAAATACGAGCACTCACATGTCTCAGGCATACGGAAACGATTTTTACAAAAAATAATAATGAAGTTTTAAAATAATTTTAATTATATAACATGACGATCATTCAGAAGTGACTTAAATTTATGAAAATTTAGAAGTGACGAAAATGCCCAACGATTAGCTATCACCAGGTGATGAAAGCAAACATAATTGATTCACTTAGCGCTGAGATAAGTCCGTTGAGTTATTATAAAGCAGATACTATACATTTTAAAACAATATTTCTATCCTATTTTGGGAAGCTTTTAACACTCAGTTCAGAGAACAAGTTTTCTGATGGCTGGCGAATTAAAAGGTTGAATTTCTTTCTGTGAGTCTGGCATTTAAGTTAGTTAACACATGAGATGATGTGTTAGTTTTATGTTTTAGGTTAATTTCCTATCTGAATTCAGTCGCCTTAAAGAAAGTAGGTTACTTCTAATATCGTAAATGTTTATGAGGTGTCGTAAAAAATAATAGCAATTTGAATCTGAATCCAAAACCTTTGGGGTTCAACACCACGTACTGGTACGTACTTTCGGGTGTCCTCCTACTGCATTGATCAGAGGTGACCTGAGACGACCGCTCCGATGGAGCAGTGGCCTAAGCCTTCGCTTTTCACCATTCGTCCCAGATTTTTCAGGATTCGAATCACGATGAAGCATGGATATTGTGTTTGTCTTACGGCACTAGCTCTCTTCCTTCCTTGGAACCAGCGTCTCTAAATTAAGGACGCGCGACTGCTTATAGCCTATTGAGTTGCTCACGGCGTCGTTAAACCTCGAAGGACCAATAAGTCTCGGTAAGTGACAGATAAAAAATATTTAATTTAGTTTCCTACATTAAATGTAAAGTTTTCTGTGTTCGAAACAACAACACTTCTTTAGTTTGGTTAACGACTTCAGATCAGAGCAAATCTCATGTAGAAGATTTTAGAAAAGAAGGATCTGACCCCAGGTCTTAAACAACCCTTAGAAATAGGAAGCTAGGAGATTTGGGCTAGAGTGCACGATAGGAGAGTGACCCGGTAGCGAGGTAGAAAGGCGATCTTATTTACTACCGGGGGACCAGTACTCGGGGCCCGACGGCTTAACGTGCCCATTCAACGCACGGCGGATATTTAGCGGTTCCAGCGTTCGTACCTTCCTGGGATCGAACCAGAGGTCTCCGTGGCAGTCACGAACGCTGACCACTGGGCCACCAGCAGCCCATGGTTAACGACTTCGGTGAACATTTGGGGCTATAATGAGTCTTCCGTCCTTAATTTAGGATTAGTATTTTCATCGAGGGAATACAACCAACGCCTTAGGAACAACACATAACTCTTGCCTCGCTCGGACTTCTATTTTTTTTTTCTTGATTGAAGGTTTAACGACCACCGTGAGCAACTCAATGGGCTATAAGCAGTCGGCGGTCCCTAATTTAGGGTCACTGGTTCCAAGGAAGGGAGAGAGCCAGTGCCGTAAGACAAAAACAACATCCATGCCTCACCGGGATTCGAACCCGGACCGCTTTCGGACGAATGATCAGAGGCCATCACTTAGACCACTGCGCTACCGGTGCGGCGACCCCTCTTTGGACCACTCGGTTACCGGGTATCATAAAAAAAAATATTTAATACATGTTTACCAAATTTGACTATTTTATTTAATGATTTTTATGTGAAAAAATGCTCATTTCCTGCAAAGCTGTCAACAAATTTCAGTGAAAAGGGTGGCTCCACTTGACATCGCATACTTTAACTTCGATACATACACTGTATTTTGATGCTGCACACGAATAAAAAGAATTCTTTCAGAGATGTTATCACGAATTTGTTTTTTCAGCGACGTATTAGAACATGTGTTCATGAATTCCTCCTATTCAGGGAGAATCCCATTTCAGTTCAACATTTAAAAGTTCCCTAATGCTTCAGTTCTAGGTCATAAAAGCCGCGCCAGTGGCGCAGTGATCTGAACGCTGGCTTGTGACCATGCGTCCGAGAAGGGTCCGGTTTCGAATCCCGACGGGGCATTGATGTTGTGTTTGTCTTACGGCACTGGCTCTTTTCCTTCCGTGGAACCAGTTGCCCTAAATTAGGGGCGGGCAACTGATTATAGCACATGAAGTTGCTCACGGTGGTCGTTAAACTTTCAATAAAAAAAAACATCATAGAAATAATTCTCTTAGTAGAATTTCTGTAAGGAAAAGTAACTTGACCTTAATTTTTTTTTTATGTTCTTTGTTGCAAATTGAAATTATTTTTCATGAGTTTTCTAGTAACGATTTTCCCTTTTCAAAATTCGCAAACGAGCTTTAAGATCTAGTCTGAATGTTCTTACAACCCACAGGACTTAAGAGACGTTTGTCTGGCTGAGTTTACAAGGAGCAAGTTCGTCATTGAACCAAAGGGCGCCATGTATCACGGTGACTACAAAAGGGGAAAGTAACGCCAAAACATAACAAAACCACAGACAAGGCAGGATATGCAAACACATGAAACGGTGTAAAGGAGCTGATGCACGAAACGACGGACTACACAAACCGTATAAAACGTAAAAGATAAACCCAGAAGAAACATATCATTAACCATTTAAAAGGCAACCCAGGAATTCTAAGTTCACTTGCATAGTCTGTAAGAGAATGAAAAGAACACATTCACGACATCAACAAGAGGGGAACCATGGATTTGATCCATTGAATGAAAACAGGTCACCATGTAGAGCATCTGTCATGCGGAGACTGTCAGGGTGGAACGGTGTCCTAGGTCCTTCAGAGTGGTAAATACTGCTGATTGAAGGAAGCCCTCAATGGAAATAGCTTTTAGTTCGTCTTTCGGAAGTACGACAGGGACGCATACTCAGTGTGTTTTGAATCAGATTATCGTAGAGGAATAAAAAAAAATTTAAAGGTCAACTTCTTGATTTCATCCACTACTCATTCTAAATCCCATGTAATGCACGACAAAATTAATTAAAAGACTAGCTTGTTTTGGTTTTCTACATGTAATGACAAGGGAAAAAAATCAGCCGTGATATGGAGTTACGAACACGTTCTGACTGCAGAATAAGTTCATTATGAAGTTTTACGGAGAAAATTTGACAACATGCTGATACAGAAAGCCGTACATATTTATATGAAGTTGAAACATATGGAATAATTAATGCTGACAAATCAAGCTGTTCTTACCATGTAACATAACCACAGAAGTTTGAAAATTTTACAGTCCTGGAAAAGGAGGAAAGAAATTACAGAAGTGCTTGGTAACAAGGTATTTCTTTGTAACACATGAATACCACGATTATACTGTATAATGTAAAGTTATAAAAACCCTTTGGTAATTGAATACTGAAACCCATGCATCTGTGAATTTTCTGGTTGTCGTACAAAGGCTTCTACAAATGAGTGATATGGCAAGTTCATCCCGTTTTGAGCTATACAAAACGAGACGAATACAAACGCTCTAAACGGCTTCCATTTCGGAAACGCTCGCTAACGTCAACTGGATACCACGATGAAACACAAGAGGCATTTGTTCGTGGCATGTGGCCATATTGAGTTATCAGCTAAGCAGACAATGGAGGTCGATAAACGTGCTGTTCAGGTGTTCCTACGCCAATACTGGAATAAAGGGTTAAACACGACAACAGAAGCTAGAGAAATTTGTGCAGCAGAAGGCGAGGAAACAATGGACAGCAGTACTGTACGAAAATGTTCCGGTGCTTCAACGCTGTGGATACCAGTCTCGAAGACAAGCCGAGGTTAGCACTTCCAATGACGAACAACACTGGTGCATGGTCGAAGCTGTGAGAGCGAACGCCGGTACCAGTTCACGATAACTGAAAGCTGAGGTGGGATCTTCCCAGTCCACCATCGTTCGTCATCTGCACCAGATTGGTTTTCATCGCATTCAGGCGCCATCGAATGTTTCCATATCAACTGACATCCCAGTGGGCGGAACAACGTGTAGCTCTCTGTCGCAGATTGCTGTCACATACACAGGATGATGGGTTTTGACGTTGTGTCTACACAGGTGATGAAAAGTAAATATTTCTACGTTATTATACCTCTCGGAGCTAGTGGCTGAGGCCACTGCAGGAAGCACAGTCACTGGTGCAAAGAAAGTAGTTCGAGAGGAAAGTCATGCCGCGCGTTTGGTGGAATCCTGAAGGTCCTCTACACTGGAAACTCGTGCCAGATGATCAGGCTGTAGACGGGAATCTTTATATCGAACAACGGTAGTGAGTCCACAATGCTTTATATCAACGCTACTCAGCGCTCATCAATAGGAAGCAAGCGTTGCGGCAAGTGGATACCGCCTCAATCCAACCTCCAAAGTGGTCGGTCGAAATCTGCAGAAAACAGAAGGGGTTGAGACCCTATCCCATCCTCCATTCAATCCGAATCCTGCCCTATACGACTACAAGCTGTTTCGTTTCATGGCCAATTTCTTACAAAGACAGAGCTTCGCTCCAATGGTGGATGAAGAATCTGGCATCAGAGTATTTTGTCCTCGAAACTACCGAGTGTCACCGCTGTGGGATCGTGGCTCTGGTGGAACGTTGGCAGACTACAGGGAAACAACGGCCTTACTTTGCAGAATGAAAAGGGGTGGGGTGTAAGGCTTTCTTGAATTATTAAACATTTTAGCTGCAAACGGGGCGACCTTTGACTCACCCTGGTGTAGTTTTTGATTTTCGACCCCTCCCTCCGATTTTTACCGAGGAGAGGTTTCAAAATACGACGGTACCTCCACCCCTCGTCAGTTTTCTATAGAGAAATCACCTTCTAGCTCAAATTCTGGAACTCCCCGGTGGCGCAGTTGTCCAATTCTGACTGTTACTTTGAGTGGGTGATGTTTTTGTATTACGGCACTAGTTCTCACCCTTCCCTGGAACGAGTGGCCCCAAATTAGGCACGGGTGGCTGGTTATAGTCCTTAGGGATGCACACGGTGGACGTGAAACCCTGAAACAAACAAATAGATCTATTTCTGGTGTCTGTCATGAAAAAATAAAGGCGTTGCCGACAAAGACTTCCTCTGGGAGAAAATTCATGCGCGTAATACAGAAACGAGTTCAGATGTGCTGAGACCATCTTCTTTTCTGAACTGATACCGTCATTTCAGCTCGTGATCTGATATTTTACCGATGATCTCAACACTACGAGTACAATAGAGAAAATTCTCTATTTGCAGTTTTCAATCTTGATACTGCTTGGTTTTGTTTTATGAGCATCTATGGTGATAAACAACCGCCCATCCCTAATTTAGGGACACTAGTTCCAGAAAAGATAGTCAGTCCGTGCCGTAAGACGAGCACACCATCGGGGCTTGAACCTGGGCCGAATTCAGGCGATTAGGCAGATCCTCGCTTCTCCAACAACAAAGACAGCACTCGATTTTTCAAGAAGAATCACATGAATACGCATTTAGCTCCATTACAGAGCATGCAGATTACATTTTCTCCCCCATTTCCGTTGGTAGGGCTGAGGATCACAGAAACCGCGCGTAGCCAGTGGCCCATTGGTCTAAGCGTTTTCCTCTGACAGTTTGTCCGAGTGGGTCAGAGTTCGAGTCCCGGATGAGGCATGTGGGGTGTGCTCTTCATTGGCGCTGCCAATCCATCCCAGAAATCAATTGCCACAAATTAGGGACTAGCGACTGCTTATAGACCTTAGAGTTGCTCACCGTGGTCGTTAAATCTCGAGAAAGAAAAAAAGAAACCCCATGGAATCAGCTGCATTCCATCATACATGCTGGACAGGTAATCGGGAGGTGCGAGTTCGATTCCCGCTCCAGGGCAGCGCAATTTTCAAGTTTTCTGAAAAAGTGGCTACGGGGACAACAGTGAAAGTACCGCACATCCGTGCCAATGATTATAGCTGTATTCCAGTTGATTGGGGGTGGTGTGTGTCCCGGTGGTCCGAGTCGACATTGTAACATAGTAAAACTTGAGCTAATAAATATATTAATCAAAGAAAAAACATACGGGCTGCTGGCAGTACATTCGAGTTAGGAAATGGAAGTTATTGAAATCTAAGCAACCAGGCACAGCTCTTCGAAGCAGGAGACAGAGGGCGATTTTTGAGTCGCCTTGGTCAAATCTTTTAAGCAGTTTACCTACACGCACGCGCACACACACACACACACACACATGAATAAATACACAAAGAAACATGGAAGCAAAGACACGTAGATGCATATCTCAGGAATAAACAAGCACTCTTTCCCCCTTTGTTTTCTTCGTTTTCATGTTCAGTTTTTCTTTCTAACTTTCAGTCTTTTAGGAAACCAAGAGGACTGGAAATGAGGTAAAAAATGTTTTGAAACATCTGGAGTGTAAATACTATTTTATTTACGAGCTCTGAAATTGCAAAAGATAAAAAAAAAACAGGAAGAAAAAAGAAAAAAAAACCCTCCTTACCATGGGAGTATTTCTCATTTTTGATATGTGATGCATGCTACGAATGACAAATTCCAATAAAACATTCATTTCTGTGTCAACAGAGAACAGGTTTCGAAGATTACTAAGAACGCAAAGAAGAAGCCACTGCGTGGGGATTTTCCCATATCAACAAGATCCATGCAAAACACGTGAGAGTAAATCTCAAAACGCTGCAGAAAAAAAAAAAGTTATGTTTATCTCTCCGTATCAAACCGTGAAGGAAAAAACATAGATCAATCCACTAAAATTTTGATACTTATTGATCACGTATTCATATTGAGTTGGAGCTTTTCCTGAATCTTTTACCGACGAAAGTTGCAAGATTTTTTACTAGTATTGCTTTTGGAAATTTTTATCTGATTACCATAATAAAATGAGAATCTTGATTACACAAAATAAAACATAAAAGAGCTTTTTTCGACTTATGCGCAAATTAATTTGGTAATGAAACAATAGAAATATCATGGAAAACATGTTTTACCTACAGTATGTTATGGATTTTAAGCTCTTTTACGTTAATGATACCTGATGTACCAAGAGTGTTTCCAGCTAACTCATGATAATAATTTCGTTAATGTTATTAAGAAAAAAATAAAAACAAATTGCTGATTCCCAAGTTTACATTGTTTTAAACATACAAAATAATAACTAAATATTCATTAAATCGTAGCTCCATCTCATTTGCTCTCTGAAATCATCTTTTAATCACCTATGGTTAACAGCCTCTAAACTACGATTATACAGAAGACTGAGTTTTGCTTTGAAGATGTGCTACACTCTATCGTAACCCATAAAACTTGAAAACTTCAAATACCATTAGACAGACTTAGAACAGATTTTAATGGAATGGCTACTATTTAATAATCTAATGATTTCTACATTTAAGCAAAAATGGGACTTCCAACGAATACATTCCTTCCCTTTTAGCGTATTCAGATTTCTGAAAATGATGAGAACAAATTTTAAGTCCTATAGGATTTTTCAAAAGAGGCTTATACTAGAGATACAGCTGCCAAATTCATCTTGATGTGATTTGTCACCTCAGATTTACTGGATAATCTATATGAACTAAATTTTATTACCATGTTCCACGTGGAAGTACGTTAAACTTAATTAAGCTGAAGCCTGTACCACTTGCACTAGGAAAAGGAATCAAGGATCTAATCTTGATACTTTACACAGCAGCGAAAATAAGTTGGGGGGATAGACATTCAAGACGGTGTGTAGTGGCATGACAACAATGCAGGCCCGTATCTATATCCCAGCAATTATTCCCGTCTTTCATATTTGTGAGATAACATTTCCTTTTGCGTTTCCTCAACAGAACAATATTTCCCGGGATATGTCAGAAGATGGTTTCCGTGCAGACGATGTTAGCATTTGCTCTTGGGGCCAAATCTCGATATCATTGACCCTAGTTGCAACTAATTTCCATCGTGTAGGTATTTTTTAAAGAAATGTTGACCACGAAAGGCATAGCCTGAACAGCATAGCACAATTATCAATTTTGTTTTTCTTTTCTTGAAGAGCATGAAATTTTGCAGATACAGTTTTGTTTTTGACTTGATTTATAGGTCAAAGAAATATATCCACGGTCAGAATTTAAAGCTTTGTCGACTAGATACGATTAACCTGACAAAGCAATTAATATCGCATTTATCTAACTGAAGACAAAATGAATTTTGGGCAACTGCGTTTTCTGCAATGGCAAATTGATAAAGGCGATGGAACGACAACTCTTGTTCGCAATGAATGTGATAGTGTCTATATGAGATATCACAGCCATTACTGATGGCTAAAGGAAGTGAAGTTAAAGAGATTTAGTCAATGTTGGGTTATTTATTCATCAACCTTTAAAGCACAACATTTTTTTTGTTTTAGGTTGATTTCATGCACTACGCTAAATGGGCAGACAGGACTCCAAAGTGAATAAAACTTGCTATTCGTATAGTCTCAAAACTTTTATGATAGGTAAATGTAATTTATCTTGAAAGTGAATTCTTTGCTTTTTTGAAACATATTTACTAATGAAAACAACGTGACTATGCCACAATATCGTATTCAAACTAAACTATTTGAACAAGTTAAATATTTTTTTCTTTCAGATTAAAAGATCCCATTTAAAATCTACCAAATGCAGTGCTTGAGCTTTTAAAGATATCTTCATGGAAAGTATCACTGGGGTCAGTAAAACAAATATTGTGCTAATCATGGTAACAATCTGATGAATCCTTCTCAAGACGCAATTTACGGAGAGAGGAGACGCAATGCAGTAAGCATCTAAACTGCTGCCTAATATGAAACGAATTCTCTTTGTTTTGCTACATTAAAATACCCAGGGGAATCACTCAAACGAAAAGATGATTTTTCTCTTATATCCGAAGAAAAAGATGACTTTGAAATAATCTCCCATGTATAAATTTCGTCGATTGCTACTGGAGCTGTTACATGGATGCGTCACATCATATTAAATGCACTATAATCGGCAAGGTCTTTAACCATTTGACTTTTTAATTGCAACTACAGTTTTGCTAGTTGCTCCATCTCAACACTAGGATACCCCTCGAAATACAGTAAATTTATTTCATGCTTTTCTGGTTCATATAAGAAAAAACACTAGGAAGCGCGTTTACACAATAAATTAAGGTGGTTTCATCTAAAAATCTGCCTTATGTTTCTAATGGTAAAAGCTTCTGCTGATATTTTCTTCGTAATAAATGTATTCCCAAGAATTAAAATTTGCACAACGATAAAAATAACTTTAAATGATAACATGGTATTCTTAATATTTGTTAAAACTTAACCATAATTATATTAAAAATCAATAATTTTTTTGAAGTAATGATGAGACCTGCTAATAGATGGCACGACCTGTACGTTGACGACGTTAAACAAATCCTTGATAGCTTATTACGAAATTAGAAATCAGCACTACCTACAGTTCTGTAGATATTTTCATCAAAATTATTGTCAGAACATTTAATCTAAGTGACTCGAATCATTCTAAACATTCCAGACTATCGCATGGATAAACTCAAATTTTGATTCCATTCCGAAAATTATCAAATTTATTGAAAAGAAAATCAGTAGTACTGTAGGTACTGCTGATTTTTAATTCCGAAATAAGACAACAAACATTTGTTCGTGTACTGATGTCATCCACGTACAGGTTGCGCCATCTATTAGCAGATCTCAACTTTACCCAAGGAAAAATGATTGATTTTTAATATAATTATGGTTAAGTTTTAGAAAATATTAAGTATGCCATGCTATAAATTAAAGTTATTTTCATCTATGTGCATATTTTCGTTCTTGGGAATATATTAATTGCGAAGAAAATGTTTACAGAAGTTTTTATGATTGGCAACATATGGCAGAGTTTTTAGGTGGAACTACTTTAAACATTTGTGTGGCATTTAATTCGTTCGAAGTCAGTAGTATACGCAGTTAATACTTTGCCTTTTGCATGTAAAATACTTTTATTAGAGTTACCTCTTCTCGGCAGACGCTGTGATCCGTCTTTCCCCAAGCTACAGTTCCATTCAAAAGGAGGTAACATCTTTTCTTGGCTTGTCCAATTGCCCCCTCTCTGTCGGGAAATATGGATCCAAAAGGACACTCGATTAAGTTCGCTCGTCCATGGGCGGTCATGTTCCATCTGAAGACTCCCTGACTAGTCTTTTCCGTGTGAGCTGGACATTGCTCTGAAATAATTGATACACAGAAAGAAAAGAAATGTAGATTAATATCGGCTGCATTGGAAATAAATACTGCAAAGCTCAAGAGCAATGAAACGCAAAATCGCAAGATCGCAAGATATACATTAAAGCTGAAGTTCACAAAACAAAAGAACATAAAAGCGAAATACGTCGTCGAAGTCGTGACGTCACGGAATGGCGACTGGGCATAAACACACATTGTTTACATGTTAGCTAACGTTAGTTTTATCGTTGACGGCTGTCGATAGTCTTGTAAAATTGATTTTAAATGGTGAAACCGAATATATTAGATATGGTTTTATGTTTTTGCATCATCACCAGACTGTCAAAAATCAGTGTTAATTTTATAGATTTCCGTGAAACAGACGGAAACATGCCCTATGGACTAAAATGTCCGCAAATGTGTAGTTTAGCTGCCTTAATTATTTGGCTACGTATGTTAAAGTATGTAATTTGATGGCAAATGGTGAAAAAATTTCATCTGTGAAATGCATTTTAAAGATTTTTACTGTAAAACTTAGCTCCAAGTACGACGACGTAAACACCAGCTGCGGCAAGCCTAACACAACGCTGCGGCGTCATCGTCAAGATTGGCTCCGTCAACGAGATAGAAGTACGGCCTCCGGTGAGAAGATGGTCTCCTTCCGGCGGCCATTTCGCTGGCGGAAGAGTACAAGAGGAAACGGGTACGTTCTTGTGAAGCCATTAGTTATACTCCCAGCCAAGCTTGACGTGGTCGCCGCAGCGATGTTGATCAGCTCTGACACTTGAAAAATCTTCCATGCAAGATGGCCATATACATTATTTAGATATTGATATTTCTTTTACCGATGGTAGGGGTATTGTTACAGATGTCTACGATAAACGTCGTAATTTTCACTTCAGAATTAACTATTATTCATACTGGACCTCAAATATCTCAATTTCCGTGCATCGTAACATTGTTATTTCGCAGTTAGCTCGAATTTGTAAAATTTTCTATAGTCCAGCTAATGCCATAAGAATTTTCCGAATCCTGTATTTTCAATTGCGTAACAATCGACTTCCAATTCGTTTCCTCAAAAAATATTTTCAACAGTTTCTTAGTACCTACAATACAGCCATGTACACATATTTCAACCTTCACACCATTATTAACTCATGATCCTACAATGTTAATTTGCAGGGCTTTCAAAATGCTGTTTGATGGATCACTAACAACTGCCAACATTAATCTCCTTTCCTTCCCCCGAGTTTTTTTCTTTTTTTCTTCCTTTTTTTAGATTTCGCGCACTATTTTCTCCCTCATACTACGTCACTATACACATCACACCTATGCTTATGTATATGCTGTTCGACGTCTCTCCTTTTCGTTTCTTCGTCCAGTCTCGCATCAGAGTTTGCAGCTTAGAGAGTACTGTCAGTGGGTACTTTGGTTTTCTACCTACCTTTCACGGACATCAGAAAAGCTGCTCTCGCCATGTACTGGTACTCTCCTGATGACGACAGTTCATGGTATATCGTTTTATGTTTCATTATTTGTTCTTTGCTTATGTGTTTAAGTTTTTTGCATCGTGGTATTGTACACTTCATATGTTGCTTCACCGTTTGACCAGCTGCCGCATGCGCTACCTTCGGATGTAAGCAACTTTTTCGTTTATTATGTCTCGATTCCATTCAGTCTTTGACCTTTATAGTTTTGACTTGTTTTTATGCTATATATATATCATCATCATCATTGTCAACCATTATCAATCCACTACTGGAGGAAGGTCTCCCCAAGTTTCCTCCACAACGGTCTGTCTTGTGCCAGTCTCCTCCATGTCACTCCCGCATACTTTCGAATTTCATCCACCCATCTCCCATGTGGTCTTCTTCTGGGTCTTTTCCTGTTCCTTGGAATCCAATCTAAAATTTCGGCTGTCCATCGATGGTCTGTCCTTCTGGCAGTATGCCAAGCCCTTTGCCATTTCAGGGATTTAATTCTGATCATGATGTCTTCCACTCTTGTCATTTTTCTGATCCACGTGTTCCTCTTCTTATCTCTCCTGGTTACACCAAGCATGCACCTCTGCATGCTTCTTTGAGTTGTCTGTAGCCTTTGTATGCCTTTTTTAGTTAAGGTCCACGTCTCTGCACCATACGTAAACACTGGAAGGATGCATTGATCAAACACTTTTCTTTTAAGACATAATGGCATATTGCTCTTGAAAATCATGCTGTTTCTTCCAAAAGCTCTCCAGGCAAGTTTTGTACGCCGATTAATTTCTTCATCAATGTGACCCTCACTTGATATCTGCTGTCCAAGATAAACGTACGCGTCTGTTATCTCCAGCTTTTCTCCATCAATCGATAAATCTTCATTTCTTGTAAAAGCATTGTACATCACTTTTGTCTTCTGAAAGTTCGTTTGTAATCCCACTTCTTTACTCTTGTCAGCAAGTTCTTGGATCATACTCTGCAGCTCTGATGGGGTAGTTGCAAAAATGACTATGTCATCAGCAAAACGAAGGTGGGTTAGATAATCTCCATTAATCTTTATTCCTTTGTTTTCCCAGTTCAGTGATTGAAAGACATTTTCCAATGTGGCATTAAAGAGCTTCGGAGATATGGTGTCACCTTGTCTCACTCCCTTTCCAATTTTTATGTGTGTTGTATTTTCAAACAGCCGAATCTTTGCACTTGCATTTTCATAGATGTTATTAATAATATTAATGTATGCATCTTCAATACCGCAGGATTTCAGAGCCATTATAACTGCTGATGGTTTCACCGAATCAAAGGCTTTTTCATAATCGATAAAAGCCACTTATTCAGTACATCCACTTATTCAGTACATTCAGTGTCTTCCACTTATTCAGTACATCCAAAACGATATGATCGCGGTCAGCTGCAGGCTTGTTTTTGTACCGTTTGCAGCTGTACCGCGCATCTTAACGACGCAGTGGATTCGTTCATTTGCTTTTGAAGGGTTGTCCGGTGACTTTTGTCAATACAGTGTATATCCCCTACCTTATTTTAAGTGTGCTCCAACACTACGCACGTGTGCGTACGACCCTGTTTCAAAAACATCGTTCAGTTGCGAGACAACGCTTTCTTAAACGTAACACCATTGTCTGCAACTGCTTTGACTGATATATATTAAGATAATACAACGTGGTTTGTCACAAATATGTTTTTTTTTCAAGTTGACCATGGTTTTGCTGGGTACTGACCTAGCTTCATCAGGACGAATGGCACGTAAATATTCAAATCGTATATAATATCATAAATGGTGTTTACAGTCACGGGTTTTGTGAAATTCAATTTAATCGTCACTAGAGCTGACAAAGGAGGTCAGGTGGTTATTTTAGACAAAAAGCAATATGATAACAAAATCAAAAATCTTATTTCGGACGGATCTTACAAAAAAATAAAGAATGATCCTTTAGATAAACAATTAAAAGAAATACAGAAATTGATCAAAAACTCAGAAACTCTTAGCCAAAACATAAAAAAAAAACGAAAAAAACGCTCGTTGTTCGCGATTTCTATGCTCTCCCTAAGATACATAAATCTGGTGTTCCTTTCCGGCCGATAGTAAGTAATATCGGAACATATCTTGAAAATTATATACATTCGCCACTTCAAACGAAACATCTGTGAAAAATTCTATTGAGTTTACCAATCGACTCAAACTACGCCCCTGCGTAGATTACTTTATGCTATCCTTTGATGTGGTATCTATGTTCACCAATGTTCCAGTAAAAGGAGCTCTGGAATCCTTAAAAGCAAGTCTCATAGATCATCATTACAGCCAACCTGAAGTAGAAAAAATAACAAGACTAGTGGACATTTGCATAAAACAGAACAGTTTTACTTCCGTGGAATATTTTATGAACAGACGGAAGGTCTAGCCATGAGCAGCCCACTGACACCTATATTATATGAAATCTACATGCGTCGGTTTGAAGAAAAACTTTTCAAACTCCTGAAATTTGATTTATGGATACGATATGTAGACGATACTTCCTTTCTATGGAAAGGAAAAAATTCTGTAATTCCGGAATTAGTCAAACTTATAAATTCCATTGATCCTCACATTCAATTCAGCTACGAAACTGAAAATAGCGGATGCCTACCCTTCCTTGAAGTCCAGGTTACTCGTTCAAATGGATTTCTCGCAACCACAATTTATCGGAAGCTTTTCGCTGTTTTTTCACCTCCACATGCCAAGTCCAATCACCTTTGTCGACCAAAACTCAGCACCTTTTACAGTTGCGTATATCGTGCGATACATATAACTATGTTCAGATAAAGACAGTTTGGAAAAAGAAATTTATTTCCTTAAACGTGTTGCAGTGCAGTGAGGATACAATCCTTCCATTATAGACAAAGCTCTAACAATATTCCGGAAACCGAAGCCTATCTCCACGTTAACCCCTGTGATGCGCCCATTGCGAGAGAATTTCGCCATTATTCCATTTTCCCTTGGCATTGCCTTCAAAATTTCAAAAATTCTCAAAACCTTTAATTTTAAAGTGATTTTTAAAACTATAAACAAAATGAAGTTTATAGGATCAAAGAACTATGTTGAAGACAAAAACTCGTGGAGAATTTATCAAATTCCATGTGAATGTGGCGCTTTGTATATAGGACAGAGTCGTTGAGTACAACCTTCCGTTTTCAATTAAAGTAGCACAAGACCTACATTCGGAACTGTGACCTAAAGAAGTCATCGATGGCTAAACACTGTTACGAAAAGGGCCATGAATTTCTCTTTGAAGAAGCGAAACTAATTGACAAGCCAGATTCAACCACCAAACTTGATATTTTGGAAGCTTTCCATATACAGTATATCAGAAGTCTTAGCAACTTCTTAATGACATGACATCCACACCGTTTCTATCAAGCGCGTGGAAGCAACTAATCAAAACCCCTGACTGTAAATACCATTTATATCATATACAATTTGAATATTTACGTGCCAAATGTATTGATCTAGCTTCCTGATGAAGCTAGGTCAATACCCACCGAAACCATGGTCGACTCGAAAAAATAAACATTTGTGACAAACCACGTTATGTTGTCTTAATATACAGGGTGCATAGGAAAGTTCCTTTAGCCTGGAATAACTTGCGAACGGAGAGAGGTACAGTTATGCAAGTGATATAACGGTATAGTAAAGCGACTACGCTTGATCGAATGCAACCAATAGCAGTGCCTGTAGTGGTGAAATACGGAAGTTAGCCATTGCAAATCGAAAACGAAAAGAGATAGAGCAAAATTTCCAATTACAAAGTTGTAGAGCATTAATTAATTAGTAAAAAACGACATTTGTTTCACACGGATAAGATAAATTGTCGCCTTAATACCCTAAAGTGTCCGAAATCGATGCGCGACATTTTGTGTGAACGTTTGAAGGGAACAGGCATAGGTATGAGCAAATACACACAATTTACTGCATAAATACATACTTATGTCAATACAGCTTGATGACGTCAGACAAAGTAAAACAAAAACGGCAAACTGGCGCACAGTCATAAAAAGTTAATGTCGAGTATGTTCGAAGAGTTTGCCTATCCCCACGATACACATTTGTATTCGTGAAAGTAACTCTGCATGCACATTGCTCAGCATGGAAGGTGTCACACTATTGCAAGTATCTGTAACACGACGACGTAGATCCAGCAGACTTGTAGGCGCTGTTGCATACACCTGATTTTTTACGTAACCCCAGAAATCCAAGCTCGCCATTCTTACACAGCGTACGTAGACCTAAACTTCTGATCAGGGTACATACATCCTGCTACTGGTTTTTATATCGTAGGTACGGTACAACATCACAATCTGCATTTGCACACGGCTACCTTTGCGAAATGTGAATATGCAGATTCGAATCGTCGCGCATCGATTTCGGACATTGTAGGGTATTCAGGTGACAATTTATCTTATCCGTGTGAAACAAATGTCGTTTTGTACTAATTAATTGATGCTGTACAACTTTGTAATTGCAAATCGTTTTCGATTTGCAATGGCTAACTTCCGCATTTCGCCTTTAGGGGCGCTGCTATCGGTTGCATTCGATCGGGCGTAGTCGTTTTACTATACCATTATCTCACTTTCATAACTGTACCTCTCTCAGTTCGCTAGTTATTCCAGGCTAAAGGGACTTTCCTATGAACATTGTATATAATCGTAACAAGACTGTAGTCTTTGAATTCAAGAATGCTTTGACTCATATTTGTCTCCTGTTGTCAGATCTCTCACTTTTGACTGTAGCTCCATCTCTTGTTCATGAACTCAGTTACCTGTAAAACAAATCCGACGCTAATAAACTTGGAAATTTGGAGTTACGGGTAATAAAATGAGTAAGTTAAATTCAGAGTACTCCTGGGTTTTCACGTTCAGTGCAGCCTCGGCCATACGTTTTTCTAGAGAAAGGCCTTAAAAAACATATAAAATAAATTTCAAAATACTATTGCAAAATTTATGGTTTGCAGCAGCACAAGATATTCTTTAATAACGATTTATTTCAAGTCCAATTGGTTGCAAAAAGAAAAAAGAAAAACTTACAAATTACAACGTATTTTATCGCATTACAAAAGTCATAAAGCTATAAAAGTCAAAGTTCTCTTTCGACAGCTGTACCTGTCAGTAAAAATTCTGATTCTGGATTAAGTGAAATCCTCACAACTCGGAATCTAAGACTAGTTCTTCACATGAGTTAACATATTTTTTCTGCAGATTCTGGATGCATGCTTTTGAAACCGAAATGTTGAATATCGTTGGTACGTCTAGGATTCTATTCTACTGCACTACGAAATGGTTGAAACACAAGGTTACGTCACAGAGATTTATCAATTTTTAAATAGTGCTTAAGTGTGTGAATAGTGAAATACGAAACCAATTTTTCATCCAAACCGATAGTAAACAACATACCCTTCTCTGATGGGATCAAGGTTCAACTTTGGCTGCACCAAGAAGGAACACAGCAACGCTGCCTCAATTATTTCAAAGTTGTAACATACCGGGTCACGTATATAAAGTATAAAAGAACTGTGTATGTTTGATAATCTGATATTCAAAATTTAACGTATAACCGCAAAAAGCGTAAAAATGAATTACGTATACTGAATTGAGAAAGCGATCGAAACTACAATAAAATATCGGGACTAACGTAGAATTCTTTATACAGAGGGTATTCAGAAAGTAATGACTTCGTCGTTTTACACAAACCACGCTGTCTAAGCACGATTAAAAAGCGCAAAAGTGTTGCGGAATAAAACCTGAGATTTATTTACACGCTAAAAATACAGTTAAGTTAAAAAAAAAATAACAGATGGCAAGATCATTTAGGGTTCACTGTGACCCGTCGTCAGACAGAATGCACAACCGAAGACAAGCACGAAGACATATAGATTGAGATATCACCCATAATACATTGCAAACCTGGGTGTTAAGGGTGCCATTAATGAAAAAGAAACTCACTTACAGAATATAGTTGCAAATTATTGCGCAGTTGACACGTCATCACCATCCTCGCCGAACTGTTCCCTCATAAGTGAACGCCACGGTGACGGAATGAGCACTGGGTAGTCCTCGTTACAACAAATTAATGAATGTCCGTAAATACACTGGTGTTCAAAAATTAAGGACGAAGAGGAGAAATTAGCATAACAGCAGAACGAGCAGACAGAACGAACCGAAAGACCACTCAGTACGGTAGGGCATGCGCATATATGCAGCATGACGTAAAGGGGGGGGTCAGAAGGGTATAAAGCACACTGGCGGTGTACGCTCAGCAATTCGGTGAAAGTTATTGCACGGTGTACATCGGTTTGAACGACGTCGAGTTGCTGCCACCGTGTGATATGGCCAACAGGCAATCCAGTAGACGACATCCGGGAAGTTGGAAGAAGGTCGAAGTGTGACTAGTGTGGCCGAGAAGTTCGGGATCGCTCACAACATCGTTTCCCGAGCTTGGAGATCATTTCAAACAACAGGAACAGCTGTCCGAGAGTTTAGCAGTGGTCGTCCACGAGCAACCACGGCGGCGGACGACCGGTATATTGTCCTACAGGCGAGAAGAGACAGACGGCAGACAGTGGGAGAAATAGCAAGGCACATACAACAGACAACTGGACGTACGTTATCGCATTTTACCATGGCCAGGAGGCTGCACAAAGGTGGTCTATTTGCACAACGACCAGTACGGCGTGTGCCATTAACGCCTGCTCATCGTAGACGGCTGTTTCTGTGGTGCCAGGAACACAAGAACTGGACACATCAGCAATGGGGTCGAGTGCTCTTTACGGATGAGAGCCGATTTAGTCTGACGAGCGATTCTGGACGTATACTTATACACATCTGGAGAGAGCAGGGAACACGCAATCTACCCCCAACATCATCGAAAGGGACCGGTTTGGAGGTGGCGGAGTTCTCGTTTGGGGCGGTATCATGTTTGGTAGCTGAACTGACTTCCACGTCTTCCAAGTAGGTTCAGTCAATGGTGTCCGCTATTGTACAGAGGTTCTCCTGTCCCACGTGCGTCTGTTTAGAGGTGCTGTTGGTCCTGAGTTCCTCTTCATGGACGACAACGCTACACCTCATCGTACAGTGGCTGTCGCAGAGATGTTGGAGAGTGAAGATATTCAACGCATGAATTAGTCCGCAAGGTCCCCGGACCTAAATCTAATCAAACACGTGTAGGACCTTCTCGGGAGACCCTTGGCAGCACGTCACCAGCCACAAGCAACGATTCCGCAGCTGCGATTGGCGCTACAAGAGCAATGAGCCGCGATGCCTCAACAGCTCCTTGACAACCTCGTCCTCAGCATGGACAGACGTTGTAAATGCTGCAACGCAGTCAGGGATGATTATATCCCCTACTAAAGACTGGGTTTTTCTTGGCAGCCGCCTGTCATATGGACGTTTCTGTCTTCTGTCCAGTTGCGCTCGAAGCTCCCTTTTCAATAAAGTGCTTTTGTATCCTTTGGATTCCTTGTTTTGGGCGGTTTTGCTCACTTGTCCCATATTCTTACATCTTGGGGATCTTATGGTTTGATTTGAGTCGATGTGGAGCACTTCTGCACGACGTTACATTTGAAAAACTGTCTCGTCCTTCATTTTTCCACGCCAGTGTACACTGGCTCTCAGCAAAGAGTAAGGTAGATTTTTTGGAGCAGACATCAAATCTTTAGACTGTTCCCAATTGGGTGTATGTTCACCGCTCGCTACAGTTCGAGTCCATGAAGTTGAAGACATGCACGAACGTACGGCATACTTATGCTCAAACAGTCTCACTCCAAGAGTGCTCATATTCGAACCAATGTAGATTTTATCATCTATTCCCGGGGTATTAGAAACAAGAGGCACACAATAAACACCATAAAAAAATATAAATAATGGTGTTCACCCCTCGCTATAGAACCTACATTGGTTCAACTACGCGCAGTCTGAGAATGAAACCGAAAAATAAAAATAAAATAGAAAATAATGGTGTTTATTGTGTGCCTCTTGTTTCTAATACCCCGGGAATGGATGATAAAATCTGCATTGGTTCGACTATGCGCATTCTAGAAGTAAGACTGTTAGAGTGTAAGTATGCCGTGAGTTCTGGCATGTCTTCAACTTTATTAGCTAGAACTGTAGCGAGGGGTGAACATACACCCAATTGGGAACAATCCAAAGTTTTGATGTCTGATCCAAATAAAGCTACCTTGCTCTTTGCGGAGAGCCTATGTATTTACAGACACTCATCAGTTTGTTGTAACGAGGACTACCTAGTGCACATTCCGTCACCGTGGGGTTCACTTATATAAGAGGGAATAGTTCGGCGAGGATGGTGATGAGGTGCCAACTGCGTGATAGTTTGTAACTATATTCTGTAAGTGAGTTTCTCTTTCATTAATGGCAACCCTTAACACCTAGGTTTGCAATGGGTGATATGTGAATCTGTGCGTCACTTGTGCATTCGGCCTGAGGATGGGGTCACAGTGAAACCTGAATGATCTTGTCATCTGTTGTTTTTAACTTAATTGTGCTTTTAGAGTGTAAATAAATATCAGCTTTTATTCAGCAACAATTCTGAGCATTTTAATCGTGCTTAGACAGCGTGGTTTGTGTATATAGTGGTACATTCAGCACGAATTTTCATCTCATATTTAGCCTCCATACTTATATACAAACGCAGTGACAAGGTATCAAATTGAAACAAAACAGAACAAAGCTCAGAATTTCTACTTTAATTCAGGTATTTTATTTTTCTACATAGTCCTCCTCACGCTCGATTCAGATATACCAACGTCTAACAAGTTTATTAAACCCATCTCTGTAAAATCCGTAGGAACCATTTCCTCGTAGCGACTTGAACATCTTTGTTACGGGTGAACTGAATTCAGATGTCTCTAGAGAGCAAAAAACAAACCAGAAGTCGAACGGCGCCAAACCTGGGCTGTAGGTAGGGTGTTCAAGAACTTCAAACCCGATTTTCACTATGGCTTCTAAAGCGAAATCGCCGGAATGGGGTTTGGCGTTGTCGTGTTGAAAAATCATTGGCTTTTCCCCCCTCAACGCACGCGGTTTATCCTTTGCTTTAACTTTTTTTAAGATACGCACTCTCAGAGTTGATAGTCGCACTTTTGACTGTGTGCTTCTGATGAATAATGCCTCTGTAGTCCCAGAACACAGTGAGTATGCACTTACCGGTATAAATTTGAGTTTTTAATTTTTTCGCTCGAGGAGAAGATGGGTGTCGGTATTCCAGTGATTGATTTTTCATGTCTGGGTCACAATGGTGAGCCCAACTCTCATTAGCAGTCAAAATGCTTTGCAGAAAATCTCTTCCATATTTTTCACAGCGAGCAAGCAAACTTTGGCATATTTCAAGTCTTGATTTCTTCATTTCAGTCGTTAGGTGACGCGGTACTCAATGAGCACACATTTTTGTTGTATCCTAAAACGTTAATAATGTCATTGATACTACCTACATTGAATTATTCTTCAATTTTGCCTAATGAGCACATCGACATTTTTGCCAGTTCAAATCACATGTTACAATGGCGGGCGTTCTCTCCACGGCTGAACCTTTACAGCCAACATTCTTTCACTGTCCTTTGATTTTCTATTTTCTTACCCAACGATGAACAGTGCTTATGTCCAACGTTCCAGAACCATAAACTGTCACTAATCTACCATGAATTTATTGGGGAAGTACATTTTAATGCGTTACAAAATATATAACTAATCGTTATTTAAAACCCATCAACACAGTTGAAAAAGCATCCTCCATTTTAAACACAATTAAATGGGAGCAAATATATCTATGGAGTTCTATTGCACAGTAAAATGAAGATAATGGCAAAAAAAATTGTTTGACTGGTTGCTAGGCAACAGGTCATGCGCAAGACGCTTGCGCGGAGGCATTACTTATTGAACACCCCTTGTAAAAGTGAAGAACGTGTAACTGAGAAACGTCTACTTTGACTGTGGTAAGTTTTGTCGCAGTAACAACTGTGATGTATTACAGAGGTGAAAACATGTGTCAAGACGACAAATATGCAGCGAGACATTCTGTCCGCGTAACTCAGTTGGGAGAGCGACTTACTCCGGAGTAAGGGGGACACGGAGAAACTAGCATACCTGAACTTAATTCTTCAGAATGCAATATTAGAGGCTCGTCTAGAAGAGCGTGAGAAAATCACCGAAGAGGCCACCACCCCCGCACCGGGGAAATCTTACGCCCAAGTGGCAGCAGGGAGAAGTAAAGTAGGAAAGAAAAGGACCACCAAGCACACACTCCTGGTCTTTCCCACTGACCAGGGAAAAACCTCAGCAGAGGTGAAGGAAAAAGTGATGAAAGATGTAACTCCCGGTGAACTGGGGGTGGGGGTAAGGAACGTAAAGAAGGTGACAGGTGGAGGAATACTAATAGAATGCACCAGTGCAGAGGGGCAGCAAAAGCTCATAAACGAGTTCGGGTAAAGAGAAGACCTCACCGGGTCATACACGGTGAAAAGGCCAGTTACCAAAAAGCCCAGAATGATAATTTATGGTACAGAACCCGGGTATGAAAGAAAACATCTAGAGAGTGACTTTCCCCGACAAAATGACCTAAAAGAACCAGCAGCATTTTCTGTCTTGTTCCCTATCAAAGGAAAGGAGAACCGGATCCACTGGGTGATAGAACTGGGCCCTAAGGATTTCCGTACCTTAATGAGAAAAGGTAGAGTCAACCTCGCCTGGAAAATTCTCTCAACGAAGGAATTCCTCCGGGAAACCCGATGCTTTAAATGCAACGGATTTGGGCACTATAGGGCAAGGTGCCCTGAGGCCAGAAAGACATGTGCCCGTTGTGGCCAGGACGGGCACAAACACTGGAAATGCGCGAATAGCGCCTGCTGCCCCAACTGCCCTAGGGCAAACGCCAAGTTCAAACTCAAACTGGATACAAACCACTCCAGTCTGGACACATCGTGCTCATGCCTTCAACGGGACTTAGAAGTCCAACGAGGGAGAATAGACTACGCTTGAAGAGCTGGCAACCAACATGGGACTGCGTGCCCAAAGAAGACAGGGACCTTGTTCCCTTGTAAACTGGAACAGAGAATTACTTCGATGTAAATGTCACGACTGTGAAATTGTAATCCAAAAATGTGTTTAAATCTTTTGATGTGTGTGTACTTGTCTGTAACTGTGTAATTGTATTAAAGGCTTCGGCCCATGTAAAAAACAACAGTTCGCGTGGCGAACCGATCTCCCACAGGTCGCTCAATAGAATATACGGTCCATCGTGTACGACCTGCCCAGTTCGCACCACCCGTCAGGGTGTCCGAAGCTGCGGATTCTTGATCGGGATTGATACCGTAGCGTATACCGATGGTAGACGCAGAGAGAGTTCCTTCTAACCCTGTAGAGCCAGCATTTTGGTGGAACAGGATAGAGGAATCATCAGCTAGTCTTTACTTGGCTTCAAAAAAAAAAAACGTTAAGAGGGAGATGATGTGACGTACTACAAAGCATGTGTCAAGACGACAAATCTGCAGCGGGACATTCTGTCCGCGTAGCTCAGTTGGGAGAGCGACTTACTCCGGAGTAAGGGGACACGAACAAACTTGTGTTCACACAGTATGTATAAAACAGTAAAATGAAAATATATCTCTTATAATTTCCTTTCGGCATTTTATTTTGACCATCTATCACTGTTAATCATATTACATCTTTTCCCATTAGCAGCATATAGTAGAGAAGGGAAAGGTCGATATTAAATATTCTACTCGGGCTGTAGCTTCTCACTCTTAAACACGAGGTTATATGCAGTCACTTTTTTATTCCAAATCAATACTTTCGAAACAAGTTTTTCGTAGAAAACTTTCAAAAGAGTATTCCCACAACTCGTGTTTTGCTGAGGAGGAAGAATCACAAATTTTCAGGAAATGGACGAAAGACTTACAAATCCCATCTGTATCTACACCCGCGAACAAATTCGTACGAATAGTAACAAATGTTTGCTATCACTTCCTCTTATCAGGTGATAAACTCCGAACCATGTTTTTTTTCTTTTTTTTTTTTTTTGCTCCATGGCAAAAACAAATACCATGGAAGCATTACTCTATAAAAAGAAGAAGAATCCCTTTGGGAAATTTAGCCAGAAATTTAAAAAGAAAAAAGTGAAATGTTGGTTTATTCTATCTGTTACATCTTCAATGCAGTATGATTTTTTTTCGACGGTTTTACATTTACCTGAAATTTAGATCAGCTCTAGTTATAGTAATTATAGTTTTACACTAGGTTTATTACACTTTTTTTAAACTAACAATAAAAATAATAATGGCGTACCTAGATAGACGTTTTGCCGTTATATTCGTCTCGAAAAGACAGAGAGTTTCAGAAGTAAGACAGAAAAAACATATTTCATGGTCTACATTCCTAAATAACAAATAGGAAAATAGAGGGAAATGGAAAAATTTCCCTTTATTTTCCTATTTGTCTTCTAGGAACGTAGACATGAAATATTGATGGAAATTTTTTCAATATATGAATATTCCCTATCTTATTCATGACCACGCAATTCTCGCTATAAGCGTGCATGCATATTTGTCATGGTATCTTTGCTTGATAAAGATGAACGAATTCTTTTTGGCATCAGACACAGAAAAACATGAACAAAATTTAGATCCGTTTTTCAGTCTTTCCTGGAACACAACTTTACTGTGAGGAAGTAAGGATTTATCTGTTTTTCTCACAGCACCCCGTCCAATGCCAATATGATTAATGAAAAACAATTCCCTTTTCAGATCGCAGAGGAATATGCGCGCTAATTTTTTGAGTATATGTGTATTTTTTAATTTTTATATGAGCTCAGTTTTCTTGTAATGCGGCGTAAACGCATAGTTGTGTTTATCTTTCTGTATTGGTGGATGCAAAGAATTTTTTTCTTTCTTTTTCTTTTATTTTTTGTATCACGTAGAAGAAAACACGACAAAGATTATCTAAATATGTTATTTTTTCTCTAGTTAGCTCACATGCATGTTCGAATTTATCACGATTCTTCATTTTCTGGAAGATTTACTAGGAAATATATTTGTAGATCAAACGATCGTAGAGTGTTAAGAAAGAACAGGATTTTCTAGGTTTTTTTTTCTTATTCAGAGCTGTGGCGGTAATGTACTGTAAGCTTACTGTTGCAAGCAGGACTATCCTTCCCGTTCGGTTCGATATTTAAGCCTAGCTGCAGCTCGTTGTAGAAAATACAATGTATATAACGAACGAAGAGGTGAGAAAGTTGCTGCTAAAACGTATTTTTGTTAGTTAAAGCTTATTATGTTGGTCGTCCCGGATTTATTTTAGTTCTTTTAAGACCTAAAACTTACAATCCTCTCGCTACTTATTCAGT
This sequence comes from Macrothele yani, assembly GCA_039090855.1. Taxonomy (NCBI): domain Eukaryota; kingdom Metazoa; phylum Arthropoda; class Arachnida; order Araneae; family Macrothelidae; genus Macrothele; species Macrothele yani. The sequence continues at coordinate 83,695,850 of CM077003.1, read as the reverse complement.
TTAATTCCTCGCTCTTTCTTACTCACTTCGAATTCACGTAACTTTCTTATTCTTTCGCGTTGGCCATTCGGAGGCATATTCTTCTCCGTCCGGTGTCTTTCGACCTCTCTGTCTAAGACTCTTCTCTCTCCGCGACCCCGTCTGTTCCCCGACATTCCTTATACTATGCATGATTGCACTAGAATGCTGTTTTAAAACACCTACTACTGACTGTACTCAACTTGATAGATAGCATCTCAAAGACACCGTCGAAGTTTCTAGTTTCTAATCTGACGACAAAAAGACCTATTGTTGAATATTCCCTAACATTCCTGGAAACGAATAAATTCTAAAATCTCCGTAACAGTACAGTGCAATTGAAGACACTCTCTGATACAGATATATCAGATACTAATACATTGAGTAAACCTGCCCCCGTCATATAAATGGCTCACTCCAACTCATGAGACGGCACGTGACGAAAGAGTGAGGTATAAATCGTGCAAACTAATTCGCCGGGCATAATTGATTGAGGGTCAGAATGAGCAAAACGAGTGATCTGAGCTACTCTGAACGTGGCACAATAGTTGCCTGCAGACGTGTTGGTTTTAACATCTCCCAAATGGACGTCCTTCTAGACTTTTCACGCACAACCGTGGAAAGAGTTTACTCAACGGCGGCTCGTGATTAAGGAAGGAGGGACATCACACGTAACAGGAATTTAAATAAAAATATTTTTTGCTTCACAAAAGTACCTCAAGAAACAAAAGCGCGCGCGCACACACAAAACAATCTCCGGAATTAGACACCGAGTCCGATTAATCATGCTCTCGCAGAGCAAGTTGAAATGCGCATCAAAAAATGAATACAATTTGTAAGATGTGAGAACATAAGCCGATTACATTTTACTTTTTCGTTTTACCGTTGAATCTGCCACCTATAACTAGAATCTAGTTATGATCTTATGTTTGCCCACAAAGTACAGCCAAAATCAGTACGTTATTCTTGTGTGAAGAAGAAACGTCATGCTATTGGAAATTAGACTTGCCGCCCCGGTGGCGCAGTGGTCTAAGTGCAGACTTATGGCTATTCGTTCGAGATGAATCCGGGTTCGAACCCCGGTGAGGCTTGGGTGTTGTGTCTGTCTTACGGCACTAGCTTTGTCCCTTCCCTGGAGGCAGTAACCCTAAATTAGGGACTGGCGACTGCTTATATCCCATTGAGTTGCTCACGATGGTCGTTAAACATACAATTAAAAAAGAAAAAGAAAATAACTTGGACTCAGCCACAAACCCAGCAAGCTAGCGAACTGTTATACGTGATGTCTTGTATTCAACGTTTACGTAGGAGTGTATTCGTGTATAATATGTAAATTCATGTATATTTCTAGTAACTTGGTTCTTCCATATCAACTTTATTTCATCGGAATGACTCGTCGGCAAAGCTAAGATTCGCTAACTAAATGTATACACAAAATACAGAACTTCGTACTAGCGAAATAAAATTCAAAACGCATGCTTCTGAATTTTGTCAGTAAAATGTCATAAACATGGGAAGCAAAGTATAGCATTTTTCGTCACAGCCGCATATTCATTCATTCTTATTATACTCATATTTCGGAATTGAACTTTTGATTTGCTCAGTATTTTTATCTTCAAAATGCTGCTGTAATTTAATATTTGTCGTAGGTCTACCCACTGATTTGATTTCCAGTTTCTGTTTCAATAAATGCGAGAAAAACAGATGTTTTTTTTTATTTTTTTTTATTGGAGGTTTAACGACCACCGTGAGCAACTCAATGGGCTATAAGAAGTCGCCCGTCCCTAATTTAGGGTCACTGGTTCCAGGGAAGGGAGAGAACCAGTGCCGTAAGACAAACACAGCATCCATGCCTCACCGGGATTCGAACCCGGACCCCGTTCGGACGAATGATCAGAGGCCATCGCTTAAACCACTGCGCCACCGGGGCGGCCACAGATGTTTTCAGTAAATTATTAATAATATTCATAATCAAGAAGTCAAACATTTAGCTTCTCACATTTCGTTATTTATATAAAAATATTAAGTTCACTAAAGAGGACTACACACTGTTCACTAAAGGGGACTGGCACTAAAGTATTCTAGTAACTAACGCAAGACAGCGCAGAATGATTGCGTTTTTTCTCGGTAAAGAAACGAGAACGGGCACGGTGTAAGTTTGCTTCCATGCTTTTCTACCAAACGCCGGCTAACTGTCAGCAGAGTGCTTAACTGCGCATGCTCCAATACGCCGGAGCAGCCTGACATTGTGCTTACGGGAAGCAGAAGTCAAGGTTGTACATGAGCTGCGGATGGAAAACCTTGAATGTTTAGCTGCAAGGAAATGAAAGATGTTTTCACTGCCGTAAGGTGCATTTCGGAACTCATAATGAAATGTAACCTTTACACTAACAGAATTTTTTTAACCTGAATTTTTTTTCGCTAATCTGATAAAATTTCCTAAAAAATAGTGAGTAGAGAATATGCTTAAGTTTTCTATAGATGAGCCGTGAATGTTGCGGCAGGTAAAACTGAAAAATAATAGGTAGAGAACATGCCAATGTGCTCCAATGGACGAGCCGACACTGGGTTTACCAGGAATGGTGTGGCCCGCAAAAATGAAAAATCGTGTGTAGAGCAATGATCACGTGCTCATATAGAAGAGCCGCCACTGGGTTTTACCTTGAATGGTGGGGCAGGCAAAAATGAAAAATGGTACGTAAAGCACATGCTAACGAGCTACAACGGACGAGCCGCCACTGGATTTACCGTGAAAGGTGCGGCAGGCAAAAATGAAAAACGGTGGGTAAAGCACATGCTAACGAGCTACAATGGACGAGTCGCCACTGGATTTATCGTGAAAGGTTCGGCACGCAAAAATGAAAAATCGTGGGTAGAGAACATGCTCACGTGCTTCTACAGACAGATGAGCCACCACGAGTTTACTGTGAACGGTGCGGCACGCAAACATTTTCCAGCAATCGAAATTCATGTGCACGAATTCAACTGGTGGATCAGAAGCCGGCGAGGATCGTGCAAGCGGACAGACGGGCAAATCGCTGCAGAATTTAACACTGGTGTGCCGCGGATCGTCTCCAAATGCACCAAGTATCAAATCATGTTGCAAATGGGCAAGAACAGCCGACGACAATGACACCAGTCTCCTATGACACCCGCTGTAATCCATCAGATCTTTCCTCCACAAAATCGCCAACTGCTGGAAGTTTTTCCGTGTAGCACTATTTACCGTAAACCTTAGCTACGACTGTGCGTGGAAAGAACGGCAGTTTAGGAGATGATCGAACCGGCACGCCTGGCGAACTATCATGCAAAGTTCAAAGTTGTTCAGATAATTCGTTTCGCCCACTCCAACCCTCAATCGAACACTAACTGATACTTGACAGCTCGTCTGCTTGATTTTGAATCGCACTCAGCGCTCATGTGCCATCTTACTTGTTAGAGTACGCGATGTTTTTAGGTTTTAAGGGTGTAATTATATACATGAGAAGTCAGTTTACCTGGAACACCACCTTAGGTGAAGTTCGGTTTTAAATATAGTAGCTGGTTTGAATTAGTAGCAACTCAGGATAGCATAACTCCAATATTCTTAATGAAGTACTAAACTTGCACGTCAAGAAAATGTCAATAGTTCTACTTATAAATTTTAAACTCTTTATTCGAGTCAGCCAAGCAGCAGACAATATACACATCACGTTGAAAACGAATATTATTTCCATAATAAGGAAGCAAATTTCAATAATCACACTAGAATCAGCTCAGACATTGATACTATAATATAAACTTGAATTTAAATTTAACGTGAGTTAGTTAATACAAACTAGCTTAACGAAACTCCTTAAATGGTTGGTTGGTTGGTTGGTTGGTTTCTTGACTTTTATGGCGCAAGGGCCATGTTTGGCTAAAGAGCGCCAGACACATGACAAACAAACAGTATACTCCTTAAATGAAATACACAGAGTGATCACTGAATTTTGACCACCCCTGATAAAGATGGATGCGGCCCGGCCCGTTGGCCACGTGACTTCTGAGCAAGATTAGTCAACCGACATAACATACACTGCTGGCCACCCAAAATGCAACACCAAGAAGGGCACGAGATAGCAAAGCCAGATTTACTGGACACATAACAAAAGATACAAAGATTAAACGATTGAGCTTACAGGCCCGTGCGACTTGCGGAACACGGAGACATCAATAGTTCGTGTGGCCCAGATGGCTGTCAATAACGGCCGTACACACGGCATCGAACGAAAGAGGCTTTGAATGTGGGCTTCGGGGTATGTCGGCCCATGCTGCTTCCACACGTTGCCACAGCTCATCAGGCGTAGCCGCGGGTGGTGCTTGACGGGCCACTCGGTTGCCGACCAGCGACCAGACGTGTTCGATGGGCGACATATCGAGAGAACAGGCTGCCACGGCCGCAGTGACACCTGGTGGGCAGTGAAGAATTGTTGCACGATGCGTGCCACGTGCGGGCGCGCATTGTCCTGTTGAAACGTGGCCGCTGGCAGTTCCTGCAGGTAAGGGAGGACTACAAGCTCCAAAACGTCGGAGATGTAGAGGTGGCTGTTGAGTGTACCGGCGATGCGTACCAGAGGAGTCCCGGTGTCATATCCAATTGCGCCCCAAACCATAACGCCAGGCGACGGACCGGTATGTCGATGCATAATGCAGGCGTCATACAGTCTCTCGACGCGGTGCCGCCACACGCGGATACGACCATCTTGGTGTTGCAGGCAGAAGCGGAATTCGTCGGAGAAGACAATGTCGTGTCATTCCGTAGTCCAAATGTGGCGTTCAACGGCGCACTGCCGCCGCACTCGCCGGTGGTGTAACGTCAATGGTGATCGGAGCAATAGGCGCCGTGCGACAAGTCCCGCTCCTGCAGACGATGTCGAACGGTACGTGCTGACACAAGTTGTTGCGCAAACACCCTAATTCCTGCGCTAACGTTCGTGATGTGGCCATGTGAGCCGTCAATGCTCGCCGCACAACATGCCGGTCCTCTCGTTCGGTGGTGTGCCGCGGCTGCGGCAATCGCTCACGTCGGTCCGTCCGTCCCTCCTGCACCCACCGAATCCATACTCACCTCACTGTGGCTGGATGTTGTCCCACACGGGCGCCGATGTCTCGGTACGATAAACCGCTGTCGCGATAAGCTACTATTCGTCCTCTGTCGAACTCCGAAACGTGATGGAATGACTGCCGTATTCTGCGAGGAGGCATCAGGAAGCTTCCCACGCAGAGGTCCGGCAGCACAGCACACTTACACTACTTACACTCCACCTTCTGTGCACCCTTCTTACAGTGCTTCTCGGTGGCGTGCCGGGCGCACATGATTTGCATATGCCTTGCAATGCTAATTGTTTGCATGTCCTTTCGCGGGCGACGCATGCTGCGAATTTCAGGCCAATCGGATGCTTCCTTCTTGGAAATATTTTGGGTGGCCAGCAGTGTATATATAAGGTGTGAGTAGAGCAGTAGGCAGTAAAATTCGGAGCGTGATGGCTAAACGGAAGGATTTATCGGACTTTGAGAAACGATAGATTTGGGAGCTCGGAGAGCTGGTGCCACGATTTTCCAAACGGCAGAACTGGTGGGTTGTTCGTGAGCTGCCGTAGTTAAAGTGTATCAGGACTGGCGTGAAAATGGTCAAACAATGACCCAGTGGAAAAACTGCATAGGACAGAGAAAAGTTGACCTAAGAAGTGAGGGCCGGGTCCGATGACTGCTACAGGCCAGCAGACGAAGCACTGTTCAACAGTTGATTACCCAATACAACAGAGGTCAACCATTAAGAGTATCTGCCATGACCATGCGTCCAATACTCGCACGTATGGGCTATATCAGCAGACGACCCGAACGACATCCTCTTCTAACCACAGTTAATCGGAGCGAAAGACTCTCCTGGTGCAAATATCAGGCAAATTGGGCATCGGATGACTGGAAAAAAGTTTGCTACTCTGGCGTGTAGCGGTTTTAACTCACCCCCCTACCCCGTGGATGGTCGTGTAGGTATTTGACGCAAACAACATGAGGCATTCGATCCATCCAGCATTGTTTCCACACTGCAAGACAGTTGAGGCGGCTGTATGGCGTGGGCCATGTTTATCTCGAAGCAACTTTGACCCCTGGTGCGATATGGGTTTTCAAACCGACGCCCAACTCGATTCTACTTAATGGGTGCACGGTAGAGAGCTATGTGCCTCGCTTGGGCATGGCAACACTGCCACTGGACACGCGATGACTGAAAACAAGTAGCCTGGTCTGACGAGTCGCGTTTCCAACTGTATCGGACAGATATGGAAGGATTCGTGTGTAGCGCAAACCCCATGAAGCCATGGATCCCGCTTGTCAACATTGAACTGTACCGGCTGAAGGGAGTCCCTAATGGTATGGGGTGTGTTTAGCTGGACTTCACTGGGACCCCTGGTACGTCTACATACGTCTGTGACCAACCAGCGCTATGTACACATCCTTTCTGATGAGGTATACCCGTTCATGTCCTGTATTCATGCTGATGGGTTGGGTCTGTTCCAACAGGAAATTGCACCTCCACACAAGTGTCGGGACGCCACATTATGGTTAGAGGAGCATTCATCTGAGTTTGTGGTGTTGCCATTCCCACCCAAATCCCCAGATCTGAACGTGACAAAACACATTTGGGATACCATGCAACGCGCTATCGAACACAGGAATCCGAGACCTCAGAATACACCCGAATTGTGGAATACTGTGCTGGAAGTATGGTGTGCATTGCCTATAGCATATTTCCAGAAGCTGGTGGAGTCCGTGCCCCGTCGTATTTCTGCAGTTTTGCGCTCCCGTGGGGGACCTACCAAGTATTAGACTGGTGTACCAGTTTTTCTGGCACTTCAGTGTATGTCAATAAATGCTATGTTGTGTTTTTCTTCTAGGTGTCCGGTGAACTTTGCCAATATAGTGCATGTGACGCACCTACCTTATAGGAGACGCACATGTCAAGATGGCAAAGTTGCAGCGACAAACTTTGTCGGTACAGCTTAATTGGGAAAGCATTCGGCTCCAAAACAGAAGGATGCTGGTTCGAAAAGCGCGACGGGAAAGTGGCTTTGACGCTATGATCCACAGAGTACGAAAAAATATGGTTTCAAGTGGCGTCACGTAGTATGTAGGAAGGGAGCATTTTAAAAACATCATATGAATTTTGCATTTCGGAAAGAAGTACTTCAGAATTTTCAATGGATGACGTCTTTCTCAATCAAGGGAATGAATCACAACGTAGTATTGATGTTTTCTACGAAACCAACAAGGTTCTACAATTTTTCAGCGAAACACGATACTATAAAGAATGTTTTATTTCTTGATTAGAAAACAAAACGAGCTACAGACAGATTCTTTAAGTGGGCTTTAATTAACATTTCACTTGCTACTGGAAACTGCTATCAAATAGTTCTATCGATCCTTAATTTGATTTGTTCAGTTAATCTGAATTCGGCAACATTTCGCATTCGGAAGAGTCTAAATTGATCCCAAAATATCCAAGCAATTTCTGTCACTGAGCGAAATGTCCCGCCGTAACGGGAGTAATTTGGTGTGGTCATATGCATCAGGGAGTGAGGATTTGCAGTCTTCCTCCTCATGAGATTACGCTTTATTGCTACTGATATTCGAGAAATCCATTCACACTCAGCGAATAAACCTACGCGAAGAGCAGATTTATTACGCAAGGGACAACGAAAGAGTAAAAGGTAGTGAGACACAATAATGGTTGTAGTTGCTTGCACAATTAAGACAGGAAATTTGATCAGTTAATAATGTGAAAGCTTATCTGCTCTTGCATGTTCCTTGCTAGAATATCATAAGACAACTAGGCCTTTCTGAAATTTCATTAAAAAGAACGAGGAAATACAAGCGTATTAACAGTGAATTCTTCACCTTAAGGCCTTATTTACTTTTTATAATAATAATAATAATAATAATAATAATAATAATAATAGTAAATTTTATTCTCGCTGTTACATGTAGGATTTTTGAATATACATAAATATTTTTGTGTTAGAGAACAGCAAGGGAATATCAGGGATGATTTTCGGACATACACAGTGTGTATATCCCTGATTTCTCAGACATAGAGACAGGGAAGCACAGGTTCCTCAAACACAGCAGTAATGTTAAGTGTTAGTTAAGTTACAATTAATTTGTTTACTGGAAATACGTCATCAGATATGGCTTTGCTAACCTTAAATACATCATCACGTATGATTTTTTTAATTTTAAACACGTCACCACACATGCTTTTATTAAACTTAAATGTCCAATCCTTACGAAACATTTGGCTTTGCTCGAGCGCAAGAAAAACTAAAGTTATCGGTACCACATTCTTCAAATTCTGGTACACTAGTTTTCCAAACAAACAGAAAAACATTAAACGAATATTTTACACAATCAACCTTCTTCCATTTCAGTTGTGATGTCTAAAATTTTGGTACGCACTTTGCAGACAGCTTTCTCATCAGCGATTCATCATAAATACATTCAATGGACAGAATTTCAAAGAAACCTTCCTAATAGTGTGTTGGTCCACCTCCAGCGCGAATAACATCCTGTCCTGTACACGGACATCACCTCCACCACATGCCTGAGCGTTTCCGGAATTAATGCCAGCCGTTCCTGTTGCAGTATTGTCCATAAGTTTTTCCAAGACGTCGGTCCAGGATCTGATGTTCTGCTCCGCAGCACCCCAAAGAGCTTCTAGAAGGTTTCGCCTCCACCACATGTCTGAGGGTTTCCGGAGGTAATGCCAGCCGTGCCTGTTTCAGTAATGTCCATAACTTTGCCTAAGACGTCGGTCCAGGATCTGATGTTCTGCTCCGCATCACTCCAAAGAGCTTCCAGAAGGTTTCGCCTCCACCACATGGCGGAGGTAATGCCAGCCGTTCCTGTTGCAGTATTGTACATAATTTTGCCCAAGACGTCGGTCCAGGATCTGATGTTCTACTCCGCAGCACCCCAAAGAGCTTCCAGAAGGTTTCGCCTCCACCACATGCCGGAGGGTCTCCGGAGGTAATGCCAGCCGTGCATGTTTCAGTATTGTCCATAACTTTGACCAAGACGTCAGTCCAGGATCTGATGTTCTGCTCCGCAGCCCCCCAAAGAGCTTCCAGAAGGTTTCGCCTCCACCACATGCCGGAGGGTTTCCGGAGGTAATGCCAGCCGTGCCTGTTTCAGTATTGTCCATAACTTTGCCCAAGACGTCAGTCCAGGATCTGATGTTCTGCTCCGCATCACCCCAAAGAGCTTCCAGAAGGTTTCGCCTCCACCACATGCCGGAGAGTTTCCGGAGGTAATGCATCCAGTGGGTAAGCTCAGAGTTTCACTTGACAAATTTTCCATTGTCAAGTTTTGCCTGTCGTCAATGTTTCCTCGAGTTAACTGTGACAGTGGGATTTTACTGCGGAGTACAACTTACATGGACACCCAACGACTTCAAAATTCAGTTAACCAGTTCATTACCATGCTGCACGATGGCTAGTCATCATGCATTGTTGCTATCACATCCTCATATGTGCGTGTAGATTTCCTTTGAGCTGAACCCTGTAACAAAAGGATTCTTCACGATGGAACGCTTCTCCTCTCAATCGAAATTCATGTTTCCATACATTTTCACTTCCTCACAACTGAAAAACAAACACAGCCATGAATGGCTGCCTAGGTAGCTCAGTGGTGTAAACGCCGGCTTCTGAACATTAATCCGAGATGGATTCGGGTCCAAATCCCAGTGAGGCATGGATGTTGTGGTTGTCTTACGGCACTGGCTCTCTCCCTTCCCTGGGATCAGTGACCCTAAATTAGGGACAGGCGATTGCTCATAACCCATCGAGTTGGTCAGAGTGGTTGTTAAAACCTAAGCAAAACAAACAAGCAAAAAATTATAATAACAGCCGTTAATGATAAGAACTTCCTATTTGTTCCATTAAGTATAAGAAGAATATAATTTAACGTGAGTGGGTTGCAATCGTTCTACAACTACAGCAAACTATATCATGCCACAAACTTATTGATACCTCCTTGTAAAAAACAAATAATTCTAAGATATTTTTTGACCAATGTTTTGCAGTCTCTGAGCGCCTAGTTCGGTCGATACTCTTGGTACAAGGCTAAGTAAATGATAATAAAATATTGATTTCTATTTTATTTTCGGTTGATTGGTCAGATAGTTGCACGCGCATGTGTAGAAGTGTCGGTATTAGAAATGAGCATCTGTGCGAAACGGAACTGTTTTCAAGAGGCATTACTTTTCTTGAATCATCAGAAATAAATAAAATCGTAAAAAAAAAAAAAATAGAAATTTATCCACAAATTTCTGCAAAATCGAGTGATCCCAACTTTAAAAATCTTACCAAGCTTCTTTTACGTTTTGTTGTTGTCCGAAATGTAAATAAACCTAGAATATGATAGTGATGACTTCTCAATTTGATGAAAACATATTTACGATGGAGCAAAAAAAAAAAAAAAAAAAATACAGACTCATTAACACATTATTTAAAACTATGGCGCATTTATTGATACGTGGCCGCGTTGTCCATTAATTTGTTGCTTTTTTGTTAAATGCACTTGTAATTCATTGAACTCTTTTCAATGAATAACATTGAAACTGAAGGATTGATTGGGAGTTCATGCAAATCAATAGGCGGTTAAGTTGATCCGAGATATAAACATGATTAAAATATCAAGCTAATACGATCGCGGCGTTTGTCGGTATAAGGGAGGGCTCCTCGGCCTTAAAGTCAAAACTAAGACAGGTTTCCTCATGAAAAGAGACCCTTTGAGCTACAATAACTAGGAAAAAGCAAATTTCGTACAGAACGACCAGGCACCAAATTCCACGACCACATCGCCAGCTGAGTGCATTTGAGATAGAGACAGTTTATTGGTCTCTCAGAGAGTGGACGTTTCATTAGAAGCTTTACGCATTATTTGGGCTGTGAAAGCGCAACAGTCTGTCGATGCTGGCAGGAGTTTTTGACTGAAGGTACGACTTCTGAAAGAGCGATGATTTCTGTTTGGTATACGACTTCCCGCCAGCCTGAAACTGGAGCACCTCGGACTACCACACCAGGAGAAGACCGTTTGATCCAGTAACAATCTTAACTGGCCCTAGAGCCAGTATCTCTGTCATCAGAGAAGTGGTACATGTTGTTTTAAGTTGTCCCACCACAAGAACGACCCTATCTTGAAGACTGGTGGAGGCAAGACTTGATGCATTGCATCCGTTACGTCGCTTGTTACTACCAAACGATCATCGATGCCAGAGTCTGTAGCGGTATCGAATTTCAAGGAACTAGTGCACTGTATAGAATGGCGTAGTGTGATTTTCAGCGACAAATCTCGTTTTCGTTTAAGGTCTGATGATCGCTAGGTTCACGCATAGAAACAACGGGGAGTGCGGACTAATTCAGGAGAAACTAGGCGACAGCATCCAGCGCCAATGTCAAGGATCACGAATTAGAGTGCAATCAGTTATGCCAACCGAATATCTCTAGCATTCCTCACAGGCACTGACAGCTCGGCAGTACGTAGAGGATATCCTGGATGCTGTTGCTAACCCTTTCTTGAGGGCGCATCCGGCAACACGTATCAGCAGGCTAATGCGCGCCCGCATATTGCAATCATCTTCAAGGAAAGTCTACGCGATGTCAACATCCTAGAATGGCCAGCAAGCTTCCCGGATCTATCCCAATAGAATATTTGAGGAACAGGGTTCGACGGCATCTTAACACCTACCAGTAATCAATGAAGACAACAGCAGTTCTGCAAGATAAGGTGTAGGATACATGGTAGGCAGTACCGCAGGAGGCCATCAGTCGTCTCTGCGACACAGCACCAAGACGCAATGCTAAATACATTACCAACAAAGGTGGCTGTACCTCTAATTGATGTGACTAATTTTTCGGGTGATAAAACTGTCCATTAATTTTGGAAACTAAATCATGTCTTTCTTCTCCATCTGTTACATCCGTGAACATGAATTGAATTTTCCCACGGCTTTTGGGTGTTGCAGTTTAGCCGTACATTTTCAATTAATGAAAGGCCATAGCATGGTTAACATTATGCACCCGATATAATATCAGTGACAACCGAAAATAAAAAATAGCCCGTAAAAATTTTAAATGGCTAAAGCAGCGGCCAAAAGTAATAAAAAATCTAGAGCAGATAAATATGCTCACATACGTCACAGACCCAACTATAAATATGCTCGCAGGGTCATGATGAAACAAAAGCACGACAGTGAATGTAAGATGCCTCGATTGATAGAGTTAACTGATTTCTAGCACGATTTGATAATAAGATGCCTCGATTGATAGAGTTCACTGATTTCTAGCACGATTTGATAATAAGATGCCACATAAACAACCGTTCCGTACGTGACATTTTAGCTGCACTAAAGAACCCTAGCTCGCAGGCTGGTGATGTGATATGCAAATGAAAACGAATTGGGATTCAATCTGTTGAATCTGCAAATACATGACCTGGCAAATCTCCGAAGGTTAGAAAACATGACAGGAGAGCTCTGCAAAGGACTGTCCAATCAGAATGCAAATCAACATTATTCTAAATAACGCAATCCCTGTGTGAGACTATTAGGACGACTGATGTTAGCGCCAGTACAGTGCGCAGGAAGCTCCACGGCATGAGTTGCCACGACCGAGTAGCCATCCACAAGTCGTAAATTACTTTGAATAATGACCCACGCCGATTAGCGTGGTGTAAGGAACGTCGATTATTGACTATAGACCAATGAAAAATATGCATTGCAGCGACGAGTCACGGTTCACAGTGTACCAGACCGATCGCCGCTCTTGGGAGTGGCGGATGCCATGAAAAAGGTGCCTTCCGAACTGAATCGTCCCATCAATGAGTTTGGTGGAGGCGGCGTGATGGTATGGAGCAGTTTATTTCGTGGTTCGGCTTAGGCCCTATTAGTAGTTTTGAACGAAACCATGAATTTGGAGCTAAACTTCGACGTCCTATATAATTATGCGTTACCAACATTGCAGTAATACTTTGGGATAGGCCCGCATAGGCTCATACCTCTACAAACAGAACAACGCACCACGTCATACTGTTCGCGTTGGTACAGATTGATTTTAGGACATGGCCATCGAAAAGTAGAATGGGCCATCCCCAAATCCTAACCTAAGCCCTATAGAGAATCTCTGGGCAGAACTGGCTTGTCGGGTACGAGAAACATGAGATCGCCCAACAAACAAAGCTGGACTAGTCACTACGTTGAAGGCCGAATCGTTGAACATATCTGCGGACATTTACTGATGGTGAAGAATATAGGTCGTCATATAGACCAAAATATTTAGCACACAATACTAAAAAATATTCTGCAAATAAAGATTATTTTGTGGACATGCAGGTATTAGTAGTAAGGCAGTATATGAGCACCGTATAAGACGGGAGTACTCATCTTCATGAATCCGAGCGCAAGGCAAAGCAGAAGAGAACGATGTAGAATTTGAGACGTAATAAAATCGTCGAAGAGAGATGAATAGTGAAACTTTTTATGAATGAATACTCACGAACATGTTGACATCTTCTGCCTTTGTAGCCTGGCGCACACTGGCAGTGGAAATCGTTGATCTCATCTTTACAAGTCCCACCGTGTTTGCATGGTGATGATGCGCACTCATCTATATCGGTTTCACACTCTTTTCCTAAAAAGCGAAAAAAAACATAATAAAAATTGCGTGTTTTATAAACAAGGCTTCTGTCATTGCAATCGTTCAATCGTTTACAAGGAATGCATTTAATTCCTAACTTCATCATAGATCACAAGGGGAAAAAAAGCAGAAACACTACTTCGAGTAATTCTTGTTTTCAGAGACTACTTCGAGTAATTTTTCTCATTTACAGTAGCAAAAACTTCAGCAATCGCAAAAATACATTTTCTGGAAAACAAGAAAATCAAGATGTAAGTAAAATACATTCGCGTCCAAGTCGGTCGCTATATCAACACTAATGCGAGAAAGAATATAGCTGATCGAAGTATGATGATGCACAATGATATGAAATTTGAATAAGATACAGAAAAATTTAATACGCATTCATTTGTATGAAGTTGTTGGAGAGCAATTTAGGTAGGGAGCATCTGATTCCAGGTCTTAAACAGATCTTAGTGGTGGGAAGTTATGGAATTTGGGCTGGACTATCCGATTTATGGGACGCAGCATGGAGGATCAGTGGGAGCAGGTGGTCTTGTTTGTAACTCGGATCCAATAGTGAGGAATCGCCATTGGCGTGCTTTCTAAAACAGGGCTGGTAATCGGTGGTTGGAGGCTCGGCTGCTTTAACCACAGGATTATTTGTGGCTCTTTATTCATTTGTATGCATGATAAAATACGCTCGTAGTGTTGCACTTTTTGATCAAGAAAGCATGAAACCCAGCATAAGCCAGAAAGTTGCACCATGGGAGGAGCTAAGAGAAGCATGTACTGCCCGTTTTGTAGCTGTATCACAAGACGTTCACGCTGTTATCCAACCAAGCCAATGAGAAATCGCAGTTGTAAGAAAGCTTCACTTATTCAAAAGTGAGTATTTCGTTTCTTGACGAGTTCTGTGAGAAAGATGTGTCTTTATAGAGCACAAACCCACACCACACATCGCAGATATATCAGATTTTTGTGCTAACATCTGGCTGGCTACTTTGCCCACTGAATTTCTAATTTTATAGATCATCACCAAGTTCTCTGTACGATATGAGCTGGAGTTATCGTCAGTAAAATGCGACACCTCAAAAAGATCGTAGGGCTTGTGGTTTTCGTCTCTCTTGGCAGACAGCTTCGTCCTCAATCCCGTAGAACAAATCATTTCTTTAATATAATGACTCCAACAGCATAAGACCACCACAACCTCAAAAATGCCGCCTCTTTCTCTGTTTAGGCTGCATGATAATGAATATCATGTTTTCTACAAATCAGAACTCGAGAATGAATGCCTAAACTGAATCTCGACTTATCAAAGACCACAAAAGCTTATTATTCTTGAACACAGAACTTGTGTTATTAAACGACACTTCGCGCAGAAGGGGTGAGGAGATAAAGGTATTTCACGTCTTGATAGGCCCATTTTGATGAGGAGATAAAGGCATTTGGCATTATTACATGTCTCTGCTCTTGAAATCTCCTGTACACTACTTGTCTACAGATTGTTGCTCCTATGAGAGCTAACCGTCAGATCAAACTGCGTTCAGCAGTTATATTCAAATCACATATCTTGTGATCTGTTATGCATTCTGTTCCGTAGAAAGGCTTCTACAATAGACACACAATTTCAAAACGGAGGTGAACAAGAAAGGAAAACTGCCCATTTTTAAATGAGAGGGAATCAACAAATTTGGAAGGTTTATTTTAGACTCATATCTGCAGCATTTCAGGGTTTCTAATGCAGATCGGTTCAATATATTTCAGAAGACTCACAATTTCCGTTATCAGTAAAATGCTTTTGTTGTAGCAACACATTTTAGCTTTCATTACTATATGCAATTATTGCCACTTTCTTGTGGCGACAACGCTTTGATTTAAGGGGCGAAATTGAAACTCACCGAAGGTGTTTGTATGCATCATCTGAATAGAGTAAAAACGTGCGAACTAGTGCTCGGACGCAAGGGTCGATGTCATAATGCATCTAAAATTCACAACGACAGACTGATACAGACTGATGAGGGCCACAAATGTCAAGGCCATGTAACGGCTAAACTTCCATTCGAAACTATTGCATTGCCATCTAGTGGCATAGTAACTTAGTAAAAGGCGTTCTAGATTTTGTGATTGAAAATACTACAGTTGTATGTTTAAGGCTGCCTTTGAATGAGTGTTAGGGTTCATCTTCTACCCCATTTCTTAATTCTTTGGTACACATTTTCTCGAAGACTTTGTGGTGTTCGAAATTTGGAGCACAATAAAAAACTCCCCATACTAAATATATGCCACAGTTATTATTCCGAAACATTCCTTAGAATAGTTTTTTAAATTCATTTTATCTGACTCGAAAGCATTCCAATATGACACTAGATGGCGCGATAAGTTAGAATAGCAGTGCTTCTGTCTGGAAGGAACAAAATCTCTTATTTCTGCCTGATTTTTGTAATTATCTGAGCCAAATAGAAATCAATGAATAGAGGCAAATGGGAGATTGCAATTTTGTTTTCTATAGATCATTTTAAATCCTACTGTACGTTCAATTTTTGAAGAGAAACTGTGTATATTAGCAGAGAACCCCTGAATGTGAGCTATAGAAACTCCGCCTACTTGCTGAGCTCCACCCCAAATAACGTCACAAGTTAAAAGGAAACAGCGCGTATTTTGTCTTTTCATTGTGGAGCCAACGAGAGACTGCGTTCATTCTGAATATGGCGAAGTCTGCAGTGATTCGCTGACGCCAACTTCTGGGGCAGTCACTCAAGACGTAAACGCCTCGCCCAAGGAGGGATATTTGCGCCATCTATCGCAGGAGATGAACCCTAACACTCCTTCAAAAACGGCCTTAAGCTTTTCTGGGCCCTTACCATTTCTTCCAGTATGATTAGTTTCACTCCCCCACCCCTCTCTCTCTCTCTCTCTCTCTCTCTCTCTCTCTCTCTGTTGTTTAATAATATAATCTTGGTTTAAAACTAATATCAGATGTCAGTTGCATTCTGTGACAGTATTCCGTTTGAAGTTAATTAATATCACTTTGTTTTGTCAAAGTAGTTCTGATGTTTCACTGCTTCATCTCCTATTTTTTTGGATGTTCTCATTCTCTCTCTCTCCCTCTCTGTCTGTCGGAGATGCTGCAATTGAGTTTAGGAATTGAGCGTATTCAAGCTTTTGTTAAGACTTCCAAACTTTATTTCACAATTTTTCTTGATTCTCGCATTTTCTTCCTACACTCAGTTTGTTCAGAAACTTCGGTACTCAATCAATATGGCATTAACATATGGAATAACATACCCAGGACTTCCTTTTTCTACGACAAGCACGAAGCAGTCTTTTGTGTGTGTGTGTGTGTGTGTGTGTGTGTGTGTGTGTGTGTGTGTGTGTGTGTGTGTGTGTGTGTGTGCGCGCGTGTGTGTGTGAACTAAAAACCTTCACCTTCAACGTTTGCTGACACGAAAATGATTCGTTTGAAAGAGGCACGGCAAAACTTTTATTTGATTTAAAAGATAATGCTTATAAATCAGCATTAGCTCAAACAATTTTTTCTCAATGGGAAAAGGTTCGGAAGGATATATATATATATATACACACACAGTCGAGTCACATTATTGTGACCACCTCCTATCTTTGATGTCAACAGGGCGGAGTCAAAGAAAGAAGGCACGTGTCGTGATCTGGCTTGGAAACTATGTAAGGTGTAATGTAGGCATTCTGAAAACATATCACTCTTTGCTGTCCTGGATAAAAGGAGAGATTTATCAGATTTGCAAAAAGGGATGATTATCGGCTTTCGGGCCAAGGCTGGCAGAATTTCTGAAACAGCGCAATTTGCGAACTGTTCGCGGGCTGCTGCGGTTAAACGTGTGTCGTGATTGGAGAAATGGCATCATTGCGATAAGCGACGTGAAAACTGCAGAGCACCACGTGCCATTGATGTGAGAGGCGAACGTCGGATTCGAAAGAGCGTGAGGGCTGATCGACACGCTACAGTGGAGCAACTCACGGGCCAAATGACCCAGGGGGCTATCGGAAGTATGCCTAAAACGACAGTTCAGCGAACTCTGCTGCATATGGAGCTCCAATGCAGACGGATGGTCACAGCATCTACGCTAACGAAGGTGCATCGGCAGATTTGCATAGCAATATCGGAATTGGACATACGCCGATTAGCAAAGGATGGCTTTCTCCGATGAGTCACGTTTTCTGCTTTATCGAACGGATGGACATTTGCGTATAAGGCGAGAAACATCGGAGAACAAACACTCTTCAACCATTGCTGGAAGCACACAAGCTGGTGTGGGCAGCGTTATCGTATGGGGAATGTTTTCGTGGAATTCTCTGGGTCCACTCATAGCTGTGGAAGGCACTATGGACCGAATTCGTTATGTATCCATCCTTGCAGACGACGTACAGCCATACATGCTGATTGCCTTCCCCTGGAGCGGATAGGATCTTCCAGAACGATAATGCGATATGTCACACAGCTAGAAATGTCCGAGAGTGGGTGGAATAGCACAATGAAAAATTCAAAGTACTTTCCCTGCCCCCTAATTCCCCCGACGTAGCACCTGTGGGACCACCTCGATCGTGTTGTTCGCTCTATGGATCTCCCACCACGCACTCTCCAGCAGATGTCAGATGCACTGCAGTCAGCGTGACTCCACATACATGTGATCACCTTCTAGCACCTTACTGAGTCACTCCCAGCCCATCTAGCTGCTGTCCGCGCTGCACAATGCGGGATACTTTGGATATTAGCTGGTGGATACAGTAGTGTGACTCGACAGTGTATATATACTGCATATATACACCGATAATCCATTACATTATGACCACCCCCAGCTGAGAGGAATGAGCAAGCCAAGAGACCCAACTTTGGCGCAGGCGAAATTTAAAGAGCAGTATATATACAATCAAGATTCCTGGTGCATCACGTAGACGGCCAAGCACGGATATGCAGATTACCAACGGAGGCTATGGCACCTAGATGCACTGTTGGACGTAAACAGGCCAACGGAGGCGGTGTTATGATGTGGGCAATGTTTCCTTGGGACACTTTAAGCCCCATTGTCCCAATAGCATAACCCCTGACAGCTGTCTGGTATCTGAACAACGTTGCAGACCTAGTTAACCCATTTATGGCAACTGCGTTATCTACTAGGGATGGCCAACAGGATAATGCGCCACGCCACACTGCCAGAATCGTCAAGATGAAATGTGACGAACATAATGGTGTCTTTCTGTAAATGCCCTGGCATCTAAATTCATCTAACATGAACCCAATCGAACATTTGTGGTTCGACTTGCAAAACCGTGTTCGCGCTAAATCACTACAACCCAGGAATGTACGGGAACTGTAGGATCTACTGTTGACATTATGTTACGATATGCCCCAGGATACCTTTCTCCACCTCATCGAATCGATGCCTTGCCTAGTAGTGGCCACTGTTTTGCGGGCTGAAGGGGATCCTACAGCTTGTTAGGTAGGCGGTCATAATTTAATGGCTCATCGATGTATATATACACGATCGAGTCACATTATTTTGACTTCCAGCCAATATCCAGAGTAACCGTTCTGGAAGATCCCATCTGCCCCAGGGAAGACAATCAGCATGTATGGGTGTACGTGGTCTGCAATGATGGATTCATAACGAATTCGGTCCATTGTGCCTTCCACAGGTATGCGTCAACCCAGACAATGCCACGAAAACATTCTCTAGACCATAACCCCACCAGCTTGTGTTCTTCCAGCAATGGTTGAAGAGTGTTTGTTCTCCGATGTTTCTCGCCATACACGCCAAAGCCCATCCGTTGGATGAAGCAGCAAACGTGACTCAATGGAGAAGGCAATCCATTACGAATCAGCGGAGGTCCAATTCCGATACTGCCGTGCAAATGTAAGCCTTTTTCTGCCGATGCACCTTCGTTAGCATAGGTGTAGTGACCATCCGTGTGCATCGGAGCCCCATATGCAGCAGGGTTCTCTGAACTGTCGTTTTAGAGACACGTTCGGTAGCCCCTGGTTCATTCGGCCAGTGAGTTGCTCCACTGTAGCGTTTCGATCGGCCCTCACGCTCCTTCGAAGCTGACTTTGACCTCTCACCTCAATGGCACGTGGTACTCAGAATTTTCCACATCGCTTATTCGCAATGGTGCCATTTCTCCAATCACGATACACTTTAACCACAGCAGCACGCGAACAGTTCACAAACTGCGCTGTTTCAGAAATATTGTCACCCATGGACCAAAAGCTGATTATCATCCCTTTTTGCAAATCTGATAAATTGCTCCTTTTATCCATAATAGCAACGAATGATATGTTTTCAGAATGCCTATAGCAAACCTTATATACCCTGCAAGCGAGCTCACGACACGTGCCTTCTTTCATTGATTACGCGCTGTTGACGTCTAAAGTAGGAGGTTGCTCCAATAATGTGACTCGACTATGTATAATCACTGTCAACGATTATCAGTTCATTGCTGGATGAAGGTCTTCGCAAGTTTCTTCCACAATGGTCTGTCTTGCGCCAGTCTCCTTTATGTCACTCCAGCATGCTTTCGAATTTCATCCCCCATCTCTGATGTGGTTGTCTTCTGGACTACACAAACTCAGGGTGAATATCCTGAGTACGAGACCGGCGTGGCCGTCTAAAAGCCCTGGAGTATCGTGGAGAGCAACGTCTGGCACGCATCGTAACATCCGTCCGGCATATAACGTTACCGGAAATCACAGAGCAATTCGATGATGGGGACCAGTCGTGGCATCGCCGTTCAGAGAGTGCAACGTTCCCCGTCTTCTATGGTGTGCCGGAACCGACGGCCCACCCGAGTGCCGCTGCTAACACGCCTACGGTCGGTATTTCCGAACTAAGGCCTGGCTGTGCGCCTCGCCTAGGGTAAGAAACACCACCATTGCACGCAAGATGACTGGAATCGTGAAACCTGGTCCGACGAATCGCAGTATCAACTATTTCTGACAGATGGCCGACTCCGGGTGTGGCGACAATCCCACCAGACAATGAATCCCGCATACCTACAAGGGACACTGCAGATCGGAAGTGGTTCTGTTATGGTGTGGGGTGTTTCCAGCTGGCACGTATTAGGACCCCTCATACGTCTGCAGATTGATCAGACCTGTTGAGGCTACGTAACCAGTCTTAGGGATCATTTGCACCTGTTCATGTCATGCAACCACTCCGACGGGTTCAACCTCTTTCAACACGAAAATGCGCCACCCCACACGTACGCAGTCGCCCGATTACGGCTGAAGGAACGTTCCACGGAGTGTGACATCCTGACTTGGCTCACTCCTTTGCCGGATTTAAACGCCATCGAACACATTTGGGATGCTGTTCAACATGCCGTCAATGCCAGGAATCCTCCACCGGAGAATATTACGGAATCGTGAGGCACTCTTCAGGAAGCATGGTATGCACTGTCTCCATAGTACTACAGAGAGTTCGTGGAGTCCATGCTCCGTTGCGTTGCGGTCCTTATCCGATTGCAGGAGAACCAACACGGTATTAGAAGGTATCCTAGTTTTTTGACACTTCAGTGTAAGTATTTCTAGTTTACCTTTTTGTACCAAACGTTTGTCCTCATTTGGTTTTTCATACATTTAGTATAACCCCTAAGCTTGGGAGCAAACATGAGTAATTAGAGCAACAAACCTTTTTTTCTAGCTCTGATTGCTAAGTTCTGATGCGTCTAGCATAACGGTACGCTTAAGAAATTTTACACGCCTTCACTGAAGAGGTCATATCCGCTGTGGCGTATATTCTAAATTAACTTTCCTTTTCAGTTTCTTTCCCTATGCAAATCTTGAGTTTGTTCTTAGCTATACTTCACACTTAACGTGATATCTTTTCTCTGAAACGAATACTGTTGGCAACACAATTGAGGTGGAATGAATGTGACGTATGCCTGTTATGAGATAAGAACCAGAGATAAAAACTACAATACAACAGTTGCTCGTCTGGAGTGTGGAGTGTGGGGTGTTGAATGTGGATGATACTGATTTATTATGTAAAATGTGAAGTGCTATGATATATTGATGAAATCATCTGGAATAAAGCCAATTTCCGTAAGTTTGACTTCTGTTTAAATGTTTCGTCTGGCCGTTAAGGTTTAATTTAGGAACTCTTGAATCGTGTGGTGATGTTTTTAAAATAACGTAAAAAGAGCGACAAAAAAACAGTACGAAAGACATTACGTTATACCGCCGTTATTGCTATTGACCGGCACGAGATATTGCACTCTTCTCACCCTGAAAGATATACAGTAATTTGCATAGCGCATATTTGATTTCGTTCGTATGCTTTCAATCCGTCCAAGCCTCAAAGTAGATGTTACTGCAGTTAACTGTTCTAGAGCACATTATACAGAGGAATTTGTTATAAGCGACAAGTTACATTTCTGGTTAACCGTTCTAGAACTCCTGAAATGTGACTTTCTGAACATTTCAAGGTGCAACGATTTTTTTAGCATTTTCCTCTTTGCGTAATGAGTGAAAAAATGCGTTGCACTCAAAGGTGACTATGGTGAAAAAACAGTGCAAACATTGTTTTCAATTCGGTTACTTCATGGCTAGGCAAATGTAGTATCTAGTGCCCTTCATAGCAGTAAAATACATGTGATCTCAGATCGTGTAACTCATATTACTAGAATAACATTAATACAAAGTTTTTCTTTCTTGGGAAACTTGCAAATTGAAGGAGAAAATATATTTTTCTTACCTGTGTAACCTGGTTCGCATTTACAGAGGTACTCAGTCTGGGAAGCGTTATGGCATCTTCCTCCATTTTGACACGGGTCAAGCGAGCACGGATCGAAGAATTGGCATGCCTCCCCGAAGTACCCTTTGGTACAGTAGCACTGGTACTTGTGGCTAGCGGTACTCTCACACCTGCCCCCATTCTTGCACGGGGATGGTCTGATTGCGCAGGGATTGAAGTCGCTACAGTTCTGTCCAGAGAATCCCGGGTAGCAATTGCAGCGGTATTTGTTGTGGGACACATTCACGCAACGCCCAAATATATCGCAAGGGTTCATGGAGCAGGGATCAAACTTATCGCAAACTTCACCATAGAAGCCCTTGGCGCAGTCGCAGTGATAACCAGGTTCCTCGTTCAGCACGTGACAGTCTCCATGTTGGCAGATATTCATTTGGCAATCTGAAAAATAGTTTACAAAATAACAAGCGTTATTACTTTTCCCCAGCATCATAACATTACTTTCCGCAAAGACCAGCAAAAGTTGGCTATTATATTTTTGAAAATAGCGCATTTATTATTAACAAATAGCAATCATACATTCTATTGGGTTGGAAAGAAAGTAATGTTCGATGACGAAGTACCAGAAGTCGAAGCCGCGGTCACGGCGCACATTTGTCACTGAGACTGCGCAGCACACATGCATAACATCAGCAGGTAGGTGGTTTAAGTCAGTGGCAGTTAGCTGTCAGAAGGATTAGAATGTAAGCGCCAGACAACACGGAAGTGGACAAGGAGTGCATCATCTGACATTGCATGCTGTATGAGTTTCGTAGCAGTAGCCCCTCCCCTCTGCAAGAGCTGTAAGGAACATTACCAGTGCGTACCCTAAATGCAATATCACATCGTCAGTGCTGTCGTTGGTTCGAACGGTTTCGAGAAGGAAATTTTGACCTGTCAGATCGTCCCAAGGCCAGAATACAACAACGGATTCCACTAAGGTCTTCAGCATGTACATATCAACCAGCAACGGTTGATATGGACATGCTGAAGACCTTAGTGGAGACCGACTCACGTGTAATCACGCGGGAATTGGCTGAATAGCTCGGGACTACCCACATAAGCATTATCATGCACCTACATCAACTTGGGAAGGTGCACAAGAAGGGAGTTTGGGTACCCAAACAACTCACAGTTGAGCAGAAAGCAAATCGCATGACGACATGCGTTTCCCTGTTTGCACGTGACCAAGTCGAACCGTTCTTGAATCGCATTGTGATAGGTTACGAGAAATGGGTCCTGCATGAGAATGTCAGCACCCGCAAATAGTGGTTGGACACAAAACAGAAGCCCATGCCGACCCCAAAAGCCGGCTTACACCCACGTAAGGTCCTGTTGTCTGTTTGGTGGGTATGTGGGGTGTCGTGTTTTTTAAGCTGCTACCGGACAACACCACTATCCCTGCTGATGTGTACTGCCATCAGCTCGACGATCTGCACGCGTCGCTCACGTCGAACAATGCTGAACCCTTGTATAGGGGTTTCCTACATCAGGATGCGGTGAGACCTCAAACAGCACGAGTGACTTGTCACAAGATCAGGAACGTAGGTTGGGAGCAGCTGCTTCACCCAGCCTATTACCCGAACATTGCTCCAAGCGACTACTACCTTTTTTGGTCGTTTCAGCATTTCCTGAATGGACAGCGGTTCACCAACAGGGACGATGTCGAAGGTGCTCTTATTAACTTCTTTGCGTCCAAGTCTCCACAATTCTACGAAGACGGTATGCAAGAGCTGTCCAGGCGATGGAAGCAGATCGTTGCAAAAAAAATGGCGACTACATTTTGGACTGATTTGCACTTGTATATACGGTAATTAGCACTGGTCTGTTGTATTGCATTTGCAGACGTTGCTTTCTCTCCAACCCAATACTTACACATGCCGAGGGTACTTTCTGATAAGAAATACATAAAGACAAAACAAAGGAACAATATGAATGATCTACTCTTTAACAATTATTTCGATTTTGACATGCAACAACTTTTAGTGGAATGTTATCATCCACAGTGTTCTTATTTTAAAAAAGAATACAAGTTTGTTTGTTATCTCAAATTTTAAACGTCAATTGTTCTAATATTAATTAATTAAAAGAGCTTAAAAGTTTAATAAATTACGCAGGACATTTTTATATATATATATTTTTTTGATTGGAGGTTTAACGACCACCGTGAGCAACTCAATGGGCTATAAGCAGTCGCCCGTCCCAAATTTAGGGTCACTGGTCCCAGGTGAAGGGAAAGCGTCACTGCCATAAGACAAACACAACATCCATGCCTCACCGGAATTCTAACCCGGACCCCTTCCGGACGAATGGTCATAAGTCATCGCTTAGACCACTGCGCCACCGGGCGGCATTTTATATGTACATCATCTTATACACATTTCAAAAAAGTGGCCCGCCATCAAATTCTTTTGAAATCTTATCACGCGGCTACACAGAAGTTGAACAGCGTTGGAATAGAGATTTCCAAGCGAAACATGCAAATACGTGTTGTTCCAGTTTTAACCACTTTTTTTTTTTTTTTGATTGGAGGTTTAACGACCACCGTGAGCAACTCAATGGGCTATAAGCAGTCGCCCGTCCCTAATTTAGGGTCACTGGTTCCAGGGAAGGGAGAGAGCCAGTGCCGTAAGATAAACACAACATCCATGTCTCACCGGGATTCGAACCCGGACCCCGTTCGGACGAATGATTTTAACCGCTTGGTGCGGCAGCTTTGTAAATACAGCGGAGTTATGTATTGCCAAAACAGAATGCAACAATGCCGCTGAGAACAGTACAGCAAAGAAAGGGAGAGAGAGAGAGGGTGGAGGGGAGATTAATTAAACATTACTTCTTTCAGCGATGCAATGCTGAGGCTAAATTTTGTGAATACCGATGCGGTCACAAATTGCTGTGTGTTCCTTACACTAGGAGTTGTGGTGTCAGATGTTGCGCGGAAATTCGAAACAATAGGATGCTCTTGTAAAGAAAGGATTCCTGGATAACTCTAAACACCAGAACGAACAGTTGCAGAAATCCATTGCGCCATGCAACAGCATGAAGCAACAATCCACGCGGAACTTCCAGCATACGTGTCGTTACTAGCCAACTAGACATTCCACAAACAACTAGTATATGGATCCCGCTAAAGGCTGAAAATGCTCCCTTACAGGTGCAGCAACTCAAAGAAGGTAACGACCAAAAATGTCTTGATTTTCCTCTGGAGTTTCTTGAGCAACTGGAAGTCGTTGAGCAGTGGCTTAGCAACAGTCTATGGACGAATGAAGCTAATTTTACCCTTAGCTGCAGAGTAAATATCGCTCAGACCACTACGCCACTGAAGAGGCTGTCGATTTACTTCCCTCTTTTGTCAAAAATTGGATAACGGCTTGCTGTGGCCGCTTAGAAGTATCCATGAGATAGGTCGTTTACATATTTATTAAGAACTGCAGTCGAGGTGTGACGCAATTGCCTCTCCTTGCGACATTTGTCTAATCTCCCTTCACTGACCACCACCTATCGGACTGGGGCATCCCTAAAAAGGGGTTTGTCCAGGTGTTAAATGTGATCATATCCGGAGGATAAAATTAAAAAGTCTTAGTGCTAGATTCTAAGGATGAACAAAAACTCACTTATTTATATAACTTGGGACATACATCCTTAAATTGCAAGTTGCTTTAAGCCTGAAGTAACTTCCACTGTACTTCAACAGTTTCCCTTCCTTTCTGGCTAGTTGCACCAATAGATATATTCTGAGGAGAAATAACATCACACACCACAATCACTGACTGTCCAGGTACTGTTGATGTGTCATGGTATGGGGAGGAACTTTAGGGTCCGTATCTCATTTAATTGGAAGTTTCCGTCCCCTCCGAGTTCCTTCCCTCCCTCCCCCCAACTGGGGGGGGCGAGGACAAAATAGCTGTGTGTTTTCATGCTTGTCTCCGAGATATCTTAACAGAAAGCCAATATTTTAGAAACAGAAAAAGAGAAAGCCTAACCTTACTAGGAATTGCTACATAATACATTATTATACTAGATTCCTTTCTTATCTGGAAAGGTGTATATGTTGCTGTGAAAGAAAAAAACAATTTTGAGTTTCATTATTTTTATTTTTTTTGTATTTGTACTGTTGTGCTTTGAGAAATAATGTGCAAATTCACATTCTAAACAGGGACTGTGTTACTATAACGCCTCAACGTGATTGCGAATAGTCTTTCATTTCTTTGAATTCTTTTGAGGGAAATTTCTCCATTGTAAATCGATGAAGGATTTATATACACTGGCGGAAAGTGAAAAAAGAACACCAAGAAGGAATTGGCGGACGATCATGAAATTTACATATGTTAATGGGGCCGGGTTTACGTAAGTGTGATGTTAATTTTGGGACCAACCGGTGAGCGCTTACGCCACAGCACGGCATAATATGCAAATTATCGTCGGTGGTATTTAAGAAGTACGGCGAAGTGAATGTAATCAATCGTCGGCATGCAGACACGTGCGAAGACCCTGAAGAAGCTGCAATGCCTGGACATGGAAGACGTGTACGATTTCAGCAATTATCGGACTTTAAGCGAGGTCATCTAGTCGGACTCCGCGAGGCCGAGTGGTCGTATTGTCTTATTGCGGAGCGAATTGGACGGGAAGTATCGGTGGTGGTACGATGGTGGCGTAGATGGTCCGAGGAACATTCCCACATGAGAAGACGTGGAACCGGGAGTCACAGACATACAGATGAGCTGACCGATCGACGCATAAGAAGAGCGGCGTTGTCAAGCAGAACATCCACTGCGACACAAATCCGAGCTGCCGTTGCACCTGAGGTGACTGTGCGAACAATCAGCAACCATCTATTGGATGCAGGACTACGTGCACGTATGCCTCTGGCATGTGTACCTCTGAGTCCAGCCCACCGTATGGAACGGCTGCACTGGAGAACGCAATGGCGATCTGTCGTGTTCAGCGATGAAAGCAGATTCTGCTTGGGAGCCTCCAATGGCCGTATGCGTGTTCGCAGACGCACAGGGGTGCGTCTCTACCCTTCTTGCATCCGCCAGCAACACACAGGGCCTACATCTGGTTTCCTGGTGTGAGGAGCGATCAGCTATCACTCCCGTACACAACTAGTGTTTGTACCGGGCACGTTAAACAGCACCTCCTACATCAACAACATCATTCAGCCCGTTGTTGTGTCATTTGAAAGGTCGGTCCATTGTGGTGTTTTCCAGCAAAATAATGCACGCCCACACACGGCACGTGCAAAGGAACATGCACTTAAGGGTGTTAGACAACTTCCATGGCCTGCACGTTCACTGGATTTGTCCCCCATTGAGCACGTGTGGGATTTTATAGGACAACGACTTATCCGGTCTCCACGGCCAGCCACGACCATCCCCGATTTACGCGTCCAGGTTGAGGATGCTTGGATCTCAATACTCCAAACTTACATCCAACATCTGTACGACAGACTCCATGCCAGAATTGCACAGTGTGACACAGTTCATGGCGGTTCTTTTTTTTTTTTTTTTTGATTGGAGGTTTAACGACCACCGTGAGCAACTCAATGGGCTATAAGCAGTCGCCCGTCCCTAATTTAGGGTCACTGGTTCCAGGAAAGGGCGAGAGCCAGTGCCGTAAGACAAACACAACATCCATGCCTCACCGGGATTCGAACCCGTACCCCTTTCGGACGAATGATCAGAGGCCATCGCTTAGACCACTGCGCCACCGCGTCTCATGGCGGTTCAAAATCGTACTAACCATGTTACATGGAAATGTTATTTTTCAGTTTACCAGCAAATACAGCTGTATTTTGCCATAATGTTTTGATCACGTTATCCTCTGTATTCCGTTATTATACTGTATAAATTTCGTTGGTATCAGACGTCACCTTCTTGGTGTTCTTTTTTCACCTTCCGCCAGTGTATATATGAATAAGTATATATTGTTTTTACAAGGTTTTTTTTTATTTTATTTATTTTATTTTTTTCTTAATTTTTGATTTTTATTGATTTTATTCTTCCGCACTTTTGTTTTTTAGAACCTCATGGTTACTTTTGGTGGTATGTCCCTGTACACTAGCCATTTTCTTTGAAATGTTCTACTACTCTGTCTCCTCCATTCTTTCTTAATAAGTTCCCGTAGCTGACATGGGATTGAGAGTTTTGTCCTGTCAATTGTTTTGACTTGTCCTTCGTGAAGTTTGGTGTTCCTTCTCTTAAATATTTGAAATTTGGAAATGGTGACACATGTTTGTGCAATGTAGTCCAAGTATCTTTTTTTCTTTTATGGTGGTTTGGTACAATGTACATGTATTATCTGCAGTAAGATCTTTGGGTGTTTGAAGATAATTTGCAAGCCATTTCCATATTTCAGTATTTTCCTTGCACTCTACAAACATATGGATCAACGTTTCACAATCATTGCAATGGGGGCACTTCTCGTTGATGGAAATTTTGATTTTATGACACCATTGCATGGTAGGGACAGTGTTATGGGCTATTTTAAAGTTAAGGTTCCTTATTTTAGGTTGAAGTTTCAGATGGCTCATGTTTTCCCAAGCCACTTTAGCGTTTTCTTTACGTAGCTTGGTGTGGATGTATGTTTGATTTGCTCTGTAATAGACTTCATAAAGCTTTTTAAATCTTCTGGTTTAATGCTTGTAATTAGCCTCTTTTCCTGTATTTGTATGATCTCTTTACATACAGAGCTGATTTCTTTTTCCGGGAAGAAATCACATGGTTTGCCGTTTTCTTTATTGGTTATTTTCTTACAGTTGGTCCCACAAAGGCATATAATGAAACCATTTGCTGGGTGATCTTCCTTTTGAATGAGGTTGTAGAAACCCTTTGTTTTTCATATCCTCGTGATAATACCGGCGTCTTTAATACACTGGCGTGCAAACATTAAGAACGGGACGGTTTTTCGAATGTAACGCCGTGCAGAAGTGCTCCACATCGATCAAATCATAAGATCCCCAAGATGTAAGAATATGGGACAAGTGAGCAAAACCGTCCAAACAAGGAATCCAAAGGATACAAAGGTACTATATTGAAAAGGTGGCTTCGAGCACAACTGGACAGACGACAGAAACGTCCATGTGACAGGCGGCTGCCAAGAAAAATCAGTCTTTAGTAGGGGATATGATCACCCCTGACTGCGTTGCAAGGATTTACAACGTCTGTCCATGCTGAGGACGAGGTTGTCAAGGAGCTGTTGAGGCATCGCGACCCATTCCTCTTGTAGCGCCAATCGCAGCTGCGGAATCGTTGCTGGCGGCTGGTGACGTGCTGCCAAGCGTCTCCCGAGAAGGTCCCACACGTGTTCGATTGGATTAAGGTCCGGGGAACTTGCGGGCCAATCCATGCGTTGAATATTTTCACTCTCCAACAGCTCTGCGACAGCCACTGTACGATGAGGTGTAGCGTTGTCGTCCATGACGAGGAACTCAGGACCCACAGCATTTCCAAACAGACGCACGTGAGGCAGGAGAACCTCGGTACAATAACAGACACCAGTGACTGAACCTCCTTGGAAGATGTGGAGGTCAGTATGGTCGTCCGTCGCCGTGGTTGCTCGTGGACAACCACTGCTAAACTCTCGGACAGCTGTTCCTGTCGTTTGAAATGCTCTCCAAGCTCGTGAAACCATGCTGTGAGCGATCCCTAACTCCTCGGCCACACTAGTCACACTTCGGCCTTCTTCCAACTTCCCAATAACGCGCCCTTGGATAAAGTCATCCAGATGTCGTCTACGGGATTGCCCGTTGGCCATATCACACGGTGGCAGCAACTCGACGTCGTTCAAACCGACGTACACCGTGCAATAGCTTTCACTGAATTGCTGAGCGTACACCGCCCGTGTGCTTTATACCCTTCCGACCCCCCCCCCCGTCATGCTGCATATATGCGCATGCCTTACCGTACCGGACCCTAATCTATCTCCTGAGTGGTCTTTCGGTCCGTTCTGCCTGCTCGTTCCGCAGTTATGCTAATTTCTCCTCTTCGTCCTTAATTTTTGCACAGCAGTGTACCTACACCTCCTTGGTTTACATGATTGTACATTATGGTCCTCTTAATCTTTTCCACCTTGCCGTCCCACAGAAAATTGAATGCTGTCCTCTCCAATTTAGTAATGATATCCTTTTTAGGGGATTCTACATGAAATACATACATCTATTTTGGGTGAAACACAACATTCACGATCTGTGCTCTTGCAATGTAGAAAAAGGCTTGCTCTTTGAAAGCAGTGGCATATTTTTCTATGTTTTTAAGCCTATCTTCCCAGTATTGATTTAAATTAGTACCATCAGTGTCAAAGTTAATGCCTAAAACATTGATGTTATTATTGATCTCACCTAATCTTTGATCTACATAAGTCCACTTCCCAAAAAGCAGGGAACTGCTCTTAGAACAATTAAGTTTGGCTCCAGACAGTTTACTGTAGGAATTATAGGTACCAAATAATTACACAACATTCCTCCCCTCTTTAGCAAACACCACCAAGTAATCTTCATATGCTAGATGTTTAATGGTTTTGTTTCTCCCCCTTGGATAGGAATTCCCTGAAGGGCTCATTGAAATCCAACATATTGAGGAATAAGTTAATACACAAGGTACATTAGATTGGGAACAGGGGGCTTCTTTGTCTGATTCCTCTTTCAGTGTTTATGTTTTTACTAAGTTTTCCTTTCAACATGAGGTAGGTTGTTTACGTTACTTTGATATTACTCACATCCAATGCGTGGCACCAACTAAATGCTTCGCATACTGCATTCCACTTTCAAGTCTGGTTACTGCAGTGCCATCATTGCTTCGGCGGATACTGCAGCGCCACCTCTCTGCCGAATCTATATTTCACTTGGAACGACCCATATATATGAGAGTGGTAATTATAAAGGGGTGAAAGTATAACTGCATATTTCTGCCATTATTATGTGTATAGATTTTGCGCGAAATATCGTGAATATGACCTTTACTGTGAACTAGTGTTTTTCTGATCTCTCTCTTTCTCTCTGCGTGCGCATGTTTTAGCAGAATTCTTTTTACTCTCAGAAATTTCTGGAAAACTTTTCGTTAAGTGAGCAAGAAGAGAACCGACGAGATTGTATTGCTGAAAGCTTTAGTTTCTTTTATTTTTTAAGCATAAACACAGAAATGCTTAACTTTCTTGAGAAATCAAGGTATATAACTGCTTAAATAAAATGTAATCAAAATTTTCGTTTTAACACTGATACGGTACGATTAGAGTTCTGACATTTTTTAAAACTTACTTTGAAATATGGTACTTGTTTAATATACAGCAGCCTTTGACGATTAATGAATAGAGATCACGCAGGTCCAACAACTAATATGTAGAACTTACCGACCAATTGCCATCTTTCGACAACTACTATCACTAAAAACTGCTTTCACGGATGATTGACGTGAACCTCATTCTGTATGCATTTAATCTACATATCAGAAGGCTTTTGTTACCTATCTATGAATCTTGAAAATGAGATTCAGCCCAACAAAATAAAGTAAAGCAGTAAATAAAATAAGAAAAGCGCCCATAAACTGATCGATGTTGGTGCTTTTTACTTCCACAAGCCACAAGAATTTTAGATGGCGTTACCATTTGCTACGAAAAATAAATACAAATACTGCTTCCTGCCCTAAAAAAGCTAGAAGATGGACGGATTACTATGAAGTTGTCGCTTTTCATAAACACTCAAATCCATAAAAGCTTCCCCACAACTTTATACAGTATTTAACAATCAAACGCAGCAGTCATAAATTTCATCAAATAATTAAAATTTTATAAACTTTACAGAAAAACTAAATATGTGGAAAAATAAGATGCACCGATGTCTTGAGTGAAGTCCACAAGTCCTGGAAAAACATTATAACTTTAAAATGTTTCACAGAATTCCCAAATCTTGCAGAACTACAAATTAAACGAAAAACACACTACACGCAGGGTCCGACTTAGAAATGAGGCCTTAAACCTACCTTCAAATCGGAGCCCCGTACTTTTCTGGAAAACATGTAGAACGTATGTTTTTGTCTGGCACAGACTGCTGTTATTACTGTGGATATGTATGCTTGATAATTTTTTTCAGTTATCTAAGGCATTTTCGTTGTTGAATTTTCTTCAGTTTTGCAAATTATACATTCCTCTTTAGAAGATAGAAATAGGGCCAACATTTTGTTTTCTCACTTTCGATAACAATAATAGAACATACAGATCCACAATAACTAATTACACAAACACAAATCCTTTCTGAACTTCGTAAGCATCAGTTTCTGCTTCTTTCTTTCCCTGTAAATTTTCTTCTATGAAATAAATAATTATATACAGAGCTCAAACAACTACAAATCCTCCCACACTTCAAGAGATAAAATTTCAGGGAGCATGACATGTTCAAAATTTAAAAAAGAAAAATTAAGTAAATTTTGAATACGATGTTATCATGGGCAACAAAATAGTGAATTTTTTTATAAATAAACATTTTCACTGATCACTTTTGATTTACAGATTCCATCACTGTATCCCCGGCTCAGTCTCTAGTTTCTTATTTAAACAAACATCTCAAAATTTCCTTGCAAAAATGTAAAACTTATTTCATCTTATTCTTTAACATAATTTATTCATATTTTTTTAAAATTTGAAATTTAGTTCAAAATAATCGTTTAAATACTCCATGTAAATATTGTTTGAAAGTATTTATTTACTTTGGAACTCCTGGGCTCATATTTTATTTATTTACTTTCGAACTCCAGGGCTCTGTAGGCTCGTACATAAATCAAGCCTTAAGTATACATCGTTAAAATTTAAACATCTGGAACAGTTCTGAAAAACTTCAACCAGTTCTGGAAAACTTTTCTGCAGTTAGTTTCCTAGAAAAGGAGTCACATCGTACTTACTAATAAGTATTTACGCCAGTTGGACAAAATTGGGAGATAATGGACACACATCTCCTTTACTTTTGTTTTCCGGCACAAACTGAAAACAACAATCTTGTCTGTTTGAACATAAATGTCACATAAATGGGTTATGATGTCTAACGATGAGCTTAATATGGCATCTGCTAAAGAAATATCAATCCTCTTCCTTTCTTGTGGTGCATTCTGTTCTTAATGAAGAGGCATTAACGACCGACCAACAGAATTGTAAATATACGACCGGGATAAGAATAATTGCTATCCACACTCATCAACCCGCATTGACCTTGTGTTGAGTTATGGGGAATCCCCTCTACAGAAACGAAATGACTTCACGATTCAAAAAGACGGTCTTCCAATTATTGAAGTGTTAAAACAAGGGGATATTAATTAATGGAGATCGTCTAACTCACCTTCGTTTGTCTGACGACGTAGTCATTTTTGTTAGTATGCCCACCAGAGCTGCAGAACATGATCCAGGAACTTGCTGACATGAGTAAACAAGTGGAATTAACGCTGAACCTCAAAAAACATAATTGATGTACAATAATACTTTTCCAAGGACTGAAGATTTAGATGCTGATGGGAGGAAAATCTAAAAGCAACTGATATCCACATTTACCTTGGACGACAGATATCAAAAGAGGGCCTCATCGAAGAAGAAATCCATAAGCTTATAAAACTGGGTTAGCGTGCATTTGGAAAAAACAGTGCGATTTTTAAGAGAAATTTACCATTGTGCGTCAAAAGAAAAGTATTTAATCAATGCATCTTTCCAGTTTTTACTCATGGATCAGAAACATGGACCTTAACCAAAAAGGACATAGAAAGGCAACTGAAAGGAGCATTGAGACACATAACAAAGAAAGATCTGAAAAGTAACTCATGGGGGAGGAAAACCACGAGAGTTGATGACATCGTGATCAAAGTGAAGACCTCCAAGTGGCAATGGGATGGACATATTGGTTAAAGAAGCGACCACCGTTGGAAAACTGAGGTACCAGAGTGGACATCAAGGGGTAAAAAAGGCCCAGAAGACCACGTTGAAAATTGTAAGAATTGCCGAGTGACATGGTAGAGAATTGCTCAAGATAGGGAGTTGTGGAAAAAACTTGGGAGACCTTCATCCAACAGTGGGTTGAAATTGATTGAAGATGATGGTGATTACATTAAGTAATTTTTATGTTGTTTATTTATGCATTCAAATATTTATATTGAAAATTTCCGGTGTTTGGTGTTAGTTTTTAAAATTCCTTTCGGACGGTAATTCAACTTTTAAAAATGTGAACAACTCCGGAAAAAAATAGGTATGTGTAAAAAAGATCGGAAGAGTTAAAATTACTAGCGCAAAAATAATAAAATGATTGAAAATGTAAAAGACACAGGTGTTGTTCTGGAAGAAAAGAAAAACTAGTAACAATCACAGCGAAATGAAGATCATCAGAAGTATCGTCAAAACAATTAAGCTGAAAAATGATCAGTATTATCGAGAAAAAACAGAAACGTTATCATCATCGATCCACGTGATCCAAGGGAAACTGTCTTGTGACACGAAATTGCAAAAAGATAGTCATCACCGTACATTACAGAATCGCCGCCATTCTGCTACAGAATGGTTAAACTACGTACAAAACGCTAAGGTACCTACTGAAGGTATCGTCCGAACGTAATGTTGATCTGATGAATTTGTTATGAAAAGCAAAACTGTACTTGACAGAAAGCGACCGAATCACATAAAATGAAGCGTTGATGTTTTTGTGAATGACACTTTGTATGATCGATAAGACTCTTAGTGACTCGATACTCTTTCGAGGTACAGCGTGCATTCATCAAGTGTTTAAGATGGGTAAAGCAATAACACGTCGTTACGGAGAGTTCCATCAATACAGCATCACTTTGTATAGCAGAAACAGAAAAAGTTGATGAAGCAGCCACTGGCTATTCCGCTTTGAGTTCTGAAAGTTGATTTTTTTTCTTCAGTAAAGCAACGGCGCACAAAATTGTAAAGAAGCACCAAGAAGTGATCGAATTTTTAAATAAATATTGCATTTTGAGACCAAAATTTACGAGCGTTTGTTTTACGTATGTCGACTCGAAAACACCCTGTGCTGTGGTTGAGAAGGGATGAACATTCCTTAAACGAAGCAGAGAGTCACTAAAGGATGATTCTTGCACAGGTCATCTAATTGAATTAATAACAGAAGAAATGAAAAGCACAGTCGATGAATTTGTACAGGAAACTCTCAGTATAAGTGTTGCACAGATTGCCATTGACATGAAGTTAAAATTTGAATCATAGTGCAAGTTTCATGAAAAGCCCAGTTTGCCTAGAGCGGGAGTAAGCATATGTGTGTGTATGAGTGAGAAATAACGCATGCGCGCGCATGGTAATCTAAAGTAAATCGACACAAGAAATAAAAAAAATCCTGAAAGAATACAGTCATCAGCTTGCATCGTGTACAAAACCAGTTTTTTTATTCTCCGAATTTCTCAAAACTTGTCTTAGCAATTCCTCTTCCCTTCCATAACTGGATCCGAGAAGCCACAGAGGCGCGGTTCGCAAAAATTGATAAAGAGTTTCATTATCAAGAACTAACACATTCAAAACACAAAGATACACTAAATAAAGTACAATGTCTCAATGACAATAGTGAATGGTGGTGTATGGTAATTTCTCAGATACCTTGCGAATGTGGACTTTCATATATAGGACGGAAACGCAAGGCTTTTAGTTTCCGTGAGAAGGAACACAAGACTTACGTACGGAACTGTGAACTGAAGAAGTCGTCTATAGCCCAATACTGTCACGAAAATAACCATCATTTTTTGTTTGAAAACGCTATACTTATCGATAAACCTGATTCGACTATCAAGTTTAATGTATTAGAAGCTTTTCACATATACCGCAACTCTTCACGGCTTGTCAACGACATAACGTTTACTCTATTTCTTTCAAGCGCGTGGAAACCACTCATGCCGCCCCGGTGGCGCAGTGGTCTAAGCGATGGCCTCTGATCATTCGTCCAAAAGGGGGCCGGGTTCGAATCAGGGTGAGGCATGGATGTTGTGTTTCTCTTACGGCACTGGCTCTCTCCCTTCGCTGGAGCCAGTGACTTTAAATTAGGGATGGGCGACTGACTGCTTATGGCCCATTGAGTTGCTCATGGTGGTCGTTAAACCTCCAATCAAAAAACAAAAAACTCACTGAAATCCGTGACCGTCAGAACACTGATGATATCATAATGATTTAAATGTTTACGTTCCATTTGTCCTGATGATACCAAGCCAAACGCTCTGAGAAACTATAGTCGATGTTAAATAAACATTTAATTGTGAATAAATGTTGCTATTTCACAAATTTTGAAAATGATAATCCGTTTTTTGGTGTAAATATGACAAGGATGGTAAGTCAGATAATGTCTGAAAACTTGAAAATTTCGTCATCCTGAAGCGGGAACCGATGAAGTGGATTCTTAA
The DNA here is from genome assembly GCA_039090855.1 of Macrothele yani. Taxonomy (NCBI): domain Eukaryota; kingdom Metazoa; phylum Arthropoda; class Arachnida; order Araneae; family Macrothelidae; genus Macrothele; species Macrothele yani. Next base: position 83,658,992 of record CM077003.1, on the reverse strand, counting down.
CCTTCAAGATTCGCTAAACATGAATGCCGGTTGCTTCTACTAGCGAATTTTGTGATGTTTATATTCAAATTGATCGGAAAATTGAGACTTGGTTGTTCTGGGTGGTGTAGTGGTTAGCATACCCGTGCGCTCTGGGAGAAGCGGGTCGGTTCCCGCTTCAGGATGACGAAATTTTCCAGTTTTAGGATATTATCTGACTTATATTTTCATATTTACACCAAAAAACGGATGCATCATCTTCAAAATTTGTATTATATAGTGTAATCTCGTATTTCATTCATGTTGCTATTTTATTCTATCTCAACATCACAAGTTTTGTAGACAACGGACCTGCGACTAAATTTTGGTGCGTAAGTATATTGATATAACCTATACCGGTTGCAGCTAAAGTAACATCTTGCTTTGCTTTCGTGTTTGTGGACTTATCTGATACTGACGTTTTTCAGGAACTTAAAATCGCAGTTCTTAATCTTGATTATGACGAACTCTGTCTGCCACAATCAACCGTTTTTCGAAGCTGAGGATAAAGAAGTTCAGATTACTGAACCACTTAAAATTCTTACTTCGATGCAAGATAAGCCATGTATTACCAAATGTTATCTCTGTGAAATGCCACTTAAGAGCTTCCCAAAACGTCAAAAAAGCGGTATCTAATGCTTCGTTTGCACTTTTAAGAGCTATTAATAGATACGAAAAAGAATATTGCAAACATTGAGATCAAACTGTATGACGTAGATCCTTTACTGGCTAAAATGTTACCAGATTTTTCTGACCTGGGCGGCAAATCTTGATCAAGGAGCTCCAATATGCCGTTTACACATAAAATGACATTAGAACGAAAATTTGAAAAACTATCAAGTAACAGAAACAGTAAAGAAAATTCTACTCGGCAAACTGAGGAAATTTTTACATATAATGAAGTAGGCCTAATATACAGCCTTTCTTGTTTTAACCCGAGCGAAATTCAAAACGGAATTTACGTTATAATTCAAATTTTGCACTTTCAAAAAAGGTACCAATATCCAATATTGCTGCGTCAGTTGAGGAGTCCCTGATTAAAAGCGATCTGAACATTATTGAAAAAGAAACGATTGGACATTGTGTCAGCCAGATAGTAACAACAAATTCCTTTCTACCATTTAAACCTAATCTCAACAAGAAATAATATAATGCTCTAAAAGAATTACAGTCAAATCGTGATATCATCATTACTAAAGCTGATAAAGGACAAGTTGTTATTCTGGACATAAAATATTATGAGGTAGAGGTTGGGAAACTTATTTCCGAGGGACCTGTGTCAAAACGATAAATCTGTAGCGAGAAATTCTGTCCGCGTAGCTCAGTTGGGAGAGCGCTTACGCCGGAGTGAGGAAACACGGGTTCGATGCCCGTCTCGGACGAACTTGTGTTTTTTAAAAAATGATCCATCGGGGAGAAGAAGCATTTAAAAGAGATTCGTAAAGTAGTTACAAGTTGTGTTACTCTTGACCAAAGCTCAAAAAGTCATCTGAAATCCTCATATGCCCGTTGTTCGCGTTTCTATGCACTTCCAAAGATACACAAGATATTATAAAGAATTAATAAATGATCCATTGGGGAAAAGAAGCATTTAAAAGAGATTCGAAAAGTGGTTACAAGTTTACACATAAAATGGCATTAGAACGTTTCCATAGTCAGCAATACCGGCTCAGCTACACATAAGTTGGCCGAGTTTCTATCTTCGAAACTATCCACCTTAACGACTTCTTCGGACAAATCAGCTGTAAAAAATTCCATTCAGTTTGTCAATCGGCTAAAACGACATCCTTATCACACAGAATGAAGTCCTCGAATCCTTGAAAGCAAGTCTCGTTGAACACCATTACAGCCAACCGAAAGTCGAAGAAATTTTGAGACTTGTGAAAATTTGTGTCAGACAAAACACTTTACTTTTTCCTGGAAGATTTTTCCAACAGACCGAAGGCTTTGCCATGGGTAGCCCACTGTCGCCTATTTTATGTGAAGTCTACATGCGCCACTTTGAGGACAAACTCTTTCAGCTTGTACATTCGACCTGTGGATTCGATATGTAAATGATAATTTTGTTGGCTGGAATGGCATGAATTCGAAAATACCTAAATTAGTTAAACTTATGAATTCAATAGATCCTCATATACAATTCACATGTGAGACTGAAAATAATCGCTGCTTACTATTCCTTGATGTCCTTGTGTCACGCTCTGAAGGATCCTTTAGAACTACAGTTTATCGAAAACCATTAGCTGTTTCCTTACCCCCACATGCAAAATTAAATCACCCATGGAAACAAATAATCCCTGCTTTCTGCACATACGTATGTCATGCAATACATACGGTATATGCTCAACTGAGGATTCCTTTCAGAAAGAGCTTGCTTTTCTTAAAAGAATTGCAGTACACAGAGGATAGGACATAGCTCTTCCGTCACAGACAACGCTGTCCCAAAATTTAGGAAGCCGGTCTGCCCACTCACGCCAATAAGCCTCCCAGTACGAAAAAACTGGGTGGTTATCCCATTTGCTCCTCAGATTTGCATCAGAATTTCAAAAGTTTTAATTTCAAAGTTATTTTGAGAGCCATAAACAAAGTGAATTTTTACGGATCAAAAGAGTATGTCAAAGAAATAAATTCCTGGGGAATTAACACATACCTTGTGAATGTGGACTTTCATATATAAGACAGTCCCGCAGGGCTTTAAATTTCCGTGTGGAGGAACACAAAACTTACGTACGAAACTGTGAACTGAAGAAGTCGTCTATAGCCCAACATTGTCACGAAAATAACCATAAATGTTTGTTTGAAAACGCTATGCTTATAGATAAACCTGATTCAACTATCAAGCTTAATATATTAAACGCTTTCCACATATACCGCAATTCTTCACGGTTTGTGAACGACATGATGATCGTCTCCATTTCTTTCAAGCGAGTGGAAACAACGCACCAAAATCAGTGACCGCCAGAACTCTGATGTCACAAGGATTTGAATATTAACGCTCCACTTGCCCAGATGATGCCGAGCCAAACGCTTTGCGAAAATATAGTCGATGTTGAATAAACATTTAATTGCGAATAAACGTTGCTATTTATTCTTTCTCAACATCACAAGTTTTGTAGCCATGATTTTTATAAATATCATTTGTCAGTGGTGATTATTGCTAAGTATTGCCAGCAGTGAAAATAAAATGGGACTACAACAAATACTATATTTTGAGCATTCGAGTGATGTACTTAATTTCGGACATGACATGATTTGCGCGAATGATTTATTTATCTATTTCTGTGTATGGCGATGATTTGACAAGAGATTCAAAGTAATGATGCGTTTCCATGACATCCAGAAACGTTAATGTGAAAAGACAAAATTCCCAAATTCTTTGTGAGAGGACAAGAAAGAAATGGGAGTTTACAAAGAGTAGATTGATCGACTTCATTACTGTAATCCTGTGACTCCATAGCTGTAATTTCATGATGCCGTGTTATCGGTTTACATGGTTAGTCTCTGCAAACTGCACACATCTACTTTTACAAAAATCAAAATAAAAGAATATTATGCTGCATAATTTCAGAGACTGTTTTCATTTTCCATGTCACTTGAAATGCCACAAATGGACCAAAGTAAATATTCATCCTCAGCCGAACTGAATTTTCTGGCTGCTTAAGCCTCAGCGACGTCGATTAAGAAATCTTAGGCTTAGAGAAGCAACAATTTCCACATCGATCAAAACTGGCAAATCTCTAGCAACGGTAAAATATACACCGATGATCCATTACATTATGACCACCTACCTAATAAGCTGTAGGACGCCCTTTAGCCCGCAAAACAGCGGCCACACGGTGAGATGGCGATCAGTTTTCTGGGATGCCTGGTATCATAATGTCAACAGCAGGTCCTCCAGTTCCCATACATTTCGGGGTGGTGGTGATATAGCGCGAACATGCTTTTCCAAGTCGAAACACAAATGTTCGATTGGGTGCATGTGAGGTGAATTTGGAGGCCAGGGCATTAACAGAAAGTCACCAGCATGTTCCTCAAACCACTCCTTGACGATTCTGGCAGTGTGGCATGGCGCATTATCATGTTGGCCATCACTAGCAGGGAACACAGTTGCCATGAATAAGTGAACTTGGTCCGCAACGATGTTCAGATACCTGACAATTGTCATGGATTGTGCTATTAGGATAACGGGGCCCAAACTGTCCCAAGAAAACATCGCGCACAGTATAACACCGCCGTCCTGTTTCCGCCTAACAGTGTATCCAGGTGCCATAGACCCCGTTAGCAATCGGCGTGTCAGCGCTCGACGGTTCGTCTACGTGATGCACCAGGAAACTTGATTTGTCAGACCAGGCCACTTTCTTCCAATCATCCACGGTCCAATCTTGATTATCTTTGGCCCATTTCATGCGTTGTTGGCGATGACGTGCAGTGATCATGGAAACCCTGCTGGGTCTTCGACTACGTAGGCCCATGTGCAGAAGGCTGCGATGAACTGTGTGCTGTGACAGATTGCCCTGATCACCACTGTTGTAGCTGCCGGTGATTTGCGCACTGTGACCCTCTGGTCGCTGTGAACAGTGCGCGACAGTTTCTGCTCCTCTTTGGCATCAATGAACTGCGGATGACACACGGCTGGACGATGGTTCGTCGTTTGGCCATCTGTGCACCACTTTGGATACGTACTCACTGCAGCGGCACGTGACCAGCCCACAAGCCGTGCCGTTTCCGGGATCGTAGTACCGAGTTTCCCTTGTCCTTTGTCGGCAGATTTTCGCGTTCTGACTCCGAACACTCTACCAGGGCCGGATGGAGCTTTTGCGGGGCCCGGGGCGAAATTTCATTGCAAGGTCCCGAAGCAAAATTTTATCGCTTGCACTAGGAAATAAATCTCATATTTTAATAAAGTCGTTTCGTGAAGATATCCGTAAAGAATACACACGATGTGAAACCCACAAATCTGCCTGTGACGGCGACGAATTAGCATCTCTGTGCTCCGGAGCTGAATGCTTTACCGATTAAGGTAAACCGACGGAATTTATTTCTCTAACTTTTCCTTTTTGACATGTGCTTCGCCTCTGTAGTACTTCGAAACGAAAACTATCGTAAACACAAAATGATTATCGCAAAGAAACATTTGCTTTAAGCTCACGAAAAAGACCAGAATATGCATTAAAAGTTCAGAGAGAGAGTAAAAACTGTTAAAGTCTACGATTTTCTTTCCGAGGAGATGGGGTTGAGGTTGTATTTCATTCATTGTACAAAAACCTGCTTCACAAAATGACAAAAAGCTACGTGCGTAGCGAAAATATTTGTATTGCGAATATTTTAGTGTAGAAATAATAAATTCGTATAAATAGTTTTTTTCTCCTGGTACATATTTTAGTGATTGATTTTTAATGCAAAATGGAGTGACTGACAAATTAGTGACTTTTTTAAACTTTTATACGAGCTCATATCCGATTTTTTTAATTTCCAGTAATGTTTTTAAAATCACTGAATAAATGGCCTCCACGTGTAGCCCTAAACAAACTTTGATATTCTTCTTTTTTATTTAATTTAAATTTACGTATCTGGTTTGCACGCAAATTGTTAAATATGTAAAAGCAAGGGCCACAAAATGATGAAATTAAATTTGCGATTTAATGAATTCAGAAAATATCAAGGTCGTTACAATAATCACTTGAAATCTACAGATCTCCGTATTTGTACGGCGAAGGGCGATAATCTATTCGAAAACCGGGCGATTGGAAACAAACAAACAAAAAAACTTAAAATAAAAAAAAAAAGAAGCATCTTTTTAAGAGCCTCGCACCCGAAAACTTACGCACAAAAAAATAATAATTGCAAAAAATTCTAACTATTTTTTTTTCTAACACTGCGGGGCTCCTTAAAGGCGCAAGGCCCGGGCCAACCGTCCCGGTTGCCCTTATGGTCCAGCCGGCCCTGCACTGTACTAACCGAAAACCGGTCCTATACTGCTCTGTGCACTTCACCTTCGCCATCGTTCGATCTATAGGCGTGCTCATTTCTCTAGGCTGGGGGTGGTCATAATGTAATGGCTTATCGGTGTACGTTGCTCTATCACGATCATGACAGATGTTAGGTGTCAAAATTTCGATAATCAAAGAAAGGAAGAAACGAGAGAAGGGACATTGTGGACCGCGTGAAATGATTAAGTAACATGACATTTCATATAAACATCCAATTCAAACGTAATGCTTTGTAATAAATAACTGCGCTTTCCTTTCTTTGTCACAATTATTTATCTTAATTATAAATTCCTTCATTATGCATGAAAGTTGAAGAATAAAGTTCCGCAGTGGTTTCATAAAAAATAGTACAAATTTGGCAGATACAATGCCTTGCATCATTCTCGTAATTTTATTAAAAATACATAAATCTGTGCTACTGCCCAAAATTCCTGATGTATTTTGTGTCCCAAAAATATCCTGCAAACACGTCGGATTTTTAAGGAGTTTAATGGTGTTTGACAAATAGCTGCGTGCTTATTTAGAATGCGTGAACGGGAGTGAAAGATTGTAACGGTTTTATGACAGGACGGCAAAGCGTAAACAATTTTTCTTCGCAAAACTTCAAGCAGGCCTTCCCATCAATCTCCCGATACAGAGAGTTCAGCCACTTTTCGATAATGCCAACCAACCCCCAAGTTACTGTTTCACTTTCTTCTACAGCATTCTTTTATAGCATTTAAATTCCTCGTATGGGAAAGCACTTTGTACAGAAACTATGCGAAAGTTCCAGAGCACAGTAAGAGTTCGTAGACAGCGCATTTACGAAACTGCTCAATAAGCAAGTTTATGGCACTCATTAACGACCAAGGAAATTATTATCAAATAGCTTTAGGGGAGTTTAAAACTATTCAGCGACTACAGAGTTTCAAGCCAAACGACGTGGAGCTAGCTCAAAGCTTCATGAATGAGCCACTCGGTCATGCAAAATTCATTAAATTTGTGTTCCTAAAGTGACGGTCTTGCATTCTAATAAGGCTCAGTTTTAGACCACAGAATGGGGCCCCATATTACTCAAGGAATCCATTTGGAGGTTTTTATCAACTTTTAAATCGTTGAGTAGTTTTCAAGAAATGTATACGCTCTAAAACCATGAATTGGGTCCTTGTATCATTTTCCACGAAATCCTCTGGAAAAATTGAATATTCAAAATTCGCGAGTTTCAACTATAAAACCGGGAAGCCCCTAAAAACCAGGTATTGGGTGTGTGCATAAGTTTTACCCATTTTTGTAGGCTACAAAGAAAGGAGGAGAACAAAACAAATAACGTACCTAGGATTTCACACAATTGCCATCAATTCTGTATGACCGCTTGCCATCTGTCTATGAGTAGGTTAATCCCACGCCGGAAAAACTCCTGTGTTTTAGAGTAAAAAAAGGCATGTAATGCCGTTTTCACATCGTCCACATCATCGAAGGTTTGGAGAGCGAAGGCGTTCTGTTACGATCGATAAAGGTGGTAGCCCGTAGGGGCCAGATCAGGGGAATACGCCGGGTGAGGTAACACTTCCCAACCAAAGTCCAGTAATTTTTGCCGAGTGGTTAAAGCAGCATGAAGTCTGGCGTCATCATCATGAAGGATCACGCATTTGCGATTGACGAGCGCTGGCCGCTTAGATGTGAGTTGTTCTCGGAACCAATCCAACTGTTGGCAGCAGAGATCAGCATTTATCGTTCTGTTAGGTGCCAACACCTTCCAGTGGATTATTCCCTGGATATCCCACCAAACACTCTACAAAAGCTTTTTGGGATGCAGTCCTTCTTTTGAGGTCGATGGAGCATGCTCCTCACCTTGGCACACAGTCCGTCGACGCTTTACATTACGGTACAGTACCCATTTCTCATCACCCGTTACAATTCGTCCCAAAATCTGTTCATTTCTGTGACGAGAAAGCAAAAAAACACAGGTACGGATTCTCTCCGCTCATTGCTTTGCAGAAAACTAGTGCGGAACCAAATTATCGAACTTGGTAATTAACCCAAGAGCATGCATCAGTCTTTCGACTGATGTTTTGTGTACCTACAACGTTTCCGCTAATCCCTGAACTGTTGAATGTTGATCATTTTTAATGGCTTGGTCCACATCCTCGTCAGAAACTACGGATGGACATCCAGGATGTGGTTGGTCTTTATAGCTTCTGTCTACGTCCAGGAATTTCTGAAACCAACGGCGACATATGCTATCATCAACTGCATCCTCCCCGTACACTTGACAGATGTCGCGGCAAGCCGCGGCTGCAGTACTGCCTTTATCGAACTCGTACAGTAAACAATGTCTAATGTGCTCCTTATCGCATGCCATGTTACACCGTGCGTTATTTCCGTTACAAATGACTTACTCGGACAAACCTAGTGCCTCTATATGCTCTACTACTCCACGCATTATTGGCCGAAAATTCGGCATCGCAGCGTCATCTGTGACGTAACTACTCCAATCGCAATTTGCATCTATTACAAAAACGGGGAGAATTTGCACACACCCAATAATAAATACTAAAAACTTCGAAGTTCTATAATTAGTGAGAACGCTGGACCACCGAGTTTGAGATTTTCTGCTCTTTATCAAATTTACGTTATGCAGGAATAATTCAACATTTTTAGTGTCTGTAAAGACTGTTATTAGAAGCATTTTAAGATTAAAAGGGGAAATATCCGCTTTCTGAAGCGGTACTATAAAGAAATTTGACAGTAGTTGAGATATTTTTCCAATAGTAATCAGTTTACTAAATTCCACTCAGTATAAGAAAGTTTGGGTCGCAAAACGAAAACTCTGAGAACTAAATGAGTAATTTAAGGAAACAGAAACAAATATATATTTCTTTTTCACGTGTGTCTCACACGAAGAAAATGTAGAAAAGTTCGTGAAAATCAAAAATTATTAATTTGTTGGAAAATGCGAAAGCAGTATCGCCATTTCCTTCCTTTCTTTTCTACCTATCACCCCCCCCCCCCTCCACTTTTTTTAAAGAAAATGTGTTAAAACGTAATGAAGTAAAAAAAGAGAAAGATACAGGATTTCCATGGGCGAACATGATTTATTCCAACAGTGCAAAATCTTTTCGTCGAGGAAACCAGAGAATGAATTATTTTTTATTTTTATTTCCTTTTTGTAGTTTAATGTTCACCTTGAGCCTCGGAAGACCGGAGGATTTCCGTAATTTTAATGTATGGTGGCTGATTCCAGGAAACGGAGGAAACCAGTACCGAAGAAATGTAGGTGTAAAAATTTGAAACTACACGAACTAAGCTATGAATTAATGCTCATAGAATAGTAGTACTGAAATAAGCAGTGATTAGGAAGCTACTTTTTAAAAGTAGCTTGCTACATCTACAACTACTTTTTCTGGAAAGTATCTAGCTAAACTACTTTTTTTTTTAAGAAGCGAATTTTGCTACTTTTCAGCTACTTTTTTGCGTTTAGATTTAAATTAAAAGTGCAAATTCTGAGGATGATATTTACATTTACATTATTGTATATGGTATTCAGAGTTAAAACCCAATGTAAATCACACAAGTAATTAATGTTTGTATATGTAACACATTTTGACACATTCAGTTGTGCATATTTCGAGATAGACAGACTAGCTGAGAAACCTAGGGAATTCAATTATTTATTTGTAAGCACATCCCTACAGACGGTAAATCTAGTCACAGGAATTGCTATATTTATAGTGATAACTACCAAGTGATATTTACAATCTTGCAAAACATGCTTCATGAACAAAATTATTACTTACATTAAAAATATCCGGACATTCTTCGAGTTGTGAAGCCTATACATTTTACATAAAGGATAATTTTTTCCAACACCAGTTCTGCAAAATGGAACTGCAAATAATTCACATTCTGTAGTCGGTAAATGTGGGACACGAAAACTTAATTGGTTTACAATTTGAGTATCATCAATTTCTCCATTGATGATGCCATACAGGAACTTGAGTTGTAGAGCCTTCCTTCTCTATTGCAGAGAGGTCATCTTGAAGAATGTCAGAAGGTCAGCAGTCGGGATGTCAGCTATATAAACACCGGCCGATTTATCAAAAAAGGTGTCGAAGAAACTTTTCTGAACTTTCTCGATTTCATTTACTAGTTACATGGCTAGGACTCCAAATGATCGCCGCATACCGCATGATAAATCCAAGTTTTCTGTACGCTGTACGTACATTTCTTTTGATATGACTTTTAAAGTCCAAGTTCGAATCAAACGTGACTCCCAAGTCCTGGACTTCGTTTGTCCGGGTAAGAGTATAGTCGCCAGCTTTGTAGTCAAAAAGAATTGGTTTTCTTTTCCGCGAAAAGGAAACGACATGACACTTGGAGATGTTGAGGTGGAGATGGTTTAATGCACACCACTGAAGCAGGCTATTGACGTCAGTTTGAAGAGCAAGGCAGTCATCAGGAGTCTGTTTATTACGATAAAGTTTGAGATCATCAGCTAACAAGGGACATGGGCCATCAATGCAAAAAGAACGGTCATTAATATATATGGAAAACAGGAGTGGCCCTAAATTAGAGCCTTGGGGTATTCCAGATGTGGCAACATAGGGATCAGAAACAGGGTTGTTATAAATAACAGACTGGGATCGGTTGAAAAGATAGGACTTAAACAAGGACATCAGCTTTTCACTGAAGCCAAGACAGTTCAATTTCTTGAAATAAAATGCCATGATGAACTTTGTCAAAAGCTTTAGCAAAGTCAGTGTAAATAATATCAACTTGTGATCCTCTGTCAGTAGATGACATAATATCCTCTGCGCTGTGGAATAGGTGCGTAAGCGTTGAAGTGATCATATAGCTTAGAAAAAATAAGATACTCAACTATTAAGAGCCATATATCATTCTACATTTGCGAATTCATTTTCTTTCAGTAAAAGAATCGAACCCGCAATCAAGAAACTGTCTTCAATAAAACCACTAGTGATTTCTACTACGCTCTGATTTCTGACAATCATCCGAGATGGGTCCGGGTTCGAATCCCGATGAGGCATAGATATTATGTTTGTCTTACGACGCTGGCTCCCTCTTTCCTGGAGGAATCAGTGGAACTAAATTAGGAACGGGTGACTGCCTATGGTCCATCGAATTGCTCATTGTGGTCGTTAACTCAGCAACCAAAAAAAAAGCGCTAGCGTGATTCTGATTGGCTCGTACTCGCTGTCTTCACTGGGTAATTGAGATTTCCCAGTTAACAATTTGGCGAGCTTGAGTGTGAGTTAAAGCAGGTACCTTATAGTAGGCAGAGTGTACTTGGACCCCTATTCCAGCCAATTACACTGCAGGAAGTCTGGAAATGTCACGTGATTTGAAGAATACCATTGTTACCCAACTTTTTCAAAGTAGCACGATTTGTAGCGTGTTACTGCTACAACTACTTTGTCGTACTTGTAGCTATGCTACATGCCACGCTATTCTAAAAGTAGCGTGCTACTTCTAATCATTGGAAGTAAGTTTGATCCCAATGCATTTTTTTTTTTGGATTGCAGGTTTAACACAACATCCATGCCTCACCGAGATTCGAACCCGGACCCCTTTCGGACGAAAGATCGGAAGGCATCGCTTAGACCACTGCGCCACCGGGGCGGCCTAAATGCATTATGCGACACGAATTAGTTAGCAAAACTGAGGGAAAATTAATTTATCTCATAAGCATCACTTCTAAGTATTCGACTAATTATTACATTAAACAGAGACGCGGTCGAAGTATTGTATCAAACCAGACGTAATAAATAGAAAAGCCGTGTTAATACACATCTTAAGATATATAATAACATAGTGGTATCTTTATCAGAATTTTCCAGGAAAACAAACTAAAGTCTTTAAAGTCCTAACGAATCTTTCATTTCGTTTGAAGAGCGCCAATATGTTGTGTACTCATGTTAACATTCTGCACTGACACATTACACTAAGGTGCCAAAAAACAACAAAAAAAAAAAAAAAACAGGAAACGGCGCTATCATTTCCATTACATGCCTCCACATAAATGTGGCAAATGGTATCGTTCGCAAACGACGTATGTATAGAGTCAGATGTATCCGTAAGCGCAAGTAGTAGCATTCGCAGTTCAGATGGTAGCTTATCATGATTTGACTATTTCGAACATGCTATGACAGTCGGCGCCCGAAAGATGGATCACTCGACCTCGGAAATTATCACGAAATTTGGATTTACACAGTCAACAATTTTAAGGGTGTATTTGGGCTACACAAACTCAAGGAAAGCATCCAGAGTGTGAGACCAGTGTGGTCATAGAAAAGCCCCGGATGATTGTGGACAGCGGCGTCTTCCACGCATCGTAGCATCGGCCCAGCCTGCAACATTTCCGCAAATCACAGCGCAATTCAATGCTGGGGACAGTAGTACCACAAGTGTTCGGACAGTGCTACATTCCTTGCCTTCTATGGGGTTCCGGAGCTGACGGCCCACCCGGATGACATTGCTGACCTTACGACACAAGGCTGGGCCCTGGGCTCAGGAACACCGGACGCGAGATGACTGGAAACGTGTAACCTGGTCCGACGAATCGCAGTACCAAATGTTTTGGGCAGATGGCCTACTCCGGATGTGGTGACAACCTCACGAAGCAATGGATGCCTACAAGGGAAGGCGAAAATCGGAGGTGGCTCTGTTATGGTGTAGAGTGTTTTCAGCTGGCACCAACTAGGACTTATACGTTTGCAGACCGCTCAGACCGGTGGAGGCTACGTAACCATCCTTGTAAATAATCTGCACCTGTTCATGCCATGCAACCACTCCGATGGGTGCGACCTCTTCCAACACAATAATGCTCCACAGCACCTGTCCACAGTCCCCCAGTTATGGATGGAGGAACATTTCACGAAGTTTGGCATCCTTACTTAGCCCTCTCGTTGGCCGGATTTAAACGCCATCGAACACATTTGGGATGCTGTTTAACGTGCAGTCAATGCCAGGAAACCTTCACCGGAGAATATTACGGAATTGTGGGACGCTGTTCAGGAAGCATGGTGTACACTGTCTCCACAATGCTACAGAGAGTTGGTGAAGTTCATGCCCCGTCGCGTCGATGCCGTGATTTGATTGCGAGGAGGACCAACGCGGTATTAGAGAAGTATCTCAGGTTTTTTTTGGCACTTCAGTGTACAGCGATGTACTGGACTAGCGGGTGACCTCATCCAGCACGCGCCTCCTGCTTTATGTCAAAGATAAATCCTATAAAACATCCGATAGGTTTAGACGTTAATTCGTATTCACTTGTATAACGTCAAGAACGAAACGATTGAGAAGCAGGCGATGGTGTCTTGAAGGGAAAGGCGAAATATTATAATTGTAGGGGTATATTACATAGGGATGGAATATTAATTTTATTCTGTCTCCGTGTAATTAAATAAACAGCACCTCAGCCTAACTAAATTTAAACACCACGTGAGACATCCAACCCTAGGGCATATATGAAGTGCATTCTACCAATAGCAGTACCGTTTTGGATTTGACAAAGCTCCTATTCAAGAAACAAGAGCTGTAACTGAAGAGATAAGTTTCATTTGTTCTACCGGATGATTCAGAAGTCTCGTTTCTCAGATACTACTTTAAATTTATTTCACAAATTCTGCATCAAATAGAAGTCATCGCTCTTTCCACGTTTATAAGTGAGTCACAGAAAAATTATCATCTACCGCCACCGGGAATCGAACCCAGGGTCTTCCAGTTACGCGCCGGACATGCTTCCACTGCACCACAGCGACCTCGAAGTTCTTCAGACTCACATACGACAAAATGCCAAACCAGCTGGTAGGTTGCTTTCTATGGAGCCCCGCACAACGCTGGGGATTCACCAAAGATGAACAGTAGCAACTGAACAAATAACTAGAAGGCGAATAAATAATAAATACACAGTTGACGTCGATTAAGAACATCAAATAGAAGTCATCGCTCTTTCCACGTTTATAAGTGAGTCACGGAAAAATTTTCATCTTGGAAAGAGCGATGACTGTGATTTTATGTCCTTAATCCACGTCAATCGTGTATTTATAACTCATTCGCCTTATAGTTATTTGTTCAGTTGCTGCTGTTCATCTTTGGTGAATCCCCAGCATTGTGCGGGGCTCGAAAGAAGCAACTTGCCAGGTGGTTTGGCAGTTTGTCGTATGTGAGTCCGGAGAATTTCGAGGTCGCTGTGGTGCAGTGGAAGCATATTTCCGAACGTAACTGGAAGATTCTGGGTTCGATTCCCGCTGGTGGCCGATGAGATTTTTTTCCCGTGACTCACTTATAAACGTGGAAAGAGCGATTACTTCTATTTGATGTTCCTAATCCACGTCAACTGTGTATCTATTAAATTTTGCTTTACGTATTACATTTACCTCACAGCAATTTACGAACCACACTTACTTAATTGCACGAAATATTTAAAAAATAATTCATCCATGTTTTCACCAGCTCGTTCTATTGTTTCACAAAATCTTTTTAAGCACTTTTCGCAATGTTTATGTCTGCAATGCTGCTTTCATTTGCAACTTCGATGCTTTCCTTAAGTTTTGGGCATGTGTGACGTTGGTTTCAAATAGCACTCGTCTGAGATAACACCAGGGAAATAAATAAAGTGACTTGATCTTGCGAGAAGCAGGGAGGGTGGAGCGTGGGGATGGAGGTGGAGGGCAGAAAAATTTCACAAACGAAATAATTACCAAGAACTCACTCAGGAAGGTCGTGGCAAGTGTGTTCGTGAGAGCTATACTCTTGAAGCCGTCTCGTTGAATCGCTGAAACTCTTCCAAAAATGAAATGCGCCCTAAGAGCTCCGATTCAATCAAAGAGGAAGGTACGGAGCAGCTACTTCCGCTACGAAAAGTAGCACTTTGCGTTTAGATGGAAAAGCAACATAATTTTTGCTCAGAATCTATTTTTATTTGCTCAGCAGTTTATCAGGCAAAATTACTAATGCAGACAAATTTTCAAAACAACAGACCGTTTTAGAACTAGATTTTATGTGACAAGTTATTCAATCAAAGCTTCTCACTTTTACTGACTGTCCAGCTAGGAAATGAGTTCGTAGGGATCGGAGGAGGGTAAGGCTTTGTGGAAGGATAGAAGACTTTTCGTAATATTTGCAACACAGACAATGTACTGGCATGTGGGAGAAATGCAAGGGGGATAAGCAGTGTAGGTGAAACAGTTTTTTCCTAGTTCACACACCCATCCCATTCCGATTCTATTGCATACCCACTGCTTATTTTGAAAGAAAGGAAGAGGCAATGACCATCGAGTTAACACGAGATACACGTTAGGTCGTAAAGCTGTAAATGGGAGAAAGGGGTCAGTGCGGGAGTAATGCTTAAGAGAAAGGACATGTGACGCGGATTGATGCCGTTCTTGCATTCCACGGAGACGTTGTGAGCTGGCTACCCTACATTCCACAATAAAGCACTATTATATCGGCTTGGAGTATATGTTACGATGTTCCACTGTATCTCACCATTCTGTGCATTCCCACTTTAAAAGTGAGGAGGATTGCTTCTTCCCATCTTGACTTGACAAAAGGCTTTGACTCTCTGAGAAAATAAAACGCTTACACCAATTCTTTTGGGATGCAATGGTATCTCAGCCCCTCATATGGCGTAGTGGTCTAAGCGCTGACTTGTAGTCGTTCGTTGGATCGGGCCCGGGTTAGAGTCTGAGATGGGGCACCGTTGATATGCTCGTCTTACAGCACTGGCTCTCTCTGTTATCCGGAACCAGTGGCCCTGTTATTAAGGACAGAAGACTTCTTACAGACTTTATCGTTGCTCACGGTTTTCGTTAAACCTCGAAGAAAAACGTGGATATTTCATGTAAAAATTAGCATATTTTCATTTGAAGGGATCCTTCAGTGTTGGATATTTACGTAGTCATCAATGTAAATTCGTGTGCCCCGGCGCCGACACCCCCCCCCTAAAAACAAAAAGAAAGAAAATAAAAGAAAGAAAAGAAAAAGAAAGGATAAATAAATACATCGCTCTTTCCACGCTTATCAACACATAGCAACCGAAAAATTGTTATTCGGCCACTGCTGGGATCGTAAAAGATAAAGATAAATCCGCATCCAGCGCTTTCATTCCATATTCTTCACGGAATGAAGGTAAACACGTGCGATACTGTAAACGCTTTGCTGAGTCCAGACCTCTCAATTTTCAGACGATCTGAATATCGTATTAACGCTGGTGCAGCTTATGTTTCCGAAGTTTTTCTTCAAAAATGTTATAGATCTGTTACTAGAAGGCTCAATGGTATGACCTCTTCTAATAACCCAACTGAAAGAAATTTCTTTCTAGTTAGAAACCACTTACTACGGAACACAGTAAACGCATATTTTCTATAATACGTAAGGTAATGCATATTTTTGCTTCTAGAGGGCGCAAATCTACATCACATTTCTCTCACTATCTCTACTTGTACAACTCTGATTCGAATTGGATGCATTTCAGCAGTAAGATATAACTTATCATAATGCATATCATTGTATTCCGTGTTTCTATCACCACGAGAGGGCAGGGCATGATCTTAGATCGCAGCCTCTGCCCTCCATCATTGTACTTTATATTACACACACATGCACATGTGTTTCGTTTATTCATAATAACCGATTCCGTTCCCCCAACTTTTGGGACAAGTATACTGTGCATGCCCACGAATACGCTGTTTCCCTCTTAGTGATATGTGCTACAATCTACCTCACTAAGCATAAGGAACGTTAATGAAACGATTTTTTTTTTTTCGATTGAAGGCTTAACGACTACCGTGAGCAACTCAATGGGCTATAAGCAGTAGCCCATCCCTAATTTAGGGCCACTGGCTCCAGGGAAGGGAGAGAGCCTTTCGTAAAACCGTAAGACAAACAAAACACATCCATGCCTCACCAGAATCGAATTCAAAAACCTTTATGAAAAATCGTAGTAGTGATGAAGAAAAATAATTAATTGCATTGAAGAAACAAAATGAAAAAGAAGGGAATAAGGTCTCACTGTTTGATGCCAGTTACAGACAGTGCTGACAACTTACAAGGAAAAATTGAGGGCATATTCTTGAACACTCGGAAACACTTTGTCGAATGCTTTTCAACAGAAGGCATGCTTTCGTAAAATCTTCATTTCTGAATCAGGTAAGCAGAAATAAAATGCTTTCATATTTAGAATTTCAATCAGAGTTCAATTCAAAGTGTGTAACACATTTTTGAATAAAGAGGACCACGAAACGAGAATGCAATTTTTTTCAACTAGGAAGTAAAATCTCAGGCTACGATTTTAAGCCTATGGAATGTTATCAAATAATAATAATAATAATGCATATCACAGCAGGACTCAGAGTTCTCACACAAAAAGAGTACACAAAGAGTCGTCAAGATTGTCCATAAGAAATCGGCAAGAAAGCACAACCTCACTGCAAATGAGCCTGTCCCCTACTACAAGTATGATCCAACACAGCTTCTAGAGAACAACATCCACAAGATGTACTGGGATAGATCGATTAGAATAGAAAAGACAATCCCCGAAAATCGGCCCGACATCGTCCCGGTCAACAAGGACAAGAAGTCAACATACCTCATTGACACAGCCGTAACCAACACATGCAACATACAGAAGACCGACGGAGAAAAGCTATCAAAGTATAACGACCTGTACGAAGTCAACAAAATGTGACATATGGAGAACGGCACTACCGTCCCGATAGTAATATCTGCCACAGGAGTTGTAATTAAGACCAGTGGTGTAGTCGTAAAATAAATAGTGCCGGGGCGCTTTACAAAGTGCATCACAATGACGTAAAACACTAGTAAATACCTTAAGCTACACAATATGGTGTTATAGTTGTTGACATGATGCTTATCATTATTATCATATATAACTAGTTATACACAGGTAACGTATAACAATGACTAATAGATGCCTCAGCTGCTTATAAATCTCCAGGAAGATGAAATGTAAGAAAAAAATCATTGAATTACTCATACAAAAAAAAAAAAAAAAAAGAAAGAAAGAAAGAAAACACTCACCCTGTCAAAAGAGCTACCAAACTTTCTTCTCCTCGTGCTCGTCTCGTGATACATTTCGTGATCTCAAAAAGGTGCACGTAGAAGACAAGGCGCCAACACAGAGTGTAAACTACACTATGTGATTAGCGCCTACACTGTGTAGTATCATTCGTGTTATTTTTTATTTATTATTTTGTGCTCTGTGTTGACAACCCGTAGGCAGTGCGGTAGCATAGTTTCATCTCAAGTGATTCCCAATAAAATAATTATTATCTTGTTGTTATACAACAAAGCAGTCCCTGTGCGACGTTAGGTTTTGTTTAGATAGACACATAACAAATTAATGTTACATTAAGAAAATTTAAAAACTAAATATTTACTGTTATTTTGTGAGGTAGGGCGCGCCCTGGTTACATAAAAAAGTACAGGGGCGGCGCCCTGGCACGACTACACCACTGCCTAAGAACAACTATACGGACACTAGACCTTCAACCCAACACCTATATGAAACTACAGAAGGCAGCTATCCTGAACACTTGTAGGATAGTGAAGAAGTTCCTGGACAACTAAGAAAGAAACATCACTTCTCAGACTTGAAAATCCTACCCTTCCCGGAAGAAAGGGGAAAACATCTCCCCAAGAAGGGGTGAAATCTCATCATAATAATAGTACTGAGTATATCAACTCTTGCTCTATGTCTTGGAGCCATATTTTTAATTCCATAATTTTACTTCAACACTTTTATTTAATATTTTTGACCATTTCTTAAATGTATCTCCACGAAAAAGTTTATATTTTGCTTTAGACTTTTAGAGGTTACTAAATTCTTCTCATTCTGTTATTTAAGAATTTCTTTTATACTGACGACAACATGATTTTTAATTAGTGTCGCAGTGTAATTCCTGATACACTTGGAGAATAAAACGTTTTGCTTACCATTAATTTTACGAAAGGCTGCCCCATTTTATTTACTTCAAATACGTTAAAATTATAAAGAATATTGGAGAGAAAGAAATATTGCACGGTTTCATTTACTTCAAATATGTCGCAATGAACAAAGAGCCCTGAGCCATTACATATAAATGCAGAATCACCTCGTTACTATTGTTTCCGTTGCTCTTAAATCGACGTGATTAATTTAAAGATAATTACTTTTCAGATCGCCGTCAATTAAATCAAAAAGTGTGTTTTTGCTTCTGTCGATTGAGCGTTGCATCCTTGCGTCGGGTACATGCTGATGCTTTTAGCAGTATTTCGACAAACCCAATTAACATGAAGGCTTTCCCGTGTCAGCGTGGAAACTTTCAAGAAGCCGGTCGCCGAGACAAACAGCGGCTTCATTAAGGCCAGAATTAACCGCGTAATTGGATCACATCATATACGGTGGCCAATCACCTCGCTAGAATGCGCGCTAACTGGCGCAAAACCATGCAGTACTAACAACACCAGCAACTCTGCAATCCACAGTGTGTGAGGAAACTACTTTCTAACATTTTCACCATAATGAAGTCAAAGTGCAAAGCGTTGCCACGGCAACCGAATATTAAGTACTGAGAGAACGCACGACGGAAACTTGGGATGAAAACAAAAACTGCTGTTCTCTGGCGCAGAAGGAACTGTACATACAACTGTTGTGCTGCTGGAAATTTTGAGCCCTGTTTTTATCGCTGACTCTGTACGATTGGGATTACATTTTGCCAAAATGTAAATTCATCATTACAGATTTCCAAACTGATCATTTTAGGAAAATAAATGAATAAATGCTGTTTACAGAAAGGCTTATATGATGATCTGACATAGCCGAACTAACTCTTCATATAGATCTATTTCAGTTTTTTATTTGCATACACTATTAGCATGGGAAGGAATCTTTCTATACGAAAGCTTGCGGATATCCAACTTGTCCATTAATATAAATACTCTTCGAATTATATGTTTCATAAGAAAACTATGTCCGTTACACCGTCATTTCTATAGTGCCAAACGTGTTCATTTCTATAAGTTCCATGTAATAAACAAAAAGTAAAAGCGATGTTATTTGTCCATTTAAAACAAACCACTGTACCTTAAAAGGTCTATACGTAGTGAGAAAAACATAGCTGCAGAAGATGTGGCTGTGAACCAAAATTTTGACTACACGCTTTTGCCATCGAGTTTGTATTAGGTAGAGACACCACTCCTATCCACGCAGCACTAGCCGCCATAAGTCACCGTCCGTGCTGCAAGTGACGTCAAACCCAGGCAAGAAGCTGCTTTGAAACCAATGGAACAAAAGCTTCTAGGCATACAGACAGATAAAATGAGGAATTGAATAATCTTTATCAATTATACACAAGCTTACTGTTTTATCAACTGTATAATTTAGTTATTTTTTGCCTGTATGTGAGGTCATGCCAACGATTAGCTGTGACCTATGGAGGCAGAGTCAGTGGTGTCTCCATCTAATATAAGCTCGATGGTTTTTGCTCTCACGGCAGTCTGCTTGTAAAAATTTCCCGCATCTGATTGTGCTCATAGCCAGATAGCAGCTTGAGATAGTTGAAGTGCAGTGGTGCATACATTACACCCCAGCATGTTCTACGGAAGTTCTTTTGTGATATACCAAAACGGCATTGGAGTATGTAAAATATGCATATTGGAAACGTGAGTTTTACGTGGATGCTCATTACGCTGACGAAACATATCGAGCGTTCAGAAAAGCTAAAACCGTCCTTTTTGCATAATCCATATGTGAGCCAGTGACATTGTTTTAACGTCATCAGTACTAGGAGTCTAACAAAGAAAACTTCAAAGACAAACCCAAACTAAAAAGGTTGTAGTTAGTTTTGTGACCGAATTCTCTGATTGGCAGTCCCAATCAGAAATATTTATTGAAAACAAGCCAATGGAACTCTATTAGAATTTTGAAGAATAAAGAAACAAAACATAAATATCCAGCAATCCAGTTACAGCGCTTGTAGAAAAAAAGAAAAACCTGATAAATAAGTACACACATAACACTGATTACAACGTAGAAAAAAATCATGAGTGAAGGAGAAAACGAGACAGCTGACGTAAAGAAAAACGTTCCTTGCAAATGCACAATCTCTTTAATAAATGTACCTAGCAATGGCTATTTTTTAGTGAACTTCACAAAAAGCTCGCTCTAGCTGGACACGATAAGGATCAAACTGAGCTAATGCAAAAGTCAAGTTCACAGTTTTGTTTATTATTCAAAAATTTCCTAATCCAGAACACTATACAGCCATCATAGAAATGCATTTTTCTTCTTTTACTAATGCATGTAGTTTTCGACATTAGCTTTTTAACAGAGTATATAATATATGCTCTGCTAAAAAGCTAATGTCGAAAACTAAATACACCAGTAAAAAAAGAAAAATGTGGTTCCACGGCGGCTGTACACTGTTCTTGGTTATATGTACACTGCTCTATTGTTTTTGATTATATATTCTATTATATATACTATATATATGAACTTTCAGAAGACAAAAGTGATGTTCATTTTTAATCCCACTTCTTTACTCTTGTCAGCAAGTTCCTGGATCATACTCTGCAGCTCTGATGGGGTAGTTGCAAAAATGACTATGTCATCAGCAAAACGAAGGTGGGTTAGATAATCTCCATTAATCTTTATCCCTTTGTTTTCCCAGTTCAGTGATTGAAAGACATTTTCCAATGTGGCATTAAAGAGCTTCGGAGATATGGAGACAAGGTGACACCATATCTCCGAAGCTCTTTAATGCCACATTGGAAAATGTCTTTCAATCACTGAACTGGGAAAACAAAGGGATAAAGATTAATGGAGATTATCTAACCCACCTTCGTGACAAAAGTGATGTTCAATGCTTTTACAAGAAATGAAGATTTATCGATTGATGGAGAAAAACTGGAGATAACAGATACGTATGTTTATCTTGGACAGCAGATATCAAGTGAGGGTCACATTGATGAAGAAATTAATCGGCGTACAAAACTTGCCTGGAGAGCTTTTGGAAGAAACAGCATAATTTTCAAGAGCAATATGCCATTATGTCTTAAAAGAAAAGTGTTTGATCAATGCATCCTTCCAGTGCTTACGTATGGTGCAGAGACGTGGACCTTAACTAAAAGAGACATACAAAAGCTGCAGACAACTCAAAGAAGCATGGAGAGGTGCATGCTTGGTATAACCAGGAGAGATAAGAAGAGGAACTCGTGGATCCGAAAAATGACGAGAGTGGAAGACATCATGATCAGAGTTAAATCCCTGAAATGGCAATGGGCTGGACATACTGCCAGAAGGACAGACCATAGATGGACAGCCGAAATTTTAGATTGGATTCCAAGGGACAGGAAAAGACCCAGAAAAAGACCACATGGGAGATGGGTGGATGAAATTCGTAAATATGCGGGAGTGACATGGAGGAGACTGGCACAAGACAGACCGTTGTGGAGGAAACTTGGGGAGACCTTCGTCCAGCAGTGGATTGATAATGGTTGACAATGATGATGATGATGATGATACTATATATAATCAAAAACAGTATACAGCCTCCAAGGGACCACATTTTTCTTCTTTTACGGATGTACTTATTTTTCAGCTTTAGCTTTTTAGCAGAGTATATATAATAAAAAACAGTATACAGCCTCCAAGGGACCACATTTTTCTTCTTTTACTGATGTACTTATTTTTTTAGCTTTAGCTTTTCAGCAGAGTATATGTAATCAAATGGATGTAAGGTCAGGTGATGCGTAACATCACAGCCTCTCCTTGACAAATGTCAACCCCGCCTTCTCGTGGTACATCCTGTTCCAACTAAAGGGGCTCTGACGACCGCCAATAGCGGTATAACTATACCATCGGGATTAGAGGAAATGCTATACCACACTCACCAACCCGCTTGGCCAAACCCCTCCAAAATGACTCCACAACCTAAATCTTGGCCCTCAGTCTCCGGCAGCTGGAATGTACCTGGCCAAGGCAGCGGCCAGTGCGACATGAAGGCAGAGGGTGTTAAGAATCCCCGGAGGACGGGACTAGGCTGCCATCTGATGCTGACCTTGGCTACGTATAACGGACGCTCCCTATCTTCTGATTCAAGGCTTCTTGAATTGGAAGAGGAACTACAAAGGATCAAGTGGGACATCGTCGGGCTAAGTGAGGTAAGGAGAAAAGGAAAAGATCTCATTGAACTGAAAAGTGGACATCTCTTCTACTATCGTGGGACAGATACTGGCAGAACTAGTTGTGTTGGATTTATAATAAACAAGAAACTGAAGGATAAAGTGGTAGAAGTTGAAAGTTCCTCTGACAGAGCTGCACGACTCGTTATCCAACTCTCGAGAAGATACCAGGCACAGATTATTCAAACTTATGCACCCACCACAAGTCATGCTGAAGAAGAAATTGAAGAATTTTATGAGGAAATTCGTGATCTAAATAATAAAGGTAAGCAGCACTTGAAGATAATTATGGGAGATTTCAATGCAAAAATAGGGTAACGGCAACAGAATGAAACTTCAGTAGGTAAATTCGGTCACGGCAACAGAAACCAGCGTGGAAATACTCTCGTAGAGTTTGCAGAGGCAGAAGGGTTTTTCATCTTGAACTCCTTTTTCAAGAAAAAGCCACACAGGAAATGGACATGGAGACATCCAAATGGGACGACAAGTGAAATTGATTTTATTATGTGTAACAAAAAATTCGTCATAGAAGACTGCAGTGTGCTAAACAAGTTCAACACAGGCAGTGACCATAGATTGGTGAGATGTAAGATGCAGCTCAACACTAAACTCGAACGTAGCAAGCTCATAAGACAAACAAAATGTATTGACATAACCAACCTTAAAAAACACCATAATACCTTCAAATTGGAACTGAAGAACAGATTCTCTGCTTTAGAAGGCCTAACATCGGAAGAAGTGGAAATTTCTGAAGTTAACAGAAAAGTAACCAAAGCTCTTATGGAAACAGCAACAAAATTAGCTGGGTCTAAGAACAAATTGCATGTGAACAAATTATCAGGAAAAACCAAAATGTTGATGCAAAAAAGAAGAGTGATGAGGACAACTAAAGAAGATGTGACTTCCAAAGTGGAATACATAGAGCTATGCAAGACAGTACGAAAAAGTATCACTGAAGACGTAAGGAAATTCAACTGTGAACTAGTAAGGAAAGCAATTGAAAACAACCAAAGCCTAAAGATAGCAAAGGGACATCTCAGTAAGGGGAAAAAACAGATTATGGCACTGAGAAAAGAAGATGGTTCTGTAACAAGAAATAGAGGCGAAATTTTGACAAGAGTGAAAGATTTCTACTCCAAATTATAAGAAAGGGATGACACATGTACTCCAGACATCATGAAAGGTACCAGTACTAGAGTTCTTCCAGTCCTTCCAGCAGAATTTGTACATGCAATCAAGAACATGAAGCGGGGAAAAGCTCCAGGAGAAGATGGACTTACTGTAGACATCATACAAGAAGCAATTGGAGAAATCGAGACAGTACTCGCCCAAATTTTTACTCGATGCCTTAATGAAGGGAAAATTCCTGAGGATTGGAACAACGCTACAATGATCTTGCTACATAAAAAAGGTGACATTGAGGATCTCAGGAACTACAGACCTATCAGCCTCCTATCAGTGGTTTATAAAATCTTCACTAAAGTTCTTTCACACCGCTTGAAGGTGACACTGGACATGGCTCAACCGAGAGAACAAGCTGGATTCAGGAGTGGCTACAGCACAATAGATCATATCCACGTACTGAGAGAACTAATTGAAAGAGCGAGGGAATATGAACTTCCATTGTGCATGGCTTTTATCGATTATGAAAAAGCCTTTGATTCGGTGAAATCATCAGCAGTTGCAATAGCTCTGAAATCCTGCGGTATTGAAGATGCATACATTAATATTATTAATAACATCTATGAAAATGCCAGTGCAAAGATTAGGCTGTTTGAAATTACAACACACATAAAAATTGGAAAAGGAGTGAGACAAGGTGACACCATATCTCCGAAGCTCTTTAATGCCACATTGGAAAATGTCTTTCAATCACTGAACTGGGAAAACAAAGGGATAAAGATTAATGGAGATTATCTAAGCCACCTTCGTTTTGCTGATGACATAGTCATTTTTGCAACTACCCCATCAGAGCTACAGAGTATGATCCAGGAACTTGCTGACAAGAGTAAAGAAGTGGGATTAAAAATGAACTTTCAGAAGACAAAAGTGATATACACTGCTGGACAATTGCTAAGGACGGATCATAAACGGCTATATAGTGCATAAAAAAGTAAGTGTTGTTGGATGCCAAGTGAAATAAAATAATGCAAGAATGCCAGGACATTACAAGAAAGACAATTTATTGTGCTCTGAAATCCAGAAGGCTTTAGAACGTGTTCAAGGGACAAACAGGCCATTTTGTGCAGAATACGTAAACGTGAAAAAAATGCAATTACCGTCCGCAGGCGTTTCGGCGTGAGATGTCAATACGGGATATGGCCACCATGGAGGGCGATGCAAGATTCCACACGTCGTGTCATGCTTTGCACAACATTATCCAGCAGCTGTTGGGGTAATTTATCCCATTCCTCTGTCAGTGCACGGATGAGGGTGTCCTTGTTTATTGGAGGGCATTGGCGACCAGCAAGATTCCTCCCCAAAGCACCCCACACATTTTCAATGGGATTCAGATCTGGAGAACGTGCTGGCCATACGAGGCGTTGAATATCCTCGCTCTCAAGACACTCCTGGACAGCGACTGTTCGATGACATGTTGCGTTTGCGTCCATGAAAATGAACCTATCACCGACAGCACCACGGAACATTCGAACATGAGGTAGCAGAACATCAATAATGTATCATTGGCCAGTCATAGTCCCAGTTGGAAGCACATAGAGGGACGTACGGCCAGTGATCATGATTCCAGCCCATACCATAACACTAAATGTCGGATATCGATCCCTTTCCTGTATGTTTGCTGGACAATATGCAGTACCACTATCACGCCAGATCAGTTGTCGTCGACAATCAGACGATAGACTGTATCTACTCTCATCTGAGAAGAGGACAGCAGACCAGTCGTTATCAGTCCAACTGGGATGTTGATGGCATCATTGCAAACGGGCGGTACGGTGACGTCTGGACAATGGGATGCACACAACTGGACTGCGGGCGTATAGTCCTTCTTCATGCAAACGTCTGGTGACAGTTTTCGGGAGATCCGCTTGCCAGTAGCAGCCATAAACTGATTTGCTACCTCACTAGCTGTGCTGCGCCGGTGTCGTTTTGTTGATAGCACTATGTACCGAACTTCTGCAGGTGTCGTACTGCGAACACGACCTTCCCTGTGACGTTTGCTACACTCTCCATTTGTTTGAAATGATTTCCAAAGCCTTGAAACAACACTGTGGCTGACGTCGAACTCCCTGGCAACATCTGTTATTTTTCGCCCTTCTTCAATCTTGCCAATAATACCGCCACGCGTAAAATCATCTAGGTGATGTCGGGAAGACATACTGAAAATTGCAAGGTTGGCAACTGATTCTTTCCCTTTCAACTTTGCGTTTGAACAACAACGGTCAATACGCGTCAAATCCTTTATATCTCTTATCAGCGCTATGACGTCACGAACAAGTTCGGCAATTCAAAATTTGCATACGCACAACACGTCTTACTGTATCCCGCACCTATGCTAATTTCCACATTTTCCTGCCTTCCATCTTATGGCTGCTATCGTTGCTATTGTCATCCGTCCTTAGCAATTGTCCGGCAGTGTACAATGCTTTTACAAGAAATGAAGATTTATCGATTGATGGAGAAAAGCTGGAGATAACAGACACGTACGTTTATCTTGGACAGCAGATATCAAGTGAGGGTCACATTGATGAAGAAATTAATCGGCGTACAAAACTTGCCTGGAGAGCTTTTGGAAGAAACAGCTTAATTTTCAAGAGCAATATGCCATTATGTCTTAAAAGAAAAGTGTTTGATCAATTCATCCTTCCAGTGCTTACGTATGGTGCAGAGACGTGGACCTTAACTAAAAGAGACATACAAAGGCTGCAGACAACTCAAACAAGCATGGAGAGGTGCATGCTTGGTGTAACCAGGAGAGATAAGAAGAGGAACACGTGGATCCGAAAAATGACAAGAGTGGAAGACATCATGATCAGAGTTAAATCCCTGAAATGGCAATGGGCTGGACATACTGCCAGAAGAACAGACCATCGATGGACAGCCGAAATTTTAGATTGGATTCCAAGGGACAGGAAAAGACCCAGAAGAAGACCACATGGAAGATGGGTGGATGAAATTCGAAAGTATGCGGGAGTGACATGGAGGAGACTGGCACAAGACAGACCGTTGTGGAGGAAACTTGGGGAGACCTTCGTCCAGCAGTGGACTGATAATGGTTGACAATGATGATGATGATGATATAATCAAAAACAGTATACAGCGGTCATAGGACCACATTTGTCTCCTTTTATTGGTGAATTTTGTTTTCGACATTAGCCTTTTTGAAAAGCAGTCGGTATGAATGAACCCTGAAAAATGCCCTGTACTATGAATTATTTTTGAGTCTCACCCGAAACGAGATTTTATTTCATTTCATTTATTTATTCATTCAGTTGCCACTACAGCAACTAGGGAAAGGAGGGGAAAGGCCGTGAGGCCTGACATAGCCCTACTCTCATCAGAATACAAAAAACATAAAGCTTAACAGAAAAGGCAAGCCAACACATATATGGTAGGTACACGTACTTGATCACAACCAACACATATACCAATGTGTTCCATCAATAATAGTCTTCATTATATCTAAAAAAACAAGTATCATATACACTTCACTATATATGATGTGCCTTGTATTTTACGATATTATAATTGACTGTTTGTTCATTAACAAGACATACGTATGTATACTGTGTGTTATCAAAAATTCACAGAGATCAAAATATTAACTATTTAATAAGACTTAGGACTACCGTTGCTTTTTTACCATGGTATTTAGTCTACGAGGTAAACTTTCCATGCGAAAATTGGTCTCGACGGATGATGAATTCCCACGTATTTCAGTTCACTCCAGAAGTTTCACCGAGTTTAGACACGAGCTGTGGGCACCCGGGTTCAAAACTGTCTTGAAATCTTCTAGGCGAAGGAGATTTATCACAATCATTTTAATTTATACAATATATTTAACCAGTTTGGATCAAGTTTCTGAATAGGAGGCAACGTTTATTACCAGCTACAAGTTTGGTACTGCTGAGATTAAAGGGGAAAGGAATTGTTTGGCTATAATAGTTCGTAAAACCTTGCCACTACGTAAACATTTCTGTTTGGGGAAAACTTTTGGGCGCTATTTTGTTCAGATACAATGGCGGAACGAACGTTATGCTCCAACGGTGAGGACGTGGAGCACACACATACGTGCATAAACCGTTTTGGTAGTGTCTTAGGAGCTGAAAGCATTCAATTTTGAAGAACTTTGTTCGACGAATCTCGCCCTTTTTTTTGTGATTTTTGGTATTTTCTGCATCTGTGACCAGGAAATTTACTTGCTTCCACTGGAAAAAAAAGTTTCATTTTTCACTGTCACTGATTCCAATATTGGGATGAAGCGATCCTTCCGCAAAGACACGCAACTTTCCTCAGAGCTACAGAAGACTGTTTTCCAGTACGGGCCTACTCAGCTGCAACTTAAAACGTTGTAACTTTCCATCGTAAATTGAAATGTATCAGTTTGTACGTCACGATGGCGTCCAAGTCGTAATTTTTCAGAATCGCTTTTAACAGAGGCAGCAGCATGTGACGGGATTCCGCGTGAAGCTCTGAAATTGCGAATAAAGTAGAACAGTGTCATGTAGCTTTGCGGAAGGTGAAACATACCGATATTGGGAATATGTAATAATAGAACAAAGTAAAACTCATTTTCCAATGGCTATAAAATTTATTTCCTAGAGTCACCGATGCAGGAATTATTTAAAATTTGCCACATAGACAGAAATTTATCAAAAAATTTCCTCAAAAGTTTGAGTGCGTCCAACTTTAAAAAAAAATACTGCAACCTTTTTCTTAGCGCGATTTTCATTTGCCAACTGGAAAACAAAATTGAACAACTCATAATTCGTATCGCAACCAGAAAAAATTGGAAGCAGCAGGAACAGACTTCGTTACAGTCCTGAAACTCCTTTCTTCGAAAATATTTCACCCATGAAGTGGTAATATACTAGTATTTCATTGAAAGCGCAGTTTAACACTTCAGAAAACTGCTCATTCTGAATCGTAAAAATGTGACATCCGATAATCTGGTGTTGTATTCGTTGGGCAATGTTTTGCCATTGTAAACTGACAGTGGTGCCTACTTTAGTCTCCTTAAATATGTACACACGTTTCCACATAATGCCACATGTGTTCTTTACATCATATATTGTAACGTATATTGTAATTTAACTTTTCTTTCTGTTTCCTGTAATCTTATGAAAATTTTAGTTCATTCTCCTTCAGCGTTTTTGAACTTCACACATTTTCTCTCTCGTTGAATGTTTTTTGTGGCAACCTGACATTCGGTCAAAAGATTAAAGCCGTATGTTAAAGAGACAGATAAGAGCGATGCTTACCAATGTATCAGAGCTCTTGTTAGAAGTCGGCTAGATTATGAGATCGATGAAATTGCGTTGAACAGAGCTTGGTTACAGGGCTAGATTTTTTTATTTTTTTTTATTGGAGGTTTAACGATTACCGTGAGCTACTCAATGGGCTATAAGTAGTCGCCTGTCCCTAATTTAGGTTTAACGACCACCGTGAGCAACTCAATGGGCTATAAGTAGTCTCCCGTCCTTAATCAAAGGCCACTTATTACAGGGAAGGGAGAGAGCTAGGGCCGTAAGACAAACACAACATCCATTCCTCACCGGGATTCGAACCCGGACCCCTTTTCGGACGAATGATCAGAAGCCATCGCTCTGACCACTGCGCCACCTAGATTAGACTATTCGCTTAGACCCCTGCGCCACCTGGATTAGACCATTCGCTTAGACCACCGCGCCACCTAGGCAGAGCTAGATTTGTGTGGATATTGTATGATTAGTTTCACGTTTAATATTACGCTTCGCGATTATTAAAGCTTTAAATTGTTCAGTTATAAACAGTTCGGGTATTCCGATATTGACGAGAGAATCGACTGATTACAAAGTAAAGTTATATACAACGCATCTTGTTATATGCTAACAACCTGTAGATTATGAGCGACGTATGGCTGAGATAAATAAAATCAAAATCTGTAATTAGATTTTATTTTCACTAAATCTCTAGAGGTACTTTTGAAGTGACATTTCTGTGCTTAGTTAAGAATATTTCCGTTTGTAAAGTTTTAAGCTATCTGGGGTTTGAATTAAAAGAATCACAGTAACGATAATTCAGTAAGCTTCACAGAGGAGCCGTTTTCTTCAGCAAGGGTAAAGCTTCAGTCTGCATTTAGATAATACTTTATAGTAAGTTCATGCTTGAGTAGTAGTTATAAGCTTAAGACAATTGCTGTGGCAACTAAAAGAATTACAATATGCTTCTGCTTATCTCAATAATCTCCGCACCGCAATGTATACCAATGAACAAGGAAACTGCATAAATAGTAATGAAGGTATTGTAATTCAAAAGTAAACTGGATTATGTTGTTTTGCGCTTTTATGATCTTCGTTGACATTTGGACACTAATTTCATTGATTTAGGCGAATTTTTATGACTGCATCATATCAGTTTGAGATTATCATTCGGAAAAAAGTGCATTCCACCATTACTTTCCATTATTTGTAGTGGAAAAGGATGAGTGGCAGCTAACTTCAGTAAATGTGGAGGAATATAAGCCAGATAAGGATTTCTGAAATCGTTCATGATCACCAGAGGAGGCATTTAAACTCATATATCATGGGTTTCTCAGTGGAGATTATGACGTTTTACACGACTCCATAGTACATCTGAAGCCAACGCTGGGTGTTGGAAAACAAGCTGGTATGGCGTATGATTTTGGAGTATCTTCCTAATTACCCGTAAGTATCTCCGCCCGAACTTATCGTTTTTTACCAGGGGAGCACAGCTGAGTACATTCCTAGATGGTCTACTGAGCTTGACAGACACGTCAATAAATATTGAATCCACTGAAAGGAATAAATGTATTCAACAGAAAACGTCTTCCGAAATTGTACGTTGTACGA
The DNA here is from genome assembly GCA_039090855.1 of Macrothele yani. Taxonomy (NCBI): domain Eukaryota; kingdom Metazoa; phylum Arthropoda; class Arachnida; order Araneae; family Macrothelidae; genus Macrothele; species Macrothele yani. The sequence goes on along the minus strand of CM077003.1, from coordinate 83,627,770 downwards.
GCAGAAAAATGAGAATTATGCAGAAAAATTGACATTGTTTTGAAGAATAAGCTACGAATATTTATTAAATGAGCCTATTAGCCAACAGGGCGATAATGACGATCATATCAGAAATAGTTAGTAGTAATAGAGTTGTATTTTAACAGGTTTACGCACTAGTAGGCGGATAGGAATCTTAAAAGCGGTTGAAGCAATTTTTAGTGACAGGATGAACTCCCTGTAGTAAAGTTACTCCTTTCTTTTCATAACTTGAAAATGGTTAGAAAAGGATTGAGCTGTCCATTCCCATGTCAGATGGAGCGGAGTGACATACACCGATGCTATTAGCAATGCTACAGACTGAGGACCTACTCTATGTTCCGAAATACTAAGGACTCAGAAAACTGCTCATATTTCTGAAGCCGCCGATAGAATGCCACACTTGGAAAATTTCACTCATTGAATAATAATGAGAATGAATACCTGGAACAATTCTGAGTCAAGTGAATCGTGATGACAAAACTGAAGTTGAAGTGTCCAAAGACGACATGTTGAAAATGTGTGAAGAACATATTGGAAAGCTAATAAAATAAAAACAGGAGTTAATAAAATAAAAGAGAGATTGTTTCAACTAAAATAACTGCTAATGACGCAGATGACTCTAGAAAGAAGATTTCGAAAAGTCTTTCGACAGAGAGCATCATAATCCCTACAGAATCAACTTTGTTTTTTCTTATTGGAGGTTTAACGACCACCGTGAACAACTCAGTCGGCTATAAGTAGTCGCCCGTCCCTAATTTATGGCCACTGGTTCCAGGGACGGGAGGGAGCCAGCCAGCGCTGTAGACAAACACAACATCCATGACTCACCGGGATATGAACCCGGACCCATCTCGGACGAATGATCAGAAGCCATCTTAGACCACTGCGCCACCGGGGCAGCCCAGAATCAGCTTCCTGTTTCCTCGCAAGCTTCTGTTTCTCATCCTTGAATTCTTCTCATTATTACTTTTCATTAGATTCAACTCTAATTAAATTTCGTGCTCTGTTTTTATATAACTTATACAAAACCCAAACCAAGCATAGTAAAACACATATCCTTGAAATTCAATGCACTGTTTATTTCTATGTCATTCATGAAACCTAGCCGAAACTTAAAACGCATATTGTATTTCTTAACCAAAATACAGCAGCGTAGATTGGGACTGATGAATTAGGTAATTAATAAATGAAGGTAAGACTATGACTGCTTATTAGTATTCTAAAATCGAAACGCGTTCGACACCAAGAATTTCTGATAACAACCTGTACTTACATTAGTCGTCTGAGGCTTATCATGTCTCAAAGGGTGTACACTCGTACCTCCAGTTGCACAAGACGAAAGAGAATAAACGAGATAATTCGAACTTATAGTACCTTCTTTATCGTCTTTGCCAAACACCTGGGCAACGTAAGCAACGTTTTATGTTCCTGGCACCACTGTAGTCTCCGTTTCATATTCACCTGTGACACCAGCGGTTTTGAAATCGCAGCTCTGCCGTAAATATTGTGCTTATGCAATTCCCTTCCGCACGGTAAGGGTAGACACTAGGTTTTGTAGATGTGCATTAAGCACAGCAGTCACTTTCGTTGCCGTGATCTTCCTCCTTCCGGTCACAATCCTGTTTAATGTTCTCCTGTCTGTCGCAGTGAGCTTGGTTTTCTTTCCACGGTTGTGTCTCGCAGATGATGTAGTGCCGTGAACTGCACAACATGTATATATATTGTATGCTGTCATGACCTTCGACACGGTACCTCTCGATACCTCCAATACCTGTGCCTCTGTGTTTACCGACGCACCAACGAGACGGGCTCCTACAATCTGCCCTCTTTGGAACTCCGACAGGTCACTCACTGTGCCTTGACCTGGAAGGAAATTATGCAAACACCGATTCACAGTGCAATCACACAGACCCTTGAGACTGGAAGCAACACTTTTACAAAACAAATTGAAGCTACATGTTCGTTTTACTCAAAAAACAGCACATACCAAAGTCACTGTTTTCAGCGAGGTGCTTCCATTATTTTGGACAAGCCCTGTATTTTTCCGAAGCACTGAAGAAGAGATTATAATTTTTCCTGTCTCGCGGTGTGGAAAGAACATCACACTATTGCGAGAAACTTAACAGCCGGGTCATCATGGAAGTTTGGGCGCCAATACAACGTGCAAGTTTGTCAGCGCCGGGCATAGAACCCTGGTCCCCCTCACTCCGGAGTAAGTCGCTCTCCCAACTGAGCAACGCTGATATGTACTCTCACTGCTATCTGCCTTTATCTCATGTGCATCCTGCGGTGCAGGCACGTCACGGCTGATAATGAACATAATCATCTCACTCTCAAAAATCAAAACAAAGATAACTAATGTTAGAAAAATGTCAGAGTGACTGGAGTGAAAACAATTTTAATAATGATGAAAATGAGAATTACAAATTAATATTTTGGTGAGACCGGACGCGATTAACATTTTGCCTATCACGTTATCATGTGTTGATACTTATTATTTTTGCGTATGTGAATGCAAATCCGCATCAAACATACGTGGTTACTACTGAATTGCTGTAAAATATTTGCTTAGAATTTAACTTTTCTAACCTAGACATGACTAAATATCTATATCCTGGAGGCTCAATTATGTTGCGACACAATAAATTTGTAACAAATATAAAGGGCGACTTATATGTCATGTTACTTCGGTGTTATTACGTTGACACCAAGAGCTTATCGATGGGATATCTACATCGGCGGAACTTCCGGAATCAGCTTTCGGTTAACTTTCGTACTACCTTACTCGGGATTTATCTCGGATCATCCATCTAGCTACTTTTCGTTATCAACCTAGTTTTACAACTCCCTTCCTCTTCAGTAATTCTTTACTATCGTGTCTCTCGCACGTCTTTGTCTCTCCTCGTCCGCAAATCTGACGAGGACACGAGAACAACCATCCAATGACGTTTTAGGAAGCTACATATTACTGGCCCTGAATATTTCACAAGGAATACTTTTACCTACGTAAAGAGGGAGAGGTAGGGGGTAGGAAGGGTTGTCCGACCACCTTACCTGAGCAGTTTTCTAGGAAAAACACTTTACCTTTCATGTGAATTTCCCAAGAACCTCGAAAATGAACAATCATGTGAAAACACAAAGTTGCCCGTGACGAAGATCGAACCGCACCCCCCCCCCCTCACTCCGGAGTAAGTTGCTCTCCCAACTAAGCTACACGGACGGAATGTATTGCTGCAGATTTGTCGTCTAGACACGTGCTTTCACTTCTGTAGTACGTCACATCATCTCCCTCTTATTTTTTCTTTAATTCTAGACGACGTGTTAAACAAGCATCATATATTTTTCGAACAACTCAACGGCTAGTACATCCTTTTTTACGTTCGGGTACAAATGTTAAAACACAAATTTGTCATCGCACCCTTACCCGGAGTAAGTTGCTCTCTCAACTAAACTACAAGGACGGGATGTATCGCTGCAGATTCGTCGTCTGGACACGTGCTTTTTCTTCTGTAGTACGCCACAATCAATAGAATTCCTATACTTAATACTTTTCTTACAGCACTCTTACACAAAAGGTATGGCACTGGGATTTGTACTTATCAAATTCCGCGAAGGATGAAGGTCGTCTAGCAACTGCCCTTAAGGGTTTGATCAGTGCCAGATTTAAGGCTTTTGAGGCCATAAGCCAAGTTTCCACCAGGCCACCCATATTTGAATTTGCTCCTATCAGATTTTGTTATCTTTAAGTTAAGAATATAATAATTGGTAGCATAATTTTATTTTTAAATAAGTTTTATTTAAATAAAAATTATTTTAATTTAACTTGTCATTAAATTAAAGGTTATAAAAAAATATTTGTAAACGTAGACAAATAGGTTCATGCTTATCAAGGAACAGCACTTTACATTTTGAAACCTTAGAACTACTTTTGAAACCGACACACGATGCATTCTTATAACACGAAAGTAAACAATAGTAGTTCTTGTTTTGATTCTTTAAAATTGCGTTACAACAACAAAAAATAATAAATGAGCGACAAAGCTGCGCGTGCAGGCGCGGCGCGCAATGTTGTTGCTATTTGCTCTCCACTCCTCTCCTGAACCTGCCATTCTGTCAGATGTCGCATGCGATTTCTATTGCACTCGTACGAACACGGGCGTGCTCGCAATAGAGCAATTATTACGTTCTTATTTCGTTATCATTCAAGATAAAATAAAAAATTTCCACTACTTTATTTTATTCAAATAAATTAAAATAACAGTAACTCCCTTTTCTAAGTTTTTCTGTTCTATTCTCTCCGTTTTTCTGGGTTCTTCACATGCGGCCCCCTAGGCCGCGGCCTAGTTGGCCTAGTGGTAAATCCACCGCTGCATTTGATCCTACACAAAGTTTCTCTATCCGCAGGTGCCAATGCGAAAGCTGACTGGAATTCTATCTCTATACTATTAATAAAAATGGCTAAAAGCTTGTTGTCAAAATTTTGTATTAAAATCTTGAATACAACACTACTTCACGTAAAGGCAGGATTAAGAGTTTAACTTTAATAGGCTACATGAGTTCCACCAATAGCCCATTAGTATACTTAAGACGTCATGAAGAGACTTTATATGAAAGGATAGATTTTAAAGAGTGAGGTGATGCAAGTCAGGTCTGAGTAGAAGACGCAAACATGTGACATCAATCCCCTTAACTGTGCGACTAATAATAATCCAGAAGAAGATTAATATGTAGTGGAAGCAATTTAAAGAAGAATAAGATAAATAGTTCGAACTTACAGTCAGGTCTGGTTCCAAAACGTCCAACAGAACTTCCGAGACCAGTTTCATAACGGTTCCAGCCGTACACTCGGAACTCGTAGTCAGTCCAAGGCTTCAGCTCGGTGATGCTTGTGCACTTCGCTGTGGCGTTTGAAGTGATGTTGAGAAACGAGGGACCTCCGTGAGGGTTTTCCACCTGGCGATATTTGATAATGTAACCCGTCACCAAACCATACTCAGGGCGAGTCCAACAGATGTGCACTGCTGATCCCGTGGCATTTGCTGCACGCACATCACGAGGCTCTGAAACAGAAATAATGCCAACACAATGAGTACCCGCTTTCCAAAGTAAGTTAAAATCAACATCGTGAATTATTATTTTTTTATTTTTTCACTGAAATCTATTGTTATTCTGAATCCTGTTATCACATGATATGCTACAAATGTACAAAGAAGTTTAAACAAATTTCAACATGTACTTTCCTAATGGGTTTTTTTTTCTGTTCTTCATATTATTTCTTACATTTCACATACAAAGAGAAAAAACCCCAATAACAATTCACACACGGAAAGCAGAATAAACAACTAACTGGTCACGCACAGAATGCAATATATACAAGTGTTTAACGCCAGATCAAGAAAATACGAGCATAGAAAGCGAAGTGAAATTCATTTACCTTAGAAATGTTCTAGTTCAGAAGTGACACAGTTACACGGACAGCATCAGCCAAATAGTAAGTACAGCAGGTACAATTAAAAAAGCACAAATACATAGAAGACTATGACCGTGTGCACTTAAAGCCACCAGTGTAAGTTTTGACCCAATAAGTACAATAAAAGCCGCTTTTAACAGGAAGCTCGGGACCAACGGAAATCTTCGCTAAATCCGTTTTGAGGTGGCAAATCCCAACATGTAATAATACGCACGCGTGATAATATTATTATTATTATTATTTATTGAAGGTTTAACATCGACCACCGTGAGCAACTCAATGGGCTATAAGCAGTCGCCCGTCCCTAATTTAGGGCCACTGGTTCCAGGGAAGGGAGAGATCCAGTGTCGTAAGACAAGCACAACATCCATGCTTCACCGGGGTTCGAACCCGGACCCCTTTCAGACGAATGATCAGAGGCCATCGCTTAGACCACTGCGCCACCGGGGCGGCGTGTGATAATACGCGTGTACCCTTATTTATCTATGCATAACAACTGGATATACCTATAAAATTTAAATAATTAACTATGTTGAAGTAATTACATGAATCATAGCAGCGAGTCCTGAAGCGGACACCATGAAGAAACAGTTTTTTTTTAATATAATACTGTTTGTTTTGTTCTATATTTACGTTCCCTTAATTTTCTCGGCATAAACACTTAGTGCATTAAAGACCTCGTCATCGCCGTAGTCCGTTGCTTCAAACGAACTTTGGGGACTTTCCACCCAATCTGTGGTTGTTGTATGCGACGATGGTCGAGTGTTATCCTCTCGTTTTCTTCAATCGTATCAGCAGTTTTTGACGACTTAATTGCCTCTATGCTGTCGTCCGCTGAAAGGATGCCAGATGTGGAGACTGCGTCATTTACATTAACAAAGTCATCAAAATGTGTCATGTTCTGACGTCGCAACTAATCATAGTGGAGGATCATCTATTTCATTATCAAAGTTGACTGTGCATCTAACCTAGCTTTTCTAAAGCAGTGTTGGATGCAAGATTTTGATACGCGTCCCTAAGCATGAGCTATCAAAGCAAAAGTCTATTACACAACTAGCTTTTTTAGAATTTGATGCACTCCTCCACATTGCTTTCCTATCGACATTTTTTCACTACAACGCGTAGCTTTCCCAGCGCTGTTGCAATTTCGTCCTGTTTGCCACTATTTCTATCATTCCATTCCAGGAAAAAGTGCAGCAGATTTTTACTGCCTTGTTAAATACGGAATTTTATTAAATTTTATTACTTTGCTTGTTAAAAGTTTTAGTGTATACTCTAATTTAACTTTCCTTTTTGGTTCCTGCTATCTAATGCCAATTTTAATTTATTTTCGTTCAGCATTTTCAAATTTTAACGCTATGTTTTCTCTCTCGCCGAATTTGATTTTGGCAGCCTGACGACAGGTCAAGAGAATGAAGTGTGCGAAACCGAATTATAAGATTGTTTATTTGAATTGTATCGTAGAGGATTTAAGGATTGAGATAGATGAGAATTGATGCTGCACGCAAAGAATTGTTTTGAACGAGCTTCGATTTCAATATCTCACGAATGTAACGCTTCTTTGTTCGGTAGGTTTTAATTATTTGTTGAGAGCAGTGAGACTCGACGATTACTTTGTGTCAAAAACTCTACATTGGCTAATGTAAGGATTTTGGGTGTTAAATTGCTCAACAGTTTTGTTAATTGTTTACAATACCACTGAAATCCTAAAGTAACTTCACTGTAAATACAATCTTCTTACTGAAGATTAACCTAACGCACTAGCTGGCTTCACTGAAAGGTTCCGGATTGCTTTACGTCGTGTTCCGGATAGCATAAATATACGTACAAGACAGAGCTAATTAGGCACTGAATAGAAATAAACGGCCATCGTAAGTAATTCTTTACTTACGATGTCCAATAGTATTTATTTGGTTTTTAGTAGGCACATAGGCCAGCAAAACATAAAATGCAGAATACAACTCCAAGTTACAATTAGTCAACTATCTCGTCAATACTGGAATACAGCAAATGCTCGTGACAAAAAATAATCATCAGTGCCACTACTCTCGGCAAATAACTAAGACCTATCGAACAAGGATGCGTAACATTCAGTGTGAGAGATTCAAATGAAAGCTCGTTCGAAACAACTCTCTCCGGACAACATCAACTCTCACCAGTTTCAATCTCTAAATCACCCACAAAACATTTGAAAACAGCACTCTTATCATTCGTTCTCTCACACGTCATTCTCTAGACATGTCGTCAGGATGCCAAAACCAAATTCGGCGAGCGAGAAAATGTAGTGTTAAGATTAGAAAATGCTAAATGAGAATAAACCAAAATTTACGTAAGATAACTGGAACAAAAACGATAATTAAATCAGAGTACACATTGCAAAGTCAACTTAGCTTCTCTCTCTTGAAAAATCCAATGATTTGATTAAATTTATTCATTAAGAAAGATCACATTTGTTTTGAATTAACATTATACCAAACAAAAGCTCCAGCATTGTTCGTTATTTCCGGAATTTCGTTAAATACGAGCTCATAATAAGCGGATTCTACTGTACTTCCATTACAGGATTTTCCTCTTTCAGTATCATTAGACTTGCACTTTCTAATGCAGAAGTTGTTTAATGATACGCTTTATAGTAAACAGGTTAATTGAAATGCAGGAAGGGACACATAATACACATACTTCACAGGAAATTATTTATTTCATGGTGACAGAAAATCTTCAAGACAGATACATGCATGGAATTACGTTAAAACCATTTTTCATCGTAGAAATGAGAATAAGATCCTAGTGTCACTTTAAAACAAAAATACAGTATTATTTCTCCTAAAGCAGAGGTCAAATTCAATGGGAGGGGAAAAAAAGAACTTGAGATGTGTGCACAATATTACAAAAAATAGGATCACGGGAAATGTTTGGAGTCCCATGATCCTTTGTTTCAGTCTATTCACAATGTAAATGGGAATAGACGGCGACATGACAAGCGTGATTTCAAATGAATATTTTAAAACACGAAATACAAGCGCAAGAAAAAGTTTCGCTCGTGTAATAGTCACAGAGCATGGAAAAAAAGTGTAGCGCAAATAAGACTTTAAAATAGAAATTCACCGTGGTCAGTATTAGCTAGGTCGATGGTTACGTCACATCAAAAATAATAAAAGCGGCGTCAGTGAATGTTTGAAACAGAAATACGGAGGGTAAAGAAAGATCAAGAAAGAACAGGGTACTTCTTACCTTTAATTATTCAATTTATTGAAGTACAAGGTTTCGGACATCCTAATTTGCTCAGTAACTAATCTGAAATGAAATCTGGTAGAAAGATTTTATCACTTTTGAAGGAGACAACTCTCTCTCTTTCAAAACTTGGTATCCTTGGATGTACCAACAAAAAAAAGTGATTTTGTTTAAAATTACATTTTGCTACAAACTGCGATTTTAAGGAAAAACAGAACTTCTGCCAAAATTGATATTCTTGAGAAAAGGGACAATTTAACTGAAAAACATAACCAACTGCAATTTTCGCATAGGGAAAGAAACGTCTTTAAAAGACTTTCAATTACTGCCCAGGAATCTTTTGAACTTCACTGTTTATATGGGAACTATGGGAAATTTTTTATGCTCACTGTAGGTGGGGTCTACGACGTACAGGTCAAAGGTATCAAAACAGACATTCACCAAGTTTATAATTAATATCATTTGTTTTTGTCATCTACAGCATGGTATTGTCAGCATGGACATGAAGTCAAGTACAGACATAATCATTCAAGGTTTGAAACTCGCCGTACGTTGTGGCACGTATCGTGAATCACTCTTTTCTGAAATTTGAGGCTTAGTTTTTCATAGGCCTAGAGCATCGAGCTGAGTTATAATATCATTAATGATAATATTATCATTATTCAAAGTGTTTGTCAAGCAACTATTTTCATACTTCCCCGCATTCAAAGAAAGCAGGTCGAAATCTGTAGAACTAAAGAAAATATGTATAAAGCACTAATATTTAAGAAATAGTAACTTTTTAAAAAAAATGTAGTGTCATGGAACAAAAAAAAAAAATTCGGCTGATGTCTTTAACACTAAGTGTTGAAACCAAACTGGTGAAAATGGCTCAGAATTAAAAAACAAAGGACTGTTACTTTAACAAAATCTCAAAGTTAATAAAGGAAATAACTTCATTGTTCATTTTACACATATCTTTCTCAATAATCGTAAATTCAAAAATCAGTGGAGTAGTCAAAGGCATTTGAATTTTTGCATTCTATATCTTTGTGTCATGACAAAAGTTTGTTGAAAAATTTAATTACTTGACGGGGGAGGGGCTAACGACCACCGTGAGAAGCTCAATGGGCTATGGGTAGACCCCCTTCAATAATGTGGGGCCGCTGGTTACGGAGGGGTGGAAAATACGCGTCGCATATGCCTCGCCCAAAACTCGGGTCCGCTGGGATTAGCTGTCAGGGGACAATGCTTATATCACTGCGCCACAGGAGCGGCAAATTTAGTTACTTCAAATTAAATTTTAGTCAAATTCCAAATTTTCTGTGTGTGTACTATGATATCTGATTAATATTTTCATTATAGTTCAATATTTCAGCTACAGTAGTAAAACTTCAATAACATAACATAAATATGTAGTACATTAATAAGTTATGTTAAAGACGCATAAAATGTATGTTTGCAAAGATTTCGTGATCCACGAAAATATTCGTATCAAATTATCAAAATATTCATTGGGAAAATGAAAAGTAAACTTTTAGGAGATAACTTCGATTTCTTTTTTCCTTTCGTGCACAGCTGTTTATTCTATAAGCACAATCTGGAAAGATATTCGCAAAACTGTGGCGATGGTACACTAAAATATTAGCTCCGAAAGAATTTAAATTTTTTTCAAAAATTTTTCCCTTAATTATGGGTCTTAGTATTAGTAATAGCATCATGGTGTTCTGAAACAAATTACACTTTGAGTACACAGATTGTGCGCTGCTGTGCAAGCTTCTGCTGGAGTGGAAATTCAAGAGAAAATGCATCCAGTGGCATTCCTTCAACAAATTTAGCAAAGGAGGTGGAAGAAATGTCATGAGAATAATTACAACGATTTTAGGAACTCGTGAAAGTAATTAACGTTTCAATTTGTGAGAACACTGAAAAATTTGCACCGTTTCTCTTTCTCTCTCTCTCTCTCTCTCCCTGTGTGTGTTTCAGTAACAGCACTCCTTCTGGATTCACATTGAAACAGCGGAAATTATTAATGGTTCAGCGTGTAAATGCCAACAGTCTGAAAGGTTTACAAACCTCACATAACTAAATCAATAAAACATCTGCTCGCAAATGGGGCTACCTTGAACTTTTAACTACGGGATGGCCATATATTAAATTAATCTGTGTGAGAAGGGATTGATGGTGATCTGTGGTGGATTGTTAATTCTCTTTTTTTAAGGTCAGAAGTAAGGGGGAAAACGATTTTGCTGGAGAATGCGAATTCACTGCTTTTGATCAGGAAAATTAGATGTGAATTTGTACCAAAATATCTATTTCTCTCTCTCTTTTTCCTTCCCCTTTTTGTCCTTTTCTTTTATTGTTTTCAAATTCACACTCTGAGAATTTTATGGACATATATAGAAAGAACCTAGAAGTTTGAGAATCGGATTTACGTAAGTCTAGTTTCTGAATATCCTGGAAATTAATGCATGAATAAGTCATCAAAGGATAGGCAAGTCTGGGATCATTGCACAGGACGTTCATCTTGTCAAAGGTGACAGCATTTTTACAAGTGTTTATGAGACAAGGTAGAGAACCCGGAGTTGCTGGGGTTTAACAAGAAATCAATCAATCAGCTTCCGGGCTTGCGTTTTCAGAGTTTTCCTGAAATCATGATTAGGATATATTGAACGGAAACATTTAATCGAAATATGTTGCAGCAATCAAAAGGAAGGAATTAAAGAAAAATAAAATAAAATATATACATGTACCAGCACAATTGAATAAAACCAGCAGTCAGGGCCGGTTTCACCGCTAGGCGAACAAAGCGGCTGCCTAGGGCGCCAAGATGTAGAGTTGATGAAATCAAATAAGTTAATATTATATATGAGAAAAAGCAATAAAAATATATTTTTTTTGTTGTGCTCCCGATATTCGATATAACTTTCGAATTCTTATTCAGTGAGAAATGTAGATCTGTACTTATAAGACTGCATAAGTCAGCTTGCAATAAAAACTGTGTCCCTCTCTCCCCGCCGCCGCGAAAGCGCGCATCTGTCGAGAAACTTCTATGAGCCAGGCCGGTCTCAATGCAGCAGGCAAATCAGGTGACGCCTGGGGACGGCACAATTTTTATAAAGAACATGCATTCTGTATTATCCAACTTTCGCTATGGAAATACCAAAACTGTTCACTTCTTCTGTCACAAATAGCAATGCTCAACTTCTAAAGGTTTTTGTTGTTGATGGTGGTCAAATAACTACCGTGAGCAACTCGATGGACGGCAAACAGGCGTTCCTAATTGAATGCCACTGGTACCAGAGAAAAGAGAGATTCAGTGCCGTAAATCAAAAATAACATCAATTCCTGACGGGATTCGAACCCGGACACTTCTCGAAGTCAGAAGCCAGCGCTTAGACCACCGAGCCCCCGGGGCGGCTTGCTTAAAGGTTTGGAACTAACACACACACTTAGACTTTTGTATAATGAGAACAGGAGCAAAAGAGGTCCTACTACTACACTGGCATGCAAAAATTAAGGACAAGACGGTTTTTTGAATGTATAACGTCGTGCAGAAGTGCTCCACATCGACTCGAATCATACCATAAGATTCCCAAGATGTAAGAATATGGAACAAGTGAGCAAAACCGTCCCAAACAAGGAATCCAAAGGATACAAAGGCACTTTATTAAAAGGGTAGCTTCGAGCACAACTGGACAGAAGACAGAGACGTCCATGTGACAGGCGGCTGAAAAGAAAAATCCAGTCTTTAGTAGGGGATATGATCACCCCTGACTGCGTAGCAGGATTTACAACGTCTGTCCATGCTGATGACGAGGTTGTCAAGGAGCTGTTGAGGCATCGCGGCCTTGTAGCGCCAATCGCAGCTGCGGAATCGTTGCTGGCGGCTTGTGACGTGCTGCCAAGCGTCTCCCGAGAAGGTTCCACACGTGTTCGATTGTATTTAGGTCCGGGGACCTTGCAGGCCAATCCATGCGTTGAATATCTTCACTCTCCAACAGCTCTGCGACAGCCACTGTACGATGAGGTGTAGCGTTATCGTCCATGAAGAGGAAATCAGGACCCACAGTAACTCTAAATAGACGCACGTGAGGCAGGAGAACCTCGGTACAATAGCGGACACCAGTGACTGAACCTCCTTGGAAGTTGTGGAGGTCAGTACAGCTACCAAGCATGATACCGCCCCAAACGAGAACTCCGCCACCTCCAAACCAGTCCCTTTCGATGATATTGGAGGTGTGATTGCGTGTTCCCTGCTCTCTCCAGATGTGTATACGTCCAGAATCGCTCGTCAGACTAAATCGGCTCTCATCCGTAAAGAGAACTCGACCCCATTGCTGATGTGTCCAGTTCTTGTGTTCCTGGCACCACAGAAACCGCCATCCCCGATGAGCAGGCATTAATGGCACACACTGTACTGGTCGTCGTACAATTAGACCACCTTTGTGCAGCGGCCTGGCCACGGTAAAACGCGATAACGGACGTCCAGTTGTCTGTTGCATGTGACTCGCGATTTCTCCCGCTGTCTGCCGTCTGTCTCTTCTCGCCTGTAGGACAATATACCGCTCGTCCGCCGCAATGGTTGCTCGTGGACGACCACTGCTAAACTCTCGAACAGCTGTTCCTGTCGTTTGAAATGCGCTCCAAGCTCATGAAACGATGCTGTGAGCGATCCCGAACTCCTCGGACACACTAGTCACACTTCGACCTTCTTCCAACTTCCCAATGATGCGAATTCGGGTAAAGTCATCATGATGGTCGTCTACTGGATTGCCTGTTGACCATATCACACGGTGGCAGCAACTCGAAGTCGTTCAAACCGATGTACACCGTGCAATAGCTTTCACCGAATTGCTGAGCATGATCATATGTAGAGGATTTTAGGAAGGGAGTGTCTGACCCCAGGTCTTAAACAACCCTTAGAAATAGGAAGCTAGGAGATTTGGGCTAGGGTGTCCGATAGGAAAGTGACACGGAAGCGAAGTAGAAAGGGGGAGGAAGACGCCCTTATTTATTACCGGGGGCCAGTACCCAGGGTCCGACGGCTTAACGTGCCCATCTGACGCACGGCGGATATTTAGTGGATCGAGCGTTCGTACCTGCTTGGGATCGAACCTGAGGTCCTTTCCGTGGCAGTCCCGAACGTTGCCCACTAGGCCATCCGCGAGCCCTGCTGAGCGTACACCGCCCGTGTGCTTTATAATCTTCCGACAGCTCCCCCCCCCTTACGTCATGCTGCACATATGCGCATGCCCTACCGTACCGGACCCTATATAGTCTATCTCGTGAGTGGTCTTTCGGTCCGTTCTGCCTGCTCGTTCCGCTGTTATGCTAATTTCTCCTCTTAGTCCTCAATTTTTGCACACCAGTGTACTATATTTATTCCGCTAGAATTCGTTTTTTTTTATATCGGGGGATTCAGGAAAAAACCTTGTTGGGTTATCATTATTATTTTACAAGAAATTGTCGGTGACATAGATTTGAAGGTACTTGATGATTATTTTACGAAAAATAAGGCACGTAAAATGGAATTTTAATTTACATTGGACCAGTAAATAAATGGATGTAGTTTCCATTGGTTTATTTCTATTTAGTTAACATTTTATTTTTGCATCTTGAAATAATTATTGAATAAATGCAATATGTTTGAAAAAAAAATTGGGGGGGGGGGGCGCAAGGCTGATGACCAGCCTAGGGCTGCAAACATCTTAGTACCGGCCCTGCCACTCTTTATTGACTGTGATTTTAAAATATTTGAAATATTTACATTTTTCTATGGTGTTGTGATCATTGTAATGTACAGTTCCTCCGAAGCGCAAGTAAGTTTATCCTTCAAGAGCCTCTAGTCATCCACGTTGAGTGTTCTTCCATTTGAAGTCAAGATGAAGTTTTAATTTTTCCAACTTTGGAGCAATCACCTACAGCTGGCCAAGAGAAAAGCATAGGTTTTGAAGGCTGAGTTCAACAACGTCGTAAGACTGACCCTGTAGTTGTTAGCACGTCTTTTGTAAAACAATTCCTGTTAATGTTACCGGTTTGACCATCCGTCCGCCTGTACCCACGATATCTCTGCAACAATTAGTCCGATTTGAAAAATTCTTTTTGCATTAAGAAGCTTGAAATATGCGAATGATGATCCTTCATTTCGTTTTTTTTTTTTTACGATGTACAATTTCGCCGCTAGAGTGCGTAAATGCAGATGATATCGAATTCAAAAATACGTTTTATTCCACATATTTGCTTCTAAACATCCGATTGAAAAAAATATTTTATCTTTCCATTACATTTATGTCGAAGAGTATTTTAGATATAGTTACTTTTTCAAATTTCCCATAGATTTCCCGCTAGGGGGCATAAAAGTAAATTACATTTCCCCCGATAACTCTTCTTCTGCAACTCCGATTTGAAAAAAATTTCTTCAGCGGATACACCTCCTGATGGAAAATCTTTTGCATATAATTTCAAATTTTCGGTAAGCAATACTTTGGCCACCAGGGGGCGTCAGAGTTAATTTTTGCTTCTGATGTATTTTGCCATAAAATCGGAGCTTCTAAAATATCAATTGAAAAAACTCTTTCGTGTGCTCGTGCCACTCAAATCGATAAACCTTTGCGGAATAGTTTCTTCTTAAAATATTCCACAGTTTCTCCGCCAGGGGGCGTAGATGCATATCTTATTTTTTGTCAATATCTCTACTTCTAGGAGTACGATTTGAAAAATTCCTTCTTTGTTGGATAGTGTTTTCAGTGTGACATGTTTTTCATATAATTTCAAAATTTTCAAATATTTCATAGACTTTCCGCTAGGGGGCCGTAGAGGTAAATTGCGTTTCCCCCTATATCTCTGCTTCTAAATCTCCGATTTGAAAAATTCTTCCTGAACCGGATACAGCTACTGATGGGAAATCCTTTGCACGTAATTTCTAATTTTTGTAAAAAGTGGTTTGGCCACCAGGTGGCGTAAGTCTTAATTTCCGCTTCTGATGTATTTGCAGCAAAAAAAGAGCTTCTAAAATCTCGATTGCAAAAAAAGTCGTTTGTTGACCGATACTACTCATTTCGACAAACCTTTCAGAAACATTTTCTTCTTGAAATAACGCATGGTTTTTACGCCAGGGGGCGAAGATATATATCTTATTTTTGTCAATATATCTACTGCTAGGAGTCCGATTTTAAAAATTCCTTCTTTGTTGGATAGTGTTTCCGATGCGAAATGTTTTTCCTATCGATTCAAAATTTTTGATGTAAATCATAAGACTTTCCGCCAGGGGGCACAAAGGTACTTGCGTTTTCGGCGTTACTTCTGCGTCTAAAACTCCGATTTAAAAAATTCTTTCTGTATCGTGTACATGGCCTGATGGAAATTTTTTTTCACATAATTTCTAATGTTTGGTAAAGAATGGTTTGGCCACCAGTGAGCATAACTGTTAATTTCTGCTTCTGATGTATTTGTAGCAAAATCTGGGCTCCTGAAAACTCGACTAATTTTTCTTCCTTGGACCGATGCCACTCATATGGAAAAACCTTTTGAGAATACTTTCTTTCTAAACTAATGCATGGTTTTCCCACCAGGAGACGTAAAGTCACATCTTATTTTTGGCGATATATCTGTTTCTAAGAGTCTGATTTGAAAAATT
The DNA here is from genome assembly GCA_039090855.1 of Macrothele yani. Lineage (NCBI taxonomy): Eukaryota > Metazoa > Arthropoda > Arachnida > Araneae > Macrothelidae > Macrothele > Macrothele yani. Next base: position 83,611,430 of record CM077003.1, on the reverse strand, counting down.
CTTTCGGTGTTGCAGAGCGTTTCCGGTGAAAAATGTTTCTCATATAAATTCATATTTTTCGTAACGCACAAGCCTGCAACCAGAGGGCGTAAGCTCACGATTCCGTTTACAGCAATATCTGAGGGATTAAAAACCCGATTGAAAAACTTCTTTCTTCCGTCAGATACTATTGTTTTCCATTCCGGTTCCATTGACTTTGAATAGCTTTGATAAATTTAATTTGCGTCAGAACGGATTCAAAAGACGTGCTATTACACCCGAAAATTCGGTGGCATCTTTCTTGTTGGTATTCACGTCGAAACTGAGACAAACAGTAAACTGTAGGCGTGTAAACCGAAATGAAAAGTCAGATGGGACGATTGGAATGCGAAGAATAAAAATATGGTCTCCTGCAACATGGCAGTCATTTGAGAGCTTTGATGACACATGACATAAGTTTCTTAACAGTCAGTCGTGTTCCATTGTAGAGTGCTTGATGATCCAGATTATTTCAAGATACAATAAGTAAACAGTCACAATGACTTGGGAGAATGCGCGAACGGAGAAATAGCAATGTTAAGCGTTTGAAATAATGAAATCCAAGAAAATTCGAATTTTTCTGACATTTCATTTGTTGTGTTCTATTTGCATTTCATTGAAATATATTGCCTTTCGTAAAAGAATCGAGGTACTAATATTTTTTTTAAATAATGGAACTACTTATAGCGCGTAGTAACACACGCAGAGCCGCGATCTGAAACGTAAACAAACCCGTCGGCAACTGCTGCAGAAGGATGCACGTAAGATTTCGAAAGTGAATCCCCAAAAATTTGGAGAACTTATTAATATAAGCACTTCTATTTTCCCATAGGTATTGTTCTCTTGTATAGGTTTGAAGTACTGGTGTGCCCCGATAAAGCCACCGGTAGGTGTGTGAAAGATTGGAAAAAGTTGCTACGCCAATAAAAAAAGAGATTTTTATAGTAGATCCTATCACGCTTGGAGTAAGATCCTCGGAGTTTACTTAAGTGTGCAAAGAAATGATATTGTGCTTGTGTAAAGTGTAAAGAAACATTGTTATGCAATAACGTAAGAATGAAATGAACTAGAGTTGTGTAGGCTTATGGTACAGCATACCGCAAGATCAAATTTCAAGAACGGTTGTATGCTTTAAAAACTAAATAAAATAATTAAAAATTTGGAAATTTGAATTTAAAGAAAAGGTTCCGAAGTGCGCATCCTTATGTTCTTCTAAAGTTTCTGCCAAATTTCAACTCTCTACGTTTCTTCTGTGGGCGTATATCAATGTGATCTCTGTATCTATGTTCATAAACCAGGTATTGCCATTTGTAATCGGGGCAATCATTTTGAATTACCCTGTATTTCAGTTAACAATGTACAGGTAAGGGTATAGCTGGCACAAAATTAGCTCTTAACAGCATTTTGGCTGATAAACATTCATCAACAACCTAAAGAGAGCTTTTTATGTCATCTCTCTCTTCTGTATCAGTTCGTTCGGTAACTCAAATGACATGCTGCAAAGCGCACACAAGTTCTTTGATGAGGATCTCCTGAAACATAAGGTATGCCTAGGAGGGCAAGGGCTACACATTTGTTTTATTTGAAGTAGCTTGATAAAGTTTATCCCAGTGTAATTACAAAAGGAAACGTTTTATTTAAAAACAATTCATAAGTAATCATCCCTCCGTCAATATGGTTAAAATAATTTTCATTACATAACGATTTCAGGAAGCCACGATGTATATACTGTCCTATATGCTGCTCATAAATATAAGGACAGTCGTATTTTGCAGATAAGCACACAGGAATCGCACATTGACGCATTATGCACATGACGTGGAATACCGAACCTTCATGAGTTTTCAAACGTGAGATTTGGAGCCTCAGACAACTTTTATAAAGGTAGTAAAATAACTTTTACGTTTTTTAAGGTGTCCATTAGTATAAGGACACGAAAAAAAGTTCCAAGAAAAACGAATACACGTCCATGACGTGCATGTGTTATGCAAATAAGAGCAATGTCTGCGTAGGTGAACGTGTACTCGAAGACACTGCGTATGTCGTTTTGTGTAATAACAGAATGCTTCGTGGAAAGAAGTTAATTGCAGTAAAGGTTCGAAAGATATGGAAACTTTCGCGGTGAAGGGAAATCATCGTGAGATAGCTGTTGCAATTAAAAAGTCAAAAGGTGCGGTAGAAAATGCAATGAAAAGAGGTATCAAGGGATCCGTTAAAAAGCGTTCGGGTCGCGAACGAAAGCTGTCGTCAAAGGGTATTTGACGCATCATGACTATGGCAACCAGGAAAAAATGTCTTGTAAAGAAATTGCTGGCTCCATACCCGTTAGTGTTTCCCGTCAAATTGTTTCACGTGTGCTGCACAGCTCAACTGTCGCCAATTCTTGAAAACGAAAGCGAGACCCGCCCTCACCAGAAGACATAAAGGCATGAGGAAAGCAGCTGTACTCCAGTGGATGCAGAATAACATCAGGTGGGATACAATTATTTTTTCCGACGAAATACGTATTAAATTAGATGGCCCAGAGTGCCTACATTATTACTGGCATAATATCTGTAAAAAAAAAGATGTGACATTGAGGCGACATCAAGGTGGTCCGTCGTTAATGTTCTGGGGTGGTGCTTCTGCTAATGGGAAGACCGATTTAGTCCTGATTCCGTCAAGCATGAATTCTGAACGATATATCCAAGTGTTAGATCAACAACTGTTAGCATATTCGTGGCCTTTAGGTGGGGATCATTTCATCTTTCAGCAGGATGATGCCCCATTGTACACATCGAGAGTTTGTAAACAAGGGTTTTCGGACAATAACATCCATGTTCTGAACTGGCCACCCAATTCTCCAGACTTGAACATCATTGAAAATGTTTTGGGGTTCAATGGCTAGATTGGTATATGCTAATGGAAGACAATTTTCCACTGTTCCTGAGTTAGAAAAGGAAGTCTTAGTAGCATGGGACAAGATCACTCCTCAGTATTTACGGAAAATCGTTGAAAGTGTGCCTAACAGAATGGCTCAGTGTCTAGAGGACAAAGGTGGCCCTGCCACCTATTAAAGGTAATAATATTATAAAATTAATTATGTTTACAAATGGAAGGGCGAATTGTGCTTATAATTTTGGACCTGTGCCCAAATCGCATTTGCTTTGTTTTTTGTAATTATAATGAAAAAAAACAAAAACAAATACAGAATAATGTTCCTGCTATGTTGTGTCATCAATTACGTAAATATAACGTTTTCCTGTTCCTGCAGTTATTTTGCATAGTGAATCATCAGTATTTATGGTGGCCTTATACTGTTCTTATAGTTATGAGCAGCAGCGTATATTATACAGGATGCATAGGAAAGTCCCTTTAGCCTGGAATAACTTGCGAACGGAGTTATGCAAGTGAGATAACGGTATAGTAAAGCGACTACGACCGATCGAATGCAACCGATAGCAGCCCCTTTAGTGGCGAAATGCAGAAGTTAGCCATTGCAAATCAAAAACGAAAAGAGATAGAGCAACATTTCCAATTACAAAGTTGTAGAGCATCAATTAATTAGTACAGAACAACATTTGTTTCACACGGATAGGATAAATTGTCGTCTGAACACCCTAAAACGTCCACATGTCGCCTGAATACCCTAAAATGTCCACATGTCGCCTGAATACCCTAAAATGCCCACTAACCGCATACAAAGTGCAACTCCTACACCAGATTAAACGGAACGATGGATCTCAACGCATAGGCTCATGCATAATCGTGTAATTGTTCCATTCTTCTTCTCCGTAAACGAATAATTATTCTTCTGCAAATGAATAATTGCCTGGACATGCTTCAGAACTTTGCGGTTCCTCAATTACAGGATTTGCAACCAAACGTCATATAGCAACAAGATAGCTCTCCCACACATTGGGGACTTTACGTTCGTGAATACCTGAACTGTGTGTTTCCCGACAGATGGATTGGCAGAGATGGTCTCTTTCCTTGGCCTCCCCGGTCCCCGGATATCACTCCTTTAGACTTATTCCTCTGGGGATATGTCAAGGACATGGTTTACTGAAAAAAGATTACGCTGCCTTCAGGAGCTCAAACAGCGCATTACAGCAGTATTTGATAGAATCGATCCTGACATGTTGGAGCACACATGGCAAGAAATTTAATACCGACTGGATGTGTTACATGTCACCGAAGGTGCACATGTAGAGGTGTATTATGGTAAAATTATTAAACTTGAATATTTACTCTTTCAAATGCTGCAAACCGCATTGCTGTAAATCTGTTCGTTTTAGTACAGTTGTCAATCGAACCCCCTAGGGGACTGTTTGACCACCCTGTATATAATTTAAGACTACAGAACTTGGAGTGTTGAGATAGAATAAAAATACCAACGTTTACCACAATCAAAGGTTTATGATACATCGACTATAGTTTCACAGAGCGTTTGGCTCGGCATCATCCGCACGAGCCAAGCGCTCTGTGAAACTATAGTCGATAAACCTTTGATTGTGGTAAACGTTGGTATTTTTATTTTAGCGGAACGTAACAGTTTGGGAAGACAGGGTGGATTAAATCTAATTTGGTGCGACCTATAATCCTCAAAGTGTGACATCGGTGATTTTATCAAATTGTAAAACTATGGAATATCAGGCTTTCGAGACCAAATACGAAGATTTCTTGCTGCTTTCTCCTCATTTTAAATAAATTTAGGAACAAAACTTGGAAGATTAAATATTTAATTTCTACTATAATTGGTTTGATATAAAAATGTCGTATTCATGTAATATAATAAATGAAAAATACTTTTTCGTTTTGTTTTGGGGCTTAGCGATCAATAGGAGCAATACTAAGGGCTATAGACCGCTCGTCCCTAATTTGGGGCCATTGGTTTCCAGGGAAGATAGACAGCCAGTGTCGTAAGGCAAACGCACCACCAATGCCTCATCCAGGACTCGTTCCCGGGAGCGTCGGGGACGAGTAGTCAGAAGCCAGCTCGCTCCTCTGACCATTCGGCCACCGGAGCTAAATGATGCTAAACTTGCGCATTTGATGCAGGTATTGTGTGGGCTACCATTTGTCACGTGATTTTCAGTTAAAGGGGTTATTTCAAAAGTTGCGTCAATCATGATTATTTCTTTCCATAGAGACGAAATCAGCGAGAGAAGAGAGATTTCAAATTAAAGGGGATAGTACAAATGTAGCTAGGCAATTTTTGTTCAGGCTTCGTTATCCACCAGTGATGTTTAACCCTTTAACGACCATTACACTAAAATCTGGTATGACCCTAAATTCCATAACGCCCGAAACTATTTTTTGTTTCACTTCTTTGTTTAGTAATAACAATGGTGAATGATGGTAACTATTGATGATCCCTCGTAGGTCGTGCAACTTTAAAGAACAGGTAAAGGAAAGAAATCTGACTCACTCTAGACAGGCTTTTCGGGCGGCTAAGGTCGTTTGCATGTAAGGCCGTTTTGGGCGTATGTTCGTTAAAGGGTTAATATACAACTGCTATTTCAAGAGTTACGACAATTATGAGTGTTTCTTTCTGTGGAGGCAAAGTGGAAGTAATCCCACTAACATAGCCAGGAAGTTTTTTTGACAATCTTCGTTACTACCCAACGATTCCAAAGCGCCCTGTTTTCATGGCATGTTAAAAGTATGCTGCGTGAAAAACAGCGCATTAATTCCATAAAAAAGTAAACTTTTCCGGGAAAATAGCGGATTCATTTGTCTCATACTTATCGCAAACAGAATAAATTTGCACAACATTCCTTCGTTAAACAGTTGAGAATCTTTCAAACGTTTTCGCTAAATTCCGGTTCGGCGATATGAGCCTCAAAAATTAACCACGCGATAAACCAGAAGGAACTGTCGATGATGCAGAGTTGGAGGCCTTGATTGAATCCAGTCCACGTCAAACAAACGTGGAGTACATTATGCAACTATTTCCCGACATTTATGGGTCATAGGCAAAGTGAAGAAAATGAATAAATGGGTTAACACATGAGTTAACGAAACATTTCTCTGCTTACCCGCACTCAAACGAATGATACTTTGAGGCGCTTTGTTAGTTATGGTGAGAAATGGATACTGTGTGACAAATGCCAACTTTTGGCGCAATGGCTCGATCGCAGAAAAGCTCCGAAACATATCCCCTCGGCTGTTACTCCAGTCCAGGAAGACGATAGTCAATGTTTGGTGGTTCGCAGCTTGTGTGATCCACTCCATCTTGAAAGTGGGCCAAACCATCACGAAGGACAGTTATTGTTTGGTTGACAATTTTGCATGCGCAACGCCATGAACTTGACATTGCGCATGCAAAATTGTCCACCAAACAACAGGAATTAGTCAGTTGCGATGGCCCATACTTCTTCATGATAACGCTGCGTACCCAACGATTCAGAAGCAGTACCAGTTGAGGTACGAAACCTAATCACTTCCGCCTTATTCACCTGATCTTTCGCCTATAGATTATCACTTCTTCCAGCATGTGGACACTATTCTACCGTGTAAATCATTTCTCAAACATCTGCTGAAACCGCATTCCGTGAATCTGTCTCATCCCGGAGCTGAACATTTTTTTCAGTGTCGGCTCAAATGATATGTTGCAATCAGAATTTATCAGTATCGAGTAATTAATTACACAACCAGATCTTTTCTGCACAGCATCAAGAAGCTATTGGAGGGATTTTAATGCAGTTACCTACACTAAATGGACAGAATTAATGGAATACGTACCTAATAAAGGGTAGGCCCATCTTTCGCCTGGTGAAAGACAGTCACAGCAAGGAACTGAGTCCACCAGATCACAAAAGCGTTTCAGAGGTACCGCCTCCCATGATTGCTCCACCTCTGTCCACTATTCAGTTGCAGTCCTGGGTGGAAGATCCAAAGCTCGAACGGACAGCATCCCAGAAATTTTCCACAGGGTTCATATAAGCTAAAAGGGGTGGCCGTTCCACGGTAGACTAATCTGCGGAATGCTCTATATGCTAGTCATCCCGGTTTTGTTTGAAGGAGCATTGTTCTTCTAGAATAGTCCATTCCCCTGTGAGTGCACGATGATCATGAACAGATGCAGATGGTCTGCAAAAATGGATACGTAGCGTGGGCCGTTCAGAGAGGGGTCTAGACGTACCAGCGGTCTGAACGGGTGCCAAGTACATACCCCAAACCATAACTGAGCCTCAACATCCTGAAAAGTTCCTTGTTGACAGGCCGGGTCCATCACTTCGTGAGTTTCTGCCAGATCCTCACCCTCCCGTCTGGGCAAAAAAACTGGAAACGGTAGTCATTGGACCAAGAGATTCTTCTCCAAACATCCAAGTGCTGATGCTCTTTCACCCAGTTGAGGCGTACGGTACAGTGATGTGGCGTTAGCAATGGGACTATGGTGAGTCGGTGGCTCCCATAACCTATTGCGGCTAATGATATTGGTGGAGAAGTTTCTGGCACATCCCTCATTGAAGTCGGTGGTGGTTTGCAGTATCGTTCTCCGGTTCATTGCAACAATGCGAGACAGATGTCGACAGCCACTTTCACCCACCACCTTTCTCCGCCCACAGTGCTGTCCACGATGCGACGTTATTTCCGAAATGGCGTATTCCGGATATAATCTCGATACTGACGAAAGGAAAGGAGATAATATCGAAAGAGGGATGATATCGGGCACCCGATATTAGCCCTATTTCAAACTCTGTTAATTCATGAGATTTTTCTGTACTGACATCGAATTATCGTCTGCGTGAATGCAGTGATATCCTCCTACCTATACACTAGCAAAGTGATGGGTTCGTCCTCTAGCGAGAGAGGTGAGAGGTCACTTCGCCCAGGAACCAGGTATCCCATGGTTTCTGTACTCTCGGTGTAAATGCAGAAACAGTGTGTAATGTTCCGTCGAGGTCAAAAGGAATCGCATACTTTCGAAACAATATTGCTTACACAAAGCTAATTGCATATTTGTTGAGCATCAAGTAACTTTCACATTTCAAAAGTGTCACGCCCATTTCGTAGATAATACTTCCGCCGGTAGGGAAGCTTTCGTCTTGAGCTTATAAACGATTCAGAGCTCCCGTATGCTGACTGTTTTTCACGTACTTCCCTTTTAAGTTTTCATTTCCACTGCCACTAACTGATTTCCTTGATTTCCTCAGGTCGCATAAAAAATCATGTGAATCTTGAAGATCTGCAACGCATCATCGTAATCACTTAAGGGACATTTTTTGTGCAGATTTAATCCCCAGGTTACAATGACATTCTTTCCCCGAAAAAAAAAAAATCATCACACTGCGCACGAGCACATTTTTCCTGCAAGCATCACGCGAAACGTTTTACAATACGAACCAAGCGTTTTCTCTCCCTAACTCTGGGGAATTTCCCAAAAGAGATTTCTCGTTAACTCTGGCAAAAAATCCCCCAGTGTTTTGTTGGCTGGATTTCAGATAGAGATTAAATTTTGTAAGAACATACGACATCACGCCATGTCATACCTATTGATATGAAAGTTAATTTATTATAAAGAGTGCTAATTCATATCTTTATATTTTCAATCATTTTCCCTTTAAAGACGCAAACGAAGGTTTTTAAGAACCATATGGCGATATTATTAAGATATTCAGGAAAACAAAACAAAAAAATAAATATGATCTTGTCAGTTGTTCATTTTTCGTAATAATCTCATTTGGCATGCTACTGACAAACTAATGAATTAAGAAACAGAACAAAATACACTGCCTGACAGAGAAAATGCCACACCACGAAGACGTGAACGCAGCGCCATGCACATTGCAGGGTGGGTGCACACGTACAAGTTATGCAAATGATTGCATTTGCAGGCTAATTGTACGTACGGCGCGCGGGATATCAGCTGACAACCAGCCCGTGAGGCCATCAGTCGAGACGTCGTCACGGCTGCGAGAAGTGAGTAGTTCTGCGGTAACTGTCTCAGGAGAACGAACTAGTGGTGCCAATGCCATTAAGACACTGCCACACGCGATTTCGTCAAACGGATGAGTTCACGAGAGGTGTCATCGTAGACCTTCCTACCGCCGGATGGTCCTTGCGTCGTATTGCGGAAGAAAGAAACGCAACGTGATGCCACAACTGTCGGTCGCATTTGGAGACAGTGGTGTCAGGAATGATCTGTGCAACGTCGTAGAGGGACCGGAGCACGGAGACGGACGTCCGAGCGCACCGACGTCGCATCTCAGGTCATGCCATAGCGGAACCACAGGTTACAACGGGCGACATTTTGCGGAGTGCACGGGGAGGCTTGGATACTCCGATATCGACGCGGACAGTGTCGCGCAGATTGGCTGCGTCTGGATAGCTGTCCAGCCGTTTTCTTTGCGAAGTCTACCCTTATCAGGAAGCCATCTTCGTCACCGCTTGACGACGTGGTGTCGCTCCAGAGCTGCATGGGGTGCCGAATGGAACAGTGTGGTGTTCATCGACGAATCGCCGTTCTGTCTCACCAGGGATGATCACCGTGTAAGAGTCTGGAGGCGACGTGGGCAACGTGCCGATTGCTCCGCCATTGTGGAGCGCCACAGGGCCCGGTAACGTGGAATCATGGTGTGGGGTGCTATCAGCGCCAACAGCCGCTCACCGCTTTTACGCATTACGGGTACATTGACCGTCTCCATGTTGACGAAGAGCTGCGGCCCGTGGCACTACCGTATCTTTAGGGCATCCAAACGCCGTTTTTCAACAGGACAACGCCCGGCCGCATACCGTTCGGATCAGCCTGAATACTTTACACGGTGCGCGGATGCTTTCGTTGCCATCACGATCCCCGATCTCTCGCCCATCGAGCATCCGTGGGACATGATTGAACGTCGGTTGAGTACAATTCCACCCCCGCAAAATGAAGATGAACTGCTGTCTCGGATCAACATTACATGGTCCACGATACCCCAGGACTCTATTCGGGCTCTCACTGCCTCGTTGCCACATCGGATTCAGCGCTGTATCGACCAAAATGGAGTCACGCTCCTTATTGATCATCCTGTATATTCGCCCATTGGAACCTAGGCTGTATGGGGCAATTAAATCATTTGTTCAGAACCTGCTTGGCTATCTGTGTGCGAAGTTTGGTTTGATTTCGAGCATTCCTTCATGGTGTGGCTTTTTCTCTGAAAGGCAGTGTATTTGAATAAAGAAGGAGCACATGAACTGCTATTTCCGTGCTATGAGATTAAGGTTCATAACAATATTGTTGAACATGAGCAGCCTGGCCATGTCTTGAGCGTAGACGATTGTTTAGATTCAACGAAATATTTCAGGTACTCTATATACACTGGGTGATCACTTAATTATGACCACTTATCTAATACTTCGTATGTTCTCCTTTCGCCCTCAGTACAGCAGCTATCCGACTTCGCATCGATTCAATAAGATGCAGGAAGCAGTTGGAAGGTATGGTCAACCAAGCTGTGTGTAATGCGGCCTTCAATACAGGTATGGAGGTGATTGGTGTATCCATACGCCTGAGAAGTCATAGTGTCCCACAAGTACTCTATGGGATTGATATCGACAGAGTTCGGAGGTCAGTGGATATGCTGGAAGTCTGGATTGTGTTCCTCAAACAATTCCTGTATAACACTGGACCTGTGGCTCGGCGTATTGTCACCTTGGAAGACACCGTCGCCATTCGGGAAAAAGTGCAACATTGCTGGGTGTACAGAGTCAGCAAGGAATACACGATTGGGGCACCAGTCCTACGTTGTTCCACGTGTACCAAGGATACAAGTTCCTGCCAGGTAAACATGCCACACACGATACAACCGCCTCCACCGGTTAGCACTGTGGAGATCATGCAGGATGGATCGAGTGCCTCATGTTGCTTGTTCCAAATACGTACACGACCATCCACGGAGTGCAGTAAAAACGCGGCTCGTCAGGCCAGCACACGTTTCCCGTATCCGACGTCAGACTTTCATGATCTTTAGACCAGGCGAGTCTTTTGCGCCGACGAAACGTGGTTAGAAGAGGATGCCGTCGGGGTCGTCTGCTGCTGTAGCCCATACGTGCGAGCGTCCACGCATGGTCAAGACAGATACCATTCCGGGTTGATCTCTGTCGCATAGGGTAGTCAACTGTTGTGAACAGTGCTGCATTTGATGGCCTGTACGAGTCGTAGAACCCGGAACTCTCCTCTCACATCAACCTTTCGCTGTCTTGTCCAGTTTTGCCTTCAGGTCGTTGTTTCACCATTTTCGCGCCAGACTGGATACACTTTTACTACGGCGGCTGGCGAACAACATACCAGTTCAGGCGTTTGGGAAATCGAGGCACAAGCTGTTCGAGCTCCCACAATCTGTCGTTTCGCAGAGTCCGATAAATCTTTACGTTTAGACATTAAGCTCCGAATTTTGCTACCTACTGCTTCACTCATACCTTATATATGCTACGTCGGTCGACTAATCGCGCCCTCTCAGAAATCACGTGGTCAACGGGCCGCATCTACTTTTCATAGGGGTAGTCATAAGTCAGTGATTACTCGGTGTACATGCACTTAGTTTTCATTAAAGAATTACCGTGATCACTATAATTGCAATAAGAAACCAATGCAATATATTGTTTCATTCAGACAACGAAATAGAACAAATGCCTGAACTGGAAGGTAAAAGTAATAAGTAAAAGCATCTATGAAAATAATATATATATATACACGGATAGCCACGCAAAATGCAACACCAAGAAGGGCACAAGATAGCAAAGCCAGATTTACTGGACACATAACAACAGATACAGAGATGAAACTATTGAGCTTACAGGCCCGTGCGATATGCGAAACACGCAGACATCAATAGTTCGTGTGGCCCCCATGGCTGGCAATAACGGCAGCTACACGCCGCGTCATCAAACGAAAGGGGCTTTGGATGTGGGCTTGGGGTAGGTCGGTCCAGGCTGCTTCCACACTTTTTTTGTTTTGTTTTTTTGATTGGAGGTTTAACGACCACCGTGAGCAACTCAATGGGCTATAAGCAGTCGCCCGTCCCTAATTTAGGGTCACTGGTTCCAGGGAAGGGAGAGAGCCAGTGCCGCAAAACAAACACAACATCCATGCCTCAACGGGATTCGAACCCGGACCCCTTTCGGACGAATGATCAGAAGCCATCGCTTAGACCACTGCGCCACCGGGGCGGCGGCTTCCACACGTTGCCACAGTTTATCAGGCGTAGCCGCGGGTGGTGCTTGCCGGGACACTCGGTTGCCGATCAGAGACCAGACGTGTTCGATGGGCAACATATCGGAAGAACAGGTGTGCCGCGGCAGCTGTGACACCTGGCGGGCCGTGAAGAATTGTTGCGCGATGCGCGCCACGTGCGGGCGCTTTGTCCTGCTGAAACGTAGCCGCTGGCAGGTCCTGCAGGTAAGGGATGACTACAGGCTCTTGGCTGCTGAGTGTACCGGCGATGCGTACCAGAGGGATGCTTGTGTCATATCCAATTGCGCCCATAAACCATAACGCTAGGCAACGGACCGGTATGGCGGTGCATAATGCAGACGTCATACAGTCTCTCACCGCAGTGCCGCCACACGCGGATCCGACCATAGTGGTGTTGCAGACAGAACTGGGATTCGTCGGAGAAGACAGTGTCGTGCCATTCCGTAGTCCAGGTGCTGCGTTCAACTGCCCACTTCCGCCGCACTCGCCGGTGGTGTAACGTCAATGGTAATCGAAGCAATGGGAGCCGTGCGACAAGTTCCCGCTCCTGCAGACGACGTCAAAAGGTACGTGTTGATACAAGTTGTTGCTCAACACACCCTAATTCCTGCGCTAACGTTCGTGATGTGGCGGTGCGAGCCGTCAATGCCCGCCGCACAACATGCCGGTCCTCTCGTTCAGTGGTGTGCCAGGGCTGCGGCAATCACTCACGTCGGTCCGTCCGTCCCTCCTGTACCCACCGAATCCGTACTCGCCTCACTGTGGCTGGATGTCTTTCCGCACGGGCGCCGATGTCTCGGTACGATAAACAGCTGTCCCGATAAGCCACTATTCGTCCTCCGTCCAACTCCGAAACGTGCTGGAATGACTGCCGTATTCTGCTACGAGATATCAGGAAGTTTCCCACGCACAGGTCCGGCAGCACAGCACAATTACACTACTTACACTCCGCCTTCTGTGCACCCTTCTTACAGTGCTTCTCGGCGGCGTGCCGGGCGCATATGATTTGCATATGCCTGCAATGCTAATTGTTTGCATGTCCTCTCGCGGGCGACGCATGCTGCGAACTCAGGCCAATCGGATGCTTCCTTCTTGGTGTTGCATTTTGGTTGGTCAGCAGTGTATATATTGTGCTTGTAGTGCCTGCTTTATTTATGCATTATATATATATATATCATCATCATCTTCATCATCATTGTCAACCATTATCAATCCACTGCTGGACGAAGGTCTCCCCAAGTTTCTTCCACAACGGTCTGTCTTGTGCCAGTCTCCTCCATGTCACTCCCGCATACTTTCGAATTTCATCCACCCATCTTCCATGTGGTCTTCTTCTGGGTCTTTTCCTGTCCCTTGGAATCCAATCTAAAATTTCGGCTGTCCATCGATGGTCTGTTCTTCTGGCAGTATGTCCAGCCCATTGCCATTTCAGGGATTTAACTCTGATCATGATGTCTTCCACTCTTGTCATTTTTCGGGTCCACGTGTTCCTCTTCTTATCTCTCCTGGTTAGACCAAGCATGCACCTCTCCATGCTGCTTTGAGTTGTCTGCAGCCTTTGTATGTCTCTTTTAGCTAAGGTTCACGTCTCTGCACCATACGTAAGCACTGGAAGGATGCATTGATCAAACACTTTTCTTTTAAGACATAATGGCATATTGCTCTTGAAAATTATGCTGTTTCTTCCAAAAGCTCTCCAGGCAAGTTTTGTACGCCGATTAATTTCTTCACCAATGTGACCCTCACTTGATATCTGCTGTCCAAGATAAACGTACGTGTCTGTTATCTCCAGCTCTTCTCCATCAATCGATAAATCTTCATTTCTAGTAAAAGCATTGTACATCACTTTTTTCTTCTGACAGTTCATTTTTAATCCCACTTCTTTACTCTTGTCAGCAAGTTCCTGGATCATACTCTGTAGCTCTGATGAGGTAGTTGCAAAAATGACTACGTCATCAGCAAAACGAAGGTGGCTTAGATAATCTCCATTAATCCTTATCCCTTTGTTTTCCCAGTTCAGTGATTGAAAGACATTTTCCAATGTGGCATTAAAGAGCTTCGGAGATATGGTGTCACCTTGTCTCACTCCTTTTCCAATTTTTATGTGTGTTGTATTTTCAAACAGCCGAATCTTTGCACTTGCATTTTCATAGATGTTATTAATAATATTAATGTATGCATCTTCAATACCGCAGGATTTCAGAGCCATTGCAACTGCTGATGGTTTCACCGAATCAAAGGCTTTTTCATAATCGATAAAAGCCATGCACAATGGAAGTTCATATTCCCTCGCTCTTTCAATTAGTTCTCTCAGTACGTGGATATGATCTATTGTGCTCTAGCCACTCCTGAATCCAGCTTGTTCTCTCGGTTGAGCCATGTCCAGTGTCACCTTCCAAGCGGTGTGAAAGAACTTTAGTGAAGATTTTATAAACCACTGATAGGAGGCTGATAGGTCTGTAGTTCTTGATATCCTCAATGTCACCTTTTTTATGTAGCAAGATCATTGTAGCGTTGTTCCAATCCTCAGGAATTTTCCCTTCATTAAGGCATCGAGTGAAAATTTGGGCGAGTACTGTTTCGATTTCTCCACTTGCTTCTTGTATGATGTCTACAGTAATTCCATCTTCTCCTGGAGCTTTTCCCCGCTTCATGTTCTTGATTGCATGTGCAACTTCTGCTGGAAGGACTGGAAGAACTCTGGTACTGGTACCTTTCACGATGTCTGGAGTACATGTATCATCCCTTTCATATAATTTGGAGTAGAAATCTTTCACTCTTGTCAAAATTTCGCCTCTGTTTCTTGTTACAGAACCATCTTCTTTTCTCAGTGCCATAATCTGTTTTTTCCCCTTACTGAGATGTCCCTTTGGTATCTTTTAGGCTTTGGTTGTTTTCAATTGCTTTCCTTACTAGTTCACAGTTGAATTTCCTTACGTCTTCAGTGATACTTTTTCGTACTGTCTTGCATAGCTCTATATATTCCACATTGCTGTTTCCACAAGAGCTTTGGTTACTTTTCTGTTAACTTCAGAAATATCCACTTCTTCCGATGTTAGGCCTTCTAAAGCAGAGAATCTGTTCTTCAGTTCCAATTTGAAGGTATTATGGTGTTTTTTAAGGTTGGTTATGTCAATACATTTTGTTTGTCTTATGAGCTTGCTACGTTCGAGTTTAGTGTTGAGGTGCATCTTACATCTCACCAATCTATGGTGACTGCCTGTGTTGAACTTGTTTAGCACACTGCAGTCTTCTATGATGAATTTTTGTTACACATAATAAAATCAATCTCACTTGTCGTCCCATTTGGATGTCTCCATGTCCATTTCCTGTGTGGCTTTTTCTTGATAAAGGACTTCAAGATGAAAAACCCATCTGCCTCTGCAAACTCTATGAGACTATTTCCACGCTGGTTTCTGTTGCCGTGACCGAATTTACCTACTGAAGTTTCATTCTGTTGTCGTTGCCCTATTTTTGCATTGAAATCTCCCATAATTATCTTCAAGTGCTGCTTACCTTTATTATTTAGATCACGAATTTCCTCATAAAATTCTTCAATTTCTTCTTCAGCATGACTTGTGGTGGTGCATAAGTTTGAATAATCTGAGCCTGGTATCTTCTCGAGAGTTGGATAACGAGTCGTGCAGCTCTGTCAGAGAAACTTTCAGCTTCTACAACTTTATCCTTCAGTTTCTTGTTTATTATAAATCCAACACCACTAGTTCTGCCAGTATCTGTCCCACGATAGTAGAAGAGATGTCCACTTTTCAGTTCAATGAGATCTTCTCCTTTTCTCCTTACCTCACTTAGCCCGACGATGTCCCACTTGATCCTTTGTAGTTCCTCTTCCAATTCAAGAAGCCTTGAATCAGAAGATAGGGAGCGTCCGTTGTACGTTGCCACGGTCAGCATCAGATGGCAGCCTAGTCCGGTCCTCCGGGGATTCTTAGCACCCTCTGCCTTCATGTCGCACTGGCCGCTGCCTTGGCCAGGCACATTCCAGCTGCCGGAGATTGAGGGCCAAGATTTAAGTTGTGGAGTCATTTTGGAGGGGTTTGGCCATAACTCACCACGCTGGCCAAGCGGGTTGGTGAGTGTGGGATAGCGTTTCCTCTAATCCCGATGGTATAGTTATACCGCTATTGGCGGTCGTCAGAGCCCCTTTAGTGGGAACAGGATGTGCCACGAGAAGGCGGGGTTGACATTTGTCAAGGAGAGGCTGTGATGTTACGCATCACCTGACCTTACATCCCATATATATATATATATATATATATATATATATATATATATATATATATATATATATACGTATATATGTGGGATTTTTCCTGTAAACCTTTTGAATCGCTGTTGCAGGTAGATGGCGCGACGATACTGCGCAAGGGAGCAACTCGCCTCTTTTTCCTCACGTAGACGAGTAGATGATCCAGTTCAGCCTAGATACGACAAAGGGACAAAAAGAGACGAAGCTGAAAGTTGTTGTGTGCGCGAGTAAAAGGAAGTGTGCCGTAAAGATGATGTTTGGTTCCGCTTCAACGACGCCTGTATTACTGTTTGTCCATTAAATGTTATTTTAGTTGTTACAAAAGAAGTTAGTCCTGCTTCATTATCCAAAATCACTCCCTTCTCCAGTGAAGCCACGAACGCCTATCCTACATATGTGTTTGTGTGTGTGTGTGTGTGTGTGTGATACAGGGTAAACTGGGATCAGACATCTCACCTGTCAAGCTAAATCTTTGCGGTTCATTTTTAGGATGCATGCCCTTATTAAAAGTACCTTATTACGACTTTGGAAACATTTATTAACAAACTAGAAGCATATGCAGTATGTGCAATCCATTTACATTTAATTTTATGGGTAATACGAGGGGAGATCAAAACGTATCGAGACTGCGTGCATAACTGTTGAATGGAGTGGCGGGGCGGAATGTAAATTGGCAGTCTGTGTCCTTGGAACCTAATGCACATGCGCCTGCCGAGACAAAAGTGTCGACGCAGCGCCTTTTGTGCAGTGGCCATTTGCTTGGAGTGTAGTCTGACATGTCGCATTAACGATGTCTGAGAAAGTTCAGCAATGCATTTGCGTCAAATTCCGTCAGACACTTAGGGATTCTTGCAAAGAAACTTATGACATGTAACCAAAAGTGTACGATGAGGACTGCATGAATCGTGCACGCGTGTACGACTGGTATAAGCGTTCCTAAAATCGCCGTGAAAGTTTCCAAAGTGACATTAGTTGTGGTAAGTCCTCAACTAGCAGGAATGAAAGAAACGTTCAAAAAGTTCTTTCAGCTGTGAGGGAAAATCTCAGAATTACTGTCAGAGAACTTGCTGACGACTCGGGCCGTAGTTCTGGATCAGCACAGGCAATGCTCTCTGAAGATTTGGGGATGAGATATGTGTTATGCAAAATTCGTTCGGAAAGCTTTCTCAGATGAGCAAAAGGAAACTCGACTATCTGCAGCCATTGATTTGTTGGAATTGGTCACAAATGAAAACGAACTTCATAAAATGATTGTTACTGGCAACGAAACATGGGGTTATGTGAAATAAGTTAAGAATTGATTTCCCTGTTAGTGTCCTGACCTGCACTGCAGAGTCAGCTTCACTAGACACAAGTGGTGTCTGGACAATAGGAAGCTGATGGTCACTCCTAACCTTTCGGCCTCCTGTTATCTACAGACCAGTGCATGTTCGTCATGTCACTTACAGTTGTTATTCCGTGGTTAATGCAATTTGCTCTTTCTCGTCGCATTTTATATTCCGCTTCCTGTTTAATTATTTAAATTTTAGGCAGTAGCTCAGTCATTTAGCATTATGGTTTTATTAAATTGTCGGGACCAGTGACACAACCAGAATTGTTTTAAAGCGGATCGCCCAAAATATTGAAGATGCAAATAAAATTATCCCGGAGAAAACATTTCCCAAAATACTGGGAAGTGATTAAAATACCTCCGCCATATTAAAGTGCGTTTGCAATTATTCGAAACATATATATTTAATAAATTTATTATTCTTATTCGAAAATATAAATTTAATAAATATAATTATAAATATATATCTACGAAAATAAATAAATATATTATTCATAAATACCTGTATATATAATTTAAGTAAATATATAAGTAGCTAGCTAGTATCAAAGAACGAATGACCAAGCGATACCTCATGGGAGATCCTGGGTCAGGAACATCTGTGTTTAGGAAGTCATGACTCAATGCTACCTCCAATCATGATCAATGAGAGGCGCAAAAGTGAAGCAGGTATAAATTGAAGCGTCGTAAACCGAGTCCTACCTTCAATTTATTAGGTTATCGACGTTAGGGAGTCCAGGAGTATTACTGCAAGGCCATAGGTAATCATAAAGAGAGCCGCACTGTTGTGTCCCCAGGAAAGTGATAAAGCTTCAGGTTTTGATGAAAATGAATCCGGAACTGATTAAGTAAGTGTAAGGTAGGTTTCCTTTGGCTGCCTACAGTAATATGGTGACAAGGGCAATGCTTAAGTTACTAAGAGCTGCCAGCCATCAGTTACTGTACCAATATACACAGCAAGAAGCACGTTTTTCGGTAAATACCGGGGTGTCTTCCATACCAAGCGTTTCTACTTCCAGGAAAGGGAGAGAGCCAGCTCCTTAAAACATTACCTATGCCTCATCTAGAACTCAAGCCCATATATCGAGCAGTTATTCAGAAACCGATGCTTCTGACCACTCGGGCACTGGGAGGCGAATGGCGAATGACATCATCACAGACTCTTAAGAATGGCTTTAAATAATGGTGAATTTCCCTTATTATTTACTTGCGCACCCATCGTGAAGTGTGCAGAGAAAAAGGGTTTTTTTTTGGGGGGGGGGGGGGGGAGAAGCGCCGAAAACAGGTGGTACCTCTCAGTTTTATTTATTACTTATTTTCTATCTTCAGTATTTGACAGCAATAAGAAGTTGATGAGAGTAATCGACAGTAATAATTACCGGAAGCAAAGGTCTTTCCTATTTTTGACTTTCGAAACTCTTATGATTTTACTTTTACAAGAAAAAAAATGTATGACAAAACATGGATGTATCATACAATGTAAAAAAGAGAGATTTACGAAAGGACGTTACCTCCATGATGTAATGATAAAAGACAAATCTTGTATAAGAAGCTTAAATCTATTACAAAAACCGGGGGAAAAGAATCTGATGACAGGCTTTAAATACATCACGTTATGAAGAAAAGCGATGCTTGAAGAAAAAATATGAAGGCAACCACATAATAGAGAAAGAAAAGAATTAGAAAATAGAGAAAACTATGTGAGCATTTTTAATGCTATTTCTTTGCGAAAAAAGGAGCAGCCATGAAAGAGATTTAAATCTTAACTTGATTCTTTATATTTTCTATTCAGCTAAGGCCAGAAATATCAATAGGTACGTCCAAGTGCCTTTATGTCAGTCAAGGTGTAGGAATTTATAAAATATCGCTTTGTAAGTTCTAAACATTGACCGAGTGAGACTTAATGTCATTCTTTGATATAAAGTAAAATTAAGTAATTACACAATTACTTAATTTTACTTTGTTTTTTTTTTACCTTAATGTCATTGAAAATAAAGTAAAAATTAAGTAACTACTGTTAATCATTTAATACATGATTGACAGTAATTACTTAATTTTACTTTATTTTCTTCGTTGAGCCGCATTCATGTAAATGCAGCACCATAGGGAAACTGTGCACCGCGTGCAATAGCTGACTTTTAGTTTAAGTGCTCATTTGTCGACCAACCGTACAACACGGACTAGGTGTTACGATTACCTTTGAGTACTCGTGGCTGACAAGCGGTGAGACGTAATTCCTAGTACTCCTGGCTGACAAGCGGTGAGACGTAATTCCTAGTACTCCTGGCTGACTTCTTTGAGTACTCGTGGCTGACAAGCGGTGAGACATAATTCCTAGTACTCGTGGCTGACAAGCGACTGGCTTCATTGAGTACTCGTATCTGACAAGCGGTGAGACATAATTCCTATAATTCGTGGCTGACTTCTTTGAGTACTCGTGGCTGACAAGCGGTGAGACATAATTCCTAGTACTCGTGGCTGACAAGCGACTGGCTTCATTGAGTACTCGTATCTGACAAGCGGTGAGACATAATTCCTATAATTCGTGGCTGACTTCTTTGAGTACTCGTGGCTGACAAGCGGTGAGACATAATTCCTAGCATACGTGAACGTAACGGGATCGCCTTTGGTTCACAAAAGAACTTGCTGTTCGCTCAGTGATGCTGGAAAGTGAAAGATCCAGCCGTCTGGGCATTAAGGATTTTGAAGACTACACGTTTCGACTGTACACAAGCAGACAGCAAACATACGATGGGCTACAAAATGCGACGTCCTCTAATGTGGAATAGGCTTGCTATCGAATGTAGTTAGTTTTTAAGAAGGAGTGAATCCCGGGGGTATACAAGCGATGTCTTCTAGGATGTAACTGATGCATCATGAGACATTCTTGGTCATCGAGGAGTAAGTCCTGGTGACATACATTCGATGTCTTCTAGGGTGGAATTTGTGCATCATCGAACGTGCCTAGTAGTCGAGAAGGAGTATGTCGCGAGAATGCATATGCAATGGTCTTTTAAGATGAAATTGGGGCGTTATCAGACGTTTCTAGTCTTCAAGAAGTAGTAAGTTGTGGGGATATACATGCGATGTCATCTATGACGCAATTGGTGCATCATGGAGCGTTTCTGGTCGTCGAGAAGGAGTAAGAGATGAGGATATATACGGAATGTCCTCTAGGATGGGAGTGTTGCATCACTGGACGTTTCTAGTCGTCGTGGAGTAGAGAACGACATTTCAGTAAATAGACAAAGTCATTGCTCTTTCCACGTTTTTCTTCAATTAAAACACAGCAAACTAAATATTGTATTTCGACACCCATGGTAACGAACCCCAGATCACTCGGTAACTAGCTGAGGGCGTTCACCTTACGCTGCATTGCCAACAATCCGCGGCGCTATGTGTGTTTATCTGTCAGCATCTGACATCACAAATCCGTAGGAACTGGTTCAGCAATTAAAACGTCTCCATCTGGTGGGGCTTAACGGCACAAGCTATTTATGTAATTATAACTAATAAATCCAAAGGGCGAGTGAAATGGTGAAAATCCTCCAAATGCCGCCAGGGTGGCGCAGTGGTCTAAGCGATAGCCACTGATCGTTCGTCCGAAAGGGGTCCAGGTTCGAATCCCTGTGAGGCATGGATGTTGTGTTTGTCTTACGACACTGGCTCTCTCCCTTCCCTAAAACCAGTGGCCCTAAATCAGGAACGGGCGACTGCTTATAGCCCATTGAGTTGCTCACGGTGGTCGTTAAACCTTCAATCAAAAAAAAAATCTTCCGAAAACGTAGAGACAATGCAAATGATTTTTCGGTTGCTGTGTGTTAATTAAAGAAAAACGTGGAAAGAGCTATGACTTTCTCTATTTACATTGTCTCCACGTATTTGGAAAGTTTTCAACATTTCACGTTCCTGGAATGTCAAGGGCCGTATCGCAGAAACGTAGAGTGTCCATCTAGATGAATTGGAGGACTCGTTCACTCCATGTAAAGGCACCTCAGGCAAACTTCCTGCCTTTAGAACTCTGAGCTATGTATTCATTGGTTGTGTTTTGAGGCGCTCAGCTGGTAAGTTTCTGGGAATATATATGCAAAGGCAAGGATTGATCGCCGTTCCGGTGGCGCAGTGGTATAAGCGATTGCCTCTGATCATTTGTCCGAAAGGGGTCCGGGTTTGAACCCCGGTGAGGCATGGATGTTGTGTTTATCTTACGGCACTGGCTCTCTCCCTTCCCTGAAGCCAGTGACCCTAATTTAGGGACGGGCGACTGTTTATAGCCCAGTGTGTTGCTCACGGTGTTCGTTAAACCTCCAATATAAAAAAAAAAAAAAAAGGATTGATCGCACAGCGCCAACACAAAGACGAATTGTGAAGTCCTCAATCAATACCGCTTTCCAAACAACCGGTGAACCACCTGATCCTGTACAGTAATGAATACTGGAAGCTATGAAGGGTGGATTCACGGCTTCGTGTTGCCAGTCTCTTCGTCGCTCATTCGTAGTAAACAGCAAACAGCACGATTAATCGTACCACACGTCATATTTCAGTTCTGTGTCGTACAGCTGCGTCATTTCTTGTCCATTAGGGAAGATCTCGTTTGCCCTGCAGGCAAAGGAAAAGCTTTCGAGTCATTGCACGATTCCAAAACTTCAGGTGGTTCAATATTCTGCTTACTGTTCTTGTTAATATTGGTGAACCAAGACATCTAGCACCCAGATATTCAGAAGAGATGCTCTTATGTGACAGTTGTATTCTTCCAAACGATGCTTAACCTGGAATATTCTTCTCCTGAAGTAGTTGATTCGAGCAATACACTGAAGAGCAATTGAATTAGAGATACCTGTCTAGTAACGTGTAGCACGACCTTTCGCCCTGATGACGGCGGCCATTCGTCTCGGCATGGACTCGACAACACACCCTAAGCGTTGGGAAGCCATACGGATCCACGACCCCTGAACAAGCTCCCACGGTTCACGAAGATTTGATGGAGCCTCGAACATCTCTCTCGATGGCAACCCAGATGTGCTCGATGGGACTGAGGTCAGGTGACCTAGCTGGCCAAGGAAGCGAGGTCACGTCGGAGGAGTGTTCATCCAACTATTCGGATACAATTCGGGAGCGCTGGCACGGTGCATTGTCTTGTTGCAGGATGAGGTCCCCAGTGGGATGTTGGAGACGCACAAACGGGAGCAAATGGTCGTCCAGGATATCCCGGTAACGTTGACCTGTGAGGGACTATGTCACACGTACCAGGGATCCCATTTAAGTCCACGTAAACAATCCCCCAGACGAGAATGCCACCCCCATCAGCTTGAAAAGTACCCTGCTGGCAAGAAAGATCCATTGCTTCATGTGGTTTGCGCCGTACTCGTATCCTGCCATCCGCATGTACCAACGTGAATCTCGACTCATCAGTCCAAGCAACATTTTCCCCACATGTCTAGGGTCCAGTGACGATGTTCCCGCGCCCATGCTAAATCTTTGCACCCTGTGATGTGCGGTCAGCAACGGTACCCTCGTGGGACGACGGCTTCTGTACCCCATAGCGAGGAGATGGTTCTGGGTGGTGTGGCTGCTTACACGTTTTTGTGCACCAGCGTCTAATTGCCGAGTGATATCTTGCACTGTGGTCCGTCTATCCGCTGTTACAATGCGAGCTAGCCGACGATGAGCCCGCTCATCCATAAGCTGTTGTCCACGGCAGTTGGCCCTCGCAGGGATGGTTTTACCGGATTCGATGTACTCACGGTGCACCCGTGACACAGTGGTTCGTGAAAATCCCAGTGTCTGCACGACTTCCGAGATGGAGTGACCCATTCGTCGGGCCACGACAATTTTCCCACGGTCGAATGCTCTTAGATCCTTCGTCTTACCCATACTGCGTCCGACTCTTATTGATTCCCGTCGCATCACTCCTTATATTGTCGGATCGCTGCATACGTCATGTCGTTTCCGTTTACAGGGCCGCCCACAGCGCCACGTTTGCATAACGCCAGCTGTCTCTAATTCAATTGCTCTTCAGTGTATATCCCTTTCTAATGTTTAGTGAGTTCTTTGCCATGCAAAACACAGGAGATTTTTTTGGTTGTAGCTTTAACGACCACCATGAGCAACTCATTGGGCTATAAGCAGTCGCCCGTCCCTAACTTAGGGCCACTAACTCCAGGGAAGGGAGAGAGACAGTGCCGTAAGACAAACACAACCTCCATGCCTCATCGGGATTCGAACCAGAACCCCTTTCAGACGAATGATCATAAGCCAGCGCTTAGACCACTGCATCAGAGGGACGGCTGGAGGAGAAATTGCGCACCTCATTAACTTACAGCGTTTCAACATCTCCATTACGGATTCCCTGTCAAATAAAACCCTATCAGCCACCTTTTATTCCACAGCACATTTTTGTACAACCATTTACAAGAATGTGTGATCAACTGACAACAAACTATACGGGATAAGCTGTTATCACAGTTGATTACGGAATGGAATTCCCGCGGCCCAAGCCTACATTTTAAATAATTTTATTTGTGCCTGGCTTTCTAAAGTCAAATCTGACTTTCACCATTAAAACTGCAACAGACATACAATTGAAAATGCACTATTGATCGTCGCGTTTGCGTATCCGTTATAGCAGAAGTGATGTTATCGTTCGATTGAATGCTCATTATACACTTTCATGGTTTAGTAAGGGACTTACTCTTCTGATATTATCACAATTTTAATTCAACTGATAAAAAAACTACTGCTCTTTGAAAGCATAAAATAACTGATTTCAGGTAAAATATCCATTTCATGAGAGGCGGGGAGTATCGTTCTAAGCGATTTAATGCTATGTTCTGGTGGTGACAATGCTGTTCCGGTTTTTTTAAGCGATATAACCATAAAATATTGCAAATCTACTGAAGATCTGTAACGTATACTCTAATTTAAACCTTTACAGGTCTTCTAGGATGTAAATTTGGCTTAATTTTGTAAAGCGTTTTTCAGTTGAAGGCTACATTTTCTCTCACGAAGAATTCATTTTTTGGCAACCAGTCAAAAGGTTGATGACATATATTAAAGCTGATGATAAAATTTGCTGTTTTGAAATGTACCTTTGGGAGAGAAAGACAATTTGATACGAAAAGAGGTTTGATTTGAAGGTATTCATGAGTTCACACTGACTTGTGTAGTCGCTCGCTTGTTCGTGGAACCTTGATTAGCCGCCCCGGTGGCGCAGTGGTCTAAGCGATGGCTTCTGATCATTCGCCCGAAAGTGGTCCGGGTTCGAATCCCGGTGAGGCATGGATGTTGTGTTTGTCTTACGGCACTGGCTCTCTCCCTTCCCTGGAACCAGTGACCCTAAATTAGGGACGGGCGACTGCTTATAGCCCATTGAGTTTCTCACGGTGGTCGTTAAATCTCCAATAAAAAAAAATATTATCACGCATGCGTATTATTACATGTTGGGATTTGCCACCCCAAAACGCCACCCTTGATTGAATACACCGATGAACCATTATATTATGACTACCTACCTAAAATGCTGTAGGACCACCTTTAGCCCGCAAAACAGCGGCCATTCGGCGAATCATCGGTCCGATGAGGTGGTGATAGGTAACCTGGGGTATCTAGAACTATAATGTCAACAACATGCCCTCCAGTTCCCGTATATTTCGGGGTGGTGGTGATTTAACACGAACCCGCTTTTCCAAGTCGAACCACAAATGTTCGATCAGGTTCATGTCATGTGAATTTGGAGGCTAGGGCAATAACAGAAAGTCGCCAACATGTTCCTCGAACCACTCCTTGATGATTCTGTCAGTGTGGCATGGCGCACTATCCTGTTGGTAATGGCCATCACCAGCAGGGAACACAGTTGCTATGAATGGGTGAACTTGCTCCGCAACGATGTTCAGATACCCGACAGCTGTCAGAGATTGTGCTATTAAGATAATGGGGCCTAAAGTGGTGCAAGGGAACATCGCCCATAGCATAACACCACCGCCTCCGGCCTGTTTCCGCCCAACAGTGCATCCAGATGCCATAGCCTACGTTAATAATCGGCGTATCCGCGCTTGGCCGTCTACATGATGCACCAGAAATCTTGATTCGTCTGCATGGGTTCTTTCAAAAGACCGCACTTAATGGTCTAGAAGGCCGCAAGTTCTCCACCCCTGCTTTAGAGGAATACTTCCCTGATATAACTATAAATTGAAATTCTGGACGTATGCCAGCTTATCTGCAGTGAACATGTGCAGCTTTAACCTCCGCAAATAGAGGACATCTGCAGATCCATTTAAAACAAGTTAGTAAAATCATGCAATGCACTGATTATGATACGCTTTCCAACATACCAGAGATAATTACTCAAGTTATTACTCAAGTTATGAGGATAATGTCTGTGGAATAAATCTTGATCTTGTGCCCTGACCTTTGACCCCATCTCGATTATATTCAACAGAACCGGTTCAGTGTACCCCCGGAACAACATGATAACGTTTTGTCGCAATCGAAACATTTTTAGGTAAGTTATGACGCATAAGGGCAATGGAATGAATCCAGCTCCTATGTCCTGACCTTTGAACCCATTTCACCCATTTTCAACAGGCTTCGTCTCCATGTGGTTCGCTGCCACATACTAAAAGTTCATCGAAATCGAACCATTTTTAGTCAAGTTATGACGCATAAGGGTAATGGAATGGATCCCGCTCCAATGTTCTGACCTTTGACCCCATTTCGTAGATTTTCAATAGGGTTCGCCCCCAGGTTGTCTCCTACCACATACTAAAATTTTATCGAAATCGAACCATTTTTACGCGAGTTATCGTGCGGACGGGCAGACAGACAGACAGACGGATAAAGCTGGAGCATATACGCTTCTTCAACCTACGGTTGGAAAGCGTAAAAAAGGACAACCGGCATGTTGTCTGTTCAGACATTAGAGGCGTTCGACGTGATTCTGAGACAGACACTGCACATATTATGCGTTACATTTGACAGTACACATGTTATGCTGCACAATGTTCACTGCAGGTAACTGGCATACGTCCAGAATTTCTGCTATCGATATCTCAGCGAAATATTCCTCTAAAGCGTCAGCGTAAATTTCTTTCCCACTAACTCCGCGCGGCGCGTTTTTTGCTGATTGACTTTAGTTTCCGTGGGGAGTCGTATAAATATTTAATTTTCGTATTTTTCGGAAATGATTCATCCCGGGTGGTGCAACTATCATAGCTGAATTGTTCTGTGTTTGCTGCGTATTTTGCATTCCTCACGTTACTGCTACAAGCAACCGTTACTTTCATATTTCTTTCGGACCCTCTTCATGAAACACTGTGTACACAACAGAAACTACTCTAACAGAAAACACAAATGATAATTTTTTATCACTTTTGTTTAATTATCTGAATACCCGTTCCTTAGTTGAATGCTGAAAGCGCTCTAAGTGACTTGAAGAACTTAAGGTGTCTGAGTGCTTAAATCCTGTTACATTTGAAGCTATAACAACGAATAAATCTTTTCTTTCGCTTTTAAAATTTAAATCCAAAAAATACCATGAATGCTGTTTTACGGATGCCTTTGAAACAGAACGACACCAATGCAGCAGCAACTTAGGCTGCTTAATTTTACGCTTTTTACCTGTGTTTTTTCATCTTGTTTTAAAATAGGGAAAATTCTCTTGTGTTCTGAAGCTCAGTTAAATTTCTTCCACGCCGGATACGCAAAGAAAAAAAAAGTAAAAGAATAACGCAAGAAAGTATTAAAATGAACCCTAGGTCTTGTAAGATTACAGAGACCAGTCCCATGTTGAAAGAGAATCAGGAAATTGATAAAAAAAACATTTTGCTTCTTCCGCTGTAGAATTTAAATATTTTTCTTTGGCTTTATTCAAAACATTTCAACAGGAGTTTTCTGCATCATAGCTTCTTTCTGTTTACATCTGCAAATATTCTTTAGCTAATTATACGGTGGAGTATTTGAATTCACAGAATAGTGGTAAATTACGACTTATAAACCGCACACGCTGTTTCAAATCAATAGTGACATTTGCCATAATTTAATTTCTTTTTTTCCCCGTCGATTTGCATTTAAAAGCCCTTGTTGCAGAGTCCTTTCATTGTAAAATTCAGATTCTTCACTTCGAGTGTGGAAACTACCAACATGAGGAATTTTAATCACGTAACTGGGCTTAGACGACGAAAGAGGATTACGCAGGAATTTTTCTTGTTTTCACGACTATACTTAAATTTTGTTGCTTAGTTCATTAAACTAAACAGTGATCCAGTGTGTCTTATTTTCCAGTTTTACATCCTGTTACATTAGTTGCTCCTGTATTCGTGGTTTAACTCATACATTTGGAATAAAATCTAAATTAGGATATTATCGTTAAATTTTGTTTCAAAAAAACAAAACGCACTTTAATATCGGTGGAAATGACTTACTGATATTTACATAATAATTAAAATGAGAATATTACTTTTTTCTAGAGTTTCACCCTCCCAGATTAGAAATTACCATAAGAAAAAAAAACAGCCATTAATAACAGCAATTTATTGAAATATACTATGAAATTTTCAGATTCACTTCACAGAAAATACGTATCGATAACACTGGGGGACAAATTTTTTCTTATTTTCCGTTGCATGAGATTTTTCAACTGATTGAGATTTTTTCAACGCTGATTTCAAATCTGAAATCGGTTTTCCTCTACATGCTCTAGTTTTCATGTAATTTGAAACTTGTGATTTTTGCCAAAAAAGGACACCCTTTGCTATTTACACTAGGGATAGCTGGAGAACTAGGCTTACATCTACCCTAACCTTAGACTAATTAGGCTATTTCTTTTACAAACAACAACATTATTTTATCTTTATTGTTAATTTTGGATCTGATTTACACAAAAATAACTCCTGTTTATCTTTATTTCAGATCTGATCATGGGTTTTTCAAGTAGACATAAATGTGCAAATAATCCTAATACATTCTTGGTTTTGTATGTGGCTGCTACACATTTCGTCAACAGCGCAATATAACTTCGTTCGTGAGGCGCGCCTATAAAGCCTATTTTGAAGTTCCCCTTGGCGACCAAGACAAGAAATGAGCTTCTCATATTATGTGCCATAATTGTGAGGAAATGCTTCGTGACTGGACAAAAGGAAAACGGCAGACCTTTTGGAGTTCCCATGGTTTGGCGAGAACGCAAGGGCCACATAACACACTGCTATTTTTGCCTGGTCAACACAAAGAATGTCGGCACGAAAAACCGGCATAAGATCTTCTATCCTAGTATCCCCACTCCGCACTCTGAGGAACTATACCGATTCCAGTTTTTAATGGGTTTGCCTCATCTGAAGATGAAGGCAGTAAACATGATCAGGAAGGGCATGAGGGTTGTGATAACGAGCTTCAAGAAATGTTTTCAGAATCCGAAGACTTCTCATCTGATACCAAGCAGTCAGCAGCCCCTCAGCAGGTTAGTCAACCGGAATTGAATGACTTAGTACGCGATTTGAGGCTCTCAAAGAAAGCAGCTGAGGTATCAGCCTCCAAGCTGCAAGAAAAAACCTACTTGATCGCTCTGCAAAAGTTTCTTATTCCCAAAAGCGGAACCCGATTTTTGTGGACTGGTTTTCAGAACACAAGCAATTTGTTTACTGCTATCCCAGGTCTTCTTGGGCAATTAGGTGTTGCCTCGTATAGTCCAACAGAATGGCGATTACTTCTGGACAGCTCAAAGTGCATCCTCAAGTGTGTTCTCTTGCACAATGACAAAGTTTATGGAGCGGTTCCAGCTGGTGACTCAGTGCATTTGCGAGAAGAACAAAATGACATAAAAATGGAAATTGACTTACTCAAATATCACGAGCACAACTGGACCTGAAAATGGCCAACTTTCTCTTTGGTCAACATAAAGGCTTCACGAAGTTTCCATGCTATCTCTGCATGTAGGACAGCCAAGCTCGAGAGAAACATTGGACCCAGAAAGAGTGGCCCATCAGTGAAACTCTAGAAGCAGACATGCCAAACATTGTGAATGATCCAATCGTCAGCCGAGAAAACATTATTTTTCCCCACTACATATCAAGCTCGGCTTGATGAAACAGTTCGTGAAAGCATTAAGTACTGGTGGTGAATATTTTCAACATACAGTTTCTGCTTTTTCTGCTTTGTCTTTCGAGAAGATCCAAGCAGGTGTATTCGATGGACCTCCCATTTGTGCCCTTGTACGTGATGATGAATTTGTTAGGAAGAAGAAAGACAAGGAAAAGGCAGCATGGCTGTCTTTCGTGGCAATTATACAAAACTTTATTGGTAACAAAAAGGCAGATAACTATGAGGTTCTCGTTACTAGAATGCTGTTGGCTTTTCGCGATCTTGGGTGCAACATGAGTGTCAAGCTCCATTTCCTGAATATTCAGCCTTGATCAATTCCCCGAGAACCTTAGGACTGTTAGTGATGAACAGAAGAGCGCTTCCATCAAGACGTACCTCATGACAATCGAACAGCGCCGTCAAGGGCGATGGGGCAAAAAGGTCATGGCAGATTATAGCTGGAGCATCAAACGAGATTGCCCTGAGAAAGTTCACAAACGCCACAGCTGCAGGCGCAAATTCTTGTCTGAATAGGACATATTTGAAGTTTGCATCCCATTCTTATCAGTTGTTCTGAATCCCCTATCATCTTTAAGTCGAAATATATGTTAATTTAAAGTAAAAAGCATTAGGTGCATACTCATATTTGACTATAATGGATAAATGTTTCAGATTTGACAAGTGGCGATACGTATTTGACTCCACACAAGGGATTTTTTTTTTGCCTTTTTACAAACTTTAATGCATATTGTGATGCGCCTACACGTTTTTGTAAATACATAAAGAATATATTTGCCAACACGGTTGTTTAGGCCTATTTTTAAGACTGCGTGACCCTAAATTCCTCAGATCATGTCATCATGTGAGAGGCGTCAAAATTTCGCGAAAAACGAAAATGTTGAATTGCAAAAAATGTAGAGTTTACAGAGAAATCTAACTTCAGATTTGAATTCAGCACACTCAAATTAGGTAAGAATAAGTGCTGGTATCAATGCAACAAAGACTTTGTTCCCCAGTGTAATCTTTTTGAAAGTAGAACTGGTTCCAAACATATTTATAAAAGCTTTAACAATCAGAAAACTGAAAACTTAGCTTCAAGTTTTCGCAACATAATTTCATGTTTCATTCATAGTGTAACAAATCACGGTTTTCCCATCTAAATTTTTCGAAATTAAATCCTCTTAGTTTTGGGGAGATTTTGAAAATGGAGTACAAATACAGCTGTTGTCTAAATAGGAGGGCTCCTTTTGAGACCTGATAAATTTTGTACAACTGGATATGGACGTGAGCACGTTTCCTTTCCATGCAAGACAAAGGAAATTTTTTAAAGTATTCTTTCAACCGTGATTCCCAATTCCCACAGGTAATTAGTAAAACATAATATTTGCTTTGGAAAAGCAACAGCGTAAGATAGTTCTGAGTGTATGATGTTTGCGTTATTAAAATGCATATATGCAAGACGAATTCTTTCATGACAATTATTATGAAAAAATTTGCATAATTTTCTTCGTTGTGAGCATTCTCAGTAAGTTAAATAGGAGACTATTACATGATTAAAGTTAGATACATACCCTAATTACAGCCATTTAACAAAGAAAATTTTTGATTTTACATTTGCAAATGGGAGACGCATTTCATCCCTGATAAAGGGAAAAAAAGTACGAGAGAATACCCTAGTACTCTTTGTAGATAACTTATGCAATGCATCTTTCGCAAGCAAAGATTTTTTTGCGGGTGAAATAAAACCAGTGATTCCAGAATATACCTTTCTGTACGTACAACGCATTGCATTTATTCGCGTCACTCACAAACACACCGAGCCATGGTCCGATATATACTAAGTGAAACTGAATCATAACAACAAACAAAAAATTTTACTAATTCTTGAGATTGAGCGGTACTTAGGTACGTGGATTAATAAATGTTATTGTCGTAAAACCAATGAAAGAAGGTATGTGAGTCATAAAAGTATTTACAAAACTATGGCGGCGACAATAGGAAATATTTCCACTGTTTATTTTTTCAAAAACAATATTTATCCCATACTATTAAAGGAGCAATTCTTGTATCTATGTAAGTTTTATTTTGAAAACGGCTCTAAGGATTTTGATGAAAGTGGTTAACCTACCGTTTTCTGGCACTAGAAATCGATTTAGCTTGATCTCGACTTTGGAAAAATTCGTTTAGTGGGTTTAATAACCACCCCGAGTTACCACGTTTTTAGTGTCATGACGTCGCCTTATTAATGTTTCCCATGCTCAGAAATCTTATGACGTCACACTCTCGCGACTGAGATGTTGGCGCGCGGTCACGCCATCTGTCTCATTACGTCACGCGTTGTGTGTGGATGATATTAAAGTTTCATGACGTCACGCTCTTTCAAGCAGATGGTTGCGATTCTCATCTGCCTCATTACGTCACGCGTTGTGTGCGTATGTCCGTCCACACGGTAACTCGCGTAAAAATCGTTCGATTTCGATGAAATTTTAGTGTGTGGTAGGGGACCAACTGTGGACGAACTATTGAAAATGGGACAAATGGAGTCAAACGTCAGGACATAGGATCGGGATCCATTCCATCGCCCTTATCCCATACTATTAAGGTGGACGACAAGTAATTTTGCTTCCTATCTTTCCAATGCAAAAACTTTTGTACACATTTCCTTCACAATTAGTGTGTTCCCAAAGATGGAAATTTTAACATCGATTAAAATAACTTCATATTATAATTTGGAATACTTAACATTTTCTAAAACATAACCTTAATTATATTAAAAAACAATAACGTTTTCTTTGGTGGCGTTGAAACCAGAAAAAAGATGGCGCGACCTGTACTTTGATGACGTCAGTAGACAAATAAATGTTGGATTTTTTTTTTTTTTTTGATTGGAGGTTTAACGACCACCGTGAGCAACTCAAATGGGCTATAAGCAGTCGCCCGTCCCTAATTTAGGGTCACTGGTTCCAGGGAAGGGAGAGAGCCAGTGCCGTAAGACAAACACAACATCCATGCCTGACCGGGATTCGAAACCGGACCCCTTACGGACGAATGATCAGAGGCCAACGCCTTAGACCACTGCGCCACCGGGGCGGCAAATGTTGGATTGCATAATTATGGTTATGTTTTAGAAAATATTAAGTATTCCAAATTAAAATGAAGCTGTTTTAATCGATGTTCAAATTTTCATCCTTGGGAACACCTTAATTGTGAAGAAAATGTGTACAGAAGTTTTTTCCATTGGAAGTATAGGAAGCAAAATTACTTGACGTCCACCTTAAAGGAGTAATTCTTGTACCTATGTAAATTTTATTTTGAAAACGGCTCTAAGGATTTTGATGAAAGTCGTTAACCTACCGTTTTCTGGTACTAAAAATCGATTTAGCTTGATCTCGACCTTAGGAAAATTGGTTTAGTGGGTTAAATAACCACCCCGAAGTACCACGTTTTTAGTGCCATGGCGTCGTTCCATTAATGTTACCTATGCTTAGAAATCTTATGACGTCACAATCTCGCGACTGAGATGTTGGCGCGCTGTCACGCCATCTGTCTCATTACGTCACGCGTTGTGTGTGGATGATATTAAAGTTTTATGACGTCACGCTCTTTCAAGCAGATGGTCGCGATTCCCATCTGCCTCATTACGTCACGCGTTGTGTGTGTATGTCCGTCCACACGGTAACTCGCGTAAAAATCGTTCGATTTCGATGAAATTTTAGTATGTGGTAGGGGAGCACCTGGGAAGGAACCCTATTGAAAGTGAACGAAATGGGATAAAAGGTCAGGATATAGGAGCGGGATCTATTCCACTGGTGTTATGCCTCATAACTAACGTAAAAAAGGTTCGAATTCGATGAAATTTTAGTATGCGGTAGGGGACTACCTGGGGACAAACCCTATTGAAAATGGGCGAAATGGGGTCAAAGGTCAGGACATAGGAGCGGAATCATTTCCATCGCCATTATGCGTCATACCTTACGTAAAAATTCTTCGATTTGGATGAAATGTTAGTATGTTGTAGGGGCCTTCCAGGGGACGAATACTGTTGAAATGGGCGAAATGGGGTGAAAGCTTAGGACACAGGAAGGGATCTATTCCATAGCTCTTATGCATCATAACTTACGTAAAAATGCTGCGATTGCAACAAAACTTTATTATGTTATTTCGCAGGTATACTGAACCGCTTCTGCTGAATATCATCGAAATGGGATCAAAGGTCAGGGCACACGACCGAGATTTATTCCACAGCTATTATCCTCATAACTTGAGTAATGATTCTGGTATGTTGGAAAGCGTATTATAATCAATGCATTGCATGATTTTACTAACTTGTTCTGTGATATTTGTAGTTTATTGATATTGGTTTCAGTGGTTTGTCCCAATGAGGAAAAGCAATCATTAAAATGTGATTGTATGAATGTGTAGTATAAAAGTTTAAGTGTCTTAGTAGTTAGACTTGATATAAATTTGGTTACAATCCCAATATTTTTAGAGATTCGATTTACAATTGAATCTATATGGTTATTCCATCTTAGGTCAGAATTAAAAATAATTCCCAGATACTCAGAACTTTGAACTATATCATGGGTGTATTATACAAAAGTAAATATGGATCTTGTGTTTGTGATATTTTTTGTTTAGTAAAAACAAGAAGTTTGGTTTTACTAACATTAATTATGAATTCATTGTATGTTAACCATTTTGAGTAAATTTGCAATTGAAGATTTGGTAGAATAACCATTTCATTGAGATTTTTTCCAGTGAATAATACTGTGTCATCCGCATAAAGAATTATATCGCTGTTAGATGTTATATTAAAATATCATTGATATATAAATTAAATAATAAGGGACCCTTAAGTACTGGTATCAGCGGTGATTGTGATGAGGAACCCTTAAGTAACTGGTATCAGCGGTGATTGTGATTGATCAACGATAGTATATTGAAATCTTTCAGCTAAGTAATTACTGAATAAAGTACGTGAAATACCCCTCACAACCACATTATATAATTTAGTTAAAAGAAATTGATGACTGAGTGTGTCAAACGCTTTGGTTAAATTTTTTTATTTTGATTGGAGGTTTAACAACCACCGTGAGCAACTCAATATGCTATAAGCAGTCGCCCGTCCCTAATTTAGGGCCACTGGTAATAGGGAAGGGAGAGAGCCAGTGCCGTAAGACAAACACAACATCCATACCTCACCGGGATTCGAACCCGGACCCCGTTCGAACGAATGATCAGAGGCCATCGCTTAGACCAAGAATACAGCAAGTGCAATGTTTTTTGATTCTATATACACAGTGTGGCAAAGAATTTTTAAAACTGGATCTGCAAAATGAAATAGAAACAAGAAATCATAATTTGTTTTGGTTTGTTATTCAAAATAAGTCCCTCCGGCTTCAATACACTTGTTACAGCGATTTAATAATGATTCGAATGCCTGTTCCAGTTCACTTTGTGGAATTGCCTCCAAAGCACACGTCGAAGCTGTTTGTATGGTTGAAATATCATCAAAATAACACCCTTTTAACGTCATTTTAAGTTTTGGGAATTAAAAAAAGTCGCAGGGTACTAAATCAGGCGAATACGGTGGATGATTCAACACACAGACGTTATATTTCGCCAAAAATCTACGAACAAGAAGTGAGGTGTGACTGGGTGCATTATCGAGCAACAAACACCAACTGTTTTCATCTCGACATTCTGGACGAATGCGACAAATTCTGCCCATCAAACGCCTCAAAACATTTAAATAAAACTCACCAGTAATTGTTTGTCCACTTGGAACAAATTCTTTGTGGATAATACCCTTACTATCAAAGAATGTAATGAGCATTGTTTTGATTTTCGATGGAACTTTTCTTGTTTTTTTTTTGGCTTGTGGTGAGTTTTTTGTCTTCCATTCCGCACTTTGTCGCTTTGTTTTAGGATCATATTGAAAACACCATGTTTCATCACCAGTAACAATCGATTTTAAGAAGTTTGGATCATTTTCAGCGGCTGAAATGATGTCTCTGCAATGTGCACTTCTCCTTGATTTTTGTTCATTGGTTAACGTGTGTGGAACAAATTTAGCACAGACTTTTGTTTTGCCCAAATCTTTATGCAGGATGGTTCGAATCGTTTCTTTGCTGATGTTTAAAGACTCTTCCATCATTCTTAGTGACGCACATCGATACTTTGGCGCGAAATCACGCACTTTTTCAATAATCTCAGGTGTCCTAGATGAACTTGGTCTTCCGGTATGCTTATCATCTTCTAGCGTATCTCTTACATCCAAAAAACGTTTGTGCCACAGGAAAACAGTTGATCTACTTAAATAAATCTCACCGTAAACTTGTTTCATTATTTGGTACGTTTCCGAGGCACTTTTACCAAGTTTTGCGTTAAATTTAATAACAGCTCTTTGTTCCATCTTAATAATTCAACATGAAAAATATTTTACTTCTCTAATGAACGGCCGTTTCGTTTGAGTTACTTTAACAACTGCGTAGTACTTTTGGCAGAAAGCAAGCAGATGGTCACAGTTTATAACGCATTCGCGATTACACTGGTGGCGCCACCGTAGGCTGAAGTCTAGCGCCAGTCTTAAAAATTCTTTGACGCACTGTGTATATTCAATTTTTGGATTATATTCTGTAGGAGTAAGAGTGCAGATTCTGTTGATTTATTGGGTTAAAAGCCAAATTGAATTTTATTAATGATATTAAAATTTTTGTAAGTATGAAATTAATCTAATTAATGAAGTGTATATTAGTTTTTCTGAGATTTTAGCAAAGATTGACATATTAGCTACGGGGCGATAATTATTAGCATCATTTCTTATACCAGATTTATACACTATCTACCAACAAGTAATTGGACACCTGTGATAGCAAAGGAAGACGAAGTTAATTCACCTTCAATAGTTGGTGGAGCCTCCACGAGCGGCGATTACAGCTGCGACCCTCCGGGGCATACTCTCAACCAGGCGTTGTACGACGGCTAACGGTATTTTCTTCCACTCGGCTTGGAGAAGACAGGCCAGTTCCTTCACCGATTTCGGAAGGTGGGGTCACCCCTGAAGTCGACGCTCCAACTCATCCCAGAGGTGCTCGATAAGGTTAAGGTGCGCGCTCTGCGCAGGCCAGTCCATTCGATTAACCCCATTGTCACCATACCAAGCCATGGTGGACCTCGCAACATGACAGGTGGCATTGTCATCCTGAAAGTAACATGGGTCCACCCCGTAAAACTGCCACAACGTAAGAAACGCATGGTCATCCAAAATGGTGCAGTAGGTCTCGGCGTTGAGTCTACCAGGAATTGCGACCAAGAGACCCGTGCCATACCAGGAGAGACACCCCCATAGCATAATTTCACCAGCGCCGAACTTCACAGTTGGCACAATACATTCCGGCAGGAGACGTTCTCCAGGCAGACGCCAAACCCAAACCCTGCCATCCGAACGGTAGAGGGTGAACCTTGATTCGTCGCTCCAGAGAACCTGTTTCCACTGTTCAACGGTCCACTGTCGACGTTCTGTGCACCACGTTAACCGAGCAGCGCTATTGGACTTGGTGATGAAAGGCTTGTGGGCGGCAGCACGTCCATGATAAATGAGCAGATGGGCTTCCTTACGGATGGTATTTATCGAAAGAACACTCCCGGATGCCTGTTGAAACTCCTCGCGGATGTGGCCCATCGATTTGGTGCGGTTCTTCCGAATTTCTCTGGCCAACACCCGTCGGTCTGTAACTCCCAGTTTTGTGGGTCTGCAGGGTCGGGGCAAATTCCAACAGTCACCTCTCATCTTCCACTTGCCAATCACGTAGGCCACTGTCGATTTTGTGTACTTCAACTCGCTGGATATGTCACGTATGGATCGGCCATTTCTGTGATACCCGACGATTACACCTTTCTCGAAATCAGAGAGCTCCGAACTGCGTGGCATCTTGCGTGCGACTGGTTGCGTTGTTGTTTCCCACACGATATTTAACGGCGGTGGCCGTGACGTGTATCAGGACCGCAGATATCGTCGATTGCAGGGATGTCCAATTACTTGTTGGAAGATAGTGTATATAGGGGTAACTTTTGTTATTTTTAATGCAAGTGGAAAACCGACGGTAGTGTAAACATTGTTGAAGATATTCAGTTGTGGGTTTATGATTAGTTCGGCTACATTTGTAATAACAGATAAATGAATGTCGTCATTTCCTAGTCCGGGAGTAGTTTTAATACTGTTTAATTCTTGTAGTAGTTCAGTTTGGGTTATGGCTAATACATAAAAAAGTTTCATTTACATGAGTATTATGAAAATATTGTAAACAATTATTATTAAAATGTTGCGAGTTTATTTTCAGATTTTGAGAGATATTAGTAAAGTATTCATTAAAACGGGTAGCCACGTGTAGTTTATCAGTAATTTTCATACCATTAGAATCTAGTAATTGTTCTGGTATTACAGTCTTGATCTTTTTTGCTAGTAAAAAGTGAAGGTGTTTTTCAAGTTACTTTTGGGTCATTCAATGCAAAAATTTTGCATAATAAGCTCTCTTAGCATTTCTTATAGCACAGTTAAGCGCATTTCTATGTGATTTGAAATTAGTGAAGCCATTTTGATCTCTTGTTCTTATAATTTTTTGAAAATAACCTGTTTTTAGCACGTCTTTGGTAAAAAAAGATCGTGCTTATGTTATCGGTTTGTCCGTCCGTCCGTCCGTTCGTACCCACGGTATCTCTGCAACTATTAGTCCGATTTAAAAAATTCTTTTTGCATTCGAAAGCTTGAAATATGCGAATGATGATCCTTCATTTCGTTTTTTATTTTACGATGTACAATTTTGCCGCTAGAGTGCGTAAATGCAGATGATGTCGAATTCAAAAATACGTTTTATTCCACATATTTGCTTCTAAACATCCGATTAAAAAATATTTTATCTTTCGATTCCATTTATCTCGAAGAGTACTTTAGATATAGTTACTTTTTCAAATTACGCATAGATTTTCCGCTAAGGGGCGTAAAAGTAAATTGCCTTTTTTCCGATAACTCTTCGAAAACTTCGATTTGAATTTTTTTTTCAGCGGATACATCTCCTGATGCACAATCTTTTGTATATAATTTCGAAATTTTGGTAAAGAATACATTGGCCACCAGGGGGCGTAAGTGTGAATTTTCGCTTCTGATGTATTTGCCATAAAATCTGAGCTTCTAAATTATCGATTGAAAAAAATTCCTTCGTGGACTGATGCCACTCACATCGATAAACCTTTTCGGAATATTTTCTTTCTAAAATATTCCACAGTTTCTCCGCCAGGGGGCGTTGATGTATATCTTATTTTTGTCAATATCTCTACTTCTAGGAATCCGATTTGAAAAATTCCTCCTTTGTTGGATAGTGTTTTTCGTGCGACATGTTTTTCATATAATTTCAAAATTTTCAAGTAATTCATAGACTTTCCGCTAGGGGGCGTAAAGGTAAATTGCGTTTTCCCCTGTATCTATGCTTCTCAATCTCCGATCTGAAAAATTCTTTCTGCACCGGATACAGCTCCTGATGGGAAATCGTTTGCACATAATTTTTAATTTTTGTAAAAAAAAAAAACTGGTTTGGCCACCAGGGGGCGTAAACCTTAATTTCCGCTTCTGATGTATTTGCAGCAAAATATGAGCTTCTAAATTCTCGATTGAAAATAACGTCGTTTGTAGACCGATACTACTCATGTCGACAAACCTTTTCGAAACATTTTCTTCTTAAAATAGAGCACGGTTTGCCGCCCCGGTGGCGCAGTGGTCTAAGGCGTTGGCCTCTGATCATTCTCCGTAAGGGGTCCGGGTTCGAATCCCGGTCAGGCATGGATGTTGTGTTTGTCTTACGGCACTGGCTCTCTCCCTTCCCTGGAACCAGTGACCCTAAATTAGGGACGGGTGACTGCTTATAGCCCATTTGAGTTGCTCACGGTGGTCGTTAAACCTCCAATCA
This sequence comes from Macrothele yani, assembly GCA_039090855.1. Classification (NCBI taxonomy): domain Eukaryota; kingdom Metazoa; phylum Arthropoda; class Arachnida; order Araneae; family Macrothelidae; genus Macrothele; species Macrothele yani. Next base: position 83,571,624 of record CM077003.1, on the reverse strand, counting down.
AAAAAAAAAAAAAAAAAAAAAAAAAAGAGCACGGTTTCTACGCCAGGGGGCGTAGATGTATATCTTATTTTTGTCAATATCTCGACTTCTAAGAGTCTGATTTAAAAAAATTCCTTCTTTGTTGGATAGAGTTTCTAGCGTGACATGTTTTTCCTATAAATTTAAAAACTTCAAGTAATTCATAGACTTTCCGCAAGGGGGCGTAAAGGTAAATTGCGTTTCCCCCTATATCTCTGCTTCTAAACCTCCGATCTGAAAAATTCTTTCTGCACCGGATACAGCTCCTGATGGGAAATCGTTTGCACGTAATTTAAAATTTTTGTAAAAAATTGTTTGGCCACCAGGTGGCGTAAGTCCTAATTTCCGCTTCTGATGTATTTGCAGCAAAATATGAGCTTCTAAAATCTGGATTGAAAAAAAGTATTTTGTGGACCGATACTACTCATGTCGACAAACATTTTAGGAACATTTTCTTCTTTAGATAATGCATGGTTTCTACGCCAGGGACGTAGATGTATATCTTATTTTTGTCAATATCTCTACTTCTAAAAGTCCGATTTGAAAAATTCCTTCTTTGTTGGATAGTGTTTCCGATGCGAAATGTTTTTCCTATAAATTCAAAACTTTCAAGTAAATCATAGACTTTCCGCTAGGACGCACAATGGTAAATTGCGTTTTCTGCTCCTAAAACTCCGATTTTAAAAATTCTTCCTGTATCGCATACACGACCTGACGGAAAATATTTTTTCACGTAATTTCTAATGTTTGGTAAAGAATAGTTTGGCAACCAGGGGTCATAAGGGTTAATTTCTGCTTCTGATGTATTTGTAGCAAAATCTGGGCTCCTGAAAACTCGACTAAAATTTTTTTCTTGGACCGATACCGCTCATATGAATAAACCTTTTGTGAATACTTTCTTCCTAAAATAATGCACGGTTTTCTCACCAAGGGACGTAAAGTCACATCTTATTTTTGTCGATTACTCTGTTTCTAAGAGTTCGTAAGATCACGATTCCGTTTACAGCAATATCTGAAGGATTAAAGACCCGATTGAAAAAGTTCTTTCTTCCGTCAGATACTATTGTTTTCCATACCGGTTCCATTGACTTTAAATAGCTTTGATAAATTTAATTTGCGTCAGAACGGATTCAAAAGATGTGCTTATTACAACTCGAAAATTCGGTGTCATCTTTCTTGTTTTTTATTAATACGATTTATCAGGATGAGGTGATCCAAGGTTTACGAAGCTTCAATTTAGAATTAATATTTTTTAAGGAGATGGTGGAGGCTAGTTCATATTCTTCTTTAAAGATTTTTAAAAAAATTATCAAAAGATAAATTGGGATATTCATAAGTTTGATAGACTTCCCAAGTGATTTCTTTTAAAAGTTGTTTAAAATTTTCTACTTTTTTCTATTAATTTTACAGAATTTAACAGTTTTAGTTTCTTTTGGTAGACACTTATAATTACTAAGTGTGATCTTTTGGAAAAAGCTTTTATAATAAATCCGTTTGAGCCAGGTTTCACTTTTTTTTTCTTAGTGCGAACTTTTCTATTTAGTTTCTAATCAAAAAACAAAAAAGCTAATCTTGGAACCTTTTAATTGATGTTCATTGTTCTATGTTTTTCTCCTAATCATTTCCTCAATCAGCAGGGTATGCAGAACCATCTTGAAGAGAAGAGGGCGGAAAACTCAACATGTTTTCAATGAAGAAGGAATGGCGCATCTGCATTGAATCCGGCTGTATATTTGCGTTTTATTTTCGTTTCGCCGGGGGATTTCAAACCCTCCCTCCTGCCTAATTCTTACTTCCGTATGACACTATGCACCGTTGTTTGGGCAAAACCAAAAATTTTGAAGTTCCTTCCCGTTCTACGAAGGAAAAGAAAAAAAACACACACCAGAAAAGACCGATTTATATTCGCTCTTCCCCTCTCTCTCTGTTATTTCGAATCGTGCGTAGGAAATAAATGGAAGTACTGTTCGATGACTTCGTAACTCGGAATATCCATGACTCTGATTAATGTGGAGACATAATTTTTCGAAAATTGATACATCTCTATAAAACATGGAAAAAGTAGGCCGTTCGCCTTGATTTATAACTACCATTCCGAACATCATTCCTGCTGAAAAAGAATCTTAAATGAAAGCTCGACAACCAAGTGACTTTTTTTAGCGGCGAACTTTGTAAAAATGTATCCATTTAATTTTTTTTTCCTTTAACGCAAAAGACGAAAAAAGGCTACCTCCGCATTTTAAGCAGCATATGCAGTTCAAGTGAGGACCATTTCATAAAAAGAGTTCATTGCAATTGAATATTTAAATAATCTTCACTTTTCTGTTTATCTTCTCGATCCTCCTTCAGATGGCGCCACGCTCCTTTGTGAAGTAACTTTGGCGGTGTCACTTTCGGTTTCATAGGAGAGAAAATATTTAAAAGAAATTAATTTTACACCTCAGACCAGGGACGCAGCCACGCAGTGGTGAAAGTGGGCGGAAACGGTGGGTAACGGCTTCCCCTTAAGAAATTCATAAGGGGGACGGCGGCGTTTCCCTAAATTAAATAGTTTCAAACAAAAGTAAGCAGAAATTCGGGTTTAGGAAATTCTATGAAATCCATTCTTATTGGTGTAAGTTTTTTTTTTTATGTTTCAAAACTTTGTTCTCTGATTTTAGAGTTTTCAGGGCGTTTTGTCCCGAGGCAATAAAATTTGTCCTTCAGACTTTTAGCTAAAGGATGCTCGCATTCGGCTTTTTTGCTTTCGTATCGTCTCATATTTTAACCAGCTTGTGGAAATCTTGAACCAGCAACAGTGCTGCTGGCTAGTTTCAGAAAAGCGACCTCAAAGATTAGAGTAATTTATTTGATTGTTATAGTAATTAAATGAATTACTCAATCAGCAGCTATGCAATTAAATATTACTCTAGATTAGAGTATTATTTAATTGTCATAGCCGCTGACCAAGGCTGCACTGACTTTCGCGGAAGACATAATTACTTAAAGTGGTGTCTAACAGCAGCGGTTTTTTTTAAAACTGAAACTTATAAGAAAGGAACACCCTCAGAGGGGGAAAAACACCATACTCACTATTTTCGACATAATATTCTTTTTTTGTTCAGGGTTATGAGGCATTATTACACTCCCATCCGTCCTTTTTTACGCTTTCCAACCGTAGGTTGAAGAAGCGTATATGCTCCAGCTTTTTCCGTCCGTCCGTCTGTCTGTCGGCACGATAACTCACGTGAAAATGGTTCGATTTCGATGAAATTTTAGTATGTGGTAGGGGACCACCAGGGGACGAACCCTATTGAAAATAAATGAAATGGGGTCAAAGGTCAGGACATAGGAGCGGGATCCATTCCATTGCCTTTATGCATCTTAACTTGCGTAAAAATGGTTCGATTTCAATGAAATTTAAGTATGTGGTAAGGAACCTCCTCGGAACGAACCCTGTTGAAAATGGGCGGAATGGGTTAAAAGGTCAAGACATAGACGCGGGATCCACTTCATTGCCCTTATGCGTCATAACTTGCGTAAATACGGTTCGATTTCAATGAAATTTCAATACGTGGTAGGGGACCACCTGGGAACGAACCCTATTGAAAATAAATGAAATGGGGTCAAAGGTCAGGACATAGGAGCGGGATCCATTCCATTGCCTTTATGCAGCATAACTTGCGTAAAAATGGTTCGATTTCATTGAAATTTAATTATGGGGTAAGGAACTACTGGGAACGAACCCTGTTGAACATGGGCGGAATGGGGTCAAAGGTCAGGACATAAAAGCGGGATCCATTTCATTGCCTTTATGCGTCATAACATGCGTAAATATGGTTCGATTTCGATGAAATTTTAGTATGTGGTAGGGAACCTCCTGGGCACGAACCATATTGAAAATGGGCGAAATGGGGTCAAAGGTCAGGCATGACATAAGAGCGGGTTTTGTTCCATTGCCCTTATGCGTCATAACTTGCGTAAAAATGGTTCGATTTCGATGAAATTTTAGTATGTGGGTAGGGAGCGAATGGGGACGAACTATTTTGAAAATGGACGAAATGGGGTCAAATGTCAGAACACTGGAGTGGGATCCATTCCATTGCCTTTGTGCACCCTAACTTACCTAAAAATGTTTCGATTGCGACAAAACGTTATCATGTTGTTCCGGTGGTATAGTGAACCGGTTCTGTTGAATATCAACGAAATGGGATCAACGGTGATTGCACAAAAGCAAGATTTATTCCACAGCCATTATTCTCATAACTTGCGTAAAACTGCTTCTATTGCGACAAAACTTTAGTTTGTTATTCTTGAGGTATACTGAACCGGTTATGTTGAATATCATCGAAATGGGGTCAAAGGTCAGGAGACAGGAGCGAGATTTATTCCACAGCCATTATCCTCGTAACTTCAGTAATAATTTCTGGTATGTTGGAAAGCGTATCATAATCAATGCATTGCATGATTTTACTAACTTGTTTACGCTCTCCAACCGATGCTCCAGCTTTGTCCGTCTGTTAGTCCGTCCGCACGTTAACTAGCGTAAAAATGTTTAGATTTCGATGAAATTTTAGTATGTGGCAGGGCACCACCTGGGGACGCACCCTTTTGAAAATGGGCGAAATGGGGTCAAAGGTCAGGACATAGGAGCGGGATCCATTCCATTGCCCTTATGCGTCATAACTTGCGCAAAATTGTTCGATTGCAATGAAATTTTAGGTTGTGGTAGGGGATCACCTGGGGACGAACCCTATTGAAAATGGGCGAAATGGGGCTAAAGGTGAGGACATAGGAGCGGAATCCATTCCATTCCTTTATGCGTTATAACTTACGTAAAAATGCTTCGATTGAGACAAAACTTTATCATATTATTCCGGAAGTATACTTAACCGGTTCTATTGAATATCATCGAAAAGGTGTCAAAGGTGAGGGCACAGGAGCGAGATTTATTACAAGCCATTATCCTCATAACTTGAGTAATAACTTGAGTAATGATTTCTGGTATGTTGGAAAGCGTATCATAATCAATGCATTGCATGATTTTACTAATTTATTTATCTTTCTCACTCTACCTCTGTGCACGAGTGTGTGTAAATTCGCCCAGACGTTAAACACCGCGTTCACCCCACTACAAAATATCTACTTACACTACTATAGCCAAGGGAAGAATCCTGGGGTCCGGGCGCACCTTTGCAGTGCGCCCGGACCCCCAGGACTCTTCCAATAGTTTTTTGATTGTTTTTATACAGTCATTTCAAAATCCGTACTTTTTACGATGTAATTATATACAGTTTGTGCCTTGTTTTTCTCAAGTTCGCAAGATTAATCCATTTAGAAGTGATTATCACAATGTAATTTACATATGTATATTGAGCCACGTCCAAAATTTATGCTGTGATCATTATATTTTTTATATGTGCTGTGTTCTCCTGTTTCTTTCTCTACTAGTGCGAGAACACAGCGGCGTTTGACGGACTGTGAACAGGGGCGTGTGCCCATTTACGTGGGTCGTAAAAAAAAAAAAACAATAGTTTTATGCAATCGACACTACAAAATTCACTTATTAATTTGAACATGTGATTGTATTTTTATCAACGTGTGAAAATCTTAAGAGCGAATTAACGAAGCAGTGGCATTCTCAATTACTCCCATCAGTAGCGCTTACACTGAACAAAAAAAATTAACGAAACATATTTCTGTTACAACCTCTTGCGTGAAATAACAGAAAGAAACGACCTGAATTTCACGGTTTTTTCTTACCACGGGAAAATTCTGAATTTTTGCAAACATTTCCTCAGTGTCTTTCTTATATTAGAGCCGTTGTTAGGGCGGGGCAGACGGGCGGTTGCCCCAAGCGCCACTCAAGAGAGGGCGCAGAAATCACTGTTTGAAATGCGATTACAATTGGAACTGAAACTTTTACACGAGTTTTTGGCACAATTAAAATTAGAATTTCCTCTTCAAAATGTTCAGGAGATGTTAGTTGCTCACATTCAGCAATGAAGGCGGCGTTGTATAGTCCGTTCAAATGAAGAAGAACCGTGATCCCCCCCCCCTTTCTACAACAATGGGGGCCCCAGTATTTCTGTAGTTGGATGGACTATACGTGTCATTGCAAGATAAGGATGTTAACATTTTTTAAGATTCTCTGGAGGCTATTCAGTCTTTATTGTGGCTGCATGCTACGAATGTCAGCTATATTCGGTTTGCTTGATGCGGTGCCGAAGGTCCGAAACAGTTGCGGAAAGTTGTAAAAACAGCCACATTTTGACTGTCCCTGTTTTACGACCAATTTCGTTAAAAACTGGGACAAACATTTTCACGCCTAGTTTCGTTACAAAGTCTTTGTAGTACTGTTATATTTCTGAAATTGTATCTGCTTTTTGCTGTCTTTAATTTAAAGCTATTTTTCTTGAAAATTCTTCTCTGTAGCTTGTGCTCGCTTAAATTTTCAGTGCTGTTTCTTTGTTCTTTTGGTGCGTGTATGAGAGAGAGAGAGAGAGAGAGAGAGAGAGAGAGAGAGAGAGAGAGAGAGAGAGTGAAAGAGATAGATAGATAGAAAGAGAGAGAGTGAAAGAGATAGATAGAGAGAGTGAAAGAGGTAGATAGAGAGAGTGAAAGAGGTAGAAAGAGAGAGATAGAAAAAGAGATAGAGAGCGAGAAAGAGAGAGACATAGAAACAGAGAGAGAGAGAGAGAGAGAGAGAGAGGGATTGAAAGAGAAAGAAAGAAAGATAGATAGATAGAGAGAGAGAGAGAGTGAAAGAGAAAGTTAGTTAGAGAAAGGAAGGGAGAGAGTGAGACAGATTGGGGCGCAAGATTTTGCGGTTTGCTCCGGGCACAGAAATGAATATTTAGTTACGCCCCTGCTTATATTGACGATAAATTACCATTTTGGAGATGTGTTAGTGGAAAATTCTGAATTTTCAGAAACTTTTTCGCAATTCCTTTCGTATATTAACAGAAAAACTCCGTTCTCACTTTTTCCGTATTGATCCGTATGACGAGAAATTACCGGTAATAGGAGCGATTGGCGAGAACACTTGAGGTTTTATTAACTTTTAAATTTCAATCGTCTGTCAACGGATCAGCTTTTGAAGTTCTGTACAGATATCGGATATTGTGGATAGCATATCGCATGAATTTTGATTATTGTGGAACAGGATATTTCTTCTCCTCTCCCCTCTTTTGTGCACCAACTATTTATTGCATATTGTGTTACTGTAAGAAACTGGGTACTTAACTTATTGTACGATGTCTATGTATCAATCTTTGGACAACTTAAGACAAAAGCTATTATAGCTATCAAGAATAAATTTTATATTTAGGAGTTTTGTGAAATAATACTATAAAAAAGTACATTTCACCTTTTTTTACGCTTTCCAACCGAAGGTTGAAGAAGCGTATATGCTCCAGCTTTGTCTGTCCGTCCGTCCGTCCGTCTGTCTGTTGGCACGATAACTCGCGTAAACATGATTCGATTTCGATGAAATTGTAATATGTCGTAGGGGACCACCTGGGAATGAACCCTATTGAAAATGGGCGAAATGGGGTCAAAGGTCAGGCATGACATAAGAGCGGGTTTTCTTCCATTGCCCTTATGCGTCATAACTTGCGTAAAAATGGTTCGATTTCGATGAAATTTTAGTATGTGGTAGGGAGCCAATGGGGACGAACTATTTTAAAAATGGGCGAAATGGGGTCAAAGGTCAGGGCATAGGATTGGGATCCATTCCATCGCCCTTATCCATACTATTAAAGGAGCACTTCTTGTATGTATGTAAATTTTATTTGGAAAACTGCTCTAAGGATTTTGATGAAAGTCGTTAACCTACCGTTTTCTGGTACTAGAAATCAATTTAGCTTGATCTCGACTTCAGGAAAATTCGTTTAGTGGGTTAAATAACCACCCCGAATTACCACGTTTTTAGTGTCATGGCGTCGTCCTATTAATGTAACCCATGCTTAGAAATCTTATGACGTCACAATCTCGCGATTTAGATGTTGGCGCGCGGTCACGCCATCTGTATCATTGCGTCACGCGTTGGGTGTGGATCCTATTAAAGTTTTATGACGTCACACTCTTGCGAGCAGATGGTCGCGATCCCCATCTGCCTCATTACATCACGCGTTTGTGCGTATGTCCGTCCGCACGATAACTCGCGTAACAATCGTTCGATTTCGATGAAATTTCAGTATGTGGTTGGGGTACACCTGGGAAGGAACCCTAATGAAAGTGAACGAAATGGGTCAAAGGTCAGGACATAGGAGCGATATCCAATCCACTGCTTTTATGGGTCATAACTAACGTAAAAAAGGTACGATTTCGATGCAATTTTAGTATGTGGTAGGAGGCTACCTTGGAACACACCCTATTGAAAATGGGCGAGATGGGGTCAAAGGTCAGGACATAGGAGCGGGATCTATTCCATAGCCCTTATACATCATAACACGTAAAAATGTTTCGATTGCGACAAAACTTTATCATGTTATTTCGGAGGTATACTGAACCGGTTCTGTTGAATATAATCGAAATGGGATCAAAGGACAGGGCACAGGACCGAGATTTATTTCCACAGCCATTATCCACATAACTTGACTAATAATTTCTGGTATGTTGGAAAGCGTATTATATTCAATGCATTGCATGATTTTACTAACTTGTTAAAGATAAGTGAAAGTCATTGTCAGCTTAAAAAGTCAAGATGCAAAGCATTTTTTTGCTTCGAAAAATCATGATGAGAAATGCTTAATTTGTGAAAAGTTCTCCAACAGAAAAAAATTATTAAACTTATTCAGAAGGATAATAAGCTCCAACAGAAAATAAAATGATTAAATCACTCGCATTAATCACAAAAAAAAAAAAAAAAATTCATCGTCGCCCAATTCGTTTTACGATGTACTTGATTCGGATTTCCTAGCTTTTGTGGCTCAGTGGTTAAAGGCCTGCGTTACCAACCCAAACGACTGGGGATAGATCCTGACTGCAGCGGAAGGATTATCTGGGGTGAGGGCGGAAAAATGCGGGGTCGTCAATTTTGCAGAATTTCAGTTAAAGTACGGAAAAATGCAGGGTCGTCAATTTTGCAGAATTTCAGTTAAAGTACGGAAAAAAACCTGAAATGGGCTTTTCTGAAATAAACGGAATTCCTGACTACAGAAAATCTGAAAATGCGGGTTAAAATAAACGGGCACTTTTCAAAACGGAAATTTCTGAAAAAGATGGACACCTACCGGCAACTTTGCTACACGTTATTTTCAGAAATTTTCCGTTTCTTTTTTTTTTTACAGTGTAACTTTAATTTTTCGTGCGAGGGCACACACTTCCAATATATACTGTATAATCAAATATGCTACTTTTCTAATTTCAATTTATCTTTATCAAAAGCTATACTGTTTTGTCACGTTAAAATTTAAATGTTTTAATGCATCTGCTTCTTAAATGCACGAAAAGAACGAATATATCTTATCTAAATTATGCAATACTTTTTATTTAACATTATTAGTAGTTTGAAAACTTTAATGACAAAGGATATTGCTGCTACAAAAGAAAATGTTTGAACTATTAAAGCGGATTTAATAAATACTGCACTAATGTCAAATAAAGCAATTAGTGTAGCACTTACCGAATGGATTTAACGAATAGAAAATTAGAATTTGTCTAAGATACTTTTCTTAGGAACAGTTCGTGATGCAGAGGTCCAGGCTACATCATCTAGTTCCACTTTCTGTCTTCGGTTTTGGTAGCTGTACAGCAAGATTTCAAATTAGACGCATGGCGCAAGGAGCCCAAAATAAAATCAAAGTGCTTTCCGTTTCTGTTTAGTGGTTTGAGTGACTGCGTAAAATCTCCAGATCGGTGAAGTCATCCTATTAATAATACACTATATTGACAAAAGTCACCGGACATCCTTCAAAAGCAAATGAACGGATCCGCTGCGTTGTTAAGATGCGCGGTACAGCTGCAAACGGCATAAAAACAATCCTGCAGCTGACCGCGATCATATCGCGCTGTGAGGTTGAGTGAAAATGTCGCGGCGGGAGAGAACTGACTTTGAGAAAGGAAAGGTTGTTGGGTGTTATGTTAGTGGATTGTTCATAAGAGAAACCGAGAGGCGTTTAAACATACCTAAGTCAACTGTTTTGGATGTACTGAATAAGTGGAAGACACATGGCGTGCCTGAAGCAGCAAAACGTACCGGCAGACCAAAGAAAATCAGTGATAGAGGACGTGGAAACCTCAGGAGAGTCGTTACAGCTAATCGACGGAGTACAACACAAGACCTCAGTGTACAGGTGAGTAGAAATGGTAGAACTTCGGTATGTACACGTTCCATTCACACATAACTTCATTCCATGGGTTACCGTGGTCGTGCGGCTGCTCATAAGCCTTTCATCTCCACTCGGAATGCTACTCGTCGTTTAGCATAGTGTAAAGAACATTTATCGTGGACAGCGCATCAATGGAAGCGGGTCCTATGGACTGACGAATCCAGATGCACGATGCATCAGTCTGATGGTCGTGTGTGGGTATGGGGGAACGCTATTTACCACAGTGTACTGTTCCTACAGCCAATTTTGGAGCTGGCAGTGTACTCGTGAGGGGGTGTTTTTCGTGGTATGGTTCCGGCCCATTGGTTATCGTTGATAAACCTGTTAACCAGCCCGGTATACCTCGATATTCTGGACAATTATGCCCTACCAACTCTGTGGAAATACTACGGAACCGAGCCTTGTTGGTACCAGCAGGATAATGCACCGAGCGATAAAGCAAGGACTGTTACGGCGTGGTTTGACGATAATTCCGTATCGTGTGTGAACTAGCCAGCACAGAGCCCTGATCTTAATCCCATAGAGCACCTATATGATGAAAAGTTTGGAACCAATTATGTATTTAATGGAAGAGCATGCCTATCGCTGTTCCAAAACCTTCTCAAAAGCATGTCTCAAAGGGTCAGTGCATGCGTTAAGGCCAAAGGTGGACCGACACCGTACTAATGTGTGTCAATAAATGCTACGTTGTGTTTCTCTTCTCGGTGACCGGTGACTTTTGTCAATATAGTGCATATCCTGCTACCTCGAGAAATCTTTGGAACCTTCTCTTCCTCTCTCATTCCCCAGAAGGAAGGGAAAAAAAGTCACCACATGAGAGGTATTCTCATTTCTGCGGTGTGTCTTAGACAATTAACGATACTTAAGGGTGATGGAAACGGTTTATGACGTTTCACCACTGCTTTAGTCTTAAATAAAAAGCTGAAAGAGTGGCATAGGAGAATGTCTCCATGCTCTGTGAGGGAAAAACGTATATTGGTAGATGCGACCCTGTGACGCGTGAGAGAGAGAGACAGACAGACAGACAGACAGAAACAGAAAGAGAGACAGAGAGAGAGAGAGAAAGAAAGAGAGAGAGAGAGAGAGAGAGAGAGAGAGAGAGAGAGACAGACAGACAGAGACAGAAAGAGAGAAAGAGACAGAGAGATATTTCCTTGAATTCTAGGCTCACAGCTGAATATATGTCTACGTGAAAAAAAGAGATTGGTTTCGTAGCAGTAGAATAATTCCTAACGCTTGCTGACATTCCGTTTGGTGCGAGCACAGGAAACATAGACCCCATCCCCTGAAAAAACAGCAACTTACATGGTACTTAGTGAGATCTTGTGCTTTACGGAACCGTGAGCTACAATGTGCACACAGCCTTTGATCTGTGGGGGCATGATACTCCATTGCCCCCCACGAGTTAGGCGCCACTAATTGTAGAATAATTTTGAATATGTTAATATGCTAACTAATATAATTTTAACCGTTCGATCCACAAACATGAACAGGTTTTCCCATTAAAAAAAGTATGTAGCTGCGCATCACGCATGGGGTTTAAATGAAAAGCACGGAAGGTAAAAAACACTACGCTCCGTATAGTTAAAATTAAGAAAACTTTTGCAAATAGTAAAGTCAGGCACGAATTATCTGCATTTTATGCTTTTTGAACACAACTATATGTAATACGTGCAGAAAACGTCAAAGTAATTATTTGATTATAATATTTCCGGATTAAAACAAAGAAACTCTTAAACTTATTACCTTCACCTTATTTATGCATTAGTTCCACTCACAGACTCCAGAAAAAACAAAAACAGCAACTTTTGACACGACGCTTAATTGGATTGCTTCACAAATAGCCATTCGTATCTACACACAAGTACTTCTCCCTGGTGCTATAGTGTCACCGCACACCTTAAGGTGGACATCAAGTAAAAATGCGCCGCTATACTTTCAATAGTGAAAATTGATAATTGATTTACATAAGTTCACACCCAAGAAATGCTTCCCGACTCGTGAAAATTGGCACACGGATGAAGAAGACATCGAACTATAGTCAGTATTTAGCAAATTTGAGAAAAACATTATGGGAAATATTTTAAAATTAAATTTCCGTGTGTTGGAGCAGTGTTGCATGTTGTTAATAGGTGGCGCTCTACGTACGTTAAGACTGGAAACGTGGCATTGCCTTACCTTTTTTTCTTGAACATTAAAAGTTTTCCTACAAACAACAATAACAGAGCGGTTATAGACTTCTGCTTAGGATGTCAGTAATTATTTAAATCACTTACATTACAGTTTATTGGCTTTTCTACCTGCAAACTTATATAAATCGGAAATCAGATGCTGGTAATCTAAGATGCTGACAAAAGCTTTTTCAGAAATCACCATCTGATAAGGGAAAGACCTGATGAAATTCATTCATAACACTAAGGCCCCCACGAGAAGGGGTTACACAAACAGCTCGATTTTCAGCCTCATCTATGAGCAGAAGCCTGCATTGGAGATGACCTGATCTCCACCTTAACACGCCTTTGAGGCAGTTCTGGCGAATGCGCGAACTTAGGTGGCAGAACTCCGAAAGTTTGATCGACAGAGACAAAATGTTAGATTAGTTTGCTACGAATGGGTCATAAAACGTAGGCGTCAACGAGGAAATTTAGGATGTATACTGAAGAAACAAAAAAAGAAAAGAGCATTTTTAAGCGGTGCAATTTCTAAAGATGGGAGAAGCCCTGAACGAAGGAGAGGATACATCGTAACCCTGGAACCCCTCTCCCAACCTCCATCCCTGTTCGTACGAAACTTTTGGGTTACTTTTGTCAGTAGCAATTCCATCCGGTAGTACACAGTGACCGCATAAAATAAATATGTAAAAATGAAATGACAGTCGATATGTGTATTAACATGATCGTTTCTCGGAAAAACGTAAAATCAGCTCGGCCGTAGTAACATACTGGCAATAAGACTTATTTCACCAGGAATTTATGACAGTGAATGCTTTATACTACGCGTAGTCACACTAGATATCTGACTCTAAATCACGATACACTTTCAAAACATCTGTGCAGCACATTCTGGGTGGTAACATAATACTTCTTTTTGTGAGCTGTCAGAACATGGAACACGTTTAGAAAATATCAAAGTGACCAGTGTGTGTGTGTGAAGAGGGAGGAGGTGTCTCAGAAGTTTACCTTGGGGAAGGGGGGCGATTCCTCTGGTCTAAAAAAGTTCGACAGAGAGGCTTTGTGGAAATGTCACACACACACACACACACACACACACACACACACACACACACACACACACACACACACCAACTGGCAGAGATACCCCTCCTTGGCATCGCATGGCTTTTTGAAGAAAAAATCATAAAAATAATTGTATTACTTTTAAATTACGAAGTGGAAAAGAGCAACTGAAAAATCAACACTACTTTCCTTTTCTTCAGTTTTCTGCTTTGAGAGAAAAAGAGCTCCGTATTTTTTAAATATTAAGTCATAATAGAAGCTTTCAAAATAAATTTGAGTCCTTCTATTCGGACGACTTGATTTAATGGAAAAATTTACAGCTTGAATCATCGAATCATTCCTAAGCAATATGACCGGTAATTCCTCTTTAAAATATTCGTTTATTCTTTCTCAATGCACGATTCCCACTTCCTTTGAAAGGAACTTCCATTTATTTCAATTCAACAAGCCATTCCTGCCCCATTCAGTGTCTTACTAGCGATTTTCTCTCTGCAGTTTGAGGAAATATTGCATTAAACAAAACACACCTATTGCTTATCGTGGTCAGTCAAAATGTCTTTTCCCTTCCGCTCTCCGCTTTCTCTGAAACTCTAGTTTTTTCTTCTATCTTTTCCCTCTTTCTTTGAAGCTAGAACAGAACATTTTGTCTCCAAATTCACAGCAAATTTGAATTGTTATAAAAACTTTTACGAATACCTGTGCATTATTACTACAATTTTACAAAATTAAACACTTTAATTGTTTGTAATCATCTTGGGCATTTAAAAAAGAAAAGCTGGTTTGCGGAAGGGGGGGGTCCCCCAGTGGTTCCTCTCCGGATCCTCTACTGAAAGTGACCCTAAAAACTTCATTGTGTTTCAAGTTTTTTTTTTGTTTGTTTTTTTACTGTGTAGTATAACATCTTAGGAGAGCCACAGTTGCCTCACTCAGGGATACTTGAAATTACCACACCAATTCTGGTATAAAGATTAAGAAACCTTTCAACATATTTCTTAATGCAGCAAATACAAAAATGTGAAAACCAAGTTCTCATGAAAAGTTTTCCGAGTTAATTCCTTTTGCATAGTTTTCATAAGAAACAAAATTATGAAACTCTCTTTCACAACACTGTGAAAAAGATAAGACTTCGAAACAACATCTTGAAATGTTTGAAAAGCATCCTGGAAACACAGATCTCTGGTCAGAGAATAAGAACGAATAGTGGAAACTTAGGACTTCATGGAGGATAAGAAGAGGAAAAGGGTTCACCTGCTGCTCTTTTACCATCCCCGTTTTCCCAAAAGTGCAGCGCAACTAAAGAAAACTCATTTAATGTTGTTTACGGACAAAACTCCGTAAGAGTGTACTCCAGCTATGTGGACCTTTCTCCTTGTTTGTTTATGATTTCTGCTTTCTTCAAGTCGGCTGGATACGCTAAAAGATTTTTTATTGATTCCCTCTGAAAACTGCTGTTTTTAGTGTGCTTCAGCTGGCATGTAAGTTTAATAAATTATTCAGTTACGTAGTTAATAGTATTCATTATGTACTGAGAAGTACTTACTTTCTATTTTTTTATTTACATACTAGCAGTTATGCCCGTTCTTCGAACGGTGAATCTATAATTTTTTGAACGTAAAATTAAAGAAAGAAAAAAAATAATTAAGGGAAAGAAAAGTAATTTAAGATCCGTAACTGTTTCACGATTTAGAACAGGGTCGTGACGTCAATGCATATGGTTTGAAGTAAAACGGATCAAGCTTTGGAGCTCCTTAATTTTAAATCAAAATTTCATGGAATTTTTACAGCATATCAACGTTTCTGGCATAATTATCTTTAAACCTATCAGCACTTTGAACAGTAAAGCTAAGCCTCCCTTTTGAACTGTTTGGTTTTTAGACTTTTTTTAGATATCCTGACCTTAAGGACTATCAGCATGCCAACTTTCATATCTCAAGGCTATTGAGAAGTTGTCGAACAATTCACGAAATATTCAAGCAGAGAATGTTCCAAAGCCGCCAGTTTGATTTTTTTTTTTTTCGGACTCTTCTAGGTTTTAGCCCTTAAGACCTATCAAAATGACAATTTTCAAATCTCCAGGCCATGTAGAAGTGGTCGAACAATGAACGAAAATTTCAAACAGAGAAGTGTTTCATAGCCACCGTTATTATTTTTATTTTATTTTATTTTATTTTATGCCTGCAGAAAACACCGAACTTTAAAAGGGTTGCTAAGTCATTAAGCATTGCGTCATTACCAGTCTGACTGTAGCCTGTCGTTTTACCCAACGAGAAGAGAATGCTAAAAATAGCTGCGTCACCATGGCAGCAAGTCACGGGACCAGAACTTTCCTGTGTGGTTACCGCTGAAGACAGAGGAAGCCGTTTGTTCCTTTCATTTGCATCTTTAAAAAGTGCTTAAAAATCACAAAATGATTTTTATATTAATTTTTTTTAAAAGAGAGATGATAGTTGTGAGTGTATGCTGTAAACATCGCAATGCATTATGATTTATAGTTTGCGATATATCCGTTTTCTAAAATGGATCCCATCACGAAATAGAGAATTTTGTGAAATTAAAAAATTTAATTTCTCGTAAACTAAACCGAAATTCAAAAAAAGAGCGACGAGGTGCAAACATTTTGCCATGGACCTACATGCCTACAAAGTTTCGTGGTTCTGTTGCTGTTAGTGTGTCCGGAACGCGAACTGATAGCACTTTTATGCTTACCTAAAATTTGAAATATAATAGCTCTTGAAGTATCGCCAGAATAAAAAAAACCGGTTTATTTCAGCGTGTTCTCTAAACAATTATCTACAAATGATGTAAATTTTATGTTTTTGTATTACAATGATGTAATTTTATGCTTTTGATGTAATTTGCTACAATGATGTAATTTTATGCTTTTGCGCTGCGAGCTAGGAAAAGCGCGAGTGTCCCAAAATTTCTAAAACAGCGGCAGCGTCAGCTACTGTGTTTTAGTTAGAATAGAGAGATTAGCAAGCAGCATGTTTAACATCCATGAGCAAAAAAAAAAAAAAAAAAAGGAATTCGAAATTTACCTAACAGGTATAATACGACGTGTGATCAGAAAATATCCAGACTGGTTGCATAAGTTCTGAATCATGCGATACAGCAGGTAACAATTTGGCACATAATCCTTAGAAGTAGGACGCTAGGAAATTTGAGCTAGAGTGCGTGACGAGGAAGTCACGCGAAACCGATGTAGAAAGAGGGAGGGAGACGCCTTTATTTATCTTGTATAACTGCGTGGCTAGTACTCAGGGTATGACGGTTTAACGTACCCATCCAACGTACGGCTTTTAGTGGTTCGAGAGTTCGTACCTCCCTGGGATCGATCCTGAAACTTTTCCGTGGCAATCACGAACGTTGACCACTAGGCCATGGAATGGGTGAGCAACAAGGGCAGACGCTATGTACGCCACCCTCTCCTAACAACACTCCATCTACCTAAATGACTCTCCTGGTGATAACATTGTCCGCAATGGACTACAGAAGATTGGAAGAAGGTGTGCAGCTAGTATGAATTCTGACATGCACTCCATTCTAGTGATGGTCGAGTTTGCATTTGGCATTAGCAGCATGCAGCTTTAAAGCTACTCTCCATGACGGTTGCATGAAATATGGCCTTGTTTAGCTGGCATGAACTGGGTCCCTGGTGCGTATCAACAAATGCATGGACATCGGCTACTGTCAACAGTGTAGCTAAAAAGCCATTTCTTTAGATCAAAGAAACAAAAAAAAAAAATGTGAAAGAAATTACAAAAAAATCTGAGAAGTTCTTTCTGTTCATAAAGTAAGCTGTTCGCAGACTGTGATGACTGATGAGGTGATTGGCCAGTCGCTTATAACTACCATGTCCCAGACATGCTCGATCGGGGACACATCCAGCGAACGTGCAGGCCAGAAAGGAAGCGGTATCTACCGAGCATGGAAAAGGTCTTGGACATTTCCGGGTCACATGTGGCGGAGCATTGTCATGCTGGAATATAGTGCTGGGTCAACTCTGAAGGAAGGGTATCACCTCTGCTTCCAAAACATTCCTGATATATCGCTGGCTGTTGAATGTTCCCTCAATTCATATCAGGTGAGATCGCGAATTTAACCCAATGGCGCCCCAAATCACGACGCTTGGAGTTGGGCGTTGAGCCGGTATGACGCTTCAATGCGCCGTTAAACACGATGCCTTCGAACACGTATGCGACCATCACGGTGCATCAATTTGAATCGTGACTCGTCAGAAAACACGAGTTGTTGCCAATCAACGCGTCAATTTCTATGTTCGAGACTCCATTGCAGCCTGAGGCATGTGTGATTGAGGGTGAAAGTAATGTGCAGCAATGGGCTACTAGCTACCAGTATTCTGGTAAGCAGACGATGTCGAACTGTGCTGGAGGGCAAAACCTGGCCTGTGATAGTGTTCCACTGCTGCTGTAACAACGTGGATATCGTTGTGCGATCTATCACCGCCATGCAGTAGAGTTGTTTTTTATCCAGTGCAGCCGTGCACTTTTGTGGTCCATTTCCCAGATTTCTGTGCGTATGTCCACTGACGCCACGTTTGTACCACTATACTGGCGTTTCGTTCCGTACGAGTAGCAATTTCGCGGTAGGAAATTCCAGTTTCTCTCATTCCAACAATCCTTCCTCGCTCAAAGTCCATCAGATACTCATAATGCGACCTTCTTCGGCGACGTAGCATACTGAGACACCAGAAACTCCATTTTGACTCAATGTCGGCTTTTTTACTGATTGCAACATCGCGTTTGAGCCAGCTCTTTATGCTCAAGACCAGACAGTTCAGAGGGCGCTTCTCCGAAACCGCATGCGCATTTTCACTGATATTTGAATCGTTTGCATGCCCCAACCTGTTGTACGTATCCTGCAAGTTTCAAACTAATACCAGCAGTCCTTCATGGTGTTGCAATTTTCACAAACATTGGTGAACTTTTTAATGCATATTGATGGATCTTCCTCTCGTTCGCAATGACCTTGCAGCAGTAAACTTACTGTTTAAAAAGAGGGGGGAAATTCATGGCTATTTTCTGCAAGAGAGATATCACACACGGCTTAAGTGCCGCAGAGAAGGGCAAACTGCACCTATTTAACCATAAAAGCCGCGGCTGTTTGCCCGAAAATTACGGAAGTTGTTATTCTGTGCCTTTGTCGCTATAAAAAGTCTGTGTCTTTGACCAGCACTTTGCTTTGAAAAATCTAGTCTTCGGCTCCGTGCAGTAAAAACGTTCAGCACTTGGTTTACATAGAGCGCAAAGGGACAAAGAGAGAGAGAGAGAGAGAGAGAGAGTGTGTGTGTGTGTGTGTGTGTGTGTGTGTGTGTGTGTGTGTTGCCTTTACGTAAAGCTCTAAATTATTATTTTTCTCTACATTGCAAATAGAGGAGATTTTAAATGGTTCTAATCTACCGATGGGACAACGTTGGAATTTTGTACTGGTATGATGAGGGTGAAACAAGAAATGGGGACTCCAGAGTTAAGTGGGTTCACACAAACAAATTCGTATTTCAAACGGCCTTTTTAGCACGTCTTTTGTAAAAACAGATCGTGCTTATGTTATCGGTTTGTCCGTCCGTACGTCTGTATAGAAACGATATCTCTGCAACTATTAGTCCGATTTGAAATATTATTTTTGCATTGGGAAGCCTGAAATATACGAATGATGATCCTTCATTTTGATTTTTTTACGATGCACAATTTCGCCGCTAGAGGGCATAAAGGCAGATGATGAATTCAAAAAGGCGTTTTATTCCGCATATTTGCTTCTAAACATCCGATTGAAATTTTTTTTTATATTTCGATTCCATTTATGTCGAAGAGTATTTTAGATATAGTTACTTTTTCAAATTACCCATAGATTTTCCGCTAGGGGGCATAAAAGTAAATTACATTTCCCCCGAGAACTTCTGAAAGTCCGATTTGAAAAATTTTTCTTCAGCGGATACACCTTCTGATGGAAAATCTTTTACATATAATTTCAAATTTTCGGTAAACAATACTTTGGCCACCAGGGGCGTAAGTGTTAATTTTTGCTTCTGATGTATTTGCCATAAAATCTGAGCTTCTAAAATATCAATTGAAAAAAATTCTTTCGTGGACTATTGCCACTCACATCGATAAACCTTTTCGGAATATTTTTTTCTTAAAATATTCCACAGTTTCTCCCGCCAGGGGACATAGATGCATATCTTATTTTTGTCAATATCTCTACTTCTAGGAGTCAGTTTTGAAAAATTCCCTTTTTATTGGATAGTGTTTCTGATGCGAAATGTTTTTCATATAAATTCAAAAATTTTAGGTAAATCATAGACTTTCCGCTACGGGGGCACAAAGGTAAATTGCGTTTTCTACGTTATTTCTGCTTCTAAAACTCCGATTTGAAAAATTCGTCCTGTATCGCATACAACACCTGATGGAAAATATTTTTCATATAATTTCTAATGTTTGGTAAAGAATGGTTTGGCCACCAGGTGGCATAAGTGTTAATTTCTGCTTCTGATGTATTTGTAGCAAAATTTGGGTTTCTGAAAACTCGACTAATTTTTTTTTTTTCTTAGACCGATACCACTCATGTTGAAAAAAGTTTTGAGAATACTTCCTTCCTAAAATGATGCATGGTTTTCTCACCAGGGGGCGTAAAGTTACTATTTTTGTCGATATCTCTGTTTCTAAGAGTCCGATTTGAAAAATTCTATCTGTGTTGGAGAGCGTTTCCGGTGCGAAATGTTTCTCATATAAATTCATGTTTTTCTTAATGCACAAGTCTGCAACCAGAGGGCATAAGCTCAGGATTTCGTTTACAGCAATATCTGAGGGATTAAAACCCCGATTGAAAAACTTCTTTCTTCCGTCAGATACTATTGTTTTCCATACCGGTTCTATTGACTTTGATTAGCTTTAATACATTTAATTTACGTCAGAACAGATTCAAAAGACATGCTTATTACACCCGAATATTCGGCGTCATCTTTCTTGTTAATATTGCTGAAAACAGGCAGCACAGATATACAGGGTTCTCACAAATGATTACTTTGATTACAATATGCTACAAATTTTTAATGATAAGTCTTACATAAGGTTTCCTTTTACAGGTGATTTCTTAGACGCACATGTGAGCTTTCGTGCGGGCGTGTTTCGGCTAGAAATGAGCATGGGCACGGGCAATGACCAAAATCCGGGAAACGGATCCAGGCCCGGGCTCAAGCTAATTTTCTCTCTCACTTTTTTAATTTAATTTAATTTAACACTGTTAACCGAGTTAACGCAATGGGAAACGCACAACTGAAGGCTTGGCTATAGCCTCTTTTGCTTTTTCGGCTAAAATTCTGAATTATTTTTTATTGCGTGTTTCGGGTGCATTTCGTATCTCAAAAACGTCTGGAAGTGTTCAACATCTGTGCACGCTTACAAAGATATGATCAAAACTTATGGTATAAGTATTCTGGTGACTAAAATTTAAAGTTCTGCTAGCTACTGTATGAAAAATGGGAATTTTTGGTCATTCGGTGATAACATTAAGGTGAGTAGACTGCACATGGATCAAGGCTGGCCAAAGGCCAACTACCCAGAGCTGATAGGGAAGAGAAATTAGGAGGAGAGATAACTAGTGCCGACTAAAAATCCCAAATTCAACTTTTGCCTTTAGAATCTGGATGTCTCGTTAAGGTGACTGTTATAAAGCAATCTAGGCCAGCGTCCACTGGGGCCTTCGGCCCAGGCCATCTAGCTCCTATTGTAGCATAACCTTTGCCCTGTCCAGGTAGAGGGTAGGAATCACAAACCAAGCCCATCAACCCAGACTTCTTTCCTTAATTTTAATTACCTTTGAAAAAAAGAAAATTATGTGGGCTCTCATTACGCTAAACTTGCAAACTAAGTAATCATACGTATATATCTGACATCGAGGAAACAAGGATATCCAGAATTTTGTATATACATTTGAGTTACACACACACACACAGTCAAGTCACATTATTGTGACCATCCCCAATTTTTGGCGTCAACAGCGCGTAGCCAATGAAAGAAGGTGCGTGTCGTGAGCTACCTTGGAGGGTATATAAGGTGTGCTGAGGGCATTCAGAAAACATATCACTCGTTGCTGTCATGAATAAATGGAGCGCTTTATCAGATTTGCAAAAAGGGGGCCTCAGGGGGCCGCGGGTGGCCGAGTAAGCACCGTTCGTGACTGCCACGGAAAGGACCTCAGATTCGATTCCAGGCAGGTACGAACACTCGATCCACTAAATATCCGCCGTGCGCCGGATGGGCACGTTAAGACGTCGGAACCCGGGTATTGCCCCCCGGTAATAAATAAGGGCGTCTTCCTCCCCCTTTCTACTTCACTTCCGTGTCACTTCCCTATCGGGCACTCTAGCCCAAATCTCCTAGCTTCCTATTTCTAAGGTTTGTTTAAGACCTGGGGTCAGACACTCCCTTCCTAAAATCCTCTACATTTGATCATCATCATCATTTGCAAAAAGGGATGATTATCGGCTTTTGGGCCAAGGGTAGCAGTATTTCTGAAACAGCGCAGTTTGTGAACTGTTCGCGTGCTGCTGTGGTTAAAGCGTATCGTGATTGGAGAAATGGAACCATAGAGAATAAGCGACGTGAAAACTGCTGAGTACCACGTGCTATTGGTGTGAGAGGCGAACGTCGGCTGCGAAGGTGCATGATGGCCGATCGACACGCTACAGTGGAGCAACTCACTGTTCGAATAAACCAGGGGGCTACCGGAGGTGTGTCTAAAACGACGGTTCAGAGAACCCTGCTGCGTATTCAGACGGATGGTCACTGCTCCCATGCTAACGAAGGTGCATCGGCAGAAAAATTTTACATTTGCACGGCAGTAGACGAATTGGAGCTCCGCTAATTTGCAAAAGATTGCCTTCTCCGATGAGTCACATTTTCTGCTTCATCGAACGGATGGACGTTGGTGTATAAGGAGAGAAACATCGGAGAACAAACACTCTTCAACAATCGGAGAACAAATCCTCTTCAACGTGGTCTGCATGAATCCATCCTTGCAGACCACTTACACCCATACATGCTGATTGTCTAATACGACGTGTCACATAGCTAGAAATGTCCGAGAATGGTTCGAAGAGCACGATGAAGACTTCAAAGTACTTCTCTGGATCCCTAATTCCCCAAACTTAAACCCAACTGAGCATCTGTGGGACCACCTCCATCGTGTTGTTCGCTCTATGGAACCTCCACCACGCACCCTCCAGTAGCTGTCAGATGCACCGCAGTCAGCATGGTTCTACGTACCTGTGAACACCTTCCAGCACCTTACTGAGTCACTCCCAGCCCGTCCAGCTGCTTTCCGCGCTGCACACGGCGGTTACTTTGGATATTAGCTGGTGATCACAATAATAAAACACATAACAGATTCAAGAATTAAAAAAAAAAAGCAAAGCAACTTTGAAATTCTAAAGCGCCAAAGGCTGCGTAAAAGAAAATTCAAAACCAATGAGGACACACAAGATTAAAGCAAGAAATAAAAAATAAAGCATAAAAAATAAAACATAAAAAATTAAAATAATGCGAATACAATTCGAACTAGCTAAAAAATTCAGACATTCGAACAGGAGAAAAGACAAGGATTGCAAAACATATGGCAAATATCATCCGTGGCGTCGTCAGGGGCAATCACATATCATATCTCTCATATTTCTACATGAACCTGAAAGTGTAGGTTTCTGCATTACTCAGTTTGCAAGTAAATAAAAAACTAAGAAGTTAAAATTTAAAGTTAAACAGCTTACTACTGCACCCATCACCCCACCCCCCCAGAGCCTTCCCCTCCATTAGAGAAAAAAAAGAAACCACGCAAAAAAAACCGAAATAACTAACACTTAAAAAGCAAGTTAAATAAAAAAACCCAGAAGATACCCCCCCCGCAGCAAACTGAATAACCATTGCCCTACTCACACTCAACAAGCTATTGCTGCAAAATAATACCAGCAGAACACATTACTAAAGAAATAAAAACGTTCATTACTCCACACATCCACTTAGAACAACCATTTAATAAGAATGAGCATTGCTTAAAAATGTTTGATGGCCGCCCCGGTGGCGCAGTGGTCTAAGGCGCTGGCCTCTGATCATTCGTCCGTAAGGGGTCCGGGTTCGAATCTTGGTCGGGCATGGATGTTGTGTTTGTCTTATGGCACTGGCTCTCTCCCTTCCCTGGAACCAGTGACCCTAAATTAGGGACGGGCGACTGCTTATAGTCTATTGAGTTGCTCACGGTGGTCGTTAAACCTCCAATCAAAAAAAATAAAAAAAAAGGTTTGATGTGAAGTTCAATCAAGTCGTGATAACGAAATTCTTGGAAACGGGAACAGTGGACAAAGGGGAGAATCATCGGCAGATCAGCAGTTTCCGATGACACTGTGGAACAGATTCGAACTGCTTTCACCTGTGATCACAGAAATGGTGAGACAAGCTTCACTCTAACTATAGATACCGAGGTCTACGGTGAACGAGGGGTTACATAATAGTCTGCAGAACGAATAACAAACAGGTGCATTTTACACGCCACTAGGGGTGCACATGTAGAAGTTTATCAAGTTCATTAATTAAGTATCAAAATTTTTTATGCTTACCTAGGCCTGTTTGAAACTCTGCTTAGTTATCAGTGTTCATTAAAAAAACTACATCATACTGAAATCGGGGTATTAATTTATGAATATCCTGTAGAACGGTGTCGGCATAGATGCCAACTAAGTAGAATGACACCCTGTGATGTATACTTTAGTTTAATTTTCCTTTTGAGCTCCTGCATTCTTATGTAAATTTAGGTTCTTCTTGTTAAAGGTTTTTATGTCTTACCACCAGATTCCATCTCCATTAATTTAACGTTGGCAACACCTAGTAACAAGATCAAAGAGCAACCATGTAGTAAGTCTCGAAAGATAAGAGTTCAGGTGTTGAATGTTCAGTGTGATTATATTGATCAAGAGATCTAAATGCTACATTGTTGAATTACTTAAACTGCTATCTTGTTTTGATCATGCTTAGACTATCTTCTGTGTGCTATGTTGATTTTCGGAAAGAGCGAGCTAATCTATGTACAATAATACGAAACGCTGTTATATAAACGGCGTATAATTCTATGCTTGAGTGAGCTACCAATTATTTATTGGAGGTGATTATTTGGTGTGCTGCAAAGCTGATGAATAAGAAAGTTGACTGTAAGTTATTTGATTCATTACTGATCACCAGCGATTTATTCCAGAAGTGTTTTATTTTGCCTAATTAAGTTCTCAGCGACTAAAATTAAATGCTTAAAACTTTCACTGTGTGTGTGCATGTGAGACAGAGATCAGAGAAAATGAAAATGAGAGAACATGAGAAAGGAACTAGAGGATGCCACTTAAGGCTTAACAGATGAATCGTAGCTTTATTCCTGACTACTGTAGTAGTACAACTCAATTTGGCAGAACCACAACATGTAATACAACACAACACAATTTTCGCTAACACAATCCCAAACCCGCCCAATGTTAGAAGAACGAATCATATTCGTAACATTTGTATAACAACAGGTAGGATTAAGCTTACTGGTGACTTCATCACCTCTCCCTCACCTCACACAGAGCGTGTGTTTTTTTTTTTTGTTTTTTTTTTCCTGTTTGACTAGCTGCTAGTTTTTGGTACATTGTGAGAAACTTTTGGAAAGTCAGATATGACGTTAAGTAAGAGAAGGTAAAGAAATAGCAAAATTTACTTAAGAGATAGAAATTAAAATGGAAAGTTAAAATAGTCATGCATGTCACATCTGTTTCACGTGAAACAAAAACTGAAACATGAAATCACAAGACAATATGAGAGCAGCAGTTGAATAGTCACATAAAGAGGTACGTGAACAAGATTTGGGGCGGAGTGATTCTTGCTTGATTTATGCAAAATTTAAACGGCAGGCTCCATTTTTGTAGCAGTACTTCGCTTTAGACTTGTGCCATTAAGCACCAAATCTTTCATGATGATCAATAATCTTGTTAGAAACCTGTACAAAGCGTTAGATCTAATGCAATATGAAAGAGCATATGGTTATTTATAATACATATTTTGAGGATAATCTAAAATTTGTTAAAATTTATACCAGGATAATTGGAAAATCAGTAATATTCTGAATTCAATAAGAAGCTATCTTTGTTTTCCTTTCAGCTAATCTTAATTCCCTCGAATATTAGTCATAATGCACTCAGAAAAATGAATACAAGCGCAATGTTTTCCGTTTGTTCACCGGTAACAGTGCTTCTCTTGGAATACAAACTGGTTGAACCTTAGCAAGTAGAGATCTTAACAACATTTTTCAAAGACTTCTTTCGAAAAATGACATTACTTACCAGATATAGATTTCACGAGCACTTCAATTTTCGCAATATCTGTCCGAATGGGGGAGCCACCGTCTTGAACTAGCACTCCGAATTCAATGAGGGGTTCCGACGTGTTCAGAGGCTTTGCCACTGTCAGTATACCTGATTCTGGATCCATGGAAAACCGACCACGTGGGTCATCAGGGTTCAGAGTGTAATAGACCTCTGCGTTGTAAGGAATGGGGTCAGCATCAAGTGCTCGAACCCGGAGCACTGTAGTACCCTCTTTTGCTCGTGTATGTAGCTCTGCTCTATATACGTCGTGCTCTAATACCGGAGGATGTTCGTTGAATTCGGTGATGGTCACATACAGCTGCCGCAGTTTAGTTTCACCTTGGCTGATGGCAACAGCTATGATCTAAGAAAGAGAAAAAATTAAAACATTTAATAAAGATACGTTCTTCTTTTTTAATCATAGACAGCAAATAAAACGTGTCACGTGTGAGCACTATGCATGCATACTGTGAATGTTACTGAAACTATAGAGAAGGGCTACGATTGCATTATAGAAAATGTTTTACACGGTCGAGTCACATTATTGTGACCAGCAGATAATATCCAGAGTAACCGCCGTGTGCAGCGCGGACAGCAGCTAGACGGGCTGCGAATGACTCAATAAGGTGCAGGGAAAGGGTTCACAGGTATGTGGAGCCATGCTAACTGCAGTGGATCTGACAGCTGCTGAAGGATTCGTGGTGGAGGTTCCATAGAGCGAACAACACGATCGAGGTGGTCCCACAGATGAGATGCTCAATTGGGTTTAAGTCTGGGGAATTAGAGTGCCAGGGAAGTACTTTGAAGTCTTCATCGTGCTCTTACAAGCACTATTAGACATTTCTAGCTGTATGACACGTCGCATTCTTGCGCTGGAAGATCCGATCCGCCCCAGGAAAGACAAACAGCATGTATGGCTGTACGTGGTTGGAAAGGATGGATTCATAACGAATTCGGTCCATAGTGCCTTCCACAGGTATGAGTGGACCCAGAGAATACCACAAAACATTTCCCAGACCATAACGCTGCCACCACCAGCTTGTGTCCTTCCAGCAATGGTTTGAGAGTGGCGTGATAACCGATGCTTCTGGCCTTATACGCAAACGTCCATCCGTTCGATGAAGCAGGAAACGTGACTCATCGGAGAAGGAAATCCTTTGCCAATCAGCGGATGTCCAATTCCGATACTGCCATGCAAATGTAAGCCTTTTCTGCCGATGCACCTTCGTTAGCATAAGTGCAGTGACCATTCGTCTGTACTGAAGTCCCATACGCAGCAGGGTTAGCTGAATTACCTTTTTAGACACACTTCCGGTAGCCCCCTGATCCATTCGGCCAGTGAGCTGCTCCACTGTAGCGTGTCAATCGTCCCTCACGCACCTTCGAAGCCGACGTTCACCTCTCATATCAATGGCACGTGGTGCTCCGCAGTTTCCATGTAGCTTGTTCGCAATGGTGCCATTTCTCCAATCACGATACACTTTAACCACAGTAGCATGCAAACAGTTCACAAACTGCGCTGTTTCAGAAACCATACCACCCTTGGCCCGAAAGCCGATAATCATCTTTTTTTTGTAAATCTGATAAAGCGCTTTTTTTTATCCGTGACAGCAACGAGTGATATCTTTTCAGAATGGCTACAGCACACCTTATATACCCTCCAAGCCAGCTCACGACACGTGCCTTCTTTCATTGGCTACGCGCTGTTGACCTCAGAAGCATGAGGTGGTCGCAATAATGTGACTCGACTGTGTAAGTACCAAATGCTTATAGCGTACTATAAATCCGTTTATTCAGTCATGCGGCAGAGTAGTCACGCACTGCTCGGCCGCTCTTATACGAGATAAAATTAAAAGATTTGCCCCTTATACGTGCTTGAGACTGCCATCAGGAAAACAGTTCTTTTTAATCCTCTTCAACTGGCTAGGAACTGCTAGTTGTTTGGCATGCATTTTTAAGGGACAGCGCAACGCTACTGGTGGGCTAGGGCCACCCACCAAATATTAAAGCAGTAAGAATGCATGGCAAGTGCAATCATCAAAATTTTTAAGAGGCTTGGATAAACGTATGTGAATTTTTCGAATTTACAGAAAGTTTGTTATGTATAACGAATTTTTGTGAAATTTAATATTGTTCTAATTCTGTGATATGAAGGGAATCTTCTAAAGGAATTTCTAAGATTGTTGTAGAAAGACACCATTTCCGTAATTAGTTAAAAAAGATGAGTGAGACAGAGATTCCTTTTCAGATAATGAAATAAAACTCATAAATATCTTTATGACAGCATATATAAAAATATATATAAAAATGACGTGAGTAAGCTAAAATGGCTAAGGAATAGAGACTTGTAAAACTCCATGGAGGTTTGTATCCATGGTTCCCAGCATTATATACACTGAATAAATATTACATTCAGTATATACTTGAAACCTTTTGCTTTTTACTAGGAAAGACATCATCAACGTCGGGTAAAATCGACATGAATGGTGTTTTGGCGAAGTTTCTAACAAGCACTTCAAAATGTGTACACCCCGTACGATTCTTAGGCCCCTCGTAAGATACATAGTCCACCTAGTGCTGAACTACTGGCGTCGGTATTGTTGAGGGATGGAAACATGTCGGAATGCAGCTTTTAATTGCGTGATACATACATACATATCACTAAGCTGTTCTCTGAGATTCAGAGGATAGCTCCATAAAGAAATACAAACTACCGGACAATTTTTACTTACTGTTGCTGTATCAAAGTTCTCCATTTACAGCGATCTTGACATACAACTCGGTCTTCAATGACATCCATCACTCTACATACACAAGACCTTCTATATTTCATACTCAATCTTTTTCTCATGCAGACACTCCAGAATCTGATCCTTCCATGACTTCCTAGGCCTTCCTCTGTGTTTCCTTAATGCCACTTGGGCTAAAAAAATTCTTATTAGGCATCTCATCACCCATTCTTTCAACATGGCCAAACCACCTAAGAATATTAGTCTCCACCTTGCTAACAACATTTTGCTTCATATTACACAACTGTAAACACATCTTCATTCCTCACACAATCAGAACGTGTCTTGCCACAAACTCCCCGTAAGTAACGCATTTCTCCAGCACACAAACGACTCGTATGTTTTTTTCTGTAGTATCCAGGTTTCACTACCATACATCAGAGTACGGACAATTACACTCTCATACACAGCCATGCGGGACTCTCTTGAGAACACATTATTCCTGTGAAAACCGCCCAAAGCCACTATGACTTTCAATGAATAGTTCACTCACCTACTAATTTCGTCATCCAATTTGTTCTCTCTGTCAAACATTCTTCCTAAATACACAAACTCATCCACCTGGTCAAGCACTGTGCCATTTAGACTTATATTACATTCAGTACTACCAGTTCCTCTCTCAAAAAAAACCGTAACTTTGGTTTTTCCCTTATTTATACTCAGTTTGAATTTCATGTAAACTTCGTACATCCGGGACAACATACTCTGCAACTCACTTTTGCTCTCGGCCAGTAGGACAGTGTAATCAGCATACAGCAATCTGCACACACGGATATCACCAAAACATAAACCAGTATTACCTATTTCGGCATGCACGCATCCATAAATACATTAAACAGCCATGGAGACATTACACAACCCTGTCTGACTCCTGCACCAAGAGAAAACCATTTTGATAAAACACCATTCACTCATACACAAGCTCTACTGCCAGCATACATGGGTTTTACACTATTAAGTAGATTCCCAGTAACACCATATTCATTTAAAACCTTCCACAAAATTGTCCTATTTACTCGGTTGATAAATGTACATATAATACTGCCGGTGATGTCTTCCTCGCTATTTTCAAAAAAATAATCTAAGTTTCGTATGCGTTCTAATAGTTTACACTTTAAGTTTGACCATTGTTTTGAAAACGCTACGCAGTGGAGACTGGAGACTGAAAGCTTGATTACTTATACGTATATACTGTATTACGCCAACGGATCAACAGATTTATACTACTGTCGGACAGAGCTCGAGCCTTGTGCTCTAAAGCTCGGTCCGGGATCAGGCATTCCAAATTAAAACACGTGCAGACCTCTATTCTGATATTTTTTTTAGGAGGTGGAAGGGTTAACCACCACCGTGAGCAACTCATTTGGCTGTAGGCAGTCCAGTTTGCAGCGATACATTCTGTGAGGTTCGATAATGGTGAAGCACTTCTCAAGACGACAAATCTGCAGCAATACATTCCGTCCGTGTAGTTTAGTCGGTTAAAACAACTGGCCCCGGAGCGAAGAGGCGCGAATTCGATCACCGACAAATTTGTGTTTTCACATTGGTGCCCGATTGTGGAAAATGGATCCACGGGCTGTTGGGTTCTTCGAAAAATGTGTGATGTTTGTTCCACACATCGTCCGGAATGACTAAAAATTCATTCTTCGGTTCTCAAAAAGAAAAAAGAAAAAAGAGGGAGATGATGTGACGTACTTAAGAGGTGAAACACGTGTCAAGACGACAAATCTGCAGCAATACATTCCGTCGGTGTACTTTAGTCGGTTACGACAGCTGGCTTCGAAGCGAGGATTCGATCTCCGTCACCGACAAATTTGTGTTTTCACATTGGCTTCCGATTGTGGAAAATGGATGTACCGGCTGTTGGATTTTTCGAAAAACGTGTGAAGTTTGATCCACACATCTTCTAGAATGAATGAAAATTCCACCTTGAAGGAGTTGATGTGACGTACACGTATCAAGACAACAAATCTGCAGCTATACATTCCTTCGGTGTAGTTCAGTCGTTACAACAACTGGCTATGGAGCGAGGGTTCAATCCCTGTCATCGACAAAATTATGTTTTCACAGTTCCAGGAAGTGGAAAGAGCCAGAGTCGTAAGACAAACACACACTCCATGTCTCACGCGACATTCGAATCCGAACCCACTTGAGAGAAACCAACGCTTCGCACCACTCGGCGACCGGGGCGGCAAACCCTGATATCGTATGCTGTCGCAACAGTAACTCTGAACGTAAACTAGGAAAAGATTAATTTCTGGATTATATTTACATGCTTGTAACATGATTACAAGTTTATTTTACTGTTCGTCTTTGAGTTTCTGCATATCATCATTTTCAACCATTATCAATCCACTGCTGGACGAAGGTCTCCCCAAGTTTCCTCCACAACGGTCTGTCTTGTGCCAGTCACCTCCATGTCACTCCCGCATACTTTCGAATTTCATCCACCCATCTCCCATGTGGTCTTCTACTGGGTCTTTTCCTGTTCCTTGGAATCCAATCTAAAATTTCGGCTGTCCATCGATGGTCTGTCCTTCTGGCAGTATGTCCAGCCCGTTGCCATTTCAGGGATTTAACTCTGATCATGATGTCTTCCACTCTTGTCATGTTTCGGATCCACGAGTTTCTCTTCTTATCTCTCCTGGTTACACCAAGCATGCATCTCTCCATGCTTATTTGAGTCGTCTGCAGCCTTTGTATGTCTCTTTTAGTTAAGGTCCACGTCTCAGCACCATACGTAAGCACTGGAAGGATGCATTGATCAAACACTTTTCTTTTAAGACATAATGGTACATTGCTCTTGAAAATTATGCTGTTTCTTCCAAAAGCTCTCCAGGCAAGTTTCGCACGCCGATTAATTTCTTCATCAATGTGACCCTCACTTGATATCTGCTGTCCCAGATAAACTTACGTGTCTGTTATCTCCAGCTTTTCTCCATCAGTTGATAAATCTTCATTTCTTGTAAAAGCATTGAACATCACTTTTGTCTTCTGAAAGTTCATTTTTAATCCCAATTCTTTACTCTTGTCAGCAAGTTCCTGGATCATACACTGCAGCTCTGATGGAGTAGTTGCAAACATGACTACGTCATCAGCAAAACGAAGGTGGGTTAGATAATCTCCATTAATCTTTATCCCTTTGTTTTCCCAGTTCAGTGATTGAAAGACATTTTCCAATGTGGCATTAAAGAGCTTCGGAGATATGGTGTCACCTTGTCTCACTCCCTTTCCAATTTTTATGTGTGTTGTATTTTAAAACAGCCGAATCTTTGCACTTGCATTTTCATAGATGTTATTAATAATATTAATGTATGCATCTTCAATACCGCAGGATTTCAGAGCCATTGTAACTGCTGATGGTTTCACCGAATCAAAGGCTTTTTCATAATCGATAAAAGCAATGCACAATGGAAGTTCATATTCTCTCTCTCTTTCAATTAGTTGTATAGTACAAGGAAAATGAAGCGTTTTATTGTTTCGAAGTTTTAACATGTTAGATGCAACTACTTGAGTGATTTGCATAAGCCACAGCTTAGCACTTCGCTTCTTGTCATCACACCGTTATTTGCTGCCTCCGAGAAGGGGGGGTTCTTTACGTTTGTCATATAAAAGGGTCACAAAAATTTTGTGACTCTGTTTTATGGCTGTAAAGTCAGGGATGCAGTCCCCAAGGACTTACGCTTCGCTCTGAAAATAAAAATAAATGTACGTCATAAGTTTCAGTGCTGTGCGTGCAACAGATGTGCAGCCAGCATTGGTGCTAACTTAAGTTGTCCATTTTGCTAACAACGTTTTTTCGCGCACGGAATAAAAAAACACATAAAAATCAGGCTCCGCTCTTTCGTATTTCTTACGCAGTCGATTCTTGAGATCTCATACGGAAAACCGCTAAGACTTTTCAGGCATGCGTAGTAAAATAAAAGCGCTGGAGCACACTGTTAAAATTTACACACACATTGCAGGATAGTTAATCTTTCAAGCTTCAACCAAACGCAAATTTGTGCACTGATAATTTCTGGGGTGATGGATATTATGATTCTCATAAATTGGCCAGCTCAAATAAAGCAGTGCCATGGGCATCTACGACAGAAGTCCTATGAAACTTGTGTTTAGCAGCATCAATTTTTATACTTTGTTTTGTCAGGTGGACTTATTTTAAAAATTTTATAATTCGAACGCCAGAAATTTGCTTAGTATTCTGAATATAATTTGGGCGAAACAGACAGGCAGATTTTAATTTTTTAGTCTGATAGCTTTTTGTGTTTCTTCACTGAGGTACTGGTAAACGATGCGTGTGAAAAAAAAAAAAAAAGGAAAATAAGGTGTAACAGTTTTGCTTAATGTCAAAGTGAGGAAATTTGACAAATGATCTCGTCTGAAGTCTTGAAAAGAAGACAAATGTCACAAAGAAATAATTGCAAAGCAATTGTAACGTGTGTGTAACAGAATGTGCAGTCAGTGTAAATCTAGCAATAGCTTGCTCAATTCAGCAAATAAGCTAGGCATTTGCAAGGTGCAAAAGGCAAAGCTTGATGATAATACACAAACTTATAGCTGGACGATACATTCTGTCCAGGGACGGAGTACCAAACTTCAGGCCAAGGCATGCACCACACAGTCATAATCTAGATTGGGTTGACTCATGTATAACGGTTCATTCAGAGTGACATCCTGTTTGCTTCCCAAGATGCATTTGTGAGAATCCACCATATGGTCAAAGCTTTAATGGTGGCCTCAAATGAATCTACAGGCTATTTATGTTTGAATAAGAGGAAGAATAGTACATTTAGACATGTCAGGATGTCATTCAGCCTGGCACATGTAAATATCTAGAATGAGACCGGTTGCCAGATTTTTATTTTCATGTACTTCATTGCAAACAAAGAGAGAATGGTTTCGAACTTATACTTTAATGATAATCTTAAGATATATCATGTGTGCATGGTGCATGGTGAGATCCAATAATTTTGTCTTCGGCACAACTGGTATACATAAACTGTATAGTTGTGGAAGCCAAATACAATTCAGGGTCCATGTGAAATCCTTGCCTGAAACAGAAATGAATTCAGGTGATCTTTCGTGAGGGGAGAACAAAGCCATTAATCGATGCCAAGACTATGTTTAAACGAAGGTTAAATTAGAGGTATACATCACAAGTAACTGGCTGTGTTTAAGCTTTGCGCGAGTATAGAGGGAACAGTTCGTGTTAACCAACTGACTCAATGCTCCCAGGAGGAACAAAAAGTTTCCAGAAATGTTTTTCGCCGCCCTTCTTTTATGGGCGAATTCATATATAGAATTGCGATGCCAGAGAAAACATTTTATTGAAATTGCAGAGTAACGTGCTCAATGACGTAGTGGATTCGGCGTAATAATGATAGTGATGGCAGAGGGCAAATTTTATTGAACTTATATAGTGACCTGATCAATGATATCGTGGATTTGACGCGAAATGAGAATAGGTCCTGGGGCTCCGCTTTGTGGAATATGTATTTTAGAACATCATTTAAACAATATGTTGATGTGAAGCAAGGAAGCATGCTGAGGCATCTAACGGAAATAAATTCATCCCGGGAGCAAAATTCTCAGTAATAAAATTTTATTAAATTAATTGCATTAATATTTTCTTATTTTTATCGTTCAATTAATTCATTGCAAGCTATGAAAAAAATGCCAATCGAAACAGTCTAAATACCGATATTGATATATTTAAAAATTTACACTGGAAACAGTACTTGTCTGTTGAATTTCTGCTACCTCAAAATTTTCAGAAGTCAGCACCTATGTTACACAGAAGGAGACAATTTTTTCTGCTACAATTGGCAGGCCACAAAGTATGGGCCCAAATTATTCGAGCCCAAAACTGAAATTGTAGTCAGAAATCAGCAGCAGTAACTGAACTGTTTCGAGATAGTCATATCACTACGACTGCTAAGGTGCAATTCGTTATCACGTTGGAGTCGCAATGAATATTAAAACACCGCGTTCTGGAACGCAGTTCGGCTATACAGCTGGGGGCATTTCTCGAGAGACTCACCAAGTGTGTTACTGTTTATGCTAGTGATCGGAACATCGTAAAATGAAATCAGTGAAGTATCCATTATTTATAATCAGCAGGGCCAAGTTCTTAAAATTTTCAAGATTTACAAAGAGATCTTTTGTTGAAATCGATGTCAGAACATCTAATACATTGTATGAACTATTCATGAAGCATTCAATGTCATTTTGGTAAAATACACACACCCTCACAAAGAAGAAAAAAATATATAGGAAAGTCTATTTGTGGTAAATACAGTATGTAGCGCATAAAGTCAATTACATGCCCCCTTCCACTTTTTTTCATTATTCTTCCCAGTTCTCATGAATATTATTAGTAGCTTTTCAAGATGGTGTTTATACAGTGAACTTAATTAGTCCTGGCATGTGTTTA
Organism: Macrothele yani; assembly: GCA_039090855.1. Taxonomy (NCBI): domain Eukaryota; kingdom Metazoa; phylum Arthropoda; class Arachnida; order Araneae; family Macrothelidae; genus Macrothele; species Macrothele yani. The sequence goes on along the minus strand of CM077003.1, from coordinate 83,536,441 downwards.
TTGTCGGACAGCTCCGGTGGCTGAATGACCTGAGGCGATGGATTTCGCTTAGTCGTTCGAGATAACTTCTGGCCATAGATGATGAGCTGCAACTGGCGGCATCAGATTAGGGACAAGAGATTACTTGTAGTCCTTAGAGTTGCTCATGGTGGTCGTTAATACAACAACAACAAAACTAAATGTAGGTTAGAGATGAATACTTTATTTTCATGTAATAAATTCAGAGGCATTTTCTGAAGAGGCTTTCAGTGGCCCTAAATTAGGGATGGCGAAACTGCTTAGAACCTTTAGTTTGCTCATGGTGGTCGTTAATAAAAAACAAAAATATGTCAGCTAGAGCTAAATATTTTCTTCATGTAATAAGTTCAGAGGCAATTTCTTAACGGGCTTTCAATGGCCCTAAATTAGGGACGGGCAACTACTTATAATCCCCAGGGTTGCTTAGAGGTCAAGAATCTCCCAAATTAAAAAAAAAAAGGTATCTGAAATTGCTAGAGCTAAGTAACTTTTTTCTCACGTAATAAATCCAGAGGCAATTTCTGAACAGGCTTTTAGTGGCCCTAAATTAGGCAACTGCTAATAGCCCTCAGAGTTCACGATATGGCGGCTTGTGATCTTCCAAACTAAAAGAAAAAAATGTCTGACACTTCTAGAGCTAAATATATTATAGAAAGTCAATCCTTATTTTGCTGTTTAATCTCATGTAATGACGTAATAGTTCATATGTTATTATGTTTATTTAATCAAGTCAAGTCAGATGTGTATATATCACGTGACGCATTGTTCTCGTGACAAGCACTATTGAATGTACGTGCTGTAACGGCAAAATGTATCATTAGAGCTGTTCTTGCCTTCGTGGCATAAGGGTGAAGTCAGCAGTCATTACTGTATTCTATTATTTTAAATGTTTACAACTTCTTATGATTTTTAATGATAATAAATAGTAGATTTAACTACTCAATCATGTCTTCCGTTGGCGATTATCTCACTGTGTAATATTCCCATATATATATATATATTTTTTTTCTCACATAATAAATTCAGAGGTAATTCTGAACAGGCTTTCAGTGGCCCTAAATTAGGGATGGACAACTACTAATCGCCCTCAGAATTCATGACATGGGGACCTGTGATCTTTTAAACTAAAACAAAAAAGCTAAATATATATTTTATTTTCATGTAATAAATTCTGAGGAAATTTCTGTACAGGTTTTCAGTGGCCCTAAATTAGAGACGGGCCACTGCTTAGAACCTCGTGGTGGTCGTTAATACAACAAAAATACGTCAGCTAGAGGTAAATATTTTTTTTTCGTGTATTAAATTCTGAGGCAATTCCTGAACAGGCTTTCAGTAGCCCTAAATTAGAGACGGGAAACTGCTTGTAATCCTCGGAGTTGCTCATGGCGGCCGGTAATCTCCCAAGCTGAAACAAAAAAAAAATGACTGACGTTTCTAGAACCAATTTTTTTTTCATGTATTAAATTCTCAGGCAATTTCTGAACAGATTTTCAGTGGCTCTAAATTAGAGACGGACGACTGCTAGGGATGTTTTAATGACCGCCATGAGCAAACTTTAGGGTTGCTCATGGCGGCCGTTAATACAACATACGTCGACTAGAGCTAAATATTTTTTTTCGTGTATTAAATTCTGAGGCAATTTCTGAACAGGCTTTCAGTGGCCCTAAATTAGGGACGGGGAAACTGCTTATAATCCTCAGAGTTGCTCATGGTGACATATAATCCCCCAAGCTGAAAAAAAAAAAGTCTGACGTTTCTAGAACTAATTTTTTTCATGAAAGAAATTCTCAGGCAATTTCTGAACAGATTTTCAGTGGCCCTAAATTAGGGATGGGTAACTTCTTACAGTCCTCAAAGTAGCTCATGGCTGACGGTAAGCTCCCAAGCTAAAACCACAACAAAAACAAATGTCTGACATTGCCAGAGCTAATTTTTTTTAATGTAAAAGAGGCGGTTTCCGAACAGGTTATTTCTTGGGCTGTTTTTGAACAGCTAGGTTTTCAGTGGCCATAAATAAGGGACAGGCAACTACTTAGAATCCTTAGGGTTTCTCATGGTGGTCGTTAAAACACAAAACAAAAATAAAAAATATCAGACAGAGCTAGTTCAGAACAACTACTTTACTTTCGATGTAATAAATTCTGAGCCAATTTCCGAACAGGGTTTCAATGTTATGGTGTCCAAAGAAGGTGTTCAAGACAAATAAAAACCTGGAAATAAAAAAAATGTAATGCGCCATTATTTAAATGACAAAAGGCGGGGACAAATGATGCATCAGTTGTGCAATCGTAACGCGAAAAGAATGAAAAGAACAATCGATTCTTTTATTTTTATTATTTTGTTATATAAGCCGGGCACTGCATTGACTTTCCTCACGGCTAGGATAAAGACCGTAAGTCTGAAACCACGGGTTCCACGGCCGGTCATTTACTCGTACTTCCTAACAATTACTAAATATAAGATCTCGAACTGATCATCAAGCTGAATGTTCTGTCATCGCTAGATAATGGAACAGAATGATCAAATACCAACCTCATTAATCTAAAAAAAGAAAAAAATAGAAATGTAAGGTTAACTGAGGGCAGCAAGGACGAAAAACGTAGGTGAATTTAGTTTGTTAACAAGACGGACACTTAAAACGTGCTTTCTGGCGTCCACACAGGACTTACAAAAAATAAAATAAAATAAAAAACGTAAAGAAGAAGCACTTTTCATTACGATCGCTTCCCATTAGGTATAAAAGAAGACATCAAAGAAAAAAATCGCAAGAAATTACGGAAAATCATTTCGAAATAAAATATAAACAAATATTACTAAAAAAAATAATGTCAGGATCTTTCCGAAGTTTGTGGTTTAAAAAATTGAGGAATTGAAAAAAAAACGTGGCAAACCTTACTGAGCAGTTTTTTTAAAGACGAGCCATTATATACACCTACATCTGGCTAATGCATTTCCTTCCTGAGAATCACGGATTAGAAAGAAACATAAAACAGGGTCCATTAAAATCCCAGCTGACCAGCACAGCGTCAGTTTCTCTGCGAATGCTTCTAGAACTTCTTTGCCCGCATTTAAAATTGATTATTTTAATGCGAATGCAGTTAATGTTCTTTTCGGTTTCTACGTAATTTATGGTTCGGGTGTCATCAATCTGCGTTTATTTTGATGATACTTTAGAAAAAAAAATGAAAACTTCTTTTAAAGGCAGGTGAAATCGAACTAGAACGCAAGAGAAACAGAAAGACAAATACAAATATACAAATCTTCAGACAGCTTTTTTTTTAAACTTCCGTTCAAGTCATCTGAAGTTTGTTTTCTTTCCTCCACGATTCGTTTTTAAATCACATCTTTACCATATAAAATATATTTTTATATCCGAATTCATTTCATCTAATCCTTTATGCATTTTTCAAGAGTAGAAAGTTGTTTTTTACGAGCTAACGAGAAAAAACTATTTGGCTTCAAACTTATATTTATCTAAAGAAAAAAAAATTCTTAGCTTAAGCGATAACAAAAAAGTCTCAACGAAAGGGAAGCATTAATAAAGCCAAGAAAATAAGTTCACAGTACAAAGATAAAAAGGAAGAAAAAAGTATATAACGGGAGCAATGAAATATGTAGCAGCTTACAGAATTTTCAGAACAGCAATTTTAAAATATGAATGTGTAGGACCTTTTTATTGTTTGGTTCGAACAATCAGGTCATTGTTTGACATCATTAAAATATTATAACAAGAAAGATGACACCGAATTTTCGAGTGTAATAAGCACGTCTTTTGAATCCGTTCTGACGCAAATTAAATTTATCAAAGCTATTCAAACTCAATGGAACCAGTATGGAAAACAATAGATCTGACGAAAGAAAAAAGATTTTCAATCGGGTTTTTAATCACTCAGATATTGCTGTAAACGAAATCGTGAGCTTACGAACTCTTAGAAACAGAGATATCGACAAAAATAAGATGTGACTTTACGTCCCTGATGGGAAAACCATGCCTTATTTAAGGAAGAAAGTATTCTCAAAAGGTTTATCCGTATAAGCGGAATCGGTCCAAGAAAACAAAATTAGTCGAGTGTTCAGGAGCCCAGATTTTGCTACAAATACATCAGAAGCAGAAATTAACACTTATGACCCCTGGCGGCTGAACCATTCTTTACCAAACATTATAGATTATGTGAAAAATATTTTCCATCAGGTCTTGTATGCGAAAAAGGAAGAATTTTTAAAATCGGAGCTTTAGGAGCAGAAATAACGCAGAAAACGCAATTTACCTTTGTGCCCCCTAGCGGAAAGTCTATGATTTACTTGTAAATTTTGAATTTATAGGAAAAACATTTCGCATCGGAAACACTATCCAACAAAGAAGGAATTTTTCAAATCTGACTCTTAGAAGTAGAGATATTGACAAAAATAAGATATACATCTACGCCCCCTGGTGGCCAAACCATTTCTTTACAAAAATTAGAAATTATGTGCAAACGATTTTCCATCAAGAGCTGTATCCGGTGCAGGATGAATTTTTCAAATCGGAGATTTAGAAGCAGAGATATAGGAAGGAAAGCAATTTACCGTACGCCCCCTAGCGGAAAGTCTATGAATAACTTGAAAATTTTGAAATTATATGAAAAACATGTCACATGGAAAACACTATCCAACAAAGAAGTAATTTTTCAAATCGGACTCCTAGAAGTAGAGATATTGACAAAAATAAGATGTACATCTACGCCCCCTAGCGGAAAAACTGCAGAATTTTTTTAGGAAAAAACTATTCCAAAACAGTTTATCGATGTGAGTGGCATCAGTCCACGAAAGAATTTTTTCAATCGATATTTTAGAAGCTCAGATTTTATGGCAAATACATCAGAAGCAAAAATTAACCCTTACGCCCCCTGGTGGCCAAAGTATTCTTTATCAAAAATTTGAAATTATATTCAAAAGAATTTCCATCAGGAAATGTATTGGCTGAAGAAAAAAATTTCAAATCGGAGTTTTAGGAGAAGAGTTATCGGGAAAACTGTAATTTACTTTTACGCCCCCTAGCGGAAAATCTATGCGTGATTTGAAAAGTAACTACATCTAAAATACTCTTCAAAATAAGTGGAATCGAATGATAAAAGAATTTTTTCAGTCGGATGTTTAGAAGCAAATGTGTGGAATAAAACGTATTTTTGAATTCGACATCATCTGCATATACGCCCTCTAGCGGCGAAATTGTACATCGTAAAAAAAAACGAAATAAAGGATCATCATTCCCATATTTCAAGCTTACCAATGCAAAAAGAATTTTTCAATCGGACTAATAGTTGCAGAGATACCGTGGGTACGAACGGACGGACTGACGGACAAACCGATAACATAAGCACGATCTTTTTTTACAAAAGACGTGCTAAAAAAGGAAAGATGATTTTTTGTACGAAAGAGGTCGCCACACTATTGGTAAGACATCTTTTTTTTTTTTGATTGAAGGTTTAACGACCACGGTGAGCAACTCAATTGGCTATAAGCAGTTGCCCGTCCTTACTTTAGGGCCACTGGTTCCAGGGAAAGGAGAGAGCCACTGCCTTAAAACAAACACAACATCCATGCCTGACCGGGATTCGAACCCGGACCGTCCCTAACGAATTGTTATATGCCATCATTTAGACCACTGCACCACCGGGGCGGGGCGGTAGACACATTTTCAATGTTTGTACTGTGAAAATATATGCACATCGATATATTTTTTTCTTTCTGCTGTTAAAAGACATCGTGAACAGCTCATAGCACGATACGCAGTTGCACGTTTCTAATTTGGAGCCACTGGCTCCACGGTAGGGACAGAACCAGCTCCATCGTGTAAGTACATCATCTATGTTTCACCCAGGCCCATCACTACTGCCTAGCAAGAAACAAGAGCCCCAGACCACCCGCCAATGGATCTCTCTCTCTCTCTCTCTCTCTCTCTCTCTCTCTCTCTCTATCTATCTATCTATCTATCTATCTCTCTCTATATATATATACATATATACTGTATATACACTGAAGAGCAACTGAATTAGAGATACCTGTCTAGTAACGTGTAGCACCACCTTTCGTCCTGATGACGGCGGTGATTCGTCTCGGCATGGACTCGACAAGACACCGGAAGCGTTGGGAAGCCATACGGATCCACGACCCCTGAACAAGCTCCCACAGTTCACGAAGATTTGATGGAGGGGTGTCAGAGCCACGAACATCTCTCTCGATGGCATCCCAGATGTAATCGATGGGATTGAGGTCAGGTGACCTCGCTGGCCAAGGAAGCGAGGTCACGTCGGTGGAGTGTTCATCCAACCATTCGGATACAGTTCGGGAGCGATGGCACGGGGCATTGTCTTGTTGCCGGATGAGGTCCCCAGTGGGATGTTGAAGACGCACAAACGTGAGCAAATGGTCGTCCAGGATATCCCGGTAACGTTGACCTGTGAGGGACGATGTCACAGGTACCAGGGGTCCCATTTCAGTCCACGTAAACAGTCCCCAGACGAGAATGCCACCCCCATTAGCTTGAAGAGTACCCTGCTGGCAAGAAAGATCCATCGCTTCATGTGGTTTTCGCCGTACTCGTATCCTGCCATCCGCATGCACCAACGTGAATCTCGACTCGTCAGTCCAGGCAACATTTTTCCATATGTCTAGGGACCAGTGACGATGTTCCCGCGCTCATGCTAATCTTTGCACCCTGTGATGTTCGGTCAGCAGCGGTACCCTCGTGGGACGATGGCTTCTGTACCCCATAGCGAGGAGATGCTTCTGGATGGTGTGGCTGCTTACACGTTTATGTGCACCAGCGTTAAATTGCCGAGTGATTTCTTGCACTGTGGCCCGTCTATCCGCTGTTACAATGCGAGCTAGCCAACCGGTGACCCCGCTCATCCACACGCTGTTGTCCACGGCAGTTGGCCCTTGCAGGGACTGTTTTACTGGATTCGATGTACTCACGGTGCACCCGTGACACAGTGGCTCGTGAAAATCCCAGTGCCTGCAAAACTTCCGAGATTGAGTGACCCATTCGTCGGGCCCCGAAAATTTGCCCACGATCAAATGCGCGTAGATCCTTCGCCTTACCCATACTGCGTCCGACTTTTACTGATTCCCGTCGCATCACTCCGTATATTGTCGGATCGCTGCATACGTCATATCGTTTCCAATGCAATGCTGGATGAAAATCTCCCCAAGTTTCTTCCACAACGATCTGCCTTATGCCAGTCTCCTCCATGTCCCTCCTGCATACTTTCGAATTTCATCCACCCATTTGGTCTTCTTCTGGGTCTTTTCCTCTCCCTTGAAATCCAATTTAGAATTTCAGTTGTCCTTCACTGATCCGTTCTTTTGGCAACATGCCCAGCCCATTGCTCGTTCTCGACAGACGTTGTGTTAGTGGCTAAAACATTTTACGCATTCTAGTGTGATATACCTCATTTCGCACTAACCTGTTTCGTACCCCGACTTTTTAAAGGTACTGTGTACATTTTGAGCTACTTTTATGGCGATGTCGTCCTTGTATTTGTTGATATTCCTCCGTTTTCATATCATTTGCTCACGTTTGGAAGCTGCCAACATGGCGGCTTCCGGTCTATCCTTATCATCTCTGGGCATGGCGGAAGCACCTCACGTGGTACTTCCCACGTCCATGGAAATTGACGTACTCTCGGCCTCAGATGTATCTTTCAGGTTTCTTCCCAGCTTCCTGGTAATCTTGCTGAGGTGCCTTCACTTGACTTGGCCTCCTCCTTCTGCTTTTGCCGCTGCCTCGGTACACTCCCTGGGTACGTCTGGGACTACTATCTTGCCTTCTGGCTGTGCTTCTCTTCCCTCACTGCCTTCTGACTGTGCACCTCTTCCCTCACTGCCTTTTGTCCAGCCGACTCAGCACAGACGTACCATTCGCGGTTGCCATTTGCCTCTACAGTGCAGCGAGGCGCCGCTTCTACGTCAGCTTCGTCTCCACCTGATGGTCTCTTGCAATCAACACCTGTTGTTCAGGTCTTCAACCACAAAGTGAAGGTAACGATTAATGAAAATTCGCAAATTAGCTGTGAGTTCTATAATCCCTGTATAGAGGTGTGCTCTTTCATGCCTTACCGAATACTCCTTTGCTACGCTACACGGAGTCCCTCTCAGGACATGTGTCGTCCGCGTTTATCGCCGGAATTTCTCGTACCCCTCGAGGCATTTCAGTGCAGTTTCAATGCAAGGAGGATTCAGACCTTTTTCCCGCTCACGGACTTTCGATTGGAACAAATCACCTCATCCCTTCGCCTCTTTCCAAACGTCAGGTGCCGCCTCGGTGGCGCAGTGGTCTAAGCGATGGCCTCTGATCATTCGTCCGAGCGGGGTCCGGGTTCGAATCCCGGTGAGGCATGGATGTTGTGTTTGTCTTACGGCACTGTCTCTCTCCCTTCCCTGGAACCAGTGACCCTAAATTAAGGACAGGCAACTGCTTATAGCCCATTGAGTTGCTCACGGTGGTCGTTAAACCTCCAATCAAAAAAAAAAAAAAAACGTCCGGTGAATATCACGTTCTATCCTGTTCCAGTGCCTGATACTGCGGTCCCTGTCCTTACCATTCATGTTTGTAAAATTGTGGGTAAGGTCCGTCGCCTTTCTGACGCTCCACGCGGAACTCGATTTGCACATGTTACAGAACCTCGCCGTCAGTTCTTGGTCGTCTTCCCACTGCGAACGCCGTTACTGATTGTCCTACAGAAGCTACTGTTAAAATTGGCTCACGCACGTACAGTTTCAAGGTTTTCACCACTCACTATTGTACTCACTGTCTTACACAGGATCACATCACTGCCTTCTGTGTGCGCATACGCAGTGGTCTTTCGTCCAGCCGCATTCCAATGCCGATCACATTAGCCCTCCTACCATCCCCTCTTCTAGTGTTTTGCCTGACACGACCTCTCCTTCTCTCCGTCATACGCACCTTCCAATCAAAGACAAAGATCACTTTCCTCTTCTGCCGCACCGTACGGTAGTGCATCCTCCTTCAGAGTTAGCAGAGATGTCTTCCACTACTGATGTGTCTCCCGCGGATTGTTCTGACTCAGATGTGTCGAGTGGTGCTTCGGCACTCCGGCCGACTGGCTCTCCTCCACGACTCTGCATTTCGGATCTCCAACTACGACAATGTTTTCTGTTCCTCCGTTACCGCACCTTCCTGCTGTCTCGGCTGATGTTCCAGTGTCCACACTGATTCCTCCGCGCAACTTGTGTTCTCGTCTCCCGTTTCGGGTGTTCTTCCAGATCCGCCAATGGATTCAACCGCTTCAACTTAGTCTTCGAAATTGACTTGAACTTCCAAAGGCTCAGTGAAACAGAAAAATGTTACTCCTTCTGTGACCCCTATCTAGTATTTCCGATGTTTTCTGTTCAGATGTTTCTCCGCCTGATGACTCTTCGAACAGTATGCATCTCCGTTCCGGTCCTGTCAACCCTCTTTCAGATGATGGGGTTATACGTACAGACCATTGATGAGTTTCTTCTAGTTCCTGGACCACTGTCCAGACAGCAACTCTTACGCCTCTTCCATTCTGCTCGTACGGTTGTCTGTACTAAAGAATTTTTCCACTCACCTGATCTTGATATGTGTGCAGCGGTGATGCAATTTGAAACTTATGTGTCCTTTTTCAAATCTCTGAGTGTCACAGATCCTAGGTACGGATTTCATCAGACGATACACTCGCCTTCTCTCCTCCTTGAAAGACCTCGCTTAGAAACAATTGTGTTGTGTATCTGTGAAGTTTAAGTTACTTGAAAACTGAGAATTTATAATATACACTCACGGACAACGTAATTTGCGCACTAAGGAGGAAGCATCAGATTGAACTGAAATTTTATGGACGTAATGACACAGATGAATGATACACAGATGGCAAAAAACAGAGCTGCAGGACAATTACAGAGGGATCTGTGGCACGCAATACGGTCATCTTCAATAGCGCGTCGCATAGCCTCGTGCGGAGATACATGCTGCAATACGGTCCCGCATGAAGGCTAACAGACGCCTGATGATGTCCTGCAGCAGACTGGCCCATACGTGTTGGACGGTGTGCTCCAAATCGCGGATAGTACGGCACGGCGGCAGCTGGCGTTTCAACTGATCCCACACATGTTCGACAGGGGACATGTCCGGGAGCGGGCAGGCCATGGAAGTGTCTGGACATGACGTATTCAATCCTGGGAAACCCGAGACGTGCGCGGGCGAGTATTATCCTGCTGGTATAGTGCACCTGGAATCCCGGCCAGGAATGGGAGCACATGAGGCCGTAGGATCTCATCTACAAACCGCTGGCCCGTCAATGATCCACGTACCACTACTAGAGCTGATCGGCTATCGTAGGCAATGACTCCCCAGACCATAATGCCTGCAGTAGGAGAGGTGTGGCGCTCGATAGCGATATTGTGATTGTGCCGTTGACCCGGGGACCTCAACACCGGGGCACAATAATCATCTGCCCCCAAAACGACGAAGCGACACTCATCGCTAAATACCACACGTCGCCAGTCTGTGACGTTCCACGTTGCTCTGGCCTGGCACCACTGCACACGGAGCCGGCGATGTTCCGGTGTTAATAGCAGCACACGTAAGGGGCGCTGGGATCGCAGAATCGCTTTCCGCGAGGCGTCTTAAACTGCTTCGTGGGCACACAAGAGCCGCTACATCTGCCTTTATAGTGGATCGGGTACCCGTGGGATCCGTTCGTGCCTGGAGCACGATCCGTCGATCCTCTCGACCGGTGGTCCTCCTGGTCCGTCCGGAGCTGCTCCGCAGTGTAGCAGGGCCGTCACGTGTTCACTGCTCCCAACACAGTCGGACAGTAGGGTCAGAACGATCCACGTAGCGGGCTATACGGCGCGCCGTCCATCTCGCGGTTTGTAGCCCGAAAATAAGGCCACTCTCAAAGCCCGTAAGTTGCGTAAATCGACGTCTCTGGCATCTACCCGGCATTCGTGTCACTCTGTACACTTGTTTGCGTCGGCCGATGCTTTTCGCTTTCATGAGGCATGGACTACACGCCTGTTTATAAGACTGCCGGTTCATGTTTGCAGCGCCACCACAGGGTGTGCGGTCATGCGTACTCGCACCAAACTTGGATCATTTGCATACCAGCACGCACTATAGCTATTTGCAAAGTTTCGCGGTTGTAGCATGTTTTCTTCTAGGTGCGTAAATTTCATTGTCCGTGAGTGTGTGTATATATATATATATATATTGTATACACTGAAGTGCGGGAAAAACTGTTACAGACGAGCTTATGCAAAATACATAGCAACGTCACCTATGCGCGTACTCGGTTGCGTCCACCAGTGCGTATATAAAGCGATAGATATCCTTGCCAGCTGTCAGAGCTGTTTTTGGCATGAAAATGACAAGTAATAACGGTTTAAGAGATTTTCAACGCGGCGTCACAGTCGGTGCTCGTGAGATGGGCCATAGTATTTTGGAGGTAGAAACGAAGTTCGGATTTTTCACAGACGACCATTGAAAGGGTGTACCGTGACTACAAGAATTCCGGCAAAGCCTCCAACCTACGATACCAGTGTGGCCATAAAAAGTCATTGGGTGAACGTGACCATTGTCGGCTGTCAAGAATCGTTTCACGCGATAGGCGTGCAACACTCGCAGGTATAATCGGAATTCAATGCTGGAGCCTCAACAAACATCAGCGTCCGCACTGTGCAACGAACTCTGCACGATATGGGCTTTGGGAGCCGACGCCCAACTCGAGTCCACTTGATGGGTGCACGACACAGAGCTATGCGCTTCTCTTGGGCACGGCAACACCGCCACTGGACTTTTGATGACTGGAAACAAGTAGCCTGGTCTGACGAGTTACATTTCCAACTGTATCGGGCAGATTGAAGGATTCGTGTGTGGCGCAAATCCCATGAAGCCATGCAACCCGTTTGTCAACAGGGAACTGTACCGGCTGCTGGGGGTCCGTAATGGTATGGGGTGTGTTTAGCTGGACTTCACTGGGACCCCTGGTACGTCTACAAACGTCTGTGACCGGCCAGCGCTATGTGCGCATCCTTTCTGAGGAGGTACACCCGTTCATGTCCTGCATTCATGCTGATGGGTTGGGCCTGTTCCGACAGGACAATGAACCTCCACACAAATGTCGGGACGCTACATTATGGTTAGAGGAGCATTCATCTGAGTTTGGGGTGTTGCCATTACCACCCAAGTCCCTAGATCTGAAAGAGATAGAACACATTTTGGATGCCATGCAACGCGCTATCGAGCACAGGAATCCGAGACCTCGGAATACACCCGAATTGTGGAACGACTCATCACCGAATCTCAGAAACTACAGAACTTAGAACTTTCATAATTGGCAGGAATGTTTCTTTTAGAAGATAGAGGTGCATTAAGAAAGGATTTTTTCCTACGATATCTTTCAGTGGGTCGAAATGGGTTTTTTAAATAACCCAGCTTTGATAACGCTAGGACGTTTTGCAATGATCGAGCCATTGTCGCCCAGCAACTGAAGCCCCGCCCTAAGTTTTGAATGACTTGAGTTGACCTGCTCTGTATACATTTTGTTATAAATTTATTTGTTCTGAATTTATTTATCAAAAAAACCTTAAAATTACGTAAAAAGCGCTATATTACAATATGCTTTGCATTTAAACATTTATTACGGTTTGACATATCGAATGTCAATAATTTTTTATTTGTTCTAAATTTCTTTAACAAAAAAAACCTTTTAAAAATATCACGTAAAAAGCGCTATATCATAATATGCTTTGCCTTTAAACATTTATATTAGCGTTTGACATATCGAATGCCAAGGTTTTTTGAGTCAAAATCAAATTTGCAATATTCGTTTTCACCGAAGCAACGATGACGTCATATAAGTGGTAAGGTGACTCCAATAAAAAATATAATTATGCGAGTAAATCGTCATAGTAATTGAAATTTGAAAAAAAAAAAAAAAACGGTTTACCCCTTGAGATATTAGCGATGGCAACACAATTTTACTCACGCTTCCAAAAACATCTGATATAATAAAGTTATAGAGCAAACCGATCAAATGTATTGTTAGTATATTAATTTATGGTACAAATTATATTATGGTATGAAATCCTGTATTATAGAAATATTTTTAATATAATCACGTTCGAAAAACGGGTGTTTAGTTAATCGAATATAAAAACTTAGCAAAAGGTCAAAGTATTGGAAGAAATCCAAAAGGTGACAATATGAGAGCAGCAAGTGCAGAATGATTGTCGCTATTTCGCATACAACTGAAGAAAGAACCACTGTCTCGTAAGACTAAAGCGAATATTAATAAAAAACAAACAAGAACATTTGCCTTTGCTCGACACAATGATTTACAGATATCAATTATTTTTAAACATTTGAGGATATCAAATATTCCTTAAATAAGCGCCGACCATATAGAATTTTCAAATATTCTGTTTAGAATTTGTTTCTGTTGGGTGGCGCTTTCTTTTACAATTATTTAGTATTTATCTGCTGAATATAAAAAGTGGTTTCTTAATATGGTGTGCTTTATTTGTACTTCTCCAAAGCATGACATTATCTATTAAAATTTAATGGCTTCAGGAAAATAAGTATATCAGTTTATTTATTTATTTTGGGGATTAATGACTACTGTGAACAACTCAATGAGCAGTCTTCCGTCCCTAATTTAGGGATACTGATTCCAGGGAAGGGACACAGTTAGTGCTGTAAGACAGATACACCATCCACGCCAGAGCTTACGCGTACAAATCGCCTGAAGCCAGCGGTCAGACCATTGGGCCACCGGGGCCGCTTGTATCAGTTCAAATTGCATAAATAAGTTGCACAAAAATGTTACGACGATTTAGGTCCTCAGGTTTCGGTTTATGAAAGTGTAAAATCAGAATGGTAACTGGGAGAGTGCGACACTCAAGGGAATGCAAAATTTTGGGTAAGCATCGCTGTCATGTAAGGGGAAACGCAAGAAAGATGCTCGTGGGATAACTGGACTTCAAAGTAGCCAGACTGCTAATACGTGTCGTAACAGTGTCTGTAAAAGTTACTGTCATTACTTGAATAATGCAGGGGAGACATTTACTGGTCCGAGAATGCAATATAGACATTGAAATGCTGCAGTCGGCGATCACACAGGCAAATGTTACAACAGCTTTTCATGCAAAATTGTGATAAGTCCAATCTGTGCGCTATGTCGGGTGCAAAGCGATGTCGCAGAATGACCTAAAAATGTTCATCCGCGAGGATAATATTTATCTCGCAATAAATCTTCGCAAAATCCCCACAATGTCCAACCTCCACATCCGGAATTCTCTGAGAAATGAAAAGGACGTAATGGTGTGAGGTCAAACGGTCCGTAATCAAATGCATCAAAAAGGTCAATGGTTAAGATGTCCATTGCGCTGAATATCACCGTCTTCGGAAATTCTGCAAGAGAGAATGAATGGGCGCACCAACACCTATTGTGACACAAAATAAAAAAGCGTCCTATTCAGCGATGAGTTCGAATTTGGCGCACATTTCGATATTCGCCTCAGTTATGGTGTGGGGAGGGATCCCCTTCGATGGCTCCTCAGTTGTTTGTCGAGCGGATATGAAAGCCAAGGCATAGCAAGATATCATCGGGAGCAATGTGACATTTCTTTCACGGAAAGATACGCCATACTTTTCTGTTTCAGGATGATAATGTACTGCCACATCGAGCTCACATGTCGTTTTGCGAACTCGCAGGTATTCCAAGTTTACTTTTACGTTCAACATCCGGTCACAACAAAGGTTTCAGAACTTTGTGGTCATTTCTTCCGTCTGTGGATGGCACTACACAAGGCCGTCTGAGTCACTACACAAAGCTAGCTGAGTCAGTATGTTATGAAGTTGCCAAGCGGTTGTCAGAAATAGAGATGTCACGACGTATTATTGCCCAACCAAGGTAGGCCTCGTTAGCTATTCATTCCTTCTGAGTCAATGATGTGCTCCGTCGTTTTAAGGATTAAAGTACCTCGCTACACCTTTTCTGTGACAATTTAATCTCTATTTTGTGATCTGCTTCCCATGCGATGTCCACAGTTAAACGCATGCAGTTGATTTGCGGGTGGTCGATCTCTCTTTTTCCCCAACGTCAGAAACTTTTTAGCAGTGTATTTGCTTTAGCTGTTGGTGGGGGGTTTTGGATTGCCCCGCGTCATTATTAGTAATAAGGGTAATCACTCGAATCTCAAAAACTATGGTTTCCCAGTATTAGAGAAAACACAGGCTCGCTATTCGAGGATGGGCGTTGTGTTTCACCCAGCCGACGTTCCGTGTATCGGGGTCCGCTGAGTGCCGCAATGTTTTAAAGTACTCGTCTAGCTTTTCATTTCTTTTTGAATAATTCGTTAACTTACAAATTTTGATTTGCTTACTAGCACTGATGCGTAAGTTACTCAGTATTGCACCGGAGGATTTTTCTGAACATTCATCCCAAATCATTTATTCACACATCCAACACTCAATCGTTATTAACCTTTTTCTTTACTTTACAAAATTGTACACTCAAATGAAATGTAGCCGACTCATAATAACGGGAAAATAAAATATGTTTATTTTTGCCTGATGAAGGCTTGAAATCTAGTAAAATATACACTCATTCATATGAAAATGTTTGAAGACCCTTTTAGAAAAATTATTTGTTTAAAGGTTAACTTTAATTTCTCATTTTCATTTAATATAATTCTGAAATATTTCGAAATATAATTTACTAAAAAAATGATTCCCTATATTACACAATTTCCTGCTCTGATCAATGGTATTTACTTTACTCAACCATTTCATTATTCTTCTATTTCTGCCCTACTTTTCTCAGCATTAGTTTAGAGCTGGTTTTACTTTCAACCTTAACTTAGTCTATTTCTGCCCTACTTTTCTCAGCATTAATTTAGAGCTGGTTTTACTTTCAACCTTAACTTAGTCTACTATGCTCTTCTTAAATTTTCGGTTCAACATACTAATTATGTAAACAAGAGGAAACATGAATGTCGGATTATCCTACCTTCTATCCCACGATGAGGGCTGGAATATCATTCTAGCGAAGTCTTTATGCTATCTCCTCTCTTCCTGACGTATTCATGCCGACTCTGACTTCTGTCATCCTTCTTTCGCAGTATTCATGCCGACTCTTATAATTCTGTCATCCTTCTTTCGAAGTATTCATGCCGACTGATATAATTCTGTCATCCCTCTTTCGAAGTATTCATGCCGACTGATATAATTCTGTCATCCCTCTTTCGAAGTATTCATGCCGACTCTTATAATTCTGTCATCCCTCTTTCGAAGTACTCATGCCGACTGTTATAATTCTGTCATCCCTCTTTCGAAGTATTCATGCCGACTGATATAATTCTGTCATCCCTCTTTCGAAGTATTCATGCCGACTGATATAATTCTGTCATCCCTCTTTCGAAGTATTCATGCCGACTGTTATAATTCTGTCATTCCTCTTTCGAAGTATTCATGCCGACTGATATAATTCTGTCATTCCTCTTTCGAAGTATTCATGCCGACTGATATAATTCTGTCATCCCTCTTTCGAAGTATTCATGCCGACTGATATAATTCTGTCATCCCTCTTTCGAAGTATTCATGCCGACTGATATAATTCTGTCATTCCTCTTTCGAAGTATTCATGCCGACTGATATAATTCTGTCATCCCTCTTTCGAAGTATTCATGCCGACTCTTATAATTCTGTCATCCTTCTTTCGAAGTATTCATGCCGACTCTGACTTCTGTCATCCTTCTTTCGAAGTATTCATGCCGACTGATATAATTCTGTCATCCCTCTTTCGAAGTATTCATGCCGACTGATATAATTCTGTCATCCCTCTTTCGAAGTATTCATGCCGACTCTTATAATTCTGTCATCCTTCTTTCGAAGTATTCATGCCGACTCTGACTTCTGTCATCCTTCTTTCGAAGTATTCATGCCGACTGATATAATTCTCTCGCTCCTCTTCCCGTCCTACCAAAAATTTGTTCTTCCCGGATCCTCCTACCAATTTACAGATTGGTCAAACAATTATCATTTCCAGATCTGATTTGCTCTGGGTTTCCCGCCATTGATCTGACTTGCCATCCTTCGCCCCGTCCAAAATCTGTGTCCGCCCTCAAATTCTAGGAACTTCGTTGCCTATGGATCTCTGAGGTCGTAAATCTTACTATCATAAAACTGCTATAGTTTTCCTTGGCCTGGCGTCAAGCTATTCTTTTCTTCCAGACTTGGTGCATCAAATCTCAAGACGACTGGCGCCGAGCTCCAATAAAATGTCTACCCGCTATTTTTCGGACTTGCATTACTTCGCCTTACCCAATATTGCTGGCTCGTAGCAGTTAGGGAAAGGATGCCCTGCGGTCCCATGCCACAGCAAGCGGACTGCTGGAAACCCTTCGACTCTGAGAGAAAGAGAGAGAGGGTGGGGTGGGGGTGAAGGGGAAGAGCGGTACTTTCCTGACCTTCCTAGGCGCGAACCCACGGAAGAAATCTAAGGGGAAAATTAAATTGTGAATTGCAGAGCGTCTGAAGAGCGTGAAGTTTATAAAATCCTTATTTTAATAATTCTTACACCAGCTCCCCAAAATCTCTCCCATTCATTTGATTATTTTTTTTTTTTCCATTTCTTTTCCGCTTTTCCGATTACTTCTCAATTTCCAATACAGTGAAAAGGTGCGCACTCGCTCCCGAGTGATGCAACATTATCTCCCTTCGCAGACTGAAAGACTGAAATCAGGGCAAGAAGACCCTGAGTTAGAATATCCCGTCTTCATTATTTCTGCCGAT
Source organism: Macrothele yani (assembly GCA_039090855.1). Classification (NCBI taxonomy): domain Eukaryota; kingdom Metazoa; phylum Arthropoda; class Arachnida; order Araneae; family Macrothelidae; genus Macrothele; species Macrothele yani. The sequence continues at coordinate 83,518,602 of CM077003.1, read as the reverse complement.
GCCCTACGTTGATCAGAGCAAGTAAATAACATAATCACATACATCACACTGCAATACATAAATGCACAATTTTTAGAGTTAAATGATTATAAAGAATGGTTATTAGGGTCTTGCATAAATAATTGAAATATATGTACAGGTAGTCACTTTTTTTTTTTTTTTTTCTTTCCATTAGTAATTGACGATGACAAGTAACACACTGCTTAGGTATGAATCATCTAAAAAGTGTTTTTTTTTTTTTCGTGAACGCACCATGCGCTTATCAGCATCGCACAACAATTAGAGTAGTGTTTTTTTTTTTTTCACTTTATCTGGTGCTCAGATTCAGCACAGAATTCGAAATCAGTGGACACTATGGTCACACTTGGAATGTCACACCACCTATTCCATAAATTCCAGGATAAGTGTACTTCACAGTTTTATAATACAATGTCCAAGACCACCACATTGAGTGGTCCGAGGTAACGTCATCTCCGTTGCTCAGTTCCACACAGGATACACGAAATTGTCCGCTCCAGTCACTCTGAGTAACATTTGCCGTATTCCGTCCGTACCTTCCCGCAGTTCGTTGATCAGTTTGAATGCAGCGACGGTTGTTCAGTTCGAATGAAGCGTCGGTAACTTCAAGTGCCGCTGAAGTTCCTGGTTAATGTTATTTGCACAAATTTATAGCACTCGCTCCTTCAGGCGAAGCCTTATTTACGAAACCCGCAGACAGTATATCGTCTACACCAATGACATAGAGGTCCTTTATACCTCCATAAATAGCAGTAACAACGCGAACTGATGCTGCCAACACTACATAGTTCATGCACTGTTGATTCCGAACGGCTTGCACAACACTATTATCGTAATATTTTCTACTGGAAGCTCCTTCTTTCGACGCTTTTCCGTCCTCGGATATTGACTGTCAGAGGAAAGAAAATTTTCCTCTTTTCTTTTCGCTGCGTCCAGAGTCCTGGCAGACTCACTGCGCTTTGTACGCAAATTCCACTGAGAGGATGAGATCACTCACTTTCACAAGTCCCTTTGTCATCTCTCTGTGGCGCTTCCACTGTCCCCACAATAGTGGTAGGAACGCTCACACTCTGGAGAATGGATTCTTTCATTCATAAGCAATGTCTGTCAAAGGGCATTGTCCCACAGGAATGTATATTTAGTGTTCTTTTCTCTTTTTTTTTTCACAGCAGCAGTCCGAATACCTCGACACGGACAGCTATTGGGATGAAGCTGCTATAAGTGTCTGCACATAGTCTCTGCTTTGCATGTAGCCACTACTCTGGTTATTGCTGACCTAGCCCTGTAAAAAAAACTTCAGCATAGAAATAGGACACTCCGCCATTCGGTTCCTCTTTTTTTTTTTTTTTTTTTTTTTCTCGATTATTGTTAGAATTATGCCTAATCTGTTTAACCTTTCCTTCTGGAAATCAATATGAGCATAGTAGAACAAGCTTATATCAAACTAACACATATCTTTTTTTTTTTTTTTTCTTTTCTTCGTGAATCCGTGGATTCTTAACATTACCTTGGCGCACGGCCACTAATCTCCTCGTTTTGACTCGGCTCTCCTTTTCTCTTTGCTTCTATTTTATTTTATTCACTTATTTCTTTTTATTATTATTATTATTATTATATATATTGTATTTTATTTTTCTTTTATCCTTTCATGTAAGTGTGCATTTTTGCGATTACGATTATAAGGAAATGACAAGAAATTTCGATGCTCTATAATTAAGCCAAAATCACTCAATCATTCACACACACACATCCATTTCACACATCACCTTCACCTAAACAAAATTTTATTCCTGAAACTCCCATCGTCGGCGCGCAGAATGTACACGACCATGCTTCCGAATCAACACTGAATTTTCGCATAAGACACTATTTCTTCCATTTAACTACTTTCCCCTTTTGTGATTTATACTTTTACTTTAAATTATTCTCCTTTATTTGTTTTACTAACTGCTTAAGTGTTTAGCCCTCTACATCGATTTCGCTCTAAACACCCTTTTCTTTAGCTGGGTCTGAGAGAAACCCCTTGCTTGCGTTCGGGGGTCATATGAAGTCACCCCTTTCGCTCAGGTACTCACGCCAAAAGCTGGGAGTCAATCTTGACCTTTCCACCCAAGGTTATTACAACCCGTTTCCTGCTTGCCTTTTCTGGTCCATTGGGCTTGGGGGGTAGGAACGATAGGAATTACTTCCGTTTCCTGTTTTTACTCCTTCGCTCCAGAAAGGAAGCCCCGTTGACTCTGCCACGCCTTTTTTTTCTTCATTCTTCTAAAAGACACGCCGCATGGTCTTACGCTCTTGTACGTTATGGTCAGATACCCTTTGCCGAAGTGCCTTGACCATAATGTCACCCAATATATTTTTTTTTCTTTCTACCTTATTTCCCTTACACATGTTTTTTTTTCTTTTTTTTTTTTTTTTTTTCAGCTACATTATTTGGATTACACTGGATACACACAAGGTAAGTGAACCTTTATTTTTCGTAGGGTATCCCAGGCGTGCTCCGAATTATTATCTCTCCCATTCATTATTCTTAGCCTAGTGAAACCGCTATTTTCTGCTTAACTGCCCTAAGCAAATCTCCCAAAAGGTAATACTCTCCTGATATCCTCTACTCACGTGCTTGTCAAGAAAATTACTAATTTGCTTTACAATACCGAGAATATATCATTACTGAACTGATCGAAGAATTAGCGATGAATTATTCATTCGCTACTGTAAACTGCGAAATGCTGTCGAGAGTTGACATCGCTAACTATTCTTACTATCTTTACTACTCAAAATTGATATGCAACTGAATGTGCTAACTTTTAATAAGTATTATGACAATTATTATTCTATTATATAAGTGCCTCCCACAGCAGAATGTCCATCTAATAAAATTCCGAACACTACGGATACTACTCTGATGCGAATTACTGTTATTACCTTTATTCTTATCTAGGTAACTGAAATTTACGCATAAATAAGTTGATACTACTTAACCTATTTGGACAATTATGTTAATCAATAATCAACGTAGCGAACATAATTTTAACCTGAAAGCACTGAACTCAATCATTTTTCTCCTGCAACTAAAGTACCTAAACTATTCCTGGCTGATGAGTACTTGCCTTTCACGTAATCAATATATGCACTGATAGAACTGTAGGCTATTCAAAGTTACACCTTCCCAATTTATCGCATGAGAATTAACAATTACAAGTGATATACACAGTGAATTAGAAGAAATATACCTGAAGTAAAGTGACAATTATCGTAAAGTGTGAACAAATCATTAACATTATTTGCAAATATGTTTTCAGAGGAAAAAAAATATTTTCTCTAAATTTTATCCCACAAGTTACCCAACCTTTACGAATGCGTCCGTGAAGACAAAATAACTCTGACACACAGGGTTTTTTTTTTTTATACAAGGAAATTTGATACCATACTCTGGTTATCAATAATACTCTGCTGTGCTAAACCTGCTGAATTGCCAATACTGAGTGCGATTAAAAATGTAGGCTTCTACTGATTTTGAATTTCAGCGTTCATAACCAAAATTGAGCACTCAAGTTTTTTTTTTTTTTTTTTTTTTTTCGGCTCTCCGCTTCTGCCTAGCTCTCCATGCTATACCCAAGATTCCTGGGATGTTCGTCGTACCTCAGCATATTTCGGATACACATACCGTACAGTGTCATCATTCGAATTTTCTGCTGTCGAGTTCTCGCTTACGTTCTGAATATCCTGTAAGCAATTTTCCGCCTGCTCGATCCACGATTCTCCCGATGATTTAGGTGCTAGCTTCAGTTGAGCAATAAATTTCCCTATTAAATCAGCCTTGTCCGTGGCTCCAAACTTTTGATTCCTTTTAGCCATCTCCTGCTGCTCTGGTTTTGTGACACTCACACCTTCCGGTATATTGCTATATACTGGAGTATACACCGTTTTAGGCTTCGTAACATGATTCACGGTCGGCTCTGGTTGCGAGTTACGGTTTCTCAGCATGTACGGTTCTCTGAGGAACGGCGTCCTTCTCACCTTTTCGGCGATCGGATTGCTAGCTTGCTGAGGCGTGCTCTGCACTGCCACCGCTGTCGGTGTAACCTCCAAATCAAATTGAGGAATAAATTCGTACTCTTCTGTCGAATCCGAATGAGCTGTTAAATCTTCTAACTCCTCATTATCGTTTTCTGCTTCTTCGACGTGCTCTCGCTCCGGTGAGTTATTCTCTAGGTGATGTCTCCGTAGAGGTGCTTTGAATACGCGGTTCTTATGCACTACCTGTTGTTTCCTCTCGTCCTTCAAAGATACTAGTCGCACATTGACGGCTGATGGAAAAGACACAATTTTCCACTCACCGCTGTTTTTTCTGGCAATTTTATCAGAAAGACCACGGTCGATATAAGGCGTATGCAAAAATACTCTGTCACCAATTCTCAGGTCCTTTCTCTGGCAAACCTGTCTGCATACTTTTCCTGCTTAGCTGCAGCCTCCTGCAGATTTCCATGAACCAACTCGTAGGCTTTTCTCATCTTATTGTTGAATGCCTCTACATAATCCTCTTCACTATAATATGTTTGTCGGCGAGGCGGAAGTAAAATGTCGGATGGAACCGTTAAATCTCTCCCAAACACCAAATAGCTTGGATCATATTTGGTTGCTGAATGGTTTGTAGTATTATATGCTAGTCTTATCATAGGAATGTAGGTGTCCCAGTCGTCTTGTCTCTCATTAACTAGACAACTTAATGATTTGTTAAGAAACCTGTGGCTAGCTTCGTTTTGGCCATTACTCCAGGGTGCAAAGGATGTCGTATTCAATCTTCTTATGCCCAATCTTGCCAATAAATTGGTGAATACCTCAGAGATGAAGCATCCACCGTTATCTGACAAATTAGTTTCCGGCGTACCATAAATACTCATGACATGGTCGAAATATGCCCTTGCGACTGTAGTTGCTTTTTGGTCTGGCATAGGCACTAAAACAGCATACCTGGTGAACGAATCAATCATGACAAGTAGGTATTTATTTCCGTCAGCAGTTGTAGGATACGGGCCACAAATGTCTAAAGAAATTTTTTGAAAGGGGTAAGAACCCGTTTCCACTCGCTGCAGTTTCTCTACTCCTTTTAGTTTGTGGTTTGTCCTTTCATTACATTTTTCGCAAGAAGCTACATAATTTTTAACATCCGCATACAAGTTTATCCAAAAATAACGTTTTCTAACATAGGAGACAGTTTTGTCTCCGCCGAAGTGTCCTACCGAGGGAATATCATGACAACGTTTTAAAACTTCATGTATCATAGCGTGAGGAATTACAAGCTGCTCCCAAAATTCATCTCCAGATGCGCTCCTGTCAGGATATTGGAAATGATATAACAATCCTTCAGAGTTTAGGAAAAAACTATCCTTAACCCTATGTTTGCCTACTGGGATGCGTTGTTTTTCCAGCATGTCAATGATCGGAGCGAGATCGGCGTCTGCTCTTTGCAGTGCTTTAACACGAGCTGTTTCTGATTGGTCCCTTTCAGCGGTCAGAAGAGACACGCCCCTGATTTCTCCTTCAGCGCTCTCCGGTGACTCAACTCCGTGCTGCCTGCTCAAATAATCAGCCACGACATTTTGCTTCCTTGTTGATACAAAATTTTGTAAGAAAATTCACTAAGAGCCATTCTCCACCGATTCAATCTGCTATTTGCGTCTTTGATATTTTGAAGATACGTAAGAGGACGATGGTCGCTAATCACATAGAACTCTTTTCCTAGTAAATAATGTCTCCAATGCTTTAGGGCACAAACTACGGCCAACATCTCCTTTTCGATAACTGGGTAGTTCATTTCGGCTGGATTTAATTTCCGTGACATAAATGCGATTGGCTGCAATATGCCATCAGATGAGTATTGTTCCAAGACCGAGCCCACTCCTGTATGACTTGCGTCACAGTGAAGGTAAAAAGGTTTGCTGTAATCAGGATGAATTAATACCGTGTCACTTAATAGACAATTCTTGATTTGAAGAAATGCTCGGTTGGCTTCTGGTGTCCATTTAAATTTCCCTTGTTTTGTCAAGTCGGTCATGGGTGCTACAATGTCAGAATAGGATGGTATAAATTTCCGGTAGTAATTGCATAAACCCCAAAAATCCCCGTAAGCTCCTGAGAGTCTTAGGAGTTCCAAAAATGTTGACCTTATGCAGATTACTGGGATCTGGACGAATTCCTTCTCCACTAACCACATGACCCAAAATTTCACTTCCGTTTTCATAAATGAGCACTTGTCCGGCGTTAACTTCAAATGGTGTTCTCTGAGACGTTTAAAAACAGCTTCCAATTTGATAAGGTGTGTCTCTTCATCTTTTGACGCGATAAATATATCATCTATGAAACACATTATGTTAAAATCTGCCAATCCGTACAGAAGAGCATCACTCAATCTCTGAAAGCTATTCGGAGAAGTTTTGTAGCCAAAACACAACCTCTCGAATTGAAACAAGCCCCATGGGGTAGTGAATGCTGTTTTGTGCTTGTCGCGCTCCGCTATCTCCATCTGATTAAAGCCTGCTTTCATATCTAACGTGGTGAAGAATTTGTTGCCCTGAGCCTGCTCTAATAAGTCTTCTATTCTAGGCAAGGGATAGCTATCGGGTATAGCTGCTTCATTTAAAGCCCTGGAAGTCTATACATAAACGAAATTGATGGGATGCTTTTTTAGCAACGAGCAACATTGGTGCTCTGTAGGGTGAAGCGCTCTCCGTAATAATGCCGGCATCCAACAAATCCTTGATTTGCTGTTGAGCTTCCTGCCTGAGGTGATGTGGAACTCTATACATTTTTCCTACGATTGGCACGTCCGTGTTCAGATTGATCTCATGGTAGAGTAAATTGCATTTACCCAACTCGCTCATAGAACGGGCAAAAACGTCTCTATAATTCATTATAAGAGAAGCGAGTGGTCGCCTCCACTTTGGATCCACTTCTTCAAGATTAAAATCCTTAGAGTAAGCGGAGGTAATTTTCTCTTTTACCCTCCTGGAGCGTCCCCGCATCAACGATAGGCTGAATGTACACTAACTTCGTGCTTTTGTTAATGTGGAAGGGGTTGCTCTGTTAAATTAGCCATTAAAACTGGAATTTTACCCGAGGTTCCTAGAGTATTCACTGAACGCCCCTACCCTAACACATCCTTGACTAAATTTTTCCACTGGCTGCACTAACACTTGCCCTAAATAATTCCTCGAAAAAGGTGGGCAATTGACCCAAACGATTTTCTCTGCGCTCGGAGGAATTATTTCCTTCCTAATTAGCTTTCCTGCTTTGGTTTCATCCGAGGATAAGTAATCTCTTTCCTCTTTATCTGCTCTTCTCTTCTCACCACTGGTGCAATCTTATTCACACGAGCTGCCCTACGTTTCTCTTCTCTACGCTGCTTACGGGCCCTCCTCTTCGATACCGGCGTTCTTCTCTCTAAAATCCCTGACCCTGCATCAAATGCAAAACCGTGGGCCTTTAGAAAATCCCACCCCAAGATAAGCGAATAATCTGGGTGCAACTTCTTCCGAGTAACGTGATAGGTATGTTTAACAACATCCTTCCCTATCTGTATTGGTAACTCATAACAGGCTGCTATTTCTAAAGGGGTTCCAGTTATTCCTGAGATTTTCATTAATGATTCCTGAGGCCTGCACTGCATTCTCTTACAAATCTCCTGCAACGCTGTAGGACACAAAATTGACACCCCTGCCCCAGAATCCAGTAAACTGCGATATCGATGTCCTGCAATTTTTACTTCAATCAGTGGCAAAGCTTCGTGCTCCTGGATTGAACAAGTGGTTAACACTACAGAGACCTTTTCTTTTCTATTTCTCCGGCCGAGAACGGTCCCGTTATCCCGACCTCCACCTAGTTTAAATTCCTCTGTCCTTGCCTCCTATCATTTGCTCTGCCAGAATAATTATCCTGGAAGTGCACCTGCTGATTCTGCCTACTATATCTTCCCACATCATTTCTCCTTGAATCGTATCCTCTATCCCGGAAATTTTCGTGTTCTGCTCCTCTATCGTAATTCGCCCTGCGCCCGCTAGGATAGCTGCTGCGTCCTCGAGTTCCTCTTACATCTGGCGGAGGAGGCGAATGCACCGAGCGCCCTCCCGTAGGGAAATCCTGCTCCCGATGGCTGCCTTGGCTTAATGGGTTAGCCGTTCGCCTTTCCCCGGAAAAACCTTGCTCCCTAAAATTATTGTCTCCGGCATATCCATATCTCCTTGAATTATTTCCTACGTATCTATTACCAAAAGATGTTGGATTGCTAAGAGGACATTCCTTTAAAAAGTGGTTTGGGCTTCCACACCTAAAACAATTTTTGTTCGGATCCCTTCTATCTACTCTTTGCTGATTATTGTTTTCCTCTAGCCTTCTAATTCTTTGCACATGCTCCCGGTGTGTCCTCTCCGCTTGTTCTAACCTCCCGTTTAACTCCGTTGCTTCATTTCTCAACTTATTGACCTGTGATTCGTGGTCGGCCATCTGACGGGCAAGCAAGTTGCATAATTCAGATACCGCACTATCTGTGTTATCTTTCGGCACTCCTCTCCGAACTCTATCTTGGTTCCACTCTTCGGTGTCTGTTACGTTTACACTAGAGGCAATCAGTTCATTATTCTGCTCCTCTAAGGTCGCCCGCTTGACTGCTTCAGCGAAAGTGTTCGGTGCAAATGATAGTACCGATCTTTTTAACTTCGGGTCTAGCCCGTTAAGGAATTGGGACATTTTTGCCTGGTCTGCCATTTCTCTTACCTCACGGTTCGACTGATCTACCTGCCCTAGGTATTGGTGAGCTAGGCCCCTCAATCTGGTCACGTATTCCGAAACTTTTTCTCCTGCTTTTTGACGGCACGTTGTAAACTTATGCATACGGACCATCACCGGTTGCTGGGATTCGAATCTTTCAATAATGGCTTCTTTGAACTTCTTATAACTGGTCTCCTCCTGATATCAGCTACGTCTGTCAGAAATTGGCTCGCCGCTGCCCTGCATTTTGCTTTCGCCGCCAGAATTTTAACGGCGTCCGTCCATCCTGCTACTTCAGCCACACTATCAATCATCTCGAAAAATTGCTTTGCATTGATTCCCTCATCGGTATTTCCTGAAAAATTTGGCAAATAAGATAGCATTCCCGCCATTGATTGGATGGTTCTTTGAGTGTTTCTAGTTGCGTCTACTTGTCTATTGCTGTCTTCTTGAATCTCGTTACTTTCTGCTCCCTAGCTTCATTTGAATTTTCCTCACCATCACTATCCCCCATCTTGATACAATTAGAATTCTTACTGTTCCACTGACACTTTATTCAATAACAAAATTCCTTGCTACTCACTACCACATTTGCTACGCATATAAATACTCTGCAGTTACTACCCAACTAACTTCCTGTCTTGCTTACTAGTACCCAATTATTTTTCTCAATACTTACCTGAGGATCAAAACATAGCTCTTAGGTCACCCCTAACCCAATTCGACATCTGGGGAAAATTCCCTATACTTATCATGAAGTACTGCACTTTACACACTATACAGAAATACAAATTATATACATACACTTATCAACTGAATGAAAAATTGAATTTTTCTCTTCTCGTTAACTCGTCGCCTATATATTTCCATTTAATCTTCATTTATTATTCCTATGTTGATTATTCCGAACTATTATCGTGAACTGTATTCTCATCACTAATATCAAATATCAAACAAATTTTTATTTTTTACTTTTAACTTCTAATATTTCCTTTCCAGTCCGCTATAAGTCATGGTTCGAAAAATCCTGGTGACACGGCACCATTTAATGTTGGTGGGGGTTTTTGGATTGCCCCGCGTCATTATTAGTAATAAGGGTAATCACTCGAATCTCAAAAACTATGGTTTCCCAGTATTAGAGAAAACACAGGCTCGCTATTCGAGGATGGGCGTTGTGTTTCACCCAGCCGACGTTCCGTGTATCGGGGTCCGCTGAGTGCCGCAATGTTTTAAAGTACTCGTCTAGCTTTTCATTTCTTTTTGAATAATTCGTTAACTTACAAATTTTGATTTGCTTACTAGCACTGATGCGTAAGTTACTCAGTATTGCACCGGAGGATTTTTCTGAACATTCATCCCAAATCATTTATTCACACATCCAACACTCAATCGTTATTAACCTTTTTTTCTTTACTTTACAAAATTGTACACTCAAATGAAATGTAGCCGACTCATAATAACGGGAAAATAAAATATGTTTATTTTTGCCTGATGAAGGCTTGAAATCTAGTAAAATATACACTCATTCATATGAAAATGTTTGAAGACCCTTTTAGAAAAATTATTTGTTTAAAGGTTAACTTTAATTTCTCATTTTCATTTAATATAATTCTGAAATATTTCGAAATATAATTTACTAAAAAAATGATTCCCTATATTACACAATTTCCTGCTCTGATCAATGGTATTTACTTTACTCAACCATTTCATTATTCTTCTATTTCTGCCCTACTTTTCTCAGCATTAGTTTAGAGCTGGTTTTACTTTCAACCTTAACTTAGTCTATTTCTGCCCTACTTTTCTCAGCATTAATTTAGAGCTGGTTTTACTTTCAACCTTAACTTAGTCTACTATGCTCTTCTTAAATTTTCGGTTCAACATACTAATTATGTAAACAAGAGGAAACATGAATGTCGGATTATCCTACCTTCTATCCCACGATGAGGGCTGGAATATCATTCTAGCGAAGTCTTTATGCTATCTCCTCTCTTCCTGACGTATTCATGCCGACTCTGACTTCTGTCATCCTTCTTTCGCAGTATTCATGCCGACTCTTATAATTCTGTCATCCTTCTTTCGAAGTATTCATGCCGACTGATATAATTCTGTCATCCCTCTTTCGAAGTATTCATGCCGACTGATATAATTCTGTCATCCCTCTTTCGAAGTATTCATGCCGACTCTTATAATTCTGTCATCCCTCTTTCGAAGTACTCATGCCGACTGTTATAATTCTGTCATCCCTCTTTCGAAGTATTCATGCCGACTGATATAATTCTGTCATCCCTCTTTCGAAGTATTCATGCCGACTGATATAATTCTGTCATCCCTCTTTCGAAGTATTCATGCCGACTGTTATAATTCTGTCATTCCTCTTTCGAAGTATTCATGCCGACTGATATAATTCTGTCATTCCTCTTTCGAAGTATTCATGCCGACTGATATAATTCTGTCATCCCTCTTTCGAAGTATTCATGCCGACTGATATAATTCTGTCATCCCTCTTTCGAAGTATTCATGCCGACTGATATAATTCTGTCATTCCTCTTTCGAAGTATTCATGCCGACTGATATAATTCTGTCATCCCTCTTTCGAAGTATTCATGCCGACTCTTATAATTCTGTCATCCTTCTTTCGAAGTATTCATGCCGACTCTGACTTCTGTCATCCTTCTTTCGAAGTATTCATGCCGACTGATATAATTCTGTCATCCCTCTTTCGAAGTATTCATGCCGACTGATATAATTCTGTCATCCCTCTTTCGAAGTATTCATGCCGACTCTTATAATTCTGTCATCCTTCTTTCGAAGTATTCATGCCGACTCTGACTTCTGTCATCCTTCTTTCGAAGTATTCATGCCGACTGATATAATTCTCTCGCTCCTCTTCCCGTCCTACCAAAAATTTGTTCTTCCCGGATCCTCCTACCAATTTACAGATTGGTCAAACAATTATCATTTCCAGATCTGATTTGCTCTGGGTTTCCCGCCATTGATCTGACTTGCCATCCTTCGCCCCGTCCAAAATCTGTGTCCGCCCTCAAATTCTAGGAACTTCGTTGCCTATGGATCTCTGAGGTCGTAAATCTTACTATCATAAAACTGCTATAGTTTTCCTTGGCCTGGCGTCAAGCTATTCTTTTCTTCCAGACTTGGTGCATCAAATCTCAAGACGACTGGCGCCGAGCTCCAATAAAATGTCTACCCGCTATTTTTCGGACTTGCATTACTTCGCCTTACCCAATATTGCTGGCTCGTAGCAGTTAGGAAAGGATGCCCCGCGGTCCCATGCCACAGCAAGCGGACTGCTGGAAACCCTTCGACTCTGAGAGAAAGAGAGAGAGGGTGGGGTGGGGTGAAGGGGAAGAGCGGTACTTTCCTGACCTTCCTAGGCGCGAACCCACGGAAGAAATCTAAGGGGAAAATTAAATTGTGAATTGCAGAGCGTCTGAAGAGCGTGAAGTTTATAAAATCCTTATTTTAATAATTCTTACACCAGCTCCCCAAAATCTCTCCCATTCATTTGATTATTTTTTTTTCCATTTCTTTTCCGCTTTTCCGATTACTTCTCAATTTCCAATACAGTGAAAAGGTGCGCACTCGCTCCCGAGTGATGCAACATAGCAGCCGCCCCGGTGGCGCAGTAGTCTAAGCGCTGGCGTATGACCGTTCGTCCGAGAAGCGTTCTGGTTCGAATCCCGGTGAGGAAAGGATTTTCTGTTCGTCTTGCGGCACTGGCTCTCTCCCTACCCTGTATCCAGTGGCCCTAAATCAGGGACGGCCTATTTAGGGCCACTGGCTAAATCGCCCGTCCCTGATTTATGGCTGAATATAGCCCATCGTGTTACTCACGGTGGTCGTTAAACCTCCAAACAAATAAAAAAAAGACCTAGTTAGAGCTACTGCCATATTTGAAACATATCTGGGAGAGATATGCTACATTACTAGAAAAAAAATTGAGTTAAGACTATGCCTCCATAACAGAAAGCTTTAACGCAGGCTTTTTCAACAATGACTTTATAGAGTGATTCAAACAAAATCATAGTTTTGAAAACCTTAGCACAATTGCGTCATTAAGGCTGATAGGATTAACGAATATCAGGGGCTGATAGGATTAACGAATATCAGGGGCTGATAGGATTAACGAAATAACTTGCGAAATCACTGAGCTTGCTGTATGTGGAAGGGAGGCGCCGCCTTAACTGAAAAAGTTATGACGTAACATTTCCGCCAAATTTACTTTATTTCGGTTTAAGGATCATCTCTAAGGGTTATAAATAGTAACCCGGCCCTGATTTAGGATAACTGGTTCCAGGGATAGATCAGAGCCGAAGCTATCGGACAAACACACCATCCACTTCATCCGGGACAAGAACCTAGGCCCACCTGGGAAGATTGATTAGAAGCCCGCATCTCCGACCATTGGGCTACGCCTCCGACCACTGGGCTACAGATGCTGCTATTATGTTACTGACCCGACAACTTCTATTCTATGTTTAATCCTTTGCACTTCTAACGCATTGTTTTTCAAGTCTATTTAAGGCACTAAGTTATTTTCTTTGGCCTCCAGTACAAATTTGTCTTCCTTAGAATGGCTTGCACACTAAAACAAGCTACAATCTCTACCCTCTTTTATTTTGTTATCGAAAATCTCATGTCCTTTCCTTTGCTACAACGTATTATTTTATTATTTCCTCTAGTTGTCTCCGTTGGAGTGAACGGCTTTTTCGCTAATGATGACCAAGGAACTTGATCACATCGAGAGGGCGAGAACTACTGGGCAACACCAAGCTTCACTGGGACAGCTACCTTTCAGTATCGTAAGGTACTTCTTTTTACATTGTTTTATTTTTTTTTCTTGCCAAGAAGTTGAGATAGAAAGATGCCTTCGTTCCTTCTTGTTACTTGGCACGGAAGCGTTTTTGTTTGTTTCACTTTGTCCCGCAATAACCTTCAATCAGCCACTGAAGGCAGTTAGTTGTCTTTTTTGTGGTCGTTATGTCGCATGTAGCCATTTCGTGTGCTGCGTATTGTGTATGCATTTACCTAATTTTACTTCCCCTAATTGAGATAAATGTTTTTAGCCTAAAAAGTGACGGTAAAATATTTCATTATTCGTACTTTATCTTTGCAAAATGTTATTAGTAAATTTTATGGTACAAAATGTTTCTCATATTCTTTTGATTCTGACAACATCGAGAGCAAAGAAAATTAATGCACATTTGACTGCTGTGGAAAATAATCCAAAACATGCGTTTCATTTGCTATCAGCCCCAGGGTAGAATGACAGCGATTTTGTAAAACCGATGAAGTTTATCATTTTTATTAGTGGCTCACTCGATGAAATTCATTATTTTCTCCCTACCAGAGATGCAAACTGGTCAACGGGTCGACAATTTCTTGCGGGTCCAACGGGTCAGATCAAGGTGTTCCTGACCTGATTTTGACTCCGTTTTACTTCAGTTTTTATTTTTGAGAAGCGAAAAATATATTCCAAGGAAAAATGCGCGTTGTGGAATTCTATAGTCGATACTTGTGCCCACGGAATGAAGAATGATTTGCCATGCAAAAATATATTCGTCTCTTCCTGAAAGCAACGAAGATTTCCGCCGACTGACGTCAAATCACCGACACCATATCGTAAAAACATACTTCCTTTGCGTTCCTTTAGAGTGCGATTGTCCAGGGCAAGGTATAGGCAAACGCCATTCGCCTGCTTCTCAGCTGATTCACTCTCTCCGTGCGGAGTTCACTGTATGACTAAGAGTTACTTTTCACATCGCATCTTTTACATTGGGCATTCAGAGGTTTTCGATTGATGTGCTAACATCCCGTTCCCATGACATGTCATGTCATGTCGAAATTAACTCCTTATTTGTTAATATGGATGGATTTAATATTAAGGAGGTTGAGAAAGGCGTCGAGGCCAACAAAAATGTGCTTGTTGAAAACCACAAGGGGAAGAGAGTGAATGCTGGAAATTGTTTCGTCTCATTAAGGAACCGCTGAAAAATTCTGTGTTGTTTGCTCTTGCTTGTTGTTCAAAATGTAGAAAGTGTACAATTACAAAGAAAGATGTCGACGGTGTAATAAGATATTATGGAACCAAATCTCTAACGGACCATAGGAAAGTAGCACCTCCATCAAAGCGTGGAAAGAGTGAACAATCTAAATACATTTAAAAAAATATATCTGTGTAATCGTAAATAATGATTCCCATTTGTAATATACTCACGGCCACGGTCATAGTCAGCCATTACTTCAGGTTACGCAAAATAATGGCACTAAAAATAGTAGTGCCACTATTTTGCATAACCTGAAGTAATGGCTGACAAAATAGTACACTTAAAGAAGGATTTCAGATATTAAATATCAAACAGTTATTGGGATGAATATATACACTATCTACCAACAAGCAATTGGACACCTGTGATAGCAAAGGAAAACGAAGTTTATTCACCTTCAATAGTTGGTGGAGCCTCCACGAGCGACGATTACAGCTGCGAGCCTCCGGGGCATACTCTCAACCAGGCGTTGTACGACGGCTAGCGGTATTTTTTTCCACTCGGCTTGGAGAAGACAGGTCAGTTCCTTCACCGATTTCAGACGGTGGGAGCACCCCTTAAGTCGACGCTCCAACTCGTCCCAGAGGTGCTCGATGGAGTTAAGGTCCGGGATCTGCGCAGGCCAGTCCATTCGATTAACCCCATTGTCACCATACCAAGCCATGATGGACCTCGCAACATGCCAGGTGGCATTGTCATCCTGAAAGTAAAATGGGTCCACCCCGTAAAACTGCCACAACGTAGGAAACGGATGGTCATCCAAAATCGTGCAGTAGGTCTCGTCGTTGAGTCTACCAGGAATTGCGACCAAGGGTCCCATGCCATACCAGGAGAAACACCCCCATAGCATAATTCCACCGCCGCCGAACTTCACAGTTGGCACAATACATTCCGGCAGGAGACGTTCTCCAGGCAGACGCCAAACCCAGACCTTGCCACCCGAACGGTAGAGGGTGAACTTTGATTCGTCGCTCCAGAGAACCTGTTTCCACTGTTCAGTGGTCCACTGTCGACGTTCTTTGCACCACGTTAGCAGAGCAGCGCTATTGGACTTGGTGATCAAAGGCTTGTGGGCAGCAGCACGTCCATGATAACCGAGCAGATGGGCTTTCCTTACGGATGGTATTCATCGAAAGAACACTCCCGGATGCCCGTTGAAACTCCTCGCGGATGTGGCCCATAGATTTGGTGCGGTTTTTCCGAATTTCTCTGATCAGCACCCGTCGGTCTCTAACTCCCAGTTTTGTGGGTCTGCCGGGTCGGGACACATTCCGACAGACCTCTCTCATCTTCCACTTGCCAATTACGTAGGCCACTGTCGGATTTGGGTACTTTAACTCGCTGGATATGTCACGTATGGATCGGCCATTTCTGTCATGTTGTTCCGGAGGTATAGTGAACCGGTTCTGTTGAATATCAACGAAATGGGGTCAAAGGTCATTGCACAAAAGCAAGATTTATTCCACAGCCATTATTCTCATAACTTGCGTAAAACTGCTTCTATTGCGACAAAACTTTAGTATGTTATTCTTGAGGTGTACTGAAGCGGTTCTGTTGAATATCATCGAAATGGGGTCAAAGGTCAGGAGACAGGAGCTAGATTTATTCCACAGCCATTATCCTTATAACTTGAGTAATAATTTCTGGTATGTTGGAAAGCGTATCCTAATCAATGCATTGCATGATTTTACTAATTGTTTTTATTAGAGCCTTTTTACAAGGGGCTGAGGCTTGGGGCACACAGCCATCAGGCACCATTCTCAGTGGTCAGCATGCGATTTCTGGGGACGGAGTGGAATTTAAGAGTCGCCTTCGGGCGATTTTGTTCATGACGGCTATGTGTTCCAAGTGCTGCTTTGTAGACGAATCAGACCCTGGTAAAAGTGCACCAGTAAGAATGGCGCCGAGGAAAGCTAGATCAGCCAATGAGCTCCACTCAGTTTCTTAAGGTTTCACCAGTGTTTTAATGTGATAAGAAATTACTACAGCTGCTTTAGGATTCCGTTTTAGACGCAGTTAAGTGAAACTCGAGTTCCATTAAGTAGATGCTTTTTATTTTGTTTGTCATCCTTACCTAAAAAAAGAAATTGCTCACAGAAAAATAGTGAACAAATATATATATGTGGAGCAAATTTCAGGAAGCTTCATACATAACGGCGCAATATTACTCACTAAAATCGAAATTGGATCATACATAGAATCTATGTATTTCAACCCTTTTGACCGGCTGGAAATAAATAAATCGGAGTTAGCAAAATGAGCTGAAATAAACTCGAGTGATTATATCCGCTGTCTAAGAAGCGGACAGAACGCGACTGGAAAGAGTGAACTTGAACGTAAAAAAGTGTTGCTCTGTCAAAAGTTTTTTTATTGAAAGTGGTCATATAGGGATATGATTCAGACTAATATTTTCTGATTGATTGCCAGCTCAAAGGGCTACGACCTTGGCGATGAACCTAAGAAAGAAGAGAGAGAAGTTGTTTGAGTCACTTGTTTTTTTCCCAGTAACATGATGTCCGAGTCAGGAAGACTCACAGCTCTCCATCATGCACTAAATCACGCAGCAGAGGATAAGGGACTTGAAGCGAGCACATATCACCAGTAACAGGTTTATCACCGGTACTGCTGAGACGCGAGAGGGACAGGAATTATTTTGCTGTAGCTTTCGTAAAACCCAGCTGCTATGTGACCATTTCGGTTTGGCGAGGGCAGAAAATTAGGGGCACAAGTCGGTTCTGGTACATTAAAGGGTTAAGCCGTTTGAGCCGCATTATTCTCCAAAGATTTTGGAGTGATATTGCGGGCGAGGAATTATACGGAAGATACGTATCAACCACTGCATTAGATTAGGTATACATACCTAAGCTATGCTCTAATTATTGAGTAATTAATACCATTCATTGTTCTAATTATTTTATTCTATTGTTCTAATTTTTGAGTAATTAATACCTAGATATTACGTAAAATTGTGATTGCAGATGTAAACTTAGCAAACAATCCAGGAAAACCAAGCCTACAATTTTTGAGAGTACATATCTTGAAAGTAAATATATATTTTGTACTGCTTAGATGGTGGCTATAAGTTCATTAGCGCAGTAATAATAGGTAGATTAGAAAGTGAAAATGATCAATGCTGTGAACAAAATGCAGATAGAAACAAAATAAAAGAGACATTGACAGTATTTAAATACAAATACATCAAGATCAAAGACACTGAACGCTATCAAGTACAGTACATGGGATTTTTTTTAAATTCTGAAAAATGTCCAAACTAATATTTTCGCTCAGTGGAATTTATGATATACATGCGTACCGATCACCAATCTTTTGTTCCCAAAACAGCAGCAATCATCACTGTTCACTACACAAAATAAACTATAAAAAGATATTCTATCCCATAGAATGGTAGACAGAAACTTGAATACGATCAGCGGTCTAACAATCCATCAGTTCCTGCACACTTCAGAAAGTTAGCCATGCTTGATGACGTGGCATGGAGATAATTCATTGTTGGAGATAGAAAATTCCACACGTGAAGTATTTGTCGGTGCGCTGTGAACATTGGTCGTGTCACCCCGGTGGAGCAGTGGCCTGAACGTTGGTTTCGGACAATTCATCCGAGATGGGTCCTGGTTCGAATCCGGTGCAGCATGGATGTTGTGTTTGTCTTACGGCACTGGCTCTCTCTCCCTTTCCTGTAACTAACGCTCCAAATTAGAGATTGGCAACTCCTTATAGCCCATCGAAATGCTCATGGTGATCGTTAGACTTCCAAACTAAAAAAATATAACAATAATGGATATGCGCCGACAGATGGGTTGTGTAAATGAGTTAAGTTGCGAACCCCGACAGATGGGTTGTGTAAATGAGTTAAGTTGCGAACCAATCACGTGATAGGTGATGGAGACGAAAGGGCACAAGAGCTCGGTGTAGCTAAGCGAAGTCGTACTCGCCTGGGGATGTGGACCACTGCGTCGACGAGATCTCCGAGGCGAAAGCACGCGTAAGGAATGATAATGTCAGAATACCATCAAAAGGAACACCTTTATCAGAGGATTAACCATAGGAGTACGTACGGCTGACTGGTTAATGCGTCATATCGAGGCGAAAATATGTAAGAATGCAGCAACTCTCGGCCGAATGGTGCAAAAGTGGTTGGAGGATCGCAGCATGCGTCGCCGTAATAGGACTTGTGCAAGTAGGCTTCCAGTCCGAACCGCATGTTCGACGGCAAACCGTAGCAGCTCCACAGTCAGCAGCGGATGATATTGGACGAAGTGTGCAGACAGCTATGGAAATGCCCATAACGACACCGACTGTGCATCGCAGATTGTCCGTGGCAAGCTTGCGCTCTTCCCAGCCATTGCGACGACTGCCACTCACGGCAGCACATTGTCGCGCAAGGTTGCAGTGGTGCCGTACCAGACATGCGTGGAAAAATGAATTGAACCATGTGGTATTCAGCGATGAGTCTCGCTTCTGTCTCAGAGCCGCCGATTGAGAGTTTGGAGAAGACATGAATACCCTACTGATCTTTTTACAATCCGTGAGCGTCATACTGCTCCTTAGCCGTGTTCATGATTTGGGACGCTGACAGTTTCAACAGCCGGTCACCGCTCTTCCGTATGTTAGGTACAATGGAAGCACGACGATACATCGGTGAAGTGCTGCACTTCGTTTTGTTGCTTTATTGCCGTGGTATTTCTGATGCCCAGTTTCAACAAGATAACACCCGTCTGCACAGTGCCAATATCAATAGACAGTGCCTACAGTTAACCAAGTGCTGTCCTGGTCAGAGTTGGAAACGGGTGGACCCCCCGGACGTCACATAAGTGAACCCCACCCGGACCCGACCCGGATCTGTAACTGGCCCGGACCGACCCCCCCCCCCAAAAAAAAAAAAATTCCTTTGAATTCTAATATCTATACATAGAGTTCAAAAAGCCTGTCCGCAGGGGGTATCTTACGCAGGTTATACAGAAATCAAACAAACGTATTATGGGAACGTATAATTTACTCACTAACTTACAGGAAGTACTGAAACTGTCGTCCTTCATTTGCAAGAAGACGTAACCTAATTGTTTTACACATGTTTTCAAATACATCTGCGGGCGTCAAAAAAAATACCTCCGCAGTATTAATAAGGTTGTCCCACCTAATTTTGATGGCGTTACAGTCAAAATTTTTGAATAACGTAACTCGTATGTTCAATGTCAGTTTTTGTTGTTTTCTTGATAACACATCGAGCTTCAGAATATGTTTCACAGCAAAACCAATTTTCACAATCTTTTGATGAGTTGAAAGTTGGCAAAATGTGGATGTTGTTTTCATCATCGCCTCTCGGAAGGAAAGACACTCTTCCTTCTGAGAACAGTCTTCCACTAATTTTCATGACAAATTATTTTACCAGTATTGAGCACAAAATTCCACAGTGCGCATTTTTCTTCGAAAAAAGTTTTTTTTTGTTTTGTTTTTTTTGCTTTTCGAAAATATAACGGAAATTTAAACCGGGTCGAAATTGGGTCAGGATCACCTTTACCCGACCCGTTTGACCCGTAAGAAATTGTCTAGCCGTTGACCTGTGACCCGTTTCCATCTTTGGTCCTGGCCAGCGCAAATCCCAGACTTCTTCCCAATGAAGAACGTGTGGGACATCATTGTCAGGTGATTTAGCGCATCTGCACGATTTCCTCGTTATGTCGATGAACTGTGGACCGAGGTCAACTACGCACGGTCGCGATGACTCACGTCCTCACCTGGGTGCTTTTCCACTCGATGCCACACCACGTTGCTGAATGCATGGAAATGGTGTAACTAGTACAACATCCGCCCCCTGAAAGATTTACTTCTGCACCCCTACGCACAGTCATTTTCCAGAATTTCGAACAAGAGGGAGGATGCATTTTCGCTGTGTGTGTTGGTTGGGGAAGGGGGGGGGAGTCAGACAGAGTGTCTGCAAAAGTAATGGTGGTACCTAGAGCTCTGTAATTTAAAATTTTTAAGTAACAGATTTGACAATACGTGTAACTTCTTTGTCCAAAACTAAAATAAATCACTTGAAGAAATCACCCTCTTACACGTTGCAGGTCTGCGGCTGCTCTGAATAAATGTCGACGCCTGTCGTGCACGCAATTCTAGGTAACTGACTGTTTTCCCGCATCCTCCACGGGGAATCCCACTGTGGCCTCCCGCTTTTCCTCCGCAGCGCAGAGAGAGGGCGATTGGAGAGCGATCGTATTATTTACAACCCATTGCAGAGCAATCGTATTGCAACCCGAAGTCAAAGAGCCGAAAACTTTCAATCTGTAGGACATTCAGTGTTTTAAAAGTGAAACTAGGCATATATTTAGGCAAAGCTAAATATATCTTAAAGCAAAATATGAATCTTTGGATTAATTATTGTGAGTGGTCGAATTTTTTCATGAAACAATAACTGGCAGCTGCAGTACGCCCCTTCGTTATCTGCGCCCCCGCAGCTGCTGGGGCTGTAGGGGTAGTAGTTACGCCACTGATGTATAGCCCAACATGACGATCACACGAGCTACTGACTCAGGCCACATTATAACGTCTCCTTGCCGATCGCATTCATGTGATCCCTCAGAAATTAAATCTATCCTTTCCCACCTACTTTGTGGCAAGTTTCATCTAATTTCATGCATTCCCACTTGGTACGTTTTTTCTATATCGAGCAGTGTAATGGCAAAATGTAAACTGTTTTCTTTTTTAGAAACTACCGCCAGGAAAGATTCAACATATTCTAACCAATATCCTGGGAAGCAGGATATGTTTCAGCAGATAACTGTAACCTAGAAAATGTCAGGAAGTATACTATATTGACAAAGGTCACCGTACACCTAGAAGAGAAACACAACATAGCATTTATTGACACACATTTGTACGGTGCCGGTCCACCTTTGGCCTTAATGCATGCACTGACCCTTCGAAGCTCGAAGTGGTTGGGTTTTGAGCTCCGTGATTTTCGTTGCTATAAGGTGTTTATTGAGTGCTTTAGTTTCTGTGGTTGCGTGTATCTTCAAGTTGAAGTTCTACACTTTACGTTCGTGTATCTCCCAGGTTGGTGAGTGCCATATTTTCTCATTATTCACTGTTTTATTTTTCAACCAAGCTGGTCTTTTTTCGTTAAAGTCTCGCCATTGCTTCGATGGCGGAGGCAGACAAGGGTGACGCCCACATCCTTATCTTGGCAGATCAGCCAGCTTCCTCTTCTTCTTCTTCTACCGCGGTAGCTCCTGCTCAGCTTAATGAGGTGGCTCCCGAGCATCATTGCGACGTCATGGACACCTCTTCTTCTCCAGCTATAACTCCCACCAAGTGCGGTAGTGCCAAGTCTCCTATCTACATCTCAGCAGATGATGACGCATCCGTTATGAGCAATACTGAGCTCACAGCTTCTACTTCTCATCAACTTTCTGATCCGCCCTCACTGCTAGAGGCCGCTTCATCGAATTCTCGACCCATGTCTGCCCAAGCGTCCTATGCTTCTGCAACTTCTGGGGTCCTCACACCCCCAGTTTCATCTGCTATGCCTTTTTCCTGAATCCTATGTCACTGTCGTCGGTTCTACTGCTACAATTGACATACCAGAGGATTCATGAGCTGGTCACCTTTTTTCCTCCACTATGGAACGGGGCGTCTATTTTGATGCGCTTCCCGACACTAAGCTGTGGCAATATAGCCGAGCCCTCAAAACTATCTTACCAAAGGATGCAATAGACTTTGTAGCTCGAAAACCCAGATCTGTCTTGGTCTATTTTAAGGATAAAGCGCATGCTGACCAGGTCCTTACGGAAGGTCTAACCATCAATGACGTGCATCTGTTAGCACAACCGGTTGCGCACCGCCCGGTGCAGGTGACCTTCTACCCCGTACCACCAGAAGTATCCGACGCTGCACTTTGCACCTTGCTCAGCAGGTACGGCAGAGTTGTTGGCTCCATAACAACTCTCTCTGCGGCTCCCAGAGACGCTGAAGACAAATCGATTCGGGGTTTCCGCCGCACTGCTCGAGTCCTCTTTTTATCTGTTGCTCAGCTGAAAGCGGCTCCGAATGTTTTGCACATCCGCTGTGGACAGCAACGCCGAAGAGTTGAGTAAATCACTTCACAGTATTCACTATCTGTCAGAGCGAAAGTCACATAAGGGCTCAGTGCCCACGTGCCTCCCTGCAAACAGCTCCACAAACTACATCTTCTTCTACTTTGTCCACCAACGCTTCACAGACTTCTTCCTATTCGAGGAAAGTCGCGGAATCAAGATCTTTCAAAAGTCAGCTTACTGCCATTGGTCAACAAACGACTTTGATGCCTCCACCTCCTGCTGATCCTAAGAATTTTCCCAGGCTTCCAAAATCGACTCCCCCTAGTACTTTTACAACCACTGCTGATGTACATGTTGACCACTCCTTAGCTTTTACCGTTGGCTCCATGACACGAGTCACAGGTAACGCTTCGGGTTCAGACTCTCCAGACGATCATGAAGCTATTGTGGTTGCTGGAAAACGCAGTGGTGCTACTCACCCCAAGACGAAGAAGTCAAAGACTCTGGCGTCCCGAAGATCATCTCGCTCTTCTACCCGCTCATCCACTCGCTCCGTCAGCTCTCGACGACCGTTCTCCAGGTCGCCTCTACACACTTCCTCTGAGACAGCATGTGAGGGTGCCTTTCCCTCACTAGATGAATTCACAACTTTTCTTGCTGAAAATGCTTTCCCTGCTAAGCCTCTGCCATACGAGGACGTGCTGGATTGCCTTTTAGGGTCCTCTAGCCCTTCCTCAGCACGCACTTCCATTCAGCAGTATGAAGCAGCTCTTCCACTAGTGCTGGTTCAATTACACTCACTTGAAAACACTCTTCGGCGCACTGCGAACGAGGTCCCGTGGAGTGCTTGTTTTCTCCGTCGACTCCACTTCATTACTACAGCCAGTCAATTCCTACTGCATCCCACAACTAACCTAGACATTCAAGGTGGTGTCACTTAATTGTCGTGGTTTTGCGACACCTCTTGCGAAGGCGCTGGTACGAGAGGATCTTGCTCCTCTGAATGCTGATATATTACTTCTGCAGGAAACAAACTGTACTTCCACCACCTCTGACAAACCAATATATATAAATTGTAACTTCTCATTGTACAGAATCATGTATATAGGTCGTTTCACGAACCACAGACATCTGTAAACTTTGTCGTTTTTACAGTATATTCTTATCTTCAATTCCTGATTCAAATGTGTAATTTTACTTTTCAACTGTGTAAATTTGTGTTCTCCAATACTCACTGTGATGAGTTGTATCTTCTCTCTGTATTTTCAGATTATTTTTTTCTTTTGTATTCTCAGGAAAATTATTGTATATAACTATTTTTCATATCACCGTTGTATGTAACATGCAGTACCGCGAGCCACATTCATCTGTAAATTTTTCATCATCTGTCTTTCGAACTTTTGATTTCATGTTTGTCCCTTGATCACCTGCAACCTCCTGGTTTTCCAGGTCACCCACACTGTATCACCTTTCGGTCAGAACTTTTTTTTTCATCAATATTGTGTAAAATTTATACTCTATAGTGCTCATCATTCTGGATTGATTTTACTTTCTGTATTACCAGAGATTCATGTTGCCTCGCCAGTTTTCTACTGCACTTAACTGTTGTCATGCAAACGTTGCACCGAATCCTGTAATTAACGTAGCGCAAGCTGCACACATCTGTTAATTTCTCATCACCTGTCTTTTGAATCTATGTCTGCAAGCTCGAATTCTGTATTATTCCTTGCTTCAATACTGTGCAAAATTAATATTGTATAACGCTCTTCAAGCTGAATTGGTCCTATTCTTTGCTTTGTCAGAGACTTTTGTTGCCTCACCAGACACTAGAGTGTAATTTAACTGTTTTTTTACTATCATCAATGTACAAAACCGTGTAAATAAGCAGTAGCGTAAGCTACAAGCATCTGTAAATATTTTTTTTGTCATACATCATTTGAGATGATTTATTCAAGCACATCTCCTGTATCTTTCTTCTAATAAATACTGTGTGAAAACTGACCCTTCGAGACATGCTTTCGACAAGGTTTTGCAACACAGCGATATATATGCGCTTCCATTCAGTACATAATGCTGCCGCTAACTGTTGCTTAGTAGTAGGCCGTGGTTCCAAACTTCTTATGCGGAGCTCAAATTCAGCCCATAGGTGCTCTATGGGATTAAGATCAGGGCTCTGTGCTAGCCAGTCCACACAAGATACGGAATTATCGTCAAACACGTCATAATAGTCCTTGCTTTATGGCTCGGTGCATTATCCTTCTGGTACCAACAAGGCTCGGTCCCATAGTATTGCCACAGAGCTGGTAGGGCATAATTATCCTGAATATAGAGGTAGACGTGCTGGATAACAAGTTTGTCCACGATAACCAATGAGCCGGGACCATGCCACGAAAAACACCCCCACACGAGTACACTGCCAGCTCCAAACTTGACCGTAGGAACAGTAGACTGTGGTAAATAGCATCTCCCCGGCTGCCGCCATACCCACACACAGCCATCAGACTGATAGATCGTGTATCTCGATTCATCAGTCCATAGACCCGTTTCCATTGATCTACGGTCCACGATAAATGTTCTTTACACTATGCTAAACGACGAGTAGCATTCCGAGTGGAGATGAAAGGCTTATGAGCAGCCGCACGACCACGGTAACCCATGGAATAAAGTTCTATGCGAATGATACATGTACATACCGAGGTTCCAGCATTTTTACTCACCTGTACACTGAGGTTTTGTGCAGTACTCCGTCGATTAGCTGTAACGACTCTCCTGAGGATTCGACGTCCTCTATCACTGATTTTCTTTGGTCTGCCGGTGCGTTTTGCTGCTTCAGGCACGCCATGTGTTTTCCTCTTATTCAGTACATCCAAAACAGTTGACTTGGGTATGTTTAAACGCCTCTCGGTTTCTCTAATGGACAACCCACTAATATTATATAACACCCAAGAATCTTTCCTTTCTCAAAGTCAGTTTTCTCCTGCCGCGACAATTTCACTCAACCTCACAGTGGGATATAATCGCGGTCAGCTGCAGGCTTATTTTTATAACATTTGCAGCTGTACCGCGCATCTTAAGAACGCAGCGGATTCTTTCATTTGGTTTTGAAGGGGTGTCCGGTGACCTCTGTCAATATAGTGCATATACTAGCCACATTTTCAATCCATTTTACTGAACACGTTATGCCAATGGAAAAGAGATGTGTCTACCATTTTATATACTTGATAAAGACGTAGACAAAATGTACAGGGTTAATACTAATGAAACAGAGAATTTCAGCATTAAATAAAACCAAAATAATTTAAGATATTGACCCTCACGTTGCACCCTTTTTAAGGAAACTCTTGACATTTGTTTCAGCAACTTACAAATAAATGCAAATGTTTGATGTGTCCACATTTAGTCACGTGGCATATATGAACACGATAGCAGAATTCTTGTCAAACACGTGTTCATATATCTTCATGAACAGCTGTAGTTCTTACGATACGTTGTTTCAGATCAGCAAAATTAACAGAAAGGGAAGGGACAAACATTTTATCTTTGACATAACTCTATAAAAAAGTCAATGGTATTAGATCCGGATTTCGTGGTGTGCAACATGTGAATGACATGTTGTCACCTCTTGCGCGGCGAATCCATTGCTGTGGAAGATTTTCATAGAGGTAATTATTAATTTCCCGATGCCAGTGTGGTGGTACTCCATCCTGTTGGGAAATGAATTTGTCACTGTCTCCGTGCAGTTGGGGCATCAGCCAAAAAATTAGCATATCGATATAAGAACTTCCGGTCACAATGCGTTCTTGGAAAAGGAAGGGACAGTGCCCTTTTTTTAAGGGACATAGCAGAGAACACAGTAACCGTTGGGGAATTCCGTACATGCTTCACTGTCTGTCCTAAGATTTTCAGTCCCCTATGTGCGAATATTATTTTGACTTTCTCACTTATGTCGAATGTCGATTCGTCTCTGAAAATTATACTTTCACTAAAACCATGTTCTTCAAAACGCTCCTGCATTTCTATACAGAAATCGCGACCTGCGATTCTGTCATTGTCACTTAGACTCTGCAATAACTGGGGTCATTTTCAGCCGCTTAGTCAAAAATTTTCGTAGTCGGTTGTAGAATTTGTAAACCCCGACAGTCATGGTTGTGGATTTTCTTGGGCTGCGTTAGTAAATGACACGAACACGCACCACTTGTTCATCAGGTTCACGTGGTTTCCCTAGATTTTTACCTTTACACAAAACATTCCGTTGTTTCAAAATTCTTGTGCCAGTCGAAGATGGAATGTCTATTCGGCGGTTATTTTTTGAAACGTGTCCTAAAACACCGTAAGTTTTTTTACTGTGAGTCCTATTTTGAGAGAACGGCTGAACGTAAAGATATGGTTGAGGTACCAAAAATAAAGGTTTTGCCATGTTGATGTGCCAGTTGAAGAGAAAACTGAGATTGAGGCAACGGTTTGGGCGCTGTAGGGCGGCAAAGTTCCCATGTAAAGTCTATGGGAGAAACGTGCGGTTGACATTCGATCGCGTGCGGTTGACTCACGCGCTGTTGAAGGCGGAGGGTGGAGGGATTGAGATAGTACAAAGTTCTAAGTCTTCTCTTTTCTGAGTGAACCGTTGCGTAAAGCAACGCTAGCAGACATTCGTATCAAAGTTCTCATCGAAACATCGAACACTCTCGAAGACCTGATTGCGTTATGCCGTTGGACTGTGTGATATATATATATACAATTTAATATTCATTCGGTCCAGTTTATTCACGTAGGTAAGACGTTTCCCATTATGTAAATATGTAAATAAACATTCCTTTGACCATTGTTAGTGAAAATATTACGGGTGACTGCTTATAGCCCATTGAGTTGCTCACGGAGGTCGTTAAACCTTCAGTCAAACAAACAAACAAACAAAAAATTCACGAACCTGGACTATTGTCTTTACTGAAGTGGTTGAATGAATTTGTCAATCAAATAAAGTTTATATTTGTTGTTTCATATTAGTTTGTTCTTTTAAAAAAAAAAACCAAAAAAAAAAATCTAGCCGTTGATTCCGACGGGTGAAGAGTATTCGCAACGCGAATCTCATTTCAACAACATTTACAAACACAGTTGTGACTGAAGATGAGAGTGATCCAGTTGACGTTTTGCACACGATCGAGATGAGTGGACTTCCGCCTCACGTTTTACGACTGAAAAAGGGTGCAGTCGTGATGCTCATCACGAACCTGGGCTGGCGCAGTGGTCTAAGCGCTGGCTTATGATGACTCGTTCGTGAAGGGCTCTGGCTTATGATGACTCGTTCGTGAAGTATCAGAGTTATTCGGAATATAAATAACAGATGTATGCAGCACGGTCCTAAAATGTTAAAACACTTATCTTAACTAAGGTATGTAGCAAAAGGACGTTATATTACTCGTATTGCAACGGCAAAATAAAATGAAATCTCAAATCCGAAGTGACAGAATGGTGAACATATCATCTTTTTGAATGATCGGAATGCTTGAAAAGGACGCCGAAATAGCAAACGTAAGTACCTATGTTCCCTATGCCTTCCGAAAGCACTGGCGGATCTTCGAAGTTAAAACGTAATATTATTCAATTCAGTGTTTTCCTCATTTTAATCTGAGGGGAAGTAAATATTTGGAGATCACTCCTCTTTTGCGGAAAATGGAAACAGAACTGCAATATACGATATATTTAAATTTCTTTTTTTCAAAACTCATGACAAAACGTATCAAGGGAAAATACCAAATAAATCTATCCCTTCTTCTGGCATCATCAATTGCTTAACAGTAATCTAACCTACTGCGAAGATAGGACTCTGGAGTTCGAGAACGTACCAACCTATGTTCATCATCATCATCTGCATTATAAACAACCATTATCAATCCACTGCAGGATGAAGGCCTTCTCAAGTTTCTTCCACCAGTCTCCTCCATGCCACTTCCCGCATGCTTTCGAATTCCATCCACGCATCTCCCATATGGTCATTTTCATGGTCTTTTCTTGTCCCTTGGAATCCAGTCTAGAATTTCAATTTACTGGTTTTGTTTTCAATTCCCTGTCGCGTGGGAACGTCGTTCGTAAGGAAACTTAACAGTTCTGAGCATTTGGCTTATAAATGAAAGCTCACTCTTCTGCAGTGGGGCTACTTTATTCGATACTATATTCGAGGTAGGTCACGTATATATGAGCTTTGTCCTGATTTCTTTATTGTTTTTATACTATTAACACATTGACATGTTCCTGCTTATTGTATTAGGCTTCTTCCTCGGTTCCACTATGAAGTTTCTCTTTCTCGATATCCTTCTCT
This sequence comes from Macrothele yani, assembly GCA_039090855.1. Taxonomy (NCBI): domain Eukaryota; kingdom Metazoa; phylum Arthropoda; class Arachnida; order Araneae; family Macrothelidae; genus Macrothele; species Macrothele yani. The sequence goes on along the minus strand of CM077003.1, from coordinate 83,489,383 downwards.
CTGCCTCAATCTCGGCATCGGGCATTATCATTTTCCTCGGAGAAGGAATCTTCCTATGTCTTCGAGGGCCACAGAAAGATTCGTCCGGTCACTGGGACAGCTCCTTGTCACAGTCTCCTCTGACAATCCTTCATAACTACGTTCTTTGCACGTGTGTCTTCCTGTTACGTGTGAACCACTGTTCTCCCAAAACGGGAATAAATCATAAGAACTCTGAAAAAAAAGATGAAAAGCGATTTTCGCGGGTCAGCTCCTGGTCACATTCTCCTCTCACACCCATTCATTAGCTACTTATTTTGCACGTGTGTCTTCCTGTTACCTGTGAACCACTGTTGGTTACACAACCTTTTCTAAAAAGGAATGAATCCAGAGAACTTCTAAAAAAGCTGTAAAACGATTTCCAGAGCAATAAAGTATTAATACAAAGTACCGCAGATACCAGAAGAACGGCCATTATTGTTTTTGAAACAGAAAGGATAGTAATTCTCCCCCGTCTCAAAAGAAAACTAGTGAAAGTTGACAACCTCAATATCTCCGTAAAAGCGCAAAGTTTTCTCATGGCTGTCATAAAATTAGTAAAGATTGACAGTCTCAGTATATCCGCAAAAGCGCTAACGAAAGAGAGAAATTATTTTAACTATGAGGCGATATAAAAGACGATTATTAATGTTAACTTTCGCTGAAATTATTGGGCTTAGGTTTACACTTTATTTGTCTTGCTTCAGCCGCTACAATTAGTCGAGGGATTCGTTAGTGCTACACTTTTTCTGGACACCTGCATGACTCAGCTATCAAACCATTTGTTTGCCTTCTCCGAAGGTTCGCCGCTGTTAATGGTATCTCCGTCAACATGGATATGCTTTCAGATATGCTTTAATGGAGTGCAAACTGCGCGACAGGCACTGTTTGTGAGGATTATTATTTGAAACAATGGGGACAGCCTATAAATAATACAGTGCTGCTTCAGAATCCACATTTAAAGCAGGTAAGCCTTTAGGATGAGGATGTGAATCGCAGGCGTCCTATAGTGACTAATCTTTTACTTTTCACTGGAGGTGAGAAGTAAAAGAAGACAAGAACTTATGTTCTGGTTTCGTGGTCGTGTGGCCTTTTCAATCCAACCAGCTCGCTGCTTCGAATTTTTGTATCACTGGGTGAAAGTTCTTTCCTCTCCTGCATCCTACATAAATTTATATTAGCAGATTCCTTACAGTTCGATGACCAGTGCATGACTGCAGCTTCTACCGAATAGTACATGGATTGAGTTCTGGATGCAATATTGCGTTAACATTTTAAAATTCTAATGGTTCTGTTCTGTTAATATTGCGTTAACAACAGGTAGTGCATTGAGGAGTTCAGAATCTGAAAATCAATGTAATCAGAAAAATTATACTGTACTAATAACAGAATTTTTTTTCAGTAGGAGGCATGCCAAAACATAACACCACAATTAGGGCAGCAGTGGTGCTTAAACAATAAATAGGAAACTACAAAACACTGAAAGTCTTAAACTTCTCTCCCTGTTTCCATTCTTCTCCCATGATTCAAAAGGTTTTCGGTCACACAAAATGAACCCCTGTCTATCGATATAAATCTTCAGATCACTGATATAAATCTGAAGTCAATCGATGTGGCGTTACTGAAAGTTGTGACCAAGAAGAAAGCATTCTAAGCTACATCGATCTGAACAAACTGTAAAAATTTTCGGAGAAAAGTGAAACAACGATGGCAAGTGGGCCGATGAAAAGCCTACCTAATTTGTACAGCAACGATCTGTGACAGACATAACACACAATAAATTCCTAATATTGGGTGTCTTTAGAGGAGATCTACTTTACTGGGGGCAGGTTTAAAGGAATATTCGATATTAAACTAGCTGTTCCAGCATCTCACATTTCAGTTCCTTTACAGTGGAAAAGATAAAAGGCCCGCAGTCCACAGCGTCGATCTTATCGCCCAAAAGCAGGCGATGGCACAGCATTTGGGGGGATGAGGGTGGGAGTAATTGCCATTGTCTTCTGATCACCCACAGTCAGCGGTTTTCTCCGACAATCGATTCAAACGACCCGACCACCCGACATTCCTGGCTTTTAAAGCGCTGTTATTGCCATTTATCCGATTGAACACGGACACAAAATGACACAGTAACATACATCCATGCTGCGGAGGGAAAGAAGGAGAGGCAAGGGATGAGGCAGATTTTTCGTGCAATCGTATACCTTCCCCCGTATCTCGTCCACATCACGTCACCCATTACACCTTCGAAATCCGATCGTGGTCAGGTGCAGATGAAAGATAACTCGCCCTAAGTGCAGATACAGACACATAACGCATCAGCGGCAAAAGACTGGGGAGGGGGATGCCTAAGGAGAAAGAAGATGAGCACAGAAAAGGACAATTCGTACCATCAGCAGATGAAAGAGGGAGTGAAGTTCCAAAAGTTACAATCTATGTATTGTAAAGTTAACAGTCATCCCAGAAAATGTAAGAAAAAAAAAAAAAGCATGTGCGAGTTATTGGAAACATTGAACACCTCTCGTCCTGCTTTATGACGCGTATTTAACAGAAAATCAAATATTGGCAATGAATATTTGTTTGATAGATTTCCGATCTCAGAGACTGGTTTCTCGCCAACGTTTGAGTTTTCCATACGTTCAATATGAAGTGTTAAACATCCACGAAGTTTCGTCGAAGTAGGCACCAAGTATTTTTTGTAATCAAGAAAATGACTTTTTGTTAATTTTTTAGTTTTTAGAGTATTGTGCTACTTCTTTTTCAAGCATGATTGTTTTATCCATTTTCGATATTCTAACATAATAAAAAATTTACAGTCTGTTTATAGTCTTGAAAAATTATCAATTATTTAAATATATGAAAGAGTCGATTAACGGGATGTCCAGTTACAGGAACAGATGCGAAAAACAGAAAAATCGAAACTACAATATTTAAGCTTTATGGAAGTTTGTTCTTAAATTAGTAAAATTCCTCTTTATTTTAAATTTTATAGTAAATTTACCTTTATTGTGTTTTTTTATCATATGTAAAGTTGGGAGACATCGATTTACTCATTCCTAATCCGCCACCACCAAGAGTAATCTAAAGTTACTGGTTCTTTTTTTTTTTTTGATTGGAGGTTTAAAGACCACCGTGAGCAACTCAATGGGCTATAAGCAGTCGCCCGTCCCTAATTTAGGGTCACTGGTTCCACAGGTAAGGGAGAAAGCCAGTGCCGTAAGACAAACACAACACCCATGCCTCACCGGGATTCGAACCCGGACCCCAGACGGACGAATGATCAGAGGCCAGCGCCTTAGACCACTGCGCCACCGGGGCGGCAAAGTTACTGGTTCATAAGCCTGCGTGTATAACAATGAAAGAGAAGGATGTAGGTAAAAACACCCCCGGAGAAAATACCCCTGAAAATTGAAAAGCGGAAAAAATGCCCAAGGGAAAAATACCCCTGGAACAAACGGTTCACTATAAACTGACACACAGGAACACTAATGTGTGGCAGTGTTCCGGTGTGGCAATTTACCGGCAATCCTGCCACACATCTTTCAGCAACTTGGCTACAAAAGTTCAAAGGGGGGGGGGATCTATAAAGATTGCCGTTTCTGGGCCTACATTGATAACTGAATTGGGAAACGAATTTCGGGAAAACGTTCCATGTAAGCCAAGCGAGAATTTCACTTTAATTTGAAGAAATAAATTGCCGAGGATCCGAGGTACACTTGGTGGGGAGGGGGGCTCTACCCCGAACTTCCGTAATATTATATTCTGGGCCGCTGGAGTCTGTCAGTGTATCCAGGAAGCTCCCCTTGAAGTGCCCGCCAGGTCCATGAGCTTGTGGGGGGCTTCCCCCAAAATGTTAAAATGCACGTAGAGCTGTAAACATTAGTAACATGTTTTATATAATGATTCTGTACACGACCACGAATTTTCAGGAGGGCGGGGTACCCCCCCCCCCGTTTATAAGAGCTATTCAGGGGTAGCATCGAGGATACACTGACCAACTCTAGAGGTCCAGAATATAAAATTACGGAAGTTTGTAGTAGAGCCCTCCAAACCAAGCACCTCGTATCCCTCTCACAGGCTTCACCAAATTTCTGGGGGAGGGGGAAGGGCATACATAGTTTACCATTAAACACAACATGAAGCATAGAAGTTGCTAGCAAATCCCTTACCTTGAACACTTGTCTGCGCTCTTAGAAACTTGCACCCCACCCTCCTGAAAATTCGTGGTCGTGTAGAGAATCATTATGAAAAGCATGGTTATAATGTTTACAGCTCTACGGCCATTTCAACATTTTGGGGACCCCCCCCCCGCCAAGCTCACGGTATGAGTAAAGAATGCCCACGGAAAAAACGCCCACTTCTCGAAAATAGGAAAAAACGCCCACGGAAAAATCGCCCACAGACAAAATACTCACGGGGAAAATATGTGATCGACTGATAAGTTTATATGTCTGTTATAAACGGTGTTCGGACAACTGGTCACAGACTATAGCCCGAAAAACCGTTAGGGGTCATATAAAAATTGCGGTTTCTTGACCACCTCACCTACATAACGAAAATGGGTGTAGGAGAATTGGCCACCGGACAACTAGCCACAAAAGTTCAAGGGTGTGTGTGTGATGGGTGGGGGGGGGGGTAAGTATTATCGATTCTTGGCCTACATTGAGAATTGAATTGGGAACTCCTAACAAATTTCGAGAAAACGTTCTATGTAAGCCAAGCAAGAATTACAGCATATTTCATGCTATGTTCAGAAAAGAACCCTAAGGTGGGATTTTTTAATAACGCTGCACTTTTACGTAGGTACTAAAGATTTACATAACATGTCAAGTTTGCAATATTCTTTTACTTAATTAATTCACAGGCGAAGAAAAAGTGTTGAATAGGCTTAGGCCTACGGCCTATTAATTAATGTATGGATTGAATTTATGGTGCATAAGTAAAAGCGCAATATTATTGACAATTAATACAGACATTTGACGTGGAATAGGAATAGCTGTGGTGCAGTGGAAGCATATCCGGCGCGTAACTGGAAGACCCTGAGTTCGATTCCTGGTGGCGGCCACTGAGAATTTTTCCGTGACTCACTTATAAACGTGGAAAGAGCGATGACTTCTGTTTGATTATTGACAATACTTGTTATGTAAATTTTACGAATATGGGAATGACGGAATGAAAACTTTTAGAAGGACCTAAACGTTAGTCCTAATATTACTTTCTGCCTGAGTAATACCGCAATATTAATAATTTGATGTGTTACGTAAACGTTATGGATATAACATCGTTAGAATAAAAACTGTTAAATAGGCCAAGGCCTAGGACTTATGACTTAAGGGCCGCGGGTGGCCTAGTGAAGAACCAAATGAGATTGTTAACTTTCAACTTCCTACTGTAGAGTAGCTACTTTCTTAAAAAATTCCAGTTCTGCTTTACTGTAATAAATTTGTGACTATTCTTATTTTTTAAAGTAAGGTGTTAATTTTTATGAAACTATGCATGTTTACCGCAACTCCTGTTTAGTTGTAGTTTCTAGAAAATATGCATATGTAATGTCTTTGCTTGCTGGCCACCGAACGGATTGTATGAAATCAATCACCGAACGAGGCCGCCCCCTTCCCTCTCTCTCTCTCTCTCTCTTCTACAGCGGGATGGGCCATATGCTTTTCGTCAAAGTTGATTGCTTTCCAGCTCCGCAGGTGGGACACAGATAATTCAACGGAACTCACAGAGCGACGAGACCCCACCCACCTTAAGTAACAAGCATGTATGTCATCTAAATTTATCGGTTGCTTCGAAACTTGCGGCAGTATCAAGTTACTTCTTGCGCCCAGAATTTAAATCCCCCCAGAGGTTGGTAATTTGGTCATCTGAGTCATATAAAGTTTCCGTCATTTTGCCTTTCTTAATTGCGATAATTAATGTAATTCTTTATAACAAATGTTTATGATCTACATCTCAGCAAAAGATTTAAGGGTTTTAAAACTACAAGTCTGCAAATTATCTGAGCGCATGTGCCTACTCAGGAAACTTGGGGGGGGGGGGGTAATATCGAAACTGTAAGATTTGAAAAATGTATCGTCCCATCGGGAGATTTTCAGCATTTACAAGCTACAACTCGACAGATTATTTGAGGGCACGTGCCTACTCAGGAAACCTGGGGGGGGGATGATAATTGTGAAATATATAGAATTTCTTGTGACATTATCTCCGGGCATGGACCTACTGAGCAAACCTGTCGGGGGAGGGCGGGGGGGGTTAGTACCAAAAGTGTAGAATATGAAGAATTTCTCTTCCGAACCGGAGATTTTCATCATTCACATGCCTTCAGATAAGGTGTCCAGTTGTAGCTGCTAATTGCTGAGAATCTCCCGATCGGACGAGAAGTTGTTCATATTTTACACTTTTGGTATTACACCCCCCCCCCCCCCTCCTCGCCGACAGGTTTCCAGAGAGTGACATGCCCTAAGAAAATTTGTCGAGTTGCAGTTTCTAAATGCTGAAGATCTCCCGATCGGAAGAGAAATTCTTGATATTTTACGATTTTGGTATTACCTCCTTCTCCCCCCCAACCCGACTAGTTTCCTGAGGCAGCAGATACCCTCAGATAATTCGGCGAGTTGTAGCTTGTAAACGCTGAAAATCTCCCGATCGGACCAGAAATTCTTTATATTTCATATTTTAGATTTTAAGCATCCCCCTCCCCCGACAAATTTCCTGGGTTTGCACATACTCGCAGATAATTTTTTTATTTGTAGTTTCTAGAAAAATATCGTATAGCAGTTGGCTTGAAGACAACGGTGAATCATTAGTATGTTTTTAAATAAATGTTGCATAAGACTACCACGGCTTTCAGGCCAACACCATACAACCTCTACAGTCCATCAGTGCAATCCGAACTTTCCTTTATTAATATTGCGGTATTACTCAGGCAGAAAATAATATTAGGACTAACGTTTAGGCCCTTCTAAAAGTTTTCATTCCGTCATTCCCATATTCGCGTTATGTAGGTGAGGTGGCCAAGAAACCGCAATTTTTATATGACCCCTAACGGTTTTTTGGCCAGCAGCCTGTGACCAGTTGTCCGAAAACACCGTTTATAACAGACATATGAACTTATCAGTCGATCACATATTTTTCCCGTCAGCATTTCTTCTGTGGGCATATTTTCCGTGGGCGTTTTTTCCTACTTTCGAAAAGTGGGCGTTTTTTCCGTGGGCGATTTTTCCGTGGGCATTCTTTTATGCAATCAAGCTCACGGACCTCGCGGACACTTCAAGGGGAACTTCCTGGATACACTGACAGACTCCAGCGGCCCAGAATATAATATTACGGAAGTTGGGGGTTGAGCCCCCCCCCCCCCAAGTGTACCTCGGATCCTCGGCAATTTATTTTTCAAATTAAAGTACAATTCTCGCTTGGCTTACATGGAACGCTTTCGCGGAATTCGTTTCCCAATTCAGTTATCAATGTAGGCCCAGAAACGGCAATTTTTACAACCCCCCCCCCTTTGAAATTTTGTAGGCAAGTTGCTGAAAAATGTGTGGCAGGGTTGCCGGTAAATTGCTACACCGGAACACTGCCACACATCAGTGTTCCTGTGTGGCAGTTTACAGTGAACTGTTTGTTCTGGGGGTATTTCTTCCGGGGGTATTTTTTCCGGGCAATTCTTCCGCTTTTCAGTTTTCGGGAGTATTTTCTCCAGGGGTATTTTTACCGTTTACCGAAAGAGAATGTGTGTGTGTAAGAGAGATGTATCAGATCAGATAATAGGTAGAGTAAAATCAACCCTTAGAAATAGGAAGCTAGGAGATTTGGGCTAAAGTGCCAAATAGGAAAGTGACACAGAGTCGAGGTAGATAGAGGGAAATAGGGGGCCAGTAACCGGGGTCCGACGGCTTAACGTGCCTATATGACGCATGGTGGATATTTAGTGGTTCGAGCGTTTGTACCTGCCTGGGATCAAACCTGAGGTTTTCTCCGTGGCAGACACGACTGCTGACCACTAGGCAGGCCACCCGCGGCCTGAGATAGAGAGAGAGGATATGTATGTATAAAATCACTAAAATTTGAGGACCTAAGGATTTTGGATATTTTGAAACAAATTTCAGGGATGAATGGAAGAGGTTCAACAATCATTAGTGGACTCGGCTATCAAAAAAAAAATTGTTAAACCTTAACATAAATCCACTTGGCCCCGATCTCTCCAAATTCTCAACAAAATTGGCAGTTCTTCCACTCATCCCTGAATTTTTTTTTAAAAATACCAAAAGTCTTTAAGTCATCCAATTTCAAAGGGATTTTTACTCCTGTATCGAGATGTTCTACTCTACAAAGAAGGACCAAATTCCTGACATAAACGTTTGGGGAATCTATCGCATCCAGTGTCAGTGTGGTCTGTCATACGTATGTCAGACACGGAGATCGCTTAAATTCAGATTAAAAGAACAACAATCATATATTAAAAAGTGTGAACTTAAAGAAATATTTCATAGTACAGCACTGTTGGGAAAATAACCACCAATTTCTGTTTGATGACGGAAAACTGTTAGATAGATCTAAATCAATATTTGACCTAGACCTTTTAGAAGCCTTTCACATTTTTAAAAACCGTAATAACCTGGTAAATGGTTTGTCTCCATCTCCATACCTATCGAGCGCATGGATAGCACTCATCAATCTGCAATCTGATGGCCGCACGATACGTTTGACCCGTGAAACTGGTAACGCCATCACAAGCAAGAAATGAAAAAGCTTAGTCCTGATGAAGCTGGACCATAGTTTCCAGCGAAACCATAGTAGATTTTAAGTTATAAATATTGCATTCATAAACGTCGTTTTCTGAATTAAATGAAATGTAATTATGTAATGCCTGTAGTTCAGCTGCTTCAATATTTACCATGTTATTTGTTATTCCTGTGGGAACCAGGAATTTATGAACGAGACACCTAGCAAACGTATGTGACTTCGAAGCCACCGACGTGCGGGAGCTGCGATTTGCGTCAGAATAACAGAGTTCCTCTCAGGTGTTCATCAAGAGGAACAAACCAGCTTTCTTATTTGGGCGTTTTTATTCCAGCGGTGGTCACAGTGTTTGGTGTGTACAACACTCACCCAGTTCAGTGCTACGCTAAAAATCTTTCCCATATTTCCTCGGGTCGGGTAAATTATATTAGCTACTATTCGTAAAGGGTTGTACAGGGTTTTTTTGTTGTTGTTTTGTCAACTTGTTTTCTGTTTAACTTTACAGCTGCAAATACATACACCATTTAACCGACTGGAATGAATTAATTCTGGGTTAGCAAAATGGGCTGAAATCAGCTCAAACAAATATATTCGCTGTCTAAGAAGTTGGCCGAATGCGGCTTGAACGAGTGAACCTGCGCATCAGAAAGCGTGGCTTTTTCCTTACCTTTGTTCTTCAAAGTGTTCACTTAACGGAATGATTAACACTAATCCTTTCTGATTGATTACCTGCTGAAAGGACCATAACAATGGCGACGAAACTAAGAAAAGAAAGATAAGATATTTGCATCACTTGTTTCTATCCAGTGGCACGATATCCTTGTCAGGAGTCCTGGAGCACAGATAAATGGTCTAGAAGTGAGCGCTAATCACTATTGACAGGTTTATGGTCGGTACGGCTGAGATATATGAGAAAGGAATTGTTTTTCCCTATATTTCCTAATACGTGGCAAATATGTAAATATTTCTGTCTGGGAGAGCGTAGAAAATTTTGGCCACCGTTTGGTTGAAGTACATCGGGCGTTTAAATGGGTAAGCAGAGTCCATGAATAATAAGAAACAGAATCATTTACTGCAGTGAAAAATTAAAGTACACACATTGCATATTAAAAGTTAGACTGGACACGGTTCAACTGGAAAGTGAATGGATAGTGTTACAGGGCTTGGTGCTGAGTTCTATTACAGTGCCCTGTGTGGAGGGTTCGTTTGATGCTTCCTTTGCAGTAAGTTCGGAATATGTGGTTTAATCCGTAATTCTCCCAACTGGAGCAGATAAAAAACAATACAAAGCATAGAAAAGTGAATTGACTGAGGCTAAATTTTGCAGTGGAAAACTTTTATTCAGATGTTACGGGGAATGTCTTTAAGCCTTGTCCTGATCTCCGTTCTTTCTACATATTGTCCTGTTGCTCAGTCCTGGAAACACATAAATCTGGCCAATTTATGTGAATTTTCATTCAGGACTGACAACAGTCCAACGCATTTTCTATAAGAGAAAATGAGAAAATGTGTGATCATTTTTTTTAAGTGGTCTCTCATTTTTCTTGACAGTGTGCAGAAGGTGGATATATATATATATATATATATATATATATATATATATATACTTAAGAGCAAAACTGAAGACTAAGGAAAAACTTTAGAATTTAAAACGAAGGTTGCAAAATAACCTGAAAATCAAAACGCGCAACGCAGCAGTTTTGAAAATTCAGAATTCACATTCTATAAAGAAGATACCTAAGCAAAAAAATACATATATGATTTTGACTCACACCTAGTACAACATAGAAAAGGTTATGTATCTACCTGTGTGAGTAAAAGGAGAAAAGATAAAAAAATAAAATAAAACAACTGAATGTAGAAGGTGTCGAGAATACTGAGCCTTGGCTTTATCAAGGACCAGCAAAAACTCTGCATTTTCTCACTTCCACAAAGACCTAGTTGGAAATGGGTTTCTGCAAGGCCATAGATGCAAGTAACATTCCCACCTAAAATAGTTTAAAAAATATATATAAGTCATGTCCTCCGTAGAGTTGCATGACCTAGCACTAGTTAACAATTTCGCTTGCATCCATTAACCTTCTTGGCCCGACCCATGCTCTTCATCTGTTACTATTAAACAGAGAGAAGAAGATTAAAGAGAACTCAAGCTGTGAGAGTGACATAATAATTAGAAATGATTTTCAGCCATAACGAAATTCCAAGTTCGTTTGAGAGAGAATTTAAACCTGAAAATCAATGCAAAAGAAATCCAAATTTTACATTGCAATTAAAAAAGGAAATGTTAATTTTTAACGAACAGATTTTTGAAAGAAAACTTGAGTCTAAAACCCCCTACTCTACAACTTATGACAGCACGAAAACGAGAATAAGTTAAAGAAAATAATTAACTAAAGAAAACTTTGTGAAAGTTATATACCTTAAACAGTTAGTTGCAATATGTACAAAGTATTTCAGCAGTGCTTTAAGTGCATAATTAATTAGTTATTAAGAACTTAACTACATTGGAAAAACAGCGCATAGACAGCGCATAGAAAAGGAACAAGCTTAGCCATCTTCTGTTCCTAGGTACCCCAAAAGACGCTCAAAGTTACAAAGAAAAGAAAGAGTTAAAACCCGCAAAAATGTTAACAGACAAACCAATGCCTAAAAGCTGAAAAGCTAAAAAACGACAGAGAAAAAGTACATGAAGTACAAACATTGAACTTATAAAACCTAGAACCCAAAAACAAGGAAGAGAGCTTACCTCTTGTGTGACAAAAACTATTCTCCTCACAAGAGAAGAACATGGCTGACCTCTTCCGCCACTCCCTAAACGCTGGGGGGCAGTGAGGGTGGGGCTGATGGCCTCCTCGTACAGCAAGAAACCAACGCGCGGAGATTTTAACCAGAGAAAAAAAAATATATATATAAACTTAAGACTGTATATCTGTATGATCAGAAAGAGCAGAATTAACTCTCCAGAATACATGAGAAATATTATAAAATACACGAGTAGTTTATTTAATAATCTTTGCATGTATTAAATCACCTTAGTGAGCTTCTATAGATTAATCAGAATCTTATTAATTTTAATGTTGGTTTTACTATTTTTAGTATAGCTATCCTAGTGATGAATAACTAGTTTTCTTTTTTATTTGTTTTTATTTTCTTTTATAAACAGATTTTTAAGCTTTTTTTGTGATTTTGTTTATATTATTTAATTTTTTGTTTTAATAGGACCGTCATATCCATAGCACTAAGGTTCCTTTAGGTAGTTAATAGGCATCCTCTAGCCAACTTCCTTACGGCTTTGATTGGTCAGAATCATATTATTAACTGTGTAGAAAATTAAAGCAGATCTGCCAACCTTACTCTATTATTCAGAATAATTTTTCTTAAAGTTCTTTTGATGAAAGAAGAAGGAATTTCGTTCTCTAGAAAACTTTCTAATAGTATATAAATGTGGTAATTGAAGTCCAAATTGTTGCTGCAAATTCTTGAAATTCTTAGGACCTGAGAAATTAGTACATTCTCAATTACTTTGGTTGAAATGTTATTATTCCAGTGTAGATATTTAATTACTTTGAAAGGAAAATTAACTCTTTTATCAAAGAGGCTAATAGATGGGTTACCTCTGTTGAGCTTAATGCTTAAGTCTAGGAACTCAAGTTCCTGATTACTGTGGTTGGTTTTACATAAGTTAAGAGAGCTAGGATAGATATTATCAAAATCACTCTCTATAACTTCTGAATTATTGATACACAGCAGATCATCAATATATCTAAAAGTGTAAAGGTAGTTATCTGAGCAGGTGGGGTGATTTTTAAAGAATTTATATTCCTTAAAGAACAGGAATAGATTAGCGATATTCGTGGACGTTGATGTTCCCATTGGAATACCGTTCACTTGCTTATAGGGAGTATTATTATATAAGATATGGTTATTTTTTATGCAGCAATTGAGATAAGAGTTCCAAGTTCCTACATCAACAAATTGGTTAAGTTTAAATTCTGCATACAGCTCTTTAAAGGTAGTGATTATATCTGATAGAGGCAGATTAGTATATAGGTTTTCAAAATCATAACTATTAATATCTAGGGGACAAACTTTGAGTATAGTAGAAATTACTTCTGCATTATTATTAATTATCCAAAAGTCTCTGTACATCAAGTTAGAACAGTTTCTAATGTGTTTCAAAACCTTCTTTAAGACATCTTCAAAAGCAAAATCTATTTTCTTTTTATGACTCCTTACTCCACTAGCTATGAACCTGAACTTCACAGGATCCTTATGAAACTTAACCGTTGCAAAAAGAAATGGAAATTCAGGCTCATATCTTCTAGTTTGTGGAATTTTAAGTTTCTTGAAGAATGCCTTAAACCGATTTTCTAACTGCTTGGTAGAATAACTTACGGGCTCGTATGTTACTCTATTATTGAGTTCCATAGTTAACAATTCAAAATAGAACTTCTTACAGATAATTGCAAAATTATTGCTAGCTTTATCCGTAGTGGTAAAAATAAATTGGTCTTGTAGTTTGGAGAGTGACCTTTTAGCTTCTCCAGAGAAAACGAGATTTCTGTCGAAACAAAAGTCCAGACCTGCCAACTCACCGGTGAAGCTATTGATTATATTATATTTCCATTCTGCGAAGGCCTCAATAGGCTGATTGTACGTTAAACTGGTTTTTACGATGTACCTATTTACATCTTGAGTGAAGCTCTCAAGAATCCTTTCTTTGGAAATTGTGAAGGAAGGTCTGAATTTAGAGCCATACTCTAATAAATTCCTAAACTTTTCATTTTCAACAAAACTCAAGTTTCCGGTGATAATATGGTTGTAATTCTTATCATAGTGAACTGTTTCTTTATGTTCATCACAAGAACATGTAGTAATTACAGGAATGTAGCTCGAAGAGTTAGGTTTGTAGTTTTTAACTATTGACCCTAAGGTCTTAACATATTTAAAACTTACAATAGACTGGTGCCTGTGGATGGGAAAAAAAATTGCATTATTGTAGAACAGCTTCCTTACATTGAGATTATCGTAGGCTTTATTTAGGAACCTGATGGTAACAAAATTACTGGAAAATTCTTTAAGAGAAATTTTATCTTTAAGAATATGTTTAAGAATGTCCAGAACCAAAGCAAAAACATGCTTATCAACATGGTCAGCAGTTTCATTCTAGAATTTGAAAAAACTTTTAAGGACAGAGTGCTTGAAGGACTTGAGAATTTTGTAAGTATTTTTAACAAAATTAGTGCCAGTTTTAAAGCTTTCCAGAGTTTTTAGCAAGTTAGCAAAATCAACTTTGCTTGATGTGCGAAATAACCTCTGTCCTCTATTACCTCTAGAGCAGCTCTTATTATTAACAAGAAAGAAGAGTTCACGAATTGAAAATTTATGCTGATTATGCTTATTGTCAGAAAGAGTGGAATTAAGGCCATAGGGATAAAGAGACTGATGCTGCAAAATTTCAAGGGATTCAGTTTCTAGCCGAGCATAGAGGTCAGGGATAATATGTAGTACCTCTATTTTCACTTTGTCAAAACCATGAGTATGGAAATGCTCTAATTCAAAGGTAGAGTACTGGTTGGCGTTTATGGAGGGGTTCACTCCTGAATTAGAGAACTTGTTTACTAGAGACCTGTGACCATTAATCCTAAGATGAAGAGGATTTTTACTTTGGCCAATATAGCTAAGGTTGCAGACAGTACAGGTGAGCTTATAGATGGTATTGTAGGCTTTGCAAAACTTGTTGGAGCAATTATCCTCAACAGAAGAATACAGGTTAGGATCTGCAGATTTACATGTCAAACAACGTTTGTCATTTCATAACTTAAGATTACCTTTGCCAGCGAGTTCATACACTATGGGAAAGGGTGCTAGCCTAACCGAGCGGGAGGACTTAAAATATCTGAGCTGACCTCCAATCCTTTCATCGTCCTTAGAACTCCACTTGGGCCAAAACATACAAATTCTGAGCAAACCAACTAGGAAAAACTTTTAGAAATAAGCAGTCCAAGAAAAGACCAAACTCGAGTATAAACTACACTCCAAAAAGCTGCTTCCAAAACATACTAAAAATAAAAATTAGAAAATGAAAAAAAAAAAACCTCAAATAAAAAAATAGTAATAAAAAAAATAATAATAAAACATTTCAACTAGAATTTGCGCATGAGCTGCTAAATAATAAATTGAAATTAGTTACTTAAGAGCAAAACTGAAGACTAAGGAAAAACTTTAGAATTTAAAACGAAGGTTGCAAAATAACCTGAAAATCAAAACGCGCAACGCAGCAGTTTTGAAAATTCAGAATTCACATTCTATAAAGAAGATACCTAAGCAAAAAAATACATATATGATTTTGACTCACACCTAGTACAACATAGAAAAGGTTATGTATCTACCTGTGTGAGTAAAAGGAGAAAAGATAAAAAAATAAAATAAAACAACTGAATGTAGAAGGTGTCGAGAATACTGAGCCTTGGCTTTATCAAGGACCAGCAAAAACTCTGCATTTTCTCACTTCCACAAAGACCTAGTTGGAAATGGGTTTCTGCAAGGCCATAGATGCAAGTAACATTCCCACCTAAAATAGTTTAAAAAATATATATAAGTCATGTCCTCCGTAGAGTTGCATGACCTAGCACTAGTTAACAATTTCGCTTGCATCCATTAACCTTCTTGGCCCGACCCATGCTCTTCATCTGTTACTATTAAACAGAGAGAAGAAGATTAAAGAGAACTCAAGCTGTGAGAGTGACATAATAATTAGAAATGATTTTTCAGCCATAACGAAATTCCAAGTTCGTTTGAGAGAGAATTTAAACCTGAAAATCAATGCAAAAGAAATCCAAATTTTTACATTGCAATTAAAAAAGGAAATATTAATTTTTAAAAAACAGATTTTTGAAAGAAAACTTGAGTCTAAAACGCCCTACTCTACAACTTATGACAGCACGAAAACGAGAATAAGTTAAGAATAACTACTTTGAAATTCTGGAATGAAACTGCTGACCATGTTGATAAGCATGTTTTTGCTTTGGTTCTGGACATTCTTAAACATATTCTTAAAGATAAAATTTCTCTTAAAGAATTTCCCAGTAATTTTGTTACCATCAGGTTCCTAAATAAAGCCTACGATAATCTCAATGTAAGGAAGCTGTTCTACAATAATGCAATTTTTTTTCCCATCCACAGGCACCAGTCTATTGTAAGTTTTAAATATGTTAAGACCTTAGGGTCAATAGTTAAAAACTACAAACCTAACTCTTCGAGCTACATTCCTGTAATTACTACATGTTCTTGTGATGAACATAAAGAAACAGTTCACTATGATAAGAATTACAACCATATTATCACCGGAAACTTGAGTTTTGTTGAAAATGAAAAGTTTAGGAATTTATTAGAGTATGGCTCTAAATTCAGACCTTCCTTCACAATTTCCAAAGAAAGGATTCTTGAGAGCTTCACTCAAGATGTAAATAGGTACATCGTAAAAACCAGTTTAACGTACAATCAGCCTATTGAGGCCTTCGCAGAATGGAAATATAATATAATCAATAGCTTCACCGGTGAGTTGGCAGGTCTGGACTTTTGTTTCGACAGAAATCTCGTTTTCTCTGGAGAAGCTAAAAGGTCACTCTCCAAACTACAAGACCAATTTATTTTTACCACTACGGATAAAGCTAGCAATAATTTTGCAATTATCTGTAAGAAGTTCTATTTTGAATTGTTAACTATGGAACTCAATAATAGAGTAACATACGAGCCCGTAAGTTATTCTACCAAGCAGTTAGAAAATCGGTTTAAGGCATTCTTCAAGAAACTTAAAATTCCACAAACTAGAAGATATGAGCCTGAATTTCCATTTCTTTTTGCAACGGTTAAGTTTCATAAGGATCCTGTGAAGTTCAGGTTCATAGCTAGTGGAGTAAGGAGTCATAAAAAGAAAATAGATCTTGCTTTTGAAGATGTCTTAAAGAAGGTTTTGAAACACATTAGAAACTGTTCTAACTTGATGTACAGAGACTTTTGGATAATTAATAATAATGCAGAAGTAATTTCTACTATACTCAAAGTTTGTCCCCTAGATATTAATAGTTATGATTTTGAAAACCTATATACTAATCTGCCTCTATCAGATATAATCACTACCTTTAAAGAGCTGTATGCAGAATTTAAACTTAACCAATTTGTTGATGTAGGAACTTGGAACTCTTATCTCAATTGCTGCATAAAAAATAACCATATCTTATATAATAATACTCTCTATAAGCAAGTGAACGGTATTCCAATGGGAACATCAACGTCCACGAATATCGCTAATCTATTCCTGTTCTTTAAGGAATATAAATTCTTTAAAAATCACCCCACCTGCTCAGATAACTACCTTTACACTTTTAGATATATTGATGATCTGCTGTGTATCAATAATTCAGAAGTTATAGAGAGTGATTTTGATAATATCTATCCTAGCTCTCTTAACTTATGTAAAACCAACCACAGTAATCAGGAACTTGAGTTCCTAGACTTAAGCATTAAGCTCAACAGAGGTAACCCATCTATTAGCCTCTTTGATAAAAGAGTTAATTTTCCTTTCAAAGTAATTAAATATCTACACTGGAATAATAACATTTCAACCAAAGTAATTGAGAATGTACTAATTTCTCAGGTCCTAAGAATTTCAAGAATTTGCAGCAACAATTTGGACTTCAATTACCACATTTATATACTATTAGAAAGTTTTCTAGAGAACGAAATTCCTTCTTCTTTCATCAAAAGAACTTTAAGAAAAATTATTCTGAATAATAGAGTAAGGTTGGCAGATCTGCTTTAATTTTCTACACAGTTAATAATATGATTCTGACCAATCAAAGCCGTAAGGAAGTTGGCTAGAGGATGCCTATTAACTACCTAAAGGAACCTTAGTGCTATGGATATGACGGTCCTATTAAAACAAAAAATTAAATAATATAAACAAAATCACAAAAAAAGCTTAAAAATCTGTTTATAAAAGAAAATAAAAACAAATAAAAAAGAAAACTAGTTATTCATCACTAGGATAGCTATACTAAAAATAGTAAAACCAACATTAAAATTAATAAGATTCTGATTAATCTATAGAAGCTCACTAAGGTGATTTAATACATGCAAAGATTATTAAATAAACTACTCGTGTATTTTATAATATTTCTCATGTATTCTGGAGAGTTAATTCTGCTCTTTCTGATCATACAGATATACAGTCTTAAGTTTATATATATATTTTTTTTTCTCTGGTTAAAATCTCCGCGCGTTGGTTTCTTGCTGTACGAGGAGGCCATCAGCCCCACCCTCACTGCCCCCAGCGTTTAGGGAGTGGGGGAAGAGGTCAGCCATGTTCTTCTCTTGTGAGGAGAATAGTTTTTGTCACACAAGAGGTAAGCTCTCTTCCTTGTTTTTGGGTTCTAGGTTTTATAAGTTCAATGTTTGTACTTCATGTACTTTTTCTCTGTCGTTTTTTAGCTTTTCAGCTTTTAGGCATTGGTTTGTCTGTTAACATTTTTGCGGGTTTTAACTCTTTCTTTTCTTTGTAACTTTGAGCGTCTTTTGGGGTACCTAGGAACAGAAGATGGCTAAGCTTGTTCCTTTTCTATGCGCTGTTTTTCCAATGTAGTTAAGTTCTTAATAACTAATTAATTATGCACTTAAAGCACTGCTGAAATACTTTGTACATATTGCAACTAACTGTTTAAGGTATATAACTTTCACAAAGTTTTCTTTAGTTAATTATTTTCTTTAACTTATTCTCGTTTTCGTGCTGTCATAAGTTGTAGAGTAGGGGTTTTAGACTCAAGTTTTCTTTCAAAAATCTGTTCGTTAAAAATTAACATTTCCTTTTTTAATTGCAATGTAAAATTTGGATTTCTTTTGCATTGATTTTCAGGTTTAAATTCTCTCTCAAACGAACTTGGAATTTCGTTATGGCTGAAAATCATTTCTAATTATTATGTCACTCTCACAGCTTGAGTTCTCTTTAATCTTCTTCTCTCTGTTTAATAATAACAGATGAAGAGCATGGGTCGGGCCAAGAAGGTTAATGGATGCAAGCGAAATTGTTAACTAGTGCTAGGTCATGCAACTCTACGGAGGACATGACATATATATTTTTTAAACTATTTTAGGTGGGAATGTTACTTGCATCTATGGCCTTGCAGAAACCCATTTCCAACTAGGTCTTTGTGGAAGTGAGAAAATGCAGAGTTTTTGCTGGTCCTTGATAAAGCCAAGGCTCAGTATTCTCGACACCTTCTACATTCAGTTGTTTTATTTTATTTTTTTATCTTTTCTCCTTTTACTCACACAGGTAGATACATAACCTTTTCTATGTTGTACTAGGTGTGAGTCAAAATCATATATGTATTTTTTTGCTTCACTGATTTTGTTAAAAATACTTACAAAATTCTCAAGTCCTTCAAGCACTCTGTCCTTAAATGTTTTTTCAAATTCTGGAATGAAACTGCTGACCATGTTGATAAGCACGTCTTTGCTTTGGTTCTGGACATTCTTAAACATATTCTTAAAGATAAAATTTCTCTTAAAGAATTTTCCAGTAACTTTGTTACCATCAGGTTCCTAAATAAAGCCTACGATAATCTCAATGTAAGGAAGCTGTTCTACAATAATGCAATTTTTTTTCCCATCCACAGGCACCAGTCTATTGTAAGTTTTAAATATGTTAAGACCTTAGGGTCAATAGTTAAAAACTACAAACTTAACTCTTCGAGCTACATTCCTGTAATTACTTCTTGTTCTTGTGATGAACACAAAGAAACAGTTCACTATGATAAGAATTACAACCATATTATCACCGGAAACTTGAGTTATGTTGAAAATGAAAAGCTTAGGAATTTATTAGAGTATGGCTCTAAATTCAGACCTTCCTTCACAATTTCCAAAGAAAGGATTCTTGACAGCTTCACTCAAGATGTAAATAAGTACATCGTAAAACCAGTTTGACGTACAATCAGCCTATTGAGGCCTTCGCAGAATGGAAATATAATATAATCAATAGCTTCACCGGTGAGTTGGCAGGTCTGGACTTTTGTTTCGACAGAAATCTCTTTTTCTCTGGAGAAGCTAAAAGGTCACTCTCCAAACTACAAGACCAATTTATTTTTACCACTACGGATAAAGCTAGCAATAATTTTGCAATTATCTGTAAGAAGTTCTATTTTGAATTGTTAACTATGGAACTCAATAATAGAGTAACATACGAGCCCGTAAGTTATTCTACCAAGCAGTTAGAAAATCGGTTTAAGGCATTCTTCAAGAAACTTAAAATTCCACAAACTAGAAGATATGGGCCTGAATTTCCATTTCTTTTTGCAACGGTTAAGTTTCATAAGGATCCTGTGAAGTTCAGGTTCATAGCTAGTGGAGTAAGGAGTCATAAAAGAAAATAGATCTTGCTTTTGAAGATGTCTTAAAGAAGGTTTTGAAACACATTAGAAACTGTTCTAACTTGATGTACAGAGATTTTTGGATAATTAATAATAATGCAGAAGTAATTTCTACTATACTCAAAGTTTGTCCCCTAGATATTAATAGTTATGATTTTGAAAACCTATATACTAATCTGCCTCTATCAGATATAATCACTACCTTTAAAGAGCTGTATGCAGAATTTAAACTTAACCAATTTGTTGATGTAGGAACTTGGAACTCTTATCTCAATTGCTGCATAAAAAATAACCATATCTTATATAATAATACCCTCTATAAGCAAGTGAACGGTATTCCAATGGGAACATCAACGTCCACAAATATCGCTAATCTATTCCTGTTCTTTAAGGAATATAAATTCATTAAAAATCACCCCACCTGCTCAGATAACTACCTTTACACTTTTAGATATATTGATGATCTGCTGTGTATCAATAATTCAGAAGTTATAGAGAGTGATTCTGATAATATCTATCCTAGCTCTTTTAACTTATGTAAAACCAACCACAGTAATCAGGAACTTGAGTTCCTAGACTTAAGCATTAAGCTCAACAGAGGTAACCCATCTATTAGCCTCTTTGATAAAAGAGTTAATTTTCCTTTCAAAGTAATTAAATATCTACACTGGAATAATAACATTTCAACCAAAGTAATTGAGAATATACTAATTTCTCAGGTCCTAAGAATTTCAAGAATTTGCAGCAACAATTTGGATTTCAATTACCACATTAATATACTATTAGAAAGTTTTCTAGAGAACGAAATTCCTTCTTCTTTCATCAAAAGAACTTTAAGAAAAATTATTCTGAATAATAGAGTAAGGTTGGCAGATCTGCTTTAATTTTCTACACAGTTAATAATATGATTCTGACCAATCAAAGCCGTAAGGAAGTTGGCTAGAGGATGCCTATTAACTACCTAAAGGAACCTTAGTGCTATGGATATGACGGTCCTATTAAAACAAAAAATTAAATAATATAAACAAAATCACAAAAAAAGCTTAAAAATCTGTTTATAAAAGAAAATAAAAACAAATAAAAAAGAAAACTAGTTATTCATCACTAGGATAGCTATACTAAAAATAGTAAAACCAACATTAAAATTAATAAGATTCTGATTAATCTATAGAAGCTCACTAAGGTGATTTAATACATGCAAAGATTATTAAATAAACTGCTCGTGTATTTTATAATATTTCTCATGTATTCTGGAGAGTTAATTCTGCTCATTCTGATCATACAAATCCACAGTCTTAAGTTTATATATTTTTTCTCTGGTTAAAATCTCCGCGCGTTGGTTTCTTGCTGTATGAGGAGGCCATCAGCCCCACCCTCACTGCCCCCAGCGTCAAGGGAGTGGCGGAAGGGGTCAGCCATGTTCTCCTCTTGTGTGGAGAAAAGTTTTTGTCACACAAGAGGTAAGCTCTCTTCCTTGTTTTTGGGTTCTAGGTTTTATAAGTTCAATGTTTGTACTTTATGTACCTTTTCTCTGTCGTTTTTTAGCTTTTCAGCTTTTAAGCATTGGTTTGTCTGTTAACATTTATGCGGGTTTTAACTCTTACTTTTCTTTGTAACTTTGAGCGTCTTTTGGGGTACCTAGGAACAGAAGAAGGCTAAGCTTGTTCCTTTTCTATGCGCTGTCTATGCGCTGTTTTTTCAAAGTAGTTAAGTTCTTAATAACTAATTAATTATGCACTTAAAGCACTGCTGAAATACTTTGTACATATTGCAACTAACTGTTTAAGGTATATAACTTTCACAAAGTTTTCTTTAGTTAATTATTATCTTTAACTTATTCTCGTTTTCGTGCTGTCATAAGTTGTAGAGTAGGGGGTATTAGACTCAAGTTTTCTTTCAAAAATCTGTTCGTTGTAAATTAACATTTCCTTTTTTAATTGCAATGTAAAATTTGGATTTCTTTTGCAATGTTTTTCAGGTTTAAATTCTCTCTCAAACGAACTTGGAATTTCGTTATAGCTGAAAATCATTTCTATTTATTATGTCACTCTCACAGCTTGAGTTCTCTTTAATCTTCTTCTCTCTGTTTAATAGTAACAGATGAAGAGCATGGGTCGGGCCATGAAGGTTAATGGATGCAAGCGAAATTGTTAACTAGTGCTAGGTCATGCTACTCTACGGAGGACATGACTTATATATATATTTTTTAAACTATTTTAGGTGGGAATGTTACTTGCATCTATGGCCTTGCAGAAACCCATTTCCAACTAGGTCTTTGTGGAAGTGAGAAAATGCAGAGTTTTTGCTGGTCCTTGATAAAGCCAAGGCTCAGTATTCTCGACACCTTCTACATTCAGTTGTTTTATTTTATTTTTTTATCTTTTCTCCCTTTACTCACACAGGTAGATACATAACCTTTTCTATGTTGTATTAGGTGTGAGTTAAAATTATATATGTATTTTTTTTGCTTAGGTATCTTCTTTATAGAATGTGAATTCTGAATTTTCAAAACTGCTGCGTTGCGCGTTTTGATTTTCAGGTTATTTTGCACCCTTCGTTTTAAATTCTAAAATTTTTTCCTTAGTCTTCAGTTTTGCTCTTAAGTATATATATATATATATATATATATATGTCCTCTTAAGAAAAAAAGAGTTGAGAAAAAGTCAGAAATCTTTTCTCGGAAATTTCTCTTTCAAAATTAATCTGTATCTTCCTTGCTCGGTGTGTGCGTCCTTTAGGTAACTGTAGTTTTTTTTTATGCTGTCAGTAGGTCGGAGGGAGGACATTGTATTTTAGGTGAATCGTTGTAACGTCACTTCATAAATTTGTTTTCTTCTTTTATTTTTCTGGTGGAAGAAGAGAAAAAGATATATATATATATATATATATCATCATCATCATTGTCAACCATTATCAATCCACTGCTGGACGAAGGTCTCCCCAAGTTTCTTCCACAACGGTCTGTCTTGTGCCAGTCTCCTCCATGTCACCCCTGCATACTTTCGAATTTCATCCACCCATCTCCCATGTGGTCTTCTTCTGGGTCTTTTCCTGTCCCTTGGAATCCAATCTAAAATTTCGGCTGTCCATCGATGATCTGTCCTTCTGGCAGTATGTCCAGCCCATTGCCATTTCAGGAATTTAACTCTGATCATGATGTCTTCCACTCTTGTCATTTTTCGGATCCACGAGTTCCTCTTCTTATCTCTCCTGGTGACACCAAGCATGCACCTCTCCATGCTTATTTGAGTTGTCTGCAGCCTTTGTATGTCTCTTTTAGTTAAGGTCCACGTATATATATATATATATATATATATATATATATGTGTGTGTGTGTGTGTGTGTACATTTGTGTGTATAGTAATAATGGTGTCGTTCGACCATCTACTTGTATTTACGTAACCACCATCATAAGGAAAATTCTGTGTCGATTACGAATAAAATTAGGAAATAATTATTTGCTGTATGGAACAGTCTGTCCCTCTTAGAATTATGGTTATGTATGTAGAAAGATGTAAATGTGCATGATGACTTTGAGATTTTCCTTTTCTTCCTCCCCCGTCTTCTCTCATGAATTGAAGCTACCGCGTATAGATAGTTAGCCAGAAAGATTCCCTGCTTCCCCCTTATTTATGGGAGGGTGTGCAAAAATAGCTCAGCTTGCTTCCTGGCTCCGGTAACATGGTGAACTTTACGCATACTCGGGTTTTCTAAGTGTTGCTGGTACGCAGAGGGGGTGGTTTGCAGTATTTCTCTCTCTTTATTTATGTGATGACCAGAGTTGGTCAAGGATTTCTGGCCAGCAACCACCTGCGTTCCCATGAGAAAAAAATGTTAGCAGTCAGGGTGGTATCAGATGTCGCATTTGGAAAGCGTCCCTCCGTTTGCGTAAGGTGATAAATTTGGGTCTGGAACCCCGCCCTTTCCATGTTATGTCATAAGACGCGAGCGTTATTAAGCGATGTGAGCATTTCTTCGTGGCGGGCAAGCTGAAGCGCGGGAGATAATTTCTTTTTTTTTTTTTTTTTTTTTTTTGTGTGAGGGTGGTTTGCGTGTGTTTTGCACACAGAGTTACAGGCAGCTCACCAGCCGGATGGAGGAAATCTGATTGGAAGAAAGTAGCGTCGTTGTAGAGGGTGCTGGCGTTCCCCCGCATCATTCGAAAAGACGTGCGAGTTGAATTTTTTTTTTTTTTGAGGACACTTTCGATTTTTTTCTGCTAAGACCGAGTCTTCTTCGGAAAAGAAAAACTTCTGTTGTCCCCGAGGGATCTCTAACCCTCGACAATTCCTTTAGCCCTTCCCGGGAAATGGAAGGTGAACAACTGTTAAAAGGAAATCAAAACCCCGGCGGAGCAAAGGATCAATAAAAATGTATTTGCCCCATGTCTCCATGCTGCCTGAGTGTAACCGGAGCGTCGGTTCTTCGAAGAGCCTGCTTAACTAGGTGATCGTGGCAGCCTCGACATTCATCCCGTCCTACCGCCTCATCTCCCCAAAAGGGTTACCACCCTAGGATGTGTGATAAGGGACCGAAAGGAGAACTACTGCTGTACCACCAGTTACCCGGCTTTTGGAGGAAATACGATAATCAGGAGTACATCTCCCTTGCTACTGCTGTCTGAATGTGTTCACTCCCGGACTTCTGCTAGTGCCACTCCAGTAATACTACAGTTCAGTTCACTTGAACGACCCCCTTCTTCAAGCCAAGAGTTGAACTCATGAAGTGGTAAGACTTTTAAATCCTCCTCGTCACACCGAACGTTTAACATTCTGGCCAGCCATGTTGGCCCTTCGGAAGTCGATTTTCTCACGAGACCTTTTTTTTTTTTCTTACCACCTTCGTATTTGTAAAAAACAAACAAGCAACTAAACTAATGAATAGACCTATGTACACACAAAAAAAAAAAAAAATATTTTGTTCTGGGAGTTACGCCCCAAGAGTGATAGTTCTGTTTGTCAGGTCAGAAAATGTGGTGACGCAAAGTAAAGCTAGATTTTGGAATCTTGGCCAAGATCTCCCATGTCAGAATAAAATTGCCTGAAAAAAAAAAAAAATAAAAAAATAAAAAAAAATAATATATATATATATATATATATATACTGTATTATAACCACGAGGAGCTGCTGCTAAGCTCAAAATTGATGTTAAACTTCAATGTAACGGCTTACAATAAATTAAAATCTTGGTTAACTTAATCTTTTAGTGTCTCATAATCTGAGCAGCTGAAAATTAAACTAAAAAAAAAAATAACCTTTCAAACATGTTTTAGGCCTACCTCCAGCTTGCTTTTGGAGACCTTCTTAAATACACTGCCAGACAATTGCTAAGGACGGATGACAATAGCAACGATAGCAACCATAAAATGGAAGGCAGGAAAATGTGTAAATTAGCATAAGTGCGGGATACAGTAAGACGTGTTGTGCGTATGCAAATTTTGGATTGCCGAACGTGTTCGTGACGTCATAGCGCTGATAAGAGATATAAAGGATTTGACGCGTATTGACCGTTGTTGTTCAAACGCAAAGTTGAAAGGGAAAGAATCAATTGACGAACTTGCAATTTTCAGTATGTCTTCCCGACATCACCTAGATGATTTTACGCGTGGCCGTATTATTGGCAAGATTGAAGAAGGGCGAAAAATAACAGATGTTGCCAGGGAGTTCGACGTCAGCCACAGTGTTCTTTCAAGGGTTTGGAAATCATTTCAAACAAATGGAGAGTGTAACAAACGTCACAGGGGAGGTCGTGTTCGCAGTACGACACCTGCAGAAGATCGGTACATAGTACTATCAACAAAAAGACACCGGCGCAGCACAGCTAGTGAGGTAGCAAATCAGTTTATGGCTGCTACTGGCAAGCGGATCTCCCGAAAAACTGTCGCCAGACGTTTGCATGAAGGAGGACTATACGCCCGCCGTCCTGTTGTGTGCATCCCATTGTACAGACGTCACCGTGTCGCCCGTTTGCAATGGTGCCATCAACATCGCAATTGGACTGATAACGACTGGTCTGCTGTCCTCTTCTCAGATGAGAGTAGATACAGTCTATCGTCTGATTGTCGACGACAACTGATCTGGCGTGATAGTGGTACTGCATATTGTCCAGCAAACATACAGGAAAGGGACCGATATCCGACATGTAGTGTCATGGTATGGTCTGGCATCATGATCAATGGCCGTACGTCCCTCTATGTGCTTCCAACTGGGACTATGACTGGCCAACGATACATTAATGATGTTCTGCTACCTCATGTTCGCATGTTCCGTGGTGCTGTCGGTGATAGATTCATTTTCATGGACGACAACGCAACATGTCATCGAACAGTCGCTGTCCAGGAGTGTCTTGAGAGCGAGGATATTCAACGCCTCGTATGGACAGCACGTTCTCCAGATCAGAATCCCATTGAAAATGTGTGGGATGCTTTGGGGAGGAGTCTTGCTGGTCGCCAATGCCCTCCAATAAACAAGGACACCCTCATCCGTGCACTGACAGAGGAATGGGATAAATTACCCCCACAGCTGCTTGATAATGTTGTGTAAAAGCATGACACGACGTGTGGAATCTTGCATCGCTCTCCATGGTGGCCATATCCCGTATTGACATCTTACGCCGGAACGCCTGCGGACGGTAATTGCACTTTTTTCACGTTTACGTATTCTGCACAAAATGGCCTGTTTGTCCCTTGAACACGTTCCAAAACTTTCTGGATTTCAGAGCACAATAAATTGTCTTTCTTGTAATGTCCTGGCATTCTGACAATATTTTATTTCACTTGGCATCCAACCACACTTACTTTTTTATGCGCTATATAGCCGTTTATGATCCGGCCTTAGCAATTGTCCAGCAGTGTATAAAGATAAAAATATATATTGAATACCACTAGGAAGTATACAAAATTTTCCTAATTTTCCTTAAGGAATTGAGCGAAAAAAAAAAAGCAGGCAGTTCAGCTCTGGAAATGTGTTTTAAAAGTGGTTACCATGAATTAAAAATGCTGTGTAAAAACATAAACAAAAATGTGAAATTTCTGTAACCTTCCTGGGTATTTGTGATAAGCAAAGCGGAAAAGCAAATTACAAAAAAGTAAAAGAAGTTACAACCACTCATTAAATTGTTCATCAATAAATGCAGACCGACTGGTCTTTTTACAAAATTAAATTCTTGAGTTTTGTAATGTGTTGTGTGCTTAATATATGTTAGTCAATAGCATGTGTCCACATTAGCCTAGACTAGTGGGTGGATCTGATTTGGGGCTCTGCCCGTTTGTTTTGCACGTCACAAACAGCAATAGTCCTTGAATAACACAATTTTTTTTTTGGTTGTTTTTTTTTTCGGCCATAAAAATGAAATAACCCTCTTGTACTGCAACGACTAATTTCTTAGTATTGTTATCAGTTGAGGGAATAAATTACGCTTTCATATATATATATACCTGTAAGTTTTGTTTGTCTCTTTTTAATATCCATATTCTGAGGGAAAGTGTTGAAATTTAAATTTAAATTTGCATCTGTCAACTTTAATTTAACTTAGTCTCCTCCCACCCCCACAACAATATAGACCCCTCATAATCCCCTTCCGTCTCTCTCATCATCGGCGCGCAGTTTCTTCCTACTTTCCTTTGTCCCGACGATACTGGCACCCCCGCTAAAGATCTCCTGCTTCGTCGACTTTCTGCCACTGAGTTCCCTCTGCTCTTTCTTGCTCCGATAGCCGACCCCCGAAAGAAAACTCTACCCCCTCTGAAGTCCGACGAATTCCTCCTAAGCAAAGCTACACCCTAAAATACCTCCTCTCCGAAAAACGCAAGATTCATTAATTGGCTCGCTGGCCCCCTCTACATCGTGCTGCTTGGGACGGCGGAAAAGCAATAATGTCCAGTTTCATTCTTCTCACATCGACAAAACTATAAATCCAACACCCCCTCTGCTGCGACGCGTGGGGAAAGAAGTACTTTGCCTGTTCGCTGCTCAGCCCATCCAAATGGCGGGAATTGAAAGAAAACGACTATAATTCACTATCTCTAAAAATGGCTTCTGAATTTCGCTTCTGATAAATATGGAAGCCCCGGTTACAATAGTTTCTACTCTTTGAATTATACTTTGTAGCCTCGTGACAGCTTCTATTAGCCGCCCCGGTGGCGCAGTGGTCTAAGCGATGGCCTCTGATCATTCGTCCAAAAGGGCGTCCGGGTTCGAATCCCGGTGAGGCATGGATGTTGTGTTTGTCTTACGGCTCTGGCTCTCTCCCTTCCCTGGAACAAGTGACCCTAAATTAGGGACGGGAGACTGCTTATAGCACATTGAGTTACTCACGGTGGTCGTTAAACCTCCAATAAAAATAAAATAAAACCAGCTATTAGGTTTGAGAATACATTGCAGCTATATTATTTAATCAGTATATCCGTAGGACTATGTTGTTTTCTGATGCAATTTTGTTTGTTTGTTTTGCCACCTTAGACTAAAATTAAACTGTAGCCTGCGATACAGAAGTCTGATACTGTAAACGACTGTTTTGTTTATACACATTTCAGGTAAAATATGAATCCGTAAAACAGAGCCACTTCGTGAAAGCCTTGTTCGAAATGTTTAATGAGCCCGAAGATTTTATGTCGTGGCATCTATTTGGCCGTTGGGGGTGCTGGATAATATCTCGCAACATCCCCCTAATCCTCGAATGGAGAACCACTCCATTGTATCTGCATTGTGTGATGTCACTACGAACTGTCTTCAGCATTCGCTGATCAGAGGTACACAGACGTGGTACGCATGTACTCACAAGCTGTTTTCTGGAAATGTGTAATGAACTGTATCTTAATGGGAGCTGGCGTATCGGGGAGACAAGATGCAGAGTGTAAACAAAGCGGCATCCTCTCAATGCAAATTGCAGCGCGCACCTACATGCTGCCCCCCCTTCCGACTTCTCCCCCGAGGCCTTCATATCCAAATGATGGATGCACTGATTGTGTATTAATGGGATTAGCGCGTTGTTTGGAAATGCTGGGTATTAAACTCAGATATGTAGTTAAACCCAGCTGACTATAGCCGCCTTCTACGGTTTACGCAGCGTGCCACGGGGAGATAGCTTTAATCGCGAAAGAGGGGATGGATTCCTATAGCTTGCTTAACAGATGCAGTTGCTTTTGTTGTGATCTATGAGGTTAAAGGGGACAGTTCAGATGCTGCCTTCGAGAAGATCACGATACATCAAAAACCACGAGGAATAATAAAAAAAAAAGCTTTTTGCGAAGTCTGCTACGCCATACGATACAGGAACGCTAAACAAAACAGCGCATTCAATTTCGCGGAATGTTTTTAATTTTTTAGCGCATAAAAACTCTAATGCGATCAATAAGTTCGCCTGCACACGCACCGCTCGTTATTATATATATATATATATATATATATATATATATATATATATATATATTTTTTTTTTTTTTTTGCTTAAGATTTTCTCCAAATAAACCTTTTGTTTGACAATCTTGAAAAGAAAGCAGTTTTGGCAGTCTTAAGTTTTTCATGTTATTTGGGAATTTCTTCTTAGAAGTTCTTTTTTTTCTATCTTTCGTAATTTCTTTTCATCGGGGTATAACATTTGTTCCCTACAAGCAGTCGCCTGCTCCTAATGTAAGGCCAGCGATTCCATGAAAGTGAGAGAGGGACAAATATATC
Source organism: Macrothele yani (assembly GCA_039090855.1). NCBI lineage: Eukaryota > Metazoa > Arthropoda > Arachnida > Araneae > Macrothelidae > Macrothele > Macrothele yani. The sequence goes on along the minus strand of CM077003.1, from coordinate 83,459,523 downwards.
ACCCATATCTAATTAGGGGCTTAATTCGGAGATCAGCCAGAAGACCACCCCTCTGACCACCCAGCCATCGTAGATATCAAAATATTAAGATTTGAAAGAAGTTTAAAATGGCAGGATTAAGTTATCGGAATACTTCGGTGATATCAAAATTTACCCGTCTGCAATCTTCAGAGTTTCGTATCATCACAATTGGGGTATAAGCAGTGATTCTACAGAAAAAATCAGTCACTTTTTTTATTTTTACACAGAACCTTTAACACTTATGAAAACAAGTTAGCAAAATCATGCAATGCATTGATTATGATACGCTTTCCAACATACCAGGAATCATTACTCAAGTTATGAGGATAATGGCTCTGGAATAAATCTCGTTCCTGTGCCCTGAACTTTGACCCCATGTCGATGATATTAAACAGAATTGGTTCAGTGTACCTCCGGCACAACATACTAAACTTTTGTCGCAATCGAAGCATTTTTAGTCAAATTATGAGGATAATGGCTGTGGAATAAATCTCGCTCCTGTGCCCTGACCTTTGACCCCATTTTGATGATATTCAACAGAACCGGTTAAGTATACCTCCGAAACAACATGATAAAGGTTTGTCGCAATCTAAGCATTTTTACGTAAGTTATGACGCATAAGGGCTATGGAATGGATCCAGCTTCTATGTCCTGACCTTTGACCCCATTTCGTTCATTTTCAACAGGGTTCCTCCCCAGGTGGTCCCCTATCACATACTAAAATTTCATCGAAATCGAACCATTTTTACACGGGTTATCGTGCCGACGGACGGACAGACAAAGCCGGAGCATACAGGCTTCTTCAACCTACGGTTGAAAAGCGTAAACAATGAGCTATTATGAAACAAGCAGTTATCTACATACCTTATTCGCTTGATGTTACCCAGTAAATTAAAAATAAAAAAACACATTTTTTTACCATCAGTTTGCAGTAAGCAGTGGAAATATTTCAGATGAACAAGGAGAGAGTATTACTAGGTATAGTTTTGCAGTAAGTCTGTAATCCGAAGCATTACTATCATGTGCATCCTCTCTCTCTCTAAGGTTAAGCATAACTCTAAAACAATCATACAATGCTCAATCATATTGGTATAGATACAAATATTAGCATGTGCTACACATATTTGCCCTCCAATGCAACAGAATGATGCCAATTTATAAGCCCTCTCCAATAAACAAAATCTTTTTTAAACAGTCATATTCGTTCGGGAACTTGCAATGTTAAAAACCTTTAAAACACAGTCGAATGATTTTGCAACGAAGGTATATTTTAGCATACTTTTGGCTGGAAAGGTGATTCCTAAATTTGACATGATAAATGACGTTAAATAATCTCGAAATGTTTATAACCACTTTTATGTTTGTTTGTTGGGACGTTTAAGGACCACCGTGATCAACTCAATAGCTATAAGCTCATTGAGTTGATCTCCCGTCCCTAATTTAGAGCAACTGGTTCCAGGGAAGAGAAGGAGTCAGTGTCTTATACAACACCCATGCCTCACCGGGGTTTGAACCCGCACTCACTTGGACGAACAGTAATAAGCCTGCGTCACCGGGGCGGCTATATAAGTACAGTACGTGATAATTATGCTTAAATCATGCCGGCAAAAGTAATGCAGCAACCTGCTCGCCACCCCGGTCACCGAGTGGTCTGAGGCGCTGGCTTCTGACCACTCGTCCAACATGTTCCCAGGCTCGAGTCCCGAAGGTGGGGGGGGGGGCATGTATGGGGTAATTTCCAGATGCCACGGATGGCTTAGTGTTCAACGTTCGTGACTGTCACGGAAAAGTGGGAAATGGTTAGTGGTTAGTGTGGTTATCCATCCCAGGAAGTTACGAAAGCTCGAACCACTAAACATCCGCCGTGAGTCGGATGGGCACGTCAAGCCGTTGGACCCCGGATACTGGTCCCCCTGTTACACATAAGGGAGTCTTCCTTCCACGTACTACCTCGCTTCCGTGTGACTTTCCTCCTGGGCAGTCTAACCCAAATCTCTTAGCTTCCTACATCTAAGGCTTGTTTAAGACCTGGGGTCCGACACTCCCTTCCTAAAATCCTCTACATAAATCTCTAATCTCTACACGCGTAGCTATTGAGTTGGTCATTAATCATCTTCCCCCATCGAAAAAAAAGACACAACACGTCCCCTTATAAAGGAAGTTTTTTTTTATATAAAAAAAAACGGTAAAAAGAGCAAAATGAAAATAAACTTGCAGAAATGTTTTTCCGCTTTGTTGAATGTAATGATTCGAAGCGTGATAAAATTTTCTGAAAAGGTTTCTTCATTGTGCAGAACTATTACATATCAGCGTAAATATTTTCACTATCAACCATTCGCAATTCACTGCTGTAAAAAGTTCTTCAACATTCTCTGTCTAGAGTACTTCTTTTCCATGTAATTCTGCCATGCTTTCGAATTTCATCAACACATTTCCCACGTGGTCTTCTTCTAGGTTTTTTCTTGTCCCTTGGTACCCAGTCTAATATTTCAGCTGTCCAACGGTGGTGAAATTTTCTAGCAATATATCCAACACATTGCCATTTGAGGGTTTTACTTTGATCCTGACGTCATCACCTCTTGTCATTTTTCTGATCCACGAATTCCTTTTCCTATCTTTCTTTGTTACGATAAACATGCACCTCTCCATATATATATGAGTTGTCTGCAGCCTTTTATGTCTTCCTAAGTTAAAATCCATGTCTCTGATCCGTAAGTAAGAACTGGAAGGATGTAGATTGAACATTACTTTTTAAAGACATAATGGTAAATTTCTCTTGAAAATTTTACTGTTTTCTTTCAAATGAACTCAAACCAGATCTTATACACCAACTAATTTCTTTTATGATGTGGCCCTCGCTTAGTGTCTGTTGTCCAACACAGATATATGGATCATTTAGAGGGGCAAGAGGGAGCACTTGCCCTCCCTTGGAAATTTCACTGTCATTTCAGTTCTTGGGAGGCACTACAAATATTTTCGCCATAATATTAATTCTGATTAATATATGTAGAACTTCTGGAGATGAGTGTGTGTGAGTAGAAACATTGGGAATTTGCAGGATAAAGTAATAATATCGAAATTCGCCACTGCGTTTTAGAGCACAGCATACATGAGTACGAGTAAAGTGTAGGGCTGTGTGAAATGCAAAGAAACGAAAAACACATCTTCCTCTACAACTGCCATTTGCTGCTGGATAAAGAGTTCTGCAAGTTTTTTTGGTCTTGGGTGTGTTTTTTCCCCTTCTTGATGATCAATTGAATGATTGCTGGAGTTTCATGGTGGGACATATATGGCCGAAAGACGCAAGTCACAGGAGAACAACTAAGTTATTCTTTTGCCGCCGCAGTGACTGGTGGCGCAGTGGTCTAAGTGATGGCTTCTGATCATTCGTCCGAAACTGGTCCGGGTTCGAATCCCGGCGAGGCGTGGATGTTGTGTTTGTTTTACGGCACTGGCTGTCTCCCTTTCCTGGAACCAGTGACCATAAATTAGGGACGGGCAGCTGCTTATAGCCTATTGAGTAGCTCATGGTGGTCGTTAAACCTCTAATAAAAAAAAATTGTTGTCCCAGCATGCTGTCGAAATTCATCATCAGTCTTTTTTATGCAGTTTGTGGGTCGTCTGCTATTCAATTAAGTTTATCTAGTTGCGTGTGGTAAAAATCGTTAGGGGATACAGACGGCACAGTGGAAGTTTACATTGTTTATGCTGCTTGTGTTTACAGTTTTTTTTTTTCTGTGCCCCTCCTGAAAACTAAGCTATGAGCGCCAACGTTTCTGAGTTTTCTAAATTTGCTGTAGATCTTAAGTTTTTGTAAAAGAATTATACATCAAATTTGTTTTCCGTAAGTTAATCTTCTTTAATGCCACTTCCTTACCCTTGTCAACAACTTTCTGAACCATTCGGAAGCTCTGAGATAGAGTGAAAAATCCAAATAACGGTCACTGTTCTGACTAGTAAAAAGTGATCACTGTGGAGAAGCTAGGCCTAAGTTAACATTGCTAGCCCGATGCATTTGTACAAAAGTGTTTTTTTACAAATGCTGAATAGAATTCAATTTAAAAATTAAATCAATCAATGCTGGAGTAGATGGTTTTAAGAAAGTAGTGTCTGACGTCTGGTCTTAAACTGTCCTTAGGAATAGCCAGCTAAGAGGTTATGGCTCGCTATACGAAAGGAAACAAGAAAAATGTTTGACAGTGAAGTGCAACTTCACAGCTAGCTGACAGCGCTACAGAAAGCAGAAAGAGAACCCAGCAGGAACGAAACCAAGGGATACCGCCAAACTAAGAGATTGCATTCCAGGCACCAGCAGCCATCCAGGTATTCCTCGAAGGGGACTGAAACATAAACGAGATCTGAAGCTTGCCAAACGTAGAACTTCACTTCTTTCCTTTCACTTACACACAAGTTGTACCAGTCTTAATCCAACCCATCATACTCGAGCTACAGTTCCTTTTGTAACATTCTTTGTCCTTATCTTATCCCTCTTGCCAAACTGCCGAAGCAATTACGTAAAATCCACAGGGAAAAACTGTCGTTAGATTGTAACCAGTGTTTGTCAGGAGTGAATTTATATAACCATTTTGAGTACACAGAATTAGAATCATCTTCCCTTTCCTCAATGCTTCTTTGCGCTATTTCGATGCATATTGTCAGTGGGCACGGCTCTCACTTTCTCTGCGTCCCATCCAAGTGAAAGGTAGATTTATGGGGTTTTGTTGCAGTGCGAGGGAGGAACTGGATAATGATCTCTGAGGGTGAAAGGAAGGCAATTAAGGACGATCTGAGCCTTCTAGGAACAAGGGGACATACATTGGTGTTTCTGACATACATTTGGTATTTCTTAGCCAAGGATTTGACTTTTCTGGGAGGATTCGGTTGGAAGGCAGAGAGCGAGGGAGGTGTGGAGATTTCATACCAGAGTGCGAAACCGAGATAATGCTGATCATCAAGGGAGAATGGGAAAATAGGAAAGCGAATACTGGCCGCGAGAGGAGGGGATTCAGCGTGTTACTAATATAGAGAATAAATGGAAATCCGGAAAATGCTTGAGACCTTCCCCATAACATCTAAATAAATACATTTCTCACTGCAAGAGCGAATTATAAATTTAGCTGATATTTTATTTATCTGCTCCAGTGGGGGAAAATACAGGTTAAACCCCAGAAACAAAAACTCTCTGCAAGAGAAGCATCGACAAATCCTTCACACAGGGCACTGAAATGTAACACAGTACCAAGCCTTGTAACAAAATCTCCTTCAGGACTGACCATGGTGTCCGTTGAGCTAAGAGGTTTCGTTGTTCGGAGGTTATAGTTAATGTTAATCCTACGGCTCTTGTTCTGTACAAATCAAAACTCGCCGTTGATCGGGTTACCGTTGTTTTGAGGTGTCCATTAATGGAGGTTTCACTGTACTTGCAAAAATGACTATGTCGTCAGCAAAACGAGAAAGTGGTTTGAACTATTTCAATTAATCTTTGTACCCTTCTCTTTCCAGTCCAATTTTTGAAAGTTATTTTGCAATGTGTCACCGAAGAGCTTGGGGGATACAGATAAAGGACCTTATTGCGCTATAAAGTCCTATGCATCTCATCATAATTTTTCAATGTTGTTCTTGTTTCACTCAGATGTCACTCTTCCAGTCCCCAGACAAAGAAACGGAAAAATATTGATAGTGCTTGACTTAAAAGAAGCTGAGACGCTAAAAATTCATGCCTGTATTTTTTTTTTTTTTCAGAGTGCAGAACAATATCCTTTAATCACGTTTCGCAGCTCTCTAATGTGTGAAGGCTTCCCTGCAAGAAAACTAAAACTTCTTCGAACTGCAGAAATCAGACTCACAGAAACATCGGTAAACGCTTGCAAACCTCTCTTGAGGCGAACGAGGAGAAAACGAGTTTCAACAGCTATGGCTTCTTTGAATTAGTTTTGTAACCATGATTGTAGAACACAGATAAGAACGTCTGGTGTGGACTTCAACTTTAACAGCAAAAACTAAATTGTGCTAACCAGTGTTGGACTTAATAGCACTACCAATGCTTTTGGCAAAATAAAAATAAAAGTCATAACTCGATTGCTTTCCGGTGTTCAGCGTTTTATGAATATGAGTGTACTGTATTTTCGACTTTTACTCAACTTATCTTATTTGTGCTACGGCGTCTATTGGATGTTGACGTGCTAATTGATATAATTACGAATTTTTTTTTCGTAAGCATTGCACTGCTATTCAATCCTTGTCATTTCCTTAATTTTTTGTTTTCAGATTTGACAACAAAAAATTAAGGAAATGACAAGAACCGTGAGCAACTCGATGGGCTATACGCAGTCGCCAATCCCAAATTTAGGACCACTGGTTCCAGGGAAAGGAAACAGCCAGTGCCGTAAGCAGAGCCTGACTTAAGACTAATGGGGACCAGGGCATAAAGAACTTAGGGGCCCCCATCCCCGGGCATGAATCATACTCTTAATAAATTAACAATGGTACTTGCGTATTAAGGCAGCACCCGCAATTATTCTAAAATTGCGCGTATAATTGTATAAAGCACAAGACGTGCTACCTTATTACACAAGTACTATCTAATTTAATAAATGCAAGAAACAAATGTTCAAAAATTGTAAATTAAAAATAAACATTTTATCTCCAGTCGCTGACACAAAAGTACATGAATTCACTTTGTATTCATCGTTTCCTTGCCCTCTTTAAGGCAAAGTCAGTAATCAGTTTATCATAGCTTAAAGATATAGTCAGATCATTTTCAAAAGATAGAAGTGCTAAAGATGTTAATTGTAATTGTCCCATTGTTGATCTTAAGGCTCTACAAGACCCGACATCTTGTATTGCTGCCTTCTCTTGTTAACCAACGGGCAAGCGTATTTCACAAATTGCTCGGGCAATTTTGCACATTTTGGAACAACGTTTGTGGCTAACGCAAGATATGTGATAAATAAAGAGTTATCTGGTTTCAGAATTTTTAGTGACTTTTCCCTTCAATTTTTATCTGCAGCGAAAGTCGTATCAAGGAGTCTTCCATAGTTTTATTAATTAATAAAAAATACTTAGAGTCCAAAATAAAAATCTGAAACCAGGAAACTCTTTATTTATCATATATCTTGCGTTAGCCACAAACGGTGTTCCAAAATGTACAAGATGGTGGGTCTCGTAGAGCCACCGTTTTTGCTGCCCATAATAAGAAAAATTAAATGTTAGTGCTTAAATTGGGGCCCCCAGTCCATGGGGCCCCTAGGCACCGGCCCCGTGTGCCCTTGCGTAAATCAGGCTCTGGCCGGAAAACACAACACCCATGTCTCGCCAGGATTCGAATCCATCCCGGATGAATGGTCAGAAGTCAGCGATAAAACCACGGCGCCACTGGGGCTTTCTTCAATCGCCTAGTTAGAGATTTTATGACAAGTTAAAACTTTCAGCGACAATTAGCATTGAAGCTATCAGAATTCAACGAAAGTTAAGTGACGGTGAAGTTAAACTTAATGAGCTTTAATTAATCTTTTAGTGTTGGAGTAAATCTAACTTAACGATAAATTTCACAATCGACTAAAGTTCCAATTAAACAGGTAAAATTATAACACCCCTAAACAAAAGAAAAAAAAAGTAGGAGAAACTTGTTCCATATCTTCACCTTTCCTTTATGTTCGTAAACAGCATTTTTCCTTTTCAGAAATAAGGTTATTATATATTCAAATATTTATAACAACCTTGAAACGTGGATGCGTTATATTTTTTAATAACATCTCTTTCAAAAGCTATTAACGCAATTTAATACTCTTTTTTGTTTTCAGTGCTCTACGCCTTTTGCGAAACATCATATGTTATGACGTTCGGGAAGCTCAATAAAAAGAGGGAATAGGGGAATAGGTTAGAAACAATCTTTCTAACGTATTCCTTGGAAGCTCAATAATGAATAGGGAATAGGTTAGAAAAATGATAAAAAATGGGGAAAAGGTTCGAAACAATCTCGTGATTCGAATATTGTTTTTATAGCAAATAACTTTGTAGGGGTAACTGGCTAACGTTTAACCCTACTCAGTGAAGGTTTATAAAATATCAAAACTACACTTAATCAAATTTTGCATTAACATCCATTTAATACTAAAAGATGGCAGTATCCCATTTTCGGTTTAATCTTTCGTGCAATTTAGGGAATATTCCTTCGTATCATAAGCAGGTTTTTTCGAATCTGAGACCACGGTACGTTCCAGGAAATAAAAGAAGTTGAAACAACAAACTACCTTTTTTTGCCTTTACTATATTTTTATTTTATTTTTTGTATCACAAATGAAAATTAATTGCTTAAGAATAGGCGAGAAGAATTATGGATTCCATGAAAGAAATTCGTAAATATTCATGTTAAGAATTATAAGAACGCTTTCCTTTCGTAACGTCATTAATATCTCATTTCTTGTAAATCTGAAGCACCTTCTTTTATAAAAATGAAGAGTTATTGGGAAACGCGGACACCTTCCCTTTATCGTCCCGCTTCGTGGCTGAAAATGTCAAGATAAAATAATTATTTCAGTTTTGAATCTTTCGTCTTTGCTGTGTTTTTTTTTTCTTATTTTCTTTTCATAATGCAGCAAAAATTGTTGCACAACTTTGGCAGAATTCCAGCCTTTTTTTAATGCCTTTAAGTTGAGCCTAATGTCTTCCTTTGAAAAGCTGGAATATTAATTAGCTTTTCTTTGCCACCAGCATTATGTTATTTGTCAGTTTACCGTTTCTTAAAACGTCTTTGAACTTCTTTGATTTCGAAAATTTGCAAAAAATAAGACAGTTAAGAGAAGAAAAGAATATTTACACAGGCCGAAATGTGATTTATCTCGTTGTATATGCTTTAGTGTCTCAGACCTCGTCAAGTGTCTGAACCTTGAATGATTAGTGGCCCTGGAGTTTAGTTCTTTTGATTAGGACATTTCAGTTTGCGAAGTGTGCCGCCACTTTGATTTAAATCGATAAGCTTTGCATTGGTACGTCAGTTATCGACCGTTTTTTGCTCTATTTTTCTTTTCTTCTTTGAGCTCTACAGAGTTATGCTGCAATTAAAATGAACAGATCGTTGGACACAGCTTGCTTTTTCGGAATTAATGACCGTTTTGCTAACCCTTGAAATCAATGAACTCACAATAAAACAAAAAAGAGCCTGTTTGACCAAAATAGAATCAGAATTGCTTTCGCAATTACAATACTACTCGTTGAACATCTTAAGCACTTTTAAAAGGGATCACTTATTAAAAATATCATTACAAAAAATGAATTCGCTCCTACTTCAAGTGCAAGTGAACTCTTCAGAATTTTCAACGCTCATTTCAAAAATTACTTTTATTTATTTTACGTTACGAAACATTATTAAAAAAAATTTAGTTTTTAACTGTGAAATATTAGACGTGGACTAGAGATGTGCAAATCGGTGGTTATTCATTCCCGAAATATTGATGTATCGATAGCATCGGAGAAAATTTTCGATGCATCGGTGAAAACCTCGAAAAACACGCACTTTTCCATCTGCGGCAGTAAATGGGCACATCAGGGGTAAGATCTGCTCAACACAACTGTCATTACTGACCGATTCAACATCGAATAAGCAATAATACTTTTTAAATCGTTCGATATATCGGTGAAAACCTTGATGTTTTTTCCACACATCGGTGAACATTTGTTAAATCGTTCGATGTATCGGTGGAAACCTCGATGTTTCTTCCAATCGTCGGTGAAAACCTAGATGTTTTTGTTAATACGTAAGCCCAAGAATTCACACTTTTCCATCTGCAACAGTAAATTGGCACATCAGGGGTAAGATCTGCTCAATACAAATGTCATTACTGACCGATTCAACATCGAATAAGCAATAATACTTTTTAAATCGTTCGATATATCGGTGAAAACCTCGATGTTTCTTCCAATCATCGGTGAAAACCTAGATGTTTTTGTTAATACGTAAGCCCAAGAATTCACACTTTTCCATCTGCAACAGTAAATAGGCACATCAGGGGTAAGATGTGCTCAATACAACGGTCATTACTACTAACCAATTCAACATCGAGTAAGCAATAATACTTGTTAAATCATTAGATGCATTGGTGGAAACCTCAATGTTTCTTCGATGCATCGGTGAAAACATTGATGTTTTGGCTAATAAGCCGAAAAATTCGCACTCTTCCATCTGCAGCAGTAAAGGGGCACATCAGTGGGTTAAATCTCTGTCTTATATAACAGTGGTTATTCACCAATTCAAAATCGAGTAAGCAATAATACTTGTTAAAACGCTCGATGTATCGGTGGAAACCTTGACGTTTATTCGACGCGTCGGTGAAAACCTCAATGCATATTCGATGCGTCGGTGAAAACTCGATGTTTGGATGTTCTTGCTGATAAGCCGAAGAATTCACACCTTTCCATTTGCAGAAGTAAACGGAAAATCGGGAGAGGGGGTGGGAGGTAAATTCCCTGTGAAATGTAGCGAGGTTTACTCACAAATTCAACAGCGAGGAAAATAACTCCATTTTCGCCAACGGATCATTGACCAAAACAGCCAATAGAAAGTGGATATTTTTTTCCTCTTTGTAAGAATCCAACAAAAAAAGAAATTCATACAGAGAAGTGATGTGAGCCAGGAACATCCAACAGAAGTCATCGCTCTTTCCGCGATTTTATAAGTGAGTCACGGAAAAATTCTCATCGGCCGACACCGGGAAGGCCACTGCGGTGCAGTGGAAGCATATCCGGCGCGTAACTGGAAAACACTGGGTTCCCGGTGGCGGCCGATAAGAATTTTCCGTGACTCACTTATAAAATCGTGGAAAGAGCGATTACTTCAAAAAGAAATTCATTTACTTTTCGTACAAAATAATTTTTATCAGTTTCAAACATCGGTCATGAAACTTCGAAGTCTTTTCGATGTATCGGTTTCTGCAACATCGATTATCGGTGGCAAAACATTGATATTTAAAAAAATCGAGGTTTTTTTGCCCATTGCTAATGTAGATGTGGATTTAATTCGTCTATGCTCTTAGGCATTGACAAATTTGCTGGCCCTACTCTCTTTTAAAATAAGGAATTTAATGACTATATTTTCAAGTTATTTATTAGGATCCGATGTAGGAGTAAAATGAAATGCTAATGTAAAGGGGGAGGGGGTGTTAGCTTATAAAGCTAAGAGCAAATAAAAATGTGGTGAAATTATCAGCAAGATTATTTCTTATAGCAACGACAAAATTTCGTCTATCGTCGACAATTGTTGTTGTTTACTCTTGAGTTTTTCCATTAAGTCCGAAATGGATTAATGAGTAGGTTTTGTCAGAAGTTCTTTCTTTCCCCCTTTTTTTTTTTACTTTTGTTTTGTTAGACACATGGCAGCGCAGTTTTTCATTCAGGATGACAGGTCGTATGCTTCTTGGGCACCGTTTGGATGAAAACTAATTGACGCTTTGGCTGTTGAACAGATCTTGTTTACAGTGTTAATACATATACACAGATGAGCAATTAAATTATGACCACCTACCTAATAAGCTGTTTTGCCGCCATTAGGAGGCAAAACAGCGGCCACTCGGGGAGGCATCGATTCGATGAGGTGGCGATAGGTATCCTGGGGTATCTGGTAACATAATGTCAACAGCAGATCCTCCGGTTCCAGAACATTTTGTGGTGGTGGTGGTTATTTAGCGCGAACGGCTTTTCCAAGTCGAACCACAAATGTTCAATTGATTTCATGTCAAATGAATTTGGAGGCCAGAGCATTAACAGAAAGTCACTAGCACGTTCCTCGATATATCCTCCACTTATATATACTGTACTGTGCAAATTAATTGGGACAAAGTAAAAAAACACTCTTTTTTTCCAAAACTATGCATTTAATATCATTCTATGCCTTGATATACACTGATAAATACCTTTATTAGTATGAAGTATGTCCTCCTTTAGCAGAAATGACCTCTTGAATTCGTTTTGGCATTGACTCCACTAATTGAGTGCACATATTTTGGGACTTCATAATCGTGGAACCACACTTTTATAGCATTCGTTATCATGCGTTATTTGGTTATACAGTCCATTTTACCTAAACGTCTCTTCAAAATATTCCACAAGTTTTCTATGGGATTTAAGTCTGATGAATTTCCAGGCCAATCAAGCAAATGAATTTGATTTCCAGCACGAAATTCTTGACCAATTTCGAATTGTGACATGGGGCCAAGTCATGGTGAAATGTCCCGTCAAAAGTTTGCAAGAATGGAAGAATAGTACGTTGTAATATTTCTACGTACTTGGCTGAATTCATCATACCTTGAACAGGAACTAAGCTTCCAGTGCCGTTTGATGTGAAAAAAAACTCCAAAACATCTGTTTCAGAGGGTGTTTTACAGTTTGTTTGACATGCTCAGGTCTTAAGTGTTCACAGTTGCTTCGTCTAACGACATTTTCTTGGTAACCCTGCACAAATAAATACGTTTCATCACTGAAAATTACCTTTTTCCAGTCGTCAGCAGTCCACGATTTATATTTTTTGGCCCATTCTAAACGTTTTATCTTCATTTTCGCATTCAAATATTGTTTTTTCGTTGGTATTCTTGCCTTCCGGCCAACTTTCAGAAGCCTACGGCGTACAGTTGAATCACTAACATCACAACCACTAGTCAATAAATATTTTTGAAGGTCGGTTCTTGTTTTTGTTTTTTTTTGGATTCATTTTACTATTTCTGATTAGATATTTATCGGTTCGTGGAGTTGTTTTTCGTTCTCTTCCACATTTACCTCTCCTTTTTGGATACGATGATCCAGATGTATTGTATCGCGTAAGCAGTCTTGATACACTTAATTTGCCTACACCAACTGCAGAAGCGATATCTGTCACTGTCATAGAAGTGTGATCCTTCAGAGCAATTATTTTTGCACTCTTCCTTGGGGAAATATCCATTTTTTAATATACGAAAGCAACACGCACTCACAGAGAGCAAAAACTAACATCCACCTGTCACACACGAAAGCTCACAACTGAAGCTGAAGTGCTTATTTCCTGTTTAAAACCGGTCAAACTACATTCTTACTATCAAGGTCTACTAACAGTCACACCACCTCACATCTGATAAAACCGGTTTACTTGGGTTTCCGACATCAACTGGCGATCACATTACAATTCTGAGAATAAAATAGCTTGTCCTTATTAATTTGCACGGTATAGTACTGTATATCCTCCAATATCTGCTCCGCTGAGTTTTCTTTTCCCCAAAATCAGCTTTTAAAAAAATTATTTCCGTGTCGAACACCATTCGAAAGACGTGCTCATTACACCTGAGAATTCAGTACCATCCTTCTTTCTCGCGTGTTAGCGTTCATACAAAAAAAAAAAAAAAAAGAAGAAAAAGAAATCGATATCTGCTAATAAAGTAGCACGCAAAAGGATTCGAATTTCATTACACACCTCACTGGGTCTCTGCTTTTCTCCACTTCATTAACTTTACTACCTACAGCAGTGGTTAACAGAAGTGAGGGGGAGAGATACGAGCACTAGTTTCTACATCCATTCTTTTTTTTTTTTTCTGGATTCTTTTCTGTTTGGGGTTTCAACGACCACCGCGGATAACTCAATGAGCTATAGGCAATCACCTGCCCCTTCTCTTTTTCCCGGGACTCCTTTTTGTTTGGGAGTTCAGCGACCACCGTGGGTATCTCAATGAGCTATAGGCAATCACCTGCCCCTTCTCTTTTTCCCGGGACTCCTTTTTGTTTGGGAGTTCAGCGACCACCGTGGGTATCTCAATGAGCTATAGGCAATCACCTGTCGTTTATTTTTTTTTTCGGGATTCTTTTTTGTTTGGGTATTCAACGACCACCGCGGGTAACTTAATGAACAACCTCGGACAAGTCAGAAGTCAACGCTTCGTACCAATCGCTCACCGGCTCAGCTTTCGGGGTTTAACGATAACCGAGAACTCGTTAGGCTACTATTACCAATTGCGGTGCTGCTGTAGAGACTGAATGTTTATTCAATAGGAGAAATCCCGTACTTATTAGGGATTATGCTTCATACTGAATATAAAATCACGGGTCCGTCTTGGTTTTTGATATATCTTTACCGACAGCGGTAAATAAATCCTATGCATAACATGTCGACGTATTGGAAATGGGTAACGGAAGTAGGAAAAACCATTGCTAAATTCTGTTTTTTGAATGCTGTCCCATGAAGAGACGTAAGAGTTAATTTCATTGTTATTCAACAACATATTTTATTAAACTGTCGCCGAACATTATTTTATCGCGTTTTACAAAAACGCAACGATATCTAATTACAATCTGCGTAAATTATGAGAATTTCGTGTTAAATGTGATAAAAGCATTACAAAAAGGCATTTTGATGCTATGAAAACGGTGCATCGTAACGAAATTTTGCTTCCTCTCGACCTCCCGGGAGTTACCTATTGTTGAGAAGAGTTAGACAAGTTAGTAAAATCATGCAATGCATTGATTATGATACGCTTTCCAACATACTAGAAATCATTACTCAAGTTATGAGGAAAATGGCTGTGGAATAAATCTCACTCCTGTGCCCTGACCTTTGATCCCATTTCGATGATATTCAACAGAAGTGGTTCAGTATACCTCCGAAATAACATGATTAAGTTTTGTCGCAATCGAAGCAATTTTACGTACGTTATGATGCATAAGGGCTATGGAATAGATCCCGCTTCTGTGTCCTAACATTTGACACATTTCGCCCATTTTCAATAGGATTCGTCCCCACGCAGATCCTTACAACATACTAACATTTCATCCAAATCGAAACATTTTTACGTAAGTTATGACGCATAATGGCGATGGAAGTGATTCCGCTCCTATGTCCTGACCTTTGGGCCCCATTTCGCCAATTTTCAATAGGATTTGTCCCCAGGTGATCCCCTACCACATACTAAAATTTTGTCGACATCGAACCTATTTTACGTTAGTTATGACACATAAGAGCAGTGGAATGGATCCCGCTCCTATGTCCTGACCTTTAACCCCATTTCGTTCACTTTCAATAGGGTTCCTTCCCAGGTGTTCCCCTATCACATACTAAAATTTCATCGAAATCGAACAATTTTTACGCGAGTTATCGTGCGGACGAACATACGCACACAACGCGTGACGTAATGAGGCAGATGGGAATCGCGACATCTGCTTGCCGCAAGAGTGTGACGTCATAAAACTTTAACAGGATCCGCACATTTGTTTGTCTACTGAAGTCATGAAAATACAGGTCGCGCCATCTTTTTCCTGGACAATTAATGCGTTCACAAGGATGAAAATTCGAACATCGATTAAAATAGCTTCATTTTATAACTTGGGATACCTAATATTTCCTAAAACATAACCATAATTATGCAATCCAACATTTGTTTGTCTACTGACGTCATCAAAGTACAGGTCGCGCCATCCTTTTTTTGATTTCAACACCACCAAAGGAAAAGTTATTGTTTTTTAATATAATTATGGTTATGTTTTAGAAAAGATTAAGTATTCCAAGTTATAATAAGAAGTTATTTTAATCGATGTTCTAATTTTCATCCTTGGAAACACATTAATTGTGAAGGAAATGTGTACAAAAGTTTTTCCATTGGAAGTATAGGAAGCAAAATTACTTGACGTCCACCTTAATAATATGGGATAAGGGCGATGGAATAGATCGCAATCCTATGTCCTGACCTTTGACCCCATTTCGTCCATTTTTAATAGGGTTCGTCCCTAGGTGGTCCCCTACCACATACTGAAATTTCATCGAAATCGAACCATTTTTACGCACGTTATGACGCATAAAGGCAATGGAATGGATCCCGCTCCTACGTCGTGACCTTTGACCCTCTTTGTCCCATTTTCAATAGGGTTCGTCCCCAGGTGGTCCCCTACCACAAACTAAAATTTCATCGAAATCGAATCTTTTTTACGTCAGTTATTGGGCGGACAGGCGGACGGACAAAGCTGGAGCATATACATGTATAACACTTCTCCAACCTACGGTTGGAAAGCGTAAAAAATGATGTGTAACACGATGGGGAGATATTCTACACCAAAATTTATCAGTTCCCTCATTAGCACACTTGGGATTCAGCCTTTCTTCCTATCTTGAGATGACATTTTAACTTAATGGACTTTCGTAGTTCAGAATTTCGTAGCTACATGATAATTTTATCGGTGTCAGGATCGTTTCTTACATTCGTCTAAATCTGAATAATATATAATGATAAAAATAAATGTTATTTTTGAGAAACTAAACAGTTGAAATGCTTACTATTGCGCCCGTCATAGTTGAGAAAATATTTACTTTTATAACTCACATATCTTCTTTCATTGGGTTTGGATTGGATTTTTTTTTATTGGAGGTTTAACGACCACCGTGAGCAACTCAATGGGCTATAAGCAGTTGCCCGTCCCTAATTTAGGGTCACTGGTTCCAGGGAAGGGAGAGAGCCAGTGCCGTAAGACAAACACAACATCCATGCCTGACCGGGATTCGAACCCGGACCCCTTACGGACGAATGATCAGAGGCCAGCGCCTTAGACCACTGCGCCGCCGGGGCGGCATCATTGGGTTTACAACAATAACATTCATTAATCCACCCCCAAAAGTACCGCTCAATATCAGGAATACAGCAAACCTTATTATTTGTTGTTACAATATAATTCCACTTAGTATGTACCGGCCTGTTGCTCGGTAGGGTCGTGACTGGCGCAAAAAAAAAAAATGCAATTGTTGTACGTAAAAAATATGTACCCTCGAATCATTCGTTTTATTTCACACCCACAAAGATCTTGGCATTCAAAAGATGCATAGCATATTATCATAAAAGAGTACCTCTCTCAATATTTTTGGTTGGGAGTATGTTGGATTTAACCGCTTTATTAATTTTATTTTGTTTTATTACACAAAGAAGAAAATAAGGCTCCGAAGAATGCACCAGAAAAAAAAAAAAAGCCAAAAGCATGATGGGAGAATGTCACAAACTGTACCTCGTAAGAATCACCGGCTTTTTTGTCTATAGCTCTGGCAGTGGAAACGTTCCCCGTCGAGGGATCCATGGTGAAGACTTCATGATCCCGAACATCAAGAAGATTGTACATGACGGACTTCCGACCAACCGCCTGGGGCTCATAAGCTTGAACCGTGGTCACGTGGACACCAGCTGGAGCTCCTTCATAGACTCTGGGCTCATGGAGAGGATTACGAAAGACCAGCTTGCCTGCCGATAAAGAACAAACAAATAAGTAAAAACAAACATAAACAAACAAACAAAAACATAGGAGAAAAATCTGTTAAACCTCTCGTCAGAAAACGATACGAAATAGCGATTTACAATGATAGATGTTTGTCAGAACCGCAAGTGTAAAATATTTTATTACATTATTTATGCACAAGGCGTTAACAAAAACCATTCGTCGGGAATCACGTTTGTCAGTAATAAGACCTCAGAGAATTTTTGGTGTAAACCTCCGAATAAATTTTGCGTTACATAACTTAAAATCAGCTGAAAACAGAAGAAATACCTTTGCAGCTGTTTAACATCACCTTTATAACGTAGCGATAAAAACCAAACCAAAAACATATAAAAGTCATATGGCTTCTCTGCAAGCATACCACCACATAATAATCAATATTAATCTGCCAGTCTGTTTCTCGTCGCTGCGCCAAAGAGCAAGCGAAGAGGTTTTGCCCACATAATTTCCAACTTACGGTCTAGATTTTATTAGGTATTAGATTTGCCTTAGGCGCCTCTTTCAGAAGTTTATTTATAACCCTTTTTTTAAGGTACATATGAACGGCAAAAAATGTTGACATGATATGATCGCATTTAGAAATCCTAATGGAAGAATCCTTAATACCAGATCGACACCAGAGAGGCAAACATTTCCCCAATATTTTAAACTTTCTCTATTGGCGCAAATGTATATCGATCTTTGCCATTGTATCTCGGGTTTTGGAAAAGTATGACGTATATTCTAATTTAACTTTCATTTTTAGTTTCTTTCCCTGTGCAGATTTTGAGTATGTTCTCTTTAAGCGTTTCAACTTTAACTATATTTTTCTCACTCAATGAATGTTACGTGGCAACATTTTCACATCACGCACATAAAGTGTGGAGTCAGCAGCGTTAAGTGTATGTAGATTAGCGCAGCCTCGCGTTGCACCTTTTTTTACGCTTTCCAACTGTAGGTTGAAGAAGCGTATATGCTCCAGCTTTTTCGGCCCGTCCGTCTGTCTGTCCGCACGATAACTGGCGTAAAAATGGTTCGATTTCGATGAAAGTTTAGTATGTGGTAGAGGATCACCTGGGGACGAAACCTATTGAAAATGGGACAAATCGGGTCAAAGTTCACGACGTAGGAGCGAGATCCATTCCACTGCCCTTATGCGTCATAACTTGCCTAAATATAGTTCGATTTCAATGAAATTTTACTATGTGGTAGGGGACCGCCTGGGGACGAACTCTATTCAAAATGGGTGAAAGGTCAGGACATAAGAGCGGGATGCATTCCATTGCCCTTATGCGTCATAACGTGCGTAAAAACGGTTCGATTTCGATGAAATTTTAGTATGAGGTAAGGGACCACCTGGGGACGAACCCTATTAAAAATGGACGAAATGGGGTAAAAGGTCAGAACATAATATTGGGATCCATTCCATTGCCCTTATCCCATATTATTAAGGTGGACATCAAGTAATTTTGCTTCTTTTTTTTTTTTTTTTTTTTTTTTTGGAGGTTTAACCGACCACCGTGAGCAACTCAATGGGCTATAAGCAGTCGCCCGTCCCTAATTTAGGGTCACTGGTTCTAAGGAAGGCAGAGAGCCAGTGCCGTAAGACAAACACAACATCCATGCCTGACGTGATTCGAACCCGGACCCCTTACGGACGAATGATCAGAGGCCAGCGCCTTAGACCACTGCGCCACCGGGGCGGCTAATTTTGCTTCCTATACTTCCAATGGAAAAACTTTTGTACACCTTTCCTTCGCAATTAATGTGTTCCCAAAGATGAAAATTTGAACATCGATTAAAATAACTTCATATTATAACTTGGAATACTTAATATTTTTTAAAACATAACCATAATTATATTAAAAATCAATAACTTTTCCCTTGGTGGTGTTGAAACCAGAAAAAGGATGGCGCGACTTGTACTTTGATGACGTCACTAGACAAACAAATGTTGGATTGCACAATCATGGTTATGTTTTAGAAAGTATTAAGAATTCCAAGTTATAAAATTAAGATATTTTAATCGATGTTCAAATTTTCATCCTTGTGAACGCATTAATTGGGAAGAAAACGTGTACATAATTTTTTCCATTCGAAGTACAGGAAGCAAAATTACTTGACGTTCACCTTAAAGGAGCAATTCTTGTATGTGTGTAAATTTTATTTTGGTAAACGGCTCTAAGATTTTGATGAAAATCGTTAACCTACCGTTTTCTGGTACTAGAAATCGATTTTGCTTGATCTCGACTTTAGGAAAATTCGTTTAGTGGGATAAATAACCACCCCGAATGACCAAGTTTTTAGTGACATGGCGTCGTCCCATTAATGTTATCCATGCGTAGAAATCTTATGACGTCATACTCTCGCAATTCAGATGTTGGCGCGCGGTCACGCCATCTGTCTCATTACGTCATGACTTGTGTGTGGATCCTATTAAAGTTTTATGACGTCACACTCTTGCGAGCAGATGGTCGCGATTCCCATCTGCCTCATCACCTCACGCGTTTTGTGCGTATGTTCTTCCGCCCGATAATTCGCGTAAAAATCGTTCGATTTCGATAAAATTTTAGTATGTGGTAGGGGAACACCTGGGAAGGAACCCTATTGAAGGTGAACGAAATGGGGTCAAAGGTCAGGACATAGGAGCGGGATCCATTCCGCTGCTGTTAGGCGTTATAACTAACGTAAAAAAGGTTCGATTTCGATTAAATTTTAGTATGTGGTACGGGACCTACTGGGGACAAACCCTATTGAAAATGGGCGAAATGGGGTCAAAGATCAGTATATAGGTGCAGAATCACTTCTATCGCCATTATGCGTCGCAACTTACGTAAAAATGTTTCGATTTGGATGAAATGTTAGTATGTTGTAGGGGCCTGCCTGGGGACGAATCCTATTGAAAATGGGCGAAATGGGGTCAAAGGTTAGGACACAGGAGCGGGATCTGTTCCAAAGCCCTTATGCATCATAACTTATGTAAAATTGCCTCGACTGCGACAAAACTGTATCATGTTGTTTCGGAGGAATACTGAACCAGTTCTGTTGAATATCATTGAAATGGGATCAAAGGTCAGGGCGCAGGACCGAGATGTATTCCACAGTCATTATCCTCATAACTTGAGTAATGATTTCTGGTAAGTTGGAAAGCGTATCATAATCAATGCATTGCATGATTTTACTAACTCGTTTTTTTTTTTGATTGGAGGTTTAACGACCACCGTGAGCAACTCAATGGGCTATAAGCAGTCGCCCGTCCCTAATTTAGAGCCACTGGTTCCAGGGAATGGAGAGAGTCAATGCCGTAAGAAAAACACAGAACATCTATGCCTCACCGGGATCTGAACCCGGACCCCTTTCGGACGAATGATCAGAAGCCATTGCTTAGACCACTGCGCCACCGGGGCGGCCGTTGCACCTTCAAGACTTTGATACGAGGGTTGTATCGAAAGTGACGCAAAAGTGGGCATAACGTTTTCATTAACTGACAGAGGTCGTTCAAATTGCATATTCTGGGAGAGTAACTCTTTACAAAAAGGTACTACTCAACATAGATTCCACCAAAAGCGACGCATTTGCGTCATCGTTGTACTCAACTCTCGAATACCCTTTGAAAAAATGTAGGTGTGGACTGTTGTACCCACTTCTTCACAGCCACTTTCACCTCATCTGTGTCATCAAATCATAGTCCCCGGAGACTGTCCTCCATTGGACTGAACAGGTGGAAGTCGGTGGGCGCCAGATCTGGGCTGTACGGTGAATGGGGGACCACCAACCAGCCTAATTTGCTGATCGCCTGATTTGTAGCGAAAGATGGCTTTTTTTTTCTTTTTTGTGATCCCTTTCACATTCTTGTTCGGTCTCTTCCTCCTTATGGCTTCTCTAAGCTTCTTGAGTGTCTCAATGTGCAGCTCGCTGGTCACGGTACTACCACGTTCCAGAAAATCAAGGGGAATTGCACCCCTGTCATCCTAAAAAACAGTCACCCTGAATAATTTCTCTGCTGATCGCTGGCTGTTGTTGAACTTCTTAGGTCTTGGTGGAGAGCTGCGACTCTATTCCAGGGATTAGTTCTTCGTTTCCGGATCGTAAAGATATGCCCACGTTTCATCCCCTGTCACCAGATCGAAAAAAAAAAAACATGTCTTCATTGGCTTCGAACACTTCCAGTAGATCAAATTAGACTTCCACCCTTCTTTCCTTGAAATCGGGTGTCAACTGCCGAGGTACCCACTTTGCACACACTTTCCGATATCCTAAGTCTTCCATCTTCTGTATGGCATTGTAACCTCAGCCCAGTTGTGAAACAAGCTAACGGATTGTGACTCGTCTCTCCGCGCGAATCAATTCACCCACTCGGTGACGATTAGTGTCAGTGGTCGCAGATGATGGTTTCCCACTGTGTGGTTTGTCTTCAATGCTGATTTCCCCTTCTTTAAGCTTCTTCATCCATCTGTGCTAATTGCTCTTGTCAGTGGTGTCATCTCCGTAAACATTTTGCAGCTTGCTGTGGATGTCCTTTCCTTCGTCAAGAACTCAATGACGGCACATTACTTCTGCTTGGAATCCGTTATTTACCTGCAATGAAGAAGAAGCGATACCATAAAGGAAGAGTTACTCTACCAACATGTGCAGTTTGAACGACCTCTGTCAGTTAATAAAAAAGTTATGCCCTCTTTTGCGTTAGTTTCGGTACAACCCTCGTAAAACTGTATTGAGATATACGAACGTAGTGCGATCAAAAAGTTCCCAGACTAGATACGTAGGGTGCCAACAGACGGCAGTACGCGAATCCGCGAGCAGCGGTCGAGGGCAGTGACCTTAATGAGTCACTGTGCAGAGTGGCGTCGTTCTGTTACCATCGGGAGCTGTGCTACACGATATTTGGTGACCACGTGCAAAACACAGCTGCGTTTTCGGTATGCACTGCAAACTAGAGCAGCGAGCGAACATCAAATTCTGCCTCAAACTCAGTAAATCGGGAATGATGATGTATGAAATGTTGCGGCAGGCTTATGGCAATGAAGCAATGAGTCGTGCGAGGTGTCTTGAGTGGCACTAGCGCTTCATGAGCGGCAGAACGACACTGGAAGACGATGAGAGTTCAGGGCGACCGTCCACGAGCAAACCCCCCGAAAATGAAATGTGGACAAAATTAGGGAACTGGTACATGAGGATCGTCGAAGAACCATTCAAGACATTGCTACGATTATCAATGCGTCATACGGAACAGTGCAAGAAATTCTGACGTCTGTTTTGAACATGCACCGCATTGCTGCAAATTTGTGCCAAAGATTCTGAACCCCGAACAGAGGGCGCTCCGGGTCAAACTCTGTCAAGATCTTCGTCAGCAAGTAATGAATGAACCAACGTTCCTGTCGCGGGTCATCACTGGGGACGAGACCTGGGTCTACGGTTACGACCGGGAGACTAAACAACAGTCGTCGCAGTAGAAGATCCCGCCATCTCCACGACCGAAGAAGGCCCGACAGGTCTGGTGCGCAAACAAACGCATGACAATCGTGTTCTTCGACATTTGTGGGGTTGTGCACCGTGAATTCGTCCCCCAGGGCCAGGCCGTCACCGCCCTTTTTTACTGCGATGTTCTGCTGCGTATTAGGGAGGACATTTGCCGCAAACGTCCTGAAATCTGGCGCAGGGGAGATATCCTGCTTCATCACGGCAATGCAGCAGCTCACAGAGCGTTAGTAACACGCCAATTTTGCAGCCGCAACAGCACGACTACCCTTCCTCACCCACCTTACTCGTCGGATTTGACCTCCTACGACTTCTTTCTGATCCCGAAGATGAAGCTGAAGCTCAAGGGTCGCCGTTTTGAAACCGTGGACGAGATCCAGCGCGAATCGCAGACGGTGCTTGACACGATTCACGAACAGGACTTCCAGTGAGCGTTCCAACAGTGTCGAAAATGCTGGCAGCGGTGTATCGCTGCCCAAGGAAACTACTTTGAGGGAGATCATAGCCAGACTTAAGTAACGTAAGTACGTTATTGTATATCGGCCTAGTCTCGGAACTTTTTGATCGGACCTCGTATATACTTTGAGCCTCACGTTATAGAGATTCAGTTGGTCGAGACTACCGAAATGCTTTGAAGAATAGTTCTAATGCATGGAAGACCAAAAAATTACTATTTCTGTGACTACTTGAAGACTTTTTCTCTTCTGGCTGTTATAAAGATTAATATTGCTCATTGTATAATTAAGGTTTTTGTACTGGTTATTCGGAGCATAACATTAAGAAGCCCTAGTGTTACAAGAATCACCGATAGTACAAGTAATGTCATAAGTGAATATCAATTTAATAAAAAAACATTACAAGAGGTATGGATGCAATTCTTTCTGCATATTATAAAGGTAAGATCGGTCGTATTCTGCAAAATTTCCCAACTTTTCACGGAGTCTTATGTTATTCCTCGGCATTCTGAATGAACATTTTTATTCTCACGGAACCTCCGCTTCCAGACGACATGTGAAAAACTCTCTCGGATCGAATAATTGCAAGCCTAGTCTCAATTTATCAATTACTTTTCGAACTGGATACACAGTTTTAACTGTGTGTTTTTATTTTCTTCACTGTTCCTGCTTCTTGGTTACGAACTGCAATGATCATTTCTAGGTTCAGCACACGTAATCTAGCCCAGTACTTTTTCCTATTTTGCCGCGTTCTTAATTGTTACAGGCTACCTTTATTCAGAAGGCAGACTTCTTTTATTGGGGTGTCCGGATAAGGAATTGCGTTTTTTCATTTGTAGGATTCTCCGATCCCGCTCAAGACTCAATATTGTTTAATATTCGCGTTCATTTGCAAAGTTTCTTTGTTTGCGCCATTTTCAGTAGCGTCTGTGAGACAAGACATGTCTTTGAACAGCCTATCGCCGAACAGCAAAGGATTAGCGATTCTGTTAAACAACTGAACAACGTTGAGTTCACGCTAATGCATATTTTATAATGTGTTGCGCTGATGCTATCGGCGTATGTTTTATCGTCTTGTGTCAGTGAATGGAAGTCACGGGGATAATCGAGATCTTCCTACACCCGGCTAAAACAGATTATCTACTCAAGTCGGCTGGTAAGAAAGGATTGCCAGTTACTCTGCACGTAGTAAATAAGCTCAACATCAGTGAAAGGAAGATAAAGAAGTAGATAAGGGTGAGAAGACTCAACACTAAACTAATCAGAAAAAGAAGATGCGCGCAACAGTTGCTACATCTAACAGTAGGGCTGATAATGACGCAAGAGAAAGAAGGATCCACAATTTCATTTTAAATATAACTATGAGTGACTTGCTTCGTTTTCGAAATATGCCACGCCTAAGACTTGTACTGAGTTATGAAATTTACAATGTGTGAACTTGCTGCATCAGTTTATTGCCGCTTAACATACAGGGGTCATAATAAAAGTTCTGCACACTCCATTTTTGAGAAAAATGTGAAGTAACGGAGAAAACTTACCTTATTGCCGTTCAATGTACTCCCCTGCGCTGCTAATGACAGTTTGCCGGTTGTGAGGTAGGTTTTGGATGCCCTGTAGTATGCCATCTTTGTTCAGCTGTCGTATTACCCGGCTCACGTCCAATGACAGTTCGTTTAGCGATTCGTAGCGGATGCCGCGGAGTTGGTTTTAACTCTGGGAAAAGATCAAAGTCGGGTGGACTGAGATCAGGGCTGTATGGTGGGCGGGATAAAGTTTCCCAGCCATATTTCGGCAATGGTCCACGTACAGACGCAGCACCATTAAACGATGCGTTGTCATGCAGCAAAATCGCTCCCGCTTCCAACAACTTAGGTCGATTTTGACGGATTTTCGGTCTCAACTTTGTCCTCAGAAAGAACTATTGCTCCGATCAAGAGTTCCCCCCCCCCCAAAAAAAAAACTTCTTGCAAGGCAGTGTGGATCTGTGTTGGACGTTTCCCCCGTAGAGTTTCTATTTTCACGTACGAGCGCTGGTCTGACGCTGTGATTCGACCTGAGGAGCTGCACGCTTCCATTTCCAAACCCTTCCACGTCCACATAGCAAATGATAGCGCGTCGTTATGACGCCACTGCGTTGCTGAGAGCCTGACCTTGACATGATGCAATCATTTTCCCGATTGCATCAACTGCTTCGGTTTTAGATTAACGTGTGCAGAACTTTTGTTATGACTCTCGTACTTATACGCTTCTGTAGTAAATATCTGTTAGATATAAATATAAGTTTCGAACTTCATCGCGCCGCTCCAAGGTGGCCAGAGGAGCGGAACTCCAGCTATTCGCCAGATCCCTGCACGTGCCTGCCCATCTCACGAAGCCGTACCACGCCCTGCCGGAAACAATGGCACCAAATTAAACTCCGAATAAGGAAAAAAAAATGTATGTTACTCTAGAACTGTGGAGTAACTCAGGAGCGCACTTGTGAACAATTATAGCACACACGTGCAAAGCGATGCATTAATTTTTTGACGATTTCGAAACAGCATACACACGTGAGAAAAAAAAAAAGAACGTGTTAAACGCAGCAGAAAACCATTTTTTTGGGGCGGAATCCATTTTTTTATTATATGATATTAAAAAAACATAAATAACTATCAATGGCTCTGCTATAAATTTCAGGTGGGCTAGGAGGATGAAGTTACGTGTTTTCAAGAAATTGTTAGAAACAAAAAAAAAAGGTTTAGTATGTCATCTCGATTGCAGTTTAAGCAAGAGTACCTAGACATGTATACTGTTAATTCCCTTTCTTAAAGGGCTATAAATATAATCTTATGAATTTCAGCTGAGGACCTATTAAAAAACAAAAACTGGCGAAGTCACAAACGGCTAAGCAGCTCAATGGCATAACCTGAGCAACACTTCTTGTTGGCTCCTCGATGACCAGGTGCTTCTTCTACAAAAGAGCACTTTTTTTGAGACACACAGCCGTCATGTAACTTTTGCTGTGGTCAGCATGTGATTTCTTGTGTCGGATTCGGTTTTAAGAGACACTACACGTGATTTCTTGAGTCGGATTCGTTTTCAAGAGATTTAATGGATGACGGTTGTGTGTACTCCACGTGCTTCTTGATGAAGACTCAGTTTGTGGTGAAAGTGACGCCATTTAAAAATGGAGTCTAGTAAAGATCAGTTTACTTCACTGAGCTCTGCTTCGTCTTTTCTGTTATCCTTATGGAGTGGGTGATCTAACGACCATCATAAGCTATTCTGGAGGCTATAAGCAGCGGCCGTTCATCCCTAACTTAGGGGCACTGTCTTCAGAGCAGGGACAAAGCCTGTACCATAGGGCAAGCACATCAAGCATTCTTTATGTGGAACTCGAGCTCATCTCGGAAGAACGGATCAGAAGCCAGCGCCTCAGACCATTCATCTACCGGGGCGCTCTTTTTGGTTTCGTCATTTTCTTTTTAAATAGCATAACTGGAGAGCTTATTTCGGCAGATTTCATTTGTGCGTGTCTCCGTGATTGTGAACACGACTCGATATGAAGATTTAGGTAGCCAATTTTTCGAAGTTCTGGGATATCATGAGTATCAAATGAACAAAGCATTTGTCATTTCGTTGTTTCAGTTTGTACGTATGATGTTGTCTGGGCACAGAAGCACCCTAAAATGTTTATGTAATATCATTGCGGAAAAGGGAGAAAGAAAATATTTTTCTTTTACATTATTACATCCAGTGTTATACTGCTTGTTTATATAAGCGATTGATTCGTGAGAAATACAAATGATTGTTAGTGCTTCGTTTTTTTATTTTATATTACATGGCGGAACGACCTCGAGGTTTTAGCACGTACACTTCTTTGAAGTGCCTTTATCTCACACTCCACAGTAGCCGCTCATCACTTTTTGATTTTTGTTGTCAAACAGGCACATAAGTTTTCTATGTCTCCAACTTCCCCTCTTTCCTCCCCCGAAGTCCAGAACAGACGTTATTTCCTCATTGAGGAACATTCCTCCTTTTTTTTTTGCTGACAGATGTTGACGTAAGTGACGAATTTGTCCAGGAGTCACTGGGGATTCCCAGTCGCCACAGTTCCATGTTTTCGCAATGACCGATTCTTTCTTCTTTAGTCACCATAGATGATTGACATCGGAAACTATCTTGGACACATCCAAGTAAAATTTTTCACAATTGAAGATGAGATCCCAGCTTATTTTCTCGATAAATCATTCCCGACATTGAGTTTCAAATTTCGGTTAAATACAGTTTATTGAATATTGGACGCCTAATTTTCCTTTAAACTTTCGAACAATGATGAAAGTTTATTAGGGGGAAGAGGGGGGGGGCATTTCAGCCGCAACTTCTCCCAAATCAATGACCAATTAAATTAAGAATTATTTGCAAAATAATGTTAAATTTATGCATTTCAGCAGATCCAGCTCCACAAGAAAAGAAAATACATGCTGCTCATCTAACTTTGTTGAAGTGCGCACAGTACTTCAGCAAAGTGAGGGTAATTAGGTGGGTATCTTCTTTATAGCAGGGAGGCGTGTATGGTAAATAAACCTTTTCCTCTAATTTTTCAAGTAGGTTAAAAAAACGACGCAGCTCCAGTTAGTAAAATCTAAACATGTGAGATTTGAAAGTAACATCAAAAAGCGCTTTATGAAATTTTGGGTAGGATTTCTGCAAAACTAAAAGTTCAACTAGGAATCAGTTTTATGTGATCTACAATGAACTGAATCATCATAGACTCGCGTGCAAAACTTAAGGACTAGCTAGATTTTGATCTGTAGCGTCACACAGGAGCAGCCTGGATATGTGAAATTCAAACCATAGGAACTCCATTACTTATCGAAATGATTACGGAAACTACATCGACACAACTGCTGATACTAAAGTATATCATCATCATCATCATTGTCAACCATTATCAATCCACTGCTGGACGAAGGTCTCTCCAAGCCTCTTCCACAACGGTCTGTTTTGTGCCAGTCAACTCCATGTCACTCCCGCATACTTTCGAATTTCATCCACCCATCTCCCATGTGGTCTTCTTCTGGGTCTTTTCCTGTTCCTTGGAATCCAGTCTAAAATTTCGGCTGTCCATCGATGGTCTGTTCTTCTGGCAATATGTCCAGCCCATTGTCATTTCAGGGATTTTACTCTGTTCATGATGTCTTCCACTCTTGTCATTTTTCTGATCCACGAGTTCCTCTTCTTATCTCTCCTGGTTACACCAAGCATGCACCTCTCCATGTTCTTTGAGTTGTCTGCCTCTCTCTATGTCTCTTTTAGTTAAGGTCCACGTCTCTGCATCATATGTAAGCACTGGAAGGATGCATTGATCAAACACTTTTCTTTTAAGACATAATGGCATGTTGCTCTTGAAAATTATACTGTTTCTTCCAAAAGCTCTCCAGGAAAGTTTTATACGCCGATTAATTTCTTTATCAATGTGACCCTCACTTGATATCTGCTGTCCAAGATAAACGTACACATCTGTTATCTCCAGTTTTATCCCATCAATCGATAAATCTTCATTTCTTGTAAAAGCATTGTACATCACTTTTGTCTTCTGAAAGTTCATTTTTAATTCCACTTCTTTACTCTTGTCAACAAGTTCCTGGATCATACTCTGCAGCTCTGATGTGGTAGTTGAAAAAATGACTATGTCATCAGCAAAACGAAGGTGAGTTAGATAATCTATATTAATCTCAATCCCTTTGTTTTCCCAATTCAGCGATTGAAAGACATTTTCCAATGTGGCATTAAAGAGCTTGGGAGATATGGTGTCACCTTGTGTCACTCCCTTTCCAACTTTTATGTGTGCTGTATTCTCAAACAGCCGAATCTTTGCACTTGCATTTTCATAGATGTTATTAATAATATTAATGTATGCATCTTCAATACCGTAGGATTTCAAAGCCATTGTAACTGCTGATGGTTTCACCGAATCAAAGGCCTTTTCATAATCGATAAATGCCATGCACAATGGAAGTTCATATTCCCTCGCTCTTTCAATTAGGATATAGTGGAACTTTAATCAGAATTGGTTACATAGCATTAGGTTCCATGATACAGATATATCACTTCCAATGATGGCACGACGGGAAGAGGAGGTTCTAAGTAGGAGATATGATCACTGCTAAAGTCGAGGCATGACTTGCACCGTCTGTTTATACTTCGCACTATATTGTTGATGAGTTCTTGCAGTAATATCACCCATTCTTCCCTAAGCTTCATCTTCAGCTGTTGAAAAGCTTCCGGTGTGTGTTGACGTGCCGCAATGACTCTTCCCAGAGCGTTCTACACATCATCTTTAGGATTTAGGTCGGCGGAACGTACTGGCCAATCCATCAGCTGAATGTCTTCACTTTTCAACGGCTGATCAACAGCCACCGTACAATGGGGTGTGGCGTTATCGTCCATTAACACGAACTGTGGGCCAACGGCACCTCGGAACCAACGAATGGGGAATGATTACCACATTACAGTAGCGCGCACCGGTTACAGTACCTCCCCTTAGTATCTGGAGCTCCGTAGATCCATCGATGAGGATACCTCCCCATACAATAACACTGCGGCTGGCATATTTCATTGATATTTCCGGGCCGATACCGAGTATCTACCTCACGCTAGATTAGCTGACGTCCAGAATCGCTAGAATAGACTAAATCTGCTCTCATCAGTAAAGAATACCGCACCCCACTATTCTTCTGTCCACTCCTCATGTCCTCTGGACCACTGTAAACGATGTCTCCGGTGAGCAGTTGTTAATGGAACACAGCGAACTGGTAGCCGGACAAAGTGTCCACCTAGGTATAGTAGCCAGGCCACTGTAAACCGCGATATTGTAGGTTCTGTGCTCATGTTATGTTGTTTTGCAAGGTTACTTGTTGTCCGATGTCCATCCTTCTTCGCATGTAGGAGCAGATAGCTGCGCTCACCGGGGTTGGCTTTGGTGGACGAACACCATCGGTATTTTGCACAGCTGTACCTATAATAATAAAGACCAATCACGCACGCGATACGATGCTACTGGAGATACCGAACTCTTGGGTCTTACTCATCAAACGCCCCCCCCCTCCCTCCTCGAGCCTCCCAATTTTTCGACGACGTGTATAATCAGCAAAGATGGGCCATTTCGTCGTCTCTAGCACACAACAAACACAATAGAACATCTGTGAGACCTATGCACTCCGTTAGGTGACTTTTGTTCAACTGATGCTATTGGACTGCGTGAGTGCATTTTGTTCTCATGTCACGCAAACTAAAAGTCATGCTCCATTATTACGCATGCTCCTGTTCCTAGACACGGTACTGAGTTAGTTTGTGTTTGGGTGCTGCTGCTATATACGGCGTTATTTTACTTTTCCCACCTCGTCCTTAAATTTTGCACACCAGTGTACTTCAGCTACACACAATATATCTGAATCACCGTACTTAAGCTATTCAAAAAAATATCTGAAGCGTCGAAGCTAAGAAATACAAAAAATATATAAACCATCGAGGATGAGCTAACAGTGGAAAAAATACGATGGCGAGCATTCATTTATTTCTTGCGTCCACGGTGGTTGATATATTTTTCTACTGCTCAGCTTCGATGGTTCATATATTTATTGTATTTCTTAGCTTCGATGCTTCAGATATTTCTTGTATATCTTGAGTTCGATGGTTCAGATTGTGTGTGTGCGTGTGTGTGTTAATCGGCCTCCGTGGTTTAGGTATTATTTTATTGCTCTCTTGATCATTCAGATACACTTTTTTCTCTCTGCCTAAATGGTTCCAGTACTTTGTGCATTTCTCAGCTTCGATGGTTCGTATACTTTTTTATAATGCATTGCATCGATGGTTCACATCTTCTTTGTATTGCTCGGCTCAGATGGTTTGAATGCTCATTCTTGATGTTCGGATATTTTCGGTATTTTTCAGCCTCGATGGTTCAGATACTTTTTGGATTTATCGCCTTTGATGGTTCAGCATTTCTTGCGTCTTAGCTTCGATGGTTTAGATATTTTTTTTTTGTGTAGCTTAGGTGCAATGATTTAGTTCTTTTTTAAATTCTTCGGCCTCCGTGGACCAGACATTTTTTTTTTTAGGTACGGTGGTTCAGATATTTTTTGTATTTCCCAGCGTCGATGGCCCTTGCATTTTTCTGATGATCAGCGGCGATTATTCAGATACGCTTTCCACTGCTGTGCCTCGATGGTTCAAATACTTCTTGCATTTCTCAGTCTCGATGGTCCGCTTATTTTTTTATAACGCTTAGACTCGATGGTTCAGTGTAACGACCCTCGCACCTTTCTAGCTCTTTCTCAACATAGCCGCGATCCAGTGAGAGCCGTTACATAATTTTGTTTTGGTTCGTTCCTTAGTAGAATCACGCACTCGAAGAATAATAAAATTCAGTCCCTTTTTTAACAATAACCAAAAAACAGACAGTTTATGCCGCTAAAACGATGTGGCTTGGGACTTTTCTAGGGCTAGTTAATGAAATGTTTCATTTGACTTCGGTCCGTGCTTTCGACACTAAACCCGAACTTCGCGTTTCCCGTAAACCGACGTCTCTGCTATCGCCAAAGCCGAAACTTCCGACCCGATACCTATCTCTTTAAAACTAAGGTCCCGTATGTCTCGCTTCCACTCCACAAGTGCCCGTTTTCTCTTAAAACATCCAACAATTTCCACTATCGGATTTCAGAGTTAATTTCCCCTCCCTGGGGCTATCTGTTACACCCTTAAGCTTATGTTTCGCTCTTTAACGTGCCGTTGAGATAACAAGACAGGAACAATATACTTCAAATACTTATGTACTAACCGTTTGAAATTATGCTAATCGTCTGTATCTGACAGCAACATGCAGATTTCACCCGGTCTGCCGGAAAATGTCAGAAACAAAAGAAATTCCAAGGATGAATGAATATATACATCCGTATTTACGATTATTTTTTATGATCTGGGTAGGGGCTAGCAAATCTTACAGTTCAGATAATTTTTGCATTGATCTGTTTCAATAGTTTATATATTTTTTGTATTCCTCGGCTTCAATGGTTCAGGAACTTTCTTTGTTGTTCGACCTCGATTATTCAGATATGTTTTTTGTTGTTGTCACGATGGTTCGTAGTTTCGTGTTTTTTTTTTTTTATTTTGCGTATTACTTAGTGTCAACGGTCAGATATTTTTTCAATGTTCAGCCTCGATCTTTGATATATTTTTCTTTCATTTCTCTGTGCCTGGATGGATCATATTTTTTTTCATATTGCTGAACCTCAATGGTTCATACATTTTTTGTCTGCTTAGCCTGATTGTGCTTGCTGTGAGAAATAAAATAAAAACATGCACAGAGAGTCGAAATACGTTTAGTATGATTGAAATAAAAACAACAACAAGCCCATACGATATCGTGACAGAAAAAAGAAAATCATTTTCGGTGCTTATAACATTATAAACGTGATGACAAGAATATTGTTAGATTAATGAAATTTTGAGTTTTTACCGAAGCATGGGACCGAAAAAGATAATGTGAGAAATCCAATACGAGATCTCAAAACAAAAGTCTTTTAAGAGGTACGCTAATTCCATAAACATCAAACTGGAAAATCAGATAAAAAAATTCAAATATTTAGCCAGCCGTAACAGGGAGATAAATATGAAAAGAAAATGATAAAATTATTTTCAAGGAAACGGAACTACCCATACCAAAATTTTGGCAAACAAATGTTCGGAAGAACCTATTTAAACGAGTACAAAATATATATTATTTGTGAAACCATTTCAAAATGCGTAAGGGAGATATAGTTTTGACGTAAAGGACACAAGAGAGAAGTAGAAGATAAATGGCGGCGAAAGACGTTCCCCTAACTACGATAAATGAGTAGAAACAGCAAAACTTAACGCTGAAAGAAAATGACAGTATGGATGAAATACATGCGTGTACCGGAAAGTACGTATTTACTTCAAATGAACGCACATGTTAGAAACACTAGGTTACACCAATGCAACAGCAGAAATATTTTCGTATTTCTTTTACACACAAGAGGACTAAGAAGATCATTTTAAGTTCTGGCGCAGAAAGATTGCCGCTGATTCTATGAAGAACAAAATGAAGAATAAAAGTATTACCGCGCCAAGTTCCGTTTGGGAATTTGCGGGCATAAATTTTTTAATGAATTTCGATCGATTGAAGTGACAACAATGGCATTGGGTTTCCTAGTATAGGCGATCCAGTCTCATCGTTGGGACCAGCACGTTTTGTTTCATACGAGGTTGTCGGAAGAACTCATATGCCGCAAAGAAATTAAGTTTAAGAAACTAACCTTTCAGTATCATGTTTTGAATCGTGGTATCTTCTTCAAAGAAAAGCAAACTGTTTACTTTAAAATAAACCAAAGCCCGGCACTCGTACTCATTTGCAGAGCAGCAGCGAAGAAAAAACGTTGTTTAAAGAAACAAATATAGAATTTATTTTAACATATTTCTTAACTTATGTACAAATTAATGGTGGGACCAGATTAAGTTATATTAAAACATCGCTACAAAAAGCTAAGGCTTAGCCTAAGATTTATAGAAATAGAAACGTTCCTAGCAATCCAACTAGTACGAGGTGAGCAATATTATTTCATTTTTAAATTTCAATAATTACTCAGCATGCAAGGGATTGAGACATTTGGATGATGTCTTACCATAAAGCTTCTACAGTTCAACATGGATCCGGGAGTTGATGATGGGTATTCTCCTTTGTGAGCTATTTCTTCTTGCGTCCGCGATGTTCTGGCTGATATCCTCGTGGATAAGACGCATCCCGGGAGCCCTTGACAACTGTATAACTTCTCCTACCCTCAATTTGGCATCTTCCACTACTATCTTCCAATGGCACCTAACATGCTACGAAATTTGTGAGTCCGACTGTTTGACCCACGCATGGCCAAGCATTTCTGCTAACCGACGGCAACAACAATCGACAACAGCCATAACAACCCTGATTTCTCCAAGTTTCCGCATTTTATTTTAGTTTCGTTTTCACTTTCTGTAGTGCTGCTAGGCGTGTTCACCCATCATGGAGGCGTCCCCCTCACCTTCATTAGTTTCCGGTTTACCCGCTTCGTGCGACAGTGGTCCGCCGTCAGGTGGATGTCGACCAGTGGCTATTTCGAGCGGATGTTCTCCCAGCCAGCTGACCATCTGCTTAGCTAAGCCCTTTAAAAATTTATTTGGCCCTAACTATCATCCTGTTTCGGAATTCTATTATCAGACCATTCGAGAAACCCTTTTTAAATCTTTAAGTATGCTCGAAGGCACGTATTACAGACTGAATTATGTTCCCCGACACAGAGCCTGGGTGACAGTTATTACATAAGCTTTACCTTCTTACCAGATTTAGGATTCTTTCGTGGACTTTCACCGTATAGTCACCTTTGGCCTATTGTTAGCTAAGGCTGAAATATTATCCACATGTATTTTCATTGCCGGGCATTTGCGAAGAGAGGATATGCAATCCACTCTTCGCAATGCCCGGCAATGAAAATACCTTACATTTCGTTTCAGGAATTTTTGCACCTGGTCTAGCGTTTGCGTTCCGATCTCCTTCCCACGCGAAGGCAAAACAAGAAAAAAGAAAAAACGCAAAGGAACCAGCGAATCCTAATGAGACCTGGGTCGGGATAATACCCCCTGCAAACCCAATCAAGAATTACTCTAATTAAAGAAATTATTAATTAATTATGTTAATCAATATAATTAATGAGGTAATTAAACCTCGAATTTGGGTATTTCTTTACCAGAAGGAATGTCCCCGAAATTAGAAGAATTTTCGCGGCAACAAAAGATATGCGTATTTTTTTAGGCATTTCAGGATAGACGACACTAAAACTAAGAATAGGAACGGGATCAACTTTTATGTATGATAATAAAGTATGGTATCTGTGTCTGAGTCTGTGGTAATCATAGCTCGACGAGACATTACAAAATTTCGCGCGATTTTTTTTTAATTGTTATCTGAGTTAAAGCTGCCCCATTTCAAGTCGAAATTTCAAAAGGGGGTTTGCTAGAAAAAACAGCAACTTACCATGCTGAACTAATACTTACAATGCTGAAAAAATACTTACCATACCGATTTGTGTTTGAACCAGAAAGTTACGAACGAGTAAGCAGAGATAGCGTATGTTACCTTGACCGTGAACGAGAATGCATTCACTGCCATTAACGCCTCATTGAAAATGTTCCTGTCACGTGTTCATTTTGATAAGCCAAAAAATCTCCTCTATTTGGGCGTTATTATTCCATCGGTGGTAAGAATTTTCCTGGAGACGAATGTACACTGAAGACCAATTGAATTAGAGACAGCTGGCGTTATGCAAATGTGGCGCAGTGGGCAGCCCTGTAAACGGAAACGACATCACGTATGCAGCGATCCGACAATGTAAGGAGTGATGCGATGGGAATCAGTAAGAGTCGGACGCAGTATGGGAAAAACGAAGGATCTAAGCGCATTTGATCATGAGCAAATTGTCGGGGCCCGACGAATGGGTCACTCCATCTCGGAAGTCGTGCAGGCACTGGGAGTTTCATGAGCCACTGTGTTACGGGTGCACCGTATGTACATCGAATCCGGTAAAACCATCCCTGCAAGGGCCAACTGCCGTGGACAACAGCGTGTGGGTGAGCGGGGTCATCGTCGGCTAGCTCGCATTGTAACAGCGGATAGACGGGCCACAGTGCAAGAAATCACTCGGCAATATAACGCTGGTGCACAAAAACGTGTAAGCAGAAACACCACCCAGAACCATCTCCTCGCTATGGGGTACAGAAGCCATCGTCCCACGAGCATACCGCTGCTGACCGCACATCACAGGGTGCAAAGATTAGCATGGGCGCGGGAACATCGCCACTGGACTCTAGACATGTGGGAAAATGTTGCCTCAACTGGTGAGTCGAGATTCACGTTGGCACATGCGGATGGCAGGATACGAGTACGGCACAAACCACATGAAGCGATGGATCTTTCTTGGCGGCAGGGTACTCTTCAAGCTGGTGGGGGTGGCATTCGTATCTGGGGACTGTTTACGTGGACTGAAATGGGACCCCTGGTACGTGTAACATCGTCCCTCACAGGTCAACGTTGCCGGGATATCCTGGACGACCATTTTCTCCCGTTTGTGCGTCTTCAACATCCCGCTGGGGACCTCATCCTGCAACAACACAATGCACCGTGCCATCGTCCCCGAATTGTATCCGAATGGTTGGATGAACACTCCCCCGACGTGACCTCGCTTCCTTGGCCAGCCAGGACATCTGACCTCAATCCCATCGAGCACATCTGGGATGCCATCGAGAGAGATGTTTGAGGCTGTGACCCTCCTCCATCAAATCTTCGTGAAGTGTGGGAGCTTGTTCAGGGGTCGGGGATCCGTATGGCTTCCCAATGCTTCCGGTGTTTTGTCGAGTCCATGCCGAGACGAATCGCCGCTGTCATCAGGGCGGAAGGTGGTGATACACGTTACTAGACAGGTATATCTAATTCCATTGCTCTTCAGTGTATATCTCTTTCGCGCTGCACTCAGTGCTTAACAACCGGTACCGAGTTGACTTTACTTTACCTACGGTTCATAAACGATTATACTCTTCTGAAAGAGGAGATCTATGGCTAATAGAAACGGAAGGAGGTAACTGGCAGAGAAAAGAACGTTTTATTGCCTAAAGAAAAATAATTAACGTAGCTTATAAAGTGGTACACTGCCGGACACTTGCTAAGGTCGGATTACAATAGCAACCATAAAATGGAAGGCAGGAAAATGTGGAAATTAGCATAAGTGCGGGATACAGTAAGACGTGTTGTGCGTATACAAATTTTGGATTGCCGAACTTGTTCGAGACGTCATAGCGCTGATAAGAGATATAAAGGATTTGACGCGTATTGACCGTTGTTGTTCAAACGCAAAGTTGAAAGAGAAAGAATCAATTGACGAACTTGCAATTTTCAGTATGTCTTCCCGACATCACCTAGATGATTTTACGCGTGGCCGTATTATTGGCAAGACTGAAGAAGGGCGAAAAATAACAGATGTTGCCAGGGAGTTCCACGTCAGCCACAGTGTTGTTTCAAGGCTTTGGAAATCATTTCAAACAAATGGAGAGTGTAGCAAACATCACGGGGAGGTCGTGTTCACAGTACGACACCTGAAGAGGATCGGTACATAGTGCTATCAACAAAAAGACACCGGCGCAGCACAGCTAGTGAGGTAGCAAATCCTTTTATGGCTGCTAGTGGCAAGCGGATCTCTCGAAAAACTGTCACCAGACATTTGCATGATGGAGGACTATACGGCCGCTGTCCTGTTGTGTGCATCCCATTGTCCAGACGTCACCGTACCGCCCGTTTGCAATGGTGCCATCAACATCGCAATTGGACTGATAACGAGTGGTCTGCTGTCCTCTTCTCAGATGAGAGTAGATACAGTCTATCGTCTGATTGTCAACGACAACTGATCTGGCGCGATAGTGGTACTACATATTGTCCAGCAAACATACAGGAAACGGACCGATATCCGACATGTAGTGTCATGGTATGGGCTGGCATCATGATCAATGGCCAAATGTCCCTCTATGTGCTTCCAACTGGGACTATGATTGGCCAACGATTCATTAATGATGTTCTGCTACCTCATGTTCGCATGTTCCGTGCAGCTGTCGGTAATAAATTCATTTTCATGGACGACAACGCAACATGTCATCGAACAGTCGCTGTCCAGGAGTGTCTTGAGAGCGAGGATATTCAACGCCTCATATGGCCAGCACGTTCTCCAGATCTCAATCCCATTGAAAATGTGTGGGATGCTTTGGGGAGGAGTCTTTCTGGTCGCCAATGCCCTCCAATAAACAAGGACACCCTCATCCGTGCACTGACAGAGGAATGGGATAAATTACCCCAACAGCTGTTTGATAATGTTGTGCAAAGCATGACACGACGTGTGGAATCTTGCATCGCCCTCCATGGTGGCCATATCCCGTATTGACATCTTACGCCGGAACGCCTGCGGACGGCAATTGCATTTTTTCACGTTTACGTATTCTGCACAAAATGGCCTGGTTGTCCCTTGAACACGTTCCAAAGCCTTCTGGATTTCAGAGCACAATAAATTGTCTTTCTTGTAATGTCCTGGCATTCTGACAATATTTTATTTCACTTGGCATCCAACCACACTTACTTTTTTATGCGCTATATAGCCGTTTATGATCCGTCCTTAGCAATTGTCCAGCAGTGTATTATGAACTAAGAGTTTTCCGTGTTTATGTATTCCAAAGATAATACAGGGTGATTCACTCGGGATTGAAGACACATTATGTGGAAAATATGAGATGGCGAATATCGATGAGCATGAAACCCAAACGGAGGGGTTCTTTATTCCCTGAAAAAGCAGTCGACATGCATTACCTGTGAATGAAATGTCTCCCTGGCAGCTGGGTAGCGCCGCACTGACGCGCCATCGGTCTAGTAATGGTGGGAGAATAGCGTGTCTCCGCAGAGAGTTTAAACAAGCATGTCGAATGAAGATGGTGTACTCAATTGAAGAGCGTGTGTTCATTGTGTGTCAGTACTGGGTAACTGGTTCCTTTAAACAATGTCAGAAGGAGTTTCTGAAGAAATTTGGAGGTCCTAAACCACCAACCAGAGCCACCATTTCGAAATTGGCGAAGAAGCTAGAGAGAACGGAAAGCTTGGTGAATCCTCATACGGGAGAACGACCCCAGAGGGCAGAGGACACAATAGAGAGTGTGAAGCAGCGGTTATTGGCATCCCCACGAAAAGCTATTCGGCGGCTATCCCAAGAGACTGAACGATCGTATTCGACATGTCAAAGGGCAGCAAAACAGGTGTGGATTAAGCTGTACCGTAAGTAACAGCAACCGGATTTTATAAAGCAACTGGCATTTTGTTAATGATTTGCTATATTTTTCGCCGAAACCCTGCCCTGTTGGACATAACATGGTTTACTGACGAAGCATGGTGTCTGTTCGTCTATGTAAACTCGCCAAATACACGGGTGTGGGCCAATAATAATACCCACGTCATCCATGAAGAGCCCATTGCATCCAATGAAAATTTGCGTCTGATATGCGGTGTGCCGATGCAGTACCAATCTTTTTTAACCCTTTAACGACCATAACGCCCATATGTACAAACGGCCACAGGCGCCAGAAACGGCTGTCTAGAGTGAGACAGATTTCTTACCCTTACTTGCTCTTCAAATTTTCTCGACCTATATGGGATCAGCAGGTGTCAACCACATTCACTGTTGTTGTTATTAAACAAAGAAGTGAAACAACAGATTGTTTCAGGCGTTATGATATTTAGAGTGCTAGAAGATTTTTGGGTCATGGTCGTTAAATGGTTAAAGACACCGTGAATACCGACCGATATTTGGAAATCTTTAATGAGTTTGTGAACCATCTGGATGATCAGGAACTTGCAGATGGTTACTTTCAATAGGACAGTGCAACGTGCGACACCTCCAATAAGAGCATGGGAGAAATTCGCGGCTTTTTCTAGGACGGGATTATCTCCAAAGACCTGTGGCCGCCTAGGTTTCCCGGCCTGACACCCCAGATTTCTTTCTCTGGAGACTTTTGAAAAGCAAAGTTTATGCCAACAGGCCAAGCTCGATTGAGGAACTGAAAGACAACATCACATGTGAAATTGCTGCCATCGACGTCGCTACGCTACATCGCACATTCGCCATCGACGTCGCTACGCTACATCGCACATTCGCCAATATAGAGCGTCGGGTGAATATGTGCATGGACGCTGGCGGTGGGCACTTCGAGTCTCTTCTATGAGACATTATTATTATTTTTTTTGTCATGGATCAAGGTATGCTTTATGTTAATTTAATTCAAATGTGCCTTAGCAATCTTGAGTTAATTAAAAAAAAAGTGTTCAATCCCGAGTGAATTACCCTGTATAACTGCATTACTAACAAGGTTTACATACATGGAGAGCATAAACAGTTTTTTTTCCGGTTAGGGTGTTCAGAAGGTGGTATTAATAACACAATCATTCACTGCAGTAAAAATTAGAAAATAGAGATGCCCCTTAAACGTTTTGCCCGGACAGCGACGGATATATCTGAGCAAAGAGAGGCCCTTTTACGAGACCCGGGACAATTAGTTGTTCGGGCATAGGTACGAGATGACACATCCGATCACCGTGATTGTTTGCATGCGATTTGACATCGTCCATAGTCAGGGTTTGACGCCGATTACCAAAATTCCGTGTCATTGAGGAATAATCGTCCAAAATCTTGCATTTTCAGGGGGTTTTCTGGGTTTTGAGAAGGGGTCGTTTGTCACCTATCACCTCCAAAAATCTTCAGCCGATCGCGGTGACATCTGCTACAGAGAAAAAGAAGGACATGGTGAGTGACATGGTGTTGGTATCATGGTGATTGGTCGTGTCGTATAAAAATAATGTCCATTAAAAATTGACCAATTTCAATAATAATTGAAAAAATCCGCACTCTATACGAGACTCGGGACAATGAGTTGTTCGGGCATAGCTACGGCATGACACATCCGATTACCTTGATTTTTGGCATGCGATTGGACATCGTCCATGGTCAGGTTTTGAAGCCTTCCGATTCCCGAAATTCCGTGTCATTGAGGAATTTCAATTAAAACTAGATGGCTTTTTATTTGAACCGTTTCACGAAAGTCGGCTCACTAACATTAATTTAAAAAAGTCATTTGAATTGAAAAACGAAGAAATGGAAAGACTGCGTCTGTTAGCGTAACACTTGCTTAATCTATAATAATAAAAGGAAGTTTGTGTGTGTGTGTGTGTGTGTCTTTCGCGATACAAAATGAAAAACGTGGTTCCCGATCCGAGTGTGTTTTTCTGCTTTGTTTACATGCAACCTGATCACAACCAATGTGAAGGCGTGAAGGAAAGTAGTTCATGATAAATTTTAGGCATTTCTTTTCCAGAATGTTTCGTACTTTTGTTCTGGAAGTCATAAATTTTACGCGTTCTTTTTTTAAGAATTTGCTATAATAGACGCCTTAAAATGGGCTTAGATTTTGCAATAGCTTCGCTCAAAATTTGACAACTGTAACCGAGTTATCGGTTACAGTTGGTGGCTTGTCCTACTATAGTTGATCTACACATAACATATACAATTCGTGTTGACCTACATAAATGCAATGACTTCATATATTTACGAATGTTTCTACATGCATTAGTATTACTTCACTATTTTCCCCAATGTATTAATTTTTCATATTTCTAGCCAGACGAAGGAAGAGCTTACTGACGATTATCATCCTAAGAAACGCTTATTTGTTTTCTCTCAAAATTATTGAAGACTAAGCTGGGATTTCAAAAAAAAAAAAAAAGATTTGTTTTTTTTTCTCCCTAAACACTTGAACTTCTTTCTACTGAAAATATTCTTGTTAGTTTAAATCCTTCAGTAGTTTTTGAAACCTATATGCGGGCTGGCTCATATTACGTACAAATGGATAAACTTGGTGAAACTAAAATCAGTGGAGAGGTCTTCTGTTGTGGTGAGTAAACACTCATCTTTTATTCAGCGGAGAATGGTGCGATAGAAAGACATGAAAATAAATTAATCTCTGACCGAGAAGGATAAAATACGAAAACCAGACACAAACACATAAATATAGCAGAACAGAAAACCGTGAAGGAATAAATAGCGAATACAATTCTCTTCGAACAGGCTCCAGATGAGCTTACAGAACCTCTAACGTGAAAGAAGCCTCTTAAGAAAGGAGAAATTATATGAAGACTAGTTAGTAACTTCAGCTGGGATCCAAGAAAACAGACTTCATAATGTTCATCAAATCCATGCAGGTATACTGGATGTTTTGAAAGAAGAATGAGACAGCTGAGTTAAATATAAAATACACTATATTGAAAAAAAGTCACCGGACACCCCTTTAAAAGCAAATGAACGGATCCGCTGCAATGTTAAGATGCGCGGTATAGCTGCAAACGATATAAAAAC
The DNA here is from genome assembly GCA_039090855.1 of Macrothele yani. Taxonomy (NCBI): domain Eukaryota; kingdom Metazoa; phylum Arthropoda; class Arachnida; order Araneae; family Macrothelidae; genus Macrothele; species Macrothele yani. Next base: position 83,417,312 of record CM077003.1, on the reverse strand, counting down.
AAGCCTGCAGTTGACCGCGAATCATATCGCACTGTGAGGTTGAGTGAAAATGTTGCGGCGGGAGAGAACTGACTTTGAGAAAGGAAAGATTATTGGGTGTTATATTACTGGGACGTCCATAAAAAGAACCGAGAGTTGTTTAAACATACCCAAGTCAACTGTTTTGGGTGTTCTGAATAAGTGGAAGACACATGGCGCGCCTGAAGCAGCGAAACGTACCGGCAGACCAAAGAAAATCAAAGATAGAAGACATCGAAAGCCTCAGGAGAGTCGGTACATCTAATCGACGGAGTACTGCACAAACCTCAGTGTACAGGTGAGTAAAAATGCGGGAACCTCGGTATGTACACGCACCATTCGCAGAGAACTTCATTCCATGGGTTACCGTGGTCGTGCGGATGCTCATAAGCCATTCATCTCCACTCGGAATGACTCGTCGTTTAGCATGGTGTAAAGCACATTTATCGTGGACCGTAGATTAGTGGAAACGGGTCCTATGGACTGATGAATTCAGATACAGGATCCATCAGTCTGATGGCCGTGTGTGGGTATGGCGGCAGCCAGGGGAACGCTATTTTCCACAGTGTACTACTCTTCCTACGGTCAAGTTTGGAGCTGGCAGTGTTACTCGTGAGGGGGTGTTTTTCGTGGTATGGTCCCAACCCATTGGTTATCGTAGACAAACCTGTTAACCAGCACGTCTACTTCGATATTCTGGACAATTATGACCTACCAACCCTGTGGCAATACTATGAAACCGAGCCTTGTTAGTACCAGCACTATAATGCACCCAGCCATAAAGCAAGGGCTGTTACGGTGCGGTTTGACGATAATTCCGTATCGCGTGGAGACTGGCAATCACACAGCCCTGATCTTAATCCCATAGAGCACCTATGGGATGAATTAGAGTGCCGCATAAGAAGTTCGAAACCAAGGCCTACTACTAAGCAAGAGTTAGCGGCAGCGTTATGTACTGAATGGAAGCGCATACCTATCGCTGTGTTCCAAAACCTTGCCGAAAGCATGTCTCGATGGGTCAGTGGATGCATTAAGGCGAAAGGTTGAATGACAACGTACTAATGTATGTCAATAAATGCTATGTTGTGTTTCTCTTCTAGGTGTCCGGTGACTTTTGTGTCAATATAGTGTATATATGTATCTATATTTAACTCAGCTATATATTGATTATTACGAGAGGATTGCCGTTTTAGGTGGTCGATAGTTCAAAGTTTGTTTTATTTATTTTAATGTATCACCTATTGGGAGATCTCTCCACTTCTTGTTGGGAGCTTCTACACACTACACCTTCTGTGTGTGTACAACACTCTCTCTCTGCCATCACTCCCTAATGTACGGGAGTCCTAACAAAAGTTCTACACACTGTCCATTTTTGGGAAAAGTGTGAAGTAATGGAGAAAACTTACCTTTTTGCCATTCAATGTACTCCCTCCGCTGCTATTGACAGCTTGTCAGAGGTGAGGTAGGTCCTAGATGCCCCGTCGTACGCCATCTTAGTTCAGCTGTCGTGTTACTCGGGTCATGTCCAATGACAGTTCGTTCAGCAAATCGTAGGTGATACCACGGAGCCGAATTTTTAACATTGGGAAAAGATAAAAGTCGGGTGGACTGAGATCAGGGCTGTATGGTGAGTGAGATAGAGTTTCCCAGCCATATTTCGACAAAAATATGGACAGTGTGCAGAACTTTTGTTAGGACCCCCGTATATTAGGGAGTGATGGCAGAGAAAGTGTTGTAGACACACAGAAGATGTAGTGTGTAGGAGCTCCCAACAAGAAGTGGAGCACCACCATGACACGATGCGTTGTCATGCAGCAAGATCGCTCCCACTTCAAACAAGTTAGGGCAATTTTGACGAATTTTTGGTCTCAACTTTGTCCTCAGAAAGAAATTGTGCTTCGATCAAGAGTTCCCACCCCACAAACTTCTTGCAAGGCAGTGTGGATCTGTGTCGGAGTTTTTCCCCACAGAGTTTCTATTTTCACGTACGAACGCTGGTCTAACGCTGTGACTCGACCTGAGGAGCTGCACGCTTTCATTTCCAAACCTTCCCACGTCCACACAGCAAATGATAGCACGTCGCTCTGACACCACTGCGCTGCTGAGAGTCTCACCTTGATATGACGCAATCGTTTTCCCGATTACATCGCCCGCTTCCGTTTTAGGTTGGTTGGTTGGTGGATTTTAATGGTGCCATATTTGCCCAAAGAGCGCCAGACACAAGACCATAAAAAAAATAGTAGCTTCCGTTTTAGATGAACGAATTTTTTATGACCCTCGTAATATAAAATATTTTCTTTCTTACGATAGGATATGGAGCCATCCTTTAAGCTAAATGAGAATCGAACTTGCATGTATTCATTTTATGACCCATCGTTTAAGCAACTCAATCACTCCTGCCAGTGAACTTTCATTTGTAGCTGCTGCTTTATCTCTTTGGGTAATAAGTCCGGAAGACGCATTATCTCACTGGGTCACAAAGTCTAGAAGCTGCTTTGAGGTCTTTATCCTTTAAGTGGGGTAGAAACCCCACTTGTGCACTACTAATAACTATACGCTGTGCCACAGTGCACGATGTGTACAAGACACGCTTGTGGAGAACAACACTGGAATGCTGCGCTATCCAGCTGAAAATCCGGTCCTAACCATGGAGTTAGGAAAAAGGGGAGAAAATATAACATCAAAAACTTGAAGCTTTCTTAGCAGACGACGCTGACGGTTAACGGCCATCTTAAGACTCTGATAGTCGTTTTGAGCCTTTTTTTTTTTTTTTTTTTTTTGATTGGAGGTTTAACGACCACCGTGAGCAACTCAATGGGCTATAAGCAGTCGCCCGTCCCTAATTTAGGGTCACTGGTTCCAGGGAAGGGAGAGAGCCAGTGCCGTAAGACAAACACAACATCCATGCCTCACCGGGATTTGAACCCGGACCCCATTCGGACGAATGATCAGAGGCCATCGCTTAGACCACTGTGCCACCGGGGGGCGGCTTTTGAGCCATTGGGCTGCGTACGTGACAAGTTTGATTTCCGAAATTTGAAGTTATTTTTTTTTATTAGAAATGGTGTGTCGTTGCGCTCACGGATGTCACATCAATTCCTGACGACCACCTCCTGGAGTTACTTTTCACAGCTAAGCAACAGAGACTCATTTAATATTAATTCTTTTAATTTCCGAAGAGCAGTTAGTAGTAAACCGCGTATATGGAGTAAATTTAGATATGACCACTAAATTTCCCATTTTGATTGACAGAACGGCACTGAACAGTGTGGTATTTTGCTGTGCTAACAGAGGGGAAAATTCTAAAATTCTAATAAAAACTTGGAAAAGTCATCTTTCAGAGCTTATGCTTATGCACACAAGTGAAAAGCCTTAGCAATGTGATGTATGTTCCAAGCAATTTACTCGAAAAGTGATCTTTCGAAGCATTTACTCATTCACTCAGGAGAAATGCCTCACCAATGCGATGTATGCTCCAAACGATTTGCTCGAAAAAGTGATCTTTCGAAGCATTTACTCATTCAGACGGTTGAAAAGCCTTACCAATGTGATACAATGTGATGTTTACACACAACTTTAAAAACTATTAAATTACACGGCGGTTTTACATACAGAATGAAAAAAACTCTTTTACTTAAGCTGATCCCCAGATTCCAGCCGAAATGTTTCCTTAATTCCAAATACCTGGAAGTAGCCGTAACGCCCTAAGCATTGATAAATCAACTAATAATATCCTTGAGAACAGTATATCAACGAATAATATAATAAAGTAGGGCAAATGTATTGATATTAAAAGCAAATTGCCAACGCCATGCCTCGCACAGTGTTAACAGCTATTGCATAGTCTGCTCACGTCAGTCTTAAGATGGCTGCAATGACGTCACAGGCGTGGCGTGGCGTTTCGCTGTGTTCACTTGGATTGCATTGAGCCAACGAAGAGTGCTTTCTCCCCTTATTCCTACCGCCATGGTCCTAACCGAACACAACACATTTGGGACGGACTGAAAGGCCGAACCATATTTTAAAAGAAAGCATGGATTTCCGGTGCCCATTATGAGTCAGAGGTGACAGTTTTATGCAGTAAAAATTTGAAACAAAAGTAGTAGTTTGAGCTACAGGAAGTTTGAATACTTTTCACAAGATACGTGTAGAGTACATCATAAATATAAATGCCACCCCGCTGGCCGTATGATCAGAGGCGTACGTTTCTGACCAATCTTCTTAGCTGGGCCTGGGCACCAGTCCCGAATGAATCATGAGTAGTGTACTTACTAGTTTTCAGCGTTGGATCTCTAACCTCCGTGGCCCTAAATTAGGGACGAGCGACTGCTTATATCCGTCAGAGTTGCTCATGGTTAAACCTCTGAACAAAATTAGAATGACTAATAATTCAAATGTATGTATTTCTATCTATCTTTGTCATATTAATTGCATAAATTCCATACAAAATACTATTCACAGTACTTATACATTTCCACTGATTAAAAAACTCAAATTGATTATTCAACGCATGCTCGCGACTTTAAATGATTCATCTGGGAGCAATTCACGACTGTTTTCCTTCAGCATTACTTTTTAACGTATAATTTATTTTTGGTCCCAAGGATTTGTGAAATTCTTCTATATTTTCAAAAGAAATGGTTTAAAATTGAAGGGGTATCAAGTTGTCGCTTCAAATTTAGCAGGGCAACTGAAATAAATCAGAAGCTGTTGTTTTGTTGATCCCTTCATTATCTTGCAAAAAAAAAGGCTGTGCAGTAATAATAAGTTTACCTCTGTGTTCTGATATGCACATAGAACGCATGATTTTATTTCGAGAAAACTTAGGTAAAAAACATTCTCACGCACCTAAAATTAGGTACTACGGTTTGTTACGATGTACTTCTTTATTTGTTTTATGAGAAGAACTTTCGACCCATTTCATATAATGATTTCTTGCCATGGAAAATTCCAAAAATTTCCATGATTGTTTACTTCATTTAGAAGGGTAAAATTCATGTACTGTGTTGAACAATATTATCTTGCATGTGAGTAGATGTGTGAAAAATATGAAGCCAGCTGTAATGTATGAAACATCCGTTTATTGGTATATATATATATATATATATATATATATATATATATATATATATATAAAATTCGTCATAGAAGAGTGCAGTGTACTAAACAAGTTCAACACAGGTAGTGACCATAGATTGGTGAGATGTAAGATGCACCTCAACACTAAACTTGAACGTGGCAAGCTCATAAGACAAACAAAATCTATTGACATAACCAACCTTAAAAAACACCATAATACCTTCAAGTTGGAACTGAAGAACAGGTTCTCTGCTTTAGAAGGCCTAACATCGGAAGAAGTGGACATCTCTGAAGTTAACAGAAAAGTAACCAAAGCTCTTATGGAAACAGCAACAAAATTAGCTGGGTCTAAGAACAAATTGCATGTAAATAAATTATCAGGAAAAACGAAAATGTTGATGCAAAAAAGAAGAGAGATGAGGACAACTAAAGAAGATGTGACTTCCAAAGTGGAATATATAGAGCTATGCAAGACAGTACGAAAAAGTATCACTGAAGACGTAAGAAAATTCAACTGTGAACTAGTGAGGAAAGCAATTGAAAACAACCAAAGCCTAAAGATAGCAAAGGGACATCTCAGTAAGGGAAGGAAACAGATTATGGCACTGAGAAAAGAAGATGGTTCTGTAACAAGAAATAGAGGCGAAATTTTGACAAGAGTGAAAGATTTCTACTCCAAATTATATGAAAAGGGATGATACATGCACTCCAGACATCATGAAAGATACCAGTACCAGAGTTCCTCCAGTCCTTCCAGCAGAAGTTGCACATGCGATCAAGAACATGAAGCGGGGAAAAGCTCCAGGAGAAGATGGAATTACTGTAGACATCATACAAGAAGCAAGTGGAGAAATCGAAACAGTACTCGCCCAAATATTCACTCGATGCCTTAATGAAGGAAAGATTCCTGAGGATTGGAACACCGCTACAATGATCCTGCTACATAAGAAAGGTGACATTGAGGATCACGGAAACTACAGACCTATCAGCCTCCTATCAGTAGTTTATAAAATCTTCACTAAAGTTCTTTCACACCGCTTGAAGGTATGATGCATCATCATCATCATTGTCAACCATTATCAATCCACTTCTGGACGAAGGTCTCCCCAAGTTTCCTCCACTACGGTCTGTCTTGTGCCAGTCTCCTCCATGTCACTCCCGCATACTTTCGAATTTCATCCACCCATCTTCCATGTGGTCTTCTTCTGGGTCTTTTCCTGTCCCGTGGAATCCAATCTAAAATTTCGGCTGTCCATCGATGGTCTGTCCTTCTGGCAGTATGTCCAGCCCATTGCCATTTCAGGGATTTAACTCTGATCATGATGTCTTCCACTCTTGTCATTTTTCGGATCCACGTGTTCCTCTTCTTATCTCTCCTGGTTACACCAAGTATGCACCTCTCCATGCTTCTTTGAGTTGTCTGCAGCCTTTGTATGTCTCTTTTAGCTAAGGTCCACGTCTCTGCACCATACGTAAGCATTTGAAGGATGCATTGATCAAACACTTTTCTTTTAAGACATAATGGCATATTGCTCTTGAAAATTATGCTGTTTCTTCCAAAAGCTCTCCGGGCAAGTTTTGAACGCAGATTAATTTCTTCATCAATTTGACCCTCACTTAATATCTGCTGTCCAAGATAAACGTACGTGTCTGTTATCTCCAGCTTTTCTCCATCAATCGATAAATCTTCATTTCTTGTAAAAGCATTGTACATCACTTTTGTCTTCTGAAAGTTCATTTTTAATCCCACTTCTTTACTCTTGTCAGCAAGTTCCTGGATCATACCCTGTAGCTCTGATGGGGTAGTTGCAAAAATGACTATGTCATCAGCAAAACGAAGGTGGGTTAGATAATCTCCATTAATCTTTATCCCTTTGTTTTCCCAGTTCAGTGATTGAAAGACATTTTCCAATGTGGCATTAAAGAGCTTCGGAGATATGGTGTCACCTTGTCTCACTCCTTTTCCAATTTTTATGTGTGTTGTATTTTCAAACAGCCGAATCTTTGCACTTGCATTTTCATAGATGTTATTAATAATATTAATGTATGCATCTTCAATACCGCAGGATTTCAGAGCCATTGCAACTGCTGATGGTTTCACCGAATCAAAGGCTTTTTCATAATCAATAAAAGCCATGCACAATATAAGTTCATATTCCCTCGCTCTTTCAATTAGTTCTCTCAGTACGTGGATATGATCTATTGTGCTGTAGCCACTCCTGAATCCAGCTTGTTCTCTCGGTTGAGCCATGTCCAGAGTTACCTTCAAGCGGTGTGAAAGAACTTTAGTGAAGATTTTATAAACCACTGATAGGAGGCTGATAGGTCTGTAGTTCCTGAGATCCTCAATGTCCCCTTTTTTATGTAGCAAGATCATTGTAGCGTTGTTCCAATCCTCAGGAATTTTCCCTTCATTAAGGCATCGAGTGAAAATTTGGGCGAGTACTGTTTCGATTTCTCCACTTGCTTCTTGTATGATGTCTACAGTAATTCCATCTTCTGGAGCTTTTCCCCGCTTCAAGTTCTTGATTGCATGTGCAACTTCTGCTGGAAGGACTGGAAGAACTCTGGTACTGGTACCTTTCATGATGTCTATATATATATATATATATATATATATAGAAGTTGAAAGTTCCTCTGACAGAGCTGCACGACTCGTTATCCAACTCTCGAGAAGATACCAGGCTCAGATTATTCAAACTTATGCACCCACCACAAGTCATGCTGAAGAAGAAATTGAAGAATTTTATGAGGATATTCGTGATCTAAATAATAAAGGTAAGCAGCACTTGAAGATAATTATGGGAGATTTCAATGCAAAAATAGGGCAACGGCAACAGAATGAAACTTCAGTAGGTAAATTCGGTCACGGCAACAGAAACCAGCGTGGAAATTCTCTCGTTGAGTTTGCAGAGGCAGAAGGGTTTTTCATCTTGAACTCCTTTTTCAAGAAAAAACCACACAGGAAATGGACATGGAGAACTCCAAATGGGACGACAAGTGAAATTTATTTTATTATGTGTAACAAAAAATTCGTCGTAGAAAACTGCAGTGTGCTAAACAAGTTCAACACAGGCAGTGACCATAGATTGGTGAGATGTAAGATGCACCTCAACACTAAACTGGAACGTGGCAAGCTCATAAGACAAACAAAATGTATTGACATAACCAACCTTAAAAAACACCATAATACCTTCAAATTGGAACTGAAGAACAGATTCTCTGCTTTAGAAGGCCTAACATCGGAAGAAGTGGATATTTCTGAAGTTAACAGAAAAGTAACCAAAGCTCTTACGGAAACAGCAACAAAATTAGCTGGGTCTAAGAACAAATTGCATGTGAACAAATTATCAGGAAAAACCAAAATGTTGATGCAAAAAAGAAGAGTGATGAGGACAACTAAAGAAGATGTGACTTCCAAAGTGGAATATATAGAGCTATGCAAGACAGTACGAAAAAGTATCACTGAAGACGTAAGGAAATTCTACTGTGAACTAGTAAGGAAAGCAATTGAAAACAACCAAAGCCTAAAGATAGCAAAGGGACATCTCAGTAAGGGAAAAAAACAGATTATGGCACTGAGAAAAGAAGATGGTTCTGTAACAAGAAATAGAGGCGAAATTTTGACAAGAGTGAAAGATTTCTACTCCAAATTATATGAAAGGGATGATACATGTACTCCAGACATCATGAAAGGTACCAGTACCAGAGTTCTTCCAGTCCTTCCAGCAGAAGTTGCACATGCCATCAAGAACATGAAGCGGGGAAAAGCTCCAGGAGAAGATGGAATTACTGTAGACATCATACAAGAAGCAAGTGGAGAAATCGAAACAGTACTCGCCCAAATTTTCACTCGATGCCTTAATGAAGGGAAAATTCCTGAGGATTGGAACAACGCTACAATGATCTTGCTACATAAAAAAGGTGACATTGAGGATCCCAGGAACTACAGACCTATCAGCCTCCTATCAGTGGTTTATAAAATCTTCACTAAAGTTCTTTCACACCGCTTGAAGGTGACACTGGACATGGCTCAACCGAGAGAACAAGCTGGATTCAGGAGTGGCTACAGCACAATAGATCATATCCACGTACTGAGAGAACTAATTGAAAGAGCGAGGGAATATGAACTTCCATTGTGCATGGCTTTTATCGATTATGAAAAAGCCTTTGATTCGGTGAAACCATCAGCAGTTGCAATGGCTCTGAAATCCTGCGGTATTGAAGATGCATACATTAATATTATTAATAACATCTATGAAAATGCAAGTGCAAAGATTCGGCTGTTTGAAAATACAACACACATAAAAATTGGAAAAGGAGTGAGACAAGGTGACACCATATCTCCGAAGCTCTTTAATGCCACATTGGAAAATGTCTTTCAATCACTGAACTGGGAAAACAAAGGGATAAAGATTAATGGAGATTATCTAACCCACCTTCGTTTTGCTGATGACATAGTCATTTTTGCAACTACCCCATCAGAGCTACAGGGTATGATCCAGGAACTTGCTGACAAGAGTAAAGAAGTGGGATTAAAAATGAACTTTCAGAAGACAAAAGTGATGTACAATGCTTTTACAAGAAATGAAGATTTATCGATTGATGGAGAAAAGCTGGAGATAACAGACACGTACGTTTATCTTGGACAGCAGATATCAAGTGAGGGTCACTTTGGTGAAGAAATTAATCGGCGTACAAAACTTGCCTGGAGAGCTTTTGGAAGAAACAGCATAATTTTCAAGAGCAATATGCCATTTTGTCTTAAAAGAAAAGTGTTTGATCAATGCATCCTTCCAGTGCTTACGTATGGTGCAGAGACGTGGACCTTAGCTAAAAGAGACATACAAAGGCTGCAGACAACTCAAAGCAGCATGGAGAGGTGCATGCTTGGTGTAACCAGGAGAGATAAGAAGAGGAACACGTGGATCCGAAAAATGACAAGAGTGGAAGACATCATGATCAGAGTTAAATCCCTGAAATGGCAATGGGCTGGACATACTGCCAGAAGAACAGACCATCGATGGACAGCCGAAATTTTAGATTGGATTCCAAGGGACAAGAAAAGACCCAGAAGAAGACCACATGGAAGATGGGTGGATGAAATTCGAAAGTATGCGGGAGTGACATGGAGGAGACTGGCACAAGACAGACCGTTGTGGAGGAAACTTGGGGAGACCTTCGTCCAGCAGTGGATTGATAATGGTTGACAATGATGATGATTTATATAAGTACACAAATGCAAGCTTTCACCACCAGACGGGTGGCTTCATCAGGAAGTAGCTCAGTCTGAATTAAATGAGAGGTCCAAATTTAAAACAAAAATGCTTTGGAGCAAAAAAGAACTGATTGAAAATCTTGGTTTTGTTTGTTTTCTAATTAGAACCTCTCATTTACTGCAGACTGAGTTATTACCTGACAAAGTCCCCTGTCTGGTGGTGAAACCTTACATATTTGTGTTCTTGTATGAAATATTATAAACTTTTATGCTTTTTATGAAATTTTAACTTAAATCAAAAAGACGAAAATATATTGGTTAAATCAATTCAAAATCCAAGAAAGTGAAATTATTAAGAGAAGCTGAGACCCCGTAACAGCGTGAATTCTAGACTGCCCCGAAAAAGCGAAAGTCTATTGGACAGATCATTCCAAAATCCAAGAAAAATATTCGGAAAACGCTGACCCAGAAGCTGATTCATGTCTTATTTTTTTTTCCTTTGTTGAAGCCGGGAAATGTCGGGTACCTCCGCTAGATACATAAATAAGTGAAAACCGTATAATCGGAAAACGTATAACCAGAAAACGTAAAACAGAGGTTTAACTATTTGCTTTCCTTTTTTTTTTCAGGCACAAGAGTTTAATAAATACATATTATGATTATGCTGCTCCTCTTTGTTTTCTAAATTTTGTTCTCGTGCTTGATTCGACTTTTCGTCTTTCAGACTTGATGCACGCATGCAATACAACATCCTTAACTTTTTTTATATACAATTTTCAAAAACCCTCGCTGTGACTAAAAGTAAATAAATAAGCAAAAAGGTACAGCATTGTAAATTTTTGCTTCTCTTTCCATAATGAGTTTTCTAACTTCAAGTGACGAAAAGTAGTAAAAAAAGTGAGTATCGGTTTTGAAGAATGCTTAATGGTCTCCGTATGTTGTACTCATCAGGTGTTAATTCGCGCTTTTGTCGAAAGAAAAGAATTACTTCTGTTCACGAAAGAGATGGAGAAGTCATGGTAGGAAGTTTTTGGTAAAGGCAGATAATTTATTTTGTCTCTAAACTTTTACCATTTCTTTTAGCTCAGGAGTGCGGAGGGCGATGTCTGTCACGCAAGAAGGGAATTCGCGACTTTTTCATCTACGGATTCCGTCTAATAGGTACACAGAAATCTCAGGAAGAAACTCCCTGACAGTTTCTTGTTTGAGAAACATTGATTTGCTCAAAATATGCCATCGCTGTAAACTCTGTTGATGAAGTTTTAGATCAATTTCGTATCGGTCTTTTTTTTTTTCTTCACAAAAAGCGTTGAAAACACACTCAAAATAATAGGACATATGGGAAAACATTTCTCTTGGCAGGTGAAGATGTAAGGGACTCACTTAAAAACAATTTCCTCAGCTGTTATACTACTGAAAGTTTCCGTACGGAATTGTTGGTTTGTAGCACGATTTTTTCTGTTACACTTTTAGTTTCCTAAAAGACTATCACAAGAGTTTGAACTGTTTGCGAAAAATAATGATGTCTCAGTTAGCCGAGCATTAGTTCTGGGCTTCTTCATGGTTTACATCTGGTAGGGGCTTTGGAGAAACCCTCACTTAATTCCAGTGAATTTAATGGGATTTTGTCCGGAAATGGTTTTGAAGGTAAAGATCGTTGCGAACCCCAGAAAGTCTGATCGAAATAAGCAAAACTTTGGACTTTACTTTGAAAAAGTATTCCTAATTTATTGCTAAAAGAAAGCAGACACAAGGAAAACTCATTTTATTTACCTGACGGGTCAAGGGGAAACCTGCCACAAACTAATTTCACGTGCAGGGAAATAAATGACTTTTCCGTGAAATAAGCTCCCCAGTGGGGTCACCAAGTTGTGTTTAAATATTTTAAAGAAACAGAGAATTCTTCCCTTTTTATTTCATATTTGTTTACATGGATTAACTGTCTCATATTATCAATTATTAAAGAAACACAGACCCTCCTCTACACGTAATACGCTCCGTTTTGAGTTAGCTAGAAACTTTGCTTTTATTGCGGGAATAATTCCCAGAACGTGATTTCGAAATTTGAATCGGAAAGCAAATCTTCGAAGGATAAAAAAATAAATAAAAAAAATAAATAGAGATTTATTTATGTGTATAATATTTCTCAAGAGGAACATGGCATTTTGTTATTTAAGACAGTTATTCAACGAACATGCACTTCGGCTTACGAAGAATAAATGATTTACCGAATGACACAGAAAGGAAATAGGGCGTGTGTGGAGTATTTAAAGAACAAAGAAAACTTTCGAGAATAGAAATTCCGTAACATTTTCGCACAACAGTCTTGCGAAGAATTCCTGGCAAAGTTAAAAATCGAAAAGTTAAAGTGTTTTCCTTCCAGAATTTATTCGTTTTTGAAATACACAAATTAATATTATTTCTGCTTTTTTCTTCGTCGAAAGCTGACCACGAAAGCAGAAATGAGCCTAAAACATCCTGGTTACTACCCAGGTAGCAATATTATGTTGGACCAACCGTGGGCTTTCAACGGTCGGCCCAGCGACTTGGCGACTCGGCGGCCAACAATTGGATATATGTTGGTTCAGCGGTTGGACCTACATTGGAAAACTGTTGCAAACAGTTTTCCAATGTGATCATGTGTTGTTGGACAACCATCGGACAACCGTTAAGTGGTCATTTGTTGATAAATGGTTGGTCATGTGTGGTTGGAAAAACCGTTGGCCAATCTTCGATAAACAACCAACCTTCGCCCAACGCTGCCGACGCAAAAATATCATTGGGCAAACCGTTGGCCAATGTCAGTGTACTACTTGGGTAATACTCAGGTACTGGATACCATCTTAAAAGGACAGTTACGAAATGTGAAAAGTACAAAGCGTTGACTCGTGATTTTCTCTCAAGGGCTCGTCTGATTCGACGGCTGATTGAAGAGTGGCTTTCACGAATTTTAGCACGTCTTTTGTAAAAAAAGATCGTGCTTATGTTACCGGTCCGTCCGTCTGTACCCACGATATCTCTGCAACTGTTAGTCCGATTTGAAAAATTCTTTTTGCATTGGGAAGCTTGAAATATTCGAATCACGATCCTTTATTTCGTTTTTTTTTTTTTTTTACGATGTACAATTTCGCCGCTAGAGGGCGTAAATGCAGATGATGTCGAATTCAAAAATACTTTTTAATACACATATTTGCTTCTAAACAATCCATTGAAAAAAATCCTTTACCATTCGATTCCACTTATGCCGAAGAGTATTTTAGATATAGTTACTTTTTTTAAATTGCTCATAGATTTTCCGCTAGGGGGCGTAAAATTAAATTACATTTCCCCCGATAACTCTTCTTCCAAAACTCCGATTTGAAAACTCTTTTCTTCAGTGGATACACCTCCTGATGGAAAATCTTTTGCATATAATTTAAAATTTTTGGTAAAGAATACTTTAGTCACCAGGGGGCGTAAGGGTTAATTTTTGCTTCTGATGTATTTGCCATAAAATCTGAGCTTCTAAAATATCGATTGAAAAACTTCTTTCGGGGACTGATGCCACTCACATCGATAAAACTTTTCGGAATATTTTCTTCTTAAAATATTCCACATTTTCTCCACCAGGGGGCGTAGATCTATCTATAAATTCATCTTAGTTTTGTCAATATCTCTACTTCTAGAAGTCCGATTTGAAACATTCTTTCTTTGTTGGATAGTGTTTTTAATGCGACACGTTTTTCATACAATTTCAAAATTTTCAAGTAATTCATAGACTTTCCGCTAGGGGGCGTTGAGATAAATTGCGTTCTTCCTATATCTCTGCTTCTAAATCTCCGATTTGAAACATTCTTTCTGCACCGGATACAGCTCCTGATGGGAAATCCGTTGCACATAATTTCTAATTTTTGTAAAAAAATGGTTTGGCCACCAGGTGGCGTAAATCTTAATTTCCGCTTCTCATATATTTGCAGCAAAATATGAGCTTCTAAAATCTCGATTGAAAAAAAAGTCGTTTGTTGACCGATACTACTCATGTCTACAAATCTTTTAGGAACATTTTCTTCGTAAAATAAGGCATGGTTTCTAAGGCAGGGTGCGTAGATGTATATCTTATTTTTATACTTCTGGGAATCCGATTTGAAAAATTCCTGCTTTGTTGGATAGTGTTTCCGATGCGAAATGTTTTCCCTATAAATTCAATATTTTCAAGTAAATCATAGACTTTCCACTAGGGGGCACATCAGTAAATTGCGTTTTCTGCGTTATTTCTGCTTCTAAAACTCCGATTTGAAAAATTCTTCCTGTATCGCATACAAGACCTGATGGAAAATATTTTTCGCATAATTTCTAATGTTTGGTAAAAAAGGTTTGGCCACCAGGGTGCATAAGTGTTAATATCTGCTACTGATGTATTTGTAGCAAAATCTGGGCTCCTGAAAACTCGCCTAATTTTTTTTTCTTGGACCCATACTGCTCATATGGAAAAACCTTTTGAGAATACTTTCTTCCTAAAATAATGCATGATTTTCCCACCAGGGGACGTAAAGTCACATCTTATTTTTGTCGATAACTCTGTTTCTAACAGTCCGATTTGAAAAATTCTTTCTGTGTTGGAGAGCGTCTCCGGTGCGAAATGTTTCTCATTTAAATTCATGTTTTTCTTAACGCACAAGCCTGCAACCAGAGGGCGTAAACTCACGATTCCGTTTACAGCAATATCTGAGGGATTAAAAACCCGATTGAAAAACTTCTTTCTTCCGTCAGATACTATTGTTTTCCATTTCCATACCGGTTCCATTAACTTTGAACAGCTTTGATAAATTTAATTTGCGTCAGAACGGATTCAAAAGACGTGCTTATTACACCCGAAAATTCGGTGTCATCTTTCATGTTTCATATCTAGAGTTCAGTGCAGTGACACCAAGTAGTGAAAGTGGGCCAGAATGGTGGGCAACGGCATTCTCCTAAATACGTAGTAGTGAACTAAATGGCACAATATTTAAAAAGAAAAGAAAACGCTGCAGAGCTATACCAAGGAAATTCTGGCTCGCATTTTATTTATAAGAATTCTGTTCGTACTGAGTGTAAGATTTTTACATTTGAAAAAGATGTCCCTTATTTTGCAGTTTTCAGAACTTTTCACCCGAGGCAATTAATTTTTTTTCTCCGGAATCTTAGCTAAAGGCCCGTATTCAGAGAGGACGCTCGTATTCAACTATTTTCTTTTCGTATCATTTAGTATGTTATCCCGCAGGACGGAATATCGCAGGCTTGATTTACAACAAAGTTAATAGAGTCTACTAATCTTGACTTTAGAATTCCAAACCCAAATTCATTCACATTAACAATTCCGTATACAGCAGCTGACCAAGACCGCGATGGCTTCAGGAAAAGACGGAATCCTCTAATTGTTTAAAGTGATGTCTAACAGCAGCGGTTTCTTTGATAACTTAAATCCAGAAATAAGCACTCTCTGAGGTGCTCCTCTCTAAGTTTAACTTACCGGAGCGTGTAGTTGTTGTCCTTTTGATTCTGCATAACGTCGATGAACTGAATATGTTCATTTATCACAATAATTACTATGTACAGTTAGGTAAATCAGGTAGGAAAACAAAGAATTTCAAATGTTTTCACTATTTTTCAGCTGCGTAATTAAGAAAAACGAAACTCCCTCAGCAACCTGCTTTTTGTGATGTAGAAATCTTTTTCTGCATTACATATAAATTTATTAGGGTTTATTTTGTTTTCATGGTAATATATTTCCATTTTTTTTTGTTATTTGGGTGCATGTAAATGAAGAGAGAGAGAGAGAGAGAGAGAGAGAGAGAGAGAGAGAGAGAGAGAGTCCACCCAGACTTCAAACATTAAACATTGCGTTCCCGCAAAATAAACCGTCTACTATCATCACTGGTGAAACCTGTTCTTGGTGCTATGAATCACGTAAAATGAGCCCCATAGCTTTTCATCTTTCGAAGATTTGTGAAAAACGTTTTGCTACTCCTTTATATACCCGAAGTTGGTTAGATGACCTACGTAATATGGAAAATAAGGTGACAGCAGCGCCAAATTTCATCCTAGTGACTGAATTTTGAACTAAATTTCTTTTTCGAAAACCAAAACTGCATACACAGAAAGCATGTATACCAAATTTGGTTGAGTTTGTCCAATAGTTCTTTCTACAGACAGCTCTGAACATCTCCTCTTTAATTGCGATCACCCTGTATTTTCTTTGGGAGACACGATCGGACGCGCGTTATATCCGATTCCGCGGTATAATCGATTGCGTTATATCCGGCTTCCACTGTATAGACATACACTCATCGTCGAAAAATTAGTTGCACCCACAAGGACGTGTCGGATTTCAATGCCATTCGGAAGGAAGGTAAAGGTTACCAGGAACAATAAATGATTAAACATTGAGACCGATATCGGCAATATTTATTGAGCTACACGCCAATAAGTTGTGCCTCTCAGTATGGCGTCGGGCCGCCATGTTTGCTCACACAGCATGCCAGACGTCTCGGGATGGAGTTGCACATGTTCCTAATGGTGTCCTGCGATAAGCCATCCCATGCAGCTTGAATCTTCACACCCAGTTCCTGCAGATTGTGCGGCAGGGGTGGAGTGTGGATAGCGCATCCAATAGCATCCCACGCATTTTCAGTCGGTGATAGGTTTGGCGATGCGGCAGGCCATGGCAGAGTGTCAGTGCCTTGAAGGTAAGCTCTCGAAACAGCAACAGTATGCGGACGAGCGTTGTCTTGTTGGAAAATTATCACCAGATTGAGCGTTTAGAAAAGGTACGGCCACTGGTGCAGGTCCTCATTACCGTAACATTGGGCTGTCAAAGTGACAGTGATGAACACCAAAGGTGATCTGGCATCGTAGGCAATTGCACCCCACACCATGACACCAGGCCTTCTGGACGTGTGACGCTCGACACCAAACCGTTCATCTTGGCGCTGACCACGGTGCCTCTTCACACGGATTAGGAGGTCATCTTCTGCAAGACAAAATCGGGACTCGTCACTGAAGATCACCCGCTGCCATTCTGCTGGCTCAATGACAGTTGGCACAACACCATTTCAGTCTTTGGCGACGATGCAATGGTGTTAAGGGCAGTCGTCGGAACGGTCTGCGTGCATGTAGTCCTAGGTGCACGCAGACTGTCATGCAGCCGTCTGCCAATGGTGCTGGCACTAATAGGACGATGCATGGAGGAAACCACTGATCTCTGAATATCCGCAATCGTGGCTATTGGGTCACTCCACGCATGTCGGACAACCCCCGGTTCTCTCTCTCTGTGTGGTTTGTCTAGGTCGCCCAGACCCTTCCTGTCGCTGCTGCGTGCCTTTTCTATCCACTGCCGCCAAGAGCGCGCTATGGTGATATTCGTACGACAGGTATGGCGCGCAATACGGTGATTAGACCGTCACGCTTTCCGGAGCCTGCCGATGCGGCCACTCTCGCACTCGTCCAACTGCTCGAATTGCTGCCGAACTTTTCTCCGTGGCCAAAGGATGCAACCAACACATCAACAAGAGTCAGAATGGTAAGCACGCGCAACGGTACGCACATATATACCCGGTCAGGCACCGAGATATGACCGCTCCTTGCTTGCGTCACATGCGCGGCCGTGCGTGATACTTGAATCATTTGCATGTCTCACGATGTCGAACCTAACCACCAAGTTTCATTCCTGTCGGATGCTTCCTTCTGGGTGCAACTATTTTTTTGATGATGAGTGTATATTTAATGGAACTTCAATTAATTTAAAATAATACGTATACATATAATATATATGCATACACATACTTACATTAAGAGTGTGTGTGTGTGAGAGAGAGAGATTGGTCTACGTCACTATTAGAACACAGCGCCAAAAGGGACAGATAGCGAAGATTAGTTGCGCATATAGACACGAAAACGTAAATTACGCCTAGTGACTATGCGATGAGTCTGTGGTCTTCTGCTTCAGGGTTACTCTAGCAGGACCTCTGAAGAATTGGTGCAGTCATTAGGAATATTCCCTTCGTTGAGGGGTCTAGTAAAAACTTGTGCGAATGTGGTTTCTGCTTCTCCACTGATTTCTTGCACAACGCTCACCGTAATTCAACCTTGCTTCGGAGCTCATTAAAATTTCTTGTTCATAATTGCATCAGCCGGTTCAGCCTGGAGCAACAGAGCTACTTCAGAGCTTGTATATTTCTTTATGTCTGTAATACATACAATATTCCTTTCATTGCAGATTTATGTAGAACTCAACTCTCCTCAAAATTTCGCTTCTATTTCCTGCTAGAGTAACATCTTCTGTTCTGAGTGCCACGAACTGTTTTCTTCCATTACTGGGAGCATCCTCTGTTTTCTTGAGGCTTTGGTTTTTTTCAACGTTTTTTCAGTAGTTCACAGTTGAATATTCTGATGTCTTCAGCCACAAGTTTCCGCATTGTGTTGTATAGTTTTATGTATTCCACCTTGGAAGTTGAATTTTATTATGTTCATGTCTCTTCACTTTTGCATTGGTATTTTTATTTGTTCGGATATTTTCTTCATGGGTTTTTGTTCCTAGTTTCAGCTATTTTTGTCGCTGATTTTATAAAAGTCTTGTTGAGTTTCCTTTTTTTTTTTTTCCTTCGAAGATGTCAACTTCTTCCGTTGACGCGACTCAGGTGCACAGCAACTGGGGGGCTGCTCACAGGGCTTTAGACTCCCAAGAACACTATTGAGCCTCCCTCTATGTTCACAAAACTGATTAAACTTAAACCGAGTGGCAACCCAAAATTTCCCCAAATATGTATTAAAAAATGGTCAGCATCTACATATTTAAAAAATGGTCAGCAGGTATTTATACCTCGTTTACGGTTTTTATACTCTTTCAAACAGTCTTTTTGGGACCCACCCCCCTTTCTTGAGAGTTGGTGCATGTTGTTGTGGTGCCTTCCCGCAGTTGTTTTACGTATGCAAGGTAAGAATGAAAAAATAAAAAGAAAGCTGTCAAATCTAGCTGCTATTCTAGATATAAAGCAAATGTCAGCACATCCCCATTCGCAGGATAAGAAGGTGATATGCTCTTGCGGGATTCAAATAGGGCTGAATACATTGTTTGTCATTTGTGGGGTGTTTCAGTTTACATCATAAATTGAACAATGGGGCTTGGCATTTTATTATTTTACAATCAATATATGTGCACCGACAAGTCAAAAGCTATGGGAACTTTGAAAGTTTTTGTTATTTCACTCAAATGTTCTACTCGGTTGTAACAATTGGAGTAGTATACAAGGCTGGTGTAAACTCTTCTTCCTTTGATTCTCGTGCTGCTTTCAAAAAGAAACTATTTCTTTTTCAGCTCCATATTGTTTTTCATTTCCAGTCCATCCTCCTATACCATAAAAAGGAATACCTCAAATGAAATTACATTTTATTCCAACAAATAAATTAATTTACTGTGCGTGTCCTTCGTTATTTTTAAGATACAAGTGTATAATAGAGTGAAAAGCAAGGGGGTAAAAATAAATGTAAAATTATAAGGCTTAATATATCTAAAATGAAATGCAAAATATTTCAAGGCCTTTAACATTTAATCTTAGCCTCCAATTTTAGTTATAAATGTTCTCTTAATAATAATGTGCTATTGTTTTGTTCTCTGCTTTGATTGTAATCAAGCTCCTCATCGGACACACTAGCCCTACGCCCATCCCTGGCCGAACTCATATCGTTTTAAGTGCTATTGGTGTTACAGAAAGTGCAACGAAATACGTAGGAAGGATAGCCTTATGTAGGACTGAAGATACCTTGGTAGTCTCGGCATTAATCCTATCGAAAACTGGATGCATTTCAGCAAAGTATGATTATGAGCATGTCTGAAGTTGGATGGTAACACACGGCATCCCGTCTCATGCGAATCGTAATGGAAGAATAGTGAGATACTAGAGCAGTGAGATACTGTTGGCAACAACAGTTAAGAGAAATTACCAACAGTTGTTGTAGAAGGAAAGGCGCTGTTATGCGCATGTCGGAACGGGTAGATAGGAACATTCGTCATCAGGCGGTTGTGGAGCATCTGTCAGCAGAAGCGAGCATTCGACAAGCTGAAGATGCCACCACTGACAACCCACCACGACCATTACGGTATCCATATTGACTGCCTAAGTCAATACAGATACCGTATACGGTTTGTAATACAGGTACTTCCATTGGCCAAAAGACAACGCCGGCTGGATTGGTGCCATCGTAGAGCTGCTTCTCTGTGTCGGAGTATTGCTGCCCGATACATGCTAGACTGACGAAAGGTCTGCAAATCTTGGTGGCCACGAAACATCTGGATTCCTTGCAGACAAGCTGTGAATACCGTGTCGATGTATGGATGAGAGTTTTCGTGTGGGAAACGACCTCCGGGTTACCTCTAAGAAATATCGTCACTAGTCGTGTAACGTCATTGATTTTTCCTCGGGTTACCACAATTCCCATTCGGTGCCTCAGAGGTGACTGCTATCACAAATGATGGCACTCCACACAAGGATACCTCGTGGGTGACCAGTGTCTTGTTCGCAAATGACCTCCGGATGCGCACTTTTCCTACACTATCTCCAAATGACCGGACGATCTAAAGAGAAAATGCAGAATCTGGACTCGACGGTGAACAAGATGTCTTTTTTTGAAAAGTTAAGGTCCACGTCTCTGATCCATAAGTAAGAACTGGTTGTATAGGAATGAAAATTATTGGAAATTATTTAAAACGACTTCGTTTTGCCAGTATTCGATTTTTGGCGAGATTATTTAAAACGCCTTCGCTTTTGCAAGTACCCCCTGAGACCCGTAGTGCATGATTCAGGAACTTGTGACAAGACCAAAGAATTGGGTTTAAAAATGAACTTACACAAAACAAAATTGATGCACAGTACCTTTTACAGAAACTGAAGATTTGGAAGTTGGTGGATTAAATCAAGAAATAGCCAATGCTTAAATTTTCCTTGGACAGCAGATATCAAATGGGAATTACACATTAAAGAATAAATTAAGAGGAGTATAAAACCGGCTGGAGAGCAGTTGGGGAAAAAAAGTAAAATTTTTCAGAGCAATTTATTATGTGTTAAAAGAAAAGTGTTTAATCAAGGAGTACTTCCATGTCCTTACTTATGGATCACAGACATGGATCTTAACCATAAAAGCCAGACAAAGGTTGCAAACATCTCAAAGAAGCATGCTTCATATAACCAGGAAAGATGAGAAGAGGAATACTTAGATTAGAGACATGACAACAGTGAACAAATGTAGACCTTCAAGTGGTATTGCTAGAAAAATTGACCACCATTGCGTAACTGAGATACTGGATTGGATACGAGGGGACAGAAAGATACCAAGAAGAAAACCACGTGGGAGATGCATGGATGGAATTCCAAAGCATGCTGGTGTGACTTGGAAGAAACTGGCTCAACAAAGAAATCTGAGGAAGAGACTTGAGAGACCTTCATCCAAGAGTGGACTGATAATAGTTGATGATGACATTTATATATTCGTATGCGCGCGCACCGGGAAATCGGCGCCTCCTTAGCCGGTAGTGAGAGTTCCCGCCAGTCAAGATGGCGTCAGGCGCCGAGAAGACGTACTGCTTTTTGGAGTACGCGAAAATTGAGTCCATCATTGCGGTTCTACGGCAATTTCGTGCTCGATTTGGAAAGGATGCACCGACAGATAAAACAATATGCCAGTTACACGATAAATTCCGGAACACCGGATGCCTATGCTCAGGCAAAAGTCCAGGTCGACCAGGTCCGTCGGGGAAAACAGTCAACCGAGTGAGGGAGGCCTTTCAACGCTGTCCCCTGGAAGTCGACTAGGCGTGTCAGTCAGCAGCTGGAAACCCCACAGAAACCAGTATGGCGTATCTTGCGTAAGCGTCTCCGTGTGACGTCATATAGACTGCAGTCAGTGTAAACCAACAGAAGATGATCACAACCGCAGGTTCCAATTTTGCAACGACATGCAGGAGCACATGGAGACTGCCGGTTTCTTCGAGAGACTCCTGTTCAGCGACGAAGCCACGCTCCATTTGTCTGGGAAAGTGAAACGACATAGCATGCGGATATGGGGATTGGATAATCCACATGCTACCGTGGAACATCTCCGTGACTCTCCAAAGGTAAATGTGTTCTGAGCCATGTCACACTACAGGGTATATGACCCGTTTTTCTTTGCCGAGGTAACTATCAACCGCAGCGTTTTCCTTGATATACTTCAGCTGTGGCTGACGCCACAACTTTAATACGATAGTAGTGACTTCATTCTCCAACTAGATGGGGCTCCACCCAACTTTCAAAGGGATGTTCGTGCCTAACTCTCTGAGAAGTTACCCAACAGGTGGATTGGCCGTGCAGCTGCCGACGACCGACTACACCTTGCCTAGCCGCCTCGATCACCGGACTTAACACCGTGTGATTTCTTCCTCTTAGACTACTTTAAGAACCAGGTGTTTGTGCCGCTCCTGGCCCGAGATTAACAGAAATTGAAAGAACGCATTACCACGGCTATCACTCAGGTGCACCAGGCAACGCTGGTGTGAGTGAGGGCCAAATTGGATTACAGAATATACATTTTGCGTGTCACGAAGGGCGGACACATCCAGAATTTGTATAGTCTATTAAAAACTTTGAACATTTTTCTTTCCATTACCATTAACTATGTTACCCTATCCCTTTCCGTTACGATGTAGTGGTACACTAAAATCCCGGAGACCAGTAGGACTCACCCTGTGTGTGTGTGTGTTTTGTTTGAATAATTACAGTAGGCATGGCCGTAGCCAAGGGAGGGGGGGTCTAAGAGACCAGTCCGCCTCCCGAAATCCCAATCAATTTTTCGCAACTGACAAATAATGTTTTTCCTTCGACAAATAATGTTTTTCTTTTCTATTTGTATTACCACCCCCTACTCGATGTGAGGGCGAACCATCTGCTGCGTCCTATTCGCTGCAGTGGGATTAATTATTTAAAAGACCGTTAATTTTCATAACTCTTTATCTTCTATTATCTTCCGCCTATGGGTGTCTACCGTGAAGTTGGGTTCCCTAATTGAGGGTCTCCAAGCTCAGGGTTGACGGGTGCATTGCGTTGTGTTTCATATGGGAGAACATGGGAAACCCATATTCCTCCATATGCCGCTTGAAATTTAATAAACTCATGATGTCAGATTTGGACCTTTTTATCCTGCGACTGGGCTTGCTAAATGTTAAAAGTTATTTTCTTCTTAAAATCTTGGAGTTGCTACTCTATCGAAACTTTACGATTGTTCTACTTAATTATCCAGGTTAAAATAAACAAAGATTCACTTATTTTGAATTTTCAAAGACTTGAGAAACTCGGGTAAATTTCATTATAAAATACAGAATTTATTTTCATTAGTGTTTCCTTAAAACCTATTACACTGATCGGTGGAGATTTCTATTAATTTAAACCAAAATATATATTAAGTTCATTATGCTTTTTGATATTCGCAATCATAATTTAAAGTTCACCTTTCGCAAAATATAAGACACATTATGTTATTCAGCACTTGCAAGAGATTAAAAATATCTTTTCTACCGAGGATGTATAGGAGACAAAATCATGATCATGCTAACGAGATATTGGGAATTATGAAATTTTTCTCACCAAATTATTTTCTTTTCATCACATTCGTTGTCGTCCGGTATTACTTATAGGTATAAAGTCTATGGTTGGGACCTCATCCGGTCCTGCTGGATGCACACTGCCCGCATGAGATCACTCGATGCTTCACCCAAAAATTGTGTAAAAACCTCTCAGGGTAAAACATCATACTTCCCTTGCTTGGAAATCATCTTGCTCCATTTTGAGCGTCCTCCCAGGAAACCTCCTAACTTAATATTCTCTGCGATATTCTGCCCAGGATTTATCTAGAGTCCATTCTGTCCTCTCTGCGTTCACCCAGAATTAGCAGTCATCATTCCATTCCGTGTTCTCTCAAAATCCTATCTGAAAAAAAAAAGTTTTTCTCTCGTCTATGTTTAAGGGGTTCGGGGGTGTTCCTGTCCTACCCGAATGGCTCTCCCCTTATTGGTTGGGCCGGTTTTCCTCGCTTCGGCATTGGTTTACATCCCTGTATGGGAATCCCTCCGATTCGTCGGCAAAGGCTTGAGAACATGGAGTTTTCTTGAAGATGAATATTCCTTTATCTTGTCAACTGCTCCGCGGGATGTCCGCGCTGCCTTAGAATTTTCACGTACGCTTCCTGTGTGACTCTTTCTGTTGGTGTCAACCAGTTACGCCCACTACGAGAAATATGTCCTGTTCGTTGCCCGCTAGCGTGCGTAAAACGTGACTTCGTTAATAGAGAAAGGTCCAGTAAATTGGCCCCCACCTGTGATTGCGAGCATTTCACTCTCGTAGCGTTGCTTGCTGTAACCTCCGAGTTTTCTCTTTACTAACCTAGGGATGTGTTTCGTGCGTATTCCTACTTGAATTCAGGCGAGCTCGGGGAATACAAAAAAATTAAAAAAAACAGCAATTCAAAAGAATGATGAAAAAAAAATAAGGAATTTCCTCCTCAAGAAAGAAATCTGCTCAGCCAGGTCTTCGAATAATTATGCAATATGTATTATAATTATCCTCTTAGATTGCCTGTCTGCATTATGCTTCTCGGATTTTCTTTCCCAATTCCCGCGCTCTCTAAATTGTCTACTTGGTAACTACTCTTCCTCGTTTAACTATTTCCTCGTACTATGCGATACCGTAGGAATTATTTGGTGAATATATTGCTTTCCTACACTTACTAATTTGTAGGCCCCCTTTCCGAAATTCATACCTACGAAATCATGGTCCTCCAATGTTACACGATATTCCGGAGGACATACGGGTAACATTTGGCCTTATACGTCCATTGTGAAGGACATTCTCTACATTTGGCACTGAGGGATTCTTGTACAATTTCATGTATATGAAACTGTATAGGCACAGTTCAGTCTGTAGGAACGTTTTTTAAAAAGCTCATCTGCGAAAAATAACGAAGTTCTCAAAGGTTTGGGATTGGAGGTTTAACGACCACCGTGAGCAACTCAATGGGCTATAAGCAGTCGCCCTTCCCTAATTTAGGGTCACTGGTTCCAGGTAAGGGAGAGAGCCAGTGCCGTAAGACAAACACAACATCCATGCCTCACCGGGATTCGAACCCGGACCCCATTCGGACGAATGATCAGAGGCCATCGCTTAGACCACTGCGCCACCGGGGCGGCCTCTCAAAGGTTTCATAAAACAAGTATTACCAATTTCCAGGCACACGACGCGACGTTATTATCAATGTGCGAAACACGTTGGCCTTACAAGCGTGAAGCTTTATTCAGATGCCGATAAATCTACGTTCCAATAGTTCTGTCGTTACAAAATTTGCAAGGTATAAAAAAATCGCAAATCCTTCCAAAAAGCTCATCAGCTATTAAGTGCTATTTATTACCCAAGGCCAGATTGCAGTCACATTGTGCACACTTGACCTTGTATTTTCGTGGACATTACCGCTGTCGAAAACTCTTCAAAACGTTGACTGCAATTTGACGACATCATTGGAACATATTGATCTCGTGGTAACTTCCCTCGACCATCTAAGAGTAACGCCATAGATAAATTCAGTGTTATATTTTTAATGAAGCGTCCAAATTGTTCACATAAGTTGATGGAGGTATTACAATGCCAAAAGTTACATCCAATATGATTCGAAGAGCGAATATTTCATCAGACACTCCAGAAAAATATTTCCGGAAAAATCTTTTCGTGTCATTTGTTGATCACGTGCGAACACAAATTAACGATCGATTCGAGACTCACAAGACATTAGTCATAGCGCTTCAAATATTTCTACCTCGTCATGTTACGTTAAACTACAAAAAAGAGCTAACGACTTGCAAAGGATTTTTGAAAACATACTTCCAGAGAGAAGTACTCTCATAGTCCGTTTGGCGAAACAAATGGATCAACATAGACGTCAATTCAAGACCTGATAACGCAATAAAGGCCCTTTCACAATGCGACTCAAATCTTTTCCCCAACTCACACACGTTGTTACAGATTCTTGATATAATTCCGATTTTCACAGCTATGCCAGAAAGGACATTTTCAACACTTAGACGATTGAAGACATGTGTTACAATGATTAAGAAACTCAACGGGAGAAAACAGACTGAGTAGATTAGCACTTTTAGCAACCCATTGGGAAAACTGAGGTGCAACCGGACGAAATTTTAAATCGGTTTGTTAAATCTTTAAGGCGCGCTAATTTTTTTATGACGTGAGTGAAAATGTAAACCTTATTTGTTCTTCTTAATGTAAAAAATTTCTTGAATTTGCAGATTTGTACAAATTGTATTATGCCCCCTATGTTAAATGTTTTAATGTTCGCCTGAAAATTTAAAACTTTCTATCGATACATACTGTAATTGTTATTGCTTGTATCAAAACATTGGTTCAATATAATTTTTCAGTCATTAAAAACAGTTATCTAAAGGAATTACCTCCCGTTGTGTTTGATCTATATTTATTGCAAATGTATAGGCGGAAATTTCACAATGCAAATGTATGAGGACAATTTTACAATTACTAATCTCAAAAATGGGTGGGGGAGGGAAGGGTTGGTATAGCTTTTTGAATTGTAAACTAAAAAAAAATTTATTCCCATTCAATCATCAAAAGAAACACCGATAAAAAAAAATTAGTCCCCCCCCCCCCCCGAAAAAAATCCTGGCTACGGCCTTGCAAGCAGGCTTGATTTTCCTTTTCTTTATGTACAACATCTGATACCTGAGAACTGCTGTTTAGGGATTAATTAATATTCAGCCCTTGATCTTTAGTGTTTCGTAAACCTCAGTGTCCTCCTCCGACGCACTGAGCCCATACATGATCAGAGCGCACGGTTACAAATGAATGTAGGCGGTTCTTTGTGAAATAAAATAGGCTGAGCGGTTTAAACAAATGAAAGCACGTGTCAGTGAAGAAACGATAGAGTTGAGAGAAAGAAACGTGACGGTTGTAATTATCAACGGAAACAAAAACTGGCAGTTTGAATCAGCTTAAAATTATAACGGGGAATTTTTCCATTCCATCTGGCATGAATGGAATGACATTATTAATCCATTTTTGAGACAGATACGTAGATAATATACCTGCTCGAGAGAAGAGAGAAAAAAAAAGCTAACTACAATTAAGCAGATGTTAAATGATCGCCGCTCATTTTTTTCTTTTTTTCAGAGCGCGCCTCATCTGGGCGTAAAAACTGGGTTTTCTGGTCAACTGTACGTTCTGCCGTTTGTGAAAGAACCTTTAAGCCAGCTAATGAATACAAGACGTGCGTGATCGGAGTTCGCTCAGCGGAACGTAGGCAGACAGGCAATTAATGCTTCCGGGTGAAGGTCGCATGGCCTTAGAATCTAGAGCCTAGCGGAAACCGGAAGTTCCATTTGCCAGCCCAGCTGACACAGTCTACGTAGGCGTGCATCGTAGATCCTTCCCTATCTCTCGCAAAGTGTCCTGGGAAGCGGAGTTTGGGAGGGGCGAGAGAGGGCCACGTCGTTTTTGAATGATGTCGTGATACAAGGCGTCGTTGATTTGTAGCCGTGTGTTGAAAAGTTAGTCATGGACTGGGAATAGCGACGCAGCCGAATCGTACTCTGAGCTTGTCATCATCATCGTCTGCATAATTCGTTCTCATTCCCAGCACCATTTGTTATACGAATAAATGGATGGATAGTCGAATTGTGCAAGCGCGCACGTTCAACACAAAATGAACAACGAAGCGTTATTTGTTCGGCGAGGAGGAATCTCTTCAGCATATGGTGAAAATTCCCGAAATTGCGAACCTCGGCGGCTAATTGCACTGGAACAGTAAAATTAGAGATCTTCCAAAAGCGCGCTTTCAGAGGAAAAGGAGAGAAACATGGCAATCGAATAAATAGAAAACGCTTCATATCTACGGATTTCAGTCAAAATCCCTTTGCTGGAAATAACTGACATAATTCATAAGCCACTTATCAGTGTTGCGTGACAGATCAGTTGCTGATCAAAATAGGCGATTTACTCGACTCAATGAGGTAGCAGCTCTCGCTATTTGATACTAAACAGCGACATTCCTGTCATGATTTCAAATATATAGGAGCCGAAGAATAAAACTCGGCATTTGCTCTGTTTAATGACAATTCGCAAGGATGACATAAAGCAGGAAAGAGTGTTTTTAGGTTCGCATCTCAATCAGTGGCGGATCCGTGGGAAGGGGGGGAGGAGATGGGCGATCGCCCCCAACCCTGAAGATCTTTCCTTAGTACATGGGCAAGTTCATAAGCAGAGGCGTAACTAGGGCGGGGCAGAAGGGGAGGCTGACCCGGGCGCAGCTCAAGACAGGACGCAAATAACACTGCTTGCAATCTGATTAAAATTTGAATTGAAACTTTTACAGCAGTTTCTGGTACGCTTAAAATTCGAATTTCTTCTTAGAAATGTTCAAGGGATGCTAGTTACTAAAATTCAGAAATGACAGAGCGGTTCTATTGTAACCTGGACGTCCATATTTTTTACGCTTTCCAACCGTAGGTTGAAGAAGCGTATATGCTCCAGCTTTGTCCGTCCGTCCGTCTGTCCGCACGATAACTGGCGTAAAAATGGTTCAATTTCGATGAAATTTTAGTATGTGGTAGGGGACCACCCTGGGACGAATCCTATTGAAAATGGGACAAATGGGGTCACAGGTCACGACGTAGGAGCGGGATCCATTCCATTGCACTTATACGTCATAACTTGCGTAAATATGGTTCGATTTCAATGTAATTTGACTATGTGGTAAGGGACCGCCTGGAGACAAACCCCATTCAAAATGGGTGAATTGGAGTCAAAGGTCAGGACATAAGAGCAGGATGCATTCCATTGCCTTTATGCATCATAACGTGTGTAAAAATGGTTCGATTTCGATGAAATTTCAGTATGTAGTAGGGGACCACCTGGGGACGAACCCTATTGAAAATGGACGAAATGGGGTCAAAGGTCAGGACATAGGATTGCGATCTATTCCATCGCCCTTATCCCATATTATTAAGGTGGACGTCAAGTAATTTTGCTTCCTATACTTCCAATGGAAAAACTTTCGTACACATTTCCTTCACAATTAATGTGTTCCCAAGGATGAAAATTTTAACATCGATTAAAATAACTTCTTATTATCACTTGGAATACTTAATATTTTCTAAAACATAACCATAATTATATTAAAAATCAATAACTTTTCCTTTGGTGGTGTTGAAACCAGAAAAAAAGATGGCGCGGCCTGTACTTTGAAGACGTCAGCAGACAAACAAATGTTGGATTGCATGATTATGGTTGTGTTTTAGAAAATATTAGGTATTCCAAGTTATAAAATGAAGCTATTTTAATCGATGTTCAAATTTTCATCCTTGTAAACGCATTAATTGTCCAGAAAAAAGATGGCGCGACCTGTATTTTCATGACGTCAGTAGACAAACAAATGTTGGATTGCATAAATATGGTTATGTTTTAGAAAATATTAAGTATTGCAAGTTATAAAATGAAGATATTTTTATCGATGTTCAAATTTTCATCCTTGGGAACGCATTAAATGGGAAGAAAATGTGTACAGAAATTTTTCCATTCGAACTACAGGAAGCAAAATTACTTGACGTTCACCTTAAAGGAGCAATTCTTGTATGTATGTAAATTTTATTTTGAAAACGGCTCCAAGGAGTTTGATGAAAGTCGTTAACCTATCGTTTTCTGGTAATAGAAATCGATTTAGCTTGATCTCGACTTTAGGAAAATTCGTTTAGTGGGTTAATAACCACCCCGAATTACCACGTTTTTAGTGTAATGTCATGGCGTCGTCCGATTAGATGTTGGCGCGCTGCCACGCCATCTGTCTCATTACGTCACGCGTTGTGTGCGGATCCTATTAAAGTTTTATGACGTCACAGTCTTGCCAGCAGATGGTCGCGATTCCCATCTGCCTCATTAGGTCACGCGTTGTGTGCGTAGATAACTTGTGTAAAATATATAACTCGTCCGCCCTATAACTCGTGTAAAATCGTTCGATTTCGATGAAATTTTAGTATGTGGTAGGGGAACACCTGGGAAGGAACCCTATTGAAAGTGAATGAAATGGGGTCAAAGGTCAGGACATAGGAGTGGGATTCATTCTACTGCTCGTATGCGTCATAACTAACGTAAAAAAGGTTCGATTTCGATTAAATTTTAGTATGTGGTAGGGGATCACCCCTACCACATACTAAAATTTATTTTTCAATGGGGACAACCCCTATTGAAAATTGGCGAAATGGGGGTCAAAGATCAGGACATAGGAGCGAAATCACTTCCATCGCCATTATGCGTCATAACTTACGCAAAAATGTTTCGATTTAGATGAAATGTTAGTATGTTGTAAGCACATGCCTGGGGACATATCCTATTGAAAATGGGCGAAATGGGTCAAAGGTTAGGACACAGAAGCGGGATCTATTCCATTGCCCTTATGCATCATAACTTACGTAAAATTGCTTCGATTGCGACAAAACTTAATCATGTTATTTCGGAGGTATACTGAACCAGTTATGTTGAATATTATCGAAATGGGATCAAAGGTCAGGGCACAGGAGTGAGATTTATTCCACAGCCATTTTCCTCATAACTTGAGTAATGATTTCTAGTATGTTGGAAAGCGTATCATAATCAATGCATTGCATGATTTTACTAACTTGTTCAGAAGTGAATTTCAGTAACCGTTTTAGGATAGCGAATTGTAAGCATTTCCCGCCATTTTGATGAGCTGGGCAACGGTCAAAGTGCTATCTTTCTCACGGGTCCCTTCTAATGAGGGGGTGTTAGATTTATGGATTCGTGGATGTGCGAGAGGGTAAAGCAAAACCACAATTAAGGAACTTTGCGCCTTCATAGAGATAGAGGGGAACAGGACCTTATTGCTTTTCAGTCGTCCCAGGCAAGGGGAGGGAGTTGTTACGTGAACACTTTTCAGCGGGGAGAAAACGCAAGCAGCTGGTCACGTTCACCCAATGTCAGCTGGAGGAAGAAGGGTCCAGCAGGGGATTCGGTGGTAAAGAGTGGAGAGAGTCTGTGTGAAATCTGTCCCGTCGGTGGAAATTGGAGAAAATGCTGAGAATCGACTGAGAATGAGAAGGTAGGAAGGGAACACTGGTGGAAGGGGAAAAGGGCGATCACCTTGTCTATCAGAATAGAGGAAAGGAGATCAGGACAATACTTTGAGACATTCCCCATAGCATCTGAATAAACACCTTCCTCACTGCAAGAACGATCTAATACTTTGATTAATATTTTGTTTATATTTTATTAATTTGTTGAAGTCGGGTAAAATACGGGTTAAGGTCCCGAAACAAAACTCTGGAAGCAAAGCATCAAACAAACCCTTCACACAGGGCGCTGTAATATAAATCAGCAACAAGCGCTGTAACACTATACTCAGTCCAGCTAAAGGAGAACCACGGCCTTTGTCGGTAACAATGGGGCTCGCAGTTTTTCTTTGTTGGATGGATAAGGTAAGTATGCCGTTCATATTGTTGATGATTCTCTGTGGGCTGTTCAGTCATTACTGTAGCTCCAAGCCAGAACATGCCAGCTACA
Organism: Macrothele yani; assembly: GCA_039090855.1. Lineage (NCBI taxonomy): Eukaryota > Metazoa > Arthropoda > Arachnida > Araneae > Macrothelidae > Macrothele > Macrothele yani. Next base: position 83,385,368 of record CM077003.1, on the reverse strand, counting down.
TTCGGTCCGCGGGATGTAGTAAGAATGTCCGAACTCTGAAGCAGTTGCGAAAAGCTGTACAAAGGGTGGCCTTTAGGTTTAAAACAGTAGCCAATGCGTTATCCCGCATAGAGATAACGCATTGGGTTATGACCTTAATTTTGTTTAGTAGAGCAGTGTATGCATATAAATATACACTGAAGGGCCAGAAAAACTGGTACACCAGTCTAATAACTGGTAGGTCCCCCACGAGAGCACAGGACTGCAGAAATACGACGAGGCATGGACTTCACTAGATTCTGGAAATATGCTGTAGGCAATGCACACCATACTTCCTGCAGAGCGTTCCACAAATTAGGTGTATTCCGAGGTCTCGGATTCCTGTGTTCGATAGCGTGTTGCATGGCATCCCAAATGTGTTCTATCACGTTCAGATCTGGGGAGTTGGGTGGGAACGGCAACACCCCAAACTCAGATGAATGCTCCTCTAACCATAATGTGGTGTCCCGACACTTGCGTGGGGCGCCACATTGTGGTTAGAGGAGCATTGTCCCGTTGGAACAGGCCCAACCCATCAGCATGAATGCAGGACATGAACGGGTGTACCTCGTCAGAAAGGATGCGCACATAGCGTTGGCCGGTCACAGACGTTTGTAGACGTACCAGGGGTTACAGTGAAGTCCAGCTAAACACACCTCACACCATTACGGACACCCCACCAACCGGTACAGTTCTCTGTTGACAGGCGGGATCCATGGCTTCATGGGGTTTGCGCCACACACGAATCCTTCCATCTGCCCAATACAGTTGGAAACGCGACTCGTCAGACCTGGCTACTTGTTTCAAGTCATCAAGTCTTAAGTGGCGGTGTTGCCGTGCCCAAGCGAGGCGCATAGCTCTGTGTCGTGCACCCATTAATGGGGCTTGAGTTGGGCTTTGGCTCCCAAAGCCTATATCGTGCAGGGTACGTTGCACAATCCGGACGCTGATGCTTGTTGAGCCTCCAGCATTGAATTCCGATGCTACCTGCGAGAGTGTCGCGTGAAACGATTCTTGGCAGCCGACGATGGTCACGTTCACCCAATGTCTTTTTACGGCCACACTGGTATCGTAGGTTGGAGGTTTTGCCGGAACTCTTGTAGTCACGGTACACCCTTGCAATGGTCGTCCGTGAAAATCCGAACTTCTTTTCTACGTACGAAATACTATGGACCATCTCACGAGCGCCAACTATGGCACCGTGTTGAAAATCGCTTAAATCGTTATTACTTGTCATTCTCATGCCGAAAACAGCTCTGACAGCTGGCAAAGATGTCTATCGCTTTAAATACGCACTGGCGGACGCAACCGAGTACGCGCGTAGGTGACGTTGCTATGCATTTTGCATAAGCTCGTCTGTACCAGTTTTTTCTGGCACTTCAAAGTGTATATATATATATACAGTGGTGGCCAAAATTCTGGACACTTTCGGAAAATTTCGGGTTTTGCAACATTGCAGGCTTATAGAAAATGTTATGTTTGACTAAATGCAAATGCTTGTATACCGATTGAAAGAAGATTTAATGCTGAATTCCATGCGAAAAAACAGAATTAAAATATCTGCAGTACAAAAAGAGTTCTGCTTACTTTAGTCAAAATGCAAACCCTATTGAGCAATCACGGTCCTTGTTATGGGAACTAATCCAATGGTAGCAACTGCGATCCATCATGTGTCTAGTTAGGGAACGTCAGTTTTGCTGTTTGTTCTGTAGAAGAAAGACGATTAGCGGTGTAAGTGAAGCGCAATTGGTTTTTCTGTCAGTTCAAGGACAATAACGAGAAGACTATCAGATATGAAACTAAGAGGTAGGATTCCGTGAGAAAGGCCATATCTGAATCTACAGCAGCTCAAGAAACGACTACACACACATTGAATGGTAGTAGTGACGAAAACATGTGAGACGTCGAGTGGGAGAAGAGCTACATCCTGACTGCAAATGGGCAAATGTAAAGCACCCAACAAGCGTTACCATTTGGGCATGTATGGCAGCAGATGTTGTTGGCAGCCTTCACGTAATCGACGGCACGCTGTACGCAAGAAAATGCATTCACACTATCCTGAAATCAAACCTGCTACCTTCTATTAGTAAACTCCTTCTCAACAATGAACCTTTTTTTCCCAGCAGGATTCAGTTCCCTGCCACACAGCACAAACATGCAAACAGTGGTTCACAGCAAGGGGCATTCCATTGTTGACCTGACCAGGAAATAGCCCTGACCTGAATCCGATAGAATATTTGTGGCACCGTTTGAAAACCCTTGTACGAATGAGGCGTCCATGAAATAAAAGGCAATTAATCGAGGCTATAATTGTTTCCCGGAACCACGTAATAGCGAAGGCAGAGCTTCAAATACTTGTTGGCTCAATGAGATGCCGCTCTGCTACTGTTTTAAACCTAAAGGCCACCCTACCAAATACTGATAGCACATTGCAATCGCAAGTATTTTTCATCTTATCGGATTTTAGTGTAGATTTATTACGATCCGAGTATTCTCAGCAAAACGTTTTTTATGCTGCAGATATTTGAATTACGTTTTATGTATTGAATTCAGCATTAAATTTCCTTTCAATTGATGTATAATATAAACATTTACATTTAGTGAAACATAACATTTCTTATGAGCCTAAAAAGTTGCAAAACATGAAATTTTAAAAAAGTGCCCACAATTTTGGCCATCACTGTACTGTATATATATATATATATATACTAAAGAATGAGGATTGGAACAATGCTACAATGATCCTGCTACATAAAAAAGGTGACATTGAGGATCTCAGGAACTACAGACCTATCAGCCTCCTATCAGTGGTTTATAAAATCTTCACTAAAGTTCTTTCACACCGCTTTAAGGTGACACTGGACATGGCTCAACCGAGAGAACAAGCTGGATTCAGGAGTGGCTACAGCACAATAGATCATATCCACGTACTGAGAGAACTAATTGAAAGAGCGAGGGAATATGAACTTCCATTGTGCATGGCTTTTATCGATTATGAAAAAGCCTTTGATTCGGTGAAACCATCAGCAGTTACCACGGCTCTGAAATCCTGCGGTATTGAAGATGCATACAATAATATTATTAATAACATCTATGAAAATGCAAGTGCAAAGATTCGGCTGTTTGAAAATACAACACACATAAGAATTTGAAAGGGAGTGAGACAAGGTGACACCATATCTCCGAAGCTCTTTAATGTCACATTGGAAAATGTCTTTCAATCACTGAACTGGGAAAACAAAGGGATAAAGATTAATGGAGATTATCTAACCCACCTTCGTTTTGCTGATGACATAGTCATTTTTGCAACTACCCCATCAGAGCTGCAGAGTATGATCCAGGAACTTGCTGACAAGAGTAAAGAAGTGGGATTAAAAATGAACTTTCAGAAGACAAAAGTGATGTTCAATGCTTTTACAAGAAATGAAGATTTATCGATTGATGGAGAAAAACTGGAGATAACAGATACGTACGTTTATCTTGGACAGCAGATATCAAGTGAGGGTCACATTGATGAAGAAATTAATCGGCGTACAAAACTTGCCTGGAGAGCTTTTGGAAGAAACAGCATAATTTTCAAGAGCAATATGCCATTATGTCTTAAAAGAAAAGTGTTTGATCAATGCATCCTTCCAGTGCTTACGTATGGTGCAGAGACGTGGACCTTAACTAAAAGAGACATACAAAGGCTGCAGACAACTCAAAGAAGTATGGAGAGGTGCATGCTTGGTATAACCAAGAGAGATAAGAAGAGGAACTCGTGGATCCGAAAAATGACGAGAGTGGAAGACATCATGATCAGAGTTAAATCCCTGAAATGGCAATGGGATGGACATACTGCCAGAAGGACAGACCATAGATGGACAGCCGAAATTTTAGATTGGATTCCAAGGGACAGGAAAAGACCCAGAAAAAGACCACATGGGAGATGGGTGGATGAAATTCGTAAATATGCGGGAGTGACATGGAGGAGACTGGCACAAGACAGACCGTTGTGGAGGAAACTTGGGGAGACCTTCATCCAGCAGTGGATTGATAATGGTTGACAATGATGATGATGATGATGATGATGATATACTAAAGAGCAAAGCCGAAAACATAAGAAAAACTTTAGAATTTAAAACGAAAGTTGTATATATATATATATATATATATATATACATATATGTACAAGGTGTAATAAAAAAATAAGGTGAATGTTTTTATCGATAACAGAAATTTAATTGTAGATTTATAGAAATTAATCCCAATCAAAATAATCACCCTTGGCACACACACGTATCCCAGCGGTTCTGTCATTGTTGGAAACACCCATAAGAATCCTGTTTCGGAATGCCCCTCAAGACCAGTGTTGCATTACTTTTGATATCTTCCACAGAGTAAAAACGTTTACCTTTCATAAACTGATTTAAGTTTCGGGAACAGCCAAAAGTAACTCAGTTCTAAGCCGATTAATAAGGGGGGGGGGGGGTGAGTGGATCGTGTAGCCAAGAGCTGTTTGGTCGGCAGAGCAGTGTGAATTGGCGCGAAGTCGTGGTGAAACATCCGTCCACTGGTCTTCTTCTCCGGCCTCTTGCGATTCACTACAGTTCTCGGGCGTTTCAGGATTTCCAAGTGACTTGCAGCATTAACAGTGGAGCCACATGGTAGGAATTTCCAATGGACTAATCGTTTGATATCGAAAAATGACACCAGCAGGACTAACGTGCTGTTTTGGGTCTTGGGGAGGAAAGGGTCTTCCACCGAGAGATTTAGACCTTTGTTTCAGGATCTTAACCATAGACCCAGGTTTCATCACCCGTCGCAATTTTCCTTGAGAAGTTTGCATCTGGTATTGCACAGTGAAACAACTCGGAAGAAATTGTGACACGATCGCTTTTCTGGTCGTTGTTTAGAAGACGAGAACTGAACTTGGTACTGACATGTTTCATGTTCAGTTTGTCAGAGAGAATGATTTCAGAACCAAACGATATACTCTATGTTCAGTTTCTTTGATGATTAGGCGTAGATTCTTTCTGATCACAGGGCGAATTTCCATGACCTCCTCGTCGATTACCGCCGTTGTGGGTCTTCTACGACGAGATTCGTCTTTGATGGAAGAAGGGTCTTCTTTAAGCCTCATAAAATTACTTAAACACTGTCTTTTAGGTCACAATACTTTCACAATGAACAGTCGTCAATATTTCATGCGCTTCTCTCACCGAATATACAAGGTAGAAATAGAATTTCATGTTTGCGCATTGCTCTTACTTCGACATCCCGATAGGGTTGAACAAACGAGAAATATGCGTCTACACTTTTTGCTGTCTAGAGGTGTACTGGCATTTGCTGAAAAACCGGTTTCTGGCCAAGCGACCAGTGCTAGGGTTGAAGGTTAATGACCGTTTACGTCAGACACCTCTAATTTGCTTCCGTAGCAAGGGCGGCACAATTCCCCGATCTTCTCGATCATCCCTGATCTGGTGAGTTATGGCCAAACCCCTCCAAAATGACTCCACAACTTAAATCTTGGCCCTCAGTCTCCGGCAGCTGGAATGTACCTGGCCAAGGCAGCGGCCAGTGCGACATGAAGGCAGAGGGTGCTAAGAATCCCCGGAGGACCGGACTAGGCTGCCATCTGATGCTGACCTTGGCTACGTACAATGGACGCTCCCTATCTTCTGATTCAAGGCTTCTTGAATTGGAAGAGGAACTACAAAGGATCAAGTGGGACATCGTGGGGCTAAGTGAGGTAAGGAGAAAAGGAGAAGATCTCATCGAACTGAAAAGTGGACATCTCTTCTACTATCGTGGGACAGATACTGGCAGAACTAGTGGTGTTGGATTTATAATAAACAAGAAACTGAAGGATAAAGTGGTAGAAGTTGAAAGTTCCTCTGACAGAGCTGCACGACTCGTTATCCAACTATCGAGAAGATACCAGGCTCAGATTATTCAAACTTATACACCCACCACAAGTCATCCTGAAGAAGAAAGTGAAGAATTTTATGAGGAAATTTGTCATCTAAATAATAAAGGTAAGCAGCACTTGAAAATAATTATGGGAGATTTCAATGCAAAAATAGAGCAACGGCAACAGAATGAAACTTCAGTAGGTAAATTCGGTCACGGCAACAGAAACCAGCGTGGAAATACTCTCGTTGAGTTTGCAGAGGCAGAAGGGTTTTTCATCTTGAACTCCTTCTTCAAGAAAAAGCCACACAGGAAATGGACATGGAGACATCCAAATGGGACGACAAGTAAAATTGATTTTATTATGTGTAACAAAAAATTCGTCATAGAAGACTGCAGAGTGCTAAACAAGTTCAACACAGGTAGTGACCATAGATTGGTGAGATGTAAGATGCACCTCAACACTAAACTTGAACGTGGCAAGCTCATCAGACAAACAAAATCTATTGACATAACCAACCTTAAAAAACACCATAATACCTTCAAGTTGGAACTGAAGAACAGGTTCTCTGCTTTTTTTTTTTTTTTTTTTTTTTTTAATTGGAGGTTTAACGACCACCGTGAGCAACTCAATGGGCTATAAGCAGTCGCCCGTCCCTAATTTAGGGTCACTGGTTCCAGGGAAGGGAGGGAGCCAGTGCCGTAAGACAAACACAACATCCATGCCTCACCGGGATTCGAACCCGGACCCCTTCGGACGAATGATCAGAGGCCAACGCCTTAGACCACTGCGCCACCGGGGCGGCTTCTCTGCTTTAGAAGGCCTAACATCGGAAGAAGTGGACATCTCTGAAGTTAACAGAAAAGTAACCAAAGCTCTTATGGAAACAGCAACAAAATTAGCTGGGTCTAAGAACAAGTTGCATGTAAATAAATTATCAGGAAAAACGAAAATGTTGATGCAAAAAAGAAGAGAGATGAGGACAACTAAAGAAGATGTGACTTCCAAAGTGGAATATATAGAGCTATGCAAGACAGTACGAAAAAGTATCACTGAAGACGTAAGAAAATTCAACTGTGAACTAGTGAGGAAAGCAATTGAAAACAACCAAAGCCTAAAGATAGCAAAGGGACATCTCAGTAAGGGAAGAAAACAGATTATGGCACTGAGAAAAGAAGATGGTTCTGTAACAAGAAATAGAGGCGAAAGTTTGACAAGAGTGAAAGATTTCTACTCCAAATTATATGAAAGGGATGTTACATGCACTCCAGACATCATGAAAGATACCAGTACCAGAGTTCCTCCAGTCCTTCCAGCAGAAGTTGCACATGCAATCAAGAACATGAAGCGGGGAAAAGCTCCAGGAGAAGATGGAATTACTGTAGACATCATACAAGAAGCAAGTGGAGAAATCGAAACAGTACTCGCCCAAATTTTCACTCGATGCCTTAATGAAGGAAAGATTCCTGAGGATTGGAACACCGCTACAATGATCCTGCTACATAAGAAAGGTGACATTGAGGATCTCGGAAACTACAGTCCTATCAGCCCCCTATCAGTAGTTTATAAAATATTCACTAAAGTTCTTTCACACCGCTTGAAGGTAACACTGGACATGGCTCAACCGAGAGAACAAGCTGGATTCAGTAGTGGCTACAGCACAATAGATCATATCCATGTGCTGAGAGAACTAATTGAAAGAGCGAGGGAATATGAACTTCCATTGTGCATGGCTTTTATTGATTATGAAAAAGCCTTTGATTCGGTGAAACCATCAGCAGTTGCAATGGCTCTGAAATCCTGCGGTATTGAAGATGCATACATTAATATTATTAATAACATCTATGAAAATGCAAGTGCAAAGATTAGGCTGTTTGAAAATACAACACACATAAAAATTGGAAAGGGAGTGAGACAAGGTGACACCATATCTCCGAAGCTCTTTAATGCCACATTGGAGGGTGTTTTTCAGTCACTGAGCTGGGAAAACAAGGGGATAAAGATTAATGGAGATTATCTAACCCACCTTCGTTTTGCTGATGACGTAGTCATTTTTGCAACTACCCCATCAGACCTGCAGAGTATGATCCAGGAACTTGCTGACAAGAGTAAAGAAGTGGGATTAAAAATGAACTTTCAGAAGACAAAAGTGATGTTTAATGCTTTTACAAGAAATGAAGATTTATCGATTGATGGAGAAAAGCTGGAGATAACAGATACGTACGTTTATCTTGGACAGCAGATATCAAGTGAGGGTCACATTGATGAAGAAATTAATCGGCGTACAAAACTTGCCTGGAGAGCTTTTGGAAGAAACAGCATAATTTTCAAGAGCAATATGCCATTATGTCTTAAAAGAAAAGTGTTTGATCAATGCATCCTTCCAGTGCTTACGTATGGTGCAGAGACGTGGACCTTAACTAAAAGAGACATACAAAAATTAGGAATAAGTAAATCCACCATGGGCGGTGATAACTGACCCCACACACCGTGGGATCGAATGAAACAGTTTGGATGATTGCCTGCGGTATTGCATTCCATTTTGCTTCTACATGCATCCACAATTCGTTGATTGTGACAGGCGGCGAGGCCATGCGAGCCAGTCATAGCACGATGACAACCCAGACGTTCTCTATAGGCTACAAATCTGGCGAGCAAGCAGGACAGAGAAGACGGGTGACTTAATGCGCGCTGAGTACATCTTGGAAAGCACGAGTACCATAGTGTCGGGCATTGTCTTGTTGGGAGACGGCTCCCGGGATCGTCTAAAGGAAGGGTAGGAATTTAGCTTCCAACACTTCCGTGATGTAGAGTTGGCTCTTCAATGTGCCTGTGATGCGTGGCGAGTGTGTGAATCATACCGGTCCATCACGCTTGGCGTGGGACCGGTATGACGCTGCACAATGCATCCTTCCAGATGCCGTTCACCACGGTATATGCGAACAAAGACTCTCCCGTCGTGATGCATTAGATTGAATCTGGTTTCAACATCGCTTTAATGTGTCTCAGGGACTGGTATTACATAAGAAACAGGAAAATACAGAGCATGGTAAAACAAGAAAAGTATCGGAAATTGGCAAACAGCACAAGGTGATCTGTAATAGTCAATCAGGACATCACAAAAGTAACGGAGTATGACATGCAGCACAGGAGAGTCTATGACAGTCAAGCAAGTCATGTGTAGGCAGATACGACACAAGACGAATTACACAGGAACAGTCTCTGAACTACAGAAGCATTGAGCCCAGAAATGGAGAACTCGCCAAACTAGAGTCCAGGGAGCAGCATGCCAAGCAAAAGGCGAGGCACAACAGATAACACTATGCAAAAGTAACGGGGTACAATATGTGCTGGGCTGGTATCCTGGAGAAGCAAGGCAGCAAGACTGAGCAGAGACAAGGCAGACATCAAGAAAAAACAGCAAGCAAAATCAGGCAAAGCTAAGGGGCCGCCCTAAAGAACGTCCGTGATTTTTTACTATTTTTAGACTCCCCCATTCCATTTTGTCCGATTATAGACCCTCCCCCCTTAATATTTACTTCCTAATTTCCGCACCCCCTCCCCCTTTGTTTTTTGACGACTGCTTTTAGAAGTCCTTTGAGAAACAGAAAGAAAACATGTAATTATTTAAAGGAATCTTCCATATATTTACACTTTTTCTTCAGAAAATATTTATTTTTTATTCATTAATTTATTCCCATTTGCTACCCGAACTTTATCGTTCTGAAATAAAGATCTACAAATGAATACATGCATTCAAGGTTGCAACACTCCCGATCATACCATCTACAAAACACGATAGATTTGGTTGTACAAATACGAGAACTTAATATTGTAATTTAGCTAAATATCATCTGAAATATTTCATACCATTTTTTTAACTATCAGAAGAAGAAACAAGAAAGATGACACCGAATTTTAAGGTGTAATGAGCAAGTCCTTTGAATTTGTTCTGGTGCGAATTAAATTTACAAAGCTATTCAAAATCAAAGCTTTTCTGTCGGGTTTTCAGTCCCGCAGCCATTGCTATAAACGCAAACGTCAGCTGACACTCTATGGTGGCAGACTTGTGCGTTAAGAAAAAATTGAAATTATGTGCGAAACATTTCGCAGCGGAAACGCTCTCCAACAAAGAAATAATTTTTCAAATCGGGCTCTTAGAAGCAGAGATATCGACAAATACAAGATATGCATCTACGCTCCCTGGCGGGACAACCATGAATTAATTTAAGAAGAAAGTATTTTCAAAATGTTTTTCGATGTGAGCGGTATCGGTCCACGAAATATTTTTTTCAATCGAGTTTTCCGGAGCTCGGATTTTACTGCAAGGAATTAACTCTTACGCCCCCTGGTGGCCAAACCGTTCTTTATAAAATATTACAAATTATATGCAAAACATTTCCTATCAGGAGCTGTATCTGGTGCAGAAAGAAGTTTTAAAATTAGAGAGTTAGAAGCAGAGATATTGAGGAAAACGCACTTTACCTTTACGCCCCTTAACGAAAAATCTATGCTTTAGTTGAAAATTTTGAAATTATATGAGAAACATTTTACACCGGAAACACTGTCTAACAAAGAAGGAATTTTTTTCAAATCCGACTTTTAGAGGCAGAGATATTGATAGAAATAAGATAGATGTCTACGCCCTCTGGTGGATAAACCGTGCATTATTTTAAGAAGAAAATATTCTCAAATGTTTATCTCCATAAGCGGTATCGGTCCACGAAATAATTTTTTAAGTCGAGGTTTTAGAATCTGAGATTTTGCTGCAAGTACCTACGAAGCAGAAATTTAACTCTTACTCCACCTGGTGGCCAAACCATATTTTATAAAAAATTAGAAATTACAACAAAAAAATTTCCGTCAGCAGCTGTATCCGGTCGGTGCTGGAAGAATTTTTAAAATTGCAGTTTTAGAGGCAGAGATATCGGGGGAAAACGCAATTTACATTTACTACCCCTAGCGGAAAATGAATGACTTACTTGAAAATTCTAAAATTATATTAGAAACATGTCGCACCGGAAACTCTGTCCAACAAAAAAGAATTTTTTCAAATCGGACCATTAGAAGCAGAGATATTGAAAAAGAAAGGATATATATCTACGCCCCCTGGCAGAAAAACCATACATTATTTGAAGAAGGAAACATTCCGAAAAGGTTTGTCTACGTGAGTACAATCGGACCACGAAAGAATTTCTTCATATTTCCCATCACGAGATGTGTCTTCCGAAGGAAAAAAGGTTCAAATCGGAGTTTTAGAATCACAGATATCTTTGGAAAAGTAATTTACTTTTACGCCCCCTAGCGGAGTATCTATGCGTAACTTGGAAAAATGACTATGCTCCAAATAATCTTCGACACGAATGGAATCGAAAAGTAAAAGAATTTTTGTAATTGGATGTTTAGAAGCAAATATATGGAATAGAATGTGTTTTGAATTCGATATCATCTGCTTTTACGTCCTCTAGCGGCAAAGTTTTGCATCGTAAAAGAAAACAAAATAAAGGATCATTATTCGCACATTTCAAGCTTTCTAATGCTAAAAGAATTTTTCAAATTGGACTATTTTTCAAATCGGCAGAGATATCGTGTCTACAGACGGACGGACAAACCGAAAAGTGAGCACGATTTTTTTTACAAAAGACGTGCTGAAAAAGACATAAGAACCGTCCACTATATATTTGCCACTGGATGTCCGAATTACTAATCCCCCCCTCCCCCAAGTCACGTTTGGTCCGGTTGTCAGGAACCCCCTCCCCCTATAACTTCGGACGTACTTTATGGATGGCCCCTAGCGGGTGGAAGCAGATCAGAAAAAGCGACGTTGCGCAAGATTGTACGAAAACACAATATGCATTCAGCCCTCAAGTTTCGACTTTCGCTGCACCACTGCAATCACTGGCGCCTATGGTTCAGAGTCAAGGGAAGTCGCAGCAATGGACGGCGAGCAACGAGTCCTCTCTGCAACAATAGGTGACGAACAGTGCTTGCAGACATCGGACGATGTGTGAACATCCTCCATTGCTGCGCAAGTGTCGTGGATGGCGTTGTGCGCGACGTCACTACCATACGGTGCAAGTACCTATCTTCCGGTTCGGTCGTGCGATTTCGAGTTCCAGACCCTGCACGACAATGCGTAGAACCTTCTGCTGTCTACTGTCACCATGCACGCATAACGGTAGTTGCGTTACTCCTAACGCGTGCAGCAATATAACGGCATGATAAGCCACCCTTCTCTTAGTCCAACGATTCTACCTCTTTCAAACTCCGTGAAGTGTTCGCATGGTTGCGTGATCCTCCTGCGCGGCATGTTTACATATTAGCAACTATGTACGGTCAAATTTAGCGATAGCTAGTTTAAAAACCTGCTCTCTGTGCGCCCCTTTTTTATACCCACTTGTGTGACGCTTCCGATGGCGTTGCGCGCGCCAGACATTTGCATGAGCGCTGCAATTGTAGTCATTTGCATTTCCCATGGTGCCTTATCCACAGTGTAAATCCCAACATTTCTTCCTGGTGTTGCCATTTTTGTTAACAACAGTGTGCATATACAGTATGTCTTTGTCATACGAGTTGTTAGGAAATAGTAATACTATAATAGTGATCCGATTTATTGGCGTAGGAAACATACACAGAAGCGTTTCCAAGCTTTCGCACATCAACCAGATGGCTTTTTCAAGGAAGTTAGATGCAAACTGGATAATAGAACGCTTTAACAATTTGCACACGGGAACTTGACTTGACAATAATTATATACGACGATTTCTTTATATAATCCCACATAGGAGTAGCGGACTTGAATTCGATTAGCTTCCTACTCTACCCCTAAATGTACAGCCATTCGGGAAACCTTGGAGATCCTTACCAACAGCGATACTTGCAATGATAGCGTTTCACTCGAGTTGCCACGAATTTGGAAGCAGTTCTTCAAGTAACGCCTTCTTCCTACCCGGATCCGCGCGCACAAACAACGTGATGCCTCGTATCTTTAAATGAATACAACGTCGTATATAATTATTGTCAAGTCAAGTTCCCGCGTTCAAATTGTTGAAGCGTTCTACTATTCAGTTTGCAGTTTCTGTCTAACTTCCTTGAAAACCCCATCTGGTTGATGTGCGAAAGCTTGAAAACGCTTATGTGCCTATTTCCTACGCCAATAATTCGGATCACTAGTATAGTATTATTTCGTGCATAATTGATGTACTGTTCCTCTTTATCAATTCGGGTTGTTAGGTTTAATTTTAAATATTTAATGCTATCAATACTGCCCTTGAGTAATTCAGTTGGTCGGAAATTTCATCAAAAGTTCGTGAAAACTTTGATTCAAAAACATGAAGGGAGGTTTTCATTAATTGTCTTCTTGAATTTTTGAAATATCAGTAGCATTCTGAATAAAGCTATATGATAGGTTGCTTGAAACGCCTCAAGATGCAATCATATCCCTGAATATCGCTTTTGCGACACGATTCCAACTGTATAAAATGATGAAATAAAAAGGTTCGACACCTAGAGAGAACTCAGCTGACACACTTTTGGATAATCGAATTTCTCCTGCTCGAGGTCCTCCTCATCTTAAGATGGTTTAGCCTCATCAACATCCCCGTCCTCTTCGGTTATTCGTGGGATCAACAACAATAAAGAGCTGTTTGCAATTTAAGAGTCGAGCAGACAACTGTCGGTCTGTCTGGAAACTTTCGGATTCCGACTCAAGTAGAGGGAGGAACAGCAGCATTTAGCCAGAGTGTCTCTAACCCCCAGTGCCGCTGACCTAGTCGTAATGATCATACGAGGCTTTCGAAGAAATGCGAGGAGAAACCTCACGCACTGACTATAAAATCTCTTCGGGAAACTTATCTGGCCGCTCGTTCGCTGTTTATGGAAACACGGCTTCCCATCACATCTCCACGATGGCTTTATCACGAAAGCATCTGGGGAGATTTCGTTATTTTGGCACATTTCCTTATTCCTGAGAAAAAAAAATGCCGTTCACCGTTAAAAATAGATATTCTGCTATAAGAACTTTTATGCAAAAAGTTCCATACAATTAAGGAAATTGAGTTTTAATGCGCAGAAGGGATACTTAACCATGCGAACCAAATGAGCGGAATAGTGCGTCCAGTAAAGTTTTCTAGAATTTGTGCTACATTTGCTTGCAATTTTCCGTAAAGTTTTCTCTTGTTATAAAGAAAAATCAATTGTATGCTTCTTACAAAGTAACGTTAAGTTCTGTTTTCACACGTACTACTTCACTCAAAAAAATATTGAGTGGTAATGAAAAATGCTTTCTCGTACGCTGCAAAAACAAATCTGTAATTAACGAGCCATTTTCCGAGATTCTTTTCGCAAATTAAAGAAGCATATTTCAGATACAACCTTTTCCGTGTAATGAGGGGGAACCCTCCCCCTGAATTTCACAGATTTTTCGTACGCCAGAAAAATTCTTAATTTTTGAAAAACCTTTCCGCAATTTCTTTCTTACGTAGGTCATTTCAAAAGTTTCGCACACTGCGCAGGCGCTGCCTGTAGGATGATGCAATCGCTCCAATCGTTGCGCCAGTTATGAGTCAGACTTCAGTATACAAAATTGTGTCTACGTTTGCTGGGTAATCTGTTCCTGTTACGAAAAACTAGGCCTAGAAATGGAAGAAGACAGTGAGTAAGATCAGACCTTGCGTAGAGACCAGCGGTCCTACATTAAAACTAAAACTTTGCGAGTAAAATCCCGTACGGAAATTCATAAAGCTTTGTTTGAAATTTGTGGGGTTAGTGTAGTGGAACATAGCACAGTGTCACGGTGAGCTTCTCGTTTCTCCACCGATTTTGGCAAAACATCGAAGACGACCCAAGAAGCGGCCGGCCATTAAATGCAATGGACGCCACTTCTGTGGTGATTATCGTCAACAGCATTTTGGAAGAAGATCGACGGAAGACATGTGAAGAGATTACATGTGAAGCAAACATGTCTACCGCTTTGGTTTTCAGATTCCTGACTGACAAATTACAGAAGAGATAAGTGGCTGCCAAATGGGTTCCGTATAATCTGAGTGAAAAGCAGTAAGTAGTTCGCAAAGGGATCGCAGAAGAATTGCTTCAGCGGTACGAGACAGAAGGCGAGCAATTTTTGGACAGAATTGTTGCTATAGACCAGTGTTTCTCAAAGTGTGGTCCACGGACCATTGGTGGTCCGCGGCGGCGTATCAAGTGGTCCGAAGGAAATTTCAGAAGAAAAATTAATGAAGAATGTGAGGATCCCTCCTCTTGAATTTTGAGCGCATGCTCAACACGAATATCCAGAGCTATCAGATAGAGCCATTAAACATCTTCCGTTCCCGACGACTTACCAACCGTGAGTTTGAATTTTCGAATTTAGTTGAAATTTAGAGCAAGAAAAGAAATAGATTAGATATGGAAGCTACTGTACTACTCGAACTATCGGCCATCGAACCAATTATAGATTGCTTAGTAAAAGATCGCAAGCAGCAGCATCTCTCTCACAGATGCTTAGTTTTTATTTTTGTTATTGATTACTGAATCTTTATAAGTGGAATTTCAGAAAAGTATTAAAAATCAAAAGAGAAAATCAAAGTATAGTTGTCCATATCACATTTTGCATATGATGTAACTTGAATTGTACGGAATTTTTTTTGCCGTGCCTCATAGGCGTTGCTAGAATTTATATTGAGGAGGGGTTGCGATTTTCGGAGAAGGTTTAAGTAATTTCCCATAAATATTACCTGTTATAATTTTTACTTTTTGAATTTTTGAAGAGGGCTTGAACCCCTAAAACTTCCTCCCTAACTACGCCCATGCTGTGACTACATGACCAAAATTATTTAATTAAGCGAATGATAATTTTTTCGTTACACAACTGACAAAAAAGAAATCGTAACTTACCAAAACTCTTTCTTCCTTTCTTTATCAAATACAGGTACTCTAAAAATTACTTTGTTTCTGACAGGTTAGGCAACCGACCGGTATTTTAAGCACCTGGTCGAAATCCTAGGCTATCTTCTACCAAAGTTCAAGAGAAAAAATAACAAAAAAAAACTGAAAATTTGCTGGAAAAAGCATAAAATTTACCAAAAGAAACTAAAATTAACTTACGGGGATAAATTGAGCTGGAGCTCATATCTATAAGCTCGCCTATAAATCACATAAATCGAGGGATACTTTGGTTGCGTTTTTCTTTGGAGAGGGGGGGGGGGCATCATCACTCACCGACCGATGAGAGTGTCCAGTAGGCCCTAATATTATTAACAAGGGTTTGCAACCTTAGTTTCACAGGCAATATATTTTTCAATTTCAAATTTCTCCCAGGGAAGTTACCCAGACTTCACTCCCCTTATCCCCCTTCGCTTGGTGGTCCGCGATAAGTAAAGAAATGCTTAGAGTGGGTCCATGAGGGACCAAAGTTTGAGAAACACTGATATAGGCGAAACCTGGATACGAGACTTTGAACCAGAACTGAAATCTCAGTCCGCTCAGTGGAAACCTCCAGAATCATCTCACAAGAAAAAATCCGTCGCCAACAATCGAAGGTTAAGCTGATGATGATTATGACCCATGACAAGGTTGGAGAGACAGAAACAGACTAAGTGCCCGAGGGGACCACTGTAACAGCGGAATACTATAGAAGGTCTCTGCAAAATGTTTTGCGCCCAAAGGTTTGCCAAATAAGGTCCGACATGCTCAAACCTGGTGTCACCATTTTGCACGACGGCGCGAGGACGCATGCTGCCCATACAGTAAAAGACATTCTGGAAAAATATGGATGGTAATTGTTTTCCCACCCGCCATACAGTCCTGACATGAGCCCACCAGATTAAGACTTGTTCCCAAAACTGAAGAAGCCACTCAGCGGGAAAAGATTCAGTACGATTCGGGATGTTTCTAATGAGATGACCCGACGCCTCAACAATGGAGTTGTCCTAACTGGAATACAAGACTTGCCCAAACGTTGGGCCACTGTCATTAAGAGACATGGAGATTACTTCGAAGGCCTGTAAAGGTATGTTGTTAAATAAATTCGTTTTTTAAGAGGTAACCCACAGCGTCGAAAACTTTTGAAATGATCCTCGTATATTGACGGTAAATTTCCATTTCTAAGAGGTGTTAACGAAAAATTCTGAATTTTCAGAAAACCTCTGACCTACTGCTCGTGATGCCAAACTTAGGAAGTTCGTAGGGGAAAATTATGCGCCGTTAAGTCAGAAAAGGTTTAACTATAAAAACACAAACTCAAAAGGAAGGTTAAACTAGAGGTATACAGTGTTTTGTTAGATTTCGAAGAAGTGAGAGATCACAGCTCTCATCCAAATCTCCATCACGCTGTAGTGATCTAGAGCTATTGTGCAATTATTCTCCCATTTCTAGTACAGTATTCATTTATTTGCAAAAGCTACGACATCTTGAATATGAGTTTTACTCGAAGCTACACAATGGGTTTTTAATAAGTGCTTTTCTTATTACGGGCATTTATTAGCGTGGGGAAAAAAAAAACGAAATGCAAAAGAGAAAATTTTAAAAACGCGGATGTTCCGCTCCTTTCAGAGATGGGAAATGCATACCCATTCTTTCGCTATTTTAATGCATTTTAATCACGTTGGAGCTCTTTAGTATTTTCGGAAATCAGCGTTTGAAAGAGAAACTTGAAGAAAACAATAGCATCTCACGCGCATCACCCAACTATCCATTTTCAGTCAACCGTTGAATGTCCCGGACGACTGCATTGTCTCGGCAATGTCATTATTTTCTTCATCACTAAGTGAAATAACTTTAGTAAAAAGAGTCTTGTAGCGGAGAGCTTATTCGGGACCGGAAGAGGAGGCAAATAAAAGAGATGTTTGTGCAATACCACGCCTTAAGTGGCGTTTCTGTAAAAATTATGTATGCACCGCTCTAGCTGAGTTTACTCAGCGTTCGTGCTCTTAATTACTTTCGAAAATAATATTTTAGGAAATTTCCGGTTTAACAGCAACTAAATTTTCAGATACCGGATCATGAATACTCATCTCTGTTTCACAGGGAAAAAGAAAGCATAGGAGGGAATACGAGCGAAATCAATTTACATATCAAAAGGGAAAAATATTTGCACTCTTCGAGAGTGTTTACTTTAGAGAGCAAGGGCGAGTGATGGAATGAAAATTAAATCATAGTCAAAATGTCCGTACTGAGTTTATAACGTAGGGGGGAGTGTCATTCTTTACTAATGGGAGCATTTCTTAAAAAAAATAACATGTCCTTCTAATTTTAAATTCTGCAAACACGGCTTACAGTTCCGGTCCCGTTTACTTAAAGAGCTTTCCTCTACTTTTGTTTTGCTTTGTCGTGAAGCAAACATGTCCCTCAATGGGAAAGGAAAGTTAAATGTAGGTAAGGGAAACACAAATCTTAACCCAGACTCCACCCCTCTTCCCCCAGTTTAAACGGAAGATACAAAACAGAAAATGTTAAAATGATTTTCCATGAAAATCATTGAAACTTACAATGGTAGACGTTAATGGTGTCATGATATCGCATTTGAGCGATATACAAATACAGTAAAACCTGGCTAGCAAAGTTCTACACGTTTGTGGGTAAAATGACCACTTCGACAGCTGACCGCTAAATAGAATGTTACAGTTTGCCAAAATATCTTCCCTTCTCTCTTGAAAATAAAATGAAAAGGCTTGGCCTATTAAATGCAATCCTTTTTACTATTAAATGCAATCCTTTTTTGTTGTTGTTCGGGTTTAACAACCACCGTGAGCAACTCGATGAACTAAAAATAGTCGCCCGTCCCTAATTTATGGCTACTGGTTCCAGGGAAGAGAGAGAGAGAGAGCTAGTGCCGTAAACAAACAAAATCTCACCGGGATTCAAACCCGGACCCATCACGCACGAATGGTCATTAGCCAGCATTTAGACCACTGCGCCACTGGTAGTGGAGGCTAATGCATCCTGCTGTGAAGTGTTTGTTCTTTCTTTCTCTCCTTCCATTTGGTTATTTAGGAATGTCATTCGTCAAATTCCTCACTATGAGTCAGAAGTAAAACTGAGGAATGGGGTAGGGTGTTCGGAATATAAGTACGTTGTCGCAAATAGGGAGCTCCTACAACATGATTCTCAGAGAAAATGGAAGGCAAGGAGACGACAAACGCAATAGCATCACTACTGCGGTTGAGCTTTGAAGCCATTTCACCCTCCCTCTCTTTTCTTTTCTTTTAAGTAGGAGATGTGTTCCGCTGCCATCTGGAGTGGTAGACCTTCAAGCCTGCTTAAACAATGTGGCCGCAATGTGAAAAGGTTAGGTTCCTTGGGATGAGAAGTATGAACCCTTTCGTCTCATTTATAGCAATTAAAAACATGTATACCCTAGTACATACTGTATGCAAACAAAATTCTAAGAACTTGACAAAACCCAAGGACCACCCACCACTTATAATCTCGTCAATGGCGGTTTGAGTGAGTGAGTGAGAGAGACAGAGAGAGAGAGAGAGAGAGAGAGAGAGAGAGAGAGAGAGAGAGAGAGAGAGAGAGAGAGAGAGGGAGCAGATGTTTCATATTTTTAAATTCACAGCCTTTTCGTTATCTTTCTAGCAATTCCTGAACAATATTTTTCTGTAAGTTCCACCTGTTGGTTACCGCAAAATGCAGGTATATTAACTTATGCTTTTTAAAAATGGCTAACCGAGGTCTCGTCTTGCACGTGACCACCAAATAATTGGTGATAACATCCGTGCCAAACAAAACTGCGCCGCACCAGTGGCGCAATTTTTTTAACAGTTTTTTTCGGATGTTATCCCCTAATAATTGGTGATAACATCCGTGCCAAACAAAACTGCGCCTCACCGGTGGTCTAAGCGTTGGTTTATGACCAGTCGCTCGAGATGGACCCAGGTTCGAATCCCTGTGACGCATAGATGTTTTGTTTCTTTTACGGCACTGGCTCTCTTCCCATATATAGAACCAATTGCTCTAAATTAGAGACGGGCGACTGCTTATAGCCCATCAAGTTGCTCGAACCAAAACACTGCTCTTGCCCAAATGAATCCCCAGCCGATAAAAAAAAATATGGCCGCTTTGGCAGGTGATCGCGGAATGCGAGTAACCGCCAACACAGGTTTCATGGTACATATAATTATCTCTACAGTGTAGTGCGTGTCAAAAATTGTCTTACTGTGTGCAGGAAGAATAAACTGCACGAAATGCGAGAGAATGTGAAAACCCAGGAACTCACTTCATCCCTCCCCCAAAGTAAACGAATAGCTATATAGAGTAATTAAATTCAAATTAATTTACAAGCGACTGCTCATAACCCTAAGAGTTGCTCATGGTGGACGCTTAACCTCCGAACAAACAAACAAAAAACTTGTTGTCCCGGTGGCGCAAATGATCTAAGCGCTGGTTTCTGATCATTCGCCCAACATAGGGGTCTGGGTTCGAATCCCGGTTAAGGCATGGATAAATGTCTGTGTTTATCCTTCGGCACTGACTCTCTCTGTTACATGCAAATCTGGCATGCTGCATCACATGTTCGATCTGTACTTTGATGATTTCAATGTATTGTATAATATTCGTATCCTGTGAATTCGAGATGTATGTGTAAACCATGACCAATGTATGAATTCAAGTTGTATGCGTTACCTGGGACCAATAAATACTTTTTTTTAACCCCGGAACAGACAAACAAAAACTTGTCGTCCCGGTGGCGTAGTGATCTAAGCGCTGGCTTCTGATCGTTTGCCCAATGGAGGGGTCTGAGTTCGATTCCCGATAAGGCATGGTTGTTTGTGTTTGTTGTCTTTCGGGGGCTTATTCGCTGAGTTCCTTGTTCACTTATGTACATTGCTGTCGTTGGAAAACAGAATGTCTGTACTGTATATATCTGTCAACCAAGTCTATGTATGTGAATGTATCTGTCAACCAAGTCCAATAAATAATTTAAAATTAACCTCGGAACAAACAAACAGAAACTTGTCGTCCGAGTGGCGCAGTCGTCTAAGCGCTGGCTTCTGATCATTCGCCCAACAGAGGGGTCTTGGTTTGAATCCCGGTTAAGCCTTGGTTGTTTGTGTTTGTCTTTCGGGGGTTTCTTCGCTGTAGCCCATTCCTTGTTCACTCGTTATTCAGTATTTCATGTTCACTACATAGGTACATTTTCTGAACAACAAACTGTTTATACTGTAAATGTCTGCCTGTGTGTCTATGTATGTGTCAACCAAATCTAATAAATAATTTTTTTTAACCTCGGAAGAAACAAACGAAAACTTGCCGTCCCGATGGCGCAGTGGTCAAAGCGCTGTCTTCGGACCTTTTGGACAAGTGGGCCCGGGGTTTGATTCCCGGATAAGACATAACTACTGTAATACAGACATTTGACGTGGACTAGGAACATCAAACAGAGGTCATCGCTCTTTCCCCGTTTATAAGTTAGTCGCGGAAAAAGTCTCATTTGCCGCCACCGGAAATCGAACCCAGGGTCTTCCAGTTACGCGCCGGATATGTTTCCAGTGCACTACAGCCGCCTCGAATTCCTCCAGACTCTTTCATTTGCCTTCTGAGTATTTATTCAGTTGCTGCTTACCATCTTTGGTGCGGGGTTCCAAGAAGAAACCTGCCAAATTGGCTTGAAAATTGTGTGCGAGTCTGAAGGAATTCGAGGCCACTGTAGTGCAGTGGAAGCATATCCGGCGCGTAACTGGAAGACCCTGGGTTCGATTCCCGGTGGCGGCCAAAGAGAATTGTTCCGTGACTCACTTATTAACGTGGAAAGAGCGATAACCTCTGTTTAACATAACTACTGTGCTTTTCTTACGAAACTGGCTATCTCCTTTCTCCAGAATAAACAGCCATCAATTAAGGAAGAACAATGCGTTTTAGCCTATAGAGTTGCTCACGGTGATCGCTAATCCCGATTCAAAAAAAATACACGAACATAACTTACCTAGTCGGTGAATGTTTTCACTATTTAAAATTACATTATCTGCTATTGTGGGATCGTTACTAATCAGGGTCTTACGAAGTTACATAATTCTACACGAGAACACAGCAAGATAAATGGAGAGTACGCAATCGTCTGATCTGGGTACTGGCCCAAGAGTCGGATGAGGTATAGGCAATTTTCTTGTTCCACGGAGCTGAACGGGGTTTTTCCCTAAAATTGTATTCCTAAAATAGGGACGAAAGACCCTCCATAGTCTTCGATGCTCAAGGTCGCCAACTCGTTTTTCTCTCTCTCTCTCTCTCAAAAAAAAAAAAAAAAAAAAAAATAGGAGAGGAGAGGAAAGGAAAGGCTCGAAATATATCGACGTAAAAATGCTGAAATATTGGTGTGTCTTAATGCAAATATTCCCACTTTTACTTCGCAAAACCGTTTTAGTTGTGAATGAAGCCTTTTTCTAAGGCAACATGAAGCAGTGATATCAGGCAAAAATTTTTTGTTTTTTAGCACTGAGCTGTTTTGTGGAAACTTTATTGTATGAATATTAAGAACAGCGGTAATGCAGCCTTTAGGAACTGTAATAGGCACTCAATAAAAAAATTTCCCGTTATTGAAGCCTACTAAAATATTTTTCATTACCATTATTGACTTTCTGATTTTCATTTCCAATATAAAAATGCCATTATACATTATTCTCCAGATATTGCCTACCTTAACGCAAATATCTTGTCTCACAATTGCCTTCAACACATGTGTCATACACTTAAGATTTAAAACACAGCGTCGCAGATGAAGATGATTGCTATCGAACATTACGTTCTTTCTTACGAAGTCGAATCTAGAGACAAATACTTTTCAGCAAATTGCTGCTCGTGTAACCCATTGTACAACAAACTTAAAGCGATTTGTAAGCTTTCTGTCTGCCATAAAGAAATTCTGTAAAAGTTCTGTTCTTGGAAGAAATCGTTTCGCGTGAATCATCTGAGGACGTTCTCATGTAACGTTTCTGCAAATTGCTTACTGAAAACATCTGTAAGGGAGAGAGAGTAGGGCTAAACCGGGTAGGCGGGTCAAACTGGGTCCCCCGGTTTTTGCGTGATAAGTGTTGCCCTTTGTGGGCACCTCGAGATATTATTTGTACATTGAGCCCATCATCATTCTAACGTGGACTGTGACCACTGGCAGACGTGTTTTCTTTGTTCAGACAAGTTGAAAGTTTTCGGTCAAAACAATATAAATTTTAGAGCGAGAATCGAGTCGTTCTGGACCTTTTCAACATACAGCATCTTTTCCGGTAAGTGGGGAATTGCATTCCGCACTTACTAGAGAGTATATAGCACTGGTATTGATAGTCACTTTGTGCTCAATAACAAAACCGGCACCTACGTGGGGGCAAAACCGGGCAATTTACGCGTGGGGCAAAACCGGGTAGTACCTGGTCTTGCCCCGCATTTCATGCAATGGGAAAAATCGTTCATCTTTATTTTTAGCATGTCTTTTGTAAAAAAGATCGTGCTTATGTTACCGTCCGCCTGTACCCACGATATCTCTGCAACTGTTAGTCCGATTTGAAAAATTCCTTTTGCATTGGAAAGCTTGAAATATGGGAATGATGATCCTTTACTTCGTTTTTTTTTACGATGTACAATTTCGCCGCTAGAGAGCATAAATGCAGATGATGTCGAATTCAAAAATACGTTTTATTCCACATATTTGCTTCTAAACGTCCGATTGTAAAAAATTATTTTATCTTTCGATTCCATTTATATCGAAGAGTATTTTAGATATAGTTACTTTTTCATATTTCGCATACATTTTCCGCTAGGGAGCGTAAAAGTAAATTACATTTTTCCCGATAACTCTTCTTCTAAAACTCTGATTTGAAAACTTGTTTCTTCAGCGGATACACCTGCTAATGGAAAATTTTTCGCATGTAATTTCAAATTTTTGGTAAATAATACTTTGGCCACCAGGGGGCGAAAGAGTTAAATTTTTCCTTCTGATGTATTTGCCATAATTTCTGAGCTTCTAAAATATCGATAGAAAAATTCTTTCGTGCACTGATGCCCCTCACAGCGATAAACCTTTTCGGAATATTTTCTTAAAAAATTTCCACAGTTTCTCCACTAGGGGGCGTAGATATATATCTTATTTTTGTCAATATCTCTACTTGTAGAAGTCCGATTTGAAAAATTCTTTCTTTGTTGCATAGTGTCTTCAGTGTGACATGTTTTCATATATTTTCAAAATTTTCAAGTAATTCGTAGACTTTCCGCTAGGGGGCGTAGATGTAAATTGCGTTTCCTCCTATATCTCTGCTTTTAAATCTCCGATTTGAAAACTTCTTTCTGCACCGGATACTTGATGGGAAATCGTTTGCACATAATTTCTAATTTTTGTAAAAAAAAAGTTTGGCCACCAGGGGGCATAAATCTTAATTTCCGCTTCTGATGTACTTGCAGCAAATATGAGCTTCTAAATTCTCGATTGAAAAAAACGTCGTTTGTAGACCGATACTACTCATGTCAACAAACCTTTTAGAAAGCATTGTCTTTTTAAAATATTGCAGGGTTTCTACGCCAGGGGGCGTAGATGTATATCTTATTTTTGTCAATATCTCTACTTCTAGGAGTTCCATTTGAAACAAATCCTTCTTTGTTGGATAGTGTTTCCAGTGTGACATTTTTTTTATATAATTTCAAAATTTTCAAGTAATTCGTAGACTTTCCGCTAGGGGGCGTAAATGTAAATTGCTTTCCCCCCTATATCTCTGCTTCTAAATCTCCGATTTAAAAAATTCTTCCTGTATCATATACAAGACCTGATGGAATTTTTTTTTCACATAATTTCTAATGTTTGGTAAAGAATGGTTCTGCCACCAGGGGGCATAAGTGTTAATTTTTGCTTCTGATGAATTTGTAGCAAAATCTGAGCTCCTGAAAACTCGACTGCAAAAAAAGTTGTTTGTTGACTTATACTACTCATGTCGACAAAGCTTTTAGGAACATTTTCTTCTTGAAATAATGCATGGTTTCTACGCCAGGGCGCGTAGATATATATCTTATTTTTGAAATATATTTACTTCTAGGAGTCCGATTTAAAAGTTCCTTCTTTGTTGGATAGTGTTTCCGATGCGAAACGTTTTTCCTATAAATTCAAAATTTTCATGTAAATCATAGACTTTCCGCTAGGGAGCACAAAGGTAAATTGCGTTTTCTGCGTTATTTCTGCTTCTAAAACTCCGATTTGAAAAATTCTTCCTGTATCGCATACAAGACCTGATGGAAAAAAAATTCACATAATTTCTAATGTTTGATAAAGAATGGTGTTGCCATTAGGGGGCTTAAGTGTTAATTTCTGCTTCTGATGTATTTGTAGCAAAATCTGGGCTCCTGAATACTCGACAAATTTTTTTTCTTCTTAGACCGATACCGCTCATATGGAAAAATCTTTTGAGAAAACTTTCTTCCTAAAATAAGACATGGTTTTCCCACCTGGAGACGTAAAGTCACATCTTATTTTTGTCGATATCTCTGTTTCTAAGAGTCGATTTGAAAAATTCTTTCGGTGTTGCAGAGCGTTTCCGGTGCGAATTGTTTCTCATATAAATTCATGGTTTTCTTAACCCAGAAGTCTGCAACCAGAGGGCGTAAGTTCACGATTCTGTTTACAGCAATATCTGAGGGATTAAAAACCCGATTAAAAACTTTCTTTCTTCCGTCAGATACTATTGTGTTTTCCATACCGGTTCCATTGACTTTGAATAGCTTTGATAAATTTAATTTGCGTCAGAACGGATTCAGAAGACGTGCTTATTACACCAGAAAATTCGGTGTCATCTTTCTTGTTTCTTGCAATGATCAGACAAAAATATTTAAAAAGGTGACCCCCCCCTTATTATTTTTGCATAGAATATTTTCTTTGCCTTTTTGTTAGGTGTGAAAATGCCACGAAATTATAAGAGAAAGTCTCAAAGGCAGAGCTGGTATGAAGACAGCATGGCTGCGGCAATCCAAGCAGTTATGGACGGCAACATGAGCTCCAAACAAGCTGCTGTAACTTATGACGTTCCTCAATCTACTTTTAAAGATAAGGTAAAGAAATCTAGAAAGGAAGGTGAAACTTCCTTTCTAGATTTGAAGCTGCCCAGTAAAAGTTGGACCGTCATAAAACTATTTATTCTGAGGCTCAAGAAAAGGAACTTGTGAGTCACATACTGGTCATGGAAGAAAGGTGTTTTGGCCTGACTTTAACAGACGTACGGGAACTCGCTTTTCAATTAACTGAAAGGAACAGCATTCGTCATACGTTTAACAGGGAAAAGGAAAGAGCAGGGAAATGTTGGCTATACTGGTTCCTTGGGAGGCACAGGGGATTATTATTAAGCAGTCCTGAAAAGAGGTCGCATGCACGCGCGAAGCGCTTTTTTTTTTTTTTTTTTTTTTTTTGATTGGATATTTGACGACCACCGTGAGCAACTCTGTGGGCTATAAGCAGTCGCCCGTCCCTAATTTAGGGTCACTGGTCCCAGAGAAGGGAGAAAGCCAGTGCCGTAAGACAAACAACATTCATGCCTCACGGGATTCGAACCTGGACCCTTCACGGACGGATGGTCATAATCCAGCGCTTAGACCACTGCGCCAACTGCGCGAAGGGCTTTAACCGGACCGTTGTGAAACCATTTTACGACTTATGACATGTCCGCGTATACTAAATACAAAATATCACCAACTAAAATTTATAATGTTGACGAAACTGGCATCACGACGGTGCCAAACAAGCCTTCCAAAATGCTAGCTAGCTCTGCGTGGAAAACAGCAAGTTGGATCTTTATCTTCCGGGTGAAAGAGAAGTTCTTGGGCAGGAGCAGAGCATGTAACTATCAGAAGCACTCATACATAGGGAGTTGTAACGTACCAGGAGATGTGACGTACCTGCCAGAAGGACGCACACGACATAGAGGCAGATAGGAATCAGAATAAAACGTCCGCGTAGCTCAATTGGTAGAGTGACTTATTCCGGAATGAGGGGATCCGGGTTCGAATCCTGGCGTGGACAAAAATGACGGAGAAATTTACTTCGTTATAGAGTGTCCCTTTTCCACTCCCTATGTATGAGTGCTTCTGATAGTTACATGCTCACAAAGTTTGTTTTTCCCAGAAAAAGAGAACCTATGCTAATGGACAAAGATCCACTCGAGTGATTTGCTGCCTATATCATGCTTGCGGATGGATTCAGAGGGAAAGCTTCATTATTTGGTTCAAGAATTCATCGAGATTTCTAGTCCCTCTCCTGAAAAGCCGGTGCTTTTGCTTCTTGATGGACATGCATCTCATACCAAAAATCTGGAGCTTATGCTTGCACGAGACAACAACGTCATCATCTTGTGCTTCGCTCCGCATTGCGCGCATCGGTTGCAGCCCACTTGATGTATTAATCATGGCTCCTTTGATGGCATATTATGAACAGGAGTCGCGAAAATGACTTATTAATCACCCAGGACGATCAGTGAGTATATTTCAAGTGGCGAAGCTGTACAGAGTAGAACTGAGACTGGCTGAGCACGAGCCCGAAGCAGAGTCCCGGCACGAATCAGGCTCGGGCTGTAGAATATTTACTGCGGTTCGGGCTCGGGATCTTAAGAGAGAGGGAGGGCGAGATGATTTTTTTTAATGCATAATAGTGATTTTATAGGATTTAGCAAGTGATACTCTTTATACAGTAGTTGGTAAAGGGAATTCTTCGGCAACTGGTTCTGATAGAGGAGCACGTATTCGAGATAACTATTTATTCGGGGATTGGGTAGAAAATGACATACGCCGCGCTTTGGTGTGTTTCTGCAGAGAAGAAAAAGCTTTTTCAAGAACTATAGATATTGGATAGATGACAGCTTGCAGGCGATAATTTACCCCCTATCTCCACACAGTAGCTCCCTGCTAATTCTATTTAGCAACATACATATTTCAGCGCATTATGGCACGAAAATATTAGCATTTTTTGAGCAACATACAATTGCGGTACCGCAGAACCGTTTTGTATGCCCAGCCGCCCGAAGCATTCAGGTGAAAACGAATGGTGAAAGAAGATCGTACAGTTACACTGTGAAAACAAATGGAGTTCCCTTTTCCACTCCCTATTTGAGAAATACATTGGTTAATTGCAGGAGGAGGAGAGAATGGAAGTGTGGAAAACGAGATATTTTTTATTAATGGTTGAACAGGTTAGACAGTTTTCGGGCTCGTTCGGGCCTGGGCTCTATCTTTCAATATAACATTCGGGCTCGTTCGGGCCTGGGCTCTATCTTTCAATATAACATTCGGGCTCGGATGGACTCTGGCTTCGTACGTTGAGCCCGAACTCAGCACTAGTTCAGAAACACTTTTTCCAGAGCAGCTGTAGTGCAGACTGCTGTGCGTGGCTTTGCGAAAACCGAAAAACACCCATTCGATACAGACGTATTTCCCTATCATCTTTATGCTTCGTCAGAGACCACTGAAATACCTATGCAGCAGGAAACATAAGCTGATGAGGCTCGTTCTCTGACATCTGGAGAGAACAGGGCCTCATCAGCTTGGGTTGCCGTCAAGATGCCCAGCCGTCGACATCAACATTTGCAATTTTCCCTAACGCGCTGATTCACATTCCCCAAGAAGAAACAAGACTTCAAAGGACAAATAACAGGAGAAGAAGAAAAACTGCCATCATGCCTTCGTCTCCCTACAAATATCAGTTGCAGACGGAGATTTCCACTCGGAAAGATAATCCAGCAAAAAGAAAAGAAAAAAAAATGAATTTTTGGGACTCCTACTGTTAAAAAATCAAATAGGTCTAAGAAAAAGAAGAACGAAGATGATTCATCCTCAGAAGAGCAAACAGATGAAGCCTGCATATTTCCCAACTATTTATACTCAATATTAACCTAGGGATGGATTTAGTGCATTTCATGCAAAAGGCGGGCCCATGAGCTTTGCAGCAATGTCGAGCAAGGCGATTTTGTTTGTGACTTTGTACCAAATAGAATAATATATTTCAATATTTGAATGAAATTAAATGAAGATTTTGTAATTGCACGGTGTTTTACATGCTTTCTAATGGGTACACGGTTTTACCCGACGGTTAGGGCAAAACCGGATACTTTGCATTCTTCTGTAAAACATGTTATTCTTCGTAAACAAATTTTTTTTCGGCAACTGGACTTATTTTCTCATAGTTCAAGGTTCACTCAAGACTGCTGACGCTGAGTGCACTTTTTTTTTTTTGCTTTCTGATTTTTCGTACAAAGCCAAACAGGTACCCGGTTTTGCCCCACTATCCCCTATCTAACACAACGACGTAAAGAATCAGAAAAGATCTATACTTATACGAAGATATAAAAATTCTACTTTATGCTGCAAATCACTGAAATCGGACTCAGAAAGTATAGCACCACATAGCAGCATCACAGAAGAAACCAATACACCAACCTGAGTTGTGAAACCAAACACTGACAACGGGTGTGTTTGGGTTCGAACGCGCCAATCGACATGAAATGTGACACATGTGTGCAGGTATGAGTAGGGGACACCGTAGGGGGAGTCATTCCCGTGTAAAACGTGTTTAACGCCAGCAGCGTCACCGAGAAATCCAATGTCATGTTTCCGTAGTGGGACCGGAAATACACACCCATCAGAGTTGTCATCCTGCCCAATGCTGTAGTCTTCACTATTTCTGTCGAGTTTCGTTCCGAGCATCATTTTCAATTCATTTTCGTACTTGCTGTTAATTACTTTCCTTGAAACTGTCGCAAATGACTCATCTTCCACCCAAGTTAACGTTTGATCGGTAAATCGCCGCCTTATTTTGGCTTTCAGCAGCTCAACGACATTCAGGGAGGCTAATGGTGACAATTTTCACCATGTTCGAATAATTACGACAACACCTCACACAATGCGCGCTGCAATACACACCAGTTGTTCACCTGGACCTGTTCACTCCACGCAAACAACGCAACTTATGACGAGTATGTTTTGGAGGACAGGTGGCGCTGCGGCATTTAACACGTTTTACGTGGGAACGACTCAGATCAGATCAGATACTATGTAGAGGATTTTAGGAAGGGAGTGTCTGACCCCAGATCTTAAACAACCCTTAGAATAGGAAGCTAGGAGATATGGGCTATATAGAGTGCCTGATAGGAAAGTGACACGGAAGCGAAGTAGAAAGGGGGAGGAAGGCGCCCTTATTTATTACCGGGGAAGGGGGGCGTACCCGTGGTCCGACGGCTTAACGTGCCCATTCGACGCACGGCGGATATTTAGTGGATCGAGCGTTCGTACCTGCCTGGGATCGAACCCGAGGTCCTTTCCGTGGCAGTCACGAACATTGCCCACTAGGCCACCCGCGGCCCTGGGAATAACTCTCCCTACCGTGGTCCGTAATCATTCATGTACACATGAGCTACATTTCATGTCGATTAGCGCTTTCGAACCCATACACATGCATCCCTTGTGAGTCCAAGTCTTGTGTGCGGCACCAGGTGGTCTACTTTTCTTGCAGTATTGCTTATTTTCCTTTCATGGAATCAGTGGCCTTAAAATCAGGACAGGCGACGACCGGCCGTAAACCAACGAGTTACTCATTGTGGTTGTTAAATCCAGAAAAAACAAGAAAGATGACACCGAATTTTCGGGTGTAATAAGCACGTCTTTTGAATCCGTTCTGACGCAAATTAAATTTATCAAAGCTATTCAAAGTCAATGGAACCAGTATGGAAAACAATAATATCTGACGGAAGAAAGAAGTTTTTCAATCGGGGTTTTAATCCCTCAGATATTGCTGTAAACGAGTATTGACAAAAATAAGATATACATCTACAATCCCTGGCGGAGAAGCTGTGGAATACTTAAGAAAATATTCCGAAAAGGTTTATAGACGTGAGTGGCATCAGTCCACGAAAGAATTTTTTCAATCGATATCTTAGAAGCTCAGATTTTATGGCAAATACATCAGTAGCAAAAATTAACACTTACGCCCCCTGGTGCCCAAAGTATTCTTTACCAAAAATTTGAAATTATATGCAAAATATTTTCCATCAGGAGTTGTATCCGCTGAAGAAAATATTTTTCAAATCGGAGTTTTGGAAGAAGAGTTATCGAGGGAAAATGTAATTTACTTTTTACGTCCCCTAGCGAAAAATGTATGCGTAATTTGAAAAAAGTAACTATATCTAAAATGCTTTACGACATAAATGGAATCGAAAGATACAAGATTTTTTTCAATCGGATGTTTAGAAGCAAATATGTGGAATAAAACGTATTTTTGAATTCGATATCATCTGCATTTACGCCTTCTAGCGGCAAAATTGCACATCGTAAAAAAAAAAAAAAACTAAATGAAGGATCATCATTCGTATATTTCAAGCTTCCCAATGCAAAAATAATTTTTCAAATCGGACTAATAGTTGCGGTTTTTTTTACCGTGGGTACAGACTGACGGACAAACCGGTAACATAAGCACGATCTTTTTTTCCAAAAGACGTGCTAAAAAGGTTCAAAATTCTCGGGCAATAAGCGTAGGATGTAAAGCTCATACACTATGTTTTCGAGAAGGCAATAAGAAATGGTGAGACAGCATATGTTTGACGGAAACCTTGACTTTAAACTTTAAAAAGCCCCCTTACTTCCAAAAAAAAAAAAAAAAAAGAAAAAAAAAGAGAAAGGTGGCGCAGTGGTCTAAGCGATGGCGTCTGATCATTCGTCCGAAAGGTGTCCGGGTTCGAATCCCGGTGAGGCATGGATGTTGTGCTTGTCTTACGGAACTGGCTCTCCTTTCCCTGGAACCAGCGGCACTAAATTAGGGACAGGCGACTGCTTATAGCCCACTAAGCTGCTGAAGGTGGTCGTTTGACCTCCAATAAAAAAAAACAACAACAACAACATACAAACAGTAATGTCAATTAAAGTTACTACCTTTTTTTATGAGGTTTAACAACCACCGCGGGAAATTTGATATGCTTTAAGCAATCGCCCGCCCCTCATTTAGGGTCACTGGCTCCAGGGTAGGGAGAAAGCCTGGGCTGATGCAAAATCCCAGCCTCGTCGGGATTCGAACCCTGTGACGATTGGTCATAAGCTAGCTCTTAGGCTACTGTACCACCGAAGCGGCAAATGTAATAAATAAACGTAATATGTTCATTAGTCTCAGGCTGGATGTACGAAAAACAAGATACCAAGGACTAAAGTTAAGAATGGACGGCTGAGTGGCCAAAGGCGTCGGTTTCTGGCTAGTAGCTCGAGCTGGGCCCAGGTTTGAGTTCCAGATGAGGCATCGGTGGTGCGTTGGTCTTACAGCGCTAACTGGCTCTTTTTCCCTTCCATGGAACCAGTGGACTTTAAATCGTGGTAGTTAAATAAGGGAACTAAAAAAAATCGAAGAAAGCGAAGAATGCCAGGGATGGTATAAAAAGTGTTAAGAGGAAAAAGTATAAAATCAATCCTCATCGGGGTCTCGTAACTTTTTTACAGGAGGACGGGTGGTTGAAAACCACCGTGAGTAACCCAATGGGCTATAAACAGATCATATGTAGAGGATGTTAGGAAGAGAGTGTCTCACCCCAGGTCTTAAACAACCCTTAGAAATAGGAAGAGATATGGGCTAGAGTGCCCAATAGGAAAATGACACGGAAGTGTGGTAGAAAGGGATATGGGCTAAGAGTGCCCGATAGGAAAATGACACGGAAGTGTGGTAGAAAGGGGAGGAACACGCCCTTATTGATAACCGGGTAACCAGTACCTGGGCCCTACGCCTTAACGTACCCATCCGACACACCCCGGATAGTTAGTGGTTCGAGCGCTCGTACCTGCTTGGCATCGAAACGCAGATTTCTCCGCGGCAGTCACGAACGCTTACCACTAAGCCATCCGCAGCAGTCACGAACGCTTATCGCTAAGCCATCCGCGGCCCTGGGCTATACAAAAACAGTCACCTATCCCTAATTTAAGACTACTGGTTCAAGGTAAGGAAGAGTACCGGTGTTGTAAGACAAGAAAACACACCCTTCCTCCTTCACACATGATTCGAACCTAGGCCCAACGCGAATATGAATACAAAAACTCACATACGACGCAGTTGGATGTTCCCAAAGGAAACCTAACTGCACGTAACTAATCAAAAAGAGTTCATGGGAGTCTCTCTCTCTGTGGACACGTTAAGCCGTCGAGCCCACGGGTACTGGCCCCCCGGTAATAAATAAGGGCTTCTTTCTACCTCGTTTCCGTGTCACTTTCCTATCGGGCACTCTAGCCCAAATCTCCTAGCTTCCTATTTCTAAGGGTTGTTTAAGACCTGGGGTCAGACACTCCCTTCCTAAAATCCTTTACATATGATCTAATCTGTTCTCTGCCGTCCCAGTGGCGCAGTGGTCTAAGCGTTGGCCTCTGATCATTCGTCCGAAAGAGGTCCGGGTTCGAATCCCGGTTAGGCATGGATGTTGTGTTTGTCTTACGGCACTGGCTCTCTCCCTTCCCTGGAGCCAGTGACCCTAAATTAGGGACGGGCGACTGCTTATAGCCCATTGAGTTGCTCACGGTGGTCGTTAACCCTCCAATCAAAAAAAAAAAAAAAATCTGTTCTCTTTCTCTCTTTGACCGGTGTCTTCATAATAGTGGTCGTTAAATCAAGAAGCAAAAGTTTGAGTCGAAATGTCGTGGTGTCATAACCATGAACTTTATTGGGAGTGTTTTTTGCTCTTTCTAAGAGCAAGTTGAATAAGTTACGCGTCAGCTTAAGGCGTGCTCCTTCAACAAATATAACTTGAAAAATGTGCAAGTATGCCGCAAAAATAATACTGAAAAAAGCAATAGGCAATGCGCAGGCCAAACGTCACAGTTTTCCTTCTTCCGCCGTGGCAAAGGAGGAGTCCAGAGAACAGAACAAACGGAACACCTACCTTTTATTGCTCACGTAACCTATTCCTTTTGCTTTCACTCACACGGAAGTAAGAATTGCTGGTCGATAAGTACGTCAGCTTGGTTGAACGTGGAAGCGTTAGACCGAGAGACACAATACGAGGAACAACAAAGAAAAATACTTGTGCGTATGTCAGAAAAATTATATACACACACATTTAAGATGCAATTTGCATATTCTGATTTTTTTGTTGGAGTGAATGATTGTTTTATATCACCTATACTGAACCCCTTAATCACGAAAGGTATTAGTTTGTTATGGTGTTTACGTGTGTAAATCTTGTTAGCAGCGCAGTAATAATGTCTTTGGGATACATGGGTGTAAAAAAACACTTAGCTATAGGTGCATAATGTCTCTTTATAAACTACATTAATCGTCTTTCCATTAAATGCTAAAATGTTATGTTTCTTTCCCTTTTCGCTTCTTTTGTTTCCGTAGCTATAGGGCTATTCACAGGATTGCTCTGACGGGTGGGTTCCCCAGGCTTTTTCTTGTAAGGTAATTCAGAAGCTCCGGGGTTTCAGCTATAAATTTCCCCGATGAAGAAATAAATGAATTGCTAGTTGAATGCAGAGACAAAGCTTTCTAGCATCCAGTGTTACCACAGGAAACAGTTTTATATAAATAAGTATATCTTGTTCAAACAATAGGCAGTAACGCACTGTTGATTATGCGTATGAAGTCTCTTATTCCATATCGGCTTTCGAAAGATATCGCGCACTAACCTGCCTCGTGGACGAGAACATTCCATCGGCAATGCACACGACCACACGTTACCGCTTCTTGCACTGGTGACGAGACACTGCTAACTTTGTGGCCTGCGCACAAATCAGAAGGAAAACCGGAAAGACAAGCGCCTGCAGCTCACGCTGCATTCTCTGAATGTCACCAGTCGCTTATTGGGTGACGATATAATTTCTTAGATTGCGAATATTTTTTTCTTTTTTCATTTCAGTGCTTTTCTCGATTTTGTTTTACGAACTACGAGTACCTACTGCATGTAGACAAATGTGTTATTATTCATTAGCGGATTATTTTTATTTATTCTTATCTTCAAACCGTGTTTTTTTTTTTTTTTTTTTTTTTTGATTGGAGGTTTAACGACCACCGTGAGCAACTCAATGGGCTATAAGCAGTCGCCCGTCCCTAATTTAGGGTCACTGGTTCCAGGGAAGGGAGAGAGCCAGTGCCTTAAGACAAACACAACATCCATGCCTCACCGGGATTCCAACCCGGACCCCTTTCGGACGAATGATCAGAGGCCATCGCTTAGACCACTGTGCCACCGGGGCGGCCAAACCGTGTTTCAAGCAAGCAATCAGAATGAACAGTAGATCTGCGTCGAACCCTTTGAAGATTAAGGTGGTCCCACCTAAATTCTCTGCCTTTTGTTTCGTATAAAAACATAGACCTAAGTCATTGCACGATCCAATTTCATGTAAAATAAAAATATCCTCAAGTACTATACTGAACTATATTTATTTACATGAGGTTAAAAGCTATATACAATAGATTAAAAATGGTAAATATATACTACAATAGATTAAAAATGGTAAATATATACTACAATAGATTAAAAATGGTAAATATATACTACAATAGATTTCCAATGGTAAAACTTCTTTACATATTTTCTTCGTACTTTATGAATTCCCAAAGATGGAAATTTGCACTTCGATAAAACTAACTTTAATTTATAGCATGGGATACTTAATACTTGCTAAAACCTAACCATAACTAAGCAATTCAACATTTGTTTGTCTATTGGCGTCATCAATGTACAGGTCGCGCCATCAATTAACAGGTGTAACATTACTTACAGAAAAATTATTGATTTTTAATATAATTATGGTTATGATTTAGCAAGTATTAAGTACCCCATGCTAAAACTTAAAGTTAGTTTTACCGACGTGCAAATTTTCATCTTTGGGAATACATTAATTGCGAAAAATATGTAAAGAAGTTTTACCATTGGAAACTCAAGGCAGAGATTTTAGGTGAAACCACCTTAATGTAGATATGGAGTGTTCCCGTGTGGTTACGAGTTTGATGAATATTTAGTACTAGAAATTATGATGAAGTAAATGAAGGAACTGGAAAAGGCAAACCCACTCCTTCGCTAAAAACGTTAAGAAAAATCGAAAAATGTAGTCAGATGCATTTCACGATCCTCAGTATTTCGTGGTTATTTGGTTGCGAAAAGCGAAAGGAGTTTATTGTAGGCCGTAACTTATATTTTTACACAAATAAACACTTGTAAAAATGGTTTGCACAGTTCTAGGACCTCGAAACTGCGCCTCTCTTGCACATGTTAATTCCGTAGTTGATTTGGTTCAGTTTTGAAAAATTCAAATACATTTTCTTTGAGCTCAGAGTTTAAGACAACGAAGCGGTAAAAAAATAACCGGTATTTTGTCAGCACCTAAATCGACGCAGTTTTCTGTCTAGGCAAGCACGAATTACTGTTCGGGGACCATTGTGAAGCCGAAGAGTCTGAGAATAAAAGTTACTACTTTTCTAATAACGAAAAGTTACAACACAGGCTTTCCGCTCAAATCTTTCGAAGAAAATGATAGAGATCCTTCTTTCTGCGATTCTGTTATGGAGAATTTTTGTCCTGCAAAGGTGACCCGCCGTATCGATGTGAAGTATAAGGAAAAGTAATCTCTCTGTACTTTCATTTTAATTTTTTACTTTCATTTTCAGATTCTCTAAATGGAAAATGATCTTCGCAGTTCTGGTGTTAAAAATACGCTGTTAAGCCCTTTAGTGTTCTGCAGAAAACGTTTTTGACAATAAAAGTATGGGATTTTTTATTATTCATTTTTTTTTTATTAATTACGACATTTTGTCGTTATGGATTATTTCATGTACCGATAACAATCACGAAAAGGTGATTCCTAGCCATCGGATGAATGAGAATTCGCTCTTCTGTAGTGGGGCTTTTTATTCAATGCAATATATATGGGTGACGCTTTCTATGTTAAAACTATATCACTATTTTATTCTTTACATGGTGATCTGTTTTTTGTTTATTCTATCAGGTCTTTTTCTCGGTTGCGTCACTGTAAAAATTCTCTCGTTCTCGCTTTCTAATTTAATTTCTCCCTCGATGTCCCGTTTCGGCAATGGCAATCTTTCCCTTTTTTGGGGAACTGAAAAGTCTCCACGTCGAACGGAGAATTACCAAACCTGTTTCCTACCTCCTTCGAGCGCCAGATCAAAACTTTCTTTGTTTTTTTCTTTTCCTAAGAAAAAGTGCAGATTTCTGTGACATTCACATCTATTCCATTCCTACTTATCGCATTCCCGACTCCATCTTACACGTGAATCAACACTAGCACATTTTTTGGAATCCACTCATGCAACATAACACTCTAAAGGGAAATCATATGTTCGAATCTCTTCCTACGCGGACTCTGTTGCCATGAAACCCATGGCCGTCCTAAGCGGTGGGCCAACGGGGCCGGTGCCCATGGCCCCCACCTGAACTGGGCCCCCAACGGCCGAAGAGTCATATGGGTTTGCAAAAGTTAAACTCTTTCAATAAGTTGGAAGTTCTTTCGCTTTTTTTCTTCAAACCTTGCACGTAGTTTTCATTTCCCCAGGAGGCAGGAGGGAAGTTAAGTGTTAGGGTGGATTTTTTTGTGAAAAAATAGGCAACCCAGATAGCCGATCGCCCTCCCGACTCCGAGTGTGGGTGAGGCTTGAGCACCATGAACGCCATGCATAGATCGCATTTTTTCTGGATCACGTTTTCCTTTCAAAGAGTTATTTGTGTTATCTATCTATACGAAGAAGTGCACGTATGTTTATCACTGGGGTTTGCCGACCTCAGCTACTTATATATATATATATATATTCAATATTAGCTGTTTAAATAAATAACAATGACGGGGACAGCATGTCGGCGTTTTTGTTCGGTGCGTCATATTATCTGGAAACGGCGCTGGTTGGTTTATTTTATTTATTTCATTTTCGTTGAATAATTTGTTGAATGGGGAAGAAACATTATATCTCTCAGCTCTCATTTTTTCGTAATTCAGTAAGCAAAAAAAAAAAAAAACGTGAGTGCACTTTGTACAGTTTATGGAGTTCTGCATTTTTTGTCATGTAACATTTTTCATTCAAGTGGTATTTAAAATGTTACTGGACATTGGATATTTATTATCACAGGGATAATATGGTGATGGCGGTGTGTGATATATAATATCAGGGGCCCCGACAAATGTGACGGCCTATGGGACCCAAAGGTGTTAAGACGGCACTGATGAAACCATTCATTCCAACTAAGTTTATAAACAGGTTTTTCTCAAAAAATAGGATTGGGCACTCCCTATGTCTCATTAACAACTAAAACTACATTAGTGAACCGTCTCAAAGCCTCCTGAAGAAAAAAAAACACAAACGGAAAGACAAGCGATTATAATTCATCAGATGATATTAAAAGAGGGTTATTAATGCTAAGTTTTGCTTAAAGTTATAGGACCACGGTAACATAACTGTAGCCACAAACATCCTATTTCAGGTAGAATGTAATAAAAATGAGTTTGATAAACCCCTGTCTAATTCTTTATGAACCGAAGATAGATGAATAATCTTAACGTCATATCGGAAGTTCTAAGAGAATTAACTTCCTGAAGCCCACATATCCCCTGCCACCCTCACTGCTCATGATATGGGCTTTTATTTACCTCTTACCGACTTGACTGCTTGTAAGAAGTTTCCAAAAGGTAATCTCTAGGAAGTTCCGGTATTGCGTTAAGATAAGAAAAGGTAACACAGAAGTGAAATGCATCTAAATAGAAACAGACAACTAAAATTGAAAGTTAAATTAGAGCACATACGTCACATAACTTATATAGCATTTAATCGGTGTAGGTATACACTGAAGTGCCAAAAGTCACTTCAGTATGGTATAGGACATCCTCTAGCCCGGCGAAGTACAGCAACTCCACGTGGTATCGATTCCATAAGAGGCCGGAAGACTTCTGGAGAGATGTTGAGCCATGCTGTTTGAATGGCCGCCCACAGTTCCCCGGTATTTGTAGGTGCAGGATCTTGCGTGCGAATGGATCTTTCCACCACGTCCTATAAGTGCTCTATTGGGTTTATGTCGGCCGAACCTGGTGGCTACACCATCCATCGGAATTGTCCGGAATGCTCCTCGAACTGATTTAGCACAACTTGAGCCCGATGTCATGTGCGCCTGGAAAATCCCATCGTTGTTGTGGTACATGAAGTCCACGAAGTGCCGCATATGGTAACCCAGCAGAGCAACAAAACAATTACCGGTTAATGACGTATTTATGAGAACCAGAGGATCCAAACCATGCCACGTAAAGACACCCCCACACATGCATGAAAACACCACCAGCTTGCACAGTGCCTTGTTGATGACAGCTTGGGTCCATGGTCTCATGGGGTCTCCGCCACACCCGAACCCTACAATCAGCTCGTAACAATTGGTAGCGTGACTCATCGGACCACGCCACATGTTGCCAGTCTTCCAGGATCCAATGACCGTGTCCAGGAGCTCAGCTGAGGCACTGTGTCCAATATCGTGGAGCTAACAAAGGCACTCTGGTTGGTAGTCTGCTCCCATGGACGCTAAATTACGCTGCACTGACCTGATGGATATTTCTCTGGTACCTCCTGCATTGAATGTGGATGTTATTTGAACCAGTGTCGCTTGTCTGTTGGCATGGACAATCGTGGTCGGACGCTGCTCGTCACGGACATTCAGCACCCGTAGTCGGCAACTGCTATGTCCAAGATAGGGGGTTTATTCCTTCCACGAGGTACTCTCGGTACACACGTGACAACGTGGATCGAGGAATGTCGAATGTTCGCACAACTTCGGAAATTGAATGTCCTATCCGTCTAGCTTCCACTACGATGCCTCATTCAAACTCGGACAATTCACGTCGGCTTGCCATAATCCTACTGGCGGTTGTTGAACATGACTCACGAGATTACACCTCGCAACTGATAACAATCGTGGAGTGCGTCGAAGCCTTTATACGACGGCAGCGCCAGTTTAAAATTTGAATAATGCTGACTTTTCGTACTTCAGTGTATAAGTAAAATGAGAAAAGTTATATTTTTGGAAATAAAACAAACCGAACGTGCACATTTTTTCTTTGAGCTGTTACAACTGACGCTTCTTCCCTTTATTTACACGTGTGTTAATTACATCCCGTGAAGTGAGTAACTTATGAGGTATGCATCACCGTTATTACGTTACTAGAGAGACATATGCGTTTCCACTTTCTTTTCTGAAATTCCCTGGCCAACTGGCAATAGCTCTGTAGTTCTCTGGCGCTGTATTTTGTTAAAACAAATAATTCAAAAATACATTTAATAATACTTCAGTATTTAAAATCCGATTAAATTTAAAGAACTGAACGAAGCTTTAATGGCCGCCCCGGTGGCTTATGACCATTCGTCCGAGAAGGGTCCAGGTTCGAATCACGGCCAGGCATAGATGTTGTGCTTGTCTTACGGCACTGGTTCTCTCCCTTCCCTGGAACCAGTGGCTTTAAATTAGGGACGGACGACTGCTTATATATAGCCCACTGAGTTGCTCACGGTGGTCGTTAAACCTTCAATAAAAATAAAAAGAAGCTTCATTTAACGGTCAAAGCGCTGATCGTGCTTATAAGTAAACTTGCATATTACCGACATGATTTTAAGGATCGAGGTTCCCATATTTTTCTAGTTCACTAGATGAGCTCCATTAGTAAGAACATGCGCATCTGTGGAAAGATAATAACCTGCACTCACTCCAGAAGAGATTCTAGTTTCTACGACTCCCATTTTTTAACCCTCAGAAGTTAGTACGGGCATTATCACAGGACTCTTCACTGAAACAAGAATCTCAGAAAATTCCTCATTTTTAGATTTGAGTGAGTGGAATCTGGTTCTCGTTCTTTCCATAGTTACTACATAACAGGAAAGCCCAGATAATTTTCACAGATAAAACAGCGATGTTCTACATTATTTCAAAGGAAAAGTTGCCGGACTGGCAACTAAAGCGCTAAGGCTGCCCTGTCCTAACGAAAAAGAAAGCAGTCTTCAGAAATACAGATTCTGATTGTTTTTTAATAAGAAAAACAAAATGATAATAAAAGACAGCATCGAGCAATGTCAATGATGTCAAACATTTGAATTGCTGTTGTGCAAATATTTTTCAATCTGAATTTGAATTCGTTTGGTTAAAAGAGTTTTTAATCCCTAAAAATAATATAGACTGGTGAGGCAAATAACTACCAACTCATTTAAGAGGAGCCGTGCCGTCCTCGTTTCCTTAGCGCAAAAAGGCTTTCCGGTTATTTCAGTTCGGCTGGAACATAATTTTGTCTGCCTCGCACGGCTTTCAGCAGGGCTTAACGTTTAACAATTTTGCTGCCACTTCATTACGTCAGTTTTCTCTGGACTCATTTAATTTCTTTCAACCTCTTTCCGAATCATTTGGGAAATTTCTTTTCAAGCTCTAATTTAAAATGTAAGAGTTATTCCTTTTTAATTACAGAGCTCCTCCAATCAATGAGAATTTTTCTCAGTGATATTAAAATGTCTGCATTTAATAGAAAACTGCTTCCCTAATGTCTTTCTCTTTTGACAGTTGCTTATTTCGAGGTCGGTTCATTATGTAAGAGGAGCGTATAATCTCTTTATTTGTTTATTTCAAAAGTTCTATTTTAAACACTTCTTCGAATACTTTTACCACTCATGAAATATTGGAGCCCCAATCTGACATGAAAATTACTCATCATCCCTTAAGCATAATATATATATATTTTTTTTATTTTAATGATTCATCATCCGTTTGATTTCTTGCTATGTGTAAGGGATGGTTAATGAACTTTATTCACGTCTTGAGGTTTATAGGATGCTCTGTTGGTTTTTTTAGACACAGCTACATTGTATTTCGTATGCGAATTCATAGAAATGGCATATTTCCAAATCTATACGGAAAAATTTCGTTTGCGATGAACGGTCTTAGCCAAAATTTTAATCATGACACATGAAACCATTGGATTCTAATCGAAACTGGGTTAATGGAAAGCAGAATTTTTAAGCACTCGCTGAAATTAATTAGATGTAGTGGTCGTAGAATCGAAAGTAATTGGAATTTGAAATACTTAGAAATTCTGAACAAAAAATGAAAGCATCCAAAATATATCCTAAGGACGTGCAGCAAGAAATTTGATTACTGATCTTGCAGAAGGCAGACCTCGTATCAAATATGTTTGCTTGGAGATAACTACAAACGAATGAAGGGAAATTAGAAAAGGTTGATGCACACATCCAAGCCAAAGGATATTTTTCGTGCTTAAAACAAATAAACTCCGAGAATATTGTGCTGACTGTGATAATTAACAAGTAAACGAAAGTGTCGTTCAATAAATAAGATAACAAGACGCCAAGCACCAAATTTCTTTGAAGAGTTACGAAGGGAAGTCAGTAAATAAGTCACGAACAGCAGTTATGGGATTGCTGATAATGATAGTTATTAGTTTCTAAAAAAGTTATTAGGTGGCAGCACAATCTAGGTTACTCGTAGTTCAACGTAGCAGACGCTAGATGTCGCATGCGCATGCCTAGCTCAGATTGCACCGTGCTCGAGGAGTGTACGACCGAAAAGCAGCATGCTATTCTTCGTTTTCTTTGTGCAAATGGAGTTTCTGTAAAGAATATTGATAAGGAAATGTTTCCTGTTTACAATGAGTAATGTTTTTCGCGTAAAACGGTACACAACTGGGTCGATAAACTCTCTCAGGGACGCTCAGAAGTTTCTGGTAAAGACCGAGCTTGCCGTCGTCCTGCTCAGATTGCGATAAAAGCACATGCGAGGTGAGTGGAGATGATTCGAGCTGAGGCGAATAACTATAGACAGTGTAGCAACTGCAATAGGGTGTTCTCATGGATTAGCCTACAGTATAATGCATGATCATTTGAATTTCCGAAAAGTGTGCGCCCGGTGGGCGCCAAGAGAACTGCCTCAGAACACAAAATATCAGAATGGGCCTGTTCTTCTTGCAACATCTCTCCCAGTACGCATATGTTCTTCTTGCAACATCTCTCCCAGTACGCATCTCTCCCACTGCGCCACCGGGTACGGCTTTTTTTTTTTTTTTTTTTTTTTTTTTGGCAAGATTTGAATTTGACTGAGCCGGTATTGTTTATTGAAACCACTGCCCTGTTTTTAATTGTTTTTCCAGAGGAGATAAAGATTATATTAGCTAAACACAACATTCCACAATGAAGTTACTGATATCAACGTTCCCTATTTCTTATCCATATTTCTTTTGTCTTTACCTTTACCTTAAGAGAGTGTTTGGTTTTAAAAACATAGTGTTTGGTTGAACTGGTGAGTTAGACAAATGTTAATCTGCACCGTGAGCGCTACGAAACCTATATACACTGATTATTAACCTTTTTTTACTATCATACGCTTTTTGATGAAGATCTGTTACTAGAGTCAACTGTTCTTTCTGTGAAGATATCAAAAGCATTCGAAGATCATGCTGAGAAAAAGAGTTGATGGGAATTTTCGGTTTGATGCTTTGTATCTTCCTGATCTGCAGACCAGTTTGTTTCAGTGAACCCTGGTGAACAAGAAAACACGATTCGTCGTCTTAATTCTTTTATACTTGTTTTTTATGAGTACAACACACATTGTAGGAGAGAAGGTGGTAAAACTTGATGCTGCCCTGCGGCAACTGCGCGATATCAAGGGTGTCGGCTGACATGGCTCTGTTTGATGTCAGGCGACAACTGTTTGTTGCCATTCATTCGTAAAAGGATAAGCTTATGATGTTATGTCGCAACTGGGTCACTGCTGTTTTACTGAAACCTCGTTGTGCCATCTATCTCTGTTTCTTCAAACGATTTAATCCCAGTATGTTCATAGTTATTCATTTTTTCACATTCAGTGGACTAAACATAAGAGATACAATTTACGGCCAACATACCGAGGCGGAAAGTGGGGCTGTATTAGGTTTTATTGAAGAGTTTTTCATTTAAACATTCATTTCTGTTAGCACATCTTTTAGCACACACATTTTGAAAAACAGTAAGACATTGACAATTATACACAACATATGTAGGTAACTGTGACGGAAACAATTCGAGGTTTTTGGGGAGAAATAAGAAAAAGCAAAGTGCCATATTGATAGGGCTCGGACATCTATATATAAGGTCTGGGCCCAACCAAGGGCGCCTATAGGTGGGGGGGGCACTGGATCTTCCCCCTAGCCGTTGGTATAGCCAAATGTTTGATAAATTTAAAACACTAAAA
Organism: Macrothele yani; assembly: GCA_039090855.1. NCBI lineage: Eukaryota > Metazoa > Arthropoda > Arachnida > Araneae > Macrothelidae > Macrothele > Macrothele yani. The sequence continues at coordinate 83,341,283 of CM077003.1, read as the reverse complement.
TAGACAAAACCTTTTTTGAAAACATTTTTAAAAATAAGATATTACTGATTAATTGTATCAATTATTTTTTTTGTATTTTAGTATCTTGTACATTTACTAAAATGTTTGACAGCCTTGAAGGAGGTAAGGGTTTTTCTTAGCAACAAATGTACTTATATGGGCACCACTTGGCCCCAACTGAATTTCAAGTTCGTACTAAGTGTCTTTCCTATCATGATGTCAAAACTTAAGTTTTTCAATACAAAATTTGGTATTTAAATGCTAGAAGTTCATTGAAGGTTATTTTCAGACTTGCAACTATATATTAGGTTTTCATCATGAAAATATATATATATCATCATCATTGTCAACCATTATCAATCCACTGCTGGACAAAGGTCTCCCCAAGTTTCCTCCACAACGGTCTGTCTTGTGCCAGTCTCCTCCATGTCACTCCCGCATAGTTTTGAATTTCATCCACCCATCTTCCATGTGGTCTTCTTCTGGGTCTTTTCCTGTCCCTTGGAATCCAATCTAAAATTTTGGCTGTCCATCGATGGTCTGTCTTTCTGGACAGTATGTACAGCCCATTGCCATTTCAGGGATTTAACTCTGACCATGATGTCTTCCACTCTTGTCATTTTTCGGATCCACGAGTTCCTCTTCTTATCTCTCCTGGTTACACCAAGCATGCACCTCTCTATGCTGCTTTGAGTTGTCTGCAGCCTTTGTATGTCTCTTTTAGTTAAGGTCCACGTCTCTGCACCATACGTAAGCACTGGAAGGATGCATTGATCAAACACTTTTATTTTAAGACATAATGGCCTATTGCACTTGAAAATTATGCTGTTTCTTCCAAAAGCTCTCCAGGCAAGTTTTGTACGCCGATTAATTTCTTCATCAATGTGACCCTCACTTGATATCTGCCGTCCAAGATAAACGTACGTGTCTGTTTTCTCCAGCTTTTCTCCATCAATCGATAAATCTTCATTTCTTGTAAAAGCATTGAACATCACTTTTGTCTTCTGAAAGCTCATTTTTAATCCCACTTCTTTACTCTTGTCAGCCAGTTCCTGGATCATACTCTGCAGCTCTGATGGGGTAGTTGCAAAAATGACTATGTCATCAGCAAAACGAAGTTGGGTTAGATAATCTCCATTAATCTTTATCCCTTTGTTTTCCCAGTTCAGTGATTGAAAGACATTTTCCAATGTGACATTAAAGAGCTTCGGAGATATGGTGTCACCTTGTCTCAATCCTTTTCCAATTTTTATGTGTGTTGTATTTTCAAACAGCCGAATCTTTGCACTTGCATTTTCATAGATGTTATTAATAATATTAATGTGTGCATCTTCAATACCGCAGGATTTCAGAGCCATTGTAACTGCTGATGGTTTCACCGAATCAAAGGCTTTTTCATAATCGATAAAAGCCATGCACAATGGAAGTTCATATTCCCTCGCTCTTTCAATTAGTTCTCTCAGTACGTGGATATGATCTATTGTGCTGTAGCCACTCCTTAATCCAGCTTGTTCTCTCGGTTGAACAATGTCCAGTGTTACCTTCAAACGGTGTGAAAGAACTTTAGTGAAGATTTTATAAACCACTGATAGGAGGCTGATAGGTCTGTAGTTCCTGAGATCCTCAATGTCACCTTTTTTATGTAGCAAGATCATTGTAGCGTTGTTCCAATCCTCAGGAATCTTCCCTTCATTAAGGCATCGAGTGAAAATTTGGGCGAGTACTGTTTCGATTTCTCCACTTGCTTCTTGTATAATGTCTACAGTAATTCGATCTTCTCCTGGAGCTTTTCCCAGCTTCATGTTTTTGATTGCATGTGCTACTTCTGCTGGGAGGACTGGGAGAACTCTGGTACTGGTACCTTTCATGATGTCAGGAGTACATGTATCATCCCTTTCATATAATTTGGAGTAGAAATCTTTCACTCTTGTCAAACTTTCGCCTCTATTTCTTGTTACAGAACCATCTTCTTTTCTCAGTGCCATAATCTGTTTTCTTCCCTTACTGAGATGTCCCTTTGCTATCTTTAGGCTTTGGTTGTTTTCAATTGTTTTCCTTTCCTTACTAGTTCACAGTTGAATTTCCTTACGTCTATAGTGATACTTTTTCGTACTGTCTTGCATAGCTCTATATACTCCACTTTGAAAGTCACATCTTCTTTAGTTGTCCTCATCTCTCTTCTTTTTTGCATCAACATTTTGGTTTTTCCTGATAATTTGTTCACATGCAACTTGTTCTTAGACCCAGCTAATTTTGTTGCTGTTTCCATAAGAGCTTTGGTTACTTTTCTGTTAACTTCAGATATATATATATATATATATTTATTTATTATTTTTAACGTCTTTTGAAATAATAAAACAAAACAAAACCTGTCGTGCTTGCGTTGTTACTCTGACTGTCTGTACCTCTTTGTAAACACCACATCTCTGCATCTATTAGTTGGGACCGAAAAACTTCTGTATTGGTTGGTTGGTTGGTTGGTTGTTGGATTTTATTGGCGCAAGGGCCAGGTTTGGCCAAAGAGCGCCAGACAAAGAACTATCAGCCACAGATTTTGAAAAGCGTGGAAAATGAGTAAGAACAGACAGGCTTGGGAAAAGTTGGTTGGTTGGTTGTTGGATTTTATTGGCGCAAGGGCCAGGTTTGGCCAAAGAGCGCCAGACAAAGAACTATCAGCCACAGATTTTTAAAAACGTGGAAAATGATTAAGAACAGACAGGCTTGGTAAAAGTTGAAAAAGAGTATGATGAAAGCTGTGAAGACAAGGTAGTTAATTAGGTTTATATAAAAATTTATTAATTTACTATTATAATTATAATTTTTTTTTTTTTTTTTTTTTTAAACACAACTACACAAAGGATGAGTCACTCTCCTCCCCCCACACTCCTCTGCAATGCTGGCAGAGGGCGGGGACGAACTGTCACTCTCTTCCCCCCATGTTCCTCTGCAATGTTGTTTGAGGCTGGGGACGAACTGTCACTCTCCTCCCCCTATGTTCCTCTATAATGTTGGTTGAGGGTGGGGACCGCGCTGAGTCCGAGACAGTTGCAAAGTCGGCCATGAAGGCCGCGACATGTGGATGGACACTGCACACCTTAGAGGATTGAGGGCCGGCTCTCCAGCACGTGCAGGCCTTCCGCTGGGAACTGGAAGAGTCGGTCGTCTTCAAAAGAGAAGGCGCAGACTCAGCTGGTCGAATAAGCTGGAGCTCGGTGAAATCCACCTGTGTCGCTTGTTCAACTGTAGATCGCTTGGCAAGTGCGGCGAGAGCTACAGGGCGCGGAACAAAGGGCTGCACGGGTGGTGGCCGAGACTGAACAACTGCGGCAAAACTACGCTGTCGGGTGTTGGGAATACCCAACTTGGCTTTGGCAGCAGGGTACGAGAGGCCTTCCAGGGTCTTGAGGCGCTGGATCGCCATCTCGTCCTTCCATTTCATACAGTTGCGGGAGTAAGCTGCATGGGCCTCACCGCAGTTAACACAGCAGGCCGCAGAAGTGCAACCTTCCCCGTCATGTTCACCGGAGCCACAATTAGCGCAACGAGCGGAACTCTTACAGAATCGTTGTGAATGCCCGTACCTCTGGCACCTGAAACAGCGCAGAGAGCTGGGAATGTACGGGCGAACTGCACAGACCAAGTAGCCTGCTTTGATTTCTGTCGGAACTGTCGGGGAGTCAAAAGTCAAGATGACATTTTTTGACTTAATCATGGAACCATCACGCCGGAACATCATACGACGTGCAGCAAGAACACCTTGATCAGCAAGTTCAGTCACGAATTCGTCTTCACTGCATGGCAAGAGATCAAACTCCGAAATAACACCCCGAGAGGTGTTAAGAAACGGGTGAGGTGTCACTTTTACAGGAATGCCTTGAAGACTAGTGAGGTTCAGAAAAGTGTTACTCTGAGAAACACTGCAAGTTTGGACAAGCAGGTCCCCAGAGCGAAGCTTCCTCACAGACTTCAAGGGGCCAACCGCAGCGTCCAAAGCTTTAGAAATGAAGAATGGAGATCTGGTGGACAGTCTCTCATTCGGATCGATGGATTCTACAAGTAAGTGAGTAGCATGCGTAGTCACAGCAATTGAGGGGAGACGACGCTTCGGAGCGACTGGTACAGCCGCCGAAGAAGAGGTTCCACATTCTGGGTCCAGGTCAAGGTCTAAAGACCGTTTAAGGGTACGAGACTTGGTAGGTTGAGAAGACAAAATAGAGTCGTTGTCAACTATCATTTTCGCAGGTGACTTAAATTTGGAGTTTTTGTTCTTGTTTTTACCCATGGAAAAAAGGAGGAAGATTCGTCTGCAGACTACTCCACCCACCACCGAGCCCCACAAGGGAGAACTGGAGGTCCGCAAGCCAAGAAAATGACGCTAGACACAGTTCTGGAGCTTATACGTTGCAGATATAGTCCGATGGCTGTGATCACACGCACTCGGCGGACACTTCGGCCTCCTGGTACCGTCATGCCAACGCCTTTGGCATGATCCCACAGCCCCCGGGCTCACCCTGCCGTGCCATACGACAAAAAGCCGCTAAAGCCCTGTACACAAATTGGTACAAGACTCCTGACTAGAGGTGGGTTAGTCTCTAGCCTCCCGTTTACAGCGAAGCCGGGGTCGAAGAGGAGTGTTGGTACACAGGAGGCACTTAACCGGTCTCCTGCGACCTCAGCCGCCAGACATCCCATTTCCGCCTCACGGGTCTCCGCACGCGGCAAACATGCAGGTAGGCCTAGCACCCAAACCAGCGAAAAGGAAAAAAGAAATCCAAAGAAGACAAATCCTGGCAGGGAACCTAATCGGAATCTCAGCAACCTACGAACTGAGCGGTTAATATAAATCAGTTAGTGGTGGAGGGTAACAAAACCACAAGACCGGGGTGTTAGTACATAACGTGGTAGCGATTAGGTAGAATACAACACGGGCAACTAGCCAGTGGAGAAAATAAATAAAAACAAAAAACGAGACACAAGACCAGCTCGGGATCGTGGGGCCGCGACTCCCCAACAGCTGGATGAACAGCCGTCCCTGCAAACACCAATAGCACCAAAATAAAAATCAAGCGGTGGCATGACATCAGATGTTGACCAGTCACAAGGTCAGCTCGGGCCGTGGGGGCGCCGCTCCCCAAATAACTGGAAAACCAGTTATCCCCGTGCGGGGCTTCTGTATTGGAAGAAGTCTCTCAGAAACGCGAGAACAATGATCTTTTCGAATTTACGACTTCGCTGCTAGGGGCGCTAATGCATATGAATTCAAAATTTTTTTTTTTTTTTCAGTATTCACAGGTGCTGTTTGGGTTTTACAAGGCAAGGAAAGGTACTTACGATTTATAATACTTTTCGAACAAAAAAGCATCAGATCCGTCTGTGCCGTGCGTGAAGGTGAAAAACAGCCTTATAAATTTCAAGCGTATCCGTCTGGAAAACAGCCACTTTCCCCTTCGTAGGCAAAGCCCAGCTGAAAATAAGATTTCGAAGTAACGGGTGCGGGTTATATCCTACCGTATACATACAATTTCTGATAAAGGAGAGCATATAAGAGCAAAAATGCTGAGAATTGTGGGGGCTTGTAAAGCTAAGTGTCCTGTGTTCTTGTGTGTGTGTGCCCAAATCTGAAAAAAAGAAGAATGGAAACGTAGCCCAAGAGTAGGGCCGTAGCCAGGGAGGGGTTTTAAACCTTCTCCGAAATGTACTTAAATAAAGAGGAGGTAGATAGATCCATACACTTGTCTAAGTAGTATAGCATGTAAGTCAGTATTTGAAAAAAGGGGAGTATTAAATAGAAGAACTTCACGTGCAAGTAAAATGTGACAGAGAAAAGATTGAGCATATGTGTAACGTACGGTGAAAATTAATTTTTGATTCAGAAACCCTCCACGAAAATTCTTTCTGGCTACGGCCTTTTCCAGGAGGAAAAGAGAAATGCCCTCAGTTGTCGGTAGAGACCGGTGGAGAAAGGGTCCGTATTTTTAGGAAAAGCAGCAGAAGTCTCCAAATGGGGTGCTAAAATATGAAGCAATTCGTTAACAGCAAAGAGGGATACTGAGAAAGATGTTTGCTTATGTAAATTCCTAATTGACCTTTCCAAAAGTTCACCAGCCCATCTGCGATAAGCGATGAACTAACAGCCAGTGATTACTTCGGAACTACCCTGTGACATCGTCCTCAAGTTAAGTGACCAAGGAGAGAGATCAGTCACTAACCGAGCAGCCGTCCGCCAAAACTCCTCCAAAAGGAACAGTGGAAGTTTGTGTGTGAACGCGGCAAAGCGCCCTCTTCGAAACAACAGTGAATACCATATAAATTGTCCCGTGTGTACCGAATTTTAAAGTGAGGGAGGCGTGAAAGTACCTTTCGAAGGTTTGTTTCAAAAATAACGGAAGCGTGCATTCGAAAGCCTGACGAGGGGGGGGGAGTTGCTTTAGCACCTGGGGGGGGGGCGGTGCCATAGCACCGGTGCTGGGCCCCTAAGCCCGCTTCTAAAGTATTTTTTTTTCTAATCAATATTTTATGGTGTCCAAATAATTTTCAAGTTATACCGTCACCAGGGTTGGGAAGTTACGTGCAAAAAAGTTTTTTCTACGTGAAGCGTAAAAATGTCATAAATGTAAAAAAAGTAATGAATTCAAAACTTGCTTTAAAATACCATAAAAAATTGAAGAGTTGCAACCGGTCGGGTCGTCGGGAAGTAGTCTTCACCTACTCCCCCCTCCCCCAACCGGTCGGGTTATTAGGGGGTAGGTGAAGAAACGGAAATATGGATTATGTGGTTAGTGGAGGAGACGAGGTTGGGGGGGGGGTATTTTACTGTATTGTGTCTCGAACTCGCTCTCCACAGCCCTGTGCATTCGGATAATAAAGGAACACCGCCGAAGGAAACTGTGAGTGACATTTTATTTTTATGTTTAATCGCTCTTGAGTATGAAAAAGCCATACTCAACTTACTTCTCCGGCAGCACATTTTATTTGACTTTTCGGTTGTCGTCACTGTGTCCAGTCAAATTGTTTGCCAACTCAAATGTGGTTCATAGCGACCAATGAGTGATTAAATCTATGTATTAATTAATCAGAATGCAATATGTAAATATTTGTATTACCAGTTAAATGTACCAGTATTTAGTGCCAAAAATCTTCACGGTTTAATTTTTGGATGCTAGTAAATTTCTATTTAGGTGACGTGCCGGCCTTATCATTACAGTTTTACGATTGTTTTAATTGATTTCTACACTGCTGGCCACCCAAAATGCAACAACAAGAAGGGAGCATCCGATCGGCCTGAAATTCGCAGCATGCGTCGCCCGCTAGAGGACATTCAAACGATTAGCATTGCAGGGCATATGCAAATCATGTGCGCCTGGCACGCCCCCCCGAGAAGCACTATAAGAAGGGTGCACAGAAGGCGGGGTGTAAGTAGTGGAAGTGTGTTGTGCTGCCGAACCTGTGCGTGGGAAGCTTCCTGATGCCTCGTCGCAGAATACGGCAGTCATTCCAGCACGTTTCGGAGTTCGACAGAGGACGAATAGTGGCTTATCGCAATAGCGGTTTATCGTACCGAGACATCGGCGCCCGTGTGGGACGACATCCAGCCACACTGAGACGAGTATGGATTCGTTGGGTGCAGGAGGGACGGACGGACCAATGTGAGCGATTGCCGCGGCACACCACCGAACGAGAGGACTGGCATGTTGTGCGGTGGGCATTGACGGCTCGCACCGCCGCATCACGAACGTTAACGCAAGAATTAGGGTGTGTTGGGCAACAACCTTTGTCAGCACGTACCGTTCGACGTCGTCTGCAGGAGCGGGAACTTGTCACACGGCGCCCATTGCTCCGATTACCATTGACGTTACGCCACCGGCGAGTACGGCGGCACCGTGGCGAGAGACTTTATAACGCCTGTATTATGCTTCGCCATACCGGTCTGTCGCCTGGCGTTATAGTTTGGTGCGCAATTGAATATGACACCCGCACCCTTCTGGTACGCATCGTCGGTACACTCAACAGGCACCGCTACGTCTCCGACGTTTTGGAGCCTGTAGTCCTCCCTTACCTGCAGGACCTGCCAGCGGCCACGTTTCAACAAGACAATGCGCGTCCGCACGTGGCACGTAACGTGCAACAATTCTTCACCGCCCACTAGGCGTCACTGCTGCCGTGGCCCGCCTGTTCTCCCGATATGTCGCCCATGGAACACGTCTGGTCGCTGATCGGCAACCGAGTGGTCCGGCAAGCACCACCCGCGGCTACGCCAGATGAACTGTGGCAACGTGTGGAAACAGCCTGGACCGACATACCCCAAGCCCACCTCCAAAGTCTCTTTCGTTCGATGCCGCGGCGTGTAGCCGCCGTTATTGCCAGCCATGGGGGCCACACGAACTATTGATGTCTGCGAGTTCCGCAAGTCGCACATGCCTGTAAGCTCAATCGTTTCATCTTTGTATCTTTTGTTATGTGTCCAGTAAATCTGGCTTGGCTATCTCGTGTCCTTCTTGGTGTTGAGTTTTAGGTGGCCAGCACTGTTTGTCAAATTTAGATCTGTTTGTTTGTTTTGCCCTGGGGCGCAGATAAGCGTCTCCTGAGGCATAACAATATAATAGAAATAATTTGCATGTAATTCCTAATTTTTCGAACGCAGGATTTGGAATCAAGGGACAGGAGTTCTTTTTTCGAAATATTTGCAGCAGAATTTGTCCTCCTAAACACTCGATTCAAAAATATCTTTAAACACCGCTTACGACAGAAAATATTTTGCTCATGTTTCTTGCTCAAACTAAAGAGCAGTCTTTTAATTAGGTGATGCAAATACAGTCCGCTATGAAAAATTACTCTTTAATCGGACAGCTTTCGTAATGAAGTATATTTTGTATATAATTTTTCTTGTCGTACAGCTCCGCCACTACAGGGCGTAAGTGCCCCTTTCTGTTTAAAACATATATTTTCAGTAGTATCTGTGCGTCTAAAAACTCTACTGAGAAACTTCCTTGTTGGTTAGATATCCCACACCACGAAAATATTTTATGCGCGTATCTTGTTTAAAATAATAATAAAAAAATCACCCGCTAGGAGGCGCAGATGTTTATCATACTTTTCTGGAGATGCCTGCTTCTAAAGGTCGCGTGCAAAAATACAAAATAAGATCGATACGATTCACATTGCGGAACATTTTACACATATTTTTGTATTTTTCGTAATGCAAGGTTATGGCGCCAGATGGCACTAGTATGTATTTCTGTCAGCAACTCTACATCTGCTTGCAAAAATCCTACTGAAAAAATATTTTTCACTATACTTACTATGGTAAAAATAACCAACACTGTCCACTTTAAATAATGCATAATTTTCCAGCTAAGACCTATACTGTATGTACGTGACCAATGCCTTGACAGTGTTGAAAACATTAAAATTTTAATTGTTTCGTTGTCCTGAATATTGCTTCTCCCAGCGCTTTTAAAAAAAAGGCTGTCTTTGAATGAGTGTAAGAGAAATTCTATCCTATATCTGCAATGTTAATTCTTTTGTACACATTTCCTCGAAGACTATTACTTTGTAGAGTTTGAAAATTTGAGCACAAATAAAAACGACCTATAGCTAATGTGTGCCACAGTTATTATTCCGAAAGAATTGTTAGAATATTTTTTAAAATTAAATTTATCTGACTCGAAAGTATTCCAATTTGGGCGCTAGATGGCGCGATAAGTTAGCTTAGAAGTGTTTATGTCTGGAAGAAACAAAATCTCTCATTTCTGTCTGATTTTTTTAATTATCTCGGCCAAAAAGAAATAATTAATGGGGCCAAAAGTGAGACTGGAATCTAATCTCCCATAAATCATCTTAAATCCTAATGTACGTTCAGTTTTTGAAGAGAAAATGTGTACATTAGCAGAGAACCCCTGAATTTGAGCTACGGTAACTCCGCCTACCTACTAAGCTCCACCCATAAATAATGTCGTTGGTTAAAACGTAACAGCGCGTATTTTGTCTTTTCATTGTGGAACCAACGAGAGACAGCTTCCATTCTGAATATGGAGAGGTTTAAAGTGATTCGCTGATGCCAACTTTTGGGACAGTCCCTCAAGAAGTAAAACCCACGCCCAAGGAATGATTTTTGCGCCATCTATCGAAGAATATGAACCTTAACACTCATTCAAAGACAGCCTTAAGTGATGAAATGGTACAAATTCTGGATTGTTTCGAAAAACACACTACTGTTTGTGAAAATTGCAATACCATGAACGACTACCGGTATTAGCTGAAAATTTACAGAACATATACGACTGCTTGGGACATGTAAATGATAAAAACTTCACTGAAAATGTGCATGCGGTTTCGAAGCTGTGCCTTCTGAACTGTTCAGTCTTGGGGAAAAAGAGCTGTCCCAAACATGGTGTTGAAATCAATGAAGGACCGACACTGAGTCGAAAGGGTGTTTCTTGTGTCTCACTATATACCGTCGCCCAAGAAGGTCGCATTATGGACATCTGACGGACTTTGAGAGAAGAAGGATTGTTGGGATGAGAGAAGCTGGATAATCCTATCGCGAAACTTCCACTTCTCCGGGACAAAACCCTCCCAACACAATCACGCGAATGTGACGATAGTGAACGAAGAGGCTCGGACGCACAGAAATCCGGAAAATGAATCGCAAAATCGCTCGACTGAATGTGATAACAGATACCTCTACCGCATGGCAGTGACCGATCGCACAGAGACATCCACGGTGTCAGCCCAGCAGTATAGCACTGTCACAGGCCAGGCTTTGTCCTCCAACACAGTTTGACGTCGTCTGCTTAACAGAGGACTGGTCGCTGCCAGTGATGTAGCGCTAAATAAAAAAGTACACGGTGGGCGGCTTTGGAAAAATCAGCGGGAAGTATATCCTCAAAACTTTCCAAAGCCCTGTAAAATCTGATTTATTTTTATTATTTAATATTTTTATAAAATTTTGATTACTAAATACAACTTTACCAATTTATATTAAAATTACGGAATTTGAGCAATTTTAAATAACAGAAAGAATGCTACGTGAGGGAGTCATATGCTAAGAACATTAAATTTCTATTTTAATACCGCTCTGTCGTTTATACGATTCTAAATATTCATTATGAATAGTGAATATTAGTTACATCTAACGGATACAATCAATAGTCACATTAACTCAGTGTGGCGAGTGCACCGTTTTCCCTAAGATTATAAGTTTAATATAGGAGATTTCTTTCCTGTTACCCATTAGGAATCAGAGAGTGCCCTGAAGGGATTACTTTTGTTGCAGCCGGTGGCGAGTTATTTTGTACAAATGCCAGTAACTGCCGTCATTTTTTCTCGAAACAGTGCAATATGAACCCTTCGAAGTAGTCACTTCCTATAACTTTATCTTAACTGCTGTCTAGATAAAGCAGGTTTTGTTTGTTTGTTTAACCACCATCGTGACCAACTCAATGGGCATAAGTAGTCACCCATCCCCAATTTAAGGCCACTGGCTACAGAGAAGGGAGAGAAACAGAATCTCAAGGCAAATAGTCCATCCATGCCTCATCCGGGATTTGAACAGAGAATCGCCTCTGACGAATAATTAGAAGATTTCCTATCATTTGACCCGCGATGAGGCCATCTCTACATTATGAATATTCAGTTAAGATACTAAATACGCTTATGTGCACAACACAGTGGTGTTTCCTATTTCTGCGTACATTATCACCTGACACATTTTATTTCACAGCTTCTCTCAGAGGCAACACGCCTTAGCGGCCTCTTCTATATCACTAGTCGCTAGCAGCCCCCTGCTGTGCATTCCTTTGACCCTCAACCACAGACGCCTCAAGCTGCAATGGGGTCACGAAGACAGACATTGGAGCGCTGTTTGGCAAGAGGTTGTGTTTTCTGATGAGTCACGATTCAACTTGATGCACCATGATGGTCACATGCGTGTTCGAAGACATCGTGGTGAACGGTACATTGCACGTGCATTTTGAGGCGTCTGACTGGCCTAAAGGCAAGAGTCAAGGTTTTGGGGAGCCATTGGGTTCAATTCGCGATCTCGCCGTATACGAATTGAGTGAACCCTCAACAGCCAGCGATACATCAGTGATGTTCTAGAGGCAAAAGGGATAACTTTTCTTCATAGTTGTCCTGTCGCTATATTCCAGCTGGATAATGCTATGCCATATGTGGCCCGGAATGACCAAGACCCCTTCCATGCACAGCAGATACCGCTTCTTCCCTGCCCTGCACGTTCTCTGGATATGTTCCCGATGGAACATGTCTGGGATATAGTAACTAAGCGATTGGCGCGTCAAGCTCCTCCGCCAGTGACCGCAAATGAACTCTGGTCTCGCATGGAAGCAGCCTGGCAGGCTAATCCCCAGGACGATATCAAAAACCTCTTCCATTCAATGCCACGCATTGTAGAGCCTGTTAATTGTTGCACAATACTGAATCACAATACTGAATTTTGAAGCAGAAAAGTTTTGTATAGCCCTACAAATGTAATCAGTTATCTCCTTTAACATAAGAAATCTGTGATATAAATTTCATTTGAATAGCGTGATTCTTTCTTGGTTATACAATTTTGACAAAATGTATTGTTTTAGATTTAACAAAATATCAAAACCTTGATTTTGTGCTATAATACGATGGCTCTAAAATTCTCTAAACCCAGTTCAGGAAGAATAATTACAAATATGTATGTATATGTTCATTTCCACGTGGAATTTCTTCGTTCACGCCATTTTAGGGCATAGTGGACGAAAAGGTTGTTGGTGTTACAAGGGAAGCCTTTCAACTATCACTCTCCAAAATTGAAGAAACGTGGCCAGGAGATAGTACTGAGGGCAAAAACCAATGTGTATTTCCGTTTTGGCCCAAATGAACTGACAAAGGTGAACGAGTGGTCTGAAAATGGCCTTAGGTCACAAGTGGAGAAAATCATAGAACATAACAATGAACAATCAACGGCAGTCAGAAAAATTCAACAACATGTTGTTATATCCGTGGATAAAAATTGGATAATGGTGAAAGTCATTGCGCTTCCTTTGATAATGTTCAACATATTTGTTTTTCAGATATCAATGACAATTTTTAGTACTGGGATCTTGCGTTGTTCTAATTGTTCATAATTACTTTGCTTTGGTCATGTGTTCAATGCCATAAATGTTCAGTTAAACCTGTAATAAAGGTTTTTGTTGCTTTTTATATGACATGAGCTTATTTTGAATCATGGAGACCTAGCTGATATTTAGGGTTACATATCACGCACCGTAACACATGTTAGATGATTTTCCCCACTTGTGCTCTAAGCCATTTTCTGACCACTCGTTCACCTTTATGATTGGGGCCAAAACCGGAAATACACCCATTGGTTTTTGCCCTTAGTACTATCTCCAGGCCACGTGTTTTCAATTTTGGAAAGTGCAGTTGAAAGGCTTCCTCTGTTTGTATGAAATTATTCCTAAGTGCTTAAAATGTATTTTACTTGTCTTGTGGCATGAAGTTATTTTGTGGGGTGCGTTAATGAGAGAGGTGCGCGCTTAAGGGCTTTATCAGATACTCCAAAGTAGGCGGAGATTAACACCGAAACACGATTAAGAGTGAGTTTAGATTTTCTAGATCTTTTAAGAAAGCACGTCTATAGAGGGAGAGCGAGGGAGGGAGGGAGGGAGGGAGAGAGAGAGAGAGAGAGAGAGAGAGAGAGAGAGAGAGAGAGAGAGAGAGAGAGAGAGAGAGAGAGAGAGAGAGAGAGAGAGAGAGAGAGAGAGAGATTGTATTAGCGTTTGAAGGAAGGAAAAGTTTTCAAACAGCGTTGCTGGTTTTGAGTCGGGGTAGCCGTAACACCGGTTTACAAAGGCATGAAGTGCGTTCTAGGGTCCATAAGACAGACGGAAAACAGGTCAATCCAAAGTTTTCTTAATCTCTCCTGAATGTTCTTATTGCAAAGAATGGTCCACACTCTATATTTTCAAGGGTGTGATTCTATGGATCGAACTATTAGGTGTGCAACTTAATTCTCGGCCCCTAAACGCAAGCGATCATAGAACGTCGGCAAATGAAATAGCTGTGTGCAACCATGGCTGATTGCAGCGCCATTCAACAGCTTTCTAGGCAACCATAACCACTCACAGCTGTAGAGACAGAAGGGATGAAAGTTGACGGTGGAAGCAGTATCGTTCGAGAAGCATCATTTTAGGCACTACCTCCAGTTCGCGTTTCAGCTGAAAAAGTGCCGCGGAAGCCCAGCAAATGATCTGTGCTGCTTTGGGTGAGGTTGCTGTGTCCTACAGTACGTGTGAGAAGTGGTTCCAGTGGTTTAAGCAAGGAAATTGCGATCTGCGTGATGCAGAACGTCCGGGACAGCCACAGAAAGTTGACGATGAGGAACTGGAACAACAGTTGGACGCTGATCCCTGTCGCACACAGTCAGAGCTTGCCCAGGAACTCGGAGTAACACGGCAAGCCATTGCAAAGCGCCTGCACAAGCTTGGACGGCTTCACAAGGAGGGCCGTTGGGTGTCCCACCAACTCACAGCTGCGAACAAGTCTAGGCGCTACGATGTTGCTGTGTGCTTGCTCTCCAGATTCAAGAAGAAGGATTTCCTCCACAAGAATTTGGACCTATGGTGAGAAGTGGATCCTCTACGATAATCCTAAGCGGCGCAAATCGTGGGTTTATCCAGGTCAGCCTACCACCAGTACCGCAAAACCGAATATCCATGCCAGGAAGTTGTTGCTGTGTATATGATGGGATCGGCGCGGTGTCGTGCACTATGAGTTGCTCAAACCTGGTGAAACGGTCAATGCTGAGCGTTATTGCCAGCAACTCATTCGTGTGAGTGATGCACTGGAGGCGAAAAGGTCATACACCGGCAAGGGCAGAAGGTCGGTCCTGTTGCTTCTAGATAACGCGCGTCCTCACACCGCGAAAACGACTTTAAACACGAACACCGACCTGGGATGGGATATTTTGTCCCACCCGGCGTATTCTCCAGACTTCACCCCTCGGATTATCACCTCTTTCGCTCCCTGCAAACATCACCTGAGTGATGCGCACTTGACTTCTGTCAAGGAGACCCACACACGTATTGATGACTTTATCAACTCGAAACTGCCCTCTTTCTTCCGCAGTGGCATTGACTCCCTGACCGACGGCTCAAATGTATCCAACACAACGAGGATTATTTCCCTTATTAGGTACGTATTCGATTTGCTATAATTTGCTGTGAACGTGTCGTACTTGTGGCCGAGAATTAAGGTGCACACCTAATAATATATGATGTCCCTCGCTAGATAGCAGCTATATTAAGAAACAGGTGGAAAGGATCGAAGGTCATCACAATGGCATAGAATTCTTTTTAATCATACATTTTGCATGATAGAGTATAGAACTTTGTTTAAATATCCGATTTTCGATGCATTCTTGCGAAACTCTGAACAGAAAGATTTATGAATTATTCATGAATGTGAATGTAACCTTTATTTTAACAATTCACGTCTAACACGATATTTTAGAAATAATTCTAGAAGCAGTAAATGAACTTCCAAATATGGAAGAGGAAAACAGTAATGCTTCGTACTGTAGCAGTGCTTAATGAAATACTGAAAATTGTTTGAATGCATTTATGTTGTGCGAATACAAATGCAAATTCGATACAAGCTGCATAATCATTTTCAAATACATTGCCCATTTTGATTAAAGCGACGGCAAAAATTTGCCTTTTATTGAAACAACAACTTTGGTCATGGGAGCGTTATGGAAATCACCACGGTTAAAACAGCAGGCTAGGTTATCCTTTCAAACAATAAAACAAATGGAATAATTCTTGAAATGCCTTTGTTTTAAATATAAGTTTTTGAATTACATTGGTAACAGATAAATGTGATTAACAAAATAACGTACTTGATAATAATTCTCTTTTCTAGTATTAGTTTAGGCAAGCAAGTTTAAAGAAGCACAGTGAAACCAGCTTTGCAGGTTTTTCAAGTGACAAAATAAAATTAACGTATAATTGAAAAAGAGTATAAACGAAACACGGCACGTTTCCGTCCCTAGCTGGCAGCATATAACTTTGTTGTGACATATGGCGTTGGCGTAACCGTTAGTGTTATTTTACTAGGTACAACATACTATGTAGTATTTAATTTTGTTCTAGTTTACTAGTATTTTCAATTACCACATTTTTCGGTTTATAAATCGATACGAATGAGTAAAATTTCTCAATTTCCTTTTCTTCATTCATATATAAGTCGATCATGCGTAAACAACGAGGCTAGAACAAATACACTTAGTATCCCGAGATTTTGTAACTATATTTTTAACTAGATGAAAGCCCGTCAATAATGACGGGGAAAAATAAAATTTGTGATACAAAAATTATTGACATTTATTTATTGAGATTTCGAGTTCCACATCAATAGATGGCGACGTTGGCTCACAGCTTTCTGAGAATTTCCCGAGCAGTCGGTTATGGAATTTGATACGACGGGATGTCTGTTTGTTACGTGTTTTGTAAAACCTTTAGTCCCTATTTCGTCAACACTTACTTGTACACAACATTTTTCGTATACACTGACTGTGAACCCTGTATCAATCTCCCCTGTTCTTTTCCTTGAACTATTTTTATCTTGACGTTGCCACATACAGATGTCTAAACACCGGTTCAGGTAGTGAACCAAAATTCCTGATGTAAAGTTTTTCGTAGCCGCCCCCGGTGGCGCAGTGGTCTAAGCGATGGCCTCTGATCATTCGTCCGAACGGGGTCCGGGTTCGAATCCCGGTGAGGCATGCATGTTGTGTTTGTCTTACGGCACTGGCTCTCTCCCTTCCCTGGAACCAGTGACCCTAAATTAGGGACGGGCGACTGCTTATAGCCCATTGAGTTGCTCACGGTGGTCGCTAAAGCTCCAATCAAAAAAAAAAAAAAAAAAAAAAAAATCCCGTGAGGCATGGATGTTGTGTTTTTGTCTTACAGCACTGTATCTCTCCCTTCCATGGAACCAGTGACCCTAAATTAGGGACGGGCGACTGCTTATAGACCACTGAGTTGATCACGGCGGTCGTTAAACTTCAAACCAAAAAAAAAAAAAAAAAAAAAAAGCAATTTTGGGAATTTCTCGAGTTGACCGTGTGACGTAACACATCTCTGACGTCATGTGAGAATGATTTGGATCAGATGACGTCACACCAGCAGCTGTGTTCTTTGTTTGTATGACAACAAAACAAAGTGGTATGCGCCTGGAATCTGCGTGTGTAGTTGATCAGGTCACCTACACGAAAAGCTAAGCGTGACGTCACAAACATTTGTTTCTCGGTTGTTGCTATGACGACTTAAAAAGTGGCACGGAGAAGTGCTCTAGCAGATTATGATTACAGATGTTTCAGTAAATATTCTTCATGTTTTCCGGAAAAAAGTTGAATTTCGTAATTTTGTTTTCTTACGAATTGACCGTTCCGACTGAACAATCAGAGAAGCCGCCTGCATTTTTATTTTCAATTTGCTTATTTATTTGCTTCCCAGCTCTAATGACATAGTAACCAGCAGACAAAAATTCTTCTGATATCATTTTGGCGTCCGCTTCAGTGACTGAAAAGAAGCACGCCAATAGTTCCTGTGTTAACTATTAAGCGTACAAATAAGTTTTAAAGTGTTTTAAGACAACGCAACATGTAATTTGAGAGAAAATAACAAGACCTTTACGAATCAAACTATGCGCTGTCATTATCTATCACCTTCCGCCATCGGTCGGGCAGCTGACGGATTCCAGCCATGAAAAATAATTCGTCATGTGAAGCGATGAAATTGTCAACCCATTTTTGCACTTCATCACATGTCCGGAACCGTACAGCAGACAAACCATGTTGCATCGATCGGAACAAATTATAGTCTGAAGGGGCTATGTAGGGACTATACGCCGGGTGCTACAAAACTTCCCAGCCAAGCATCAATTAACGTTTCCTTGACCGATTTGGCGACATGCGGCCTAGCGTTGTCATGCAGTAATTTCACGGGACGGAAACCTTTGCCAGTGAATACACGTTTTCGACAGATTTCCTGGTTCAATCGCAGAAATTGTTGCTTGTAGCGATCGGCAGTAACAGTTTGACCGTTTTCCAATAGTTCATAATAGAGCACACCCTTCACATCCCACCAGGTGCACAGCAGAACGTTTTTGGAGTGAATATTGCGTTTCGGTGTCGAAGTCGTTGTTTCACCGTGGTCTACCTAGTGTTTTTTTCTTTAGGTATTGTCGTACCATATCCACTTTTCATCACCCGTAACGATTTCTCACAGGAAATACTTTCTGTATTGTTTATTCAACAGATTCAAACACTTCATGGCACGCTCCTCCTTGTTCCTCTGGCTCAGGTTATGTGGCACCTATTTTCCTTTCTTCTGAATCTTTCCCATTGCGCGTAAACGATTGGAAATGGTTAGTTGAGTTACCCTCAGTTGTTCAGCTAGTTCTTTTTGCGTTTTATACGAATCTTCATCCAGCGATACTTGCAGCCTTCTGCGGGGCGCCGCTACGTTCTCGATCGCTTACATCAAAATTATGTGCAACCTTCTGCGGGGCGCGGCTACGTTCTCGATCGCTGACATCAAAATCACCTGCTTTAAACGGTCTAAACCAAAACTTACTCGTACTTTTCGATACAATATTCTACCCCAGAACAGAACAGATCGATGCACATGCTTTTGCAGCACTTTTTCCTTGATGAAATTCGTAACGAATTCAGTGTCGAATAAATGCAGTATCGCTTGCCATCTTTCATCTACCAATGTACAAGTGCGTTTGACTGTTGGGCAAACTTCTGTGTCACATTTTATACTCCGGACCAGTTACGGTCACAGGATAACAACGCGGGGAATGTCGGATATGTAAATTAGCGGTATACGTCACACAATAAATGCTTTAAAACTTTTTTGTACACCTAATAGTTCTACGTGGTTGCTGCTCTAATTTTGAGCACAAGTGTATATAGGACATAGGAGGCGGTAGGAAGAAGATACCGTACACGATGTCCCAGTTGATTTGAAATATTATAGAACCCTTAAAGGTGCTTGACGAATATCGTGAACTTGAGTATATTTTTTCCCATATCAACGCGCTTATTGTACCGAATAATTCAGTGGCACCATTCTGGTTTCCTTCGTTCCCAATGGTAGGTCGCCATATCTAGCTCTAAAGGTTAACAGCTCTGGTTGCCAAGAACGTTTTCTTGTATTTTGCGATTTTCTCTTCAAAGCATTGGTTTGTTTGCGCGTACCTATGAAAAAGCCAACAAGTTGGAGCAATTAAATATCACCACCTGCAGGAAGGAACGGATTTGGTTTTTCGTCGCAGCCATTCTTTTTGCGATTTGTTTTTGCATTTAGTTTGCTGTCAGCCAAAGGAAAAAAATCTGACATTGAAGTGCTACCACGAAACAGTTGAAAGATTCTCTAGCAGAAATCACAAGCCGAATGTTGCGGAATATCGTAATTCTTGAGCTTAAGGTGATTCCACCTAAAATGTCTGCCTTATGTTTCCAATGGTAAAACTTCTTTACATATTTTCTTCGCAATTAATGTATTCCCGAGGATGAAAATTTGCACATCGATAAAACTAACTTGAAGTTATAGCATGGAATACTTAATACTTGCTAAAACACAATCATAACTATATTAAAAATCAATCATTTCACTTTGAGTAATGTTTAGACCTGTTAATAGATGGCGCGACCTGTACATTGATGACGTTACTAGACAAATGTTGAATTGCTTAATTATGATTAAGTTTTAGCAAGTATTAAGTATCCCATGCTATAACTTAAAGTTAGTTTTATCGATGTGCAAATTTTCATCCTTGGGAATACATTAATTGCGAAGAATAAAGAAAGTTTACCATTTGAAACGTAAAGCAGATATTTAGGTGGAACCACTTTAATTGTGGGTAAGGGAATAATTTGACAAACAATGAAAGTAATATTTCTTATTTAACAAGTTAAAAACACAACACGAACATTCTCTCTAAAAATAAAAGTTTCACTTGCTACAAATAGAAAATATTGTTAATTTTCGCTTTCTTTTCGCTCTTAGATTCGACATTCACACACTCTGTTCCAATTTGAATTCCTCTTTGGAGGCTGGAATTATTTAAAGAGTGGCATTTTCTAGATCAAGAACAAAATTTGATAAAGATTGTATTCAAAGTTTGAGGATAAAAGCACAAAGCATAAAGAGTAGGTGACGAAATCGATCGTGATGAAAAGTCAACATAATGGAACGCTATCTATTGTGACCAAAACATTTTATGGTGGATGATGAATTTTCTTCTTTCCCGGAAACATTGTTTTATATATCTTACATAAGTAAATGTCTTAATCGAACAAGCTGAGAATATTTGATATTAGGAAGAAAGATGAGGCGTAGAAGGATTTACTTTCCGAGGAAATGCAAACCTCCAAAAACAACTCTTATTAGTCACTCACGTTTAGTGTCTAACACTGTGCAGTGTTTTTTTTTATTTTTTACCCTTGAGCTGAGAGATCTCCTTAGTTTCCTGGAAATTGGCTTTCTTTAAGTCACTTCAAAAATCTCATTTTCCGCTTTGCTAACTATCTGGAGTTTCTTCCTCGGCCCTTTTTTTTTTATTGTTAAACTTTTCCTTTAAAGTTTTATCTTCAGTGTTTTTCTTTTCTTCAGAAATAAGCTTTTGGGTGGAGGTAACACATTTCCTATTTTTATTTGATTAATTTATCGATTTTGCTATCTGAGAATTTTCGAGAGTCTCTTAAGACTTGAAGGGTGTTTTTTTAATTTTTTGCAGAAAAAAATTCGTAAAGGGTTCATATTTGATTAGAAGAAAAAATAAGTTATGGAACGGCACATATTTATTCGTGTTCGTAATCAAAAAGCGAACGACATACGAAGAAGGTTACTACCTATCAGGCAACTGAGAAACGAGAGATACTAAAACTCTGTAAAACGCGAATGTATTTTTTTAAAAAATAAGTATTTCAATTACCGAAAGACGCGAATAATCACGTTTTATAGCGATGAAATTTTCAAGTCAGACTGACACGTGAAGGAAAATTATAGTTGTTTCTCACTTTGATTATTGGAGGTATTTATTAATGACTCGGGAACTTTTCGTAGGGCCACAAAGACTGTTCCAAAGATCGAGTTTCCTCATTTGCTTTGTATTAGTTATTGTAACCCAAGAGAAAAAAAAAAAAAAAAAAGAAAAAAAAAGAAAAGGAGAATCGCAGGTAAGTGTAGTTCCTTTTATCATGTGACAAAATTGATGCTTCCACTGATATACATTGTCCGTAAAAATTTAAAATGAAAAGTTAAAAGTTAAACCACACACACGCGCACAAACCGTTGGACAAGTGTTCAGAGGCACTGGCTTCTGGCCACTCGTCCGAGAGAGGTCCGTATCTTACCTCGACTGAGGCATCGGTGCTGCGCTTAATCGATGGCGCTAGCATCCCGAGACCTGTGACGTACTACAGTAAACTACAAGTAGCAGCGACAAACATTTGTCGGCTCCGGAGATGAATACTTTACCAATTAAGATACACCGATAAGTGCTGATCCCTTGTACTTGCCGTCTTGACATTTGCGTCACCTCTCTGTACTACGTTTGAGAAAGGCGGGAGCACGAAATTTCAGCAAAGCGTGCTTGAAGTTAACCATCTGTAGAAGAAGGAATGCTCACTAATTCCCAACGATGTGTTTGAGAAGAATCACACATTTTTCGAAGCGAAGGCATTCCCATTAATTTCAGACGATGTGTGGAAGAAACATCGCACAGTTTTCGAAGTGAAGAAAGAATTCTCATTAATTCCAGACGATGTGTAGAAGAAGCATCGCACATTTTTCGAAGCCAACGGGGAATTCTCTTTAATTCTAGAAGATGTGTGGTTCTAATATCACACTTTTTTCGAAGAACCCAACGCCCAGCAGATCCTATTTTTATGTTCGGGCGCCAATGTAGTGAAACCCAAAATTTCTCGGTGGCGAAAATGAGTTCTTCTGCACCGGAACCGAGTGCTTTCTCAATTAAGCTGCACTGACGAAGTTTATCGCTATAACTTTGCCATATTGACATGTGCGTCACCTTTGAGGTAGATTCATCACAAACCAGTGATTATAAAATAGGGACAGGGTCTGCTTATTACCCAGCGAGTTGCTCATTGTGATGGTTAAACTTTGCAAGAAAAAACAAAACACACGCACAGGTAGAAGCGACAAACTGAGCTGTAAGCATTTAAAAATAGTACTGAAATACGAAATACTTTGTCGGAGATTAAAATGGAGATTCTTTTTATAAAAAGATATAACAGCCAAAGTTACAGATAGCACAGTACTGGCGTGTAAGTGAAGCGCATGCTATTTGATCAATTACATAAATTAAGAGATGACAAAATAACACGCCTTCTTGGTAATGGATATTTTTTGCAGACAGTATCGCACACTTTTTCGACTGTAAATGCAAAACATTTGCTTTAGTAGAAACTGTACAATATTAGTGATGCCTTAATCCCCGCCTTTCCCGCCAAAAGCCATGTTTTGGAAGCAGGAATGAATGTCCATTTGTCTTAAAATCAGGGCTTTGCAATAAAGCGCAAAAGAACGTTTTCTCTAACTAGCATAACAAAGCTCAGAAAGAAGGCTGCTTAATACAGTATGAGAAAAATTTAGACCTACCCCTTCAGACTTAAAATTTTTTTTTGCAGGTTTAGGGACCGAGATTTCGTTAAAATGCACTAGGATATTTTGAAATATATCTGGAAAACTTTCAACATTATTATCAAGAATTTGCTACGACAGAATTTTTGAACTTCGTCTTTCAGAAACAGAAGTATTTTATGAAACAAAAACATGTACCACCTCTCAGTGGGTGCACTCTGAGTCAGGAAGTTTCGGAGTATGCTTATAGAGATATCGTGACAAATATAAATGCAATGAATACATCTAACTGAGAATATTTAAAATTTTGGTCACCTTTATATATCTATTTCGTGCAGAAAAAACAACAACAACCGATTTTTCAATCGGTCCTCTCAACAGACACAGATTTATTGGGCGAAACAGAAGTATATATTTAGGTCCTTTTGGACAGGAATGTACCAGAAAAAGGATAGAAGTAAACGAGTGGAAGATTTGATGATTGTCTGCATCACATGCATAGGAAAAACACCCTTTTTTTTAGGACTTCTAGAATTGGAGATATCATGTCCATAACCAGAAGGTGAAAGGCATAATATAAGAACGCTATTTTCTGACGTAAAAATTCGATTCAAAAGAGGAACAAAAATCTGCAGGGCCCCTGGCGAAAAAGTGATGGTATAGCAGTAGGTTGGGTAGAAAATACCAAAATGTTTTTGATCGAATCGCCGCTATAGTGCGGAAAAGTTGTCCCTGGTATATCTAAAGATAATATAAAAACAAGAAAGAAGACACCGAATTTTCGGGTGTAATAAGCACGTCTTTTGAATCCGTTCTGACGCAAATTATATTTATCAAAGCTATTCAAAGTCAATGGAACCGGTATGGAAAACAATAGTATCTGACGGAAGAAAGAAGTTTTTCAATCGGGTCTTTAATCCCTCAGATACTGCTGTAAACGGAATCGTGAGCTTACGAACTATTAGAAACAGAGTTATCGACAAAAATAAGATGTGACTTTACGTCCCTTGGTGAGAAAACCATGCATTATTTTAGGAAGAAAGTATTCACAAAAGGTTTATCCATATGAGCGGTATCGGTCCAAGAAATAAAATTTTAGTCGAGTTTTCAGGAGCCCAGATTTTGCTACACATACATCAGAAGTAGAAATTAACACTTATGACCCCTGGTGGCCAAACCATTCTTTACCAAACATTAGAAATTACGTGAAAAATATTTTCCGTCAGGTCTTGTATGCGATACAGGAAGAATTTTTCAAATCGGAGTTTTAGGAGCAGAAAATGCAATTTACCATTGTGCGTCCTAGCGGAAAGTCTATGATTAACTTGAAAATTTTGAATTTATAGGGAAAACATTTCGCATCGGAAACACTATCCAAAAAAGAAGTAATTTTTCAAATCGGACTTTTAGAAGTACAGATATTGACAAAAATAAGATATACATCTACGCCCCTGGCGTAGAAACCATGCATTATTTCAAGAAGAAAATGTTCCTAAAATGTTTGTCGACACGAGTAGTATCGGCCCACAAAAGACTTTTTTTCAATCGAGATTTTAGAAGCTCATATTTTACTGCAAATACATCAGAAGCGGAAATTAAGACTTACGCCACCTGGTGGCCAAACATTTTTACAAAAATTTGAAATTACGTGCAAACGATTTCCCATCAGGGGCTGTATGCGGTGCAGAAAGAATTTCTTCAGATCGGAGATTCAGAAGCAGAGATATAGAAGGAAACGCAATTTACCTTTACGCCCCCTAGCGGAAAGTCTATGAATTACTTGAAAATTTTAAATTTATAGGAAAACATGTCACACTAGAAACACTATCCAACAAAGAAGGAATTTTTTAAATCGGACACTTAAAAGTTGAGATATTGACAAAAATAAGATATACATCTACGCCCCTGGCGTAGAAACCGTGCACTATTTTAAGAAGAAAATGTTTCTAAAAGGTTTGTCTACATGAGTAGTATCAGTCTACAAACGATGTTATTTTCAATCGAGAATTTAGAAGCTCATATTTTGCTGCAAATACATCAGAAGCGGAAATTAAGATTTTCGCTCCCTGGTGGCCAAACGATTTTTTTAACAAAAATTAGAAATTATGTGCAAACGATTTCTCATCAGGAGCTGCATGCGGTGCAGAAAGAATTTTTCAGATCGGAGATTTAGAAGCAGAGATATAGGGGAAAACGCAATTTACCATTATGCCCCCTAGCGGAAAGTCTATGAATTACGTTAAAATTTTGAAATTATATGAAAAACATGCAACACGGAAAACACTATCCAACGAAGAAGGAATTTTTCAAATCGGACTCCTAGAAGTCGAGATATTGACAAAAATAAGATATACATCTACGCCCCTGGCGTAGAAACCGCGCAGTATTATAAAAAGAAAATGTTCCTAAAAAGTTTGTCGGCATGAGTAGTATCGGTCTACAAACGACGTTATTTTCAATCGAGAATTTAGAAGCTCATATTTTGCTGCAAATACATCAGAAGCGGAAATTAAGGTTTACGCCACCTGGTGGCCAAACTATTTTTTTACAAATATTAGAAATTATGTGCAAACGATTTCCCATCAGCAGCTGTATCCGGTGCAGAAAGAATTTTTCAGATCGGGGATTTAGAAGCAGAGATATAGGGGAAAACGCAATTTCCCTTTACGCCTCCTAGCAGAAAGTCTATGAATTACTTGAAAATTTTGAAATTATATGAAAAACATGTCACACGAAAAACACTATCCAACAAAGAAGGAATTTTTCAAATCGGACTCCTAGAAGTCGGGATATTGACAAAAATAAGATATACATCTACGCCCCTGGCGGTGAAACTGTAGACTATTTTAGGAAGAAAATATTCCGATAAGGTTTATTAATGTGAGTGGCATCATTCCACGAAAGAATTTTTTCAATCGTTATTTTAGAAGCTCAGATTTTATGGCAAATACATCAGAAGCAAAAATTAACTCTTACGCCCCCTGGTGGCCAAAGTATTCTTTACCAAAAATACGAAATTATATGCAAAAGATTGTGCATTAGGAGATGTATCCGCCGAAAAAAAAATTCAAATCGGAGTTTTAGAAGAGTTATCGGAAAAAATGCAATTTACTTTCATGCCCCCTAGCGGAAAATCTATGCTTAATTTGAAAAAGAAACTATATCCAAAACACTCTTCGACATAAATGGAATCGAAAGATAAAAGATTTTTTCAATTGGATATTTAGAAGCAAATATGTGGAATAAAACGTGCATTTACACCCTCTAGCGGCGAAATTGTACATTGTAAAAAAAAAAAAAAAAACGAAATAAAGGATCATCATTCGCATATTTCAAGCTTTCGAATGCAAAAAGAATTTTTCAAATCGGACTAATAGTTGCAGAGATACCGTGGGTACAGACGGACGGACTGACGGACAAACCGATAACATACGCATGATGTTTTTTTACAAAAGACGTGCTAATAAAATTAATTAGACAATATTTTCCGTTCTCGCATGACGATCAAAGTTATAAAAATTTCCAAAATGTAAGCAATTTTATTGATTTTTTGTAAGCATCAAATAAATTACTATCGAATTGTTATAGTGCGGAAAAGTTGCCTCTAGTATATCGAAACATAAAGTAAAAAAAGTTTCTTCAATTAAGACAATATTTTCCGCTCGCGCATGACAATCAAAATTATAAAAAGTCCACAAATTTAAACAAAATTGATCTTCTGTAAAGAACTTCTGGAAAATCACCTATTTCAGTTTGAGGTGGTGGGTTTCGTTCAGCGCACGCAGAAGGAGGTTGAAGACAGTAACTTTTCTTCATGTCCTCGGGCTCAGTTGTAGAAGGAAACTCCTCAGACTTAAAAGTGGCAGGAACGCACATATAGTGGAGTTCACATTCTTTTCTTTGCTTCCTCTTTAATTTTTTTTTTTTTTTTTTTTTTTTGCTTTTCCTGTATATCTACTGGTTCAATCCTTTCTATCTGTGGTGTCTTTAGAAATATAGGAACTTCAGTTCAATCGAAAGGACAGTTTTCGATTTCTGACAGGTGCATGTGACACGTTTTTTGTTACAAACGCAATCCAGCCTCATGGAACACTTGCATGCAGCAACATCAAAAAGTGTCTTAGATTAATTTGTAAAACTGTCAAGTTTGTTTTGAAAGTTTGGTTTGTTTTTATCCCGGTTTTGACACTTCCTTAATTCGTAATATTTATCATTTTAGGCCTTAATAAGCTGCACTAGTTTATACTCAGATACTATAGGGATGCATGCTTTATCAAATATAGATTATACAACGGCCATACCATAAAAACTAATAGTGAAATCAAACAGAATGGAGAAATATAAGTACAGCAAAATATATGTTATTCTTTCTCAAAGTATCTTCCATCGGATGATGTGCAACGGTCCCATCGTTCAGTCCGTTTTTCAAAGCATGTGGCAAAGGCATTTTATGGAAGCTGCTTTAGTGACCCCTGTGCAGCTTGAATAACGTCAGCATCTGTGTTGAACGTTGCGCCACGGAACCTCTCCTTTGTTGTCGGAAACAACCAGAAATCACACGGGGCGAGGTCAGGACTATTGGCAGGCTGTGGCATGATTTCAGTACTACATTTCGTAAGAAAATGTTGAACACAAGCAGCCACATATGGGCGGGCGTTATCATGGTGTAGGGTCCACTTACCCACCAGTTCCGGTCGCTTTATGATGTGTCGTCGGAGACGCTTTAAGATTGAAATGTAATACTCAGCATTGACAGTAATTTGTGGAGGATGACATGCTGGAAGACTACACATTTAAGATCAAAGAAAATTATCATTATCATCTTCCCAGCTGATTGGTTTGGCGGACTTTTTTTGGAGGAGGGCGCCCCCGTGTGTTTCCAAACACCCGTTATGCTCTTTGCAAGGGGGTCGAAATAGTGGACCCATGTTTCATCGGCAGTTATTACTGTGTTTAAGAAGTCTGGATCCTTTGCAATCACTTTTTTCCACTCATTACACACCTGAACTCTGGCTAATAATTGTTCTCTCGTCAGGGGATGAGGTATCCATCTGGAGCACACATGATGCAGCAGTAATTTGTCACGTAGAATGCGGAATGTCAACGTTTTTGAAATATTAGTTGACGCCGCTATGTCTTCACACGCCATTCGTCGATCTTTTTGCAGGATTTCCCAAACAGTGTTAACAATACACTCCGTAACAACACTTTCAGGCCTAGGAGCGAATTCTGCCGACAAACGCCCTTTTTTGAAATCATGGTGCCATCTAAAAATCGTTGATTCACCCAAACATTTATCTTTGTAATCTCCTTTTTTTTTTATTAAATCAACTGTTTCTGGAGCCGTTTTACCCAAACGATAGCAAAATTTTATCGCAAAACGCATTTCACTTCTTAACTCTGAATCACTCACCTCCATAGATGTATGGCAAAATGCAGACGTACCTTAAACAACTGCGCAATAGCAGAATCATGTGTTACGGCTAACAGCTGTTGCCGTAGATACTTCCTTAACTCAGTTAGTTGTCTGCGTGGTTATTTTCACCCATCGCACTGTCGCCAAATCAAAAAAAGAAAACAGCCCTCATTTTTTATGGAACGGCCTTTTTATTTTGTTTACCACTGTCACCAACATATGGCCTGTTTGTGAAGGTCAAAGCTGACGGGTCTCAAACATAAGAGACTGGAGGGGATATGGTACATAACTAATCTCTACAAATGCATAAATTTGTGGAATTTATAATTTTGATGGTCATGCGCAACCGAAAAATATTGTCTTAATTAAAAACAAAAAAATAATAACGTTATATTTAGCTATACTAGAGTAAATTTACCGCACTGTAGCGGTTCGATTGTAATTTATTTGGTACTTGGAAAAAAAAATCAAAATTGCGTAAATTTTGAAAATTTCTACAAACGCGATCATAATTTGGAAGTAGAAAATATTGTCTGATTAATTTTTTTTAACATTATCTTTAGCTACACCAGGGGCAACATTTCCGCACTATAACGATTCGATTAAAAACATTTCGGTATTTTCGACTCACTATCACTCAGGCATTAACTTTCACTCCCTATTTACTTCTTCTTACATATTACTTGCTTGCAAGACAGTAACTGGAGCTGGGTCGAATAACGACTTAAATGCAGAAGCAAATAAATAAATTCAGGTGATGGTTAAATTCAAATTGATCGGAAACTTGAAACTTGGTCGTTCTGGGTGGTGTAGTGGTTAGCATACCTAGGCGTTTTCTGGGAGACGCGGGTTCGAGTCCCGCTCCAGGACGATGAAAATTTTCAAGTTTTCGGATATTATCTGACTTACCATCCTTGTCACATTTACGCCAAAAAACGGATTGTCATCTTCAAAATAAATAAATTCAGTTTTGAAGATTTTAGACAGATTCCACTCATATCTATAGGCACATAAAAATAACAATTCTTATATATAAAACACAAAACGTCTGTGTGTCTGAAGCAGCAAAAACTCTCGAACGCCGAACTGTGGCATCGTGAAATTTGCGTAGCTTATCAATACTTGAACTTCTAGGTCAACGCAACTATTTTAAAATCTCTACGTTGTTCGGTTCGCGAGTTATGAATTAATTAATAAGCTAATCAATAAAGTCAGTGTCGTTTGCTACGTCATCTTATCCTGTTCCAAATCTGAAAGCATGTGACTGCATTCATCGCCGCGGCACATCCACAGGTGTTTCTATTATTTGAGAACTGTGCGTAAAAAATGCAAAAACTGACTTTGCGAAATCTGAACGAAACGGGCTGAAATTTTTATCAACGCCATGAACTGGTAATAAGAGGAGTCCCTCAAAATTTCACAGGAATCCGGTCAAAACTTTTTAAAATAGGCATGGAATTTTTAATTCATCGGTAAACAGAAATATATAAGCAGAAACGGTTAATAAAATGTTCAGGGCTAATTTAAAAAAAATTATTTACCGATTCAGGCGAAATTTGGAGGTCATGTTCCTATCAACGATGTATGGTGTTCATTAAAATTTCAGCCAGTTTCATAAAATATTCACAAAGATACGTTTTTAACTTTTTTATCCCAGAGATTCGCCCCTCAAAGACCGGCTGAAACGGAAAGCACGTAATGCATTTGATCGTCGATAACAAATTGTTAACTAATTTTGTTCAGTCAGTGTTCTGATGCTGTGTCTCCTGGACGCGTGTTAAATAATTCGTAACGCATTTGGTCCGTTTGATTCTACAGATTTCATATATTCTGTACATTTCGTTACTTTA
This sequence comes from Macrothele yani, assembly GCA_039090855.1. NCBI lineage: Eukaryota > Metazoa > Arthropoda > Arachnida > Araneae > Macrothelidae > Macrothele > Macrothele yani. The sequence continues at coordinate 83,311,347 of CM077003.1, read as the reverse complement.
ATTATCAACAAATATTTGTGATAGCAATGCCCAAAAGGAAGAGACCAATTTTTAATCAAACACGAACCAATACAAAACGCCAAAAGATATCACGAACCAAGCAATCGGAAGAGGAAAGGTCACAAGCACGTGAAGCGGACAAAACTCAACAAAGGTGTTCGACGAAGCAACGAAAATAGTGACGAAACAGAGGCGCGACTTACTTAACAACAATTTCGAACTGCTACAAGACTGAGAGACGAACGCGCGACGAACGTCCGATCGCCAATGAGCTTCAAACTCGAGAGCTACTGTTGTTCACCAGAACCGAATTTTGCCTGAAACTGTTGAAGCTCGCAGGAATCGACTCCAGAAGGAGATAATTCAACAAGGCACCACACAGGCAAGTAAGTGGCTACATTTGAAGGACGAAGCATTCAGTTATGATCCTGAATTAGTTTATTCAAAGTATTCTCCGATTGTCACTGTTAGCATGTCTTTGAAGTGCACTTTGCCGCCCCGGTAGCGCATTGGTCTAAGTGATGGCCTCTGATCATTCGTCCGAATGGGGTCCGGGTTCGAATCCCGGTGAGGCATATGGATGTTGTGTTTGTCTTATGGCACTGGCTCTCTCTCTTCCCTGGAACCAGTGACCCTAAATTAGGGACGGGCGATTGCTTATTGCGCATTGAGTTGCTCACGGTGGTCGTTAAACCTCCAATAAAAAAAAAAAGTGCACTTTTTGCGATGCGCTGAAGTTTGAAGGCGAGACACCACGATTGTGCTCAATTTTTTCCCCGATTTTTTCAGTGACATATAAGGGAATATGAAATTAATAAGCTTAAATCCCGGGCAAAGCCGGGCAGTAAAGCTAGTTATTTTATAAAAATAAGAAAAACAGCAATACATTGATTTATATAAAAACGAAGGGACCTCCTAACAAATCTTAAGTCGTTGTTCCACTCAGCTCCTCATTCGTTCCAAACAAAGGAACACAAACTATTAAAAAAACAATAATTGCAGAAATCAAGTAATTTTTTTGTTCAACACATACTTAGGAGTAGCATACAATCCGGTGCGCTTTCCTCACTTTCATTTGTTTCAGGCCTGCAATTCATTAAATTTTTTATCTTCAGAAAAACAGCTTAACAGTCTCTGAAGAATTTCCATCGATTAATTTTATCCTGGATAAACAAACACATTTTTTTTTCATAAAACTGATAGGCTTCTGAAGAAATGTGAAATTAAAAACTAACTTGCGGTTTTGTAAAAGGGATCTGCATTTCACGAGGAAAATTTTTTTTCTCTGTATGAATACTATAAAAAAAACTTCGGTAAATCGTTTCAAAATACAGATAGTTGCCCTCAGGTGACAAGCCGCTGAAACAGTTTCTTTATTTACATCTAGCTGCGAAAACCATTTCTGTTGTCAGCGCGATTAAAAGTTGACTTACTCATTATAAACAGAGATTTCAGAAGCATTCTCCAGCACCAAAGTTGAGTATTTGTTGTTGCTATTCCCCTTGCTCGTAATTTCCTTTCACGCAGCTCTTTACATAATCCGAGAAATATTCGCTAAAAGGTATGAAAAAAAAGCCCCTTAATTTAATATAAAACGTGCAAACTTTGCATTATCGATAGTTTTCTTAAATAAAATAGGCTGGAAAAATTTTTGAGAAAGTGAGGGGAAAAAAAAAGGTAATGGATGAGAAACTTTGACGTATGGTGTCAGTGCGAAGTAATTTTCAATCGTTAGCAAGGCGGAAAATAAGGTTTCCCGAAAGGCTAACCTCGGAAATTAATAAAAAAGGTACTCTTAACAAGGATGCGCGCTAATGAAAGAAGGAGGTGCATTACAACCTGCGTCATTAGGTGGCAATTAAGTTACGCTTTCCGTACTCAAAGGGGTCACTAATGGTGAACTTCTTTTTGCGGAGAAAAATCTCGAAAGGCTGTTCAAAGAACGGAAGTTTCAACGGCAGTATATGTGTGTGCGTGAGATGGAAAAAGAATAAAACAACAATCGTCTTCGCCGCATTATTCAAGGCGTTCGAGCAAAATATGGAAGATAAAGGTTTCTTTAGCAGCGCAAAATTTCAGCACAGCAGGTTAACAGCGGAACGACGTCCCAGAATGTCATGGGAGAATGTCTTTATCACAAAGCATTCAGTTTTTTCACATCCTTCGATAAATATAAATCTCCGTGTGAAATAAGTCGTACATCCTTAGCGTTATTGACAACAGGAGACGGAGTTTCTTAAAAGCACGATTTTGCACACGTAATCTCGAGAAATTAGCATTCCACCTAGGGATTTTCCCAAGGAAAACATCCCCTCCCTGGATCTTAACCGCCTGGCTTAATTTTTAGAGCCAAAATATTTACTCAGATTTACTTAGACGTTTGATGGGGGGTATCTGAGCGCTGCCCCCACTTCCGTACGTGCCATTTCAGTACAAACGAATTTTTTCCCCATTTCCGTACACATCCGAATCATTTAGTGCCATTTGTGTACACAGATGTGATGATCCGTAAGACTGAGACATGCATGAAGGAAAATAGAGAATTAAGGGTTACATCCACATTCGCCTATTCTTGTTTCTGAAACCATTAACTTTCGACGTAGCTTGTGAGGCTTGGCTTTTTTTTTTTTTTTTTGTTTAAAGAAGAAAACTAGCTTTGCACCCTAGAGATGAACACTAGTTTTTTTTTCTCGGGAAAATTGTTCTTTTTTTTTTTTTTTTTTAACGCACGAAAGATTTAGTGTTTCGATAAAAGAAAAAAATACACGGGAGGTAAAGATGTATCTTTTTTTTTTAAAATCATTATGTCAAAGCTTCAGCGAAACAATGTAATAAAATTTTCTCCCCCATTAACTTTCGACGTAGCAGGAATAGGCAAAACAAGAATAGGCGAAAAAGGAAGTTTTCTCCAGGTGAAGCCCTCCCCTCTAGCAGATGAAAGTTTTAGGCGAGACAGGAATAGGCAAAACGAGAATTCCTTCCACCCCTAAAATGGCGTAACCCATTAACTTTCGACGTAGTAGGAATATGCAAAACAGAAATAGGCGAAAAGGGAAGTTTGCTCCAGGTGAATCCCTCCCCTCCTGCAGGTGAAAGTTATAGGCGAGACAGGAATATGCGAATCCAGAATTTTTTCCTCACCTAAAATGGCGGAAGCCATTAATTTTCGACGTAGCAGGAATAGGGAAAACAAGAATAGGCGAAAACGAAAGTTTGCCCTAAGTGAATTCCTCCCCTCTAGCTGGTGGAAAATTTAGGCGAGACAGGAATACGCGAATCTAGAGTTCCTTCCTCGCCTAAAATGGCGGAACCCATTAAATTTCGAGAATTCCTTCCTCGCCTAAAATGGCGTAACCCATTAACTTTCGACGTAGTAGGAATAGGCAAAACAGAAATAGGCGAAAAGGGAAGTTTGCTCCAGGTGAATCCCTCCCCTCCTGCAGGTGAAAGTTATAGGCGAGACAGGAATATGCGAATCCAGAATTTTTTCCTCACCTAAAATGGCGGAAGCCATTAATTTTCGACGTAGCAGGAATAGGGAAAACAAGAATAGGCGAAAACGAAAGTTTGCCCCAAGTGAATTCCTCCCCTCTAGCTGGTGGAAAATTTAGGCGAGACAGGAATACGCGAATCTAGAGTTCCTTCCTCGCCTAAAATGGCGGAACCCATTAAATTTCGACGTAGCAGGATTAGGCAAAACAAGAATAGGCGAAAAAGGAAGTTTTCTCCAGGTGAAACCCCACCTCTAGCAGATAAAAGTTTTAGGCTAGACAGGAATAGGCAAAACGAGAATTCCTTCCTCGCCTAAAATGGCGTAACCCATTAACTTTCGACGTAGTAGGAATAGGCAAAACAGAAATAGGCGAAAAGGAAGTTTGCTCCAGGTGAATCCCTCCCCTCCTGCAGGTGAAAGTTATAGGCGAGACAGGAATATGCGAATCCAGAATTCCTTCCTCGCCTTAAATGGCGGAACCCATTAACTTTCTACGTAGCAGGAATAGGCAAAACAGAAATAGGCGAAAAGGGAAGTTTGCTCCAGGTGAATCACTCCCCTCTAGCAGGTGAAAGTTTTAGGCGAGACAGGAATATGCGAATCTAGAGTTCCTTCCTCCCCTAAAATGGCGGAACCCATTAACTTTCGACGTAGCGGGGAATAGTCGAATGTGGAAGACACGAGAACCAGGGGCGTGCTGATAGCCCCCCGCAACTCCCTCCCCACTGCGTGAGGTTTCATGGTTATAAAAGCCTCTAGCGTCAGGGAAAAGATTTTACAAAATCTTTTGTGGAAATTTCACACGAAACTGGTTAAAGAAATAATCCGGAATTTTTGGCGCCTGCTTTGAACGAAATATTAAAAGGAAAAGCAATTTTTCCCCCTCCTCCAGTTTTGAAGTTAAACGTCTGCGACGAATGCTGAAGACCGTAAAGATATTTTTTAATGGACAGCCTGTTTGCCCTTCTCTTCTTATTGCTGTTCCCGCTTGCCTTACTCTGAGCGCCTATTGGTAGACGAAAACAATGAATGCTGATTTTTGTGACGTCGGAGGAATTCGACAGGGGATCAGTATTTCCTTTCTTCCTTAGAATTCCTGACGTCTGATACCATGCACGATGAAACTGTACCGAAATGACACTAACCGATCTGCTATGTACGGAAATGGGACAAAATTCCTTTTGTACGGAAGTGGGAGACAATCTATTTAGGTGGCTGTTATAATGTTAAAGGGCTACTCACAGGGTTTCTTTTAGTGCTGTGTAGCGTAGATTCATCAGGCCTTCTTTGTACCGTTATTAACTCATCATGAAAGAAATACAGGATTACCGCCATATAATACAAATTTTGAAGATGACAATCCGATTTTTGGCGTAAATGTGACAAGGATGGTAAGTCAGATAATATCTGAAAACTTGAACATTTTCATCGTCCTGGAGCGGGACTCGAACCCGCGTCTCCCAGAAAACGCCTAGGTATGCTAACCACTACACCACCCAGAACGACCAAGTTTCCGATCAATTTGAATTTAACCATCACAGGATTCGCTAGTCAAAGCAATCGGCATTCATGTTTAGCGAATCTGGAGGTTAATAATCCTATCCCGTGATTGCCCGGAGTAATCCCGTATTTCTTTCATGATTTATCTGCTTCTCCGGGCAATCACGGGATAGGATTATTAACCTCCAGATTCGCTAAACATGAATGCCGATTGCTTCGACTAGCGAATCCTGTGATGGTTAAATTCAAATTGATCGGAAACTTGGTCGTTCTGGGTGGTGTAGTGGTTAGCATACCTAGGCGTTTTCTGGGAGACGCGGGTTCGAGTCCCGCTCCAGGACGATGAAAATGTTCAAGTTTTCAGATATTATCTGACTTACCATCCTTGTCACATTTACGCCAAAAATCGGATTGTCATCTTCAAAATTTGTATTAACTCATCGTTGGTCGCTAGACGTTGAACAACCTCATAAGTCGCCCATGAGAGTTTTTCTCACACTACCTTTTTTCGATATTTTTGCTCAAAAATGAACAAAAGCACAGGTGTTTAAAATGTAATGCTAACAAACCAAAATTTGCAAATCAAATTAGGAGTAAAAAGGACCCGTATCATCGCGTTATCTATTAGGTTCGAAAGAAAGTAATGTCCGATGCCGAGATACCCAAAGTCGAATCCCCGGCCACGGTGCACATTGCACACTAAGATTGCGCAGCTCACCGGCATGACATCAGCAGGTAGGCGGCTTAAATAAGTGACAGTTAGCCGTCAGAAGGCGAAGAGTGTAAGTGCCAGTCAACGTGGAAGCGGACAAGCAGCACATCCGACACTGCATGCTGAATTTCGTCGCGTTATAACTCCTGCAAATCCTGTAAGAACATCAACAGTACGTCCCTCAGTGCCATATAACATCGTCAGTGTTGTCGTTGGTTCGATCGGTTTCGAGAGGGAAATTTTGACCTGTCAAACTGTCTCAAAGGCTGAAGACTCGCAACGGTGGATATGGACATGCTGAAGAGCTTAGTGGAGTCCAACCTACGTGTGACCACGCGGGAGTTGGCAGAACAGCTGGGAACTACCCACACGAACGAGTATTATCAAGTACCTGCGTCAATTTGGAGAGGTTCAGAAGAGAGGAGTTTGGGTACTACCAACAACTCACAGGTGAGCAGAAAGCAAATCGCATGAGTGCATGCGTTTCCCTGCTTGCACGTAACCAAGTTGAACCGTTCTGGTACGGAATGTGAAAGGTGACGAAAAATGGGTCCTGTACGACAATGTCAGCTCCCGGAAACAGTGGTTGGACCCAAAGGAGAAACCCGTGCTGACTTACAAAGCCGGCTTACAGCCACGTAAGCTTCTGCTGCCTGTTTGGTGGGATGTGCGGGGTGTCGTGTTTTTGAACTGCTGTCGTACAACACTACTATCCCCGCTGATGGGAACTGCAGTCATCTCAACGATCTGCAAGCATTGCTCACGTCGAAACGACCAGCACTGATGAACTGCTAGGGCGTCTTCTTACAGCAGGATGGAGCGACACCTCACACATCACGGGTGACCTGTCACATGATCAGGGACCTGGGCTGGGAGCTGCTACCGCACCCAGACAATTCCCCGGACATTGCACCACATTTTCTGGTCGTTAAAGCACTTCCTGGATGCACAGCGGTTCACCAACCGGAAAGATGTCGAATGCTCACTTACTCACTTCTTTGCGTCCAAGCCGTCACATTTCTAGAGGGATATCCAACAGCCGCCCAAACGATGGGAGCAGTTCATACGAAACGATGGCGACTACATTTCGGAGAGGTTTGCACTTATATATACGGTAATTAACACTTTTCTGTTAACTTGCATTTGCAGACATTACTTTCTCTAACCTAATATATAAATACAAAACACATGGCACTCTTTATATTCGAAGCGTGAAAGAAATGCTCATAGCGCGACCAACAACGACTAAGCAATTCCAGTATTTTTTTATTTTTTATTTTTCCGATGAAGAAATGAATGAGGTACTAGCTCTATGAGAACTGACTCTTATAGATATTTAATATATCTGCATTCAATGCAGCACTTGAAGAAAATCATGATTTCTGTATTAATATTACATCTAAAACCGCTAAGTTCCTCGTTTCCGTTTCCAACTTAATTTCTCCTGCGATTTCCCATCTCGAGCATCAAAATCTTCCTCTCTGCTCGGGGAGCGAAAGGTGCTCTCCGTCGCACAGAGAATCACCAAACCTAATCTACTCCCTGTCTACCTCCTCGACTGCCAGAAGCTTCCTCTCTTAGTCTACTTTGTGTGACACTTCCTGTGACCAGCAAGTTAGGTTCATGTCACTTTTACCCTTTCTTCTTTCATTCCCGAATTCGTCTTACGTGTGAGACATCACTTTCACCTCCCTGATAATCCACTTACTAAAACCGAATATTTTTAACGAAATCCATATCTTCGAATCTCATCCTACGCGGACGAGGATGCCGTGAAGCCATTAAGTCATTCATTCTAGCTCTGAATTTGATGAAGAGCCAGATCAGATCATATGTAAAGGATTTTAGGAAGGAAGTGTCTGACCCCAGGTCTTAAACAACTCTCAGAAATAGGTAGCTAGGAGATTTGGGCTAGAGTGCCCGATAGAAAAGTGACACGGAAGTGAGATAGAAAGGGGGAGGAAGACGCCCTTATTTATTACAGGAAGGCTAGTACCCGGAGCCCGACGGCTTAACGTGCCCATCCGACGCACGGCGGATATTTAGTGGTTCGAGCGTTCGTACCTGCTTGGAATCGAATCTCAGGTTTGATGAAAAGCCAAGGCAAAGAATGGCACAGATAGCGTTCGCTGCGAACTCCTGAACAATGAATGATTATCTCCTCGTCTTCATCAACAGCTAAAAGCTACATAAGGGGACTATCTTCTATTTGATTTTAACCATATAATCTGTTTTCTTTGTCAAACATGCTTCTTTAACGCATTAACTTATTTGCCTGCTTAAAATTCAGACTAGTCTTTCCTTCATTACTAACTGAAATAGGAATTTATTATATAATTCCTTCATTCCTGGACAACATATTTTGCTGTTCACTTATAGTTTTTGATCTTACAGACAAGGAAATCCACAAGACACTGTCTGTTTTGGTTTCAGGCATGAGGCACCCATACATATATTCAACGACTATAAAGACCTTATATAACTGTGTCTTACTCCAGCACCAATGAAAGACTAACTGAAAATAGGCGTTAATAAGAGTGCCCTTACAGATGTTATCTTATGTGCAAACCTTTCTGCCTGACGTATGTTCCGAGAGAAATGAGAGACAGCAACACATCAGAATTTTGGGGATGACCACACTTTTGAAAATAAACAAAAATACCACACAAAACGCTGGTAACTTCCGATTTTGCTTATCATTTTTCTTTAACAGCTTAGAAAGAAAAATTCACTGTTACCAGCAAATTGCTTCTGTTGCTAAAATGCGAGGAGCTATACACACTTATAGGTTGCCTACAAGGTTTCCACAATATTTGTCATTCAACATTTCTCGAATCAGCATTGGACAACAGTAATAAGTTAGTAAAATTCAGGTAATGCATTGATTATGATAAGCTTTCCAACATACCAGAAATCGTTACTAAAGTTATTACTCAAGTTATGAGGATAATGGCTGTGGAATAAATCTCGGGCCTGTGTCCTGACCTTTTCGTCCATTTTCAATAGCTTTTATTCCCAGGTGCTCGCCTACCACATGCTAAAATTTCGTCGAAATCGAACCATTTGTACGCGTGTTGTTGTGCGGACGGACAGAGAGACAGACGGAAGGACAGACGGACAGACAGACGGACAAAGCTGGAGCATATACGCTTCTTGAACCTAAGGTAGGAAAGCGTAAAAAAAAAAAAAACGTATTTTGAAAGTCAGTTAGTGATAAGCCTCCAATTTGTGGTCCAAATAAACAAAAAAAAATTAAAAATAGATTTTTAAAACTAATAAAAAATTGTCAAAACCTTTTGGTTTTTAAGGAATCACACAAACGAAAAAATTCGAGACGGTGCAGTCGTCCTGAAGGACCAAAGAAAACCGCAGACTTTCTTGCACTTATTAAACCGCAGACTTTCTTTGCACTTATGCATACAATGAAGAGCAATTGAACTTGAGAAAGCTGGCGTTATGCAAATGTGGTACTGTGGGCGGCCCTGTAAACGGAAACAACATGACGCATGCTGCGATCCGACAATATAAGGAGTGATGCGACGGGAATCAGTAAGAGTCGGACGCAGTATGGGTAAGACGAAGGATCTAAGCGCATTTGATCGTGGGAAAATTGTCGGGGCCCGAAGAATGGGTCACTCCATCTCGGTTGTCGTGCAGGCACTGGGAGTTTTACAAGCCACTGTATCACGAGTGCACCGTGAGTACATCGAATCCGGTAAAACCATCCCTGCAAAGCCCAACTGCCGTGGACAACACCGTGTGGAAGAGCAGGGTCATCGTCGACTAGCTCGCATTGTAACAGCGGATAGACTAGCCACAGTGCAAGAAATCACTCGGCAATTGAACGCTGGTTCACAAAAACGTGTAAGCAGCCACACCATCCAGAACCATCTCCTCGCTATGGGGTACAGAAGCCATCGTCCCACGAGGGTACCGCTGCTGACCGCACATCACAGGGTGCAAAGATTAACATGGGCGCGGGAACACCGCCACTGGACCCTAGATATGTGGAAAAATGTTGTCTGGACTGATGAGTCGAGATTCACGTTGGTACATAAGGATGGCAGGATGCGAGTACGGCGAAAAACACATGAAGCGATGTATGTATTCTTCTTGCCAGCAGGGTAACCTTCAAGCTGGTGGGGGTGGCATTCTCGTCTTATGACTGTTTACGTGGACTGAAATGGGACCGCTGGTACGTGTGACATCGTCTCTCACAAGTCAACCTTACCGGGATATCCTGGACGACCATTTGCTCACGTTTGTCCGTCTTCAACATCCCACTGGGGACCTTATCCTGCAACAATACAACGCAGCTCCCGAATTGTATCCGAATGGTTGGATGAACTCTCCACAGACGTGACCTCGCTTCCTTGGCCAGCTAGGTCACCTGACCTCAATCCCATCGAGCACATCTGCGATGCCATCGAGAGAGATGTTCGAGGCTCTGACCCCCTCCATCAAATCTTCGTGAACTGTGGGAGCTTGTTCAGGGGTCGTGGATCCGTATGGCTTCCCAACGCTTCCGGTGTCTTGTCGAGTCCATGCCGAGACGAATCGCCGCAGTCATCAGGGTAAAAGGTGGTGCTATACGTTACTAGACAGATATATCTAAATCAATTGCCCTTTAGTGTATATTTTGTAGTGTCTGAATGCCTTTTTTATTCAACGTTTAATGACCATCGCTATCAACTCAATGGGCTATAAGCAGTCGCCCGTCCTTAATTTAGGGCCACTGGTTCCACAGAAGGGAGAAAGCCATCGCCATAAAACAAACACAACATCCATGGCTGACGCGGATTCGAATCCGGACACTTTTCGAACGAATGGTCATTAGATAGTGCTTAGACCACTGCGCTACAGGGGTGGCTTGAATACTTTTGATGATAAGAAGAATAAAGTAAAAAAAATCATCTAAGGAATGTCTCTACTTTGATCACTAGAAAATTAAGTTTTTCCATACGAATATTTCAAACCTTCCAGTGACTTTGGGCATTGGCTCACATGAATTTACGGCGCCTTTAGAGGCGAAAAAGCTTGTGCGGTCACTATACTATCTCAGATGTGCTGATAATGAACATGCAGCGTAATACAGTAGTAACGACAAACCAGTGGTGAAATGATCCAAAAGCTGGCTTCTCATCATTGGACCGACAATGGCCCAAGTTTGCGTCCTAGATGGGGCACTGTGTTTATCATACGATACTGGATCTCTCCCTACATGGGTAATGTGATTGCCGTACGTCGTCGGGTTTTTTTTTTTTTTTTTTTATTGGAGATTAAACAACCACCGTGAGCAACTCAATGGGCTATAAGCAGTCGCCCGTCCCTAATTTAGAGTCACTGGTTCGAGGGAAGGGAGACGGGGACAGCCAGTGCCGTAAGACAAACACAACATCCATGCCTCACCGGGATTCGAACCCGGACCCCATTCGGACGAACGATCAGAAGCCATCGCTTAAACAACTGCATGTCTAGGGTCCAAATGTCTAGGATCCAGTGGCAATGTTCCCGCCACCATGCTAATCTTTGCACCCTGTGATGCGCGGTTAGCAGCGGTACCCCTCGTGGGACGATGGCTTCTGTACCGCATAGCGAGGAGATGGTTCTGGATGGTGTGGCTGCTAACACGTTTTTGTGCACCAGCGTTAAATTGCCGAGTGATTTCTTGCACTGTGACCCGTCTATCCGCTGTTACAATGCGAGCTAGCCGACGATGAGCCCGCTCATCCACACGCTGTTGTCCACGGCATTCGCCCTTTGCAGTGATGGTTTTACCGGATTCGATGTACTCACGGTGCACCCGTGACACAGTGGCTCGTGAAAATCCCAGTGCATGCACGACTTCCGAGATCGAGACACCCATTCGTCGGGCCCCGACAATTTTCCCACGATCAAAAGCGCTTAGATCCTTCGTTTTACCCATACTGCGTCCGACTCTTACTGATTCCCGTCGCACTATTCCTTATATTGTCGGATTGTTGTATACGTCATGTCGTTTCCGTTTACAGGGCCGCCCGCAGCGCCACATTTGCATAACGCCAGCTGTCTCTAATTTAATTGCTCTTCAGTGTATGTAAGTAACCCTGAAACGTTGTTCTCTTATTCCTCGCAGTTCGCGTCTGCAGTTAGTATCAAATTGCATGAAATACCTACATAACCAGGGCCCCCAGGTTTAAAACTAATGCTTTGGTTATGATACCAAGAACTACACTTTTAAAATACAGTACTACATAAAAGAAGAGAAATAGAAACCCTGGTTAGCCTCTCGCTAACCTGTTGGTAGTGTTTTGGTTGAGCACCTGCTTATTTGAACGGATTTTACATAACAAACTAACAATATTGGTGTGAAATAAAAATTCGAACGTATCGCGAGACAGCTTTTAATTAGGGGAAATAGGACACATTCAATTCTGAATAGGTTTTGGGAAAACAGCAGCGAAATTTGTCTGCCATACTAGATATTTTTGTTAAGACATGTGGTTCTCTCTTACGAAGTAGCTACCGACGCTTTTATAACACCTCTAGTCATGTGGTTTCATAGAGTAGCAAATGAAACTCGTTAATCAAGTTTCATGGCATGTCTACACAGAAAAACAAGACAAGGGCGCATGTCGCACTCACTTCTTTTTCTTGCCCTTATATATACATATATATATATATTTTATTTAGTATAAAATTGTTCATTGAATTTTAGTTCATCCCACAAGCGTTTGTTTCAACAAAGTCATCGTTCAAATGAAAATTCAACGGATCTTTTTTCCTAGAAAAATACTTCATCTCATGAAAGGTTGGTTTCTTTCAAAATCAGAATTTACGCAAATCTTTGTAACAATCTCTAAGATTACAAAAATGCCATTTTATTCGATATTTTTTCCCCTTTCCGTTTAGAACCAAACACCTTCAACCCACCCTCCTCCATCATGTAAAACGACAAATTTGGGGCGTATTCCATAACTCTCGAAATTCCTTTCTACCATACCATTTCTCTTTTTTCTCTCTTAGTGTTCCGTGATTTAATTTAATACGTTTTTCCTTCCTTTGTCTAGGATTGCGATGGAAGCAGCTTTTGTAAGGACTCCGTGTTTCTGATCCGGAAACATAGCTTTGTCATCGAAGCCAGCGACCGCCTTGGATTGGTTAAATATGTAAAACGTCACGGACACAACAATCTCGCAGAGATAAAGTCCATAAATCATTGGCTCGCCGCTCGGTATCTTTCTTTTTTCTCCCCTTTCTTGCTTTTCATCTTTTTTTTTTTTATTTTTGTTTCTTCTGGGTGCTCCGCCCATTGAAATCCGGTGATGTTGACATGACGGCTCTTTTAGAGTTGCCAGCGGTTAATCGTTCGCCAGAGGAGATCTCTTCGGTATCCAAGGTTTAATTATTTCCAAACCGTTAGCACGCAGTCATAAATTTAGCCGCTCATTTTTATCCCACAGATTATTCATTACCGTTTTTTCCACCATTAACCGTGGCGTTAGAAGGAAAAGGGTTACAGAAGGGTGTGCTACTCGGTAAAAGGTAAAAAATAAAAACGAGATGGTAAAACTTGTTCCCCCGATTGATTTTACGGATGCAAGAAAACACAAAATTGTTAATTTACTGCTAAAGAATTTATAAGACTTTCATGTTTGGAGAACTGAAGTGTTTAGAGCCCTTCGTCGGTTGTTAAAGAGCTTTCAGTGTATGCGATGTTTAAGTACCTTGCATCACGTAACCATTTGGAGCGGAAAAGGAAATGCATTTCGCCCGTTTAGGATTCTTAAATTTCGGACATCGTATAGCTAAAAGACTGTGAGAAATCCCTTGGAGTACCACTCCTTCCGGTACTATTGACGAAATTAATTTTTTGGGGATTGTGGGAGAAATATTCTTTACCAATACATGGAACAACTACAGGATTTTTAAGGCTGCAAACAGGATAGCCATTGCCTTGTTCACTGTTCAACAAGCAACATTACATCAGAAAACTTGCTAATTACATCACCTTGAAGCGGACCCCCCCCCACCGCATCTTCCGATTTCCGTTTGAGCATGCTATCCGTTACACTACCCCAAAATATAATGTATATTCTGCCGCCCAGATGGCGCAGTGCTCTAAGCGCTGGCTTCTGACCATTCGTGCGAGATAGGTCAGGTTTCGAATCCCGGTGAGGCATGGATGTTGTGTTTGTCTTACAACTCTGGTTCTCTCCCTTTACTGGAATCAGTGGCTCTAACATAGGGAAGGGTGGCTGCTTATAGCACACCGAGAGTTGCCCTCGGTGGTCATTACCTCCTCCCCTCCTTCCCAACTCCCCGTATACTTTCAGTTAACTCTCTTTTTAGGTTTTTTTTTTTTTTTTTTTTTTTTTTTTTTTTTGATTGGAGGTTTAACGACCACCGTGAGCAACTCAATGGGCTATAAGCAGTCGCCCGTCCCTAATTTAGGGTCACTGGTTCCAGGGAAGGGAGAGAGCCAGTGCCGTAAGACAAACACAACATCCATGCCTGACCGGGATTCGAACCCGGACCCCTTACGGACGAATGATCAGAGGCCAGCGCCTTAGACCACTGCGCCACCGGGGCGGCTCTTTTTAGGTTCCTACACTCTTATATAAATTTTGGTTCATTTTCCTTACGCTGTCTTTATCTTAACGCTACATTTTCCCTCTCAATGAAATTTGGTTTGGCAACCTGACGTTAGGTCAAAAATGAATGACGTAAGTGAAAGACAGTGACAAGAATGCTTTTTACTTTTGAATAGACGAGAGATTGGTCAGATACGTCTGTATCGAGAGAACTGGCTTGACTGAATCTCTCATGTTGAATATCAGCCTTGCGTTATTATCGAAGTCTCGGGTTATTTTCAAGTTAGTAAGACTCGAGCAGTATTATCCTCTGTTACCTGTTGTGTTTAGATATCGAAGTACTAGTTGATTAAGTACGAAGTGAAGTTACATTCTACGGATGGTGACGTTCTGACATTTATGTGATTGAACAGTACTTAATAAACATATCGGTTTCCGTAAGTACAAGATTTCGTATTTAAGCTGGCCATTAATGCCATTTAGTGTCTAATTAGCTTCTTGTTGTTTAATTAAGCTATTCGGATTACTAAGTTAAGCTTTACAGGAAAGCGAAGTTCTCCGGTAGAATTAAACTTTAAGTCAGGAAGTGCTTTACGGTGAAATTATGTTAGGGTTTTAGTTGTAGAATATCAAAGAACAACATCTGTAAATATTAAATATTTTACACTAAAGCTCTACAGGACAACTGAAGTTGTTCAGATTCTTAATCGTCAGATACCTGGAATACTCACTCCCAGGATTCAGGAACACCTGGAATACTCACTCCCAGGATTCAGGAACACCTGGAATACTCACTCCCAGGATTCAGGAACACCTGGAATACTCACTCCCAGGATTCAGGAGTCGTTTTTGGAGTGTCGACAAAATGAGGTAAATTCAAGGATTGTGTCAAAAACTTCGTCTTCTCTCACTGAACCAGTGTGTTAGGAATGCGGTGAACAATAAGTACACTGAAGTCCTCGAGCACCATACTCTTTCTTCTTTTTTTTTCATTTGGAATCATGTATCATCAAGATATTTTGCAGTCCAATCGCGCTTCAGCCACCATTACAATCACCATTCTTAAACGCACAAAAATGGGGTCCCAGCTTAACGCTGAAAGAGAGTAAAAATTGTGGAGGCAGCCGTTTTGGACATCCAGGACTGATTTTCCAGGATCCATCAGGGCATTCCCGTCGCTCCCCGGATAATCCTCGAATTAGATGAGCGTCAGAGGAAGGAATCGAAGCCACAACTATCGCCTACTACACAGGCAAGAGGCTACTGAACCGCCAGCTTCGCCACATGCAGATGATGGAACAATAACACTTGCTGATGTAAAATCGAGTTCGATGTGGTAAAGTTTTGTTTTCTGTGAAAAATCGCATGGATGTTCGATTTAGTTCCATGGTTTTTATTTTGAAATGTCGTTATGATTCACTGAAAGTTAACTTACAGGCCTATCTGTTTAGTGCATAGCTTTTACAGACTACTGAGATCCATCGTTGCCTTCTCGGACACAAGCCGTAAAGGAAGTTTGGT
The DNA here is from genome assembly GCA_039090855.1 of Macrothele yani. Classification (NCBI taxonomy): domain Eukaryota; kingdom Metazoa; phylum Arthropoda; class Arachnida; order Araneae; family Macrothelidae; genus Macrothele; species Macrothele yani. Next base: position 83,295,548 of record CM077003.1, on the reverse strand, counting down.
ATGTATGTTACTCCAGTTTGAGTGTCTGGGCCAAAGCTGGAGTTGGTCAATCGAGGCAGCGTACGTCCAGAGCCGGTTTCATATATCCATGCATTGACGTCTTCCAATAAGAGCGAGTGTGCAGAAACCCCAAGAAAAGTCGCAGAGTAGATGGTCGGTAGACGGGGTTTGAACCCATATCAAAACGTTCCCTTTCCCACAGCGCTTTAGTCAACTGCGCTATACTGGCATTCTCTAATGCGCTTATGCGCTTATTACTACTTGACCAGTCTGCTGGCATTCAATTGCGCTGTACCGGTGTTTTCTAACAGGCTTATTACTCCTTTATCTCTCTGCTGACATTGAATTGCGCTATACCGGCGTTCTCTATCACGGTTATTACTACTTCATCTGTCTGCCGGCATTCAACTGCGCTACGGCGGCGTTCTCTAACAGGTTTATTACTCCTTTATCTGTCTGCTGATATACAACTGCGCAGTACCGGAGTTCTCTAAGAGGCTTATTACTACATTATCTGTCTGCTGACATTCAGCTTCTGTATACCGGCGTTCTCTAATAAGCTTATTACTACTTCATCTGTCTGCTGAGATTCAACTGGGCTATGTTGGCGTTCTCTAACAGGCTTTTTACTCCATCTGTCTGCTTGTCTGCTGACATTCAACTGCGCTATACCGGCTGTCTCTTACAGGTTTATTACTCCTTTATCGGTCTATTGACATTCATTTGCACTATGCCGGCGGTCTCTAACAGGCTTATCACTCCTTCATCTGTCTTCTGACATGTGGTCTTGTCATTGATATGTTTTATTGCGTAGCGACATTTTCCATCTCCAAAATTTTCTGTTAGATGTTTTATAAGTACAACGTGTTATCGTGCAAGTCGCGTGACCAGCCTTGTCTTCGCAGTATTATTATAATTTGTCGAAACCCCATACGATTCCTGTGACTTCTACTTCACATAGACGGACGGTACGAGAGTACCTTCTTATCGGCTATCTTGCTTACACTGATAAAATTAGTTGTTTAAAAATGTGTTCCTCAAACAACACATTTCATGCCACTTTTCTTCATTCTTGTGCGGCAATGTTTAATTTGTTTTCTGTCAAATAAATATTCGTCGCTATTGTTTGATTCGGCCAAGTTGTCCTAACAAGGCTCAAACTCTTGTTTTTCGTTGTTTCCAAGTTAATTTGTCTTTCTTTACTACCATTAAGTTGAGATGTAGGAGTCATTAGTTCTATCTAGCAATTCCGTTAATAATGTAAGGGATTAATTTTATGACATGGCATTACAAGCACTGCAAGAGAAATAAAAATCTGACCTGAAGAACTATTCGGCGAGTTCATGTTTGTTTCTTTTCTAAGCGCGTTTTTGTTTGTTTCACTTTCTTAATTGCTAATTTTATTATTTGCAAAAGTATCGTAATTTTCTAAAGACAGCCCAATTGCAGTTGAGATACGCTAGAAATAAAAAAAATAGAATGCGGACAGCGGAAAGAAATTCAAGGCACGATGCACTGAACAGAAAATAGAAAAAAATAAATAAAAAATAAAATAAAAAGTTACAGAGCAAAGAACGATCGTTAAATTTTTGTTTGATTGTTTATTTTTCACTACTTAGCTACTAATTTTTTTTATCTGTAAGCGGCTCAGGCATATAAGGAAAACTAATCATGCAGTAAATAGATAAGCAGTTACGCCACCGGGTGACAGACTATTGAACAAATATTATTTTTGAATGTAAATGGTAGGATGTCAGGCATTGACCGGGGCGACGATCCGGCGGTAAATATTAAAATTTAGAATAATTATTTGTCGGTTCTTTATCGCCGAAATCTTAATTATTGGTAAAGGAAATTTAACCTACAAATTTTGCCAATAAAAACCTAGAAATTCCTCTGACTCACAAATTATTCAGGCAACATCAGGATTGGTACGAGACAACAGACATTTAACTACTTAACATAAAACTTGTAATTAAAACGATGTAAACGTCTGTGTACATAGGAAGACGGAGGGGGGCCAAATAATCTCGCCCCTTTTAGGATTGCTCATAGGCTGAATTTATCGTTAACGATTACACTGTTCAACACACATTTTGTTTCCAGTACGAAAGTCGGTGTTTCTTATAGAGTTTTGCCCGATGAATCTAAATCTTGAATCCGTTTCGTTCTATCACGTAACATTTCTGAGAAAACAATGATCCGATATTGGACGATCGTCGGCAGATGCTCTCAAAATAGGAGTTCCCGTCCTGAACTTAGTTCAGTTCTGTGCACACCATGAGTCATCTTGCTCTAAGACCAGCATGCAACATTCACACACCCCTTCAGTCAGAGTCAGTTTTTTTATAAGTGAAACATATCGCAAAAGTGCGTTAAATCACCCGACCTGTTTTGCAATGCTTGTGCTGAGTTGACACCGAAGAAGTAAAGGAGGCCATTCACACGAGTGACAAAACGAAGCTATGAATTTTATTTCGGATGTAAGGTTCGTGACCAAGACAAAAAGTTTGCACCACATTCATGTTGTGAAAATTGTGTTGTGAATCTCAAAGCATGGTTGAAAGAACAAGAGCGTCATATGCCATTTGCCGTGCCTGCTGCATGGAGGGAACAGAAAGATCAGACGGCAGATTGTTATTTTTGTTTAACGAAAGTGGCCAGACTTTCTTCAAAAAAATCAACATTTTTTATCCTAATACTTCTTCAGTTATAAGACAATTGCTGAATTCAGAGGAACTCCCAGTGCCACAATCTCCGGTACACGCTGATGTACATATTGAAAGTAGTGATGAACAGGAAATGGCAATATGTGAACCAGATGAAGAAGTTGACAGTGCATGCTCCTTAAATCCTCATATGATTACACAAGGAGAACTTAATGACCTGGTAAGAGATCTTAATCTATCAAAGGTAGGCTACATTCCGAACTATTAGCGTCTCGATTCCAGGGATGGCATCGTTTTGCTCCAGGAACGAAGGTGACATAATTTAGGTCTCGTCACAATGAGTTCATGCCATTTTTCAGTGAAACTGGTGAAATATGTTACTGTAACGACATTGATGGGTTGTTTGAAGCTGTTGGTTTCGTGCATAAGCCCTAGGAATCTAGATTGTTTGAGGATTCCTCAAAAACCAGTTTGAAATGCGTCTTGCTACACAATAGTAACATGTATTCATCTGTCCCTATGGCACACTCACCTAATATGAAGGAAACACACGACAATATGAAAATTCTATTAGAAAAAATTAACTATGAAGCCAACCAGTGGAAAATACTGGTGTTTCCCCTGCGAATGGAATAGCAGAGCAAAACGGAATCACTATGTGATGAAACAGTAGCTACCTCATGAAAATCTATCACCTGGCGAAAAAAATGTGAAAGCAATTCCATTAATAAATGCTGAAAAGGTTCTGCTCCAACCGCTCCACATTAAGCTGGGGTTAATGAAAATATTCGTAAAATCTCTGAAAAGTACTATTGAGCTGCGTTTCAGTATTTGCATCTCAATTTTCCTAAACTGAGCTCTGCTAAACTGAAGGAGGGGATATCCAATGGTCCTGACATTAGACAATTAATGCAAGACTGCATTGGAGGCCACTCTTCATGAAATTGAATTGATTGCATCTTTCAATGAGGAGACACCACAGTTTTTAGACAATGTAAAGTCATCGGCTTATAAAGATATTGTGTCTACAATGGTGATAACTTATCGCGACATGGGATGCAATATGTCTCTCAAACTTCATTTCCTGGACTCCCACATTAATATCTTTCTATACAACTTGGGCTTCGTGAGCGATGAACACGGAAAACGTTTCCACCAGAAAATTTCAACAATAGAAAACAGATATAAGGGGAAGTGGAATTCTGCAATGCTCGCAGATTACTTTGGGGTTTAGTCAGGGAAGCACTACGGACGTCATACGAACGGAAATCATCAGCTAAGGCATTCCAGTGAAAGTCAGGTACGTCTTCAGATGGGAAAGGCAGCGAGAGTTTAGTAATGGCCAAATTGTAATGGTCAGACGACTGGGTCAGAGCATTTCTTAGACGGCAAGTCTTGAAGAATTGAAGAGGGAAAAACTATGGACCGCTGGCAAATTGTAGGACGATCACGACTCATCGATGCTAAAGGTGAGCGAAAGCTATCGCGTATGGTGCAAGCCGACAGAAGGGATACTGTGGCGCAATTCTCCGGAACGTTAAATGCTGGTGAGGGAGTAATATGTCACGACAGACAGTTTAACGAACCCTGCTGAAAATGGGGCTGCGTAGCCTCGGGAGTCTCCGAGTGTCCATGCTAACCTCGGTTCACCTTCGAAAGCGCTTACAATCGGCATGCGAACATCACAACTGGACCTTGAATGATTGGAAGAAGTTCGTCTGGTTCAATGAATCTCATTTCATGTTGCACCATGTGGAAGGCCGGGTACGTGGGCATTGTTCACCTGGGGAAGAGTTGTCACCAGGATGCACCGTTGGATGAAAACAATCCAGTGAATGAAGTGTAATACTACGGGCAATGTTCAGCTGGAAAATCATGGGTCCAATCATTCATATGCAGGAAACTATGACCTCTACCATCTACCTGAATATCATTGTAGATCAGGTACATCGTTTCATTGCAACGATATTCTCCTGTAGTAGTGCCTTCTTTCAGAAGGGTAATGTACATCGCTTCTGTAGTAGGGCCTTCTTTCAGAAGGGTAATTTACATCACTCCTGTAGTAGTTCCTTCTTTCAGAAGGGTAATGCCGCATACCAGACTGCTCATATTGTTCGAGGATGGTTTGCGGAACACGAGAAAGACTTTCAGGTATTGCCCTGGCTCAAATTTCACATACAACAATTCAATACAGCATCTGTGGTATGTGCTGAAACAGCAAATCCAATCTGCGGTGGCTCGACCGCGTAACTTACAAGAGGAGTTAAAGAATCTGCTGGTAATGTGTTGGTACCAAATACCACAAGACAGCTTTAGAAATCTTGTAGCGTTAATGCATCGCCGGGTAAGGGCGGTTTTGGCGACACGTGGAGCAAAAACATCATATTTGCCAGGGGTTTTTGGATCTTTCGGGTATTTGTTTCCTGTATTATAACAATATTGTGCCATTAATTTAGTGCATATCTTTTCTTTAGGCACGCTACTCCTCGGAAAAGAAGGTATTGTCGTGTCATTCTACAAACAATGCCTTAATAGCTTCATGAATCCCCTTCGTCTACACTTCATAGTATCAGAGAGCATGAAGAACGTTTCTTTTTATTGCTGACTGACTGACCCCAGAAATGAGCTTCCCGAACATCAACGACTCTTATCCAAAGGTCAGAATTCAGAGTAATTCACAGTGCCAAAGATCAGAGGAATTGTGATATGTACTTTGAAATTCATTTGTTATTAAATCGTACTGGTGCTCAGAACTCAATGAAAAAATCTCAATATTTGAATCCAAGACAAACATACAAGTAGTATTCTACATATAGGTGCCACCTACCATGTTCAATTGTTCGCTCAAAAGAAATAAATGTAAGGGAACCCCTTCATTTAGAAGAGCTTTCCGAGAGTGCTACATTACCAGCGGCGCAAGTACAACTTGAGGGCCCCAATACAATAGGTGTAAAAATCATGGTGGAAGCTTAGAACACAATGTATCTAGGGTACAACGGTTTACCTTTTTTCAGACGTTTTCAACTGACCTAAGTAAATAGTGGACTTAAATTAGGAGTGGGTGACTTCTTATAATCTTAGATCTTCCCCAAGGAGAATAAATACCAGTTTTAATGGCGTCCGAGTAAACGAGTTATGTAGAATCCTAAAATAACTTCTAAAACAGCCGTCACAGAATTATATTGTGGTATGTCAGAGTTTATCTGAAGCACAGTACTTTGCAAATTACTACCACAGATGGAAATGGGTCACAGGTCAGCGGGTCAACAATTTCTAGCGGGTCAAATGAGTCGGTCAAGGTGTTCCTGACGCAATTTCGACCCGGTTTTATTTCCGTTTTACTTTCGAAAAGCAAAAAAAAAAAAAACAAAAAAAACCAAAACAATGTTTTTCTTTTTTCTCAAAAAAAAAAAAAAATGTGCCCTGGGGAATTTTGTGCTCGATACTGATGCCCGCGGATTGAAAACTGATTTGTCATGCAATATGAAGGAACAGTGTCCTCAGAAGGTAAAGTGCCCCTTCCTTCTGAGGGGCAATGACGAAAACAACATCCACATTTTGGAAACTTTCCACTCATCATAAACTAGTGAAAATTGGTGTTGCCCTGAATCATATTCTGAAGCCTGATATGATATCAAGAAAACAGCAAAAATGAAATTAAACATAGAACAAATTGCTTAATTCAAAATATTTAACTATATCGACATCAAAATTAGGTGGAACAACCATATCGCTACTGCAGAGGGACTTTTTGACTTTCGCTGATGTGTTTGAAAACATGCGTAAAACAGGTTATGTTTTGCAAATGAAGGATGACAGTTTCAATCCTTCCTCTAAATAAGTGAGTAAATTATATGTTACTATAATACATTTGTTGGATTTCCACATAACGTAAGATACCCAATGGAGAGACGTTTGAAAGCCCTATGTATATATATATATTATAGTTCAAAGCAGATTTACCCCGGTCGGGTCAGTTATAGATCCGGGTCGGGTCGAGTCCAATTATGTGACGTCCGGGTCGGATTCGGGTCGAGTCCAATTATGTGACGCCCGGGTCGGATTCGGGTCGAGTCCAATTATGTGACGTAAGGGTCCGGGTCTGATTGAGTCCAATTATGTGACGTCCGGGTCGGATTGAGTCCAATTATGTGACGTCCGGGTCCAATATATTTGACCCGTTTCCAACTCTGATTATTACACGAACGCAGTGTGAAAACACAAGTTTGCCTGCGACGGGCATTGAAGTCGGGTCCCCTCACTCCCGAGTAAGTCGCTGTCCAACTGAGATACGCGGACAAAATGTCACGCTGCAGATTTGTCGTTTTGACACATGTTTTCACGTCTGTAATATGCCATAGCAGGAAAAAAGCACATATTTGTTTACAGAAAGAAAATTTTTTACATGTGCAATGCATTCCCGTGGAATCAGCGACCCCAAATTAGGGACGGGCGACGGCTTATAGCCCTTAGAGTTGTTCGTGGCGGTCCTTAAGTGCCTATAAAAAAACAAGAAAGAGCAAACATGGAACTTCAACAGATTTACAGCACTTCAGAAACTCCACACAGGAAGAAAATATTTGAAGAATAAACTTCTCTGAAACGGATGCTGTTTTCTCAGAAACAATAGCATAATTTGATTGTATAAGGGAATGACGCCTTGCTGTTCTTCCAGACAGTTGAATTCTGAATGACAAAGGTCTGGCTATCGTTTTCGCTGAAGTATTAACTTTTTCGAGAGAGAAATGTCTTCGTGTTGTTTTTACACGATCGCAAAAAGAAAATGTGTTCTTCCCGTTACTTCAAAAGCGAATTAATATTGACTAAGTTTGCAGTGTTTTGTAGCCTAAAATATTATTTTCTGCAAGAATATCAGTCGTTCGCGAATCTCAAAAAGCACACAAAAGCAGATGGATTGAAGAGCTTCTGTTAGACAACAAATGTGAAAAGCAAATAAATATAAAAAATTCTTTTATAAAATCCAGAAAGATAAACAAAGCAAAATGTAGAGAATAATGCGTTTACTAAAAGTTTCAATACTTCAGTGTTAGAAAGCGTTTCTGAAATCAGATAATGTATATACACTGCTGTTCAGAAGTCAAAGAAAAACAGCAACAACAAACAAAAACCCAACAAAAAAGAACACCATGTGTCGCAATCATGTACAGTTTATTCTGATAATATTATATTCACGATTACAAAGAACACTGTATACAATTAAAAACACACTTCCGCATAAGTTGCTGCTACTGCAAATTTTTTTGCAAGACACGAGCTCAAACAAGAGGATGCAAAAAGAAAACAAATTCTGTGAGAATGCGTTGTGGATGACTCGGAATATATGTACATTAAGCTGTTCTCTGAGATGCAGAGGTTAGCTCCTCAAAGAAACTCGTTTGACAACATAAAGTTTGAAAGTGGAGTTCGATTTTACTTACCGTTGATGTGTCAAACGTCTCCATTTACAGCGATCTTGGCACACAACTCGAGCTTCACTGGCATCCATTACATGCCTCATACAAGACCTTTTGTTCTTCATACTCATTTTTTTTTACTCGCGCAGACATTCTTGAATCTCGTCCTCCCATGACTTCCCTGGCCTTCCTCTACCTTTCTTTCTTGCTACTGGGGTTGAATGAATTCTTATAGTAAGCATCTCACCACTCATTCTTTCAACATAGCCAGAGCATCTAAGAATATTTGTCTTCACCTTACCAACAACATTTTGTTACACATTACACATCTGCAACACATCTTGGTTTCTCACATGATCAGAACACGTGTCTTGCCACAACCACCTGCAAATAATGCATCTCTCTAGCATGCAATGACTCATGTCTTTTCTGCAGCGTAGGTTTCACCGCCGTACATCAAATTAGGAGCAATCACTTTCGTAAACAGGCATTCGAGACTTTTTAGAGAAATTATCGTTCCCGTAAAATCCTCCAGAGGAAGCTATGACTTTCAAAACTAAACTGAATTACCTACTAATTTCATCATCTAATCTGCTTTCTACGTGAAACGAAAGTACATATACACGTTCGCATCAGAATAATATGACCATCCCCAGAATCACAATGTACCCGCCCAGGCGAGGCACAGAGTGCACGTGACAAGGTCGACCACACGGGTATAACGTGAGCACAATGGGCAGAGGTAGTGATTTGACGGACGTTCAAAAATGAATGATCATCGGCTACCGCGCCTAGGGTGGAAGCATCTCAGAAACAGCAGACTTCGTGGGATGTTCGCGAGGTGCTGTAGTAAGGGTGTGCCAACAAAGTACAACATCCATCCCTCATCGGGATTCGTACCCGGACCCTTCCCGGACGAATGATCAGAAACCATCGCTAAGACCACTGCGCCACTGTGGCGGTCTGAAGACCTCCAGCTGTAGAAATAAAGATTTGTTAACATCTATTCACATACAGTAACATATATCTTTTCATAACTGATCTCATCAGCAACTAGTTTTATTTCGATCAGACACGAACCACTACTGTGACAATGCATATTATTCCGAAGAATTTTTCGAGGGACTGTTAAATATATTCCAGAAATTTGATTCATTCAGTTTGGTGAATCGATGGATAAAAAAGTTTGTCGTCAGTTCATAAACAATGGGATCTTTCGGAATTTAAATTATTTTACACACGTTCGTATCACTCTCACAAATGGATAGAAAATTATCTTAGCTTATCATTTAATTTTAGATGGATAAATAAACAGTTTATCATTTAATTTTTCACAAGTGCTATCGATTTTTATTCGAGATATTTTACACCAGTTTTTAAAAAAATTTTGTAGCCTGTTGTTTGATTCTAAGCACAAACTTACAAATGCGCGCGGACATGTATATATTATTAAACGATCACAAGTAATACACCGCAATATTAATCTTACACCAGTGAAGCAAAATCCATATGTGAGACCAATAATGCGGTTTATTATGTTATACATATCTTTGTTTTAGCGACAACTAGGAATCTTGACATTTCTTCCCTTCCAAACGGTCTGGTTTACCTGCTTAACTAGACATCGAATTTCATTTTCAATTCTCAGTGTTATCTCAAACTGATTTTTTCCATACCTTTCAATCTATTTCTTAGAAAAGTACACAAATAAGATTACAAAAACTTTTTTATTTTTATTTTGTTTGAGCTAATAGCCTTTTCTAATTTTTTAAAACATTCTGAGAGGATTTTACAGCATATAAAGATACTTGTACCTTCAAAATATTGGCTTTTCAAACAAATGTGTGCGTTATCCCTGATGAAGTTTTTTTGAATAAATAAAAAAAGGATTTTGCGCCTTATTCTTAACTGCAAATAATTGATGCCGTATTTTCCTGTTATTTTTTTCTCGATAAAAACCAGGAGTTTTATCGTTTAATTTGATATCATCGACGTAAATTATTTTTCCAACTCACTATCTTGCTTGTTTTTTTCACCTTCTCCAAACTTTGGAGGTTGTTAATAAAATCTTTCAAAAAATGGACGTAAAATTAATTTGTTTTGAAATTGTTTTTCGGAAGACTGATAATTTGTAGCTATTCAACGAAAGAAATATTTGATGGTTTAAATAAGTTGCATATGAAGAAAGTATCACTTTATCAGTATTATGGACGGACGACAAGAACAGATTTTTCTTTGGTAATCTGTCTTTCGAATGCATGCTTAAGCTAACTGAAAGGTTGTAGGAACTGCTTCAATTACCTCAAAGTTAAATTTGATGTGTTTTAAAGAGCACATTGGAGAGGAATTAATTAGACGGTTAGAAAACTGAAAGGGAGAGTGTAATGAAAAAAAGTAGGAGATCCAAAGCTAATCACAAATGCAGGATGAGAGCACGAGACTTAATTGATATTCGTTTAAAGTTTGACATCAGTTGAAATTTTGTTTGGGAAATTTACGTTACGATGTCACAAACTTATTCGACGTTAGCGGAAGGAGAACAAGAATTAGGAAAAGAAGTTAAAAGGTTTTAAATGAAATGAAGGAAAATAAAGCTTATTTTCCTGATCTAATGAATGTAAATAAAGGCACTTATTAGGTTTCGCCCACATGATCGTGCAGAAAATTGAGGTTTGTAAATTTAAAACAACAAGCGAAGGTAACTCGGATATCGACTCTTCCTGCTGCCAAATGGAAATTAAACTGATGTCTCGGACGTGAGAAGCAATCTTTCACCGCTCCTCGACGAAAAATTGTTTCGGAATTTTTCCGCACATCAACATCAGGATAGGTAGCATGTTTCCTAGTAAACTCCGTTAACATTCTTCGTTCTATATTTTGATTAGACCAGTAAATACTTAAAATTCCATTAATAACTTGTCATCACTGCGCATCGTGTTCTGTCAGATGCTACATTTTCATACTTTTTTTAATAAAAACAAAAACTCCTTTTAACATGTTCGAAAAGAAAATATTGATGACGTGGTGATAGTTAACTTTAAAGCTGCCGAGTGTGCTTAGTGCCGGTTGTGTGCGAACATTTCTACAGCGACGCAGGTCAGACTTCTTCTTCGCAGATTTAATGAAGCAGATGTTGGCAAAATTTTTGCTGCACAGAAATTCTCACGTAACTTTTTCTTACTTAATGCGATAGTTCATATAACAAAACAAACAAGAGAGATGACATTGAGACATAACGGAAGAGATGAGTTCATCATATCTGAACAAAAAAAGTTGATTCTAATTTATGAGTTTCCTTGATGCTTCGGAATCTGTCAGAACTTCCTACGGATTCCAGGGCGACTAAGATATTGCGGAAACAACCACAAATATCGTACACCTTCTTTTTCATATACAATATACAGTAGAACTATATTCTCTGAGTTTTGCCAGTCGAAGCAAATTCTGCTTCCTCGTAGCGTTCAGTAAATCATCAGTCTGTCAGGTAAATTCTGTGGAAGAAATTTTCTTCTCACAATACGTGGAGATTGTCCTGGGTGCGACCTCCGCTGATTGGCATTGACAAAGGATTGCTTTCTCCGATCAGTCACGTTTTCTGCTTCATCGAATTGATGATTTTACACGGTTACGGGAGAAATTTCCGCTCCGTCCAGCTTTCGTTTTCCGAAAATTTTCCTATATTACTAATCTTAAATAAAATATATTCTAATAAAATGATATTTAACTACCCTACAGAACAGAGAGAATGTCGCGAGAAAAAGAATTTAAGATTATAGGGCTCAGTCTAACCTCCGCCGAAAATTGTTGCCTCCATTTTCAAAGTGAAACGCAAACACTTATGCAAGAAAATAATATTTAACAACAACACCGGACGATCCTTTTTATTGAAACATTGCGAGAAAGAAAAATAATGATTACGAGAGAAATCTTCGCTCCGTCTGACTTCCTTTTTCGGAAATTTTGAAAGACGAAAAACTTGCATACGTGATCGGGAGTCTGCAAGAGAATTTAATAGGGTTCTGGGGATATCGTTTTTGTCTGCACAACCAAAATAAATCTGCGACGTATGCTGCACGTCGACGCGATTCTGCAAAGGGGCTTCGTATCATCCTTCTGATACTCCAAGTTGATGATAGATCAATAAATGATAAATGTATATAGGTTCCTTAAAGATTTCACTCGATTATTTCTTCGCACAGACTGTGTTCAAAGGATTCGAACACACACACACACACACAAACACACACAAAGGGTTCAATTTGCGCTTCAAGTGTTCTTTCTTTTTTCAGATAAAAGTTAATGACATCGCACAAGTGATTAAATAAATTCATAGCATCAGCACAGTTTCACAAAGCCGAAAAGTGAACGGTGAAGAACATCAGTTACGCGTGTCAAACTACTGTTCGCGCGAGTTCAAGAGCAAACACCAGCTTATCTCAAAAGAGAAATTCTTTTAATTTCCGCAGTACATGGCTGAAAAGTTCAATTTCAATAACGTTAACACTGAATTTTTAGCTGCCATTTTCTCCCTAAAAACAAAGAGATTTCAACAAAACGTTATCATCATCAGTCGATTACAGATAATTAGTTTTCTGCTGAGACCGGAACGGCGTTTTCTTTATGTTTTACAACACGATTACTACAAAGCAAATAGACGAATTAATAACAACGGCATAAGATCGATCGAAAGTAAATGTTACAAAGCGTTTTTTAATAGCAATAGTTATGTAGAAAATGCTCTAATGCATTGCTTTCTAAAACAATCGGGAATTACTTTTTACGTGTTTTTCCCATGCAACACAAATAATAATTTATTAAACGAATATGACTACGAAATATACAGTCGGGTTACTGTATTGTGACCACCTCCTACTTTTGACTTCAATAGCGCGTAGCCAAGGAAAGAAGGCACGTGTCGTGAGCCGGCTTGCAGGATATATAAGGTCTGCTGTAGGCATTCTGAAAGCATATCACTCTTTGCTGTCGTGGGTAAAAGGAGCGATTTAGCAGATTTGCAAAAAGGGATAATAATCGGCTTTCATGCCAAGGGTAGCAGTATTTCTGAAACAGCGCAGTTTGTGAACTGTTCGCGTGCTGCTGTGGTTCAACTGTATCGTGATTGGAGAAATGGTACCATTGCGAATAAGCTACGTGAAAACTGCGGAGCACCACGTGCCATTGATGTCAGAGGTGAACGTCGACTTCGAAGGTGCGTGAGGGCCGATCGACACGCTACAGTGGAGCAACACACTGGCCGAATGAACCAGGGGGCTACGGGAAGCGTGTTTAAAGCGACAGTTCAGCGAACCCTGCTGCGTATGGGGCTCTAACGCTAGCGGATGGTAACTGCACCTATGCTAACGAAGGTGCATCGGCAGAAAAGGCTTACATTTGCACGGCAGTATCGAAATCGGACCTCCGCTGATTGGCAAGGGATTGCCTTCTCCGATCAGTCACATTTTCTGCTTCATCGAAAGGATGGACGCTGGCGTGTAAAGCGAGAAACATCTGAGAACAAACATTCTCCAACCATTGCTGGAAGAACACAAGCTGGTGGGGAGCAGCGTTATGGTCTGGGGAATATTTTTATGGCATTCTCTGGGTCTTCTCATACCTGTGGAAGGCACTATGCACAAATTCCGTTATGAATCCATCCTTGCAGACCACGTACACCCATACATGCGAATTGCATTCCCTGGGGCTGTTGGGATCTTCCAGAGCGACAATGCGACGTGTCACACAGCTAGAAATCTCCGAGAGTGGTTGGAAGATCACGATGAAGATTTCCAAGTACTTCCCTGGCTCCTTAATTCGCCGGACGTAAACCCAATTGAGCATCTGTGGGGCCACTGCGATCGTATTGTTTGCTCTATGGATCTTCCACCACCCACTCTCTAGCAACTGTCAGATGCACTGCAATCATCATGGCTTCACATACCTGTGAACACCTTCCAGCACCTTATTGAGTCACTCCCAGCCCGTCTAGCTGCTATCCGCGCTGCACACAGCGGTTACTCTGGATATTAGCTGGTGGACACAAAAATGTGACTCGACCGTGTATATCAGTTTGTGGACAGAATGAAATACCGAAAATAATAAATGTTACTTTATTAAAAAGGTGATGGAAATTTGGAATATTTGAAGATCTGGGAGAAAGGCGTTTCGAACTGAAAAAGGAGTTTCCAACGGACGGAGCTTATTTATTCTTGTAGTGTTATCTAAATAACAGGAAAATCAAACGATCTGTTTATGTTATTTTAGGTATAATGTTTTTACAGCTGGTGGTAAAACAGATCTCAAATATACAAGGGGCATTCTGAAAGTAATGCCTCCTCCTTAATAAGCTTTGGAATTTTGAAGTGATTTTAATGAAACTGCACTGACATGTACAATTGTATGTTACCAATGTGGGAACACATTTTTTTCAGAATCGTAAATAAAGATCATGAATGACTGAGAAAAGCAACGAGCCGTCATTGAATTCCTGGAAAAAGAGGGATGTGAGGATCCAGAAATCCACAGAAGACTCCTGGCGGTGTATGGAGCTGCCACAATCGATATCAGTAACGTACGAAAATGGATGAAGAAGTTTCGAGAGGGAGAAAGTTCAGTGTCGGACAAACAACGGAATGGAAGACTCGCAGGTGCAGGGACAGATGCCAACAGGCAACGAGTGAAAGACTTCATCACAGCTGATCGTCGTGTTACCATCCAGGAGTTGCAACAATAAATAGTGCTCACTATGAGCAGATATTGAACAAGCTAAAGGAAGCTATCAGAAGGAAAAGGCGTGACATTCCACTTCATAGTGTTATTGTAAGCCATAATAACGCACGTTCGCGCACCTCAATGGAGACGCCACAGGCTATGGCCAAAATGGAGTGGACGGTGTTGCCTCAACCCTCCCCCACAGACGTGATTTGGCTCCCCCAGACTGTGACAGGATGTGATTACGATGTGCCAGACTTTAAACTGGCTGTGAACTCATGGGTGAAACGACAGCCTCAGGAATTTTTCCAAACTGGAGTTTACCAATGGGTTCAAAGATGGCGGAAATGTATAGAAAGTGATGGGTAATACTTTGAATAGGTTAGCATTAATAGCAATATGTCCAAGTAGTTTGACACCCCAAGTTTCACATTTTTGCTGCTACAAATAAAAATCTTATGAGGGACGAGGCATTACTTTCAGGATGCACTTTGTATATTTAAAAGTTGCTTAACTTCACCTTGACAGTAGCTACTGATTTAGGTGTTTTGGTTCTGACAGTAGCTGCTGATTTAGCTGTCTGTTCTTTGGGATTTTTTTCAGTCTCTGGAGAATAACGACAAAAATATTTATGTAAAGTTCAAACTTTTAAAAATATCTCACTCCGTGATTATGCCAATGTCCACGAAAAATAATGAAAACTTAATTATTAGCAATGGTTTCAAGAACGCAAATGGCTACTTAAGGAAATAATTTTCGATACAAAATATTCAAAAAATAGTGTCTCTTTAGATGAGCTTCAGATCTTAGACAGAATCGCACTGAAGCAAATTCATAATCAATTACTACCGAATTAAAAAACATAGTCCCCCCCCCCCCAGCACGTAAAATTACATTTAATACAGCAGGATTTTCTTTTTTTTATTTACGCATTTTCCAAACAACCCTCATATGAATAAATCCAGAATATATTGAAGTTTCATATTTTTTGAGGGTTTAACGACTACCGTGAGCAACTCGGTTGGCTATAAACAGTCGACGTCCCTAATTTAGGGCCACTGGTTCCAAGGGAGAGATCTAGTGCTGCAGGACAAACACAACATCCATTATTCGAACCCAGTTCCACCTCGGGCGAACGGTTGTAAGCCAGCGTTCAGACAACTGCGCCACCGCAGCGTCGTGTTCAAGTTTATTGGTTAAATATAAACGGGAAAACACAATAACAGAAAAGCTGAAAAAAAAAAACACACACACATCATAACCCGTTTTGTCTCCAGAATGATATAACGGTAGTTCCATAGGAAGGAGTATAATCGTATCAAGAATACAAAACCAAGACCACCCACTTATACTGTATAACGGTCCTCACTGCTCAGGAATTAAGCGACAAAGTATAAGCTATCATTTTTCCCCCCAAGATTTTGGCAAACGAAAAAAGGTGAAGCCACTAGGGTGTGTAAATGACACAGATTTGAAAAAAAAAATCGTTAAATGTTTCTCAAAATTTTAAATTTGCAAAAACAATTAAAAAGCAAAAACGACGTTACCCAAGTTTGCGTGGTCCTAGCTTCCACGTAGTGTCTAAATAATGCGCGCACACATACAAAAAGTAAGTGGTTATTTATGTCACGAGCGAACTAAGTGTACATCCAGCTATCCTCATATGTGTACACGCTGATAGTCTTTCAAAGTATCGTACAGGTTAGTAGAACAAAGAAACAACGCGCTTCGCGAAGACTAAACTCTTTCCTGTGGAACTACCGTCATATGTCATTCTAGACATAAAACGGGTTGTGAAATAACATTCAGGTACTGAGAAAACTGTTGAAAACGGCACGATAAAAATGGATTAGGGTATACATATAATAAAAGTCCCTTTACGGCAATGATATAATTATTACATTAAATCCCCATATTCCGGTGAGCAGAGATGTATCGGTGAACACATAAGTTTGGATATTGCAAAGAATTGAGTTGTGTTGTAACCATCGAAATAATTCATTATATATATTAAACTTCATGAGTGAGAGAAAGATAAAACGAAAAACGTTCAAATTGTGCTCTAAAATGAGAGGAAGTGACTCCATCGATTTCAGAATTTCGAGTCTGTTGACTGCAATCTAATCAAATAGTAGGTATATTGGGTTTAAAAACACCCTTCTGAAAAAACAAAGCCACACAAGAAGAAGCCAGTTCTAGCTTAACAGCTGAAGAACGGCTCTTCAACTGAGTTTGACTGTCTTCACAAACCATCTAAAGACTGGGAATACTCGGAAGATAAAATGGGATCAGATGAAATACGTATATTCAGTCAACCTGCAACAACTAACAAACAGAAGCACACATCTTTATTCCCTTTAGCTTCAAGATTCGATCGAATAATTACTGCGACAAAGATAGGTGATTTATTGTTACGCCAAACGGCGTTGATATTGGCCTGATATCAAGGATTTGGCGACATCACAGCTTAGAGAAGGGCTGCGTCCTACGGAGTTTTCCGCTGGTTTGGTTGGATGTGTGGAGTGTTGACTTCTTGGAAGTGAGTGATATGAACGAAACAATCACATCTGACGTTCACTGCTAGCCTCTGCATTAAAATTGCTGTCAGCGGAAAGTGTGCTTTGTTTCATCAGGATAGCAAGCGTCTTCCTATTGTTTGGATTAAATATCATCATCAACCATTCTCAATCCTCTTCTGGATGAAGATTATTTTTTGTTTGGGTGTTTAACGACCACCGTGAGCAACTCGATGGACTATAAGTAATCGCCCGTCCTTGAATTAGGCCCACTTCTTCCAGAAAAGGGAGAGTGCCACTTCCGTAAGAGAAACACAAAATCCATGCCTCAACGGGATTCGAACTCGGACCCATTGTAACGTATACTCTAGATTCACTTTCCTTTTGATTTTTACTATCTCTGGTTATTTTATTTTACTATGTAAATTATCTTCTTACTGAACGAGATGTTATTTCACCCGCTGAATGAGATCTGGCAATGAGTGTAAGTCATGACGTGGTGGTAGTCAGTATAAATAGGCGCGTTCAACGGTACGTAGAGAGAGCTGTTGTTGTAAAAGTGAGCTGTTGTTTATGTGTCAGAGAGCTGTTGTTTATGTGTCGGAGAGCTGTTGTTGTATAGAGAGAGCGGTTGTTTATGTGCGTGAGAGCTTTGTTTCGTGTGTAAAGAGATCTTCGTTTATGTGAGAGCCGGATATCGAGTAGTTGTGTGACCGATGAAGTGAGTGTGGATAAATAATAGAAGTTGCCTAATAAAAGATTGTCTTAGTAAGTACGTTTTTCTCAGTTCATAGTACTGTCAGACCTCTGTCTGGCTGTTAGGTTTAATTCATTAGTTGTTATTATTAACAACCAGCATTAAGACTTTATTCATCTTAATTACTACTACAACATTACTAGCAGTTAAAAGCTTGTTCATTATTATTATTACTAATAATAATAGCAGGAAAGTTCATTCATGATATAATTAACAAAACAACAACCATTTGAACAACCATTAGAAGAAGCTTATATAATTAGCCTAGTAAAAGCTATATTAATTATAGTAGAAGAAAGCGATATTCATTATACCATATTGAACGAATGGTCAAAAGCCAGCGCTCAGCCCAAAGAACATTTACCCAACTTTCTGTCTTGGGTATTTCCTTTTGATGGTACCCCCTGTATGTTTTCGAATTTCATCCGCCCATCATCCACCTTGTCTCTTTCTGGGTCTTTTTTTACCCCTACGTTTCTAGTTTAGCATTTCAGTTGTCTGGCAATGGTCAGTTCTTCTAGCAATATGCCCATCCCACTACCCCTTGAGGATTCTTGAACACGATGACATCTATTCTTTTCATTTTCCTAATCTGCGATTTCCTTTTCTTACTTTTCTTGGTTGCATGAAGCATGCATTTTCTAATTCTCTTTTGAAACTCCGTATGTCTTTTTTGTTTGTTAAGATTCATGCATCTGATTCATAAATATCAACTAGAGCTAGACGGGCTGGGAGTTACTCAATAAGGTGCTGGAAGGTGTTCACAGGTATGTGGAGCCATAGTGACTGCAGTGCATCTAACAACTGCTGGAGGGTGCGTTGTGGAGGATCGATAGAAACAACAACACGATCGAGGTGGTCCCACAGATGCTCAATTGGGTTTAAGTCTCCGGAATTAGAGGGCTATGGACGTACTTTAAAGTCTTAATTGTGCTTTTCCAACCACTCTCTAACATTTCTAGCTGTGTGACTTATCGCATTGTCGTTCTGGAAGATCCCACCAGCCCTAGGGAAGACAATTCGCATGTAGGTGTACGTGATCTGCAAGGATGAATTCATAACGGAATCGTTGCATAGTGCCTTCCACAGGTATGAGAAGACCCAGAGAATGCCATAAAAATATTCCCCAGACCAAAACGCTACCCCCACCAGCTTGTGTTCTTCCAGCAATGGCTGGAGAATGTTTTTTCTCAGCTGTTTCTCGCTTTATACGCCAGCGTCCATCTTTTCGATGAAACAGAAAATGTGACTGATCGGAGAAAGCAATCCTTTGCCAGTCAGCGGAGATCCAATTTTGATACTGCTGTACAAATGTAAGCATTTTCTGCCGATGCACCTCCGTTAGTACAGGTGATGTGACCATCCGTCTGCATCGGAGCCTCATACGCAGCAGGGTTCGCTGAACTGCCATTTTAGGCACACTTCCGGCAGCCCCCTGGTTCATTCTGCCAGAGAGTTGCTCCAATCTAGCGTGTCGATCGGCCCTCACGCACCTTAGCAGCCGACGTTCACCTCTCACATCTATGGCGCGTGGTGCTCCGCAGTTTCCAGATCGCTTTTTCGCAATGGTGCCATTTCTCTAATCACGACACACTTTAACCACAGCTGCACGCGAACAGTTCACAAACCGCTCTGTTTCAGAAATACTGCCACCCTTGGCCCGAAAGCCGATTATTATCCCTTTTTGCAGATCTGATGAATCACTGCTTTTATCCATGACAACAACGAGTGATATGTTTACAGAATGCCTACAGCCCACCTTATATACCCTCCAAGCCAGCTCATGACATGTGCCTTCTTTCAATGGCTACGCGCTGTTTACATGAAAAGTATTAGGTGGTCACAATATTGTGACTCCACGGGGCCCCACCTCACTGGTCACTGGAAGTCAGGAACTTTCTCAACAACACTTTCAATGACAACTGGCGTGTCCGCGATAGCCCTATTCCTTCTGCAAACACCACAGACCTCACTCACCCGGATTTCTTCGTGTGGGGGTTTGTGAAGAACATCGTCTACACACAACGACCTCAAAGTCTGGATGACTTGAAGGAGAACATTTCTGCACCGTGTGCACAAAATCACTCCGCAGACGTTAGAAAGCGCATGGCAAGAATTGAGCACCCAGTATGAACTCTGTTGGGTCTGCAAAGGGGGGTCATGTAGAGGTCTGGACAGACTCCCATCCATAAAGGTAATTTCTGCCAAATATTGATTTATGTATTATATATATATACACGGAAGATGAAAAAGCGGGCTTCTGTACGACAAATTAAATTTATCAAAGCTGTTCAAAGTGAATGGAACCGGTATGGAAAACAATAGCATCTGACGGAAGAAAGAAGTTTTTCAATCGGGTTTTTAATCCCTCAGATATTGCTGTAAACGGAATCGTGAGCTTACGCTCTCTGGTTGCAGACTTGTGCGTTAAGAAAAACATGAATTTATATGATAAACATTTCGCACCGGAAACGCTCTCCAACACAGAAATAATTTTTCAAATCGGACTCTTAGAAACAGATATATCGACAAAAATAAGATGTGACTTTACGTCCCCTGCTGGGAAAACCATCCATTGTTTTATGAAGAAAGTATTCTCAAAAGGTTTTTCCACATGAGCGGTATCAATCCAAGAAAAAAGAGTTTAGTCGAGTTTTCAGGAGTCCAGATTTTGCTACAAATACAACAGAAGTAGAAATGAGCTCTTATGCCCCCTGGTGGCCAAACCATTCTTTACCAAACATTAGAAATTATGTGAAAACTATTTTCCATCAGGTCTTGCATGCGATACAGGAAGAAGTTTTCAAATCACAGTTTTAGAATCAGAAATAACACCGAAAACGCAATTTACCTTTGTGCCCCCTAGCGGAATATCTATGATTTACTTGAAAATTTTGAATTTATAGGAAAAACATTTCGCATTGGAAACACTATCCAACAAAGAAGGATTTTTTTTCAAATCGGACTCCTAGAAGTAGGCATATTGACAAAAATAAGATATACATCTACGCGCCCTGGCGTAGAAACAATGCATTATTTCAAGAAGAAAATTTTCCTAAAAGATTTGTAAAATGAGCAGTATCGGTCTACAAACGACGTTTTTTTCAATCGAGAATTTAGAAGCTCATATTTTGCTGCAAATACATCAGAAGCGGAAATTAAGATTTACGTCCTCTGGTGGCCAAACCATTTTTTTTGCAAAAATTAGAAATTATGTGCAAACGATTTCCCATCAGGGGCTGTATCCGACGCAGGTAGAATTTTTCAAATCGGAGATTTAGAAGCAGAGATATAGGGGACACGCAATTTACTTCTACGCCCCCTAGCGGAAAGTCTATGAATTACTTGAAAATTTTGAAATTATATGAAAAACGTCTCACGCTGAAAAAACACTATACAACAAAGAAGGAATTTTTCAAATCGGACTTCTAGAAGTAGAGATATTGACAAAAATAAGATATACATCTACGCCTCCTCGCGGAGAAACAGTGGAATATTTTAAGAAGAAAATATTCCGAAAAGGATTATAGATGTGTGTGGCATCAGTCCATGAAAGAATGTTTTCAATTGATATTTTAGAAGCTCAGATTTTATGGCAAATATATCAGAAGCAAAAACTAACACTTACGTCCCCTGGTGGCTAAAGTATTCTTTACCAAAAATTTTAAATTATAAGCAAAATATTTTCAATCAGGAGGTGTATCCGCTGAAGAAAAACATTTTTCAAATAGGAGTTTTAGAAGAAGTTATCGGGAAAAATGTAATATACTTTTACGCTCCCTAGCGGAAAATCTATGCGTAATTTGAAAAAGTAACTATATCTAAAATACTGTTCGACATAAATGGCATCGAAAGATGAAATAATTTTTTCAATCGGATGTTTAAAAGCAAATATGGGGAATAAAACGTATTTTTGAATTCGACATCATCTGCGTTTCCGCCCTCGAGCGGCGAAATTGTACATCGCAAAAAACTAAAAATTAAAAAATAAAACCGAAATGAAGGATTATCATTCGCATATTTCAAGCTTCTCAATGCAAAAATAATTTTTCAAATCGGTCTAGTAGTTGCAGAGATATCGTGGGGACGGACGGACAAACCGGTAGCATAAGCACGATCTTTCTTTTATAAAAGACGTGCTAAAAATATTGGGGATGTCAAAACTAAACTTTCCTTGGATTAAAAGTTGCGTACAATTTTAACTGATCAAAATCGTTGTGCTTGAGATAAACTACTTCTTTGATTCTATACAAGAAAAAAGTTTAATCATAATTAGATCGTTACTCTCAGGCTAAATATTTGGTGATACTGAAACGCCAATTATAGCGGTACAGTAGCTTCAGGTAGGCTATATTGCAGAATAATTTCGCTCTATTAAGCGTTCACATTTCACCAACTGTGCATTTCTTTTCTTTTTTTATTGGATGTTTAAAAGACCACCGTGAGCAACTCAATGGGCAATGAGTAGTCGCCCGTCCCTAATTGATGGCCACTGGTTCCAGGAATGCGAGAGAGCCAGTGTCGAAAGACAAACACAACATCCATACCTCACCGGGATTCGAACCCGGACAATTCTTGAACGAATGGTCATAAGCCAGCGCTTAGACCACTGCGCCACCTGGACAACAATGTACACTTTCTGTGTCACTTTCATGTTGCTTTTATGGTAAACATATTTACACGAGTATCTTCAAAGAACATTCTCACAAGAAAAGAAGCTTGACAAATTGTATCAGTAAAACGCATCAATAAACATAATATTAAAAACATACCATCGAAGCTTTTAAATATGAAATATCTTTTGCAGTCTTACGCAATAGTGTTTCCTACATTTTTTGGATACTTTTCTAAAATGTTGAAGGAAGTGTACAGTACTTTTATTTAGTGTTTTGATGGATTTACTTCATATTTAAACATATACATTATACATGTTAAAAAAGTTTAGGGTTTCACATACCTTTCTGCTTGGCTCTAAATTCTTGTACACTTTTTATTAATAATGAATATTTTGGAACACTTTCTATGAGCTATTTTTCCGTAAACGAATTTTTCTGCCATTTTCACTGTTCTGATGAGAATGCCCTTTCTATAGTGTACTTCGGTTTTGATTTACAGTGAGAACTTCTTGTCACGGATAAAGAAAAAGCAGAACTATGATTGTCGTAAGCAAGGTATAGGGTGACGCATATAATGTACTTTATGTTTTATGTTGCTATCTCACATAAATTTTATTTATCAGTCAATCACACTTCTCCAACATAACGTCATATATGAACTCCCGAAAAGTTTCTCGCTATGAGGTAGCACTCATAGCGAGAAAGGTGAAACAAGAAAGATAAGCACTATGTTTCATAGGTCAAAGGTGAAACAAGAAAGATAAGCACTGAGCTAATCTCAGAGTTAGGATTGCTTGATTGCTACGATGGTATTACGATATTTTGCTTGCTATCTGCACTTATATTTATTAAAGTTAATTATTACCAGTTAATATACGATCCGTTTTTTTATTTTGTGGGTGTTATAAGTGCATTGTTGTGTTAGTAAATTCTGCTGTCACGTATGATTTCTGCAAGAAAGAGAATATACAAGTAGTTTCCTACCAAAACGCTGCAATCTCGTTTTGATTTCGTGGCACAGAAGTTCTTTGGTCTCTTAGGCTTAATTAAAATACCAAAATGCGTGAAGTAAGCTTCCTGTTTAACAAAACGAGATAGACGAAAAAATGGTTTTGGACAAAATATGATCTGCCCAGTAGGATTCCTTTTAAACCTCCCTTCATAGCCAAAGATGTATCAAAATGCCACATAGGAACAAGTTTTGAAAATCTTAAATCTAACACTCCAAAGAACTTGTGTGCTACGATATTTCAAGATTTTTTCAAGGTGCCTGAACAAATTGAAAAGCCATGAGTAAAAATACGAAGACAGGTTAATTAAGAGAACACTTGACTTGTTCGTAAAGTTTGATTTAAGCGGATGAAGAAAGGCTGGAATTAATTATAGTTGTATGTAAAAATGTGATGAAAAATCGTATGATACAATATTTTTGTGAAATTCTTCTGTTTCACACATCTCCTACGCAATGTTCTTGGTGAATGTAGGCAAGCTATATTTTCAATAAAATTCATTTCCGCTATGAAACTAGCATAATTTGAAATGAACTTCCTTTAATCTTAAATCCAAATGTTTTGTTTGAATAAGGAAGATATTATGTCTTGCACATCCGGATAGGTCAATCATGTTACAAACATTTCGTTACCGTGTGCTATGAAGGAACGTTTGTGCGAATGGCCTCATGGGAGAAAGTAATCGTCGTTACTTAAGGAGTGTATCAAAACCAAGACGGCGACTCTAAGAATTATTTCGAATTACTTGAGTTGTTGTTGTCTAGAAAGGCTTAGTGACAGAATGCTTCCCAGTGTTCCCTAGAGATCGACTACTTGAGTCATTATATTGGAAGTTCCATTGTGGCAGGAGGAACAACGAACTTCAAATCAGATTATGGGATCAAACGGATGAATCTTTAACGAATAATTTCCAAGATCAGTTAACGAGGGAACGCAAAGCCTGTAAAAGCTGAATTTCATACCTGGTGAAAGAGTTCAGTTCAACGTAAACTGAAAAAATTGAAGAAGCTAGGATAACGAAGTAACGAAGCTTTTGTTTACTTTTAGTAAAGCTTAGCAAACTTCACTTACATTTCTGTGAGTTTTCTACATATGCAAAAATAAAGATAAAATATTTTGATTCTGATTCATTCCATTTTCGTGCCCTAAGTTAGTTTCAGACCTCACATCCCAAAATATTCACGAAAAGAAGAAAAGAGTGGCTGATATACCTCATGGCCGTCAAACTCTATCGAAACATTTCATGATAAGGGTTTAAATTTTTTCCATTTGCCCGCACTTGCACGCTTATCTTATCTAAAATGTTCTTGCAAAACTTTTGGACATATATTTCTCTATATTTTTTTCTATCAGGGTTTTTCTTTGTTGGGATATTTTCTTTCAGCATTAGTAAATTCTT
The DNA here is from genome assembly GCA_039090855.1 of Macrothele yani. Lineage (NCBI taxonomy): Eukaryota > Metazoa > Arthropoda > Arachnida > Araneae > Macrothelidae > Macrothele > Macrothele yani. The sequence goes on along the minus strand of CM077003.1, from coordinate 83,270,459 downwards.
AGGTTAATAATAAAAATTGACAAGCACCTTAATTAAAACAAAATGTTGTGTAATTTAAATTGTATCTTCATCAGATATGAATGTGGACTAAAAATACAACAATTTTTAGGAGCACTCGCCTGCTATTTCTACAAAATCAACACTAGGAAGTATAGAGAAGCGATTGAAGTAACATTTGCACGATATAATCTAAGTAAATCATTAAACATTTTCATTACGTATGTATCATACTTCAACGATATAGATATTCAATGAGAAAATCAATGCCCTCTATTTTAGAACTGTTGGTAAATGTGCTTAAAGGAGATAAGACTGCGATGACACAGCGATGACAATTCAAAACTTGTGCAATGGTGAAAAAAAAACCAATATTTTCGTTTTATTTCCAATCAGAGGGAAAATATTCGTTCTGACATAGTCTTAAAACATCGCGAATTCTCATAATCTTGCGATCTTATAGATAACTGCTCATTTTTGGCCTTTTGGGTACTTTAATTCTCATCATCTTATAAGACTTGGGACGCTTAATATGCTCCTTTTCGTAGGGAAAACTATGGATGGTACCAAAAACGTCGAAAGGCAGCTCCCGCGCGTACACACACACACATGCAAATTTATGGATCATGAGCTGTTGATGTATAGGGAATTTATCAATTATGAGCTGTTAAACAAACCAAATGATCACCTGGAGTCTTTACTCTTGTCAACTTTATAGATTAAACGAGATCTTGAGTTCTTAGCTTCCCAGTTCGGCGAATCGGAAAGGTGCTTGTGAGGATCTCACTGGAAGAGATACCTGATTTAATATTTAAATAATATTTATGTATTGCTTTTAGTTCATATATTATTCAAATTTAGGTTAGTGATGAGTACGTATTTATTTATTTCGTAATATATATTTAAGCCACAGTTATGATATGTATTGTATGTGAAAGTACAATTTTGCCTGTTTTGAAAGACTGCTCGTCACCTTTGTAAGACTGTTCTAAAGGCCGCCATGTTGTTTCAAGAAAGTTGTCTTGAACTGCAATGGATATGTTTGGTTAGAATTCCACATGCACGGAGACGGTACGAAAACACATTACTTAACGAACTGTCACGGAAGGACGCCCACGAGGGGTCGCCGAAGAGGGGAGAGACACAGAGAGGTTGCAGAGAGAAAGACAGAGATAAGGAAAGACGTTGCTTCAACAGCTTTCTATTCTGCCACAAAAGCACTAATTAGGTCAGTCATCGATGTCGGGTGGTTTGACCTGACTCGCAGTCGATGTTCCATTGAATCCCAAAAGTGTTCCATGGGATTGAGATCAGGGCACTATGCAGCAAAATCATTCCTGCACGGACCTCGCTATGTGAACGGGGCACCGTGCTCTTGATAAGTGAAATGGTCTTCAGCAAACTGTTGCCATAATGTTGGAAACACAGTATTATGAAGAATGTCATTTTAGGCCGCAGAGTTTAGTTCCCTGGCACTGGAACTTGGGGACTAATGAAATCAGCCCTATTGTTGGCCTCCTCCACCAAACTTTACAGTTGGCAGTCCTACGGACGAGCTTGGATCCTCCACATCAAAGCCCTTCCGTCGGACTGCCAAACGGACTTCAGAGAACCCGCATCCACTGCTCCAGAGTCCAATGGCTCTAAGCGTTACACCATGCCAACCGACGCTCGACGCTGATCTTGCTGATGTTAGGATTGTGTGCGGCTGCTGCGCCATCGAAACCCATTTTCTTCAGCTTTTGGCGAACAGCTTTGGCACTGTCGTTGTTTCCAGAGGCATTTTGGGTTTCTGTGATGAAAGTTGCAACCGTGGACAGGGAATTTTGTGGCACCACCCGCTTCAGCACTCGGAGGTCCCGCTCTGTCATTTTACGTGGAGTTCCAGGTCACGACTGCGCTGTTGTTGCTCCTAGGCGCTTTCATTTGACAATTACATCAATTAGAGTTAATACGGGAGCTACCGCAGGGCAGAAATTTCTCAAATTGACTTATTGCTAAGATGGCAACGTGTGACCTTGCCATGTTGAAAGTGACTGATATGTGTTGAGCAGCGTATTCTGCTGTTCATGCTTGCCCATGATGTTTGCCAGTCCACGTACCTTTATTTACACTATTTTGACAAGAGTCACCGGGCACCTAGAAGAGAAACACAACATAGTGTTTATTGAAATACATTAGTACGGTGTCGGTCAACCTTAGGCCTTAATGCATGCACTGACCCTTCGAGACATGCTTTCGACAAGGTTTTGGAACACAGCGATAGGTATTCGCTTCCATTCAGTATATGATGCTGCCGCTAACTGTTTCTTACTAGTATGCCTTGTTCTAAACTTCTTATGCAACGCTCTAATTCATCCCATAGGTGCTCTATGGGATTAAGAGGAGGGCTCTGTGCTGGCCAGTCCACACACGATACGGAATTATCGTCAAATCACGCCGTCCCAGTCCTTGCTTTATGGCTCGGTGCATTATCCTGCTGATACCAAGGCTCAGCTTGATAGTATTGCCACAGAGTTGGTAGAGCATAATTGTGCAGAAAATCGAGGTAGATGTGCTGGTTAAAAGGTTTGTCCACGATAATCAATGGGTCGGGATCATACCACGAAAAATACCCCCACACGAGTACACTGCCAGCTCCAAACTTGACCGTAGGAAAAGCACATCGTAGTAAATAGCGTTCCCCAGCTGCCGCCATACCCACACACGGCTATCAGACTGATGGATCGTGTATCTGGATTCATCAGTCCATAGGTCCTGTTTCCTTTGATCTACGGCCCACGATAAATGTTCTTTACACAATGATAAACAACGAGTAGCATTCCGAGTGGTGATGAAAGACCTATGAGTAGCTACATGATCATGGTAACCCATGGAATAAAGTTCTCTGCGAATGGTACGCGTACATACCGAGGAGGTTCCAGCATTTTTACTCACCTGCACACTGAGGTCTTGTGCAGTACACCGTCGATTAGCTGTAACGACTCTCCTGAGGTTTCGACGTCCTCTATTACTGATTTTCTTTGGTCTGCTGGTACGTTTTGCTACTTCAGGCACGCCATGTGTCTTCCACTTATTCAGTACATCCAAAACAGGTGACTTGGGTATGTTTAAACACCCCTCGGTTTCGTTTATGGACAACCCACTAATACAGGGTGTCCCACTCGCTACCGAACCCGGCCTTTCTTTAATAATATTAACACCAATGAAGATATTGCAACGAAATTTCAAGTGGAATTACTTCATTTCGTACGACATCACAACATGTGCTGGAAGTGGTCACCATTTGCGTTCAGACAGCATTGAACCCGGCGCTGTCCGCCAGCAAGCCGGAGTGCTCCTTAGGAGCAGACACATTGTTAAGTGTGGCGCCACTGTGGATCAGTTCGCCAGCCAGCCAGACGCGTCTCTCTGCTGCTTTGTTATACCATTTCTCTGAGCTTGTCTACACAATTAAGTTGTCGATAAAGAGTGATCGTCGCTGTTCGTGTACGTGTAAAAATGTATCAGTATGCAGTGGAGGAGCGAGTGACTATTGCTCGCATTTATTGGAAAACAGAATCGATAAAGTGTTGCCAACAGCAATTCATGGAGAGGTTTGCAGGCAGACATTCGCCGAGCAAGTCCAGCATTTTCGGTATTGTCGAAGAAATTGGAAACCACAGGGACTTTATTAGATGCCCATGCAAGAGGTCGTCCACAAATGCCCAAGGAAACTGTCCATAATGTAAAGGGACGACTACTTGCGTCTCCCAAGCAGTCACTTCCCCAACTGTCATACGAAACAGGATTGTCCAAAAGCACTTGTCAACGTGCTGTGAAAAATGCGAAGCTTCATGCGTACCGTATCTCCGTGGTCCACGAACTGAAAGAGCTTGACCACGTGAAACGAGTGACATACTGTCGATGGTTTCAGATATTTCATCAGGAAAATCCAGGTATTCTGGACTACACGTGGTTCTCGGACGGGGCGCGGTTTCACCTGTCCGGATACGTGAATTCTCAAAATGACCGCATTTGGGCCAGTGAAAATCCCAACGCGATACACGAAGAACCCCTTCATTTACAAAAAAATTGGCGTTTGAGGTAGAATGACCCGGCGCCGCATAATTGGTCTCATCTTCTTCGATACAACCATCACAACAGCAGCATATATGGAAATCTTCAACAGCTTTGCAAATCAATTGGACGACGAAGAACGTCCATTGGATATTGCCAGTATGATTGAGCGACATCAAACATATCACACACTAGTATGGCCAAAATTCAGTTATTTTTCGGCGACCACGTTATTTCGAAGGGTCTATGGCCACCGCGCTCGCCCGATCATACGCCTCCTGATTACGTTTTATGGGGATATCTAAAACGGAGAGTTTACCAAAAAGAAACCGCAAACCGTAGATGCCGTGAAAGCAAATATCACCGAAGAAATTCAGGCAGTGACGGAGGACGTACTGGCCAGGACGTTTTACAATATGGTGCGCCGGGTTCAATGCTGACGGGACGCAAATGGTGGCCACTTCCAGCACATGTTGTGATGTCATCACATTTCGCACAAAATGAGGTAAGCCCACTTCAAATTTCGTCGCAAAATCTTCATTGGTGTTAATATTATTACAGAAATGCCGGGTTCGGTAGCGAGTGGGACACCCTGTATAACAAACACCCAACAACCTTTCCTTTTTCAAAGTCAGTTCTCTCCCGCCACGACATTTTCACTCAAACTCACAGTGCGATATGATCGCGGTCAGCTGCAGGCTAGTTTTTATACCGTTTGCAGCTGAACCGCGCATCTTAACAATGCAGCGGATCTGTTCTTTTGCTTTTGAAGGGGTGTCCGGTGACTTTTGACAATGTAGTGTATACTTGTATTGCCATGTATTTTACTTACATGGGCAAATCCCCTAACTAAAAGTGGAAAGCGTTTATCATATAGTATACACACTGCGGGACTGAGTCCTTGTAAATCGCAGTGGTCATTTCTATTGAATAACGAAATCAGTTGCTCAAAGTGTACCAGAGTCCCATCGAGCTCCAAGAATGCTTAGTAGGCGTTAATGTGGTGAAATATCACAACATGTGCATTTCCGTAGGGTTTTGAGGAAACAAGGTAGGAATCTCAGATGAGGTGTTTTGTGCTTTCCTTACCGCGCTAGCTATCTGCTTTCCCTGGAACAAGTAGCCCTGAATTAGGAATGCTTATAGCCTCTAAGTTACTCAGGATGGTCGTTAAATCGTGAAACAAACAAACAAACAAACAAAAAAAGACGAAGTTGTGTAACGGTGGGTTGATTATGAAAGGCAAAATCTGCAGTACACAACATCATGATGAATATTTTCCTTGATAAAAATACGAAACTATTTTAATGCGATTTGTTTGTCCTGAATTTCAGTTGCTGAAATTTGGAGAAAAATGGAAGAAAATTGGCGAGACTAAAAATACTAAAGATTTGGCAAATGTTGGGTGACTGTATTTCTTATACACGGCGGTGCGCTGTAGTAGCAAGGCTATCTTAGTACAGACACTTTGTTACCAACAAACGTATTACACTATGCTTCTGTACGTATTAGCTGTGCAACTTAATTCCCGGCCCCTAAACGCAAGCGATCATAAAAAGTCGGCAAATGCAAATAGCTGTGTGCGATAACGGCTGATTGCAGCGACATCCAACAGCTTTCCAGGCAACCGTAGCCGCTCACAGCTGTAGTGACAGAAGGGACGAAAGTTGACTGTGAAAGCAATGTCGTTCGAGAAGCAACATTTGAGCCACTGCCTCCTGCTCGCGTTTCAGCTGAAAAAAAGTGCCGCGGAAGCCCAGTAAATGATATGTGCTGCTTTGGGTGACGATGTTGTGTCCTACATTACGTGTAAGAAGTGGCTCCAGCGGTTTCAACAGGGAAATTTCGATCTCCGTGATGCAGAACGTCCGGGACAGCCACAGAAAGTTGACGATGAGGAACTAGAACAACTGTTGGACGTGGATCCCTGTCGCACACAGTCAGAGCTCGCCCAGGAACTCGGAGTAACACGGCAAGCCATTGCAAAGCGCCTGCACAAGCTTGGACGAATTTAAAACGAGGGCCGTTTGGGTGTCCCACCAACTTACAGCTGCGAACAAGTCTAGGCGCTACGATGTTGCTGTGTCCTTGCTCTCCATATTCGAGAAGAAGGATTTCCTCCACAAGATTTTGACTTGTGATGAGAAGTGGATCCTCTACGATAATCCTGTGTGGCGCAAATCGTGGGTTTATCCAGGTCAGCCTACCAGCAGTACCGCCAAACCGAATATCCATGCCAGGAAGTTGTTGCTGTGCATATGGTGGGATCAGCGCTGTGTCGAACACTATGAGTTGCTCAAACCTGGTGAAACGGTCAATGCTGAGCGCTATTGTCAACAACTCATTCGCGTGAGTGACGCAGTGGTGGTGAAAAGGCCATACACCGGCAAGGGCAAAATGTCGGTCCAGTTGCTTCAGGATAACGCGTGTCCTCACACCGCGAAGACGACTTTTAACACGATCACTGATCTGGGATGGGAAATTTTGTCCCACCCGGCGCATTCTCCAGACTTTGCGGCGTCGAATTCCCACCTCTCTCGCTCCCTGCAACATCACCTGAGTGATACGTATTCACTTGTGTCGAGGAGGTCCACACAAGTATTGATGACTTTACCAACTAGAAACAGCCTTCTTTTTTTCCGCAGTGGCATTTGGCAGCACCCCGACCGATATCTCAAATGCATACAACACGACGGGGATTATTTCCCTGATTAGGTACGTATTCGATTTGGTATAATTTGTTGTCAACGCGTCGTGCCTGTGGCCGATAATTAAGTTGCACACCTAATATGTTACTGAAATCTTGTTAATGATTTGATGTAAAAAAGAGCCTGCGCGTGTGATCTGTGTTAGTCAACTTTTGATGCTGTGTCAGTATGGATGAGCGACGTGCTTATGTTAAAGTATTCAGTTTAAGTTGCTATATTTTGTTATCAAACTATTAATTTGAGCAGAGTGTTTTGCGGAGCTACTTCTTCGAGACGAATAAAGAAACTGAACCTAGTAAGTGCGAATTATTTGGCATTATTCTGTAAGTCTTGGTTTTAGTGCGTAATTAGTTGATCCATGTTAATTTAAGCACACAGTTGCACGAAGTAAGGCTATCCGGGATACATCTAAAAGAATTCAGTAAGCTTTACGGCAAAGCAAGTTTACTTCGAGACGTAAACCTTAATTTGTGGTGGCTGGTGACTTTACATGTTGGTTACTTCGGGATGTAAGCCTTAGTTTGTTGTCGCTGGTGACTTTACACGTTGTTTACTTCGGGATGTAAGCCTTAATTTGTTGTCGCTGGTGACTTTACGTGTTGGTTACTTCGGGATGCAAGCCTTAGTTTGTGGTCTCTGGTGACTTTACAGTGAAGTTTTATGTTAATGTAATAGTTGGAAACATATACTGTATAAACACATTCAGGAGAACAACTATTACACCACAGTTTTTTTACCCTGCGCTGCGAATAATACGTATTATCTACAATATAATAAATCACAAAGGCAATAAAATAAATCACGTCTGTATTTTAGCTTTAGTATGCTAAAATACAGACGCCGTCTTTTTTAACGTCTCTATCTCACGCCAATATCTACTCAGAGTAAATATTCTATTTTCTTTATAAGTTTTCAAAGTGCTTTGTTGTTTCGCAAAACCAATATTTCAAGAAGTTAAGTACGTGTCATGTGCTTATGTCATCACTTGGGTATGTGTGTTTTTCTTCTTGTCTTATTCATGTTTTTGCTTATTTTCCAATGTGCTGAAAGGCGGCATAAATATTTGGGAGGAATTAGACAATCATCGCTCTCCAATTGACTTCACAACGCCCTTCTTTGTCAAGACCATTGGGAGGCACAGACATACAAAGTGGAATTTCTGAATTAACACAAGCAAGAAAAACTAAGCTGAGTGGCAGGTAAAATCCGAAAAAACACTCACGAAGGTTACGTTCTCAAATTGGAAATAGTAGAGAAGGGCGCTCAGATTCATACGAAACCAATTTCTGCCGCGATTTTCTTCTGATTAAAGGAAATCCGTACATAAGCAGCCTTAAAGTGATTTTGAATTAATTCCAACGATGACTGTACAACTTCTTTCCCGCTTCGATAAAACTGAACGAAATGATCTGAACCGTAGAAGAAACACTGATTGGCCAGTTCACTATAAGAGCAGTTACTAAAAGTGTGTTGGACAATCACTGGCTTTCAGCAATATAGCAATTTCTCTCCACATTGGTTACGCTAAGTTTAGGTAACATTCGTGTGAAGTATTGGCCCACGTGGGCATGTGAAATACACAGTATATTGCATTTTTCAATTCAGGCAGATTGTTTGTTCGTGTGGATGCCGCCGTTTGATGCCCTGTCTGAAAGGATCACACAAATGCTCATTAAGATTTGGAGATCGAGGTGACCAATGAAGAATGGGAAAATCTCCCTCACGTTATTGGAACGGCACTGAGAAAATATAAGTTATGGCATAATGCCTTGTTCGTCTGAATGTATTCATCATCACGGAGCTACAGAATGATCATGGTTGGTGGAAGGTGAACCCTATATTACACGGAGTGTTCACTGAAATACGACCTTTTCCTATGCAAACTGAGTCGCACCCTATATTGGCGCAATAAGAAGGAGGACATGGCCTGTAGGCTAAAGGTGTGTAATAAGAGGTTGGTGGTTCAGTTGAGAGCGAAGTTACGGATGTGGTAGGTCCGTAACGTCGCTCTCACCAAGGTTTTATCGGAGTTTACCAAAGGCCAAATTGTGGACCCACATTGGGTTGCGTTCGTTTCGGAAAAGGCTGCCCTTGTGGCTTGTTTGAGGGACTCTGTGCCTAAAAGTACGTATATCAGGAGTAGTGCCAAAATGGCGATACAACCGCCCTGCTATACCAACTGTAAAGAGCTGTGAAAGTAGATTCCAGAGATGAATGATGGGACTAACGCCTTTTGCAATGTAATCCGCGTAGCACAGTTTCGCAGTGGACGGCCCAACGCAATATAGGTTAATCTCGCTCTACTGTGCGACGCACCATGGAACGGAAAAGCAGCAAGAACAGATGCTCTACATGTCAACCGCTCCTTATAACAATCCGTCAACATAAAGTAATCTGATGGTGACATCAGAATGCGGATTGGACGATACAAGATTGGTATCAAGCGTGATTGCCCGATGAATTGTGATATGTATCCCATTCTACCTATGGTCGAGCCCGTATTTGGCGCCAGCAGCATGATGATATGGGTCCATTATGCATGATATCGACTATCCAGGCCTGTAGAGGCAATTTCATGATATGGGGCGTATTTAACTGGCATGAACTGGGACTCCAGTTACGAATGGACCAACATACGAACCAGGGACTACTTGCGCACTATGTACAACCCACACTATTGTATCTCGACCCAGAGGTTGATGTGTTCTTGGAGAACGATAATTCTTCATGTAATCGGATAAGCTTCGAACAGTAATGGTTCGACAAACGCAGTGCTGATATCAGGCATCTTGAATGACCCCCAAACACGTCTAATCTCAACCCAATTGGATATCTGTCGAAAGTTATTGAACGCCATTTGAATCAGATGGATACACCATTCTAATACATACCTGAACTGCGGACAGAAAACAGACGGTTCGGGTGCAGTTCTCCAGGTGAAAATGCAGCCCACGAAGTATTAGGAGGTGATCGTAATTCATTGAGCACTCGGTGTATGTTTAAGGGTGTTTAGACAATCAGACATGGGCCCATACGAATCAAGGGGACCCACCATTACGCTGCCTCCGTTACCCTTGAGAGAAATAACCGTGAAAACCGGATGTATGCTGTCATTTCACAGATCTGATCCCCACATCAGCATGGGGAATTAAAACGGAATTCGTCAGAACACTTTACCAAAAATTTGTTGTCCACTTTCAGTGCACCACACTACACCGTAAAAGCTTAGTCGTTTTGGCTGCAAACAAGACATAAATATTCTGCTGTTTTAGCTCACACTCTTCAGGTATGGCGCACTATGCGGTGGAATGACTCTTCGTATTGCTTTAACTTCAAATACTTGTGTTATTTGACTCATTGTTGCGCGTTAGTTGGATTTTAAAAATTTGAGTATAATCCGCTCATCTCAGTCTTGCATTAGGCGTTTCCAACTAATGGTCATGCGTGATTTCTGCTTCGTCAACCACTCTCTGTATGCATCTAGTACCGCTTCTCTTACGTATTTAATGAGTGAAGTACTTTTGTTGATATTCGCCCCATTTCTCCAGTAATGACCCATCACTCCACTCTCGAAGGCCACTATAAATCACATTACTTTTACACGGCTTTACGTAGAAAATCCCAAAATAGGAAGTATTTGCCGGATAGCCATACAAATTTGTGGGAATGTGTCGACAGTTGGGTTATTTTAACAATAGCGGTTGCGAACCAATAATGTGATAGGTGAGACAGATTAAAGGGCAAAACTGCTCAGCGAAGCTAAGTTTGGTCGTTCTGACCTGGGCGTATAGAGTTGGTTGTACACAGTGCGCCGTATCGGAGCGATCTCTGTAACATGTAAGGGAAGAGAATGCCTGGATGACGTCATTGGAAATCCTACCTTTAGCAGATTTGTTTTTTTGATTGGAGGTTTAACGACTACCGTGAGCAGCTCAATGGGCTATAAGCAGTCGCCACCTTTAGCAGAGGTTTCATCATATGGCTGCGTACGGATGAATGGTCCATACGTCGCATCGCGGCGAAAATGCATCGGGATGCAACAACTGTGTGCGAAATGTGGCGACAATGGTTGGAGAAAAGAAACATGCGTCACTCGTAGGCGGATGCCCAAACGCCTCGATAGCCGAATTCGACGCCAATCAGTAGCGGCCTCACATTCCACAGCGGACTACATTCCACAAGGTGCACAGGTAGCTATGGACATTCTCGAATCGACACGGACTGTGGATCGCCTGGATTGTCGAATTCGACGCCAAGCAGTAGCAGCCGCACATTCCACAGCACACGATATTCGGCGAGGTGCACAGGTAGGTATGGACATCCGTGAATCGGCACGGACTGTGAATCGCCTCGATTGCCGAATTCGACTCCAAGCAGTAGCAGCCCCACATTCCACAACGAACGACATTCGATGAGGTGCACAGGTAGATATGGACATCATTGAATCTGCACGGACTATGAATTGCAGATTGACTGAGGCACGTTTGCGCCCTCGCCAACCATTGCGACGACTGCCAGAGCTGCAGTGGTACTGTACCAGGCATGCCTTGCGAGAAAAAGGAAACCATGTCGTTTTCAGCGACGAGTCTCGCTTCTAAGCGCCGGCCATCGGCGATTGAGAGCCTGGATACGATGTGGTCACCAGGCTGATCTTGCTGCCATTCGTAAGCACCATGCGACTCCTCAGTCTGGTGTCATGGGTTGGGGCGTTATGAGTTTTAACATCCGCTGACCTCTGATACGCATAGTGGGTACAATAAAAGCACGCTGATACGTCGATGATGAGTATGGTCAGCATTACCACTATCAGGGGGAATTTTCCACTCGATGCCACGGCGTGTTGCAGAATGTGTAGGCCAACACGGAGGTCACGTGGTCTACTGACTCAAGCCACATTATACTGTCTTCTCGCCCACCGCTTTCATGGAATCTCCCAGATATTAAGTTACTTCTTTCACACCTACTTTTCTACATCTGTGGTAAATTTCGTTTCGTTTCGTGCAATCATCCATGGTATAACATTTTCTATGTCGAGTAGTATATACTTGACCTTCAGTAACGTCTTCCCAATTACCCATTGGAATGTCTCCGCTCACTTGATGATAGAGCCATACAACGGAGACAATTTCAGTTGTATCAATCTGAAATTGTCTACTGCTCTTAATTGGGAGCTCAATGCGTATCTCCTATCAGTGGGAGGATATCGGATATGACTTTCGCCTTACAGATATGAGATACACAGTCCCCCCTTACAATTTCTGTTGTAGAAATGTCGGATTAAAGACAGCCTGTTTTGTTTAAAAATAGATCAAATTTTACCTTGCCTTTACTATTAAGTTCAGCTACCAAGAAATTAAAATCTCTGCTAGTATGTACTTCAAACTCTATGTTAGTATCAATGTACTTCAAAATCTGAAGATGAACTATGATTTTGTAACTCTATGGTCGATGTGGTGTAAGCATTCAGTACCATCCACACGATAAGTAGTTGCAGCACTGTACTTTCTTGATTCCCTCTACTGAATCTTTAAAGTATTTTCAATGTCATTTCCACCAATAAACACCTTTCTGTCAGTCCTTTGGTCTGTAAGAAAGGCTTGTTCATTTTGCTCCACTTTACCAATGGAGCAAATGCATTTGAAAAAAACTGCAACATAGAGCTTGTAATATGAAACAGCATTTTCGTTGCCTGTTCCTTAAACGGGTTATGTTTGTTTTAGCAAACATCTGCAATTTTTGCTTTAAAGTTCAATTTTCAGGAAAAATTAGAGGAACAGTTATGGCACTTTCATTGAAGATGTTCATAACCAGGGCTTGAAAAATTTTCATGCTGGTTCACCAACAAAGCAAATATCTCACTCGCCAGCTGAAAATTTAAAGCCCCGCAGGGCTTTGTTTCGATTTTTATTTTCAGGGCTTTGTTTCGTTTTGTTTCGTGCTTTAAAGTTTGATTTATTAGAAATTTATACACATCTCTTGAAGATCTTACCGCTAACCTAATTTAAACTATTAACCATTGTATAATAACCAAACCCAATTCTCCTCCCTCTAGAATAAAAAAAGATGTAGGACTCCTCCAATGTTTTAGAATTTTCCTAACAGATCCGTGGAAACACGGTTTCCCGTGTTTGCCCTCTGAACAACGACGACAATTGGCTATGCGGCAGCTCACGAGGCACATGTGACTCTTGCAGTGTCTATCTTTTCACACAGCGTTTGGGGACATAGTTCTACCGGGGTTCCGGCTTCTTGCCTTGTGTTCCTTGTTTTAAGAGCACCGTGCCCAGATGTTGAACTCACGGCATTTGCTGTCAAATTTCTAACGCGGATAAACCGGTTTCCCATGCTGGCCCAAAATCACGCATTACTTCTGTGAATTAACATAAGCTTTATGAAGAAACTGATAGTTTTACATATCCAACAATAGACATATTAACGTATGAATAATTGCCGACTGAATTAAAACTGCTGTACTGAATTTTTTACTCGTCAACTAAAACTTTTCATTCGCCACAGACGAGCAGACAATCGCATTTTTCAAGCCCTGTTCATAGCACTCCTCAGAACATTTCACTCCATACGTAAAACAAATTTGGATTATGTTGAAATTTCAGTCCTGTTAGAGCAAATTATTATATTTTACCATAAGTAACTTTTTAAAATTATATTGCTGTCAAAAATGTTATACGTTTGCATTTATGGTTGATGCCTTTAACCCCAGGGTTCATCAAATTCTGTACATAATCCCCCCCCCCCAAAAAAAGAAAAGATTTTCCGATTTCATAGACTTTTTCTGGAGGAAACGATGGTTCTTCTCCCAAGGGCCAACTTTTATTTGCGGAGGAATCGGTTGAAATATTTTTCTCGAGATATGAGTCATTTGTTATCCTTGAAGGAAACGAAATTGTTCCACAAAATTAACCGATAAGACGTTTCACCGAACTATTTATATCTCGCAGTAAATTAACACTACGAGGTTTCGCTTACGTAGTAGTTTAAGTAATCAGCGAAGCAGGAAAGTTTTCTGAGCTCCATGGTTTTTTTACTGCAATGATTTACTGCTCGAGTTAAAGTGCCTTCTTACACTCATACAATGCAATTCCCTTAATACTATTTACGGTTTAGATTAACATCTCGGGAAGATTTATTCTCATTTGAGTCATAACAAGAAAGTGCGTAATTGAACATGAACTTCCATGCTTAGAAACTGCTAGAAAAAGAAATTTCAAGATAATGTTTTTGATAGCGAAAATTTGTTAGCAAGGGTGGCAACACTCATTACTCGTATTGTTGCACTTTTTTTTTTCGTCTTTAAGTGAAATGCAACTGGGGGTTCACTGAAAGGCATTTAAAATGGCGATCGCTTGATTTGACGCCGGGTAAAACGAAGCAGAGGAAATATTGCTAGCGACACACTGAAATAAAACTAAAATATGAAGTAACGTTTACCTGTTAATGCGGAAGATTTCCTAGAAACGGCTTGGTAAATGGATGGGGTCGGACTGCGTGATGACAAGTTTTGTCAGGGATAACGCATTCTACGGCCTATGAGTGATGCGCTTCCATTAAAAACGCATAAAAAGCTGCTGGTGCAACTTGCAGAATTTCTACTTGATGTACGTCGTTTGAGCTATGAATTTGTTTCTTTGGTTCCACTAAGAGTGTTTCTTGCATTTTTATCCAGTCAGGAAAATGTTTATATTATCGCCATTATTATTCCGATTTTTTCCGTACGTATTTGCGGGATATGTAAGATGAAGAAAAAAGCTGAAGAAAATATCTCTCTCTCTTCTAAAAAAAGTGGACTTATTTTTTTTTTCTTTTGATTGGAGGTTTAACGACCACCGTGAGCAACTCAATGGGCTATAAGCAGTCGCCCGTCCCTAATTTAGGGTCACTGGTTCCAGGGAAGGGAGAGAGCCAGTGCCGTAAGACAAACACAACATCCATGCCTCACCGGGATTCGAACCCAGACCCCTTTCGGACGAATGATCAGAGGCCATCGCTTAGACCACTGCGCCACCGGGGCGGCGTGGGCTTAACTGCCGCCGCCGTTTTAGAAATTTCGCAACACTTGCGTTTTCCTAGCTCGCAGCGCAAAAAGTATTGAACACAAAAATATGAAATTCTAATCGTTTGTAGAGAATTGTTTGGAGAACAACCTGAATTGAACCGTTTTTCGATTCTGGCGATACTTCAAGAGCTATTTGTATTTCAAAGTTATGGCAAGCAAAAAAGTGCTATCAGTCTGCGTTCCGGACACACTAACAGCAACAGAACCACGGAACTTTGTAGGCATGTATGACCACTGCCGAATTTTTGCACTTCGTAGCCCTTTTTTTTGAATTTCGATTTTGTTTACGAGAAATTAAATTTTTAAATTTCATAAAATTCTCTATTTCGCGATGGGATCCATAAAAAACCCGGATATATGGCAAACTATAAATCATAACGCATTGCAATTTTTATAGCATAAATTGACAACTATCATCCCACTTTAAAAAAATAAGAAAAAATAATTTTCTAATTTTTAAATAAGGAAAGGAACGAACGGCTTCCTCTGTCTTCAGCGGTAACCACACAGGAAAGTTCTGGTCCCCTGACCTGCTGCCATGGTGACGCAGCTATTTTTAGCGCTCTCTTCTCACTGGTAACGAAGCAATGCTTAATGACGTAGCGACGCTTTTAAAGTTCGACGTTTTCCGCCGGCATACGTGAACACCTATGTAAATATAGGCTTTTGGCTTGCGCTTTCCTAACTCGCAGCGGAAAAAGTATTCAGCAATTGGGAGAACATTTTCATTTCGTCAGATGGCATCAGCGGAAAAAGACAGTCGAACACATTGGTCGACAATTCTGACGAAATGATGTTTTCAAAGCTTTCACATTTTTGCTGTGTTTGTTTAACCATGCCACTTCAAAGGGAAAAAAACAAACGGTACGTAAAAAAATGAAAAGAATAAATGTTTTATACAAAACAGGATTTGCAAACGTGAAGAACATAAGTTAGAACAGACACGTACTGCTAATAGGACCGAAAATCTGGCAGGACATCGATTAATGATTAAAATAATTGCTCTAACACATCTTATATTATCACGTCATTATTGACGGGCTTTGACCTAGTGTATGAAAAAATACTTAGTGTCTGAAACAACTTTTTTTTTAAAAATAAAATACGTTAAATCGTCAAGTACCTTACACGTTGCATTTTCTTAGTTTCTTATTCTTACATAAAACAATCTATAGATGTACCTTTTGAAATAAAGAGTTGTGACGTAATGCACAGGTGAAGCACATGTTAAGGCAGAAAAGTTGCAGCGACAAATTCCGTCGTTGTAGCTCGTTTGGGAAAGCATTCGGCTTCGGAGCAGAAGGATACGGTTTCGAACTCCGACACCGGCAAACTTATGTTTCTATGTGAATATATATAAAATACGTGAAGATAATGTAAATAGCTGATGTCATCGCTCTGTCCACGTTATTTTATAAACAACGCATAGCAACTGAAAAGTTGCTGTTCCGACACCGCTGGGATCGAACCCCAGATCTCTCGATAACTAGCCGAGTGCGTTCGCATTTACGCTACGGTGCCAATAATTCACAGCGCCATGCGTGGTTTACCAGACAGCATCTGACTACACATATCTGTACTGATGGTCTTATCGAGAGATCTGGGGTTAGATCCCAGCGGTGTCGGAACAACATTTTTTCAGTTGCTATGCGTTGTTTATAAAATAATGTGGACAAACCAATGACATCATCTATTTATGTTTCCATATTGGCACTCCTTGACAAATGTCAACCCCGCCTTCTCGTGGTGCATCCTGTTCCCACTAAAGGGGCTCTGACGACCGCCAATAGCGGTATAACTATACCATCGGGATCAGAGGAAATGCTATCCCACACTCACCAACCCGCTTGGCCAGCGTGGTGAGTTATGGCCAAATACCTCCAAAATGACTCTACAACTTAAATCTTGGCCCTCAGTCTCCGGCAGCTGGAATGTACCTGGCCAAGGCAGCGGCCAGTGCGACATGAAGGCAGAGGGTGCTAAGAATCCCCGGAGGACCGGACTAGGCTGCCATTTGATGCTGACCCTGGCTACCTATAACGGACGCTCCCTATCTTCTGATTCAAGGCTTCTTGAATTGGGAGAGGAACTACAAAGGATCAAGTGGGACATCGTCGGGCTAAGTGAGGTAAGGAGAAAAGGAGAAGATCTCATTGAACTGAAAAGTGGACATCTCTTCTATTATCGTGGGACAGATACTGGCAGAACTAGTGGTGTTGGATTTATAATAAACAAGAAACTGAAGGATAAAGTGGTAGAAGTTGAAAGTTCCTCTGACAGAGCTGCACGACTCGTTATCCAACTATCGAGAAGATACCAGGCTCAGATTATTCAAACTTATGCACCCACCACAAGTCATCCTGAAGAAGAAATTGAAGAATTTTATGAGGAAATTCGTCATCTAAATAATAAAGGTAAGCAGCACTTGAAGATAATTATGGGAGATTTCAATGCAAAAATAGGGCAACGGCAACAGAATGAAACTTCAGTAGGTAAATTCGGTCACGGCAACAGAAACCAGCGTGGAAATACTCTCGTTGAGTTTGCAGAGGCAGAAGGATTTTTCATCTTGAACTCCTTTTTCAAGAAAAAGCCACACAGGAAATGGACATGGAGACATCCAATTGGGACGACAAGTGAAATTGATTTTATTATGTGTAACAAAAAATTCGTCATCGAAGACTGCAGTGTGCTGAACAAGTTCAACACAGGTAGTGACCATAGATTGGTGAGATGTAAGATGCACCTCAACACTAAACTGGAACGTGGCAAGCTCATAAGACAAACAAAATGTATTGACATAACCAACCTTAAAAAACACCATAATACTTTCAAGTTGGAACTGAAGAACAGATTCTCTGCTTTAGAAGGCCTAACATCGGAAGAAGTGGATATTTCGGAAGTTAACAGAAAAGTAACCAAAGCTCTAATGGAAACAGCAACAAAATTAGCTGGGTCTAAGAACAAGTTGCATGTGAACAAATTATCAGGAAAAACCAAAATGTTGATGCAAAAAAAAAGAGAGATGAGGACAACTAAAGAAGATGTGACTTCCAAAGTGGAATATATAGAGCTATGCAAGACAACACGAAAAAGTATCACTGAAGACGTAAGGAAATTCAACTGTGAGCTAGTGAGGAAAGCAATTGAAAACAACCAAAGCCTTAAGATAGCAAAGGGACATCTCAGTAAGGGAAGAAAACAGATTATGGCTCTGAGAAAAGAAGATGGTTCTATAACAAGAAATAGAGGCGAAATTTTGACAAGAGTGAAAGATTTCTACTCAAAATTATATGAAAGGGATGATACATGTTCTCCAGACATCATGAAAGGTACCAGAGTTCTTCCAGTCCTCCCAGCAGAAGTTGCTCATGCGATCAAGAACATGAAGCGGGGGAAAGCTCCAGGAGAAGATGGAATTACTATAGACATCATACAAGAAGCAAGTGGAGAAATTGAAACAGTACTCGCCCAAATTTTTCACTCGATGCCTTAATGAAGGGAAGATTCCTGAGGATTGGAACAATGCTACAATGATCCTGCTACATAAAAAAGGTGACATTGAGGATCTCAGGAACTACAGACCTATCAGCCTCCTATCAGTGGTTTATAAAATCTTCACTAAAGTTCTTTCACACCGCTTGAAGGTAACACTGGACATGGCTCAACCGAGAGAACAAGCTGGATTCAGGAGTGGCTACAGCACAATAGATCATATCCACGTACTGAGAGAACTAATTGAAAGAGCGAGGAATATGAACTTCCATTGTGCATGGCTTTTATCGATTATGAAAAAGCCTTTGATTCGGTGAAACCATCAGCAGTTACCACGGCTCTGAAATCCTGCGGTATTGAAGATGCATACATTAATATTATTAATAACATCTATGAAAATGCAAGTGCAAAGATTCGGTTGTTTGAAAATACAACACACATAAAAATTGGAAAGGCAGTGAGACAAGGTGACACCATATCTCCGAAGCTCTTTAATGCCACATTGGAAAATGACTTTCAAGCACTGAACTGGGAAAACAAAGGGATAAAGATTAATGGAGATTATCTAACCCACCTTCGTTTTGCTGATGACGTAGTCATTTTTGCAACTACCCCATCAGAGCTGCAGAGTATGATCCAGGAACTTGCTGACAAGAGTAAAGAAGTGGGATTAAAAATGAAGTTTCAGAAGACAAAAGTGATGTTCAATGCTTTTACAAGAAATGAAGATTTATCGATTGATGGAGAAAAACTGGAGATAACAGATACGTATGTTTATCTTGGACAGCAGATATCAAGTGAGGGTCACATTGATGAAGAAATTAATCGGCGTACAAAACTTGCCTGGAGAGCTTTTGGAAGAAACAGCATAATTTTCAAGAGCAATATGCCATTATGTCTTAAAAGAAAAGTGTTTGATCAATGCATCCTTCCAGTGCTTACGTATGGTGCAGAGACGTGGACCTTAACTAAAAGAGACATACAAAGGCTGCAGACAACTCAAAGCAGCATGGAGAGGTGCATGCTTGGTATAACCAGGAGAGATAAGAAGAGGAACTCGTGGATCCGAAAAATGACGAGAGTGGAAGACATCATGATCAGAGTTAAATCCCTGAAATGGCAATGGGCTGGACATACTGCCAGAAGGACAGACCATAGATGGACAGCCGAAATTTTAGATTGGATTCCAAGGGACAGGAAAAGACCCAGAAAAAGACCACATGGGAGATGGGTGGATGAAATTCGTAAATATGCGGGAGTGACATGGAGGAGACTGGCACAAGACAGACCGTTGTGGAGGAAACTTGGGGAGACCTTCGTCCAGCAGTGGATTGATAATGGTTGACAGTGATGATGATGATGATTGGCACTCGATTTTGGCAATGGATCTACTAGCCGTTAGGTTATTCGAAAAATGTGTGATGTTCCTTTTATACATCGTCTGGAAATAATGAGAATTCCTTCTTCGCTTCGAAAAATGTGTGATGTTTCTTCCACACATCTGGAATTAGAATTCCTTCAACCATGGTTTGCCAGCTGACCCGGAAGCCTACGATCCCATCCCCCAGCCTTTTCTCAAGGGAGAAGGGAATATATAAAACGTAATATAGAAGTGAAGCACATGTTAAGACGGCCAAGTTGCAGCGATACATTCCGGTGTAGCTTAATTGTGAAAGCATTCGGCTCCGAAGCAGAAGCACGCGGGTTCGAGCACCGCCGCCGGCAAAATGGGTGTTTCCAGAGAGTAATAAATATTTTTAACTAAAGTCTTCACTTTAAGTTATTAAAGTGATATTCATAAGCCTTTTGCAGATAAAAAAGGAAGTAAATAAAGGGAATCCTTTTTCAAAAGTTTTTTGCAATATGCACTTGCGTTACTTTTGACATAAAAAGAGTTATTAAGAAAATCCAGAAGAAAATAGCTGGAGATAAAGTATTAAATTATTGTGATTACGGACTTTATTTATGAAACTGAGCTTCTACTGTTTTTATTATAAAGCAAGCTCAGGAATGCTCTGTTGATTCTGCAATAATTTTTTAGTAGGATTGCATCTTAAATCCCTGGACTTAAACACCACAAAATATACATTTAATACGGATTTTTCTTTCAGTAAGCTGATAAACGGCTTGCTGAAATCCTTACTGGGATTTGCGAATTTGCATTAGATTCGAGAGTAAACAAAAATATAAGGGTTTTACTGACGTCATCATGGACGTCTAGTTAAAAATGTGCTTTGTCTTTTCTAATCACTGCTGATTAGAAAAATTCGTTTTAAAATATTTGGTAGAAACTGGGCTGACTTTATTTGTCCTAAGTTGCTCTTATTTGCAGAGAAATACGTTCTATGCATGGAGGAAATTACGATGTTTGATTATTACCGATTTAGATTCAATTTCCGTGTGGAGTTCCATTACATTAAACTTGAACATGAAAGTGATAAGTGATAAATAATAATGAGAGATATCTGAAGAAACAAATAATTTGATAGAACACAAGTGCCTATGATGAAAAACAAAGGTAAAATTGATGTTATGTTCAACTTAAAGGTGAGTACAATTCTTTTATCTTCATTAATGCATTTATTTCTTAACTTTTTCGCAGCAGCAATTGAAGGACTACAATGAAATTTATACTAAGTTTATTCATTTCCCTTAGTTTCTTTTTTAAGGAAAGTTATAGGTGTGATCCAGACTGGTGGCATAAGTCGGAATCGCGCGTCACAGCAACAAGCGGTTTGGCACAAGTTGACTTTGGAAACTCCTACTCATGTTCCGTGAGTCAGGACTCAGATCAGATCATGTATAGAGGATTTTAGGAAAGGAGTGTTTGACCCCAGGTCTTAAACAACCCTTAGAAATAGGAAGCTAGGAGATTTGGGCTAGAATGCCCGATAGGAAAGTCACACGGAAGCGAAGTAGAAAGGGGGAGGAAGACAGCCTTATTTGTTGTCGGGGGCCAGTACCAGGCGCCAGATGGCTTAACGTGCCCATCTGACGTACGGCGGATATTTAGTGGTTCGAGGTTTCGTATCTGCTGGGATCGAAACTGAGGTCTCTCCGTGGCAGTCACGAACGTTGACCACCACGCCGTCTGCGGCCCGTGAGTCAGGACTCCCCTGCTCGTTCGGATTTTATACAGCACTACTTTGGTCTTATGTGTGTGAAACTATTTGTCGCATTTGTCATGTCGGAAAAAATGATCAACGAATTTGCATCCGATTTTGTCAAAAACTTGGCGAAACTTGCGAAGACATACACTTACAGTTCCAGAAAGTCTACCGGAAGGATTGCATGAGTCGAGCACAGTTTATGAGTGATGCAAACATTTTTAAAAGTATCGAGAGTGATGAACGGTCTGGGAGGCCCGCAACCAGCAAAAGAGATAACAAAAGTGATAACAGTGGTGTAAACATTTTTAAAAGTATCGAGAGTGGTGAACGGTCTGGGAAGCCCGCAACCAGCAAAAGTGATAACAAAAGTGATAACAGTGGTGTAAACCATCAAAAGTGATAACAGTGGTGTGAACATTTTTAAAAGTATCGAGAGTGGTGAACGGTCTGGGAAGCCCGCAACCTGCAAAAGTGATAACAAAAGTTATAACAGTGGTGTGAACATTTTTTAAAAGTATCGAGAGTGATGAACGGTCTGGGAGGCCCGCAACCAGCAAAAGTGATAACAAAAGTTATAACAGTGGTGTAAACCAGCAAAAGTGATAACAGTGGTGAAAACATTTTTAAAAGTATCGAGATTGATGTACGGTCTGGGAGGCCTGCAACCAGCAAAAGTGATAACAGTGGTGCAAACATTTAAAAAAGTATCGAGAGTGATGATCGGTCTGGAAGGCCCGCAACTAGCAAAAGTGATAACAGTGGTGTAAACATTTTTAAAAGTATCGAGAGTGATGAACGGTCTGGGAGGCCCGTAACCAGAAAAAGTGATAACAGTGGTGTAAACCAGCAAAAGTGATAACAGTGGTGTAAACATTTTTAAAAGTATCGCGAGTGATGTATGCTCTGGGAGGCCCGCAACCAGCAAAAGTGATAACAGTGGTGTATACCAGCAAAAGTGATAAAAAAGTGATAACAGTGGTGTAAAATTTTTAAAAGTATCGAGAGTGATGAATGGTCTGGGAGGCCCGCAACCAGCAAAAGTGAGAACAATGTCGAACGTGGGCACACACCTATGCGGGAAAATCGCCGAATCACTATTCCTGAGTTATCTGAAGACTTCAACATTAGTTTCGATTTTGTTCAGACGGCCAGTGTTGAAAAACAGGCCTGTGTTTCAACTATTATAGTGGCCTGCTCAATGCGTTGAAAACGACGAAAACTTTTTAAAACTATCATATATGGTGACGAATCATGGGTTAATGGGTATGACTCCAAAACTATGGCCTAGTCTTAACAGTGATTTAAGACTCCAAATTCCCCCAGACCCAAAGAAAGCACGACGAGCAACAGCAATGTCAAGACGATGCTGACTACTTTTATCAATCATGAGAGAATTGTGCATCATGAATACGCTTCATCAGGCCAGACAATCAACAAGGAGTACAACTGTCAAGTTTTGCAGCGTTTGAGGAACGCAGTTCATCGCAAAAGGCCGGCATTGAACCAGAATGGCAAGTGGTAACTCCACCATCAAAACACGCCTTGTCATGCATTGCCACTTGGGTAGCAGTTTCTTGTTATGCACCGCTTTGCACACGTCTTACAGCCACCCTATTCGCCAGACCTCGACCCCTGCAACTTTTTTCTCTTCCCAAAAATCAAATACCACTTGAAATGAATTCGATTTCAAGATATTAAGGAAAAACATTAGAATGCGACGAATCAGCTGCTCGCTATTTCAGAAGATGATTTCAAAAAATGCTTCGAGCAAGGGAAATATCCCTGGGAAAAGTGTGTGGCTTCGGAAGGGACTACTTCGAAGGCAATTAAGTTTCAAGTCTGTAAGTCTTGTAGTTTTATTTAGTACTTTTTGATCACACCTTGTTAGTAGTTCTAACCACATCAAAAACAAATGACTGTGCTCTCTTATACATATCATCTTCTTTCATAACCATCTTTGCACATTTCCCCTGATTATTTAATTGCAGTAAACAGCGTGCGCGATTAGGTACGAACGATATCTTTCAATTTCTGGGAAAGACATGTTTGAAGAAATACACTGCTAGATATAGGAAATGACACTCCAGGAAGTATTTGCTGGAGCGTCATCCAAACTGGTAGATATATATCGACAGTTTGGTATATGATTGCAGTTGCGAACGAATCGCTTGGTAGGCGAGGGAGATATAACGGCAAAACGGCTGTGCGTAGCTAAACTTTGTCATCTTCACCTGGGCGTGTGAATCATTCCGTCGGAGTGATCTCGGCGGCGAAAACACGTGTAAGTAGCGAGAATACCTCAGCTACGTCATCGGGAATCATACCACCACACCGATACCTTTACCAGGGTTTTCACCATGGGTTCTAATTGATCACTGCACAGCGGAGGAAAGTAATCGAAATGGAACAACCATAGGCCGAATGTGGCGGTGGTAGTTGGAAGAAGGTAACATGCTTTGCTATCGTAGGACTGGTGCACGCACGAGTAAGTCCGAACTCCTAGATCGTTGAATTCGACGTCAGGACGTAGCCTCTTCCGAGTCCACAGTGAAACTCATTCGACGAGGTGTGCAGGCAGCTAGAATCGCAGACATCGCAGACAATGTCGTCACCGGACTCATATTTCTGCCATCCGTGTTCGTCAAACGGCTATCTCAGCCTGGTGTTGTAGTTAGGGGTGCGATCCGTTCAGACGTTCACAGGTCGTACGCATAGTGGGTAGAATGACAGCACGGTGATGCGTCTGTTGCTGTTTCTTGGGGATATTCCTAATTCCCCGTTTCAACAAGATAACGCCCACTGCCCATTGCAACAGCAGCAGACAGTACAAGTTGTCCTGGTGCTGTCCAGACTTCTCCCCAATAGGTAACGTGTATGACGCCATTGCGCGATGACTTAACTACACTGCACGACCCCCTTGTAATGTTGTTTAATGGTGGACACAGTTCAACGACGGATGTTACCTAAAGACACCATCCGGGGTATTTTCCATCTGATTATACGCCATGTTGTCTAATGTATTGCCCAGAATAACGGTCATAAGACCTACTGATTCCAACCACATTTTACTGTCTTCTGTTTTGAAGGCTTTCATGTAATCTGTCAGAAATTAAATCACTACTTTCTCACCTACTTGACTACATGTGTGGTAAGTTTCGTCGCATTTCATGCAGTGATTCATCTTGTAGCTTTTTTTATGTCAAGCAGTGGAATATTAGAAAAAGAGGAAGTCAGATATTTAAGGAGATTTACTTCTCGAAAGTTAAAGTAGCGATACTACCATGCGTTTCATTGAAATAATAAAAGAACGCCTCAACTGTTTGCTCTCATTTGGTTAAAAACAGGTAAACCGATTAATCAGACACCTTTTCAGATTTTAATGTCAATCTGTACGAAAGCGAGTTCTATTATGGTTGTAATTATGTATGAGAATCCAGACTACACGATAAGTTTTATGAATAACTGCCATGTTTTTCGTGAAGTTACGGAGATAATTCAAAGATGCGTAATGGAAATTCATATCAACAAGCAATGCAAGACCAGGTGAAACTTTAGCTACTGGTTGTGCAGTGGTCTAAGCGCTTGCTTCAGACTGTTATTCCGAAACGGTCCAGTGTCGAGTCCTGGATGAGGTATTGGTAGTGTGTCTGTCCTACGCCACTGGCTATCTTCCTCTTCTGCAACAAGTGGACCCAAATTTGAAACACGACTTTTTATTGCCATTAGAATTGCTGACAGTGATAGAACCCCCCCGCCCCCAAACTATGTTTTCGTGACTGAGTTGTCACAGGCGTTGATTTCTGAGTAGTTGCCCGAGATGGGCAACTACTCAAGAAACCTTTTGGAGCTGGCTCTCTCCCTTCACTGGACACAGTAGCCATAAATTGAGGACGGACGTCTACTTATACGAGATGGGGTCACTCCGACTTAGATGTTACCATGAAATTTGAATTAACGCAATTGACAATTTCAACGATATACCTGGACTACACACACTCAGGGGAAAATCCAGAGTGCAAGACCGGTGTCGTCGTAGAAAAGCCTCAGACGATCATGCACAGCGGCGTCTGGCACGCATCGTAACATCTGCCAAACGTTCAACATTGCCGCAAATCACAGTACAATTGAATGCTGGGGCCAGTAGTAGCATCAGCGTTCGGACAGTGTAACGTTCCCTGTGTTCAATGGGGTTCCGGAGCCGACGGCTCAACTGGGTGCTATTGCTGATTCGACGACACAAGGCTATGCGCCTCGTCTAGGCTCGGGAACACCACCATTGGACGCAAGATGGCTGAAAACGTGTAGCCTGGTCCGACGAATCTTAGTACCAACTTTTTCAGGCCGACTCCGGGTTTGGCGACAACCCCACGAGCCAATGGATCCCGCATTCCTACAAGAGAAAGTGCAGGCCGGAGGTGGCTCTGTTAATGTGTGGAGTGTTTTCATCTGACAAGCATTATAACCCCTCATTTGCCTGCAGACCTCTCTGATCGGTGGAAGCTACGTAACCAGCTTTGGGGATCTTTTTTTAGTTGTTTAGTTGGAGGTTTAACGACCACCGTGAGCAACTCAATGGGCTATAAGCAGTCGCCCGTCCCTAATTTAGGGTCACTGGTTCCAGGGAAGGGAGAGAGCCAGTGCCGTAAGACAAACACAACATCCATGCCTCACCGGGATTCGAACCCGGACCCCGTTCGGACGAATGATCAGAGGCCATCGCTTAGACCACTGCGCCACCGGGGCGGTGCTTTGGGGATCATGTGCACCCGCTAATGTCATGTAACCAATCAGAAGGGTGCGACCTCCTTCAACACGACAATGCTCCAGAGTCACCCGATTATTTCTGGAGGAACATTCCATGGAGTTTGGCATCCTGACCTGGCCTCCTCGTTTACCGGATTTAAACGCCACCGAATATATTTGGAATAGTGTTCAACAATGCCAGGAGTCCTTCACCGGCGAATATTACGGTATTGTTGGACGCTCTTCAGGAAGCATGGTGTGAATTTTCTCCACAGTACTAAAACAAACTCGTGAAGTACATGCTCCGTCGTGTTCCTGCCGTTATTCTATCGCGAGGAGTACCAACGCGGTGTTTGAAAGGTACCCCAGTTTTTTTTGGCACTTCAGCGTATATTGACCTCTGACCTGATCTCCAAGTAGAATCCAAATAGAAATGCGTATGATGTCCTAAGCTCTCTCGAGGTGAATGCTTTTTGAGAGCCAGAATATAAACAGAACCTAGACTTATCTTAAAGGAAGTCACTAAATTCGAGTTTCTGGGTAAAACGCACCTACTGCTGAGAAAGCTTTGACCAGTTTAGGTGGAGTTAAGAGAGCACATACCAATGGTTTCTCCTCATCCCAGGATTTTTGGAAACCGTTCGCTTTGAAATTGTTCTTCGTACTGACGAAGCGAACTCCGATGCCAGATGGAAGCCAGTACTCTTTGCCAGTGTTGATTACTGATGTAGGACATCTAGAGGTGTTGAAACTACTGTGTTGCGTGACAAAGTGCGACCGCTTAGCGACGTCACATGAATTCTGAAAAATCAACACTGGCCATTAAGCGAGACACATTCTAGTCACATAAGCTTGAGGCTGACCAGCATCTATTGTGAAAGGCTGTCTTAAGGCGCTGGATAAACGATGCCTTTTAAAGTCATTTTGTAACCAATTTCTGTTTCGTGATGGTAAGATAACAATAAATAATAGGATATTACAGGAAGAAAAGAGTAAACAATGCTTAGACCCATTTAAAAAATCCTGCAGTACACTCAATTGATTTACATTTGGAGCTAGTTAAGGAACTTAAATTGCTTATTTACGCTTTCACAACATTAAATGACTTAAATACATCAACTTACTATTTTGCCTTTCCGGTAGGTGGCAGATCAATGCCGAGTGAATTGGAATTTGTTTCGAGTCCCGGATGAGTTACGTGCAAAGTGTTCGTCTTGCAGCACTGGGCCTGTCCCTTTCCTGATATTATGACCCTGTAGTAGGAAAAGCTAACTCCTCACTGCCCAAAACGCTCAAGGGGGTTGTTGAACTGGAACCTCGTATAATTTTTTCACGACAATGCTTCATACACCGTCTTGGAACTACTTCCCTCGTAGTTTGGAAGTAGTTCCATTTGCTTACGACTTCACTTGTTGATATTATCACAGCACCACTGCTCAGTTTTCATATGAATATATAATTCTCATTTGCGCATTTTAATAATAAACGTAACTAAATACGCAATATTACATAATATTTCCTTTGTGCGTTTTGCTATATTAAAGGAACTATTTACGTATAACCTGACGAGCAATTGAATTAGAAACAGCTGGCGTTATGCAAATGTGGCGCTGTGGGCGGCCGTGTAAACGGAAACGACATGACGTATGCAGCGATCCGACAATATAAGGAGTGATGCGACGGGAATCAGTAAGAGTCGGACGCAGTATGGATAAGACGAAGGATCTAAGTGCATTTGACCGTGGGCAAATTGTCGGGGAACGACGAATGGGTCACTCCATCTAGGAAGTCGTGCAGGCACTAGGATTTTCACGAGCCACTGTGTCACGGGTGCACCGTGAGTACATCGAGTCCGGTAAAACCATCTCTGCAAGGGTCAACTGCCGTGGACAACAGCGTGTGGATGAGCGGGGTCATCGTCGGCTAGCTCGCATTGTAACAGCGGATAGACGGGCCACAGTGCAAGAAATCATTCGGCAATTTAACGCTGGTGCACAAAAACGTGTAAGCAGCCACACCATCCAGAACCATCTCCTCGCTATGGGGTACAGAAGCCATCGTCCCATGAGGGTACCGCTGCTGACCGCACATCACAGGGTACAAAGATTAGCATGGGCGCGGGAACATCACCACTGGACGCTATACATGTGGAAAAAATGTTGCCTGGACTGCTGAGTCGAGATTCACGTTGGTACATGCGGATGACAGGATACGAGTACGGCGCAAACCACATGAAGCGATGGATCCTTCTTGCCAGCAGGGTACTCTTCAAGCTGGTGGGGGTTTTATTCTTGTCTGGGGACTGTTTACGTGGACTGAAATGGGACCCCTGGTACGTGTAACATCGTTCCTCACAGGTCAACGTTACCGGGATATCCTGGAGTACCATTTGCTCCCGTTCGTGCGTCTTCAACATCCCATTGGGGACCTCATCCTGCAACAAGATAATGCACCATGCCATCGCTCTCGAATTGAATCCGAATGGTTGGATGAACACTCCACCGACGTGATCTTGCTTCCTTGGCCAGCTAGGTCACCTGACCTCAGTCCCAACGAGCACACCTGAGATGCCATCGAGAGAGATGTTCAAGGGTTTGGCACCCCTCCATCAAATCTTCGTGAACTGTGGGAGCTTGTTCAGGGGTCGTGGATCCGTATGGCTTCCCAACGCTTCCGGTGTCTTGTCGAGTCCATGCCGAGACGAATCGCCGCCGTCATCAGGGCGAAAGGTGGTGCTACACGTTACTAGACAGGTATCTCTAATTCAATTGCTCTTCAGTGTATATAAAGGCCTATTGATTCTTCTTTATTATAACCCTGAAACACTACTAAGTCAGATAAGTCATCTGTTATGTAATTTATGAGTTTTCCCAGGTTAATATTCGTATACATTGACACAACATCCCAACTTGCCGTGGAAGGGTTTTCTAATTCTGAAAGTTCTTCTATTTTATTCAATAGCTCTTCAGTGTTCTTCAGCAGAGCCTTAGATTTAGGAAGCAACTTCGATAAATGAAACAGTTGGTAATAATGCAGATTGGACAGAGGAGAATATTTTGAGTCAATAATAGGCCTAATAGGTTGTCCTTCTTTATGAAGTTTTAGCAAACCATACATCTGCGGAGTGCAATGGGTAGTTTTTGAATAATTTTTGAAGTTGTCACTAGTCATATTCTTCTTCGTAAGTGAGGAGAGTAATTTTCTATAATTTGCGATCGTCGTTTCTAGCGGATTGCTATCCAATTTTTCATATATTGGTTTACTTAGTTCTTCCATTTTGAACAAATAATCTACTTTTTAAATAAGGGTTATTTTCTTGCTTTTATCTGCTCTTACTGCTACTGTTTCTGAGTTCTTTTTGAAATTTTCCAAGGCTATTAATTCTTCCTTCGAAAGATTTTTATCCGCATTCCGCTGAATGACCTTGAAATTCGTGAGGCAAGAATTATACTCTTTCCTTAGTGTTAATGCTGCTTCAGGATATATAACACATACTTTATCTATTCACATGATATTTCGGTCAATGTAGGTTTTAGTAGCACACTTGCATCACAAAGAGAAGTCAACGCAATATGTTGGGTGTGTGTATACGTTATACCCATTTTTGTAGGCTACAAAGAAAGGAGGAGAACACAACAAATAACGTACCTAGGATTTCACATAATTGCCGTCATTCCCTCTTGCCATCTGTCTATGAGTAGGTGAATCCCAAGCTGGAAAAACTCCTGTGTTTTAGAGTCAAAATGTCATGTGATGCTATTTTCACATCACCCACTTCAAAGGTTTGGAGAGCGAAGGTGTTCTGTAGCGATGAAAAAAGGTGGTAGTACGTAGGTGCCAGATCAGGAGAATACGCCAGGTGATATAACACTTCCCAACCAAAGTCCAGTAATTTTGCCAAGTGATTAAAGCAGCATGAAGTCTAGCGTTATTATGATTATGATGACGCCTTTACGATAGACGAGTGCTGGCTGCTTCGATGTCAGTTGCTCTCGCAATCTGTTCAACTGTTGACAGCAGAGGTCAGCATTTATCGTTCGGTTAGGTGCCAACACCTCCCAGTGAATTATTCCCTGGAGATCCTACCAAACACCCAATAAAACCTTTTTGGGATGCAGTCCTCATTTTGAGGACGATGGAGCAGGATCCGCACCTTGGCACACAGTAAGTCGACGCTTTACATTACGGTACAGCACCCATTTCTCATCACCTGTTATAATTCGTCGCAAAAACGGTTCATTTCTGTGACGAGAACGCAAAGAAACACAGGGTACGGATTCTCCCCTCTCGTAGCTTTGCAGAAAGCTGTTGTGCAACCCAGTTTTCGAACTTGGTGATGAACCCAATCCCATGTATCAGTCTTTCGACTGTTGTTCTGTGTACCGACAACGTTTCCAATAATTCCTGAAAGGTTGGATGTGGGTCATTTTTTATTGCTTGGTCTACATCCTCGTCAGAAACCACGGATGGATGTTCAGGACGTGGTTGACCTTTACAGCTTCTGTCTCCATCCCGGAATATCCGAAACCAACGGCGACATGTGCTATCATCAACTGCATCCTTCACATAAACTTGAAAGATATTGCGGCAAGCCGCGGCTGCAGTACTACCTTTATGGAACTCGTACAGTAAACAATGTCTAATGTGCTCCTTATCGCATGCCATGTTACACCGTACATGACTTACTCGGACAAATCTAGTGCCTCTATATGCTCTACTGCTCCACGCTTTATTGGTCGAAAATTCGGCATCGCAGCGTCATCTGTGACGTAAATATTACAAAAACGGGTAGAACCTTTACAAACACCCAATACATACATGCCAATGGCGTAAAATATTATATTTTATGTAACAGAAGTGCTCGAAATTGCAGTGTAAAGGTGTGATGGTATAAATATGCTGGAATAAGTGTTCCATCACTAAGAAATCATAAAATTATCTTTAAATAATGATTTTCAAAGCTCAAGGTCCTGTGGTCCAAGTAAGTAATATACTGGTTCGGAAAACTTCGTCGTCACGAACACTTGACCTCATTCCAAACCTAATTCGTTTAATTCTTAAAAAGTATTTTTTGTTATTTCTACAAGAAAAAGTTATTCAAACAGTGAATTCAGAGAACAGACATTCTAGTCTTCTGAATTCCAAAAGATGAATCGATTTAGAAATGAATTTGTTGAAGACATTGAGCCAACGAGCTTTGATGCACAAAGCTTTCAATCGCCACATCTGTGTCAAGATCTGCTAATTCATTCTTTGCATGCGTCCCAGTGTGTTGATGGTTTTAATATTTGTTTCGTACTTTCTCTTCTTGGATAAGTATAAGAGCAGACGATTCGACGAAATCCTACAGTTCGACCTCAGTTTCAGGAATGATTGAGGATGATATCGATTCTAATTGCAGATGCAATCTGCCCCTAGCACTTGCTGCTCCAACTGCTGTCATTCCTGGAGCAATTTTAAACACAGTGTTGCGATTTTCGTTTAAAAATGAACACAAATGCCGCTGAGAATGATTTCTCTGTTGTTTTCTGAATACGATGCGCATAATTTTCTCCGATCGTAATTGGGTGAGTACGAGGACTTGAGAAATTTGCAGTCCATTTGGGATATCGCATTTCACAATAATAGCACTCTGAAGTCAGTTCTTAAATAATTAAATTTGCATTAATCTTTTGCTTGCTAACGATCTGAGATCTTTCTTCTTTCTTGAGCAAATGAAGAATGCGGAATATAGGGGGGAAGTCCACAGTTTTCATAATATTTGGTCACGATATCGCACAACCTTTACAAAACTCATCAAACTCGACTCTTTGAACCTGCCAAGCTACGCTAAGTTAACAGCGTAGACGTAAATGACATTTTAAATGTCTCCTCTTTTCTCTTAAAGTTTCTTGTTAGGACGAATCGGTTTTGAAAATTTTGATTACTAATAGAATTGTGACACAAAATAATTTTCTTTGAAGTAGGGATATTTGCCCCCGTCTCCGGTTAATGAATGTGATAACAAACTTTCGTAAGTTCTTTAAACTGTAGCTCTCAATCAACACAACTAGTGCAACCAATTCTAACAAACTGTCTCAAATAAATGAAAAAGGACAAGTTATTTACAATCATATTCACATATTGCCTTAATTCACGCTTCATTACTTGGCTTGGTGCTGAAAATTACCATCGTGGTCTCCTTTTTTATTTTTTTTTATCGATCTTTGCGTGCCTCTTCCTTTCCTCACTAGAGTTAGAAAAGCCGATTTTCTCCATTTTTAGTACTGTCTCGGAAATCTGCGGAGAAAATTGGCAACAAACCTTCGCGAAATTCTGTTGATAAGCTCCTTACCTTGGGAATGTTCGTGCTGACTCTAAGTAATCAGAAAATTCCTTCCGTGACAGAGGTTTTAATTGTATTGCAACCGCCTTTTATTTGTCCGAAATTACATTTATTTAAAATATTTTTCTTTGTTTCTGGAAAGAGGTGCACTCTAATTAAAGCTACGGACAAATGGATCAGGTGTAATTATGTATGATGTGTATCCATCAGAAGAAAAACATTATTTTTTTTATCCATTCTTGTACTGTGATTTTCTTTTTATCTTAGTTACTTGACGATTAATTTCGACGAAATCGTAGCTTGCAACCTTAATGCGAGAATGGATGCAGCTAAACTGCAATAAGTGTCACAAAAATGAAAAAAAAAAAAAGAGGGGAAATAAAGATGAATTTTTAGTCTGTTAAATCAATGTTTCACAGACGAAGCTTTTAAAGAACTTAAAAAGCAGGATTACATACACGAAAAACTACCGAAATGGCACGATAACTATTTCAACTCCAATGTTAAAATATTTAATATATACATTTAAAAAGATGATATAATAAAATATGAGCATACATGAGATCTTTCGGTACCCAAAGTTGGTACCATCTTCAGATGCTGTTAAAATTCACCAAACGAACGTGACAAACACTGTGATATTTATATAAGACACAGAGTCGTAATGACGTAACTAGAATGAAATGGGCTTAACAATGAGAGTGTGGAACAACATTTGTTACTGGTCAAACATAAAAGTAATAGGCTAAGTCTATTGATTTATTAATTCCTAACCCGACAAACCGAAGTATGTTTTTCACGGTATAGGTATAAATTCTGGTAAATTATCATTACATACTGTATTCCCATATTTCATAATATACAAACTTTCAACAAACCTTAAAGTTGATCTAGATTTTGTTGTGCTTAGAATTTTGATCTCGTCCCAGGCGGGAAGATTGGTTTACAAGTCGTGCTAAAGATGTGGTTGTATCTCTATTTTTAACATCATATTTATGTTCTTTTAATCTAGCTAATATTGAACGAAAAGTGGAGCTTATGTACACTTTCTGTTCATTTTCTTCTATGCTGTTAAAAAGGATAATATATACACCATGTTTCATATCAAAAGGCACAAGGTCTCTGTCTTTCAGAAGTAAGGACCTAATGTTGGTTGTGTTTATTACAATATCAAAATCATATTTATGACATATCGTTTTCATGGAATAGCACAATGTCGGTACAAAGGGGAGAGAACCAATGTATTTTCTTTTTTTGGTTCATACACAGATAAAAGATCTCATATGTGTACATATTTTATTATATCATCTTTTTAAATGTATATATTAAATATTTTAACATTGGAGTTAAAATAGTTATCGTGTCATTTCGGTAGTTTTTCATGTATGTAGTTATCGGCACGAGTTAAATTCACAGCAATAAAAGCAGGATTATTGAAGTGCGATAAAATGAAAATTTGGATAGCCTTCCCGAAAAGTGTTTTCCATTTTATACAGTCGAATCGCGATCTAACGTTTTCGAAGGGAACACCGAAAATGTTCGTTAAAGTCGGAAAATCGTTGAAATGCAGAAATACCGTCCTGAATTTAAAATAGCGATTTAGGCAAAAATCGGATTATTTTTCGCTGCATATTACCAAGTAAAAAGAATGGGTCAAAAAAAATTATATTTGAGGTATCCTTAAAAAATATGTACGTAGTTATAATACTTTTAAAAATAGGTAATTTCTATACATAAGTACGTACATATGCATCCTACTACGTTTCTCAGAGGAAATATATAGCACTAACGTTCGAAAAAGTCTGTGATGGTTGCTAGACTTGCTTGGTGGCATCTAACGGAAAAGTAGATCTTTTCGGCACATATTTTGCAAAAAAAAAAAAAAAGTTCGTGCTTTGTTCATCTGTCTGTGCACACATATCTTTGCAAATGTAAGCCCGCTTTGGAATTTTTTTTTTTTTTTTTTTTTTTTTTTTTGTATTGCGAAATGTAGAATGATGATCCTTACTTTCCAGTTTTCTTCAGATGCATAACTTCGCAGTTAGAGGGCGTAAATGCAGATGCCATCGAATTCAAAACGTGTTATTTCCCATATAATTGCTTCTAAATATCGAACTGAAAAAAAAATCTCTCTTCCCTTCGTACCAATTATAACGAAGGATATATCGAACACTGTTTCTTTTTTCAAGTAAAGCATTGTTTATCCACTAGGAAACGTAAATTTAAATTGAGATTTCCCCGATAACTGTGCCATTAAAAAATTTGCTTTGAACATTTATCGGGGATATAATTTCTAATTTTTGGTAAAGAATGATTTTTCCACTAGGGGGCATAAGTGTATATTTCTGTTTCTGATGTATTTGGAGCAATATCTGCGCTTCTGAAAACTCGATTTGAAAAGTTTTTTCACGGTCAGTTACCGCTCATCACAACAAACTTTTGAGTTTGACGTGATGCACTGTTCTTCTGTAAATAGCGCATAGTTTTTTCCACCAGGAAGTAGATATATATATCTTATTTTTGTTGATATCTCTGTTTATATACACTCAAGTGATAAAAGTCATGGGATAGCAGTATGAAAACTTTTAATTGACGCTGTCGTCGTAAAAACTCTTCGACTCACCCCAAGATCTTTATCAGTTGCAATTTATAATCTCGTAAGACAGGTTGAACAACCGCCAGTAGGATTATGACAAGCCAACGTGAATTATCGGAGTTTGAACGAGGCATGGTAATGGGAGTCAGACGGATGGAACATTCAATTTCCAAATTTGTGCAAATATTCAACATTGCTCGATCCACGGGGTCACGTGTATACCGATAATACCTCATGGAAGACAACCGTGGGCAGCGCAATGGACGACCACGGGTGCTGAATGACCGTGCCCAGCGGCTTCTGACCAGGATTTGCCACGCTAACAGAGAAGCGATACTGGCTCAAAGAACATTCACATTCAATGCAGGAGGTACCAGAGACATATCCATCAGGTCAGTGCAGCGTAATTTAACGTCCATGGGAATGGGAGCAGAAAACCCACCAGAGAGCCTTTGTTAACACCACGAAATCGAATACAACGCCTTACCTGGGCTCGTGAACACGGTGATTGGACCCTGGAAGATTGGCAGCATGTGACGTTGCAAGATGAGTCATACTACCAGTTCTTCCGACCTGATGGTAGGGTTCGGATGTGGGGCAGACCTCATGAGCCCATGGACCCAAGCTGCGAACAAGGCTCTGTGCAAGCTGGTAGTGGTTCCATACATGTGTGGGGTGTCTTTACGTTGCACGGTTTGGGCCCTCTGGTTCTCGCAAATACGTCATTTACCGGTAATCGCTTTGTTGCTCTGCTTGGTAACCATTTGCAGCCCTTCATGGACTTCATGTACCCCAACAAAGATGGGATTTTCCATGCGAACAATGCCCCATGTCATCGGGCCAAAGATGTCCAAAATTGATTCGAGGAGCATTCTGGACAGTTCTGACGGATGGTGTGGCCACTACGTTCGCCCGACATGAACCCAATAGAGCACTTATGGGACGTGGTGGAAAGGTCCATTCGCAATTAAGATCCTACACCTTTAAATATCTGGGAACTGTGGACGGCTGTTCAGCGGCATGGCTCAACATCTCTCCAAACGTTTTCCGTCTACTTCTGGAATCGATGCCACGTCGAGTTGCTGCACTTCGCCGGGCTAGAGGAAGTCCTACACGATACTAGGTACGTATCCCATGACTTTTGGCACATCAGTGTTCTTATATTCATTCACACATTCAATTAGTGCTCTCAGTACATGGTGCTGTAGTCACTTCTGAATCGAGATTGTCCTCTTATTTGGACCATTTCCACTGTTTCCTTCAAACGTTTAAATACATACAGCAAAGTAATTCAGAGCAAATTTTTCGAAGAATTACAGGAACATGGAATATTTCGAAGTAAAAGAAAATAACAAAATATGCGGATCTGGGGTTAAAAAATATAATTTACCAAATGTGATCTGGTTCTCAGTTTTCTTTTTATTTCTATTTCTGACGTTGTAAATTTAAATCTAATGACTACGTGTACATGTTGTGTGTAGTGTCTCAAGATGCATGAAAGTGGCTGACACCCTAAATGTTTAGAGAAACTCGTGTAACTAACTATTTTTACAGTATCATTTCCAATGTGCGTTTTTCTTAAACCCGTGGTTGAAATTTTACTTCGTAATACGTGAAAAAGATATTTGAGGGTTGTAACATATTGCAGTGTAGCTTCAGCTCTCGTTATTCTGTTTCACCCAAAACCTCCTAAATTTTAAGATACAGAGGGATATCAGTACGGACCCCGCGGGTTCGCAAGAGGTTACTCCAAATAAATAAGTAAAAACATGTGTACAGCGCGCATATCTTTCTCTTTTTTTAAAACATTTTGCTGTCCTCTTCATTTTTTTTAATGAGAGTTTCCCATGCTTGAAAAAAAAACTCAGTTTTTATAATTTATTGTACATTGATAATTTTTCGTATTCAAAATAATAAAATGGTATTATAGTTTGCATTCTGACATAATTAACCTCCTTTTTCATGACTAAATATAAATTACCTTTTCGTTGATTCCTCGGCGAAATATTCAATTTAAGTTTGGGAGACGGTAAAAAAAAAAAAAAAAAAAGAAAATTGACATATGAAAACACTGTTATCGAGGAAATTTCAACATATATAGAATTCCGCAGGATCCTGTTACAGAACGTAGTAGAAATTAGAGACAGGAATTCTTCTCATACGTGCTTTATGACAAAAATGTGTGTGTGTGTTTTTTTTTGAGGTTTAAGGACCACCGTGAACAACTCAACTGGCTTTAAGCAGTGGCCCTCTTCACTAATTTAGGGCCACTGATTCCAGGGTAGGGCGAGAGCCAGTGCCGTAAAACAAACACAGCATCCATGCCTCACCGGGATTTGAACCCGGACTCCCACTGCGCTACCGGGGCAGCAAAATGCTTGCATGTCGGATTTCAAAAACATTATATCTTATTTTTTTCTCATACACAAAACCTATTAATTTGGTTAAAAAATTCGGCATTAACGTTCTTAGTCTTGTAAGAAAGAAACATCTCGTTTTTACCCGGTTTTTGGACATGGAATGCCAAAAAATACAGTGCACCGGTAATTAGCAAAGTTTAGAAAAAAAAATTTAACAACGAAATAAAGAGGCAGCTCGGTGGTATGGAGAGTTGGCTGTACCTCTGATTTAACCTTCCTTTTGAGTTTCTGTGTTTATATGTGAATTTGGTTCCTTCTCGTTTTTTCTGACTAAACGACGCATCATTTTCCCCGAATAGCTTTCTCAGTCTGGCAGTGCTGATAGGGGATAAAAGGTCAATATAACGCCAATATTGAATGTAATGAGTGTGCATTTGTAGGAGCGCTTTGTTAGAGTGCATTTTAGATAAATGCAATTGTGAGAGCGATTCATTAGAAGAAAGTGCATTTGGTATAGCATCTTGTGAGATGTGCATTCTCTGGTAGCGATTTTTTAAAGAGCGGCTTGTTCGAAATACATTCTACGGTTATGAAGTATTGTGATTGTTATACGAATTGAAGTCAGCAAGTTCATATTCTGGCTAGTGTTGATTTTCCTGTTCTGAAATGCAAATGACAAGACAATAAAAGTTTACTCATTTAAGTTGTAAGTTGTTGGTATTTACTGATTTCTACACCACCGTTTGTGAAAATTTCAATGCTATGAAGGACTCCCAACATTAGCGTGAAACTGACAGGATATGCACATA
This sequence comes from Macrothele yani, assembly GCA_039090855.1. Classification (NCBI taxonomy): domain Eukaryota; kingdom Metazoa; phylum Arthropoda; class Arachnida; order Araneae; family Macrothelidae; genus Macrothele; species Macrothele yani. The sequence continues at coordinate 83,232,183 of CM077003.1, read as the reverse complement.
ATGTATATGTCAGGGAAAATGCGCATGCGGTTTCGAAGCAACGCTCTCTGGACTATCCGGTCTTGACTATAACAAGTTAGTAAAATCATGCAGTGCATTGATTATGATACGTATTCCAACATATCAGAAATCAATACTCAAGTTATTACTCAAGTTATGAGGAAAATGGCTGTGGAATAAATCTCGCTCCTGTGTCCTGACCTTTGACCCCATTTCGATGATATTAATCAGAATCGGTTCAGTATACTTTCGGAACAACATGATAAAGTGTTGTCGCAATCGAAGCATTTTTACGTAAGTTATGGCCCATAAGGGTGGATATCCTGACCTTTGGTCCCATGTCGTCCATTTTCAATAGGGTTCATTAACAGGTAGTCCCCTATCACATACTAAAATTTCATCGAAATCGAACCATTTTTACGCGAGTTATCGTGCGGACGGACAGACAGAGAGACAGATGGTCAAAGCTGGAGCACATACGCTTCTTCAACCTACAGTTGGAAAGGGTAAAAAAGCTGGCTCAAACGAGATGTTGCAATCATTAAAGAGTCGAAAGGGTGCTTCTTGTGTCTCACTATGCTCAGTTGAAGAAGAAGAAGAATACATTATGAACACCTGACGGACTTTGAGTGATAAAGGGTTTTTGGAGTGAGAGAAGCTGGATTTTTCTAACGCGAAATAGTCATTCGTACGGGACAAAACTCCAGTGCTGTGATGCGAACGTGGCATCAGTGGACAGACGAGGATCTGACGCACAGAAAACTGGGAAATGGATTGCCGGAAGTGACCGATCGCACAGCAGAGGAGCATTGTCACAAGTCAGACTCTGTCCTCCAGCACAATTTGACGTAGTCCGCTTAACAGAGGACTGGCCATTAGCTACCCATTGCTGAGTATTTCTTTTACCTTCAACCACAGACGCCTCAGGCTGAAATGAGGTCTAGAACACAGACATGATGCACCATAATGACTTGATGCACCATAATGACTTGGTGCACCATAATGGTCGTATACGTATTCAAAAACATCGTGGCGAACTGCATATTGCAGCGACATACTGGTCTAACGCTTATGTTTCTGCCAAGCGTTCCACCCAAGGTTTGAGGCACCATTAGGTCCAATTCGCGATCTTGCCTCTTACGAACTGAGCGAACCCTCAACAGCCAGTGATATATCAGGGATATTTTAGAGGCATAGGTGATGACCCTAATTCAGAGTTTCCCTGGCGCTATTTTTCAGCAGCACAATGCTCGGGAACATGTCTTCCATGCACCACAGATACCGCTTTTTCTCTGGACTGCACGTTCTCCGGATATGTCCCTGCGACATGATAGCTAAGTAACTAGCCTGTCAAGGTCCTCCGCCAGTCACCACCAATGAACTCCGGTCTGGCATAGAAGCAGCCTGGTAGCCGATTTCCCAGGACGATATCAAAAACCTCTTCCATTTTATGCCACGCCGGGTAGAGGCTGTTATGTAACTAGCTCGAGTTGGCTTCATACGATGCTGAGTTTTGAAGCGAAAAAATCTCGTATAGCAGTATAAATGTAATCAGTTATCTCCTGTAACATGAGGAATCTCTGATAAAAATTTCATTTGGATAGCGCGATTCTTTCTTGGTGTTGTAATCTTCGTAAACAGTAGTGTATACGAGTATTAATTAGCGCTTTATATTTATGTTCACAATTTCAGAGACAAAATTTATAACTAATCGACAAAGCAACGTAAACCTTAAACCATTAGAGCTTAAAGCGTACTAGATATCATTACAACAACTACTGCTGCTACCAAATTTAAAATGAATTAAAACTTTACAATGCTTCCAGTCATTCGTCCGAGATGTTGTGAGGTACCTGTCAAGATGGTAAAAGCTTCAGAGACAAACTCTGTCGGTGTAGCCTAATTGGGAAGGTGCTCCGGAGCATAAAGATACGGGGATTCGATCTTCGCCACAGCGAAATTTGTGTTTCACTATATTGGCGACCGAAAGTAAAATGCTTTTCCTGGCCATTGGGTTCTTCGAAAAATGTATGATGTCTGTTCCACACATCGTATGGAATTAGAAAGAATTCCTTCTTCTACAGCTCTCCTTCAAGCTTGGCTTGCCAGCTGACCCGGAAACCCAGGATTCCGTCGTGCCAGTCCTTTCTCAAGGAGGGATATAAATCACATACAAAAGTCGGTTAATAGGTAAAGCCCAATCGCTTGTAATTCCCCAGTTTGCAAAGGTTAAATCATGAAAGTTGGTGGGTAGAACCTTCATTCTATTAGCTTTCAAATGATCATTAACATTTGTTTCTTCTCTTTGTAGGTGAAGCGTAATGGATGGTGAAATGGACACCCTACTATGTCAACGGTCGGTAATAGAGTTTCTCTACAAATCTGGGGATAGCTCAGCCACATCGATCCACAGACAATTGTTGCCAGTGTATGGTGAGACAACAATGGATCGCAGTAATGTGCAGCAATAGTTGCAAAGGTTACAGGGATGTGATTTTAGCATTCAGAATAAACCACGAGGCGGAAGACAAACCACTGTGACAATCACTGCAACTGAGGAAGCCTTTGAGAAGCTGATTCAGGATAACAGACGCATCACCACTTCCCAATTTATGGACTGCCTTGCAATGTCAAAGGGAAGTGTTTTAACAGTGGTAGAACGTTTAGGATACCGGAAAATCTGTACTCGTTGGGTACCACGGCTCTTCACAAAAGAGATGAAGAGAATTCGGAAAGAGGTGTGTGACGATCTGTTAGAAAATTTTGCTGGTGACTTTCCACAATGTTTTCATGGTGTGATAACAGGTGATGAAACATGGCTGTTTCATAATGACCCACAAAGCAAAGTCAGTAAATGGAGTGGAAGCATGTGGGATCTCCGCGGAAGAAGCCACGACTTTCAAGGTCATCAAACAAATCGATGGCCACATTTTTTGGGGATCGTCAGAGCATCATGTTCATCGACCTCCTGAAAAGTGGGACCACCATTACCAAAGAGCGTTATTATTCATCCTTGGAGAAGCTCAGGCGTGCCATCAGAACTAAGAGACCACAATTGCAAGCCGAGGACATCAAATTGCATCACGATAACGCGAGACAGCACACTGCACAGATGACAGTGCAGAAAGTGATTCTACTGGGTAGGACGCTGGTGCCACAACCACCGTACAGCCCAGACTGGCACCATCAGACGGCCAAACAGATAAAAATATACGTGGGAAAGCATTTCAGAGTGACGCAGAACTCATTGCGTGTGTCAGGAAATGGTGTGATGACCAGCCTCCGGAGTTTTACTAACGCGCGTTCTTCTCATGGAAACAACGTTGGCTGCAATGTAGTGAAGCCAATGGATCTTACATTGAGTGACTTATCTCTAAGGCCAAAGGTCCAAGGTTGCTATCCACAAACTTTCACAATTCAGCCTTTGAAAACTGGGGAGTTACAGACGATTGTGCGTTACTTATTGATCGACCCTTTGTACCTCTACCTTAGAGGTGATTTACATGCGAAGACGGTAAAAGTTGCTGCGCAAAACGTAGTCGATGTAACTTAATTAGGAAAGTATTCGGCTCCGGAGCAGAAGGATGCGTGCTCAATTTGCAGCACCGGAAAATGGCTTTTTACGCTATAATGGGTGAGGGTTGTAATACCTGTGAAACATGGATGGTGTTCTTGTCTTACAGCTCAGACTCTCTCCCTTCCATGGAACTAGTGGCCTAAAATTAAGGACACGCGACTGCATATAATCCGTCGAGTTGCTCAAGATGATCGTTACACCCTCAAACAAAATAAAAATAATGAAATGTCCATTTACTTTCGTTGATAAATGTGGCTTTGTTTAATGAAGAAGATTACAATGCGTTAGATATTTCTACCAAAACTGTTCGACCTAACTTTGGGGAATTGTCAACAAAAATAAATATGAAGAGACTAAATTAAGATACGTGTGAAAGGAAATGCTGCTGACGTATAAAAAAAAGTTACGCTAGCTTTGCCTTCCACAGGAAGTTTCAGAGAAAAGACCTTTTGCAAAATTTCTTGCTCTTCTTTCGTGCGTGCATGTCGCTGCCGCAACTTACATTAGAATGCAAATGACAGCCATTTAACTTGAAGAACAAACTTCGGAGAGCGAAATTTTGCTGGTGCGTGCTCCATGTCTTCCTTTAAAGCAAAAAAAAAAAAAATCTTACCTATATGTGTATTGGACTTCAAACTGCCACCGTCACGTGCTATTTTTATTCCGAAAATTCACTTTTTTTTATTTATTTTAATTAATATATATTTCACCATAAAAAAAACCTGGTTTATAACAATTTTCTTCCCCCCCCCCCATTTTTTAATGCTCTTTATTGTTTTCCCATTTTTGCATGGTAATTTCGGAACGCAAATACGTGAGTGTATAAAGATTCGATGCATAATGTACGCTCGTTACGGTGTTTACATAGTTGCGTGCGGATGGGGATGGGAACGGGAGGAATGTTTTGTTCATCCACGTTAGGCGTGGAATTTTTGCGAGGCAGAAAGCCATCCGCAAGCTGTTGTTGTGAATGCAAAAGAGGCGGTTTCTTATAGCTTTCCCAAAAAGCATTTTCCTCCGTTCCTCGAAGTTGACTAAGTTGACGGAGGTTATTAGGCCTGGGAAATCCATTTAGATGATTGAACAAGATACTTTCCCGTTAGGCAAAGTCAACGCCGTCAGGCTTCGAAGTCACCAGAATGGAAGACAAAACGAAAAGGAATTTCTCAATGGTTGCACAAAGGGATTGACTCAACTTAATGATCCTAGAAATGGAGTCATAATAGTATGTAGTTCGTAAAGATTCACGGAAAACAAAGGCCACCTGGGAAACATATTTCCATTCATTTGGAACTGAATAGAAAGACGCACATGGGAGGAATCATAGGTTCTTTGTAATAAGAAAACACGAAACTACTTGTTTGAATCAACAGCTATTGAGAAGACTATTCGTTACTTACAGACTTTTTTATTTCAGTAATAGCTCATAGCGAGTGCCATGCACGGGTAAAAAAGCTGTGACGGAAATTTTTATAACACGAATCGTTAAATACACTGCTGGCCACCCAAAATGCTACACCAAGAAGGACACGAGATTGCAAAGCCAGATTTACTGGACACATAACAACATATACAAAAATGAAACGATTGAGCTTACAGGCCCGTGCGACTTGCGAAACACGCAGACATCAATACTTCATGTGGCCCACCATGGATGGCAATAACGGCCGCTATCCGCCTGCGCATCGTACGAAAGAGGCTTTGGATATGGGCTTGGGGTATGTCGGTCCAGGCTGCTTCCACACGTTGCCACAGTTAATCGGGCGTAGCCGCGGGTGATACTTTCTGGGCCAGTCGGTTGCCGTCCAGCGACCAGACGTGTTCGATGGGCGACATATTGGGAGATCAGGCGGGCCACGGCAGCAGTGACTTCCGGTGGGCCGTGAAGAATTGTTGCACGATGCGTGCCACGTGCGGGTGCGCATTGTCCTGTTGAAACGTGGCCGCTGGCAGGTCCTGCAGGTAAAGGAGGACTACAGGCTCCAAAACGTCAGAGATGTAGCGGTGGCTGTTGAGTGTACCGGCGATGCGTACCAGAGGGTGCGGGTGTCATATCCAATTGCTCCTCAAATCATAACGCCAGGCGACGGACCGGTATGGTGATGCATAATGCAGGCCTCGTAGTCTCTCGCCGGGGTGCCGCCACACGCGGATCCGACCATCGTGGTGTTGCAGGCAGAAGCGGGATTCGTCGGATAATACAATGTCGTGTCATCCCATACTCCAGGTGCCGCGTTAAACGGCCCACTGCCGCCGCACTCGCCGGTGGTGTAACGTCAATGGTAATCGGAGCAGTGGGCGCCGTGCGACAAGTCCCCGCTCCTGCAGACGACGTCGAACGGTACGTGCTGACACAGGTTGTTGCGCAACACACCCTTGATTGCTGCGCTAACGTTCGTGATGTGTCGGTGCGAGCCGTCAATGCCCGTCGCACAACATGCCGGTCCCCTCATTCGGTGGTGTGCCGCGGCTGCGGCAATCGCTCACGTCGGTTTGTCCGTCCCTCCTGCACCCACCAAATCCATACTTGCCTCACTGTGGCTGGATGTCGTCCCACACGGGCGCCGATGTCTCGGTACGATAAACCGCTGTCGCGATAAGCCACTATTCGTCCTCTGTCGAACTCCGAAACGTGACTGCCGTATTCTGCGACGATGCATCAGGAAGTTTCCCACGCACAGGTCCGGCAGCACAACACACTTCTACTACTTACACCCCGTCTTCTGTGCACCCATCTTATAGTGCTTCTCGGTGGCGTGCCGGGCGCACATGGTTTGCATATGCCCTGCAATGTTAATGGTTTGCATGTCCTCTTGCGGGCGACGCATGCTGCGAATTTCTGGCCAATCGGATGCTTCCTTCTTGATGTAGCATTCTGGGTGGCAAGCAGTGTACATATACATAACTACACTGTAAAAAAATTTCTGAAACTCACGGACAAGTTTCCGTCCTTTCTTTAATGAATTAACGAAGCATATTTCTGATACAACCTTTTCCGTGAAACGACGAAACAAAACCCCTGAATTTAATGGACTTTTCATGCCACGAGAAAATTCTGAATTTTTAGAAACCTTTCCGCAGTTTCTTTCTTATATTAACGGTAAATTACCGTTTTAGAGATCTGTTAACGGAAAATTCTAAATTTTCAGAAACCTTTCCACAATTCCTTTTGCATATTAACGGAAAATCTCCTTTCTCACTTTTTCCGCATCCGTATGACGAGAAATTTCCGCTAATAGTAGCGATTCGTGGAAATACTTGAGGTTTGATTAACTTTCAAATTTCAATCGTCTGTCGAATTTTTAACTTCCGTAGCGAGATCGGATATTGTGGATAGCATATCGCATAGATTTTGTTTGTTTTTTGTGGCCCAGGCTCACCTTTCCCCTATTTGGTGCACCAGCTACTTATTATATAATGTGTTACTGCAAGAAACCGGGTATTTATTACACAGATGATTATACGATGTCTGTGTATCAGTCTTTGGACAACTTAAGACAAAAGCTATTATAGCTATCAAGAGTAAATTTTATATTCAGTTTTCTTTGTGTGTGAAATGATACTATAAAAAGTACATTTCACCATTTTTAAAGATAAATGAGGCATTGTCAGTTTAAAAAAATCATGTTGCAAAGCAATTTGTTGCTTCGAAAAACCACGATGAAAAATGCTTAATATTTGAAAAGTCCTCCTATATGAAAAAAAACAACAACACTTATTCAGAAAAAAAATAAGGTCCAATAGAAAATAAAATGACTGAGTAAATCACTAACATTAATCCGCGGGTGGCCTAGTGGTCAACTCTCGTGACTGCCACGGAGAAGACCTCTGGTTCGATCCCAGGCAGGTACGAATGCTCGATCCACTAAATATCTGCCGTGCGTCGGATGGGCACGTTAAACCGTCGGTCCCCGGGTACTGGCCCCCGGTAATAAGTAAGGGTGTCTTCCTCCCCCTTTCTACTTTCTACTTCGCTTCCGTGTCACTTTCCTATCGTGCACTCTAGCCCAAATATCTTAGCTTCCTATATCTAAGGGTTGTTTAAGACCTGGGTACAGACACTCCCTTTCTAAAATCCTCTACATATGAACTGATCTGAAAACATATCACTTGTTGCTGTCATGGATAAAAGCAGCGATTTATCAGATTTACAAAAAGGGATGATTATCGGTTTTCGGGCAAACGGTGGCAGCCTTTTTGAAACAGCGCAAATTATGAACTGTTCGCGTGCTGCTGTGGATAAATTGTATCGTGATTGCAGAAATGGCACCACTGCGAATAAGCGACGTGGAAACTGCGGAGCACCGCTTGCCATTGATGTGAGAAGTGAACGTCGGCTTCGAAGGTGCGTGAGGGCCGATCGACAAGCTACAGTGCAGCAACTCACTGGCCGAATGAACCCGGGGACTACCAGAAGTGTGTCTAAAACGACAGTTTAGCGAACCCTGCTGCGTATGGAGCTCAGATGAAAACGGTTGGCCACTGCACCTATGCTAACGGTGGTGCATCGGCAGAAAAGGCTTACATTTACACGGCAGTATCGGAATTGGACCTCCCTGATTGGCAAAGGATTGCCTTCTCTGATCAGTCACGTTTTCTGCTTCTTCGAACGGAGGGACGTTGGCGTATCAGGCCAAAAACATCGGAGAACAAGCACTCTTTAACCATTGCTGGCAAAACAGAAGCTGGCGGGGCAGCGTTATGGTCTAGGGGATGTTCTCGTAGCATTCCCTGGGTTTCTCATACCTATGGAATTCGTTATGAATCCATCATTGCAGACCACTTACACCCATACATGCCAATTGTCTCCCCTGGGGCGGATGGGATCTTCCAGAACGCTAATGCAAAGTGTCAAACAGCTAGAAATGTCGAAGAGTGGTTGAAAGAGCCCGATGAAGACTTCAAAGTATTTCGCTGGCCCACTAATTCCCCCAGACTTAAACCCAATTGAGCATCTGTGGGACCACCTTGATCGTGTTGTTCTCTCTATGGATCCTCCACCACGCCCCCTCTAGCAGCTGTCAGATGCACTACAGGCTCCACATACTATAACGAAGTGAATTTCTCCGTCATTTTTATCCGCGCCGGGGTTCGAACCCGGGTCCACTCATTCCGGAATAAGTTGCTCTACCAATTAAGTTACGCGGACATTGATTCTAATTGCTATCTGCCTTTATGTCATGTGCGTCCTGCTGGCAGGTACGTCACATCTCCTGGTACGTTACATCATCTCCCCCTTATTTTTCTTTTTTTTTTTTTCTTTCGAAGTGCTGCTCATATTTTTCCTATCTCACGGTGTGGAAATAACAACACACCATAGCGAGATTTTGAACGGTCGGGTCATCCGGATAGTTCGGGCGCCATTATAACGAAGTGAATTTCTCCGTCATTTTTATCCGCGCCGGGGTTCGAACCCGGGTCCACTCATTCCGGAATAAGTTGCTCTACCAATTAAGCTACGCGGACATTGATTCTAATTGCTATCTGCCTTTATGTCATGTGCGTCCTGCTGGCAGGTACGTCACATCTCCTGGTACGTCACATCTCCTGGTACGTTACAATACCTGTGAACACTTTCCAACACCTTATTGAGTCACTCCCAGCCCGTCTACCTGCTGTCCTCGCTGCACACGGCGGTTTCTCTGGATATTAGCTGGTGGTCACAATTATATGACTCGACCGTGTATACTAAACGGTTGAATTATTAATGGGCAGTCTATAAGATATGTCTACAACAAAAAAATTCTTAATATTCCTATTCAATATTCCTATGGGAGAATCCTATTATATACAGTAGTTTAATAGATTTTAATCCGTAATAGCACGATCACAGTACGTTAAAAATCATATAATGTCACAATGAATCAAAACTACGCCTGCAGTTTTTTTTTTACAATTTTACTTGTTCCTTTTTATGAAATAAAATAACGCTGATTACTTTGTATGAAATACGAAGAAAATTAAATAAAACACGACATAGCCTTTACGTAATAGAACAAACGTCGCAGACAGTTGTCCGAGCACGTGCGTTTTGCCACAGATGTAGTCGTTTGCCTTACTAACTTTATTTCATTTTCCGGTATTTCTCCTTGATTTTACGTATCGTCTGTAGTGGTGAGCTTAGTTCCGGTTTCTGACACCGGATCAAAGCAGATGGCGCTGCAAGTACTGAATGATGTCAGAGCCTTAGGAACAGACGTAGCCTATTACAATCGTGGCCAAAAGTGCTGCTCCAGTTGACCGAAAGTCCATTTTCAATGTTTGAAATCCACTTATACAGCGTTATGGTAAAGTAAGGAATGCATATTATACATCATTTTAAAGGAAATGTTATGCGGAATGCAAATATTATTATGGAATGTAATTACTAGTAATATAAGTGAAGTTACAAGCAAACATGTGCAAGTAAGGAAAAACAAATCCAGTTCTGAAAAAGCGTTCGCGCCCCTCTAATCCACTATAGCTTTCTCCGACATTCGCTTGTGATATAGAAAAAAGATGTAGAATCGTCTGCCGACTTAGAACGCAGCTGCTTGTAGTCTGTTGACGGATGTTTATACAGAATTCCTGGTGATATTTGAATTTCGGAATATCAAAGACCCGGAAATTGTTCCTGCCTCTTCAAACCAGGGCAAAAATTTTTACTTTGCATGAACTTGGATTCAGTAGACCTAAAAGTGCTGTTAAATATGGCTGTGGTCATTCCACTGTCTTGCGCACCATTAAAAGAGTTGGAGAAAGTGGATGTGTGAGAAACAGAAAAAGAATAGGTCTACCAAGGCTGTGTATTGAACGTGATAAACGCATGTTGATTCGTCGTTCCTTAAAATCAAGATTTAAAACCAGCTAGTGATTTAAGAAATGAGTGGGAGAATGAAGTAGACATAATTGCATCTGCACGTTCAGTTCGTCGTATAAGATATAAGAAAATGGACTGAGTGCACGAAAAGCTGCACGAAAACCTTTCCCTAGTGAACAACAACGGCTCAAAAGAATTGCTTGGGCCAAGGCACACAAGAATTAGACTGTTGATAAATGGAAAAGTGTTATTTTCAATGATGAAACAACTGTTACTATTTCCGCTAATAATGGGAATAATTATGTACGTCGTCCGGCTGGTGAAAGATATAAGGCAGGCTGCACCCAGCCAACAATCGAGCACCCACATTCGGTGATGTTATGGTCCTGTATTTCAGTCGGTGGTGTTGGCCATCAGCACATTGTTGATGACACATTGAATGGATCGAAATATGTGGATATTTTGGAGTCCAAACTGCTACCATCTGCACAAGATATGGGTTTGCGGAATTTTACCTTTCAGGACGATAACGCGCCATGTCGTCGGTCAAAGTTGGTTGATGAGTGGTTTAATCGAAAGGTTAAAAGAAAACTTCAGTGCCCGGCACAGTCACCGGATCTTAATCCCATAGACAATCTGCAGGTGAGACTGAAGCAAAAGATCCGTCAACAAGGACCCTCATTTAAAACAGCATTAATTGAGTCTGTAAGGTCGTATGGCACCAATGGACAACTAGAGACGCTCATTAGTTCCCTGCCAAGAAGGTGCACTTTGTTACTAAGAAACCGTGGTTATCCAATTAAATATTAAAGCGTATTTTGCTTGTTGGTAAGTAATTTCAAGTGCCTGCTAGTTTCAATAATGTACTGTACAGTAATTTTACGTTAAATCCATCGTACACAAATTTCACATATTCCACTATTTTTTGCTTTTTATGACTAGACGCTGTACATTTGCTTGTAATTTCACTTATATTACTGGCAATAACATTATATAAAAATATTTGAATTCAGCATAAAATTTCCTTTAAAATGATGTATAATATGTATTCTTGACTTTACCATTACGCTGTATAAGTTGACTACAAACATCAAAAATTGACTTTCGGTCTACTGGTGCACGACTTTTGGCCACGATTATATATAGGTTTTACTTGCGTTTATATATAGATATACATGACATTTTATATAGATATCGCTTTAGTTATATTCTTCTTAGAACTAAAAGAAAAAGGGAAACAAGGAAGATGACACCGAATCCCAAAGAGTAAGGATCGTGTCTTTCGAACTCTTTCCGCCACGAAAAAAATTTCAAAGCATTTTTTTTAAAGAAACACCTCAACTAAATAAATTTTTTTTATACTTGTTTGGTAAAAAGGTAAAACAAAACAGCGAACCACTGAAAATCTAACCGCACAGAAGAGGCTTAAAAATAAATTTCAAGACTTATAAAGCAAAAAAATGCAAATATTCAATGAAAAAAAAAATATTTGAGAAAATGACAACAAAATTAATTCATCACCAATTAACAAATTAGAACCACGTTGGAAGAAATGTAAACATTTTTTGACAGCTGTTAGCCATGGCTTTTTCAAGGACCAGCATAAAAAACACTCTGCCATTTCTACAGAGACTTAGTGAACATGGGTTTCTGCTATAAGGTATTTGCATACGGGCCTAGTAAAACTTTCTCTAGAAAACAGTTTAGTGCATGGTGGCTGAAGGAAACGAGATTGCTCTTAGGCAATATCGAAGGTTTCTGCTTGCTTTAACGGATTTTTTCGTTTTTTCTAGTTGTAGGATGCTTCTTTTCTGCTTTTGACTTTACTTGAATATGCTAAAAGCTTTTTTTTTACTGTTCAGCGCATTTTTGGCTTTGCTACTTGGTAATTGTTTGTTTTGTCTTACCAGGGACAAGAATATTTTGCCTCTGTTCGCATTTTGTTTCCTCCCCCCCCCAAACAAATGGTTTCCATGCAAGACAATACTGCAAAATAATATTAATATTTGCAACATTCTGTGTTAAGTTCATTCTTTAGAAATCTCTTGGTCTGGTTTTTTGACGTCGGGTTGTGCCTGTATAACATATTCGTATCTGACTTTTGTTAAAAATGAATTTTAGCAAAATAAGCTTTGATGTTTGAGTCAATATTTTTTTTTCTCAATTGTTTTTAACTTTGGAATCTCTTCTCGTGTTGCGTAACACACGACAACTACACAGGGTGTTTCAAAACTAATGGAACACATTTTAAGGGGTGATAGAACACATCAAAACAAGCACTTGTCGTCACAGAATGCATGGTCGCAAGTTACGCAGTTAGGCGCTGGAGGCCATTTTTTGTTTCCCCACACAAGTCTTCTTTCGCAACGTAAAGACAGGAATGGCACAACAAATAAAAACAAAGCTTTATTGCAGACAAAATAAAAAAACAAAACGTGACAACACAAAAATACATCAAATTTGCAAACATTAATAAGTAAGTACTGAAATTAATTACATTTACAAAAGATGCTCAAAAGGGCGACAGCCACTCCTGATGCACGCTTTGCATCGTCGACGTAAAGATGCCCATATGTTGTGAAAAATACCAGGCATTTCCCTGACAGCTGCAAAAGCGACTGAAAGTCTGGCGACTAGTTCCTCATTGGAATCAATGGGAGTGTCGTTCATTACGGATTTAAGATGTTCCCATCAAGAGAAATCCAGAGGGGACAGATCTGGTGATCGTGGGGGGCCAAGCGATAGATCCATCTCGGCCAATCCACTGGCCTGGAAATGTGGCGTTCAAGTAATCACGCACTTGAGTGCTGAAATGAGCTGGCGCTCCATCATGGTGGAACCACAGTTTACGGTGGACGGCTGCTGGTACATGCTGCATCAATTCTGGCAAGACTTGTTGAAGAAAAATAAGGTAGGTTCTCCCATCTAGACGTTCCGGTAAAATATATGGGTCTTTGCGTTGCGAAAGACGGCGTGTGTGGGGAAACGGAAAGCGCCCTCCAGCGCCTAACTGCGTAATTTGCGACCATGCATTCTATGACGAAAAGTGCTGTTTTCGGTGTGTTCTATCGCCCCTTAAAGTTTGTTCCATTATTTTTGAAACACCCTGTACAACTGGTATTAGGGTATTTTTACGGCTCATGCGCAAATATGTTACAGTAGAAACCCACGTTCAGTGGGTCTCTGTAGAACTGAGAGGGTGTTATCTATGCTGGTCCTAGACAGAGCCATGGGTAAAAGCTCTCAAAATATCTGCATTCCTTCCAACATGTTCTAATGTGGTTTTGGTATGTTAATTGGCGATGAATTAATTTTGTTGTCACCTTCTCAAAAAAAAAATTACATTGAGTTTTTGCATTTATGAGTATTAGGGTATTATACACACGCATACGCAAGCACACACACAGCCCAGTCAAAAAAAAAAAAAATATCCGCTCCTGATGTCAGAAGGAACTGTAACCAGCAACCAGATGGCGTGTGTAACAACATATGTAAATCATATAAGGAATTTAAAAGTCACGAACTGCTGACGGTACGCACTTTCGAGTGAAGATGCACTGTTAAAAGAAATCTACTAAAAATGAGAACCTGAACCTATTCGTTTTTTTTAAGTACAATCGTGTCGTAAACGAGTACATGACATGCTCAAATATAAGTAACCATACGTACTTACAAATAACTGCGTCAATAAATATAATCTCGTAGTACGTCATTTTAGATATTATAGATTTCAAGAGAAATTGTTTAATAAATGTGTAAAGTGATGCAAATAAACTATTAGTACAACAAAGTCACTGATCACAAGTCATTTAATTATGCATGAAGTATCTTTGTGTACGCTTTTACATTAACTGTCAATCTCATAAATAATATATTGTCGCTTCATCACTATATTTGTCATCAAGTTGTGCGGTCCATTTTGCCCAACATGTGACAACGAGTATATCTATTATTCCTGATGTGCCATCGAATAATATACTTCCTAGTTGGTTCTATGAATAAATTAGTATGTATGGAGTACACGTATTCCAAATTTCAAATCGAGCCGCGGATGGCTCGATTAATCATTGGGAGCATAGATTTAGACTACAGATGGAGGGACCCCAGGTTCAAACCTAGCCTGGTAGTCTGAATTTCTAACAATCGCTGAATAACCGCCGTGCATCGGACGAGCACGTTAAGTGACGGCGTTCGGGTAGGAATCCCCCAGTTAAAGTGCGTGTCTGTTTCAAAAATGAGACACACGTACTCTGAGGAATTATAAGCCCAGAATGTACTTAAAGGTACATTTTGCTTATTTCTAAGTACCAATTTTTAACAGTGTAGGAAAAGTAGGTGACCTAACAGAGTTTAAAAAGAAAACTTTGTTGGCTATCGAATTTAGGTTGGTAGCATTACAGAAACGGCCGATATTGTGGACTTTTCACGTAATGCAGTTGCTGAAATGTCTCAGAAATGGAAGGAAACCGGCAAGACCTGCAGTAATCGGGGTAATAGTGAACGCTCACGGAGCATTGACGACGATCATGGACAACGACGGCTTTCCCGGCTAGTACGATCCAACAGACGATCCACAGTGGAACAACTGGCCAGGTCATGTAATGCAGGCCCATCGAGGAGCGCATCGCAGCCCACAGTCCATCGAAATCTGCTCTCTATGGATCTCCGGAGCCGACGTCCACTCACTTTATCCATGCTGACGGTCAGATATCGACGATTACGGGGTTAATTTGCATCTGAGAGCAGGCATTGGACCACCGATCAGTGGAAGAAAGTTGCCTTTTCAGACGAATCTGCTTTATCGTGTGGATGATCGATGATGACTAAACTGAAGCACTGCTGACAGAAATCATCCTGATACGATGCTCGAGAAGAAACAGACAGGTAGTGGAAGAGTGCTTGTGTGGGGCAAGTTTTCCTCGGAATCATTGGGAGCAATTATCCGCCCTCGATCGCATGATGAATGCTTCAGGCTACTTATCGATTGTGGCGGATCAGGTGCTCCCATTCATTATGTCTGTCTAACCCGATGGCATGAGTGGCTTTCAGCAAGATAATGCCCCTTGCTATGTTGCTATGCGTCTGCAAGAATGGGTTGAGGAGCATTTCAGTTACTTGCTATACCGGCCACCGTACTCGCCGGACGTCAATGCCATTGCACATCTGTAGTACCATCTTGACCAGCAGGTTCGAGGAATGGATCCACACACCGATGACTCTTGACGTTCTGCGAAAAGCTCTGCTGTCTGCATGGCATAATAACACTACAGAAACGTTCAGAGGCCTCATTAAATGAATGCCACGCCCCATATTTGCGGTATTGTACCATGATGTCGTACTTAATATTAACAGGTGGTCATTATTTTTTGACTGTGTATGTGCATATACACAGTCGAGTCACATTATTGTGACCATTTCCTACTTTTGACGCCAACAGCGCGTTGCCAATGAAAGAAGGCACGTGTCGTGAGCTGGCTTGGAGGGTATGTAAGGTGTGATGTAGGCATTCTGAAAGCATATCACTCGTTTCTATCATGGATAAAAGGAGCGATTTATCGGATTTGAAAAAAGGGATGATTATCAGCTTTCGGGCCAAGGGTGGCAGTATGTCTGAAACAGCGCAGGTTGTGAACTGTCCTCGTGCTGCCATAGTTAAAGTATATTGGAGAAATGGCACCATTCCGAATAAGTGACGTGAAACTGCGGAGCACCACGTGCCATTGATGTGAGAAGTATACGTCGGCTTCGAAGGTGCGTGAAGGCCGATCGACACGCCACACTGCAGCAACTCACTGGCCTAATGAACCAGGGGGCTACCGGAAGTATGCCTGAAACGACAGGTCAGCGAACCCTGCTGCGGATGAGGCTCCGATACCGGCCGATGGTCACTACACCTTTGCTAACGAAGATGCATCAGCAAAAAAGGCTTACATTTGCACGGCAATCTCGGAATTGGACCTCCGCTGATTGGCAAAGGATTGCCTTCTCCGAAGTGTCCCGTTTTCTGCTTCATCGAACGGATAGAAGTTGGCGTATAAGGCGAGAAACATCGGAGAACAAACACTCTTCAACCATTGCTAGAAGAACACAAGCTGGTGGGGGCAGCATCTTGGTGTGGGCAATGTTTTGGTGGCATTCCCTGGGTCCACGCATACGTGTGGAAGGCACTATGGCCCGATTTCTTTATGAATCTATCCATGCAAACCACGTACACCCATACATACTGATTGTCCCTGGGGCGGATGGGATCTTCCATCACGATAGTGTGACGTGTCACACTGCTAGAAATGTCCGAGAGTGGTTGAAAGAGCACGATGAAGACTTCAAAGTATTTCCCTGGCCCACTAATGCGCCACAATTAAACCCAATTGAGTATCTGTGTGACCACCTCCATCGTGTTGTTTGTTCTATCGATCCTCCATTACGCATCCTCCAGCAGCTGACAGATGCACTGCAGTCAGCATGGCTCCACATACCTGTGAACACCTTCCAGTACTTTACTGAGTCACTCCCAGCCCGTCTAGCTGCTGTGCACGCTACACACTGCGGTTACTCTGGATATTAGCTGGTAGTCATAATAATGTGATCCGACTGTGTATATATATTAATATTTCTGGAATCTTTCATCCAGCAGTGGATTAATAACGGTTGATGATTTACATATAAACTGAGATTTTTATGGTACAGGTAGAAAAGAACACTTTCACCCCTAGTGACAAAACTATGTAGTACAGAAATCGGGAGATTTATGAAAAATATTCCACGTCAACACTCCATCATCAGCATAAAGCATTTTTTAAAGTGGACTTTTAGAAGCGGAGATATCATAATTATGGTGATTTATATATATTAATGCCCTATATCCGGAAAACTAAATGATACTTTGAATAAAAAAAAGCGGAAAGTGAAAACAGAAACCATTAAAATTGCAGCTGCATCTATGAGATGTGTGTTGTAGCAACAACTTGTTAAGAAACGAAAGTAATCACACTTGTGAAGTGATTCAATGATGTTTGATTTACTTGGTAATGTGTATTAAACAGCGCACAGAAGGCACATTTTAATAAGGTGTTTCACCTCCTCCAGAAGAAATACAAGCTCCCAATCTGGCATGCAATCGGTCGTGCGAATGCTGGATATCACGCTGGGGTATAGCAATCCATGCGCTTTCAACTTGGACGCGTAATTTAGAGATGGTCGCTGCCTGTCGGTCTACGAGAAAAAGTATTTGTCCGATCCGATCCCAGACATATTCGATTGGAGACAAGTCCGTAGAGTGAGCTGGCCAAGAGAGTAGATGCCCAGCCTGAAGAGCAAGTTGAGTTGCTCGGGTGGAGTGTGGGCGGGCGCTATCTTGCTGGAATATTGCCTTTGCGATCGCACTTAAAAACGGCAAGACGACCGGCTACACCTTGTCGCTGACGTACGTACTGCTATTCAGTGTACTCCGTAGAAACACAAGACTCGTATGAGAATGATAGATAATTGCTCCCCACACCATGATGCCTGGCGTGGGCCCTGTGTGTCGTTGGCGGATGCACGATTGCAGAAGCCGCTCACCTTGTCGCCTTCCAACGTATACACGACCGTCAGACGCTTCCAAGCAGAATCGGCTTTCATCACTGAAGACTACAGACCGCTATTTTTCCCTCCGATGAACTCGTTCTTGACACCAGCGCAAACGTACTCGACGGTGACCAGGAGTCAGTGGTAAACGTGCAAGCGGCAAGCGTGCTCTTAGTCCTGCTTGCAACAAACGATTCCGTGTCGTTCTGGTAGACACTGTTGGTATGACAGAGGATCAAATTAACGTCCGCTCTGTCAACGCCGCTCTCCTGATACGGCGATCTTCTCGCGCGTCTGTAACTCTGTGTTGCGCGGAACTGCGAATGCTCCTCTTATCATGGAGGCTACCATCTTACCACGGCGAATTGATAAAAACCACTCCTGTTAACCACTCCAAAGTAAATAAGAAAGCAAACCCTATACACCACATTAAGGACACATCCAACTCAAAATAAGAACCTCTCGTCCCACTCGGTTCGCAAATTTGACGGAAGGACTAACCTCTTTCCCGCAGACCCACTATACGTCCTCGCTCGAACTCCGATAACTGATCAAACGTTGCGCGCCTGCGTCGTCCAGGCATGGTAGCTTCTTCAACTAGCACTGAACACGACACCAAAAGAATGACTTTGCTCTGCAGGCCTTAGTCCTTAAATACGCGCTGCGTATATTTGCATGTTGTCGCTTGCAGTGACGTCATTATTTCATCCAATGACATTCCAACTTACATCGCAGTTTCCGCTGCACTTAACAATTAACGTATTATAATATGATGTTCCTTCCGTCATCCTTTCTGAATTTTTTTTTTTTACATTTTCCGACAGTGTATAAATGCTTTTCGGATGAGTGGCATTAGACTGGTTGGTTAGTTTTTATGGCGCAAGGCTTTAGACTGAGGAATAATTATTTCAGTTAGTTTTTGAAAGCAAAGATACGATTGGAAACATGTTAAAAACAGAAACATGCACTTACGCCCACTAGGGGCAAAGCAATTTGTCACAAAGTATTATAAAATACAAGAAAAATATTCATCGTCGTAACGTCTATCTAGGACAAAAAGGAATTTTTTAATGCTATTTTCAGAAGCAGAGATTTCGAGAGAAATACAATTTACATTTAAACCTGCAAGCGGTGACACCATGCTTTAGTTCAAACAAAAACTGTACCTAAAATATCCTTTGTGCAGGAAGGTAAGAATGATTTGTTGAATCGTTGTTTCTTTGAAGCAATTGTATAGAGAAAAATATATTTTTAATTTAATAGCACGTGCATTTACGCCTAACAAGGTAAGGTAATGCATCTTAAAAACGACCACGAATCGTTGTTCTCACAGTTCATACTTTTTAATGCAAAACAAACTTTTCGAACCGGACTAATAGGTACAGAAGTATGGTGTTCCCAGGCGGACGGACGGAAGGACGGACTACAGGCGGCCTCCTGCGCAATAGTATAAGCTCGTACTGTTTTTTTTTAAGTTGTGTTAAAAACAGACCTTATCCAATAATGGCAATGGAAACTAAAACAAAATGAAGCTTCATTTTAGCGGCATTTGATATAATGTCAAGAGCAATAAATGATTCCGTTTTAAGGAATTTGATTCAGCATGGAAATGGTTTTAATATCATTAGGGGACTTAGAACTGTCACAGCTTTTTCTTCTAACAACGTTATATATAGTATATATATATCATCATTATTGTCAACCATTATCAATCCACTGCTGGACGAAGGTCTCCCCAAGTTTCCTCCACAACGGTCTGTCTTGTGCCAGTCTCCTCCAAAAAAAACTTATATCTATATATATATATATATATATATATAGATATATATATATATATATATAGGGGATGTAAGGTCAGGTGATGCGTAACATCACAGCCTCTCCTTGACAAATGTCAACCCCGCCTTCTCGTGGTGCATCCTGTTCCCACTAAAGGGGCTCTGACGACCGCCAATAGCGGTATAACTATACCATCGGGATCAGAGGAAATGCTATCCCACACTCACCAACCCGCTTGGCCAGCGTGGTGAGTTATGGCCAAACACCTCCAAAATGACTCTACAACTTAAATCTTGGCCCTCAGTCTCCGGCAGCTGGAATGTACCTGGCCAAGGCAGCGGCCAGTGCGACATGAAGGCAGAGGGTGCTAAGAATCCCCGGAGGACCGGACTAGGCTGCCATTTGATGCTGACCTTGGCTACCTATAACGGACGCTCCCTATCTTCTGATTCAAGGCTTCTTGAATTGGAAGAGGAACTACAAAGGATCAAGTGGGACATCGTCGGGCTAAGTGAGGTAAGGAGAAAAGGAGAAGATCTCATTGAACTGAAAAGTGGACATCTCTTCTATTATCGTGGGACAGATACTGGCAGAACTAGTGGTGTTGGATTTATAATAAACAAGAAACTGAAGGATAAAGTGGTAGAAGTTGAAAGTTCCTCTGACAGAGCTGCACGACTCGTTATCCAACTATCGAGAAGATACCAGGCTCAGATTATTCAAACTTATGCACCCACCACAAGTCATCCTGAAGAAGAAATTGAAGAATTTTATGAGGAAATTCGTCATCTAAATAATAAAGGTAAGCAGCACTTGAAGATAATTATGGGAGATTTCAATGCAAAAATAGGGCAACGGCAACAGAATGAAACTTCAGTAGGTAAATTCGGTCACGGCAACAGAAACCAGCGTGGAAATACTCTCGTTGAGTTTGCAGAGGCAGAAGGATTTTTCATCTTGAACTCCTTTTTCAAGAAAAAGCCACACAGGAAATGGACATGGAGACATCCAATTGGGACGACAAGTGAAATTGATTTTATTATGTGTAACAAAAAATTCGTCATCGAAGACTGCAGTGTGCTGAACAAGTTCAACACAGGTAGTGACCATAGATTGGTGAGATGTAAGATGCACCTCAACACTAAACTGGAACGTGGCAAGCTCATAAGACAAACAAAATGTATTGACATAACCAACCTAAAAAACACCATAATACTTTCAAGTTGGAACTGAAGAACAGATTCTCTGCTTTAGAAGGCCTAACATCGGAAGAAGTGGATATTTCGGAAGTTAACAGAAAAGTAACCAAAGCTCTAATGGAAACAGCAACAAAATTAGCTGGGTCTAAGAACAAGTTGCATGTGAACAAATTATCAGGAAAAACCAAAATGTTGATGCAAAAAAGAAGAGAGATGAGGACAACTAAAGTAGATGTGACTTCCAAAGTGGAATATATAGAGCTATGCAAGACAACACGAAAAAGTATCACTGAAGACGTAAGGAAATTCAACTGTGAGCTAGTGAGGAAAGCAATTGAAAACAACCAAAGCCTTAAGATAGCAAAGGGACATCTCAGTAAGGGAAGAAAACAGATTATGGCTCTGAGAAAAGAAGATGGTTCTATAACAAGAAATAGAGGTGAAATTTTGACAAGAGTGAAAGATTTCTACTCCAAATTATATGAAAGGGATGATACATGTACTCCAGACATCATGAAAGGTACCAGAGTTCTTCCAGTCCTCCCAGCAGAAGTTGCTCATGCAATCAAGAACATGAAGCGAGGGAAAGCTCCAGGAGAAGATGGAATTACTATAGACATCATACAAGAAGCAAGTGGAGAAACTGAAACAGTACTCGCCCAAATTTTCACTCGATGCCTTAATGAAGGGAAGATTCCTGAGGATTGGAACAATGCTACAATGATCCTGCTACATAAAAAAGGTGACATTGAGGATCTCAGGAACTACAGACCTATCAGCCTCCTATCAGTGGTTTATAAAATCTTCACTAAAGTTCTTTCACACCGCTTGAAGGTAACACTGGACATGGCTCAACCGAGAGAACAAGCTGGATTCAGGAGTGGCTACAGCACAATAGATCATATCCACGTACTGAGAGAACTGATTGAAAGAGTGAGGGAATATGAACTTCCATTGTGCATGGCTTTTATCGATTATGAAAAAGCCTTTGATTCGGTGAAACCATCAGCAGTTACCATGGCTCTGAAATCCTGCGGTATTGAAGATGCATACATTAATATTATTAATAACATCTATGAAAATGCAAGTGCAAAGATTCGGCTGTTTGAAAATACAACACACATAAAAATTGGAAAGGGAGTGAGACAAGGTGACACCATATCTCCGAAGCTCTTTAATGCCACATTGGAAAATGTCTTTCAATCACTGAACTGGGAAAACAAAGGGATAAAGATTAATGGAGATTATCTAACCCACCTTCGTTTTGCTGATGACATAGTCATTTTTGCAACTACCCCATCAGAGCTGCAGAGTATGATCCAGGAACTTGCTGACAAGAGTAAAGAAGTGGGATTAAAAATGAACTTTCAGAAGACAAAAGTGATGTTCAATGCTTTTACAAGAAATGAAGATTTATCGATTGATGGAGAAAAACTGGAGATAACAGATACGTATGTTTATCTTGGACAGCAGATATCAAGTGAGGGTCACATTGATGAAGAAATTAATCGGCGTACAAAACTTGCCTGGAGAGCTTTTGGAAGAAACAGCATAATTTTCAAGAGCAATATGCCATTATGTCTTAAAAGAAAAGTGTTTGATCAATGCATCCTTCCAGTGCTTACGTATGGTGCAGAGACGTGGACCTTAACTAAAAGAGACATACAAAAGCTGCAGACAACTCAAAGAAGCATGGAGAGGTGCATGCTTGGTATAACCAGGAGAGATAAGAAGAGGAACTCGTGGATCCGAAAAATGACGAGAGTGGAAGACATCATGATCAGAGTTAAATCCCTGAAATGGCAATGGGCTGGACATACTGCCAGAAGGACAGACCATAGATGGACAGCCGAAATTTTAGATTGGATTCCAAGGGACAGGAAAAGACCCAGAAAAAGACCACATGGGAGATGGGTGGATGAAATTCGTAAATATGCGGGAGTGACATGGAGGAGACTGGCACAAGACAGACCGTTGTGGAGGAAACTTGGGGAGACCTTCGTCCAGCAGTGGATTGATAATGGTTGACAATGATGATGATGATGATATATATATATAGATATAAGTTGTATTTTTATTGAAGGTTTAAGGTTTAAAGATCGCCGTGAACAATTTAATGGGTTATAAGCTGTTGCCCGTCCCTAATTTAGGGTCACTGGTTCCAGGGAAAGCAGAGAGCCAGTGCCGTAAGACAAACACAACACCCATGCTTCACCGGGATTCGAAACCTCATCCTTCTCGGATAAGCAGTACTTAGACCACTGCGCCACCGGGTGGCCTACATATATTGGATATTGTTATTTGAAATTGCTCCGTATGCCTGGAATCAGAAGGCTTCTCAAAGGGGCTGTATAATTGACTTACGAAACGGCGAGAGTAATACTGTATTATTATTTAACAAATTTCCCGAGAATGCATTGTGACATACTCTCTGATTTAACTTTCCTTTTCAGCTTCTTTCTCTACGTAAATTTGAGTTTGTTTTCCTTCGCGTTTCTCCAACTTAACGTGATATCTTCTCTCCCGCAAGAGTATGGTTGGCAACACCCTGAGGTCAGACCGTATGACGTGTGTGTCAGATGAGAACTGGACGATATATGTTTGAGCAGCAGGATTATGTGGAGATGTTGGTAATATGACGATATAATAGTACTTGCGAAATTGCGTTACTTGAAGTTGTGATCTCTTGACGTCTGTGAATTATACACTATCTACCAACAAGTAATTGGACACCCCTGCAATCTACGATATCTGCGGTCCAGATACACGTCACGGCGGCCGCCGTTAAATATCGTGTGGGAAACAACAAATGCAACCAGTCGCATGCAAGATGCCACGCAGTTCGGAACTCTCTGATTTCGAGAAAGGTGTAATCGTCGGGTATCATAGAAATGGCCGATCCATGCGTAAAATATCCAGCCAGTTGAAGTACCTAAAATCGACAGTGGCCTACGTTATTGGCAAGTGGAAAATGAGAGGTGACTGTCGGAGTGTGCCCCGACCCGGCGGACCCACAAAACTGGGAGTTAGCGACCAACGGGTGCTGGCCAGAGAAATTCGGAATAACCGCACTAAATCGATAGGCCACATCCGCAAGGAGTTTCAACAGGTATCCGGGAGTGTTCTTTTGATGAATATTATCCGGAAGGAAGCCCATCTGCTCGGTTATCATGGACGTGCTGCCGCCCACAAACCTTTGATCACCAAGTCCAATAGCGCTGCTCGGCTAACGTGGTGCAATAAACGTCGACAGTGGACCGTTGAACAATGAAAACAGGTTCTCCGGAGCGACGAATCAAGGTTCACCCTCTACCGTTCGGATGGCAGGGTCTGGGTTTGGCGTCTTCCTGGAGAACGCCTCCTGCCGGAATGTATTGTGCCAACTGTGAAGTTCGGCGGCGGTGGAATTATGCTATGGGGGTGTTTCTCCTGGTATGGCACGGGACCCTTGGTTGCAATTCCTGGTAGACTCAACGCCGAGACCTACTGCACCATTTTGGATGACCATGCGCTTCCTACGTTGTGTCAGTTCTACGGGGTGGACCCATGTTACTTTCAGGATGACAATGCCACCTGTCATGTAGCGAGGTCCACCATGGCTTGGTATGGTGACAGTGGGGTTAGTCGAATGGACTGGTCTGCGCAGAGCCCGGACCTTAACCCTATCGAGCACCTCTAGGACGAGTTGGAGCGTCGACTTAAGGGGTGCCCCCACAGTCCTAAATCGGTGCAGGAACAGACCTGTCTTCTCCAAGCTGGGTGGAAGAAAATACCGCTAGCTGTCGTACAACGCCTGGCGGAGAGTATGCCCGGAGGGTCGCAGCTGTAATCGCAGCTCGTGGAGGCTCCAGGGTATAAGCAGTTGCCCGTCCCTAATTTAGGGTCACTGGTTCCACAGAAAGGAGAGAGCCAGTGCCGTAAGACAAACACAACACCCATGCCTCACCGGGATTCGAACTCTCACCCTTCTCGGACTAATAAGCCAGTGATTAGACCATTGCGCCACCGGGAGGCTTACATATTTTGGATATTGTTGTTTGAAATTGTTCCGTATGCCTGGAATCAGAAGGCTTCTCAAAGGGGCTGTATAATTGACTTACGAAACGGCGAGAGTCGTTCTGTGTTATTATTTAACAAATTTCCCGAGAATACACCGTGACATACTCTCTAACGTAACTTTACTTTTCAGTTTCCTTCTCTACGTAAGTTTGAGTTCGTTTTCCTTCGCGTTTCTCAAACTTAACGTGATATCTTCTCTCCGGCAATGGAGAACGTATGACGCGTGTGTGTCAGATGAGAACTGGACGATATAAAATGTTTGAGCAGCAGGATTATGTGGAGATGTTGGTAATATGACGATATAATAGTACTTGCGAAATTGCGTTACTTGAAGTTGTGATCTCTTGGCGTCTGTGAATTATATATTTAGGGTTGGTGTTTTGTTTTTTTCCTTTAAACGTTCCCTCATAAGTAAATTGGATTAGTTCACTACCATTGTTGAAGACTGAGTTGTGATAAATGATATTTAGCTGAATAACGACTAATCGTAAGTAACATTTTCTGATGTTTCTTGAATGACTCCTGTTTTATTGTAGGTGAAGTTGTGTGACTGATGTATGTAGTGTTCAGGCAGTCATATTCCACGAACATTACAACACTTGATCTTTGTTAGACATAGAAGGAAGAGAAAGGTAACATGTAGAAGTGCTGGTGTTAAACATTTTGTGATTCAGTGACAACTATTTAACCACAAGTAATTAAATATTTAATAAAAACTCAACAAGCATGTTTTTTATTTTGCTTCTTCCTTTTTCTAATTATATACACAATACACTGACGATTTAAATTTTACTCGTATTTAATTATTGTAATTCCACCCAAATTAGAATATCTTACCTTTCAATTTTATAAATCGAATCTCATCGTGCTCACTTGTTTACCCATTTTAATTTCGTTTCACGTTTTCAGGACTTTTAACTAAATTGTGAACACTTAGTTTTTCAAGTAATCGTTTTTCTTCAAACTGCCTGTCTTGACTTTTAAATGTTATAGCTTAATTCTTCTGGTTTGTAAATTCCTATACATTTTCCAACAATTCGTTTTCTATCTTTTTTCTACTATCATTAGATGTGTGACGTACCTGCCAGCAGGACGCACACGACATAAAGGCAGATAGGAATCAGAATAAAATGTCCGCGTAGCTCAATTGGTAGAGCGACTTATTCCGGAATGAGGGGATCCGGGTTCGAATCCTGGCGTGGACAGAAATGACGGAGAAATTTACTTCGTTATAATGGCGCCCGAACTATCCGGATGACCCGACCGTTCAAAATCTCGCAATGGTGTGATGTTCTTTCCACACCGCGAGATAGGAAAAATCAGAGAATCCCTTCTCCAGCGCTTCGAAAAATAAATGTGTGTGACGTTGCATTCCACACACCAGATTGACTGGGAGTTCTCAAGTGCACGTTCTACAGTGGATGGCTGCCTGCAACGATTCATGGTCACGGCTGACCCGTGGGCCATGCCCCCGGCCCTCTTTCGGGGGAGATGTGACGTACCTGCCAGCAGGACGCACACGACATAAAGGCAGATAGGAATCAGAATAAAACGTCCGCGTAGCTCAATTGGTAGAGCGACTTATTCCGGAATGAGGGGATCCGGGTTCGAATCCTGGCGTGGACAGAAATGACGGAGAAATTTACTTCGTTATAGATGTGTCTATTTATTATCTTTCTTCCCGCCCTTGTCATTACCTTTTCACTTGTCTTTTCCATTATCTTTGCACTTGATAATTGCTTTCTCTACAAAGTGACTTTATCTTTACCTCCTGATGTCTTCCCAGATATCCCATACTTTCCGCTGAATACAGATTTCCCGTGCATGTTTTCGTTTTGTCTGATATATATATATATATCGATCAGCACACTTCCTATTTTTTATTAAGATTTTACAGTTTGCAACAACACTTCGGATTTTGATGAAATTTTTATTTTGCAAAGATTGAGTTATTTTATTTTACATTCAATGGATGCCATGTTAACGAAGTTGAAGAAAAATATAATGGGTAAGCGGAAAGTTATGGTAATGGAGTTAATTCTATTAAATTGCAAATAAATTATTTGCAATCGGAAGTGCATGTAGCCAGGAAGAAAAATAAAAAAAGCAAGACTTTCTTGGACAATACAATTTAAAATTTAGAGTTCCAAGCACATTCTTCTGTCATCAAAAAGTAAAAAAGAAAAATACTTGTACTCCTTTCTTTGAACAGTTTGAATAATTCTCAGATTTATGTTTTGCAGCTTTAAAAAAACCTACGGAAAAACTGTCATGACTCAAAGTACAATCTTCTTTAGGTAGTATCAACCAACTTTGCATATCTTCAAGCATAGCGTTAAAATGATTTGGGTAGCAATATGCTCATGATGACTTCCAAACTTGGAAGCACAGAATCTGAAATTCAGCAGCAAGAAAAAGAAAGCACAGTGAGCTCGTCGCCCACTTAAAGCACGTTGAAGACATTTCTTTTCTTCTTCTTATAATCCATTATGTCTTGCAAAAAGACAGAAAGTAATCCACTAAACTGATTTAGTTCTGCGATGACTGGTTTTCGTCACGTCTTTCAGCGCCTTTCAAGCGGAAAACCTGATTTGTTTTTGATTACCAGAAGCAGCTGTATTTACATATTGTTTTCTGTGTTGAGGAGAATGCTGCTGCAGCATCGCTTTATTTTGCCGCTATTGATTTTAAATCAAGGATACGAATAAATTGCGTCGTCGAGGGCCGAAATATATTTTATTCGTAGTCGCTGGAAGATAAAAGTGAGATAATTTACGTCGAAGATGTCGTAATTTCTTTGTTTGCAAGGTAAGCAGAGACGACACCCATGGAGGTAAGGAGGGGGACTACCTACCTTAGATTCATGCGCGCAAAATATTCCCCTTTTTCTTTTCTGAGAGGAAAAATGTTTGCATAATCTTATTACGGGTATTACAGCCCGGTTAAAAAACAATAACATCCACTAAAATTGGTTCGTACAAACTGTGTTGTCATAACGTTTGCAAGAATAAATTTAGGGGATAAAAGGATCCCGAAAGCCAAAGCAGGAAAAAGGTACACACAGCAAACAATATCAAAGAAAGCAAGTTCTGTTGCTGATAGATCGATAGGGAGATTTCCACATAATGGCATTTTTCTTTAGGATCGTATCTGGAGCTCAAGAGGTTTGAAAAGCGACCTGAGTAATGGAAATTAAGACATTCGTTCCTAAGGATTTAAGCATTTCCCTAGAATCTTGTTCAAACAAAACCACAATCGTTCCGGTCTTCGAAATAAAGGAGAGAATTCTATAGGTTCTATCTACAACTTGCCTACTCCTGAGACAATTCCTTTATTGGCGATTGTAACGACTCTTCGGAGAGGCATTAGTCCGCAGATTTAACAGTGTCCGTCAGTATACGTAATTTCCTTTACCTCTCTGCTATTGGATATTACCAACACCTTTATGGTGCAAAATTTTAAATTGTGTTCTTGGCGTTGCAGAATCTTAAAATTTTATCGTATGAAATTCCGTCTAAACTCATTTGGATTTGAAGCTATGATATATTACAGAGGTAACGCACATGCCAAGACGGCAGGTAGCGGTGATAATCCCTTGCCGACGTAGTTTAGTTGGGAAAACATTCGGCTCTGAAGCAGAAGCATGCGGGTTCTCCCCAGCAGAGGCCCGAACTTAAAAATTAATCTACTGACTGTTAAATTCTTCGACAAATGCATGATGTTCCTTCCACGCATAGTCTGGAATTAACGAGAATTCCTCCTTTGCTAGAAAAAATGTGTGACGCTTCTTCCATACACCGTTTGGAACTAATGAAAAATTCCTTCTTCTACAGTGAGCTAGCTCTACTTCAACCATGGTTTGCGGCGGACCCGAAATATGCGATTCAGTCCCAGCTCTCTCTTAAAGAGGAGGAGGAGGGGTATATGTGACATACTACAGAGATGACACGCATATCAAGACAGCAAGTAAAAGTGATAAGCCCTTGCCGGCGTAGTTTAATTGAGGAAGCATTCGGCTTCGGAACAGAAGGATTTGGGTTCGAGTCCCGCGACCGACGAATTTAGGTTCTCACAATTAATATCAAATTATGAAATTAACATTCGCATTTAATATCAAATTATGAAATTAACATTGCGCCACTGAACACCGAAATCACTTTGTAAAACTTCATACAGCTGAGGAAAGTGTAACATTAAAACCTATCATGTTTTAAGTATTTTACCTTTTCTTTTCAAAGTCACTTACTGACTAAGTGCTTAACGCAACACTGAGACGATCACTAGCGGTCTCAGAAAGTGAACTTACAATGATTTTTTCATTCACTTTTTGGTTATTGATTTACGGCATGCCATCATAGTTCATCTTCAAACAACTAACAGAACTTCGTTCACTTAATTACAATATCAGCCTCGTGTACAAGTTATTCAACGTACAGGTCATCAAGATTACATGCGGTCAAATTTTAATAAGTAAATCGTCTTTGGTATCACCGCACGTTTAACACTTTGCGTGGCTTTTCATTTACCTTTGATTCATTGTACGTGTTTGCTGAAAAAGGATAAAGAAATTCGGGAAAGTGATATGTCATTCAGAAAGAATAATCTAACGTAAAAGTAACATAATTTACATATGAAAAGAAACTCAAAAAGGAATATTTTCACAGGGTGATCACAGAAGTTTGAAATCAAGGCGAAGCCACTCCAACAAGACGAATGCAAGGCAGCAACGCAGAAACAAGTAGAAAATCGTAACCAGGATAGCTATGATTCAACGAGAGCTTCCAACACTAGAATTAGAAGCTCCAGACCCAAGCATAGAAGTCAGAAATCTGTGCTCTGGTTCACTACCTGGCAACCTACGCTATTTAGAAACCCAAAAGCCGGAGGAAGATAATGAAGATAAATAATGCAATTGTTTCTTTTGTTTTTCATTATTTTGAGAAAAGATGCCAAAAATGAGCTTTCATGGCCAAGCTAGGGAAACAACTGAACAACAGTGAAGATGGTTTAAAAACTACAAATATTGAATCAGATGTCAGCACAGGACTCACTGAAGTACCAAGTCAGAAATTTCTGAGCCTAAATGGGAATCCTAAAATCTGATGCCAGCAGACACAATGCCAAAGTAATAGGAGATTAGGCACTCCATTGGCCACCAATGCTGCCACCAAACAACCTTTACAAAGAGAAACTCCACTGAACACAATAATCTGCTCACTACCACATAAAAATAAACACACAAAGGCAAACTACAAAAGAAATGCAGAAACTGTACTCCATTTTACAATACAAAAACCACTAAAACTGAGATAAAAATGAACTCTTACAAATATTAGTTAAAAGCACGCAATATCTCTAAAGTTTTCCTCTTTTTGCATTCCATGTTATTTCCTTGAAGGTGAAAGTCAGTACGACAGCATATATTATATTTTCTGGCTAGTTAAATACTGTGTGATTTATAAGTAGCTTAACGTAAAATTTAATAAAACTTTAAATGGACATATACTGTACATTGACATAACTCGTCAACATTCTGTAAACTACGAAGTCATGTGCATTTTGATCATGGTAAACTTTGGAAGCATATACATATGCGCAATTTTAGACGTTAGTGTTTCGGAATACACTTTAGACGTTAGTGTTTCGGAGCACACTTTAGACATTAGTGTTTCGGTGTCAAAAAAGTATATAGTCGTCTCTAACAGCCCAATTTTAGACGATACCTCATTCTTCCAAAAAGCTGGTTCAGGAGTTCTGTAGGAAGAGACGTCCTCCTTTCTCAATCAGATCAGTTTTCAGTGCGTAATTTGTTCTTGGAGAGAAGTGAGGACTTGCAACTTACCGTCCTTAAGCATTCCAAACGTACTCAATGCGGTTTAGGCCAGGAGACGTGGCTGGAAATTCCACCTTTTGTACATTTTCCACTTTTTGTACATCTTCCACCCTTTGTACATTTTCCGACTCCTGGTATTCATCCACAAGTCTAGCCAAACGAGGACATGAATTATCGTCCATGAAGACAAATTCAGAACTAACAGCACCTCGAAAATTTCACACATGGGGTTTTATGATCACTTCTCGATACCTGAAGCCATTTAAAGTTCTCCTGTGGAAGAGATGTAGAGAGCTATGACCATGATTTGTGATACCTGCCCATACCATTACCTCTCCACGACCAAAACTGTCCCTTTTTTTTTTTTTTTTTTTTGATTGGAGGTTTAACGACCGCCGTGAGCAACTCAATGGGCTATAAGCAGTCGCCCGTCCCTAATTTAGGGTCACTGGTTCCAGGGAAGGGAGAGAGCCAGTGCCGTAAGACAAACACAACATCCATGCCTCACCGGGATTTGAACCCGGACCCCTTCTGGGCGAATGATCAGAGGCCATCGCTTAGACCACTGCGCCACCGGGGCGGCGTCCCTTTTTCGTTACATTAGTTATTTAAATGGGTGATTTCGTGTGCCTACAACTCTGTTGATGTACTAGCTTCGAGAATCACTTGTTAATGAAAAATCTGTGAAGAAAACATGTTCCTTCTTTTCAAGTGTCCAACTGCGATGATGTCTACTACACCCTGATCTAGGAGTTTTGCGGTAACGACTCTAGGATTTCTGGTATACAATCCTCTTTTGTACAGCTTTATGGATATTGTTCACATTTGACACAGATTTTTCACTTTATGATGTAAGCTCGAAGGAAATTTCATGAGTTACGTGCATCTACTGCACTTTACAGTTAGGGCTAAATACCGGTCATTCTCGAATGTTGTAAACCGTGGTCGACCTCGGCGTATGTATGCGTCTAGCACATGTTCCTTTATACGTATTACAGTTGTCGCCAGATAAAGGAACATGGATGTGTTGGAAAGTGTCAAATCAAGGAACATTAATGTGTCAGAAAGTGATGTGAGACACTTTCCAACATATTCATAAATCTGGCAACTTTTGTATGATTTTAATCGGCTTCGATTATTCCAATGACTATCTACCTCTGATTACCATTGAAATGGGGTCATAAAGACACGTGGAGCAGACTCTGTTAGCCACAGCAATCGCGGTTTCGCTGAATCAGGAAAGAAAGGCTGAAGAACTGATTTTTAAGTCATCCCCAATTTGCATATGCGGTGTTGCATCAGAACACGGGCATAGGGTTTCAATACTCACTTGATTATCATATATATACGGATGCAAATTATGCATGTCTGAACTATTCTGCTTCTTTTTTTAAAAACATTGAAACTTGGAATTTCCTTAATTTATGAACCACAGAGTATTTGCCATATATCTAGGAATAGAACAAGAGCAAATATTAGTGTTCTATATTTTTTGCTTAATTTTTTGTTTCTCGGAAGAAATTCGTGGTTATTTACATTTATTTAAAATAAAGCAATTTTTAATACTAAAGTAGGGTTGATTGGGTAGTTTCGCACGCGTATCTACCAATTTGATTAATAGCATCACAAATCGGTTTGTATTCATTTTTATCTCTAAGGCTACAACTAAACTCTTTGCTACAAACACTTAAAAATCGGTCTTTGATACTGGGTAGAGAGTTTAGTAGCACCGGCTTTTTTTTATTTTTTTTTATTGGAAGTTTAACGACCACCGTGATCAACTCAATGGGCTATAAGCATTCGCCCGTCCCTAATTTAGGGTCACTGGTTCCAGGGTAGGGAGAAAGATAGTGCCGTAAGACAAACACAACATACATGCCTCACGGGATTCGAACCCGGACCCCTTTCGGACGAATGATCAGAGGCCATCGCTTAGACCACTGCGCCACCGGGGCGGCATCGGCGTTCGTAAAGACTTTTACAGAATCAGAAAATAAAAGAGTCATTATTATTGTTTCCGAGGCACGAACCTATAATCGGAGCAAACTCAAAAAGACTATTCAGAAATTTTAAAAAGAAACGTTTCATAGAAAATATACTTATGACTTTTCAGTATTTCTTCGCATTAATGTGATGCTATGTGTCGGGGACAGTTCACATATACTTTGAGGTGTGCCACCGTGATAGGAAGCAGAACAAAAGGAAACTTTTCGCTCATTCGTCTATCAGCAATTTCTGTCACAGGAAGAAAAATGAAATGTTTCGTGCCGCCAAATCACTTGATTGTCCACTTATCCTTCTACCAGCAGTAAATATCTTTCGGATATAACCACTCTAAGACTTATGGCCGATCGACAGTAGTTATAATTATTACCGCACTCTTATGAGAATACCGAACCACTGCAACGTCTTATTTGCCGTAGTGGGATTATTTTTATTTTAATGGCCAAAACATGCAACATTTCACCCCGTAGAATTTCCTAGTGGTGTAAGAGTCTCTAATCTGAGGGTCGACAGGACATTACGTTGTGTTTCATATGGAACAACATGGGGTTTCCATGCCTTTCCATATGCCGCAATATGTGTTTAAGTTATTGATCAACACAGAAACATTTTGTAAATATATATCATGATCGAAAATAAAACTATAAAACGACTTAGCAAGTGATTGAGTAACACCGTTAAATACAACTTAATAATTTATTCTTAAAAATGTTCTAAATTTTAGGTACATGAGTACCGGTGGAATTATTTATCTTTAAATACACATCCTAAAATTCTATTAGACTGGCAGTGTTAAATGGAAATATTTAAACTATAGCGGAGACCTTTGGGAAGTTGACTCTGCATAGGACATGCAAAGCTATGAGGCATGATTTCAGAAATGTATGAGTAAAAAGCATCTTACCCTCACTGACTGTCATCGGTACCGCAGACTTTGTGGACGGTACCTAGTCTTAGACCTTAGTGTTTTCTTGACGCTTTTACTGCTTGCTCTCTCTCTCTCTCTTCTCGTGCAATTTTTTTTGTCTCTATGACTGACTACATGAGTAACCTCGAGTGTCGGAACTTTCGTCTCTCTCCTGTTACTGACTAAGATTTCCTCTCTGCTTACTGACCACGACTGCCTCCGTGAACCCTTTTCGGTGTCCCATGTCCGGCACGAAGGGTGTGTAACTGACCGCCTCCCAAAATGGCGTCGGGTTATGTCATTGGTTCCCGTGGGTCCTTTGGGCTTGCCATTCGTGTATCGCTGAGAAAAGCTCGCTTGGGATTCGTGGAAGGTCCCCTTTACAGAGGATACGATCGGTGCTGAAATATTGCTGAGAATATGACATTCCACCCTTTCTTGTAGCGTCGGCATCTAGTTTTTGGGATGGGCAAAAGTCACGTATGGAATTTTGCTGCGTGCAGAATCCGATATTTTTGCCCTTTTCAGTGAATCGGCGGGGTGTACCACGCTGTATAGGGTTTTGAGAAAGGCTTACACTTCCTTCAAGAGTTATGACTTCTTTTCCTTAGAACAACGCTAGGAACATGACGAATCTGCTGTATCTTGCATTTCATGTGCGTGTGAATTTCTGACTATTTCAGGCCTCCTTCTATCTTCCCCTTTCTGGGTGGCGGCGAGCGTTCCCTACGAATTGGGTAGGGAGAAAAAAAAAAGAAAGGAGAGAAAAAAAAAGAACAGAAAAAAATCGAAAGAAGTTCGGGGGCCTAACCTATTTAAAAGCCCGGTAATTATCGGGACGAAGATTAATTAAAAATAATGTAAAGTTCTGGCTTGGCCTTTTTGAAACTGATATTTAATCAAGACTTTATTTTCCTTCCCGCAAGTAAATATTTACTAAGGCTGAATTGAAAAGTTCAGAGAAAAAAATGGAAGAAAAACGTAAAGAATCCTGAATGTTGCCGGAATACGGAGGATGCGCTGTAACATAATGAGGTTGCCAAAACGCGAGTGTTTGAATTTTTTACAAACGGGACAGAAAATTATATCTCAATTTCTAACATACGACGTGCGCACAATGCTTATAGAACCACACTGTAAAAAATTGCCGTGAATAGTAAGTGTTTCACCCAGATTAAGACGGTTTGCAGATCGTAAGCACGCCATCTGCCGGTCAACTATAAATTTTCGGTAGATAAACTACATGTTCACGGTGTTTTAACTGTTACTGTATTTTAACCTTAACAATCTGGCAACGTTCTTCTTAAAGTGGTTATATACCTGTTCTTTCACGTGCAATCAGCCGACTGGCAACACCTCTGCGGGCAACACGCTTTTATTTTCCGGTCATTAGACTGTTAATGAACATTACGGTATGGTAATGTAAAATTACGGTTTATTGACTGGCCACTCAGCTGCAGGTGAATCTACCGTAATTTGACCATGCGATGTTTTACAATGCATGTGTAGTTTTCAAGTCATAGTTCAAGATCGAATACGGGCATTTAAATCGGAGTTATGCTATGCAGTGGAAGTATACACTCAGTGCCTTTCGTAATCAAGTTAACCTTGCTGCGAGCATAAACTCTTTCCTTCACAAAATCAGCCTCGTACATGATGACTGCGATACGGGTTTACCTTTCAGTTTGAAATACCTTTTTTTCTGTTTTTACTGCATTTCTGATAACAACATGTGAATCCAAGGGCGTGTATTTTCTAGAACCGGATTCTTTTTGGTGTTTTCAAATTTCGGCATCTTTTCTCGCGTGAGACAAGTGAAACGTATTGGATTTTAAAATTCACCCCACAGAAATGCTGCAAAATATAACATAACTTCCAACATTTTTCGAAACTGGATGCAGCAAATTGTTCTTTCCAATTAAGACATTCCATTATTGGAGTTTGCTAACTTCAGCAGCTTTTTGCAATGTCTGAACCAAGTTACTTATATTTTAACTAAAAATATTTCAGAATTATATGTTTTGTTACTAAGGAATAAAAGGATATTTGTATGACATATTTTCAAGTAGTACTCCTACCCTTCGTCAGGCTTACAGCTATAATAGGCATTGCCATTCATAGGGTAAATTGCAACCTTTCAAATCATTTAATGTTGTACCTGTTCTTCCTTCTATTTCCAGTCCGTCTGCCAAAAGTCTTTTCAAAAAGTGCCGTCGATATGTTGGAACTTCTACAGTTTCCCAAAGTACTTTATGTCCTGTATTTTGCACATGTCTGTCCAAACCTATTTTGCTTGTCATATTTTTCATTGCAACGTTATGTAAACTCTCTCTCTCTCTCCCTTTCTCTCTCTGCCAATCTGGTTTTAAGCTGTCTGCCTGTTTCTCCCACATAGTTGAGACCACACTCACATTTCATGTTTTACACCACACCTTATTGCAAAATGATATTTTCTTCTTTTTTTCATTAATTTTGGAAGGTAGTTGCTAATTTTAATTTAATTTTGCAATCTTGGAGCCAATCTGACCAGAAACTTCTCACTAACCTTGTAAAGTTTTTTAAACTGCCCTTTATGGTAAGTAATTTTTCTAGTCAATTGATACTTAGCTTTTGACTTGTGGTTTGTTTCTTTTTTACGAAGAATTTAGGTGCCTAGTGCAGAATAGTAATTATTTTCTTTCAAAACTTTTTTCAATTCCATTTTTTGAGCATTTTTCAAAAAATTTAAAGAATTTAGAACATTTATTGTTTCCAAAAATGAAATGTCCACATTTGTTGTTATGCAGTTTGCAAGATCTGACTGATAGTCTAATAAAACTTTATTATTGTTGGTAGGTGTTTTATTTAAACACTTTTCTATTTTATATAATTTTGCTAATAATGACAAGTCCAAAAATTTGAACTGATAAACTTTTTTGCATTTCTAGGATGAATTTCAAATTTTTATGCGGAGCATTGAACAAGTTTAATAAGTCATATGGAAGAGAAAGATTTATGTTGTCTAAAATAAAAATAATATCATCCACATAATTTGCATAAAGACAGAAGATTGAAGGTGTAAATTATTTTTTCTGTAATTTTAAAAAACCTACAATTTTGAGATACTTGTAATTCAGCCAGGTCATCAATTATTGCCAAGTTACTTATGTTTATTCAACAATAGGTGCATTACAAATTATGAAGATGATAATCCGATTTTTGGCGTAAATGGCGTAAGTGGTTAGCATACCCGGGCGCTATCTGGGAGACGCGGGTTCGAGTCCCGCTCCAGGACGATGAAAATTTTCAAGTTTTCGGATATTATCTGACTTAACATTCTTGTCACATTTACGCCAAAAATCGGATTATCATCTTCAAAATTTGTATTATGTGGCGTAATCCCGTATTTCCTTCATGATTTATCTGCTTCTCCGGGCAATCACGGGATAGGATTCTTAACCTCCAGATTCGCTAAACATGAATGCCGGTTGCTTCAACTAGCGAATCCTGTGATAGTTATATTCAAATTGATCGGAAACTTGAAACTTGGTCGTTCTGGGTGGTGCAGTGGTTAGCATACCCGGGCGCTATCTAGGAGACACGGGTTCGAGTCCCGCTCTAGGATGATGAAAATTTTTTTCAAGCTTTCGGATATTATCTGACTTACCATCCTTGTCACATTTACGCCAAAAATCGGATTATCATCTTCAAAATTTTTATTATATGACGTAATCACGTATTTCTTTCATGAATAGGTGCATTAAATGGCACTTGCAAATGTTTTTGAAAACTTTTTAAGTCCTTTATTGCTAGTTATAATAAAACTCACTTTGTCGAAATGCCGTTTGCAACCTTAATAGCAAGATCAGCTCCGAATGTGTAGCAAGCATAAGCCAGTACCTGATGGATTCTTGTCAGAAGACGAGAATTCTTTCCCCATTACACAGTCCCACGGGGAGGAATACTGACGATATCAGCTGTTCCGGCAGGAATTCGCATCAGACAAAAAATTTTAATGCTGTGAATACTTTTCCAGGGTCTTATCATTCTAGTCTCAACCCGAAATGAAGGAAATTTTGACAAAACAAATAAACGAACAGTCGAAACTCAATTTATTTGCTCCAACAACTTCTAAGAGCTCTAAAAGTAAGACTTTCCTCGAATCGATGAAGACTTCAAAACCACTCAGTAACTGAATAGCTATAATTCACGCAAGGTCCTTGTCTTATCGACCGCAGGTCGTTCATCACGCTCAAGCGAAAAAAGAGGGGGAAATATATGTGGAGGGAAATAGGAAATAAAAAAAAATGAAATAGAAACAGGCACTTTCTAACCCACCTTCCACACGCTCGTATTGGCAGCTTTTTTCTACTAGTGGCTTCTAAGATCGAAGAGTAATCACAGATGAAAACTTCGACCGTGCGCTTAACGTTCGGGTCACGCACCGTCATCAGCAAGGAACGGTGTTGCCATATGGTCTCGGACAAATAAAGCTGGTGGAAGAGAAAACACGCCGCTACAAAAACTAAAAGGTTCTTTCAAAATAAGAAAAAAAAAACACCTATATATATATATATATATAGGTTTTGAAACGACAGTGCATTTTTCTTTCTATTCTTTTTAACTTGTCCTAAATAGCCACTGTTGACGGACACTGAATTGAAATCGTAAGCATAAAACCTATGGGAAATGAAAGGTATGTTATTGAGAGTCACGTGGTTGGGTACCAGTTAACTTCTGCAATGGTATCGAGCAAAAGGTCATTAGGACCAGGTTGAAAGCTACAAAAAGTGAAGAACTCCCTTTATTGTTTTTGGGATAGCTACCAGACGCATAGCCCCGATATGATTACACATAGCAAAATGAAAAATATTCTTCTCCAAATAATTTATGGCGGAATCGCAGTAGATGCTTTACCCTAACTGACATCTCAAGACTGATCCTTTATTTGCTCGATGGCGAACCTGTTTTGGGTGCTAATTTTGATTGATTAACGATACAAAACAGCTCGGTATGCTACACGTGTCTGCATACTGATGTGAGCTTGCTTTTTGCTTTTCTTGGTCGCATACCGCCTTCCATGTGAAATAACTTTTAAAGGAAATCAATTTAAGTCTCATTCGTAATTCAGACATATATAAACAGAAATAAAGGTCTGTGTGGATTGTCATAGTGGAATCTTTCAACAGTTCACAAAACAATAAAAAAAAAAAAAAAAAAGGCTAGAGCATCAAAGAAAAAAAAAACAGTTCAATAAAGAAAAACTGTTGCCCTCCCGATTCTGCTATGCCCTGTTAATGAGTTTGTTTCGCAATTTTCCATGCCGTGGTCTGTTTCCAGATGCAACGCAATTTTCCATGTCGTGGTTTGTTTCCAGATGCAAATTATGCCCACACAGCACATAATATTTCGTATATGTTACAAGTAGGTAACACCGAAACATTGAAACTTCTCAGATACGTTGCGCAAAATAACATTAATGTTTCAGAAACCTTACGATTACGTCAAAATATCCGCAAACGATAAACTTTGAAACATAACCGATACGTAACAGTGAAAATCTTTGTAACTTCAACATACCAACTTCATGTTACTGTTACGTATTTGAAAGGTATTTGTAACTTCGTTATGTTAGTTACTGTTACGTATTTGAGACATCATCATATTACTGTTACATGATAATAGGGGGTTTATGTAACAAAGGAAAGGTTCCCAGCCGTCCACGTGCTGCCTCAAGGACGGATTACCTTCCTACATGGTCTTACCGATATCTTTTGTACACCATTTTGTTTTTCCCCAACAGGAAATGTTACGGTGTGACGTCACGACGCTGGGAAATTTTCTTGCCAAAGAAATACAAATCCTCGAAGATCACGCTACGCTCGAACCCCTGTCCAGCGGGTTTCTAAGCAGATGCTTTATCACACTCGACCACGGGTCGCCTCATTCTTCATCAGATGTAGAGGTATTAGGAAGGGAGTGTCTGACCCCAGGTCTTAAACAACCCTTAGAAATAGGAAGCTAGGAGATTTGGGCTAGAGTGCCTGATAGGAAGGTGACACGGAAGCGAAGTAGAAAGGGGGAGGAAGACACCCTTATTTATTACCCGGGGGCCAGTATCCGCTGTCCGACGGCTTAACGTGCTCATCCGACGCACGGCGGTTATTTAGTGGATCGAGCGTTCGCAACTGCCTGGGATCGAGCGTTCGTAACTGCCTGGGATCGAACCTGAGGTATTTCCGTGGCAGTCACGAACGTTCCCCGTTAGGCCACCCGCGGCCCAGGATATCGCCTCATTCTTACAGCGTTTTGTAGGAACTAACGAGAAGGCCAATGCTTTGCGAAAACGTGAATCATGAAGAAATTTAAGTCATCCTACAGAAACATATAAATGTACCTTTTAATGCATGTCTTACTCTATTTTTTTTAAACTTGCGTAGTCGTTAAACTTCCCAATATGTGAACATTATTTTTATTTCTACCTTTACAAAATAACAACTACTACTTAAAAACTTAAATATCGCCTGAATATAACATCAAGGTAGCAATTATGTACAATGGAAACTATAAAACAGTGGTATCAGTGAATGCTATTTTTAACGTAACCGTAATGTACAAAGAGTTATGTTCCAAAATAGATATTGCTGAAACGTAATTGTAAGATATATCTGAAAGTGTAACGAAAATGAGAGATTGTAACATTATTGATACATATGTGAAACGTTTGGTGCTGTATGGGTGTGGGTTGATTAAAAAGCAACCTCCAACGGCATCGAGTTCGAATAAGTCCGTCAGCGTCCCCTAACGCCATTACAATCTCCTGCCCAGAAGATGGTATTTGGCATTGA
Organism: Macrothele yani; assembly: GCA_039090855.1. Classification (NCBI taxonomy): domain Eukaryota; kingdom Metazoa; phylum Arthropoda; class Arachnida; order Araneae; family Macrothelidae; genus Macrothele; species Macrothele yani. Next base: position 83,191,633 of record CM077003.1, on the reverse strand, counting down.
AGTAATAAGAAGCCAACGTTCTGGAGAACAAAGTTAAGTAAAAATTTCGACCTGCCTGGAAACATGGCCTCACTCGGAGATTAGTTTGAACGATGTGACAATCCGTACAGAAAGAAGCGTTAGCATTTACAGTAATCTGACGCAAAGGTACGCGGATAAATTCCTGTACCAGCGATTCCGTACACACCACATTAATTATTGTTATCAGTCTTGAAGGCCTACAGTTGCGTTTCTCATTAGTCAACCAATTGTGCGCATGTGCAAATTTTTCAAGCACGCTTTGAACGCCCATCAGTTGAGGACCGTAGACGTCTTGCAACTAATGTTACGCAAAACGTTAGAGATACCTATTTAGCCTCCCCGTTGGCGCAGTGATCTAAGGGCAGAGAAGGGTCCGGGTTCGAATCCCGGTGTGGCATGGTTGTTGCGTTTTTTTACAGCACTGGCTCTCTCCCTTCCCTGGAACCAGTGACCCAAAATTAGGTACAGACGACTGCTCATAGCCCATTGAGTTGTTCACGGTGGTCGTTAAATCCCGATAAATAAAAACCTACTTAATAAAGCGTGGTCCTCCTGTAGCGTGAATAACAAACAGCCTGCGCACGCCCAGATATCGACTCCGCCAGATACCGGACGGTTTTCGGAGGTAATACCAGCCATGCCTGTTGCAGCATTGTCCATAACTTCGCCCGTGACAACGGCCCAGGATTCATGGATCTGATGTTTCGCTCCAGGCATCGCAGAGAGCTACCACAAGGTTTAAATCCGGACACCTTGTATACCACTGAATGGTTTCAATCTCAGGTGAGTGTTTCTGGAGCAATGTCTGAGAGGTTGCGACCCGGTTGGGAGGCGCATTGCCCTGTGAAACAGACCATTGGCCGCAGCATACGCAAAGGTCATGATCAGCCAGCTTATGCTGGTATCGCGCAGAGGTTGAGGACTTCTCCAGACGCATCCAGGAATAAAATGTGTCCCACGAGAAGGCTCCCAAGCTCCCCAAACCACCTCAGAACCTTGATCATGGTCCTGCTGAAGTTGTGCGGCATAGATATTCTCATCCGCAACCTAACCATGTAGCACGATCTCACAGGACTCTCACAATTCCACCTATTACGCAGCATGACTTTCGTTTGGAACCCCTCTTTTTACCACAGGCTGTTCTTCTTGGTGTGGCTTCAGCCACTGGTAGGACAACTTAGGAATATCCACTTTTCATCACCTGTTCCGATACGATGCCAAATTCTATCATCCTGTGGACGTGACAGCAATCAATGACAGAAAGCAACACGTTGTTCTGCTTGATGGGGGTGTCAATTCATGGGGAAGCATTCGATGGAGCCTAGAAGAGAAACCAAGCTGGTGCAGGTGACGAACGATGGCGGACTGGGAAGACCACTCCTCAGCTCCCAATTCTCTTACCGGGGTTCCCTGTCACAGCTTCAAGCAGGATATCAGTTTTGGTGGTCGTTGTTTCCCAGCACTATAACGCCGGAAATACTTTCGTGCAGTGCTGCTGTCCACAGAGTCCTCGTCTTCAACTGCATGCATTTCTTCCGCTGTTCCTGCAGCGTTTAAGCGTTTAACCTTTTGTTTTTCTAATGATGGCGTAAGAGCACCCGAACAGCATATTTATCGACGTCTTACCTGATAACACAATTTGATTCCGTGCCAACTGTATGTCATTAGCCTTGTGCATTCTACACTATGTGGACAAAAGTTACTGGATATCCCTACGCAGGCGCAATGGCATGTTCCCGCAGCAGAAACGTGGTCGATAAGGTATAAAAACTGCAACGGGAGTACTATGCTCAGATCAATCGCTGATAAAGTGGCTAGCAGGAGAGAGCTCTCCGAGTTTAAAAAGGCCGTTATAATAAGATGCTCAATTGGAGGTATGAGCATAAGAAGCATTGCTGATGTCAGACAGATCGCTAAATCGGCTGTGGCTTTTTTCATCAACAAGTGGAAGAAGACGGGACATTCACCTCACCCTGGAAGATCCAGGAAACTGCAACCCAGGGACCAGAGGGTGCTGCAGAAGAAGCTCCGGAAAGCCAGGTCCCGACTAGCGAGCTATAGCACATGAGTTCCAGATGGCGATGGATGTTCTAGTCTCCACCAAGACACTTCGAAGAGAGGCCCATACACTCGGGTATCATGGTCGAGCAACCGTCCATAAACTTCTCATCACAAAGCCCAATAAGACCACGGGGCTACGATGGCGTTAACAGCACAAAAATTGTACATTGGCGCAATGGTGGTAGGTGTTATGTGGGGACGAATCTCACTTCACATTATTCCCATCGGGAGACGTATCTGGGTTTAGCAGTTTCCCTTGAGAACGTCTGCTTCCGGAGTGTACAGTGCGGACTGTGAAGCACGGAGGAGGTGGAGTAATGGTATGGGGCTGTTTCAGCTGCAACGGTGTGTGTCCACAGGTTGTTATTCATAGCAACACGAATTCTGTGCTGTATAGAGATATCTTGGATAACTCATTCTTGCTAATATTGTGGCAGATCTACGGACACGACGACTTTCTCCCACGCCACTTGTCGCGATTTTAGGACTACAATGGAGTGCGGTGAGGAAAATCAGGTCCCCTGGACCTCATTCCCATTGAACACCTACGGGATCAACTCGAACGACTGGTGTGGTCTAGACCAACACCAACTTTCTCACTGTCAGAGCTGGTCGATGTGCTCAAGGCGGAATGGAGGAATATCTCGCTCTCCGTACTCCATGAGAGTTTACCTGGATGGGTGGCTGCTGTAATCTCTGCAAATGGACGACCTGCCTGTTAGTGATGTACACCATCGTCAAAAAAATTAGTTGAACCCAGAAGGACGTGTCGGATTGCAATGCTCTTCGGGAAGAAGGTAAAGGTTACCAGGAGCAGTAAATGATTAACATTGAAACTGATATGGACAATATTTATTGAGCTACACGCCAATAAGTAGCTTTTTTCAATATGGCGTCGGGCCGCCATGTTTGCTCACACAGCATGCCAAATGTTTCGACATGGAATTGCACAGGTTTCTAATGGTGCCCTGCGATAAGCCACCTCATGCAGCTTGAATATCGTCACGCAGTTCCTGCAGATTGTGCGGTTGGAATGGAGTGTGGATAGCGCGTCCAATAGCATCCCGCACATTTTCAATCCACGATAGAGCTGGCGATGCGGCTGGCCATGGCATAGTGTCAGAGCCTTAAAGGCAAGCTTTTGAGACAGTAGCAGTATGCGGATAAGCGTTGTCCTGTTGGAAAATCGCACATGAATGGGAGTTCAGAAAAGGTACAGCCACTAGTTGCAGGACCTCATTAACGTAACATAAAAAACTGTAATGAACACTAAAGGTGATTTCCCATCGTAGGCATTTGCACCCCACACCATGACCCCTGGCCTTCCGGACGTGTGAAGCTCTACAACAAACCGTCCATCTTGACGCGACCACGAGGCCTCCACACGCTGATTAGTTGGTCGTTTCCTCCAAAACAAAAGTGGAACTCATCAATGAAGATCACCCGCTGCCATTCTGAGTGGCTCCATGACAGTCTGGCAAGATACCATTGCAGCCATTGGCGACGATGCCATGGTGTTAAGGGCAGTCGTCGTAAGGGTCTGCGTGCGTGTAGTCCTACGACAGGCAGCCGTCTGCCAATGGTGCTGGCACTAATCGGACGATGCATGGAAGGCACCACTGCTCGCTGAATATCAGCAATCGTCGCTCTTGGGTCACTCCGTGCATGTCGGATAATCAGTCGGTCTTCTCTCTGTGTGGTTCGTCTAGGTCTGGCAGACCCTTCCTGTCGTTGCTACGTGCCTTGTTCTATCTACTGCCACCAACAGCGTGCTATGGTGATATCCACACTACCGGTTTGGCGAGCAATACGGCGATAAGATCATCCCGCTTCCCGGACCCGACGTTGCGGCCCCTCTCGAACTCCTCTAACTGCTCGAATTGCTTCCGATCTTTTCTCCGAGGCATACTTCACTTTCAAAGCATGCAACTAATACAACAGAATGAGTCAGAATGGCAAGCACGCGTAACGAGACGCCAGTCAGGTTATTTAGCCGGTCAGGCGTAGTGCTATGACCCTTCCTTGCTTGCGTCACATTCGCGGCCGAGCGTGTTACTTCAATCATTTGTATGTCTCACGATGTCAAACCTACACACCCCAATTTTCATTCTTGTCAGTTGCTTCCTTCTGGGTGCAACTATTTCTTTAACGATGAGTGTATATACAAGACAGTTTTTTTATTTACATACAGTGTACAATCACTTTTGTCCAGGTAGTGTACATTATTGCAGTACCCAGTGGATGCTGGCACATATTTAACACAGGAATAGTGGCGCAACATTATGTGCAGCTTAAAACGGGACGAACTTTTGGCTCTCCCTGTTAAACTACCGTAAGTTTTTCAGAATTCCCGAAATGGACAATGTGCGAAAATATTCACTGGTGTGCAAAAATTAAGGACGAAGAGGAGAAATTAACATAACAGCGGAACGAGCAAGCACAACGGACCGAAAGACCACTCAGGATATAGACTAGGGTCCGTTACGATAGGGCATGCGCATATATGCACTATGACGTAGGGGGGAGGGGGAGGAGTGTCGGAAGCGTATATAGTACACGGGCGGTGTAGGCTCAGCAATTCGGTGAAAGCTATAGCACGGTGTACATCGGTTTGAACGACGTCGAGTTGCTGCCACCGTGTGATATGGCCAACAGGCAATCCAGTAAACGACATCTGGATGACTTTACCCGAAGTCGCATCATTGGGAAGTTGGAAGAAGGTCGAAGTGTGACTAGTGTGGCCGAGTAGTTCGGGATCGCTCACAGCATCGTTTCACGAGTTTGGAGAACATTTCAAACGACAGGAATAGCTGTCCGAGAGTTTAGCAGTGGTCGTCCACGAGCAACCACGGCGGCGGACGACCGGTATATTGTCTTGCAGGCGAGAAGAGACAGATTACAGACAGCGGGAGAAATCGCAAGGTACGTGCAAAAGACAACTGGACGTCCGTTATCGCGTTTTACTGCTGCCAGGAGGCTGCACAAATGTGGTCTATTTGCACGACGACCAGGACGGTGTGTGCCATTAACGCCTGCTCATCGTAGACGTCGGTTTCTGTGGTGCCAGGAACACAAGAACTGGACACATCAGCAATGGAGCCGAGTTCTCTTTACGGATGACAACCGATTTAGTCTGACGAGCGATTCTGGAAGTATACACATCTGGAGAGAGAAGGGAACACGCAATCACACCTCCAACATCATCGAAAGGGACCGGATTGGAGGTGGCGGAGTTCTCGCTTGGGGCAGTATCATGTTTGGTAGCCGTACTGACCTCCACATCTTTTTTTTTCTTGATTGGAGGTTTAACGACCACCGTGAGCAACTCAATGGGCTATAAAGCAGTCGCCCGTCCCTCATTTATGGTCACTGGTTCCAGGGAAGGGAGAGAGCCAGTGCCGTAAGAGAAACACAACATCCATGCCTCACCGGGCTTAGGACCCAGACCCCGTTCGGTCGAATGATCAGAGGCCATCGCTTAGACCACTGCGCCACGGGGCGGCCCACCAGATCTTCCAAGGAGGTTCAGTCACTGGTGTCTGCTACTGTACCGAGGTTCTCCTGCCTCACGTGCGTCTGTTTAGAGGTGCTGTGGGTCCTGAGTTCTTCTCCATGGACGACAGCGCTACACCTCATCGTACAGTGGCTGTCGCACAGCTGTTGGAGAATGAAGATATTCAACGCATGGATTGGCCCGCAAGGTCCTCGGACCTAAATCCAATCGGACACGTGTGGGACCTTCTCGGGAGACGCTTGGCAGCACGTCACCAGCCGCCAGCAACGATTCCGCAGATGCGATTGGCGCTACAAGAGGAATGGGCCGCGATGCCCCAACAGCTCCTTGATAACCTCGTCCTCAGCATGGACAGACGTTGTAAATCCTACAACGCAGTCTGGGGTGATCATATCCCCCACTAAAGACTGGATTTTTCTCGGCAGCGGCCTGTCACATGGACGTTTTTGTCTTCTGTCCAGTTGTGCTCGAAGCTACCTTTTCAATAAAGTGCCTTTGTATCCTTTGGATGTCTTGTTTGGACGGGTTTGCTCACTTGTCCCATATTCTTACATCTTGGGGATCTTATGGTATGATTTGAGTCGATGTGGAGCACTTCTGCACGACGTTACTTTCGAAAAACCGTCTCGTCCTTAATTTTTGCACGCCAGTGTAGCTTTGAAAAACATTATGTGATCTGATAGTGCAATATCGCTTCAAAACTGTGTTAAGCAGCCCTGCGTTTTAGTGGTTAGAGGCTCGGGCATCAGGCTAATCATACAAGTAGTGCCCGAGTTTGAAAGCCTGTGTGGGGCATGACTGGTGAGTTAGTTCTGTCGGCACTCAGTTTGTGTTTTCTCTAGAACCTATGGCACTAAATCAGTGACAGGCGAATTCTTCTAGATTTAAATGCTGCTGATGGGAAGTGCAAAACATTCCTTTTAAATATTATTTTTTATTCTGATAATTGGCATAAGGGCTGCGCGTATGTTACTTGATCACCATATATTTGAATCGCACTAGAAGTTACCAAGGGACAATAACTTTGTAATGCAGTTTAATACATGGAGTTAATTATAGATAAAACATATATTTGAGAAACGTGCGCATATACCTTGCTTAACAGCCGTGTTTGTTCCTTTGTAAAACAAGTATTTTCTCAAGATTTGAAAGCGTTACAATCCATACATTTGAGGCACACTGAAAATGTAAGCAGATTTCTGAGATGTTAAAGAAATGTAAAAAAAGTATTATTGATTAAAAACGATTACAACAAAAACCAAAGTTTTGTGCTCTATCTTCATGCCACAGGTGGCATGTGTACCTTTGCACTCCCCACGAAAGAGGTGAAACAGTTTTTATTTAACTTAAATATTCAGTGATGTGCACTTTGCATAAAAATCCCATAGAATCCGAATCCAAATGAACTATTCCTACACACTAATGTATAATTCAGATACTGATCAACTGACAAATATTTCTTTCTGGTTCATTTCAGAAAAGAACTGTAAATAGTTTTTGAACATCTCTACAGCCTAGTCACGAAACATGAAGCGCCAGTTTTCAAAGAAGTTGCTTTTTGCGTGAGAATTGTGAAGTACAAAAACCAAAATTCTTCTCTATTCAGTTTTGAGATCTTCATGTATAAAACTTATGCTTCAAAATTCATCGAATATAGGTATTTTTGATATGTTGGTATAACACAGATCACCTGAATCAGGACCCACCGGGGATGGATTCAAGGAATTAAAGAATTGTATCTTTCAAAACAGTCGTTAGCAAGTGTGTACCTCGTACATGTCACATAGGCAGGAACGAAACATGTGCAACATTCTGTGGTAAATGCACTATCTGCAGTCTTTCTAAGGTTTTGCCAAATGCTTGAGGATTCGAGACATTCGTATTTGATGCACGTTTGCAAAATAATGTGATCAAAGGTATTAAGATAAGAAATTACTAATTGAAGATAAAAAAAATAAATTATTTTGATGTTTCTGTGAACAGCACCAATCTCATAAGAAAAAGGAGAGAGGAAGAGAGAGAAAGGCTGGTAGAAAAAAGAAAAAAAAGTGTGTCAAGACGACAAATCTGCAGTTCGTTTAATTGTTTTTACAAGACAATGTTGCATATCAGTTTGCGCCATAACCCAGCAAAGCGTCGTTAACTGGTGCATTCAAGTTAATTTCTGTATCTCTATACGTGTCGTTGAATTTGACAAAAAATCTCGTAACTTTGTAGGGTAGAGAGTGAAATATGATATATTACCTCAATGCTAGCCTCACAACACTGATTTTATTTAACTCTCTTGCCAATAAACGCATAGCATTACATGTGCTTGGTAAAAATAAAATATATATACACTTTTGAAATGTTTAATGTGTTCCGAAAGAAAAAGTACACTTTGGCAAATCTGATAGTGAGTCAGAGCAAAATGACGTCGTTGAATGCCAATAGTGGAGCAGTGGCGAGAGAGATAGAGAGATTACGAATGATATTGTAGAGATTCGGTTAAGGAAAAGGATTGAAACTGATATATATATCTACACTGGCGGAAAGTGAAAAAAGAACAACAAGAAGGATATGGCGGACGATCATGAAATTTACATATGTTAATGGGGTCGAGTTTACGTAGGTGTGATGTTAATTTTGGGACCAACCGGTGATCGCTTACGCCACAGCACTGCATAATATGCACATTATCGTCGGTGGTATTTAAGGAGTACGGCGAAGTGAATGTAATAAGTCGTCGGCGTACGGTCACGTGCGAAGACCCCGAAGAAGCTGCAGTGCCTGGACATGGTCGACGTGTACGATTTCAGCAGTTATCGGACTTTGAGCGAGGTCGTCTAGTCCGACTCCGCGAGGCCGGGTGGTCGTATCGTCGTATTGCGGAGCGAATTGGACGGGAAGTATCGGTGGTGGTACGATAGTGGCGTAGATGGTCCGAGGAACATTCCCACACGAGAAGACGTGGAACCTGGAATCACAGACGGACTGATGAGCGGACCGATCGACGCATAAGAAGAGCGGCGTTGTCAAGCAGAACATCCACTGCGACGCAAGTCCGAGCTGCCGTTGCACGTGAGGTGACTGTGCGAACAATCCGCAACCGTCTACTGGATGCAGGATTACGTGCACGTGTGCTTCTGGCATGTGTACCTCTGACTCCAGCCCACCGTCAGAAACAGCTGCAGTGGTGTCACCAACGTCTGCACTGGAGAACGCAATGGCGATCTGTCGTGTTCAGCGATGAAAGCATATTCTGCTTGGGAGCCTCCGGTGGCCGTATACGTGCTCGCAGGCGCACAGGGGAGCGTCTCCACCCTTCTTGCATCCGCCAGCGACACACAGCGCCTACACCTGGTCTCCTGGTGTGGGGAGCGATCAGCTATCACTCCCGTACACAACTAGTGTTTGTACCAGGTACGTTAAACAGTACCTCCTACATCAACATCATCATTCAGCCCGTTGTTGTGCCATTTGTAAGATCGGTACATCGTGGTGTTTTCCAGCAAGATAACGCACGCCCACACACGGCACGTGCAACGCAACATGCACTTCAGGGTGTGAGACAACTTCCGTGGCCTGCACGTTCACCGGATTTGTCCCCCATTGAGCACGTGTGGGATTTTATGGGACAACGACCTATCCAGTCTCCACGGCCAGCCACGACCATCCCCGATTTACGCGTCCAGGTTGAGGATGCTTGGAACTCAATACCCCAAACTTACATCCAACATTTGTACGACAGACTCCTTGCCAGAATTGCACAGTGTGACGCAGTTCATGGCGGTTCAACCTCGAACTAACCATGTTACATGGAAATGTCATTTTTCAGTTTACCAGCAAATACAGCTGTATTTTGCCACAATGTTTTGATCACGTTAATCTCTGTATTCCGTTATTATGTTGTATAAATTTCACTGGTATTAGAAACATCACAGCCTCTCCTTGACAAATGTCAACCCCGCCTTCTCGTGGTGCATCCTGTTCCCACTAAAGGGGCTCTGACGACCGCCAATAGCGGTATAACTATACCATCGGGATCAGAGGAAATGCTATCCCACACTCACCAACCCGCTTGGCCAGCGTGGTGAGTTATGGCCAAACACCTCCAAAATGACTCTACAACTTAAATCTTGGCCCTCAGTCTCCGGCAGCTGGAATGTACCTGGCCAAGGCAGCGGCCAGTGCGACATGAAGGCAGAGGGTGCTAAGAATCCCCGGAGGACCGGACTAGGCTGCCATTTGATGCTGACCTTGGCTACCTATAACGGACGCTCCCTATCTTCTGATTCAAGGCTTCTTGAATTGGAAGAGGAACTACAAAGGATCAAGTGGGACATCGTCGGGCTAAGTGAGGTAAGGAGAAAAGGAGAAGATCTCATTGAACTGAAAAGTGGACATCTCCTCTATTATCGTGGGACAGATACTGGCAGAACTAGTGGTGTTGGATTTAAAATAAACAAGAAACTGAAGGATAAAGTGGTAGAAGTTGAAAGTTCCTCTGACAGAACTGCACGACTCGTTATCCAACTATCGAGAAGATACCAGGCTCAGATTATTCAAACTTATGCACCCACCACAAGTCATCCTGAAGAAGAAATTGAAGAATTTTATGAGGAAATTCGTCATCTAAATAATAAAGGTAAGCAGCACTTGAAGATAATTATGGGAGATTTCAATGCAAAAATAGGGCAACGGCAACAGAATGAAACTTCAGTAGGTAAATTCGGTCACGGCAACAGAAACCAGCGTGGAAATACTCTCGTTGAGTTTGCAGAGGCAGAAGGATTTTTCATCTTGAACTCCTTTTTCAAGAAAAAGCCACACAGGAAATGGACATGGAGACATCCAATTGGAACGACAAGTGAAATTGATTTTATTATGTGTAACAAAAAATTCGTCATCGAAGACTGCAGTGTGCTGAACAAGTTCAACACAGGTAGTGACCATAGATTGGTGAGATGTAAGATGCACCTCAACACTAAACTGGAACGTGGCAAGCTCATAAGACAAACAAAATGTATTGACATAACCAACCTTAAAAAACACCATAATACTTTCAAGTTAGAACTGAAGAACAGATTCTCTGCTTTAGAAGGCCTAACATCGGAAGAAGTGGATATTTCGGAAGTTAACAGAAAAGTAACCAAAGCTCTAATGGAAACAGCAACAAAATTAGCTGGGTCTAAGAACAAGTTGCATGTGAACAAATTATCAGGAAAAACCAAAATGTTGATGCAAAAAAGAAGAGAGATGAGGACAACTAAAGAAGATGTGACTTCCAAAGTGGAATATATAGAGCTATGCAAGACAACACGAAAAAGTATCACTGAAGACGTAAGGAAATTCAACTGTGAGCTAGTGAGGAAAGCAATTGAAAACAACCAAAGCCTTAAGATAGCAAAGGGACATCTCAGTAAGGGAAGAAAACAGATTATGGCTCTGAGAAAAGAAGATGGTTCTATAACAAGAAATAGAGGCGAAATTTTGACAAGAGTGAAAGATTTCTACTCCAAATTATATGAAAGGGATGATACATGTACTCCAGACATCATGAAAGGTACCAGAGTTCTTCCAGTCCTCCCAGCAGAAGTTGCTCATGCAATCAAGAACATGAAGCGGGGGAAAGCTCCAGGAGAAGATGGAATTACTATAGACATCATACAAGAAGCAAGTGGAGAAATCGAAACAGTACTCGCCCAAATCTTCACTCGATGCCTTAATGAAGGAAAGATTCCTGAGGATTGGAACACCGCTACAATGATCCTGCTACATAAGAAAGGTGACATTGAGGATCTCGGAAACTACAGACCTATCAGCCTCCTATCAGTAGTTTATAAAATCTTCACTAAAGTTCTTTCACACCGCTTGAAGGTAACACTGGACATGGCTCAACCGAGAGAACAAGCTGGATTCAGGAGTGGCTACAGCACAATAGATCATATCCACGTACTGAGAGAACTAATTGAAAGAGCGAGGGAATATGAACTTCCATTGTGCATGGCTTTTATCGATTATGAAAAAGCCTTTGATTCGGTGAAACCATCGGCAGTTACCACGGCTCTGAAATCCTGCGGTATTGAAGATGCATACATTAATATTATTAATAACATCTATGAAAATGCAAGTGCAAAGATTCGGCTGTTTGAAAATACAACACACATAAAAATTGGAAAGGGAGTGAGACAAGGTGACACCATATCTCCGAAGCTCTTTAATGCCACATTGGAAAATGTCTTTCAATCACTGAACTGGGAAAACAAAGGGATAAAGATTAATGGAGATTATCTAACCCACCTTCGTTTTGCTGATGACGTAGTCATTTTTGCAACTACCCCATCAGAGCTGCAGAGTATGATCCAGGAACTTGCTGACAAGAGTAAAGAAGTGGGATTAAAAATGAACTTTCAGAAGACAAAAGTGATGTTCAATGCTTTTACAAGAAATGAAGATTTATCGATTGATGGAGAAAAACTGGAGATAACAGATACGTATGTTTATCTTGGACAGCAGATATCAAGTGAGGGTCACATTGATGAAGAAATTAATCGGCGTACAAAACTTGCCTGGAGAGCTTTTGGAAGAAACAGCATAATTTTCAAGAGCAATATGCCATTATGTCTTAAAAGAAAAGTGTTTGATCAATGCATCCTTCCAGTGCTTACGTATGGTGCAGAGACGTGGACCTTAACTAAAAGAGACATACAAAGGCTGCAGACAACTCAAAGCAGCATGGAGAGGTGCATGCTTGGTATAACCAGGAGAGATAAGAAGAGAAACTCGTGGATCCGAAAAATGACGAGAGTGGAAGACATCATGATCAGAGTTAAATCCCTGAAATGGCAATGGGCTGGACATACTGCCAGAAGGACAGACCATAGATGGACAGCCAAAATTTTAGATTGGATTCCAAGGGACAGGAAAAGACCCAGAAAAAGACCACATGGGAGATGGGTGGATGAAATTCGTAAATATGCGGGAGTGACATGGAGGAGACTGGCACAAGACAGACCGTTGTGGAGGAAACTTGGGGAGACCTTCGTCCAGCAGTGGATTGATAATGGTTGACAATGATGATGATGATGATGATATGCAGAATACGTGGTCACGTGCGTAACCACGTGATCTAGGCAACTACTGTAAGACAGCTTCTTGTGAGTATTGGAATTTGAAATAGTATTAATCGCAATGTGAAAAACAAACCATCTTTCGGAGTTCGTTAAAGGGCTTATTGTGTGAGTCTATTTGGCTGGAGCGACGACTTTGAAGACAACACTGCTTAGTGGTTTCTCAAAAGGTGCAATATCCCAGGTCTTTAGCCAGTCGGAAATTACCCCATATTGCTTGTCTAAGAGGCATAATTCTGGCTAGACGACAATCTGTCAGGAACGAGAAAACATGTACGGAAAACAGGACTTACTGTGTGCAGCAATTAATCGAAGCATTCAATGAAGGCTATTCCCGAATCATATCTCAGCGAATTACGCGCAGAGGATTGAAGGGAATCGGTAATTGCAGTCTCGTGCCTATACGGAAACCACTGATTTCTGCGAATAACCGGAAATGTTCTAAAGTGGTGTCGGTAACACTCTGATTGTACACTGGAAGATTAGTAAAACGTCATGTGGGGTCCGGCGAGTTGCAGTATACCTTGTTCTGTACCGATAGTATACGAAGAGTGTACTATCGGTACAGAACAAGGTATACATACAGCAGTCAATGAAGCAATGAACTCAGCTTGGCTTGAAAGCACAACTCAATTTATGAAATGGTGTCATAGTGTGGGGCAAATTATATTGGTACGGAATGGGTCCCTTGATATTACTGCAAAGTCGGGAGTCTTTCAAGTATTACCTGAACATTGTTGCCGATCAAGTCCATCCGGCAATCCTGCCTTTTTAAAAATCCAACAGGTAACCGCTGTTTTATAAACACAAGGCATACTGTCCATCGCGCAAGATATGTTCAGTAGTGGTTCAGCGATTATGACAGCGGCTTCCACCCTCTTTCCTGGTCACGAAAAATTAGAATGTATGGAATTTGTTAGAAAAAAAAAAAAGATCCGGGAGCAAAATTCTCTTCCGTCAAATCTGAGTCAGTCAAAGGACTGTCTGGTGACTGCTTGGTATATTGTAGACGTAGATGCACTTCAACACCTATGCCAAACCGCATATGTGCTGTAATGCTGGATAAAAGTGGTCCAACCCGGTACTGAAGAAAAGTTTCAAATTCAGTGGCAGGTATCCACTATATTTAAAAAAGTCACATGACCCCTTCAAACGCAAATGAATGGATCCTCTGCGTTGTTCAGATGTCCGGTACAGATACAAACGGTGTAAAAACAAGCCTGCAGCTGACCGCGATCATATCGCACTGTGAGGTTGTGTGAAAATGTCGCGGCGGGAGAGAGCTGACTTTGAAAAAGGAAAGATTGCTGGATGTTATAATAGTGGGTTGTCCATAAAAGAAACCGAGAGGCGTTTAAACATGCCCAAGTCAAATGTTTTGGATTTACGGAATAAGTGGAAGACACATGGCTTGCCTGAAGCAGCCAAACGTACCGGCAGACCAAAGAAAATCAGCGATAGAGAACGTGAAAGCCTCAGGAGCCATTACAGCTAATCGACGGAGTACTGCAGAAGACCTCAGTGTACAGGTGAGTAAAAATTCTGGAACCTCGGTATGAACACGTACCATTCGCAGAGAACTTCATTCCATGGGTTACCGTGGTCGTGCGGCTTTCCATAGCCCTTTTATCTTCACTCGGAATGCTACTCGTCGTTTAGCATGGTGTAAAGAACATTTATCGTGGACCGTAGATCAATGGAAACTGGTCCTATGGACTGATGAATCCAGATACACAATCCATCAGTCTGCTGGCCGTTTGAGGGTATGGCGGCTGCCCGGGAAACGTTATTTACCACAGTGTACTCTTCCTACGGTCAAGTTTGGAGCTGTGGGGCTGTTTTTCGTGGTTTGGTCCCGGCCCTTTGGTTATCGTGGACAAACCTGTTAACCAGCACGCCTACCTCAATATTCTGCACAATTATTCCCTACAAAATCTGTGGCAATACTACAAGCCTTGTTGGTACCATCAAGATAAAGCACCGAACCTTAAAAGCAAGGACTGTTACGGAGTGGTGTGACGATAATTTCATATCGTGTGTGAACTGGCCAGCACAGAGCCTTGATTTTAATCCCATAGAGCACCTATGGGATGAATTAGAGCATTGCATAAGAATTTCGGAAACAAAGCCTACTACTAAGCAACAGTTAGAGGCAGCATTATGTACTGAATGGAAGCGCATACCTATCACTATTATCCAAAACTTTGTCGGAAGTATGTCTCGAAGGGTCAGTGTATGCATTGAGGCCAAAGGTGGACCAACACCGTACTAATGTATGTCAATAAATGCTATGTTGTGTTTTTTTCTAGATGTCCGGTGACGTTTGTCAATATAGTGTATATTCAAGTACAAGTCGCCTTCAGTACGTGGTTCCTCGCATAACTGTTTTAAAAGTGTTACGCTAAATGCTTCTTTCTGTACATATTGTACAAAGATGATCTCAATTTCGTGCCCGCACAATGTAGGTTTCTAACAAGTAATCAATACGCTAAGCATTTCAAGGCAGACTAAGATCCGTAATACGCAGTGGAGAGCAGCGTCGTTACTCCAGAACTAGATATTCTGCATTAGTTACATTTCCTCAGTGAGTTCGTATTTTGAGTTGTAACTGTGTATATGGAAGATGTGATGACAGTTTCGTGTTTTATGACATCGTCAAAGTTTCGTCGCGTGGCGAAATGTTTCACGGAAGCAGATTCTCTCTCAAGTATGCGTCCTACTTCTCAGAGAGAAAGTCACTGCACAATGGAAAGTCCGGTCTATAGATACGTACATCACTAAATATCGAATAGGACTTTAAATTATGTAGCATGGCTTGACAGACAGCATAAAACTGTTTCAATGTTTGCAGGTCATTTAAAGTGAAAATTATCTGTTGAAGATCGGCTGAGCGGTTTTATGCTGATTGTGCTTTAAACTTATGAGAGTTCATCTGACTCAAAACAAAAGTCGAACTTCTCAGTTTCTCCTACAATCAGCAGTATGATAGACAAAGAAGTGAATAATATCTGTACTTTACAGATGAAAAAACTAGATATCATACCTTTACGCACTTGGAAAGTTATATAACATGTGATGTTATACACGCCTTTCCATATGTGCTCTTACGGAAAGACGTTTCGCAGTCATGCATGAGAATTGCCTCCATGAAAAACTAGTGGTAGTACTACGCTTTTCTAATTAAGCCTCAAGTGCCTAAAGTTTTCATCCGCACAAAGATACTTGCACATAAAATTTCCTGTCGTTAATATCCTGACAGCTGCATGTCAGCTAATAGTATTTATTTACAGAAATTTTAATATTGTGTGATGAAATCATTGGCCCCTATTACGGCCTCTAGTCTCCGTGGAATAACCTCCAGCATTTTTTTTGTAAAGGCACTCAGACACGTTCTGCCATTTGACCTTCAAAAGCAGTGATTAGTTAAGATTTACTTGTTGATGATCTCTTCTTCCAAGCAGTTGATGATCCAACTCCTCCCAAGCATTCTCTTTAGAATTTAAGTCAGGGTACTGAGCTGGACGGTCCAGCTTTTCGACGTCCTTTGTATTATCACATGGTGGATTGTCCAGCTGATAGAAGTCTGAGCTTTTCCCAAGGTACTGACCCTACGTTGGTAGGGCATAATTGTCCAGGATATCTAGGTAGAGCTCAGCATCCATACCTTTTACCAAAATGATTAACGGGCCTAGCCGAACTACACTGCTAGCCACCCAAAATGAAAAACTAAAAAGGAAGCATCTGATTGGCCTGAAATTTGCAGCATGCGTCACCCGCGAGAGGACATGCAAACAATTAGCATTGCAGGGCATATGCAAATCATGTGCGCCCGACACGCCACCGAGAAGCACTGTAAGAAGGGTGCACAGAAGGTGCACCCTTTTACAGGTGAAGTGGAAGTGTGTTGTGCTGCCGGACCTGTGCGTGGGAAGCTTCCTGATGCCTCGTCGCAGAATACGGCAGTGATTCCATCACGTTTCGTAGTTCTACAGAGGACGAATAGTGGCTTATCGCGATAGCGGTTTATCGTACAGGGACATCAGCGCCTGTGTGGGACGACATCCAGACACAGTGAGGCGAGTATGGATTCGGTGGGCGCAGGACGGACGGAAGGACCGACGTGAGCGGTTGCCACGGCACACCAAAGAACGAAAGGACCCGCATGTTGTGCGGCGGGTATTGACGGCTCGCACCGCCACATCAGGAACGTTAGCGCAGGAATTAGGGTGAGCTGCGCAACAACCGTGTCTGCACGTACCGTCCGACGTCGTCTGCAGGAGTGGGGACTTGTCGTACGGCGCCCATTGCTCCGATTTCCATTGACGGTACATCACCGGCAAGAGCGGCGGCATTGGGCTGTTGAACACCGCACCTGGACTATGGAATGACACGACATTGTCTACTCCGACGAATCTCGCTTCTGCCTGCAACACTACGTTGGTCGGATCCACGTGTTTTTGCACCACGGCGAGAGACTATGACGCCTGCATTATGCATCGCCATACCGGTCCGTCGCCTGGCGTTATGGTTTGGGGCGCAATTGGATATAACACCCGCACCCCTCCGGTACGCATCACCGGTACACTCAACAGCACCGCTACATCTCCAACTTCTTGGAGCCTGTAGTCCTCCCTTACCTGCAGGACCTTCCATCTGCAAAGTTTCAACAGGACAATGCGCGCCCGCACGTGGCACGCATCGTGCAACAATTCTTCACGGTCCACCAGGTATCACTGATGCCGTGGCCCGCCTATTCTCCCGATATGTCGCCCATCGAACACGTCTGGTCGCTGATCGGCAACCGAGTGGCCAGGCAAGCACCACCCGCGGCTACGCCTAATGAACTGGGGCAACGTGTGGAAGCAGCCTCGACCGATATACCACAAGCCCACATCCAAAGCCTCTTTCGTACGATGCCCTGGCGTGTATCGGCCGTTATTGCCAGCCATGGAGGCCACACGAACTATTGATATCTGCGTGTTCCGCAAGTCGCACGGGCCTGTAAGCTCAATCGTTCCACTTTTGTATCTGTTGTTATGTGTCCAGTAAATCTGGTTTTGCTATCTCGTGTCTTTCTTGGTGTTGCATTTTGGGATCAGGAAGATTTCACCGAACTTCACTGTTGGAATGATGCTCTCCAGAAAATACCATTCTCTTAGAATTCGTCACACTGAGAAGTGACCATCAGACTCTGTACCGTGACTCGTCAATAAAAACCACAAATTTTCATTGATCTTTAGACCAGGATTGGCACTCCTTACACCACTCCGTAGATTTTCGCTTTTGTGCTGGTGGTGATTTCGTATCCACATCTTCTTACACCGGAGCTGCTGATCGACTGATTGAACTACGCCGGCTCTTGCCGTTTTGACACATGGGTCACTTCAATGGTACGCCACATATATCACCTCCTTGAGAAAGGGATGGGCACGAAATCGCAGGTTTTGGGTCCACTGACAAATCATACTTGAAGGAGCTCATTGGCGAAGAAGGAATGCTTTATTAATCCCAGACGATGCGTTTCAGAATCAATACTGTGGTAAAAGTAATCCGGGCACTATCTTCCGCAACAGAAATGAGGTACATGTACTTGGAGTGCTACTTTTCCAAAACAAGAAATCAACGCTGCCAAAGCTTTGCACTAGTTTTTAACAGTTTTGTGCACCCAAAAGAAAATTTTGCATACCACCGGAAGTGGTACTTTTCGGATCTCTAAAAGTGGCACTCAAAGTACATGTTGGAGTGCCACTTTTTCAAAATCGAAAATCAGCACTGCCGGAATATTGTACTAGCTTTGCACAATTTTGTGCACACAAAAGAAAATTTTGTGCATCACCGAAGGTGGTACTTTTGACTCTCCTGTGTGGCTCTCTATCCTGTACTTGGCGTGCTACTTTTCCAAAATCGAAAATAAACACTGCTGGAATGTCGCACTAGTTTTGCACAGTTTTGTACACCCAAAAGAAAATTTTGTACACCACCGGAAGTGATACTTTTTTACTCTCCTTTGTAGCTCTTGAGAATGTACTTGAAGTGCCACTTTTTGAAAGCCGAAAAGTACGACTTCCGGTGGTGTACAAAATTTTCTTTTGGGTGTACGAAACCAGTACAAAACTCTGGCAGTACTGATTTTCGATTTTGAAAAAGTGGCACTCCAGCATGTATTTGGAGTGCTGCCGAAAGGCACCACTTTCGGTGGTGTGCAAAATTTTCTTTTGGGTGTACAAAACTACAAAGCTAGTACAAAACTTTGGCAGCGTTGATTTTTTATTTTGGAAAAGTGGCACTCCAATTACATGTACCTACAGAAATGGAACATTCCAACAGATCACGTGTGCCAGATTTTCAACACTGCGGGTAAGCTTCTCAGACGTATATCGTCTACTCTTCAGACAAGGCTACACGTATTGGGCTTACAGACTTCCAGTGAGGTGCTTTTATAGGGTGCCATACCAGAAGTCTGTCGTTGCGCGCGATGCAGAATAGTTGCAACACCCACAGTAAATTGTTCAAACGTTATTAGTAAATGGAAATGTGAGGTGAGGGACTTACGACTGCCAAGAAACGTTCAGGAAGACCAAGTAAATTTATGGAAAGGGACAAGAGAACTCTGTGGAACAGTCATTCCTCTGTACAAATCATCACTAAAGAATTTTAGGATTCAACATGGGTGAATATGTGCCCTAAAACAGTTCGTAAGGAATTGCACAAGTTAAATTTCCATGGCCGAGCTGCTTCATACAAGCCGTTAATAACTCGTAAGAATGCGAGTAAGCATCTTGTTTGGTGCAAAGCACATCGTCCATGGACCCTGGACCAGTAGAAACGAGTGTTATGGAGTGACGAATCACGTTACACGGTTTCTAAATCCACTGATCGTTGCTGGATGTGGCGTATGTCACGTGAACGGTATCAGTCAGAATGTGTCAACCCAACTATTAAATTTGGTGATGACAGTGTCATGGTCTGGAGAAGTTTCTCGTGGTATGGACTCTGACCTTTGGTTGTTGTGGATGGAAACATCAACGCTACGAAGTACCGACACACTCTAGGCAACGCCGCACTGCCTGTACTTTACTGGTTTTACAGAGATGGGTCATTCTTTTTCAGCATAACAACGTGCCGTGCCATAAAGCACGCTCAATTTCGACGTGGTTTGAGGATATGGTTGTACAGAGTATGAAGTGGCCAGTTCAAAGTCTCGACTTCAATCCTAGAGAGGCCCTTTGGTATGAACTTGAACGTCGGATTCGGGAAAGAATGATACGTTCAACCCCTGTGTCCGAACTGACCACTGTTTTGTGGGAGGAATGGAGCAACATACCTGCGACTACATTACCAGAATCTCAATGAAAGTGTGCCACGGAGAGTGCACAATGGAACTGTGTGGCCAAAGGTGGGCTAACTCCTTTTTGATTTTGCCATAAATGCAGTACTGTATATAAAGCACTAGTGTCCGTAGATTTTTCCACATAGTGTATTTTAAATATACAAGGTGACAAACGGTAGCTTGTATCCCCTAGATTTGCTAACGATGGGAGTTAAATCCCGAAACAAAACAAACAAATAAGCCTGGATGAAACAGTGACACTATATGAGTGAAAACGAACATCCATCACGTGCAAGCAACCGATATGGATGCTTTCAAAATCATCCCTGTAAAATAATTCGAAGCGGAACCATTCACCATTGGGATATATGAACAACGTTTGAGAACTATGCTCCTGTAATGAAGGTCCTTTGTTTTCTACCCACTGGCGCCATTAAGGCTATCCAGTGGCTTGATAGCGTTTAAAACGAATCGGAAGCAGTGGTTTTTGCGTGACGTCACTTAGTGTCACGGTCTGCTACTTTCTAGACTGCCATGCGTAAAGAAGCATCCATTGTATAAGCAATTTAGTTTCTACACGTTCTTGCAAAGCATCATCATTACTACAGAGCTTTGGAGCCGTAACAGAAATTTTGGTATTAACATAAG
The DNA here is from genome assembly GCA_039090855.1 of Macrothele yani. Taxonomy (NCBI): domain Eukaryota; kingdom Metazoa; phylum Arthropoda; class Arachnida; order Araneae; family Macrothelidae; genus Macrothele; species Macrothele yani. The sequence continues at coordinate 83,170,947 of CM077003.1, read as the reverse complement.
TGATGTAAATTCACGGAACATTCCTGTAATATGCAGCAAAGTTGCCGGTATGTGTCTGTCTTTTAACAAAATTTCTGTTTTTGGAAGTCCCCGTTATTTTAACTTCCGTATTTTCAGAATTTTGCGTAGTCATGAATTCTGTTCATTTCAGAAAAGTCCGTTTCAGGTTTTTTCGTATTTATACAGAAATTTCGCACAATCTAATACGTTCAATTTTTCATCCCTTACACCAAAGAATACTTTCGCAACCGTGGAGTTCAAACCGATGCCAGTTGGATTGGCTCAATAGATACAGCGTGTCGTAACCACTGAGTCAGAAAGACCCGATAATCGGAATCACGTCCATGGTAAAATTAATTGCGCGATGATTAATTTTTTTGTCATTAATGCGAGTGATTTAGCATTTTTTTTTTCTGTTGGAGCTTATTATTTTTTTGAAGAGGTCTGTCATAATTTTCTTTTTTTCTGTAGGCGGACTTATCACAAAGTAAGTATTTCTTTCACCATGATTTTTTGAAGCAACATGATGCTTTGGAACTTGAGATATTTTAAAACTGACAATAACTTTCAGTTGTCTTTCAGAAAAGGTGAAATATACCGTTTTATGGTATTATTTCCCAAAACTCATGAATATATAACTGTTTATAGCTATGATAGCTTTCGTCTTAAGGGGTCCAAAGATTAATACATAGACATAGCACAGCCACCTTTACAATAATTTAAGTACCCGGTTTCTTACAGTAACACAAAATACTCGTATAATAGCTGGTGCACAAAATGGGGGAGAGGAGAAGAAATATCTTGTGCTACAAAAACCAAAATTTATGTGATATGCTATACACAATATCCGATATCGCTGAAGAACTTCAAAATCAGATCCTTTGACAGACTATTGAAATTTAACAGATAAACAAACCTCAAGTATTCCAGCGAATCGCTGCAATTACAGCACATTTCTCGTCTCTTATGGATACGGAAAAAAGTGAGAACGGAGTGCTTCCGTTAATATACGAAAGGAATTGTGGAAATGTTTCTGAAAATTCAGAATTTTCCTGGCATGTGAAAAATCCATGAAATTCAGGTTTATTTCCGTCATTTCACGGAAAAGGTTGCATAAGAATTATGCTTCATGAAAGGAATCACGGAGAGTGCTTCGTGAATTTCAGAATTTTTTTTGTTTACAGTGTGTGACGTACTACAGAGGTGAAAAAATGTGTCAAGACGACAAATCTGCAGCGAGACATTCTGTCGGCGTAGCTCAGTTGGGAGAGCGACTTACTTCGGAGTGAGGGGACATGGTTTTGATGACCGTCGCGAACAAACTTATGTTTTCACAAGTGTACGGTAGTATAAATGTCTACTTCATTGTTCTTTGGAATAAAGTTTAACAGGAACTGCATGTTTTTCTAAAGCTTCAACACATCAGTGTGTGTAAGAATGGAGGTATTTTCATGAATGGAATTGCTATAAAGGTTTCACTAACCGTAACGCCAAATGGCCAGAGGAAAGTTTAATTTCCATTTCATTTTTCTCTTTCCTTCCTCGCCACTTTATCGAGGTTTATCACATAAAATCTTTTAATTAGTGTTGCTTACAATTCACAGTAACGTCTGTATTTTTGAATAAAATATCTAAAATTTATGCCTCTCCTATGGAAATAAGGACTCATAGAGTGAAGAATGCTAATTTAGCCAATGAAGTGTTCAGAGTTTCTATAGTTTTCAAGAAAAAATCTAGTTACAGTTTTATTTTGCAAACTGCCGCAAACATTCCGATGAAATGCTCTGCATTGTCATTTGCTCGGTAAAGGATCTCGAGGGAGTCGTAGAGAAAATCAGGAAATTAATAAATGAATGTTGGATTGCTCAAGATTTGGAAAAAAAAACTCACGGGTATAATTAATCCCCTGATTTCTTCTACGATTCATTTGAGATCCTTTTTCCGCATAAATGACACTTCAAAACACTTTATACACAGTTCACCTTAAAAAAAGTCGTTTCACTTTGATAATGATAACTTCGATTTCAAAGAAGAAAGACAAGATACTTTTTTTTTTAATTCGGTAGGACAACATGTATTTGTAAAGTTTTAGTGTCTCAATTAGCATATTATAATTTCCAAGGAAAAAAACTTCTGAAGGAAATGGTGCAGTAAAAGTGCTCAGTGTAATTTTCATGAAAACTAAAGCGTGCGGAATCGCAGACTTCTGACAGCGTCTTCAAAGCCTGCATCTGAATATGCAGAAGAGAAATTTTAAGGTAACATTTTTCTGCAAATGCAGTATTAGTTGTTATTAAGGAACTGATTGTTACCCTTTTTTTATATTTAGTGGGAGAGCTAGTGATTTTCCATGTGCTTTTTGTGGTGCAGCATTGCGGTTTGGTTTTTCAGAAACCTATGTACACTAAGAATAGTAATTCACATGTTGCCGCTTTAGGAAATGCGACAGGAGGGCGAGGAAGGGAGGGGGATATAGTCAGAGTAGCCACCGACGCAGCTCACAAAACATGCTGCATTTTCCTTATTTATAGTCATGTGGTGATCGTTCATACCTTAAATTGAAGGTAATTGCACAGTCTCCATCATGCAGTTAGTTAATCGTGAAAGAAATACGGGATTACACCATATAATAAAAAAATTTTAAGATGACAATCCGATATATTCAAATTGACCGGAAACTTGAAACTTGGTCGTTCTGGGTGGTGTAGTGGTTAGCATACCTGGGCGTTTTCTGGGAGACGCGGGTTCGAGTCCCGCTCCAGGACGACGAAAATTTTCAAGTTTTCGGATTTTATCTGACTTACCAACCTTGTCCCATTTACGCCAAAAAATCGGATTGTCATCTTCAAAAATCAGTTAGTTAATGTTTGAAAATACACGGGCATGAAACAGTTACTAGCAAAATAGTGGAAACCCCTGTGCACCAAACTTGTATGTTGGAATGTTAAACCAAGCATAGCCTTCATAATATTTATTTTCACGCAGAATTTAAAGTTCTGCTATGATTAATGAAATGTGAAACAAATTGTATTATTATTAATGTTAATCAAATTAAGACAAATGTAATGCAAAACTATTACTGTCTCCAACAGGCATTTGTAAATTAAGCAGCATCTAAATAATTTACTATCATCATCTGAGCTTATGTCTCTGGCTTCTACTGTTGGTTTAGGTAAGCGTTATTACTGTCATCGTGATCTGCATTCATGCAGTTGCAGATGTCAGTGCATGGAAAACCATTACGTTTACATTTGCAAAGATGTGATGCGCATCTACGCTCCTTATACGAGCACTTTACTAGTTCCAGAATAGTTCGAGGAGCTGGCGGCATTGAAGTCATTTGAAGCACAAACCTATTTCCGCGAATCTCTCACACATAATCCTGTGGAGGTGGAATTTCCGGATTTGGTACAATATCGTTTCGTCACACCATGGATTGATAATGTGACCACATAATTGCAAGTCGAAGCGAAGATTGCGTTGGTGGCATTTTTTTCCGATTCTGCAATCTTCTTCTGAAATAGATCCAAACAGACATCGCCAACAGAAGTTTTCACATTGTTCGGCATATATAGAATACACGTGAAGCGTTCTAAAGCATCCATTACAGTATCAGACGGAATTGTTTCTAAACCTAGGTCAGCAAATGCTTATACAATATCTGGATTACAAACCTGAAAAGTCTTCCAACATGTAAGTTTGCCATTTCCAACAAACCAACAGGTGGTGTCACAGTCAGTGAAGGCGCGGAAACCAGGCAAAGCACTCACCCGGTGTGGTACTAGAGTGTCATGTATAAGCTTCAGAAGAATGAGTTTATTTTTCTCCTGACCAACATCAACAATACATTCAGAGTCTGTATTTTGACGTGCCTGCCCCGCAGGACGAACATGAGGTAAAGGCAGATAGCAGCGAGACATTCTGTCAGCGTAGCTCAGTTGGGAGAGCGACTTTCTCCGGAGTGAGAGGACCCCAGATTCGATGCCCGGCGTAGACAAAAATGAAGAAAAATTTACTTCGTCAAAGTATGTATCTTGGGATTCCGCCGAAATACGAATATCACAACATCTGTATCTGGTGAATTAATGTGAATCGTTGTTGCCCCTTTATAGGTTGCATCAGCATGAAGTATCGATTTTGCATCAGCCTCTTCATGTTCTCTAGCTAGATGTTGCACAGAACAGTTACTTGCTGCCACTTCAGTCCCCCAAACCACAACCACAAATACCTTATATGTTGATGAGAAAACCTGTTAATAATCTTCTTTGATAGGCAGACTATTAACTATGACATGGTTTATGTATTTCATAGCAGCATTTTCATCGACACATTCTTGATCATAGTACTATCTGTGATTTTATACGCTACTGCCTCACCGCCAGTTAGCCTCTTCGAACGTGTTTCATTTTTAAGTGACATTGGTAGGTCATATCTTTCATATACCGTTTGTATTTCGGTGTAAGAGCTGTACTTGGTCTGAAGTCGGTCCAGGAAATGATCAGCCAGCTCTGCACATGTACGGATAGAACATGGTTTATCTGCCGTATCATCAAAGATTGTAACCTTCAGCATGTTCTCCTAGTGTGTTTCTTCTGATTCCATGTGTAGTTGGTCTTCCACCAGAGTCTCAAGAATTGCAAGAAGTGAACTCTTGTTTTTGGTAAAAACAAGACAACTTTCTGGTGTGAAAAGCGAGCGAAAGCTCGTAATTCCTGATAGCCACTTTGAAATTGACGGTTGGTCTAGACATAGCAATTAGAAGCAATCTGACGAATAAAGCACGATCTTCCTTTAGTTCCAATACTTTGGATTTCAGAGTTACAGCTACAGTTTTTTCCATTACTCTTCGACATGTTCAATTTTAACATTTTTATAGGAGACCATTTGTTTGTGGAATTAGTTTTTATTCTACACTGCTGGCCACCCAAAATGTAACACCAAGAAGGAAGCATCCGATTGGCCTGAAATTCGCAGCATGCGTCGCCCGCGAGAGGACATGCAAACGATTAGCATTGCAGGGCATAAACAAATAATGTGCGCCCGGCACGCCACCGAGAAACACTATAAGAAGGGTGCACAGAAGGCGGGGTGTAAGTAGTGGAAGTGTGTTGTGCTGCCAGACCTGCGCGTCGGAAGCTTTCCGATTCCACGTCGCAGAATACGGCAGTCATTCCAGCACGTTTCGGAGTTCGACAGAGGACGAATAGAGGCTTATCGCAACAGCGGTTTATCGTACCGCGACGACATCCAGCCACAGTGAGGAGAGTATGGATTTGTTGGGTGCAGGAGGGACGGACGGACCGACGTGAGCGATTGCCGCAGCCGCGGCACACCAGAGAACTAGAGGACCGGCATGTTGTGCTGCGGGCATTGAGGGCTCGCACCGCCACATCACGAACGTTAGCGCAGGAATTAGGGTGGTTGCTCAACAACCTGTGTCAGCACGTACCATTCGACGTCGTCTGCAGGAGCGGGGACTTGTCGCACGGCGCCCATTGCTTTAATAACCATTGACGTTACATCACAGGCGAGTGCGGCGACAGTGGGCCGTTGAACGCCTCACCTGGACTACGGAATGGTACGACATTGTCTTCTCCGACGAATCCCGCTTCTGCCTGCAACACCACGATGGTCGGATCCGTGTGTGGCGGCACCACGGCGAGAGACTGTATCACGCCTGCATTATGCATCGCCATCCCGGTCCGTCGCCTGGCGTTATGGTTTGAGGCGGAATTGGATATGACACCCGCACCCTCTGGTGGCTGTTGAGGTACACTCAACAGCCACCGCTCCATGTCTGACGTTTTGGAGCCTGTAGTCCTCCCTTACCTGCAGGACCTGCCATCGGCCACGTTTCGACAGAACAATGCGCGCCCGCACGTGGCACGCATCGTGCAACAATTCTTCAGGGCCCACCAGGTGTCACTGCTGCCGTGGCCCGCCTGTTTTCCCGATATGTCGCCCATCGAACACATCTGGTCGCTGATCGGCAACCGAGTGGACCGGAAAGCACCACCCGCGGCTACGCCTGATGAACTATGGCAACGTGTGGAAGCAGCCTGGACTGACATACCCCAAGCCCACATCCAAAGGCTCTTTCGTTCGATGCCGCGGCGTGTAGCGGCCGTTATTTCCAACCATGGAGGCCACACGAACTATTGATGTCTGCGTGTTCCGCAAGTCGCATGGGCCTATAAGCTCAATCGTTTCATCTTTGTATCTGTTGTTATGTGTCCAGTAAATCTGGCTTTCCTATCTCGTGTCCTTCTTGGTGTTGCATTTTGGGTCGCCAGCAGTGTAGTTTCTACAAACTCTTCATATACTGTCTGCCCTGGAACTTTTATTCTTCAAACGTCATTTTTATGCTGTCATGCATTACAGCCTTTGTAACACAGTTAAAAAAAACTTGTGATGTTTCTGTGAACACACTTCCTTGTTTCTGAAAAGTCTTAACAAGTCGGGCAACATTTAGCTCTTGAAGTTTAGCTAGAATTCAGGCTTAGAATTTGCAGCTAGAATTCAGGCTTAGAATTTGCAGTTCAAAACCGTATTCAGCCTCAAATAACCACCGTAACAGAAACTTATAAATACAACGGAAAACTCCACTTGAAATTAACTCGCCATTCAGAAATTTTTCATCGTTGATTTAGAGTGAGACATCTTTCAACGAGATAATGTACCACCGTACACGTCCACAGTCGCCCGATTATGGCTGGAATAACATTTCACGAAGTTAGGCATCTTGACGTGGCCTCCTCGTTTGCCGGATTTAAACGCCATTGAACACATTTGGAATGCTGTTGTTCAACGTGCCGTCAATGACAGGAATCCTCCCCGATGAATATTACAGAATTGTGGGACGCTCTTCAGAAAGCATGGTGAGCACTGTGTCCACAGTACTCGTGGAGTCGCGTTGCTGCCGTTATCAGATAGCGAGGCGGACCAACGCTAGTATTACAGAGTTATCCCAGTTTTTTGGCGCTTCAGTGTAAGGTGGAACTCATTCATTAAATATGGCTATGAGTTCTAAACCAGTAGGGCCCATTTTCCAAGAAGCAGTTTTGCTTTAGTTCTCAGTGATCGTAGCAAACAGATTTATTTTACATATTACACTCTCGGCAATTTGAATTTCTTGTGTTATTTCATTCAGTATTGTATTTGTCGGATGTGTGGTGCATACCTTTCTATTCAGCATTTCGTCCTGAGTTTGTTTTCTTATATAAATTTCATTACTACCCGTTAAAGATTTTCTCACTGAACGGCACCTCCTTCCCCGAACAGCTTGTACATTTTAGCAAAGCAGATAGTGAGTCAGGAAAAATAAATAGACAATGTTGAATGAAAAACTGCGAAGATAATTAATATTCTTGACATGTCGGCGATATTAGCAGCAGTGGAAGAGGTTGAAATTTGTTGCAAATTCATGTGAATCGATTAATAAGTTTGCAGCTATCTCACTGAAATTTATATGTTGATACAAGAGCATGTTGTTAAGTGTCAACAGTACAACTTGATTATATTGTGTTAGTGACCTGAACTGCCAGTGCGTGGACAAAAAACAGTTGACGTGACATAAGCTTTTGGTGATTATTTCACCCCGACCGCTTTATTGATTTAGTTACACGCAGAGTGTGAGATATATGTTCCAATAATTAATTTAGGACGACATTGTTTTATTTATTTATCAGCAAGTTTAGTTAAAGACACTAGCTAAATAACTTCAACTAACAAAAACACTACAGGTGCTTCTATCAAACGCTTCAGGTAAACTTTCCAATCATAACATTATTTTGTGCATATCATGTTGAGCTTTTTATACACTGATGCCCAAAATTAAGGTCACAAACACATATTCGGTGATATCTTACAAACTAAATGGTTTATTGCAATGAAACTTGGTACATAGATGCCTCACACTATGAGAGATGCAATAGCAACATAACAAAATGAGCAGGAGGTAAATTGCGTGCGGTATACATGCAAATTAGACCAAAAACAGTCCAAACATGATGCATTATATCTCGAGAACGGTCCGGCTTATAGGGAGTGTGGCCACCCCGCACAGCTTTACACGACACACAGCGAGCCCTCATACTGTAAATGAGGTTGTTGATAACAGCTTGTGGCAACAAATCCCATTCAGCGCGGATTTTAACGCCTGGAGGGTCCCTGGGAGGGTTGACGACGTGCAATGGTTCTTCCTAGAGCATCCCAAACATGCTCTATAGAATTTAGGTTCGACGATTTCGCTGGCTACACCGAATCCTCTCCCTTCAGAAAATCGTCGACAAGCTGAGCTCTGTGTGGCCTCGTGTTACGTCCATAAAAATGAAGTTCTATCCGACAGCTCCCCGGAAAAGCCTCACTTAAGGTTCAAGGACCTTATCCTTATATCGCTGTGAAGTTCCATCGACGACGTGCAGTGGTGTACGGACGTCCATCATTATGCCTGCCCACACAATGATTCTATTCGATCAAACTGGTAGATTTCCCTTATGTTGCAGGGATGATAGCGGGCTCCACACTGTCTCCAGATGAAGACCTGTAGAGAATCACTTTGTGCATTGAATCTAGACTCATCACAGAAAATTACACGGCCCCTATCTTTGCTCTGTCCAAGAAATATGTGTTTAGCTCCACGAAAGAGGAGCTCTCTTCTGCGATCTGGTGAAGGAGACATGCACCACTGGTCGCAGGGCGTAAAGGGCCTCCTCTGCTAGACGTTTGTATAGAGTTTGCCTCAAAATTGTTCTTCCAGTCGCAGCAGCGAGGTCCTGAGAGAGGTCTCTAGCCTTCAACCGTCTATGGCGCTTGGTAGTTAATGCCACGTAACGATCCTCCGTAGGTGTCGTGGCTCTTGGGCTACGTTGGCCGGGCCTCCTGGTGATGGTACCCATTGTTCGGAATCGGTGCCGTAGCCTGGATACCACTTTTCGTGCAACCTGTAACCATGAAGCGACCTCCACCTGAGACTACCCAGCTACAAGCCTGCCGATGGCTTTCCATCTCAGTCCATCGTCTAAACGATTCCGAGCACTCATTCCAACTGAAATCAGTCAATCTTCTGATTTTTATTTCAAGAAACACAACTCTGAAGACGACATTCGCAGGTGCAGAAAACGGTCACTTTCACGTTCTCTTACCAAACTCAACTTGTTCGCCGTTAAACAAAAAGTGATTGCTTACATAAGATTTCAGATCTGATCATATGTAGAGGATTTTAGGAAGGGAGTGTCTAACCTCAGGTCTCAAACAACCCTTAGAAATTGGAAGCTAGTAGATTTGGGCTAGTATGCCCTATAGCAAAGTGACACGTAAGCTAGGTAGAAAGGGGGAGAAAGACGCCCTTGTTTATTACCGGGTGGCCAGTATCCAAGGTCCGACGGCTTAACGTGCCCACCCTACACACGGCGGATATTTAGTGGTTGGAGCGCTCGTACCTGCCTGGGATAGAACCTGAGGTCTTATCTGTCGGAGTCACAAACGGTTACCACTAGGCCACCCGTGTCTCTTACATCAGATTTACAGTTCGCCAAAGTATATTGACAGCAATTTTAAACATATTACTGGTTGCTATTTTGAATTATTGTAAAAAATGTGTTTGTTACCTTAATTTTGGACATCAGTGTATTTTGCTTTACAAAATGGGCTAGGGTTGATATTACAAGAAAATGAGAGTAGCACGTAAACACTCTCCGTTATGAGAAACATCTTGCATACACAGCAATGCTCATAATCATCGTATGTGGACAGAGTCACTTGTAAAAATTCTCTGAAGTTTCTGAATTTGCCCAAGTATGAGTAAATCGATGGAAAAAGTCATTCCTTTTCTTGCTTGTCGAAGATTATAGTTTGGGGGACCAGGAGATCTTCACAAGTATTTGTCTTTCCAGCAGAGCGGGGTTTTTTGTTGTGAGAGTATAACTATCTTCAAACATCACGGCTTCGCTAAATTCTTCTTTATCAAGTATTTCTGACACGACAGTCGAAAAGAAATATCCGCTGATATTTACCTCCATGAAATTTGTAAAGTGGAGCGTGGATCAAATATTTCTGAAAGACTGACTATTTTCTTTCTAACCAATACAATCAAATAACTCAATATATGGATCTTCTGAGGTTTTAGTACGTAGACAGTTACTGCGTGATCGTCGTCCACTTCACGTTCTCCATTTTATTTACTGAGACTGGAACATTGATTATCTAGAATTCCGCATTTCATAGACGTAAATTAGCATAAATGCTGGACGACCAGACGATGTGTTGCGATATCTAGTTTTGTCAAATGATGTGGAATTACTGGGTAACAAAATCATTTGGACGACGATAGAATCGGCAGAACATTAACGGTGAATGTGGCATCTGTTACAAACCAACATTTTTTCAAATTTCGCACATAAAAAGACATACAGCAAAATTTCCCGAGAGCTTAGATTTATTTTATTTTCGGTACCAAAGTCTATCACAAACAGAACAGCAAGGCCCAAAGAGATAACGTTAGGGTATGATATTAATTTTGTTTTGTAGAGCAATGTATACCTTTTTTCTATTGGAAGTATAACGACCACCGTGAGCAACTCAGTGGGCTGTAAGCAGTCTCCCGTCCCTAATTTAGGGCCACTGGTTCCAGGCAAGGGAGAGAACCAGCGCTGTAAGACAAACACAACAGTGGGTGACGTCAGCGTAACGGAAGTAACGCTGCATACGACACAGAAGTTCTGTTTTCATGGTTAAAAAAATGGAAAGCGATGTCATTTCCGTGATGTGTTTTCCGTTGCATCCAAGAACAAGATTTACGTAGTTAAAATATCTGGGGTACCTCCGGTAAAGACATTTCACATCAAAACTAAAGTTTCAAGGATGTGCACTCCTGTATATAAAGTAAAACAAACGTGAGTGTGGTTAGTAATGTACGTGCCGAATTCCAGCATTACGCAGCCTAAAGTAGCATAGGCACGTTACAGTTGTGTTTTGAGATCACAAATTGCTGTGAGGCTGGAAATGGCTCCCGAGAAGAATCGAGCTGTTATTCGATTTTTATGGGCAAAAAAATGTTTCCACGGCTGACATCTATCGATAGCTTATTAATAACTAACAGGAAGGGTCACTTCGACTTCCGGAGAATGCTGACGAAGGAGTACGTCATTGTACAGTAGGTGATGAAAATCGCAGTGGATACCCAAGCAGTTCTTTAACGGATATGAACACAGCTACTGTTGATTTCAGCAAATGACACTAAAGACCACTCTGGAAAAATCACGTATAAGGATCTTTCATGACCACCTTCGCTATGTAACGTAACGTACTACTGGACATGATGTAGATCACGTGTTACTGAGGTGATTCATGATTCAAATCAACAATTAAGCCTGCAGGCGTAGTTCAGTTGGAAGAACAGCCTCTCCAGAGTAGGAAGTCGAGGTTCGAATATCATCACCTGTAAAGGTTATACGTTATAGACACAGATGTGAAAGCTACTGTAAAAGTATGGCTCCAGCAATAATTTCATGTGAAGATTATTAAGCATTTTATGACACGCAACGACAAGTGTCTTCAAGCTTTTATTGACCATGCTGAAAAAGAGTGTATGAACGAATTTTAATTTTGTACGTACTATTCAAAGCATTAAAGATATTGACACAAAATACATACATTTTAACGTTAGTTTTTAATCATCGAACGCGTATTCACTTCTTGGACAACATATCGTTTCATTACCAGCTCTGAGAATTTTTTGTGATTCATTTTAATAACACAGACTACATCACCATCAACAAATATTCTCACTTTACAGCTGGATGGAGATCTTTCGGAGTCTCTTACACAACTGTATCTTGAAACATTCTCTTCCACTGCATGCTTCGAATTTCACCTTCCTCGTGGTCCTCATTCGGACTTTACCCAGTTCGTTGGTATCCAGTACACTATTTCAATTGTCCAGTGGTGGTCATTCTTCAAGAAATATACCAATCCCATTGCTACTTGATGGTCTTTGCTCATGGTCATCCTTTCGCTATCTTTACCCAGACCATAAATTCCTTTTCCTATCTTTATTAGTGATGAAAAAGGTGGATCTCTTTTGCCTGTTTGTGTCTTTATCAGAAAGGTCTATGTCTCTGATCGATAAGAAAGAAACTTTTCTTTTAAGACATAATGATAATTGCTCTTGAATAGAGGTGTAACTACACATTTCTGTGCCCATGGCAAACCAAAAATTGTGCACCCATCTGTCTTTCTATCTTATATTAATTTCATAGTTGTATGTATACATAAGTGACCGTCCCGGTTGCGCAGTGGTCTAAGCCATGGCTTCTGATCATTTGTCCCAGATGGGTCAGAGTTCGAATCCCGTGACGCATGGATGTTGTATTTGTTTTACGGCGCTGGCTGTCTCCCTTCCCTGGAACCAGTGGTATTAAATTAGGGACAGGCGACTGCTTATAGCCCACTGAGTTGCTCACGGTAGTCGTTATACCTCCGATAAAAAAAACCGTATAAATAAGTATACATTGCTGTACAAAATAAAATTAACATGATACCCTAACGTTATCTGTACGCGGGAGGCGCAATCTAACTGACTATTTCTACAGCTTTTCTGAAATGCTTTGGAGTTCGGACCTTTGATGCCACATCAAACGCACCGAATGTAACTGGCAATCGTGGCTCACAGCCTCAGAAACGGTCAAATAGCCCCTAAAGAATCTTTAACAATGTGAACGACATCCATAACGTACAACGTATGCATAGTTAATCCAACTAAAGAAAACCCTCAGGTCCGATTGTTGTCGACGATGGTTGTGGGTCTTCTTCAGTTTGACCGATTATAAATCCGCCCTTTCTTTTCTGAATGTGAGACACTAACATCTCATGAATATGTTGAGGAATTAATGCGAACTTTGAGCTACCAGGCTACCAAAAAATAAAACAAAACTGGGAAACTTACACATTATAGGCAAATTCTGTAAATGGACAAATGGCAAAGTATGACTACTAGAAACTGGTGCAAGAGTTTCCATTCCAATTTTAATCAAATTGTAATCAATGGTTTTTGCGCCCTCTCTTGAGCTGCGTCCGTGGCAGCTGGTCTGCTCCGCACTAGTTACGCCTTTGCTCTTGAAAATTGCCCCGTTTCTTCGAAATGCACTGTAGCCAGGTTTAATAAGCCTATTAGTTTCTCCTTTAATGTGGTTATCATTTTATATTTGTTATTTAGGCATCAGTTTATCCCATTAACCTCTACATTTTCAGTTCTTAAGAAACATTGTACATACATTTTGTACCCTGTACGTTTATCTGTAATCTCACTTATTAACTCTTACTTTCGAGTTCCTGAATGATACTCCGCTGCTCTGAGGTGGTACTTGCAAAAATGACTACGTCGTGAGCAAACAAACCGAAGGTGGGCTAAACTATTTTCATTAATCGTGAGAGTCACCAAAGTACAATTTATCAGTCTTGGAAGAGGATTATGGCATCATATCTCGTGCGATAATAAATATAACTAGGCTGTTGTCACTTAGATGAAGACAAAGATTCTCAAGTTAACGCGATAAAATAAAATTCCAAAGAAACCATGGCATTTATACCATAATGATTTTCTCAACAGTTTCCCTGCTTACTTTGTTCCCTGATTTTGTGAACAGGACGAGCATTTTATTACTTTTGTTTTTGAATACTTAATAGAAAAACTCTGTCTTGTGTGATGGATGTAAGTGAAACTCGAGTTGTGTGCGCAGATCGCTGTAAATGAAGGTGTCTGATACATCAACGGTAAACGTAAAATTTAGCATCATCAGTTTTAAACTTTATATGGCAGATGACATTTCTTTGAAGAGCTAACCTTTGAATCTCAGAGAATAGTTTAGTGATATGTGTGTACGTATATGGTCATTTCTAAAAGCAGCCGTCCCTCTCTAATTTGGAAACGCTGATTGAGTGGTGTAAGCGTAGCATCCTTGTTCTACATGGGGCCCGAGCCCAGGACCTGCTCCGATAATTAGCCGACTCTGAGTACTCGGCCCCTGAATGTGTCAAGATGTGAAAATGTTAAATATATGGAATTAAACCAAGCGAGATTTGAGAAAAAGCAGCTGAAATATCTATTTTAAAAGTTACAATTATCTCTAATTTTTTTAACCGTTATTAAACAACCTCCCTCATCGCTGTGTTTTACTAACACAAGAAAAATATTTCACATTTTTACTTTATGACGTATAAAATAAAGGAGAGTTGAGCTATATATAAAAGTTACTAAGAAGGGACGTTAGACGAAGGTGACGCTTGCACAAAGTGTGAAGTGCCGTACCCGTGGCGCAGTGGTCTAAATCCCATTTCCGTACGTGCCATTTGCGTACAAAAGGAATTTTGTCCCATTTCCGTACATTGCAGATGATCGCTTAGTGCCATTTCCGTACACTTTCACCGCGCCAGGTAACAGACGCGGATACTAAGGGAGAAAGTAAATGCCGATCCACTGTAATTCCTCCGACATGACAGAGAGAGAGAGAGAGAGATCACCATTCATTGTTTTCGTCAACCAATTGGCGCTCATGGTGGTGTGAGAGGGAACAGCAATAAAAATTGAAGGGCAAACAGGCAGCACACTAATGCCATCTTTACAGTCTTCAGCGTTCGTCGGAGATGTTTAATTTCATGTGTGATTTTTTGCGTTTTTTATTTTAAATGGAAATCATTCAGACGACTAAAAATAAACCCGCTGCCATATACGAAGGGCATCAGTACCGGCAGCATAGAAAAACCAAACAGGGCGTCATTGTTTGGTTGTATATAAAAGAAAGAAATGAGAAATTCCGTGAAACATTGAAGAATAAAGACAGTATCGTCGTAAATATGTCTCCACACGTCTGCAAGCCAGACATAGCTTCAACAGAGGTAAAGAAAAGCGATTTTCAAGCAAGAAAAAGGACGAGATAGAATGAGGAGCATATTTCACAAATATACCTGGAAGAAATGGATCCCCTTTTAAGGTGACAAATTCGTAACAGAAATTCCACTGTTACCTTCACTGAAACTTCTTAATACAGAATCAGAAGAAAAGCGACTGACGAAACAAGGAAACCACCAACTGCAGAGCATGTCAATATACTTACGAAATATCTTTAAGTTGCGGTAAAAATGGAAATCTAGACTCCGGAAGTCTCCCCCACATTCGGTATTTCGTCTAAAATGCAATTTGTATACCACCTTTGACTCAAAAAGGCGGGAGAATTTTCCTATGGGGAATTTTCAAATGTGGGACGACTTCTCCGTGCATGGTAACAGTTCAAATGGAAAAGAAAGATATGATCTTTGATCTAACCCCTTGCAGTGGCGTAGCAGAAAAATTCGGGATCCTCCAGCAAAAAAAATATTTTCGAGACTCTTCCGTGAAAATCTATTAGCTTTCAATTACTGAAATTTTAAAACGCCATATTAGGTTTTATGGGCGTTTAATAATTAAAACTCTTTGGTACCTACAGGCATGTTTCGTAAACCCAAAATTACTGCACTTTCTTGCATGCAAACAAATGTTTACGTGGTAATTAAAATGACTGCCTTTGTTGTGTATAAATAGAAAGTACTGCAAATTGTTAGACCAGAGTAAATCATATCATGCAACTTTTATTCATCGTAAAGAAATAAGACCAGACTCTTTAAAAATGCCTCACGGTCACACACACAAAACACTTGTCTAATGACATTTAGCAATTTGTACGAGAAAATACAGAACGTTCATAAGGAAATAAATAACAATTCAGAATTGTAGCACAAAAAAGTAGAAATACTTAAATTGTATACTGTTGAATATTAAAAAAAAAAATGCACTTAACGTAATGCCGCAATGTTTTGCCCATTGAAAGAAAAATCCCATAAAATATTATAAATAATTAAATTTAAATAAACGGGCTCAACAGTGGCGCCAGCGAACTGACTCTGTGCACCGAGGATGAAATTTAGATTGTGAGCTCAGAGTCAGAATATAAAAGTGTAAAAGCCTAACAAACGCAAACACGAAATATATTCTAACAATTTTATGGTACGAGAAGAAAAAAGAAATACCGTGACTGTGAATAGGGCCTTAAGTCCCCGCCAAATAAAAAAAAAATGCTTTTCTTTTTAATATTTCGTTCAAATCTGCCTCAAAAATTCCTGACTATTTCTTTCCTAGTTTCGTATGAAGTTTCCATAAAATATTTTGTAAAATCTTCTTCCTGAGGCTAGAGTTCATGCACCAGAGGCTCCTACAGCCGTGAACCTTCCCGCACTGGAGAGGAGGGGGGGGGTCGCGGGGTTATCAGTACAACCCTGATCCTCTGTCTTTCTTCACGCATATCTCACTCACATCTGTGTACGGAAATGGCACTAGACGATCTGGATGTGTACGGAAATGGGACAAAAATCGATGAAGTGGCACGTGCGGATCTGGGACGACACCGGTTTAGGACCATTCGTCCTAGTAGGAATCCCGGTGAGGCATGGATGCTGTGTTTGTCTTACCGGCACTGGCTCTCTCCCTTTCCTGTAACCAGTGGCCTTAAATTAGGGACGGTGACTACTTATAACCCATCAAAATGCTCAATGTGGTCGTTCAGCTTTCAATAAAAAAGAAAAAAAAAGTGTGAAGCTTACTGATTGAAGAGTATTACGTCTGAATGAGTTAAATTAGTCTGATTATTACTTACTAACTATGTAGTTTCCAGTCGATTATAATCAACAATGTGTACTCGACGTTGTAGCTTGCCGTACTGGAAGTTGGGGTGAGTATTGTAAAAGCGTACTATAACGTAATGTCTTTTTCGTGAGCAAGATTGGTTTCACGTTATGTTAAACCATGACTGAGCAATGTTGAAATAAAATAAGAATATTATGTAATAGTTCCTAATTAAGTTTTTACAACCAGACGAATCATAAACAGAAGTCAACTTACGGGAATTAGTTCTTGATTCCAGCTCTAAGTCAATAGAACATCGCACTAAAATTGTTAATTTCACATTTTACTTAACAATCAACGTCTATACACATCCACCCACACCATCAACTGTTATCTCGTCCTTTTATCTATCGTTCGTATCTCATACATTCATACGTCACGTTCACTCTGACCTCGAAATGTTGCCAACCTCATTCTCGTTTGAGGGAAAAGATATAACCGTTAAGTTTGGAAGTATAACGGAGAAAAAACTCAAATTTACATAGGAAAAGGAACTAAAAATGAAAGGTAATTTAGAATATACGTCACAGTACACATGTTCGATCCTCGCAAAACCAGAGAAACCCCCACCCAAAAAAAAAAAAAAAAAAAAAAAAAAAAAACTTGAAAAGGTAACACATGAATGCCTAGTACTTGAGAATGGACTTAAAACAGTTGCTTTTAGGATGGGTGTTCATAGCTGAAACCACAATTATTGTCTTCGTTTGTGTTGTAGGTGTTCATAGCCATGCATTGTTATATTCAGTATTTCACTAGAAAACCGCTTTGTTTATTCTAATTCATCCAAGTTGAGTGGTATTTATTCACAAAACTTAAATCGAAGCTGTACATTATAAAATAAAATTTCCTATGTTATTTCAGTTTCGCGTATATACATTTTCTATATCTATTATGCAAACAAACAGCGTTCGCTTTTTGTACCTCTTTATCTGATGCATCCTTTGTTGCATAATAAATAAATAAAGCATCATGATTATTAATCTGTGCTTATCTCTCATTCGATCGTATGATTTTAAACACATGTTTCTTTGGGACGACACGATGAACCAAAATATAAGGAAATTATTTCATTATTTAAGAGCAAAATTATTGGCATATGAAATCTGATAAAAAAGAAAGGCTTTATGCTGGAAACGGCATGCTGTTCAAAAGCTGTATTAACTAATTTTTTCCCCCTGTCTGTTTCAATTATCGTTCGGTGAAGCAGCCGAAAGTAAAACACCTGTTCGTGATGTTCTTTTGCTCTGTCAGAAATTATTATTACTTTCAAATTTGTAATAATTTGGCTTTTTTTTTTGGGTGTAATGCAACCGATATTAATCGATGGGCAGAACTCCCGCAAATAATGTTTTTTTCAAGCTGTAAGATTCTTTGATAAAATATCAGATATGTTAATTTTTTATCAAACATTCAAACTGCAGTTATTTGTTAGGACACACATGAGAGTCGTAGATCAAGTAGAGCAATAATGAAAAATTCCATCCGGGATTAGACAAAAAAAAAAGAACTGCAATCCAAAGTAGGAGAAAACAAAGGGCTGCCTGAAAATAAAGAACTAAGTTTACCTTTATTTCGCATTCCTGCATTCCATGCAGGAATATCTAAATTTTGACCATTTTTTTTCGGAATTTTGCATTTTCATTTTATATGATAGCAAACTGAAAAATACAACAAATTTCTCGTTTGTCAAACGATCATTATGTCTTAAATAATTTTTTTTAAAGAGGAAATGGTGTTTTGTTTTTCATCATTTGCGTAAAATGATTCTTTTGTTCAAAAATGTATTATTTGGTTAAGTATAGTCAATTAAGTTCTCCTGTGAAGCGCATTTCGCGTGTCTAAAGATTTCGATTAAGGAAAAGTGGGAAATAAGATTTTCCTTTTAAAAATAAGGTAAGATTTTAGGGGCACGTTTGCAGGTTGGTTTTAAGGATTTAGTTTCCTCCTGAGTTATTTTCAGCAATGTATTTATATTGCAGTGGAAAGGCTATAAATACCTGCGTCCACTAGCGTAGTGAAAAGACATTAACCTGCGTCCCAACTTCCTGTGAATTACGGACGCAGGTATCTATAGCCTTCCACTACAGTACCCGGACTCGTCCACGAAACAATCTATGGGACTCACTAAAAGGTCCTTTTGTGTGAGAATGGCAGAACACAAAAGAGACGTGAAGCAAAATAAACTTACCGCAGCGCTTGCCAGGGAAGTAGCTATTCAAGGAGCGCAACCGCAATTGCAGAACATCCGCAATATTGCTCCGTACAGAAATGCCAGGACGGCAGCAATTAGAGAAACTATTGAGATACTAACACGTCATGATGTCTGCAACACAGAAGTCTCAATTGAGCTCCCTGTGGCCTGGAGTCATCTGCTTGGCATAATAATAAGGATGCAATGATCCTGTATGCATTAACGATTTATTGCGTTTTGATCATTAATCATATACTGTAGCATTTCTGTTGTTACCCGAGTGTTTGGCATGCGCGAGCGTGGTGTTCTACATACCATATTTATTTATGTGTATGCGTATTAATCTATTAGTTTGATTCTGTTTTCCTCTGTAACCTCCTGAAGAAGCCGTCCGTTGACGGGGAAAGCTTGCGGGAAAATTATATTTTTCCCTGCACCAATAAATACTGATTGTTTTATATTTGTCTTGGTATATTTTAGCTGTCTACACATATACACTAGTTTCCACCAATTATCGAACAAAATTAAATTTTGAAATGTCTGGAAAACTCACTCGGGATTCGTACACATTTGCAGGAAATTAAGTCTAGGACTCTCCCGGGGGTTTTCCAGGAGTTCATAAAAAAATTCCAGGACTTAAATATTTTCTAGAGTTTGTTTTACATTGCGCAAATTGTGCCGAAATTTACTATGCATTTAGAGTTCTTATGAAATCTTATGGGTTCCGCTACTACGGAGTGTGCAGTGTGTGTTACGTCTTCAATAAAGTGCAAAACTTCCTCATATGAAGCTAATACGTATGAAACGCTATGGAACTAAGTAAAATAATAACAACAATAATAATAATAATAATAATAATAATAATAATAAACCTAACACCTACATAGAACTACAGAAGGCAGCTATCCTGAACACTTGTAGGATAGTAAAGAAGTTCCTGGACAACTGAGAGAAAGAAATACCACTTCCCAGACTTTGTACGTCGTACCCGTCCCGGAAGGAAGAGAATAAAAACCTCAGGAACAGTTTTAATAATAATAATAATAATAATAATAATAATAATAATAAAACAAAACAATTTTACCATGTCACTGAAGATTCTTTATTTCATTGTCACTTATTCCCATGCACATTGGCAGCAGGAAGGCCAGATATCAATCTTCTGCACAAGAAAAGTGCGTACTTTCCGATGAGTTCAAGAACGGCCGTCTTGAACATACCGGACGGTCGGTTTCTATACGCTGTTGTGTCTCCAGCTGTACAAAACTGGTATATCACAAACAAAGGTCGCTGGAAATGTGGCACTCAAACATCTTGCACTGCAGCGTCACACGAGATGAAAGAAAGGATATCATGGCTTTGCACTACAAAGAAGGAAGGGATGTCATCCGGAGTAGACGCCGCAGGGAAATAGAACAGTGGCGCAGTCAATCCAAACAACTCGACCAATTCTTTCTTTCTCTCTCGTATATCACAAAAAAGAAAAAAAGATTCCAAGACTATTCCACGATCTTTCACTAAAATATGAAAAATCAAGGACTTTTCAGGCCTGGAAAAAAGGCAAATCAAATTCCAGGACTTTCCCCCTATTCCAGGGAAAGGGCGAACTCTGAAGGCTATGTAGAGCTTTGATATGAAATTTGAGGAAAACGTATAATTTAATAAAATTTTTATATTAAATATACAAAATCGAAAAGATTTACAGGCCAACAGACGAGAACAATAAGTCATATAACAAAGCATTTGGATCAGAGACAATGATAAACTGCATCGCACAGCATGATGCTCCGACGCCTGCATGTATCATTACTATCTACAGCGAACAAGACAAAACTTCTCGAGTAGGTTCCGTCCATCTTGCATGATCACAATTCCCCAGGTTGGCAGAAGCAGTGTATTTGCATGGGCTATATTTCCATTGGAGACTTTAGACACCTTTCTTACTTATTACTGTTTCCCATCCAACACCAGAAGACTTGCCCATATATCATTGCTGTGTGCAGCAAAGAAGACAAAGCCCTGATTGGTTCGATTCATATCACATGACCACGACTTTGCAGGTTGGCAAAAGCAGTGTCATGTGGTGCGCTATGCTTTCATGGGAGATTTTATAACATTTTATTGATTACTATTGTTACTCTTCTACCACAGGAAGATTTGCCAATACATCATTGTTGTCTGCAGTGAACAAGGCAAAAGTTTAGTAGAGCTTCGATCTATCTTACATGGTCATGACTCTAAAGGATGGCGGAAGCAGTGTAATTGCGTGAGCCATGTTTTCATTGGAGTCTTTAGACCCCTTTCGTACTTAGTACTGTTTCTCTTCCAACACCAAAACACTTGTCTCTACACCACTGAAACATTGCTGAACACATCTTGACCCATGTACAGTAGCATTGGCGTCCATGAAATAGTCATTACCTGCTGGATAAAAAGTCAACATTGCAGAACGGACGTGATCGGCAACAATGTTAATGTAATTCTTGGAGGACACTTGACCTTCCAAAATATCAGGGGACTCGTTGCGTATCAACTGAACGTTCCCCACACCATGTCACCCCTACAGAAGCTTGAGTTGTGTTTTTAAGGCAAGCTGGATCCATTGGTTCATGGAGCTCGCGCCAAAGTCTCTGCCTACAGTTGGTACAGAACATGATGTACCTCGACTCGTCAGACCATATAACTTTTTCAATCATTCTTGCAGTGTCCAATCAAGGTGTTCCGGACACCACTGTAGACGAACAGAAAACAGTGATTTCCGTATAGGCATGCGACTGCCAATACCGATTCTCTACAATTCCCTGTGCATAGTTCGTGAGATATGGGTCGGAAATAGCCTTCATTAAATGCTTCGGTCAATTTCTGCACGTAGGAAGTCCTGTTCCTCCGTACAAGTTTTCACAGACGACGGTGATCTCGTTCCCTTTACACATTGTCGCAGCGCCACAGTCACGCATTTTAGGCAAGCAACGTGGGATATTTTTTCCTTAAAAAAGAACCCAGGAAAAAATATTTCCCTTTGAAAATCAAGTGAGCTCTGCAGTTTTCAAAATCGTCACTCCAGCCATTTACGCACTCAAAATACATGGGTGAGTCGAAAGTTTTGCAATATTTGCATAAACAAAGGTGCTACGGCGGGTATGTCACATATTTAAACTAGTTCAAGTCGCGCACTGCAGTCAGTCGAAAGAGATATATAGTGATAGTCGTTGCTGTGAACAGCATTGCATGTCGTCTGTCTGTGGTTGGGACACCAAAAAGATGAACAGCCACAACCGCCTAATTAGGAAACTTTTGCTTTACGAGTTTGAACTTTGCCAAAATGCTGCTCAAGCAACACGAAATATTTGTGATGCAAAAGGGGAAGGTTCCGTGGACCACAGTACCGCAATTAGAAGGTTCAAGAAACTCCGCTCAGGTGACAGAAACCTCGACGGTCAGCCAAGGTCAGACAGGCCGTCTGGTGAAATTTCGAGGAGATAATCCATTACAAAGACGGTCGGACTATCAACTCCAACCTCTACTCTTAACAGCTGGAGCGGATGTATGCAGTTTTGGAGGAGAAGTACCCGGTACTAGTGAACAGAAAGCGCGCTCTCCTACAGCAGGACAACGCTCGTCCTCACACCTCGCGAATGACCCGAGTAAAACTTCAGGAAATTGAGGTCATCGAACTTATGCCACACCTAGCATATAGTGCGGACCTTGCCCCCCTCGAATTATTACTTGTTCCGGTCCATGGCCCATTTCTTTCGTGGGCAACACTTCAACATCCAGGAGGAAGTGGCAGCTTGGGTAAAGGAGTTCTTCGCCTCGAAGCATAGGAACACCGCCGCAGAATCGAAGAACTGGCAGACAGATGGCTAAAGACGGTGCGAAACGTTGGCCAATACTTTGAATGCTAGTTAGCTTTCGTCGTAAAGTTACGTATGAAGACATAAAATGATCCAAATATTGCAAAACTTTCGACTAACCCCTATAAGTCCTTTATCGAACTCCGAAAGATCTTTTCGTTTTCCCATTATCATCAACACTACTTACGATTACTAACGACCAGCATAAATAGCTGCCTAGGTCATGTGGTGACGCACGTGACTTCGTCTTTTGAATATAGGCTGCGTAAGTGACGTTTAAGTACATCTGCATAAAGTTTTCTAATTCAGTGGCCGGTGTATGTAGCTTCTCCGTCGAACACAAAGAAACATATTAGACCGCGTTATCTTTCAGAGACTTCTAACAATGTTGAACTTGAATTCTGAGTTTCACAAAAAGCGGTCTCGTTTAACTGGTTTACTTTCTTAGGCTTGTGGAAGTGAACCTTGCTGAAAGAAGTGTTCTTGAAAGGATCTGCCACGCTGCACCTTAAGCTAAAATCATCATCATTATAAACAGCTGTTTCCCAAGCATAACCGGCATAAAACTTTCCTTGTGTTTTTGCTACTGTTTTCGGATCTACAAAATTAGAACTTTTCTTCGTCATCTTAAAACTCTTGCTCTGAAAGAATTCTTTCGGCTATTTAAGTAGATATATACCACGTGACAACAGCCATTGTATCCTCGCGTTTTGTACATACATGAAATGGCTCGTTTCAAATTCGGTGACTTCAAATAAAAAGTACGCATTTCCAAACTCCATGCATAAAAGATACCTAGGTTTCATTACTTATCACATTACAACATATTGCATTTTTATATTGTTACTATTGTTTTACATATTTTAGGGTTTTTAGCACGTCTTTTGTAAAAAGAGATCGTGCTTATGTAATCGGTTTGTACGTCCGTCCGTCGGCTTGTAGACACCATATCTCTGCAACTATTAGTCCGATTTGAAAAATTCTTTTTGCATTGAGAAGCTTGAAATATGCGAATGGTGATCCTTCATTTCGATTTTTTACGCTGTACAATTTCACCGCTAGAGGGCGTAAAACGTAAAAGTAGATGATGCCGAATTCAAAATACATTTTTTCTTCTAAACATCCGATTGAAAAAATATTTTATCTTTCGCTTTCATTTATGTCGAAGAGTATTTTAGGTACAGTTACTTTTTCAAGTTACGCATAGATTTTTTGCTAGAGGGCGTAAAAGTAAATTCGTTTTCCCCGAAATCTCTTCTTCTAAAACTCCGATTTGAAAAAAAATTCTTCAGCGGATACAGCTCCTGATGCAAAATATTTTGCATATAATTTCTAATTTTTGGCAAAGAATACTTTGGCCACCAGTTGGCGTAAGGGTTCATTTTTGCTTTTGATGTATTTGCCATAAATTCTGAGCTTCTAAAATCTCGATTGAAAAAAATATTTCGTGGACTGATGCCACTCACGTCGATAAACCCTCCGGAATATTTTCTTCTAAAAATAATGCATGGTTTCTACGCCAAGGGGGGGGGGTAGACATATATCTTATTTTTGTCAATATCTCTACTACTTCTAGGAGTCCGTTTGAAAAATTCCTTCTTTGTCGTATGATGTTTCCGATGCGAAATGTTTCTCATATAAATTTAAAAAATTCAAGTAAATCATAGATTTTCCGCTAGGGGGCGCAAAGTGAATTGCGTTTTCTGCGTTATTTCTGTTTCTAAAACTCCGTTTTGAAAAGTTTTTCCTGTATCGCACACAGCTCCTGATGGAAAATGTTTTTCACATAATTTATAATATTTGGTAAGGAATGGCTTGGCCACCAGGGGGCGTAAGTGTTAATTTCGGCTTCTGATGTTTGTGCAGCAAACTCTGAGCTGCTGAAAACTCGACAAAATTTTTTTTCTTGGAACGATACCACTCACATCGAAAAACTTGTTGAGAATACTTTCTTCTTAAAATAATGCATGGTTTTCCCTCTATGGGTCGTAGATGCATATCTTATATTTCTCCATATCTCTGCTTCGAAAAGTCCGATTTGAAATTTTTTTGCTTTGCTGGAGAGCGTTTCCGCTGTGAAATGTTCTCATATAAATTCATGTTTTTCTTAACGCACAAGTCTGCAACCAGAGGGCGTAAGTTCACGATTCCGTTTACAGCTGAAGGATTAAAAACATTCTTTCTTCCGTCAGATACTATTGTTTTCCATAGCGGTTCCATTGACTTTGAATAGCTTTTATAAATTCAATTTGTGTCAGAATGGATTCAAAAGACGTGCTCATTACACACGAAAATTCGATGTCATCTTTCTCGTGTTTTTTTTTTGTTTTTTTTTTAAACAACTGATTACACGCTTTAAAGTACTTAAAATCTTTTCATCAAAGCAAGTTTGAGATTCCAGGTTTTTTTTTTTTTTTGCCAAAGGATGCATAGATTAATCCCGAGAACCTTGTGGTATCTTTAGTGCTTTCATATATTTTAATGCAACCTTTCGAAAGAAAAGTGTATTAGATGCAAAAGCGCTGCTCAGGGAAATGTCAGAATAGTGCGAGGATGCTGTTATTTGGATAAGTTACTAAGATAATCACTGATACCAGATCTGATAAGAAAAAATATTTTTTTTCAAAAACCAAGAGCTTCAACTGGCGCAGTTTTTTTTTCCAATATGCGCGTTTATTTGTGCTCTCAAAACTTATCAGCAGATCTATGCGTAATGAAGCAGTCGATTTATTATCCAGATGCATCAAAGCATTCTTACATAATCCTACATAACAGTTCCAAAATAATTTTTCATAAGAAGAATAAGCCAGCTTTGTGTATTCGAATTATGTAAGAGTTTCTGCTTTTTTTGTTCGTCATGCTGTATGAGGGAGCTTCAGGTACAAGCTAGAAATAGAGGCACGGAAACTGATACTTTGTTACTTTACGGAGTTGATAAATATTAATCACGTATTGACAGGTTTTGTTCGCTGCGTCTCAAAGATGATAACTTTAATCTCTACCCCGAAATGATTCACATGTAGTTTTCAGTATCGTAAAACTGAGTTTACTGAAGAGTATATGGCTACAGCAGTCATGGAAAAGTTGAGAAAATATTGCAACTGATGAAATTCTTGAAATTAAATTTTATTGAGGAACATGAAGGCTGAGTATAGAATTTGTGTGAATAGAGGATACATAACATAGAATACGAATAAGGAATACAAAATCGAGAATAGGAATAGGAAACACAGAATATAAAATATGAAGTGGCGGCTTGTGATTCAGCAAACAGATACAGCACAAGTAAGGTGAACTGATATGTTAATATATTGACATGTTTCATAGTGGCATTAAAAGTACCTTAAAAGTACCTCAAGAAAAAAGACACAGAAAACAAAACTCCCGGATTTGATGCCGAGTCCGATTTATCATGTTATCGCAGAGCAAGTTCAAATGCTCCACAAAACGATTACAGTTTATAAGATAACAAACGAAAAGTCAATTGTTTTTTACTTTTTCGTTTTACTGTTGAATTTGCCACTTATAACCAGAATCTATAGTTATGATCTCATTTCGCTGTACAAAGTACAGCCATAATCAGCACGTTATTTTTGTGTGCAGACAGCCCTCCGTTCTTCTAAAAATTTCGGCAAAATTTCAAAAACGCGGGAAACAAAAGAACAGCATTTTAAAGTCACAGCTGTATATTTATTTGTCATTCACATTAAGTTCCGATATTGAATTTCTAATTTGCTCAGCATTTTTACTTTAAAATTTTTTGTGGTAACTTAAGGTCTGTCGTATGTCTATTCAGTCTTTTAATTTCCAATTCTATTTCAACGAATACGAGAAGAACGTATGTTTTAGCAAACAACACTTGTTAACATGGTTTTTGTCACACGGATGGAAATATGCGTCTATAGTCAGTTTTTAAGTGCTAATATCGAATATGATCTTCAAAAGCAGCCATCACGCACCTTTTTATAAAATAAAATGGAAAATAACGTTACGAAAGCCGAAAATCCGAAGATTTACATAACTCGGTTATCGACCCAAAAGCCTTCGCTGGAAGTACTTCTCAGTGTATCAATAACTTTTCCCCAGGCTCATTTCCACTTTATGATCATTTTTTTTATGGTAAGACTTGAAGAAATTATGAGTCACTCTTCCATGTGCTGCGGCACACATGCTTTTCTTTAACGTTCAGGATTTCTCTTCGATTGACTTATCTTTTGTAGGCGACAGGCCGACAAGTGACTGAAATGGTTTTGTTTCGCGATGAAATGTGTTTATCCGGTTCAGGTGAAGAGATTTTGTGCTTTGACAGGTCGCAGTGAAGTGACCGACGCACAGTGTGTATGTGCATTTAGTTTTCTCATAGTGGATAGATAGAACATGCCGTAAATGTGTAAATCCATCGAGCAGATTTTGATACATTTGTGGACAGTTCACAGTGAAAAAACAGCGTCGGTCGTCAACAACTAGGGTTAAACAAGCTTATTATTTTTATTTTGAGTGTCACTTTGGGGATCAACACAAAAAATTGGCTCCCCACATATCCTGCGTATCATGCCACTCAAATTTGATTAAATGGATGAAAGGACACAAAACACAGCGTATGCCTTTTGCAGCTCCGATGGTTTGGCACGAGCTTATTAGCCACGCAGAGGACTGTTATTTTTGCATGACTAAAATCGAACGATTTTCAAAGAAAATAAAAGGTAAAATAGAATATTTTCCTGTTCCGTCTGAAATGCGTCCTATACCACACGGATCTGAACTGCCCTTTCCTGAGCCACCTTCGCAATTGGAATAATTCACTTTTCCAAAAGGAAACAAGTTAGTAAAATCATGCAATGTATTGATTATGATACGCTTTCCAACATACCAGAAATCATTACTCAAGTTATTACTCAAGATATGAGGACAATTGCTGTTTAATAAATCTTGCTCCTATGTACTGACCGTTGACCCATTTCGATGATATTAAACATAATTGGTTCAGTATACTTCCGGAACAACATACTAAAGTTCTGTCGCAATGGAAGCATTTTTAGTCAAGTTATGAGGATAATGGCTGTGGAATAAATGTCGCTCCTATGTTCTGACCTTTGACCCCATTTCGATTGTATTCAAATCCGAAACAACATGATAAAGTTCTGTTGCAATCAAAGCATTTTTACGTAAGTTATGGCGCATAAGGGCAATGGAATGGATCCGCTCCCATGTCCTGACCTTTGACCCCATTTCGCCCATTTTCAATAGTGTTAGTCCCCATGTGGTCCTCTACCACATACTAAAATTTCATCGAAATCGAAGAATTTTTACGCGAGTTATCGTGCGGACGGACAGACAGAGACAGCCTGACAGACGGACAGACAGAGAGACAGCCTGACAGACGGACAAAACTGGAGCATATACGCTTCTTCAACCTTCGATTGGAAAGCGTAAAAAATGGAGGTGAGACTGAACCATCAATACCCTTTGACCTATTTTACAGTGCTAAAATTTCATCGAATTGTAGTACTGTAGAATACCTATCCTCTACCACATACTAAAATTTCATCGAAATCGAAGCACTTTTACGCGAGTTATCGTGCTGACGGGCAGACTGACTGACGGACAGACAGAGAGACAGACTGACAGACGGACAAAGCTGGAGCATATACGCCGTTTGACCTATTCTACAGTCCCAGACATACCACGACACCGCATCTGATTCAGCAAAGAGAACTAAACGATTAAGTCAGACCTTAATCTTAAACATCAAGTAGAACATTCAGGATTTAGGCTGCAGCGGTGAAACTTACTGGCGACAAGCATTAGACTTTCATTGCTTAGAAAGAGGCACGAACAATTTTCAGGGTTTTTAGGTTGTTTTACAATGCAAAATCCCATGCGCGTGTGTACAAATATTATCGGATCAATGGCTTATCTTGGTTTTGAGCATATCCCTCAGGAATGGACCCTTTCCATTGAGACCTCGAAAACGAGTCTGAAGGCAGTGTTGCTACACAATGGCAACACTAAACTATCAATACCAGTGGCACATTCAGTAGACATGAAAGAAAATTACGAGAGTATGTCGCTGCTTCTAAGTGCAATCCAATACAACAAGTACTGGAGATTCTAAGTGCAATCCAATACAACAAGTACTGGAGATTCTAAGTGCAATCCAATACAGCAAGTACTGGAGATTTGAAAATCATCGCCGGGCTACTCGAACATTTGGGTGAATTTACGAAATACTGTTGTTTCTTTTCTTCGCCTATGCGACAATACAGCAACCACGCCACATGTCAGTGGACAGATGAGGCTCGGACCAAGGCCGTCTAGAAAACACAAGGCCATGACATTAGACAGATGAGTTTCCTCTTTTAGTGACATCTCGCGGAAACCAAAGCTCAAGATTGATTTTCAACGCTGTCGTGTACGACGTCAAACACGACACCAACATATCAGGCCGCGTAACGTGAGACTAACGTCAGCAACGGAGGAATCTCATCTAACTAATGTCATGGCCTTGTGCTTTCTAGACGGCTTGCTCGGACGCTCAGAAATCTGGAAAATTGCCAAAAAATCGCACAAATCCGCAGCATGACACCTCATCATCCACGGTGTTAGCGTAGCAGTGGAGCACTGTCACATGTCAGGCTTTGTCATCCAGCACAGTTCGACGTCATCTGCTCAACAGAGGACTTGTTGCTAGCAGTCTATTGATGCTCATTCCTTTGACTCCTCATCTACCGACGCCTCAGGGGCAATAGAGTTTCGAACACAGACATAGACGCGCTAATTGGCAACAAGTTGTGTTTTCTGAAGAGTCACGATTCAACTTGATACACCATGATGGTCGCATACGTGTTCGAAGACTTCGGGATAAACGGCACCCTGTAGCGCATTTTGCAGAGACATACAACCCCAAAGCCAAAGTTTATAGTTTTAAGCGCCACTGTGTTTTAGTTCTTGATCTTGCTTGATACTAATTGAGGAAACCCTCAATAGCCAGCGATAGATCCCCTGGACGATATCAAGAACCACTTTCATTCAATGTCACGCCATGTAGATGTTATTGTTGCTCGAGGTGGACTCACGCGATACTGAGTTTTGAACCGAACAAATCCTGTACAGCTCCACAAATGATATCAAGAACCACTTTCATTCAATGCCACGCCTTGTAGAAGATGATATTGTTGCTCGAGGTGGACTCACACGGTACGGAGTTTTGAACCGAACAAATCCTATACACTAAAGTAATTCACCGATGCTGCCACACGTACGGTCATTCACAAACATAATTTTCAAATTGTAGGTCAAGATTAAAAACACTTTATTTACAATTAAAAACTAATATTTACACGCGAGATCTTTCGGGGCTGAACATAGCACCCATCATCAGGCTCAAGCGCCACGAAACACAGGAGAAGACGTTATATACTGTTAAACACGACCCACAATTCCCTCGGTTTTCTGAATCACCGGTGATGCCATCAACAAATCGTTAAAGTCCAAAATATCAAGTCTTAATATCTTATCCTATAAAGTCCTCTTCTTCAGAGTTGTGTGAGGAGGGGGCAACCATCTTTCTCCACTGTCTTGGAACAAATGTCGGAAGTTCAATGTTACAGCATGTTTCCCCATATGCAAGAATGAAGAGGCTTTCCGTAAGGAAGACAGTACGTTTATTAACACTTGAGTTAAGTACCCTAACATTTTTCCAATTTGGGGAGTAACCTCCCTGGTTAACGGCTTGAGTGAAAGCTGTGGAAACCGTTCCAGAACGAAGAGCGTATTTATGTTCACCCATTCTGACATTAACGGTTCTTAGGGTAGAACCTATATAGTATTTAACTCCAGTATCTGAATCCTCATGAATTAATGGTATGCAGTAGATGCCTGGTTTGTTAAGTGCTGGGACTCTATCTCTTTCATTTCTTATCATGGAAAAAATGTTTCTGGTGGACACTCCAAACGTTAGAATGTGTTTGTAACAGGCTTTTCTTAAGATAGACACAAGAGGTGGAATGAAATCAACTTTGCCGATGTACTTAGTAGGTTTTTTCTCTGTGGACAAAGTCGTGAATCTCAGTCTTTGAAATTGTTGTAATAGTCCTTGGAAGAGGTTGACAGAGAACCCAAACAATAAGGCCAAATTTTGAACTCTAGAAAGTTCATCACGTCGAGTTTTACTTGTCGAAGAATGGGTGAAGGCACGTCTTATTAAGAAGCGTAAAGCTGAAGCTTTATGTTCGGGAGGGTGAGAGGAAGTGAATGGGATCATACAAGGTATGAACGTCGGTTTACGGAAGACACAATGCTTGATTTTATTGGAATTCGAATTTCGAGACAGTAAAATGTCCAGGAATGGCAATTTTCCCTCTTTCTCAAGGTCTTTGGTAAACTTTATAGTTGGAAACTGGGTAGAAAGACAATCTACAAATTCGTCCAGTAAAGGTAAAGCATGGGGCCAAAAAACCAACATGTCATCAACGTACCTAATCAACAGTGACGGTTGATAAGGGAAGACCAACAAGACCTTGTTTTCTAGATGCTGCATGAGGATCTCGGCTAAAACGGGGGAGAGGGGGAACCCATTGGTGCCCCTTCCTTTTGTTGATAGAACTTACCATCAAATTTAAAGTAAGTTCTCTTAGCTACGAGTTTGAGACCAGAAAATATTGCATTAGCTTCAAGTGGAGAGACAAACTCGTAGCTAAGAGAACTTACTTTAAATTTGATGGAAAGCCTCTTCATTCTTGCATATGGGGAAACATGCTGTAACATTGAACTTCCGACATTTGTTCCAAGACAGTGGAGAAAGATGGTTGCCCCCTCCTCACACAACTCTGAAGAAGAGGACTTTATAGGATAAGATATTAAGACTTGATATTTTGGACTTTGTTGATGGCATCACCGGTGATTGAGAAAACCGAGTGAATTGTGGGTCGTGTTTAACAGTATATAATGTCTTCTCCTGTGTTTCGTGGAGCTTGAGCATGATGATGGGTGCTATGTTCAGCACCGAAAGATCTCGCGTTTAAATATTAGTTTTTAATTGTAAATAAAGTGTTTTTAATCTTGACCTACAATTTGAAAATTATGTTTGTGAATGACCGTACGTGTGACAGCATCGGTGAATTACTTTAGTGACGTTTCGTACGATAGACTTTTAGCATTTACCAAATCCTATACAGCTCTACAAATGATATCAAGAACCACTTTCATTCAATGCCACGCCGTGTAGAAGATGTTATTGTTGCTCGAGGTGGACTCACACGATACGGAGGTTTAAACCGAACAAATCCTATAGAGCTCTACCAATGTAACCATTTATCTCCTGTAACATGAGGAACCTGAGATATAAATTTCATTTGAATAACGCGATTTTTTCTTGGTGTTGCAATTTTTACAAACATTAGCGTAGATATTTTCCACAACTACTCTCGATCAGCAGTTATTTCTCCTTCCATTACGTTTTTTAAACTCGTACCTTTAAGACTCGGTGGAGATCAGAGAGAAAAGAGCCACAAATCTGAAGTCAGATATCTACCGTATATACTCGTGAATAGGTCGACTTTTTTAATGAAATATTTAGGTCGAAATTAGGGGTCGAACTCTACACGGAAACTATTTCTGATACGTTGAAAACTAAAATTTTTATGTCTTATGGAAATGCGCATACTTAGCCCTTTGCGCCATCAGTTCATTTGCAGTTGTGTATTAGTCATTTTCCGGGTGTTACTGGTACAGAAGAAAATTATTGCTAAGAATTTTCTTGATTTTATATTTACGAGTTTTTTTTTATTCACTAACAGAAAAATTCATTTCGCAAGGATGTTTCAAAGTCCGTTTTAGATCTGTTGATATGGCCTTGACTGTCCCGCTGGTAAATCCCTCAAGGGAAAGAGGTGAACGCGTTAGCCATTAGTTTAAGTTGTATCGTTCCGTGACGTACGACCGTGCTCAATTCTCGACTGGGGGGATGAAGAGGAAAAAGGACAAACTATTGCAATGGGAGACCGCTGCCCCTGTGTAGCGACGGTGAAGAGAGGTGTGATAATCTACAGAACAGCGGTAACTTGATCAATGCATCCCGAAAACGAAAGTATTTATTTAAACTTGGCCGATCGCTCAGAATAACACTGCCACTGATAGTAAAAAAGTGCATTAGTTTAACAACCTACTTACGTTTCTTATTAAATTGAATGTGGCCCGGCTTTGAAAATCAAATAAACAGTAACCTTTTCTGAAGACTAAGAGCGAGCAAAAAAGGATTGCATCTTTACTGAATGGGGCGATGTTTTCTTTACTAAAGCCGATTGTTTGTCACAAACACACGGTGGAGAGGGGGATGAAACTAGATAAACGACCTCTCTGTCAATCACACACTCGTACAACTCAGCAGTTGACTGACAGCTGTTACGCTGCACAGGGCAGTGGGTGAAAATTTTATCGAACACATTTTCTTCAATTTTTTTAAATTGTTGCGTGCAAATTTTACAGTCTCCGCAATGCAGCAAAATAAAGATTCATTTTAAATTTTGAAGAAATCTACTGAAAACTTCAAAAGTTACACATTTATTTTTTACGGCATGCATATTCTTTATGGGATAAAAAAATACACTATCAGGTTGACATCAAGACCAGTTTACGCTTTCGAAATATGTTTCCGGAAGGTTTTTTTTTTAAATAACTATGTGCCTGCCTTACGACGTTTGGTAAATGCATCACGATTTCTTAACTGCGGAAACAAATGCTTTATTCTCCACGAATGAAGTAACTGCAGAAAACTCGCATGCAAAAAGTGGGAGAAAGGGAGTGGAAGACTATGTGCAAAAGTGGGTTCATATATTGTTAAAGGGTGTAACCTTCGCCTGAAAACGCTAACCAGGGTGGTGATCCCTATCATCTTCCCAGAATTGTGCCTCAATTCCACCCACATTTTGCGGGAAACTGCCGCAAGCAACATTGCGTGAGCCAGCTACAACAATAAATATTAGGTTCACATTTTCGCATGCGGGCGCATCCTCGGAAAATATTTTTTTTTTTTAATTTATACACAAGATAGGTAGGTATACAAAAACTACAGATATTCACATAAAAATCGGGGGGTCGACTTATACACGGGGTATACAAAAACTGCAAATATTAAAATACAAATCGGGGGGTTGACCTATACACGAGTATATATGGTAATTAATATTTTCATACCGTACTTGTAAATTAATTGTATTATTTTCTAAAGATTGGTTATTTCTAAAATCAGTGTATTTCCTTTTATATTTTTATGGAGGCGAAGAAGAATTTAAATCTTTCATCGCAGGGTTGTAAAGAATATTTGCAATGACCTCAGATAATGTCTGAGTTCTTAGAAGACATGATATAGATTTATTTTTGGCAGTCTTAAAGAAAGGAAATGGCTTTCAGTAACTACCAACAACATGGATTTCCGGATTATGCAAACATACTCGTACGTGATTACGGTTCCCTTTGTGTGTGTGCGTCCTTAAAATACACATCTCTCTCTCTCTCTCTCTCTCTCTCTTTCTTTCTCTTTGCTGCTTAAACAGTGGCTACCTTAGCAGTGCCCATAAAATTTGAAAAACGGCAAATGTTCCCTCCATTAGTGTTTGAAGAAAAACGTTAGAGCGCAGAATGCTTCAGAACAAGACATGCACGCGTTTTATTGTCAACATCCTAGTAATATATTTCTTTTGGCTCTGAATGGAAGTAAGTTGCCATTCGCTCCCTCTCCACTGAATTAATTTTGCATGAAATCCGGGGTAATTATAAATGAAGCCGAGGTAAATGCATCATGTCTGGGAAAGATGGCCACAGGGTGAAAGCATAAGTTTCAAACTCAGCAAGATTAAACAGGATTTCTGCGTGAGCCGAAAAAACAGGGTAAAATATAAACTTGCTTATTTTGTTGCAGTGTTGTTTTACCTCTTCGCAATGATTTTAATCAGCAGCACAATTTCCCAAAAATTCACTGGACTCTCATAAAAATGACATATGTACCTACATTTATCTTGGGTAACATATCAAGAGAGGGTCCCATGGAAGAAGAAATTAACCGACGTATAAAACTGAACAGCGTTATACGAATGTTGGACAGCTTTTGGAAGAAACAGTATACACAATGTTTAAAAGCAATATTCCATCATGTCTTAAAGAAATAGTTTTAATCAATGCATCCTTCCAGTGCTTCAGTACAGAGCAGAGACGTAGACCTTAACTAAAAAAGTCCTACAAAAAACTGCAGACAACTGAAAGAAGCCTGGAGAGATGCATGCTTGGTGTAACCAGGAAAGATAAGAAGAGGAACTGGTGGATAGGGAAAATGACAACAGTGGAAGGCATCATGATCAGAGTAAAATCCTTGAAATGACAATGGGCTGGATATATTGCCAGGAGAACGGAACGCCGATGTGTAACCGAAATTTTAGACTGGATTTCAAGAGACAGAAGAAGAACACATGGGAAATGGCTAGATGAATGTAGAAAGCATGCGGGAATGACATGGAGGAGATTGGCTCAAAACTTAGAACGTTGTGGAAGAAACTTGGGGAGAACTTCATCCAGCAGCGGATATGTACCGGTTGTTGATGATGACGATGGTGATAGATTATATATATACACAGTCATGGCCAAAAGTCCTGCACCAGTAGACCGAAAGCCAATTGTTGATGTTTGAAGTCAACTTATACAGCGTAATTGTAAAGTCAGGAATACAGGGTGATCACAATTAAAGTATCCCTAGTCAACACATTGTGGAGAGATATCTAGCAGTCCAAACGCAACCAAATTTAGTATGCTGACAATTCAAGACGTGCGGAAGAGATTTCCTCAAAATAAAAATAAAATAAAAATTCAAAAGTCACCACTAGAGGACTTCTGGCGCTGCAAGCTGTGATAATATAGACAATTTTCGGCGCTACGGATGAAAAGAAACACAAAAATCGAAGCAGTAACCAACACACGTGTTGCGTTCAAGACGTTTGATTTCTCTGGTATTTAATTGCACAAGGGAGAGATAGCGACGTTAGCGGTGCAACCGGTACTGCTCAATGTGGGCGCTATTGTTAAATTGAAAAACCTGAAGTTGATGATCAGTATGTTCAACGGCCGAACGTAACTGATCTTCCGTGATGCTTCTCACATGCAATGTGATACTGTATTTCATGCCTGCCAGGTTAGGAACGTCGCCTTGATAAACCTTACGTTTTAAGTGTCCCCACAACTAGAAGTCACAGGGATTAAATTCCGGAGAACGAGGTGGCCACGATGTGGGAAAGGAGCGACTAATCACTCTGTTCTCGGGGAAATATTGTCGCAGAAACATCTGTACGCACCCTGTCTGATATGTGGATGCATTAACGGAGCAAGTCACAGGGCCCGTGGGTGTAATTTCTTCGAAGAAGAACGGACCAAGGATAAATGTGGCAATGAAGTCACACCACACAGTGACTTTGGGTGAGTGCAGTGGAATCTGTTGAAATGCATGAGGATTTCGCAATGCCCAAATGTTATACCTGTTGACTGTTCCATTGAGGTGTAAATGTACCTCGTCACTCCACAAGATCTCCCATGGCCACGCATCGTCCACTTCCGTTCTAGCAAGGAAGGTCAATGCAAAGGTCAGTCGGATGTCCTTGTCACCGTCAAACAACTGTTCAGTGTGGCTGATCTTTTATGGGAAAAAATGAACACCTTTCTCAGTACCTTCCACACGGTGGTGTAGTGCACATACAGCTTCCGTGACACTGAGCGTGCACCACTGGAACTCGGTACATTATCCATGGAGCAATCCACAAGCGCCGTGGCGATATCTTCAACTCTTCTGGAGCTATAGGTTTGCACCCTCGCTCTAGTTGAACACGTAGACATCCAGTTTCCTCGAAACGAGCAATCGTTCTTCAGAGAGCACATGGAGTCAATGAACCTAGGTGGGAATTCTTACGACGTAGGAATTCTTGAAGCGCAGCGGCAGCATTGCTCGCGCTTTCATAAAACAGCTTCACAAGAAGAGCGTGTTCCGACAAGGTGATACCTATTGCGGTTGATGGAATACGAATAGCATTCACCATGCCTAGGACAGGTTTTATACCCTAGAGTCGTCCGTAGCGCGTGTGCATTATGCAAATGATACGCTTTCTTGTAGCTCGTAGCGCCAGAAGGGCTCATTTCCTTCGTAGAGCCAAAAAATTGTCTATATTATCGCAGCTTGCAGCGCCAGAAGTCTCCTGGTGGGGACTTATGGAACTTTTTTTTTCAGAAATCTCTTCCGCATGTCCTGAATTGACAGCATATCAAATTTGGTTGCATTTGTACTGCTGGATATCTCTCCAGAGAGCGTTAAATAGGGATACTTTAATTAATATCACCGGGTACATATTTATACACCATTTTAAAGGAAATGTTATGCTGAATTCAAATATTCTTACAGAATGTTATTACCAGTAATAGAAGTGAAGTTACAAGCAAACGTACAGCGTGTAGTCATCATCATCATCATCATTGTCAACCATTATCAATCCACTGCTGGACGAAGGTCTCCCCAAGTTTCTTCCACAACGGTCTGTCTTGTGCCAGTCTCCTCCATGTCACTCCCGCATATTTACGAATTTCATCCACCCATCTCCCATGTGGTCTTTTCCTGGGTCTTTTCCTGTCCCTTGGAATCCAATCTAAAATTTCGGCTGTCCATCTATGGTCTGTCCTTCTGGCAGTATGTCCAGCCCATTGCCATTTCAGGGATTTAACTCTGATCATGATGTCTTCCACTCTTGTCATTTTTCGGATCCACGAGTTCCTCTTCTTATCTCTCCTGGTTATACCAAGCATGCACCTCTCCATGCTTCTTTGAGTTGTCTGCAGCCTTTGTATGTCTCTTTTAGTTAAGGTCCACGTCTCTGCACCATACGTAAGCACTGGAAGGATGCATTGATCAAACACTTTTCTTTTAAGACATAATGGCATATTGCTCTCGAAAATTATGCTGTTTCTTCCAAAAGCTCTCCAGGCAAGTTTTGTACGCCGATTAATTTCTTCATCAATGTGACCCTCACTTGATATCTGCTGTCCAAGATAAACATACGTATCTGTTATCTCCAGTTTTTCTCCATCAATCGATAAGTCTTCATTTCTTGTAAAAGCATTGAACATCACTTTTGTCTTCTGAAAGTTCATTTTTAATCCCACTTCTTTACTCTTGTCAGCAAGTTCCTGGATCATACTCTGCAGCTCTGATGGGGTAGTTGCAAAAATGACTACGTCATCAGCAAAACGAAGGTGGGTTAGAAAATCTCCATTAATCTTTATCCCTTTGTAGTCATAAAAAGCAAAATAGAGGAATTTTTTAAATTAGTGTACAATGCATTTAGCGTAAAATACTATACAGTACATTATTGTTACTTTCAGGACACTTGAAATAACTTACCAACAAGCAAAATATGCTTTAATATTTAATAGGATAACCACGGTTTCTTAGTAACAAAGGGCACCTTCTTGGCATGGAACTAATGAGCTTCTCTAGTTGTCCATTGGTGATAACACGGTTCCATACGGCCCTTACAGACTCAATTAATGCTGTTTTAGATGTGGATCCTTGTTGTCGGATCTTTTGCTTCAATCTCACCCACAGATTGTCAATGAGATTAAGATCCAGTGACTGTGCTGGCCACTGAGTTTTCTTATAACTTTTCGATTAAACCACTCATCAACCAACTTTGACCGATGACATGGCGCGTTATCGTCCTGGAAGATTAAATTCCGCAAAACGATGTCTTGTGCAGATGGTAGCAGTTTGGACTCCAAAATATCCACATATTTCGATCTATTCAATGTGCCATCAACAATGTGTAGATGGCCAACACCAGTGGCTGAAATACAGGACCATAACATCCCCGAATAAAGGGTGCCTGACTGTCGGCTTGGTGCAGCATGCCTTATATCTTTCACCAGCCCGACGACGTACATAATTATTTCCGTTATTAGCGGAAGTTATAATAGTTGTTTCATCATTGAAAATAATATTTTTCCATTCATCGACAGTCCAATTCTTGTGTGCTTTGGTCTAAGAAATTCTTTTGAGCCGTTGTTGTTCAGTAGGGAAAGATTTTCGTGCAGTCAGTCCATTCTCTTGTCTACTTCATTCTCCCACTCATTTCTTAAATCAGTGGCTGCTTTAAACCTTGATTATAAGGAACGACGAATCAACATGAGATCATCACGTTTTTTCCTGTTTCCCAAACATCTAGTTACTGCAACCCTTTTAATGGTGCACAAGGCAGTGGAATGATCACAGCCACATTTAACAGCAATTTTACGACTACTGAATCCAAGTTCATGCAAAGTAATAATTTTTGCCCTGGTTTGAAGAGGCAGGACAAATTTTCGGGTCTTTGACATTTCGAAATTCAAATATCACCAGGAATTCTGCATAAACTTTCGTCAACTGACTTTACAAGCAGCTGTGTTCTAAGTCGGCAGATGATTCTACATTCTTTTATATATCTCACAAGCAGACGTCAAAGAAAGCTATGGTGGATTAGAAAGGCGCGAACGCTTTTTCAGAAATGGATTTGTGTTTCCTCACTTGCACATGTTTGCTTGTAACTTCACTTCTATTACTGGTAATAACATTCTGTGAAAATATTTGAATTCAACATAAAATGTCCTTTAAAATGATGTATAATATGTATTCCTGACTTTACCATTACTGCGTATAAGTTGACTTCAAACATCAAAAATTGACTTTCGGTCTACTGGTGCAGGTCTTTGGGCTACGATTATACACTGAAGAACAATTGAATTACGGATACCTGTCTAGTAACGTGTAGCACCACCTTTCGCCCTGATGACGGCGGCGATTCGTATCGGCATGGACTCGACAAGACACCGGAAGCGTTGGGAAGCCATGCGGATCTACGACCCCTGAACTAGCTCCCACAGTTCACGAAGATTTGATGGAGGGGGTCAGAGCCTCGAACATCTCTCGCGATGGCATTTCAGATGTGCTCGATGGGATTGAGGTCAGGTGATCTAGCTGGCCAAGGAAGCGAGGTCACGTCGGTGGAGTGTTCATCCAACCATTCGGATACAATTCGGGAGTGATGGCACGGTGCATTGTCTTGTTGTAGGATGAGGTCCCCAGCGAGATGTTGAAGACGCACAAACGGGAGCAAATGGTCGTCCAGGATATCCTGGTAACGCTGACCTATAAGGGACGATGCCACACGTACCAGGGGTCCCATTTCAGTTCACGTAAACAGTCCCCAGACGAGAATGCCATCTCCACCAGCTTGTAGAGTACCCTGCTGACAAGATGGACCCATCGCTTCATGTGGTTTGAGCCGTACTCGTATCCTGCCAACCGCATGCACCAACGTGAATCTCGACTCATCAGTCCAGGCAACATTTTTCCACATGTCTAGGGTCCAGTGGCGATGTTTCCGCGCCCATGCTAATCTTTGCACCCTGTGATGTGCGGTCAGCAGCGGTACCCTCGTGGGACGATGACTTATGTACCCCATAACGAGGAGATGGTTCTGGATGGTGTGGCTGCTTACACGTTTTTGTGCACCAGCGTTAAATTACCGAGTGATTTCTTGCACTGTGGCCCGTCTATTCGCTGTTACAATGCGAGCTAGCCAACGATGACTCCGCTCATCCACGCTGTTGCCCACGGAAGTTGGCCCTTGCAGGGATGGTTTTACCGGATTCGATGTACTCATGGTGCACCCGTGACACAGGGGCTAGTGAAAATCCCAGTGCCTGCACGACTTCCGAGATGGAGTGACCCATTCGTCGGGCCTTGACAATTTGCCCAGGATCAAATGAGCTTAGATCCTTCGTTTTACTCATACTGCGTCCGACTCTTACTGATTCCCGTCGCATCACTCCTTATATTGTCGGATCGCTGCATACGTCATGTTGTTTCCGTTTACAGGGTCGCCCACAGAGCCACATTTGAATAACGCCAGCTGTCTCTAATTCAATTGCTCTTCAGTGTGTATATATATATAAGGGGGGCGAAGCAGTCCCTAACCGGACGTAGTCGATAAATAGACGGACAGCAGGGCTCCTCAAAGTTAATCGCGATCGATGATCGACGAACATGGGCAAAGGTGCTCATCTGAGCGAATTGGGTCGTGGACTCATATTTGGCTCAAGACAGTTGGGTAATTCTATCGCCCACACGTTAAGAACCTTAGAGATCCCGGCAGCAACCATAACAAGAGTGTATCGCGAGTTAACCATCAACGAAGGTACCAGCTTCCAGAAAGCAAGTAGTGTCCGACCACACGGCATTGAACAGTACGTCGCACTCTGCATACCCTGCGCTGCTGAGGTTGACGCCTTACTGGTGTGCTACTATTGACTACCCGTCATCGGACATTACGGCTCGTCTGGTGCCAGGTCCACTCTGTTCAAGGCAGTGGTTCCTCTGAAATTGCTTGGGGAGCCTTCTCATGAGACACATTAGGTCTCTTAGCGTGCCTTGAGAGGTCCCACATTGCGCTACCAGCATGTACCAGCTGATCACCTACACGATGTGATGGCGTTCTCGCATCCTGCAGTCGATGGTCTGTTCCAGCAAGACAATGCGCCGCCACACCAGGCCGCAACCACCTAGGCATGGCTAGAAAAACCTCGTCTGAGTTTAACACCATATAGTGGCCCCCAAGTTGGCCGAATTTAAACACTATGAAAGCTCTTAGATGGAGCGAAGCATCAGATCAATGGATTCTGAAGCACATGGAAAAAGATTAAAATTTAGTAAAAACATGCAATGCATTGATTATGATACGCTTTCCGACATATCAGAAATCATTTCTCAAGTAATCACTCAAGTTATGAGGATAATAGCTGTGAAATAAATCTCGTTCCTGTGCTCTGACCTTTGACACCATTTCGATGATATTAAACAGAATTGGTTCAGTATACCTCCGGAACAACATACTAAAGTTTTGTCGCAAGAGAAGCATTTTCAGTCCAGTTATGAGGATAATTGGCTGTGGAATAAATCTCGCTCCTGTGTCCTGACCTTTGACCCCATTTCGATGATATTCAGCAGAGCCGGTTCAGTATACCTCCGGAACAAAATGTTAAAATTTGGTCGCAATCGAAGCATTTTACTTAAGTTATGACGCATAAAGGCAATGGAATGGACCCCTCTCCTATGTCATGACCTTTGACCCCATTTTCAATATGGTTCGTCCCCAGGTGGTCCCCTACCACAGACTAAAATGTTTTCGAAATCGAGCCATTTTTACGTGAGTTATCGTGAGGACAGACGCACGGACATACAGACGGACACAACTGAAGCATATACACTTATTTAACCTACGGTTGGAAAGCGTAAAAAAACGTAGAGTATGTAACTTGGCTGAAGACTTCCTGGAAGAAACAGTACAGTTTTCAATAACCTGTGTTTTAAAAGAAAAATGTTTAATCAAATGTAACGTTCTGGTTCTCACCTAAGCACGAGAGATATCGACTTGACACGAAAGAGACAAGCCAAAAATACAGATCTGTGGAGAAGTCTCGGGGAGTTCTTCGCCCAACGGTGTATTGATGATGATGCATACAGTAGCGAACAAAGATATTTCGCGAAACACTTTTTCGACCATAATTTTTTTTTCTGTTGGACCAAATCGGGTCATTTTGGGATATGATATGTGTTGATTCGTGGGTTATAATGCTGCGTAGTTTGTATTTCGCTCAGAGTGAATTTGTCTTTTGAAATGGGCCATATTCAAGAGTCGCCAATTATTACCCATTTGTTTGCTGCATGTATTAATGTTTTTCTTGAAATTTTTGTGGGTTTTGTGATGTGTAGTGTGATAATAAGTCAATCTTAGGTTTTCAGAAATGGTTAAAAAGGTGGAGATCCCTGTTGGAGCTCGCCAGGCTGCCGGGAACATAATGGAATCCGGAATGCACGTCACCGACATTGCGAGGGCTCTGAAGATCCGACACCAGTCCATTTCAGCTTTCCTGCAACGTTATAAGAAGACTAGGACCGCCGAGAACAGTCTGCGATGTGGTAGGCCTCGTTCCACTACGTTGCATCAGGATAGACGTATCCTCCGCCGATCTCGTGCTGATTCCACCTTGACTGCTGTGGACATCGCCACCGAATTCCGCGACAGCGACAACCTGAACGTCAGCCGAAT
Organism: Macrothele yani; assembly: GCA_039090855.1. Lineage (NCBI taxonomy): Eukaryota > Metazoa > Arthropoda > Arachnida > Araneae > Macrothelidae > Macrothele > Macrothele yani. Next base: position 83,128,026 of record CM077003.1, on the reverse strand, counting down.
GACCATCTCCTGTTGTCTCATTGCTGGTGGATTGAATGGAAGACGTCCCGCCAAGAAACCACTCATTGGAGTCAAGAATCGACGAGCCAGAGTCACGTTCGCGCGCCGTCATCGACACTGGACCGCGGCTGACTGGACTAAGGTGCTTTTCACCGACGAGAGCAAGTTCAACTTGTTCGGAAGTGATGGCATCCGATACGTACGACGACCGTGTGGCCAGAGATTCAACCCCCAGTTCATTCAGCCGACTGTCAAGCACGGAGGAGGATCGCTCATGGCTTACGGCGCATTCTCTCGCAATGGAATGGGCCCCATCATCAAGATTGACAGAATAATGACCGTCCAGAGCTACACGAACATGCTCATCAACGATGTCTTTCCATGGGCAAACCAGAACATGCCACGCGGATGGATCATGCAGCAAGACAACGACCCAAAGCACACCTCCAGAGTAGCGAAGGCAGCCTTCCAGCAGCAACAGGTCACACTTCTAGACTAGCCAAGCCAATCTCCAGACCTCAACCCCATCGAACACATGTGGGAGGAGCTGGAGAGACGATGTGCGAAGTAAACCTGCCGGAATAGGGCCCAGAAGTTCGACCAGCTGTCTGCAGAATGGGCGCGAATTACGCAGGTCACCGTCGAGAAGCTAGTGGACTCGATGCCGGCCCGTTGTGCAGCTGTTATTAAGTCTCGTGGTTATCCCACTAAGTATTAGTTATTGCTTTGTCGTTTTCTCGTACTTGTTTTCTGTTATCGTTGCACTAAATGAATGTGATACACACCTACTTTGTTGGTCAATTTGTATGATTTTTGCGACTAAGCTCGATACCTGATCTGTGTTAAGGTTTCCGATCCATGTGCATATGGGTCATGTTTACAACTGAATAACACATATCATGTCCCAAAATGACCCGATTTGGTCCAGCAGAAAAAAATTATGGTCGAAAAAGTGTTTCGCCAAATACTTTTATTCGCTACTGTATACTACGTATGTACTTATGCGTGTGTGTGTGTGTGTGTGTGTGTGTGTGTGTTTTCAGGATCCATCTACCCAGAATTTCATCAAAGTATCTTCACGCGATTTTTGGTCTACAACACTCATCCAGTATTCGGGTTATGCTAATATCCAGCAACGCTGCAAGGTATGTATTATGGATTTTCTGTTTTGTTTTGTTCTGCAAGGTATGTATTATGGATTTCTGTTTTGTTTTTGTTTACATACCTTGCAGCAACGCTGCAAGGTATGTATTATGGATTTCTGTTTTGTTTAAAGATAATCATGGGCAACCTTTAGGGTCATACGCAGTCGCCCGCCCCTAACGTCGGGCTAGTGGCTCCGGGGTAGTGAGATAAAACTACAACACACGTCAGATTACGGACGTGAACTATAACACAGCTTGAACGACTAGCCAGAAGCTATCGCCTCTGACCAGTAGCCCATCGTAACGTTCTCAGGTTACAAAATTCCTGGAAAGTGTTTCTTAAAATTTAAATTTCCAAATTAATCTCAATAAAAACATGCTCATTGAAGAAATGTTTGATAGAGAGATTTGCATGATTGTTAAATAACTTAGTTTTACTAGGGTGATTGATAAGAGTACATCTTTCGCTATGAAAAAAGTGTTCGTTGACGTGTTTCCGTGCTGAATTTGCGTACATCTTCAGCCAAGATTCAACGAAAGCACAACACCTAGAGACACCATCCATGTCTACCGCAAGTATCCAAGACGTGTGGTCCAGCGTTCTTAACGCTTTTCAGTGAGTAAGGTATCCCTTTAAACGGCGGGGATTAACAAAAGCTACGGCAAAAGAGATCCTTTCCTTCCTCATCTGAGCAGTACAGATCATAAACCTGTCACGAGTGCTAAGAACTTTTTCTAGTTTTATTCTGTGCGTCTTGAATCGAGGCATCATGAGGACGGGCTAGCTCGCCGACACAGACATCATGCCACAGGATAGGCACAAATGATTTGAATATCTCTCTCCGTTCTTTAGTTCATTGCTATTATTATAGCTCCTTTTAGCATAAAGGCTGAGTGTCATTTATCCCCTAAATGACCACTTTGAATAAAAAATGCGCAGGTTCACTCCTTTCAGTAGCTTTCGGATCCCTTCTTAGACAGCGAATATACTCGTCCGAGCTGATTTCAGCCTATTTTTCTAACCCTAAGTAAATTAATTCCAACCGGTTAAAGAGCCAGACATTTCTGTAATACTGTACTACGTCATTATTCGAAGAAAGGATTAAAAGCTACACGCGACATTTGTGAAGTTAGGGGTGAGGGAACACTCCAAATTCGAGTTGTTCAAGCTCTGCTGAAGAAAGTTGCAGGTAGCAATATGGTGCTCAAAAGAGGGCCGGGAGAGTAATGTTCTATGTCGATTGACCTCAGCATTCAATATCACTCTGTTAAAACAGATCTTTCTACAAGCGGTAACAGCCTCTTGTTCTTTCCAAGTTGCTTACAGACAATTACAGTTCGTCATCTGTAATGCAAAGGTAAGGGTGCTTGGATTTTCCGAAGTGTCCCACATTAAGTGAAGAAGCCAATTTTCGTTTAAAAATATGTGGGAAAGTTCCCGCGAATTCACGTGTCGATCGTGATGTCCAAGTAATCGATACATCCGAAAGGTGTATCTTCCTCAACAATCGGAAGCCCAACGAATCTTCCTCAACAATCACAATCAGAAGCTCGCAACCATCGGAAGCCCAACGAATCTTCCCCAACAATCACAATCAGAAGCCCGCAACAATCGGAAGCCAGTGAATCTACAATTAACAATCAGAAGCCCACAAACATTCGGAAGCCCGTGAATCTTCCTCAACAATCGGAAGCCCGCACTTCCTGGATCCAAGAGAGAAATATGGACTGTACTTCGAGCTGGTTTTCGATGGAAGTGCGATCAATGCCGAGATCTACTCATTACAGCTGGAGTTCATGTACCTGTGAAACTTCAAGGCTATCTAGGACTGGTAAATATAAAAAAGTTACTCTTCCAGTAAAACAACGGAAAATCCCATTTCTCGGTTCCGACCAAAGAAGAACTTAGAGAATTAGAATTCGTGCAGTTTCTTTCCTCATCATATAGGATTAAAGGTTACTGAAGTATACAGTCCGCACCCACTGTTTTCTTCCACAGTATAACGGACTTAGTTGTTTCTACATCCACCATATAGCACGGATTTATCTCCTTCAGACTACCATGCTTTTAGCTCCGAGGCTCACTTTCTTTGATATACGTTGTTAAGAACATCGTAGGAAGCACGAAATAAATCTCAGGATTATTTCTTTTTTTGACTCCAAGGATTAAGCATGGCATCGAAGACGAATCAACCAAACCATGGCTGCGAACTATTGAAAATTATAGTTTGCATTTCGCTGAGTAAAGTACGTTTTTTATGTTGTAATAATATTTTCTCAAACACACCCTGAAAAGTACAGATTTGCGCAAACATGTATTTTCAAGTTTCTTGATCTCAATTTCTATAATACTACGTCACAAGTACAGATTTGCGCAAACATGTATTTTCAAGTTTCTTGATCTCAATTTCTATAATACTACGTCACAATCGTCATGAAATTTTTAAGGTGTTTTCGCTAAAAAAACAAAAAAAAACAACAACAATAAAAACATTAATAACTTTACTAGATAAAAATACGTAACTGAATCAAAATAAATCTTCTCATCATTAGCATACATACAGAAACGTTTAAAAGTGAAATTATTTTAACATAAACACTAAACAAAATTAATAAATTACGCAATTATCGAATTAAATTTTTGCTACAATGATATAAACAAAATGTTTCGAGTATATTTTCAAACAATAAACACGGTCTAGCACAGAATTCGTTTTACGATTTAAGGAAGCTTTTTTGTTCCCTATAAAAGCAAAAAGAAGCGAGTTTGCCTTTTTCTTGTCATAAATTCTCAATGGAGGCACATACTAAAGTAGTACTCGTGAAATGACATAAAAATTGTAATGAGCAGCTCAGAGAATTTCAAATGCACTAGAAAATTGTCTTAAAAGATTAATTATGGACAAACTACATACAGATGCCACCAAAGAAAAATGTAGCTTGAATAAATTGCATGAGCTAACGCACATTCACAGCTACAAAAATCTCTACTAACGGAAAATAGCGCAGTTATTTTCCGCAAGAAGGAATAAAATAAGCAAATAGCTATTTTTTTACAGAAAGGCGGAGAACTTTCTTCTGCTGAAAACAGCATTTATGAAAGCGGTATTTGCCATTGCATGTAAAAAGCACATATACGGCTCCGCTCTTTGAAAGGCTTGGCACTTTTCCTATCCGGAGGTGGTGAACCTTTCCCAACTTGCGTGCCAGAATGTGGGAAACAAAAGAAGCTTAATAAATTTCTACAGTGCAATGAGAGTTTACTTATACCTACAACAAGTATTATAAATGAAGGAGTAATAAAAGCTAAATAAAAACGTGAAGGTTGCTAAGCGGAAAGACAAAATTCGGGCGGGAAATTTTTTCGTGTTCGTTGCTACTATAAATAATGTTTTCATAGCCCGGTTTGCATTCATTACGTAACTGCGTTGTATCCAATTCGAGCAACTATAGATATAATCGCCATTAATAAGCAATATTTTTTACAACGAGACTGAGAGCAGACATAAACAAGAAAGGTGATATCGAATTCTGCGGTGTAATGAGAACGGGTCTTGAATCCGAAAGGATTCAAGAAACAATGTTTCTAAGAAGGATTTTAGTAACATTGAAAATCAGCGAAAAGAAATGCATTTTCTTCCCCTACCAGAAATATTGTGCTTTACTGAAAATACAAAGTTATGCAGTGTTCTTCACCGTCAATGGAACCAAACTGAGTTTTTGCAGCCCCAGTTGCGCAGTGGTCAACGCGCTGGCTTCCGATCATTCCTCCTAGTGGGCCTGGGGTCAGGTTCAGGCTGAGGCATGGATGTTGTATTTGTCTTACGTCACTGGCTCTCCACCTTCAGGCAGATTTTTAAAATTAAAAAAAATGTGTCTATTCTTCTCGCCTGTAAAAGTCATTTTCAAAAATCTAGGAATAACTTTTCGATATTACATGAAACCCGGGAATAGCCTGTTTCTGCTTCCTAATTTTATAAAAGAAGAAATTCATTAACATTCTGAAGATATTTTTATGTTCCATTTACAGTACCTTGTCTGCAGCGGAAAATCCTCTGCACATGTTTAACATATAAAGACTAAAGAAACCTGGTTGTACGTTCTTGATGAAGTGGTCTCTCAATTCTTGTTCAGACATTAGTTCAGAGGTGAGGAACTTTTTCATGTTGAACGACCGCATTAAGTTAACTGCAATCTAACATGGCCGCATTCAAGAAATTTCGCTTAGATAGACACCATATTGACAAAAGTCACACGATACTTAGAAGAGAAATACAACATAGCATTTACTGACATACATTAGTACGGTGTCGGTCCTCATTTGGTATTGATGCATGCACTGACCCTTCGAAGCTCGAAGTGGTTGGATTTTGAGCTCCGTGATTTTCGTTGCTATAAGGTGTTTATTGAGTGCTTTAGTTTCTGTGGTTGCGTGTATCTTCAAGTTGAAGTTCTACGCTTTACGTTCGTGTATCTCCCAGGTTGGTAAGTGCCATATTTTTTCATTATTCACTGTTTTATTTTTCAACCAAGCTGGTCTTTTTTCGTTAAAGTCTCGCCATTGCTTCGATGGCGGAGGCAGACAAGGGTGACGCCCACATCCTTATCTTGGCAGATCAGCCAGCTTCCTCTTCTTCTTCTACCACTCAGCTTAATGAGGTGGCTCCCGAGCGTCATTGCGACGTCATGGACACCTCTTCTTCTCCAGCTATTACTCCCACCAAGTGCGGTGGTGCCAAGTCTCCTATCTACATCTCAGCAGATGATGACGTATCCGTTATCAGCAATACTGAGCTCATAGCTTCTACTTCTCATCAACTTTCTGATTCGCCCTCACTGCTAGGAGCCGCTTCATCGAATTCTCGACCCATGTCTGCCCAAGCGTCCTATGCTTCTGCAACTTCTGGGGTCCTCACACCCCCAGTTTCATCTGCTATGCCTTTTCCTGAATCCTATGTCACTGTCGTCGGTTCTACTGCTACAATTGACATACCAGAGGATTCCCGAGCTGGTCCCCTTTTTTCCTCCACTATGGAACGGGGCGTCTATTTTGATGCGCTTCCCGACACTAAGCTGTGGCAATATAGCCGAGCCCTCAAAACTATCTTACCAAAGGATGCAATAGACTTTATAGCTCGAAAACCCAGATCTGTCTTGGTCTATTTTAAGGATAAAGCGCATGCTGACCAGGTCCTTACGGAAGGTCTAACCATCAATGATGTGCATCTGTTAGCACAACCGGTTGCGCACCGCCCGGTGCAGGTGACGTTCTACCCCGTACCACCAGAAGTATCAGACGCTGCACTTTGCATCTTGCTCAGCAGGTACGGCAGAGTTGTTGGCTCCATAACAACTCTCTCTGCGGCTCCCAGAGACCCTGAAGACAAATCGATCCGAGGTTTTCGCCGCACTGCTCGAGTCCTCTTTTCATCTGATGCTCAACTGAAAGCGGTTCCGAATGTTTTGCACATCCGCTGTGGACAGCAACGCCGAAGAGTTGAGATAATCACTTCACAGTATTGCACTATATGTCAGAGCGAAAGTCACATAAGGGCTCAGTGCCCACGTGCCTCCCTACAAACAGCTCCACACACTACATCTTCTTCTACTTTGTCCACCAACGCTTCACAGACTTCTTCCTATTCGAGGAAAGTCGCGGAATCAAGATCTTCCAAAAGTCAGCTTACTGCCATTGGTCAACAAACGACTTTGATGCCTCCACCTCCTGCTGATCCTAAGAATTTTCCCAGGCTTCCAAAATCGACTCACCCTTGTACTTTTACAGCCACTGCTGATGTACATGTTGACCACTCCTCAGCTTTTACCGTTGGCTCCATGACACGAGTCACAGGTAACGCTTCGGGTTCAGACTCTCCAGACGATCATGAAGCTTTAGTGGTTGCTGGAAAACGCAGTGGTGCTACTCTCCCCAAGACGAAGAAGTCAAAGACTCTGGCGTCCCGAAGATCATCTCGCTCTTCTACCCGCTCATCCACTCGCTCCCACTCGCTCCGTCAGCTCTCGACGACCGTTCTCCAGGTCGCCTCTGCACACTTCCTTTGAGACAGCATGTGAGGGTGCCTTTCCCTCACTAGAAGAATTCACAACTTTTCTTGCTGAAAATGCTTTCCCTGCTGAGCCTCTGCCATACGAGGACGTGCTGGATTGCCTTTTAGGGTCCTCTAGCCCTTCCTCAGCACGCACTTCCATTCAGCAGTATGAAGCAGCTCTTCCACAAGTGCTGGTTCAATTACACTCACTTGAAAACACTCTTCGGCGCACTGCGGACGAGGTCCCGTGGAGTGCTTGTTTTCTCCGTCGACTCCACTCCATCACTACAGCCAGTCAATTCCTACTGCATCCCACAACTAACCTAGACATTCAAGGTGGTGTCACTTAATTGTCGCGGTTTTGCGACACCTCTTGCGAATGCGCTGGTACGAGAGGATCTTGCTCCGCTGAATGCTGATATATTACTTCTGCAGGAAACAAACTGTACTTCCACCACTCAATTTCATCAATGGCGTCAGTGGGATCATACTTTCCATCACGCCTACAGCCAACTGTCGCGTGGTGGCATGGCAGTTGGTGTTCACTCACGTTTTCGTTCAACTCTTTCCTCCTTCTCAGTGAAAAACTTATGTCGAGACTTATTACAACGAGTCTCTTTCACCGTCGCAGCTGAAAAATTTCATGTATTCAACATTTATGTTCCTTGCACTCCTACTCACGTGCCAGAGCTGTTTGCAAAACTTCGACGGGCTCTGTCACGTATTCCCATCACCGACCGGGTACTTATCGGAGGTGACTACAATTGCACTCTACATCCCCTAACTGATCGCTCTTCTTCTTCCAGAGAACACCGTACGGAAGTAGTACATCTCTTACAGTCTATCACTTCAGACTTCTCACTCGTAGATGTTCAACGCCATTTGTCACCAACCCAGACTACACATACATGGCGTGCACCAAGAGCCATTGATCCTCCTACAGCAAGATTGGATCGCTTTTATGCAACTTCTCTTCTTCTACCAGCAATATCAGATTTATGCTGTACACCCACAGCTTCCTCGGATCATTGCCATAACAGTTTTTGCTACTTCAACACAGCCACGTACAATCCGGCCTTGGACTTTTGACGACACTCTTTTAGATGACTCAGCCTTCTGCTCATCGGTGCGAGATTTTCTTGCGGATTAACGTACAAGGCTTCATTCTGCACCGTGCCCCCTCAACGTTTGATTGGAAGTAAAACGCCACCTCATACTACTGGTACGAAACCTGTCATACTCGATCATGACACAACGGAGGATGCGACTTGATCATACTAGGCAAATGCTTTCTTTGCTCAATCTTGCTGATCCCCTATTTCAAGTCTACCAGGCAGAATTACGTTCACTTTTGGTGCCACTTGCAAAACAAGCCCTTCAACGCCTTAAACTACAACACCTAAAACCTGATGCTTGTTCGTACGAATTCCTTACGTCACTTGAGTCAACTCGCCGATCCTCTTCTGTTCTGCAGCACCTTCGTCTTCCAACTGGAGTAGTTTCATCCGAACCAGTTCCAATTTGTTCTATGGTACGTAATTACTACATTTCAAAATTTTGTGAAACTCCTCCCCCCTCCCCTACGGCTTCTGCTCTTCTGTTCTCTTCTTTGCCTCAGGTCCCTTCTCATCTTTCAGCCAGCCTCCTCCATCCTCCCACTTTAACTGAGCTCTCTGACACTTTCTCGTCCCTCAACCCCCGGGCTTCACCTGGCCCGGACGGTCTCCCTGTTTCTTTCTATAAGGCTTTTCTTCCTGCCCTCCTTCAATTTCTCCTCTGTGCCTTTTCTACTGCCATGCATCTTACATCTCTTCCAAGGAGTTTCACGCTCACACATGTTGTACTTTTCCCCAAGAAGGGTGATCCGCTTGACTTGGGGAATTGGCGTCCCATCTCACTCTTAAATACTGATTATAAACTCTATACTAAATTTCTGTCCCGCCGGCTTAACCCCATACTCCCTCATATTATCTCCACTAATCAAACCTATACTGTACCCGGGCGCTCCATCTCCCATAATATTCAGCTTCTTAATGATCTAATTCACCTCGCCCGCTCTCGCTCAGAACCCCTTGCTCTTCTTTCCCTCGATCAACGCTCAGCGTTCGATAATATTTCTCATGATTACCTTCTTGCTACATTACTAAATTTCGGCTTTCCTCCTTCCTTTGCTTCTCTTCTCATCTCCCTCTACCGGGACTCAGTTTTCCACGTCAAGCTGCTCAACCTTCTCACAGCTCCCATACCCTTTCGTCGCGGCGTGCGTCAGGGTTGCCCCTTATCCGGGCAGCTCTTCGCCCTCGCAATAGAACCTTTTACGCGCAGTCCATCGATCCTTCTTTGCTTCACTACCACCGGTGGTAGCCAGCACACGTCATCATGTTGCTACCTATGTTGCCTACGCCGACGATATTACATTCTGCATTCGGCAAGACTCACAATTTCACGATCTCCACAATCTCTACAATACCTACGCCTCATGTTCCGGAGCAGCGCTAAACACAACGAAAAGCACAGGCCTATGGACCGGTTCGTGGACTAACCGCACTGACACTCCTTGAGGAGCAGAGTGGTCCAACACCTTTCAACGATTCCTAGGAGTCCACCTTGGAAAACCAGCAACTGCTTCACTCGTCACCTGGATGACTCTCCGGCCACGCCTACATCGCTCGGTCGCAATCTGGCGGCGCGCACAATTCTGCACCTCCGTCTTTCAAAGAGCACGTCTAACGCACACTTACCTGCTTTCAATATGCACGTATTCCTGGTTGGCTTCGAAGCAACCAGCACTACGTCTTCTTGAACTCACCCGCTGTCAAACTCAGGTTATCTGGCCCGGCCATCACTGGGTCGGAGCACCTCAACTCAGCCTGTCTCCTTCCAACGGAGGCATTAGTCTACCCGACGTCAGATCCTATTACAAGGCTTATCGTGTGTCTACGTTTTTACGATCACTTGCGGCACCTGCTCCCTCTGCAGTTGCTGCTCGTGATGTCATAGTCTCTCCGCATAACCCACGCTTTATTCTCCTTTCGTTCTTACTCATGGACCACTGTCCCCTTCTCACACTTTTCCCTCCTGTCTACAAAGAGGCTATCTCCTTTCTTCGTTCCCTCCCTCTTTCTCGCTCTCTCCCTGCCTCCACAAATGACCTACTTTCCGAACCTCTTTTTTTTCTTCTCTGCTACACCCTCCCCATCTCCCATGTTTTGCTTTTCCTTCATGGCTCCGAGCTGTAGTCGTTACTGTCAGCGATCTTGTTAACACCGATCTTTCCTGGCTTCCCTTCTCTTCTCTACCCTCTGCTCTCCGTTTCAATGCCAACGCTCACTTTGTTCAAAACTCTCTTATTTCTACTATAATCTCCCTGTTCCCTGAGCTTGCTACTCCCTCAGGTCTCATTTCTGTTCACTCTGCCTCTCTCCTTCTCCCATTTTTTCTGTCGTCCATTGGTCCACCTCTTCCTCTTGTCTCTTTCTCAACAGCTGATCTCTACCGTTTTCTCTCTCGCTCTTCCGCACCTCTTCCTATTTCTGGTATTCCACTCTGTTCTACCTCCGCAGTGTGGTCCGCTGCGCTTTCCCCACTTTCAGCACCCCTTGAAGTCAATTCACATTGGCTTTTCTTACACAACCGCCTCCCTGTGCCGTCGATTTTACATCGCATGACCATTTTATCTTCACCCTCCTGTCCGTATTGTGGTGAGGAGGCTGACGTCCAGCATGTCTTCATGTATTGCACAGTATTATTGCCAATACTCCATCTCGCTTTCACGCTAGCGCAACGATCCTGTGAGACCGTCCTCACCTTCAGCGCCTACCGAACACTACTTCTGAACTCTTCTCGCCCTATTCACCTTCCGGCAGTCTGCTCCTACATCTTCGTGCTTGTAAAACATATAATTCACGTGTATCATCTTCAGCGTCCCCCCGAAGCTTCTACTGACATAAATAAAGTCAGTACTGCGTTACTTTGTCATTTTCGTAATCGCCTACTCTCCCGCCTTCGACTAGAACTTACCACTGCAGTTGCACGCTGCAGTGAACCACAGTTCCCATCAACTTGGTCACCAGCAACCACTTGGTTTGCAGGGTCGCCCACAACGCTTCACCTTACAGTCGGAACTTTTGTTTCACCTACCTCCTGATAGATACAATTTTTGCCATGCTGACTTGTCTTCAATCTCTGCTTCATCAGAGACTATTTTTTGTCTTTTCCGACAAATTATCATACATAAACTGTATTCTCTCACCACTATATTGAGCTTTGTGAATAGGTCGTTGCGTCAGCTACAAGCACCTGTAAATCTTCTTTTCGTATGTCATTTTGAGACGATTTTCCTATACACATTTCCTGTTTTTTTTTCTTGCTTCGCAACTGAGTGCAATCTTGTTCCTCAACATTCACTGTACTATATTATTTGTACTCTCTATTTTATCAGAATTTTTTTGTTTGTCTCACTATTGTACATCACTTTTAGTAGATCAATTATTGTATAGAATCCTATGAATTGTTCGAAGCATGAGCTACTTATAATTGTCAATTTCTTTTCACGCTTTTTTTAAGACTCTGTTCTCATCCTCTTCACATGTATCATTTCGTGTATAACTCATGTGTAAATTTTTTTGTTTTTCATTACTCATCTTGCTGAATTATGTATTCTCTCTGCGATGTCAGAGACTATTTCTTTTACCACCTCTGACAAACCAATATATATAAATTGTAACTTCTCATTGTACAGAATTATGTATATAGGTCGTTTCACGAACCACAGACATCTGTAAACTTTGTCGTTTTTACAGTATATTCTTATCTTCAATTCCTGATTCAACAGTGTAATTTTACTTTTCAACTGTGTAAATTTGTGTTCTCCAATACTCACTGTGATGAGTTGTGTCTTCTCTCTGTATTTTCAGAGAATATTTTTTCTTTTGTATTCTCAGGAAAATTATTGTATATAACTATTTTTCATATCACCGTTGTATGTAACATGTAGTACCGCGAGCCACATTCATCTGTAAATTTTTCATCATCTGTCTTTCGAACTTTCGATTTCATGTTTGTCCCTTGATCACCTGCAACCTCCTGGTTTTCCAGGTCGCCCACAATGTATCACCTTTCGGTCAGAACTTTTTTTTTTTTTCATCAATATTGTGTAAAATTTATACTCTATAGTGCTCATCATTCTGGATTGATTTTACTCTCTGTATTACCAGAGATTCATATTGCCTCGCCAGATTTCTACTGCACTTAACTGTTTTCATGCAAACGTTGCACCGAATCCTGTAATTAACGTAGCACAAGCTGCACATTCTGTTAATTTCTCATCACCTGTCTTTTGAATCTATGTCTGCAAGCTCGAATTCTGTATTATTCCTTGCATCAATACTGTGCAAAATTAATATTGTATAACGCTCTTCAAGCTGAATTGTTCCTATTCTTTGCTTTGTCAGAGACTTTTGTTGCCTCACCAGACACTCGAGTGTAATTAACTGTTTTTTTACTATCATCAATGTACAGAACCGTGTAAATAAGCAGTAGCGTAAGCTACAAGCATCTGTAAATATTTTTTTGTCATACATCATTTGAGATGATTTATTCAAGCACATCTCCTGTATCTTTCTTCTAATAAATACTGTGTGAAAACTGACTCTTCGAAACAGGCTTTCAACAAGGTTTTGGAACACAGCGATAGGTATGCGCTTCCATTCAGTACATAATGCTGCCGCGAACTGTTGCTTTGTAGTAGGCCTTGGTTCCAAACTTCTTATGCTGCGTTCTAAATCATCCCATAGGTGTTCTACGGGATTAAGATCAGGGCTCTGTGCAGGCCATTCCACACACGATACAGAATGATCGTCCAACTGCCCCGTAACAGTCCTTACTTTATGGCTCGGTGCATTATACTGCTGGTACCAACAAGGCTCGGTTCCATAGTATGGCCACAGAGTTGGTAGGGCATAATTGTCCAGAATATCGAGGTAGACGTGCTGATTAACAGGTTTGTCCTCGATAACCAATGGGCCTGGACCATATCACGAAAAACACCCCCACACGAGTGCACTGCCAGCTCCAAACTTGATCGTAGAACACTGTGGTAAATAGCGTTTCCCCGGTTGCCGCCATACCCATACACGCCCCCCATCAGACTGATGGATCGTGTATCTGGATTCATCAGTCCATAGGACCCGTTTCCATTGATCTACGGTCCACGATAAATGTTCTTTACACCATGCTGAACAACGAATAGCATTCTGAATGGAGATGAAAGGTTTATGAGCCGACCACGGTAACCCATGGAATGAAGTTCTCTGCGAATGGTACGTGTTCATACCAATGTTCCAGAATTTTTACTCACCTGTACACTGCGTTCTTGTGCAGTACTCCGTCGATTAGCTGTAACGACTCTCCTGAGGATTCGACGTCCTTTATCACTGATTTTCTTTGGTTTGCCGGTACGTTTTGGTTCTTCCGGCACGTCATGTGTCTTCCTTTTATTCAGTAGGTCCAAAACAGTTGACTTGGGTATGTTTAAACGCCTCTCGGTTTCTCTTATGGACAACCCACTAATATAACATCCAACAATCTTTCCTTTCTCAAAGTCAGTTCTCTCCCGCCGCGACATTTTCACACAACCTCACAGTGCGATATGATCGCAGTCAGATGCAGGCTTGTTTTCATACCGTTTGCAGCTGTACCTCGGATCTTGACGTAGCGCATCCGTTCTTTTGAACGGGTATCCGGTGACTTTTGTTAATATATTGTACTTCGAAATGTACATTATTTTGTAAAAATCTTACTTTGTATACTAACTTCAAAAACTGAAAAAAAAAATGTTAATTCTAAAGTTAACTAACCTTTTAATGACTTTGTTGTGACTGCTTTTTGCTGGAAAGCATTTGGATATTTATTTGGAACATAATTGTCCGCAGTTTAAGCTAATTTTGTAGATGGGTATCTGTCATTTGTGACCTTAAGGACGTCTTGATTTGGGTTAGGTTGGAGAATGTAGATTCGCAGCAATAAGTGGTTGAAAAATAAGAAAGCAGATTTCGTGCATGTTGCTGAAGGCATGAGTATTCTGTTTGCATTTTTCCATATTTCAATTGAATCTTTCTCAGCGTCAAATATGGACTTTAAAATTTTCATCATCTGAGAACTCAATCAATTCCATCAGTAGTTCTTTAGGAGCCATATAACGAAATCATGAGCGTAGCAGGTGTCAAAACAGCCCTTATGACTTACAAATGCTTTAATTGGGGCCGTCAATCGGGGGCATCATTTCGTTGAATTTCCTTTTACTCTTTGGTACTTTAAATACAGTCATTTTAAGATTAAGATAAAAATAATAAAAAACGAACAAAACCAAATAAATAAAAATGAAATGATTTGTTCTGCAAATTTGGATTCACCCCAAAAGACTCAATGGCCTGTAATGTCGCATGTGACCTTAAGGCCGTAGGTTCTCCACCCAGGTATTAGTTGTTAACAAGTGTGTAGTGATAACCATAGAGATCAATCACTTTCTCTCACCAGAAATTCCTTTTCACCATGTATTTCTCACAGCTTGTGATGCTCTAAGCCTCTGGGTAAACTGACGTTACTTAAACAAATAGGACAAAAGAAATCGGGATAATGTTAAGAAATTTGGTAGTCACGGTCGAAGAGTTTTACGAAATGTGAAAAACATTTTCATTTCCAGTTTTCTCATCCAAAAACCCGTCCGACTTTTCCATCAGTTTTTTAAACAAAGTCCACAAACATTCGTACGTATAACAAACAAGTTAGTAAAATCATGCAATGCATTGATTGTGATACGCTTTCCAACATTCCAGAAATAATTACTCAAGTTATTACTCAAGTTATGAGGATAATGGCTATGGAATCAATCTCGCTCCTGTGCCCTGATCTTTGATCCCATTTTGATGATATTAAACAGAATTGGTTCAGTATACTTCCTGAACAGCATACTAAAGTTTTGTTGCAATGGAAGCCTTTTTAGTCAAGTTATGAGGATAATGGCTGTGCAATAAATATCGCTCTTGTGTCCTGACCTTTGACCTCATTTCGATGATATTCAACAGAACCGGTTTAGTATATTTCCGGAACAACATAACAAAGTTGTGTCGCAATCGAAGCATTTTTACGTAAGTTATGACGCTTAAGGGCGATGGAATAGATCCCGCTCCTATGTCCTGACCTTTGACTCCATTTTGCCCATTTTCGATAGGGTTCGTCCCCAGGTGGTCCCCTACCACATACTAAAATTTCATAGAAATCGAACCATTTTTCCGCGAGTTATTGTGCGGACAGACAGACGGACAAACCTGGAGCATATACGCTTCTTCAACCTACAGTAGGAAAGCGTAAAAAAGTAGACGTTTCCAAAATATTATTTGCAACGATTTCCTGCTTTATTATTTTTTTTACATAAGTTTGTCTCTTTTTGCTATTAC
Source organism: Macrothele yani (assembly GCA_039090855.1). Classification (NCBI taxonomy): domain Eukaryota; kingdom Metazoa; phylum Arthropoda; class Arachnida; order Araneae; family Macrothelidae; genus Macrothele; species Macrothele yani. The sequence goes on along the minus strand of CM077003.1, from coordinate 83,112,375 downwards.
AAAAACTGATTTTTTCAAAAAAAATCTCATCATTTTCAAAACAGGAATTCTAATTTTAGATACAATTTCTGTAGAACGATAATTGTTCTTGTGTGAGTTCTCAGGAGACACAGATGAAATATGAAATAAGGACATACAACACATATTCTGCGCAGCCTGTTGTATAGAATGATGGGTAATCAATCCTAGAAGCGGTGTAAAATTAAGTTACCAAACATTAAAATTTCCATGTTTTATTTATTTATTTCAATAAAGAGTTTACACAGAAGCGAGGAAAGAAAAATGCTTCACTTCCGTGTCTGAGAGATATCCGATAATTTTAGTCGTGCGTAAATGGCTTGTGACAAGCAAAGACTTTCGGCAATTCTTTTTTCTTGATGAAACAGACCGATTAGGAAACACGGAATTCGTATTATGCATTGATGTGTCATATCTTATTCAACAATTTATTTTTTTTTAGAAATTTACGTGCAGATTATGTAGTCTTTGTCATATTCTTCAAGTTGAACACAGTCTATGCATAGAAAAAGAAACGTCAATTAAAAATTTTTAAAAGTTTCGCATTCAACTAGTTAAGTTTCCCCGTTTCTGGATGACATCGAAGAAATCCGTGGGTTGATTCCTCTAGTGTTACACTGGTAATATTCATCAAATTGCCATAAATAATGCAACATTTCCTTCGTTTGATGAGAGGCTACACTTTACTTTCTCTTTCAAAGATATTTGACTTCCGCAGGGCTTAATAAAAAGGAAAAAAATGTATTCGATTCAATAAAATATTCAGTTTTTGCTCCTCTGAGATCTTTTGGAAGGAGATAGGATTACTTATCCAGAACAGCCAAGTATAATTTCCAGGTAAAAATGAAACATGACTTGTCAGGAAACGGAAAATTAAAAAACAGATGCCGGATGTACTTTTGAATAAATAATAAATCGATTTCAGTAAACATCACTTTTATTAAAGCAGTCATCCGGTGCTTTAGCAGTATAATTTAAAATCAAAATTTTTCATAGAGACAGTGATAGAAAGTTTTTTCTAACCCGAAATTTCCAAAAAATTGAATCGTGCAAACAAACAAATATGACTCAGGGCACTAACTGATTACTTCAAATTTCTTGCTTTCAAGTTTTAAAAACTTAAAGCTGTTGGGAAAAACAGCATCACTCTAATTTCTTTAAGGGCTTGTGTATATTGTGTAACACGGTGATTCAAAAAGGAATTTACACCTTTGAAAGCGTATAGAAATTTATTCAGAATGCTTACAAAACAATTTGGAGGCAATAAGCTGTAGCAAAACACATCAAGTTTTGCCTCCCCGCACGGGGATAACTGGTTTTCCAGTTATTTGGGAGCGGCGCCCCCACGGCCCGAGCTCACCTTGTGACGGTTTCTATTGCCTCTGCGGCTTTGACGATTGCATCGCCGAAGGGACAGCTGTTCATCCAGCTGATGGGGGATGGCGTCCCCACGGCCCGAGCCGATTTTCTCTTATTGTTTTGCTTTTTTCGTCTTATGTTCATATTTTGACATGTGCCCGCCTCAGTTGTAGGCTGCTGAGGTTGTGATGAGGCGCCAGCTCCGGGTTTTGTTCCTCGTTCTCTTCCCTGTCTTTTCTCTTTTATGTTACATTTTCTGTTTTTCCGGAGCTGGTTAGCTTAGACCTACCTGCATGTTTGCCGTGTGCGGTGACCCGTACAGGTGGAAATGAGGATGCTGGAGGCTGAGGTATTTGGGGGCCGGGTTGTAGTGTCTCCAGATGCCAACACTCCTCTTTGCCCTCTGCTTCACCCTAAACGGGAGGCTGGGAGCTAACCCACTCCTGGTCAGGCAGTCTGTGGCCGAGTTGCGTCCAGACTTCTAGCGGCTTGTCGTTCTGATCGGCTGGGTGAGTTGGGGGGTAGGGTGGGCATGCCAAAGGGGTGTTCTCCGGGCACGGGAAAGTCTGGGTGCACGCTGAGCGTGTGTCTGCCCTACCAACTTGCTATATCCGCTGACTATCCCTAGAGCCGTGTCCTGCGTCCTCTTGGGCTTGCGGACCTCCGGCTCTCCCTCGTTGGGCTCGGTAGTGGGTGGGGAGGTCAGCGGACGAATTTTTTCCTTCATTCATGGACACCCCAAGTGTTTCCCATGCTAATAATAATTTAAAGCGCCCTGTGGAGGACAGTGCTCCTTCCTCCACAAAGAAACTTGTCACATCTAATTGCAATGCTCTGTTTCTGTTGATTAAATCTGGTGACTCTTCACAGTCACTCAGTACCAAGAGTCCTTTCTGGATCAACAAGGCTCTGCAAGCCGTTGCTGGCTCTCCAAAGAGTGTGAAGAAGCTCCCTTCCGGGGATCTTCTCGTGGAAACTTCTACTCCACGCCACAGTGCCACCTTGCTGGAAACGACCGTTTTGCTTGGCGTTCCTGTTCAGGTTTCTCCACACGGTTATCTCAATTCCTCTCGCGGTGTAGTCAACTCCCGCGACCTGCTTGAATGCAGCGATGAGGAATTGCTGGAGGAACTTGGTGAACAGCATGTCATTGGGGTTCGGCGGATTCTTTTTTAGGCGGGATGGGAAATCTATTCCCTCCCGTAACATCATCCTAACGTTTGACTCCCCAAACCTGCCTACTTCCATCAAGGCAGGTTATTTACGGCTTGATGTTCGACCATACATCCCGAACCCCTTGCGATGTTTCAGGTGCCAGCATTACGGTCACTCCCAGCAGTCTTGCCGTAATGTTGCAAAGTGTGGCCGCTGTGGTTCCACAGAACACTCTTTGGCGGATTGCTCTGCAGAGTCTGATCATTGTGTCAACTGCGAAGGGACTCATCCTGCTTCTTCTAAGCAGTGTCCAAAGTGGATAGAGGAACAGGCAATCCAACGCCTGAAGACAACTGAGCATCTCTCATATCCCGAGGCTAGACGGCGGATCGCCCCTTTACAACCAGGCCGGCGGTCCTATGCTTCAGTTGTGGTGCAGAAGGCTTCAGTGGCGGTCCAGACTGAGGTGTCCATCCCAGCGGGGTGTCCTTATGATTTTGGGGACATCGTCACTGCTGGTATGGAAGCACTGAAGTCTCGCCGTATTGCATCCAAGGCGACATCAACATCGTCGCCTAAACCTACCTCTATGCCGAAACCATCTACGGCCATCACAGGGACCCAGGTCCAGGGCACTGGAAAGAAGAAGCCGGAAAAGGTAAAACCGGGTTCATCCTCCCCGAAACAGAGCAGGCAAAAACCATCTCTCCACACAGGGGGTAAACACAGCCCTGTGTTACCTCCCGACACTGCGGATGGATTGGAGGTGATGGACGACAGTGAGACGTTCTAGTCGTCTGTCTTTTTCATTCTTTCATTACATTTTTCATTATGTCCACGCTCATTCAGTGGAATTGCCGAGGTCTGCGTTCACGCATTGACGATTTGAAAGGCTTACTGTCTTCGCACACACCTGTGTGCGTGTGTCTCCAGGAGACAAAGCTTCGCATGACGGACACTCCTTCGCTGCGGAGACATTCTTTTTTCCGCAAAGATCACCAGGATGGCGTAATTGCCTGCGGAGGAGTGGCCGTCGTTGTTCCTCATGGTGTCCCTGTCACTGCGGTTGCCCTTCGGACGCCTTTGCAGGCAGTGGCAGTGAGACTGTCTGTGAACACTCTGCTCACGGTGTGTTCCATCTACATACCACCAACTGAAGCTGTAAGCCTTTCGGTTCTGGAAGATTTAGTTGACCAGCTGCCGCCTCCTTTCTTCATCTTTGGGGATTTTAATGCTCACAATCCGTTGTGGGGTTCTACAACTCGAGACTCCAGGGGCCGTGTTGTTGAGTCCCTTCTCTCCAACGCGTCCCTATGTCTCCACAACACCGGAGTTGCTACTTATTTTCATGAACCCACCCGTTCGTACTCAGCGATTGATCTGTCTTTGAGTTCACCATCCTTATATCCTGACTGGTCCTGGAGCGTGTCTGGTGATCCCCTTGGCAGCGATCACTTTCCCATCTTTCTCCGTCTAGCGGGTGGCGGGTACCGTTACCCTACTCGCCCTGCTAGATGGAATATTGATCGTGCCAAGTGGGACGCATTCACGGCTTCAGCGCTTATTACTCCAGCTATGGTGACCTCGGGAACGGTCAATGACGCCGTTGCGGCGGTAACGGATTGTGTTGTGCATGCGGCAGAACTTACCATCCCCAGGACGTCGACTAAACTTCCACGTTGCCCAAGACCTTGGTGGAATTCCACTTGCATGGCAGCTCGTCAGGCCCAACATCGGGCTTGGGGTAGGTTTCGTCGGTACCCCACCGACGCGAACCTACTTGATTTCAAGAAGGCCAAGTCCTACGCGCGATTGGTTCGTAGGCGTAGTCAACGGGAGTCCTGGATACGTTACGTATCCGGGATTAACTCCGCTACCAGCCCTAAGATCGTTTGGGACAGGATCCGTAAGATTCGTGGACAGTACCCATCTGGGGCAATCTCCATTCTTGAGAGTGATGGAGGAACGGTTGCTGACGCTCAGGGTATTGCTGACTGTCTGGGCGCCGCTTTTTCTTCGGTGTCCAGCAGCAGCAATTACCCTGCTTCGTTCCGGCAGTTACAGCCGCGGCTTGAACGGTCCAAGATTTCTTTTGGACCGTTCTCTTCCGCAGATTATAACAGCCCGCTGACTGCCGTGGAGCTGAAGACCGCTCTGAATCGGTCCGGCCGGACATCTGTCGGACCAGATAACATCCATTACGAAATGCTGAAGCACCTTTCTCCGTCCTCTCTTAAATGTCTGCTAATCCTGTTTAACAGGATTTGGCTAGAGAATGCCTTTCCCGAGTCTTGGCGTACGGCCATTGTCGTTCCTGTTCCCAAACCTGGTAAAGATCCCACCAACCCGTTGAACTACCGGCCAATTGCTATGACGAGCTGCCTTTGCAAAGTACTCGAGCGCATCATTAACCTTCGTCTCATTTTTTATTTAGAATTTCATCACATTTTTTCGCCTCATCAGAGTGGATTTCGTAGATCTCGATCCACCACCGATCATCATCTTCGCCTTGAAGCTTCTGTCAGGGAGGCGTTTGTCCGGCGTCAGCACATGGTCTCCGTCTTCTTCGACATGGAGAAAGCCTATGATCGTACCTGGAGATACGGCATTCTCCGTGATCTGCACGAGTGCGGATTGCGGGGAAACTTACCATCTTTCATCGCCGGATTTCTCCAGGACCGGAGTTTCCGTGTGCGCGTCGGGTCGACCCTCTCTGCGGTGTACCCGCAAGAACAGGGTGTACCTCAGGGCTCCATTCTTTCCGTTACGTTGTTCATCCTTCGTGTTAACCATATTTTCCAACTGCTTCCTCCCACGGTTCGTGGAACCATGTACGTGGATGATCTGCAGATCTCTTGCGCCTCTGTAAACATGCGTACCATCGAGAGACAGCTCCAGTCTGCCATTACCAAGATCTCTCACTGGGCTTCCCAAAATGGATTTGGCTTCTCGCCGCAGAAGACCGTTTGCGTGCATTTTTGCCGCAAACGGGGTCTTCACCTCAGACCCCAGCCTCCGTCTGGGGTGCTCTACCATCCCCGTGGTGTCTGAAGTCAAGTTCCTTGGGTTAACTTTTGACCGAGCGCTCACCTTCCGGCCTCACATCCAGTCTTTGAAGGTGAAGTGCACGAAGTCATTGAGTATCCTGAAGGTCCTCTCTCGAACATCTTGGGGGGCCGACAGGTGCTCAATGCTTCGCATTTACCATTCTCTGATTCGGTCAAAGTTAGACTTCGGATGCATTACTTACGATTCAGCGCGTCCATCGGTTTTAAAGCCTTTGGACCCCGTCCATCACCAGGCTCTGCGGCTATGCACTGGTGCTTTCCGCACCTCTCCCGTGCATAGCCTGTATGCGGAGGCTCATGAGCCGCCGTTATGCATCCGTCGTAAGCAGCTGTCTCTTCAGTTTTATACAAAACTGAAGTCTTTTCCTGATCATCCACTGTATGGTTCCATCTTCCAACCGGACTGTGTCCGTTTGTTTTCCAACCGCCCCTCCTGTGTTCCGACGTTCGGGATTCGGATGTCTGCCATAGTGCGCGATGCTGGTCTAGACTTGTCAAGGATTGGTTTGACCCGGTTCTACAATGAACCGCCTTGGCAGCCGGTTCAAGCAACGGCTGACCTTTCTCTTTGTGTGTGGCCAAAGTCTTCCACTCCTGCTCTGGTGTACCAGCGGCTCTTTGCTGAAAAACTGTCAGTCTACCCGGATTTCGTGCCTGTTTTCACCGATGGCTCGAGGTCCGGGGATGTCGTTGGATCCGCTTTTGTGTGTGGCGAAGCCTCACATGCTGAGCGGCTTCCGCCTGAATCCACCGTCTTTTCGGCGGAGATGCGTGCGGTGCACCTCGCTTTGTGCCACATACAGTCTCGATCACTTCGTCGCGCTATGGTTTGCTCTGATTCCCAGTCCGTCATCCATGTTTTATCTTCTCCAGAGGACACGGACTCACCTGTCATCCGTGATGTCCGTCGTCTTCTTGGAACTTTGGAGGGTGATGGCTTCCTGGTCCGATTCTGTTGGGTTCCTGGCCATGTTGGGATCCGGGGTAACGAGCTGGCAGATCTCTCTGCCAGGTCTGTTTCCTCCATGTCGCCAGCTCGGCTGCCACTGTCTTTCCGAGATTATCGGCCGTTGATCCGGAAATTTGTTCTGGATGAGTGGCAGTCCCTGTGGTCTCAGCAGGGCAGCAATAAACTCTATGCCATCAAACCACAGATCGGACTTTGGATGTCTAGTTTGCGGAAGAACCGTCGTGAGGAAGTTGTTCTTGCACGTCTCCGCATTGGGCACTGTCGTTTTACTCACCGCTTTTTGCTGTGTGGCGAGAGTGTCCCGGTGTGTGAGGCGTGCGACTGTCGTCTCACTGTCCTTCATGTTTTGTGTACTTGTGTTCGGTTTTGTGATCATCGTTTTCGTCATTTTCACTCCCATCTGTTGGACGAAGGAGCAGCTACGCTGCAGACAATTATTGGCGAAGCCTGCGACATGAAAGCAGTGTTTTCGTTTTTACAGGATATTGACTTTTTTAAACTTATCTAGATTTTAACTTGTTCACTATCATATTTCATTTTTACTACATCAGCCTGTTTTTAACCTTGTGTACGTTTTTATTGCTTTAGTTTTGTTTTGATGTCTTTTGTTTTGGCGCTCTTTGGCCAACCATGGCCCTTGCGCCATTAAAATATATTAACCAACCAACCAACCAAGTTTTGCCTCTCATAGCACCGAAGTCCGTATCCGCAAACCGCCAGCGGCGTACGTTTCAAAATGGCAGCTTTCACAGGTGCAGAACATTCTCGCTGTATGTTTTGGTTTAAAAAAACGAAATCCGCAACGACTTTCCACGGAAATTTCGCAACCAATATTGTAAGGATCCTCCCGCTAGACTCACAATTTACTCTTGGCATATTAACTTTCTTGAGAATGGTTGTCCTGTTAACCATGAGAAATCCCCTGGTCGCTCGCGTGTTTTTGTTGCTGTCGTGGAGAGAGAGAGAGAGAGAGAGAGAGTTCCACAAAATCGACGAAACGTGCGTCTCGCGAAATTAGTATTTCACAACCAACGATTTAGCGAGTGTTACGAAAACGATTGCACTTAAAACCACGCAGATTTACCACGGTTCAAGAAATTAGTAGCGCAGATAGCGTGGCTTGTCAATAATTCTTTGCAGAATTGTTGCATCGCATAGAGGAAGATGGGACACTCCTGGATTGTGTAATCGTCAGGGATGAGTCGCATTTCATGTCAGTAGTAAGGTTAATATCCACAACTGCAGGATTTGGGGCTGCGAAAATCCACGTGATTCTTGGAATCATGTTCATGACAGCCCAAAGGTGAATGTGTTTTGTCCACCTAGCAAATATATGGTTTGCGGCCACTTTTTTACGCTTTCCAACCGTAGGGTGCCGCCCCGATGGCGTAGTGATCTAAGGTGATGGCCTCTGATCATTCGTCCGAAAGGGGCCCGGGTTCGAATCCCGTGAGGCATGGATGTTGTGTTTGTCTTACGGCACTGGCGCTCTCCCTTCACTGGAAACAGTGACCCTAAATTAGGGACGGGCGCCTGCTTATAGCCCATTGAGCTGCTCACGGTGGTCGTTAAAACCCCCAATAAAAAAAAAAACCGTAGGTTGAAGAAACGTATATGCTCCAGCTTTGTCCGCCTGTTCGCACGATAACTCGCGTACAAAAGGTTCGATTTCGATGAAATTTCAATATGCGGTAGGAGACCACCTTGGGACGAACCCTATTTAAAATGGGAGAAATGGGGGTCAAAAGGCCAGATATAGGAGCGGGATGCATTCCATTGCCCTTATAGTTCATAGTTCGCTTAAAAATGGTTCGATTTCGATGAAACGTTATTATGCGGTAGGGGACCATCTTGGAATGAATTCTATTAAACATGGGAGAAATGGGGTCAAAGATCAGGACATAGGAGTGGGATCCATTCCATTGCCCTTATGCGTCATAACTTGCGTAAAAATGTTTTGATTTCGAGGAAAGTTTAGTATGTGGTAGGGGGCCACCTGGGGACGCATTCTCTTGAAAATGGGCGAAATGGAATCAAAGGTCAGGACATAGGAGAGGGATCCATTACATTGCTCTTATGCGTCATAACGTACGCAAAAATGCTTCGATTGCGACAAAACCTATGTTGTTCCGGAGATATATTGAACCGATTCTATTGAATATCATTGAAATGGGGATCAAAGGTCAGGACACAGGAGCGAGATTTATTCCAAAGCCATTATTAAATAACTTGACTAAAATGCTTCGATTGCGACAAAATTTTCGTTCTGTCGGCCACGCCCAATCCCAGCTCCTCATTTTTTGCCTCATGGTGACGGATTTAGTTTTCCTTACTTCGTGTGAGTGCTCTTCTCCTGCTTATAAAGCTCGTGTGCATCGTTCCTGCGAACTGTTTTTCTCAGGAAGTGCCAATATATTTCTTCTTCGACGTATTTTCATGTATTGTGCTTAACCCTCGTCTTTTACTCCAGTAAACATTGTGATTCGCCTTGACTATCTTCAGTTTCCTTATCAGCGTTTCTACGAGGTGTCTTCTGTTCTTCTACTCTTGTGCTTGTCTCAACACCTCCCGTATGACGCCACCTTCTGCTAGTGATCCTCGTGTGACGTCATCTGCTCTTCGTGCACCACCCATTTCTAGCTGCCGTTTTCGTGACGTCATCGCTTCATCTGTCGTCCCTTATCTCGCTCCCACCCAGGCAGAGATTATTGCCGAATTCATCTTCTCTTTTTGCGATTGTGATTCTTTCTTCACCTGCTCATGGCTAGTGTTCAATCTGCAGACTATCTTCCACCACTGACGTCTCCTCCGGATGTTCCGCTTAACGACTCGTTTAGACTCTCTTCGTCTCCCGCCATTACCATACGTTCAGATTTTCTGCCATCCCTTTTGGACTTCCACATTTCTCGTGAAGGCTCAGTTTTAACAGCTCATATTCCTGAGTTCTCTCCAAGAGGTAAATCTTTGCTTACCTCCCTAGCTCTGGGAGTAAAATATGTTGCATTACCGAATACCAAACTTACAGCTTGCACTTCTGCTCTACATCTCCTGATCCCGCATGATGCTATCACACATGTTGCCCGGAAACACCGTTCTGTACTTGTTTATTTTTCCAGTCCCGCTTAAGTTTAGCGAGTCCTTTCTTATCATATATTAGTTGGCGATCAGAGTTTGTACGTCATTCCTCTGACACAATGCCCCACACTTGTTCATTTGTCTCCAGTTCCTCTTAAAGTCTCCAATGATCTTCTGCATGATTTTCTTTCCCGATGTGGTTCAGTTATTGATCCTATTCGCACCTTGACCGCTGCATCCGATGATCAAGGTGATCGTCCCTACTTAAGTTTCCGACGTCAAGCTCTCGTCGTTTTTCTCGATGAACAGTCTGTTGCATCTTATCCGACCACGTTCAAAGTAGTCTGTGGTCGTCATACTCGCACCATTCACATTTTCACAGCTCTCTATTTCTTTACCTGCAAATCACCTGAACATCTTAGCACTTCGTGCCCTGCTAAGAATTCTGATCGTCATTCATCAACACCAGTCAGTTCTTCCGCTTCGACAGGCCCCTATGGCTTGTCCAAATTGTGCACTTTTGTGCTATCATCTTCCTCGACGGCTGCTCTGCTTCCTGGTTTGCATGGTTTATTCTCAGGCCCTGATACGTCTTTTCTCTCTGTTCCTGTTATGAATTATTTCCCTGCTCATCTATTACTGTCAGCTCTACTGGAATATAGTCCTCTGTCACCTGTTAACCACAATGTTTGCCTCCATCCAGTCCTACTTCTGCCAGAACTTCTATCAAACGCCCTGTGCCATCTTCCTCATCGAATTCCTCTCCTGCCGCTGTTGCGTTCGTGGTTTCTCCACCAGATCTTCAGCCCCTCGATAATCCTGCTGCCTCTCTACTCCGCTCTACTACGCCACTCATCTCTGCTAATCTTCCGCTTTCACAGCCTGTTCCATTACCTGTTGCACCCGCGTCCTCCAGCACTCAGCGTGTTCTTCAGTCTTCAGTTGTAACTATTTCTCCCGCTACATCCTCTGCTGTTCTTTCGTTTACTTCTATCACATCTCCACGAGTCCTCCGCTCTCTGTGTCTGCTGTCCAGCCTACTTAAACCAAGTTCACCAATCCATAGTGTGCTCCTTCATCTCCATCAGTGTCGTCCTCCACCGTTGCTTCTACTCCCGTTATTCCATCATGACCTGCACTTGTTCCTGATTCATCTTCAGATCTCCCCTGTGATCCTCTGTCTGTGTATTCTGATGCTTCGTCGTCACATTCTCTGCCTGCCTATGTACAGGTTTCCAAGATACGATCTCGACGTTCGCGAAAGCGGAAACCGCTCTCTCCTACTCCTCCTTCACAACATGACTTTGACTCTTTTATGCCCAAGCCTATCGGCGATGGAAGCGCCGTACGATCTACGTGCTTCCACATAAAGCGCATATACCGCCTCAAGTTCCCTTGACTTCCAGTATCTTCTGGCCTTTGTGCCCATAGACTCCTGCCTGTATCCTGTACGCTTATATGTGTCCAACATTTGAGATTACTGTATGTGCCTCCCAGTCTGTTTCTTGTCTGTACCCTATACTCCTGGTATTTCTTATAGTTGTTCCAACAAAGCGATTTTTGAAAGATAAAACTGTATCATGTTGTTCCCGTGGTATACTGAATCGGTTCTGTTTAATATAATCAAAATGGGGTCAAAGGTCAGGACACAGGAGCGATATTTATTCCACAGCCATTATCGTCATAACTTGAGTAATGATTTCTGGTATGTTGGAAAGCGTATTATAATCAATGCATTCCACGATTTTTCTAACTTGTTTTTCCATAAGAAAACTGTCAATGGTATCGCGTATCTAGATATACTCGAATATTATATCATTCCACAGTTGAAAGATGATGACCAAGAAGGACGCATTCACTTTCAGCAAGACGGTGTACCTCCTCACTACCGTACAGGTGTCCAGGATTTCCTCGATAAACGTTTTCCAGGCCGTTGAATTGGTCTAGCAAGGCCCATAGCATGGCCACCTCGTTCTCTCGACTTGAGATTTGTCGGTTTTTTCCTATGGGGTTTCTTTAAAGATTGAGTGTTTTTTCCAAGGTTATTTACAGATCTCCCTGAACTCAAAACTTGAATCACCGCTGCAGTTTGAGAAGTGACAACAGATATGTTGCTTCGAGTTTGGGAAGAAATTGACTTAAGGTGAGATGTCTGCCGCATCTCCAATGGCAGTCACATCGAACCAAGATGGATAAGGATAAAACTTCATGCGTTTTGCTACAGAAAAAACGCCTAAAATATCTGTAAGTATTCTGAATAAATTTCTATACGCTTTCAAAGTTGTAAAGTCCCCTTTCAGTCACCCTGTGTAATGCAATATTTGCGTTGATTCGGAGGCACATGAGAACTGATAAATTTTGAAATAACCTTTTCCTGAAAAGTGCATTTAAGAATTCAGCTAAAAAAATGAATTTCGTTTTTCAAATGATTTGAAATAAAAGTCTAAAATTCCCGTTGTAATTAACTCATTCATACACTCGACGTATTTCAGGAACGCCAAACAGAAGTAATCACTCTTTCAACGTTGATCAGCAAGTCACGGTAAAATTCTCATCGGCCGCCACCGGGAATCAAACCCAGAGTTTTCCAGTTTCGTGTAACTGGAAGACCCTGGGTTCGATTCCCTGAAAGACTGAAAAACTGGCAAACCAGTTGTCTTCGAGCGCCGGAACATGCTTGCATGTCCCGCGCGTAACTGGAAGATCATGGGTTCGATTCCCGGAGACGGCCGATGATAATTTTTCCGTAACTCACTTATGAACGTGGAAATAGCGATGACTTCTGTTCGGTATTTCCGTTATTACTATTTCTTTCCTTTTTTTGCACAAACGTTTCCCTTAATTTCATAAAACCCTGAATGTACCCAGTAAAAGACAAGACATAATAAAAGTCCTGAAGTGTTTCCTTTTGTGTTTAGGTTTAATGACCGCTATGGACATATAAATCTAACATGAAGATGTCGTCCATCCATAATTCCGAGATGTGGAGAACTATAAAAGTGTCTCATCCGCCACTCGAGATCGAGCTTGGTACGGATGATAGGCCACAGGCCCGTGCTTTTTTTACTACTCTGCCATCGGGATGGACCAGTGTTACTTCCGTGTGGAATATATCGACCTATCATACAGAGTAATTTCCCTTTTGTTCGGGGGATGTACACTGAAGAGCAATTGAATTAGAGAAACCTGTCTAGTAACGTGTAGCACCACCTGTCGCCGTGATGACGGTGGTGATTCGTCTCGGCATGGACTCGACAAGACACCGGAAGCGTTGTAATGCCATACGGATCCACGACCCCTGAACAAGCTCCCACAGTTCACGCAGATTTGATGGAAGGGGGTCAGAGGCTCGAACATCTCTCAATGGCATCCCAGATGTGTTTAATGGGATTAAGGTCAGGTGACCTAGCAAACCAAGGAAGCGAGGTTACGTCGAAGGAGTGTTCATCCAACCATTCGGGTACAATTCGGGAGCGATAGCACGGTGCATTGTCTTGTTGCAGGATTAGGTCCCCAGTGGGATGTTGAAGACGCAAAAACGGGAGCAAATGGCCGTCCAGGATATCCCGGTAACGTTGACCTGTGAGGGGACGATGTCACACGTACCAGGGGTCCCATTTCAGTCCACGTAAACAGTCCCCAGACGAGAATGCCACCCCACCAGCTTGAAGAGTACCCTGCTGGCAAGAAGGATCCATCGCTTCATGTGGTTTGCGCCGTACTCGTATCCTGCATTTCGCAATGACCAACGTGAACCTCGACTCATCAGTCCAGGCAACATTCTTCCACATACTTAGGGTCCAGTGGCAATGTTCCCGCGCCCATGCTAATCTTTTCACCCTTGTGATGTGCGGTCAGCAGCGGTACCCTCGTGGGACGATGGCTTCTGTACTTCATAGCGAGGATATGGTTCTGGATGGTGTGGCTGCTTACACGTTTTTGTGCACCAGCGTTGAATTGCCGAGTGATTTCTTGCACTGTGGCCCGTCTATCCGCTGTTATAATGCGAGCTAGCCGACAATGACCCCGCTCATCCACACGTTGTTGTCCACGGCAGTTGGCCCTTGCAGGAATGGTTTTACCGGATTCGATGTACTCACGGTGCACCCGTGACACAGTGGCTCGCGAAAATCCAGTGCCTGCACGACTTCCGAGATGGAGTGACCCATTCGCCGGGCCCGCCCCGACAATTTGCCCACGATCAAATGCGCTTAGATCCTTCGTCTTACCCCATACTGCGTCCGACTTTTATTGATTCCCGTCGCATCACTCCTTATACTGTCGAATCGCTGCATACGTCATGTCATTTCCGTTTACAGGGCCGCCCACAGCGCCATATTTGCATAACGCCAACTGTCTCTAATTCAATATCTCTTCAGTGTACGTTCGTAGATTTATGTGCCCAAAGCGACGACGACGCAATAACTCGTTCATAGGAAACCTGTTCAAAAGCGGCGAGAACACATATATGCGCATTTTAACGACGGCGAATACTACAGAAAGACAGGAGAGTTTCTTCTTATTCTTGTGACAAAATTTCCGCATTGCCTCTTCGAAAACTCCTGCCACCTGGAGGGTTAAGTAATAATTTATTTTACGCGAAGGACAAATAAATAAAGCACACATGCTATTACAAACTCAAAATAAAACACGATTCGTACCTAAATTACTGATATTTTCATTTAAAATGTGAGATTTCTAACAGCTAAGAAATAATATAAAATTTGTAGTTACCGTTGCCTTGCATTTTGAAAAAATATTTCGTCATTTAGAATACGCAGATCTTACCTGTAAAAAAGAAAAACAGTTTCAGTTTCCGGCAATGAAAATAAATAAGAAACTACTAATTACAATCATTTTGCAGAAACACAGACAGAGAATAACAAAGATGTTTACATCACCGATGCCTGGAAGGTAAATCAATACTTCAGTTACGGATGCATATCCTTTCATGCATTTCAAGTGGTTTGCAGCAACAAACATTTGTAAACAAATGGGTAAAATAAATGAATTGCATTAACATGCCTACTGAGACAAAAAAAATGTCGCCGAAATTACCTCTTAATACAATTCTATTCCGCGAACTGTAACTAAAATTGGAATTGACAAAAGGGGATAGATACATATGCCTAATTGCTCAAAAACCATTCATTTCTGAAATGCAAATTTTGGGTAATCAATGACACAGTATAATAAATTCCAGAATTTACTACCGCAACAACTTGATAACGTAGCACAATTAGCAACAATTTTTCATCGCCAATGGGATTATAAGAGACGAAAATGCGATATCATTTCTGTCATCCATAGGCAAATAATTATTGATCTAGATTTTCGCTTTTATACTCATATGAGACAGCAGAGAAAAGCTCCAGAAATTTCGAAAATTATTTCACGGAAGCGATGTACTGAAGAATAATGGAGTTTTATAAGTATCCCTATGAGACAAATAATTGGCATCATTTATCAAATTATACGGTACAGAGAAATATATGACAATTTATCACCCCATTATTTTATTCATTTGGCCTCAATCAGTCTTTTTCGCGTTTCCCCCGTTTCATTTGCAGACAAACTCTTCTAGAATGTATGGCCAGGAATATATCACAGTTATCTGCTCTTCCTTTAGATTATAGAAAACAGAAATAAAAAAAGAAATAACAAGAAACACATGCTTCCTCTAGTCAATCCACAGCCAAAGATTTCAGACGATTAGTCCACTTAGGGATTCCGAAATGAAAGTCAGTACATTGGATATTTTCCAAAAGACTTCATAACACAGGAACCTCTTTGACGCAACTTTAACTTTATAATATCTGAGAACCGCTAATCTCGTGCGTACGGTCTACTGAAAAGGAGAAATTTTGCTGAGCTCTACCTTTATTATGGTCTGTTGCACCACACCTCCAAATAGCCGCTCTGTGGTTCTGAAGAGGGAAAACAAAATCAAGGCATTCTAAGGTATTATTATACTGCGAAGTCTGGATTCGATTCCCGTAGAGATATAGATGTTCGTTAGGACACGTTAGTTCTCTCCTTTCCCTAAAACCGCGAAATAAATAAATGCATGAGGAATTTAACTGCGACCCGAAAGCTCTCAAGGAAAGAAATAAAGACAGAAAAAAAAAAAAACCGCTTCATGCCGCATGGTTGATTGCAGGGCAACACGAGGCTCCTTGTACTTATCTTTTGAATTTTTATGGTGAAAATAAGACGGCATAATAAATATCTTAATTTTATTCTTCTGATGATTGCGTTTCTCTTAAATTGCAGCTGTCATATTAATACTTCGCATGCTACTATTTCCCCCCTTTGCTACTACTTATTCAGTTTTCGCATTATTGTGCTTCTATGTGAATATATGTGTTTGTTCTATTTCATTATTTCATTTTGCTCTTCGTTTTAATTTACGCTTTCCAACCGTAGGTTGAAGAAGCGTATATGCCCCAACATTGTCCGTCTGTCCGCACGATAACTGGCCTAAAAATGGCTCAATTTCAATGCAATTTTAGTGTGTGGTAGGGGACCACCTGGGGATGAAGCCAATTGAAAATGGGGGAAATGGGGTTAAAGATCAGGACATAGGATTGGGATCCATTCCATCGCACTTATGCGTTATAACTTACGTAAAGCTGCTTCGATTGAGATAAACCTTTATCATGTTGTTCCGGAAGTATACTTTACCGGTTCTGTTGAATATCCTCGAAATGGGGTCAAAGGTCAAGTCATAGGAGCGAGATTTATTCTATAGCCATTATCCTCATAACTTGTGTAATAACTTGAGTAATGATTTCTAGTATGTTTTTTTTTTTTTTTTGAGGTTTAACGACCACCGTGAGCAACTCAATGGGCTATAAGCAGTCGCCCGTCCCTAATTTAGGGTCACTGGTTCCAGGGAAGGGAGAGAGCCAGTGCCGTAAGACAAACACAACATCCATGCCTGACCGGGATTCGAACCCGGACACCTTACGGACGAATCATCAGAGGCCAGCGCCTTAGACCACTGCGCCACCGGGGCGGCTCTAGTATGTTGGAAAACTTATCATAATCAATGCATTGCATTATTTTACTAACATGGTTTTTTAGGAGGTTGCTCTCTATCTGAGATCAAGGTTGCTTGTTTTTTGAGTTAGAATTCTGCCTTGTATTTTTACTCGATTTTTCTCATTTTCCGTGTTATTTTGCGCTTACTTTCTCGCTCATTGAAGTTCGACACTCGGTCTTATCAGTTACTCATGGTGTATCCATAAAGATTCCTGGATGCATATACCATTACCTACGTTTCGCGCACTTAGTAGTCGCTGTGAACTGTTTTTGCCATTTTTTTTATGCAGGGAATTTTTGTTTGTTTTGGAACTCGGTACCGGGACAGAAACATTTGCAGTCCGTCGATTTTACTACTTCGGGATAAATACTTAACGCCAAAAAGTAGATGCTAACACCGCAGCCTAGGTGGCCCAGTGGTATAAGCGTTCGCCGGAATATTTCTGGGCTCGAGTTCCGGATGAGGCATGCGTCATCTTTTTCTCCTCCTTAGAACTAGTGACCCTAAATCAGGTACTCTTAGAATTGCTTATGGTGGTCGTTAAACACACGAAACAAAGAAACGCAGAAGCCAAGACGGTCAAACATTGTAATAGCGACCGAAGCATTTTCCCTTTAACCAATCTAGAGGCATCCAGTATATTATCATCTTCATCTCTGTTTTCGTTACTTAATGTCTGCGTTTGTGATACTTAATATTTTAAGTCAGTGTTTCTGAACCTTTTTGTATTTGTGGCTCCCTTTTCCATATCAATTTTTATTGCGCCCCCTTTCAATCCTCTTACGTGACGATGCCAAATCACCACACTTGTTACTTGGATTAGTTACGTATTGCTATCTAAACACTAAGTGCGTAATTGCAGTACAATTTTTACACTACACAACGTCTTCAGTATTGATCTGTTTAAAATATCTATTCGAATCATCGTCCGCGTCGTAAAATATGCAGCGTTGGAAATTTCTGATCGTCATCCCCTCTTGCAAGTCCAACCGAACAACGTCTGATGAGACCTGTGTGTGCTTAAATTTATTGCCTCCGAGTTTTAGGCGGAGTAATATTTCCAGCCATATCTCGAGATGCCTGTTACAGTTTTTGTGCCGATTTTTGTTGTAAACTGTAGCTCAAGGAGAGTACCGTGTTTATTAAATAGGCTTCCTTACAAACGCGAACGAGTCCGCTTTTCTTACTGTTTATAACAACCGCGCATGGAGCGCGCATACATTTATTGCCACGGCGAAAGTATTTTATTTTCAGAATGTACATAACGTTTTTTTGTTGTTTCAATAAAGAATTTTTCCTTCGATTTCCAATTATTTTCTTGCCCCCTTTTAGATATTTCGCTCCCCTTTTGGTGGCTGCGACATACAGGCTCAGAATCACTGTTTTAAGTGAAGAATATTTGAATAACTGTTCAGTGAATAAGTTCATGAATTCTGTTTACATCCTCACGAGCATTTTCCTGGTCTGAACCCTATAACTTTTGGTAGTATGATATACACTGACGGAAAAAAAATCCCAACACCAAGAAGGGGTTGTGTTAGATAAACGACAGTTGGTAAGCGGTGAGAGTATATCTGTAAGATGACGTCTATGCAAATTTCGTGATCGGCGCATACGTGTGGCGCTAGTAGCGCCCCTCGGAACATGCAAAGCATGTTTGCTGTAAATACGCGCTGTAACGTTCGTGAGCGTTAGTTATCGTTGAGATTCGACGTAGGGTGTTGATGTTAGTCAAGAATGCTTTTAAGAAGACGAAGAAGCCCTTATCAACAGCTCACAGAGTTTGAACGAGGTCGTGTAATAGCGCTACGAGAAGGTGGATTTTCTTTCCGCAATATTGCAGAACCACTGGGCAGGAATGTAGCCACTGTGCATGATTGTTGGCAGCGGTGGTCAAGGGAAGGTACTGCCTCAAGAAGACCGCGTTCCGGCTGGCCACGTGGCACTACTGAGAGGGAAGACCGCCGTGTACGGCGCATGGCAGTGGCGCATCGTACCGCGTCTGCGGCAGCAATTAGAGCTGCAGTTGCCACCACAGTGACACAACGAACTGTTAGAAATCGGTTACTTGAAGGACAGCTCCGAGCCAGACGCCCTGTAGCGTGCATTCCCCTTACTCCAAACCACTGCCGTTTGCGACGTCAGTGGTGTCAAGCTAGAGCTCATTGGAGGACGGAGTGGAGATCTGTTGTGTTTTCTGATGAAAGCCGGTTCTATCTGGGTGCCAGTGATGGCCGTGTGTTGATTAGAAGGAGGCCAGGTGAGCGCCTGCAACCAACCTGTCTGCGGCCGAGACACACTGGACCTACACCTGGAGTTATGGTCTGGGGAGCAATTTCCTATGACAGCAGGAGCACTCTCGTGGTTATCCCACGCACCCTGACGGCACAGTTGTACGTCGGTCTGGTGATTCAACCTGTTGTGCTGCCATTCATGAACAGCATTCCAAGGGCTGCTTTCCAACAGGATAACGCTCGCTCGCATACCGCTGTTGCAACCCAACATGCTCTACAGAGTGTCGACATGTTCCCGTGGCCTGCTAGATCACCAGATCTTTCACCAGTCGAGCACGTATGGGACATCATTGGACGACAACTCCAGCGTCACCCCCAACCAGCATTAGCCGTCCCTGTATTGACCGACCAAGTGCAACAGGCATGGAACTCCATCCCACAAACTGACATCCAGCACCTGTACGACACAATGCATGAACGTTTGCGTGCTTGCATTCAACATTCTGGCGGTTACACCGGTTATTTATATACCAGGACTTCACTTTTAAAATGGCTCTTCTCGCGCTTACAATAAGCTGTGATCTTGAAACCTTAATTGATTAAATATGTTACTTATACAAATGTATTGCCGCCATTTCATTCCTCTACAACTATTTTTTCGTGGTGTTGGGATTTTTTTCCGTCAGTGTAGAAAACGGGATGTTTATGTTTCTACACGTGGCTTCGGTTGTACAAATAGGACTATGTTTCAATGGACCGACATAATAATTTGGATATTATTGTATGCCAATAAAATGACTCACCTTATATAAAATTATGCAATACATGAAGATTACATTTGCACTTACGAATATATTATGAATCAAATCGGAAGAACGCACACGAAAGAGAAATAAATGGAATTTCTAAAGTATAACACAAAATGAACACCAAGAAACAGAGAACACAACACACACACTCACTCGTACCACTTGAGAAAAAGTGGAAACATTACGAGTTATCTTCTAACATCAGGCGCATGATACTGTCAGCACAAAACGCAAGTAAGTGAAATAATAACAAAACAATCTCCCTCCGCGCGTGGAAACAATGTTTGAGACTTCTGTGAGGCATATTCATGACTTATTACTCCAAAAACAACAAGATATAACTAATTTTAGAGAGGGTTTGTCACAGTTCATAAAACGAAAATCCAACTACTGTTCCACATAATTGCAAACAAACTACTCATTTAAAGTCAGAATTTCTCAGTTTATCGAACGTTTTTTTGCGAGATCACCGGCAAAAGTTAACAAATTTGTGAAGAAGAAAATGGCTCCAGAAAAATACATGAAAAAATGATAGAAATTGTATATATCGGACTAAGATGAAGATATGAAGGAGAAATGTGTAACAAATAGTAGGCGTAATGGAGTAACTTCGTGAAGACGTCTAGCAGGATATGTAACAGAATATTGGTAGTAAGGGTGAAAACTAATACTTTTGAGATGTTGTGAGACCATAAAATCATACATACAATACTGAGACTATAGGTGAATAATAATATACATGGAGACTCAGTTGCTCAAGTGGATGCATGGTGTCAGTCGAAAGGAAGAATCAGAACTCAGAGGATAAAATGAGCAGTAAAAGTAGCAGTGATTTAGGAAAAGGCCTGCACTCAGAACTAATGGAAACAAATTACGTTTACAACCGTGAAATTACCTCAGAGGATCTGTGACACACTACAAAGGCGCCAATGGGAAATTCACATATATGTCGGTAACGGTGAACGAATTCGTGCTCGGAATAAGTTTCTCTAATCGACTAAGCTACACCGACGAAATACATCATTGTAGGTCTCACAAAGAAACTATAGGGAACGTTCAAACAATTGAACAAAGAAAAGGAATTTAGGAAGTCAGGTCATGAGACAAAGCTGAAAGCACGAGTGAGACATGCAGCAAAGACCCCACCTAACTGTAGGACAAACAATGCTGCACGAGAAGATTCCCCTGAACCTTATACACTGAGCATTCACGATGGGCATATGGAAACCATCTAAATGTCAGACTATAAATACTGCACCAGAAGATTTCATTGCAACTTATACACTGAAATGATTCCTAATGCATAATAGGGAACTAGCTGTGCAAATAAATATACTCCACTGGGAGATTTCATTCTGTCCTATTCGCAGACATTTCTTTGTGTGCGACAGGCATCCCATTTGACAATCAAACTAGAAACGCTGAGCGAGAAAATTTCATTGAATATTATTCGCTGAAAATTCCTAAAGCAAGCAGGAGTCCTACGTGACAGTGAGACTAAAACCACTGCATGGTTAAATTTCATTATATTTTAAACAGTGAATATACAGCAATGGGCAACAGGGACCCCACTTAACTCTGCAACTAATAAGTCTGCACAACAAGATTTCACTGTGCCCTGCATAATGAGAATTCGTGATGTGCAACAGGCACATCATCTAAATGTGAGACTAATAATGCTGCCCAACAAGATTCTATTCTGTCTTATTCCCTGAACGTTAACGGTGCGCAGCAGGAACCCCTCTAAACTGTGCAAGTACTAATGGAACACAAGAAGACTTCATTGTGTCATATAAACTGAGAATTCCCGATATGCAAAAGGCACGGCATCTAACTGTGAGACTAATGATGCCGCATCAGGAGATTTTATTTCTTATAAGTTGAAATTCCCACTGCACAACAGGGATCCTTCCTTCCTGTGCAACCAATAAATCTACACGCAAAGACTTCAGTGTGTCCTGTACACTGGGAATTCCCGAAGTGCAACAGGCACTGCATCAAAATGTGAGAGTAATAGTGCTGCACCAGAACATTTTATTACTTCTTATAAGTTCAAATTCCCACTGCGCACTAAGGACCCCACTCCTGATTCTGCAACCAATGAGTCTACATAAGAAGTTTCCATTGCGTCCTGTGCAATGAAAGTTCCCGATGAGCAAAAGGCATCGCATCTAAATGTGCAACCAATAATGCTGCATAAGGAGATTTGGTTATTTTTCATAAGCTGGAATTCCCATTGCGCAAAAGGGGCTCTTTCTAAGTTTTCAACCAATAAGACTTCATTGTGTCCTGTACACTTAAGAATTGCCGAATGCAATAGGCACTGCATCCAACTATGAGAATAACAATGCTACTCTGGATTTCACTGTTGAACTGCGGTTAATATTACTTCACGAGAGTATTTAATGGTATAATATACATTGAGATTACCCAATGTCCGAATAGCACGCCATCTAACTACCTAGGTATAAGACTTACAATCTATACGAAAAGATTTTATTGCATCTCATATATTGAATATCGCAATGAGCAATATGGGTATCAATAATTCTGGGAATATTAAAATATCGCATAAGAATATTTAATTGCATCATGAAAATATTTAATTGCATCATGAAAATATTTAATTGTACCTAAAATAATATTGGGCATTTCCATTACTACATCATTTTACTTTAAGACGTGTCGTTACTGTATTTAAGAAGAGGCTTGCTGTACACAACCGACAAAAACCTGGCCAAGGAAAGTAAGTAATTACTTCATTTGTTTGAAACTGTATTAAAAATATATCGTGCAGTACAATGTGCTGAAAACGAAAAATTAGACTGATGCCAAGGCGCTAAACTTCTTTCAGGCTAAAAGCTAATATTCAAAATTTGTATTCCAGAAAATTCGAAAGGCAAAGAGCGAAATACTCTTTCTTTAGGGCGCATCTGGAGTCCGCATAACCACACGAAAAACAAAAACCAAAGAGAAAAGACGAAGTCAAGAAATTCCCCTCTGGGTCGGCACTCTTCCAATAAAAACACGGTGTCTGCTTCTAACATTTCCAGGATCATGAAATTTTGTCTTACCACAGACACCGAGGATAAGCAAAAACACGCACACACGCACATGTGCGCATAAGTCTAACCCCCGCTGTTGCAGCTAGCGACATTTTAATAGCCATGCGCCGGTACCCCATAGAGGCTTACGTTTTCCTTTTACAAACATTGGCATAATAAAATATCAAGAGGTAGACTTGCCAGTTAAAAATTGCTGATATGCATTCTTAAATGAAAAAATGCTCTAGAGTTATTTTCATATCGTTGTTAGAAAAAGACAGTGCCTACGTAGAAATTCCTTTGGAATAAAACTTTCACGAGCTATTTTTAATAGGTTATCTTGGAATGCTCTGTCATCATAATTCTGTTTATTTTGAGAACGATGAAAAAAAAACCCAAAAAAAGAAACATTCACTCCTTTGCGAAATATTACCTTACATAACCTTACTTACCCAAGTTTAGACATTTTTGTCAGAGAGGCTTTTTACTTTATATTTCAATCACTGTTGCTACTGAATTTAGATTTTCCTAGCATACCATTCTTTCTTTTCAGTGCTAGTGATGATGATGATGATATACTGTGTATATATATATATATATATATATATATATATATATATATATATATATATATATCATCATTGTCAACCATTATCAATCCACTGCTGGACGAAGGTCTCTCCAAACCTCTTCCAGAACGGTCTGTGTTGTGCCAGTCTCCTCCATGTTACTCCCGCCTACTTTCGAATTTCATCCACCCATCTCCCATGTGGTCTTCTTCTGAGACTTTTCCTGTCCCTTGGAATCCAATCTAAAATTTCGACTGTCCATCGATGGTCTGTTTTTTTGGCAGCAGTATGTCCAGCCCATTGCCATTTCAGGGATTTTACTCTGATCATGATGTTTTCCACTCTTGTCATTCTTCTGATCCACGAGTTCCTCTTCTTATCTCTCCTGGTTACACCAAGCATGCACCTCTCCATGACTCTTTGAGTTGTCTGCAGCGTGTGTATGTCCCATTTAGTTAAGGTCCACGTCTCTGCACCATACGTAAGCACTGGAAGGATGCATTGATCAAACACTTTTCTTTTAAGACTTAATGGCATTATGCTCTTGAAAATTATGTTATTTCTTCCAAAAGCTCTCCAGGGAAGTTTTATACGCCGATTAATTTCTTCATCGATGTGACCCTCACTTGATATCTGCTGTCCAAGATAAACGTACGTATCTGTTATCTCCAGCTTTTCTCCATCAATCGATAAATCATCATTTCTTGTAAAAGCATTGTACATCACTTTTGTCTTGTGAAAGGTTATTTTTAATCTCACTTCTTTACTCTTGTCAGCAAATTCCTGGATCATACTCTGCAGCTCTGATGGGGTAGTTGCAAACATGACTACGTCATCAGCAAAACGAAGGTGGCTTAGATAATCTCCATTAATCTTTATCCCTTTGTTTTCCCAGTTCAGTGATTGAAATACATTTTCTAGTGATGTACGCTTCGTTCAGTGACGCTTAAGGGGCCGCAACGTTAGTGAACCCAAAAAGGATTAAGAAAATAAAATTTTAACTCAAATCCACCCCTAAGAAAAGAAAGATGGAAAAGGAAAATAACTGCTAACAAGCTACGGAAAGAGAATAGTTCTTTTCAGTTTGCTCCTCTGCTAAGGTGTCAGCTGTGCAGGAGACGTAGTTGGCATGATGTCAAACATTGGATTACAGATTTAAAAGAGCTAAAGACTCATTCGGAACAAATGTGTAGCACATAATTTTAGACACATGTACACAATGCGGCGATTAAGTATTGATACTGAATTTTTTAACGGAAATGCAGGAAAACTTACTTGTATATATAGTTTATTCGAAGTGCATTCTTCCTGCGTAAATACAAGAAGTTTCACGATCAGACAATGAAAAAAAGGACTTGTAGTCGTCATCTTTTTTGCATGGGGTCAAGAGTTGATGTCACAGTTGTTTGCTTGTCTTCAAATGCTTTTCTTTTTAAAGGAAGATTTTATTCGGGAAATTGAGAGTAGTTACAGGGTGACAGATCTGGAGAATAAGGGAAAGGTTCAGTACACACACTTGTATTCGTTCAAGAAATTGCTGTACACTGACTGCTCTGTATGTGTGCGGGTGCGTTATCGTGAAGAAGGAACAACTGCGCGTTTTTGTATTCAGGCCTGACACCACCAATTCTCTTCCAACTCGTTCCAGAATGTATGCGTAGGCATTGTTAGTGACAGTTATACCTTCAGGAATGAAATCGTGACGCAGAATTCCCTTGCTGTTGCAAAAGCACACAAAGCATTGTCTTGAGTTTGGGGTGCTATGACCTGATCTTTCCTTTCGGTGGCTGTGGCGACTTCCACTGAGCACTCTGACGCTTCGTTTCAGGATCAAAAAAAAAAAACACCATGTCTCGTCACCTGCCACAATACTTTAGAGAAAAATTTTCAACTACACTATCTACCAACAAGTAATTGGACACCCCTGCAATCGACGATATCTCCGGTCCTGATACACGTCACGGCCGCCGCCGTTAAATATCGTGTGGGAAACAACAACGCAACCAGTCGAATGCAAGATGCCACGCAGTTCGGAGCTCTCCGATTTCGAGAAAGGTGTAATCGTCGGGTATCACAGAGATGGCCGATCCATACGTGACATATCCAGCGAGTTGAAGTACCCAAAATCGACAGTGGCCTACGTGATTGGCAAGTGGAAGATGAGAGGTGACTGTCGGAACGTGCCCCGACCCGGCATACCCACAAAACTGGGAGTTAGAGACCGACGGGTGCTGGCCAGAGAAATTCGGAAGAACCGCACCAAATCGATGGGCCACATCCACGAGGAGTTTCAACAGGTATCCGGGAGTGTTCTTTCGATGAATACCATCCGTAAGGAAGCCCATCTGCTCGGTTATCATGGACGTGCTGCCGCCCACAAGCCTTTGATCACCAAGTCCAATAGCGCTGCTCGGCTAACGTGGTGTAAAGAACTTCGACAGTAGACCGTTGAACAGTGGAAACAGGTTCTCTGGAGTGACAAATCAAGGTTCACCCTCTACCGTTCGGATGGCAGGGTCTGGGTTTGGCGTCTGCCTGGAGAACGCCACCTGCCGGAATGTATTGTGCCAACTGTGAAGTTCGGCGGCTGTGGAATTATGCTATGGGGGTGTTTCTCCTGGTATGTCACGGCACCCTTGGTCGCAAATCCTGGTAGACTCAA
Source organism: Macrothele yani (assembly GCA_039090855.1). NCBI lineage: Eukaryota > Metazoa > Arthropoda > Arachnida > Araneae > Macrothelidae > Macrothele > Macrothele yani. Next base: position 83,086,367 of record CM077003.1, on the reverse strand, counting down.
CGCCGAGATTTACTGCACCATTTTGGGTGACCATGCGCTTCCTACGTTGTGGCAGTTTTACGGGGTGGACCCATGTTAATTTCAGGATGACAGTGCAACCTGTCATGTTGCGAGGTCCACCATTGCTTGGTATGGTGACAATGGAGTTAATCGAATGGACTGGCCTGCGCAGAGCCCGGACCTTAACACTATCGAGCAGCTCTGGAACGAGTTGGAGCGTCGACTTAAGGTTTGCCCCCACCGTCCGAAATCGGTGAAGGAACTGACCTGTCTTCTCCAAGCCGAGTGGAAGAAAATACCGCTAGCCGTCGTACAACGCCAGGTTGAGAGTATGCCGCGGAGGGTCGCAGCTGGAATCGCCGTTCGTGGAGGGTCCACCAACTATTGAAGGTGAATAAACTTCGTTTTCCTTTGCTATCACAGGTGTCCAATTACTTGTTGGTAGATAGTGTATTTCGGAAGCCCGCAGGATATCTTTGGGCGTATCACATTCGTGCATGTTTCTGGTCGTCTGACAAAGCTTGCTGAACAAAACGAGCACAAACTCCCCCCACCAAATCTCGCACAAAAATTTGACGAATCGTCTTCTTATTCAGACCGAGCTCATATTCCAGCATCCTCAAGGTCATACAACGATCACTTTTAATCCACTCGCTAACTTTCTCAATGACGAGAGCACTGAAATCGGGGGCCGAGACTTTCGCCATTTTCCAAATTCTTTCCGCTCATCCTTCAAACGTGTATGCCATCGGAATATTTGTGCTCCAGATAGGCAATTAGCCCCATACACATCACGCAACCATTCATAAAAGTCATGAGGTCCGACGAGTCGCGCTTCATCTGGATGAGCTGTCAATGAAGAAGCCTCAGATGCAGTTTTATCGAATTTTCAAGCAGAACCGAATATTTGCTCTCTACTCCATGACAGAGCTGTGACATCTTCCATCACCGAATGACTTCCTGACGTAATAATCACGACGTAAATAATCGTCTGCGCAGTTCTCACCGAAACGCTGTTGCCACGTCATTACCGATAAACGACTTGTCGCAAAACCGTGTTTTAGCGACCCGTGTGTCTTTCCGGGATATTTAAAAAAGCAGACTTATTACTTATTTACCGCGCTGTGTATAACACAAATTAGAGAAAGATTCATTGGGATGCAATGCGAAAAATTGTCAATAATTTCGATTTTGTGAAGACTCATACTTGCTTACCCTAAAGAAAATGATATTTTAAAACATATAGGCAATTGCAAAATATATATGTTGAAGATTTAAGTAAAAAAAAAACATTAAACTTTTGAGAGTAGTTTCGAACTCTGCTTTATAAATGACGAAATTAAATCAATAAATTCAGTGAAAGAATTCGCAGAATTGTTGATAATGAAGTCTAACAATTTGTCATGTAGTTCCTAAAATATTAGCAGTTTTCACTACATTCACAGAAATGTGGTTTATTATTTTATTATTTCAGCAGTTTGAGCAGATAGGGTCCGAAGTTAGGTGAATTTTATATAACCACTTTTTAGCAGGGACTATATATTTTTTATTGGAGGTTTAACGACCACCGTGAGCAATTCACTTGGCTATAAGCAGCCACCCGTTCCTAATCTAGGACCACTGGTTCCAGGGAAGGGAGAGAGCTAGTGCCGTAAGACAAACCCAACACACATGCCTCACCGGGATTCGAACCAGGACCCATCTGGGACGAATGATTAGAAGCCATCGCATAGCCCACCAGAGCGGAAGGGACAATATCGTGTACTATTTCAAATTAATGTCTCTTGAATGAGGGATTATGTTCATTTCTGAAATATGTTTCCAAAAACATTTTTGTATGAAATTAGAATTCCTTTTTGTTTAAACCCATGGACTAACCACGAGGTGTGTGAAAAAGGCCTTAAATTGTAGAAAGCACCGTACTGAAACCCAATTTTCGGATCAGACATCAGAAAAACAAGTAACTACTTTCGGCTTTTCCACCACATCAATTTTTGCTTCTGGTACCCAAAAAACAAAAAAAAAAAATGCAGGGACTATTCGAAGATCAAAGAAGTTTATATCCCTTAAACGACTCTTCCCAAACAATTACAAAGAACAGCTTTAGCTACCGAACAGAAAAAAATTGCATTTGAAGATGCAAGTGAAAACGAAAGAAGAAAAAAATCCCCTTATTTATGCGTGACTTCAGGGAGCGATAAAAAAAATGCCTCCACATATCGAAATAAGGGAGGAATATTGTCGAATGCAACGTATTACGACCTTCCTGTAAAACTTTGCTCGACTCTTCCTAGAAGGAGAGGAAAGGAGGGAAAGCGCTGGGTGCGAGGGGGCGGTCGAATTCAATTTCCAAGTTGCACGGAACCAATTTTATCCGGGGCCCATGTTTCGAGAAAAGCTGTTTATATCTATCAAACACCGCTCTGAGATTTGTTCCACAAGTGTTGCCAAATGTGAAAATAGCCGAGATTTAACATTTGATGCACGTATTCTGTTCTCACTTCCTTCGCTCTCTCTCCCTCTCTGACTCACATTTTCCCTCCCTCCTTCCAGTTTATTTTCTCTTGCGCTCCAAGTCATTATAGGAAAGACATTTTCGGTAAACAACAAGTACGCTCATAATAAACAACAAAACGAACCATTTGAATCTACGTTCTTATAGATATTCAGTGTCCAAATCTTTTCGAATATTTCGAGAGGAAATTCTTAGCGTGTATCGCAAGTAGCGCCTTTTTCTGAAAGATCGACTCTAATAATAAATATGGATTACCAGGAGAGAGCAAGGGCATCAAATATGTGCCGAAGCATTCGTAAATTCGAAATGCCATGCATTATGAAAAGGCTTACCTTTGCACTTTTATTCATTTGATTGAAGTATGCATTACTACGAGTTTTCCAACGTGAAGTTTGCGATTTCAGCATTGTACGACGATGTCTATGCAAGATTATTGGACAAAATGAACGAAGAAACTTTCTTTTGATCAACTACAAAATACTTGATGTCATTCATATGTATTCTATTGCGCAATAAATACAGGTATTTACGTTGGAATTTTCAACTTGGAAGCCTCGGTGGCCGAGTGGTACGAAGCGCTGGCTTCCGGTCATTAGTCCACGATGTGTCTGGGTCAGAGTATCGGGTGAAGCACGGTTAGGGTGTTTTCCTTACGGCACTGGATCCCTCAATTTCCTGGAATTAGAGGGCTCCTAATTACAGTCATTTGCAAAAGTTTAAAGACCACTTGTCGATTTATTGAAAATTAAGATTTTCAAGGAAACAACTAATTACTAGCCAGAGAAATTTGAAAAAAATGACACCACAGATGAAAACTTACATTCTTTAGAACACAAAACGACCAAAGTCAGTACTTTGTGTGGTTGCCTTTGTTTTTGTTATAACAGAAAGAATACGATGTGGCAAACTCTCAATCAGAGATTTGCAGTATCTCTTTGCACCACAAGTACTTTATCGGGTCAATCAAAGCTTGGGAATTTGATGGCCATTTTTCTGCTACTTTGCCTTTTAAAATGGCCCACAAATTTTCGATGGGGTTAAGGTCGGGGTTTATTACCAGGCCAGTCCAGAACAGTTATGTTTTCCCTCTGCAGAAAGTCCTTTATTGTCTTTGATCTGTGGCATGGAGCACCATCTTGCATAAAGATTGTGCATCTGTGCACTTGCATGTGAGTTAACAGCTTGTCACGTAACATTTCCATATAAAGAGAACCAGTCATGGTAGTGCCTCTCGGCAAAAAGGATAATGAAGCAGTACCAGATGCTGACATAGCACCCCATATCATATGACTAAGCTGATGTCTCACGGTGCTAACGATGTTTTTTTCATCAAACCTTTTGTCTTTTGGTCGTCGTGCTTCACGTGATTCAAATTGACGTCCAGTTGATTCTTTGGAAAAAACAACTTGGCTCCAATTTTCAGCAGTCCACGATTGATGACGCTTCGCAAACTAGGGTCTTTTCCTTTTCATGACACACGTTAGACTAGGTTTATGTGCAGGTTTATAAGACTTTAACCCAAAATCGTTGCTAAGACATCGGAAAACAATGCTGATACTAATATCAGACCTTTTAGAATGAAGAAAGGCCTTGATTTTCTTGGATTGGATTGGAGGTTTAACGACCACCGTGAGCAACTCAATGGGCTATAAGCAGTCGCCCGTCCCTAATTTAGGGTCACTGGTTCTAGGGAAGGAAAGAGCCAGTGCCGTAAGACAAACACAACATCCATGCCTCGCCGGGATTCGAACCCAGACCCTTTCCGGACGAATGATCAGAGGCAATCGCTTAGACCACTGCGCCACCGGGGCGGCTTTGATTTTCTTGCACGAACTTCTCGGAAAATGCATAATTATCTGCCTTATGGTATTGTCATCATGTGGGGTTGTTTACCTTGGACGTCCACTTCTTAATATCAACACGTGGTGTTAAACTTTTGCAAATGACTGTAGAGCCGTTAACCCCCCCCCCTCTTTCGCGCCGCACCAAAAAAATATAACTTACTAATTTTCACATTTTTTCTCTACTTGGTCCCGGTATTTGACAACTGTCCATTAATAAAGAAACGCATTGTGACCAGGATTAGCTTGCAAAACGGACGAAATTGTCACACATTTAAAAATGCATGAAGTTAAAAACAATGGCGCATATTGCGCATAACGGGCAAGATGTTTTAGCACGGCAGCCTAAAATACTGATTTTCTTCTCTATTAAGATTTTATAATTTCAGGCAGTTTTATTGCACAACTGTGAAATAATGAACATGAATGCAGCAAAATAGAAAATTATTTCTAAACGTGGATGAAAAAACACCTTAGAGGTCCGATTAAATAGGCCACTTTTACTCACATTTTGCACAAATGGTATTGTTAAGGCTCAAAATGACCTGAATTACAGTACTTGCTTGCGAATGAAAAATATTGTTATGATATTATCAACTGATGCATGAGACTATGTTTCTACAAAAAAAACAAGGACAATGTCGGAAGACACAACATATTATTGGGTAAGAAGTTAATATACCTGTCACTTTTTAACGATCGAGAAAGAATTAATTTGAAAATAAAGTACAAACAAAAAACGGGTCAACATGGGATCAGAAAGCACCTGCCCGTTTAAATAGTGAGAGTTCCCATCCCTGCTTAAATGCGTTATAACTTCAATTGCTGATGTACTAATCTTGACTGACTTGCACGGTAACTTTTCTTTTAGTTCTTGCATAATTATTAAATAAAATTTATAAAAATCAAGTAGAGACTTCGGTATTTAGTTATATGACAATGGTCTGTCGTCAGTGGTGAGGAGGTGAGTGTATTTAGACTGAAATCGGAAAACCTAGGTTCAACTCAGTTTCCCGGAAAATGTACACTCATGTCCATAAAAAACAGAACACCTGAAAGGAGTCGAGCTATGACTTTGATTTTTACAGGATATGATTATCAGGCAATATCGCAAAAATGATTAGCATTTCGGCGCCTTATGGGCATGCCTACCGCGTCTAGGCAAATCAGATCGCACAACGTCACAGACCTGAAACCGGCCGCCCTTCTGTTATAAGCGCGACGTGGCTCGGTCTGCATGCCAGTGCTTGGTCAGCAGTGGGTAAGGATGCCTCCGCACCGTGCAAGACAGTTCGAAAGAGGTCGTATTATCGGCATAAGGATTGCAATGCTTCCCTCTGGGAGATTGCTGCTCGTGTGGGGCGCGGTGTGTCCGTCGTGGTAAGAGTTTGCAGGGAACGGTACGAAGACGAGCGTAGGACACAAAGAGAAAGTTCTGGACGTCGTACACAGACAACGCCTAGGGACATCATCATCTCATGATGATATCTTTGAGTGATCGTTCTGCATCATCAACGGCGTTGGCGCAGCAGTGACTATCTGTAACGCTTCCTCCCATGCCAGCTGTAACAGTACGTCGCCGGTTATTACAGTTCGCACTGTGGGCACATCGGCCCATATTCACGCTACCTTCGAAACAGGAGCAACGGACAGCCAGGTTACAATGATGCATCGAACGAAGGGAATGGCATGACGAATGGCACAGCATAGTGTTCTCGGACGAAACGCGCTTCTATTTAGGCGAAAATGATGGCCGCAGTTGTGTCCACCGACGACAGGGAAAAAGAGGCATTGAGAAAAGTGCATTCGCACGAGGCATACCACCCCAACAAGAGGCAGTATGACCTGGGGTGCTATCGGGTGCGAAAGCAGATCACCTGTCTTGAGAGTCCGTGCCACCATAAGGAGTGTCCGTTGCGTCAGTGGCATTCTACGGCCTGCTGCCCTTTTATACCTACAGGACTCTTCAGGGGCCATACTTAAGCAAGACAATGCCACACCGCATGTTGCAGCGACAACTTGTGCCTCCTTCGGGTATAACAACTTTCCCCGTCTGCCGTGGCATGCTACATCGCAGGATTTATCACCCACAGAAAATCTCTAGTACATGCAAAGACGACAGGTGCAGTGATGCGACCGTCCATTAGCAAATCTTGATGAACATTGAACGCTGTCACTATATCCCGGATGGCTATTACATAGGACACCATTCACACACATTATTCTTTTCGATGCCTCAACACGTACAACAAGTGATACAAGCCAGAGGTTGGCACACCGATTAATAGCTACATCACACCGATTAATAGCTACATCGACGCGCCGGGTACGCATGTAAAGATACGTTAATCCTTTGTTCCGTATTATTAATGTATATACACTACACTGACAAAAGTCATCGGACACCTAGAAGAGAAACACAACATAGCGTTTATTGACATACATTAGTACGGTGTTGGTCCACCTTTGATGCATGCATTGACACTTCGAGACATGCGTTCGATAAAGGTTTGGAACACAGCGATAAGTATGCGCTTCCATTCAGTACATAATGCTGCCGCTAACTGTTGCTTAGTATAGTAGGCCTTGATTCCAAAGTTCGTATGCGGTGCTCTATGGAATTAAGATCAGGGCTCTGTGCTGACCAGTCAGTCCACATACGGTACGGAATTATCGTCAAACCACGCAGTAACAGTCCTTGCTTTATGGCTCGATGCATTAACCTGCTGGTATCAATTTTATGAAAACCTCTTGAAATTTATTGTTCGCATTCATTGTATAAAAATACATGGTATGTAACTTTGATGCAGAGTTTTCACGAAGAAATTTATATTTCTCATAACAGAAACTTCAGTATTTTTATAGATCTTCCGTTATCACTAATTCAGTTTTTTTTTGTTTTTTTTACAAAAATGTTAGTTTAGAGTTCTTCCTATTTTATACAAATATGTTCCGTGTGACAACAAGACACTCATCACTAGATCACGTTTAACGTAAAAATGAAAAGGACTGGGGTCGCTGTGAATGCGGGCTAATTAGTCAGTTCCGTTTTTTAGGTGCTTATTATTTTTCAGAATAGGCTTATGATTATTTCATGTTTTCTGTAGGAGAACATAAAATGTTTTGGTGTAGGAGAACATAAAAATGTTTTCTGTAGGAGAACATAAAAATGTTTTCTGTAGGAGAACAAATTAATTTTTTTTTCATATTTTTCAAAGCAAGAGAAAGGTTTTGATCTCTAGGATTTTTTAAACTGTCAATAATTTTCAGTTATGTTTAAGAAGTGGTGAAAGACATTAATTATTCCACAAAACCTATTTAATTATTCCACAAATCCCCTAAATATAAAACTTACTAAGCTTTTGTGTTAAGGTGGCCACATATTGATGACTGAACAACGTACAGTCGTCTATATGAGACTTTAAGTAGCCGCATACGGTAACACAATATTAATGGCACGCACAGCAGTTAGTAGAGGAGGAATATCCGTTGCCACAATAACCTTTATATCACCCAGCGTGCTATCTAAAACATAAAGTCTCCCTACAGAACCACAAAATCAGGTCTTCCAACAGACGTCTGAAATTTAATAGTTAATAAAACCTCAAGTATTTCCACGAGCCGCTTTTATTACAGGTAATTTTCCGTATATGGATGCGGAAAAAGTGAGAAATTTTTTTCCTTTTATATATTGGGTTTGGTGCGATTGAAATGTCCGGCAAAGCACGTGATCGGCGAGAACGGAAAAGTAGGACAACTGACCTAGGCAAAATAATCCCCCCGGCATCGACACATATTTGCCATTTGTCCGGCAAGCCCATGATCCCGGAACAAAAAGTCTTGTGGCTGAGACCCGAAGAAGTCATCAACTGCACGTTGAACCTCGTTGTCTGTCATGAACTGTTTCCCATATAGAGGAAGTTGTCCAGGCGACGAAACAGAAGATAGTCTGTCGGAGACAAGTCCGGGAAATAGGTAGGATGAAGCAGTGGTTCATAGCCCAAGGCACTTAGTGTCAGCATCATGCACTGCGCGACATGAGGGAGGACGTTGTCCTGGAACAGAAGAACACCATATGTCTACTGACAAAAGCCTGTTGTTTATGCAAACATTTCCGGTGCATCTGGTGTAATTCAGCGAAATAACGTTCTCCAGCGATGGTTTGGCCGCATGCCAAGAAACTCCGATGATTTATTCCGGCTTTGGACCACCAGACACGGAACATCATCTTCTTGGTGTGTAGGGGTGGCTTAGAATGCCATCCAGCAGGCTGTGCCTTGCTTAACCATTGTGCAGATCGTTTCCGATTATCTTAAAGCACCCACTTCTCGTCGCAGGTGACGATTCCATGCAGTAGAGGTTCCTGTTTATTTATGACAAGCAGAGACGTGCAGACTTTCAAACGCTTAGTCTTGTTGGCAGTTGTCAACTCATGCGGCAGCCACATGTCCAGCGTTTTGACCTTACCAAGCGCAGCCAGACGCCGAAATACTGTCGCGTGATGGACACCTTCCTATGCCGCTATTTCACGACACGTTTTTTGGGGGTTCGCTTCAACTACACGTAACAGAACATCGTCAGAACAGCAACAGTTCGGTGACCACTTGCTTCGCTTTGCAGTTCCGTATCTCCGCTTCGAAGCTTCAGAAAGCATTGCCGAATGGTTCGTTCGTTGGCTTTATTCTCCCCAAACGCTTTGTTAACGTTTCGAGCGGCAATTTCTGCAGAATGGCCCAGTTTAAATTTATACAGGAAGATGAATCTCAAATCCGGCGTTTGCATGTTTCCTTTTCAAGGCACGTTACGTCCAAACAAACCACGCCTGAACCTTGTTCTTCACAGACGTGCTAACTATTTATAGTATCGCTGTGACGTTTTCGCCATTTCGCTGTGGTGTCAGCACCACCTATGGGTGGTTCCATTTCGCTGTGGTGGAGGCCTGTGTCCACTGCTCGTTCGCGCCGAACATTTCATTTGCACGAACCTAATACAATGGGAATAGCGGAACGGTCCCCTGAAAATGCAGGATTTTCCTATAACACCTTTCAAAAATAAGATTTTTTCTTTATTAACCAGTGAAAGACGAACAAGAATATTTCTGTTCATTCACGTATAAAATATTTGTGAACATCAGCTATTCCCCGTCATTTCACGAAAAAGATTGAATCAGGAATATACTTTTGTTAATTCAAGAAAGAAATCACGAGAAATGAGTTGACTCGTGATTTCTTTGAAATTCAGGTTTTTCTCGTGATCCACGAAACTCTGGGTTTTTCCTTCATTTCACGGAAAAGATTGAATCAAGAATATGCTTCGTTATTTCACGAAAAAAATCATGAGAAATTTTCTCGTGATTTCTTTGAATTTCAAGTTTTTCTTGTGATCCACGAAATTCGGGTTTTTTCTTCATTTCATCGAAAAGATTGAATCAGGAATATTCTTAGTCAATTCACAGAATAAATCACGAGAAATGATTGGTCTTGTGATTTCTTTGAAATTCAAGTTTTTCTCGTGATCCACGATATTCAGACTTTTTCCTTCATTTCACGGAAAAGATTGAATCAGGAATATGCTTCGTTATTTCATGAAAGAAATCATGAGAAATGGTTTTTCTCGTGATCTATGTGAAATTCAGATTTTTTCCTTCATTTCACGGAAAATATTGAATCGTTATTTCACGAAACAAAATCATAAGAAATAATTTTTCTCGTGATTTTTTTTTTTTGAATTTCAGGTTTTTCTCGTGATTTCTTTGAATTTCAGGTTTTTCTCGTGATCTATATGAAATTCAGATTTTTTCCTTCATTTCACGGAACAGATTGAATGAAGAATACGCTTCGTTATTTCACGAAAAAAATCATAAGAAATGATTTTTCTCGTGATTTCTTTGAATTTGCGGTTCTTCTCGTGATAAATAAAATCCAGACTTTTTCCTTCATTTCACGGAAAATATTTAATCAGGAATGTGTTTCGCTATTTCACGAAAGAAATCGAGAGAAATGGTTTTTCTCGTGATCTCTTTGAAGTTCAGGTTATTTTCGACATTTCATGGAAAAGATTAAATCCGGAATATGATTTCTTAATTCACGAAATAAATCACGAGAAATGGCTCGTGAATTTCAGGGAAATGTTTACAGTTTAGCCTGAAAATAGTATATATTAGACTTTTATACAAACACATTTGAAGTGACTTTAACAAACTTAACATTCGAATCACAAAACATATACACAGAAAGGTGGCAGACTGGTTCTTTAATCACTTATACAGAGTATCGTCTTCTGATATGGCAAAAGCACATAGAGAGAGGATGTGCACTATTTAAGGATACAGTGTATCACGAGGAATCGGGAAATAGAAACTTTTACTGAAGATTAACATTAATTTGAAATACACCTATGAAATATTTTTAGGATTCCAAGAATTGCGTTTTAATAAATGGATGTGACATTTGAAAAGAACGATAAAGAATACATGGAACAACGCTTTTAAGAGGAAATTTTTATTATAATTCTTCGTTCGTCGAAATGGTGAAACCTAAATATCCCATTTGATTTGGTTCCACTTTTCCCTGAACTTGCGAGCAGAAATGAAAAAAAAAACCCAAACGAAATCAACGATTTAAATTTAAATTTAATCATTCGTGCATTTTTCAGCTTTTCTCTCTTTACATCAGGGAATTCCTAACGATCGAAGGGAAAAGCACTAAATTTATTTTACTCTTCCACGATAAACTCTGATGACTTTTGAGCAAAATTTATCACGTTTAAAGTTGCTTTGGAGCATAGTTTATCTTGCTTAAAATTAAATGGGAAAACTTTGACAGGCTATAGACAATTCTTTTACATCGCTGCACTTGAAAATATAATAGAAACTGTATATGAAGCTGAAGGTACTCGCCTTTCTCTTTTAAGAACAGATTTTGAAATATTTATATGTTTCCCAGCAGTTCGTTGTTTTCGGTCTGTACGACATACTCCCAACAGATCTTTTAGAAGACATGCTGCGACATGCACTTTCCGAGGTAGATATAAAAGAAGTAAATATTTCAAAAGAAAATATGTAGCCCAAAATAGAAAAAAAAGGCTAAGGAAAATAAACATAGAAGTTTATTCATGCTACTGAATAGAAAGAAAGATAAAGGTTTGAATACCTTGTGTAGTGAAACCTGTTGAAACGTAAATTCAAGGGATAAAAAAATCATTCTTATAAAGTGCAAAATTATAGCTTTTGATAGCTGTAGTTTTAATGTCTAACTTTGCAGATAGTTTCGTTGGTAACTTTGTCGGATACATTTTCACACTTCTGAAATAATTCATCACGGCCAGGTTAAAAGAACCAGCACTTATTTGTAATCTTAACGTCTTTATTTTCCGCTCGCTGCAACATTAGGAAATCATACGCACAATGTAATCGTCCGTTTTTTCTTCCGATTGGGAGTTTAACAATTTAACGACAACCGTAAACAGCACAATGGGCTACAAGCAGTATCTTGTCCCTAAGTTAGAGCGACTGGCTCCGGAGAAAGCGGAGACCCAGTGCCGAAAGTAAACATACGATCCATGCCTCATCCGGAATAAAAACCCAGACCCATCTCGGACGAATGGTCAGAAGCGGGGGCTCACACCACAGCACCACTTGTACTTCATGCACTGACACAACAATCTTCAATCATATTACAACAATACGTATTTATCTATTAGCATAGCATTTGAACCCGTTTAGTGTATAGACTTTATGATTTATCATTACTGAACTTCAAACATAAATTATCTGAAATTACATTCTGGTATTCCCCATATCCTGTGATAGAGAATACGTGAACTGTTCATGTTTAAAGCAGGTAGAGCTACGAAATAAGTGAAGTGAAGATACGACTTTTTTTTTTCGATTGGAAGTTTAAAAAGGAATTATTTACTTGACTTGGTGGTGCAGATCCCGTGACAGGATAAACAGACAGTTGTACAGTATTGACAGGCAGATGTAGACAGTATATTCAGTTTACATCAACAATGTACTTAGCGAACATGGTATACAGTACGGTATGTCAAATGGTCATGTTACACAGAGAGAGCCATTGCTGATCATATAACACATTGAGAGCCAGTGCCGAGAGACAAACACAAATATCCATGCCTTACCCTGGAGTCGAACCTGGACCCCTTCCTGGGCGAATAATCAGAAGCCATCGCTTAGAATATACTGTGCCGCCAGGGCGGCAACGATTTCCTTGCTTTAATGGTTTGCAAGCAGTCGCCCGTCCTTAATTTAGGGCCAGTAATTCCAGGGAAAGGAGACAGCCAGTGCCGCAAGACAAACACAACATCCATGCCTCATGGGGATGCGAACCCGAATCCATCTCGCACGAACGGTCAGAAGCCATTGGTTTGACCACTGCGCCACCGGGGGTAGATGGGGTGGCAGATACGTCTTGAACGAAGCGGAATGTGCCATTTCTGCAGAGCACGCAGTTAACAATTTCACGTTATGAATATGGTCGTGTTCAGTTTCATTAAACTTGATTTATAACTCAGGTAGCACAGACTTGCAATTTTACGTAGGCCCAACACTGAGCCATCGTCTTCTATTCCTAAAAGACGTTGGCTCAGTGTTGGGCCTACGTAATTTGCAAGGCTGTGGTACCCGGGAAAGTAATTAAGTTTTATTTAGCACTTGTGACTTTTTTTGTCTGTTATTCGCTAGTACCAAGATTTGGGGAAACAGGTTATTCCATGTAAGCGCCTTTACTCGAAAAATCTTGGCTGATTCCAATTAAAACGTAATATCATGGCGGTTACCAGTTGGTTTGTACGTACGCCGAAAAAAACAAAAAGACAAAACAAAAAACAATTGCGCCGGCTGGCATGTCATAACTTTTCAGACAAATCATCAAGAAATGCCATTGAAAAGGAGATGCAAAAGCAACAAATATTTTAAAATTACAATGAAATACATACAGTATTTACCTGAGTATAACCTGAGGTATTTTTTCCACATTTAGTGCATACAAAACCACATACTAGAAAAATATTCCGTCAGGGTCAATTTTTTTACGTATGGTAGCGTCTAGAAAATATTGACTCTTGTTTTCTTATACTGACAGAATTGTATTTCGATGTTTATATCACATCCTATTTAAATAAAAGTTGGATTGTTTTTTTTTGTGATTTGGATTTGCAGATTAAATGAAGAATTAAAATGATGTGTACCCATAAGTCTAACGTATGCTTATGTGTACCCATAAGTCTAACGTATGCTTATGTGTACCCATAAGTCTAACGTATAGGTATAATTTTAGGGGGGTCGTTTTATATTCGGGTAAACACAGTATTTTCAAATCAATATGCATTCTAATTTAAAGCAACTGAATTTCTTTACATGTTATTAAAGCTTAGCAGCTCTCAGGTTCCTGGAAAGTTATTTATTTATTTTGTAGTGTAACGACTACCGAGAGCGACTCTACGCTACAAGAAGCCGCCAGTCACAATTTTGGGCTTCTGATTAAATGGAGGAGAAAGACCCAACGCCGTGCAGCAATCGCACCTCCCATGTCTCACGCAGTCTCAAGCCTAGGCCTACTTGAGGCTCCGGCTTGAGCCGTTGCAATTTTTTCACTGGCAATATAAGTTCGAGGTATGGACTATCCAGCTACCTGCGCATCTGACCACTCCGCCATCTGGGAGGATCCGAAAAACCCTGGCCGTTTGCGAAGCCCGAATTCACTCTTTCTGCCGGCGGCAGAACTCGAATCCTTCTTCTCCGGAACCGAATTATTTCCCATTTAAACTACACCGGCAGGAGCTATATCACTCCTATTTTGCGCGACATGTGCGTCAGCGCTGTGACGTAGGTACGTCACATATATATTCCACCCCTTGAGAAGGTCGGAGGAAAAGAAATCGCGGTCAGCCGCAAACCATGCTTGAAGGAATTCTCACTAATTCCTCACGATGTGGGAAGAAGCATTACACATTTTTTCGAGGTCAAAAAGTAATTCTCATTAATTCCAGACGATGTGTGGAAGGAATATCACACATTTATCAAAGAACCTAATGGGCAGTAGATCCATTTTTACGTTCTGGCACCAATGTGAAACAAAAATTTTCCGGTGGTGAGACTCGAACTCACATCCTTCCGCTCCGGAGCCGAGTGTTTTCCCATTTCAACTACATCGGTAAGGGCTTACCACTGTTGCTTTCCGTCTTGACATGTGTGTCACCTCTTAGGAAGGTATGTCACACATTTCAATCACTTGACTGATGTTCTTACAAAATTTCACGTAAACTAACAACGCATGTATTATTAAGCTCCTGATTAATTTTAATTTAAATGTTAATTTACGGTTCACGAAGTTTGGTGCAATACGTAATTGCTGGTAAATCCAGAGTCATAGTTGTGACCCTTGTCTCGAACTGTGAATTAATGTGCTTTCGCCGTGACCAAGTCTTGGTACACTGAGCAACTTCTATTAAGGGATTCATGAGCATGAAGCTGGTGTTACTTCAGAGCTTGAAACTAATTCAGTTTTTACACTTCTTAGAAACTGAGGTTAAGAAAGGTGAGTGAAAAATTAAGTACTCTGGATGTTTGGATAAAAAATAAAAATATTTCCACTACTATGATCGTACATAATACAGTGGCTCATACTTATCTATGCCGTAATAGTCCCGTCATTCTACAGCTACATCAGTAGAAGTGTACTTTCGAATAAAATAGTCTACAATGCATGAAATACGGTATTACAGTGTAAATATGATATGGATGTTAAGTCAGATAATATCCGAAAACTTGAAAATTTCGTCGTCCTGGAGCGGAAATCGAACCCGTGTCTCCCGGATAGCACCCGATTATGCTAACCACTACACCACACTGAAGTTTCAGTTTGACTTGAATATAACCCTCACAGGATTCGCTAGTCGAAGCAACCGGCATTCATATCCCGTATTTCTTGCATTGATATTTTGCGCTTCCGGGCAAACATGGGAATGAATTCTAAACCTCCAGATTCGTTATGTATGAATGCCGGTTGCTTCGACTAGGGAATTTTGTGATGGTTATATTCAAATTAATCGGAAACTTGAAACTTGGTCGTTCTGGTAGGTGTAGTGATTAGCATACTGGAGTACTATCCGGGAGAATCGTATTCTTCCGTGTTAGTTGACGACGGGTTTTTTAAGTTTCAGATCGGGGATATTCATTTTTATTGCGTAGTAGGATCTTCGTGTATTACTACGCGATATAAATGGTTCCACTATTAATGAAATCATTTCGCGATAATTTTAGAAAGGAAAGTTGGTTCAATGAATAGCAAATATAATACAAGAGATAAAATGCGTGAAAAATGTGCAGATTCTTTCATTTCATTCCTTCAAAGTTAACATTGCTATTACTCAATTCGCTCATTCTCCCACCTCATCTTAAATATTTTTTTATTTTATCTATAACGTACAAGCTCGTCCGCGCCGGGCATCGAACCCAGGTCCCCTCACGCCGAACAGAATGTCTCACTTCTATGTGCCTTTATCTCATGTGCGTCCTGTAGTGCAAGCACGTCACATCCCCCTCCCGAAAGAAGGTCGGGGCATGGCCCATAGGTAAGCCGGGACCATGTGTCGCTGTAGGCAGTTATCCCATGAAGAACATGCATTTGAGAAATCCCAGACAATTTCGTGTGTGGAACGTAACATCACACTGATTTATTTTTTCGAAGCACTGAAGAAGGGATTCTCATTTTTTCTGTCTCGCCGAGGGGAAACAACATCACATCATTGCGAGAAACGTAACAGCCGGGTCATTCTGGAAGTTCGGGCGCCAATGTTACGTACAAGTTTGTCCACGCCGGGCATCGAATCCGGGTCCCCCTCACTCCGGAGTAAGTCGTTCTCCCAACTGAACTACACGGACAGAATGTCTCGCTGCTATGTGCCTTTATCTCATGTGCGTCCTGCGGTGCAGGCACGTCACGTATCTTTCACGCAATATGGGGTTCATCAACACTCTACAATGGAACGCAACTGACTTTCGAGAAACAAATATCAAATCTCATCAAAGCTTCCATCACGACTGACATTCTACAGGACACCATGTTTTTATCCCATACATTCAAACCTCTCACATGACCTTAAGATTTCAGCTCCATGAACAAGCACAGAGTCGACTATCAAAAAGTTGTTCGGCTCAATTTGCAAAACCCATATTGTTCTCATGGCCAACTTGATATTCATTGCCCTAGATTTGGCAAAAATGAAAACCCTTTCATCTTGTCACCAAGTGGATGAAAACTCAACGTCGTTGACCGAGAGGCTTTTCAAAGAAACATTTACTTGCGTTTCGGAAGTAGGGTACATTACACAGATCATAAAACAATGGAAAATGTAACTGTTTCACATATTTCATATTTCCTATATTAACAACCAATAAAGACAGCTTGTTTCAGCTAATTGTGCTGGCACAGGCATAGGTTTTATGCTTTTCTTTTTAAATTTCTTTCTTTTTTACGCTTTCCAACCGTAGGTTGAAGAAGCGTATATGCTCTAGCTTTGTCCATCTGTCCGTCCGTCAGCACGATAACTCGCGTAAAAATGGTTCGAATTCGATGAAATTTTAGTATGTGGCAGGGGACCACTGGGGACGAACCTCATTGAAAATGGGCGAAATGGGTTTAAAGGTCAGGACATAGGAGCGGGATCTAATCCATTTCCCTTATGCGCCATAACCTCCGTAAAAATGGTTCGATTTTGATGAAAGTTTAGTATGTGGTAGGGGACCTCTTGGAGATGAAAGCTATTGAAATTGGACGAAATAAGGTCAAAGGTCAGGACATAGGAGCGGGATCTATTCCATTGCCTATATGCGTCATTACTTACGTAAAAATGCTTCGATTGCAACAAAACTTTGTCATGCTGTTCCCGAGGTATGCTGTACCAGTTCTGTTGAATATCATCGACAAGGGGTTAAAGGTCAGGACACAGGAGCAAGATTTATTCCACTGTCATTATCCTCATAACTTGAGTAATGATTTCTGGTATGTTTAGAAAGCGTATCATAATCAATGCATTGCATGATTTTACTAGTTATTATTGGAACATATTTCTATAAAATGTTTCTGTGCTATTCATAATTTCAGGAACACTAGGAAAACGCTGACCCAGAAGCTGATTCAGGTACTTTTTTTGTTAAACCCGGACAACAGCGAATATTGTTCTTCAGTTTTCGATATTTCCTATGTTTTTTCTTCTGGAAGATACACGCAGAACATAGCCTTCTGGATTTTCTGTGCGGCATTTATTTTTGGACGCAGTCCTGTGCATGCTTGTCTCACTACTCTTTCTTTCATGGCTAACGCACTTTTGATAATTTCAGAAATTCAATCGTGCTTGTGCAATTAAATATCATAAAAACAGACGGGTATTGCTCAGTTAAAGCAATGTTTTTCACAGATAGATTTATTTGAACGATATTTCCATTTTTATCTTTCTGCCTTTGATTTTCATAAGCGGTTATAAGAGAAACTGAGCGTACGAAAAGTGAATGATTTACTAATTTTTTCTCACCGGGTGTAAATCACGTGGCTGAATTTGAAACCAGTGAACACGCACGCTCTCAGATTTTATTCATGCTTTCGCGACAAAACGTGTCTGAAGTTTAAATTAAAGTATTCTTAGGTTCTGTGATATCATTACGCAAGCTGGAACATTGGTTTAAGAGACAAAATGAAATTCTGTTTGCTTTAGAAGACCGTAGGAATAGGAATTAAAATATATGGTACTCCGTCACATACACATAATTACATATTTCTCCTGGTTCTCAGTTTATGCAAAATTCTTAACGACTGCGTTCTCAGAATAAAACAAGAATTCTTTATATTAAAAACTCCTGTAAGGCTCGTAGAGGGTGGTTGAAAATGATCTCTGCAATTGAATAAGATGATGTCGAGGTAGTTTAAATTCCATCCACATTCACGAAATATTTGCACTCACAACTACCGTCATGTATGCTAATAAGATCCATATGAGGCGTGCGAGCCAATGCTGTTTCTGCACTTTAAGTGTTTACTATTTTATGAAAAGTGTGAGAGTGCTCCAACAGAGAGCCCAAAGCGAAAAGTAATAATACACCGGTTAAGAACACAAAAGTTGGTGGAAACACCAGCAAACTTTTGCTGTTCCGAAGTGCAGATGATATTAGCCAGACTAATCGAAGACAGCTGTCTAGACACAACATAGACTAACCAAGGCATTACAGTGCCTCGTTATGATATAAACACGAGAAGTTGTTTTAGGACTCCAAACAACAGGAACCCTTCGTGTCTGTTTTTGTGATCGTGGTTACCACGTAGAATTTATGACATATCGTTTAAGCATATTAAATTTCCCTGCCGGATGTTCTTTCTTTATGTAATCACAGGCAGGAAACGAAATATCGCTGGAGGTGAACCATCTGTTAAAATAATTTTATCTTTCCCGTTCTCAGCGCCAACTATTTATTTCGTGACATGAGATGTAGTAAAGTGGTCTTCGAACATTTTATTTAGGATGATAGCAAAACCTACTCAACTTGAAATAAAAGAGAAACTATTTCAATCAAACCTTGACGGAAATGTTTGACGGAAGAAGCCCATGTTCAGGGTAGTCGAAGATACTGACTTCTGATTAACAGTCGGACTGAGCTGTATCCCAGTTGAAGCACCGAGTGAAATATGGGAAATTCGTTTGTCCTGTTTGGCTAGTTCAGACTCTTCCATGCAGCCAGTTACTCCAAATTTTGCACGGGACTCGAATTATAGTTTCACATGCCCGTTCTTCTTCAGATGCAGTACCTTTCACGAGAGATAGTGAAAATAAGGCTAATTTTTTTCCGATGGAGGGATTTCAAACCCACGTCTCCTCGCTTCGGAGCCACTTAATCCCCCGATTGAACTACACCGACTATGGCTATCGCCGCAACTTGCCGTTTTAACATGTGCGTCCCCTCTGAAGTTGGAACGTCACAATCGTCATCATGAACTGCGCAAAACCTAAAAATCATCATCGTCATCATGAAGTGCGCAAAACCATGATGATGAATTTTCCTAGAGAATGGGAATTGTTAAGAGGTGGCACTTTGTTGGTTTTCTCATTGCAGTATCGTTGCTTTTTACAGTAATCCGTGGAATGGGGGAGGGGTAACCTCCTTTAACGGCGGTAGCGTGTATTTATGTTTCCAATTGTGCCATCACTCCAAAACGGCCTTCGGAAAATTATTTTTGTATTGTATAGAATTCTCTACGTGGTAAAGATTGCGAACGCTTCTCACTTTAAACAATGTAGTTTTCTCGCTAAGGTCTTATATGTACAACCATTTCGCTTGCTACCTCTGTTTCTAAATGTCGTCCATGCTTTGTCGGTCTTACAATTCCACTATGAAGAAGATTTACACATGTTATCTACTTTTTTTATAATTCACAGCTATGCCTCCAAGAAAGACAGCCTTTAATTTTTACTTCCGTTTTTTGAAACAATCATTTCATATTCTAAAAATCTTTTGGAAATCTTTTTTCTTGATAGGATAGCGTTCAGTATGAAGTATATTTTGCACGTGTTTTCTTCTTCTCATACATACACATCATTAAGCTGTTTTTTTTTGTTTTTTTTATTGAAGGTTTAACGACCACCGTGAGCAACTCAATGGGCTATAAGCAGTCGCCCGTCCCTAATTTAGGGCCACTGGTTCCAGGGAAGGGAAAGAACCAGTGCTGTAAGACAAACACAACATCCATGCCTTACCGGGATTCGAACCCGGACCCCTTTCGGACGAATGATCAGTAGCCATCGCTTAGACCACTGCGCCACCGGGGCGTCCATTAAGCTGTTCTCTGAGATTCAGCGGTTAGCTCTTCAAAGAAAGACCATGTGCCTAGTACACATTTAACTGATAAAACTAGAAATTACTTACTGTTGGCGGATCAAATGTCTCCATTAAGAACGATATTGGCACACAGCTTGAGCTTCATTAACATCCATCACACACCGCACACACGACCTTTTCTACTTCATACTCATAATCTTTTCTCAAGCAGACATTCTTGAATCTGGTCCTCCCATGATTTCCTTGGCCTTCCTCTACCTTTCTTTCCTGCCACTTGGGCTAAAAATATTTTCTCAGTCAGCACCTCATCACTCATTCTTTCAACATGGCCAAACCACCTAAGAATATGTCTCCACATTACTGACAACATTTTGCCTCACATTACACATCTCAAAACATCTTCATTACTCACATGATCAGCGCGTGCTTTACCAGAACCTCCTCTGTAAGTAACGCATCTCCCCAGCACATAAACGACTCCTATGTCTTTCTGCAGTACCCAGGTTTCACTGCCGTACATCAGAGCAGGAACAATTACACTTTCATACACAGCCATTCGGGAGCCCATCATTCCTTAAGAGCTCATCATCCCTGTGAAATTCTCCTAAGGCAGCTATGACTTTCAGTGAAGAATTCACTCGGCTATTAATTTCGTCATCTAATTTGTTCTCTCTGTCAAACATACTTCCTAAATATACAAACTCATTCACCTGGCCAATCACTGTCGTATTAAGGCTTATCTTGCATTCAGTATTAACAGTTCCTCGCTCAAAAACCATAACTTTTGTTTTTCCCTTATTTATACTGTTTGAATTTCATACAAACTTCATACATCCGGGACAACATACTCTGCAACTCACTTATGCACTGTGTCATCAGCATAGAGCGATCTGCACACACGAATATTACCAAGACACAAACCAGTATTATCCATTTTGGCATCACGCATGCATGTATCCATAAATATATTAAACAACCAGGGTGACAATAAACAACCTTGCCTGATTTCTACACGAATAGAAAACCATTTCGATAAAACACCATTCACTCGTACAAAGCTCTGCTGCCAGCGTACATGGCTTTCACACTATTAAGTAGATTCCCAGTAATACCATATTTATATAGTACCTTCCACAGAAGAGTCCTATCTACTTTGTCATAAGCTTTCTCTAAACCTAAGAAGGCCGCAAACACTTTTTTACCAACAGACAGATACTTTTCAATCATCATGCGTAAAGCAAAAATTTGATTAGTGCAGCCCTTATCAGGCATAAAACCACTCTGTACATCCCACACTTTCTCTGACGTAAGACCTCGTACCTTATCAATTGTACATACCTGGGGCTTCCATATTTATCAAGACTGAGGTTCAGTAGCCATTTTTGAGATGAATTGGAATCATTTTCCTTCAATTCCCGCCATTTTGTTGAGCAGGACGACGGTTGTTAAAGTACTCTTTTCTCACGCATGTCTTAGTGTTAGATTTATGGTTACGAGGACACTTTCCTGCAATTGAGTAAAAGAAAAAAGGGGAACAGGACATTATTGCTTTTCAGCCGTCCCAGGCAAAATGAATGAGTTGATGGGGGCAGCGAAGCCAGTTAAAAGAATCTTGCGTTTTCAGAGAGAAGGAGTTTTAGGGTGTGTCCACGCTTTCTGGGAAGGGGAGAGACTTGACTGTTTGAGAGGGGAGACTTTTTAGGGGTTTTTCGGAGAGTAGGACGGGGCATTCGATTAGGAGGATTGCAGGGGAAAGGAAGGAAAAAAAGTGTGAAATATCGCCGGTCAGTAGGATGTGGAAAAGAATTTCGGTGAGAATCGACGGAGAATGAGAAGGTGCGAGGCGAAGACTGACCGGGAGCATAAAGGGCAATCAGCTGGTTGATGATAATAGACGAAAGGAATCAGGACATGACTTAGAGAAATTCCCCGTAACATCTGAATAAAGGTCTTCCTCAGTACAAGAGCAAAGCTTAACTTTGTTCGTGTTTATTTATACTTTATCTATCTGCTAAAATAATGAGAAATACGGATTAAACCCCATACACAGAGCAAGCATTAAACGAACCATCCACTCAGGGCGCTGCAATATAAGTCAGCACCAAACCCTGTAACACAATAATGACTATCCCAAACACTTTTTCTGGCACACTCAGCAAACTGATACCACGATAGTTCTTGCATTCAGTCTGATCACATTTACCTTTGTACAAGGGAACAATGATAGCATCCCTCCAATCCTGGAGATCGCATCCGTGACCGACGTTACTAGTGCACTTCTGAAAGAATGGAAAACAATTTCTTCAACGACGCACCAAAATCAAGTGGAAAGTCAATCCAGCCAGCAGAGTGGAGGCTATGATAACAGCAATACATGGATTTTGTGAAAGTCCCTATGAATTCTCAATACAAGGTTTTTGTGAATAGGCAAGTGTGCGCATATGTAGCTTTGCTCTTCGGGGTCCTAAAACTATACTACGTCTTCCTCCATGTCTCTTGTTCTTCTTGCTCGACTTGTAAAATAGCTTTTTTGTCTTTGATATGCATTATCTGATAAAAAAGTATGCGCACACTTGCCTGTTCACAAAATCCCTGTATTGAGAAAGGAATTGCTACTATTACAGTCTTCCTTTGCTGTTATCATAGCCTCCACTTTGCTGGCTGGGAAGGCTTTCCACTTGATTTTAGTGCGTCGTTGAGGAAATTGTCTTACGTTCTTCTAGAAGAGCACTAGTCACATCGGTCACCGATGTCGGGAGGTTCGGTCACACTCACTGTCTGAGTTCCAACACATCCCAAAGGTGTTCCATGGGGTTAAGATCAGAGCTGTCAAATTTTTCTACATCCATCTCAACAAAAGTTTATTCCTGCACTGACCACCCTTTGTGGACGGCGTATTGTTGGTAAAGGAAAAAGGACTTCACCAAACGTTTGCCATAATATTAGGAGTACAGGATGTCGTGAATATAATTATAGGCCACAGCGTTAAGATTCCCGTGCACTGGAACTACGGTGCCCATCCCAAACAAGGAGAAAGAGCCCCAGAGCATGCATGATGACTCACTCCTACACCAACTGCGTTTCCACTGTTCGAGACTCCAGCGCTAGGACCGAGCTTTACAAAACCGACGATTGGCGTTGAGTTTTATGATTTCAGCTTTAGTCTTGCTCATAGGCCACAGAAGCTCCTTCTTTTCATCACTCTACGAAACGCTATGGTGCTGGCCTTGGTTTCAGAGGCAGTTTGGACATCGGTGGGGAGTGTTGCAGCCGAGGACAGGCGATCTTGTCGCAGCACCAACTTCAGTACTTGTCTGTAACGCTCTGTCACTTTACGTGGCCTGCTAGGTTCCGGTTGCATTGCTGTTGCTCCAGGGCGTTTCCAATTCATAATGACATCACTTGCAGTTGATCGGGGCAGTTGCAGCAGCAGGACAGAAATTTACCAAATTGACTTTTTGTTAAAATGACATCCTATGACCGTGACACGTTGGAAACTACTGAGTCCTACCGTACGGCCTTTTCTACTGTTCATGCCGGTCAATGATGGTTGCCAAATCACGTGCGTGTTTTTATGCATTATGGGCCATCCCTGTGACACATATAGGCGTGTCAGCTACTCAAAAGTGTCCAAATACTTTTGGCAACATGCTGTATTCTGCTATGAGGATCATTTTATGTGCAATCAGCAGTGCAGTCGAGGCCTGGCGCAAGAGGAACACTACCTAACTGTGCGGTTGACCAACTACTCCAATAACTACCCCCCCCTCCCGTAACTTGGCAGGAAACTGCTCCAATATATATATATATATATATATATACGTATACTGTGCCAGATAGACCGTTGTGGAGAAAACTTGGGGATACTTTCGTCCAGCAGTGGATTGATAATGGTTGATGATGATGATACGTATACTGTACATATATGTCCATATCTCCCAAGCTCTTTAATGCCACGTTGCATAATGTCTCTCAATCATTGAACTGGGAAAACAAAGGGATAAAGATTAATGGAGATTATTTAACTCACCTTCGTTTAGCTGATGACGTAGTCATTTTTGCAAATACCCCTTAAGATTTGCAGAGTATGATCCAAGAACGTGTTGATAAGAGTAAAGAAGTGGGATTAAAAATGAACTTTCAGAAGACAAAAGTGCTCTACAACGCTTTTACCAGAATAGGAAATTTATCAATTGATGCGGAAAGAGTGGAGATAACCGATTTCTACATTTATCTTCGACAGCAGATTTCAAGTGAGGGTCACATTGATGAAGAAATTAATCGGCGTACAAAACTTGGTTGGAGAGCTTTTGGAAGAAGCAGTGTAATTTTTAAGACTAATATGACATTATGACTTAAAAGAAAAGAAACGTATTACTCATAGCACTGAAACGTATTGTGTGCTTACGCACAAAGCAGATATGTGGATCTTAACTTAAAAAAAAAAAAAAAAAAAAAAAAAAAGAGAAGATATGTGGATCTTAACTTAAAAAAAACATACAAAGACTGCAGATAACTGAAAGACGAATGGAGGGATGCATGTTTAGTGTAACCAAGAGAGATAAGAAGAGGAACGCGTGGATCAAGGAAATGACAAGACTGAAAGACAGAGTAAAATCCTTGAAATGGAAATAGTCTGGACATATTGCCTGAACCGAAATTTTAGTCTGAATTCCAAGGTACAGGAAAAGGCACTTAGGAAAACCACATGGGAAATGGATGAAAGAAACTCGAAAGCTTGAGGGAGTGACATGGAATAGATTGGCGCAAGACAGACCTTTGTGGAAGTACCTTGCAGAGACCTCCATCCAGCAGCGAATAAATAATGGTTGAGAATGATGGTGATATACAGTACATGTACATACATCTTTGGAGTGACAGACTACTACTTTTTTCAGGACTGCACCATTTAGTATAACTTGTGCATTTTCGTAACGTACAACAGCTGTTGCATAAAAACTCAGAGTAAAATCACAAAAAAAAAAAAAAAAAAATGGAAGAAATATAGGTACAGAAAAATATATGTTATTCGTTCTCAAAGTATCTTCCCTCGGTTGATATGCAGCGGTCAGATCGTTCAGTCCACTTCTTAAAACATGTGGCTAAGGCGTTTTGTGGAAGTTGCCTCATCACAATCTGTGTTGAATGTCGCGCCACGGAACTTCTTCATTTTTGGAAACAACTAGAAATCGCACGGGGCCAGGTCAGGACTGTAGGCATGTTGTGGCATGATTTCAGTACTGCATTTCGTAAGAAACTGTTGAACACAAGAATGAACATGTGGGCGGGCGTTATAATGGTGTAGGATCCACTTGCTCACCAGTTCCGGTCCCTTAATCGATATGTGTGGTCGCAGACGCTTCAAGACTGAAATGTAATACTCAGCATTGACAGTAATTTGAGGAGGAACGGCATGCTGATAGACTACACCTTTATGATCAAAGAAAATTATCATCATCATCACCTTCCCAGCTGATTTAGTTTGGCGGACTTTTTTCGGAGGAGGCGAGCCTGTGTGTTTCCAGACACTCGTTGCGCACTTCGTGAGAGAGTCGAAAGAGTGGACCCATCTTTCATTGGCAGTTATTACTGTGTTTAGAAAGTTTGGATCCTTTGCAATCATTTGTTTCCACTCATGACACACCTGAACTCTGGCTAACACTTGTTCTCTCGTCAGGTGATGAGGTACTCATTTGGAACACACATGACGCAGCAGTAATTTGTCACGTAGAATGCGGAATGCCGATGGTTTTGAAATATTAGTTGACGCCGTTTATGTCTTCACAAGTCATTCGTCGATCTTTTTGCTGGATTGCCCAAGCGGTGTTAACAATACGCTCCGTAACAACACTTTCAGGTCGATTAGGCCTAGGAGCGAGTTTTGGCGACAAATGCCCCTTTTTTACGCTTTCCAACCGTAGGCTAAAGAAGCGTATATGCTTCAGCTTTGTCCGTCCGTCCTTCTGTCTGTCTGCCCGATAACTCGCGTAAAAATGATTCGATTTCGATGAAATTTTAGTATGTGTTAGGGACCACCTGGGGACAAACCCTGTTTAAAATGTGCGAAATGGGGTCAAAGGTCAGGACATAGGAGAGCGGGATTCATTCCATTGCTCTTATGCATCATAACTTGCGTAAAAATGGTTCGATTTCGATGAAATTTTAGTATGTGGTAGGGAACTACCTCCTGAGGACAAACCCTATTGAAAATGGGCGAAATGGGTTCAAAGGTCAAAACATAGAAGTGGGATCCATTCCATCGTCTTTATACGTTATAACTTACGTAAAAATGCTTCTAATGCGACAAAACTGTATCATGTTGTTCCGGAGGTATATTGAACCAATTCTCTTTAAATTCATCGAAATGTGGTCAAAGGTCAGGGCACAGGAGAGAAATTTATTCCACAGCCATTATCCTCATAACTTGACTAAAAATGCTTCTATTGCGACAAAACTTAAGTATGTTGTTCTGGAAGGAGGCACACTGTACCGGTTCTGTTTAATATAATCGAAATGAAGTCAAAGGTCAGGAAACAGGAGCGAGATTTATTCCACAGCCATTAACGTGATAACTTGAGTAATGATTTCTGGTATGATGGAAAGCGTATCATAATCAATGCATTTTTGCATGATTTTATTAACTTGTTTGAAATCATGGTGCCATCTAAAAATCGTTGGCTTACCTAATCTTTGTAAGTTTGTTTCATTAAATCAATTGCTTCTAGAGCCGTTTTACCCAAACGATAGCAAAATTTCACCGCACAACGCATTTTACTTCCTAACTCTGTGATGGAAATATTTTGCATATAATCACCTCCATAGCTGTATGGCAAAATGCAAGCGTACCTTAAACAACTGCGCAATAACAAAACCAGAATAGTCTGCCACGGCTAATAACTGCTGTTATAGATACTTCCTTAATTCCGTTAGTCGTCTACGTGGTTATTTTTCCCTTTCGCACTGTTGCCATCTCGAAAAAAAAATGCTCTTTGTGGACGGCTTATGTACATTCCTATCTATAGTAGTCGTAAGAGACTAGTTCTAGTGAAAGTTTAGTTTAGTTTTAATTGATTCTAAAAATCGATCTGATTTTTTTTTGTATCTGCATGGTTCCTTTAAAATTGTACGTTTTAAAGATGTGGAAATTTTCTACTAACTGACGTGTTCTTTTTCTCTGTGTTCTTTTCTTTTGCCCAAATTCTACTGTGAATTCCGTTCGTGTAGGAGAGGATTTGAAAACGTGCTAATTACACCCGAGATCTCGGCGTCATCTGCCTTCTTTCATTTCTCAACGAGATCTAATTAAGAATTATAAGAATATATTCCATTGCTTACACCGTTCAAATCAATACTTATAAATATTTAATTCCAAGGAGAATTTAAAGGCATACGACACTAAAAGTATGAACCAAATAAAAACTTCTTACCGGTCACTTAATGCAAAATTTGCTTTATTTTTAGATGTAACTCATTTTCAAAGGCATTAATCCGTTTACCAGTTCTTAAAAAAGACATGTTGAATTACAATACATTAATCCCCTACAAAGAGTGCTTGGGAGTGGGAGACTGTAATTACTTTATCATCTTTCTTTTCCTTACAAATTAAACATTCATTGAGTCGTATTGCTGAAACACACTGCTTTTCGATCCCATTCTAAACACAGCTTTTGATATGACAGTCAATTCACTGCTACCTTAACATGAAATCACGACCGTTCGTTTCAGGTGTATGAATGTTTTAGCACTTGTTAGGGCATACACAATTTTGCCGAAAGGGCAACGGTCTTGGCTCACTGTAATTTTTAGCACGTCTTTTTTAAAAAAGATCGTGCTTATGTTTATCGGTTTGTCCGTCCGTCTGTAGACACGATATCTCTGCAGCTAATAGTCCGATTTGAATTTTTTTTTTTTGGCATAAGGAGCTTGAAATTTGCGAATGATGATCCTGTATTTCGTTTTTTTACGATGCAAAAATTCGCTGCAAGTGGGCGTAAATGCAGTAGATATCGAATTCAAAACATATTCTACTCCATATATTTTCTTCTAAACATCAAATTAAAAAAAACCTTTTACTTTTCGATTCCATTCAAGTCGAAGATTATTTTCGGCATAATCACTTTTCCAAGTTACGCATATATTCTCCGCTAGGAGGCGTAAAAGTAAATTGCTTTTCCCGAGATATTTCTGCGTCTAAAACTCGGTTTGAAAAATGCTTCCTTCAGCTTATACAGCTCGTTATGGGAAATATTTTGCATATAATTTCTAATTTTTGATACAAAATGGTTTGGCTACCAAGGAGGCGTAAGGGTTGATTTCTGCTTCTAATGTATTTGCAGCAAAATCTGAGTTTCTAAAATCTAGATTGAAAAAATTCTTTCGTAGACCGATACTACTTACGTATACAAACCTTTCCGGAATATTTTCTTCTTAAAATAATGCATGGTTTCTCCGCCAGGGGCGTAGATATAAATCTTGTTTTTTGTCAATATCACTGCTTCCAATGATCTGATTTGAATTTTTTTTTCTTTGTTGGGCAGAGTTTCCGGTGCGACATGTTTCTAATATAATTTCAAAATTTTCAAATAACTCATTGACTTTCCGATAGGGGGAGTAAATGTAAATTGTGTTTTTCCCGATATTATCCCTGCTTCTAAACTCCGATTTGAAAATTTCTTCCAGCACCGGATACAGCTCTTCGTGGGAAATTTTTTTATTGTAATTTCTAATAAAACATGGTTTGGCTACCAGGGGCGTAAGCGTTAAATTTCTGCTTCGTAGGTATTTGCAGCAAAATCTCTGCTTCTAAAAGCCCGATTGAAAAAAATATGTTTTCGTGGACCGATGTCACACCTGTCGATAAACATTTGAGAATATTTTCATCTTAAAATAATGCATTGTTTCTCCACTAGAGGGCGTAGATATCTATCATATTTCTGTTAATATCTCTGCCTCTAAAAGTCGGATTTGAAAAATTCCTTCTTTGTTAGATAGCGTATCCGGTGTAAAATGTTTCTCATATTAGTTCAAAATTTTCAAGTAATGCGTAGACTTTCCGCTAGGGGGCGTAAAGGGAAATTGTGTTTTCCTCAATATCTCTGCTTCTAAAACTCCGATTTGAAAACTTCTTTCTGCACCGGATACAGCTCCTGATAGGACATTCTCAGCATATAATTTATAATAATTAATAAAGAATGGTTTGGTCACCAGGGGGCGTAAGGGTTAATTTCCGCGTCTGATGTATTTACAGTAAAATCTGAACTCCTGAAAACACGAATGAAAAAGTTATTTCATGGACCTATACCGCTCACATCGAAAAACCTTTTGAAAACGCTTTCTTCTTAAAATAATGCGTGGTTTTTCAGCCTGGGGCATAGATGCAGGTCTTATATTTGTCGATATTTCTACTTCTAAGAGCCTGATTTGAAAAATTCTTTCTTTGTTGGAAAGCGTTTCTGCTGCGAAATGTTTCTCACATAAATTCAATTTTTTCTTAACGCACAAGTCTGCCACAGGAGGGCATAAGTTGACGTTTACCTTTACAGCAATATCTGCGTGATTAAAAACCCGATTGATTTTTTTTTCTTCGGTCAGATGCTACTGTTTTCCATACCGGTTCCATTGATTCTGAATAGCTTTGGTAAATTTAATTCGCATCAGAACGGATTCAAAGGACGTGCTCATTGCACCCGAAAGTTCGGTGTCATATTTCTTGTTTGGCTATTGTTCCGGGATAATTTGACCTGGGTGAGCATCTAAAGTAACAAGAATTTTTACAAACCTAGTTCAGGGCTAAAATTGGAAGGAAACAGAGACAACGCCCCCCCCCCCAAAAAAAAGGAGCGCCATACATGGTTCGTTCTTTTCCGTGTTTAGCTAAAAGGATTGACCAAAAGCCCGCGCCTCTTACCACTCTGCCACAAGGGGCGGTGTCAAATTTAGGAACAGAACTTATGAGACAGAGGACTGTATTAGTAAATTTACGTTTTAATGTAAATATGATAAATAAGTGACGATTGTAGTAGTTCACTTAGATTTAGTGTAAAGTCCAACATTCCTGATGCACAATTCTTGCTTGAAACTACACCAACCGACCACAGAATTAGAAACCTTCATGCAGCAGTACGTAAACGTCACTTGCAAAATAAGTGGTCACGTGCATCACCACGTGATCTAAGCAAATATTTAAAGAATTCTGCTCGTCAGTAATCTTCAGTAGAGTGGGGAAAACAAAGGATATTTCGGAGTTCGATACAGAGATATTATGGGTGCCCATCTAGCTAGAGCGACGATTTTAAAATCAGCAGAACTGACTGGTTTTTCAAAAGGTGAGATATCCCTGGTCAACGCGGAATGAGAGCCAGATGTGGTCAGTGACTGTAGCGATGCAAACACCGGAATACAGACATAACGTTAGCCTACAGAAAACTCAGCCCAGTTCAAAAGTAAAAATGACCAGATTTAGGACAGTAAATACAACTGTTTGTTTCCAGAGGAATATTTGAACCAACAATATCAGTTTAAATGCAAGAGTTTTTATCGTTACCTCCACCTACTGTTCGCTACAACTGGATGACCTAGAGCTAAATTTTAACAATTGATCATAGTGCAGAACAATTCAGGAAAGCAGTATCTTACCCCTGGGCTTAAACAGCCCTTAGTAA
This sequence comes from Macrothele yani, assembly GCA_039090855.1. Classification (NCBI taxonomy): domain Eukaryota; kingdom Metazoa; phylum Arthropoda; class Arachnida; order Araneae; family Macrothelidae; genus Macrothele; species Macrothele yani. The sequence goes on along the minus strand of CM077003.1, from coordinate 83,055,506 downwards.
TAGCAGCTAGGAGATTAGGCTTAGTGTACCCTTTAGGAAAGAAAAACAGAACAATTTTGGATACAGTGAAGAGTAACCGCACAGTTATGCTGCCGCGCGGGAGGAAGCAGCAAGAGAACCCACAGGGAACAAACCAAGAAACACCACCGCGAAATGAAAATATTCCAGGCACCAGCACCAAGTGGGCCTCAGTGAAGTATTGAAAAATACACGGAAGCTGGAGCTACCCTCAAGTAATTAGTAATTATTGTTACCCGTCGAATTAAACTTTAACTCCGTTTGTTTTACTTAAGCACGACATTACACCTAACATAATGTTATTCGCCCTGCCAAAGTCACAGTTCCTTTAACAACATTCATTGTCCTCATCTTACTCACCTGCTGAAGTACCGAAGGAGCTAAGTGAAATCCTAAGGGCAAATGTGTCCGTTAGACTTTTCTCCGGACTGAATGGAGTGTCTTGTTGACCGCTGTTAAGAGGTTTCGTTATTCAGGATTATCGCTGACATTAATTCTACACCAGCTGTGGAACTTCGTTAGAAAATTTCCAAATTGCAGAAAACCACTGAACATTCGAATTATCTCTACAACTGTCACGTACGACTCGAATCCCATGGCCTTAACTTCACTTTCATGACTTTTTTCACACCATGGGACTTTCCGTGATTTCTTGCTTTGGGATTTCAGAAAATTTCTTGGCTGAAAGATATCTTAGGGTTTTCAAAAAATGTCGGTTTTCAGGATAAAACTTGAGAAAGTGCATAATTGGTCCGATACTAATTCGAAAATACAATACACCAAATGGACCTCATAAAATAAAATCATACATATTAACTCCACAAAACTTTAGGACTTTTCGAGGTTATGCGTCTTTTCAAGTATTTTTAAAAGTTTTTAAAGCATTGAAAATCGCCATGTTTTATGACTTTCAAGGATTTCAAGGTCCTGTACGAACAATGCCGGATTATCGACGCTATTGTTCGATTACAGTTCTGTTGATATTTTCAGCTAACGTATTGTCAGAACATTAAATCGAAGTGGCGCAAAGCATTCCAAACATTCCTGACTATCGCATGAAAAGACTAAAAGTTTGATTCCATTCCGAAAATTAATAAAATCAGTGAAAAAAAGTCAGCAGAACTGTAGGTACTGCTGATTTCTAATTCCAAAATAAGTCACCAAACATATGTTTGTCCACTGATGTCTATTAGCAAGTCTCAACATTACGCAAAAGGAAAATTATTGATTTTTAATATAATTATGGTTAAGTTTTAATATTAAGTACGCCATGCTATAATTTAAAGTTCCCTGCACGGGGATAACTGGTTTTCTAGTTATTTGGGGAGCGGCGTCCCCACGGCCCGAGCTGACCTTTTGACGGATTAATTTTTCTTACTTTCGTCTTTGTACGATTATGTTACCGAAGGGACAGGTGTTCATCCAGCTGCTGTGGGATGGCGTCCCCACGGCCCGAGCCGACATGTACTTTAGGATGATTTTTCCATTTTATGTTTTTCGTTGTTTCTGTTGACACGCTCCCGCCTCAGTTGTTGTCGTTTCTCTCACCGCTTTTTACTGTGTGGCGACACTGCGCCGATGTGTGAGACGTGCAATTGCCGACTTACTGTCACTCATCTTTTGTGTAGTTGTGTTCGTTTTCGTGATGTGCGTTTTCATTTCTTTCACTCTCATTTGTTGACCGAGGACGCCGCTAAGCTGCAGCGGCTCTAAACGACCACTGCGATACTGTTGCTCTTTTAATTTTTTAAATAAATTGACTATTTTAAACGTATCTAGATTTTAGCCCCATCATCATTCTCATTTCTGAGTTTTACTGAATCAGCTAGATTTTAATCATTGTACCATGTTTTTAATAGTTTGTTTCATTATGTTTTTTAGCCCTTCCATCGTTCTCATTTTTCAGTATTACTTGACCAGCCAGATTTTAAGTTTTATACCATGCTTTTAATACTGTTTGTTTGTCTTGTGTCAGGCGCTTTTTGGCCAAACATGGCCCTTGCGCCATAAAAATTCACCAACCAACCAAACAACCAACCAACTAATTTAAAGTTATTTTTATCGATGCGCAAACTTTCATCTTTAGGAATAGAATTAGAGGCAAAAAAATTGTTTACAGGATTTTTTACCGTTGGAAATATAGGCACAGTTTTACGACATAGGTGGAACCACCTACAGATGAAATTTCTTACAGCATAACTTTGTTTTAAATTTAATGTTTTCCCTTTTTCTCCGTTTAAGTTTCGATTATATTTACACTTTTTGTTCAGGTACCTACTGTGCTTTTCATGTACTGTATGTGTACCTGATTCTAAATCCATTGTACGTACATAAACATTTTCGGTTATAATGAATTAAATGGCGTTTACCAGGCAATGTCGTCATAAAGGGAATTGACTGTACTCCTGATTGCAAAGTACCGTACAAATAAAGTACTTCCAAATTGGTGTAGCGAGTTCTCCCTTTTATCAAAAGACATATCCCAGTCTTTTAGAGCCTTTGCATAGTAAACGGCCATGTACATCATATGTGAAGGTTTTATCATTTGTCTGATCTCAAATGATAAAACCTTCACATACGATGTACATGGGCGTTTACTATGCAAAGGCTCTAAGTTAATTATTAGCGAGATAACATTAATATGTAAGCTGTAATAATAGCCTTGTCAGATATCTTGCACGAATGCTATACGGTTAACTACGTCAAGCGTTTAGCAAACAAATTCGACAATAACTAGGAAAGCTTTGAAGTACCTTCGCAGGACTGCAGCCACGAAATTTGTTTTAGGAAATTATCTGTTTCGTTAAGCACAAACGACGCCTCAATAAGTCCATAACGCGAACCAAAATATACAGCCGAAAAGCCGTATACTAATGTGTTTGCCAAACCGAATCACGATAAGATTTTTCTTGATATTGACGTGATTCGCGAGTATTAATGGTACGTCATGGGAAAGGAGAGTAAAATAAACTATGCTTCAGCATCAGTAGGGTGAAAGAAGATCCACGTAAATTCTCCCAGCTTTCAAATGTAAAACATTTCCAGAAAACAACTTACTAATGGCTTTGAGTTTCATTGGAAAGCCTCCAAATGCGGAAATTGTTATTGCTTTTACAACTGGAAGTGTTCCAATAAAACTCCGGCATCTCTCCTTCAAGGCATTAAAATTGTGCCATAGATACGATTGCTGGATTTTATATGATATACCTCGTCTTACGTTAAGAATGAATGGTAATATCATACGATACCAATAAATTAAAAAAATATTTAGCAGAGCTTCCCAAAATTTTGTGGGAAACATCAATTTGAAATACTGTTCATGAATATGAAACTTCAGACAAAATTTCATATCTTTGTATCTCCTCTTACGTGAAATGCTATTCATGTTTGCTGTCTGCCTCAATATGCTCCCTGCGATAGTTCACATTAAAGCTTTACGTACAAAAGTAGTTGTTTGAAATTATTCAAAACTAAAGACTTGTTTTTTCCTCATGGACGGGAGAAAATACTAATGGTAATAAAAATTGAAAATCTCGTTGTTCGTAACGCATATAAAAGAACCCAAGCACCCCCCCCCCCCCCCCCGCACACACACACACAGTGATGTATTCAGGCATCTTCTCGCGGGTGCTTAGCCCCCGAAAATCTATGAATGCCCCCAGCAGGTTTTGAGGCGATCTCCTCTTATATATTTTTTAATTGTGTCCGTTTATAACTGAATATTTAGAGAAATTAATTTTAAAAAATTTAAAAAATGAAGGAAAATATTATAATAAAAAAAACATCCACATGGACATCAATCTGAAATTTCTATCATCCTTCAACAAAACACGTTAAACAGTCCTTGCCGAAGGGGCAATTTTTCAATAACTGACAACACGGATTACTTTCGCAATAAAAACCTAATTCCACATAGCAGAGATGTTTGCATTACAATACATCATCATATTTTGGAAGCTGGCATTCAGTTTTATTTCAGTCTTCTGGATGCCGACTTTCCGTGTATACGGTTAAGCCTCAGTGTAGCTAACGTGACGTTAGTGCTTCCAATGCAACAAAATATTTGCTACCTAATATTCAACAACAGCAAATTAGTAGATATTGTTCCCATAATAGGGATTTTTTTTCTGGCAATAATTTACCCTCTGTGAAAAAAAATCGAGGCACCTCAAACTGGCATCGAAACGGTTAGTTAGTTTTTGGTTTTTGTACTACTATTTCCTAATCTGAATTATCTAAAGGGGCTGAAACCAAATGGCAGAGAAATGGCAACCACCATACGTTATCACGTAACACTGTAATGATTCTTTAATAATCAGAAACACGCTTGTAGTAAGGCGAGGACATTTTTACCACTTTTAATGTCTTGGAGGGATTTTCTCTACCACAGCCTTACCTTTACTAGCGCCCTCAATATTTTACATTACCGCATGATGAAATCCGTAGTCCATTACTGAATTAAAGTAAAGTATAACATTTTTAATCACTTGTATCCGTAAATTTCTAGGAATCCGCATTTACAATATAAAAGCATAAGGATATTTTTGTGCTATATTTTAAATTTTATATATATTAATATACACTGCTGCCCCCCCAAAATGCAAGACCAAGAAGGACACGAGATAGCAAAGCCAGATTTATTGGACACATAACAACAGATACAAAGATGAAACGATTGAGCTTACAAGGCCTGTGCGACTTGCGGAACACGCAGACATCAATAATTCGTGTGGCACCCATGGCTGGCAATAACAGCCGCTACACGCTGCGCCATCGAACGAAAGAGGCGTTGGATGTAGGCTTATGGTATGTCGGTCCATGCTGCTTCCACACGTTGCCACAGTTCATCAGGCGTAGCCGCGGGTGGTGCTTGCCGGGCCACTCGGTGGCCGATCAGCGACCAGACGTGTTCGATGGGCGACATATCGGGAGAACAGGTGGGCGACGGCAGCAGTGATACCTGGTGGGCAGTGAAGAATTGTTGAACGATGCGTGTCACGTGCGGGCGCGCATTGTCCTGTTGAAACGTAGCCGCTAGCAGGTCCTTCAGGTAAGGGAGGACTACAGGCTCCAAAACATCGGAGATGTAGCGGTGACTGTTGAGTGTACTAGCGATGTGTACCAGAGGAATGCGGGTGTCATATCCAATTGCGTCCCGAACCATAACGCCAGGCGATGGACCGGTATGGCAATGCATAATGCAGGCGTCATGCAGTATCTCGCCGCGGTGCCGCCACACGCGGATCCGACAGTGGTGTTGCAGGCAGAAGCGGGATTCGTTGGAGAAGACAATGTCGTGCCATTCCGTAGTCCAGGTAGGGCGTTCAACGGCCACATTCGCGCGAACCCCATTTAATGACTTCGAATATTCGCGAACTATCGTTAATGACTCAAACCTTTTTACCCAAACCTTCTTTAGTAGCATGTCCGGCGCGTAACTGGAAGAACCTGGGTTCGATTCCCGGTGGCGGCCGATGAGAATTTTTCCGTGACTCACTTATAAACGTGGAAAGAGTGATTACTTCTGTTTGATGTTCCTAATCCACGTCAATTGTGTGTATTAAGTTTCTTTCGTCTTTCGGTTAACTTTTTTTATGGCTACCACTGGGAAATTGGCTGACAAGATTCGGCAAGCCATCAGTTACATCACGTGATTGCTGGCTGCCAATGCCAAAAAACTAGCGGATCGCCTTTTCCCTGCCTGCACTTTCACCGAATGTGTCCTTGATAGAACATGTCTGCGGATATGGTAGCTATCCCACCAAAAACAGTGTTGCTGGGCCAGCTCTGGCCCAGCACTATGCTGCCACTGCCCAGCCGTCAATAAATTGTCCCGGCTGCCACTTCCCAGCCGTCAATAAATTGTCCCGGCTGCCACCACATAGTCCAGCAGTTCAGGCCAGCAGCTGGCCAACAGTTGGCACCCCATCAGTTGTCATATGCCAGAACAGGGCCATCAGTTATCCATCACAGGCAGTGGCTGGCACAAGTAGCACTTCAGCGGCCCTGGAAGCATATACCATAAGTGATGGCTAGCCTAACGCGATCCGTTAGTTTCCCGGCAGTGACAGCCAGCAATCACGTGATGTAACTGATGGCTTGCCGAATCTTGTCCGCCAATTTCCCAGTGGTAGCCATAAAAAAAAAGGTAACCGCAATTTTCCAGAGCCTCTACTACAGAGCCATCAGTTACATCACGTATCTGCCGTGCACAGAAGAGATCTTGGATATTCGGAACCACATGTGGCCGAGTATTTTCCTGCTAAAATATAGCGCCAGAACAAATCTGAAAGATGGGTATCACTCCTGTCTCTAAAACATCCTTCATGTATCGATAGATGTTGACTTTTCTCTCAATTTGTATCAGGTGAGATCGCGAATTTAACCCAATATCGCCCCAAACCATGACGCTTGGCCGGCATGACGCTGCGAAATGCATGCTGCAAAGTGACGTTCACAAAGAAGCCTTCGAAAACGTATGTGACAATAATGGTGCGTCAATTTGAATCGAGACTCTTCAGAAAATACGACGTTTTGCTAATCAGCGAGCCAATGTCCGTATTCGAGACCCGTTGTAGCCTGAGGCGTCTGTGGTTGAGGGTCAAAGGAATGCGCAGCTATATGGGCTGCCAGCTACAAGTACTCTTTTAAGCAGACGACGTTGGGCTCTTCTGGAGGAAGAATTCTGGTCAGTGTTCCACTGCTGCGCTAACACCACGTATGTCGCTGTTCAATCGGTTACTGCCGTGCAAAAGTGGTGTCTGTCATCCCGTAGAGTAGTGCAATTTTACGGTCCATTTCTCGGAGTTCTGTGCGTCGGAGCCTCATATGTCCACTGACGCCATGTTCGCACCACTGTACTGGTTTTGCGTTCCGTACGAGTGGCAATTTTGCCTACGAAACTCCAGCTCTTCTCAGCCCAACAATCCTTCCTTGCTGAAAGTCCGTAAGGTGTTCATAATGCTAAATTCTTCGGCGACAGGGTATAGTGAAACACAAGAAACACCCTTTCGACTCAATGTCTGTTCTTCACTGATTGCAACATCTAGTTTGATCTAGCTCTTTATACCCAAGACCGGACAGTTCAGACGGCACATCTACGAAACCGCATGTGCATTCTCACTGACATTTTAATCATCTGCATTTCCCAGCCTGTTACACATATCCTATAAAGTCCTAGCTAATACCAGCAGTCGGTCATGGTATTGTAATTTTCACAAACAGTAGTGTACTTTTGTCACCTGTTGTTATATACAGAGTCATATCAGAATAATATGACCACCTTCGGAATCACAGTGTACCCTGCCAGGCGCGTCACATAGTGCATATGACAAGGCCAACCACACGGAGATATAAGTGGCAGGCCAGGACAGATGAGCCATAGTGTTTCACGTGAGCACAATAGGCAGAAATAGTGATCTGACGGACGTTCAAAACGGAAAGATCATCGGCTACTAGTTCAAGGGTCGAAGCATCTCAGAAACAGCCGACTTCGTGGGATTTTCGCGAAGTGCTGTAGCAAGGGTGCATCAAGAATGAACCGCTGGTACTCCGAGTACCTCGTGACGTCATAACTGTGGAGCCCCAAAGGCCATCGACCCCAGAGGAGAACGTCGACTGGTAAAGGGCAGTAGACGCGCAACAGTGCAGCAATGGTTCACGCAAATGAACGCTGGGGCACCCAGGTACGTGTCCCGGATAACCGCAGAGAGAACCTTGTTACTTATGGGTCTCCGGAGTCGACGTTGCGTCAAGGTGCCCATGTTAACCCAGGTCCATCGGCAACGACGCCTGCAGTTCACATAGGACTGCCGTAATTGGAAAGTGGAAGAGTGGAAAAAGGTTGCCTTCTCCAACGAATCGAAGTTTCTACTCTAGAGAAGTGACGGGTGGTGGCGGATACGGCGTCATACACACAAGAACCAACACACGGGCGCGCCCTGTCGGTCTTGTACTGGCCGGCGGAGGCAGTGTGCATGTTTGGGGATGTTTTCCTGGTATGACGTGGGACCGATGGTGCCACTGAATGGGTCCCTGAACGCCAATGGCTAACTTTCCATCCTCGCTGACCACATGCATCCCTTAAGGCTGGACGTTTACCCTGGTGGAGATGGTATCAACCAATAGGACAATGCGCCTTGCATGTAGCTAAGGGGGTGAGTGACTGGTTCCAAAAACACGACAGCGATTTCTCCGTTCTCCCTTAGCCGGCGAAATCGATCGACCTCAATCCCATAGAGCACCTGTGGGACTGTTTCGATCGACAGGCTCGACGTGCAGACCCACAACCACGTCATCTGCTCTGCTGCAGTCCGAATGGGTACGTGTTCTTCGGGCAACCTTCCAGGGCCTCATTGCGTCCATGCCACGCCGTCTCGCCGCTGTCATCCGAGCCAAAAGGTGGCTATTCCCATTATTAGGTAAGTGATCATACTATTCTGATACGACCTTGTATGCGGCATTCCTTGCTGTTTTTTATAGCGTGTGCACTCCTTTACTCCGAAGTTTCGGAGAGATTGCCAATTTCCTGTTCACTGGTTTATTCAGTCGCCTATCAGTGGCTGGAACCAATAATATCTCACTGCAGCTCGCATTCGGCACGAATCGACTTCTTTCACTAGTCAGTACTGTAGCTGAAGAATTTCTCTCAGCCGTTGTTGGCAATCATTAATCAGAGATGGGATATTTGTTTTCGCGCCTAACTTCTTATTAAATTTTCTATGACCTGCGTTTATGAACATGCACTGTTGATGAGAAGATATGTCAATAACACAATGGTCCTATACAATCTTATGTTGGCTGAGATGATTTAGCCAACACTTTTGAAACTTTTCAGCCTTTCCGTTAATATTTCTCAGCCAAGACTTAAAAACACAGCAGATCCTTCAGAAATGGTCAGCACTGAGTTCGGTTTTGATTCAGATTAAATCAACGGGATGGAATTGTAAAGCTCTTTAAAATTTCTGAATTTCTGATATACAGTACATTTTTGCGGAAATGTAAGCTGATTTGTAGCAAACATTTTTTATTACTTTTTATTTGCATTATTTTGCGTAATTTGCTTATAAGTAGACAACAACGTATATCGACATCTAAAACATTGTTTCCTACGGTCCCTTTGATCGGACTTATTGTACACAAGGTTACTGAAGGACGGAGTTCTCGCGCAGGTGGCGAGTGCAGCGTACATTACGAAGTATCGATATTTGAAGTCTAAATTCAACACGTGTAGGAGAAAACAGCAACATTTTTCTTGTACTAGTCAGAGTATAGGAGCAGTTCCAAGTAAACTAAAAACATATCTTTAAGAGATTAGAACTAACAGGTTAACTGCAGAGTTATGTGCAAAAAGTAGCACTACTTGAAACATGTCAGATACTTTGAATATTTCTGTCTGATTTTTAAGATTCTTCAACAGAATCCGAATCGCCCGTGGACGAAAAGTCCCCACTATCTAGTGAACTGTGCATACAGCAATAATAATAAGTATCAGGTCATTAATCACATCAGAATTTCAGTCGAACGAGTGCTGTGAGGCGCTGGCTTTAGAAATTTCTGCCTTGATGGGCTCAGGTTCGAGTCCCAGATGGTGTCCTGAGAAGGGAAGCCTTTTCAACTGTCACTCTCCATAATTGAAGACGCGTGGCCAGGAGATAGTACTAAGAACAAAAACCAATAGGTATATTTCCGTTTTGGCTCAAATTAGCTGACAAAGGCGAACGAGTGGTCTGAAAATGGCCTAAGAGCACGAGTGGAAAAAATCATCCAACGTATCAATGAACAATCAATGGCAGTCAGAAAAATTCAACATGTTGTTATATCTGTGGATAAAAATTGGATACTGTGAAAATGATGACGCTTCGTTTGATAATGTTCAACGTATTTGTTTTTCAGATATCAATGACAATTTTCAGTACTCTGATAACTTTAGGATCTTGCGTTGTTCTCATTGTTCCAAATTACTTTGCTTCGGTCATGTGTTCAATGCCAGAAATGTTCATTTACACCTGTAATAAAGGTTTTTGTTGCTTTTTGTATGACATGAGCTTATTTTGAATCATTGGGACATAGCTGGTATTTGGGGTTACATATCGCGCACCACAACACATGTTAGATGATTTATTCCACTTGTGATCTAAGACCATTTTCAGACCACTCGTTCACCTTTGTCAGTTCATTTAGGTCAAAACGGAAATACACCTATTGGTTTTTGCCCTACAATTGAAAGCCTTCCCTTGTGAATGGTGTACTTGGAGCTAACCCTCTCCCATTGGTACTACTAGCCCTAAAAGTTGCTCATGATTTTCGCTAAATCCCCAAACCAAAACAAAAATCTGAATATCGTGAAGGCATGTGTGTTTAAAGAGTTCATACGTATATCACAATGAGAAAGACACAAAATATCGAGATTTTCAAACTGAAATTCACGACCCCTGGGAGAATACAAGGGCGTGTTCCAAAAGTAATGCCTCCTGATTTATATACAAGCCTGGTGGCAAGGAATCAGATTGAAATAGAACGAGAACAAAGCGCAGAATTTTTACTTTAATTCACATATTTTGTTTTTCCACATAGTCCCCCTCAAGCTCGATATAGATACGTCAACATTTTAAAAAAGTTTTTTTTAAATCCGTCTTTGTAAAAATCTTCAGGTTGTTCTCGGAACCATTTCTTCGTAGTGGCTTGAGCATCTTCGTCACAGGTGAACTGAATTCCTTTCAGATATCTCTTGAGAGCAAAACAACAACGAGAAGTCGGACGACGCCAAGTCTGTCCTATAGGTAAGGTGTTCAAAAACTCCAAACCCTATTTTCTGCATGACCTCTGAAGTGAAAGCATTGGCGTGGGGTTTGGCGTTGTTGTGTTGCATAATCATTGGGGTTTTTCCCCACTCACACGGTTAATTCTTTGCTTTAACTTTTTCAAAGTATTGACATAGATCTAAGATTTAATAGCTTTACCTTTGACCATGTTTTCCTAATGTATAATGCCTCTGTAGTCCCAGAACACAGTGAGCATGTACTTACCGGCCAAATTTTGAATTTTTTCAATCGAGGAGATGAGGGACATCTGTATCCCAGAGATTGATTTTTCATTTCTGGGCCATAACAGCGAACCCAGCTCTGATCACCCGACACAACATTTTGGAGAAAATCACTTCCATATTTTTCATAACAAGCAAACAACTTTTGGAAGGTTTAAGTCTTGATTTCTTCATTTAGGTCGTTAGGTGACGCAGTACTAAATTAGCACACAGTTCTTTGTATCCTAAAGTGTCAAAAATATCATCGACACAACCTGACTATAGTTCTCTGAGTTATTCTTCGATTGTTCCTGATGAGCTCACCAAAGTTTTTCCTGTTCAAATCGCAAGTTGCGATTACGGTCCTCCCACTACCTGGCTGATCTTTTACGGCCAACATTCCTCTACTGTCCTTTGATTTTCTTACCCAACGACGAACAGTGCTTATGTCGAAAGTTTTAGAACCATGAACTGCCACCAATGTAGTGTGAATATCTTTGCGAGGTACATCTTCACGTGTTAAAAAACTCCATAACCGATCGTTGTTTGACTCCTGACACAGTTGAAATATTTTATTTTAAACACAGTTAAATGTAAACAAATAAATGTACAGAGTTCTATTACGCAGTAACATGGAACTAATGGCACAAAGAATCGTTTGCAGTCTGACTGGCCGCTAGGCAGTAAGTCACGAGGCACATGCGCAGAGGCATTTCTTATTTAACACGCTCGTAGAACAACAGTTATTGCAGCAGTTGTTGACACATTAGGAGCAAATACGAAATACTAAAGAAACTTAATACACACAATTGACGTGGATTAGGAACATCAGACAGAAGTCATCGCTCTTTCCACGTTTATAAGTGAGTCACGGAAAAATCATTATCGGCCGCCACCGGGACTCGAACCCAGGGTCTTCCAGTTACGCGCCGGACATGCTACCACTGCACCACAGCGGCCTTGAATTCTCCAGACTTCCAAGAAGCAACCTGCCATGTGGTTTGGCCGTTAGTCGTATGTGAGTATGGAGAATTCGAGGTCGCTATGGTGCAGTGGTAGTATGTCCGGCGCGTAACGGGAAGACCTGGGTTCGATTCCCGGTGGCGACCGATGCGAATTTTTCCGTGAACGTGGAAAGAGCGATTACTTCTGTTTGATGACTAAAGAAACTATGAAGAGATTGGGATTGACAGGTTAGCACCTGCAAAGTAGCAAAAAGTGGCACAGTTTAGAAATATTCCTCGCGGATAGATTCTTAGACAGAATCCAAATTAGGGATGGACTGAAACCCCAGTCACAACATCTATTAGGCTGTGTATAAGATGAATAAAAATAAGGTTCGTCACATCTGAGTTTTTGTTTTTAGAATATAATGAACACCATAAGCTACTCTAAGTTCTAAACACACCAGACAAAACATTACAGAACGTAAACTTTATTCCTTAATAGGGAGTTATATCACCACCTGCTTTAATTACAGCTTCAGTTTTGTTTGGCATGCTATCAATGTGATTCCGTATCACATGGAACCAAGTTTGTCCCACTCCATGCTCACATGACCTCTTAGTTCCATTAAATTTCTACGGTGTTGTTTTTCTTCTTCACGGTCGTTTCTAACATGTTACAGACTTTTTTAATCCCATTTAGATCGAGTGAATTTGCAGGCCAATTGAGACGTGTCTCTCATGTTCTTCAAACCAATCCAACAATTCTAGTTCGACGGACGAGATTCACCATCTTGAAACACTGGATCCACTATGTGACCATCTTGTTCAAAAAACTAGATAAATGGCAATAATGCATTATTTAAAAGTAGCACATAACCTATAGATTTCACGCGATTGGACACCTCAACAAATGGCTCAACCCCAGTACTTTAAGTTGTATAGCCCCTAAACATACTTCCACCTCCTTTTTGCACATCTTTTTGAACACAATCTGGGTTAAATGCTTCTCCGGCATTCCTCTTGACCTTGGAACTACCATCATTGGAATACAAGCTGAATCTGGATTCGTCGGACCATATTATTCGTCGTCAGTGTTCAGTGGTCCAGTGACGATGCTGTTTTGACCAATCAAGGCGATTTTTTCTTCTGGACAGTTAGCTTCAGACGTATCGTGGAAACGCAACTGAAAACGCCCAAACCGTTCATTCAGAGGCTTGTTTAATGGATCCAGCGTCGTACTGTTGAAGCTGTTAATCACGAGTCCAGAAACGTGAAACAGTTGCCAACCGTCCCAAATGCCGGTGGTCCCGATTTGTCATCATAGAGCTCTTACCACAGTTGCTCCGCCTAGAATGATAGCTTCCATACTTCTTCCACTGGAAATTAACATTAATGACTGTTGACTTTGTTAGTCCAACAAACTTCGCCACCTCTTGCAAGGAATGACCATGTTCTCGGCAAGAAACAAGGACACGCTTTTGCCACTCTGCAACACCATCTGTTTTTTGATTGGAGGTTTAACGACCACCATGAGCAACTCAATGGGCTATAAGCAATCGCCCGTCACTAATTTAGGGTCACTGGTTCCAGGGAAGTGAGAGAGAGAGCCAGTGCCCTAAGACAAACACAACATCCATGCCTCACCCGGATTCGAACCCAGACCCACCACGGACGAATGATCAGAAGCCGTCGCTTAGACCACTGCGCCACCGGGGCGGCCCAACATCAACTTTACGACCCATAGTTGTACCTGTAAAGGGAACTACAGATGCTTTAAACATCATACAGCAGTTTCACTCTCCATATCTATACAACTCGCTGCACTCATCAACTTTATATTTATCTATGTGTTTCAATCAGCATTCCGTAATTTTTTGTCCGGTGTGTTTACAAGCAGTTGCCCGTACCTAATTTAGGGCCACTGTATCCAGGGAAGGAAAATATTCAGTGCTGTCAGAAAAGCACGCCACACATGCCTAATCTGGGATTCGCACCCAGACCAAGAGAGCAAGACTAGCCGTAAGCCTACGTTTCTGACAATTCGGCCAGCTAGGAGGATCATCTGAATTTCATGAGATCACATTTCAAAATGAGAAGGTTTGAGAAAATTACCAGTAATAACAAAGCGATTAAAATAAAATCTTAAAATGAGTAACTAAGCTGTGAAAGTTAGACCCTTAATTTACTGAAGAACAAAATAATTAAACATTTTAAATCAAATGTTATATCATTTTAACATGCATTTACAATTTAAATTAGAGGTACGAGATTTCATCATTTCCAAAATAAAAAAATACATAACACGGTATGAATAAAATTTTAGATAAAACTGATTTTTCTGTAAAACCTCATTTCGTCGGTTCTAAAGATCTCCTTTTTCGCACGGAAAATATATGTGAATTCAGCAAAGAGGGCATTCGTTCAAACACAAATGAGATCCTTCGTTTCGATCCCTCAGTGCTGCTTTTACAGATAGATGTTTCTATGGGTGGAACAGAAAATAAGAAAAGTGAAAAACAATATCATTATGTCAGGTTTATTCACGATTGCTTAGGCAGCAAAAAATAAAAAGCGCCGTTCTGAAAACTTGCATCAAGATATTTCCAAAAAATATTATCGACAAGAAAATCCACTAATGGATTAAAAAATGAAGAAATACACCAAAATGCGCAGTTCTATTATGCAGAAATCAAAGAACTGGGCATTGCTTCAGAAATTGAAAATATGCTCAAGGAATTCTTCAAAAATAAAACTGCTTAATTTAAAGGAAACTAAATCCATTTATTCGTATTTTATATATATATAACATAACAAAAGAAAGCGGAAATGAAACAGTTTAAATTTTTAAAAGTTTCCCGAAACATTTCTAATATTGCAGGAGCTAAGGATTATTGTCTTCAAGAAAATTTTATTAGGAAAATTAAAGACATGGAGAGGAATGAAACAAGTAATAATAATATTTTTTTTTATTTGTGCTGTTAAATTGTAGGCTTTGTGAATGTACATAAATGTTTTATGTTGCATAAGAACAGCAGGGAAAATCGGGGAAAAGGCCTCGGAGAGTCCTGACAAGCCCTGATTTCCCAATTAAATGGGCAAGCAGTCAGAGGTTCATGAAACACAGCAGTAATGTTAGATGTTAATTATAATGTACACAATTTTTTTAAGTTATAATTATGTTTAGTAATTAACTTAGCAAGTATTTTCTTAACCAATATAATTTAAGCTCCGCTTCATCACGAGGGTTTTTGGATGTGTGGGTCTTAATAATGATCTATGTTTCGTATTGTAGTGATGAGTATGAAAATTCAATTCAATGATATCTGTGTGTAGATTCAGTTCTTTGAAACATTAGTTTACCTATTTTGAAGTCAAATAATTGTTTAATAGATAAAATTCCGTAATGGTTAAAAGTGAAAGGTTGGAAGCGGATATTTAGTTTTATTTATTTAGTTATTGAAGTAATGACTATTTAAAAAACATTATTTTGGAAACAACAATGAAATTAAAAACAACTAAAAAATAGATGTAGAAACGGATTGCTATATCTACAGAAGATATAGGTACCATCTTTCGCTATATTGATGATGTGATAGTGTTCAACTGTACGTCCTTCGATTCTTTGGCAAAGACTATTTACCCAGGGGAACTCACTTTGGTGGAAAAAACTTCAGCACAATATGGTCATGTCCATTATTTAGACCTAGACATTTGCCTATGGAACAATGGACAGATGATTATCGGTATGTACGATAAAGGACGGACTTTTAGTTTCCTGACCAAGTATTACGCACAATGGACATCAAGTGTTTCTATTTCAATACATCGGAATATAATTATTTCTCAGCTAATTCGTGTTCACAGGATAAGTAACAACTATGAGTCATTGTTCAAAAACCTAAAAATTCTATTAAACCTCTTGAAAAATAATCAGCTAACTATCAGCTTCATTTACAAATATTTTTCTCAATTCCTATCAGCTTCTTGGTACAATAGCTTAAAACATATATACCTTCACTCTTTATTTTACCGTTGATCCTACAATGTTAAAACTTACTAAGGACTCCCAAGTGCTGTATAGCGGATCACTTACAGCCAACCTTTACTAATTCATTCTGTATTAAACTTACACAGTTCTTTTTTTTTTTTTTTTTTTGGATTGGAGGTTTAACGACCACCGTGAGCAACTCAATGGGCTATAAGCAGTCGCCCGTCCCTAATTTAGGGCCACTGATTCCAGGGAAGGGAGAGAGCCAGTGCCGTAAGACAAACACAACATCCATGCCTCACCGAGATTCGAACCCGGACCCCGTTCAGACGAAAGATCAGAGGCCATCGCTTAGACCACTGCACCACCGGGGCATACTTAGTTTTACACAGTTGGGGCATACTTAGGCTTACACAGTTCATACTTAGTTTTTACAGACCGTGAGGTTCTTTGCTCACTGGATTTTATTTCCATAGTGCTCATTATATTACAGTTGTGTTTTTTGCAAACTTTTTAACCCCAACCTATCTGGCATTGGTACTAAGTTGTTTTGTCGTCATCGCTTTCTGTTATCTTCATTATGATTCATTCGTACTCCGACTGCGACTTAGAAAGCACTGACATTAGGCATTTGGTGATTCCGGCTTATATTGTCATCAGAAAAGTCGCTTTTTTATGGTCCGGTGCTTTCCTGAAGAAGACGACGGTCCATACATTTCATTCTTTGTTTTCTTGACCATCGGTTTTGCTCTCTAGTGCTACGTTTAAAAGTTTACTCAAGTTAGGATCAGGTTTTGGAATTAATAATACATATATATTTACATACCGATGAGACATTACATTATGACCACCCCTAGCCTAGAGAAATGAGCGCGCCTGGAGACAGATCGGTGGCGCAAGAGAAGTTCACAGAGCAGTATATATATATATAACCCGAAGCCCGGCTTTGGGTTAGTACAGTGTTCGGAGTCAAAATGGGAAAAGCTGCGGATTTATCGGAGTTTAAAGGAGAAATGGTGTAGGTACGGCGCTTCGGAACTACGATCTAGGAAACAGCGCGGCTTGTGGGTTGTTTACGTGCCGGTGTGGTGAGCACGTATCAAAAGTGGTGCACAGATGACCCGTAGTCCAGCCGTGTGTCGTCCGCAGCTCATTGATGCCAGAGGAAGCGGAGTCTGCCGCGAACTGTTCACAGCGACCGAAAGGCCACAGCGTGACAAATCACATGCAGCTACAACAGTGGTGATCTGGGAAATGTATCACAACACACAGTTCATCGCGGCCTTCTGCGCATGGACCTGCGTTGCCGAAGACTCAGCCGGGTCCCCATGCTCATTGTGCTTCAACGCCAACAATGCATGAAATGGGCCCAAAATCATCGAGATTTGACCGTCAATGATTGGAAGAAAGTGGCCTGGTCTGACAAATTAAGATTTCTGGTGCATCACGTAGACGGCCGAGCGTGGATACTAATTAATTAATTAATTAATTTAATTAATTGGAGGTTTAACGACCACCGTGAGCAACTCAATGGGCTATAGCAGTAGCCCGTCCCTAATTTAGGGTCACAGGTTCCAGGGAAGGGAGAGAGCCAGTGCCGTAAGACAAACACAACATCCATGCCTGACCGGGATTCGAACCCGGACCCCTTACGGACGAATGATCAGAGGCAAATGCCTTAGACCAATGCGCCACCGGGGCGGCCCGAGCGTGGATACGTCGATTACCAACGGAGGCTATGATACCTGGATGCACTGTTGGACGGAAACAGGCCTGTCGAAGAGGTGTTATGCTGTGGGCTATGTTTTCTTGGGACACTGTAGGTCCCATTATCCCAAAAGCACAATCCCTGACAGTTGTCAGGCATCTGAACATCGTTGTTGACCAAGTTCACCCATTCTTGGCGACTGTGTTCCCTGCTGGTGATGGCCATTACCATGCCACACAGCCAGAAGCGTCAAGGAGTGGCTCGAGGAACATGGTGATGACTTTCTGGTAATGCCCTGGCCTCCAAATGTATCTGACATGAACCTAATACGAATTATTCTGGTTCGGCTTGGAAAAGTGGGTTCGTTCTAAATCACCAACACCCGGAAATGTACGACATTTGGGAGACCTGCTGCTGACTTTATGGTACCAGATACCTCAGGATACCTATCGCCACCTCATAGAATCGATGCCTCACCGAGTGGCAGCTGTTTTGCTTGCTAAAGTGGGACATACAGCTTATTACGTAGGTGGTCATAATGTAATGGTTCATCGGTGTATATATACACAAACAAATCGGTGCAAATCACATACACATACACACACACATTTTAAAAAAACAACAACAAGAAAAATGACATCGAATTTTCGGGTGTAATAAGCACGTCTTTTGAATCCGTTCTGAAGCAAATTAAATTTACCAAAGGTATTCAAAGTCAATGGAACTGGTATGGAAAACAATAGTATCTGACGGAAGAAAGAAGTTTTTCAATCGAGTTTTTAATCCATCAGTTACTGCTCTAAACGGAATCGTGAGCTTACGCTCTCTGTTTGCAGACTTTTGCTTTAACAAAAATATGAAATTTATATGAGAAACATTTCGCACCAGAAACGCTCTACAATACAAAAAGAATTTTTCAAATCAGACTCTTAGAAACAGAGACATCGACAAAAATAAGATATGAATCTTCGCTCCTTGGCGGCAGAAACATGCATTACTTTAAGAAGAACGTATTCTCAAAAGGATTTTCGATTTGAGCAGTATAGGTCCACGAAAAAATGTTTTCAGTCAAGTTTTCAGGAGCTCAGATTTTGCTGCAACTACATAAGCAGAAATTAACACTTATGTCCCCCGGTAGTCAAACCATTCTTTACTAAACATTAGAAATTATATGAAAAAGATTTTCCATCAGGTGTTGTATGCAATACAGGAAGAATTTTTCAAATCGGGCTTTTAGAAGCAGAAATAATGCAGAACATGCAAATTACATTTGCGCCCCTAGCGGAAAGTCTATGATTTGCTTGAAAATTTTGAATTTATAGAAAAAACATTTCACATTAGAAACACTATCCAACAAAGAAGGAATTTTTCAAATCGGACTCCTAGAAGTAGAGATATTGACAAAAATAAGATATACATGTACGCCCCCTGGCGGAGAAACTGTGGAATGTTTAACAAGAAAATATTCCGAAAATGTTTATCGATGTGAGTGGCATCAGTCTACGAAATATTTTTTATTTTATTTTTTTGATTGGAGGTTTAACGACCACCGTGAGCAACTCAATGGGTGGTTATAAGCAGTCGCCCGTCCCTAATTTAGGGTCACTGGTTCCAGGGAAGGGAGAGAGCCAGGGCCGTAAGACAAACACAACATCCATGCCTCACCGGGATTCGAACCCGGACCCCGTTCAGACGAATGATCAGAGGCCATCGCTTAGACCACTGCGCCACCGGGCGGCGAAATAATTTTTTCAATCGATATTTTAAAAGCTCAGATTTTATGGCAAATACATCAGAAGCAAAAAGTAACACTTACGCCCCCTGGTGGCTAAAGTATTCTTTACCAAGAATTAGAAATTATATGCAAAAGAGTTTCCATCAGGAGGTGTATCCGCTGAAGAAAATATTTTTCAAATAGGAGTTTTAGAAGAAGAGTTTTCTGGAAAAAATATAATTTACTTTTCGCCACCTAGCGGAGAATCTATGCGCAATTTGAAAAAGTAACTACATCTAAAATACTCTTCGACATAAGTGGAAACGAAAGATAAAATAATTTTTTCAATTGGATGTTTAGAAGCAAATATGTGGAATAAAACGTGTTTTAGAATGCAACATTTGCATTGACTCCCCTAGCGGCGAAATTGTGCATCGTAAAAAAATGAAATGAAAGATCATCATTCACATATTTCAAGCTTCCCAATGCAAAAAGAATTATTCAAATCGTATTAATGGTTGCAGAGGTATCGTGGGTACAGACGGACTGACGGGCAAACCGGTAACATAAGCACGATCTTTTTTTTACGAAAGACGTGCTAAAAAATGAAGCTCCGCGAGAAAGTTGTTGCGTCTTGATGAAACTCCGGGCCTAATATGCAAGCGATTAAAAAGTGTCTAAATAGTGGTCCGCCAAAGAGCGTGGAAACCGCATATCGAGGAGGGTATATCAAGAGTAAAGCTCCCCCGCAGGGGCAGTTGTGACAGTGAATTTCAGTTTCATTAAACTTCACGGAACTGTGAGAACGCCTCAACGTCGGATTCGTGGTAATTCTCCGTACCATCCTCACGACTCAACGTCACATCGACGACATCCTACGACCTGTTGTGCTGCCATTCATGACGATGCATCATCAAACAATTTTTCAACATGATAATGCCCGGCCACACATGTCACGGCTCTCCCACGCCTGCCTCCATAATGCCATTACTTTTCCATTGCCAATCCTATCGCCCGACCTCTCACCGACCGAATATGTTTGAGGCATGATGTGACCATCCAAGCCTGTCGGGAAACTGGCCCACGGTTTCGACACCATCTGGCATGCTATCAGGACGGTATCCGTGAACTTTATGCATCTGTGCACGCCGGGTAACATCTTGAAACCGAGGCAGAGATGGCACCGCTATAATATACAGATGTGTTTCACTTCTGTAGTTATTTTGTCCGAATAAATGGCCCAATTGCCCCAGAATTGCAATAAATTCCTTTCCTAAACATGTACATTGCACATGCCAATTTTCATCCCGATTGGATAACAAAGAAACGAAACAGAACCAAATAAGAAAGAACTGGCAAAACAATCTTTAAAAAATCCCGAAACAGAATAAAGAAATAAAATAATTGATCAGAAACCAGTTACAAATTCTAGGTCTGATTAAATAGTATTAGGCTTAGGGGAAGCAAAAAAAAAAAAAAAAAAATCAGTAAGCAAACGTGTTGCTGTTTTATTTCCCTTTAAAACAGGCACAATCTGACACTACACACTTGTTCCAGAGGTCTGTCCATTGGTCGTAACATTTTTTAAAGTAACTTTTATGGATCGCCAATAGGAGCTGTGCAGCGTCGTTCTTGACTGCCTCTGTACGTTCAAATCTTCTCTTCAAAGGCATTCACAACTTCGGGAATAGCCAGAAGTCGTAAGGAGCCATGCCTGAAGGATATGGGGCTTGTCTCACTTGTGGGATCCGGTGTTTAGCTGAAAAGGCCGGAATGAGGTGAGACGAATTGGCAGAGACATGGTCATGGAACATTGCCAGACACCTTGTTGCCATAGCGCATGTCTCTTCCGCCGAACTGTATCTCGTAGGTGACGGAAAGCTGTTTGCTAGCGCTCCTTGTTTACAATTTGTCCTTCTGGAGTGTGTGAGTGATGAATCACGCCTTAATTCAACAAGTTAGTAAAATCATGCAACGCATTGATTATTATACGCTTTCCAACATACCAGAAATCATTACTCAAGTTATGAGGATAATGGCTGTGAAATAAATCTCGCTCCTGTGCCCTGACCTTTGACCCCATTTTGATGATATTCAACAGAACCGTTTCAGTATACCTGCGGAACATGATAAAGTTTTGTTGCAATCGAAGCATTTTTGCGTAAGTTATGACGCAAAGGGTGATGGAATGGATTCCGCTTCTATGTCCTGACCTTTGACCCATTTTGCCCATTTCAGTAGGATTTGTCCCCAGGTGGTCCCCTACCACATACTAAAATTTAAGCGAAATCGAACCATTTTTAGTAAAGTTATGACGCATAAGAGCAATGGAACGGATCCCGCTCCAATGTCCTGACCTTTGATCCCATTACGCCCATTTTCAATAGGGTTCATCCCCACATGGTTCCCTACCACATACTAAAATTTCATCTAAATCGAACAATTTTTACGCAAGTTATGACGCATAAGGGCAATGAAATGGATCCCGGTCGTATGTCCTGACCTTTTACCCCATTTCTCCTATTTTCAGTAGGGTTCATCTCCATGTGATCCCCCTACTACATACTGAAATTTCATCAAAATCGAACCGTTTTTACGCAAGTTATGACGCATAAGAACAATGGAATGGATCGCGCTCATCCTATGTCCTGACCTTTGACACCATTTCGCCCATTTTCAATAGGGTTCATTCCCAGTTGTCTACCACATACTAAAATTTTATCGAAATCGAACCATTTTTATGCGAGTTATCGTGCGGACGGACAGACGGACAAAGCTGGAGCATATACGCTTCTTCAACCTACGGTTAGAAAGCGTAAAAAACGCTCGTCACTTTTAACAGACGTTCATCCATATTTGAACAGCCAACAGCTTTATCATAGAAAATCTTTCTAATCACTTGAATTGTTTCGCCTGACGTGTGGCAGAGTTTGGGGCCTAATTTGATGCAGATTCTCTGCTCAACTCTCTCAGACATTTCGGCACAAGACAAGAACGCGACGAGTTCACAACGATAAACCTTCACTGCTGGGAAACAAATGAGCCACCCGACAGCGAGGCAAAACTTCACGCATGCGCCCTAAAATCCAAGGTCATGTACCACTTCTCGAGCCCTTACTCTGTGAAATTTAAAAAGAAAATATGCTTTCGGGTCCTTTTTGGTCAGACCTCGATGGGGAAAATACACATACGGGGATTTTCTTGGGAAGTATACAACTGTCATTACGTATGAATTTAAGTCATTGGAAGAAATCAAATCAACAGATTGAGTCACGGACAAACCGCAGTGTGAAAGGATATACTGTACATGTAGAGGAGAGAAAAGCAAGAAAAGTAACATCTCCCAGCAAAAACACAGGTGTTGGAAAACTGCTGGCCACCAGCCGGCAGTGATGGGTCACTGCTGGCTGGAATCTGCCGCTCACGGCCCGGCAGCGGTCCGTTGGTGGCAGCGCTATCAGTTGGCGAGCCATTGATGGCCCTGCAGCATCGCCGTGAATTGTGGGCCTCCAAGCAAGTGCCACTAGTGGCCCGTTGCTGGCAACCAATGCAACCCCAACAGCAGGTGGAAGCAACGGGACTACGCAGAAGCAACACTTGCTGTGTCTCTCATGATACCAGTTAGTTGAACACGACGCTATCGTCATCGTGTTATTTTAGTGGATGTTAAGAAAAAAAATCCATATGTAGAGAGGCGAATTGATTTCCTATGAAATTCTACGTCGACGAAGATATCAGATTAAGCCATGAAATACACCCACTCGGTCACTCCATTCCCATGAATAGTTAGTTATTCATGGAATGGAGTGGGTGAATAACAAGAAAAAATTTGATACCGCTTGAAACAAATGTCCTCGAAAATCATTAAGAAAACGTTTGCTGGAAAAAAAAAAAAAAAAAAAGAATTATACGTGTACAAAATTTATTAATTATTTGAAAGAAAAAAAAAGCAACGCTATGTGGATATAATGTACTCATCCATGGGTTGAATACACAAGACTGGGAGGAATTCGAAGTAAAATAAAATATATTTCCTCTTTAAAACAAATGTAGCTTCGGACAATGGAAAGGAAAGATACAACGTTAAAAATGTAACAGAATGTGACATGAACCCGGGTAAATATATATTAATTCAACAATCTCCTTTCAAGACGACAAGGACAGTAAAAAACTTTGGAAAGCGACTTTAAGTATGCACACTCCTTGAAAATGAGTAAAGTTCCCTTCAGGTAAAAAAAAAAAAAAAAAAAAAAAAAAAAAACTATCGCTACGTTGAAACAATAAATTTATGAATTACATGAAACTGACTTTTACGAAAAAATACCTCGCAATATTGTAAAATGAAAGAAAGAACCATTCGATTACACATTTCTTCCGAAACAGACTGCTTCAAACACACGCTCACGAGTGACAAAATAGTCCGGTCGGAACAGAGCTCATCTCCCACGCAAAAGGCCCTGGTTCAAATCTACTTAGATCCAAACGGGCGTATTTAGGGTTAGTTGAGAAAATTTCCCCAGCGCAGTGCTGTAATTTACAAGTTTCCTAAGGGTGGAAAAAAAGAAAAAAATTGTAGCTTTGGGAAAGTGCGGTTATCCTTCATTTTTTTTTTTTTTTTTTTTTTTTTTATGGATGCTACTGGGAAATTGACGGATAAGATTTGGCAAGCCACCAGTTACGTCACATGGTTGCCACTACCGGCAAACTAGAGGACCACATTAGGCTAGCCATCATTTCTGGCACGTGCTTGCATGGCCACTGAAGGGCCACTTGTGGGAGCTACTGCCTGTGATGGACCACTGATGGCCCTGTTGTGGCATATGACAACAGATGGGGTGCCAACTGTTGGCCAGCTGTTGGCCTGATCTGCTGGCCCTTCTGTTGGCCGCCCGGACATTTTATTGACGGTTCGGCAGCGGCAACATAGTGCTGGGCCATTGATGGCAGTGCTGGCCCATCAAGACTGTTTTTGCTGGGCTAATTCTAGGGTGTAATGAGCACGCTTTTTTAATCTTTTCCGAGAGGAAACAAAATTCTCTGAGCAGATTTGTAGTAAAAGAAAAAAATACAGCGAAAGAAAATATACATTTACGCCCCCCAAGTTGAAAAACTACGCATTATTTAAAATGTGTAATATGAGTAGCATTCCCTATAGCCAATGGAACCACTTACCGAAAAGAACATACAAATCCATCAAACAATCGCTAAAACATCCAGAAATAGAAACAGCTACTTACGCCCACAGCCGGCAGAAATGTGCGTTACGAAAATTCACAAATTGTATACAAAATGTTCCTCATAGCGGAAGGTATCCGGGGCTGAATAAATCTTTCAAATGGAACAATTAAAAGAAGATGTATGGAGGAAAATGTGATATAATTTGACGCCCACGACAGAAATAGTTGTGAAACATTTGAGTAACAAAAAAAAAAAAGGAAAATTTTCCCAAGAAGCGTTTAGAAACGGAGATACTCTCTTAAATGGAAATATACGCTGATACCCTGTGACTGCTGTATTGAGAATTACAAAGAAAAAAAAACCAGATAATATAGAATATTCAAAGTAAGCAGAACATAAATTCTGAATTTTCTGGTAACACTTGATGGTCATCAATGTAACACCTCTCATAAATTCATGGCCCTGGAGCGGGAATCGAACCCGAATCTCCCGATTTCCGTACGAGTATGCTAACCGTTGCACCACCCAGGACAGTGAAGTTCCAAGCAACCGAGACTAAGCAAACTTAGGTTAAGAATCTGAACATCCTCAGATTTTTGCTAGTCGAAACATCGTTGCTTTCTCACAGGGTTTTGACCCAACTCCCATCAGAAAATAGTGGTCACACAGTAAGTACACTAAAGTGCCAGAAAAACCGGTACACCAGTCTAATACTTGGTAGGTCCCCACGGGAGCGCAGGACTGCAGAAATACGACGGGGCATGGACTCCACTAGCTTCTGGAAATATGCTGCAGGCATTGCACAACATACTTCCTGCCGAGCGCTCCACAATTCGGTTGCATTTCGAGGTCTCGGGTTCCTGTGTTCGATAGCGCGTTGCATGGCATCCCAAATGTGTTCTATCACGTCCAGATCTCGGGACTTGGGTGGGATTGGCAACAACCCAAACTCAGATGAATACTGTAGGGCCTGTTCCAAGAGGACAATGAGGTGCATTGTCCTCTTGGAACAGGCGCAACTCATCAGCATGAATGCAGGACATGAACGTGTGTATCTGGTCAGAAAGGATGTGCATACAGCGTTGGCCGGTCACAGACGTTTGTAGACGTACCAGGGGTCTTAGTGAAGTCCAGCCAAACACACCCTATACCATTACGGGCCAGACACCAGCCGGTACAGTTTCCCTGTTGACAGGCGGGATCCATGGCTTTATGGGGTTTGCGCCACACACGAATCCTTCCATCTGCCCGATACATTTGGAAACGCGATTCGTCAGACCAGGCTACTTGTTTCCAGTCATCACGTGTCCAGTGGCGATGTTGCCGTGCCCAAGCGAGGTGCATAGCTCTGTGTTGTTCACCCATCAAGGAGACTCGAGTTGGGTGTCGGCTCCCAAAGCCCATATCGTGCAGGGAACGTTGCACAGTTCGGACGCTGATGCTTGTTGGGGCTCCAGCATTGCATTTCGATGATACCTGAGAGAGTGTTGCACGCCTATTGCGTGAAACAATTCTTGACAGCCGACGATGGTCACTTTCACCCAATGTCTTTTTACGGCCACACTGTTATCGTAGGTTGAAGGTTTTGCCGGAATTCTTGTAGTCACAGTACACACTTGCAATGGTCGTCCGTGAAAATCCGAACTTCGTTTGTACCTCCAAAATACTATGGCACATCTCACAAGCGCAAACTATGACACCGCGTTGAAAATCGCATAAATCATTATTACTTGTCATTCTCATGCCAAAAACAGCACTGACAGCTGGCAAGGATGCCTATCGCTTTACATACGCACTGGCTGACGCAACCGAGTACGCCCATAGGTGACGTTGCTATGTATTTTGCATAAGCTCGTCTGTACCAGTTTTTCTGGCACTTCAGTGTATATACAGTATATATATATGAGGGTTGTAATGAAAATAATGCAAAAGTGGGCATAACGTTTTCATTAACTAACAGAGGCCGTTCAAATTGCACATGTTGGTAGAGTAACTCTTCCTCTATAGTAACCCTTCTTCATTGCAGATTTGAAGGAGAGAAGAGTCTGTTCTGATCTGCTGGAAGCGTTTGAAGCCAATAAAGACACTTTGTTTTCGATTTGTTGATATGGTATGAAACTTGGGCGTATCTTTACGATCCGTAAACGAAGAATCAATCCATGGAATGGCGTCACACATCTTCGCCAAGGCCTAAGAATTTCAAGAGCTAGCAATCAGCACAGGTATTCATAGTAACAGCTTTTTTGCGATGACAGGTGTGTCATTCTCCCCGTTTTCTGGAACGTGGCCGTACCGTGACCAGCGAGCGGTACATTGAGACACTCAAGAAGCTTAGAGAAGCGATGAAGAGGAAGAGACCGAATAAGAATTTGAAAAGAATCCACATTCACAATGACAATGCGAGACCACACATATCGTTGACAACTAATCAGCAAATTAGGCTGGTTGGTGAATCCCCATCCATCGTACAGCCCAGATCTGGCGTCCTCCGACTTACACCTGTTCGGTCCAATGAAGGACAGTCTCTGGACACAAGGATTTGATGAAACAGACGAGGTGAAAGTAAGGTTGTGAAGAAGTGGGTAAAACAGTCCACACCTGAATTTTTTCAAGGAAGGCTCGAGAGTTGGTTCAACGATGGCGCAAATGCATCGCTTGTGATGGAGACTGTGTTTAGTAGTATCTTTGTATAGACAAAGGGTTACCCTACCAACATGTGCAATTTGAACGACATCTGTCAGTTAATAAAAAAGTCATGCCCACTTTTGCATTACTTCCGATATAACCCTCGTATTAAAGAACATTATATTCATAAAAACGCGGTATAATACTACAATAAATAATACTATTTTCCAAGTATCTTATAATACTGAAGATTTTTTGTCCCGCGGGTGGCCTAGTGGGCAACGTTCGTGACTGCCATGGAAGGGAGCTGAGGTCGATCCCAGACAGGTACGAACCCACTAAATATCCGCCGTGCGTCGGATGGGCACGTTAAGCAGTCAGACCTCAGGTACTGGCCCCCCGGTAATAAATAAGGGCGTCTTCCTCCCTCTTTCTACTTCGCTTCCGTGTCACTTTCCTATCGAGCACTCTTGCCCAAATTTCCTAGCTTCCTATTTCTAAGGGTTGTTTAAGATCTGGGGTCAGACGGTCCCTTTCTAAAATCCTCTACATCTGATCTGATCTGATCCTGAAGATTTTAAGCATGCTTTTATTAATACAGGGTTATATGTATGGAAAATATATGTATTTAAAATGCTTTACATCTCCATTCCAGTTCATTAACATTTTAGCTTTCCTGAAAACTTCACAACCTCATATGAATAATGATTTAGGTTCGTATCTACACACGTCATGTTGGTATGCCATTCAAAAATATTAGTTACTTTTGTACTGTATGCTATTCGCTAACGTAAATTAAATTCTTAAATAAAGCAGTTTTCCGGCCAAGGGGGGGGAGTTAAAAATGTTTTTCTCTTTACGTCTGCTTCTAGAAGTCGCAGTTGAGGAATTCTCTTTCTGTGTCGCATAGCTTCAACAATAAATGATTTCTTTTACGCATATTTTCTATTTTTCATAATTCTCAATTCAGCAGTCAGCGGGTATTGGCTTATATTTCTATTTAAAAGAATATCTCCGATTCTAAACGTTTTTTGGGAAAAATGTTTTTGGTAGGATACCCTTCGCTATGAATAACATTCTACTCCTTTTTTCTACTTCAATTGTCTCACAGCTGTCACTATCTCGGGCGTCAAGTTATATTACTTTTTTCTCCATATCTCTTCTAATTTTTTCCATTTGAAAAATTCTTGCAGCCTCGGAAACCTTGCTATATGAGGACCATTTTGTATTCAATTTGTGAATTTTCGTAACGCACATTTCTACTGGCTGTGGGCGTAAGTAGCTATTTCTATTTATGTATGTTTTAGCGGTTATTTGTTAGATTATTATCTTCTATTCGGTAAGTGGTTCCATTTGCTATAGGGAATACTACTCATATTACTCATTTTAAGTAATGCGCAGTTTTCCAACTTGGGGAAGTAAATGCGTTTTCACTTTCGCTGTAGTATTATGTATGGCACTTGGGCGGCGGAAGTCATGTCACAGAAGGGCGTGGTCAACTTCCGGAAGTGACGCCACGGATGCGCTTCCCGTGGACGTCGCCGAATAAACTTTTTCTTCTGGTGGCAACAGTAGGCGTGGCCCTCCGTGTTTGCCATTTTTTTCACTGAATGACTTCTCCTTCACGTGGGCGTCGTCGATTTTGACGTAGCCATTTTGAATTCTGGGAAATTTCTTCGCCATTTTTATTTAAAAATATGCTCTGATAATTTTTTTTTCGTATCGGAAAAGGCTAAAAAGGTGTGAGCTATACACCCGAGAATTAGGTGTCACTTTTCTTACTTTTCTCATCTCTACATGCAGAAATGTACAGTATATTCTTTCACACTGTGGTTTGTGTGTGACACATGGACATATAAACACAATCGGTTGATTTGATTTTCTCGTATGACTTAAATTTATACGTAATAACAGTTGTATACTTCCCAAAACAATCTCCAGATGTAAATATATTTTCTTCAAAAAGAGAAACTTACGAAGCCTGACCAAAAAGAACCCAACAGCCGATTTTTTCTCCTAAATTTCACAGAGTACGACCCCGAGACGCAGTGATGCGTGACCTTGGACTATAGGGCTCATGCGTGAACTTCTGTATCGCTGTCGGCTGGCTCATTTGGTTCCTGCCAGTGAATATTTTAGCGTTGTGAACTCAGAGCCCGTCGCATACTTGTCTTGTGCCGCAATTCCTGAGAGAGCTGAGCAGATTGTCTGCTTCAAATTTGGCCCCAAACTCGGCCACACATCAGCTGAAACAATTTAAGTTATTTGAAAGAGTTGCTACTGGCTGTTCAAAGATGGATGAACGTCTGCTAAAAGTGACTAGCGTTGTCGACAATCAAGGCGTGGTTCATCATGAATACGCTCCAGTAGGAGACAGTGTAAACAAGGATTGATAGAGCGCAGTCTTCCGTCGTCTACGAGACACAGTTCGGGGGGAAGAGACATACGCTATAAGCAACAAGGTGACTGGCAATGTCCCATGACGATGTCTCTGCCCATTCGTCTCACCTCATTCAGGAAACAATACAAATAAAAAATCTTTATAATGCAATTGAATCAGTCGTTACTTATTGGACAGTGGATGTAACAGAATTAAACACAACCTATCACGTGTGCGCAGGAGAGCGATTTGACTTCACATCCTCTCTCATTTAAGCTTTCTACATTACTATTATTCATTATTTAATATATTGGATGCCTAAAACAGTGGAAGTGACACAGGCCTCTACCGATCTTTGAGAGAGAGATAGAGAGAGAAACATCAACGTATAGAATTCCAAGCATGCCACAAAAGCAAATGTTTCCAAGGAATGGACGTAGGTAGAAAAAAAAATTGTTGTTCATTACGTCACCTTTAAAGAACGGGCAGTCACGATTGTTCAAAAGTTCACATCCACTTTCCCCTGATGTCACGCACAAAAACTTCCTGACATCACGTCACAGAAAATACGTGTTTGCAGACACGTTCACTACATGCATAAATACTTAAAAAAAAATTAAATTTTCTTTGAGATTATACGACAATACTTTAAAAGGATGAAAGCACATATCTTTATGCATTAGTTACTCTTACGTTAACTACGTGAAGAAACCGCTTTATTCAGCAACATTATCTCGTGTCTGACACTAAACCATATATAAAATGTTGACTTAAAGAATTTACATTATTACTAAATTTAAACGACTGGCCATAAAATTAAATCAGAATTTTTGTATTTGCGTTTCACTAGAATGCAATGTACAACAAATACATAAAAAAATCGAGAACTGTTTTTAGGTAATTTATACTATGCATCTTTGGCATGGCAATATCTTTGTGGGTATGAAATAAAACGAGGGAATCGAGTATATACATTTATTTGAGTACAAGACATTGCATTTATTCGCGTCACTCACGACTGTATCGAACCACAGTCCGGTACATACTAAGAAGTTGAATTCAATCATAACAACAAATAATATGGTTTATAATTCCTGACATTGAGCTGTACTTAGGAAGAAGTATTAATGAATGGTATAGACATAAATCAAGCTGTTCTTTCCATGTTACATAACCACATAAATTTTAAAATTTAATCGTTCTTGGAACGGGAATCGAATCCGCATGATTTGCGATCGAGTAGGCTAACCATTACACCACCCAGGACCAAACAGAAGTCCTTTCCTCGTTAATAAGTGAGTCGCAGAAAAATTCTCATCAGCCGCCACCGCGAATCGAACCCAGAATCTTCCAGTTACGAGCCGGACATGCTACCACAGCACCACAGCGGTCTCGAATTCTCCGGACTCATATACGACTAACTGCCAAACCACATGGCAGGTTGCTTCATGGAGCCCCGCACAATGCTGGGGATTCACCAAAGATGGAAAGCAGCAAAAGAACAAATAACTAGGAGGCGAATAAGTAATTAATTCATACACTCGAAGTGGATCAGAAACACCAAACAGAAGTCATCGCTCTTTCCACGTTAATAAGTGAGTCACGGAAATATTCACATCGGCGGCCACCGGGAATCGAACACAGGATCTTCCAGTTACGAGCCGTACATGCTACGACAGCGGTCTCGAATTCTCCGGACTCATATACGACTAACTGCCAAACCACATGGCAGGTTGCTTCATGGAGCCCCGCACAGTGCTGGGGATTCACCAAAGATGGAAAGCAGCAACGGAACAAATAACTAGGAGGCGAATAAGTAATTAATTCATACACTCGACGTGGATCAGAAACACCAAACAGAAGTCATCGCTCTTTCCACGTTAATAAGTGAGTCACGGAAATATTCACATCGGCGGCCACCGGGAATCGAACACAGGATCTTCCAGTTACGAGCCGTACATGCTACGACAGCGGTCTCGAATTCTCCGGACTCATATACGACTAACTGCCAAACCACATGGCAGGTTGCTTCATGGAGCCCCGCACAATGCTGGGGATTCACCAAAGATGGAAAGCAGCAACGGAACAAATAACTAGGAGGCGAATAAGTAATTAATTCATACACTCGACGTGGATCAGAAACACCAAACAGAAGTCATCGCTCTTTCCACGTTAATAAGTGAGTCACGGAAATATTCACATCGGCGGCCACCGGGATTCGAACACAGGATCTTCCAGTTACGAGCCGTACATGCTACGACAGCGGTCTCGAATTCTCCGGACTCATATAAGACTAACTGACAAACCACATGGCAGGTTGCTTCATGGAGCCCCGCACAATGCTGGGGATTCACCAAAGATGGAAAGCAGCAACGGAACAAATAACTAGGAGGCGAATAAGTAATTAATTCATACACTCGAAGTGGATCAGAAACACCAAACAGAAGTCATCGCTCTTTCCACGTTAATAAGTGAGTCACGGAAATATTCACATCGGCTGCCACCGGGAATCGAACACAGGATCTTCCAGTTACGAGCCGTACATGCTACGACAGCGGTCTCGAATTCTCCGGACTCATATACGACTAACTGCCAAACCACATGGCAGGTTGCTTCATGGAGCCCCGCACAATGCTGGGGATTCACCAAAGATGGAAAGCAGCAACGGAACAAATAACTAGGAGGCGAATGAGTAATTAATTCATACACTCGACGTGGATCAGAAACACCAAACAGAAGTCATCGCTCTTTCCACGTTAATAAGTGAGTCACGGAAATAGTCACATCGGCGGCCACCGGGAATCGAACACAGGATCTTCCAGTTACGAGCCGTACATGCTACGACAGCGGTCTCGAATTCTCCGGACTCATATACGACTAACTGCCAAACCACATACAAGTTGCTTCATGGAGCCCCGCACAATGCTGGGGATTCACCAAAGATGGAAAGCAGCAACGG
Organism: Macrothele yani; assembly: GCA_039090855.1. Lineage (NCBI taxonomy): Eukaryota > Metazoa > Arthropoda > Arachnida > Araneae > Macrothelidae > Macrothele > Macrothele yani. The sequence goes on along the minus strand of CM077003.1, from coordinate 83,022,966 downwards.
AACAAATAACTAGGAGGCGAATAAGTAATTAATTCATACACTCGACGTGGATCAGAAACACCAAACAGAAGTCATCGCTCTTTTCACGTTAATAAGTGAGTCACGGAAATATTCACATCGGCCGCTACCGGGAATCGAACCCAGGATCTTCCAGTTACGAGCTGGACATGCTACGACAGCGGTCTCGAATTCTCCAGACTCACATGAGATTAATTGCCAAACCGTATGGCAGGTTGCTTCATGGAGCCCCGCACAATGCTGGGGATTCACCAAAGATGGAAAACAGCAACGGGACAAATAAGTAGGGGGCGAATAAGTAATTAATTCATACACTCGACGTGGATCAGAAACACCAAACAAAAGTCATCGCTCTTTCCACGTTAATAAGTGAGTCAATGAAATATTCACATCGGCGGCCACCGGGAATCGAACACAGGATCTTCCAGTTACGAGCCGTACATGCTACGACAGCGGTCTCGAATTCTCCGGACTCATATACGACTAACTGCCAAACCACATGGCAGGTTGCTTCATGGAGCCCCGCACAATGCTGGGGATTCACCAAAGATGGAAAGCAGCAACGGAACAAATAACTAGGAGGCGAATAAGTAATTAATTCATACACTCGACGTGGATCAGAAACACCAAACAGAAGTCATCGCTCTTTCCACGTTAATAAGTGAGTCACGGAAATATTCACATCGGCGGCCACCGGGAATCGAACACAGGATCTTCCAGTTACGAGCCGTACATGCTACCACAGCGGTCTCAAATTTTCCGGACTCACATACGACTAACCGCCAAACCACATTGCAGGTTGCTTCATGGAGCCCCGCACAATGCTGGGGATTCACCAAAGATGGAAAGCAGCAACGGAACAAATAACTAGGAGGCGAATAAGTAATTAATTCATACACTCGACGTGGATCAGAAACACCAAACAGAAGTCATCGCTCTTTTCACGTTAATAAGTGAGTCACGGAAATATTCACATCGGCCGCTACCGGGAATCGAACCCAGGATCTTCCAGTTACGAGCTGGACATGCTACGACAGCGGTCTCGAATTCTCCAGACTCACATGAGATTAATTGCCAAACCGTATGGCAGGTTGCTTCATGGAGCCCCGCACAATGCTGGGGATTCACCAAAGATGGAAAACAGCAACGGGACAAATAAGTAGGGGGCGAATAAGTAATTAATTCATACACTCGACGTGGATCAGAAACACCAAACAAAAGTCATCGCTCTTTCCACGTTAATAAGTGAGTCAATGAAATATTCACATCGGCCGCCACCAGGAATCGAACCCAGGGTCTTCCAGTTACAAGCCGGACATGCTACCACGATGACTTCTGTTTGATGTTTCTGATCTACGTCGAGTGTAGGAATTCATTACCACCCAGGACAATGAAATCCAAGTAACTGTGGCATTTATCTGCTTCGACAGGTGCAGTGAAATCCAAGTCTGACGTTTCAGATAAATTCCTCAGTTGTTTGGATTTCATTGTCCTGGGTGGTGTAACGGTTAGCATACGCAAGCGCAAATCGGGAGATGCGGGTTCGATTCCCGTTCCAGGACAATGAAATTTTAAAATTTCTGTGGCTATGTTACATGGAAAGAAGAGCTTGATTTATGTCTATGTCAATTATTCCATGTGTTTCCAACTTAATAAATGATATCGTTGTAAAGAAGATATGCTAGTGACAAAAATAAATATTTACTAAACTATGGCAGCGGCAAAGTAAGAATTCCAACTGTTTAGTTTTTCCAAAACATTATTTATTATTATTAGTGTTATTACATATTATTCAGAAGTAGACGAACGTAGCAAACGACCTTGACACTCATAAAATGGGATGTAGATACAAACATCTATCTTCGCATGCGCAAGCTAAACTCTCACCTCAAGATAGAAAGAAAAGCTGAATCACAAGTGTGTTAATGAGAAGGATTGGTAATTTGCGGTATAGAATATCTACAGGTTATACCCTATCGTGTTATACATCATTTTAAAGCTCTCGTCAATAACAGGTGAGTGTTGAGAGTAAAACCAATTTCGCTACGACTCACCGTTCCCGAGATATTTAAGAAAATCAACCTAGATGGCTCACCGACTGCTTCCGTTACCCATTTTTGTTACATCGAATTTCTTTACTTGGGATTTACTTTACTGCTGTCTAGAAGGAAGTATGGCATTAACAAATTCCCTATTAACTACATTTTATTGCTGAATTTCTTTTTATCTACCTCTCTGCTTCTCCCGCTGTTTATTTCTTTTTCCATCGTTAAACGGCAGAAGTTGCCCGGAGAGATTCGCATTTTTGTAGAAGTACGCTTTCTTTCCTTATGTAATGCTGACTGCTTGAACATAATCAATCACACTCGGCCATTTTCTACGGAAGACACAACTAAAGTTTTTAAGCGAAGAAAGCTTGGCGTTCGCTTCGAATGGAGAAGGAAATATAGTAATTAAGGTAAATGGTCATTGCTGCCACTGCCTCCGCCAGTTACGGAGCAGACGTTAACCTAGGTTAAGTAGTAGCTAGGAGTGTGGGTGAGGGAGGCAATTAGCACGGGATAAATTGGATCAAGCGCGAAGCGTGCTGCGCTGGAAGCTCACAAATGCTTGATAATGCTGCGCTCGGAAGCGATGGTTGGTACCCCAGAATCAACATCTCTAAGTAACTCTCCCATCACACACACACATACGCTATCATATACAGTACGTGTAAACATACATGTTATTTTTTTCCATCACAGCACTCGAACTCTCTGGCGACTAATTCCTTCGGTTCAAATGCTGCGACGACTAATGGGATATAACTATGGCTCAGAGTAGAGCCCTTGTGAAGGACCAATATCTATCTCGAAAATTTGAGTTGACATGGAACGATAACGCACCTTCCCCTTTGCTAAATTAGGCTGGAATCACACCGTGGAGCATTTTAAACATCGCGTACTCATAGGCTTCTGATTTCGTTTCTAATAAGGAGCGTTTGGCTTTATCACCAATGTTTACACATCATGAGGAGTTTTCATGCACCGAGTACATGAAGCGTTGGTGAAACTATTACAGCTGACGTAAATTAAAACCCAGTTCCTTTCCGAATACACTACACCATATTTATAACATAACACATACCTCACATGAGTCTAAGACCTCCTTTAAAGGTGTAAATGCAAGCACTCAATATTTGCCAAGCTTTTACACTACACTGGGAGGCTTCGTCGGCGGATGCACCACGAGAAGGCGGGGTTGATATTTGTCAAGGAGAGGCTGTGATGGTACGCATCACCTGATCTTACATCCCATATATATATATATATATATATATATATATATACACACTATCTACCAACAAGTAATTGCACACCCCTGCAATCGACGATATCTGCGGTCCTGATACACGTCACGGTTGCCGCCGTTAAATATCGTGTGGCAAACCACAACGCAACCAGCCGCATGCAAGATGCCACGCAGCTCGGAGCTCTCCGATTTCGAGAAAGGTGTAATCGTCGGGTATAACAGAAATGACCGATCCATACGTGACATATCCAGCGAGTTGAAGTCCCCAAAATCGACAGTGGCCTACGTGATTGGCAAGTGGAAGATGAGAGGTGACTGTCGGAATGTGCCCCGAACCGGCAGACCTACAAAACTGGGAGTTAGAGACCGACGGGTGCTGGCCAGAGAAATTAGGAAGAACCGCACCAAATCGAAGGGCCACATCCGCGAGTAGTTTCAACAGACATCCGGGAGTGTTCTTTCGATGAATACCATCCGTAAGGAAGCCCATCTGCTCGGTTATCATGGACGTGCTGCCGCTCACAAGCCTTTGATCACCAAGTCCAATAACGCTGCTCGGCTAACGTGGTGTAAAGAACGTCGACAGTGGACCGTTGAACAGTGGAAACAGGTTCTCTCGAGCAACGAATCAAAGTTCATCCTCTACCGTTCGGATGGCAGGGTGTGGGTTTGGCGTCTTCATGGAGAACGCCTCCTGCCGGAATGTTTTGTGGCAACTGTGAAGTTCGGCGGCAGTGGAAGTATGCTATAGGGATGTTTCTCCTGGTATGGCACGGGTCTCTTGGTCGCAATTCCTGGTAGACTCAACGCCGAGACCTACTGCACCATTTTGGATGACCATGCGCTTCCTACGTCGTGGCAGCTTTACAGGGTGGACCCATGTTACTTTTAGGATGACAATGCCACCTGTCATGTTGCGAGGTCCACCATGGCTTGGTATGGGGACAATGGGGTTAATCGAATGGACTGGCCTCGGAGCTTAACCCTATCGAGCACCTCTGGTACGAGTTAGAGCGTCGACTTAAGGGATGCCCCCACCGTCCGAAATCGGTGAAGGAACTGACCTGTCTTCTCCAAGCTGAGTGGAAGAAAATACCGCTAGCCGTCGTACAGCGCTTGGTTGAGAGTATGCCCCGGAGGATCGCAGATGTGATTGCCGCTCGTGGAGACTCCACCAACTATTGAAGGTGAATAAACTTCGTTTTCCTTTGCTATCAGAGTTGTCCAATTACTTGTTGGTAGATAGTGTATATTCGCTGCTCTTGCGCGAGGGTGTTTGTGTGTGCGCTATTACTTGTGTTCCCCGTCAAAGAACTAGGATGTATTTTGTCCAAAACCTAAGAATGTTCGAAGAAAAAAATTATCTCAGTTTCCATAGTACTTATTAGCATTTCTGCACATTCATAACTCAATGTTTATCATTTACTAGCTAAACTGTACCCTGCGCTTCCCAGGAGCAATGCTTAAGATGCAATCCGTGTATTCTGATTTTCAGTGCAGTGAATGATTTTCTCATAAGTTCTACCTTCTAAATCCTGTAACCATGAAAATATTCGTTTTTTGTACATTGCACGCCAGTTAATCTAATTATTTATCAGTGCAGTACTCTTGGAATACATGAATACGGAAACGCTTTTTGTTCTTCCGTAGGTCTAGCTGTAAACTGGAATTTCCTCTTTCGAAAGGAACGTAATGAAAATGAGTTTGAACAACACACAGTGTTAATTCTTTATAAACTGAAGGTAAAATGAAAATGACCGAAATTGGATATGGTAGTGAAGCACTAAATGCATCTGAAAATCGACATACATTCGACGCTAGGAAGAATCTGATTGAATAAAAAGGCACAAATAAGGAAAAGTTGTGCATCCCAAGGTGCACACGTGAAAAAAAAAACAAAGACATTTTGATCATGGGGCCGCACTCATCCACTTTCAAGATACAATGTTCTTTGTCAGTTGTCTCTCTGGTTCGCGTATAAATAGTACAGCATAGTAAATGCATTTGCTTGTAGCAGAACCTTCGGTTTGAAAAATGTGATTTAAAATCGGCCACTACAATTTTTACAACAACGGAAAGCAATCTACCAAATTTTGAAGTGTCTACCACGATTTTCTGAACATTTATGCATAACACAGCCACCCACCTACCCTGTCCCTCTCTCTCTTTCATTACTATAGGTGTCTTCCAGTATGAGTGCAGTAAGAATTTTGCTACCTAACAGCAGAGATCGTCATATACGGCATCATGCCATTTTATCATTGTTATGAAATCGTGGATGATATTACTGCATTTAGTAAACATATATTAGTAGTAGGGATACGTAAATTTCGCCAAAAAAAAATCGAAATTTCGCAAATTTTTATTTTTAAAATAAACAATTTCGCATTTATTCGCAAAAAATGAAGACACACACACACACACACACACACACACACACACACACAAGTTTTTCAAAGTTTACTTTATTTAGTTTACTGTTTTTCAAAGTTTACTTTACTTAGTTTACTGTTTTTCAAAGTTCACTTACTGGGAGACTAAGTACCAAAATACTTAGTTAAAAGCTTACAAACAACACTATTAGTCCCCATATTCTCTTCTTTTAGCCTTTGCCTTCTGTCAGTAATAACGATGTTGTACATACTGATATATACCTCAGCATCCACGCTGTTAACAGAATTATGGAGACTTTGAATAGTTGTCTTTGCATAGTTTAGGTACCAGCATTTTGTTGCTTTTAAAATTTGTATGACATCGACAGGAGTCTCTTGGTTGACCACTGTAAGTAGCTGTCTGTGAAAATGATTGTATCCATCGATAAGCTCATCCCGTGGTATGTCTTTAAAAATGGTATTTTAGAAAAGCTTTCTAATAATAAATTTGTGTTTAAACATGGTCTTCCACCATACAATATAGATACGTATTTAACCGCAGTTTATTATTAATTCTGTACCGAAGTGGCTGAAAGCAAAGGTACCTCAGTGTATTGTGAAGAGTTTCACGCCACACGTATTACCGCATATTCGAAATGCGGATATGAAACTATTTTTCTCTATCACACACGATGTCAAACGAGATTATGTTTTAATATAAGGATGACTTGCACTACAAAAGTATACCATTCGTCCATCATATGAGCACTATGCCTTTGATTCAGCTTGAACGAATGTGAACAAACTAGAAAATGCGATGTTACCATATTATTGTTTTACACATAATTCTATTATTTTCACATATTTGGATTCCGTGTTTAAAATTCGATGTGGAAAGCAGTAATGTTGTGAAAATTTAAGGAATTATTTTTATTAGAACATTAGTGGTGAGGTTATAAGAATTGCTAAGAAAGGAACAAGTGTACCATTTTATTAGGAAAGTTGTGAACCTGATTTCGACTGTTTTCCTCGATTCGAGCCATCTCCAGAAATTTAATCGAAGTCGAACGAGAATAATATAAAAAAATAAGAAAGAATAGGTACTAGCTGCTTTGTAGGAAAATGCTGTATGATACGAGGAAGAAGACTCACAGATAAAGGAATTCAAAATATGAGCTGCTTTAAAGGTAAACGTTGCATGACACGAAAGTCCTTTTCATCCTGCGTTGCTTGAACAGCGAACAATTTCTACAGCGCATTGTTTGACACTTCGTAATCCATTATTATTCAAAAACAGCTCAATTTCTGTTCTATTTCATGACTTTTAATTAGCACTTCCCAGTTCAATCTTGTGTTTGCAAGCAGATAGATATGCTGACATTTCCCCAGACAAAGAGAATCCCTTTCTGATCAGTACAAAAAAACGAACAATACATCGCGAAGAATTCATGCAGATAATAATTGTGCTGCTTTGTTTTCTTTGAAGCTCATAAATGTCATAATCTGCGCGATCCTATCATTTTATGAGTCAGTAAACTTGCATTCTGCTAAACATGGTTGTTTCAACGATTTGTATTCATCAAATTCATTTTTTCGGTGATACTTCGAAAGAGACTATGCTGCTCGGAATACAAAATACACCATGAAGAACACACGAAATGAGACAAAAATTCGCACATATGTAGATCAATCGATAGGTTTGAAAAATATTTTGTGTACCACAAACTGTGGTTATAAGTAAAGTTCGGTGCACACCGTTCATTTTCCGTAATGCACAGTTCCCCTTCAAAGAGTGAAAACGCATATTTGCATCTACAGTTGTGTTGCTTCTAAAACACCGATTGAATAAATGTCTTATGCATACTATACCGTACCATGTCATACCAGTCTCTACGGCAGACATTTAATCACATTTTGTTTCTAATGATGCATAGTTTTTACGTTTCAATATGAATTGCATTATAACAGATTATACACTGATGTGCAAAAATTAAGGACGAAGAGGAGAAATTAGCATAACAGCGGAACTAGCAGGCAGAACGGACCGAAACACCATCAGGAGATAGACTAGGGTCCGGTACGGTAGGTCATGCGCATATATGTAGCATGACGTAGGGGGAGTGTCGGAAGGGTATAAAGCACACGGGCGATGTACGCTCAGCAATTCGGTCATAGCTATTGCACAGTGTATATCGGTTTGAACGACGTCAAGTTGTTGCCACCGTGTGATATGGCCAATAGGCAATCCAGTAGACAACATCTGGATGACTTTACCCGAGGTCGCGTCATTGGGAAGTTGGAAGAAGGTCGAAGTGTGACTACTGTGGCCGAGGAGTTCGCGATCGCTCACAACATCGTTTCACGAGCTTGGAGAGCATTTCAAATGACAGGAACAGCTGTCAGAGAGTTTAGCAGTGGTCGTCCACGAGCAACCACGCCGGCGGATGACCGGTATATTTTCCTACAGGCGAGAAGAGACAGACGACAGACAGCGGGAGAAATCGTAAGGCACAAGCAACAGACAACTGGACGTCGGTTATCGCGTTTTACCGTGGCCAGGAGGCTGCACAAAGTTAGTCTATTTGCACGACGACCAGTACGTATCAAAAATTCTTTCTTTTTTATTTATTTTTACCCAGTCGAGTCACGTTATTGTGAGCAACTCCTATTTTTGACGTCAATAGCGCGTAGCCAATGAAAGAAATCACGTGTCGTGAGCTGGCTTGGAGGGTATATAACGCGTGCCGTAGGCATTCTGAAAACATATCCTTCGTTGCTGTCATGAATAACAGGACCGATTTATCAGACTTGCAAAAAAGGACGATTATCGGCTTTCGGGTCAAGGGTGGTAGTATTTCTGAAACAGTGCTGTTTGTGAACTGTTCGCGTGCTGCTGTGGTTAAAGTGTATCGTGATTGGAAAAATGACACCATTGCGAATAAGCGACGTGGAAACTGCGGCGAACCACGTGCCATTGATGTAACAGGTGAAAGTTGGCTTCGAAGGTGCGTGAGGGCCGATCGACACGCTACAGTGGAGAAACGCACTGGCCGAATGAACCAGGGGACTACCATAAGTGTGTCTAAAACGACAGTTCAGCGAACTCAGTTGCGTATGGGGCTCCGATGCAGACGGTTGGTCACTGCACTTATGCTAGCGAAGGTGCATTGGAAGAAAAGGTTTGCATTTCCACGGTAGTATGAGAATTGGACCTCCGCTGATAGGCAAAGTATTGCCTTCTGCGATGAGTAACGTTTTCTGCTTGATCGAACGGATGGACTTTTGCGTATAAGGCAAGAAACATCGGAGAACAAACACTCTTCAACCATTGCTGAAAGAACACAAGCTGGCGGAGGCAGTGTTATGGTCTGGGGAATGTTTTCGTGGCATTCTCTGAGTCCACTCATACCTGTGGAAGGCACTATGGACCGAATTCGTTGTGAATCCATCCTTGCAGACAACGTACATCAATGCATGCTGATTGTTTTGTTTGTGGCGGATGGAACCTTCCAGCACAGCAATTCGACGTGTCACACAGCTAGAAATGTCCGATAGTGGTTGGAAGAGCACGATGATGACTTCAAAGTACTTCCCTGGCCTCCTAATTCCTCCAGTAGCTGTAAGATACACAGTAGTCAGCATGGCTCCACATACCTGTGAACACCTTCCAGTAACTTATTGAATCACTCCCAGCTCGTGTAGCTGCTGTCCGCGCTGCACACGGCGGTTACTCTGGATATTAGCTGGTGGTCGCAATAATGTGACTCGAACGTGTATGAAAATGTCACATACAGGGCTGCAACTGTCATGTCATAAGTCTTTAGTTCATTTTGATTTTTTCTAATTGAAAGTATATATCTGTGATCAGCCGTTGAAGAGATAAAAGCTTGTATTGATCCTTTTTTGAAACACGGGATATATCGCCGTTTGTGCGTTTTACACACCTTCAAATGAATGCTTTAATTTCTTTCGGGGTACTTGTATGAACTCCCATGCATAGGTAGCTGAGAGGTATTCGCAAAGTACTTTACTGCATCATAGAAAACGGAATTTTTCGGTAATGCACTTTATTCTGTTTTAAAACTGATGGGCACTTTTCTCAGCATTGAAAGTGCATTAAATGGGGCAACGTGGCATGCTACTTGAAATGCCAGAGGATCAAGTGCACGCTCATAGGACTCAGCAATTAAAGACAGAAACGACATCGCTCCCAATGATTTACTTTCACCGCGTTTCGATAAGCGTTCTGACATGACTGACGTTAAGCATAAAATTCAATGCAAAACAGGCTAGTGCCTCAAAAGCAAACAATTAAGCTGTCACTGGTATTTAAATCAGTAAGGAAATAAGATTAATGGATCTGCAAAGTGGGTTGCAGATCAGAGGAGGCGAAACTTTGTAAGACGGTGAAAGAGAAACAGTCAGCGTTCAGAAACATCTGTACGGCATGCGTAAATTTGCGGAATGTCATGTGTCTACGACAGAAAGTAAATGATGAATCTAAAGATTCAATACAGAGAAAAAGAAAGTCTTTTGAAACTTAAAAGGCATTTTAAAGAAAAATTATTGATTCCAATACATTTGGAAATATTTTCAGTCAGGCTGTGCTTCTGTAAAAACGCAACACAAAGCACTTTGAAAAAAATTTAGCTATTCGCTTCTATAATGACATGTATTTTCAAGATATTTACGGCGCAAATGCATTTTGCTTTCCTGTCTCTTTTCGAGAAGTGTAAGCAAAGTAAAGAATTAAAATGGAAAGCTGAAAAGGTTGAAAACGAGTTCAAAAATTACCTTGTAGATGATATTTGAGCAAACGTTTTACTGACGCAGAAACTAGGGTTACAGAAATGGCCCCAGTCTTTCGTTTTCCGAAATTTGGATTAGTCATAAGTGAATACAAAATTAACTCATACAATCTTAAGATAATTATTAATTTACCGAAAGACAAAAATAATATCGTTTGGTTTTTACTGTCATGTGCATTTAATGATGTAGTTTACTGAAAAAGAACACACGCACTTGGAATAAGGCTCAATAAGTTATGCACTTACATAACGTATTGCACCTTATTCCACTTCATGAAGTCACGCGAGTCTTCAGTTGTATTCTTTCAATTGTGAAATTCTGTATCACGTGTTTTGCGAATTCTATTAATAAAATAACTTTTGTTTTAATGACTCTGCTATTGATTGTGTCTTATAGTTTCTCTGACGTAAAGTGCTCCTTTCCAAGTAACATGTTTTTCTTTGTATAATCCGCAGCCCTTGAGATTGGGGAAAACAAATGGCGAATAATCCGTACCCTCGATGTTGATCCCGAACAGTAATTGCGTACAGAATATTCCCGATTCACGGGATGATCCTGTAGTACAAAGAAAAATAAACGGTATTCTTATTTTAAAAAATGGTCATTTCAAATGTTTTTTTGTTATTTTCAAGTGAATACACTCATCGTCAAAAAAATAGTTGCACCCAGAATGAAGCAACCGACAGAAATGAAACTTGGTGGGTAGGTTCATCGTGAGACATGCAAATGATTCAAGTATCACGCTCGGCGGCGCATGTGACGCAAGCAAGGAGAGGTCTTAGCGCTGTGTCTGACCGGCTGTATAAGGTCGTCCCGTTGCGCGTGCTTGTCATTCCGACTCCTGATGTTGTGTTGATTGCATCCTTTGCAAGTGAGGTATGCCTCGGAGACAAGTTCGGAAACAATTCGAGCAGTTAGAGGAGTTCGATCTTTGGGCTCCAGGAAGCGGAATGGTCTTATCGCCGTACTGCGTGAAATAACGGTCGTGCAGATATCACCACATCACGTTGGTGGCGGCAGTGGATAAAACAGCAAACGCAGCAGCGACAGGAAGGGTCTGGGAGGCCTAGACGAAACACGGAGAGGGACAGAGAACACCGACAGGTTGTCTCACATGCGCGGAGTGACCCAATAGTCACGAATGCGGATATTCAGCGAACAGTGGTGCCTTTCCAAATGTCGTCTTATTAGTGCCAACACCATTGGCAGACGGCTGCACGATTTAGGACAACACACGCACTCAAACCGTTATGACGACTGCCCTGAACAGCACTGTATCGTCGCCAAAGACTGCAATGGTGTCGCCCCATACTGTCATGGGGCCACACAGAATAGCAGCGAGTTATCTTCAGTGACGAATCCCACTTTTGACTTGGAGGAGACGACCACCGGACCCATGTGTGGAGGCACCGTGGTCAGCGCCAAGGTGAACGGTTTGTTGTCGAGCGTCACGCGTCCAGAAGGAATGGTGTCATGGTGTGAGGTGCAATTGCCTACGATGCCAGATCATCTTTGGTGTTCATCACAGGCACTTTGTCAGCCCAACATTACGTTATTCAAGTCCTGTAACCAGTGGCTCAACCTTTTCTCAACGTTCACGCCGGTGTGATTTTCCAACAGGACAACGCTCATCGGCATACTGGTGCTGTCTCGAAAGCTTACCTTCAAGGCACTGACACTCTGCCATGGCCAGCCTCATCGCCATATCTATCGCCGATTGAAAATGTGTGGGATGCTATTAGACGTGCTATCCACACTCCACCCCTACCGCACAAGCAGCACGAACTGCGTGAGAAGATTCAAGCTACATGGGATGGCTTATTGCAGGACACCATTAGGAACCTGTGCAACTCCATGCCGAGACGTCTGGCATACTGTGTGAACAAACATGGCGGCCGGAAGCCATACTGAGAGACACAACTTATTGGCGTGTAACTCAATAAATATTGCCCATATCAGTCTCAATGTTTAATCCTTTATTGTTCCTGATAGCCTTTGCTTTCGTCCCAAATAGCACTACAATCCGACACGTCCTTCTGGGTGCAACTATGTTTTTGGAGATGAGTGTATAAAGATCAAACATCTTGAGTATTTTCAGCATTAGCGTAGTATTGTTAGAGCTAATAGTTCGGTAGTTAGATTTCGTGGTATGGAGCTCCGTAGTTAAACCTGCGGCACGCGATCATCCCGAGAGCAAATAATGCCGCCTTAGTCGCATCACATTTTCTTTGAAAATGCTCATCAGTAAAAAAAAAACCACCCATTTTCGTATTGCCTCACATTTTCCTATTATTAAAGCATTTCTGGTAATTTTCCAACTCTGCAACCTCTACTTAGGAGTACCACACGGATTTTTTTAAAATTTTAACTGCCTGAAAAACATAATTTTCTCAAAGCGTCGTATAATTACTAGCACCGGCGTGCAATCCACAGAAACTAAATATATATCTTTTTAACAGTTAATTCGCGATTATGTAACGAAAAATATGGTGAGTTTCTTTATTTTTCTTTATTTCAGTTTGGTATTTTATACGAGAGTGAGTACCTTGCTAATACCACTGTGATTTTAGGTTGCAAATGTTGTAAAGATTCGCGCCGAATGGTCTCTTCTTAAGGCCGATGCAGTAATTTTGGATATCATCCAGCATTAGTAGAAATCATTATGTATGTAGCAACGAGGCATTTGGTGCCATGTCTAGCTATGCCATTTACAAAACCCTTATTTGAGTGTTTTTTTGATGGTTTTTGTCAAACACAAGACGAAAATGCTTCTTCAAGCGTGGTTCAAAACGTACGTATCCCAGCAAATAAAAGAAAGCTATGGCACTATGATTCCATTTATGCTTTTCGACATATCTGCCGGATATTGCAAAGTAGTTCTTGCATCTATCCTCAAGTACTTTGATACTTGATGAAAACAAAATGTTGATGTTGCTATTTCACAAAAGGCACCCACAACTGCGACGACTTCCTGCTCATCGATTCCTACGGATGATTTCCTTGAGCTTGTGAAATAAGTAAAAGTTGACAGAGGCAAGTACTAGAGAATACGGTGGATGCTGAAGCACTTAAAATTTGCAGTCCGTATGGAGGTATTCTTAGTCTGGAAGGTGTAGCTGGAAGCATTATTATGAACGAGAAAGACCTCTCTTTGCAGCTTTCGAGTCCTCTTTTGTGACGGCTGCGTGAAGCTGGATTACGAAGTCAGCATACACCCAATGACAGGACAGTGATGCCTTTTTCCAGGTAGTCAGTTATGATGATGTGGCATCCATTGTTTTGTACATCCCCAAAATAACGGAAGTCACCACTTTATTTGTCGAAGGAGCAACAAAAAACTTCTGGACAGACGCGGAAGATATTCAGTATGCTGCCACATGAGACTTGGCTTTTGACTTTCTGGGTCAAAATGATAAACCCATCTTTTATCCATTGTATTGGATCCGTAGGAAGAATGTTCAAATTTGTGAGGTATATTCGTTTGCGACATGCGTTTTCCTCTTCTGTTCACATTCGTGGGACCCAACGCTTTCAGGTATTTTTCATAATCAAAGAATGAGTCAGGATTGAATGGATACTGGTGATTGGAATTCCTAGTTGCACACCGAATACTTAGCCGTCTCTTTTCAGCGTACGAAGTCATGAATACAGTTGTTGTTTTCGCCAGAGGTTGATATGGAGGGCTGTCCAGGAAGTTATACGCACTATTGCGAGATTCTCTGCCACAACCGAATTTTATGTGTCACTTTACGACTGTGGGATACGCAAGTACTTTATCCTCCAGTGATAATATGGCATCATTATCTTGTGCGGACCTAGTTACAATACAGAGACAGTAATTATCGCAAAAAAACTGGGAGTGGGAGTATGGCGTTTAGCCAAAACCAACTGGTTGACAACTGAGTGGAAGGGAGAATTGCCAGAGTTCTGCTGCCAAGAGACCAGCAACAGTAAGTCAAACAGAAAAGGATTTGAATGAGAAATGACACCAGATGGCATTTTGTGTACAACGCACAGTACATTGTACTGCCGGCGTTACACAAATGTTGTCTGTAGAAAACACGAAACAATGACTCCATTGGGCTCGAGAACACCGACAGCGGACTCTAAATCAGTGGAAGTGGGTCCCGTGGTCTGTCGAAACCCGTTTCATCTGCTTCATTCCGATCGAAATGTAAGAATTGGAGAAAACAGTATAAAAGGATGGATCCATCTTGCATAGTTGAAACTGCCAAGTTGTTGTGGGTAGTGTAATGGTGTGTGCCATGTTTACGTTGAAGACTAGCTAGATTTTTTTTAGAGCTAATGAACATCTGAATGACCAAGCTAATTTAAACGTCGTTGCTGACCTAATTTATCGAAAGATAGCTGCTGTCTACCCAAAAAATGATGTATACTTCCTGCAGGAGAATGAGCCAAGGCACAATGATCCCTTTGCCTTAGAGCTGACTTACAAAAATGATGGCGACTTTTTTCTGCTTCTTTGTTGCTCAGAATCCCCAGATTTCCAATTCCTGGGAGAATGCGTTAGACAACAGAACCGTACTGTCTCTGAACTGTTTCAGAAACATTATGGAGGCTTTTTCTGTTTCCTTGACCCACAGAGTCCACGTACGTAAAACACCCTTGAGCGTTTGTTAGATGCAAAGTCTCTGAGAGCGGTTTAAGAAACACGATGGTGACTTTTTTTCAGCTGCATTGACTCCCAAAATCTCTAGATATCAGTCGCTTTTAGTATTTGTAAGATGTAATGATCCCATTGTATCGGAGCACAAAATAAGGTGAAACGTTTTCCAATCTTCATTTGCCTCCAGAGTTCCCGGACTTCAATCCCTTGGTTATTTGTTAGACACAATGACGCCATTGTGTTGGAAGGGTTTCATACATATGATCAAAGTGGTTTCCTGACTCATCGACAGCCAGAGCCCCCAGTCGGAAATCCTTTGGGTCATTTGTAAGATGCAATCGTCCCATTGACTGGAAGCGGTTTCAGAAACATAGATACATTTCCCTGATTCATTTGCCTTCAGAATCCACAGACCTCAATCCATCGAATTATTTGTTAGATAAAACGGTCCCATTGTCCCGGAAAGGTTTCAAAAACATGATAGAAGCTTTTTCCTGATTGATCGACTTCCAGAGCCACCAGACCTAAATCCCTTGGAGCATATGTAAGAAGCAATGACAATATTGTCTCAGAGCGATTTCAGAAACCTGATGGAAACTTTTCCCTGCTTTATTTGCCGCCAGAATTCCTAGATCTCAATCCCTTGGAGCAAAATGTAGGATGAAAGCAAACATGATATTAGGCACCTTGATCCACTTCAAAATAATTTACGTGAATTGTAAGGTGCTATTTGACATACTACACCTCTCGCACCATTAAAAAAAACTTCAATTACTTGGCGTCATGGAAGTATCATGTTACCCAGTTCTTAAACCCGCAAAGTTCTGGACAGATGGAATTCTTAAGTTATCCGATATATGACGAGAGACACTGAAAAACAATGGTTCCTACATTACTAAATTAACCCTTTAATCCGATGAAATGCGTTAACTGAAATCCGCTCGGACAAATATATATCTAAAAAGAGGGTCGAAAGCGGCTGGGATGAGTGAACCTACGCATCAGTAAACGTTACGTTTTGTAATTTTTTTTTAGAGGTTTAACGACCACCGTGAGCAACTCAATGGGCTATAAGCAGTCGCCCGTCCCTAATTTAGGGTCACTGGTTCCAGGGAAGGGAGAGAGCCAGTGCCGTAAGACAAACACAACGTCCATGCCTGACCGGGATTCAAACCCAGACCCCTTACGGACGAATGATTAGAGGCCAGCGCCTTAGACCACTGCGCCACCGGGGCGGCCGTTTTGTAATTCCAAGTGGTCATTTAGGAGGGGTTACTGACACTAATCCTTTGTTACTGCTTATCTGCTAAAAAGATTGCAACAATGGCGAGGAGCCTAAAAAGGGGAGAGAAGGCGTTTTAGAGTCTGGTTCCTACCCAGTGGCATGGTGTTCGTGTCAGGGGGTCTAGCACTTCCCATCACGACTTGGGTCGTGGAGCAGAGAACAAAACTCTAGAAGCGAGCTCTTATCACCGTTGACGTATTTCTGAGATGAGAAAAAGGAAAGGATTTTTTTTTTGCCGTAAATTCGGTAAAATCCGGCCGTCATGTAAACCTTTTTGTTTGAGAAGATCCGAAAACTTTGCGCACTAAAGTTTTGTCCGTAGTTTGTCTACAAATGCGAACAAACGTTTTACACAACTCATTGCATTTTTCAACATTTTTTCTGACATTTATAATAGGCTCTTGAAATAATCTATATATCAACTCTATATTTTTTTTACTGTGAGTCCTATGTTGAGAGAACGGCTGAACGTAAAGATATGGTTGAGGAACCAAAATAAAGGTCTTACCATGTAGATGTGCCAGTCGAAGAGAAAAATGAGATTGGGGCAACGGTTCGGGCGATGTGGGGCTGCAAATTTCCCATGAAAAATCTATGGGAGATGCGTGCGGTTGACTCACGTGCTGTTCAAGGCAAAAGCATGGAGGGAATGAGATAGTCCAAAGTGCGAAGACTTTTCTTTTCGGAGCGAACCGTTGCGCAAAGCAACGCTAGCAGGCATTCGTATCAAAGTTCTTCTCATCGGAACAGCGAACACTCTCGAAGACCTGATTGCGTCATGCCGTTGGACTGTGTGATGTATATATACAATTTAATATTCATTCGATTCAGTTTATTCGCGTAGGTAAGACATTTCCTATTATGTAAATATGTACATAAATATTCCGTTGACCATTGTTAGTGAAAATATTTAGAATGTACATATTGAGTTGCGTCATCTATATCTTCATTCTGTAAGGTTTTTTACTGTGGGACCTATTTTGAAGAAACGGCTGAACGTCAAAATATGGTTCAGGTACCAAAATAAAGGTATTATCATGTAGATGTGCCAGTCGAAGAGAAAACTGAGATTGGGGCAACAGTTTGGGCGTGGCGGGGCTGCAAAGTACACATGCAAAGTCTATGGGACAATCGTGCTGCTCTTATCTGCATCAGGCGCTCAGTTCAGTGTCAGATTTGATGTGTGCATGGTGTTCTATGATCAGTCCTAAAGCAAGCAAATACTTTATGGCATACTTACCCTTAACAGAATGTCTGTCCCGCGGAAAAAAAGGAAACGTAAGAACCTTACTGATAGGCATGAGCGATGAATGGGTCGCAACTATATGCCTCAGACAAGAGAGAATGAAGAGTATTCGCAACGCTAATTTCATTCTAACAACATTTACAAACACAGTTGTGACTGAAGATGAGGGTGAAAGAGTGCGCTATCCAGTTGAATTTATGCACACGATCGAGATGAGTGGACTTCCGCCTCACATTTTATGACTGAAAAAGGGTGCAGTCGTGATGCTCATCACGAACCTGGCCCGGTGGCGCAGTGGTCTAAGCGCTGGCTTATGATGATTCGTTCTGAAGGGGTCCGGGTTCGAATCCTGCTGTGGCATGGATGTTGTCTTTGTATTACGGCACTGGCTCTCTCCCTTCCTTGGAACCAATGACCCTAAATTAGGGACGGGCGACTGCTTATAGCCCATTGAGTTGCTCAAGGTGGTCGTTAAACCTTTAGTAAACAACAACAAAAATCACGAACCTGGACTATTGTTGAAGTGGTTGAATGAATTTGTCAATCAAATACAGTTTACATTTGTTGAGTCATATGAGTTTATTCTTTTCAAAAAAAAACAACAACAACCTAACCGTCGATTCTGACGGGTTTTGTCTAGTAATTCTTAAATTTGCGAATAGTTTGCAAATTCTCATCACGAGCAGTGGAAGTTATAGAGTTGCAAATTTTCCTGCACATTAATTTTGCGATTTTTCTCCAAAATATCTTTATGCTTCTTGATTGTTGAACGCTTTTACTCTTAATTTTTAGTTATTGTTTACCTACAGCTTTTGTTAGGTGAAAAGACGGTCGCGGAAAGTTGAGTTAATGTTGCAGAAAAGTCTTTCTCCCACGAGAGTAGTAAAATCCACAAGGTAGAGCCAGTAGGATGAATAAATACATTTCTCGTACGGAAACGCGCTACGTAAAATGCTAATGCACTGGAAGCTTTTATTCGTTCCGGTCCCTTATCAGTAATTAAAAACTTCCTTTTATAACCTATTTAACATCAGTCTGATGCTTTGTCATTCTTCCATTAAGGAAAATCTATGCGCTCAATAAATTGGAAAACGATAGCTATAGGGAGAAAAGAACACAAACAGAAGAAACTGAGGGAACCTGACTTGTTATAATACAATGTATAAAAATCAACCATACAGCTACAAAATATAAACCGAATGAACGTACGGTTCTGAGTATTTTCTAAGTCCTGTCTATGTGAAATGAGCTCAACAATAAAATTCACATAATTTCAAGACAGAAACTTTAAAGCAGTAAGATTTTAATATACTCTGAAAAGAGTGAATTCTGTGATAGACGGGATTAAGAAAACAGAATCAACAGAAGTTATGTAATGAAGATTACTTCAAACCCCAGAACGAAAACATTGGAAATTCCAAAAACAAATGAGTTGTTTTCCAGCAGCTCTTGAAAACACATTACTCCATTTTCAGTTTAAGAAGCAATATATTCATGGGAAATGCTGCTGTTAGCTCTCTGATTTAAATAGCTACGCTTATTATAAAGTAATCTTGGTAACGGAGAGTAATGTATTAAAAACTTTTTGTTGCATGAATAGAATTTTAATTAATGTTTTTCATTTCCTGTCAGTATTTTACTGTTCCTATATCGGTAGCTATGGTCGTTATATAATCGTATAAGAACAAAGGAGCAATCTAAAAGTATTTTGAGATTGAAATATTCTACAAGAAATCTAGAAATTTCTTAATTACAAATTTGCGAAACTTAATTAAATTGGGAGATCTATGAAACCTCGGACGCGCCAGTTTAAACACAAAGTACGCAAACAATATGATAACGGTTAGCTGAATACACTTTTGGAACTGAATGTTTTTCCAAGCTGATTTTGTAAAAAGTTGTAACAAAGAGAAGGAACTGTAACCAGACATCCTACGTGCGACATCGAAGTAAGTTGTCTTTTTTGTTTTAATTTCTCCTTTAGAAGAAGATATAAAATATTAACTCGTCCCCGGGGGAAATAGTTCAAACCGTTGCCATTTGGAGTCTCTTCTGCTTGGTCTAAACTCAAAGCTCGGGAAAGACGTGTACACTCTCCTATCATCAACACCACTGGTCAACAATTTTTTTAGACGAAAATTTGTACCCGCTTTATTTATAAATTTTATATGTATTTACATGTAAGAAGATTAAATATGACCATGAAACAATTTAGTTACCTCAAGCTTATGAAGCAGAGTTCCATATAATAAGATCACAGATATGTATTTACATATGCTTAAAAGAAATAAAAAATCAAATATTCAATCAAATTTCAAATTAAATTAA
The DNA here is from genome assembly GCA_039090855.1 of Macrothele yani. NCBI lineage: Eukaryota > Metazoa > Arthropoda > Arachnida > Araneae > Macrothelidae > Macrothele > Macrothele yani. Next base: position 83,002,990 of record CM077003.1, on the reverse strand, counting down.
GCTTTTCATTAAGATTTTTTGCATTTGTTTTGTAATCGAATTTATACAGCACAAAATAATGATTTCTGCATTTCTGGCCTAGGTTAGTCCGTTTCAAGTTTATGTTTGGCGCTTTTCCTTCTCTTTCAGTTTGTGGGCTACCTTTGGAGCATCTCTGCAGACAGTCCAACAATAGTCTGCTTACATAGAAGGAACCCATTCCTTTTTGTACCTTTTTTCCATTGCCAAATTGTATTCGTAGAAGTGCTCGCCACGCTCATTACTCACATCTGCACAGTGTTATGGAAAGAAGTCAAAATGAAAGTACAGAAAATGAATTTTCAAGGATGTCAGAGACATGCTGTAGCCAAGTTTCCTGTAACTTAGAAGCAAGACATCCACAAGCTTTCTATAGTCTTCTGCCCTCTTGTTTCCAAACAATTTAACATAGACATCCTTCAAAATTTGTCATTCTGCTTTTCTCGTGGTCTTGCAATATTTCATCGAAGTGACGATACTTAAAAAGGGCGCGAATATGTGGAAAGGTCAAGAAGGTAAACTTTTTGGTGCAAAGGTCACCTACTTTGATCATTGCATAACTCAGTAGGGCAATCATCAAACAGAGGTAATCGCTCTTTCCACGTTTATAAGTGAGTCACGGAAAAATTCTCATTGGACGCCACCGGGAATCGAACCCAGGGTCTTCCAGTTAAGCGCCGGATATGCTTCTACTGCACCACAGCGGCCTCAAAGTCCTCCAGACTCACACAGAGGGGCTGCCAATGAGAATTTTTCCGTGACTCACTTATAAACGCGGAAAGAGCGATGACCTCTGTTTGATGTTACTGGTCCACTTCAAATATCTGTATTAATTATTCATTCGCCTTCTAATTATTTGTTCAGTTGCTGCTTACCATCTTTGGTGAATCCCAAGCATTGTGCGGGGCTCCAAGAAGCAACCTGCTGAATTGGCTTGGCAGTTAGTGTGTGAGTGTGGAGGAATTCGATGCAGCTGTGGTGCAGTGGAAACCTATCTGGCGCGTAACTGGAAGACCTGGGTTCGATTCTCGGTGGCGGCCAATGATAATTTTCCCGTGACTCACTTATAAATGCGGAAAGAGCGATTACCTCTGTTTGATGTTCCTGGTCCACGTCAAATATCTGTATTAATTAATCAGTAGGGCAATTTTTTTTATTTGCTACCTCAGTTTTTGCTATCAACACAGCCTACTTTAATCTTATTGCCCATGCCATATTCAAAAGTACCATGTTCTTATGCGCCGGCGCAGTTATCAATGGAATACGAGCCCACGGAGCCTCATCAAATAACTCTCCTATTCTCCGAACCAGTTTAGGTATAACCAGAATAGTTTTAATACGTCTCCCAACTTTACCCTAAGGTACTTGAAGGCGTATCTCTCTTTTTTCATGGCTTTAACAAAATTCATGAGGTGAAGAGGTGTAAATAAAATCTTCTGTGAATCGACCAAAGGGTTGTTATGGACGCTCTTTGCACCTGGCTCTAGAGATTTTCTAGTTGTCCAGTTTTTTGTGTGTGTGTAACGAGAAGTACGTGCCCTACTGTCTGTCCCATTCACAGATAAAGCAACAAAACTCTGTATACCATAGTTGCATGCCTAATAAAAGGGCAATGACTTTAAATTCCCTATAAATCTCTAACACTGAAGCTCATAATAATTGATGGCTTCGAGAAAAAGTTTCATAGTTGAGTAATACTCCTTCATGTGAACTGCATGGTCAATAGAAACTGAGGGAACCTCGTTTCCAATGTGCATTAGAACAGTTTTGAAATTGAGATCCTGAGCAATCGATAAAAAAATCTCCGCTCTTGAGGTGTGTGACCTATGTTCAGAGCCTTCATTCATTATGACGTTTACGTTGGTGCATGCAGCAAGGGTGTCTTTCATAGTGAAGAGAGGGATTAAATCTCTTTGCCTACTCCTGTATATAGATTATTTTTACACCATTTTAAATCAGAATACACTGCTTCAATCTTCAGGTGCTTTGCTTTCAGAAAGATCCAATAATGAGACCACTGAGCTAAATTTTATTCCTGATGAGACTATTGAGCTCATTTTTAATCCCTAATGAGACAACTGACATGATTTTTAATCCTTAATATTATCATGATTTTTAATCCCTTTTATTAGGCATGCAACTGAGCTCATTTTGAGTTATTGTTTTTCAGTAGAGGGTAAATGACATTAAATTCAGGGTCCGTATAAGTACTTGTCTCAGAAGAATTTCCTGTAGCACCACGTTCATCCTCCTCTTCATCAGGCTCAAGATGATACTGGTGGTTCAGGTACAGGAAGGCCTTGTCCATGTGATATTGGACGTACAGCTGATGTTAAGGTAGGTTACCATTCGCTTTTTCTTTGAAAACGCTTGCTTAAGAGGAGGCACCGAACAAAAGTAGCAATCTTTTACATGACCTGTATTCTCCCTCCACATCATTAGCACAGCGAAAGCCATAGAGCATCGTTTGCCATTTATACAAATTCGGACACTACAAACACAGTTGTTACAACATCCATATGGAGCCCTTTTTTTATTTTGGTCACCAACCTTAACCCAAAGTAATAATAGTAAGCCTTCCGTTTTAAACACGCATTATGGCGAATTTCTGTGTGGAAAACGTCACTTTTCCACACACATAACGAAAGTTATCAGCATTATTAACACATACGCATGACATATTCTTCTAAACTTCCAAAAAATCTATAAAAATACACTCAACACAGCTAAAGATATGGCAACTGTAACATAAACCGAAAACAATGCAGTTGGGAAACAAAACCCGCTCAGTCATGTGAAACACTTACAGTCATACACTCCTATAGCCTTGCGCTGCAATCCCATGGGAAAATGTATCCCTAATTTCTGATCATTTTTCAGTTTATTATTAAGCAGTGTATAATTAAAATTAGAGCTAAGATTACATTTTATTTTATTGCAATATTCGTAATCCGCACCACAGAATTAGTAAGACTCAATTGTTTCCACAAAGGATTCATTTTGATTTTTGACCAATGTATTCAGACATTCCTCTGTTGATAGTAAATTAGGGTCCTACGCTTGTCATAGGCCCAACTTGAAATATGGTCGTAGGATTGTGATGATATAATAGCACGATTGTAAATATGCTCGTAGGGATATGCTGAGGTAACAACACGACTGTGATTATTTTCCTTGGAATATTATGAAATAATAGCACGACTGTGAATGTGCTCATAGAATTATCATGGCTGTGACTGAATACTAGATGCCTCGATCGATAGAGTTAGCTGATTTTCAGCGTGCATTTATAATAGGGTGCAACAGAAGCAATTGCTCTATACATAATATTTCAATGGCATTGAAGATCCCTGTGTAGACCGTTAGTGATGTAATTAATCTTAAATAAAGCTGTCTCAGCACAATGTAAAACACTTCCATCTAATACACGCAGCCTCAAAAGTATAAAATATTTATTTGCACCTAAAACCAGCATAGCAACTTTAAAAAACAAGCAAGATCTTTCGAATCTTCACAAGACTCATTATCAAGCCAAAGTGCAGCCCAATGTGCAGTGAACAAGACCATATATGTACAAGCAAGTGACCGTCATGCATCTGTAACTATAGCAACATCTGGGTGTACATGTGCTGTAAACATAGAAATGAACTTTCTAGACATTTAATCTAAGTATCCGATGGTTTTAATGCCCCAACGTATTGACGCCAAGGTAATGGTAAGTTACTGGGAAGGTCTTCATTGCAACATAGATCATCAAACCCTGTGATAAATAATGACCGTGATCGGGTGTGCACGGAACACAAACATGGTATTACTGTATACCATTGCAACCTGAGCTTCCCAATGACCAACCTTGGACATACACTGACGGAAAAAAAATCCCAACACCACGAAAAAATAGTTGTAGAGGAATAAAATGGCGGCAATACATTTGTATACGTAACATATTTAATCGATTAACGTTTCAAGATCACAGCTTATTGTAAGCGCGAGAAGAGCCATTTTAAATGTGAAATGCTGGTACATTAATAACCGGTGTAACCGCCAGAATGTTGATTGCAAGCACGCAAATGTTCATGCATTGTGTCGTACAGATGTTGGATGTCAGTTTGTGGGATGGAGTTCCATGCCTGTTGCACTTGGTCGGTCAATACAGGGACGGTTAATGCTGGTTGGGGGGTGATGCTGGAGTTGTCGTCCAATGATGTCCCATACGTGCTCGATTGGTGAAAGATCTGGTGATCTAGCAGGCCACGGCAGCATGTCGATACTCTATAGAGCATGTTGGGTTACAACAGCGGTATGCGGGCGAGCGTTATCCTGTTGGAAAACACCCCCTGGAATGCTGTTCATGAATGGCAGCACAACAGGTTGAATCACCAGACCGACGTACAACTGCGCCGTCAGGGTGCGTGGGATAACCACGAGAGTGCTCCTGCTGTCATAGGAAATTGCTCCCCAGACCATAACTCCAGGTGTAGGTCTAGTGTGTCTCGGGCGCAGACAGGTTGGTTGCAGGCGCTCACCTGGCCTCCTCCTACCCAACACACCGCCATCACTGGCACCAAGGCAGAACCGGCTTTCATCAGAAAACAAAACAGATCTCCACTCCGTCCTCCAATGAGCTCTTGCTTGCCACCACTGACGTCGCAAACGGCACTGGTTTGTAGTAAGTGGAATGCACGCTACAGGGCGTCTGGCTCGGGGCTGTCCTTCAAGTAACCGATTTCTAACAGTTCGTTGTGTCACTGTGGTGGCAACTGCAGCTCGAATTGCTGCCGCAGACGCGGTACGATGCGCCACGGCCATACGCCGTACACGGCGGTCTTCCCTCTCAGTAGTGTCACGTGGCCGGCCGGAACCCGGTCTTCTTGAGGCAGTACCTTCTCTTGAGCACCGCTGCCTACAATCATGCACAGTGGCTACATTCCTGCCAAGTCGTTCTGCAATATTGTGGAAAGAAAATCCACCTTCTCGTAGCCCTATTACACGACCTCGTTCAAACTCCGTGAGCTGTTGATAACGGATTCTTCGTCTTCTTAAAGGCATTCTTGACTAACATCAACACCCTGCGTCTAATCTCAACGATAATTAACGCTCACGAACGTTACAGCGCGTATTTACAGCAAACCTGCTTTTTATGTTCCGAGGGGCGCTACTAGCGCCACACGTATGCGCCGAGTGCGAAATTAGCATAGACGTCATCTTACAGATGTACTCTCACCGCCTACCAACTGTCGTTTATCTAACACAACCATTTTTTTCCCGTCAGTGTATATCGGCTCCACACTTCGGACGATAGGTGTCCGGGTTTCGGAACTCAAGTACGATATAAAAACGGGGACTACGACTACAGCCATTTCACGTTTGGTAACCGAAGGCAAATATACCCCACGTTGGGAAAACGTGAATCATCTGGCTTCTACCAAAAATGAACGAGAAGCATTTTTCACGGAATAATTATTTATCACGTGGTTTGATGATCTATGTTGCAATGAAGACCTTCCCATTACCTTGGCGTCAATACGTTAGGACATTAAAACCAACGGATACTTAGATTAAATATCTAGAAAGTTCATTTCTATATTTACAGCAGATGTACACCTAGATGTTGCTATAGTTACAGATGCATGACGGTCACTTGCTTGTACAAATATGGTCTTGTTCGTTGTACATTGGGCTGCACTTTGGCTTGATAATGAGTCTTGTGAAGACTCGAAAGAATTTGATTGTTTTTCAAAGTTGCTTTTATCTGTATATGCTGGTTTTAGATGTAAATAAATAGTTATACTTTTGAGGCTTTTTTTTTTTTTTTTTTTTTTTTGGTTGGAGGTTTAACGACTACCGTGAGCAACTCAATGGGCTATAAGCAGTCGCCCGTCCCTAATTTCGGGTCACTGGTTCCAGGGAAGGGAGAGAGCCAGAGCCGTAAGACAAACACAACATCCATGCTTTAACGGGATTCGAACCCAGACCCCTTTCGGACGAATGATCAGAAGCCATCGTTTAGACCACTGCGCCACCGGGGCGGCCTTTTGAGGCTTGCATGTATTATATGGAAGTGTTTTACATCGTGCTGAGACAGCTTTATTTAAGATTAGATTAATTCCATGGTTGCACGATATATTTTGTCTCTTCACTAGTGATGTGATATGGAAATAGAAGCGGACGGCGAAATGACCCCGTAAACCTCCAAAACAAAATGGGACAGGAACGCTTTGCAAACGACTGCCCCACCTCAGAAGCTGATGAGCATTATCTAAATTTACGCAAACCTTATGTGAGGCTATTGAGACTGATATCAGCAGCAGTACAGCGTTCAAGACAGTACACGACATGCGTCACCACGGTTGAACAGCCATCCATAAGCCTGTGATCTATTCAATTAAAGTCCCTTGCCGACTAGCACCAAGTAAGTGACATCGACTTTGGACTGTATACCAATGAAAATCTCAGCTTTGGTCTGGTTTGGAATAAAGAAACACGGCACGCAGTCTACTAGTTTAGTGGATGTAAGCAGTAAGATACTTTCCCGACTATATCAACCAGACAATGAAGAATGGTGCAGGAAGTGTGATGGTATTGAGATGTTTTTCGTGGCTTCACGAGGGCCCGTTAGTCGTTTTATTAACACATATGCGTCGAAATTATGAATGCCGAGCTTCACTTAGACGTTCTGCAGAATTCTGCACTACCAACGTTGCGGAAGTACACTTGGGAGAGTCCATACCTCTATCGGTAGGACAACTCACGATGTGACACTGCTTGCGTTGTTGAAGATTAGTTAGAGGACATGGACGTTCAATTTTAACCCTACAGATAATCTTTGGATGAATTGTTTTAATTTGAACCCTACAGAGAATCTTTAGGATGAATTGAGTCGTTAGGTGCGTTGAAGAAGATCTGAACCCTATTGAGAATATTTGGGATGAACGGGGTCGTCGGATGCGTTGACGAAGATCTGAACCCTATAGAGAATCTTTGGGATGAACTGGGTCTTCGGATGCGTTGAAGAAGATCTGAACCCTATAGAGAATCTTTGGGATGAACTGGGTCGTCGGATGCGTTGCAGAAGATCTCTTAACAAACAGAGTTAAACTGGACACTGCTTTGATGGCCGGATGGAGGAACGTATCGACTGACATTTACGAAATATTGGGGTACAGTATTTCACCAAGATTACTGGTCGTCATAATTTCCAAAGGTTTCGGCACATAATTTTAAACTCTCTATAAATAAAGATTATTGACAGATATGCAGGTGTGCGGATATTAATGATAAGGAAGTGTATATAGTGACTGTCTATAAAGAAATACCGTTGTTCTTTCCCTGGAGCCAGAGACAATACATTAGGCACCAGCAACTACAGATGCTCATGTCTGCCGCTTGACCCTCAAATAATAAATTGAACAAAAATAAAGAAGAAAAGAAAATGCTATGATAATACAGCACAAATGAATAAACCCACAAGACATATCAACAAACAATAATTTGAAAAGCAGCGAATGCCAAAAAGAACAGAAGTCTTAAAGCAAATAAGTAACGATGAATAAAATTTACAATAATTCCTTCTAGTCCATTTTTTTCGGATTCAATTCAATTCAGTTCATTTATTTTGTAAACAAAGTTAAAATGATTTAAAGAAGTTAGTTCAGTAGGTAATGAGTTCCAGTAGTGTGGGCCAATGTAATTTAAACTTTGCTTCATGGTCTCAGTTTTCGGATGATTAGGCCGAATATGTGATTTAGTGCGTGTGTCTATCTGGGGTACAATTTGTATGATGTCGGCGTGTAAATTATTCTTAATGCTTTTGAACATAATTTTCCCGATATTGAAGTAATATAATTGGTTAATCGTAAAAATGTTATCATATATTTGTTTTAAAGAATTTAAAGTTTTTTGAAATTATATTTAGTTGTCTGTCCCCACGATAAGATAGCATAGTTAATATGAGTCTGAAACATGGTATAATATAAATAAATTAGTGATTTATAGGTAAGGTTTGCAAATACCAAGCTGATAACTCCAATGTTTTGAGACAATTTGAGAAGAAGAGAGTCCACATGTTGTTTCCATCTAAGGTCCCTATGTAAGGTAATCCCTAAATAAAGTAAGGAGTTAACCTCTTCCATGTTTGTACCATTAATAGATAATGTGATAGAAGTAGGTTGTGAAATATTTTGTTTTGAGAAAATTATAGATTTTGTTTTGGTAGTATTTAAAATTAATTCATTGGAATTTAGCCACCCTGAGATGTTATTAATTTGAGTATTAATAATACTAGTAGTATCAGTCGTTAAATTAAATGAGGTGAGGATGGTTATGTCGTCTGCATAGAGGAGTAGGTCTATATCACTTATTGAAATAAAGATATCGTTAATGTATATACTGAAAAGTACAGGTCCCAAAATTGAACCCTGTGGAACACCAGTTGGTATGAGTTGGAGAGTGGATTGATGTTGGTTAATTTGTGTATATTGTTGCCTATCTGATAAATAACTTTTAAAAAGAGAATGTTCATTGTTTCTAATTCCTATCGTGTGTAATTTGTGTAGTAAGATATTGCGATTTATGGTATCAAAAGCTTTGGATAGGTCTAAAAATAATGCGATGGTATATACGTTGAGTTCAAAATTATGTTGAACTGTTTGTAGTAGGTATAATAAGGCTGATTCTGTTGACTTTCCAGATTGAAACCGTGTTGATTTGAATGGATGATTTTTAGATTATGAATGTACCAGATCAGTCTATTGTAAATCAATCTCACCAAACGTTTTGGCAAAAATTGATAAATTGTCTGTAGGGCGGTAGTTGTTTGCATCTTTTATTGATCGAGATATGCATTTTGGCATTATTTTTGTAATTTTAAGTAGATCAGGAAATTCATCAGATTAGAATATATCCTTAAATATAAGCAATAGAGGATCAAGAATAAGATTAGCGAAATTTTTAATAATGAATGGTTGAATATCATTATATCCAGGGACAGACCTGGGATTACATTACACATCTGATAACTTGTAATTTAAAAAGAAGTGTAACATAGAAAAAATATATAACTCAACCAGTAGCTGTCCAACAGAAAAATTTATTTACCGCAAAAATATGATTTTTTTACAATTTTTGCTGTAAACAAGGACACTTCAAAATGCTAAAACATATTTAAAGTTTAATTTATCTTAAACTATTTTAGTTATTGGACAGCGAGTTTTGAGGACCAAACATTTGTTACAGATTTGTAATGTGGAGCAAAGTGTTGTTCGTAAAATGGAAACACATATTCTGATATGGTTTGGCCATGTCCAAAGAATGAATGCAGAGATAATTACTAAGAGAATTTATTCATCGTAAATGACAGGAACGAAACACGTGAGGAAAGCCAAAAAAACATGGGAGGACCAGATTCAACAAGATCTACGTGAGAAAATGTTAATAGGTGTGTAGTTCAAAAGGACTTCTACGAGACGTGTAATATATGTTAGTGAAGATCGAGTTGTGTGCAGAGATCGCTGTAAATGGAGACATTTGATACAGCGACAATAAAAAAATAAATTTCTTTCTGTTTTAAACTTAAATCTGGCCAATGAGCTTTCTCTGGGGAGCTAACCTCTGAATTTGAAAGAACAGCTTGGTCATGTATTATATATGTGTATGTACAAGTCAGCCAGTTAGATAACCCTCTAATTTGTTCTACAATAGTACAAGTAATGCCAATCAAACGGTGTGAAAACACAGGTTTGTCCACGCCGGGCATCGAATACGGGTCCCCTCACTCCGGAGTAAGTCGCTCTCCCAACTGAGCTACGCGGACATGCGCCTCATTGCTATCTGCCTTAATCTCATGTGCGACTTGAGGCGCAGGCACGTCACTAAGGTTTAAATACTGTAATCTAAACAAGCATGAGAACAGCTACGCTGAAGGAGCAAAACATCATCTAATCTGGTCTAAGATAAAGATGTAACATCTGATGAACTAGAATATTGTGGTATTTCCTCTTGTCCAACTCATAAATATACATAAAAAAATAACAGTCTCGTTCCTCAAAGAAGGATAACAGAGGGAACATTTTTGGAATAAAATGTTTCCAATGTTCTACCTCATGTAAGTTCGTAAAAACATGCAACAGGCAGGTAACTCTGGTATCTTGTGATAAAAGAACACTGACTATAAAGTGTAGGAAAATTTTGGGAAAACTATTGAGAACCAACAACAATGCCGCATATGGACAAAGAAGAAACAAACCACTGAATTAATGAAATTTTTCGAGAAATCTCCTAAGCTATAGATAACGATTTTGAACGATATTTGTTGCACCAAAGCAAAACGAATAATAAACTAAATACTAAAGTGTTTCTTTTCCTCCATACTAACAAAATAGTGCAATACCATTAAAGGTACTCGTTTGGTCTAATTTCAAAGGCATTCACGTTCCCAAGATAGTACGTATGGCTGGGCCATGTTCAAATACTGCTGATTAACACGCACAATTAACGAGCAAAGAAATTAGTTCATGAAGTATTTCATGTGAAGTTTTTCCTAGAATAATAATAGATTATAAACGCTGCAATTAATCGGATTGTTTTGAAAGGAGCAAGTTGGGAATGTATCTTATAAAGGAAAATTAACGAATATTTGAACTGACTTTTGGGTATGTGCAAAAAGCAGTATTTATATCCTTTCGAGGAGTTAATTAAAATTATTCGATCTACAAAGCAGAAAATATCATTTTGAAAGATATTTGTTTAGGAACAGATTGCTGGTCATGTACACTGAAGAGCAATTGAATTAGAGACAGCTGGCGTTATGCAAATATGGCGCTGTGGGCGGCCCTGAAAACGGAAACAACATGACGTATGTAGCGATCCGACAATATAAGGAGTAATGCGACGGGTATCAATAAGAGTCGGACGCAGTATGCGTAAGACGAAGGATCTAAGCGCATTTGATCGTGGGCAAATTGTCGGGGCCCGACGAATGGGTCACTCCATCTCGGAAGTCGTGCAGGCACTGGGATTTTCACGACCCACTGTGTCACGGGTGCACCGTGAGTACTTCGAATCCGGTAAAACCATGCCTGCAAGGGCCAACTGCCGTGGACAACAGCGTGTGGATGAGCGGGGTCATCGTCGGCTGGCTCGCATTATAACAGCGGATAGACGGGCCACAGTGCAAGAAATCACTGGGCTATTTAACGCTGGTGCACAAAAACGTGTAAGCAGCCACACCATCCAGAACCATCTCCTCGCTATGGGGTACAGAAGCCATCGTCCCGCGAGGGTTCCGCTGCTGACCGCACATCACAGGGTGCAAAGATTAGCATGGGCGCCGGAACATCACCACTGGACCCTAGACATGTGGAAAAATGTTGCCTGGACTGATGAGTCGAGATTCACGTTGGTACATGCGGATGGCAGGATACGAGTACGGCGCAAACCACACGAAGCGATGGATCTTTCTTCCCAGCAGGGTACTCTTCAAGCTGGTGGGGGTGGCATTCTCGTCTGGGGACTGTTTGCGTGGGCTGAAATGGGACCCCTGGTACGTGTGACATCGTCCCTCACAGGTAAACGTGACCGGGATATCTCTGGACGACAATTTGCTCCCGTTTGTGCGTCTTCAACATCCCACTGGGGACCTCATCCTGCAACAAGACAATTCACCGTGCCATCGCTCCTGAATTGTTGGATGAACACTCCACCGACGTGACCTCTTTTCCTTGGCCATCTAGTTCACCTGACCTCAATCCCATCGAGCACATCTAGGATGCCATCGAGAGAGATGTTCGAGGCTCTCATCCCCTCCATCAAATGTTCGTGAACTGTGGGAGCTTGTTCAGGGGTCGTGCATCCGTATGGCTTCCCAACGCTTCCAGTGTCTTGTCGAGTCCATGCCGAGACGAATCGCCGCAGCCATCACGGCGAAAGGTGGTGCTACACGTTACTAGACAGGTATCTCTAATTCAATTGCTCTTCAGTGCATGTTGTTCAGTTCTTTGAGAAATTAGTACTCTGGGCAGTTCTTTTTGCTCAGGAGTTTGCACCTGCCGAGGGTTCAAGTTCAGTGAAAACCAGCAACCGATCGGCACGAATGGGTAATGGGTAAAGTTTGACAGAATAAAATATGGGGTTTATATTATTATTCTGTATTTATTTAGTGTAATATTAATGTAATTTTTGTATCTCAGATACACCGATGAGCTATTACATTGTGACCACCTACTTAATAAGCTGTAGGACCCCCTTAGCCGGCTAAACAGTACCCGCTCGGCGAGACATCGATTCGATGAGGTGGCGATATGTATCCTAGGGTTTCTAGTACCAGGTCCTCCAGTTCCCGTACATCTCGGGATGGTGGTAATTAAGCGCGAACTAGCATTTCCAAGTCGAACCACAAATGTTCGATTGGATTCATGTCAGGTGAATTCGGAGGCCAGGACAGAAAGTCATAAGCATGTTCCTCGAACCACTCCTTGACGATTCTGGCAGTGTGGCATGGCGCATTATCCTGTTGTCAATGGCCATCACCACCAGGGAACACAGTTGCCATAAATGGGTGAACTTGATCCGCAACGATGTTCAGATACCTGACAGCTGTCAGGAATTGTGCTATTGGGATAATGGTGACTAAAGTGTCACAAGAAAACATCGACCACAGCATAACACCGTCGCCGGACTGTTTTCGCCCAACAGTGCATCAACGTGCCATAGCCTCATTTGGTAATCGGCGTATCAGCGTCCTGCCCTCTATGTGATGAACCAGAAATTTTATTTCGTCACACCAATCCACTTTCTTCCAATCATCCATGGTCGAATCTCGATGATCTTGGGCCCATTTCATGCGTTCTAGCTTTCGGCTACGCATGCCCATGCGCAGAAGGCTGCGATGAACTGTGTGCTGTAACACATTGCCCTGACCACCACTTTTGTAGCTGCGGGTGATTTGTCGCACTGTGGCCCTGCGGTCGCTGTGAACAATGCGCGACAGTCTCCGCTCCCCTCTGGCATCAATGAGCTGCGGGCGATACACAGCTGGGCGACGGTTCGTAGTTTGGCCATCTGTGCACCACTTTTGATACGTTCTTACTACAGCGGCACCTGAATAACCCACGAGAAGCGCCTTTTCGGAGACCGTAGTTCCGAGGAGCCATGCCATCACCATTTGCTCTTTATCAAACTCTGATAAATCGGCAGCTTTTCCCTTTCTGACTCCGAACACTCTACTAACCGAAAGCCGGCCCTCTGGTTTTATATACTATAATGATCTGTGAACTTCACCTGCGCCATCGTTCCGTCTCCTGAAGCGCTCATTTCTCTAGGTTGGGGGTTGTCATAATCGAATGGTTCATCGGTGTATATTCGTACTGTTATAGAGTTGAAATAATTATTTTGGTTTGTAAACTTGTCCTCATGCAATTTATGCGGAGCTATTTTCGTTGCTCGTTATGGTCGGTGTGAATCGGCTGTATGTAAACATGGGCGCAGCGATACACGCGAAGTTGCGAACCCGTGGTCGTTTGTAATCGAAAGACCACCAGTGGTGATCCATCGACTCAAAGCTCTTAGATGATAACACAATTTCAATAATTGCTTTTATACTATAGTTTGCAAAGCAAAGTAGTAAATCTTTTGTCAAATTTTAAAGACTGGTTTCATATTATAATCCATGCACAAAAACATTAATTCTTAATTAGTCGCTCTTGTGATCAAAATAAAGTGATTTACTTTATTTAATACGTAAAAAAAAAAGAAATGATACTTGTTTTCTTAAGAACCTTGATGAATAAATTCTACAAGTTAATTGTTTATTGATGTCAACAATGGAGCAAAAGCTTTAGACAGAGAGTTTGTTGCAAATCATAGAGACAATTAGATTAGGTACTTGGCTAAATGATCTACAAAAAAGTTATACATCTATGAATGGATTCGAAAAACGGATTCCTCCGGTTTTGAATTTGTTTATTCCTGAGCGATTTGTTTCCACTGGGAGGAAACAATCTGCTGGAAATGACGTTTTCTTTATATTTTACTAAAACAATTCTCTTTGAGCTGCTTTTATTTTGTTTAGAAAAAATTATAAGTCGCTCTTGTGATCAAAATAAAGTTATTTAATTTATTACATAAATAATTACAGTAAGTACTTGTATTTATGGAGCTTACAGCATTATGTTTTTAGAAACATCATGGAAATTAAGAATTTTATCTTCGAAGCACATGGTAATAATATTAATAAGGTGTACGAATAAGTTTTAAAGCGTTTTAAGACAAAGCAACATGTAATTTGAGAAAAAAACAACAATACCTTTACGAATCAAAATATGCGCCGTCATTATTTATCGCCTTCCGCCATCGGTAGGGCAGCCGACGGATTACAGCCATGAAGAATACTTCGTCGTGTGACGTGAAGAAGTCGACAACCCACTTTTGCACTTCGTCACATGTCTGGAACCGTACAGCAGACAAACCATGTTATATCGATCGGAACAAATGATAGTCGGAAGGGGCTATGTCGGGAATATACGCTGGGGCTCCAAAACTTCCTAGGCAAGCGTCAATAACGTTTCCTTCACAAATTTCTTGACATGCGGCCTAGCGTTGTCATGCAGCAATTTGACGGGACGCAATTCTTTGCCTGTGAATGGACGTCTCCGACCGATTTTCTGGTTCAATCGCAGCAACTGGTGCTTGTAGCGATCAAGTAACAGTCTGACCCTGTTCCAACAGTTCATAATAGAGCATACCCTTCATATCCCACCAGATACACAGCATAACTTTCTTGGAGTGAATATTGCATTTCGGTGTCAAAGTGTGCTTCACCGGGGTCTACCCAGTGTTTCTTGTGTTTGGGATTGGCGTACCGTAACCACTTTTCATCACCCGTAACGGTTTTCCACAGGAATGACTTTCTGTGTTGTTTATTCAACAGATTCAAACACTTTATGAGACGCTCATCCTTGTTCATGTGGTACCCATTTTCTTTCCTTCTGAATCTTTCCCATTGCGCGTAAACGATTAGAAATGGTTTGATTAAATGGTTGAGCTAGTTCTTTTGCAAAAGAGACGAATCGTCATCCAGCAATGCTTGCAGTTCCTAACGTCAAAATCACCTGCTTTAAACCGTCTAAACCAAAACTCACACTTGCTTTTCAATCAAATATTCTCCCCACAGAACAGATCGATGCACATGCTTTTGCAGCATTTTTTCCTTGATGAAATTCGTAACAAATGCAGTGTCGAATAAATGTAGTATCGCTTGCCATCTTTCACCTACCGATGTACAAGTGCGTTTGATTTTTGGGCAAACTTCTGTGTCATATTTTGTACTCTGGACCAGTTACGGTCACATGACAACAACGCAGGGGAATGTCAGATTTGAAAATTACCGGTATACCTCACACAGAAAACAATTTAAAACTTATTTGTACACCTAATAGTTACGGAGTCATATCTCGCGGTATTACGGGAAAGAAAGAAAAAGTGAAATCTACGTGACAATTAAATAGACCCAATGAGATCTGTGAAACTCACAAAAATCACATATTTTCATTAGACGTTTCCTTTACATGATTGTGAACTACAGAAAACATAATTTCCTCGAAGTGTCTTTGTGTCTTCTTGAGGCAACTGCGGGCACATTATTTTTTCAACTCCCATCTGAGTCACTGGGGGTGGGGGAGGGGTAACAACCTCAGTGTGCGACTTTATGGGTTATAAGCAGTTGCTTGTCCTTAATTTGAAGGCATTTGTTCCAGGGAGGGAGAGAGCCAGTGCCCAATGACAATGCCACAGTCCATGCCACACTTAGGACTGGTGCAATGCCCCCCTGTAACTGAAAGCCTAACAAACGTTTTTTGACGTCATCATGGGTGGACCACAATCTCGTTTCCTGTGCTCGTCTATTGACAAGAAGGGTTGTGGTCGACTTCCGTGCACCTCAAATTTTGTGCCACTTCGTGCGATTTCCGTACAAATAACTTAAAAGGCTTATGGCCTAGTGCGAGCTCCGTTCAGGTTTAAACTAAACCGATTAATGAACAAGCCGCACCCAAATATTAAGAGTTTGGTAAAAAGTTTGAAAGACGAGGCAGAATATAATGGGTTTTTGAAGAAGAGACATCACCTAAATCTTGAGAAGAAAACACGCCTTAAAAAATACATCAACCTGGACAAACGAATAAAATAGAACATTAGATGATTATTAGGCAGCACCATCTATCTCGTGATTTTGAGACCATGAACAAATGTTTAAAAGCTCTGGATTTTCGTTGGACAATTTGAATAGTTGTAAAAAATGTAAAAAAAGAAATGTAAAAAAAATCTTTAAAACAAAAAATGTAAGAAAACATTGCATTAATAAAAGACAAAAAGGTATAATCCCGGCTTTTTTTTTAAACACGCCAGCATTACGCTGCCGGTCTAAAGCCTGGATAAAGTGTGAAGAGAAATATGATGCAAGAAACCATCATCACATGTACACACGCTTGTTTTCATATAATTACATCTTTGAATTTTTGTTATTTGCGTCAAAATAAGCAATAAATTTCACAAAGATTTAATAAAAAAGTAAAGCAATATCTCAAAATTGCAGTTATTTTTCAATTTGTCGATTACTTGTTATTAAATCTATTTCCTTAATCATGTGAAGGGCCTTAATTATTTATGCGATGGGCCGAATTCCCTCTGCTCCTTTGTACGGAATTCGCACTTTGTTGAAAAAGGAACTTGTACGGAACTCACAAGTTGTTGAAAAACTGTCCTCCACATGTACGGAAATCTTACGAAATGGCACAAAATTTGAGTTGTACGGAAGTCTGCCATCACCGTCAAGAATCGGCAGAATCTTAACAGACGGAACAACAGATGCTTACATATATTAGTGTGTTTATGGTATTTCGCGCCACAAAACTAACTAGATTAGCGATAACGACGTAATTGGCTTGTCAAGTGACATATCTCAGCGCCTCTTATAGTTATCCTATATCACAAATCCATTTGGTTTTCCTACACAAAACACTGCAAATAACGACTACATTTGAACATCTGCTGTTCTGCCTGCTTAGACTACACCAGAAATCTCGTATTCTCTTAGGCTGACGAGAACTGGAAATAAACATACGGTCCACTTACGATGACGTCATAAACAGGTTGTTAGGCTTTCAATTACAGGGGGCGTTGACTTTAGGGACATCTCGGTTGAACAGTCATCAGAGTTTAAACCTCTGCGGCACACGGGCGGCCATGCGAGTCCTTCATCCAATTCCAATAACGAAAAACATTATGGACAACCCTGGTGGCGCAGTGGTCTAAGCGCTGGCTTCTGACCATTCGTCCGAGATGGGTCTGAGTTCCAATCCCGGCGAGGCATGGATGTTGTGGTTGTCTTACGGCACTGACTTTCTCCCTTTACTGGAAGCAATGACCGTAAATAAGGAAATTAAGGACGGGCGACAGCTTATAGCCCATAGAGTTGCTCACGGTAATCATTAAACCTCCAAGCGCCGCCCCGGTGGTGCAGTGGTCTAAGCGCTGGCTCTTGACCATTTGTCTGAGATAGTGAGGCCGTCCTTGACATTTGTTTTCTTTTGTGCTGTATTTGCACCGATCTATTCCCGTCTCTTCAAGACATCACTTTCAGTCGATTTTGCTATGTTTAGTTTAGCTGCAATGTTTCCTATGGAAACGTTACTCAAATGACGTACCCTGACCAGGCCACTTTGGAAGTCTTAAAGTTCACGTCCACGCTGTATATCGGCTTCAAAGTTACCAATAACACAACAGAACATCTCAGCTTTAAATACGTACCTCTGCACTCACACCGCACCTTCCTGCGCAACCGTCATTTGCACTTATGCAAATATTTGGTAGCGATGCGAATACTTTTAATAATATAGTGTAAGCAAGCGGGGCGCCGTATTGTGATTATGACGAATACTTCTAAATAACCTTCCCTTTGTGTTTCTGTGAGCCTATGTAAATTTAGTTACTTCTGAGTTAAACAGTTTCTAAATGAATGGCACACTTCTTTTCCGAAAGCCTTTTTACTTTTTCGCAGCGGGTTACACCTAAATAAATCGGCAACGCTGAGTGCAGTTGTAGAGATGACGATTGGACTATTCTCCATTGATATAAAGCTTGTTGAATACATATGATCTACTATTACTGGCATTGGATTGATTTCTTTGTGGGATCTGTTGAAATGACTTTTTAGTGTCCGAAGGTGAATAAATCGTTGTATTTATTATGTAATTCTCTTATCTCTTAAGTTGATTTGTTTTTGTGGTCTGTGTTCGTTAGCAGTTAATCAATTTTTGAAACGGATTAAATTTATGTTCTACAAAATTCTCTAAGAACTGAGATAATTAAGCTAAATACAAATATCAAAGGCTTAAAAATACAGCAAAAAAACTAAATTAAAACCCCATAGTGTTTTTAAGGCAGTAGTGGAGAGTTATTTCTGCTCCGCGTACTGTATAGATATGAACTGTGGACACAAACTGGGAACAGAAATAAATCAGCTCCTTCTTCTACATTCCCTCGCTGCTGCCCAGTTTGCTACGCCGGGGTCCTCCTCCGGCCGTTCTTTTCGATTTCCTCAACCGTGCCGTACGGACTTTTTCAACCCCGATGACTGCATTAATGCTCTGGCAGCTTAGGAGCTTGCTCTCGGAGACTACGAATTTGGACCTCATGCTCCAGGTGTATGTACACTACATTGACAAACGTCACCGGACACCCCTTCAAAAGCAAATGAACGGATCCGTTGCGTTGTTCAAATGCGCGGTACAGCTGCAAACGGTATAAAATCAAGCCTGCAGCTGACTGCGTTCATATCGCACTGAGGTTGAGTGAAAATATCACGGCGGGAGGGAACTGACTTTGAGAAAGGAAAGATTGTTGGGTATTAGTGGGTTGTGCATAAAGGAAATTGAGAGGCGTTTAAACATACCCAAGTCAAGTGTTTTGAATGTAATGAATAAGTGGAAGATACATGGCCTGCCTGAAGCAGCAAAACGTACCGGCAGACCAAATAAAATCAGTGATGGAGGACGTCGAAGCCTCAAGACAGTCGTTACAGCTAATCGACGGAGTACTGTACAAAACCTTAGCGCATAGGTGAGTAAAAATGCTAGAACCTTGGTATGTAGACGTACCATTCGCAGAGAACTTCATTTCCATGGGTTACCGTGGTCGTGCGGCTGCTCATAAGTCTCATCTCCATTCGAAATGCTATTCGTCGTGTAGCATGGTGTAAAGAGCATTTATCGGGGACCGTAGATCAATTGAAACGGGTACTTTGGACTGATGAATCCAGATACACGATCCATCAGTCTGATGGCTGTGTCTGGGGGATGGCGGCAGCCTGGGAACGCTATTTACCACAGTATACTGTTCCTACAGTCAAGTTTAGATCTGGCAGTGTAATCGTGTGGGGGTGTTTTTCGTGGTATGGTCCCAGCCCTTCGTTTACCGTGGAGAAACCTGTTAACCAGCACTTCCACCTCGACATTCTAGACAATTATGTCCTACCAACTCTGTGGCAATACTATGGAACCGAACATTGTTGGTACCAGCAGGATAATGCACCGAGCCATAAAGCAAGGACGGTTACGGCGTGGTTTGACGATAATTTCGTATCGTGTGTGGACTGGCCAGCACAGAGCCCTGATATTAATCCCATAGATCACCTATGTGCTGAATTTGAGCACCGCATGAGAAGTTTGGAACCAAGGCCTACTACTAAGCAACAGTTAGCGGCAGAATTATGTACTGAATGGAAGCGCATACCTATCGCTGTGTACCAAAACCTTGCCGAAAGCATGTCTCGAAGGGTCAGTGCATGCATTAAGGCCAAAGGTATCCACCTTTGGATACCTTCGGCACTTGTTATCAACTTCGACACCGTACTAATGTATATCAATAAATGTTATGTTATGTTTCTCTTTTAAGTGTCCGGTGACTTTTGTCAGTATAGTGTATGTAGTTTGTTTGCTTTGTTGTTCCCGATTCCTGTTTTGCCCAACTTTGCGATGAACTGTCCCGGCTGTCCTGACTTCGGCATTTAATTTGCTCTCATTTTTGTGTCTTCTAAGTGTGTACCGCCTTGGCTTGTTGTTTTACCGGCGCCACGTATTTACCCCGTGTCTCGATGTACTTGCCCCAAAGACGCATTAAACGATTTTGAAACCAAATTGGGAACAAGCAAATGTTTTAGGAGTCGAAGTTGATAACAAGTGCTTAGCTGCGAACACGTTGGACTTATAAGTAGATAAACTGCGAAGGAAACCCATGTCTTTAATACAAATAAGACAATGCATTTTAAAACCAAAAGTTACATTTCTTGAAAATAAGAGAAGACAAAGAAAATAGTTTTGTAATTTTTAACATTAATAAAAAACATGCACATATTTAAGGTCGTAAACCAATACACGAATAAAAGAAGGAACAAGAAAAAAACGAAGCATAAGACGTATTTCGCAAGGTTATACATAATATGGCTGATAGATTTTAAGTCTTTGTGTTTTATGACCTTAAGGATACAATTTCGGGTGCTTATTTCGATACAAAGTACAAAATCTCAACAAAAGAAGTAAATACTTCAAGTTGTAACTCACGTTATTAGATTTTTTTCCTGGAAAAAGTATTCTCTATTTTTCCTTTTTTTCAGATTCATCTTTCACGAAAAGAAAATCCATCTATTCTTTGGAATTTATCATCATTTCTCCTTACGTAAGACAGCAATAAAAATGGTCTCTCCGCCAAGAAAAGAATTCATCAGTCTTCCGATAATATCTTTTTATTAGGTAAGGTATGGTCGTACGTCTGACTCCTCAGGTACAGATTGAAATTGCTTGATCGGCATTTTGGGAAAATGATTTAATAACTGGGCCTCGGAGAACGCCATTGTGACTAATGGCGACTGGACCGCTAGGGAAACAGCAAAATTCCTATCGATCACGCAATTCCGTTTCACAAAGCTTCCCCCAATGACTAGTCGTATTAATCATTATCTTGGGAGAGGCCGGCTGGACTTTCTTCAATTATTCATGGTAATAAGTCTTAACTACATGTCGTGAATAATACGTTGCCCAAAACTCGAGTCAAAAGTTCTCGGAGTTAGTATTATCTCTGTACTTGCTTAGAGCTTAACGCCCAGAGTTCAAGCGGTACCTGGAGGATCCTGTGTTATTATTCTTCATTAGACTAGGATTGTGGAGCTCACATCGACACACATGCACGGAGAAAGAAAGAGAGAGAGAGAGAGAGAGAAGCGGACATAAAAAGCCATTAATGAGGTTCTCATGAAGGGAATTGGCGTTTCACCTTCGTCACGAGATTCCTTTATTCAGAAACGAGGATTAGTGGATGGATAACGTCTAAGTTACGATTACTGCAAACTTAAATGCTTGAAGAAACACATTAAGAATACATTTTCAATACGATTTAAAAAGGCATCATAACATGTTCTGCTTCATCCTACCATTTTAATTCGAATCAGTTGATAATTTACAGTGCTGAACTATCGTGGATACCGAAATAATTTGGGTGTTGAAAAAGGTAGACATATTTATCAGTGGCAAAAACTGTAAAGAGAATTATGCTGTCATCTTTATATGTTCGTGACAATTGCACAACTGCATCTGGCCCTACGGGAATCACTTAAGTGAACGAATTTCAGTCTATTAATTACCTCAACAGGACATGTTCAACTTATACGAAATTACATCTAACCAGGTCAGTAGATGGTCAGCACCGAAATTCAGTTAAACCCGGAACATATTAGCTAAAAGCTGAATTTTTCACAATAGTCCCAACCCCTCGTCCGCTTGCTTCCGCCCCCCCTACATCCCCATAAAGGGGGAAATTAGGTCTAATACTAATCCACTCGTAACTCCCAAAATAATTGGCGTACAGTGAAAAATTTTTTTTAAATTTATTCATCTTGATATGATCTATAAATCTTGTTCTATTCATTTTTACTATATCTCCTATAGTGTTGCTACAATTTTCGAAAAAACGCAAAATAGCACATTTTTTTCTTGACATTTTACCGATTAATTGCAATTACCACTTCACAGAGCCAAAATTTCCGAAGAAGGCTCGGAATAAAAGTTGTAGAAGTTGTAGCAAATTTTATAACCTTTACAACGATATATTATTTGCCTTACAGCAACATATAGTTTCGCTTACACTGTATCTAAACCATGTCTGCCTTAAGCACTTCTGTTGCAAAGAATTTGCGTCGCGGGAAGACCATGGTACTGATAGAGAGAGAGATAAGAGGCGCTGACTCACGCAATTGGTTTATTTATTTGACACGTATAGAGAATAAAATGCATTCCCAAAACTCCCCAAAGTCCACACATATGTCACAAAGCATATGGAATTAAGTTATCGGATAGGTAAGGAGTCCGCACGGGAGTTTCGCTGAGTCAAAGAACGAAATGTAAGTTGATCGTTTTTTTAGCCTCTAAAAAGTAAAGCAAATTCTGAATGCATTCCCGTACTGGTTTACCTAACTGAATAAAAATGGACAAATGCATGATTTGCAATAACCATCTCTGTGAGGGAGAATCAGTAGTTGTCCTCAAAGGTTTAAAAAGGATAACTGATTATAGCCTGAAAAGAAAAGACAGTTTGCATGGAAAATTAGAGAATATTACTTCCATTATGGTTCACCAGATTTGCCGGTGGAATAACACGCGAGAAAGTAGTACTAAAGCTTCACATGTTACAATATTTCTTCAGCATCAAAGGTGAAGCACGATATCATTCCGAGTGCTACAGAAAATTCAGAAAAATAAAGCTGTTTAGAGCACCTGGTCGGCCACAAGATCAGAGCACTGAAATTGCTCTCTCATTATTGTTTGACTGCATTGTAAAAACAGATGAATGCCAATACACCCTAAATGATTCATAAAATAACATTAAATATCATGGCCTTTCTACACCCATTAATGATAAATATCTGAAGCAGCGACTGTTACAGCATTTCGGAGACAGGATAGTGATAACAATTTTTTTTTTTTGACTGAAGGTTTAACGACCACCGGGGGCAACTCAATGGGCTATAAGCAGTCTCCCGTCCCTAATTTAGGGTCACTGGTTCGAGAGAAGGGAGAGAACCAGTGCAGTAAGGCGAACACAATATCCATACCTCACGCGGCGACGCATCGACTAGATGTGGTGGCTATAGGTATCTGGTGTACCTTGTACCATAATGTGAACAGCTGGTCCTCCAGTTTCCGCACATTTCGGGGTGGTGGTGATTTAGCGCGAACCCGCTTTTCCAAGTCGAACCACAAATGTTCGATTGAATTCATGTCACGTGAATTTGGAGACAAGGGCACTAATATAAAGTCACCAGCATATTCCTCGAACCACCCTTTGACGATTCTGGCAGTGTGGCATAGCGCATATTCCTGTTGGTAATGGCCATCACCAGCAAGGAACATAGTTGCCATGAATGAGTGAACTTGCTCGGCAACGATGTTCAGATACTTGACAGCTGTCAGGGATTGTGCTATTACGATAACAGGGCCTAAAATGTCCCAACAAAACATCCCCACAGCATAACACCGCCGCCTGCTGCCTGCTTCCATTCAACAGTGCATCCAGGTGATGTAGCCTCCGTTGGTAACCGGCATATCCGCGCTCCGCCGTTTACGTGATGCATTAGGATTCTTGATTCCTCAGACCAGGTCACTTTCTTCCAATCATCCACGGTCCAATCTCGATGGTCGTGAGCCTTTCATTAGTTGTTGGCGATGACGCGCAGTCAGCATGGGGACCCGGCTGGGACTTCGGCTACGCAGCCCATGCTCAGAAGGCTGCGATGGACTGTGTGCTGCGACATATTGCCCCCATCACCACAGTTGTAGCTGCGGGTGATTTGTCGCACTGTGGCCCTGCGGTCGCTGTTAACAATGCACGACAATCTCCGCTCGCCTCTGGCATCAATGAGCTACGGGCGACACACAGCTGGATGACAGTTCGTCGTTTGCCTATCTGTGCACCAATTTTGATACGTACTCACTACAGAGGCACGTGAACAACCCACAAGACACGCGAACAACCCACAAGCATCGAAGTTCGGAGGCACCGTGCCATCACATTTCGTTCTTTAATAAACTCTGATAAATCGGCAGCTTTTCCCATTCTGACTCCGAACACTCGACTAACCGAAAGCCGGTCTTCGGGTCGTATATATACTGCTCTGTGAACTTCACCTGCGCCGGCATTCGGTCTCCAGGTGCGCTCATTTCTCTGTCCTGCTGATGGTCATAATATAATGGCTCATCGGTTTTGTATACTGTATATAACAGACAGAATTATTGGACGAACACCCGATTTACAACCGAAATTATGGACTAGATTCCGAGAAACAGGAAAAGACCCAGAACGATGCCACATGGGAGATGGTTGGATTAAATTTGAAAGCATGACGGAGTGATATGAAGAAGACTGTATATACTGTATATACATATATATATATATATATATATGGAGAGGGATCTAAGGTCAGGTGATGCGTAACATCACAGCCTCTCCTTGACAAATGTCAACCCCGCCTTCTCGTGGTACATCCTGTTCCCACTAAAGGGGCTCTGACGACCGCCAATAGCGGTATAACTATACCATCGGGATTAGAGGAAATGCTATCACACACTCACCAACCCGCTTGGCCAGCGTGGTGAGTTATGGCCAAACCCTCCAAAATGACTCCACAACTTAAATCTTGGCCCTCAGTCTCCGGCAGCTGGAATGTACCTGGCCAAGGCAGCGGCCAGTGCGACATGAAGGCAGAGGGTGCTAAGAATCCCCGGAGGACCGGACTAGGCTGCCATCTGATGCTGACCTTGGCGACGTATAACGGACGCTCCCTATCTTCTGATTCAAGGCTTCTTGAATTGGAAGAGGAACTACAAAGGATCAAGTGGGACATCGTTGGGCTAAATGAGGTAAGGAGAAAAGGAGAAGATCTCATTGAACTGAAAAGTGGACATCTCTTCTACTATCGTGGGACAGATACTGGCAGAACTTGTGGTGTTGGATTTATAATAAACAAGAAACTGAAGGATAAAGTGGTAGAAGTTGAAAGTTCCTCTGACAGAGCTGCACGACTCGTTATCCAACTATCGAGAAGATACCAGGCTCAGATTATTCAAACTTATGCACCCACCACAAGTCATGCTGAAGAAGAAATTGAAGAATTTTATGAGGAAATTAATGATCAAAATAATAAATGTAAGCAGCACTTGAAGATAATTATGGGAGATTTCAATGCAAAAATAGGGCAACGGCAACAGAATGAAACTTCAGTAGGTAAATTCGGTCACGGCAACAGAAACCAGCGTGGAAATACTCTTGTAGAGTTTGCAGAGGCAGAAGGGTATTTCATCTTGAACTCCTTTTTCAAGAAAAAGCCACACAGGAAATGGACAAGGAGACATAAAAATGGGACAAGTGAAATTGATTTTATTATGTGTAACAAAAAATTCGTCATAGAAGACTGCAGTGTGCTAAACAAGTTCAACACAGGCAGTGACCATAGATTTGTGAGATGTAAGTTGCACCTCAACACTAAACTCGAACGTAGCAAGCTCATAAGACAAACAAAATGTATTGACATAACCAACCTTAAAAAACACCATAATTCCTTCAAATTGGAACTGAAGAACAGATTCTCTGCTTTAGAAGGCCTAACATCGGAAGAAGTGGATATTTCTGAAGTTAACAGAAAAGTAACCAAAGCTCTTATGGAAACAGCAACAAAATTAGCTGGGTCTAAGAACAAATTGCATGTGAACAAATTATCAGGAAAAACCAAAATGTTGATGCAAAAAAGAAGAGAGATGAGGACAACTAAAGAACATGTGACTTCCAAAGTGGAATATATAGAGCTATGCAAGACAGTACGAAAAAGTATCACTGAAGACGTAAGGAAATTCAACTGTGAACTAGTAAGGAAAGCAATTGAAAACAACCAAAGCCTAAAGATAGCAAAGGGACATTTCAGTAAGGGGAAAAACAGATTATGGCACTGAGAAAAGAAGATGGTTCTGTAACAAGAAATAGAGGCGAAATTTTGACAAGAGTGAAAGATTTCTACTCCAAATTATATGAAAGGGATGATACATGTACTCCAGACATCATGAAAGATACCAGTACCAGAGTTCTTCCAGTCCTCCCAGCAGAAGTTGCACATGCAATCAAGAACATGAAGCGGGGAAAAGCTCCAGGAGAAGATGGAATTACTGTAGACATCATACAAGAAGCAAGTGGAGAAATCGAAACAGTACTCGCCCAAATTTTCACTCGATGCCTTAATGAAGGGAAAATTCCTGAGGATTGTAACAACGCTACAATGATCTTGCTACATAAAAAAGGTGACATTGAGGATCTCAGGAACTACAGACCTATCAGCCTCCTATCAGTGGTTTATGAAATCTTCACTAAAGTTCTTTCACACCGCTTGAAGGTGACACTGGACATGGCTCAACCGAGAGAACAAGCTGGATTCAGGAGTGGCTACAGCACAATAGATCATATCCACGTACTGAGAGAACTAATTGAAAGAGCGAGGGAATATGAACTTCCATTGTGCATGGCTTTTATCGATTATGAAAAAGCCTTTGATTCGGTGAAACCATCAGCAGTTGCAATGGCTCTGAAATCCTGCGGTATTGAAGATGCATACATTAATATTATTAATAACATCTATGAAAATGCAAGTGCAAAGATTCGGCTGTTTGAAAATACAACACACATAAAAATTGGAAAAGGAGTGAGACAAGGTGACACCATATCTCCGAAGCTCTTTAGTGCCACATTGGAAAATGTCTTTCAATCACTGAACTGGGAAAACAAAGGGATAAAGATTAATGGAGATTATCTAACCCACCTTCGTTTTGCTGATGACATAGTCATTTTTGCAACTACCCCATCAGAGCTACAGAGTATGATCCAGGAACTTGCTGACAAGAGTAAAGAAGTGGGATTAAAAATGAACTTTCAGAAGACAAAAGTGATGTACAATGCTTTTACAAGAAATGAAGGTTTATCGATTGATGGAGAAAAGCTGGAGATAACAGACACGTACGTTTATCTTGGACAGCAGATATCAAGTGAGGGTTACATTGGTGAAGAAATTAATCGGCGTACAAAACTTGCCTGGAGAGCTTTTGGAAGAAACAGCATAATTTTCAAGAGCAATATGCCATTATGTCTTAAAAGAAAAGTGTTTGATCAATGCATCCTTCCAGTGCTTACGTATGGTGCAGAGACGTGGACCTTAGCTAAAAGAGACATACAAAGGCTGCAGACAACTCAAAGCAGCATGGAGAGGTGCATGCTTGGTGTAACCAGGAGAGATAAGAAGAGGAAC
Source organism: Macrothele yani (assembly GCA_039090855.1). Taxonomy (NCBI): domain Eukaryota; kingdom Metazoa; phylum Arthropoda; class Arachnida; order Araneae; family Macrothelidae; genus Macrothele; species Macrothele yani. The sequence goes on along the minus strand of CM077003.1, from coordinate 82,975,590 downwards.
ACGTGGATCCGAAAAATGACAAGAGTGGAAGACATCATGATCAGAGTTAAATCCCTGAAATGGCAATGGGCTGGACATACTGCCAGAAGAACAGACCATCGATGGACAGCCGAAATTTTAGATTGGATTCCAAGGGACAGGAAAAGACCCAGAAGAAGACCACATGGAGGATGGGTGGATGAAATTCGAAAGTATGCGGGAGTGACATGGAGGAGACTGGCACAAGACAGACCGTTGTGGAGGAAACTTGGGGAGACCTTCGTCCAGCAGTGGATTGATGGTGGTTGACAATGATGATGATGATATATGGAGAAGACTATATATATCCGATCTTCCTTTTTGAAGAAATTATTATGTTTGTATCGTTCGTGGTAATGAAAGGAAAAATATCTAAAATGTATGCATACAGTAACTATGTGTCGATACAGATAAGTTTTCTCCACGTGAAAATAAATGATTCATAAAATAACATGAAATATCATGGCATTTCTACACCCATTAATGATAAATATCTGAAGCAGCGACTGTTACAGCATTTCGGAGACAGGATAGTGATAACAATTTTTTTTTTGACTGAAGTTTTAACGACCACCGGGGGCAACTCAATGGGCTATAAGCAGTCTCCCGTCCCTAATTTAGGGTCACTGGTTCGAGAGAAGGGAGAGAACCAGTGCAGTAAGCCGAACACAATATCCATACCTCACGCGGCGACGGATCGATTCGATGTGGTGGCTATAGGTATCTATAGCCACCACATACAATATCTCCGTTAGCCTTCGGAGATATTGTATTCAACCCGTAAGGAACTGGAAACCACAGGAAATGGCTACGAAATTTTAACTGCCAGTTCGCTAAGTAGTGTAACAAGATTAAGCAATTTAATCGCATCAAAAATAAAACGATAAATAACTTTCGCCTGCTTTGGGTAAATTTTCGCACTTTGCACATGCTCACACGTTTTTTATGAATATTAGGAATCTATAAGAAATTTCGGATCGGCATGGAAAGGAATCTATGAGAAATTTCGGATCGGCATGCTGTTCGAAATGGAAATCATGGAATATCATCATTATCATTATTAATACGAACCATTCTGTTTCATTTTCTCCCAAAAGCCTCTTCCATAACTCTCTATCCCTTCCATGTCATAAGAGCATGTTTCCGAATTTCATCCACCTATCAAGCACTTTTGCCTATCTCGAGCACAATCCCATGGTATCCAATCTAATATTTCAGTTGTCCTAGAATATAGCCAGACTATTGCTACGTCAGTTTCTATACTTTATTTTTTCATTCTTGTTATTTTTCTGATCAATGGGTTCCTTTTCCTGTCCTTCATAGTTAAACCAAGCATGCATCTCTCCATCAGAGTTGGAAACTGGTCAAATATTTCGGACACTGTCCCGACCCGGACAAATCTGCTTTGAACTATAAATTCGAAACTCATATATATATACACTGAAGAGCAATTGAATTAGAGACAGCTGGCGTTATGCAACTGTGGCGTTGCGGGCGGCACTGTAAACAGAAACGATATGACGTATGCAGCGATCCGACAATAAAAAAAATTATGCGACGGGAATTAGTAAGAGTCGGACGCAGTATGGGTAAGACGCAGGATCTAAGCGCATTTGATCGTGGGCAAGTTGTCGGGACCCGACGAATGGGTCACTCCATCCCAGAAGTCGTGCAGGCACTGGCATTTTCACGAGCCACAGTGTCACGGGTGCACCGTGAGTACATCGAATCCAGTTAAACCATCCCTGCAAGGGCCAACTGCCGTGGACAACAGCGTGTGGGTGAGCGGGGTCATCGTTGGCTAGCTCGCATTGTAACAGACCGGCCCCAGTGCAAGAAATCACTCGGCAATTTAACGATGGTGCACAGCAACGTGTAAGCTGCCACACCATCCAGAACCATCTCCTCGCTATGGGATACAGACGCCATCGTCCCACGAGGGTACCGTAGCTGACCGCACATCACAGGGCACAAAGATTAACATGGGCGCGGGAACATAGCCACTGGACCCTAGACATGTGGGAAAATGTTGCCTGGGATGATGAGTCGAGATTCACGTTGGTGTATGCCGATGGTAAGATACGAGTACGGCACAAACCACATGAAGCGGTGGATCCTTCTTGCCTGCAGGGTACTCTTCAAGCTGGTGGGGGTGGCATTCTCGTCTGGGGACCGTCTACGTAGACCCAGACGAGAAGGACCCTTGGTACGTGTGACATCGTCCCTCACAGGTCAACGTTACCAGGATATCCTGGACGACCATTTGCTCCCATTTGAGCGTCTTCAACATCCCACTAGGGACCTCATCCTGCAACAAGACAATGCACCGTGCCATCGCTTCCGAATTGTATCCGAATGGTTGAATGAACACTCCACCGACGTGACCTCGCTTTCTTGGCCAGCTAGGTCACCTGACCTCAATCCTATCGAGCACATCTGGGATGCCATCGAGAGTGATGTTCGAGGCTCTGACCCCCTCCCCCCCCTCCGTCAAATCTTCGTGAACTGTGGGAGCCTGTTCACAGGTCGTGAATCCGTATGGCTTCCCAACGCTTCCGGTGTCTTGTTGAGTCCATGCCGAGACGAATCGCCGCCGTCATCAGGACGAAAGGTGGTGCTACATGTTACCAGACAGGTATATCTAATTCAATTGCTCTTTAGTGTGTGTATATATATATATATATATACATATAAATACACTGGCGGAAAGTGAAAAAAGAACACCAAGAAGGAGACGTCTGATACCAACGAAATTTATACAGCATAATAACGGAATACAGAGGATAACGTAATCAAAACATTATGGCAAAATACAGCTGTATTTGCTGGTAAACGGAAAAATAACATTTCCATGTAACATGGTTAGTACGAGGTTGAACCGCCATGAACTGCGTCACTGTGCAATTATGGCATGGAGTCTGTCTTACAGATGTTGGATGTAAGTTTGGGGTATTGAGTTCCAAGCATCCTCAACCTGGACGCGTAAATCGGGAATGGTCGTTGCTGGTCGTGGAGACTGGATAAGTCGTTGTCCCATAAAATCCCACACGTGCTCAATGGGGGACAAATCCGGTGAACGTGCAGGCCATGGAAGTTATTTCACACCCTGAAGTGCATGATGCGTTGCACGTGACGTGTGTGGGCGTGCGTTATCTTGCTGGAAAACACCACGATGGACCGACCTTACAAATGGCACAACAACGGGCTGAATGATGTTGTTGATGTAGGAGGTGCTGTTTAACGTACCAGGTACAAGCACTAGTTGTGTACGGGAGTGATAGCTGATCGCTCCCCACACCATTAGACCAGGTGTAGGCCCTGTGTGTTGCTGGCGGATGCAAGAAGGGTGGAGACGCTCCCCTGTTCGTCTGAGAACACCCATACGGCCATCGGAGGCTCCCAAGCAGTATCTGAGTTCATCGCTGAACATTACAGATCGCCATTGCGTTCTCCAGTGCAGACGTTGGCGACACCAATGCAGCCGTTCCTGACGGTGGGCTGGAGTCAGAGGTACACATGCCAGAGGCACACGTGCACGTAGTCCTGTATCTAGTAGACGGTTGCGGATTGTTCGCACAGTCACCTAATGTGCAACGGCAGCTCGAATTTGCGTCGCAGTGGATGTTCTGCTTGACAACGCTGCTCTTCTTATGCGTCGATCGGTCCGCTCAGCAGTGAGTCTGTGACTCCCGGTTCTACGTCTTCTCGTGTGGGAATGTTCCTCGGACCATCTACGCCACCATCGTACCACCACCGATACTTCCCATCCAATTCGCTCCGCAATACGACGATACGACCACCCGGCCTCGCGGAGTCCAACTAGACGACCTCGCTCAAAGTCCTATTATTGCTGAAATCGTACACGTCTTCCATGTCCAGGCATTGCAACTTCTTCAGGGTCTTCGCACGTGTCCGTACGCCGACGACTGATTACATTCACTTCGCCGTACTCCTTAAACACCACCGACGATAATTTGCATATTATGCCGAGCTGTGGCGTAAGCGCTCACCGGTTGGTCCCGAAATTAACATCACACCTACGTAAACTCGACCTCATTAACATATGTAGATTTCATGAACGTCCGCAAATTCCTTCTTGGTGTTCTTTTTTCACTTTTCCGCCAGTGTAATAAAATTTGTTTACTTGCCAAATTTTAGAGCCACTATTTTGCGTAATCCAGAAGTAATGGCTGACTATAACTGTTACCATGAAATATTTGTATTTTTTTAATGTATTTAAATTGTTCACTCTTTCCGCTTTGATGGAGGTGCGCATTCTTTCATATGGTCCGGTTCTTTATGAGACGAAACAATTTCCAGCATTCACTCTTCGTCTTGTGGTTTTCAACAAGAATACATTTTTGTTGGTCTCGACGCCTTTCTCAACTTCTTTAATAATAAATCCATCCATATTAACAAATAAGGAGTTCATTTCGACATGACATGTCATGAGAACTTGATATTAGCATATATATGGAAAACCTCTGAATGTTCAATGTAAAAGATGCGATATGAAAAATAACTCTTAGTCATACAGTGAACTTCACACGGAGAGAGTGAATCAGTTGAGAAGCAGGCGAATAATGGCTTTGTCTGTACCTTGCCCTGGACAATCGCACTGTAAAAGAACGCAAAAGAAACATCTTTTTACGATATGTTGTCGGAGTGTCTGACTTCAATCGGAGGAAATCTTCGTTACTTTAAGAAAGAGAGAACATTTTTGCATGACAAATCATTATTCACTATGGAATACAGTTTTCTCTTTTCAAAACTAAAACCAAAAAAAAAAAAAAACGTGTCAAAATCGGGTCAGGAACACTTTGACCCGACCCATTGGACCCGCAAGAATTTGTCGACCCGTTGAACCGTGACCCCTTTCCATCTCTGCTCCCCATGCTACTTGGAGTTGATGTCAGTCTCCAAATGTCATTTTTTAGTTAAGGTCCATTACTCAGATCCACGAGAAAGAACAAGCAGTATACACTTCCTTTAAGCACTTTTCTTTCAAAATGCAATGATAAACTGCTCTTGAAAATTGTATTGCTTCTTCCGATACCACCACCGATACTTCCCATCCAATTCGCTCCGCAATACGACGATACGACCACCCGGCCTCGCGGAGTCCAACTAGACGACCTCGCTCAAAGTCCTATTATTGCTGAAATCGTACACGTCTTCCATGTCCAGGCATTGCAACTTCTTCAGGGTCTTCGCACGTGTCCGTACGCCGACGACTGATTACATTCACTTCGCCGTACTCCTTAAACACCACCGACGATAATTTGCATATTATGCCGAGCTGTGGCGTAAGCGCTCACCGGTTGGTCCCGAAATTAACATCACACCTACGTAAACTCGACCTCATTAACATATGTAGATTTCATGAACGTCCGCAAATTCCTTCTTGGTGTTCTTTTTTCACTTTCCGCCAGTGTAATAAAATTTGTTTACTTGCCAAATTTTAGAGCCACTATTTTGCGTAATCCAGAAGTAATGGCTGACTATAACTGTTACCATGAAATATTTGTATTTTTTTAATGTATTTAAATTGTTCACTCTTTCCGCTTTGATGGAGGTGCGCATTCTTTCATATGGTCCGGTTCTTTATGAGACGAAACAATTTCCAGCATTCACTCTTCGTCTTGTGGTTTTCAACAAGAATACATTTTTGTTGGTCTCGACGCCTTTCTCAACTTCTTTAATAATAAATCCATCCATATTAACAAATAAGGAGTTCATTTCGACATGACATGTCATGAGAACTTGATATTAGCATATATATGGAAAACCTCTGAATGTTCAATGTAAAAGATGCGATATGAAAAATAACTCTTAGTCATACAGTGAACTTCACACGGAGAGAGTGAATCAGTTGAGAAGCAGGCGAATAATGGCTTTGTCTGTACCTTGCCCTGGACAATCGCACTGTAAAAGAACGCAAAAGAAACATCTTTTTACGATATGTTGTCGGAGTGTCTGACTTCAATCGGAGGAAATCTTCGTTACTTTAAGAAAGAGAGAACATTTTTGCATGACAAATCATTATTCACTATGGAATACAGTTTTCTCTTTTCAAAACTAAAACCAAAAAAAAAAAAAACGTGTCAAAATCGGGTCAGGAACACTTTGACCCGACCCATTGGACCCGCAAGAATTTGTCGACCCGTGACCCCTTTCCATCTCTGCTCCCCATGCTACTTGGAGTTGATGTCAGTCTCCAAATGTCATTTTTTAGTTAAGGTCCATTACTCAGATCCACGAGAAAGAACAAGCAGTATACACTTCCTTTAAGCACTTTTCTTTCAAAATGCAATGATAAACTGCTCTTGAAAATTGTATTGCTTCTTCCGATACCACCACCGATACTTCCCATCCAATTCGCTCCGCAATACGACGATACGACCACCCGGCCTCGCGGAGTCCAACTAGACGACCTCGCTCAAAGTCCTATTATTGCTGAAATCGTACACGTCTTCCATGTCCAGGCATTGCAACTTCTTCAGGGTCTTCGCACGTGTCCGTACGCCGACGACTGATTACATTCACTTCGCCGTACTCCTTAAACACCACCGACGATAATTTGCATATTATGCCGAGCTGTGGCGTAAGCGCTCACCGGTTGGTCCCGAAATTAACATCACACCTACGTAAACTCGACCTCATTAACATATGTAGATTTCATGAACGTCCGCAAATTCCTTCTTGGTGTTCTTTTTTCACTTTCCGCCAGTGTAATAAAATTTGTTTACTTGCCAAATTTTAGAGCCACTATTTTGCGTAATCCAGAAGTAATGGCTGACTATAACTGTTACCATGAAATATTTGTATTTTTTTAATGTATTTAAATTGTTCACTCTTTCCGCTTTGATGGAGGTGCGCATTCTTTCATATGGTCCGGTTCTTTATGAGACGAAACAATTTCCAGCATTCACTCTTCGTCTTGTGGTTTTCAACAAGAATACATTTTTGTTGGTCTCGACGCCTTTCTCAACTTCTTTAATAATAAATCCATCCATATTAACAAATAAGGAGTTCATTTCGACATGACATGTCATGAGAACTTGATATTAGCATATATATGGAAAACCTCTGAATGTTCAATGTAAAAGATGCGATATGAAAAATAACTCTTAGTCATACAGTGAACTTCACACGGAGAGAGTGAATCAGTTGAGAAGCAGGCGAATAATGGCTTTGTCTGTACCTTGCCCTGGACAATCGCACTGTAAAAGAACGCAAAAGAAACATCTTTTTACGATATGTTGTCGGAGTGTCTGACTTCAATCGGAGGAAATCTTCGTTACTTTAAGAAAGAGAGAACATTTTTGCATGACAAATCATTATTCACTATGGAATACAGTTTTCTCTTTTCAAAACTAAAACCAAAAAAAAAAAAAAAAACGTGTCAAAATCGGGTCAGGAACACTTTGACCCGACCCATTGGACCCGCAAGAATTTGTCGACCCGTTGAACCGTGACCCCTTTCCATCTCTGCTCCCCATGCTACTTGGAGTTGATGTCAGTCTCCAAATGTCATTTTTTAGTTAAGGTCCATTACTCAGATCCACGAGAAAGAACAAGCAGTATACACTTCCTTTAAGCACTTTTCTTTCAAAATGCAATGATAAACTGCTCTTGAAAATTGTATTGCTTCTTCCGAATTCTCTCCAGCCAAGTTTTATACCCGTATTAATTTCCTGTTAAATGTGGTCCTCACTCAGTATTTGATTCCAAGGTAAATATACTGTATGTATTAGTTACTTCTAATTTTCTAGCAGCAAAAATGTATAGTTCTTTTAAAAGCATTGTGCATTTGTTTTGCTTTCCGAAATTTCATCTTTAATCCCACTCCTTTAGCCTTGTCAGCAAATTTCACGACCATACTGATGAAAAATATATTTACTAGAATATGAAAATCTGAGGAATCCTTAATGGCAAACATGTGGAGATTCCTTCCAAATTTGAATCTAAGGAGTATTTTCATGCACTGCTTTGAAAAATAAAATAAAAATCGAGAAAGTACCGTGGTTCTATTTCTGTATTATCTATGCTATGCATCTTTCATATGCTAACATCTTTGTGGGTGTGAAATAAAATGACCTGATTCGAGAGTATACATTTATTTACGTACAAATACATTGAATTTAGTCACGTCAGTCACGCCCACACCGAGCCACAATCCGGTACATATTCAATTAATTAAATCATAACAACACAAAATAAGGTTTACAAATTGCTCACATTGAGTTGTACTTAGGTCCAAATCTAGGCCCAAAAGTTAGTAATTTATCTCGTAGATGTACTTTATTTGAGGCGCTAACCTCTGAATCCCAGAGAATAGCTTAGTGATATGTACACTGAAGTACCAGAAAAACTTGTACACCAGTCCAATACTTGATAGGTTCCCCACGGGAGGGCAGGACTGCAGAAATACGATAGGGCATGGACTCCACTAGCTTCCGGAAATATGCTGTAGGCAATACACACCATACTTCCTGCAGAGCGTTCCGCAATTCGGGTGTATTCCGACGTCTCGGATTCCTGTGTTCGATAGCACGTTGCATGGCATCCCAAATGTGTTCTATCACGTTCAGATCTGGGGACTTGGATGGAAATGGCAACACCCCAAACTCAGATGAATACTCCTCTAACCATAATGTGGCGTCCCGACACTTTTGTAGAGGTCCATTGTCCTGTTGGAACAGGCCTAACTCATCAGCACGAATGCAGGAAATTAACGGGAGTATCTCGTCAGAAAGGATGCGCACATAGCGTTGGCCGGTCACAGATGTTTGTAGACGTACTAGGGGTCCCAGTGAAGTCCAGCTAAAAACAACCCATACCATTACGGATGCCCTACCAGCCGGTACAGTTCCCTGCTGACAGCCGGGATGCATGGCTTCATGGGGTTTGCGCCACACACGAGTCCTTCCATCTGCCCGATATAGTTGGAAACGCGACTCGTCAGACCAGGCTACTTCTTTCCAGTCATCAAGTTTCCAGTGGCGGCGTTGCCGTGCCCAAGCGAGGCGCATAGCTCTGTGTCGTGCACCCATCAATGGGACTCGAGTTGGGCGTCGGCTCCTAAAGCCCGTATCGTGGAGGGTACGTCGTACAGTCCTGGCGCTGATGCTTGTTGAGGATCCAGCATTGAATTCCGATGATACCTGCGAGAGTGTTGCACGCCTATCGCATGAAACGATTCTTGACAGCCGACGATGGTCACGTTCACCCAATGTCTTTTAATGGCCACACTAGTATCGTAGGTTGTAGGTTTTGCCGGAATTCTTGTAGTCACGGTACACCCTTGCAATGGTCGTCCGTGAAAATCCAAACTTCGTTTCTACCTCCGAAATACTATGGCCCATCTCAAGAGCGTCAACTATGACACCGCGTTGAAAATCGCTTAAATCGTTATTGCTTCTCATTCTCATGCCGAAAACAGCTCTCACAGCTGGCAGTCATTTGTCATTTTCTTGTAAGACTTCCGTCCACAGTGAGTGGAGTTTAGGTCCTAGCCACCTACAGCGCGTTCGCCTTTTGGGCAGGACACAGAAACGGAAGGAATGAGAGCAAGCCTAGCGATTTTGACAGATCAGTTTGTAGTGAGATTGGAGAACAGTAGCTGGCGCCACAGTACAAGTACGATGTTGCCCATACAGGGGTGAGAGAATTTCAGGGGAACATAGGAAAAGATACCCATTTAACCAATGGGTCCAGCCTGGGGGCCGTCACTTAACGTGCTCGTCCGATGCACGGCGGATATTCAGCGATTGTTAGTAAATTACACCATCTCTGAAAGCTCAGCCCAGGATTGAACCTGAGGACCTTGCATTGGCAGTCAGACTCGCTAACCACTAAGCCATACGCGGCTCTATGACAGCTAGCAAGGATGTCTATCGCTTTATATACGGACTGGCGGACGTAACCAAGTACGCGCATAGGGGACGTTGCTATGTATTTTGCATAAGCTCGTCTGTGCCAGTTTTTTCTGGCACTTCAGTGTATGTATGTATGTATGAGTTGTACTTAGGAAGGTGGATTAATGAATGTTATTGTCGTACAGCCAATGAAAGGGGATATGAGAGTCATAAAAGCATATACACTGCTGGCCACCCAAATTGCAACACCAAGAAGGTCACGAGATAGCAAAGCCAGATTTACTGGAGACATAACAACAGATACAAAGATGAAACGATTGGGTTTACAGGCCCGTGCGACTTGCGGAACACGCAGACATCAATAGTTCGTGTGGCCCTTATGGCTGGCAATAACGGCCGCTACACGCCGCGGCATCGAACGAAAGAGGCTTTGGATGTGGGCTTGGGTATGTCGGTCCAGGCTGCTTCCACACGTTCCCACAGTTCATCAGGCGTAGCCGCGGTAGTGCTTGCCGGGCCACTCGCTTGCGGATCAACGACCAGACGTGTTCGATGGGCGACATATCGAGAGAACAGATGGGCAACGGCAGCAGTACCACCTGGTGGGCCGTGAAGAATTGCTGCACGATGCCTGCCACGTGCCGGCGCGCATTGTCCTGTTGAAACGTGGCCGCTGGCAGGTCCAAATCGTAGAAGCTGTACCGGTGGACGTTGAGTGTACCGGCGATGCGTACCAGAGGGGTGTGGTTGTCATATACAATTGCGCCCCAAACCATAACGCCAGGCGACGGACGGGTATGGCGATGCATAATGCAGGCGTCCTACAGTCTCTCGCCGCGGGTCGCCACACGCGGATCTGACCATCGTGGTGTTGCATGCAGAAGCGGGATTCGTCGGAGAAGACAAGGTCGTGCCATTCCGTAGTCCAGGTGCAGCGTTCAACGGCCTACTGCAGCCGCACTAGCCGGTGGTGTAACGTCAATGGTAATCGGAGCAATGGGCGCCGTGCGACAAGTCCCCGTTCATGCAGACGACGTCGAACGGCACATGCTGACACAAGTTGTTGCGCAACAAACCCTAATTCCTGCGCTAACGTTCGTGATGAGGTGGTGCGAGACGTCAATGCCCGCCGCACAACATACCGGTCCTCTTGTACGGTGGTGTGCCGCGGCTGCGGCAATCGGTCACGTCGGTCCGTTCGTCCCTCCGGCAGCCACCAAATCCATACTCGCCTCGCCGTGGCTGGATGTCACCCCACACGAGCGCCGATGTCTCTGTACGATAAACCGCTGTCGCTATAGGCCACTACTCGTCCTTTGTCGAACTCCGAAACGTGCTGGAATGACCGCCGTATTCTGCGACGAGGCATCAGGAAGCTTCCCACGCACAGGTCCGGCAGCACAACTCACTTCCACTTCTTACTCACCACCTTCTATGCACCCTTCTTATAGTGCTTCTCGGTGGCGTGCCGGGTGCACATGATTTGCATATGCCTTGCAATGCTAATCGTTTGCATGTCCTCTCGCGGGCGTCACATGCTGCGAATTTCAGGCCAATCGGATGCTTCCTTCTTGGTGTTGCATTTTGGGTGGCCAGCAGTGTATTTACTAAACTTTGGGAATGGTAATATTCAGTAGTTCGATTATTTGGTTTTTCAAAAGCAAAATTTATTTCCATCATTATTATTATTATTATTATTATTGTTTTTGTTGTTATTCAGACGAATGTAAGAAACGATCCTCACGCCGATGAAAAGTGATGTAGCGACGAAAGTCCATCTACGCATGCGCAAACTAAAATCGGACCTCAAGATACAAAAAGAATCTGAATCGCAGGTGTGTTAGTGAGGGAGATTGGTAACTTTTGGTGTAGGATATCAACTGGTTACACCCCATTGCGAAGTACTATAGAGGTGAACTTGAGTCAAGTCGAAACATCTGGAGCTATACATTCCGTTGGTGTAGCTTAGTCTGTTAGAACAACAACTCACTCCGGAGCGAGGAGACGCGGTTCGATAACCGTCACCGACGAATTTGTGAATTTTATATTGGCGCCGGAACATAAAAATGGATCTCCTGTCCGTTGGGTTCTTCAAAAAATGTGTGATGTATGTTCCACACATCGTCTGGAATTAACGAAAGAACCCTTCTTCGCTTCAAGGAAAATAAAAGAAACATAAGAGGGAGATGAGATGCGACATACTACAGAGGTGAATCAGGTGTCAAGAGGACAAATATGCAGCAATACACTCCTCCGGTGTAGCTTAATTTGTGAGAGTAACTCACTCCAGAGCGAGGATTCTCTCAACTTCCCCGACAAATTCGTGAATTTCACACCATCATGTTATACAGTCGTTTGCAAAAGTTGTAGACCACGTGTCAATTTATTGAAAAATTTTTTTTTTCAAAAAACAACTAATTACTAGTCAAAGATATTTGAACAAACGACACCACATATGAATACTTACTTTCTTTCTTTAGAACACAAAAATACTGAAATCAGTACTTTGTGTGGCCACCTTTGTTTTTTTATTACGGACAGAATACAATGTGGCATACTCTCAAAGAGGGATTTGTAGCAGTCACTTGAAATGTCGTTGCACCACATATACTTTAACACTTCATTCAAAGCTTGGGAATTTGATTGCTGTTTTTTTTGCTACCTTGTGTTCTGAAATGGTTCGCAAATTTTCCATGTGGTTAAGGTCTGGATTATTACCAGTCCAGTCAAGCAGAGTTATGCTTTTCTTCTGCAGGTACTCTTTTGCTCTCTTCGATCTGTGGCATGGAGCACCATCATGCATAAAGATTGTGCATTTGTACACTTGCATTTGAGTTAACAGTTTCTCACGTAACATATCCACATAAAGTGGATCAGCCATGGTAGTGCCTGTCGGCAAAAATGATAATGAAGCAGTACCTGAAGCTGACATACCACCCCATATCATCTGCCTAGGTCTTGGATATTTTCAGTATTCCATTTAGCGTGGACTGCGAAACAGTAAAACCGGACATTCAGCTAGAATTAATTTAGTTGCAATGTAACACTTTATTGAAGCAGCTGTTTATCAACGTCCCAAAACTTGACTTCTACAAGTCCTTTCCGAAATCAAGTTTCCTAAGTTTGATTTCTTATTCCCAGAAGGTTATCGCCATGTTTGCATCTTCATATGTGTGTGAGCAAGTGCTTTCTTCTTTGAAACTTCGAAACAGTAGTGTTCGAAACAGACTGACTGACATACATTTGGCTTCATTTCTGAGGGTCACCTCGTCCCAGTTCCAACCAGACTATGAAAAGTTGTTAGAAGCACAGTCACAGTTCCACTCATCCCACACTCCTTCATATACACTACCTACAGTGCGTAAATAACAGGCAAATACCTGTAAATATTACAATAGTTCTGTAAAATTTGCCATTTTAGCATTTCAATGAAAACAAAAATGTTGGCCCGTCCCATATATTTGTTTCTTTTCTTTTGGCCCGCCTCATGTATTTGTTCTTTTCTGTTGGCCCGCCTCATGTATTTGTTCTTTTCTGTTGGCCCGCCTCATGTATTTGTTCTTTTCTGTTAGCCCGCCTCATGTATTTGTTCGCCCACCACTGGCTTAGGCGGATGTCTCACGGTACTAACGGTGTATTTTTCATCAAACCTTTTTGCCTTTTGGTCATCAAACACGTGCTTCACGTGATTCAAAATGGCGCACAGTTGATTCATCGGGATTTCCAGATATTGATAAACTATGGCACTATAGATTATTAGGAATTATGTATAAAAGAATAAAAAAGAATAGGTATCAACATTTAATTCAGATGAACTCTGTGATTCTCGACTATCAAACAAGAGACAGAAATGCATTTTTGTTACCAATGCCTAACGCTTTAACCCAACAAAGATTTATTGATTGCCAGGGTTTGATGTTATGGTATAACCTACCTTGTCAACTAACATATATTAATAATAATAATTATTTTCGAAAGCAATTAAAAAATATTTCCTAACAAACTAAAATATAAAATTCCATGGTAAAATTTATTAATCAGACCACATATGCGTAAAATTTATATGTGCAGCATGTTTGACTTGACTACGTACTTTAGGGGAATTGGGATTCAATCAGGTTATATATATATATATATATAGAGAGAGAGAGAGATAGAGCCTTTTACTCTATTTCCTGCTCTGTGGTTATATATAATATTAAGAAGAAACAACATATATAAGTATTCATATTATATATGTTGTTTCTTCTTAATATTATATGTTATAAAACTAATTTTGAAATGTAACATAATCAAATGTAACCCCATAACGAAATAAATTAAATGAAAGGAACTTGTCTCCAATTTTCAGCAGTCCACGATTGATGACGCTTCGGAAACTGGAGTCTCTTCTTTTACATGGGAGATGTTAGTCTAGGTTTATGTGAAGGTTTATAAGACTTTAAGCCAAAACCTTTGTTAAGACGTCGGGAAACAGTGCTGATACTAATATCAGACTCTTTCGAATGTAGAAAGGCTTTGATTTTCTTGCACGAACTCCTCGGAGAACGCATAACTATTCCCCTTATGGTACTGCCATCACGTGCGATGGTTCTACTTGAACGTCCACTTCTCTTTCGGTCACTAAATTCAACTATATTTCGATATTTTATGAGCATGTTATGAATAGTAGCCTTTCTCACCTTCACCTCTCTGCTTATGTCACGTTCGGAGCATCCTTAATGATATAAAGTCACTATTTGTGCCCTCTGAGTAACACTTAATGACGCTTTTTTTGCACATTTTTCGCTATACAGAAACTACGTAAAAAACCTCTCAGCATGAAAAGCAGAAGTAAACTGACGCTCGCACGCTTTCCCCAACTCTATCAACAGCTGCTGCGGGAGGATAATGCAACACCGACGGGAATTTGAGTAATACAGATAGTAGCTGACGCAATCGAAATAAATCATCTAATACCATCAGGTGGTCTTAAACTTTTGCACATGGCTGTACATTACTTTAAAATTCCCGTTGGGGGTCGAGAGGAATGTAAATTTCGCTAAGACCCACCATTTTAGTTTTGTTTGAGACAATCAACATAGGAGGCTCACTGACTATTTCCGTCACCCATTTTCGTGACATCGAAATATTTTACCTGGGATTTTCCATACTACTGTCGGAAAGGATGCATAGCATCACAACCCATTTAGAACGATGAGAGAACAATAAGACGATTGTATTTTTCTTCTACTCCCGATTCAGTTTCGTGATACTCTACTTTTTCGCCTTCACTAAATGAAAGAATAAGTACAGTGGAAGGCAAGCACATGGTATTCTCAAATACTTCCTCATACCAGTGTACACACGGCATCAGAAGGACCGTTGAACATTTCACCAATGATGAATATTTGCATAAGTTCATATCAGGTTGTTTAGCAAATTTGCTTTCGTGTATCTAAGCAGGAGCTCCAGCTCATGCTTCAGTAAGCAGTCTCCTGTCGTACCTGCCTTTGTGCAAGAATTATTATATGGACAAGAATTATGTTTAACCGTCACAACCCTAGTGGTTTACGCTATCTAAACTGAAATTATATTCGTGAGGATCTAAATATATGATAATAGTGATTCAGCAGGAAGTGTTTGATCCAACCGTTAAATATTCCAGAAGTGCCGGATGTATGATAACAGTAATTCAGAAATTGTTTGATTTCACTATTTCGGAAACGGAATAAGGTAACTGATAAACCTGCTTATTCAACACAATCAGCGGAAGGTACAGCATGTCCACAGATGGCACCGGCCTCCATTAAGATATAAGCATCACATCAGCACATTACACAGAATTTACAAATTTGTAATCGGAAGGAGTTATTGGATGGAATTGGCGAGTGATACCTTACCCGTGGATCTATAAAATATAAATTGAAGGAGATGAGAAGGCAATCTTGATTTCATGAAAAAATGTGATGCTTCAAATTATGGAGGAAATTTGAAACTCATAAATGAATGTGGAAGAAAATTACATTTGATGCAGAATTGGTTTGCATCAGCGCTGCGAAATATCGAGTGAGTTCTCCGACGAGAAGATAATCTTGCATCGAGCGAAGTAAGAGCATTATCGCGGATTTCATCAAACACCGAATGAAAATCTGCTTAGTCATGGATTCTGATATGTCTCGTGAAATGCAGCTTAAACTTCGAATTCCGTGTGAAGCAACTGGGGAAACTATCCAAGGAGAGATAATTATTTTACGATATCCAGTATGTACCGGCGGAGGAGCTTCGGCGATGTAACAAGTCAGACACTACTTCAGGAAATTCTCTTAAAGTAGGGGGACTTCGCTTCGCTGAAGAATAGTGGAAGAAAGGATTATCAAGAGAGCAGCTATGCATTACTAAACAAATGGGGTCTTAAAGGGAATGAAAAATAGATCGATAGCTTCCCAAAGCATTTCCTACGGAGCGCAAGGATGACGCTACTCCAAGCCAGTCCAACGTAAATATATTCAAAGCTGGTGCCGGAAAGGGCAAAATCACACGTTTCGGAATGCTATTTAATTGAGTTCTTCTTGTACCCATATGTATGATTTAATTATGCGAGGACTACGATAATGCTGGATGTAGTCCTTTTAGTTGAGTTTTTGAAGCTCATTTGCATAAGAGACGAAGTAGTTTGGTTCTTTAAACAATGTTGATAAACACATCTAAGAAATTGTTACGATTCCTTAATGTTGTCATTCGGGTGAAAACTTAGAGTTCCTCTCTTAAAATTGTACTTGATGGATTTCAAAGCTTGCTACTCATTGAGATACTACACCTGATTTAATAATAGAACAAGTCTGCTCCAAACAATACAAATCTGAATAAAGACAAAAGCGGAGCCACGCAATCGAAGTCATTTCTAAATTAACAAACTAGAGTAACAGTCCACGAATTACTTAGGATCTCGGTTTCGGGATTTACAACAACCTGTACTAAATATAAGACAGACGCCATTCAGAGCATATGCGAAATTTTAAAAGCTTGTGTGACATGTTCCGCCTTTTTATCTTTCACTTAAACTTTTGTTTGTTTCTCTTTATGTTTTCCATATCAAAGTTTACGTCTAAGTTCCAATGAGTTTTTAGCACGTCTTATGTAAAAATAGATCGTGCTTATATTATTACTTTTCCCAATATTACGTTAGTGGACAGCGTAACTCGGCAACTAGAAGATTGATTTAAAAAATTCCTTTTGCGTTGGGAAGCGTGAAATATGAAACTATTAGTCCGATTTGAAAAATTCTTTTTGCATTGGGAAGCTTGAAATATGCGAATGATGATCCTTTCTTTATTTTTTTTTACGATATACAATTTCCCCGCTAGAGGGCGTAAATGCAGGTGATGTCGAATTCAAAAATACGTTTTATTCCACATATTTGCTTCTAAACATTCGATTGAATTTTTTTTTTTTTTTTCTTTCGATTCCTTTTATGTCGAAGAGTATTTTAGATGTAGTTACTTTTTCAAACTACGCATAGATTTTCCGCTAGGGGACGTAAAAGTAAATTACATTATCCCGATAACTCTTCTAAAACTCGGAGTTGAAAAAATTTTTCAACGGGTAAACCTCCTGATGGAAAACCGTTTGCATATAATTTCAAATTTTTGGTACTGAATACTTTAGCCACCAGGGGGCGTAAGTGTTAATTTTTGCTTCTGATGTATTTGCCATAAAATCTGAGCTTCTAAAATATCGATAGAAAAAAATATTTCGTGGACTGATGCCACTCACATGGATAAACATTTTCGGAATATTTTCTTCTTAAAATATTCCACAGTTTCTCCGCAAGGGGGCGGGGATTACATGTATATTTTATTTTTGTCAATATCTCTACTTCTAGGAGCCATATTTGAAAAGTTCCTTCTTTGTTGGATAGTGTTTCCAGTGTTTTCAAAATTTTCAAGTAATTCATATACTTTCCGCTAGGGGCGTAGAGGTAAATTGCGTCTCCTCCTATATCTCTGCTTCTAAATCTCCGATTTGAAAAATTCTTTCTGTAAGGGATACAGCTCCTGAAGGGAAATCGTTTGCACAGAAATTCTAATTTTTGTAAGAAAATGGTTTGGCCACCAGGGGGCGTAAACCTTAATTTCCGCTTCTGGTGAATTTGCAGCAAACAAAATATGAGCTAAAATCTCGATTGAAGAAAACGTCGTTTGTAGACCGATACTACTCAAGTCGACAAACCTTTTAGAAACATTTTCTTCTTAAAATAATGCATGGTTTCAACGCCAGGGAGCGCCGCCCCGGTGGCGCAGTGGTCTAAGCGGTGGCCTCTGATCATTCGTTCGAACGGGATCCGGGTTCGAATCCCGGTGAGGCATGGATGTTGTGTTTGTCTTACGACACTGGATCTCTCCCTTCCGTGGAACCAGTGACCCTAAATTAGGGACGGGCGACTGCTTATAGCCCATTGAGTTGCTCACGGTGGTCGTTAAACCTTCAATCCAAAAAAAAAAAAAAAAAAAAAACGCCAGGGAGCGTATATTTATATCTTATTTTTGTCAATATCTCTACTTCTAAGATATGACAAATTCCTTCCTTGTTAGATAGTGTTTCCAGTGAGACATGTTTTCATATAATTTCAAAATTTTCAAGTAATTCATGGACTTCCCGCTGGGGGGCGTAAAGGTAAATTGCTGTCTCCCTATTTCTCTGCTTCTAAATCTCCGATTTGAAAAAAAAATTCTGAGCCGGATACAGCTCCTGATGGGGAAATCGTTTGCACATAATTTCTAATTTTTGTAAAAATGGTTTGGCCACCAGGTGCCGTAAGTATTAATTTCCGCTTATGATGTATTAGCAGCAAAATATGAGCTTCTAAAATCTCGATTGAATAAAATGTGATTTGTTGACCGATACTATTCATGTCGACAAATATTTGAAGAAAATTTTCCTCTTGAAATAATGCATGGTTTCTACGCCAGGGGGCGTGGAGATATATCTTATTTTTGCCAATATCTCTACTTCTAGGAGTCCGATTTGAAGAAATCCTTCTTTGTTGGAGTGTTTCCAATGCGAAATGTTTTTCCTATGAATTCAAAATTTTCAAGTTATATCATAGCCTTTCTGCTAGGGGGAACAAAGGTATATTGCGTTTTCTGCGTTATTTCTGCTTCTAAACCTCCGATTTGAAAAAATATTCCTGTATCGCATACAAGACCTGACAGAAAATATTTTTCATATAATTTCTAATGTTTCGTAAAGAATGGTTTGGCCACCAGGGGTCATAAGTGTTAATTTCTGTTTCTGATGTATTTGCAGCAAAATCTGGGCTCCTGCAAACTCGACTAAATTATTTTTTTTCTTGGATCGATAGTGCTCATATGGAAAAACCTTTTGATGATACTTTCGTCCTAAAATAATGCATGGTTTCCCCACCAGGGGACGTAAAGTCACATCTTATTTTTGTCGATATCTCTGTTTCTAAGAGTCCGATTTGAAAAATTATTTCTATGTTAGAGATCGTTTCCGGTGCTAAAAGCTTCTCATATAAATTCATGTTTTTCTCAACGCACAAGTCTGTAACCAAAGGGCGTAAGCTCTCGATTCCGTTTACAGCAATATCCGAGGAATTAAAAACCCGATTGAAAAACTTCTTTCTTGCATCAGATACTATTGTTTTCTATACCGATTCCATTGACTTTGAATAGCTTTGATAAATTTAATTTGCGTCAGAACGGATTCAAAAGATGTGCTTATTACATCCGAAAATTCGGTGTCATCTTTCTTGTTGAGCATTATTTTTAGCACGTCTTTTGTAAAAAAAGATCGGGCTTATGTCATCGGTATGTCCATCCTTCTGTTCGTCTGTAGACACCATATCGCTGTAACTATTAGTTCTATTTCAACAATTCTTTTTGCATTGGGAAGCTTGAAATATGCGAATGATGATCCTTTATTTCGTTTTTTTTTACGATGTGCAGTTTCGCCGCTAGGGGCGTTAATGCAGATGATTTCGAATTCAAAATACATTTTATTCCATATCATCATCATCATCATTGTCAACCATTATCAATCCACTGCTGGACGAAGGTCTCCCAAGTTTCCTCCACAACGGTCTGTCTTGTGCCAGTCTC
The DNA here is from genome assembly GCA_039090855.1 of Macrothele yani. Classification (NCBI taxonomy): domain Eukaryota; kingdom Metazoa; phylum Arthropoda; class Arachnida; order Araneae; family Macrothelidae; genus Macrothele; species Macrothele yani. Next base: position 82,955,588 of record CM077003.1, on the reverse strand, counting down.
CTCCATGTCACCCCTGCATACTTTCGAATTTCATCCACCCATCTCCTATGTGGTCTTCTTCTGGGTTTTTTCCTGTCCCTTGGAATCCAATCTAAAATTTCGGCTGTCCATCGATGATCTGTCTTTCTGGCAGTATGTCGGGCCCATTGCCATTTCAGGGATTTAACTCTGATCATGATGTCTTCCACTCTTGTCATTTTTCGGATCCACGAGTTCCTCTTCTTATCTCTCCTGGTTACACCAAGCATGCACCTCTCCATGCTGCTTTGAGTTGTCTGCAGCCTTTGTATGTCTCTTTTAGTTAAGGTCCACGTCTCTGCACCATACGTAAGCACTGGAAGGATGCATTGATCAAACACTTTTCTTTTAAGACATAATGGCATATTGCTCTTGAAAATTATGCTGTTTCTTCCAAAAGCTCTCCAGGCAAGTTTTGTACGCCGATTAATTTCTTCATCAATGTGACCCTCACTTGATATCTGCTGTCCAAGATAAACGTACGTGTCTGTTATCTCCAGCTTTTCTCCATCAATCGATAAATCTTCATTTCTTGTAAAAGCATTGAACATCACTTTTGTCTTCTGAAAGTTCATTTTTTAATCCCACTTCTTTACTCTTGTCAGCAAGTTCCTGGATCATACTCTGCAGCTCTGATGGGGTAGTTGCAAAAATGGCTACGTCATCAGCAAAACGAAGGTGGGTTAGATAATCTCCATTAATCTTTATCCCCTTGTTTTCCCAGCTCAGCGACTGAAAAACACCCTCCAATGTGGCATTAAAGAGCTTCGGAGATATGGTGTCACCTTGTCTCACCCCTTTCCAATTTTTACGTGTGTTGTATTTTCAAACAGCCTAATCTTTGCACTTGCATTTTCATAGATGTTATTAATAATATTAATGTATGCATCTTCAATACCGCAGGTTTTCAGAGCCATTGTAACTGCTGATGGTTTCACCGAATCAAAGGCTTTTTCATAATCGATAAAAGCCATGCACAATGGAAGTTCATATTCCCTCGCTCTTTCAATTAGTTCTCTCAGCACGTGGATATGATCTATTGTGCTGTAGCCACTCCTGAATCCAGCTTGTTCTCTCGGTTGAGCCATGTCTAGTGCTACCTTCAAGCGGTGTGAAAGAACTTTAGTGAAGATTTTATAAACTACTGATAGGAGGCTGATAGGTCTGTAGTTTCCGAGATCCTCAATGTCACCTTTCTTATGTAGCAGGATCATTGTAGCGGTGTTCCAATCCTCAGGAATCTTTCCTTCATTAAGGCATCGAGTGAAAATTTGGGCGAGTACTGTTTCGATTTCTCCACTTGCTTCTTGTATGATGTCTACAGTAATTCCATCTTCTCCTGGAGCTTTTCCTCGCTTCATGTTCTTGATTGCATGTGCAACTTCTGCTGGAAGGACTGGAGGAACTCTGGTACTGGTATCTTTCATGATGTCTGGAGTGCATATATCATCCCTTTCATATAATTTGGAGTAGAAATCTTTCACTCTTGTCAAAATTTCGCCTCTATTTCTTGTTACAGAACCATCTTCTTTTCTCAGTGCCATAATCTGTTTTCTTCCCTTACTGAGATGTCCCTTTGCTATCTTTAGGCTTTGGTTGTTTTCAATTGCTTTCCTCACTAGTTCACAGTTGAATTTCCTTACGTCTTCAGTGATACTTTTTCTTACTGTCTTGCATAGCTCTATATATTCCACTTTGGAAGTCACATCTTCTTTAGTTGTTCTCATCTCTCTTCTTTTTGCATCAACATTTTGGTTTTTCCTGATAATTTGTTCACATGCAACTTGTTCTTAGACCCAGCTAATTTTGTTGCTGTTTCCATAAGAGCTTTGGTTACGTTTCTGTTAACTTCAGAGATGTCCACTTCTTCCGATGTTAGGCCTTCTAAAGCAGAGAACCTGTTCTTCAGTTCTAACTTGAAGGTATTATGGTGTTTTTTAAGGTTGGTTATGTCAATAGATTTTGTTTGTCTTATGAGCTTGCCACGTTCAACTTTAGTGTTGAGGTGCATCTTACATCTCACCAATCTATGGTCACTACCTGTGTTGAACTTGTTTAGCACACTGCAGTCTTCTATGACGAATTTTTTGTTACACATAATAAAATCAATTTCACTTGTCGTCCCATTTGGATGTCTCCATGTCCATTTCCTGTGTGGCTTTTCTTGAAGAAGGAGTTCAAGATGAAAAACCCTTCTGCCTCTGCAAACTCAACGAGAGTATTTCCAGGCTGGTTTCTGTTGCCGTGACCGAATTTACCTACTGAAGTTTCATTCTGTTGCCGTTGCCCTATTTTTGCATTGAAATCTCCCATAATTATTTTCAAGTGCTGCTTACCTTTATTATTTAGATGACAAATTTCCTCATAAAATTCTTCAATTTCTTCTTCAGGATGACTTGTGGTGGGTGCATAAGTTTGAATAATCTGAGCCTGGTATCTTTTCGAGAGTTGGATAACAAGTCGTGCAGCTCTGTCAGAGGAACGTTCAACTTCTACAACTTTATCCTTCAGTTTCTTGTTTATTATAAGTCCAACACCACTAGTTCTGCCAGTTCTGCCTATTCCATATACTTGCTTCTAAACAACCGAATGGGAATTTTGTTTTCCTTTGTGATTCCATTTATGTCGAAGAGTATTTTATGAATAGTTACCTTTTCAAATTATGCATAGACTTTCTGCTAGGGGGCATAAAAGTAAATTACGTTTCCCCCGATATATCTTCTAAAACTCAGATTTGAAAATTTTTTTCTTCAGAGGATACAGCTCCCGACAGAAAATCTTTTGCATAAAATTTCTAATTTTTGGTAAAGAATGCTTTGGCCACCAGGGGTGTTAGTGTTAGTTTTTCCTTCTGATGTATTCGCCATAAAATCTGAGCTTCTAAAATCTCGATTGAAAAAAATCTTTCTTGGACCGATGCCACTCACATCGATAAACCTTTTAGGAATATTTTCTTCTTAAAATATTGCATGGTTTCTCTGTCAAAGGGCGTAGGTGTATATCTTATTTTTGTTAATATCTCTGCTTCTAATGATCTTATTTGTAAAATTCTTTCTTTATTGGATGGCGTTTCCAGTGTGACATGTTTTTCATATATAATTTCAAAATTTTCAAGTAATTCATAGACTTTGCGCTAGGGTGCGTAAAGGTAAATTACGTTTCCCACGATATCTTTGCTTCTAAAATTTCGATTCAAATGCTTTCTCCACCGGATACAGCTCCTGATGGGAAATCCTTTGCATATAATTTCCAATTTTTGGTGAAAAATGGTTTGGCTACCAGGGTGCGTAAGTCTTAATTTCCGCTTCTGATGAACTTGCAGAAAATATCTGAGCTTCTAAAATCTCGATTGAAAAAAATTCGTTTGTGGTCCGGTACTACTCACGTCGACAAACTTTTTAGGAATATTTTCTTTTCAAAATAATGCAGGGTTTGTACGCCAGGGAGCGTAGATGTATAACTTATTTTTTTCAATCTCTCTCCTTCTAGGAGTCCGATTTGAAAAATTCTTTCTTTGTCGGATAGTGTTCCCGACGCGAAATGCTTTTCGTATAAATTCAAAAATTTCAAGTAAAATATAGACTTTTCGCCAGAGGGCGCAAGTGTAATTTGCGTTTTCTCTGATATTTCTGTTTCTAAAACTCCGATTTGAAAAATTCTTCCTGTATCGCATACAACTCCTGATGGAAATTGTTTTTCATATAATTTCTAATATTTGATAAAGAATGGTTTAGCCACGAGGGAGCATAAGTGTTAATTTCTGCTTCTGATGTACTTGCAGCGAAATCTGAGCTCCTGAAACTCATGTAAATTTTTTTTTGTTGGATCGATACCGCTCACATCGAAAAACCCTTCGAGGATACTTTCTTCCTAAAATAATGCATGGTTTTTCCCGCCAGGGGGCACAGATTCATATTTTATATTTGTCCATATCTCTGCTTCGAAGAGTACGATTCGAAAAAAAAATATTTCTTTGTTGGAGAGGGTTTCCGCTGCGACATGTTTTTCATATAAGTTCAAATTTTTCTTAACGCACAAGTCTGCCACCAGAGGGCGTACGTTCACGATTCCGTTTACAGCAATATCTGCGGGTTTAAAAACCCGATTGAAAAACTTCTTTCTTCTGTCAGATATTGAAAAACTTCTTTTTCGCTTTCCAAAGCGGTTCCATTGACTTCGAATAGCTTGAAAAATTTAATTTGAGTCAGAACAGATTTAAAAAGACGTGCTCATTACACCGGAAAATTCGGTGTCATCTTTCTTGTTTAATTTTCGTAACAGACTTTTCAACCGCTAGTGGGGAAAACGCTGTCTGCAATGTTAGTGTCTCTCTAGAGTTACCTAACATTTGGAATCAATTCTTCAAATAATGCTGTATTTTCTACCAGCTACCGCTCGCCCAACAAACGTGACCTCGTTTCTTCGAATGAATAATCACATTTGCGCCTATTCATTTATTGTCTAGTCAAGTCACCGCGTTCAAATTGCTGAGGTGTTCTATTAGCCAGTTTGCAGTTAGCTGTATACTTTTTTTGAAAATCTTTCCTTGAAAAATCCAGCAGGTACAAGATGTGCAAAAGCTTCGAAACTTCGATTCCTACTCTACACCAAGAAATTAGGATTCCTAGTATAGTTATACTATTTTTAGGAAGTAACTCTTTTTGTTCTAGATGTTTTATCGATTGTTAAAATGCGGTTGATTTCGTTTATTTTTTCAAATGGATCTCATTGACTATGAATAACTTTGAGATAATTTATTTGGGTCGAAAAAGATTAAAAAGACGTGCTCCTTACAACCTAAAATTCAGTGTCAGCTTTCTTGTAACTTTCTTTTGAGATATTACAAACCGCTAGTCAAGTCACGCATACTGATATCATACAGGGATCATGAAACTTAATGATATAGGGATCCCAATGGACCTTTATTCACCTCGAATTGCATCATGGAAAAGCCTTCCCGTGGCCGAGGACCAACAATAGTTTGTTTACATGCGTTTTCCCATTGCTTAACATGGCGATATGTTGCAAGGGTTCAGGAAAATCGCGATTTTCGTAAATTTATTAACGACATGCATATCTTTTGCTCATCGTATGGTTGTGCTAATAAATCCTGCAACCTAAATTGTGTAGACGAAAGAAAAACATTCTTTAATTTTCCTCTAAAAAAGACAAAATTATTAAAAGAATGGCTGTGTAAATTGAAACGCAGTGATTTCCATTCCGATGTGCACTCTCCAATATGTTTTGTCCACTTTAACGAAAAAGCTTTTGTATATTATGACGCTACGAATCAAAGGCAGTTGAAACCTCGTAGTATTCCTTCGAATTTCAATTTCAAAAACGAAAAAAAGGTAGGAGAAAATTGATGGAATATTTGGATCGGGAAAGTTACGAATTAAGTTCTACTTTCCACAAAGAATAAAACAAACATATCTATAATTTCTTTTTTATTTAAAGTTACGCATTGATGTAATTTTGAAGCAGATTGCCTAACGTGCGAACCCTAGTTTGGTTCCTTATTACGTATTTGTCTGAGCTTCTAAATGTTTTTGTTTCATAAAACAAGATACTAAATTTTGTGTTTCAGGTATTTCGTCAATGTCTGACAATAAGAACATGAAAAATTTAATATAGTATGTACGAGAAATGCCACATTAAAAACCTCATTATGACTAACGGCGATGTTCTTCTGCGTCATGCGAAATAAACATCGAACACAGAATTGCTTTGGTATATTTTTGCAACCTTGATTTGTAATTCTAAGAAATTAATTTCTTCTTCGTCCTGTCGCTCTATTAATTTCTCCGCAGAATCCATACATTAGGATTGTAAAAATTAGCCAACAGTAAGGGATAATCAAAGAGGGAAAACATTGAATCAGGAGCCATGTTGGTCCGCAGAAATCCACTTCTGACGTCACATGAATAAGGTCGATAAGTCGCATATTACATTTCTTTTCACGTCAGTTTTCACTTTGCTCATAAATGTGTTGTATTCTACGAAGTCCGAGATTAACTATAGTAGTGTTTAACTGCGATTTAGCTGAAAAATAAATCGGTTACTGTGAGGATTTCGTTAGAAGCGAAATTATTATAGAATCAGGGGCTTGTCAGGCAGTATTTCAGCTCGATAACTCGATTAAAAGGACAGTATACGATTGGGAAAAGAAAATGCCCAAAACAGCACTTATTCAATATTGCATCGAACACAATGCTGTACCCAATTGGGAAAATGTCAAAATTCTAACATTATTTCGATCTCATAAACAAATTCTCACTTCAGAGGCTCTAATTATTGAAAAAATATTAAGTGAAGTGTTGTAACAGTAATTCACCTATCGATATTCCGCACGCATGATGGAGATACCTGTTACATTCTGAAAAACAACGTAATATTAAACAGAGGTCAAATAAACTAAGTATGTTTGCTTGGCTTGGTCGATCAGCAGGACGAATACATCGGTGAAATCCCCACAGATGGCGCTATACAAAAACTGCGCGATAGGGTATAGGTGTTTATAGCTTATGCGATGAAGTTAACATAGTGTCTTTCATTCAGGCATGTCATATTACATCTGAGTTAATTGCGGAGGACTAGGCACTTGTGAACTCTTCCACGATGAAGGCATAATATTTGCTGTAACATGTATGGATGCTGGTAGCATGGGTAGAATGCAGATAGCTTCCGTGGTTTTGCCATTTTCAAGTTTTAACTATGTTGTTTTTTTACTTCTCAATAGATTTTAATGTTCTCATTTCATTCGAATTTCACCATTTTACACTTGGTTTTGCTACTAGGCCTACTTTTCAAAGTTGGGGTAAGTCCTTTTGATTGTGCTGCTTGTAGTTTGCTCTTTGTTAATATTACCTGGAACCTGTTGACTTCTGCTTAAACTTGCTAGTATAAACACGTGAAGAACAGTATTTTGCTACTGTAAATAGTAGTTATAGATTCATTTTCTTTAGCCAGGTATTACTCACTATGTGCATTTACGCACTTATAATTTTCTAAAATTTCAGCCTTTTCCCCTGGCCCGTTGCTGTACATTTAATTATTTTAAACCCATAATATTCGATTCACATTGACAATTGGTAATTAATCTATTTAATTGATATGAATTTTCAATGGAATGAGTTTTGTTGTTGTGCAGAATTTGTGTTTATTGTGAAAGTTTTGGTGATTTGTTGTATTTTGTGAGTTTTATTTTCGAATTAATTTACTTTATTTGTAAAATTAGTTTACGATTGTGGCACATATTTTATTTTTACTGAGTATTATATCACATTTCAATAATATTGCACATCAGAAATTTTATAAAATAAATTAAAAATAAAAAAATTGTGTGACTTTTGTTAGCATGCAATTGAAACCCAAATCATCATAACTATTGAAGATATTTCGCTCATCGAAACTTTGTGGGTTTACAAAACATTTGTGCGAATTTCAAAACTAATAAATCACTTACAATTCCTTTAGCAAGAATTAGCTGTAGATTAGAAGGGTGCAAGTTGCGTGCTCAAAGGTTTTTCGGAATTTTGTTCAAAAATTACTTCCTCGGACGACTCAAAAAAAAATGTTTTACTTATATTTAAGAACATATGGAACGATCGTTTGCAGTGAGTGATGAAGAGGTTTTGGGGTTCCCGTGCATTTTAGAGACTGTGCAACTTTAATCGATATTACAGCCGCAAAAAGAGGTAAGCATCTACATTAACTAGTCAAGCATGGTACAAGTAAAGTTGGTTGAGTACGAAAGGAAATAAAAATCACATTCTGATCACAATGTAAAAAGCTCTGTTTATTTCAGAAGCGGTAGGGCCCTAGAGCGTAAAATAGCCATTTGCAAAAATCATTCATAACTTCCGCACCTGTTATCCCTGCTTTCCGATTGCTGGGTGTATGTGTGTGTTTGAATGTCTTTGTGACGGAAATATGTATACTACTCGTCAAAAAAATGGAGCCACCCTCTCTTTTAACGTTTGAATTGCTAGCCTCATGTACATAGGTATGGCATCGTTAGAAAGCATCTTAAAATGACTGTCACGTGATGTTAAGGAACATAATAAATAATATAATGAACATGCTAATTAACATGCTAATTAGCAACTCCGAAATTTTCTACAGAACTTATGTTTTTTAAGCGCATCCGATTCTCTTCATTCATAAAGCCATAGGTTTGGTATGCAACGTGTGTTCTAATATAACTTTCCGTTTTAGTTCCTGTACCTATGAAAATTTAGTTCGTTTTCCTTTAAGCATTCGCCTAACTTAACGCTTCCATTTTTTCTCTCGACTGAATGACTTGTGGCAACTGCAATGAGGTCGGACGTTGAATGACGTGTGAGAAAGACACAGATAAGAACGATGTTTGCAATGTATGTTCACTGGCTTACAAGCTGGGTGGCGTTCTAGCTGGTGGTGATCCGATGCTTGCTAGTAGGTCTACGTAAAAAGAAATGTTTCACGTTAACCGTTTGTTGTTTTTGTTAGTTTGATGTTTTGGATCTCGAGTTTTTGAAACTCGAGTCTTGTTAGATTTGGATTGCCATATTGCTCCAAGGTTGCAGCATTAACCTGTTACCAAGTTCGTTATACTTGAACAGTATTACACGTCACGAGTATCCTGATGATATGCACTAACTTCTTAAACTTGCCAAAAAGGCTAAATAAAACGTCGAAGTTTAATTAAAGATTTTTTCTTTAATTGGCCGTTCAACTAATCAGTGTTTAGCTATCCGGAGCACCACATGAGCGTATTTAAGTACAGTTTTTATTTATTAGCATATTTTTCTGATGTATTGAAATTATCACTGAGGTAATTACTCATACTCTCAGTAATATAGGCAAGTTAGTAAAATCATGCAATGCATTGATTATGATACGCTTTCCAACATACCAGAAATCATTACTCAAGTTATGAGGATAATGGCTGTAGAATAAATCTTTCTCGTATGCCCTGACGTTTGAACCCATTGCGACGATATTCGACAGAACCAATTAAGTATACTTTCGGGAACAACATGATAAGTTATTGTCTCAATCGAAGCATTTTTAGGTAAGTTAAAACGCATAAGGACAATGGAATATATCCCTCTCTTATGTCCTGACTTTTCACCCCATTTCGCTATTTTCCATACAGTTCGTCCCCAGGTTGTCCCCTACTACATACTAAAATTTCATCGAAATCGAACCATTTTCACGCGAGTTATCTTGAGGACAGACCAACAGACGGACAAAGCTGGAGAATATACGCTTCTTCAACTTACGGTTGGAAAGCGTAAAAAACGGCACTGCTTTAACATTGCAGTACGGAAGCGGAATCTACGGCGTCGTCCTGATTAGTTAGCAAAATGCCTCAACCTAATTGGATGTTTTCAATCACTGTTTTTCTGATGATTGTAGTTATCCGAAACATGATAACTCAGCTAACAATATTAGCAGTGTTGTCAAAAACTAGTTAACGGAACAACCATTTTTTCTGTTGGCAATATCAAATAATAGTGCGAAACTCAGTGCTTTAGAGAAGATTAAGGCACGACTAAAGCAGCAGTCTGGCATACGGACTGGCAACGATTTATGGTCCACCACAGTAGCAGCATGGGACTTCTGAAAAGCGATCCAGACCGTATACCATTTCTGATTGATCCTATGCTTCATCGGTTTCTTCAGATGATAATAAGAGACCAGGTATTTCTCTTTTGATTAGAGTGCATCGTCCTACTAATTTGCACAATAGCTATCTGCGATATAAAATAGCTGTTCTCAGATGTTCATGATACACTTCTTGTAAAGCCACGGTTTTGCTGTAATAATAACGCACTAAATTTATTTCTGAACCTGTATAAGTGCGTGGTATCTTATTTGGTAGAGCGCAGATAAGCTGCTATATATTCCCAATTACCAGGTATTGCATGAAGTGAACTTCTGGAAATACCGTCTACCGTAGCTACGCATCTGCATCCTTAATGACTACACTATTACCCTAATTTCCTTAAATAGGAAATTAATCCTTCTTTACCAAGACTTAGATAATATATGCTACAGTTACACTCTCTCAATGCTGCTTGTACGGATAAACAGGACTTTTGTGTGCAGTATCTGACCGAAGCTTTCAATGAAGGCTGTTGCAGAGCCATATCTCAGCTAACTATGTGCAAGAAATTGAAGAGGAACAGTATTCCCAGTCGCATGCCGGTATGGAAGCCACTCATTTTTTTCGAAGAACAGGAAAGTTCATCTACAGTGATGTCAGGAACACCATCATTCAACGCTGGAAGACTGGGAAAAAGTCATGTGGCCAAACGAGTTGTGGTGCGCCTTGTTTTGTACCGAATAGGCAAAGTGTTTGGCGGAAGCCTCATGAACTAATGGGCCTAGTTGTCCTTTTAAACAAACCTAAAAGTTCTGGAAGTTGGTGTTGTGGTGTGTGGAGCAATTCCTGTTGGAACAAAACGTGTACCTTGATATTCCCAGAAAGTCGTCTATCCTCCAAGGTCTTTCTGAACATTGTTGCTATTGAAGCCCATCCTACAATGTTGACTTTTTGTCCAAAAGGTAATGGCTGTTTTATGGACTAAAATGCTATTGACCATCGCGCAGAAAGTATTCTGCAGTTTTCCAGCGATCATCACAGCGACTTTCACTATCATCGCTGGCCACAACAAAGCGCGGATCTGATCTCCTTTGAGAACGTATGAGACATGTTAGAAAAACAGATACGGGAGCAAAGTCCTGTTCTGTCAAATCTGAGCTAGTTACAGGACTGTATGGTGGACACCTTGTATAATACAGACGTGGACGCACTACTCTAATAACTTGTGGTTTTTCTATGCCAAACCGCATACGCGCTGTAATTCGGGCGAATCGAGGTCCAACCTGGTATTGAAGAAAAGTTTCTAAGTTTCTAATTCAGTGCCCGGTATGTGTATAAAATTTCGTTCTATTACTCTGTAATACGACACCGTTATTTCAAATTGTTTAAAACGCGTCTGAGAAACCAAACGAAAAGTGCACGATACAAGTGCAGGTTCTAATAATATTCAATGTCTTTTTTAGAGCGTCTTTTGTAAAAAAAGATCGCGCTTATGTTATCGGTTTGTCCGTCCGTCTGTAGACACGATATCTCTGCAACTAATTGTCTGATTTGAAAAATTATTTTGCATTAGGAAGCTTGAAATTTGTGAATGATGACTTCATTTTGTTTCTTTTTTACGATGCACAATTTCGCCGCTAGACAGCGTAAATGCAGATGATATCGAATTCAAAATAAATTTTATTCCATACATTTGCTTCTAAGCATCCAATTCAAAAATTCTTTTGCCTTTCAATTCCACTCATGGCTACGATTATTTTAGGTATGATCACATTTTCAAGTTAAGCATAGATTCTCCGCTGTCAATATCTCTGCTTGTAGGATTCGGATTTGAAAAATGTCTTCTTTGTTGGATAGAGTTTCCGGTGCGACATGTTTACATGTTTTTCGTATAATTTCGAAATTTTCAAGTAATTCATTGACTTTCCGCTAGCGGCAGTAAAGGTAAATTGTGCTTTCCCCGATATCTCTGCTTCTAAAACTCCGATTTGAAAAATTCTTCCTGCACTGGATACAGCTCCTGGTGGGAAATGTTTTGATTGTATTTTCTAATTTTTTATAAAATATAGTTTGGCCACCTGGGGGCGTAAGCTTTAATTTCTGCTTCGTAGGTAATTCCAGCAAAATCTGAGTTTCTAAAAGCTCGATTGAAAAAATATTTCGTGGACCGATACCGCTCATGTCGATAAACATTTAAGAATATTTTCTTTTTTAAAATAATGCATGGTTTCTCTGCCAGGGGCGTAGATGTATATCCTTTTTCTATCAATATCTCTGCTCCTAAGAGCCAGATTTGAAAAAAAATCTTCTTTGTTAGATGACGTTTCCGGTGAAAAATGCTCTCATATAAATTCAAAAATTTCAACTAACACATAGACTTTCGCTAGGGGGCGTTAAGGTAAATTGCGTTTTCCACAATATCTCTGCTTCTGAAATTGCGATTAAAGAAATTATTTCCGCACCGGGTACAGCTGCTGACAGGAAGAATTTCTAATATTTGATACAGAATGGTTTGGTCACCAAGTGTTAATTTATGCGTCTCATGTATTTATAGCAAAATCTGAGCTCCTGAAAACTCGATTGAAAAAATTATTTCGTTGACCGATACTGCTCATATCGAAAAACGTTTTGAAAATATTTTCTTCTTAAAAATGCATGGTTTTTACGCCAGGGGGAGTAAACACATATTTTATTTTTGTAGATGTCTCTGCTTTTAAGAGTCTGATTTGAACAATTATTTCTTTGTTGGAGAGCGTTTCCGTCGGGAAATGTCTTTCATATAATTTCAAAATTTTCTAAGCGCATAAGTCTGTCACCAAAGCGCATAAGTTCACGTTTCCATTTACAGCAATATCTGCGGGACTAAAAAACCGATTGAAAAACGTTTTCCTTTGGTCAGATACTAATAACTATACAAACTGTGTGTGTATTTTCTTTCCCAAAATAGTGCACAATTTCGCCGCTAGGGGCTCATATGCTAATTCTGTTTTTCTCAATATCATTGCTTTTATATGTGCGATTAAAAAAAATATTTCAACACCGGGAGTCATTTACCTTGTAGAACACTTAAAGCTACTATATGAGGAATTTCGTAGTTCACAGTTCTGTCGGTAGGTGGTGTTTTTGTACTTCAATTTGCAGCAGTATCGCAGTTTCAAAAAACACTATTGAGAAACTTCTTCTTCACTGTATGCCATTCACTACAACAGAGATGCGGAGCATTATCCTCTTTAAGTAACGCAAAGATTTTCCACTAGCTGCGTAAAGGTAGAACGCTTTTTCCATGAAAAATAATTTTTATCTATTTTCAACTATTCCGTTAGCAGACGTAGACATAATCATGATTCCTTTTATATTTCTCCTTTTAACTGTTTTATTTGAAGATCTCTTTGTCTCTGGTACCTTCCTTGTAGTATGAGGAACGTTTTGTTCGCCATTTGTTAATTTTCGTAACATGTTGTTTAGCCGCTGGTGGGAGTAAGTAGATGTTTCTATTTCTGGATGTTTTATCGATTCTTGGAACCAGTTGATTGTTTTCCAAATCGGTTCCATTGATTTTGAATAACTTTGATAAATTTAATTCGCGTCAGAACGGATTCAAAAGACGTGCTTATTACATCCGAAAATTCGGTGTCATCTGTCTTGTAAGACTTAACGAAACAATTTATTTGATTTAAAGAACGGTTAATCGGTTTTATTTCAGCGAAAAATGGTTTTCTCGGAGAACAGAATAACACATCATCTGCGAACATCCGGCCCTACAAAGCAATCTCCTCCCGCCTCGGTCGTGAATTCCTTATGCCAGACGACCAACGCTTAACGAAGTCAAACGCAAAAGAAACACTTATTCGTTGTCAAAAACTCTTAAAAGTTCCACTGCTTTCTTTGGCTGTACCTTAATATCAACTTACAGAAACCTTGGGATAAATTATTCCTTATGCTTCCTATTACATCTTCATCAGATGACATGACACTGGCAAACAACTCTATCGATGCAATAGTGCAACACAACCGAAAAAAGTATTAGAATGAGCTATTCTTTTATCAGTAGTACATGCACTCGCTCTCGAAATATGGGTGGTCATCTCATTAAAGTTGTTTAAAGTGGTACTAATCCTTTGGTTCATCCTTTGTACTGGGGCCCGATGTCTATTGCACTCCCGTTTCTTATGGCTGTTATAAAATGGAGCAGAAAAAGACATCTTCCTGATGAATTCATATATGTATAAAATATGAATACGTATTTAACCTGAACGGGTTTGGAGAATCCTGCAGAGACAATGCTCCCATGTTTATTGATTGTTTTGAATTGTACACAAGTGTAAACGTAGCGCAGAGTTGCACATAAATTGCTATTTTTTCAGAGCTTGTTGACAGAGAGTAGAAACATCACGTCTTTACCCTCTTAATGTCTGACGTAGTACAGAAGCAAAGCTCCTCTCAAGCGGTCCCGGACGATTCGTCCAACGACGACTGGTCCAATGCCGATTCGTCCAATGGTACGATTGGTCCAACGCCGATTCGTCCAATGGTATCATCGTACCAACGGTAAACTTTTTTATTTTCCAAAAGGAATAATAATTTAAATTATTCTCCTCTTTATATCCTTTTGAAAGGTAATTTCCGTATATTTAGTAATTGTAAACATTTTACATAAACCTGGTAAAAGGCACTCAATGGAGCATTTCTCAGCTGTTTGCAAAGCACCTAGGCCGCGCGCATTTTTTGAAGATTTTAATTTATAACCTAGATATTCGGTATTTGTAAATATGTTATAAAACCTAATAAAAGGCACTCATCCTATCATTTCTCAGGTCTTTACGAGGCACCTAGGCCCCGGACCTTTTTAGAAGATTTTGAGTTACAACCTAGATATTTGGTATTTGTAAACATTCTATACAACCTTATAAAAGGCACTCACCGTATCATTCCTCAGGTCTTTACGAGGCACCTAGGCTCCGGGCATTTTTAGAAGCTTTTAAGTTACAACCTAGATATTTGGTATTTGTAAACATTTTATAAAACTCTATAAAAAGCACTCATCGTATCATTTCTGAGGTCTTTGCTAGGCACCTAGGCTGCGGGCCTATGAAATATTATTTCGTGCTTAAATGAAAGCGCAATATTAACATGAATTTGACATCGGTAGAATAAAAAAATCCTAAAAAGGCCTAGGCCTAGAGCCTATGAATTAATATTTCGTGCCTAAGTAAAAGCTCAATATTATTAACTTGATTTGATATGCAAACGTTATGAATCTGACATCGGTAGAATTAAAACTGTTAAAAAAGCCTAGGCCTAGGGCCTATGAATTAATACTTCGTGTTTAAGTAAAAGCGCAATATTAACTTGATTTAATATGTAAACGTTATGAATATGACATTGCTGGAATAAAAACTGTTGAAAAGGCCACTGTACAAACCCCGACCAGTTGTTCCCATTGGGCAGTTGGCGGAAAACCCCACTGCATTCTACAAACAGAAACGGAACACTAATATTTTATATTATTTCATGCAAAAGAGAAACATTGAAGTTGATAGAACGGCTCGTACATCAGTAACTTCATACGGCAGCAAGGACAGTATAACATAAAATAAAATGCGATTCCAAAAAAAAAAAAAAAAAAAAGGAATCTGTAACCACAATATTACGCATGAAATGTAACATTATTTTACATTCTTTGGACTACAGGTACTTTCGTATAACATCGGAGATAGAATCAGGACAGATGAGACTTTTATAGCACGAGTAGCACTTCGGACAGATAGGGCTAAATTGGACCAATCGTCCATTGGACGAATCGGCTTTGAACCAATCGTACCATTGGACGAATCGTACCTTTGGACCAATTGTCCATTGGACGAATCGTACCTTCGGACAAATCGGCATTGGACCAATCGTCGTTGGACGAATCGTACCAGGCCCCTTCTCAAGACGACAAATCTGCAGCGATACATTCCGTCGGCGTAGTTTAGTTGGGAGAGCAACCCAACGTGCTTTGCCTCTGTAGTACATCACAACTGACCGTACTTCTGTCTCACGATTTAGCTGTTTTATGAAGCGAATTACAGGACACTAGCAACCACAGTTCGCAGGAAAGGGCTACGGATACTTCCGGTTGTGTGCCTAAAGTTCTTCATAGAGTCTGATATAGCAGAGCTTCGGACTAAAGCCATGTGCCCTTTGATGTACTTGCAAGAACATTTCTTTGTTTCGCTCCCATATATAAGTTAAATGCGTCAATGTTAAAATGAAAACAATATCTCACTTATCAAGCTCACATACCTTATCACTACCTAAAGATTTTACCTTATCACTACCTAAAGTACAAATCTTAATTATTAACTCATTGAAGATCAATTTCATTTTCATTTTAATAAACATAAAAGTTTAAGTTATATTTACACACTTAATGAAGAGAAGTCAAATCATTTGCATATATTAATTTAAAATAAATTACCTGAAAATGCTGCAGGAGGAGGATATAACGTATGTGAGGAAATTATTCGAAACGCTTCAACATAGAACAGCTACACTTACATTTAGCGTGGACTTGGTAACGTAATTTCACGCTTCAGGTACTATACTTTTAAATGTTCCAGTTGTATACACCAAAGAGAGGTTTGTGTTTGTATTGTTCTGTAAAGGAATACATTCGGGGATGTACACTTATTTTCGTTGCTTTGTTTCTTGAAGCTGAGTAATTTCGCATTAATATATTCAGTTTAAAGCGCATTGCATCAAAATTTCTTACTAATTCCTTTGCATTAAAATAAATCAGGATTTTCTTTCTAGCTGTTTGGCACTTGCATAAGAAAAAGCAAAATTCTAAGTGCATGCGTAAACCTCTCATACCATTGAGTCTCATATTCAAAAAGAAATCGAAATGTTTTTTGCTTTGTGAAGAAATGTTACACTGAGATGCTTATATTTCTTAATTCCTTTTTTAACCTTTTACACGAGATCGCACTTTACGATTCTTTTCAAGATACATAGTGCTTAAAAATGTACTTAAAGGATATTCCGCTTCTTCATATTAAGGTATGATTTCCGCATATTAAATCTGTTTGGTGAGGCATTGATTCATTTTCAAAGTTTCAGTCCAGTTAAAAAAAAATCGCACTATTACTCAATAAACATTTGAAACGTCAGCAACATTTCACTGAAACACAAAGAAAATACTTATATTTGATTTTCATGTTATCGTCTGACGTCCAGCATGTTCTATAAATCTTCAGAAAAATTATTGCAAAATTTATATGATCTTAAGTTGTAAGCCTCTAAAACAAAAGGAACTATTCTTAGCTCGGCTTTTCAATTAAAAGAGCCCGCTAGTTGTATTACTACACTGGTATCCAAACATTAAGCATAGTTAAAAAAAAGACATTTTGGAACAAAAGAAAGGGGAAAGAAAAGTAACTAAGCAAAGTACAGAGGAGGTGGGAATATGTAAATTTGGAAATCATGACGCAATACTATGTGATGAACGATAATTGGAATGAAATGCGAAGCAGTACATTTGTGCAGTTGAGAAAAAAGTTGCAAAAATGCAAAAAGCGAAATTTCTTGATGTCATCGCGCACTGTTAGTAGATTTTATTTTTATTAAAAGAGCATGTCAGAAAGACGGCAAGTGGATATGTTTACAAGTGGTCTGATAATAGGAATGTTGGAATCCGGCCAGACCCAGGGTAATGTTGCCAGAGCCACTGGTGTGAATCAATCCATTGTATGCAGACTTTGGAAAAGGTACCAGGACACCGGAGATGTTAATCGCCAACCTGTGGCAGGTCGTCCACGGATTACAACGGCTCAGGATGACAGGTATGTGACACTAGTAGCGAGACGTAACAGGTCGACGTCAACAACAACGCTTGCTTTAGAGCTGTCTGCGTCAGGTGGACCAGCTCTTTTAAGGCAAACAGCATACATACGGCTGAATAAACAAACACACTATACGCGAGAAGACCTGCCGTTTGCATTTCACTCACTCTATCAGCAAGAAATGCCAGGGTACTGCGGTGCAGACACAGCATCCAGACTATGACAAAAATAAGTGGCCCAATGTCCTTTTCTTCGATCAATCCAGGTTCGATCCCGAAAGTGACAGCAATCGTCTTCTCATCTGGAAAAAACCTGAAACCCGTTATTCTCCTACAGACATACGAGAAATGCACCATCACAGAGATGGTGGTTACCTGTTTGTGGTAGCATTACCACCCCCATCCTAGAGAAATGAGCGCGCCTGGAGACCGAATGGAGGCGCAGGTGAAGTTCAAAGAGCAGTACATATAGAACCCGAGAATCAGGTTTCAGTTAGTAGAGTGTTCGGAGTTAGAATGAGAAAAGCTGCCGATTTAGCGAGGTTTGATAAAGGACAAATTGTGATGGCACGGCGCCTCAGAACTACGATCTCGGAAACGGCCAGGCTTGTGGGTTGTTCACGTGCCGCTGAAGTAAGTACGTATCAAAAGTGGTGCACAGATGGCCAAACGACGAACCGTCGTCCAGCCGTTTGTAACCCGCAGCTCACTAATTCCAGAGGGGAGCAGAGACGGTAGCGCATTGTTAACAGCGACCGCAGGGCCACAGTGCGACAAATCATCCACAGCTACAAACGTGGTGATCAGAGCAATGTGTCACAGCTCACGGTTCATCACATCCATCTGCGCATGGGCCTGTGTAGCCGAAGACCCAGCCGGGTCCCCATGCTCACTACACGTCATCGCCAACAACGCATGAAATGGGCCCAAGATCATCGAGATTGGACTGTGAATGATTAGAAGAAAGTGGCCTTATCTGATGAATCAAGATTTCTGGTACATCACGTAGACGGCCGAGCGCAATACGATGGCACATGGTTGCACGGGTGGGCGGAAAGAGGCCGGCGGCAAAGCTGTTACGTTGTGGGCTTTGGTGGTGGTGGTGGTGGTGGGGGGGGCTTAAGGCTCCATTATCCCAATAGCACAATCCCTGACACCTGTCAGGTATCTGAACATCGTTGTGCACCAAGTTCATCTATTCATGGCAACTGTGTTCCCTTCTGGTGATAGCCATTACCAACAGGATAATGCGCCATGCCACTCTGCCAGAATCGTCAAGGATTGGTTCGAAGAACATGTTGGTGACTTTCTGTTAATGAATGACCTGACATCCAAATTCACCTGACATGAATGCAATCGAACATTTGTGGTTCGACTTGAAACAGCAGGTTCTCGCTAAATCACCACCACCCTGTAATGCACGGGAACTGGAAGACCTGCGGTTGACATTATGGTATCAGATACCCCAGGATACCTATTGCCACCTCATCGAATCGATGCCTCGCCGAGTGGACGCTGTTTTGATGTCTAAAGGCGATCCTACAGCTTATTAGGTAGGTGGTCATAATGTAATGGCTCATCCTTGTACATTCTGCTGGGGAACACAGTTCCATGTCTATTCTAATGGATATATAAAAACTTGAAGATACAGAGACCAAATTCTTGGTCCCTACATGAGACGTTTCAGGGGTGCTGTTGGAACAGATTTCCTGGTCGTGGAGGATAACGTAATACTTGATAAAGCTGTTATTGTCGATGGTTATCTGGAAACTGAAGATATCCACCATATACAATGCCCAAGACATTCCCCAAACCGCAATCCAATACAACATGTGTAGGATGCGTTGGGTGAAGCATTGCAGGTCGTCAACCTTCCGTTAGAAATATCGCGGAACTACGATCTGCTGTTGTTCAGGAGTGAGATATGCTGCCACAGGGTCTTCCTATTTCCCTTGTCAACAGCATAAGACACCGGTGTGACATTTATATCACGGCAAGTGGTCACCATATGTCTTACTAAAGCGTTGTACAAAATCAGTAAAGCTCCCGAATAATTCCTCCTGTTTTCACCATTTTGGACTATTGGTACTTTTTCTGTTTTATCATTTCCTTACGCATAATAATTTGCACTGCGAATTAGTTCCTCACTATTACATGTGTGTATCGTAAACAGTGTGTTTGATTGTCCCTGCTCGTTTTTGTAGCATAACACTTTTTGTTGATTATGCTTAGTTTTTGGACACCAGTAGATGTTTGACAGCTTCTGGACATCATATATCTCTGCATTTATAAGTGTGACTTGAAAAATTCATTTGGCGGTTGGAATCCTGAACTGTGAGAACAACGAACCATACGTTTCGGTCGTTTTTAGATGCATTACCTCAGCACCGCTGGGAGGCATAAATGCACATGCTATTAAATTCAACATACATACGTATACACTGGAGTGCAAAACTTATGGACCGTTCGGTCTTCCCGCCGTAGTTTCGCAATGAAGCAGCCTGCATAGATGAATGTCATACCACAGATACCTCAGTATGTACCAAACGGCGGAATGAACACACACATGTGAAAAAATGAATACACAAGTATACACTAGGACTTTACTAAGAAATGACTGTAAAGCAATACACACCATGGTAGAGAGTCATCGTTTCCACAGATGGATTACAACAAAGAGGTAGTCGTCAGTAAGGAATATGATGACCCCTAATAGCAATGACTGCGTTGCAGCGTCTGGTTATACTTAACACGACAATGTCGATGAGTTATTGGGACAACTTTGCCCACTCCTCTAGTAGTGCATGTTTCAACTGACGCATATTTTCCAGCGGATATGGGCGTGCCACAAGACGTCTCCCCAGTTCGTCCCACACATGTTCTACGGGATTTAGATCGGGGAGTACGCAGGCAAATCTATACGAGTGATATCCTTACTTTCCAACAGCTCATCTACTGCACGTGTACGATGGGGTCTCACGTTATCTTCCATCTCGGAACCAATGGTACCTCGGAATAGGCGTACACGGGGAAGGAGCACCTCATCACAGTAGCGGTTTGCAGTTAAGGAACCTCCTTCGAAAATGTGGAGCTCAGTACAACCATTCAGTGTGATGCCTCCTCAGACGACCACATCAACACCGCCATACCGATCTCTTTTGGTAATGTTAGCCGCTATATAACGTGTTCACACCTCTCTCCAGGTCAGCTGACGTCCAGAATCGCTGGTGATACTGAAAAGACTCTCATCCGTGAAGAGTACCGTATCCCATTCCTCTATGGTCCAATTCTTGTGGTCCTTACACCATTGCAATCGATGTTTCAGATGGGTAGGATTTAATGAGATGCAACGTTCAGGTCATAGGGCAAATAGCCCACCTTTATGTAGACGTCTGAAAACGGTGAACCACGATACGGTGCGTCCTGTTGTCATCTGCAGTTTCTTCGCGATATTGCCCGCTGTCTGACGTCAATCACGTTTGGCTTGTAAGACCATATATCTCTCATCTCTTGCTGTTGTTTTCCGTGGCCGACCACCACCGACGTTTCTAACAGCTGTTCCTGTCGTTTGGAAGGTCTTCCACGCACGTGAAACAATGCTATGAATCAAGCCGAACTCGTCGGCGACACTCGTTACGTTTCGTCCCTCCTCCAGCTTTCCGGCTCTTCGACCACGTGTAAAGTAATCTAAATGCCTCAGCGTGGACATTTTCTCGTCTGCGACACACTAACATACCATTCGAACCTCTTTACAACGCCGCACACTTTCACTTTCCGTTTCTTGCCTTACTTCCAGATGCTCCTTGTATCCATTTCAGCGCTGTCATGTGACCTGCGACATCGTCTTTCTACTAATCCGCTGGCGTTATGCAAATAGCCTTAAGCTCGTGTATTCCACTGTTCGGCTATATAATCTGCAGCACTAGTGTCCGTCCTTAAGTTTTGCACACCAGTGTATATATACACTCAAGCACAATGAAATTTGCGCACCAAGAAGAAAGCATCGGATTGAACTAAAAGATGAATGATACACATGATGGCAAAAACAGAGCTGCAGGACAATTACAGACGGATCTGTGGCACGCAGTCCGGTCATCTTCAATAGCACGTCGCACCGCCTAGTACGCGGATACATGCTGCAATACGGTCCGGCATGGAGGCTAACAGACGCCTGATGTTTTCCTGAGGCAGACTGGCCCACACGTGTTGGACAGTGTGCTCCAAATTACAGATAGTGCGGAACGTAAGCAGCTAGAGTTTCAACTGGTCCCACACACATGCTCGATAGGGAACATGTCCGGGGAACGGGAAGACCATGAAAGTGTCTGGATATGACTTAGGCTGTCCTGAGAAACCCGAGCCGTGTGCGGACGGGCATTATCCTGCTGGTATAGCGCACCTGAAATTCCGGCCAGGAATGGAAGCACATGGTGCCGTTAGATCTCACCCACATACCGCTGGCCCATCAATGACTTACGTGCCAATACTAGAGATGTTAATCTATCGTAATCAATGGCTCCCCAAACCATAATGCTTCCAGTGGGGGAGGTGTGGCGCTCGATAGCGAGGTTGGGATTTTGCCGTTGACCCCGGGACCTCCACACCCGGACACGATTATCATTTGTCCTTAAACCTAAGCGGCACTCATCGCTAAACACCACTGGTAGCCAGTCTGTGGTGTTCCACGTCACCCTGTCCTGGCACCACTGCAAACGGAGCCGGTGATGTTCCGGTGTTTAAAGCAGCACACGCAAGAGGCACTGGGATCGCAGATTCGCTCCCGCGAGGCGTCGGGAAATGGTTCGTGGGCCCCCTGGAACCACTACATCTGCCTGTATATTGGATAGAGTTCCCGTGGGATCTGTTCGTGCCTGGCTAACCATCCGTCGATGCTCTCTACCAGTGATCCTCCCGGTCCGTCTGGAGCCCCTCTGCCGTGTGGTAGTGCCGTCGCGTGTCTAGTGCTCCCAAGACAGTCGGGCGGTATGGTCAGAACGATCCACTTGGCGGGCTATACGGCGCGCCGAAAACTCTGCGGTTTTCAGCCCGATGATCAGGCCTCTCTCAAAGTCCGTAAGTTGCGTAAATCGACGTCTCTGGCGTCTTCCCGGCATTCTTTTTAATCTGTAGTCTTGCTTGCGTCGGCCGGTGCTTTTCGCTTTCATGCGGCATCGACTACACGCCGGTTTATAAGGCTGCCGGCTCGTGCTTGCAGCGTTACCACATGATGTGCGGCCATGCGCAATCGCACCAAACGTGGATCATCTGCATACCAGCACACACTCTAGCTATTTGCATAGCTTGTGTCAGTGAGTGTGTGTGTGTCTGTATATATATATATATATATATATATATATATATATTCTATAAAGAAGATACCTAAGCAAAAAAATACATATATAATTTTGACTCACACCTAGTACAACATAGAAAAGGTTATGTATCTACCTGTGTAATCAAAAGGAAAAAGATAAAAAAATAAAATAAAACAACTGAAAGTAGAAGGTGTCGAGAATACTGAGCCTTGGCTTTATCAAGGACCAGCAAAAACTCTGCATTTTCTCACTTCCACAAAGACCTAGTTGGAAATGGGTTTCTGCAAGGCCATAGATGCAAGTAACATTCCCACCTAAAATAGTTTAAAAAATATATATATAAGTCATGTCCTCCTTAGAGTTGCATGACCTAGCACTAGTTAACAATTTCGCTTGCATCCATTAACCTTCCTGGCCCGACCCATACTCTTCATCTGTTACTATTAAACAGAGAGAAGAAGATTAAAGAGAACTCAAGCTGTGAGAGTGACATAATAATTAGAAATGATTTTCAGCCATAACGAAATTCCAAGTTCGTTTGAGAGAGAATTTAAACCTGAAAAACAATGCAAAAGAAATCCAAATTTTACATTGCAATTAAAAAAGGAAATGTTAATTTATAACGAACAGATTTTTGAAAGAAAACTTGAGTCTAAAACCCCCTACTCTACAACTTATGACAGCACGAAAACGAGAATAAGTTAAAGATAATAATTAACTAAAGAAAACTTTGTGAAAGTTATATACCTTAAACAGTTAGTTGCAATATGTACAGAGTATTTCAGCAGTGCTTTAAGTGCATAATTAATTAGTTATTAAGAACTTATATATATATATATATATATATATATATATACTTAAGAGCAAAACTGAAGACTAAGGAAAAAATTTTAGAATTTAAAACGAAGGGTGCAAGTTCTTAATAACTAATTAATTATGCACTTAAAGCACTGCTGAAATACTATGTACATATTGCAACTAACTGTTTAAGGTATATACCTTTCACAAAGTTTTCTTTAGTTAATTATTATCTTTAACTTATTCTCGTTTTCGTGCTGTCATAAGTTGTAGAGTAGGGGTTTTAGACTCAAGTTTTCTTTCAAAAATCTGTTCGTTATAAATTAACATTTCCTTTTTTAATTGCAATGTAAAATTTGGAGTTTCTTTGCATTGTTTCAGGTTTAAATTCTCTCTCAAACGAACTTGGAATTTCGTTATAGCTGAAAATCATTTCTATTTATTATGTCACTCTCAGCTTGAGTTCTCTTTAATCTTCTTCTCTCTGTTTAATAGTAACAGATGAAGAGCATGGGTCGGGCCATGAAAATGGATGCAAGCGAAATTGTTAACTAGTGCTAGGTCATGCTACTCTACGGAGGACATGACTTATATATATATTTTTTAAACTATTTTAGGTGGGAATGTTACTTGCATCTATGGCCTTGCAGAAACCATTTCCAACTAGATCTTTGTGGAAGTGAGAAAATGCAGAGTTTTGCTGGTCCTTGATAAAGCCAAGGCTCAGTATTCTCGACACCTTCTACATTCAGTTGTTTTATTTTATTTTTTATCTTTCTCCTTTTACTCACACAGGTAGATACATAACCTTTTCTATGTTGTATTAGGTGTGAGTCAAAATTATATATGTATTTTTTTGCTTAGGTATCTTCTTTATAGAATATATATATATATATATATATATATATATTCTATTAAGAAGAGACCTAAGCAAAATATATATATATATTTTTGACTCATACCAAGTACAACATAGAAAAGGTTATGTATCTACCGGTGTGAGTAAAAGGAGAAAAGATAAAAAATAAAATAAAACAACTGAATGTAGAAAGTGTCGAGAATACTGAGCCTTGGCTTTATCAAGGACCAGCAAAAACTCTGCATTTTCTCACTTCCACAAAGACCTAGTTGGAAATGGGTTTCTGCAAAGCCATAGATGTAAGTAATAAGCCCACCAAAAATTGTTTTAAAATATATATATATATGTCATGACCTCCGCAGAGTTGTATGACTTAGCTCTAGTTAACAATTTAGCTTGCATCCATAACTTTCATGGCCCGACCCATGCTCTTCATCTGTTACTATTAAACAGAGAGAAGAAGATTAAAGAGAACTCAAGTTGTGAGAGTGACATAATAATTAGAAATAATATTCAGCTATAACGAAATGCCAAGTTTGCCTGAGAGAGAATTTAAACCTGAATAGCCGTGCAAAAGAAATCCAAATTTTTACATTGCAATTAAAAAAGGAAATATTAATTTTTTAAAACTCAGATTTTTGAAAGAAAACTTAATTCTAAAACCCCCTACTCCGTTTTTGTGTTGTCAGAAGTTGTGGAGTAGGGGGTTTTAGAATTAAGTTTTCTTTCAAAAATCTCAGTTTTAAAAAATTAATATTTCCTTTTTAATTGCAATGTAAAATTTGGATTTCTTTTGCATTGCTATTCAGGTTTAAATTCTCTCTCAGGCGAACTTGGTATTTCGTTATAGCTGAAAATTATTTCTAATTATTATGTCACTCTCACAACTTGAGTTCTCTTTAATCTTCTTCTCTCTGTTTAATAGTAACAGATGAAGAGCATGGGTCGGGCCATGAAAGTTATGGATGCAAGCTAAATTGTTAACTAGAGCTAAGTCATACAACTCTGCGGAGGTCATGACATATATATATATATTTTAAAACAATTTTTGGTGGGCTTATTACTTACATCTATGGCTTTGCAGAAACCCATTTCCAACTAGGTCTTTGTGGAAGTGAGAAAATGCAGAGTTTTTGCTGGTCCTTGATAAAGCCAAGGCTCAGTATTCTCGACACTTTCTACATTCAGTTGTTTTATTTTATTTTTATCTTTTTCTCCTTTTACTCACACCGGTAGATACATAACCTTTTCTATGTTGTACTTGGTATGAGTCAAAAAAATACATATTTTTTTTGCTTAGGTCTCTTCTTAATAGAATGTGAATTCTGAATTTTCATAACTGCTACGTTGCGCGTTTTGATCTTCAGGTTATTTTGCAACTTTCGTTTTAAATTCTAAGGTTTTTCCTTAGTTTTCAGCTTTGCTCTTCAGTATATATATATATATATATATATATATATATATATATATATATCTATAAAGAAGATACCTAAGCAAAAAAATACATATATAATTTTGACTCACACCTAGTACAACATAGAAAAGGTTATGTATCTACCTGTGCGAGTAAAAGGAGAAAAGATAAAAAAATAAAATAAAACAACTGAATGTAGAAGGTGTCGAGAATACTGAGCCTTGGCTTTATCAAGGACCAGCAAAAACTCTGCATTTTCTCACTTCCACAAAGACCTAGTTGGAAATGGGTTTCTGCAAGGCCATAGATGCAAGTAACATTCCCACCTAAAATAGTTTAAAAAATATATATATAAGTCATGTCCTCCGTAGAGTAGCATGACCTAGCACTAGTTAACAATTTCGCTTGCATCCATTAACCTTCATGGCCCGACCCATGCTCTTCATCTGTTACTATTAAACAGAGAGAAGAAGATTAAAGAGAACTCAAGCTGTGAGAGTGACATAATAATTAGAAATGATTTTCAGCTATAACGAAATTCCAAGTTCGTTTGAGAGAGAATTTAAACCTGAAAAACAATGCAAAAGAAATCCAAATTTTACATTGCAATTAAAAAAGGAAATGTTAATTTATAACGAACAGATTTTTGAAAGAAAACTTGAGTCTAAAAAAACCCCCTACTCTACAACTTATGACAGCACGAAAACGAGAATAAGTTAAAGATAATAATTAACTAAAGAAAACTTTGTGAAAGTTATATACCTTAAACAGTTAGTTGCAATATGTACAAAGTATTTCAGCAGTGCTTTAAGTGCATAATTAATTAGTTATTAAGAACTTAACGACTTTGAAAAAACAGCGCATAGACAGCGCATAGAAAAGGAACAAGCTTAGCCATCTTCTGTTCCTAGGTACCCCAAAAGGCGCTCAAAGTTACAAAGAAAAGTAAGAGTTAAAACCCGCAAAAATGTTAACAGACAAACCAATGCTTAAAAGCTGAAAAGCTAAAAAACGACAGAGGAAAGGGTACATGAAGTACAAACATTGAACTTATAAAACCTAGAACCCAAAAACAAGGAAGAGAGCTTACCTCTTGTGTGACAAAAACTTTTCTCCTCACAAGAGAAGAACATGGCTGACCTCTTCCGCCACTCCCTAGACGCTAGGGGGCAGTGAGGGTGGGGCTGATGGCCTCCTCATACAGCAAGAAACCAACGCGCGGAGATTTTAACCAGTGAAAAAATATATAAACTTAAGACTGTGGATCTGAATGATCAGAAAGAGCAGAATTAACTCTCCAGAATACATGAGAAATATTATAAAATACACGAGCAGTTTATTTAATAATCTTTGCATGTATTAAATCACCTTAGTGAGCTTCTATAGATTAATCAGAATCTTATTAATTTTAATGTTGGTTTTACTATTTTTAGTATAGCTATCCTAGTGATGAATAACTAGTTTTCTTTTTTATTTGTTTTTATTTTCTTTTATAAACAGATTTTTAAGTTTTTTTTGTGATTTTGTTTATATTATTTAATTTTTTGTTTTAATAGGACCGTCATATCCATAGCACTAAGGTTCCTTTAGGTAGTTAATAGGCATCCTCTAGCCAACTTCCTTACGGCTTTGATTGGTCAGAATCATATTATTAACTGTGTAGAAAATTAAAGCAGATCTGCCAACCTTACTCTATTATTCAGAATAATTTTTCTTAAAGTTCTTTTGATGAAAGAAGAAGGAATTTCGTTCTCTAGAAAACTTTCTAATAGTATATTAATGTGGTAATTGAAGTCCAAATTGTTGCTGCAAATTCTTGAAATTCTTAGGACCTGAGAAATTAGTACATTCTCAATTACTTTGGTTGAAATGTTATTATTCCAGTGTAGATATTTAATTACTTTGAAAGGAAAATTAACTCTTTTATCAAAGAGGCTAATAGATGGGTTACCTCTGTTGAGCTTAATGCTTAAGTCTAGGAACTCAAGTTCCTGATTACTGTGGTTGGTTTTACATAAGTTAAGAGAGCTAGGATAGATATTATCAAAATCACTCTCTATAACTTCTGAATTATTGATACACAGCAGATCATCAATATATCTAAAAGTGTAAAGGTAGTTATCTGAGCAGGTGGGGTGATTTTTAATGAATTTATATTCCTTAAAGAACAGGAATAGATTAGCGATATTCGTGGACGTTGAAGTTCCCATTGGAATACCGTTCACTTGCTTATAGAGAGTATTATTATATAAGATATGGTTATTTTTTATGCAGCAATTGAGATAAGAGTTCCAAGTTCCTACATCAACAAATTGGTTAAGTTTAAATTCTGCATACAGCTCTTTAAAGGTAGTGATTATATCTGATAGAGGCAGATTAGTATATAGGTTTTCAAAATCATAACTATTAATATCTAGGGGACAAACTTTGAGTATAGTAGAAATTACTTCTGCATTATTATTAATTATCCAAAAATCTCTGTACATCAAGTTAGAACAGTTTCTAATGTGTTTCAAAACCTTATCACCATCATCATCATTGTCAACCATTATCAATCCACTGCTGGACGAAGGTCTCCCCAAGTTTCCTCCACAACGGTCTGTCTTGTGCCAGTCTCCTCCATGTCACTCCCGCATACTTTCGAATTTCATCCACCCATCTTCCATGTGGTCTTCTTCTGGGTCTTTTCCTGTCTCTTGGAATCCAATCTAAAATTTCGGCTGTCCATCGATGGTCTGTTCTTCTGGCAGTATGTCCAGCCCGTTGCCATTTCAGGGACTTAACTCTGATCATGATGTCTTCCACTCTTGTCATTTTTCGGATCCACGTGTTCCTCTTCTTATCTCTCCTGGTTACACCAAGCATGCACCTCTCCATGCTGCTTTGAGTTGTCTGCAGCCTTTGTATGTCTCTTTTAGTTAAGGTCCACGTCTCTGCACCATACGTAAGCACTGGAAGGATGCATTGATCAAACACTTTTCTTTTAAGACATAATGGCATATTGCTCTTGAAAATTATGCTGTTTCTTCCAAAAGCTCTCCAGGCAAGTTTTGTACGCCGATTAATTTCTTCACTAATGTGACCCTCACTTGATATCTGCTGTCCAAGATAAACGTACGTGTCTGTTATCTCCAGCTTTTCTCCATCAATCGATAAATCCTCATTTCTTGTAAAAGCATTGTACATCACTTTTGTCTTCTGAAAGTTCATTTTTAATCCCACCTCTTTACTCTTGTCAGCAAGTTCCTGGATCATACATATATACACATATCATCATCATCATCATCATTGTCAACCATTATCAATCCACTGCTGGACGAAGGTCTCCCCAAGTTTCCTCCACAACGGTCTGTCTTGTGCCAGTCTCCTCCATGTCACTCCCGCATATTTACGAATTTCATCCACCCATCTCCCATGTGGTCTTTTTCTGGGTCTTTTCCTGTCCCTTGGAATCCAATCTAAAATTTCGGCTGTCCATCTATGGTCTGTCTTTCTGGCAGTATGTCCAGCCCATTGCCATTTCAGGGATTTAACTCTGATCATGATGTCTTCCACTCTTGTCATTTTTCGGATCCACGAGTTCCTCTTCTTATCTCTCCTGGTTATACCAAGCATGCACCTCTCCATGCTTCTTTGAGTTGTCTGCAGCCTTTGTATGTCTCTTTTAGTTAAGGTCCACGTCTCTGCATATATATATATATACACATATACATATATGTATATAGCATAGGAAAGTTAAATTTTCACTCATGCAATACAATATGAACCACAACAAAACTGCGCAACGTTGCAAGTATTAGATGTACTTAGTGTACGTAAAAAAATATTAACATACAAGCAATCTACCCTCATAAACAAACAAATAAGGTCAAAAACCTTCAGATAAAAAAAAAAAAAAAAAACTAAAGTGAATAACAAAATAACGAAACAATGTAAAGAAAATATTTATAAAAACATTTACTCAGAACCCCTGGATAACTCTTCAGGGAAAGGCATTCAGAGGCCCTGAGCACACAATTTCAATTCAGGTTTCATGAGAATGCAAAAATCTCAAAAAAGATATAATGGATATCCAATTTGAAATTTTGTGTTGCAAATGTTGATGCATTTTGTCTTCCCTACCTGAACTATAGAAAATACAAAAGAGTCACTAGGATTAAAATTGAACTAAAAAATGAACTATAAAACACCTTACCAAAACAATAATGTCAGATGTACTGTTCTATAAGTGAAAAAGAAACATCAAAACGAAAACTGAGTCAAAATTCAACCTATAAGATTAAAAGACAGTAACATAAATCCTTCCACCAAGCCCTTCATGGCATAAACAAAGTCATTCGTAGAAAGTCGCGGTTAACACGTAAATCCAAGTTGGAGAATTAAACTCCAGGTGTGTTCAGAAACCCAAATGAACAAATTTAGCTGCAATTTCCTAGGTACTTTCTAAAAATTTTGTTATTCACTTTATTATTATTTTTTTTATCTGAAGGCTTTTGGCCTTATTTGTTTGTTTATTAGGGTAGATTGTTTGTATGTTAATATTCTTTTACACACACACACATACATATATATACAGTATATATATACACACGCTGAGTGGCCACTTTATTATGACCACCCGACAGTTTTAAGCAAATGAGCTATGGCTGCACGCTGTTGCCGCCAGAGGGCGAGGCTAGTATAAAAAAGGAAAGCTTATTTCTTGCTACAGTAGGAGAAGTGATTTTTGAGTGACAAAATGTGTAAAAAATTTGATTTGACGGACTTTCAACGTGGGAAAGGAGCTCAGAGCCATGGAGCGAGTATCACCAAAACCGCCGCATTCGTGAAATGTTCCAGAGCACCTGTTGTTAAAGTGTTTAAAGACTGGACTGTCAGCCCAAAACTGGGTCTCTACGTGCAACGTGTGGTCTTCATCGACTAGTGACTGCTCGGGCGGAACGGAGAGTGTCCAGACTGGTAACAGACAACAGAAGGGCAACAGGGCAGCAAATTACAGATCATCTTAATCAAGGATCCCCTCAAATGATCTCTGCACGCACTGTTCGCCGTACACTGCATCGGATGGGATATGGCAGACGAAGGCCTGTTCGAACACCTTTGCTGTCTGCAGTTAACAAGAGAAAACGTCTCCAGTTCACACAGGAGCACAAGGATTGGACAGTCGATAATTAGAAACAACTTATGTGATCCGATAAATCACGTTTTCAGTTGCACACCATGCCGATGGCAGAGTGAGAATTTTGCTGAAACAGCACGAAAGCATGGACCCCAAATGCATTGCTGCAACCCTTGAAGCTGGTGGATTTAACGTTTTTTTTGGGGGAATGTTTTCCTGGAATGCTTTGGGCCCTTTAATTCGTGTTGATCAATGTCTGACTGGCACATCATATCTAAACATCGTTGCGGACCAAGTGCATCCTGTCATGTGGATGGCTTATCCCAATGTCGATGGCTACTTTCAACAAGATTATTCGTCCTGCCATAGTGCTCGTATTGTACAAGATTGGTTTCAGGAACATGCCGGTGAGTTTACTTTGCTTAGGTGGCCCCCACAATCTCCAGATCTCAACCCCATTAAGAATTTGTGGGATGAAGTTGAACGAGCCATCAGATAGCTGGATCCACTATCAAGCAATCTCACACTCCTGGAAAGGGCTATTCATCAAGCATAGTCTCAGATTCCACAAATCACCTTTCAACATCTCGTGGAGTCCATGCCACGAAGAATCGACGCAGTATTAAAAGCAAAAGGTGGCCCAACAAAGTTCTGAGGGGGTATTCATAATAGTGTCCACTCAGTGTATATATATATACACACACACTCACGGACACATGAATGGGATATAAGGTCAGGTGATACGCCATACACTACAGCCTCTCCTTGACAAATGTCAACCCCGCCTTCTCTTGGTGCATCCTCTTCCCACTAATGGGGCTCTGACGACTGCCAATAGCGGTATAACTATACCATCGGGATTAGAGGAAATGCTATCCCACACTCACCAACCCGCTTGGCCAGCGTGGTGAGTTATGGCCAAACCCCTCCAAAATGACTCCACAACTTAAACCTTAGCCCTCAGTCTCCGGCAGCTGGAATGTACCTGGCCAAGGCAGCGGCCAGTGCGACATGAAGGCAGAGGGTGCTTAGAATCACCGGAGGACCAGACTAGGCTGCCATCTGATGCTGACCTTGGCTACCTATAACGGACGCTCCCTATCTTCTCATTCAAAGCTCATTGAATTGGAAGAAGAACTACAAAAGATCAAGTGGGACATCGTCGGGCTAAGTGAGGTAAGGAGAAAAGGAGATCTCATTTAACTGAAAGTGGACATCTCTTCTATTATCGTGGGACAGATACTGACAGGACTAGTGGTGTTGGATGTATAATAAACAAGAAACTGTAGGATAAAGTTGTAGAAGTTGAAAGTTCCTCTGACAGAGCTACACGACTTGTTATCCAACTCTGGAGAAGATACCAGGCTCAGATTATTCAAGCTTATGCACCCACTACAAGTCATCCTGAAGAAGACGTTGAAGAATTTTATGAAGAAATTCGTCATCTAAATAATAAAGGCAAGCAGCACTTGAAGATCATTATGGGAGATTTCAATGCAAAAATAGGGCAACGGCAACAGAATGAAACTTCAGTAGGTAAATTCGGTCACGGAAACAGAAACTAGCGTGGAAATACTCTCGTGGAATTTGCAGAGGCAAAATGGTTTTTCATCAGGACTCCTTTTTCAAGAAAAAGCTGCAAAGGAAATGGACATGGAGGCATCCCAATTGAGTGAAAAGTGAAATTGATTTTATTATGTGTAACAAGAAATTTGTCATGGAAGACTGCAGTGTGCTAAACAAGTTCAACACAGGTAGTGACCATAGAATGGTAAGATGCGACACAATGCTAAACTCGAGCGTGGCCAGCTCATAAAACAAACACAGTGTATTGACACGAACAACCTTAAAAAACATAATAATACCTTCAAATTAGAACTGAGGAACAGAGCCTCTGCTCTAGTAAGTCTAACGTCGGACGAAGTGGACATCTCTGAAGTTGACAGAAAACTAATCAAGGCTCTTATGGAAATAGCAACAAAAATAGCTGGTACTAAGAGCAAGTTGCATACGAACAAATTATCAGCAAAAACCAAAATTCTGATGCAAAACAGAAGAGAGATGAGGACCACTAAAGGAGATGTGACTTCCATGTGGAATATATAGAGCTATGCAAGACGGCACGAAAAAGATGTAACGAAATTCAACTGTGAACTAGTGAGAAAAGCAATTGATAAAAAACCAAAGCCTGAAGAGAGTATAGGGACATCTGAGTAGGGGAAGAAAACAGATTATGGCTCTGAGAAAAGAAGATGGTTCTGTAACAAGAAATAGAGGTGAAATTTTGACAAGAGTGAAAGATTTCTACTCAAAACTGTTTGAAAAGGATGATACATGTACTCCAGACATTACAAAAGGTACCAGAGTTCTTCCAGTCCTCCCAGCAGAAGTTGCAATGCAATCAAGAACATGAAACGGGAAAAAGCTACAGGAGAAGACTGAATTACCGTGTACATGAAGTGGAGAAATTGAAACAGTACTCGCCCAAGTTTTCACTCGATGCTTTAATGAAGGGAAGATTCCTGAGGATTGGAACAGTGCAACATTAATCCTGCTACATAAAAAATGTGTCATTGAGGATCTCGGGAACTACAGACTTATCAGCCTCTTTTCAGTACTTTATAAAATCCTCACTAAAGTTCTTTCACACCGCTTGGAGGTGACGGTAGACATGGCTCAACCAAGAAAACAAGCTGGATTCAGGAGTGCCTACAGCACAATAGATCATATCCACGTACTGAGAGAACTAATTGAAAGAGCGAGGGAATATGAACTTCCATTATGCATGGCTTTTATCGATTATGAGAAGGCTTTGGATTCGGTGAAACCATCAGCAGTTACAATGGCTTTGAAATCCTGAGGTATTAAAGATGCGTACATTAATATTATTCATAACATCTATGAAAATGCAAGTGGAAAGATTCGGCTATTTAGGAATACAGCACCCACAAAAATTGGAAAGGGAGTGAGACAATGTTACACTATATCTTCCAAACTCTTTAATGCCACTTTGGAAAATGTCTTTCAATCACTGAACTGGGAAAACAAAGGGATAAAGATTAATGGAGATTATCTAACCCACCTTCGTTCTGCTGATGACTTAGTCATTTTTGCAACTACCCCATTAGAGCTGCAGAGTATGATCCAGGAATTTGCAGACAAGAGTAAAGAAGTGAGATTAAAAATGAACTTTCACAAGACAAAAGTGATGTACAATGCTTTTACAAGAAATGAAGATTTATCGATTGATGGAAAAAAGCTGGAGATAACAGATACGTACGTTTATCTTGGACAGCAGATATCAAGTGAGGGTCACATCGATGAAGAAATTAATCGGCGTATAAAACTTGCCTGGAGAGCGTCTGGAAGAAACAGTATTATTTTCAAGAGCAATATTCCATTATGTCTTAAAAGAAAAGTGTTTGATCAATGCATCCTTCCAGTGCTTACATATGGTGCAGAGACGTGGACCTTAACTAAAAAAGACACACAAAGGCTGCAGACAACTCCAAAAAGCATGGAGAGGTGCATGCTTGGTGTCAACAGGAGAGATAAGAAGAGGAACTCATGGATCAGAAAAATTACAAGAGTAGAAGACATCATAATCACAGTAAAATCCCTGAAATGGCAATGGGTTGGAAATATTACCAGAAGGACAGGACATCGATGGACAGCTGAAATTTTAGACTGAATTCCGAGAGACAGGAAAAGACCCAGAAGATGACCACATGGGAGATGGGCGGATGAAATTCGAAAGTATGCTAGAGTAACATGGAGTAGACTGGCACACGACAAACCGTTGTGGAAAAAACTTGGGGAGACCTTGACCCAGCAGTGGATTGATAATGGTTGATGATGATGATGATTAGGATACATGCGAGTTCCGTCAAAGGAAGGCACCACGTTATTGTTTGAAGTTGCATCCATGCTTAATTCTCTGCACAGGTTTTTATGAAGTGGTTTATGAAAAAAAAAAATCAGTTATTCACTAAGATGTATTATATTTGGCATGTAGTGTAGTTCCTGCGACACCTCGCAAAAGATTTTGTCGCGATCCTTTTCTTTGATCTCTCTCGAAATTTCGCAAAACGTTCGGTCTTTTATTAGTTTGTGCCACACTGGAGATTGCAAATCTGTACAGGCTACTTCTCTGTCACTTTTAGATTGCTCGTTAGATTCTGGTAACAGGGACTTGATATTTCGATCACAATTTGAATCGAATTCCAAATTCTCATCAGCATGCGATTCTTTCTATCACAATTCATGCAAACGGCAGGAAGCTGCGTCGGGAGAAGGACGACGTCGAGAAATGTCAGCGAAAGGAACTAATCTCTTCCACTGAACATTTGGGAGTAAACTATTTCATTAACAAATGGAATGCGAACACATTTTCCCTTCCACAATTTAGCATAAACAAAATTGACTCTGTTCTGAAAATACATAAACCGAAGCTTCCAACTTCCATATGTTTTTTAAACAAATGAACAGGAAGCTTAGTATTCTGGTTTTTTAGTGCAGCTGAAATCTCTATATAAATATTTTTTGATAAAAAAATAGAAATATAAAAGAGGTCACGTGCTAGATTCATTTCATTAGCATTTTTTAGAATAGGAAAGACGCCGTCCTGGTTGCCTAAGCAATAGCTTCTGATTCTTTGCCCAACGGAGGGGTCTGGGTTCGAATACCGGGTAAAGCATGGATGTCTATGTTTGTCTTTCGGCATTGGCTCTCTCTGTTATTTGCAAATCTGGCATACTGTATCACATGTTTGATCTGTACTTTGATGAATTCAATGTACCCTGAAGAGCAATTGAATTAGAGATACCTGTCTGGTAACGTGTCGCACCACCTTTCGCCCTGATGACGGCGGCGATTCGTCTCGGCATGGACTCGACAAGACACCGGAAGCGTTGGGAAGCCATACGGATCCACGACCCTTGAACAAGCTCCCACAGTTCACGAATATTTGATGAAGGGGGATCAGAGCCACGAACATCTCTCTCGATGGCATCCATGGGATTGAGGTCAGGTGACCTAGCTGGCCAAGGAAGCGAGGTCACGCCTGTGGAGTGTTCGTCCAACCATTCGGATACAATTCAAGAGCGATGGCACGGTGCATTGTCTTGTTGCAGGATGAGGTCCCCAGTGGGATGTTGAAGACGCACAAACGGGAGCAAATGGTCGTCCAGGATATCGCGGTAACGTTGACCTGTTAGGGACGATGTCACACGTACCAAGTGTCCCATTTCAGTCCACGTAAACAGTCCCCTTCTGTACCCCATAGCGAGAAGATGGTTCTGGATGGTGTGGCTGCTTACACGTTTTTGTGCACCAGCGTTAAATTGCCGAATGATTTCTTGCACTGTGGCCCGTCTATCCGCTGTTACAATGCGAGCTAGCCGACGATGACCCCGCTCATCCACACGCTGTTGTCCACGGCAGTTGACCCTTGCAGAGATGGTTTTACCTGACTCGATGTACTCACGGTGCACCCGTGACACAGTGGCTCGTGAAAATCCCAGTGCCTGCACGACTTCCGAGGTGGAGTGACCCATTCGTCGGGCCCCGACAATTTGCCCACGATCAAATGCGCTTAGATCCTGCGTCTTACCCATACTGCGTCCGACCCTTACTGATTTTCGTGGCATCACTCCTTATATTGTCGGATCGCTGCGTACGTCATGCCGTTTCCCTTTGCAGGGCCGCCCACAGCGCCACATTTGCATAACGCCAGCTGTCTCTAATTCAATTGCTCTTCAGTGTATTGCATAATATTCGCACCCTGTGACGCACAATACTGTATTTGTCTGAATTCGAGATGTATGTGTTAACCACGACCAATGTATGAATTCAAGTAGTATGTGTTAGCTGCGACCAATTAATAAAATAAACCGTTAATCGAAAAAAAAAAAAAAAAAAAAAAAAAAAAAAAAGAAAGAAAAGAAAAGGCATGTGCTGTATTACATGCGAATGTCCTAATCGATGTCAACTTACCCACCTTTTTGCATAAAGTCTTCATTAGGTTTTAGGAAAAGCTATGAAGCAGTAGAATTCATGTGCCCAGTATTGTTATTCAAATTACGAGATGTGACGTATATTATAATTTAACTTTCCGTTTTGGTTCTTGTTATCTACGTAAATTCTGGCTTATTTCACCTTAAGTTGTTTCTAAACTTAATGCTGCATTTAATTTCTCACTGAATGTTTGTGGCAACCTGAATTGAGATCGGAAGTAGAATGGCGTATGTGTTCAACACAGACAAGAAGGATGTATGTTCAGGCTATCTGTCATTATATCTATTCTGCAATCTTTCGTTAGATGTACTGACTAGCTCACGTTCTCTTATTGGGTAGTTTGAGTTTCCTGTTAGATGTTTTGAGTCTTCCATTAGGAGGCTATTTCTTGTGAAAAGTCGATTAGTTATTTTTTTTTCTGTTTTGGAAGTAGAAGTTGAAGTTTAACCTATCCGTTGATAAATTCTGTAACGTTGAATATTTGAAACATACTGAAAAGCATTCCCTGTTTTCGAGAATTAGTTGTATCTAGGGTCAAAGAAATGGGATATTTCATTAATGCGTGCTACAACCTGAGGTTATGATCCACCTATGACAGATAGATATAAAGCAATCCGGAGCATCAAGTAAATGCTTCATTTAAACCAGTGGTTCAGATTCACGTGAAATAAATGTACTAGGGAAATTGACTTTTCACCTATAATTACATACACTAGTGTGCAAAAAATTAAGGATGAAGAGGAGAAATTAGCATAACAGCGGAACGAGCAGGCAGAACGGACCGAAAGACCACTCAAGAGATAGACTAGGGTCCGGTACGGAAGGGCATGTGCATATATGCAGCATGACGTAGGGGGGGGGAGTGTCGTAAGGGTATAAAGCACACGGGCGGTGTACGCTCAGCAATTCGTTAAAACCTATTGCACGGTGTACATCGGTTTGAACGACGTCGAGTTGCTGCCACCGTGTGATATGGCCAACAGGCAATCCAGTAGACGACATCTGGATGACTTTACCCGAGGTCGCGACATTGGGAAGTTGGAAGAAAGTCGAAGTGTGACTAGTGTGGCCGAGGAGTTCATGGTCGCTCACAGAATCGTTTCACGAGCTTGGGGATCATTTCAAACGACAGGAACAGCTGTCCGAGAGTTTAGCAGTGGTCGTCCACGAGCAACCACGGCGGCGGATGACAGGTATATTGTCCTACAGGCGAAAAGAGACAGACGGCAGACAGCGGGAGAAATCGCAAGGCACATGCAACAGACAACTGGACGTCCGTTATCGCGTTTTACCGTGGCCAGGAAGCTGCACAAAGGTGGTCTATTTGCACGATGACCAGTACGGTGTGTGCCATTAACGCCTGCTCATCGTAGAGGGTGGTATCTGTGGTGCCAGAAACACAAGAACTGGACACATCAGCCATGGGGTCGAGTTCGCTTTACGGATGAGAGCCGATGTAGTCTGACGAGTGATTCTGGACGTATACACATCTGGAGAGAGCAGGGAACACGCAATCACACCTCCAACATCATCGAAAGGGACCGCTTTGGAGGTGGGTGGCGGAGTTCTCGTTTGGGGCGGTATCATGCTTGGTAGCCGTACTGACCTCCATATCTTCCAAGGAGGTTCAGTCAATGGCGTCCGCTATAGTACCGAAGTTCTCCTGCTTGACGTGCGTCTGTTTAGAGGTGCTATGTGTCCTGAGTTCCTCTTCATGGACGACAACGCTACACCTGATCGTACAGTTGCTGTCGTAGAGCTGTTGGAGAGTAAAGATATTCAACACATGGATTGGCCCATAAGGTTCCTGGACCTAAATCCAATCGAACACGTGTGGGACCTTCTCGGGAGACGCTTGGCAGCACGTCACCAGCCGTTAGCAACGATTCCTCAGCTGCAATTGGCGCTACAAGAAGAATGGGCCGCGATGCCTCAACAGCTCCTTGACAACCTCGTTCTCAGCATGGACAGACGTTGTAAATTCTGCAACGCAGTCAGGGGTGATCATATCCCCTACTAAAGACTGGATTTTTCTTGGCAGCCGCCTGTCACATGGACGTTTCTTGTCTCCTGTCCAGTTGTGCTCGAAGCTACCTTTTCAATAGAGTGCCTCTGTATCCTTTGGATTCCTTGTTTAGACGGTTTTGCTTACTTGTCCCATATTCTTACATCTTGGGGATTTTATGGTATGATTTGAGTCGATATGGAGAACTTCTGCACGACATTACATTCGAAAAACCGTCTTGTAATTAATTTTTGCACGCCAATATATAATTAACTAAGAACATAGCACTGCATTATAAAAAGTATTCGAAGACCACAACGTTTTGGGACAACTGACTTTATTATCACAATTATAAATTAGTCAGTCCATGTTTTGCATGCATGACAGTTGCAACACTTCCAGGTATACTATCCACCAATTTCCGTTAGGTCTCGGCAGGAATGGCTCACCATTCGTCCAGCAAAGCTGCTGCCAGAGTGGGAAACGTAGACGGTCGTGCTAGTCGATTTCCTATTAGTCCCTTCAGTTCGTCCC
Source organism: Macrothele yani (assembly GCA_039090855.1). Taxonomy (NCBI): domain Eukaryota; kingdom Metazoa; phylum Arthropoda; class Arachnida; order Araneae; family Macrothelidae; genus Macrothele; species Macrothele yani. The sequence continues at coordinate 82,916,097 of CM077003.1, read as the reverse complement.
AGAGGTGTTCTATGGGATTTAGATCAGGACTCTGAGCAGGCCAGTCTGTCAATTCCACCTCATTTTCAAGAAACCAGTCCTTCCCATGTCCATTATCCAGTCCTTCCATGCAGGGAGTTCGATCTCGTTGTAAGAGACAACGGTCATTTCCATAATACTGCGGCATTGTTTATAGATCAGAATCATCCAACACGTCGAGATCCAATTCAGAGTTCATGGTTTGTGGTAAAATAACCAAAAGGCTGAGTTTCATCAACGAAAAACAACTCCATACCATGATGGAGCCTCCGCCAAGCTTACCAGTTGGAAGAACACAGTGAGCCGAAAATCACGCGCCGGGCTGTCGCCAAATACAAACACACTCATCAGATTGCAAGAGTGAAACCGTGACTCATTCCTTCAAAGGAACATCTTTCCAGTCACCCATAATACAGGAACGACAGTAGACACACCACTCTAAACGGCGCCTCGCATTTACGGTAGTGATGTGTGGCTTGTGTACGGCTGCTCTACCACAACAACCCACACTGTGCAACTCTCTGAGGGTAGTTATGGTACTAACCGAGCCGTTACAAGTATCTTCTACTTCAGCCGCGATGGAAACGGCAGAGGAAGAACGGGATTTATTAACATATCTTACCATGGCTCTTCGGTCATGTTCCATCAGTTTGCGCGACCTGACAGAAGAACCATCGTACCATGGCTCTTCGGTCATGTTCCATCAGTTTGTGCAACCTGACAGAAGAGCCATCTTACCATGACAGAAGAGCCATCTTACCATGACAGAAGAGCCATCTTACCATGGCTTTTCTGTCATGTTTAATCAGTTTGTTCGACCTGACAGAAGAGCCATCTTACCATGACAGAAGAGTCATCTTACCATGGCTCTTCTGTCATGTTCCATCAGTTTGTTCGACCTGACAGAAGAGCCATCTTACCATGACAGAAGAGTCATCTTACCATGGCTCTTCTGTCATGTTCCATCAGCTTGTGTTGCTTTCCTGAGCGTTTTTCCCCCGTAGTTTCACCGTCCTGCTTCCAGCTTTTCACGGCGTTACTTACAGTCGATTTTGTTTTGTTTAGTTTAGCTGTAATGCTCCGTATGGAAACGTTACCCAAATGACATCCTGTGTCCGTATGGAAACGTTACTCAAATGACATCCTGCGTCCGTATGGAAACGTTCCTCAAATGACATCCTATGTCCGTATGGAAACGTTCCTCAAATGACATCCTATGTCCGTATGGAAACGTTACTCAAATGACATCCTATGTCCGTATGGAAACGATACTCAAATGACATCCTATGTCCGTATGGAAACGTTACTCAAATGACATCCTATGACTCCGAAAGTTAACGTCCATGCGGCATATTCGCTTCAAAGTTACCGATAACACGACAGAACATCTCAGTTTTATATGCGTTCCTTCTCACTCACAACGCACCTTCCCGAGCAACCGCTATTTGCACTTATGCAAATATTTGGTAGTGTCCCAATACTCTGGATAATATGGTGTATACAGAGGAGAAAAATCGACCGTAGCCGCTGTTCTAAAGATTTAATCTGTTTACTGGAAATTCTTTTTCCTGTTGTTCTTAAGCATAGCACTACAGCATAAGCAAAAGTTAGATGAACATGAACCGAATAGCTATTGACAAATATTAGTGATTACCTCTCTAGCTTCCTTTCTGAATGTAGCATAAATGCGATGTTGTGGGTGCATTTCGATGCTGAATTTGAGACCGTTGTGGCCAATGATTGTAGGGATGCGAAGATCCGAATGCACACAGTATACGGAAACCTGTTCTTCGTTCAAGAGCAAAAATGTCCAGATTTAGAACAGTTAATACAACTAGCTGTTTGCAGCTGAATTTCTGAACCAGCAAATAACAGTTTAAATGCAAGATTTTTTTCTCGTCATCTACACCCATTGTTCACTTGAATTTATCACCCACAGCTAAACTTAAACAATTAATCATGGTGAAGTGGATTTTAGGAGGGGCCTGTCTGACTCCCGATCTTAAACAACCCTTAGAAACACCAAGCTGGGAGACCAGGATGTCATAACATCTTATAGGAAAGAAAATTTAGGTCAGTGAATTGTAATTGTACAGTTATGCGGCCGAGCGCGGAAAAGCAAGGACAGGACACACAGACACCAAACCAAGATAGGCGAACGGACAGTATTACAGGGCACCATAACCTTAACCCCCAGCTTCGGTGTGGGTTTGAACCATGCACAGGAGCTGGAGTTTGCTTCAATTAACTACAGTCACACATCGATCTAAAGTTTAACTCCTTTCTTTTCGTTTAAGCATGTCAAGGTGCCTACTGTAATGAAACCCATCATACCCGAGGAACAGTTCCTTGAGAAACATTGTTTGTCCCTGTCTAACTGACCCGCCGAAGTACCGAAAGTGCTAAGTAAATTCCTAAGGTACGAGAATTTCTTTAGTTCTTTAGTTTTCCTTCCGGACTGATTGTCGTGTCCATTGACCGTTGTTCAGAGGTTATTTCTACCGCAACTGTTCTGTACCAACCAAAAATTCCCATCGTTTGCAGATTATCGTTGTTCGGAAGTGCCCGTCAATGGAGGTTTGTTTAGTTGATTTTTGTGGCGCAAGAGCCATGTTTGGCCAAAGAGCTCCTCAATGGAGGTTTCACCATATATGCTACATCAGTCAGCTTTTAACAATATTTATTTAAATATTATTATGGTATTAGTTGCTATGCTAAACTAAAATGGAACACGATTGTGAAAAATCAGAAAAACCGAACAAATTGCATTCATTTAAAAAAAGCCTATTCTATGGAACTGTATTGGTTTTACGGGCTTTCAATTTTTATATTGGTAAATTTCCTTCATGAAAAAGTGTCGAGTTTTCTTTAGGCTTTATCTACTCTGAAAAATAAAAAGCAACAACACTGGAATTTCTCAGCCGCGTGTATCAATAAAACTCTCAGTTTGTCGGCTAGGCCTATCTGTCGTATTTTGAAAGAGAGGAATTGGTGAAAGAATGATCCGCCGTACAGATAAGCCGTTTTCCCTCCACAGAGTTTTGCAACAACCAATGGCTTATTTCCGCATGCTCTACCTTGGTGTTTCCGTGTCCTTAACGAAGTCATAATGGTAGTTCCTCTAAACTTTTCTCTCTAAAGCTCAACTCGAGCGTCGCTGCTTCTGAAGTTCGCTCAGATTAACATCCCACTCTTTCCCATTCTCTCAAGACAATAGAGCCATTGTGACACAAAACAGAAGGCCGACAGTGAACAATTTACCCTCATTTGTCTTTGTTCAAAACCTGATTCTTGGCATTTCCTTAAAAAACTGTATCCTAAAAGCTTTATTCAAACGCTTCATCTGAAATTAAAAGCACTCTCTTTAGAAGCGTAATGCAAATTTTAGTTGCAGGGGGACGGAAGCTGAGGCAAAGAGTTCGCAATGGACTGTAAAACGGTTCATTGCAATTAGTTTTTTTTTTTTATAAAAATAATCCAATCAACCTTTTTTTTCGAATTTTAAACTTCATTTGCGTAATACCAATTCCACAGTATGTTGAATGCAGCGCAATATATAAACAAAGTAAAGCGCCATTGCAGGAGGTGTTTGTGTTTCCATACGTTACGTTGAACATAGGGTCGACTGAAGGCAGTAAATCGAACGCAGAATTTTAGTGATTTGTTCAGTCGATGTCTTTAAGAGGCTTGTTAAAACGCCAACTCAACAATAGAAAGGTAGCCAGCCAACCTCGTGGCCGAGTAGTCAGAGGGGTGGATTTCTGACATGTCTCCACTGTTGATTGAGCCCGGGCCCGGATCCCGAACCTGGCTCTCCTCCCTTCGCTGAAATTAGAGGCCCAAAACTGATCGTACATACATAGTCGCCACAATTAATTCACGGAATGATGCACTTCGTGGTGCATTCGTGTGAAATCAACAGCATGTGATGTAATCACCCTTGGTATTTAAATCCCAACTAGACCTATAGCATTTAATTGGGTCACGTTTTAACCAATTAAACAAACACTGATCATGGTAATTTAAACTATAGGATTTATCTTTCATTATTATCATGATACATGATTGAAGTCCAGGTTTTAATGATCATGGTGCTGTGAACTGCACTCGGTTGCATGAATTAAGGTGCGTGTGGTAATCCCCTCCAATGAGTAGTGAAACTCTGTGCATATGTTCTCATACAGCACCGAATATGCAGATAAGGACAACTTTAAAGGATCACAGTTAGCTGCCTTTCATTCGTGATTTAGTGCCACCGCTTTTGTTATTGATAATAATTTTTTCCCAAATGTCTTTCCAATGTCATTTGAATGGCAATCAGACGTGCAGAGCCGTCAGAATGATAAAAGTGTGTCAAAGACAAGCAGATCTTTCCAGGTGTGTATTTGTGTCTCAGAGAGTTATATCAAGCCCATGACGGCAGTTCCAAGATACAGGAAGATACACTAGATGGACATCTCTACTGCCTACAACAGCTGAGATTGACCTGTAGCTTTAACTATAACTCTTCAACTCTACAAGAAGCCAGCTTCCGAAACAGAAAGACCGGTTTCAAGGCGGACTGTATACGTAAGGCTTCTCAAAAGAGAACTACTATAGGCGTATTCAATAAGTAATGACCCCGCGCAAGATTCTTGCGCATGACTTGTTGCCTAGCAACCAGTCCGACGGCGGCAAACGATTCTTTGTGCCATTAGCTCCATTTTACTCCGCAATAGAACTCCGTATTGAATTTCTTCCTATTTAATTGTGTTTAAAATTGACAATTCTTTTTTTCAACTACGTCGACGGGTTTTGAACAACAATCAGTTATAGAGTTTTTAACTCATGAAAATGTACCTCCCAAAGAAATGGACGCTACATTAGTAGCAATTTATGGTTCTGGAATTTTGGACATAAGCACTTTTCGTCGTTGGGTAAGAAAATCACAGGACGGTAGGGGAATGTTGGCCGTAAAGAATCAACCACGGAGATGGAGGCTCTTAATCGCTGCTTGCGATTTGAACAGACGAAAAGTCGATGTGCTCCTCAGGGAAAATCAAAGAATAACTCAACGAACAACAGCAGCTAAGCTGAACATTAGTTTAAGTAGTGTCAATGACATTGTTAATGTTTTAGAATACAACGAAGTGTGTGCTCGTTCGGTACTGAGCCACCTAACGATTGAAATTAAGAAATCAAGACTTGAAACATGCCAAATGTTGTTTGCTTTCTATGAAAAACATGGAAGTCATTTTCTCCAAAGCACTGTGGCTGGTGATGAAAGTTAGGTTAACCAGTATAACCCATAAATGAAAAATCAATAGCTGCAATATAGACACCCATCTTCTCCTCGAACAAAAAAATTAAAAACTCAAACTTCTATCGATAAGTGTTTTCTGGAAATATAGAGGCATTATTCATCAGGAGTTCGTGGTCAAATGTGTAATTATCAATTCTGAAATCTACGTGTGTATCTTAAAAAACTTAAAGCAAAGGATAAATCGCTTGCTAGGGAAAAATAGCCAATGATTCTGCAAAATGACAACGACAAACTAACTCCAGCGCTTTCATTTCAGAGGCGGTACAGAAAATCGGGTTTAAAGTTCTTGAACACCGCTACCTACACAGCACATATTTGGTGCCGTCTGACTTTTCGTTGTTTTCTGCTTTCCAGAGACATCTGAAATCAATTCAGTTCACCTATGACGAAGATATTCAAACCGCTACGACGAAATGGTTCCCAGAACCTGAAAAATGTTACAGAGAAGGGTTTAAAAATGCTTTTAAACTTTGATGTATCTGTATCGAGCGTGAGGGATGCTATGTACAAAAATAGAATATGTGAATAAAAGTAGAAATTCAGAGGTTGGTTTTTGTTTCGTTTGAATTTGATACCTCGGTACCGTGCATGTATATAAATATGGAGGCTTTCTGAGCAACCTTTGTATATATCAGAAAAGCTAGGGATTGGATTCCCTTTTCCCACGGCCACAAAAGAGCTCTATTAAGGTGCGTCGCATAAATATAGAGACAGTCGACTTTGCGCCGTGAACGCGATGCGAATATAGGTAGGAAGCTGAAGTGGTATCTAATTAGACATAACACCTTACAACAAACGTTTTGATCCGTCGAGATGACCGGATTGTGTGAAAATAACACCACATTAGTTGTCTCATAAATATAAAGATAAATATGTAAAGTAGCCACATGCAAATGAGATGTACAAATTAGTATGTTGTACTCACGCGCATGGGCCGTAATTCAGTCCAGCCTACAAAAGACAGCGGACCTGCCGTCAGACATTCATTTGCCGAAATGCTACACAACAGTCAACTTTCTGGTGAGGAGGTGCAGAAAATTTGGAGACTCAGAGCAAATGGATTGCCTGTAGCGAAAATTTGTGAAGCCATGGGGAGAAGTAGGGCAGTCATTTATAAGACTTTATCAAAACGCGGTGCGTTAACTGCAAGAAAACGGCATGGAAGGCCTCGAATAACAATCAAATGAGATGATCGTGCCATCATGCGTTTAGTTTCATCACAAAGGTTATCACTGCGTCAAGTTTCTCGGACTGCTGGTGTCACCGTCTCAAAGGACACAGTGCATCGACGAATCAAGGAAAGTCGCAACATTGTGCTCCGTAAAATGCGCCGTCTGCCACACCTCACGCTGAGCCAGAAGGAAGATAGACTGTTATGGGCAAGCAGCCACATGCACTGGACGGACGAGTGGATTACAACTATTTTCTCCGATGAGAACTGACGGTTGGAAATGCTGTTCGCATGATTTACGACGCGATCCAAGCACCTTCTTCAGCAGACAGAGAGGAGGGGGATCTGTGATGGTCTGGGGAGGTTTTGCGTTCAAGTGAACAACGGATATCGCTTTTTTTTTCTGCAAGGCAGGCAAAACTCCGAAACGTATCAGGACATACTCAGCAGCCACCTTCTACCGTTTGCCGAAACTCTAGCGGATGTATCTGTTCCAGCAAGACAATGCCTCTATCCATCGGTCTGCATCAACGAAAAGCTGGTTTAACACTCATCATGTGATCGCAATGGATTGGCCAGCACTCAGTCCAGATCTGAACCCTATCGAGAACCTCTGGGGTATCCTAGCTCGTGATGTGTATGCGAATGGATGGCAGTTCTCAAGTGTGGTAGCATTGAAAGAGCAGATTGAACGAAGCTGGTACGCACTCGTCCAGAACACTTACATCACTTTGTGGACAGCATGCCGAATCGGGTTTTCAGTGTTATTCTGAACAACGGCTCCACTATTCGCACCGGAGGTGCTCATAACTAGTAAGTGTTTATATTTTTGAGACAGCGTATTTCTGTTTTTTTTCTTGTACTTGGCGTTGCAGCAATTGTTATGTTTCCTTCAAACTATTGTGAAGCTGCGTGTCCTATGCTATTTTTGCTATAAATATGAGGTGTACTATTCAGGTCGTTGTTGTTTCACTTTTATTCGAGAATTTGTTCTGTCTCTGTATTTATGCGACGCACTAGAGCATGGACTAGGCAGCATCGCAATGGGGTACCTGCGGGCATGTACTCCTAATGGATGGCTCAGATTGTCGATATCAAGAGATTTTCGATGTCAGTATATCTAAAGAAAAGTTGTCATCTGAAATCAACCCTCCAATATACAGGAAATTTGTAGTTTGGAGGTAGCCATAGACATCAAGGAGTGATCATAGAACCACATGTACATATTTTTTCAGGGGCTGTTTGTCCAGAATTCTTTTTCGTGGACAATAATTATCGTTTTAATAAGGCGAGGTTAGTAGATGATACAATGAAAGTGAAAATATACAAAGAATGGATTGACCAGGAAGGTCCGGCTGTTTTCCGACCATAACTCCATCAAGTGTGATTGCGATGCTTCAGGACAGAAAGTTGGAAATCGTCAAACTTCTGGAAGAAACACCTGTGGGAAAAAGCTGCTCTAATAGATGAATTGGAATGTCCCCTTACTTTGCTGCTGAACCACATTTTGGAATCATGGCGAATCGTTGTAGTCCTGCACAGCAGTTAGAGAAATGGGAACGTTTCTCCGTTGAGCTCCTGAACCATCTTGTTGGAAGCACGAGGGATCATTGTGCGGCCTATAAAGTAGTTAGAAGTGACCATTCATATTATTGTTCCCACGCGGACTTCGAAATGCTAACGTCTAAAAATCGGACATTTTCATGCATGCTACCTTTATCATGTTCAAAATGCACACTATCTTGTATTTTACAGAATTTTGAGGAGCTATGTCAAAATATAGTCCAAAGTTTTACTAGTCTATGAAGGTTTTATTGAAACATTTCGATTTAGGTAGTCCTTCGTTAATTTATGTAGACCAGTGGACAAGAATTATGTTTTACGATCAGAATGATGTGTCCTATACGCTTTGGTTTTGAAAAGCTTAGGAATTAAACCGTTTGCCTTCATCACTATGGTCTTGTATAATGATGATATAAACTGTAGTTGTTGATGCCTGATCATGGAGCCACATCTTACAAGGTCCGGTATTAACGGTCAATTAATGTTACATACAGAATTAAAAGCATTTTTCTCGTTAAAATTGGCTTTTCTGCAAAATGAACTAATTCTGCCTTTAGATGGAAAGTTGTGTGCCAGCTTTAAAATTTTAGCGAAACTGTTCGAACTGGTTGGTAACGATCCAAAAATTAAGATTACTGTTGAAAATATGTGAAACTCATATGCATATAGGAAGACATAACCACATTCAACTACATCTTCTAATAAGATTTAAACTGCAATATCTTCATTTCCCATGAGAATTATCGAATATTCCTACACAGATTGTATCATATTTAATTATCCTTTAACAGAAAAACGGAACTTAAAAATATGTTCGTGGGTTTCAACACAAAATAACGAAGGTACCCATTTCTTTTGCCTGGCCTTAAAACTTGGCCGACCCGGTGGGGCAGTGGTCTACACGCTGGCTTCTTACCATTCGTCCGAAATGGGTCCGGGTTCGAAAGACGGTGGGACATGGATGCTGTGTTTGTTGTATGGCACTGGCGCACTCCCTTCCCGGGAACTAGTGGACATAAATTAGGGAAACTGGCGACTGCTTATTTCCTACCGAGTTACTGACAGTAGCCGTTAAACTCCTGAAAAAAATACAACTCGTTGGAAAAACGAAATTTAATTTGGCAAAACCCTTGCAGAGTAGCACCATTACTTTAACAAAGGTTTTCGAGGGGAAAATACTGTTTTTCACTTAGGCATCAAATTCAATAAACCATATCTTTTGTGTTTCTTTGTTCATTAAATAAAAGACGGACAGATTCACTACATACATTATATCCACGTAAGATTTTTACTAAATATAATTAGTTGAACAAATGCATTTCTTAATACAGTTATTACAGTGAAATGTTCAGAAAGAACGGAAACTTAAAGTCCACTTATACTGTCATATCCCCTTGGTCCGTTACAATTTAAATGGTTTGATACAGTTCCAATAAATTCTGTTTGATTTTATGTTTTCAATTTAATGCAATTTCAAAGAATGTATAAATAAAAACGAAAATAATCAGCATTTATCGTTTTTAGAATGCATTTTAAAGCACAGGTCTCGTATACAAAATAGATATACATTGACAAATTTGTTTTTATCCATTGTGATTCGGCTGAGCAAATGGAGACAAAGTTAAATAAAAATTTAAAGCTACTGTGAAATTGAAAGGATTATTTAAAATTTGCGCTTGTTAGATTCAAGAAAAGTTATTCATTACATTTCGAGAAAGTTAAATTACTCTATGTGCAATTCGTGTTCTTCATATTTCGAAAATATTTTCAAGCACTGAAGTAAAGAATTTAGCTGCGTTCTTATTATTAGAATAATTCTAATATAAAATACTGCATTTAATACTCCATTATTCAACAAAGAAATATGATTGATTGTTTCTCTAGAATATATTTTCTTTAGATTCAACGACTGATAAATTTAGCAACTGACATTACGTTGAAGTCAGGGCGCGCTTCTAGCGATGCGATTACCAAGGTATTAAAAGCTTAAAGAATAACTCATTTCATGCTGTTCAATTTCTTTTACGCCCTTTCAAAATCTCATATTTCGAGATGCACACGATGCTTGATACTGAACTGCGAGAAGATTATTCATGATAGTTTGATTACAGTATTAAAATCATTTCTTCTAGTTCTTCTACTCTGTCGCAATTCCACTTGCAGTATTGAATTAATAAATTTTCTAGTAATTTAGGAGTTTTGAAATTTGAGATTGTAAAGCATTCCATAGAATAAAGGAGTCTGCTGTATAGAGGATCTACAGATAAGATATCAGAGTTTGGAGGTGTAGTTCCTCTTCAAAATGGAACAACCACAGGGTGATTGTAGTTAAATTATCCGTATGCAGATCAACTTGCAGAGACAGCCAGGAGACAAAACTGATCGCAATTGGTCAGAAAATTTCCCCAGATAATTTGGAAATAAAAACAAATGTTCAAGAGTCACCATCAGAGGAAAACGTGATGCTACTAATGGCGAAAGAGCAAAATTTGTATACTTTCTTCGGGCCGCTAACGGATACGACGTATAATAAGTTTCGATATTTTTTTGTAATGTTTCCAATGATAGAATGGTCCTCATTTGCGTGAACATGCCCAAATCGCGAAGTTGTACTTCTATAATGGTGAAACTGTTGCTAACGTACTTCGCGACACCCCAGTAAGACATGGCAAGAAGGTTCGTTAACACCATGTACACTCGAAGCATGGTTCTTCAGTTTAAGGACGCGGGATTCCTGGCATCCACACCAGGAGAAAAATTCCAACGGATCCATACACCAGAGCCTGACGATATTCAAATGCTGTCGATAGAGTATTCACTTGATAATCCTGTACCTCCATACAGTGCGCATGAAGTATAAAGACGATCAAATTTTTCCTTCAGAACTGTATGAAAAAACTTGTTTAAAGTGTTGCACTGTACCATTATAGGTTTACGCAAAACCAAGCCGATGAGTCAAATATTCGACTGATGTTTGTGTTGGAATTCTTTGTACCCATGGAGGTAGTCAGTCAACCACCAAAGTGGTAACGCTCATATCAACACATTGTAAATGTGAACTGCCGTGTTTTGGCTACAGAGAATCCGCCTGCTTGTCAGAAAATTCCTTTACACTCACCGAAGGTTACGGTATGGGTAGATGTTCTTACAGAGTTTCTTGCCGGCCTCTTTATATTTGAAGAAAGTCACCAAACTGCCCTATGAGCTGCATTAAAACCGTGCTGCATTGTAAAACATGATACACAGTTTTGTCATCCCTCAACTGTGATGAAGAAGATATCTAAGCACAAATAATTTTACGCAAGATGCAGCAGTTTACCACATCGGACAATCTCTATAGAAGTTGCTAAATTCTCACAGAGAACAAAGTGGTCGGTCGCGCATTCCCGATCGACCACTTTACCTGATGGTCGGTCACATTCTCTGCCTCCTTCACCGGATATTAACCCCTGTTAATTTTGGCTATGGGTTCAATTAGAAAGTTGGTGACGGTCAAAACGCCGACAGTTAAAACACAGACAGGTCAAAACGCCGACAGTTAAAACACAGACAGGTCAAAACGCCGACACCGAAACACCGACAGGTCGAAACATCGACAATTCAAAACACCGACAGATAAAAAAACCGACAATCAAAACACTGACAGATCAAAATACCGACAACCAAAACACTTACAGATCAAAATGACTACAATCGAAACACTGGCATATCAAAATCCCGACAATCATAACACCGACAAATCATAACTCCGTGTTTAGACCTGTCGGTGATTAGATTGTCGGTGTTATGACGTTTCAGTGTTTTGATTACTGGTGTTCCGAACTGTTGGTGTTATATTTGTCGGTGTTTCGAAATGTTGGCTGTCGGCATTTTTAACTGTCGGTGTTTTGATTGTCGGTGTTATGATGCGTCGGTGTTTTGCAATAGAACTCCTAGAAGGTATGGTGTATTGAGGAAATATTCCTCACTTGGAAATTTTGTAGGGCAGAACCATGCGGTAGATGGGAGTAATACAGTAAGACTGCTTCCTTTCTGAGATTTTTTTAACTACATTTTTATTTCCCCCAAATTTTTCTTTTTGTTACAAGAAGTGTTCTTATCAAGTTTCGTGGTGTTTTGCGCACTGCTTGTTTATGCAGATGTCTCTCATAGGGAATGCTTTAATTACAGTCATTTTATATAAGTCACGCAGGATAAAGATAGCAGCGCGTTATAACAAGCTCTGTCTGTAGGAAAAGTTTTCCATGATAAATGAAACTGCTTTGCTTGATACAAATTTCTATAAGTATAAACAATGCTAGTAATTAAGGTAGACCAAAGGCATTTTGTATGAAACTACTTTTTAAAGATTTTAATGAACCATTTGGAGGCAGATTTGAAAAAATGGATATGGCATCCAGAGATAACAGTGACTGTTCTTTTAAAGGATGCAGTTTTATCCTATTTAAAACGGGTCAGCAGGTATTCACTATACTTTTGCTTGTGGTCAGGAAAGTGGAAAATTTTAAAGGTAAAAGATCGACTAACCTGCATGTTGTTATATTAATGTTCAACACAAAAGGGTGGACAGGAAAGCCTAACTTAGTAATTTTAGGAAATGCACAAAACCAATCATATTGAGCATACGGGAGTTCCAGTTTCATGAATTTCAAACGCTTTCTGAATATTTTATGAGTGCTTATCTGAAGGATACTTTTTTCTAGAAAGAGCCTCTTCAAAAAATGCTTATCTTATTGAAAATGTCTTCCATGTAGAGCAAAATCTTATCCTCTTTGATAAGTACTATTCATGATTAAATTTCAACTGCACTGCAGTTTGTAAGATCATTGGTTGATTTGGTTGGTTAGTTTTTTGGCGTGACGCAAGTGCCTCAAGGAATGTAAGAACATGCAATTGCTCATCTTTTAAATTGCATTTAAATTAAATTTAGTTCAAGAACTGGGAATCGACAAGACTCCTTCGCCAAAACAATACCTGACAGCATATTTTTTTTAATGTTAAGATCATTTTTAACTCAACATCAAACAGAGGTCATCGCTCTTTCCACGTTTACAAGTGAGTCACGGAAAAATTCTCATTGGCCGCCACCGGGAATCGAACCCATGGTCTTTCAGTTACGCGTCGGATATGCTTCCACTGCACAATGGAAGCCGTAACTGCAAGACACTGCACAGTGAAAGCATATCAGGCGCGTAACTTGAAGACCCTGCGTTCGATCCCCGGTGGCGGCCAATGAGAATTTTTCCGTGACTCACTTGTAAACGTGAAGAGCGATGACCTCTGTTTGATGTTCCTGGTCCGCGTCAAGTGTCTGTATAAATTATTTAAACTAAATATTAGATTCTCCCCATTATGGTGCAGCGTTAAACAGTTTATCACAATATTAATCACAGCAGATTTACGTTAAGTTATCTTTGGAAGCGCAGCTACTAATCATCTTAAGGTTCTGTTGGCAGTAGCTTGAGATTATTTTCTGATAAACCACGATAGCTTTGGAGTAGAGCTTGCGCCATGGTCAAATATTTTTCATGGTGTTGGGGTAGCTGTGTTTTGCTAAGACTAAATTAATAATCCGAATGTTATCATATGTTATCTTGCAGCAGTGATTGAATACTGCGGGCGATGTTAACGGTGACTTGCTGCTCTCAGCCGACCGAGTCTACTTGCCATCAAATCACGAAATCCCGAGAAACAAGGTAAGTTAAAAAAGAAGAGACGCAGAAAATCGTGCTCATACATCGTTGTTTATTTTTTATCGTTCTTTCATTTTTCTTTCCATTCAGAAAGATGGAGAGCAGAGCGCGGACATTCGCTGACTGACAGCAGTGATTCTCTCTCCAGGATAGCCCTCGGGCGGGATGAAAAGGGGGAGCCGTCCGTCTTCGCCCAGTTTGTTTGGTTAGTTGGCCTATTTCACATGAGCGAGCTTCGAGCCCTAAGGGATGATGAGGATGATGATGTGCAGAGGAGAGAGGAGTGAGAGACAGGGAAGGAGTTGTAGAGGGTGGAAGGCGGTGGAGGGCGTCTCGGGAGGTGGGTTAGGGGCATGACGCAGAATTGAGTACGTGGTGGAGTGACCACTGCCACTTCCAACGATTAGTCGCTCCATCTATTCCGTTTGGCTATAGTCCGATCAATGCACCTTAGCTTTGAGTGGAGTGCGGTGTGGCTTTACCACTGCAATTGGAACATGCATGCTCTTATACATTCATTTCCTCGCTCTTTCCCTATGAAATGGGCTACAGCAAGCATTTTAATTTTGAGCGTTCATTGGACTGAAGTAGATCTTTGCATTATTCTTTAAGTGAATATTTATCAACCGCGACTGAAACAACATCATGATCTTACGCATGCGCAGAACATGTTGGTTGATTGTTAGGTGCAGTTCAATGGGCATGGAAACGAGACCGTCAAAAATGCAATGAAAGCAAATGAGGAATAGATCAAGGAAATTTTCTGTAGAGTAACAAGTCCGGTGCAGGCATTAACCAGCATGAAACTCGAATGTCTCAAATTGGCCATTGTCGAATCTAAGTTAAACGGGTTGTTCCAGTGGAGCAGTTGTTTAAGCGCTGGCTTATGACCATTCGTCCGAGAAGGGTCCAGGTTCGAATCCAAGTGAGGAATGGTTGTTGCATTTGTCTTACGGCACTGGCTTTCTCTCTTCCCTGGAGCCAGTGGCCCTAAATTAGGAACGGTCTACTGCTTATAAGCCCATCGAATTACTCAAGATGGTCGTTAGTAATTCAATAAAACAAAATGAGTTTAACGGCTGTTTTCATTCCATCACCAAATGGGAAAAATCGTATTTTCTTTGAACAAAATATATCCTCAAAAATAATTTTCTCACTTTGAACATTTATGTCTTTCGCAAACAGGAATATTTTGCAAATAAGAACACAAAAATGCTTCTAATTATTCGTAGGTAATGATAGCAAACCACCGGCATAGCACAGTTGGTTAAGTCGCTGTGCTCTAGGTGGGGGCAAACGTTTCTGACGGCTATTCGTATCCCGGCACCGCCGGCCATCTAGTCTACGAGTTTTCCGGGATTTTCCGCAAACTCCTCTTGTTTGGGGACGCAAATGCGTTGATGGTTTCCTCTCAAGTAGGCCCCAGACGAACTTTACCCTCGCAACCCCTTCCGTAGGTTGCCTGCGTCTACCAGGTGAGTGTCGATGCGCTGGCAGTAAAACAATAAAAGAAGATTGTAATTTGCTGCCACGTGACACCAGATACCTACGAGAATCTTTTACATGGTTGTTAATGATGATGGTGAACGATAGCTAAATATTTCATATGGACTTTAAATTGCTAGTTTTCCTTTCATTAAAGCTGATGCACACCTAGACGTTTCACACAGTAAACACATACAATTGTGCATTGTTACTATCTGTAGCTATTTTTATTGTTTCGTATTTATTGTTTTATTTGTTTGTTTGATGAATGCAAGATACTTGTACTGTCTCTGTTCTGTTAAATGTGGACAGACCCTTCGCTTGTTCTTTTCCTCATACGTTTGCAACGATAATCTGCAAAGTTTATTCATATGGATGGCACTTACATGTAGGATACATTTCGCTTCATGCATGGGGCTTCTCAGCATCGACAAGCAGAACTACGTTATTGATAGGAAGAACACAATACCGGCCCCAAAGATTAGTTTTTATTTTCTGTGGTTCATGCAAAACGTTCCTACCTTTTTTTTTTTTTGTCAAATTCCTTGTGCGTTCATTTAGCAAACTTATATTCTAAAGTGCCTAACACTCTACAATTTAAGTTTGCTAAATGAACAGATTAAAATCCAGAATATGTAAAATTCAGTACCTGAGTTGTCTCGAACTCAGATATACACAGTGCGTCAAGGAACTTTTAAGACTGGCGCTAGATTTCAGCCTACGGTGGCGCCATTAGTGTAATCGCGAATGCGTTATAAACCGTGACCATCTGCTTTCTTTCTGCCAAAAGTATTGCGTAGTTGTTAAAGTAACTCAAACGAACTGGCCGTTCATTTGAGAAGTAAAATTTTTTTCATGTTGAATTATTAAGATGGAACAAAGGGCTGTTATTAAATTTAACGCAAAACTTGGTAAAAGTGCCTCGGAAACGTACCAAATGATGAAACAAGTTTACGGTGAGTTTTGTTTAGGTAGATCAAATGTTTTCCTGTGGCGCAAACGTTTTTTGGACGGAAGAGATACGCTAGAAGATGATAAGCATACCGGAAGACCAAGTTCATCTAGGACACCTGAGATTATTGAAAAAGTGCGTGATTTCGTGGCAGACAATCGATGTGCGTCACTAAGAATGATGGAAGAGTCTTTAAACATCCACAAAGAAACGATTCGAACCATCCTGAATGAAGATTTGGGCAAAACAAAAGTCTGTCCTAAATTTGTTCCACACAAGTTAACCAAGGAACAAAAATCAAGGAGACGTGCACATTGCAGAGACATCATTTCAGCCGCTGAAAATGATCCAAACTTCTTAAAATCGATTGTTACAGGTGGTGAAACATGGTGTTTTCAATATGATCCTAAAAGCAAAGCGACAAAGTGCGGAATGGAAGTCAAAAAACTCACCACAAGCCAAAAAAAAAAAAAAACAAGAAAAGTTCCATCGAAAATCAAAACAATGCTCATTACATTCTTCGATAGTAAGGGTATTTATCCACAAAGAATCTGTTCCAAATGGAAAAACAATTACCTGTGAGTTTTATTTAAATGTTTTGAGGCGTTTAATGGGCAGAATTTGTCGCATTCGTCCAGTATATCGGGATGAAAACAGTTGGTGTTTGTTGCACGAAAATGCAACCCAGTCACACCTCACTTCTTGTTCGTAGATATTTGGCGAAAAATAACGTCTGTGTGTTGAATCATCCACCGTATTCACCTGATTTAGCACCCTGCCTGCGACTTTTCGTTATTCCCAAAACTTAAAATGACGTTAAAAGGGTGTTATTTTGATGATATTTCGACCATACAAACACCTTCGACGCGTGCTTTGGAGGCAATTCCGCAAAAATAACTGGAACAGGCATTCGAATCATTATTAAATCGCTGTAACAAGTGTATTGAAGCCGGAGGGACTTATTTTGAATAAAAAACCAGAACAAATGATAATTTCTTGTTTCTATTTCATTTTACAGACCCAGTCTTAAAAATTCTTTGCCACACTGTGTACTGAATTTTAATCATTCATGATTAATTTAATTTGCACTTTGTGTAATGTTCTTGGAAATAAGGCTGTCTGAACGCTGCATAAGTCAGTTCTCAAAACCTTCACGTAGAGTGAAAAATGGAGTCTCCTAAGAAAACGTCAAGAAAAGGTCACACACACACACACACACACACACACGCACGCACACACACACGCACACACGCACACACACACACACACACACAGCCAGTCAGTCAGTCAGTTCTCATATAACACATACTGTACATACGTCATACATTCTGACCTCAAGGTGTTGCCAACCACACTATTGCGGGAGAGAAGAAGAGAAGATATCACGTTAAGTTTGAAAACCGGAAGGAGAACGAACTCTCACGTACATAGAGAAAGAAACTAAAAAGAAGAGTTAAATTAGACTATGCGTCACAGTTGTTAGTATGACAATCTACATAAGAGTTTTTTGGAAGGGGGATGGGGTTAACGACCAGGAATGCAATGCGCCATAAGCAATCGCCAATCAGTATTTCCTAATTTACGGCCGCTGGTCCTAGGAAAGGGAGAGAGCTTGCGCTGTAAAATAAACACATCATCCATGCCTCACAAGGATTCGAAGCCAGACTCACTACGATGAATGGTCAAAAGCCAGCGCTTAGACAACTGGGCTACTGAAGAGGGGCGTACAAAGTTTTTATGAGCCACGGCAAACTGCAGGTTTCAGCACTTTAGGTAAAGTTATCGTGCATATTGTTACGGAGCAAAATTTTCCCTAATGTAAAATCCGTCTCTGGTTTCTCCAGCGACATTAAAATTACATATCTCGACACCCTTTACTTCTTCGCTTCAGAGATTATTTTTTCAGCTGCGTGATATCTGATATCCAGCAATGCCAATGACGCAGCAGCGCACGTATGAGACATTTGCTTTGGGAAATGTTAACCCTTGTCAGATATGACAAGCTTCCGAAAGAAAGCCTTTGAACTGTTTTTGAGGTATAACGTAAAGTTGAAAATCATATCACAATTCATACCTTGCTTATCTAACTGTATATGCATCCTACGTACAGTCAACGCAAAACTGGAAACATGGTCATATCATATGTGTTCTTATGATGTAGGTACAGGGTGCCCTACTTGCTATTTTACCCAAGTTTTTACTAATAACATCGTGAATAATTACAGTAATTGAATGATATTTGGTAAGAACATACCTTCATCCATGGAATAAAGAACCATAATATAAGAAATGTTGAAAGTGTTCGCCCTGTGCATCGGGGCAGGCTTGAACAGGAGACTCCACATTTCGAAAAGTTCGCGCCAGTTGCTCCTGCGTAATCGCTTCCACTGCCTCGCAGATGTCCTTCAATGCCTCAAGGGTTGCCGGTTTGTTTTGAAACACCATTGATTTGAGATACCTCCCAGAGAAAGAAATCAGAGGGTGTTATATCAGGAGATCGAGGTGGCCACATTCCTTTAAAAATTACGTGATCTTCAAAGAATGACTTAATTTTAACCATACTCACATGTGATGTGGCAAGTTTTCTCATCTTGTTGAACATATTCAGTGGTCGGCTCTTCAGGGTGCAGCTTGTTAACGAATGCCCGAAACATGTCCATGCAGATGGCTGTTGTGACCTCATCCTGAAGGAAGATGGGCCTAATGACCCGCCGAAGTGACAGTGCTCACTACACTCCAATTTTTTGTGCGTGAAGTAGTTTCTCGGTAAACGCGCGAGGATTTGCCGCTGCCCAAATGCACAGGTTTTGTATATTTATGTATTCCGATAAGTGAATCTACGCTTCTTCGGAAAAAAAGGTGTAGTCCAAGATGTCTGCTCGTTCTGCAACAAATGCCTGAAAGCAGCAACCGGCGCGAACTTTCCGAAATAGGAGTCTTGTGTTCAAGCCTGTCTCGATGCACAGGGCGGACATTTTCTAAATTTCTTGTAATATAGTTCTGTTCTCAATGAATGAAAGTATGACATTACCAAATATCATTCATTTACTGTTATTATCAACGATGTTATTAATAAAAACTTGGGTAAAGTAGCGAGTGCGACACCCTGTACGAAACAGTTCGTACGCAAAAGCTATCATCTCGTTTTCTACGTAGCAATAATGACCGTGATTTAATGAAATTTCAACTTGTCATTTACCGTGATAGTTGGCTCGCGTATATGCAACTTACTCGCTACCGACGTATTGCTCTACGTGAAACACATAATTAAGTAGCTTCCTTGCTGATGAATGTAGATTCATCCTGTGGCAAAATATCTTGATCATCTGTAAAGACAAAAGAAGAGTCCCTCAGCTTTGGGCTAGCCACCTTATCTCATGTATTCCCAGCTGAGAATCGTAATGTAGGCTGTGGCTCCATCCTGGAACAAGAGATCTTGATGACGTGTAATTCCATACCAGGAGTCTCTCTTCATTGGAATTGCCACCCTATCTGATGTATTCCCAGCTGAGAATCGTAATAGAGACTATGGCTCTATCCTGGGACAAGAGATCTTGATGACGTGTAATTCAATATGAGGAGTCTTTCGTCATTGGTACTGCCACGCTATCTGATGTATTCCCAGCTGAGAATCGCAATGGAGGCTATGACTCCATACTGGGACAAGAGGTCTTGATGACGTAAATCCATACGAGGTCTCTTCATTGGAATTGCCACCCTACCCGATGTATTCCCAGCTGAGAATCGTAATGGATGCTAGGGCTCCATCCTGGGAAAAGAGGTCTTGATGACGTGTAATTCTATATGAGGAGTCTCTCTTCATTGGAATTGCCATCCTATCTGATGTATTCCCAGCTGATAATTTTAATGGAAGCTATGGCTCTATCCTGGGACAAGAGGTCTTGATGACGTGTAATTCTATATGAGGAGTCTCTCTTCATTGGAATTGCCACCCCATTCTTACGTATTCCCAGCTGAGAATCGTAATGGAGGCTACTGCTCCATACTGGGACAAGAGGTCTTGATGACGTGTAATTCATATAAAGAGTCCCACAGCTTGGAATAGCCACCTCAATCTGATGTATTCCTTGTTGAAAATCCATACAGCGGCTGTGGCTCCATTAAATTGGGCGAGATCTTGATGATCTCAAATGCCGATATCAACTGTCCTACAACACGGGGCAGGCCACCCATTTTTATGTATTCCCAATTGAGAATCCTAATGAAGAGTGGTAAATAAATCGAGGATTCGGTGGCAAGAGATCTTGATAAGAGTTCAATAGTACTGGACCTGCATCCCAATGTAATGTATTTCCGATCGAGAACCCTAATGGAAGCTGCGGCTTCATTAGGGGACAAGAGATCTTGCTGATCTGTAATGCCATATGAAGAGCCATTCAGAGTTGGGCTGAATTATTAAATACTCCTGGTTGAGAACTCTAATGGACGCTCCGGCTTCATTTGGTGGCAAGGGATTTTTACGATATATTCTTTCATATGAAGAAAGCGAATGCTTTTAATTCAGAAAATAATAATTGAGCTAGTTGTAAACATCTCGTAATAATCCATATTTAATTTGAAAAAGATTTCAAATGGAATTTTTTGGATCAGACGGATAGCGCAACGTCAGAAAAAGAGTGTCACGGATTACTTTCCAATGGCCATGGCCAACTTGGACCACTGGCTATTAAATAGGGGTGTCAAGGAAAATCAGGTGTAGGCCGTTGAATTGCTTTAAATCGCGATTTTCATCAACTCCGGTGTGGTAGGCAGATATTTGTTGTTGTTGTTGTTGTTGTGTGTGTGTGTGAGAGAGAAATCGATGCAATATTGCACTCTACTATGAGCATAAGAACTAAATCAGCCTCAAAAAAAAATCTGCTTGCGGAGCAGATGCTGAAGATTTACACTGATAATTCTTTCAGCAAAAACATTCTCCGATATTTCGCAGCTGTTTTGGTGCGTTTAGTATAAACAGAATTATCTTCATGGTCGAAGAATAAAATACATAACAGCACAGAATTTGTATGTAGAGTTTTCCGAAAAAATCCCTCTAAATTATTAAGCGCAAAAAACACCATAACGGTAATAAATATGAAAAGAGATTACTCCGTAGAAAGCATCTGGAACATTAAAAAAACAGCCACGTTGAAAAGATACAAAACGAATAATGATATTCAAAGTATTTTCTTAAATATCAAATCGGATTGTGGTATTACAATTGATATAGACTACTCAGCAAAAGTTCATGGAGTATTAAGGAAAATGAGAAAAAATGTATTGCGTTACAAAACTTTAAGTACCACCTATTTCGCTTCCTACAGAATCAAGATTGAAAGAAATTTTGAATATTTTCTTTATTCTTATTTTACGAGTTAGGAACTTTTCATTCCGGTTGTGTGACCACTGCCACGGTAAAGAAGACAAAAAAAGACATTCATTCAATTGTAATAGACAAATAACCAGATTAATGCACGCCGCTCATTTGTTTGATCACGATCGGCAGATCAGCACTTTCGGATTTTGAACGTTCTGTTCATTCTTTTTTTAGTTTAATATTAAAAGGCACTGTTCAGCGGAGATATTTATATCCATTAAGTAACTCGACCTAAATGTTATCAAATGTACGTAATTCGCTGCTATCATGCGCCATTAAATTAAGATTCGTAATGCGAATGTTCAAGACATCTTGACAACATGCCGGATTTTAATTCCAATATCGTCTTTTCCATTTATACGAAAACTTTGGTAAAGATTATTATGTCATCTGCAGAGAGGCGACAGTTTAACATTTTCCCCTGAATATTGATTTTTTTGTGCTCTCAATTTAATCTCCGTAAAGTTATACGTTACATGGTCATGAATACTTTCAGTAATCAGGTCAATCCAACTTGCACATTTTTTGATTGGAAAAATGTCGGCGTTTCTGAGGGATACGTACATACGTATGACAGATTTGATGAAGTACTTTGAACCATTCGACTTTCATTTCCCAATCTCCGATCTCTTTTCAGAAGAATTAGTGACAAATAAAGGACCCAGACTTATCTAAAAGAAAAAAATATCATGCTGCAATACTTTTCATTTCTCTTATTTTCCATTTATGATTTATTTCACGCCGTCTGGATGATCAATTATCCAAATGATCTCCTTAATATACTTTTTTGTACGTATAATTTGAATTAAAAAATCGACGGAGTATCCTGGTACTCTTCGGAGATTATTTATCGTAAAACCAATGAAAGAAGATGTGAGGGTCATAAAAGTAAATTTTGACTTACGGCGGTAATAACAAATATTTCGACTGCTTAGTTTTTCAAAAACAATATTTATTATTATCATCATTATTATTATTACGTTATTCAGATTCAGACGAACGTAAGAAACATCCCTGACATCATGGAAATGAGATGTAGCTACGAAAGTGCATCTGCGCATGCGCAAACTAAAATCTGATCTCGAGATAAGAAGAAAATCTGAATAGCAAGTGTGTTAGTAAGGGGGATTGGTAACTTTTGGTATAGGATATCTGCAAGTTGCACCCCATCGTGTTACACATAATTTTAAAGCTCTCGTGAATAGCAAGTAACCTCCTCCTGCCTGGGCGGAGGTAGGGGAATCGAGGGGAAGCCAAGTTTCGCTACGACGCACCGTTTTATTAGCATTAAAATGCATTTTGGTAATGTATTTTAACACATTTAGCATCAAGTTCTCCTAATTTACGCTGATTGCAAAGAAAGAGTGTTTTATGTAAAACATGAGGAAATAATGTTTGGCGATAGTTTAGTAAAATATATTGTTGAGCAGCAATGAAAATAACTATTGTTGCGTTATTCATGCGACAGCTTTCAAAAATCAGATTTTAACAATGGTTTTGACTACTTCCTTTACTGATTTTTGTTGCGTCGAAACTTCATGCATGTGATTTAGTTTATTGCTATCGATAACGATGTACAGCATCAAAAATATTTGCATTCTAGCTTTTCATATCCTAATAAAACTCAAGAAAGGCAAGTTGACCCGGTTGAAATAATCATTTTACACAGTACGAAATTTTCTGAAATCCACGAGCATTTTCCACGAGTCCTTTCGTGAATTTCTGATACAACTTTTTCCACAAAATGACGGAGAGAAACCTGAATTTCATGGATTTTTCGTACGCTAAGAAAATTCTGAATTTTCAGAAACCTTTCAGCAATTTCTTTCGTATTAATATATTAATGGAAAAACTATGTTTTAATTTTTTTCGTGTTCATATGATGAAACATTTCGGTAATAGGATTGATTCTCGGAAATACTTGAGATTTCATTAACTGGTAAATTTCAATCGTCTGTCGAAAGATCTGATTTTAAAATTCTGTAGCGGGATCGGATATTGTGGATGCCCATGAAATTTCGGTTATTATGGCACCGGGTTATTCCTTTCCCTCTCGTCTATTTTGAGCTCCAGGTATTGTGAGTTGTGTTGCCGTAAAAAACAGATATTTAAATTATTGTACACCTGATTGTATGACGTCTATGTATCAGTTTATGAAGTTCTTTAGACAAAATCTATTATAAATTATCTAGAGAAAATTTTATATTTAGAAGCTTTGCAAAATAATTCAATAAATCAGTACATTTCACCTTTTTTTAAAGATCATTCAAAGTTCGTTTTCAGTTTAAGAAAGATCTTATGTTCCAAAGGATTCCATTGCTTCCAAAGAAAAAAATACTTAATTTGTGATGTCATCCTACAGAAAAAAATAAAATTATTATTACTATTATTTTGATTGAGTGTTTAACGACCACCGTGAGCAACTCAGTGGGCTAAAAGCAGTCGCCTGTCCCTAATTTAGGATCAGTGGTTCCAGGGAAGGGAGAGAACCAGTGCCGTAAGACAAACACATCATCCATGCCTCACCGGGATTCGAACCCGGACCCCATCTCGGACGAATGATCAAAAGCCATTGCTTAGACAACTGCGCCACTGGGGGAGCAAAATTATTATTCCTAACCTATTCAGAAAATAATGAGCTCCAACAGAAAATAAAATTACTAATTCACTTGCTTAATGACAAAAAATAACCAACCCGTAATTACAATTTTACTTTGAAGGTGACTTTGCTATCCCGGTGGCGCAGTGGTCTAAGCGATAGCTTCTGATCATTCGTTCGATATGGGACAGAGTTCGAATCCCGGTGAGGGATGGATGTTGTGTTTGCCCTACGGTACTGGTTCTTACCCTTCCTGGAATCACTACACTTAAATTAGGGACGAGCGACTGCTCATAGCCCACTGAGTTACTCACGCGGTAGTCGTTAAACCCCCAATGAAAAAAAAAGTGATTGTGAGTTGCATGTGTTTCTGGGTCAGTGGCCAAGAAACGCGGTTTCTGCTGAGCCAACCCGAACAACATCGGAATGAGTCCCATCGTGGCGAAAGGGTTCTGTGCTGTAAGGGCTGGAAAATTCAGGTTCTTCGATTTTGCGAAGTTTTTATATAAACACGTTAATACCCCAAACCCACTTTTCTGAAAAAAAGGAAATTACCGAGTGAAAAATCTGTGAAAATATGGAAGTTAGAAAAAAAAACGGGAACTTTTAAAAACGAAAATTTCGTTAAAAGACGGATACCCACCGGCAACCTTGTTGGTTGCACTTTATTTTCAGAAATTTTCCTTGAGTTCACACGACTTATTTTTTACAGTGTAGAGATAAATATGGAAGAAACACAGAGATGTTCTTTTCAAAAGGCAAACAAGATTTGTAAATACTGAGTAGTGTAGGTAAGTGAATTAAACAAGGAGAATATGTCAAATACTTAGACTCAACCTTACAAAAGAGTGATAGCTGAGGAAAGACAGCCAGGGAATGAGTGAGATCAGGTTATCGTGGTAACTTTGAAACGATTGCCCCGACAAAAATTAAATTAAAAATGTACAGGACTGCTGTAACACCAGTTTATTCACGTGGGTCGTAAGCTTTATCAACTAGAAAAAGATACAAAAAACGAACGATATAAACTGCAAAGAAAATAAGTGAGACTGTTCAAGGAAATAAATGGGATATCAAGGAAAGAAAAATAGAAGAAATGAAGACATATGGACAGATTGGTGAAATTATAGGAAAGATAATTGTCAATGACACATCTATATTACATATAAAAAACAACTGAATTTTAATCTTTCAATTTGAGTTGTTTTTATATATGATATAAAGGCATACATATTTCTCGTATTCATAGTTTTACATGGTTTTTCTTTTCACACCAAAACGCGCTTAGAAATGATTTCCATCGGAGCTCCTCGTTATGAGCGGGTTGTACTGTATTACATTTTCTAATGCAGTATTTTTTAGTTACTCCCGCGCTCACTATGTCACTCTGAACGCGATGGCACCTGCTTTAAACCAAACGAACTGTTTTTAAAATGAATATGTAAATGGCAGTTTGTAAAGTTTGTTCAGCATTATTATTCCCCATTTTTCGAAAATATTTAGTGCAGGATCCGATGTCTTATTCTATACAAAGTGTCAGGCGTGCTGCCTGACTAATACATAAACTACAAGAATCGTTCATAACTGATGAATGGGAATATTGGCATCACTGCATGATAGTTTGTATCTAGGCTGCTGCTATTCCTACGCTGGCTAGTCTTGGATTAGTACAGCATCAGTTCACAAGATGACAGCTCAGGCTCGACTACGTCGCTCGCAGTACACTCATTTCTCAGGCAATCGCACGCTAGGTAGGAAAATACCCCTGACCCCAAAGACTTCTTTGTGAGGTTCGTCACAGGTAATGAGTCGTGGTTACACTACTACACTCCGGAAAAGAAAATACAATCCAATCAGCGAAAACATGACGGAAGTCCTTGTCGAAAGAAATTCCGAGCAGCTGTCTCCGCTGGCAAAGAGATGACTCTAGTCTTCTGAAATGCGGAAGTAATTAAAAAAGTGGAGTTCCTTTCACAGAAAACAACAATATACTGTGGAGTAAACTGCAACATCGTCAAAAGCTTCCAGTGTAAAGGAAAATGAGCACGACAAGTGCTGTTGAAGAATAGCAATACCAAGATTCGGATTACCGTGTAACAACACAAACACAAATATTCCTTGGCTTCACAGTCTTACCACATCAGCAATATTCACCTGATTCGGCCTGTTTGCCAAGACCAAAAAAACATTGCGTGGCTGACGATTCCAGAACGATGCAAGATTGCGGAGAAATGTTTGCGAGTCGGTGAGTGTTCTTCCCAAAGAGACTGGTTAGCTACAAAACCAGAAAGACGTTACTAGAAATGTCAATGTTTTTTTTTTGATTGAATGTTTAACGACCACCGTGAGAGCAGCAACTCAATGGACTAAAAGTTGTTTAGAGACACTGACTCCAGGGAAGACAGACAGCCAGTGCCGTAAGACATACACAACATCCCTGCCTCAACGGGATTCGAACTCAGACCCATCTCGGACGAATGATCAGAAGCCATCGCTTAGACTACTGCTCCACCTGGGCAGCCATTAATGGGTTACAGTGTCACATTGCTGCTATCATCGTTTTGAGTCTTATACACTGAGAGGACAGTAATCTTGGAATATCTGGTTTCAGGTAGTAGGAAATCACTGCATTCACGTAGACGGTTATTCAACATCAGCATACAGTAAATAAAAATTGCAAGTTAATTGAGTTCGAAAGAGGGATGATAGTGGGTACCAGATGCCCTGATTTTTGGGGATGCAGTACAGGAATTGCAGTATGCCTGTTCGACAGTATCAAGAGAGTATCGAGAATACGACCTTTAAGGGAAAATACCGAATCGTGGATAGCGCTGTGGGAGGAGAACAGTGGTGGGCGAAGATGGCCGTCGGTGTAGTTGCAAACATCTCGTATAGTTGCAAACAACCGGAGAACGACAGTAGCACAAAATCACTACCGACTTCAACGATGGAGGGTCCAGAAATCTCTCCACCTAGACCCTCATCAGGCAATCATTTGCCGCAAGAGATTATGAGAACCGTCGACGCACGGGTGCCCGTTGCTAACATCACATCACCGGTTTGTAAGCATCAACTGGGTGAAAGAACATTGGCACTGGACCTTGAATGATCGGAAACGGGTCTCCTGTTTCCATGAGTCCCGTTTTCGGTTATTTTGCACAGACGGGTGTGTGCAAATCTGGCGGAAATTCCATAAAGCGATAAACCCGGCATGTCAACGAGGAACTGTTCAGGCTGATGGAGCCTCAGTTATGGTCTGGAGGGTGTTCATTTAGCACAATTTGGGAATTCTGGTAAGTCTAAATGCATTTCTGAATGGTTCACCCAACGTGTCCATCATTGCAGACCATCTGCATTCGTTCATGGTCAGTATGCACTCACAGGGCAATGGACTCTTCTAGTAGGACAATGAGCTTCCGCAAGGAGTCATTGTGACTATAACATTGTTAGAGGAGCATTCCGCAAGAGTTCCCACCCTGCAATGTACTCCCCTTCGCCGGGCATGAACCCTGTGGAAAATCTTTGGGATACTGTGGAAAGGTCCGTTTGAGCTTTGAATTCTCCACCCAGGATTGCGACTGATTTACGGACAGAGGTTATCGTGAATAAAGATCACTGTATAATGCTTTCGTGATCTAGTGGACTCAGTGCATCGCCGTGGGACTGCCCTTTACCGGGAGAAAGTTGAGTTTACCCGTTCCTAGGTAAGTATCTCCACGATTCCTGTCCACACAATGTATTATCGATGAGTTACAAGCATTTATTAACGACCTATGTAAATGTCTACTAAGCAATATGCGAATTTGGATTGAATAGCACGTGACTTGCCGCGGTCTCCAGAATCACTAGAAATCACTGTCTCAATTTAGCTCTGCTGTTTTACTAACAGCACCCAACTTTAAAAGCGCTAACACATCAACTCCGCACCTACGCTTGTGATAAACATAGAAACAACATCAACAAGATATCGTGAGTTTGTGTCCACTCCTGCTTGTGATAAACATAGAAACAACATCAACAAGATATCGTGAGTTTGTATCCTCCTAAGAGATCAAACAAAGAAAGCCTTCACAAGATTTGAACTAAGTTTTCCGCCTTCATAAGTTTTGAACTACGTTGGAAAGCCTTCATAGGTTTTGAACTAAGTGTTCCGGAGTCTAACACTAGCCAAAATTGACGTTCATGAGCGTGTTTTCATTAATGTTCAGCTTGAGGTTGCGATCGATTCAACAAGTTTCGTCTTTTCGAATACTAGGGGAAGTGTTAGAGATCTATTTATTTAACTTCTGCGTTTGCAATAATGTCTTATCAGAATGTAGGAAAACTGAAAGTAATGGAGTTTTCTATTTTTGGAAGTACTTCATGACGTAACACGTTGCAGGATCTGCAATACTTTTTCTCCGTAAAACAAAAATAGTAGTTTACTCCTTATCCTGTGCTTTTATATTATTCATACAACACTGCAGACTCTTCACTTGTATTCTCATGGATATGTAGGTAAGTTCTAACTCGTAGTATGTTGGAAAGACATCGTAACCATCAGTGTTTGACAGGAAAAAATACATAACCATTAATCCCGAAACATCAAGGAAGACATACGTCGTGTTTTACTTTATCCACAAAATAAAAGCACTCAGAATGTTGATGAGCTGTCTTTTTTTCTCTATCAATTTCCCCAATTGAGGTACCACAGACTTCGGTCTTTAGTAGTTGTCCTTTTCTGTTGATGTTCGTTCGGCAGCTTTCTGAGAGTAGAGATGCAAATTCGAAACAAATCCCAGTTCCTATACATTTATGCGAAATACATTTGTAATGCACTCCGGCGGAGAGTGAATCTAAAAGGGAATAACTAAGCGGACTCATATTTCTGCGGAGTGCAAGATGAGCTTATATCGATTATGATAAAGACAGACATTATTTCGCTGGCGATGGGAGTTGTTTGTGGCGGAAACCATTTGAGTTTCGACGGGAAACGTAATTTCGTGATATACAGAGCAGGTGTTGCCGCTAGCATTCACATGAAAGTCGGAAGAAAATTATTCCGCGGAGTTACTTGGAGCAGATGTAGAAGTGCTTTACATTATCCAGCGCATGCCGAAGGAAGACGAATTACATTGGTTCAAGGCTTTCAAATAACCGTCGATTTGGCGTTACCTCAGGAGTCAATAATAAACTCTAACAAGCTGAAATGAACATTGAATGCGTTTTGGAACACGGATCATATACCTTTAGCAGCTGCGATTTCCGTTATCACGGATAACCTTACACTTTTTACAACTTTCCTGCAATTTACAATGGTTGCTTTAATTCATGACTAATTATGATGCCAGGCAAATTTCCAGAGTTCCAAATACAGATGCCATATTGTGGAGAACATCTGGAGTTATTTATTAGTACAAGAAATATACAGGATGTCCGTGAATGAAGTACACAATTTCAGTATGCTTTGGAAAAAAACCCCACAATAAATAACAACTTACTTTTAACGTCAAAACCCATGGTAACTGTGAAGTTCCTTTTTACAAAATGTCAGTAGGTATCCACGTGTACTCCGTTGGTTGCTCGCAGGATGTCTAAACGATAGTCCAGTTCCATCCACTTACGCTGCAGAATGTCAGGTGAAACGAGGAGAAAGGCTACAGTAATGCGTTCTTTGAGCTCAGTGATAGACGTAACCTTTTTCTTGTACACAATGCCCTTAATAAAGCCCCCCCCCAAAAAAAAATAAATTGCATGGGGTAATATCGGGAGAACAGGGTGGCCGTGCCATTGGACTCCCACGTCCAATCCAACGCCCTGGAAAATGGTGGTCTAAAGATCTGCGTACATCCAAAGACCAGTACCGAGGCGTTCCATTCTGCAGGTAAATGATGCTTTGAGTGTCCTGGAGCTGTGGGATTGAGAATTGTTCTAATATATCCAGGTACGTTATTCCAGTAACGGTTGCTTCAGAGAAGAAAAACGGCCCTATTACTCTATCTGACTTCTGTTGCTTTGAATTTATTTACCAATTGTTTGATGCTCCTTCGTGCCGGTGGCTGTCTCTTGTACTCCGTTTTGAACTTACGCTGAACTGCTGTTAGAGATTTTGACTCCGCAAACCAAAACATACAAGCTGCTTTCTCCACTGGAGATGCCATGTCTGCTGTATTCCGTGTTTGACGAGATCTTTCAATAGATGAGACACCTAGCGCCATGTGTCATCTGGCTTAAAAACCTTTAGCACTTGCCACGTCTCTTGACATTTAAAGTAAGTTTATTTTTCTATCGTATGTACACTATATTGACAAAAGTCACCAGACACCCCTTCACAAGCAAATGAATGGATCCGCTGCGTTTCTAAAATGCGCGGTACAGCTGCAAACGGTAAAAAAACAAGCCTGTCGCTAACCGCGATCATATCGCACTGTGAGGTTGAGTGAAAATGTCGCGGCGGGAGAGAACTGACTTTGAGAAAGGAAAGATTGTTGGCTGTTATATTAGCGGGTTGTCCATAAGAGAAACCGAGAGGCGTTTAAACATACCCAAGTCAACTGTTTTGGATGTACTGAATAAGTGGAAGAGACATGGCGTGCCTGAAGCAGGAAAACGTACCGGCAGACCGAAGAAAATCAGTGACAGAAGATGTCGAAGCCTCAGGAGATTTGTTACAACTAATCAACGGAGTACGGCACAAAACCTCAGTGTACAGGTCAGTAAAAATGCTGGAACCTCGATATGTACACGTACCATTCGCAGAGAATTTCATTCCATGGGTTACCGTGGTCGTGCGGATGCTTATAAGCCTTTCACCTCTACTCGAAATGCTACTCGTCGTTTAACATGGTATAAAGATCATTTATCGTTGACCGTAGATCAATGGAAACTGGTCCTATGGACTGATGAATCCAGATACACAATCCATCAGTCTGATGGCTGTGTATGGGTATGGCGGCAGGCGGGGAAACGCTATTTATCACAGTGTGCTGTTCTTACGGTCAAGGTTGGAGCTAGCAGGGTGCTCGTATTGGGGTGTTTTTAGTAGTATGGTCCTGGCTCATTGGCTATCGTGGACAAACCTGGTAACCAGCACGTGCCCCTCGATATATTCGTGACAATTATGCCCTACATTTGATTTCTGGACAATTATGCCTTACCTGTGGCAATAGTATGGAAACGAGCCTTGTTGGTACCAGCAGGAAAATGCACAGAGCCATAAAGCAAAGACTGTTACGACGTGGTTTTGCGTTAATTTCGTATCGTGTGTGAACTGGCCAGCACAAAGTCCTGATCTTAATCCCATAGAACACCCATTGGATGAATTAGAACGCCGCATAAGAAGTTTGGAACCGAGGCCTACTATTAACAGTTAGCGGCAGCATTGTGTACTGAATGGAAGCGCATATCTATCGCTGTGTTCCAAAACCTTGTCGAAAGCATGTCTCGAAGGGTCGGTGCATGCATTAAGGCCAAAGGGGGACCGACACGTACTAATGTATGGCAATAAAAGATATGTTGTGTTTCTCTTTCTTCTAGGTGTCCGGTGACTTTTGTTAGTGTATCTTATTTATGTTAGCATACTGAAGTTGTATACTTCATTTATAGACACCGTGTATATGTATACAACAAATGAAAAAAAAAATGCTTGCAAAGTGCTTAAGTTTCGACTCAAAACTTAGGAACCCTTTCTAACCAGCAGCATTTCGATACTTTTATTTAAATACACTTAGCTATGGTAAAATTGTCCGTTCATTATCCATAGTGATGAGCACATCTTTTTTCTGCCATGTGCGTCCTTCCTTTTTGCATTTTCATGTCATCGAATATTCTTTCCAACCACTTTTTTCTCTGTCATTTAACCTCTTATTTATTGGTACGTTTACTTTCATTGACTTTCGAATCGGGTTTTCGTTTTATTTCCCAATATATGTCCAATCGGTCTTAGGCAACTATTTCTTAATTTGTTACATGTTTTCTAACTCCAAGTTTTTTCTTTCCATCCTTATTTTCTTTATATCTGTAGAAAAATGTCGAACGGTTTTCAATGAATAATATAACACTGTTCAACATAAAACACTTTCCACCATGAAGGAATGCACGCATTAAGACAAAACTTCCTACGTATATAGACAAGTAGAAAGAAGGGATTTAAATTCTGAGGGACCGCATGAATGCAATGGGCGAGGAGACAGTATACGTGGCCTGAATCAGAATGTCATATGACTGTTATGCAGTGTTAAACATTCGGCAGCACGGCGTGTCATCAGGTGAAAAAGTACTTTGATGGTGTATTGAGGTGTCTCTGGCCAGGCATCGTTGACATGTGACCACAATTTCCCGACACGGTGAGAAGGTCGTGCAGAGTGGTAATACAGTCTGCCAATGAACCCACACACGTTATGTATTGGGGGAAAATGTAGACATGTGACCAAAATTACCCGACACACGGTGAGAAGGTCTTCCAATGAGGCCCCACACGTTCTGTATCGCTGACCAGAGCATCACCTAGACTACTTGTAGGCACCGTATGTTAATGTCGGTAGTATGCAGGCTGCTTGGAACTGAATCTGGCATACCACGGAGACACGGCAACAAAGCGGGATGCAGCACCTCATCGATGTATCGTCGTTAATCGTTGTACACACTATGAGTACGAGGAATGATCGACCGTTGAAACTCATAGCACCCCAAACCATGACACCAAGCTGAGGAGCCGTTTGGCTCTCTCGGATGGCAGAAAGATCAGCCATGTTACCACGTGGTCTACAGGCGCTCAATCGAAGATCGTCGGCTCGGAGGCAGAATCAAGACTATTCGCTGCTGAATACATGCTGCCATACCTTCCGCCTTGCACGTCTGGTTCTGCATCACTGAAACGAAAACCTTGCGCGACGATATATCACAATAGCTAGCGAGAGCGCAAACCTGCCTCATCCAATTTTTGATCCTCAGTCCATATCCATACGGGGATGTCCATAGCTGCATGTATTCAGCTGTAGATTGTGAAGCAGCTATGGTTTGCCGTCGAATGCGGTGATCAAGGTATTCCAACGCTCACCTACGTACAGCAGTCCCACTACAGCGACGAACGTTGCCATACTGAAAATACTATCGCCACATTCTGCCGAAACTTATCACATCCCGATGCGTTTTCGCTGCGATAAGACGCCGGGACCAACCAGCCATTCATAGCGCTGTAATGAAGCTTCTGTTAAAAGTATCTGTGTGATGTTAGGATTTCGGATGACCTCGCCCGGGAACTATAACTCCACTCACGTGGTTAGCCGCCGAGAGAACCCTGATTCAATGGTCTACATGCCCGACTGAGCACGAACAAACGAAGCTACGTCGAGCCGTTTTGCTCTTCTTATAATCCTCACTCATCACGTTATTAGTTCGGATCTGCGATTATTTGCATAACTCGACACATACTCACGAATTCGCATAACGCTCCGACAAATAAAATACTTCCTGGTGAAGCATTTTCTATGTCGAGCAATGTAATAGCTTTACATAAATAAAAATTAGGTCGCTGTTGAATATCACACTACACGAGTGAATTTAGAGACACCAAACTAGACATGCTATCTCTGCTCGGATAGATAGAGCGTAATCGGTTTGGAAAATATTTTTGTCTTTTAATTTCTTTAAAATAAAATTATCTCATTTAGCTTAACAGGCATAGAAAGTAGTTCCCCTTCTGCTTTTTAAACGAAATGAAATAATGAAAACAATGAGAAAGTGTGGGCGGACGGATTCAGCTGAAAGAGATTGCTCAGATTTAAGGTTCCTGCGTGGGCATTTTTTAAGCTTCGGGTTTCCTATTAGGGATAATGCAAACATTTTGCTCTTTTTGAATACACCTTTAATTGTTAAAACGTGAATCGGAAAAATATTCAACTTTATAAATTAGTATTTTAATGACGCTTCAAAAATAATACGTAGATAAATGTCTGAACAAAATTTGACCACAAGAGCAAAAACATAGAAAGCATCGTGAGATATTGAAATGGAGGAACTAAAAACCTATTTATAAGTTTAGAAACCGTGAGGACGGAGTTCTTTACATTAGAAAGCTTTCAATTACTTACAATTTTTCAAAATACGTTTGGAAAGATGAGCCAAACTTGAAATTGGTGTAGAGCTTGTATAGGTTAGTTTGCTTTAAAAATCTTTCAAATTAATTAAATAAACAAGAAAGATGATACAAAATTGTCGGTTATAATCAGCACGTTTTTTTAATCGTTTCCATACGAATAAAATTTATCAAATTTATTCATAGTCAATGGAAGCGGTTAGAAAACAAAATCAACCGAATTTATGAAATCGATAAAATATCTAGAAAGAGAAACAGCTTCTTACTTTCACAAATGGCTAAAACGTATGTTATGAAAATTAACTAAAGGTGTACAAAAATGTTTCTTGTAGCAGAAGAAAGGTTTCTGAGACAAATACTTTTGCAAATTGAACAGTTAAAAGAACAATTACAGAAGAAAACATGTTGTAACTCTACGCCTTCTAAAGGAAGAAGTTTGCATAATGGAAAAGATGAAAATATGTGAAAGTTATTCTTCATGGCAAAAGCTATGCTGAGAAAAAATAAATTTCCAAATATGTCTTCTGCAAGCAGAGACAGGGAGAAAAAGGTTTCGACCTTTACGCCCCATAAGGGTAAAGCTATGCATTATTTAAGAAAAAGATAAACATACAGTAAAAAAAGTAATTTCGCAGTAAAGCTTTCAAGCGGAAATTCAGCTGCGAACAGAACACAAAAAACACCTAACGACAGAATTGTGAACTACAAAAAAAAAAAAACTCTAAGTACAAATCTAAAGTGTTCCACAAGGTAATGTGTTATCCGGTGTTAAAATATACTTTTCAAATCGGACATTTGTAAGAAGAGATGTCGAGAAAAACAGATTAAAATTCGCGCCTCTAGTGGCAAAAGTGTGTATGATTTTGGGAAGGAAATATACATAAAATGTTTTCATATTTAGTAGTGTCTGAAGGAAATATACATAAAAGTTTTCATACTTAGTAAACCCGACTGAAAAAATTCTTCCTAAAAAAAATTTTTTCAGTCGTGTTTTCAGTTATGCAGATATTGCTACAAACATGCTGTAAAAAGAAATGTGAACTTACGCCCTCTAGTGGCACACGTGCGTTAAGATTTTTTTTTAATTATGTGAAGAACATTTCGCACCGGAAACTCTTTCCGACTAAGAAAGAACTTTCCAAATTGGACTATTAGATGGAAAGATATCGATAAAAATATGACACATATTTACGTCCGCTGGAGGAAAAACTATGCACTGTTTTAAGCAGAAGGTATTCGAAAAAGGTTTTCCCAGGTGAATGGTATCGGTTCACGAAAGAACTTTTTCAATCGCGTATTTAGAAGCTCACATTTTTTTTTTTTTTTGCAAATACATGAGAAACAAAGAAAAAAAAACTTATGTTTCAGGTAGCCAAAGGCAGAACATTTTCCAACAGGAACTGTATCCAATGCAGAAAGAGTTTTTCACGTAGGACTTTTAGAAGCAGAGATATCGTGGAAATCGAAATTTACCTAGCAGAAAATGTATGCATTACTTGAAAAAGAAACTCTACCGAAAACAGTTTCCGTTATAAGTGGCATTCAAAGAAGTTTTCCTTATAATCGCAATCAAGGAATTTTTGAGATGGGATATTTCGAAGTAAATATGTGAAGTGAAACATATTTGGCATTCAATAGCATGTGCATTTATTTCCTCCAGCGGCGAAGATATGCATTGAAAAAAAAACGGAAACAAATAATGCATGTAATAGAAAGAAATAATGTAAATATTGCATTTCAAGCTTTCTTATGGTTAAAGAATGTTTCAAATCGGACTAATAGTTGCAGAGATATAGTGTCTGTCCACAGACGGACACACAGTGATATTACAAGCACGTACATTTTGTACAAAATACGTGCTAAAAAGGTATCACAAATATTGACATTTCGCGCAGTTTTGTCATGACCAAATAATAAAAAAAAGAGAACGTTGTAAAACTATTTTGATTTATCACATGGTAGTTTCAAAGTATGACTACATCCTCATAGAGTAATTTCGACATTGGTAGCACAAATTTTGCCAGAAGATATGAATTATAATTCATATGGCCTAAGGATGTGTGAACATGTTTCAGTTTGCGGCTCTTCAAATCCAAGAGATTTCTGTAATACGGATTACGGGCGATATAATAAATCTAACGTCAGCTCTGTCTCTTAAAGGTGAAATTGCTGATCTTGCAGTAGCTGACACTTCGTTCACTGGTGAGCCCTATCTACCACGATAACACAAAATTCAGAAGGATTATTAGATGCAAACATGAAGTCGGAGAGAGCTTGCATATTACGTTTGTTGATTCTTCTTGAATTGTTAATCCACAATATGCCGTTTGTGGAAATTCTTGTAACCTGCTTTGAAAAATGGGAGTTCTATGAAATATCATCGATCCTGCAGTTCCACATTTAATGGCTTTAAGCAGCTTACAACGCGATGGCAACTACAGCTTTGGTACAGAAAGAATGCAATAATATTAAAGATCAGGGCTCTAAAAATACTTGTAGAAACAAATCTCTCCATCCGGGAAGACAAAAATAAAAGAAAAAATAGAAAGTTTGGCCTTCAATTTAAAAACAAAAAGAGTGTTTTCACAGATAAACGTAAATACATTTATTGAATTATTCTCAGCAAAAATGCATTAGGTCTTCCTTAGTTCTTTACTACGATCATCGTCGTGCGAAAATATTTTATGCCTTAAAAAGGACCCTATATATGATCACTAAGTACGTCAGTCTATACCCATGTAAATACCATAACTCTGCAGTTCGAGTGTGATGGAATTTGAAAACTTCTTTTCGCATCGGGAAGATAATCTGAGAATGTTGATCCTTGACATTTGGTCTTCTTTTATGCATAATTTCGCTACTATAAAATAGGAGAGGTAAATGCACATGCATTCGAATTCGAACCATACTTTAAGGTGCTTCCACCTAAAATCTCTGCCTTACGTTTCCAGTGGTAAAACGTCTTTACATATTTTCTTCATAATTGATATATTACCAATGATGGAAATTTGCACATCGATAAAACTAAATTTAAGTTATAGCATGGGGTACTTAATACTTGCTAAAACATAACCATAATTATATTAAAGACCAATTATTTTTCTTTGAGTAATATTTAGACCTGTTAATAGATGGCGCGACCTGTAAATTGATGACGTCAGTAAGCAAACAAATGTTGAATTGCTAAATTGTGGTTATGTTTTAGCAAGTATTAAATATCCCATGCTATAACTTAAAATTTGTTTTATCGATGTGCACATTTTTATCCTTGGGAATACATTAATCGCGAAGAAAATATGTAAAGAAGTTTTACCATTGGAAAAAGGCAGAGATTTTACCTTAATATATGGTTGGACATAAAAAATCCGTTTATTAAAACTTCTCTCCTTCTGATACATTTTACCACGAAGACTGTTAGCATATAGTTACCTCTTCAAATACAACAAAGCTTTCCCCGGTAGAGAGCTTATGCTGTATATGTATTACTTTTTTTTCTCGATATCGCTGCTTCTGAAACTCTGAAATGAAATCTTACTTTTGCGCTGCTTATCGCTCGTTTTGAAGAATATTTTGCACACACCTCCGCAAGGCACAATGTGACCACACCTTAGATAAGGTAAGCGGATATTTCTGTTTACAGTATAACAGTAGGAACAAACCATTATAAATCCCCTAACCTGACGTTTGTATCATATCAAGCGGAGGGGTGCTCACGTGTGTTGGTCAAAGGCGTATGAAGCAATATCTCTCACATGTGTAGTACCAGCCGAAGCTGAAACAGTGGTTCAAATGGGTGACATTCGAGATTTGAACCCCATCGTGTAAACGGCATGGTCATATGCTGCATGAAGGAATGGTTGAAAGCATTCGAGAAATTACCAACTTTTGACGTTTGTTCACGAGTGGCCGCAGTTAAAGTGTTCCGAGAGTGGATGGAAACAGGCGCAACGCATAACCGAGGGAGGTTATTGGATAATCATGACTACTTAATGCTTAGGGAGAGAGGCAGCTTCGCTGCAATATCTGGAACAAAGGGTGTGATCTGCAATAAAGGAGCACAGGAGATTGTATTCACAGCTAGAGTGCAACGATCCTTCCATCGTATGTGCTGTGTAAAAGTACAATAACAGCCCGCTCACTACAGTACGTCATCAGCAACAACAACTGGAGTTTTCCAAAAAAACATCGGAGGTAGTGGACATACCTGGCCATGGTCGGCCACAAAGCAGCACACACACGAGTAAGGGACAATCTCGGAAACTGCACGGCTTGTATATATCGGAAGTAGTGGTTGTTCACATACCGGTTTAGTGAGTACGTATCAAAAGTGATGCACAAACGGCCGAACG
Source organism: Macrothele yani (assembly GCA_039090855.1). Classification (NCBI taxonomy): domain Eukaryota; kingdom Metazoa; phylum Arthropoda; class Arachnida; order Araneae; family Macrothelidae; genus Macrothele; species Macrothele yani. The sequence continues at coordinate 82,877,513 of CM077003.1, read as the reverse complement.
AGGAACCATCGTCTAGTTGTGTGTCGTCCGCAGCTCATTGATGCCAGATGGGGGCGAAGACTCTCGCGCATTGCTCACAGCTACAGCAGCGATAGGGTGCGACAAATTACCCTCTGCTGCAACAGTGGTGATCAGGGCAATGAGTCACAACACACAGTTCATCGCAGTCTTCTGCAACTGGGCCTGCGTAGCCGAAGACCTAGCCGGGTTTCCATGAGCACTGCACGTCATCGACAACAACGCATGAGGTGGGCCAAAGACAATCGAGATTGGAACGCGGGCGATTGGAAGAAAGTGGCTTGGTCTGACGAATCAAAATTCTTGGTGCATCACGTAGACGGCCAAGCGAGGATACGCCGATTACCAACAGAGACTATGGCACCTGGATGCACTGCTAGGCGGAAACAGGCCGGTGGTGGCGGTGTTATGATGTGTGCGATGCTTTATTGAAACACGTTAAGCCCTATTCCTGACAGCTGTCATGTACATGAACATCGTTGAGGACCAAATTCAGTCGTTCATGGCAACTATGTTCCTTGCTGGTTATCGCCATTACCAACAGGATAATGCGCCATGCCGCACTACCAGAATTGTCAAGAAAAGGTTCGAGGAACATGCTGGTGACTTTCTGTTAATGCCGTGGCCTCCAAATTCACCTGACATGAACCCAATCGAACATTTGTGGTTCGCCTTGGAAAAACTGTATCGCGCTAAATCACCAACATCCCGAAATGTACGGGAACTGGAAGACCTGGTGTTGACATTGTGGTACTAGATACTCCAGGATACCCATCGCCACCTCATCGAATCGATGCTTCGCCGCGCGGCCGCTGTTTGGCTGGCTAAAGGGGGTCCTACAGCTTATCAGATAGGTGGTTATAATATAATGGTTCATCGGTGTATATACTGTATGTACACAAAACGGAGGTTTGTTAAATATCATATACAATATATACCTTAACTAAAAAAGATATTCGGTGGCTAAAAACAACTCAAAGAAGAAAGAAAAAAATACTTGGATTATGGCGAGAGTTGAGGCCATCATGATCAAAGCAAGACATCAACGTAGCGGTGAGCTGGATATATTGCTAGAACTGACCACCGCTGGACAAATGAAATACTAAATTGGATACCAAAGGATAGGAAGAGATCCAGACGACCACCAAGTGGTGGAGAATTGAATAGAATTCAAAAGAATGCTGAGGTGACTTGAAAGAGGCTGGCTAAAGATAGAAAGTTGAAAAACTTCGGCAGACCTCCATCCACTACAGGACTGATAATAGTTGTGGCTGATTTTTCTTGCTTGGGGCTTTAACGACCACCGTGAGTAACTCATTGGGCTATAAGCAGCAGCCGGTCCCTAATTTAGAGCCACGGTTTCCAGCGAAGGGGAAGAACCATTACCGTAAGAGAAACTCACCATCTATGGTTCACCTGGGATTTGAATCTGGACCCATGTCGGACGAATAGTTAAAAGACAACATTTCGTAGATGGTAATAGTAGGAAGACAGCAAATCATGATGGTATATGTGTGTGTGCGTGTGAGTGTAAATAAAGGTTAATCAAAAGGTAAAGAATTTAAACTTACATAACTGTAGCATTATTTTACCATGTAGTCTAGCAGTTCCAGAGTTTTTGTTACGGTCCACACGTTTCTTGATCACATCTGAGAAAAAAAGGTCCTTGTTTGTCCCTGCAGGTATGGATGCACATGGGTTTCACCTCTTCATCGCCAATGCACTGTAGACCATGTAATGCACTTTTTTGGGCATATCGAGTAGATGTAGGATTTCAAGTGAAAGTGGGAGTACTTCAAATAGGAAAATTTTAATTGTCGTCATGGTTGCAACCTCTGTATAGGAGGTGAGCATTGTCGCAGTGAAATGGAACAGTTTATGACTACAATCCTCTTGTTTTGTTACAAAATCCAGGTTTCAGCTTGTCTCAAAACATTGCTGAATATGTTACACTGCTAAAAGTTTGTCCACATTCTTTACAGTTTTCCAAAACAGGCACATGCATATCACAAAACAAATTTAGCAAGATTTTTTCGACAGAGGGTACACTCTTCAACTTTTCCTTGCTGTGTAGGAAAGGTGTTCCCATTCCACTTTTTCTCTTTCTTTCAGAGTCGAAATTGTGCACACAGATCTCGTCACCAGTAGCATTCTCTTCCAGTAAACTTGAATTTATAACGCTTCGAAAACTGGATGAAAATTCATTGTGTTGCAGTTTGTGTTGATTGGTTTGCTGCATCGGAGAACAGCTAGAACAGACTTTCCCATATCTTAAGTCGACATGCTCCATTCCATACGAAGGACCATAACTTATGTGTAACATTGAAGACACAGTAATGCATTGGTCTTTTTAAACGAGAAAGTTCGCTCGTTTGACCTGGTCTTAATTTTGCAACGTTAAAAGGCAACCCCGACGAGCTTTAGTCACGCTTATTCTGCCATATTCAAACCACAATCTTAAACTTTTCAACGGTACCTACACTTATCACCATACTGTGCTACTTTTCCCTAAATTTCAACGGGACTGCCTCCTTCAGCTCAAAGAAACCTTATTGCGTCACGCTCTGCTCGAGAGCGATGCAATATGAAAGAGAAACTTCCTATGTTACACACTCACCACCGGAGCCATACTGACGTTTTTGAATAGCATGATGCGGGTGCCATTTTGTCCAACTGCCGTTGTTACCTGTTAATGGTGGTCGGCTGCTCTCACTTTCGGTGTCAATTTAATGAAAAAAACTGCTTTTAATTTTTGATTTTCCTTGACATATTCTTTCATGACTGGAAACTCCTTTTTCACAAAAGCTAAAATCGACATCAGGTAGGTTAGAAAAGAGAGAATATCCCTTGTTATTTGTTTTCTTAGATTTTACGCCATGAACTATTCATAAGACAGTTCTATGAGTGATGTCACGATAGGGAACCAGAATGGCACTCACCTTCCGTCATATCCTATGATGAGTTCTCCCTTTTAGGAATGATGGGCCTGTTCGGTCTTCGTGGTCTTTCTATTTATGACAGGATCAATAAAGCGTTCCACGGAACTCTAAATCAGTTGACCGGCCAGGACAGTCGGGCAACAAAAATCGCGAACAAGACTTTTCAATCAGTTTGTCTACAAAGCGTTCAACAACATATCCGTTAAAAACTGTAATATGAATTTAGGAGAGTTCGAGCAAAGTTTTTTGCGACAAATAAGTTCCTATTCGAAAGGAACATCAACTTCTAATCTTGCATTGCGCCTTTGATTACGCCCTATTGTGTAAGAACGGACTGGCAATTTCTGGATGTTTTTAGGCTTGGTACAGAGGTAAAACTCTTCTTTCTTTGATGATTTACTTTTCCTTCCTCGAAAGCTCAAGTACTAAATAATATCTGTAGTTATGCGGGGAACATTTTTTTAAAATCTTATGGCAATTATAAAGTAAGTGCTTTTATTTTGGTTGTAGAAATCTTTCATTTACGTTTATGTTCACTTAAAGATATATCTTCAGTTAATAAATCAACTTCAGTTTGATGCCCGGATTATTTCGAATTTTTCTTAGCGAAGCTTGCAGAAGATGGAAAATTAATTATACACGGAGAGAGAGAGAGAGAGAGAGAGAGAGAGAGAGAGAGAGAGAGAGAGAGAGAGAGAGAGAGAGAGCGTGCGTGCGTGCGTGCGTGCGTGTCCTTTTATCTGAAGTTGAGTGCACACTATTTCAAGATAACGGCCAAGATTCCTTAACAACCTTAACAACAGACTGCAGCTTATAATGCCCAATTTCTTTTTAGCATGTCTTTGTAAAAGAGATCATGTTTATATTATCGGTTAATTCGTCTGTCCGGCAGGCAGTCAGTCCGTCCGCCTGTGGCCACCATATGTCCGCAACTGCCCCAATTTGAAAAAAAATGTTTTTTTTGGGGAAGTTTGAAATGTGCGAATGATGATCCTTTGCCTCGGTTATTTTTTCACGATGAACAATTTTGCCGCTAGAGGCCGTAATATCAAATAATATCGAATTCAAAATACATTTTATTCCATATACACTCACGGACAATGAATTTTGCGCACCTAGATGAGAACATGCTATAACCTCGAAACTCTGCAAATAGCTGAAGTGCGTGCTGGTATGCAAATTATCCACGTTTGGTGCGAGTGCGCATGACCGCACACCCTGTGGTGGCGCTGCAAGCATGAAACGGCAGCCTTATAGATCGGCGTGTAGTCGATGCCCCGTGAAAGCGAAAAACACCGGCCGACGCAAGCAAGAGTACAGAGTGACAAGGATGCCGGGTAGACGCCAGAGATTTCGATTTACCCAACGTACGTACTTTGAGAAAGGCCGGATCATCGGGCTGAAAACAGCAGGGTGGTCGGCGAGCCGTATAGCCCGCAACGTGGATCGTTCTGACCATACCGTCCGACTGTGTTGGGAGAAGTGGATACGTGACGGTACTACCACACGGCGGAGAGGCGACGGACCAGGAAGACCACCGGTACAGAGGATCGACGCATCGTTCGCCAGGCACTAACAGATCCCACGGGAACCCTGTCCAATATACAGGAAGATGTAGCGCTTCCGGGTGGGGGAGGGGTGTGTGGCCCATGAATCACTTCCCGACGCCTCGCGGAAGCGAATATGCAATCCCAGCGCCTCTTGCGTGTGCTGCTCTTAACACCTGAATCACCTGCTCCGTTTGCAGTGGTGCCCGGCCAGGGCGACGTGGAACGTCACAGACTGGAGACGTGTGGTGTTTAGCGATGAGTGCCACTTCGGTTCAGGGGCAAATGATCATCGTATCCGGGTGTAGGGGTCCCCGGGTCAACGGCACAATCCCAACCTCGCTATCGAGTGCCACACCTCCCCCACTGGAAGCATTAGGGTTTGGGGAGCCATTGCTTACGATAGCCGAACAGCTCTAGTATTGCTACGTGGATCATTGACGAGCCAACGGTTTGTGGGTGAGATCTTACGGCCCCATGTGCTTCCATTCCTGATCGGGATTCCAGGTGCGCTATACCAGCAGGATAAAGCCCGCCCATACACTGTTAGGGTTGCCCAGGAATACCTACGTCATATCCAGACACTTCCATTGCCTGTCCGCTCCCCGGACATGTCCCCTATTGAACATGTGTGGAACTGGTTGAAACGTCAGCTGCCGCCGTGCCGCACTATCCGAAATTTGGAGCATACCGTCCAACACGTGTGGGCCAGTCTGCCGCGGGACAACATCAGCCGTCTGTTCGCCTCCATGCCGGACCGTATTGCAGTATGTATAGCCGCACGAGGCTATGTGACGCGCTATTGAAGGTGACCGGACTGCGTGCCACATATCCCTCTGTAATTGTCTTGCAGCTCTGTTTTTGCCATCAAGTGTATCATTCATCTTTATCATTACGTCCATAAAATATCAGCTCAATCCGACGCTTCCTTCTCGGTGCGCAAATTTCATTGTCCGTGAGCGTATTTGCTTCTAAACGTCCGATTGAAAAAAAAAACTCTTACCTTTCGATTACATTTATGTCGAAGACTATTTTAGGTAAAGTCACTTTTTCAAGTTACGCATAGATTTTCCCCTAGAGGGCGTAAAAGTAAATTGTGTTTTCCCAGATATATCTGCTTCTAAAAATCTCGATTTGAAAAAAAGAATTGCAGAAATATTTTGCATATAATTTCTAATTTTTGGTGAAAAACTGTTTGGCCATTGGGGGGCGTAAGTACTAATTTCTACTTCTGTTGCATTTGCAGCAAAATCTGAGCTTTTAAAATCTCGACTGAAACAATTCGTTCGTGGATCGATAAACCTTTTCTGAATATCTTCTTAAAATAATCGATGATTCTCCGCCAGGAGGCGTAGATGTACATCTTATTTTTGTCGATACCTCTGCTTTTAAGAAACTGATTTGAGAAATTCCTTCTCTGTTCGATAGAGTTCCTAGTGCAAAATGTTTTTCATATAATTTCAAAATTTTCAAGTAATTCATAGACTTTTCGCTAGAGAGCGCTAGGGTAAATTGCTTTTTCCCAGATATCTTTGCTTTTAAATCTCCGATTTCAAAAATTCTTTCTACACCGGATACAGCTTCTGATGGAAAATGGTTTCCATATAATTTCTCATATTTTGTAAAAAATGGTTGGCCACCGGGGGGAGTAAGTATTTATTTCTGCTTCTGATGTATTTATGTATTTGCAGAAAAATCTGAGCTCCTGAAAACTGGTTTGAACAAATTCTTTCCTGGACCGATACTGCTGAAATCGAAAGACCTCTTCTTAAAATAATGCATGGCTTTTCCGATATGGGGCTTAGATGCACATCTTGTTTCTCCCAACAGCTCTTTTCCTAGAGTACGATTTAAAACATTCTTTCTTTGTTGAAGAGAGTTTCCTCTGAAAAATGTTTCTCATATAATTTAAAATTTTTCTTAACGCAAAAGTCTGCCACCAAAGGGCGTAAGTTCACGTTTCTTTTTATATCTGCGAGACTAAAAACGTCATTGAAAAAAACTTCTTTCTTCGGTAAGATACTAGTAGCTTTGCGAAGTCCGTGTGCGTATTTTCTTACTGAAATAATGCACAATTTTGCCGCCAAGGAGTCCAAATACTTAATCTGTTTTTTTTTCAATATTTCTGGTTCTACGCATGCGATTTAAAAATATTCTTTCAACAAACAAACAAACACTTTAGGGTATTATATGATGAATTTTGTAGCTAACACTTCTGCCTGTAGATGGTGTTGGTGTGCTTCAGTTATCAGCTGTATCGTATCGTAGCTTCTAAAAACAGTATTGAGAAATTTCTTCTTAACTGTATGCCATTCGCTACACTAGAGATGCGGACCATTATCCTCTGTAACTAATCCACGGATTTCCCTCAAAAGGGCGTTAGGTTCAATTCATTTATTTTGCTGAGCCAAAAAAAAAAAAAAAAAAAAAAAAAAAGAAAAAGAAAACGTGGTTACAAAAATATCAACTAAAACAAAGCACAGCAAGGAAGCAGGGGGAAAAGGCCAGCAAGGCCTGACATGGTCCCATGCTCCCTAGACAAATTATACACTGAGGTCAATAATTGAAATACAAGCAAATCAGTGTTACAAGGAAGCAAAAAAAAATGGTAATGATATAGAAGGTCGAAACTTTTTTCTCGCTATTTCTGCTTTGTATTTGAAAAACACTTTTTCCTTAGCATAGCTTTTTCCACGCAGAATATTTTTCGCCTATTTTCAACTTTTCCATTATGCAAAATTCTTCCGTTAGAAGTCATAGAGTTATAGAATATTTTCCTCTCTCTTATATTTCTTCTTTTAACTGTTCGATTTGAAAATATTTTTGTCTCCGATACTTTCCTTGTGTTACGAGAAACCTTTTGTGTGTAATTTGTTAATTTTCGTTGCATGCTTTTTAGCCGTTGGTGAAACTAAGCAGATGTTTCTATTTCTGAATGTTTTATCCATTGTTAAAACCGGTTAATTGTTTTTCTGACCAGTTTTTTTACTTTAAATTGCTTTGCTAAATTTTATTCACTTCAGAACGGATTCAAAATACGTACTGATTACTACCGAAAATTCGGTGTTATCGTTCTTGCTTTGTTATCTGTCCAAGTATGCCAATATTCAGCAGCCACTTCGCTTACCACAGCGCATCAAATAGAACTAAATGATTTCGTACAATATACGTTGACTCTTATCTCTTTGCATATACCATATAACTTTGTTCATATGCCACGTCCTTACAATCTACACACTGAATATCGCTCTTCACATCTACCTCTGTGACATTGTTCTTTTAAATATCAAATTATATTTACCTTGATTGCAGTTTGACCCACTGTCAGGTTCCCAACTTTTACAAGGTCGTCGGAGGAACTTTGTTGTGTTAAGTGAAAAAATGTTTAACGAGGAGAAACCATATTTAGATGAGAACACAGAACCTCAAAAGAAGGATTAAATTAGAGGTAAGCGTCACACAATCCATTTGTTTGAACTTGTGAGCGTTTTCTGATCTAAAGTCGAGTGCACTCTGCCTATGTATTACACTGATTTGCTTGAGCTGTTTAACTTTCTTTTACTAGCACCGTTAAACTTATTTAAGAAGGTTAAGTGACAGTTAGAAAAGAGGAATTGAAATCCTTATTCATGAAAGCGATTAGTTCTTAACGCCAGAAGTCTAGGACTCCTTGAGATCGAAGATTTTCTCCTGCAGCATTATAGATGCAATTTCCTTGCAACTAGTTCCTTTCAACGTGGTGCTTTACAAGAAAATTTGTAAACCAAATGTATCAAAAGTAAAAGAACTTGTCTATTTATTCATTGCTGACTACTGTGCTATCGCTCTAGATTTTATCACTGCTTTCGTTTTCACCTTTTCATCTCCCTTTACAATTTCCAAGCGCAAAAAGCCACTGTAAAACTTCACTTCAACTAAGTACTGCTAACAAAATGTTTATCTCTACTGCTTCATTTCTGGGATCCAATGAGGTTGCAGGGACAAAAATAGTGAGTGTAGAAACCCCATACGATGAGGAAAAACGCACTACTACTAATAATAACACTAGTAATAACAGTAATAATAATAGTAATAATGATAATAATAAAGCGAGGAAAATTACATGGAGACATTATTGGTTTTATGGTGGCTATTCAAGACAAAGTAATTGCAACCAAAAATTATAGAAAATATATTTTGAAGGAGGACCTTTAAAATGACAAACGTAGAAGATGTGGTATGGGCAGCGAGACCACTGGACACATCTGAGGGGGGGGGTATTTCACCACGCCAACAAACTTTGATTACATGCAGCGACATAACTATTTTGCTAAGATGATTCGTAAATAATTAAAGCACAATGCAAAACTATCAATGTCAGAAGTACCATACTATAAATATCATCCACCTGAGGTACTAGATTATAAACAATACAAATTATATTGGGACCGTGAGATTAAAACAGACGTAGACATTTCTGCCAATCATCCAGACATAGTGGTGTATGACAAAAGGCAGAAGGAAGCAGTCATCATTGACATATCGGTACCATTGGACCATAACGTTCATAATATCTATGCAATAAAAATCAACTGGGATGTGGAAGCTGAAAACAGTTCATATACGCCCACTAATTATCTCCGCACAACAGGTATAATTTCCCAGACTCTCCCAACTGAGTTTGATACTTTAGGTCTTCAACAACTGAGACCGATCATCCAAGAGGAAGTTATTCTTGATACGTGCCACATCTTACGACGATTTTCAAACCATGAGTGACTATGTCTTGACTTGACTTACGTCCGTACTGACAAATGGACCATGCTACGGATATTATTGCTATAGATTAGAAAATCAATAACAATAATAATAATAACAATAATAATACACGACAGGGTTGTAAAACGGATTCACTGGTCATTATGAAGAAAGCACAATCTGCCAGCATCGAAAAACTCAGGGAAACATCACCCTGAGTCGTAGAAAATGATCAAGTCAAGATCTTGTGGGATTTCAAATTCAAACCGATCGGCACCTAGAACATAATACACCAAACGTAACAGTAATAGAAAATCGGAAATTCTGAATAATTGATATAGCGATTTCTGGAGATGCCAGAATCGATGAAAAAGAACTGGAAAAAATGACTAAATACAGAGACCTTGCCATAGAAGTTACCCGATTATGGACTAAACACACAGCGGTAGTCCCCATTGCCATCGGAGCACTTGGAACAATGTCAAAACATTTTATGAATCATTTCAAAAAATTGCAGCTTTCTAATATACCACCTACAAAACTACAGAAGACAGCTTTACGTGGGACATCATATATTTTACGCCGATTCTTGATTGATACCTAGGTCTCTGGTGGAAACTACTATCAGCTCAACAACACCAGTCAAAGATAATTTTGTTGTTTATGTTTGATTGTCATAGGCAGTGTTTCGTATATTTCGAATAAAGAAGATAATAATCATAATAATAATGAAATTACCATCCGTACAATTTTCTTGTAAATTATTGCTGTATCTGTTGCAGGGTTTTTCTAAATGCTTGTGGAAATATCGAAGGACCGGGAGGGTGTTTACAAGTCAAACGACGTCAGGATTTGTATCGATTTTCGACAAGACAAAATTTATGTAACGGTTTTTTGACACCTACTTTTACTGAAATTAAATCTGCTTTTTTTAATCTAAACCCTCTGTTTTAACACGAATCAGTATGAGCATTGAATGTGCTTATCAGGAATGAAGTCTAAAAAGTATTAACGAATGCAAACTGAATAAATGAATTGGCTAGGTTTTCATAGTAATATGAGGTTCTTCCCAAACTTACTTTTATTTATTTCTAAATTAATCAGCAAACAAATAAAGAAGACCTGCTCCATTTCTACGGTAATATAAAATGCCTTCGAACTCAGTTTTGTTTACCTTTGGGTTTGTTTCTTCCGATATACATCATTAACTGGGATATGCCGCTGTCGGGAAGTCAGAAAGAAATCATTAAAGTGCATGACATTTTGAATTATTTGGCCAATAAAAATGTAATCATTGTTTTCTCTTTCTCTTCAGGAGAAAGTGACTTTCTTACATAGAAATGCAGCTCGTTATGACATCTCCTATGTTCAGGGAAAGGTTCATGGAGAAATAAATAACGCTGAGTAGAAGAAAAGTAAAACCGATAACAGAATTTGTGGTACAGAAAGAGCGGGGAATCCCGGGATCAATTGCCTCCGTTCCTATTTATAACTAAGAAATAAAAAAAAGAAAAGAAGGGAAAGCCGCTGTTTACACATCGACTCACATTTAGGTATTTTTCTTAACCCAGATTCACCAAATAGATACACCAGCTTTACAAGATTCGTTGGATCTAAATTTAATTTCACTGAAGCAGTTCTTTGCATCTTTGCCTTTATCGTTTTGCGTTGTTCAGCATTTTGGCTCCCCAGTTTTTTTTTCGCATAAGTAATTTAGAACAGTGGTTTTATTACCCAGCTTTTCTCTCCCAGTTGGTTCTGGGCCCGAACTTAAATTTTAAAGCACAGTGCTTCTGAAAGGCGGATGTGTAATCCTTTTGGGTTCTAGAATGTTCAATGAATATTTAATGCAACAATTTATCTTCTATACGAAAGAGATTTAGAAGGAGCTTCTAGCTCTAGCTTCATACATTCTTCAGCGTTCGTTTTTTTAATTCTTCTACTATTGCTGATCTGCTACAAACAATTGTAGGCACTAAACGCATTTTTCTGTTCTACGCCTGAATGTTACAACACAAAATCAGTTCTGGTTACTCTAATCTTAATATTTGCTTTCGGTTAATAGGATATGAATATAGTGCAGATAGAGTTTAGATATGTCGGGATGACAAATAAAATTAGCTTGTTCAAAATAAAATCGTTGCATATATTATTTGATTGTATGAATGATCATTATAAATGTACTTTATTTAATCTTTCTGGTGAAAGATAAGAAAAGAAAGCTCAAAGTAAACAGTACTGTTCAAAAAATAGTGCGGAATGAACATTAATGAATACTTAAGGTCAGGTAGAAACGAAGCGAGACATTTCTTTCTCTAATTCGTCATCACCAACGCATTTTCATTTGATCTTTCAGGAGAACTGCAAAAAATGGATGCATGCAAGTTGATGAAATATAAAACAGTTCATTTACTTTTACGCAAGATAAGATTCTCGCGGAGAGACCTGTTGCTAGTGAATTTTATTTTTTGTATTCTAGTTTAAATATTTAGTTATGATTAGATGGGGAAGCAGTATAGCATTTTAAAGGCACAAGCAATTACTTCTACGGCTTTCCTGTTACTTATCAAAGCACAGCACGAATATATATTCGTGCTGTGCTTTGAAAATGTCTCATACAGAGAAGAGCAAAAAATGTCACATACCGAGAAGAGTATCAATGATATCTTGCTTACACTTAGTACGAGAAACTTGTTCATACGTTTCTAAACACTGCATAATGTGACCAAAGATTAAATTTTTTGCTAAGGGATAACAATAAGAGAAGATCTTCAGGTGTTCCACTCAGTAGCTAGGAGGGATGTTTAAAAATTGATGCATGTATCTTCAAAAAATTAGATGTTGTCAGAGGAAATTTACACTCTATCGCATCTTACGTAGTTCAATTAATATACCAAATTGCATGCACAAATGTGGGGAGAAAAAATATATTAGCGCTTAAATTTTGAAGTGCTATCCACTCTTTACCTACGTTAAGAGTTACTTTATACATCAGTAACTTGTTCCGGAATCAGATCTTTTTTTTTTTTTTTTTTAATTGAAGGTTTAATGACCACCGTGAGCAACTCAATGGGCTATAAGCAGTCGCCCGTCCCTAATTTAGGGTCACTGGTTCCAGGGAAGGGCGAGCGCCAGTGCCGTAAGACAAACACAACATCCATGCCTCACCGGGATTCGAAACCGGACCCCTTCGGACGAATGATCAGAGGCCATCGCTTAGACCACTGCGCCACCGGGACGGCGAATAAGATCTTCTTGCTTCAATACTTGGTTTCTGAATCGCCTCTTCAGATGCTTGAACTGTATAAAAAAATTGTGAAAAGCATCGGTGGTATATTCATAATCTCAATGCGCACGAACGATCTTATATTTCGTTGAAGACTTGCGGTCGAAATTTCGAAAATGATATTTAGCGAGACGACAGAAATCACGGCATACCTTCTTTCTATGCAACGAGACGATGTATTCCCTCTCTCTACGGGACGAACCAACGGCTTCGAACGTACCTACCCAGCTGGCCACCCAAAATACAACACCAAGAAGGACAAGAGATAGCAAAGCCAGATTTACTGGACACATAACAAAAGATACAAAGATGAAACGATTGAACTTACAGGCTCGTGCGACGTGCGGAACACGCATACATCAATAGTTCGTGTGGCCTTCATGGCTGGCAATAACGGCCGCTACACGCCGCGGCATCGAACGAAAGATGCTTTGGATGTGGGCTTGGGGTATGACGGTCCAGGCTGCTTCCACACGTTGCCACAATTCATCAGGGGTAGCCGCGGGTTGTGCCTGCCAGGCCACTCGGTTGTCGATCAGCGACCAGACGTGTTCGATGGGCGACATATCGGGAGAACAAGCGGGCCACGGCAGCAGTGAAACCTGGTGGGCCGTGAAGAATTATTGCGCGATGCGTGTCACGTGCGGGCGCACATTGTCCTGTTGAAGCGTGGCCGCTGGAAGGTCCTGCAATTAAAGGAGGACTACAGGCTCCAAAACGTCGGAGATGTAGCGGTGGCTGCTGAGTGTATCGACGATGCGTACCAGAGGGGTGCGGGTGTCATATCCAATTGCGCCCCAAACCATAACGCCAGGCGACTGACCGGTATGGCGATGCATAATGCAGGCGTCATACAGTCTCTCGCTGCGGTGCGGCCAAACGCGCATCCGACCATCCTGGTGAGGCAGGCAGAAGCGGGATTTGTCGGAGAAGGCAATGTCGTGCCATTCAGTAATCCAGGTGCGGCGTTCAGCGGCACACTGCCGTGGCACTCGCCGGTGATGTAACGTCAATGGTAATAGGAGCAATGGGCGCCGTGCGACAAGTCCCTCCTCCTGCAGATGACGTCGGACGGTACGTGCTGACACAGGTTGTTGCGCAACACACCCTAATTCCTGCGCTCACGTTTGTGATGTGACGGTTCGAGCCGTCAATGCTCGCCGCACTACATGCCGGTCCTCTCGTTAGGTGGTGTGCCGCGGCTTTGGTAATCGCTCACGTCGTTAAGTCCGTCGCTCCTGCACCCACCGAATCCATACTCGCCTCACTGTGGCTGGATGTCGTCCCACACGGGCGACGATGTCTTGGTACGATAAACCGCTGTCGCGATAAGCCACTATTCGTCCTCTGTCGAACTCCGAAACGCGCTGGAATGACTCCCGTATTCTGCGACGAGACATCAGCAATCTTCCCACGCACAGGTCCGGCAGCACAACACACTTCCACTACTTACACCCCGCCTTCTGTGCACCCTTTTTATAGTGCTTCTCGGTGGTGTGCCGGGCGCACATGATTTACATATGCCCTGCAATGCTAATCGTTCGCATGTCCTCTAGCGGGCGACGCATGCTGCAAATTTCAGGCCAAACGGATGCTTCTTTTTTGGTGTTGTATTTTGGGTGGCCAGCGGTGTATATACAGGTAGAAGGACAGCACTGCATTCACGTAGATGGTGATTCGGTGTCAGAGTAGATAAATGTCGTGAGTAGTTAACATGGTTTGAAAGAGGGGACGATACTGGGTTCCTGTCGCATGGATCGCTCTATCGCCATGCGGTACAGGAATTGCAGTATCTCCATTCGACAGTATCAAGAGTGTATTCCGAATTCGCCATATCCGGAATAACGTCGCATTGATGATAGTACTATGGACGAACATAAGAGGTAGATGAAACTTGGCGTCGACGTCTTTTTTCGAATATTTGTAGTCAACCAGAGAGCGAGAGTTTTACAAATTACCACCGATTTCAAAAAGGGAGGTGCCAGAAACATCTCCATCAAGACCATCTGGCGATCGCCCGCCAGTTACAGCAGTTGCTGACACAGTCCATTGTTAACGCCACATCACCGCACTGCATACTTCAATTGGTCAAAAGAACATCGATACTGGACCTTGGACGGTTGGAATCGAGTCCCAAGGTCCCACGAGTCTTGTTTACTGTCATTGCTCGCAGACAGTCAAGCGAGAAGATCCGATGGAAACCGCATAAAGCGATGGGTCCGCTGTGTCAGCGAGGAACTGTTTAGGCTATGGTCTAGGGTAAGTTCAACGGGCACACGTTGGGACCTCTGGTACATCTAGATCAGGAACGCGCAACTTCACCAGGAGCTCGGGCCGGATAGCAAATTTTAAATATTTCCGCGGGCCATGCTATGATGTTATTTTAAAATTTAAAAACTTTGGTATTTATTTGACAAAATATTCTTTATTTTTTTATCTGATTTTAGTTATGTAATTTATATAAAAATATGCTAATAGATTAACAGTAAAACATACACATTTCATGAAAGATTTATTCAGCTATTTATTATTTAATGTTTATTTTAATGAATATAATTTTTTGAAGTTTGCTTTACCAACAAAAATACGTTAAGCTTAAGACAGATAAGATGCATTCAATGGAACGTTTCGGATTTCATATTTCTCACAAGACTATCAATGTTCGGGGAAATAACTGGTTGCAACACGCAAACTGTTTACTAGATGGGAATCCATAATTCTCGTCCTCGTTTTAGATTTAAAGAACTTTATTCCAGAAAAAAATTCTCGCAGACACAATTGTAACAAAATAAAATTGATATAAAAAAATCACGATGTGCCATAAGATATCAATATAGTGAAACATAATAAATTAGCATATTGAAACTTCACAAAATGCTCAATCGAATATTGACCGTTTTAGGCAACGGTGCTGCTTGCGTGCACCATGCACTACGAACGATAACAGCACAATGATAATATCCCGCCCGTTTGTTTCAGTCGGTTCGCTGCAGAGAGTCCTCCCGCCTTCAACTTCCTCCTCCGTCCGTCAGTCAAACAGAGTTACACTTGTCGACAAGCTCTGCCATCCAGCGGCGGTTCAAGCATCCCACCCACATGCTTCTCTTTCCGTCAACCAAAGGGAGTTGCCGCTGCCGACGTGCTGCCATCTATCGGCGAGATTCTTCTACGGGGCGACACCCTCTCTTTGATTACAGAAAAACTTAACAGTCCGTAGGTGGTTGGCAAGCCAGATTCAGTGAAATTTGTAAAAGTACTCGCGGGCATGATACAATTAGGGCGGGCGCAGGATACAATTAGGGCGGGGGCAGGATACAATTAGGGCGGGGGCAGGATGCGACCCGTGTCCCGTACGTTGCACGTGCCTCGTTTACATGCATATCTGGAAAGTTCACGCCACTTGAGCATCCTAGCAGATCATATGCATTCGTATTTGGTTATCATGAACACACAGGGCAAAAGATCCTTCCCTTAAAAAAACGCGGCTTCCACAGAGCCGTGGAGCTTAACCCTTTTACCGGCTGGAACGAATTAACTCGGGGTTAAGAAAATGGGCTAAAATCAGCTCGCACGGATACATTCGCTGTCTAAGAAGTGAACCGAGAGCTGTTAGAACGAGTCAAATTGAGCATGAGGAAGCTTTGCTTCCCCCTTTAGCTCTGTCATTCAAAGTGTTCTTACCGGGTTGATTGACACTAATCCTTTCGGACTGATTACTCTTTAAAAGGGCTATAAGAATGGCAAAGAACCAAAGAAAGAAGAGAAAAGTGTTTGTGTCACTTTTTACTACCCAGTGGTAAGATGTTTCCATCATTTCTTGCTAATAAAGAACTTTGAATACCTATCACCAAGCAAGGACCATTGAGATACCAATCATCAAGGACTATCATCAAGTAGTAGTGGGATGCATACTACTATAGTTAGTGGGATGCATACTACTATAAATTAGTGGGATGCATACTACTATAGATTAGTCGGATGCATACTACTATAGATTAGTGGGATGCATACTACTATAGATTAGTGAGATGCCTATCAACGGTGAAAAGTTCATGGTCATAATGATAACGTAAGATGGGGAAAGAAATTGTTGCGCGGCAGCGTTCGTAAAACCCAAGCGCTATGTGAATATTTCTGTTTGGAAAACGCAGATAGTTTTGGGCAACATGTTTTTCAGATTCATCGGCCACTTAAAGGGTTAGTACATGGCTAGAAGAGCATTCCGCAGAAGTTCCCACCGTAAAATTATCGCCCCGTTCACCGGTGCAAAATCTTTGGGATGCCGTGGAAAAGACCTTTTCAGCTGTAGATACCCCATCAAGGAATGCGATAGAATTATGGATAGGGGCAGCAAGCATAGGGGTAAGTATCTGTGAAACGCTTTCTTCACTAGTCACCTTCTGTATTTAAAGCATCACCGTATGACTGCGCTTATCAGGGCAAAAAGCGTGCCTGTCCATTACTAGGTACCTATTCCATGATTTCTGTCCACTTAGTACATGTATGCATGCATGTATAGATATGTAGATATGTATTAGAATTCTAGTTTATCATCTATATGATTTCTTGAATGCAAAGTTGACGATCAGTAAAGTGCGCTTTTGCGTCAGTGTTCTGTAAACTGTGCAAAATACGAAAATAATCTCAGACGTTTCATTCTTATTATAAGAAAAACATGAATTTACCTTGCGAGAATTCTTTTCGGTATTTTATGGCTTCATATTTCAAATGAAATAGTTCTTACCTATAGAGAGAGAGAAAGAAAAAGGTATGTAAGTGATATATAACCGCATGCAAATTCATAAAAATATATACATTAACTCAGAAAAGATTAACACAAGTTGACTGTTTTATTAGGAGGACGTGTGGGAGATGTATGAATATGTAAGCACATATATATATGCAACCTGAAAAACCGGTGTGAGTCATGTATGCCGAAAAACTCAGTAAAGCGGTCTTAATAGTGGAAATACGCAATCCCACTCTATGAAAACGTTTTCGTGAAGCTGCAAATGTAAGATCACAAAACGAAATGTTAAACAGCTGACGCGCACTATGCAATGTAACTGTTGACATCGGCTGTGTGCACCATTAACCACGTCATCCAAATGCAGAGAAGTTTTAAAGGATTCGGTGCGGGACGACGAAAATAGTCCTAAAATGTTAGCCGACAAAAACGGGCGAGATGATGACGCAAACACAGCATATGGATGCAAGAAGCATAGAGGAAGATCATGTAGTCTAAATCCATGAACTACACTACCCGATCAAAGTTTCGGGACACTTACCTATTCACAAACTCCATGTCATGGAAAAGGAATTAAGGTCGATCAAATTAGTCCGCCCTTTGCATCTGTCACAGTCTTCAATCTGCTTGGAAAGTTTGCTACCAGATTTTGGTATGTTGATGTTGGATTTGCTTTCAATTCTATATAAAAAAGAGCATTGGTCACGCTAGTAACCGATCTCACGGAGTTAGGCATGGCTTGCAGTTGGCATTCCAATTCCTATCAAAGGTGTTCCATGGAGTTGAGATCTGTAATCTGTGCAGGTCTGTCAAATTATACCATCTCATGGAATCATTCCTGCGCGGACCTCTGTTTTTGGACTGGAACATTGTTTTTGTTGGGAAAGAAAAGGGGCTTTCACCAAACTGTTGTCGTAATCTGAAGAGGACTGAATTATCGAGAGTACCATTATGGACTTAAGCGTTAATATTTCCGGCACTAAAACTAAAGGGTCCAGCTCCAACTATGAAAACCAGGGTCACAGGATGTCGCCTCCTTTACCAAACCTTACAGTTGGCACCACACAGACGGTTAAGTAGCGTTCACTTTGCGTCCTCAACACTCAAACTCGTCCATCAGACTGCCGGATGGTAAAGCGTGATTCGTCAGTCAAGAAGACACTGTCCAGCTGCTTCAGAGTTCACTGGAGGAGAGCTTTACACGTCTCCAACCGACTCTTGGCGTTGATCTTTTCGATATTAAACCTGTGTGCATTTTCGCGACCAGGCAAACCCATTCCCTACAGCTTTTGACGAAATTTTATGATGCTGGCGTTCCTTTCAGAAGTATTATAGAGCTCGATAGTTAGTGTTGCAACCTAGGACAGCTAATTTTGTCGCACAACGCGTCAGTACTCGGCTGTTCGGGCCTGTCCATTTACGTGGCGCACCACGTCGGGATTCTGCTTTTGCTGCACCTAGGAGTTTCCACTGCACAATAGCATCACTTACAGTCGATCGGGACAGCTACAGCAGGGCAGAAATTTTCAGAGCTGAATTGTTTATAGGATGACATTCTATAACCATGCCACGTTGAAAGTAATTGAAAGGTCCATTCTGCTGTTCATACTTGTCTGTGACATTTGTCAGGCAACATGAGTCTTTTAATTCTAGTATGAACCACTGCTGTCACGTAAATGGGAAAATACACTACACAAAAGTAGTGTCAGGATATTTTTGTTCATACACATATACACTATATTGACAAAAGTCACCGGATACCCCTTCTAAAGCAAATGAACGGATTCTCTGCGTTGTTAAGATGCGCGGTACAGCTGACAACGGTATAAAAAAACCTGCAGCTGACCGCGATCATATTGCACTATGAGGGGTTTAAGTGAAAATGTCGCTACGGGAGAGAACTGACTTTGAAAAAGGAAAGATTGTTGGGTGTTATATTTGTGGGTTGTCCATAAGAGAAACCGAGAGGCCTTTAAACATACCCAAGTTTTAGATGTACTGAATAAGTGGAAAACACATGGCGTGCTTGAAGCAGCAAAACGAACCGTCAAACAAAATAACATCAGTGATAGAGGACCTGGAAGCCTCAGGAGAGTCGTAACAGCTAATCGACGGAGTACTGCACAAGACCTCCGTGTACAGGTGAGCGAAAATGCCGGAACCTCGGAATGTACACATACCATCCGCAGAGACCATGTATTCCATGGGTTACCGTGGTCGTGCGGCTGCTCATAAGCTTTCATCTCCACTCCGAATACTACTCGTCGTTTAGCATGGCCGAAAAGAACATTTATCGTAGACCGTAAATGAATGGAAACTGGTTCTATGGACTGATGAAACCAGATACACGATCCATCAGTCTGATGGCCATGTGTGGGTATGGGGGCAGCCGGGGGAATATGCTACTTACCACAGTGTACTGTTCCTACGGTCAAGTTTGGAACTGGTAGTGTACTCGTGTGGGGGGTGTTTTTCTTGGTATGGTCCGGGCCCATTGTTTATGGTGCACAAACATGTTAACCAACATGTCTGCCTAGACATTCTGGACAATTATGTCCTACCAACTCTGTGGCAATACTATGGAAGAAATCCTTGTTGGCAACAGATGGATAATGCACCGAGCCATAAAGCAAGGGCTGTTACGGCGTGGTCTGCCGAGAATTCCGTATCGTGCGTGGACCGTCCAGCACAGAGCCCTGATTCTTAATCCCACAGAGCACCTATGGGATGAATTAGAGCGCCGCATAAGAAGTTTGGAACCAAGACTTACTACTAAGCAACAGTCAGCGGCAGCATTATGTACTGAATGGCAACACATACCTATCGCTGTGTTCCAAGACCTTGTGGAGAGCATTGAGGCCCAAGGTGGGCCGAGACCGTACTAATGTATGTCAATAAATACTGTGTTGTGTTTCTCTTCTAGGGTTCTGGTGACTTTTGTCAATACAGTGTATCTTGTTGGGTTGCACACATTGCGAGTGGGAAGCAGATATTTTTACAGCGCATAACTTCCAGTGCGTAGAAATGGTTTCAAGAAGGTGAAGGATACTTCAGTCATCTTCCATAACTTGAGTAAGCTCAATCCGTCTATTAATATATTGAATGAATTGGAAAAATCTTTGTGGCTTCAGTTCAAGAATCGTGGACTACTTCTCCAGGTACAAATATTTCAGTACTCGTAGTGACATTTTTCAGTATTTTGTGAGTCTACATCACATCACTTCAGTAGAGCAATTCGGATCACAAAGTATGGTGTTTTAAGTTAAATATTAATCACTTACTTTTTACTTAACTTCAATGGTTAACTAACGTAGCTCCTCCATTTCAATCAAATTAAAAACGGAATCTGTTAGACAGACAGAGTTAAGGTCAATGCTCCTGAAATCTTGTACACGGATTCTATTGGTGTATTTGGCATAGAATTTCCGCTGGTCGTAACTACTGGAGCACACTATTTACTTGCAATGCACTATTTTTTACAATATTTATTAGATTAGCAACGACTGTAACATCCCTTGGCCTTTTTTTTCACCATGCGTAAAACTCGTTCAGCCTTAGAATCCCGTGAGAGCCATCACACATGAGCTGGTACGTTTCCTCTGTGGTTGGACGCCAGTGATTCCTTTTTTTAAATACACTGCTGGCCACCGAAAAAAATGCAACACCAAGAAGGACACGACATAGCAAAGCCAGATTTACGGGACACATAACAACATATACACAGATGAAACGATTGAGCTTACAGGCCCGTGCGACTTGCGGAACACGCAGACATCAATAGTTCGTGTGGCCTTCATGACTAGCAATAACGGCCGCGGCATCGAACGACAGAGGCTTTCGATGTAGGCTTGGGGTATGTCGGTCCAGGCTGCTTCCACACGTTGCCACAGTTCATCAGCAGTAGCTGCGGGTGGTGCTTGCCGGGTCACTTGGTTGCCGATCAGCGACCAGACGTGTTCGATGGGCGACATATCGGGAGGACAAGCGGGCCACGGCAGCAGTGACACCTGGTGGGCCGTGAAGAATTGTTGCACGATGCGTGCCACATGCGGGCGCGCATTGTCCTGTTGAAACGTGGCTGCTGGCAGGTCCTGCAGGTAAGGGAGGACTACAGGCTCCAAAACGTCGGAGATGTAGCGGTGGCTGTTGAGTGTACCGGCGATGCGTACCAGAGGGGTGCGGGTGTCATATCCAATTGTGCCCCAAACCATAACGCCAGGCGACGGAACGGTATGGCGATGCATAATGCAGGCGTCATACAGTCTTTCGCCGTGGTGTGGCCACACGCGGATCCGACCATCGTGGTGTGGCCACACGCGGATCCGACCATCGTGGTGTTGCAGGCAGAAGCGGGATTCGTCGGAGAAGAGAGTCGTGCCATTCAGTATGCCAGGTGCGATGTTCAACGGCCCACTGCCGCAGCACTAGCCGGTGGTGTAACGTTAATGGTAATCTGAGCAATGGGCGCCGTGCGACAAGTCCCCGCTCCTGCAGACGACGTCGAACGGTACGTGCTGACACAGGTTGTTGCGCAACATACCCTAATTCCTGCGCTAACGTTCGTGATGTGGCGGTACGAGCCG
Organism: Macrothele yani; assembly: GCA_039090855.1. Classification (NCBI taxonomy): domain Eukaryota; kingdom Metazoa; phylum Arthropoda; class Arachnida; order Araneae; family Macrothelidae; genus Macrothele; species Macrothele yani. The sequence goes on along the minus strand of CM077003.1, from coordinate 82,855,656 downwards.
TCAATGCCCGCCGCACAACATGCCGCTCCTCTCGTTCGGTGGTGTGCCGAAATAAAGAAAGCTATTTCATTATTCTCTGTAAGAAGCTCTTTAGTCTTGTCTTTAATTTTTAGGATTTCCATCTGATATTTTTTCTTGAGCTGTTTCTCTTTGTATTTTGGAAGAATAAATTATCGTGTAACAAATTTCCTAAAATAAAGTCATTAACATCAGTAGCTCTTTTATCTTAAACTAATGGTTTAATATTGAGACCACACTTGCACAAACTAATGGTTTAATATTGAGACCACGCTAGCACAAACTAATGGTTTAATATTGAGACCACGCTGACCCGTTCCAAAAACGGCACTGAAAAATAGGGAGAGCTAGGTGCACTCGCTTAACGAAGCGTCTTAAATGACATCCACAGGAAATCAGAAGCGAAAAAACACATAATGTTTTGACCTCCACTGTAAGGTTCCAAGCATCATGGTGATTATTACAGAAAAACTCTGCAGGCTTTTTCAATACTACTAGTAACAAATAACAGCAAAAAAAAAACCATAACAACTGTGCTAAATATTAGTTACATAATATTTTTTTTTAATAACCACGTTTCACGACGGGGTAGCTGAATGATAATGGATATTATTAAAGAACTTGTTTTTTTTTAAATTGTTTACATAATTTATTCTTAAAAAGAAGGAAAAAAAGTACAACTTAAGTGTTGAATTTTTAAGGCATTTATTATTAACGCGGAAATCATAGCAGCCTTAAGTACCTAGTTTCAGTTGAATATGTAACATTATCAACGCGGAAATCATAACAAACTTAATCACCTAGTTTGCAGTTGAATATGCAACATCATTTCAGAAAACTAGAAAGATGCATCACCCTGAATCGAACTTGCATCTCTAGGTTTCGAGAGATGCAACTGAATCTCTCGAAATCTAGGACATGAGGTTAGATCTCCGCTCCTGGACGAAGTAATTTAAAATTTTCTGAAATTATGTTATATGCTGAACAGTAAACTAGGCAATTCAGGCTATTCTAATTGCCGTGTTACTAATCCTGTAATTGTTTCGTGTATTTGTAAAGAATATTTCATCCGTAATTTTTATTATAAAACAATTTTTTCATTATCTCGCGCTGTATCATACGACAAGTTAAGAAAGTTGATTTATTTAACAACCAATTTTGAGAAATGAAATTATTTTTCTCACATATGCTTACAAAATTAATTTTCATCATTCTATAGCAAGAAAGTTGATTTATTTAACAACCGATTTCGAGAAATGAAATTATTTTTCTCACATATGCTTATAAAATTAATTTTCATCATTCTATAGCACCTGAGCCAAAAGCTCTTATGTGCATGTAAAACCTTTCCAGTAATCAGTTTACTACAGTATATTTATGCGATTGGTGTCAACAGAGGAAAGAAAAATCTAATTTGCCATTAATATCTTCTCTGTTAAAGAGAATCCTGAAAGGTGAATTTTAAATTTCCGACGTACATTGTCCTCGTTTTCATTAGCGCTAGGATAATTTTTAGTTGCTTTCTCACAAACAACACCAATGCCCTCGACTACCTTAAACATTTTATAGCTACTTAGAAAATGCAAACCAAAATGTTCAACGGGTATATCGTCATCGTAAACAGTTTTTCATTCCATGAGATTACAACTTGGAGTCAGGAAAATGTATAAAAAGAATGAACACTTTCTTAAAAAAAAAAAGAAGGACGCATAAGACTTATTACTCCACGCAGTCTGAAGTAAATTGATTTCAGCATTAATGGCGTGGAATAAACAAAGAATAGAAGTCAGTCACTGCATCCTGCGGAGATTCGGTCATAACCAAGCTTTCCAAAACGCTGATTACCTAGTCATTTATTTTTGTTACAAGCAGCAGGCCAAAAGCCGAATGTACACATACAGAAAAAAGCCGCTTGCGAAGAAGTACAGGAAACACACGACAACACTTCATTCAGGCGAAAATAACGTTTCATTGTAATGCACGGGGAAATTTGAAGACAGGTGCTTTAATGTGAGCCACAGCTTTAATTATCCTTATATGAATTAATGATACAAGAGGTATAAATAAAACAATGCCCAACCAAAACAATGCAATAAGTATAAGATTAAGTTCCGCAATTCAGAGATGCTTCGCAATAGTACGGTTCTTCCGTTAGTATAAGTTTCTTCCGAATTTTGTAAGCAAAAATACAAATGGGTGGTAATTCGGCGAACTAACTCTCATCTTGTGAATTAATTAATGGCGATATATGCAGCCTGCGTGCTTTAGTTACATTTAATGTGGCCCAGGAACACCTGATGCCGACCTGGTGGTATGAGGCACTGATCGTTCGACCCAGATGGGACATGAATGGTGTGTTTATCTGATGGAGCTAAATATGCTCATTCTTTGGAACCAGTGGCCTTTAGTTAGGGACGGGTGACTGCGCACATTCCTATGAGTTGCTATGGTAGTCGTTAAACTTCAAAACAAACGCAACACCTGATTAGTAACCCTATATGAAAATGGACTATGCTATACAAACTGCTTGAATTACACTGGCAGAAAGTGAAAAAAGAACACCAAGAACGAGATGTCTGATACCAACGAAATTTATACAGCATAATAACGGAATACAGAGGATAACATGATGAAAACATTAGGGAAAAATACAGCTGTATTTGCTGGTAAACTGAAAAATAACATTTCCATGTAACATGGTTAGTACGAGGTTGAACAGCCAAGAACTGCGTCACACTGTGCAATTCTGGCATGGAGTCTGTCGTACAGATCTTGGATGTAAGTTTGGGGTATTGAGTTCCAAGCATCCTCAACCTGGACGCGTAAATCGGCGATGGTCGTGGCTGGCCGTGGAGACCGGATAAGTCGTTGTCCCATAAAGTCCCACACGTGCGCAATTAGGGACAAATTCGGTGAACGTGCAGGCCATGGAAGTTGTCTCACACCCTGAAATGCCTGTTGCGTTGCACGTGCCGTGTGTGGGCGTCCGTTATCTTTCTGGAAAACACCACGATGGACCGACCTTACAAATGGCACAACAACGGGCTGAATGATGTTGTTGATGTAGTAGGCGCTGTTTAACGTACCCGGTACAAAACACTAGTTGTGCACGAGAGTGATAGTTGATCGCTCCCCACACCAGGAGACCAGGTGTAGGCCCTGTGTGTTGCTGGCGGGTGCAAGAAGGGTGGAGATGCTCCCGTGTGTGTCTGCGAACACGCATACGGCCATCGGAGGCTCCCAAGCGGAATCTGCTTTCATCGCTGAACAAGACAGATCGCCATTGCGTTCTCCAGTGCAGACGTTGGTGACACCACTGCAGCCGTTCCTGACGGTGGGCTGGAGGAGAGGTACAGATGCCAGAGGCACACGTGCACGTAGTCCTGCATCCAGTAGACGGTTGCGGATTGTTCGCTCAGTCACCTCTGGTGCAACGGCAGCTCGGATTTGCGTCGCAGTGGATGTTCTTCTTGACAACGCCGCTCTTCTTATGCGTCAATCGGTCCGCTCATCAGTCCGTCTGTGATTCCAGGTTCCACGTCTTCTCGTGTGGGAATGTTCCTCGGACCATCTACGCCACCATAGTACTACCACCGATACTTTCCGTCCAATTCGCTCTGCAATACGGCGATACGATCACCCGGCCTCGCGGAGTCCGACTAGATGACCTCGCTCAAAGTCCGATAACTGCTGAAATCGTACACATCTTCCATGTCCAGGCATTGCAGCTTCTTCAGAGTCTTCGCACGTGTCAGTACGCCGACGACTGATTACATTCACTTCGCCGTACTCCTTAAATACCACCGACGATAATTTGCATATTATGCCGTGCTGTGGCGTAAGCGCTCGCCGGTTGGTCCCGATATTAACATCATACCTACGTAAACTCGACCCCATTAACATATGTAAATTTCATGATCGTCCGTCAATTCCTTTTTGGTGTTCTTTTTTCACTTTCCGGCAGTGTATATATGGATACTGTGCTTTTTTGCAAAAGAAAATAGGTCAGTATTTATTCTCTTCTGTAAGACGAAGTTGACTTTTGTCAATACAAATTTGGAATATTTGAATCCTTTTATTGATGTAAACATGACGTGGATGTTAAGTCAGATAATATCCAAGAACTAGAACATTTCGTCGTCCTGGAGCGAGAATCGAACCTGCGTCTCCCAGACAGTGCCGGAGTATGCTTTGAGTCCCGCTCCAGAAAGACGAAATTTTCAGGTTTTTGGATATTATCTGACTTAACATCCATGTCATATTTACACCAATAAATGGATTTACCTCTACCAAATTTGTATTGTACAATGGTGTAATCCCGTATTTCATTCATTGATTCATTCATTGAGGTGATGCGTAACATCACAGCCTCTCCTTGACAAATGTCAACCCCGCCTTCTCGTGGTGCATCCTGTTTCCACTAAAGGGGCTCTGACGACCGCCAATAGCGGTATAACTATACAATCGGGATCAGAGGAAATGCTATCCCACACTCACCAACCCGCTTGGCCAGCGTGGTGAGTTATGGCCAAACACCTCCAAAATGACTCTACAACTTAAATCTTGGCCCTCAGTCTCCGGCAGCTGGAATGTACCTGGCCAAGGCAGCGGCCAGTGCGACATGAAGGCAGAGGGTGCTAAGAATCCCCGGAGGACCGGACTAGGCTGCCATTTGATGCTGACCTTGGCTACCTATAACGGACGCTCCCTATCTTCTGATTCAAGGCTTCTTGAATTGGAAGAGGAACTACAAAGGATCAAGTGGGACATCGTCGGGCTAAGTGAGGTAAGGAGAAAAGGAGAAGATCTCATTGAACTGAAAAGTGGACATCTCTTCTATTATCGTGGGACAGATACTGGCAGAACTAGTGGTGTTGGATTTATAATAAACAAGAAACTGAAGGATAAAGTGGTAGAAGTTGAAAGTTCCTCTGACAGAGCTGCACGACTCGTTATCCAACTATCGAGAAGATACCAGGCTCAGATTATTCAAACTTATGCACCCACCACAAGTCATCCTGAAGAAGAAATTGAAGAATTTTATGAGGAAATTCGTCATCTAAATAATAAAGGTAAGCAGCACTTGAAGATAATTATGGGAGATTTCAATGCAAAAATAGGGCAACGGCAACAGAATGAAACTTCAGTAGGTAAATTCGGTCACGGCAACAGAAACCAGCGTGGAAATACTCTCGTTGAGTTTGCAGAGGCAGAAGGATTTTTCATCTTGAACTCCTTTTTCAAGAAAAAGCCACACAGGAAATGGACATGGAGACATCCAATTGGGACGACAAGTGAAATTGATTTTATTATGTGTAACAAAAAATTCGCCATAGAAGACTGCAGTGTGCTAAACAAGTTCAACACAGGTAGTGACCATAGATTGGTGAGATGTAAGATGCACCTCAACACTAAACTGGAACGTGGCAAGCTCATAAGACAAACAAAATGTATTGACATAACCAACCTTAAAAAACACCATAATACTTTCAAGTTGGAACTGAAGAACAGATTCTCTGCTTTAGAAGGCCTAACATCGGAAGAAGTGGATATTTCGGAAGTTAACAGAAAAGTAACCAAAGCTCTAATGGAAACAGCAACAAAATTAGCTGGGTCTAAGAACAAGTTGCATGTGAACAAATTATCAGGAAAAACCAAAATGTTGATGCAAAAAAGAAGAGAAATGAGGACAACTAAAGAAGATGTGACTTCCAAAGTGGAATATATAGAGCTATGCAAGACAACACGAAATAGTATCACTGAAGACGTAAGGAAATTCAACTGTGAGCTAGTGAGGAAAGCAATTGAAAACAACCAAAGCCTTAAGATAGCAAAGGGACATCTCAGTAAGGGAAGAAAACAGATTATGGCTCTGAGAAAAGAAGATGGTTCTATAACAAGAAATAGAGGCGAAATTTTGACAAGAGTGAAAGATTTCTACTCCAAATTATATGAAAGGGATGATACATGTACTCCAGACATCATGAAAGGTACCAGAGTTCTTCCAGTCCTCCCAGCAGAAGTTGCTCATGCAATCAAGAACATGAAGCGGAAAGCTCAGGAGAAGATGGAATTACTATAGACATCATACAAGAAGCAAGTGGAGAAATTGAAACAGTACTCGCCCAAATTTTCACTCGATGCCTTAATGAAGGGAAGATTCCTGAGGATTGGAACAATGCTACAATGATCCTGCTACATAAAAAAGGTGACATTGAATATCTCAGGAACTACAGACCTATCAGCCTCCTATCAGTGGTTTATAAAATCTTCACTAAAGTTCTTTCACACCGATTGAAGGTAACACTGGACATGGCTCAACCGAGAGAACAAGCTGGATTCAGGAGTGGCTACAGCACAATAGATCATATCCACGTACTGAGAGAACTAATTGAAAGAGCGAGGTAATATGAACTTCCATTGTGCATGGCTTTTATCGATTATGAAAAAGCCTTTGATTCGGTGAAACCATCAGCAGTTACCACGGCTCTGAAATCCTGCGGTATTGAAGATGCATACATTAATATTATTAATAACATCTATGAAAATGCAAGTGCAAAGATTCGGCTGTTTGAAAATACAACACACATAAACATTGGAAAGGGAGTGAGACAAGGTGACACCATATCTCCGAAGCTCTTTAATGCCACATTGGAAAATGTCTTTCAATCACTGAACTGGGAAAACAAAGGGATAAAGATTAATGGAGATTATCTAACCCACCTTCGTTTTGCTGATGACGTAGTCATTTTTGCAACTACCCCATCAGAGCTGCAGAGTATGATCCAGGAACTTGCTGACAAGAGTAAAGAAGTGGGATTAAAAATGAACTTTCAGAAGACAAAAGTGATGTTCAATGCTTTTACAAGAAATGAAGATTTATCGATTGATGGAGAAAAACTGGAGATAACAGATACGTACGTTTATCTTGGACAGCAGATATCAAGTGAGGGTCACATTGATGAAGAAATTAATCGGCGTACAAAACTTGCCTGGAGAGCTTTTGGAAGAAACAGCATAATTTTCAAGAGCAATATGCCATTATGTCTTAAAAGAAAAGTGTTTGATCAATGCATCCTTCCAGTGCTTACGTATGGTGCAGAGACGTGGACCTTAACTAAAAGAGACATACAAAGGCTGCAGACAACTCAAAGAAGCATGGAGAGGTGCATGCTTGGTATAACCAGGAGAGATAAGAAGAGGAACTCGTGGATCCGAAAAATGACGAGAGTGGAAGACATCATGATCAGAGTTAAATCCCTGAAATGGCAATGGGCTGGACATACTGCCAGAAGGACAGACCATAGATGGACAGCCGAAATTTTAGATTGGATTCCAAGAGACAGGAAAAGACCCAGAAAAAGACCACATGGGAGATGGGTGGATGAAATTCGTAAATATGCGGGAGTGACATGGGGGAGACTGGCACAAGACAGACCGTTGTGGAGGAAACTTGGGGAGACCTTCGTCCAGCAGTGGATTGATAATGGTTGACAATGATGATGATGATGATGATATTTTTTAATTGCTAAAGAATTAATTAATAAGAAGAAACTGTATACCAACTATAATTACAATAGTAAAACTATGCCAACGATCCAAATTTATTGACGTAAAATAGAAATCCAAGTTTCCAAGCTTTTGCACATCAACCAGATGGCGTTTTCAAGGAAGGCAGAAAGCAAGCTTTTAACTGAATAATATAACACTTCAACAATTTGAACTCGGTGACTTGACTAGACAATGAATGAACAGATGCGTGCATGTGTGTGCGTGCGAGCGCGCGCGCGTGTGTGTATAATTATTCATTCAAAGAAACGAGACGTCATGTTGTTTTGCCTCGCGGTATCTTGGAAGGGAAAAAGGCGTTATTTGAAGAAATCGTTCCAAATTCATGGCAACTCTAGAGAAACTATTATTGCAAAACTCACTGTTTGGTAATAGTCTCTAAGGTTTCGCAAATGACAGCCGATTTCGGAGCGGAAAAATTATATAAGGATAAAATAATGTTGAGATTATATCAACAACTAAAATATTTTTGTTTTATTGCAGTAGTGGATTGATAACAGTCGATAAGGAATATTAACGGACTGTTTATAATACTTCAACTTATTGTACAAACATTTAAAATACTACACGCAAAATTACTTGGATTTCATCACCAACATCAACTGTTATCAATCCACTACAGGGTAACGAGACAGTCTCCATCAAGTCATTCTAAGACGCTTCGAATTTCATCCGCCTGTTTGCCATGAGGTCTTCTGTCCTTTAATACCCATTCTAATGTGTCAGTAATCCAACGGTGGCCAACTTTTCTAACAGTATACCCAGCACATTGAAAACTTGAGGGTCTTCCCTTTGATCATGATATCACGATATATTGTCATTTTCCTAATCCACGAGTTCTTTTTCCAATATTCCCTGGTTACACTAAACATTCATCTCTTCAGGCAAGTTTCAGTTTTCTACAAACCTTGTATGTCTTTTTTATTTCAGGTCCATCTCTCTGATCCATACGTAAGAACTGGAAGAAAACACTGATCAAACACTTCCATTGAAAGACATAACTGCAAATTTCTCTTACACATAACTTGGATTTATAACCATCGTTTTATAAAATATCCGAAGTTTTATTAATATATATATTTATTTCTTATTGTGTGTGTGTGTGTGTGTGTGTGTGTGTGTGTGTGTGTGTGTGTGTGTGTGTGTGTGTTTTAAAACAACTAGTAATCCACATTCAGGTTGATTCCTATCAGGGATAAACCTATACTTCTGAGAGCAGGAAGGGAAGTGTTCCTTTTTCTATGAGTGAAGCGTTGGTTGGGAAAATTTATTGAAATCCTCGCTCGCATTCACTCAACGAAATCAGTACCTCACCCAGAGCGTCCTTCAAATGCTATGATATAATTATGATATAAAAAACGGTAAACAAATCTGGACAAAGCTCATCCGTGATCTTCCCCGTATACAGCACTGAATACAGATCACTACTGTAGAAGACGGAGTTTTCGTTTAAAAAACATTGCGACATAGCACTCAAAGGAACTCAGCAAAGAGCATTGTGACAATAACATTTCGCAAATGAAATAGCCAAGAACATCTCTTCATCAAGCGAAATGCATTTCACACCAGCTACGCCCGTAAACCACACTCATATACAAGCATGAGCACAGTACATTGACGAACAATAAGGTTAACATTTTCGTATTAAGATACACACCGATGAGCAATTACATTATGACCACCTACCTAATAAGCTGTAGGACCCACTTCAGTCCGCAAAACAGCGGCCATTAGGCGAGGCATTGATTTGTTGAGGTGGCGATAGGTATCCTGGGGTATCTGGTACCATAATGTCAACAGCAGGTCCTTCAGTTACCGTACATTTCGGGGTGATGGTGAATTAGCGCGAACCCGCTTTTCCAAGTAGAACCACAAATGTTCGATTGGGTTCATGTCAGGTGAATTTGGCGGCCAGGACAATAACAGAAATTCACCAGCATGTTTCTCGAACCACTCATTGACGATTCTGGGAGTGTGGTATGTCGTATAATCCTGTTGGTAATGGCCGTCAGCAGCAGGAAACACAGTTGTCATGAATGGGTGAATTTTGTCAGCAGCAATGTTCAGATATCTGACAGCTGTCAGGAATTGTGCTATTGGAATAATGGGATCTAAAGTGTCCCAACTATACATCGCCCACAGCATACCGCCGGCCTGTTTCCATACAACAGTGCATCCAGGCGCCATATCCTCCTTTGGTAATCGGCGTATCGGGTCTTGGCCATCTACGTAATGCACCAGGAATCTTGATTCGTCAGACCAGGCCACTTTCTTTCCAATCATCCACGGTGTCCAATCTCGATGATCTCGGGCCCATTTCATGCGTTGTTGTCGATGACGTGCAATGAGCATGGGGACCTGGCTGAGTCTTCGGCAACGCAGGCCCATGCGCAGAAGGCTGCGATGAACTGCGTGCTGTGACACTTTGCCCTGATCACCACTGTTGTAGCTGCAGGTGATTTGCCGCACTGTGACCCTGCGGTCTCAGTGAACACTGCGCGACAGTCTCCGCTCCCCTCTGGCATCAATGAACTAAAAACTCCACATAGTTGGACGACGTTTCGTCGTTTGGCCATGTGTGCACCACTTTTGATGTGTACTCACTACTGCGGCACATGAACAACCCGCAAGCCGCGTTGTTTCCTAGATCGTAGTTCCGTGGCACTGTGCAATCACAATTCGTCCTTTATCAATCTCCGATAAATCGACAGCTTTACCTATTCTGACTACGAACAATCTACTAACAGAAAGCCAGCACTCGTGTTTTATATACACTGCTGGCCACCCAATATGCAACACCAAGGAGGACATGAGGTAGCAAAGCCAGATTTACTGGATACATAACAACAGATACAAATATGAAACGATTGAGCTTACAGGCCCGTGTGACTTGCGGAACACGCATACATCAACAGTTCGTGTGACCCCCATGGCTGGCAATAACGGACGCTACACGCCGCAGCATCGAACGAAAGAGGCTTTGGATGTGGGCTCGGGACATGCCGGTCCAGGCTGCTTCCACATGCTGCCACAGTTCATCAGGTGTATCAGCGGGTGGTGCTTGCCGGGCCAATCGGTTGCCGATCAGCTACCAGACGTGTTCGATGGGCGAGATATCGGGAAAACAGTCAGGCCACGGCAGCAGTGGCACCTGGTGGGCCGTGAAGAACTGTTGGACCACGCGTGCCACGTGCGGGCGCGCATTGTCCTGTTGAAACGTGGCCACTGGCAAGTCCTGCAGGTAAGGGAGGATTACAAGCTCCAAAACATCAGATATTTAGCGGTGGCTGTTGTGTGTACCAGCGATGCGTACCAGAAGGGTGCGGGTGTCATATCCAATTGCGCCCCAAACCATAACGCCAGGCAACGGACCGGTATGGCGATGCATAATGTAGGCGTCATACAGTCCCTCGCCGTGGTGCCGCCACACGCGGATCCAACCATCGTGGTGCTGCAGGTAGAAACGGGATTCGTCGGAGAAGACAATGTAGTGTCATTCCATAGTCCAGATGCGGCGTTCACCGGCCCACTGCCGCCGCACTCGCCGGTGGTGTAACTTCAATTGTAATCGGAGCAATAGGGACAAGATCCCGTTCCAGCAGACAACGTCGAACGTTACGTGCTGACACAGATTGTTGCGCAACACACCCTAATTCCTGTGGTGACGTTCGTGATGTTGCGGTGCGAGCCGTCAATGCCCGCCGCACAACATGCTGGTCCTCTAGTTCAGTGGGGTGCCGCAGCTGCGGCAATCGCTCACGTCGGTCCGTCCGTCCCTCCTCCACCCACACTGAAGCTGCATGTTTCGAGAACACTTAACTTAGTTTTGAGGCCAATATCTCTAGTCTTTAAAATTTTATCCATGACTTTTAACGGTGTTTATAACCTTCGCAATCCTAAAATTTATTTTTTTAAGTTTACGTCGTATGTTATACAGCTTCCGAGTGAATTTTCCCACATTTTAAGTTTCTTTGCCTTTCAGAATCATAAACGTTCTTCACTGTAAAGCTACAAGTAAGCATACTAAATTATTTTAAATTGAACCTGGATAGCCCCAAGCTCAATTAAAAATTATGGTACTCCTGACTTTCCGAAAACCCGCTTGTTCATCTGCCAGGTGCTCTTCAATCTGTCTTTGTAATCTTTCAGTTAATATAATCATCAACATTTTACCCAGATGAATAATCAGAGGAATAGTTCAATAGTTGTTGCATTCCATTGCATTTCCTTTTTTCATGGAGAACTATCAATATTGATTTCTTTCATTTTTCTGGGGTGCATCCATTCTTCCATTTCTTGTCGCAGATTTTGCGTATTTCTTGAAATAAGGTGTAGCCACCATTCTTTATCATTTCTCTCATTATTTGCCTGGACTTTATTAAACATGAAAGAGCTACAAATTTTGAAGATGACAATCCGATTTTGGCGTAAATGTGACAAGAATGGTAAGTCAGATAATATATGAAAACTTGAAAATGTTCATCGTCCTGGAGCGGGACTCGAACCCGCGTCTCCCAGAAAACGCCTAGGTATGCTAACCACTACACCACCCAGAACGACCAAGTTTCAAGTTTCCGATCAATATATTATCTGACTTACCATTCTTGTCACATTTACGCCAAAAATCGGATTGTCATCTTCAAAATTTGTATTATATGGCGTAATCCCGTATTTCTTTCATTAAAGAGCTAAATAGGCACTTTAAGAATAATATTCATAAGCCAATGATTACTAAGTTCCACGACTTTATTTGATTTTATCAATAAGTTTGTCACCCGTCATACACTTTGCTCAATCAATTTAATATAACAGAAAATATCCATATAGAACACAATTCTTTCCAAACTCAGCAGTATACAACACTTCAGTCCCTTTTGAACAATCGTAATAACTCAAAACATCGATATCGTAAACCACAGTCTCAAAGATACAAGATAGTCCTCTGAAAACAAGTGAGATCGAAACACAAGTGAGAGTGATCCATTCAAAACAGCAACCCTTATCTCTAGCTTCCATATACGTCATTGATTTCTGACCTGTTGTCAGGCTTGCCAACATCAAATACATCGGACAGGAATCAATGTCTTTAAATTTAGAAAACCTTTAACGTGAATAATCCTTATTTACATAAGAAGACAGGAACTGAAAACGAAGGTTAAATTGGAGTATACGTCCCAAGGTTCCTAATGTGGAGGGCCATTACTTCCACGGGAGAGATCCAGCACCATAAGACAAACATCCACTTCCCCACACTTCATCCGGAATTCGCACCGAAGTCCCAGAAGAAGCATGGTGCAATTATATAGAAATCTAATCCTCTGATCACTAGTGCAGGAAGGTTATTTCCACAACAGCAGTCTGGATAGAAAAGGCAATCAACTTTTAGACCATCAAAGGCCACAACGGTTACTACAATCGACAAAAAAGATGCCGTGTAACGGAAATCAGTAGCAACGTACAAGTCATGTTCAGAAACAAATTCTACAGAGCCTGATAACTACAGTCTGATGGCACATGTTCACTAAGTAGGTAAATGGCGATATGTCACGCCATGTTTGGAGACCTACATTACGATCTTCGTAAAAGCAAGGGTGATACGCGCGATCATTCTCTTCTAGTTATCGTTCACATTCACGCACTCCCTAGAAAAGCTATTACTTAAATTTGCAATGTGTGTTTTGTAAGAAAAAGTCAACCTATGGTTCACACATCTAAAATACGTTGTTTCAGGATTTCAGATTTCTCCTTCAGTACCTATCCTTTTCCTTTGTGTTATCTTACACATTCATGTTCGCTGTATTAAATCTGGAGTAAAGGATAAAGGATAGGATGAGAATACTGAAATAAAATTATATTCCAGCTTTCGATAGCTGTTTTTGATAAATATGCAGTATCTATTCGCATATCATAACGATTATTTCCGAGGAGATTCTACACCCAACGCATACTTACTCGTATTTTACTTGTAAACAAAGCAAAAGTAAAGATTAACAGTACCTTTACAGATTGAAACACGCAGTTTATGAATGCGGAGATTAAGGTTAAATTGATGTAGGTTTAATTGCAGACTTCACTGTTTATATGTTTAAGTGCTTAACTAAACGTCTTTGTAATTGTTCTTACTATACACTATATTGACAAAAGTCACCGGGCAACCCTTCAAAAGCAAATGAACGGATCAGCTGCGTTGTTAAGATGCGCTGTACAGCTGCGAACGGTATAAAACCAAGCCTACAGCTGACCGCGATTATATCGCACTGTAAGGTTGAGTAGAAATATTGCGGCGGGAGAGAACTGACTTTGAGAAAGGAAAGATTGTTGGGTGTTATATTAGTGGGTTGTCCATAAGAGAAACCGAGAGGCGTTTAAACATACCCAGTTCAACTGTTTTGGATGTACTGAATAAGTCGAAGACACATGGCGTGCCTGAAGCAAGAAAACGTACCGGAAGATCAAAGAAAATCAGTGATAGAGGAGGTCGAAGCCTCACCAGTCATTACACTAATCTACGGAGTACTGCACAAAAACTCAGTGTACAGGTAAGTAAACATGCTGGAACCTCGGTATGTACACGTACAATTCGCAGAGAACTTCATTCCATGTGTTACCGTGGTCGTGCGGCTGCTCATAAGCCCTTAATTTCCACTCGGAATGCTGCTCGTCGTTTAGCATAGTGTAAAGAACATTTAGCCGCCCCAGTGATGCAGTGGTCTAAGCGATGGCTTCTGATCATTAGTCCGAAATGGGTTCGGTTTCGAAACCCGGTCAGGCGCGGATGTTGTGTTAGTCTTACGGCATTGGCTCTCACCTATCCTTGGAACCAGTGACCCTAAATTAAGGACGGGCGACTGCTTATAGCCCATTGAGTTGCTCAGCGTGGTCGTTATACCTCCAAAAAATAACGTCTATCCTGGACCGTAAATCAAGGGAAACGGGTCCTACGGACTAATTAATCCAGATTCACGATCCATCAGTCTGATGGCCGTGTGTGGGTATGGAGGCGGACGGGGGAACGCTATTTATGAAGTGTACTTTTCCTACGGTCAAGTTTGGAGCTGGCAGTGTACTCATGTGATAGTGTTTTTCGTGGTGTGGTCCTGGCCCATTGGTTATCGTGGACAAACCTGTTAACCAGCACGTTTACCTCGATATTCTGGACAATTATGCCCTACCAACTCTGTGGCAATACTATGGAACCGAACCTGGTTGGTACCAGCAGGATAATGCACCGAATCATAATGAAAGGACAGTCACGGCGTGGTTTCACGATAATACCGTATCGTGTGCGGACTGGCCAGCAGCGAGCCCTGATATTAATCCCATAGAGCACCTATGGAATTAATTAGAGCTCCTCATAAGAAGTTTGGAACCAAGACCTACTGCTAAGCAACAGTTAGTGGTATCATTATGTACTGATTGGAAGCGGATAAATATCGCTGTGTTCCAAAACCTGGTCGAAAGCGTGTCTTGAAGTGTCAGTGCATGCATTATGACCAGAGGTGGGCCAACACCGTACTAATGTACTGTCAAAGGGACGATCGATCCCTGCAGCTCTGAAATTTGCTAGTGGTGGTCGTTAAGCCTAGCATTAATAAAAAAAATGCCCTCATGTGTAGAGTGTATATGTACATAACGCGGAAAAACATCCACATACACCGATAAGCCATTACATTACCCCCCCCCTCACCTAGAGACCGAACGGTGAAGCAGATGAAGTTCACAGTACAGTATATATAGAGTCCAAGGCCCGTCTTTCGGTTAGTAGAGTGTTCGTAGTCAGAATGGGAAAATCAGCCGATTTATCGCTGTTTGATAAATGACAAATTCTGATGGCACGGTGCCTCGGAACTACGATCTCTGAAACAGCGCGGCTTTTGGGTTCTTCACGTGCCTCTGTAGTAATTACGTATCAAAAGTGGTGCACAGATGTCCAAATGACGAACCGTCGTCCAGCTGTGTGTTGTCCACGGCTCATTAATACCACAGGGGAGCGGAGACTGTCGCGCTTTGTTCACAGCGACCGTAAGGTCACAGTGCAGCAAATAACCCGCAGCTCCAGCAGTGGTGATCAGGGCAATGTGTCACAGCACACAGTTCATCGTAGTCGCATGCGACTGCGTACCTGAATACACAGCCGAGTCCCCATTGCTCACTGCAAGTCATCGCCAGCAAAGCATGAAAGGGACCGAGATCACCGAGATTGGACCGTGGATGATTGGAGGAAAGTGGCCTGGTCTGGCGAATTAAGATTCGTGGTGCATCATGTAGACAGCCAATTACCAACGAAGACTATGGTACCTTGATGCACTGTTGGGTGGAAACAGGCTGGCGGCGGCGGCGGTGTTATTCTGTATGCGATGTTTTCTTGGGACACTTTAGGACCCATTATCCCAATAGCACAATCCCTGACAGCTGTCAGGTATGTGAACATCGTTGCAGACCAAGTTCATCCATTCATGACAACTGTGTTCTTTACTGGTGATGGCCATTACCAACAGGATAATGCGCCATGTCATACTACCGGAATCGTCAAGGAGAGGTTCGAGGAACAAGCTGGTGACTTTCTGTTAATGCCATGACCTCCATATTCACCTGACATGAACCCAATCGAACATTTGTGGTTCGACTAGGAAAAGCCGGTTCGCGCTAAGTCCCCACCACCCTGAAATGTACCGGAACTGGAGGATCTACTGTTGATATTATGGTACCAGATTGCCCACGATATCTTTCGCCACCTCGTCGAATCGACGCCTCGCGGAGTGACCGCTGTTTTGCGGGATAAAAGGGTCCTACAGCTTATTAGGTAGGTGATCATAATGTAATGGTTCATCGGTGTATATATACACTGGGCATGTCTCTAAGAAAGCAAACTTTTATTCAACAAATACTGCATCATTCAAAATATAAATTCTGTCTGGAAATTTTGACTGTTTTACTAGAGTGAAATGACAGAGCTATGATTTTAATTCTTATGCAAACTATACCGATACGAATAAATATATATTATAGTAGTATGTAAGCATTTGGTCTCTAAATATGGGACGCAAAGTTTAACTTTAAGGGTAATTCAAAGCTAGGAATTTTCACGAAGAAAAACAAAAGGATGAAGAACTTGGAAAATGTATTCGTTTCAAATATCGACAAGCTGCACAGCCCTAGCAATGAGTAAAAGTTTCCTTAGTTTATACTATAATAACTCAGGTTCTTAATTTACAAAACTTGGACGACTGCTTTACTTTCAAATAAAGTTTCTTGCATTTAATTACTTTGTAGACAGCCTAACCCGAGGCACTTCTGTTTGTGACGAGTGATTAAATGTTTCCATTAGAAAAATAAAAGCCTTTGTCCTAGGCAAAGAGCAGTTTATTCTATCAATAGTGTGGAACGCTGTTACATATGTGTCGCTATTTTCATCCAACACCCTCAAAATTCTGGGATTAGGAGTGACTAATATACCACATTCCTTCAACATTTCTCCTGCTTCTTCACACCAAATATCCTGAAGTTCAAAAAGAATTTTCAACTAAAACTAACAATAACCGATCATTCCGTTCCTGTGTTTCCAAATCTCATCCTTTAGTTTTCGGATAGCAGGTAATATGCCTGTAAAAATGCTTGATTTCTCAGTTTCTCAAAAGTTTTCTTTCAGTCGATTAAAACTTGTCGCATTTTCTTATTTAAATGATACAACTAATTTTTTTAAAGAAATTTAAGATTTCCTATACTCAACACTAGAATAATTGGATTCCATGATAGTTTTGTATTTTAAAATTTTACCTGTCGTTTTGATGATTTCTAGAATCGTCCTTTTGGTGTGTGCGTGCATCCGATTGCGTTTGTACTAGTGTAAGTAAGCTATGTTAAGATGATGTTACCCTACCAGCTGATATACACTATATTGGCAAGTCACCGGACACCTAGAAGAGTATTTATTTGAGATACATTAATACGGTGTCGGTTCACCTTTGGCCTAAACATGTCTTCACGAGCTCCATGTTTGAGTGCTTCACGTGCGTGTTTTGTGTGCCCCATCATTGTTCTTCTATACACAAAATAATTGTCAAGTATATCGAGGCAAACGCGCTGGTTAACAGGTTTGTCCACGATAACCAATGGGCCGGGACCGTACCACGACCCCCCCACCCACACACGAGTACACTGCCAGCTCCAAGCTTGTCCGCAGGAAGAGTACACTGTGGTAAATAGCTTTACCCTGGCTGCCGCAATACCCACACATGGCCATCAGACTGATGGATCGTGTATCCGGATTCATCAGTTGATAGTACCAGTTTCCATTGATCTATGGTCCACAATAGATGTTGTTTACATCATGCTAAACGTTGAGTAGCATTAGGAGTGGAGATGAAAGGCTTATGAGCAGCCGCACGACCACGGTAACCCATGGCATGAAGTACTCTGCGAATGGTACGTGTACATACCGAGGTTCCAGCATTTGTACTTACCTGTAACTGAGTTCTTGTGCAGTAATCCTTCAACTAGCTGTAGCGACTCTCCTGCGGCTTCGACGTTCTCTATCACTGATTTTCTTTGGTCTGCCGGTACGTTTTGCTGCTTCAGGCACGTCGTGTGTCTTCCACTTATTCAGTACATCCAAAACAGTTGACTTGAGTATGTTTAAACACCTCTCGGTTTCTCTTATGGACAATCCACTAATATAACACCCAACAATCTTTCCTTTCTGAAAGTCAGTTCTCTCCTGCCGCGAAATTTTCAGTCAACCTCACAGTGCGATATGATCGTGGTCAGCTGCAGGCTTCTTTTTATACCGTTTGCAGCTGTACTGCTCATCTTAACAACGCAGCGGATCCGTTCATTTGCTTTTGAAGGGGTATCCGATTATTTTTGTCAATATAGTGTATTTTAAGCTGATATTAGTCTAGATATTACCTTACAACCGCAAACGAGCGTGTAGGGTGATAATCTGATAAGAGAATACTGATCAGAATAAGAGATGGAGATAAATATTTTAGAATGCAGAAAAGTATTTTTTGAGAGTATTGCAAAAGTTTAATCCACAAAATCTTCAAAAACAAAATAATGTTTTAAACAAGTTTACGTTAACAGTCTTGTCTCCGTACATCTGCTTTCATTCAGTTTTTTTTTTAACATTTATTTTTTTGACTTGATGGGGATTTACGACAACCGTGAGAAGCTCAGTGGGCTATGCGACAGCCCGTCCCTAATTCGAGGCCACCAGTTCATGGGACGGGAGACAGCCACTGCCATAAGACAAACCCACCATCCATGCTTAATCCTGGACTCGAAACCTCACATTTCGGACGAATCAGTACCACTTGGTCAGTAGGGCGACTCATTTTTGTTGGATTTACGTAATAGCCCAATACAAGGTATGACGTTTACCTCAATTTAACCCTCCTTTTGAATTTCTGTATCCTTATGCAAATTTCGTTACTTCTTGTTTAAATATTTTCTCACTGAACGGCAAATTACTTCCTTTAACAGCTTGTACACTTTGAAAAAGCTGACAGTGAGTGCGAGCAAACTAAATGACAACACGGAATGTTAATTGAAGGAGTAGTGCATACAAAGAGATTGCGAGTGTTCATATAACGAAAGAGATTGACGCCAGTTATACATCTACACTGAAGTGCAATTGAATTAGAGATACCTGTTAGTAACGTGTAGCACCACCTTTCGCCCTCATGACGGCGGCGATTCGTCTCGACATAGACTCGACAAGACACCGGAAGCGTTGGGAAGCCATACGGATCAACGATCCCTGAACAAGCTCCCACAGTTCACGAAGATTTGATGGATGAGGGTCAGAGCCTCGAACATCTCTCTCGATGGCATCCCAGATGTGATCGATGGGATTGAGGTCAGGTGACCTAGCTGGCCAAGGAAGCGAGGTCATGTCGGTGGAGTTTTCATCCAACCATTTGGATACAACTCGGGAGCGATGGCACGGTGCATTGTCTTGTTGCAGGATGAGGTCCCCAGTGGGATGTTGAAGACGCACAAACGGGAGCAAATGGTCGTCCAGGAAATCCCAGTAACGTTGACCTGTGAGGGACGATGTCACATGTACCAGGGGTCCCAATTCAGTCCACGCAAACAGTCCCCAGACGAGAAGGCCACCCCCACCAGCTTGAAGAGTACCCTGCTGGCAAGAAGAATACATACATCGCTTCATGTGGTTCGCGCCGTACTCGTATCCTGTCATCCGCATGTACCAACGTGAATTTCGAGTCATCAGTCCAGGCAACATGTTTCCACATGTCTAGCGTCCAGTGGCGATGTTCCCGCGCCCATGCTAATCTTTGCACCCTGTGATGTGCGGTTAGCAGCGGTACCCTCGTGGGATGATGGCTTCTGTACCCAATAGTGAGGAAATGATTCTGGATAGTGTGGCTGCTTACACGTTTTTGTGCACCAGCGTTAAATTTCCGAGTGATTTCTTGCACTGTGGCCCGTCTATCCGCTGTTACAATGCGATCTAGCCGACGATGACCCCGCTCATCTACACGCTGTTGTCCACGGCAGTTGGCTCTTGCAGGGATGGTTTAACCGGATTCGAAGTACTCACGGTGCACCCGTGACACAGTGGCTCGTGAAAATCCCAATGCCTGCACGACTTCCGAAATGGAGTGATCCATTCGTCGGGCACCGACAATTTGCCCACGATCAAATGCGCTTAGATCCTTCGTCTTACCCATACTGCGTCCGACTCTTACTGATTCCCGTCTCATCACTCCATATATTGTTGGATCGCTGCATACGTCTTGTCGTTTTCGTTTACAGGGACGCCCACAGAGCCACATTTGCGTAACGCCAGCTGTCTCTAATTCAATTGCTCTTCGTGTATGTAGAACCACGAATACGCATATATACAGGAAATAATTTCTGACAGTGGGCCTAACGTTGCACTGGTAGGTCTCGACACGAATGGCTCTGCAAAGCTGCTGCCATAGTGGAGAGAGAAGACAGTCATGGTGGTCGATTTTTTTTTTTTGATTGCGGGTTTAACGACCACCGTGAGCAACTCAATGGGCTATAAGCAGTCGCCTGTCCCTAATTTGGGGTCACTGGTTTAAGGGAAGTGAGACAGCCAGTGCCGTAAGACAAACACAACATTCATGCCTCACCGGGATTCGAACCCGGACCCCTTTCGGACGAATGATCAGAGGCCATCGCTTAGACCGCTGCGCCACAGGCGGGCCGGCAAATGTTCGATTTCGTATCCATCGCTCCAGTTTATCCCAGAGGTGTTCTATGGGATTAAGATCAGAATTCTGAGCAGGCCAATCTAGGAATTCCATCTCGTTTTTAAGAGAACAGTTCTGCACAAGCTGTGCAGCGTTGCACACAGCTCCATCGTGTTGGAAGAGAGAACGGTCATTTCCATAATACTGCCACATTATTGATGGATGCAGAATTACCGAGAACGTCGAGGTATACTTCAGCGTTAATGGTTTTTATTAATAGTATAATAATCAACAGGTCGCGTCCCATCCACGAATAACAACTCCATACCATGACTTCTTTTTCTTTTTTGATTGGTGTTTAACGAACACCGTGAGCAACTCTTTAGGCTATAAGAAGTCGCTCTTCCCTAATTTAGGGCCACTGGTTCCAGGGAAGGGAGAGAGCAATAAAAGACGAAGTTGTCTTATTCGTAAAGGTGAT
Organism: Macrothele yani; assembly: GCA_039090855.1. Classification (NCBI taxonomy): domain Eukaryota; kingdom Metazoa; phylum Arthropoda; class Arachnida; order Araneae; family Macrothelidae; genus Macrothele; species Macrothele yani. The sequence goes on along the minus strand of CM077003.1, from coordinate 82,834,401 downwards.
TCTTTCATGCTGGCCACTGTTTTTGCTCTTCACTTAACCCTTTTAACGGCCGATGTACCTGAAACAAAGGGTATCCAAAATTTTCAGCGTTCCTTTAACAGAAATGTTCACATAGCGGCCGGATTTTACGAAAGCTACTGGAAAGCAATTCCTTTCTCCCCCTCTAATCTGAGCAGTAGCGACTCTAAATCTGTACAAGATGATAAGCTATCCCTTTTAGTCCTTTATTCTCTTATCCATGACAAACGGCATGATGAGATAGAACTAGCACCCCTGGCACGGATATCTTGCCAGTGGATAGAAGCAAGTGAATGAAAGATATTCTGCCTTCTTTCTAAGGTAGGTATTCAATATTATTCCTCTTTCTTCTGGTAATGTGTCAGAAAAAATTGGTGTCAGTCGAATGACCACTTTGAGTAACAAAGCTAACTGGAAGGAATGTTTTCTGATCATAGTCTGATACACCAAAGCCTGCAAGATCCGGGCCTAGGGCCCCGCATTTTAGGGGCCCTCAGAATCGCAATGGAAACAAAAAAATGTTATTTTATTAATTAATTACTTTGAGTGAAAAAAAAAACAATCTGGGGGAAAAGTTTCTTTTTCCTGAAACGAAAGATTGACGCTGATGTTTTACTAGGCTCTTTCACTACCACCGCATTTCAACTGCAGTTTAGTGACGTTATGTCGTGTCGCTTTGTAGATGAAATATAAATGTGCTATCATTATCATTGTCAACCATTATAAATCCACTGCTGGACGAAGGCTCTCCAAGCCTCTTCCACAATGGTCTGTCTTGTACCAGTCTCCTCCATGTTACTCCCGCATACTTTCGAATTTCATCCACCCACCTCCCATGTGGTCTCCTTCTGGTTCTTTTCCTGTCCATTGGCATCCAATCTAAAATTTCGGCTGTCCACCGAACAACAAGTCCCCGCTCCTGCAGACGACATTCGACGCCGTCTGCAGGAGCGGGGACTTGTCGGACGGCGCCCATTGCTCCGATTAGAATTGACGTTACACCACCGGCGAGTGCGGCTGCAGTGGGCAGTTGAACTCCGCACCTGGACTATGGAATGACACGACATTGTCTTCTCCGACGAATCCCGTGTCTGCTTGCAACACCACGATGGTTGGATCCGCGGCGAGGAACTATATGACGCCTACATTATGCATCGCCATACCGGTCCGTCGCCTGGCGTTACGGTTTGAGGCGCAATTGGATATGACACCAGCACCCCTCTGGTACGCATCGCCGGTACACTCAACAGCCACCGCTACATTTCCGACGTTTTGGAGCTTGTAGTCCTCCCTTACCTGCAGGATCTGCCAGCGGCCACGTTTCAATAGCACAACGCGCCCGCACGTGGCACGCATCGTGCAACAATTCTTCACTGCCCACCAGGTGTCACTGCTGCCGTGGCCCGCCTGTTTTCCCGATATCTCGCCCATTGAACACGTCTGGTCGCTGATCGGCAACCGAGTGGCCCGGCAAGCACCACCCGCGGCTACGCCTGATGAACTGTGGCAACGTGTGGAAGCAGGATGGACCGACATACCCCAAGCCCACATCCAAAGTCTCTTTCGTTCGATGCCGCGGCGTGTAGCGGCCATTATTGCCAACCATGGGGGCCACACGAACTATTGATGTCTGCGTGTTCCGCAAGTCGCACGGGCCTGTAAGCTCAATCGTTTCATCTTTGTATCTGTTGTTATGTGTCCAGTAAATCCGGCTTTGCTATCTGGTGTCCTTCTTGGTGTTGCATTTTGGATGGCCAGCAGTGTATTATACACCTCTTGAGAGAGGTTTTGCATTGCTAAGACACTTTGTAGAAGCTTTAGGTATTTCACACTGCAAAGTATCAGATTTCAAAATTGCTTGGGTCAAAATTAAGTGAATTAATGAGATAAATAATGTGCTTTCATGAGTGTGAGAATTATCGAGTTATGCATATTTGCTCAAATCTTAGTATCATTCCTCTGTTAAGGGAATTATTCAACTATAATATTGAAGACATCACAGGTGATTGATTAATCAGCTACATGAAAGTTCACCTTGCTCTCCCAAAATTAGTCTGTACCAAGTGTAAATCATTTTCATCGGTTAAAAATAAAACAAGTTAGTAAAATCATTCAATGCGTTGATTATGATACGCTTTCCAACATACGAAAAAACGTTACCCAAGTTATTAGGATAATGGCTGCGGAATAAATCTTGCTCCTGTGTCCTGACCTTTGACCCATTTTGACGATATTAAACATAACCAGTTCAGTATACCTCCGGAACAACATGTTAACGTTTTATCGCACTCGAAGCATTTTTAGGCAAGTTATAACGCATAAAAGGCAATGGAATGGATCCCGCTCGTATGTCCTGAGCTTTAATCCTATTTCGCCCATTTTCAATATGGTTCGTCCCCAGGTGGTCCTCTACCAGATACTAAAATTTAATCGAAATTGAACCATGTTTGTTATGACGGATAAGAGCAATGGAATGCACCCAGCTCATATGTCCTGACCTATGACCCCATTTCTCCCATTATGAACAGGGTTTCTGCCTAGGTATAATAAAATTTCATCGAAAATATCCCTATCATATAATAAAATTTCATCGAAATCGAACCACTTTTACGCGAGTTATCGTGCGGACAGACGGACAAAGCTGGAGCATATACGCTTCTTTAAAATATCTTTGGAAAGCGTAAATTAAAAGGAAGTGAATAACATCTGTGATATTTGAATTATTCCATAATTAAATGAGAAAATAGCAATAATAAGCTATTAAATAGTGTTTTTCATACCCGCCTATATTTTTAACTGCGCATTTCCAGGATAATATGAAGATTTAATAAAAGTAGACATTATTTCCAATTTTTCGCTGCACAGTGGCCCATTTATTAAATCAACTTTTAAATTAATTGATAATATTTGGTGGTAACAAATGGGCTTACTCTTTCAAGAATGTGGATGGGGGTGGGGCTCATCTTGTGCTGTGCGTAGGTCCCGATTATGTGTAAATCAGGCCCCGTTTCTGATGCGCATGCTTACGCATTCAAGCCGCGTTAGAACTGATTTCAGTCCATTTCGCTAACCCCGAGTTAATTCGTTTCAGCCGGTTAAAGAGTTAATTATTGTTGAAGCAATACATATGTTCAAGTTCAGAGTTAACTAAGATAATTAGTTAATTAATTAAACAACTGCAATCACAGGGTAAAAACTCTACAAAAGGTTTGCGGAACTGAAGTCCCTTTAACATAAAACCAGAAGTCGTGCCAATCACTGGTGAAAGTTATTGAATTAAGATATATATATATATATATATATATATACTTAAGAGCAAAACTGAAGACTAAGGAAAACATTTTAGAATTTAAAACGAAGGGTGCAAAATAACCTGAAAATCAAAACGCGCAACGCAGCAGTTTTGAAAATTCAGAATTCACATACTATAAAGATACCTAAGCAAAAAAATACATATATAATTTTGACTCACACCTAGTACAACATAGAAAAGGTTATGTATCTACCTGTGTGAGTAAAAGGAGAAAAGAAAAAAATAAAATAAAACAACTGAATGTAGAAGGTGTCGAGAATACTGAGCCTTGGCTTTATCAAGGACCAGCAAAAACTCTGCATTTTCTCACTTCCACAAAGACCTAGTTGGAAATGGGTTTCTGCAAGGCCATAGATGCAAGTAACATTCCCACCTAAAATAGTTTAAAAAATATATATATATAAGTCATGTCCTCCGTAGAGTAGCATGACCTAGCACTAGTTAACAATTTCGCTTGCATCCATTAACCTTCATGGCCCGACCCATGCTCTTCATCTGTTACTATTAAACAGAGAGAAGAAGATTAAAGAGAACTCAAGCTGTGAGAGTGACATAATAAATAGAAATGATTTTCAGCTATAACGAAATTCCAAGTTCGTTTGAGAGAGAATTTAAACCTGAAAAACAAATTTTACATTGCAATTAAAAAAGGAAATGTTAATTTATAACGAACAGATTTTTGAAAGAAAACTTGAGTCTAAAACCCCCTACTCTACAACTTATGACAGCACGAAAACGAGAATAAGTTAAAGATAATAATTAACTAAAGAAAACTTTGTGAAAGTTATATACCTTAAACAGTTAGTTGCAATATGTACAAAGTATTTCAGCAGTGCTTTAAGTGCATAATTAATTAGTAATTAAGAACTTAACTACTTTGAAAAAACAGCGCATAGACAGCGCATAGAAAAGGAACAAGCTTAGCCATCTTCTGTTCCTAGGTACCACAAAAGACGCTCAAAGTTACAAAGAAAAGTAAGAGTTAAAACCCGCATAAATGTTAACAGACAAACCAATGCTTAAAAGCTGAAAAGCTAAAAAACGACAGAGAAAAGGTACATGAAGTACAAACATTGAACTTATAAAACCTAGAACCCAAAAACAAGGAAGAGAGCTTACCTCTTGAGTTACAAAAACTTTTCTCCTCACAAGAGGAGAACATGGCTGACCTCTTCCGCCACTCCCTAGACGCTGGGGGGCAGTGAGGGTGGGGCTGATGGCCTCCTCATACAGCAAGAAACCAACGCGCGGAGATTTTAACCAGAGAAAAAAATATATAAACTTAAGACTGTGGATCTGTATGATCAGAATGAGCAGAATTAACTCTCCAGAATACATGAGAAATATTATAAAATACACGAGCAGTTTATTTAATAATCTTTGCATGTATTAAATCACCTTAGTGAGCTTCTATAGATTAATCAGAATCTTATTAATTTTAATGTTGGTTTTACTATTTTTAGTATAGCTATCCTAGTGATGAATAACTAGTTTTCTTTTTTATTTGTTTTTATTTTCTTTTATAAACAGATTTTTAAGCTTTTTTTGTGATTTTGTTTATATTATTTAATTTTTTTGTTTTAATAGGACCGTCATATCCATAGCACTAAGGTTCCTTTAGGTAGTTAATAGGCATCCTCTAGCCAACTTCCTTACGGCTTTGATTGGTCAGAATCATATTATTAACTGTGTAGAAAATTAAAGCAGATCTGCCTACCTTACTCTATTATTCAGAATAATTTTTCTTAAAGTTCTTTTGATGAAAGAAAGCCAAGGCTCAGTATTCTCGACACCTTCTACATTCAGTTGTTTTATTTTATTTTTTTCTTTTCTCCTTTTACTCACACAGGTAGATACATAACCTTTTCTATGTTGTACTAGGTGTGAGTCAAAATTATATATGTATTTTTTTGCTTAGGTATCTTTATAGTATATATATATATATATATATATATATATATATATATATATATATATATATATATATTCTATGTATGTTTAAATAATCACTTACTCTTTGCCACGATTTTGAAGTAACGGGAGCATTCTGGGAAAATGACGAATGTTTTTTCAAGTAAAATGAAAGCAATTTCACAATTTCATTTCGGGATTCGTATCCCAAGAGAAAATAAAATTTAAGTTCCAAAAGGGCTTATTTACAGTAAAATGTACATGACACATTTGAAAGAGAAGTTTTTTATTAGGAAAAATGTACAGCAATTCTTCCCTTTTTTTTTTTTTTTTTTTTTTTGGTTTACAGTTCTTTCTCATATTTGGAATAAATGAAAAGGCCGTTCTTGACATCTTCATGTCAACTTAATACAGCCTTCAGATTTCGCGAATATTTATTTTGTTTCAATGAGTCGTAAACGGATTTTTTTTTTTTTACAGACCAAATGTTTGCTTCTTTTTCATTTTTTCCGTTATTCCTAGACAGCCAAGCATCCCAAGCAGAAATCGGTGCAAGGCTGCCGAACATAAAAAATGACTTCCTAGCAACATTTCAATGCTATGAGGCACATTTCTCTGGTTTCTGTAACCAAGTGTGATAAACAACGTCAGAGAACAAGATAAGGGGGAGGGAGCGGAGTAAAAAAAAACAAAAAAAACTAGAACTCTGTTTCTCGTATCAAGAACGGCCTTCATTTTGAGCGCGAAGTTCTGGGATACTTGAGGAGGGGTAAAGACTTCCGATAGCAGAAGCAGCAGCTAGCTCTCTTCTAAATGGCGATCATCACTCCCGCTGAACTCCAGAGACCGACTTTATGGATGACTCGGGGTTTCCTTGGTGACCAAAAGTCAACGCTAATCCTCTCTTCATGACTTTCCTCGATCCTCTGGCGGGACTTTTCTTTTGTCGCGCCCATCCTTTTTGGATTAATCAATCACTCGGGTATCTCACCAGAAACCGTTGAAGCGAAGATATATCTCATAAGGGATGTCTAAATGCTTTCTCTGTAAGAGGTTTTGAAGCAGAAATAACACACAGGCATTTCGAAAAGTAGCCTGTAAACTTTCTCCCATCAGGCGATTTGAACATTACGCATTCATAACCTTTGCATTAATTATAAAGGAACTAGCTTCTTAGTAGGTCTTTTGCAAAAAAAAGTACGTGCTTACAGAAACACTTTTCCCGTCCGTCTGCGGACACCATATCTCTGCAACTATTAGTCCGATTTGAAAAAAATATTTTGGCGTCGGGAAGCATGAAATCTGAGAACGATACTTTCCGGTATTTTCTAAATACATAACTTCGCAGCTAGAGGGCGTAAACGCAGCTGCTATCGAATTCAAAATCCATTTTATATCATATCATTGCTTCTAAACATCAAAAATATATCTTCCCTTTGATAGCATTTATAACGAAAGCTATTTTGGGTACAGTTTTTGTTTTTCAGTAGCGCGCAGTTTTCCCGCTCGGAGGTGTAAAGTTAGATTGCGATTTCCTCGATATCTCTGCTTCTAAAAGTCAGATTTAAATTTATTTATTTTTTTGCACAGGACAGAACTCCTTGTGGGAAATCTGCATACAATTTTTCCTGTGGAAAGGTTTTGCTTCTAGGGAGAGTAAACTATATTTCTATTTCTGATGAATTTGCAGCAATATCTGCACCTTTGAATACTAGATTGGAAAAAAAAATTCTAATCAAATACCGCTCATCACGGAAAACATTTTGAGTATAGTTTCTGCATAAAAACTAATGCGGTTTTTTCTACCAGGGAGTATCTTACTTTTCTCTGGCAAGAAAACAAGGTTGTTTACTGCAGAGAAAGGTAAGGTAAGATACAAACTCTTCGAAAAAGAAATACCCTTCTCGATATTTCTCATTATAATTATCCGATTTTAAAAATTATTTCTTTGTGGGAGAGTTTTTGGTGTAAAATGTTTTGCATATCATTTCGAATTTTTCTTAAAGGACACATTTGCTACTAGAGGGCAAAAGTTCACTTTTCCGTTCTTAAAACACACGTTTGCCACTACAGGACAAAAGTTCACTTTTCCGTTTAAAGTAATATCTTCGCGCCAAAACGCCTGATTGAAAAATAAATCGTTTTTTTTGTCATATACTTCTAACTATATAAATAGTTTGTGTGCATTTCCTACCAAAAATAATACATAGTTTCCCCAATCTCCGTTCTACAATAATATTCATAATTAATTCTTTTTACTATGTGCCATTTGCTACAGTAAATATGGAGAACACATTATGACCTATAAATAATGTACAATTTTCCGGCTAACGGCGTAAATCCAAACCTTTTTCTCCTTTTCTTTGCAGAGACATATTTGAAGAATATCGTTTCCTCAGCATAGCTTTTGCTGTGAAGAACACTTTTAGGATTTGTTTATAATTTTCAATTATTCAAAATTCTTCCGCCAACAGGCGTCACTGTATATATTTCTATTTGAAAGAGTTAATTTTATTCTAAAAAATCGCTTAGAGAAATGTTGTTTTATTTTATTTTATTGGCAAGATACTCTTTATTATGAAGAATTTTTTTTTTTAGTTTTCTTCTTTTAGTAATGCAAAACTGTGCCAGTAGGAACGTAAAGTTACATAACGTTTTCCTCTATATCCGTTCTTTTTAATTGTTTGATTTGAAAACCCTTTTGTCTCTTACGTCCTTTTTACGTAATGGGAAACGTTTTGCGCTTAATTTGTTAATTTTCGTAACGTACTTTAGCGGGCGTCAGTAGCTATTGCTATTTCTGGATATTTTATCGATTGTTGAAACCCGGCTAATATTTTAACCGTTCGCTATTGGCTATGAATAACATTACCTTATTTTAAATTGTGCGCATTTTCTCCTAAGTGGTGCAAGTGTTTTTGGATTTTTTGCTGAATTTTTAGAATTTCTTAAAATCTGCTTTGAAGTACAGGGTGTCTTTATTTATAGACACCCTGTATTTCAAAGAAATGCTGGGTGTCTTTAGTACGCTATTAAAAAATACGATAGAAAAATAAAACTTACTTTAAACGTCAAGAGACGAAGCAAGTGTAGAAGTTTGTTAAGTCAGATGATAGATGGTGTCCGGTGTCTCATGTAATGAAAAATCTCGTCAAACACGGAATACATCAGAAATGGCTATCCCAGTGGAGAAAGAAGCGTTTGTGTTTTGGTTTGCAGAGTCAAAACTCTAACAAGAATTCAGCGAAAGTTTAGAACAGAGTACAAGAGACAAACGCCTACACAAAGGAACATCGAACAATGGGTAAATAAGTTCAAAGCAAAGGAAGTGTCTTGAAAGGCAAAATGACTGGGAGACCTTCCATTTCGGAGGAAAAGGTAAAAGACGTGCGTAAGTCTTATCTAAGGAGCCCGAAGAAGTCCGTCCGCGTCGCCAGTCGTGAACTCGAAATGCCGCCGCGAGCAACGGTTCACAAGGCTCTGCATAAACGTCTACACCTATATGCATATAAAGTGCAGTTAGTGCCAAAGCTTCGACTAAATGATCACCCACGTCGAAAAGCATTTGTGGTAGACATGCTTAATCGCATTGACGAAGACATCACACTCTTTTCACGATTTTCTTTTTCAGCGATGAGTCGACATTCCATGTTTCTGGTTGAGTGAATAAACATAACTGCCGAATCTGGGGAACTGAAAATCCCTACGTGGTCGTAGCAGATGAGAGAGACAGCCCGGAGGTGTGTCTGGGCTGGCCTAATGGAAGACAGAGTGATAGAGCCATTTTTCTTTGCTGAACCAACCGTTACTGGCATAACATAACGTACCTTGATATGTTAGAACAATTCTCAATTTCACAACTCCAGGATATTCCAGACACAATTTACAAGCAAGATGGTGAGCCTCCGCACTGATCTTTGGATGTACGCAGATCTTTACAGCACCATTTTCCAGGGCGTTGAATTGGACGAGGGGGTCTAACGGCATGGCCACCCTGTTCTCCTGATATTACCCCATGCAATTGTTTTCTTTGGGGCTTTATTAAGGACATTATGTACAAGAAATTGGTTACATCTATCACTGATATCAAAGAACGCATTACTACCGCTTTCCTCCTTGTTATATCTGGCATTTTGCGGCTTACGTGAGTGGAACTGTACTATCGTTTAGACATCCTGCGAGCAATCAACGTAGCACACGTGGAGACCTACTGACATTAAGAAAAAAACTTTCACAGTTAGCATGTGTTTTGACATTAAAAGTAAGTTGTTATTAATTATAGTTTTTTCTTCAATAGGACACTGAAGTTGTATGTTTCATTTATGTACACCCTGTATATTTTTCATGCCGGAAAGGTGTCTAAAGGCGTGTCCATTACAACCAAAAATCGAGTGTCACCTTCTTTTAATTGGTTTTTCAGCGAATCTACTAATTTTCTATAATAAAAAATTATGTAGTTCTACTATTAACCGTAAGCCGAAAAAAAGTTACTGGTAGCTTAGAAAAGCCAGTATCCGGAGCTCATTGATTCCGTATTTGAATTTAAATTAATATTAACTCACGTTTGCTACAGAAACACTTTATAATATCATTATTAGTCGATGAAATCATAGAAATATGTAACATCGAATGGTGAATGAATAACCAATATGCTTTAAAAGGAGGTGCAGGAAATTTTAGATACGATTGAAAGAAACACTGTAAATTACCTGCAATAATCATTTGAAACAGCCAAGCTAACAAGAGCTTCTCCGATATGGAGGCATCTTGCCGTTATTCATTATTTTGTGGCTCAGATGTTCAAACCATTCCAAGATTTTCCTCCGGTTGATATTAATTTACGATGAATACCTCAGGGGCAGCAGCCATATCTGCTCTCATAATTTCGAAACAGAAAATGCATCCGTCAAGTGTATTCTCGAAAAGGTCGAGAACATGAATGCAAGGTCATTACTAATTGAATTGCTGATATAAATGATCCTGGATAGGAGGAATCCAAGGAGTTTTAAATAGCAGGCGGCGCCTGGTAAGTTTATTAGCTTCTTGATGTATATCCCCTCGAAAATTGCTAGCTTTAAGAGAGTTCGCCCGTACAAGAGTATTTGCAAGGGAAGTACTCGTATTTTAGATTATTTATTATTTACTGAGATAAGTGTAGCGCATGTCTAATTGTACAATTGTTATACCACCTTTCAACGGAGTTCGGGTCGTAATCGAGATATCTCCCACATCGTGGAATTAGCTTTTCTGTTCCTCATGAAAGACCTTCCCGTCAGTTGTTATCAAGCTCGAGGCACTCCACACATGCATCTACAACTCCCGAAACTCTGATGATCATAGCAAACGGTTCCATGCGACAGACGTAATTTTCGTCGCTGCTGAACATCGGAAGCCAAGCTTTCTACTATCACCGATTGTGCGACACATGGAAATCTTGCATTTGCATTTGTGGTTCTCTTGCAGCTACTTCCACAGTATACAGAGTCCCAGCTCACTACACCTTTTCCATACACATCCACTTACTAGCTGGGAAGTTCTTTCGTTGCCACATTACTTGCAATCGAATAACTATCAATCTCTTGTTCAGACCACTACTCCAGTCAAGCCGTCATATTTATCTTATTCATATAACCAGAGCACGTGATCTCACACACGGTGTTACCAACATTTACCAGTAGTGCCTAACTCCAATTTCTTGTGTGGGGGCATATGCTTCTAAGTTTATACCATCATCAATCCACTGCTGGATGATGGTCTCCATAATACTCTTCCACAATTCTCTATCTTGAGTAATCAGCCATGCCACATGCCAATTTAAATGTTTTCATTTATGTGTTTCTTACCAATATGACCGAAACTACTTATTTAAACTGTACAATGCTTTTTATTTGGCATTATTAGTACTTTCAAAAGCTTTTATGACCGAGGCTGTTGTGCTACAACAGAAAACGGTTTGAGCTATTAAGGCTATTTTAATTAATATTTCACGGAGGTACAGTATTGTAAAATATGAAATTACGAGTAGAGCTTATGGAGTGGATGTTACGAATAAAATATTAAAATTTTTTGAAAACTTATTCTAGGAACAGATCGTGACAACAAAGTCCTTTATACATCCTTCAGTTTCATTTCAGCTGTTAGGTCATGGTGAGTGTACAGGAAAGCCAGATGTGTTAGCCGTTTTTGTGACATTGTGGATCAAAGGCACGTTTTCAGTATCTTCAGTGCCGGAAAACCCCTATGGCTTAAGGATTCAGTGGGAGCAATGTCTACACAGGTTTTGATCTGTGAGAGCACGTGCCCCCACAGGTTAGGCGTCCCCTAACCTGTCCACTTAATTTTGATTTTGGCATAAAAACGTGCAACATTCTCGCCCATATTAAAAATGACAGGGATCGGATTCCCCATGATTTCAAATTCGGTGTATACGCAATCCCACAAAAAGCTATGAATGCTGACGTAACCGACAAGATGTACATAGGTTCGACCCGTCGCAATATTAATTTACGTGTCTCTGAGCATAGATATAATGTTAAAACATGCTCCACCTCCACCGCCCTTTCAAGACTATGCCTGAAGGGTCAACACCAACCTATCTGGGACGATGTTACTATGTTACATACGCGAACTACATGTTCATCTATCCTCCTGTTAGAAAGCCTATTGATACATAAACATAGGGCTGAATGCTGTAACGACGATACCCCTATCATTATACCGTTGCCATGGAAACTACTCTGTAACTATTACAACGAAAGAGACAATACCGGCTGCTCTAATGAAACGACATGATTAGGTAGTGAGCATGCGCATGCCAAAACATATTATTTCGTCAGTGCGCATACTACATAATATATACCCTCCCAGGGCATAGTGCAACCACAGCATCTGATGACGGGTCCACAGTGGACTTGAAAGTGCTCATGTATATATCATTTTAACCGTAGTTTTTTAAATCGTGTAAAGACGGCAAAACTGTGTTTTTAATATCCTTCAGCACGATAAATCGACTTCCTATCATACGTAGTGATCGACCGCGCACTGGTAATGACTAATGAGCCATCGTGGCTCCAACATAAGAGCTGTCAGGTCACGTGGCATTAGGCAGAAGTGCTTGTGTACTCTCCAGTTTCAATCCTTTCTTATGACCTAGCACGATAGTTTTAAATATTAGCATTTAGTAAATCACATAAGTTTGAAGTGTGTTTTTCAGGAATAATACTTTTAAGGATGTAGTCATAAGGAAATTGTCATTTGTCAAAATTTAATTGCAAGTGTTTTGAAGTTACAGAATTATTCGTTAATTTGAAAGCCATTAGTCTCCTGTGTGTTCTTGCTTCAATCGGCTGCGTTTTGTTTGTACTTCCAAGAAGCAAAACGCAGCCGTACTTGAAGCTTCATGTAAAGTAGTGTTCTCATTAATAACTTATGATACTGAACTGCAGTATTTTCAGAACGTGAAAATTCTGTGGAGCAGTGGTCTAAGCGCTAGCGTATAACCATTTCTCCGAGAAGGGTCCGGGTTCGAATCCCCGTGAGGCATGGATGTTGTGTTTGTCTTACGGCACTGGCTCTCTTCCTTCCCTGGAACCAGTTGCCCTAAATTAGCGACGGACGACTGCTTATAGCCCATAGAGTTGCTCACGGTGGTCGTTAAACCTTCAATAAAAAACAAAAATTCCCGATGTACACAGTACAATAAAAAATATACGGCAACGACATTATCGTACTTATAGTAAGTTTACTTAAGATATGTATGTGCTCAAATAGAGTTGTTTATAGGCAGTGATTTATAATGTTGTGATGAATATTTGCAATAAAACCCACACATTCTTTGTTTGTTTTATTGCGAATCAGAATACTATTTTGTGAATTGTTACGCGTTTTCTGGATTAAGTATTGAATGTCTTGATTATTTCTACCCCAACATGATAACATTTTAACGAAAATATAGAATAATCAGGTAGAATAGTCGTTCCTATTAACGGAAATAAAAATTTACGCAAAACTGGAATCACGACAATTTGATGATAAAATTTTGCAAGTTTTCTGATGAATAAAAATGTGAAAGCGAAAGCATAGCTCCGCCAAAATGCTATACTTTCAATGCTTGATATTTAGTATAATAAAATGTAAGCTACTCTTCCCTCCGCGTTAACGAAGTGAAGTCCTTCGTTCTCAAGAAAATGAGACATAGTTTTCTTCTTGCTTCGTCTTTAGGAAAACTTAAAATAGAATCCACAAAGTAAATCACAAAATTCACGAAAGAAATATATCAAACATTAAAACTGGCTTTCCCTATTCGAGTGATTATCACCATAAAAAAAATCCATTTTGCATTAAATTTGAGGATGTGACATTGGAATGCTGTACTCAAGTTGTTACCATACATGCATAGAATCTATTTAATCATTTAAATCGTTTCTCACCTGTGAAAAGTTGTAAAATTTAGTTTAATGTAACGTTCCGAGTATCTGTAAGCACAACACGAGATAATCTTTTTGCCTAATGTCACGTTTTTTTCCCCACATTCCATGTTGCAGCCAGACATTGTGACGTCATGCGTAGTCAACTTGTATATAGTGTCGAAGGGCACCACTGATGTTTACAATATTCCATAAACTCTTTAGTTAGGAACTCAACTTAGATGCCGTTTAAATGTATCCACTGACTGATCCTAGTAAGTGTTTCTAAGTGAGTCTTGATAAAAATCTACTCGGTTCAAGAAATATTTCACTTTAAAAAAAAAAAAAAACACTGAAATTCTGCCACTAATTAAGAAGAATAAAAGCTTAGAAAACTTCCAAGAAAATAATTTAGATATTCATCCTGTCGTAAATCTACATGGTTGCAAAAAAAAGTTTAAGATTCATAAATACACAACCTTTGCTTACAACATGTTTTACATTTTATGAACAATTTATGACCGAAAAATTGCTATAAATAAATTACGCAGTTTTTACAGATTATTTTATGCAGAAGAAATTAATTAAATTGAAAGTGCTTTTTCACTGTTTTCGGAGGCAATGAATTACTCTGCTGGGAGGTGAACACTCTTTCCTTGGTACAATACTTTATTACCGATGCAAAGGATATGATTCCAAAAAATGATATTATGGCAGACCGTTTAGTGTTCTATATGCTTTTTAGATCGGTGCGAAAGAAATTATGGGAAGATTCGTTTGCTGTAGTAAATAAACAACACCGTCGTAAATTCATTTTAGAAATGAAATTGCAAGGTGAATTTGATTAATTAAAGACTTCTTTAAAACGAATAATATGCATTCACTTGTATGAGGTGTTACATTAATACGTAAATCAAAATGAAAATAACTATCAGTTTGCAATATGAAATGCAGTGGCTACATTTGTGTGATATATACGATTTTCATAACGCTATATGTTTCCGCCTCTTTGAGAACAGTAAGTCTACTTCGAAAGCATCCATATTCTATTTTCTTCTGGTCATGTTTAATGTTTTTCTTAGATTTTGGAATCAGATATGCGCGAAAACCACCGATTTTCCTTCTAAAGCTTATTTAAACTATCAAATATAAATATAGGTAAACGTCTCGAGCCTTTGGATGCCGAATTTTGATCAAGGTTTTCGCCTACATGGGTTTTACCAGATTTTAACCATTAATGTCATGATTGCTTAAAACTGCCGCAGTTGATTATCTAGACAAGTTTGTAGGAAAAGATCAAAGTCGAGTGGGCTGAGATCAGGACTGTACGGTGGGTGAGGATAAAGTCCCCTGTACCGACGCTGGGCACCATGACACGATGCGTTGTCATGCAGTAAGATCTCTCCCGCTTCCAACTTGCTGGAGCGATTTTGACGAATTTTCGGTCACAACTTTGTCCTCAGAGAGAAATTGTTCTTCGATCAAGAGTTCCTTCCCCCACAAACTTCTTTCAAGTCAGCGTGGATCTGTGTCGTAGTTTTTCCCCCGCAGAGTTTCTATTTTCACGTACGAGCGCTGGTCTAACGCTGTGACTCAACCTGAAGAGCTGCACGCTTCCATTTCCAAATCCTCCCACGTCCACACAGGAAATGATAGCGCGTCGCTCTGACACCACTGCGCTGCTGCGAGTCTGACCTTGATATGACGCAATAACTTTCCCGAATGCATCATTCGCTTCCGTTTTAGATTAACGTGTGCAGAACTTTTGTTATGACTCTGGTATGGTCAGTACTACGGAGATGATAAGGGAAAAGAAATTGTTTTGCCGTGGCTTTCGTGAAACCCAGCAGATATGTGAACAGTTTAGTCATTTGTTTGGGCAGTTTAGTCACTTTTCGGCACCATTTGGTTCAGGTATATCGGCCGCTTAAAGTGTCAGAATGCGTTGTTGTATTCTCTAATATTCTAGAGACAAAAATATTGGCAATAAAAGTGTGATTTATTATTGTGGGTATGTTATTAATTATGGCATTTTATTGTTATGCGTTACTTCATGCACTTCCCACTGTAAGATTCTAGTAGCAATATCGAAAAGGTCACGCCTCGCAGCTAGTGGTGATGAACTTGCCCACGCAAGGAACCTAAGAAACATTTCACTTCGAAAGCGAATGTTTGAATTTCAGAACAAATATCATTCGGAGACATTGGTTTTGAATTTTCCCCTTCGGTGTTCTGTTTGCTGAATTAAAGAATCCAAAATAACGTGATCTTTTCTGAACTGCAGCAATAGTTTAAGAGTTTAACGCAGAAACAAATCGAATTTCTACCAAATCCTTCCTTAATTGTCCAACTGCAGGTTCAAATGAGGAGCATTTAATTAGCAGTCGTAAAAGTCAATCGAATATTTCTATTAATTGTGTTAAAACCTCTTCCCGACTGATCAAACTGGAGAGAGGCTGAGCGACGTGCAAAATATCGGGCCACACAGATTTCACATCATCCAACAGCAACTAATCGAATATTCTTAATTTAGGAAGTTACATGTTTAAATGCATGCAAATCGTGGACAACTGAGCGAATATAAATATCACTCAATCAATGGTTTATCTCCATTAACATATGCATACAAAGCAATAATTTTGTAAACGAATTAATGAGTTCGGTCTTCATTAGTCAAGATGCAAGTCGCGAAGCAAGCAAACTACATTAGACTCCGACGTGATTGGTAATTAGGAAAATCGCTACGTACACACTTTTAAAACTTCTGCGAAAGTAAATAAAGTTATGGCATTACAAGTACAGGAAATTTGGTTTTCATCGAGTTAGACATCAAAGCATGCGGGCAGAATGGATATTATTAGAGCAGTTGGTTATGTTTTGTAGAATTCTATGCGGGATCGTCCTGCTTAAGTTCGGACAGATGCAATTAATTAGCAACAACTTGTGTGTCGTGTTAAATCGCACGTTTTGATAACATTGAGGAGAATAGGAGCGTTTAGGAACAGAAACCGTCAAGAGACTAGAATTGCTGGAAACAACAAGCGCTAAAAATTGGTTTTTGTATCTAATCTAAAAGATTATCAAGTGCGCTGTAATACATGAAAGATAACTGTGTTAGCAGCAGTTTGTATTAAAAACTGCTTGCCAACAACTGAGGTGGCGATAATACCTCCCTTGCGTAAATTAATTGCCGTGATATCTATTTTTTCTTTTGGCTGTCTGCCGAAACCGGTGCCTCCGGTTAAAAAAAACGACTTTTGGTTTAATGAAAACAATATTTTGAGAATTTCCAGTATGTTTGGTCGTCCCTCAGTAAGTGTGTATACAAAAGCAATATTTTCGCTTTTAAAAGCAGGACTGAATGCACTGAGGTATCAAATTATTAAATTGGAAGTCTAGTGATTTTCCTACCTATGCTCTGATTGAAAAAAAATCGACCCTGTTTTTTCAGTGAAGAAAAATTTCCAATACATAAAACTTGGTCTCCTGATAAAAAAAACTCTCCTAATTTAGACTGTGCAATCGGTGGTGTTTTTTTTTTTTTTTTGCAAAAATATTGCCTGACTATATTAAAAATTAATAACTGCAGTGATAAGGAAGAGTGGGGCCACCTGTAAGCAAGTATCATAACTACATCTAAGTAAAGTTGGGTCTTTCCACTTCCGGTACCAATGGCCCTAATTTAGGACGGGTGACTGCCCATAGCCTTAGGTGTCCATGGTGGTAGTTAAACCCTGATACAAAAAATTAAACGGGCATCATACGCACATTTCACACCTTCGGGTGTCAAGCCAGCCTGTGGGTGGCTCATTGTGAAAATTGGCTATTCCATATTTCGGTAGTCTTACACATTACTGGGAGTTACATACTGCACTTTTATTAACAGACATAACGGCTTACAAATGTTTGTGAACTTTGAGCATTGTTGCATTCACGTAAGCTACAAACTCTTTATTTACGACAACTTTCGCTACCAGACGGTACACCACTTTGCGTTTATAACATCTTATGGACATTTCTCAATAATGCGGGCTAAATTAGAGAAACTGAGAAGTGCTGAACAGCAACTTCATGATTCTTCTGGATATTTTTCTGCCGAAGAACTTTTGAGACAAACAATTTGAGTAACTTTCTCATTCTGCTGTTACTAAGTCATTGTACCTTCTAAGACAACGCAGTTATGGACTTTTTTGTGGCATTGTGTTTAAAAATATATTTCAAATGCAACCAATAAATGCATTTTGAAACACAACCCATAAATGCATTTTGAAACGCAACCAAAGTTGCACTCCATGATACAGAATTATTATAGCACGAAACGAAAATGTGAGAAACACGCGTGCAGTGTAATACAAGCTCAAGCGTTCATAAAGAGATTCTAGAAGTACCCACCGTTCTCCTTAATGCAAGCATTCATTCTTTTTATCGTACTCCCTCCCACTCGACAAAAAGTTATTAGCTTAACTTTTGCAATGGTCACTGAGATGTTCGGTTTTTATTGGCCATGTATTGTGTGAAGATCACTGTCGTAGGTAGGTGTCCTTTGAAACGACCCAACAGAAAACAAATCTGGAGAGCATAGGCTGGGATACCTATTAGACCACAAGCTCTGTGGAATCTCAGCAAGAAATCTGGCGAACATAGGCGGCGTACCTAGGTGACCACAAGCACTGTGAATTCTGAGCAAGCAATGTAGCGAGTACAGGTTTGGATACCTAGGAGACCACACAGACCAAAAAGGAACAAATCCCTGTGAAAATATTAGCAAGAAATCTGAAGAACATAATTTGAGATACCTAGCAGGGGACAAGCCCACAGAAATCTGAGCAAGAAATCTGGTGACCATAGTTTTGGTTACTTAGGATACCACAAGCCCGGTGAAATCTGAACAAGAAATCTGACGAGAATAGTGGGGGATACTTAGGAGACCAGAAGCCCTGAAATCAAGCTTTCTCCAAAGAATTATTTCTGTCAATGAGGCAATGTAACGGTATAATATGTGGTTCTATCTTGCTAAAACCGTACACTCCTGTCGTAGAAAATAACCATGCATTCCCCTGAGACAATGCTCCAAACGCCGATTTACATTGAATGCAGTGGACTTTCGTGATAGACATGAAGGTTTTTGAACTTCATAAAAGTCATTTTGGTTGTAAATGCACCCGCTGAGATACAACATGCTTCCTCCGTAAAAAAGTTTTGTGTAAAGCTCAAAAATGATCTTACGAACAAAATCAGTATATCACCCAAAGCAGCGAAATCCGATAGCGTGATCAGTAGATCGCAACACGTACATCGCATAAAGTCTATACGCTCTCAGATGCTGCACGTGTACAGCCTTATGCAAATGAACAGCCATGTACACTATCTGAAGACATTTTCCTCTGTTGCCACATTTTTCAAAATTATTTAGATGGTAACCGCAAAAAAATGAGCCTCACCTTTTCCTTTGCGACGGGATTCAGAACAGTTCGACGGCGTTATGATGTCGATCACACATCAAGTCTTTTCAAAATTTGGTGAGAATGCGGTACATTGTTTTGTTTGGCATCGTGTAATTGAAGAATACTTGGTGGAAAGCTTCTTGACACAACGTATATGATACATTACGAAAATGAAGTTTCAAAACAAAAATTTGTATGTTTGCGAATCAGAACAATCTCCCTGGATTGAAAAAAAAACGACTTTGTTCTCTGCATGATGAACGCACAGACACGAGCGTTTGCCACGCTATGACCCAACCAATTACACCAGACGAATTCTCACTAGACAAAGTAAGTAAACTTCTTACACGTACTAATTCTAACAGTTGTAGCTAGCAGCCTAAGTCACCTGGGAAGAACATGTTGCGTTTTAAAAAGAACTTTTTCTGCTAAAGACAATAAGAAGCAGAGATGGAAGTACTGTAAATACAGTGGCCAAAGCGCTGGCTTCTGATCATTCATCAGAGATGAATCCGGGTTGGAATCCTTGAAAGCATGGTTGTTGTGTTGTCTTACGGCACTGGATCTATCCCTTCCTTGGGGCTGGTGGTCCCAAATCAGCGATGGACGACTGCTTATAGACGATCCAGTTGCTCTCGGTGCTCGTTAAACCCTCAAAGAAAAAAACAAAATACTGCTGCCTACATGGGCCAAAAATTACATTAAAAATTCTTAAGTATAAATTCTTACCGTACGTCAAGAACAACACCGAAAACGATTCCGTACCATGAGACCAGGGCTGTAACTTAGAATATTCCCGCACTCAAATCGTAACTCAGTTTGAAGCACATAAACGCAAGTTAGTTTATTGCAATAATCAATGTGAATTACTCGTATAACTCTTTATACTACAGATGATAACATTAGAGGCATTGCTAGTACTTAAGCCAATTTCCATGTTGGTGTTCTGCATTACGTAAGTCGCATGCTTGATTAAAACATCAAAATGGAAATTATACAAACAAATGTCATCAATTAATCTTAAGTAAACGAGGTTCTCATTCTTATGTAAAAGCAGTTAAGCTCCCATAAATACACTCATTGTCATAAAAATTAGCTCACCAAGAAAAAACCGTGCGATTATCGCGAAACTCGGGGAATATCAACCTGGAGAACAAACATGCAAATGATTAAAGTTTCGTGAGATTCCGCATGCCCGCGCGTCCAAGACCGGCGCTGCGATCGCAATCCTAGGGGTTTATAACACGCCTTGCTAGGAACTCCACATTCGTGCCGAAGTGCACGGTAAGAGTCAGGTGAGATCCCTGAGCGATGGACATGTCAAGTAGCCGCCGTAGATGTGCGTACGGGCAACAGACGGAGTTTGAACGAGGCAGTGTTTTCGGGATGAAAGAGGCAGGGTGGCCAGCGCGCCGAATCTGCCGCCATTTTGGCCTGTCTGACAGTATGGTGCGATCGTGTTGGGAGCGATGGACACGGGAAGGCACCCAGGCACGGCGGATTCACTCTAGACGACCCAGACACACCACCAGCACAGAGGACCGTGGGATAATGAGAGCGGAACGCACAGATGCAACAACGTCCTTGTCCAATATCCAGAGTCATGTGGCGGCTGAACAAGGGCTCCTGCGTCCGGTAGAACCATTTCCAGACGCCTGACAGGGACGAATCTGCACTCTCGACGGCCCTTACGTTTTCAGACATTAACGCCTGATCACCGTCGATTACGTTGGTGTCAGCAGGGAGCAACGTGGAATGCTAAGGACTGGCGGCGTATAATGTTCAGCGACGAATCCCGCTTATGTATAGAAACGGACGACAACCGTGTCAGAGTGCGGAGGACCGCAGGTGAGCGTTACAATCCTAGCCTCAATGTACAGCGGCACACGTTACGAACTGGAGGCGTGATGGTTCGGGAAGCCATCGTGAATGACAGCCGCTCTTCCCTCGCAGTGATCCAAGGGACTTTTACAGCCCAGCGCTACGTACAGGGGTCCTGCCGCCCCATGTGCTGCCGTTCCTGTAGGTGCTGCCCGGAGTCGTTTTCCAACAAGATAACGCCCGTCCGACAACGGCTCTGGATATCCAGGACTGTCTACGTCATGCTTCGACGCTTCCGTGACCTGCCAGATCGCCTGATGTCTCGCCCATCGAGCACGTGTGGAACCAGATGGGACGCCAGTGTTCGTGATTTAGATCTTCAGTTGCAAGAAATGTGGGACAGTCTGTCCCAGGATAATATACGGCGTCTCTTAGACTCCATACCGGACCGTATCATCGCATGCATCCGAGAACGAGGAGGTCCGACGAGGTACTAACGCTGACCGGAATGTGTACCGTATGTCAGCGGGAAATCGTCCTGCTGCTGTGATATTGTAATCACTTCTGTTCCTGGTATGTACCATCTCACTACTAAAATCTCATTTCCATCCGAAGCCTCCTTCTTGGTGCGCGGATTTTAATGACAATGAGTGTAAGGCACCCAGTCTGAAGCATAGCTCCGGTTCGTCTACCGTTGGGTCAGAGGAAGAACAAAATAACACTTGTCATAACATTTATCCAGAAATCGGCATCACACTTAACGACGATATCTAAGACATTGCGAACACATCGATTCATTGAAGAGAAAAGTTAAGTTTAAAAGATTATTTTCGTTACGCTTCCTGTACTACCAAAATGTGTCCCATTCTGGGGAATTACCTCCCAAAAGCTGAAAAATACTCATAAATAACAACGAAAAATTTACAACTTATTCAAATACGTTTTGCCGTCCACACTTTAGCACAGTGCATTGCGATATGGGAAGGGGGTCATTGATTGTCCCCAAGTAAGGCTCTGCTTGAAGCCTGACAACATGAGAAACTGGCAAATTCCTCCGAAAGCAAGTGCTGTTCAAAAGAGAAAAAAGAAACGCATCTTCTTCTCTCTCTCTCTCTCTCTCTCTCTCTCCTCCCTTCAGTAACAATAATTTCCACTGCTCGAAATCCGTAGAAATAGAGACAAAAATAAAGTATCACGTCGCACCGGCATAATTATCCACAAGCACTTTTTAAGGGTCAAAAAGAGCAAATGCAAAAGGGGTCGGTATTACGTCAAGGGGCTATTTTTTCTCTTTGCTTTTACTTTCTTCGCGAGCAGCATACTTCCGAGTTACTGAGTTTTCTCAACTAACCGAAACGAAAATATTTTACTTTATCTAGAAAGGAATAGAAAAAAAAAACCAGTTCGCCGCGAATAGAAATTCATGAACATGCGCATCAATGTTACTCAATGGAAGACAGAACAACACACATAAAAAAAGCCGTTCTAGAACGGTATTATATGGTCTCGAATTATTTTATGGTACAATGCCTCCTGCATTACAATATGCACAGATCTCACATCTTTACATTATGATTATTTTAAGTATTCGCATTTGCTACCTATAGCTAAGGAATAAACCTCGTGGTACGTTCCTCACATTTTAATTTTCCTGCGCTTAGTTTAAAAAGGATTCGGTGTAAGATGTAGGTTTGAAACTTTCACCTTGCTATACGGGCTCACAATATTTGCTTAAACTCGCCAACGGGTTCATATCCATTCGCGATAATGCTTCCTAATGAACATAAAATGACATCATAATTAGATTAAAATAAGACTTGTACTGTAAATCCATAGGCCTTTTATCACTTACTTACATACGCAAACATGACTAGAATTACTGCATGCATAATTTATGAAATCTTTAGTACTGCATCCGCTGTACATAATGCGCATTTGAATAATACACCAAAGAGGTCTGCGAAGATCATTACAAAGCGCTCTGGAATTCCATTCGGTGGTTAACTCTGAGCTCTCCGACGTCATCATGTTTGTGGAATGACGAGCTTTACTGACAGAGAAATGAAAAGATAAGGATTAACTGCGAGTAACAGATTCAGTTTTAATGTTCCAAATTCACGGTTTTAAAGATTCCATTAGGGCTCATCAAGAGCAGTGGAATGCAGAAAACCGTCAATGTAGATTGAGAGATGTTTTGATTAGACACAATCAATAAAAACTAAGGAGACCCTGAAAAAAAAGGGGTTTTGGTGAATAACTACGCAGATTTAGCTCAAAGTAAACCCATTAGTTATATCGAAGAAGATACTGGAATTCATTATCTTTTCAAAACAGTATGTGTGTACGGATAGCGGGTAGAGCTCTAGCTGTATTATTTATATTCCTACTCGACCACAGTTTTGGTAAATCAAGATTTCAACTTAAAATATCGTGATACAAAAACTAACAGATATATTCTCTACTTAATTCGCACATTTTCCATGGCACTATATTGATAACTGCTGACAAAGAAAAGTCGTGGAGTTTCTCTGGTGAGTTTGGAAAATAATTTTAATTTCACTTATTTATGGACACGTGCTAAAAACAGTTACCTTAAGTGGGCAATTTAGCAAAATTGAACGTTTTAATTTACTAATTTGGCGTTGAATTAAATTTTCGATCTGCATTTTCATGAGCAACACGAAACCTTGATCCAGTTCCTGAATAGTTTTTTTGCGACATATAAATCAATCTGTTGTGAAGTGAGGGTTTTCTTTTTAGTTCGGCTATCTTTTATTTTCTTATGAAAGGGAGGTAGATCTTACAAAGATTTAGTGTTTTCTCTTGCAGAACTCCTTTAAGTATCACAGTTTTTTTTTTGTTTTGGTAAGGATGATCACTTAAAATCAGGCACATACATTTAGATCGAACAAAACAGTTTCCAACAATTATTCTTCCGATTTTCTGAGTTGCGACACACATTTTCTTATCCTTTTGTATGGCAGTAATACATAGGCACGATGATGCAAACTGCAAATATCTGATTTAAAGCAAAGCTTAAATGACCTGAGTAAGACAAAATACCAAAGAGATGTTCGCTGCAGCAAGTGCCTATTTTGTCACATGTTGTAGTAAGCGCGTGCAGTAGCACTGAAGGGTAAGTTCATCGCTTTTCTGACAAAACATGTAAAGCTCATATAAAGCAACATGCCACATTAGAAACCTTGGAAGGTCATATGCCATGCACTCTTTTTCGATGCTTAAAAAATACTGTTTGACATAGAAACTGCCTCACGATAAATTGAATGCACAAAAGGTATCAAAAGTTACTACATATGTAGATAAGAAGGAGGGAAAGACGTGATTCGAGTTTTTAGGAATTATGTAAAAAAATGAGCAAGAAAACCAGTATAATTTGGCTTGAGTTAGTAGGTCGTATGACAGCCATACTGGGCTATGCATTCAGCAATACGCCGTGTCACCACGGAGAAAAGTCCTCGGATGTAGTCAATAGATACCAGTAATCATGAGTTGCTGGCCTACTTCCACAATTTATCGACACTGCAATAGGGCGGTTAAATCGTCTGCCAAAAACGCCCCACCCGTGCTCTATTGAGGACAGTCTGCGGATCTCGGTCGCCAGGGCAGCATTTGGATACCTTGTAGACACTGTCTGCTGATGTGTGCGAAATGGCGTTATCTTGTTGAAACTGGGCACCACGGATACACCATGGATATACATAAAAAAACGGGCTGCAGCACTACATCGACCTATCGTCGTACTGCCATTGCACCCACTATAGGTACGAGCGATGAACAGCTGTTTTACCTGATAGCCTCTCAAATCATGACACCTAGCTAAGGAGCTGCATGACGCACACAGATCGAAGCAAGACCATCCCGGAAACCACGTTGTCTCCAGATTCCCAATCGACGAAGGTGGGCGCTGAGACAGAAGAGAGTCTTGTCGCTGAACAGGACATGGCTTCATCCGTCCCGCCGTGTATGTCTGGTACAGCACCACTGCTGCCATGCGCGACGATGTGCTGCGGTGGGTGGCAGTCGTCGCAAAACTGCCTTCAGAAAATCAGCGATTCACAGACGGTATAGATACGGGGAATGTCCATATATCGTTGAATGTTTAACAGCTGTAAATTGTCTGGCTGGTACGGCTTACCGTCGATTAAGGCAATCAAAGCTTTCGGACGTCCGTCTACCTGCACCAGTCCAACTACAGCGACGCACGTTATGTTCCTCCAACTAGTGTCGCCACATCCGGCCCACTTTTGTTGCATTCCGATGCGTTATCTCTGCGATGCGACGTAGGGACCAACCAACCGTACGTAGCTGTATGATGAAGACTCTGGTAAAGGTGTCTGTGTGATGGTAGGATTCCCGATGACGTCACCAAGGCATTCTCACTCCTTGCATATGTTTCCGCATCCGGGGTCTCTCGGATGCAATATACTCACCAATTCGTATGGCAGTCTGACAAATAGTAATACTTCCTGGTATGGCATTTCCAATGTCGAGGAGTCTACAAGAAATAACACTTCTATGTTCAAAACTAAAAAGAAAAAGTGCCTCTGGATATCATTGTTCCAGATTATTAAATGAATACATCCAGTGGCTGTATCGTTCCGTGAGGAAGACAAAGACATTAAGACTAACGAAAATAGATTAATACGCCTTCGTGGTTTTCTGAGGATATAATCATGTTTATAAGTACCATCGTAGCGGATCTGCAGGATATGTCGTCGCTGCTTACAGAAAACGAAATTGATGTAAAATGCTTTTCCAAGAAGAAGATAATTATCGGTAGATGTGAGAAATCTAGAAGTAACATATTTACCTTGGACAATAGATATGAAGCCGGAGTCCCATCAAAGAAAAAATTTATAGTTGTATAAAACTTGGGTGGAGGTTGGAAGGAAGAATAAAAATTTCAAAAGCAAATTTTCTATTATGTCTCAAAAGGAAAGTGTTTAATCCATGCATAACTCAAGCTCTTACTTATAAATCAGAGACATGAACATTAACTGAAGGAGACGTACAGAAACTGCTGGCAGCTCAAAGAAGCAAGGGGAGCTACAAGCTTGGTGTAACCAAAAAAAATAGGAAAAGGAAGTCAGGATGAGGAAAATGACAACAGTTAATGACATCGTGATCAAAGTAAAGATTTTCAAGTGGCAATGGGCTGGATGTATTGCTAGAAGAACTGGGCGCCGTTGGATAACTGAAATATTAGAGTAGGTTCCAAGTGATAGGAAAATACACAGAATGAGATCTTGCGGGAGACGAGTGGATGGTGGTGAAAGAGATCTGCACACGAAAGAGTTGTAGGGCAGATTTGGGGAGACTTACATCCAGCAGTGGATTGAGAATGATTGATGATGATATCCGGTGGATATATAACAGTCGCCCAAATGAAAGTGAGACTCGTGTAATAGCGTCGCTGTGTAATTATACGGAGCCGTGCTTTTGCGCCGGTAGATGGCGTGTTGTGTTAGGAAGCCCGCTGTTATCGGCTGCACGTATAAGTGTGCTGTTTGCATGTGCGGCAGCTAGTTGACTACGTGGGGTCGTGACATGGATGCGTCCAAACAAGCCCAGCGGACAGTTATGCAATTTTTAACGGCAGAAGGTATTAGTCAAGCTGAAATTTATCCTCGTATAAAGGATGTGTATGGGCACGAGTATCAGTCACGGTATACAGTGTTCCGCTGTCGTAGTGAATTTCGTAACGGACGTATGATCACGGAGGACATGCAGAGATCTGGGCAAGCACACGTGGCCATCCCCATGGAATCGATTGCTGCCATGGACAGTCTTTTGAAGGAGAATCGCCGAATCACCACCCGTGAGCTTGCGGCGACATTGTCCGTGAGTAAGAGAACTGTTAACACCATTTTCCATCGCCAATTGGAATACAGCAAGGTTTGCGCACAATGGGTTCCCAATCAAGCAGAGAGCGGATAGTTTCTTTCGAAGATTGTGGCAGCATATGGAACTTGGTGCCACTACTTCGATCTGGCCACAAAACGTATGAGTATGTCCTCCTTAAGAGCCGGAAGAGTAATGCTCAAGGTTTACTTCAATGACAACGGCCCATTGCTGTTGGATTGGCTAGGTGCCGGCAGTATGGTCAAGACATCCACATACTGCGATACGTTACGCAACCTCAAAACGGCCATCATGCGCAAGCGACCCGGTATGCTGTCAAACTTGGTTATTCTGCTGCACAACAACGCACGCTAGCATGTGGAGACAGTGTGCTAATATTTGCTGCGGAACGTCCGCTGGGAGGTCCTCCACCATCCTCTCCATAACCCCGATCTATCGCCCTGCGACTACCACATCTTCGGCCCACTGAAAAAAGCTCTCAAGGGCCGCCAGTTAGCTAACGACGCTGAGGTCCGGGACGGCTCATCATGTTCAAAACTTCCGATGAGAGGTCCTCCACCATCCTCCCCATAACCCCGATCTATTGCCCTGTGACTACCACATCTTTGGGCCACTGAAAAAAGCTCTCAAGGGCCGCCGGTAAGCTAACGACGCTGAGGTCCGGGACGCCGTTTAAGACTGGTTCCACTGCCAACCACGGACGTTCTTCACTCAGGGTATCCACAATCTGTTGCTGCGCTGGAATATTTGCTTGAACCAACAAGGCGATTATGTGTAGCAGATATGTAGCCAATGTATCACTCTTACTTACTTCCTGTATGCTTACATAATCTAACCTATAAATCCTTACGGCAAAAACAAAAAAACCCGACAATCTCAGTTTCATTTGGACGACCCTTACATTATTCTGACCAAAATTTTAGATCTTCTACTGTGTGACGGAAAACAACCTTAATATTTGGATTCTACGTCGATTAAATCCATGATGTTTCCTTAATTTCATTTTTACACGAATTAATATACTAATGCTCTCATGTTCAAAATGCTTCACACAGTATAGTGCATTTAATTTATTATTCCTCTATGGCTTTTATTTTCCAGTTCTAGACGTTCTTCGTGAGCTAGACCGCTCTTCCAAACTTGTAGTTTTCTTTACATCGTTTCAGCCAGCTTCATGTTGTTTTAATACTACCACTAAACTGTCGCGATCTCGGATCAGAAATCACGGGAGACAGAAAAAAGGCGGAGCGGAAAAGCGAAAACGGTGTCTCATTTCTCACAATCAGCTTTAGGAATCAAGAGCTTCGGGAGCAGCGCATGGCGCAGTTCACGTAGAGATCTTATGCTTCTCATCACAGATGTGATGTTGCTTCCTAGACCTGTCAGCTGAATTACAGCTTTGTAAATACGTTGGGATTAAGAATCAAGGATTCTGTTTCCAAGTGTTTGCGTTTGTCATTACTTCTAGGGCACACAGATAGCTTATACTACATCTGCAGACAGACTGAAACTAGAAAGCTTCTTTTCTTTTCTTTTACGTTTTTGTCAAATTTACTAGGTGTTGAGAATTTCCTTGAGTGTTACTCCCTAAAGATGCTAGTTTAGAAAAATACCTAATTGGTGCGTGTTACACAGTGAGTTTAATTTGAGTTATTTCTTCGACAATTATCTCGACGTTGAACAAGCATTTCGAGGAGCTACCTCGGAATTCTGATTAATCGGAGTAAGTCGCGGCTTAATGACATTTTAAAGCCTTTATCAGTAAAGAGAGAAAGCACTTCTAGAGATACGGAGAAGATCTAAAGTACGAATCTGCAAAATCAAAAAAATAATTGTATAACTAATCAAGTTTTAAAACACTTACCGATGATGAAATCAAAGAAACACTTATGGAAATTTAATGCGATTTTTAAACAAAAAACTTCTTAATAAAAATGTTTTTTTATAATAATCCCAAATGTTTTAACACTGACTGGTTAACTAAGTATTATAAATTATATGATATTTATATGTATAAGTAACGAAACTAGAAACAAGCGCTCTCTTTAGACATCGCAGCAAAACAAACAAAACGGAGATATATATATAATATTATTTTCTGCCTTTTGCGCTTCATAGAACAGCATATGATATTTAGTAAGAGCGATTTAACACATGATTGATTATTCCTGGAGCTGGCATGGTTTTTGTTACTTATAATAGAAAAATAAATTTAATGTATGCAAGATAGGAATTAATTTTTATTGTAATTACCATTTTCTGTGGTCTTCAAAATGAGGAATAATTCGCTGGGAGGATGAGAAGAAATGCCTCAAACGCACCAGACAGTGACCTATTGTTTGGCGCAATTTTTGTTTTACTAATTGTCACAGGACGAAATTCATTTTGTTATTTGGAATGCCGATTTCATATTTATATTCAGTTCATAGGAAATGTGAAAGAAAAGATGACGTTTCATGTTTCTTAACAGAGAAACGTAAAATTCTATACAATAGCATAGCTTCTGTCAATTAAAGGAAAAAAAAACACTTCACATAAGCGTCCGATTTCTCAGCTGTACGTAATATAATTTACACACAAATAAAAAAATATGCTGATTTAAAACTGAAGACATGAAATACTTTACGGACAAAAAGGAATTTTAAACCAAATTAAAGTAAGAGTGAACCACAGCGTGGACAAAAATTGGCCACCGATTTATAAAAATTCATAAATTACAAATAAACTAAGCATTTGTATATTGCAAAGGTACAAAGCTGAATTTTTATTACATGTTCTATCTGGATCCCACGTGTTACGCGGCAAACGTCCCACTCCTAAGAAATCTTGCTTCACACACCAGGAAGCGTGTTTTTACTTACAGTAGCAGCAGTTTCTATAATAATTTCTTTGAGTTCTTTAATTGAATTTGAATGAGGGAGGATATACACTTGATCTTTAATATAGTAACTGTACACCAAAACTACTGTACACGTATACTAGTTATCCGAATTTATTGGCGTAGATAAAATCAAACTTTCCAAGCTTTCACACATCAACCTGCTTCGTCGGAAAGTGGGAGCTTGGCTTTTTCAAGGAAGGTAGACAACAAACTGCAAACTGGATAATTGAACGCTTCACCAATTGGAACGTGGTGATTTGACAATAAACGAAGATATGCAATTGTAATTATTCAATAAAAACCCGAGACATCATGTTCGTTTTGCGTGCTGAATCCTTGGAGGAAAACCAAAAGGCATTCATTCTTTGTAGAATTGGCTCCAAATTCGTGGTAACACTAGAGAGCCGCTATCGTTGCAGGCCAAATTGTTGGTAATGATCTCCAATGTTTCCCGAATGGCAGTAGGTTTAGGAGTAGAGTAGGAAGCTAATTTCTTTATGTCATCCCACATAGGATCAGCGGACTGGAACTGAACTTCCCTGGATAGGGTCGTGGTTAATTTGCCGTTCTTTATGTTCCCTCTTATGCTCATTGACTCTAATTTTAAATGAACGTTTGGTCATCCCAATGTAGTATCGCTTGGAGCCATCCGGATATTGTGGAGGGATGGCATAAATACCTGCTTCGTTGGAAAGTGGGAGCTTGTCAGTATTTCACTTAATCATAGCATGTAAAGATGTCAGAGACCTTATGCCAACACCGAAATTCATTTTTCATCTCTACTCCTAAATCCACTGCCATTCGGGAAACATTGGTGATCATTACCAAGAATGAGGCCCGCAATGATAGCGTCTTGCTATAGTTACCACGAATTTGGAACCAATTCTTCAAAGAATGAATGTCTTTATTTCCTCCAAGGATTCCGTGCCCAAAACAAGCATGATGCCTCGTGCTTTTATTGAATAATTACATTCGCATCTCTTCGTTTATTGTCGAGTTAAGTCGCTGCGTTCAAATTGTTGATCACGGCACAAATCTTCTTAATCACGGCACAAAACACATTCACTTTGGTTCTTCCACGTGAACTGGAGATTAATCTCAGACTAATTATTAGCCTAACATCAGTCCGCGGGGGTTTCCTTGCTTCCACGTGAAATAGAAATTAATTTTAAACTAACCATTAGACAAAACCACCGTCATAGTGCAGTTGGTTAAGTCATCTTATGAGTTGGTTAAGTCGCTGTGCACAGTGTGGGAGGCAGAACGTTTCTGCTGGTGTTCGAATTTCGGTCCTGCCGGCCATCCAGTTTTCGGTTTTTTCGAGGTTTTCCACAGACTCCTCGTGTTTGGGGACGCGAATGCGTAGATAGTTCCCTCTACGCATTCGCCTCCCAACTTTGTCCTTGGATCCCCTTCCCTGGTTTGACTGTGTTTACTAGATGAGTGAGTGTCGACGCGCTTGTAGTAAAACAATACAAGACGATTGAAATCTGGTGCCTCATGGCACTCGACACTTACGGGAATCTTTCCCATGGTTGTTGATGCTGGTGACTAGACAGGCATCAGTTCATTCGAGTTTCAATAACTTCCACATGAATAATTTTTTTATTAATATCTAATGCCTTTCAATTCTGTTTGGAGTATTAACGACACCATGAGTAACTCAATGGGCTATATGCAGTCGCCGTTCAATCATTTAGGACCACTGACTCCAGAGAAGGAAAGGAGCCAGCGCAGGAAGACAAACACAACATCCATGCCTAATTTCTCAGCTGTACGTAATATAATATCCGAACCCGGACACATCTCGGGCGAATGGTCGCAAGCCAGCGCTTAGATCACTGCGCCACCGGGACGTAAGTTTGTATTTTTAGAATAACCATTTAACCTCAGTTTTTGCTTGTTTCTGAACGTTTTTTTCCACGTAAATTGTTGTTAAGTTTAAACTAACCACGACACATTCAAGTTTCTGTGCGTTCTTCAGGAATTCGAATTACATTTTAAATTACTCATTGGACTAATCTCAGTTCATGCGAGTTAATTTTCCTTCCACGTGAACTGGAGACAGATTTTATACTAATCATTGGACTAATCTCAGTTCATGCAAGCTTCTGTGCCTTCCACTTGAACTGGAGACAGATTTTATACTAATCACACAGGCCAGCGATGGAAAAGTTGTCTGAGAAGTAATAATTGATTCTTTTAGATCTTTAGGTGCTCAGTTCAGAAAAAAAATTAGTAAAGAAATTCCATCACCCACCAGTTTTACTCAATTTCTAATTTCATCGTTTTTATTAGTAGTATTTGGATTAAAATTAAGCGCATTAGTATTTATTTTCATTCTCCATTATTACATGTATAAGTATTTTATCAAAGTGCAATTTTATTGTAAATAAATAACTTTTCACGAAACTTCTTATTCTTAAGATAGGAGAGGGAGGGAGGAATGCTGATAAAAGTGCGGGTGGCTACTTTGAATCTCATTGTCCGAGATAACGGATGACTCATTTCCTATTCTTACAGTCACACATTTTCTTGTGTGATTCTTTAGTTGAACTTTAGTCGTTGACTACTAAAGTTATATTTCTAAAAGGTGGCATATTTTCTAAGTGTGTGTGAAGATTTAATTTAATGTGTTTGCGGTTTTTTTAATGTTTGAGGTAGTGTAGTGTAATAGTGTTGATGTCATTCGTTAAAATTCGTTCAACTGTGTTTTACGTGCATGGCGTTTGTAATGGTTTCAAGAGGTTGCAAAAATTCACCTAACCTTTTTTGCTACATATGCGGGGAATTAGTGGTAAAAAAGCAACAAAGAAACAGAGATTTCGTGAAAAAAGTGTGCTATGCGTATTTTGGGATGAAACTTAGTGACCAAGATAAGCCATGGGCGCCGCATATAGTATGTCACATTTGTGTACAGGAACTTAGGTGGTGGTCGAAGGGAGAACAAAAATCTGTCCGTTTCGGAATTCCCATGGTATGGCGGGAACCCCTCAACCAAACCGATGACTGTTACTTCTGTTCTTCGAATGGCTTTAATGTGAAAAATAAACAAGAAAGATGACACCGATTTATCGGGTGTAATAAGCACATCTTTTGAATCCGTTCTGACGCAAATTAAATTTATCAAACCTATTGAAAGTAAATGGAACCGGTATGGAAAACAATAATATCTGACGGAAGAAAGAAGTTTATCAGTCGGGTTTTTAATCCCTCAGATACTGCTGTAAACGAAATCGTGAGCTTACGCTCTCCGGATGCAGACTTGTGCGTTAAGAAAAACATGGATTTATATGAGAAGCATTTCATACCGGAAACGTTCTCCAACACAGAAATAATTTTTCAAATCGGACTCTTAGAAACAGAGATATCGACAAAAATAAGATGTGACTTTACATCCCCTGGTGGGAAAACCATGCATTATTTTAGGAAGAACGTATTCTCAAAAGGTTTTTCCATATGAGCGGTATCGGCCCAAGAAAAAAAAATTTAGTCGAGTTTTCAGGAGCCCAGATTTTGCTACAAATACATCAGAAGCAGAAATCACCACTTTTGCCCCCTGGTGGCCAAACCAATCTTTACCAAACATTAGAAATTGTGAAAAATATTTTCCATCAGGTTTTGTATGCGATACAGTAAGAATTTTTCAAATCGGAGTTTTAGAAGTAGAGATAACGCAGAAAACGCAATTTACCTTTGTGCCCCCTAGCGGTAAGTCTATTATTTACTTGAAAATTTAGAATTTACAGGAAACACATTTCGCATCGGAAACACTATCCAACAAAGAAGGAATTTTTCAAATCGGACTCCTAGAAGTAGAGATATGGACAAAAATAGGTTATGCATCTACGCCCCTTAGCGTAGAAACCATGTATTATTTCAAGAAGAAAATGTTCCTCAAAGGTTTGTCGACATCAGTAGTATCTGTCAACAAACGACTATTTTTTTCAATCGAGATTTTTGAACCACATATTTTCCTGGAAATACATCAGAAGCGGAAATTAAGACTTACGCCACCTGGTGGCCAAACGATTTTTGACAAAAATTAGAAATTATGTGCGAAAGATATCCCATCAGGAGCTGTATCCGGTGCAGAAAGAATTTTTCAAATCGGAGATTTAGAAGCAGATATACAGTGGGGAAAGCAATATATCTTTACGCCCTCTAGCGGAAAGTCTATGAATTACTTAAACATTTTAAAATTACATGAAAAACATGTCACACTGGAAACACTATCCAACAAAGAAGGAATTTTTCAAATCGGACTCCTAGAAGTAGAGATATTGACAAAAATAAGATATACATCTACGCCACCTGGCGGAGAAACTGTGGAATATTTTAAGAAGAAAATATTCCGAAAAGGTTCTTCAATCTGAGTGGCATCAGTCCACGAAATAAATTTTTCAATCGATATTTTAGAAGCTCAGATTTTATGGCAACTACATCAGAAGCAAAATTTAACACTTACGCCCCCTGGTGGCCAAAGAATTATTGACCAAAAATTTTAAATTATATGCAAAAGATTTTTGATCAGCAGGTGTATCCGCTGAAGAAAATTTTCAAATCGGAGTTTTAGAAGAAGAGTTATCTGGAAAAATGTTATTTACTTTTACGCCCTCTAGCGGAAAATGTATGCGTAATTTGGGAAAGTAACTATATCTAAAATACTCTTCGACATAAATGGAATCGAAAGATAAAATATTTT
This sequence comes from Macrothele yani, assembly GCA_039090855.1. Lineage (NCBI taxonomy): Eukaryota > Metazoa > Arthropoda > Arachnida > Araneae > Macrothelidae > Macrothele > Macrothele yani. The sequence continues at coordinate 82,800,020 of CM077003.1, read as the reverse complement.
TTTAAATCGGATGTTTAGAAGCAAATATGTGGAATAAAACGTATTTTTGAATTCAACATCATCTGCATTTACCCCCTCTAGCGGCGAAATTGTACATCGTAAAAAAAAAAAAAAAAAAACGAAATGAAGGATCTTCATTCGTATATTTCAAGCTTCCCATTGCAAAAGGAATTTTTCAAATCGGATTAATAGTTGCAGAAATAACGTGGGTACAGACGGACGGACAAACCGGTAACATAAGCACGATCTTTTTTAGCAAAGACGTGGTAAATTAGGATATGAAATGTCTTTTTAGCATCTGCAATACGACCAGTGGAACATGGTCCTGAAATACCCGTGAAAACACCTCCACAAACTTTAGAAGAACCACTGAGCAGTGATTCAAACGAAGAAGTTGAAGATTTCAGTGATGGCGAATACAAATATTGTTGCGCATGTGAACTTTTTTCTCAGACCGATTTAAACGTCTAGGTCAGAGATTTGGGTCTACCTAAGGAATCTGAAGAACTGCTAGGCTGCAGACTAAATGAAAAGAATTTGTTAGGCCCTGCAACTTTTTTTCTCGTGGTTTAGATATAGAGAAAGATGTTTTTTTTACTTTTCAGGGAAAGGTGATTTAGTTTACTGTAGGGATATTCCTAGACTGATAAGCAAATTCAAGGTAAAATATGAAGTCATCGATTGGAGGTTGTTTATCGATTCCTCAAAAAGAAGCCACAAAGTTTTCGTTCTCCATAATTACAATAAATATGCTTCAGTACCAGTAGCACATTCCGTGCATTTGAAAGAACGATAGGAAAATGAAGTCTTCGTTCTCAGCAAACTTAAGTACAATGATCATGGATTGACAGTTTGAGGTGATCTTAAAGTCATATCTATGATTTAGGGACAACAAAGAGGATACACCAATACCAGCCGAGATCGAGAGCAAAACTAGATCAAGAAGGAATGGCCAGAAAGAGTCACTTTAGGAACTGGAGGCACAAATGTTTTACACGAAGTTTTGGTTGCTCGGGAAAAATTCCTTTTACCCCCGCTTCACATAAAGCTCGGATTGATGAAGCAATTTGTCAAGCTTTGTCGAAAGAGGGAGAGTGTTTTAATTACATATGTGCAAAATTTCTGGGATTATCTACAGCAAAATTGAAAGAAGGCATTTTTATCGGTCCGGACGTCAGGAAACTTATGAAATATAAACTCTTTGAAGAAAAAATGGCAACTGTTGAAAAAGAAGCGTGGGAAGATTTCAAAGAGATGGTGACCAAATATTTAGGAAATAACAAGGACTCCAACTATAAAATGATTGTGGAAAACATGCTACAGAAATTCAAGGATTTGGGATGTTCCGTGAGCTTAAAAAGTGCACTTTCTCAATTCTCATTTAGACTACTTTCCTGATAATCTGGGAGATGTCAGCGAAGAGCAAGGAGAGCGATCCCACCAAGACATTAAGGATATGGAAAGAAGGTATATCAGTGCAGGTGGAATGTCAACATAATGGCGGACTATTGCTGGATGTTGTACAGAGACGACCCGGGAAAAGAATTTCACAGAAGAAGTTCAAAAAGAAGCTTTGAAGGAAAAAGAAACATACACCACAAAGAAATATAAAGTATGTACTAAAGATTAATCTTTAATTACTTTAATTAAAAAAATTCCAATGCTTTCATTCCAAAAATGTTTACGGAAAATTTTAAATGATGTTAATTTACTCAATATAATGCGTTTTTAAGCTATTTTCCTGTAATATTGAGATACATTTTGTGAAAAATCCTTACGCGATATAGAAAAATGGAAGTGATATTTAAAATCAGCTGCCAAAAGTAAAAGAAAAACAATTAATAGTTTCTAGACAACTTTTCATGACTCTTTTGCAGGGCTGTGTAATTGGACTAATCTCAGTTCATGTAAACTTCTGTGTCTTCCGCGTTATTGGAGATAAATTTTACACTAAACCTCAGTTCACTCGAGTTTCTATGTCTTCCACGTCAATTACATACTAGACCAACATTTCGACTGACCTCATTTCATGCGAGTTTGTCGGCCTTCCAGGTGAGTTTAGTTTTAAACTAATCGTTACACTTATCTCAGTTCATGCGTGTTTCTGTACTTCCTACGTGAATTGGAAATTCATTTTAGACTAACCTCCGATCATGCAAGTTTGTGTGTGCTTTCCTCAGGAACTGGAGATATATTTTAGACTAATCATTGATTAATCTCAGCAGCTTATGAGAGTTTCTGTACCTTCCAAGCCAATTATATATATATTTAGGACACCTGCCCGTATGCTAGGTACTATTGCAGATTTAAACGGTTTAGAATTCAGAGCAAAGATAGGTATACTTATAAAATTAAATTTGATGTACAGGAAGAGTATGATCTTCTTCATTTAGCTGCTGGAAATGATTCAATAAAAAGTCTTAAAGAAATTATTTTTTAGCTGTAGCTTATTGTATCTTGTTTCCAAACAAGTCCAAATATTGACGCCACTTGATTTTTTCTAAGCTCATCTTTCATGTGAGCTTCTGGGCGTCCCACGCGACTAGAGCTACATTTTTGACTACACATTAGAGCAACTTAATTACATGCCAGTTTGTGTGATTTTCACGTATATTCGAGTTTAAGTTTAGACTAAGCATTAGGCTAACCTCAAATCACGCGAATCTCTGAACCTTCCACGTGAATTGGAGATTCATTTTATATCGTTTGCTACTATATATACGATGATTTCCTATCAATGGAATGTTCAATAAAGACAAATTTCATACTAAACGCAACCACTTTAGTGAACAAAACATTGAAACACAGAGAAACCCAAATGAGAAACCTTTCACTTGGCAGACAACATTACATTTTTGAAGGATGATATTTTCCATCTTTCGCAAGATAACTCTCTTTCCATCACTACGTCGTTAAATTCGAGTGTATTTCCTCACGATGAGTGGACCTCCCCTCAACCCTAAAGCTTGATGTACTATCGCTAACGTTATCATAAGACCTTACGCATGAAAAATCATTTTTGCCATCAACACAATCATCGTACTTCCCACACCAGCTGCCCTTTTAGCAATCCATTTTTATCATCGGCGATGTATTTAATGTTTGGTTCTGCGTTTGTTTGATGCGAATGTTCATCAAGTGTTATCACTAAAGTGAACAAAACTGGTTAACACTTTTTTTATTTACCACCCGCGTTTCGTAACAGTTTGTAAACGTATCTCGGAAATAACTACTAGAAAGCATACCATCACAAACAAACTACCTCCAACAGCATGTTTTTATTTTCATTCTTGAAAGGAAATAAACTGAAGAAATAGCAGATGAGCATTCAGCGAGTGAAAAAACTTCTGTGTAATGGTATGTTTTCCGAAACTAGTGCTGTGCTCTAGATCTCTTAATAATGGGGAGAGGGGGGCTTCGAAGCTTTTTTGAAGTTTTTAAGATACACAATTTTTGCAGATCGGCTTCCTAAATTTCATCGATTTCAGGTGGACATTTTTTCTTAGGTATGTCCCATGGGTGAAGATTTGCTGCGTAACATTTTTGGAGTACGTACAACTGAATTAACGCATCTGATCTGTGTTAAAATAAGTGAAATTTGTCGTAAAACATGTACCAATAGTTTTGGACTGACACTAAAGCCGCCAAAAATATTTGTGAAGTATACTCTAATTTAACTTTCCTTTTTAGTTTCTTTCTCTATGTAATTTTGAGTTCGTTCTTCTCAGCGTTTTCAAACTTAACGTGATATCTTCTCTCGCGCAAGAGTATGGTTGGCAACACACTGAGTTCAGTAAGTATGACGTATGTATGTGTCAGATGACAACTGACCGATACATAATGTTTGAGCAGCAGCAGCATGTGGAGATCGAAGTTATAATACTAATTGCGGATACGATATTGCTAAATTGTAGGAATTTGAAGGCTGCGTGTTCTACTTTAAATCCAGTGTTGTTTTTCTTAGTCAAGCGTTACTGTTGATATTAATTCACGTTCGTTGGATCTCACCTTGTTGAAGTGCCAAAGACTTAGCGGCAGAATAAAGACGAATAGTAAGTAACCTTTTCTGAAGTTATTTGAGTGACTCCTGATTCGCTTAAAAGTGATATTATTAAGAATTGATTTGTGTAGTGTTCCGACAGGGCTATAGAGCTACGAACATTTCACATTCGCAGTTGTGAAGAGGGTCATCAGTATCTCACTGTATATATATTAAATATTTTAACATAATGAATTAACATTTTTCGCAATCCGTGATTCATTTCTTTACCCTCACAACGAATTTTTCGAAAAGAAGATTTAAAGAGACTGCTACTTCCTTACTGAATACAGCTATAATTCGCATCTAAAACCATAGCAATAACGGAATACTGCCTACACAGACACTAAGACGCGTAAAACATTAAGGAGATACCCATGTGATTTAAATACTACTTTTGTGAGGAAGATTTTACTTTAGCTACCGTTCCAGTGATGGCTTTCAGAGGGGGTTACTAGGTCTTACGAATTGTAAAATGACGACGTCAAAGACATATTTCACGACGTCATCCTTGCATTTCATGAATTTAATTGCCAGTATTACATCATAATTGAAGTATACGAAGAGAAAATGGGAACAACATGTCTCCTGCAAGACAACCCGTTATAGGGAAACAACCTGTATGTACCGATAAAGACAAAGGGAGTAAATGTGTAAGATATTTTTATTTATTTACAAACCAGAACAGTTCCAAATCACATTTCTTAAGAATCTTCGCTCGAATTCGCGATGGGCATTTTTATGTAAATTGTAGTCTAAGTATGTAAGGCAAAGTAGCTTCTTTTTGTACATGTAACGTAATAGGCATTTCTACATCATGTAGAATCAGAGCTAGTCCGTGGCATGGTGTAGTCAAAATGTCCTCCCAGCTTCAATTTTTTTCCACCACTTTCAAACTAGCTCGATATTGTTGAGATCTTTACGTTGATGATATAGCTGTACTCTGTTATTTGCGGCAGAATTGACTTAGAGCCGCAAGACAAGCTCCATATAAACGCATTTATTTTGTGACGTGCATTCCCCGCAGGACGCACACTAGATAAAGTCAGATAGCAGAGAGAGCCCCTGTCCGTGTAGCTCAGTTGGGAGAGCGACTTACTCCGGAGTGAAAGGACCTGGGTTCGATGTGCGGCGCAGACAAACTTGTATGTTATATTGGGGCCCGAACTTCCAGGATGACCCGGCTGTTAAGTTTCTCGCAGTGATGTGATGTTCTTTCAACACCGGCGAGATAGGGAAAAATGAGAATCCGTCCTTCAGTGCTTCGAAAGTATAAATCAATGTGATGTTACGTTCCACACACCAAAATTGTCTGGGATTTCTCAAATGCACGTTCTTCATGGGATGTTCTTCCTATGTAGCCTACAGTGACATATGGTCCCGGCTGACCCGTGGGACATGCCCCCGGCCCTCTTTCGGGGGGGGGATGTGACGTGCCAACCCCGCAGGACGCACACGAGAGAAAGACAGATAGCAACGAGAGCACATGTCCGTGTAGCTCAGTTGGGAGAGCGACTTACTCCTCAGTGAGGGGATACGGATTCGATGCTCGGCGCGGGCAAACTTGTACTTTATAATTTAGCAATATATTTTGTAATTAATGAACTCTGTTTTTCTTTTAAAGAGGTCACTTATTTTTATAATTTCATTCCAAATTTTAAGACAACTTACTCGAGTTTCCAAAAGAGCACCACTAGAAACTGAGATATCACTTTGCAACGTTCCAAGAGTTACGCTTTCTAGTCACAACACTGTAGTTCTGTTTCAAATCTTAACTGCAACAGAGTTTGGATTTCCAAATTTTTTAAAACCAAATGGAGACACTCATAACATTGCGGTGACTAGGAGACGCTAGTTGCATCTAAGAAAAAAATTTACGCGGTTACAAAATTTAGGGGTATCGACGGTTAAAGATCTTGCAAGCATTCGGATGACACCAAAGAGAGAAATTCATAAACACAAAAACGTGAGAGCACACATCGTCAGAGTTTCCACATTCGACAATTTCGCCTATGAAGCGTCAATAATAATCTCTGACAGTTGCTTTGTAAATCAAATGAACAACGTTTATTCATAACTAGCTCATAGCCCGTGCCATACACGGGTGCAAAAGCTGAGACTCAAATATTTATAACACGAATCGTCACCTTTATCTTCTTCCATCTTGTTCTACAAAGAAAGAATTCCACGGGACAAATAATTTTTTTAAATTACCATCACAGCGAATCAAAACTAGGCCTGTTGTTACTTTCTTACGATGTTGCTTGTTCTTTTCTATGAAATAAAATAGCGCTGATTCTTTTTTATAAAATTAATTTTCAGTGCGAAGAAAATGAAAAGAAACACGACATAACAACTAAGTAACCGAACAAACGTCGCAGACGGTTGTCCGATCACGTGCGTGTTGCCACGGATGAAGTCGTTTGTCTTACAAACTTTATTTTATTTTCCGATTTTGCTCCTTGATTTTACGTATCGTGCGAAAGCGGTGAGCTCAGTTCCGGTTTAGGCCACCTGATAAAAGCAGATGGCGCTGCAAGTACTGAATGACGTCAGAGCGTTAGGGACAGACGTAGCCTATTATATACGTTTTATTATATTCTTTTCTAAGATCTACTGTTGTTTCTCTAAGCGTTTGGCTCGGCTTCTTCATGACAAAAGAAGCGTAAATAACTAAAACATTGCGACATCAGCAGAGTTCCGCGGTCATCGGTTTTGATGAGTTGTTTTACGCATTTGAAAACAATGGTGTCCATAACATGTCGTTGACAAGTCGTAAAGAGTTACGATATTCACTGAGAGAACAGAAATCCTTGAATGCCCGATTCCAGGGCAACGCAACACTCTCGCCCCTCTCACAAGTGGTCGGACCCACCGCTTGGCAGAGGTATAAGACTTCACAGCATTCAGGTAGAGGGTATAGATAAACGTTGCGAGTTAGAGTTCGAGAGAGGGGATGATAGTGGGTGTCGGGTCAGTCTACATCGGAGGTGATACAGGAAATGGAATATCACCGTTCGACAGTATCAATAGTGATCGGGAATACGCCATTTCCGAAGCAACTTCGCATCGTGAACTGCGCTGTGAGCGGAGAAAGGGGTGGGCGAACGTGATCGTTGACGTCCGTCTCGCATAGCCTCAATCAACCGGATAGTGACAGTGCAGCATAAGGCACCACTCACTTCAACGACGAAGGCTGCAGAAACGTCTCCACCAAGACCATCAGGAGATTATAAGCCGCAACTTGATATGGGAGCTGCTGACCCAGCAGAGTTCCATTCCTATAGTGAAGGGAGTAATCGAGTAGAAATAATCGATTCATTCGATCATAGAAATCTTTCGAAACATTCGATTGCACCAAATTTATTCGAATGTAAAATGAAAAAACCTCTCTCGAGAACTCTGGATTGCTCCTACGCTGTCTCGTTCAAACGATTGCATTCGAAAAGTGAACTCGCTCGTCTACCCGAAAGTATCTCGAGAGGATAGGAAGTACCCGCACTGAGCGTGATCGAATTATCTATCGCAGGGAGGATAACTCTCGTTCTTTCTAAGTACTTGAACTAGGTTATGCTATTCGAAACAGTTTAGGCGTCCTCAGCGTCATTCCGTCCAGCAAAAGAAAACTCTGAGCGTATAGCACCAATTAGAAATCATCCTCGATTTATCAAAGGCAGACGGCGGCTATGATCGTATAGCGTCATCTACCGGTAAATTCTAAAATTAGAAATCGTTCTAATGATTATTTGCAAGGAATATTTCGATTTGTCAGATCTTTTAGATTCTTAAATTCAGTCGATTATGCCCAATTGCTAACAACACGTCAACGGACTGTACGCCCCAACTGGGAGAAAGAACATCGGCACTGGACCTTAGATAATTGGAAGCGGGCCTCCTGGTACAATGTGTCTTATTTCCAGTTATTTCGCGCAGCCGGGCGGGTGTAGATGTAGCGGAAACCCCACGGAGCGATGAACCCGGCAGGCCAACAAGGAACTCTTTACGCTGGTGGAGATCCAGTCATGGTATGAAACCTGTCCAACTGGCACACGTCGGAACCTCTGATACGTCTAGATGCATTTCTAAACGGTTCTCGCTACGTATCAATCCTTACAGACCATCTGCATCCCTTCATGGTCATCATGGTCCGCAAAAGTTCCCATCCTGGAATGGAATCCCGTTCACCGGATATGAACCATGTGGAAAATATTTTTGAATGTCTCTTTGAGCTATGGATTTCCCACCTGATTCAGGAATGCGTAGGATCTTTAGATAACCGTGCAACAAGCATGGGTGGAATTACACCTGTGGAACGGTTTCGTGACATAGCGAACTTACTGCCTCGCCGTGTGACTGTCCTTATCCGAACGAAAGGTGTGCCTCGCCATTACGAAGTAGGTATCACATGATTTCTGTCTACTCAATGTCCTGGAAAGCTTCCAAAATATCAAGCTTGAGAGTAGAATCATGTTTTTCAATAAATTTAACGTTTTTATACCGAAATTTATGATTACTTTCGTGACAATGTTTAATTACAAACGACTTCTTCAAATCAGAGATCTAAAATTCTCAAAAAGTTTTAATACCAAAGTTATTTTCAAACCCATAAACGAAAAGGAGTTTTACAGATCAAAAAACTACGTAGATAAGTTCCCCATGAATTTATCAGATCTCTTGTGAATGTTAACTTTCATTTATGGGACACATCCGCAGGCCCTTATTTTTTTTTTTGAAGGAACCCAACACTTACTTATGCAACTTCAAACTGAGAAAGTCATCTATGGCTTTGAAAGCTTTTCGCTTTTTTAGCACGTCTTTTGAAAGAAGATCGTACTTATGTTATGGTTTGTCCGTCCGTCAGTCTGTACCCACGATATCTCTGCAACTATTAGTCAGATTTGAAAAATTCTTTTTGCATTGGGAAGCTTAAAATTGCGAATGATGATCCTACATTTGTTTTTGTTTTTTACGATGTACAATTTCGCCGCTAGAGGGCGTAAATGCAGGTGATGTCGAATTCAAAAATACGTTTTATTCCACATATTTGCTTCTAAACATCCGATTGAAAACATTCTTTTAACTTTCGATTCCATTTATGTTGAAGAGTATTTTAGATATAGTTATTTTTCCAAATTACGCATAGATTTTCCGCTAGAAGGCGTAAAATAAATTACATTTTTCCCGATAACTCTTCTTCTAAAATTCCGATTTGAAAAATTTTTTTCAGCGGATACACCTACTGATGGAAAATGTTTTGCATATAATTTCAAATTTTTGGTAAAGAATACTTTGGCCACCAGGGGGCGTAAGTGTTAATTTTTGCTTCTGATGTATTTGCCATAAAATCTGAGCTTCTAAAATATCGACTGAAAAATTTATTTCGTGGACTGATGCCACTCAGATCGATAAACCTTTTCGAAATATTTTCTTCTTAAAATATTCCACAGTTTCTCCGCCAGGTGGCGTAGATGTATATCTTATTTTTGTCAATATCTGTACTTCTAGGAGTCCGATTTGAAAAGTTCCTTCTTTGTTGGACAGTGTTTGCAGTGTGACATGGTTTTCATGTAATTTCAAATTTTTTAAGTAATTCATAGACTTTTCGCTAGAGGGCGTAAAGATATATTGCTTTCCCCCTATATCTCTGTTTCTAAACCTCCGATTTGAAAAATTCTTTTTGCACCGGATACAGCTCCTGATGGGAAATCCTTTTGCACACAATTTCTAATTTTTGTAAAAAATAGTTTGGTCACCAGGTGGCGTAAGTCTTAATTTACGCGTCTGATGTATTTACAGCAAAATATGAGCTAAAACCTCGATTGAAAAAAAAGTCGTTTGTTGACCGATACTACTCATGTAGACAAACCTTTAAAAAAATTTTCTTGAAATAATACATGGTTTCTACGCAGGGGGCGTAGATGTATATTTTATTTTTTTCAATATCTCTACTTCTAAGAGTCCGAATTGAAAATATTCTTCTTTGTTGGATAGTGTTTCCGATGGGAAATGTTTTTCCTATAAATTCAAAATTTTCAAGTAAATCGTAGACTTTCTGCTAGGGGGCAGAAAGGTAAATTTCGTTTTCTGCGTTATTTCTACTCCTAAAACTCCGATATGAAAAATTCTTCTTGTATCGCATACAAGACCTGATGGAAAATATTTTTCACATAATTTCTAATGTTTGGTAAAGATTGGTTTGGCCACCAGGGGGCACAAGTGCTAATATCTGCTACTGATGTATTTGTAGCAAAATTTGGGCTCCTGAAAACTCGGCAATTCTTTTTTTCTCTTGGACCGATGCCGCTCATATGGAAAAACCTTTTGAGAATACTTTCTTCCTAAAATAATGCATGGTTTTCACACCAGGGGATGTAAAGTCACATCTCATTTTTGTCGATATCTCTTTCTAATTGTCTGATTTGAAAAATTCTTTCTGTATTGGAGAGAGTTTCCTGTGCGAAATGTTTCTCATATAAATTCATGTTTTTCTTAACGCACAAGTCTGCAACCAGAGGACGTAAATTCACAATTCCGTTTACAGCAATATCTGAAGGATTAAAAACCCGATTGAAAAACTTGTTTTTTTCCGTCAGATACTATTGTTTTCCATACCGGTTCCATTGACTTCGAACAAATTTGATTAATTTAATTTGCATCAGAACGGATTCAAAAAACGTTCTTATTACACCCGAAAATTCGGTGACATTTTTCTTGTTTTTTCTGTTTTGGATCTATTTTAGGATTTCGTGTTGTAAATTAATTAAATCTATGTTTATTTAACTACAGAAACGTATTGAACATACTTGGTTGTCCCGGTGATGCAGTGATCTAAGCGCTGGCTTATGACAGTTCATCAAAATGGGCCCAGATTCAGTTCTGATAGGACGTATGTTTGCCTTACAGTATTGACTCCCTAGCTTCCCTGAAACCAGTGCCCTCGCATTAGGAGCAGGTGACTGTTTATAGCCGTTAGAGTTGCTCACGGTCGTCATTAAAAACAAAATATGCTTGAGTGCCTTTGAGTTTTTCATCTAAATCGAGCAGAAGTTCGGTATATACACTGCTCAACAAAATTAGGGGAGCACCGCTTTTAAACGATTTTATTCAAAGCAGTTGGGTAAAATGTTATTGAACTGTCAAAAGATTCCCTCCGAATAATGAAAAATAGCTGTAAAAAGCAGTTTGGCATGCAAATTATCAGCAATGACTTCAAAAGTGACGTCGATCCGACAATCACATAAAACGGGTAGTTCTTTCGGAACTGTATCCTTGTACCGCTGGTCGCGGAAGAAGCAGTTTGTTGCGTTATCTCGTGTTAGCATGCCGAATCAACACCAATTTCCAGAAAGTACCGCGTGGTGAGCCATAGGAAGGTTGGAAGGCGGTCAAAGTCAACGGATAGTAGCGTCCGTCATTGGAGTGAGCCGAAGTGTAATTGCACGCTTGTGGATTCGGCTCCAAGAGACGGGGAGTGTTCGAAGACGTCCTGGTTAAGCTCGTCCACGAGTTACCACCTCAAACGATGACCGTTCTTTGTCATTAACAATCCTTCGGAACAGGGGTTAAAATGCCACCCAGCTGCAAAGACAACTTTTAATGGAAACCTGAAGAAGCGTATCGACACAAACAATTGGTAGACGCCTTCACGCACGTGAACTGTATGCGCGTAGGCGAACTGTTTGTCTCCCACTGACCTCCCGACATTGTATGGCTCGAAGAAACTGGACTGAAGAACACTGTGATTGGGGACCTGCCGAGTGGAGCCAAGTTATCTTCTCCGACGAGTCCAGATTAAGCCTAGAGCCGCATACTCGACGACTTCTGATCTAAAGAAAACGTGGCACCCGATACAATTCAGCGCATGTCCAAGAAAGATCGCGTTTTGGTGGAGGCGGTGTGCTTGTTTGGGCAGGGATAAGTGTAAGTGGGCGTACTGACCTGTACGTCATTCAGAATGGGTCCCTGACTGCTCAAAAGGTACAGGGACGAAATTCTTAGACCCTTGTTCGTGCCTTATATTGCTGCCATCGTCGATTCAGCCCATTTTTATGGATGAGAATGCCTGACCTCATCGAGCGTGCCTTGCGAATCAGATGCTTGAAGAGGAAACAATAGAGCGTGTGGAGTGGCCGGCATGCTCCCCGGATTTGAATCCGACCGAACATGCTTGGAACACATAAGGCAGATGCATTGCTGCTAGACCACAACCTTCGTTAACTCTCCTTCAGTTGACAAATGCCCTTCTTGAAGAGTGGGGAAGAATTCCCCAAAACCTCCTTGACCACCTGATTAATTCAATGCCCCACAGGTGTGAAGCCATCTTGCACGTTCGAGGTGACCACACGCCTTATTAGACAGTTGACAAAGTTCGTCAATGCTTTTATTTTCTTCTCCAAAAGATATAGGCAGTAATGATATTTTTTTTTTTTTGGCACCAGGTGTGTTTCCTCTAAAAATGATCTTTGTTAGAGTAAAACATGATGTTTCACCTGTTCAATCCTTTATTTTCTTGTCCCTTTCATAAACAGATTTTTATATTGTGCTGCATATTTACTAGCAGTTGTCTGTTCTCGCAACATCGCCTGCTCCCCTAATTTTGTTGAACAGTGTACAAAGGACTTAGTTAAAATCCTAAAATTTCAATAACATAAAAAAATCTTATATGTGTGGCGAACCATTGCACACTAGAGAGTTACGCTATTACTACGAATTGGAAGCAAGAGTTTCATACGGGGCTACATTTTTTCGAAGCAGATATCCTTCAATGACTTAACTTTTTCACATCATATAATGTTTTAGCTACACTACAAAATACACTCATTTCTAATTTGTGAGTGGTGTCTTTATTTTATGAATTGCTGCAAATTCAGCTGAATTGGAAACCTACATATTTCTATACTATAATATGGAGCAGTTTATGATGTAACGCAGAATTGTATACCACAGCGTCACGCACTGTAAGAAACATTATATTGGTCCAGATTCAGCCTAGAGCCTGATACTCGACGATCAGGCTCAAAAATTTGATTTACCTCGTTCCTTGCTAAAAGACAAGATTTCAATAGAGAGAGAAATTTTCTGCGGAAACCCAGAGTAGACGTTTGCGCTTGAGCATTTCAAAAACATGCTATAGGGAATTTTAAATGCAAATTAGTAGAAATATTCAAATTCTAATTATTCAATTCAGTAGTAAAACCTTATCACGCACAAAAAGAACTCCTTGAAACAAAAACAAATATTTAAAAATGCAGAGCGTATTGTAGTCCTAGCATGCATCTTTATTGTCTTATGCACTATCTTTTCAAGGAATTAAAAACTGGGGGCCAAGAACGAATATTTTTTTCCTGATTTCAAGCACAACACGTAGGACATTAATTTCCAACAAATGAATTCTTCTCTTCTTCGCAAAGAACATGCATGCATGTATGTAGAGGTTCAGTAAGGCATAGATTGTAATAATTCAATCTGCGATTAAGCTCCCAGATTAATACTAAAATGAAAAAGAAAAAAATGAGCGCAATATTAATATGCTTATATGCTGATTTTTATTTATTTGGTCTTCTTAAGCCACCGCAATTAAAATGCAGGCGTTTCCCAAAAGTAGTCATGATATCGAACAAGACGGTCCGAAGCAAACACGGAAATGCCTTGTGATTTCTTTTAATTTTCATCGAATTTCTAAGCGAAACGAAGAAAAAAAAAAAAAAAAAAAAGAGGGAAAAAATTCAGTAATTGTTGGTTTCAGCAAGCGGAAGTTGTGAATATTTAATTAATTAATTTGTTATGTTAATACGGATGCAATATATACCTCCCCGGTCACGTAAAGTTTTCTTGCATCAAAATGAATTAATTTCCTGCTTGATACAAATTGAGAATCATGAAAGGCTGTTAATTTGAAATGAAGCAAGAGGGTAAAAATGAAGTAATTAGCATCGCAATTAGCATACAAGCTAAACAGAGGTGATTATCTTCGTCGTTTTTGTAAAACCTTTTCGGAAATAAACACAATTGAACACGATAGGGAATGTAAGTGTAATAAAAAACAATTATGCTGGTTTAGCAAAGAATCGTTTTTTCTTTATTTCCCTACGACAGAGGATTGTTTACGATTTTTGACAAAGCTTACAAAAGAGAAAAGTTTGAGATCTTGATTCACAACGGTTCAACAGATGTGCTTTGCGAAGCAACCGAAATTGGTCATACATGCTTGAATTTAGGTAAACGTATGCAGATAACTCTTCTTTTGAAAATGAAGTTTTGCTCATAGCGCAACCTTGCTGCGAGTTTGCAAATATTGGTTCTATGAATGGACAATTTTCTGCAATTCCACATTTTGTTCGTCGATTAGGAAAGTTTGAGAGCCTGCGTCGCAAAACAGCAGCAGTTGCGTTCCCCACCATTTTTGAGTGGATCTGCTAAGCGAATTTTTTTTCTTGCTAACGCAAATTTCTTAGTAGGGTGGAACTTCGGTTATGCGTTTTTCTAGGGGGATCGTCTTAAAAAACGTGTATAAGAAATTTCATAATGGTAAATACCTTTGCAAAATTTGGAATGGCTTCACAAATGAAAAAGTGAAAGAAATCTAGTAATTTTGGATTACAGTAATACATACACGAATACGTTTTCGTCACTTTAAGCCTATGTATATTTTAAATTAAAATTTTCATTAAAAAAAACAGGCTAAGAAATTCTGTGCGGGTTCATATTTTCAATTTACACCTATATAAAATAAAACTTTGGAAATCTTGGTAGTAAATCTGAATATTGTTTTATTTTATATTCAAAACTTCTATCACACATTCTTTTCTTAACAAGCATCGCGCTTTTCAAAGCAGTTTCTCCACCAGTTGATTTAGCATCAGCGCCCAGTAAGATATTCATTAATTTTTGTTTGTTTCAAATTTACTACAGGGGTGAGTCGGAAATTTTGCAATATTTGCAAAAACGCATGTGCTGCGGCGGGTATGTCACGTGTTTAAACTAGTTCAAGTCGCGCATTGCAGTCAGTCGAAAGAGATATAAAGTGGTAGTCGTTGCTGTGAACAGCATTACATGTCGTCGTTCTGTCTGTGGTTGGGACACCTAAAAGATGAACAGCCACCAGCTAATTAGGAAACTTTTGCTTTACGAGTTTGAACACGGCAATAATCCTGCTCAAGCAACAGGAAACATTCGTCATGCGAAAGGAGAAGACTTCGTAGACCACAGCACCGCAACCAGATGGTTCAAGAAATTTCGCTCAGGTGACAGAAATCTCGACTATCAGCCAAGGTCAGGTACTCCGCGAACTGGGGATTCGGAGGCCGTGGGCCAGACCGTAGAAACAAAACCAACAACCAGCACTCTGAGATTATCAGGCGAGCTTGGCGTATCACAGACCACCGTGGTTTGTCACCTTGAGGACCTCGGCAAGGTCAACAGGAGCTGCCGCATTGTCCCTCATGAACTGACGCCAGCTGAAGCAAACAGCCGAGTGGAAGTGTGCACGAAACTCCTAGAAAACCCGCGCGATACATGTTTTCATCAAGAGAATTGTTAAGTGCGATGAAAAGTGGGTCTATTTCCGTAATCCTAACACAAAACGGCAGTGGTTGTGTCCAGGCCAGCATACTGAACGTGTTGCCAAACGTGGGCGCTTCGAGCACAAGGTCTTCTTCTTGTGGAATTTCGAAAGGATAATCCATTACGAATTTTTTCCACATGGTCGGACCATCAAAGACAACCTGTACTCTGAACAGCTGGAACGGATGTATGCCGTTTCAGAGGAGAAGTATCCGGCACTGCTGAACATAAAGCGCGCTGTCCTACAGCAGGACAACGCTCGGCCTCATACCGCGCGAACGACCCGGGTAAAACTACAAAAACTTGAGGGTATCGAACTGATGCCACACACAGCATATAGTCAGGACATTGCTCCGTCGGATTGTTACTTGTTCCGATCCATGGCCCACTTCCTTCGCGGGTGGCACTTAAACAATCATGAGGAGCTGACAGCTAGGGTGATAGAGTTCTTCGCTTTGAATGACAAGAACTGGCAGCTAGGGTGATGGAGTTCTTCGCCTTGAAGGACAACAACTGGCAGCTAGGGTGATGGAGTTCTTCGCCTTGAACGAGAACAACTGGCAGCTAGGGTGATGGGGTTCTTTGCCTCGAAGGACAAGAACTGGCACAGCCGCGCAATCGAAGAACTGGTAGACAGATGGCAAAAGATGGTGCAACACGATGGCCTGTACTTTGAATGCTACTCAGCTTTCATCGTAAAGGTACTTATGAAGACAAAGAGATCCAAATATTGCAAAATTTTCGACTCACCCTCTGTAAATTCAGAGAAAAAAGAGAACTACGAACGTTATTTATTAAACATTTATTTGCATCATCTATTCAGGAAAGCGAAAAAAAAGCTGTCTGCACCACTTGAGAAGCTATAGCTTCGTTAAACGTTGGCTGAACATTTTACCCAGAGCGTGGTATGCAAAAGCAATTTTGCATCCAAATCGAAAGTAATCAACATACCTTTCTGTGATGGGATCAACGTTCAACTTTGGCTGCACCAAGAAGGAGCTCAGCAACGCTACCTAGATTATCTCAAAGTTGTAATCTACCGGGTTACATAGAAAAAAATCAAAGAAACGTGTGTTTTTCATAGTTTCAAATTTAAGGTATAACCACAAAAAGCGTAGAAATGAATTACGTATAACCGAATTAAGAAAGCGATAGAAACTACGGTAAAATAACGGGATCAACGCAGAATTACCTACAAATGTGTAAAACGTACAACCGAGGTTCCACTGAAGTAGGAGGTTATGTACCTCTGCTTCAAAGATTACCGTATGGGAAAACGTGTGCCAAGCCACTGAGTTCATGGAAAGAAATGCGTTTGCTGTGGTAATTATTGACAACAAATTAACTTTTTCCTGTTCTTCCGATATCTAAAATTATGACGAATTAATTTATGTAGCTTTTCATTTTGCAGGTGTTTTGTGCTGATTTCATATTGTTTTCAGAATCTACATACACTACTGCTGTGAAAACTGCAACAGCATCGAGGACTACTAGTATTAGCTGGAAACTTACAGGATATATACTACAGGTTGGAACCTGCAAATAATTAAAAATGTCAGTGAAAATGCGCATGCGGTTTCAAAGCATCGTCCTCTGAATTGTCCGGTCCTGCGTATACACCGATGAGACATTACATTATGACCACCGTCAGCCGAGATAAATGAGCTCCCTGGCGACAGAACGGTGGTGCAGGTGAAGTTTACATCACCCAGACGGCCGAGCGCGCATACACTGATTACCAACGGAGGACACCGAAAGCCGGTCCACGGGTTGTATATATGAACTAAAGACTACCCCGTGTGTAGTCCTTAGTTCATATATACAACCCGGGGACCGGCTTCCGGTTAGTGGAGTCTTCGGAGTCAGAATTGAAAAAGCTGCTGATTTTTCAGAGTTTGATAAAGGGCAAATTGTGATGTCACGACGCATCGGAACTACGATCTTGGAAACAGCGCGGCTTGTTCACGTGCTGCTGTAGTGAGTGCGTATCAAAAGTGGTGCACAGATGGCCAAACGACGAAACGTCGTCCAACTATGTGGAGTTCTTAGTTCATTGATGCCAGAGGGGAGCGGAGACTGTTGCGCATTGTTCACAGCGATCGCAGGGCCACAGTGCGACAAATCACCGCAGCTACAACAGTGGTGATCAGAACAATGTGTCACAGCACACAGTTCATCGCAGCTTTCTGCGAATAGACCTGCGTAGCGAAGACCCAGGCGGGTCCTCATGCTCACTGTACGTCAACACCAACAACGCATGAAATGGACCCAAGCTCATCGAGGTTGGACCGTGGATGATTGGAAGAAAGTGGCCTGGTCTGGCGAATCAAGATTCCTGGTGCATCACCTAGACGGCCGAGCGCGGATACACCGATTACCAACGGAGGCAATGGCACCTGGATGCACTGTTCGAAGGAAACAGGTCGAAGGCGGCGGTGTTATACTGTGGGATATGTCTTCTTGGGTCACCATGGACCCCATTATCTCAACAGCACAATCCCTGACAGCTATCAGGTATCTAAACATCGTTGCGGACCAAGTTCACCCATTGATGGCAACTGTGTTCCCTTCTGGTGATGTTGATTACCAACAGGATAATGCGTCTTGTCACACTGTCGGAATCGTCAAGGAGTGGTTCGAGGAACATGCTGGTGACCTTCAGTTAATGCCCTAGCCTCGAAATTCACCTGGCATGAACCCAATCGAGCATTTGTGGTTCGACTTGGAAAAGCGGGTTCGCGCTAAATCACCACCACCCCGAAATGTATGCAAACCGGAGGAGATGCTGTTGATATTATGGTACCAGATAGCCCAGGATACCTATGGTCAGCTCATCATATTGATGCCTTGCTGAATGGCTGCTGTTTTACGGGCTACAGTGGATCTTACAGCTTATTAGGTAGGTGGTCATAATGTAATGGCTCATCGTTGTAAAGAGCTGACTGCAACGAGATGTTGTAATCCGTGAAGATTCAATATTGAGTCGAAAGTATGTTTCATGTGCTTCACCATGCCGTGTCGACAAAGGAGGTCGCATTATGATCACACAAAGTACTTTG
The DNA here is from genome assembly GCA_039090855.1 of Macrothele yani. Classification (NCBI taxonomy): domain Eukaryota; kingdom Metazoa; phylum Arthropoda; class Arachnida; order Araneae; family Macrothelidae; genus Macrothele; species Macrothele yani. Next base: position 82,781,360 of record CM077003.1, on the reverse strand, counting down.
AGTGAAGAAGGTTTGTTGGGATGAGAGAAGCTGGATTTTCCTACCGCGAAATTGACGCTCGTACAGTGATGCGAAGGTAGCGCCAGTGGACAGACGAGGCTCGGACGCACAGAAATACGAGGAATGGACAGCATAATCGCTCGACCTCACGGGATGACGGACTCCTGCATAACACAGGGCATTGACAGATCGCACCGCGACATTCGCGATGTTAGTGCAGCCGTGGAGCACTGTCACAGGACAGGCTTTTTCATCCAGCACAGTTCAACGTCGTCTATTAATAAGGGACTGGTCGCTAGCAGATTATTGCTACGCATTTCTTTGACCCTCAACCAAAGACGGCTCAGGCTCAAATGGGGTCTCGGACACATACATTGGCACGCTTGTTGGCAACAGGTTATGTTTTCTGACGAGTCACGATTCAGTTTGACGCACAATGATGGTAGCATACGTGTTCGAAGACATCGTGGTGAATTGCATTTTCCAGCGTCATTGGGTTCAATGTGCGATCTGGCCTGATACGAATGGAGGGAACCCTTAACAGCCAGCGATACACCAGGGATGTTTTAGAAGCAGAGTTGATATCCGTCCTTCAGAGTTGTCTTGGTATTATATTCCCGCAGGACAATGCTCAGCGACATGTGGCCCGGAAAGTCCAAGACCTTTTCGATGCACGGCAGATATCGCTTCTTCCCTGGCCTACACGTACGCAGGATGTGCCCCTGATCGAATGTGTATGGCAGGATATTCTCCAGAAAGATATCAAAAACCTCTTCCATTTAATGTGACGCCGTGAAGAGGCTGTTGTTGCTCGAGATGGCTTCACGCGATACTGAGTTTTGAAGCGAAAACTTCATGTATAGATCTACGAATGTACTCTGTTGAAAATTTCAGTTCAACGTTGCACCACAAAATCGTGCAGCATCTGACACTTACACCATGATCTGGTGCGATTTTCACACTTGCACTATAAAGTGGTGCACGAAAACGTTTGACTTGCACCGAGGTTTCGTGCAGATTACCAAATGCCGTCAGAGCAGCGTTACCTAGTACCACATTTTGGGGCAGTGATGGAAGCGGCGCATGCGTCTTCGTCATCAAGTCATGCGAAGCAGGCAGATGCTGTGTTGTGTCGCCATTTTGGTTTTCTCGTCACAGTGAGTGGGTGTTTCAAAAATGTTTAAAAAGTGTTCACTCTAATTAAGAAGGTAAGTAATGAAAATAATTTTTGTAGCACATATATATCTGGTGTTCCTGACAATTATTTTCACGTTGAGCTTCCTGATGTTATATATGTGCCCAGCCACGTGCAGAATAATACAATTTTAGTTTGCTGAGGAGGTTGTTCACATGAAAGTAGCTTCTAATGTTGCATAACAAGCTCAAGTTGCGGTGATAATTGGCCCAGTGTATTAATTTTGAAATTGAAAATGTAATATCTGTTAACATAAGCAATCAAGATTAAAACCTTCCAAATATGCCAGAGGAAATTTAAAAAGAAAACAAGAAAGATGACACCGAATTTTCGAGTGTAATAAGCACGTCTTTTGAATCTGTTGTGACTCAAATTAAATTTATCAAAACTATTCAAAGTCAATGGAGCCGGTATGGAAAAAAACAATATTATCTGACGGAAGAAAGAAGTTTTTCAATCGAGTTTTTAATCCCTCAGATATTGCTGTAAACGGAATCGTGAGCTTACGCCCTCTGGTTGCAGACTTGTGTGTTAAGAAAAACATGAATTTATATGAGAAACATTTCGCACCGAAAACGCTCTCCAACACAGAAAGAATTTTTCAAATCGGACTCTTAGAAACAGAGATATCGGCAAAAATAAGATGTGACTTTACGTCCCCTGGTGGGAAAACCATGGATTATTTTAGGAAGAAAGTATTCTCAAAAGAATTTTACATATGAGTGGTATCGGTCAAAGAAAAAAAAATTCAGTGGAGTTTTCAGGAGCCCAGATTTTGCTACAAATACATCAGAAGCAGAAATTAACCCTTATGCCCCATAGCGGCCAAACCATTCTTTACCAAACATTAGAAATGATGTGAAAATATTTTCCGTCAGGTCTTGTATGCGATACAAGAAGAATTTTAAAAATCGGAGTTTCAGAAGCAGAAGTAACGCAGAAAACGCAATTTGCCTTTGTGCCCCCTAGCGGAAAGTCTATGAATTACTTGAAAATTTTCAAATTATATGAAAAACATGTCACACTAGAAACACTATCCAACAAAGAAGGAATTTTTCAAATCGGACTCCCAGAAGTAGAGATATTGACAAAAATAAGATATACATCTACGCTCCCTGGTGTAGAAACCATACATTATTTCAAGAAGAAAATGTTCGTAAAAGGTTTGTCGACATGAGTAGTATCGGTCAACAAATGACTTTTTTTTCGATCAAGATTTTAGAAGCTCATATTTTGCTGCAAATATATCAGAAGCGGAATTCAAATCTTACGCCACCTTGGTGGCCAAACCATTTTTTCACAAAAATTAGAAATTATGTGCAAACGATTTCCCATTAGGAGCTGTATCCGGTGCAGAAAGAATTTTTCAAATCGGAGATTTAGAAGCAGAGGAAAGCAATTTACCTTAACGCCCCCTAGCGGAAAGTCTATGAATTACTTGAAAATTTTGAATCTATATGAAAAACATGTCACACTGAAAACACTATCCAACAAAGAAAAAAATTTTCAAATCGGACTTCTAGACGTAGAAATATTGACGAAAATAAGATATACATGTACGCCACCTGGCGGAGAAACTGTGGAATATTTTAAGAAGAAATATTCCGAAAAGGTTTATCGATGTGAGTGGCATCAGTCTACAAAAAAAAATTCCAATCGATATCTTAGAAGCTCATATTTTATGGTAAATATATCAGAACCAAAAATTAACACTTACGCCCCCTAGTGGCCAAAGTATTTTTCCCCAAAAAATGTGAAATTATATGCAAAAGTTTCCCATCAGGAGGTGTATCCGCTGAAGAAAAAAGTTTTCCAATCGGAGTTTTAGAAGAAGAGTTATCGGGGAAAATGTAATTTACTTTTACGCCCCCTAGTGGAAAATCTGTGCGTAATTTGAAAAAGTAACTATATCTAAAATACTCTTCAACATAAATGGAATTGAAAGATAACATATTTTTTCCAATCGGATGTTTAGAAGCAAATATGTGGATTAAAACGTATTTTTGAATTCGACATCATCTGCATTTACGCCTTCTAGCGGCGAAATTGTACATCGTAAAAAAAAACGAAATAAATGATCATCATTTGCATATTTCAAGCGTTCCAATGCAAAAAGAAGTTTTCAAATCGGACTAATAGTTGCAGAGATATCTTGGATACAGACGGACGGAGGAGGACGGACGGACAGACCGATAACATAAGCACGATCTTTTTTTTACAAAAGACGTGCTAAAAAAGGAATATTTTATTCCTAAATTGATGAAGTAAACACAAACCTTTTGGAACTGTACTGAGAAACCCTGTTTTCAAAATATTTTATCCATAAAGCAGTGATGTGGAAAAACTACACTTAATTTTGGTAATATGTTACACCAGGAACTACACCAGTAGCATCGCATTTTGGGAAAGATACACCAAGTGGTGTAACTTTGCACTATATTATGGAGTAAATTTGCACTACAAAATGGTGCATCCTTACATATGATCGTGCAAGATTCCATCCTTTTATGGTGCAAATATATACCACATTCTGGTGCAACTTTACCCCATAAAGTGGTGCAGCACCACTTTTTGGTGCAACCCATCCCCAAATTTTTAACAGTGTAATAAGTTATGTCCTGTAGATGAGGAATCTGTCATATAAATTTCATTTGGATAGCGCGATTCTTTCTTGGTGCTGCAATTTCCAAAAAAACAGCAGTGTTTGTACATCGATTTAATAGTATGATACGTATTCTATCATGTTTCAAGGCAAGTAAGGACTATATTATTTTTGTTTCTCCTTATAAAAAGGCTATACGCGCTACAAGGAATGTTGATCAATGTCAAGTTATCAGTCTGTTTCGCATGAGAACAAACTTTTAAAACTTACTTGAATAAAAATTTTAGGGACAAAATTTAAGGTAAGTACACGTTTTTTTTTTTTTTACGCTTTCCAACCGTAGGTTGAAGAAGCGTATATGCTCCAGCTTTGTTCGTCTGTCTGTCTCTCCGCCCGTCCGTCAGATAACTCGCGTAAAAATGGTTCGATTTCGATGAAATTTTAACATGTGGTAGGGGATAACTGGGAACGAACCCTATTGAAAATGGGCAAAATCGAGTCAAAGGTGAGGACATACAAACGGGATCCATTCCATCGGCCTTATGCGTCTTCGATTGCGACAAAACTTTATCATGTTCTTCTGAAGGTATACTGAACTAATTCTGTTTAATATCATCGAAACGGGGTCAAAGGTCAGGGCACAGGAGCGAAATTTATTCCACAGCCATTATCCTCATAACTTGAGTAATGATTCCTGGTATATTTCAAGGCGTATCGTAATAATCAATGCATTGCATGATTTTATTAACTTGGTTTATTTTTTCCAACTTAGAATTATTCATAAAGTCTGATGTTCACACTGTAATACAAATTTAATTTCATTAGCTCAACATCTCCCAAAGTTAAAGGGAATGTGAACGTTAGTTTCAGGCACAAAAGTTTTGTAATTTTAAGCACGTTTTAGCCAGTTTTAGAGTACAGGAAATCTCGGCAGTATTTTGGTCAGGTACAGATTACAATAAAATCCCCTTTTTCAATTTCTCACAGCTGAAGTTTTCTTCCAGAACTGATGATATGAAGAAAGCCAGTTTAGAACTGAACTAATGATTTTGATGAATAATTGAAACAGAGATCCAAGTAAATATTATATGCGTTGGCGAAATATTTTCTAACTCTGATGGCGTTAATAATGGTAGGAAATGAGTCTATTTCATGGCTCCTCGAATTTTGAAGCGCTTTGGACCTAAGCGGATTAAGTCCTTGGCGCTTAATCTCCAAATAATTCATGCTAATAATCGAATTTCTTAAAATATAAGTTCAGAAATTAGTTTATCATGTAATGCAACCAAATGTCTCGTTAAGATAACACGTGAAAAATATTTGGTTTAAATCAGTGCAACAACAGAATATCCTGCTTCACTGTTACACATCAATTTATCCAGAACAATTATCTCTGTAATTAGGTGCGTAGTATATATAAGTCTAATCGGATTTCATTCATGTAGGTAATACCTCATTTTGCATAGTATTGTTCATCAATTTTCGCCGAATTGTACATTAGCTGTCGGAAACAAACTGCTAAAAATATTGAAATGAGGAAGAAGTCTTATTTGGAAGCATGTCTAGTTTACAATAAATTAGCCCCGGAAATGCGAAACTGCGAACGGCTATAAAAATCCCATTTCGATAAAAAATTAAATGAGTCCTTCGTTTTTACTGTACAGTGTCACATTTTTTTCTGGGAGAAGCACTTTATTTATCAATAGATAGATAAATTCAAAAACAAGTGCTGAAATATCCTACTGGTCTGAACAAACGAAGAAGGTAAGTAAAATATTTAAGTAAGCAGATAAAAAAGTAAATGCAAAATATTAATAAAAAATAAAATGAAAGGGGCACATAAATAAAAGAACTAAGCAGTGAATAAATAAAGTGAAATGAAAAATAATATGAAAATATCAGAAAAATGAGGCAAATATATACACGTATTTGCCTCATGTAGAATGTTTTTAATTGCTTATGTTTCTTTATTCCTTAAATAATTTTTGAAATTAAAACAAAAAGTTAAAAATGCCCAAGAATTGCATAAATAAATCAACAGAAAATGGTGAATTTATTATTATTAATAATAATAATAAAAATAATAATAATAATAATAATAAATATATATATATATATATATATATATAATCATCATTGTCAACCATTATCAATCCACTGCTGGACGAAGGTCTCCCCAAGTTTCTTCCACAACGGTCGGTCTTGTGCCAGTCTCCTCCATGTTACTCCCGCATACTTTCGAATTTCATATATATATATATAAAACATCTCTTAAAGGTGTACTTCAAAGTTGTCCTACTCATCCGGGAACGGCGCACTGCAGCAAGAACTATTGATGGAGTATATAAATCAAATTTTGTACACCTTCAACCGAGAACTTCCAGAAGAAATCCCTGAATCCCACTAAAGTAACACACTCAAACTAAAACTGAAACTCTCAATTTAAAATATTAAAAAACTGCAGAATGATTTCATAGTTACCCTAATAGATAAAAGTAGCAATAATTATGAATTCATTTGCAAAAAAAATTTATCACCAGGTACTTGCTTTAGAACTATCCAATGAAGATACATATAAAATAGTAACAGACTGTACTCCTAATACATTACAAAAGCAGTTGATCAGCTTTAATAATTTTTTAAAAATAAATAAAATGCAATTACAATTATCATATATTTTCGCAATTCGAAAATTCCATAAACAGACCGTAAAATTCAGATTTATTACTTGCGGAATAAACAGTTATAATAATCAGGCTTGTAAAATTAAAAAAAAAATGTTTTATCTATTATTTATGGCCAAATTGAAAATACTTCATGGATTATTGATACCAATAGAAAAGTTCTGAATTTTGTTAATTCTATTAATCATACTGAACTACAGATAACTACATATGACTTCACAAATTTATTTACCTCAATTAATTTGAAAGACCTAAGGAGAATTTTGTATGTTTATTTTGAACAGTATGGTCTGCTGCTTTATGTTACATTTGAATACTGGACAACCTTATATAATTTTTGCATTTTGAATAATTACATTTACAACACACAACTGTATGTACAGATAAAAGATATTCCAATGGGTTTGTTGCTCCAGTCTGTTAGCTAATCTTTATCTTCATCACTACGAGGAGAAATTTAGTTCACCTACAATTTTTTCCTTCAGATACGTTGACGATGTAATAACATTTTCATCTGGTACTCCTCTTGTCCGATTTAATGACATCTATCCTCCAGGACTAGTGCTTTCTGAAACGGGATCTAAAGATCATGTGCATTTCCTCAATATGGACCTTCTTCCCCAAAGTTAGGGTATAATTCTGGATCTTTTTGATAAGAGAACACAGTTTAGTTTTGATACCAATGTTTTAAGTAGCTTGTATTCCAATGTATCTAAACACGTACTTAGAAATATTATTATTTCCCAATACATCAGAATCACAAGAATATGCAATAATCGGTCCAATACCACAAAGCAGCTAAAATACTTTTTTCTTTTTTAAAAAATAATTATCCGTTAAAATATTGTTTATTTCATTTCGAAAAATTATTGACATCTATTGATTCGGGAAAATCTTATAAAATCAGACTATGTAACCATTACTACCTTTTAAGCTTAGGACTAATTTTTCTTCGGGCCTCAATTGAAAATATCTTCCTCCGAGTCGCGCCGGAGCATTTAACCTAACATTTGCTGGCATCCTTTAAAACACAAAAAAACAATTAATTTTCGTTACAGTTTTTTGCGAATTCCGACAGAGGTCGCCATAGGACATCATATGGTTACTTTCAAAAATTCAAGCTAAGTCTGGTAGTGGGTTCGGCAGCTTTTGGTAAGCTTTTGCATGATATGGAGGCGATGTGTTAGGATCGAAGTTCAGATTTGTTGGAGTTCAGTGGAGTTTTAAGGTTTACAGTTGTTTCATTTCAGGTAAGTTTTTGTATTTATGTTCTGTGTTGTTGGTTCAGGTTGGAAAAGACCAGGTGTATAACACTAAAAAAAGAAAAAATGTTTAACCTTTGTTTCGGAAATCACATATTTCAAAGACAACTGCATGAAACCTGAAACGGGGGTCGGGGAAGGCTTTCCCTGATGAGTGGCTCCCGGTTCCCGACACCAAGTGTTTAAAATTATTATTATTTTTTTTTTTTTTTCGTTGTATGGGAATTGTGAGAGTTTCAGTTTGTGTGTGGTACTTTAGTGGGATTCAGGGATTTCTTCGGGAAGTTCTCGGTTGAAGGTGTACAGAATTTGATATAAGTAAGTAAAAGAAGATTAACATACAGCATAATTTTCAAGAGCAATATGCCATTATGTCTTAAAAGAAAGGTGTTTGATCAATGCATCCTTCCAGTGCTTACGTATGGTGCGGAGACGTGGACCTTAACTAAAAGAGACATACAAAGGCTGCAGACAACTCAAAGAAGCATGGAGAGGTGCATGCTTGGTGTAACCAGGAGAGATAAGAAGAGGAACTCGTGGATCCGAAAAATGACAAGAGTGGAAGACATCATGATCAGAGTCAAATCCCTGAAATGGCAATGGGCTGGACATACTGCCAGAAGGACAGATCATCGATGGACAGCCGAAATTTTAGATTGGATTCCAAGGGACAGGAAAAGACCCAGAAGAAGACCACATGGGAGATGGGTGGATGAAATTCGAAAGTATGCAGGGGTGACATGGAGGAGACCGGCACAAGACAGACCGTTGTGGAGGAAACTTGGGGAGACCTTCGTCCAGCAGTGGATTGATAATGGTTGACAATGATGATGATGATGAGATATATATATATATATATATATATATATATATATACTGAAGAGCAAAACTGAAAACAAAGGAAAAACTTTAGAATTTAAAACGAAATTTATATATATATATATATATATATCACAGCCTCTCCTTGACAAATGTCAACCCCGCCTTCTCGTGGTGCATCCTGTTCCTACTAAAGGGGCTCTGACGACCGCCAATAGCGGTATAACTATACCATCGGGATTAGAGGAAATTCTATCCCACACTCACCAACCCGCTTGGCCAGCGTGGTGAGTTATGGCCAAACCCCTCCAAAATGACTCCACAACTTAAATCTTGGCCCTCAGTCTCCGGCAGCTGGAATTTACCTGGCCAAGGCAGCGGCCAGTGCGACATGAAGGCAGAGGGTGCTAAGAATCCCCGGAGGACCGGACTAGGCTGCCATCTGATGCTGACCTTGGCAACGTACAATGGACGCTCCCTATCTTCTGATTCAAGGCTTCTTGAATTGGAAGAGGAACTACAAAGGATCAAGTGGGACATCGTGGGGCTAAGTGAGGTAAGGAGAAAAGGAGAAGATCTCATCGAACTGAAAAGTGGACATCTCTTCTACTATCGTGGGACAGATACTGGCAGAACTAGTGGTGTTGGATTTATAATAAACAAGAAACTGAAGGATAAAGTTGTAGAAGTTGAAAGTTCCTCTGACAGAGCTGCACGGCTTGTTATCCAACTCTCGAAAAGATACCAGGCTCAGATTATTTAAACTTATGCCCCCACCACAAGTCATCCTGAAGAAGAAATTGAAGAATTTTATGAGGAAATTTGTCATCTAAATAATAAAGGTAAGCAGCACTTGAAAATAATTATGGGAGATTTCAATGCAAAAATAGGGCAACGGCAACAGAATGAAACTTCAGTAGGTAAATTCGGTCACGGCAACAGAAACCAGCGTGGAAATACTCTCGTTGAGTTTGCATAGGCAGAAGGGTTTTTCATCTTGAACTCCTTCTTCAAGAAAAAGCCAAACAGGAAATGGACATGGAGACATCCAAATGGGACGACAAGTGAAATAGATTTTATTATGTGTAACAAAAAATTCGTCATAGAAGACTGCAGTGTGCTAAACAAGTTCAACACAGGTAGTGACCATAGATTGGTGAGATGTAAGATGCACCTCAACACTAAACTTGAACGTGGCAAGCTCATAAGACAAACAAAATCTATTGACATAACCAACCTTAAAAAACACCATAATACCTTCAAGTTGGAACTGAAGAACAGGTTCTCTGCTTTAGAAGGCCTAACATCGGAAGAAGTGGACATCTCTGAAGTTAACAGAAAAGTAACCAAAGATCTTATGGAAACAGCAACAAAATTAGCTGGGTCTAAGAACAAGTTGCATGTAAATAATTTATCAGGAAAAACGAAAATGTTGATGCAAAACAGAAGAGAGATGAGGACAACTAAAGAAGATGTGACTTCCAAAGTGGAATATATAGAGCTATGCAAGACAGTACGAAAAAGTATCACTGAAGACGTAAGAAAATTCAACTGTGAACTAGTGATGAAAGCAATTGAAAACAACCAAAGCCTAAAGATAGCAAAGGGACATCTCAGTAAGGGAAGAAAACAGATTATGGCACTGAGAAAAGAAGATGGTTCCGTAACAAGAAATAGAGGAGAAATTTTGACAAGAGTGAAAGATTTCTACTCCAAATTATATGAAAGGGATGATACATGCACTCCAGACATCATGAAAGATACCAGTACCAGAGTTCCTCCAGTCCTTCCAGCAGAAGTTGCACATGCAATCAAGAACATGAAGCGGGGAAAAGCTCCAGGAGAAGATGGAATTACTGTAAACATCATACAAGAAGCAAGTGGAGAAATCGAAACAGTACTCGCCCAAATTTTTACTCCATGCCTTAATGAAGGAAAGATTCCTGAGGATTGGAACACCGCTACAATGATCCTGCTACATAAGAAAAGGTGACATTGAGGATCTCTGAAACTACAGACCTATCAGCCTCCTATCAGTAGTTTATAAAATCTTTACTAAAGTTCTTTCACACCGCTTGAAGGTAACACTGGACATGGCTCAACCGAGAGAACAACCTGGATTCAGGAGTGGCTACAGCACAATAGATCATATCCATGTGCTGAGAGAACTAATTGAAAGAGCGAGGGAATATGAACTTCCATTGTGCATGGCTTTTATCGATTATGAAAAAGCCTTTGATTCGGTGAAACCATCAGCAGTTACAATGGCTCGGAAAACCTGCGGTATTGAAGATGCATACATTAATATTATTAATAACATCTATGAAAATGCAAGTGCAAAGATTAGGCTGTTTGAAAATACAACACACATAAAAATTGGAAAGGGAGTGAGACAAGGTGACACCATATCTCCGAAGCTTTTTAATGCCACATTGGAGGGTGTTTTTCAGTCACTGAGCTGGGAAAACAAGGGGATAAAGATTAATGGAGATTATCTAACCCACCTTCGTTTTGCTGATGACGTAGTCATTTTTGCAACTAGCCCATCAGAGCTGCAGAGTATGATCCAGGAACTTGCTGACAAGAGTAAAGAAGTGGGATTAAAAATGAACTTTCAGAAGACAAAAGTGATGTTCAATGCTTTTACAAGAAATGAAGATTACAGACACGTACGTTTATCTTAGACAGCAGATATCAAGTGAGGGTCACATTGATGAAGAAATTAATCGGCGTACAAAACTTGCCTGGAGAGCTTTTGGAAGAAACAGCATAATTTTCAAGAGCAATATGCCATTATGTCTTAAAAGAAAAGTGTTTGATCAATGCATCCTTCCAGTGCTTACGTATGGTGCAGAGACGTGGACCTTAACTAAAAGAGACATACAAAGGTTGCAGACAACTCAAAGTAGCATGGAGAGGTGCATACTTGGTGTAACCAGGAGAGATAAGAAGAGGAACTCGTGGATCCGAAAAATGACAAGAGTGGAAGACATCATGATCAGAGTTAAATCCCTGAAATGGCAATGGGCTGGACATACTGCCAGAAGGACAGACCATAGATGGACAGCCGAAATTTTAGATTGGATTCCAAGGGACAGGAAAAGACCCAGAAGAAGACCACATGGGAGATGGGTGGATAAAATTCGAAAGTATGCAGGGGTGACATGGAGGAGACTGGCACAAGACAGACCGTTGTGGAGGAAACTTGGGGAGACCTTCGTCCAGCAGTGGATTGATAATGGTTGACAATGATGATGATGATGATATATATTATTTATTTTATTTCTTAACACTGAAGTTTGAATGATTGATTCGTAGAAACAAAAGACCTCATTGACCACAGTGAGCAGACTAAATATATCGCCATATTTAGCCTGCTAGGCGCGTTGAAAAAGGGAGAAGGGGTCCTAGTAGACTAAATATGTCACCATATTTAATAGACTAAATATGTCGCTACACGCCCAGCATAGTAAATACAGAGGGTCCCAGCAGGCAAAATATGTCGCCATATTTAGTCTGCTGGGCATGTGGAAAATATGAGGGGGGGGGGTCAATTTTTTTGGGTGGTTTTCTCGTTTTTTAAAATTTTTTATTTATTTATTTTTAGTTTTTGGGGGTAGTTTAAGGTGGTTTAGGGGATCAAGGGGTTTCGGTTATTTGCTAGGAACGGGTTAAAATTTATTTCTACTTTATTTTTTATTTATTAAACGTTTTTTATATTGGTACAGTATTATTTTTTCCGGTTGGCTCCTTGCCTTTTGTTGCAGACTAGTTAGTGCAGAAACCCACACTTTTTAGGTCTCTATAGAGGTCTGAAGGGTGTTGTTATCTGTGCCTGGCCCTTAATAAAGCCATAGATAACTGCTTGCCATAGTTTTATATTCCCCTTTTCTTCTTTTCTCACTCTAGTCATCAGGTCTTCTCTTTTGTTTCTACGATTCAAACTTTCAGTATTAATGTGGTTTCTGTTATCATCATCATTTTAAATCCACTGCTGGACGGAGGCCTCCCCAAGTTTCTTCCACAACGGTCTGTCTTGTGCCAGTCTCTTCCATGTTACTCCCGCATACTTTCGAATTTCATCCGCATATCTGCCATGGGGTCTTTTTCTGTCGCTTGGAATCCAGTCTAAAATTTCGGCTGTTCATCGTTGTTCTGTCTTTCTGGCAATATGTCCAGCCCATTGCCATTTCTGTGATTTTACTCTGGTTATGATGTCTTCCATTCTTGTCATTTTTCTGATACACAAGTTCCTCTTCTTATCTCTCCTGGTTACACCAAGCATGCACCTCTCCATGCTACTTTGAGTTGTCTGCAGTCTTTGTATGTCTCTGGTTTCTGTTATATCATCATCATCAACCATTATCAATCCACTGCTGGATGAAGGTCTCCTCAAGTTTCTTCCACAATTGTCTGTCTTGATCCTGTCTCCTCCATGTCACTCCAGCATACTTTCGAATATCATCCTGTTATATATATATATATACGTAGGTAAAGAAGTGAAAATAAGATTTTACAAGCTACACTGTACAATTGTACAATGCAGTAAGTATTACAAATTTCGAGAGCAAATGCACGACAGACAATCGTTTTAGAACGTAATAATGTGCACAAATCTAGCATGCGCCTGAAGATCCCACTAGTTGCGCGACTTTCGGGAGCAGATGTTTGCAGCTGCTGTTAATACTGTAAATAAAGCTGCACAGACAATCCAGTGCTTACAAGCTGTAAGATGATATCTCTACGATGTTATGGAATATTAGCCCACAGCTCGTCCCAGGACGGTTGTTTTTAAGCTTTAAATAAATATTAATATGTAGAGAATATTTCCCGTCCTAAGACGGGTGAACTTTTTAATTGAAGAAGATTAAAAACAAATCAATTAGACGCCGGCGTTTTGTAAGAAAATATAGTAAAAACTTAAATGACTTTTTCTCCGGAGCACTTGTTATTGCGTTCATGGCTTGTTTTAGACTATCCTATTCGACGGTTAGTTTGAAACTTCATACCGAAACTTTTTCTACAAAATAATGCAACATCTGGCATTACAAATCGGAACTATCTGAATTATCGACAAAGTGCTGCTGTTGGGGCGACATCCATTTTTAGATGAAATTTTGCTCACTTTGATATCTCAAAATTTCAGTTTTTATTGTAGGATAGAGCGTTTAGATAGATCGATATATTGTAAAATGTATAATAAAATCAGTACTAAACTTGGAAAGTTAGTTAAATTAAAAAAAAATAAAACAAATAAAACGTACAAATTAATATTCGAATTGTGCTAAATTAAATTAATATATAAACTCAACTTGCCGTGATACTAAGATTTTAATTCGAATTCTGTACATCGGATAAATAGTATTAGAGTCATTGATAATCCAATGATTTGAAATTGGAACGTGATCCCCTTGACATCTCAATGTGATCTCGTTCTACAGTATCATATAGCAGGCAATCATTTTGACATCGCGAGAGCACACACGAATTTATCGATAAATGATGGCGCAACAATGCAGACGTTGCTGTGCAGAGAGACAGACAGATAATTACATCCTCGTGCTGAAAACAGTAATACGAAGTCACGTTACGCACACAGTGTTGCAGTAAACCAGAAAACGCATAGAAGTTCTCTCCCTTTTGCACATCTATGGGAACACACATTCCATCAATCTTTATTTAATTGGAAATAGTGTGTATGTGTGTGTGTAACTGTCGTAAAAATGTTTTCTGTTAGGCAGAGAAAAAAATGCCTTCCTGCACTATTAATATTTACGATATTAATCTGCACTCTTTCTTTTTACTTACTTATTTCTCTTTATATTCCATCGCGAGAGAATTTAGAACAGCGGAAACGGTTTGCGTTATTAATTTTTATTTTATTTTAGGGAACGATCATGGATGTATTATGCCGTACTACTTGCTAGCGATAGCAGACAATATTTCATTACAGTTCAGCGATTTTTAAGTCCGGTCAAAATGACAGATAATTAAGCTAATATTAACAAAAGAGGTGACACCGAATTTTCGGTTGTAATGTGCATGTCTTTTGACTCCTTTCCTATGCGAATAAAATTTATCAGATTTATTCAAAGTCAATGAAATCTGTTAGAAAAAAAAATCAGCCTAACTTCTACATGGATAAAACATGCAGAAATAGGAGCAGCTACTTACTTCTATGAGCAGCTAAAAAGGATGTTACAAAAATTAACCAACGACGCACAAAACGTTTCCCATAGCAGAATGAAGTATGAGAGACAGAGATTTTCAAATATAACAGTTAAAAGAGGAAACATAGAGGGAAACATGGCATAACTCTACGTCTTCTAGCGGAAGAATTTTGACCAATGGAAAAATTAAAAATAGGCAAACTTATTCTTCACAGAAAAGGCTACGTAAGGAAAACTAATTTTTCAATTATATCTCCCGGAAGCAGAGATAGCGAGAAAAAGTTTTGACCTTTATTCCTCCTAGCGAGAATTCTACGAGTTATTTAAAGAGAATAATGCTCCACATCTCTTTCGTAGCAAATGGCATGCAGTAAAAGAGAAATTTGTCAGTAGGACTTTCTTTTTTTTTTTTTTTTTGATTGGCGGTTTAACGACCACCGTGAGCAACTCAATGGGCTATAAGCAGTCGCCCGTCCCTAATTTAGGGTCCCTGGTTCCAGGGAAGGGAGAGAGCCAGTGCCGAAAGACAAACACAACATCCATGCCTTACCGGGATTCGAATCCGGACCCCTTCCGACGAATGATCAGAGGCCATCGCTTAGACCACTGCGCCACCGGGGCGGCTCAGTAGGGCTTTCAGAAGGGAAGGTAGTGCAAACAGAAGTTTACAAACACCACCTACCGACAGAGCTGTGAACGATCCCATACAGCACAAAACGTTTCAGATAAATATAAATAATGTTACAATCTCTGATTTTCGCGACACTTTCAGAGATATCTTACAATTACGTTTCAGCAACGTCTATTTTGGAACATAACACTTTGTACATTACAGTTACGTTAAAAATAGCATTCACCGATACCACTTTTTCATAGTTTCCATTGTACAGAACTGCTACCTTGATGTTACATTCCGGCGATGTTTAAGATTTTTGGTTTGGCAACGGCGTGAATGCGCATGCGCATTTATGCCATTTCACCGAAGCACTCTCGTAGTCGTATTCCCACGTGTTACTGGGATATTCTTTGGTGATACTGTCGTACTCGAGTTAGCTAGTTAGTGTACACTAGTGTCCGTCCTTAAGTTTTTCAGGCCAGTGTATAATATCTTAGCACGTTTGCTGGTTTTGAATCAGAAAAAAAGTCTCAATAAAAGTAGTTGTTAGTTTGTAAAGGCAGAAAAAATAATAATGTTGATTTATTGAGAAGTTTAACGAATACGCAAGTCTTGAAAAAAAAATAGAGTAAGATATGCATTAAAAGGTACATTTCGTTGATTAATTATGAAGAAATTTAAGTCACCCTAGAGAAAAATAAAATGACCTATGGAAAAAAATGTATTTCTATTAAATAGAGTATTCACAAAGAATTTAGAAAAAATATATTAAGATATACATTAAAAGGTACATTTCGTTAATTAATCATGAAGAAATTAATCACTCGACCACGGGACGCCTCGCTCTTACAGCGTTCTTTCCAAGAAATTCAAGGAAATACAAATCCTCCTTTCATCATATTACTTCCACGTGATAATAATGGGTTTCTGTAACAAAGGAAGCAGTCGTTTTCGAGAATTTGTATTTCCTTGGAGAAAATTTTCCCCAGCGTCGTGACGTCACACCGTAAAATTTCCTGATGGGGAAAAACAAAATGGCGTACAAAAGATATCGGTGAGACCATGTGGGGAGGTAAAAAAAAGAATTGGTGAGCAAAATATGTTCGGTAAGACCACGTGGCACACAAAATGTTATGGTTGAACACAAAGTGAAAATAGCGGACAAAAGATGGTCGAGAAGATCACGTGGTAAAAAAATGGATGCGACTGGCGTCATAATTGACCAGGAATCGACCACACCCGTCCATGAGGCAGCACGGACGGCTTCCTTTGTTACAGAAAACCCATATTATAACGTGACAGTAATATGATGATGTCACAAATACCTTTCAAATACGTAACAGTAATGTAACGAAGTTACAAATATCTTTCAAATACGTAACAGTAACATGAAGTTGATATGTTGAAGTTAAAAAGGCCTTTCACTGTAACGTATCGGTTATATTTCAAAGTTATGTAACGTTTGAGGTCATTTTGACGTAACCTTAAGGTTTCTGAAACATTACAGCTACATTGCGCAATGTATATGAAAAGTCTCAATGTTTCAGTGCTACGTACTTGTAACGTATACGAAATATTCTATGCTGTGTGGGATTAAACTCTCCACTTACAAACCCAAAGTGTTCCACAAGGTAAATGGCATCCGGTGTTGACATATTTTTTTTAAAACTGCACATGTAGAAGCAGAGATATCGTGAAAAACAGATTAATGAAAATGCTCCTCTAGCGGCGAAATTGTGCATTGTTTTTGGAAGAAAGTATACTCAAAGAGTTTTCTTAGCTAGTTGTATCTGGCAGAATAATATTTTTTCAATCGAGTTTTTAGTCCCGCAAATATTGCTGTAAATGGAAAAGTGATTTTACGCCCTCTAGGTACTCACTTCGGTAAGACCACGTGGCACACAAAATGCTTTAAGAAAAAATTGAAATTCTGTGAAAAAATATTTTGCACCGGAAACGCTCTCGGGCCAACAAAGAAATGACTTTTTAAATCGGGTTCTTAGATGCAGAGATATCCACAAAAATGTAATTTACATCTACGCCTTCTGGCTTAAAAATTATTCATGATTTTAAGAAGAAACTATTCTGAAAGAATTTTCCGAAGTAAGCGGTATGGGTCCACGA
This sequence comes from Macrothele yani, assembly GCA_039090855.1. Classification (NCBI taxonomy): domain Eukaryota; kingdom Metazoa; phylum Arthropoda; class Arachnida; order Araneae; family Macrothelidae; genus Macrothele; species Macrothele yani. The sequence continues at coordinate 82,763,888 of CM077003.1, read as the reverse complement.
AAGATATTTTCAGTCGAGTTTTTAAAAGGTTAGATTTTGCTGCAAATACATCAGAAGCAGAAATTAGTAGTTACGCCCCCTGGTGACCAAGCCATTCTTTACCAAAAATTAAAAATTACATGCGAAACACTTCCCACCATTAGCTACACACTATGCAGGGAGTATTTTTCAAATCGGAGTTTTGGAAGCAGAGATATCGTGAAAAACGCAATTTACCTTTATCCCCGTAGCGGAAAATTTATGTTTTACTTCTAAAATTTGAAATTATATGAGAAACATTTTGCACTGTAAGCCCTTCCCAACGAAGAAAAAGAAAAAAAAATCAAAATCTGACTCTTAGCAGCAGAGATATCGACAAAAATAGGACATATATCTACGTTTCTGGCGGGAAAACTGTGCATTATTTTAAGCAGAAAGTATTCTGGAAAGTTTCGGGGATATGAGTGGTATTCAATAGTTTTTGCAAAAGTTCAGATTTTGCTGCAAATACATCAGAAGCACAAAACCCCCTTACGACCCCTGGTGGCCAAACCGAACCGTTCTTTACCGAAAATTGGGCATTTTGTGCTGAATATTTCCCATCAGGAACTGTATCCGATGCTGGAAGAATTTTTCAAATCATTGTTTCAGAAGCATAGATATCGGGGAAAACACAGTTTATCTTTACGCCCCTAACGGGAAATATATGCATTAATTGGAAAAGAGACTGTATCTAAAAATAACCTTCGATACAAATGGCATCGAAATGTCAAGAACTTTTTTAATCGGATATTTAGAAGCAAAAAAGAAAAATTAAATAAAATGTATTTCAAATTCGATAGCATCTGCATTTACGTCATCTAGCGACGAAGTTGTGAATCAGGAAAAAAAACGGAATGCAATGATAATCATTCTCACATTTCAAGTCCAAATGCAAAACCCATTTTTAAAATGGGACTAATAGTTACAGAGGTATGGTGTCCACATAAGGACGGCGGACAAAGTGATACCATGAACACGATCAAATTTGAGAAAAGACATGCTAAAAATTACCCTTAAGTTTCATTTTTTTAAAATGTAGTCCTTGGAATAACTTATAAGCATTTTTTTATTTTTGCATTTTTTCTGTTTTCGAGGAAACGAAATAAAAGAAAGCATTGTATTTGGCACAGCTTTTCTTTTCAAGATTTTGGTTTTAAATTTCAGAAAAATATTAAATTCTCGTATTTCATTTTGATATATAGTTGACCGTAAAGTCTGTTGGCTTCAGTCGGAGGTGATGCAACGTTGGTTAGTGGAAGTGATAAATGTGCGTTTACCTTTTTTTTTTCTCTCGATTCCGTGTAATGATCGATATCGTGAAAGCAACGCAAGTGAAATAAATACTGAATCTAGGACACAAACGACTACATTAATATTTTCCATTTTTTTTATTAAATATACTACTGAAAAACTACCTTACATTTTATCGTGTTGTTTAGTTACCTTTTTTTCCATTCGTGCAGTCAATATTTATTTTTCGACGATCTCTTTTCTTTACAACTTCCCTATTCTATCACTGATAATCTTTTACAGTTTGTTCCCTCGCCTTTTCACCTTTCTCTACGTTCACGTACCATTTCTGTCCGTTTTCATCTATCACATAAATAATAATAATTCTTATATTGAATGCACTGTCAATTTACTTTTTGATGCTATGCAACTCGACAACCTTAAAAAGTAAATCCCATGCAAAAAAATTTCAATATAACTGAAATGGATGAAGAAAATAGTTCAACCCATTATTGAAATCTAATTTTTGAATGCTGTAACTTGAAATCTAATTTTTGAATGACGCAACAATATTTAATTTCATTGTTATTCAACAATATATGTTACTAATCTGTCACCGAATATTATTTCGTCAAGTTTTACATAAACGTTGCGCAGCTTTTCTTTCTATCTTGAGATCATATTTTAGGTTGCGCATGTGCAGGTTGACTTTCGTAGCCACACTGCATTTAATCGGTGTCAGGTCCGTTAATTACGTTCCCCTAAATCTGAATATAATAATAATAATAATAATTATATTAACTGAGCCTGTCCCCTACTACAAGTATGAGCCAACAACGCTTCTAGAGAACAACACCCACAAGATGCACTGGGACAGATCGATCAGAACAGATAAGACCCCCACAATTGGACCGACATCGTCCTGGTCGACAAGGAGAAGAAGTCAACATACCTCGTTGACATAGCCGTGCCCAACACGTGCAACATCCAGAAAACGCACAGAGAGAAGTTGTCAAAGTATAACGAACTACGATACCAAGTCAAGGAATGTGGCATATGGAGAACGTCACCGCCGTCCCCATAGTAATATCAGCCACAGTAGTTGTGCCTAAGACCACTCACAGCTCTATACAGACACTAGACCTTCAACCTAACACCTGCATGGAACTACAGAAGGCAGCTATCCTGAACTCTAGTAGGATAGTAAGGAAGTTCCTGTACAACTGAGAGTAAGAAATACCACTTCCCAGACTTGGTACGTCATACCCATCCCGGAAGGAAGAGAAAAAACTCAGGAAGAGGTGGAATCTATATAATTGTTTTCATTTTTTATAATAATTATAATAATAAATATTGTTTAAAAAACTGAATAGCCCAAATACTTAGTACTTCGGCCGCCATAGTTTAATAGATATTTACTTTTATGACTCATATTTTCTTTTATTGGTTTTACCACAATACCTTTCATTAATTCGATCTCTAAGTACCGCTCAATGTGAGGAATTAGTAAACCTTATTGTTTGTTGTTATGATTTAATTCCACTTAGTATGAACCAGACTGTGGCTCGGTTAGGTCGTGAGTGACTCAAATACATGCAATGTGTCATACGTAAATATTTAATTATTTCACAACCTGGAAAATCTTGGCATGCGAAAGGTACATAGCATCTTCGAATGCATGAGGGTACTAGGGCCCTCTGAGAGTACAAGAGTACCCTAGTACTGAGAGTATTAGGGTACTCTCGACTTTTTTATCTCTTCTTTCTTTATATTGGCATCAATTCTTCCTTTTGTGACCTTCCTTCTGAGTTTCTGTGTTCTTACGTAAATTTGATTCCTCCTGTTAATTTTTTTCTGACTTAGCGGCACAAAGTTATTCCCGAGGAGTTAGAAGTTGGCAACCAGACAACGGTTCCAGGACAATCAACGTAAATAAAGCATTCTGATATACGAGCTCAGTGAGAAGTGTGCAGTGTTAGTACGAGCAGCAAAGAGAGCGATTTTTGAAAGAGCAGGCTTCTGTGCAATATTAGATGAGGGATCTGTGTTGATTTTGCGAAAGCGACATCAGTTGAAAACCATATTGAAAGAGTAATCTACTTATTGTGGCTATGCAATCTATGTTCTAAGAACGCGCTATTACTCGGTATGCAAAGTGGTATCCTCTTTTCATCCAAATATTAATGTAGTCGTTTGTGTCCTAGATTCAGTATTTATTTCACTTGCGTTGTTTTCACGATATCGATCATTACACGGAATCGAGAAAAAAAAAAAAAAAAGAAAGGCAAACGCACATTTATCACTTCCACTAACCAACGTTGCATCACCTCCGACCGAAGTCAACAGACTTTACGGTCAACATATATCAAAATGAAATACAAGAATTTAATATTTTCTGAAATTTAAAACCAAAATCTTAAAAAGAAAAGCTGTGCCAAATACAATACTTTGTTTTATTTCGTTCCCTCGAAAAGAGAAAAAACGCAAAAAAAAAAAAAAAAAAAAGAAAGAAATTTAAGATAATTTTTAGCATGCCTTTTCTTTTTCTTTTTTTTTCTCTTTTTGTCAAAATGATACCATACCGTAAACACGATTCTTTAGATCGTATTTACGGTATCACTTTGTCCACCGTCCGTATGTGGACACCATACTTCTGTAACTATTAGTCCCATTTTAAAAATGGGTTTTGCATTCGGATTTGAAATGTAAGAATGATGATCATTGCATTCTGGTTTTTTTCCTGATTCACAACTTCTTTGCTAGATGACGTAAATGCAGATGCAATCGAATTCGAAATACATTTTATTCCATTTTTTTGCTTCTAAATATCCGATTGAAAAAGTTCTTTTCTTTTCGATGTCATATGTATCAAAGATTATTTTAGATACAGTCTCTTTTTCAATTATTTCTCATTAGGGGCTTAAAGGTAAACTGTGTTTTCCTCGATATCTATGCTTCTGAAACCAGTTTGGTCACCAGAGGTCATAAGGGATTTTTGTGCTTCTCATGTATTTGCAGCAAAATCTGAACTTCTGAAAAATCTATTGAATACCACTCATATCCCCAAAACTTTCCAGAATACTTTCTGCTTAAAATAATGCACAGTTTTCCCGCCAGAGACGTAGATATATGTCCTATGTTGGTCGATATCTCTGCTGCTAAGTGACAGATGAAATGAGGTATGTGACGTACTGAATTATTCAGTAAACGTGGATTTGATTAATAAGAAGAAGTTCGTTTCATTGAACTCTGGCCGTTATGTTTAAAGTGTTTTACACCTGCAATTAAGCTTTCAGCAACAAAGGACGAGCTGACGTCATCCGAGAAAAGGTCGTTTAAATCATCAAGCTAAGTTAAGCACTAAATTGCAGTGAATTAAGTTTGGGTGAAACTTTAAAAGTAAATCATTCTACAAACCAGTGCTGGAAGAGTTTTGAAGTGCCGGTATACTCATATTTAGCTAAAAATCATCCAGAAAAATACCTTCGCTAGAAAATCTTTAAAACTGTAAAAATAAAACAAATCCCTGAAAGAAAAACTCCCTTATTTGAAAATGTAATTGACAATTTCATGGAATACTACTGCACTGTAAATTAGAACCCATTGCGGTCGATTTCAGTTGGTTGGTTTGTGGATCCAGCGGGCACTACGTATGCTGCACAGAGGACTGGGGTTAGACTTGTTCATAACGATCAATTTATAACCCGGGAACAACGGATTAACGAGACTTCCGAACCTCGGCTAATCGTTAGTGATTTAGTTGGACTTGAACCCAGAACTTTAAGTTCCCGAGCCGAGAAGGCAGCCCCCTTCCACTAGGGACTTTCATGAAGTAGAAAGTCGGGCAGTTAGAATTTCCTCAATTAGAATGTATATTGAATCTTAAATTAATAGCAATATCCCCACATTTAAAAAAATCCGATTTGGAAAAAGTTTATATTCATTGCTGCAAAACCAAAATTTGTGTTTAATCTATCACTCCCAATTCATGAAGAAGCTCTTCAGGTTGAATATATTAAATAAATGATATGGTAAAAATTACAGAATTCTTTAGAAGGATAATCTGGGGCTTGGCAAGATGAGGGTATACGCTATGGGTAGCTTCATCTCCATCCTTCGAAGTATTAAACTTGTAGCTCATGTTTACACCACTCCACTACCCTTAGGGGGAGGAGGAGTGGCATACACATGAGCTAACTTTAGGTGCCTCGTGCCCTTGAGAATTAACTCCTTCATAGCTATTTCTCAAGGGCACGAGGCACATAAGGTTTAAATGTTTAAGAATGCGTGCTTGTAAGTCAGGCACAAAAAAAGATCATTTTTGCAGTTCCCGCTACTAAAATTAGTGCCGGTATGAAATACTAGGAAACAAGTTAGCAAAATCCTGCAACGCATTAATTGGGATACGCTTTCCAACGTACCAGAAATCATTATTAAAGTTATGAAGATAATGGCTGTGTAATAAATCTCGCTCCTGTGCCCGGACCTTTGACCCCATTTCAACGATGTCCAACAGAATTGGTTCAGTATAAATCCGGAACAACATGATAAAGGCATGACAAAGTTTTGTCGCAATCGAATCAGTTTTACATAACTTATGACGCATAAGGGCAATAGATTGCATCCCGCTCCTATATCCTGACCTTTGGCCCCCTTTTCCAATAGGGTTCGTCTCCAGGTGGATCCCTATCACATACCACAATTTCGTCGAAATTGAACCATTTTTACGCGAGTTATCGTGCGGACGGGCAGACAGACAGAAGGACAAAGCTGGAGCATGTACGCGTCTTCAACCTACGGTTGAAAAACGTAAACAATTTAGTAAAATCATGCAATACATTGATTATGATACGCTTTCCAACATACCAAAAGTAATTATGCAAGTTATGAGGATAATGGCTGTGGAATAAATATCGCTCCTGTGTCCTGACCTTTGACCCCATTTCGATGATATTAAACATAATTGTTTCAGTACATCACCGGAACAACATACTAAAGTTTGTCGCAATAGAAACATTTTTAGGCAAGTTATGAGGATAATGGCTGTGGAATAAATCTCGCTCCTGTGTCCTAAACTTTGACCCCATGTTGATGATATCCAACAGAACTGGTTCACTGTATCTCCGGAACAATATACTAAAGTGTTGTCGCAATAGAAGCATTTGTACGTAAGTTATGACGCATAAGGGCAATGGAATGGATCCCGCTCCTATGTCGTTCCCTTTAACCCCATTACGCTGATTTTCAATAGGGTTCGTTACGCTGATTTTCAATAGGTGGTCCCCTACCACATACTAAACTTTCATCGAAATCAAACCAATCTTATGGAAGATATGACGCATAAGGGCAATGGAATGGATCCGGCTCCTACGTCGTGACCTTTGACCCCATGGCGTCCATTTTCAATAGGATTCATCCCTGGGTAGATCCTTACCACATACTAAAATTTCATCGAAAGCGAACCATTTTTACACGAGTTATAGGCCGGACGGTCATACCGACAGACGGACAAAGCTGGAGCATATACGCTTCTTCAACCTACCGTTGGAAAGTGTAAAAAAGATATGCCGGTACACAATACCGGCGTACATCGGCCCATTTCGAGCACTGCTACAAACCCATTAAATGCTAATATTTTATACCTTCAGGATGCTTAGGTTACATCAAAGCTGAGCTCGATTTTCCGATACATAAAGGTTATTTTGAAAATTTAGGCGATTTGAAAAAAAAATTGATTTTCAATATAAGTTCTGCAAGTTCAGCTACAAAGGTTACAGCGAGTTGAGAGTCCCTAATTGGGGACTACTGTTTCTAGGGAAGAAGAGAGGAAGGCACGGTGAAAAATGAACGGCGGAGTTTCAGCCCGTGTCCAATGACTATGACCACTCGGGTACAGCGGGTACCGATACCGAAGGGGGGGGGGTCTTTAAATCTTTATGAAGCGTCAAATATTTGTTCTCAAACTAAGCAATATGATGTAATGCCAGTTTACCTGCTTTTGTACCAGGACAATGGAAAGGATTGATTAACATTAACTGTTATCGGCCACAATGAAGACAACGAAATATTTCAATTTTATCTTTTTTTATTTTTATCTTTTTTTATATTTTTCTTTTATTTATTTCATTCTTTGAAGAGTTTTTTTTAAATACTAACATCACTAGTTGGTAAATTACGAGTACCTTTGGTTTCTTATGTTTTATGTGAATAAACGACTATTTTTAGTTAACATACCCCCTTTTTGTCATATTTTAGCAATGTGCTTAGTTTAAGTTTTGACATATTATATGTGAACACGTAATAATTGTATTAATGTATCATACTGCCTTCTTTATTTACAAATTAATCCTCCACTTATCATTGGCTAACGTTAATCCGTGGAGTGCAATTCAGCGCATGATGTCTTTTATGACATCATTCATCACATGTTCACAGCGCATATACCCTATCTACCAACAAGTAACTGTACACCTGTGATAGCAAAAGAAAACGAAGTTTATTCACCTTCAATAGTTGGTGAAGCCTCCACGAGCGGCGATTACAGCTGCGAACCTCCGGAGCATTCTCTCAACCAGGCGTTGTACGACGGCTAGCGGTATTTTCTTCCACTCGGCTTGGAGAAGACAGGTCAGTTCCTTCATCACGAATTTCTGACGGTGGGGGCACCCCTTAAGTCGACGCTCCAACTCGTCCCAGAGATGCTCCATAGGGTTAAGGTCCGGGCTCTGCGCAGGCCAGTCCATTCGATTATCCCTATTGTCACCATACCAAGCCATGGTGGACCTCGTAACATGACAGGTGGCATTGTCATCCTGAAAGTAACATGGGTCCATCCCGTAAACCTGCCAGAACGTAGGAAGCGCATTGTCATCCAAAATGGTGCAGTAGGTGTTGGCGTTGAGTCTACCAGGAATAGCGACCAAGGGTCCCGTGCTATACCAGGATAAACACGCCCATAGCATAATTCCACCGCCGTTGATCTTCACAGTTGGCACAATACATTCCGGTAGGAGGCGTTCTGCAGGCAGACGCCAAAACCAGACCCTGCCATCCGAACGGTAGAGGGTGAACCTTGATTCGTCGCTCCAGAGAACCTGTTTCCACTGTTCAACGGTCCACTGTCGACGTTCTTTGCACCACGTTAGCCGAGCAGCGCTATTGAAATTGGTGATCAAAGGCTTGTGGGCGGCAGCACGTCAATGATAAAAAGCAGTTGGGCTTTCTTACGGATGGTATTCATCGAAAGAACACTCCCGGATGCCTGTTGAAACTTCTCTCGGATGTGGCCCTTCGATTTGGTGCGGTTCTTCCGAATTTCTCTGGCCAGCACCCCTCGGTCTCTAACTCCCAGTTTTGTGGGTCTGCCGGGTCGGGGCACATTCCGACAGTCACCTCTCATCTTCCACTTGCTAATTACGTAGGCCACTGCCGATTTTGGGTACTTCAACTCGCTGGATATGTCACGTATGTATCGGCCATTTCTGTGATACCCGACGATTACACCTTTCTCGAAATCAGAGAGCTCCGAAATACGTGACATCTTGCATGCGACTGGTTGCGTTGTTGTTTCCCACACGATATTTAACGGCGGCGGCAGTGACGTGTATCAGGACCGCAGATATCGTTGATTGCAGGTGTGTCCAATTACTTGTTGGTAGATAGTGTACTAGACATCCACATAGTTGTCAAGTTTTTTAATCATCTGAAGATATGCAACTGGGTTGCCCGATAAGTCTAATGCATGTTTTTAAACTTTTAATTTTATCAATAAATATCCTTTTGAGCGTAATAAGAAAGTTTTTAATTTTTAGGCTTTCATGCCATCATTTTCAAAGATTGTATTACCATGCAAGGTGGTAGCTGCCTCCTCTTGATGTCATTTAAATTAAATCAAAATTAAGCAACAACGCCAATTTTTATTTGCTGTTTAAATACGCGAAACGTCTAAGACTACAGGGCATTATCCAACTATATTTTAACTGCCATTTTATCTGAAGGAGGAGAAACATCTGTGCCGTTAGAAAAGATACAACAGCTTATAGCATGAAACCATTTGCAGGTGGCAAAGTTCCGGAGCCAAATGTTTTCCCAATTAAGCTACACCGACGAAGTTTGTCGTGGCAACTTTGCCGTCTTGACATGTGCGTCCCCTCTGAGGTAGGTGTGTAACGTATCCCAGACCTCCTTTTTCGATAAAGGGCTGGGACGGAATCTTAGGTTTCAGGGTCAGACGGAAAACCACGCTTGAAAGAGAGGTCACGTAGAAGAAGGAATTCTGATTAATTCCAGGCGATGTGTGGAATAAACATCACACATTTTTCGAAGAACCCAACGACCAGGAGATTTATTTTTCATTCGGCCGCCAATATAGCGCAAAAGCCATTTCTCAGTGGCGAAAACGAACCTGCACCCGCAACCTTCTGCCCCGGATCTGAATGATTTCTCAATTAAGATACAGCAACAAGTTTGTAGCTGCAACTTTGCCGTCTTGAAGGATGTGTCACCTTTAAGGTAGATACGTCACAAGCTGTATCTTACACGGAATTCGAACCCACACCCAGCTGTTGCAGTGGGCAGAATTCCGGAACACGACAGACGAATTTCATTTATGACGAATGACAGAAGCCACACATGGATTAGTTATTAGCAAAATTTGGTTATTTGCTGTCATTTATTTAATAACTTACAACTATTTATTCTACAGGATATTCCAGAGAGATATACACTATAATGGACACACCTTCAAAAGCAAATGAACGGATCCGCTGCGTTGTTAAGATGCGCGGTACAGCTGCAAACGGTATAAAAACAAGCAGCTGACCGCGATCATATGGCACTGTGAGGTTGAGAACTGAATTTGAGAAAGGACAGATTGTTGGGTGTTACATTAGTGGATTGTCCATAAGAGAAACCGAGAGGCGTTAAAACATACCAAATCAACTGTTTTGGATGTACTGAATAAGTGGAAGGCACATGGCGTGCCTGACGCAGCAAAACGTACAGGCAGACCAATGAAAATCAGTGATACAGGACGTCGAAGCCTCAGGAGAGTCGTTATAGCTAACCGACGGAGTACTGCAGAAGACCTCGGTGTACAAGTGAGTAAAAATGCTGGAACATCGGTATGCACACGTACCATTCGCAGATAACTTCATTCCATAAGTTACGGTGGTCTTGCGGCTGCTAATATGCCTTTCATCTCCACTCGGAATGCTACTCGTCGTTTAGCATGGTGTAAAGAACATTTATCGTGGACGGTAGATCAATGGAAACGAGTTCTATGAACTGATTAATCCATATACACGCTCCATCTGTCTGATGGCCGTGTGTGGGCATGGCGGCAACCGGGGGAACGCTATTTACCACAGTGTACTATTACTACGGTCAAGTTTGGAGCTCGCATTGTACTCGTGTGGGAGTGTTTTTCATGGTATGGTCCCGGCCCATTGGTTATCGTAGACAAACCTGTTAACTAGCACGTCTACCTCAGTATTCTGGACAATTATGCCCTACCAACTCTGTGGCAATACTATGGAACCGAGCCTTGTTTGTACCAGCAGGATAACGCACCGAACCATAAAGCAAGGTCTGTTACGGCGTGGTTTGACGATAATTCCGTATCGTGTGTGAACTGGCCAGCACAGAGCCCTGATTTTAATTTCATAGAGCACCTATGGTATGAATTAGAGCGCCGCATAAGAATTTTGTAACCAAGGCTTACTACTAAGCAACAGTTAGCGGAAGCATTATGCACTGAATGGAAGCGCATGCCTGTCGCTGTGTTCCAAAACCCTGTCAAAAGCATGCCTCGATGGGTCAGTGCATGCATTGAGGCAAAAGGTGGACCGACACGGTACTATGTATGTCAAAATATGCTATGTTGTGTTTCTCTTCTAGGTGTCCGGTGACTTTTGTCAATGTAGTGTATGTCGAATTGTTTTCTTAAATCTATTTTTTGACGCTAACCCTAATTAGAAAACCTTAGATCTTGTTCCACTACAATATAAAACGATTTAGAAATTTAAGAAATTCTGCTCACGTTTCTACCTCTGTATGGGGCAGAAATTTGTTTTAAAAAAAGTGTCCAAATACCGCCTTATATTTAAGAAAGGTTTACGACAAACTTCTTTTAGGAGTTTTAAACTAGCTCCACCCATTTTGTCATGGCACGGTAGTTTCTATTCTTTTGCGGTTATCTTTTTCCGAACAAACCGAAAGAAATGTCATAATACGAGATACTAGGACAAAGATACGACCGGTTTTTCTTGATACCATCTGCAGTAGGACGTACTTTTCCCATACCAACGGTTTAACAGAGGCTCGCATTTTTCTTATCGCTACTACCAGGCTTTTTGAGAGTTAGTAAAACGGTTTTGGCAAAAATATAAGAAACTATTTCTCAACTGAGGAATTTCGAATTAGGAAAAATAACAGAGGAAACGTTCCTATCTGTCACCTAAGGAAACCCAGTGTCTTCAAAGCCGCGAAATTTCTAACCAACTTTTTCTTTATGATTTAGAAAGGTGTAATTCAAAGCTTATAGATTTACTCGAGAGAAAAATTTTACTTATTGCACAGGTAGATTTTAAAGAATCAGCATGTGAATATGGTTACGAAAAAACTTGGTGACAGTGATCTACGTTGGGCTAAGAAATACGCAGGTGTCTCACATAAAAAATATTTCCAGCAGTGTTTCTTTTGTTTATATTCATCAAATAATTCATTTTGAGCAGCTTATATTCAACTGATTTAAACGTGATAATTCCCGGGAGGCAAAATCATAGGAGGTGATGCTTAATCATCATCAACCAATATCAATTCACTGCTGCATGAAAGTCCCCCCCCAAGTCTGTTCCACCTGCCAGTGAGTCTCTACAAAGTCACTCTAGCATGCTTTCGAATTTCATCTACTGACCTACCACGTGGACTTCTTTTACTTTTTCTTTGGTATCTAGTCAAGTGTTTCATTTGTCAAACGGCGGTCCGTTCTTCTCGTAATATGTCCAACCTATTGATAATTGCGAGACTTTACTTTGAGATCCATATCTCACCAACTAACCTTCAACGTGGTCTTATTGCAGGTATTTTTTTTGTTAACCAGTCAAATATTCCTTTCTGCACTTGATTAGCTACCAAAGAAAAGTCCTAAAATAAAACCATGTTGTATATTAGTTGGCATCTAGTCCAAAGGTGGTCAGTCCTCCTCCCAGTATGTCAAACTCATTGCTGCTCGTGAGTCTTTACTTTGAAATCCATATCTCATCAACTAACCTATCACGCGATTTACTTAAGTGTTTTATTTGGTATCTAGTCAAGTATCTCAGTTGTCCACAGGTGGTAAGTTCTAGAAATATATCCAACCCATTGCTACTTGAGAGTCTTTACTTTCAGATCCATACCGCATCAACTAACCTACTACATGATCGTTTAGGTGTTTTGTTTGGTATCTAGTCAAGTATTTCATTTGTGCAATGGTGACCAGTTGTAGCAATATGTCCAACCCATTGCTACTTGAAATTCTTCACTTTGAGATCCATACCTCAGGTGATTCTTAGACGCCCTATAGCTTCACGTCGTACTGGCCTCTGCCTAGGACAAATTGTGATAGCATAAGTAACTCCTTCTTGAAGGTTCATTAATCATTCACGTAAAAGGGTCATTCACCAACTATCATCCAAATGAATGGTCTTTCACGTTCCACTTTCGGCTGTCTCACTACACCCAATGTGAGACTTAAGCGAAAATTGACAAACTGCCCAAATGAGCAAGAGTTTAGCTCAGCCATTTACCGTTCACGATGAATCTCCGATCGTCGCGAAAGCACCATTCAAAATAACGCATTTAATTTTCACTCAGGTTTTAAAGATTCATCAAACTTCCTAGTCGACTGCCTATTGCTCGCTCATGTAACGCTTGATACTTATTATTTATCGATATTACTTTTCTTATTGGAAATTCCTACTGGGACTCTAGTGTGTGTCGCAGTAACGGCGAATTAAATGCTCATTCACAGCTGTGAGAGATAAGTATTCACTACTCACAGTGAACGGTCATTCGTTGTGTACGAATGACCACTACACAGGTGCCACTTGATCCTTTCCTCGAAAATTAGTTTGTTTTGAAATACTTTAGGACGTTTCCTTGGTTTAATAACAGAGTGCAACGAAGTTTTATTTTTAATTTGTTCCTGGATGGTAACTGTTACTTTCTAATAGCTTATGCCTCAAAAGTATAGAAAATGGCCATTATTCCCTACAAACTTTGCTTTTGTGACAGGGACAGTGATATTTTGAAATTTACACATGTTTCGGAATCTTCCAGAAATATTCAGCGTTGAGTGAAGTAATGGAGTAACATCTAGAACTTTGAACCTTCTAGGGCGTTCCAGGGATTAAATAAATACTGCGGCTTGAAACTCCACCAGTTCAGTTAAGTTCCAGCTTAACTGAATTGGTGGGTATATGCGTGCATTTTTCTAAGATGGCATCAAGACGCTGCAAATATCCAGCAGATGCATTTTGTTATATCTGCTGACAAAATGGAGATCTAGGTTACATTTGAGAGGTGGAGCTGAGGAGAGGAACCCATACTACCACAAATGAAAAGACCTTAGTGACTTCATCAGAGATTTTGGTCTTACAAAGTCCAATGCCGAGATTTTGACGTTCAGGCTCAGACAGTGGAACTTGTTGGATGAAAGTGTGCAAGTTGCAGATCAAGGGAAGCGTCATCAATTTTTTCTCGGCTTCTTCATCCGACGAGATGGATTCTGTTTGTGCCACAATGTGATCTGCTTTTTCGTAGGAACTGGAATCGCTTGTAACCAGAACAAGTGGCGCCTCTTCATTAACAACTCATCCAGGATCCTAAAAAGCCCTGCTACTCTATAACGGGAACAAGTACCAGACTCTTTCCCTGGCTCACTCGCTGCATCTTAAAGAGAATTACAGTAGCATCAAAAGCTTGCTGTACGTCTTGAATCCACTGGTGGACCTCCGGAAGGTACTGATGCCACCACCGCACATTAAATTGGACCTTATGAAATAATTTGTCACAGCTCTAGATAAGGATCGGCAGCCTTCAAAATTACCTTCAAATACTTCAGCTGTCTCAAGCAAAAGTCAACATCGGTGTCTTCGTCGGACCACAGATAAAGAAGATACTGGAGTTCAAGGAATTCTCGAATATGCTCACTACAAGAGGCAAAGTGGCTTGGAACAGCTTTGACGTGGTCGTCCGATGCTTCTTGGGCAATCACAAACACGAAAACTACACGGAGTTGCTTGACACTCTGGTCAAGAACTGCAGTAAAATGAGCTGGACGATGTCCCTCAATCCTTGATGTTAATCTTAATAAATTCACGAAGAACATGGGAGTGCACTCGGAGGAGCCAGGCGAGGGCCTCCACCAGCCAGGATATACTGGAATTCGAACGTCGCTACCAAGGACAATATAACGAAAACATGTGAGAGATTATATTTGGGGGCTGATTCGTGAAACTGATTTACAGTATAGTCGTAAATATCAAGAAACTATTCACTTCTAAGTCTTTTGTTGTCATTTTTGTACATTTTTCGTACAAAATGCATGTTAATTTTAATTTATACAGTTTTGTTCTTCTTAGTTTATGAGAACAAAAGACGAAAATTTGACCGTTTCCTCATCGTAAATATGTCAAAATATCACTGCCCTGGTCACAAAAGCAAAGTTTCTGGGGAATAAAAGACGTTTTCTATACTTAGTACGTATAAGAAATCAGGAAATAACAGTTATTACCATGGAACAAAAGTTGTATTACACAGTGTAATTTACTATCGCTCCTCAAAAAGACAATAAAAAAATGAAAAGTACCAACGATGATTATAAATTCATAAGACTAGCTTTCTGACAATATTATATCAGTACGAACAGTTAAATTTTCTTAAAAATTAAAAAATGTTTTCTGCAATTTCTTTGCTTTCGTATTTAAATTTACTTTTCGGAGAATTCCTCTGCCAAAATACTTTTACTGTTTATAATCGCATTATATGTAATAATTTCTATGTAACACAAGCATTGCATTAAATGGAAACAGAAATGTAGAAACAGCATCCCATTGTTTTATATATATGCTCTGGAAAACATAAGCTCTTAATGGAGAAATCAAATCTCAGTGATTATGAAAAATCAATACACTTTTCTTTCCAATAGAATACTTCTTTCATGGCAATTTATGCATCAAATTACGGCTGTATCCCACGGAAAATTTATTGCACTTTCCCTATGCTTAATGTTTCGATTATGGCAAGGCAAAGTTTACATTCATATTCCACTTTTGTAATGCGTGTAACTTTTCTTTGGTGTAATGTTAACTCAAAGCTTATTTGTGATCGTTTTTTAACGAAAAATATTTAATGAAGGTTTCGGATTTAACGCGAGAGAGAGAGAGAGAGAGAAAAATCTGCAAAGTAACAAAATTAAATAATATACCATATTTAAGGAGGCAGAGAAAAATGCTACGCACTGTCCTGGAAGGGAGGAACAGAAAGGATGGCATACAGAACGCAAGTGCAACACTGCAGGATAATCCATACGTGCTAGTGGAATAATTTTGATAAAAAAGCAATGGGGAACAGGTACATCAAATGCTCAAGAAGCGAGTTGTACAAGAGACTCTACCACCCATTCCAAGGGGTGGCGGAGAGAGAGAGATTCTTCAGGTCTAGGGAGTATTGCGTCAGCAGATTTGAAAGCGGACCACCTACTCCTAAGCAAAAGAAAGATGGGTGGGTGGGGCTCACGCATATGTAGATGGATTTATGCGCGACGATTGCAAAGAGGGATAAGTGTGTAATGGAATGGAGTTCCGTTCGAAGGGAAAAAGAGATAGCGATTCCTGGAATCGTGTCCATTTCCCCCTTTCACCTGCCAAGTGAGCGTTGCATTGGAATGATCGATGCTGGGTTTTGCTTTATGTGCATTGTGTAGTAGCAGCCAAGGCATTCAGCCTCAAGTGGCAGTCAAGTTTAATATACTTGAAAGATTTAATTAATTAACCGTAGTACACTAGTGTAGTTAATTATTTTAAATTTTCAAGTACATCTAATTATAATTGATATAGTACAACAAAATACATATATCTGCATATTTTTACAGGGTGAACATTTTCACCTGAAAACGGTTTTTACATGGGGTTTCGTCGGTATCCAACTCATCGTTAAAAGCTGGTTCTATTGTATTTAAGATTATTTCACCTGAGAAAAGAAAAAACGTTCTTCTTTGTTACAACAAAGTCTTTTAAAAAATGTGTCACACACATACGACAAAATGCTCTCCCAAGACACTCGAAAAAAGAACTGTGTTTTGGTTTACACTATATGAACAATTAAACAGTACATCTACAAGTAGGAAACAAGTTAATAAAATCATGTAATGCATTGGTTATGATACGCTTTCCAACATACCAGAAATCATTACTCAAGCTATTACTCAAATTATGAGGATAATGGCTGTGGAATAAATGTCGCTCCTGTGCCCTGACCTTTGACCCCATTTCGATGATATTAAACAGAATTGGTTCAGTATACCTCTGGAACAATATACTAAAGTTTGTCCCGTTAGAAGCATTATTAGTCAAGTGATGAGGATAAAGGCTGTGGAATAAATCTTGCTCCTGTGCTCTGGCCTTGACCCCATTTCGATGATCTGCAACAGAATTGGTTCAGTATAGCTCCGGAACAACAAACTAAAGATTTGTCGCAATTGAAGCATTTGTAGTCAAGTTATGAGAATAATGTTTGTGGAATAAAATTCCCTCACGTGCCCTGACCTTTGACACCATTTCAATGATATTCAACAGAACCAATTCAGTATACCTACGGAATAACATGATGAAGTTTTGTCGCAATCGAAGCTGCTCTTATGTCCTGACCTTTGACCAGATTTCGCCCATTTGCAATAGGGTTCATCCTCAAGTTCTCCCCTATAACATACTAAAATTACATCGAAATCAAACCATTTTTAGGCGAGCTATCGTGTTGACAGAGAGACAGACGGACAAAGTTGGAGCATATACGCTTCTTCAACCTACGGCTGGAAAGCGTAAAAAAGGTTATGTCCATTACAATTACCTTACCGATGAAATTATACACTCAGTAGTTAAAACATTACAGATAGAAGTGATAGGCAGTTGACATGGGCATCCCCCGGGTAAAGTAAACATGCCAAAACCGAAAGCAGGCGATAAATAGGCGGAAAACAAGGCTTCTCAACAGTGTAACGCAGTCGACGAGCATGGGTAAACATGGTGATCTGAGCGACTTTGATCGTGAAAGCATTGTCTGCGCAAGGCAGATGGGTCATTCTATCGCCCAAGTGGTAAGACCCCAAAGGGTTCCAGAGGGCAACTGGACCAAGAGTATACCGCGAGTATAACATTGATGGATGTACAAGCGTCCAGATATTGTTGACGACCACGAGTCATTGGTCACAGGGGTGTACGTACACTATCCAGGCTACGTCGACCCCAGTAACCAATGGATTGTCGGACGCCCAAGTAGCGTTAGCGTGTTAACGTTACAACGCACGTTGCGTACCATGCTACCATGGGATACGGGAGCAGGCATCCTACTTGGGTGTCCCTGTTTGCAAATCACGCCTCTCCTGGCGCCGGGAACATCAAAACTAAACCTCAACAAAGCAAAGTGGCGGCTCGTCGTGCGGTCAATAGAATCCCGTTTTCAGGAGGGTGCGAGTGTGGCAACGAGAGCATGAGGCAGTGTCCCCATCGTGTCAGATCGGTCCTGTTCAAGGCAGTGGTGGCTCTGTGATGGTTTGGGAAGCCTTCTCATGGAGCACGTTAGGTCTCTAAGTGTGTCCGTAAACGCTGAGCGCTACAGGCATCTGCTGACAGATCATCTACACCTTTTCATGGACTTACGCATTCTGCAGCCGATGGTCTGTTTCAGAAGGACAATGCTTCCACTCCACCAAAGAGCAACCACACAGGCATGTCTCGAGAAACACTGCGTTCAGAATCACCCAGTGGCCTCCAATATCCTCGGATTAAAACCCTGTTGAAGCTCTCTGCGACGCCGTGGAGCGGAACATCAGATCCATGGATCCTGGACTGACGCCTCTCGCGGAGCTGTGGACAATTGTGCAACTGTGATTACATCCGGAAACTCTCCAAGATCTGGCGGAATCGATCCCTCATCGTGTACAGGAGCGATGGAGGAAGGCCAGACTGCAATTAGGAAGGTATCAAAAATGTTTTGTCGAGTCAGTGTATAAATAACTATCGTAAACTAACAGCACTTGCCATAAATTTTGTCTTAGTGCTTAATACTTGAGCACTAAAACACTAACACTTAAATACCACCTAACGGTAACGGGGATCTATATAGCAAGAAATTGGCTTATATATTGGGTATAAAAATAAGTTTTGAGGGATTTGAGGTGAACAAAACACGTTGTTGGAGAACAGAAACAATATTGTAATATTAATCGAAGTATGCTCCCTCTGAAGCTATAACTTTACCCGATCTTTTGGGCAGTGAATGTGTGCCCCGAAGGAAGAATTCCGGCTCCTTGGAAGAGATCCAGTTGTCCAGCCAATTTTTGATGTCTTCATAAGAACTAAACCGTTCTCCAGAAAGTGCTGACTGCATCGACCGGAACAAATGGTAATCCGATGGCGCAATATCTGGCGAATATGGCGGGTGAGGTAGATCTTCCCAGTACTTTTTCACAGGTCGAGAAACATGTGGTCTTGCGTTGTCATGCTGTAAGAAGACTTTGTTGTGTCTATTCTACCATCCGGGCCGTTTTTGCGTGAGAGCTCGTTTTAAACGCATTAATTGGGTTCGATACCGATCACCAGTAATAGTTTCTGACGGTTTCAGCAGTTCATAGTGGATCACACTCTTCTGATCCCACCAGATACGCAGCATTACCTTTGAACCATGGATATTGCGTTTTGGCGTTGAAGGACCTGGTTCACCTGGCTTCGCCCATGCTTTCTGCCGTTTAGGGTTATCGTACCATATCCATTTCTCGTCGGCAGTAATAGTAATACGATGCATGCTACAGAAAACTTGAAAATGACATCGTCCTGGAACGGGAATCGAACCCGCAGCTCCCGATTTACGTTCAGGTATTTTACCATTGCACAACGGTAACAAACCTGAACATAAATCGGAAGCTGCGGGTTCGGCTCATTTTCCAGGATGATCTAAGTTTTCAAGTTTCTGAGGCATACATGTGTACCTGTCTAATCGAGGTGATGTGTGAGAAACAGAAGCTAGTAGGCAATCATAATTACACCATATTTTGGTCGGATTTCACTACAGAAAAATTTGGGATTTAAAATGTCACGGCTAAAAATACAAATCTTGCTGGTACGCAACAAAATTGCCCAATCATTAATTAACGATACCCTTCGCATTATATAATCAAAAGTAAATACTATTTGCAGGAACGATGAATAATGCTTCAAAATGTACTTGTTATTCATGTGACGACACTGGCTATTCGCATGTTATCGTCAAAATGAACAACTAAGTTTGTTGTAGCATACGAAATAGTAGTCGCAGATTGATTTAGTTTTCTCGCTAAACAAACTTCAATAACGCGCGATGATGTTTACATTAGAAGGCAAAGAAAAGCCTAAAGAAATACTGGTTAGCATAAATTTGACGTGACTCACTGAATATGGCAACCCAATCATTTTTTACCTTACTAAAATAGGGAATACAAAAGTATGTCATTTTTTTATCGTACATCTGAAATGCGATCGATAGCTGTCGGGACTGGTTAAATGATTTACTGCCGCTCCTTGATGGAAAGAAAACTTTGAAAGCAACCACGTGCGTCACTTTCGAAGGCATCCCCACCTCAAAAATAAGAGCGAAATGTTGACACTACACCATAAAACTTCATATTGATTTTCTGCATGCGTGACATCAGGAAATAGTCTGAACAGTATCCAAGTGCGCCGTTGCTTACGTCACAGAAACGCAATACAAGACACAGTGCTTACTTATCACATATTCGCAATCTTTCCGATATCTGCTAAAATCTGCTGAGAGATCCAATATTGATTCCTGGGTTTTGATATAAAATTTAACGATATATATTCGTCTTTCTCTAACTCTAGGAACAATATTTGTACCGCGACACTAAATCCCACAAAAAATTTCAAGATTTATGCACTGTATTGAATGCTGAAGCGTTCATAAAACTGCACGGCAGAATTGCTAAGGCCCAATGTCTCAGACAACATAACGTGTTCATTCTTCTTCATGGTTCCCCAGTCACTTTGTCTGTAACTATCGCTACTTTTTTTTTTTGATTGGAGGTTTAACGACCACCGTGAGCAACTCAATGGGCTATAAGCAGTCGCCCGTCCCTAATTTAGGGTCACTGGTTCCAGGGAAGGGAGAGAGCCAGTGCCGTAAGACAAACACAACATCCATGCCTCACCGGGATTCGAACCCGGACCCCGTTCGGACGAATGATCAGAGGCCAGCGCCTTAGACCACTGCGCCACCGGGGCGGCAAACTATCGCCACGTAACACTCGAACTAAAACTCAATACCAACATAATGAAAATACTTTCCTGTCGTACGTCTAGGGGACAGGTTTTTATATTTTAGAAAATAAGAGGGCATTAGATTTTGGATTTACGACTCTCCGTGGCTCCCAGAGGAATTTTTCCAACCTATCCCCATAAATATGTCTTCGTTCCTGCGGCTTACTGTTATCAAAGGGGTCCCTTTATGATTTTAAATTGCTTACTGCTCTCAATTTCGGTACTTTATAACTGTACTTCAGGGAGAAAACTGTTCAAAACCTTATGTGTAGTAAATTTGCTATGTAATAATATTTTTATGAAACAGTTTCTTAGTTCGGCGCAGAGTTGAAAACGGATCGAACATTTTGGATCCGGACCCGACCCGGCCGTCACATAATTGGACCGGACACGGACGCAGCCGGGACAAATCTGCTTTGAACTGTAATGCGAATATATCATGATCATCATCCACTGCTGGAAGAGGGTCTCCCAAGTTTCTTCCGTAACGGACTGTTTGGGCCATTATCCTCCATCCACCCATCTCCCACATGGTCTTCTAGGTCCTTTCCTGTCCCTTACAATCTAGTTTAAAATTTTGGTTGTCCATCGGTGGTCCGTCTTTCTGGAAATATGTCCAGCCCATTGCCATTTCAGGCAATTTACTCTGATCATGATGTCTTCCATTCTTGTCATTTTCCTTATCCACGAGTTCCTCTTCTTATCTTTCTTGGTTACACCAAGCATGCAGCTCTCCATGGTTCTTGCAGTCTTTGTATGTCCGTTTTAGTTAAGGTCCTCGTCTCTGCTCCGTACGTAAGCACTGGAAGAATGCATTGATTAAACCTTTTCTTTTCAAACATAATATCACATTGCTCTTTAAATGTGTACTCTTTCTTCCAAAGGCTCTCCAACCAAGTTTCTTTATAACAATTAATTTCTTCATCAATGTGACCCTCGCTTGATATCTGCTGCCCAAACTGAATGTAGGAACTGGTTATCTCCAGCTGTCCTCCATCAATTGGCAAATCTCCATTCCTTGTAAAAGCATTGTACTTCAGTTTTGTCTTCTGATACTTCATTTTTAATCCTATTGTTTTACTCTTCTCAGCAAGTTCCTGGATCATATTCTGTAGCTGTGAAGTATTATTTCAAAGATCTCTGACATGTTCTGTGAAATATTTTTTTTCGTTTCAAAAATAAAACGGAAATAAAGCCGGACCGCAATCGCGTCAGGAACACTTTGACTCGACTCCTTTAGCATGCAAGAAATTGTCGACCCGTTTTGGCCTGTGGACCGTTTCCACCTCTGGTACGGCGTAGTATGTCTACCTCATTTCTCCTTTCATTTTTCAAAGATCAAGTTTACACATTGTCCCTGGTTATAATTAAAAGCAGATATCTCGAAACAGTACTACATAATTTTGCTTAGCATCCGTCTTCGGTGATGTAAGAAATATTAGAAACCAATGAGTATGCTTTCTGCTAGCATGCACAAATTTCCACACTGATTTGATCCGATTCCATTTGCATCTCTCTCTCTCTCTCTCTCTGGAAACACTAAAAATGTTCAATGGCTTGTGTATCATAAAAACTTAAAGTACGAATAAAAACTAAAAACAGCACGTTGGAAAAGAAAAAAAAAACAATCAAATACTCATTTGAGCATAAAATCAAAACCTGTCAAAATCAGACATCAGAAATGTTATAGGTGGCATCATTCATATTCACCCTGTGATTCACGTGGTATTAGGCGGAGTAATTCAGAATAACCCTTTAATTCATCTAAACATTTTCTGCAGATCTTTATTTTTCTTAAAAGAGTTTTTACAGAGTCGATGGTTGAAAAAGCCCTTTCGCCTTTTCCACTTGAGGCCGAAAATTCTATTGACGTTTACGCAAGGGATTGCAAAGTCATAGTATATATGTATTTTTTTTCAAATATTTCCACTGCGCCACCCCGGTAGCACAGTGGCCTTAGCGCTCGCTTCTGACATTTCGTCCGAGATCTATCCAGGTTCGAATCCCGGTGAGGCATGGATATTGTGTTTGCCATACAGCACTGCCGCTCTCCCTTCTCTTGAATTAGTGACTATAAATTAGAAACGGGCTACTGCTTATAGCCCAACGAGTTGCTCACGGTGGTTGTTAAACTCCCAAAGAAATATGCATCGGAAAGTGAGATTCGGTATCTATTAAATTATGCACTATCTACCAACAAGTAATTGGACACACCTGCAATCGACGATATCTGCGGTCCTGATACACGTCATTGCCGCCGCCGTTAAATATCGTGTGGGAAACAACAACGCAACCAGTCGCATGCAAGATGCCACGCAGTTCGGAGCTCTCCGATTTCGAGAAAGGTGTAATCGTCGGGTATTACAGAAATGGCCGATCCATACGTGACATATCCATCGAGTTGAAGTACCCAAAATCGACAGTGGCCTACGTGAGTGGCAAGTGGAAGATGAGAGGTGGCTGTCGGAATGTGCCCCGACCAGGCAGACCCACAAAACTGGGAGTTAGAGACCGACGAGTGTTAGCCAGGGAAATTCGGAAGAACCGCACCAAATCGATGGGCCACATCCGCGAGGAGTTTCAACAGGCATTCGGGAGTGTTCTTTCGATGAATACCATCCGTAAGAAAGCCCAACTGCTTTTTATCATTGACGTGCTGCCGCCCACAAGCCTTTGATCACAAAGTCCAATAGCGCTGCTCGGCTAACGTGGTGCAAAGAACTTCGACAGTGGACCGTTGAACAGTGGAAACAGGTTCTCTGGAGCGACGAATCAAGGTTCACCCTCTACCGTTCGGATGGCAGGGTCTGGTTTTGGCGTCTGCCTGCAGAACGCATCCTACCGGAATGTATTGTGCCAACTGTGAAGATCGGCGGCGGTGGAATTATGTTTGGTGGTGTTTCTTCTGGTATGGCACAGGACCCTTGGTCGCAATTCCTGGTAGACTCAACGCCGAGACCTACTGCACCATTTTGGATGACCATGCGCTTCCTACGTTGTGGCAGTTTAACGGGGTAAACCCATGTTACTTTCAGGATGAGAATGCCACCTGTCATGTTGCGAGGTCCACCATGGCTTGGTATGATGACAATGGGGTTAATCGAATGGACTGGCATGCGCAGAGCCCGGACCTTAATCCTATCCAGCACCTCTGGGACGAGTTGCAGCGTCGACTTAAGGGGTGCCCCCACCGTCCGAAATCCGTGAAGGAACTGACCTGTCTTCTCCAAGCCGAGTGAAAGAAAATACCGCTAGCCGCCGTACAACGCCTGGTTGAGAGTATGCCCCGGAGGTTCGCAGCTGTAATCGCAGCTCGTTGAGTCTCCACCAACTATTGAAGGTAAATAAACTTCGTTTTCCTTTGCTATCACAGGTGTTCAATTACTTGTTGGTAGATAATTCATTTCTCTTCATATAGTGCGGAAGAAGTATTCGTCTCCTAATACATAGGAAATACGTCATGATAATTAACACAGCAATCAGACAGACAGCAGTGAATTGACAGTGTTTTTCACGTATCATCAATCACTCAGAAAACTTGAAAATTTCATTGCCCTGGAGCAGGAATCAAAGCCGCATCTCCGGATTACAGTTCCAACATGCTAATACAATACAGACACTTGACGTGGACTAGGAACATCAAACAGAGGAAATCGCTCTTTCCACGTTTATAAGTGAGTCACAGAAAAATTCTCATTGGCCGCCACCGGGAATCGAACCCAGGGTCTTCCAAGTCACGGGCCGGATATGCTTCCACTGCAGCACAGCGGCCTCTAATTCCTCCAGACTCCCATGCACTAACTGCCAAGTCAATTGGCAGATCGTTTCTTGGTGACCCGCACAATACTGAGTAATCACCAAAGATGGTAAGCAGCAACTGAACAATTCTTCAATTATTTGTTCAGTTGCTGCTTACCATCTTTGCTGAATCCCCAGCATTGTGCGGGGCTACAAGAAACATCCTGCCAAATTTGCTTGGCAGTTAGTGTATGTGAGTCTGGAGGAATTCGAGACCGCTGTGGTGTAGTGGAAGCATATCCGGCGCGTAACGGGAAGACCCTGGGTTCGATTCCCGGTTGCGGTCAATGAGAATGTTTCCGTGACTCACATATAAACCTGGAAAGAGCGATGACTTCTGTTTGATGCTAATACAGTATATGGAATATAAAGATTGTGGGACGCTAACACCAGAAAACTAATTATAAATATAATGATCCGATTTATTGGTTGGTGTCAAAGTAAGAAATCACACGAATTTCACTCCGCAAGCTTGCCCCGTCAAAGGACGGGTAAAATCTTACTATCATGCCCTTCCTACGCTGTGGCAGTTTTACGGGGTGGACCTATGTTACTTTCAGGATGACAATGCCACCTGTCATGTTGCGAGGTCCACCATGGTTTGGTATGGTGACAATGGGGTTCAGTGTATACAGCAGAGATGGGAACAGGTCAGCAGGGTCAACAATTTCTCCGATCCCGGGTGAAGCATGGAATATGGGTTTGGTTTACGGCACTGGCTTATTACCACTCGCAGAATTACATGTGTACCCGCCCAGGCGTGCCAGAGAGAGCACGTGAGAAGGTCGACCACACGGAGATATAAGCGACAATAAGCAGAGGCAGGACCTCTATTACTGTCGCAAGCACTAAGCTTTCCCTTTTTATACTAGCCTCGCCCTCTGGCGGCAACAGTGTGCAGCCATAGCTCATTTGCTTAAAACTG
Source organism: Macrothele yani (assembly GCA_039090855.1). Lineage (NCBI taxonomy): Eukaryota > Metazoa > Arthropoda > Arachnida > Araneae > Macrothelidae > Macrothele > Macrothele yani. Next base: position 82,738,343 of record CM077003.1, on the reverse strand, counting down.
TCAAGTGGGCCAGGTAAAATCATCCCTGCAAAGGCCAACTGCCGTGGACAAGAGCGTGTGGATGAGCGGGGTCATCGTTGGCTAGCTTGCATTGTAACAGCGGTAATGGAAAAGTAGAAACCACAGCTTTTTATTGCTTTTTCAAAAGTAAGTTTTTTTTTTTTTTTTTTTTTTTTTTTTGAGGTTTAACGACCACCGTGAGCAACTCAGTGGGCTTCTAACAGTTGCTAATACAATCAATTCCGAGATGTCTGATTTCTGTGTAAATTATCACATTTCTCTTCACATGGTTCAAGTAAAAGCAGTGCAGTTCGTCACTTTTTGATTTCGTTTTACCGCTGTTTATTTGAATTTCAAATTCTAAGATTTTCCTGTTCTGAATTTTAATCTTTGAACGCCTCACTTTCCACCAGATGTCTTGAATAGCTTTGTGAAGTGCGAGAAAAAAAACTGGATTTCATTCCTAAGAAGCACTGGTGAAGTGTGTCAAGTGGGTATGACACCGAAACAATTGTAATAGTTTTGAGGAACTGGAATTTCCAGTACCACAGGTCTACAAAACCTTACTAACTAACAGTTGTTAAAGTTATTTTAGCAGATATTACATATATTTGTGGTGCTAATTTCAAATACGATTTCTGTTTTACTCTATCATGGATTGTGGATAAAATGATGTAGCACTTTGGGCAGAGTATGCGAAAAATAGCAAATTATAAAATACGAAAAAGTAGAAAAAAATTTTAATTATTGAAAGAACGCGAATCACATTTGAAACATTTTTTACATGTCTTCTCCCGTCAAAACAGCGTTTGTTAAATTTCCGTTTAGGTCTTACTTACGGCGTTTCTCTGAGATAGATCCAGCAGCAATCGGTCATCATTAGTTCTAATGTTGTATCCTTGGGCATTACAAGAGCAAAAATAGCAGTCGTTGGTGTGATTTTTCAGTCTATCCAGATTGTTGACACACCAAAGCAAATGCTTTTTCTTACCTTTTATCGACTACCTCAATATTTCAACACAAACAGCGCAGTCCTTATGTGGACCTTAGTTTCGTTCCTGGTCTCTAAGCTTCACTCCTAAGTACAAGTTCCTTAAAAAATCAAAATTTCCTCTCTCACATTTTAATGGCAGAGAGATTGAACATAAAACCAATTTATCCGGACAGTTAATACACTCTCGAGTGGCTCCATTGCCTTAAAACTACTATTCACTACATTAAAACCAAATAAAAAGTACAGTAGAAATCTGTTAAGTACAGAAACATAAGTACAACTGGTAGCTTTGAGCCTTATAGAAAGATGTATATTTATTCGCAATATTTCCGTGCGTAATGTCAGTATTCTAATAACTGATCCAAATCATGTTAAATAGGAAGATGCGAACTTATTTTTTTAGTCTTCTGTCCTTCCTCATTTCAACATAAGAGAGTCGCTGGGGATCTTTAAGAATAAAAATCAGACTTTAAATAGATATTTAGGGCCTTCTGCAAATATTCTGAACTTTTGAGAACCTGCCATTGAGGCACCGGAATGATGAACGCCATCATCCTTTAGAGTCTCTTCCTACATTTTTTTTTCAAACTGCCTTTTCTTTATTTAAGCGTATCGTTAGACCTTCTCTTGATGAATACATAACTGTAGTAATATCGAAACATCATGAAAATGAGAATGCGAAAGTTCGGATATTTGAGGATACAGCACCAATAAAAATTGGAAAGGGAGTGAGACAAGCTGACGCCACATTTCCCAAAATCTTCAATGCAACTAGTTGTCAGCGTTCGTGACTACCATGCAGATAACCTCAAGTTCGATCCTGGGCAGGTACGAACGTTCGAACCACTAAATACCCGCCGTGCGTCGGATGGGCACGTTAAGCCGTCGGACCCTGGGTACTGGCACCCCGGTAATAAATAAAGCCGTCTTCCTCCCCCTTTCTACCTCGCTTCCGTTGTCACTTTTCTATTGGGCACTCTAGGCCAAATCTCTTAGCTTCCTATTACTAAGGGTTGTTTATGACCTCGGGTCAGACACTCTCCCTTCCTAAAATCTTCTACATATGATCTATGCCCTCCTTTATTGTACCTCCGGGTGACTGCACATTTTAAAATTGGTTCCAGGCTGTGGACCACAGAAGAACTCACATTTAGCCATCTTACGACTTCCACTTGACTTTGGCCCACCTCTAGTCTTCCAATCGCCCTCTACCTCAGTTCATCTGTTAAATGATGTCTGGTAGTTATTGTAACAAATCTGCAATCTAAAAATATTTCCCTTACACTCCGAAAACAATGCAACGCACACCTCCACTACAGATCTTTTTATGCTCCGGCTTATTTGTATAGGTGGATGGCACCACCACCTATTTGCATAAGGTTATTCTAACTCCGTGTTACATTTCACGTAATGTAATCAAATGTCGCATTTTTCCAACACTTCTTTCACAAAATAATCGCGATTTTCTGTTGTTTTTTACCCAAAATTTATGTAAACCAGTGTATGTACTTGGGTTTCCTGAAAAACACAAAATCATTCTGCTAAAGTAATTTCTAAGGAAATTTGAAGTATCAAAGTGTTTGGTCGTTTTCCAGCAAAATATTTTGGACACTGAAGTGAACGTTCTTGAAAATTTGACTGATTTCATTTGGACCACCTGCTCATAATTAATTAAGACTAATAACAGAAAAAGAGAACTATTTAAAATATGTTTTGAGTTACTTTAATTTATATTATATTTGGAACACAACCCCTAGAAAGGCAATGCATGTTTTTCAAAAACAGAAGGGGTATCATAATTTTGTTTCACTACTGAGAACAAAGAGCCAACATTTCTAAAAAATACTGATTTCATTCTCGTACCGGAAAAAAATCTACTAAACGTTTAGTATTTCTCGTGCAATGAAAGAATGAAGTGACAGCATACATTAACACCATTGCTTTGAGCGTAGATAAATGGGAATACTAAAATTGAAATTATAAATTAAGACTACCGAGGAAAAGGTATAACAACACTGTATGTGAAATGTGGATTGAAATACACTGAAGAGTAATTAAATTAGAGATACCTGTCTAGTAACGTGTAGCACCACCTTTCGGCCTGATGACGGCCGCGATTCGTCTCGACATTGACTCGACAAGACACCGGAAGCGTTGGGAAGCCATACGGATCCACGACCCCTGAACAAACTCCCACAGTTAACGAAGATTTGATGGAGGGTGGTCAGAGCCTCGAACATCTCTATCGATGACATCCCAGATGTGCTCGATGGGATTGAGGTCAGGTGACCTTGCTGGCCAAGGAAGCGAGGTCACGTTGGTGAAGTGTTCATCCAACCATTCGGATACAATTCGGGAGCGATGGCACGGTGCATCATCTTGTTGCAGGATGAGGTCCCCAGTGGGATGTTGAAGACGCACAAACTGGAGCAAATGGTCGTCCAGGATATCCCGGTAACGATAACCTGCGAGAGACGATGTCACACGTACCAGGGGTCCCATTTCAGTCCACGTAAACAGTCCCCAGACGAGAATGCCACCCTCACCAGCTTGAAGACTACCCTGCTGGCAAGAAGGATCCATCGCTTCATGTGGTTTGCGCCGTACTCGTATTCTGTCATCCACATGTACCAACGTGAATCTCGACTCATCAGTCTGGGCAATATTTTTCCACATGTCTAGAGTTCAGTGGCGATGTTCCCGCGCCCATACAAATATTTGCACCCTGTGATGTGCGGACAGCAGCGGTACCCTCGTGGGACGATGGCTTCTGTACCCCATAGCGAGAAGATGGTTCTGGATGGTGTGGCTGCTTACACGTTTTTGTGCACCAGCGTTAAATTGCCGAGTGATTTCTTGCACTGTGACCCGTCTATCCGCTGTTACAATGCTAGCTAGCGGACGATGACCCCGCTCATCCACACGCTGTTGTTGTCCACGGCAGTTGGCCCTTGCAGGCATGGTTTTACCGGATTCGATGTACTCACGGTGCACCCGTGACACAGTGGGTCGTGAAAATCCTAATGCCTGCACGACTTCCGAGATGGAGTGACCCATTCGTCGGGCCCCGACAATTTGCCCACGATCAAATACGCTTAGATCCTTCATCTTACCCCTACTGCGTCCGATTCTTACTGATTCCCGTCGCATCACTCCTTATATTGTCGGACCGCTGTATACGTCATGTCGTTTCCGTTTACAGGGCCGCACACAGCGCCACATTTGCATAACGCCAGCTGTCTCCAATTGAATTGCCCTTCAGTGTAGATTGGACGTTAGTGGTTCAGCTTACAAATGTAAAAATTCATATTGGAAGTACTTTGAATTTAATGATACCCTAGAGGAAGGAAGAGGACAGTTTATCTGGTTGAAGAGTGGGGAAAGTTGTAGAAATGTTGGGAGGAAGTGGTTGATTCTTGCTATGCCAATGTTGAGGTTGACGCAGAGGTTGAATCATAGTAATATAATATGCTGGAAACACCTGCAAATTAAATATCAATTACAGAAGAGCGATGTTTAACAAAAGGGATGGAAATTTCTTCCTTTCATGCAACAGGACGAACCAATCGACCTAACTACGAAATTGGCCTTCTTCTTGATTGATGTAAAACACTTTTCGGCCAACATTAGTTTGCTATTTTTTATCACAAAGTCAACAACTAAAGGAACCCTTTTACAAGCCATCGGAACCAACTACCACTTAATAACATACGAGGAGATACGCTGTTGTAAACAACAATGTAAATAAGTCTTTTGCACTTACTTCAATATTCAGTGATTTAAACAGAACATTTCGAAGTAAATGTAAAGGTATTAAACAGAGCATGAATACATGAGCACGACAGAATGAAGAGAGAAAGATGTAAAATTAACTGTGGAATTAGAAAAAGAAAATAAACGGGGTGGTTAGCACTGGTTGGGGTTTTTTAGAAGTGCACACTACATAATTAGAAAACACAGCAAGACAGACGAAGTACAGACGGCTATGCGTCGATAGTGCAATAACTACCATGCCACTATGATACTCATTTATGAAAGAGAGAATTCTTCGGGCTATTTGTAAAACAGATGCAGTCGTTTTCAAGAGCGGTTGTTGTCTGTAGACGAATGAAAGTCTCATTCAGAGAGCTAAATTCGATTATTATACACCTTGTTGTGGTGGTTAAATTGAACATAATGCAAAGACGACTGTTCCGAAATTCTTAAGCAGTACAATTGGAAACGGAAGCGGAAGCTTTGGGTGTATAAGATGAAATCTGGAGGAAAATGTACGTCAAATATGAATGAGAAAAAGCTGAGAGAGAAAATGAGTTTGTAATTACTCGCATGAATTTAAGCGCAAAGCCTACAGAAGCAGTTAGCTACACTTGAAGTGATGGATCAAATAATGGAAAAATACAAGGAAAAATTCAGCGAATAAGTAATGATGCGTTAAAGTAAAAAAAAAGCATATTTTGAGAAAGTTTTATAGTTAGTGTCCAATCACAGTTTCTAGGCAGTTAAAGCTAGCGTTCAGAAATCTGGGCCACAGGGCGGCATAAGATGCTGTGTGCTTCTTCGTGTGTTTGTGCGTGTGTGTGTGTGCAAATACCTTTATATGCACCACTGAAGAGTAGTTACAGCAAGCGTTGAAAATGACATCCATGCATTTCAATGAATTTATCAGCACGTTTCTCCATGTTACAGCTGACATTTCACAGCATTTGACTATTGCAACGGTAATGTTTCTCATCAACTCACATTTACTATGCAGGTGCTTCAAAAACTTTTCGGTCAGAGATTAATTTTCGTTGGACTATTTCCACCCAGGTCTTGATCTCACGCCTGGATAGCAACGGTAATGTTTCTCATCAACTCATCGAGGTTGTGTGGGTTGCTGCCGAAAACCGGGTCCTATAGGTATATCCACAGAAAAAGTATGGACTGGTAAGATCAGGAGACCTGGCTGAATATAGACCAAAAAATATTAATCTCTGACCGAAAATTTTTTGAAGCATCTGTGTAGTAGATCCCATCGGGTTCCAGGTTGCGCTGTATTGTTGGAACCAGCAATAGTAACCATCCGCTTCCAGCAGCACAATGAACTGATGAACATTTTTTGGTATGTTTCTGCGTTTAGAGTGTCGTGAAAAAAAAGTGATCCAACTATACGACGTCTTCAAACAGCACACGATGCACCTACTTCTTGCGAGTGTAGACGAGACTCAACAAACATATGTCGACTAAATGCAGAAAAACATTCGTGCACATGAAACAATTAGATGAATACCGTCTTCACACGATTTTAATGATATTAAAATATGAAATATATGTACAATTAAAATATTCTAAAACACACTAGCACTTTCAGAGCGACAGTAGCCCCATCATCAGGTGTGATCGGATCTCCCAAACCGTTCAGTATAAATATCTGTAGTGCGCCATAACTGCAATCAACGTAACAGAATTTTGCGACGTACGCGCCATCTGTCCCGGCGGTTAAAACACGATCAGAGCGACACCACATCACAAATCGTAAACATGATTGTAACTGCAACATTAAGTATTAAAGTCTAAAAAAGGAAGATAGTTCTGTGGATTGTTTAACACTTGTAGACAAAAGACGTCTCCAAATATCAGGTAGATCCCAAGGGAAATTATCATTACAGCAACTTCGTTTGAACGCGGAAATGAACAAACTCGCAGTCACCAGTAGCATGTGTGTAGAGGCTGGGGTTATCAAAATTTTGGCATTGTCCCAATCAGGGATTAAATCTTCTGAATCAATGCACTTGGTAAGGGCTGTACAGATATGGCTTGCTTTTAAACTATATTTATGTTCCTGCAGCCTGAGGCACATATGTTCCATATATGGCTTGCTTTTAAACTATATTTATGTTTCTGCAGCCTGAGGCAAACATATGTCGGTTTTCAGTATGCCACAAACGGTAGTTCTAACTATTAACGTAGTCGCTAAGTTGGAACCACGCCTTTTCCGTGTAATAACAAAAACTAACCTCTGTATGTTGCTTCGAATAAACGACTTAAACCATTGGAAGCACTCAAGTCTTCTCCGGTAGTCTTCGTCGGTTCGTTTGTAGAATACTTGCATTCGGTACGGATAGAACTTAAGCATTTTTTACGGCAGTTTGCGCTGAACCTAAAGAGATTCTGTTGCTGGCTTAGTTTCTATACAGACTTGTTAGTATATTGCCCACAACTTTGTATTGCCTCTTAAATATCACCCATAACTTTGGGCATTAATACAGACATTCGTCTGTTTCATTTCTTATCAACAACCGAAACTGTGGCAAAAATCTTCAACTTTTCAATCGCTTTCTTCGACGATGCTTGCGTTCCAAATCTTTTGCAGAAGTTTCGTTGACACTGAACATGCAAATGATTTGTCTTCAGATGCTGTTCAAGTAGAAACACGCGTTCTTCAATCGAGAGCCGCATGATGAACACGACAGGAAAACACTAGCAACAATGGACAGCATACGACCAAGCATGACACAAGCAATTACGTACTGATCAGGCTGGTATGAGCGAGCGGAATCGCAGAATTTGGTTCTGACAACTCCGACTACAGCGCTGACCTTTCCTCTGTTGTCCACCGTCACAAGTGCGGTTAACCGTTCAATTAAAATACAAAAATTCACCAAATTACGACAGCTTATAGTAGCGGTATACTTTTAAATTTAAAACCCTGTATATACGGCACGTCTAAGTATATGTCAGATCGACAGTAAGAAGAGCGCTCAATGTGGGAACGGAGCGATTTGTCAGAGCTGGAACAAGGGAATGATTATTGGAACGGAGAAGGAGGGATCAGCATTGCAGCAACCGCAAGCGTTGTTGGATACTCGAGGAAAGACTTAGCAAAAGTGTGGGGATTGTGGTAGAGAGAAAAACAACTCAGGTTCAGGTTGATAGACGGAATGAAAGACAGTTAGTGCGTGTAGACAGAGGAAACAGATAGCTCACGATTTTTTCAGACTATAACCAGTATCATAGTGAAAGGTTTCACAATACACAACCCATCGGACGTTACTGTGGATGGTTCTAAGGAATCGGAGTGTCAAATCATGAGACGTATGGAATCTGCGGCCTGTTTTTATGCCTATCATCGACACCTTAGTTTGCAATGGAAATGTGATCACAGTGACTGAGTGATTGAACAGGAGTCGCTTTTATCGATTTGTCCAGTTTTCAGCTCGGTCATTTCGATGGGCAGGCCTGTATTTTACGTCTTCTTAGATGAACAGCTGTAATCAGTGCCCCTCTTTCTTGCTGAACATTATGATAGGGCTATTTTTATGCCTATCACCAACACCTCAGTTTACAGTGGACATAAGAGCACAGTGACTGAATGATTGAACAGGAACTATTGCCTCAGGACTACTGAGACATTGAACATGATCAAAGGTACGGCTATCAACTCTGAGAGCTGCGGCATATCTTAGAAATGTTAAATCAAAGAACAAACCGCGTGCTTAGGGGGAAAAAGCCAATGGTTTTGCAACTCGACAACACCAAACCCCACGGCAGTGCTTTTACTTCAGAAGCGATACAGAAAATCTGGTTAAAATTTCTTGAACACCTTTTCAACAGCGCAGAGTAGGAGACGTTCGACTTTAGGATGCTTTCTGCCCTTAAGAAGCATCTGAAAAAAAATCAGTTCACCAATGACGAATTTTTACAAGACGCTAGGAGGAAATGGTCCCGAGAACAACCTGAAGATTTTTACAGAGAAAGGTTTAAAAAACTTGTTAAACGTTGGCTTATCTGTATCGAACGTGAAAGGAACTACGTAGAAAAATAAAATATGTGAATTGAAGCAGAAATTTTGAGCTTTGTTCTTGTGTTACTTGAAACCTTGCCACTGTGCTTGTATATACCGGCAAATATAGAGGCTTTACTTTCTGAATACTGTTGTCTGTAATGCGTCAAGCCTGTGATTAAGAGGTTCCATAATTTCATCTGCAGGTGTTTTATTTAGACACAGTTGCTAATTATCAGGCACAAAATCTCGGTAAGAATGTTTTTTTAATTTATTAAGCGTACTTCAGTTACTTCCACCGGACTGCATCTCATTTTTAATCATAACCAAATGTGTTTAAATGCCAAGAGGCAGAATCAAATACGTCTACTGCGTTTTTATGGAAGAACTGGTGTCTGCTTCATAAAAGCTGCATCAGTTTCTTTGTCTTTCTGTGAAGCTGCCTTTGAAATGTTCCATTAATTTTCGACTAGCGACATCGGTACACGTACTCGGTATTTCTTTTTTTTTTTTTTGATTGAAGGTTTAACGACCACCGTGAGCAATTAGATGATCTATAAGCAGTCTCCCGTCCCTAATTTAGGGTCACTGGTTCCAGGGAAGGGAGATAACTAGTGCCGTAAGACAAACAAAACATCTATGGCTCACCGGGATTCGAAACCGGACCCTTCTTGGACGAATGGTCATAAGCCATCGCTTAGACCACTGCGCCACTGGAGCGGCACTTGGTATTTAACTGTTTTTTGTTTTCAATTTTTATCAACATTGGAACTATACGAGTGGGATCCCTCTCGTTTCAAGCAAATGCTACCCAGTTCAGATTAATAGTCAGCAATGAATCTTCTGAGTCTATTATGAAAGTAGTTATAACAAAATACTAGTTTTCTTCATTGTGCGTCGGCATCGGAAATCCTAAGGGGCTTCTAATATTCTGGGTTTTAGTCTCTCGAGTATTTCTTTCGTAGAGAATTTACTTACACTGTTGCAAGCCTGTCTTATTGACTTTCCTCCCGTGACGAAGGCAATGTTAACTTGCCTGCAAGAAATAACATTGTCGAAGTGCGTGACGCAGACTCTCTGCTCTTCACGCTACCTAACGGATCCACACAATGTGTTGCATAATTCTGCGAATGCTGGTTATCACCAGCTAGGGTGCATTTTCTCACAGCAAAAAAGACATGCGCGGTGGTAGGAATGCTAAGCAGATGCCTTCCGAAAATCTCCTGAGTAATATCAAAAATGGTTTCTTTCCAGTAAAAATGACAACGGCATATTTGTTAGACACGAGCAACATAGTTATATATCTCTTTAAATGTCTAAAAGTTCTACATTTTTGATGAATCAAATCTACACCTAAGCGTACATAGTAGCTATGAAATGTCTCTCTTAAAACGACAGCCCAGTTCAACTTAGAACTCGATTTTACATAGTACATTAAGTTTATTATCTTTAAGTCAAGATATAGTATCGCTGTGGTGAGTTATGCGCAACTTGGACAGAAATAAAGACCACCAGTTTATGTAATATTAATTCAATGAAACATGTTTTTGGATTTTTTTATCATGCACGCACTAAAATTCGGTTCCATTTGCTTTTCTGGGCTGTAAAACATAACTGGCGAAAAGTTTAGGCCATTATACTGACTTTCTTACATACATGAATGTTTTAAAAGGACTCCTCTCCCTCGCTAAGAAAATGAAGTCTTACATCTGGAACAAAGTTTCCTGGAACACTCATGCGTGCATTAATTGCATGGTGACTTGTGATACTACACTTTTTATCGCGCTTAAGTTGAGTACGTTTACTTTATTGAAACTGTAAATAAATTCGAAAAAATTTCGAAGTGAAAACTTCCTAGATGTGAAAACGTGGTTTCAAAATACACAATTCTGTTTTTCTTCAGAGTCTGTAAGATATAAAATAATCAGATGCCGTACGAGCTTAGCTTAGTTCACTCGCTTCACGTCGTTCTTCAAAACCTGGAGTTTGGAACTCGTTAGATATTTCGACATGAAAAAGAAATACTAACAGACTGGGGCTAATGTTCATCTTATATTTATGAACTTTCACATTGCCTTATCTTTCCTGCATATCGGGAGTAAGCCCCTTTTAAGAATATGGTTATCATTCTTCAAGTGCTTAATTGTTTTGTGGTATTTTTTTCATTACAGGTTAGAAAAAGCTGCTTAAGTTTTATTTTTGCACATCTGTTTGTCATCCGATTTTGGGAAGAACGTGAAGGAGATTTTCCTACGGACGGAGCCTGACCCAAATGAAATTAAATCGCTTTAAATAATTATATTTTGCTAGCTACTTTTGCGATGTCTCGACAATTGTCGGTTTCTTTCATCTGCTTACTGCACAGATTTTCTGTTCTTAATTTTTTTATTTGCTTATATATTTTCAGTCATCATTGCTGGGACTCACCATTCACCGATAGAGTAAAAGTCTTCATTTCGAGGATTTCCGAGACCGTAAACATAGCGGCCTTTTTAAAAGACGCCGGTGCACAGCTCCGGTGCCGAAACGCACAGATAGTAAGGCGAGCGCCATCTGCTATGCAGAAAGGGTAAAAAGCGATGATGCAACATTTTGTTGGTCGCCCTTGATACTTAGCTTCATGCGAGTAAAAGTGTTTGAGAAAAGCCCAAGTTCAGTTCTTCTGTTACAGTTTGCCTTAATTATGTTCTGTAAATCTTGTTCTGGTATTCCGTTGTGTATATCCAGAAGTGCCGGACAATAATAAAGAATATTTGATTTGCTTAGAAATTTGATCTTGAAAGGAAAAGGGATTTATGCGCAACAGACATGACTTGTTAAAGATGACTGTCTGTAGTAACAAATAGGAGTATACATGCAGATTGCATGAATTATGTATGTCTGAATTATGTATGCAATGAATTTAACAGATTTGGCGAGTTTGCTTGATTTTTATTCACTAGGACTTATGAACTGTACAAAACGTATTTTTTCGGTGTTTAATGAACACCGTGAAGAACTTATAAGGTCTTAAATATAAGGTCACTCCCGTTCTTAATATAAGGTCGCTGGTTCCAGGGAAGGGAGATATCCAGTGCCGCAAGACAAGCGCATAATCAATGCCTCGTATGGGACTCAAGCCGATCTCGGACGAATGATCAGAATCGAGCGCCTCAGACGCTCTCCCAATGGGCTGTCTACGAACTTTTTTAAAAATATTTCAACGAAAGAGGAAGAATTAAATTTCATTTGTTGATGAAGGTGCCTGGAAGTTCCAGTCCGATCTAAGAAATTGGCATTCTTACAGTTCTGGTTTCAATTCTTAATCATAAACGGTTTACTTTTAGGGCTAAACAGTATTTCACGTTAAAAACGTATGACAATATACAAATATAGCAAGTTTGTCCAAATCTGTGATATTGTTCCTCTGTTTCTGAAGCGCATCAAAATTGATGTAATTTCGGTTTTCACAGAAAATATTTATTATAATTTAGCAACTAGGCACTCAGTAGTTTTATCTCCCTCATAGGTAAGCTTTTCTAGTTATGTTCATCATTTACAGGTATTGACGTGGGACCTGCTTTCAGAAGTAATCAGCCCTTATTCCACCTCTTGTAGTTTTCCGTCTCGCTACAAGAAGCACGGTTACGTAGAAGTCCTTTGGTTATCAGTCGAGTAAATGCAGCATAATCCCTTTGCAAACTCTCCGTTGAAACTTTGCAATTCTATGCGTGGTTATATTTTCGGTGAACACTACAAACCTTCACCAAAGACAAGCAAACTCCTTTTGAAGAGTTTCACGTCTCTGTCATAGCCAGAGGGCAAAATGATTAAAACTACAACTTAAAGCCTCCGAGCTCCTGAGTTTGAACTTATAGTATATTAAGAATTCTGTACTGTACATGCTCTTCCGCTCTGGTTAGCAGCATTCGAAATAGTCAGTTGACATGACGAATTCTCCGCAGTTCAGTGTTCACGTAGAACGTTAGTTATTAAAGTAAATTAAATTGGTTAGGTACAAAAGATCCTAATTAGTTCCCTGTTATTTTACCTGTAGTTCTAAATGGTAGCAGTATTTTTCGCGTTTCAAATGTTGATCTGATGAAACAGAACAATAACAAAGATCAAATATGCAGTTCAGAAAATATATTCTCCAAACTTTTCCTGATGCTTAGTCCACTTTGGAGCCATTACTACTGACAGAAGGAACGAAGTTCTTAAAAATGTGTGTGCCAAGCCGGCCGAACCACATATCGAAAAATTTGAAGTTCCACTCTGCAAGTATTTAGTGTTCAATTACTGCTAATTAGTGCTCGAATAGAATAATTCGTGCTGAAAAATTAAGCAAGCTATTAACATTTTAATGTGGCAGGCCAGCTTGATGCTAAGCAGGCTTCCATATTAAAATGATAATATCTTGCTTAATTTTGCAGCACTAATTGGGTACTAATTGCTCACGAAGGGAAATCCTGGATGCATTAGGTTTTTCATATGTGGTGGACAGTGATGTATCTTGTGTCCGGGAACTGGGCTATCTATCCCCCCCCCTACTGTTTTTTTTTTAAATTGCGAAGTTCATTTTTTAATTGACAAGTAATAGAAGTAACATTTTTTTCTACATTTTAGGCACATGCTATTGCTCACATGATACCAAATAATTATGAAGATTAGGATTTGAACACTTATTTGCACATGAACTCAATTCTTATATCCTTTTGTGTGAACTTGAGTGTGCCGCTCCGGTGGCGCAGTGGTCTAAGCGATGGCCTCTGATCATTCGTCCGAACGGGGTCCGGGTTCAAATCCCCGTGAGGCATGGATGTTGTGTTTGTTTTACGGCACTGGCTCTCTCCCTTCCCTGGAACCAGTGACCCTAAATTAGGGACGGACGACTGCTTATAGCCCATTGAGTTGCTCACGGTGGTCCTTAAACCTCCAATCAAAAAAAAAAAAAAAAAAAAAACTTGAGTGTTACTTTTTCACAAAAATGTTTCTCGGCTAGATAGCGAGAGATGCGTGGTTCTATCCCACGGCGGCGGCGGCGGCTGATAATTTTTCGGTTGCTGTGTGTTTTTGGAACGTGGAAAGAGCGATGTATTTATTTATTTACTAACGCCACTTATTTGGAGAATGTTTCTTCCGAGTATTTTTCCATATTTAAAAAGAATGTTTTGCTCTATTGACAAAACAGCCAAGTTGCTCGAATGTAAATGTCCTTGTGTGGCTCTAAGGTACTGTACATCTGTATTCTTTTTAACGCAGAAAAACTTTTTTCTGCAGTTGCTGATGGAAACTTTAAATTAGGTCTGCCAATTTGTACACCTCACTAAACACTATGTCCAATTTATTCAACTTGATGTATACAAAAAGAAATCAACCTGTTACTGATTTCTTTTTGTATTCGTCAAAGAAATAAAACACTTTCAGTTCATTTTTAGTCGAGCTGTATCAAAATTTGAACCATAGAGTTCTTTAAGTTCTGAGAGCAGATGTTCAGGGAAGCTTTCACAGAATTTATCAAAACAGTTCGAATCCAACAAAGCCACGAATTTAAGATATAATATCTCTGATTTTGATTCATTGACACTTCACACAAACTGAAACAACTCTCGCGAAACACGCGCTGGAAGCATGGAGGGACTGAAGTAGTTCGAAGTCTTCTTTTTTCGGAAAGAACCCTCGCGCAGAACAATGGCACACTCACTTCCGTAGCTCATTCATGTTGTCGTAGAAACGCTAGCAGGGGATAGTATTGAAGCTCTTCGCATCAAAACACCTACTTGCGTTATGCCGTTGATCATCGCTCGCCAGACTGATTCTCATAATCGAAAGAAGCGAATCCGCTCGTGTTTTTTTCGCACCGAAAGCATTGACATATCTTAATACCGTTGATAATTGACTTTTATTTGGGTATATTTAATTGACTTTTATTTGTGCATTCTCTGGGCTTCTCAGCTAGCAGTCAGGCTGGCCCGCAACCTTAAAATGTTAACAACTAACAACTTATTGTGCATTCTCTGGGCTTCTCAACTTGGCGTCAGGCTGGCCCGCAACCTTAAAATGTTAACAACTTGCTTAATTTTGCAGCACTAATTTTGCGATTCGAACACTAATTAGCACTACTTGAGCCCTAAATACTGGCAGTGAAAATTACATCTTTTTTCGATGTGTCGTTCGGCCAACTTGACACACACACACATCTTTAAAATGGTCGACCGACTTGAACCGTCGGCTAGTATTCTTGATTAGTAATTAATTAGTTTCACTGACATATTCAAAAGACTTCACTGCGAAAAGTGAGATTCATGAACTTTTTTTTTAAGTAATGGGAATATTCACACTTCTCAGAATTACTAAGATTAGGGTATGTCTTTTTTCACACAGTATAAAGCTCTCCTTCCCTTTACATCTTTTGCAGTGCTACATCCATTTCTCGTACATGCGCGATATACATGTACAGACGATTACAATATGGCAGTGGCCGCGAATTCTTTCACTGCTGAGCCATTGTTAAAATTCCGTTTCCTTCTTCACAATGCGTCCATCTTCAGAATACTGCAGTTATGTTTATTGCTTGCGGTCCATGCGGATTCTTCTTTATCACAAACGTCTTCCTACTGATATTTTTGAAGTTTCATACTGAATTCTACCTTATATCTACCGGTGTATTAAAACTCACGCCTGGTGACGTAGTGGTCTAAGCACTAGCTTCTTACCGTTCGTACGATATGGGTTCGTATTTGAATCCATGGTGAAGCATGAATGGCGTGTTTATCTTACTGCGCTGGCTCTCTCCCTACCCTGGAAACAGTGGCCCCAAAACGGGAAGAGAGACGGCTTATAGCCCATTGAGTTGCTCGCGGCGATCGTTATACGCCCTTCTCTCCATCCAAAAAATCGGACGCAGCACTCTTCTCCAATAAACAGGTTTTTACCAGAGCTTGTAAAAAGATATACTTCGTTTAGTAAACCGTAACATTTGCACCAGTAGCTAAAGAAACTTAAAATTTCGGCAAAAGCAGTAAATATTAGAAGTGTTGCCAATGTTATTACTTTCTGACCTCTGTTGGTAATCATCTGTTATTGTAATTTATTGTTTTCTTACTCTGAGAATAATGATCTGATATTGCTATAATACAATTATTTTAAGTAATGCCGTCAAGTCTTTTGAACGCGGCACAGAAACCAGTTTTTAAGTCTGATACTTTGTGAAACATTTCTTGCATGTCGATTGATTTTTGAAGCATGCAAAGATAGGTCAATTGAGGGTAACATCAACAATTGCCTTACAGAGGAAGAAGAGTCTCAAAAATTTATACTGATTACATTTAGAACCGGTTGTTTATATTTCATCTTTCTTACCTCCCCTTGAACTCATTTCGCAAGACGGCGCAGTTCTTTCTCTCAAACGCATGACCCATAAGCCATTTGTGATCGACATTCTTAGTGCGTAAAAAAAAACGGAGCCCCACGAGAAAGTCGTTCGATCCTGTTGAAACTCCGCATACAAGTACCGCAATGCCGCCCGCCCCTGTGGCCTAAGCGATGGCATCTGATCATTCGTCCGAAAGGAGAAATCCCGGTGAGGCATGGATGTTGTGTTTGTCTTACGGCACTGGCTCTTTCCCTTTCCTGGAACCAGTGACTTTAAATTAGGAACGGGCGACTGCTTATAGCCCATTGAGTTGCTCACAGTGGTCGTTAAACATCCAATCTTAAAAAAAATACCACAGGGCTGAATATGTAAGTTATTAAAAACTAATAACCAATGACTAAATTGTGGCCCGTCACAGCGCATCGAGGAGGGTATATCAAGAGCAAAGCTCAGACTCAGGGACAATTGTGAAAGTGGATTGAGGTTGCATTAACCTCCAAGGACTGTAAGGATGTCTTGACGTCATATCCGTGAACACATCGAGTAGTTTAGCGAATTTAAAAGAGGAGGTATGATTGGCTGAGAGAGGCCCGTTGGTCAAATCGCCGTATCACCAGGCATTTGGGTCAGACCGACCCGGCAATGGAACAATGTTGGCCCCAATAAGTCTAGAAGAGCGCAAGCCAGCAGCACGCGGGCAGTGGACGGCCGAGGGCAACGATAGAACGCCAGAATCGGGCGATTGTGAGGACCGTACTAACAGAACAGAATTTGTCGCTCTCAACCTACCGTGGCCATGTGCGTCGTCTTCAGGTACGGAAGTGGCCATTCTGACCGTTGCCAGATGACTTACGGCATGAAAAAAATATATAATCGAGGATCCCACTGCGCTGTCTATCACTGAGCAGCGAGTATTGCAGACACCGGCTGCACTGGTGTCGGGCCCGAACAACGTGGGATAATGCCAGTGGCGTCGTGGTGTTTTAGTGATGCGTCACAGTTTGCACTTGATACAGATGACCAGCGCATACATGTCTGAAAACGAGCCGGCCAGCTCGCGGAATTTGCCTCTACCATGAAATGTCACACAGCACACACACACACCGGTAGTGAAAGTCTGAGGAGCCGTTTCCTACGATAGCCGGACACTCTTCGTAGTCATCCGTTCCACCCTCACGGCTCAACGATACGTCAACGACATTCTACGAGCTATTGTGCTGCCATTCCTGTAACAGCATCACCGAGTAATTTTTCAACAGGGCCCGGATCTGTAATTAAAGGTTGTCCCTAATGTTGACACCTTTCCATTACCAGCTCGTTCACTCGACCTCGCACCGATCGAACATCTTTGGGACATGATGGGACGCCACCTACGCCAGTCCTGGGATGTCGGCAAACTGGCAAACAATTTGGACATCATCTGCAATACTGTACCTCTGGACATTATTCGTGAACTGTTTGTGTTTATGACACGCCGGGTAACCGCATGTATCCGAGCCAGTGGTGGCGCTACAATGTACTCACTTGTTCCACTCGTGTACCTGTTTTATTCGACAATATAGCCCAACTGCTCTAGAATTGCAATCATTTTCTTTCTTTTGCATATACCAATTTTCATTTTGATTGGATGATTACTTCTTTCTATTTTTTTTTTTTTTTTTTTTTGGAAAGGTAGTATTTCTTTCCGAGAGAATGCGTCTCTTAGCAGTATTTTTCACGCTATCAATAAGACGAAGTATAGAAACTAAACTTACCATGGAAATATACCCACCGTACAGATATGTATCAAGTTTTCTTCTGCATCAAACAAAAAGTGTAATGCACAAAGAACTGGCATATCTCTTTAAAAATCGATTCTTCTAAACATAATTCTAATTATTCTCCATTTCGAGCATTCCTAAAGTGAGATTTTGATCTACAGGCTCAATAACTTCGTTAAAACTAATGGTTTCCTTCGAATCTGTTTTTTTTTTTAACCAATTAACGACTTCGTACTTAAATCTTTAGAGTTCGGGATACGGTCGGGATCACGGTAATGGGAAAGATCACTCTTTCTGTTTCTCATTCGTGTATTTTTTGAAATAAGGAATTTTTAAACTCTGGAGCAGATAGAGAGGCGGGGGGGGGGTAACGATAGAGAGGTGGGGGGGTAACGATAGAGAGGCGGAGGGGGAGACAGAAAAATGCACACAAAATATATTGTTAAAGATGAAAAGGGAAATGAAGAGACAAAGGGAGACATACAGACAGAGAAAAAAAGAGATCAACACACAGAGAATGAAACAAAATACAGTGAGAGGAAGAGCGAGGTTCAGACAAAGACAAAAAGAGACAGAAATGAAGAAAGGAAAGAAATAGAAACAAAAAATAGACTGCGATAAGAAGATCGACGGTAAAAGAGAGGTGAAGAGAAAAGAGAGGGTAAGAGAAAACGAAAACTACTGATAGCGAAAGACAGAGAAAGAGACAGAAAACGTGATAGAGAATAATGCAATAAAAGAAAGAGAGATACAGGATAAGTGCTTGAGAAAGATAGAGAGAGAGAGAAGGTATTTGAGAAAGGCAGTTATACAAAGAGAGAGAGAGAGAGAGAGAGAGAGAGAGAGGTATTTGAGAGAGAGCAGAGAGAGAGAGAGAGAGAGAGAGAGAGAGAGAGAGAGAGAGAGAGAGAGAGAGAGAGAGAGAATTACCAAGGAAAGTATCTTTGTTATCAAGGTTCTGCGCAATTTTCGAATGCAGAATATTTAAAACTTGACTTTTTTTTAAAAATTACACTCTCATTACACCCTGGTGTTCAGTGATTTCTGCCTTTTTATATATAATTTTTGGAAAACGAAGAATCAATTATATGCTTAAATTTACCTATTTAGCAGTTGTTTTATTTACTTGCTTTAGCAGATAGAATATCTGAAAGTAGTATTTTAAGTAAATGTAATGTCTTCTCGGGGTTACTTTCTGCATAAACACCCTTTTTTTCGTTTCCTCTAAGACTTTGATAAATTGTGAAAACGCAAAGCCAGGCTTTATTCAGCATAAATAACAATATGAAGAACCCACGTAAACTTACACTTTCACAGATGTTAAAAAACGCAATTACACTTTTACAGATGTTAAAAAAATAACCAACAGCTAGGTATGCTAGAACAAAGTGAGTGCTCTTTTAAGCAAACAATATTAATGCCACGGAGGAACTACACATCGTCAACCTAGAAAAGCAAGTTTATCGCAAATTAAACTGCATGGAGAAAAATTAAGTCATCATTTCAGTGTTAGGTACACCGAAATAAAACACCTGTACTCGCCACTTGCTGAATAACATTAATGGTTTATTAAATTTCTTTAAAAGTTGAGAGAAGAACTTTTGAAAAGTTAAGTCAATTACACTGCATATCATTAAGATATATACAATGTTGAGCAGAAGCACATTCCTCTGACACCATTTGTTTGAAGTGCCCTTTGTCACTAATGCCAAGTTAGGTGCATTGTTTCCCGGGAAACATTTATTGGAAAAACAATTTAAGTTCTTAGACAATCGGAGATGAGAAAGATGCTCCTCTTTACACCAATCAATAAGCCACTAAACCTTAATGATGAGCAGAAAGGCCCTAGCTAATCAGTAACCGATTTCTGAACGCTTTCCCTAACAAAATGGTACTCGTGGCACCGGAATGCGCATGTGATTACAATTCCGAAATCGATTGTGACATTTCTAGACAGTGATTTATCTGCGTATCTCAGAGAAACCTTAATAGTAAGCTGACTAAATTATCCCCAGCTTTGTTTCGTTGCGGTTGTTTTACGGGAAAGTTTAATAACTCAATCCAAGCAAAACCTTTGTCCCCCTCAATTGCAGATTTAGAACGAAGTAACAAATGCCAAATTACAGTGTACCAATATCGGACGAGAATGGTCACGTAGAGTGTTCCCTTCGCAGAATGGCGAGGACACACCCGATCGAAAATTTTGGGGAACTTGGGAAACGTGAGCATAGAAGCCACTGATCCTTCGCTGACGTCATCAACGAACACGGAGCCATCTTGGCGACTGAAAGAACAAGTGAAATCCATAACTGTTCGAAAGGTATTGTACTGTTTTAGTCAAGTAATTCTCGCTGAAACACTTTAAACCTAAAGGTCCAAAAACTCGATTACCAGAAAATGAAAACGAACTTAGAGTTTCTTGTAGACAACTGCTGTTCCGTTGCAGGAATTACACACTTGTGCAATGCTCAGTGGCATGACCACTTATTAAACCCGATATACCAATTTTTACCACACAAAACGTCACGTCTGAGACTTCTAAACGTAGCTTAACTAGTATTAACAATTAGACTTTATACGTATTACTGCATGTTTATTTTTTTATTTAAGGGTTTAATGACCACCTTGAGGAACTCGATGGGTTATTAGCATTCTCCCGTCTATAATTTAGGAGTACTGATTCTAGGAAAGGAGAGAGACAGTGCCTTAAAACAAACACAACATCTATGCCTCACCTGAATTCGAACCCGGATCTCTTTCGCACGATGGTCAGAAGCCAGCGCTAAGACCACTGCGCCACGGGGCAGCACTGAAGGTAATACATGACTAACTACCAACTTATAACAAGCAGAACATCAAACTAATTAATGCTGATAATATCCCACTACCTGCGACACAATTTGCTCAGAAATTCTTGCTTTTATCTGTTCCCGAACCTCTGACCTGCTGCCAGTGCTACCACATCAAGATAAACTTTTGGGAATTCAGATATGACGTAAAGATATGACATAAGGGATAGCGATAAAAACGGATTATATACCTCAGAATATGTGGGAACACCTCATTACCGCTATGATTTTGTCCAACTGAACCAACCAAATATTTGTTTGATTTTGTTTATAATGGCGTTGTTTTGACATTGTACTAAAGTACTAAAGAAACCCTAGGCGTGGACGTTATCCTGCAGTTTATTCGAAAGTGTGTACCTCTGGATTCAAAATTTACCACTAAAAGTTTGCGGGTGGAGAGCATTTAAGGAAAGCGAAATATACCGACTTATAATTTGACATAACTATAAAAAACTCTCTTGATTGTGCACTCCGGTGTAACGTCCCAAATGTTTCTGTCGTTAGGATTTATATTGGACAAAACTCAAATGAATTTTTAGGAAGAAGAATATATCTTCAAACACAAGAATTTTACAAACTTACCAGAAATGTTCCACACACAAGCCATTGTGTCAATTTTGAGAAATTGGAATCAGCATTTATTAAAAGTTAATGACAGGAATTTCTGTTCTATTATTTTGCCATATCATAAACGATCTACTTTTGAAACACTAGGGCAAACAACATATCGATACAGATGTTTCTAAGAACCATCATGTTTGATGGGTCCCGCAGTAGAATTCCCATAAAACGCAGACGAAGTAACAAATGCCGTCATCTTATTAATTCGTCGCATACTACCTCTTTTCTCTTAAGAGACACTACACTGTCAAGCTTTTAAGCAAATTAAGAAGACGAATGAAACCTTTTGCGAAAATTTTAAGAAAATGGAAAAAATGGTGAATGAAATTTGCAGCGAAAACACGGAAGAATACTACCTTGCATGTTTTAGGAAAGCAGCGCTTTATTCGAAATGTAAATAAATGTGCATTGTCGTAATCACTTAAAATAAATGCTCTTCATAGAAGGAAATCCACTTTATACCTTACTTGTATTTTCAGTTTGAAATATGTGGAAAATTATCTTAGTAAATGAAAACAAATATCAAAGAACCCATTGCCGTAATGGTGCACAATGTGGGAATTCTAAATTCCGTCGTCCTGATTGCATACCTGCGTAGTTAGGTTCAGGTGTCAAAGAAAGCCATAATTAAAGTATCAAAAATTTGGTTCCAGTCTTTTTTTTTTTTTTTTTAATTTTTTTTTATTGGCGTTTTAACGACCACCGTGAGCAACTCAATGGGCTATAAGCAGTCTCCCGTCCCTGATTTAGGGCCACTAGTTCCAGGGAAAGGAGAGAGCCAGTGCCATAAGTCAAACACAGCATCCATGCCTCACCGGAATTCAAACCCGGACCCTTGTCAGACGAATGATCATAAGCCATCGCTTAGACCACTGCGCCACCGGGCGGCGTTCCAGTCTTCAAAAAGTCGGACTGATGGGCAGATAGATGTACGAAAAATGGTGAAAAGTAATACACTTCTGGACAATTGCTAAGGACGGATCATAAACGGCTATATAGCGCATAAAAAAATTAAGTATGGTTGGATGCCAAGTGAAATAAAATAATGTCAGAATGCCAGGACATTACGAGAAAGACAATTTATTGTGCTCTGAAATCCAGAATGCTTTGGGACGTGTTCCAGGGACAAACAGGCAATTTTGTGCAGAATACGTCAACGTGAAAAAATGCAATTACCGTCCGCAGGCGTTCCGGCGTAAGATGTCAATACAGGATGGGGCCACCATGGAGGGCGATACAAGATTTCACACGTCGTGTCATGCTTTGCCCAATATTATCAAGCAGCTGTTGGGGTAATTTATACCATTCTTCTGTCAGTGCACGAATGAGAGTGTCCTTGTTTAATGGAGGGCATTGGCGAATAGCAAGACTCCTCCCCAAAGAGTTTTACACATGTTCAATGGGAGTTAGATCTGGAGAACGTGCAGGCCATACGAGGCGTTGAATATCCTCGCTCTCAAGACACTCCTGGACAGCGACTGTTCGATGATATGTTGCGTTGTCGTCCATGAAAATGAATCTATTACCGACAGCACTACTTAACATACGAACATGAGGTAGCAGAACATCATTAATGTATCGTTGGCCAGTCATAGTCCCAGTTGGAAGCACATAGAGGGACGTACGGCCATTGATCATGATGCCAGCCCATACCATGACACTACATGTCGGATATCGGTCCCTTTCCTATCTGTTTGCTGGACAATATGCAGTACCACTATCACGCCAGATCAGTTGTCGTCGACCATCAGACGATAGACTGTATCTACTCTCATCTGAGAAGAGGACAGCAGACCAGTCGTTATCAGTCCAATTGCGATGTTGATGGCACCATTGCAAACGGGCGGTACGGTGACGTCTGGACAATGGAATGCACACAATAGGACGGCGGGCTTATAGTCCTCCTTCATGCAAATGTCTGGCGACAGTTTTTTGGGAGATCCGCTTGCCAGTAGCAGCCATAAACTGATTTGCTACCTCACTAGCTGCGCTGCGCCGGTGTCTTTTTGTTGATAGCACTATGTACCGGTCTTCTGAAGGTGTCGTACTGCGAACACGACCTCCCCTGTGACGTTTGCTACACTCTCCATTTGTTTGAAATGATTTCCAAAGCCTTGAAACAACACTGTGGCTGACGTCGAACTCCCTGGCAACATCTGTAATTTTTCGCCCTTCTTCAATCTTGCCAATATTACGGCCACGCGTAAAATCATCTACGTGATGTCGGGAAGACATACTGAAAATTGCAAGTTCGTCGATTGATTCTTTCCCTTTCAACTTTGCGTTTGAACAACAACGGTCAATACGCTTCAAATCCTTTATATCTCTTATCAGCGCTATGACGTCACGAACAAGTTCGGCAATCCAAACTTTGCTTACATACAACACGTCTTACTGTATAACTTACTTATGCTAATTTCCACAATTTCCTGCCTTCCATTTTATGGTTGATATCGTTGCTATTGTCATCCGTCCTTAGCAATTGTCCGGCAGTGTATAAATTGAGATTCTGCTTTATTATGTACAGCTCTCTTCGGTACATAAGTGGATCACAAGACTTCCCGTAAGCGTGGTATATCGTATAAATCAGACAGATAAAGTTGTCGAGTATCAGCTAGCGTTCGATGGTCGGTCGAAATGGGCAAAATGAGTGATCGAAGCGACTTTTTGCGTGGTACGATAATTGACACTAGGCATGCCTTCTTGAGTATTTTCAGAAAGGTCGACCAATTGGGCTTTTCGGCATAACCGTAGTAAGGGTTTACCGTGAATGGTGAGGCACGCTATGTGGACAGAAACAGCAGCTGGATCATTGGGAGCCAAAGGAGACTGACGAGAATCTGGCAACACAGCAGACGTGTCACACCCTGACAAATCACTGCATACTTCATAACTGATACGCCTGGGTTATCTTGGAGCGTACCACGGTTCGGGCCATATTGCAAACAGCCAACAACACCGAACGACTACGTCGAGTGCCGATGTTGTCAGCGCAAAACCTAAAGCGCGCCTCCAGTGGGCATTGAAGCATCAACACTGGGCGTTTGAGGTCTGGAGAAAGGTCGCTTGGACGGATGATTAGGGTTTCTTTTATATCGTGCGGATATCTGTTAACAGTACAGGCCGGTTGTAGCAGTGTGCGGGTATCGGGAATGTTTACCGAGCAAACATTAACCACCTGGTCCCATCGCAGGACATTAATGTATTTCAATGGGGCCAGGCGGCTTAATCATTAAGGCCCTGATCCCATGGAAGGTCATTAAGCATTAAGCCAACTGGTCCCAATGAAGGACATTAAGCATGAAGTCACTGGTCCCATCCAAAACATTAAGCATTAAATCATCTGGAGCCGTTGTCTGCCAAATTGACCCTTTCAGGGCTAATATTTATCCTGAAGCAGATGAGCACGTCTCACGGGATATCAAAAGTCTCGTATCATCACCGAATGGCTTTAGGAACATAATAAAGTTTATTTGCTTCAGTAGCCTTCACAGTCCCCGGAATTAAACCCCATCAAAAATCTCTGTAACATGGTGGAACTGACTGTTCACAGCGAGAACAGTCAGTTCCACCATATTGCAGAGAGCTGTGTGACTCAATTATTTCCTCATGACACAACATTCTTACGCAATGCTTCCAGCAGCCGGTATGCTCCGACGAATTATAGGCTGTTCTACAGGTCAAGTGCGGAGGTAGAATTAATTCAATTCAATTATTTTGCTGAGCAAAAGAAAAAAAACGTTGTTACAGAAACATCAGTTGAAACAATGCACAGCAAGGAAGCAGGGTAAAAAGGCGAGCCAGGCCTGATAGGGTCCCATGCTCCCTAAGCCAGTTTTACATTAAGGTCAGTAGTTGTAATTACAAACAAGAGTATCTTAGTAGCAAAACAAAGGGGGTAAAAAAAAAAAAAAGGTAATGATATATGGGCAGATAATAAACATTACAGAGATACAAGTTGTAATATTAGTCATAGTTCCCATCCACTGTAATCATTAATTTGAGGAGCTGCAATCCATTATAAAATTCTTTTAGATTTTTTTAGAAAGTTTAAAAGTATTTTAAAAAGTTAGTTCCGTAGGTAATGAGTTCCAGTAGTGTGGGCCAATGTAATTCAAACTTTGCTTCATGGTCTCCGTTTTCGGCTGAATAGGCCGAATATGTGATTTAGTGCACGTGTCATGTGTGGTTATCTGGGGTATAATTTGTATGATGT
This sequence comes from Macrothele yani, assembly GCA_039090855.1. Taxonomy (NCBI): domain Eukaryota; kingdom Metazoa; phylum Arthropoda; class Arachnida; order Araneae; family Macrothelidae; genus Macrothele; species Macrothele yani. Next base: position 82,712,787 of record CM077003.1, on the reverse strand, counting down.
CGGCGTGTAGATTATTCTTAAAGCGTTTGAACATAATTTTCCCGATATTGAAGTAATATAATTGGTTAATCGTAAGAATGTTATATGTGTTTGGGAAAACTCTTGTGGTATTTATAGTGTTAGTTGTGTATTTCTATCAAATTTTAGGTCAATTAATCTTATTATATTTGTTTTGAAGAATTTGAAGTTTTTTGAAATTATATTAAGTTGTCTGACCCCACGATAAAATAGCATAATTAATATGAGTTTGAAACATGGCATTTAAATGAATTAGTGTTTTATAGGTAAGGTTTGCAAATATCAAGCAGATAACTCCAATGTTTAGACAGTTTGAGAAGAAGAAAGTCCACATATTGGTTCCATCTATGGTCCCTATGTAAGGTAATCCACTAATAAAGTAAGGAGTTAACGTCTTCTATGTTTGTACCATTAATAAATAATGTGATGGAAGGAGGTTGTGAAATATTTTGTTTTGAGAAAATTAAAGATTTTGTTTTGGTAGTATTTATAATTAATTCATTGGAATTTGGCCAATCTGAGATGTTATTAAGTTGAGTATTAATAATACTAGTAGTGTCAATCGTTAAATTACATGTGGTGAGAATAGTTATGTCGTCTGAATTGAGGAGTAGGTCTATATCACTTACAGAAATAAAGATATCGTTAATGTATATACTGAAAAGTATAGGTCCCAAAATTGAACCCTGTGGAACACCAGTTGGTATGAGTTGAAGAGTGGATTGATGTTGGTTAATTTGTGTATATTGTTGCCTATTTGATAAATAACTTTTAAAAAGAGAATGTTCATTGTTTCTAATTTCTATCGTGTGTAATTTGTGCAGTAAGATATTATGATTTATGATATCAAAAGTTTTGGATAGGTCTACAAATAATGCGATGGTATATAAGTTGAGTTCAAAATTATGTTGGACTGTTTGTTGTAGGTATAATAAGGCTGATTCTGTTAACTTTCCAGATTGAAAACCATGTTGATTTGGGTGGATGTTTTTTAGATTATGTACGAGATTAGTCTATTGTAAATCAATCCTTCCAAAAGTTTAGCAAAAATTGATAAATTGGCTATAGGGCGGTAGTTGTTTGCATCGTTTTTTGATCCAGATTTGTATTTTGGGATTATTTTTGTGATTTTAAGTAGATCAGGAAATTCACCAGATTGGAAAATATTATTAAAAATAAACAATAGAGGATCAAGAATACTATTAGCGATAATTTTAATATAAATGGTTGAAGATCATCATATCCAGGGCCATACCTAGAATTTATGTTAAATTTTTCAAATAGTTCTGTTTCGGTAATTTCAGTAAGATAAAAATTATTAGACCTGTGTGTGCTCCCTAGGTAGTTAGTGATTGGAATTTTTTGGGGTAGTTAGATTATTTTTTAGTGTTTGTAAAAAAAGGGTAAAATGTTCATTTAATCCATTCGTAATATCTTGTTTGTCTGTAAGCTGAAAGTTATTGTAATCTGTTAAGTATTGAGGAGCCGTTAAATCTGTATTTTTACCCATCAGCAAGTTTACTCATATATTGGCATCTCAGAGTAGATTTTACTTTCGCCGCAACAATTTGACCTAGAGGTAATGAAAGATTTGGCATAACTTTGTAACCAGGTAACCAAGGGATCACAGGTTTTAACAAGATTAAACTTTCATAACTATTTTGAATACGGTGAGTCAAACCCATCTCCCCTTTTTCATTAGTATTTACTTGAAGAGGGTCTCTCTTTTTCACCAGATACATGCAAGCAGCGTTAATGAGGTAGGAAACTTTCTTAACGCTATTACTGTCCGATTCCAGGGAATCGCTGAGTTCAATTTTATGACTTTATTGCTCTGCGAGGAGTAAGTGGCCAATGATCTTTGTAGGATGGCATCAAGAAATTCTTACATCTTCATCTTAATGGAAACAGTTTTCGCGGTGGGTCAAAAAACTTTTCATAGGTCGGGGGCTCTGGGAGAGAGTAGGTTGGAAGATTATCCTCTGGGTCGTGAAGAGGAATGTCCGGTGTCGTGAAAGCAAAATGAAAAACAAAGTCGTAAAAAAATTAATTTAGCAGCGAGATGACTGAGAAAGAAGCCTAACAAAAAAAAAAAAAAAAGATGGAACGAATCATTGATTTAATAATACTTACAAGTCATGATAAAGAAAGCAGGACAAAGCTTTGAAGACCCCTCTCCGTTATAAACTGAATAAACTTGTTCTTCACTGCAAACGAACAACTCTTAATTTTAGCCAGTATTTTATTTATTTGTTTCATCATCGGGAAAAAATTCAGGTAAAACACCGGAACATCGAAATTCTTTCCAACCGAAGTTCTAACGAACCCTTAAGACAGAACACTGAAACAAAGTCAGTAAACAGACCTGCAATAACTCGTGTACAATAAAAACTGAACAAAGTCCTCCTTAGATGCATGTATCTTTGATATATAAATTGCAGATGTCGTTGATTGCAGCAATATTTAAAATCACTTAAAAGACAAGCAGCAGATTTGCAAAAAGTCAAATACTCTTGGCGATATGCTTATTTTTATCTGGAGACACGGGGAAATGTAACTTTTAATAACGAAAAAGATGCTCAGCACAGAACTCTATTTTGTTATCAAGTTCAGTGGGGAGAACTGCTTTGTATTTTAGAACAAGCTACCATTAAGAACAAATCGTTCGCTGCCCTTAAAGTAGCAAACAACCTCTTTTTTTTTTTTTTTTTTGATTGGAGGTTTAACGACCACCGTGAGCAACTCAATGGGCTATAAGCAGTCGCCCGTCCCTAATTTAGGGTCACTGGTTCCAGGGAAGGGAGAGAGCCAGTGCCGTAAGACAAACACAACATCCATGCCTCACCGGGATTCGAACCCGGACCCCTTTCGGACGAATGATCAGAGGCCATCGGTTAGACCACTGCGCCACCAGGGCGGCCCTTTTTATTTGGAGCACAGACGCCCAGGAGAAGTTTCACGCTGTTATAGTTTGTATGAAGAACACAGATCTACTGGCAATAATCTAACATCAACTCCATGATCAAAGGCATTCTAAAAATAGAGGTGTTTTCACAACCAAGAACTCCAGCATTATGGCACCGATCATATAACAATTTATCAACATCAAATTAATGAGATTTACAGCTTCTAGCGAAAATTACATTAATTTCCAGAATAATGGTGTGTTTAATCATGCGAATTTTTTACTCCCACGTGACAAACAGTAGAAGTGCTTTTAAATGTTTTGAGAAACTCTTGCGATAGCCTATCACCCCTATGAAAGTAGAGTTTTTACTGACTTTAGCGTAAGAACAATGAGTTTCCCACTTCTATATACAGTATACCTTTTTTATGGAAATCCAATTAACTATAAATAGCTACTGATTGCAATTGTTATTAAACAATTCCTTCGGCAAAATAGAGTTCGGACAGAAATATAATTCTGGGCCATTGGTACGAGCCAAGCGTAAGAATTGATTTTTGTGTTGAAAAATACCTTACCCAGCTCTGGATTTCAGTGGACTAGCACAAATGTCCAGAATTATAATTTTGTGAGTGGGATGATCCTGGAACACTGATTTTTAAATTCGAAATTGTCTTCAAAATGACTAAAAAGTTTGCTTAAATAAAAGAACGTAAAACAATTAAATGGAAATTTTTGTAATTATCAGTTAATATCAAAATCTATCCTCATAAACTAATATCCAGAGAGCAGGCGATGGAAATGTTACCGGACTTTTTACACGGTAATCCAATGTTCATCATGATCTCCTTCACAACGGCAGATAATTGCGATATCACTCATGTAATATACAGCTCCTCAACGAGCTGTTACAATTTATGTAGTGCCTTTCAGAAAAAAGCCACCGAGAAGCAAACACAGAAGAGCCTAAAGCCTATCACCATTGCGACTTCATGAAAATCAAATGCATTGCGTGCCAACTACGTCGCGTGTAATGATCACGAAATGCTATACTGTAAATAACGCTTGATACTGAGCTCTCTGTTTATCAGTGTTGGAATAACAATAGACAGAGTTAGAAATGTACTTATGAGATAAAGAACAGGAATAATATATATTACTGGCTAAATACCTGTAATTCGAACGTGATGATACTAAAATACAGTTGAAATACAGATGATATATATGATATACAGTTGAAAAGGCCATACACTGCATATTTCTTCGCTCTTTTAGGAAACACATGTCTGCCTGACTTATTCTGCCAGACGACACATAAGCAATTTCGTTCATAACTGTAAATTTAAAACTTGAAGCCTACACGAAACAAATCAAAATACGTCGTTACTCTTCACTTTCATCGTTAAAATATTAATAGACAAGAGAACAAAATAACAATAGAAAACAAAATAAAATACGTTGTTGCTTTCAGCATAAATGTAAAAAGAACCTTGCTTATAAACAATTTCGTTCGAAACTGTAGATTTAAAAGCTACCAAGTCAGATGTTTTTTTGGAAGCGTGAGCAAAATTGTGTTGCCATCGCTAATATATCAAAGGGGGCACTTTTTTTCTTTTTTTTTCAAATTTTAATTACTATGAAAATCTACCCGCGTATTTATATTTATTGCAGTCACCTTACCACTTATATGACTTCACCATTGCTTCAGTGAAACCGAATGTTGGTAATTTGATTTTGACTAAAAAAAAACAAAAAACACTAATGTGACGTCACGGTTGCTTCAGTGAAAACAAATGTTGGTAATTTGATTTTGACTCAAAAAACCTTGACATTCGATATGTCAAACGATAATAGAAATGTTCAAATGCAAAGCATGTATGATATAGCGCTCTTTACGTGATATTTTTAAAAGTTTTTTTTTCTTAAATAAATTTAGAACAAATCAAAAAACCTTGACATTCAATTTGTCAAACGATAATAAATGTCATATTATGATATAGCTTTTTTGACGTGATTTTTAAGTTTTTTTGTTAAATAAATTCAGAACAAATCAGAACAAGTAAATTCAGAACAAATAAATTTAGAACAAAATATATACTGAGCAGGTCAACTCAAGTCATTCGAAACTTAGGGCGGAGCTTCAGTTGCTAGGCAACAATGACTATCATTGCAAAACGTCCTAGCGTTATCAAAGCTGGGTTAATGTAAATGACCCATTTCGACCCACTCAAAGTTATCGTAGGAAACAAATCCTTCCTTAGGGCGCCTCTATGTTGTAAAAGGAACATTCCTGCCAAATATGAAAGTTCTAAGTTCAGTAGTTTCTGAGATATGGTGATGAGTCAGTGAGGGCTTTCAGTTTCATATGTACAGATAAAAATAATCAAAGTCGAGATGGGCTGGACATGTTGGAAGACTGAAAGATGGACACGATTAATAACAGAATGGCAACCGACAGACGGAAAGAGAACAACGTAGTCCCAGAGAACAAGATGGAGAGATGGCCTTCAGAAATTTAGAGGTGCTAAATGGTGGGCTGAGGCTAAGGATTGAGGAAGTTGGAGAAGACTTGGGGAGGCCTATACCCTGCAGTGGGTGCCAACAGGCGAAAAAGTTCATCAGTGTTATTTTTGTTCTTCAGATGAGAAAGCAGCGGACTTATGCGAGTTTCATAAGAGCTAAATTGTAATAGATGGACAACTGGGTCACAGCATTTCCCAGGCGGCAAGACTTGTTGGGTTCTCACAGTTATCCGTGGTTAGTACCTTCAAAAAGTTATCCGCAAACCGCCGACAAGGTGTGCTCCGACCACAGTGCATCGGTGCTACAGGTCAGCGAAGGCTGTCTCGTATCGTACGAGCCAACTGAAGGGATACTGTAGCGTAACTCGCCAGGCAGCTTTGGGTGCCCATGCTAACCTCAGTTCGCCGTCCAAATCGCCTACAATGGGCACCCGAACATCAAAACGATATCTTGAATGATTAGAAGAATGTCGCCTGGTCCGATCAATCTCGTTTCCTGGTGCACCATAGACAGCCATGTAGTTCACCTGGAGAAGGGTTGACACCAAGATGCACCGTGGGATGAAAAAAAGCCGGTGGAGGCAGTGTAATGCTTTGAGAAATATTTTGCTGGAAACCCTGCATCCAGTCGTCCATGAGCAGGAAACTATGACGTCTACCATCTAAAGTGAAAATCCTCCAAATACGTGGTATCATTGAATGAACAAAGACATAACTCTTTCCACGTTTTAGCAACACACAGCAACCGAAAAGTTGTTATTCGGTCACCGCCGGCGAATTGAATTCCGGATCTCTCGGTATCCAGCCAAGTGCGTTAGCCTTACACCACGGTGGCCAACAATCCACGGAGCTACGAGTGTTTTTCTGTCAGCTTGTGACATTATAAATCCGTAAGATGAGCTCAGCTACTGAGACGTCTACATCTGGTGTAAGGCTAACGCGGCTCGGCTGGATATCGAGAGATCCTGGATTGAATTCCTCGGCGGTGACCCAATAACAATTTTTCGGTTGCTGTGTGTTGCTAAAACGTGAAAAGAGCGATGTCGTTGCTTATTTACTGATGCCACGTATTTGGAGCATTTTCACTTTGGATTAAACTGCTGTAATTAATATGCATCCAATGCCGTCAATGCCTACCAGATGGAGACCTCTCAGTAGCTGAGCCCATCTTACGGATTTATGTTGTCAGAAGCTGACAGAAAAGCACACATACCGCCGTGGATTGCTGGCCCCCGTGGTGTAAGGCTAACGCGTTCGGCTGGATATCGAGGGATCCGGGGTCTGGGCGGTGGCCGAAAAACAATTTTTCGGTTGTTGTGTGTTGCTAAAACGTGAAAAGAACGATATCTTTGTTTATAGTCTACCATCTACTTAAATATCATTGCAGACCAGGTATGGGTTTTCATGGCAACGGCATTCCCCTCAGTAGCGTCTTCTTTCAGATTAATAATGCGTCATTCCACGCTGTCCAAATTGTTCGGCATTGGTTGGCCTAACATGCGGAAGGCTTTCAGGCATTGCACTGGCCTTGAAATTCCATGGACATCAATCCCATCGAGCATCTGTGGTTTGTGTTGGATTAGCAAATGCGGTTTGCGGCGGCTCAAACCACGTGCCTTACAAGAGTTACAGAATCTGCTGGTAACGTGTTGATACTACTAGATAGCATAAGACACCATTAGAAATCTTGTAACTTTCATGCTTCGCAGGGTAAGAAATATTCTGGCGGCACGTGGAGGACGAACATCATAAAACCGGGCCAAATCGCAGTCATCGACTTTGGATCTATACAACAGTGAAATAGAAAAAAGGATTCTGCTGCTACCTTCGGCTACTTCCGATTCTTAGTGAACAAAACACTTCAACAAATGCAGGAGCGAACATCTTGTTCTTTATCCACAAACTACAGATCATTTAATTATATGGGATCTGTACCTTATGTCCCGGCAATAACTAATATTTTGAAAAAAATATATGTAGACCTTATGGTCTGAACTATGGGATAAAGACCCAAAATGTTTTATCATTTGTCAAAATGACAGGGATCACACTCAAATGTAGGACCCACATGGTTTTTATGTAATCCTACTGAGAGCTGGGGAATCGAATCCCAGATCTCTCAATATCCAGCCCAGCGCGTTAGCCTTACATCACGGTGGCCAACAATCCACGGCGCTATGTGTTTTTCTGACAGCTTCTGACATCATAAATCCGTAAGATGGAAGAATCCCAGATCACTCGGCTGGATATCGAGAGATCTGGGATTCGATTCCACAGCAGTGGCCGAATAACAATTTTTCGGTTGCTGTGTGTTGCTAAAACGTGAAAAGAGCGATGTCTTTGTTTATTCATTGACACCATATATTTGGAGGATTTTCGCTGTCGATCTCGCCGTTTGGATTTAACTGCTATAATTAATATATAGACAGTGCCGTTAATGCCCACGAGATGTAGACGTCTCAATGGGTGAGCCCATCTTACGGATTTGTGCCAGAAGCTGACAGAAAAACACACATAGCGCCGTGGATTGTTGGGCACCGAGTGTAAGACTAACGCGCTCAACTGAATATCGACAGATCCGGGATTCGATTCCCCAGCAGTGGCCGAATAACAATTTTTCGGTTGCTGTGTGTTGCCAAAACGTGGAACGAGCGATCTTTGTTTTCTTATTCCGAGAAGAAAGATCGAATATATATACGTTCGACTACTCGTAATCTGAAGACTCGCCTGATGGAACATAAATATGACATTAATACCAGATCCACAAACACAGCAATATCGTGCTTACTTCGTGAAGAAGCGTATCAAAGTCTGTGGGACATAACAACCACATTAACTACCCCAAAGTCGAAAAACCTTTTACGGAAAGAGTGCAAATTTTTGCCGATCAGCAACAGTGTTGCAATGATGACCTTCCGTGTGTCGTACCAAATCCTTGGAAATATTTATTTCAGAGTGACGTACCAAATATTGACATTAACGGAATACAAAGGCCATCACATATTCAAACAGCACAGAATATTTCGCATATGTTACAAGTACGTAGCACTGAAACATTGAGACTTTTCAAATACGTTGCGCATTGTAACAGTAATGTTTCAGAAACCTTACGATTACGTTAAAATGTCCTCAAACGTTACATAACTTTGAAACATGACCGATACGTTACAGTGAAAGGTCTTTGTAACTCCAAAATACCAACTTCATGTTAGTGTTTGAAAGATATTTGTAACTTCGTTACAGTATTGTTACGTATTTGAAAGATATTTGTGACATCATCATATTACTGTTAAGTTATAATAGGAGGTTTCTGTAACAAAGGAAGCCAATCACGTGCTGCCTCAATGACGAATGTGATCGATTACTGGTCAATTATGACGTAAGTCGCAGCCATTTTTTCCCACGTGATCCTTCCAGTAATCTTTGGTCCGCCATTTTTTCTTTGTGTTCAACCATAACATTTTGTGTGCCACGTTGTCTTACCGAACATATTTTGTTCGCCATTTTTTTTACCTTCCCGCGTGGTCTCACCGATATCTTTTTTTCACCTCCCCACGTGGTCTCAACGACATCTTTTGTAAGCCATTTTTTGTCCCCCCCCCCCCCATCAGGAAATTTTATGATATCTTTTTTTTTACTTCCCCACATGGTCTCACAGATATCTTTTAAAACCCATTTTGTTTTTCCCCTTCAGGAAACTTTATCAGGTCAATAACCCATCAGGGATATCATGACGTCAGTCGCAGCCATTTTTTCCCCTTGTGATCCTTCCAGTCATCTTTTGTCCGCCATTTTCTCTTTGTGTTCAACCGTAACATTTTGTGTGCCACGTGGTCTTACCGAACATTTTCGATCCCCTGTCCTGCGGGTTTCTAGCCAGATGTATTATCCCACTTGACTACGGGTCGCCTCGCTCCTACAGCGTTACTGTAGGAATTAAGGCCAATGCGTTGCGAATACGTTATTTAATAGAAATGTATTATTTTTTTCCACGGATCAATTATTTTTCTGTAAGATGACTAAAATTTCTTCATGATTAATCAACGAAATGTACCTTTTAATGCATATCTTAATCTATTTTTTTTTCTAAACTTGCGTAGTCGTTAAAGTTCTCAATATATCAACATTATTTTTTTCTCTACTGTTTACAAACTAACAACTACTATTATTGATATTTTTTTCTGATTCATAACGAACAAACGTACTAAGATATTATACACTGGCGTGCAAAACTTAAGGACGGGCACTAGTGTTCAGTAACCAGCTAACTCGAGTACGACAGGATCACCAAACAATGTCCCAGTAGCACATGGAACGACTACGAGAGTGCTCCGGTGAAGTGGCATAAATACGCATGCGCATCCACGCCGTTGCCAAACCAAAAATCTTAAATATCGCCGGAATGTAACATCAAGGTAGCAATTATGTACAATGGAAACTATAAAACAGTAGTATCGGTGAACGCTATTTTTAACGTAACTGTAATGTACAAAATGTTATGTTTCAAAATAGATGTTGCTGAAACGTAATTGTATGATATCTATGAAAGTGTAACGAAAATGAGTGATTGTAGCATTATTGATGCATATCCGAAACGTTTTGTGCTGTATGGGTAGTTATATATAATGTTACGGCGATTCACTACCAGTGCGCATGCCCTTTCTGACAATTTACGTCATATCACCTCTTTAGAAGTATTTAAGCCTCTGCTCGCGTATGAACTACACCTGATGAAGGGTCAGATGCGGACTTGAAAGTTCTTGTGTACTTTTAACTTATATGTAATGTCTAAACTAAGTTGCTTTTACATTAAAGTACTTTTATCTTGTAATATCGTGTTAAGACGGCAATACTTCATCCAATCTATCATGTTAGGCAGGTGGTCATAATGTTTCTGCTTTTCGGTGTACATTCCAGTGAAACACTGATCACTTCAAATACGCACTATTAATTTGAATCGATTCTTCTTTTGTTTTAACGAACACCGTAAGTAGATGATGAGTCTATAAGCAGTCGTCCGTCCATGATTTGATCCACTGGCTCCAAGGAAGTGGGAGAGCCAATGTCATTTAACAAACACACCACTCATGTCTCAACCAGGGCTCGAACCCGGAACCACGGAGACGAACGGCCAGAAGCCAAGCTCAGACCAATCCTTTGCTGGAGCTTTCTCAATCATGTCCAGAAGATTTAGTTCATCAAAACAGGAAAAAAAATGCCTATGAAGCAAATCTGTAAAATTAATTTTAAACATAATAAAGACATTTCCATTTAGTTGCAAAAAAAAAAAAAAAAAAAAAAAATTCTCCCACCCTGCTTCCCGCGGTTAAGTGCAAACGTATCAAAATATTCTGTGTTTTAATAGCTAGCTTTTCAAGAGTAAATAGTCTTTAACCTTGCATGTTCCACAACTCTCCATATATTTCGAGAATGTACTTAGGATGGAAGAAAGAGGGAAAAAAAGCATTTATATGTTTTCAGAACGAAAGCACTCGGAGTCAGAAATAAAGAATAAAATGAGGTACTCCCCAGATTTCTATTCAGCCACTATATCAAAATCTTTTCGCCCTACATTTTCTCTTAAAGTGTCATTACCCTTCGAAAGCACAAGTATTTAAATGTTTCTTTAATCCCACATTAAGTTTAAAGCTCCAATAGTCCTCGAAGAGCTGAATTTGCACTTCTTCTAAGTGTCAACATGCTTGTGAATTATCAAGGAACAAAATATCCATAGACATGACAAGCAATTAGTTCCTAAATAGGAAAGGCATCTCTGTAATTGTAATTCGTTGCACTGTAATGTCGTTTTTAATCCTCGCTAAAGAAACTTTGCCCTTAGCTTCACAAAATCCTGTTGTTTTTATCAGACACAAGTATACACATTTTTAATATAATTGGTTTATTTTTCTGTCCAGCTTTACATTTTTTTTTATCTATTTGAAATTAGAAGAACAGAACTGCTTTCGTCTTTACCTCTTTTTTTTTTTTAAGAAATCGCTAATGAGATCATTAGGAAACTTGCGACAAGCTACATTCTAGACATTTAATAAAAATAAAACAGTGCGCATACTTTTTTGTTAAATTAAAAGTGCAGTTTTGCATTGCAGCCGAGTTGTGCCACAACAATTAATGATCGTTTCACAATTTTTACAGTATTTTTTTACCCCCAGGGTTTAGAATCCTATATAAAAAAACATCGCTGAGAGAAATTTCTCAAATGATGATGAAGAAAACTCCTTAAACATAAGAAAGCTTGACGATAGCAGACCATTACATTTGTCCAAAAACTTTTACGAAGTTGAAATATATCAGCACAGGCGAATTCTTCTTCTGTTAAAACAAAGAGAAGAACAATTACTTTATTTTTAGTTAAGAAAGTTAAATGCCTTCAAGACCACTGTCAATTAGTGATTTATTCATCATGAATGATATACGGGATTACACCATACAATACTAATTTTGAGGATGACAATCCGTTTTTTCGTGTAAATATGACAAGGATGGTAAGTCAGATAATACTCGAAAACTTGAAAATTTAATCGTCCTGGAGCAGAAATCGAACCTGCGTCTCCCAGATAGCGCCCGGGTATGCTACACCGCCCAGAACGACCAAGTCTCAAGTTTCTGATTAATTTGAATATATCCGGGCGCTATCTGGGAGACGCGTGTTCGATTCCTGCTCCAGGACGATGAAATTTTCAAGTTTTCAGGTATTATCTGACGTACCATCCTTGTCGTATTTACACGAAAAAATGGATTGTCATCTTCAAAATTTGATTTATTTACTTTATTTTGCATTTTCACATAAACATTAAATTCCATGTACTCACTTTTAAATAAAGTATGAGAATGTTAAAGCAGGTAAAATTTCAGGTTCTGTAAAATATTAATGTCTATATTGTGGTCTGCATTCCATCATAAAGCGCTCCTTCACTCTGAATGAAATAAACGCCAATTCCTTATTACTGATAGCTCTTTCCACGTTCCAGAAACACATAGCAACCGAAAAATTGTTATTTGTTTTCAGCCGCCACGTATTTGGAGGATTTTCACTTTATTACTGCAATGATAACTTATTTTTTAACATACTAGCGTAGATATGAAGATGTACATGCCCTGTCGTGGAATTTTTTGTAGTCATATGAGGATTTACACAATCAAATGCGAAAACACCCTTTCGGAATATAGCACTAAATACAATCCGGAAATTCCTTACGTCGTCTGTTCAGGTAAGCTTTTTTCTACCCGCAGTCGTGCAGAGATGGAAACAGGTCACGGGTCAACGGGTCGAATATTTCTTGCTGGTCAAACGAGTCAAGTCAATGTGTTCCTCACTCAATTTTAACCCGATTTTATTTCCGTTTTATTTAAAAAAAAATATTTGAAAGAAAAATACGTACTGTGGAATTTTGTGCTCGACACTGGTGCTAGCGGAGTGAAAAATGATTTTCCATAAACAAATATTGTCGTTTCTTTCTTATCCCTTTAACGACCATGACTCCAAAACCTTGTATCACCATAAATACCATAACGCCCGAAACTATCTGTTGGTTCACTTCTTTGTTTATTAACAATAGTGACTGAGGGTGACACCTGCTGATATCTCATAGGTCGTCAAATTTGACGCACAGGTAAATGTAGGAAATCTGACTCACTCTAGACAAGCGTTTCGGGCATTTATGTTCATTTGTATGTAGGACGTTTTGGGCGTTATGGTCGTTAAAGGGTTAAAGCAACGATGATTTCCACATACCGACGATACGGCGCAGACGCTACACTCACCGATACCATATCGTAAAACAATACTTTCCTTTCCCTTTGCTTTCATTGCGATTTTCTGGAGAAGGTAAACGCCTGTCGCCCGCTTCTCTGGTGATTCATTCTCTCACGCCCCGCGTGTCACATTGTAATGCTGAGAGTTACCTTTCATATCGCATTTTTTGCATTGAATATTTAGAGGCTTTCCTTTGACGTGCTGATATTCCCATCCATTGCATGTCTTGTCGGAATTAATGCCTTACTTGTTAATATGGATGAATTTGATATTAAGGAGTCTCAAAATAGTGTCGAGGCCGCCAACAAATGCGTGCTTGTTGAAAACAAAAAGGGGAAGAGTGAATGCTGGAAGTTGTTTCGTTTCATTAAGAAACCAGAATATGTTCCACAGCAAGACCAATTTTCACAAACCTGTGATGAGTTGAAAGTCTCCAAAATGTGAATGTTGATTTCATGAGTGTCTCTGCCTTCTGAGGGGTAATGATAAAATCAACATCCACATTTTAGAAGCTTTCAAATCATCAGAAGCTGGTGAAAATTGGTGTTGGTGTGAAACGTATTTTGAAGCATGATATGTTATAAAAAAAAACCCAGCAAAAACTGAAATTAAACATACAACAAGTTACTTAATTCAAACAATTTGACTGCAGCATCTTCAAAATTGAATGGAACAGTCTTAACATTACTGTGAAGGGACTTTGTGGCTCTCGCAGATGTGTTCGAAAACATTATACATGTATATGTTGAAATATGTTTATTTATAGTTCAAAGGAGATTTGTCCGGGTCGGTTCCAATTATGTTACTTTCAGGTCAGGATGTGGTCTAATTATGTTACTCCCGGGAGCGGGTCAGAACAAAGCCCAAAACTTTTGACCCGTTTATAACTCTGGTCCAGTGTCAATGCTCCTAGACTTACTGAAGTCGCAACTTCGTACGTATTCTGCGCTCGCAACATCGACGCAATACATACCTGTCGGCTGTAATGCGTAAACATGTCCGCCGGTGGGGGAATTTGATTCCATGCTTTCCTACTTTGGGGGTAGATGTTCTCCCAACTGAACTACGCCGACAGGCTCATCGTTGCACATTTGACTCACACGTCATCGCATTAGTACGTCATCTACGTCATGTTACGTAGTACGTTACATCATGTCTTTGAGAAAGGGGTCTTTCGAAAGAACTTTTATTAAATCCGTACGATGTGTGTTAGAATTATACATATTTTAGAACCTCGTGGCCAAAGATTCATTATCGCTGCAACTCTACCGATTTGACTCATACGTCACCAAAGAAGAACGCCATCTACGTCATGTTAAGTAGCACGTTACACACGCTGTAGCTGATTTCTGACATGGTCTGATACGTGGTGTGTAGGAAGATGACTTCCGGCATCCCAAATTTTGATTTCTGCAGTTGTTTGCCTGGTTTCGGTTTGTCTGTTCGCTTGCAAAACTCTGGCTACTCTCCTTTCACACCTCTGATCCAGCAGCTGTTCAGGATCCCATATGTCTAATTTTATGGGTGTCACACCATTTCCGGGAAACCCCATGCTATGCTTGAGCGTGAAAAACTAGGTGGGCGGCGGTTTAGGAGATGGTCGTACCGGTACGAGTGACGCCAACTCTACTCAATAGAGAGAGGTGTGATGGGTAGTTGATATTCGCATCACCCGCGCTGAGTGAAACAGACTTAAACCTAAGGTAGGCGATAAATAGGCAAACAACAGGGATTTCCAACAGTGTATCGCAATCGACGAACATGGGAAAGCGTATGTGGTTTGTGAGTCAAATATTCAATAAATGCTCTACATCAATACGTGGCTAACTGCATGGTATTAGGCACATTGGTATACAATGTTACTTATTACTGTTTCAAACGTTGTATTGTTTCATTAACTAAACTAGTTACAACCCTTCATTTTGCGAGTCATCCTCAGTACCGTACGATGTTTGCGTTTCCAAACAGGTCGTTGTATCACTGGGTCACAGATCGTTCTCATTATCTGCCGTGTCATTGTTGCGCATGAGTATTATGGTCGTACTTTATTTTGTTTCATTGCGGTATACCCTGGTGGGGCTATTGCTTAGGGTGCGGGTTTGTTTAGACATCTTTTCTAGCACGTCTTTTGTAAAAAAACAGATCGTGCTTCTGTTATCGGTTTGTCCGTTCGTCCGTCAGTCCGTCTGTACCCACGGTATCTCTGCAACTATAAATCCGATTTGAAAAATTCTTTTTGCATTCTGAAGCTTGAAATATGCGAATGATGATCCTTTATTTCGTTTTTTTTTTACGATGTACAATTTTGCCGCTAGGAAGCGTAAATGCAGCTGATGTCGAATTCAAAATTACGTTTCAATCCATATATTTGCTTCTAAACATCCGATTGAAAAAAATATTTTATCTTTCGATTCCATTTTTGTCGAAGACTATTTTAGTTATAGTTTCCTTTTCAAATTACGCATAGATTTTCCGCTAGGTGGCGTAAAAGTAAATTATATTTTTTCCAATAACTCTTCTCCTAAAACTCCGATTTGAAAAATCTTTGTTTCAGCGGATACATCTCCTAATGGAAAATCTTTTGTACAAAATTTCGAATTTTTAGTAACGAATACTTTGGCCACCAGGGAGCGTAAGTGTTAATTTTTGCTTCTAATGTATTTGCCATAAAATCTGATATTCTAAAATATCGATTGAAAAAATTCTTTTATGGACTCATGCCACTCACATCAATAAACCTTTTCGGAATATTTTCTTCCTAAAATATCCCACAGTTTCTCCGCCAGGAGGCAGTAGATGTATATCTTATTTTTGTCAATATCTACTTCTAAGAGTCCGATTTGAAAAATTCCTTCTTTGTTGGATAGTGTTTTCCGTGTGACATGGTTTTCATGTAATTTCAAAATTTTCAAGTAATTCATAGGCTTTCCGCTAGGGGGCGTAAAGGTAAATTGCGTTTCGCCCTATATCTCTGCTTCTAAATCTCCGATTTGAAAAATTCTTTATACACCGGATACAGCTCCTGATGGGAAATCGTTTGCACATAATTTCTAATTTTTGTAAAAAAATGGTTTAGCCACTAAGGGGCGTAAATCTTAATTTCCGCTTCTGATGTATTTGCAGCAAAATATAAGCTTCTAAATTCTCGATTGAAAAAAACGTCGTTTGTAGACCGATACTACTCATGTCGACAAACCTTTTAGGAACATTTTCTTCTTAAAATAGGGCATGGTTTCTACGCCAGGAGGCGTAGATGTATATCTTATTTTTGTCAATATCTCTACTTCTAAAGGTTCGATTTGAAAAATTCCTTTCTTGTTGGATAGTGTTACCAGTATGACATGTGCTTCATATAATTTCAAAAATTTCAAGTAATTCATAGACTTTCCGCTAGGGGGCGTAAAGCTAAATTGCGTTTCGCCCTATGTCTCTGCTTCTAAATCTCCGATTTGAAAAATTCTTTCTGCACCGGATACAGCTCCCGATGGGAAATCGTTTATACATATTTTCTAATTTTTGTAAAAAACAAATGGTTTGGCTACCAGGGGGCGTAAACCTTAATTTCCGCTTCTGATGTATTTGCAGCAAAATATGAGCTTCTAAATTCTTGATTGAAAAAAACGTCGTTTGTAGACCGATACTACTAGTCTCGATAAACCTTTTAGAAACATTTTCTTCTTAAAATAGTGCATGGTTTCTGCGCCAGGGGGACGTAAAAGTATATCTTATTTTTGTCAATATCTCGACTTCTAGGAGTCCGATTTAAAATATTCCTTCTTTGTTGGATAGTGTATAACGAAGTGTATTTCTCCGTCATTTTTGGTCTACGCCAGGATTCGAACCCGAGGCCGCTTATTCCGGAACAAGTTGCTCTACCAATTGAGCTACGCGGACGTTTTATTCTGATTCCTATCTGCCTTTATGTCGTGTGCGTCCTTCTGGCAGGTACGTCACATCTCCTGGTACGTTACAATTGTTTCTAGTGTGACATGTTCCTATAAATTCAAAAATTTCAAGTAATTCATAGACTTTCCGCTAGAGGGCGTAAATGTAAATTGTGTTTCCCACTATTTCTGTGCTTCTAAACCTCCGATTTGAAAAATTTCCTTCTGCACCTCATACAGCTCCTGATGGGAAATCCTTTGCAAATAATTTCTAATTTTTGTAAAAAAATGGTATGGCCACCAGGTGGCATAAGTCTTAATTTCCACTTCTGATGATTTTGCAGCAAAATATGAGCTTCTAAAATCTTGATTG
Organism: Macrothele yani; assembly: GCA_039090855.1. Taxonomy (NCBI): domain Eukaryota; kingdom Metazoa; phylum Arthropoda; class Arachnida; order Araneae; family Macrothelidae; genus Macrothele; species Macrothele yani. Next base: position 82,695,311 of record CM077003.1, on the reverse strand, counting down.
AAAAAAAAGTCCTTTGTTGACCGATGCTAGCATCGGTCATGTCGACAAACCTTTTAGGAACACTTTCTTCTTGAAGTAATGCATGGTTTCTACGCCAGGAAGCGTAGATGTATATCTTATTTTTGTCAATATCTCTACTTCTAAACTTCCAATTTGAAAAAATCCTTCGTTGTTGGATGGTGTTTCCGATGCGAAATGTTTTTTCTATAAATTCAAAACTTTCACATAAATCATTTAAGGTAAATTACGTTTTCTGCTCCTAAAACTCCGATTCGAAAAATTATTCCTGTATCGTATACAAGATCTGACGGAAAATATTTTTCACATGATTTCTAATGTTTTGTAAATAATGGTTTGGCCACCAGGGGCCATAAGTGTTAATTTCTGCTTCTGATGAATTTGTAGCAAAATCTGGGCTCCTGAAAACTCGACTAAATTTTTTTCTTGGACCGATACCGCTCATATGGATAAACCTTTTGAGAATACTTTCTTCCTAAAATAATGCATGGTTTTCCCACCAGTGGACGTAAAGTCACATTTTATTTTTGTCGAAATCTCTGTTTCTAAGAATTTGTAAGCTCACGATTCCGCTTACAGCAATATCTGAGGGATTAAACACCCTACTGAAAATCTTCTTCCTTTCGTCAGATCTATTGTTTTCCATACCGGTTCCATTGACTTTGAATATCTTTGATAAATTTAATTTGCGTCAGAACGGATTCAAAAGACGTGCTTATTACACCCGAAAATTCGGTGTCATCTTTCTTGTTATTTGCTTCTCACGTTCCACCGAGAATTTCCATGCATATGGCAGGTCGTAGGGGGTGTTGTTATTACAATTTATATCTCGATCAATACTGCCTCTGCCATTAGGATTTGTTGGTGTGTATTGTGTGTTGTTAAAATTTTCGCGTTTTCCCAATCTGGGATAACATCATTCTCTTGGCAGAGTTGGATTAATGCCGTTTTCATCTCTCTTCTGTTCCAATTTTTGATATGTTCCATAAAGCAAGTTTTGAATCGTCGTTTCGTGCTGCCTATGTATATTTTATTGGTGCGATTATTGTCTGCCTTTCTTGTAGGGATGAAGCATACTCCTGCAGCTTCTAGCGTGGGTTGGTTGTTGTAGTCAGTTGTCAAAAATTTCGATATGTCCTTAACATTATCTGCAATTTCATAATTCAGTTTCTTGTAATCTTTTTTAAGGTTATTACTGATTGGGTGCATATATGGGAGTTTCCCACAGTACACTTTTTCTTTTCCTTTTTCTTTCCTATCAGCTGGATGTTGGCTGTTGTTGTTATACTTATTATAAATTGATGTTATCAAGTTCTTACTGTAGCCAAATTCAGTGGCAGTGTGTCCTGGATCCACTTAACCTCTCTCCTTTCAGCAGCCGTATTGGATGAGTGGGATATAGCTCTTCTGACAAAGAATTGGAATGCTGATATTTTATATTTCCATGGGTGGTTAGAAGCGTATGGTATAATTGTCGGCACGTATGCCTGTTTCCTGTACACTGAATATTCAATCTTGTGTTTGCTGTTGTGTATGGATATGTCTAAGAAATTGATGCGTTGATCAACCCCTTTTTCTATTGTTGATTTGATGGTTGGGTGATAATTGTTGAATTTGCACAGGAAGTCTTGCAGTTTGGGTTCACTGTGCTGTCAGAAGATGAGGATATCATCGACATATATTAGGTATATAAGGGGTACATCAATCATGTTGCTGAAGAGTTGGTTTTCCATATCTTGCAGTATGTCTTCAGCCAATAACTGCAAGATATGGCTAAACCCATGAGTGAACCATAGTCCTTGAAAATGGGTGAACCCATGGGTGCACCATAGTCCTGTTGGTATTAACATACGCAGAACGTTTTTGACAAATTCATCAGTGCACTGATAGAATTTGTCAAAAACAGCAACTTCTTTAGATATGGAAAAACAATATACCAACAGGACTATGGTGCACCCATGGGTTCACCCATTTCAGGTGGTGAATTTCAGACTATGGTGCACCCATGGGTTCACCCATTTCAGGTGGTGAATTTCAGACTATGGTGCACCCATGGGTTCACCCATTTTCAAGGGGCCATTTCAAGTATGGCTTCAGCCATACTGCAAGATATGGAAAACCAACTCTTCAGCAACATGAATGATGCATCCCTCATATACCTAAGATATGTCGATGATATCCTCATCTTCTGGCACCACAGTGAACCCAAACTGCAAGACTTCCTGTGCAAATTCAACAATTACCAACCAACCATCAAAGCAACAATAGAAAATGAGGTTAAACAACGCATCAATTTCTTAGAAATAACCATACATAACAGCAAACACAAGATTGAATATTCAGTGTACAGGAAACAGGCATACGTGCCGACAATTATACCATACGCATCTAACCACCCATAGAAATATAAAATATCAGCATCCCAATTCTTTGTCAGAAGAGCTATATCCCACTCATCTAATACGGCTGCTGAAAGGAGAGAGGTTAAGTGGATCCAGGACACATCGCCACTGAATTTGGCTACAGTAAGAACTTGATAGCATCAATTTATAATAAGTATAACAACAACAGCCAACATCCAGCTGATAGGAAAGAAAAAGGAAAAGAAAAAGTGTACTGTGGGAAACTAACATATATGCACCCAATCAGTAACATCCTTAAAAAAGATTGCAAGAAACAGAATTATGAAATTGCAGATAATGTTAAGGACATATCGAAATTTTTGACAACTAACTATAACAACCAACCCACGCTAGAAGCTGCAGGAGTATACTCCATCCCTACAAGAAAGGCAGACAACAATCGTACCGATAAAATATACATAGGGAGCACGAAACGACGATTCAAAACTCGCCTTATGGAACATATCAAAAATTGGAACAGGAGAGAGATGAAAACGGCATTAATCCAACACTGCCAAGAGAATGATGTTATCCCAGATTGGGAAAACGTGAAAATTTTAACAACACACAATACACACCAACAAATCCTAATGGCAGAGGCAGTATTGATCGAGAAAACTCGAGATATAAATTGTAATAACAACACCCCCTACGACCTGCCATATGCATGGAAATATTTGGTGGAATGTGAGAAGCAAATAAAAAAAAGATGTTCAAACAAACCCGCACCCTAACCAATAGCCCCACCAGGGTATACCGCAATGAAACATAATAAAGCACGACCATAACACGCATGCGCAACAATGACATGGCAGATAATGTGAACGATCAGTGACCCAGTGATGCAACGACCTCTTTGGAAAAGCAAACATCGTATGCTACTGAGGATGACTCGCAAAATGATGAGTTGAAGCTAGTTTAGTTAATGAAACAATACAACGTGTGAAACAGTAATAAGTAACATTGTATACCAATGTGCATAATACCATGGGAAAACGTAGTGATCTGAGTGACTTTGACCAAGAATGCATTGTTGGCGCCAGACAGATTAATCACTCTATCGCCCGAGTGGTAGGAATTATTGGATTACCGCGAGTATACCATCGACGGACGTACCAGCACCCAGAGAGCAAGTGGTGACCGACCTCACGCCATTGATGAGCGGAGTCGACGTAGACTGTGCAGGCTTCCGCTTGGCAACGGCGTCGTAAATCACGTCCAGGTTAAGTGTCTGAGGCCTAAACTGTATCAGCGGGCGAACAGTACGGCGCCGTTGCATACTCTAGTCTACGAACGCCGACACCCTACTCGGAGGGAAACTGTTAACCGAACGTTATCGGACATTATCCTCGCCTGGTGTCGGGAGCAATAAAGCCTAACACTGCAGAGTAGCTCCGCGTCGTGTGGTCAGATAATTCCCGTTTTTAGCTGTACCTAGCTGACGGGAGGGTGTGGGTGTGGCATCGACAGCATGAGGCTATGGCCCCGTCGTGCCAGATCGGTTCTGTTCAAGGCGGTGTTGGCTCTGTGATGATTTGGGAAGCCTTCTCATGTGACACATTAGATCCCTTAGTGTGTCTGGAGAGGTCCTTAACCGCTGCGCGATACCAGTACGGGCTGTCTGAACAGTTACACGCTTTCATCGCCTCTGCGCTTCCTGTGGCCGGTGGTCTGTTCCAGAATAACAACTTGCTGCCCCCACTGGGCTGCAACCAGCCAAGCATGGCTCGAGGAACACTCATCTGAGTTTGGAACCATCCAGTGGGCCCCAAGGACCTCGGATTCAAACCCTGTGGAAGCTCTCTGGGATGTCATAGAGTGGAACATCAGATCCATGGATCCTAGACGGATGTCCCTGGCGGAGTTGTGAACAATGCTGCGACAGGCATGGGTGGTATTACTTCCGGAAACCTTGAAAACTTCCGGCAACCGTGGAGTTGACGCCTCTGCGCGTATAGGCTGTTTATCTTGCTTTTAGTTACGTATCTCTGATCTTTTATCCATTGAGTGTATTATGTCAAGTTCAAAATCCTTAAGATCACTAATTTAGCCCATTCCGACCATCACTCGTACTCTAATTTATGTCGTACATTGCGTTGATACGTGTTAAGCCTTTTATGTGACGAGGATACGTGTATCTAATAAACTATCACTCAGCCTACATATTTCCCACTACAGGGAAACATTTCTTAAAAATGTTATTCGTAATAGAGCAAAAGCATTTACCTAAAAGGTTTTAGGTATTGGAAGTGAATCGTTTCTGTGAGTAAAAGGCTTAACACCTATCTCATCACGTAAAAGGCTTAACACGTATCTCGTCACATAAAAGGATTAACGCGTATCTCTTCACATAAAAGACTTAACACGTTGTGACGTTCCTGCCCTGCAGGACGCACATGAGATAAAGGCAGATAGCAGCGAGAACATACGTCTGCGTAGCTCAGTTTGTAGAGCGACTTACTCCGGAATAAGGGGACTTGGGTTCGATGCCAGGCGTGGACAAAAATGACTGAGATATTTACATCGTTATAACGTATTTGGTATCAAAGAGAAGCGTTTTTATAAGTAATAGTATTGTTTTTCGGTATATAAGTGAAACGTTTATACGATCAAAAGTAGTAATATTTAGATTGCAATGAAATATTTACTCGTAAGAAAATGCTTCGCTTCAATAAAAAACAGTATAGTTTTAACAGAGCACAAGCGTAGAAGAAGGTAGTACAACTGAGGCTTTCTACTCGCCAGGGAACAAATTTTTCTGAAGTTCCTTTTTCGATACATTTCTTCACATCTCCATAATATGCATTAGCAATCATAGAGCTTCAGTCGCTGAGTTTTATTTAATTTTGTCCCAATTTTCTTGTTTCAAGTCTCTTGGAAATTCCTATCATTTCAAAAAATTCAATTGCCCTGATAGGGCTTCCACTTCAGTAGATACTAGAGAAATAGTGTGAATCTTAAGATTTGCGCTATGATGTTTGAAATATTTCTTACAGCGACACTGCATTACCAAATAAATACCCAGGAGAACATAAAACTATCGCCACCGAAACCTAATATATTCACGTAAGCCAAGGAATTGAAAAGTTCAGATGCAAGCGAATAACCTAGACAACGCCGTTATTTATGGGATAGTAGAAAAAAAAATAGGAAATAAATATAGTGTTCCGCATTCAGCTGCAATCGTGCTTCCAAACGTAAAGAACCTGGTATACAGAAATATTTCACCGAAAGAAATCCTTTGGAAGACATAGTTTTTGACATTTCTTCCCGAAGCACTCAGCACAATTTCAAAACAACAATATCTGGAAAGTTCAAATTGCCTTCATATTTTGGGCGGAGAAGCAATCGCAAGAAGACAACACGGAAAATAGGAATTGAAAACAGTCTCAATAAAACTAATGAATTCAGTTTTAGTAATGCAAGTAGGCCACTTTTCGATAGACGAAGATGCAGGAATGAAAATATGTTCACGGTGAAAGCTGTTGTCATCCTTGATTCTAAATGATGAGCCTTCTGCGCGACATGAGGATAGCTTCTACACAGCTGGTGAGTAAGAGACGCCCGGATTCCACAGTTTCCTCGCCTTCTTGTTCTCCGACATTTTTGCCCGCATATCATTGAAGCATGTAAGAGGTGTTTTACTGAGAAAGGTTTGAAGATAATAAAGCTCAAAGAGAAATAAATGTGCGTCCCCATTATAAAGAAAGAAACACGACAAACTCAGGCATCAGTTTAAAGGACTTCAATAAGCACTTTTTTGTAGTAAATGTTTCTGATATATGGTTAAGTAAATGCATTTATATTCCCTTTTAAATGCATTTATATTCCCTGTAAAAAAAAGATCGTGCTTATGTTACCGGTTTGTCCGTCCGTCCGTTTGTACCCACGATATCTCTGCAACTATTAGTCCGATTTGAAAAATTCGTTTTGGATTGGGAAGCTTAAAATATGAGAATGATGATCCTTCATTTCGTTTTTTTTTTACGATGTACAATTTCTCCGCTAGAGAGCGTAAATGCAGATGATGTCGAATTCAAAAATACGTTTTATTAAACATATTTGATTCTAAACATCCGATTGAAAAAAATCTTTTATCTTTCGATTCCATTTATGTCGAAGAGTATTTTAGACAGTTACTTTTTCAAATTACGCATAGATTTTCCGCTAGGGGGCGTAAAAGTAAATTACGGTTTCCCCGATAACTCTTCTTCTAAAACTCTGATGTAAAAATTTGCTTTCTTCAGCAGATACACCTCCTGATAGAAAATCTTTTGCATATAATTTCAAATTTTTGGTAAAAAATACTTGGGCCACCAGGAGGCGTAAGCGATAATTTTTGCTTCTGATGTATTTGCCATAAATTTTGAGCTTCTAAAATATCGATTGAAAAAATTTCTTCGTGGACTGATGCAACTCACATCGATAAACCTTTTCGGAATATTTTCTTCTCAAATATTCCACAGTTTCTCCGCCAGGGGGCGTAGAGGCATCTTATTTTTGTCAATAACTCTACTTCTAAATGTCAGATTTAAAAAATTCTTTCTTTGTTGGATAGTGTTTTCAGTGTGACATGTTTTTCATATAATTTCAAAATTTTCAAGTAATTCATAGACTTTCCGCTAGGGGCGTAGCGGTAAATTGCGTTTCTCCCTATATCTCGGCTTCTAAATCGCCGATTTGAAACATTTTTTCTGCAGCGGATACGGCTCCTGATAGGAAATCGTTTGCACATAATTTCGTATTTATGTAATAAAATGGTTTAGCCACCACGGGGCGTAAATCTTCATTTCCGCTTCTGATGTATTTGCAGCAAAATATGAGCTTCTAAATTCTCGATTGAAAAAAATGTCGTTTGGAGGCCGATACTACTCATCTCGACAAACCTTTTACAAACATTTTCTTCTTAAAATAATGCATGGTTTTTACGCCAGTGGGCGTAGATGTATATCTTGTTTTTGTCAATATCTCTACTTCTAAGATTCCGATTTGAAAAAGTCCTTTGTTGGATAGTGTTTCCAGTATGACATGTTTTCCATATAATTTCAAAATTTTCAAGTAAATCATAGACTTTCCGCAAGGGGTAGAAAGGTAAATTGCGTTTTCTGCGTTATTTCAGCTTCTAACACTCCGGTTTGAAAAAAATATTCCTGTATTGCATACAAGACCTGATGGAAAATATTTTTTACATATTTTCTAATGTTTGGTAAAGAGAAATTAGCACTTAGAAGAATAGTTTGGCCACCAGGGGCCATAAGTGCTAATTTCTGCATCTGATGTATTTGTAGCAAAATCTGGACTCCTGAAAACTCGACTAAATTTTTTTTTCTTAGACCGATACCGCTCAGATGGAAAAAAAGAACTTTTGAGAATACTTTCTCCCTAAAATAATGCATGGTTTTCCCACCAGGGGACGTGTAGTCACATCTTATTTTTGTCGATATCTCTGTTTCTAAGAGTCCGATTTGACAAATTATTTCTATGTTGGAGAGGGTTTACGGTGCGAAATGTTTCTCATATAAATTCATGTTTTTCTTAACGAGTATGCAACCAGAGGGTGTAAGCTCACGATTCCGTTTACAGCAATACCTGAGGGATTAAAAACCCGATTGTAAAACTTCTTTCTTCCGTCAGATACTATTGTTTTTCATACCGGTTCCATTGACTTTGAATAGTTTTGATAAATTTAATTTGCGTCAGAACGGATTCAAACGACGTGCTTATTAATCCGAAAATTCTGTGTCATCTTTCTTGTTTCTTTTTGGCGGGGAATCGGAAACTTAAAAGTTTAGGAAAGTATAGACATTTTCTACGCATTTTTATTCGCAACAGTGCACTTTCGATTAAGTTTTATAAAGGCGATAATGCTGAGGTTTTTTGACATGCGCAGTGAGTAATATTGTAAATATCGACTAGTACAGGAACAAGCCTAATGTCCAATCATAACGATCTGTTGTATGGCTTACACTGAATACTAACCCGATAGCATGTGTATGGGTAAAAATAAACGATAGGAAGCTGCTCCTTGCTGGAAGTGACGCATCCATTCCTCAAGAATGGATGCGTCACTTCCAGCAATGGAATAGCAGAAAATATGTGAAAGGTACTTTTCACAGCAAAAGCTGTATAAAGGTAAAAAAAAAAAAAAAAAAAAAAAAGTCAAATACCTCTCTTGGAAGCAGAAATTGTGAGAAAAATGTTTTCACATTTCAGTCCTCCTAGTGGGTAAAACTGCGCACTATTTTAAAAAGATAGCATTCACCAACAGTGAAAAACAACAATTTTTCAGGAAGATATTTAGAAGCAGAGATACAGAATCAGACAGACACACACACACACACTAACACCACCTAGAGCCAGAACTGAAACTACAAAACTTCACGAGAAGAAGCAAAGTGTTCCGCAAAGTAAATAGTACACGACGTTCCAAGACTTTTTTAAATCGGACTCTTAAAAGCAGATATATTAACAAGATCCCATAAACCATTTGCGCCCCTAGCGGGAATATTGTGAACTATTTTTGACAATAAACATACGCAAAAGATTTTGGCAGTTAGCAGTATCTGGCCGAAAGAGCATTTTTTCAGTCGGGTTTTATAGACGCGCAGATGTTGCTGCTAATATGCATACCGCAAACGGAAACGCGAAATAATGCACTCTTAGTGACACACGTCAGGGTTAAGAAAATTTCAAAATTACATGCAAAATACAAGAAATGCTCTCCGACAAAGAAAAAAATACAAATCGGACTATTAACAACAGTGATAATGACAAAAAAAAAAAAGATACACCGACCAGCCATTTCATTATCACCACCCGCAGCCTAGAGAAATGAGCATTCCTGGAGACCGAACAGTGGCGCAGGTGAAATTCACAGATCAGTATATATGTACAAACCGAGGACCGGCTTTCGATTAGTAGAGTGTTCGGAGTCAGAATGAGAAAATCTGTCGATTTATCGGAGTTTAATAAAGGACAAACTGTGATGGCACGGCCCCTCGGAACTACAATGTCGGAAACCCCGCGGCTTGGGCTGTTCACGTGCCGCTGCAGTGTGCACATATCAAAAGTGGTGCACAGATGGCAAAACGACGAACCGTCGTCCAGTCGTATGTCGTCCGCAGCTCATTGATGCCAGAGGGGAGCGGAGACTGTCGCGCATTGATCACAGCGACCTCAGGGCCACAGTGCGACAAATTAACGGCAGCTACAACAGTGGTGATCAGGACGATGTGTCACAGCACACAGTTCGTCGCAGCCTTCTGCGCATGGGCGTGTGTAGCCGAAGACTCAGCCGGGTCCTCATGCTCACTGCAAGTCATCGCCAACATTGCATGAAATGGACCCCAAATCATCGAGACTGGACCGTGGATGATTAGAAGAAAGTGGCCTGGTCTGACGATTCAAGATTCCTGGTGCATCACGTAGACGGCCGAGCGCGGACACGCCGATTACAAACGGACGCTTTTGCCGATTTTCCAAAGCACCGATTTTCCAATGCGCTTGGATAAACTGTTCGGCGGAAACAGGACGGCGGCGGCGGCGGCGGCGATGTTGTTCTGTGGGGAATGTTTTCTCGTCACGCTTTAGGCCCCATTATCCCAATAGCACAATCTCTGACAGCTGTCAGGTATCTGAAAATCGTTGCAGACCAAGCTCACCCATTCATGGCAACTGTGTTCCCTGCTGGTGATGACCATTACCAACAGGATAACGCCCCATGCCACACGGCTGGAATCGTCGAGGGGTGGTTCAAGAAATATGCTGGCGAATTTCTGTTCATGTTCTGGCCTCGAAATACACCTGACATGAACCCAAACTAACATTTGTGGTTCGACTTGGACAAGGAGGTTCGCGGTAAATCACCGCCACCCCGAAATGTACGGGAACAGTAGAACCTGCTGTTGACGTTATGGTATCACATACCCCAAGATACCTATCGCTACCTCATTGAAACGATGCCTCGGCTGATATTTTGGCGGCTAAAGGGGGTCCCCGACAGCTTATTTGGTAGGTGGTCATAATGTGATGTCTCATCGGTGTATATACACTGCCGGACAATTGCTAAGGACGGATGACAATAGCAACGATAGCAACCATAAAATGGAAGGCAGGAAAACGTGGAAATTAGCATAAGTGCGGGATACAGTAAGACGTGTTGTGCGTATGCAAATTTTGGATTGCTGAACTTGTTCGTGACGTCATAGCGCTGATAAGTGATATAAAGGATTTGACGGGTATTGACCGTTGTTGTTCAAACGCAAAGTTGAAGGGGAAAGAATCAATTGACGAACTTGCAATTTTCAGTATGTCTTCCCGACATCACCTAGATGATTTTACGCGTGGCCGTATTATTGGCAAGATTAAAGAAGGGCAAAAAATAACAGATGTTGCCAGGGAGTTCGACGTCAGCCACAGTGTTGTTTCAAGGCTTTGGAAATCATTTCAAACAAATGGAGAGTGTAGCAAACGTCACGGGAGAGGTCGTGTTCGCAGTACGATACCTGCAGAAGATCGGTACATAGTGCTATCAACAAAAAGACACCGGCGCAGAACAGCTAGTGAGGTAGCGAATCAGTTTATGGCTGCTACTGGCAAGCGGATCTCCCGAAAAACTGTCGCCAGACGTTTGCATGAAGGAGGACTATACTCCCGCCGTCCTGTTGTGTGCATCCCATTGTCCATACGTCACCGTACCGCCCGTTTGCAAATTTGCCATCAATATCGCAATTGGACTGATAACGACTGGTCTACTGTCCTCTTCTCAGATGAGAGTAGATACAGTCTATCGTCTGATTGTCGACGACAACTGATCTGGCGTGATAGTGGTACTGCATATTGTCCAGCAAACATACAGGAAAGGGACCGATATCTGACTTGTAGAGTCATGGTATGGGCTAGCTTCATGATCAATAGCCGTACGTCCCTCTATGTGCTTCCAACTGGGACTATGACTGGCCAACGATACATTAACGATGTTCTGGTACCTCATGTTCTCATGTTCCGTGGTGCTGTCGGTGATAGATTGATTTTCATGGACGACAACGCAATATGTCATCGAACAATCGCTGTCCAGGAGTGTCTTGAGAGCGAGGATATTCAACGCCTCGTATGGCCAGCACGTTTTCCAGATCTGAATCCCATTGAAAATGTGTGGGATGCTTTGGGGAGGTGTCTTACTGGTCACCAATGCCCTCCTATAAACAAGACACCCTCATCCGTGCACTGACAGAGGAATGGGATAAATTACCCCAACAGCTGCTTGATAATGTTGTGCAACGCATGACACGACGTGTGGAATCTTGCATCGCCCTCCATGGTGGCCATATCCCGTATTGACATCTTACGCCGGAACGCCTGCGGACGGTAATTGCATTTTTTTCACGTTTACGTATTCTGCACAAAACGGCCTGTTTGTCCCTTGAACACGTTCCAAAGCCTTCTGGATTTCAGAGCACAATAAATTGTCTTTCTTGTAATGTCCTGTCATTCTGATATTATTTTTTTCACTTGGCATCCAACCACACTTACTTTTTAATGCGCTATATAGCCGTTTATGATCCGTCCTTAGCAATTGTCCAGCAGTGTATATATCTCCGACCACTTGGCGAAAAAAGTATGCATTATTTTCAGCATAACGTATTCTTAAAGCCCTAATCATTGTGAATGGTATCTGAACGCAAAATAATTATTAAAATCGAGGTTTCTGAAGCCCAGATATTGCTGCATATGTATCATAAACTAAAATATTCCAGACTTACTTCCCTAGTGGCCAAATTAATTTCTACAAAAATTCTACGTTATCTGCAGAACGTTTCCCACCTATCTATCCGATGCAAAAGAATTTTCCAAATGGGACTTTTAAAACCTGAGATATCGGCGAAATCACAATTTAAATTTGCTTCCGCTAGAGGAGAGACTACGCTTCACTTTAAAAAGAAAATGTACCCAAAGTAGCCTTCGTTATACATGGTATAAAATGGAAGAAATAATGTTTTGAATCGGATGCTCAGAAGTAATTATATTGAATAAAATGTATTGTGAAGCCGATAGCATCTACATTTACGCCGTCTGGTGGCGAAGTTATGCATCGTTGAAAAACTGCTGGAAATCAAAAATAATCGTTCCAACATGTCAAGCTTCCCAATACAAAAATAATTTTTCAAATCGAGCTCATGGTTACAGAGATATAGAGGCCCCAGACGGGCGGACGGACGGACAAATTGATAACATAAGAACGATCAACGAATGAAATATATCTAGGCCCCTTTGGCGGAAAAATTGTGCATTATTTTCAGCAAAACGTATTCTCAAAACGCTTGTCATTGTGAGTTCACATCTCCCAAATAAGAACGAAGATCTTTTTTTTACAACAGACATGACAAAAATTAAATGATAATTAGTCATCCCTCTTTTTAGTAAACAGAGAATAAACCGCATGGGCTCTTTACAAAACTTTACTTTACGGTTCGTTCTTGGTCTTATTTCGCTAATCCTCCTGAGAGCAAGGAGAAGATTTAAAACTTCAAACAAAATTACGGAGAAATTTATTAGAAATTGTGTTAATAATATTAACATAAATTATATAAAAACTATATAGTTATGTCATCCGAGCAGTATTTAGAAATTTATCGACTGACATTTCTTAATCAAAATCAAACAAATAATGTTTAAAGCAGTTTATATCCAAGATTTTAACATTTTCCAATAAGCGTAAGTTGCAGTTCAGCTGAGAGCGGTTCACTGTTTTCTTGAGGTGTGTTCTTATCACATTATTGAGTGATTAGAGTTGTTCTGATTTTCTGACGCTTGGGACAAAACTATAAAGATCCCCATTCAGAAAGAAACGTACGAAATGGTAATAAATCGAAAGAAGAGGTACCACAGCCTCATTTCTGATGGGATGTACACTAGGCTTAGCATGAAAGGTAAAATGCCATTTCCAAATTACAGCTCGTTGGAGATTGGCTTACCTAAACCAGAACACAATGTAACATGATACAACATAAAGAATGGACCACTTCGTATTAGCCGCTATATTTTGGACAGCTGTATTTATCTTTTATGTAAGCAATTATAGCTTTCAAACATAATAATAAAAACGCTCCGGAACTACTATTGTCTGTCACTGGTATTTCTTCATCGTGGCAGGCCAATATTTTGGCCACTGTTGATTTAATCTTAATGTAACTGTCAAACTTAACATATTTTTATTATATTTGTTTACAGGTATGCAAGCAATTTACTTTTCAAGCAATTATGTACAGATTAATGATAATTCTAATTTTGGATATTTTAATATTACATAATTTCAACACTTTAACTCTTGAACGACCATGATCCTAAATTCTTGAGTCGCCTAGAACACCATAACGTCTGAAACTGTCCGTTGTTGCCTTTCGAATTCCTGTTCTCCCTTTTACAGGTTAACAAGGGAAGGATTTATGATGGGTCATCACACGAAACTTGAGATCTGTAGGTTTGATATGCACTGTCCATCAGACGTTTCCAGGGTGAAATTACTGAATTATTTCGCGAAGAAGAGGTGAGATGTCATGTGAGTGAATGATATCTTCCCGAGTGAAACCAATACCTGCTTAGTGAAAACAATGATGACTCGAGAGTGACTTCTGTTAATCACGCAGAGCCCGTAAAAATTCAAATAGCATGTGGGGGTAGGAAATCCTACTCATTTTAAGCAGGCCTGAACTACATCATTTAATGCTGAAATTGGTTTGCGAAAGGTCGGTACCCTGCTTGCCAACTACTGAACACCACGGAATGTCTCAAAAATCAGACATGTAGGGCCTTCCGCAGAGAGAGAGAGAGAGAGAGAGAGAGAGAGAGAGAGAGAGAGAGAGAGAGAGAGAGAGAGAGAGAGAGAGAGAGAGAGAGAGAGAGAGAGGGGAGGGAGAGAGAGAGAGAGAGAGTTAGGTTTAGACTCCCAAAACATCTGTACCTAGATAGGCTTTCGAGCAGGAGTGAATAAACGGAAGTAGGTAGTTGGAGTCTAGCGACTCAATAGGAAAGTAAGTATTCAGAAAGAAGTCAGCAGATATAGACACTGGAGCGCGTTGTAGAAGCGACTAACGTCACACGACGTTAAATACACTACAGGAAAGGAGTGGACAAGAGAGATACGGGGAGGGGAGAGAATGGGGGTGGGGAGGAACAGACACCCTTAATTTAAAACCAGGGGGATAGTACGTGAGGTCTGTCGGCTTAACGTGCTCGTCCGAGGCACGACAGATTCAGTAAAATTCAACATTTGTCACCACCTGGGATCGCTCCTAAGACACTTCCTTTAGTAGTCATGAACGTTGACCACTAGGATATCGGTGGCCCCATTCTAGACTTAGGTGCCCGGGGTAGCTTGCATGTACGGGCGTTATGAACGTTATGGTCATTTAAATCTATATAATAAATATTGCAACAGATTTCTACTTAATCAAAATTAGAAGAAGAGATGACAATTTGTCTAAATAAACCCCCACAGAGTTACCTCCATTTGATATGAGTGTGTTCAAAACATTTCGCAACAGCCTCCTGCAAATCACAACATAAAATCAGAACGTGGGAAAACAGCCAAGTACTGATGCTTACAAAGTGCTTACTAGCACGATAAAAGATACCGTTACTCTTTTCTTTTAATTATTAATTAAACAGATTTGCGAACATTTGGCAGCAAACGTGATCCCTAGAGGTTTAATCATCGCCATATGCACTAGCAGAACACGTAACGGACAAAAAAGTTATTACTGATCCAATAGAGAACTTATGGAAGGTCTTTAAGGAAATAAAAATGTTTAACGCAACGGAACCACAGAAAGAAGTTCGGCAACATTTTTTACATCCATTCGCTTAACGCGCCTTTAAACACCTATTTATTTATAGCTTAATCTGGCTTTCAATTCTTTTTCTTGTTGAATGAAGCAACCTTCAGCAGGAACAGAAAAATTATGGTGTAAATGAGATGTGGGGAAGCCATTGGGAGATGGAGAAACATTTTTATAAAGGAACTTGAGACTCCAAAATGAGGACTAAGGGACGGACTGACTTTGCTCTGCGTAACAAACAAGAGGACGTTCTCAAGTACGGGGTGTTGCCAGCTTCTCCTAATGACGAAATAAAAGCGTAAAGAGAAAGAACACCGCGCCTGCATCCCGAGAAATAAGGAAACGTACATTTGTTGTTTCTCCAACAGAGTTAGCAAATTATGAGTATAGAAGAATTCTTTTTCGTCGTTGCTCGCGTGTGTTTCAGCAATACTCCTGTTGTAAGCCCGAAGGACAGTAGTCTAGGAAATGCTTAGCAACACCATGGTATCCAGTGCTTAACAAAAAATGTTCAATGATCATGCCGTCTGAAAAGAAGTTTTTTCCTTTTTAAACCTCATTCGCCAGACAGAATGGAAGTGTGTTCCTTAAGGCTTCTGTCAAATAAAGCGACGGTTTGTACGCTGGACTTGGAATTTAAATTACTAGTTTAAGAACTCTTTTTATTACTGCAATGGAGTTTGGTCAAAGTTGCAAGAAAGGCTGTGAAACACTGATATTACTTGAGTACACAGAGTGTGTGTGTGTGTGTGTGTGTGTGTGTGTGTGTGTCATATACCGTACCCGGCACTTAATTGCAGTCGCTGTCGCAATTATCCAACTGAGTGACTTTCTTTTCTTTTCTTTTAATGTTTTGTCATTTTTTGAGGCTCTGTTTTATTATTTTTAAGTCAGCAATATTACGCACAGTCTGTGGTTCTGTAATGTTTCTAATATAACGAAGAGACTACATTCTCACATTCTGAAAAGAAGTATAAAGCTCATAAAGAATTTCCACAAAACTCTAACTGCTTAATATACGCACAGCTGTTACGTTTTTTTTTCTTGGTGTACCAGAATGCCTACAAAATCATTATGTGTTGGTATGTAATAGAGGCAGCCACAACGCTGCTCGAGCAAAATTCTGAAACTGTTCGCGTGGAACTTTATTATTAAGTATGCCAAGCTAAAAATAAGTAAGCAAACTTCAGATTTAAGAAAACACGCCATTTGATTAACGAAGTTGTTGAAACTAACAATCTTTATGCACTTTTTTGAAAATAAACAAGTGGGAAAACGAGTTGCTGTTAATTATTTATCCATGTGTGGCAGTAAACATTTGGCCACTTCACATATGCCTGTTGATGCTTTGCGAGTAACTATCGCAGCGACCAGCTCATAAAAGTTGGGCTTATTAAGAACAGATAACTTCTCATGCATAGGACAGAGAGCTTCTCTGATTTTATAATTTCATTTATTTTCTTGCGTAGAGCACAATGACTCACTAGGAAATATATCAAAAATGGAAATCAATCAATCTCTGAGCACATCTTTTGATAACATATTGATGTATAATTTTGGCGGTGGTTTAATACATTGGCTAGAAGGCGGAGACTGGAAATCAGGATGCAAATAAAGTGAATAATTTTTTATGTCGAATTCATTATACAAATTACGTACTTGTAAATCATGCTAGGTCATTTAATTCATTGTTATTGTTTAAATAATAAAAAAATAAGTGTTAGTGACTGACAAAAACAGGAGCGGGCCAATAATAACCGCCTTACCAGTCCACTTGGAAGAAAGGAATTCGATTCGAAGTAAGTATATAGAGAGTCGTCCCAGAGGCATGAACAAAATGGGGGTGGGGGGCTGAATCCTTTCTGGTACCACAGAGAAAGTGTAGCAGGCAACACAAGCGCGGGAGCGAGAAGCACCATAACGGCAAATGTAAACAGTGTACAGAAACAGTCGTTAATACCTAACGTTGCCCAAGACAAAAATTCTTAAACATAGCAGGACAAAGAAGGAATCTTAGGGTTTATAGGAATTCCGCTGAAGCAGTGGAGAGGGTAATGTCCCAAACTCGTGTACTGTCTCTTAATATTACATCGTTAGTAAAGAGCTTTTTGCCATAAATATGACATATGTGAAAATGTGTATAAGGGGCCACAAATGAAATGCCCACCAAAAGGCAGTTTCAGCGAGAGAAGATTGTGTCAGGATGCGGAAAATCTGGTGGAGTTTGGGAGTAAAAAAAGTGCCGTAAGCAGTCTGTCACCTAAGCTGGCTGTAGTGGTGGGGAAAAGGAAGAACAGTCGTAGAAGCCCGAGGGTCCATAGCATTGATAGCTCGTGTAAAAATAAAAGAAACACCACTGAGACCAAGTGATGTTGGTTTGTTTCTATTAAGGGCAAACGGAACGTACCGTGTACCAAAGGATAAAAAGTCAGCTGTTGACGTAAACACGCGAGATGGAATAAACGTCTATGGAGTTAGCTGTAACTGAGTGGTAGCTAAACGATACATTCCCGGAATGAATTCTCTCAGAGTGAGGAAAAAAGTAGTTGCTAAAGTGTGGGGAACATATCTCACTGGGGCAGATGGAGAAAAATTGAAAGCAGCTAATAAACAAATGTTTGACCAGACCCTGATCGACGGCGTCGGAGCGCTCATAAAAAAAAAACCAGAGGAATCTACGGCTGGTCAACGCTTTCGTTTGTTCTGAGGAGGAAGAGAATCCTGTGCGCGTTGCGTACCTCTCCCGGAGAAGGGATAGGACTATCGGTGAAAAATTGTCAACAGCCGACAGCAACGAAAGGAGCAAAGTGTGTGTGGTGGTTCGTGCCCCGTCGAAGACAAAAGGGCGTTTTCAGTGAGTATCCTTACACAACTGCAATAACGTTATTCTGTCTTTGATGGAGCCAACCTCCAGTAAGTGCGCTTCCTTTTGCTAACTATTCGCATACTTATATTATCCGAGGTGAATGAAGACCTACGAAGATGAAATAAGCTTTATTAAGCAGTGACTGCGCCCTGTAAAAAACAAACAAAAAAACACCTACTTCCCAAATATTCAGCTGTAAAGTTCGATAATTTTTATCGATCAACTAGAAATTGAAAGCTAAATCTGAATTTATAAGCTGCGGAATGTAATGCCTCAATGTATTTTTTTTATTGGAGTCTAACGACCACTGTGAGCAACTGACTGGACTATAAGCACCCGAATTTCCACATTCAGGAACTTTGGTGCCGTAAGAAAGGGTTCTACGTCAATTCGTCGCGTGCGTCAATTCGTCGACAGCATCAATTCGTCGACTGCGACGATTCGTCGCGCCGCAATTCGTCGCCTACGTCAATTCGTCGCGCGTCAATTCGTCGACTGCGTCAATTCGTCGCGGACAAATTCGTCGACTACGTCAATTCGTCGACTACGTCAATTCGTCGCGTTTACAGATTTTGGTTACATACAAAACGAATGCAGGAAAACGTACGATTTCGAACGTCTTGCTCCCTGATCAAATTTATAAAGTTTGGACACGCAGACAGGATAGGAATATTACGTTTTTCTTTGGCACTAAAAATATTAGACGGTAAACGGTTTTTGGAACGGGGCAGGGCCCGGTTGGACAGAGCCCCCCATATACAAAATGTTCGTAAAATCTACATTTCAAAATTGCCTTTATTCTTCAGTAAAATAACATTTCTATGTACATGACAATGGAATTCTGCCAATAAATACAGCGGTATATACATCAGCTGGAAAGTTCCAGTGAAACGTAAAACAAAATATTGTTAAAATCATAAAAAAAAAATTATTTCGCCACGTAGGGCGAAGAAGAGGCAGACAATAAAGCACGAGCGATACAAACGAAAATGTTTACCTACAGTATTGTAGACAGGGCAAGACATGATTCTATACTATGCACAAATTCCAATTAAGCATTACTACCATACTAAAGATTAAACATTAGGTACTAATTCACAGAAATGCAACAGAGATGCTACATTCAAAATTTACAACATATGTACAGAAGTATTCAGTGACAAGGGGAAATAACGCTAAATGTACTCAGAAGGGCATCTTGTTACATTATATTATACACACAGTGACTAATATTTTAAAAAAATATTCAACATAATGAAGAGGACATTGCGTGGGCAGTAAACTGTGCAGAAGGAAGAATTATATACAACAGCATAAAACCCAACATCATCGAAGAGAACATGGGAAACATGGTGAGCTATCTTCAATGGCACATTAAAACAGAAAAATCACAAATAGCGAAGCACCAAAATTAATACGTAAAAACATGATTTGTTACAGTGAACGTGGGCGACAACAAAAATCCCACTTATAGGTTGAGATGTAACTGCAAATTGTGGATATGGAACCACCCAGCCGATTGGGCCCAAGTGGATTGAAAAACGCTATCGGTGTTTGTTGAGGCAGCACGAGAGTGCTCCATTTGGAGGCGAGTGGTTAACCGTGCTAGGAAGCGTCTCCGAATGATAGCACTTGCCTCCTGAGGAGGTGGAATAAGAGCGGGGAAGCGTTGTTGAAGATGGAAAGCATAGACAGTGAACTTCACAAGAAGAAAAATGTAACGGCACACAGGAGGCAAGTGAGTAGGTGGATGCTTAGTTTGGAGTAGCCAAGCATATGCAAGAAACGGTAACGATCGAGCACAAATTCGATCAGCAAGACGAAATGCTGTGTTTAGGACTGGCAGGAGAACGGGGCAGAATAGGTATTGATGTTGGACGTCGCTGACTTCAGGGCAAAAGGAGCACTGCGGAGAGGTGAGAAGGGTCATGCGAAACAGTACTGATGGGGCGGGGAGACGAAGGTGAAGAAATTGCCAATGGACATTGAGTTCAAGAGGGGAGGAAAGGGCAGAGGTAGATGCTGTCCAGATGGCTGGGAGAAGAGAAGGAGGAGCAGAATGAACAGAAAGTGGAAGTGCGGGAGGGGAAAGAAGAAGCCAATAAAGAGAAGAGGAGGAGAGAGAAGTAACTAGAACCGGGGAGCTACGAATGAGGAGAAAGAACGGTAGGGAAAGAGGAGCAGAGGGGACCGAGAAGAGACCATCAGGTGAAGCGATTAGTGGAAAGAGGCTCCAAAGCGCTGTGCGAAGAAGAAGATATTCGTTAGCAAGAGTAATGGTTGGAGATAGAAACAATGAAGAAAGAGGTCTCCAGGTTAGATCAGAAGTTACGAGAGAACGGACAGTTATCACACCAGAGCGGATCCAATGAGGAAAGTAAAAGTAAGGGAGGTTAGGAGGGTGAATAAGAGAAGAGAAGAAGAGAGGTTCATCTAGGAGATCAAGAGTTGAAGAAGGAAATGAACGGAGAAGAGGAAGCGAACGAAAGAGAGAAAGGCCCTCTCGCAGGACAGGAGGGAGGTGGGACGGGAGAAGAGAGTATGCATCCATCTTCAGAAACAGTAGGAAGGTGAAGGATGGGTCACGGAAAGAAGCTAGAACATTCAAGGTAGTGGTAAGGGACGGAACAGTTGAAGTGGCAAGGCGAATGAAATGAATAATACGATGTGTTTTATAAAGGAAAGCTGGATCAGGAAGCTGGATGCCACCCAAAGAGGCTGGCAGATGAAGCGTGGCAGGTTTAACCCAGTGATGTGAAGACCAGATGACGGAAGTTGAGAGGCGAGTGATGGTCATCATTTGTGACACGGGCACAACCGTCGACATCCAAGAGTATTCGCATAGAGAGATAAGTTGTCGACGAACAACGGCTGCTCGTTGACGGAACGATGTGAAAGGGCGGGCCTTACTCCAGTAGGCAGCAGTCCGTTGTATCCGGGGAAGAAGAGCAGTCCAGGTGGCAGATGCAGAAGCCAAGAGCAATCCGACATACGCACCGAGGATCTTCTGTGTAGTGGCTGTCCACTGCGCACACCAAGGAGCATCGGTGCGGGCAGCCCATGCCCCGCACCATAAGCCAGTACTTTTAGTGGCATTCAGCGCTGCTCCAGATAATGCAACATACTGTTGATATACAGAATACAGGCGATCAAATTGAGATTCATCCCGGACGCAAAAGGTCACATCATCAGCATAGGCGGTGAAAATTATTCGATGATGACGAGTACTAGCCACTGTCGGCGGTAGGACATCCAGGAGTGATCTTCGGGCTGCTAACAGGAAAGGCTCAAAAGCGAGAGCGAATAGCTGGCCGGAGAGCGGACATCCTTGCCGGATGCCTCGCTTAAACGGAATTGGAGCGGTTAGAAATGTGGCCGCTCGAACATGGAAACTGGCGCCCTGATAAAGGGCCAAGAGTGCGGAAGAAAAGGTAGGAGGAAAGCCAAATTGTGAAAGGACAGCAGAGAGATAAAAATGAGAAACGTTATCAAAAGCGGACTTTTGATCCAGATTGAGAAAGGCAAGAGGTTCAGAAAAAGAACGAGCGAGGAAGTGAAGATGAAGGAGAAGAGAAACGTTAGTGGAAATAGTCCGACCAGGCACAGTGTATGTCTGGTCAGGAGAAATAACGAAAGAGAGAACAGAATTAAGGCGACGGGATAAGAGTTTTGTATAGAACTTATAGTCAGTGTTTAGGATGGAGATAGGGCGCCAGTTTCCAAGATCCAAGAGGTCACCCTTCTTAGGAAGGAGGATGGTGTGTGCCAAAGTAAAGTCGGGCGGTAACGCAGGAGAGGAAAAAGCAGACGAGAAACACGCAGACAGAAAAGGCAGAAGGCACGGTAGAAAAGCACGATAAAAGGACAGAGGAAGGCCGTCAGGTCCAGGAGCGGCATGAGGATTGAGAGTAGCGAACGCCTCGCGGAGTTCGCGAAGAGAGAAAAGAGAGAGTAAAGAAGTAGATAAAGTAGAGGGGACCTGAGGAAGAGAGGAGAGAAGAGGAGAAGCTAATGAGGATGAAGACTGCGTTACCGCACTGTACTTGGCGATGAAATACTGTCTGGTGAAAGTGCATAGCTTCGATGGGTTCGAAGTGATGGAACCATCCTGGAGGCGAAGATGACGCAAAGATGTAGCAGAACGATGTTGAGATTCCAAGGCGGTTAAGTAATCGTGAGAATCAGCTGTAGGGGAGAGATGCAAGAAATGCATCCTGCAGGCTGCATCGGATGCGCGAGGAAGAAGCAAAGCGTGGAGATCTGCCAGATAGCCGGGGTATTGCGGATCATCAAGAGAGAGCATCGACAATAGAGCACGTAGATTCGCAATTTTCATATCGCTCTCATTCCGAGAGGCATGGGAGTAGCGCCGTACAAAAAGGACCAAGTCATGTTTGACACTGAGCCACAGTTGCATCGCGTCGGACGTAGTATCAAGAAAGGGCTGACGTCTTCGGAGGAACTCACGCACAGCAACACAAAATTGTTGATCATCCAGGAGCGAGTCCGGAAAAGTCCATACTCGTTGAGTCCTTGAAGGTGAAGGCGAAACACACACCGACATACTGACAATACTGTGGTCTGAAGCGGCGGAAGGATGATGGGCAGCAGCTGCGATCGACGGGAGAAGAGCAGTCGAAACATAAAATTTATCCAACCGTGCTGCCGTAGTGCTGCCATGGATGGAAGAGCGCCAGGTAAAAGAGATTTCCGACGGGTGTAGATGCCGGAACGCATCAACCAATTGAAAATCATCAACTAGCTGGGAAATCTGTAATACACGTTGTCTGCGGTATTCTCCAACGGTTGAATTGCGGTCAAGGGCCGGCAACAACGTACAATTGAAATCTCCGCCGATGAGAATATATTCAGACGGTGGGATGCATGACAGCTCTGTACGGAGTGTGGAGAGAAGATCAGGTAACAGACGTTCATCACAGGGGACATATATGTTAAAAACATGATAGGTCACGTTTTCAATGCAAAAGACAGCGACTTGGAGGTTGTCAACAGTTTTCAATTCAGAACCACCAAATCTGGTATACTATCTCGTGGTATTCTAACTTAGACTGTAGACGGTTTTGGGAAGCGGTTGCAGAGAGGAGGGGGTTACACCCCCCCTACAGAATTGCCGTAAGATATAGTTTTCAATTTAGAACCACCAAATTTGGTATACTATCTTATGGTACTATAATTTAGACGGCAGACCGTTTTCAGAACAGGTCAAGGCACGGGGGGTCAGAGCCCCCCACATACAAAATTTTCTTAAAAACTACAGTTTTCAATTCAGAACCACCTAATCTGGTATACTATCTCATGGTACTCTAACGTAGACGCTAGACGGTTTTTGGAAGGGGTTGGAGCCCGCGGTCGGAGCCCCCCCCCCTCATAAAAAAATTTCGTAAAATCGACATGTTTTCATCTTAGAACCACCAAATTTGGTATAGTATCTTATGGTACTCTAACTTAGACAGCAGACCGTTTTTGGAACGGGTCAAGGCCCGGGGGTGAGAGCCCCCCCCCATACAAAATTTTCTTAAAAACTACAGTTTTCAATTCAGAACCACCTAATCTGGTATACTATCTCATGGCACTCTAACTTAGACGTTAGACGGTTTTGGGAAGGGGTTGGACCCCGGGGGGTCAGACCCCTACCCAATAAACACTTTTTTGTAAAATCTACAGTTTTCAGTTTAGAACCACCAAATTTGGTATACTATCTCATGGTACTCTAACTTAGACGCTAGACGGTTTTTGGAAGGGGTTGGAGCCCGCGAGGTCGGAGCCCCCCCCCCTCATAAAAAACACCAAATTTGGTATACTATATTATGGTACTCTAACTTAGACGGCAGACCGTTTTTGGAACGGGTCAAGGCACGGGGGTGTCAGAGCCTCCCACATACAAAATTTTCTTAAAAACTACAGTTTTCAATTCAGAACCACCTAATCTGGTATACTATCTCATGGTACTCTAACTTAGACGCTAGACGGTTTTGGGAAGGGGTTGGAGCCCGGGGGTCAGACACCCCTCGAATAAATTTTTTTGTAAAATCTACAGTTTTCAATTTAGAACCACCAACTTTGGTATATATACTATCTCATGGTACTCTAACTTAGACAGTAGACCGTTTTTGGAACGGATCATGGCCCGGGGGTCAGAGCCCCCACATACAAAATTTTCTTAAAAACTGCAGTTTTCAATTCAGAACCACCAAATCTGGCATACTATCGCATAGTACTCTAACTTAGACGCTCGACGATTTTTTGAAGGGGTTGCAGCCCGGGGGTATGGGCCCCCTCATAAAAATTCGCAAAATCTACAGTTTTCAATTTAGAACCACCAAGTTTGGTATACTATCTCATGGTACCCTAACTTAGACGCTAGACTGTTTTTGGAAGGGGTTGGAGCCCGCGGGGTCGGAGCCCCCCCCCTAATAAAAAATTCGTAAAATCGACAGTTTTCATCTTAGAACCCCCAAATTTGGTATACTATCTTATGGTACTCTAACTTAGACAGCAGACCGTTTTTGGAACGGGTCAAGGCCCGGGGGTGAGAGCCCCTCCACATACAAAATTTTCTTAAAAACTACAGTTTTCAATTCAGAACCACCTAATCTGGTATACTATCTCATGGTACTCTAACTTAGACGCTAGACGGTTTTTGGAAGGGGTTGGAGCCCGGGGGTCGGACCCTACCCCGAATAAACAGTTTTTCGTAAAATCTACAGTTTTCAATTTAGAACCACCAAATTTGGAATACTATCTCATGGTACTCTAACTTAGACGCTAGACGGTTTTGGGAAGGGGCTGGAACCCCGGGGTGAGAGCCCCTCCCCTCCTCATAAAAATTTCGTAAAATCTACAGTTTTCAATTTAGGACAACCAGATTTGATATACTACTTATGGTTATCTAACTTAGACGGTAGACGGTTTTTGGAAGGGGTCGGGGCGCGGGTCAAGGTAGCCCCATGCAAAATTTTCGTAAAAAGTTCCGTTTTTTACTCTTAAGAATACCCTATTTACGTTCTAAGGCGCTCTTTGGCCCTTTGAGGGCCTTGCACCATAAACCATCAACCAACCAACCAACTAACCAACCTACGGTCTAAGTTAGGAACTGTAGATAACAATAAAGTGCAAAAATATGCGTTTAATGGTGTATTAAAAAAACACATATCTATATAGTTTAGCTTTCACTACCAACGAACGGCTTATCAGAAAGAAATATAATGTAATGTAAACAGAGAGTTCCAGATATTCAAAATTCAAAACGGTAAGAAAAAGATGATCAATGCCAATGTGAAGTCGTATGCATGCGACATCACATAGGTACATTGCATTTCTGTGTCACGGGATTCACAGAAGCACACGCCAGATGTACGGCAGTTCTATAGAAGTCTCCTAGAAGGTAAGTATTCCCATTCCTTTTTCTTTCTTTTTTGTTTCGCAAAATTAAATTAACTAAATCAAAAAATTTAAAATAAGTTTACTGGAAAATTGCAGGAATATCTTTTTCATTCATTAACTTTCACCCGCTGAACTTGGTGATTCCACAAATAGTAATATTTACCTGGCAAATAACTGGTATCCCTGCTAGTACAAATTATATTAATGATTTATTTGCGTCCAGTTCAATCTAGTATGTCCATAAGAGCGTTTGGGGCCGTATGAAAAATACATTTCAACGTGTGCCGCTACGGCGGCGGAGTGATCTAGGCGCTGACTTCTGACCACTTGTCGAGAAGGATCCTGGTTCAAATCCCGGTGAATCATGGACGTTGTGCTTGACTTCTGGCACTGGCTGTCCCCCTTCCCAGGAACCAGTGGCCCAAAATTGGGAATGTCCGACTGCTTATAGCCCTCTGAATTGATCACGGTGGTCGTTAACCCCCCCCCCCCCCGCCCCCAAAGATTGCGACGTGTCCATTGCTATTTGTTGTGGACCGTACAAAAAGTATGTTTTTGATATCAAGGTGTCCACTTCCATGTAGGCTGGCCATAAAATGTTAGGGGACCGTACAAAATTGCACTTTTGTTTTCACCTTGTCAGCGCTTCGGTATATGGTTGAAGTATACGTATATATAGTTGGGCCATTTCAGCACGTAGTTTGGTTTATATAGAAAATCAAGGTAATGTTACATTTTTACTCAGCTACAACACATTAATCCCGAAGGCTATTTGTTGAAATCTTTAATCCGCCGTGCTGATATTCACAACGTTAACATAACATGTCAAGTTATTAATGTTGCAGTTTTACCCTGTCACAAAACTTTAGTTACAAGACCTTAGGCGTAAACTTTTTTAGGAATTTTTAGTCCGACGTATTCATAAGGTTTCGATAACATGCCAAGGTTATGGTACTGCGTTTTGACTGAGGCACAAAAATTAATAAACAGGCCTTAAGCCTTTTTATCAGTTTTCAATCAATCGTGCTCATATACATAAAATTTTCAGAGAAAGTCAAGTTTACTGTGTTGCGCATTTACTCGAGTACAAAACTATAAACAGCCATTAACTTTCACCCGCTGAACTTGGTGATTCCTCAGTTCATCCATTAGCAAGTCTTTTAAGTGATTGTATGCTATGGTCATATTGATAATGTTTGATGACAAGTCAGGTTAATGGTGTTGCACTTATTAAAGACTTAAAAAGGTGTAGAGCCTAGTAATTATTATTTGAAGTCTAAATAAAAGCTCATTTTTAACATGACTCGTCATGAAATCCTTGTGAATATGGCATTTATTTTATTTTGTACATTTTACAAAGCGTATGCATTTTTTTTTGGCATTTGTTTTAATTTTGTGTTGTACTTGTTACATAGCGTTTCGCATTTTTGTAATGCTTGTGACTTGTGATTGCATTTTGAATTTTTATTTGTTTCACACTTTGGATTGCATTTTGAATTTTTATATGTTTCACATTTTGGATTACTTTTTGACATTTTATGTTTTTGACATGCTATTTTGAAAATTTTGTCTTTTTTAATTTTGCGTTGGTTTTACATTCTTGCATCTTCGGCGGAATTTAATTCTTGAAAAATTCAAATACAAGTTAGTAAAAGGTATAATTCAATTAGTGAGAAATACCAGCACATTTTAGTAAAGGGTAGAATTATATGAAATTCCTCTTAAAATGTCCAGCATGTTAACATTGTCTCTGTGCACCAAAGAAGTTCGAATTCCTTTTTACCTTGCCAGCGTTTCTCTTCTGCGTGGATTTGTTGGAATCTGTGCTATCACTCTTTCGATATTAGCCATAGTTGTTCTCTGCTCTTTCGCAATTTCACTGATTATTTCGTACAGTCACAGTTTTTTCTCTCCCAGAATTGTATTCCAGCGTCTGTCTAATCTTTCAAGTTCGTTTTGTGTTCGGGGAAAGCCAAATAAATTGTTTTCACTAACTGACCAAATTGTTGGCGGGAACAGCGGAGAGCTTCTGCTTGGATTGTTTCTTCTGCTTCCACGAAATTTTCCAAGAACATAATTTTCCTCAAACCACTGAACTACAGAATCTGCATATTCTAGTAAAATTGATTTCACAAAATGAAATGCCCAAAACATTAAAAAAACTGCAACCACAAGAAACAAAATACCCAAAACATGGTAATAAATTCTGTTGAAAGCACAATGAAGGTATACGATAGGAGAAATATATGTTTTTAAAACTTAATACAAGTGTCAAAACTGAAATAAAAAGAAAGAAAAAAGAAATATTCCAAATTTCATTGTTACTTTAGATATTTTGACCTGTTGACATTTCGTAAATTGTACTTGCACTCGGTCAAAAAATATTACTTACAAGGACTCTTTAGTAACTTTTAATCGCTGTGGTCGTATTTATAAGGTTTGCATAACAAATCAAGTTAATAATGTTGCGCTTTCACTTAGGCACCAAATGCTAATTATTGGCCGCTAGGCCTAGGCCTTTTAAATAATTTTTGATAAGCGTAACACTCTTAAATTGATTTGTCATGCAAACCTCATATAATCACAGCATTATAAAAATTACTGTAAATGCATATGCCTAGGTCTCGGGCGTATCTAATAATGCTTTGTGCTCGAGTAACATTTAAACAGAATTCATTTTATTTTCTATGAAAACTACATAAATATCAGCTCGGAGGACTGAAAACTATCAAAAATCTCTAGGCCTAGGTTCTGCTTAATAGTTCCAATCTCAGAAAAGCGCATTGCAAAAATCTTGGACTTCTATGAAAACATTATGAAAATTAGCACGGCACACTGAAAATTGCTAAACAGGCCCAGTCCTAGGGTTTTCTAATTATTGTTTTGTACCTGACTAAAAGTGTAACATTATCTTTAGTTCTTACTAGCAGGGGTACCCGGTATTTCCCAGGTAAATATTACTATTTCTAAAATCACCAAGTTCAGCGGGTGAAAGTTAATGAATGAAAAAGCTATTTCCGTAAATTTCCAGGAAACTTATTTTAAATATTTTGATTTAGTTAATTTAATTATACGAAGCAAAAAAGAATTTACATTATTTACAGTACATTGTATTTCTGCCTGATAAGGCAACCGTTAGTGGTGAAAGCTAACGTTTATTAATTTGTGTTTTTAATACATCATGAACCGGATATTTTTTCACTTTATTGTTATCTACGGCCTCTAACCTAGACCGTAGGTGGGGTTATGGAGTGCTGTATTGGGATGCAGTTCTTAAGAGTAAAAATTGTAATTTTTACGAAAATTTTGAATGGGCCCCCTTCACACCGGGCACCGACCCTTTCCGTCTGCGGTCTAAGTTACAATACAATGAGGTAGTGTACTAAATTTGGTCATTCTAAATTCGAAACTGTAGGTTTTACAAAAATTGGCAGGGGGGGGGGCTCTAAACCCCTGGCTCCAACCGTTTCCAAAAACCGCCTGCATTCCCAGTTAGAGTACCATGACATAGTATACCAAAGTTGGTGGTTTTAAATTGAAAACTGTAGATTTTACGAAAAAATTTTATGGGGAGGGCTCTGACCCCGTGTCTGACCCGTTCCCAAAACCGTCTAGCATCTAAGTTAGAGTACCATGAGATAGTATACCAAATTTGGTTGTTCCAAATTGAAAACTGTAGATTTTACGAAAATTTTGTATGGGGGGAACGATCTAACCCCCGGGCCCCGACCCGTTCCGAAAATCGTCTACGGTCTAAGTTAGAGTACCATGATATGGTATACCAAATTTGGTGGTTCTAAATTGAAAACTATAGATTTCAAGAAATTCTATATGGGGGGAGGGCTCTGAACCCCGGGCTCCGACCCTTTCCAAAAAACCATCTACCGTCTAAGTTAGAGTACCATGAGATAATATACCAAATTTGGTCGTTCTAAATTGAAAACTAGTTTTTACGAAACATTTTTATGGGGGGGGGGGGGCTCTTACCCCGTGCCCGACCCGTTCCAAAAACCCTCTACCGTCTAAGTTAGAGTACCATAACATAGTATACAAAATTTGGTGGTTCTAAGTTGAAAACGGTATATTTTACGAAAATTCTTTGGGGGGGGGGGGGGTGCTCTTACCGCCCGGGCCCCGATCCGTTCCAAAAACCTTCTCCCGTCTAAGTTACAGTTTCATGATACCAAATTAGGTGGTTCTAATGTGAAAACTATAGATTTTACGAAAATTTTGTATGTGGGGGTTCTTACCCCTCGCGCCTTGACTTATTCCAAAAACCGTCTACCGTCTAAGTTAGAGTACCATGAGATAGTATACCAAATTTGGTGGTTCTAACTTGAAAACTGTAGATTTTACGAAAATTTTGTCGGGGACGGCATTCTAACCCCCGGGCCCCGACCCGTTCCAAAAACCGTCTACCGTCTAAGTTAGAGTGCCATTATATAGTATACCGAGTTTGGTAATTCTAAATTGAAAACTAGATTTTACGTAATTTCGTATGAGGGGGGGGGGGGGCTATGAACCCCGGGCTCCGACCCTTTCCAAAAGCCGTCTACAGTCTAAGTTAGAATACCATGAGATAGTATTCCAAATTTGGTGGTTCTAAATTGAAAACTGTAGATTTTACGAAAATTTAAAATTTTGTACGGGGGGAGTAGGGTTGCTCCGACCCCCGAGCCCCGACCCGTTCCAAAAACCGTCTCCCGCTAAGTTAGAGTTTCATGACGCAAAATTTGGTGGTTCTGAATTGAAAAGTAAAAATTTTAAGAAAATTTTGTATGTGGGAGGGGTCTTACCCCCGGTCCTTGATCCGTTCCAAAAACCTTCTACCGTCTAAGTTAGAGTACCATGATATAGTATACAAAATTTGGTGGTTCTAAATTGAAAACTATAGATTTTACGAAAGTTTGTGTGTAGGGGGGGGGGGGTAACCACCCTTGCCCCGACCTGTTCTGAAAACCGTCTACCGTTTAATTTAGAACACCATTATATAGTATACCCAATTTGGTAGCTCTAAATTGAAAACTTTAGTTTTTACGAAAAAACTTATGGGCGGGGGACTCTGACCCCGTGCCCGACCCGTTCCAAAAACCGTCTACCGTCTAAGTTAGAGTACCATGAGAGAGTATGCCAAATTTGGTGGTTCTAAATTGAAAACTGTAGATTTTACGCGGCATTTTATGGGGGAAGGTACTCTTCCTCCCGGGCTCCAACCCCTTCCAAAAACAGTCTACTGTCTAAGTTAGAGTACCATGAGAGAGTATATCAAATTTGGTGGTTCTAATTTGAAAACTGTAGATTTCACGAAAAAGTTTTTATTTGAGGGGTGGCCTGACCCCCGGGCTCCAACCCCTTCCAAAAACCGTCTAGCGTCTAAGTTAGAGTACCATGAGATAGTATACCAGATTAGGTGGTTCTGAATTGAAAACTGTAGATTTTGCGAATTTTTATATGAGGGGGCTTTTAGCCCCTGGCTGCAACCCCTTCAAAAAATCGTCTAGCGTCTAAGTTAGAGTACCATGCGATAGTATACTAGATTGGTGGTTCTGAATTGAAAACTGTAGTTTTTAAGAAAATTTTGTATGTGGGGGCTCTGACCCCCGGGCCTTGATCCGTTCCAAAAACGGTCTACTGTCTAAGTTAGAGTACCATGAGATAGTATACCAAATTTGGTGGTTATAAATTGAAAACTGTAGATTTTACAAAAAAAAATTATTCCGAGGGGGATCTGACCCCCGGCTCCAACCCCTTCCAAAAACCGTCTAGCGTCTAAGTTAGAGTACCATGAGATAGTATACCAGATTAGGTGGTTCTGAATTGAAAACTGTAGTTTTTAAGAAAATTTTGCATGTGGGGGGCTCTGACCCCCGGGCCTTGACCCGTTCCAAAAAGGGTCTGCAGTCTAAGTTAGAGTACCATAAGATAGTATACCAAATTTAGTGGTTCTAAGATGAAAACTGTAGATTTTACGAAATTTTTTATGAGGGGACGGGCCCGACCCCACGGGCTCCAACCCCTTCCAAAAACCGTCTAGCGTCTAAGTTAGAGTACCATGAGATAGTATACCAAATTTGGTGGTTATAAATTGAAAACTGTAGATTTTACAAAAAAAAATTATTCGGAGGGGGATCTGACCCCCCGGCTCCAACCCCTTCCAAAAACCGTCTAGCGTCTAAGTTAGAGTACCATGAGATAGTATACCAGATTAGGTGGTTCTGAATTGAAAACTGTAGTTTTTAAGAAAATTTTGCATGTGGGGGGCTCTGACCCCCGGGCCTTGACCCGTTCCAAAAAGGGTCTGCAGTCTAAGTTAGAGTACCATAAGATAGTATACCAAATTTAGTGGTTCTAAGATGAAAACTGTAGATTTTACGAAATTTTTTATGAGGGAAGGGCCCGACCCCACGGGCTCCAACCCCTTCCAAAAACCGTCTAGCGTCTAAGTTAGAGTACCATGAGATAGTATACCAAATTTGGTGGTACGAAATTGAAAACTGTAGATTTTACGAAAAAGTTCTAATTCGGGGGGGGGGGTCTGACCCCGGCTCCAACCCCTTCCAAAAACCGTCTAGCGTCTAAGTTAGAGTACCATGAGATAGTATACCAAATTTGGTGGTTCTAAATTGAAAACTCTAATTCCATGCGAGCGGAAGCCGCAGCTTTAAAACCTCATGTCCGTCGCTCTGGTAGTGAGGTTGTGCTCGAGATTCCAGTGGATTCTCCAGCAGGTGCCTCTTTCACCACGGCTACTGAGTTGGGTGTGTGCTTTGAGGCGCTGCCAGACACACCACTCAAAATGTACTCAACTGCTCTAAAACAAAAGTTCTCTCCGTCAGCGATACGTCATATGTCGCGCAGAGGGCCGAGTGTCATTGTTTATTTTTTTCATGCGGCAGATGCTACCTCTGTCTTACAGACTGGGCTGGTTGTTGGTGATCACCAATTATTTCCTGAGCCTGTCGCCCAGAGACCAGTAACGGTCTCGATGTACCCAGTACATCCTGAAGTCACAGATGCTATGCTTTGTGCTTTTCTTATGCAGTCCGGTCGTGTTGTGGGTAACATTACCACACACTCCGCTGCTCCAAAGGACGAGGATGATCGTTCGATTGAAAGTGCCCGACGAGTTGCGCGAGTAGTATTCTCTTCGGATGAACATATCAAGTCTTTTCCTACTCTCTTCACTGTAAAATGCGGAGATCAAATCCGTCGCATCGACGTTTTAACCTCCTTTCATTGTCAGACTTGCAAGGCGTATGGCCATCAACGTAGTGAGTGCTTCCGCCGCCCTGCTGTACCTCAGTCTTCGGGACCAAAAGTCACTCGTGACAGCCCTGTGTCGTCCACCCCTACCGTTTCTAAGGAGGTGTCTTCAGAACTTCATCAACCTGCTCTGCCATCGGGCCTTCCTCCACGGGGTCCTGCCCCACAATTGTTGACAGAGGACTTTCCTCATCTGGTACCAACAGCTCCGCCCACGTTCCTTGCAGCTCCAGCTGACCTGACTGCTGACCTTCATCTTCCATCGGATGAAGACACTCCAAGTACAGTTACTGACATGGACTGCCCTACTGCTAGTGACACTTCTGGCAATCACTCTGACCCTACAACTACCAGCAAGCCTGCTCGACGGGAGTCCTGGAGTGCTCCGCAGACTCCGCTCCCTCCTCGCATCGGTGCTGCAAGAGGTCGTTCTGTTGACTCATCTTCCCGCTCCTCCTCTCAACGTCGTACTTCGCCACGAACAAGTCGACACCCTGCTGTGATTCCAGGTTCTAAGACTCCACCCCCAGTGCTTTCCCTAGATTCTTTTCTACGATACCTAGCTGAAGCGAAGGCGGATATACCGGTAGGTCCGCTTTCTCTTCATAAAATATATGAAGTATTATGCTCTCATAAACATCCTAGATTCTTTAATCAGTTTGTTGCACGTCATTTGCTTGATCTTCCTACTGTTCTAACCCAAGTTTCTAGTGTGATATCTGTGTATCGAAATCTTGTGCTTTCCTATCCCGATCTCAAATTTAGTGTTGACAGAATGAAGAAGCAAGCGAAGAAAATAACAGATTCCAGCGCACGTGCGTGTCGACCTGGGAAGGACCTACCGATTCAAGGTGGTCACACTTAACTGCAGAGGGTTCTCTGCTTCTCCTAGAAATGCTCTAGTGTATGAGGACTTGGCGCCTCTACACGCAGATCTTCTCTTGCTCCAAGAGACCAATTGCTCTGCTACCACTTTGTTCTCTCGTTGGCGGGCTTGGCCCTACGATTTTCACCATGCTTATCGAGTTGGACGGAATGGTGGCCTTGCACTTGGGATCCATCACCGCCTACTCCCTCTGATTTCGACGCCAGTGATTCGTGCCTTACATGTGGACAACCTCCAGGTCGCTGTCTTTTGCATTGAAAACGTGACCTATCATGTTTTTAACATATATGTCCCCTGTGATGAACGTCTGTTACCTGATCTTCTCTCCACACTCCGTACAGAGCTGTCATGCATCCCACCGTCTGAATATATTCTCATCGGCGGAGATTTCAATTGTACGTTGTTGCCGGCCCTTGACCGCAATTCAACCGTTGGAGAATACCGCAGACAACGTGTATTACAGATTTCCCAGCTAGTTGATGATTTTCAATTGGTTGATGCGTTCCGGCATCTACACCCGTCGGAAATCTCTTTTACCTGGCGCTCTTCCATCCATGGCAGCACTACGGCAGCACGGTTGGATAAATTTTATGTTTCGACTGCTCTTCTCCCGTCGATCGCAGCTGCTTCCCATCATCCTTCCGCCGCTTCAGACCACAGTATTGTCAGTCTGTCGGTGTGTGTTTCGCCTTCACCTTCAAGGACTCAACGAGTATGGACTTTTCCGGACTCGCTCCTGGATGATCAACAATTTTGTGTTGCTGTGCGTGAGTTCCTCCGAAGTCGTCAGCCCCTTCTTGATACTACGTCCGACGCGATGCAACTGTGGCTCAGTGTCAAACATGACTTGGTCCTTTTTGTACGGCGCTACTCCCATGCCTCTCGGAATGAGAGCGATATGAAAATTGCGAATCTACGTGCTCTATTGTCGATGCTCTCTCTTGATGATCCGCAATACCCCGGCTATCTGGCAGATCTCCACGCTTTGCTTCTTCCTCGCGCATCCGATGCAGCCTGCAGGATGCATTTCTTGCATCTCTCCCCTACAGCTGATTCTCACGATTACTTAACCGCCTTGGAATCTCAACATCGTTCTGCTACATCTTTGCGTCATCTTCGCCTCCAGGATGGTTCCATCACTTCGAACCCATCGAAGCTATGCACTTTCACCAGACAGTATTTCATCGCCAAGTACAGTGCGGTAACGCAGTCTTCATCCTCATTAGCTTCTCCTCTTCTCTCCTCTCTTCCTCAGGTCCCCTCTACTTTATCTACTTCTTTACTCTCTCCTTTCTCTCTTCGCGAACTCCGCGAGGCGTTCGCTACTCTCAATCCTCATGCCGCTCCTGGACCTGACGGCCTTCCTCTGTCCTTTTATCGTGCTTTTCAACCGTGCCTTCTGCCTTTTCTGTCTGCGTGTTTCTCGTCTGCTTTTTCCTCTCCTGCGTTACCGCCCGACTTTACTTTGGCACACACCATCCTCCTTCCTAAGAAGGGTGACCTCTTGGATCTTGGAAACTGGCGCCCTATCTCCATCCTAAACACTGACTATAAGTTCTATACAAAACTCTTATCCCGTCGCCTTAATTCTGTTCTCTCTTTCGTTATTTCTCCTGACCAGACATACACTGTGCCTGGTCGGACTATTTCCACTAACGTTTCTCTTCTCCTTCATCTTCACTTCCTCGCTCGTTCTTTTTCTGAACCTCTTGCCTTTCTCAATCTGGATCAAAAGTCCGCTTTTGATAACGTTTCTCATTTTTATCTCTCTGCTGTCCTTTCACAATTTGGCTTTCCTCCTACCTTTTCTTCCGCACTCTTAGCCCTTTATCAGGGCGCCAGTTTCCATGTTCGAGCGGCCACATTTCTAACCGCTCCAATTCCGTTTAAGCGAGGCATCCGGCAAGGATGTCCGCTCTCCGGCCAACTATTCGCTCTCGCTTTTGAGCCTTTCCTGTTAGCAGCCCGAAGATCACTCCTGGATGTCCTACCGCCGACAGTGGCTAGTACTCGTCATCATCGAATAATTTTCACCGCCTATGCTGATGATGTGACCTTTTGCGTCCGGGATGAATCTCAATTTGATCGCCTGTATTCTGTATATCAACAGTATGTTGCATTATCTGGAGCAGCGCTGAATGCCACTAAAAGTACTGGCTTATGGTGCGGGGCATGGGCTGCCCGCACCGATGCTCCTTGGGGTGCGCAGTGGACAGCCACTACACAGAAGATCCTCGGTGCGTATGTCGGATTGCCCTTGGCTTCTGCATCTGCCACCTGGACTGCTCTTCTTCCCCGGATACAACGGACTGCTGCCTACTGGAGTAAGGCCCGCCCTTTCACATCGTTCCGTCAACGAGCAGCCGTTGTTCGTCGACAACTTATCTCTCTATGCGAATACTCTTGGATGTCGACGGTTGTGCCCGTGTCACAAATGATGACCATCACTCGCCTCTCAACTTCCGTCATCTGGTCTTCACATCACTGGGTTAAACCTGCCACGCTTCATCTGCCAGCCTCTTTGGGTGGTATCCAGCTTCCCGATCCAGCTTTCCTTTATAAAACACATCGCATTATTCATTTCATTCGCCTTGCCACTTCAACTGTTCCGTCCCTTACCACTACCTTGAATGTTCTAGCTTCTTTCCGTGACCCATCTTTCACCTTCCTACTGTTTCTGAAGATGGATGCATACTCTCTTCTCCCGTCCCACCTCCCTCCTGTCCTGCGAGAGGGCCTTTCTCTCTTTCGTTCGCTTCCTCTTCTCCGTTCTTTTCCTTCTTCAACTCTTGATCTCCTAGATGAACCTCTCTTCTTCTCTTCTCTTATTCACCCTCCTAACCTCCCTTACTTTTACTTTCCTCATTGGATCCGCTCTGGTGTGATAACTGTCCGTTCTCTCGTAACTTCTGATCTAACCTGGAGACCTCTTTCTTCCCTGTTTCTATCTCCAACCATTACTCTTGCTAACGAATATCTTCTTCTTCGCACAGCGCTTTGGAGCCTCTTTCCACTCCTCGCTTCACCTGATGGTCTCTTCTCGGTCCCCTCTGCTCCTCTTTCCCTACCGTTCTTTCTCCTCATTCGTAGCTCCCCGGTTCTAGTTACTTCTCTCTCCTCCTCTTCTCTTTATTGGCTTCTTCTTTCCCCTCCCGCACTTCCACTTTCTGTTCATTCTGCTCCTCCTTCTCTTCTCCCCGCCATCTGGACAGCATCTACCTCTGCCCTTTCCTCCCCTCTTGAACTCAATGTCCATTGGCAATTTCTTCACCTTCGTCTCCCCGCCCCATCAGTACTGTTTCGCATGACCCTTCTCACTTCTCCGCAGTGCTCCTTTTGCCCTGAAGTCAGCGACGTCCAACATCAATACCTATTCTGCCCCGTTCTCCTGCCAGTCCTAAACACAGCATTTCGTTTTGCTGATCGAATTTGTGCTCGATCGTTACCATTTCTTGCATATGCTTGGCTACTCCAAACTAAGCATCCACCTACTCACTTGCCTCCTGTGTGCCGTTATATTTTTTCTTCTTGTGAAGTTCACTGTCTATGCTTTCCATCTTCAACAACGCCTTCCCGCTCTTATTCCATCTCCTCAGGAGGCAAGTGCTATCATTCGGAGACGCTTCCTAGCACGGTTAACCACTCGCCTCCAAATGGAGCACTCTCGTGCTGCCTCAACAAACACCGATAGCGTTTTTCAATCCACTTGGGCCCAATCGGCTGGGTGGTTCCATATCCACAATTTGCAGTTACATCTCAACCTATAAGTGGGATTTTTGTTGTCGCCCACGTTCACTGTAACAAATCATGTTTTTACGTATTAATTTTGGTGCTTCGCTATTTGTGATTTTTCTGTTTTAATGTGCCATTGAAGATAGCTCACCATGTTTCCCATGTTCTCTTCGATAATGTTGGGTTTTATGTTGTTGTATATAATTCTCCCTTCTGCACAGTTTACTGCCCACGCAATGTCCCCTTCATTATGTTGAATATTTTTTTAAAATCTTAGTCACTGTGTGTATAATATAATGTAACAAGATGCCCTTCTGAGTACATTTAGCGTTATTTCCCCTTGTCACTGAATACTTCTGTACATATGTTGTAAATTTTGAATGTAGCATCACTGATGCATTTCTGTGAATTAGTACCTAATGTTTAATCTTTAGTATGGTAGTAATGCTTAATTGGAATTTGTGCATAGTATAAAATCATGTCTTGCCCTGTCTACAATACTGTAGGTAAACATTTTCGTTTGTATCGCTCGTGCTTTATTGTCTGCCTCTCCTTCGCCCTACGTGGCGAAATAATTTTTTTTTTTATGATTTTAACAATATTTTGTTTTACGTTTCACTGGAACCTTCCAGCTGATGTATATACCGCTGTATTTATTGGCAGAATTCCATTGTCATGTACATAGAAATGTTATTTTACTGAAGAATAAAGGCAATTTTGAAATGTAGATTTTAGGAAAAAGTTTTTATTCGGGGGTCTGACCCCCGGGCTCCAACCCCTTCCAAAAACCGTCTAGCGTCTAAGTTAGAGTACCATGAGATAGTATACCAGATTATGTGGTTCTGAATTGAAAACTGTAGTTTTTAAGAAAATTTTGTATGTGGGGGGCTCTGACCCCCGGGCCTTGACCCGTTCCAAAAACGGTCTGCAGTCTAAGTTAGAGTACCATAAGATAGTATACCAAATTTGGTGGTTCTAAGATGAAAACTGTAGATTTTACGAATTTTTTATGAGAGGGGGGCGGCTCCGATCCCGTGGGCTCCAACCCCTTCCAAAAACCGTCTAGCGTCTAATTTAGAGTTTCATGATACCAAATTTGATGGTTCTGAAATGAAAACTAAATTTTACGAAAATTTTGTATGTATGGGGGTAGGGGGGCTCTGACTCCCGGGCCTTGACCCGTTCCAAAAACCGACAACCGTCTAAGTTAGAGTACTATGAGATAGGATACCTGATTTGGTGGTTCTGAATTGAAAACTGTAGATCTTACGAATATTTTGTGTATGGGGGCTCTGACCAACCGGGCCCCTGACCCGTTCCAAAAACCGTCTACCGTCTAAGTTAGGCGCTATGAGATAATATACCAAATTTGGTAGTTCTAAATTGAAAACTATATTTTACGGCAATTCTGTAGGGGGGCTAACCCCCCCCCTCTCCAACCGCTTCCCAAAACCGTCTACAGTCTAAGTTAGAATTCCTCGAGATAGTATACCAGATTTGGTGGTTTTGAATTGAAACTGATTTCGACGCCAGTGATTCGTGCCTTACATGTGGACAACCTCCAGGTCGCTGTCTTTTGCATTGAAAACGTGACCTATCATGTTTTTAACATATATGTCCCCTGTGATGAACGTCTGTTACCTGATCTTCTCTCCACACTCCGTACAGAGCTGTCATGCATCCCACCGTCTGAATACATTCTCATCGGCGGAGATTTCAATTGTACGTTGTTGCCGGCCCTTGACCGCAATTCAACCGTTGGAGAATACCGCAGACAACGTGTATTACAGATTTCCCAGCTAGTTGATGATTTTCAATTGGTTGATGCGTTCCGGCATCTACACCCGTCGGAAATCTCTTTTACCTGGCGCTCTTCCATCCATGGCAGCACTACGGCAGCACGGTTGGATAAATTTTATGTTTCGACTGCTCTTCTCCCGTCGATCGCAGCTGCTGCCCATCATCCTTCCGCCGCTTCAGACCACAGTATTGTCAGTCTGTCGGTGTGTGTTTCGCCTTCACCTTCAAGGACTCAACGAGTATGGACTTTTCCGGACTCGCTCCTGGATGATCAACAATTTTGTGTTGCTGTGCGTGAGTTCCTCCGAAGTCGTCAGCCCCTTCTTGATACTACGTCCGACGCGATGCAACTGTGGCTCAGTGTCAAACATGACTTGGTCCTTTTTGTACGGCGCTACTCCCATGCCTCTCGGAATGAGAGCGATATGAAAATTGCGAATCTACGTGCTCTATTGTCGATGCTCTCTCTTGATGATCCGCAATACCCCGGCTATCTGGCAGATCTCCATGCTTTGCTTCTTCCTCGCGCATCCGATGCAGCCTGCAGGATGCATTTCTTGCATCTCTCCCCTACAGCTGATTCTCACGATTACTTAACCGCCTTGGAATCTCAACATCGTTCTGCTACATCTTTGCGTCATCTTCGCCTCCAGGATGGTTCCATCACTTCGAACCCATCGAAGCTATGCACTTTCACCAGACAGTATTTCATCGCCAAGTACAGTGCGGTAACGCAGTCTTCATCCTCATTAGCTTCTCCTCTTCTCCTCTCTTCCTCAGGTCCCCTCTACTTTATCTACTTCTTTACTCTCTCCTTTCTCTCTTCGCGAACTCCGCGAGGCGTTCGCTACTCTCAATCCTCATGCCGCTCCTGGACCTGACGGCCTTCCTCTGTCCTTTTATCGTGCTTTTCTACCGTGCCTTCTGCCTTTTCTGTCTGCGTGTTTCTCGTCTGCTTTTTCCTCTCCTGCGTTACCGCCCGACTTTACTTTGGCACACACCATCCTCCTTCCTAAGAAGGGTGACCTCTTGGATCTTGGAAACTGGCGCCCTATCTCCATCCTAAACACTGACTATAAGTTCTATACAAAACTCTTATCCCGTCGCCTTAATTCTGTTCTCTCTTTCGTTATTTCTCCTGACCAGACATACACTGTGCCTGGTCGGACTATTTCCACTAACGTTTCTCTTCTCCTTCATCTTCACTTCCTCGCTCGCTCTTTTTGTGAACCTCTTGCCTTCCTCAATCTGGATCAAAAGTCCGCTTTTGATAACGTTTCTCATTTTTATCTCTCTGTTGTCCTTTCACAATTTGGCTTTCCTCCTACCTTTTCTTCCGCACTCTTGGCCCTTTATCAGGGAGCTAGTTTCCATGTTCGAGCGGCCACATTTCTAACCGCTCCAATTCCGTTTAAGCGAGGCATCCGGCAAGGATGTCGCTCTCCGGCCAGCTATTCGCTCTCGCTTTTGAGCCTTTCCTGTTAGCAGCCCGAAGATCACTCCTGGATGTCCTACCGCCGACAGTGGCTAGTACTCGTCATCATCGAATAATTTTCACCGCCTATGCTGATGATGTGACCTTTTGCGTCCGGGATGAATCTCAATTTGATCGCCTGTATTCTGTATATCAATAGTATGTTGCATTATCTGGAGCAGCGCTGAATGCCACTAAAAGTACTGGCTTATGGTGCGGGGCATGGGCTGCCCGCACTGATGCTCCTTGGGGTGCGCAGTGGACAGCCACTACACAGAAGATCCTCGGTGCGTATGTCGGATTGCCCTTGGCTTCTGCATCTGCCACCTGGACTGCTCTTCTTCCCCGGATACAACGGACTGCTGCCTACTGGAGTAAGGCCCGCCCTTTCACATCGTTCCGTCAACGAGCAGCCGTTGTTCGTCGACAACTTATCTCTCTATGCGAATACTCTTGGATGTCGACGGTTGTGCCCGTGTCACAAATGATGACCATCACTCGCCTCTCAACTTCCGTCATCTGGTCTTCACATCACTGGGTTAAACCTGCCACGCTTCATCTGCCAGCCTCTTTGGGTGGCATCCAGCTTCCTGATCCAGCTTTCCTTTATAAAACTCATCGCATTATTCATTTCATTCGCCTTGCCACTTCAACTGTTCCGTCCCTTACCACTACCTTGAATGTTCTAGCTTCTTTCCGTGACCCATCTTTCACCTTCCTACTGTTTCTGAAGATGGATGCATACTCTCTTCTCCCGTCCCACCTCCCTCCTGTCCTGCGAGAGGGCCTTTCTCTCTTTCGTTCGCTTCCTCTTCTCCGTTCATTTCCTTCTTCAACTCTTGATCTCCTAGATGAACCTCTCTTCTTCTCTTCTCTTATTCACCCTCCTAACCTCCCTTACTTTTACTTTCCTCATTGGATCCACTCTGGTGTGATAACTGTCCGTTCTCTCGTAACTTCTGATCTAACCTGGAGACCTCTTTCTTCCCTGCTTCTATCTCCAACCATTACTCTTGCTAACGAATATCTTCTTCTTCGCACAGCGCTTTGGAGCCTCTTTCCACTCCTCGCTTCACCTGATGGTCTCTTCTCGGTCCCCTCTGCTCCTCTTTCCCTACCGTTCTTTCTCCTCATTCGTAGCTCCCCGGTTCTAGTTACTTCTCTCTCCTCCTCTTCTCTTTATTGGCTTCTTCTTTCCCCTCCCGCACTTCCACTTTCTGTTCATTCTGCTCCTCCTTCTCTTCTCCCCGCCATCTGGACAGCATCTACCTCCCCCTTTCCTCCCCTCTTGAACTCAATGTCCATTGGCAATTTCTTCACCTTCGTCTCCCAGCCCCATCAGTACTGTTTCGCATGACCCTTCTCACCTCTCCGCAGTGCTCCTTTTGCCCTGAAGTCAGCGACGTCCAACATCAATACCTATTCTGCCCCGTTCTCCTGCCAGTCCTAAACACAGCATTTCGTCTTGCTGATCGAATTTGTGCTCGATCGTTACC
This sequence comes from Macrothele yani, assembly GCA_039090855.1. Taxonomy (NCBI): domain Eukaryota; kingdom Metazoa; phylum Arthropoda; class Arachnida; order Araneae; family Macrothelidae; genus Macrothele; species Macrothele yani. The sequence continues at coordinate 82,653,134 of CM077003.1, read as the reverse complement.
ATTTCTTGCATATGCTTGGCTACTCCAAACAAAGCATCCACCTACTCACTTGCCTCCTGTGTGCCGTTATATTTTTTTCTTCTTGTGAAGTTCACTGTCTATGCTTTCCATCTTCAACAACGCTTCCCCGCTCTTATTCCACCTCCTCAGGAGGCAAGTGCTATCATTCGGAGACGCTTCCTAGCACGGTTAACCACTCGCCTCCAAATGGAGCACTCTCGTGCTGCCTCAACAAACACCGATAGCGTTTTTCAATCCACTTGGGCCCAATCGGCTGGGTGGTTCCATATCCACAATTTGCAGTTACATCTCAACCTATAAGTGGGATTTTTGTTGTCGCCCACGTTCACTGTAACAAATCATGTTTTTACGTATTAATTTTGGTGCTTCGCTATTTGTGATTTTTCTGTTTTAATGTGCCATTGAAGATAGCTCAATATGTTTCCCATGTTCTCTTCGATAATGTTGGGTTTTATGTTGTTGTATATAATTCTTCCTTCTGCACAGTTTACTGCCCACGCAATGTCCCCTTCATTATGTTGAATATTTTTTTAAAATATTAGTCACTGTGTGTATAATTTAATGCAACAAGATGCCCTTCTGAGTACATTTAGCGTTATTTCCCCTTGTCACTGAATACTTCTGTACATATGTTGTAAATTTTGAATGTAGCATCACTGTTGCATTTCTGTGAATTAGTACCTAATGTTTAATCTTTAGTATGGTAGTAATGCTTAATTGGAATTTGTGCATAGTATAGAATCATGTCTTGCCCTGTCTACAATACTGTAGGTAAACATTTTCGTTTGTATCGCTCGTGCTTTATTGTCTGCCTCTCCTTCGCCCTACGTGGCGAAATATTTTTTTTATGATTTTAACAATATTTTGTTTTACGTTTCACTGGAACTTTCCAGCTGATGTATATACCGCTGTATTTATTGGCAGAATTCCATTGTCATGTACATAGAAATGTTATTTTACTGAAGAATAAAGGCAATTTTGAAATGTAGATTTTACGAACATTTTGTATATGGGGGGGCTCTGACCAACCGGGCCCTGCCCCGTTCCAAAAACCGTTTACCGTCTAATATTTTTAGTGCCAAAGAAAAACGTAATCTTCCTATCCTGTCTGCGTGTCCAAACTTTATAAATTTGATCAATGAGCAAAACGTTCGAAATCGTACGTTTTCCTGCATTCGTTTTGTATGTAACCAAAATCTGTAAACGCGACGAATTGACGTAGTCGACGAATTGACGCGCGACGAATCGTCGTGGTCGACGAATTGACGCGCGACGAATTGTCGTAGTCGACGAATTGACGCGCGACGAATTGACGCAGGCGACGAATTGACGTAGTCGACGAATTGACGCACGCGACGAATTGTCGTGACACCCTAAGAAAGTGCCGTAAGGAAACAAAACATACATTCCTCACTGTGATTCGAACCCGGACCCATCTCAGACGAATAGTCAGAAGCCAGCGCTTCCAGCACTACGCCACCCAAAGTATTTTGGCAACGTTCATTAAAGAGACGCATTGCTTTTTTTTATGTTTTAATTATATTAATTAAATATCTTGTTTTGTGCGAACCCAGCAGTTGAGTTATTTAGTCTGAGTGTCAGCAAAATTTGATTTTTATTCGCTGAATTTTTCGGCTGTACTCTCTCGTCCAATCCATAACATTTCGGTTTTAAGCGATCTCCCTGTAATTAATTTTCTTTTCTAAACTCTAATGGATAATGCCGGGTCGTCAGCCATTGCAGAACCCGCAACCCATTGGAATTATTAAAGTGTTTCTCCAGTTCAGTTGAGATAAGCATATGCCGTTCATTTATGGCTGAAATATAACGTCGATGAGAAATGCTATTTCTTTCAACCATGTAACGTCTTCTGAAAACATTTGCCTCTTTCTAGAAGGAAACATTCATCTATTTGAGCAATAAAAAAATTGCTGAACTTTCACATGTGCTCACTTACTTTTACATGTGCTCACTGATAACTATCTGACAAAACAAATCCACGGTAGATCATAGGAAATTCCTCAGGTTTTGTTCCCGAAGATTAAAATTCCTTAAGTATAGCTCCCGAAGCTGCACAGCCTACCACCGCTAATGTATACTGTAGCAACTTTTCCACACATTTGTTGCGGCCATGTACTATAATATTATTGCACCCATTGCGGGTCTCGTTAACAACCGCTACGTCTTATACGGTGTAGCAGAATGTCTTGTTATTTCCGAAAACACATTCGTGAATAGTACTTATATTTATATATGATAGCAATGAGACTGGGATAACTATCCCACGATCGTTAATCCCCGAATCGTACTAGGTGATTCGTGGTGCGATCCCATTACGGATGGCCATGTCTTACCATATCCACTTCAGAATTTCCTCGCCGGCCCGGTGGCGTGGTGGTCGTTGAACAGACAAGTCGCATTTTTTTCGGCTCCTGCGTAGAAGTCAACGTTCTTTTGTTTACTTGTTCTTTTTGTGGTATTTCGTCGTTTTGTGTTTTGGTTGCAGTGTTTCGTACCTCGCTTCACGAGCAGTGAACCTGAGTGCCGAGTGGGTGCTCATTTTTTGTTTTTTTTTTCATTTTCGTGTGTCGTCAGTTACGACGCATGTGTTTTGGTGGGCCAGTGGTCGAGAATGTCCACTACCACTGTGAATAAGTCACCGTCGTCTACAGCTGCTTCGTCGATTGCTGATATGTCTTCGCTTCTTAGTTTTGTGCCTTCTTCGGGGAATGTTGCGTCGACTAGTGCTGCTGGACTTCCAGAAACTGTGCTTCTGGCCACCCGTGTGCCGGCTACGTCTAATATTCCTGGTTCTGCTAGTTCTACTTCAACGTCGTTCGCACAAGCTGTGGGAAGTACCTCATGTATTTCTAGTGATTCTGCACCACATTTCAAACGTGTAGCTTCGGCGTTGAAAATTATTCTTCCAAGTAATTCGCCGCAAGGTAAGCAGTTGTTGTCTGCCTTATTATTAAGTGTTTTAATTCCTGCTTTGCGTGACACGCCCCCTACCCCAGTATCTGCATGCTGTGTCGAAGGTCGTTCCAGCCGAAAGCATTGTGCCCATTATTCGCTTGGGTGGAGGGGTGGTTGTTCACTTCACCCACCAGCAAGCAGTAGATTTTATTATAGTTCATGGGGTTGATATTGGGTCCTTTCATGTACAACCTGTCGCTGCAGCCCAAAGACCAGTTACGGTGACCCTCTCTCCTGTACCAACGGCTGTTCCTGATTCTCTGTTGATTGATGCCCTCAATACGATGGGTCGTGTTGTGGGAGTGACCAAGATTCTTCCAGCTACAGCCCGTGATTCCCCCTGAAACATGTGCAGGGTGGGCGCCGCCAGTACCGGGTTATTTTCCCAACTTCTCAGTCAATTGCGGAACGCCCTACAACTCTGGAATCAGTCACTGATACCCGGACGTACATTTTTAATTTTTTGCAGGGGTTCAGTGCTTCCGCTGTAAAGGAGAAGGTCATCTCGCTTCTGCTTGTCCTCATGCTACTCCTGGTGCTAGATCTGATTCTTCATTAGCTACTACAGTTCCGGTGGCCGCTGCTCCTGCGGATGTTGTGCAGGCCGCTGAGGCACCTGCTCACATTCTACCTTCATCAATTTTGCCTGCTGTTTCTCCAGTCGTTCCTTCCCTCCCGGTTCCTGTCGTCGTACTGGATGGTTTGGAGCCCTCCAATGAGGATTTTCCATCGCTGGAAGTGTCTGCACCTAAATCACACCGTAAACGCCCCAGCTCACCTGGTGTTTCTACTCGCTCTTCCCGTTCGTCTCAACGTCTTCGGTCCAAGAAACCAGCCCATTCTACCTCGGGTTCACCTAGCCATCATGAGCCAAATTCTGAATTACTAGTTTCGAACCGATTCGCATGTCTCCAGGATGATGATATTATGGACACGGTCGCCCCTGATCCTGATGACACTGTAATGGTTGACTTTGACGATGATTCTCCTTCTCCTACACTTCTTGATATTTCTACTATGTTTGAAGAACTTGCGGCGCCTTTGCACCCTCTTACCTTATCTGATCTGTATGCATTGACCACTCGCCCGCGTGAGGCGAAGTTGATCACACTACCTTGCATTCAGAGTAAGCTTCACTTGCTGCCTGAAATGATTGCACAGCTAAACCAGTTCCATGCATTTATAACTAATGTTACTTTGCCTGGCTGACTGAGCAATATGCTTGCCGTCTGGGATACTTACTCAAGATTTTGAGGGCTGAACTGGAAGGCTGGATGCAACCTACCAGTGATGTCCTTGTTAACACTACTTAGCTTTAATTGTAGAGGGCTTGCGTCTTCTGCGGCAAATGTTTTGGTTTACGAGGATGTTCGTTACCTAGGGGCTAATATCCTCCTTCTCCAGGAGACGAACTGTTCCGTGGATGCCGGGTGTTCCCGCTGGAAACGCTGGCCGTACATTTTTTATCATAATTACCGGACCCATCTCAGGTCTGGTACCGCTATAGCGTTTCGTGTGCGTTTTCATTCTTCATCTTCTGATCTTGTTGAGTCACAGAGTCTGCTGGGTTCTTTTCAACTTATTTCTTTTTGTTTTTGTTCTAAACGTATTCATGTTTTCAATATCCATATTCCGCAATCTGCTACGGATGCAGAAACTCTCCTCCAACATCTTTCTTCTATCCTTTCGACCCTCCATTTAAATGATACAGTCATTGTTGCAGGCGATTTCAATTGCCCTTTGCAACCCGGTTTTGACCGAGATGGTTCAACCGAAAAGCCGTTCCGACCTTGTTTCCAATCTCACTCAACTAGTTGTTAATTTTGATTTGATTGATGCATTCCGTTCGCTCCATCCCCGGTCCAAGGAATTTTCCTGGTTCCCCCGGCTGCTTCACGCTGTGTCGCAGCACGCCTAGATAGATTCTATTTTTCCAGTTTTCTCCTTTCCTCTCTAGTTGAAATTACTCCTCATCCTTCCGTTTCGTCAGATCATCGCCCCGTTCTTTTAAAACTTTTTTTGCATTATTCCTCTGTTCCCCCTTCCCCAGTCTGGTCGCTCGACGATTCAGTTTTAACTGGTCCTGTTTTCTGTGCTGAAATTCGCTCTATAATCTCGTCTTCTCTGCAACAACCTTCTTCGTCTGACGACCCAGTGGCTCTGTGGCTTTCCACGAAAATTTCGATTATTTCTTTCGCACGTCAGTTTTCTTTCTCTTCCCGTACTTCTCGCTTTCAAGATATTGATGTTCTCCGTCGTAAATTGCAGACTATTTCTCCTTCTGATCCTTCTTTTCCCGTGTTTCAAGCTCAACTTCGTCGTATTCTGTTTACTTTTGCTTCAACAGCCATTACTCGTCTGAAATTCACTCACTTGCGGTTTCACGACGACCCCTTTTCTAGTTTGAAGTCCCTTGAGGAGTATCATGTTAAAAGCAACACAATTTCCTTTCTTTCACTACCTGACGGATCTACAGTTACCGACCCTTATCGTATCTGGGAACTTACTTTTTCCCATTATTCGGATCGTTTTCAACAAAGACTCCTTTCTCCTGCAGATACCTCCCCTCTTCTTATGTCCTCCCTCAGGTTCCACATTGTTTTTTTTTTTATTCTCTTGTTTCTCCTATCTCTCCTTCTGAAGTCCGCTCTGCAATTTCCAGTCTGAATGACCGTTCTTCCCCTGGCGCGGACGGTCTTCCGCTCTCATTTTATAAGAAGTTTCTTCCTTCTCTCCTCCCGCTTCTGGTTGCTTGTTTTAATGCCGGTTTTACTTCTTCAAATTTTCAGCCTTCTGATTTTACTTTTGCTATTCTCCGTCTCATCCCCAAAATCGGAAACCTTGGTCTTTTTTCTAACTGGCGTCCTATCTCTATTCTTAATACTGACTACAAAACCTTTGCTAAAATTCTCGCTTTTCGCCTCGATCCCGTCTTGCAGCATTTAATCCACCCCGATTAAACTTACATTATTCCCTCCCGTTCGATTACTACCAACATTTCCACCATTCGCAACTTATATTTTCTTGCTTCCCAACTTTCCGAACCTCTCGCAATTTTTAATATTGATCAGAAACAAGCTTTTTGACTCCATTAATCACTCTTATCTCTTTGCTGTTCTTCGTCATTTTGGCTTTCTTACTCTTTTCTGTCAAGCTCTTATTAATCTTTACTCTCAATCTTCTTTCCGTATTCGCACTTCCACATTCATGACAGCTACCATCCCCTTTGACAACGGGATCCTGCAGGGTTGTCCCCTTTCGGGTCAACTTTTTACGCTTGCATTTGAACCTCTCTTAATTTGTCTGCGTTCTCGTTTGTTTTCTGTGATTCCTCACAGTATTGCTCCTACACGTCACCACCGCATAGTGTTGTCTGCATATGCTGATGACCTCACTCTCTTTCTTCGCACTGAACGTTCTTTCGGTGTTGTCCTTTCTGCTTATCGTGAGTATGCTTCAATTTCCGGTTCCGAACTTAATATGTCTAAATCTGTCGGTCTGTGGGCCGGATCGTGGGTGGCACAAGGTGATCGCCCTTGAGGTGCCCGTTGGTCATCCTCGGTCATTAAACTTCTTGGTGTGTACGTTGAAAATCCCGTGGCGGTTGCTGATGCCACATGGATTCCTTTGGTTCAACCGCTCAATCGCCATCTTGCTCCTTTTTGCCGGTTCAAACCTTTTTTGTCCTTTTTTAGCAGAGCACATCTGGTTTCTTTCTTTCTTCTTCCCATTCTGACACATTCGTGGTTCGCTTATTTTCCCTCGCCCATTTTTCTCCAATCCGCTCAACGCTTGATTACTGATTTCATCTGGAATAAAGTTCACTGGGTTCATCGTTCTACTCTCGTCCTTCCTCTGTCCTTTGGAGGTCTTGCCCTCCCAGATCTTTTTCAAAAATCTAATGCTATTCATCTTCAGACCTTTCTCCGTTCTTTTTCTCATCCTCAGATTTCATCGATTACTATTTTTGATACTTTACTTTTCCCTCGCAGTCCGTTTCTCACTCTCGCTATTTTCCTCCGTATGGATCTGTTCCCCCTCATTCCAGATCACTTTCCCGATACTTATCGCACCGTTTTTTCCCTCTGGCATTCCTTATGTCCCGTCCGTCTCCCACCTACCTCAACTAATGATCTGCTTGCGGAACCTCTCTTTTACTCTTCTGCACTCGGTTCTCCCTCTTCACCGTACTTGTGCTTCTCCACCTGGTTCGCCAGTGGCGTGGTACAGGTATCCCAAATTGTAGATGCTTCTCTCCGCTGGAAGTCTCTTTCCCAAATCAACCCCTCTCTTGCTGACACTCCCTTACATCGCGCCCAACTCCGGTTGCTTCATTTTCAGCTTCAACGCCTTTACCCGTCCCTCGTGAATTCTTTTGGGTTAATTGTTTCTTCTTCGGCGTCCCCTTGCCTTCCTTTTCTGGTTTATTTGAATGATGTTCCCTTTCTGATGCATCAAGTTACTGCAAAACTCTTGTACCGCCACTTTCTTACTTATTTTTGAGCACCTCTCGCTATTCCTTTTGTGCCTCCTGATGAAACCTCTCAGACATGGGTCGATTCACACATTTCTCTGGCTTCCCCAAAAGCAACTGATATTCATTGGCTACATCTTCATCGCCGCTTGCTCACACCACGAACTCTTCATCGTTTTGGTCGCCTGTCTTCTCCCTTGTGTTTTTTCTGTTCAACGCTCGGTGATGTTCATCACGCATATGACTCCTGTTTAGTTTTACAGCCTCTTTTTTCATTGATGTTTGCTCTTCTCTCCAAGGTCTGTCCTTCCTTTCACTCTGTTTCACATTACTATTTTCTTCCCGTCATCATCCTTCCGCTGCTGTTCACAATCCAGTTTGTGCGTTTTTAATTTTGCAGGCCAAACTGACTATTTATTTATATTATCATACCAGTGTTGATCGGCCTGCTCTTCGTCGATATCATCCTGCGAGAGTTTTTCTGTGCCGTAGGTTTCGTTCCTTGATCAAGTCCGTCATCCAACTTGAGTACGAGGTAGCTCTGGCCCGGCAGGCGGTTCCTGCTTTCTTCTCGATCTGGTCCCCTCACCTCCCATGGTTTCGGGTTGAGCATGGGTTGATTCAATTCGTTTGATCAGTTTTTTTTTCTTCTTTTTGTTTTGGTGTACTGGTTTCTTCACTTTTTTTGTTTTTGCTTTTCCGGGTTGTTGTCTTGTTCTGTTTTTGATTGAGCTGCAGTTTTTTTTCCCTTGTATTCATTCTTTTCCTCTGATCCTGTTGTTTTACCTTATAAATTTTTTACCGATTTCCTTTTCTTGTTTTGATGGCCCTTTGATAATGTTGTACTGTTTTGCTTCCTTGAGATTCCGGTCTTTTTGTTGTTTTTTCCCCTGTGCTTTGTTAGCTCATTCTACTGGTCGGTATATTCTTTCTTGGATAGTGCTTTTCTATACTTTTCCTCTTACTAGCGGCCTCGGCCTCTTTGTCTGAATTTTCTTGCCGTTTTGCGCTGTGATTGGATGTTTTACAGCTAGTTGCTTTGACTTTTTTTCTGTCCGGAGTCCGTGGGCATTTTTGTTCCTGTGTTCTGTGTGTATTTTTTTCTGGTTCTTGGTGGTGCTGTGCAATCGGTTATTGTTTTTTTTGTGTGGGTATTTTTGTTGAGTTGTTTGTCTATGTATTATTGTGTGCTTGCTTTCTATGTTTTCGTCGGCCACAGTTGTTGGTCGACGCATTTCTTGTTGTGGTGTTTTGTTGTACTGGTTGGCCACCAATTGTTTGTGATCAGTGTTATTGTTTGGTACAGTGCGATGCTTGTTGGGTGTTGTTGTTTTCCGTTGGGCTAGTCTGTGTTGTCTAGTTTTGCAAAGTTTTTTTTGGCGTGTTGTGTTTCTTTTGTGCTTGTTTGTTTGTTGTTGTTCCTGATCTTTTTGTATTGTGTTTCCTGTATGTGGTATTCCCGTGTATTTGTAATTGCTCTTGTCTTTTGCACGTGTTTTGTTTAGTTATTCGGATGGCGGCTGTCCTACTCGCTCTCCTCCTGTGCGAGTTTTTTAATACTGTGATTGCATTTTACCTATACTGCTAATGTGATAATCTTGTATTTTACTTGTTTGTGCATGTTCTACTTTCGTGTTTCAGTTGGCTCCTCAGTTTAGATAGCCTTTTTTTTCTCATGCCCTGTGTTTCCTGTTCACTTGTTTTGCTTTGTTTTTTTATGAACTTTGAATTACTTAATGTGGCCTGCTGGTGTCGTTGTCTTTTTTCATTGAGTACTCAGCCTTATCTCTCGTTTTCTATACAGTGTGCTTCTCGTGCGTATCTTGTCTATTGGGTTACGTTGACCCAAGGAGTTGGTCAACGCACTATTTGCCTTGTGCCTCTTGTGTTTTGTTCTTGACTGTATGTGACTACATGTGTAGTGAAGTAGTCAGTTGAGGCAGTTTTGTCTTTGATTATGTTTTAAGTGCACTTTTTGTGTTTTCGTTTTTGTGTTTCTTTGCACTCAAACTAGGGTTCTACGTCTTGCTTCGTGCTTCTCCTGTCCGGGTTTTTCCTGTAATATTGTATTTTTTCTCGGCACAGCCTTTTGTTGCCGTGCACGACTGAACGTACTCTGTGTTGTTTTCAATGTGTTATGATGCTATGCGATCTTGTTTTTGCGTGATTCTCTCTATAGCGCCACGTCGGCTTCCGGGGTTTGTCAACGCGCGACTTCTTGATTTCAGTATGAAATTTGAATTGAGTGCGATTTTTTTTGTGAACCTCGTGTGCCTGTTTGGCTACATTTATTTTGTGTGATGCAGCGGTTTTTCCCCTTATTATCATGTATTCTTCTGTACAGTGTTCCTTCTGACATACATGCGTCACTTCGTATTTCGGTTTTAGTTATAGCGGTTGGTTAACAACCCTCTTTATGTGCACGGTTTTTTTGTTTATGTTCTTCTTGTACTAATGTTTTGGCCGCTGCTGCATGTTTTCGGAAGTACAGTTTTGTTTCTCCTGTCGCTGTCTTGCAGTGTCAGTCAATTTGTGTTGTGTTGTATTGTTGTTGTGTTTTTTGCCTGTCACCTTTGTGTTCGCGCTGCTATGTACTAGTTTTTGGAATGTGTTTTCTTCCCTCACTCTGGGGTTTGGGTTTTGTAATGTGTGTGTTTTTCGTTTTTGTTTTCTGTGTTCCTTTTTTATCTGTATATATTTTAATCTTGTTCTGATGTTACCAGTTTTCTTTCCTCCTTTCTTTTGTGTTGAGACTTCTTGGCCTCGTCTCTTTTAATACAGTCTCATGTGACTGAAGCGTATCACATGTACCTTGCTTTTAGACTAATAAAGGTTTATTTTGAAGGCAGTGGTCTAAGCGGTTGCTTCTGATCATTCGCCCGAAAGGGGTCCGGGTTCGAATCCCGGTGAGGCATGGATGCTGTGTTTGTGTTACGGCACTGGCTCTCTCCCTTCTCTGGAACCAGTGACCTTACATTAGGGACGGGCGACTGCCACGGTGATTGTTATACCTCCAATCAAAAAAGAAATTCCTCAGGAAGCATGCAAGTAAAACTTTAAACATTTCACGTTGCACACTGTAAAAATACATTTTAGAATAATTGCAATTCTGATTAGTAACCAATTGATACAAATATTACGATGGAAATAAAATAAATACCTTACTTCTTACGAAAACTTAAAAACAGGTGCGCGAGTTTCTGTGCTGAAGGTTAATTTCAGTTTGTCTCATCGGGCTTTTAAAGTTATTCTTCTTCTCTATCGCCACTCCGGTCTTGTCTACCTATCATTATCCTTACTAGCTAGCTACTGTTCTTTACGTGTGTGAGTTAAGTCGAAAACCACATCGAGACACCATTACTATTCCCTGTGCGTTTCATCTTTTCTGCTTCCTCAAAACCCTCAGGGTATCACGGTGGGATAGGGAAGTACCTTATTCCCTTGGAGAAGGTCTCAGAATTCTGTGCTGCCCCGGTGGTACAGGGATCTAAGCGATGGCTTCCGATCATTCGTCCGAAAAGAATACGGGTTCGAATCCCGTTGAGGCATAGATGTTGCGTTTGTCTTACGGCGCTGGCTCTCTCCCTTCCCTGGAACCAGTGTCCGTAAATTAGGGACGGGCGACTGCCCATTGAGATGCTCACGGTGGTCGTTAAATCTCCAATAATAAAAAAAATAAATAAAAATAAAAATATGCTGGTCACTATCAAAATTTCCACACGGATGATATGCTGTGCCTGCATTTCCTAAAATATGAGACATTACTTGCCGCGCAACCTGTGATCTCCAGGAAAACGCAGGGGTTAATTTCAAACTGTGGCGAATTTTTTTGTTTTGTACCCTGATCATCCTAAAAATTATATGAACATTATTAAATCTGGCGAAGTAGATATCCCGGGAATTTTCTGGACATAATTTTAACTCTGGCCAGTCAGTTATCCTGGAAATTTTTTCAATATATATTTTTAACAATAGTCGGGTAGTTATTCTGGGAATTTTCACCAAATATTTTAACTGTTGGTGGGATTTTTTCTAAACAGGTTTCTCTGTTGTTCCTAAAAAATAGGAAATAAATTTCTGATTTCTTACAAGTAGTCTGTAGCTTGGGAAGCATAGAGAATCAAAATAAAGTTTTCCTTGCCCATTGCTATTTTATTTTAGACAATTTATACCAAGTCTTCATCAAATTCAAAGTTTTGAAAAACGTAGAAATGCCAAGAGCGAGTAGTTTCTGGAACACCTCAAACTTGTTTGCCCTACGTGAATTACATAAGTCCCTCTATACCAGAATAGGAGGGGGAAATACTAATTCAAAATTATTATTTCGGAATGCTATTTAACTCGTGTCGGGAAATATTATGAGCAAACATACCCTACAGCGATTGTGCCAAAAGTTATTTAACTGGCAGAAGACATAAAAAATGCATAATTTAGATAAAGACACCAATACAGCAATTAAGAACTTAAAATGTTGCTCGGAATGCACAGAATTTGAGGCGAACACGCTCCGCAAATGCCATGGGACGCTGGCGAAGCCCCACAGACAGACAGGGCCTAGTGATATACACGTCTGCTTAATCTAGTGGTAAGTACGTCTACTTCATACTTCTCGGAAAATTAATTTAAGGAAAATTTCTCCGTCGCCGATTAGTCAGAGGCGTAGGTTTCTTGCTGGTTAGTTGGGTCAGGCTGTTTCTGAACCCAGGATGGAGAATGGGGGGTTCACCTGCCTTATGAAACTGGTTCTCCATCCTCCTTGGAATCAGCAGCCCCAAATTATCAAAGGGGCGAGTACTTACAGCACTTAGATTTGTTCATGGTGATAATTAAAAACAGAAAAAAATTGGAACTCATCAGAATCTACCTTTTAGTAAATAATGGCAATTCCAGTAAGGGAGTAAAACGATGTACGAAATGTACGAAGAAGTGTGGTTCGACTTAATGTGACTGCGAATCTATTCCGTTCTTTACCAATACGAGCTTCAATAGTCATACAGGTGATCCATTCGAATAAGTTCCAACTTATCAGTGCAATATGACCCTAGTTACCAGAACATTGAGGTTTTTATACTGATAGTGTAGAGAATCACGGACAAATTAACGGAATCCAAAAACAAATTAACGCATAATGGGCACCAAGTCGTTGTAAAAGACGTGTTGTAAAGTATAAAGCAATGGCGACTAGAGTGTTGACGGCAGATCTCCAAGCTGCTAGTGACTTGGCCAGATTATTACACTAATTATTATTATTACACTTTCTGTCTTTTTAGCTGCAGTTTTGCTTCTTAGTACTTTTCCAGCAAGCGCCTTTTTTATTTGCTGTTGTTTTTTTATAACTGCTGTCACAAAGAGCTGGTTCGATATTTGATATGACTGATAGAACAGCTGCGTGTGCACATATTGGCTTCCGTTATGCTAATTATGAAGTAAACCTCACAGATTTCTGTAATATTTAAAAGTTCTACGTTTTCCCGCTAGTGTCTAATTTCTTAACGAACCCTCTCGCTTGTCTTCAGCCTTGGATAATTAAGTCTGTTCTCAGAAATAATTTTTGCACTATTTAAATGACAACGGCATCTCATAGTTAAATTAAACCGGGAATCCATTTATTTTCGCTGATCTGGTGCATTTTCCTCTAAAGGAGGAAATAATTCATTTTACTGATGATAATTTGTTATGAAAAACGTTGCTTTTTCTGCGGGTTTTTGTTCTCAGATAATTTGCTTAGTTTTTGTCACAATTGATGAAACACTATCCAGATTCTATCCAAATAAGAGCATTGTAGTGTTTCCTTGCAAGATTTTATACTGACGGAATTTCATCGAAATGAAATCATTGATGCCAATAGAAGTGGCGATGACGACGACGAAATGTCACCCTCGACTGAACATTGAACAGAAGTCTAGTGAACACTTCAGTAATCAGTAATGATATTGGCCTTACTAAAAAAAAGTACAAATTCTTAACTAAAGACGGAAGTTCTAGATACGGTGAAGAACTTCCTTTCTGCCATGCATTTTATTGACTTTTGTTGTTTCCTGCCAAAACAAAACCACAAAACATTGTTAGCTTTTGTACAACGTAGTCGCAAATCAAATTCGGAGTATATATATTGCAACATCTGCAGCACAGACAACACATTTCAAATTATTTTCTGATTTAGAAATGGAGGTGAGTAGATACTTACACACACACACACACTTTATATTGTATTTTTATCTGAGGAGGAGAGAAATCCATTTTTTCATTCGAAATATGAAGGTTATTAAAAGTAAGGAAGACGACGACTACCAAAACATCGGGTTATTAAAGTAACGAAGAGGTCATTAAAGTAACGAAGAGGTTATTAAAAGTAACAAAGACCACAACTACCCTTGCTTCAATGGCCTACGCTTCATGCGCAGGCCATTGAAGCAAGGAATCTTCATCGCTATGGTCCGAGAAAAAATCGGTGATGATATTACCCTTGTCATGTCCATCTCCCTTAGGATAAAACGAAGTCATGAAGGAGTGAATTTCGTAGGGAAAGATGTTCAGATACGTCGTACTGTTCAGATGTCCTTCGACGAATATCAGGGGCCTAAAGGTGAGCCATGATAACATTTCCCAAACCATCACACCACAGCTACTGGCTTTTCCTATTGACGCCTCCGTGGACTCATGTTGCGTACACCAAAGTCAGATTCTCCTATCTGCATGATGCAAATTAACCTTGATTTGTCCGTTCAGACGTCTTTTTTCCAATTCTCAACAGCCGTCGATGCTCATGCGCTCGCATGAGGGGCGCGTTCGTGTTTTGCACTCGAATCATCGGCATTCGACATGGATGTGAGCTGTTATATCACGTTTAGAGTTAACCCTTGGCACACTAATGTTCACTGTTGTTCTGATTTACCGGGTTGCATCTGTTTCTTCTCTAGAACGATTCTTTTCAGTCTCTTTCGATCTCTCAGATCTAACAGCTGTTTTCGCCCATAGGATCGGTGAGTGATGAAAGTTTATCACAGTGCCGCATCATTTATGGTAAATCCTTTTTACGGTTGGGTATGAAAAGACCAGCAGGACGGAGATGCTCGGATCGACACTCCAGACATCACCTACCATTCCTTGTTAAATGCCGCTCAGGACACTCACTCCTTTTGGCTATTCGGATCGTCATTGAACACTAAATGGAAGTTGCTGGTATGATTGATTTATAACGCGCACTGCGCTCACGTGACGTATTAAGCATTGGAGTAAGCTATTTATATGATCGGGCGTGTGCCCTAGCAGAACGGCATCTCATTGTAAATATGACGAGAATAGACCAAAGAGCCAAAACATTATCACCACATGCCTAATATGGTGTAGGTCCTCCATGTGCCACCAAAGCAGCTCTTACCCGGCAAGACATAGACGCTACGAGATTTCTAAAGGTGTCTTCTGGTATTTGGTAACAACACGATCCTTTAGCTCTTGTAAGTTATGTTATTTTCCAACACAAACCACAGATGCTCGATGGGATTGATTTCTAAGGAATTTGGAGGCCAGGGCAACGACTGAAAGTCTTTCCCATGTTTCGCGAAGCATTCCCGAACAATTCGGACAGTGTGGAATGGAGCATTATCCGGTTGAAAGCAGGAGCTACTATAAGGGAACATCGTTGCCATAAGAGGACACACCTGGGCTGCAATGATGTTCAGATAGGTGGTAGACGTTATAGTTTCCTGCACATGAATGACTGGACCCAGGGTTTCCCTGCAGAACATTTCCCCAAAGCATATCACTTCCTCCACCGGCTTGTTTTCGTCTCACGGTGCATCCTGGTGGCAGCACTCCCCAGCTAAACGATGCACACGTACCCATGGGGCAACAGGAAACGAGATTCATCGGACCAGAAGACATTTTTCCAATCATTCAAAGTCCAGTTTTGATGCTCGCGTGCCAATGATAGGCTACTGATGGTGAGCCGAGGTTAACATCAGCACTCGGAACGTCCTGTGCGCTACGCAGCCGGAGTTTCAGTAGGGTTCGATGTCTTGTGTGTAGTGGCACATTGCTGCTGTCATGAGCATTCGAATAAATGGCGAGTTGCGCGGCAGTATCTCTTTTCTGCTGGCTTTTACCATACTTGAGAGACTTTGCTCACTCACCTCTAGCATCGATGAGACGCGAAGGCTTAACCTTTCCGGCGGTTCATGGTTTTACCCTTATGTTGTTTTAATGCAAACCTTGATATGTTGCGGACTTCTGGATCTCGATTATGCTAAGCAAATTTGGCCATGAGAAAAGCGCTCAACTCGTTGTGACGCATGCCTCTAATTTAACCTTTCTTTTGAGTTTTCTTAAGTAAATTTGGTGTTTTTTGTTAAACGTTTTCTGACGGACGACACATTTTTTTCCACGACGAGTTTTCTAATTTGGCATCCCTGGAAGTGAATCAGATGCCAATAGAATGATACGTTAAGTGCAGAGCTGAGATATTTCTCCTTAACTCGAGGTACACTTGTTATTATGCTGTGTGCAGATTAGAGAGAACTTGTTACATAGACGTGCATTTTGATAGCCAATTGACATTGCAACGTGTTGTGCACCTATTGTGTTATATCAAGTGATCAGAAGCCACAAGGTGACTATTCTGTCTATAAGTGTCTACTGTGTTGGAGTTCAAGAAACGAGACAATAAAAGAGATACTGAATCATTGACTGGACCGTTTAGTATGATTCTACGCAATCGTTTCGACAGAGACATTTACAAATGCTTAGTTCAGCTTGAAATATTACAGCTTACTTTCAGGTTACATGTCTTTGACTAATTTCAGCAATGTGCCATTCATTCTGTAGTTTTCTAACTCACTGGATTATCGCTTAGAAAACAAAGAATACCAAAAGCCAATGTCGTGATGTAAAGTTGAACTACGAAGCATAATACACTGGTGTGCAAAAATTAAGGACGAAGAGGAGAAATTAGCATAACAGCGGGACGAGCAGGCAGAACGGACCGAAAGACCACTCAGGAGATAGACTAGGGTCCGGTACGGTAGGGCATGCGCATATATGCAGTATGACGTAGGAGGGAGGGGGCACTGTCGGAAGGGTATAAAGCACACGGGCAGTGTACGCTCAACAATTCGGGGGCCGCGAGTGGCCTAGTGGTCAACGTTCGTGCCTGCCACGGAGAAGACCTCGGGTTCGATCCCAGGCAGGTACGAACGCTCGAACCACTAAATATCCGCCGTGCGTCGGATGGGCACGTTAAGCCGTCTGACCCCGGGTATCCCCCCCGGTAATAAATAAGGGCGTCTTTCTCCCCCTTTCTACTTCGCTTCCATGTCACTTTCCTATCGGGCAATCTAGCCCAAATCTCCTAGCTTCCTATTTCTAAGGGTTGTTTATGACCTAGGGTCAGACACTCTCTTCCTAAAATTCTCTACATATAATCTGATCTGATCTACTCAACAATTCGGTCAAAGCTATTGCACGGTGTACATCGGTTTGAACGACGTCGAGTTGCTGCCACCGTGTGATATGGCCAACAGGTAATCCAGTAGACGACATCTGGATGACTTTACCCGAGGTCGCGTCATTAGGAAGTTGGAAGAAGGTCGAAGTGTGACTAGTGTGGCCGAAGAGTTCGGGATCGCTCACAGCACCGTTTCACGAGCTTGAAGAGCATTTCAAACGACAGGAACAGCTGTCCGAGAGTTTAGCAGTGGTCGTCCACGAGCAACACCATGGCGGCAGACGACCGGTATTTTGTCCTAAAGGCGAGAAGAGACATACGGAAGACAGCGGAATAAATCGCAAGGCACATGCAACAGACAACTGGACGTCCGTTATCGCAATCTACCGTGGTCAGGAGGCTGCACAAAGGTGGTATATTTGCATGAAAACCAGTACGATGTGTGCCATTAAGGCCTGCTCATCGGAGACGGCGGTTTTTGTGGTGCCAGGAACACAAGAACTATGCACATCAGCAATGGGGTCAAGTTCTCTTTACGGATGAAAGCCAAATTAGTCTGACGAGCGATTCTGGACGTATACACATCTGGAGAGAGCAGGGATCACGCAATCCCACCTCCGACATCATCGAAAGGGACCGATTTCGAGGTGGCGGAGTTCTCGTTTGGGGCGGTATCATACTTGGTAGCCGTACTGACCTCAACATCTTCCAAGGAGGTTCAGTCACTGGTGTCCGCTATTGTACTGAGGTTCTCCTGCCTCACGTGCGTCTGTTTAGAGGTGCTGTGTGTCCTGAGTTCCTCTTCATGGACGACAACGCTACACCTCACCGTACAGTGGCTGTCGCAGTGCTGTTGGAGAGTGAAAATATTCAACGCATGGATTAGCCCGCAAGTTCCCCAGACCTAAATCCAATCGAACACGTGTGAAACCTTCTCGGTAGACGCTTGGCAGCACGTCACCAGCCGCCAGCAACAATTCTGCAGCTACGACTGGCGCTATAAGAGGAATGGGTTGCGATGCCTTGACAACCTCGTCCTCAGCATTGACAGACGATGTAAATCCTGCAAGGGGTGATCATATCCCTATTAAAGTCTGGATTTTTGTTGACAGCCGCCTGTCACATCGGGGTTTCTGTCTTCTGTTCAGTTGTGCTCGAAGGTACTTTTTCAATAAAGTGCCTTTGTATCCTTTGGATTCCTTGTTTAGACGGTTTTGTTCACTTGACCCATATTCTTACATCTTGGGGATCTTATGGTATGATTTGAGTCGATGTGGAGCACTTCTGCACGAAGTTATATTCGAAAAACCGTCTTGTCCTTAATTTTTGCATGTCAGTGTACAATACTTGATTGTACAGTCATTTGCAAAAGTTTAAGATCACCTGTTGGAACTAGTTGATTTCTGCCGTTTGCGCCAGCTACTGTGTGTATTACTCAACATCCTGTCGGTGTTGTGTCATCCTAGAGCCGCAGCTGTTGATACAGTTAGGGGAAGAGTGCGAGCGTCAGTTTGCTTCTGGTTTTCATGCTGAGAGGTTGTTTACGCATTTTCTGTATAGCGAAAAATTGGCCGAAAAAACGTCATTAAGTGTTACTCAGATGGCACAAATAACGACTTTGTGTCATGAAGGATACTCCGAACGTGACATAAGCAGAAAGGTGAATGCGAGCAAGACTGCTATTCATAATATGATCATAAAATATCGAGATACAGGTGAATTTAGCTACCGAAAGATAATTGGACGCCCAAGGAAAACAACCCCACGTGATGACAGTACCATAAGGCGAGTAGTTATTCGTTCTCTGAGGAGTTCGTGCAAGAAAATCAGTGCCTTTCTACATTCAAAAAGGTCTGATATTAGTATCAGCACTGTTCCCCGACGTCTTATAAAAGAATTTTGACTAAAGTCTTACAAACCTGCACATAAACCTAGACTAACCTCCGTGATGAAAAAGAAGAGACTCCAGTTTGCGAAGCGTAATCAATCGTGGACTGCTGAAAATTGGAGCCAAGTTATTTTTTCCGATGAATCAACTGTGCGTCAATTTGAATCACGTGAGGCACAAGTTCCACGACCAAGAGACAAAAGGTTTGATGAGCAATACACCGTTTACACCGTGTCACATCCGCCTAGTCAGATGATATGGGATGCTATGTCAATATCCGGTACTGCTTCATTATCGTTTTTGCCGACAGGCACTACCATGATTAGTCCTTTTTATGTGGAAATGTTACGTGAGAAGCTGTTAACTCATATGAAGAGACTCCACAGATGCACAATCTTTATGCATGATGGTGCACAGATGCACAATCTTTATGCATGATGGTGCTCCATGCCACAGATCAAAGAGAGTAAAGGACTACCTGCAGAGGAAAAACATAACTGTGCTTGATCGGCCCGGTAATAGTTCTGACCTTAATCCCATCGAACATTTGTGGACCACTTTAAAAGCCAAGGTGGCAGAAAAACAGCCTTCAAATTCCCAAGCTTTGATTGATTCAATAAAGTACGTGTGGTGCAAAGACACTTCAAGTGACTACTGCAAATCCCTCATTGAGAGTATGCCACATCGTATTTTGTCCGTTATAAGAAACAAAGGTGGCAACACAAAGTACTGATTTCTGTCTTTTTTGTTCTAAATTCATCTGTGGTGCCATTTTTTCAAATATCTGTGACTAGTAATTAGTTGTTTCTTTGAAAATCTTAATTTTCAGTAATTTGACATGTAAACTTTTGCAAATGACTTTAATCGGAAATATACGAGATGATTAATAACGGATCTACGAAGCATAATGCAAATTTTTTGAAACTCAAATGAACATAAACGTAAATACATGAGAAATTATCTTAGGTTACGAAAAATGCTACTATCATATTACAAGATCTACGAGTACTGTGAAAGATAAAATAATTATATACTATTCAGAACGCAGTTTCAAGTGAACGTATGAATCATGAAAAAGCAAGCGAATCTAAAGTCATGTTAGTGAATCATAATGTCATGAACAACTGTTTTTCATAAAGGTATAAATAGCAGGTTTTTATCAATTTGAGAGGATTTTCCAGCTTTATTTATTTATTTACCCTTAGTCTAGCGTTTCACAAATATGCAAATAAATTAGTGCATATCATTGCAATTAATAAATTAATTACTTTTCGTGGGATGACGTCCGATTTCTTACTTTCTGAAAATGCTCAAAAGGAGGCCCTCATTTGAATTCTTATAAGAATCTCCTTATTTTTAGCAGAGACGGAATAAACTACTGCATAAATATTGAATTACACTTTTAGGAAAAACTGCCGTCTCGCCCGATGCAAAGATAGTTACTTCACTCAGCTATTGATTTACTTAGGATAACATTTTGTGTCAGAAACTCTTCATGCTAGTAAAAGGATTACAGGACTTTGCAAACACGAAATATTTCCTTTTCCCCATTTTTTGAGTAAACAAGGAATTTATTCATTTTGACCGAGTGAATTGTTTAGTTATTTAATACAACACCAGCGCATCTCGTGGAATGCAAAATAAGGCAAAACATCTCGCAACAATATTTCAGCATATAATACAACAGAGGAATGACACGTAAAATTAATTAATATCGAAATGACAAAGCAAAATTCAGAACGACAGTGGATATCTCACAAATGTTTGAGAAAATTAAATTCTGTGAGTAATACGTCTGCTTCATTCAAGACGCGAGCCGGATGTTACAAAAGAGCGAAAGGGTTTCGTATGTCAAAATAATTATTGGTTGATATTTTGGGGTCTTGTTCCTCGGAATTAACTTACTTTTAGATAAAAAGGATCTCAAACCTTCTTACTAAGTGAAATGACAATGCAGAAATGAAAAAAAACAAACATAAGAAAAAACAAGGGAGGATATTTCAATAAATTTTGTAACAATGCCTATAAGAATTTTCCACAAAGATAAATAAAAGAAAGTTAAGGGACAGAATGAAACAAATGGTGATTGCGCTTTGTTCCTATTTGGGGGGGGGTCTCACATTTAAAAATCTTTCAGATGTTAAGTGTTGTTGAGTCTAGACTTTTTTCGTTTTGCGGATTAATACAGTTCCAAGAAACATCAGTATTATCTCATCCTAAATGTGTGGTAATTGGTTCGGGGAGAAGAGGGAGAGAGAGAGAGAGAGAGCCATGTCTTCGCCGCATGACAAGTGTGCCCCCCATGCCTCTTCCGGGATTCGAGCCCGGGCTAGCTCGAACCACTAGGAAGAAACCAGTCTGACCACCCGATCACTTGGGTGGCCTGAGTTCGTCTGCAAACTATATGTATACTATATTTCACTCGGTTGAAATATTACATGAGCATTTCATGTTGTACCTCCAAGACGTACTTCTGATGATGAAAATTGCGTAGACGCCAGAAGGTTCCCTATCTCATTGGAGCAGGGAAGAGCAACTAAATTAAATGACATTGCATGAAAAAGCTTCGTGTATCTGAATTGGGAGAAATATCATTATGGCAAAATATACTTGTTACTTCCACCGGGGAGGGGATTTATAAGATTTTGTTTATTTACCACGTAAAGCTTTGCTCTATTTACATCCTGGAGAGAAAATCGTTCTGCCCCGACTAAGAGGTCCTAACTTCAACTGAGCTTTGGAGGGAAATGATTACACTATGTGATCCTCGACGCAAGCAGTTTGTTTATTCGTTAGCTTTGCGTGGACGCTGATGAAAGTGTTCTTATGCGGGCATCTGGAAAAATGTCGCCAGTTGTCACCACATAAATCTCTACTGTGTTGCTAATAGCGTCCCTAAGCAGTACATAAGACGAAGGCTTGTCCCTTCTCTTGATAGGTGAGGGAGATGTGAGCGTCCCTTTCCTCTAATGATGCTCGGGTGCCTGAAACCAAAATGTTCATGCTTTTTCTGAAACCAAAATGTTCCACACTTTTTCTATTTGTCAAATTCAAGTTACTGACTAATGTGTGACATATATATCAGATTTACCTTCCTTTTCAGTTTCTGTCTTCTTCTGTAAATTTGGTTTCTGCTAGTTAAATGTTTTCTAATTTAACACCACAAATTTCCTTCCGACGAGTTTGAAGTTGACAACCTGACGGCAGATGAAAGGGCAAACGACGGGAATAAAGTGTTTTGAGATAAGAGCTGAGTGTGCAGACCAGTGCAGTACAATGTTGAAAGAACACGCCTTGTCTATGTAATTTTGGCACGTGCAAAAGCGATTCTTATAAAAACAGTTTATATTGTGTGAACGCTTTTTTATTCGAAGAGTGATAAGTGCCACGTATATTGTCAGACATCATTTGATTGATTTCCATTCTGCGTATTGTGTTAACGAATGACTTGTTGAACATACTGGGTTATTGACACACCTAAATACGAATGAAGGTGATTTGAAATTCAGTAAATAACATTATCTTGTCATTTAAATCTGGGCGTTAGTCTACAAGTGTTTAATTAGAGATCCCATGCCTAGGATTCTCAGTAAAGATACGACCGACCGACTGAGAATAACCCGGGTTCAACGGAAATCTCTAAACTTTAAGTTCAGACTGGAGTTGCAGTGAATTAAAGGTAAACAAATTCCACATATTATTTAAAAACTTTTTTTCACTTTTTTTACAATCTTCATGGGGTCTCTACTCTATGCCATCGCACAAAACATGAGAATATTTGAATATTGATTCTTGCAGAAATCCACTTCCACAAATGTACTTATATTCTTGTAAGATCGCTCGCCTTGTCCGTAGTATGGCTTTAGATGCGTGAGCGTTTCTAATCGACTTGGTTGAAATTCTGTACTAAAACAAATTTATGAATTATTTCCCTTCCCACGCTAGAGAGACATATTTCAGAAGTCATCCAGGAACTACACACATACTCTCGGGCAACACAGGAAGACGTACTTTCATAATGAAGATATCTTGTCCCTTTCTACTTTAATAAGGAATCGCCCATTAAATTGGGACAAAAACGCCTAAAAAGAGAACCAAGCCTCTTTTTGGTGACGATATTCTAAAAATCAAGAACAAATAAGACGAGCTGTATCCAAAAATAATAACTCAACGTTCTATGTTAAAAAATACTTTGTAAAAAGACTTAATTGTTGCCTACCCGAAACTGAATTGAACTAAACTTGTGATTTTTGAAGGGTGAAGCCGATATCGATAAAGAAAGCAGGCTTTGTAGATAGTTTAAGTTTTTATCCGTTAACACTTTTCTTCGAATGTCACAAAAATTTGGAGAGACGAGGATTCACTGTAGGTTAAAATAAAAGCAATTTAAGAAGTCCTATACCAGAGGTGCAGTTGGATAATGAGTGCTCGTATAGATTTTTTGCCTTGTATGCAGGCCAGGGGCTTTTCCTTGTGAACGCGACTGTGTGGATTGTTCTCGATGACACACAATTACCCTCCCTCCACCTCCCACCATTTCCCCATAAGAATTGAGATAGCCATAAAATCTGGGAAATACCTTTGTTATGATAACTCAGTCGCGTCTTGCTTCGTTGGGGACGGTGATGAAATGTCATCATCAACAATTATCAATCCACTGCTGGATGAAAGTCTCTTCAAGTTTCTTCCACAACGGTCTACCTTGCGCCAGTCTCCTCCATGTCACTTCCTCATACTATTGAATTTCATCCACCCATCTCCCACGTGGCCTTCTTCCGGGTCTTTTCTTGTCCCATGGAATCCAGTCTAGAATTTCGGTTGTCCATCGTTGGTCCGTTCCTCTGGAAATATGACCGGCTCATTGTCATTTCAGGGATTTTACTCTGATCATGATGTCTTCCAGCTTGCCATTTTCCTTATCCACGAGTTCCTCTTCTTATCTCACCTGGTTACACCAAGAACGCATGCTCGGTGTATCTCTCCATGCTTCTTTCAGTTGCCTGCACTCTTTGTATGTCTTTTTTTAGTTAAGGTCCACGTCTCTGCTCCGTACGTAAGCACTGGAAAGATGCATTAATTAAACACTTTTTTTAAAGACATAATGGCATATTGCTCTTAAAAATTGCACTGTTTGTTCCATGAGCTCTCCGATCAAGTTTTCTTCATCAATACGACTCTCGCTTGATATCTGCTGCCCAAAGTAAATGTAGGTATAGGTTATCTCCAGCTTACCTTATCAATCGGTAAATCTTTATTTCATGTAAAAGCGTACGTAAGTACATCAGTTTTGTCTTCCGGAAGTTCATTTTTAATCCCACTTCTTTACTCTTGTCAGCAAGTTCCTGGATCATACTCTGTAGCTCTGAATGGGCAATTGCAAAAGGGACTACGTCCTCAAATGGAATGTACTTGGTCTGTAATGTCAATTAGGTAAATGTAATATCATACATTTAGCAATATTAACACATTTCTTGTTCACAAAAAAGTACCAGTGGGAAACAAAAGATGCACACATGTGACACCTACACTATATTATCAAAAGTATTCGGACGCCACAAAATTTTGCGACAAATGGCTTTATTACCGCAATTAGTAATTAATCGGTCTATCTTCTGCTTCTAACTTGTGACAACAGCAACAAACCGAAGCATAGTATCAACCAATCTCCAATAGGTCTCGTTAGTTTTATTTATTAAATGTTGCTATCATTCTTTTTGTAGGTTTAGTGCTCTTTAGAGAAACTTTATGGTTTCAATCTCTCCTTTACTGATCTCTGATCCACGGGTAGAACCCGACCATTCTGGTGTCATCCTGTGCGAATACCATCGAACACTCGCAAGTATAGTAAAACGCCTAAGATCTAAGGGTAAGGAATCTGCAAGCAGTCACTTACATTTCATAGTCCAGGCCTTATTCTTCTTCTGCGGTTCATCATCGCAAAACACATTCGGCACTGAATCACATCACAACATTTAATTGTCTCTATTAGCATGCACTTCTACCTAATACTAAGTCGTTATCTCAAACAGCGCAGTATCACGACGTTATCTCAATTCCGCTCTCTGCTCAACAAATCGTAATGAAAAAATGATCATTTTTACCCTTTCCAACCGTTGGTTGAAGAAGCGTATATTGTCCAACTTTGTCCGTCCGTCTGTCTGTCCTTCCGTACGATAACTCGCATAAAAATGGTTCGATGTCGATGACATTTTAGTATGTGGTAGGAGCCCACCTGGGGACAAAGCCGATTGAGAATGGGCGAAATGGGGTCAAAGGTCAGGACATAGCAGTGGGAGCCATTCGATTGCCCTTATGCGTCCTAACTTACGTAAAAATGCTTCGATTGGGACAAAACTTTAACATGTTATTCCGGAAGAATACTGAACTGGTTCTGTTGAATATTATCGAAATGGGATCAAAGGTCAGGACACAGAAACGAGATTTATTCCACAGCCATTATCCTCATAACTTGACTAAAAATGCTTCTATTGCGACAAAACAATAATATGTTGTTTCGGAGGTATACTGAACAGGTTCTGTTTAATATCATCAAAAGGGGGCCAAAAGATAGGGCACAGGAGCGAGATTTATTCCACAGCCATTATCCTCATAACTTGACTAAAAATGCTTCTATTGCGACAAAACTTTAGTATGTTGTTCCGAAGGTATACTGAACCGGTTCTGTTTAATATCACCAAAATGGGGTCAAAGGTCAGGGCACAGGAGCGAGATTTATTCCACAGCCATTATCCTCATAACTTGAGTAATGATTTCTGGTATGTTGGAAAGCGTATCCTAATCAATGTATTGCATGATTTTACTAACTTGTTTTAAATTTTGTACTTCAACTGCACTGTCATGAACGAATTCTCAGCTCGCTCTACACACTGCACTCTAACTACAAACAATAATTACGTTATATTGACCGCTGACTCACTGCCAGAGATGTCAATTCAGAAAACTCGTCTGGGAAAATAATATGTCATTAAGTATGAAAGCATTTAACCAGGAGAAAAGAAATTTAACATGAAAACACAGAAACTCAAAAGGAAGCCTCATTTAGAAGTATATGGGTCACATTGAGTATAATATTGAATTGACTTTGAATGACGCAAAACCTGCAAGAGGTGTCGCGCTGGTGATTTTATTATAAATTCTTTCGCATCCTACACTGTAAAAAAAGGTGGTGTGAATTTACGGAAAATTTCTGAAAATAACCTGCAGCAAAGTTGCCGGTAGGTATCTGTGTTTTTCAGAAATTTGTGTTTTTAAAAGTGCCCGTTTATTTTAACTTCCGTATTTTCACAGATTTTCCGTGGACAGAAATTCCGTTTATTTCAGAAAACATCCATTTCAGGTTTTTCCGTATTTAAACTGAAATTCTGCAAAACCGACGAGTCCGCATTTTTCAGCCCTCTCCCCAGATAATCCTTCCGCTCCAGTCAGGATTGAACCAGAGCCGATTGAACAGGTAACGCACGCCGTTAACCACTCAGCCACAGATGCTCGAAAATGCAAATAACGTACATCGTAAAACAAATTGCGCGACAATGAATTTTTTGTCATTAATACGAGTGATTATTCATTTTATTTTCTGTTGGAGTTTTTTTTTTTTTTCACAATAAGTTTGTAATATTTTCTGTTTTTTCTGTAGGAGGACTTTGCACAAATTAAGCATTTTTCATCGGGATTTTTCGAAGCAAGGAAATGCTTTGCAATTTTATTTTTTAAAACTGACAATTTCCTTCAATTGACTTTAAAAAAGGTGAAATGTACTTTTTTATAGTATTATTTCACAAAAAAAAAAAAGCTCCTGAATGTAAAATTTACTCTTGATAGCTCAAATAGCTTTTATCTTAAGTTGTCCAAAGACTGATACACAGACATCGTATAATCATCTGTACAATAAGTACCCGGTTTCTTACAGTAACGCAATATATAATAAATAGGTGGTGCACAAAATAGGGGAATGGAGAAGAAATATCCTGTATCACAATAAGCAAAGTTCATGCGATATGGTATCCACAGTATCCGATCTCGCAACGAAACTTCAAAATTCGACAGACGATTGAAATTTAGAAGTTAATCTAACCTGAAGTATTGTCACCAATCGCTCCTATTACCGATAATTTATCGTCATATGATTACGGAAAAAGTGAGAACGGAGTTTTTTTCGTAAATATAGGAAAAGTTTCTGAAAATTCACAATTTTCCGTTAACACACCTCTAAAACGGTAATTTACCATCAGTGTAAGAAAGAAACTGCGGAAATATTTCTGAAAATTCAGAATTTCCCGTTGACACACCTCTAAAACGGAAATTTACCGTCAGTGTAAGAAAGAAACTGTGAAAGGTTTCTGAAAATTCATAATTTTCCGTTATCACATCTCTAAAACGGTAATTTACCGTCAGTGTAAGAAAACTGCGGAAAGGTTTCTGAAAATTCATAATTTTCCGTTATCACACCTCTAAAACGGTAATTTACCGTCAGTGTAAGAAAACTGCGGAAAGGTTTCTGAAAATTCGAAATTTTCCCGTGGTACGAAAAGTCCGTGAAATTCAGGTTTTTTTCCGTAATTTCACGAAAGAGTATCAGAAATATGCTTCATTAATTCACGAAAGAAATGACGGAAAGTGGCTCGTGAATTTCAGAATTTTTTTACAGTGTACAACGGATATTCATTGATAGGAATAGTTTTGAAATTACGAAATAGTTCTCCTGCCTTTTTTGAAGCACTTGAAATAATCTACCAGGCGGTACTTAAGTACTTTTTTTTTCAATTAAACTTGGTAATGTATAAAAGTGACAAAATAGGAATCGCACTTTAAGCCAAAATTCTTCTTAATCTGTTAAAATCAATTCCAGCAATTTCGTAGCTGCATTTTCCATTTGCGTAAATTTTCCCCTCACACTTGGAACGATTTGAAGATTTTAATACGCGCTTAGCTTTACCATTTTCTCATTAGCTACTAAATATTCATCCGAAACAACAATTTTGTTTTCGCTGTATGGAATATACGTTAATAACCTGGCTAAATTAAAAGGATAAAAATCCCAGTCAGTACTGGAATTTTGCGGATGACTAACGACATTAGGAGCTCTGTTTTAATCAAGTTAGGCACTGAAATCTTGGGTACTCACGCATCATAAATTTTTAAATCCGAAAAAAGAATATAAAAAGAATGTTTGGCGACTTCCTCAGATGTAAATCAATATATACCATCAGTTAATTAATAATTTATACGAAAAGCAAATTATTAAATTCCGATACTAACAAAAAGCGAGAAACACACCACATTAAGGAGTTTACGCTGAAAGCTGTAGAAGAAATGACGTACGGCTGATGGTAAGTAGTACCCGTATTAAAGCAAAGGAGGGGAACACACACACACACACACACACACAAACAAACACAATTCGCTGTTCTTTTAAGAGAATCTGGCAGCCACACGATTTATGATCACTAATTTAAAGTCTCGAGAGATTTCATGAACTTCTTTGTTTTGCTCGGGGACCCGATGTCTTATAAACGGAAAAGAGGATTGTGTCCCTACCATCATTGGAGCGCGCCCCGATACCAATGGCAATATTTTCGTTTACGTTCTTATTTATTTATCCCATAATCAGAGCAAGAAGGGGCCGCCTAGCCATTACACCAGTAGAAAGAAAATAACAGAGGAAGTTCCGTGAAGGTCATGGTTTTATTTGGTAGTTTCAACGCGTACGACTCTTCGACGAATTCGATCTCAGCAAAACGAAAAAAAAAAAAGAAACTAAAGGTGCGTTGATATAAAAACAAATAAGAGCAGGGAGTTCGATGCGTTTTTTGTTTTCTTCCGTAGTTTTTTCTTTCTCAATTCGATTTTTTTTACGTACAGCATAAGTCATGCATTTGGTTTCCAAAAAAACATTTCCCTAAAAGGCCTTATATCGAATATCATATTTGTCTGGATGCTAAGAAATCAGTCATGTTTTATTTTTATAGACCTCTCTCAGGATAATTAAAATATGGCCGGCGCAAAAGTCTAAGCGCTGGTTTCTGATTTAAAATATGATTTAAAAATAGGGTGGCGCAAAAGTCTAAGCGCTGGTTTCTTATTATTCTTTGGAGATAGGTCCGGGATCGAATCCCGGTAAGGCATGGATGTTGTGTTTGTTTTACGGCACCGACTCTCTCCCTTCTTTGGAACCAGTGGCCCTAAATTAGAAACCGGCGACTGTTTATAGCCTGTTGAGTTGCTCACGGTGGTCGTTAAACCCCCAACAAAAAAACAAGAAAATTAAATAGAACAAAATATGACAAGCTAAACGCCTTTACTGCTGTTTACCTCTCCGGACAACAACCTGTTTTATAAGAATTTAGCGTCTCACTCGGTCTTCTACGAATTGCCATTTCTTTTTGTCGAATCAGCTGTGTTTTCGTTCCGAGTCTACTTAGAGAGATTTTTGTGTAGAAGATTTTACGAAGGGAGTGTCTGACACCCAGGTTCTAAACAACTCTTACAAGTTGAAAGCAAGAAGATTTGCGCTAGATTGCCAGACAGGAAAGTCACACGGGAGTGAGGTAGAATAGGGGAGGAAGACGCCCTGATTTATAACCGGGGATCCAGTACCCGTGGCGGCTTAACGTGCCCATTCGACGCACGGCGGATATGTAGTGGTTCCTGCGTTCGTATTTGTCTTGGATCTATCCTGAGACTTTTCCGTGGCGGTCACGAACTCTGGCCACTAGGCACTCCTCGGTCAACCGTTACCTAGATTGACAGAAAGACGCAATAATGATGCTCGACAGAGTTTAGGCTGGGCGATAAGAATATTTTGGTTTAGGGAATTAGTGACGCCTTGTGAGAAACTCTAAGGACAATAAGTAGTCGCCTGTGCCTGATTTGGTGACACTGGTTCCAGGGATGGTAAAAAGCCAGTGCCGTGGGACAGGCGCACCCCACCCATCTCATCCGGAGCTCAAGTCCGGCCCGTTCGGACGAATGGTCAGAGGCCAACGCTTAGACCACTAGGTGCGGCCTAAAGATTCCTATAATGTGAAATTGTGCAATGAGAATGCATCAACTTACGTTAGAAAATAATGCTTTAATTTTTTATTCTACTTTTGATTAATTTTCATTTTGTCCTCATGGAATTCAAAAACTGCAGTTCCATAAAAAAAATTCTATATTGACCATTACTGTAATTTCACATGGAACCAGCTTCTCCAGACAGTGGCGTGTTGATTTCTTGCGATGACTGTTGTTCAATTGCACGTGTCGGAAGTCACCTAGTGGGTGTCATTTGTAATGAGTGCTTTCCAAACGCTCAAGAGATACGATGAGAATGATAAAATTATGCTCACCACAATTTGTTTTAAAAGCATCTTAGAACTTTTGCTCTTATATAAAGCATAATCCGATAGACTTCAATGTAACTTAAGATTAAGGCAGAGGAAAATGAGTAGGATGAAGAATTTGAGAAGGTCGTTTCAGTTACCAGAAAAGGCGGAAAAGAAACATATAATCTTTAGTCAAAAACATTTATTAATTTATCTGAAGGTTAGAAAAACGTAGATCTCTGCCCACTCAGAATAACAAACAAACATGCATTCCAAAATTGTTCCAGTAGAGAACAAAAAATGAAATGGGTTGTAACATTAATGAAAGTAACAAGTAGAAATCCTTTGAATGTGAATACTCATTGAGGTTTACAGGAGTGATTCGTAAATAAAAATTAGTAATTACACGATCGCAAGAATAATAATTGTATGATCATCTTTGCAGTAAGCATAGTATATAGTTGAGCAGCATTGTTGCACGTTTTACAACTACAGAGTATAAGAAAGCATTCGTGCTCTTATTTCTTTTAATAAAATGTAGTACTTAATGGAGTTTATGCGGCCAATTTCATCCATGGGTACGGAAATACTGAATGTGATAGACTCACTGTCATTGACGTAATGAAACGCTGTCACGATCTAATCTCATTATTTAATATCAATGAGGTATAGTCAATCAGATCAATTAATTGAATACTTCATTAATTTGAAGGCGCTGATCGCAGGTTGGAAAGCAAGGAAAGACTTCAGTAAGTTAAAGGATATTTACTATCCAGGCTCTCTCTCTCTCTCTCTCTCTCTCTCTCTCTCTCTCTCTCTCTCTATATATATATATATATATATATATATATATTTATGTCTGCATGTGTAGTCAGTGAAGGCGAAAAGCAACCACATAAATCCTTGGCGAATTTGTAGCGAGATGGCCACTTTTTCATTCATCGACTATCCAGGAATGGGGAACCTGCGGCCTTCTAGGACATTAAGTGCGGCTTTTTGAGTGAATCCACAATTTTCAGAGCAAATCCCTTTATTTTTATTAATATATTTTTGTTGGTCTTTTATTATTTTTATTTTAATCTTAAAATGACCGTATTTAAAATACCAAAGAGCGAAAGAAGTTTCAACAAAATAATGCTCCCCGACTGACGGCCCCACATAAAGCATTTGTAAGTCATAGGAGATGTTATGACATCTGCTACGAGTACGCTAAAGATTTCGTTTAATGGCTCTTAAAAAACTATAGATGGAACTGATTGAGTTCTCATAAGATGACATTTTAAAGTCATTATTTGACGCTAAGAAAGATACATTTCAAATTTGGAAAATGCAATAGAATACCCCACGCCAACGGCAACATGCACGAAAAATGCTTTCTTGCTTTTCAATCTATATTCTCCTACCTGATCCAAATCAATATTTTTTTATTTTTTTTGGTGTTCAAACATTTCTTCATTAACCAGGAAACAATATATGCACAAAACAAATGAAGAAATAACAAAACACATTATAACAACAATAAACAAAATAAAACTAACGCCTATTAGCTTGCAGAAATCGAAAAGTTCCAAATTTGAAAATTATACGAGAGTTCAAACAGTTTTTTAATGAAACATGAGTTCATGAAGTTCTAATAATTCGGGAGTTCATCAAATAAAAAAAAATACAGCAGTAAAGCAAAAGATGATTTTTACAAACATTGTTCTGGTGAGAAAAAATAAGTTAGGAAACGCTCTTGTTTAAAATGACCTGAAATCAATGTTCATAAGGTGTCCGTTTCTTGTAGAAATCAGAGCTTTTTCCTGATGTAAGTGCTTAATTGAGTTCTGTTTGAAGCACCGAACATATAGAAAATTTATACAATTTACAGAGTTTGCGTCTTACATTAATGTAGGATGCTGGAGGGTTAGCGGTGATATTCTTTAAGTGAAATAGATATATTGGATACTTTGCTTGAATGAAGAATAAAACACACACCTCATTGTGGCTGGCTGTAGATGGAGGCTGGCTATAGAGGAAGAAGTAGTCGTGCATAGTGTGAGACGAATGGCAAACTTGAGAACAGAAGAGAGGCTGTAATATCAGGCAAGCTGAGTTGGTGTGACGGATGTCGGCTGGCTGTAGTTGGAGGCTGGCTATGGAGAAAGAAGTAGTCGTGCATAGTGAGAGACGAATGGCAAAATTTGCTAGAGAGACTGAACATGAGAGAGGAGAGAAGCGGTAATATCAGGCAAGTTGAGTTAGTGTGACGGATGTCGGCTGGCTGTAGTTGGAGGCTGGCTATGGAGAAAGAAGTAGTCGTGCATAGTGTGAGACGAATGGCAGAATTTGCTAGAGAGACTGAACATGAGAAAGAAGACAGGCTGTAATATCAGGGAAGTTCAGTTGGTATGACGGATGACGGCTGGCTGTAGTTGGAGGCTGGCTATGGAGAAAGAAGTAGTCGTGCATAGTGAGAGACGAATGGCAAACTTTGCTAGAGAGACTGAACATGAGAGAGAGAAGAGAGGCTGTAATTTCAGGAAAGTTCAGTTGTTGTGACAGATGACGGCTGGCTGTAGTTGGAGGCTGGCCATGGAAAATAAAGTAGTCGTGCATAGTGTGAGACGAATGGCAGACTTTGCTAGAGAGACTGAACATGAGAGAGAAGAGAAGCTGTAATATCAGGCAAGTTGAGTTGGTGTGACGGATGTCAACTGGCTGTAGATGGAAGCTGGCTATGGAGAAAGAAGTAGTCGTGCTAGTGTGAGAGGAATGGCAGACTTTGCTAGAGAGACTGAACACGAGAAAGAAGAGAAGCTGTAATATCAGGCAAGTTGAGTTGGTGTGACGGATGACGGCTGGCTGTAGTTGGAGGCTGGCTATGGAGAACGAAGTAGACGTGCATAGTGTGAGACGAATGGCAGACTTTGCTAGAGCGACTGAACATGAGAGAGAAGAGAAGCTGTAAATATCATGCAAGTTGGGTTGGTGTGACGGATGTCGACTGGCTGTAGATGGAGGCTGGCTATGGAGAAAGAAGTAGACGTGCATAGTGTGAGACGAATGGCAGACTTTGCTAGAGCGACTGAACATGAGAAAAAAGAGAAGCTGTAATATCAGGCAAGTTGAGTTGGTGTGACGGATGTCGGCGTGCTGGCCTTGGAGAAAGAAGTAGTCGTGTATAGTATGAGACAAATGGCAGACTTTGCTAGAGACTGAACATGAGAGAGAAGAGAGGCTGTAATATCAGGAAAATTCAGTTGGTGTGACGGATGTCGACTGGCTGTAGATGGAGGCTGGCTATGGAGAATGAAGTAGTCGTGCATAGTGTGAGACGAATGGCAGACTTTGCTAGAGAGACTGAACATGAGATAGAAGAGAAGCTGTAATATCAGGCAAGTTGAGTTGGTGTGACGGATAACGGCTGGCTGTAGTTGGAGGCTGGCTATGGAGAAAGAAGTAGTCGTGCATAGTGAGAGACGAATGGCAGACTTTGCTAGAGAGACTGAACATGAGAGAGAAGACAGGCTGTACTATCAGGGAAGTTCAGTTGGTGTGACGGATGTCGGCTGGCGTTGAGCAGTAGAAGCAGTCTGGGCTTGCAAGGTTCACAAAACGATGTAATGTGATGGGCGTCGGAAGGCGACCATGCAAATGTAGCCAGTGAACATTATTGCTTTAGGAAGAGGGGACGACAGAATTGTGAGGTTTCTTCCAAATGACAGCAAAATCTGAGTTTGGGATCTGAGGAATTGGCAACGGAGAATTAAAATTAGTCACAATGCGACGATAAAGTAATTTCTAGGTTATGGCATGGGGCAGCATTTGACGATCATTTATGGAAATAACAAATGGAAGGAGAAACTAAGCTGAAGGTCGATGAATAAGTCTAGTTATGTTCACCAGGGTTGGAAAGAATCTCTCCAAATCAAAATGCCCTTAAGCTCACAAATAACGGAAACCCATCTACAGGATCAGCTAAAGTGCGGACCTCCACATTGCAAATAAAAATTCAAATGCTTTCCAGCAAAAAGCAGTCACAACAAAATCATAAAGAGGTTAGTTGACTTTAGAATTTTTTTTTATTTTTGAAGTTAGTACATAGTAAGATTTTTACAAAATAACGTACATTTCGAAGTATATCTAATTGAAGTTTCTTGAGTGCGGCCTTGTTAGATTACAGTTTACTTAATGCGGACTTTCAACATGTAAAGATTCCCTACCTCTGGACTATATAAAGTAATATTTACATCTCGAAGTAATTGGCTCCAGGTTGAGGGGCACCGCGGCCATACATTTTATGTGGAAAGATGGCACTAAGGATCACTGAAGCTCGTAATTTTTATTTCTCGCACTTAAAAGTGTTAGCAACGGGGACCTCATGTACCCTCTGTTATCGTAGGTACCCGGATGCAAAGAATCGTGTGAAGCAGCACAGAATGGAAGAATAGAGTTACCTTAGTTTCTTTCTGACAACCGTGGCAAGAAGGGCACGTTACAGCCGCCGGTCAGTAAAATAACACAAAAGAATTCTTCGTTCGCATGTAAACAACTCGGAAGAATCAAGAAAGGTCAAAAAACAAATGCCAAAGGGTATTTCATTTCTAATGTCCTAGAGTAATATCATAGAGAGAAGCAGCTGGGTTCTCGTGTGCAAGGTGCTGACCTTATTTCTGCAAACTCAGGAGGAAAAATGTTGTCACGACATGTAGAAAAACACTGTTTTTTTCATCCACATGAAAGTCTTCCGACGGTAGCTACTGTAAGAGTTTATAAGAGATGGTTTCGGGGACGATATGCATTTACTAGGAAGAGATATAATTCACTTGAAAGATAAATCCTCAATGAAGGAAAATAAAAACCTTATCAGTAAGATCTTGATTAGATCCTTTTGATTCGAAAGGAATTCCTTTACAGTTTGCCTCACTGATCCTTATGTACATTGTCTGATAGAGAAAATGCAACAATATGAAAGAATACGCGAAAACAGACCAAACGGCACACACAGTTAGCCAAGTAGGTCCTGAACAAATGATTTAATTGTCACATACAGACTAGGCTCCGATGGCCGAATATACAGGATTATCAATAAGGAGTGGAGTGTGGCCCCCATTTTGGTCGATATAGCGTTGAATCAGACGTGGAATCGAAGTAATGAGAGTCCGAATAGAGTCCTGGGGTATCGTGGACCATGAGATGTTGTTCCGATTATGTCCCACAGATGCGCAATGAGCGAGAGATCGGGGGATCGTCCTGGCCATGGAAGCATCCGCACACTGTGTAAAGCATTCAGGCTGATCCAAGGGGCATGTGGCCGGGCGTTATCGTCTTGAAAACCGGCGTTTAGGATGCCCTGAAGATACGGTAGTGCCACGGGCAGCACACCTCGTCAACATAGCGGCGTGCCGTCAACGTGTACGTATTGCGTACCTGCGGTGAGCAGCTGTTGGCGCACATAGCACCCCACGCCATGATTCCACGTTGCAGTGGCCGTGTGGCCCTCCACAATGGGGGAGGAATCAGCCCGTTGACCACGTCGCCTCTACACTCTCACACGGTGATCATCCGTGGTGAGACAAAGCCGCGATTCATCGCTGAACACCACACTTTTCCATTCTGCACCCCATGCAATTCTGGAGCGACACCACCCCAAGAGGTGATGACGACGGCTCGCTGTTAATGGTTGCTTTCAAACGGACGGCTGCACAGCTAACCAGACGCAGCCAATCAGCGCGACACTGTCCCCGTCGATATCGGAGCATCTAAGCCTCCCCGTATGCTTTGCAAAATGTCGTCCGTTGTGTCCTGTGGGTCCGCTGCGGCATGACGTCGTATGCACCGATCGGTGCGCCCAGACGTCCGTCTCCCTGCTCCGGTCCCTTTACGACGATGCACAGATCCTTTATCGGACCACTGTCTCCAAATGAGACTGACGGTTGTGGCAGCACGTTGCGTTTCTTCCGCAATATTACGCAAGGACCAACCGGCGGTACGAAGCCCTACGATGACACCTCTCGTGAACTCATCCGTTTGTCGAAATCGCGAACGACGGCATTGGCACCCTTTGTTAGTCCTCCAGACACTGTTACATCAGAACCACTCACATCTCGCGACCGTGACGACGTCTCGACTGATGGCCTCACGGGCTGGTTGTTCGCTTATATCCCGCACGCCGTTGGTGCGATTGGCTTGCAAATGCAATTATTTGCATAACTTGTACGTGTGCACCCACCATGTAATTCGCATGGCGCTCCGTTCACGTCTTCGTGGTGTGGCGTTTTCTCTGTCAGACAGTGTATAAAAATGTTAAGTACAATCTAAATAATTGTCCGCAGACCTCTTCAGTTTTATAACTATGTTCTTCCCCAGTTTGCCTGGAGACGTCCTTTTAAAATCTGTTTCATAACAACTCCTTATCACGAGATTTTAAAGCAAATGCTTTCTGTAGTTAACTGGCTTCGTGGAACATTGCGATTACCTTAAATGTGTGAGAAAATACGCCATCGCTCATACGCGAAACTTAAGTTATTTCGTTCGAAAAGAAAAGTTATCCTGGAATTTTGCTAAAATGTAAATCTCTGAATTTGTTAAAAATACAAATCGAAAATATTTCCTAGAACTGAATGTAGACAAGATGCTATCGACTTCTCGTTTCAGCTCTTTTATCACCCAATCAGGAAGACACGGAAGACTCATTAAGGGTCGCGATATTTTTGTTCGTGGAGGAAAAGAATCACGACGTTTTGGGAGAAGAATTCAAGAATGAAACATAAAAGCGAAAATGAGGTTGAAAATTAGAACACGCATTATCGTGGTAGAAGACACATAAAAATTTTAAAGCAATCGTTAATTACCGATGAAAAGCTCTTCAGAAACAAAGGAACGCAGTTTTTCTGTTGAGGATTTAGAAAAAGCCTTGTAACTTTATAGAGATAGATTCCGCACGAACCAACGGAAACGATAATTATTGCAATTTACGCAACACCACTATCAATACCATCGGTAAGAAATATAGCAGCAAACGACTGCAAACATAGCTTCTTTTCAAATATATGTACAATAAAGAAGGAACAAAAAGGAAAGCAAACGAACATCAAAACATGCTTGATGTACTAATATTTTGTCAGCACCGTTGCGATAATGTGTGCTGCTGATATTTATGCTAAGCCGATTTTTTTTTATTTTGGAGCTTAACAGCTATCAAAAGGAATCAACATATTATGATACAAGCCTTCCCGTGAGAATCAACATGTTATGATACAAGCCCCCATATAAGAATCAACATATTATTATTATACAAGCTTTGCCGTGAGAATCAAAATATTATGATACAAGCCTTCCCGGGAGAATCTACATGTTATGATACAAGCCCCCATATAAGAATCAATATATTATGATACAAGCCCCCATATAAGAATCAACATATTATTATTATTATGATACAAGCCTTGCTGTGAGAATCAAAATATTATGATACAAGCCTTCCCTCGAGAATCAACATGTTATGATACAAGCCTTCCCGTGTGAATCAATATATTATGTTACAAGCCTTTCTTGGGAGAATCTACGTGTTATGACAAACCCCTACATATAAGAATGAACGTATCATGATAAAGGAATCAACATATTATGATACAAGCCTTCCCGTGAGAATCAACATGTTATGATACAAGCCCCCATATAAGAATCAACATATTATTATTATACAAGCTTTGCCGTGAGAATCAAAATATTATGATACAAGCCTTCCCGGGAGAATCTACATGTTATGATACAAGCCCCCATATAAGAATCAACATATTATTATTATTATGATACAAGCCTTGCGGTGAGAATCAAAATATTATGATACAAGCCTTCCCTCGAGAATCAACATGTTATGATACAAGCCTTCCCGTGTGAATCAATATATTATGTTACAAGCCTTTCTTGGGAGAATCTACGTGTTATGACAAACCCCTACATATAAGAATGAACGTATCATGGTACAAGCTTCCCGTGAGAATCAACATATTATGATACAAGCCTCCTTATACACTGCCTGACAGAGAAAATGTCACACCACGAAGACGAGAATGCAGCGCCATGCAAATCGCAGGGTGGGTGCACACGTACAAGTTATGCAAATGATTGCATTTGCAGGCCAATCGCACGATCGGCGCCCAGGATATACCAGCCCGTGAGGCCATGAGTCGAGACGTCGTCACGGCCGCGAGAAGTAAGTGGTTCTGCTGTAACCGTGTCTAGAAAACAAAGAAAGAGTGCGGATGCCATTTAGACGCCGTCGTACTCCATTTCGTCAAACGGATGAGTTTACGAGAGATCTCATCGTAGGCCTTCGTACCGTTCGATGGTCCTTGCGTCATATTGCGGAAGAAACTCAACGTGATGCTACAACCATCGGTCCCATTTGCAGACAATGGTTCGAGGAAGGATCTGTCAAACGTCGTTAGGGGACCGGAACAGGGAGACGGAATTCCCAGCGTACCAATCGTCGCATCCGACGTCATGCCGCAGCGGACCCACTGGACACAACGGGCGACATTTTTCGGAGTGTACGGGGAGGCTTGGATTCTCCGATATCGACGCGGACAGTGTCGCGCCGATCGGTTGCGTCTGGTTTGCTGTCCAGCTGTCTTTTGTGAAGGCTGCCTTTAACTGCGAACTAGTCGCTATCGCTTGTCGTGGTGTGGCTCCAGAATTGCGTGGAGCGCCGAATGGATAAGTGTGGTGTTCAGCGACGGATCGCGGTTCTGTTTCACCAGGAATGATCGTCATGTGGCAGTCTGGAGGCAACGTGGCCCGCGGAAGGATTCCTCCTCCACTGTTGAGCGACACACGGCCCCTGCAACGTGTAATAATGGTGTGAGGTGCTATCAACACCAACAGCCGCTTACCGCTAGTACGCATTACGGGCCCATTGACGGCACAGCACTATGCTGACCAGGTGCTGCGGCCCGTGGCACTACCGTATCTGCAGGGCATCCCAAACTTCGTTTTTCAACAGGATAACGCCCGGGCGCGTACCCCTTGGATCATCCTGAATGCTTTACATGGTGTGCAGATGCTTCCGCGGCCAGCACTATCCCCCGACCTCCCGCTCATCGGGCATCTGTGGGACACGATTTGACGTTGGTTGAATACCCTCCCACCCCAGCAAAATGAAGATGAACTGTGGACTCGGATCAACATCTCATGGTCCACGATACCCCAGGACTTTATCCGGACAGTCATTGCCTCGATTCCACGTCGGATTCAACGCTGTATCGCCCAAAATGGGGAACCACAATCCTTATTAATAATCCTGTATATTCGGCCACTGCAGCTTAGTGTGTATGTGATAATTAAATCATTTGTTCAGGACCTACTTGGCTATCTGTGTGTGCGACTTGGTCTGTTTTCGAGCATTCCTTCATGGTGTGGCATTTTGCTCTGTCAGGCATTGTATTATCCGCTTTCGTCTCCGTGAGAATCAACAGCCATTACCTTTATTGCGATAGGAACATCCATAACTGGTTTTACAATATGTACTGAAACATTGTCAATGGCCGCTCCAGAAATCTTGGACAACTCCGGATTTCGCAGCTTTATTTTCAGTCGCAGATACAGAGCTTTTGGTTGTGCCAAAATAACTATCCTAAGCAAACAAAAATGTCCCAGTCCAAAACGAAATCAAAGCAAAGTTTAATGTTTTTGCCCAATACAGTGCGTGCAATATCTAGTCGTTCACAAAGTTTGGTAGGTATTGTGCCCTCTGGCGGATTACCTTAAAGGTTAGACAAACATGTACACCTAAAAATAAAAAATTACATAAAGTTAAAAATAGGTATACAAGGGCGTCTAAGCAATCCAATGCTGCTGCTGTTACGCTCAGAAAGATTCCTGGGTTCATATAAGTTATACTCGTAGAATACGAGCAAGAAGAACAAACACGAACGACCAATGCAACTTATGGACATTAAAATATAATATTTTTTCGTTTTCCTTCTTTATTTGATGGAAACATTGTCACACGAATGCATCTGATTCTTTAAATTCTGAAAAAAGTGAAACAAAATATTACAGACACCTTACAGTTGTTAAACGAGTTCTGGGGTTTATGTGGAATCCTCCGTATTTGTGCTCTAAGTTTTGAAAATACAAGCCTCTCCTTGTTTTTTTTTTTTTTTTATTGATAAGATGTCCTGCATGATTTTTTTTTTTTTTTGGCGTTTCTTTCATTTCTATTTTTCTTCATTTGTTATGATCAGAAACGCAATCTAGCAGGCGCAGTAAAAGATAAGCTGAGGTTTTGCGTAGATCGCAAGAATTTTTCCTGAGTGTCTGCTGTACACTTATACTTCTGTGCAACCTTTGAGATAATCGGCTAGAGAGCACAGCGCAGACCACCAAACTCAGTAACTGGATAAATATAACGTATACCGTTTATATGAAAAAAAATATTCAACATTTATTTTTTATTTGTTGTTGAGGGTGACACTTTTGTTTCTCAGAACAGTTGTTTTAAAATAAAATAATCCAAATGATTTCCTTTGTATCCTCTCCTGAACATAATTGTCTGAGTTTTCCCAGTCACGCATAATCAACGAGTGAAACACGGACGCCATTATCTAATTCACACTTCGTTAACCTGGATTTATGAGTCGCTGAACACTTATGGGCAAACTAACCACAACCGACACAAACTTCAATATAAATTTCTCTATGAACTCATTAAATCTTGCTAAACACCAGTATAACAGTTGTGACGTACCTGCCCCGCAGGACTTACAAGACATAAAGGCAGATAGCAGCGAGAACGAACGTCTGCGTAGGTCAGTTGGTAGAGCGACTTGTTCCGGAATAAGTAGACTCGGGTTCGATCCCGGCGTGGACCAAAAATGACGGAGAAATTTACTTCGTTATAATGGCGCCCGAACTTCCCGGATGACCCGGCCGTTAAAGATCTCGCAATGGTGTGATGTTCTTTCCACACCACGAGATAAGAAAAATAAGAGAATCTTTTCTTCAGCGCTTCAAAAAATAAATGTGTGGTATGTTGCATTCCACACACCAGATTTACTGGGAGTTCTTAAGTGCACGTTCTTCAGCGGATGGCTGCCCACGGCAATTCATGGTCACGGCTGACCCGTGGGCCATGTCCCCGGCACCCTTTCGGCGGAGAGGGGAGATGTGACGTGACTTCCCCGCAAGACGCACACGACATAAAGGCAGATAGCAGCAAGAACGAACGTCTGCGTAGCTCAGTTGGTAAAGTGACTTGTTCCGGAATAAGTGGACTCGGGTTCGATCCCCGCGTGGACCAAAAATGATGGAGAAACGTATTTCGTTATACAGTATCCAAGCTTGTTACCGACAAATAGTAGGAAAAATAAGCAAATATTTTTTTCCACAGGGACATGGGCTTCTACCAATACCGAGCCGCTAAATGTGTAACTCACAAAGTCGCACATCTTTCGTGAAATACCGGCTCAACAATTATACATCCAAGCAGCAATGAAACGCTCGTAGCTCATTCACCATGGAATTTAATAGGTAGCATTCTTACATAAACCACCGTAATTTGGTAAGGACAAATACATTACCCATGCCTCACCGGGATACGAACCCGGATCCATCGCGGGGGGAACAATTAGAAATCAACACTTAATACCACTCAACCACCTGAGCGGCCAGTCGGTGGCACTAAGGACGAAAATAGATGGTGAATAACAAGGATCAAAATAGACTGGCAAGAACCATGCAAGCGAGTACACCTGTAACAGCCAGGAAAATTAATGCAGAAATCAACATGGGTGTGACGTGGGTCATCTCTGAACGCAATACGTTTTGGGCCACGATGCGAACTGGCTACCCAACAAACGCTCATATCAAATGTCAATGTTGTCAGCTCAGAGAGCGAAAACGCATCTCCAGTGGGAGCAGTAGCATCGACACTGCACCATTGAGGCTGGAGAAAAGGTAGGCCGGTCTCAAGAATTAAGGTTCCTTCTGCATCATGTACATGACAAAATCCGAATTTGGCTCAAGCAAGTTGAGGCC
The DNA here is from genome assembly GCA_039090855.1 of Macrothele yani. Lineage (NCBI taxonomy): Eukaryota > Metazoa > Arthropoda > Arachnida > Araneae > Macrothelidae > Macrothele > Macrothele yani. The sequence continues at coordinate 82,610,985 of CM077003.1, read as the reverse complement.
ATTGAACCATTCTCTCAGGGGTCGTCAAAAGTGCAGACGTTACTGGTGTGAGGGATGTTTTTTTTTTTCTAACACGCATTAGAGCTCCTAACTGCTACCTATCGAAGGACATCTGAAAGTCACGGAATACCTGAACGTCGTTGTCCACACAATCCGTTCCTTTGCTGCTACGATTTACCCAGAAGCAGGTGGATATGTACAGAAGATAACGCACTCGATCACAAGGCTCGATTCGTGAACAAATTGTTCCTGCAACATGCCGAGGTATTCTACTCTCTTCAGCTGCCCAAAAAGCCTTCGTATTTCATCCCACTGAGCATCTTAGGGATGAGGCTGCTTACTGCACGACTGTGCTTATACGCAGGAACTGCGGGTACTATTAATTTTTGCTTGGTAAAAACATTTCTGTACAACTCTTCCAGCATCTAGTACCGTCCATGTCCCGACGAATTGGAGCTCTTTCGCACGTCAAGGTCCGCGCAATACGCTGAGAGGTAAGTGCACCAAATAAACTGGCATCTCAGTGTGCGGGGGTCTGTAATATAAGTACATGTTATGAAAGTTGTGCAAAAAATTATTATTGGTACACCTGACATAATACACTGTGTATATTTCCAAAGCCACTCCAAAACTTTGGAGTTTTTAACAATCAGTGTTAGAGTGACAAATCAATAGTAAGTACATAATGCAATGTGGTGGAAATTATAATTTTTAAGGTAACAGGAAACAGAAATTATTTTAGAAAAAAGTCTAAAAGGTGTCAGTGGCGCTGGCTTGTCGCTAATAGTCAGCTATGCCCTGACTATTAGCGACAATAGTCTCAGCTATGCCCGGGTTCCAATCCCAGGGCACTCACAGGGAGTGCGTTTGACCTTCTGTAACTAGTTCAATTCTTATTCTGAAACCAGCGGCGCTAAAGTAGAGTTGGCCTACTCTTTATATTTTTAGGTGCTTATGGGATTAGTTAAGACAATAATCTCCAAAAGGAATTCCAAAAATCTACTCGTTGCTAGTTGAATGCGCTCTATTGGAGAACTATTGTTTTCCAGATATCAGAAAGAAGGTTTAGATTTTGTGAGATAGTTACACTGGCTAAATAATTTCGAATTTCTTACATTTAACGACCTTTTGCCGCAGGAATACTTAACATGTTAATTTTTTATCAGATTTATCGATTTTGATATTCCACACATTATACATGCAGGTTACATGCACTTTAGAACAATGCATAGTGTGCAGAACTTTTCTGCCATTAGTAATACTCTTCGTTGCCGAAATGAAACGGCGTTTCTTTCACAAAGCTTACTTGAAAAATAAAAGTATGGTCACATTGAACATTCATTTGATTTTCATCCACAACAGAGTGCTCTGGAACATTTATAACCCGAGAAAAAGACATCCTTTTTAACTGCGAAAAGAAAAATAAGTTTAAAAAAAATGCAATCAATCACTGAAAGTTTTGACATATGATCGGTTGATGTACATGAATCTTATATTAATGGACTTCAACGAAGGAGAAAGATTTCAACAGTGAAAAAAAAGTTAAAAATATAGATCTGTGTACTGTAAAAGCAAGCTCATGTACGTACCATTAACTTAGTCTTCCGGTATAAAGACGTCAAAAATACACACAGCTGCATGAAAATATATAACGACAGACCATGATTTCCGCAGGATCAATGGCCTGAACCATTATCTGCTCAACCAGCCTTGAGTTATAACTCAGATTAAATTTATACTGGTGAGATACGAATGGCCTATAATACAAAATCGCTCACGGGAAACAAACGATGAGTAATTTACGCTATTAGAAAACACCGTCTTAATTGCATTTTTATTACTTTGTTTTTTTAGTTTAATGAACAAACGGTGCTGTAAGAGATACTAATAATAACTTAAGCTTTTACAAGTATTTTCATATAGGTTTATAAAGAAGCCCATAATTATCCATAATAAAAGTTAATTACCAATACTTGCAGTCGTGAAGTCTTTTTTTTTCCTTTTATGTTAGTGAAAAAAAAATGTCCTAGAAAGCATCCTTATCACCAAACAGTTGTTACTTTTATGCTTTTCAAGATTCCTGGAAGAAAATTAAAAAAGAAAACTTTACAACGAAAAACCTTTACAAGAAGAAAACCTGAAAAGCCGTTTAAGTAACAATAAAACATTGTACGTAGAATCATTCATTGCAAACAACCGTATGACGTTTTACGGTATCTTAAATTTCGAAGGTCGTAGTCACAACTGTTCACGGATTTTGGATTTTTGAATATCCGGATATTTTATAGTATCCGAAAACCGAATTTTTAGCATTCGAATAGTTCAAACTCCGGTTATCCGGATTTCGAACTTCGGAAGTGCTATTCACGGATTTCGTATTTCCGGATATTTTAGTATCCGAAAACCGGATTTTAGCATTCGAATTGTTCGAACTTCGGATATCCGGACTTAGATTACCGAATATTCAGACATCTCAACAATTCTGGCCATGATAGGCCGCATCCCTCAGGTTGTTGGAACCTTAACGCAGCAGTTTGTGAACGTGCGTTTTTTTTGCCGCATGATGTGCGGTCGATTAAACAAAGTAATCTTTCGTGACATTGATATTGTACCAAGTGAAGGGATAATAAATAAAATTGCAGTGTTTTATCCTATAACAAACTCATGCAACAATCCGGATTTCGGATTTATGAAATTTCGGATATTTTGAAATCCGAAATCCGTATTTCAAAAAATTCCAGTTTTTGACAGCACTAGCCGGATAACCGGATTTTAAAATTCGGATTTCATGCGGCAATCCAGATTTCGAATATTTCGAAATCTGGAATTCAACATATCCGGTTTTTGACAGCACTAGTCACAACCTGCACTTTCCGTCTTTCGTCTTAAGACACACAGCATCGAGTATTTTGCCTAAGAACCGTATCTGTTATTCAGAATCGTCCTGGAGTTCAAAATTGTAATCCGGAATGCAATAGCGTTTAATGTTCACAGGACATATGCAAATTGACTCGTGAAACAAGTGCCCGCAGTGGGATTTGCATGCAAATGAGCAAAATGTTGTCCAATATGTAAACTGAGTTACATTACCAACGGGAAGTAGCTGTGACATTTCTCGTTGACAGCGCATGTAAGAAGCGTTCCGGTGACTTCAAATGCTTTCCTTATGTCTCATGCACACGTATCCGACGCTGTACGTTGGAGAGCGATAGGACGAATAGGAACAGGCCAGTGTCAGACCTAGGTAGCAACGGACTTGAATATCTACCCCACAGTGATTTCACTGTTATGGCAGAAATTCAACTACATCGGTGGGGTGTCACGATGGCCTGGCAACACTTGAACAACGGCGTGAAGCCGAACGATATATCGAACATTTAATGCGATTGGGCTTCGTGTCAGCCTCTTTAACTGGTACAGGCAACATCATTTCTGGAGCCCAGAAGAGTGGGCCGATGTTCCTTTTACAGACCAGTCGAGATTAAGCCTACAAACGGATTATCGTCGGCATTTCATCTGGAGGGGACAGAGAACCCGTAATGATCCGGTAAACGTCCGCGAACGAGACTCCTTCGAAGGTGATGATCTGCTCCTGTGGGGGTCAATTTTGGTGATGATCTACTCCTGTGGGGTGCCATTACGGCCGAACGTTACTCTACGTATGCGCGTGAAACGACGTGAATCCTGAGCGCTGTAGGGACGAGATCCTACAGTGCTATATCAGATTTTTCATCGAGCTGTTGGCCCTGAGCTCCTTTTAATGGATAACAATGCTCTACCGCACAGAGATCAGCCTGTTAATGACTTCTTGAAGACCGAGGATATTCGGCTTATGGACTGACCAGCAGGACTTCGGGATCTGAAACCTATACAGCACGCCTAGAATGCTCTGGAAGGATATGTAGCAGCAGCTCGTCAGCCGAGCTACGCATGATCCTCATCCAGGAATGAAATTCTTTGGCTCCAGAGTTCATCAACAACTTGTGATGAGTGTGTGGAGTTGTGCGTCCGTAGGAGGTGATCACATTCCTTATTAAGACATTTTTAAGTTACATTCTTACATCTAATGTTGGTGATATTTGAGGATCTGGTACTCTATAGGAAAATATGTACCTATTTGTCTGTTGATATAAAATGTTTATTACCTTTATGATTGTATCTCTTTGCATGCCAAACGTCTCTACCTGCTGCAATGTGTTTTCTTTTTATACGCTTTCCAACCAGAGGTTAAAGAAGCGGATATGTTTCAGCTTTGTCGGTCGGTCGGTCTGTCTGTCTGTCTGACCGCACAATAACTCGCGTAAAAATGGTTCTATTTCGATGAAATTTTAGTATGTGGTAGGGGAACCACCTGGGGACGAACCTTATTGAAAATGGGCGAAATGGAGTCAAAGGTCATGACATAGGAGCGGGATTCATTCCATTGCCTTTATGCGTCATAACTTACGTAAATATTGTTCGGTTTCGATGAAATTTTAGTATGTGGTAACAGACCACCCGGGGACGAACCCTATTGAAAATGGACGAAATGGGGTCAAAGGTCAGGACATAGGAGCGGGATCAATTCCATTGTCCTTATATTTCATAACGTGCGTAAAAATGTTTCGATTTCAATGAAATTTTAGTATGTTGCAGGGGACCACCTTGGAATGAATTCTATTAAAAATGGACGAAATGTAGTCAAAGGACATAAGAACGGGATCTATTCCATTGCCCTTATGCATCATAACTTACGTAAAAATGCTTCGATTGCGACAAAACTTTATTATGTTGTTCCGGAGGTATACTGAACTGGTTTTGTGGAATATCATCGAAATGGGGTCAAAGGTCAGGACACAGGAGCGAGATTTATTCCATAGCCATTACCCTCATAGCTTGAGTAATAATTTCTGGTATGTTGGAAAGCGTCTCATAATCAATGCATTGCATGATTGTACTAATTTGTTTTCCCTACTAATGTCTTCCGACTTTGATTTTTGACATTAGTGTGCTTTTGGCGCAGACGGACGGATAAGTAAGAGCATTTTCGTCGAAGAAAGCTCGCTAGTCTCACACAGGAGGCGAATCCCGGCTGCCACAGCAACAGGGAAATTAATATAACACAGAAAAAAGTTCTGATATTTATCTACGTGAAAAAATAACGACATATGACAGAGTATCCGGCCAGAAAATATGGTGTAGTCTGAGGGGGAAATGACATCAGAGAAATATGTGTAGTTGATAAAGGAAATAAACAGACTTTCGCAGATACGTCGGACTTACGGTAAAGCAGACAGAGGAGTTTGACCTGAAGATGGGCGCTACAGCTCCTATCAGTCAGCATGTGATGTTTGACACACCTGTTTCGTGGTACGACCAAAAGAGGGTAGAAACATTTTTCATCGGCTCTTTGCTGATATAATAGCAAAACAAAAACACTAGAAAGCTGGAGAATAACATGAGAAGACCGCGGGATAAAGATAAGCAGGATCAAAATACAGTGCATGCGCATCAACAAAGAAGAAAGTCAGAATCGTATTCTAAGTATTAATATTGAAGAAAATGTAATGAAAAAGAGTCAGAAGATTTCAAAAACCTTGGATCAGTGTTGGAGAAAATTGGAATTACGGCTACCGAATCCAGTTTGGCGGACGATTTATGCTATGTAAATCAGTGTCATTATACTCTAGTGCTTAAAAGGTGTTATTAGGCACAGGAGTTTGAATAAAACGGAAAGTTTCTTTAAAAAGTTCAAAAAATAATGGCGACACTTCTGGAAACAAGGTCTCACTCGGAAGTATGCGCGATTATTACGTTCAACGATGTGACGCGCGGCACAGAAAGAAACATTTGCAACAGTCTAACGTAAAGTCACGCGTCTGACTTTCTGCACCAGAGATGGCATACATTCCACGTTGCTGCATGTTATTAATGCTAATTGTCTGCTACTGCGTTTCTCATTCATCAACGAATTGCGCCCGTGTGCGAATTTCGAATACCATTCTGACACGCTACGAAAGCTAATGACTTGGGGACCATCGACATCTTGCAACTAGTCATAGAACTTTGCTACAAGCTTTTTCCGTGTCCAGAGAGACCATGTCCCCGTAGACGGGCCTTCACTTTAGTCGGTTCTCCAGCACGTTGACTTTTACCTAAATTCCTGTTCCAATGAACGGTAATAATTCGAAAAATATGTGATCTGGTTAATAGCAAGAGTGCAACAATTTTGAAATGTGTATGCTACCTATATACATTAATAATCTGTATAACTCTAATGTGAAGGAACCTCAGTAACAGCGTAAAACGTACAAGGAAATGAATACAATGGACACTAAAGATGCGCCAGGGGAAAGTGTGGTTAGACTGCTGCAATCTACAGTGAGGGCCTTGGTTTCAGTTTTGAGCGAGAAATGAGCACTATGTTTGCATTTGATGCTTTGTTTCTCCCTCGGCTAAAACTTAAAAGTCTAAAGGTGCCTTGCTGTTAGCATTCAATCTTCAAGTGAGTTATTAAGTTACTGAAGATTAATTTAAATTACGGTAAGAAAAAAGATAGGTTGAAAACTTTCCCGTTCGGTTACAAAAAATACGTCCAAAATAGCATCAAATCGAAATCTTCAGGTTGCTCTATTTTCACCAGCTTGTTTGAAGGCATGAAGGTCAGTTTTCTCAATGAAACTCAAGCGTTACTTTGAACGTTTTGTTTTCACAGGGCACAGCAGGAAAATGTTTTTAAGCATCTAGTAGTTGACAGTACGCTCATTGTTCTCCGTAAATTCTCATTAGTTGATAAATTAACTTTTCAAACAAAGCTTCTTTTTCTAACAAGCTGGCTCTTTCAATTAAGAATATAACTGACACGTAGCTTCAGACTGTAGCAGAGCATATCAAGAAACATTTTGACAGCCATAACATCAGTAGTTGTCCGAAACTGTTTTTATGACATGATGGATGAGAAGGTACTTCATTTGCTTGAAAAGATTACCCGCCTTCTAAGATAATGGATATCAATAATTAATCATTCAGCGATACTTGATGTCCAGTCCAGAACATCAGAGCGAAGCGATGTGGGCGCTCCAACTTAAGTCCCCGATAACTTCACGAGACGACAATTCCACTTGACGACACGTCTTCTTTTTCCACGGATGACATCTCTTAGAGTGTAATAATCCCCCGCACATTGTGCCTCCCCTACGTACTGAATCCCCATCAAGCGAAGCTTCCCTTTCACCATCCCGCCCTCAACACATCGTGATTCATCCTGAGTCGTCATGACTTCCCAGTAGTCACGAACTTCCGGTCTTATAAATCAGACGCTGAATGCAGAGCTGGCGGGAAGGCACCCCATATACTGCTCCCATTTTCATCCGCATGCTTCTAAAGACACGATTCGATACACTATTGTGCGATATGCTTGTAAGTCATCCCCATTTGACATTCCTTTTGAAGTAACCTAGCATATTCATTGTCACTCCTATAGCCTCCTATGATTTCCCTCTTTTCACTTCGGTATCTCGACTCGGCACGTCATCTATGAACCTTGGGGGAAAATGCTCGCTTAGGACACGTGCCTTCACCCAATCAACCTACTAAAGGACAGCTCGAAGTAGTATATATATATATATGCTCGAAAAAAAGGAATATGCAGAGGTTAGACGAAGAACAAAGTTTAGAGATATCCCTCAATTTTCTAGGAGTAAGGTACATTTCCGATCTACTATATCATAACGAAATTTACTGTTGACCTGGACGCAATGAACGTAGGACATTCAAATTCATCGTTATCTATTTATCTTGTTTGATACATAATTATAGGAACCAGTTCTTTATTTCAGTGGCGGATCACTGAATTTTTCGACAGGTGGTGCTCCTAATTCTGACAAGTTTATTTGCAGGAACGAAAACTGAAGGGGTCCTGGAATTTATTTCCTCCAGTCATTTTTGTACGTTGTTGTATTTTGTAGCAAAACCAGCTGTTTTAACCAAAAAAAGTATCATCAAGACCAAATTGAAATAAAAAGTTGAATATTTTTCTGGTACAGATTCTGATTTTTTTTTTTTTGATTGGAGGTTTAACGACCACCGTGAGCAACTCAATGGGCTATAAGCAGTCGCCCGTCCCTAATTTAGGGTCACTGGTTCCAGGGAAGGGAGAAAGCCAGTGCCGTAAGACAAACACAACATCCATGCCTCACCGGGATTCGAACCTGGACCCCTTACGGACGAATGATCAGAGGCCAGCGCCTTAGACCACTGCGCCACCGGGGCGGCGGTACAGATTCCATGTGACGTTTATTCGGTCACAAAGTCAGATCTCTACTATGCCATCTCTATCTCAAAGGTTTTATATATATGCACTTATATAACCGGTAGCAGGATGTAAGGTCAGGTGATGCGTAACATCACAGCATCTCCTTGACAAATGTCAACCCCGCCTTCTCGTGGTGCATCCTGTTCCCACTAAAGGGGCTCTGACGACCGCCCATAGCGGTATAACTATACCATCGGGATTAGAGGAAATTCTATCCCACACTCACCAACCCGCTTGGCCAGCGTGCTGAGTTATGGCCAAACCCCTCCAAAATGATTCCACAACTTAAATCTTGGCCCTCAGTCTCCGGCAGCTGGAATGTACCTGGCCAAGGCAGCGGCCAGTGCGACATGAAGGCAGAGGGTGCTAAGAATCCCCGGAGGACCGGACTAGGCTGCCATCTGATGCTGACCTTGGCTACTTACAATGGACGCTCCCTATCTTCTGATTCAAGGCTTCTTGAATTGGAAGAGGAACTACAAAGGATCAAGTGGGACATCGTGTGGCTAAGTGAGGTAAGGAGAAAAGGAGAAGATCTCATCGAACTGAAAAGTGGACATCTCTTCTACTATCGTGGGACAGATACTGGCAGAACTAGTGGTGTTGGATTTATAATAAACAAGAAACTGAAGGATAAAGTTGTAGAAGTTGAAAGTTCCTCTGACAGAGCTGTACGACTTGTTATCCAACTCTCGAAAAGATACCAGGCTCAGATTATTCAAACTTATGCACCCACCACAAGTCATCCTGAAGAAGAAATTGAAGAATTTTATGAGGAAATTCGTCATCTAAATAATAAAGGTAAGCAGCACTTGAAAATAATTATGGGAGATTTCAATACAAAAATAGGGCAACGGCAACAGAATGAAACTTCAGTAGGTAAATTCGGTCATGGAAACAGAAACCAGCGTGGAAATACTGTCGTTGAGTTTGCAGAGGCAGAAGGGTTTTTCATCTTGAACTCCTTCTTCAAGAAAAAGCCACACAGGAAATGGACATGGAGACATCCAAATGGGACGACAAGTGAAATTGATTTTATTATGTGTAACAAAAAATTCGTCATAGAAGACTGCAGTGTGCTAAACAAGTTCAACACAGGTAGTGACCATAGATTGGAGAGATGTAAGATGCACCTTAACACTAAACTTGAACGTGGCAAGCTCATAAGACAGACAAAATCTATTGACATAACCAACCTTAAAAAACACCATAATACCTTCAAGTTAGAACTGAAGAACAGGTTCTCTGCTTTAGAAGGCCTAACATCGGAAGAAGTGGACATCTCCGAAGTTAACAGAAAAGTAACCAAAGCTCTTATGGAAACAGCAACAAAATTAGCAGGGTCTAAGAACAAGTTGCATGTGAACAAATTATCAGGAAAAACCAAAATGTTGATGCAAAAAAGAAGAGAGATGAGGACAACTAAAGAAGATGTGACTTCCAAAGTGGAATATATAGAGCTATGCAAGACAGTAAGAAAAAGTATCACTGAAGACGTAAGGAAATTCAACTGTGAACTAGTGAGGAAAGCAATTGAAAACAACCAAAGCCTAAAGATAGCAAAGGGACATCTCAGTAAGGGAAGAAAACAGATTATGGCACTGAGAAAAGAAGATGGTTCTGTAACAAGAAATAGAGGCGAAATTTTGACAAGAGTGAAAGATTTCTACTCCAAATTATATGAAAGGGATGATATATGCACTCCAGACATCATGAAAGATACCAGTACCAGAGTTCCTCCAGTCCTTCCAGCAGAAGTTGCACATGCAATCAAGAACATGAAGCGAGGAAAAGCTCCAGGAGAAGATGGAATTACTGTAGACATCATACGAGAAGCAAGTGGAGAAATCGAAACAGTACTCGCCCAAATTTTCACTCCATGCCTTAATGAAGGAAAGATTCCGGAGGATTGGAACACCGCTACAATGATCCTGCTACATAAGAAAGGTGACATTGAGGATCTCGGAAACTACAGACCTATCAGCCTCCTATCAGTAGTTTATAAAATCTTCACTAAAGTTCTTTCACACCGCTTGAAGGTAACACTGGACATGGCTCAACCGAGAGAACAAGCTGGATTCAGGAGTGGCTACAGCACAATAGATCATATCCACGTGCTGAGAGAACTAATTGAAAGAGCGAGGGAATATGAACTTCCATTGTGCATGGCTTTTATCGATTATGAAAAAGCCTTTGATTCGGTGAAACCATCAGCAGTTACAATGGCTCTGAAAACCTGCGGTATTGAAGATGCATACATTAATATTATTAATAACATCTATGAAAATACAAGTGCAAAGATTTGGCTGTTTGAAAATACAACACACGTAAAAATTGGAATGGGAGTGAGACAAGGTGACACCATATCTCCGAAGCTCTTTAATGCCACATTGGAGGGTGTTTTTCAGTCGCTGAGCTGGGAAAACAAGGGGATAAAGATTAATGGAGATTATCTAACCCACCTTCGTTTTGCTGATGACGTAGTCATTTTTGCAACTACCCCATCAGAGCTGCAGAGTATGATCCAGGAACTTGCTGACAAGAGTAAAGAAGTGGGATTAAAAATGAACTTTCAGAAGACAAAAGTGATGTTCAATGCTTTTACAAGAAATGAAGATTTATCGATTGATGGAGAAAAGCTGGAGATAACAGACACGTACGTTTATCTTGGACAGCAGATATCAAGTGAGGGTCACATTGATGAAGAAATTAATCGGCGTACAAAACTTGCCTGGAGAGCTTTTGGAAGAAACAGCATAATTTTCAAGAGCAATATGCCATTATGTCTTAAAAGAAAAGTGTTTGATCAATGCATCCTTCCAGTGCTTACGTATGGTGCAGAGACGTGGACCTTAACTAAAAGAGACATACAAAGGCTGCAGACAACTCAAAGCAGCATGGAGAGGTGCATGCTTGGTATAACCAGGAGAGATAAGAAGAGGAACTCGTTTATCCGAAAAATGACGAGAGTGGAAGACATCATGATCAGAGTTAAATCCCTGAAATGGCAATGGGCTGGACATACTGCCAGAAGGACAGATCATCGATGGACAGCCGAAATTTTAGATTGGATTCCAAGGGACAGGAAAAGACCCAGAAGAAGACCACATGGGAGATGGGTGGATGAAATTCGAAAGTATGCAGGGGTGACACGGAGGAGACTGGCACAAGACAGACCGTTGTGGAGGAAACTTGGGGAGACCTTCGTCCAGCAGTGAATTGATAATGAATGATGATGATGATGATGATGATAACCGGTAGCAAATTACACAATGTTGAAAACATTGTAACTCCTATGTTGAAAACATAGGATTTCACAAGAAATCCGAGAATGAACAATGAGATTTAAGAAGGTTCAAATATTTCACCCTCCTTTTCCTTCTGTTTTTAATCAAATTGGTATTATCACGTCTGATTCTTAAAATTTTAATTTAAGTGAAACAAAACAACTTGCAGTTGTTAAATGAGCTTTGGAAATTACATAAAATCCTCTTCACTTTCCGCTCTAGTTTTCGATGATATCGCCTTTTCCCCCTACCTCCCTCCTTCTTCTGGTCTAACCGCCTCAGTTATTGATATCTTACATGGTTTTTTTTATGTATTTCATTCATTTTTTAATTTTTCTTTCACTGCTAAATAAAATGGCTGCACTCTAGAAGGAAGATGAAAGTAGAAGCTGCGCTTACTCGAATTGCAAGAACATTTCCTGGGTATCTGTTTTACATGAACAGATCTGTACAATCTTTGGCTAGAGGGCCCAGTAGTGACCGAATTTTTTAACTGAATAAATATCACATACACTATATACTAGAAACGCGTTGAACCTTTTGTTTTTATTTTAGATGGGGGTTTACTTTATTTCTTGCATAGAACAGTTGTTTTTGGCATAAAATAAAATATTTTTATAAATGATAGAAGGGCTAGTCTCCCCTTCCCCTACTTCCCTTTGTATTCGCACTTGCTCTGTCTCACAAATCCTGTTGTGGAACATCATTGAAATGGGGTAAAAAAAGCGAAGCCGTTGTATTTATGAATTCAATGCATATGAAACCGTGGAGTACTATATTCAGTATATTGACAAAAGTCACCGGACACCTAGAAGAGAGATACAACAGAGCATTTATTGACATACATTAGTACGGTGTCGATTAATCTTTACCTTTAATGCATGCACTGACCCTTCGAGACATGCTTTCGACAAGGTTTTGAAACACAGCGATAGGTATGCGCTTCCATTCAGTACATAATGTTGCCGCTAACTGTTGCTTAGTAGTAGGTCTTGGTTCCGAACTTCTTACGCGGCGCTCTAATTCATCCCATAGGTGCTCTATGGGATTAAGATCAGGGCTTTGCGCTGGTTAGTCCACACACGATACGGAATTGTCGTCAAACCACGCCGTAACCGTCCATACTTTGTGGCTTGGTGTATTATCCTGCAGGTACCAACAAGTTCCATAGTATTGCCACAGAGTTGGTAGGGCATAATTGTCCAGAATTTCGAGATAGATATGATGGTTAACAGGTTTGTCCACGATAACCAATGTGCCGAGACCATACCATAAAAAACACCCCCACACGAGTACACTGCCAGCTCCAAACTTGACCGTAGGAACAGTACACTGTAGTAAATAGCGTTCTCCCTGCTGCCGCCATACCCACACAGGGCCAGAAGACTGATGGATCGTGTACTGGATTCATCAGTCCACAGGACCAGTTTCCGTTAATCCACGGTCCACGATAAATGTTCTTTACACCATGCTAAACGACGAGTAGAATTCCGAGTGAAGATGGAAGGCTAAAAAAGCAGCCGCACGACCACTGTAACCCATGGAATAACGTTCTCTGCGAATGGTACGTGTACATACCGAGGTTCCAGCATTTTTACTCACCAATACGCTGAGGTTTTGTGCCGTAATCCGTCGATTAGCTATAACTACTGTCCTGAGGCTTCCACATTCTCTATCACTGTCTTTCTTTGGTCTGCCGGTACATATTGCTGCTTCAAGTACGCCATGTGTCTTCCACTTATTCATTACATCCAAAACAGTTTACTTGGGTATGTTTAAACGCGTCACGGTTTCTCTTATGGACACAACCCACTAATATAACACCCAACAATTTTGTCTTTTTCAAAGTCAGTTCTCACCCACCGCGAAAATTTCACTCAACCTCACAGTGCGATATGATCGCGGTCAGCTGCAGGCTTGTTTTTATACCGTTTGCAGCTGTACCGCGCATTGTAACAACTCAGAGGGTCCGTTCATTTGCTTTTGAAGGGGTGTCCAGTGACTTTTGTCAATATAGTGTATTAAGTCTATACACGGGTTTCTCCATGGGGCGTGCTGTAAAATCGAAACTGTTACATTTTGGACTCCATTCCGTTCTGTACGGGTAAGGTGGTAACACTACGTGAAATGACACATGTCAGAGCTATGTACCAAATTTAATGAACAAACGGTGCTGTAAGAGATACTAATAATAACTTAGGCTTTTATAAGTATTTTCATATAGGTTTATAAAGAAGCCCATAATTATCCATAATAAAAGTTAATTACCAATACTTGCAGTCGTTAAGTCTTTTTTTTCTTTTATGTTAGTGAAAAAAAAATGTCCTAGAAAGCATCCTTATCACCAAACAGTTGTTACTTTTATGCTTTTCAAGATTCCTGGAAGAAAATTAAAAAGAAAACTTTACAACGAAAAACCTTTACAAGAAGAAAACCTGAAAAGCCGTTTAAGTAACAATAAAACATTGTACGTAGAATCATTCATTGCAAACAACCGTATGACGTTTTACGGTATCTTAAATTTCGAAGGTCGTAGTCACAACTGTTCACGGATTTTGGATTTTTGAATATCCGGATTTTATAGTATCCGAAATGTTGTTTTGCTTAACATTGATATACTTATTAGGCATTAATGTAACAACATAACATGATAAACTTTAGGAAATTGTACAATTATAAAAAATGAGTACTTACTAATAAATCATTCAACACAGTTCAGCCAGTTTTCATCAGTATTATGGTGTGTGTGGGAATAAGTTTTCTGCTCTTACTATTAATTATGTGTGTTGTGCAGTGTTAGAATTACAAATAAATCTTCTACTGGCCCAGCGGACCACTAGTCCACCAGAAATGTCCACTGGCCCGTAAAAAAATTCAAGACATTTGTTTGATATGTAGAAAACAATGTCATTTTAATGGAATTATCTCCAATATTTGTTTTTAAAATATCTAATTTGAAAGTGCAACTGACAGGACAGAATAAGATCTTAATGGAGTGCATTCCTGATCTGTTTTTAAGTAAGAAGGAACAAGGAGACTCCAAGGGTACAAAAAAAAATCTTATACGTTAGTAGCCTTTTTTATGTGTTTTATTGTTTTAAGATTTAGCTTTCTTTCCTTATTTTTAGTCTTATTGTTCATTCCTGCTACTTTCCCATGAAGTTAGTTTTAGTCCCCCCATTTAAAACTGTTTCATGTGAATTGCTCTTTTACGAAAATTACCTTCACACATCCAATTTACCTTCTGTGCTGGTGTTTTCTTGGACCAGTAACAAAAGCTGGCTTGTGTCTGGTGTCAATATCTGCTACATTCACTAGGGTAGGTGAAGGTAAAAAACGGCTGTAGCCAACAAGACAAAGACTGGGAAATTGCCTTTCTGTGTTAGCTGCTTCTTCCACTCTTTACAATTCATGAGGGATTAAAAAAAATAGCTGTTGTCCAATAGCATTTCATAAAAGTATCACTAGTTTGCAGCTTGAAGAAAACTGTACAATGAGGTAAAAGAAATTTTTAATTTGTGACAACTTTAAAAAAAAAATTATTAGCCATCTGGGCCGGTAAAATCAATAACTCAGTAGTCCGACAGAAGTTTTACTGGCCAATGGACCACTGGGTAATTCAAACGCTGGTGATGTTAAAACGTTTATTAACACTTTCGCTGCTAATGGGATTCCCAAAATATTTATTCCACCTAGTGGTTAGTTGACCACAAGTCCATTTATAGCAAAACACGCAGAAGTTGCGCATGACCGACATGGTCCAAAAGTTAAACATGATGTTGTGTAGGCCATACAGGCACAGGCAACTTCATACAAGTTTATGTAAAAATAAAAAAGGCAATTTTGAGGTACCGTACAAGTGGAGCATATCTCAGTTCTTGAAGCAATCGTTGCAGGGAGATAGACAAAAAGAATTGTAGGAAGTCTGTAAATAATGAGTGCTTTTTCCTTTGCTAACAATATTCCTCTGCTTGCATGCAGTTTATGTAAACAAATGCTGCAGGAAAAGTAGCCTCCTTCCTTCCCCTTTTAGGCTATAAATTTTTTTCCCCGTTAGACAGCACATACTTAGTGATTCCGTATCAACTCAACACAATTTGAAGACATTTTTTACCTCACCATCTCAGATTTTAATGAAATTTGGTACATAGCTACTAACTCAGCTAACCACACGTGCGGTTAGCTGAGTTAGTACCCTGCAACCAACAAGGTGCGTATTCTTCACTGTGTATTGTTCACGTTTAATGCCAGGAAAACCTCTGAAGAAGTATGAGAGTGATTTTTTTTTGTCGCGATTGGTTTGTGAAGTTCAAAAGCAGTGTATGTATCGTGAAGTACAACAGCGTAGAGAACGGCCAAAGGAGATGCAGAGCACGGATTGGCAGCTCTTCTGGACAAAGATGCCGCCCAGTTGATGGCAGAATTGGCAATACAATTAGGCATGAATCAGTGGACGGTGATTCGACGACTGCATCCCATGGGAAAGATTTAAAACTTAAATGACACATGCTTCTTTAAAAAACAATATCCATTCGAGCATAAAATGCTGGCTGGAAACCTATGCACAGACCTAATATGTTTTTCTTATTTTATTCAAAAAATCATCAACCTATTTTTTTTTTTTTTTTTTTTTTGCATGTTTTAGAATTTTGTCTAAAATCCGGGAAAAGATTTTATCCATAAAAAAATACATATACAGTATATTTGCTGCTTTCATGAATCTCGCGTTTCTGGAAATTTAGAGAGAAATTATTTACCTGATGCCGTGTTTCTAAGCTTTAGATAGCTTATATCCGTTCTTACTTGTTTTGCATATGCTATTTCTCTCAAAACATTTATTTTGCAGTGGTACGTCAATTTGGATTGTCGTATGGACGGAAATGAGAAGCTACGGACATCTGATTTGTAAACAGAAAATGCCACGGAAAAGACGGCACTCGCTTATTAGGACGCAGATTGATAATTGATTTGTAGTTAAGATCTTGAGTACGGTTGAAGAGATACGTGCCTGTTATGAATCCTTGAGATGCAGTCAAGAAAGTGCGATTAAACTTGTGATACCAATAATATACACTGACGGAAAAAATCCCAACACCAAGAAGGGGTTGTGTTAGATAAACGACAGTTGGTAGGCGGTGAGAGTACATCTGTAAGATGACGTCTATGCAAATTTCGCGCTTGACGCATACGTGTGGTGCTAGTAACGCCCCTCGGAACATGCAAAGCAGGTTTGCTGTAAATACGCGCTGTAACGTTCGTGAGCGTTAGTTGTCGTTGAGATTCTACGTAGTGTGTTGATGTTAGTCAAGAATGCCTTTAAGAAGACGAAGAAGCCATTATCAACAGCTCACGGAGTTTGAACGAGGTCGTGTAATAGGGCAACGAGAAGGTGGATTTTCTTTCCGCAATATTGCAGAACGACTTGGCAGGAATGTAGCCACTGTGCATGATTGTTGGCAGCGGTGGTCAAGGGAAGGTACTGCCTCAATAAGACCGGGTTCCGGTCGGCCACGTGGCACTACTGAGAGGGAAGACCGCCGTGTACGGTGTATGGCCGTGGCGCATCGTACCGCGTCTGCGGCAGCAATTCGAGCTGCAGTTGCCACCACAGTGACACAACGAACTGTTACAAATCGGTTACTTGAAGGACACCTCCGAGCCAGACGCCCTGTAGTGTGCATTCCACTTACTCCACACCACTGCCGTTTGCG
This sequence comes from Macrothele yani, assembly GCA_039090855.1. Taxonomy (NCBI): domain Eukaryota; kingdom Metazoa; phylum Arthropoda; class Arachnida; order Araneae; family Macrothelidae; genus Macrothele; species Macrothele yani. The sequence goes on along the minus strand of CM077003.1, from coordinate 82,593,694 downwards.
ACATCAGTGGTGTCAAGCTAGAGCTCATTGGAGGACGGAGTGGAGATCTGTTGTGTTTTCTGATGAAAGCCGGCTCTGCCTGGGTGCCAGTGGTGGCCGACTGTTGGTTAGAAGGAGGCCAGGTGAGCGCCTGCAACCAACCTGTCTGCGGCCGATACACACTGGACCTACACCTAGAGTTATGGTCTGGGGAGCAATTTCCTATGACAGCAGGAGCACTCTTGTGGTTATCCAACGCAACCTGACGGCACAGTTGTACGTCGGTCTGGGGATTCAATCTGTTGTGCTGCCATTCATAAACAGCATTCCAGGGGTGTTTTCCAACAGGATAACGCTCGCCCGCATACCGCTGTTGTAACCCAACATGCTCTACAGAGTGTCGACATGTTGCCGTGGCCTGCTAATCACCAGATCTTTCACCAATCGAGCACGTATGGCACATCATTGAACGACAACTCCAGCGTAACCCCCAACCAGCATTAACCGTCCCTGTATTGACAGACCAAGTGCAACAGGCATGGAACTCCATCCCACAAACTGACATCCAGCACCTGTACGCCACAATGCATGAACGTTTGCGTGCTTGCATTCAACATTCTGGCGGTTACACCGATTATTAATGTACCAGCATTTCACATTTAAAATGGCTCTTCTCGCGCTTACAACAAGCTGTGATCTTGAAACCTTAATAGATTAAATATGTTACCTATACAAATGTGTTGCCACCATTTCATTCCTCTAGAACTATTTTTTCGTGGTGTTGGGATTTTTTTTCCGTCAGTGTATATACAACACAAGAAAGCCCCCGTCACACGTCTGTTTAACATTCTTGTGTTGCCAACTTTAGAAGACACAAACTATAATGTTTAAAAATAATTATACAAGTCAAAGTTATATTTAAGTTTCATTCTCGATGGCTCTGAGGGTTCAGATTTTTGTAGACATGGTGTCTATAGTATTCCACTTATTCATGAGGACCCCAATACCGACATTACATACTATATAGGTTCTACACTTCGGACTTTGGATAAGAGTGTGAATGAACATAAATATGCTCTACGAACAGGGACAATAAACACAGCATTTACTACTGCTGTTGGGCAAGGAGGGTACTCCCCGGACTGGCATAATGCTAAAATTCTCAGCTCAAATGTAACAAAAAGTACAATATTTGTGTCCGAAAGTTTACATATAATTTCATATGGTAACAAGTGTTGTAATATTGACTTGCCTACCTATATACCAAACCCATAGAAATGACTGGTAACCCTCACAGCCATCGAGAATAAAACTTAGATATAACTTTGACTTGTATAATTATTTTTAAACATTATAGTTTGTGTCTTTCAAAGTTGGCAACACAGGAATGTTAAACAGACGTGTGACGGGGGCTTTCTTGTGATGTATATATATGGGATAGCTCCTCATGATTCGTGGCACATAGACCTGATGATGGTGACATGAGATCCCTAAAAATTACTTGCCTTTTATTGTAAATAGTGTTTTTAATTGTAAATAATAATTTGCAGTTGGAGACACGGTTTGAATTAATCGTACGTTTCGACAGCATGTGTATAGTAATTCTAGAGATTAAACTTGTTGTTTTAAAAACCTTTTATCATTATGATCTTTCTCGTACTCGGTTATTCGATCATCATCCTTCTCAATTTTATATCTTCATTAGATTTACCTCCATCGGAAAGTTAACGCTTCTTCAAAATAACCCTTTGGAGCGTCAGGATCTTCTTAGAAAGTTTCTAAATGACAGATGGGGAGTGATTTCATATTTTGAGAAAATTTTGAGACACTAACTGCAATGTAGTAGATGATTGCATCATCTCCATTTCATTGGATGATTGTTTGGATGCTGCTGTCTTGATTGAGCGCCATGTACTTACAATTTCATCTAGCTATTGATTCCATTAATTTTTTTATTCCTGTTTTGCTAAGGGTATTTTGTTCCAGCTCTTTTGTTCGAGTGCTATATCCATACGTGATCTAATGCCCTCTTTCATTCAGTAGCTTTGTGTTGTATTGAAAAATTAATATACTCAATTTACATCAGGATTTTCTGATTTACGACAGAATAACACTGAAAATGCTATTGGAGAAGTAAAAATAACAAACTTGCATTCAGAATCAAATTCAAGAAATTCATTCCCGTTGGTCGCCAACCATGATTTTCGGGAAATCAGTGAAAGCGATAACGGAAAAAGCATAAATTCCAAACTTTTTATCACACTCTCGTCTAGGCTAAGTCTGCGGAGGAACAGAAGTTAGGAGAGATGCGCATCGTAAATCATGAATGTCATCGGGGCCTTCAAGTATACCATTTCACAACATTAAAATAAAATTTGTTAAAGCAAATTCATAAGGGGTTTTTTTTTCAGATCTGGCAGATAATCGCTACTAATTACTCATTCGGTCCAGAAATTTCATTCATTTTACTGTTGTAAAAATTTCTTTTTCGAGAATTGCATTTAACTCTACCAAGTAACACAAAATCTTCCTTTTTTTGTAGCGAAATCTCACAATATTAAATTGGATGTATAGAGCAGCTGTACATACTCAAGTTGAGAGGTGACGCAAATTCCTCATTTTTAGTTGGTGTGTGCGATAGGTTTTGGTAACAAAACAAGCATTTATTCAGAGTGAAAAAACGGCACGGGTATTTAAACATTTAACAGTGATGAGCGGAAATCATTAAGAATTCGCATTTAAAAAAATGGGTTCCAAGTCTTTTCAAATGACGCGAAGTACAACAAAGATCAATTCGGACGGATATTAAGCGGACAGTTTCTATTGCAGAAACGAGTCCATGTATGATTTGTCTGATCAAAATCATTCGAAGCATGAATCGCCCGATCCAGTGGGAAAATGGTCAGATGCGGGGGTTTCTGACTGAGATTCTGATCTGGATCAGGGTCGAAATTTCGGAGGGACATGAGTGATGCACCAGCCCTGGGAAGCTCCTTTTGTTACATCCTCGGAACTAGTTGCTCTACATTAGGGATGAGTGATTCATTATAGCTTTTGGTGCTCGTGGCTGTGGTTAATTCCTCCAAAAATGCTTCCTTGCAGTATTTATTCCAAGAGATGAATAAAAGTGAGGAAGAGTGGTTGTGTTATGTTGTTCAAGCACAAGAGTCTTAAGTTATTCTTTAAATTGTACGTTACATATCACTTCGATTGTAGCACTTTTCCTCGTCCTATTAGACGGTTGAAGATTATCCACGATTCCTTCATCCTGGATATACATCACAAGCTTTAATAAGCTGAGCAGCGTTGCATTGTTTATGTAGACCCGTAAGTTCTGCGAAGGATTCTGTAACCGAAATCGGTTTAAGAGAAATATCGTCGCGTTTACCGTCGAGTGACAAGCTCTTACAGAGTATAAAATTCAATCGATACAGACTTAACGATGAAAAAGAAAACCGTCAGATTCCCGTCAACGCAGGATATGGAGAAAATAAAAGCAATAAAGAAAACATTTTTTGAGATAATGGGTAGAATTTTATAACCAAACAGAGTTATAATATAAGTACTCTAAAAACCATTTTATAAAATTAAATAAAATGTATTATAATCACTCCATTCTGTTTTTTAAGAAACGGAGTGAACTTATTTCAAGTACTCGTCCAATATTTTTCATCCAGATGCTGGATTTCTAAATCATTGTTTTAGTGATTTGGAGTGTGTTTTAGCGATTTACTGTAATTTTATACCCAAAATTATAACAAGAAATGTAATTTTAATGTAATCGACATGAAAAGAAAGAGTATCTTTACATTCCGAATATACTTTTCGGCTGAGCTACAACAATAATTTCCCATGTAGCTATATGCGTAGTAATGTTCATATAGAGAAAATATTGTTATAAGTATAAACATTTCTTATTTAGCGACGTTATTGCTGTTTTGATGTATCCTTAAAAGAAAAGCGTCAAATTTCAGTTTCCCGGTACTTCGACTATCTAAGAAGAGTATCTTTACCACAGAGGGGAATGGTTCTGCAAAATGTGGCAATCTGAGACTTCACACGACGAATTCGCAACACCCTACGATTTGCTTGTTAAATTTCAGCCTCCTGGTATTTGTAAAACCACATTTCCCTCTCTTTAATAGCTCACAAGGGTTTTATACAAGAATTCTGGCATCAAACTTCCTGAACTTAACTCATAATTTATATGCTGCCAGTTGTAACTCTCGTGCAGAAACTGCGTTCCAGTACCCAGTTCAAGACAAAGCCCATCTATCGCATGCATTACCTAAGCGACACTAATTTCCTCACCCGAAGCACGGCAATTTCTCGTGGATTGTTCAATAATGCGGTGTAACGTTTGTATAGAAAACAAGTTTATATGCTTTCCAACACACCAGAAATTATTACTCAAGTTATGAGGAGAATGGCTGTGGAATAAATCTCGCTCCTGTGTCCTGACCTTTGACCCCATTTCGATGATATTCAACAGAACCGGTTCAGTATACCTCAAGAATAACATACTAAGGTTTTGTCGCAATAGAAGCAGTTTTACGCAAATTATGAGAATAATGGTTGTGGAATAAATCTTGCTTTTGTGCAATGACCTTTGACCCCATTTCGTTGATATTCAACAGAACCGGTTCATTATACCTCCGGAACAACATGATAACGTTTTGTCGCAATCGAAACATTTTTTGGTAAGTTATGATGCACAAGGGCAATGGAATGGATCCCACTCCATTGTCCTGACCTTTGACCCCATTTCCAATAGGGTTCGTCACCAGTGGCTTCCTACCACATACTAAAATTTTATCGAAATCGAACCATTTTTACGCAAGTTATGACGCATAAGGGCAATGGAACAAATCCCGCTCTTATGTTCTGCCTGACCTTAGACCCCATTTCGCCCATTTTCAACAGGGTTCGTGCCCAGGTGGTTCCCTACCACATACTAAAATTTCATCGAAATCGAACCATATTTACGCATGTTATGACGCATTAAGGCAATGGAATGGTATCCACCTTTATTGCCTTGACCTTTGACCCCATTTCGCCCATTTTCAATAGGGTTCGTCCCCAGGTGGTTCCTTACCAAATACTAAAAGTTCATCGAAATCGAATCATATTTATGCAAGTTATGACGCATAAGGGCAATTGAATGGATCCTGCTCTTATGGCGTGACTTTTTGACCCCACTTCACCCATTTTAAATAGGGTTCGTCCCCTGGTGGTCCACTACCACATACTAAAATTTCATCGAAATCGAACCACTTTTACGTGAGTTATCGTGCCGACAGACAGACGGACGGACAGAGGGACGGAAAAAGCTGGAGCATATACGTTTCTTCAACCTACGGTATGAAAGCGTAAAAAACTTACTCGTGAAAAACAAAAACTGAAGGTTACAGGGTGATCATGTTTCATTATATTTTTTAACGCTTTCCAACCGTAGGTTGAAGAAGCGTATATGCTCTAGCTTTCTCCGTCAGTCCGTCTGTCCGCACGATAACTGGCGTAAAAATGGTTCGATTTCGATGAAATTTTAATATGTGGTAGGGGACCACCTGGGGACGAACATTATTAAAAATGGGACAAATGGGGTCAAAGGTCACGACGTAGGAGCGGGATCCTTCCATTGCCCTTATGCGTCATAACTTCCGTAAATATGGTTCGATTTCAATTAAAGTTTACTATGTGGTAGGGGACCACCTGGGGACGAACCCTATTAAAAATGGGACAAATGGGGTCAAAGGTCACGACGTAGGAGCGGGATAATTCCATTGTCCTTATGCGTCATAACGTGCGTAAAAATGGTTCGATTTCGATGAAATTTCAGTATGTGGTAGGGGACCACCTGGGGACAAACCCTACTGAATATGGACGAAATGGGGTCAAAGGTCAGGTCATACGAATGCGATCCATTCCATCGCTCTTATCCCATATTATTAAGGTGGACGTCAAGTAATTTTGCTTCCTATACTTCTAATGGAAAAACTTTTGTGCACATTTCCTTCACAATTAATATGTTCCCAAGGATGAAAATTTGAACATCGATTAAAATAACTTTATTACAACTTGGAATACTTAATATTTTCTAAAACATAACCATAATTACATTAAAAATCAATAACTTTTCCTTTGGTGGTGTTGAAATCAGAAAAAGGATAGCGCGACCTGTACTTTGATGACGTCAGTAGACAAACAAATGTAGGATTGCATAATTATGGTTATGTTTTAAAAAATATTAAGTATTCCAAGTTATAAAAATAAAGCTATTTAATCGATGTTCAACGGCATGGGATCGCACTGCCCAATTGCATAGAAAGACTGTAGAGTATGAACGAGTGAAGGGTAATTCAACATAATCTCTCAGCCCGCACTCTGTCTAACTACGTGGAAACACTGGGGTAAATCAGTGAGTGTCGGGTAATTAAATGAACGCTCTGGTCTCGCACTGTTCAATTGCGTGCAAAGATTGCAAAGAATTAGTGAGTGACGGACAATTAAATTGACACCCTGTGCAGGTATTGTCCAACTGTGCGGAAAGACAGTAGACAGTCACTGAGAGAAGGGAAATTAAATAGACATCTGTGCTGGCCCGACTTAACTGCGTGGAAAGCCAGAAGAAAGCGAGTGAGTGATGGGTAATTAAATTCACACATTGCGCTGCACTGCCCAACTGCGTGAAAGGACTCAGGGCGTAAAGGGTAGCTGGACAGAATCCCTGGGAGCGCATTGTCCAACTGTGGGGTAGGACTCTGTAGAGAATCACTGAGTGGCGGGTAATTAAATGCAAACCCTGGACTCACACTTTCAAACTGTGTGGAAAGACTGAAAACAATCAGTGAGTATCTGGCATATAATTAGATACCTTGGGCTGGCGCTATTCAACTGCGGGGAAAGACCCTAGTGAATGAGTAACGGGTACTTAAATCAGTAAAGTGTTTTTTTTTTTTTTTTTTGCACAGCAACAAGGAGCTGAGATTCGTTGTGTGCATTAACCCAAATGCTTACACAGCAATCTAGAGTTGAACGAATTATTTTTTCATGTGTGACAAAAAACCATTTATTGGAATATTATAGTTTAACTCGTAAAATATATCCTAGATTTGGCGATGGAGAATTGCCTATGAGAAAAATATGGCTGTGCCAAAACAAACTAATGGGAATATTCAATCACAGACTTAAATGACGTGGAAAGTTTTTGAATTATTCTTCAACTTTTAATTAGGGAAGGCTTTGTAAGAGTTATGGTTCATGAGCTTGTAACGATAAACGATCTCAAGATCGTAATTCAAGGAGAGGGTAATTTCTATTATTTATTAACCTCATTTGAACAAACATTCAAATTAGGTGCACTACGTGGACCAAGGAATTTTGACTCTAGGTCAAACTGAAACAAGAGCATTTATTTGTGCATAGTTGGTCCAGCTCTGGCTGTTATGACTGTAGTGTCTTTTCTAAGCTTGCTTTCACGAGCAGTCCGTGGATCTGTACCGGAAGTTTCCTTCTAGATGCCTGATTCTGTAATTTACCATCTGCCTGTTTAGAAAAGTTTCGGACATTCTGGATATATTATAGCTAAAATGATCCGCATTGTGGAGACTCTTCAGTTGCCGAAAACGAAAGGAAGGGAAGTGTTCACATTGCCCGATTTCTTTTTGATAATTTTTGGCCTGGACGCTCTCGGAGAATGGTGCGCCGGTATGTTATCACCGAGATGACGTACCGCCTATCTTCTTAAATTTCCTACACCTGTATATAACCACTCGTTATACATACCGCCTGACTGGAGAGGCTAAAATTCAACTATTCTTGACTGCCTGCTTGTTTTCTACTAAGCTTTACTTCAAGGTAATGGCAGAAATTCCGTATTTTTAAAATTAATTTCAGTTTTCTCATGACCATGCGATGAGCACAAAAGAATGCCGTACTTTTTCTTTTGCCTAACAACAACTGGAAACGGTCCGGTGATTTGAGATGAGGCAATGAAATTTCTCAGCAAAAATGTGAATCTATTCTACTTCTTTCTACCTTCAAGAGATTTTAGAATTGTAATCACCTTTTCCCAATATGAAAGCGAAAATCCAATTCATCCAAAAGGGTATATAAAAGTGAAAAACGGCGTTCGAAATAAACAGAGCTTGCAAACCAGAATTGCATTTTCAAGAACAGAACTCTTCGCTCGGTAATTGTTTTGGGCTGTTCGCAAGATTTTTTTTCTTAAGTTTGAACTAATTTACAATAGTGACAGCGTTTCTCTCTTTAGTTCGCATATCTCAGTGATTTACTTTCGTGGAAAGGCGAGAACAAGTCTGACGTCGTAGATTGCTGGCTGATTCCAACTGCAGCGCCCTCTAAACAAGCCGGTGACTTTATGTAAAGTATTTGATTAATAGTCTTATGCTTAGTGCCTCTCAGCTGTGTTAAGTGGTAAGCACTGAATTTTAAAGAAAGGGAAAATGGAATAGAAAAGAAAAACTAAATTGAGGAGTAACTCGTCGACCTGAAAAAGAGGGTGAAATATGCGCGTTTTCATAAATTGTAAGAATAATGTTGCCCAGAAGAATCTTTAACCTTCCAAATAACAATGGGAGAAACAAAGGAAAAGTTATTGACTGTAGGAAAACTAACGTAAAGGGCGATTTCTCAAATTATTGTGCCGTATATAAATAAATCGGTACAACTGACTATTCATATGGAGCATGAGATTAAAAGAGAGCATACAGTATATCGCTGTGAGTATATTGGCTTAAAACCTTTTTAAAACGTTCTTTTCTTTAATTCTGTCCCATTTAAAGGGAGAGACTGACACACCAAACTCACTTAAGGGGAAAAACTAACACACCAATCTCACTTAAGGGGAAAAACTAACACACCAATCTCACTTAAGGGGAAAAACTAACACACCAATCTCACTTAAGGGGAAAAACTAACACACCAATCTCACTTAAGGGGAAAAACTAACACACCAATCTCACTTAAGGGGAAAAACTAACACACCAATCTCACTTAAGGGAAGAGACACACATATCAAATTCACCTAAGGGGAGAGACTAACAAACCGACCTCACCTTAGAAGAGAGACTAACACGCCAACCTCACCTAAGACGAGAGACTAACAAACCGACCTCACCTTAGAAGAGAGACTAACACGCCAACCTCACCTAAGACGACAGACTAACACACCAACCTTACCTAAGGATAAAGACTAACATACCAACCTCACCCAACGGGAGAGACTAACACCCCACCTCAACCAAGTTGAGACATTGACACACCAACCCCACCTAATGGGAGAGACTTATATACAAATCTCACCTAATGGGAGAGACTTATATACAAATCTCACCTAATGGGAGAGACTAACATATCAACTACACTTAAGGGAAGAGACTACACAGCAACGTCACCTAAGAGGAGATATTAACATACCAACCTCACCTCATCCAAGTGGAGAGACTGACACACCAACCCCACCTAATGGGAGAGATTAACATATCAACTTCACCTAAGGGGAGATACTTACACACCAACATCCCCTAAGGGGGAACTAACACAACCCTTTTTCACGTGAGATTCGAGCCCAGGCTCAACTCAGATAATAGGCCAGAAACTTATGCTTCTGTACGCCGATGAGTATATTACAGAACTTAGGACGTAGTAAAGTCGAATTTTTGTATGGAAACGCGGACAAACATTACAACTCAAGGTGACACTTTCTTATATACTAAATGCATGTATAAACTAAGGATATACTTATTTTGCGTATAAGGCTAAAAAAAGTACACTGTACAGCCAAAAATTTCTAGATACCCATTTGAGTAATGGATTTGCGCATATACACCATAGCCGTGGCCCGTGCACGTGACCTTGCAAATATCATAGACAAGGATGAATAGTGGAATAGGCCACACAGCTGAGCTCAGTGACTTTCAACGCTGCGCGGTCATAGAATGCTATCTTAGCAACAAGTCAGTTTAGGGAACTCCTGACATGCTGCAGCTTCCCCGAACAACTGTAAGTGATGTTACTGTGAAATGAAACGCTTAGGAGGAACAATAGAAAAATCGCGACCTGGTAGGCCACACAAAATGGCAGAAGGGAACTATTGAGTGCTGAAGCGAGGTGGGCGACAAAATCGCCTGTCATCGGTTGCAATACCCACCGAGTTCAAACCTTCCCCTGCTGGAAGCAAAGCCAGCACCATAACAGTTCGTTAAGAGCTAAAGGGAATGAGTTTTCATGGCCGACGAGCGCAACACACAAGCCTAACATAAGCAAGATCGACGACAAGCGAAGCAAGTATAACAGTTAGTTAAGAGCTAAAGGGAAAGGGTTTTCATAGCAGAGCAGCGCAGCACACAAGCCTAACATGAGCAAGATCGACGACAAGCAAAGCAAGTATCATAACAGTTTCTTAAGAGCTAGAGGGAATGGGTTTTCATAGCCGAGCACACAAGGCCTAACATAAGCAAGATCGACGACAAGCAAAGCCAGCACCATAACAGTTCGTTAAGAGCTAGAGGGAATGGGTTTTCATGGCCGACGAGCGTAACACACAAGCCTAACATAAGCAAGATCCACGACAAAGCAAGTACAATAACAGTTCGTTAAGAGCTAAAGGGAAGGGGTTCTCTTAGAAGAGCAGCGCAGCACACAAGCCTAACACGAGCAAGATCGACGACAAACAAAGCAAGTACAATTACAGTTCGTTAAGAGCTAAAGGGAAGGGGTTCTCTTAGAAGAGCAGCGCAGCACACAAGCCTAACACGAGCAAGATCGACGACAAGCGAAGCAAGTATCATAACAGTTCGTTAAGAGCTATAGAGAAGGGGTTCTCATAGCAGAGCAGCGCAGCACACAAGCCTAACATGAGCAAGATCGACGACAAACAAAGCAAATACAATAACAGTTCGGTAAGAGCTAAAGGGAAGGGGTTCTCATATCACAGCAGCGCAGCACATAGGCCTAACACGAGCAAGATCAACGACAAACAAAGCAAGTACAATAACAGTTCGTTAAGAGCTAAAGGGAAGGGGTTCTCTTAGAAGAGCAGCGCAGCACACAAGCCTAACACGAGCAAGATCGACGACAAACAAAGCAAATACAATAACAGTTCGGTAAGAGCTAAAGGGAAGGGGTTCTCATATCACACACACAGCAGCGCAGCACATAGGCCTAACACGAGCAAGATCGACGACAAACAAAGCAAGTACAATAACAGTTCGTTAAGAGCTAAAGGGAAGGGGTTCTCATATCACAGCAGCGCAGCACATAGGCCTAACACGAGCAAGATCGACGACAAACAAAGCAAGTACAATAACAGTTCGTTAAGAGCTAAAGGGAAGGGGTTCTCTTAGAAGAGCAGCGCAGCACACAAGCCTAACACGAGCAAGATCGACGACAAACAAAGCAAGTACAATTACAGTTCGTTAAGAGCTAAAGGGAAGGGGTTCTCTTAGAAGAGCAGCGCAGCACATAAGCCTAACACGAGCAAGATCGACGACAAACAAAGCAAGTACAATTACAGTTCGTTAAGAGCTAAAGGGAAGATATTCTCTTAGCAGAGCAGCGCAGCTCACAAGCCTAACATGAGCAAGATCAACGACAAGCAAAACAAATACCATAACAATTCGTTAAGTGCTAAAGGTAATGGCTTTTCATGGCCGAGCAGCGCTGCACACAACGTAACATAAACAATATCGACGACAAGCAAAGCAAGTATCATAACAGTTTCTTAAGAGCTAGAGGGAATGAGTTTTCATAGCCGAGCACACAAGGCCTAACATAAGCAAGATCGTTGACAAGCAAAGCAAGTACCATAAAAATTCCGTAAGTGCTAAAAGGAATGGATTTTCATGGACGAGAAGCGCAGCACACAGCCTAACATAATCAAGATCGACGACAAGCATGGGAAGTAGCATAACTGTTCGTTAAGTGCTAGAGGGAATGGGTTTTCAAAGCCGAGAAATGCAGAACACAAGCCTAACATAAGCAAGATCGAGGACAAGAAAAGCAAGTACCATAGCAATTCATTGAGAGCTGAAAGGAACGGTTTTCATGACCCAGCCGCGCAGAACACAAGGCCTAACATAAGCAAGATCGACGACAACAAAGCAAGTACCATAACAGTTCGTTAAGAGCTAAACAAAATTTGTTTTCGTAGCCATGCCAAGCATCACACAACCCTAACATAAGCAAGATCGACGGCAAGCAAAGCAAGTACGATAACAGTTCGTTAAGAGCTAAAGGGAATGGATTTTCATGGCAGAGTAGCGCAGCACACAGCCTAAGATAAGCAAGATCGACGCCAAGCGTCGAGTGGAGTGATGTAACGCGTATTCTTGAATGCTTAAACACGCTTCGCCATCTGACATTCCAAAGGACCAATCTGGATGTCTAGAATGCCAGGTGAATGTAATCTCTCCGACTGTGCTTTGCTGACTTCAAGCTTCTTGGAGGAGGCACATGCTATAGAGTTATTTTTCATGTTTGGACTGGGTCACTACTTGCATTATCAGGGAATCTGAATGCTGCGGCCAATAATGATATTCTTGACAAATTCTATGCTTCCAACATTAGGGCTAAAGCTCTGTGTGGCGGCCCTTTCTCTTACTAACAAGGCAATGAACCCGTCCACAAAGCGAAGCCTGTGCAGAAATTGTTTGATGAGATAGGTGTGGAAAAACTATAACATAGATCCTCGATTTCAAACCCACAGAGCAACTTTCGGGTGAATTTCCACGACCTGACTAACGCCCTTGTTTGAAAAATGGCAGTAATTCCCTTAGCCACGTACCAACTTCTAGTGGTAAGCCGTTCCAGCAGATTTGAGGCTTTGATAGCAGAAAAGCGTGAACAACAGATGGATGCACTGAAGAGCAATTGAATTAGAGACAGCTGGCGTTATGCAAATGTCGCGCTGTGGGCGGCTCTGTAAACGGAAACGACATGACGTATGCAGCGATCCGACAATATAAGGAGTGATGCGACGGGAAGCAGTAAGAATCGGACGCAGTATGGGTAAGATGAAGGATCTAAGCGCATTTGATCGTGGGCAAATTGTCGGTGCCCGACCAATTGCGCACGATCAAATGCGCGACCCACTGTGTCACGGGTGCACCGTGAGTATACATCGTATCCGGTAAAACAATCCCTGCAAGGGCCAACTACCGTGGACAACATCATGTGGATGAGCGGGGTCATCGTCGTCTAGCTCGCATTGTAACAGTGGATAGATGAGCCACAGGACAAGAAATCACTCGGCAATTTAACGCTGGTGCACAAAAACGTGTAAGCAGCCACACCATCCAGAACCATCTCCTCGCTATGGGGTACAGAAGCCATCGTCCAACGAGGGTACCGCTGCTGACCGCACATCACAAGGGTGCAAAGATTAGCATGGGCGCGGGAACATCGCCACTGAACCCTAGACATGTGGGAAAATGCTGCCTGGACTGATGAGTCGAGATTCCTGTTGGTACACGCGGATGGCAGGAAACGAGTACGGCGCAAATCACATGAAGCGATGGATCCTTCTTGCCAGCAGGGTACTCTTCAAGCTGGTTGGGGGTGGCATTCTCGTCTGGGGACTGTTTACGTGGACTGCAATAGGGACCCCTGGTACGTGTGACATGGTCCCTCACAGCTCAACGTTACCCGGATATCCTGGACGACCATTTGCTCTCGTTTGTGCGTCTTCAACGTCCCACTGGGGACCTCAGTGCACCGTGCCATCGCTCCCGAATTGTATCCGAATGGCTGGATGAACACTCCACCGACGTGACCTCGCTTCCTTGGCCAGCTATGTCACCTGACTACAATCCCATCGAGCACATCAGGGATGCCATTGAGAGAGGTGTTCGAGGCTCTGACCCCCCCCCCCCCCTAATCCCTCCATAATATCTTCGTGAACTGTGGGAACTTGTTCAGGGGCCGTGGATCCGTATGGTTTCCCAACGCTTCCGGTGTCTTGTCGAGTCCATGCCGAGACGAATCGCCGCAGTTATCAGAGCGAAAAGTGGTGCTACACGTTACTAGACAGGTATCTCTAATTCAATTGCTCGTCAGTGTATTAATACCTTTCCACAGAGTTGTGGCTGGGAATGTGTCCGGATAGTTTCGATAAGATAGTCTATCTCGTCCATAATTTAGGACCACTGGTTCATTGGGACTAAGAAAGCCAACGCCATAACCCATCTCATCCGAGACTCGAACCTGTGTGGCGCTCGAACAGTTCGATCCCTCGTCTCAGATCATTTGGGTATAAGATCTGCCTGCTAAATTTCACAGGATACAAAGGAGGGTGTTTGAAAAATATTGAAACCACTCAGACTACTAAATGTATTTGATTATTGCTGGTGACTGGGCATAGTTCCCGTCAAATGCCACACTATTTTTCTACCGATCTACCAACTTCCCAAACACATGCCATTTTCAAAAATCTTGGGTCAGATAGTGCTAGTGGCATTTTTGTTTATTGTTTTTCACAAGGCTGCATCGATTCCATGCCGTAATATCATAACAAAGTCTCATCGAAGCTGATTTAGGGTTTAAAAATGGTTAGGTCTCGTTCAACAAGAGTGACATTTTTTTGCTACACTTTCAGATGCTTCCTTTCCTGCTTGCCATAGGAGTTACACGTTTTCAGTTGCACCATGCCGATGGCCAAGTGAGAATTTGGCGGAAACAGCACGAAAGCATGGACCCCAAATGCATTGCTACAACCCTTCAAGCTGGTGGGGGCAACGTTATGGTTTGGGGAATGTCTTCCTGGCATGCTTTGCCCCTTTAATTCGTTTTGATAAACGTCTGAGTGGCACATCATATCTAAACATCGTTGCGGACCGAGTGCATCCTGTCATGTGGATGGCTTATCCCAATGGTGATGGCTACTTTCAACAAGATAATGCGTCCTACCATAGTGCTCGTATTGTACAGGATTGTTTTCAGGAACATGCCGGTGAGTTTACTTTGCTTAGGTGGCCCCCACAATCTCCAGATCTCAACAGCATTGAGAATTTGTGGGATCAAGTTGAACGAGCCATCAGACAGCTTGATCCACAACCCTGTAATCTCACACACCTGGAAAGTGCTATTCATCAAGCATGGTCTCAGATTCCACAAACCACCTATCAACATCTCGTGGAGTCCATGCCACAAAGATCGACGCAGTGTTAAAGGCAAAAGGTAGCCCAACAAAGTACTGAAAGGGTGGTCATAATAAAGTGGCCACTCAGTGTATATGTGCCCATGTGTGTTTCACGACATAGTTTCTTCCATCTGAAGATGAGGCTGATGCCGCCTTGAAAGGTCTAATGGTATTTTAGCTAATGTGTATATGTTTTATCTTATTAAAGTTTTAACTTATCACTAAGATTTATTGTGTCATCGTGCAGTTTGCATTCATGTTTATATAATGCACGAAAATAATCTTCCTGTTGCAGGGCTATATTCGTTGATCAAATTGTGTTTGGAGTTCGGAGAGACGTTGAGGGCGATATTGAGAAAGCTATCTACTGATCATTACGCGAAGCTATTTTTTGAGTACATGGTGCTATATGATATATCAAGTCTGTTTGTCTTGTTGTTGATAACGAAGTAATTACTGTCGATTGCTAGGAGTGCAGGATTATTCAATAAAGAGCGAATTTGGATTTCGTAAGTACTGTCTAATTGCTTACTTTGACGGTTATTTTGAACAACAAACGAACAAATCGGGAACCGGAGGTTCAAAACGAATGAGGCACACACCACACTGCTTTGAAATAACTCCTCCTGGTAACTGAATTCCCTAACAGGTTTAGTCGCCTTTACCCTAGCTCCTTGGAGCCCTTGTAGAAAGGGGAAGGTGTGATGCGACTGTTATCTTGAAAGTGATATACACGCTCAAATAAGATTTCGGTCATTACGTACAATTTGGATTAATCCCGGAAAATGACATTTAAGTCATCGTGCTAAGCTCAGCTTTAAATTGAAGCAAGGTTAAGCTTAATCTTAAATGTAAATCAAATATAAAGTTCTAAATTCCATTTAGGGTCTCTTACTTAACAAAATGTAAGGTATGACGAAAAATTACACCGTTATTTAATATTAGATGCAAAATAATCAAATATGTGTTTCCCATAAAGAATATAACTTTTACTGATTTAAAACATCCCATATTTATTAATTGTTTCTACAGCTCTCCAAGACTTTTTTTCTTCTTTATTCCCTCATTGCTTTCATAAGCATATTCTAGTGTATCGTGAAACTTGTTCGCTTGATAGTTATTATTCAGATAATATAAATACACAGCGGACTAATTTACTTTTATTTTTGCGTTTCCGCATTCAAGGATCAGTATGGGAAATAACCTTTGAAAAATAAAGGAAGGAAATAAGTTTCACCCCAGAAACGCACAAGGAAAACAGCAAGAAAAACAAAAATACAATTCTTGCATTAAAAAAAGGTATGATATCTTTTTCTTGAAAATTTTCTACAAGCAGGGTATTGTTCAGTACATTAAACTGAGTAACGAACTCAACGAATGCGATAAAAGGGAAGTAAAAGGAAAACATGAAAGATAAGAACAATTGAATTCGTGATGATTGTGGCCTATTTATTTTTAAGGCGGCGATTTAACGAAACTCCAGTCACGAGTGGATCTTTTGTTTGCATCAGAAGCCTGTTTAACACTTTGTACAAACCAGTTCAAGGTAAAGGACAGTAAGCTGATATATTCCTTTCGTGAGATGTTTCAAAGTGAAATATTGAGTTACAAATAATTAACATGAAGAAAAAATAACAGGTCCAATTCGCTGCTTTTCTAAGAGATAGAATTTTACTTCGCCATGTACACATCTAACAGGGGAAGCCTTTCAACTGTCACTCTCCAAAATTAAAGAAACGTGGCCAGGAGATAGTACTAAGGGCAAAAACCAATGGGTGTATTTCCGTTTTGGCCCAAATGAACTGACAAAGGTGAACGAGTGTTTTAACTGACAAAGGAAGCCTTTCAACTGTCACTCTCCAAAATTGAAGAAACGTGGCCAGGAGATAGTACTAAAAACAAAAACCTATGGGTGCATTTCGGTTTTGGCCCAAATGAACTGACAAAGGTGAGCGAGTGTTTTAACTGGCAAAGAAAGCCTTTCAACTGTCACTCTCCAAAATTGAAGAAACGTAGCCAGGAGATAGTACTAAGGGCAAAAACCAATGGGTGTTGTTACCTGCCTGCGCCGCAGGACGCACATGAGATAAATGCAGATAGCAATGAGAGCACATGTCCGCGTAGCTCAGTTTGGAGAGCGAATTACTCTTTAGTGAGGAGGCCCGGCGCGGACAAACCTGTGTTTTCACATTAGCGCCCAAACTTCAAGTATGACCTGGCTGTTAAGTTTCTCGCAATGATGTGATATTCTTTCTACACGGCGAGACAGGAAAAATGAGAATCCCTTCTTCAGTGCTTCGAAAAAAATATATCAGTGTGATGTTACGTTCCACGCACCAAACTGTCTGCGATTTCTCAAATGCACGTTCTTCATGGAATGATTGCCTACTGCGACACATGGTCCGGGCTGACCCGTGGGCCGTGCCCCCGGCCCTCTTTCGGTGGAGGACGGTGATGTGACGTGCATGCGCCGCAGGACGCACATGAGATAACGGCTGATAGGAATCATATCAAATGTCCGCGTATCTCAGTTGGGAGAGCGACTTACTCTGGAGTGAGGTGACCCGGATTCGATGACCGGCGTAGACAAACCTGTGTTTTCACAGTGTATTTCCGTTTAGGACCAAATGAACTGACAAAGGTGAACGAGTGGTCCGAAAATGGCCTTTGAGCTCAAGTGGAGATAATCATACCACCAAAGACAACAGGTTTCATTCAACCTCTCGATGTTTATTTTTTCCGCCAGTATAAAATATATGCACATAAAATATCTGATTATGTAACACTTCACAATGCCCATGATTTTCTCCTCAATCACCGAAATAACATCACATTCCTGCATTCATTCATACACAATCAATTGCAGCAAGAAAAATTCAACAACATGTTGTTATATCCATGCAAACAAATTGGATACTGTGAAAGGATGACGCTTCGTTTGATAATGTTCAACGTATTTGTTTTTCAGATATCAATGACAATTTTCAGTACTGTAAGAACTTTGGGGTCTTGCGTTTTTCTCATTGTTCCAAATTACTTTGCTTCCGTCATGTGTTCAATGATACAAATGTTCATTTACACCTGTAATAAAGGTTTTTGTTACTTTTCGTACGACATGAGTTTATTTTGAATTACAGGGACCTAGCTGATATTTGGAGTTACATATCATACACCACAACATATGTTAGATGATTTTCCCCACTTGTGCTCTAAGGCCATTTTCTGACCACTCGTTCACCTTTGTAAGTTCATTTGGACCAAAACGGAAATACACCCATTGGTTTTTGACCTTAGTACTATCTCCTGGCCACGTTTCTTCAATTTTGGAGAGTGACAGTTGAAAGGCTTCCCTTGTCAGTTACAACACTCGTTCACCTTTGTAAGTTCATTTGGACCAAAACGGAAATACACCCATTGGTTTTTGCCCTTAGTACTATCTCCTGGCCACGTTTCTTTAATTTTGGAGAGTGACAGTTGAAAGGCTTTTCTTGTCAGTTACAACACTCGTTCACCTTTGTAAGGTCATTTGGACCAAAACGGAAATACACCCATTGGGTTTTTGCCCTTAGTACTATCTCCTGGCCACGTTTCTTCAATTTTGGAGAGTTACAGTTGAAAGGCTTCCCTTGTCAGTTACAACACTCGTACACCTTTGTCAGTTCATTTGGGCCAAAACGGAAATACATCCATTGGTTTTTGCCCTTAGTACTATGTCCGGGCCATGTTTCTTCAATTTTGGAGGGTGATAATTGAAAGGCTTCCCTTGTAAGTTCCTTTTAGGTGCTTTATAACAGTCAGTCACCAACATTTATGAAAAAAACAAAAACAGCAAACATACCTTCCATATGGGATTGTATATTTCTCATTTAACCTGCCTTTTGAGTTTTTATACTCTTATGTAAATTCAGTTTTTTCTCGTTATATATTTTTAACTTAACGCCACGAAGTTCCTCCTGACGAGCTGGTAAATATTGGCATTCTAACAGTGGGTCAGAGGACAATCAAGATAAATGAAATGTTCTGAGATAAGAGCAGCGTGTGTAATATTAGCTGTGCAATGTTGAGAGGAACAGAAAGGAGATTGTGTTAGTAGATTGATTCTTGTATGAACAATGTTCGTTGAATAGATTGTACTCAAAGTGCAATACTAATATGGCAAAGTTCTATGCTATATGAAGAGAACTAAGACTAAACGTATATTGTACGAAATCATTGATAAAATCTACTCAGTTTTGTTACAAACGAAGGGATTTCTGTCAACTAGTGGTTTGTTTGAATAACGAATAAGAGCAATTGGCTTTCGGTAAGTAGAATAATTTTGTCATTGAATTCTGGCATTTTGAAAATGATATTCAAATTAAGTTTTCAGCTAAAAAGAACAAGTTGAAGTAACCCAGGAAAGTGAAGTCATAAGTTAAGTCACTAAATTGAAAGAAGGATGAGTTAAAACTTTAAACATACAGGTATTTCATACAGAAAACATTCCATTTAAAAGCTCTTATTTCGTACATAATACAATACAATCAGGTAATTGCGTTTTCACAATCATATTGCGCTGTTTTAACGTACGATCTTTTGTTGTTGTTTTTTTCTATTTTTTTTTTTTAGTTTAACGGTCTCCGGGAGCAACTCAGTAGGCTATTAGAAGTCGCCGTTCCTAAATTGGAGCTGCTTGCTTCAGTAAGGGAGAGAGCCATTGCCGTACGCACAAAACATGGGTTTTGCGCTCGTCTTATGTTGTGCACATCACATGGGTTGTGCACAACATAAGTAAGACTGATAAGACGGGCGCACAACCCATGGGTTGTGCGCCCGTCTTATATTTTCTTTGCCTCACAAGGGATTTTGGATCGGAGCCACCTGTGGCGAATGATCCAAAGCAAACGCCTTAGACCACTAGTGACAGCGACGGGATTGTACGATCTGTAGTTTTAATATATTAAACGTATAGCTATTGATCGAATACTTATTACTGTATTTCCTTGACGCTGCGATTATTTCTAGGAATAGTTCTAAGGTAGTTGTCCCTTTTCTGTGATGGTAGGGCTCAAACTTTCCATACATACATTTCGAAAAGATCGCGTGCATTAAATATTCAAACATTAGTTCGAGCTACGAAGTTGCCAGTGAACAAACTAAAATTTGAGTGGTTTATGGTGAGGCAAATTGCTACATGGGTAAGAAGAATTATATTTTCATGAATTATCTATCAGTAATATGTGATGGATTAAACGCTATTTTTCTTACACAGAAACCATTCTTTAATCTTTTGACACAGACAGATTTTATGTTTTAAGAATTTGCTGCTGTATGAATTGTTTTCTTGCTATAACAATTTGTTGAGACATGAGTTCATTTCGCCGCCTAGGTTGGCACAGTGGTCTCAGCGCTAGCTAATATAAGACTGTGGGTCCGGGTTGATATATGTTTTGCAAATGAAGAATGACGGTTTCAATACTTCCTCTAAGTGAGTGAGTAAATTTTACGTTCGTATGATACATTTGTTTGATTTCCATATAACCTAAGGCACCCACTGCGTAGAGACTTTTTGAACGCTCTGTAAATCTAATATAGTTCAAAGCAGATTTGTCCGGGTCTGGTCTAATTATATGACATCCGGATCCAAACTTTTGACCCATTTCCAACTCTGTCCCGGGCCAATGGAGAATCTAGAAAGTTTTGACATTTTTGGAGTTAAACAAGTTCATTCGAAGGCGGGGGTAAAGAGGAGGGCCCGGGTACCTCCTTTCCCTGTCATATATTTAGATGTTTTTATTTTGTGCCAAAACAACTGTTCTAAGCTAAGAAAAGTGGCCCACTCCTCCACCAATAGGAAAAAAATAATAATAATGTTTAATTGGTACCTAGTGTACGTAACGTTTTGTTGGGTTGAAATAGTGTGCCGTCTAGCTGACTGTCTTAGAGGTTGTACTGGTGTCTTAGCGGTTATACTGAAGTAGTGTGCCGTCTAGCTGACTGTCTTAGATGTTGTATATCTACAATAGACAAAAAGTACAAAATATATGCAATGTTTAAAACGGCTATGCAAGTATTTCATAAACAATCCTAGGCTGCTTCTCTTACGTTCTGCAACATTTTTAGTTTGCCTTTTTGCTCTACGTACGACAGCTTTTCATAACTGAAAAAAACATATGAAAATAGACAAAACTTCATGCTAGGCATCTTGTCAATCATAAAGGGAATAACAAATAAAGGATTGTTCTTTCAAAACCTAAAGAGAAAATAAACAAGGTTCCTAAGAAATCCCATGATTTATTTAACAACTGTAATACATTTGTAACTTTCACTAACATAACACTTGAAGCAAAATTTAAAGAATCAAATTTACTTTTATTCGTGTTTTAATTAATGATTCGTTAGTACTCTGATATGTTCCCATTCTGTTACACACATAAACCAATATTAAATAAGTCCTAGGATTTATTAGGAATAGTGTTTATTTTTTCTTTAGTTTTTGAAAATACCATCTTTCCTCTGTTCTTTCCTCTATCATTGACAAGATTCCTGACATGAATTTTTGTCTATTTTCATTTTTCTTTCAGTTATGAAGAGGCTGTCGTACATAGAGCAGCAGAGAAATCTGATAGGGACAGCAGAACAGAAGCTGAATCTGCTTGAATGGTAAGCACTTTTCTGGCTGTCTGTTGTACATATCCCTACAGCCTGTGATAGAGTGGGCTACAAGCCACGGCGCAGACCAAACTTGCCTGGCCATCGTCCCACCCCTTTTGTAAATGCGCCTGACTGCAACATTACTACTATTTACACTGTCTGACAAAGAAAATGCCACACCACGAAGGCGTAAAAGCAGCGCCATGAAAATTGCAGGGTGGGTGCACACGTACAAGTTATGCAAATGATTGCATTTCCATGCCAATCGCACGAACGACGCGCGGGATATAAGCAACAACCAACTCGTGAGGCCTTCAGTCGAGACGACATCACGGCCGCGAGAAGTAAGTAGTTCTGCTGTAACCGTGTCTGGAGAACGAACAAGGGGTGCCAAGGCACTTAGGACGTCGTCGTACGCGATTTCGTCAAACGGTTGACTAGAGGCGTCATCGTAGGCTTTCGCACTGCCGGATTGTCCTTGCGTCATATTGCGACAGAAACGCAACGTGATGCCACAAACGTCGCTAGCATTTGAAGACAGTGGTCCTAGGAACGATCTAAGCAACGTCGTAAGGAGGAACGGAGCACGGAGACGGACGTCCGAGCTCACCGATCATCGCATCCGACGTCATGCCGCAGCGGACCCACAGGACACAACGAGCGACATTTTGCGCAGTGAACGGGGAGGCTTGGATGCCCCGATATCTACGCCGAAAGTGTCGAGCCGTTTGGCTGCGTCTCTGTCCAGCCGTCCGTTGAAAAGGCTACCCTTAACCGCGAGCAATCGTCGTCACCGCTTGGCGTGGTGTCGCTCCAGAGCTGCGTTGAGTGCCAAATGGAACAGTGTGGTGTTCAGCGATGAATCGCGGTTCTGTCTCATGACGGATGATCGCCATGTGAGAGTGTTGAGGCGACGTTGCCAACGGACGGATTCCTCCGCCATTGTGGAGTGCTACACGGTCCGGCAACGTGGAATCATGGTGTGGGGTACTATCAGCGCCAAAACCGCTCACCGATGGCACGTACTTCGACGGGCACATTGATGGTACACCGCTACGTTGAGGAGGTACTGCGGTCAATGACACTACCGTATCTGCAGGGCATCCCAAACGCCGTTTTTCGACAGGATAACGCCCGGCCGCATACTGCTCGGATCAGTTTGAATGCTTTACACGACGGTGCGCGATGCTTCCGTGGCCAGCACGATCCTCCAATCTATCGAGCATCTGTGGGACACGTTTGGACTTCGGTTGAGTACCCTCCCACCCCCGCAAAATGAAGATGAACTGTGAACTCGGATCAACACCACATGGTCCACGATACCCCAGGACTCTATTCGGTCTCTCATTGCCTCGATGCCACGTCGGATTCAACGCTGTGTCGCCCGATATAGGAACCACACTCCTTAGTGATCATCCTGCATATTCGGCTATTGGAGCCTAGTCTGTGTGTAACAATTAAATCATGGTTCAGGACCTACTTGGCTATCTGTGTGTGCAGTTTGGTCGGTTTTCGGGCATTCCTTCACGGTGTGGAATTTTCTCTGTCAGACAAAAATCATTTTAGCCATTCATTTTTTAACACTTTATTGCTATATGAATTTATGTTTTTAAAATGTATTTCGATACTACTATGACTGTATATTTAACAGTTTATTCCGATATTAGTTTTCAAACACCAACAATGTATTCGAATATTACGTAGTTATTTTATTAGAAGTTTATTGCGGTATTTGTAAATTATTAAATAATTTATTCCGATAGTTTCTTTTCATGTGTTAATAATTTATCTCTCCTGACCAACTTTCAAAATTTAACTGTCTTTCATGTTTCAAAAAATATATAGCAATGTGAGTTCCTTTCAGTTTTTTACAATTTGCTGCGGCATGCGTTTTTCTCGCGTTTTAAATAATTTGTGTCAGTCTTAGTTAAATTCATTTTTAAACACTTTTTTCCGATTTCAGGTGTTTTTTTTCTTCATAGACATTTGTTGTAACAATACTTATTTTAGTATTTTAACAATATTTAGGACCAATAGTTTTTCTCAAGGTTTAATAGTATGCTGAAATATTACTTCTTTTTAGAACACAACAATTTGTGGCAAAATAAGTTCATTTCATGTGCAACAATTTGTCACAATATAATTTCTTATATTGCTGAGTTGAGACTTGCATTACGAAACCTAATATGTATTTTTGTCGGAACTTCCAGAGGATTCGAATACGAATCTGCCATGAAGAATACAAATTTAACTTTCTTATTAACTGCAAAAACTTTAGTCTAATACCTAAATTATTACGAATTCGTAATCAAGCAAAGGATCGACAGGATAATGACATTCTAAGAGTATGTGAAACCAAAAGGTTAATCACGCAAATTAAACACCAACGTTCCTACATATTTACTCTTAACAGAAAGTGTCTAGTTTGTATTTTGAATATATGAAGGACTTTGATAATAATTCGAATATGAATATTTCGAACAGTAGCTTTGTACCATTAGAAAAACTTTTTATTTCTTGAATAAAAAACATGAGTATTTTACTTAAAATTTCATAAGAAGCTTGATTGGCTTTTGCGTGAATCCAATGTTACACATAGGACTACTGTACAGGATATAATTAAGGTGAATTTGATTAACTTGTCCAGTATAGTACTGACTGACCAACAAGTAAATGCCATTGATAGAGGTGTAAAGTTTGCCCCGCCATTTCAGCTACCAAGAGCTGAAAAATATATCCCATTATTGGAGAACATCGTGGAGACTTTAAACCCTCGTCAACGAGACCCTTTAAGGTACAAGTTGTACAGACAGATAAAATAACAAAAGCATAAAGACAACATTCCAGTGGATTCCAGCCAACGCATATTTCGATATGAACGACAGCAACTTTTAGAGTTAAGAAGAAACCCAGGGATTAATATAATTGAAGATGATAATTCTAAACGTCTAGAGATATTAAACCATACAGATTATATGGATGAAATAGAAAGGGCAATACACCAGCTATCTGTTGAACAAGTAGACAAAGACCCCACTGAAAGGCTTATACGAAAATTGGGCTATTTTCGTAACCACAACTGTTTACCAGACTCGATACGACTTTCTAGGCCTCCAAAGGGAGCCGGCTTGTCAGGAGCTGTTGGTAAAATTAAGCTCCATAAGCCAGATACTCCGATGAGAGTCATAACCTCAAAATTTAATTTTCCTTTAATACATTTGGAAAGAAATTTATTTGAGTTCTTGAAGCCATTGCTACCATGCTCACAGTATTGTGTACCCAATAGTAAAATGTTTATTGATAGAGTGAAACAATCTATTTTTGACCTTGGTACCGCTTGTTTCATTAGCATGGACGTGATATCATTGTTCCCAAATACCCCTGTTAAGACTGCTATTTCAATTATACATAGCAAACGTTCTTCGAACGCCTTATTATCACCCAGGTAAGTCGACGACATTGTTTCTGCTCTTTCTTTTATTCAAGATAACAACTACTATGAATTTTACGGCAAAATGTTTCGACATGAAATCTGGTCCCAATGGGCACAATCTTTGCGGACGTAATTATGAAAGACATCGAAGATAACATTATCCCTATTTATGAGCACAATATTATATCATATTCCAGTTATATGGACAATACGTTCATAATTTTCAAGAAATTTAGTCAAGATTTGATTCAAAATGTACAAATGGCCTTCAGTGGTTGTTATCAGACTATAACTTTTACTACAGAAATGGAGAAAAATAATGAATTACCTTTCTTAGATGTTATACTCTCAAGAAGGCAACATCAACTAGAATTTCAAGTGTATCGGAAATGTACTTACGTTCCAGTGTTCATTACTACTAGCTCTTGACATCCAATAACTCAAACTTTCCGCGTTTGGGTATTTAGTAGCTTTTACAATATGAAGCAGTAGTAAGCTACGGAACGAAGAACTTAATTGGATTTTGAACACGGCTATTGGATATGGTTATAATAAAAAATGATATACATATTGATTTATGACCACAGACATGTACAGAAGTCTGAAGAAAAAAAATTATTTGTGGTACATTTCCATATCTCCCAGCCATTACTTCCACATTGCATAGAGAATGTGATAAAGGTAATAAGAGTTTTGGTACAAATGTTACCGCTTATGCGGATGTACTCTTAAAAAATAAAAAGCCTCAAAAAGATTTAAATAAAGATGGTGTTTATAATATTCCAGTACCCAGTAATTGATCAAGATAGTACCAAGTCAAAATTCTATGTAGGAAGTACAAAAAATCGATTACAAACTAGAATACAACAGCACCAAGCTAATTGGAAGAAAAAATCGGAAGACGGCCTTAATTGAGTTCTGTATGGATAATGTATGTAACCCTGATTTTGAAGGAGCAAAAATTGTTCTTGATCAACGTTCAGAGAAACTAATATCAATACGCTTTTCTGAAGCCCTCGTCATTGAGAAAACATGGTAAGATAATTGTAATAAGGTCAACCCTGTTGAAGTTATATATCCTTGGAAACTTATATTGGAAAAAGAAACTCAAAATAAACCAAAAAATAAGAGTTTTCAATATAACTCAAGAAGTAACCGAATTGAACTTACCAGTCGGCTTACAGCAAATGGTAAACGAAGCTCGTCACTATGACGAATCAACTTATGACATCACAGGTGGCGTTGACAGGACGTGACAGCCAATGATATGCATCGAGAGGTTATAAATGCCCAGGTGCTTCACTAAACATATACTAAGAACCGCTTGACAATGGTATAGCAGATATACCGAAATGCATCACGCGTATCAACAAATGTGTTTGTGACGGGGCGATATGGTACAGTCGGTGACAGTGTGTAACTTTATTTCTTCATTAGACTTCAACTATACTAATAAAATTCACGGATTATCTATTGAACAAGAGACTGGAACATCTACCATAAGGCCTGATATCGGATACGGGAAGTTCATCCGAAGCCAGTGTGAACAAGGTTTTTAGGGTTTACTAGCTTCTAACTAACTTTTAAGTTTCAATGAAATAAACTGGTTTGATATACTGCAATAATGTGTGCAATTCTTTTCACTTCAATTAGAATATAATTCAATTACCCCATGGTCCACAAGTTAAATGACTTGTATGTACGTCTTTACGGATCATGTGTAATTGAAATTACTGCACATTTCATAGATTAAAAAAAGTTGGTTCATTTATTCAAAAGTCCATTTGTCACTGTCACTGGTGTAGTACCTTCATTTTGCCACAAGTGATGAAAATGTGCATATAGTTTTAAAGTTTATTTATATACCTTCATTTTAGATAATTTCTTTTATATTGTAAGATTTTATTGCGATATTAGTACGCTTGATGCTTGAATAGTTTGTTATGATATGAACTCTTTTGAAGTTGTAACTCTGCCTTTTGAAATTACTACATTTTATTTTTGAAGAATTTTTCGTAATATAAAATAACATGTTTTACAACTTATTGGTATAAGTGTTTTTATTTCACATACATTTCTAAAACAACATTTTAGGGGTTCCACTTTCCATATACACTGTTTTTGAAATAAGAATACGAACTCACGTTACAGAAATAATAACATAAACACCACCAGATACGCAGGAATGTTTTATTATACAGGGTGTCCGAGAATTATTGGACACATTACAAAATTATGTACAAAAAAACCTATGAGCATTGTCTGTTTTTCTATGTCACGTATTACTAACACTATTTCTAAATTTTTGTTTTGCAGAATTGTTATTCCCAGAATCCGATAGATGCCGCTAGGTGTGGCCTGATGAGGAATCTATGAGAAATGCGCAATCAGTAGTCATGTAATCCGTACAGAAGAAGGCGTGTGTGTGTTATGGCTTGCGGAATTAAAGTCTGTCATTAAAGTTAAAAGACGGTACTGTTTAGAGTATGGTTGTAATCCTCCGTCAACGAATTCAATTAAGCGGTGGATGAAACAGTTTAAAGAAACTGGCAATGTGGAACATCGTGGAGGAGCCGGTAGGCCTAGCGTCAGCGGTGAGACGGTTGACCAAGTTAATGAAAATTTCCGACGAAGCCCCAATGGTAACATTAACTTGGATATGCTAGAAAATTTCGCTATACCCCAGATAAAAAAATATGACGTCGTTTTCCAACAAGACGGCACGCCTCCGCATTGGTCAACGTGTGTACGTAAGTGCCTAAATGAGCATTTCCCCAACAGATGATTGGGCGTGGTGGTCCCATTTCGTGGCCTCCTCGCTTTCTAGATCTAACTCCATTGGATTATTTCATGTGGGGTTATGTGAAGGATCGTATCTATCAGACGCCTTGTACTGATTTGTAGGAACTGAAGCAGCGTATCACAGCTGCTATTAATTCCATAACTCCTCCGATGCTTGCCAATACATGGTATGAAATAGAGTATTGCTTGGACGTACTACGAGCAACCGAAGGATCTCACGTCGAAATTTATTAACTTGTGTAGTTACATTGTAAGTTAGTATAGTCAGTTTCTTTCTATTTGTTTAACATTTTGTTTTATATAATTTTGTAATGTGTCCAATAATTCTCGGACACGCTGCATATAATGGCTTACAAATTAACAATCATATGTTGGTGTTCTTGCTATTAGGTTCCATCGAGTCGTGGTCGAGTTTTTTTTTGGATTGGAAGTTTAACGACCACCGTGAGCAACTCAATGGGCTATAAGCAGTCGCCCGTCCCTAATTTAGGGTCACTGGTTCCAGGGAAGGGAGAGAGCCAGTGCCGTAAGACAAACACAACATCCATGCCTGACCGGGATTCGAACCCGGACCCCTTACGGACGAATGATCAGAGGCCAGCGCCTTAGACCACTGCGCCACCGGGGCGGCGTCGAGTTTTGGCGACTGTATGAACAAAAGTTCGCCATCTTGATCGGTTCTCAGCAATATTTCAACTCTTCTGTGGTCTTTCCACAAGCGTCTTTGATCACATCCAACCATCTTGTTCTCTGCCTTCCTTTCCTGCTTGCACCAACCTTGCCAAGATGATCATTTTTTTCTAATGCATTATTCCCAAGCATCACACGTCCAAAACATGGGAGTTTTTGATCACAGATAATTCTTTCAAGGCAGCAGTTGAGCTTGATTTACAGTAATTCGTCCATCGAGTTTAACTTTTTATCATATGTACACGGTCGAGTCACATTGTTGTGACCACCAGCTAACATCCAGAGTAACCGCCGTGTGCAGCGCGTACAGAGCTAGACGGGCTGGGAGTGACTCAATAAGGTGCTGGAATGTGTTCACAGGTATGTCGAGCCATACGGACAACTGCTAAAGGGTGCGTGGTGGAGGATCCATGGGGAGAACAACGCGATCGGGGTATTCATACAGATGATCCATGGAGCGAACAACGCGATCGTGGTGGTCATACAGATGATCAATAGGGTTTCAATTCTGTGGAATAAGGGAGCCAGGAAAGTACTTTGAAGTTTTCATCGTGTTCTTCCAAACACTCTCGGACATTCCTGGCTGTGTGACACGTCGCATTGTCATGCTGGAAGATCCCATCCGCTCCAGGGAAGACAATCAGCATGTCTGAGTGTACGTAGTCCGCAAGGATGGATTCTTCAGGAATTCGGTCTATAGTGCCTTCCACAGGTATGAATAGACAGAGAAAGCCACGAATACATTCCTCAGACTATAACGCAGCCCCCACCAGTTTGTGTTCTTCCGGAAATTGTTGAAGAGTGTTTCTTCTCCGATGTTTCTCGCCTTATACGCCAACGTCCATCCGTTCGATGAAACAGAAAACGTCACTCATCGGAGAAAGCAATCTTTGCCAAACAGCGACGGTCCAATATCGATACTGCCGTGCAAATGTAAGTAGTTTCTGCCGATGCACTTTCGTTAGCATAGGTACAGTGACCATCCGTCTGCATCAGAACCCCATACGAAGCAGGGTTCGCTGAATGTCGTTTTAGACGCACTTCCGGTAGCCCCCTGGTTCATTCAGCCACTGAGTTGTCCCACTGTAGCGTGTCAATCGGCCCGTACGCACCTTCTCAGCCGACGTTCACCTCTCAGATCAATGGCACGTAATTATCCGCAGTTTCCACTTCGCTTTTACGCAATAGCGCCATTTCTCCAATCACGATACTCTTTAACCACAGCAGCACGCGAAGAGTTCACAAACTCCGCTGTTTCAGAAATACTGCCAGCCTTGGCCCGAAAGGCGGTAATCATCTCTTTTTGCAAATCTGATAAATCGCTCCTTTTATCAATGACAGCAACGAGTAATATGTTTTCAGAATGCCTATAGCACATCCTGTATACCCTTCAAGCCAGCTCACGACACGTAAATTCTTTCATTGGCTCACTGGTGAGGTCAAAAGTAGGAGGTGGTCACAATAATGTGACTCGACTGTGTATATATACTATATAATTTTACTGTGTTTTTTCTTATTAGTATTACTGTAGGTTTAACCACCACCGTGAGCAACTCAATGGGCTATAAGCAGTCGCCTATCCCTAATTTAGGGCCACTGGTTTCAGGGAATAGAGAGAGAGAGAGAGAGAGAGTGCCGTAAGACAAACAGATCATCCATGCTTCACCGGAATTCGAACCCGGACCCCTTTTGGACGAATGATCAGAAGCCATCGCTTAAACCACTGCGCCACAGGGTCGGCACTGTTGTTTTGCATGGAAACTCAAGAATTAAAAAAATAGAAGGCAAACAATAGAGGTATTGCATTGGCGCTAACCTTTTTCTCCTCGCAAAGAAATTTCTACTTTCTTTAAAAGAGAAAACCTTCCAGTGTCTCGCTTTATGCTACTAATTTGTGACAGTGCTTTACTTAACTCGGTATTTGAAGACATGTTACAGCACTCTCAAAACTGCAGCTCATGCACGAAATATATCTAGAAAACTTTTTTTTTTTTTTTTTTTTTTTGTAAGAAACTGGACTGGGATTTCTCCCAAATAATAAATTTTTGTGACTGAAACTTTTATCAAGTTAAAGTTACACGATTCGACAGCAAACGTAATGGTTAAACTTACTGAACATTGTGGGTAAACTAAGTGAAAAGCGTGGTAGAATCTTCTAATAACAGAGTACGACGAGATTTGTGGAGAGCTCTTAAGAGAATTATATTTTTTCTTCTTTTCAAACGACGGTAAAGAGACCTACAATATTTGCAGTTTTCTCTGTGTGCTTTTTAAAAATCCAGCCGGCTTGTTACTTGTCGTGTTTTCATAAAACATTAAGTGCATATATGCCCTCCATTTTATGAAAGTTTAAAATTTTATTGTGCTTTTAGGGATTTCATTTCAGTATATCATACTTTTATTTTAGGACAGGACTTCCCTAGACACTGGCAGCGAGTGTTCTAAGAGAAAAAGTATGAAATAAATAACACTTCGCGCAACGGGAACTTTCCACGAACAGCACGTTACATCTTCTACATAACTTAAGAAGACAGCAGTGTTCCACAGGAAGAATAACTAAGTTTATTCTATCACATATGTATGCTTGATTTTTATGTTTCGGGAGTTTGCAATAAAGTTGTCAGCATCTTCACGCAGATTTATGATAAATTTATTATAAATTTATTATAACAGCGCTCGCTTTTTTGATAGATTTCCTGGTGATTGTGATAGAATATGTCCTTACTTCCTTTATTCGGCGCGTATTTTAGAATATTTTTGCATGAAAGAGGGGGAAAAAGAAATTGCTTTCCGTCCAGCGAGCATATTTTCCTGGCTTGGAGAAGAACAGTCTCGTTTCTGAATATACAACGGTTTGATTTTAGCTTTAGGAGAATTTGATGGCTGAAGCTAAAACTTTAATACACGTTACGATCCAGGGAAAAATACACCCCGCCATACGTAGTAAGTTAAAAAGTCCAGAAAACATCATTATTTAAAAACAAATTTTGAAGAAACCCGCACCAAGATAAACCTTCATTGAAACAAAACTCTATAAGTTGGTATCTTTATCACACTAAGAAAGTGCATTTCTCAATTTTCAATACACTTAAAATATCGCGACATCTGTACAAGTTCCTATCATAACATGAATTTCTAATTTTCCGCCATCTAATTTCAGAAAACGTTTTGATAGCTATTATTTTGTATTTTGAAACACTCATGCACGCTTGCACTACTGTGTTTAAATTGACGGATTAGGCCTTCCTTCTGTGAAATCGGAAACTCGTGCCTTTCTGCCAGATTGGAAATTACACCCACGGCCAATGTCATCATAATTAGAGGAGAAGGTCCACATATGGGCTAGGGTCAACACAGCGTTTAATTGTTGCTGCAACCTGGTAGAAATAATATGAAACGATGCCTCACGAACATACGATGTGTACGTGGTTATTTGGTTGTCAGTCGGCGAGCGATCGAGAAGCAGTATTTGAAAACGTGTCATTTTGCCTATTGCTTCACAGCGGAAGTTTCGGCAAGTATGTATATTCTGTTTTATGTACAACACTCCATTAACCTTAAAGCTATTTTAGTATGGGCGCAACATTAAAGATATCTTGAGCTTGTTTTAGCATAGATAGTTCACTCAGTAGTAATGTACGGTGCTGGCTGCCAACCCTCACATAGTCCGTATGTAATGGGTCTAAATACGGGCTATCCGGTGGGTCTAAATACGGGCTACCCGGTGGGGTCTAAATACGGACTAGCCTATGTTTAGACCACTTGTAGGATAACGTGAAACAAAAAACCCACAATTATGTTCTTTTTTGTTTCAGAATGCCCAGAACGACTGCAAAATATCTTTCAAAGGGTAAAAGAATGCAGTGGAAAGAAAAGGATATGGAGCAAGCCATTACAGCCGTTCGGGAAAATAAGATGGTGACTCTGAAAGCAGCCAAGACCTTTAGTGTTCCTTGTACAAGACCTCAGTCCAAAAAAACTAGACCTCAGTCCAGCTGAAGTAAGTCGCACTAAACTAGGGAGAAAACCCTATTTGGGGGAACAAATCGAAGAAGAGCCGGTATCATACTTACTTCTGATGGAACCAAAAGTTCTATGGGTGTACTAGGGGTGATTTGCGAATAATGGCCTATCAGTTAGCAGTTCGAAATAATATGCAAACGCAGTTCAAATTTAATGAAGCTGGCAGATGTTGGATTGATCTTTTTCTGAACCGGCATAAGGCACGTTTATCTCTTTGCAAACCTTGTGGAACATCTTTTGCGAGAGTATTGGGCTTCCAAAAGGAAAATGTTCAGAAATGTTTCACACTTTTGGAAGAAGCGTACGACAAACACAGATTCACAGCTGACAGGATCTACAACGTCGACGAGACTGGACTTTCCATTGTTCAAAGTAAAGTCCCTTATGTCATCGGTAGAAAAGGAAAAACACAGATAGCAGCCTTAACGTCTGCAAAACGAGGTTCTACAGTGACATTCATTGTCTGCATGAGTGCATCTGGGCTGTTCGTCCCTCCCTTCGTTATTTCCCCTCACACGAACATGTCGCAAGTGATAATGAAAGGAAGTCCTCCAGGTTCGATCGGAAGAGTCCACCCTTCGAAATGGGTGCAAAAGTATCGTTCCACCGAGTGGCTTCGTCACTTCATTGAAAAAGGTCGGCCCTAAAGAAGAGTCACCCGTTTTATTTATCTTAGACGGACATTATTAGTCATATGCGAAATGTTGATATCATCGACATGGCGATAGCACACCATGTGACTATCATTTCACTTCCTCAACATTCAACACACACACTCTAGTCTTTAGAAAAGACTTTCATGGGTCCGCTAAAAGCATTTTACAGTGAGGAAATAAGACAGTGGCTCCTACATTCCAACTGACCTGTAACAGCATATGACATTATGGAGCTGTTCAAAAAGGTCTACCTTGCAGTGAACGGATTCAGATCAAATGGAATATTTCCATTGAACAAGAACATTTTCTCTGGACCTGGTTTCATAGCTTCTACGATAGAGGCCGAAAAGACATTTAACACGACCCCACAGACCCCAGATCATACTCTGACAACAGCTTCGATTTCCTCTGCCTCGCAAACATTTCAGGCTTGCCCTATTACTACTCAGAAGGTTCTGCTTGGAACCGCAATGCATGTCACTCCTTTTGATATTGCTCGAATTCCTGCAATTCAGAAGACAGTAATCAATCAGGGTCGCAAGACTGCGGGGACCTCTGTTATCAATGAAGAACCGTACAAAGCAGCATTGTCTCTGTCTTTGGAAACATATGCAGCCAACAAACACAAGAAGAGGGTGAAATGTAGACTTACTCATCAATATAAACGATCGGATGCTTCAAAAGCTCCAACTACAAGTATGGCGTCAACTAGTGAAACAGCGCGTACTAGAGGAAAACGGTCTTCAAAACGAAAACGGCTCTCATCGGAATCAGAAGATGATTTTGGCCCTGTAGATCCTCCTCCGGATGACAGTGACGTCGAAATAGCTCAAGGAAACTATCCTAACGACAAGGATTCCAGCTGTATATTTTGCGGTGGACTGTTCTCTGAAGTGTCAAAAGGTGAACTATGGGTGACGTGTGTACAATGCCATTTGTGGGCGCACAATGTTTGTGCAGTTGCCGAAAAGTATCATTACATCTGTGATTTTTTATAGACCTTTAACATCGAAGGATATTATCCTTTTTCCGGCAATTTGATTCTTTTTACGTATTTAAAATGACAAATATGTGAGTTCCTTTTATATTCAAAACAGCAGATGTTTGAATTATCAAGTTCATTTTGTTATTCAAATGTATTCTGGAGCATTTATTTGCATTAAAGAAAGGTTTTCCTCTCTTTATTGCTATTTTTGTACCTCTTTTATGGATATTTTGAGGGAAGCCCATATTTGGACCCTGCTTTCAAAAATCATCATTTTGCCTCCGATTGTAAAACTTTCATTTCCAACACAACCGATATTTTTAACAATTACGTCAACCCGATACCACACGGGAAACAAGACTCCGATATATTGCAATGTGTTCAATCTAGAAAATCTTTAACGGGTATGTCTGTAGGTCCTCAAATGAAATTTGTAGCCCATATTTAGACCTTCTCCTCTACTCTTACCTCTCCAAGTGGACGCATCCCCCACCAAGTGGACGCATCCCCCACCAAGTGGAAGTGACGTCAACCATCGACGAGCGGAATAAATCAACAAGGTGTGATTAAAAGGTAGCCAGACTGGTTTTATTAAAAACAAGTTAGTAAAATCATGCAATGCATTGATTATGGTACGCTTTTCGACATACCAGAAGTCATTACTCGAGTTAAGAGAATAATGGCTGCGGAATAAATCTCGCTGCTGTGCCCTGAACTTTGATACCATTTCGATGTTATTCAACAGAGCCGATTCAGTACACCTCCGGAACAACATGATAAAGTTTGGTCGCAATCGAAGCATTTTCAGGTAAGTTATGACGCATAAGAATAGAATTATGTCCTGAACTTTGACCCCATTTCGCTCATTTTCAATAGGGTTCGTCCCCAGGTTGCCCCCTACCATATACTAAAATTTCATCGAAATAGAACCATTTTTACGCGAGTTTTCGTGCTGACAGGCAGACAGATGGACAAAGCTGGAGCATATACGCTTCATCAACCTACGGTTGGAAAGCGTAAAAAAAGAATCCACGACTTACAGAGTAGACACTTAATTGCCTTTGTAGTAGCCCCCTTCCGAAGTAACGCACTTAGGCAGCCTTGTACTGCTGCTTCGTCGCATTCTGTTGCGTCTCCTCAAAACCTTGAACTCTTGATTTTTGGAAAGAAAAACGAAAGTCACTGTGCAATGCGTTGCTTAGCACGGAACTGCCGCAAAGTTGCAAAGTACCGACAGGAGCGTTGTCATGGCAGTGTTGCTACTATCCACTCTCGTGCAGTGCCGGGCTTTTGCGGACTTCACAGTTGTCTGGCCTGATGGAGTGTATTCATAATGCACAATACCCTCATAACTGAAAACAAGAAAGATGACACCGAATTTTCGGGTGTAATAAGCACGTCTTTTGTATCCGTTCTGACGCAAATTCAATTTATCAAAGCTGTTCAAAGTCAATGGAACCGGTATGGAAAACAATAGTATCTGACGGAAGAAAGAAGTTTTTCAATTGGGTTTTTAATCCCTCAGATATTGCTGTAAACGTAATCGTGAGCTCACGCCCTTTGGCTGCAGACTTGTGCGTTAAGAAAAACATGAATGTATATGAGAAACATTTCGTAGCGGAAACAGTCTCCAACATAGAAATAATTTTTCAAATCGGTCTCTTACAAACGGAGATATCGACAAGAATAAGATGTGACTTTACGTCCCATGATGAAAAAACACCATGCATTATTTTAGGAAGAATGTATTCTCAAAACGTTTTTCCATATGAGCGGTATCGGTCCAAGAAAAAAAATTTAGTCGAGTTTTCAGGAACCCAGATTTTGCTACAAATACATCAGAAGCAGAAATCAACATTTATGCCACCTGACGGCCAAACTATTCTTTACCAAACATTAGAAATTATGTGAAAAATATTTTCCACCAGGTCTTGTATGCGATACAGCAAGAATTTTTCAAATCGGAGTTTTAGAAGCAGAAGTAACGCAGAAAACGCAATTTATCTTTGTGCCCCCTAGCGGAAAGTCTATGATTTACTTGAAAATTTTGAATTTATAGGAAAAACCTTTCGCATCGGAAACACTATCCAACAAAGGAATTTTTCAAATCGGATTCCCAGAAGTACAGATATTGACAAAAATAAGATACATATCTACCCCCTGGCGTAGAAACCATGCATTATTTTAAGAAGACAATATTTCTAAAAGGTTTGTCGACATGAGTACTATCGGTCTACAAACGACGAATTTTTTCAATCGGGAATTCAGAAGCTCATATTTTGTTGTAAATACATCAGAAGCAGAAATTTAGATTTATGCCCCTGGTGGGCAAACCACTTTCTTTTTACTAAAATTAGAAATTATGTGCAAACGATTTCCCATCAGGAGCTGTACTCGGTGCCAGAAAGAATTTTTCAAATCGGAGATTTAGAAGCAGAGATATAGGGGAAAAACGCAATTTACCTCTACGCCCCCTAGCGGAAAGTCTATGAATTAATTGAAAATTTTGAAATTATATGAAAAACATGTCACACTGGAAACACTATCTAACAAAAAAGGAATATTTCAAATCGGAATCTTAGAAGTAGAGATATTGACAAAAATAAGATATACATCTACGCACCCTGGCGGAGAAACTGTGGAATATTTTAAGAAGAAAATATTCCGAAAAGGTTTATTGAAGTGAGTGGCATCAGTCCAAGAAAGAATCTTTTCAATCGATATTATAGAAGCTCAAATTTTATGGCAAATGCATCAGAAGCAAAAACTAACACTTACGCCCCCTGCTAGCTAAATTATTCTTTATCAAAAATTTGAAATTATATGCAAAAGATTTCCCATCTTCTTTTTATCCGCTAAAGAAAAAAAAATTGAAATAGGAGTTTTAGAAGAAGAGTTATCTGGAAAAATGTAATTCACTTTTACGCCCCCTAGCGGACAATTTATGCGTAATTTGAAAAAGTAACTATATCTAAAACACTTTTCGTCATAAATGGAATCGAAAGATAAAATATTTTTTTCAATCAGATGTTTAGAAGCAAATATGATGAATAAAACGTATTTTTGAATTCGACATCATCTACATTTACGCCCCATAGCGGCAAAATTTACATCTTAAAGGAAAACGAAATAAAGGATCATCATTCACATATTTCAAGCTTCCGAATGCAAAAAGAATGTTTCAAATCGGACTAATAGTTGCAGAGATATCGTGGGGACGGACGGACAAACCGGTAACATAAGCACGATCTGTTTTTAAACAAGTTAGTAAAATTATGCAATGCATTGATTATGATACGCTTTCCAACATACTAGAAATCATTACTCAAGTTATGAGGAAAGCGGCTGTGGAATAAATCTCACTCCTGCGCACTGACCTTTGATCCCATTTCGATGATATTTAACAGAACTGGTTCAGTATACCTCCGAAATAACATGATAACGTTTTGTCGTAATCGAAGCAATTTTACGTAAGTTATGATGCATAAGGGCTATGGAATAGATCCCGCTCCTGTGTCCTAACCATTTACCCCATTTCGCCCATTTTTAACAGGATTCGTTCCCAGGCAGGCCCCTACGACAAAATAACATTTCATTAAATCGAAACATTGTTACGTAAGTTATGACGCCTAATGGCGATGGAAGTGATTCCGCTCCTATGTCATGACCTTTGACCCCATTTCGCCAATTTTCAATAGGGTTTGTCCCCAGGTGGTCCCCTACCACATACTAAAATTTAATCGAAATCGAACCTTTTTTACGTTAGTTGAGACGCATAAGAGCAGTGGAATGGATCCCGCTCCTATGTTCTGACCTTTGACCCCATTTCGTTCATTTTCAATAGGATTTTTTCCAAGGTGTTGCCCTACCACATACTAAAATGTCATCGAAATCGAACGATTTTTACGCGAATTATCGGGCGGACAAACATACGCACACAACGCGTGACGTAATGGGGCAGATGGGAATCGCGACCATCTGCTCGCAAGAGTGTGACGTCATAAAACTTTAATAGGATCCACAAACAACGCGTGACGTAATGAGACAGATGGCGTGATCTCACGCCAACATCTAATGGCACGACGCCATAACACTAAACTAAAAACGTGGTAACAACTCGGGGTGGTTATTTAACCCACTAAACGAATTGTCCTAAAGTCGAGATCAAGATAAAACGATTTCTAGTACCAGAAAATGGAAGATTAACGACTGTCATCAAAATCCTTAGAGCTGTTTTCAAAATAAAATGTACATACATACAAGAATTGCTCCTTTAAGGTGAACGTCAAATAGTTTTGCTTCCTGTACTTCGAATGGAAAAATTTCTATACACATTTTATTCCCAATTAATAGGTTTCCCAAGGATGAAAATTTGAACATCGATTAAAATATCTTCATTTTATAACTTGCAATACTTAATATTTAGATTAAGATAATACAACGTAGTTGTCACAAATGTTTATTTTCTCAAGCCGACCATGGTTTCGCTGGGTATTGACCTAGCTTCATCAGGACGAATGGCCATTCGTCCTGATGAAGGCCATTCGTTCTGATGAAGCTAGGTCAATACCCAGCGAAACAAACCATGGTCGGCTTGAGAAAATAAACATTTGTGACAACTACGTTGTATTATCTTAATCTATATATAATCGTCACAAGACTGTAGTCTATGAGATAAAGAATACTTCATATTTTCTAAAACATAACCATAATTATGCAATCCAACATTTGTTTGTCTAGTGACGTCATGAAAATACAGGTCGCGCCATCTTTTTTCTAGACAATTAATGAGTTTACAAGGATGAAAATTTGAACATCGATTAAAATAGCTTCATTTTATAACTTGGAATACCTAATATTTTCTAAAACGTAACCATAATTATGCAATCCAACATTTGTTTGTCTACTGACGTCATCAAAGTACAGGTCGCGCCATCCTTTTTCTGGTTTCAACACCCCCCAAAGGAAAAGTTATTGATTTTTAATATAATTATGGTTATGTTTTAGAAAATTTTAAGTATTCCAAGTTATAATATGAAGTTATTTTAATCGATTTTCAAATTTTCATCCTTGGGTAGACATTAATTGTGAAGGAAATGTGTACAAAAGTTTTTCCAGTGGAAGTATAGGAAGCAAAATTACTTGACGTCCACCTTAATAATATGGGATAAGGGCTATGGAATGGATCGCAATCCATTGTCCTAACCTTTGACCGCATTTCGTCCATTTTCAATAGGGTTCGTTCCCAGGTGGTCCCTTACCACATACT
Organism: Macrothele yani; assembly: GCA_039090855.1. NCBI lineage: Eukaryota > Metazoa > Arthropoda > Arachnida > Araneae > Macrothelidae > Macrothele > Macrothele yani. Next base: position 82,554,067 of record CM077003.1, on the reverse strand, counting down.
GAAATTTCATCGAAATCGAACCATTTTTACGCACGTTATGATGCATAAGGGCAATGGAATGGATCCCACTCCTACGTCGTGACCTTTGACCCTATTTATCCTTTTTTCAATAGGGTTCGTCCCCATGTGGTCCCCTACCACATACTAAAATTTCATGGAAATCGAACCATTTTTACGCCGGTTATCCTGCGGACAGACGAACGGACAGAGCTGGAGCATAGAAGTTTCTTTTAACCTACGGTTAGAAAGCGTAAAAAAGACGTGCTAAAACAGTCATTCTGTTTATATTGCTACTGCTCACGGATAGATTGGGGTCTTCCACTGTGAAGACTGGGTTCATACCCATAAACAACGATTCATTACCAGTTATGATAGTTTTTAAAAAGTTTCCGTCGCTTTCGACGCACTCGTGCAGGTCACCAGCAGCTCAAACAGGGGCCTGTTTTTGCCCCATCTGAGAGCAACTTTGGAACAAATTCGGCTGAGACGCGTCTCATACCTAAATCGTCCGTGATAAAACGACTGAAATGAACCGAAACTAATGTTGAAGTCTTCAGATATCTCACGAACAGTTGCGTATATCGCGCGATACATATATGTTCAGATAAGGACAATTTGGAAAAAGAACTTTATTTCCTTAAACGTGTTGCAGTACAGCGAGGATACAACCGTTCGATTATAGACAAGGCTCTGACAAAATTCCGGAAATCGAAGTCTATCTCGACATTAACTCCTGTGATGCGCCCATTGCGAGAGAATTTTGCCATTATTCCATTTTCCCGTGACATTACCTTCAAAATTACAAAAACTCTCAAAACCTTTAATTTTAAGGGGATTTTTTAAACCCATAAACAAAATGAGATTTTTAGGATCAAAGGACTGTGTTGAAGACAAAAACTAGTGGGTAATTTATCAAATTTCATGTGAATGTGGCGCTTCGTATATAGGACAGACCCGTAGAGCCTTGCGTTTTCGATTGAAGGAGCACAAGACCTATATTCGGAATTGTGACTTAAAGAAGTCATCGATGGCTAAACACTGTTACGAAAAGGACCACAGATTTCACTTTGAAGAAGCTAAACTTTTTGACAAGCCAGATTCAACCTCTAAACTTGATATTTTGGAAGCTTTCCATATATATCAGAAGTCTTCGCAACTTGTTAATGACATGGCATCCACGCCATTTCTATCAAACGCGTGGAAGCATCTAACCAAAACACGTGAGTGTAAACACCATTTATGATGTCATATACAATTTGAATATTTACGTGCCATTCGTCCTGGTGAAGCTAGGTCAATACCCAGAAAAACCACATTCGGCTTAAAAAAATAAATAAATAAACATCTGTGACAACTACGTTGTATTATCTTAATCTAAAAAAAGTGATTTGACTATTTTTCCCGCACAGATGTGCACACAAGTTAGACGTTGTTTACATTTTTGCTGGTTCCGGGCCTACCAGACCGTTCATCACTCTCCATACTTTCACGACTATCTTTAAAATGTTTACAATACTCATAAACTGTGCACGACTCATACAATCCTTCTGGTAGACTTTCTGTAACTTTAAATATGTGTCTTTACAAATTTTGCCATGGTTTTGAAAAATTTGGTGGAAATTCGATGATAATTCTTTTCCCGTCAGGACTAATGTAATGAGACGAACAACTTCACACATGTAAGAAAAAAGGCACTACCACAAAAAAAAAAAAAAAAAAAAAAAAGACAGACAAGCAGGAGAGAGGTGACTCATGTCACAAGCATAGTGGATTCCAAGGTCAACTTGTGGCAAACCGCTTCCTGCTGTGTCGCGCGCTTCCGAACTTTTGCAACCAGTCTGGATACTTTTTGCTCACAACTCGTAGATGGGACAAGGCGTGCTAGCCCTGTTCACGAGTGGTCTAGTGGTTAGAGCAACCGCTCTCCGACCAGATAGTCGTGGGTTCCGTACCAAGTAGTTTGAGTTGCACTAAGCTACTGAATACTCGCCAAACGTAAGATGGCTACGCTCAAACCTTTGGCTCGTATATTACACTCCCCCTTCTATTACAAAATAGGCCATCTATTCGTCTTCCGCCGTCCTTGTTCTTTTTCTCTGGAAGTTGCTCTTTGTGGCGCTGAAATATCCAAACTTCTAGGTTCAATCAAATGTAACTTTATTCCTGATACGTGGCTCAAAAGTCTCCAGGAGACATAAGTAGTTACATCTAAACAATCCCTGTGAGTGTTGATTGATTGATTGAATGTTTAACGACCAATGTGAGCAACTCAATCGGCTATGAGCAGTCACCCGTCCCTAATTTTGGGTCACTGGTGCGAGGGAAGAGAGAGAGAGCCAGTTCCGTAAGAAAAACACAACACCTATGCCTCACCGGGATTCCAAAGCGGACCCGTTTCGAAAGAATGATCAGAGGCCATCGCTTAGACCACTGCGCCACCGGGGCGGCCCCTGTGGGTGTAAATCCTGCAAAAAAACAACAACTGCTGCTTGTGAAAACGGCTTGCTAGTTCCCCAGTACGAAACTCCAGCAATGAAAGTTGCCAGAAATGATCTAAAGAAAGACATACATCCAACCAAATCTGTTGAAACGGAAGGCCACTAATGGCTGGCAGTCAAGTTGAATACGGTTTTGCACGTGCTGCGCGGGACAGCAGATATTTCAAGAATCCTCAATCAACGGTAGAATCCCATCAGGCAGCACAGAGGAACATATCCGGGTATATAGTCCAACGGACGTTCTAACGCATAGAGTTAAGAGATAAGGATTCGGTGGACCATTCATGTTCCAATGCTTGCTGACCGTAATCGAAAAATCATATTTGCAAAAGCATATGCTCCGATTAATCCAGGTTACAGCTTCCACGTGCGAATGGAAGGGTCGTATACGACACGCCATGTGCTTTCGTGACTGTCAAATTCCTCCAAACCTCCAAATTCCTCCAAGTGGTCTAAGCGCTGTCTTCTGACCATTCGTCCGTGATGGGTCCGGGTTCGAATCCGGTGAGGCATGGATGTTGTGTTTGTCTTACAGCACTGGGGTCTCTCCCTTCCCTGGAACCAATTACCCTAAATCAGGGACAGGCGATTATTTATATCCCATCGAGTTGCGCACGATGGTGGTTAAACCTCAAATAAAAAAAATAAAAATAAAATCCTATAAATTGAGTCCCATCATGCATGTGTGTGAAACAGCGGAACTTATCAATCTCTAGTCAGCTGTAGTGTCTTGCTGCGTCGCCGAACCTTGGGAACGTTATTCTGTTCAGCTGGCACCGGATACCAAAAGCCACCTTCTTAGACACAGTGGAGTTGATGCCACTCCGAGTACAAGTGGTTATCGCGGCTCAACATGCTATTAGTGTATAATATTATGGCTCTTGAGTGTATATTTCATGTTAAATAACTGTAATTTTATACAAATGCCAACCTGGATCTTTCGTGATGCATTCTGTTCTGACTGAGGGAGCCCTGATGTATGACTGACAGCGGAACTATAGGAAACACTATCTCACACTCTCTCGTGGTACATTGTGTTCCGACTGAAGTGGCTCTGATGACTGCCTATAATACCGGGAATAGAGTACATTTTATTCCACACTAAACAAACCGTCGGCAAGCGTGGTGAGTTATGCCCCCCCCCAACCCAAATGAGTTTACGCGGGAGTTGATGACATCACGGGCAAGGCAAAATACCTGAAATGGCAGCGGCGGCTGGACATATTGCTAAAAGAACTGATCACCGTTGGACAAATGTAATAGGAGATTGGATTTCAAGTAAGAAAAAGACCATGTGCGAGATGGTTAGATGAAATTCGAAAGCATGTCGAAGTGACATGGTGGAGACTTTTTTTTTTATTTTTGATTGGAGGTTTAACGACCACCGTGAGCAACTCAACGGGCTATAAGCAGTCGCCCGTCCCTAATTTAGGGTCACTGGTTGCAGGGAAGGGAGAGAACCAGTGCCGTAAGACAAACACAACATCCATGCCGCACCGGGATTCGAACCCGGACCCCGTTCGGACGAATGATCAGAGGCCATCGCTTAGACCACTGCGCCACCGGGGCGGCATGGTGGAGACTGTCCCAAGACAAAAAGCTGCGGAAGAAACCTGGGGAGACCTATATTCAGCAGTGTATTGATAATAATTGTTGATGATGATGATCCTGGTAATGATGAATTTTTTGAGAACAATCATTTATACTTTTCATATTTCCCAGTGCACAATTTTCTCGTATCATTTCCACTTAAATTATAATCGATAGTTTCCTTTCTTTTGTTTGCAATAGATGCAGCTATGTTGAACACCTTCCATTATTTAAATTTATTCTTATGGGATAGTTAAACTTCAGGTTGCCCTGTATTTATTTAAAACATCTGTGCCTGTAGAGATTCGATGAGGAAATTCTGTCTTGTATCCTATAGCTTCAAACTGACAAGAATAATAATCAAAATATTTTCATATTTTCTTTCCCAATTTTCTCACTAACTAGAAAAAATGTGCATTTTTAATATACAATATTTTCGATGCATAAAAGTGAAACGCTGTTTCTTAGTTTCTTATATAGATCCACAACGTCAAATATACCATCCTAAAATGTCACATTCATTTTATTTTTATTTTATTTTCTATCTCTTTTGCTCTTTTATTTTGTGGAGAACTTAGATTATACGTCAATCCAAAACTCTGAATTCTGACCTTGAAGTACTTTTTGATACGTCCTCCTCTGCGAAACCTACTTTCAAACAAATTCCCCTGTACACAAGAAGTGGAAAGTAGTTTGCTCGCGAGAGTTTGCATTTACGAAAAGCTCACGAAAATGCAGTGAATTTAAAACCCAATGATATTTGCAGTCTCAAATAGCCAGAGGGTTTGTGAGTGAGCATTTTCCCAAATTACAGTTACGGATTTTTTGTTTTTCATTCCTTTTAATATTTATTTTAATTCGAAAAGCCTTTCAGCACGATAAGATATATTTAATAGTACAGTCTGTACTAAAAAATAGACATTTATAAGGCACAACAACTTACAAGATCTTTCAAAGCACCATGTGCTCCATCGTCAGGTATTTCAATATACATAAACAAAACAACGGATAAAAGCAAGAAGCATTTTCAAATTACGCGAGCACGTGATAACAATAACGATGTTTACATTAAATATAGTAGAATTTTTGTCATGCGTTAAAGGGTTTCAACAAATGATACTATGAATTGCTATTACATATGCGAAGAAAATATATACACAGAGGATAATTAATAAGTTGACATTATTAGTCAAACTGTAAATGAATTATTAGGAGTTAAGTGTTGCTGGATAGGAGTATGCTGTTCTGGCCGCATTAACATGGCCCAAGGCACTGGAACGAAACGTGGAGTTTCTTCATTACAGCAGTCAGAGTTGTGCGATAATATACATAAACTCTCCGCGAATCGAAGAGATCGCTTTGTACGATTTGAGCTCAGCACACTGGCATTGGTCCAGTCTGGTCGGTAGATACCTCTATTAACTAATCGTGCAAGAGAGGTAGCATCAGAGTTATTAGTAATTGAGTACTTGTGCTCATATATTCTTGTTCGCAATGGGCGTGCAGTGGATCCAATATATGCAATTGCTGGATCTTCTGGGTCAATAGGAATTAAGGGTATTTTGTAAACCCCATGTCTGTTGAGTGTGGAAACTTGGTCACGGTCTTTTTGCACGATGGCTCGAATACTTTTCGTACTTTCACCAAACGCAATGTGGTGTTTTTTTGCATATGTTCTTTAGTATTGTAGTGACTTCAGGTATATAGTCCATAGTGCCAACATATTTTGTAATTCTGGTTTCCCTTTGTAAGGTACGTTTGTGTAGACATTTCACTGATCGAGCAATTTTTTCAACGATCGTTTTATGGTAGCCATGCGCCATCGTAATCATCTGGATATGATTTAACTCATTTCTTCTAGCCTGGATATTGGAGGAGTGGGTGAAGGCTCTTCGGACCATGTACTCTATAGCTCCTAGTTTTTGTTTTCTTGGGTGCGATGAATTATGCGGAATAATAGCAGATTGTGTTTCAGGCTTTCTGTACACTGAATAGGATAAACAATAAATATAGTTGTTGTGCCTTATAAATGTCTATTTTTTAGTACAGACTGTACTATTAAATATATCTTATCGTGCTGAAAGGCTTTTCGAATTAAAATATTTCATTCCTTTTTTCGTATTGAAAGCAACGAATTTAGATAGATTATGCAGTTAACCTATTTTTAATGGAAAGCAGAGAGATTTCTTCATTCTTTTAAATGAAAACTGAAATTGCTTAATAAGTTTGTGTATCGCATTTAAGAATAATACCTTGAGGAAAATAAACATGATAGTACAATTGCCACTTGAAGAGCAGAAACACACTAATTAAAGCATAAAAAAAAAAAACTCTCCTACAATTTCGATGTTTCACTCTGTGAGTGGTGACATTACCGTAAATATGCATTTTCGTCGAAGTCAGTGAGTAGCAATCAGGGATGAAGTAAGTGTCTCTGACGACATGCGCACAAGACAAGATGGCGCCTTCCATCACCAAATTTGTTTTTTTGCTAAACGGTGCTTGCTCATAACGTGTCTGTTTCTCTGGAGTGTGTTTTATTGCGTTATGTTAAGTAATTTTGCAATGATATTTATTATTAATGAAAAATACAGTAGGTACCAGTGTACGCTTCAAATAATTGAACTTCAGGATTTTGTGAAAAAAATACATTATGGTAATAACATTTATTATTATAAAACAATATAATGCACCAGAAAAGACACAATATGGGAAAAGAAGCAAATACACTCACGGACAATGAAATTTGCGCACCTAGAAGAAAACGTGCTACAACCGCAAAACTTTGTAAATAGCTAGAGTGCGTGCTCGTACGCAAATGATCCGAGTTTGGTGCGAGTGCGCACGACCGCACACCCTGTGGTGGAGCTGCAAGCACGAACCGGCAGCCTTATAAACCGGCGTGTAGTCGATTCCCCACGAAAGCGAAAAGCACCGACCGACGCAAGCAAGAGTACAGAGTGACAAGAATGCCGAGTAGACGCCAGAGACGTCGATTTACGCAACTTACGGACTTTGAGAAAGGCCTGATCATCGGGCTGAAAACCACAGGGTGGTCGACGCGCCATATAGTCGCCACGTGGATCGTTCTGACCACACAGTCAGACTGTGTTGGGAGCAGTGGTCACGTGACGGCACTTCCACACGGTGGAGCGGCTCCGGACGGACTAGGAGGACCACCGGTAGAGAGGATCGACGCGAACGGATCCCACGGGGAACCGGTCCACTATACAGGTAGTTGTAGCGGCTCCTGTGTGCCCACGAACCATTTCCCGACGCCTCGCGGAAGCCAATCTGCGATCCCATCGCGCCTTACGCGTGCTGCCATTAACACCGAAACATCGCCGGCTCCGTGTGCGGTGGTGCCTAGCCACAGCGACGTGGAACGCCACAGACAGGCAACGTGTAGTGTTCAGCGATGAGTGCCGCTTCGTTTTAAGTGATCATCGTGTCCTGGTGTGGAGGTCCCCGGGTCAATGGCACAATCCCAACCACTCTATCGAGCGCCACACCTCCTCCGCTGCAGTCATTATGGTCTGGGGAGTCATTGCCTACGATAACCGACCAGCTGTGGTAGTGGTACGTGGATCATTGACTGACCAGCGGTATGTGGATGAGAACCTACGGCCCCATGTGCTCCCATTCCTGGTCGGGATTCCAGGTGCGCTATACCAGCAGGATAATTGCTGGTATAACGCACCTAGAGTTCCGGTCAGGCTCGGATGGCACAGGTCTGCCGCAAGACAATATCAGGCGTCTGTTCGCCTACATGCCAGACCGTATTGGAGAATGTATAGCAACACGAGGCCGTGCGACGCGCTATTGAAGATGACGGGACTGCGTGCAACAGATCTCTCTGTATTTGTTTGCAGCTCTGTTTTTGCCATCATTCATCTGTATCATTACGTCCATAAAATTTCAGTTTAATCCGATGCTTCCTTCTTGGTGCGCGAATTTCATTGTCCGTGAGTGTATTAAAATAATCTTAACGAACACTTACTACGCAAATAAAGATTTAATAAACACTTACGTAATTTTCCACTTTTCCACCTAATGTCTGACTGCGCCATAACATGATCATCGGTTTTTGACGGGCCTTTGCAAGGGTAAAATTGTCAATTACTGAGTAGTAGTCTACAGCCAAAGTTATGTCCTTTTCTACACACGTTATCACCAGTGAGCTAAACATTTTTTTCTCCCAAAAATGTACTTTTTTATTCTTGAGAGTGCTGAAAATGATCTTTCAGCAGAAACAATTCGTGACTGGTAAGGTTAAAAACATTCTCAAAGCTATTTCTAAGTTTGGAATTGTAGTCAGAAGATTGTTATCAATGATGAAAGTGTGCATACCCCGTGGTGCGCCCATGTCTTAGGCATTCATATATGACTAGAAATGTAGAAATTCGTTGCTGAGAAAGTTTTTTATGTCTCCATGGTACCTATGAACAAATTTATTTGATCTAGCCCCTATGTTACGAGCACTGGTCTCTTTCAAATACCTTAAAAGTTCAAGCCTTTCCAGAGCAACTTTGTACGATTTCCTCCTGTTTACTCTTGCTCAGTTAATGCTCTCGGTTTACACATATGGAATGATGACTACAGATAGTATAAGTTTTAAAAATTGATAAATTTTGTAAAATTACTAAAGTAAAAATTTTCTTGGGTGGTGGTGGTGCTAAAATATTCATAAAAAAAAAAAGCTCTTCCAGCTTGGCGCCCACCAAAATCTGACGCATCTGAGTTCGGGCCCGCTGGGTCCGTTGCTTAAATCGGCCCTGGCATAAATGTTACGGGCAGGGTGGATGCTCTTAAATTTTTCTTTGCTTCAAAAAAGGGAAATGCGAGACATTTTTGTTTTCCTTTAGATTTCATAAGATTGCGCTCGGTGGTTAAAAACAACTTTTTTGCTTTCGGGGTTTAACGGCCACTGAAATGTCTATAAGCAGTTTGCGGTCCCTAATTTAGGGCCACTGGTTCTGAGAAACGGACAGAGGGGCCGTCATTGTACTAGTGCTTAGAGCAACTGCCTCCAGACCAGATGGTCACGGGTTCAATCCCATGTCGGCTGAGCTGCTTTTTACCACGGAAAACTCACCGTGAGTCGAATGATCACGTTAAGCCGTCAGAGTTCACTGGCATTTCACTTCCGCCACAAATAAGATCATTTCTTCCTCCCTAGAATCTCTCCCTGGAAACGCTCGTTGTGGCGTCATAGTATGGCACCCTTATAGTGACGGTTCTCATCTTCAATCTCGCGCTTCTACTTTTCTGGCCCTTCCACTTCCGGTATTATCCGCATCCGGTTCAGTCTAAGGTAACTTCGTTTCTCATGCGCCCTACAAAAGTCCCATGAGACATAGGAAGTTGCATCTAAATATATATACATATATAAGTACTGAGTTAGCTCGGCATTAGGAACATTCCCGTTTTACATATTCGGAGTGATAACGAAGTACCGCGTAATATCAACGTCTCGTGCGAATACTATAATCTCTGCACGCCTTTCCTATTTAAGTAATCAGCGAACGTTTGCTAGTAATGGGAAAACGTGGCGACTTAAATTTGACCGCGTCCAGATAGTTGAGCCCCCGTACGGATGTGACGGTATTTCGGAAACAGCCGCTTTAGTCGGCTGCTCCCGTACTACTGTACCAACGGTGTACCAGGACTTGATTAACCATGCACAAACATCCAGCATAAGGGTGCGAATTGGTCAGCCACGCGCTGTTAATCAATCCTAGCGGTAAGCGCCTGGTCTCACTACTGGTATCTTAGCAACGACGTGCAACAGTCCTCAACTCACCTACCAGTACAACAGCGGTACAGTTCGAGACCTATTTACACACGCACCATGCGGTGTACCTTGCTTCGCTTGTGCCTCAACAGTGGCAGACCAAAGAGGGTATCCATGATGACGCCCAGTTATCGCAAACAACACCTCGCATGCGCTAAGGAACGTCGGCAATGGAACCTCGACAGATGGAAGAAGGTCGTCCAGAGTGATAAATCCCGTTTTCTGCTGCATTGTGGTGATGGCCGTGTTCGCATATGGCGTAAACAGCATGAAGCCCTGTCCCCTGATTGCACAGTTGGGGTTCAACAGGCCGATGGAGGTGATTTTCTGGTCTGGGGAGCTTTTCCTTGACAAGTCGTAAGTCTGTTGGTTATCATCCCACAAATACTGAATGCTAGATGCTACAGAGACCCGTTTGCTGAGCATCTACATCCATATGGGCAGGTGGTTTAGCCGGACTACTGTACCCTTTTTCAACAGGAAAACGCACCGTGTCATCGGGCTCGTATAACTACTGAGTGGTTGGAGGAACACAACGGATTAGCCTCATTTACCTGGCTCCAGAACTTCCTTGACTGTGACCCAATTGAACATTTGCGGGATATGCTAGAACAGTATGTAAGAGCTGCTGACCTTCCTTCACGGAATTACCGTGAGATGACGGAACTGTTGCAGTGGACATGGGTCAAGTTATGCATCGATGATGTTCAACACCTTGTAGAATCTGTTCCCAGGCGTCTGCGAGCCGTGATAGCACAGAAGTATAGACTAACGCGTTATTAAGAAAGTGTTCCTAATGCAAAGCTAACTCAGTGTATATCTTTACAACTACAATCCTAAGTTGCATATTTATTCTGCTTATGAACTAGCCGAATAAGCAATACAGGGTGATTGTAAACTCCTTCAACAAAACAAGGGGGAGGGGGTGATAGTACACATCAAGACGAACAATATTTGCAATGGAACCTAGGGCAGCATTCTACTCCTAGTGCCAAAAAAATATAAAGTTACATATCCACGTTGAGTCTTAAACAGTGAAAGCAAAGAGACATACCTAATTATGAATTGCACAATTCCAATCGCATCTGAGAAAGACTCAAAGGAGCTGCTCAAACTGGCGTCCAAGGGCGTCGTTGCACAACCCACACCGGCGAATGAACGACTGTCGCACCCTCTCGTAGACTCCCGGTGTGGTGTTGATCTTGTCCGCAGCAACAGCTATTCGCGCGACGAGATCTTCCATTGTGTCCGCAGCAACAGCTATTCGCGCGACGAGATCTTCCATTGTGTCCGCAGCAACAGCTATTCGCGCGACGAGATCTTCCATTGTGTCCGCAGCAACAGCTATTCGCGCGACGAGATCTTCCATTGTGTCCGCAGCAACAGCTATTCGCGCGACGAGATCTTCCATTGTGTCCGCAGCAACAGCTATTTGCGCGACGAGATCTTCCATTGTGTCCACAGGTGTCTCGTACAAAAATGTTTCCATGTGCCTCCAGAAGAAGAAGTCCAGTGGATTAAAATCCGGAGAGAGTGCAGGCCAAGCCACAAGTCCTCCGCGTCCAATCCACCTCACGCAATATGTCGCATTTAGGAAGAATCGGACCTCGGTGGCAAAGTGGGCTGGGGCCCCATCATGCATAAATCACATGTCCTTCCGAGTGGTGAGCGGAACATCCTGCAACAGACCGGGAAGCACTTGCTCCAGGAACACACTGTAAGCTGCGCCGGTCAGACGTATACGTCAATTCTCACGTGACGTTCGCACGGTAATATCGCCGAACGGGGATCGGCTGCGTTTTTAAATGTTTGCTGCTCATTGTCTATGCACGTGTTTAGCGCACCCTGATTTGCATGTTGTGCTTTTCATGCACTAGTTGGAACTGTTTGTGCCCGCTGGACGTTTTTCGAGCGTGCTCTTTTTTGGCACTTGGAGTGGATGCGGTACTAGGTTCCATTGCAAATATTGTTCGTCTTGATGTGATCACCCCTCTTTTTTTGTTGAAGGAGTTTACAATCACCATGTATAATGAACATGATTTTTATTATGGACCAAACATTAATGCAACATTCCCTTACCCAAGTCTCCGTCAGTTACTCATCAGCCATCATATGAAAATCCGATATCATTTGTAATACAGAAAAATAATGATTTAGAACATGTTGTCCATTTGTCTTTCATGAGTTATGAGTATTTCGACTTCATTAAAATTCCAAAGTAACTAAATTGCAGTTGTTTGCGCTGAAAATCAGAACGTAGAATCAATGGCGGACTAGTGATTCACAAACGGCCCCGGAAACTATTTTATGTGAATGACTTTGGGGAAAAATTAGCAAGGTAATCCCGTTCCTGCAAAACCGGTATGTCAGCATCACCATATACTGTTTAAACGTATTTTCCACTGAAGTCGTCGAATCATTGCAGTTTTTTTTTCTTTTTGTATTGAGGCAATAATTAACATTTTACCCATTTTCTTGGACAACAGGTCCATGCATATAAAAAGCAGCAACCCTAAAATAAAAGCAGGTCCCTAATACAATTTATTGTAAGAACAGTTACTTCCATTGCTGAGAAGCAAAAGGCAAGCTGCATTCTCTGAGAGATACTGTGGAAGATTTTATTCCATTCTTACGAATTTTGTTGTAATAACTGAATTCAGAATTTTCAATAGTTTCTTTTGTTTTGGTGAGAACGGAAATCCAAATGGTCCAAAAAAAAATTCCTTTTTCAAGACTTACTTATCCTCAGTAAAATATTGAGCAAAGATATCTTGAAAAAACTAAACACTTCCAGAATTGCAATAATTTCGGTGACCAAGTTATAAAGTGAGAGTAATTAAGAAATGAAAAAAATAATCGTTATTTATTTACCTTCAAATTTAAAAAGTAGTTTTGCTGTAGCTAGTAAATTAAACACTTTCCAGAACTGCAATTCAGGAATTCGTGTAACCGGAAGACTCAAAAAGAAGTTAATCGGATGTAGATCTCGTTAAAAAAAGAAAGGAAAAGAAAGGCAAAAGAAACTATTGATACATATTAAAAGCAGCAACCGTAAAATAAAATTTATGGTGAGACTAATCCATTAACCTACACGATGAATTACGAGTTTCTATCTCAGACTACTGATAGCATATTTTATTAGATTGTACGGATTATTTAAGTGCAACTGAAATTATCAAAAGTAGATTGAGGAAGAGAATATCAGCTCAAAGGGACGGGTCTTAAATTTGAACGTCGAGAAAGGTAAAGGGGTGTATCGAAACCAGTGTTTGGATCAGCAGAACAGTTGCCACCTAATTTTCCATGGGGTTTTTTTCTGAAGCCGTCTAACACATTTTGCCGTTTTACTATAAATTGGCTTCTTCTATGAGAATATTGAAGTCCAAGTACATATAAATATATTTTTTCTTTGAGTTAGCATAAGTTCTACTGCGCCACAATATGGCGGCCAACCGTGGAGTTCACCCGGCATCGCGGAGGCCCAGTCCGCGTCTACATAAAATATGCTTCAAAAACAGAAATAGATAAATACAACTGTAAGTGTTTGACTCAGCAGAACATTTGCCATTGTTGCAAAAAAACATGAAAAATAATTGACGATCGATTTTTGTACTTATTTTTGAAATGCATATCTTCGGTAAATTCACTTCAATCATTTTTTTTTTCTTTGGCTTCATTTCTTTATTACGGAATCAAATTCACACGTCCTTCATTTCGTATGCTTAAAATCGCTAAAGATGACAAATGTTTTGTGTAATGGCTGATATAAAACATGTTTAACCGTTTTTTGGGTGTTAAATGATCTTTCGGAACTTGAAAAGTAGTAAATAGTCAAAAATTGTTGCAAAGCTATCTTCAAGTTCAGGAAAATGTAGTTGAAATTGCAATCACCTATGTGTTGAAGAAGCTCTTTAGAAACTCAAATCTACGGTGTTCGACGAAACAACGGGTGTACAGCATGACTCATGCTGCAGGATATTCGGAAAGGTACGATAAGGTGGAATTTTTCAATAACGCTGCGCTTTTACTTAGACAATAAACATTTACATAATATGTCAAGTTATTAATATTGCTCTTCTACTTATGAAACATAAATTACTCGGCCATATGTTTAGGCACTTTTAACAGTTATTACTCTATCGATGTTATATTTATAACGTTTACATATCAAGTCAAGTTAATAATGTTGTGCTTTTACTTTGGCACCAAACATTAACTAATAGGCCTAGGTTTTTTAACTGCTTTAAATGTACCACGCTGATATTCATAACGCTTATAATATAATGGGTGTTGTCGTTGATAACTAGCCATGCTTTCACTTGGGTATTAAATATTAATGTTTAGGACCTGCGCCTAGGCCCTATTAATACCTGGTGTCAAAGCAAAGTCACAATATTATCAGTAATATATATGACATCTGTAGAATAAAAACTATTAAAACGGCCCAGAGATGAGGCCTAGTATTTAATATTTTATGCTTAAGCAAAAGCCCAAAGCTATTACCTTGACTTGTCACGTAAACTTTATGAATATGTCATCGGCGTAGAAAAACTGGTAAAAAGGCCTAAACCTAGGGCCTATTAATTAATGATTAGTGCCTAAATAATAGGGCAATAATAATACTAACTTGTTATGTAATTCTTTTGAATATGGGCATGATAAAATAAAAGCAGATAAAATGCCTAAACATAATTATTCATATTTTGTGCATAGGTAAAATCGCAGTGTTAATAAGTTGGCATGTTACGTAAGCGTTACGAACATGAGCACGATGGAATAAAAGCTGTTGAAAAGGCATAGGCCTAGGGTCGATTAATCAATATTTAGGGCCTAAATAAAAGCGCAGCTTTATTAACTTGACTTGTTATGTAAACCTAATGAATACGATATCAGTAAATTAAAAACAAAACGCGAGTACGGTGGAGAGGCAGAAATAAAGTAGTAATCTATAGAAGCGACAGACCGGAAATTTGACACGGCGATCCTCTAACAGTTTTGTGGCCATCCTACAACATGAAAGAGGACACGACGGAGAGGGAAGGGGTGGGGGGATTCAGTTTTTATACGGCTCCTAACACTTTCGTGGCGTCCGCCATGGCTTTCAGCCAGAAAATCGTAAATATTTCTTAATTTTTTAATGAAGAAGAAAAAAATTGTAAACAAGAATTACTCAGCGGAAATACAGGAACAATATTTTTTTTACGAAGAGCAATTTTATGGCATAAAATTGAATGTGGCCAATTTTCGGTGTGGGATGTGAAGAACTATTGTTCGATGATAGATTAGTAAAATGTATTGTTAAGTAACAATGAAATTAACTATTGTTGCGTCACTTCATGTGACAGCATTCAAAAATCAGATTTCAACAAAGGTTTGGACTACTTCCGTTACCCATTTTCGTTACATCGAAATGTTTTTCTTGGGATATACTTTACTAGTGTCGGAAAAGATGCACAGCATAAAAAAAAAGGGGGGGGGGGCACTTGCACTAATAGTGTTTGATTTGCGCTTAGTCAACAGTGTGGGTTTGTTAAATTTATAAATTGCATATACTGAACCATGGAGTCCCTTAGACCAGGACCGTAGCAAACGATTCTTATCCGGGAGGACGAGACTTCAAGTTACGCCCCTTCGAGATCAAAATTACGCTCCTTTTCAGATCAAAATTACGCACCTTCGAGATCAAATTTATGATCCTTCGAGATCAATATTACGATCCTTCGAGATCAAAATTACGCACCTTCGAGATCAAAATTACGCACTTTCGAGATCAAAATTAAGCACCTTCGAGATCAAAATTACGCACCTTCGAGATCAAAATTACGCACCTTTTCGAGATCAAAATTACGCACCTTCGAGATCAAATTTATGATCCTTCGAGATCAATATTACGATCCTTCGAGATCAAAATTACGCACCTTCGAGATCAAAATTACGCACTTTCGAGATCAAAATTAAGCACCTTCGAGATCAAAATTACGCCCCTTCGAAATCAAAATTATGTCCTTTCAAGTTCCACGCAAATAATACGTGGTTTTTACTTTCTCACACACTGCCATTGTAGGAAAGTATTGTAATTGTTCAAAATTCGCACTTCAGGTTTCTGACATAATTTTATTAAAAATGTAAATTCTAGGTAAGTACCCAAGAACCACAGGTTGTAAATAGCAAGTAAAGCGTACACATTATGTGAACGCCGACAACACGACACTCTACAGAAATGCAGAAGGAATGAGTATCGGATAAAAACGTAACAACACGGAGAAGCTTTAGGTGTAGGGATGGGAAAAATTCCGTGCAAGGTTAAACGGTCAGAGAATTTTCTGCGGAAAACCACAAATTATTAATTAGCTCTTCATCCCAAACAACATGTTCGGAAAAGTCATGGAGGTTAGGCATATCAGCGTATTGTTTTCTATGCCTCCATTCAGTGTTTTGGAAAATTCCCTTCATAGATATGAGATGTTCACACTTCAGAGTGAATGTTACCCTGGCTAACTGCATGGAATTCTTTTTAAAGACTGTAGTTAGTCTCATACATGTATGAGACTGACTACAGTCTATAAAAAGAAAATACTGAAGGGCGTAACTTTATATTTTTTAGAGACAACTATTTTTTACATCCCGTATAACATGAATGTACGCCCCTGGAATGACCATTCTGGGAGGGCGACCGCCCTCCCTACCATCCCAGTAGCTACAGCCCTGCCAAAGACAAAACCTACAAAACAAAAAATATCCTAACACAAAAAGGTGAGGAGTAAACGGAATAATGCTGACTAAAGGTACCATCGATCAGGATACAATTGAAAACTACACGGATGTGACTGAAACTTACATGGGTGATCAATGTTCACGTGGGGTGTAGCACGCGACATCAGAAGTCTCATACAGGCAGCACAAATTTTACCAAATCTATTGATCAGAAAGCGCGTCACTTCCTGCCTGCTTTATCTTTTATTTTCGGTCGAACCCCACTTCCACTCCCTCCTCATCTCCCCCTACAGCCATCTACACGTCAGGGACAGAACTCTTCCTCTCAATCACGTCCTCGCCAACACGTTCCATGGTAACTTAGAGGTTTTAAATCGGGATTCAGTCAGGGCGGGGGACGGTAAACAGTCCGCGGATAAAAGGAAGTTCGGAGGCTGCCACACAAAACAGTAGAGTCGCGTTCGGAGGTGTTTTGAAGAAAACCTATGAGTTGACAAACCGGTTTTTTCCAGTCGTTTGTCTTTATTTTCTCGATTTTTTTTATGGAAAAATTACACTCCGGAAGACTAAAAAAGAAAGGATTTACTGAAGTCCTATAAAACAGCTCTAGGAGAATGAGAGACCTCTAAGTTACCATGGAACGTGTTGGCGAGGACGTGATTGAGAGGAAGAGTCTCGCTTGGTCAGTTCCTCCGATACCAGGGAAGTAGGTCTTTATTTCCGTTTCTTCGAGTTTTCTAAATTTTTTAAAAGGGAGAGATCCCTAAGACGCCTTTAAAATTTTAACAAGTAAATGCTTATATACGTGTTCCCCGAAGCAGCGTCTACTATTGTGGATGACCAAACTCAATAAAGATCACGCTCGAGTGAAACTGTCACGTTAGATAAAGGAATTCAGCGTAATCATCCGTGGATGGAAGCGGCTGGGGGCCGAATTTAAATTCATGATCAACGACTCCCACTTAAATAATTAATGGCAAACCTTGTTCCCCGTGCACGATTCTTTGTCGACTTTGAAGGCGCAAAGCTTCTGAGTCGATGAGATGGTATTACTTTCACTTTCAATACTTTTTTTTCTTTATCGAAGACGGGAAAAGTATTTTTTCGCGGCATCGCTCTAGTTTGATTATTTTCTTTTTCCTTTCGCGAAACTTGCCACGATTGATTTTGCTCCTTCCGCCAGGGAGAGAGGAAAAGGCAGTATTAAATTTAAGTTTGATTTTATCATTGATTATCCACGTAAAAAAAATATTGGTAAGGACAAGATGATCATCGTGCTGTAGAACATTTAATCGCTTTGTACTTTGGGAGACCGAAG
The DNA here is from genome assembly GCA_039090855.1 of Macrothele yani. Lineage (NCBI taxonomy): Eukaryota > Metazoa > Arthropoda > Arachnida > Araneae > Macrothelidae > Macrothele > Macrothele yani. The sequence continues at coordinate 82,536,153 of CM077003.1, read as the reverse complement.
TCTTCATCAGTCCCTAACGAAAATGGAAAGAAAATAAATATTTAATCAACGCATCAAGAGTGGCAGAATGGAAATATCGGAGGAATAGTCGCGGTTTTGAAGTTTAACTATAGATCAGCATTAGAAAATGAGAGCAGAAAAAGCAAATATCCATTGATTTACTGAAGTCCTATAAAACAGCTCTAGGAGAATGAGAGACTTTGTTGAACAGAATCAGCCGATATCTGTTCAGCTTTACAATACGCGCTTACACGTCATTACTTCATTTGTTGATGTCTTAAGAAACATTGCGTGAATAATACTTTTTCAAATAGAATTGTTGCATCTCTATAACGTACCTGAAATAAAACCTATGGCACTTCATGATAAACAAGGGACGTAGATAAAAAGTGATAGGGATATGGGAACCTCTCGAAATTTTTCAACAGAAGTATTGTTCTCATTATTTTTATACAGTCATTTTAACATACGTACTTTTAGGACATAAATTATGTACAATTTGTGCATTGCTTTTCTCCTCAAGTTTGTAAGATTAACCAGGTTAGCTGTAGTTATTAGAACTGAATTTGAATATACCATATATTGACAAAAGTCACCGGGACCCCTACAAAAGCAAATAAACGGATCCGCTGCGTTGTTAAGATGCGCAGTGCAGCTGCAAACCGTACAAAAACAAGCCTGAAGTTGATTGCGATCATATCGCACTATGAGGCTGAGTGGAAATGTCGCGGCGGTAGAGAATTGACTTTGAGAAAGGAAATATTGTTGGGTGTTATATTAGTAGGTTGTCTATAAGAGACAAATAAAGGCGTTTAAACATACTCGAGTCAACTGTTTTGGATGTACTGAATAAGTGGAAGACACATGGCGGGCCTAAATGAGCAAAACGTACAGGCAGCCAAAAGAAAATCAGTGATAGAGGATGTCGAAGCCTTAGGAGAGTCGTTACAGCTAATCGACGGAGTATTTCACAAGATTTCAGTGTGCAGGTGAGTAAAAATGCAGGAACCTCGGTATGTACATGTGCCATTCGCAGAGAACTTCATTCCATGGGTTACCGTGTACGTGCGGCTGCTCATAAGCCATTCATCTCCACTCGGAATGCTACTCGTCGTTTAGCATGGTGTAAGGAACATTTATCGTGGACCGTAGATCAATGGAAACGGGTCCTATGGACTGATGAATCCAGATACACGATCCATCAGTGTGATGGCCGACTTTGGGTATGGCGGCAGCCAGGGGAACGCAATTTACAACAGTGTACTGTTCTAAGGGTCAATTTTGGAGCTGGAACTGTACTCGTGTGGGGATGTTTCTGGTGTTATGGTGACGGCCCATTGGTTATCGTGAACAAACCTGTTAACCAGCACGTCTACCTCGACATTCTGCACACAATTATGCCCTACCAACTCTGTGGCAACACTATGTTACCGAGCCTTATTGGTACCAGCAGTATAATGAACCGAGCCATAAAGCAAGGACGGTCACGGCGTGGTTTGGAGATAATTCCGTATCGTGTGTGGACTGGCCAGCACAGAATCCTGATGATATTCCCATAGAATACCTATGGGATGAATTAGAGCACAAGGCCTACTACTAAGCAACAGTTAGCGACAGCATTATGTACTGAATTGAAGCGCATACCTATCGCTGAGTTCTAAAACCTTGTCGAAAGCGTGTCTCGAAGGGTTAGTGCATGAATTAAGGCCAAAGGTGGTTTCAAAATATCTTTATTCAAGGTAGAAATCAGGAGACGAACTAATAAGGACGTCTTAATACAAATAAAATACGATCAAAGATCGTTAAACCACTAAAACCTATTTAAAAATATACAGCATAGTGCACAAGTTGAAAAATGGAGCAAAATTACAGCTCGTGATAAATGAACAGCGACAAGCATGTCTGGGCATTTAGGAAGGATTTTAACAAAAAAACTTATTGCTCATAAGTGCATTGCTGTGCGATTAACAAACATGTTCAAGAAAATATTGAGAGCTTCAGGAGACAACAATTCTCTTGAAAAAAAAAAAAAAAAGTACAATAAGACAGTAAGTTGTAACACATCATAGTTACAAGAATGCTTACAGTACAAAGCAATTGACAAACTGATCATCAGACAAATCAATGAAATGATGAATATCAGGAGAAGAACAAACTTGGACTTCCTGGTGTAAATATAATATATTACCTGTTCGGCAATATTCAGAAACAATGTACAGATATACAGCACAGTGTCAACATGTTACAAATCAAAATCGGACCATATACAGAAATGTAACACTATTCTGTTGATCAGATAGAAAATGTAAGTATAATAAGAAAACACACGATGAATAAAGCTTTAACATATTCTCACTATCCATATGTAGTAATAGAAGAATGATAGTACCAAGCATCACCTCACACAAAAGAACAAAATAGGTAAAATGTTTTTCAAAATATATTACTCATGAGTACAACACCATGCAATTGACTAACTTGTGCAAAAATAAATACAGGAAGAATCATTAGTCAACATGTCTCTTGAAAGAAGGTACGATATGACAGTGAGTTTTAACACAACATATTTACAAGGATGTACAGTACTATGCAATTTAAAAAAAAAAAAAAAACTGATTATCAGACAAATCATTGGAATGTTTAATAACAGGAAATAACCAAACTTGGACATCCTGATGCAAATAAGATGGATTACTTGTTCCGCAATATTTTTAAAACTATGTACAATTATACAGCACAGTGCAAACATGTTCGGGAAATAAAATAGAACAAAATTACAAAAAAAACTACACTGCAGAAACAATTTCTATGTTTATACAGCACTATGCGAATGATTAACTGCAATATTTATACTCAAAATGTAAACTAAAGACGAACTAACTTGAACGTCAATGTAAGAAAAAAAAATACAAGATGAGTGTCACAAAAAACAATTTGCTGTGTAAACACGTACAGCCCTTTATAAAAAAAAACCCATGCGGTAAATTTCCAAGCTGTGCAAAGATCTTGAAAACAGATTGTTGATATTTACATATGCATTTCTGATTCAAAAAGGTCAAATACCAAATCTGCCGACCGTCAGGTACAATGACGCTGGCGAGCTGGTAAACCATGAGGCAGCCGGTGACCAGGTGGCAAGGAACTGGCTCTCCCGACGCTGAGTAACTGCAACAGAATACTCTAGCCGAAGTTGAGATGTCAGACGGTCGCGGAAATGGCATAATAATGCCGTAGAAGCTTCATGCACAGTCAGAGGAGTAGTCAAATATCTGCAGCGTTGATGAAACACGTAGATTACATGCTTCGCTAAAATAAAAATATAGGCACAGACTGATGGGAGCTTGACTGGGGGATAGTTCTGTAGCAGAAGAGTCCGATATGCATCAAATGTAAGATCTGCTGTAATGGAACATTGGGCGATAGTAAATGCCAAGTTCAGCATTGGGAGTAATATAACACAGTGTTGATAGACATGGGAGACATCAGCCTCCCGAGCACAGAAAGGGCAAAGAGGGAATCGAGAAGAGACATTCGGAAAAGAACGGGGGGAACAGGAAGGCGGCGATGGAGGAAAAGCCAATGGGTATTAATTTTTAGAGGAGCAGAAAGAGGAGACAGGGCGGCTGACCACACCGTAGCAGTGGCAGCAGGGGGAACATCAGGAATGGGGAGAGGAGGAGAAGAATGGGACATAGAGAGGAACCGTGGACCGACACCGTATTAATGTATGTCAATAAATGATATGTTGTGTTTCTCTTCTAGGTGTTCGGTGACTTTTGTCAGTATAGTGTACATTATGATACAGTTCAACAGTTTTTGTCTCGTGAGAAAAAAAATATTGTTGGGTTTTCATGTGTGTTGATTTTTCATCTATCCCTGTCTGTCTCTGTCTTTCTATGATTCTCTCTACGTGTGAAAGAAAAAGCGGACTTTATGAACTACGGACTGTAAAGTATTGAGGAAACAAAATAATTTGCTGTATTATTCAGAGGATTGTTTTGCAAATCTGTAGTTTGTGCAATAGAAAATCATGTCTTACGTGATGTGAGAAATGGAAAGAGACACCATAAAAATTTACATGCGACGCTGCCACGACACTTGCTGCCTGTGAACAGGATTGCTACCTAAGTATTCTAAGATTGCTAAAAGTTCTGGATTAGATCCTTGTAACAACAGAAAATAGACGGTCGTTTTCGGTTTGACTCATCTTTCAGCGCATTTAAACGTTCGTGTTAGTATAGACGAAGCCTCATATATAAAAAAGCCGTTCCATAAAAATTGAGAGAATTTTTTTTTTGAGTTGGCAACAGTGCAGAGGGCGAAAATAACCACGTAGACAACTAACTGAATTAAGGAAGTATCTGTGGCAAAAGTTATTAGTCGTGGCAGATGATTCTGGTTTTGTTATCACGCAGTTGTTCAAGGTACGTCTGCACTTCGCCATATAAATATGGAGGCAGGTGATTCAGAGTTAAAAAGTGAAATGCGTTATGCGATAAAAGTTTTCTATCGTTTGGGTAAAACGGCTCCAGAAAAAGTTGATTTAATGAATAAACCTTACAAAGCTAAATGTTTAGGTGAGTCAACGGTTTTTAGATGGCACCATGATTTCAAAAAACGGCGTTTGTCTTCAGAATTTGCTCTTAGGCCTGGTCGACCTGAGAGTGTTGTTATGTAACATATTATTACCACTGTTTTGGGCAATCCTGAAAGAAGATCGACGACTGACTTGTGCAGACGTAGCGGCGTCAACTAATATTTCAAAAACGTCGACATTCCGCATTCTACGTGACAAATTACTGCTGCATCGAGTGTTTCCAGATGGATACCTCATCACCTGGCGAGAGAACAAGTGTTTGCCAAAGTTCAGGTATATTATGAGTGGAAACTAACGATTGCCAAGGATCCAAACTTTCTAAACACAGTAATAACTGCCGATGAAACATGGGTTCACTATTTCGACCCCCTCACGAAATGCACAACGAGTGTCTGGAAACACATAGGCTAGCCTCCTCCGAAAAAAAGTCCGCCAAATCAAAGGAAGGTGATTATCATTTTCTTTGTTCATAAAGGTGTAGTATACCCGCATGCCGTAACTCCACAAATTACTGTAAATGCTGGGTATTACATTTCAGTCTTGAAGCGTCTGCGACGACACTTCTCGATTGAGCGACCGGAACTGGTGGGCAAGTGGACCCTACACCATGATAACGCCCGCCCACATGTGGCTGCTTGTGTTCAATAGTTTCTTACGAAATGCAGTATAGAAATCATGCCACAGCCTGACTACAGTCCTGACCTCGCCCCGTGCGATTTCTGGTTGTTTTCAACAATGAAAGAGCAGTTTCGTAGCGCAACAATCAACAAAGATGCTGGCGTTCTTGAAGCTGTACAGATGTCGCTAAAGCAGCTTCCACAAAATGACTTCGCCACATGCTTTGAAAAGTGGACTTAACGATGGGACCGTTGCATATCAGCCTAGGGAAGATACTTTGAGAAAGAATAGCATGTACAGAGACGTGACGCATTATTTCCCCCAACTCCTACTTTTGACGTCAACAGCACGTATCCAGTGAAAGAAGGCACGTTTCGTGAGCTGGCTTGGAGGGTATATAAGGTGTGATGTAGGCATTCTAAAAACATATCACTCGTTGCTGTCATCGATAAAAAAGCGATTTATCAGATTTGCAAAAAGGGATGGCTATCAACTTTCTGGCCAAGGGCGGCAGTATTTCTGAAACAACGCAATTTGTGAACTGTTCGCGTGCTGTCATGGTTAAAGTGTGCCGTGATTGGAGAAATGGCCCCATTGCAAATAAACGACGTGCAAACTGCGGAGCACCACGTGCCCCTGATATGAGAGGTGAACTTCGGCTTCGAAGGTGCGTGAGGGCCGATCGAAACGCTACAGTGGAGCAACTCAGTGGCTGTATGAACCAGGGGGCTGCAGGAAGGGGTCGGGTTCACTTCGTCGACAACTCATTTCGTCGACACTATATATGTAAACAGTCGATTCCTAAAAAAACGAAAAAAGAACAGGACAACCAAATTTGGTATACTATCTCATGGTACTCTAACTTACACCGTACACGGTTTTTGGAACGGGTCGGGGCCCGGGGTCAAGGAGGCCCCATACAACGTTTTCGTAAAATCTACAGTTTTCAATTTACAACCACCAAATTTGGTATACAAACATGTATCTCATGGTACTGTAACTTACACCGTACACGATTTTTGGAATGTGTTGGGGCCCGGGATAAATGGGGCCCCACACACTGTTTTCTCAAAAATTTTCATTTTTTACTTAAGAACTGCAACACAATTCTGCACTCCAATACACTATCTGCGGTCTAAGTTAGAGTACCATGAGATAGTATACCAAATTGAAAACTGATAACGCCTTGACCACGGGCCCAGCCCACTTCCGTCCGGTCTCGTTCCAATGAAGTGTGCCAAGCGTGTGCAAGGGCAAATGACGTGTGTGAATTGGAATTCACCGAGGTCATTATTAGTTGATGTGCTGTTTGTTTGTGCTATTGAGCAGGGGATTCCAACACGGAGTTTCGGCTGTCTCTGCCAATTTGGTATGGGTCGGACAGGGTGAAGTTGTCGAAGACCTTTCCCAGCATTAACAACACAGAGACAATAAACTGCCAATCGGGAAAACTCGAAGGGTAGGTTAGGTAAACAGGCAGTAGGGGAAGCAGTTCCGCCTCCACCAGACCCTCACTAGAAGGAAACAGTAGAAGAGCACATTAACGCATATGGATGTTTTGGCGTTCTACGACTAGTCGTGATAAGGCGATCGGCTTTTATAACAGTACACTTGTAGGATGACTTTGAGTAAAGTTACCCTATTGACTGATAGTTGTGTGGTTAGGATTTTTATCTTACAACAGAAATCTCACAAGTTTGTGAGGTTCTGAAAACAACAAAAGAGAAGGATTCAATCACAGTTGATGGGTTCATTTTAACAAAAGATTGGAATCGAAATGACCGTTACTATTGGAAATGTGAAGATCATAAATGCACAGAACGGGCGATTACTACATTGGTTAACGGCCACCATATCCTTAGTCAACACGTGGTTTCCAAACATAACCATGCATCAGAAGTAAACAGAACTCCAGCGATCCAAGCCTGCGTACAGATGAAGGAGATCGTAAAAATAAACAACGGTCAGCCTGCTCAAGTGATATAGAATATTAAATCAGGAATTTCTACTGAAAACATTTCATGCATGCCCTCCAACAGTGCCATGCGTCAGAAAATCAAAAGAGCTCACAGAGAAAGACGACCTGCTAAACCACAAACGTTGGAAGAATTTTCATTACCTGACATCATTTATTGACACTGAATGGCGTGAGCTTCTGCCGAGATGCACACCAGAGAATTTTGATTTTCACAACTAGTGATAATCTGAAATCTCTGAATGACGCAAAATTCTGCATTATGGACGGAACCTTTAAAACTGTTCCCGTCGTATTCAAGCAACTTTAGGCAATATACGCTCCGGTCGGTGGTCTATCAAACAACAAAATCTGTCCTCTAGTTTATGCATTAATGGAAAGCAAAAGTGGATAACTTTACAGGAGACTGTTTCAAGAGCTGATTGAATGAGCGGAAGAATACGAACTTGAACCAGATTTTTTTTTTAACAAAATTTGAGAAAGCTGCAATCAATGCATTAAATGCAGAATTTCCGAGCGCTCAGAGTAAAGTGTGCCATTTTCATCTGTGCCAATAAGTTTATGGACAGGTTCAATCATGTGGATTGGATTCCAAATATAGATCTGACGAGACTTTTAGTCTCATCATACGACAAATACCTGCTTTGAAACGTTTTGAGTGCACTAGAAATACCAACTGCATTTGATGAATTGAAAATGATTATGCCAAGCGATGCAGAACCAATTGTTAAATGGTTTGAAGAAAATTATGTACATGGAGGTGTGCGCAGAATTCTCAGGAATGGGCAAGTCGTAAGAAATCCGCCTCTTTTCCCACCAGAAATATGGTCTGTTTTTGAAAACAATGCATTTGCCTTTCCCCGCACACAAAACAAAGTCGAATCCTGATATAACCGGTGGAAAACGCAAAGAAGGTCGTGCGCATGTTGGAATCTTTGCAATCATTTCTGAAATTCGCAATCAGAAATCGAGAAAATTGTACGTAGCGAACCATTAGAGAAACACACACACACACACACACACACACACACACACACACACACACACACACACACACACACACACACAGAGAGAGAGAAGAAACCAAAGAAAAGAAAATCCAAAATCTCATTTACAATAGAAATGATGTCTACTTTGGATTTTGTTAGGAGCATTGCACATAACCTTTTTTGTAATAATTTCGTTATTATCAATAGGAACCAACTATCAATTTATTGAATGTATTTTTATTGTACTATTTCTATTGTACTTTTATTCATTGTATTTTTATTTGCATATAGTTTTAAAGAAATAAAAACCAGGCGGGGTATTCGCTCATACACCTCTTCGTGGTGTACCCTGGAAACGAATTTGTCGGCTGAAATATGAGCAATATGATATTTCAGTTTTTTAAGAAACGACTTGTTTGCATATAATTGTCAACGAAATGTAACACAATATTCTCTCCAGAAAAATTACGTACCACGGAGGACGTTTCGAAACACTAAAAAGGGTCGAGCAAAATATAATACCAGACTTGCCTCAGATCAAAATAACAAGCTAAATAACAACTAACATAGACCATACATCGGGTATTGGAGTGCTGAATTGCGTTGCAGTTCTTAAAAATGAAAAATGGAACTTTTTGCAAAATTTTTGTATGGAGCCCCCTTGAACCCGGGCCCTGACCCCTTCCAAACACCATGTACGGTGTAAGTTAAAGTATCATGAGATAGTATACCAAATTTGGTGGTTCTAAATTGAAAACTGTAGATTTTACGAAAATGTTGTATGGTGCCCTTTGATCCCGGGCCCCAACCCCTTCCGTCTATGGTCTAAGTTGGTGTTAAAGTACAATGACACAGTATACCGAATTTGGTGGTTCTAAATTGAAAACTGCAGATTTTACTAACATTTTTTATGCCCCTTCCCCTCCTCCTGACCTCAGACCCTTCCAAAAACCGTGTACGGTCTAAGAGAGTACCATGAGATAGTATAACAAATTTGGCGGTTCTGAACTTTTTTTTTCAGTTTTTTAGGAATCGACTGTTTGCATATGTAGTCTCGACGAAATGAGTTGTCGACGAAATAAACGAGACCGTTCCGGAAGTGTGTCTAAAACGAGAGTTCAGCGAACCCTGCTGCGTATGGGGCTCCTATGCCGACGGATTTTCACTGCACCTATGCCAACGAAGAGGCATCGGCAGAAAAGGCTAACATTTTCACGGCAGTCGGGAATTGGACCTCCGCTGATTGGCCATGGATCCCCTTCTCCGATGAGTCACGTTTTCTGTTTCATCGAACGGATGGACGTTGGCGTATAAGGCGAGAAACATCGGAGAACAAACGCCCTTCAATCATTGCTGAAAGAACACAAGCTGGTGGGGGGGGACAGCGTTGTGATGTGGGGAATGTTTTCTTCCCCTGGGTCCACTCATACCTGTGGAAGGCACTATGAACCGAAGTCGTTATTAATATATCCTTGCAGACCACGTACACCTATACATGCTGATTGTCTTCCCTAGGGCGCATGGGATGTTCCAGAACCACAATACGACGTGTCACACAGCAAGAAATGTCCGAGAATGGTTGGAAGAGCACGATGAAGGCTTCAAAGTACTTCCCTGGCCCCCTAATTCGCCAGACGTAAACCCAATTGAGCATCTGTGGGACCACCTCGATAGTGTTGTTCATTCTATGGATCCTCCACCACGAACCCTCCAGCAGCTGTCAGATGCACTGCAGTCAGCATTGGCTCCACATATCTGTGAACACCTTCCAGCCCCTTATTGAGGCACTCCCAGCTCGTCTAGCTGCTGTCCGCGTTGCACATGGCGGTTAATCTGGATATTAGTTGGTGGCAAGAATAACGTGGCTCGACCATGTATTTTGTTGTACCTATATGTCTTTATTTTGTGTGAGTTTATTCTGTTTTTACCCGTTGTATATATAACAAGTTAGCAAAATCATGCAATGCATTGATTAAGATACGCTTTACAACATACCAGAAATTATTACTCAATTTATGAGGATAATGGCTGTGGAATAAATCTCGCTCCTGTGTCCTGACCTTTGACCCCATTTCGTTGATATTCAACAGAACCGGTTCAGTATACCTCAGGAACAACATAACGTTTTGTCGCAATCGAAACATTTTTAGGTAAGTTATGATGCACAAGGGCAATGGAATGTTTCCCACTCCAGTGTCCTGACCTTTGACCCCATTTCACCCATTTTCAATAGGGTTCGTCTCCAGGTGGTTCCTTACCAAATACTAAAATTTCATCAAAATCCTACCATTTTTACTCAAGTTATGACGCATAAGGGCAACGGAACAAATCCCGATCCTATGGCCTGCCTGACCTTTCACCCCATTTCCAATAGGGTCCGTGCCCAGGTGGTTACCTACCACATACTAAAATTTCGTTGAAATCGAACCATATTTACGCATGTTATGACGCATAGAGGCAATGAAATGGATCCCGAATTTATGTCCTGACCTTTGACCCCATTTCGCCCATTTTCAATAGGTTTCGTTTCCAGGTTGTTCCTTACCACATACCAAAATTTCATCGAAATCGAACCATTTTTACGCATGTTATGACACATAAGGGCAATGGAATAAATCCCGCTCTTATGCCCTACCTGACCTTTGACCCCATTTCGCCAATTTTCAATACGGTTCGTGCCCAGCTAGTTCTCTACCACATACTAAAATTTCATCGAAATCGAACCATATTTACGCATGTTATGACGCATAAAGGAAATGAAATGGATCCCGTTTTTATGTCCTGACCTTTGACCCCATTCCGCCCATTTTGAACAGGGTTCGTTCCCAAGGGGTTCCTTACCACATACTAAAATTCCATCGAAATTGAACCATTTTTACTCAAGTTATGACGCATAAGAGCGATGAAATGGATCCCGCTCCTATGTCCTGACCTTTGACCCTGTTTCGCCCATTTTCAATAGGGTTCCGTCCCCAGGTGGTCCCCTACTACATACTATAATTTCGTCGAAATCGAACCATTTTCACGTGAGTTATCGTGCAGACGGACGAACAAAGCTGGAGCATATACGCTTCTTCAACCTACGGTTGGAAAGCGTAAATAAAAAAAAAGTAAGACAAAAAGTTGTGATAAAAACAAAACAAAAAGCGAATCGATGTGCTTCTCTTCTTGTTCTTTTTTTACGCTTTCCAACCGTAGGTTGAAGATGCGTATATGCTCCAGCTTTGTCCATCCGTTCGTCCGTCCGCACGATAACTCACGTGAAAATGGTTCGCTTTCGACGAAACTTTAGTATCTGTTAGGGGACCACCTGGGGACGAACCCTATTGAAAATGGGCGAAGCAGGCTCAAAGGTCAGGACATAGGAGCGGGATCCATTCCATTGCCTTTATGCGTCATAACTTACGTAGAAATTGTTCGATTTCGATGAAATTTAAGTATGTGGTAGGTAATCACCTGGGAACGAACCTTATTGAAAATGGGCAAAATGGGGTCAAAGGTCAGGCAGGGCATAAAAGCGGGATATATTTCATTGCCCTTATGAGTCATAACTTGCGTAAAAGTGGTTCGATTTCGATAAAATTTTAGTATGTGGTAAGGAACCACCTGGGGACGAACCCTATTGAAAATGGGCGGAATGGGGTCAAAGGTCGTGACACTGGAGTGGGATCCATTCCATTGCCCTGGTGCATCATAACTTACCTAAAATGCTTAGATTGCGACAAAACTTTATCATGTTGTTCCGGAGGTATAGTGAACCGGTTCTGTTGAATATCATCGAAATGGGGTCAAAGGTCAGGACACAGGAGCGAGATTTATTCCACAGCCATTATCCACATAACTTGAGTAATAATTTCTGGTATGTTGGAAAGCGTATCATAATCAATGCATTGCATGATTGTACTAACTTTTTTTTGTTTTTATTATTACGTTATCTCGCTAAATCTTTCTCTGTGGTAATTTTGTGAGTCTAGGTTTACAAAATTCTGATTTCTTGTTTCTTTCTCCCCACAGTAAATCTTCTCCTTCCTCCCTCCTCCTCTTTTTGTACCAAAACTCACCATTACGGCACTTGTGGCGTAGCAAGCAACAAAAAATCAGTTTCATTTGCGTAAGCACACGTCACACGTGTTGCAGCAAAGTTGTGGCTATAAAAGTTGCCACAACAGCTGGATACCATTCTTAGTGGTTAACATTCTTAACTGGAACGGAAGAGTTTTAGGTATGAACGCTCGAAACAATAAACATCCGCCGTGCGTCGGATGGACACTTAAGCCGTCGGACCCCGGGTACTGGCCCTCCGTTTAGAAATAAGGACGTCTTCCTCCCTATTTCTATCTCGCTTTCAAGTGACTTTCTAGTCGGGCACTGTAGCACAATTACCTTCCTACCTGAGGTCAGACACTTTCTTCGTAAAATCCTCTACATCTGATCTGATCTGAATATCATTCTTATCAGCTACGATGACCATCCTTTGCCGGAACACGCATTTCAGGTGAAGCTATTTTATGAAAACAACGGCAATGCTGCTGCTGCACTTCAGGAATTTTTCCGTCGTAAGGAATTACACCGAAGACCATTGACTCCGCAAGCTCTCAGGAGAACGATCACTCGATCTGAGGAAACCAGACATCTAGGAGTTAAACCAGATCGAGGACGCAAATCTATCACTACACAAGTCGTTGAGGATGTTGCCACAGCTGTTGTTGAATAGTCAATGAATAATGTTGTACGCTCTAGTAGTGGACGCGCAGTGTCACGGCAGTTGAATTTGTCCTATGGCACCGCGTGGCCACCTCGTTCTCCGGAAATTAATCCTTGTGATTTCCCGTTGCAGGACGACTTAACAGGTATAGTTCGTCAAGGACATGTTGCAAATTTGGTAGCTTTAAGACAGTAGCACATTGCACGTGAGAAGCATCACAGAGGATCAGTTACGGTCAGCCGTTGAAAACAGTGTTCATCGCTTTCAGGTTTTACAACTTCAGAATGAGGACCACATTGAGCAGTAATCCTTCCATCGCTAAGGTCAGTACTTTATCTGTATACCATGAGTGTTTTGTACAAATAAAATATGTGTTACTTGCAGCGCTGCAAGTGCCACAGTGGTGAGTTTTCGTACTATGTTTCTTCTTTTTAAGGAAATTATTTCCACTAGTACTGAAATGTCCCAGTACCAGATTTCGTCACAACAAATGTCCCAGTACCCAAAAACAATATATATATATATATATATATATATATATATATATATATATATATATATATATATATATATATATATATATATATATATATATATAGGGGTACTTTAATTACGATTACCCTGTATATAGTATGTATAATATCTCATATATTGAAGAGCAAAGCTGAAAACTAAGGAAAAACTTTTGAATTTAAAACGAAAGTTGTCATATATATATATATATATATATATCAGACCGTTGTGGAAGAAACTTGGAGAGACCGTCGTCCAGCAGTGGATTGATAATCGTTGACAATGATGATGATGATATAAAAAAGTGTTTAATCAATGCATCCTTCCAGAGACATGAACAACCGAAATTCTAGGCTGGATTCCATGGGACAGGAAAAGATCCAGAAGAAGACCACGTGAGAGATGGGTGTATGAAATTCGAAAGCATGAAGAAGTGACATGGAGGAAATAGGCGTAAGGCAGACCGTTGTGGAAGAAACTTGGAGAGACTTTCATCTAGCAGTGGATTGATAATGGTTGACAATGATGGTGATATATATATATATATGGCACACCGAGTACCTCTTGACGTCATAACTGTGGAGCCCCAAAGGCTAATGACCCCGGAGAAGAACGTCGCCTCCGCCGACTGCTATAGGGCAATCGATGCGCAATAGTGCAGCAATTGACGATGTACATGAACGCTGGGGTACCCAGGTACGTGTCCTCGATAACAGTGGAGAGAAGCCTGTTACTCATAGGTCTCCGGAGTTGACGCTGCGTCAAGGCGCCCATGTTAACCCAGGTCCATTGGCAACGACGCCTGCAGTTTGCATGGGACTACCGTCATTGGACAGTGGGAGAGTGGGAAAAGGTTGCATTCTCCGACGAATCGAGGTTTCTGTGCTCCACAGAAGTGACGAGCCGTGGCGGATACAACGTCAGACACAGGAGAACTAACACCCGGACATGTTTTTCGGTCAAGTACAGGCCGGCGCCAGTAGTACACATGTCTAGGAGATGTTTTCCTGGTATAACCTAGGACCGCTGGTACCACAGGATGGGTCCCTGAACTCCAATGGCATGTCAGTCCATCCTCACTAAGAGATCATCACCGAAGAAGGTTAGCATAACATTTACATTTAAAACGCCTCAATTCGTCTGCGATATGCTGCATTTAAGGTCCATGTTTCAGAACCATAAGTCGCGATGGAGAACACAAAAGCTCTGAACAACCGCAGCCTGATGATGTGGCAATCCTTCCAGAATTTTGTAAGCCTGCCAGGGCAGATTTGGCCATTTCGATCCTCCCACCGATAGACATGTGCCCAATTGACTCGGCCCTGTTGGCTTTCTAATAAACACCACACCACATATACAACGCTTACGCTTAACAATATCTGCAAACATTTCTCGTGTTACCCTTGCCAGCCGGGTAGCCGGATCCAGTTGAGAATATCTGGGGGCTGAGAGATACCAGTTGAGAATATCTGGGGACTGAGAGCTTGTGAGATACCTTGTCTCACTCCTTTTTTTAGCACGACTTTGGTAAAAAAAAAAGATCGTGCTTAGTTATCAGTTTGTCCGTCGGTCCACCTGTTCACACCATATCTCTACAACTATTAGTCCTATTGGAAAAATTATTTTTCCATTAGGAAGCATTGAATATGCAAACTATTATCCTTCACTTTTTTTTGTTTACGATGTTCAATTTCGCCGCTAGAGGGCGTAAATGCAGATGATACCGAATTCAAAATACATTTTATTTCATATATTTGCTTCTAAACATCCGATGAAAAAAAAATTACCTTTTGATTCCATTTATGTCAAAGAATATTTTAAGTATAGCCAATTTTTTTACGCTTTCCAACCGTAGGTTGAAGAAGCGTACATGCTCCAGCTTTGTCTGTCTGTCCGTCGGCACGATAACTCGCGTAAAAATGGTTCGATTTCGATGACATTTTAGAATGTTTTAGGGAACCACCTCGGGACGAACCCTATTGAAAATGAACGAAATGGGGTCAAAGGTCAGGATATAGGAACCGGATCCATTCCATTGCACTTATGCGTCATAACTTATGTAAAAATGCTTCGATTGCGACAAAACTTTAGTATGTTGTTCCGGACGTATACTGAACCGGTAGTGTTGAATATCATCGAAATGGTGTCAAAAGTCAGGGCACAGGAGCGAGATTTATTCCACAGCCATTATCCTCATAGCTTGAGTAATGATTTCTGGTATGTTGGAAAGCCTATCATAAATCAATGCACTGCATGATTTTACTAACTTGTTCAAGTTGCGTATAGATTTTCCGCTAGGGGTTGTAAAAGTAAATTGACTTTTCCTTCATATCTCTGTTTCTAAAACTCCGATTTGAAAAATGTTTTCTTGAGCGGATACAGCGCCTGATTGGAAATCGTTTTCATACAATTTCTAATTTTTGGTAAAGAATGGTTTGGCGACCCGGGGGCGTAAGCGTTAATTTCTGATTCTGAAGCATTTGCCACAAATCTGAGCTTTTAAAATCTGGTCTGCAAAAAATCGTTCGTGGACCGATGCCACTCATTTCGATAAATCCTTTCGGAATATTTTCTTCTTAAAATATTGCATAGTTTCTCCGCAAGAGGGCGTAGATGTATATCTTATTTTTGTCAATATCTCTGCTCCTGATGGTCCAATTTGAAAGCTTCTTTTTTTATTGCACAGAGTTTCCGGCGCAACATATTTTTCATATAATTTCAAAAGTTTTAAGTAATTCATAGATTTTTCGCTAGGGGCGTAAAAATTCATTCGTGGACCGAAATGACTGATCTTACGTTGTCAAACCCTTTCGGAATATTATCTTCTTAAAATATTTCATGTTTTTTCCGCCAGGGGGCGTATATGCATATCCCATATTTATCGATAACTCTGTTTCTACGAGTCCGATTTGAAAAATTCTTTCTTTGTTGGAGAGCGTTTCCGCTGCGAAATGTTTCAAATTTAGCACAGATTTTTGTTTTGCCCAAATCTTCATGCAGGATGGTTCGAATCGTTTCTTTGTTGATGTTTAAAGACTCTTCCATCATTCTTAGTGACGCACATCGATTGTTTTCCACGAAATCACGCACTTTTTCAATAATCTCAGGTGTCCTAGATGAACTTGGTCTTCCGGTATGCTTATCAATTTCTAGCGTTTCTCTTCCGTCCAAAAAACGTTTGTGTCACAGGAAAACATTTGATCTACTTAAACAAAACTCACTATAAACTTGTTTCATCATTTGGTACGTTTCCGATGCACTTTTACCAAGTTTTACGTTAAATTTAATAACAGCCCATTGTACCATCTCAATAATTCAACATGAAAAAAACTTTACTTCTCTAATAAACGGCCGTTTCGTTTGAGTTACTTTAACAACTGCGCAGTACTTTTGGCAGAAAGCAAGCAGATGGTCATGGTTTATAACGCATTCGCGATTACACTGGTGGCACCACCGTAATCTGAAATCTAGCGCCAGTCTTAAAAATTCTTTGACGCACTGTGTATAAATAGTTACCTTGCTGGAATGAGAGGCTAATAAGAAAGAAACAGCACCAGCTCTATATGAATGAAATTAGAAATGAATAATTCACTTAGAAATAATATGGTATTAAGAAAAGATCGCAGCATGTTCATCACGATTAAGTCTGTTTTTAGGAGTAAGAAAACAGTATGAGAGGGGAGTTTCACTATCATATCTAGCTAGCATGGATAGATATCTACATTAAGACAGAAACAGGATTTATATGACCTTTTGCTTGCATAAAACAAATCAAAAAGTTAAATAAAAAACAATTTTTGAAGAGATTCATAGAAATTCGGGTATCAACGGAAGAATAATGAGTGAATTTCAAATGGACTTTCTTAGCTGTTTCAAATTGTTGCGCGGACGAATAGGTTTCAGAATGTCCGCTTCCAGAGAACACAGACTGAACTACAAAATAGACATATAATTTCGTCAACATGGTTGACTTGAAATGTTTACTGTAGCTGAAAACCGATATTATATCGTCCATCCAAATGTACGAAATTACCAAATTCATAATAACAGATTGTGGGGGAGAGAGAGATTATGCTCCCAGTAAACTCCATGTAGCATTTTGAGAAGCGAACATTAAGTCCTCTTGCTAAACCTTAGTTCCCTGGAAGCACTGGAACACAAATTACACACCAAAATCACTCTTGCATTGGAACAAATGCACAGTAATCAGCTTACTTTGTCACACAATGACTTTGTAAGTAAACAATTGCGCAGATTGCGTTGTAAATGGATTGCCTTGCTGGTACTACAACGGTCCTTTGAGTTTCAAGGAAAATAGGCTTACCTGAAAAGAGAAGAGATATGAATGATTATTTCGTTCGCGTAATATAAATTGAGATTTGTTAACATATGCATATTATAATAATTTATTTACCAGAGAAAAAGAATTACACGCATTAACACTACAGGAAAACTGCAAAATGAGAAACTGTTTCCATTTAAAATAATATATTTTATCTCCTATTTTCAACAAAAATTACACTTTTTCAGAAATCTTTTTCTTTGATAGTAATTATATTTTAAGTCATTGAAAGAGCTTAATTTTAGTGAAAATATAGTTTGAAATCCAAAATTCACTATCGTTGGCTGTTTGGAACGGATCAGTTCGTCCCAAACGAGATAAGTTTACATTATGGTTTGAAATGTGATAGGTCATCAAAAGTGTAGCCCTGTAAGCGTCCTATGTATCTGAATTAAATATTTCACAATATTTTCTGCCCTCTTCAAACAGAAATGTTTGCATAGCAGCCCGGTTTTCTGAAAACTACTGCAAAAAAATTCCCTTTCTCCCTCTTTCATCTGGACAATAGAGAAAATAAAGATATCATAGGAGATAAGCGCTCCTGTCTATGATTCAGACCTGATGGGCAGGAGCGGGTTTACCATTGGGCCAACCTGGGCCATGGCCCAGGGCGCTGCACATACAGGGGCGCCAAAATTTTGAGAATACATGTGGCACAAGACGTTTTATCTCATCCCCCCCTCCAAAAAAAAAAAAAAAAAAAAAAAGGAATGAAATGTGATTTATCATTTCTACAAATTATAAACTGAGTAGTATAATGCCTTTAATACTTAGAAAATATTAAATGGTGTTAGTACATTCAATGTGTTTAATTATTAAAAATATTAATTTATTCTGAAAGTGAGTTCAGTTAGACTCAGGAGCCCCCGAGGAAGTTGTTTCTTCCTGCTTCCTGGAAAGGTCAAAACTCAGAAGAGGGGGAGCATTTCATTTACAGAGCTCGCAAACAACGGGGAACAAGAGTAAGAGGGGCACTGCACTAGCGCAAAGTTTTTACAAGGTATTATAAAATTTGAGCGTGAGGACAGCCTAGGGATGCGGGTTGAAAGACCGAAATCGGACTCCATGAATTCAAGGTCAAGGCCTCAGGGTAATGCGGATTTGTGGGTGACAAGAGAGGACAGAGCAAACTGGTTAGAATGCATTCCAATTCATCTTATGACACCAGCTGCCTGCTTTGGGATTCATTCCCCCTCCGCCCTCCCGGCAGTTTATACATGGTATGTGTGTTTTCATTCTCATTGTGTTCTTTTGGGGGAAATCATTACTATGAATCACCGTCAGTGAAAATGTCGACTACGAAGTTTTCTGGATACGAAAATAGAAAAAGGAAGCTTAAAAAGAAGGGCAACTGTTAAAAAAAATACCGAAACTAAAAAACTTTTTTAAACCGGCAGAAGATGAAACAGTAAGTTAAAAGAAAATGTAGTTTTGGTTGCATGATATACCGATGAAGAAGTGATGGAGCCAACTGAACTAAAACTAAGGGCTCAGAGTGAAGATCAAATTTGTAAGTCTTCCGATGGTGAGGATAAGGAAGGTAAGTCTAACAAATCTTGGAGGAAATTTTCAAGATGTTGAAGGAAATGAAATTTTGTTACATCATATGATATTAGTTCCTTCTAAATGGAAAGTAGACGATTCATTTGTTGATTATATTACATAAAATCCTATTATATTTTAAAAAAATTCTAAAATTAATATTGCATACGTTGTAAATCTAAATCAAAAATTTTGTAGGCAAATGTTTCAGAAGTGTGTTAAAAAAACAATTTCACTTGTAAATATAAAAATTTACTGTGTAATGATGTTTTAAAATTATGCGAATTAAACTTGTGAGAAAACAACATCTACAAATTTTTATTTCAATGCCTAGTTTTAAATAATACATGTGCTAAACATTTTACAGGTCTGGGTTGTTCTTGAAAATCTGCCGATTCTTTGCGTGCTAAAAATCTATATGTAATATGTACTTTAAATATGAAATTCTAATCGGCCTCAAATTTTTTACAATAAGTTTACTTAGGGGCGTCTGATTTTTCTTGGCCCAGGGCGCTGTAATGCTTAAACCCGCCCCTGCTGATGGGGAACGGCTAGTCCCCTGACAAGAACATCATGCCACTGGGTAGAGACAAGTGAGTCGAACATCTCTCTCCTCTCTTAGTTCGTCAACACTGTTATATCACTTTTAGTAATGAATCAGTTAGAAAGGAATAGTATTAATCACTCCTCTAAATGACCACTTTGAATAACAAATATACGGGGGAAAGCAATGCTTTCTGACGCGCAGGTTTAATTGTCTCAGCCGCATTCCGACGACTTCTTACAAAGCGAATATTTTCGTTCGAGATGTCAGGCAGTTTTGCTAACTCCGAGTTACTTCGCTCCATCCGGTTAAATGGTTAAGAGAAAATAATATTTTTTTTTAGTTTAATCACACTTTGTAGTTTATAACGAAGTAAATTTCTCCGTCATTTTTATCCGCGCCGGGGCTCGAACCCTAATACGCTTATTCCGGAACAAGCCGCTCTACCAACTGAGCTACGCAGACATGTATTCTGATTCCTATCTGCCTTTATGTCATGTGCGTCCTGCTGGCAGGTACGTCACATCTCCCCCCCCCCGAAAGAGGGCCGGGAGCATGGCCCACGGATCAGCCGTGACCATGAATCGCTGCAGGCAGACAACCACTGTAGAACGTGCACTTGAGAACTCCCAGTCAATCTGGTGTGTGGAATGCAACGTCACACACATTTATTTTTCAAAGCACTGGAGAAGGGATTCTCTGATTTTTCCTATCTCGCGGTGTGGAAAGAACATCACACCATTGCGAGATTTTGAACGGTCGGGTCATCCGGGTAGTTCGGGCGCCATTATAACGAAGTAAATTTCTCCGTCATTTTTATCCGCGCCGGGGCTCGAACCCGAGTACGCTTATTCCGGAACAAGCCGCTCTACCAACTGAGCTACGCAGACATGTATTCTGATGAACATAACCGATTTATTTCTGGTGGAAATTTAAAAAAAATTAGAAGAGAAAGTCCGCAATAATGTTAGCTAGTACAGAAATATCTAATTTAAATCTGCATAATTCAAAGCAACTCTTTTGAATTGAACGTCAAGGACTTGAAAAAATAAAAATGTTGAGCTGGATCGCACGCTGTTTTTCGTCAATTTAACATGGCTGACATAATCACTTTCAAGAATTTTAATCGTTTACCTAATTTATAAGATAATTTAAATTTGAATTTTTGCATTGTAAAATAATTTACAATGCAAAAATTCAGATGTATTTAGGCATAACTCATTTCGAAATTATTCAACAAAAATTCCATTATTCGTTGATATGCAGATCCTTCTTGAGTGATATTTTATTAACAATTCCTTCATGATCATTTATTTTAATATTTCCCTTACTTCAGTGAGGAAAGATCTTATGATTTACTCAAAAGCACGTCGTGAAATAATAAATCCGAAGTTTTCAAAAATTTGTGGTTCTAATAAGCAATAAAAACGGCTCAAACATTTGCGAATGATCATCAGTTTTGTTGAAAAACATATGTGACAGTGTTCATAGGGAGATCGTTGTTTTAAAAATTCGAAAACGTATTGAACATTGTAATATTCTTAATCTAATTTTTTCTGCAGTTTTGCTAATTTACTTTAAAAAAAGTTGAAGATTCCACAGAAAAGAGGTAGGGAGTTGCAACTTAGCTCCCTAAACATTTTTGAAAACGTTATGCAAAGAATCCCAACAAATGTTCCATATATTTTGGAAGAAGTCTGAAACGCCGCCGGTTGCTCAGTGGCCTTCGAGTTTGAGAAGGCAATGACACTTCATTTATGACGTCACGATATCCGTCAATTCATATCAAGATGCATTTAAAGTTCTTGTTGGTGGTTTACAAAGATCTTTTAATGTGGTAAGGAAAGACGGATATGCTTCTCGCATTAAATGAACTGACTTACAAGAATTCTGAAAGAGTATATAGTGAAATTCCGCAACATCACGCAAATCTGCAATAAACATTCACATGTCTCTTAAGGAATCAAACTCATGCTGCCAAAATTCATAAGTGTTACACTGAGCTGTAATGAACATTGGTTTTTCGTCAAATAAACTGGAATTCTGTGAGAAGTTGCTCGCAACTCTGAAACGTCACATATATTCGGAAGAACGCTGTTTACAGATGCATCTCACACCAAAGAAATTAAGAATGAAGTTATAAAACATTACAACGATCTCAAAAAGGTTACAAAATTCTTAGAAAGTTAAATATATCATATTTAATGTGTTGAATATACTCAATATGTGCCTATTTAAAGTTGAATATATTTCCCAGAATTAAATACACTATCTACCAACAAGTAATTGGACACCCCTGCAATCGAGGTCATACCGTGGCCAAATTGTGTTTTCCGGTCGTGGGCACCAGTCAGGGTTAAGGTAAGTTTATTTTGAATGTTTAAATTTGTTACTTCAGTTGATTTTAAAGTTTATTTCCTGACAGGTAGGGAGTATGGGATGTCCAGTTCATTCTTATTAGGTCGGGGTTGCTAAATGAGGACGTTCGCATGAAACCTGTCAGAAGCTTAGCCGTCGGGTGCATCCTATTGTGCTTGTAGTGTCTGCGTTATTTATGTATTATATATATATATATATCAAACTCTCTACACCTTCAACCAAGAACTTCCAGTAGAAATCCCTAGATCCCACTTGACAAATACTCCACCAGTGGTTCTTGCTGCAGTGCGCAGTTCCCGGATGGGTAGGGCAACTTTGTAGTACACCTTTAAAATATTTTTTATATATTTTATATATATATATATATATATATATATATATATATATATATATTCTATAAAGAAGATACCTAAGCAAAAAAATACATATATAATTTTGACTCACACCCAGTACAACATAGAAAAGGTTATGTATCTACCTGTGTGAGTAAAAGGAGAAAAGATAAAAAATAAAATAAAACAACTGAATGTAGAAGGTGTCGAGAATACTGAGCCTTGGCTTTATCAAGGACCAGCAAAAACTCTGCATTTTCTCACTTCCACAAAGACGTAGTTGGAAATGGGTTTCTGCAAGGCCATAGATGCAAGTAACATTCCCACCTAAAATAGTTTAACAAATATATATATGTCATGTCCTCCGTAGAGTTGCATGACCTAGCACTAGTTAACAATTTCGCTTGCATCCATTAACCTTCCTGGCCCGACCCATGCTCTTCATCTGTTACTATTAAACAGAGAGAAGAAGATTAAAGAGAACTCAAGCTGTGAGAGTGACATAATAATTAGAAATGATTTTCAGCCATAACGAAATTCCAAGTTCGTTTGAGAGAGAATTTAAACCTGAAAATCAATGCAAAAGAAATCCAAATTTTTACATTGCAATTAAAAAAGGAAATATTAATTTTTAACGAACAGATTTTTGAAAGAAAACTTGAGTCTAAAACCCCCTACTCTACAACTTATGACAGCACGAAAACGAGAATAAGTTAAAGATAGTAATTAACTAAAGAAAACTTTGTGAAAGTTATATACCTTAAACAGTTAGTTGCAATATGTACAAAGTATTTCAGCAGTGCTTTAAGTGCATAATTAATTAGTTATTAAGAACTTAACTACTTTGAAAAAACAGCGCATAGACAGCGCATAGAAAAGGAACAAGCTTAGCCATCTTCTGTTCCTAGGTACCCCAAAAGACGCTCAAAGTTACAGAGAAAAGAAAGAGTTAAAACCCGCAAAAATGTTAACAGACAAACCAATGCCTAAAAGCTGAAAAGCTAAAAAACAACAGAGAAAAAGTACATGAAGTACAAACATTGAACTTATAAAACCTAGAACCCAAAAGCAAGGAAGAGAGCTTACCTCTTGTGTGACAAAAACTTTTCTCCTCACAAGAGAAGAACATGGCTGACCTCTTCCGCCACTCCCTAGACGCTGGGGGGCAGTGAGTGTGGGGCTGATGGCCTCCTCATACAGCAAGAAACCAATGCGCGGAGATTTTAACCAGAGAAAAAAAATATATAAACTTAAGACTGTGGATCTGTATGATCAGAAAGAGCAGAATTAACTCTCCAGAATACATGAGAAATATTATAAAATACACGAGCAGTGTATTTAATAATCTTTGCATGTATTAAATCACCTTAGTGAGCTTCTGTAGATTAATCAGAATCTTATTAATTTTAATGTTGGTTTTACTATTTTTAGTATAGCTATCCTAGTGTTGAATAACTAGTTTTCTTTTTTATTTGTTTTTATTTTCTTTTATAAACAGATTTTTAAGCTTTTTTTGTGATTTTGTTTATATTATTTAATTTTTTGTTTTAAGAGGACCGTCATATCCATAGCACTAAGGTTCCTTTAGGTAGTTAATAGGCATCCTCTAGCCAACTTCCTTACGGCTTTGATTGGTCAGAATCATATTATTAACTGTGTAGAAAATTAAAGCAGATCTGCCAACCTTACTCTATTATTCAGAATAATTTTTCTTAAAGTTCTTTTGATGAAAGAAGAAGGAATTTCGTTCTCTAGAAAACTTTCTAATAGTATATTAATGTGGTAATTGAAGTACAAATTGTTGCTGCAAATTCTTGAAATTCTTAGGACCTGAGAAATTAGTACATTCTCAATTACTTTGGTTGAAATGTTATTATTCCAGTGTAGATATTTAATTACTTTGAAAGGAAAATTAACTCTTTTATCAAAGAGGCTAATAGATGGGTTACCTCTGTTGAGCTTAATGCTTAAGTCTAGGAACTCAAGTTCCTGATTACTGTGGTTGGTTTTACATAAGTTAAGAGAGCTAGGATAGATATTATCAAAATCACTCTCTATAACTTCTGAATTATTGATACACAGCAGATCATCAATATATCTAAAAGTGTAAAGGTAGTTATCTGAGCAGGTGGGGTGATTTTTAATGAATTTATATTCCTTAAAAAACAGGAATAGATTAGCGATATTCATGAACGTTGATGTTCCCATGGGCATACCGTTCACTTGCTTATAGAGAGTATTATTATATAAGATATGGTTATTTTTTATGCAGCAATTGAAATAAGAGTTCCAAGTTCCTACATCAACAAATTGGTTAAGTTTAAATTCTGCATACAGCTCTTTAAAGGTAGTAATTATATCTGATAGAGGCAGATTAGTATATAGGTTTTCAAAATCATAACTATTAATAAGGCTCAGTATTCTCGACACCTTCTACATTCAGTTGTTTTATTTTATTTTTTTATCTTTTCTCCTTTTACTCACACAGGTAGATACATAACCTTTTCTATGTTGTACTAGGTGTGAGTCAAAATTATATATGTATTTTTTGCTTAGGTATCTTCTTTATAGAATGTGAATTCTGAAATTTCAAAACTGCTGCGTTGCGCGTTTTGATTTTCAGGTTATTTTGCAACCTTCGTTTTAAATTCTAAAGTTTTTCCTTAGTCTTCAGTTTTGCTCTCAAGTATATATATATATATATATATATATATATATAACATCGGGGGATGTAAGGTCAGGTGATGCGTAACATCACAGCCTCTCCTTGACAAATGTCAACATCGCCTTCTCGTGGTGCATCCTGTTCCCACTAAAGGGGCTCTGACGACCGCAAATAGCGGTATAACTATACCATCGGGATCAGAGGAAATGCTATCCCACACTCACCAACCCGCTTGGCCAGCGTGGTGAGTTATGGCCAAACACCTCCAAAATGACTCTACAACTTAAATCTTGGCCCTCAGTCTCCGGCAGCTGGAATGTACCTGGCCAAGGCAGCGGCCAGTGCGACATGAAGGCAGAGGGTGCTAAGAATCCCCGGAGGACCGGACTAGGCTGCCATTTGATGCTGACCTTGGCTACCTATAACGGACGCTCCCTATCTTCTGATTCAAGGCTTCTTGAATTGGAAGAGGAACTACAAAGGATCAAGTGGGACATCGTCGGGCTAAGTGAGGTAAGGAGAAAAGGAGAAGATCTCATTGAACTGAAAAGTGGACATCTCTTCTATTATCGTGGGACAGATACTGGCAGAACTAGTGGTGTTGGATTTATAATAAACAAGAAACTGAAGGATAAAGTGGTAGAAGTTGAAAGTTCCTCTGACAGAGCTGCACGACTCGTTACCCAACTATCGAGAAGATACCAGGCTCAGATTATTCAAACTTATGCACCCACCACAAGTCATCCTGAAGAAGAAATTGAAGAATTTTATGAGGAAATTCGTCATCTAAATAATAAAGGTAAGCAGCACTTGAAGATAATTATGGGAGATTTCAATGCAAAAATAGGGCAACGGCAACAGAATGAAACTTCAGTAGGTAAATTCGGTCACGGCAACAGAAACCAGCGTGGAAATACTCTCGTTGAGTTTGCAGAGGCAGAAGGATTTTTCATCTTGAACTCCTTTTTCAAGAAAAAGCCACACAGGAAATGGACATGGAGACATCCAATTGGGACGACAAGTGAAATTGATTTTATTATGTGTAACAAAAAATTCGTCATCGAAGACTGCAGTGTGCTGAACAAGTTCAACACAGGTAGTGACCATAGATTGGTGAGATGTAAGATGCACCTCAACACTAAACTGGAACGTGGCAAGCTCATAAGACAAACAAAATGTATTGACATAACCAACCTTAAAAAACACCATAATACTTTCAAGTTGGAACTGAAGAACAGATTCTCTGCTTTAGAAGGCCTAACATCGGAAGAAGTGGATATTTCGGAAGTTAACAGAAAAGTAACCAAAGCTCTAATGGAAACAGCAACAAAATTAGCTGGGTCTAAGAACAAGTTGCATGTGAACAAATTATCAGGAAAAACCAAAATGTTGATGCAAAAAAGAAGAGAGATGAGGACAACTAAAGAAGATGTGACTTCCAAAGTGGAATATATAGAGCTATGCAAGACAACACGAAAAAGTATCACTGAAGACGTAAGGAAATTCAACTGTGAGCTAGTGAGGAAAGCAATTGAAAACAACCAAAGCCTTAAGATAGCAAAGGGACATCTCAGTAAGGGAAGAAAACAGATTACGGCTCTGAGAAAAGAAGATGGTTCTATAACAAGAAATAGAGGCGAAATTTTGACAAGAGTGAAAGATTTCTACTCCAAATTATATGAAAGGGATGATACATGTACTCCAGACATCATGAAAGGTACCAGAGTTCTTCCAGTCCTCCCAGCAGAAGTTGCTCATGCAATCAAGAACATGAAGCAGGGGAAAGCTCCAGGAGAAGATGGAATTACTATAGACATCATACAAGAAGCAAGTGGAGAAATTGAAACAGTACTCGCCCAAAATTTCACTCGATGCCTTAATGAAGGGAAGATTCCTGAGGATTGGAACAATGCTACAATGATCCTGCTACATAAAAAAGGTGACATTGAGGATCTCAGGAACTACAGACCTATCAGCCTCCTATCAGTGGTTTATAAAATCTTCACTAAAGTTCTTTCACACCGCTTGAAGGTAACACTGGACATGGCTCAACCGAGAGAACAAGCTGGATTCAGGAGTGGCTACAGCACAATAGATCATATCCACGTACTGAGAGAACTAATTGAAAGAGCGAGGGAATATGAACTTCCATTGTGCATGGCTTTTATCGATTATGAAAAAGCCTTTGATTCGGTGTAACCATCAGCAGTTACCACGGCTCTGAAATCCTACGGTATTGAAGATGCATACATTAATATTATTAATAACATCTATGAAAATGCAAGTGCAAAGATTCGGCTCTTTGAAAATACAACACACATAAAAATTGGAAAGGGAGTGAGGCAAGGTGACACCATATCTCCGAAGCTCTTTAATGCCACATTGGAAAATGTCTTTCAATCACTGAACTGGGAAAACAAAGGGATAAAGATTAATGGAGATTATCTAACCCACCTTCGTTTTGCTGATGACGTAGTCATTTTTGCAACTACCCCATCAGAGCTGCAGAGTATGATCCAGGAACTTGCTGACAAGAGTAAAGAAGTGGGATTAAAAATGAACTTTCAGAAGACAAAAGTGATGTTCAATGCTTTTACAAGAAATGAAGATTTATCGATTGATGGAGAAAAACTGGAGATAACAGATACGTATGTTTATCTTGGACAGCAGATATCAAATGAGGGTCACATTGATGAAGAAATTAATCGGCGTACAAAACTTGCCTGGAGAGCTTTTGGAAGAAACAGCATAATTTTCAAGAGCAATATGCCATTATGTCTTAAAAGAAAAGTGTTTGATCAATGCATCCTTCCAGTGCTTACGTATGGTGCAGAGACGTGGACCTTAACTAAAAGAGACATACAAAGGCTGCAGACAACTCAAAGAAGCATGGAGAGGTGCATGCTTGGTATAACCAGGAGAGATAAGAAGAGGAACTCGTGGATCCGAAAAATGACGAGAGTGGAAGACATCATGATCAGAGTTAAATCCCTGAAATGGCAATGGGCTGGACATACTGCCAGAAGGACAGACCATAGATGGACAGCCGAAATTTTAGATTGGATTCCAAGGGACAGGAAAAGACGCAGAAAAAGACCACATGGGAGATGGGTGGATGAAATTCGTAAATATGCGGGAGTGACATGGAGGAGACTGGCACAAGACAGACCGTTGTGGAGGAAACTTGGGGAGACCTTCGTCCAGCAGTGGATTGATAATGGTTGACAATGATGATGATGATGATATAACATCGGAAGAAGTGGACATCTCTGAAGTTAACAGAAAAGTAACCAAAGCTCTTATGGAAACAGCAACAAAATTAGCTGGGTCTAAGAACAAGTTGCATGTAAATAAATTATCAGCAAAAACGAAAATGTTGATGCAAAAAAGAAGAGAGATGAGGACAACTAAAGAAGATGTGACTTCCAAAGTGGAATATATAGAGCTATGCAAGACAGTACGAAAAATTATCACTGAAGACGTAAGAAAATTCAACTGTGAACTAGTGAGGAAAGCAATTGAAAACAACCAAAGCCTAAAGATAGCAAAGGGACATCTCAGTAAGGGAAGAAAACAGATTATGGCACTGAGAAAAGAAGATGGTTCTGTAACAAGAAATAGAGGCGAAATTTTGACAAGAGTGAAAGATTTCTACTCCAAATTATATGAAAGGGATGATACATGCACTCCAGACATCATGAAGATACCAGTACCAGAGTTCCTCCAGTCCTTCAAGCAGAAGTTGCACATGCAATCAACAACATGAAGCGGGGAAAAGCTCCAGGAGAAGATGGAATTACTGTAGACATCATACAAGAAGCAAGTGGAGAAATCGAAACAGTACTCGCCCAAATTTTCACTCGATGCCTTAATGAAGGAAAGATTCCTGAGGATTGGAACACCGCTACAATGATCCTGCTACATAAGAAAGGTGACATTGAGGATCTCGGTAACTACAGACCTATCAGCCTCCTATCAGTAGTTTACAAAATCTTCACTAAAGTTCTTTCACACCGCTTGAAGGTAACACTGGACATGGCTCAACCGAGAGAACAAGCTGGATTCAGGAGTGGCTACAGCACAATAGATCATATCCATGTGCTGAGAGAACTAATTGAAAGAGCGAGGGAATATGAACTTCCATTGTGCATGGCTTTTATCGATTATGAAAAAGCCTTTGATTCGGTGAAACCATCAGCAGTTACAATGGCTCTGAAAACCTGCGGTATTGAAGATGCATACATTAATATTATTAATAACATCTATGAAAATGCAAGTGCAAAGATTAAGCTGTTTGAAAATACAACACACATAAAAATTGGAAAGGGAGTGAGACAAGGTGACACCATATCTCCGAAGCTCTTTAATGCCACATTGGAGGGTGTTTTTCAGTCACTGAGCTGGGAAAACAAGGGGATAAAGATTAATGGAGATTATCTAACCCACCTTCGTTTTGCTGATGACGTAGTCATTTTTGCAACTACCCCATCAGAGCTGCAGAGTATGATCCAGGAACTTGCTGACAAGAGTAAAGAAGTGGGATTAAAAATGAACTTTCAGAAGACAAAAGTGATGTTCAATGCTTTTACAAGGAATGAAGATTTATCGATTGATGGAGAAAAGCTGGAGATAACAGACACGTACCTTTATCTTGGACAGCAGATATCAAGTGAGGGTCACATTGCTGAAGAAATTAATCGGCGTACAAAACTTGCCTGGAGAGCTCTTGGAAGAAACAGCATAATTTTCAAGAGCAATATGCCATTATGTCTTAAAAGAAAAGTGTTTGATCAATGCATCCTTCCAGTGCTTACGTATGGTGCAGAGACGTGGACCTTAACTAAAAGAGACATACAAAGGCTGCAGACAACTCAAAAAAGCATGGAGAGGTGCATACTTGGTGTAACCAGGAGAGATAAGAAGAGGAACTCATGGATCCGAAAAATGACAAGAGTGGAAGACATCATGATCAGAGTTAAATCCCTGAAATGGCAATGGGCTGGACATACTGCCAGAAGGACAGATCATCGATGGACAGCCGAAATTTTAGATTGGATTCCAAGGGACAGGAAAAGACCCAGAAGAAGACCACATGGGAGATGGGTGGATGAAATTCGAAAGTATGCAGGGGTGACATGGAGGAGACTGGCACAAGACAGACAGTTGTGGAGGAAACTTGGGGAGACCTTCGTCCAGCAGTGGATTGATAATAGTTGACAATGATGATGATATATATAGAATCATCATCCATTATCAGTTCACTGCTGGATGAAGGTCTCTTAAAATTTCTTCCACAATTGTCTGACTTGGGCCTGTCTCCTCCACGTCACTCCAGCATTCTTTCGAATTTCATCCTTCCATCTCCCATGACGTTTTCTTCTGGGTCTTTTCCTGTCCCTCTGAATCCAGTCTGTAAATTTTGGTTGCCCATCGGTGGTCAGTTCTTCTCGCAACATGTCCAGCTCATTGCCATTTCAGTGATTTCACTCTGGTCATGATGTCGTCCACTCCTGTCATTTTCCTTACCCACAAGTTCCTCTTTTTATCTCTCCTGGTGACACCCAGCATGCATCTCTCCATGCTTCTTTCAGTTGTATGCAGTCTTTGTATGTCTCTTTTAGTTAAGGTCTATGTCTCTGCTCCATACGTAAGCACTGGAAGGATGCATTGATTAAGCACCTTTCTTTTGAGGCATACTAGCATACTGCTCTTAAAAATTGTACTGTTTCTACCGAAAGCTCTAAATCCAAGTTTTATGCGCCGATTAATTTCTTCATCAATGTGACCCTCACTTCATATGTGCTGCCCAAGATAAATGTAGGAATCGGTTGTCTCAAGGTTTTCTCTATCAATCGATAAATCTTCGTTTCTTGTAAAAGCATTGTGCATCCCTTTTGTCTCCTGAAAGTTCATTTTTAACCCCACTTCTTAACTCTTGTCAGCAAGTTCTTGGATCACACTCTGCAGCTCTGAAGGGGTAGTTGCAAAGATGACTACGTCATCAGCAAAACGAAGGTGAGTTAAGTAATCTCCATTAATCTTTATACGTTTGTTTTCCCAGTTCAATGATTGAAAAACATTTCGCAATGTGGCGTTAAAGAGCTTAGGAGATACGGTGTTACCTTGTCTCACTCGCTTTCCAATTCTTATTTGTGCTGTATCCTTAAATATCCGAAGCTTTGCACATGAATTTTCATAGATGTTATTAATAATGCTAATGTATGCATCTTCAATACCGCAGGATTTCAAAGCCATTGTTACTGCTGATGTTTTCACGAAATCGAAGGCCTTTTCACAGTCAATAAAAGCCATGCATAATGGGAGTTCATATTCTCTTGTTCTTTCAAGAGAACAAGCTGGATTCAGGAGTGGCTACAGCATTAAGATATATATATATATATATATATATATATATATATATATATATATATATATATATATATATATATATATAAGTATTATGTCCAGTTAATCGTAACTTTAAAACTGTTCGGGATATGTATCACCTTAACCGTAACCACAGCACTTTTCGATAAGTGGTTACCCTCTCGTATGCCAGGTGACCGTGAAGACGTAATTACCCTTTGGGCGTTTAATTCAAGATAGGATTAGCGAGGGTAGGAATCATCTCCACTCAGTGTTTTTTTGTTCTGTTATTTGACTTTTAATAGCTTTATTTACTAAAAATATGTTTTGGGAAAAGTACATACCTTCCTTTTATGTTCCTTAGAATTTGTTGGCTTGTTATCTCCTACGTTTTGAGGTTAGAAGCAATCGTTTGATGTGCCACATTTGTTCAAGCATTGTTTTCGGTTAGCTTTAATCCTAGACGAAATATATTTCTTGTAAATAAGCAACTAATCTCAAATTTTATTCCACATTTAGGTTTCGTGAATTAGCATGTAAATAATTACACTTTAGCGTTTGGTTGTATCAGTTTATTTCCTTGGTAATTGGTGGTTTTATTTCTAAGTTCATTATTCGTTCGGATTTAGCTCGGGTGAGTGTGAGGTCGGGCGTCGACGTATTTAGTCTGCTGGGCGTGGGGGGAAAAATGGGTATGGAGGTTTCAATTTCAATTTTTTTGGGTGCTTATCTCCTTTTTTTATACATTTTGATTTATGTCTTTTTACTTATTTTTTGAGTAGTTTAAAGTGGTTTTAGGGACCGGGGGGGTAACGTGGTAGGAGTGGTTAAAATATAATTTTCTTTGTTAATCGCTCTATTATTTTCTTTTTATTTTATTTTTCCGGTTGGCTTGTTACCGTTTGTTTTCAGACTAGATAGTGCAGAAACCCTACAGTTTTTAGGTATCTATAGAGATGTATGGAGGGTGTTATCTGTGCCTGGCCCTTGATAAAGCCATAGATAGCAGCTTGCCATAGTTCTATAATCCTCTCTCTCTCTCTTTTTTTTTTTTCCACTGTGGTCGTCAGGTCTCTTCTTTTGTTTCTACGAATCAATCATTCCAACTTTCAGTATTAAGGGGATATCTGTTATATATATTGTAAAACTAACAAGAAAGAGCCAAGAGGGAATAGCAGAGGGGGAAACTACGGCATGACTCCTAAACACGAACAACAGACAACTTCAGAATAACCAATCAGCAAGTAATCAAAACTGACAAAATGAGTATTAAAGAAGCAAAACTCACCCAACACTCAAACAATACTAGATGAACATATGTAGCTCATGAGAGGGCCAAATCCTAAACAAAATAATAGGTAGTTGAGAAAAGTCCTTCTACCAATGAAGTAATTAGCGATAGTTCTCATCAGGAAGACACCTATATCCTCGTGACCTTTGGAATAGGGAAGCAATGGCCAAGCCATTGATACAATGTCTAGTAGTGTGTGTGTGTGTATATATATATAACTCATTTTCTTCATACGAATGCGCAAAAAAAAAAAACACTCTACAAACTACAAGACGTAGACCTTAGACTACCCTGGCAGGAGCTTCGTGATACGTACGCCACTGGTGTCATTAAATGGCTGCTACATATAATCTTAAAACCATGTTTGGGTGGATATTCTGGTCTTTTGCCACATGTGTGTAAAGCTGCCCTGCCTCTAGTCTTCCTATGAGTTTCCACGTTACTAAGTCAGGCAAACGATTATGTGATATTGGGAATACATTTTCGTCCAAAAGGGAGACTCGTACACTTGCTTCCGACTGATGGTTTTCTCTGCCCAAATGAATTTGCGTAGATTCCTTTATACTATACAACTGTCCCCGAGAGTCAGTCTTTGGGGGAACCGAAAAGTTTGAATGATGTTAGTGCTAAAAGTTGGAAACATGACGAGTCAAGTAATTTTACAGTATAGAAAAGTAACCTTCTCACATGTAAAAAAAATATTGCCTGTAAATGAATGCTCTTCATTATTTCGGAATTTAGAATTCACTATGAGCAACTCTAAGGTCTATGGACCTCTTGGCTACAAAAAAGGCGATACACTTGCTATTTGTGTTTTCAAATTTACCACATTCTTAGGTACTCCTTGTTTCTACCTGCCGCTGATTCACCACATGCACGGTTTTTTTTTCTGCTTAATTTAGGTTAATGTTTTTAGGCGTATTAATGAAATAAAAAAATGTGCTTTAAATAAATTCTCAGAATACATTCAAAGTAGAAACAGAACAAAAAATTTTTTCGGGTAGACGCTTACAGATATTCAAGTCACTTCCCGAAAACCACTTTCTCAATCGTCTGATTTGTTTTATATTTCGGAGTTTGACGACCACCGTGAGTAGCTCTGTGGACTATAAACACTCGCGCATCCCTAATTTAGGCTCATTGATTCCAGGAAACGGGTGAGTCAGTGCCCTAAGACAAAAGCCCCATTCCAGAATCGAGAACGGAACCACTCGAACGAATGATCAGAAGCTAGCGCGTAGACCACTTCGCCAGCCGGTAGGTGTTTGCTTTCCAACGGGAGTAGATCAGATCAGATGTCGAGGATTTTAGGAAGGGAGTGTTTTACCCCAGGTCTTAAACTACCCTTAGAAATAGGAAGCTGGGAGATTTGGGCTAGAGTGCCCGATAGGAAAGTTACACGGAAGCGAGTTAGAAAGGGGAGGAAGACGCTCTTTTTTTATTACCGAAGAGCCAGTACCCGGAGTGCGACGGCTTACCGTGCTCGTACGACGCATATTTAGTGGTTCGAGCGTTCGTACCTGTATGGAATCGAATTCGAGGTCTTCTCCGTGGCAGTTATGAACGTTGACCACTAGGCCATCCGCGGCCCTCCAAGAGGAGTAAATACTGTCAAGCCCATATATAACAAACCCGGGCCACGGATGGCCTAGTGGTCAACGTTCATGATTGCTACGGAAGAGTTTCAGGATCGATCCCTAACATATACGAACGCTCAAACCACTAAATATCCGCCGTGCCCATTTTCTACCTCGCTTCCGTGTCACCTTCCTGCTGGCTTTCTTGCCCAATTATCCTAGTTTCCTATTTCTAACGGCTGTATAAACCTGGGTTGAGACACTCCCTTCCTAAAATCCTCAACATAAATCTGTAAATCTGTATAACGAAGCCAAAAGAAGAATCAAAAGCATTTGATATATGCTAAGTTAGTTATAACCGGACAGATAAAAAAATAGGGCTACTTTTGGCATATTACATTATGTCCAGTTAAAACTAGTCAATCATAAACTATTCATCAATTAATCAAAGGTAAATAATTATTGTTAATTGATAACTACCCAGCAAAAACTGTCTTGCTGGGCCAGCACTGCCAGCAATGGCCCAGCACTATGTTGCCGCTGCCGAACCGTCAATAAAATGTCCGGGCGGCCAATAGAAGGGCCAGCAGTTCAGGCCAACAGTTGGCACCCCATCTGTTGTCATATGCCGCAACAGGGCCATCAGTTATCCATTACAGGAAGTAGCTGCCACAAGTGGCCCTTCAGCGGCCTTGCAAGCACGTGCCAGAAATAATGATTAGCCTAATGTGGTCCGCTAGTTTGCCGGTAGGGGCAGCCGGCAACCACGTGACGCAACTAATGGCTTGCCGAATCTTGTCCGCCAATTTCCCAGTGGTAGCCATAAAAAAAACAAAAAAAAAAAAAACAAACGATAACCGCAGTTTCCCAAAGCTGCAACTACTTTTTCATCTCCTTACGAAACTTCTGAATTATAGCACTGCGCAGAGGAAATTTTCGCAACAGACCGGAAAAACGCCCGTTTTGATCTGCGTGGAAACTAACCTGGCGTGTCGGCGGGAGTGGTAAGCTCTCTACCAACCGGAATAATTTGCCACGAACGAGGGTGTCATTGACGCTGTCTCTTTCGTGCGGAATTTATAATCGAGTGGTCCTCACTTTCATTTTAAAATATTGCGAGGTATTTTTCATAAAAGTCAGTTTCATATAATTCATAAATTTATTTTTTCAACGTAACGATAGGTTTTTTTTTTTTTACCTTAAGGGAACTTACTCATTTTCAAAGAGTAACTTAAAGTCGCTTTCCAAAGTTCTGTACTGCCCTAGTCGTCTTGAAAGGAGATTGTTGAATTAATATATATTTACCCGGGATCAAATCATATTCTGTTTGTTTTAAAGAGGAAATGTATTTTAATCTTACTTCTCGTTATTTTTAGAAGGGAATTCCTCCCAGTCTTGTGTATTCAACCCATGGATGAGTACATTATATCCACATAGCATTGCTTTTTTTTTTTCAAATAATTAATACATTTTGTACGCGTGTAATTTTTTTTTTCCAACAAAGGTTTTTTTAATGGTATTTAGGGAAATTTGTTTCAAGCGGTTTCAAATTATTTATTTTTATTCACCCACTACATTCCATGGTTATTCATGGAATGGATTGGGTGTATGTCATGGCTTAATCTGATATCTTCGTTGACGTTGAATTTCATTAGAAAATTAATTCGCCTCTCTACATATGGCTTTTTCGACGAAGCTGAAGGGGTCATCAATGACTCGCTAACTGATAGTGCTGCCACCGACGGACCGCTACCGGGCCCTGAGCGGCAGATTTCAGCCAGCAGTTTCCCAGCACTTGTGTTTTTGCTGGGTATAGTTAGCAAAAGAACATGAGGGTGATCTTCAAAAAGCGGAACATTTAATGAAATTAAAACAAACTGCCAAAAATTTGAAATCTCACAAGTTATGCGTTACGCTGGATGTATAAATAGAATAGAATAGACGTTTTAACTAAAATACAGAAATAAATCTGGAATTCCCCATCCAGCCATAAAATAATACCCAAAATTCCCATAAAAATTTACAAAATATTATTTTTTATATAAAGCGGGCTCTAGAAGAAGGTACTAGCACCAGGAAAAGAAACATTTGGCGATGAACCCAGGAGTCTGAAGCAAAAAAAAAGGTCGAAATCCTAACAAAACGCAAAACTACTGGAAACCTAACTAACAATTTTGACCTACCCAATTCAAAAATGAAAAGCCGACTTCCAGCACGTCTCCTCTCCCACCAGCTTCTTTCCGAATCGTATCCCAGAAAAAACAGAAGTGTTGGAAACTGCTGCCTCAGCAGCTGGCAGTGATGGGTCACTGCTGGCTGAAATCTGTCGCTGACGGCCCGGTAGCGGTCCGTTGGTGGCAGAGCCATCAGTTGGTGGCCATGAATTGCGGGCCACGAAGCAAGTGCCACTAGTGGCTCGTAGCTGGCAACCGATGCAACCCCAACACCAGGTGGAAAACACGTGCTATGTCTATCGTTTTACCAATTAGTTGAAGACGATGCTCTCGCTGTCGTGTTATTTTAGTGGTTGTAAAAAAAAAAAAAGCATGTGTAGAGAGGCGAATTAATTTCCTAATGAAATGCTACGTCGACGAATATATCAGATTAAGCCATGAAATACTAGATTACAGCCATAAAATACACCCACTCCAATTCCATGAATAAGAAGAAATAATTTCTATGTAATCTTTCGCTTTAACATTCACTAAACTGCTTGAAACAAAAGTCCTGGAAAAACATTAAAAAAGTGTTGTGTGGGAAAAAAAAAAAAAAAAAAAAAAAAGAATTATACGCGTACAAAATTTATCAATTATTCGAAAAACAAGAACAACAAAGCTATGTAGATACAATGTACTCATACATGGATTGAATACACAAGACTGGAGGAATTCACTTCTAAAATAATGAGAAGTAAAATAAAATATCTTTCCTCTTTAAAACAAATTAGTTCGGACAGCGGAAAGGAAAGATACAACGTTAAAAATGTAACAGAATGTGACATGAACGGGAAAATATATTAATTCAACAATCGCCTTTCAAGACAAGGACAGCTCGAAACTTTGGAAAGCGCCTTTCAGTTGGTACACTCGTTGAAAAAGTGAAGTTCCATAAAGGTAAAAAAAAACAAAAAAATAATCGTACTTTGAAAAAATTATTTTATGAATTATATGAAACTGACATTTATTAAAAATACCTTGCAATATTGTGAAATAAAAAAGAGAACCATTCGTTACACATCCCACAAGAAAGAGGCTCAGTTTCAAGGAATCGGTCGTGCGTGCCAAATCAGTCAAGTTGGTAAAGCGCTCGCTTCCGACGCTGACAGACCTTGGTTCGCTTCCAACTAAATCCAAACGGGCGTTTTTCTGGACCTGTTTAGAAAATTTCCCTAGAGCAGTGCAGAAGTTTCGTACGGAGAAAGAAAAAGTAGTTGCAGTTTTGAGATACTGCGGTTATCCTTTTTTTTTTTTGTTTTTTTACGGCTACTACTGGGGAGTTAGCGGACAAGATTCGGCAAGCCATCAGTTACGTCAAGTGATTGCCACTGCCAGGGAAACTAGCCGACCACATTAGGCTAGCCATCATATATGGCATATGCTTGCAGGACTGCTGAAGGGCCACTTGTGGCAGCTACTGCCTGTGATGGATAACTGTTGGCCCTGTTGTGGCATACGACAACTGATAGGGTGCCAGCTGCTGGCCTGAACTGCTGTATCTTCTGTTGGCCGCCCGGACACATTATTGACGGTTCCGCAGCGGCAACATAGCACTGGGCCATTGCTGCCAGTGCTGGACCAGCAAGACTTTTGCTGGGATATATCAGCCAATTCTTATTTGTTTTTTTCCTATGATCATCGCTGTTTTAAATGTTTTTCAAGTTCCTCTGACGCGGTGGTTGTTTTTGTGTTTAAAATAAACTTCAAGATTTTCTAAACAGAGATTCAGTGATTGAAAGGTGACGAGGGGTGGGGAAAAAGTACAGTCCATACATTTCCCCAGGAAATGTACAAAGGCCGTTACATAAAAATGAGAGTATATTTTTTTGAGTTGGCAACAGTGCGATAGAGAAAAATAACCACGCAGACGATTAATTGAATTAAGGAAGTATCTATGTCAACAGTTATTAAGCAATGGCAGACGATTATGGTTTTGTTATTGCACAGTTGTTTAAGGTACGTCTGCAATTTGCCGTACAGCTATGAAGGTGAGTGATTCAGAGTTAAGAATTGAAATGCCATTTTTTTTATTGGAGTTTAAACGACTACCGTGAGCAACTCAATGGGCTATAAGCAGCCGCCCATCTCTAATTGAGTGCCACTGTTTCCAGAGAAGGGGTAGAGCCAGTGCCGTAAGACAAACACAACATCCATGCCTCACGGGATTCGAGCCCGGACCCATCTCGGACGAATTATCAGAAGCCATCGCTTAGACCATTGGGGTGGCAAAATGCGTTGTGTGATAAAATTTTGCTATCATTTGGGTAAAACGGCATGAGAAACAGTTGATTTTTTATTGAAGAAACTTACAAAGATAAATTTTGGGTGAGTCAACGATTTTTAGATGGCTCCATGATTTTAAAAGGTGTTTGTCATCAGCACTCGCTCTTAGGCTACTTCAAAATTGCTGTTACGGAGCGTATTGTTATCACTGTCTGGGCAATCTAACAAGAATATCGACGAATGACGTATAAAGACAATGCGGCGTCAATATTTCAATAACGTCAGAATTCCGCATTCTACGCCACAAATTACTGCTGCATCATGTGTGTCTCAGATGGGTTCCTCGTCACCTGACGAGAGAAAAATTGCTCTCCAGAGTTCAGGTGTGTCAGGAGTGGAAACGAATTATTACGAAGGATCCAAACTTTCTGAACACAGTATTAACTGTGGATGAAACATGAGTCCAATATTTCGACACCCTCACGAAGCGCCCAGGTGTCTGGAAACACACAGGCTCGCCTCCTCCGTAAAACAGTCCGCCAAACCAAATCAACTGGGAAGGTGATGATGATCAGTTTCTTTGATCATAAAGGTGTAGTCTACCAACATGCTGTTCCTAAACAAATAACTGTCAATGCTGTGTATTACATTTCAGTCTTGAAGGGTCTGTGATGACACATATCGATTAAGCGACCGGAACAGGTGGGAAAGTGGACCCTACTCCATGATAACGCCCTTCCACACGTGGCTGCTTTTGTTGAAGAGTTTCTTACGAAATGCAGTATTGAAATCATGACACAGCCTGCCTACTGACCAGACCTCACCTCACCTCACCTCACCTCACCTCGTGCGATTTCTGGTTGTATCCAACAATGAAGGAGAAGTTCCTTGGCAACATTCATCACAGATGCTGTCGTTATTCAAGCTGTACAGGGGTCACTAAAGCAGCTTCCACAAAATGCCTTCACCGCATGCTTTGAAAAGTGGACTGAACGATTAGACCGATGCATATTATCCGAGGGAAGATAATTTGAGAAAGAATAACATATATTTTGCTGTATCTATATTTCTTCATTTTGTGATGTTTAGCAACATGGCAGGGGAGGGGGAGGAGAGAAGTAGTAAAATAACAACTGAAACGTTCTTGTCTCAATGCGAATTGACCTATCTGTAAGGAGTACTACGGGGTGCTGTCAACATCAGGTAATTCCTTGTTTTAAAAGTGAACGAACTCGGTGAATGGCACTCCTTTTGTGTGCTGATAATCGTGCTGAAATTCGATATATGCGGATTCTTAAAAAAAAAGAAAAAAATGTTGCTCGTAATACATGGTTCCTCCAAATAAAAAAAAATATCGCATTGCGCGGTTAAACAAAGAAAAGAGAATATTACGATGTTCAAGGGATATATAAAAACTTCGGTTAATGCGGAACTTCGTTTTATGCAAGTCATTACATGTAAATTCAACTGAATACACAGTATGTTGCTCGCGAGTTGTTTAATCTACAGTATGCATATTTAACCCTTTAACGACCATAACACCCAAAACGCCCGTACATACAAACTACCATAGCTGCCCAAAACGGCTGTCTAGTGAGAGTCAGATTTCCTACCATTACCTGTTCTTTAAATCTGCAGGGCCTATGAAGGATCAGCAGGAATCACGTCAGTCACCACTGTTGTTACTAAATAAAGATGTGAAACAACTGAAAGTTTCGGGCGTTATGTTATTTAGAGTGATACTAGATTTAAGAGCCATGGTCGTTAAAGGGTTAAGTGCACGAGATCGGCTTCTCCTTTCCGATCAAATTTGTTACACAACTTTTATTACATTTTCCTCAGCGAGATTTAATTTTATTTTCCAAAAATGCGTTTTCAAAATTTCATTCACTTTCCCCCAGAAAAAAGTTTTTCATTTTGGACACCAGTGTACATCGTGCTCCTATCCGCGAAGGTACTTCTACGCGCTGTGGGAAACGTGAGACAGGAGCGGTTATAATGATATGGGCATGAGTTCACGTTTTACTAAGATTTGAATACATTGAAAGCGCATTACACATTTCTTCGTTTTCTAAACAATCAGATTCAATGGATGCTGTCAACATTAAATGATAGATAGCACGCTACGCAAATAAAGGATATTATGTTTAAGCAGTATGCAGTTGATAGGGTGACATTATAATTGAAGACGTGTCCGAACGCAGCGTAAAAGGTGGAAATTTTCATACATATTGGTTTACCTAGTAACGATTCTTTCGTTTGCTCTTTCAGTACTCGCAGCCGCTATTTCCTACTGTAACGTCCTTGCAATATTCATAAATGCTCTATTTTTTTCTACTGCAGCTCTTGTAAGATTCATTGTGCACAGATTTACAGCAGTCAAAGGAATTATTTTCACGTGTAATCCATCTTTTTAAATGTCACTGTACCAGAGAAGCCCATAAGAAGAGGGAGGAGTTCCTTGCATAGCAGCCATCTGAATGCTTTAAGTTGGATAAGGAGCAGCGTCTTGAAAGTGGATTATTCATTGGCTGCTTTTGAATCTCCTTTTTTTTTCTTGTCTTCTTTTAGGTTATTATTATGAAAAGAAAGAAACTGTTCACAAAAAAAAGAGAAGATCATGGGCGGAAAAGGGTCATTCATCACGCTCAGCCGGACACTTCAAGACTTCTAAGACTGATCACTGAAAGTAGTGGTTGAGGATGTGGTGCCATGAAATACTCATTGTGTGGGCGTAAAATGTTCGAGATCGCGCTATCGGTTTTGCGGAACGTTCCTTTCAGGTAATAAATGGATACTGCTAACCTTTTCTTTAGAATCGACAACTTAAGAACATCAACAAAGCACACTATTCGTCAAGTGACTGTGAAATATGTACTTGTTAAATTTATAGATATCCCAGGAAATTGACAACAAAATATTCAGAAAGGAAAGATAGATTTTAGCAACTTGGTTTGTGTACTTTGTCCTTCATCTCTCGCAACGCAGGAACTTATACACTAAAATAGTAAATCTCATCTCGTTAAATGCTTCTGCATGTTGTAACCAGACGCGTAAACACGACGGAGCAGAGCCCCGACTGCAGCTCAAGAGAGGGCACAAAAACCACTTCCTGCAATCTGATTAAAATTGTAATTGTAACTTTTACACCAGTTTCCGTTGCACTTAAAATTAGAATTTCTTCTTCAAAATGGTCGGAGGATTCTACGTAGTTGCTCACGTTCAGGAAGGAAGGAGTGTATATGTGGTCCGCCCAACTGAAGAAGAACCACGGCCTGCGTCTACAACAATGGGGCCCACGGTTTATCTTTAGTTGCAGGAATGAGGGTGTTGTTCCTATTGTTGAAGATTTTGTCAGGAATATTCGATCATTTCTGCGGACCGGAGCCACATTAACCAGTTAAATTTGGTCCATTTGACGTGGTACCGTAGATCCGAACTCAAAAGCAGTTGTAAATAGCTACACAGTCAGTCAGTTTTATACAGGGTGTCCGAGAATTATTAGACACGTTACAAAATTATATACAAAAAAAAAAACCTATGGGCATTGCCTGTTTTTCTATGTCACGTATTACTAACATGGTTTCTATATTTTTGTTTTGCAGAGTTGTTATTCCCAGAATCCGATAGATGGCGCTAGGTGAGGCCTGATGAGGAATGAATGAGAAATGCGCAATCAGTAGTCATGTCATCCGTACGGCAGAAGGCGATGTGTGTGTTATGACTTGCGGCATTAAAGTCTGTCATTAAAGTTAAAAGACAATAGCGTTTAGAGTATGGTTGTAATCCTCCGTCAACGAATTCAATTAAGCGGTGGACGAAACAGTTTAAAGAAACTGGCAATGTGGAACATCGTGGAGGAGCCGGTAGGCCTAGCTTCAGCGCTGAGACGGTTGACCAAGTTAATGAAAGTTTCCGGTGAAGCCCCAGGAAAACCATTCGTAAAGCAGGCAGAGAACTGTGCATTCCGAAATCGAAAGTTCACGATATCTTGCACAAGAAATTAAAGTTTCATGCCTATAAAATTCAAATAGTGTAAAGATGAATGTAAATGATCACACTCTCTGGTACGATTTCGCTGTGGATATGCTGAATCGAGTGGAAAACGACAAAAACTTTCTCAGTACTGCAATTTTTTGTGATGAATCCACATTTCATGTATCATGTATTGTGAATTGTCACAACTGTAGGATATAAGGCAGTGGACCGCCTCATGCTGCTATTGAACTGGAACGTGATTCTCCAAAAGTTAATGTGTGGTGCGCCCTATCAAAAAGAGAAGTGATTGGCCCTTTCTTCTTCTGCGAAGAAACGATAAATGGTGACATTTACTTGGATATGGTAGAAAATTTCGCTATAATCCAGATCAAAAGATATGACAACGTCGTTTTCCAACAAGACACCTCCGCATTGGTCAACGTGTGTACGTAAGTGCCTAAATGAGCATTTCCCCAACAGATGGATTGGGTGTGGTGGTCCCATTCCGTGGCCTCCTCGCTCTTCAGATCTAACTCTATTGGATTATTTCATGTGGGGTTATGTGAAGGATCGTGTCTATCAGACGCCTTGTACTGATTTGCAGGAACTGAAGCAGCGTATCACAGCTGCTATTAATTCCACAACTCCTCAGATGCTTGCCAATACATGGCATGAAATCGAGTATCGTTTGGATGTACTACGAGCAACCAAGGGATCTCACATCGAAATTTATTAACTTGTGTAGTTACATTGTAAACTAGTACAGTCAGTTTCTTTCTATCTGTTTAATGTTTTGTTTTATATAATTTTGTAATGTGTCCAATAATTCTCGGACACCCTGTATATACACTGCTGGCCACCCAAAATGCAACACCAAGAAGGAAGCATCCGATTGGCCTGAAATTCGCAGCATGCGTCTCCCGCTAGAGGAAATGCAAACGATTAGCATTGCTAAGCATATGCAAATCTTGTGCGCCCGGTACGCCACCGAGAAGCACTATAAGAAGGGAAAAGAAGGGTGCACAGAAGGCGGGGTGTAATTAGTGGAAGTGTGTTGTGCCGCCGGACCTGTGCGTGGAAAGCTTCTTGATGCCTCGTCGCAGAATACGGCAGTCATTCCAGCACGTTTCGGAGTTCGACAGAAGACAAATGGTGGCTTATCGCGACAGCGGTTTATCGTACCGAGACATTGGCACCCGTGTCGGACGACATCGAGACACAGTGAGGCGAGTATGGATTCGGTGGGTGATGGAGGGACGGACGAACAGACGTGAGCTATTGCTGCAGCCGCGGCACACCACCGGAAGAGAGGACCGGCATGTTGTGCGGCGGGCATTGACAGATCGCATCGCCACATCACGAACGTTAGCGCAGGAATTAGGGTGTGTTGCGCAACAACCTGTGTCCGCACATACCGTTTGACTTCGTCTGCAAGAGCGGGGACTTGTCGCACAGCGCACATTGCTCCGATTACCATTGACGTTACACCACCGGCGAGTGAGGCGGCAGTGGGCCGTTGAACGCCGCACCTGAACTACGGAATGGCATGACATTGTCTTCTCCGACGAATACCGCTTCTGCCTGCAACACCAAGATGTTCGGATCTGCGGTTGGCGGCACCGCGGCGAGAGACTGTATGACGCCTGCATTATGCATCGCCATAGCGGTCCGTCGCCTAGAGTTAGGGTTTGGTGCGCAATTGGATATGACACGCGT
Organism: Macrothele yani; assembly: GCA_039090855.1. Lineage (NCBI taxonomy): Eukaryota > Metazoa > Arthropoda > Arachnida > Araneae > Macrothelidae > Macrothele > Macrothele yani. The sequence goes on along the minus strand of CM077003.1, from coordinate 82,491,585 downwards.
ATCCCTCTGGCACGCATCGCAGATACACTCAACAGCCACCGCTACATCTCCGACGTTTTGGAGTCTGTAGTCCTCCCTTACCTGCAGGACCTGCCCGTGGCCACGTTTCAATAGGACAATGCGCGCCCGCACGTAGCATGCGTCGTGCAACAATTCTGCACGGCCCACCAGGTGTCACTGCTGCCGTGGCCAGCCTGTTCTCCCGATATGTCGCCCATCGAACACGTCTGGTCGCTGATCGGCAACCGAGTGGCCCGGCAAGCACCACCCACTGTGGCAACGTGTGAAAGCAGCCTGAACCGACATACCCCAAGCCCACATCCAAAGCCTCTCAAGTTCGATGCCGTGGCGTGTAGCGGCCGTTATTGCCAGCCATGGGGGCAACACGAACTATTGATGCCTGCGTGTTCTGCAAGTTGCACGGGCCTGTAAGCTCAATCGTTTCATCTTTGTATCTGTTGTTATGTGTCCAGTAAATATGGCTTTGCTATCTCGTGTCCTTCTTGGTTTTGCATTTTGGGTGGCCAGCAGTGTAGTTCGTAGGATACATAATTATAGAAAAGAAATCGATAAATGCGTACCCCTTAAGATATCTTTACGAATTCACTTCGTATAAACAGATTCCCTTAACTAATGAAATCACAGTTTTTTGACTATTGATAGGAGAGACTATCCACACAAAAATATGTAACTCTAGTAATATTTCTCTCTGTTCGGTACAAAGCAATTTCACATTCACTTGTGGGAACGGAGATATCATGCGCGCGTCTAACAAATAGATAACATATCATTCATTGGTAAGCACGCACGCACGCATATGTGAATGTACAAAAAATTCCTATAAAATTTCGCTGCATTTATCCTTCATCAGTTAATTTTTTTTTACATTTTTTATCTTGTCAATCCATCTTAATACATTACATTCACTGACAATTCTAGCTGAGTAATAATGCTGTAAAGTCTACCACAGGTAATAATGAAAGTTTACACTCCAAATAGAACAGGTTTTTTATCTTCTTTTAGTTAAGTTTGTGTCATAAAGAGAAGTAAGCGGTAGTTTCGGTAAAAGCACTAGTCTTCCCAGTGTGTACCATTTTTACTACACACACAGAACATAAATTTATTTGAAAACAAGAAGACCCCTAAACTATGCAAAAGAGATGGACAAATGAAATTAGATAGCTTGTTTGAGCAATAAGGACATTTCTTTGTTGCTCTTTTGAGCCTCTTCTTTCGGCCACTTGTGACCAATGCGCGACGAAATCCAAGTGAATCACTCATTTAGTGATTAAGAAGGAGAAAGTATCCTCAACTAACAAACGTTAGATCTTTTAATGGCTGGTGCACAGGATGATATCGTATCTTTCACTCCTTCCCCTGTTTTACTTTTTCATGCTGTAGATAAGTTCACTGTGCTCCAATATTCGATACAAAAAATCTAAATTGTTACTATCTAACATAATTTTCCATTTCTAATGTACATTGCCAAAGTTTTTCTTATTTTTATTACGTACATGCGCATCTAGAAGTTTAGCAGAAAAATCAATAAAAGGAATTGGTAGGATCACGAACATCTGTGTTGTACCTTCGAAAAACAGAGATTGCATAATCAGGTTTCGAGGGGAGGACCAGTTCCCTCTTTTGAACTTCCCCATATGGACGCCTATAGCTGGGATAAAGGAATGGTGACAGAGTCACGATCTAATGGTGACAGGTCATGGTCAGTTCTCTGCTTTGATATTAAGTCCCATTGTGCTGGGAACAACTGTCGCATCGTATTTTGAAATACAAAGGCTAAAAAAACAACAACAACAAAAAACGGGCAGAGCTGATAAATACTGCTTTACTTGCAGGTATAAAAATTTATCTTATCCAATCACTGTGGCAAAAATACGAAGTCTTATTTAAAAGTAATAACAATGTTACAGGTAATTCTGCTAGACAGCGGTAGATTGTGTTTTTGTAAATATTTTGCCATGTCGCCTGCAACTTTCCGAGAAATCGACCTCTCCTTTCATAATTACGGGAAGTCATGTGCAAAGAATTAGGTATCAAGCTATCCTAAAACAGCTTCGGAAACGCTTGATCTGTTATAGAATGCCTTTGTTAAAGAAACATGTAACAATAGCACAAGAGAAAACAGATTTTCACCCTTTCAAGACAGCCGAACCTTTGTGTGTTCTTTTCAAAAGTATAAAATAAAGAACTTAGTTTCATTGAGACATACAACGGCCACGTCGCGAAACACCAAGAGGATAGGGTAGATACGTCTTTTTGGAACTCATTTTACTTATTTGCATTTGGTATGGTAGTAAAACAGAACTCCGGTAGCCGTTATATGTCACAGAAAACATTCTTCGTTTTCACGAAACGAGACAGTGGGAGCCGCCTCGTTGACAGGAGTGGTCAGAGGAGTAGAGTTGTAGCTAACTGTTAGAGCAGGGACAAGTCCCGATTTCCATATGAGGCAAGGATGGTTTGTTTCCCCATCGGCTCTAGTGATGCTCCTTACTTGGAGCCAATGGTCAAAATTAGGGACGGGAGACGACTCATACTCTTAGGTACTTTTTAGCATCGTTAAATGCCGAAAAAACATAAGACAAACAAAGAAACAAATGTACGCTTTGCCTCAATTAGTGCTGCTACCGTTGGTATCCTTGTATCAATGAACAAGTATGATATTTCGAAGAGGCCGTGGTAACTCTTTACATAAGTTGAAAGAAATGTGGATTTTCACTACTTTTCAGTAACACTTGTAGAATTTTGGATATAACGTAGACCCCCATCTACACATTTGAAACACCACCACATTTTCGTAAATGCGCTAACGTTATGCATAAGTAATATTTTATACCTATCTACATATACACCATATTGACAAATTTCACCGGATTCCTAGAAGAGAAACACAACATAGCATTTATTGACATACATTAGTACGGTGTCGTTCCACCTTTGGCCTACACGTGTCTTCACGAGCTCCGTGTTTGAGTGCATCAGGTACGGGTTTTGTGTATCCCATCGTTGCTCTTCTGCGTGTGTGCCGAAGTTAAAGGTGTGCGCTTTCTTTTGAGATCCCCCACGAGTTGGCGAGTGCTTCTTGATTTTCATTATCAGTGTTTTAATTTCCAGACCGAGCTGATCGTTTCCTTCGTTAACCCTTGCCATTGATTATGGCATCTGCTGATGAGGGCGCTGTTCCCGCCCGCATCGCTGCAGCTCCCCAACGTCAGTCGCAACCGACCAATCATCTTCGCTTGCTAGTGGATAGCCTCTTCATCTTCCTCCTGTCATTTGCACCTTTCTTTCTCCTGCCCGGGTCTCCGACTCTGCTCTTGAGAGCGTGGATGTGACGTCACTGGCTCCTGCTGACGATGATGAGTTCGTGGACGTCTCTGATGGCGTCGCTAGTCTTCCCTCAATAGTTTCTACTGCCTCTGCATGCAGTACATTGCCTCATGCTACTTCAATGCCTTCCAAAGGAGGCGCTTCTGCATACACGTATTCTGAAGCTTCGTTTAATATTCCACCGGCTTCCTCCTCGTCCCGTCTGCCACCTATGAATTCTTACGTTACTCTCAACGGTGACACCATCTTATTAGACATTCTCGAGAACTCTCCTGATGGAGAGTTCTCAGGAATGCCCAGCTTCCTGTTCTGGTCTCCTTACATCCGGTACTCCCGGAGATCTCCGATGATATGCTGTGTGTTGCACTTAGTCGATGCGGCAGAGTAGTCGGCCCAGTGAAGACTCTCTCCTCTTTCCCCTCTGACCCCGATGATAAACATATCTGTGGCTTCCGTAGAACCGCTCGCATCATCCTCCCGTCGGAAGAGCATCTCATAAGTTTAAACGGTTCCTCGATATTCGTTGTGGTACCGAGCGCCGCCGAATTGAGCTCCTCACCTCTGCTGATTGCTCACGCTGCAAGGCTTACGGCCATCAGCAGGCTCATTGCCCCCATGCAACGCCACTGACTCCTGCAGCTCCAATGCAGCATTCTACCTTTTCTTCAGTTTCTGCAGCCATGTCTCCTCCTGCGTCTGCACCTCCTGGGCCCAGTTCTGCTGAAAATCTGATTATAGTCTTCGATCAACCCTCGGCTTCCGACGTTGATTTCTCCACATTGTCGGATTTTTTTCCGCTTGACTCCTCCTTGCCTTCCCGTGTTCTCTCTCCATCCGAGGACACCACGGGTGATCTTCAAGCTTTATTAACCGTCGGATCTTTTGCTCCCAGCGATGAGGTGGACCTTTCCTCTGCTTCCACATCTCTTGTGTCATCTATCCACGGCAAACGTCGCTCTACTAACAGTACCGAGGCCCGGAGGAAAAAGAAGAAGTGACCTTCTCCGACTGGCCGCCCACATCGTTCCACCCGTCTAGCAAGCTCCAGGTCTCCCCTGTCACGTTCACGTTCTTCCTATTCAAAGCCCAAAGGTCCTCTGCCGACGTTTGATGATTTCTCGACAGTGCTTACCAATGCCGCTCTTCCTTCAGAACCTGTCTCCTTTGAAGTTATTTACGAGTTTCTCACTCATAAAACAAGTCGGGAGGTTTCTCTCATCTATTTACAGCAGTTTGAAGCAGTTCTCCATGAGATTTTCGACCCAGCATCCTACATCCTCAAATTCCTCCGGCATCATGCCAAGCAACCGAACTAAGTCTTGTGGTGTCGCGGTATCATAAATCGCCTCAACACATTCCAGAAAGCTGCCATAGCCGCCGTTCATCCGCCGTCGGACTTACCCATTCAAGGTCACCACTCTGAATTTTAGCGGGTTTGCTAACACCCTCGCAAGCGCTGTCGTTCTGGAAGGCGCCTTGGGGCCAACTTACTCCTTCTGCAAGAGATGAACTGCCACTCCTCGATTTCTTTTCATAGATATCGCACTTGGGACTTCATCTTTCACCATGCTTTCCTTTACTCTGTCCACGGTGGTCTCGCTACTGGTGTTCGTCATCAGTTTCGAACAACCATGTCTTCACTATCCGTCAGCAATCTCTGCCGAGATCTTCTACAGCAAATCTCCTTCACCCTAGCTGGAATTCGTTTTCATGTCTTCAACATCTACGTACCATGTTCCTCTACGCACCAATCCCTGCTGTTCACGAGCCTCTGGGGAGCCCTCTCTCAGGTTCCTTCCTCTGATCGAGTGCTTCTCGGGGGAGATTTCAACTGCGCTCTCAACCCGTCTTTTGACCGTCGTACGGACCTTGTCGCCCTTCTCTAAGACCTTGTCTCGTACTTTTCTCTTGTTGACGTCCACTGGTATCTTGATCCTGCGGACAACTCCCACACCTAGCGTTCGTCTAGGACGCGAGCACCCCTGACCGCTCGCTTGGATCGCTATTATGCTTCGCCATCGCTCCTTCCGGCAGTGACAGATTATCTCCATCACCACAGGGCGTCCTCCAACAAATGCGTGGCTATTCTGACCGTGATCGCCGCGTCGCAGCCTTCTCGAACAGTCTGCCCATGGACCTTTGATACTACCCTGCCTGGTGATTCCGTGTGTCATTCTCCACATCCGACAGCTCTATTTTTCAGCGAAGACCCTTCGATTGATGCAACTCGATCATGCTCGACAGATGCTATGCCTCATCAGAGGAGCTGATCAGGTCTTCTCTGTATACCAAGCTGAGCACAAGGCGCTACTGGAACCCCTCGCACAGCAAGCCCTCATCCTCCTTCGTTTACAACATCTCAACCCAGCGGATTGCTCATACGACTTCCTCACATCTATGGAGTCAGATCGCCGTGCTTCTACCCAGCTCCGTCACTTTCATCTGGCACCATCACCTCCGTTCCAGGTGTTATTTGCTCTCAGGTACGCCGGTTTTTCGCCGATAAATTCTGTGTAACTCCTCCTCCTTCCTCCTCTGCTTCTGCTCATCTTCTCTCCAATCTACCTCAGGTCCCCCCTCGTGTTTCTGACAATCTTCTTCGCCCTCCTACTTCTTGTGAGCTATCCTATTATTTTTCTTCTCTTAACCCTCACGCTGCTCCGGGTCCGAACGGCCTCCTTTTGCTCTTCTACCGTACTTTCTTCTCCGCGCTCTTACCTTTTCTCCGTTGTGCTCTAACTCGGCTTTTCACTGTTCTACTCTCCCGAGGAGTTTTACAAGTTCACATATTGTTCTTTTTCCCAAGAAAGGAGACCCTCTTGACTTGGGGAATTGGCGTCCTATCTCCCTCCTTACCCTATACTACAAACTCTACCCTAAGTAGCCCCTCACGGGGAGTCTCCCCAGCCGGCTTAACTCTATTCTCCCGTACATTCTTTCTCCTAATCAGACTTACACGGTTCCCGGCCGTTCTATCTCTCATAATGTGTTCTGCTTCTCCGCGACCTTATTCACCTTGCTAATGCACGCTCTGAGCATCTTGCCCTTTTCTCTCTTGATCTTCGCTCCACTTTTGAAAATATTTCCCATACTTACCTTTCTAACATTCTTCTCAGCTTTGGGTTTCCTCCTCCTTTGTTTCTCTCCTCTCTCTCTCTACCGGGATGCCGTTTTCCACGTTAAGACGGCCTCCTTTCTCACTGCGCCCATCCCCTTTTGCCGTGATGTACGACAAGGCTGCCCGTTATTAAGGCAACCCTTCGCCATCGCAGTGGAGCCGTTGCAGCGCTCCGTGGAGCACTTTCTCCATGCATTTTTAACACCACCAATTGCAAGCACTCGGCACCACAATCTCCTGCACCGCTTACGCTGATGTTATGCTTACGCTGATGGTGTGCATCCCTGCTGATTCTCAGTTCTCTCAGCTCCGTCATCTTTTTTATACCTATGCCTCCTGCTCTGTTGCAGTACTAAATGCCGCCAAATGCACTGGACTGTGATGCGATGCGTGGTCTGGTCGTACAGACGACCCGTGAGGGGCTACTTGGTCCTCGTCGGCTCAGCGCTTCCTCAGGGGGTTTCTCGGCTCGCCTTATGCTTCTTCAAAAGCCACCCGTAGTGCGCTTCGTCCACGTATCATTCGAGCAGCTGTCTTTTGGCGACGTGCCCAATTCTGCACGTTGTTTTATCAACGAGCCAACCTTGCACGCACCCATCTTTTTTCTATGTGTCAGTACTCCTGGATTGCCTCATCTCCTCCACTTTGCTGCCTCCGAAAAATCCCCAGTTACCTCACCCGTATCGTGTGGTCCGGTTATTACTGGGTCGCCGTCACCAAGCTATCTTCCTCCAGCTCGTGTTGGAATTGGGCTCATTGATGTTCAACTCTACTCTCGAGCCACCGCATCGTCATGTTCCTCCGTCTTTTTACTGCTCCTGTTCCGTCGGCCGTCGTTGTGCGCAACGTCCTTACCTCCCCACACAACCCTCATTTTCCTTTCTCCTCTCTCGTACTAATCGATTGCTTTCCTTCTCTTCCCTCCAAACTACCTCCTGCCTATTCTGAGGCCCCCACTTTGCTGCGTTTTCTCCCTCATATTCGCTCTTCTCCCTCTTCTACTCTCGACCCTCTCTCTAAACCTATCTTCTTCTACTCGCTACTTCGTCACCCTCATCTTCCCTGCTTCGCTTTCTTCTCCTGGCTTCCTGCTGGGGTAGTAACGGTTCGCGACCTTGCTAACCCTGACCTCCCCTGGCGCTCCTTTCCTAGCCTTCCGCCTGCTATTCTCTCCTCTCCTTCAGCCCGCTACGTCTACGACTCTCTGCTCTGCTGTCGTTTCTCAGTTTCCTGATCATACAACTCCTCTTGGCCTTGTTTCTGTACTTTCTGCTCCGCTACCAATCGCCTTGTTTCTGCGTGTCTTTGACCTGTCTCTTCCTCTGTTCTCGTTCTCTACTAAATCCCTCTATCGGTTTCTCCACCTCTCGGCTTCCCCTTCACCTCTCCCTATCCACGGTGTTCCTTCTGCAACTGTTTATATTGTCTGGGCTGCTGCCTTCTCCCCTCTTTCGTCTCCGATTGAACTCAATACCAACTGGCTCTTCCTTCATAACCGGCTCCACGTTCAATCCCTTCTCCACGGCATGACACTTCTCGCTTCCCCTCTTTGCTCCTTCTGCGCGCAAGAGGCGTACGTCCCGCACGTCTACCTTTACTGCCTTGTGGTACTACCTCTCCTACATCTGGCGTTCTCTTTCGCTCGTCGCTCCTGCACCGTCGACTTCACTTTTGCAGCATACCAGCATCTTCTCCTCTTTGCTCATCAGCCTGTATTTCTTCCACCAGTGTGTTCTTACGTGTTTGTGTTGGTGAAACAAGTCATCTACGTGTATTATCAGCAACTCCGCAGTCTATCTCCTCCTGCGTCTTCCATTCAATCTAGTGCTGCCCTACTCGGACATTTCCACAATCGCCTCCTCTCCCGCTTACAGCTGGAGTATCAGTCTGCAATCTTCGCATGCCGTGAAAGCTCCTGCTATGCTACGTGGTCACCACTGACCCCGTGGTTCGCTGTTACAGCAAGTCCGTTACATCTCACTGTGAGCTAAGACTCTACATTCACTTTTTGATGGTCTTTCGCACTGCAGTGCCCCGCCTGTGATCATTTTGTTCTTCCTCAAGCATTGCTCTGTTTGCACCACGTTGTAAATTTGTCATTACTCATTTATTCTGTATATTATCGCTTTTATCAGTTTGTATCATTCCTGTTCTTTTTTTTTTCCTTGATACGATTCCATGTTGCTCGTCTCCTCTGTTTTGCTACATTAAAGCGATTCTGAAACCATTTTTGGCCTTAATGCATGCACTGACCCTTCCAGGAATGATTTCGACAAGGATTTGTAACACAGCGATAGGTATGCGCTTCCATTCAGCACATAATGCTGCCGTTAACTGCTGCTTAGAGGTAGGTCTAGGTTTCAAACTTCTTATGCGGCGCTCTAATTCATCCCATAGGTGCTCTATGGGAGTAAGATGAGGGCTCTGTGCCGCCCAGTCCCCACACGGTAGGGAAATATCGTCGAACCACGCCACAACAGTCATTGCTTTATGGCTCGGTGCATTATCCTGCTGGTACCAACAAGGTTCGGTTCCATAGCATTGCCACATAGTTGGTAGGGCATAACTGTCCAGATTATTGAGGTAGACATGATGGTTAACAGGTTTGTTCACGATAACGAACGGGCTGGAACCATTCCACGAACCCCCTTCCCTTCCCCCATACAGGAGTACACTGTCAGCTGCAAACTTCACCGTAGGAACAGTACACTGTGGTAAATAGCGTTCCCCCGGCTGCCACCCTACACACACGCGGCCATTTGATCGTGAATCTGGATTCATCAGTCCATAGGACCAGTTTCCATTGATTTACGGTCCACGACAAATGTTCTTTACACCATGCTAAATGACGAGTAGCAGTCCAAGTGAAGATAAAAGGCTTATGAGCAGCAGCCCGACCACGGTAACCCATGGAATGAAGTTCTCTGTGAATGGTAAGTGTGCATACCGACGTTCCAGCATTTTTACTCATCTGTACACAGAGGTCTTTTGCAGTACTCCGTTGATCAGCTGTAACGACTCTCCTGAGGCTTCGACGTTCTGTATCACCGATTTCCTTTGGTCTGCCGGTACGTTTTGCTGCTTCAGGTACGTCATGTGTCTTCCACATATTCAGTACAACCAAAGCAGTTGACTTGGGTATATTAAAACGCCTCTCTGTTTCTCTTATGGACAACCCACTGGTGTAACACCCAACAATTTTTCCTTTCTCAAAGTCAGTTCTCTCCCGCCGCGACATTTGCACTCAGCCTCACAGTGCGATATGATCGCGGTCAGCTGCAGACTTGTTTTGTACCGTTTGCAGCTGTACCGCGCATCTTAACAGCGCAGCAGATTCGTTCATTTGCTTTTTAAGGGTTGCCTGTGACTTTTGTCAATTTCGTGTACAAAGAAAGTAAAGTGTGGAAAATGGGATAATGTGAATGTTTCCGTCAGCGAATTGTTCGACCACTTCTAAATGACTTAGATGTCTGAAAAGTGGCATACTGATAGGTCTTAAGGCCAGTATACCTAAAAAGTACGGAAAGAAATGGCAGCTTTGGAACATTGTTCTCTTGAATTTTGGTGAATTTTCGATCACTGTTAAAAGTCCTAGAGATCTGAAAATTGGCATGTTAAAAGGTCTTAAGTTCCGGATACCTACAAAAGCTAGAAAACAAAAGAACCGAAATAGTGGTATTGGAATATTGTTTGCTTATATTTTTCTACCACTTCATCACGCCTGAAAACGAAAAAAATCAAAAGGGTGGCTTAGCTTTACTGTGCTCGTAGGCTTAAAGATAGTTATGCCAGAAATGTTGAAATGCGTTAAACATTCCACGAAATTTTGATTTAAAATTAAGAGGCCTGCTACCGTTTTAAATCAAAACGCATGCATTGACTTTACGACTTTGTTCTAAACCATAAAACACTTACAGATCTCAAATTACTCTTCTCCATTCCTTAAGTACTTTTCCCTTTCTTTAATTTTATGTTCAAAAATATTATAGATTCACCGTTCGGAGGACGAACATGAGTGCAAATATTGTATATACAAATGCCTTCATGATTATACAATGACTTAAAACGTGAGACAAACCTTACATATTGTAACAATGCTCTTTAAAGTTCCGGACATGAAATCATATTTTGAAGGGAAATCATGGAACCCAAACGCAAAACCAACTATATTTCGACCATAAAAAGAGACCAACATTTCGTGCAGAACTGGAAAAAGATAAAAGCACAACAAATATTCGTACTGTTAGTTTTTGGATTAACCCGACAAGTGATTTCTTAAAAGAAGATAGCTTGATATTTAGCCTTTGCGCGGCTATGTACCTGATCCAAATGATGTCCCAAATTTTCTGTGCTCCCCAAACAGAAATGTTCATATGGAAAATAATTCCTCCGCCGCCCTTTCATCGCAGCAGTATGCACCGTAAACCTGCTGCTGGTGATAAGAGTTTGCTCCTAAGTCTTGTATTCTCTACTATACGACCCAAAGCATGATGGGATTGGGATAGTCCCCCTGACACCAACATTATACCAATGAGTAGAAACAGGTTATTTAAACACCTTCCCTCTTCTTTCTTAGGTTGTTTGCCACTGTTATAGACCTTATTGCGGGTAAACAGTCAAAGGATTAGTATCAATTATTTCTCTAAAGGACCACTTTAAAGAACAAATTTAAAGGGGAAGAAGAGCTTTGTGATTTTCAGGTTCACCAGCCGCGTTCGGTCCATGTCTTAGTGAGCTAAGATATTTATTCCAGCTGATTTCAGAACATTTTGCTAACCCCGAGTTAATTCCTACCAGCAGGTCGAAGGTTTAAATTACCCGCATGTTTTTTTGGGAAAGTGGGAAGTTAAGAAGTAACTGCACTAAAGAAAATACAACAATGGACCTTACAGTCCAATTCGGCGATATTCGCATTTATAAGATTATGTGAGTTGTATTCAAACACTGGTTTCATCATAAATATTAAGAACAGTTGGATGCCATATCAGCAGTTTTCAGATGGACGTTGTAAACTAGGATGAAGAAGCTCTCAGCTTTGTCTGCATTTGCACTAAACAGCTCATGCACCACCATTCCCTCCCGCATTACTCATGCATTTTCAACCATTTCATACGGTTCTGCTGAGATGCCAATCTGAATACCATATAAAGAAAAGCTAAACAGAAATCATAGCTCTTTACACGTTAATAAGTGAGACTCGAAAAAAATTATCATCGGCCGCCACCGCGAATCGAACCCAGAGTCTTCCAGTTACGCGCAGGACATGCTACCACTGCTACACAGCTGCCTCGAATTCTCCAGTCTTAATGAAATGTGAGTCTGGATAATTCGAGGCCGCTGTGATGCAGTGGTAGCATGTCCTGCGCGTAACTGGAAGACTCTGGGTTCGATTCCCGGTGGCGGCTTAACGTAGAAAGAGCGATGCTTTCTGTTTGGTGTTCTTATCCACGTCGAGTGTTTGAATTAAATAAAAACTATTTAAGGAACGTCTGAGCTCTATTGCAGATCTCACGAAGTCTCTCCCTCCAGTTGGCCAGTAAATAATATGACATGTTCTTTTGTAAAACAGAAAACAATTCCCTATGACTTCAAATGTTACGAAATTACTTACCTCACAATATATTTGGAACAAGAGGCGCTTTTCCAGAAAACGGTTTATGCATGGTAATAGGGCGCATTCTTGTCGAAGTTCTACTGAGTACTCTTTTGCATGTGTGTGTGAGGGGGGGGAGGGATTTTACTGCCACCATGAACAGCTCTTAGGAATATAATGTCGTCCGTTCCAAATTTGGGGCCTGTGGTTCCAGGGTAGGGACATAGCCACCGAAATCGGACAAACACATAACCAGTCCTTCATCCGGGACTGGAATGTGAGCCCATCTTGGACGACTGTTGATTCGCCTCAGACTACACTGCCACGGAGTTCAGCATAACAATTTAAATTAGAGTAAGACAGATACAGAATTATGATAAATATCAAGCGTTATGATATTTCAACATTTTTATTAGCTTATATAGCTTCTATTTCGCACCTCCTTTCTTTTTGCGTAAACACAGCAAATACTTTTATGCATTCACACTTCGAATTCGGAGTTCTTGTATGTTTATCGCTTTGTCCATATCATCCCGCCAGAAAGAAATGAAAGCCTATTTCAATTTACCTCAAAATCCTTTTTCTCGCGTGAATCTGTCGACGCACTCTTACATAGTCCTGGGACGGGGGGGGGGAGGTGATATCCACACATACACAAGCATATACAATCTTCAAGAGTCGTTGAAAAATGATGCAGTGATTCCTCTTCACAAAAAATCATTTCTCACTCCAGATTTAGCGTGTCAGGAGATAACCAAAGCACAGTAGCTTCAACTTGCTATTTTTCGTTTAAAAACTACGTTTCGTGGTTAAAGGAAGAGTTAATTCCTAGTTTCGATTTTTTGCTGGGGTTTTCATTCTCTCTCGGTATCACAAGCCATAGATCATCACTGTGATACCTCTAACTCTGGCAGAGCTAGTTACAAAAACTGAATAATTATGTCTAGCGTGCGGAACATAAATACGAAGAAATATAGTGGAACCTGAGTTATACATTTACCAGTTTAAGAAGAAACTGGAACCTCAGTTATACGTTTACCAGCCATACGTTTTTTTTATACGTAATTCAGTGCTACTCCCGATATTTTGTTACAGTTTCTATCATTTTTGCGTTATAAGTAATTCATTTATGCGCGTTTTGCGATTGCACCTTAAATTTTGAGTTCCACATCTTTAAAAATGCACATTTCTTTATTCTTTTCATACGCAACCCGGTATGCTACAACTTCGAAAAAATTGAGACAGTCTTTTTGCACCCATGAAATAGGTGCTGCAACTAAAAATTTCATACACAGTCCTTTATATTCTTTGAATTCAAGAAATTGCAAACAAGCAATTCGAGAAATTTCTTTAACGGTATTTTACTCGGCACAAATGCTAAATCAACTAGTGGATAAACTGCTTTGAAAAGAACGATGCTTATGAGTCAAAAAGGTATAATAGGGGTTACGGAATGCAAAACAAAATCATATTCGGATGTACTATCTAACATTTCAAAGATAAGGTTATTTTTTTCATATGTTGACAATATAAGGTCGTACAGAATTTCTTAATCTACTTTTTACAATGAAATTCGAATAAAAAAATTAATACGAAAGTCAAAATAGACATAGGCTTAAGGCAGAAAACAAAGTATTCATGTAGTTATACACTATCTACCAACAAGTAATTGGACACATGTGATAGCAAAGGAAACCGAAGTTTATTCACCTTCACTAGTTGGTGGAGCCTCCAAGAGCGGCGATTACAGCTGCGACCCTCCGGGGCATACTCTCAACCAGGCGTGGTACGACGGCTAGCGGTATTTTTTCCACTCGGCTTGGAGAAGACAGGTCAGTTCCTTCACCGATTTCGGACGGTGGGGACACCCCTTAAGTCCACGCTCCAACTCGTCCTAGAGGTGCTCGATAGGGTTAAGGTATAGGCTCTGCGCAGGCCAGTCCATTCGATTAACCCCATTGTCACCATACCAAGCCATGGTAGACCTCGCAACAGGACAGGTGGCATTGTCATCCTGAAAGTAGCATGAGTCCACCCCATAAAACTGCCAAAACGTAGGAAGCGCATGGTCATCCAAAATGGTGCAGTAGGTCTCGGCGTTGAGTCTACCAGGAATTGCGACCAAGGGTCCCGTGCCATACCAGGAGAAACACCCCCATAGCAAAATTCCAACGCCGCCGAACTTCACAGTTGGCACAATACATTCCGGCAATAGGCGTTCTCCAGGCAGAAGCCAAACCCAGACCCTGCCATCCGAACGGTAGAGGGTGAACCTTGATTCGTCGCTCCAGAGAACCTGTTTCCACTGTTCAACGGTCCACTGTCGATGTTCTTTGCAATACGTTAGCCGAGCAGTGCTATTGGACTTGGTGATCAAAGGTTTGTGGGCGGCAGCACGTCCATGATAACCGAGCAGATGGGTTCCTTACGTTTGGCATTCATCGAAAGAACACTCCCGGATGCCTGTTGAAACTCCTCGCGGATGTGGCCCATCGATTCGGTGCGGTTCTTCCGAATTTCTCTGGCCAGCACCCGTCGGTCTGTAACTCCCAGTTTTGTGGGTCTGCTGGGTCGGGGCACATACCGATTGTCACCTCTCATCTTCCACTTGCCAATCACGTAGGCCACTGTCGATTATTTTGGGTACTTCAACTCGCTGAATATGTCACGTATGGATCGGCCATTTCTCTGATACCCGACGATTACACGTCCCCCAAAATCAGAGAACTCCAAACTGCGTGGCATCTTGCATGTGACTGGTTGCGTTGTTGTTTCCCACACGATATTTAACAACGGCGGCCGTGACGTGTATCAGGACAGCAGATCTCGTCGATTGCAAGGGTGTCCAATTACTTGTTTGTAGATAGTGTATATGTATATCTGACATTATAAAATAGCGTAATCCAAAAATTACGAGCGTCTCTCCTTTTGATTCTTTTTGTAGGTATTCCAAATGTTGCCACCCCGGTGGCGCAGTGTTCTAAGCGATGGATTCTGATCGTTCATCCGAAAGGGGTCCGGGTTCGAATCCCGGTGTGGCATGGATGTTGTGTTTGTCTTACGGCGCTAGCTCTCTCCCTTCCCTGGAGTCAGTGACCCTAAATTAGGGACGGGCGGCTGCTTATAACCCATTGAGTTGCTCACGGTAGTCGTTAAACCTCCAATACAAAATATTCGAAATGTTACAATAGTACTTCACATTCTGAAATTTCATTGGCACGTTTTTTTACATTTGTATACCACTATTTTTTAAGGTCATCCCATAGGTATACGCATAAGCAAGGTTCCATTGTACAAAGTAATAGCCAGTATTTAATAAACTTTTCTGTTTCAGGAGCCCGACGCTGTAAAACGCATTGCATGATCTTTATGGGTAGCATGCAAAATGACAGCTGCAAGGGATCTTGAAATGCACTGGTTTGTAAGAAAGCGGGGCAAAGTAGATCAACAATGTGCATCTTCATTTGACAAAAAACAATTAACGCAAGGAATGTAACGCTACACTACTGAAGAAAAATGAAGATTCAATGAAATAACAACTGAAAAACTAACGGACAGTTCTCAAATTGGGAGTTGCTAACACAATTAATTCAGAGTAAATAAACATAATTAAAATATAAGATGTTAGCAGGAGTAAACAAAAAAACTCGAAACGAAGTTTATTATACAGAGTACATTTATTCGTAGTTTCAGATTATGAAAAGTTTTCCGGGCTGGTTGTCTCGCTGTAGCATGCTGGAGGTTCTGATATGACATCTACACTGGCATCCAAAAGTTTAGCATAATCAATAAAATGTGATAAATTACAAAAACGAGAAGGTACAATGAAATAGGTTGCTAACAATACAAAGATAGCTTAGTGAAGAACTAAATGCACAGTACAAATCACATAAAAAAGTGATAAACTAGGAAAAGTACCAACAGTCCAAATGGTAAACGGCAGGAATATACCTGAAGTATTTCTGATTCTGTACGAGTGTCTAGCAAGGCATATGGTGACATCTTGCGATGATAGATGTGGCAAACCGATATCGCATGTTGTTCTTAAGGGAAACAAGAAGACTGTGTGGCAGCAAATCCTACTCTTGAACAATTCTTCGGGAGTTCTGGCTAGAGGTTACGACATACAATGCCACTTCCCAATGCAATGCATCCTACAGACGATCTATTGGGTTGAGGTTTGGGGAATGTGCTGGATATGGCATAGGGTGGATATCTTTACTTTCCTGATAATTATCAACAGCTGCTGCTCCATGAGGTCTGCAGTTATCGTCTATAAACACGAAATCCGGGACAACAACACTCCGAAAAAAAAAAAAAAAAGCCTCACGTAGAAGTCCGGGATGTCGTCCTTGCATCTCCGACCTGTTAAAGTTCCTTCTGATTTTTTTTTTCAATTCTGCTTAACTTTTGGACACCAATGTAGAACGTCAGAGCTGATTTCGAACTGTATACGATGGCCAATAAGTACAATTAATCTGGGAATTTTCCAGAGATTCATTCGTCCTAACCTTAATTCCTTCTGCATGTCTAGGAGCGTATTTCAAAGACTTATCTTTACGAATTGGCAGCTAATAGCAACGTTCTGCTAAGATTTAGTCGACATTGGAAGAATTTATTAAAATCTAGAAGCAAAATACGTTTTGATTTATTCGCAAATACGGATGGATTTATACCGGATTCAGTCTAAAATGCGATCTCGCATAAAATGGCTTACAGTAGTTTAAATTTAGCGCATATGATCCGATGAAGGTAAATACAGAATGATGTAGAAAGTCCTCGTAGTACAAAAGCGGAGGCTGAAACGGGAAGGTGCTCGGAGATCAAAACTCCCTATTCAGCTAGGGGCGTGAATATTTGAAGTTGTTTGATCACTGTTAACACGGTCTTTGGATGTATCCTCGGAGGAAAAGGTAGATTTATAAACGTGCTGTCGTCTTTAAACTTCCGGTTTCCATTCACATCATCTTCACTTTCCGTTTTACAAATGTTTTTCTTTTACATTCTCCCTCCTCTTGGAAGTACATCTCTTTGAGTTCAGGCAGGTATTTTGTTATCGACTGAGGTAAAAGATGTGTATTTTTCCTACTTGTAAAAACCACCGTCATTTCCAAGTTACCATCGTATCGATTATAGGGTTCCTTCGCTTTCTCTTTACGCGGCCAGAAATTTCGAAGGTCTGTTTGCCTCACCGGGATCAAATCGTTAATAATAAAAACCAAAGAACGTCTGCCAAAAAAAGAAAGAAGAAAAGACTCGGCAAATAATGATCGGTTCTAACAAGCGGAATATATGATTTAAGGGCCGTGTTTTAACTCATCTGTTGTTTCATGATTAATTACCTAGAATTTCATAAAAAGGGACGAGTTAAGAAATTTCTTCACCAAGAGTTTTAGAACAGAAATAAATAAATCTGCAGGTACATTTAATATCAAATGCCAGAGTACCCCTAGTATTGGAAAATTTCGCATATCCCATTAAGGAGGCCCACAAGTTCGTACACATGCCGCAGAGCTGTTTGTTTTGTACCACGAGAAATCAATTTTCTTCCAGTGATGAATTTTCATCTTCCTATACTCTTTTGAGGGCTTTACTTTTATGGTTTCTTCCCCTCACTTAGCATAACATTGTATGAGAAATAAAGATTTCCACTTAGTGTGAAATCATATTTCGATTTTCTGCGAAGTTAAAATGCTGTACTAACGCAATAAAATACTGGATGATCACAGACGATTTGCACGGCTTGCAAAAATATTTGACATGCGCAAAAAACAAAAACAAACAAAAATAAAAAACGGTAGGGGGTAAAAAAACCGTGCTTATACATGCGCATTAGGGCGGATCAAAGCCACGTGCAATAAAATCAACTGTCATAAATGAATGGTGCTCATACAAACGAATCAGTTTATATTTAGGACTGCCTCATCAGAGGTGAAGTTTTGTCATATAGATTTATATGGTACTTGGGCGAAGAAATGGCCCCACTTGGACATTTCTCAGATTTGGTGTTTGCAGAAACGATGCGTCTGATGGTGGCATACTTACAAGAACACACATTGCAAGGATGAGAAGGCAGATCGGTCAGACACACAGGGACAGAAGATCTGAGCAACAAAACATTTGACTACTTCATTGGATCTGCTTCCTGTTTCTTCTTTGAAGTTTTGCAATTGGACAACTCTTTCTTGGCTAAGAACCTGGATACGTGGGACCAGATTAATTCTTTCCAGGAAGCAAAGTAGAGAATAATGGCTCTTAAAGTTGTCAAGGACAGTGCTGAAAGAGGGATACCTCTTGCTACCACTTTCAATTCTTCTCTCACTAAGCTCGAAGATCAGAAACAATTCCTCTTCCTAGTTGTGGGGGGCCACCGGAAATGCTTTCCGGATACTAAATACAGCACACTTTTCGCAGAGACTGAAAAGCAAACCGACTGAGAAATCAGCAGTGGGGTTTTCTACAAATTGCTGCGCAATATAATCAATATAATGAACTGTATGGTAGCCTTCTTACCAAATAAATTTGAGATTTATCTTGTTCAAGTAAGGTATTCTATCGTCAATGTGTCACGTTTATTATTCCCTTTATAACGAGTGTAGTCTTTATCGTAGTAAAAGTTCCACCACCTTGAGAATGAAGCAGTTCTAAATATCATAAAATTTCTTTAAAATTTTGTGACATATTTGCTCATCAGAAAGAACAAAAAAACATTCATGAACACAAAAACATTTCGAGGTTCGAATTTTTGAACCACCCTAATGCTCATGTACTTACTGTATATACCGGGTGGATATACGTAGGTCGTACAAAAAGTCACGAGACTGACGTCATAGCGCCAAAACAAACCCACGCAGAAAAATTCAGTTGTCTGTGTCGGAATACTTGCAAGGTCAGCCACGTGACGACGCATCTTTACAGCGATCCGCTACTAGTTCAGACTGGACCAAAGTGCAACTATAAAAAATTTGCGTGCGTTTGAATAAAACTGGCACAGAAACGAGCGAAATGATTAAAACAGCCTATAAGGACATTGCTTTGTCCCGTGCAAACGGTTTTGAGTGGCACAAGAAATTTCTGAACGGTGAAGAGTGTCTGGAAGATGCGTTACGCTTCGGGCAAACCTGCGACCTCGACTAAGGAGATTAATGTCAATACCATCGAGGCACTCCTCCGTGAAAACCGCCTAATGACCATTGAGGAGGTTACTAATGTTATGCAAACGTGCGCATGCTCCGTTGGATACCAAAAAGTCGCTACAAAGTGCATTACCCACTTGCTCACAAAGCAAATCGTGTTATCACTTGTCACCAATGGAAGTGCCGGCTACAACGCGAGTCACACTTTTTGAATCCAGTCATTATCCAGAAAAAATACAAGTGCTGGGAAACTGCTGGCCACCAGCTGGCAGTGATGGGTCACTGCTGGCTGAAATCTGCTGCTCACGGCCCGATAGCGGTCCGTTGGTGGCAGCACTATCAGTTGGCCAGCCGTTGAAGGCCCTGCAGTATCGCCGTGAATTGTGGGCCTAACAAGCAAGTGCCACTAGAGGCCCGTTGCTGGCAACCAATGCAACTCCAACAGCAGGTGGATGCAACGGGACGGCGCATGCGCAGAAGCAACCCTTGCTGTGTCTCTCACGGCACCAGTTAGCTGAAGACGACGCTATCGCCATCGTGTTATCACTTGTCGCCAATGGAAGTGCCGGCTGCATCGTGAGCCACACTTTTTGGATCCAGTCGTTACATGCGATGAAACATTTTTTAAACTATTCGATCCAGAAACAAAACAACAGAGCACCCAATGGAAATATCCACAGAGTACCCGATCCCAGAAAGCAAAGGTTCAGGCATGTGTGGGGAAGGTCATGCAGCTGGTTTTCTTCGTTAAAAAGGGAATTGTGTACGACCATGTTGTTTCACAAGGAAAAACTGTTACCGGTGCCTATTATTCTAAAGTTCTAAGGTCCTCTAAAGAAAAATAATTCCAAAAAGCGACCAGAATATGAACAAAGTGTTTGATTTTGCATCAAAACAATGCCCTGCATATCGCGTTTTGCTTATTTAGAATGATATCCCAGATCTAGGTATCGCAATGGCGCACCCTCCGTATGCACCGGACCTGGTGACATGTGATTTCCACATATTCACTGAATTGAAAAAAACAACTTCATGGGCATCGGTTTGCATCAAATACTGAACTGAGCAATGCTGTGATGGATATCCTGAACCGCATGTCGAGGAAGAGCTTCAAACACACTTTCCGGAAGTGGACAGAAAGGTGGGACCGGTGCATTCAGGTGGAGGAAGAATGCTTCGAAAGTATGTAAATGAAAGTAGGTTTACTGCATTACACTTCTGCCCCATGGAAAATCAGCTTCGTTACTTTTTTAACGACCCTCGCAAAATAATTCTCGGGTGTCTAGAAAAGTGAGAAATGGAGATATCGGAACGAGATTTGGTAGGTACCTTTTTCGGGGCATGAAAAAACGACTAAGTTGGTAAAAAAATTGTTGAAAATTGCGCCGGTAGGAGAACAGTGACACTACACGCGCAAGAAAAGATGAGATACGTGTGCAAATTTGTTGTTTATTGACAGGAAAAACGTTTCAGGACAAAATCTGCTCAGTGGCCATCACAAGAGATGACATGCTACAAACGAAAAACGGTACGGCTGCTCGCAGCACGTTACGGTCGATGTTGGCCCCTTCACGTCTACTACTTCTTTCTTACTACACGTTTTCAGATCTCAAATAGTCCCTGAAAACTCTGCCGTCCCGATAAACTCTGCCTTTCGAGTATCCCTTAAGACAGAAATCACAATTAATAAGATCCGGTGAGCGGGATGGCCAGGACTGCGGAAATCCTCGGGGAATTATGCGATCATTGCCGAATGTTCGACTGGACATTTGGAATGCGAAACATTCCATGTTCGACAGAACATTTGCATACCAAACTTTCCTAAAAAAAACGAAACATCACAGGCAATCATATTAACCAGATTTCGTCCTGAAATCCTGAAGCTCTCAATAACTAGCAAATACACGCACGTGTTTTTTCTTTTCTTGCGATTGCAGCGCAGTTGTTCCCCAAACCAGCACAATTTGAGATTTTTTCCGATAAATTGTTTCATCATGCCCTCAATAAGCTACCTACCGAGTTTCGTCGCGATATCTTATATTTTTCACTTTTCCAGAGACCTGAGAACAGGAATATTTATTTTATAACCACACAGTTGATACGAGATTGATCAAATTATTTCTGAAATAATGAAATGATAATATGCTCTATTGATACAACAAAAAATCTTCTACGGACGGACAGATCCTTAAGAGAAGAAATTATTTTTTTATGTTCTGTTTTTTGAGCTTGTGATTTACACTGGTGTGCAAAAATTTAGGACGAAGAGGAGGAAATTAAAGACCACTCAGGAGATAGACTAGGGTCCGGTACGGTAGGGCATGCGCATATATGCAGCATGACGTAGGGGGAGGGGAGTGTCGGAAGTGTATAAAGCAAAGTGGCGGTGTACGCTCAGCAATTCGGTGAAAGCTATTGCACGGTGTACATCGGTTTGAACGACGTCGAGTTGCTCCCACCGTGTGATATGGACAACAAGCAATCCAGTAGATGACATCTAGATGACTTTACTAGAGGTAGCGCCATTGGGAAGTTGGAAGAAGTTCGAAGTGTGACTAGTGTGGCCGAGGAGTTCGGGATCGCTCGCAGCATCATTTCACGAGCTTGGAGAGCATTTCAAACGACAGGAACAGTTGTCCAAGAGTTTAGCAGTGGTCGTCCACGAGCAACCACGGCGGCGAACGACCGATATATTGTCTTACAGGCGAGAAGAAACAGACGGCAGACAGCTGGAGAAATCGCAAGGCACATGCAACAGACAACTGGACGTCCGTTATCGCGTTTTACCGTGGCCAGGAGGCTGCACAAAGGTGGTCTATTTGCACGACGACCAGTACGGTGTGTGCCATTAACGCCTGCTCATCGGAGACGGCGGTTTTTGTGGTGCCAGGTACACAAGAACTGGACAAATCAGCAATGGGGTAGAGTTCTCTTTACGGATGAGAGCCAAATTAGTCTGACGAGCGATTCTGGACGTATACACATCTGGAGAGAGCAGGGATCACGCAATCACACCTCCGACATCATCGAAAGGGACCGATTTCGAGGTGACGGAGTTCTCGTTTGGGGCGGTATCATGCGTAGTAGCCGTACGAACCTCCACATCTTCCAAGGAGGTTCAGTCACTAGAACCTCCTGTTGTACCGAGGTTTTCCTGTCTCACGTGCGTCTGTTTAGAGGTGCTGTGGGTCCTGAGTTCCTCTTCATGGACGACAACGCTACACCCCATCGTACAATGGCTGTCGCAGAGCTGTTTGAGAGTGAAGATATTCAACGCATAGATTGGTCCGCAAGGTCCCCGGATATTCAACGCATAGATTGGTCCGCAAGCAGCACGTCACCAGCCGCCAGCAACGATTCCGCAGCTGCGATTGGCGCTACAAGAGGAATGGGCCGCGATGCCTCAACAGCTCCTTGACAACCTCGTCCTCAGCATGGACAGACGTAAATCCTGCAACGCAGTCAGGAGTGATCATATCCCTTACTAAATACTGGATTTTTCTTGGCAGCCGCCTGTCACATGGACGTTTTTGTCTTCTGTCCAGTTGTGCTCAAAGCTACCTTTTCAGCAAAGTGCCTTTGTATCCTTTGGATTGATTGTTTGGACGGTTTTGCTCACTTGTCCCATATTCTTACATCTTGGGGATCTTATGGTATGATTTGAGTCGATGTGGAGCACTTCTGCACGACGTTACATTCGAAAACCTTCTCGTCCTAAATTTTCGCACGACAGTATATTTAACTCCTCATTTCTGTTTACTCCCTCTTATGTAAATTTCGGTTTTATATACCATTTTCTTTCTGAACCCAACATCAGAACTCCCAATAGTTTATTTTCTTATGGCATGATTGACAGCCATTCAGGTCTTGCGAACTTGGATACAAAGAGGACTATTATCTAGTTCATTGTTAGGTGGTCGAACCATCTGCCGTGGTCAAGCCAATTGTTTTGACTAAAAGAGTTACATTTTTGAGTAAGATTGCCAATGAGGGTTCCTCACGAACTACAGAAGTAAAGCACGTGTTAAGACTACAAATATGCAGCGACATATTATTTCAGTGTAGCTTAGTCAATTAGAGCAACACACTCCAGAGCTTTTTACAAGATGCAGTTGTTTTCAAGTTAAATATTGAGAAGTTATTGCTTCGTATGCTCGCATTAGATATGTGTTCTACTGGTAATTTACCAGTTGTGGCGTCTTCTGTGTTTAGCTTGGTCAGTCCTATATAATTTATAACTACAAACTTGTGGTGTTGAGATAAAATAAAAATATCAACGTTTACCACAATCACAGGTTTAGTATATATCGACGATAGTTTCGTAGAGGTTTTGGTTCGGCTTCATCAGGACGAATGGGTCCTGATGAAGCTCTCTGCGAAACTATAGTCGATGTATAATAAAATTGTGATTGTGGTAAACGTTGGTATTTCTATTTCATTTGGCCAGTCCTGTTGAAATTGAGAACTTGCAACGAGAATTAATGCTTAACTGGCTTCTTTACATTCAGTACTCTATTAATACTTTATTGAACCCTGAGTAACATAAAAAGGTATCTGCGAAATTCAAGAAGCATTTGTACCCCACGGAATATACGTAACCAATGCAGTTCAGGATATGTAGTTATTTTCTTAGGAAATAATTTTTTGACAATATCAACTGCGCACGCTCTATGAGACTCAACGGATTTCACTATAAGCAGCGGAATTTTGCATAACTTGCAGTATAACATCTCAAAACATTTGATTCCCAAAATATGACTGCACGTTGATTACGCTTCAGGAACAGCTGTGATGAACACATCTAAACTAAAGCCTGAGCACACAATCCCAAGAAAGTATATCAAAATGGAGTTATTAAAATACAACAAAAATGGACAATATGTTATTTATCAGTAAGTAAGCCTGCCTGTGTCAGGATACTACAAACTATTTTCTTAAGAAAACTCGACTACTTCCTGATGATTTAAGCGGACTGGCACAAAAATGTCATATTTCGCTACCGACGTTTTTGCTTCGTTTGGAACTTGCTGAAATGTACAATGCGGTGATCCTTTAGAAAAATATATCATAAATAATATTTTTGTAAATGATATTTTCTTTCCCTCAATAAGCTTTTCTTGAACTTAATAATTCAGTATTATACTTTACCAATTATCAGTCACCTAACTAAAAAAATATTCGTGTATAGTGTATTGAGAGCACGCTGATTACGTTTCAGAAAATGTAATAGTGTATTCAGTAGTATGCAGGAGTTTTCGGGATTCCTAAGCGGTCATACAGAAGGCTAGCGTTTTTAGGAAGATGTTTGTAATATAGTACAAATGAAAAGACTGAAATGAAATTATAATCATACTAGACGAAACCCGTCGGAATCAACGGTAAGTTGTTTTTTTTTTCCTTTTTTTTTTTTTTGAAAATAATAAACTGATATGTAACAACAAATGTAAACTTTATTTGATTGACAAATTCATTCAACCACTTCGGTAAAGACTAATAGGTTCGTGATTATTTTTTTTTTTTGTGACTGAAGATTTAATGACCACCGTGAGCAACTCAATGGGCTATAAGCGGTCGCCTGTCCCTAACTTAGGGTCAGTTGTTCCAGGGAAGGGAGAGAGCCTGTGGCGTAAGACAAACACAACATCCATACCTCACTGGGATTTGAACCCGGACCCTTCACGAACGAATAATCATAAGCCAACGCTTGGGCTATAAGCTGTCGCCCGTCCCTAATTTCAGGTCACTGGTTTCAGGGAAGGAGAGATAGCCAGTGCCGTAAGACAAACAACATCCAAGCCTCACTGGGATTCGAACCCGGTAGACGAAACCCGTCGAAATCGGCGATAAGCTAAGTTTATTTTTTGTTTTTGTTTTTTGAAAAGGATAAGCTCATATCATACGTTTATTTACATCTTTACATAATGGGAAACACGTCTTACCTACGTGAATAAACTGGATCGAATGAATGCTAAATTGTATATATATACATCACACAGTCCAATGGCACAACGCAATCAGGTCTTCGAGTTACGCTGTTCCGATAAGAACTTTCACACACATTCCTGCTAACGTTGTTTTGCACAACAGTTAGCTGAGAAGAGATACTTCGGACTATCAGAGTCCCTCCATACTTTCGCCTTCAACAGCGCGTGAGTAAACCGCAGTTGATCGGATGTCAACCGCACGCTTCTGCCATTGACTTTACATGGGTATTTTCCCGCCCCACAACGCCCGAACCGTTGACCCAATATCATTGTTCTCTTCGCCTGGCTCATCTACATGGTAAAACCTTCCTTTTGATACCTCAATCATATGTTTACGTCTAGCCGTTCTCTCACAAATGGTCTTACAGTAAACAAACCTTATAGAATTAATATAAATATATGTATTTAATTCTGATGATTCGCAGTTTGCTTGTGTAATTGTTTGGTTTAAGCTTACCTGTTCGCAGCAGTTACCTTCACAGAAATATTATATTTAAGAACTAACCTTTGATTGTAATCTCCTACAGAAAAAAATAAAATTATTACAAAATTACTCAAAAAGTAATAAGCTCCAAAAGAAAAGAAAATGACTAAATCACCACATTAACGACAAGTAAATTTCACCATCGTGCAATTAGCCTTTTACATTGAACATCAGTCTGATATCTGAGTCTTCCTGACTCTGTGTTAAGACGCCTGGTAGCTCTTGAGTCAACCCAAAAGACGTCGGTTCGAGTTCCACCTGCGAGAAAGAATTTTCTGGTGTAAGGGTGAAGAACACGCGTCTTCGATTGTGTGAAATGTCTATATAAACACGAAATAAACACGAAAAACCTCAAACGGACTTTTCTGAAATAAACGGAATTACCGACTATGGAAAATCTGTAAAACTACGAAAGATGGGAAAAAAAAAAAAAAAAAAAAAACGCGAACTTTTAAAAACGGAAATTTTGTTAATAGACGGACACCTACAGGCAACTTTGCTGCACGCTATTTTCAGAAATTTCCTCGTGAATTCAAATCATTCAATATTTACAGTTAATTAACTCCCGGTGTACGAGAGGCCCAGAGACCTCATGGTGGCTGTTTAACTCCAGAAAACAAAATCTGGTAGGCTCGGTTCTGATTGAGCCGTCAGTTTGGAACGAAGAACTACGAGTTTCAGATCAGAGAGTTGAAATGAGCTAGTCGAGTAAGGTTTAAAAGAGTTTTGTTTAATTTGTTAGAGCCAATACAGATCTATGATATGAAAAGTAGCCAACATAATTTTTTAAAACAATGCAGGATACATTGCGAACTCAAAGCAGATCTATACACAAATTACCTAACATTGTACTCTGTATTCTTGGGCTCCTTACATTCCTCATTACTTGCTCTTGCCTGTCGTTTTGAATTTCTCCACTTTTGCTTGCGTTCATTTTGCGAATTTCGCGGTACTGTCGAAAATGTAAACCCGTTCACACGAAAACAATGTTTTTAAAAATTGTGTTTGAACCACTGTGATATGTTCTTTTGCAAATTTGAATAGATCTCTTCAAGAGCTTTAAAACGATAGTACGCAGATTCGTTTTGCACCCACGGTTCTCCAGATAAACCGCGATATTTTCAAAAGTGTTCAAGGGTTCACAAGAAAACATTTTTTTAAATGTTCACTTCAGACCACTGCGAAATCTTCTTCATATATTCGAATAGATCGAGAGCGGATCTATTTGCTTTAAAACAATACCACGCACAATCGCGTTGCGCTCGCAATTGCCGAAATAGACCCTGTGCACTAAATTTCAGAATATTCAACGGGAATCGTGTTTTCATAAATATACGTACCATATATGCCACGCAGGAATATTCAAAGAATAAGGCATACTTGTAACTGGGATCACATGAAAATGTTAACCCGTTCACACGAAAACAATTTTTTTTAATTTTAGTTTGAACCACTGCGATGTGTTCCTCATATATTTGAATAGATCTCGTCGAGAGCTTTAAAACAATACCACTCACATTCGTTTTGTACTCACTGTTGTCCAGATAAACCACGAAATTGTCAAAAGTGTTCACCGGTTCATAAGAATTTTTTTAAATATTCAGTTCAAACCACTGCGAAATGTTCTTCGTATATTTGAATAGATCTTGTCGAGAGCTTTTAAACGATAACATACACAGTCGTGTTGCGCTCGCGGTTGCCGAGATAGACTTAGTCAAACTCAGCGGCACACCCAGAAATATTACATCACTGCCCTGCGCACAGGGAGCGTAGCGCGCACAATGTATTCTGCAGTACGCGAATTAAACTCCATGCTGTTTACGAATATGCTAACACGATTAGTGTGAGGCACGCATTTTTAACGCTGTAATGATTTTCAATGGGACCTATTTTTGTCACTGGTGGTCGGCCGTAAGTCCACCCCATACTATCCGCGGAGTTAGACGTAGTCCTACGTCAAGAAAAAAAAATGACGAATAGCCATTCCTGTCTTTTCGGCACTCCCACTGACTGGCTTCCGGAGTAGCTGCTTCTTTCTGCATCTCTGTTGCCACGCCTCTGCTCTCAAGCTGCATTTATTTAGCTTCTGTTGATGGCAAGGTCGTTATCTTTGTTGGTGTAACGTTGGTACCATCATAATCATCATTGTCAACCATTATCAATTCACTGCTGGACGAAGGTCTCCCCAAGTTTCCTCCACAACGGTCTGTCTTGTGCTGGTCTCACCCATGACACTCCCTCATACTTTCGAATTTCATCAACCATCTCCCATGTGGTCTTCTGGGTATTTTCCTGTCCCTTGGAATCCAATCTAAAATTTCGGCTGTCCATCGATGGTCTGTCCTTCTGGCAACATGTCCAGTCCATTGCCATTTCAGGGATTTAACTCTGATCATGATGTCTTCCACTCTTGTCATTTTTCGGATCCACGAGTTCCTCTTCTTATCTCTCCTGGTTACACCAATCATGCACCTCTCCATGCGTCGTTGAGTTGTCTGCAGCCTTTGTATGTCTCTTTTAGTTAAGGTCCATGTCTCTGCACCATACGTAAGCACTGGAAGGATGCGTTAACTAAACGCCTTCCTTTTAAGACATAATAGCATATTGATCTTGAAAATTTTGCTGTTTCTTTCAAAAGCTCTCGAGGCAAGTTTTATACGCCAATTAATTTCTTCATCAATGTGACCCTCACTTGATATCTGCTGTCCAAGATAAACGTACGTATCTGTTATCTCCAGCTTTTCTCCATCAATCGACAAATCTTCATTTCTTGTAAAAGCATTGTACATCACTTTTGTCTTCTGAAAGTTCATTTTTAATCCCAGTTCTTTGCTCTTGTCAAGTTCCTGGATCAAACTCTGCAGCTCTGATGGGGTAGTTGCAATAATGACTACATCATCAGCAAAACGAAGGTGAGTTAGATAATCTGCATTAAACTTTATCCCTTTGTTTTCCCAGTTTAGTGATTGAAAGACATTTTACAATGTGGCATTAAAGAGCTTGGGAGATATGGAGTCACCTTGTCTCACTCCCTTTCCAACTTTTATGTGTGCTGTATTCTCAAACAGCCGAATCTTTGCACTTGCATTTTCATAGATGTTATTAATAATATTAATGTATGCATCTTGAATACTGCAGGATTTCAAAGCCATTGTAACTGCCGATGGTTTTACCGAATCAAAGGCCTTTTCATAATCGATAAATGCCATGCACAATAGTCGAGCGGGATTCAGATGATGCAGGTTCAACTCTCGCTGCAGATTTTCCATTTTTCTGAAAAATAGAGCTAAATGGGGAAACAAAAAATTATACAGGACTTGTATGCCAAGACATGAATTTAATTACTTGTAAGAATTTTTAATCGTATTTTTTTTATATTTATGCTAAACCAAAAAGAACCATGTGGAAATCTATAAAAAAAGTTCTATAGGTCAAACAGCGCTTTTCATGGAATTTGAATAACGATTTTTTTTTTATTTTACGAAATTTAAGTTACGTAGATTGCTGACAACATCTGTCGCAAAAACATTTGTATATAACATTTATGGTAAAACAATTTTTTCTCAGTTGCCGAAATGGTAGAAAATTGGTCTCTATCGGCAAGAATTTGGACCAATGTATTTCTGCGAAAACCCGCTGTGCACTAAATTTCAGAATATTCAACGGGAATCGTAATTTCATAAATGTACGTACCATATATGTGTTAGATATTTCTAAACAATTAAAATCTATAATTCCTTTAAGTAACGCAGTAAGCCACTTACCAGCTGCAGGAAGATCTATCCTTAGTAATCACAGAGCGAAAAAGGGGATTCCACACATAAAAACGCTTTAAATGACAACACACTAATATTTATTGTACATCTCCACAAAAAGGTAATAACTCACTATTCCAACACGCACACCCTCTACATATCACCGACATTGTTGTTGTTCAGTCAAAGATCAACCTCTTAGATTACTAACCGACGTGAGCAGCAGAAGGGGATCTTCTTCTCAGGCAACGCTCGCTAGAGTAAACAAATAAACACGTTTCGAGCAGCGCCACCTGCAATTCTGTTAAATGTTCTCTGAGGCGTCTGGTTCGAAGAACTCTGACAGTCATATTTCTAATAATAATTTCTAACAATATGCCACGCAGGAATATTCAAAGAATAAGGCATACTTGTAAACTGGGATCACATGAAGTATCTATGAATAATAACGTTCGAATAATGGGCTTTTTTTCCGAGTATAGTTAGGCCTTTGCGTTTAATTCTAATGACAGTTAGAAACGTACATTTCTCGTGATCGCTGAGGGATTGACTTGTCTTTCAAAACCGGTCTCATCTCAGATCATTTTATATCATTAGCATGCGTTAGGTGATGACACGGCACAAAAGTTCGAATAATGGGCTTTTTTTTTAGTATAGTTAGGCCTTCGCGTTTAATTCCAATGACAGTTAGAAATATATATGTATTTCTCCTGATCGTTGAGGGAATGAATTGTCTTTCAAAACCGGTCTCATTTCAGATCATTAACATGCGTTAGGTGATGACACGTTTCTTGTAATTTTCTTCCACGAGGAGCTCTTAAATTGAACAAGACAGCGATTACTTAGAATTTTGGCTTCTTCTTCGCGCGTTTCTCCCCCCCCCCCCCCCCCGAAAGAAAATATTCTGACTGTCAGGAGCGGCATATTTTTTCGAATAGATCCTCAGTATTTGTAACAATTCACTCTTTGTGCCCTTAAAAAAAGCCCATTCTCGTGAACGCTGAGGGATTGACTTGTCTTTCAAAACCGGTCTTATTTCAGATCATTTTATATTATTAACATGCGTTAGGTGATGACACGGCACAAAAGTTTGAATAATGGGCTTTTTTCCGAGTATAGTTAGGCCTTCACGTTTAATTCCAATGACAGTTAGAAACGTACATTTCTCGTGATCGCTGAGGGATTGACTTGTTTTTGAAAACCGGTCTCATCTCAGATCATTTTATATCATTAACATGCGTTAGGTGATGACACGTTTCTTGTAATTTTCTTCCAGGAGGAGCTCTTAAATTGAACAAGACAGCGATTACTTAGAATCTTGGCTTCTTCTTCGCGCGTTTCTCAACCCCGAAGAAAACATTTCTGACTGACAGGAGCGGCATATTTTTGCGAATAGATCCTCAGTATTTGCAACAATTCACTCTTTGTGCCTTTAAAAAAATCAAAATTCTAAGAGTGTCCCAAAAGACGATCTCCCTTACGACGAAGTACACCGACGACGACTCATTCGCATTCCAGAAGTCAGCGCTGTCAGGGATGTCTCGCTGATGATTCCGGAGCGACACGTAAGAGACCGGGGTGGGTGACATAATGGATCTGCCGCTTTTGCCGCAAAATGGGTTTGAATAGCGGCAACTGCGAAATAAGAAACAGGGAACATGAGAAAGAAAATTTATGGGAAGTGTGCTGAGTTTACATAAAAACGATAGCGGACGATCGCTCTTTCCAACTCTCTTCTTTTTTTGAAAACGAGGAATACTTCCAACAAATTTGAACAAAGATAAAATGGTTTCAACATTCTTTAGAATTATGAAAATACGCGAGAGAAACGGGGAAAATCTATAACAGCATGCATATCCTGAAAACACACGGCGCCTAACAGCTGGCTCAGAAAGCAACAGTAGAGAAATCAAATGCCTAGTATGTGTTTTCAAGTCCTTTGAACTAAAGGCATGAGAGTAGTTTTGGAAATCTAAATTCGACGGACTCATAGTCTAAAGTGCTCGAATAATGCTTGCGAACGAGGAGTTGAAAATGCAAGTGCTGAACCCCTCTTTTTTACATTTATTCTATTTGTTTTTACCAAGAAAGATGTCTTTCTTCTTGTGATTACGTGTACTTCACTTTTCATAATCCTCCCAAAGCCTTTCTTTTATAATATCTGTACGTTTGTATTGGTTAAAACTAAGAATAAACCTACTATCTTCACTACAAAGCCCAAAACTTTTCTCCTAAGAATTACTCTCTGCAATGGTCAGGTACCATTAAGCGTAATAATAAGGTTTTCTCATTCTCGTTAACAGCTAAAAAAATGTAACGCAGGATGCTCATATCCTATACGAAATTTCTTCTGCTTAAAAATGCGTTCCAGACTTTAGAATGTGACGTATAGCTCTATTTAACCATACTTTTGAGTTTCCGGGGCCCCTAGTGGTCTAGTGTTCAGCGTTTGTGACTGTCACGGAGAAGACCTCGGGTTCGATCCCAGTAGGTACGAATGCTGGAACCACAAGATATCCGTCGTGCGTCGGATGGGCACGTTAAACCGTCGGGCTCCGGATACTGGCCCCGGCAATCAATAAGACCGTCTTCCTCCCCCTTTCTACCTCGCTTCCGTGTCACTTTCCTATCTGGCACTCTAGCTCAAATCTCCTAGCATCCTATTTCTAAGGGTTGTTTAAGAACGGGGATCAGACACTCCCTTCCTAAAAATCATCTACATATGATCTGATCTATGATGACCTTTGAGTTTCAGATTTTTAGGTACATTTCGTTACTGATCGGTATAAGACTTTTTCATCGAATGGAAAAAAGTAATAGGCGACGTTGAGTGTGAAAAGGATGGGTAGTTGATATAGCGAAGCAGATTGCAGCTTGTTGGATAAATGTTGATACAAAAGTCATTTAGTGTCAGAGGTAATTAACAACGCGACAATGATGTTGTACTATGTATTAATGACCCGAAACTGTACGTGGAAAATAAAGAATAAGCTGACATTACACGTAAGCTGCTGATGCTTTCGTCTTCGCCATTAAGTATTACTCATTTAGTTATTCCAGAAGTGGGAAGCATGTTCAGTAAGTTTGGAGTTCTGTACAAAAATTAGCTAATTATATATACAACAAAATACACACGCTTAAAAAGCACTAGAAAATTTAATACCCAATATAGTGATCGCAGATTCTTTCCAACGAATTATAATTTTTTTTTCTTTTTTTGGAAAATTGTATATAAGGCAGCCTAAGATATTTCGCAAATTTCTTAAGCTTTTCTAGTGCAACAAGACCTTTTGCCGGTGGTGTCATTCGAGTCCACGCTCTGGACTAAACTACAATCACCGGACTTAAACATCATTGAGCCCCTGTGGTCTGTGTTGAAAAACAGAGTGCGATCCCGTTATCCTCCTTCCACATCCTGCCTGTTCCCCAGATATCGCCTCCGAGTTTTTGCACGACTTTATTAAAACAGCAACTTGTGACAGAAAATTCCCATGAATCTCACTTCATCAATGTGATAGCACCTAAGTCTTTTAAGGTAGCTGTTTCAAAAGTGGTTAGCACTTTTTAAGGTATCATTTTATCGATTTGGGTAAGCATTCAGGAGAATAGGTAAATTCCTTTCTCCTAGATCGGGTGTCAGAGCTATCAGGTCATCTATGCACCACCATCGTTAAAAATAAAACAGCTAATATGACGGCAATGCAGGACGGCAATGGAGTAATTCTAACGGAAATATCGCTAGGGTAAGAGCTGGACTGTGTTTTACAGTTTCATTGCAGATAGAAATGCTTTTTAAGCAATTTATTTGAACAAATAATCTATTCACGGAATTGGTAAGCTGGTAAAATAATGCCTTTTGCTTCTTTATTCAAGGATTTAATGACCACCGTGAGGAACTTAATTAGCTATAAGCAGTCATCGTCTCTAATTTAAGGATATTGGTTCCAGGCAAGTGAAAGAGCCATGGCAGTAAGACAAGCACAAAGTCCATGCCTCACAGGGACTCGGACCCGGAGCCATTTCGGGCGAGAGGTCAGAACTTAGCACTTAGGTCATCTTGCAGCTTAGTAATGTCTTCCAAGATGACATGTTCCCGACGACTTTCTTTTTCTTCTTACCAATTAATAAAGGGGAGAGGTGACAGGATTATTAACAAACCAGATACACAATGCAAAATTAAGAAAAAAATGGTTTGGAAAGTTGGCGTCAGAGGAAAATATTACAAAACAACACAGCACATACCATGCAAGTGGGAGTAATTGGAAAGCCGATTTAGTGCAAGAAAGATATTGAACCACTCAGAGTAATGGGAAATGCTGATACATGTTGAGAGGTCGCATAAACAAATGGAGGAGGAAAATATTCAGGGATCGATAAAAAAGGTAAAGATAACAAAAAATTGTAAAATATTTCAGCATCATACAACGCAGTTTTTTTTTTTTTTTTTTGCAAGAAATCAAAATCGTTTTTAAGCTTGTTTTGTGTACATATGCAGAAGGATTACTCGCCGAAGACAAAAGCCAACATGTGTGTGCTTATGGGGAAAACTGATTACAGAACATAAGGACTAACATAGTCACGTGTCGTAGACTATTCGTGGACCCCAAAATGGCAGTTCTTTTCCATGTGACGGAAATCAAGTAAATCTAAAAATAATAAATATAAATGCAGGATTTATTCTTTGTTCTCAGCTGGTTTCATTTTCTTATTTCCTCAGAGAATGTTTCATGAGCAGCATATCGTAAATAGAAACGCACATTAGTGTCGCAAGGAAGAAAATTCCTTGGTGAACCAGCCTCAGGCAAAAGACTGTCCATTCATTCTTTTATTTACTAGACTTTTGAAAATATTTAACGTACAGAATATCCCTTAGGTATAATGATCCATGAATGGAACTTAAGTGAACTTTCATCTTAACTGGCCCGACGGATTGCAACTCCACTGACACTGGTTCTTGTACAGTGACACAAAATGAAGCCATTACACTTGTAGAAACCTAAATGATATTCTCCACGGATAAATTTCGTGTACTACGAGAAAATTAAATGAGAAGTTTAAATGTCTCTGGAAAGTTAGTATGATTATCAAGCGATTCAAAAATGCGATATGTAGGCTCGTTTGCTTGATAAGTGTCTTGCAGAAAACAGCTGCAGATTATCTTAATGCATACATCTGCCATACCCCGAGTGATCACTGAATTATGACAACTTCTATCAAAAGTGGATGCGGTCCGTTGACCACGGGATTTTTGAGAGTGCGCGATTAGTCGAACGACGTAGCACATGTAAAGGTGTAAGAGGTGGTAAAATTCGGAGCGTGATGAGTAAATGGAAGGATTTATCGGACTTTAAGAAAGCACAGATTGTGGTAGCTCGGAGAGCAGGTTCCTCGATTTCTCAAACGGATGAACTGGTGTTTTGCTCGCAAGCCACCGTAGTTAAAGTGCATTAGGATTATTGTAAAAATGGTCAAACAACGACTCGGAGTCAAAACTGCCCAAGACAGCGAAAGCTTGATATCAGAAGTGAGCACATGGTCAGATGACTCGCATTGGTCAACAAACGTCAGTTGTCTACCCAATATAACGGAAGTCAACCCGGAACAGTAACTGTCATGAATGTGTGTGGCAAGCTCGTACATATGGGCTAAAACAGTAGACGACCCTGACGACATCCGCTCCTAACCACGGTAAGTCGGCGCAAAATACTTGCCTGGTGCAAAGATCATGCAGTTGGACGTCGGATGACTGGAAAAAAGGGTGCTTGTCTGACATCCGCGTTTTTTACCCCACTCGGATGGCCGTGTACGCATTTGGCGCAAACAACATAAACATGTCCTACACCATATAACGCTGGTGGAGGCTGTTGTATGGTGTGGGTCATGTTTACCTGGCAGGAACTTGGACCCTTGGTGCATGTGGAACAAAGTATGCCTGACGCTCACTATCGTAAATTTCTTGCAGACTCTACTTTTTGTCTCCCAAGATGACAATGTGCTGATCCACAGGTCCACTATTGTGCGGGAATACTTTCAGGAACACAATTCGGGCTTCCAGCATATCGATTGGGCTCCAAACTCCCCGATATCAATCGCATAGAGCACTTGTAGGACGCTATGGAATGGCATATCAGGCGTATGGATACACCAATCACCTCTATACATGCATTGAAGGCCGCATTACGTACAGCTTGGTAGGCCATACCTCCCAACTGCTTCCGGCATCTTATTGAATCTATGCCATTTGACTCTACTGAACGCGAAAGGAGGACCTACGAAATATTAGGTAGGTGGTCATAATTCAGTAACCACTCGGGAAAATATATGTGCAAACTTATTTAAGAAGAGTGGGCTTGCTGTTTTTTTTTTTTATTGCATGCTTGGAAACAATACGGTAAAATATGCCGCTATCTAACAATAGAAAGAAAAGTGGCTTGGCAAATAATTTACTGCCCTCCACATGATTTTGCTTCGTGTAAAGTGTAAGAAAATACCAAACATAAAACTAAAACTAGATTACACTTCGAGATTTCTTCTACTATCAGTACCCTTTGATTTGCAGAGAAACACATTTACTGAAATAGCCAATATCTCAAGAAGCCATCTGGACCTACAAGAACTTGCAATCGTAGGTCCAGATGTCTGGATTGCAGAAGATATTATTGGATGAAGATATCATTAATGAGATATAATGAATCTGAAGGAGATACTATTTCTACTGGGGCAGTAGCAATAATAATAATAAAAAATAAAAACTACAACCCGAACGCAGAAATCAGTTCATTTCTTTGGTTAACTACGGAGCTACAAATTTCCCGCATATTAATCCGTACCACAATAACTAAGCATAATGCACATTCTTCAATTAAAAGTATGGTTTTATGTACAGGGTTAGTAAGAAGAAAAACGGTGGCCTGCAGGTCTCAACACATTAACTCTTTAACAAGCTGGAACGAATTAACTCGGGGTTAGCAAAATGGGCTGAAATCAGCTTGAACGAATACATTCGTCGTCTAAGAAGTGGGCCGAACGCGGTTAGAACGAGTGAACCTGCTAATGGAAAAGCGCTGTTTCCCTTTTAGCTATCTATTCAAAGTTGTCACTGTTAGGTAGATGATAGATACTAATCCTTTCTAACCGATTACCCGTTAAACGGTGTATAACAATGTCACAAACCTAAAACAGGAGATGTAAGGTGTTTGAGTCACTTGTTTCTGTACAGTGGCATAATTTTCGTCTGAGGGTGTTTAGCTCATCCCCATCGTGCCTTGGTTCATGGAACAGAGAATAAAGGATTATACAGGAGCAAGCTCTTCTCACATGTGACAGGTTTATGATTGGTACTGCTGAGATCAAAGTGGAAAAGGAATAGTTATGCTGGAAATTTCATAGAACCCGGCCGACGATATGTGAACGTATCTGTTTGGGGAGCACAGAAAATTGTTAGCATCACATTTATTCTCCTCACTTACGACATTACCAAGCCACAGTACGGTACGTACTAAGGTACTAAGTGGAATTAAAAACACAACAATAAACAATCAGGTTTACTAATTCCTCAGCGGTAGGTGGAATAATGAATCTTATTGTCGTAAAACCAATGAAAGAAGACATGTGAGTTATAAAATTAAATATTTACAAAATTATGGCGGCGGCAATTGCATTTCGACTGTTTGGATTTTCGAAAACAATATTTATTATTATATTATCCAGATTTTGACGGATGTAAGAAACGAACCTGACACCGCTGAAATGTTATGAAGCCGAGAAAGTCGATCTGATCATGCGCAAGCTAAAATCTGATCTCGGGACAGAAGGAAAACTTGAATCTCAAGTATGCTCAAGAGAAGGATTGATAACTCTTGGTCTAGGATATCTACAGTTTGCACATCATCGTGTTACACACAATTTTAATCCTCTTTTCAATAGCAGGAAACTCCCCGCCCGCCCCCAAGGGGAGTCCAGTAGAAGCCAAATTTTGCTACGACGCATACTGTCGGGAAAAATGCATAGCATCGAAAATGCACTTTTGTTACGGCTTTTATCATATTTCCATAATTTGCGCAGATTGTAATGGCATATTATTACGAGGGTTGATTGATAAGTAATGTCTCCTAACGTTTCGCGTCGCTAGTAGTTGGGGAATAAAAACATTTGCGCATGCGTTCGGCAGCCGACTGTGTAGCGCAAACGAGCTTAGATTCAGGTCACTGACGTCCTTGCGTAATAGCGTTCGTTAGTCACGAGTGCTACCTCCGAGTTACGTATAAAGTAGCGATAACAAAAGTTTTTTTTTTTTTTGCTGTTTTTTTTATTGGAGGTTTAACGACCACCGTGAGCAACTCAATGGGCTATAAACAGTTGCTCGTCCTTAATTTAGGCCCACTGGTTCCAGGGAAGGAAAAGAGCCAGTGCCGTAAGAAAAATACAATATCCATGCTTCTCCGAGATTCGAACCTGGACCTCTTTCGGACGAATGATCAGAAGCTATCGCTTAGACCACTGCTCCATGGGGGCGGTAAAGAGATGTTTTGACCCTAGAAGGTTGCGCGCCAATCGAAATTCACAGACAAAGCAATTTATGGCGTGTAAACGCAAGTATGAAAAAATTTATTGCATCCCGAAAACGCAAGGTCACATTGCAGTCGAGAAACGATGGAAACATAAATTCACACTGTTCCACACCCTCCTCACAGCACAGATTTGGCACCGTCCGACTTCTGATTGTTCCTACAATTGAAAAAGATGTTGAGAGGTCACCATTTTTCATCCGATGCCGAAGTTGTTTTGCGCAAATGGATCAAAAGCAAACCACAAACTTTCTTTATGGACGGAATGAAAAAGTGGATAGTGCGTTGAGGAAAATGTGTAGCAGAAAATGGCGACTATGATGAAAACTGAAGTTGTAATGTTTAAGAGAAATAAATGTCCTTCATTGTGATGCCACTTTCATTTTTTTCATTTTGTCGGAAACTTATTTTATACAATTGGAGACACCTTACGTATCAGTCAACCCGCATACGTTTATGTAAAAATGTGATTAAATACTCGTAATATTCGACGATAGTTTAACAGTAAAATACATCGTTTAGTAACAATGATATTAACTATTGTTGCGCCACTTTATGGGACAACATTCAAATATCTAATTTCAACAATAGTTTTGACTACTGAAGTCACCAATTTTCGTCAGATCGAAATGTTTTACTTGATATTTACTTTAATATTATCGGCAAAGATGCATTGTATCAAAAGTTAAGATGACTGCGATATTATGACCATATGATGAGAAGGATTGGCGTAGAACTGGTAAGAAAAGGACTGGAATAAAATGTTATTGGAACGAGTCTTAAAGAAAGACCACGAAAGAGGTAGCTGAACTCTATAAGACAATATGTGGAGAGACTGGTAATTAAAAATTGTCCAGAGACGGAACTGAAAGATTGCAAAGTTCGGGCGCCAATTGTGACGGCGGCAAGGGATCCTGGAGGTCTGTAATGCCATGATGATGATGATGACTGATATCGTAATTTTATACTGATTATTTGCTAGTTAATATAGCTGTTTCCTTATTCTGGTGAAAACAATCATTGTTCATGCTCAGATATATTTCGTGTCTACAATATTTTATGTATTTCTTACTTTTCTTAATTTCTGCAAGCGTTATCCTTTGAGTTTGACTTAAAAAATTTAATGAGTTTTTGCTGTTTCTATAAAATTCTTAGCACTCCAATATTTTGTTGATAGTATGCGCAACATATTACTCATCGTTATCTATTATGAAATACTCGTAAAATTCGACGATAATTTAACATGGGAAACGAAGCAAACGTTTTTCGTGTATTAAATCAGAACTGACGGAATCTGTAGTTGTAATGATTAAGAACTTGCTTTAAAAAAAGGCCACTAGGAAATAAAGCAGGACTTTAACATAAATATAAAAAGCGCATAACGGAATTTGAAAACTATATTTTCATCAAACACGTTATGCAAAAATTGAATACACTAAAATCTGTTTGTGACAGAACCTGCAAAAAACGGAAAACATAACTTATTTTTGGTCCCGAAATGAAAGACAGAAAATTGCGCCTAAAACGGAACCTTCTGAACCCGGAAACGGAAATGGATAGAGAGGAAATGAACCTTGCAACAATGGAAAGTTTTCAGATGTTCCTGTGCCGTGAAATACAGTATTTTAATTGAATACAAAACATTATACAATAAAGTGAAAGGATGAATTCACACAAAAGAAATTTGCTTGAGCTTGAAGGTAACATAATTAAACAGGGAGAGTTTGCTTCTGGGTTATTTACACAAACGCACATTATAGTACATCCAATGTTTCGCTTCTCCTGAAGCATATAGCCCGATTCAGGTTTAAGACATGTGGTCAACGTTTTTCGCTATGTTGTATGCTAAGTCCAAAATCTTTGCAGCTAGTTGTTTCATATTAATTTCAACGAAACGCTCCGATTTAATTCTCTAACATTTATTCATTGAGATGATCATTCACAACTTTTGCTTGCTGTGAGTTGCGTTAATTCGTTGTCTCTTCTCTTTGCGCCAAAGAAGAACGCCCTTAATTTGGATACAAAAGTTAAAGAAACTGAAACGTATGAAAAAGAAAGTTTGAGTGTCAAGATGACTCTGAACTGTTTCAGCTAATGAGCAGTTAACGAGCAGCGCATGGACTCTAATTCAGCGTTATATTACAAGTGTGTTACCGTACAGAAATCAACGTTGGATTAAAAAATATATATATATTCTTTTAAGTAATCACTAGTTATGCAGAATCTGTTATTACCATAACAAAAATTGAAATGTTTGCATTTCAATGGCTTCCATGGATGCACCAGTATAAAATGGAAACTTGTCTAGACAGATAATAGTTCTCTTGGATTCCGCTTTAGGCATATTTTACAGTATTTCTGTTTCATCGACAACTTTCAGTGTTATCCAACAGAATCATAAAGAAACGTTTACTTAATCATTTTCAATGAAATTTTCTCGTCGGTATGAAAGAGTTATGATATTACCAGGATTGTTCCAAAACAACTGAGCACGTTTTAAAAAAATATGCGTACTTTAATTATCAAGGAAGTGATCATCTTTTCGAAATACCGTTCATTGTATCAAATACAGGTGTTCCAAGTCCCTTCCACTTTTCGAATGTCTTCTGGAATTATTTTTCTGAAATGCCGTAGAAGCACTCCTGAGCACTTGTAATAAGTTGCTGATCAATCTCAAATTGTTGTCTCCGCAATGTCTTTTTTAAAATGAAAATTTGAAAATCTGTGAATTGATGATCTTGAAATCTGAACCATATCTTCGATATCTCTAATTGATAAATGCCTGTCTTCCCGTAAAATAACACCTGTTTTATAGATGTTTACTTATATAACACTCGTTGAAGGTCTTCTGCCATGCGCGATTAAAGCCACCGAATCACGACCATCCATAAGCTCTTTATGCCATTTGTAAATTGTTGATTTTCCTAGACATTCCTCTTTAAAAGCGTCTTGCATAAGTCGGAAAGTCTCTCCGACAGACTTCTTAAGTCGACAGCGAAATTAAATTGTGCATTTTGTTTGTTTTTCGCATCTATTTTTTCGAAAACTCACAGCGAGAAAACACTTCTTAGGGTTCACGAAACAACACTTCTTAAACAACGCACTGCCGGTGACGTGTGCGTGATAAACAGGTGTGGCCGTTGCTATGATTAATACAAAGGCTGTCGTACTTTCGAAGCTCGTGACAAGGTTGATCTCAGTGTTGCACATCTTTTTATAAGAACATTCTCAATTTTGGGGGGACAAGCTATGTACGTTTGGTTCATCACTCTTGGAACTCAATGTTATACGAATCACAAACTTGACAGTGATTTCTTCTCCGTTATGCTAACACAGTATAAATTATTTCTGCAGAAAAAAAAATATTGTTTTTCAACACGTTCGATGAACAACCCCTCATATCACTCCACTTATTAAATTACCTTGAAATGCTTATTTTTCAGAGCTCAGCGATAAAGGATCAAGGCTTGTACTTGTCAGTTCGTAAAATCTTCGCGTGAAGAATGTGTTTAATAACCTCAGAGTAACACACTTCCACTGAACGATTCAACTACGGTTCAGAAGAAGTCATATCTTTTCCCGAGAAACTCAAATGGGATCAAATGGAAATAAATAGTAAACGCAGCCAGTAAAACTAAGCAAGCAAAAATTCATTTTAGGAGGACAAAAATAACGCTTTCCTGAGCAAAACTCGCTTTCGCATTTATTTCCACAGGGACTTTTCTCTCAGTTACAGGCCGGACATAAACTCTAAGAGTAAGCCTTGCGTACGACAATAACACTTCACGTTTGACTTACCGTAAATGCCTCATAAAGAAAAACATTTAACAGCTGGTCGTTGGTAACACTCTCAGCGTTGAAAATGCCGAAAGCAAGAGCCGTGCATTGGTAATACCAATGACACACGGAGAACTAGATGAAACCACTAAATATATTTTGCTTGTTTTACGCTCTGCCGAAAACTTTGCGCTTCAGACAGGGACAACAGGGAACACGGTATGAAAAAGAATCTCATTAAGCGACAAGGATACGTTCTCCACTTTCCAGGGGACTTCTTTCAAGCACAGAGCTGTAAACATTACAGATGGGAAAGCGCGCTGCTGTTACGTGCTCTAAGAAAATGCCTAACTAAACAATTTGTCAGAGCAATATCTCGTGCAAGCGATCTCCAGTTTTGTTCGGAACGTCGGTGTTGTTTATTTGAATTACCTTCAATTCGTCTTCATCTTTATATGAGGAAAAGAGGGGGAAAAAGAAATTCAGAAGAAGAGTCATGTCTTTTAAATTAAACCCCAGATTTTTTTATTTTTTTTTTGTTAAGTATTGCTGCTGTTTTAAAATTTAAACGTACTTTCTGAATGAGAGTTTACATTATTCATAGCAAGAAGCAAACTGGACCTTCCTCCATCAAATTTGCGCTCACATAAATGCATTTCTTCAGACTTTCAGCACTTATATTTTAGTTTATCTTGGTATCATCATCAATCTAATGCTGGACGAAGGTCTCCCCAAGCTCTTCCACAACGGTCTGTCTTGTGCCAGTCTCCTCCATGTCACTCCCACATACTTTCGAATTTCATCCACCCATCTCCCATGTGGTCTTCTTCTGGGTCTTTTATCTTGGTGTACCGCTTATTAAGTATTATAAAGATCATGTTCATGTAAAACACACCTGCATTAACGATAAGTAGAAATATTTAACACAAAACCTTTAACAACAGGGGAATTTTAGGAAATCACGCAAAATTCTTTACGACATCTTACAGTATTTTGCGGGAAGATCAATGAATCTATGTCGGAATAGTATTAACAATGGCGTATAAGATACATCCATCTGGTTAGCTATCGAATGTGGTTTAATACGGATTCAGGATTCTTAAAATGGAATATATATTACATAAATTGTTGGGCAAAACTGCTTTCTTTTACTTTTGACGAACGCTGAAGAATAAAACGATCGGGGTTTCCCTGCGAATGCAGTCTGGGATTTAATTTTGGACACCCGGTGGCGCAGTGGTCTAAGCGATGGCTTCTGATAATTCGTCCGAGATGGGTCCGGGTTCGAATCCCGATAAGGCATGGATGTTGCGTTTGCCTTACGGCACTGGCTCTGTCCCTTCCCTGGAACCAGTGACCCTAAATTGGGGGCGGGCGACTGCTCATAGCCCATTGAGTTGCTCACGGTGGTCGTTAAACCTCCAACACAAAAAAACCCACACCAAGTAATCACTTAATTATGATCACTCTTAACAAAAGTAGTTGCGGCCCGTTGACCACGTGATTTTCGAGACGACGCGCTTAGTCGACCTACGTATTATATATAAGGTGTGAGTGGAGCAGTAGGTAGTAAAATTCGGAGCGTGATGGGTAAACAGAAGGACTTATGGGTTTTTCAGAAAGGGCAGATTGTAGGAGCTCGGAGAGCGGGGTCTATAATCCCCAAACGGCTGATCTGGTGGGTTTTGCACAAGCCGTAGTTAAAGTGTATCAGGATGTAGTTAAACGCAGAGAACCATAGCAAGTAAGCTGAACATTAGTCATAGAACCATAGCAGAGAGCCACAAGGAAAATTAAAACAATTCATTTTCAGAGAACTCATCAAGAAAAATCGAAGAATAACTCAGAGAACCATAGCAGGCAAGCTGAACATTAGTCTTAGAACCAAAGCAGATAGCCATAGGGAAAATCAATACAACTCATTTTCGAAGAACTCGTCAGGGAAAATCGAAGAATAACTCAGAAAACCATAGCAGGTAAGCTGAACATTGGTCATAGAATCATAGCAGAGAACCATAGGAAAAATCAATACAATTCATTTTCAGATAACTCATCAGGGAAAATCGAAGAATAGCTCAAAGAACCATAGCACGTAAGCTAAACATTAGTCATAGAACCATAGCAGAGAACCATAGGGAAAATAAAAACAATTCAGTTTCAGAGACCTCGTCAGGGAAAATCTAAGAATAACTCATAGAACCATAGCAGGTAAGCTGAACATTAGTCATAGAACCATAGCAGAGAGTCATAAGGAAAATCAATACACTTCATTTTCAGAGAACTCATCAGGGAAAATCGAAGAATAACTCATAGAACCATAGCAGTTAAGCTGAACATTAGTCATAGAACCATAGCAGAGAACCACAGGGGAAATCAAAACAATTCATTTTCAGAGAACTCGTCAGGGAAAATCGAAGAATAACTCAGAGAACCATAGCAGGTAAGCTGAACATTAGTCATAGAACCATAGAGAAACTCAATACAATTCATTTTCAGAGAACTCCTCAGGGAAAATCGAAGAATAACTCAAAGTACCATGGCATGTAAGTTGAACATTAGTTTAGGTAGTGTTAATGACAATGCTAACGTTTTAGGGTACAAGATCGTGTGTGTTCTCGGCGTACCGCGTCACCTAACGACTGAAATGAAGAAATCAAGACTTGAAACATGCCAAAGGTTGTCTGTTTTCTATAAAAACTATGCAAGTGATTTTCTCCAGAGCATTGTGGATGGGGGTTAGAGTTGGGGTCACCATTATGACTCAGAAATGAAAAATCAGTCGCTGGAATGCCGAAACCCATCTTCTCCTATAGCGAATATATTCAAAACTCAAATTTCTACGAGTAAGAGCATGCTCACTGTGTTCTGGGACTACAGAGGCTTTATTCATCAGGAGGATATGGTCAAAGGTACGATAATCAACTCCGAGATCTACGTGCATACCTTAAAAAATGAATGAGAAGAATAAACCGCATGCATAGAAAAAGCAAAAGCTAATTATTCTGCAACGTGACAACGCTGAATCCCACGCCAG
Source organism: Macrothele yani (assembly GCA_039090855.1). Classification (NCBI taxonomy): domain Eukaryota; kingdom Metazoa; phylum Arthropoda; class Arachnida; order Araneae; family Macrothelidae; genus Macrothele; species Macrothele yani. Next base: position 82,446,789 of record CM077003.1, on the reverse strand, counting down.
TACTTTCAGTTCAGAGGCCATACAGAAAATTAAATGAGAAATTCTTGAACACCCTATCTACACTAAAGTAATTCACCGATGCTGTCACACGTACGGTCATTCACAAACATAATTTTCAAATTGTAGGTCAAGATTAAAAACACTTTATTTACAATTAAAAACTAATATTTACACGCGAGATCTTTCGGGGCTGAACATAGCACCCATCATCAGGCTCAAGCGCCACGACAAAAGATCTCGCGTGTAAATATTAGTTTTTAATTGTAAATAAAGTGTTTTTAACCTTGACCTACAATTTGAAAATTATGTTTGTGAATGACCGTACGTGTGACAGCATAGGTGAATTACTTTAGTGACCTTTCGTACGATAGACTTTTAGCATTTACCCTATCTACAACTCAGATTTGGCACCGTCCGATTTCTGGTTGTTCTCTGCTGTCAAGAAACATCTGAAAGGAATTCAGTTCACCAGTGACGAAGATGTTCAAGCCGATACGAGGAAATGGTTCAGAGAACAACCTGAAGATTTTTACAGAGACCGGTTAAACATTCTTGTTAAATGCTGGCATATCTTTAGCGAACGCGAGGGCAACTATGTGGAAAAATAAGATATGTGAATTAAAGCAGAAATTCCGATTTTTCGTTCTTGTTTTGTTTCAATTTGATACCTTGCCACTGGGCTCGTATATAAATATGGAGGTATTGCTTTCTGAACAACCTCTGTATAAACAAATAATATCTAAAACGTTATGTTATATGTTCACTTGCCTTTAGTTGGGTAATAACTTATATCGGAAGTCATGTAACACCGGTAATATTTTTTTCATAATTTGATCCAAGAATTAAAATACGGAAATGGAAATTTTTCGGCATTAAAATATAGTCACAGTAATTTCCAATCACTTTATTTTAAGAAATAAACTTTTTATTCGTAGATGCAATTTATTTAAATTCTCACACGATGTAGCAAAACCCAATACACTCCCAAAATAACGATGCAACATATACAAAAAGGAGGTAGTGTTAAACTGTCAAAACAAAGCATATTTTCAAAGCATTACCTCAAATTTCCGTGAAACGTCTAGCGAGAAAATAAGCCACTTAAAACTAAAAGATGGTTTTATATGAATCTTTAATCTGAATGCGTAAAACAAACGACGATGGAGAAATAACGGCGAGTGATATCCTGAAACATAGCATTCTTTGTTGCAATACTTTAGAAACTGTTGAAACATCACTGAAACTCATCATGAAACAAAAGAATACGAATTGGCGCAAATACGACTTGTAAAATGGATTGCAACAGATTCAGCATAGCATTATACTATATCACAAAGTAATGTTATAGTGGCAGTGATTCATTTTGTCAAAGTTCACATTCAAGTGTAAAGAGAACAATATATCAAGTTGATTTCGATTTAAATGTAAATGAATGTGTAAAATGTTTCCATATTTTTTTTTTGCTTTAGAGCTAACAGGTACCACGAGGGACTTATTTCGATATAAAAATTCTTCCATCGTTAGGTCACTGGTTCCGGAAAAGAGAGATACAGATAAGACAGACAGAGAGCGATACACAGAGAGAGAGAGAGGGAGAGAGAGAGGGAGAGAGCACCGTGAGACAAAAACAAGACCCATGTCTCATGCAGGAATCGACCCCGGGCCAACTTGGGCGAATAAGTCGAAGCCAACGCGTCATAACGCTCGGCTACCGGGGCAGCTAAAGTTTCGATATTGCATTTGGTAATGACAAATTTCTCGTGTGACCATATTTAGGTTATTTACATAAACTATATTGACAAAAGTCAACGGACACACCTTCAAAAGCAAATGAACGGATCTGTTGCGTTATTACGATGCACGGTACAACCGCACACGGTATAAAAACAAACCCGCAGCTGACACGCGTTATCATATCGCACGGTGAGGTGGAGTAAAAATGTCGCGGCGGGAGAGAACTGACTTTGAGAAAGGAAAGATTGTTGGGTGTTATATTAGTGGGTTGTCCATAAGATAAACCGAGTGGCGTTGAGGAGTTTAAACATACCCAAGCCAACTGCTTTGGGTGTACTGAATAAGCGGAGGACACATGGCATGCCTGAAGCAGCAAAGCGTACCGGCAGTGTAAAGAAAATCAGTGAGAGGACGTCGAAACTCCAGGAGAGGCGTTACAGCTAATCGACGAAGTACTGCACAAGACCTCAGTGTACAGGCGAGTAAAAATGCTGAAACCTCGGTATGCGCACATACCATTCGCAGAGAACTTCATTCCAAAGGTTACCTTGGTCGTGCTGCTGCTCAAAAACCTTTCATCTTCTCTCGGAACGCTATTCGTCGTTTAGCATGGTGTAAAATACATTTATCGTGGACCGTAGATCAATGGAAACGGGTCCTATGGACTGATGAATCCAGATACACGATCCATCAGTCTGATGGCCGTGTGTGGGTATGGCAGCAGCCGGGGGAACGCTCTTTACCACAGTGTACTGTTCCTACGGTGAAGTTTGGAGCTGGCAGTGTACTCGTGTGGGTTTTTTTTCGTCATGCGTTCTCCGCCCACTGGTTATCGTGGACAAACATGTTAACCAGCACGTCTACCTCGATATTCTGGACAATTATGCCCTACCAACTCTCTGTGGCAGTATTATGGAACCGAGCCTTGTTGGTACCAGCAGGATAAGGCACCGACCATAAAGCAAGGACTGTTGCACCCTGGTTTCTGGATAATTCCGTATCGTGTGTGGACTCCAGCTCAGAACCTTGATATTAATCCCATAGAGCACCTATGGAATTAATTAGAGCACCGCATAAGAAGTTTGGAACCAAAGCCCACTACTAAGCAACAGTTAGCAGCAGTATTATGTACTGAATGGAAACGCATGGCGAACCTATCGCTGAGTTTCAAAACTTGTCGAAAGTATGTCCGGATGAGACAGTGCATGCATTAAGGCCAATGGTGGAACGACACCATACTAATGTATGCCAATAAATGCTATGTTGTATTTCTCTTCTAGGTGTCTGGTGACTTTGGTCAATATAGTGTATACACTGAATGGCCACTTTATTATGACCACCCTCAGTACTTTGTTGGGCCACCTTTTGCCTTTAATACTGCGTCGATTCTTCGTGGCATGGACTCCACGAGATGTTGATCGGTGGTTTGTGGAATCTGAGACTATGCTTGATAAATAGCACTTTCCAGGAGTATGAGATTGCTGGGTTGTAGATCCAGATGTCTTATGGCTCGTTCAACTTCATCCCACAAATTCTCAATGGGATTGAGATCTGGAGATTGTGGGGCCCACCTAAGCAAAGTAAATTCACCGGCATGTTCCTGAAAGCAATCATGTACAATACGAGCACTCTGGCAGGACGCATTATCTTGTTGAAAGTAGCCATCGCCATTGCGATAAACCAATCACATGACAGGATGCACTTTTTATCTTGTTAACTGCAGACAGCGAAGGTGTTCGAACAGGTCTTCGGCTGCCAAATCCCATCCGATGCAGTGTACTGCAAACAGTGCTTGCAGAGATCATTTGAGGGGATCCTTTATTAAGATGGTCTGTAATTTGCTGCACTGTTGCTCTTCTGTTGTCTGTTACCAGTCTGGACCCTCTCCGTTCCGCACGAGCAGTCACTAGTCGATGACGACCACACGTTGCACGTAGAGACCCAGTTTTTTGGCTGACAGTCCAGTCTTTAAACACTTTAACAACAGCTGCTCTGGAACATTTCACGAATGCGGCGGTTTCGGTGATGCTCGCTCCATGGCTCCGAGCTCCTACAATCATCCCACGTTGAAAGTCCGTCAAATCGCATTTTTTACCCATCTCGTCAACCCAACAATCACTTCTACTACTGTCGCAAGAACTAAGCTTTCCCTTTTTAAACTAGCATCGCCCTCTGGCGGCAACAGCGTGCAGCCATAGCTCATTTGCTTAAAACTGTCAGGTGGTCATAATAAAGTGGCCACTCAGTGTATCCTGGACCAAACGTTTCCCAGCAGAACATTGCCCAAAGCATGACACTTCATGCACCGGTTAGTTTTCGTTCCACGGGACATTCTGATTTCAAGACTTTCCAAAATAAACAACGCACACGCAGACAACCGACCGACTACATGGTGCAATAGGAAAAGAGGTTAATCGGACCAGACAACCTTCTTTAAATTATTCGAGGTCCGGTTTTGATGCTCACGTGTCCATTGTGGACTCTTTCAGCAGTGAACCGAGGATGGCATAGGCACTCGAATCGGCCAGTGACTAGGCAGCCCCATTTTCAGTAGGGTTCGATGTATTGTCTGCTGTGATACACTACTCCCGTCATCAGCATTCAAATTACCAGAGAGTTGCGCCAGAGTATCGCTTATGTTGGCTCGTATCATATTGGATAGCCTCCTCCCACATCTAGTAAGGATGAGCTGTGGTCGGCCGACATCTTACTTGCGGTTTGTCCCTCCTCATACTATTTTTTTAATATACTAAGCACGAGTGACCAAGATCACTCCATAAGACTTGCCGTCTAGTAAATGTGCTAACCCAGTCATCACCTCTTATCTTTTGTAAAACTGGCTTAACCCTTTAACGACCATAACGCCCAAAAAGCCTGTCTATAGTGAGTCAGATGACTCCAGCTGATCCCCCATTGGTCGTGGAAATTTGAAAAACCCTTACCTGTTCTTCAAATTTTTACGACCTATGGGGAATCCGCTGGAGTCACCCTCAGTCACTATTGTTACTAAACAACGAAGTGAACCAACGAACAGTTTCGGGCGTTATGCTACGTATTTAGAGTGATACAAGATTTATGGGTCATAGTCGTCAAAGGGTTAAGTCTGCTGTCTTTTATTGGTTATTGAACATGAGGCTCATATTATTGTCGAGCTACGTTTGTTGATCTACAATTCTATATATACTACAGGCATATTACCAGATGCGCTAAAAATGACTAAAATCACTCCCAAATACAAGAAAGGTTCAGTAAAGGAAACAATAACTATAGACCAATTGCAAATTTGACTATACTTGCTAAATTGCTAGAAAAATGAATTTACATTAAATTACTTTCCTTTTTACAAAAATACAACATATTTAACAAAAATAAATTTGGATTTTTGCCAAATAAATCAACAGAGCTTGCAATTTCATTTACACATAACTTAATCCAACAAATAGCTATAGAAAATCAATCAACAATTGCAATTTTCTTAGATTTATCTAAGGCTTTTGATACGCTAAACCATGATATTTTACTAACCAAATTATTTGCTATTAGAATTTGGAGTTCTACATACAGCTTATTTAAACGTTATTTATCAGCTAGGAAGCAGTATACTGTGATTGATATGACACAATCCACAATGGGAAATGTAACTTCTGGAGTGCCGCAAGGTTCAGTTCTTAGTCCTAAATTATTTAATTTGTATATTAATGATCTCTTTACAGTGGTAAAATATAATGATTTAATTTTATTTGCTGATGATGCAACAATCTTATTCAAGGGTAATAATACTTTAGATCTTACATCTAGAATAAATGCACAACTTGTGTTGGTAACAAATTAGTTAAATAGTAATGAATTGATTATTAATGTAAACAAGACCAAGGCTATAATCTTTTCGAAACTACAAATACTACAATCTATAAGTGACTTGGAAGTCTTGAATGGAGCTAAAATAGATTTTGTGAATAGTCATTCTTACTTGGGAGTATTGATTCGAAGTGATTTGAAATGGAATATGCATATTGACAACCTGACTAATACATTATCTAGAAACATTGGGATAGTTAATAAGATTATGATAAATTTGTCCCCTAAAATAATGATATTTTTATACTACACACTAATACACTGCCGGACAATTGCTAAGGACGGATGACCATAGCAACGATAGCAACCATAAAATGGAAGGCAGGAAAATGTGGAAATCAGCATAAGTCCGGGATACAGTAAGACGTGTTGTGCGTATGCAAATTTTGGATTGCCGAACTTGTTCGTGAAGTCATAGCGCTGATAAGAGATATAAAGGATTTGACGCGTATTGACCGTTGTTGTTCAAACGCAAAGTTGAAAGAGAAAGAACCAATTGACGAACTTGCAAATTTCAGTATGTCTTCCCGACATCACCTAGATGATTTTACGCGTGGCCGAATTATTGGCAAGATTGAAGAAGGGCGACAAATAACAGATGTTGCCAGGGAGTTCGACGTCAGCCACAGTGTTGTTTCAAGGCTTTGGAAATCATTTCAAACAAATGGAGAGTGTAGCAAACGTCACGGGAGAGGTCGTGTTCGCAGTACGACTCCTGCAGAAGATCGGTACATAGTGCTATCAACAAAAAGACACCGGCGCAGCACAGCTAGTGAGGTAGCAAATCAGTTTATGGCTGCTACTGGCAAGCGGATCTCCCGAAAAACTGTCGCCAGACGTTTGCATGAAGGAGGACTATACCGCCGCAGTCCTGTTGTCTGCATCCCATTGTCCAGACGTCACCGTACTGCCCGTTTGCAATGGTGCTATCAACATCGCAATTGGACTGATAACGACTGGTCTGCTGTCCTCTTTTCAGATGAGAGTAGATACAGTCTATCGTCTGATTGTCGACGACAACTGATCTGGCGTGATAGTGGTACTGCATATTGTCCAGCAAACATACAGGAAAGGGACCAATATCCGACATGTTGTGTCATGGTATGGACTGGCATCATGATCAATGGCCGTACGTCCCTCTATGTGCTTCCAACTGGGACTGTGACTGGCCAACGATACATTAATGATGTTCTGCTACCTCATGTTCGCATGTTCCGTGGTGCTGTCGGGGATAGATTCATTTTCATGGACGACAACGCAACATATCATCGAACAGTCGCTGTCCAGGAGTGTCTTGAGAGTGAGGATATTCAACGCCTTGTATGGCCAGCACGTTCTCCAGGTCTGAATCCCATTGAAAATGTGTGGGATGCTTTGGGAGGAGTCTTGCTGGTCGCCAATGCCCTCCAATAAACAAGGACACCCTCATCCGTGCACTGACAGAGGAATGGGATAAATTACCCCAACAGCTGCTTGATAATGTTGTGCAAAGCATGACACGACGTGTGGAATCTTGCATCGCCCTCCATGGTGGCCATATCCCGTATTGAAATCTTACGCCGGAACGCCTGCGTACGGTAATTGCATTTTTTTCACGTTTACGTATTCTGCACAAAATGGCCTGTTTGTCCCTTGAACACGTTCCAAAGCCTTCTGGATTTCAGAGCACAATAAATTGTCTTTCTTGTAATGTCCTGGTATTCTGACATTATTTTATGTTACTTGGCGTCCAACCACACTTACTTTTTTATGCGCTATATAGCCGTTTATGATCCGTCCTTAGCAATTGTCCAGCAGTGTACAAACGCATATAAATTACTGTATACTGACATGGGGCATACAACACAATATAACTTAAAAAAAATACAGGTATTACAAAATAGATACATAAGATTAATAGACCTAAAAAACTCTTAGTAATTCTATACCTAATCTTATCTTTAGGTCAGAAGTAAATCCCAATAAATATAATATACTTACAATAAAACAATTATTTCACTATAATATTGGTATAATAATGTTCAGAAGAATTAAAAATGATTTATACCATGACTTAATATCATTAAATATTCGTACTCATAGTTATGAAACCAGGAATCGATCAACACTCATACCTAATTTCCCTCGGACAGAAACAATTAAAATGAATATTAATTATTCGGGTCCAAAACTTTGGAACTCTTTGCCCTGTGACATAACATCTATTAACAAATTTGACCTATTTAAAAAAAATTCAAACACCACCTTATGAACAAGTCTCTCAATTAGTATTAAATTGACCTGAGCTGGACGATGAATTGATTTCACGGCATATGGATAGACCCTGTATCTATATACACTTATGTATTTATTTAATCTTTCAGTTATATTTAATATGCCTTTGACTTGTCTTTTGTATTGTTCGTTGTTGTTTGTGTCTTTTTTTTTTTTAGTACTAGGGGTGGGAGGGCTAGGTCAGGCCTTACGGCCTTTTCTTTCCTCCTCCTGGTTGCTACATTTTTTGTAATTGATTGTATTGTATGTATTTTGAACTGTAATATGTGGCAACTGAAAAATTAATAAATTAAAAAAAATAAAGCTCACTATCAGATGTTATTTGTCCCGTTTAATTACCTTCACATACGCCATCGTTTACCTGTAGTTGCTCAGATTTGCATAAAAACTCGCTTGTCACTATGTTATGGCCCTTCGGTGTATCTTGTTCTGAGGCTGGTTCTATTGCTTAAGACATCTTTCTGCACTGACATTCAAAAACGTAGTGGCACTGTAAAATACTGGTGGAAACCGATGCATTATACATTTATGGATATATAGACTCTCTCCTTAGGGTGCAAGGTCTACCACTTTGTATCCCGAAATTACCGAAATATGTAAACTTTGAGTTTCACACAATATAACATCGTTCTAAGAAGCAGAAGGTGTGAAAACCAGCTAGGCAACTTTAGAAATGTAGCGCAGCGGCGGCCACGCATTATTTTGAAAATCATGACTGTAAACGGAATTTATTCATCACATTTTGGTATCGGTATCTTAGCACTGGCTCCAGAATAAGACAGCATAATAAATACACGCAGTGTAGATAACCTACGTACTGCGTAATAATGAAACGCATCATCATCATCATCATTGTCAACCATTATCAATCCACTGCTGGACGAAGGTCTCCCAAGTTTCCTCCACAACGGTCTGTCTTGTGCCAGTCTCCTCCATGTCACTCCCGCATATTTACGAATTTCATCCACCCATCTCCCATGTGGTCTTTTTCTGGGTCTTTTCCTGGCCCTTGGAATCCAATCTAAAATTTCGGCTGTCCATCTATGGTGTGTCCTTCTGGCAGTATGTCCAGCCCATTGCCATTTCAGGGATTTAACCCTGATCATGATGTCTTCCACTCTCGTCATTTTTCGGATCCACGAGTTTCTCTTCTTATCTCTCCTGGTTATACCAAGCATGCACCTCTCCATGCTGCTTTGAGTTGTCTGCAGCCTTTGTATGTCTCTTTTAGTTAAGGTCCACGTCTCTGCACCATACGTAAGCACTGGAAGGATGCATTGATCAAACACTTTTCTTTTAAGACATAATGGCATATTGCTCTTGAAAATTATGCTGTTTCTTCCAAAAGCTCTCCAGGCAAGTTTTGTACGCCGATTAATTTCTTCATCAATGTGACCCTCACTTGATATCTGCTGTCCAAGATAAACATACGTGTCTGTTATCTCCAGTTTTTCTCCATCAATCGATAAATCTTCATTTCTTGTAAAAGCATTGAACATCACTTTTGTCTTCTGAAAGTTCATTTTTAATCCCACTTCTTTACTCTTGTCAGCAAGTTCCTGGATCATACTCTGCAGCTATGATGGGGCAATTCCAAAAATGACTACGTCATCAGCAAAACGAAGGTGGGTTAGATAATCTCCATTAATCTTTATCCCTTTGTTTTCCCAGTTCAGTGATTGAAAGACATTTTCCAATGTGGCATTAAAGAGCTTCGGAGATATGGTGTCACCTTGTCTCACTCCCTTTCCAATTTTTAAGTGTGTTGTATTTTCAAACAGCCGAATCTTTGCACTTGCATTTTCATAGATGTTATTAATAATATTAATGTATGCATCTTCAATACCACAGGATTTCAGAGCCGTGGTAACTGCTGATGGTTTCACCGAATCAAAGGCTTTTTCATAATCGATAAAAGCCATGCACAATGGAAGTTCATATTCCCTCGCTCTTTCAATTAGTTCTCTCAGTACGTGGATATGATCTATTGTGCTGTAGCCACTCCTGAATCCAGCTTGTTCTCTCGGTTGAGCCATGTCCAGTGTTACCTTCAAGCGGTGTGAAAGAACTTTAGTGAAGATTTTATAAACCACTGATAGAAGGCTGATAGGTCTGTAGTTCCTGAGATCCTCAATGTCACCTTTTTTATGTAGCAGGATCATTGTAGCATTGTTCCAATCCTCAGGAATCTTCCCTTCATTAAGGCATCGAGTGAAAATTTGGGCGAGTACTGTTTCGATTTCTCCACTTGCTTCTTGTATGATGTCTATAGTAATTCCATCTTCTCCTGGAGCTTTCCCCGCTTCATGTTCTTGATTGCATGAGCAACTTCTGCTGGGAGGACTGGAAGAACTCTGGTACCTTTCATGATGTCTGGAGTACATGTATCATCCCTTTCATATAATTTGGAGTAGAAATCTTTCACTCTTGTCAAAATTTCGCCTCTATTTCTTGTTATAGAACCATCTTCTTTTCTCAGAGCCATAATCTGTTTTCTTCCCTTACTGAGATGTCCCTTTGCTATCTTAAGGCTTTGGTTGTTTTCAATTGCTTTCCTCACTAGCTCACAGTTGAATTTCCTTACGTCTTCAGTGATACTTTTTCGTGTTGTCTTGCATAGCTCTATATATTCCACTTTGGAAGTCACATCTTCTTTAGTTGTCCTCATCTCTCTTCTTTTTTGCATCAACATTTTGGTTTTTCCTGATAATTTGTTCACATGCAACTTGTTCTTAGACCCAGCTAATTTTGTTGCTGTTTCCATTAGAGCTTTGGTTACTTTTCTGTTAACTTCCGAAATATCCACTTCTTCCGATGTTAGGCCTTCTAAAGCAGAGAATCTGTTCTTCAGTTCTAACTTGAAAGTATTATGGTGTTTTTTAAGGTTGGTTATGTCAATACATTTTGTTTGTCTTATGAGCTTGCCACGTTCCAGTTTAGTGTTGGGGTGCATCTTACATCTCACCAATCTATGGTCACTACCTGTGTTGAACTTGTTCAGCACACTGCAGTCTTCGATGACGAATTTTTTGTTACACATAATAAAAAATATATAGCGTATTAAATCCGTTTATTTTTGTGGTGTAGTCAGCACAAAAATTCGCCAAGCTTTCGCACTCCACTGCAAGGCTTTTTCAAGGCAATGGTAGACCACAAAAATAAACGGATTTAATACGCCTTATGCGTTTCTTTCTTATTCAGCCCTTGTGTATTGAAAACAAAGTTACGTACTGCGTGTTATTCAGAAGTTCAGATTTAACTAGCACCGTTGAACTGGAAGACTAGAAGACTTAACAGCTAATCCATATTCTATATGATGTCTGCTTCCAGGTATTTAAGAGCTTAATATTACAGCAGCAGATAAGCGCTTTTCTTCTCTCACAGCAAAAAATACGTCCAGGAGAAATAACATTCTGAATACCTACTTAGTTTCTCCACGGCAACCCCTTGCTTCCGCAGTGGTGCGTACTGTAATGGACCTCAGAAGGTGTCTTCAGGTATTCTGAACGGCTGAATAAAACTACATCGCGAAGTTCTGCGACGGTGGAAGATAACTAACGTGGACTGCGGACTGTTGCATTCCACCGATACAAATCTAGCACATTGACTGTAGAGGAACCCACGCAATGTATTGCTCAATGCGAGTCCTGTGACACGGGGCGTTATTTTCCAAAGATTCCATCGCCATTCGGATACACAAATAGCATGGAGTGCAACACTTTCCCTGAAGTAAAGGTTGTAGTTAGAAAGTCCGTCGTATAGTGTATTCGAAAGTGCTTCTATGTGCACCATGCTTGTAGTCTGCTGTTCATTAAGGAATTTGTTTATTTCTGAGTTTAACGACCGCCACGAGCACCTCTTAGGGCTATAAACAGTCTTCCTTCAGTAATTTACGTTCACTGGAGTGGATAATCAAGGGAACCATGATCCAACCGGTTTACCTCGACTCTCATCCAGTGGTGGCATCCTGCACTGTGAGTGGATGTGTGTTTCTGTATGGATCATTCCTATCACACATTCACTGTCAACTCTCAAGCATCTAATTATGCCTGCGGTTGGTGAGTTGATGGCGCACGCCCTCGTCGTGCCGATAACAAATTTCTGTCTAAATCTAAGAAGTCATATCTTTTCCCCATTGCTGGGGCTTTATCGTGCAGAACTGCCGCGCTACGTCGCTTTCGTATCTATTTCTGGCCGGTTGTGAAGCCATTGTTGCTTGCTGTGGGATGCGTCCTACAGTGGATACAGGGGTGGTTCGTCCCATGAACGTAGTTGATTTCGTTAAGTCAAATCACATCCAACTTTACGTGCACGTGTCTTATTCTATTGAGCTGGAGATGTGTGATGTCTTGAATTCTCTAATTAGAAGAGACATCAACGAGTACAATAATTCTTTCCACAGAGTGAGATCGAATACTACGTTAGGCATTGTTGGAAAACATTTCGGGAAGTGAATGACTGCATGCTTTTGAGTTGACTCTGGAGGTGAATACTCAAAGTGACCAAGTCATATCTGTAACCGTTTTTTCACATCTCAAAATTTCCAGAGTGGCTTTCACATCTTTCATTAAAATGTACAGCACATATGCAGTGACGTAAAACTAAACTCTCACGTAATGAGCAGACAGACAGTGATTTTATTAGGTGCAACTTAATTCTCGGCTTCTAAACGCAAGCGATCATAGAACGTCGGCAAATGCAAATATCTGTGTACGATAATGGCTGATTGCAGCGCCATCCAACAGCTTTACACGCAACGGTAACCGCTCGCAGCTGTAGTGACAGAAGGGACGAAAGTGGACGGTGAAAGCAATGTCGTTCGAGAAGCAACATTTGATGCACTGCCTCTTGTTCGCCTTTCAGCTGAACAAAAGTGCCGCAGAAGACCAGCAAATGATCTGTGCTTCTTTGGGTGAGAGTGTTGTGTCCTACAGTAGGTGTAAAAAGTGGTTCCAGCTGTTTAAACGGGGAAATGGCGATCACCGTGATGCATAATGTCCAGGACAGACACGGAAATTTGACGATGAGGAACTGGAACACCTTTTGGACTCGTATCCCAGTCGCACACAGTCAAAGCTCGCCCAGGAACTCTTCGTAACACGGCAAGCCACTGCAAAGCGCCTGCACAAGCTCGGACGAATTCACAAGGAGGGCCGTTGGGTGCCCCACGAACTCACAGCTGCGAACAAGTCTATGCGCTACGATGTTGCTGTGTTCTTTGTATCCAGATTCAAGACGGATTTCCTCCACAAGATTTTGACCTGTGATGAGAAGTGGATCCTCTACGATAATCCTAAGCGGCGCAAATCGTGGGTTTATTCAGGTCAGCCTACAACCAGTAGCGCTAATCCGAATATCCATGCCAGGAAGTTGTTGCTGTGCATATGGTGGGATCAGCGCGTTGTCTTACACTATGAGTTGCTCAAACCTGGTGAAACGGTCTATGCTGAGCATTATTGTCAGCAATTCATTCGTGTGAGTGACGCAATGGAGGCGAATAGGCCATACACCGGCAAGGGCAGAAGGTCGGTCCTGTTGCTTTAGGATAACGCGCATCCTCACACCGCGAAAACGACTTTAAATACGATCAGCGACCTGGGATGAGAGATTTTGTCCCACCCGGCGTATTCTCCAGACTTCGCCCCGTCGGATAATCACCTCTTTCGCTAACAGCAACATCGCCTGAGTGATACGCACTTCACTTCTGTCGAGAAGGTCACAGAAGTATTGATGACTTTATCAACTCGAAGCATACCTCTTTTATCAGCAGTGGCATTCGGCATCTCCCTGACCGATGGCTTAAATGTGTTCAACACGACCGGGCTTATTTCCCTGATTAGGTACGTATTCGATTTGCTATAATTTGCTGTCAACGTGTCGTGCTTGTGGTCGAAAATTAAGCTGCACACCTAATAGAATAGCATATTTTGCCATTACATCTCAATCTTTAGAAAAGGGAATGGAGAAGTGGGTGGATTCTGTATTAGAATGTCAGTACTTACACAAATGTAGATTAAAAGTTAATAATACTTCAAGATGCTGAGTTGTGGTTAGAGTACACGCAGCACAGAAACGGTGATTTACACTGATGATCACCATGATTCGATTGAAGCAAAATAACAAAATAAAAATCTTCTGTATAATGCAATTTTGCTTCTCGTAGAGCAAAGCTTCCATTACCAAATTTGATTTCATCATGTATTTTCACAAAAGGATGTCAAGATGAATTTAACATGACGGCAGTACCAGAAAACAACACAGAAAAGATCATCAAGTCTGAAAGAATTTTTTTTTTTTTTAAACAGGTTATATTTAACGAAAAATTTTATATACCTTTCAGACTAACTCGTTTCTGTAGAATTCTTCTAAAAATAAATTTCCTGCTTCTCCTGGTGAAGATCAGGAAGATAATAATGTGCTAGTTTTCCATGATTTGGAAATTTCCCAAAATTAAATAAGATCGTTTTGGGGAAGGTGCAACGAACACAACTTTTCAAAGGAATTGCGGGTTAATGTTCCTTAAAGCTAGCTCTACAGAAAGAGTTTTTTAACTTTTGTTAAATTGAATACAATGAAGTTTAGTGAAATGAAATTTAACGATATAAAAACGTGAAAACACATATATTAATGCATACATTGCTCTCATATCGCAAATTTTGATGCTCTTCAAAACTTCTTCGAAGGCAAACAGAAAATTGCGTCTGATATACACTGCAGAGCAATTGAATTAGAGACTGCTGGCGTTATGCAAATGTGGCGTTGTGGGCGGCCCTGTAAACGGAAACGACATGACGTATGCAGCGATCCGACAATATAAGGAGTGATGCGACGGGAATCAGTAAGAGTCTGACGCAGTATGGGAAAGATGAAGGATCTAAGCGCATTTGATCGTGGGGAAATTGTCGGGGTGCGTCAAATGGGTCACTCCATCTCGGAAGTCGCTCAGGCACTGGGATTTTCACTGTGTCACGGGTGCACCTTGAGTACATCGAATTCGGTAAAACCATCCCTGCAAGGGCGAACGGCCGAGGACAACAGCGTGTGGATGAGCTGGGTCATCGTCGGCTAACTCGATTTGTAACAGCGGATAGACGGGCCACAATGCAAGAAATCACTCGGCAATTTAACGCTGGCACAAAAACGTGTAAGCAGCCACAACATCCAGAACCATCTCCTCGCTTTGGGATAGAGAAGCTATCGTCCCACGAGGGTACCGCTGCTGAACGCACATCACAGGGTGCAAAGATTAGCATGGGCGCGGGAACATCGCCACTGGACCCTAGACATGTGGAAAACTGTTGCCTGGACTGATGAGTTGAGATTCACGTTGGTACATGCGGATGGCAGGATACGAGTACGGCGCAAATCACATGAAGCGATGGATCCTTCTTGCCAGCAGGGTACTATTCAAGCTGGTTGGGGGTAGCATTCTCGTCTGGGGACTGCTTACGTGGACTGAATAGGGACCCCTGGTACGTGTGACATCGTCCCTCATAGGTCAACGCTACCGGGATATCCTGGACGACCATTTGCTCCCGTTTGTGCGTCTTCAACATCCCACTGGGAACCTCATCCTGCAACAAGACAATGCAGCTCCCGAATTGTATCCGAATGGTTGGATGAACACTCCACCGATGTGACCTCGCTTCCTTGGCCAGCTAGGTCACCTGACCTCAATCCTATCGAGCACATCTGGGATACCGTGGAGAGAGATGATCGAGGCTCTGACCCTCTCCATCAAATCTTCGTGAACTGTGGGAGCTTGTTCAGGGGTCGTGAATCCGTATGGCTTCCCAACGCTTCCGGTGTCCTGTCGAGTCCATGCCGAGACGAATCAGCGCCGTCACCAGGACGAAAAGGTGGTGTTACACGTTACTAGACAGGTATCTCTAATTCAATTGCTCTTCAGTGTATTGCAGTTCTTTATATTTAGTATATATCATTTTAATCGATCAAGAAAATTCTTTTTTAAAGTTATGTAATGCTCAGGAAAAGGTTAAGAGAACACTGATAAGTCATTCATTTTTGTGCCAGAAAGTTTCCAGTCATTAAAAATACGTTTCAAGTCGATTGTATTCATACCCTTCTCTGTTGAAGAATGTTTTTAGAGCGTGAGAAAGGGTGGAGTACAACAGAAGAAACTGTGAAAGGAGTATGAATAAAGCTTCTCAAAATATATTTTTTAATCTCATGTAGGAAAAAACGCGATGTATACGTACCTGTCTATATGTTTACAATATTATAATAAAGAAACAAGTTTGTAAAATCATGCAATGCATTGATTATAATACGCTTTCTAACATACCAGAAATCATTACTCAAGTTATCACTCAAGTTATGAGAATAATGGCTGTGGAATAAATCTCAGTCCTGTGTCCTGACCCTTGATCCCATATCAATGATATTCAACAGAACCGGTTTGGTATACCTCCGAAATAACATGATAAAGTTTTGTCGCAATCGAAGCAATTTTACTTAAGTTATGATGCATAAGGGCTGTGGAATAGTTCCCGCTGCTGTGTCCTAACCTTTGAACCCATTTAGCTCATTTTCAAAAGAATTCGTCCACAGGCAGGCCCCTACAGCATACTAACATTTCATCCAAATCGAAGCATTTTTACGTAAGTTATGACGAATAATGTCGATGGAAGTGATTCCGCTCCTATGTCCTGAACTTTGACCCCATTTCGCCCATTTCAATAGGGTTTGTAGCCAGGTGGTCCCCTACCAAATACTAAAATGTCAACGAAATCGAACCTTTTTTACATTAGTTAGGACGCATAACAGCAGTGGAATGGATCCCGCTCCTATGTACTGACCTTTCACCCCATTTCGTTCACTTTAAATAAGGTTCCTTCCCAGGTGATACCCTACCAGATACTAAAATTTCATCGAAATCGAACGATTGTTACGCGAGTTATCGTGCGGACGGACATACGCACACAACGCGTGACGTAATGAAGCACATGGGAATCGCGACCATCTGCTCGCAAGAGTATGACATCATAAAACTTTAATAGGATCCAAACACAACGCGTGACGTAATGAGACAGATGGCGTGACCACGCTCCAACATTCTCAAACGCGAGATTGTGACGTCATAAGATTTCTAAGCATTGGAAGCATTAATGGAACGACGCCATGACACTAAAAACGTTATAATTCAGGGTGATTATTTAACCCACTGAACAAATTCTCCTAAAGTCGAAATCAAGCTAAATCGATTTCTAGTACCAGAAAGCGGTAGGTTAACGACTTTCATCAAAATTCTTAGAGCCGTTTTCAAAATAAAATGTACATACATACATACATACATACAAGAATTGCTGCTTTAAGGTGGACGTCAAGTAATTTTGCTTCCTATACTTCCAATAGAAAAACTTCTGTACACATTTTCTTCACAAATAATGCGTTCCCAAGAATGAAAATTTGAACATCGATTAAAATAGCTTCGCTTTATTTCATAACTTGGAATGCTTAATATTTTCTAAACCATAACCGTAATAATATTTCTAAGCCATAACCGTAATTATGCAATCCAACATTTATTTGTCCACTGACGTCACCAAAGTACAGGTGGCGCCCTCTTTTTACTGGTTTCAACACTACCAAAGGAAACGTTATTGTTTTTTAATATCATTATGCTTATGTTTTAGAAAATGTTAATTATTCCAAGTTGTAGTATGAAGTTATTTTAACCGATGTTCAAATTTCCATCCTTGGGAACACACTTATTTGTGAAGGAAATGTGTACAAAAGGTTTTCCATTGGAAGTACAGGACGCAAAATTACTTTACGTCCACCTTAATAGTGTGGGATAAGGGCGATGGAATGGATCCCGATCCTATGTCCTGACCTTAGACTCCATTTGCTCCATTTTCAATAGGGTTCCTCTCCAGGTGGTCCCCTACCACGTACTAAAATTTCATTGAAATCGAACCATTTTTACGCAAGTTATGACGCATAAGGACAATGGAATGCATCCCGCTCCTATGTCCTGACCTTTTACTCCACTTCACCCATTTTCAATAGAGTCCGTCCCGAGGTGGTCCCTACCACATACTAAAATTCCATTGAAATCAGACCAGATTTACGCAAGTTATGAAGCATAAGGGCAATTGAATGGATACCGCTCTTATGGCGTGACCTTTGACACCACTTAACCCATTTTCAATAGGGTTCGTCCCCTGGTGGTCCCCTACCACATACTAAAATTTCATCGAAATCGAACCCTTTTTACGTGAGTTATCGTGCCGACAGACGGACGGACGGACGGACAGACAGACAGACAGACAGAAAAAAGCTGGAGCATATACGTTTTTTCATCCTACGGTTGGAAAGCGTAAAAACGACAGCATGTTCTTTATACAGACACTGAGTCGAAAGACTTGCAATATTTGTAGAAACGTATGTGCTGCGGCGGGTCCCAGCAAAAACAGTATTGCTGGGCCAGCAGTGGGCCATTGCTGGCAGCCATCACTGCCAGCAATGACCCAGCACTATGTTGCCGCTGCCGAACCGTCAATAAAATGTCCGGGCGGCCAGCAGTTCAGGCCAACAGCTGGCCAACAGTTGGCACCCCATCAGTTGTCATATGCCACAACAGGGCCATCAGTGGTCCATTACAGGCAGTATTTGCCACAAGTGACCATTCAGTGGCCCTGCAAGTACTTGCCAGAAATGATGGCTAGCCTAATGTGGTCCGCTAGTGGGCCGTTAGTGGCAGCCAGCAACCACGTGACGTAACTGGTGGCTTACCGAATCTTGTCCGCCAATTTCCCAGTAGTAGCAATAATAAAAAAAAAAAAAGCAAGGATGACCACAGTTTCCTAAAGCTCCAATTTTTTTTTCTGCCCTTACGAAGCTTGTGAATTAACGCACTTTGCTGGGGAAATTTTCTCGACAGACCGGAAAACCACCGTTTGCATCTGACTAGATTCGATCCTGAGCCGTTTACGTGGAAGCCGCGCTCGCTACCGACCGGACTAATTCACAACGCCCGGATACGTGCTGGAAGCCATCTGTTTCGTATGCAATCTGTAATCGAATGCTTCCCTCTTTCATTTTATAATATTGCGAGGTATTTTTCATAAAAGTCAGTTTCATATAATTGATAAATTAATTTTTTCAACGTAACGATAGTTTGTTTTTTTTTACCTTAAGGGAACTTCGCTCATTTTCAAGGCGTGTACATACTTAAGAGTCGCTTTCCAAAGTTTTGTACTGTCCTTGCCGTCTTGAAAAGAGATTGTTGAATAAATATATATTTACCCGGGTTCATGTCACACTCTGTTACATTTTTAACGTTGTTCCTTTCCTTTCCGTTGTCCGAAGCTACATTTGCTTTAAAGAGTAAAGGATATTTTATTTTACTTCTCGTTATTTTTAGAAGCGAATTCCTCCCAGTCTTGTGTATTCAACCCATGGATGAGTACACCACATAGCGTTGCTTTTTTTTTCTTTCAAATAATTAATAAATTTTGTACGCGTATAATCTTTTTTTCTCCAACAAAAGCTATTTTAATGGTTTTCCAGGATATGAGTTTCAAGCGGTTTCAAATTCATCCACTCCATTCCATGAATTGTTATTCATGGGAATGGGGTGGGTGTATTTCATGGCTGTAATCTAGTATTTCACGGCTTAATCTGATATCTTCGTCGACGTAAAATTTCATTAGGAAATTAATTCACTTCTCCACATATGGATTTTTTTCTTAACATCCACTAAAATAACATGATGGCGATAGCGTCGTCTTCAACTAACTGGTACCATGAGAGACACAGCAAGTGTTGCTTCTGCGCATGCGCAATCCCAATGCTTCCACCTGCTGTTGGGGGGTTACATTGGTTGCCAGCAACGGGCCACTAGTGGCACTTGCTTGGAGGCCCACAATTCACGGCGATGCTGCAGGGCCATCAATGGATCGCCAACTGATAGCGCTGCCACCAACGGACCACTACCGGGCCGTGAGCGGCAGATTTCAGCCAGCAGTGACCCATCACTGCCAGCTGGTGGCCAGCAGTTTCCCAGACTTGTGTTTTTGCTGGGGTATGTCACATGTTTAAACTTGTTCAAGTAGCGCACTGTAGTTAGTCTAAAAGGATATAAAGTGGCAGACGTTGCTGTGAATAATAGCATTACATGTCGTCGTTCTGTTAGTGGTTGAGACGCATAAAAGGTGCACAGCAACAACCGGCTAATTAGGGAACTTTTGCTTTACGATATTCAACTCGGCCATAAAAACTGCTCAAGCAACAAGAGACATTTGTCATGCGAAAAGGAAAATTCCGTGCACCGCAGCACTGAAACCAGATGGTTCAGGAAATTTCGCTCAGCTGACAGAAACCTCGATTATCAGCCAAGGTTCAGGCAGGCTGCGACCCGTGGATTCGGGGCCAGTGCGCCAGGCAGTAAAGGCAAATTCGACAACCAGCACTTGGAGATTATCAGGAGAGCAGGGCTTACCACAGACCACCGTGGTTAGTCACCTTCAGGATCTCGGCAAAGTCTACAGGAGCTGCCGCATTGTCCCTCACGAACTGACACCAATTGACAAAATCGCTGAGTGGAAGTGTGCACGAAACTCCTAGAAAGCCCGCGTGATGTACGTTTCATCAAGAGAATTGTTACGTGCGATGAAAAGTGAGTCTATATCCGCAATCCTAACTCACAGCGGCAGTGGTTGTGCCCGGCCCAGCTTCCAGAACCTGTTGCCAAACGTGGGCGCTTCGAGCACAAGGTGAAGCTCTGCGTCTGGTGGAATTTCGAAAGGATAATCTATTACCAATTTGTTCCAGACGGTCGGACCATCAACGCTAACCTCTATTCTGAACATCTGGAGCGGATGTATGCCGTTTTGGAGGAGAAGTACCCGGCACTAGTGAACAGAAAGCACGCTCTCTTACAGCAGGACAACGCTCGGCCTCATAACACGCGAACGACCTGGGCAAAACTCCAGGAACTTGAGGGTATTGAACAGATACCACACCCAGGATATAGTCCGGAGCTTGTCCAGTTGGATTATTATTTGTTCTGGTCCATGGCCCACTTCCTTCGCGGGCCGCACTTCCACAACCAGGAGGAGTTGGCAGCTGGGGTGAAGGAGTTCTTCACCTCGAAGTACCGCGGCGGAATCGGAGGACTGGCAGAGAGATGGCTAAAGACGGTGCAACACGATGGCCTATACTTTGAATGCTAGTCAGCTTTCGTCGTAAAGTTACGTACAAAGACAAAGTCATCCTAATATTGCAAAACTTTCGACTCACCATCTGTATACATTTCAACAATTACAGCTGCGGAAAGCAGCTGCAATTGTTAGAATGTTCGGAAAGAAACTAATTAAGCTACTGAATCAATCACGTTTCCGGTCGAAATTCTGGGAATTCGAAAATTTATTTTGGAGTTCACGAAGGCCAAAGTTTATCATTATGGCAAAACAACATTTGCCGAGCCTTGGTTGTAGCTTTGAACTACCTTGATGGAAGAGGTGACAAACTTAAAATAGGCAAAAATGAGAAGTAACCACATGTTTAAATTTATGTACTTGCAAGCATAAATTTATTTACCGAAAACACATTTCACACTCCAACTGAGCAAAAGGGCTGTTCTAAGTCATTGGAGAAATATTTAAAATTCCCTGGAACGCTTGAAAATGGTCTAGATTATTACAAGTTACTTCCAAATAATCTGAAATATGCCTGAATGGTTTCTAGAACATGACAGATTACCTTCGTTTTCCCGGAATCTTCAATATTTTACTGGATCATCCTTCTTGCCTTGTAGTACAGGGTAGCAACAATTTGAAATTCAGTAATTTTGTTGCTATAAGAACCGCAAAACAATAAAATTATATTTACCCAACTCGGCATTAACTGTTTCCGGTTTTATTGAATTGATTGATTACTTAGCTGATTGCAATGCTGAGTACTTACAGGCCATAATTTGATTTTTTTACGTTTTAAATCAACTGTTTTTCTTTTTTTGTTATCTTTCTTTCTCCCTTATTTTTGTGTACTTTCCTTTCTTCTTTTCAATAATGAGGTACGCGGATTGAATCCCGCTCTAATCAGCCTAAAGAGGAGCTCAAGAGAAGGTTTTGTTTTTAAGTCCTGTACACGTTTGAGATTTATTTCTGCGACTCGGTTACCAGATTTCCTGATAATAGTAAAAAACTGTAAATATTACACTTCGCACATGATAGGCTTCAAAGCGAAATACAATTTTTTTTCACTTTCAACAAATATTTATTGCTACTGTTCATTTACTTTCTTGATTTTTCTTATCTCACTAGTGAAAACGTTCGTTCTATTGAATAAACAAAACATTCAAGACAACGGCAAAAAATGAAAGAATGGGGTTTCCGAGTAGAATGAACAGCTCGTTTTTTACCAAAGTAAGTGTGATAATGTAAAATATAAAGATAGTCAAACATTTATTTACATTTGTAGTAATATAGTAAAGGGTTTATGACATCTCTCAAAATTTTCTTCTTAAAGAATGCGCGAATGTTGTATAGTAGTTAACTGTATATATATATATATATATATATAATACAAAATAAAAACTTTTGAGTAGGTTAAAAAATATCCAGCCCATTTTTTGTTATTAATAGAAAAACAAAATCGCAAACACATGACAAAGCTTATTTCGCAGGGGAACTCTTGCTTAGGTTCCTAATAAAAATACGGTGACATAACACGTACATCTTTCTAATGAAACTGATTTTGTTTCTGCATAACTTAAGAAAAAAAAACGGTTACAAAAAAAGAAACGTCAAAAAACCGTAAATACATTCCAGGAATCCATATTAAGTGTAACATTATCTGGTTTCCTTGTCAACATAATGGATAACAGTTTCTTTTAGCGCATGAATAAATGTTACGTGATTGTATTTTGTTTCTTTTTATTCTACCATATGCATTCCTTAGTTAATTTCTCACATTTTTAGTACGATGGATAATAAAAATTTTATTACAGTCGAAACTCATTAAATCACAAAATTTTCTTCATCGTCTTAATTTAGTGGTTAAACGACGGTTTAACGAGGTTCATATATAAAAAAAGTGGGGGAGGGCGAAATTAGTTGAATGACAGTATACATACAGTATTCCTCCCTTTACCCGCGGTTTCAGTTACACGCAGTCAATGGCTGTCCGAAAATCTTAAATAGAAAATTCCAATTCATAAGTTTTTTATTGCTGGCCGTTGTGAGTAGTGTGATAAAGTATCGCGCAGTCCCTCTCCGTCCAGTCCGGACGTGAATCAGCCATATATATCCAGAGTATCATATGCTACTCGCTCGTTAGTTAATCAGTACCGGACGCAGTTATTAGATCGACTGTCGCGGTATCTCAGTGGTTATGAGTAGTGACGCTGGCGATTGGGACATGACTTAGCTGAAAAGTGCTTCCTTAAGTGAAAAAGTGAAGGTTTCGACTTAATAAGGAGAGAAAAATAATCGTATGCTGAGGTTGCTAAGATCACAATTTCAATACGTGAAATTGTGAAGAATGAGAAAGAAATTCATTCTAATTTCACATTCACATAAATTTTATTACCGTCTATTGTTATAACTGTTCTAGTATTTTATTATTAGTTATTGTTGCTAACCAACTGTTGTGCTTAATTTATAAATTAAACATTATCATAGGTATGTATGTATGTATAGGAAAAAAAGAAGAACATAATATAGAGGGTACGGTACTATCTGAGATTTCAGGCATCCGCTGGGAGTCTTGTAACGCATTTTCCGGTGATAACGAGGAGGGGGGATACTGTATAAAGAAGAAATAAGCATACATTCTTACGTATCTCATCCCTAATTCTGAGAATTTAGAGGTTAAAACACGGTGGTTAAATAAAGTTTATGACGAAAATTGTTAAAACAACATGTTTTTTTTTTTTTTTTTACATTTTCTTATAATGTTAATACTGCGTTTATCAGCACCATTGGCATTTACGTAGTGAACTATTCATATTATATCTTTTATCTTTTTTCAGCCTTTCCCAGTTTTGTTTGAAATATATTTTTCGGATATCATCCTATAAAACGAATCAACCAGATTCAGCCATGTTATACACATATTTTAATTCATAGCCAAATATGATTTATAACATTTTTTTTTTGCCTCATCCACTGACCTTTCAGCAGTTTCGGCTGTTCCTCCGAGCCATATTCTCAGGAACAATCCGTGCTGCCCGTTTTTGAATCTTGAACAAATACTGTAGCTAAATTCTTGGATTTCGTATTCTTTTCCAAACTGTCCCATTTTTTCAAGAATAACTTCATCGGTTATAACTCCATGCTTGACATTTACGTGGCCGATTCATAGAATAAGAGCTTTCTCTAAATTTTGTGCTTGCCAATGTTAATTTTTTTAGCTGAGTGAAGTTGTCTTTCAGATCCCATCCATTTATGTTTGTAACTTAATAAGCCTCATACCCTATACTGACTGACTAGTCCAAAACGTTAGAACAATGATTTGCTAATGCCCGATTGCTAGATCCAGGATTACGATAATTGAATTCACATATAAAAAGTTTCCCATGAACATCCGACAGTATGTTACTCATGTAAGGTTCTTCAAAATAAACAAAACTGACAAAGGAAAAAAGCCAACACAACAAACAGAACCTGCGAGAGACTGACTACCAAAGGCGTTGGAAAACTAAACAACCTAAAAGTGTACCACTATGTACGGTGAGAAACAGCTACCACCGCTACGAAAAGTAATCCCTAGAGTTTAGAGCGAAAACCAGTGGAACTGTTGCTCATAATCCATTTTTGTTTGTTCAGCAGTTTATCAGACAAAATTGCCATCTAGAAAAAGTTCCAGAGGTTAGTGCACTTTTGGAAATAAATTTGTTAGGAGAAGTTGCTGAATCAAGAGCTTCGCACTTTCAGCTGTTGCCTGTTTCTGTTCACTTAGGATACAACTCGGACAGGGGGTAGGGGTGGAAGATCTCTCCCAACATTAACAATAAAAAGACAATAAATTAATAATCGGAGAAACTCGAAGGGTAGTTTACTTAAACAGGCAGTAGGGGAAGCAGTTCGGTCTCCAACAGACCCCTACTTACAATCCTCACTGCTTGTGGCTTGTGAGGTGTGTGGGTGGGTAAGGGGATAAAAAAAGAAACAGTAGAAGAGTACATTAACGCGGATGGATACCGGTCTTGCGTTCCACGACGAGTCGTGATAAGGCTTCCCCTCCTTTGAAAACAGTACACTTTTAGGGTGACTTGGATTACAGAAGTCTTAGAATTTAAAATGTCAAATGTGAGACAGAAAATGTCATCTTCTGAGGGCTTATGGAAATGTAAAACGTAGCAATTAAGCTATTGTTGGATCTTACCTTTACAGGCTGATGTGGCCGCGGCACCAGGTGAAGTATCGCCTGCAGTAAAGCACCCGATATCTCCACCAAAAAACAACATCTAAATAAAAAATAAAAAAACACTAAAGAAAATTTTGTCAAAAATTTTTCTCTCCTCCTCTGCTGCTAGGGGCTAGCAAGGAGTTTTCCTACTTGCGTTGACAACCGAAAATTCTGCAACAACAAATTAATTATCAGATTCCACTAATTAATAATGACCTCCCATAATTAATTATAACAAATTAATTATTAACTTCCCGCAAAACCCGTACCGCGATTGGGCGTGGATGCCTGGATTTAACTCCAGCACGTCCCAATCTACCGAAAATCACAGCAACGCACACACACACTCGAAAAGATACCCAACGCTCATTTCACGTACGCTTGACATTTAATATCCAACGTTATATTATATACACTGCCACCTTTATCCATGAAGTGGCACAAAAATCTGCTGAGATGAATGTACGGTGGGCTGCTCTATCGGCAGCTTAATTATGCACAATGATTTAAACACTTTATCACTGATTAAACGATACCACTAATTTATCTAACACTGATTTAACAATTAACACTGATTCGAACACTGTTCACTGATGAAATTCTAGTATGCACAATAAACAAATAGAGCGAAGGAAACATATGTGAGAGATTACCCAAAACATTTAAATACACACTTTAGAAAATGATAATTGAGTACGAGCGTGGGTACCAGCAATTAAAATGATACCGTAATTATCATGACTGCCGCAGTTTAATTATAAGCTATATATATCTCTATAATATTACACACACCTGCATAGTCTTGATGCCAAATTAGCAGGGAAGAGCTCTTAAAACTTATGGCCATAACACAAATAAAAATCACGAATAAAATGTGTTGGAGGCCTCCGCTGTCGTGCGTATTCATTTTTTACAGGGGACAGAGTTCTATATGCTGTTCACTGTCCGACGGCACTCGTACGTCGTGAGCAAAAGTTCGTATAAAGACCACATACCTTGGCAACCGTTGTCTGAGGTCCTCAGCGCAGAGAAGTGGCAAGAAATGTCCTGCCTTTTTGGTATATAGACAGCCTAGGCAAAAGTGCACTAATGTCGACCTAGTATCGGTCGAGAAGTCCAAAGGACTGAGATGTCCTCGTTTAAGAGGGGATCATTCATAGCAATCCTTACTTGCCTCTCTGCTTCTTTTTCCGAGCTCTCCCAGCGGTCAGCTCTCCGGCCTTGGTTCCATGCCCCTCGCTGGTGCTGGTCTCGTGCGTGTCTTTTCGAATCCGCAGTCCGAATGAATGCCGCTTGCTTTTCTCTTCTCCTCGTTTCTCTCCTCTTTGTCCTGTCACAGGGCTTCTCTTAGCCACTTGAAAAAGGGATTTATCACCTTCTTTTTCAACTGTGGGTGGTAGTCGGTTCTCCCTTATCCCGTTCAGTTCGGAGAAACTGCAACCACCGAATGTCTCTTGGCTTCCAGAGGGAATTTTGGGGGGTGAGTTTTGCAGTCTTTCGTTAGTTGAAAATGCACACGACTGTTGCTATGAGTCCGAAATAGAGATGGTCTGTCGCCATGTGGCCTTTCACAATTCTCGTTTGCCAGAAGGCTACGAATTATGCACTTATCAAATACTGAACAAATTTTAACAATGGCAGTGATGAACAAATTAGAGGATCAATTACCGTAATTAATTATAACTATGAGTGTCGCCTTGCCGTTACATCGAAACACAAATTTACCGCATAAATGAAATATAAAAATTTTCCACAAGTTAGGCTGCACCCTATAACACTATTGTCATTTGGTCAAATATTAGTCCCAACCTCTTCTTTAGTAAACCGAGATTTAACCGGACACACACACACACACACACACGTCCTCTCATTTCGGTCAGATGAAATAAATCACAAAATATCCTGCCCATGATTTTCGGCAGCTGACCACACATCACAAACGACACCATCCTTTTTTATGGAAGGAGTGGCTGTTGGAATTATGGTCTCTCAGCCCTAAACAAAAACGCAGATCGTCAAAAGATGTTTTCAGCCGCTCCAGATGGATTGCGACATCACTACGTGGCCGGCGCAGCTGTTCTTCATTACGTATACATTAAAACCACACATCCGGGTCTTTCTTCCGCAGGCTGCTGTGAGCGCGGTTGTGAAGACAACTCTCTCTTTGTGCCCTGGTTAAAGCTTGTGAGCGGTCGTGTGTGTTGTTTATTGATAGAACTAACTGATCTTGAAAAAAGGAGACAACTTTATTAAATGTAATGTTCCCGACCATTAGACTCAGTTACGGTGCACTATTCCAAAGATGTATATTTTCTTATTATTAAGTACGTGTTTTCTCCAACAACTATGCAATTATGTGGCAAGACTGAAGTGTTCTTCGACAGCGAACATGGCGTCAGCAAGAAATGCGCTACTGTGTTAACGTGGAGGATCTACGAGTTGTGAACATATTACACCAAGTTCGATATCACTGAGTCTTCGTATCATTCTTGGTATTATGATTTCATTTTTTTTTCTATCTGTATACAACTCAGGTTGGTATATGATTTTATTATTACTAGTATGAAGTTCTCTTTGTGCTATTATTGTTAGACACACATTCCTTGAATGAAGGTCTAGCGAAAAACCCTTTTCTTTCTACTGTATACCGAACCGATTGGAGTGTTGATATTAACCATTTAACTACACATCCAATTTAAGAATTAAACTCATTGACGGTGGCGAGTGGTGGCTTTTTTCTAACCCATTCCTCAGAACATCTTTACGGAGGGCCCTTCTAACATGCGTTTGGGGCCCACTTAAGAAGATAATGTGGGTGATTCGGAATGGCTGTTGCAAGTCAATACTCTGAGATGAGATTCAATAGGTTATTTTATAATGAGAAACACTAAAATGTCGCTAGAATGTCCTAGCGGATGGCGGTCAGCAAAGTGGCAGTTTAAAGGGGTAAATTTCTATTTAGTAGAATAGGATAAGATTTGTATCCTATGAGTAGTGGGCGGATGAAAGGAGTGGCGTTTTATCCAGGCTGGGCTGTATTTGTATAGTACTGAAATATCCCTACTACAATAAACATATGAATAAAACTTATGAGGAAATGAAGAGCAAAATCTTTACAATGATAGAAATAACAGTAGGTGCGAGGGATGGGGAAGAGATAAATGATTCTCATCATCCAAAACAAAAGATAAATCACACTGTTTTACGTGATTTAAGCTAATTATCCTAACTAAATACACAAGCGTTTGTTTTTGTTTCATGTGAAGCCTCCCACTACATTATTAGCTTTGTTCAGGAATTCAATGCATGACCATGCAACAACAAGTCCCCTTTTCTCCATTCCGTACAAACGACGTTAAAAAGGAAAGGCTTTTGTTAGTTACAAAGATACTGGAAGCTCAGACATACGGAAATGGAGAACTTCTTTTTTCCACTATTTGAGAGAGAGAGAGAGAGAGAGAGAGAGAGAGAGAGAGAGAGAGAGAGAGAGAGAGAGAGAAACATCGAAGTCGATTGAATGGTTGATACATCAACATTTTTTCATTTCATTTAGAATGGAAAAAAAAACAGTATCTTTCGGAGTTCAATAAAAAGCTTAATCTGAGTGCAAGTATTCGCTGTAGCGACGATCTTGAAAATAGCAGAGCTGGCTGGTTTCTCAAAAAGGTGAGATATCACTTGTCTTTAATCAGTGGAAAATAACCCACATTGCTTATCAAAGAGGCATAAACAATCTGTCAGAAACGAGATCGTAATCTGTGAAGGCTTGCACGGAGAATCGGGACTTCCTGTGTGTGCAACATTTAACCGAAGCACTCAATGAATGCTGTTCTTGGCCCATATCTCAGTGATGTATTGGCAGGGAACTGAAGATGATCGATATCGGTACTGATAAAGTGGTAGAAGTTGAAAGTTCTTCTGACAGAGCTGCACGACTCGTTATCCAACTATCGAGAAGATACCAGGCTCAGATTATTCAAACTTATGCACCCACCACAAGTCATCCTGAAGAAGAAATTGAAGAATTTTATGAGGAAATTCGTCATCTAAATAATAAAGGTAAGCAGCACTTGAAGATAATTATGGGAGATTTCAATGCAAAAATAGGGCAACGGCAACAGAATGAAACTTCAGTAGGTAAATTCGGTCACGGCAACAGAAACCAGCGTGGAAATACTCTCGTTGAGTTTTGCAGAGGCAGAAGGATTTTTCATCTTGAACTCCTTTTTCAAGAAAAAGCCACACAGGAAATGGACATGGAGACATCCAATTGGGACGACAAGTGAAATTGATTTTATTATGTGTAACAAAAAATTCGTCATCGAAGACTGCAGTGTGCTGAACAAGTTCAACACAGGTAGTGACCATAGATTGGTGAGATGTAAGATGCACCTCAACACTAAACTGGAACGTGGCAAGCTCATAAGACAAACAAAATGTATTGACATAACCAACCTTAAAAAACACCATAATACTTTCAAGTTGGAACTGAAGAACAGATTCTCTGCTTTAGAAGGCCTAACATCGGAAGAAGTGGATATTTCGGAAGTTAACAGAAAAGTAACCAAAGCTCTAATGGAAACAGCAACAAAATTAGCTGGGTCTAAGAACAAGTTGCATGTGAACAAATTATCAGGAAAAACCAAAATGTTGATGCAAAAAAGAAGAGAGATGAGGACAACTAAAGTAGATGTGACTTCCAAAGTGGAATATATAGAGCTATGCAAGACAACACGAAAAAGTATCACTGAAGACGTAAGGAAATTCAACTGTGAGCTAGTGAGGAAAGCAATTGAAAACAACCAAAGCCTTAAGATAGCAAAGGGACATCTCAGTAAGGGAAGAAAACAGATTATGGCTCTGAGAAAAGAAGATGGTTCTATAACAAGAAATAGAGGCGAAATTTTGACAAGAGTGAAAGATTTCTACTCCAAATTATATGAAAGGGATGATACATGTACTCCAGACATCATGAAAGGTACCAGAGTTCTTCCAGTCCTCCCAGCAGAAGTTGCTCATGCAATCAAGAACATGAAGCGAGGGAAAGCTCCAGGAGAAGATGGAATTACTATAGACATCATACAAGAAGCAAGTGGAGAAATTGAAACAGTACTCGCCCAAATTTTCACTCGATGCCTTAATGAAGGGAAGATTCCTGAGGATTGGAACAATGCTACAATGATCCTGCTACATAAAAAAGGTGACATTGAGGATCTTAGGAACTACAGACCTATCAGCCTCCTATCAGTGGTTTATAAAATCTTCACTAAAGTTCTTTCACACCGCTTGAAGGTAACACTGGACATGGCTCAACCGAGAGAACAAGCTGGATTCAGGAGTGGCTACAGCACAATAGATCATATCCACGTACTGAGAGAACTGATTGAAAGAGCGAGGGAATATGAACTTCCATTGTGCATGGCTTTTATCGATTATGAAAAAGCCTTTGATTCGGTGAAACCATCAGCAGTTACCACGGCTCTGAAATCCTGCGGTATTGAAGATGCATACATTAATATTATTAATAACATCTATGAAAATGCAAGTGCAAAGATTCGGCTGTTTGAAAATACAACACACATAAAAATTGGAAAGGGAGTGAGACAAGGTGACACCATATCTCCGAAGCTCTTTAATGCCACATTGGAAAATGTCTTTCAATCACTGAACTGGGAAAACAAAGGATAAAGATTAATGGAGATTATCTAACCCACCTTCGTTTTGCTGATGACGTAGTCATTTTTGCAACTACCCCATCAGAGCTGCAGAGTATGATCCAAGAACTTGCTGACAAGAGTAAAGAAGTGGGATTAAAAATGAACTTTCAGAAGACAAAAGTGATGTTCAATGCTTTTACAAGAAATGAAGATTTATCGATTGATGGAGAAAAACTGGAGATAACAGATACGTATGTTTATCTTGGACAGCAGATATCAAGTGAGGGTCACATTGATGAAGAAATTAATCGGCGTACAAAACTTGCCTGGAGAGCTTTTGGAAGAAACAGCATAATTTTCAAGAGCAATATGCCATTATGTCTTAAAAGAAAAGTGTTTGATCAATGCATCCTTCCAGTGCTTACGTATGGTGCAGAGACGTGGACCTTAACTAAAAGAGACATACAAAAGCTGCAGACAACTCAAAGAAGCATGGAGAGGTGCATGCTTGGTATAACCAGGAGAGATAAGAAGAGGAACTCGTGGATCCGAAAAATGACGAGAGTGGAAGACATCATGATCAAGAGTTAAATCCCTGAAATGGCAATGGGCTGGACATACTGCCAGAAGGACAGACCATAGATGGACAGCCGAAATTTTAGATTGGATTCCAAGGGACAGGAAAAGACCCAGAAAAAGACCACATGGGAGATGGGTGGATGAAATTCGTAAATATGCGGGAGTGACATGGAGGAGACTGGCACAAGACAGACCGTTGTGGAGGAAACTTGGGGAGACCTTCGTCCAGCAGTGGATTGATAATGGTTGACAATGATGATGATGATGATGATGCCTATAAGGAAAGAACTGATTTCTGCGAAAAACGAGAAAGTTAGGGTACAGTGGTGTCAGGAACACCGTGACTAAACACTGCAAGACTGGAAAAAGTCATGTGGTCCGACGAGTCGCGGTTCATCTTGTTCTGAACGGACACTGCACAGACAGTTTGTGGGTGGAGAGCCCCGTGAAAGAGAAACAATAGAACCTGCTTGCCTTGTAAACAGAATTTAAGGCTTCGGAGGTAGAGTCATGATGGGGCGTACGACCTGTTGATACGGAACTGGTCCCCTGATGTTGCTGGAAGGTGGGGAATCCCCAAGGATATATGAATATCGTTGCCGATCAAGTCCATCCTGCAATGTTGACTATCCAGAACGTGACTGCTGTTTCACGGGCGACAATACTACTGTCTATCGCGCGAGATGTGTTCAGCGGTGGGTCAGCGACTTCCATTAACATCGCTCGCCACCACAAAGTCCCGAACTGAACCACATTGAGAACGTATGAGACATGTTAGAAAAACAAATCCAGGAGTAATGTCCTCTTCCGTCAAATCTGGGCCAGTTAAGTGACCGTCTGGTGAACGCCTGCTATTCTGTTGACGTAGATGCACTCCAACGCCTTGTCGAATCTACACCAGACTCCATACCAGTCGTAATTTGAGTAAAGGAAGGTCAAACCCGGTACGGAATAGAATTTTCTAATTCAGTGGCCGGTATGTGTATATGATCGTGAAACAAATTTAAAAGCGCCCATGGCCGGTGCAATCACCAGTCTTAAATATTAAGGAGATCCTGTGGGAAGAACTCAAGATGAAAATGAGAATCAGATTTTCTCCACCACCGTCACTCAAGGAGCTTGAGGCTTTCCTTCTTGGTCTAACATTATTCTGGAGACTGTTTACGATTTATAGTACTAGAATTCATTTTACATTGAGTGCCTGCTGTTAGGAAAGCAAATGGTAGGACAACAACCTATTAGTGATACCTGTAGCTCTTCTCACGCGTGATTCCATTTTTTGTCCACTCCCTGTACATCTTCTATTTTAAGGTCAACACTCGAAAGGAGATACTTTAATGATGTGCTGAGAGCTTCTCGCAATGACAATCTAAGGAAAACTTTGTTCCCTCTGATAGGTGGCAGGAAATTGTAGAAGATATTTATAGATTTTTGTACGATCGATGGAAACTCCTTTTGCGCAAATAACTAGAATTAAGATAATGGGATGCCTTTAAACTGAACTTCAAGGCTTTCACATTCTTTAAATCTAATGGCTCTTACTTTTCTTTCATTACTAAATCGAATGTCAAAGATTCTGATAAGGATAAAACTGCATTTTGAGCTCAGTCGAACCATTTCCTTTCAGTTAATTCAAAGGAATCATAAAACCCTTTCCTCAATCGTGCATAGACGTTTCTCAATAAGTCTTAATAGTTTCCTTTTCATGACTTGTGTTAGAACTCTGGTTAAATACGCATCTGAACCACTTTTTCAAATATGAGTTTTGACCTTAATCTATTATCTCGAACTGTTACAATTTCAGGTATTATTATGCATCTTTGCGATTTCCAATTTCAGTTACGTGTTTGTACACTGTTTTTGCAAATCGCAACACCAACAAAGAAAGGCGAAATTCAAATGAAAATTTATGTCATAGATTCTTTATGTTAAAGGAGATAACTGATTACATTTTTTGAGCTACACAAGATATTTTGTCTTCAAAATAGTATCGTGTGAAGCCCCCTCCCCTCCTCGAGCAAGAGTAACAGCCTCTACACGGTGTGCCATTAAATAGAAGAGGTTTCTGATATCGTTCTGGGAAATACACTGTCAGACTACTTCTATGCGAGACCAGAGTTCATTTCTGGAGACTGGCGAAGGCGCTTAAAGTCATTCATTCAGCTTCCATGTTCCAGACACGTTCGATGGGGGCCATATCCGGTGAAAGTACAGGCCAGAGAAGAAGCGATATCTTCCCTGAGTGGAAGAGGTCTTGAACGGACATTCCGAGCAACATGTGGCCGAACATTTTTCCTGCTAGAATATGGCGCCAGGACAACTGAAGGAAGGTATCACCTGACCTTCTAAATAATCGGTGTTGCTTTGCTACCTCTTAAGAGGTTTCCTCAATTCGTATCATGTGAGGTCACGAATTGAACGTAATGGCGCCCCAAACCATGACGATATAGCTGGCTTTTGAGGGTTCCCTCAATTCGTATCAGGTGAGATCACGAATTGAACGCAACGGCGCCCCAAACCATGACGCTATAACTGGCATTTGAGGGTTCCTTCAATTCGTATCAGGCAAGATAGCGAATTGAACCAATGGCTCCCTAAACCATAACGTTATAGCTGGCTTTTGAGGGTTCCCTCAATTCGTATCAGGTGAGATCACGAATTGAACCCAATGGCGCCCCAAATCATGACGCTATAGCTGGCTTTTGACGGTTCCTTCAATTTGTATCCGGCAAGGTAGCGAATTGAATCCAATGGCTCCCCGAACCATGACGTTATAGCTGGCATTTAAGTGTTCCCTTAATTCGTATCACGTGTGATCCCGAATTGAACGTAATGGCGCCCCAAACCATGACGCTATAGCTAGCTTTTGAGGGTTCCCTCAATTCGTATCAGGTGAGATCACGAATTGAACCCAATGGCGCCCCAAACCATGACGCTATAGCTGGCTTTTGAGGGTTCCCTCAATTCCTGTCAGGTGAGATCACGAATTGAACCAAATGGCGCCCCAAACCATGACGCTATAGCTGGCTTTTGAGGGTTTCCTTCAATTCGTATTAGGTGAGATCACGAATTGAACACAATGGCGCCCCAAACCATGACGCTATAGCTGGCCTTTGAGGGTTTCCCCAATTCATATCAGGTGAGGTCATGGATTGAACCGAGTGGCGCCCCAAACCATGACGCTGCAAAGTGTCGTCCACCACGATGCTTTCAAACACGAATGCGACCATCATGGTGCACCAGGTTGAATCGTGACTCGTCAGAAATAACGATCTGTTGCCAATCAAAGCGCCAAAGTTTGTGTTTTAGACACCATTGCAGCCTGAGGGATCTGTGGTTGAGGGTCAGATGGATGCGCAGAAGTGGGCTGCTAACGACCAGTCCTTTGTTAAGCAGACGGCATCGAACTGCGCTGGAGGACAAAGCCTCACCTGCGACAGGACTCCACTATTGCGCGAACATAGTGAACGTTACTTTGCGATCAGTCACACTCATGCGGTAGAGGTGTCTGTCACTCCGAGCAGTCGTGCGATATTTCGGTCCATTTCCCAGAGTCCGAGCTTTATTTGTCCACTTATACCACGTTCGCATTAGTTTACTGGTGTTTCCCCCTTGTAAAAGTGACAATTCCACGGTAGAAAAATCCAGCTTCTCCCATCCCAACAATCCTTCCTCGCTCAAAGTCCGTCAGGTTTTCGTAATGCGACCTTCTTCGGAAACGAGGCACAGTGAGACGCAAGAAATACCCTGTCGACTCAATGCCGACTATTCATTGATCGCAACATCTCGTTTCAGCCAGCTCTTTATACTCAAGATCGGAGAGTTCAGACGGCGCTGCTCCGAAACCGCAAGCTCATTTTCACTGACATTTGAATCATTTGCTTATCCCAACTTGTTGTACTTATCCTGTAAGTTTCAAGCTATTACCTATAGACCTTCATGGTTTTGCAGTTTTCACAAACAGTAGTGCATGTTACCGAAGTAGGAAAGTTTTCCAGCCCAAAACTGTCGTACAGGGGTATCTTTATTTAGGATTCATGATCCAGAAAATGTATCCAATCTTCTTTTAGATTTGATAGACTCTGGTTACAACTTTTTCGGTCAGCAATCAACGAACTGCTACATGAAAAACTAAAAATTATTTCTTGAATCCAGTTGATGAGAATATGCAGTAATAGCAGAAGATGATGAGTTTGTGTTTAGCGAGATCCTGGATTTATTGAACAAAATAGGAACTTATGTTTGTTGTAATCTAATTAAAAGTTAAATTGGCATTTTTAACGAACAAAATTTAATGAAATACCCAGATTTAACGAGAGAGAGAGTATTTACGATGATCACTTTTAACAAGCAAAGCAGCATAACTTAATGAAATTCCATGTTTGACGTGCACACTATCCTGGAATAGAGGTACAAAACTTGTAGCACATAAGACGCAATTCCAAAAGCACAGGGGAATCTTTGAGTGCTACTGGGAGGATGTCGATTAAAAAGCAAAGGGCAGACTGTATATCAAACGCAGAACAAGCAATTGGTTCAAGAGATTCCACCGTATGCTGCAAGGAGCTATATACACTATGTTGACAAAAGTCACCAGACACCTTGCAAAAGCAAATGAACGGATCCGCTGCGTTGTTAAGATGCCTGATACAGCTGCAAAGTGTATAAAAACAAGCCTACAGCTGCCTGCGATCATATCACAATGTGAGGTTGCGTGAAAACATCACGGTGGTTTTAGAACTCACTTTGAGAAAGGGAAGATTGTTGTGTGTTATATTAGTGGGTTGTCTATAAGAGAAACCGAAAGGCGTTTAAAAATACCGGTCAACTGTTTTGAATGTACTGAATAAGTAGAAGACACATGGCGTGCCCGAAGCAGCAAAACGTACCGGCAGACCAAAGAAAATCACTGATAGAAGAAGTCGAAGCCTCAGTAGAGTCGTTACAGCTAATCGATGGAGTATTGAACAAGACCTCAGTGTACAGGTGAGTAAAAATGCTGGAACCTTAGTATGTATACGTACCATTCTCAGAGAACTTCATTTCATGTGTTACCGTGGTCGTGCCGCTACTCATTAGCGTGCCATCTCACTCGGAATGGTACTCGTCGTTTAGCATGGTGTAAAGAACATTTATCGTGGACAATGGAAACGGGTCCTATGGACTGATGAATCCAGATACACTATCTATCAGTCTGATGGCCATGCGTGGGTATGGCGGCAGCCGAGAGAACGTTATTTACCGCAATATATTGTTCCTACAGTCAAGTTTGGAGCTAGCAGTGTACTCGAGTTGGGGGTGTTTTTCGTAGTATGGTTCAGGCCCATTGGTTATGGTAAAACCTGTTAAATAGAAGGTATACCTCGATATTCTGGACAATTATGCCTTACCAACTTTGTGGCAATACTATGGTACCGAGCCCTGTTGGTACCAGCAGGATAATGCACCGAGCCATAAAGCAAGGACTGTTAAGGCGAGGTTTGACGATAATTCCGCATCGTGTGTGGACTGGCCAGCACAGAGTCCTGATCTTAATCCCATAAAGCACATATCGGATGAATTAGAGCGCCGCATAAGAAGTTTGGAACCAAGGCCTACTACTAAGCAACAGTTAGCGGCAGCATTATGTACTGAATGGAAGTGAATACCTATCGCTGTGTTCCAAAACCTTGTCAATAGCACGTCTCGAAGGGTCAGTGCATGCATTAAGGCCAAAGGCGGACCAACTCCGTACTAATGTATGTCAATAAATGCTATGCTGTGTTTCTTTTCTAGGTGCGCGGTGACGTTGTCAATTAGTGTATATTTTGGGAGTAACTCGTCAGTCGAGTTGAAAACAGGCGACCTACTCCAAGGCAAAGAATGGATGGGTGGTCTGCAGGCATATGCATTATATGAATTTCTGGCCAATGATTTCAGAGAGAGATAGTGGAGTAATAGAATGCAGAGTGGGTTAGTAAAGTAAGGGAGTACAGGAAGGAATTCGGGAATGAAGGACAACAGAGAAGGACAAGGTAACACGGAAATGCTATTCGGTGGGAACAGAGATGGCTCAATTCCGTGGTCAGCCTGCGAACATGATATAACATACCAGATTTTTAATGGAGATTTATCAAAAGACAGAGTTTACCGAACAGAGGTGAGTGATTTAAACGACCTAAACGAGCGGATCATGAACTCCATTGCTGCTTTTGATATGGATTTGTTACAACGGACATGGCAAGAAATTTCGTACCGACTGAATGGACATCATCCGTACACCTAAGAGCACACATGAAATTATATCGGCTTGTGTCATAAAATACTTAAAATATCTACTGTTCAAACGCAGGTAATCTTATGCCTCTAAGGTGCGTAGTTATATTTCAATAATTTTTGAAAATAGGGCAAGAATTTTGTACCACACTGTATCTCTACAGTGCAGGAAATGCTGAACTGTCCTGAATAACGTGAGAAGGGTTGGACTTCATGGCTCTGGTACAAAGACCAGTGGATCAAGTCACTTCCATGTGAGACAGCCACAAATTATACTGACGCTAACAAACTTGACAGCTGGAACGAAGCAGTCTTGAGATAATAGTCATCCCGGTAATCGTCAGAAGTAAACACATCTATCGGAGTGAACGAGCGTCAAGCGTAACTCATCGCTTCATAGAATCTTCTTCCAGTGTTCCACGGTCTAGAAACGACAGACAGGACCGTGGCCTTTCGGGAATAAAAGGCCATGACAGTTCATAAAGTGGCGCCACACTTTCAGTCAAATCCCGCCAAATAATTTAAAAAATATTTTTCAAAGTGATTAGTGGTTGTTACGAGATATTTTAATCCAGCTTTATTATTCTTACTTCACAATCAAAATACTTTAGAATGACAAAATTAACGTACCCTTTTCCTTCAAAGCTGCTTTAATTCAATAGAAAATATAATTGAGCAAGATTTAAACATTACACAGCAACAGCTGTTAACTCTTAATACATATATGACTGAATCTCACGGATATTTTAACGTCACTGAATTAACTGTCATAGCCTTCTCTTCTCGGGAAGAACACTGCTTTAAACTGTTGAGCGTGTTCAGGAGTGGTGTTAGGTTTGTACGAAGATTCTCCACCGTCGACACATAGGGAATTTCTAATGTTGACAGTTGTTTCTAAAGTATTTTCAAGGTCGGTGGAAAGGTCTGCCGAAGAGGGTTTGCATGATTCTTGAATTCTGTGAAACAGAACACTTCAGGCCCTTTCGTACGGAATCCAAGAATTAGCACCGTCGGTCTAGCACGTGACATACTGACTTCTAAAGCAAAGCAACGTCTGCGGGAGACTTGTGTTTTTGCAGGTTTCATTGGTGTCGTGCATTTTTATTTGCCCTAAAAGAGCATACAAATGATTGAATGTGGAAATTGCATAATCAGTTAGTTGTTCGGATGCTTTTGGGTTGTACAGTGTGTATGAGATCTGATCTAGCACTGCTAAATTCAGCATTGCATTTTTAGTTTCCATTTAAAATATTTGAAATTCCGTTTTAATTTCGGTATATATTATAATTTAGCAAGCTTCAAAAAATATTAGTAATTGAAAACTAACTCCCTATAAGCATGATTCACCAGAACAGAAAGTTTAAGGAATATATTCTAAAGTTATTAATCTTGATATAATGAGCACATGATAGAGTATTTCCACCTTTTGT
The DNA here is from genome assembly GCA_039090855.1 of Macrothele yani. Lineage (NCBI taxonomy): Eukaryota > Metazoa > Arthropoda > Arachnida > Araneae > Macrothelidae > Macrothele > Macrothele yani. The sequence continues at coordinate 82,407,623 of CM077003.1, read as the reverse complement.
GTTACCACTTCTTAAAATCGCTCAATACTTTCCGTAATTGCGACTTTCGGTGCATCTGCGCAATGTTCAAAGACGTCCCACTAGCTATGAGAACCTTAATCCTGAGAGAGCGGATGTTGGAGGGTGGGAAATATTTAGATGCGGATGTTGATACACCTTACGTTCTTAACAACCGGAGACTGACTTGAAGTTTCTAGCGCGTATAATGAACAGGAAATCAATTAGCTATGTCCTTTACCTTTTCGCAAACCAAGGGATACTTGAAGAATTCTGTGTTCGTAATTAATGGCAGAAAATTTATCAGTATGAATTTTAATCAGATTTTCAAGCACGGTTCCTAAGGACTCCTCATTATCATTATAAGATCTTGCGCATTAAATATTGAGATCAAGACATGCTTTTCCAACAACAGATTCTCAGAGCTTTCCACGTCCTGTCAGTCGATTTTATATCAAATTAAAATTAATTCAACAACACGTATTTAACTGCAAGCGATAAGACTTACTGAAAATCAGCTAATAAATAAATTATGAGCGTTCATCGCCAATCCTCACATGTATCATAAGATGTTAATTTTATAAAATGAAACTATGGGAAACTGCATGAATATGATTATACATGTATTAGATTTGTGTACACATTTCTTTTAATTACGAAGAAAGGTTGTTTCTAACGAGAATGTTGAGCTTGCATGTAAGAGCATAGTACAAACCAATAAAACGTTGGCAGGCTTCCAGAGAAATAAAATTTGCTAATGATCAGCTGCAATAACGTTTCGAACAAGAAGCATCAGGAAGTAAAAAAATACTTTAGCTACTCAAATAGTATATAGAAGCAATGTATGAGATAATATTGGGTTATATTGTTGAATATTTAGGCCCAACATTTTTGAAATTTTATTTTGTCGTGCCGCCAAGGGCGGGACCAAAGGTGAGTTTGCGCCACAAGAATATGTCCAACGCAGAAGACATTAGCCCTCAAACGATATTTCTATTTTTAGCACACCAAGACATAATTTAATTTGCTATAATCATCAATGCACGTTATAAGACTATTTGTATAACACATAACTTCGAAGTTATTACTTTAGGACTTCTTAAATTTGTCGTCCCGCATGATGAAAAGTCATTCGTTTCGAAAATCAGGATAATTTAATACGAATAAATATAATCAAATTTTCTATAACAAAGTCTACACGCATGTGGAATAAAATAAATAAATTCCTTTAGACAGCTAACTCAATCTGAAAGAGAAATTCCGAAGCATCGAGTTCCCCAAACCTCGAGAGAGAGAGAGAGAGAGAGAGAGAGAACGCAATTTACAAGAAAACACTCATAGCGCTAGTGCGCTTCCAAAGTTTCCAGCATGGTGCGAATTAACTAAGTCCTGTAGCTCGAAGGTTGTGATAAAGAAATATAAGCAGTTTTGTTCAACATCAGCTGTAAACATTGCTTTAAGGCTGAATATTTCTATACAGTATCAACCCATTTGTTATCCTCGATAAAAAAAGAATATAAAAGAAAATGCGTCAGTCGCCAAGACTCCAATAACAACAACTCCCATTTTTTCGGCTGCTCCACAATGCTCACTAATGTTGATAAAAAATCGTAACATCGCACACCTGCAGATTTGGAGGCACACGCATCTTCTTCAAGTGTCAAAAAGGGTATATACATAAGAGGTCCTGAGTATCTCACTTGAAAACTTTTCTTCCCTGTTTTCTCCCCCTCCAACAAAAAAAAAAAAAAAAAAACAACAACAAGTTCCTTGCGTTTTCTGAAAATAGCTAAAATATAAGAACCCTCTTTTTTGACTTTTCTTCACAAAAAAAAAAAACTCGCCAAACAAAAGTTCGTAAGCCTTTGCAACAATAATAATCAGAAAAAGAAACGATCTGTATCACCGCGAGATTTTACAAATGGTATTGTTACTTACGTTATTTTCATATTATAATTTCTAGAAAATATTCAATTATTTCACTGACTTTTTGGAATGACCTAGTGATGAGTTTCACACACGCTAGACTACTCCCTCAATTTTGTAAATTGGATTTCCCCCCTTATGTAATATCGTATGAACTGAAGAAAGTTTTTCAGTATTATATAGTTTATTTTCCCCTGGCTTTAGGAATAATTACTCCTGCTATTTACAATGCACCATTTAATAAACAAAACGTCGAACCCGTATCCATCTCAGACGAATGGTCAGAAACTAACATTTAGATCACTGCGCCACATATTGTCTAAACGTAGCTCCTAAAAACAGAGGTTTATTAATAATTTTTGACAGTGTTTAGCTACAGACAATTTCCTTAGTTCGCAGTTCCGTAAGTAAGTCTTGTGTTTCTTCAATCGGTAGCGAAAACCCTTGCGAGTCTGCCACCTGACCGAGATTTATCAAACGCGTGGAAGAAGCAACGGACAAAAATCCGTGACCGTCAACACTATGACAATTTCCTTAGTTCGCAGTTCCGTAAGTAAGTCTTGTGTTTCTTCAATCGGTAGCGAAAACCCTTGCGAGTCTGCCACCTGATCGAGATTTATCAAACGCATGGAAGAAGCAACGGACAAAAATCCGTGACCGTCAAGACTATGTAACGAATTTTTACCTGTCGTTCGTCTTGTATAGAATGGGACATAAAGCAGCGAAGCTGCTGTCTACAAGAAAGTAAAATTAATTGTCACTGTTGATTTCTTCAGTCTTTATATACTTCACAACATGTTTGTATAGTATAAAGCCGGGGTGGGCAATCCTGTCGCCAGTTGGCACAACTGGCGAATTGGCCCTGAAAGTGTAGCGAATTACAGTTTTTTTTTTTTTTGATTGGAGGTTTAACGACAGCCGTGAGCAACTCAATGGGCTATAAGCAGTCGCCCGTCCCTAATTTAGGGTCACTGGTTCCAGGGAAGGGAGAGAGCCAGTGCCGTAAGACAAACACAACATCCATGCCTCACCGGGATTCGAACCCGGACCCCTTTCGGACGAATGATCAGAGGCCATCGCTTAGACCACTGCGCCACCAGGGCGGCGAATTAGAGTTTGCAAACTCCCACAGTAAAATAAACTATTTCCTGACGACGTGTGCTGGTTGTAACTTGATATTTCCTGCATATCACTGGAATCATTACGCTTTCTGAATGAGTGATTGATGCCACGCTGCCATCCAATACTTCACTCTACTCCCTTTCCCAACATTGCGTTTCATTTTTGCCTTCAGTTTGAGTCTAGACCCGAACGTGGACGGGTGGCGTCTAATAACACACATTTTAAACGTGTGTTTGCGCCTATTACACGTGTGTACAATTTCATATTTTTCCTTGCTTTACAAAAAAAAAAAACAGTTTTTTTTTACTTGTTTCCAATTTCTCCCCGAGAGATGAATAAATGGGTGATTTGGAGGCGGATCTAAAAAGAAGTGGACAGTTTGGAGGCAGAACTGAGATGGGCATTGAGTTCAGATATTCAGCCAATGTTTCTGCAGCTTGTCAGACAAAAGTATTATCAAATTTTACATTAAATTGCCTTACAGTTTCAATTTGAACAATTTTCATCATTTTCGTCTGAGGCAGTTATAACTGAATGGTCAAGAGTGTACGTGCTTTGAATAAACCTGTTTAAACAACGTGTGTAGTTTTAAATCATTTAAAACACATTTCTAATTTTTGCATTGTATGGCGGATTTCACTTTTCATTCGCCACACCTGTAATTAAGCTGAAAATGCAGTTACAGGTGTGGCGAATGGGAAGTGAAATTTGACACACCAAAATTCATAACGTTGCCCACCTCTGGTCTAAAGTTCATAACACACAGTGTGGCAATTAAGTAACGAGACTCATTGTCTTTTAAAATCCAGGTAAAACACACGGGGGCCGCCCCGGTGGCGCAGTGGTCTAAGCGATGGCCTCTGATCCTTCGTCCGAAAAGGGTCCGGGTTCGAATCCCGGTGAGGCATGGATGTTGTGTTTGTCTTACGGCACTGGCTCTCTCCCTTCCCTGGAGCCAGTGACCCTAAATTAGGGACGGGCGACTGCTTATAGCCCATTGAGTTGCTCACGGTGGTCGTTAAAAATTAAATAATATAAAAAAAAAAAAAAAAACACACACACACGGGTCAGGAACAAGGAGGTTAGAAGAAGGAGGAGGAAATGGGAACAGCCCCTCTCCCTGTGCTTCTGGCGTGACGCCACTTTTTATCACCTGACTACGCCAATGCGCCCAACCCGAGAATCTCCTGTATATTTCTATGGGAAAATCGTAATTTTGAATGGGTCTTTCGGACCCTTACTCTACCCATAAAGTCATGAAAAAAATTGAGACTGCAATATTCATGCCCATAATTACAAAATTCCAGATAAAAATAGGAAAATATGTGTTGGTATTTCTTTTAAAAATTGAACAAAATGATTTTTTTGAGCGAAAGTGCATACAGCGCATGGTTACTTGCATACTGCGCACGTGCAAGTAGCCATGTTTAAAATATTATCAATATTAAACATGTTTAAAATATTATCAAAAGTCTAATGTTGAGAAATACGAAGTCCGAAATATTCCTTGTTTGCATCCTTGGTTTGCATGCGCTAAGCGAAACTGCTTCAGGCACAGGAAGCGACGTCACGTTTCCCGAACTTCCAACACCTCAGAGAGGATCCAACCAGCTGATCTCTTTTGACTTCATTTAAAACGGGTCTTTTCACCTCTTCTTCTAACCTTCTTGGTCTGGAAGGCATCGGTTTTTGATAAGTCATTTATCAGTTATGCGGTGGCAACAGCGTTTGTGTGAGAATTGCGCAGATAATAATTTAGGATGTCATTTGGCGGAAGAACATTGTCACTGCTCTGTCATGGAAGAGAGAGCGGATATCCGCTTACGTTTGAAAATCGATGTAAAACTGCAACTGAGACAGTCAAACTTTTGCGTAAGGCATATGAAGATAACTGCATATCTCGTGCATAAATATGGGCGTTTCAAGGATGGGCGGGAAGATTTGGAAAGTGACGAAAGGCTCGGACACCCGATTTCAGTGCGCACGACTGAACTCATTGAGAGAGTTCGAGTAAGGATAAAGAGTGATCGTTTTGTGACCTTGAGGATGCTAAGGTGTGAGATTGGTGTTAATAATTATACGATTCCTCAAATTTTAGGGTGAAATTGGGGGGGGAGAAGTTTGTGATCGTTTTTTGTTACGCATGCTTTGTCAGACGACCAGAAACATGCCGTAGTGGAATATGCAAAAAACATCCTAGAGACCTCAGAAACAAAGCAAAATTATCTCGAAAATATTGTGACAAGTGACGAGAAAGGGTGTTTTCATTATGATTCTCAAACAAACATCATCAGAGTGCTCATTGGAGGTCTCCACAGTCATCCAAAGGAAAGAAGATCGGGTTACAGAAGTCTAAAATTCAAAGCAACGCTTGTGTGCTTTAACGACATCAAGGAATTCTGCATCAAGAGTTCGTTTTTGAAGTTACAACTGCCATTGGCAATGCTTACGCATTCATTTTGGAACAATTATGGAAGAGGATTTTTGGTATCTGAGTACGAAAACGAGCAGTAGTTCCTTCTTCACGATAACACACTCGCAAACAGAGCAGCCAGTGTACAGCAAATTTCTGACACTGAAACAAGTGTGTGCTGAACCATCACGCTGATTTTCCAGATTTGTCGTCGTGTGAGTACTTTCCTATTCCCAAAATTAAAGCTGTCCTTTAAAAGGAAAAGCTTTTTAACCCTTTAACCGGCTGGAACGAATTAACTCCGGGTTAGCAAAATGAAATAAAATCAGCTTGAATGAATATATTCGTTGTCTAAGGAGGCAGAACGCGGCTAGAATGAGTGGATTGCACATTAGAAAGCGCTATTAGTTTTATTGCTATTCTAAATAGATATTTAAGGAGTTGATTGACGTTAATCCTTTCTGATTTCTGCTAGAAGGAATATCTGCCGCTAATCCTTTTATATTGGCATTAATCCGTTGTCTTTTTTACCAGCTAAAAGGGCTATGGCGACGAACTTAAGAACGCAGAGAGATGTTTGATTAACTTCTTCTTACTCAGCGGCATGATATTCGAGACAGGGGGACTTTTCCACCATGCAGGAGCAGAGGATAAAGGAATAAAAGGAAGCTCTAATTGCCGGTGCCAAGTTTATGATAGATCCTTGCTGAGATGAGAAGGAGAAAGCATTTTTTCCCGTGGCTTTCATAAAACTTGGCCGCTATGTGAATATCTCTATTTGGAGAAAGCAGAAAATGTTGGGCACAATGTGCTTCAGGTACATCGGCCGTTTAAAAAAGGGTTAAGACACTGAAGACATAAAAAAACTGTTACATCAGTTCTTCACTCCATACTAAAAGATGGCCTCTGCAAGTCCTCCCTTTCGTTTGGCTGATCGTGCCACTCCTTGTATTAACTCAGGGGAATGTACTTTGAATAAAATATATTCGCGTATGTTTTACTGCTTTTCCAATTTTTTTAATTCATAATTGTCGCACTGTATATTCCTTATAGTAGTCCTTATTACATCAGCTTCCTTGGAGAATATCGCTAAAATTTGTTTTGCCGAAGCAAGCTGTGAAGATCGGTGTCCGATTACCCAAATTCAGATCGCATTATTTTTTGGCAGGTTTTTGGAAATTCCTGCGGGACGTTGGCGTGAATACGAAACGCATGTTTTGCGAAAACTGATCTCATGTCATGAACCCCTTTTAGCATTCGACGTAGACGTCTACAAAAGACCAAACCACGAATTCGGCTCGCGAACACATTTACACGAGTAAAACTAATGAAAGCGAATGCTTCCTCAATTGGGATGCTTAACACATGTCTGGCGCCATATCTGCCTACTGTCCTGTCCACTCATGGCGACGAGGCTGCTCTCTTCGTCGTAAGAATGCATCAGTGAAGGGTTCATCAAGGAAAGTGAAATATAAGTTTGTATCAACGCACGAGCAGAAGAGGAGTCACTGATATTCGAATGAAGAACCAGCAAGCTTTCATGTTTTCTCTCACGTCTTCGTCTCTCATCAGGTTCACATTCTTAACGTCATAAGAATATTCCACCATGCCTGTTTCCTGAACCGCCATTTGAATTTCTCTCGCGGTTCGGTTCAGGCAGAGTGGGTTCGCCATCTCCCAATGAAACGGGAAATGGAGAGTTTTGAATTCCTGTCATGGGGGACCGCATTAGAATTTCTAATCAGTATAGAAAGCGGAGTTAGGAATCTCAAAAGAGTCACTCAGGGCTGTTTTCCTCGTCGTCGGTTGTTGTGGAGTTTGAGAAGTTGATAAATCAGAGGCAAAATAAATATTGACTTCGAGGGAACAATAAACTCCACTGTGAGTTCAAATCTTTTCCGTAGGCTGGTTAAGGCAGCTAGCAGCTCTTGGCGCCATGAGAATTCTGTACGCACACATTGAGATAAGAAAAGACAAACAAACGTACGAATGGCTTGTTGAACCTTGATAAAGAATTCGGCAAATTCTTCTTTCTTTGACACAACCTTGGAGATTTCATAGCACTGATACTTCTCCCAGCGATTTTCAACCTTTATCCTTTCATCTCCCATTACATCCGTCGTTGAATACTAATGATATCACAAGGTGCCATATACCTAAAAGCTGCATTCACAGAAAACTCACGAAATTTCAAAATATCTTGATTTTTATTCGTAGAGAATTTCGCTCGTTTAAGCAAATTTCTGCGTCATGCGTATCCTTGCAATTCTGCATATGTGTATTTCCACATTCCTTGCCTTCCCTTGCAACACTAATTAGGCTCAGCCATGTCATAATTCGTTCCTGAAAATTTGGGCATTAATCAAAGAACGCAAAGGAAAGATATTCCGTTTAGAAATAATGGAAACATTAGAGATTTAGATTTTTGGCTGCCATTTCACACTACTATTTCACTTCTATTGTTATTTCTAAGCACAATGCGTGTTTTCGGAGATCAACTATATGTAAATAGTTTTAGAAAGCTTGTTTGCATTTTCTGGTATATCATCAGCTTTAATACACCCCAGTTTTATTTATTCGTACGTCAATATTGCAATGTCTTCATATACGAAGGCGTTTAATAAATAAGTTTTATTTTAATTATTGTAATGTAAGTTTCACGCTCTTCGCATAACTTCCGTCAAACAATGAGAAATCAAAAATGTATAATTTCTGGAGCATATACCTTTCCTTTATTATTCCACGTAATCGCCAAGTTTTAGGAAACACTTGTCGGAACGAGAAATCAATTGTTTAATTCCCAGGAAGTAAAAGTACTCCCCAATTTCACGGAGACGTGTTTTCAAAGCTTCCTTGCCGCCCCGGTGGCGCAGTGGTCTAAGGCGCTGGCCTCTGATCATTCGTCCGTAAGGGGTCGGGTTCGAATCCCGGTGAGGCATGGATGTTGTGTTGTCTTACGCAGCACTGGCTCTCTCCCTTCCTGGAACCAGTGACCCTAAATTAGGGACGGGCGACTGCTTATAGCCCTTTGAGTTGCTCACGGTGGTCGTTAAACCTCCAATAATAATTAAAAAAAAAAAAAAAAAAAGCTTCCTTGACTACTTTTTTTTTTTTTTATTGGAGGTTTAACGACCACCGTGAGCAACTCAATGAGCTATAAGCAGTCGTCCGTCCCTAATTTAGGGTCACTGGTTCCAGAGAAGGGAGAGCCAGTGCCGTAAGACAAACACAACATCCATGCCTCACCGGGATTCGAACCCGGACCCCGTTCGGACTAATGATCAGAGGCCATCGCTTAGTTTCAATATTCGCTTTTATTCACGTAAAATAATTACAACAGAACATCCCCTAACCTCACACGCAGTGTGAGAGAAGGAGAAATAAAACAAAATGTAGATATTTACAATGAAATGATAATTGTACAGATGAGCAATGACAGGCATTGCATTATTTGCTGTAAACAGCAGTAGCTCTGGGATAAATGTTCATCGAAGTCTTGGAACATCACGGAGCGAAAAAATTTACAGAAAAAATCTGTGCAGTTCTAGTGACATGGGAATCACTGGTGGCAGAGAGTCACTGTGCGGATGAAGAGAACTGTGTACAAAAGGTGACATCAGCAGGAAGCAAACACAATCCAGTTCTTGGAGAAAACATGGTTAGGGAACAGTAAAAATTGAAAGTTCCGACGTAGGTTCATTAAAACAGCAGATGAACAGTCTGGGCACTAGAAAAACTGAAACCAGGGACGACACGGCGACCATGTTGTGAAGAAGGCAGGTAACCGTGCCGTATCTTTCGCCAAGGAATATTCCAGGGTGAGTCTGGCTTTAACCCTGTTGCGGTAGTGTGCAACCAAGGAGGTAGAGAATGTAATAGGATCTGGATCTTGTAACTGTAGCAGGTGAGAGAAAATAATATATTTAGCTAGAATAAATAAATACGAACAAACTGGTAAAATAGAGCAGAAACTTGTAGAACTGTGGCCGAGGAAACGATAATCTTCTAGGGTGAGATCACTGGTACAAGAAGGATGTGCAAGTTGGAACATACTGTGAAATAGTGGAACAGCGTCAGACAGTAAACAAACATGTGCAAGACGTCTCCAACGACGTTACAAAAAGGACAGAGATCTGATGATACTATATTTCTCCGGAACAAAGTCGAAGGGACAGGCAGTCGATTATTGCAAAAACCTCCAATGCACATTAAGTTCTGAGGAGAGGGCCGGTGAATGTTGGGCAGTAGACCAGACTGAGGTTAGTGCAAAAGAAGGAACAGAGGGAATAGGGCAGAGGTACCGCAGAAGAAGAACGGAGAAAACGGTACAGGGTGCGGGTGGAAAGACTGTGGAGAGGAGGAGATCACCGGAAAAGGGAAGGAAGAACGGAAAAGGGAGAGAGGCAGAGGAAACGGAAAGGAGGCCAGAGGAATCGACTAGGAAGGAAAAAGTGATTGAAGAGCATGTTTAAGTTGGAGGAAGTTATCAGAGAGTTCGGGCGAGGATGGTAGGGTGGGAAAAAGTTCGGAAACGGGTTTCCATGAAAAATCGGGGAGGACCAGTTGGGAAACGGAGACTACACCAGCGTGCTTAGCCATGCGGGGAAAAGAAAAAGTTGGCAGTAGGGGGGTGGAGGACGGAGGAGAAAAAAAGAGGCTCGGAAGGAAGATCAAGAGTGGAAGAGGGGGTTGACGAATGAGCGGTAAAGAACGAAGGAACTGAACAGCTTCATGGTAGACTAGAGAAAACGGGGGGAATGACAGTGTGAATATCCATCTTGAGAAGAAGATGGACGGTGAGGCAGGGATTAAGGGGGGAAGTCAGAACATTAAGCAGAAGAATGGAAGCGGAAGAGTCTGGTTGAACTGTCAAACGGAGGAAATTGAAAATTCTTACAGCTTTATAACGTACGGTAATCTCTGGCATATTGAGGCCACCACTAGTCGAAGGTAGAGACAATACTGAGGAAGATAACCAATGAGTAGATGACCAAACAATGCTGAGCATTGCTGATGTTGTTGCAGTTTGAACGTAGGCTGGTGGCGGTTGTGCAATCCAGGAATGATAAACTAAAGAGAGGATGTGGGTGCCAGAAAGCCGTGCACGACTGTGGTAGGTCAAACAGCACTTGAGCTTGGACCAGTAAGCAGCGGTGTGACGTAGTTTCCTGACGAGGGGTCTCCAGGTGGCAGCCGCTGCTGAGACCCGGCTGCCAATGTGCACCCCAAGTATCTTTTGACTAGTGGAAGTCCAATGAGCGCCCCACGGTGTATCGGGACGATGTCTCCAGGAGCCACACCACAAGCCTGTACACTTTGAAAGGTTTAACGAAGCGCCGGAAGCCGCAGCATACACTTGATACCATGCAAGAACAATTGTGAATTGCCATTCTTCTCGGATGAGAACTGTGATATCATCGGCGTAGGCAGTAAGAACGATAGAATGGTGCCTGGTGCTATGCCGAATGGTGGAGGGGTGAGGTTGTAGAAGAGAACGGATAGAGCAAAGAAAAGGCTCAAAGACTAGAGAGAAAAGTTGTCCGGAAAGAGGACATCCTTGACGGATGCCCTTACGAAACGGAATGGGGGCTGTAAGGAAGGAGGCCGTCCGGATATGGACAACTGAGTCCTGGTACAGGGCAAGGAGGGCTGTGATGAAGACAGATGGGAAACCGAAGGCAGAGAGCACAGAGGCAAGCCACTGATGACTCACGTTATCAAAGGCCTGCCTCTGATCAAGATTGAGGAAGGCTAAAGGTTCGGAGGAAAGGTGGGCAAGGCAATATGAGTCACGGAGGAGATTAATATTAGTATGAATGCTTCGGCCAGGGATGGTGTACGTTTGGTCGGGATGTATGACGGTGGGAAGGACAGGTTCAATCGAAGAGAGAGTATTTTAGTATAAATCTTGTAGTCAACATTAAGGATGGATATAGGACGCCAGTTATCCAACTCCAGCAGACACCCCTTCTTTGGAAGAAAAATGATGTGAGCTAGAGTAAAAGCGGGGGAAGAACAGATAAGGAAAAAGCAGCTGTAAAGCAAGGCAATAGAGAGAGGTGTAAGAAAGAGGAAAACGTACGAAAGAAATTAACTGTCAACCCGTCAGGACCAGGTGACGAGTGACAGTTAAATAAGGCAAGTGACTGTACTACTTCTGCTGGGGTGATAGGCATTGAAAGAGATGTAACAAGATGCGATGGAATATGTGGTAAGGCACGAAGAATCGAATCAGCATGCGGAGAACTTGACTGGAACTGAGCAAAACGTGACTGGAAATATGTTCTAACACCGGAGCAAATGAGAGTAAGGTCATTAGTAACAGTTCCATCGGGTAACTTCAGATTACGGAGGTGATGAGCAGAACGTTTGTGGAATTCCATTTGTTGAACCTGTTCACATAGATAGTCATTTGGCTGGAGATAAAGGAGCTTGAGGCGGTGAAGAGCTTGTTGGGAGACAGGAAGTAGCAAGGCACGAAGTTCAGCTTGGTAATGAGAAAACAGCGGAGAATCAAGATCTAGGGTGGAAAAAATCGAGCGTGCAGCATCAATCTTCATAGAGGCGGTGGTACGTTTTCGTGGGAATATTGTTTGGTATAAAGAAGAATTTGGGATTTGACATTTAACCAGTGTTGCAAGGGACAAGAAGCAAAAGGAGCGTATATAAGGCTTGTTGGAGCTGTGATTGGATGGAATTTACGTAAGTTGAATCAAGTAAAAGATCATCATCAAGGGTCCAAGTACGGTAGTATTGCCGAGGAGATGGACCGGTGTGAAGACACATTACGACACAGCTGTGGTCGGAAGAAACTGTCGGTGTGTGAGAAAGGGAGATAACTGAAGGAAGAAGAATTGAAGAAACATAAAACCGGTCAAGTCGGGCAGTTGTAGGAGGAAGTGGAGTAGGAGCGCCAGGTGTACGAACGAAGAAATGGGTGCAGGTGTCGAAAAGCATCTTGGAGTTGTAGCTGGTTGATGGCTGTAGAAAGTGCTCTGGTAAGAAAATACCTGGTATCCGTGGAACCGTCCGATCTGTCGAGGGATGGGTCAAGGGTGCAGTTAAAATCACCACCTAAGATGACAATATCAGTGGCCGGAAGACCTTGAACACAGGAAACAAAAATGCTCAAAAAGACAGTCTGCATACTGTTGATTGCCGGAAACATAGATGTTGAAGATATGGTATCGGAAGTTGTGAAGTCGGAAAGACAGAACCTGCAGGAGGTCACGATAAATCGGTTTGACCGTGATATCAGTAATGAAGGATCGAAGACGAAAATTGATGGCCACCGCAAGTCCTGCATGAAGACTAAGTCGATGGGCATGGTAGAATTGAAATGGCCAGGTTCGCCACCGGTGGTATGGGGTGTTGGGATGGCAGTTAGTCTCCTGTAGCAATAATATATCCGCATCATGCGGTGTAATGTCTTCAAACACTAACGCATTGGTAGGAGGGACGGAGCATCCCTTACAGTTGAAAGAAAGTAATTTTAACTTGAAAGAGGTTGTAGTGGTTGAATATTACTATCAGCACTTTTGTGAAGACTGGTTACACGTTTCTTTAAGTTAGATGTCTGCGCATTAGTGACTGTGTTAATTTTTGGCAAAGAGCAAGTAGATTCTGAAGTTGGGTGATAATAGTGGGAAGCTGAGCATTACGTGATTGAACGCAGTCTAGCTGCTTGAGAGGACGTGACGGTTGATTGAGTATAATGAGAGCAAGATCAGAGGGCGCCAGCGGCCCGTCTAATGCAGGGAAAGTTTCCAGATATTCAGCGAAAGCTTTGATCCAACAATTTTGGAACAGCTGGGGACTTAAGAGATGTAGGAACTGCTGTTGGAGAGAAAGACTGTCGAATTGGCGAACGGGAACGAGAGCAGCGTGGAGAAGACGTCACTGGCGAGATGGAACTCTGTCTGGTACGTTTCCAGCACGTGGGAACACCGGAAGAAGCTGGTGGGTGTAGGACAGTTAGATCTGACTCCACATTAGGGAATCCAAGGGAAGAAGATGAAGCAACACGACGGAGGGATTGCCATTCCTTTTCTGAGATAATACCCTCCGAAGAACGTAGAGGTACCACAGCACCAAGTGGGTCCAACGATGGAGAGGTGGCCAAAGTACCTGTAGTAGATATCGAAGACTTGGAGACTGATGATGAATCATCACTCGCTGGGGGAGAATCATCAGGAACAACAGTAGAAGGGATCAAGGACGTCTGCGGAGCCGAACTTGGTGTGGCCAGAGAAACTGGTGTTGAGGCTGGGGTGTTGACTTTGGGTGGTATGGAAATAGGGGCCTTGGCAGATACATGTGGACAGCGTGATTGGATGTGGCCATATGCCTTGCATTTAAAACAATGCAAGGCAGTAACGATATCGATCCGAAAATCTGCTTCCCTACAACCACAGTGAGGTCAGTAGGGCAATCAGCAATGGCATCTTCAGTAGGAAACAGGATCCTTGCTTGGCGACGCAGACCTAAGATGTTCCTGTCATCTGGGTCTGTTGGTGCGGAAGACAGAGTGGAAATGGATCCAACTACTTTTCCACAACGGGAAAGGGCGGCCATTAAGTAATGGTCCTTGATTTCTGGTGGTACGGGGAGCACGTAACAAGTACAGGGCGCTGCGTGAGCGGGACTCCCAGTAAGGTATGATCCCCAACATGCAGTCCGTCAGATAAGATGCGCTCCACAAACTCTGGCTTCGCAAAATAGATGAGAACAGTCCTAGGCTTCCTCGCCATATGGGTGATCGCTCCCTTAGGGAGGATTTGGCGGACGGCTAAGGAGTATTTCTTAAGGCTGGTGTCCGGGAGGGCATCAAAACATATGCCAAGTTTCTGTGCGTAAAACCTCCTGCCCAGCAGCTGAAGTTTCCGGAATTTCGATGCGTAATTTCTTGTTGTCTCTAGTGACAATCATATCAAGAGGTGTTGTACATGGATTCTTCGCTGTAGAGGAAGATGAACTGGTACCCTTCACAACGGAAGCATAAGGTAGAGTTGCCGTAGGAATGGGCGGAGATGGGGAAGGTCGAGACGCAGTGCTCGCAGGAGCAGATGAAGTACCAGAGGTAACGGATACTGAAGAAGTTAATGACGTCACGGTGGTAGAAAATGTCGGGAAATCAACATCCATAAAGTTGGAAGAAGAAGTGGTAACATCAGATAACGCGGCTTGAAACCAGCTGCGTGTGGTAGTGACGATGACCGAACGTGGCCAGGTGGGGGCGGAGCTTTGCTATCAAGCTTCAGACCTGGCCTATCAGATGCGGTCGCCGCCATTTGCAATGGCTGGCTTGCTTAACCCCGTCCCTGGGCAGAGCCAGGACGGAAAAAGAGTTAGTACAAGTAAAGTTTTACTTACAGGACGTCAAAGTCGGACTCAATCGACACAGGAGACGTTCACAACACAGGAGATACACAAAATGACGGCACACACACAAAAGAACACCAAAAAACGCAGGTCAAACACGGAGCACAGGTCAACACAACCTTTACAAGGCCATCGCTTAGACCACTGCGCCACCGGGGCGGCTTCCTTGACTTCATCATCATTTGCTAAATGCTTACTTTCACGGTCCTTTTTTACGCTTTCCAACCGTATGTTGAAGAAGCGTATATGCTCCAGCTTTGTCCGTCTGCCCGTCCTAACGATAACTCGCGTAAAAATGGGTCAATTTCGATGAAATTTTAGTATGCTGTAGGGGACCACCTTGGGACGAACCCTATTGAAAATGGGTGAAGTGGGGTCAAAGATGACGGTATAGGAGCGGGATCCATTCCATTGCCCTTATGCGTAATAACTTGCGTAAATACGGTTCGATTGCGATGAAATTTGAGTATGTGGCAGGGGACCACCGGTGGACAAAACCTTTTGAAAATGGCTGAAGTGGGGTCAAAGGTCAGAACATAGGAGCAGGATACATTCCATTGTCCTTATGCCTCATAGCTTGCGTAAATATGATTCGATTTCGATGAAAGTTTAGTATGTCGTAGGAGACCACCTGGGAATGAACCCTATTGAAAATGAGTGAAGTGGGGTCAAAGGTCAGGACATAGGAGCAGGATGCATTCCATTGCCCTTATGCGTGATAACGTGCGTAAAAATGGTTCGATTTCGATGAAATTTTAGTATATCGTAGGGGACCACTGGGGACGAACCCTATTGAAAATGGACGAAATGGGGTCAAAGGTCAGGGCAGAGGATCGGGATGCATTCCATCGCACTTATCCCATACTATTAAAGGAGCAATTCTTGTATGTATGTAAATTTTATTTTGAAAACGGCTCTAAGGATTTTGATCAAAGTCGTTAACCTACCGTTTTCTGGTACTAGAAATCGATTTAGCTTGATCTAGACTTTAGGAAAATTCGTTTAGTGGGCTAAATAACCAACCCGAATTACCACGTTTTTAGTGTAGTGTCATTGCGGCGTCCCATTAGATGTTGGCGCGCGATCACGTTATCTGTCTCATTACGTCACGCGTTGTGTGTGGATCCTATTAAAGTTTGATGACGTCACACTCTTGCCAGCAGATGGTCTTATTCCCATCTTCCTCATTACGTCACGCGTTGTGTGCGTATGACCATCCGCAACATAACTCGCGTAAAAATCGTTCGATTTCTTTGACATTTTAGTATGTGGTAGGGGAACACCTGGGAAGGAATCCTATTGAAAGTGAACGAAATGGAGTCAAAGGTCAGGACATAGGAGCGGAATCACTTTCATCGCCATTATGCGTCATAACTAACGTAAAAAAGGTTCGATTTCGATGAGATGTTAGTATGTCGTTCCGGAGGTATACTGAACCGGTTTTGTGGAATATCATCGAAATGGGGTCAAAGGTCAGGGCACAGGAGTGAGATTTATTCCACAGTCATTATCCTCATAACTTGAGTAATGATTTCTGGTATGTTAGAAAGCGTATCATAAAGCTGAGATGTCGAAAAAAAATAGATTATACATTTGCGTCCCCTTGCTGGTAAATTGAGTAGTATTCCGAGCAGGAAATCCTCATAAATTTGTTTTTGTAGTTAGCTGGATCTGACGAATTTTTTTTTCTGGCGGGTTTTTAGACACGCATATACTACTGCAGATGTCTCGCAAACAAAAACATTAACATACGCTGTCAACTGGCAAACTGTGGTCTGCGAAATACTAGAAATCATATGTAAAACCTTACTGATTAGATACTCCGCCTGACAAAGAACGGACTTTTCAAATTTGTCTGTCACAAGCAAAGATATACAGCGAATTATACTTCTACTCCCCTTCGTGGAAAAATTATGCGCAGATAAATCAAAAGGAAAATGCAATCTGGAAATTACGTGATAACCGTAAAAGATAGAAGCTGACGCAATACAAAACGTACGCAGCTGCTTATGGGCAGTTCGAACACGCACAACGCGGAGCTCTACCGTTAGTCTAGTTCAGTGTTTCTCAAAGTGTGGTCCACGGACAGCTGGTGGTCCGCGGGGGCCTGTCTAGTGATCCGCAAGAAATTTCAGAAGAAAAATTAATGAAGAATGTAAGAATCCCTCTTCTCAAATTTTGAGTGCTTGCTCGACACGAATATCCATAGATAGAGCCGTTAAACATTTTCAGTTCCCGACGACTTACAACTGCGAGCTTAGATTTCGAATTTAGTTGAAATTAGGAGCAAGAAAAGAAAGAGAATCGATGTGAAAGCTACTCTGCTATTCAAACTAGCGCTCACACAACCAGATATAGATAGCTTGGTAAAAGATCGCAAGCAGCAGCAGCAGCCCTCTCACAGATGCTATGATTATTATTGTAGTTATTATTTTTGTTATTAATTACCGAATATTTATACGTGGGCTTTCAGAAAAGTATTAAAATCAAAAGAGAAAATCAAAGTATAATTATCCACATAACATTTTGAATATGATGTAACTTGAATTGTATGAAAACAATTTTTGTAGTGGCTCATGGGCGTAGCTAGAATTTAGGTTTGGGTGCGGGGGGGGCGAAGAAGGTTTGGGTAATTTTCCATAAATATTATCTGTTATTAATCTAACTTTTTGACGTTTCGAGGAAGGATTAAACCCCCAAAACCCCTCCCCTGACGACGCCCATGCTGTGACTACATTGCCAATTATTTATTTAAGCGAATGATTTCTTTTTCGTTATACAACTGACAAAATAAAAGCATAACTCACCAAACTCTTTCTTTCTGTATCAAATATAGGTACTACAAGAATTACTTTCTTTCCTATAGGGTTGGCAACCGACCGGTATTTTTAACACCTGGTCGGAATTTTTGACGATTTTCTGCTTATGTCCGGTGACAACTGCTTACCGGCCCTATTTGGGGATGGTATTATTTTCAAGTAAAAAATACCTGAAAATAAGCTTAAAATTTACCAAAAGAGGCTAAAATTAACTAAAATTTGTATTTCAAGAGGGATGGGGGGAGGGGCGAGCAGGAGCTCATATTTATAAGCCAGAATATAAGTCACATAAAGCAGGGGGTACTTTGGTTGTGTCTTTCCTTGGGGCGGGGAGTAATCACTCACCAGGCGATGAGAGTGACCTTTAGGTCCTAATATTATTATTAATCAGGGTTGGCAACCTTAGTTTTAGACAACGTATTTTTCAATTTAAAATTTCTCCCAGGAAAGTTTCCCAGTCGACCCCTCCTGCATAAAGTGGTCCATGAGCAACCACAATTTCAGAAACACTGGTTTAGTTGAAGCCAAGGTCAAATAAATCCGCTGCAAGACCGCACCATTTTTAAAAATCGCGACGCGACGTAGTGAGATTTCTTTAGGGGAAGGGTGTGAATTCTGCTGAAATTCCTCCAAAGACGTTGGATCAGTATGAAAGTGAAAACAGCATGACTCAACGAAAGGTTTATGAATGGGTAGAAAGGTTTAAAGTGGAAAGAAGAAGTTTCACCGACTGAGCTGGTTCTGGCCGGCCATCAACATCGGGCACTCAAGCCTAAACCGACAGGGCGAATGGTTTGATCAGAGAAGACCGACGGATTAAGTTGTTTGGTGTTGCTACAGATTTCGTATCAGCTAAAGATCCGCACATGACATGGTGTATGATGACTTGGGGTACCGTAAGGTTGGCGCAAGATGGATATCCAAACAGCTTACTGCTCTGCACAAGCAACAGCGCGTGCAGGCTGCGACCCAATTCTTGAAACATTATGAAGAATATATGAGAGTTTTGGAGCAGAATATCACCGGCGATGAGACATGGGTTCATCAGTGTGAATCGGAAAGCAAGAGACAAATCATTCAGCAAAAGCACCCGTCTTCTCCAATAAAGAAAAAATCCAAACGGTAGCCCTCCACCAAGAAAATCGTGCTGACCTTCTTTTAGGACATGATGAGTCGTATTCTGGCGTATTTTCAGGAACATGGAGCAACAGTGACCAGTGCAACGTACTATGGTATGCTTAGACTGAAACTGAAACCTGCGATCCGCAGCAAAAGAAGAAGAATGCTGTCAAAAGCAGACTTGCTGCACTATGACAATGCACGTCCCCATGTAGCGACCGCAACGGTGGAAGCAATGCAACAACTGCCGTTTAAACGTATTCCGCATACCCGTTACAGCTCTGATCTGGCGCCATATGATTATCACGTCTTCGGCCTACTTAAAAAAGCTCTATTAGGTATACCTCTGGTGATGAGGATAAGAAAGCAGTGCAGACTTGGAATCGGAAGAAACCGAAATGCTTCCTTCTTCCAAGAAATGGAGAAGCTAGTGAAACGATACAAGAAATGCATTGCCTGCAGAGGGTGTAAGGAGAGTGAGATAACCGTTATGCTTATTTGCTCACATTTACCAGTATTAAAAGGGTGGACTGGTTACCTTTACTTTTTGATTGTCCCTCGTAAATTATTATGAACAGAAAATATGCGAAAAAAGTTTTCCTTGGTAAATGGTATCTTACAGATAATGAATTATTTTAATAAATTTTTGAGGAGCTCAGATATTGCTGCAAATACATAGGAAACAACCCATACAAGCACAAAACGTTTCAGATATGTATCAATAATGTTACAATCCCTCCTTTTCGTTACACTTTCAGAGATTTCTTACAATTACGTTTCATCAACATTTATTTTGGAACATAACTCTTTGTGCATTACGGTTACGTTAAAAATAGCATTCACCGTTACTACTGTTTTATAGTTTCTACTGTACATAATTGCTACCTTGATGTTACATTCCGACAATATTGAAGATTTTTGGTTTGGCAACGGCGTGGATGCGCATGCGCATTTATGCCATTTCTCCGAAGCACTCTCGTAGTCGTATTTCTTTTTTTTTTTTTGATTGGAGGTTTAACGACCACCGTGAGTAACTCAATGAGCTATAAGCAGTCGCCCGTCCCTAATTTAGGGTAACTGGTTCCAGGGAAGTTAGAGAGCCAGTGCCGTAAGATAAACACAACATCCATGCCTCACCGGGATTCGAACCCGGACCTCTTTCGGACGAATGATCAGAGGCCATCGCTTAGACCACTGCGCCACCGGGGGGGGCGGCAGTCGTATTTCCACGTGTTACTGGGATATTCTTTGGTGATACTGTTGTACTCGAGTTAGCTAGTTAGTTGATTTAATATTTCATTCGTTTTTTGTGTGATTGAAGATCATCTGAAAGTAACTAATTGTTTTGATTATTATAATTTTTAAATTCTAAAAGGCATTTTATGAAATCTAAGTAGATGGCTGTGTTGTTGTAATAGTATAGTATGCCAGCATGTGTTTTTTTACTTGAAACTGAGAAATTTCATATTGGTAGGTATTTAGAGAAGTGACAAATTGGATTTTCTTTCTTTTTTTTCTCTGAAATATAGTCCATGTATAATAGAAATTCGACACCCTCATTTATTCCTTTTTTTTTTTTTTTTTTGATTAGAGTTTTAACGACCACCGTGAGCAATTCAGTGGGCTATAAGCAGTCGCCCGTCCCTAATTTAGGATCACTGGTTCCAGGGAAGGGAGAGAGCCAGTGCCGTAAGACCAACACAACATCCATGCCTGACCGGGATTCGAGCCCGGACCCCTTACGGACGAATGATCAGAGGCCAGCGCCTTAGACCACTACGCCACCGGGGCGGCTCATTTATTCCTCATGTATAATAGAAATTCGACACCCTCATTTATTCCTCATGTATAATAGAAATTCGACACCCTCATTTGAGACTGATTTTTATTTCTTTTGTTATCAATATGTTAACGCCGCCACTGTTCCCAATGGACAGCGGACTGCGCTGAACCTGTGAAAACGTAAACAACTCATAATACGACTGTCGTTGCTTTTGAAACAGCTGTCGAGTGTATTATTTTTTATTGTAATTTTACAAAGTTTATTAAAACTATAATGTTCAACGTAGGAAATACGTAACAGTAATATGATGATGTCACAAATATCTTTCAAATACGTAACAGTAATGTGACGAAGTTACAAATCTATTTCAACTACGTAACAGCAAACTGAAGTTGGTATGTTGAAGTTACAAATCTATTTCAAATACGTAACAGTAATGTGACGAAGTTACAAATCTATTTCAACTACGTAACAGCAACATGAAGTTGGTATGTTGAAGTTACAAATCTATTTCAAATACGTAACAGTAATGTGACGAAGTTACAAATCTATTTCAAATACGTAACAGCAACATGAAGTTGGTATGTTGAAGTTACAAATCCATTTCAAATACGTAACAGCAACATGAAGTTGGTATGTTGAAGTTACAAAGACCTTTCACTGTAACGTATCGGTTACGTTTCAAAGTTATGTAACGTTTGTGGACATTTTGACGTAACCGAAAGGTTTCTGAAACATTACTGTTGCATTGTGCAATGTATCGAAAATCTCAATGCTTCAGTGCTACGTACTTATAAAATATACGAAATATTATCTGCTGTGTGGGGAAAAATGCACACTTTCGTTCGCTAGTGATAACTGTATTCCGTACGAAAAACTGCGAATTATTTGCTAACCATTCTTCACGATGAACTCTATCAGATGCGCAAAGAAGTTTTCGAATCAGACATTTAAAAGCACAGGTCTCAAAAAAAGGCAGTTTATATTAACGGCACTTAGTGGGAAAACTGTGCAATATTAGAAAAAGAAAGGGTGCCCAAGTCGTGGTTGTTGTAAATCGTATCGAATGAAAGAAGTGGTTTTTGAAATTAGATAATTAGAACCAATTGTATGGAGTAAAATGTATTTTGGATTTAATAGCATCTGAATTTACGCCCTCTAGGGGCTAAGTTATGCATCGGTAAAATACTATGGTCGGAACTTCCTCGCATTTCAAGCTTTCCAATGCAAGAAATAGATATTTCGAATGGGACTAGCAAGTGCAAAGACAGAGTGTCCACAAAACGCCGGGCGGGTGGACGAACATAGCACGTACTCTTTTGATGGGAAGAGGGCAAAAAAAGAATATGCTGCATATTAAGTTCAGAAACATATTCATCCGAAGAAAAGGAAACTTTGCTTTGAGCAGTTGCGAAAATTAACGTTTAATCGATTGATTTAATTTTACTTGCATCTTATACTAGAACATACTACGTTTGTTTCAAGTTACTGTCATTCTGAAAAAATATTCCCTTACCCAATACTTTTGAAAAGGAATTTAAATATATCCTACATAATTTTAATAGATGAATTCTGATTTTTTATTATTTACAGGATCTGTAATACGCTAGATGATGAAAAACTATATACAGAGCTGCATATATATGTGTGTTAAAATATTAATTGTGAGTGGTAGAAACCCAAATGAAAAATCTAACAAAATGAATTTTAATCGAAAAAGATACTGCACTGCGGACATACGAGATCAAATCGATGATTAATCTGAAATTCTATGTTTCAGGTAAACTCATTTCTGTGTGCAAGATGAAGTCAAAATTTCTAATTATGTTGAATCTTCTTTTTTAATTTTCAAAAACACGCGCACCAAAATATAAGATCACATAATAGGAAGGAATAAATTATTAGTAACAACATACGATGTAGCAAATATCAAAAGCGTTTCCGAAGCTTTTATTTTAATTTAAAAAACAGCTCCAAACTGCTTCACAAGTTAAAAAAAGTGATTATTTAAAAATCACAAGAAAATTGTTCTGTTTAGTAAACATTTCACGTTTTTAACGAAGCAATTTTCTCTTAATACAGAAAAAGAAAATATCAAGTGAGTACCCTATGATTGCAGAACATAAACAGCAATTTATAGGTTGTTTCCTCATTAAATCTTAATAATCAAACATTTCCAAAAAAATATTTTGTCATTTGTATATTCATTAATCTGTAATAATACATTCCCACATAGCTTGGGTAAAATATATATATATATATATGAGAACAAGGAGGCAATTGCCATGAAACCACTCACAAAATAACGTTAATAAATAAAGAGAGAAAGTAGAAACAATGCATTTCGATTTCCGAAGTGGTAAAGGAAAAAGCACAAAATATTTTCAGGAATATATGAAAGTTAAATCTTTGCAGAAATGAAATTAAAAAAAATTACATTAAAACGATCTCATTAAATTGTTTGCAAACGTATAGGAACAGCCTCATTAGCTTTTTAATACCTCATTCTTTTTGCGATAAAAAATGTGCTTTAGGGCAAATAATTTGAGCCAGAAATTCGAGTGTAAGCATGATTCATACATTTTCTTGTGCCATTGAAAACAACCACTACAAAGGCGATAATATACTTTCTGAGAATGAAGCAAATTGAAATGAAAAGCATTTAATATGCATACTTGAGTTTCTAAAACGAATGGAAAATTTTACGTATCTGAGTGAAGGGGAGAAAAATGTTAGAAACGATTACGTTGCCTAACAGCCCAAGGCCCTATACAGAAAATTCCCGATTAGCCTGCGATAGTTATCGTGATATCACAAAATAATATGCAGGACGACGGGTTAAGTGCGTAAGCGAAAAACAAAAATTTGCACAGGTAGAAATTAAAATACTAAAAAGGAGAAAAGAAAATCGCCACTTTATTTCATTTGGTACTACAGTAATGTAATAATAACCAGGATTAATGATACAACTAACCTCTGAACCTAGAATTTTTTTGTTCGATGTTGAAACAACTTTTAATATATCTGCGTGTGAAAGGTAGGAGGCATATCCAAGACTGATTTTTTTTTACTTTGTAACACCCTTCTACTTAACTGTACTAAATTAGGCACAATGCTAGTAACTGCCTTCTTTATTATCCATTTTGAATATAACGTACCTTTGATACACGAATTTATATACATAATTGCACTCCCTACTAAAGTGACACTACTTTATAAGGTAAAATAAATTATAACATTTTTCAGGTCTTACCTCCCTAAATTTGTTTCCCACCATAGCGTACACAGTCGTATCAGAATAATAGGACCACCTACCTAATAATGGGAATAACCACCCCTTAGCCAGCATGACAGCGGCGATACGGCGTGGCATGGACGCAATAATACACAAACATTTATGTAATAAAATGATATTTAACGATGACATGATGAGAACAAACATGGCGAGAGGAGAAAAGGAAAACTACGATTATGGGAGAAATCTTGCCTTCTTCTAACTTCCGTTTTCGGGCAGTTTCGAATGACGGCCTCGCCCCATAAATTAAAAACTTGGGCCGATGATTAGGAGCTTTTAAGAGAATATTAAAATGGGTTATGGAGAAGTCGTTTTTCTCAGCAGGACAAAATAAAGGTTCTTGGAGTATCGTTTTTGCATGCAAGATCAAAATAAATGTTCTTGGAGTATCCTTTTTTGTCTTCAGAACCAAAATAAAGGTTCTGAGAGATATCGCTTTTGTCTGCTGAATCAAAAGAAAGGTTCTCGGAGAATCGTTTTTGTTTGCAGGACCGAAATAAAGGTTCTGGAGATATGATTCTTGTCTGTAAGACCAAAATGACGGATCTTGAAGCATTGTTTTTGTCTGCAGTATTAAAATAATGGTTCTGGGGATATCGTTTTTGTCTGCAGGACCAAAATAAATGTTCTAGGGATATAGTTTTTGATTGAGAACCAAGATAAAATCTGCGTCCTACGCCATCCGTCGCGATTCTGGTACTGAGACAGACACAAGGAAGTAACTGAAAACAAAGCAACGTTTTTATTCAATCAACTATTTAGTTTATTATTGATTATGTGCTAATTCGAAAAAAAGAGACAAACGTATTTCTCAAGTGTTAAAAATGCATTTGGATTGGTCGTTACAAACTCTCATGAAAAATCATTGGTATTTTGCTATAATAACAAGATAAAATTCACTTAAAATCAATTGACTTTTTCTTTGGTAATTTTTTTAGATGCAGATGATAGACAAACCCCATAAAAACGTCAAGGTCCTTTGCAGCTCAGAATCGTTTTCTTTGTTGGTGCGCGCGCGCACACACACAGTAAGAACTGGGAAAGACACACACACACACACACACACACTAAGTTTGTGAGATACAGTCAAACCCGTTTATGTCGAACACAGATACATCAAATTGTTCTCTTTACCGAACTTCAGAAAATCATAGGGAAAACAAATTAACTGAAAAAAATATAGGAAGGGCAATAGTTGCATAGCAGTCATAATGTATATACCGAAATTTTCATGCCTTTAATCTAACTAAACATTGACAGAATCAGGTCTTCAACTGCAGCACACAACCTAAGACCTAGGAACCGTACTGCAGGTACATAATTTAGGTCACGAACAAATTATTTCAGAGGGAAAACTTCCGAATAAAATGGAAGGCGCGAAAAAATCTTCTTCACGGACGGAAAAAATTTAAAGCGACAAAGGAGGGAGGATTCTGTCTTTGAAGATGCTTTCTTTGGGATACTGAGCAGTTCACCACGAGACAGACGAACACTTGACGCTGCGGCGGTATTGTTCAGTTGCTAATGGGAAAAGGTAGCGTAAAAGTTTGCTTAATACTTTCCCTGCTACCTTTTAAACTGTGCTGAGGAACATCGGAGTTGGGGACACGACGAGTAGAGTGCTTTCTTCTCTGACACGACAAGTTTCAGTTTGGAGTGTGACAATCGATGACTTCTTATCTGGAGCCAACTCGACATACGAAATAACCCAACT
This sequence comes from Macrothele yani, assembly GCA_039090855.1. NCBI lineage: Eukaryota > Metazoa > Arthropoda > Arachnida > Araneae > Macrothelidae > Macrothele > Macrothele yani. Next base: position 82,382,054 of record CM077003.1, on the reverse strand, counting down.
TTTGCGCAGGAAATATCACATTACGGCATACATGGATTGATGGTTTGGACAGGCGTAAGTATCAGTGGACGTACGGACCTATAAAGTCATCCGATGGGGCAATCTGACGGCCCAGAGATATAGAGACCAGATTGTGAGACCTATTGTTATGCCGTATCCTGTAGGCGTCAGGGATTCGCTACTTTTCATAAACAAAACCCCTGGACCTCCAAGAGCTCGGCTAGTGGACAACATGTCTCAAGAGAAGGGAATCGAGTGTATGTAGGGGCCAGCCTGCTCCCCTGACTTAAATCCAATCGAACCGGCATGGGACGCACTTGGCAGATGCATTGCATCTCATCTGTCACCTCCGTTGACTTTTCGTGAATTTGAGACTGCCGTCATTGAGAGAGAAGTGATGAAGGTACACCCAAATGTATGATAATCTCATCAATTCCACGCTACACAGGGGTGCAGAGATCTTGGCCGTTCGAGGAGGCTACACACCCTACTGGAAGTCAGTTCCCATCTTCAGAAGTTGTTTTTCGTTTGTTGTTGCATAGATATACATATTGTTGTACAGCATATAAAATCATGTGCGTTAAATGATGGTAATCCATAAAAATTTGCTAATGTGCCTTTTCTTACCCATATCACTGAATATTCTATTGTATCTTGCATAAAAATAATATTTTACGTTAAACAACGTCAGTCGCACATGATCTTCCTTACAGTGTCGCCTGCTCCCCTAATTCTTTTGAGCATTATAAAGGATGAATGTAAACTCCTTCAACAAAACAAGAGGGGTGACAGTACACATCAAGACGAACAATATTTGCAATGGAACCTGGGGCCGCATTCAACTCCTAGATCCAGAAAGGAGCACGTTTGAAAAACATCCAGAGTTCCAACCTGTGCATGAGAAGCACAAAATGCAAACCAGGTGCGCTGAATACGTGCGTAGACGATGAGGAGCAAACATTTAAAAACACAGCCAAACCCGTTCAGCAATATTACCGTGCGAACATCACATGATAATTGACGTATACGTCTGACCGGCGCAGCGTACCGTGAGTTCTTGGAGCAATTGCTTCCCGGCCTGTTGCAGGATGTCCCACTCACCACAGGGAGGAACATGTGGTTTATGCACGATGCCAGCACACTTGGCCACCTAGGTCCGATACTTCCTAAGTCGATGTATCTTTTTTTTTTTTTTTTTGATTGGAGGTTTAACGACCACCGTGAGCAACTCAATGGGCTATAAGCAGTCGCCCGTCCCTAATTTAGGGTCACTGGTTCCAGGGAAGGGAGAGAGCTAGTGCCGTAAGACAAGCACAACATCCATGCCTCACCGGGATTCGAAACCCGGACCCCTTTCGGACGAATTATCAGAGGCCATTGCTTAGACCAATGCGCCACCGGGGTGGCCGACATATCTTCCCGGGCGGTGGATTGGACGCGGTGGACCTGAGGCTTGGCTTCCACGCTCCCCGGACCTTTATCTACAGAACTTCTTCTAGGGACACATGAAAACATTGGTGTACGAGACACCTGTGGACTCCCTAGAAGATCTCGTGGAGCGAATAGCTATTGCGGCGGACAATATGAACACCACGCCGGGAGACTACGAGAGGGTGCTACAGTCCTTCATTCGCCGGTGTGGGCTACGCAACGACGCCCTTGGACGCCAGTTTGAGCAGCTCCTTTGAGTCTTTCTCTGATGCGATTTGAATTGTGCAACTCATAAATTAGGTATGTCTCTTTGATTTCCTTGTTGAAGGCTCAACGTGGAAATGTAACTTTATTATTTTTCTATTACTAGGAGTGGCATGCGTTCCTAGGTTCCATTGCAAATATCGTTCGTCTTGATGTGTACTATCAATTCCCCCCCCCTCTTGCTTTGTTGAAGGAATTTACAATCACCTTGTAGATCTTTACGGGCTTTTAGGATTTTCTTTCTTTCTTTTTTTCAGCTTTTATTAACGTATATAGAAAGGAAGGAAGCTAATATAAGCCTGTTATACGTTTCGAAAGCAATGTTATCCGATGCGGCCGGAACTTATAAAAATCATTCTAGTAAATAAATCAGACGAGGTAATACCAACGCAGCTTAAAGAAGCGCATACATTCACATATGTGAACTGTACATTTTTTATACAGCCATGCATAATTTCGGTACATGCCAAAGTACTGTATTTTTTTTTATCTGCCTAGTACGAAAATGCTTCCAAGCATCGTGGATTTCAGCTTTAGACAGATTTTACTATATTTCGTTTTCTTCAATTTGAGTTTGTTAAGGAACAATGGAAGCCGAACGACAACAGCTTTAATGAAATTCCCAGTGGCAAGTTAAATTACTGTGTTTCTCAAAATACCGTTCCTTCGAATTTTGATACCGCTAATTAGTGTGGTTAAATGATATATATAACTCGTCAGAGCAGTACCACAAAAATCCGAAGAAAGCTTCAAACCAAAAATACGATATAGTAAGGTATGTAGTCGGTAAACACGCAATTAGTCAAAAGGAAAATGCAACTTCGAAGTCTTAATTCCACGAACAACAGAAGAATCAGTCGATCCCTTGAGAGGAAAAGTCTTAGCACAATACATAATTTGTGTGTCGCAGAAGAATTCAATGGGAAGTTAAATAAATTTGAAAGATGTATTCATCCAAAAGCATTGAACAGATAGCCATCAAACTGCCATTTCTAAAAATCTGATTAAAAGACTGACGTGCTGCTATCTCCTAGAATTAATTTTTCTCTTCGAATAAGCATGAACAGAAAATTTGCCAAACTTTGTACAAGGAAAAAAATACTATTCCTAAATTCTGTTATTACAGATAGATTCAAGCTGAATTCGACTATTGAAAGAGCTCTAACTTTTGCAACTATGTTGTTGTCTAAGTAAGGAAGCTTACAATATTTTTCACCATAGATAAAATATTTTGTCCAGAAATTCAGCGCCCGTTTATACATCGTTTTAACTTTGGATCATATTCAGCACGTGATTCCCTTGTGGGAAATCTGAAAATCTCTTTAAAAACTACGAGACCACGAACAAGAATGCATTTCAAGGGCCAACGGAAAACAAACAAGCAAACAACAACAAGAAAAAAATACTTGGGACATAACTCTGAGGAGATAAATGAGTAAGTAGGAATTAAGATTACCTTTAGGTTGGAAAGTACATAAAACCTCAAGAGAGCTGGAAGGAGTTCCTAAAACCGTCTTCAATCTCCTTTATGAAATCATAAATGCTTCAAAACCCTAGCTGTAGTAACTCTTTTAGCTCATTCCAGGCCAAGAGCGATACTACATGAGAATTTTATCACATCTGCACAGGATTTACCTTAGTATTTTACAGCTCTTAAATAAACGGTACTGGTTTATTTTTTTCGCTGCTGCATCAACTTATTTCCTTGCAAGTAAAAAGAATTAAGTAGAGATTCCACAGTGTTCTGGAGTGCGTCAGAGTGCGCTTCCGTGGTTTGTCAACTTCTTACACGAAAAGTATCTAGCTGGATAAGAAAAGAAGTGCAATATCGCCGTGGGTTACAACATTAAAGCAGCAACGCAATGATAGCAATTTTATGGCTGTCGCCATGTAATCCTATTTCTTAAGCTCCCCTGCGTATATTCTTGCCTTTAAAATTAAATCACCATTTCAAGAGCAATCTACGGAAGAACGTAGTGTGTACTTTGGGTTAACTTCCGAAGGGGGAGAGGATCTTTCCTGCCATGTCAGTTCTAAGAGAATACGAAAAGCAATGACTTAAAATGTAATCTTCAAGTGAAACTCATATGAAAAAAAAAGTGAAGATATATATATATATATATATATATATATATATACTTAAGAGCAAAACTGAAGACTAAGGAAAAAATTTTAGAATTTAGAACGAAGGGTGCAAAATAACCTGAAAATCAAAACGCGCAACGCAGCAGTTTTGAAAATTCAGAATTCACATTCTATAAAGATACCTAAGCAAAAAAAATATACAAATATAATTTTGACTCACACCTAGTACAACATAGAAAAGGTTATGTATCTACCTGTGTGAGTAAAAGGAGAAAAGAAAAAAATAAAATAAAACAACTGAATGTAGAAGGTGTCGAGAATACTGAGCCTTGGCTTTATCAAGGACCAGCAAAAACTCTGCATTTTCTCACTTCCACAAAGACCTAGTTGGAAATGGGTTTCTGCAAGGCCATAGATGCAAGTAACATTCCCACCTAAAATAGTTTAGAATATATATATATAAGTCATGTCCTCCGTAGAGTAGCATGACCTAGCACTAGTTAACAATTTCGCTTGCATCCATTAACCTTCATGGCCCGACCCATGCTCTTCATCTGTTACTATTAAACAGAGAAGAAGATTAAAGAGAACTCAAGCTGTGAGAGTGACATAATAAATAGAAATGATTTTCAGCTATAACGAAATTCCAAGTTCGTTTGAGAGAGAATTTAAACCTGAAAAACAAATTTTACATTGCAATTAAAAAAGGAAATGTTAATTTATAACGAACAGATTTTTTGAAAGAAACTTGAGTCTAAAACCCCTACTCTACAACTTATGACAGCACGAAAACGAGAATAAGTTAAAGATAATAATTAACTAAAGAAAACTTTGTGAAAGTTATATACCTTAAACAGTTAGTTGCAATATGTACAAAGTATTTCAGCAGTGCTTTAAGTGCATAATTAATTAGTTATTAAGAACTTAACTACTTTGAAAAAACAGCGCATAGACAGCGCATAGAAAAGGAACAAGCTTAGCCATCTTCTGTTCCTAGGTACCACAAAAGACGCTCAAAGTTACAAAGAAAAGTAAGAGTTAAAACCCGCATAAATGTTAACAGACAAACCAATGCTTAAAAGCTGAAAAGCTAAAAAAAAAAAAAAAAAAACACAGAGAAAAGGTACATGAAGTACTAACATTGAACTTATAAAACCTAGAGCCCAAAAACAAGGAAGAGAGCTTACCTCTTGTGTTACAAAAACTTTTCTCCTCACAAGAGGAGAACATGGCTGACCTCTTCCGCCACTCCCCTAGACGCTGGGGGGCAGTGAGGTGGGGCTGATGGCCTCCTCATGCAGCAAGAAACCAACGCATGCGGAGATTTTAACCAGAGAAAAAATATAAACTTAAGACTGTGGATCTGTATGATCAGAATGAGCAGAATTAACTCTCCAGAATACATGAGAAATATTATAAAATACGAGCAGTTTATTTAATAATCTTTGCATGTATTAAATCACCTTAGTGAGCTTCTATAGATTAATCAGAATCTTATTAATTTTAATGTTGGTTTTACTATTTTTTAGTATAGCTATCCTAGTGATGAATAACTAGTTTTCTTTTTATTTGTTTTATTTTCTTTTATAAACAGATTTTTAAGCTTTTTTTGTGATTTTGTTTATATTATTTAATTTTTTTGTTTTAATAGGACCGTCATATCCATAGCACTAAGGTTCCTTTAGGTAGTTAATAGGCATCCTCTAGCCAACTTCCTTACGGCTTTGATTGGTCAGAATCATATTATTAACTGTGTAGAAAATTAAAGCAGATCTGCCAACCTTACTCTATTATTCAGAATAATTTTTCTTAAAGTTCTTTTGATGAAAGAAGAAGGAATTTCGTTCTCTAGAAAACTTTCTAATAGTATATTAATGTGGTAATTGAAGTCCAAATTGTTGCTGCAAATTCTTGAAATTCTTAGGACCTGAGAAATTAGTACATTCTCAATTACTTTGGTTGAAATGTTATTATTCCAGTGTAGATATTTAATTACTTTGAAAGGAAAATTAGCTCTTTTATCAAAGAGGCTAATAGATGGGTTACCTCTGTTGAGCTTAATGCTTAAGTCTAGGAACTCAAGTTCCTGATTACTGTGGTTGGTTTTACATAAGTTAAGAGAGCTAGGATAGATATTATCAAAATCACTCTCTATAACTTCGGAATTATTGATACACAGCAGATCATCAATATATCTAAAAGTGTAAAGGTAGTTATCTGAGCAGGTGGGGTGATTTTTAATGAATTTATATTCCTTAAAGAACAGGAATAGATTAGCGATATTCGTGGACGTTGATGTTCCCATTGGAATACCGTTCACTTGCTTATAGAGAGTATTATTATATAAGATATGGTTATTTTTTATGCAGCAATTGAGATAAGAGTTCCAAGTTCCTACATCAACAAATTGGTTAAGTTTAAATTCTGCATACAGCTCTTTAAAGGTAGTGATTATATCTGATAGAGGCAGATTAGTATATAGGTTTTCAAAATCATAACTATTAATATCTAGGGGACAAACTTTGAGTATAGTAGAAATTACTTCTGCATTATTATTAATTATCCAAAAATCTCTGTACATCAAGTTAGAACAGTTTCTAATGTGTTTCAAAACCTTCTTTAAGACATCTTCAAAAGCAAGATCTATTTTCTTTTTATGACTCCTTACTCCACTAGCTATGAACCTGAACTTCACAGGATCCTTATGAAACTTAACCGTTGCAAAAGAAATGGAAATTCAGGCCCATATCTTCTAGTTTGCGGAATTTTAAGTTTCTTGAAGAATGCCTTAAACCGATTTTCTAACTGCTTGGTAGAATAACTTACGGGCTCGTATGTTACTATATTATTGAGTTCCATAGTTAACAATTCAAAATAGAACTTCTTACAGATAATTGCAAAATTATTGCTAGCTTTATCCGTAGTGGTAAAAATAAATTGGTCTTGTAGTTTGGAGAGTGACCTTTTAGCTTCTCCAGAGAAAAAGAGATTTCTGTCGAAGCAAAAGTCCAGACCTGCCAACTCACCGGTGAAGCTATTGATTATATTATATTTCCATTCTGCGAAGGCCTCAATAGGCTGATTGTACGTTAAACTGGTTTTTACGATGTACTTATTTACATCTTGAGTGAAGCTCTCAAGAATCCTTTCTTTGGAAATTGTGAAGGAAGGTCTGAATTTAGAGCCATACTCTAATAAATTCCTAAGCTTTTCATTTTCAACAAAACTCAAGTTTCCGGTGATAATATGGTTGTAATTCTTATCATAGTGAACTGTTTCTTTATGTTCATCACAAGAACAAGTAGTAATTACAGGAATGTAGCTCGAAGAGTTAAGTTTGTAGTTTTTAACTATTGACCCTAAGGTCTTAACATATTTAAAACTTACAATAGACTGGTGCCTGTGGATGGGAAAAAAAATTGCATTATTGTAGAACAGCTTCCTTACATTTGAGATTATCGTAGGCTTTATTTAGGAACCTGATGGTAACAAAATTACTGGAAAATTCTTTAAGAGAAATTTTATCTTTAAGAATATGTTTAAGAATGTCCAGAACCAAAGCAAAAACATGCTTATCAACATGGTCAGCAGTTTCATTCCAGAATTTGAAAAAACATTTAAGGACAGAGTGCTTGAAGGACTTGAGAATTTTGTAAGTATTTTTAACAAAATTAGTGCCAGTTTTAAAGCTTTCCAGAGTTTTTAGCAAGTTAGCAAAATCAACTTTGCTTGATGTGCGAAATAACCTCTGTCCTCTATTACCTCTAGAGCAGCTCTTATTATTAACAAGAAAGAAGAGTTCACGAATTGAAAATTTATGCTGATTATGCTTATTGTCAGATAGAGTGGAATTAAGGCCATAGGGATAAAGAGACTGATGCTGCAAAATTTCAAGGGATTCAGTTTCTAGCCGAGCATAGAGGTCAGGGATAATATGTAGTACCTCTATTTTCACTTTGTCAAAACCATGAGTATGGAAATGCTCTAATTCAAAGGTAGAGTACTGGTTGGCGTTTGTGGAGGGGTTCACTCCTGAATTAGAGAACTTGTTTACTAGAGACCTGTGACCATTAATCCTAAGATGAAGAGGATTTTTACTTTGGCCAATATAGCTAAGGTTGCAGACAGTACAGGTGAGCTTATAGATGGTATTGTAGGCTTTGCAAAACTTGTTGGAGCAATTATCCTCAACAGAAGAATACAGGTTAGGATCTGCAGATTTACATGTCAAACAACGTTTGTCATTTCATAACTTTAGATTACCTTTGCCAGCGAGTTCATACACTATGGGAAAAGGGTGCTAGCCTAACCGAGCAGGAGGACTTAAAATATCTGAGCTGACCTCCAATCCTTTCATCGTCCTTAGAACTCCACTTGGGCCAAAACATACAAATTCTGAGCAAACCAACTAGGAAAACTTTTTAGAAATAAGCAGTCCAAGAAAAGACCAAACTCGAGTATAAACTACACTCCAAAAAGCTGCATCCAAAACATACTAAAAAGAAAAATTAGAAAAATGAAAAAAACCTCAAGTAAAAAAATAGTAATAAAAAAAAATAAATAATAATAATAATAATAAAAAATAAAAAATAATAAAACATTTCAACTAGAATTTGCGCATGAGCTGCTAAATAATAAATTGAAATTAGTTACTTAAGAGCAAAACTGAAGACTAAGGAAAAAATTTTAGAATTTAGAACGAAGGGTGCAAAAATAACCTGAAAATCAAAACGCGCAACGCAGCAGTTTTGAAAATTCAGAATTCACATTCTATAAAGATACCTAAGCAAAAAAAATATACAAATATAATTTTGACTCACACCTAGTACAACATAGAAAAGGTTATGTATCTACCTGTGTGAGTAAAAGGAGAAAAGAAAAAAAAAAAATAAAATAAAACAACTGAATGTAGAAGGTGTCGAGAATACTGAGCCTTGGCTTTATCAAGGACCAGCAAAACTCTGCATTTTCTCACTTCCACAAAGACCTAGTTGGAAATGGGTTTCTGCAAGGCCATAGATGCAAGTAACATTCCCACCTAAAATAGTTTAAAATATATATATATAAGTCATGTCCTCCGTAGAGTAGCATGACCTAGCACTAGTTAACAATTTCGCTTGCATCCATTAACCTTCATGGCCCGACCCATGCTCTTCATCTGTTACTATTAAACAGAAGAAGATTAAAGAGAACTCAAGCTGTGAGAGTGACATAATAAATAGAAATGATTTTCAGCTATAACGAAATTCCAAGTTCGTTTGAGAGAGAATTTAAACCTGAAAAACAAATTTTACATTGCAATTAAAAAAGGAAATGTTAATTTATAACGAACAGATTTTGAAAGAAAACTTGAGTCTAAAACCCCCTACTCTACAACTTATGACAGCACGAAAACGAGAATAAGTTAAAGATAATAATTAACTAAAGAAAACTTTGTGAAAGTTATATACCTTAAACAGTTAGTTGCAATATGTACAAAGTATTTCAGCAGTGCTTTAAGTGCATAATTAATTAGTTATTAAGAACTTAACTACTTTGAAAAAACAGCGCATAGACAGCGCATAGAAAAGGAACAAGCTTAGCCATCTTCTGTTCCTAGGTACCACAAAAGACGCTCAAAGTTACAAAGAAAAGTAAGAGTTAAAACCGCATAAATGTTAACAGACAAACCAATGCTTAAAAGCTGAAAAGCTAAAAAAAAAAAAAAAAAAACACAGAGAAAAGGTACATGAAGTACTAACATTGAACTTATAAAACCTAGAGCCCAAAAACAAGGAAGAGAGCTTACCTCTTGTGTTACAAAAAACTTTTCTCCTCACAAGAGGAGAACATGGCTGACCTCTTCCGCCACTCCCTAGACGCTGGGGGGCAGTGAGGGTGGGGCTGATGGCCTCCTCATACAGCAAGAAACCAACGCGCGGAGATTTTAACCAGAGAAAAAAATATAAACTTAAGACTGTGGATCTGTATGATCAGAATGAGCAGAATTAACTCTCCAGAATACATGAGAAATATTATAAAATACACGAGCAGTTTATTTAATAATCTTTGCATGTATTAAATCACCTTAGTGAGCTTCTATAGATTAATCAGAATCTTATTAATTTTAATGTTGGTTTTACTATTTTTAGTATAGCTATCCTAGTGATGAATAACTAGTTTTCTTTTTTATTTGTTTTTATTTTCTTTTATAAACAGATTTTTAAGCTTTTTTTGTGATTTTGTTTATATTATTTTATATATATATATATACACACACACACTATAATGAAAAAAGTCACCGGACAGCCTTTCAAATGCATATGAACAGATCTGCTGCGTTCTTAAGATACGTGGTACAGCTGAAACGGTATAAAAAAGATCCTGCTACTGACCGCGATTATATCGAACTGTGAGGTTGAGTGAAAATGTCGCGGTAGGAGAGAACTGACTTTGAGAAAGGAAAGATTGTTGGGTGTTATATTAGTGGGTTGTTCACAAGAACAACCGAGAGGCTTTTAAACATACCCAAGGTAACTGTTTTGGATGTACTGAGTAAGTGGAAGACACATGACGTGTCTGAACTAGCAAAACGTACCAGCAGATCAAAGGAAATCAGTGATAGAGAACGTCGATGCCTCAGGACAGTCCTTACGGCTAATCGACGGAGTACTGGGCAAGACTTCAGTGTAGAGATGAGTAAAAATGCTGGAACCTCGATATGTTCACGTACCATTCGCAGAGAACTTCATTCCATGGGTTACCGTGGTCATGCGGCTGCTCATAAGCCTTTCATCTCCACTCGGAATGCTAATCGACGTTTAGCATGGTGTAAAGAACATTTATCGTGGACCGTATAACAATGGTAACGGGTTCTATGAACTAATGAATCCAGATACACGATCCATCAGTATGATGGCCGTGTGTGGGTATGGTGGCAACCGGGGAAACGCTATTTACCACAGTTTACTGTTCCTACGACCAAGTTTGTAGATGGCAGTGTACTCGTGTGTGTTTGTGTTTCCGGGGGGTTCGTGATGTGGTCCCGTCCAATTGGTTATCGTGGACAAACCTGTTAACCAGCGCGTCTACCTCGATATTCCGGACAATTATGCCCTACTAACTTTGTGGCAATATTATGGAACCAAGCCTTGTTGGTACCATCAGGATAAAGCACCGAGCCATAAAGCAAGGACTCTTACGGCGTGGGTTGACGATAATTATGTGTCCTGTGTGGACTAGCTAGCACATAGCACCTATGGGATGAATTAGAGCGCCGCATAAGAAGTTAGGAACCAAGGCCTACTACTAAGCAACAGTTAGCGACAGCACTATGTACTGAATGGAAGCGTATACCTATCGCTGTGCTCCAAAACATTGTCGAAAGCATGCATGGAGGGAGCAGTGCATGCATTAAGGCCAAAGATGGACCGACACTGTGCCAATGTATGTGAATAGATGCCATGTTGTTTTTCTCTTCCAGTAGTCCGGTTACTTTTGTCAACATAGTATAATCAACCAATATCAATCCACTGCTGTATGAAGATCTAAATTTTTTTCCACAACGGTCTATTTTATACCAATTTCCACCATGTCACTCCTGCATCCTTTGGAATTGCATCGACCCATGTCTCATGTAGCATTCTGGGTATTTTCCTGTCCCTTGGAATCCAGTCTAGCATTTCGGTTGTCCATCGGTTATGGCAACATGTCCAGCCCATTGCCATTTCAGGGATTTTATTTTAATCATGATGTCTTCTACTCTTGTCATTTTTGTTATCCATGAGTTCTTCTTATCTCTTCTGATTACACCAAGCATGAATCTCTCCACGCTATTTTCCGTTGTCTGCAATCTGTGTATGTCTTTTTGACGTAGAATCACGTCTAATGTCTCATTGAGCGGGGTGTCATGTTAGCGATGGGAGCGTTCCAAACGCTGTAACGCAGGTTCACGCTCAGTACGCCACAACCGTTCAACCGATTCTCATCGGATCAGAAGTGTTTAACAGCTAAAGGACGTCGGTACCTAAAAGTTATTTATTTATTAAAATCCGTTAATCAGATTAAAAGTTATGACCTTGTAAATTTGAACATCGATTTTTACGTTGTGTCAGCATGAAAAGGTGAATATCTCGAAAGTTCTTAATACACTGGCGTGCAAAAATTAAGGACGACACGGTTTTTTGAATGTAACGTCGTGCAGAAGTGTTCCATATCGACTCAAATCATACCATACGATCCCCAAGATGTAAGAATATGGGACAAGTGAGCAAAACCGTCAAAAAATGGAATCCAAAGGATACAAAGGCACTTTATTAGAAAGGTACCTTCAAGCACAAATGGGCAGAAGACAGAAACGTCCATGTGACAGGCGGCTGCCAAGAAAAATCCAGTCTTTAGTAGGGGATATGATCACCCCTGACTGCGTTGCAGGATTTACCACGTCTGTCCATGCTGAGGACGAGAGTGTCAAAGAGCTGTTGAAGCATCGCGGCCCATTCCTTTTGTAGCGCCAATCGCAGCTGCGGAATCGTTGCTGGCGGCTGGAGACGTGCTGCCGAGCGTCTCCCGAGAATGTCCCACACGTGTTCGATTGGATTTAGGTCAGGGGACCTTGCGGGCCAATCCTTGCGTTGAATATCATCAATCTCCAACAGCTCTGTGACAGCCACTGTACGATGAGGTGTAGCGTTGTCGTCCATGAAGAGGAACTCAGGACCCACAACACCTCTAAACAGACGCACGTGAGGCACGAGATCCTCGGAGTAATAGCGAACACCATTGACTGAACCTCCTTGGAAGATGTGGAGGTCCGTACGGCTACCAAGCATGAAAACGTCCCAAACGAGAACTCCGCCACCCCCAAACCGGTACCTTTCGATTATGTTGGAGCTGTGATTGCGTGTTCCCTGCTCTCTCCAGATGTGTATGCGTCCAGAATCGCTCGTCAGACTAAATCGGCTCTCATCCGTAAAGAGAACTCGACCCCATTGCTGATGTGTCCAGTTCTTGTGTTCCTGGCACCACAGAAACAGCAGTCTCCGATGAGCAGGCGTTAATGGCACACACCGTACTGGTCGCCGTGCAAATAGACCACCTTTTTGCAGCCTTCAGGATACGGTAAAACGCGAAAACGGACGTTCAGTTGTCTGTTGCACGTGCCTTGCGATTTCTCCCGCTGTCTGCCGTCTGTCTCTACTCGCCTGTAGGACAATATACCGGTCGTCCGCGCCGTTGTTGTTCGTGGACGACCACTGCTAAACTCTCGAACAGCTGTTCCTGTCGTTTGAAATGCTCTCCAAGCTCGTGAAACGATGCTGTGAGCGATCCCGAACTCCTCGGCCACACTAGTCACACTTCGACCTTCTTCCAACTTCCCAATGACGCGACCTCGAGTAAAGTAATCCAGATGTCGTCTACTGGATTGCTTGTTGGCCATTTCACACGGTGGTAGCAACTCGACGTCGTTCAAACCGATGTACACCGTGCAATAGCTTTAACCGAATTGCTGAGCGTACACCGCCCGTGTGCTTTGTATCCTTCCGACACCTCCCCCCCCTCCGCACGTCATGCTGCATATATGCGCATGCCCTACCGTATCGGACCCTAGTCTGTCGCCTGAGTGGTCTTTCGGTCCGTTCTGCCTGCTTTTTCCGCTGTTATGCTGATTTCTCCTCTGCGTCCTTAATTTTTGCACACCACTCTAGTACGATAAAAATAAAAAAACTGCGGATAGAGCTTTCAAAACTCTGTTAGAAGAGCCCACATTCATTTTTAAAATAAAAAAATAAATAAAAAAATAATTTTTATTTTTTAAGGTTTTCAAAAATGATTTTTTATTTTTTAAAGGTTGTCAAAAATTAAATTTGAATTTCTAAATCTTCAGAAATTAATTTTTTATTTTAAAAAATCAGAAATTAGTTTTTAACTTAAAAATTTTCAGAAATAAAAGATGCTAAAGAAAAATGTTGCGGAACGTGTAAGAAACCATAGGAAACGGTAAAGCGGTGGAAGAGCGAAAGCCAGAGAGTTCGAAAAAAATTGCTTTGACTCAGTCTGAAAAGATGGAATTGTACAGACAGCGGAAGAAGGAGCGCGCGCAAGAGGAGGGAGGCGCAGCGTACTCGACGGCCCACCTTGACTGCTACGGAGCTATAACTGTCTACAAGCGGAGAAAATTTTCAAAATAAGAGGAAAATAACTACTCAAACGCGTACAACACGACAAAAGAAGTGGAGAACTTAGTAAGTGTTACATGTGCAGATATATATGGTGCTGTTACTACTCAGTTTCGAAAATTATTCTTCACTAATGATTTCGGATATGTTTGCGATCGTTTATGGTTTCAAGACGAATTAAAATGTATTCACGATAGTTGGTTAGAAACATTACAAGCAGAGTTTCCAAATAAAGATGTGGCAAATTTTAAAGTGTGTAGAACTTGTCAAGAATCTTTGGGAAAATGACAAAGTGCCAAAACTTTCAAAAGCAAATTGATTCGTGTATCCACCATATCCACATGATTTGCTTCCATTGGATTCTATTACTGAGGGTGGGATGTCACAGAGATTATCTTTCATGCAAAATCGCCGTTTAAGATATCAGCAAGGTTGTTATGCTACAATTGGTCAAGTAGTGAACGTGCCTGTTGATGTTAATAATTTGGTTGAAACACTTGTAATTCATAAAATCTGTTACTTAAACGGATTCGTAAAGAAAAGTGTTATAAAAGCGTGGCTACAGTATTTAATCGACACACCGTTGTATAAGCGCTTTAATATTACATACGATGCAAACGCTTCACTATGTGAAAATTCACAATCAATACCTTCTACATATTCATCCTCTTCCTCTTCTATCGACGATAAAGATTCTCACTAAAACTTTAGACAGAGCTGATGAAATTGATTACCTTGCAAATATTAAAGGACATTTCGGGGATATTTGTCCAGCTGATATATTTACTGGTGATAAAGAAACCGGTAAAGTGTTGTTAGTGTGTGTATATTTATTACCGCAGGAACTAAGTTAGACGATGCTAAAAGTTTTATATTACGACAACTGTTAGCTTATACACCTAAAGTGTCTGAATCTTTCAGTTTACTCCGTTGTTTGAATTTAGTTAAGTAACCGATCTTGTTAGTTGGCGATTTAAATATTGATTTGTCTACAGCCGAAACCAAATCATTCATCACCTTCATGCAAGAACAATTTAAACTTACACTTTCCAACGAATGTGCAACAAAGCCTTTCATGCTCGGCTACAATGGCCGCATCGACGTTGTATTTCCCAAATACGTATACCTACAAATGTTTTGACACGCAATTATGCTACCTACTTTTCCAATCATAAAGCTAAGTTTACAATTAAAAAAAAAGATGAAAACGATTCTTAAATATATCTTTATTCAAATATTATAATTATATTACATTGTAAAAGTTTTGTAGACTTATTATACACTTTCATTAAATGTTTCATTTTTTTAAACAACCTAAAACATTTTTACTTCTCTAACCTGACGTAATTCTACAAAACACACCTGCGGTTGTGTACATATACAACTCCCTCCCCCTTTGTTTAGTTAAGATTCATGTCTCTTTACCATACGTAAGCTCTGGAAGGATGCATTGATTAAACACTTTTCTTTTAAGATATAATTGCATATTGCCCTTAAAAATTGTACTGTTTCTTCCAAAAGCTCTCCGGACAATTTTGATTCATCGATTAATTTCTTCATCAATATGACCACCTTCTCTTGATATCTGCTGTCCAAGATAAATGTTATGTCCAGATTTTCCCCCTCAATAGATTAATCCTAATCTCTTGTATAAGCATTGTACATCAGTTTTGTCTTCTGAAAGTTCAGTTTTAATCCCACGTTTTTACTCTTTTAGCAAGTTCCAGGATCATACCTGCAGCTCTGAAGGGTCAGTTGTAACAACGACAACGTCATCTGTAAGACAAAGGATAGTTAAATAATCTCCATTAATCTTTATCTTTATGTTTTCAAAGTTCAATGATTGAAAGCCATTTTGCAATGTGGAATTTCAACCTTTGGGAGATATGATATCCCCTTGTCTCACTTCCTTTCCAATAGTCATTGGTGCTGTATCCCTAAGTAAACGAACGTTACAAATAATACTAAAGTATGCATCTTCAAACCCGCAGGATTTTAAAGCCATTGTAACTGCTGATGTTTTTAAGAAATCAAAGGTCTTTTCATAATTGATAAAAGCCATATATACTGGGAGTTCATATTCCCTCTTTCTTTCAATTTGTTCTCTCAGCAGATAGATATGATTTATAGTGTTGTCACTTCTGAATGCATCTTATTTTCTCGGTTAAGCAATGTCTGGTGCTATCTTCAAGCGATGTGAAAGAACCTTAGTGAAGATTTTATAAGCCACTGATAGGAGGCTGTGGGCCTGCATGTATTTACTGAGATCCTCAAAGTCCCTTTCTTTTAAGTAGCAGGATCATTGTAGCATTGTTCCAACGCTCAGAAATCTTCCCTTAGTCGTGACATCTAGTGCAAACTTCTTCGAGTATAGTTTCAATTTCTCCACTTGTTTCTTGTATAATATCCAGGGTAATTCCAATTTATCTTGGAGCTTTCCCCCGTTTCATGTTCTTAATTACATGTGTAACTTCCGCAGAGCGGGACTGGAGGGACTTTGGTACTGTTACCTTTCGTAACGTCTACAGTAGTTGTATCATCTCTCTCATATAGTTTTGAGTAGAAATCTTTCACTCTTGTCAAACGTTCGCCTCTATTTTTTGTTACAGTGCTAAAATCTGTTTCCTTCACTTACTGCCTGCCCCCTTTGCTGTCTTCAGGCTCTGGTTGTTTTCAATTGCTGTTCTCACTAGTTCACAGTTGAATCTCTTTACCCTACCCAGATTCTGCGCTCTGCACAGGTGAAAAATAATTCTGTGAAAGTTTCATTTTAAAAATACATATCTCGCCCATGAACACATATGTATATCCGTATGGCGTTCATGAAGGAGACTGGCTCAAGACAGACCGTTGTGAAAGAAACTTGGGGAGACCTTTATCCGGCAGTGTATTGATAAGGGTTAACAAAGGTGATGGTGATACATAGGGTGTTATCCTGGTATACGAGCAGATATATGACGACTTGGAAAAATTTAGGAAAACGCGTATGTAGAAAATGTTCTGTTAAGCTGAACGCTGTTTTTTATGCATTCGCCACCCTAAACTTTCAGACTTCAGTTTCATATATTTCGATATTATCAATATACATGAAATCAACAAAAGAAATATTGTTTTTTCTTTTGTAATCCCATGAATGTATTTTGAAATTTCTTCTGTGATCGAATTTCCTTTGTATCAAATTTATTTTGAAATTCCATCAATGCATTATTTAGATTTGAACTACAAACTCTTTAAATTTAATGGTGAAATTTTTGGGCTCCTTCATGTATGTAAACCAAACAGCAAAAACATTATAACCAGCGCGTCTTTATGCAAATCGAAGCGACTGCAGGTGAACAAGGACGTGAGTGAAGGTCATGAGATTGTAAATACTAATATAACACCTGATGCAGAGTTCCGTCAATCAGTGTTATTCTTGTTCTTTAGATGGTTCGAGTTTGATATTGGCCAAATAACAATGGCCAGGCGACTGGGTCAGAGTATTTCGGAGACGGCGAGGCTTGTAAAGTGCTTCTTACGGTCAGCCGTGGTTAGTACCTTCAAAAAATGGTCCGCTGAGAAAAAACCGCAAACCGCCGGTAAGTTATGGGCCGAACATGGTTCAGCAATCTTACAGCCGCACCGGTGGCGCAGTGGCCTAAGAGCTGGCTTGCGACAATACGTCCCAGAAGAACCGGATTCAAATCACGGAGAGGAGTGGATGTTGTATTTGTCCTACGGCACGGGCTCTTGTATAGGTGAGCGATGGCAAAGCCGTATCATAAGAGCCAACAGAAGGGATACTATGGCGCAACTTGCCGGTAATTATAATACTGATGACTGGAGTACATCAAATTCTACTGAAAATAAGGCTGCGTAGGTGCATGCCGTCCTAGTGCCAAAGCTAACCTCGGTATGTCGTCAGAAGCGCCAACAATGGGCACCCGAGCATCAAAACTGTGCCTTGAATGATTGGAAGCAGGTAGTTTGGTCCGATTAATCTCGTTTTTTGTTGAACCATGTGGACTGCAGGGTAAGTTTACGTCGTTTCAATGGCAAAATGTTGGCACCAGAATGCACCGTGGGACGAGACAATCCGGTGGAGGAAGTATAATGCCTTGGGCTGCTAAGAAATCCTGTGTCGAATCATTCATGTGCAGGAAACTATGACGTCTACCACCTACCTACACATCATTGTAGACTAGGTACATCCTTTCATGGCAGCGATATTCGCTTCTAGTAGTTCTTTCAGTACAATATAACGCGACATGCCACCCTGCTTTGATTGTTCGAAAATGTTTAGCGAAACATGAGAAATGCTTTCAGATATTGCCCTGGTGTCCAAATTCCCCATACATGAATTCAATATCTATAGTTTGTGTTGGAACAGCAAACAGGTGGCTCAGTCACGTAACTTACAAGACTTAAAAGGATCATCTGGTAGCCTGCTTGTACTAGATACCAGAAAAGATCTTTATAAATCTTGTAGCGTCCATATCTTGCCAAGTAAGAGCTGTTTTCGCGGCACTTGGAGGACGAATATCATATTAGGCGGGTGGTCATAATCATTTGGCTCTTCGGAGTATGTACGTATTTTTTTTTTTTTTTTTTTTACGGATCTGCTTCTGATTTACTACTTTTCGGCCTTGATTTACACGAATACTTAGAATGGAGTTTTATCAGGCCTGACTTAGCTACAACAGAAGTGACTTTTCCTTTTGCAGTAACTAAATACAGACATTCGTTTCTTCACTCCTTAATTTCCCTATATAAACGCTTGCGTTGAAATTCCTGCAGTTCTCTAAATTTTTTCAAGAACATTTTTCATAATTATTTTGGTTATGTCTCGAAAATAACTACATTTTGGCCCATTTCAAATTCCCTTTTGACTAAAAGAAAAGGAAATTCTGTAATTTTGAATTCAGATATTGCAATGAAATTCTATAGTCTCTTTCTCTTAGAAAACGTATCATGCCTGTTTGCTGAATTAACAAAAGCAATTCTTTTGTTTACGTTACATTTTACAAGGGATAGGCTATCTTATGCTGCAGTCCTGAATATTGAAGCAATTGGAAAATATTATTAATTATAATTATTGCACCAACACTACGGTAATTCTCAGAGTTGTGTTTAAAGAAGTTTGTACTGGAGATATGAGATACCGTTGATTTCAGTTTGCGGTAACCTCCATAACTTGTCTTAAATAGTGGACATCGAAGCATCAGCTTCCGGAGCCGTTAATAGATCACCAGACAGCCTCCGTGAACAGAATATTCACTTGTCAGATTATAATATTATAATAGTTTGCATACACATATCACCAAAAGTCAACGGACTCCATGTATGGGTCATTAAACGGTCGAGTGGCTTAGGTCCAAATGAAAGAGAATTTAAAAAGTCGTACTTATAAGAATGTATTTTCGTTAAATCCAGCTTGCACTGCAAACTCAACTCAAGTTTGTGGAGGTGGTGTCATGGTGTGGGGCAGGATCTGTTTGTATGGAACGAGTCCCCTGATATAGCTGGAAGGTAGGGTTTCCTACAAGGATTATCTAAATATTGTTGTCGATCAAGTTCATCCTGCAAAAATTGACTTTTTATCCAGTAGGTGAAGGCTGTTTCATGGACGACAAAGCTGACTTTTTATCCAGCAGGTTGACTTTTATCCGACAAAAGTTTACTTTTTATCCAGCAGGTTGACTTTTATCCGACAAAAGTTTACTTTTTATCCAGCAGGTTGACTTTTATCCGACAAAAGTTTACTTTTTATCCAGCAGGTTGACTTTTATCCGACAAAAGTTTACTTTTTATCCAGCAGATGAAGGCTGTATCATGGACGGCAACGCTACCTTCCATCGCACAAGATGTACATATCAATGGCTCAACGAGAACGCCAGCAACTTTCAGCACTTTCTCTGGCCACCACAAAACACGGATCTGAACCCCATTGAGAATGTATGGGACATTTAAGAAAAACAAATATTGGAGCAAAGTTCTCTTTCGTCAATTCTGAGCAAGTGAAAGGACTGCCTAGTGAACGTCTGGTATATTTTAGACGTAAATGCAGTCCAACAGCTTGTGGAATCTTTGACAAACCGGATACATGCTGTAATTCGGAATAAAGGAGCTCCAAGCAGGTATTGAATAAACATTTTAATTTAATAGCCATTATGTGTACGAACATTAAAACCATTGCGACTGAGCTAATAACTTAAACAACAGCTTCAAACAATTAAAATACTGCGGAAAATTCTTCCCTTTCTATCCCAATCAGGGTTTTTCGACTGCCTTTGAGAAATCACAGACATGATTATGTATGTGTTTTAGAACAAAAAAAAAACCCTAAGAAAACTGACGTTAAAATAATAAATGAGTTTTTTGCGACAAATTTCTGAATATCCAACACATATTGCGGGTTTCTCTGTACGAGGGATAACTTTTTCGTCGTTACCCTATATCGCGAATGCATTGTATCTTAAGAGGAAAGGTGAGTGTCTGTGTCGTTCGCAGGTTTAAACATCCTTTTTATCTCAATCTTCCTGTCCTCTAAAGAAATGTTTTATATGGTTTCTTAGCAGTTTCCTTTTATTTTACCTCACACAAAGCAGATACTTCTGGATCCTTTTAAATTTCAGAACTTAACCTACTTTCGAGAAAATATTCTAAAAATTTCGATATCTTTCTAAAAGGGGAGGTTATTGTGGCTAGACTTTGTATAGACACTCCTTAAGTGAATATATGCTAATAATTATTTTTTTCTACAATAAGCTTCTTGTGAGTTCCTCTCCAAGTCATTAAAGTGGGTGATGCTTTAAAATAGGAAAAGAATATTAAAGCCTTCCTCAGCATGCAAATTAGACGTGCTTAACGCTAACAGAAAGAAATTTTTCAGTTCCCTTTTTTTTTATCATCAGTTTCAAGACTCGTTTTAAACCTTAACAGTCTTCCATAATTATTAATTAATTAACAAAAGAGAAATGCTTTTTTTCCCCCGTACTGTATTTCACTTTAACCGATAAAATTCCATTTCGTAATTGAAAAAAAAAGCAAAAAAACCCCGCAAGTCACTCTTAATGAGATTTTTTCAAGTAGTTTTACTTATTTTTTTGGGTTTCTAAATTCTTGTATTTAGTTTCCCTGAGTTTATGTAATGTTGCAATGAACAATTTAAATTTAATTAACTAAGTCTATAAAGCAAAAAAATAAGACTTTTTTCTTCTGCTGGAACGATTTTTTTCCGTGTGTTAATTTTTAATCACGTGAATGCTGTTTTTAACCATGACATGCTTTCAGAAACCTCGGAGGATGTACCTCATATGCAAGAATTGCCACGTCTTTATCAAGAATTAAGGGACGAGTGTGGAAAATGGAATGACGTTGAAAATATTAGTCCTTCGTAACTGATGTCCAACGTTTGCAGCTGTCGCCAGAAAGGGCATTAAAATGCTAATATGCGAAAAACAAATTTGTATTGGCTCATGGAAATAATATTCAGCAATAAAACGAAACAATAGCGGGCCGTTATCTACGAATAGGTTACTTTAAATGAAAATTCCATCTCGGGATGTACATTTGGGGATAAAAGGTAATATATGTTACACTCTGAGAATAATAACCTTGAAAAATATAGCACTTTAAAGCAATTATCCGTCATCATCAGCATACAGAGTGGAAATTGGGAATGAGGTTACCAAACGTTCCTGCAACTTCTGTCCAAGTAATGAATCACCAAATTTACTGTAAAAAAAATTCTTAAATTCTCCAGCCGTGACTCATTTCGTGAATTAACGAAGCATATTCTTGATACAACCCATTCAGTGAAATATCTGGAAAAAACAAACCTAATTTCGTTCATTTTTTCCAACGCCAGGAAAATTCTAAATGTTCCAAAACTTCCCGCAATGTATTTTTGTAAAAACAGCATCCTGAAAGTAATGCCTCGTACCTCATACGATTTTTATTTGTTGAAGCAAAAAATGTGAAACTTCATGAAAGAAATACGGGATTACACCATATAATACAAATTTTGAAGATGGCAATCCGTTTTTTGATGTAAATGTAACAAGGATGGTAAGTCAGACAAAATCCGAAAACTTGAAAATTTCATCGTCCTGGAACGGGACTCGAACCCGCGTCTCCCAGATAGCGCCCGGGTATGCTAAAAACTACACCACCCAGAACGACCAAGTATCAAGTTCCCGATTAATTTGAATATAACCATCGCAGGATTCGCTAGTCGAAGCAACCGGCATTCATGTTTAGAGAATCTGGAAGTTAAGAATCCTATAGCGTGATTGCCCGCAGAAGCCGATAAATCATGAAAGAAATACGGGATTACACCATATAATACAAATTTTGATGATGACAATCCGTTTTTTGGTGTAAATGTACATTTACACCAAAAAACGGTTTGTCATCTTCAAAATTTGCAATGTGAAACTTGGTGGTGAAATACTTGGGCATATTGTTAATAATGCTAGTATTGTTAATAATCCATCAGTTTCTATACATTTCCGCCATCTTTGAGCTCATTGGTAAAATCCATTTTGGAAAAATTCCTGAGGCTGTCGTTTCACCCATGAGTTCACAGCCAGTTTAACGTCTGTCACATCGTCGAAACGTTTCCCACGGAGGGTGTTTTTCAAAGGGCAAACAGGAAAAAGTCTGAAGGAGCCAAATCAGAACTGTATGGGGCATCACCGTCCAGCCCATTTTGGCAATAGTCTGTGAAGACTCCATTGAGGTGTGGGGATGTGCGTTATCATGATGTAAAACAACACTATGAAGTGGAATGGCACGTCTTTTCCTTCTGCTTCTTCAATGTCTGCACATAGTGAGAACTCTTTATTGTTGAAATAATAAAGAGTTCTCACATGGTGTCACGATGATCAGCTGATATGAGGTATTTCACTCGTTGCCTGTTGGCATCTGTCACTGCAGTTGCGGGTCTTCCACTCCGCTGTTTGATCGACATTGAACTTTCTCCCTCTCCAAACCCCTTCATCCATCTTCTGAAATTACTGATCTCGATTGTGGCAGCTCCGTACACCACCATGAGGCTTCTGTGGATTTCTGGAGCCTCACATCCCTCTTTTTTCAGGAATTCAATTACGGCTCGCTGCTTTTCTCTGTCATTCATGATCTTTATCCCAGATTCTGAAATTTTTTTTCCCATATTGGTTGCAACGTATATTATATTTTAACTTTAATTTTGAGTTTCTTTTTTTATGTAAATTTGAGTTCGTTCTCTTAGACATTTTCAAACCTTACCGTTATGTCTTTTCCCTCAAATGAGAATGATGTTGGCAACACACTGAGGTCGGAACAAGTAACGTATGTGTGTACGGATAAGAACGATAGATAAAAAAGGCAATTCAGCGGTTGTTTGAGGGGATTGATGTTATTGATGATAGACGTGCTTTTATACTGCGATTGGATGTTAAATCACTGATACTGTGTTGAGTACGCCAATAAACCGAATGTGAGTGTGAAGTACAAACCATGCAAGCAAAATAAACGAATTTGTAAATACTACAATTCACCTCTTTCTTGTAATGCGTATGGATACCTTCTAATATTACATTGACTTTAGCACACATAACGTAATTACTGACGTAAAGACTAAGTTACAGCGGAAAGGCAATTACGTTATATGGTAACGTATCATAGTACATATCAGTACAGTTTCACTAAAATCACTTCAAAATTTCAAAAGTTATTAAGGAGGAGGGATTACTTTCAGGATGCCCCTTGTATATTAACGAAAAATTGCAGTTTTTAAGTTGTGTTAACGAACAATTCTGGATTTTCAGAAACCTTTTCGCAATTCCTTTCGTATGTTAACGAAAAAAAATTATGTTTTCATTTTTTCCGTATTCATATGACAGAAATTTTGCGATAATAGAAGCAATTCGCGGGAATACTTGAGGTTTAATTAACTGTCAAGTTTCAGTCGTCTGTCAGAGGACCTGATTTTGAAGTTCTGCAATAAGATCGGATATTGTGGATAGCATATCGCATGAAAATTTGGTTATTGAGCCAACGGATAATCCCTTCTCCTGTCCCCCATTTGATGTACATATACCAGCATACTGTGTTGCCGTAAGAAACCGGGTACTTAAATTATTGCACAGGTGATTGTATGATATATGTGTATACGCATCAGTCTGTGGAGCTCGTAAGACAAAAGTTTTTGTAGGTATCAAAAGTAAATTTTATATGTAGGGTTTTTTTGTGAAATAATACTTCGATACGGTACATTTCACATTTGCTTAAACAAAATTGAAAGGCATATAATTTTTTTTATATATTAAAAATTGAAAGGCATATAATTTTTTTTATATATTAAAAATTGAAAGTCATTGTCAGCACATTGCATAAAAAATGTATCTGCGTACACAACCATCAAAACAGCAAGCTTTCTGCAAAATCGCGAACTACGATAACAATAGAATAAGATAATTTAAAGAAAAAATAATAAAACAATAAATAATTATTTAAACATTACAGCTTTCAATGAGGACAATATATATGAATGTGCAGCAATGTGTGTGAAAAGGACTTTTATGGCAAAATATTAAAATACTGAACTATGGACCTCATAAAAACATGAGACTAAAGAAAGTTTTTATATCCAGAAAAACAGTTCCATCAAAGAACCTTCAAAAATTTTAGATAGTATTTTCAACAAGTTAATTCAAAAATACTAGACTTAAAAAATACATAAGGAAATGCTTTTAATTTAAATCTGCGAGAGGAAACCGGCCATTAAACTTAAATTCTTGCTCTGTAAACGAAACTTTTGTTACAGTTCCAAAGTACTCTGTTGCTTCAAAACATCACGATGAGAAAAATATTTTAATTGCTGTAAATAACATTTTTATTCTATTTTTTAATCTACAAACAAAATTTTTCTGCAAAACCTGCTAATAATTTGGAAACTATTTACGCGCGTGCAGTGTACGCACGTACCTCCACATTCTGCTACTCTGATTGTCAGTCTAAAAAGATATCGAATTCAAAAGCACTATGTTGCTTCAAAAAATCACGATGAGAAAGATATGTTATTTATAATATGTTCTCCAACAGAAAAATGAAATTATTACAAACCTATTCGAAAAAAGAATAAGCTTCAACAGAAAGAAAAATGGCTTATTCACCCGCATTAATAGAGAAAAGCATTTCATCAATCATCGCGGGATTAGAGTAGCTCTTCATTTTTACCTTATACATGGCTATGCATCACGTCTCTTTCTAGCTGAACCGGTAGAATGTGAAGCTGTAGGTGAAGACGTAGCCGGTTCGTGCAACACCATTATGAAAGGGAAAAGAGGTGTTAATTTCATACGCCAGGAAAGAAGAACCTCTGGTAAAAGGGCTGAAAAAATTAAAATCGAAGTCTTTTGCAAAATTTCTCCATAAAAACAAAAAAAGCCCGAAGCTGTGACTTTCTTAAATAAGCAAAATTAGTGAAGAGACGGAAAATCTGTCAAAATACTGAAGTTGGAAACTTTTATAAAGAAAGGAAAATTTCGTTAAATATTTCCTCTCTGACAAATGAACTCACGTGACCACATTATGACCAAGGGTAAAAGCAATCACGTAAATTGACAAAAATTAAGATACTGTTATTATAATTGTCGTTCAAACGCGTTTTATTCGTTTGATTTACACGGCGTTAGAATATGGCTACAAGCTTTATTTATAAGTTGCTTTACAATGATTATGCCTTTGCCCCGTAAAATTCTGCTAAATGGGTAGAAAATAATAAGACATATATGCATGCATATAAAGCGAATAATGCATGACCTAATGTCACAGGATTCAAGAAAGGATCACATGACGCCAGTAAATACCTTGTGTGGCTACTGTGTTGTGCAATGTATCAGACCCACAGTGTGGCTTAGAGTAGTATAGACTTCTAATGGTGCCCTGATGTTTTAAGAATCATGCAACATTTACCTGGTATCATAGTTCAGCGATAGGCTCTCAAAGATTGTCGAATGACATCTCATTTATGCTCGATGCGTGGAAGGGTCCGAATGTCGCGCATTCTATGGAAGCAGGTGGCCTCCTTCTGCATGTAGTTCCTCATGGGCGATTTTGTGACTCTGATGCAAATTCGTTGATCCATTTTTTCCGACAAGACAAATGCAACGAACAGTTTCACACACGTAAGAACAAAGAATCATTTTTAAAAATCCGGACGAGCAGGAGAGGCGTGGCTCGAGGCACATGCCCAGGAGGTTCCGCGGTCAAACTGTGCCAAACCGCTTCCTGCTGTGTCGCACCATTGCGAACTTAAATGCAACCAGTTTAGATACATTTCTAGCAAACCTCATCAATTACTTTGTTACTATAAATACCAGATCATGTGACCCAGAGTATATCGGACACTAAGCCAAAGCATTAACCTACAAGAAGGAAAAATTATTTTGGAAATTCTGGCTCTTCCAGAAAATAAGAAAAAATAGCTATAAAATTGAATTTTTTTTTCGAGTTTCAGGAACCAAACGAACACCTAAAAAGCCTCATTAGTAATCTCTCGTCTCTAATTTTGAGTAAGAGGATCCAGAGAAGTAACCAAACAACGTCGTAGAATTCATACTCCAAACATGTCTCCTCTTGGAGTTGAGCTCAGGCCTGACTACTGTGGTTAGCCAGAAGCCAGCGCTTCTGACCAATCGGCGGTTAGGATCGCACATCTGAAGTTAAATTTGAAATACTTCAAATTTGGAGTAGCGGTTAAAGAAATGGCAGCAAAAATTTAACATGTCACATTCAAAAGTACGCGCAATTCTGAAAGAAAGATGAGGGCATCAAGTTAGAAATACCACGCCAGTGCCGTCAAATGTTGCAAGAAAAAAAAAAGGCCTAATTATATTGAAGTGGAAAAAACTTTATTTGCACGGATCAGTTACTAGACACAAACTAATCAAATCTCTCTAAATCATACAACGACTTCGACCTGCGCTCTGTCTGTTCTTAAAGCTTCTCAGCGGGATTCCCTAATCTTGGTTCGACTTCGACCAGCGGTCTATCTGTTCTTAAAGCTTCTCAGCGTGATTCCCGAATCTTGGTTCGACTTCTACCAGTGCTCTGTCTGTTCTTAAAGCTTCTTAGCGTAATTCCCCAGTCTTGGTTCGACTTCGACCAGCGCTCTGTCTTTTTCTTAAACTTCTCAACGTGATTCCCTAATCTTGGTTCGACTTCGAACAGCGCTCTGTCTATTCTTAAAGCTTTTCAGCGGGATTCCCCAATCTTGGTTGGAATTATTAATGCTGCGATAACTGAGAGGTTCCATGCTCTTCCCTCAGATTTTCCTCCAACCCCGGAAATAAATACAGAGAATTTTGAAAAGCTTTATCTACGTTTTTAGATTATTTTCTATGTAAGAATATTCCCGTTTTTTTCTGCATTTCTTCATTTTTGCGTGCATGTGTAAATACTTGAGAATGGTTCTATTCACTTTCGGTGTGAAAAATACACTGGTCACCAAAAGTCAGGGATATTGCAGTTTTGAATGGAAAATATGGTGATATGCAAATTTAGTGACAACTGGAAATCGGTTACCAGCGTGGGTAGTATGTCATATGTAAATTAGCATCATGACGACACCATGTGGCATACGAGCTCCCATAAAAGTACCCAGAGAAGGAGTGGAAAACAGTTCGTTTCACCGCTTGGTCTAGAAATTTTCTAAATGTATTGCCTTCAGTGTGGGATTAACCTGAAATAATGTCCAGACGAGGTTTAAGCATTGACAACAGAAATAGGGCTGTTGGTACGATACCGCCAGGTGTACGGTAGACCTATTTGGCTGCTGCTTTAGGAGTTTCGCAAAGTGTAGTAAGTCACTTACACACAAGATATCTATGACATAGAAATATTGCAGATCGACCCACGAGTGGTCATCCGAGGATAACCACCAGGAGGCACGATCGCTACCTGACAGTAAGTGCTCGGAGAAAGCCTAGTATCACCAGTACCCAACTCAGGGAATCACTTAGAGCGACTTCTGTTGTCAAAGTATGTACTCAAACGGTACGAAACCTTCTTCACGAGAACGGACTCAGAGAGAGGAGCCATCCGAAATGTATAGCACTGACGTCAGCTCCCCGTCGTCGAAGATATGCTTGTGTCCGACGGTACATGCCAAAGAATACAGAATGACACCATGTACTTTTCACAGACTAATCCCGTTTCGCACTTTATCCTAATACTCGACGAGGACACGTGCTGAGGAGACTCTGCACACGAATGCAATCACATAATGTGCAGTCCATCCTCCCATGCAAACGACAGTCAGTTCTGGTCTGGGCGCAGGAGTGTGTTTTAATAACCGAACTTTCTTGTATGTTTGCCAAGGCAATACAAATGTCTCAATGTACCGAAACGAAAATATTATGCCTGTTGTGACAGTCTTTCACGCTGCTGTTGGGCATGCATTCCGTTTTCTCGATGACAATGGACCTAGTCACCTTGCCTGGAGCGTACTTCAGAAGGTAGAAAATCATCTTTTCGAATCGATACAGCATTTTCGAGACCTCCTGACCTTAATCCTATTGAGAACATTTGGTACGTTATACAGATACGTCTGGATAACCACGTTAGATACCCCCAGTACACACCTCCGTAACGTCTGTAATATAGGAGCAGATGCCCCAGACACTCATCAACATTGTCACTGCAAGTATGCCTCGACTGTGAAGACATTTGTCGGCACAAAAATGGTATTACCAGGGATTGAAATCCGCAGGTATGGACAATCTCTGAATTTACCATCTTGTCCATATCGCCCAGCTAATTGGCTGTGTGCAGAAATTGCACCATGAATTGTTTTGTAAACGAACTCTTTACGTTTTTGTTACGTAGCCTCACTGACGTTATTTCAGTGCGCGTTACTTGAGTCAGATACATACATTGTTCATTTTATGCAATACCCTAACTTTCTGGGACCAATACATTTTTACAGTTCCCGTGATGAATGGTCACTGACGCGGGTTTCCGGCTAATTCCTCGATTTGGGCTAGAGTTTGAATCCCAGGTGAGGTATGGGTAGTGTACCTTCCGTATGGTGATGCTTCTGCCTCTTCCTTTGAGCAAGCGGTCTTGAAAAAGGCAACAGGCTGCTTGCAGCCTTAAATGCACATGGGAATTATAACTCTTACACAAAAAAGTACTATTTCCGAGAACGAAACTAAAGATTATAATGTTACTGCTATGGAAATCGCAAGCTTGCTTGGTTCGGGTATAATTTGCATCGTAAGAGTGGAGCTGTACTGTATTCTTGTGAAAGAGTACATGATTTAGTAAGTTAATTCAGTAAACAAAGGAAATGCTTTAACAAAATTTGTTTAGCAGCTATTTTAGAGAAAAAAAAGTCAGGATTACATCCTGAGTAATCATTGCTGTATGATCATACGATAAGAAATTTGGGGAAGGGATAGAAGATATTATATTTTTGGTCTTTTCCCGACACCCACTACCTGTTTTTCTTCAAACGCCTGAAATAAGTGGAGAGAGATTTGAAGAAATTGATCAGGTACTTGTGGGGATATTCCCCCATATTTCAATTTCTATTATATTTTGAATTATTTCATAGTAAAACTACACTACTGGCCATCCAAAATGCAACACTAAGAAGGACACTAGATAGCAAAGCCAGATTTACTGGACACATAACAACAGATACAAAGATGAAACGGTTGAGCTTACAGGCCCGCGTGACTTGCGAAACACGCAGGCATCAATAGCTCGTGTGGCCTCCATGGCTTGCGGTAACGGCCGCTACACGCCGCGGCATCGAACGAAAGAGGCTTTGGATGTGGGCTTGGGGTATGTCGGTCCAGGCTGCTTCCACACGTTGCCACAGTTCATCAGGCGTAGCCGCAGGTGGTGTTTGCCGGGCCACTCGGTTGCCGATCAGCGACCAGACGTGTTCGATGGACGACATATCGAGAGAACAGGCGGGCCACGGCAGCAGTGACACCTGGTGAGCCGTGAAGAATTCTTGCACGATGCGTGCCACGTGCGGGCGCGCATTGTACTGTTGAAACGTGGACGCTGGCAGGTCCTGAAAGTAAGGGAGGACTACAGGCTTCAAAATGTTGGACTTGTAGCTCTGGCTGTTGAGTGTACCCGCGATGCGTACCAGAGGGGCCTGGGTGTCATATCCAATTGTGCCCCAAACCATAACGCCAGGCGACGGACCGGTATGGCGATGCATAATGCAGGCGTCATAGTCTCTCTCGCCGCGCTGCCGTCACACGTGGATCCGACCATCGTGGTGATGCAGGCCGAAGCGGGATGTCGTGCCATTTCGTAGTCACACGCGGATCCGACCATCGTGGTGATGCAGGCCGAAGCGGGATTCGTCGGAGAAGACAATGTCGTGCCATTCCGTAGTCCAGGTGCGACGTTCAACTGCCCACTGCCGCCGCACTCGTCGTTGGTGTAACGTCAATGGTACTCGGAGCAATGGGCGCCGTGCGACAAGTCCCCGCTCCTGCAGACGACGTCGAACGGTACGTGCTGACACAGGTTGTTGCGCAACACACCCTAATTCTTGCGCTAACGTTCGTGATGTCGCGGTGCCAGCCGTCAATGCCCGCCGCTTCGGTGGTGTGCATTGATGTTCGGTGGTGTACATTGATGTTCGGTGGTGTGCGGCGGATGCGGTAATCGCTCACGTTGGTCCCTCCTGCACCCACCGAATCCATACTTGCCTCACTGTGGCAAGATGTCGTCTCACACGGGCGCCGATGTCTCGGTACGATAAACCGATGTCGCGATAAGCCACTATTCGTCCTCTGTCGAACTCCGAAACGTGTTGGAATGACTGCCTTATTTTGCAACGAGGCATCAGGAAGCTTCCCACGCACAGGTCCGGCAGCAGAACACATTTCCACTACTTAAACCCCGCCTTCTGTGCACCCTTCTTATAGTGCTTCTCGGTGACTTGCCGGGCGCACATGATTTGCATATGCCCTGCAATGCTAATCGTTTGTTTGTCCTTTCACGGGCGACGCATGTTGCGAATTTCAGGCCAATCGGATGCTTCCTTCTTGGTGTTGCATTGTGGGTGGCCAGCAGTGTACATTCTTCTGGTCAGAACCAAATTTCCCGATTTGAACTGTGAACAAATACAAGGTGAAGCAAAATAACTTAAGCCATTTCAAAATTTGTTCACGAAGAAACAGTTGGCGGTACGAAAATACAATATTCATAGTTTGGAATAGGAGTTCAAATAGTTTCGTTACACCCAGGCACTAGAATTTGATTCTGCCAGTAACCGCTAGTATAGCTGAGAGTATAATGCATTGCACTGACGATTTAGCTTCGAGGAAGATGGCGAGTAGACAAAAGTGCTGTTTTTTTCCCCCGAAGTTTCATTTCAATAAAATCGATTATCTGTGCTTACTAAATCTCATGCATCATCCTGTGAAAACCCTCTCGAATACTCAACATCCTGATCGATGGATTGGACAAAATTGGCCTACAGCTTAGCCAGCACAATCATCGGATCTATCTCCCTTGAGTTTCTCCTATGGATAAAGGAAAATACACTGTGCATGCACCAACATTTCCACAGTTTATGAATGACCTGAATCACCTCACATGTAGAGCTTTTTCAACGATTTAGTGACAGCTATGGATATCTGTTTGGCATAAAATCGAGTGCTGTTTCGAAGTGCGGAGGACGGCATGACTCGAACACTGAACTTTCATAACGCATAGTAAAAGTACTTTAGTTGCTGTTCTGAGTAGTGTACGTTTCATAATGTTTTGCTTAATACCCTTTTTTTAATAAATATTTCGGACTGCTCACATCATTTTGATTCACACTGTACATGGTACTCACGAGGGGTTGGTTTAGAACAAAATCTTTCAGGTAATAATTACTATTGGTCGTCGTACCAGAGACCGTTCAGAAATTTTGTATGAAGACATACACAGTCAAGTCACATTATTGTGATCACCTCCTACTTTTGGAATCAACGGCGTATAGCCAATGAAAGAAGGCACGTGTCATGAGCTGGCTTGGAGGGTATATAACGTTTGTTGAAAGCAATCTGAAATCATATCACTTGTTTCTGTCGTGGTTAAAAAGAGCGCTTTATCATATGCAAAAAAAGGATGATTATCGGCTTTCGGCCCAAGGGTGGCAGTATTTCTGAAACAGCGCAGTTCAGGAACGGTTCGCGTGCTGACGTGGTTCAAGTGTCTCGTGATTAGAGAAATGGCACCATTGCGAGAAAGCGACGTGGAAACTGCGAAGCACCACGTGCCATTGATAGGAGAGGTGAACGTCGGCTTCGAAGGTGCGTGAGGGCCGATTGACACGCTACAGTGGAGCAACTCACTGCTTGAATGAACCAGAGGGTTACCGGAAGTGTGTCTAAAACGACAGTTCAGCGAACCCTGCAGCGTATGGGGCTCCGATTCAGACGGATGGTCACTGTACCTATGCTGACGAAAGTGCATCGGCTGAAAAGGCTCACAATTGCACGGCAGTATCGGAATTGGACTTTCTCTGATTGGCAAAGGATTGCCTTCTCCGAGGAGTCACGTTTTCTGCTTCATGGATCGGATGGACATTGGCGTATAAGGCGAGAAACATCGGAGAACAAACACTTTTCAACCATTGCTTGCAGAACACAAGCTGGTGGACGCAGCGTTATGGTCTGGGAAATGTGTTCGTGGTATTCTCTGGGTCCACTCATACCTCTGGAAGGCATTACGTACCGAATTCGTTATGAATCCATTCTTGCATACCACGTACATCCATACATGCTGATTGTCTTCCCTGTGGTGGATGGGATCTTCCAGAACTACAATGCGACGTGTCACACAGCTAGAAATGTCCGAGAGGGGTTGGAAGAGCATGATGAAGACTCCAAAGTACTTTCCTGGCCTCCTAATTCCCCAGACGTAAACCCAACTGAGCATCTGTGGGACCACCTCAATCGTGTTGTTCGCTCTAAGGATTCTCCACGACTCACCCTCCAGCAGCTGTCAGATGCACTGCAGTCAGCATCGCTCCACATACCTGTGAACACCTTTCAGCACCTTATTGAGTCACTGCCAGCTCGTCTAGCTGCTGTCCGCGCTGCAAACGGCGGTTACTCTGAATATCAGCTGGTGGTCACAATAATGTGACTCGTCCGTGTATATTCGTTATTAACTGTTTTACATTGACTTTGCAGCTGGACACAAATGTACAAAGAAATATTCCGCTTCAACTACGAGTCCATTAAATGAACATACGCGTTTGTCTCCAACCACAAAAATTAGCCTCCTAACGGTAATCTTTTATCGTAACCTTATTATAGAAGACTAAAATTTGTTTAGCTGTTCTTTCTAAGAAAAATATGGAAATGATCAAAACATTTCACGTTGTTTAAAAATGCCGCTTTTAAAAAAAATATGGCGCTTGTATACATGTAACGGATTATCACAAGATGCACATTTTAAGCAGAAAAATGCCACATTCTTTTTCAGTGCCGCCTTCTCGTTGACGAGACATATCCGACGCAGCTAACTACTTTTCTTCTTCTTCTTCACATCCTTTATATATTAGACCGTTCCTTTACATGCTTTCGAAGTCTTAAATGTGCGCTGAACTGCATACAAAAAACATATATTTTGAGCTGTTTCCACTTTTTTCTTTCTAACTAAACGAACAAACAACGGAAAACAGCCATTACCGTAGCGATTCTGTCAGCGACTTTTTTGTAACTCCAGCCAAAAGATGAAGATAAAATCTTATGAAGCACTCGTTCCCTTGGGTATCTCGTTTTCAATTGGGAAATTTGTTTCGCTGTTCAAGAAGTCATTCATAACCGTTTTTGCACTTTAATTAGGTTTAGAAGAAATAAGCATCAGATTAAATATATATAAGCCTATTACATGTTGAACGAAAACGAACTATGAACACTGAATAACATATTTTGGAAAAAATAAGCAACGAATGCAAATGTAATTATAAGCCATTTTTATTTTCTGCTGTGGTTTCGCATAGAGCTCTGATCCAGCTTCTTTTGGATAATGGCGTATTGTTGTCTTGCGATGACTCTTGCTTGTGTTGCATGTACAGCAGCAGTAGCAGTGTGAAGCGCTGGCTTTAGATTCATCGTCGATACGTGTTGGTTCGAGTTCCGAATAAGGCATGGTTGGAGGTGATTGCTCTTGGCCCACGCTGGAACCAGTGGCACCGAATTAAAAATGGGCGATTACTAGTTGTGGTAATCAAACCGAGAGACAAACAAAACTGTCTCGTTGGTGGTTGCCGGTTTTGAGCACATTCTGTTCAATCGAAGACCTTTAAAAATGTAACTTTTATTGTTCAGAAATTTTCAAAACCAAAGTTATTACCATGGCTTCAAAATGAAAACTGAATGCGTTTTCCACCCATAATATTTAACGAGAATGACACTGCGAGGATATCGCAGCAATAACTCATCGCCAAATCGTGGGAGACGTTTCCATATTTTGTACAATGTTATTTTTTGCCGTCCGACGCGTAGTGGCAAGTTTGAACTCGAAGTTCCAAATAAGTAATGAGACTGTATGTTTTAAAAATAGATGAAAAAGCGGGAAAACTTACGTGAATATTTTTTTTCATTACTCTTTCGTTAATACAAACAGTGGCACGATTAGCAAACAAAAGGAATGGCTTGCAGAATGTATCTTTTGCTATGGAATGAAGAACGATGAAACAGTTATGTTTTTTGTCTTCAATGCCTTATAAAACTTTTCCTTTTAAAGACAGCTTTAACCCTTTAAGCGGCCGATGCACTTGAACTAAAAGTTTCCCGAATTTTTTCTGAGCTCCTCAAACAGAATTGTTCTCATAGCGACCGGGTTATACGAAAGCTACGGCAAAATAATTCCTTTCACTATTTCATCTTAGGAATATCGACTATAAATAATGTCGCTGGTTGTAAGTGCCCCCTTACAATCCTTAATTTTACAGTATGTAGTCTGATTCCCTTATAGTCCTTTATTCCAGGCACCGTTACCAAATGAATGATTCAAAAAGAGTAGTCCCTCGGACACGGACATCATACCACCGGGTGGAGAGAAATAACATATTTTCTCTTCTTTTTTAGGTTCAACGCCCTTTTTTATAGCATTATTAGCAGAAAAGGCAATCAGAAAGGAAGGATTAATGACAATCATATCCTCAAATGACCACTTAGAATGACAAACCTAAAATAAAGGCAACGCTTTCTGATGCGCAGGTTCACTTGTTCCTGTTGCGTTCGGCCCTCTTCTTTGACAGCGAAAATATTAATTCGAGCTGATTTCAGCGAATTATGCTAACCCCGAGTTAATTCGTTCTAGCCGGTTAAAGGGTTAATTTTGGGAATAGAAAGTACTCACAGGGTGACAAATTTGGATAATAAGCTTGATGGTTCAGTACACGCACTTGTGTTCGTGCCAGAAATTGCTGTACACTGACGGCACTGTGTGCTAATAAATAACGTTATCGTGAAGAAGGATCCCCTTCCACAATTGTTACAAACTGGATGCGTCAGCATTGCCAGTGACAGTTCTAACTTCAAAAATGAACTCGTGATGCAGAATTCCCTTGCCGTCGTAAAAGCACACAAGCATTGCTTTGATTTTGGACTTCTGTAACCCGATCTCCTTTCCTTTGGGTGACTGTGGAAACTTCCACTGAGCATTTTGATGGTTTGTTTCAGGATCATAACCAAAAGTACCATGTCTCGTCACCTGCCACAATCCTTTGGAGATAATTTTCCATTGTTTCTCCAATCTACAGGATGTATTTTGCGTACTCCACTCGTGCATGTTTCTAGTCGTCTCACAAAGAATACAGAACAAAACGAGCACAAACTTTTCCCCTGAAATCTTGTACTAAAATATGACGAATCGTCTTCTTATTAACACCGAGCTCACATTCCAGCATCCTCAAGGTAATACAACAATAATTTTAATCATTTCGCGAACTTTCTCAATGAGTTCAGACTATGCGCACTGAAATCACGGGCGTTCGGACTTTTCGTCGTTTTCCAAATCTTCCCGTCCATCTGTTAAACATGCATACTACCGGAATATTTGTGCATGAAATAGATATAGCAGATAAAGGACTCACCAAAGTACCATGCCTTCCCGACCCGGGTGTTTTACTAGGATTTAAAAAAATCATCCTCATTAGTTAATTGCCGCACTTTGTATTAGGATAAAAAATATTGATATTTCTACACGACTTAAAGAAACATCCGAGAACGCTCATATGACCTTGAATTTGGTTCAGGCATTAAAAGATTTCTGGCATCTGTGTACTGCAAATGACCAAAACAAGTTTCTTTAATTGGGTGCTGCTATTCCACCAGCGGGCGCAATCTTTGCCCGTGACGAGTGTACGTCACCACGACGACCTATCTTTTGTGCTGACGAGTGTACTTCATTATTTACCAACGGTTTACAACAAAAGTTTATGCAGGGTGTATTTGTTAAATGCAATTTTCCTTGCTTCAGAAATAGGAAAAAATTAGCTGCAGCTAGAGCTACAGAAACAGAAGAAGGAAATATGATGCAGAGGAAAGAACAATTCAGGTAGTTCGAAAAAAGTAAAAATAAAATCCATTTTATTGATAAAAGGGAAATAAAAGAAAAAGGGTTCGTTTATATATAGTTATAGCATCATGCTACCTTCAAATTGGAACTGAGGAACAGCTTCTCTGCTTTCGAAGGCCTAATATCGGAAGAAGAAGACATTTCTCGAGTTAACAGAAAACTAAGCGAGGCTCTCATGGAAACAGCAACAAAAATATGTGCTAATACCAACAAGTCGCATATGAAGAAAATACAGGGAAAAACAAAATATATGAAGCAAAAGAAATGGGAGATGAGGACAAATAATGAAAATCTAACTTCCAATGTGGAATATATACAGCTATGCAAGACCGTATGAAAAAGCATCACTGAAGACATAAGTAAATTCAGTTTTAAACTGGTGAGAAAAGCAACTGAAAACAACCAAAGCCAGAAGAGGGCAAAGGGACATCTTAGTAAGAGAAGAAAACAAATTATAGCACTGAGAAACGAAGATGGTACTGTAACAACAAAATGAGGCAAAATTTTGACAAGAGTGAAACATTTCTACTAAAAACTATATGAAACGGATGATACATCTACTCCAGACATTACAAAAAGTACCGGTACCGAGGCACATCCAGTCCTCCCAGAAAAAATTACACATGCAATTAAGACCATGAAACAGGGAAGATCTCCAGGAGTAGATGGAATTACCGTGGGCATTGTACACAAGAAGCAAGTGGAGAAAGTGAAACTAGACTCGCACATGTTTTCACTAGATGTCTCATTGAAGGCAGGATTACTGAGGATTGGAACAATAATGCAATGACCTTGCTACATAGAAGAGGGAACACTCAGGAGCTCAGGAATTAAAGGCTCATCAGCCAGTAGTTTCTGAGATCTTGAGTGTAAATCTTCACTAAGGTTCTTTCATATCACTTGCAGATAACATTGGGCATGGTTCCACCGAGAGGACAAGCTGGATTCAGAAGTGGTTACAGCACTGTGCATTATGTCCAGGTACTGAGAGAATTAATTGAAAGGGCAAGGGAATATCAACTACCGTTATGCATGTATTTTACTGATTATGAAAAAGCCTTTGATTCCATGAAACCATCAGCAGTTACAAAGCCTTTGAAATTATGCGGACATCGTGGGGCTAAGTGAGGTAAGGAGAAAAGGAGAAGATCTCATCGAACTGAAAAGTGGACGTCTCTTCTACTATCGTGGGACAGATACTGGCAGAACTAGTGGTGTTGGATTTATAATAAACAAGAAACTGAAGGACAAAGTTGTAGAAGTTGAAAGTTCCTCTGACAGAGCTGCAAGACTTGTTATCCAACTCTCGAAAAGATACCAGGCTCAGATTATTCAAACTTATGCACCCACCACAAGTCATCCTGAAGAAGAAATTGAAGAATTTTATGAGGAAATTTGTCATCTAAATAATAAAGGTAAGCAGCATTTGAAGATAATTATGGGAGATTTCAATGCAAAAATAGGGCAACGGCAACAGAATGAAACTTCAGTAGGTAAATTCGGTCATGGCAACAGAAACCAGCGTGGAAATACTCTTGTTGAGTTTGCAGAGGCAGAAGGGTTTTTCATCTTGAACTCCTTTTTCAAGAAAAAGCCACACAGGAAATGGACATGGAGACATCCAAATGGGACGACAAGTGAAATTGATTTTATTACGTGTAACAAAAAATTCGTCATAGAAGACTGCAGTGTGCTAAACAAGTTCAACACAGGTAGTGACCATAGATTGGTGCGATGTAAGATGCACCTCAACACTAAACTTGAACGTGGCAAGCTCATAGGACAAACAAAATCTATTGACATAACCAACCTTAAAAACACCATAATACCTTCAAGTTAGAACTGAAGAACAGGTTCTCAGCTTTAGAAGGCCTAACATCGGAAGAAGTGGACATCTCTGAAGTTAACAGAAAAGTAACCAAAGCTCTTATGGAAACAGCAACAAAATTAGCTGGGTCTAAGAACAAGTTGCATGTGAACAAATTATCAGAAAAAACCAAAATGTTGATGCAAAAAAGAAGAGAGATGAGGACAACTAAAGAAGATGTGACTTCCAAAGTGGAATATATAGAGCTATGCAAGACAGTAAGAAAAAGTATCACTGAAGACGTAAGGA
Source organism: Macrothele yani (assembly GCA_039090855.1). NCBI lineage: Eukaryota > Metazoa > Arthropoda > Arachnida > Araneae > Macrothelidae > Macrothele > Macrothele yani. Next base: position 82,343,414 of record CM077003.1, on the reverse strand, counting down.
AATTCAACTGTGAACTAGTGAGGAAAGCAATTGAAAACAACCAAAGCCTAAAGATAGCAAAGGGACATCTCAGTAAGGGAAGAAAACAGATTATGGCACTGAGAAAAGAAGATGGTTCTGTAACAAGAAATAGAGGCGAAATTTTGACAAGAGTGAAAGATTTCTACTCCAAATTATATGAAAGGGATGATATATGCACTCCAGACATCATGAAAGATACCAGTACCAGAGTTCCTCCAGTCCTTCCAGCAGAAGTTGCACATGCAATCAAGAACATGAAGCGAGGAAAAGCTCCAGGAGAAGATGGAATTACTGTAGACATCATACAAGAAGCAAGTGGAGAAATCGAAACAGTACTCGCCCAAATTTTCACTCGATGCCTTAATGAAGGAAAGATTCCTGAGGATTGGAACACCGCTACAATGATCCTGCTACATAAGAAAGGTGACATTGAGGATCTCGGAAACTACAGACCTATCAGCCTCCTATCAGTAGTTTATAAAATCTTCACTAAAGTTCTTTCACACCGCTTGAAGGTAACACTGGACATGGCTCAACCGAGAGAACAAGCTGGATTCAGGAGTGGCTACAGCACGATAGATCATATCCACGTGCTGAGAGAACTAATTGAAAGAGCGAGGGAATATGAACTTCCATTGTGCATGGCTTTTATCGATTATGAAAAAGCCTTTGATTCGGTGAAACCATCAGCAGTTACAATGGCTCTGAAAACCTGCGGTATTGAAGATGCATACATTAATATTATTAATAACATCTATGAAAATGCAAGTGCAAAGATTCGGCTGTTTGAAAATACAACACACGTAAAAATTGGGAAGGGAGTGAGACAAGGTGACACCATATCTCCGAAGCTCTTTAATGCCACATTGGAGGGTGTTTTTCAGTCACTGAGCTGGGAAAACAAGGGGATAAAGATTAATGGAGATTATCTAACCCACCTTCGTTTTGCTGATGACGTAGTCATTTTTGCAACTACCCCATCAGAGCTGCAGAGTATGATCCAGGAACTTGCTGACAAGAGTAAAGAAGTGGGATTAAAAATGAACTTTCAGAAGACAAAAGTGATGTTCAATGCTTTTACAAGAAATGAAGATTTATCGATTGATGGAGAAAAGCTGGAGATAACAGACACGTACGTTTATCTTGGACAGCAGATATCAAGTGAGGGTCACATTGATGAAGAAATTAATCGGCGTACAAAACTTGCCTGGAGAGCTTTTGGAAGAAACAGCATAATTTTCAAGAGCAATATGCCATTATGTCTTAAAAGAAAAGTGTTTGATCAATGCATCCTTCCAGTGCTTACGTATGGTGCGGAGACGTGGACCTTAACTAAAAGAGACAAAGGCTGCAGACAACTCAAAGCAGCATGGAGAGGTGCATGCTTGGTGTAACCAGGAGAGATAAGAAGAGGAACTCGTGGATCCGAAAAATGACAAGAGTGGAAGACATCATGATCAGAGTTAAATCCCTGAAATGGCAATGGGCTGGACATACTGCCAGAAGGACAGATCATCGATGGACAGCCGAAATTTTAGATTGGATTCCAAGGGACAGGAAAAGACCCAGAAGAAGACCACATGGGAGATGGGTGGATGAAATTCGAAAGTATGCAGGGGTGACATGGAGGAGACTGGCACAAGACAGACCGTTGTGGAGGAAACTTGGGGAGACCTTCGTCCAGCAGTGGATTGATAATGGTTGACAATGATGATGATGATGACATACGCATTATTAGTATCATATACGAAAATGCAAGTGTAAAGGTTCGGTTATCTGAGGATAAGCACCAATAAAATTGGAAAGGGAGTGAGACAAGGTGACACATCTCCCAAACTCTTTAACGCCACATTATAAAATATCTTTCAATCACTGAACTGGGAAAGCAAAGGGATAAAGATTAATGGAGACTATTTAACTCTCCTTCGTTTTGTTTGAACAACTGGCCCGTCGAGCGCCTCCGCCAGTAACCACAAATTAACTCTGGTTTCGTATAGAATCAGCCTGGCAGGTTGATTCTATACGAAAACCAAAAGAAGCAGCCTGGCACTCATGACAATATCAAAAATCTCTTCTATTCAATGCCACCCCGTGTGGAGCCGGTTAATGCTGCTGGATTCTGAGGTTTCAAGCAAAAAGATTATTGCTGCTGGATTCTGAGGTTTCAAGCAAAAAAAAAAAAAAAACTTGTACAGCTCTACAAACAGTAATCGGTTATCTCCAGTAACACGAGGAATCTGTGATATAAATTTCATTTGAATACCATAATTGCTCCTTGGTTTTTCGGTTTTTCACACACAGTTGTGCAATATTGGGATAACGAAATCAGAGGTAGTCACAATGATTTTTATTTTAATTTTAAAGGAAAAGTCACGAGAACACGTTTTGTGGTTGTCTTAATTTTTTTTTATTAATTCTCAACACTTTTAATTTCAAAGTTTTTTTTAAACCCATGAACATAAAAATAAACAGTTTGGGCCAAAATACCGTTTTAAGTTCGTGAGGAATTTAGCAAACCCTTTTTGAATGTAATCTTTTGTAAACGATCGACCCATATAACCTTGCGTTACCAATTGTACGAGCACAAGACTTACATATAGAACTATACAGAGTGCATAGGAAAGTTCCTTTAGCCTGGAATAACTTGCGAACGGAGAGAGGTACAGTAAAGTGACTACGCCCGATCGAATGCAACCAACAGCAGCACCCCTATTGGCGAAATGCGGATGTTAGCCATTGCAAATCGAAAACGAAAAGAGATAGAGCAACATTTCCAACCACAAAGTTGTAGAGCATCAATTAATTAGTACAAAACGACATTTGTTTGACACAAATAAGATAAATTGTTGCCTGAATACCCTAAAATGCCCGAAATTGATGCGCGACCTTTTGTGTGAACGTTGGAAGGGAACAGGCATAGGTATGAGCAAATACAAACAATTTAGTGCATAAATGCGTACTTATGCCAATACAGTTTGATGACGTCAGACAAAACAAAAACAAAACAGGTAAACTGGCGCACAGTTATCAAACGTTAATGTTGAGTATGTTCGAAGAGTTCGCCATTGCCCACGAAACATATTTGTATTCGTGAAAGTAACTCTGCATGCACATTCCTCAGTATGGAAGGTGTCACGCTATTGCAAGCATCTGAAACACGACGGCGTAGCTCCAGCAGACTTGTAGGCGCTGTTGCATACACCTGATGTTTCACATAACCCCAGAAATCCAAGCTCGCCATCCTCACACAGCGTACGTAGACCTAAACGTCTGATCAGGGTACATCCTGCTATTGGTTTTTACATCGTAGGTACGGAACAACGTCGCAATCTGCATTTGCATACGGCTACATTTGCGAAATGTGAATATGCATATTCGAATCGTCGCGCATCGATTTCGGACATTGTAGGGTATTCAGGCGACAATTTATCTTATCCGTGTGAAACAAATGTCGTTTTGTACTGATTAATTGATGCTTTACAACTTTGTAATTGGAAATTCGATTTGCAATGGCTAACTTCCGCATTTCGCCACTAGGGGCGCTGCTATCGGTTGCCTTCGATCGGGCGTAGTCGCTTCATTATACCGTTATCTCACTTGCATAACTGTACCTCTATCCGTTCGCAAGTTATTCCAGGCTAAAGGGACTTTCCTATGCACCCTGTATACAGTATAATCTAAAGAAGGCGTCGGTAGCTAAGCTCTTCAATGAAAATAATTATATTTCTTATTTGAAGTACCTAAATTCAATGACAAACTGGACTCAACTAAGCATGATACGTCTTTGGGAGCATTTTGAATATACAGTATACAAATTCTTCATTACTTGTCAAGGACATGGACCACCTCAGAAGCCGAGTGGTACGAATTGTTTGCTACTAACTGCTCTAGCGAGATGGTGACCAGATTCAAATCCCGCGTGAGGCATGGGCAGGACGCTTTCCCCACTGCAATGGGCTCCCTCTATTACCTGGAACCTCAAATTATAGACGGGCTTAAGGGCTATGGGTTGATACTTATATAGTCCATAGAAGTAGCCGACAGAAATCCATGCCTGTCAAAACCATTGATGATGTCTCAACGATTTGAGTATCAACGGGCCATTCGTAGAGATAAAGGAAAAGGTACAGCACAGCGAAACTGTTCTCGACAAGAAAATAATACTCATTACGACTAAAAGTTGAGTTCGTTATTTCTTCAAAATCAACAATTTGGTTTTATTCTGAGATTTGGCCAAAGGAAACACGTAAGAAGCTTGAGATACATGTAGCACAAATTAAGATCAGGTGAAAGTGGACCAAACAGATCAAAAAGAGAAACGAAGAAGTGACATATGCCGCCCATCCCCCCAGAAATTACGAATGAGCTCGTGTGAACACGAGTACGCGACACGCAGATTTACGAACTTGGAGTTAGCAGGAAAATGCGGAAAGGAATTTTTATAGGAGGCGAGGCAGTGATTGTACCAGAAAGAGCATGAGAATTTGTGGAGTTACCTGGCATAAAGCAGACCTGAGTGAAAGAAACGAACTCGCAACAGCTATTTCACCTAGAAAGGCTGCGCTAGAAGGTCTTCGTCCGCCTACCTAAAAAAATCTTCCCAAACCACTATGGATATTATAATCTTATCAAAATTACTCTTTAAAGTACAACAGATCAAACAAAAAGTTCATACGGAATCCATAACTGCATACTCTGCCGAAAGGCATGTTCGTGATGACACGCCCATGCCATTCATTGTAGTAAAACTAAAGCACTACAGGGAGAATGCATGCATTAGCATACTCGCTCGGACAACAACGCATGCTTAAAATATGTTAACATTCCCAAGCTGATAGTCTTATAACAACAGGTTTTCTTCATTGCGCAGTTTCCTGATTCGTGAACTTGTTGAGCGCAGGCATGTGGCTTCACCACACACAACGAAATTAATCACTAGGAGGGTGGCAAGAACTGTTGATTCTGTATCCTCCCAGAGAGAAGGAAGCACATTAATATAGGTCACTTTTCTCCACTGAAGGATAAGAGAAACATTTTACTCCGCTTTGGGTCTCATCTCCTCTCCTTGAGAAGTGGGCTCACAGAAAAGTTAGGGTAAAGGTGAAACATGAGTAGCTCAAGTGTTGGCATGTTTGTATTTCATTACTTTTAACGCTTTAGAACTTTCAGCCTTGTAATTGCTGCGGAAACGCCTTTACTCCAAGAAGAAAAACGAAAATCAATAAATCGGTACCACAGAACGCATATCTACTCATTGCTTTTTCTTCTCAGAATAAACTGAAGCACCTTTGCTGATATGTTTCTTTTATTTTACATACAATGATCAATATTTGTTTTCGGGTTTAACGTACCACATTAGCATCTGAGGCTATAAAGAAACTGTCGTCTCAAATTTGGAGCCACTGGGGACACAATCGGCTCCATACGGCAGGCACAACAGCCATGCTTTATACGGGATTTAAATTCGAGCTCAGCTTCGAAGTTTAGTGAAAAGCACGTCTCTAAACACTCGGCAACAGAGGCGGTCTCTGCGTATTATAACGCACAATTAGTACCCCAAAATACAGAGAACATTTTTATAATTTGAGAAATTTTGTTTGGGGATTTAATGACCACCGTGAGCAACACAGTGGGCTATAAGCAGTCGCTCGTCCCTAATTTAGGGCTGCTGGTTCAATAGACGGGAGAACCAGTGTGACGCGTAAGACAAACATTGCATCCATTCCGGAATTCGAACCCGGACTTCACTCTGAAGAAAGATACGTTCCACTCGGCCACCAGACAGGTAAACTTAGCGCGAAGAGTGGTTAAACTGCAATTGCCGCCCTGGTGGCGCAGTGGTCTAAGCTCTGGCTTCTGATCAGTCGTCCGAGTTGGGTCCGGGTTCGAATTCTGGTGAGGCATGGACGTTGTGTTTGTCTTACGGCACTGGCTCTCTCCCTTCTCAGGAATCAGTAACCTTAAATTAGGGACGGGCGACTGCTTATAGCCTATTGAGTTGCTCACGGTGGTTGTTAAAGCTTCCATAAAAAAAATGCAATCACTGTTATGTTATTCTAAGTATCGCGTTTGTGCATAGCAAGCGAGCATCGAAGTTCAACAAAGTGATTTGTTATTTCTTTTCTCAGGAAATACTCAGATGTTCTTCTGACATATACGCTGATAAGACTGACGCCATGTACTGAAAGCTGTAACTGCGCATCAGTGCTGATCCCACCCTGTAGCCGAGCCGTGGAGGACAGAGTGAGGTCCGGGTACGAAATCCGGAAATTTTTTTAAATAATTTATTGGACTTGGTGGAACAGAGACATGACAAACAGGCAGACATAAACAGGATACGATATTTCCCATCAAGAAGTACATATCAAACATGGTTTTTACAGTATGCTAAATGACCAATGTAGACAGAGAGCCAGTTTTGATCAAGTAACACATTGTGAAAAAGTACATATCAAACATGGTTTAACAGTATGCTAAATGACCAATGTACACAGAGAGCTAGTGCTGATCAAGTAACACATTGAGAGCCAGTGCCGAAAGACAAACACAAACATCCATCCCTCACCGTGATTCGAACCCGGATTCAACTAGGGCGAATGGTCATAAGCCAGCGTCTTAGACCTCTGTGCTACTTAGACCAAAAGCCCTGGAGGACTTTAACTGCATATTATTTAGCATGGTTCGTGCTCGAAATCTGAATTTTTTTCTTCCTTTTTTTATACTGCTATTCTGAATGATTTAGAATACACAACTTTTATTTCACTTTGTAGTTGCTAAAGAGATTTCTACAACTGCGTCGGGGTCGTTCCTGGGCAGGGCTATTTATTATAGGACTGCGAAACAAATGCAATTGGTCGCACATTAAATGCATTTCTTCAGAGAAGAAAAAGCTTCTTGAAGAACTGTTAATACTAGATTGTAGAAATTACGCCGTCGAAATTCCTCCCGTTCTTCCTGCGCTGCAGATTCCCACTGGTTTTTATTAAGCAACGTGCCGAATTTCCCGGCTTCGCTGCAATCCGAGGCATTTCAGGAGGAAAGAGAATGGCTAATGAAAATAGTGCGGCTGTAGAAACAGGAAAGGGGTCCCTCTTCCTCATCCCCCAGTGGAGACAGACAACGGTTAATTGCGTGGGAGGAGAGTGTGGAAGTCTGGAAAAGCAGATGTTTTTTTAGCAATGCCTAAATAGGTTTGTCACAGTTTTCGTACTCGTTCATACCCAGGCTCTATTTTGCGATAGAAAAATTTGAGTGAGTTCGGGCCCTTAAAGTTGAGACCGAGATCAGCATTGCTGCACATAATAGCGTTGCCATTTAACGAAAAAAATGAAAAAAATTGTTTCACCTAATGAGCGAAATATCAATCTTTTAGGTATCAAAACATACAAAACATAACGGAATTTGCTTAAGAATGATAAAACAGATACCAAGATGAGATTGTGATTCCTGGTTAAATTGGACTGCCCTTTCTGTCAATGGAATGAACAGAAGAGCGATTTCACCTACGTCACGGAACAGTTCACTAGATAGCTGAAGCAGAAGTTCCGAAAGTTTTACCACAAGGTAAGTCATGGAAGGAATTTTCGCGTTTCTGATAAAAATCTGTAACGGACTTCCACAACTTGCGGTAAGATTGTGTGGTTCAAGATTTCAGTGAATGGCGCATTACAGTAGGTACGATGCAATGGAGACAAGAGCACCCATGGAACGGATAGTCACTTAAACCACGAATCGCTCATTCTTTCTCTGAACTATTTATTATTCTTACCAAAGTTCTATTTTCTTGGAATCTTCTCTTTTCCCAAAACCTTGTTATCTAATCGGCTCATGACATCACAGCAAATGCTGAGAATTGATCTTTCATTTATGTATATTAAAATGTTCATAACAATAAGACATCTGAAATGAAAAATGTTCACAAAAAGTATATTGGGTTTAAAATTTGTCATAAGAGTTCAAGTTTTAACTTCATATAAAAGAAAGACAAAAAAAAAAAAAAAAAAAAAAAGCAAATGGAAATATGATTTTCATATCGTTGCAAGAATGTATAAGCATATAAAATATTTCTCCTCTGCATTCAAACGTAATTATTTATAACCACAAGGAAAATTCAATTGTTTTGCTTTGTTTCATTTGTAGAAAACATTTTTGCATCTCTTACCCTCGAGAAATATGAATTGCATTAATTCGGCACCAATTTAAATCCCTTAATGCTAAGAGATACATTATAAAACATGTAAAAGTCACAAATTTTATAGTTTTTTTATTAAACACGCTGCTCGATATCATTCAGAACCACATTCCAGTTCCGGAACATGAATGTTAGTAAATACTCCATGACGGTGTTGTTATAACTTATTTTTTGTAGAGATTTCGAACAATAACGAAAACATGGAGCAGAATGAAGTGCAAAAACAGGAAATGCGTTTACGATGCATCAGAATACAGCACAGATTTGGTTTGTATACACACGTCAGACAAATTATGCGTTGTACTGGCATTTAAAAATATGCCTACCTCATATGTTTTTCGAATAATTGCGTAAACCGCAAGGCAATACAGATTACGCAGAAAAGTTAGCATAATTATATTTGAATAATTCGAGGTATTTACACTGAGTATTTCAACAGTACGTCTAATGAAAAACAGAATAGTATTTGGCCAGGCATCCACTTATTTCAGGTTGAAACCGATTTCCTGATAACTACAATTCATGCCGTGAATCGTGCTACATCACGTTCATACCTACATGATTTTCCGCTTCTATCACTCTCTACTTCTCCAAATCGAGTGAAACATTCATACATGAAAAATAGAACAATTATTGCATGTTGATTATGGATTAAGCATCTAACAATTTGCTAACGGGTGCATGATTAACATGTTTAAAAACATCATGAATTCGTGCTAACACTTCCAAGATGACAAACAAAATTCTCCATATTCGCACGATTCTCAAAAGCCATTAAAAGTTTAAAACCACTTAAACAACTTTATTTACAGTTAAAGGTGACAAGATTTTTCGTAGCCGCGTCGGCTACATCCTCAGATCTACACACTCAAGAGAGTAAGAGTTCTACAATTATATATACCAAGTGTTCAGAGGGCAAGGTGGTTGCGAGTTTACAAAGTATCGTGCACTCACCCAGATCTGCATAATTTCCCCGGTCTCCGGTTATGGTGGTGCTGGTAAGTCGATGTTTGAGCCAACAAACGTGTAGGGTGTTAGCTCCATCGACTACCACCCAGAACTCGTAAACCTACTTAGGGGATTTTGCAGAGGTCTTGACCTTAATTTTGGTGTCCGGACTTCTAATCTCTTTAAATTTAGTTCATAGAGACCGTGACTCAGTTCATTTACAGTCACGTGCAGGCGTATATACCATTCCTGTACGTCCTACTGTACCGGGTGCAAAAGAACTGATGTACATGGGATCTACAGCTAGGAATTTACTCACACGTACAAGAACATGAATATTCAGCTAGGAACCCTAATATTTCCACCTCATTAACAAGCACTCTCAGAATGGGACAGTACTTCCCGGACTGAGACTGTTCAACTACTGTGTCACCTTTAATATCCCGTCGGACTTTATTATTTTTGGAGTCATTGTGGATCACCTACTATGAAGCGAGAAGCTGTAATGACGAAACACCTTGCTGACTTCACAATGCCTGGTAAAGAGATGTCCGGAGCTTACCAGCACAACCATAACCGGAGACCGGGGAAATTATGTTGATCTGGGTGAGTACACGCTACTTTGAAAACTGGCAACCACCTTGCCCTCTGAACACTTAGTATATATAATTGCGGAACTCTTACTCTCTTGACTGTGTAGACCTGAGGATGTGGCCGACGCGGCTACGAAAGATGTTGTCACCTTTAACTGTAAATAAAGTTGTTTAAGTGGTTTTAAACTTTTAATGGCTTTTAAGAATCGTGCGAATATGGAGAATTTTGTTTGTCATTTTGTAACATGTTTAATTTTTTTTTGTTTTTGTTGTTTCGAGGTTTAAGGGCCACTGTGAGAAAAAGGACTAAAACCAATCGCTCGTTCCTAACTTAGGAACAATATTTCCATGGAAGGAAAAGAGCCAATGCCGTAAGACAAACACACCACCTATACCTCAACCGTAACTCGAACCCAGGTACATTGTGATGAACGATCAGATACCAGCGCTTAGAACTCTACGCAGTCGAAGCGACTATGTCCTCCTCTACATCATGATCATCATCAATCATTTACAGCACACTGCTGAATGAAGGCTTCTCTAAATATCTCCCGCAAATCACTCCCTTGAGTAAGTCTTTTCCATGATATTCCTACTTTCGAATTTCATACACGCATTCCCCACGTGGTCTCCTCCTAGGTCTTTTCCTATGCCTTGGAATCCAGTTTTGTATTTCAACTGTACAATGGTGGTCAGTTCAAGCAGTATGTTTATTCCACTGCCATTTCAGGATCTTTACTTTGATCAGGTTGACATCAATTTTTGTCATTTCCCTGTGATCCACGAGTTCTTTCTTCTGCCATTCTTGACCACGCCAAGCATGCATCTCTCCGAGCTGCTTCGAACTATTATCAGCCTCTGTATGATTTATTTTCCATTCAGATCTATTCTCTGATCCAAAAGTACGAAATGGAAGGATGCATAGGTGAAGTACTTTTCTTATAACCACCCTTTAAGCGTCCAATGCATCTGAACCAAATGCCGCCCTAAATGTTTTGCTCTGCGAATAGAGAAATCTTCACATGTCACCGAGTTTTGCGAAAGCTATTGCCAAACAATTGCTTTCCCCCTTTAATCTCAGTAATATCATCCGAAAACCAGACACTGGTAATAAGCGCTATCCGGCCCGCTGACACAGTGGTCAAACCGCTGACTTCTGACAGTTCGTCAAAGATGATGTCCCGGTGAGTCATGGGTATTATGTTTGGCTTACGCCACTGGTTGTTTTCCTCCCTTGGAGCCAGTGGCTCTAAATTAGGAACGGGAGATTGCTTACAGCGCATCAAGTTGCTCACGGTAGTCGTTAAATCCCAAGCCAGAAAATATTAATAATAATCGGTTGCTTTTAGTACTCTATTTTCTGCTCGATGACAAAAGACACGATGGAGAAGGGCCGCCCTTCTACATCGTGCCTTTGTCATCGTGTCCGCCCTTCTCCATTGTGTCTATGTCACCATGCCGCTGGACAGAAAAAAACATATGACTTAATAAACATTTACACTTTCCTTTCTTAAGTTCATCGCCATTGTTGTTATCCTTTTCACAGGAAATCTGTATGAAAGGATTGGTGTCAATCATCTCCGTAAACGATCACTTTGATTAACAAAGCTAAGGGAAAAGCAGCGCTTTCTAATGGGTTGGTTCACTCATTCCAGTCGCTTTTGGACTACTCCTTAGAGAGTAAATGGGTTCATTCCAACTGATTTCAGCCCATTTTGCTACCCACGAGTTGATTCGTTTAATCTGGTTAAAGGGTTAAGACATAATCGTAAATGGCTTAGATAATTGTATTGTTCCTTCCAAATGCATTCCAGGCAAGGTTTATACGTCTGTTAATTTCTTCTCCGATATGACCTTCCATTGATATCTGCAGACATAAATTACTCTGCAAATAGAGAAACCACCAAGCTGATATCTTCAGAGAGTAAAAGCATTGTAAATGTTTATATACATTCATCAAAAAATAGATAAAGCTTTCTTTTTGAGCGCAGTCGCCTCTGTGATGAAGCACTTGCGTCCCTTAAGAACATCTATTCAAAGGAAACCATTTTCAATAATCTATTGATTAAAAGTAAATGAATGCTTTGGAGGTAAATTAAAAGTGAAATCACTACCATGACTTATATTTTAATGTACAATCTCATGTACTCTGCTTACTTTATATTGATGTCCCATATCATTGTAACTTTTATTTTTTTTATTTGCGGGTTTAACGATGGGTTATAAGCAGTCGCCGATCTCAATGTCGCTGATTTACTCAATGGGTTACAAGCATCCTCTCGTCTCTAATTTGGAGACACTAGTTCCTGGGAAAAAAAGAGAATCAGCGCCGTAAGACAAATACAACATCCATGCCTCACCGAGGTTTGAACCCGGACACACCTCGGACGAATGGTCACAAGTTAGCTCTTAGACCACTGCGCCACCGGGGCAGCTGTAACAATGTTTTAGTGTAAAAATACTAATTCTATTAAAACCCTCATAAGTCGGGTTCACTTTCAAGATCAAATGATAAAAACAAATGTAATAGTGGAGCAGAAAAAAAAACGGTAACAAATAATGATGGAGAAAAAATACTACTACGATGACCTTAATAAATAGCGAAGCCAAATCTATACATAGATATTTTTAAACAGTGATATATTTCTGAAGAGTTTGCAAAGAGTTAGCATTGAATTAAAAACAAATAAAAATCAAAAAATAATTTTTTCCTTGCAATTTTAACTTAACACAGATAGCATCTAGAAGAATCTATCAACATCTTTCCTGCTAGGACACTGCGCCCAGGTTGTCGCATAACGGCCAACTGTTTCCACTAGTATCCAACTATTGATCGCCTCACGTCAAACACACATACGCAGTGAAATCAAAATGTCCCTTTATACATTTACAGCGTACTACACAATCTGCGTAATGAAAGAGTGTGTTATACACAATATAACTGCAGACATTTCCACTTAATCCAAGCCCACATCTTGTTTTGGAATTCAAACAACACCCTCAATAGTGCGGAGTTTTACAACTTTCGATACAGGACAGGTGCCTTAAAATTCATATTTTCTGTCACAATCCCTTTAGCGAAAGTTTGTAGCCGTCGGGTTCAGAAAACACAGCCATAATAAACCTAATTTATTCAGGAGTACCTTATAAAATTTCAGACAATTCAATAGTGCCTTTTTCTTGTTTTTTCACACGTTTAAATTTCATTTAAATTATAGTTTATTACACACCTTATAAGGGCGTAGAAACCTACCGAAGAAAAAGCGATATCTTTGTGAGCATATTCTGAAGGAAAGCAAAAAGGTTTGTCCGAAATGTATGACTCCTTGTCGCTTGCTAGAGCTCTCTGTATGGAAACGCTGGCATCTACACCAATAAGCCACTCCATTATGACCACCCCCAGCCAAGAGAGAAATGAGCGTGCCTGGAGACCAAACGGTGGCGCAGGCAAAGTTCACAGTGCAGTATATATACAACCCAAGGACCGGCTTTCGGTTAGTGGAGTGTTCGGAGTCAGAATGGGAAAAGCAGCCGATTTATCAGAGTTTTAGAAAAGACAAATTGTGACGGCACGCCGCCTCGGAACTACGATCTTGGAAACAGCGCGGCTTGTGCATTGTTCACGTGCTGCTGTTGTGATTACGTATCAAAAGTGGTGTACAGATCGCCAAACGACGAACCGTCGTCCAGCCGTGTCTCGTCCGCAGCTCATTGATGCCGGAGAGGAGTGGAGACTGTCCCGCATTGTTCCCAGCAAGAGCAGGGCCACAGTGCGACAAATCATCCGTAGCTACAACAGTGGTGATCAGCGCAATGTATCACAGCACACAGTTCATCGCATCCTTCTGCGTATGGGCTTACGTAGGCGAAGACCCATCAGGGTCTTTATGCTCACTGCGCGCCTTCGTCAACAATGCATGAAATGGGCCCAAGATAATCGGTATTGGACCGTGGCTGATTAGAAGAAAGTAGCTTGGTCTGACGAATCAAGATTCCTGGTGCATCACACAGACGGCCGAGCGCGGATACGACGTTTACCGATGGAGGCTGTGTCACCTGCACATCAGAAGTCATCGCTTCTGATATCTAGGTGCCATAGAAGGAAGTAGCTTGGTCTGACGAATCAAGATTCCTGGTGCATTACACAGACGGCCGAGCGCGGATACGACGTTTACCGATGGAGGCTGTGTCACCTGCACATCAGAAGTCATCGCTTCTGATATCTAGGTGCCATAGAAGGAAGCAGCTTGGTCTGACGAATCAAGATTCCTGGTGCATTACACAGACGGCCGAGCGCGGATACGGCGTTTACCAATGGAGTCTATAGCACCTGGATGCACTGTTGTGCGGAAACAGGCCGGCGGCGGCTGTGTTATACTGTGGGCGATGTTTTCTTAGGACACTTTAGGTCCCATTATCCCCATAGCACAATCTCTGACAGCTGTCACGTATCTTCAACCGTTCATGGCAACTGGGTTCCTTGCTCGTGATGGCCATTACCAACAAGCTAATGCGCCACGTCACACTGCCAAAATCGCCAAGGAATGGTTCGAGCAACATGGTGGTGACGTTCTGTTAACGCCCTGGCCTCCAAATTCACGTGACATGAACCCAATCTAACATTTGTGGCTCGACTTGGACAAGTGGTTTGCGTTAAATCATCACCACCTCGAAATGTACGGGAACTGGACGACCTGCTGTTGACATTATGATACCGGATGACCCAGAATACCTATCGCCACCTCACCGAATCGATGCCTCGCCGAGTGGCCGTTGTTTTTCTGGGTAAAGGGGGTCCTACAGCTTATTAGGTATAGGTGGTCATAATGTAATGGCTTATCGGCATACATATTGACATTCATGAATACATAATATAATTTACGACACGTTTAAATGAAAATAGGAAGTTTGGACTTTAATATATTGAAAAACATAACGCGCAATGAGTCTTATCGGTTCTGGCTAAAATATAGAAAGGTGAAAAGAATCAATGAAATTAAAGACAAACCTTAAAATTTGAGTTAAGGAGCAAATTAAAAAAACAACCCTGCACTACGCTAAAGTGTATGCATGTTAGCCAACCATTAACACTATGGTTGTTTTGGAAAATATTCGTTAATTACCATAATTTGGTTTTACCATAACCTGGGCCATTTTAGACAATTAAAAGTATTAAAATTATTAACACAGCTTTCAGACATCTCTGAATTGAGTGTATTTTATTGTTTCTCACGTAATATTAAGAGCATTAGAAAACTTGAAAGTTCCAACGCCCTGGAACAGGAATCGAAGCAGCATCCCTCGATTTCTGTTCGAGAATGCTATCCGTTACAACACCCACGACGATGAAATTCGAAGCATCCGAGTGTTAAGAACCAGAATAGTCTGATTTTTTGCCGGTAGAAGCAAATTCTGCTTTATCGTAGCGTTGTTAATTAAATCTCCAGCCACTCAAGTAAATAGTATGGAGGAAATATTCACATGATACGTGCAAAAAAAAAAAAACAATACATATTATGTGAAAAATATTATTTCCATACTATTTATGTAAAAGTACTTAATCAGCGAACTGTACCACAACTTCCAATAAGAACATAGTGCGCTTTGCATATCATGGAGCAGTTACCCGGGATAGAAACTGTGATTTGTTGAAGATTTGGTCGGGTATCGTTCACTTGATCGAAAGATCACTTGACCAAAAATCAGTTCGCCGAAAATCACTTGATCGAGAGGTTTATTTCACAGAAGGGTTACTTGAACGAAAAGTTCATTTCACCTAAAGGTCAACTTCACCTAAAAATTCATTTCATCGAAACGTTATTTGATCGAAAAGTTCATTTCACCGAATGATTACTTCACCTAAAAGTTCATTAGATCGAAAGATAATTTCACCGAATGGTCAGTTTATCAAAAACTTAAAATTATCAGTAAGAAATAGCAATACAAAATCCGTTTATTGGCATAGACGTACAAATATTTAAATAAATAAATAAATATTGCCAATAAACGGATATTCCATTACTATTTCGTACCGAATTAGTTTTCTTTTTTTGGCTTAATCTACCCGAAGTTTCATTTTATGACTTAGAATTTTGTTGATAGAGATTTGTTGGAGTGTCATGCGGGTTTTTGAACGTTATGAGATTGTATAAAAAATGCGCTTTCCATTTCTACAAAACACCTCGCCATACTTAGGTCTTTTGAAATATAGCATTAATTGTAAGGCATAGGTCTAGGCCTTTTTAGTAAATTTTAATCGTCCGAGCTCCTATTCATAAGGTTTACACAGCAAATCAAAAAAATAATGTTCCACTTTTACTGCACACAAAACATTAATTATTGGACCATAGGCCTAGATATAGACCTTTTTAGCAGATTTTAACCCTCTGAACTCATATTCATAAGTGTTACATACAATGTAAAGTAAAATATGTTCCACCTTTACTCAAGTACAAAACATTAATTTTAAGGCCTTAGGACTGGATCTGGGCATTTTAAACAGATTTTAGTCCTCCTGCTCATTTATACACTGAGTGGCCACTTTATTATGACCACTTTATAGTTTTAAGCGAATGAGCTATGGCTGCACGCTGTTGCCACCAGAGGGCGATGCTAGTATAAAAAAGGAAAATGTAGTGCTTGCGACAGTAGTAGAAGTGATTTTTGGGTGACGAGATGGGTAAAAAATGCGATTTGACGGACTTTCAACGTGGGATGATTGTAGGAGCTCGGAGCCATGGAGCGAGTATCACCGAAGCCGCCGCATTCGTGTAATGTTCCAGAGCAGCTGTTGTTAAACTGTTTAAAGACTGGACTGTCAGCCAAAAAACTGGGTCTCTACGTGCAACGTGTGGTCGTCATCGACTAGTGACTGCTCGGGCGGAACGGAGAGTGTCCAGACTGGTAACAGACAACAGAAGGGCAACAGTGCAGCAAATTACAGACCATCTTAATCAAGGATCCCCTCAAATAATCTCTGCACGCACTGTTCGCCGCACACTGCATCGGATGGGATATGGGAGCCGAAAGCCTGTTCGAACACCTTTCTGTCAGCAGTTAACAAGAGAAAACGTCTCCAGTTCGCACAGGAGCAAAAAGATTGGGCATTCGATAATTGGAAACAAATTATGTGGTCCGATGAATCACGTTTTCAGTTTGGCGAAAGTATGAACCCCAAATGCATTGCTACAACCCTTCAAGCTGGTGGAGGCAACATTATGGTTTGGGGAATGTTTTCCTGGCATGCTTTGGGCCCTTCAATTCGTGTTGATCAACGTCTGACTGGCACATCATATCTAAACATCGTTGCGGACCAAGTGCATCCTGTCATGTGGATGGTTTATCCCAATGGCGATGGCTACCCTCAACAAGATGATGCGCCCTGCCATAGTGCTCGTATTGTACAGGATTGGTTTCTGGAACATGCCGGGGAGTTCATTTTCCTTAGGTAGCCCCCACAATCTCCAGATTTCAACCCCATTGAGAATTTGTGGGATGAAGTTGAACGAGCCATCAGACAGCTGGATCCACAACCCTGCAATCTCACACTCCTGGAAAGTGCTATTCATCAAGCATGGTCTCAGATCCCCCAAATCGCCTATCAACATCTCGTGGAGTCCATGCCGTAAAGAATCGACGCAGTATTAAAGACAAAAGGTGGACCAACAATGCACTAAGGGGTGGTTATAATAAAGTGGCCACTCAGTGTATGAGGTTTACTTAAGGAAACAAGTTAATAATGTTCCCCTAAACCAAAACCGATAATTTTTTTAGTCTCTAAGCCTAAAAATAGGCTTTGTAGAAATTTTAATCCTCCGTGCTCATGTTCATCGCTGATTTTAAAGCTGATTTTTTGTGTCCGAGTAAATGTACAGTAGTGGTAACTTGACTTGTTATGTAAACCTCATGATTATGATCCTGGATTGGGGCCCTAGGTACTGAAGCACGGATGATTTAAATTAACTGAAAAGGCCTAAACCGATGCCTAAGGACTTACAATTAATTATTTTTGTTTTAAAATTAATTATTTGCGTTCTTCGTGACACGGAGAAACCAAAAGTGCAATCTGAGTATGATCCCCTAAAGTTTCAGTGGTCTGTCTTCCGAACTGGCACCACGCACCCTTCAGCAGATTCTGTGTTGAAATTCAAAGTTTTCGATAAACTGAACCTTCGATGAAATGAATTTTTAGGTAAAGAGACCTTTCGGTGAAATGAACTTTTCGATCAAGTGACCTTTCGGTAAATTTTTCCTTCCGATCAAGTGACTTTTCGGTGAAATGGACGTTTCGATCAAGAGATCTTTCGGCGAAACAATCTCTTCGGTGAAGTTAATTTCTGTCAAGTGACCCTTCGGTGAAGTGAATTTGGTTCAAATGACCCTTCGGTGAAGTAATCGTCAGGCAAATGAACCAGACCCGATTTTGGTCGGAAACGTTTTTAATACAGATATTAGGATACATTGACTGCATCGACCAATTGTGATTAAACAATTAGAGCTACATGCACAACTAGTGCTTCCAGTTAAAGCTAAATTCAGATACTGTATGGAAACTGTTAGACAAAGAGACTTGGAAAGGCTTTGTAATTTTAAGGTTTTGAAAAGAAATAGCTCTTCTGTGGTTGTTTCTCCTCGAAATTGTCTCAAAAATTATATTTGCACTTCTTCAAATGCGTTTAAAAAATTGCAAACATAAACTTCGAGAAATTTCGAAACTTCTGTTTATTCTACAGTTCCGTATTTTAACGCATTAACATCTTCAGCGCGAGAAACAATCATTTCATAAAAGTGATGGAAATTAACTTCTTGTGTTTCAAAGATGTCGTGAAGATATCTTCAATTTTTTTTAAACAACATGGTCTCGTCTTTTAAATTCGAGTTAGAAAATATATTTTTGTTGGTGTTTAAAAAGCCTGTGCGATGGAATTTAATGCATACACAATTCATCGTGAACTAAATTTGGCGATACATTTCTTGCTTCCATTGCATTCAAGTTAAATGTGGGGTTGCGTTGAAGTGCATGTTTTTATTGTGACTGTATCTAGTAGGAATATCTGCTGTTTCTAAGAAACATGTGGGATGGGTTCTGTCATTCCTGCATACATCTGTGCGAAACGACTTGAACTTCGACTGTCTGTATTCGTATACAACAGATTACCTAATACTTTTTTCAGAACCCCCACATTACGCTTATGATATTGTTCATTCATATGCATTGTAACACTGATAAAACTTACTAAGTTATAATTCTTCAAAGGGCTAAAATAGACAAAATTGAAATAAAACTATAAAATTCAGTGATTTACTGCAATATTTGGAGATTACGGAAACTTAAATATCCTAAATACGTATTTTCCGTTCTGACACATTTTGTTTCAAACCTTAACTGAAATGTTTAACAAATTCAAGGGTGAGTGGAAAGAGCACTGTATTAAAGTTTCATTCAAAATAAAGAAAAACGTTTATCTGTTTACCAGAAGGTAATGCAAAGGTTTCAGTTGATGCTTTTTGGTTTAATAAATAACTGCTACTATATTTTGGTGCCCTAGGTAGGTAATGTCACGTTCAATTAGTCTTGAAAGCATTTTATGTCGTCGAACTGTTTTTTTTTTTTTTAAACGGCAAGCTGAATATAAACATTCCATTTCCACAGCAAATTCGAATATCAGACCTGTCCAAAGTGAACCATTTGGTGTAGGAGTACTGTGTTCACTAATATGCGATAAAAATTTTAAAAATTATCAGTGATTATCATTAGCTTTCTTCGTAAATATCTAATTATTTAAACTCCAAATATACTTGCTACTTGGCAGTTCTGATCCGTAAAGGATTCGCTCTAATAGTATTTTTGCTCCGATCAGTTTCAATATTTGTTTCACTTTTTATTATTGATAGAAATATTAAGAGAAATATTAGGCGGCGACAGCGTTTTTATGAAAACGGCCAAACGCGTAGATATACCAAGCAAACGAATGTTTTTAAAAGCTTAAACGTACAAAAAGTGTTCAATGAGACCTAAAAAGGGCCGCTATCTCTATATTGTGTTACACGTTAAAAAAAAAAACAGCTGGATCACTTCACTGAACTTAGAAATCAAAGATATTTTCATAAACTGTGGCTCAAAATCGACTTATAACGGAGAATTGACAGCAGCTGATTGTTGCGTGTTTCATAAGATATAATTCCACTCTTTCTCCAAATTTCCGAGGGAAAGTAAAATGCCAACGATGCATTTTTTTGCATTTCAGGCAAAAGTCACTAAATCTCATTTCCTTTTAAACAGGCATTTTGTGCAGGTGGGGAATCCTGGAAATGTACTACAATCTTCGCGATTGCAATCACATTTCAGTCTATTCTCTCTCTCTCTCTCTCTCTCTCTCTCTCTCTCTGACCAAATATTCAATTTGAAGAAGAAAAACAAAAAAAAAGCTAGTTGAAATGGCGTTTGTGTTGTGAGATTCTGAAGATATAAATTTTGGTGTCATTCAGTAGTTTCTTCTTCAGTATTTACAGTTTGCAAATAACCCAGTATGATATTCTAAGTAGTCATCACAGTAGAATGACAATACCAGTTTATCGATCGATGTTATACTACACCTAATTATTTGATAGTGCAAATATCACATTTTTTTTCATTTGAGGGTTTTACGACTTCCGTCAGTAATTGATAGCCCGTCTCTAATTTAAGGACACTGGCTCCAGAGAAGGGAGAGAACCAGTCCCGTAAGACAAACAAAACATCCATACATCACCGGTATTCCTGCACGGACACTTCTCGGACAAATTGTCAGAAGCAAGCGTTTAGACCAGTACACCACCTCTGCGGCGAATATCATTTATCGAGAATTTTATTTGTTAAGCACTGATTATTCAGAAATATTAAATAAGTTAATGCTTATGTACTAAAAACTGAGTTATAATCTGAATACTGCTGTCTTCTTAATTGTGCCCGTCCACGTCCTGGGCGTTCCGACAAAATTCGCTTTGAAATACCTTTAAGCTAATTTTTGACTATGAAACCCAACAGTATATTTTCATAGGCACCTATGGTGGCCAAAGAACCTTAATCTTACTAAATCACGGTTATTCACTCTGGACTGAACACTTAATATGTGGAATATATGTGATGGGGAATATACGATGAGCGTGAAACCCGAACAGAGCGGTTCTTTATTCCCTGACAAAGCAGTCGATATGCATTACCTGTTAATAAAATATCTCCTAGGCAGTTGGGTGGCGCCGTACTGGCGCGCATGCTGCCTAGTAGTGGTGAGGGAATAACGTGTCTCCGCAGACAATTTAAGCGAGAAGATCGAATAAAGATGGTGTGCTCAATTGAAGAGCATGTGTTCAGTACTGGGCAACTGGTTCCTTCAAACAATGTCAGAAGTTTCTGAAGAAATTTTGTGGGCGTAAACCATCCACCATTTCGAAATTGGCGAAGCAGCTAGGGAGAACGGGAAGCTTGGTGGTTCTGTATACAGTCAGACGACCCCAGATGGCAGAGGACACAATAGAGAGTGTGAAGCAGCGGTTATTGGCATCCCCACGAAAATATATTCAGCGGCTGTTACAAGAGACTGGACGATCGTATTCGACATGTCAAAGAGTAGTCAAACAGGCGAAGATTAACCCGTACCGTATCACGGCTGTGAACGAGTTACAGCCACCGGAGTTTGCAAAACGAATGGCATACTCTCAATGGTTTGCCAATTGTTTCGGCGCAAATCCCGCCCTGTTGGACATAACATGGTTTACTGACGAAGCATGGTGTCATTTATCGGTCTATGTAAACTTCCATAATACACGGATGTGGGCTAATGATAATTCTCACGTCATCCATGAAGAGCCATTCCATCCAGTGAAAATCGGCGTCTGGTGTGCAGCGTCTGGACGCTTGCGGTGAGCACTTCCAGCATCTTCTACGAGACATTCCTTTTTGTCATGGATTAAATTATGTTTTACATGTATTGCGGAGACCGGAAAGTAATGTCGTTTTTTGGGGGCTAAGTTTGGGGAGCGGTTATGAGGTGTTTATGTACGTTCAACGTAAAGTTAGTGTATGTACAAGTGAATGAACTATTCGCCTTTAACTTATGTAAGTGTTTTTATCTACCAGATTTGGAGAACAAAATGAGTGACATAAAACCCAAGGAGAGCCATGTTCGGCCTTGTATGCTGTATGAATTTCACAAGGGGAACAATGCGACTGTGGCCACCAATAACATTTGCGCTGTTTATCCGAATGCGTCCACCATTACAGCACGTGCAAGCGTTAGTTCGCCCAATTCCATACCAGCACGTGCAAGCGTTAGTTCGCCCAATTCCATACCAGCACGTGCAAGCGTTAGTTCGCCCAATTCCGGTGGGGCAATTTTGATCTCTCTGATACCCCTCGCGCACGAAGGCCTATGGAGCTGGACAATGATCTGCTGCGTGCAGCCGTTGAGGCAGATCCTCGCCAAATTATTTATAAATTATCCCAAAATCTTAATGCATCATGGCCTACTGTTCAAAAACATCTGCAACAGTTAGGGAATGTCTATAGACAAGGAGTTTGGGTCCCACACCAACTTTCACCTGACAACAAAGCCCAGCGTTCCATCAACTGCAACTCTTTGCTCACCCGACAGGAAAAGGATCCATTTCTTCATCGAATTGTCACTGTAGATGAAACGTGAGTTCATTACGTGAACAACAAACGCAAAAACCAGTGACTTTCTCCACGTAAGGCACCAGTTCCTAATCCAAAACCAGGCTTACACCCCAAAAAGGTTTTGCTCTGTGTTTGGTAGATTACCGCTGGCATAGCCATTTTGAGCTCTTGAAACCCGGACAGACCATAACCGCAGACCTCTATTGTCAATAACTGGACCGTTTAAAGCAAGCTCTTACTGTAAAACCTCAACAGAAATAGTGTCGTCCTCCAGCATGACAGCACGAGACCTCACACGACGAGACGGACCTAGCAGACGATCAGAGATTTTGGCTGTGAAATTCTGCCCCATCCCCCTTATTCCCCTGACATTGCACCATCTGATTACCATTTGTTCAGATTTCTGCAGCACTTTAAACGGGAAAAAATGCTACAATATTGACGATGTCAAAACGGAGCTCTCGGACGTTTTTGCATCACAGCCAACGTCTTTTTATAAAGACGGCATCGAAAGTTTGTTTTCACAGTGGGCAAGTGTGATCGATAATGATGATGATTATATAATATTGATTAAGAAATAATGTTCTTCTGTTGCAAACAATGTTTCTCCTGTTTTCCAAAAACATTACTTTCCGGTCTCCCCAATACTTCATTCAAATGTGCCTTTGCAATCGCGAGTTAATAAAAAAAAATGCATGTTCAGTCCCGAATGAATCACCCTGTATTCGTTCATTGTTTGCTGATTTGTACAGTACACCCTTAATCTTACTAGTATTTCGTACTGAGATCCCAGTTTGTAAATTACACCAGTCTGGGTCACATAAATGGCTCATTCCGACACTTAAGACTGGACACGAGCGTAGTGCCGTCCTAAGTGTCGGAATGACGGCACGCGAGCGTCATACGACGGCACGCAAACGTCATACGACCGCACACGAGCGTCATACGACGGCACGCGAGCGTCATACGACCGCACACGAGCGTCATACGATGGCACGCGAGCGTCATACGACGGCACGCGAGCGTCATACGACGGCACGCGAGCGTCATACGACCGCACACGAGCGTCTTACGACGACACACGAGCGATACCCGCCGCAGCACATGCGTTTATGCAAATATAGCAAAACTTTCGACTTACCCTCTCTACATAGACTTCGAATTTAGAAAATGGGCAACGGAGGATGACACTTCAAGGTAAAGCTGAAAAATTCATGTAAATGCTAACTTAAATGTGCGATACCATCAAATAGGGGGATGATGGGATTTATTATGGGGGAGGGGGTATTTGAAGAACTTTGAGGGGTGTCGGGTGTATAAATCCCTAGGGTGATGTAAATAAAATGCAAATGTATAGCCATCGTCGTCAAATTCGACGCCATAGCATTTGTTTTTATATTAAACTTAATATCACACATGACACTATTAAGCATGAGAATGCCCAGAATTCAATATGTTGAGCATTGTTTTACAAAGAGAATAGAAACTAGTAGCTACAGCTAACACAAAACGAAAAATAGACGCACAGATTAATACCCGAAAAACAAAGTTTTCTACGTTCTGTGATCGACGTTTATTACACGTCGGTCCAAAAGTTTAAGCCGCATTCTCTGTCTCGTCGTCAGAAGAAGATCGATGTCTATGCAGTATTTTAAGAAAAGAAAACGCGAAGATAAAAAGATAGGTTGTAAGCCACAAGAAAAACTACCCAAAACATAAGTTTTTTTTTAAGTTACATTTCTGTTATCAAGCGATGGGAAACAACAATAAGGACACCGATGGTCCTCTTTAGAAACGAGGTTGCGTGTTGACCAGGACTTATATCTTTGTCTCGATGCGTTTGCATCCAGATAAACTCAGCTATCAGCACAGTCAGCTATTAGCTCAATGAAAGAGAACATTTTTAGAAAAACAAACGTAGCAAGTGACGTTGTTCTAGTTAAGGACTAGAGTAACGAAGTTTGATGACATTCGCATTTCTTACTTAACGCAATTAAACCTCATTTATGTCTCTGATGGAACGTAACACGTTTCCTGAGTTTCTAAACCAGTTTTTTTAAGAGGTCTTTCATAAAGTATTTACCGGTTTGGAAACAGTTTATATTCAAACAACTTTTCTTTCTATCATTCTTAAATTAAGAGAACGTCCATTTAACTGAATATTTTCATGAGAAACAAGTGTTCCAAAAAGTCTTCTTTATTTAGTGGTTCCATTCTACTTAAGAAGAAATTAAGTTTGAGTATAACAGCCTATTTTGTTTTATCAGTTAACAACTTTTGGAGAGAAACTCAAGATAGAGATTTCGCAAAAGGATAAGCGCGAAATGTCACTTTCCTTTCAGATTGATTTTGTGATATCATACAGCTTACGTCAAAGTAGCCATCAAACCATTATTCTGAGAAAATTTTAAAAAATGCCGATTGACTACGCCAAAGTAAACAGTAGTATTAAGTCCATTCCTTACGCCAAAGTAACTATTAAAGCATTATTCCTCAGAAAACTTGAAAGGATGCTTATTGACTACTTTCATAAAAGAACGCCATGGTATTTTAAACAATTATTGCAACATCAAAACTGTTGAATACGTGCACGTGCCTTGCTCGGCCCCAAAGGTACGAGCCTGGCTCGGCTGTCAGGCCAGGCCTGATTCGGACTTTCATCATTCCCGGAGTCGGTCATGTACTTGAAGTTTTAGCATTTAGCTTTGACGTAAACAAATATTTTCGTCTCACAAAACGATAAGTGTTATATTAAATAATAAGTTAGAGAAGTTCACTGAGTGAAACAAAAGACCCCATCCGCCACCAAGTGTATTGATTAATTACAGCTGAAAACGACGCTAAGATCAGATTCTGAAATGATACGGTGTATTTCTTTAAAGGTTTAAATCATATCCGGTTTTCATTTCGTTGGCTTTAGAGACTAAACCAAATGTATTTCCTTTTCTGAGGAATGTTTACGTAAACAAAGTTTTCAGCTTCACGAAACCTATACCAGTTTCCGGTGCCATCCCTTGCTGCAGAGGAGATGAGGAAGTTTGAAGTATTTGTTTATATATTTGGAGATCGAGAACTATCTTGGTAATACCGTAGTGTAGAAGAGGAGAAAACATTTGCATTTTTAACAGAAGTATGTAGTCAGATCCAAACTTCACTTGTAGGAAAAATTGTTACGAGAAATGGAACGTCTCTCTACCCGACATCCCCTCTACTACTAGAGGAGTTATGTTCAGTAAAGCACCTTTGCTTCACTAAAGCAACCTACGAGGTATTCTGAGTCGAAGATGACATGACAAGATAGAACAGGACTCGCAGGCCATATGAAAAAGAAAAGTAAAAATGTATGTGTCTATTATGAATATCGATTATTTCAGAGAGATTTTGAATCCTAAAATTAACTTTCGTAAAAAGAAACGATGCAGTTGACTGATATCTAAGTTGCAAAAGAATTCCGAAGTGATAACTGGTATATCTACATTTTTTGCTACTCTTTCAAAATTTTTGTAATATAATTTATTGCAGCATAACACATAGCAGATTTGGGAATCCAAATTCCATGTATTCAAGGAGCCTGGATATAGATACCTGCACGGGCCTGAAATATTTGAACCGACCCGACAACTGGCGGCTAAGAGTTCGATTCAGCGAGGCCCGAAATCTCTGAGCTGTTGTCTAACCTAACCCAGCCCGAAACAAATGAAAAACTAAATCTGGCCCGACGTGAGAGCTAAGAAATTTGTTAGAAAGTCAGAGTTTTTGTATTCTTGTTTCTTTTTACGATTTCAACTAATGCGCTTATGTGGTCAATGTGGTCGCAGAAGTATTCTCCGGGAGTCTGCACAAAGTGTAACACATACGTAGCAGAAAAGCAATTTATTCATAAAATAATTATCATGGGCATCAACGAAGTTCATCCAATGTGTTAACTTATATATATATCCCTGCGATAAAATGCCGGGTCAGAGGAAGACACAAAATGTTGGAGGGCAGCGTGCAACTCAAAGTTGGAGAAGTTATGTCGACGCAAATGATTGTCGAGTGAACTAGAGATATTCTGAGGGTGAGATAATCTGGTGGGTAAACTGGATGACAGAAGAGCTCTATAAACGGAATCAGTTAAACATTAGCTCTCATGAAAATTTGGCCCTTGCTATAAACGGAATTAGTATCAGTAGACATTTTGGTGTCCCATTGCCCTCGTATAACGGGGGCCCATTGCCCACGGGTCAGGTTTAGGATCACATTGTCCATGTATAACGAATTCTCTGAGCATGTAACGCTGG
This sequence comes from Macrothele yani, assembly GCA_039090855.1. NCBI lineage: Eukaryota > Metazoa > Arthropoda > Arachnida > Araneae > Macrothelidae > Macrothele > Macrothele yani. The sequence continues at coordinate 82,316,723 of CM077003.1, read as the reverse complement.
GAGAAGTCGGATTCTTGATGTGAGGATTATTTTTTGTTTGCCATTTAACCCTCACCATGAACATCTCTAAAGAATGTAAGCAGCCTTTAGTCTCTAATTTGGGACCACTAGTTCCAGGGAAGGGAAGGAATCAGCGCCAACACATATACACGCCACCCATGTTTCATACGGGACTCGAACCGAAACCCAAATTGGAAAAGTGGTCAGAAGCTCACGCCATACACCACACGGCGACAGGAGAGGAAAATATACATATTCTGCTTCCAGCTAAAGCAGAAAACCACAAAAACGAGCACAGCGTTCATGTACTTAGCATTTATACTCTGATTCAAGGAATGGGCGCTGACCAGTGGCGCAATGGGCTTCTGACCATTCACCTAGGTCGGGTGCGGGTTAAAATCCCGGTGAGGCATGAATGTTGTGTTTGTCTTACGGCAATGGCTCTCTCCCTTCTCTGGAACCAATGGCCCTAAATTAGGTACGGGTGACTGCTTAAAGCCCATAAGTTGTTTACGGTGGTTGGTTAAAACTTCTAAAACAAACACGAACAACAACAACAACAAGGAATGGGAAAGAAGCATACGTCCTTAAGCACACGCCAAAAGAGCGAGTTGTCCCCCATTTTTCGTGCTAAGTGCGTTACTGGAGACAGAACACCAACAAATTAAAGGGCTTTTGTGATCATTTTCGGCTGTGAATAATCTTTAGTTTACGATGTAAAGGACTGTTCCAGTTTTCTGAACCGTAGCTCCATGTTTGGAGCTACGGTTCATAAATGGTTCATAAATATTTAATATTTCAATACTCCGATAGAATAGAAGCATACACCTGCAGGGCACACTCGAAAAAAACGAGGAAACAGTGACATTGGTATTCTTCCTCTTCGAGGTCTAGGACACAAGTACAATCTTTCGTTAGGTTCTCCCCTTTTCAAAGAAGTGATTTTTTTCCCCCGAAGATCTTAAGCAAATTGTTAAACAATAGCAAGTCACGGGCATTTAGCAAGCCAAACTTCCTTATGGAAGTCAAAACAGTTAAAACATACGAAATGAATATAAACTAAACATGTCCGTCTCCGAACGAGTGAATCCAACTGCAATGGTTAACCATACACGTCACGCTGCTTGAGAATAAAAAAAAAAGAAAAACGGGCTGGATTAAAAAAAATTGATAGACGTGTTTAAAAGATTCATGAAATGAAAATTTGATGCATGACATGCGTTTTTGAATCAGCAAAGGATTAAAAAGAAATTTAACTTCCTTTCGGGTAAAGGAAAGAAGGAGGTTAATGCACAATGCTTCTCCCAATAGCCCATTCCCTGTTTACTCCATTTGATTTTTATTTGTTTTATGGGTATTCGTGTAGGTCTTTTGTTTCTGCAGGACAGAAAAAAACATAATGGCCGACCAACACGTGACTGTTTTTCGAAGCTGGCGGCTTCCTGACGTTCTTCATTGCTCACGCTGCAGCGAACATCTGCAAACAGCAGCACTACACGACCAAACAGACAGAAACTTTAAGGAACGAGGTTTCAAAGCCAGACGCCATCATTTCGCCCTCTTTTTCGTCTTATGTTACTTTTTTATGTCATTTATTTTTGCTTTTCTCCGTTTTTTTTTTCTTCGTGTTCGAGTTAATGTACAAGATGACATAGTAGCAGCTCCAGCCCTTGCTCCACATTCTTCTTTCGTCCTTGCGAATTTCGAAGACCTGAGGTACATGTTAAAACCGCGTCTTTGCAAGGAACGCCGGGCGAGATCGAAATTCCGTACATTTAACATTGATTCATTGATTACTTACTATGGTTTCCCAAAATGGCAGTTTTTTTTTTCGTTTTTTTCGTTATACACTTTCGCATTTACGGGAAACCACTCACCAAAAAGCAAGACTGGAAGGCTCTGAGAGATCTGACGCTTTGCAGAGTGCAAAAATGTACACAAGAAAAAAAAATAACTTAGTTTTCAGTCCCGCATTTTAAAGAGAAACGCGCACCATAATTTTGTCTGATTAATTAATCGGTTCAAGTTTTTGCATTGCATCCTGTCATTAACAGGGGTTATTTTCTGGGTACTTCCGTGTGATGTATTGTGCTAACTAACGAGGTGCTGACATCTGGTTTAACTTCGGTGCAGCCGTATTTGATTAACAGAATAATGCTTCGTTTTGGAAAGTTAACCAGCATCATAATTTTGTGGTTCTTATTTAAGCGCTTCAAGTCGTTATATCCTATTCTTTCACTAACATACGGCATTTACGGAACATTATATAACAGTACATTGCAGCAATCTAAGAAAAATACTCCAGCAGCAACGGGCATCAACACCCAAATGCAAACAGATAATTTCTTTCTGGATTATATATGTATATTATGGTTAATTACAGTGGTACTTGCAGAGACTTTCAAAATTAAAATAATTGCATCAAATGAGTCTCCATATTTATGCTTTGATGTTTAACGACGACTAGGAACAACATTAAGGAACAAAAGCAGTAGACCGTCTTTAATTTGGGGACACGGGTCCCAAGGAAGAGCTAGAACCTTCAGAAAAAGCAATCACCCATATCTCGTCGAGGGCTCCAACCAGGGACTATTTTGGTCGAATGGCCAGAAGACGGCTCTTCGGACCCCTCGGCCACCGCGGAAAAGTAAACGTCTTTACAGTCATGAACTCGATGCTGACATTTCCGTTCCAAATGCATTTTAACATTTTTTACAGAAATTCTTCTTCAATGTATAAATTGCAAAAGTAACGGTCGATATGCACTGAAGAGCAATTGAATTAGATATACCTGTCTAGTAACGTGTAGCACCACCTTTCGCCCTGATGACGGCGGCGATTCGTCTCGGCATGGACTCGACAAGACACCGGAAGCGTTGGGAAACCATACGGATCCACGACCACTGAACAAGCTCCCACAGTTCACGAAGATTTGATGGAGGGGGATCAGAGCCTCGAACATCTCTCTCGATGTCATCCCAGATGTGCTCGATGGGATTGAGGTCAGGTGACCTAGCTGGCTAAGGAAGCGAGGTCACGTAGGTGGAGTGTTCATCCAACCATTAGGATACAATTCGGGAGCGATGGCACGGTGCATTGTCTTGTTGCAGGATGAGGTCCCCAGTGGGATGTTGAAGACGCACAAACGGGAGCAAATGGTCGTCCAGGATATCCCGGTAAGGTTGACCTGTGTGGGATGATGTCACACGTACCAGTGGTCCCATTTCAGTCCACGTAAACAGTCCCCAGACAAGAATGCCACCCCCACCAGCTTCAAGAGAACCCTGCTGGCAAGAAGGATCCATCGCTTCATATGGTTTGCGCCGTACTCTTATCCTGCCATCCGCATGTACCAACGTGAATCTCAACTCATCAGTCCAGGCAACATTTTGCTACATGTCTAGGGTCCAGTGGCGATGTTCCCGCGCCCATGCTAATCTTTGCACCCTGTAATGTGCGGTCAGCCGCGGTACCCTCGTGGGACGATGGCTTCTGTACCCCATAGCGAGGAGATGGTTCTGGATGGTGTAGCTGCTTACACGTTTTTGTGCACCAGCGTTAAATTGCCGAGTGATTTCTTGCACTGTGGCCCGTCTATCCGCTGTTACAATGCGAGCTAGCGGACGATGACTCCGATCATCCACACGCTGTTGTCCACGGCAGTTTGGCCTTACGGGGATGGTTTAACCGGATTCGATGTTATCATGGTGCACCCGTGACACAGTGGCTCGCGAAAATCGCAGCGCCTGCACGACTTCCGAGATGGAGTGACCCATTCGTCGGGCCCCGACAATTTGCCCACGATCAAATGCGCTTGATTCCTTCGTCTTACACATAATGCATCCGACTCTTACTGATTCCCGTCGCATCGCTCCTTATATTGTCGGATCGCTGCATACGTCATGTCGTTTCCGCTTACAGGGCCGCCCAGAGCGCCACATTTGCATAACGCCAGCTGTCTCAAATTCAATTGCTCATCAAGTAAGACAAATCTGTAACAAAAGCATGTCTACGTGGCGTCGGTGACTAATTTTTAGATGTCCAGAAAACAATATCGAAAATATAAAGCAGAAATGTTTTGTGATAAAGTTTTGATTAACAGTGTTTGGTCGTAATATTACTCGAAATAGTCTTCATAATAAATGGTATCGAAAGAAGGGAATCATTTGTTCAATAGGGTATTTAGAAGAAAAGTTATGCAATAGAACATAGGCTCCAAATTTTCAGGCTACCCAATGCAAGACGAAATTTACAAATTGGATTAATATTTTCAGAGAGGTGGTGTCCACACACAGACGGACGGGCGAACGGACAAAGTAATACTTTAAGCACGTACGTTTTGCACAAAAGCCATGTTAATAAAACAGCCAGAAAGGATCATCGATATCTTAGGCGATATTATCAACAGCTAACGTTGAAATAAAAATCGTTACGTAAATATGGGCAAGCATGACTGAACAGATTTTATCTTGCTGGCTTTGGAAGCTTTTGTTCTGTGACAAAATAGAAAAATGATTAGTGAATTATTTCGATGAACTTAACCACTGTATTAAGTCGTTCATTACCAGAAACTTTGCGGGACATTTAAGTGCCGTGTTCAGGGTGGAAAAGAAGGTTCGTTTATCTACCATTGTTTGGAAAGACTGGCATTGTGATAATAATAATCGATTAGCGTTCAATTAAAATTAAGTTTGTCCGCATGAGATCATATAAGGCCTAAGCGGAATATGTTATTTTATAAGTGGAATACGCTACCGAAACTGGGTAAACTGCTTACAAACGAATATATAAATTTTGAAAAGTAGTTCTGAGGAAATAAAAATTGCATGGATGGAATTTTTCCCAAATAACTATCAGCACTGTGAAATGGAAAGGAATCCTAGATGTACTGTAAGTGCTAAGAACGGAGAATTTGCAAACATGCAAGCTTTGCAAAGTACCTATTTAAATGAAACAGTAGTGCATGTAAAATAGAATTAATTCACCCGCAGCCATGTGAGCGTATGTTGTATAGAACGCATCTCTACTCCTTAATTCGCAGATCACCACTACATGCAGATGACAGGAGATGCTTTCTTGAGTGTTTTAGTGGCCATGATCCAAGAAGGTACTTAGAAGGCACTCTCTTCAAAATACCTTGGCCATGATCGACCTACAAACCCAATCACTACTTTTGCGTACGTCATCCTTTAGATGCAAGATGAGGCAACTTGTAAGTGTTCCTAATCACAACCTATTTGAATTTTTTTAATTGCTTATTGGTCAGTAAATTCTTTCTCAAATTCGAAGTAAAACATTAATTTGCGTTTGTCCACCCTTCTGCAGGGTTATCGTATTTCAAATCCCGAAAACCATTCTTCGCTTCTATAAAGCTCATTAACATGAAATCATATTGAAATAACGTTAAATGGTAGCCATAGTGCAAAGTAATAAGTGTTTAATCCGAAGTTCACGCATCGTAAGCTTCTATGCTAGCAGTGAAATAATTATTGAGACTTCAAATAAAGGAGATATTAAAAACTGTTATACTACGTATAACCTGATCATCTGATTAGGACTAACATCATACTATACTGATGTAAAAGAATACGCGTTATTGGTGTAAATGTTGTTTCTTAAAGCCAATGCGATCGTTCACTGATAATAGTTGAAACTATTCACACGTGTACAAATTATGATCATTGTTACCCATCATGCATTTGGAATGATTAGGGTTTTAAGATTAGCAATCATAGATGTCACCCTTTAAAGTCTGCTGATAGTTACGTTTCACAATGTCTGCTCTTTTAAAAGCCTGTAAATAACGAGAAAGATTTTTTAAAAAGGGAATTAATTCGGATGGCTTAGGCATATTCTCTTTTTTAGATTCTTGTTCCCAATATAGCTTGGTGGAAGAATTAAATTTTTGCAATGATATATAGGCCAATATCGTCTCTGAAAGCACTTAAACTTTCTGCTTTAAAATTTCCAACGATCGGATGCATTCATTTGCCATATTCATCAAATTTAAAATTGCGGCTGGCGAGTCACCCTGAATAGAAGACTTAGACATGAATCGTTTGATATGATGGAACACTTGTTCTCGATTATTTGAATATCGATGTTAAAACATATCCCAGGCTATTTGATAATTGCTATCACAGATGGCTATGGGTTGAATAATTCCAGCCGCATGCGCATGGAGAGACAATTTCAAACACGACAATTTCTGTGATTCTGATAGGTTACTATTGTCATCATGCACACTTGCTTTTAAAAAAGGTCTTTGAAGAAAAGCCAGTACTGTATATTTCAGTTAAAAGACAGGAGATTTAACTTCGGCAGTCGTACAATTTCAAACACGCCGGTTTCTGTTTTTGAAAAACTAGTATAAGAATTAGAGCTGATATTTAATTTTAATTTTTCTCTATTCACTGATACCCATATTTCATCAATGCTATCTTGAACTGACTGTTGTTCTTTAATAGTACCTATTATACTTTACACATCGTGGTCATTTGATTAGGACCAACACCATACTGTGTTGACATAAATGAATACTTATTAATGGCGTATTTATTATATTTTTCACGTGTTGTCATCCAATTCGGGCGAACACTGTACTTTTTTTTTTTGGTTGGATTTTTAACGACCACCATGAGCAACTCAATGGGCTATATGCAGTCGCCCGTCCCTAATTTAGGGTCACTGGTTCCAGGGAAGGGAGACAGCCAGTGCCGTAAGACAAACACAACATCCATGCCTCACCGGGATTCGAACCCGGACCCCGTTCGGACGAATGATCAGAGGCCATCGCTTAGACCACTGCGCCACCGGGGCGGCCAACACTGTACTGTGCTGGTGTAAAGCAATATTCATTAACGGTACATATGTTATACATTACACTTCCAACATACTGCGCTGGTGTAATGGAATACTTATTAATGGTGTATGTATTATAGTTTTCACGTGTTGTCATCAGATTAGGGCGAACACCGTATTGTGCCGGTGTACAGGCATATTAATTAATAGTGCATCTATTATACTTTATATATCCTGGCCACCTGTTTACTACTAACAACATACTGCACTGGCGTAAAGGAACACTCATTAATGGCGCATCTATCACACTTTACAAACGCTGGTCATCTGATTATCACCAGCGCCATATTATGCTGATCTAACTAATGCTGTGTCCATTATAATTGGTATATTGTGTTTTTCTGATCAGCACCACATCATGTTTCGCTGATTTATTTGGAATATTTATTAATAATTTATCTATTATGCTTTATATATCTTGATGTTCTGATTAGAACTGGCATCATACTGTGCTGTTGTAAAGGAATCGTCATTAATGGTGCATCAATTATACTTTACACATTCCGGCCATCTGATTAGGATGAACACCATATTGTGCTAATGCAAAACCATAATTAATAGTGAATGTATCACACCTAAACAACAGAGCTGACAGTGTAAACCGTAACGCAAATTATAAAATTAAGAAAACGATCGGTGAAGAACAATAAAGTTTTTCATTACAGATACAGTAAAGCATGTATTTAGCGAGTTATCGGATTTAACGAGCAAAATAGGAGATCTTGTATCGTATAATATTAATTCAAAGCTAATTTGATAGTTTTTAAAGAACAAAATGTAACGATGTCCCCGGGTTTAACGTGCAGAAAAAAGCTAAGATGATAACTTTTAACAAGCAAAGTTACAAAATTTAATGACATTTCATATCTAATATGGCAAAGAAAATCTGCTTTGCACTTTCCTGAAATGAAGAATAGAAATATACTGGACGAAATGGCAACAGTACAGGAGAATCCTTGCGTGCTAGTGTAAGAATGTTGATAGCAAAACAATGGGGAAGGTGTATACCTAATCTTCAACAAGCGAGTTGTGCAAGAGGCTCTTTGCAACTCCCTCCAAGGGGTGTACTCATCAGGAGAGTTGAGAACAGGACACCTACCACTAGGCAAATCCACTTAAGCATGAGTGGATTTGCTTAGGAATAGGAGTGCTATATTTATGAGTGATAATTGTAAAGTGGAATAGGGGAGTAATGGATTGCGGATGTGGCTGGAGGGAAAACAGGAGATCACAGTTCTTGGATTGTGTCCATTGCCCCTTTCACCCTCCAAGTGGGCGTTGCATTGGGAGTATCAGCGCTGCTTTGGCTTCATTTGTGCTGTGTATTTAAACACAGCGGTCAGTTTCACGTGGCCGTCAAGTTGAATACAGTCGAAAGTTTAACTACAGTACTAATATAGCTAATTATTCAAATATTTCCAGTATATCAGGTTATGAATATACAGTATAATATAATCGTATATGTATATTATAACGTATGCATATTTTTACATCGTGGGAATTTTTACCCATAATCGGATTTAGCGAACGCACGGATATAACGAGGGTTTCTGTCAGTTACGAGCTCCTCGTTATAAACAGGTTCTGTTGTATTTCATCGGATGGAACTCCAAAGCATGCAGGAGTAATTTGAAGAAAATTGCTCAAGACAAAGTTGTGAAAGAGACTTGGGGAGGTCTTCATCCAACAGTGGATTGACAACGGTTGATGATGATGCATCATGTTTTCTGGGTTTTAAAATTCAAATTAGTTTATCGTCCCAGAGATGCTGTTCCGAAATTTGATTCCGAGACCAGGATCTATAAAACCAATACATAGGCAGGCGTTGGAGCCAAACTCCGTAATCTTAAATAGTTGGTAACAAAATATTTGTTTCCATATTTTTTCGTTTTAAAAAATAAGGGATCTCCAATTTTTACATATTAGGTGATTTAAAGTTTAATTTTTTGCTGAATACCATTTTTTTCTGGTCAAACTCTTATTAAAAATATTTCACTGACTGTGAATATTCTTTTTCGTAGATCAGTGTGACGCTACTAAAGCACCAAGGCAGAAGTTTTAAGAGATATTAAGAATTCAAAATGGCACGAAGGTTTACAAACTGCGTAATATTAAAGCAGTAGCATCTACATATCGAATAGCTCGCGAAGACACTGCTGATGATGATTTAGCTGAATAATGACGCTGTTTCATGTGCCTCAAATTTCCACGCTAAGCGAAATCCGAAGGTCATGCAATAAATTATCATCCTCCAGAGTTTTGTTTGAGAACTTTCCAATCAACCTTTAGTATTGCATCTCCGCCTGTTCTCTCATTTTTTTTAACTATATTTTTGTTTTTCCTGTGCGTACGTTGCGTGGCAATAATCAGTGATGTTTCTATTCTTCGGAAACTAAGTGGTGCACGGCTCGAACTTATCGTCTATTAGGGAATTTTGTAAATGGTGGTCATTAATAATTGGTGTCACGGATGGTAGCAGATGGGAACGACAACAGAGAAACGGAGAACGAAGCAGACCCTACCTCCCTTGATGCTGAGGAGAGAGGTGCACTCAAGCATGTAACAATTGGGCCTTCCAATTATATGCAAATCACAAGCGAAACGCAGACCTCGTTTTTCTGCAGCATCTCTCGCTCCCCGCTTCCTCTCTCTCTCTCCATCTCTCTTTCCCTCTCTCTGACTCTTTCCTCTATGTATATGCATGCGACATTCCCCATTTCCATTCTTCAGCACTCTCTCTAACATATCTTCATGTGCTAATTCAACTGCAACGCGTAACGCGTCCATATGTACTTGCTAGAATTCAACTTTTGTTTTCAAAACTTGTATTCACGTCTGAAGTCTTTGGATATCCAAGCCAGCTCCGAGTGATTGCGACAACTTCCGCAACAAAATGTGTATTCACGCAATTCCCGGAAAGATCTCATGTTTGGGAAACTAAACAACAAAAAAATTATTGAAAAAACTGAAAGTCCTAAAGTTCACTGCACGTCAAAGATTTTAGCTTCAACGCCGTGCTAGTGATCAAATTGTTAGCGGTGTAGGTTTATGGCAAGTCGTACCAGTTGGGACCCGTTTCGGTCATAGATGTGGCGTAGGTGTTTTTTTTTCATGGCGCAGGTGCTCTCATTTTTCAGGAACTACACTAGAGTGCAAAAATTAAGGACGAGACGATTTTTCGAATGTAACGTCGTACAGAAGTGCTCCACAACGACTCAAATCATACCATAAGATCCCCAAGATGTAAGAATATGGGACAAGTGAGCAAAACCGTCAAAACAAGGAATCCAAAGGATACAAAGTTACTTTATTGAAAAGGTAGCTTCGAGCACAACTGGACAGAAGACAGAAACGTCCATGTGACAGGCGGCTGCCAAGAAAAATCCAGTCTTTAGTAGGGGATATGATCACCCCTGACTGCGCTGCAGGATTTACAACGTATGTCCATGCTGACGACGAGGTTGTCAAGGAGCTGTTGAGGCATCGCGGCCCGGTCCATTCCTCCCGAGAAGGTCCCACACGTGTTCCGATTGGATTTAGGTTCGGGGACCTTGCGGGCTAATCCAAGCGTTGAATATCTTCACTCTCCAACAGCTCTGCGACAGCCACTGTACAATGAGGTGTAGCGTTGTCGTCTATGAAGAGGAACTCAGGGCCCACAGCACCTCTAAACAGACGGATGTGAGGCAGGAGAACCTCGGTACAATAGCGGACACTAGTGACTGAACCTCCTTGGAAGATGTGGACATCAGTACGGCTACCAAGCATGATACCGCCCCAAACGAGAACTCCGCCACCTCCAAACCGGTCCCTTTCGATGATGTTGGAGGTGTGATTGCGTGTTCCCTGCTCTCTCCTGCTCGTCCAGAATCGCTCGTCAGACTAAATCGGCTCTCATCCGTAAAAAGAACTCGAACCCATTGCTGATGTGTTCAGTTCTTGTGTTCCTGGCACCACAGAAACCGCCGTCTCCGATGAGCAGCCGTTAATGGCACACACCGTATTGGTCGTCGTGCAAATAGACCACCTTTGTGCAGCCTCCTGGCCACGATAAAACGCGATGACGGACGTGCATTTGTCTGTTGCATGTGCCTTGCCATTTCTCCCGCTGTATGCCGCCTGTCCCTTCTCGCCTGTAGGACAATATACCGGTCAGCCGTCACCGTGGTTGCTCGTGGACGACCACTGCTAAACTCTCGGACAGCTGTTCCTGTCGTTTGAAATGCTCTCCAAGCTCGTGAAACGATGCTGTGAGCGATCCCAAACTCCTCGGCCATACTAGTCACACTTCGACCTTCTTCCAACTTCCCAATAACGCGACCTCTGGTAAAGTCATCCAGATGTCGTCTACTGGATTGCCTGTTGGCCATATCACACGGTGGCAGCAACTCGACGTCGTTCAAACCGATGTACACCGTGCAATAGCTTTCACCGAATTGCTGAGCGTACACCACCCGTGTGCTTCATACCCTTCCGACACTCCCCTTATACGTCATGCTGCATATATGCGCATGCCCTACCGTACCGGACTCTAGTCTATCTCCTTAGTGGTATTTCGGTCCGTTCTTTCTGCTCGTTCCGCTGTTATGCTAATTTCTCCTCTTCGTCCTTAATTTTTGCACATAAGTGTAGTAGTCCCAAGTTACGGTCAAGCGGCATTTTATAACTAGGCTAGTAATTAATTCGCTGCGCGAATTTGCGCGATTTTTTTGTGATTCTAAGGGCTTTTCTGTAATTTCGCGAATGAGAAATATATTAGCGAATTTCAAGGGGTTTTTTTCTTTCCTATTTTTGCCTAATTTCCATATAATTAAAAATTATTTCTGATATTTAAATAATTTTATTACTGCATTTATTAGAATTTACCGAGGAAATGCTATCCCACACTCACCAACCCGCTTGGCCAGCGTGGTGAGTTATGGCCAAACACCTCCAAAATGACTCTACAACTTAAATCTTGGCCCTCAGTCTCCGGCAGCTGGAATGTACCTGGCCAAGGCAGCGGCCAGTGCGACATGAAGGCAGAGGGTGCTAAGAATCCCCGGAGGACCGGACTAGGCTGCCATTTGATGCTGACCTTGGCTACCTACAACGGACGCTCCCTATCTTCTGATTCAAGGCTTCTTGAATTGGAACAGGAACTACAAAGGATCAAGTGGGACATCGTCGGGCTGAGTGAGGTAAGGAGAAAAGGAGAAGGTCTCATTGAACTGAAAAGTGGACATCTCTTCTATTATCGTGGGACAGATACTGGCAGAACTAGTGGTGTTGGATTTATAATAAACAAGAAACTGAAGGATAAAGTGGTAGAAGTTGAAAGTTCCTCTGACAGAGCTGCACGACTCGTTATCCAACTATCGAGAAGATACCAGGCTCAGATTATTCAAACTTATGCACCCACCACAAGTCATCCTGAAGAAGAAATTGAAGAATTTTATGAGGAAATTCGTCATCTAAATAATAAAGGTAAGCAGCACTTGAAGATAATTATGGGAGATTTCAATGCAAAAATAGGGCAACGGCAACAGAATGAAACTTCAGTAGGTAAATTCGGTCACGGCAACAGAAACCAGCGTGGAAATACTCTCGTTGAGTTTGCAGAGGCAGAAGGATTTTTCATCTTGAATTCCTTTTTCAAGAAAAAGCCACACAGGAAATGGACATGGAGACATCCAATTGGGACGACAAGTGAAATTGATTTTATTATGTGTAACAAAAAATTCGTCATCGAAGACTGCAGTGTGCTAAACAAGTTCAACACAGGTAGTGACCATAGATTGGTGAGATGTAAGATGCACCTCAACACTAAACTGGAACGTGGCAAGCTCATAAGACAAACAAAATGTATTGACATAACCAACCTTAAAAAACACCATAATACTTTCAAGTTGGAACTGAAGAACAGATTCTCTGCTTTAGAAGGCCTAACATCGGTAGATGTGGATATTTCGGAAGTTAACAGAAAAGTAACCAAAGCTCTTATGGAAACAGCAACAAAATTAGCTGGGTCTAAGAACAAGTTGCATGTAAACAAATTATCAGGAAAAACTAAAATGTTGATGCAAAAAAGAAGACAGATGAGGACAACTAAAGAAGATGTGACTTCCAAAGTGGAATATATAGAGCTATGCAAGACAGCACGAAAAAGTATCACTGAAGACGTAAGGAAATTCAACTGTGAGCTAGTGAGGAAAGCAATTGAAAACAACCAAAGCCTAAAGATAGCAAAGGGACATCTCAGTAAGGGAAGAAAACAGATTATGGCTCTGAGAAAAGAAGATGGTTCTATAACAAGAAATAGAGGCGAAATTTTGACAAGAGTGAAAGATTTCTACTCCAAATTATATGAAAGGGATGATACATGTACTCCAGACATCATGAAAGGTACCAGAGTTCTTCCAGTCCTCCCAGCAGAAGTTGCTCATGCAATCAAGAACATGAAGCGGGGGAAAGCTCCAGGAGATGATGGAATTACTATAGACATCATACAAGAAGCAAGTGGAGAAATTGAAACAGTACTCGCCGAAATTTTCACTCGATGCCTTAATGAAGGGAAGATTCCTGAGGATTGGAACAATGCTACAATGATCCTGCTACATAAAAAAGGTGACATTGAGGATCTCAGGAACTACAGACCTATCAGCCTCTTATCAGTGGTTTATAAAATCTTCACTAAAGTTCTTTCACACCGCTTGAAGGTAACACTGGACATGGCTCAACCGAGAGAACAAGCTGGATTCAGGAGTGGCTACAGCACAATAGATCATATCCATGTACTGAGAGAACTAATTGAAAGAGCGAGGGAATATGAACTTCCATTGTGCATGGCTTTTATCGATTATGAAAAAGCCTTTGATTCGGTGAAACCATCAGCAGTTACCACGGCTCTGAAATCCTGCGGTATTGAAGATGCATACATTAATATTATTAATAGCATCTATGAAAATGCAAGTGCAAAGATTCGGCTGTTTGAAAATACAACACACATAAAAATTGGAAAGGGAGTGAGACAAGGAGACACCATATCTCCGAAGCTCTTTAATGCCACATTGGAAAATGTCTTTCAATCACTGAACTGGGAAAACAAAGGGATAAAGATTAATGGAGATTATCTAACCCACCTTCGTTTTGCTGATGACGTAGTCATTTTTGCAACTACCCCATCAGAGCTGCAGAGTATGATCCAGGAACTTGCTGACAAGAGTAAAGAAGTGGGATTAAAAATGAACTTTCAGAAGACAAAAGTGATGTTCAATGCTTTTACAAGAAATGAAGATTTATCGATTGATGGAGAAAAACTGGAGATAACATATACGTATGTTTATCTTGGACAGCAGATATCAAGTGAGGGTCACATTGATGAGGAAATTAATCGGCGTACAAAACTTGCCTGGAGAGCTTTTGGAAGAAACAGCATAATTTTCAAGAGCAATATGCCATTATGTCTTAAAAGAAAAGTGTTTGATCAATGCATCCTTCCAGTGCTTGCGTATGGTGCAGAGACGTGGACCTTAACTAAAAGAGACATACAAAGGCTGCAGACAACTCAAAGCAGCATGGAGAGGTGCATGCTTGGTATAACCAGGAGAGATAAGAAGAGGAACTCGTGGATCCGAAAAATGACGAGAGTGGAAGACATCATGATCAGAGTTAAATCCCTGAAATGGCAATGGGCTGGACATACTGCCAGAAGGACAGACCATAGATGGACAGCCGAAATTTTAGATTGGATTCCAAGGGACAGGAAAAGACCCAGAAAAAGACCACATGGGAGATGGGTGGATGAAATTCGTAAATATGCGGGAGTGACATGGAGGAGACTGGCACAAGACAGACCGTTGTGGAGGAAACTTGGGGAGACCTTCGTCCAGCAGTGGATTGATAATGGTTGACAATGATGATGATGAATGACTCGAAAAATATACCACAAAGCAATCCTACTGAAAAGTCCAAACCAGAACCTTAAACTTTGAATTATCGCTCAAGATTGTCACAAAAACACTCTAGAGAACAAGCTTAGCGTGTAATTCCAGGTCATATGCACTCTGCTGAAGAATGAACGTGTGACCTTTCGTGATTTCCAACCCCAAGCTTCTATTGAATGACCTTGGCGACTTGCCACACTAGTAAACCTTAGACCGGATATGATCAATTGTATTAGTAGTTTTAGCTGGAAAAGCAGCTCACAGATAAAAAAAGTGTTTGAGTGTCGCAGACGCTTAGATTAGAAAATGTTTTAGCTTTCCTGTTAATATTTAGTTTATGAAGTTTCTAGACATTGTTAATTTTGAGAATGACCCACATGAATAAAATGAGTGCATCTGAAAGATGCAAGCAGTACAGCAAGGGAATGTTTCATGTGAATAAAAATCTATTGTTCTGTTCGTGTTGCAACATATCAGTAGATTTTTCAAGAAAGGGCAATTGCGAAAAGCACTTAGCAAACAAGCTGCATAAAAAGAAAGTGTGTCCGAAGAGTCAACCACAAATAATGCCGAAATGAGCTGATGAATAAATTGGGAAAAGACTACACAAGAACAGCATCGCTCATGTGAATTTTCGTAAATAACTGGTCTCTTGTGAAGCTAACATCCCACTTTCCAAACTGGTAATCCTACATTAAACAATTACTTGGAAAATTCGTTGAACGAAATTGGTGTTGTTCCAAATGCAAATTGGATGCGAAAATGTTATTTGCCAAAAATACACTATCTACCAACAAGTAATTGGACACCTATGATAGCAAAGGAGAACGATGTTTATTCACCTTCAATAGTTGGTGGAGCCTCCAAGAGCGGCGATTACAGCTGCGACCCTCCGCGGCATACTCTCAACCAGGCGTTGTACGACGGCTAGCGATATTTTCTTCCACTCGGCTTGGAGAAGACAGGTCAGTTCCTTCACCGATTTCGGACGGTGGGGGCACCCCTTAAGTCGACGCTCCAACTCGTCCCAGAAGTGCTCGATAGGATTAAGGTCCGGGGCCAGTCCATTAGATTAAATCCATTGTCACTATACCAAACAAACCATGGTGGACCTCGCAACATGACAGGTGGCATTGTCATCCTAAAAGTAACATGGGTTCCCCCGTCAAAACTGCCACAACGTAGGAAGTGCATGGTCATCCAAAATGGTGCAGTAGGTCTCGGCGTTGAGTCTACCAGGAATTGCGACCAAGGGTCCCGTGCCATACTAGGAGAAACACCCCCATAGCATAATTCCACTGCCGCCGAACTTCACAGTTGGCACAATACATTCCGGCAGGAGGCGTTCTCCAGGAAGACGCCAAACCCAGACCCTGCTACCCGAACGGTAGACCATGAACCTTGATTCGTCGCTCCAGAGAACCTGTTTCCACTGTTCAACGGTCCACTGTCGACGTTCTTTGCACCACGTTAGCCAAGCAGCGCTATTGGACTTTGTGATCAAAGGCTTGTGGGCGGCAGCACGTCCCTGATAACCGAGCAGATGGGCTTCCTTACGGATGGTATTCATCGAAAGAACACTCCCGGATGCCTGTTGAAACTCCTCGCGGATGTGGTCATTCGATTTGGTGCGGTTCTTCCGAATTTCTGTGGCCAGTAGCCGTCGGTCTCTAACTCCCAGTTTTGTGGGTCTCCCGGGTCGGGGCACATTCCGACAGTTACCTCTCATCTTCCACTTGACAATCACGTAGGCCACTGTCGATTTTGGGTACCTCAACCTGCTGGATACGTCACGTATGGATCGGCCATTTCTGTGATACCCGACGATTACACCTTACTCGAAATCAGAGAGCTCCGAACTGCGTGGCATCTTGCAGGCAACTGATTGCGTTGTTGTTTCACATACGATATTTAACGGCGGCGGCCGTGACGTGTATCAGGACCGCAGATATCATCGATTGCAAAGGTGTCCAATTACTTGTTGGTAGATAGTGTATATAATATTCACAAGAAACAAGTGAAATATATAAATTTTTTTATCAGTATCCGGTGTAAGCATCGTAGCAAACGAAACAACTGTTTTTGAAGACAGATACATTTTGGCTATTCTTGCTGTTTCATCACCTGAGACGAATGTTGTAAGCTGTAATGCTGAAACCTCTTTGAATGCAATCTTCCTTCAGCTCGTTAATAAGTATGAAATGCCTTTTGCAAATATAACCGCTTTTTGTGACTGACAATGCATCTTACATATCCAAAGAGCCTGAAAACCGAATTTTTGAAGAAATACGGTATTTCTCGAAATTTCGGGATTTACTTCGCGACCGTTCCGCGAATTTTGCCTTTTTTTTCCCGCGATAATTATTACTACCCTACTTATAACCCTTAGAGTTGCTCACTGTGTTCTTTAAACCACGGTACAATAAAAACAAGGAATCATGAGCTTACCTTCGAAATACACCGGTGTCCAAAATTTAAGTCTTCCAGGCAATAGCGAGCGAATAATCGAAAGCGCTCAATGAAGTGTTACAATGCTCCCAGGACATATGCGAATGCGTGTGAGAAACAAATGCCCACAGTGAAATTTGCATATCAGTGAACAAAATTCTGCAATATGTAAATTGAAGTACATACTTGAAGCCAACGGGAACTGCAGTAGAAAAACACCTTGACAGCGCGAATAAAAAGCGTTCCGGTAGTTGCAAATGCTTCCCTTATGCCTCACACATGTGCACCTGCCTCTATAAGGTGGAGGGTGACAGAACGACTAGAAGCAGACCAGTCTCAGACTCGAGGGGATTGAATATCCACCCTAGAATAAATTCGTGTTCACAGCAGCAGTTCAACAACACGGATGTGGTGACACGAAGGTTTGGCCAAGTTCGTCTAAGGCATACGACATTGTGAGGACCGTTATGCCGCTTTAAACGTACGGCGTCGTGGGTCATAACCAACCTGTTGCCACTGGGACTATTGTATCAAGGAAAATGAAACATATCAAAGACTTTATGCAATTGTCCTTTATGCTGGGAGACCCATGTTTTGTGCCCGCATCTCGCAGGAGAGAACGCTTGAACTGACGCAAGCAGCATCGTTCCTGGAACCTAGAGGAATGAGCCAGTGTTCTTTTTACAGACGAGTCGAGATTCAGTCAGATTCTCGTCTGCTTTTTATCTGGAGGGAACGGAGAATGATCGTAGAAACGTGCGCGAACGAGGCTCCTTTGAAGGCGGTGGTCTGCCGTTGTGGAATAGCATTACGATCAACTGCGGCACACCACTCCACGTCTTCTCAGGAGGCAATGTGAGTGCTAAGCTCACCAGGGACGAGATTAGAGAGTTCTGTGTCAGACTTTTCTCGGAGAGCTGTTGATCCTCAATTCCTTTAAATGCACGATAGCATTCGCTTGCACAGGGCTGAGTTTATCGATGATTTCCTGAAGAGAGAGAGAGAGAGGATATTCGGCACATGAACTGGCCAGCCAATTCTCCTGACCTTGGCCCTATACAGCATGCCTGAAATGCTCTGGTACAACACGCATCAGATCATCAGCCCTCTCCCAGAACCCTTCAGACGCTACGTACTGCCTTCATACAGGAATGGAATTCTATGGCTCCAGATTTCATCAAAAACCTGGTAATTATCCCGTACCGTCGTCGTGAGAGTTGTCTGTACGTATAAGTCATCACATTCCTCATTACGACTTTAATAAGGGATGTGACAGTTTTGGGTACATTCTTGCATCTCACCTTCGTGACATTTACGGATATGACCCGGTACATACAGAATGTGTCTATTGTTATAAAATGTTTATTACCCTTATGATTGGGTTTCCTTTTTTACTACCAAACGCCTTTACCTGCTGTTACGTGTTTCCCTTTTTATCCCTGCGAATGCCTTCAGGGTTTTGATTTTGGACACCCGTGTAAATAAAACAATAGATATATATATGTTTTAAGCAGATCTTCGTTTTTATAGCTGATTTTCAGTATAATTAAACATGGCTCTCTATGTCTCCAATTTGTAGTAGGAAAAAAGGAACGAGAGTCAGTTTCATTATGCAGCAAAATGTGTGACGTCAGATGTTCTCGTGGAAATCCTTATAAAGTATGATGCCAGTCTTTTTTGACGACGACGTATCAGTGTTTATGTAAAAAAAGATGTTTACCAGAATGGAGCCAACTAAATGAAAAATAGGACAAATATAAAACTACTCGCTCATTGCAAATAAAGACTGGCTCTACTGACATCCATTATCTCCAATCCGTGACAAGGTTAGCAAGATAGCTCAATAAGGAATCACAAAAATATAAACACATCTGCAGTCAAAGTTTGGTCCATTTAAATTTTGTGACCTGGAACTGTTCTAGGAAAAATTGCTTTGAGCAATAAATGAGATACGTTAAAAACAATTTATGCAACTTTCCTTATGCATATTTAGTTTTTGTGGTTTAGTCTAGCATAGTGATTGCATTGCCTATCAGTATTATAATTTCAGATGTGTAATGTTTTACTTAATTCTTATTGTTTTAGGTTCGTGAGTTGAAATAGTAGTGCATGCTGATGACAGCTCTTACGCGACCAGTAACAATTTCAGAAGTACAACGGCCGTTCCATAAATACTGAGAGTAAAATCACACAAAATGAAGAAATATAGATACAGCAAAATATATGTTATTCTTTATCAAAGTACCTTCCCTCGGATGGTATGCAACGGCCACATCGTTTAGTCCACTTTCCAAAGAATGTGGCGAAGACATTTTGTAGAAGCTGCTTTATCAACCCTTGTACAGCTTGGATAACGTCCGCATCTGTGTTGAATGTTGCACCATGGAACTTCTCCTTAATTGTTGGAAACAACCAGAAATCGCACGGGGCGAGATCAGGACTATAGGCAGGCTGTGGCAATATTTCAATACTGCATTTCATAACAAACTGTTGAACACAAGCAGCCACATGTGGGAGTGCTTTATCATGGTGTAGAGTCTACTTGCCCACCAGTTCCGCTCGCTTAATCGATGTGTGTCTTCGCAGATGCTTCAAGACCGAAATGTAATACTCAGCATTGACAGTAATTTGTGGAGGAACTGCATGCTGGTAGACTACACCTTTATGATCAAAGAAAATGATCATTAACACCTTCCCAGTTGATTTGGTTTGGCGGATTTTTTTCGGAGGAGGCGAGCCTGTGTGTTTCCAGACACTCGTTGCGCGCTTCGTGAGGGGGTCAGAATGGTGGACCCATATGTTTGACCGGCAGTTAGTACTGTGTTTGGAAAGTTTGGATCCTTTGAAATCATTTGTTTCCACTCATGGCACACACTAACTCTCGCTAACAATTATTCTCTCGTCAGGTGATGAGGTACCCATCTGGAATACAGAAGATGCAACAGTAATTTGTCGCATAGAATGCAGAATGCCAACGTTTTGGAAATAATAGTTGACGTCGCTATGTCTTCGCACGTCATTCGTCGATTTTCTGGCAGGATTGCCCAAACGGTATTAATAATACGCTCCGTAACAACACTTTCAGGTCGACCAGGACTAGGAGCAAGTTCTGCTGACAAACGCTCTGTTTTAAAATCATGGTGTCATTAGAACATCGTTACAGACATTTATCTTTGTAAACTCTTTACATTAAGTGAACTGTTTTTGGAGCCGTTTTACCTAAACGATAGCAAAAATTTATCACACAGCGCATTTGACTTCTTAACTCTGAATCACTCACATCCATAGCTGTATGGATAAATGCAGACGTACCTTAAACAACTGCGCAATAACAAAACTAGAATTGTCTGCCATGGCTAATAACTGTTGCCATAGATACTTCCTTAATTCAGTTAGTAGTCTGCGTGGTTATTTTTCCCCTTCGCACTGTTGCCAACTAAAAAAAATACTTTTGCCAACTAAAAAAATAACTAAATAATATAGTGTTTATGGAACAGATTATGTAGATACAGTAAGAAACAGAACTTAACAACGATTTTTTTTTTGTGCTTTCTGATTGCTAAAGTACAATTCGTGATCGCAGTTTGTCTTTGAACAACTAACAGTTTCTTTGACTTAATCACAGAAGCAATCACGTTATACAACTTTTTTAACATACAGATAATCAGAATAACAAACAACAAAATATAATCAGTAAATCATCTTTCTTTCGTCCTACCAACACACGTACATTGGAGGTAGCCTCTTTTATTTGTCGTTAGGCTTACTGTCGGCTGTCGCCAAAAAACGTAAGGCAATGCGGGCAAGTGACGTCCGTTCAGAAAGAAAATATAACGGAGGAGTAACGTAATATATACACATGGGTGCCCATAAACTAATTTTCAGGAAGGGGCAAACAGAAATTTTAACTACGAACAACATATTCACACACCGTATGCAAATTTCCACCACCTTCTTATCTTCGTATTTTTGGCACACTCTCAGCAAATAAATTTAATTGGAAACTGGAAGACCCTAATACTACACTATCTACCAACAAGCAATTGAACACCCCTGCAATTGACGATATCTGCGGTCCTGATACCCGTCACTGCCGCCGCCGTTAAATATCGTGTGGGAAACAACAACGCAAACAGTTCGGAGCTCTCTGATTTCGAGAAAGGTGTAATCGTCGGGCATCACAGAAATGGCTGATCCATACGAGACATATCCAGCGAGGTGAAGTACCCAAAATCGACAGTGGCCTACGTGATTGGCAAGTGGAAGATGAGAGGTGACAGTCGGAATGTGCCCCGACCCGGCAGACCCAAAAAACTGGGAGTTAGAGACCGACGGGTGCTGGCCAGAGAAATTCGTACGAACCGCACCAAATCGATGGGCCACATCAGCGAGGAGTTTCAATAGGCATCCGGGAGTGTTCTTTTGATGAATACCATCCGTACGGAAGCCCGTCTGCTAGGTTATCATGGATGTGCTGCCGCCCACAAGCCTTTGATCACCAAGTCCAATAGCGCTGCTCGGCTAACGTGGTGCAAAGGAACATCGACAGTGGACCGTTGAACAGTGGAAACAGGTTCTCTGGAGCGACGAATCAAGGTTCACCCTCTACCGTTCGGATGGCAGGGTCTGGGTTTGGCTTCTGCCTGGAGAACGCCTCCTGCCGGAATGTATTGTGCCAACTGTGAAGTTCGGCGGCGGTGGAATTATGCTATGGGGGTGTTTCTCTTAGTAAGGCACGGGACCCTTGGTCGCAATTCCTGGTAGACTCAACGCCGAGACCTACTGCACCATTTTGATGACCATGCGCTGCCTACGTTGTGGCAGTTTTACGGGGTGGACCCATGTTACTTTCAGGATGACAATGCCACCTGTCATGTTGCGAGGTCCACCATGGCTTGGTATGGTGACAATGGGGTTAATCGAATGAACTGGCCTGCGCAGACCATGGACCTTAACCCTATCGAGCACCTCTGGGGCGAGTTGGAACGTCGACTTAAGGGGTGTCCCACCGTCCGAAATCGGTGAAGGAACTGACTTGTCTTCTCAAAGCTGAGTGGAAGAAAATACCGCTAGCCGTCGTACAACGCCTGGCTGAGAGTATGCCCTGGAGGGTTGCAGCTGCAATCGCCGCTCGTGGAAGCTCCACCAAATATTGAAGGGGAATAAATTTCGTTTTCCTTTGCTATCACAGGTGTCCAATTACTTGTTAGTAGATGGTGTATATAAAAATCAAAGGCGTCGGAACTATTTTTTGGCCTTGGGACATGTTTTATTTATTCAGATCATAAAAATTATTGTGACTTTGTGAAACAGGACGTGATGGCGTCATTTGAATATGCTACAGATAAAATGCTTATATCGATAAAATCTAAATTAATGTAGACCTGGAATTTTATATCTATATAAAATAGGTTTTCGATATAAAAAAGTTTTACTGATACTATGAACGATATTAACCGGTAGCAATTTGAACACCTCCACATCGGTGTGAATTACACAAGAACCGTAGCCCTTACATTGTACATCAAACAACGTATAAATAAAACTATTACTCATTATTTTCTCCCTCTTCCATTTTCTTTCTTAAAGGAAGACTGATTTTATTATACTTAAATGAAAAAGAAAACACTCCTGCTTTTTCTTATAAAAACAATAATTTTCAGGAATTTCAGGGCAGCTGTTTTTTTTTTGTGAGGCTGGTATTTCGTGAAAATTTATTATTTTCATATTGGACAAGCGAAGATACTTTAACTCGCGTCTGAGGAATTCAAGTTCTAGATAGTTAATAATTAAAGAAGAAAATAATACTTTGTTTTATCGGAAGGATTATTAAGTGGTACGAAAGCAACTTTTACTCCTATTTCTGAATACGGTCAAATTAAACAGGAAGAAGAGTGAGGGGGCAATTGGGATGTTTCGCCCATGCACGCAAATGAGTGAGGTGCCTGTTGCCTCCTCTGCCCTAGCGAATCCGACGCCGCTGATAAAAATGATGGATGAATGAAACTAGACATGATGCTAGAACAATAAGGAAATTTATTTGTCGCTTTCTTTATCGGTCTGGCCACATGTGTCACATACGCCACGAAATAGAGATCACTCATCAGGTCGTCAAGAATACAAATATACGCCCAAGAAAAGTTTCTATGAAAATTTTCGAGAGATTTTCGTCCAGCAGTGAATGGCTGCTGCAAAGGATTATATATTTTTATTTTCTTCACCTTTCATATTTTTCCATACTGTACATTTGTACTGTTCTCCAACATGCAATGGGAAATTTCGTTATTATTTTATGCTGCAAATTTCCACTTTTTCTACTGGAAATTCCCAACATTCTTCCTACGTTTACTACATACACATACATCCAGAATTTCTACAGAAAAATTAGCACACAGAATTAGTGTTAATACAGACACTTGACGTGGACTAGGAACAGCAAACAGAGGTCATCGCTCTTTCTACGTTTATAAGTGAGTCGCGGAAAAACTCTCGTTGACCGCCACTGGGAATCGAACCCAGGGTCTTCCAGTTACGCGCCGGATATGCTTCCACTGCACCACAGCGGCCTTGAATTCCTAAAAACTCACACACACTAACGGTCAAGCCGTTATCACGAAATAGTGTTATCACGAAAATCTCCGTAGTGTCTTCCAAGAACAGAAAAGGCATGATCAGATCTAGGGGAGTGCAAATGCTCCCTCTTGCTTCCGTATATGGGCTCCCATATTTATATATAGCAACAGTAACTCAAAGAAGGAAAGTTAAAGTAGATAGGTATGTATACATGTTTCTATTTTGTGAAACAAAACATTCACGTTTAAGTCAGGAAATATACATCTTTTCTCAGTAAGACATTGCAGAAGTAATAGTATTGCAGTTATTTAAATGATAAATTGTGCTAGTAAATATAAATGAATAAATTATGCAAAACGACCAGGTTAGGTACTGAAAGGGCCTATGTAATTCACACTTTATATAAAAGATGCATTAATCATGACAACGTAGAAACATGGTTTCATTTATTGATATGTAGACACAGCAATACCATTATCATGTTATGGATTAATTAAGTCAGCACGGAATGGGAAATGTTTCGCGTGTTTCAGGGGAAGCTTGGAAAGAGAGCGCTTGCAACAAAATCGTCCAGGAAATTACGAAGATATTTGCAAGATCTATTTTTTTACTGATCATATAGGAAAAATTTGAATTTTTTAAAAATAAACCGCTTTACTCTATATGTTTTCTTATTAGGATGCAACCTAAAGGGTTTTTATGGGTTAAGAACTTCCTCTAGCCCCGTTCACAATTTTCTTTTCAGTGAACCCTAAAAAAAACAAAGCATAGCGAAGTCACCTACTGAGTCTTCCCAGACGTTTAAAATAAAATCATGACTGAGTAAATGATTATTTTCACAAGTTACGTCCGATGTGGAAGGTTCCAATTCCGATGTTTACTTACGTGAATCGAAGGTTCATTTCGTTTGCAAGTAAAAAGTCCAATGATGTAAGAAAGCCGTACACGCTCATCTGATTACGCAAAGTATGTGCCGATGCATTCTATAGCACTTTGCCAACGTTCCACCTGAGGCGCGCTCCAACGGTGGTACTAGTCCGAAGTTTTCGAGGACAGAAACTCCCTGATGCCAGATTTCACATCCATAGCTGAATCCAACTGCGTCCTCGAAGGAAACAATTCATGAAGCGAAAATGCTTTTAGTCATCCGGATGAGGCAAGTACGGACTATACTGAGCATGGAATATGATCTAAACCCCTTCCAAATTCTGAGGACTGTACTGAAGATGTGGTATGATCTCAACCCCCTCCAATTTCTTTAGTTTTTAGCAGACCGCTCTGGTGGTGTGAAATGAGGTAATATCCACTTAAGGCAATGCCCGCTTCCTATTGATGAGCGCTAAGTGGATTTGTCCCAGAGCATCATGGACCCGCGCTGGTTATTCGACATACGGGTTCCCATCCACTCCTCTACCATGTGGTACGAGTTCCCTGTGTACTGAACCCTTACAATTCCACCAAATGCACAGCATAACTTTCCTCTGGAAACGCATGTTTTGCATCACTGTTTGTGCTTCCAGGTGCAGCCTCAGCCAGTGGTTCCCAGCCGTAGGAAAACGTAAAATACCCAAATTTTATCACCTGTTTCGTTACGCAGACAAGGCTTATTTTGCTATTGATTGGACAGCAATCTGAGGCAGAGACTGACGCCGCGGTGTTCCATCTGTGGGGATGTCAGTTCGTGGGTGATCATTTGATGGCGTCCGGAGAAAATAATCAAAGAGGCACAATAGCAACTGTGCCGCAACGACTCAACGTAGAACTACGTCAACTGTCACTATTTCATGGCACTACCTCACTAGTTCTACGTCCTAAAAGTATTCAGCGAAGGACAGTTGACGTAGTCCTACGCTGTTTGTTGTGGCACAGATGCTACTGCGCCCCTTTGATTTTTTCATATATAAAATTTTTAAGAAATAAAACGAAAGAAATGTTTTACTTTATTTACTTAAGAACAACATATACTATATGAACTATCTACCATCAAGTAATTGGACACCTGTGATAGCAAAGGAAAACGAAGTTTATTCACCTTCAATAGTTGGTGGAGCCTCCACGAGCGGTGATTATAGCTGCGACCCTCCGATGTATACTCTCAACCAGGCGTTGTACGACGGCTAGCGGTATTTTCTTCCACTCGGCTTGGAAAAGACAGGTCAGTTCCTTCACCGACTTCGGACGGTGGGGAAACCCCTTAAGTCGACGCACTAACTCGTCCCAGAGATCCTCGATAGGGTTAACGTCCGGGCTCTGCGCAGGCCAGTTCATTCGATTAACCCCATTGTCACCATACCAAGCCATGGTGGAACTCGCAACATGACAGGTGGCATTGTCATCCTGAAAGTAACATGGGTCCACCCCATAAAACTGCCATAACGTAGGAAGCGTATGGTCATCCAAAATGGGGCACAAGGTCTCGGCGTCGAATCTACCTGGAATTGCGACCAAGGGTCCCGTGCCATACCAGGAGAAACACCTCCATAGCATAATTCCACCACTGCCGAACTTCACAGTTGGCAGGAGGAATACATTTCAGCAGGAGGCGTTCTCCGGGCAGACGCCAAACCCAGACCCTGCCATCCGAACGATAGAGGGTGAACCTTGATTCGTCGCTCCAGAGAACCTGTTTCCACTGTTCAACGGTCCACTGTCGACGTTCTTTGCACCACTTTAGCCGAGCAGCGCTATTGGACTTGATGATCAAAGGCTTGTGGGCGGCAGCACATCCATGATAACCGATCAGATGAGCTTCCTTACGGATGGTATTCATCGAAAGAACACTCCCGGATGCCTGTTGAATCTCCCCGCGGATGTTGCCCATCGATTTGGTGCGGTTCTTCCGAATTTCTCTGGCCAGCACCCGTCGGTCTCAAACTCCCAGTTGTAGGTCTGCCGGATCGGGGCACATTGCGACAGTCACCTCTCATTTTCTTCTTGCCAATCACGTAGTCCAATGTCGATTTTGGGGACTTCAACTAGCTGGATATGTCACGTATGGATTGGCCATTTCTGTGATATTCGACGTTTACACCTTTCTCGAAATCAGGGAGCTCCGAACTGCGTGACATATTGCATGCGACTGGTTGCGTTGTTGTTGCCCACACGATATTTAACGGCGGCGGCCGTGGCGTGTATCAGGACCGCAGATATCGTCGATTGCAGGGGTGAATAATAACTTGTTGGTAGATAGTGTACAACTAATAGTAACTTATGCTGATTTTACGTTAATGTTAGTAGAAGGCGTAGTATAATCGATGTCAGTAGTTACTGCTAAAATTGTTGGTGAAGAAATCATTCTTCAGAAACAATTTTTCAAACTCCTTATTGCCTTGTAATAAATTTGGCGATACCCCCTCTTGCATAATGTACTCTTCTTGTTGCTGCTCTTGTCCTTGTCTAGATTCAGAATGAATCGGCGGTGTAAAGGTTTGAGACGTAAAACATTCATTATCCAGCGAAGTCGTGAAGACTGGCGATGCACATTGGTATTTATACTTTGTGTGAAAATTTGGATCGATGACATCAATCTCCATCTGTTCTTGCTGTTGAGGCTCAATTTGTGCAATGTGACTGGAAAGTTGTGGCTCTAGATTCTAACTCAGTGAAACGCATCCTGGTGCGCGGACTTTTGACGCTTCCTACATTGGCGTGACCTTTCCGTTGAAAACTTAGCTGGCCTTTTCGGATTCCTCTAGTTCTCCTCTAGCTGTTTCTTTAACTTTTGTTGGTTCTTATAGTAATTTTCCCAGGATTTTTGCGGCATTTCTAAATTTCGTCATTAATTTTTTTTCAACTAATAAATTCATAAATTTTGAATGGACTTTATTTCGGTTTATAACATACGTCTGTTTGCTCTGACTTCCAGCTACGGAATGCGGGGCTGAGGTCATCGCTATCTTTATCTATTCACTGGCTATCAACCTTAAAACGGCGTGCGCGAAACAAATCAAGAAAAATTTAGATTAACATTCTAAAGCTTCTGTATCGAAGGGTTAAAGTGTGGAGGGTTGAAATTTTTTGGTCAGAAATGGGACCGTTAAACTACTCTGCTGGCCACCCAAAATGCAACATCAAGAAGGACACGAGATAGCAAAGCCAGATTTACTAGACACATAACAACAGATACAAAGATTAAACGACCAGGCTTACAGGCCCGTGCGACTTGCAGAACACGCAGACATCAATAGTTCGTGTGGCCCCTATGGCTGGAAATAACGGCCGCTACACGCCGCAGCATCGAACGAAAGAGGCTTTTGATGTGGGCTTGGGGTATGTCGGTCCACGTTGTTTCCACACGTTGCCACAGTTCATCAGGCGTAGCCGCGGGTAGTGCTTGCCGGGCCACTCGGTTGCCGATCAGCGACCAAATGTGCTCGATGGGCGACATATCAGGAAAACAGGCAGGCAAAGGCAGCAGTGACACCTGGTGGGCCGTGAAGAATTTTTGCACGATGCCTGCCACGTTCGGCCGCGCATTGTCCTGTTGAAACATGGCCGCTGGCAGGTGCTGCAGGTAAGGGACGACAACGGGCTCCAAAACGTCAGAGATGTAGCCGTGGCTGTTGTGTGTACCGGCGATGTGTACCAGAGAGATGCGTGTGTCATATCCAATTGCGCCCCAAACCATAACGCCAGGCGAAGGACCGGTATGGCGATGCATAATGCATTCGTCATACAGTCTCTCACTGCTGTGCCGCCACATGCGGATCCGACCATCGTGGTGTTGTAGGCAGAAGCAGGATTCGTCGGAGAAGACAATGTCTTGCGATTCCGTAGTCGAAGTGGGGCGTTCAATGGCCCACTAACTCCGCACTCGCCGGTGGTGTAACGTCAATGGTAATCGGAGCAATGGGCGCCGTGCGACAAGTCCCCGCTCCTGCAGACGACATCGAACGGTACGTGCTGAGACAGGTTGTTGCGCAACACACAATAATTCCTGCGCTAACGTTCGTGATTTAGCGGTGCGAGCCGTCAATGCCCGCCGCACAAAATGCCGGTCCTCTCGTTCGGTGGTGTGCCGCGGCTGCGGCAATCGCTCACGTCGGTCAGTCTGCCCCTCCTTCACCCACCGAATCTATACTCGCCTCACTGTGGCTGGATGCCGTCCCACACGGGCGTAAGTGTCTCGGTACGATAAACTACTGTCGCGATAGGCCACTATTCGTCCTCTGTCGAACTCCAAAACGCGCTGGAATGACTGCCGTATTCTGCGACGAGGCATCAGGAAGCTTCCCACGAACAGGTCCGGCAGCACAACACACTTCCACTACTAACACCCCGCCTTCTGTGCATCCTTCTTATAGTGCTTCTCGGTGGCGTGCCGGGCGCACATGATTTTCATATGCCGTGCAATGCTAATCGTTTGCATGTCCTCTCGCGGGCGATGCATGCTGCGAATTTCAGTCCAATCGGATGCTTCCTTTTTGGTGTTGCATTTTGGGTTGCCAGCAGTGTATAAGCGTTCAAACTGTGACATGTCTTCGTTGCATCCGTGCTCCTGAAGTTATCCCTATCGAGGGCGGAGAAAGACGTAGTTCTAAGACAAACCCAAGCTGATGCACGTTACGAACGATGGGGATTGGGAAGAAACCACCTCAGCAGCCAACTGTCTTGTACTGGTACCGGGGTTCGGTGTGGCAACTTCGACCAGGGTGTCACTGTTGGCGGTCGTTTGACGTCTTGAACTCGTCTTGTCTTCGAAACGGGTAACCCCAGCACTGAAACACTGGAATCATTTTCGTGCAGTGTTTCAGTGCAGTGTTTCATCATTTTCGTGCAGTGTTTCAGTTTTCGTTTAACACTTTTCTCTCCCCAATAATGGAGTAAGAGCACTCGAATAGCACATGTATCGACCTCCATCCTCTGCTCACCAGACAACGCAATAGGCTCCGTGCTAAATGCACGTTGTCAGACTTGTGTATTCCACGTCATCGCGTTACCCAGTCGACACCGGAGCGCTTTTAGAATGTAGGAGGCCCATTATATGTAGTTCGAAAGGGGACGAACTTGTGACTCAACCTGGTTGCTGCTAGAACGATGAGGAAAATCTGGATGCAATGACGGCATAAAAAATATATGAAATCTGAAAAGATATTTATTTGATAGAACCGTAGTGTATGCAGAAATGTTACTATAAACGCGCATCGTAAAGAACAGCTGAATGCGGGATGAAAAGTTAATGGAAGTATTTGGAACACAGAGACATTAAATTTTTTTTATTTTGTTGGTATGACGGGAATATCTTCTGCAGTGGCGGGCTCTTATTGATTCCTTTTCCCTGTATTACATATCCAGCTGTCAGGAAATCTCTTTAGACGCACTTGCGATGAACAGACGGAGAAAACGGAGATAGCAAAACACAACGGCAGTTTAGAAAAATTTGTTTTCTTGCGCTGAACGCACTACGCGGAAATTCAGCTCTCGTGCGGGTAAAAAAAAAAGGGGGGGTCTTATTGACACTGCTTTGGCCTACTTTAACGGCATTTATTTCTTTAAACAATAAAATTGGCCTCATTTGCCCTCTAACACAACATTTTTTTGAGAAGCACAAGGACCTTTCGGGAGGTTTGGAATCCAGCTTAGACGGAAGTACTGAAAAGGATATGGTTCTAAATCACCCAAAAAAAAAAAAAGGATCAGTCAACCTACCCAGTATAGTAAAAGCACAGTATTTATTGTGAAACACAAAACATTTCTATCCTTCAGATTTTGCGTGAAAAAAAAATCCATGATTTTCACATCTCTTGAAAAATAGTTCGTGTTTATTATACACTCTTTGAAAAAAAATAATAAACGCCCAAAAGGAATCACCCAATGAAAATGAAAATTGTATGCGCTACGTATACGTATAGGAAATAAAATTATTGCAATTCCAGAGAAGTCGAGCCAATTATTCAGATAAAACAGCTGTAGGAGTGTAACAAGTCAGTACGTTTATAGCGCCACCTCTGGCTCGGATACGATACGAGTGCTCATCCGGCGTTGCATGGACGCATACAGTTCACGAACAAAGCCTTGAGATACGGCATCCTAGATGGAGTCCAAATTGTGGGCCAGTACGTCAATGAGCGTAAGTAGCGTCCCATCATGTTTCAAACATCTTCGATCGGTGAGACGTCGGGTGACCCGGCTGGTTATACAAGGGTGTCGACATTACGGAGGCAGGATTGGAATAGCCGCGACATGTGGGCCGGGCATTATCCTGTTGAAATACTGCTTGGTTACGCTGCGACAGTAATGGCAATACAAGATGTCGGAGAATGCCGTCGACGTACCGTTGAGCCCTAAGGGAGATACGGAGGACAACCAAGGGTGTTACGCTATCGTAGAAATGGCTCCCCAGAAAGTTACTCCTCGTGCGAGAGTCTTGTGCCGTTCCACGGTGAAGGCAAAATCGTGCGCGTGCCGGCTTGTCTCCAGACACGTATGCGCTGGTCTTCGGCGCCAATTGCAAACCGTGACTCATCACTGGACACTATCCCACATTGATTGGGCCGCACACCACTGCAACCGGTGCTGACGATGCTCGCTGGTCGTCATTGGTCGTTATTTTTGTAACTATTTGCGTATTCGTCCCTGAGGTACTTGCATGCGGAGTTTCATCAGGATCGAAAGGCTTTCTCGTTGTACTTACTTTCCCTTCGTCTCTGAGCTCCATATCTCTGAAAATATTGTCTAATTTGAAAAATATCTTTCTGAATGAGGAAACATGAATTACGAGAAAGAAGGTCCATAACAACTGGGTTTGTTTCCGATACACAACTTCGACACAAGGTGCTTAAAACGCAGATGCTCTTTACAGAATTAAAGAAAATATTTATTTCACATTAGTTCTTCCAAAACTTCGCAGTGGTCTAAACGCTTGCTTATGATCACTTGTCCGAGATGGGTCCGGGTTCGAATCCCGGTGAAGCATGGATGTTGTGTTTGTCTGATGGGCCTGTCTCTTTTCCTTCCCTGGAACCAGTGGCCCTGAATTAGGGATAGTGGTCGTTTAACTCCCCAATAAAAAAAAATCCAAATGATTTTTTTTTTGCCTTCAATGCATTTTAAATACCAAGAAAATTTTGTTAATAGTTTTTACTACACATAACGTTCAGTTTTATCTCTCCCCGACATCAGTTTATATGGTATTTCCCCCTGTATTTCGTCTCCTGATAGTCCGATTAAAAAAATTATTTGTACACACAATTTGTAACTTTTCAGAAACGTTAGAGATGCATTTTGAATTTAAAATCTAAGTTTACATAAAATGCAATTTTGCCACTCTAAGTGTGCATTTCTGTTTACAACATATTTAAAACTGCCTTACCAAAACCGTTGTGAAGGCACAAGTTTGTCGTGTCCCCTCACTTTGGAGAAAGTCGCTCTCCCAACTGAGCTAACCCGGACAGAATGTCTTGCTGGAGATTTGTGGTCTTGACACGTTTTCACCTTTGTAGTACATCACACCGTTTTAAAAAATTCGTTTTTAGTTACGGTGCACGAAGCCAAACACTGTGCTTATTTTTTATACTCAAAATAATATTCCCTTTTCTTGCTAGCGGCGTATACATATATTTTATTTTTCTCGATATATTTTCTCCTGAAAGTCCTATTTGAAAAATTCTTCTGGCATCAGATGCACTTCACTTTTCGGAATATTTTACATAGTTTTGTTGTTAGGAGTCGCAAATGTGCATTTCTGTTTGCAATTCTATGTCTCCTTCTAAAAGCTTGATTGCAAAAAAAAAAAAAAATGTTTTCAGCACTGTTAAGAAATTACTAACGCGAAATACATACCACAAGTAAGAAGTCTGGAATTGAACCAACTCGAAACACTACAATAACTCGTTGGTAAGCTGATGATTAAATTCCATGACAAAAAATCCACTCAATGAGAACGAATCATTTGATCACCTTCTCGCCTCAGCAAGATGTTATATACACTGCTGGCCACCAAAAATGCAACACCAAGAAGGAAGCATCCGATTGGCCTGAAATTCGCAGCATGCGTCGCTCGCGAGAGGACATGCAAACAATTAGCATTGCAGGGATATGCAAATCATGTGCGCCCGGCACGCCACCGAGAAGCACTATAAGAATGGTGCACAAAAGGCGGGTTGTAAGTAGTGGAAGTGTGTTCTGCTGCCGGACCTGTGCGGAGGAAGCTTCCTGATGCCTCGTCGCAGAATACGGAAGTCATTCCAGCACGTTTCGGAGTTCGACAAAGGACGAATAGTGGCTTATCGCGACAGCGGTTTACCGTACCGAGACATCGGCGCCCGTGTGGAACGACATCCAGCCACAGTGAGGCGAGTATGAATTCGGTGGGTGCAGGAGGGACGGACGGACCGACGGGAGCGATTTCCGCAGCCGCGGCAGACCACCGAAAGAGAAGACCGGCATGTTGAGCGGCGGGCATTGACGGCTCGCACCGACACATCACGAACGTTAGGGCAGGAATTAGGGTATGTTGCTTAAAAACATGTGTCAGCACGTGCCGTTCGACGTCGTCTGCAGGAGCGGAGACTTGTCGCACGGCACCCATTGCTCCGATTACCATTGACGTTACACCACCGGAGAGTGCGGCGGCAGTAGGCCGTTGAACGCTGGACCTGGACTACGGAATGGCACGACATTGTCTTCTCCGACGAATCCCTCTACTGTCTACACCACCACGATGGTCGGATCCGCGTTTGGCTGCACCGCGGCGAGAGACTGTATGACGCTTGCATTATGCATTGCCACACAGGTCCGTCGCCAGGCGTTATGGTTTGGGGCGCAATTGGATATGACACCCGCACCTCTCTGGTACGCATCGGCGGTACACTCAACAGCTACCGCTACATCTCCGACTTTTTGGAGCCTGTACTCCTCCCTTACGTGCAGGGCCTGCTAGCGGCCACGTTTCAACAGGACAATGCGCGCCCGCATGTGGCACGCATCGTGCAACAATTCTTCACGGCCCGCCAGGTGTCACTGCTGCCGTGGCCCGCCTGTTCTCCCGATATGTCGCCCATCGGAGACGTCTAAGTTGCTGATCGGCAACAGAGTGGCCCGGCAAGCACCACCCGCGGCTACGCCTGATGAACTGTGGCAACGTGTGGAAGAAGCCTGGACCGACATACCCCAAGCCCACATCCAAAGTCTCTTCCGTTCGATGCTGCGGCGTGTAGCGGCCGTTATTGCCAGCCATGGAGGCCACACGAACTATTGATGTCTGAGTGTTCCGGAAGTCGCATGGGCCTGTAAGCTCAATCGTTTTATCTTTGTATCTGTTGTTATGTGTGCAATAAATCTGGCTTTGCTATCTCGTGTCCTTCTTGGTGTTGCATTTTGGGTGGCCAGCGGTGTATATGTACCCCTTTTCTGGACTTAACTGACTGACACTGAATCTTACAGCTGCAGTGGTAAATCTATGGCCCGCGGCATTCATTGATGGGTCATTTTATAATTTAAACTGCACCGATAACATACAGGTAATGGACAAAGAAAATGGAATCATCTGGGGAAAGTAACTCACACTGCGTAGGACTGCAACGGGAGGCAAGAACAGCTTGTATTCGACGTGGCATAGGATCAGCCAATGTCTGGATACAGGCGTGATTTTGCTCCATTCGTCGTTTGCCGTGTACATGCGTGTCTTTTTGTGGAGCACTGCCCCCTTCTCACAGGGAAGTGCCCCAAAAGAGGACTTAAGTCAGACAGCGAGAAGATGACAACTCACTGGGTTTGTTTAAGAAGTATCACGAGAGGATTACCGGGCTGTTACTCGAAAAGACATTAGTGAACAACCGAAGAGCGGAGGGTTTGAACAACCATGGTATCATGAGCGATAACCTCTCTCTCCGGACCAGAAGGAAGAGGGATCTGCTATTTTATCAAATCTTCTTCCGAACGCCGACAAGAGCAATAAAAAGCGTTCACAAAAGACGTCGCCCGCACGCCGCGCGGCTGCGGGAACATGTGATGTCTTATCAAACGTTTTGAAATCCTCGCAGATAGAATGTACACATCAGTATTTAGGTAGCAATAGAAGTAAGTGGTAAGCACTAGCTTTGTTCTACTTGTAATTTTCCTTCTGCTGTTTGAGAGTTCACAGTGGATAAATAATAAATGTTCATCTGCTGCCTAATTATCACCTATTTGCGCACCCACTCACGAAATGGTTCGCCACTCCTGTCCTAAAGCTACTAAGTTCTGGAAGTTCCGACGTGACATTCAGTACAAAAGGCAAAACAAGTGGTAACTAGAATTTAAATAAGAGAAAGTGAACCAAATCGGAAAGTTTCAGCCCCGGTGGTGCAGTGGTTTAAGCATTGGCTTCTGACCTTTTTTCCGAGATGGGTCTGTGCTTTAATCCCGGTGAAGCAGGGATGTTGTATTTGTCTTACGGCACTGGCTCTCTCCCTTCGTTGAAACACCAGTAGACCCAAATGAAGGAGGATGCCTGTTTACAACAGCCCCTTGAGTTGGGATGGTTGTTAACCAGTCTCCTCCCCCTCTCCCCGAAAAATAATACGAAAGAAAACTGGAAGATAAATAGATATCGTATGTCACAAATACCGTTGGAATTCTTGCAATAAAACGTTTCCTGTATTTCCGTGGAACAAAACCGCATAAATTTATTATTTAGAAAGTTCTTCGTCGCCCACATAAATTTTACAATCTAATTTAAATCGCGAAACCACGTTTACTTTTATCCTTAAACCAAACATTTTTTCTAAGGGCTGTTCGTAATACGCCATGTTTTTGAAACTAGTTATTCAGTTAGGAAATTGTTTGCACTTTCAAATCATTCACTCACAAATCTCTGTTCTTTTTAAATTTAACTATAACGAACATTGTTTCTAAACAACTGACGCAGCACAAGTCGACAGGAGAAACTCTTCCACAAAAATCATTTTGGCATCGAAGAGCAAAAAAAAAAAAGACCCTCTACTATGGGTAATTCTGTCTCATAAGTTTTCCAAAATTTTAGAATCTCAGTTTAGGAATTCAAGATTAATGCCTTAAAACAAAAAACGCCTTTATTATAAATAAACGAACAGTTGAAATAACATGAAAATTTGCATATTAGTAATATGTTTTCATTTCAAGAGATTCAGGCAATTTCAGGCCGAAGAAAATATCCTAGCTTTGGATAGCTGTTATTTCATTGAAGTAATTCCCATCTTTTTTATCAATTTTAAAAAAGCATAATGTATCCTCTATGCGATTCATCGTCCTGAAATAAAGCCAAATGATCTCCCTTTGACTCGAATTTTAAGGAAGCTACTTTAACTCATGCACCGTATAATGAGAACTTAATGCGCTTGTTATTTATCTTTTATTTCCGGTAAGGTGATTTTAAAATACCATAGCTAGGTAAAGAACTAAAAATGCAGCACATTAAAATATTTTACAGATTTAGGACATCATGCAGAACATAAAATAATGACTGTGATGTGAAATTTGATTATAATTCAGTTAATAATATTCTTCCGCAAGAGGTTAAATAACAGCCGGTCTGTAATGGAGAAATCGAAATAAGAACGTGAGGGCTGGCTCATTACTATTGATCTGACTATTGTTTCCGCTTTAAGTTTAAATAAATTTGCATTTCTAGGGAAAATCGCTGTGCAGAGGAACAAGAATATTACATGAGGAACACATGGAGGGTCACTAAATACATAAGCAGCATGACTGATGAAAACTTCCAGAGATGGAATACATAATTTCAAATTTAAGGAGGATTAATGCGTTACAGATTTAACTGCTGAAGGCTCCTTCCTTCTCATATACCGGTCAGCCTAAATTTGGAAATAATATCCCTAAAGGGGAAAATAAAGGAATCACTGACGACCATTAATAACGTGGTCCATCACACGTTATGCAAACATTTCTTGAAAGGACCATTTGAGTCTAGAGCACAATATTCTTAAGGGAATTTTCTGGATAGGAAATTGCTCAAATCTTTAGGAGTGGTTAAACAACGCTGATGTAACGAGGCACTATATATGAGTCTGCGATGTCATTAAACCAAAGAAAAAGTATTTTACTGTGCGCTTTACATCATATTGTGTAACGTAAAAATTGTTTTTGCTAATTTTTAATGCAACTCATGCATTTCAAAGGCGCTGATTCCAACGGTGATTGTAGTTTTTATAATTAAAACGTGTTTAGTTATCTTACATTTTGTGTTTTCATTAATACACTGCCATTCATCTTTGTTACAGGGTAAACACACAAAACGTTTTAACTCTCCTAGGACGCTTTCTGTTACGTTTGTGAGTATTATATTGGTCCTAAGCAAGTCAAGCTAAAAATTACCACAGGGACTAAGTTTTGAATTGAATATCAAGCTTACTTCAGAATACCTATGGAAGACCGAGACAAGGTTTGGGCAATGAATTTTTGCTGTGGTAGTTGCAGGTCAAATTTGGACTGTCGTCTTTGTGGTGTAAGGAAAGCAATGCCGTTTGCCATTCCTCGAATTTGGAAGGAACCAAAGAGTCAGCTTGACGACTGTTTCTTTTGAATGGTTGATATTTCCAAGTAAAAGGAGCGTACAGACCCGAATGTCATCATCTAATCCAACATAACATCATCTACTGCACTAGGTCCACATTGCGATGAGCTTCCCATTCCACAACCACCATAAAATGTGGAGACAGTGGAGGAAGATGTCCAGTCTGGTGGTGATTGTGAGGACGAGAAAGATATGGACTTCCAAAGTGTATCTTTCAGTGCTCAGACACATTTTCCAAATAAACAAGAACTAGATCATATAATAAGAGACTTGGAGCTAACAACATCAAATGCAGAACTTTTGAATTCTCGTTCGAAAGAGTGGAACTTTTTGGATCCCAGCTGCAATTCGACAACGTACAGAATAAGACATGAAACATATGCACAATACTTTGTTATGACTGATGCTCTTTGTCATTGCTTCTATATAAACGGGATCTTCGAAAACATTGGCACTCCTCACATACATGAAGAATGGGAACCCTTTATAGATAGTTCGGTCAGATGTCTGAAGGCAGCGCTATTACACAATGGAAATATAAACCTTTCGTTTGCATCAACAGGCTCCCTGCACATGAAAGAAGACTACACCAATGTCAAGCTTCTAGAAAAAATCAAATATTATGAATACAATTGTGATGTCTGCTGATTTTAAGATGATTGGGTTCCGTTTGAGCTTGCAATCTGGCTTTACAAAGTATTATAATTTCCTTTGCTTATGAGGCAGCAGAGCTGTCAGCGAACATTACAAAACAAAAGAATGGCCTCCGAAAACTGACCTGCAAACTAGTGCACAGAATGTCATGCAAAACGCCCTCGTTCCAGTACAAAAAATCTCATTACCCCTGCTGCATATCAAGTTCGTTCTGGCGAAGCGCTTTGTAAAAGCATTGGATCCTTATAGAGAAACATTCAAGTTCATTTGCTCAATGTTCTCAAACATATCGGATGCCATAGTAAAAGATGGTATATTTGTGGAGCCACAGATAAAAGCAATGTTGATCTTAGGACTAGAGGGCAAAATGGCTGATAGGATGCCTTGCAGACATTCCGTCTTGTTGTGACTGAATTTCTTGGAAAAAAGATAAACACCAATTACAAGCAGCTTGTGAAGAATTTAATAGAACATTTTGGAAGAATAGGGTGTCGAATGTCAGTGAAACTTCGTTACTTACACTCGCATCTCGATTTTTACAGAGAAAATGTGGGAGCAGTGAGTGATGAACAAGGTGAGAGATTTCATCAAGACATGCAAAATATGGAAAAGAGATATCAAGGAAAATGGCATGAAGTCATGATTGAAGACCACATCTGGAATTTCGTGCGTTCATAAGAGGCAAAGCTGATGTAAAGTTACTTTTTAGGAAAGAAATACTTTTTGTCCTTGTTTTATTTCGTGCTGTGTATTACTAATATTCATGATTTGTACACTCTTACATCCCTGTCAATTTGCTTAATGGATTGCAATATACGTCGTACATTATACAACTGCATAGAGTTTGGAGTAGCGTAAATTGTGGCTGAACTATTGATCATATGACAAAAACAGCGACAATTTTGAAATCTTAGTAACACAATTAATAAGGAAACATCAAAGTATTCAAACAAACGCGTACCTGTTCAGATTTTGTTGCGCAGTGTTATCGAGATGACGTATTGAGCATGAGAAGCCAAGGACAGTCGGGGGAAAAAATTGAGGAAAATCGTAGAAATTTAATAAAGAATAATATTCCAAACCACATGGCGGGCGCAAATTAGCTTTCTATTTTGGTACTGAAATTCCACAGTTTGTTTTTTGTCCATAATGTGGTCAATTATCCGTAGAAATTCCACCAGCGCCATCTGAATGTCTCCTCAGATTAAGTTGCTTTTTAGTTCTGTTCTCAGTTCTGTAACACCATTGTAAACATGGAAATGGAGGAACTCGGGAGATAAGTATTTGGTTGATGCTGGAGTATGAGACATTTTACAAGTTTTGCAACAACTGCACATAAAAAAACGAAATCATTCCAGAAAAAAGAAATACGCTGTTGAAAAACAAAAAGTGCAGCAAAAAATAGCAAGGCAAAATTTAAAAAAAAGAAAGAATTTAAATATGGATGACCGAAGTATTTTATTAGTAGTATTCTTCAAAATAGCCCTGAACTATGGAAAACTCTTATTACACAGTTCATATGTACTTCGGAACAGTTTGAGAAACTAGTCTGCTGTGATGGTATTTAGTTCTGCTGCCACATTTTTCTCCAAATCGTAAAACACTAATAACTGGGTGTTTATTGAGTTTCAATGGCCGTTCACTTCTCATTGCATTTGTCAATGGGCGTTCACTTCTCATTGCATTAGCCCATGGGCGTTCACTTCTCATTGCATTTGACCATGTGCGTTCACTTCTCATTTCATTCATCCATGGGCGTTCAGTTCTCATTTCATTTGTCCATGGGCGTTCAGTTCTCATTTCATTTGTCCATGGGCGTTCAGTTCTCATTTCATTTGTCCATGGGCGTTCAGTTCTCATTTCATTTGTCCATGGACGTTCAGTTCTCATTTCATTTGTCCATGGGCGTTCACTGAGTCTTCGGAAACAGAAAAATGTCTACTATAGGCAGGTCAGGAGAAATAGAAGGGTGACTTGGCAGTACAACCGACTTGTGAGAGAGGAACACTTGCACGATGATTGCTTTGTGAGCAGTCGTATTTTCATGAAACACCCACCAACCAACTTTGTGATGAGTTTGAATCTTATTTATTCACTATTCACATCGGACTAACTCTTAGTGTTAATCAGCAGTCACTTGCTAAGATACTCAGTTTTAATAAGTAGCGTCTTTCTAGCACCCTCTCTGTTACTCGAAGTCACTTGCTAATATTCCCAGGGTTAATCAGCTGTCTCTTCCTAGTTAATTGGGAGTTTTGTCCATTTTCTGTTCCGTCAGCAAAACTCTTACCATGCGCGAGACAGAGCTTCATCACCATATGCTGCTCTTGATATTTCTTGAGTTCTAGTAGAATTTCACCAATAATTAGTGAAAAACAACATTTAAGTTGATCGCATGAAACCTTTTGGCTTCTTATGTAGACTTCAGACCCGATACCCTAAGAACATCAGCAAGAAAATTCAAGAATCCCAGCAAGTTTGGATTGGCGGTACTTCCAAGTATACGCCTGTGTGCCCTTCTAGCGTTCTTTCTCAGAGTGATACTCGTGTTAGTTATTGTCTTACATGCTTTACTTATTTTCCTCATTACACAGTCAAAATATCTCCTTCGGCAAAACAATTAGGCTTCTTTTGTTATACTAAATCACATATATAAACTTCAGCCGCTAATAACCTTACAGATCATTAGCATATGAACCACGTCTTCCAAACAAAAAAATAAAGTAACATGATACACGTAATTTTGGACGTCCCTGTACACATTTCAGGATATATACCGATGAGCCATAACATTATGACCACCCCCAGCATACAGATATAAGCGGGCCTGGAGCCCGAAAGGTAACGCAGGTGAAAGTTCACAGACCAGTATATATGCAACCCGAGGACCGGCTTTCCGTAAATAGAGTGTTTGGTGGCAGAATGCGAAAAGCCAAAAATTCATGGTAGTTTGATAAAGGGCAAATTGTGATGGCAGGGCGCCTAGGAATTACGTTCTCGGAAATGGCGCGGCTTGTTCACGTCGACCACAGAGTCACACTGTGACAAAACACCCGCAGCAACAACAGTGGTGCTCAGGGCAATGTGTCCCAGCTCACAGTTCACCGCAGTGTTCTGCTCATGGGCCTACGTGGCCGAAGTCCCAGCCGGGTCCCCATGGTCACCGCACCTCATCGCCAACAACGCATGAAACGGGCCCGGGATCAACAATATTGGACGGTGGATGATTGGAAGAAAGTAGCCTATTCTGACGAATCAAGATACCTGATGCATCACGTTGACGGCCAAGAGCAGATACCCAGATTACCAACGGAGGCTGTGGCACTTGGATGTCCTGTTGGGCGGAAACAGGCCGGTGGCGGGGGTGTTATGCTGTGGGCGATGTTTTCTTGGGACACTTCAGGCCCCATTATTCCAATAGCACAATCCCTGACAGCTGTCGCGTATCCGAACATCGTTGAGGACAAAGTTCACCCGTTCATGGCAACTGTGTTCTGTGCTGGTGATGGCCATTACCAAAAAGATAATGCGCCATGCCATACTGCCAGAATCGTCAAGGAGTGGTTCGAGGAACATGCTGGTGACTTTCTGTTAATGCCCTGGCCTCCGAATTTACCTGACATGAACCCTATGGATCATATGTGGTTCGACCTGGAAAAGCGGGTTCGCGCTAAATCACCACCACCCCGAAATGTACGGGATCTCGAAGACCTGCTGTTGACAATATGGTACTAGATACCACAGGATACCTATCTCCAACTCATCGCATCGATGCCTGGCAGGTTGACCGCTGTTTTGACGGGATAAGGGGGTCCTACAACTTATTAGGTAGGTGGTCATAATGTAATGTCTCATCGGTGAACATGACAATTTTTTTGGGGTGATAGGTAGGGGTAACGGCCATCATGAGCAACTCTGAGGTTTATAAGCATTAACTCGTCACACATTAAGGGCTACTGGCTCCAGGGATGGACCTGAGAGAGAGAGAGAGAGAGAGAGAGAGAGAGAGAGAGAGAGAAAGAGAGAGAGAGAGGGGGGGGGGAAACCACCCATGTCTCATTCAAAACTCGAAATCGGGTTTGTCTCGGAAAAATGACCCGCAATTTTATGAGTACACACGAGTTCCCATCATCAATAAAATAATGTGACGTTTAGGGAAAGTACACTCATTGTGATTCGTGATAATATAATAGCTCTTTGGAGATAAGACAGTATAACGAGACTCACCAGGTATTAGCATCATTAATAATGGAATTTTGAAAGCGTAAAAAATTTAAGTTTTAATCAGTTGTTCTCAAGTATGATTAGCCAGATTTAACTTTGAACCCTATATGTGTGCGTTAAGTAGCGCCTTTCCACTTCATAAGATAATTTCCTATTCCGTTTTTTTTTTCACTTTAATAGTGTTCAGGAACAGCAGTAGTGAACCAATCTATTCTTTTCAGTTCCCTGAAAAGTAGTTCAAATTAGATAATGAAAAACGAAAAA
This sequence comes from Macrothele yani, assembly GCA_039090855.1. Lineage (NCBI taxonomy): Eukaryota > Metazoa > Arthropoda > Arachnida > Araneae > Macrothelidae > Macrothele > Macrothele yani. Next base: position 82,274,282 of record CM077003.1, on the reverse strand, counting down.
GTGTGGAGTGGTCTCCCATTTCAGAGAGCACCTTCTCATCAGTTGATCAATCGATTTAATTTCTGCTTAAAAAATTAATTTCGAACACACCAAAGGAAATGAACTGTTATTTTCTTATCATTAAGCAGAGTATTGTGAGAAAACAAGAAACAAATCAAGGCAATTAGCTTTTCTTTTTAGTTCCGAATGCTTAACTGGTTTTCTTTAAAAGGCCAAGCGGATTTCGAGACTTATGTAATCAAAGATGAGTTTTCAACTATTAATTTAAATTTAACGCCTCGAAGAACTCATACAAAAAAATGACTTAAGTTAGAATGGAAGAGGAAGTTCAATTAATTTTTCCGATGGAGACCTAAAGAAAAAATAAATTAATTATCATTCACCTTAAATGAATCGGAAAGCCACTTTTGTGTTTAGGAGAGGTGCTGTTTATTGAACTTCCTTCGCACAAAGGGAAAGATAATGGATTGAAAATAGGGATCTCCTTGATTTTTATCGTGCTTTTCGGAAGCCATGAGCATCTCTCTCAATGTTTGCTAACAGAACAACTGGGAATCTTTGGTGAAAGCACCGGAGCCCTTCAGTAATACGATCGCAAACATATTACAGGGCTTGATGTACACTACGTAGAATAAAGTATTCGGACACCTCCACATAAGCAAATAAACGAGCATTCCCAAAACTAGAAGTGCACGGGGTATGTTAGGTGCCGCATTTAAATGAAAATGCTAGGACACTTGTCAGTCTGCATTGTAAGCGACTATGCCATTCGGAGATGAACTGACGGACTTCAGAAGGCGTATGCCAGTTGCAAGCCACCCGAGCAAGCAATCAGTGCGTTGCATTGCCGAACTTCTGGGGTTTCCAAAATCCACTGTCGCTGATGTGAATTATCGATGGAAAGCAGATTGACCACTACAGCGAAGATGCTCTCTGGGAGGACGCCCAAAGCGAGTGATCTTGTCAAACGAAGCTTATTGCAGAATGTAAGGAAGCGCGCGTCCTCTGCAACAGACTTGTCGGTCACGTCGCAAAAGCAATTGAAATAACTTTTCACCAGAAGAGTCCGTCGGGACCTGAATGCCATGGAATGGTGAATGGCTTTAGCTGCACACAAACCCTACAGCACTTCAGTAAATTCAAGTCAACGGCTGAAGTGATGCATCACTTACTTGTTTGCATATGATGATAGAAGAGTGCTGGAACAGTGTCGTGTAGACTGACGAATCACACTTCACACTCGTTTGCTGGGATGGACATATTTGAGGCCGGCACTAGCCCGAGGAACGTTGTCCGGTGTAGCACATTCCCCCTACAGTCTATTTTGGTGGCGATCTGCGATAGTTTGGGGCTGTTTCTCCTGGGAAGTACCTGGTTCTTTGGTTGCGCTGCTCTCCCGCCTAACGGCCGCTGGGTACGAAGGCTTTCTGAATAATGTCGTGCTACCTACTCTGTGGCAGAACTTCGGCCCAGATCTCTGCCTGTTTCAGAAAAATCGAGCACCCTGCCACATTGCTGTACAAACTAGTCAGGCTTAGTTCGTGGAGCAGGACGTCAAAATGTTAGATTGGTTGGCTCGAAGTCTCGATAAGAACGATAAGCCGGGACGGCGTTCCAGATCTTCCTCTACGGCAGCTTCCGCGGCAGCTCTGCAGAAGAAATGGGGACATTCCGGTACAGACCTACTTGCATCTTATGAAAAACATGTTTTGTAGGGTCGCTGCAGTCATAAACAAAAATGGTGGACCATATAATGATTTGAACTGGGAAATACCCTTATTTCCGTTTGGCCCAGCTGTCCGAACACTTTTGTCTTCAGAGTGAATTTGTTATAGATAGCTGACGGTGAAATAAATACATCTAAACCTTTTGCTACCAAACCATGTTAGTATGCAAGCAATCGATAGCCATGAGTATATTATAAAAAAGTGTAACAAAATATAAGCATTTGATAGGGAAAACTGAAACATGGCATTGAATCTAAGCATTTGATAGGGAAAACTGAAACATGGCATTGAATCTAAGCATTTGATAGGGAAAACTGAAACATCGCATTGAATCTAAGCATTGAAATATGGCATTGTGTTCTAATATAGGCCGACGGCTCGTCGTTCGGCCATATATGCACTACTTTTGTGCGTACTCACTAAAGCGGGACGTGAACAACCCACAAGTCGCGCCGTTTCCGAGATTGCAGTTCCGAGGCTCCGTGCTATCATAATTTGGATTTATCAAACTGCGATAAATCTGCAGCTTTTCCCATTCTGACTCCGAAAACTCTACCAACCGAAAGCCAGTCCTTGGGTTGTATATATACTGATCTGCGAACTTCATGTGCGCCGCGGTTCGGTCCCCAGGCGCGTATATTTCTCTAAGGTGAGGGTGGTCATAATGTAACTGCTCAACGGTGTATATACAAGGGTTTATTAAAAAGTTTTGTTTCTAATATAGAACGGATGGGGCTGTAAGAAAAGTATCAATATTGTTATTCATCATAATATCTCTTTAACCGTACACACTAAATACAACGCTCTTGCAGCGAATTCAAATTCCTCTAACAAAACTCTGTTATTAGCAGGAAGCCATGCTTTCCCAGCGGATTCAATATCTTCATTTCCCTCGTACTGAGGTCTCCAGATATTCTTTTAATTGTGGGAACAGATAACACTCCAAGGCGGTTAAATCTTGGAAAAGGTGTGCATAAGGCAGCAATCTGAAGGGCAGATCGCGAAAGAGATCCATTGTTTTGTGAATAAAAATATTGGGCGTTTTTGTACAGCACCAGAATTTTCCTCTGAATTTCTAGTGCTGCAAAAGGAGAATACAGCACACTTTTTGGAGAAATTTTCAAAAAACTGAACAGGGGAATTTTGATACAGCATTTTGAAGAACGCAGAAGAAAATTCCACAATTGGAGAATTTTGCTCTTTGTGCTTTAACGTTTGTGGCGTAGTAAATCACAGTAACCGTCGCGTTGTTGGTTTTTCCGGATTCTATGTATTCAAAAAGCATCAGCCCTTCATATTCCAAAAGACCGATGCTAACATCTTACTAGCAGCCGTTGACATTTTTTGGGTCGGGAAGATTAAGAATGTCACCAGTCTTTGGACTGTTGTTTGATCTCTGTATCGTAGTGATGAATCCATGCTTCATACGTAGTTACAATTCAGCTCACAAAATTAGAAGAATCCTATACAGAACTGTCAAGAACAGGTTTTACGCAATAGAATGCCACCAATTCAAGGACTGTTGTTTTGTCTCTGGATCATAATAATGAATGCAGACCTCATCCATAGTTAGTTACAAGTGGATTGATAAAATTGGAAGAATTCTGTGCAAAATTTTCATGAACAGGTTTTGCGCAATCAATCCTCTCTGATTTCTGTTATCGTGTCAAACACTGTTCTCATCTGCAACCTATTATGAGTAATACGGTGAGGTCCCAGATCTTCAGCAGTAATGCGGATGCCAATACTCTGATTTTCCGTTATCAAGTTGTGCAGAACAACACTGTTTCGTCGAGGTAGTTATGACACTGGGGTTCCAGTACGGAGTACAACTTGTGTAGACACCCGTTCCCTTTTAAATATAGCCACTTAGTTCTTGACCATGCTGTATAAGATGGAAACTCGTTAAGTATTTTTATCATATTATCACGTTTTTGGTTGGGCTGGGGGGCTCACTCCTTTACCTAAAAGGTACTTCATGAAGGTGCGTTACTCTTCTCTGAGAAAATTCATGTTTCCACAAACTTTCACTTCTTCACAACTGAAAAAGAAACGCAGACACGAACTTCATTTTTTTTTTGATTGGGGTTTTAACGACCATCATGAGTAACTCATTAGGCTATAAGCAGTCGCCCATCATTAATTTAGTGCCACTGGTTCCAGGGAAAGGGGAGATCCAGTGCCGTAAGGCAAACACAACATCCATGCCTCACCGGAGATTCGAACCTGGACCCATCTCGCTTAGACCAGTGCGCCATTGTGGACATTTTGGTCCTTTAAGTAAATCCTTTCAATATTGTTCTCACTTGTCGTTAATATTTCAAGTATTTCATACACATATCAATCTTTTTTTCTATAGTTAGCTTTTTAAAAGAGAGTGAAGCTAATTAAAAATGGTAAAGTTATTTAAATAGGGTAAGATATTAAAAAGTTTTTTTTTAAAAATGGAAAGTTATTAAAGTATTATTTAAAAAGGATAAGTTGATATGATGATTTTCTTAAAAAAGGGTAAAGTTAATTTTTATTTTGAATAAACTTGGTTCTAAAATGACAGAAAAACTGTCAATATAAAGGTTTATTTCACTGTAAACAAATGGGAATTTAGATGCGAAGCAAGAATCGGATGCCTTAGTTATTTCCATCTGTTTCGCTACAAAGGGAGGAAAAATTTCAATGGAACTAAAATTTCTTCCTCCTCAACAGCGCAAATATCCTATTCGCCTGTCTTGTACTTTGATCTTCTGTAGTTCTTTTTACTGAGCGAACATAGCGGATTCCATCTTCGTTTTCTACTTTTATACCTACACTTTTTCCCCGTCTGTTAGTGATATTATTATTTTTTATCTTGAATGAAAAAAAGTTAAGTTAGCGTGTTTACTTTATTTAATCGTTAAATATGATTAGTAAATGAAAAGGTATTTCTAGCGGAATTATTTAAACTACGTACCGGAGGAAAAAATGCATTTAACGACTTTAGAACATTTTTTTTTTTAACTTTCTTTTTAGCAAAATTTCCCTATCGGCAGTGCAAAGACCAAAAACAAACGAAAAAGGTAAAAAGCGGGAATCGAGATGACTGTAGAAATACAGTGGTCCCTACTGCCAGAGAAAGGAAAAAAAAAACACCTTATCTTCATTTTTTCACAATACTTTACGGAATGAACTAAACTAATGTGCTGCACGAACTGATCGCCCACAATGCAAAAACCTTTTAAGCCTCTTTTTTTTATTTAACGACCCCCTTGAGCATCGCAGACTGGAAGGAATCAGGATCATCAAATTTAGGCTTATTCGCTCTGGGGAAGGAGAACTGTTAGCTCTGTACAACAAAGAGCTGAATCTTGTCTCTCACGGGACTTGATCTGAGAAAGTCAACAGGATAACCCAGCATTCCCAAATGCTGGGTTAAAGTGGGACAAGACGTGTTTGTTCAGACTTTATATGGGAGTGCCATTTAGTGTGTCTTTCACATTAGCCGTATGTTACGTAAAAGAGTATGACATAAATTCCTTTTTAAACACATGACCATGAAATTTAAATTAATTAGCCAATACTTATTTTTACCAAGAACCAAAACACTGTCTTTCTTTCACTTGCTTTTATTCTTCTCGGTCTTCGTATACACTGAGTGGCCACTTTATCATGACCACCTGGCAGTTTTAAGCAAATGAGCTATGGCTGCACGGTGTTGCCGCCAGAGGGCGAGGCTAGTATAAAAGGAGAAAGCTTAGTGCTTGAGACAGTATAGAGCCGCGGATGGCTTAGTGGTTAGCAGTTCAGACTATCGATGCAAGGTCCCCAGGTTCAAGCCTGGGCTGATCTTTCGGAGATGGTGTGATTTACTAACAATCGCTGAATACCCGCCGTGCATCGGACGAGCACGTTAAGTGACAGCCCCCCAGGCTGGACCCATTGGTTAAATGGGTATCCTTTCCTATGCCCCCCCCCCATGAAATTCTCTCACCCCTCTGTGTGCAATATCGTACTTGTACGGTGGCGCCATTTACTGTACTCTAGTCTCACTACAAACTGTTCTGTCAAAGTCGCTAGACTTGCTCTCATACCTTCAGTTTCTGTGTCCTGCCCAAAAGGCGATCTCGCTGTAGGTGGCTGGGACCTAAACTCTACTCACTGTGGACGGAAGTCCTACAAGAAAATGACAAATAAAAGCTTGCGACAGTAGTAAAAGTGATTTTTGTGTGACGAGATGGGTAAAAAATGCGATTTGACAGACTTTCAACGTGGCATGATTGCAGGAGCTCGGAGCTATGGACTGAGTGTCACCGAAACCGCCGCATTCGTTAAATGTTCCAGAGCAGCTGTTGTTAAACTGTTTAAAGAATGGACTGTCAGCCAAAAAAGCTGGGTCTTTACGTGCAACGTGTGGTCGTCATCGACTAGTGACTGCTCGGACGGAACGGAGAGTGTCTAGACTGGTAAAAAACAACAGAAGGGCAACAGTGCAGCAAATAACAGACCATCTTAATCAAGGATCCCCTCAAATGATCTCTGCACGCACTGTTCGCCGTACACTGCATCAGATGAAATGGCACCCGAAGGCCTGTTTGAACAGCTTTGCTGTCTGCAGTTAACAAGAGAAAACGTCTCCAGTTCGCACAGGAGCACAAGGATTGAACAGTAGATAATTGGAAACAAATTATGTGGTCCGATGAATCACATTTTCAGTTGCACCATGCAGATGGCCGTGTGAGAATTTGGCGGAAACAGCACGAAAGCATGGACCCCAAATGCATTGCTACAACCCTTCAAGCTGGTAGAGGCAACGTTATGGTTTGGGGAATGTTTTCCTGGCATGCTTTGGGCTCTTTGGTTCGTGTTGATCAACGTGTGACTAGCACATCATATCTAAACATCGTTGCGGACTAAGTGCATCCTGTCATATGGATGGTTTATCCCAATGGCGATGGCTACTTTCAACAAGATAATGCGTCCTGCCATAGTGCTCGTGTTGTACACGATTGGTTTCAGGAACATGCCGGTGAGTTTACTTTGCTTAGGTGGCCCCCACAATCTCCAGATCTCAATTCCATTGAGAATTTGTGGGATGAAGTTGAACGAGCCATCAGACAGCTGGATCCACAACCCTGCAATCTCACACTCCTGGAAAGTGCTATTCATCAAGCATGGTCTCAGGTTCCACAAACCACCTATCAACATCTCGTGGAGTCCATGCCACGAAGAATCGACGCAGTATTAAAGGCAAAAGGTGGCCCAACGAAGTACTGAGGGGGTGGTCATAATAAAGTGGCCAGTCAGTGTGTTCAAAGCATACACGTGAATTTTACCTTGAAAACTAAAACTTTAGGTATTGTGCAAATCGTATACTCCAAAATCTGTGCTGAAAATGTCATCATAGATATTCAGTGCAGGACAGCAAACAAAATTTACCTGGTATCAGCATATTGCTTGTGTTACGTGAGAGCATTTTTAATGCCACAATACAGAATCAAAGAAAAAAAGAAAAATTACAAGGATAAAAAGAGAAAAATAAAATACAGTGGATCACTCCGCCTGGAACAGGTTTGCGAGGTTCTATTTTGAAATGGTCAGAAGTCGAAATTTCCTTTCTCCTTTAGTTTTGGCAAGATTTACTGTCAGACACCATATACACGGTTATTTCTTTTCTTTTTGCAAATTTCGATTATTTTCAGTAGGAATTAGATAGAGATTTGATGGATTTGCTGCATTTATCTCTTTATCTCTCTCTCTCTCTCTCTCTCTCTCACACACACACACACACACACACACACACACACACACACACACACACACACACAAACCGGTGCATATACAATAATTTAATCATCTTGATAGTTTTTGATAGGGTTAAGGAGTAATCGCAGCTTTTATTTTCAGTTTTCTTGATTGTTTTATAACATTGGCTTTGGGGTATCTTTCATTCCTTATGCAAATGTGGTTCTTCCTTTTCGTGCCGAAGGTGTACCTGCACCTAAAACATGAATTTTTAAAACCTTTCTCTCGTGATCTAACACTCACGGGTGAAAACAGATTCCCTTTGTGATCTGAGCGCTGGCTTCTGACCATTCGTCTGAGACGGGTTCGGGATGAATCCTGGCGAGGCATGCAAGTTGCGTTTATCGTACGGCACTAGCTCTTTGCCTTCAGTGGAACCAGTGGCCTTAAATTAGAGACGGGCTACTGCTTATAACCCATCAAGTGACTCAAGGTGGACGTTGAACCATCAAAGAAAATATCATACATAAACCGAAGGCACATCACATTTCAAATATACTTTTTACAAATTGCGACGGGGCTTAAGACCACGCCGGCCGTTTGCCCGATTCTTATTTTTTCGCACATGGGGTTTGTTCTTGACAATACTTAAAAAAACTTACTTGATCTATTTAAACCATTCGCTTATAGGGCATGTTTTTTACATCACTCGTTGCAATTCCTTTAGTTGCATCTGATTTCACACACTAGAAATGATGTCGTTCTGTCACCAAAAAAAAAAAAAAGTGAGTGAATATTCAACGACCGCCCCGGGGGCACAGTGGTCAAAGCGGTGGCTTCTGATCATTCGTACGAGATGAGTCCGGGTTCAAATCCCGGTGGGGGCGCGGATGTTGTGTTTGTCTTACGGCGCTGGCTGTCTCCCTTCCCTGGAATCAGTGGTATTAAATTAGGGACGGGCGACAGCTTATTGCCCACTGAGTTGCTCACGGTGGTCGTTAAACCTACAATAAAAAAATATTCGAGGCTCAAAGTTCATTGGTTAAATTCCTATTGCATACAACTTGACCAGGAAAACATGTGTTCTGAGCTGCTATAGATATGAAAAATGCACGTAAATGAGAGCATAAGGGTTTCGAAGGACAGAAGTTATTGGACAACGCAAAATCAGGCTTAAGATAGTGGTAACGAACGACCAAAAATCAGCAGATTTTAACTATGTCATCTTCGGGCATATACCTATACATTGGCTGAGTACATGTGATTCTGAAAGAACCTATGAAATCAGTGAAATCCAATGCTTCTTCGCCTCGCTCCGGTAAGGTGCATTAATTGTCTTGCGAAATCAAAACCGAGCTTATCTAAACAACCGCCATATTCATTCATCCGCCCCCCCCATGCGCTAGTTTCTTTCCAACAAAGAAAGGTAATTAACCGTATCCCCAAATTGGTACTTTATGAGTGGTTCTATCATCTCATAACGGCGGAGACATCACTACTAGTTCAAGGATATATAGTCCTGGCCTTAATAAAGTAGATTTTGATAACATACGTTATCATGTTCTGTAGCTAATATCGTAACACAGCATCTTAAGCGCTCCATAATTATTAATACATTTCCCAGCTGTTCCAGAAAGCTTGAGGTTTAGCCTTTGCTAGCACAATATACGATTATAATGATTTCCATGACTTACATGGTACGAAACACGGTCGACAAGTTTTTTGTAAATAGGTGTTACAATTTTTATACCCAAGAGCGTATTTTGTTTTATAATATTAGTGTAGTGTTTTTTCTTTTATACTATAATATCTTCGTTTTATATCCAAGAGCGTATTTTTTTCTTACCATATTAGTGTAGTGATTTTTCTTTTGTGCACTATTATATCTTATTCTTAGTCATGTTTCGCAATATTATACCAGAGTTTTGTATATACCACAGCCTTAATATTTCACAAACTGCAAACCACTTTCAGTGTTTGGCCGTTTGTGAAATACAAGGAGTGTTCAAATGAAAAGGTACGAAACGACACTGTGGGTATAAATGAAGACTTTATTCAAAGTATACACCATAGGCCGTAGCACAACGATCCCATTGATTAACGAGCCGAAGGATTCCTTGTTCCCAGAATTCCGGTGGCCGTGACGAGACCCAGTCCTGCAGAGCGTCCTTGAGTTCGTCGTCCGAGTGGAAACGCTTCCCTTTCAGATGTTTTTTCAGGGGACCAAACACATGGAAATCGCAGGGCGACATGTCCGGGCTGTAGGGCGGATGGTCAAGCTGCTCCCACTGGAACTTGGCCAGTTCCGCGTTTGTGACCCTGGAGACGTGTGTACGCGCGTTATCATGGAGCAGAACCACACCCGCCGTGAGCAGCCCCGGTCTTTTGTTCTTGATGGACCTGCGTAGGCTTCGGAGTGTCTCACAGTACACATCGGAATTAATGGTTCGTCTGTGCTGGAGGAATTCAACAAGTAGTGGACCTTGGACGGCGCTCTTTATAAGAGCCTCTGCTCTCTCCTGCGCATGCGGGCGCCCGCGCATGCTCCGATCCACGCCGGCGACTCCAATCGCATCCCTAGATGTGTCGCTACGTTCTCCCATAGCGGCATAGGCAAATATGTTAATGGTTACGTTCTTATGACGTTTCGTACCTTTTCATTTGAACACCCCTAGTATTAAGTATCTGATGAAATATTTAACTTTAAATAGATAAGAAAGAAATCACATTATGCTGTTGCGTCATTGCCCATTTAGTGCAATAATATTCCATGGAACAACAGATCTTATGGTATTGATCACATTGTCTGTCCTATTTTACTCTTCTCTTGCCTTACAAATATCACTTTCTTCCATAGATATCGAACAGTTGTTTTCATAGATTTTTTCATAACCATTTGGAAGAAAAAAATTCTTAAGTTCGCACCGAATCATTAGACTCCCAAATTCATAAACGTAACCAATAATATAACAAAATAAGAGTTTAAAGCTAGCAATCAAAACCACGAGGTTCAACTATATTCTGTGTGAGTACGGAAGCAATTTTATTGTAGAATCGAACCTTGTATGTCTGTTAAGAAAACAGATTTTAAAATATTTGTTTCCTGAATTTGTTTAGACTGGTAATAGTCTTATTCTCCAAATGCAGAACGTTAAAGGGATTTAAGCATTTATTACTCTGGCTACAGAACTTCACACTTTAACCCTTTAACGACCATAAACGCCCAAAACGTCCGTACGTACAAACTGCCATAGCCACACGAAACGCCAGTCTGGAGTGAGTCAGATTTCCTGTCCTTTCTTTTTCTTCAAATTGTTTCGACCTATGAGGGACCAGCAGGTGCCACCCTCAGTCAATAGTGTTGTTATTAAACAAACAAGTTTACCAACAGACAGTTTCGGACGTTATGATATTTAGAGTGATACAAGATTTTTGGGTCACGGTCTTTAAAGGTTTAAAGAAAGTACGACTAATACTTCACATACTTCATAAACCGTTAAACTGAATGGACAAATACACCTACCTAATAATGTTTTGCGCCACGTTTCCTTGACAGCAGCAGCCAGACGGTTTGGGAAGAACTCAATGAGGTGTTGAAGACATGGAGGTGATATTGCTGTCCATGAAACGAGGACTGCCTGTGGTAGAGCATCCACAATTACCGATGGGATTTGTCGGGCTCGAAGAGATCTTATCAATTCGTCCTACAAATTATCTATGAGGTTCAGATCCGAAAATCAACGGGGTCATTCGAGTGTGGAAAACTCACTTGAATGCTCTTGGAGTCAATTGGCAGCCAGTCGGGAATTATAGAGTGTTGCGTTGTCCTGTTAAAAATGGCGTTATGGTGAGGAAAGATAATTGTTAAGGACGACTGTATACGGTCGTTGTGGATGTTAACATACATTGTACCAGTTCAGTAGATCTCCACGGGTGCGAGCGGTGCCAAAGATGCATATGTAAATACTTACCAAGCTGATACATCGACTTCACCTGCCTGTATGACATCAACTTGACAATTTTAGTCTATCGCCTACACCGGCCTCTGTGGCACCAACTTAACAATCTGGGTCTATAGCCTGCACCTGCCTGTACGACTCCAAACTGAAATAATGGGTACATCGCCTTCACCTGCATGTATGACACCAACTTGATAATCTGAGTCCATCGCCTCCACCTCCGTCTATGACACTAACTTGACAATCTGGACCCATCGCCTCCTTCCCCGTCTATGACACCAACTTGACAGTCTGGGCCCATCGCCTCCTCCTACCTGCATGACCCTAACTCGGTGATTTGGATCCATCGCTTCGTGTGGTATATGAACTCAAGCACGCTCCGATTGGCGAGATAGAGTTAAATTTGTGTATTTTCCAATGATGCTTCACAGTTCAGTTGCGATAGGACTTTGTAAATACCTGCCAAATATTTCGGTGCCTTGCAATAAATAAGGGGACACTTTGTTAATGTTGACTACCATATCCTATTTTTCCATGGTATAACGGACAGTCTTTGTGCATAAGCTTGTAAACAAGCCCTCATTAAATTACGACATTATCTCATCCTCAGTAGCCGGCCGAGCTATCCCTTGTAACGGTGGGGGACAATCTGCGATCACCGCGGGAGTCAGTTACACATCTATGACCATATTGCTCCCGTTAGGTGGAAGTTTTGCCGTATTTCATGTATTCTTGGTATACACGTACAACGGGCTGACGTGGAAATCTCAACAGTTTAGCAGTTGCGGTGATCGAAAAACGAACCTTCCTCGTAGCGACTATTTGTCAAACTCACGTTGCTGCCCTTACCCATGATTACTTTTCCTTGACTTCTTTCCAATGGATAGAGAGCTGCTGTGCTCACAGGTATTGCTAGTTTCTGCGACCCACGAAACTGGACGCGATTCTTCTTCTTTGTATACTACTAGCTCATAGCCCATGTCATGCGCAAGTGAAAAAAGCTGTGACTGAAATTTTTATAGCACGAATCGTAAAATACATAACTATAATAAAATGTTGAATTCAAAAGTTTCATTTCGCCTGCGATTAGCTCTACCTTCGTTCAACTTATGCAAATTATTAGAAGATTGGTTTGCACGCCATCGCTGTTGTCGTTATCTATTTGAGCGACGTTTTCTTTCAGTTTTTTTTTCTTCCATCTATTATTACAAAGAAAAAAATCCACGGAACCCATATTTTTTTTTTAATTTCCATGAGAGTAAATCAAAACTACGCCCGCAGTTATTTTCTCACAATTTTACTTGTTCCTTTTTATAAAATAAAATAACGCTGATTCCTTTTTAGCAAATTACTCTGCAGTTTTATTCCTTTTTATGAAATTATTCTGCATTGCGAACAAAATGAAATAAAACATGACATAACACCTACCTAACAGAACAAAAGTCGCAGATAGTTGCTCAAGTGCATGTTGCCACAGATGAAGTAGTTTGTCTTACTTTATTTTAGTTTCCGGTATTCCTTCCTTGATTTTACGCATCGTGAGATAGCGGTGAGCTAAGTTCCGATTTCGGCCACTGGATAAAAGGAGATGCCGCTGCAAGTACTGAATGACGTCAGAACGTTAAGGACAGACGTAGCCTATTATAAAGGTTTTACTGTTATCGAGTTGTATATAAGAATTTGCCAACTCAGTGTATTTTTCTAAGCCCAAAATGAAAGGCGCCTTTCTTTCCTGATGTAACTTACCCTGGATTTCAGATACGAATATACCACTTTCTCCGTTTTTAAAGGCGTTTTTTTACAATGATACAGCAACATCAAGAGTCACACAAACACCTACTCTACGAGAATAATATGATACAGTCAACAATTTCTATATTGAGTGAAAACCGAGCTTGCCGCTGTTCTGTGCTCTACGCTGAAGCAGAGAAATAGTGATTGAAGGGGAAGTCGATCACTGTGGTGGCCTGTAATGCGATAGATCCCACGGAATTGACATTATGATAGATTTCAGGTATGCATCACCCTATAGATAGCTGCATTATTTGTTAACAAAGCATTAATTTCGACGGGCAACCAAAGTTCCTCTTTATTCAAAGTAAGAAACGAGATGGGTTATTTTCTATATACTGTATCCTGATTCATCAACTAAGACTTTTCAAAGTCTACAAATTTAGGAAAAGCAAAATGTGCGCTAAAGTAAAAGTCTTCTCAAATTTTTCGGTTGTGTGTTTTATCATATGCTTACATCAGATAAAGCATCAGCATTTCTCTATATGATAAATACTGACACGGACACTAAGGATACTGAGCATCAAGTACCAGCGACTTGAATCGTCAGGATATTTTTCTGTGAAACTGCAAAACTTGTTGACAAACATTCAAAAACTCGTATACATGCATTGAAATAGCAACTTATCAATAACACTTAATAGCGTTTAGGCAAATGCCATCCTCATTTAAGTGTGCAAAAATGACGTTGAGATCGCTTTATCAACATCTCAACGGAAAGGATTCAGGCGTGTACGATGCATAGATAGCGGACAATTTGCGAAAGACTCCTAATTAAGAAGACTTTGAAAGGGAGGGACATTATAGTGAAAGGTGCAAACATCTCCGAAACGTTAGACTGTGAGTGTAAACGTCTGGTGGTCGATGTTCGAAGCCAACGGCGTAAGAAGATGATTGTAAGTGACGAGCACCATTGCGTCAGGTATCCACTCAGTACAACGTCAGTACCAAAAGGAGAATTTCGTCGTACACGGATTGTATCACAGTGGAACGAATGGGTTTTTTGCAATCGCTTTAATGGGTCTCGGGGACCATTACAGAGAAGAGACGGAGGAAATACAGGGCACAGGTAAAACAAAATAACAAGGCAGAATACACGAAACAGTATCAGGTGGGACACACATAATACACACTAAAAAAAAGCACAATATTGTAGCAAACATTAGAATATTGTCCAGAGAGCACAGCACAGAGCGTACATGAGACAGCAAGGCGGGAATCCTGAAGGACTAAGTGCCTTGGAGGTTCTTCTGTTGAGCGGGAAGTTTGTAATAGGAGTCCTCTTGAGCAAGTATGGAGCGAATGGGATGTTAGAGCAGATGTTCCTTTCGTGTACAACTTCCCTTCGCCAAAACTCAACACATTCGTCTGTAGTGGGTACAGGTTCACCGAAACCGGACCCTTGAGGACAACAGAAAATTTGCCTAGTCCGATAAGTCACGTTTTAAGTTGAGACGCGCCGATGAACGAGCTGAAATACAGCATCAAACAGAATGAATCGATGGATCCTAACTCCTCGCGTCAATAAAACAAAGTGAGTCCTAAGTAGCGCAAGTTAAAAAGCTTAATGTCCGTAATTCGGTGGAATAGCATTGAAGTATGATGTCCTCCCGGCAGATGGCAGTGCAGAGTGTGAGAAAGGTTTCAAGCTGTGCGTCAGAGACATTATGCGCATAGACTGCATTTGTAATGCGGTCGTTGATGGAGGGGGCAGCATGTTGTTTTCCACGGAACAGCGAGCATTCATGTTGGAGTCCTACGTCCTGTTATCGAAGAGTTTCGCAAGAAATATCCAGATGCACCATTATAGAATAATTCAGGGCCGCGGGTGGCCTAGTGGGCAACGTTTGTGACTGCCACGGAAAGGACCTCAGGTTTCCATCCCAGTCAGGTACGAACGCTCGATCTACTAAATATCCACCGTGCGTCGGATAGGCACGTTAAGCCGTCGGACCCCGGGTACTGCCCCTTCCTGTAATAAGTAAGGGCGTCTTCCTCCCCTTTCTACTTCGCTTCCCTGTCACTTTTCTATCGGGCACTGTAGCCCAAATCTCCTAGCTTTCTATTTCTAAGGGTTGTTTAAGACCTGGGGTCAGACACTCCCTTCCTAAAATTCTCTACATATGATCATTTGATCATATAGAATAATTAAACTGTGACACGATTAAGTAAACGTTTCCTGGCAACGTGATCAGTAGCTGGTAGGAAACGATGTGGTAGACACTATCTTCTATCTTCAGTGGTGATAAGCTGACAGAATTTGAAACTATGTTGCTACGTTCACCGACGAAACGCACAAAAAACACTCGCAGTGCAAGTTGTGATATGACAAAGTACAGTGTTTAGAGCTGCGAAAAGGTTACACCTTCGCCCTTATAAAGTTCATGCAGTCCAGGAATTGAAGTATCCTGATCAAGGAAAGCGATTGCAGTTCTGTCCATGGATGCGATGGTTCGTGGAGGAAAATGATATTGCGCAGTTGGATCAGATGTTTTCTTAGCTATGAGGCGTGGTTCCATCGAAGTGCATATGTGAACAGCTAAAACAGTAGAATTTGGTCGAGGGATAACCCGCATGTTATCCATGAACTACAGCTGCATTCGGAAAAAATTGGGGCGTGTGGTGTGCGTTATCTCGTCGTCGGCCCTAGAGTTTTCGACACCACGGTGAACGATGAGATGTATGGTGACATCGCTATGCAGTACATTTCACTGCTAGAAATGGATGGACGTTACAGCCAGTTACAGCCAGTTCCAGCAGGATAGTGGAGCCTGTCATACGTCAATCGGCACCATGTATATTTTAACTGTTTTTTTTAGGGGAACGCCTCATTTCCAAGGGATTGTGGCCTCTTCATTCCCTAGATTTTTCACCCCCTGATTTCTATCTTTAAGGGTATCTGAACAGTGAGGTTTACAGAAATAATTCCCACATGATCGCTGAGCTGAAGAGTAACATCACAAATCAATACCCACATGGCTTCGCAGAGTCTCAAACAATCTGGTAAATCCTGGATCCGCGAACGAGGTGGTCATTTCCATCAATTATTATAGCAAGCACAATATTTCCTGCTAAAAATAACGTTTCAACTCATATCTGCTTTGATTAAATGTCTCATATTGTTGAAACATTCATGTTTGCCTTTTGATGTGCGCGACGATTGGCTCACCCTGTACAAGCTAGTGGAAGCGGTGGAATGATGCCGGTTTTGTTTTCACGTGGTCACTGTGTTCTTTAATAGCTCTGAAATATAATTTAGGTTCCACGAGGTGTCTTAGGCACACCCGTACATGTGTACACCGTTTTCGGATGGAGAAGACACTTCCACAGTAGGATAATTCGCCATGCCAGAAGGCTCAGATCGTCACATAGTGGTTTCAGAAGTCCGAGTTGGACCCTCTTTCAAATTCCCAATGATGCATCAGTGGTGTGTTTGTCCAGCTGTCCCTTTCCCAGGATCCAGTGGCCTCAAATTAGGGACAGTTGAGTACTTATAGCTCTTGCAGTTGTTAATGTTAGACGTTAAAACCCAAAACAAACAAAGAAATACGCAAATGTATATCACTAGGTTTTGTTTTTCTCAAACGAAGAACACGAGCTTCTATTCAAATTGTTATCTGCAGTGGAGTATGCTATTAATTCAAGTGAAAGATAACCTTCTTCCCCCTCAAAAATCCGCAAACGTGAATTTAATATTTCATACGAAGTCCAATAAAAAAAGCAGAGCGATTGAGAAATTTCGTCGGAAGTGTCAAAATATTTATTTTTCTTCTAAAATGTATAGCTATAGTTAATATTTTATGATACATGTAAAAAATACTCTTTTCCTTTAATGAAAATGTCACACAAATGTGTATAAAGTACGATTTTTGTCACCTTTCACTTTAATTGACAACCTAGAGATATGCCACTAATGCAAATTATTGTAAGAAATGGTAAACATCCCTTCACTCCTGCATGACGAGACAGGGATGAAGAAATACAATTCATTATTTCAGAATTTAATTCATTATTTCAAAAATTTATAAACAAGCATTTGGA
Source organism: Macrothele yani (assembly GCA_039090855.1). Lineage (NCBI taxonomy): Eukaryota > Metazoa > Arthropoda > Arachnida > Araneae > Macrothelidae > Macrothele > Macrothele yani. The sequence continues at coordinate 82,257,049 of CM077003.1, read as the reverse complement.
AAGTTTTCTTGGTATTACGCTTTGACTAAAATTCATGTATATTTCACTAAAACGCACATGACATATGGGTTGTAATTCAGTCCCAATTTAAATTCATATGCAACAATGATATCTTTAAAAAAATATTAGACAAAAGAAAACTGTTTTCGCAAAGTTTTTTATTGTCAAGACTTTTATTCAGAAATAAAAACTTTCCAGAGTTCAGAATTTCAAAAATAAATGCTCAAAATCATTGAATCCAAAAAAAAAAAAAAAAAACCCACGCAAACAGATTTTTTTCATCCTTACGAGGTATGTAACTGGAGAAAGAAAGAAAAGAATTGGAAAATTTCTGTAATACAACACCCGCTGGTGGTTGAAGAAAAATTCCAGCCACTACTTGGCGTGAGATACGTGGAAAAAAGGAATAAGGAGAGAACTGAAGGATAATTCTAAGAAACGGTTACAACTTTTAGAAAACAAAGACCCTTATTCGTTCAGGAACAATCGAGGCCCAAACTCCGTTCTAACCAGTTCACAAAATGTGAAATGCAATCTCTACAAATGATAAAACTATTTCCGAAAAACATGAAATACTACGTTTTCCGATCTGATTTTTTATTTATTTCGGGATTTAACGACAGCCATCAGCAGCTCCATGGTCTATAAGCAGTCGTCCGCCCCTGATTAGGGAAAACTGATTCCAAGAAGGGAAGAGCGTGAGTAGCATATAACAAGCACACCATCAATAACTTATCCGAGGTTTTGACTTGGGCCCATCTTGCAAGAACAGTCAAAAGCCAGCGCCTGGACCACTGCGTCACACAGGCGGCGATCTGAAATTTTCAGCGAGTTGATACAAAATACACGGTCGAAGCACATTATTGTGACCACTATATATTATCCACAGTAACTGCCGTGTGTAGCGCGGACAGCAGCTAAACGGGCTGGGAGCGACTCAATAAGGTGCTGGAAGGTGTTCACAGTTATTTGGAGCCATGCTGACTGCAGTGCATCTGACAGATGCTGGAATGTGCGTGGTGGAGGATTCATAGAGCGAAGAACACATTCGAGGTGGGTTCCACAGATGCGCAATTTGGTTTGCTTATGGGGAATTCGGGGGCCAGGGAAGTATTTTGAAGCCTTCATCGTGCTCTTCCAACCACTCTCTGACATTTCTAGCTGTGTAACCCGTCACATTGTCGTGTTGGAAGATCCCATCCGCCACAGTGAAGAAAATCAGTATGTATGGGTGTTCGAAGGTCTGCAAGAATGGATTCATAAAGAATTCGGAACCTAGTGCCTTCCACAGGAATGAATGGACCCAGAGAATGCCACGAAAACATTCCCCACATCAGAACGCTGCCCACAGCAGCTTATGTTATTCCTGCAATGGTTAAAGAGTGTTTGTTCTCCGATGTTTCTCACCTTCTACGCCAATGTCCATCCGTTCGATGAAGTAGAAAACGTGACTCGTCGGAGAAGGCAATCCTTTGCTAATCAGCGGAGGTTCAATTCCGATACCGCCGTGCAAATGTAAGCCTTTTCTGCCGATGCACCTTCGTTAGCACAGGTGCAGTGAGCATCCGTCTGCATCGGAGCCCCATACGCAGCAGGGTTCGCTAAATTATCGTTTCAGACACACTTTCAGTAGCCCTCTGGTTCATTCGGTCACTGAATTGCTCCACCGTAGCGTGTCGATCGACGCTCACGCACCTTCGAAACCGACGTTCACCTCTCACATCAATGACACATGGTGCTCTGCAGTTTGCACGTCTCTTATTCGCAATTTTGTCATTCCTCCAATTACGATGCACTTTAGCCACAGCAGCACGCGAACAGTTCACAAACTGCGCTGTTTCAGAAATACTGCCACCCTTCGCCCGAAAGCCGATAATTGTCCCTTTTTGCAAATCTGATAAATCGCTCCTTTTATCCATGACAGCAACGAGTGATATGTTTTCGTATTGCCTACAGCACACCTTACATACCCTCCAAGCCAGCTCACGACACGTGCTTTCTTTCATTGGCTACGCGCTGTTGACGTCAAAAGTAGGAGTTGGTCACAATAATGTGTCTTGACTGTGTATTAACGTTATAAGAGTATCAGTAGCCAGTACGTTATGCTTTCAAAAACTGTTAACGTTATGATAATATTAATACCTGGTGTCTAGTGATGGATCATTTGTGAACGACTGGTTCACAACAAATGATTCTTTACAGTGAATGGTTCACTCTCACCCTTCTGAATGATCATTCAATCAGCCGTTACCGCGACTCACACTCAATTCGCAGAGTGCGTAACGACTGTTCACAAGCAATAGTTCGGAAATGAATTCCCTAGAAAAAGGTATGTTGAGCAATTTCAAGAGTTAAACATTATATGAGTGATCAATCAGCAGACATATAGGAAATAATAGTGAAACTTAAAAATGCGAATGATACGATATTGTCCCTCATTTGAATGGTGTGTCCGAATCGTTTCATTCATCGTGAACATGAATACTTGAAGAACTCAAGTTTGCCAAAACGAGCTCCTGGATGAAGGTCTCCTCACGTTTTTTCAACAACAGTCTGTCTTTATCCAGTCTCATCAATGACCCTCAGGCATGGTTTCGAATTTAATGTCCGTCTTCCACGTGATCTTCTAGGGCTTTTACTGTCCCTTGGCATCCAGTTTAATATCACAGTTGTTCAAGGGTGGATGGTTCACCTAGCAATATGTCAAGGCCATTGTTAATTCAGACATTTTTCTTTGATAATAACGTCTTCCACACCTATCATTCATTTTCCTGATGCAAGAGTTCCTCTTTTTTACGCTTTTCAACCGCAGGTTGAGGAAGTGTATATGCTCCAGTTTTGTCAGTCTGTCCATAACTCGCGAAAAAATGGTTCGATTTAATTGAAATTTTAGTATGTGGTAGAGGACCACCTGGAAACGAACACTATTGAAAATGGACGAAATAGGGTCAAAGGTCAGGACATAGGAGCGAGATCCGATCCATTCCATTCCATTGCTCTTATGCATCATAACTTGCGTAAAAATGGCTCGATTTCGATGAAATTTTAGTATGCGGTAGGAGACTACCTGGGCACGCCTATTGAAAATGGGCGAAATGGGTTCAAAGGTCAGGACATAGGAGTGGGATCCATTCCATTGCTTTTATGCGTCATAATTTACGTAAAAAGGATTCGATTTCGATGAAATTTTAGTATGTGGTAGGGAATAACCTGGGACGAACCCTATTGAAAATGGAAGAAATGGAGTCAAAGGACAGGATACAGGAGCGGAATCCATTCGATCACTTTAAACGTCATACCTTACGTAAAAATGCTTCGATTGAGGCAAAACTTTATCATGTTGTTCAGGTGGTATACTGAACTGGTTCGTTTGAATATTATCCAAATGAGGTCGAAGGTCAGGGCACAGCAGCGAGATTTATTCCACAGCCATTTCCATCATAACGTGACTAAAAATGCTTCTGATGCGACAAAACTTTAGTATGTTGTTCCGGAGGTATACTGAACGAACCAATAGTCAGAGTAGGTAGGAGGGTTTGTCTGCGCGCGATTTCTGGTATGTTGGAAAGCGTATCATAACCAATGCATTGCATGATTTTACTAACTTGTTATCTTTCGTGGTTACACCACCATGCGTCTATTTCTCCATGCTTCTTTCCCTTGTTTGCAACATTTGAGTCCTTTTTTTAAGATTCATGTCTCTGCTCCATACACAAGGACTGGATGGATGCACTGGTTAAACACTTTTCTTTTAAGACCTAATGGTATATTGTTCTTTAAAACTTTATTTCTTCCAAATGTTTTCCAATGAACATTTATACGCCGATTAATTTTCACGTTAATGTGACCCTCGCTTGATATCTGTTACCCTATGTAAATGTAGGCATCAGTTACCTCTAGATTCCCCCCCCTCATCAATCGCCGAATCGTCATTTCTTGAAAAAGCATTGTACATTAGTTTTGTTTTCTGAAAGTTCATTTGAATCCCACATATTTACTCCTTTTAGCAAATTCTTGGAGCATACTCTGCACGCTTTTGGAGAATTTTCAAAAATGACTGTCATCAGAAAAACGAAGATGAGCTAAATATAATCTCCGTTAATTGTTATCCTCTTGTTTTCCTACTTCATCGATTGGAAGGCATTCTGTAAGCGCAGTCTTATGTTAACTACGTAACTAACTGAAGAACTAATATAGTAGATTTAGTAATACATTAATTACCTTTGATAACAATGTTTAAATAAATGAATTCAATGCTAAAAATCTGAAAGATGTGAATCCGTTTATCGGTGTAAACATGACATGGATGTTAAAATAAGATGATATCTGAAAACTTGAAAATTTCGTTGTCCTGGAGCGGGATTCGCACCTGCGTCTCCTGCATAGCGCCAGAGTATGCTAGCCACTACACCACCCAAGTTTCCGATTAATTTATAACCATCACAGAGTTCGCTAGTCAAATCAACCGGATTCATTTTTAAGTTTTCGGATATTATCTGACTTAACATCGATGTCATATTTACACCAGTAAACGGATTCACAACTTCCAAATTTGTATTGTACAATGGTGTATTCTGGTATTTCATTCATTGATATTTTGCGCCTCCGGGAAACAACGGGAATGAATTAAAAACCTCGAGATTCGCTATGTATGAATTCCGGTTGCTTCGACAAGCGAATCATGTGATGTTTATATTCAAATTAATTGGAAACTTGGTGGTTCTGGGTGGTGTAGAGGCTAGCATACTCGGGTGCTATCCGGGAGACGTAGGTTCGATTCCCGCTCCAGGATGAAAAAATTTTGAAGTTTTCGGATATTTTCTGACTTAATATCGATGTCATATTTACACCAATAAACGGATTCACATCTTCAAAATTTGTATTGCACAATGGTGTAAACCCGTATTTTATTCATTAATGCTAGAACATTATTGGATCCATACGTGACGTAAAAACTTAAAGACACACACACACCAAAAGAGGTGAAGACACACACAACAAAAGAATCGAAGAGACACACATCAAAAGAGGCAAAGACACAATTTTTTGGTTTCTTCGTGGATGTCTTTTGCGCCAACTCTCACACACATAAGTCTATACAGATCGAATTAGGAATTTGGAAAGGTCTAATGTTTATTTCTCTTTCTTCTTCGCCAAAGTCTTCTGAGGAAAAAGGAACCCATGGCATATCTGAATCCCGTGCAGCACGCAACTTGTTGTGTGCTCTTCCTTTACGAACATACTGTTAGCACGCCGTCAGCAAAAAGTTCTGTCCAGATATACAACAGAATCAGCTCCCAAGAAGGAATTATTTAAGCTACCACTACAAGTGTCTTTTGACAGAATTTCATGCGTAGGGAAACAGTCTTATGTTTTTTGATACGCATGTACTTCTGTTCGAAGAAGCCGAATTAAACGTAGTTTTAAGAAGGAAGAACAATAAATCTTGTAGCAGCTACTGAATATTACTTTACTGTCACATTCGTTAAAGATTGTTTCCTGTAAAATGCCAAGTTGTCAGCATCAGGCTTGAAGACACCAAGAGATAAATGTCACAGTATCTGCGAGGAGTTTAAGCAAAGCCGAAGCATATGCGTTACCAAGCGAACATGAGCTGCGTTTGAAGAACTTAACACTATTGGATTTATTGTCCACTGATTTGGGCTATCATTGTTTCAAGGTCAGTCAGTGTTTTGGTAATATTCCTTTCTCATCAAGGCACACTGACCTTGACATCGAGAATCCAGCCGTATCCCCAAACGATAAGATCCTCATCCTCAGCGCTTCTGCTAATGATTCCATCCGCAGCTGCTCGATGCGCCAAGTTTTCTCGTATATTTGCAGATCATCTAAGAGCTGCTGTTTCCACAGGGAGGAGGAACATCCTTTGGGAGGAGAGAGATTAATTCGTCACTCAAACACCACCGTCACTCGTTATCTTCCACCAAATGCTCCCCCGCTTTGGTTCCATTCACGTCAGCTACCGAAGCGTGACAGACACGAACCACTGTACCTCATTTCCTCCTCACCGCACCGGCAATAATCTGCAACCCCGTTACGTACCTCATTTTAAAAAAAAAGCACCATGCGACTATTCAAAGCACTATCTCATTTTGGTTTTTGTCTTCCATTTTTGTACCTTACTAACGAAATCTATTAGGAAAATAAATCTCAGGGAGCGTTTCAATGTGTTAGATAACGATCTTGGGGAGCCGCGAAATGATTCAGCCCTACGTCATTTTATTCAGTTAAGATCATCCAGCATCGTGGAGAGACACCGCTATCTGTAAGTCATTCAAAGAACGAGAGTTTTCAATCCATTATTTGTAGCTTTTTGTCTTTTTGGCAGCTTCGGAGCACTGAATTCACTCAAATGAAAAACTTATTCTAATCTAAATTGACTTATATTAAATGAGATAACGAATGTAAATTCTGCACATTACCGGCACCAGAAATGTAAATTTTAAATTCGTATTTTTTTAAACTCCTGCTGTTTTTATTCGTATGTTACACTCCTAGCTACAGGTTCCAAAGGGCTGAACCGGATCAAAAAGGATCTTTTGTTTTTGTTTGGAGATTTAACGAACACCGCGAGCAACTCGATGCGCTATAAGGAGTTACCCGTCCCTAATTTAGGGTTTTTAGTTCCAGAAAAGGGAGAGAATCAGTGCCGTTAGACAAAACACAATATCCATACCTCACCGGAATTCCAATCCGAACCCATCTCGGACGAATGGTATGAAGCCAGGGCTTACGCCACTGCACCACCAGGACGGCTCAGGAAGGATCACGAACTATTTCGGGATGACTCTGGGAATTTCAGTCAGTTGTTCGGAACTTGTAATTATTAATTTCCCTTCTGATGATGAAATAAAAACAAGAGTAAAGAATAAGAAAAAAAAAATTGATAATAGCAGAGACGAGAAACGGATAACTGTGGCCATCCAGATGTGAAAAACAAGAGCGACAATATTTCTTTCAAAGCACAGCCGAGAAATGCCTCAGACACATAAATTTAGGACATAGACCAAATACTTCAGGAAACATCGGCGATATCATAGGAGGAATGAACCTTCATGGGATTCGGGTGCTTTTTCAATTTCCAAAGGAAAGTAAAGGAATCCAGCGTGCGACCCTCCACAGAAGACGTCAAGCAGATAGAGGGAAGTGAGACAAAGAAAGCAAGAAAGAGAAAAGAGGGTTCAAAAGGTTACTTCGGACATTGACAAGATGGAGGACAACAGGCAATAGACGGTGTTCAAAGGACTACAGACCGTTGAAGTCTGGCTGGAAAAAACAAAAGATCTGCTGAAAAACTTCCATTCGAAGATGGAATACATTGTCGACATTTGGTAGGCCCATACAACGATCCACCCATAGAGTTGCCCCTTAGTCAAAATCTCTCCCGACGGAGCTACGAGCTCTTTATATACGAAGCACCATCCTAATACTGCTTACCTTGAACCTCATCAACAAAGTATAGACAACAGCGTTTCAGTGCATCAAAGTATACCGCCTGTGTTTGTTTTTACCACCAACTGTATACATGCATCAAGGTACCTGTGTTGTGATAGATGAAAATTAGTGCGACCTGCAGCCCTGTGGGATACTTAACCAGGTGATATCTCAACTCAAAATATCAACGAAAAGCCTAAGAGTTTGCTAATCGAAATCCACGACGTTAACGACCGCCCATTAATGCTAACATTTTAGCTGAGTCACTTTTTCTCCTCAGAGCATTTTGAAACTTTAGAACCCAGTGTATAATATTATATACCAAAAAGCCAAAGCATTATGACCAGTGCATCTTTATGAAAAAAATCGAAAAGTCTGCAGGTAAACGACGCCGCGTGTGAAGTCATGAAACACCATAAGCAACACCTGATACTAATCTCTGTTAAACAGTGTTATACTCGTTCTTCAGATGGGAAAGGCAGAGGATATAAGCGAGTCTGACAAAGGGTAAATTATAATAGCCAGATGACCAGGCCCGAGCATTTCCGAGAGGGCAAGGCTTGTATTGTATTCATGGTCAGCTTGTTAGTACCTTCAAAAAGTGGTCCGAGAAGGAGAAAATCATCAACAGCCATCAAGGTGTGAGCTGACCACGGCTCATCGATGTTAGAGGCGAACAAATGATATGCCGTACGGTACGGGCCAACAGAAGGTATTCTTTGTGGCAATTTAAATGCCGATGATGGGAGTAATTTGTCATAGTACACAGAACCTTTCAGAAAATCAGGCTGCGTACCCGCAGGTCTCTCTGGGTGGCCATGCTAACATCAGTTCAGCAACGAAAGCGTCTACAAGCTTCAAAACTGGAGCTTAAATGATTGGAAAAAGGACGGATGATCCGGTGAGTCTCGTTTCCTGTTGCACCATATTGTAACCAAGATGCAGCGTTGGCACCAGAATGCACCGTAGGACGGAAAAAAGGAGGTGGCAAAAGTGTAAAGCTTTGGACAAAGTTCTGTTGGGAAACCGTGGGTCCAGTCATTCATGCGCAGGAGACTAATACCGTGCACGACGTAATCAAACATCATTGCAGACTATGTAGATTCTTTCGTGGCAACAGTATTTCCCTTTAGTAGAGCTTTTTCTCAGAGACTAATGCGCCATGCTACAATGCCTGGATTGTTCAGAATGGTTCACGGAACATGAAGAAAACTTTCGGGTATTTTTCGGGACTCGAAATTCCCTAGGCATCAATCTGATCGAGCATCTGTGGTGGAAAATGAAATCCGATCTGAGGCGGTTCAACCACGTAACTTACAAGAGTTAAAGGATCTGCTGGTATCTTGTTGGTACAAAACATCGCAAGGCACTTTCAGAAATCATGTAGCGTCAGTGTCTTGGCGGCCAACATCATATTAGGCAGGTGGTCATTGAGAGAGTAAAAGAAGTCATTAAGCAAATCTCAGATTCTCTTGAAAATTTTACCTATTATAATGGAATAAAATAATTTTGCTGTTTATTATAAAACTAGCTCTAGCCTCATGAGGGGTTCGAGTGTCACGCGGATGGCCTAGTGGTCAGCGTTCGTGACTATCTTGGAGAAGACCTCGGGTTCGATCCCAACAGGTGCGAACGTTTGAACCACTAAATATCCGCCGTGCGTCGGATAGGCACGTTAAGCCGTCAGGCCCCGGGTACTGGCCACCCGGTAATAAATAAGGGCGTCTTTCTCCCCCTTTCTACCTCACTTCCGTGTTACTTTCCTATCAGGCATTTTAGCCCAAATCTCCTCGCTTCCTATTTCTAAAGGTAGTTTAAGACCTGGGGTCAGACACTCCCTTCCTAAAATCCTCTACATCTGGATCTGATCTGCGGGGTTCGAGTGAGTTACTTCTCACGCATGAGGATTTCTGCAGGAGTTAAATTCTGGTACAATCACAATCAGATGATATCGAATTCAAAATATATTTTATTTCATATATTTGCTTCTAAATATATGTTAACAAAACTTCTTTCTTCCTTCGGATGCCATTTATAACGAAGATGATTTTAGGCACAGTTTGTTTTACACGTAATGCATAGACTTTCGCTAGGGGGAGTAAAGATAAATTGCGTTTTCCCTGACATCTCTGCTTGTAAAAGTTCGATTGGGAAAATTCTTATTGCATCGGAAACAGCTCCTGATGGGAATTTGCATGTGATTTCTAATTTTTGATAAAGAAACGTTTGGCAACCATGGGGCGTAAGCATTCTTTTCTGCTTCTGATGAATTTGCAGCAAAATTTGAGCTTCGAAAACTCGATTAAAAAAAAAATCTTTTGTAGATCTATACCGCTCACCTCGGAAAATCTATAGAGAATACCTTCCACTTAAAATAGTACATATTTTTTCGCCAAGGAGAAGAGGGTACATGTACAGTATATCTTACTTTGGTGGATATCTCTGCTTCTAAGAGTGCCATTCGGAGAGCTTTTTTGGTGCGTAATGCTCATCTCATGCAATTTCAAATTTTCCTTAACGATCACGTGTGGCAATTGAGGGCGTAAGTTCATTCTGTTTACATAATGTTTGCAGCAACATTTAAGAGACTAAAAATCCGATTGAAAAAATTCTTTTTCAGTGAGATACTAATAACCATGAAAACATTTTGTTTATATTTCCTTCCCAAAATAATGCACAATTTCGCCGCTAGATGCGCAAATGTTTAATCTATTTTTTCTTAATGCACTGTATCTGCTTCTAAATTTGCGATTTAAAAACAATTTTTAAACACCGGAAACCATTTGCCTTGTGGAACACTTTAGGCTTGTATTTGAATAGTTTTGTAATTCATAGTTTTGTCGCTAGGTGGGGCTTGTGCACGTCTGTAGCTGTATCTCCGCTTCTAAAAACTCTATTGAAAAATTTCTTTTTTACTGTATGCCGTTCGCTACAATAAAGATAAGGAGCATTATCCTCTTTAAACAATGCACATTCTTCCCGCTAGGTGGCGCGAAGTTCAAAATCTTTTTCTCGCTATTACTGCTTCGGGAGACGTATTTTAAAAGTTCTTTTTCCTTAACATAGCTTTTGCTATGAAAAATATATTTCGCCTATTTTCAAATTTTCCATTTTGCAAAATTTCTCCGATAAAAGGTGAAGAGTCATATCATGTTTTCTTCTATATTTCTTCCTTTAAATGTTCGATTTGAAAATCTCTGTCACTGATTCACCATTTGTTAGTTTTCGTAACGTACTTTCGCTTGTGGAACTAAGTAGATGCTTTTATTTCTGGATGTTTTATCGATTGTTTAAGTAGGTTGTTTTTTTTCTAACAGGTTCCATTGATCACACTATTAGTAACAAACGTTACGCAAACTTCTGTTCACGTTATTAAGGACTTTAATTGTTGAGAGGAGCTCAATTATACAGTCATACTAAAATATTATTTAACAAACAAAACTAAATAATATATATTTTAAGAGTTCTGCATGTTCAAAGTTCTTACCTCGTTGGTGTGTTGTCCGGGAAGACTATATATATTGCTTTTATCCTTTCGCCCAGCAATATTACGGCTCGGCTTTGAATTCACATGCACTAGGTTTTATTCACATACGAATATGTTGGCCAGCACTGCTTGAATATTAAAATCCTCTCAGAACAGTTTTAAACGTAATGCCGACGCAATCTTGAAGGCACACTGCATTAAACTTTAAGTTATAAGGTTTGCTCATAAAAAAAATATCGAACTCAAAGTTAGCTATGATGAGTATATTACAAGGATGAGTCACTAAATACGACACCAAAAATCCAAGGACTTCATGGTTCCACTGACTTTTAATAATTTCGATAAAAGGTTCCATAGACTTTGAATAACTTCGATATAAGGTTCCATTGACTTTGAATAACTTCGATAAAAGGTTCCATTGACTTTGATTTTGAATAACTTTGATAAATTCTATTTGCGTCGGAAAAGATTCAAAAGACCTGCTCATTACAACCAAAAATTCGATGCCATCTTTCTTGTGTTTTACCGTCCCAAAATCTAATCGGAAACAACAGGAATCACCAGAATTTCGGGACGACTCCATCTGAGAACCCCTTTTCTTCAGACTAAGTTTACATGGGGACACTCGTGAAAAAACGTGAATGCAACTAGCAAAGCAAGTTGGAATATAGTTTGGTTAGTGACATCAATGGTAAATGAGAAACTAGGTAAAACCTGTATACTTCCATAAAATATCTTTTGATTCACGTCAGTTTCAATTTGGAACTTAACAAAAAAATCTGTGCACCAAAATGTTTGCTACAAGATTAGAAATAGCTACCACTGACTGTTAAATTTATGAAATCTTATTTTCACGACGCACTGAATGTTGATTAAAAAATTTAGTTTCCAGCGCTCGAGTTTCATAGGGAGAAAAAGAGCAATTAATGCAAAAAAATAATAAAAAAATCCCCGAATATTACTTCCTTGAATTGTGTAACTTACTCATATAGCAATAATTTCAGTTTCATACATATTTAAAATAAGTTTTGTGACCAAAAACTTACTGAATGTTCAATAATTTAATTCCCAAGCAAAACACACTTAAACAAGGACCTGTTATTATTAAAAGACATTTAATCTTGACCAAATTTTGCATTCGTGAAAAGCATGACCATTATTTGACTGTTATCTTCATTATGATTCGCGTTTCACTCAGTAAAACACAACGATCAAAGAATGTAATATATTGAAACTTTCGCAATTCATATTCAAGTTTTTTTTATTGGTGGTTTAACGACCAACGTGAGAAACAAAAAACAGTCGCTAGTCGCAAATTTAGGGTCACTGGTTCCAGGGAAGGGAGAGAGCCACTGCCGTAAGACTGATGGAACATCCTTGCCTCAACGGGATTTGACCCCGGACCCATCTCGGACGAATGGTCATAAGCCAGCGCTTAGACCTTTTCTCCTAAGGGCGGCGGCGTTAAAGTCAAGTTTGGATGTTCCAATAAGATTCATATCTTACCAAGTTTTGTTTTTTTTCTGAAATATGCTATCCTATTAAACATTTACGTATATTAAATTACACATATCAGCAACCAGGTGATTAAGATATGTTCCTAACAGCATTGACATTACAGTAGCGTTAATAAAAAAAGAACTGTAGAACATTAAACACAACGGGCAAAAAATTACGGAATGCTGATTGAAAAATGTACATAAGTATGAAGTTGATGAACGTAACAAATTGTATAAATATGGAGAGTGAAAATGCTGGATTACGACTGTGGATATCTGAGGTGTGTGTGTTTAAAGGATCTACACTTCCTTTTACAGGTACAATTATGGGTCGTAAAGGTGAGGTTACTAACTGGCAAAAGGTAGGAGGGACATTTTTTTTGGCCGAGAACATGGCCATTCCTTCCAAGAGGTGGCGAAATTTCTTGGGCTGCCCGAGACAACAGACAGTATTGTTCATTCCAGTGGAAGAAGTATGGAAGCTGTCACTGCAGGAGGAGCAACTGCGGTAGAAGCTCTATGATGACAAATAGGAATCGTAGGCGTTTGGGACTATTAGCAAATTACTGCACCTTTCGAGACTCGTCCAGAACAGCTTCAACAGTACAGTGCTAGACCCAGTTAACAAGTCTCAGAACGAACGCCACGGAGAGAACTGCATGGCTTGGGCATTTTCGGTCGTGTGGCCCTGATACATCTGAAGGTAACAACGTCCAGAAGAAAAATTGCTTTACTTGGGCAAAACGGCATCGTCACTGGACCATCGATCAATGGCGACGAATAATATTGTCCTACGAATCCAGATTCTGCTTGTATTCCAATGATGGTCGCTCCAGGATCATGCGGAATGCTGGAGCAGCATTTAACCCAGAATGTGTCCAGAGAGCTGTGCGAATTCTATGTAAATGTGTCATGCTTTGGGACTGTTATCACCTCGATGTTTTTGGACTTGTTATCATTCAATGTGATGTGTCATGTTTTTGGATTTGTACCATTATAAAATCACCAGCAACTGAAATGCATATAGAATTTGGCTGTAATTTCATCAGCAAGACTTATCTCTCGACGTAAATATAACAGAAGTATTTGATATCTTTATGAATTACCCTCTCAGAGTAAATGATAGTATTATCAGTTCTGCATCGAATGTAATCCGGTTACACACCCAGCACGACGGTGTTGAATCCCTCACGTTCTCATCTTTATTGTATGTCTTTATTTCTAATGAGCACATTTTTTGAACAGGTACCATTAATATTTCAAATGATGCTCATTCTCCTTATTTAGACTAGTCGATCTCTCTTGCTAAATTTGCTACATATGTTTCTTGTGTTTCCTCTCTGACTCCTTAACTAAGTCCTATATTAACAACGCACTTTGTCTGACAAAGCAAGTACCACACAGAAGATTATGTTCCTACTTTGGTTCCATTTCGCTGAAAAGTTAGGACATTTGATATCACCTACTTCAACTATTTACTTTTAACATTTGAAACGGAGGTCGTTATATTGTCAATAGATATAACATAACTACTTTCTACATGTTTACGTAAAAACGGTATTTAATTAAAAGCAGTAGAGCTTTTTAGGTCGATTTATTTTTCTTTAATTTGAGTAGAATGCTACAGATTTTAGCAAATTTAGGAGAGACAAATCCCAGGAGACAACACCTAATTCATGAAACGGAGTATTATCACACCGTGTTTCAATAAATATAGTTTTTTAAGGGTTTATTTCATGAAAGCGCTAATTCGTAGAACTAGTGCTGAGTGCAATAAGACAGAGATCCGGTTTATATTGATCCAATTTACCATCTCCGCATTCAATTGGTTAGGAAGTTTTCTTAGTTTAAATTTTAGGAAACAATTACCATGCATAATCCAGAAAAATCTGATCACGTAAATGTATTTGAGACATTCGCTGATTCGGTCCAGCTGTCAGTAATTGGAAGAAACATGAAGATGTAGTTTTCTTCCTTATTCGTCAAATAATCATATGAGCCATATTTCTTGCAAATCATGTTAACATATTACTTGAGGTTTCACATTTTAAATAAATATAGTGACCCTAACTCTATTCGATTGCTTGAAAGCATTTCTTCTGCTAGAAATTTTGCTAGAAGCACTAAAATCTTTTCATAAAAATCGTACCATGAAGAATGAACATACGGTCAAATCGACTGATAAAGGAATATTGTACAAAAACCTGATTATAGGGATATTGCACTAAAACTGATTATAGCAATATTATACTAAAAACTGATTATAGGAATATTGTACTAAAAGTGATTATAGGATTATTGCATGCATTCTTAATTTAGTTCAACATTCCTTCGTCATGGTTTAGACATAGCGTAAAACCAATCTTGCTTACGAAAAAGACATTACGTTATATATATATTTTTTCAACTTACGATAACTTTTTATTGGTCCAGCAATCCTTAAATAGATCCAACGTATAACACAGCAGGTAAACTTCACTTCACTTTTATCTTAGCGATCGAACGCCTACACAAACATCCCCATGAGCAACTGTTGTCTCGTCCTTTTTATCCATCGTTCTTATCACGTTTATACGTCACTTTCTCTCAGACCCCAAATGTGTTGCCAATCTCATTCTCGCGAGACAGAGAAGATGTCACATTAAGTTTGGAAGTATAAAGGAGAACAAACTAAAATATGCATAGGAAAATGAACTAAAATTGAAAGTTATATTAGAATATACGTCACACTGGTTATAGGAATATTGTGCTAAAAACTGATAATAGGAATCCTCTACTAAAACAATTGTTTTTAAGTTTCAGCGAAAAATTACATATAATGATTTTCATACCAATTCAGTAAGAGTGCAATACAGCAATTCATAATAATCATGTTCTACTACTAATTTGTTTTTCAGGAATTTAATTTTCTGAGGTTATCTCAGGCTAGGAAAAAACACCGCCATGAATTTAACGTTATTGAACACAGAAGCATTAACGAACCGGGATCATAGTACACTGCCGGACAATTGCTAAGGACGGATGACAATAGCAACGATAGCAACCATAAAATGGAAGGCAGGAAAATGTGAAAATTAGCATAAGTGCGGGATACAGTAAGACGTGTTGTGCGTATGTAAATTTTGGATTGCCGAACTTGTTCGTGACGTCATAGCGCTGATAAGAGATATAAAGGATTTGACGCGTATTGACGGTTGTTGTTCAAACGCAAAGTTCAAAGGGAAAGAATCAATTGACGAACTTGCAATTTTCAGTATGTCTTCCCGACATCACCTAGAGGATTTTACGCGTGCCGTATTATTGGCAAGATTGAAGAAAAAGGACGAAAAATAACAGATGTTGCCAGGGAGTTCGACGTCAGCCACAGTGTTGTTTCAAGGCTTTGGAAATCATTTCAAACAAATGGAGAGTGTAACAAACGTCACGGGGGAGGTCGTGTTCGCAGTACGACACCTGCAGAAGATCGGTACATAGTGCTATCAACAAAAAGACACCGGCGCAGCACAGCTAGTGAGGTAGCAAATTAGTTTATGGCTGCTACTGGCAAGCGGATCTTCCGAAAAACTGTCGCCAGACGTTTGCATGAAGGAGGACTATACGCCCGCCGTCCTATTGTGTGCATCCCATAGTCCAGACGTCACCGTATCGCTCGTTTGCAATGGTGCCATCGAACATCGCAATTGGACTGATAACGACTGGTCTTCTGTCATCTTCTCAAATGAGAGTAGATACAGTCTATCGTCTGATTGTCGACAACTGATTTGGCGTGATAGTTGTACAGCATATTGTCCAGCAAACATACAGGAAAGGTACCGATATCCGACATGTAGTGTCATGGTATGGGCTGGCATCATGATCAATGGCCGTACGTCCCTCTATGTGCTTCCAACTGGGACTATGACTGGCCAACGATACATTAATGATGTTCTGCTACCTCATGTTCACATGTTCCGTGATGCTGTCGGTGATAGATTCATTTTCATGGACGGTAACGCAACATGTCATCGAACAGTCGCTGTCCCGGAGTGTCTTGAGAGCGAGGATATTCAACGCCTCGTATGGCCAGCACGTTCTTCAGATCTGAATCCCATTGAAAATGTGTGGGATGCTTTGGGGAGGAGTCTTGCTGGTCGCCAATGCCCTCCAATAAACAAGGGCACCCTCATCCGTGCACTGACAGAGGAATGGGGTAAATCACCCCAACAGCTGCTTGATAATGTTGTGCAAAGCATGACACGACGTGTGGAATCTTGCATCGCCCTCCATGGTGGCCATATCCCATATTGACATCTTACGCCGGAACGCCTGCGGACGGTAATTGCATTTTTTTCACGTTTACGTATTCTGCACAAAATGGCCTGTTTGTCCCTTGAACACGTTCCAAAGCCTTCTGGATTTCAGAGCACAATAAATTGTCTTTCTTGTAATGTCCTGGCATTCTGACATTATTTTATTTCACTTGGCATCCAACCACACTTACTTTTTTATGCGCTATATAGCCGTTTATGTTCCGTCCTTAGCAATTGTCCAGCAGTGTATAAACATAAAACTTATGATTTACATACTTATTTCATTAACCGCGGTGTTTACCTATTAGTAGACATCTCAACTTACAGACCACCGCAAAATGATTTCACAGTCCTACAAAACGTTTAGTCGTAAACAGCAAAATAGAAAACTATGCACAAAAGTTCTTAATGTATAACATCATGATACGTATGAAAACCAAGGTCTAAAATTTCTTTTCATGTTGGAATTTTGGAAAAACAAAAAAGAATTCCGCTATTTCGAAATTACCTCTTTAACACCTTGTAATGTTTAGAGCAAGTATAAAGACATAAAAAAACTGTGCAGCTCTACAAACCTCACTTTGACATGAAATTCTAAATTTCACTGTGGAAACACAGATTTCAAAAATTTAAAAGAATTAAAATAGCATTTCTCCACGATTTCTTTAGCTGACTTCAATAAATTAAAAATACTCACGTGCCATTTGGAAAGTCAGGAGCAAATTTAAATCGATATAAAATGGCTTTAGGGTCTAATAAGACGACCTTTAACTGTCTTATTCAATTTCAGGAAGTATTTGAAAACCCTTACATTGGAAATAAATGGTAGTTCTGAAAGACTTCGCTTGTGGTCGAAGCCTCTCGCGAATAATAAGCCGGGTCTGCTGGAAAAGGAAACTGTTCTTCAAAAGAAAAACTCCCTCAGAGGATAACCATTGAGATGTGGAAGGAGCGACGTTTTATGATGTCACGTTTCTAGCATTTATCGTAAGCAGATGATATACATATCTGTCAGATGTATGGCGGACTCAAAGGTAATAAGCCATCAGCTGCAGTTCATGAAATAGAATTTACAACAAACACCTAAAATTGACGAAGAATGTTGTTCGTCACGCAAGACAGATGAAAAAGGAAGGGGAGAAAGAATGTATAATAGTTATTCGAAGAAGACTAATTCCTCCGCGATGTGCTTTTAGATTGTTGCAAATGGAATATTGGATTTCGCAGACTCGTGCAGATGGTCGCCGATCTGGGAATCAACACATCACGTGATATGACTTGTTATACGTATATTTAAAGCACCAACGCTACTGCTTATGAGTTTAGACATCGGAGGCAGCTGGCAACATCAATGCTGCATTTGAGGAAGGCACCGTAGCGAACGCAATACACAACACTGGTTATATGAGCCTCGAAAATAAACCACGCGATAGACTAGAAAAAGCTGTTGCGTTGGATGCCTTGATTGAATGCGATCCACGTCAATCGGCACGAAAACTTTGTGAAAAACGCAAAGAAGCCATTTCCGGACATTCAATAGCCACAAGCAAAATGAAAAATATAGATAAATGGATCCCACATGAGTTGACGGAACAACACAAAAATACAACCTTTGATGTTCGCACTTCTCTGTTTATCCGCAACCAAACGATAGTTTGAGGCGTCTCCACACGTGCTAATAGAATTAAATACTCTATAGCAATCACCGACGTTCGGCCAAATGGCTCGACCGCGGTGATACCCCGAAGCCGAATCCAATGCGAGGAAGACCGATGGTCAGTGTTTCGTAGTTGGTGTGATCTGTTATTTGGAAATATTCAAACTTTTTTAAATTGTAACTTTTGTCATTTTGTGGGCCAACGACAGCTCACTCGCGCCCAGCACAGATTCATTTCGGAGAAAGGTCATTCTTTTGTCGATCATGGGACCCCTCCCAGGAACAAAAGGACACCCCCTTTCCCCCCAGTCGTCAATCGACGGGTACAATAGGAGCAAGCAATTAAGAATTTCTTCTTACATCAAGGGGACAGAACGTGTAAGGTAAAATGGCTCGACCGCGGTGATACCGCGAAGCCGGCTCCATGCCAGGAAGACGATGGTCAGTGGTTGGTGGTTCGTAGTTGATGTGATCGTCGACTCCTTCTTTCGTCAAAGCTTCACGGCTTACCGGTATTGTCAAGAACTTAACATTGTGCATCGTAGACTGTTCACCGAACAATCGGCATTAGTTAATAGTCACGATCACATTCACTCAGTAGGCAAAACATTAGTTACGAGGAGTTGACATGGGCATCACCCGCTCAGATTGGAACAGATCCAAATCGAACGCAGGTGTTAAATAGGCGGACACAGGTCTTCCGAACATGTCTGCGAAAGACAGATGGACCATTCTATTGCTCAAGTGGTAAGAACCCTAGGGTAGCCGACGGCAACCGTACCAAGGGTATATACCCTCAACGAACGTACCAGCGGTGGCAGACTACATGCCACCAATGACCGGGGTCGACGTAAACTATTTCGGCTCGTACAGACAAACCGCTTGGCAACGGCGGCGCACATCACATCCAGGGATAATGTCGGAGTCCCTAGCGGCTACAGCAAGTGAACAGTACGGCGCATACTACATACCCTGGGTTACGAGAGATGACGCTCTACTCGTGTGCCACTATTGACTGCACGTCATCGGACATTACGACTCCCCTGGTGCCGGGAACATCAAAACTGGGACTCTGCAAAGTGTCACCGCGTCGTGGGATCAGGTGAATTCCGTTTTCAGCTATACCGAGCTGACGGGAGGGTGCGGATGTGGCGTCGACAGCGTAAAGCCATGGCCCCGTAGCGCTAGGTCGGCTTTGTCATATGTCTATGTGGATCTGTAATGGTTTGGGGAGCTTTCAAGACATTAAGTTCTTTGTGCGTCTGAAGAAATCTTTAACTTCTGCCATTGGCGCTTTGGGGCTTAAGCCCTCCAAGGAGATTAAAAACGACGTACGTCACAAATTTTACATTCAAAAATATTGTTTCACGTGTTCAAAAAATTACATAGTGTCTTCTATTACACGGGGTTTTCTTCCCAAATCCCCAAAGAGATTAAGAGCGACGTACGTCACAACCGTATATAAACTATAGGCGTACACTATATATGTGCACACATTGTGTACGTATACTATATATATACATACAGCGCCCTCCAACAAGAATTCCTGGGTGCGCTAGTGACTTCTGCGCGCTACCAGCTTGTGTTGGCGATCATCGAGATGATTTAATGGCCTTCACGCATCTTGAGGCCGATGGTATGTTTTAGCAAGGCCATGCGTCGCCCCACCTGTCCGTAACCACCCAGGTATGACTCGAGGAACACTCATCTGAGTTTGGGACCATCCAGTGTCCCCTCAACGTCCCCAGATATGAACTCTGTAGAGGATGCTCTCGGAAATGCCGTGGAGATCCATTGATAATGAACCGACGTCTCAGGCGGAGTTATGAACGATGCTGCAACAGGCATGGTTAGCATTACCTCTGGAAACTATCCGGCATCTGGTGGAGTAGAAGCATCGGTGTATACAGGCGCACTAGAGGATGACCAATAGGCTATTAGATAGCTGTCTCTAATGTTTTGTGCATTGAGTGTACTTCTCAATGATAACGCGATACCTCATTTTTGCCCAGGCTGCACCAGTTTAAGTAAAAAAACTTAACTCATCTGCCTAATTCACTCAATTTGTCTTATCACTACTTCAGGCGCCTGTTCACTGTCTACGGGATAAATCGTTTCCCAATCAAACAACAGTTGTAATCGCATCCCATGTAGCATCCCAAAGCTCAATATTTTTCACGACACAACACGTATCTCGTTGGCAAAAGTCTGGCTGTGATTTTTTTTATTAATATACGAGGGTTGTACGAAAATAGTGAAAAAATGGGCATAACTTTTTTATTAACTGACAGAGGTCGTTCAATTTGCACATGTCGTTCAATTGCACTCTTACCTCTATAGTAATCCATCTTCAATGCAGGAAAATAATGGATTTCCAGCAGAAGAAACGTGCCGTCATTGAGTTCTTGACGAAAGAATGATGAAGGCTGTCCGACATCCATAGAAGTCTACAGAATGTTTACGGAGATAACACCAATGGCAAGAGCAATATGCACAGATGGATGAAGAAGTTTAAAGAAGCGGTAACCCACCATTGAAAACAAACCACGCAGTGGGAGACCATCATCTACGACCACTGACATGAATCATCAGCGAATGGATGAATTGATTCGCACGCAGTGATGAGTCACAATTCGTGAGCTGGACTGCAGTCACAATGCCATACAGAAGATGGTGGAAGATTCAGGGTATCGGAAAGTGTGTGCAAAGTGGGTACCTCTGGACTCGACACCAGATTTGAAGGAAAAAGGGGTGGAAGTTTTCTCTGATCTTCTGGAAGCGTTTAAAGACAATGAAGACATGTCTTTTTTTCAATCTGGTGACAGGGAATGAAACGTGAGCGTATCTTTACGATTCGGAAACTAAGAATCAATCCATGGAATGGCGTAACACCTCTTCACCAAGGCTTAGGAAGTTCAAAAACCAGCGATAAGTACAGAAAGTTATGGTGACTTTTTTTTGGGGGGGGATGACAGGGGTGTCATTTTCCTTGATTTTCTGGAACGTGGCCGCACTGTGACCAGCTAACGATGCCTTGAGGTACTCGAGAAGCTTAGAGAAGGCACAAAGGAGGAAGAGACCGAACAAGAATCTGAAAAGGATACATATTCACCATGATGATGAGAGACTACACTCATCTCTGGCGACAAACCAGGTGATCAGCAAATTTGGCTGGTCGATGTTCCCCCATCCACCGTACAGCCCAGATCGGCGCCCTCCGACTTCCACCTGTTCGGTCCAAGGAAGGACAGTCTCCGGAGACAACGATTTGATGACACAGAGGAGGTGAAAGTGGCTGTGAAGAAGCGGGCTACAACAGTCCACACCTGAAAATTTTCAAGGAGGTTTCCAGAGTTGGTTCAACGATGGCGCAAATGCATCGCTTGTGATGGAGATTACGTTGAGTAGAACCTTTGTATAGAGAAAGAGTTACTCTACCGACATGCGCAATTTGAACGACCTCTGTGAGTTAATAAAGTTATGCCCACTTTTGCATTACTTTTGGAATAACCCTCGTAGTTTATTTTACATTGAAGTTTGGATTTTTGAAGTTTCCGTTATCATCACGACATTTAATCTTCAAAAATCTGGTATTTGCTTATGAACCCTGAAAGTTTATTTTTCAGAGTCAGCATTATAGAAATGCAGGGTTTGTTAACAAACGAACAAAAATCCATGTCGATCGAACAGAGTTTCAGGCACCACAACCGGGAAAAATAATTGCCAACACCATGCGACAACAAGCTGTTTAATGTTCTGCAACCGACTGCCCTAGCGAAAGAAGCCAATAAGGAAGTTTCGAAGGAAAGTGCAGTTTGGTAGTTAGCATGCAGAGTTTCCCCGCACCTCTCATTTAAAAGACTAATATGCGGAACATGTTCCTGTACCTGAAAGGGAGTCATCCGTGAAACGAAAGTGGAAAAAAAAAAAGGGATGATTATCATACACAGATTCAGGTGGGTCATAATCACTGCAGATTCTAACTTCCAACACCAAACGCTTGTATCAACTTGACAGGGAAAGTTCATTGGAACGGAATGTGACGCTTCACCTAACATAACACCCTCGCGAACTCACATTTGGAAGGTAAACGAATTCCTCCTAAATATTCCGAAAATGAAAAAAAAAAAAAAAAAAGAAGAACTGAACTCGTTGAACATCCTTTAACCAGATAAAGAATATTTTTAAAACGACAGCACCTCTATTCATCGAGATTTATATATTTTGATATTGAGAAGATATTAAAAAAAAGAATTTAAAATAAAATGAAAAAAGTGGAGGAACGCAACAGGGGAAACCCATTCTCTAACCAAATAACAATAACCATTGGCTTTTTTTTTTTTTTTTTGATTGGAGGTTTAACGACCACCGTGAGCCACTCAGTCGACTATAAGCAGTCGCCTGTCCCTAATTTAGGACCACTGGTTCCAGGGAAGGGAGAGGCCAGTGCCGTAAGAGAAGTACAGCATCCATGCCTCCTCGGGATTCGAACCCGGACCCTTTCGGACGAATTATCAGAAGCCATCGCTTTAGACCACTGAGCCACCGGGTCGGGGTGGGGCGGCTTACCATTGCCTTAAAAGGGAATAAAAGACTACCGGGAAATTTTTGTGTGTGTATCACCGCTTATAATCTAACTTAAAACTATTGGTTCTAGGGAGAATCAGTAACGTCTGAGCAAACTCAACAGCAATGTCCGACTAGGATTCGAACCCAACTCAATGAAAACTTTAAAGGACTTGTTTTGCTATCAAACACTATGACTTCGACTACACTGCCGGAAAGTGAAAAAAGAACACCCAGAAGGAATACCAGTAGGGACGTCATATTATAATATGTTAATTGTTAAGGGAAGGAGAAACTGTGATCTAAGTTGGAATGTCATTGGAAGAAGTAATGACGTCACTGTGGACGACAACATGCAAATATAAGCAACGTGTATTTAAGGACTAGGGTGAGCAAAACGAACTCGTTCGTCTGGTGTCGTGTTGTCCTGTACTCGTTGAAGAAGCTACCATGCCTGGACGACGCAGGCCCGCAACATTTGTTCAGTTATCGGAGTTCGAGCGAGGACGTACAGTGGGACTGCGGGAAGTAGGTTGGTCTTTCCGTCAAATTGCGGACCGAGTGGGACGAGAGGTATCGGCCGTGGTAAGATGGTGGCGTCAGTGGTCGGAGGAGCATTCTCACACTCGCAGATATGGTTGCGCGCAACACCGAGTTATGGAGGCAATAGAGGATCGGCGTATCAGAAGCGCGGCGTTGGAAGAGCGGTTCACAAATACCATCCTATGTCATTCCAAAGGTGTCTACCAGAACTATACGGAATCGTTTGTTGAAAACAGGACTACGGGCACGCGTGTCGCTGTCACAGTTACCCACTGACCCCTGGTCACCGTCGAGCACGTTTATGGTGGTGTCAAGAACGAGTTCACGAGAAGGAAGAATGGCGGTCAGTGGTCTTCAGTGACGAAAGCCGATTCCGCTTGGGAGAGTCTGACGGTCGTGTACGCGTCCGAAGGCAAGAAGGTAATGATACACAGGCCCCACGCTGGGCAACATGGTGTGGGTAGCGATTTTGCTGTCACTCATGCACGAGTCTGGTGTTTGCACGACGGGTACACTGAATAGCAGTACGCACGTCAGCGACATCGGTCGTCCTGCCATTTATGAGTGCGATCCCCGATGCGACATTCCAGTAGGATAACGCCCGCTGTGCATCAACTGCCTTGGCCAGCACGCTCTCCGGACTTTTCTCCGATCGAGCATGTGCGGGAATGGATCGGACAAAGACTCTTCCGTGGATTCCGGCAGGCAGCGACTATCTCAGAATTACGCGTCCAAGTCGAAAGCGCATAGAATGCTACCCTACAGCGTGATAACCAGCATTTGTACGATTTGACAGCAACCCTGATTGGAAGCTTGTATCGCTGCTGAAAGCGGGGCAACACCTTATTAAAATGTGCTCTGTATACTTAAAATAAATATTGGTTCACTTCACACGTGTGATTACTTAACAAGTTGTTGTTACGACATAAATCTCATAGATGCAGCTGCAATTTTTAATGGTGTTCTTTTTCCATTTCCCAGCGGTGTATTACTAAAACGTATTCACGAGAATTTCCAGAAATGTGCAGATTCGTATGGACATAAGAAAGCGCAAATCAGTTCTGCAGGAAATAACGTTATGAAACTGTGGCTGTCTTCCTCTGCTATGACGGAATGTTTATATCATATTCGATAAATATAAACTGCAATTTTTGATAAACTGCTTTCTTTTCATTAGTTTAATGATCCACATAATCTGTGATCTACAGTAATCCAGATAATAAATGTATTTCCTTGTTCTTGGTTAGTTCTGTGATATCAGCGTGATATGCCATATTTGTTGTTTGTTAATGTGCATGCCAGAATTACTAAATAGCTCCGATGAAGATATGATATATGTAATAGAAAACTGAGACTTGCGTACCGATCTACACAGAAAATTAATTTCAAGATAACCGTATTTCAGTTTTGTTTTCCAAAGTATGAGGATGAAACGTACTTATTCAAGAGATACTCATTCTTGTGTGACATAATACAAAGGTGACGCACATGTCAAGACGGCAAAGTTGCAGCGATAAATTCTGTCGGTGTAGCTTAACTAGAAAAGCATTTAGTCCAGTAGCAGAAGAATGCGGGTTTGATAGGCGCCGCAAGCAAATTGTTTCGTTATATTGGCACTCGAACGTTAAAACGGATCTATGGGCCGTTAAGTTCTTGGAAAAATGTGTGATGTTCCTTCGACACATGGTCTGGAATTAATGAAAATTCTTCCACACATCATCTGGAATTAATGAAAATTATTCCACACATCGTTTGGAATTAATGAAAATCCTTCCACACATCGTCTGGAATTAATGAATTTTTTTCCACATATCGTCTGGAATTAATGAAAATTCTTCCACACATCGTCCGAAATTAATGAAATTTTTCCACACATCGTCTGGAATTAATGAAATTTTTCCACGCATCGTCTGGAATTAATGAAATTTTTTCCACGCATCGTCTGGAATTAATGAAATTTTTTCCACACATCGTCTGGAATTAATGAAAATTCTTCCACACATCGTCTGGAATTAATGAAAATTCTTCCACACATCGTCTGGAATTAATGAAAATTCTTCCACACATCGTCTGGAATTAATGAAAATTCTTCCACACATCGTCCGGAATTAATGTAATTTTTCCACACATCGTCTGGAATTAATGATTTTTTTTTCCACACATCGTCTGGAATTAATGAATTTTTTTCCACACATCGTCTGGAATTAATGAACTTTTTTCCACACATCGTCTGGAATTAATGAAAATTCTTCCACACTTCGTCTGGAATTAATGACATTTTTTCCACACATCGTCTGGAATTAATGAAATTTTTCCACACATCGTCTGGAATTAATGAAAATTCTTCCACGCATCGTCCGGAATTAATGAAATTTTTTCCACGCATCGTCTGGAATTAATGAAATTTTTTCCACACATCGTCTGGAATTAATGAAATTTTTTCCACACATCGTCTGGAATTAATGAAATTCTTCCACACATTGTCTGGAATTAATGAAAATTCTTCCACACTTCGTCTGGAATTAATGACATTTTTTCCACACATCGTCTGGAATTAATGAAAATTCTTCCACACATCGTCTGGAATTAATGAAAATTCTTCCACACATCGTCTGGAATTAATGAAAATTCTTCCACACATCGTCTGGAATTAGTTAGAATTCCTTCCACAAAGAGCTCCAACAATCGTAATTTACCGGCTGACGCGGAAACCAATTATTCTACCCCGGCCCTTTCTGAAGGGGAGAATATATGTGACGTACTGCAGAGATGACGCACATATCAAGACGGAGGGATAAATTCAGTCGATGTAGCTTAACTGGGTAAGCATTCGGTCCCGGAGCAGAAGGATGTGGCTTCGATTTGCGCCACCGGTAAATTTGTGTTTCGCTACACTTCTTTCATGCCTGTATATGTATATAATGCCGGGCAATATAATTTCAAAAAGGAGATCTAACTACCTGTTTTTTATCACACGGTTGCGTAATTCGAGAATTAAAAGCGGGTGTAATGAATGTTTAAGAAAAGAGAGGAGCGATTCTTTAATTCTGATTTTATCCTCATAGCACAGGATACGTTTCTGCTGCCATCATATTACGACAAATTTTTAACAGTGTGATTTAATCCCTCAGTTTCCTGCATATTTTGCTTGATCTTGAACTTACCTTCACGAAAACCGTAAATCTCAAAATCAGTAAATCCACCCTTTCTAAGTACTACATATATATCTCTATGCATATCAAAGATGTAGTGCTGTCAAACCCACGTTTTACAATAGAGCTTGGTATCGAGCTGTTAATTGCAGTCTTACCACTTTTGAAAGTTGAATCAAATTAGCCAGAAATTGTTTATCGAATTACCCGCACTGACACAATTTCGATCACGATTCCATTAAAGATTTCTTATCAGTAGCGTACGGATACAACCATGACTGATAAAATAAAGATTTTTATTATAAATTACTTTGTTAATCTCTGTACTTCAATTCGCTCAATATACTTATTTTGATGATGCCAAATAAATATCTGGTGATACTAATTGGCGCAAAAAAAAAAAAAAAAAAGAATATCAATAATATATCATTATTTGCAGAAGACATTTTTAGTTGCGCACCAGGGACGGAAGGAACTTATTGATGCGCTATTGTTGCAATTTTTGGTTTGAATAATTACCAAAATAATACATGTGATTATGATTATCATACTACAGTTCGGTAAAGTTCTGCACTTGCTAAAAGGGCAGATTTCGTAATTAGATTGTAGAAGGGAAGTTATGCATAGCTTATGTGAATTATACTAATACAGTAGAACCCCAATTATTTTGACTCCAATTATCCGGAAAATCGAAACAGACGACCCTTCTTGACTTTTTTCATTAAAAACATTTATTTATTTCAAACTTAGAAAATTTAATAATGTGTACTGTATTATTACTCGTAACGTTTGTTAATTTTATTAGTTTACTTCAATAAGAAAATTATATAATGTTTGGTTAAACATTTAACCGAAAAGCCGTTATGGCTTTCGTTTATAGTAAATTAAAAATATGTACGTACAATATTCATTGTTTCATTTTTTCGATGAAAGTTCGTTTTATGTTACTGTATTTTTTAGTAAATAAAAATTGTAATTTATTTTTTAAACTGTATAACATTTATTATTATAAAATACGACAAACGAAACAATGTAATTCCCTCATTTCAATTAATAAATACGTATCTGGAATACAGAAAACATACAACCCAATAATCCGGATTTTCCTAATATCCGGTTGGGCTGCCTTCAGAGTTAATGCGGACAATTGGAGTTCTAATATATATATTATCTGCTGCCCATTATCGTTCACCAGTTTTGGTCACATCCAGCTCTGCAACCTTAACAGGTCCTCCAATTTAACCGTACTACTGAAATTTTTCAAGCATGTAGGAAGTGACGTCCGTACAATGCGGACCAGTCGCTCAAGCACTTAGGAAGTGACTTCTGTACAGTACGAACCAGTCGCTAACAGTTTTTGCAAAAGCTGAAATGCCTTGATCTGAAGTTTCTTTTTTTTTTTTTTGATTGGAAGTTTAAACGACCACCGTGAGCAACGCAGTAGGCTACAAGCAGCCGCCCGTCCCTAAATTATGGCCACACTGGTTTCAGGGAAGGGAAAGAGCCAGCGCCGTAAGTTTAACACAACATCCATGCCTCACGAGATTTGAACCCGGACCCATATCGGACGAATGATCAGAAACCATCGCTTAGACCACTGCGCCACCGGGCGGCTCTGAAGTTTCCCGAATTCCAGAGCGATAATCATTATCACATGCGAAACAATATGTCAGTAACAATTAAAAAAATCGCACCAGAAAGGATAGCATTATGTTTTACTTTTTTTTAAATGACATATTCAGTCACAATATATCAAAACTTTAATCGAAATAAAAAACAAAATTTAGAGCGCTGATTAATTCTAAACGGTGAAAAAGGACTGGCTTGAAAATTATCCGTTTATTTTGCTGTTAATTTGCATAAGATATGCATAACTAATAATGCATATCTAATAATAGAATGTGCCCTTTTAGCACGTGCAAAACCTTTCATATTGTTAGATAATTCATTATTTATTTTCGATATTGACTGAACATTGTCCACTGATGAAAACCTGAAATAAGTCCACCTAACGAAAGGTTTTGCAAATTAAAATTACATTTCCCCTCAACAGGTCGCTCGCTGCCACTTTAAGAGTGATGCTCAACACCTCGATAACAGCAGCAGGCGTGTTTCTCTTTCGCTGGCACCATATGCTCCTTCGTACGTCTTTTCCCAATACATGTCGAAATACTCTTATTCAAAAGAGAGCAAATATGTTTTCCTAGATTCTCCAACACCGAGCCAACAAAAATCGTTCTCTTGGTACTTCGTGAATCAATTCCGAGGCAAACAATTTCCAGAGAAATAAAGTGAGCCGAGCGAGGTTTATTTAATTAAACTTGGGGTCTCCTCCTCTGAGCCCCATGTGATGCGGCTCGATGGAACACACTGAACACGTTTTCTAGCCACTCATATGGCAAAAGCTTTAGAGGTTGGTTAGCGTCTGCCACCTGGTGGCCGTACGTCGCTGCTCTCTGTTCTGAATTTTTCTTATTGTAATTCCTTCCGCTATTTGTTTTTCACTTTGCCGATCAGAATTCCTTTCGCCTTTGTTATCTCTTTCGATCGCTTTTGTTGCTCCAAGTTGTTCTTTGTTTGAAGGTTAATAACTTCGAATAAATCCGAAATAAGGAAAAAAAAATTCCCCTAACTTCAGCCTTTTATCTTTCCCACAAAAAAAAAAAAAAAATCTTTTGAAGTTGGTTGATTTTTTCGTCTTGGTAGGTAAAAAAAAAGAGCACAAACCCAATTTTGTTTTTGTTTACCAGAACTGCGTAATATACTTAAAAAAAGTTAACTTTAAGGAAAATCAGAAAGAACAAATTGATGAAGGAATTGTTGCTGTGCAAAAGGTTTCCAGAATTGTGTTTATGCTCAAATGCTGAAGAATTCTTTTATTACGATTCTGACACAAGTCATTAAACAAACATGGTTAAAAAAAAAAAAAAAAAAAAAAAAAAAGCTAACCAGTTTTCTCTCTACTGCTGCCAGAAAATGTAAATGAAGAAAAATATCGGGTTAGAAAAATATTACATACAGAAAACAAAACAATTTTTTTTTCTGATTGGGGGTTTACCGTGAGCAACTCGATGAGCTATAAGAAGTCCCCCGTCCTTAATTTAAGGGCATGGGTTCCAGAGAAGGAAGATAGCCAGTGCCGCAAGACAAACAAAACACCCATGCATCTCCCGGAATTCGAACCCGGACCCATCTCGGACGAATGGCCATGAGTCAGCGTCTAGACCAGTGCGCCCCTGTGGCGGCTAGAAGGAACTCGTGATCTCGTCACACCCGTTAAAAATTTTTCTGCGAATGCGCTTTATTGCATTATTGAAAATGTATGTTTACCAGTCATTACTGTAATAATGCCATTAAAAATTGAAAACCTGCGAAAATCTCTAAGAACGTAGTGGTAGAATTCGACGGTTCCCTTCAAATAAGTTACAGGAGAGAAGTGTTATACCCGGAAGCCATTTTAAAATTTTGGAATATTTTCAAATCTTAATTAGTTTGGGTTATAATAGAGGAAAACCGTAAATAGCGTATGTAGAATTAATCCTCAGTTTGATGGTCAACTGATAGTGTTACAAATAATTTTGTTTTTAAAAGGAAGCCTTAAAAATAAAACGTGTGAAATAAAGATAAAACAGTTAGATAATGTGTGAAACAGCAAGATGCACAAGGGTATTCAAAATGTAATGTATGATGACGTATAAAAAATACGCCTCTTCGGACAACCATTATATGGTATATAAAATCAGAGTACCAACTCGATATTCAAACTGCATTATTTCAAGAACAAAACTGCTGCCCTTTCATTAACTTTCTTAATCAGATGAAGGTACAAATTTGTACTTGTTCTCTTGCTATTTTTCACACTACGTTCACAATTTCAAGCACCGGGAAGTAACATTTCTAATGCGATTTCAAGCACTGGGTGGTAAAATTTCTAATGTGATTTCACACACCGAGTGGTAAAA
This sequence comes from Macrothele yani, assembly GCA_039090855.1. Taxonomy (NCBI): domain Eukaryota; kingdom Metazoa; phylum Arthropoda; class Arachnida; order Araneae; family Macrothelidae; genus Macrothele; species Macrothele yani. The sequence goes on along the minus strand of CM077003.1, from coordinate 82,226,439 downwards.
TTTCTAATGTGATTTCACACACTGGGTGGTAAAATTTTTAATGCGATTTCAAGAACTGGGCGGTAAAATTTCTAATGCCATTTTCAAGCACCGGGTGGTAAAATTTCAAATGTGATTTCAAGCACTGGGTGGTAAAATGTCTAATGCGATTTCAAGAACAGGGCGGTGAAAATTCTAAATCGATTTCAAGCACCGGGTGGTAAAATTTCTAATGCGATTTCACGCACTGGGTGGTAACATTTTTAATGAGATTTCAAGCACTGGGTGGTAAAATTTCTAATGCTATTTCAAGCACAGAGTGGTAAAATGTTTAGTGAGATTTTCTTTATTTTTTGTTTCTTTGGGTTTTAACGACCACTGTGAGCAACTCGGTGAGCTACAAGCAGTCATCCGTCCCTAATTTAGGGCCACTGGTTGCAGGGAAAGGAGAGAGCGCAGCAAGACTAACACAAAATCCATGCCTCACCAGGATTCGAACCATCTCTGACGAATGGTAAGAAGCCGGCGCGTAAACCACTGTGCCACTGCAGCGGCATATTGATTTCAAATTGTTGAATGTTTTCAAATTCTAATTAGCTTAGGCTATGATGGCGGGAAATAGAAAATACATATTTAGAGATAAACGTTACTTTTTGTCCAAAATTTATTTTCTTTTGCAAAATTTTATTTTCAAATGAAAGCTTTAAAAATAAAGTGCATGAAATGAAAAAAAAAAACAATGTATAAAAAAGCATAATGCAGGAAAGGAGCTTTAAAGGTATTATGGATGAAGAAGTATGAAAAATTTCGCCCCTGAGGGTAGTGTGGTGTGTACGATCAAAGTAATAATTGGGTATTCAAGCGGTATGATTTCAGGAACAAAATTAACTTTCTAAATGAGATGAAGCTACTATTTCTTTACTTCCACCTTTTCATAAAATTGTGACAATTTCAAGCACAGGCTGATAAAAACTCCCGACATCTAGGGCCACTCCCGCACTAACTTACTAGCAGAATAAATGTTCTTGACTTCGCTACAAACATTCCTTGAATTTCGACACACCGCTTTCGTGACGAAATGGCTTTTCTAATGAAGTGTTTATTAAAAAAAATGTATGAAATGATCGATAAAGGACTTCGCACATTTCGCGTTGATTCTTGCTAAGGAAAACGTTTTGCGCATTGACTTTTCTCCTTACGTGAGGAATTTCCTGCTACTAAGTTGTCCATATTTATCTTTCCAACACGTAGTCTAGAATTCGAAGTTTGCTTGAAGCTGAAGAAGAAAAATAAATACAAAGTGAGTTTTCTCATGAATATGATGTTATATACTTCAGAGTGTGAGTGCTTTTGCTTCCATTGCCTAGTTTGATGGACGTGCGGTGGAAACGTGGAGTGTATGCCGTCAAATGGGAAAGGAACTTTCTCAGCCCACGTAGAAAGGCAGTCACGCGCTTGGTACGAGACTCAACAACTTGCTTGTTTGCTTTCTTTATTTTATCTTCCTCTTTTTGTTTCCTCGGCGATCGTTACAGCCAGCGAAACTCATCGCCTTCTCAAAAACAGAGAAAAAAAAAACATGTTTTACGGAAGCATTGAGAAAGATTGCCATTTTGCTATTCGTTTGCGTAAAAGGTCTTTCCGCATTTGTAGACAACAGTGAAAGACAAAACTTTTATATACCATTATCACTTTATTCAGTAACATAGGCACCATTATTTTCCAGTACCTCTCGCCTTTTTTTCGACTGGCTTGAGAAATCCGTTATGCCGGTACTTTGCAGATTTAGGTTAGGGGCAGTGGAATAGTTAAGATGATCTTTGCAGGCCTCCAAAGGGAAGTTTCTTCCCGTTGTGCAACTTGTGCAGAGACAGCAATTAATTGAAATATGAAATCTCAAGTTGATGCAAACGATCCCACTCAAGCTTTAAAAATGTTTTCCTGATGATCAAAGAAACATGAGGTCTAGTGTTTTACTAGTGGAACACAAAGCCCTTTCTGTTGACCATTTTTGGACTGTCGTCAAGTGAGGGCTTCAGCTGGTCCAACAACACTTAACAGAATTGATCATCTTGTTGCTCGTCAGCAGACACTTCGAATACCACCATGAACAGAGCATTAGCTTCTTGGGAAGCAGACCTGCGTTTGAAGTCGTCGGTGGCGTCGACTCACCTCGCTGGCTTCACGATCTTTTCAGCTGCAGGTTGATACATATCTGATCGCCCGTACCATTCGCGTATGAAGTGGGACGTTTTCGCTCCATTTGAGCACTAATTCTCCAACAGATATGTGGTCGAGAACATTTTTCTCTCTAAGATCGTGTGCGGTCCCAAAACATTAAGGAGATTAACATACCTAAGCTTTGCTAAATGCAATGACATGATGCGGCTGGATGTCTGCAGTGTCTGCGACATTTCTTAGGTCGCATTGTGTGGGCTTTCTTTCGATTAATGCCTTGAGTTGGTCGTCGTCAACTCCAACAGGTCTTCCAGTGGCAAGTGAGTAATCTCCACGACGAAACTTTACAAACCAACACTGACACAATCAAACGCTTACTGCACCCTCACTGTACACATCATGCATATTTTGTTACGTGTGTGCCACTTTTTTACCCTTACGGTAGAAAAACAGCATTAGATGATTACTTCATTGCCACCTATTTTCAAATCTACGCCAAATGAACTGATCACGCCGAACTCCTACTATTGCGGTGTCCAGAAAAAAAATGGCGTTTTTCCATAGGGCATTTCTACGACGTAAATATTCATATTTCCTACGTGGCAGTTTTCCTGTGATCCAGACGACTGAAAGCGCGTACTGTGGGGTATCAAACGAGGTGTAAAGCAGATGCCGTGATCCATGCGTTGCACTTGTACTGCGGTAAATTGCAATATTCAAATATTGGTTCTATTGAGACATTACTGGAGACAGGGGTTTATATCGGCTGAAGCAGTCCCCAAAATTAACGAAGTTGAAGGCCTGACGGTTACTTGGACCACGTAAACACGGTTCAAGAAATTTGTGGCTGGCGATTTGAGCCTGAAAAGACAGGAACAATTTAGTAGCCCTGCAAGCTGCTGCGGGAGATAATACACGAGCAAGCACGCGGAAAGTGTCAGAAGAGCTGGTCAGAAGAAGAAACGGATGATGCCGTGAGGTGCCTCATTAGCTCAACCGAGTTCACGCTCAAAGACGTGTCGAGGTGCGTAAGAAAATGCTCAGACACCCACGTGGTACTCGATTTATCAGACAAATAGTTACTGGCGATGAAAACGGGATATAACGGCGTAGTACAAATTCTTCATAAAAGTAGTTAACTAGAGATGAACCAATTTTACCTAGCCCGAAATTCTGCTGTGGATTTAGTCACCCTGCAAGCGGCTGCGGGTGATAATCCACGAGCAAGCACGCGCAAAGTGTCAGAAGAAGCAACGGGTGATGCCGTTAGGTGCCTTATTAGCTCAACCGAGTTCAAGCTCAAAGACATGTCGAGGTGTGCAAGAAACTGCTCAGAAACCCACGTGGTACTCGATTTATCAGACAAATAGTTACTGGCGATGAAAACTGGATAAATCTGCGTAGTCCAGATTCTTCATAACAGTGGTTAATAGAGATGAACCAACTTTACCTAGCCCCAAACGCGGTTTCATGTTGCATATTTGGTAGAATTATGAATTGCAATGCACTTTGAGCTTATTCCGAATGGTCAGTCTATCAATGCCGAACTGTATTATCAGCAATTGTACAGGATGTATGACAAATGTCAGCAAAAACATTCTGCCTTAGTCCATCGAAAGCCAGCACTGCTGCAGAAGGACAATGCAAAACCTCATACAGCTAATTGGACCCAAGTTAAACTTCAAGAACTACATGGAATTGAGCTACCACCTCACCCACCATACAACCCTAAAATTGCACCTTCCGACTACCACATGTTTCTGGCGATTGCGCATTTTCTCCATGGCAAGCAGTCAAACAGTTTCGACTATGAGCACGAGTGCCAAGAGTTATTTACCTCTAAACCGAAAGCTTGGTACCATGCAGTGATTGAACAACTGGCAAACAGATGGGTTCAAACTATTGAACATGATGGCATGTACTTGGAAATTTAGCTTATAAACTTTCGAGGTTCTGGGTAAGTGAAGCTGTTATATCAGAAAGGTCGTTTTTGTGTTTTCCAGACTCTCCAATAGACAGACGTGACCGAACCTCCCCTTTTAGAATACGCTAATATCGTATGCCTGCAATGCAAGTTATTATTGGTATCAATGTCATCTACTTCCAGAATGCGGAAGACGTTTTACACAACCTAATATGTCAAACACTTTAAAATGTGATGCGCATGATTCAATCTTCGCATTGAGGACAAGTACATGCTAGTTTCTTATCGGACTAACATCAAGGACCCATGGAACAAAACAGGATAGATACAAACTATCGATCTTTATAAAATTTAATGTTTCCCATAACGGTAACGTTGTTCATTCAAACAATTTGAGTCGCCGCAAAAGCGACGTATTTTTCAACATTGTCAAAATTCATGTTTCATAAAATAATTTCATTCATGAAAGCGTATTTTTACATATCATGATTTTCTCTAATACGTGCTATGAAAGGCAAAATAATCTTCATTAGCTATTCTGTGAGACTTTCCGAAATGATCAGGAAAAAATGAAACCGTTCGTGCTGTATAAATAATCAGACTCTAGAAGGCGTAAAATATCGCCATGGGAATACAATGTCTGTTTTTTTTCATCTAATTATTTGCACCTTTCTTGTAGTTTAGGAGCGATAGCGGAAGAATACTCCTCAATGCTCATTCTGGCTATTTATGCGCCTTCTGTATTAGCATAAACTACACTATATTGACAAAGGTTACCGGACACCTAGAGGAGAAACACAACATAGCATTTATTGACATATATTAGCACGCTGTCAGTCCACTTTGGCCTTAATGCATGCACTGACTCTTCGAGGCATGCTTTCAATAAGTTTTTGGAACATAGCGGTATGTATGTGCTTCCATTCAGTACATAATGCTGCCGCTAACTGTTGCTTAGTAGTAGGTCTTAGTTCCAAACTTCTTATGTGGCTCTAAGATTCATCCTATAGGTGCTCTATGGGATTGAGATCAGGGCTCTGTGCTGGCCAGTCCACACACGATAAGGAATTATCGTCAAACCACGCCGTAACAGTCCTTGCTTTATGGCTCGGTGCATTATCCTAGTGGTACCAACAACGCTCGGTTCCAGAGTATTGCCACAGAGTTGGTAGGGCATAATTGTCCAGAATATCGAGGTAGACGTAGTGGTTACCAGATTTGTCCACAATAACTAATGGGCCGGAACCATAACACGAAAAACACCCCCACACGAGTACACTGCCAGTTCCAAATTTGACCGCAGGAACAGTACAGTGGTAAATAGCGTTTCCCCGGCTGCCGCCATACCCCTAAACGGCCTGAAGGATCGTGTATCTGGATTCATCTGTCCATAGGACCCGTTTCCATTGATCTACGGTCCACGTGAAATGTTCTTTACACCATGCTAAACGACGAATAGCATTCCGAGTGGATATGAAAGGCTTGTGTAAGCAGCCGCACGACCAGGTTAACCCATGGAATGTCGTTCTCTGCGAATGGTACGTGTACATACCGTGGTTTCAGCATTTTTACTCGTCTGTACACTGAGATCTTGTGCAGTACTCTGTCGATTAGCTATAACGTCTCTCCTGAGTCTTCGATGTCCCCTATCACTGATTTTCGTTGATCTGCCGGTACGTTTTGCTGATCCAGGCACGCCATGTGTCTACCATTTGTTCAGTATATCCAATACAGTTGCTTTGGGCATGTTTAAACGCCTCTTCGGTTTCTCTTATGGAAAACCCACTAACATAACACCCAATAATATTTCTTTTCTCAAAGTCGGTTCTCTCCCGCCGCGACATTTTCACTCAACCTCACAGTGCGACATGACCGCGTTCAGCTGAAGACTTGTTTTTTTTTTTACCGTTTGCAGCTGTACCGCGTATCTTAACAACTTTCTGGATCCATTCATTTGCTTTTGAAGGGGTGTCCTGTGACTACTTTTGTCAATGTAGTGTATTTCAGTATGCTTGTGATGGCGTTGAATTCAACTATCTTTGGCCAAAATGACAGATATCGATTTTGTTCTGTCCATCCCAAATAAGAAAAGTTTCCTTCCTCCTCGTGAAGGTGAATTATTAGAGTTATGGGTGTAATTATCTTTATGTCCACTTAAGCAATGTCCACTGAAAGTACGATTTATTGTACACTCCAAAACCGTCCACAATGCCGTTAGTAAAAATCCGCTAGGTGCTAGCATACCCGCTGTGTAATGATGGTTAAACCAGACGAATATAAGGAGTTCAATCATGGGAAGATAATCGCTGCGAGGAAAATGGGGATCTCCGTGTCTGAAGAACGTCTGAGCTTATATGTGCGACCGTCGCGCGTTCGTGAGGTGGCTACACCAAAACAGTCATCCGCCGGGGAATTCCTGGCTGTAAACTAGAGATTGATGCTTGAGGTTAGCGCTGCCTCTCCAGTGGTGTATATCGAAAGAGGAGCACATTGAACACGATGACGTAGTTTATGCAGCGAGTGGGTCACTTACGAAGGTTTGCGCAAATTCCATTCAACATGGGTTGGTACGACTGGGGTGTAGCCTCCAACACCCACATCGAGTTTCTTTGTTAACAGTACATAGTCGGACTCTGAAGCTGCAGTGGGCAAAGGAAGATCGCCACTGAACCCTGGAGGAAGGCTCGAAACATATGGCTTGACCGGACGAATCCAAGTTCCATTTACTACTCGCAGATGGGAAGATGCATCTGTGACGTAGACCACACGAGCCAATGGACCTTGTGAAAGTACAGCCGTTCTTGCCGGTGGTGGCATTCAAACCCACGTATCCTCGCTCGGGAGCCGGATATTTTCCCGACTGAACTATACCGACCTTAATATTTTCGTCATTTCAGTGGTACGTCACACATAACCCCCTTGCACGAGAAAAATGGGGCACGAAATCGCAGGTTTCGGGTTGGTTGCAAACCATGCTTGAAGGAGAACTCACGGTATAACGGAATTTTTTTATTAATTCCCGACGTTCTGTGGAAGAAGCATCACGCAGTTTCCTCGAACTTCAAAGATCATCAGATTCACTTTTACGTACGGACGTGAATGTATAAATAAAGCTCTTTGGTGGTCGAACCTGCGGCACCTCGCTCCGAAGCCAGTTATTCTTTCGGGTGAAATACACGGACGTTGATTTATCGTTGCAACCTTCCGTTTTGAATCTTCGTGGTACATCACTACCACTGTCAAATAGGAATATTACAACCGGATGATGTACTGGGGCATGTTTACGGTTGCCAATTTTATGTCCCTTGTATTCACCGAGACCACCATAATCGCACAAGTCAATGTTCACGTAAGACATTGATCATCTGTTAACAAGATAACACTCAGTCTCAGTGACATCTGGAGTAGGATTGCTTGAGGGAGTATTCCAATAAATTCGCAAATCTAGAGTGTCCTTCTGGCTCTCTACACTTGAACTCAAATGAGCACTATAAGACAAAGTGGAATGATGTTTTTGCAAATGTGCAATGTTTTTGCCGCTTTACGGGCGGTTACCGTAGAATAATGAGACGTAATACGATCCGAATGTTTCCCCAAGCTGGCAGAGTTCGTGCCACAATGGGTCGCTGCTAATGTGAAGGCGAGTGGTGGGTGCGAGCTCACAATTGTCAGCACGTTGTTAGGTAAGATATAATCAGACTTATCATCCTTGTCATATTTACACCAGCAAGTTAGTAAAATCATGCAAGGCACTGATTATGATACGCTTTCCAACATACCAGAAATCATTACTCAAGTTATGAGGCATATAGCTGTAGAATATATCTCGCTCCAGTGTCCTGACCTTTGATACCATTTCGATTATATTCAACCGAAGCGGTTCAGTATACCTCCAGAACAACATGATAACGTTTTGTCGCAATTGAAGCATGTTTACTTACGCTATGACGCATAAGGACATGGAATGGTTCCCGCTACTGTGTTCTGACCTTTGACCTCATTTCCAATAGGGTTTGTCCCGAGGTGATCTTCTACCCCATACTAAAATTTAATCGAAATCAAACCATTTTCACGCAAGTTATGACACCTAAGGGAATGGATCCCACTCCTATGTCTTGACCTTTGACCCCATTTCACCGATTTTCAACAGGTGTCGTCCCCAGGTTGTCCTCTACCACATATTAGAATTTCATCGAAATTGAACCATTTTTACGCAAGTTATGACGCACAAGGACAATGGACTGGATCCCATTCCTATGTCCTGACTTTTGGCCCCATTCCCTCATTTTCAATAGAGTTTGTCCCGAGGTGGTTGTCTATCACATACTATAATGTCATCGAAATTGAACAATTTTTACGCAAGTATGATGCCACAAGGACAATGGACTGGATCCCACTCCTATGTCCTGACCTTTGACCCCATTTCTCTCATTTTCAATGGAGTTTGTCCCCAGGTGGTTGTCTATCACATACTAAAATGTCATCGAAATCGATCAATTTTTACGCAAGTTATGACGTGCCAAAAGGGCAATGGAATGGATCCCGCTCCTATGTCCTGACCTTTGACCCCATTTTGCTCATCTTCAATAGGGTTCGTCTCCAGGTAGTCCCCTACCACATACTAAAATATCATCAAAATCGAACCATTTTTATGCGAGTTATCGTGCTGACGGACAGACAGACGGACAAAGTGGAGTACATACACTTCTTCAACCTACTGTTGGAAAGCGTAATAAAATGGATTGTCATCTTCAAAATAGGTGTGTATAAAAAAGGGCCTTTCCGCTTTGTATATACTACACTTATTTTCAAGGCTTTAGAAAAAGCAAACACGACGATTTTTTTAAATTCAGGGAATTACAATTATTTTCTTTTAAAACACTGACCTACGTTGTCGTGACTCGTCGTCTGACTTCCACTTCAGAAACTCCTTTAAGGATAAGCAGATCTTCCCAGAAGGTTTAAAGATTGAAAGAAACTATACACGAGAACCCGAGGTAACAACTTTCTAACTGAAGCCTGTTTTCCATCTCGCTAGTTTTGTACCTTCCAAAATTTCAGAGATCTGTGCGGAGCGGAAAGAATGCTGGCTTTACAAAAGCTTCCCATCTTGCATGATGTTAAATCCCTCCTTATCCCTCCTTTTTAAAGCGCATATACACTGTTCCTCATGAAAATTGCAGCCTAGCATCTACAAGAGCTTAAGCTCGTTACAGCTTTATTAAACGGCAAACGCAGATTTACAGAAAGTCATAGTCTTGTAAGTTTTAATAACTTTGAATAGACTTTTTACCGTTAAAGCTATCTCGATCGCCAGAAAATCCGGTAATGGTATTACCGTAAAGTCACCAGGAAGTTTTCCGAACTGTGCATGTAAGTTAATACAGTGCAATGTAACTTAATGCTCAGGCTGTGATAAAATTAAGACAAGCATACCTTGAAGTACTCGAGAGCAAGGACCAAATCTTTTCGAAAGATTCCCCAATCATAGTATAAGAAAATTCTTTAGAAGTGTGTTTTTGAAAACTAAAAGTTTAAAAATCATCTTTAATCCATTTCAGAGCAGTATATATCTTGTCAAATGCATATATGCAACAGCGCCACACGGCGGTCATATTACGGAAAGCAGGAAATTTAAGGATTATCATTCTCATGGTAGAATTATCAAATGGAAAATCCCGGTTTAACTAATATATAGGGAGAAATCTTTCAGGTTACAGTTTCAAAAGTAGGGTTTGCTACGAAGGAAATAGTTTCTACGGGGAATCACGAGGTTTTGAACAACACACCTGACACCGAGCGTGCGTTCCTCAACTGTCATGGCTGAGAGGTTAAAGAACCCCTGTCGCGTACACATCACGAGATGCAAAACAACTTCACTAATTACGGCATTGCTATTCGCAATCATTAATGATGATTAATCTACGACAGCATTCAGACAAACTATGATTCTCTGCCGGTCTAGAATTGAGTTAAATAATTTATCTGTGGTTCGGTAAAGGGTTATACAGGGTGTATTCGTCAAACTCATTTTCAATGCATTCCTTCTGAAACAGTAAATATATGGATGTAGATATATCCGTGCAAAGAGAAACTAAGGGAGAGAGAGAGAAATGAAGTAATTTAACATAAAATTGACAGACGACCAAAGGAATTAATAAACATTAATTATGAACTTATGATTATTTTTTTGCTTTCTTAAACCTGCCAAATATTATGTTCGTCTTCCAAGTGCCACCAAAACAGCTCTGAAGCATGGACAATATCAGATTTCTACAGGTGTCTAGTTGTATCTGGTATATGTTACGAGCAGATCCTTTGAACTCTTGTAAATTACGTGGTTGAGCCGCCGCAGATTGGATTTGCTGTTCCGACACAAACCACAGATGCTCAATCGGATTGATGCCTGGGGAATATGAATACCAGGGCAGTACCTGGAAGATCTGCTCATGTTCCACGAACCATTTCTGAACAATCCAGGCAGTGTGGCATGGCGCATTACTCTTCTGTAAGAAAGCACCACTGGATGGGAATATCGTTGCAATGAAATGATGTACATGGTCTGTAATGATGTTTAGGTACGTGTTTAGATGTCATAGATGTCATGGTTTCCTGCATATAAATAACTATGCCTAGGCTTTTCCAGCAGGATACTGCCCAAAGCTTTAAACTCCCTCTACTGGCGTGTTTTCGTCCCAAGGTGCATTCTGGTGCCAATCCATCGCCAGGTAAACAACGCACACGTACTCGGCCATCCATATAGCGACATTAAATGAGTTTCATCAGAGCAAAGGACCTTTTGCAAGTCATTAAAGGTACAGATTTGATGGTCGCATGCTCACTGTAGGCGCTTTCAACGGTGAACCGAGGTTAACGTGGACATTCGGAGCGCATCACATTTACGAGGGGATGCTGATAAGTTCTTGGCCTCACCATGCAGGGAATTCTTCTGCCTCGAAACTTACAGCCTATTCCACATCTTCAACCTTGACTTCAACACACTTGGCACAGCGTTTTTGGAGTTTATTTAACACTTCCAAAAACATTCTGAAGTCTGATCAGTCAAACACTGCTCTGCTGCTGCTATCACCTACGAATCATTCGAAAGGTGCTTCCCTTTCAAACTTTTTTTAAGGTTTGGGAACAGAAATAAAGTCCGATGGAGTATGGTGTGGTGAGTAGGGTGGATGATCTATGCACTTAAACCCCAGATCCCTCAAAACATACATTGCTTTGCCAGCCTTATGAGCCGGCGCATTGTCTTGCAAAAAGAGAACACCTTTCCACAATTTTCCTCTCTTGTTTCCCCTTCAACTCCTCCTTTAATCGGCACAGGAAGTTGGACTAGTATTCAGTGTTTATCGTTTCGCCCTTCGGGAGATAGTCAGTAAAACGCCTTCTGATTTCCAAGAAACCGTTGCCATTCCTTTACTGAAGACCGTTGAGTCTTGAATTTCTTTGGCCGTGGAGAACCCGAGTGCCGCCACTGCAGGGACCTTTGTTTCTTTTCTGGATTGTAGTGATGTCCCCACGTTTCGTCAACATTGAGAAGTCGCTGCAAAAAAATTATCACCAGGTTGCTCAAAATGCTGCAAAACCGATTTGGAAGTGTCCACTCCTTTTAGTTTCTCATCGGCGTTCAAACATTTGGGCACCCTCTTCGCTTACATCTTCTGCATATCCAAGTGCTTAAGAATTAATAACCCAACACGTTCCCTGGATATCTCCCTCCAGTGTCTCAGCTATTGTTTTAGCCGAGATTCGCCGATCTGAGAAAATCAAGTCATGAACACGATCAACAATTTCGGGTGTTACCACTGTTCAAGACCTCCTGAGATCTTGCTGCACATTCGGTCTCAAAGTCTCCACTCTGAAAGTTGGCACACCATTTCTTCAGAGTGGAATATGAAGGGCACTTCTCACTTAATGTTTCCGTCATACACTCTGTGACGTACCACAGAGGTGTAAACGTGTATCAAGACGAAATATCTGCAGCGAGACATTCTGTCCACGTAGCTCAGTTGGGAGAGCGACTTACGCCGGAGTGAGGGACACGGATTCGATGCTCGTCGTGGACAAACTTGTGTTTTCACATTGGCGTCCGATTGCGGAAAATGGATTTACTGGCCGTTGGGTTCTTCGAAAAATGTGCGATGTTTGTCACACACATTGGAATTAATGAAAAATTTCTATTCCGCTTAAAAAAATTAAGAGGGAGATGATGTGACGCAATACAGAGGTGAAAAATCTGTCAAGACGAAACATCTATAGCGAGACATTCTGTCCGCGTAGCTCAGTTGGGAGAGCGACTTACTCCGGAGTGAGGGGACACGAATTCGATGCCCGTCGCGGCGGAAAAACTTGTGTTTTCACAACTCATAGATATCCTTTGCAGTCTTCTTCTGCAGGAACAGAAATTTCATGACAGCCAGGAGTTCCACGTTCAAAAATTCAACACTTTGCACTGACATGATTCTGTTCAGGATGTCAAACATCTGCAAAAAGAAGAGCTATATAACTGAAAATTCGAACTTTACAATATAAAAGAGCACTCTTTGGAGCTGCAGTGACAAAGGAATGCTACAATTACAGGAAGTGGGTTAGGCCGAGAATTTTTCAGCATCCCCTCGTAGAGCAGGGTTTGATGGATTGTGTTTTGTGACATGTAACTCCCGTCACCAGCATTCAAATTACCAGCGTGTTGCCCCACAGTATCCCTTCTGTTAGTCCGTTCCATTCGGGATAGGCTTCGCTTACCTACACCATCGATGAGCCGTGATCGGTGTACGCTTTGCAGGCGGTTCGTGGTTTTCTCTTCTCTGATAACTTTTTGAAGGTACTAACCACGACTAACCGTGAGCACTCCACAATCCTTGCCGTCACGAAAACGCTCTGATCTAGTTGTTTGGCCACTATAATTTGGTCTTTGACAAACTCACTTAAGTCCGCTGCCATTCCCATATGAAGAACAAGGATAACACCTATCAAAAGTGCTTAGTATCACATGTTATTTTATACCTTTTCACGACTTTCGAATGCGCTGCCGTTTATCTTCAATTCATTCGATTTGCATTAAGACCCGCTGGTCATAATGTTTTGGCTCTTCGGTATTCCCAGTGGTATTCCAGTTACCGTCAGATGCTGTCCAGTATTACCTTGTCCGCGTGCAACATTGCTTCTGAAATTCGGGTATTGAACTCAACAGCGCTGTTGGGTATCGGAAGTGCTGTGATGCATATTCTAAAGTACCTTTCATTTTCAGTTCCTTTTCCTATGTGTTATAAATTAGAGTTTGTTCTCCGTTATACTTCCAAACTTAATGTGACATCTTCTCCGTCAAACGAGAATGAGGTTGGCAACATTTGAGGTCAGAGTGAAAGTGACGTATGACTGTGATAAAAACGATAGATAACAAGTTAGTAAAATCATGCAATGCATTGATTATAATATGCTTTCCAACATACCAGAAATCATTACTCAAGTTATCACTCAATTTATGAGAATAATGGCTGTGGAATAAATCTCTGTCCTGAGCTCTGACCTTTGATTCCATTTCGATGATATTCAACAGGACCGGTTCGGTATACCTCCGAAATAACATGATAAAATTTTGTTGCAATCAAAGCACGTTTACCAAAGTTATGATGCATAAGGGCTACGGAATAGATCCCGCTCCTGTGTCCCAACCTTTGACCCCATTTCGCTCATTTGCAACAGAATTCGTCCCAAGGCAACCTCCTACAACATACTAATATTTCATATAAATCGAAGCGTTTTTACGTAAGTTATGACGCAAAATGACGATGGAAGTGATTCCGCTTCTATGTCCTGACCTTCGACCCCATTTCGCCCATTTTCAATAGGGTTTGTCGCCAGGTGGTCCCCTACCACATACTACAATTTCATCAATATCGAACCATTTTTACGTTAGTTATGACGCATAAAAGCAGTAGAATGTATCCCGCTCCTATGTACTGACCTTTGACCCCATTTCGTTCACTTTAAATAGGGTTCCTTCCCAGGTGATCCCCTACCAGATACTAAAATTTCATCGAAATCGAACGAATGTTACGCGAGTTATCGTGCGGACGGACATACGCACACAACGCGTGACGTAATGAGGCAGATGGGAATCGCGACCATCTGCTCGCCGTAAGAGTGTGACGTCATAAAACTTTAATAGGATCCCCACACAACGCGTGACGTCATGAGACAGATAGCGTGACCGCGCGCTAGCATTCTCAAACGTGAGATTGTGACGTCATAAGATTTCTAAGCATTGGTAACATTAATGACACTAAAAACGTTATAATTCGGGGTGGTTATAACCCACTAAACGAATTCTCCTAAAGTCGAGATCAAGCTAAATTGATTTCTAGTAACAGAAAACAGTACTTTCATCAAAATTCTTAGAGCCGTTTTCAAAATAAAATGTACATACATACATACATACAAGAATTGCTACTTTAAGGTGGACGTCAAGTAATTTTGCTTCCTATACTTCCGATGGAAAAACTTCTGTGCACATTTTCTTCACAATTAATGCGTTTCCAAGGAAGAAAATTTAAACATCGATTAAATCATCATTTTATAACTTGTAATTCTTAATATTTTCTAAAACATAACCATAATTATGCAATTCAACATTTGTTTGTCTACTGACGTCATGAAAACACAGATCGCACCATCTTTGTTCTGGACAATTAATGCGTTCACAAGGATAAAAATTTCAACATCGATTAAAATAGCTTCATTTCATAACTTGGAATACTTAATACTTTCGAAACCATAACCGTAATTATGCAATCCAACATTTATTTGTCCACTGACGTCATCAAAGTACAGGTGGTGCCATCTTTTCTCTGGTTTCAACACCACCAAAGGAAAGTTATTGATTTTTAATATAATTATGGTTATGTTTTAGAAATATAAAGTTTTCCAAGTTATAATATGAAGTTATTTTAATCGATGTTCAAATTTTAATCCTTGGGAACACATTAATTGTGAAGGAAATGTGTACAAACGTTTTTCCATTGGAGGTATAGGAAGCAAAATTACTTGACGTCCACCTTAATAATATGAAATAAGGGCAATGGAATGGATCGCAATCCTATGTCCTGACCTTTGACCACATTTCATCCATTTTCAATAGGGTTCGTCCCCATGTGGTCCCCTACTACATACTGAACTTTCATCGAAATCAAATCATTTTTACGCACGTTATGATGCATAAGGGCAATGGAATGCATCCCCATCTTATGTCCTGACCTTTGACCCCACTTCACCCATTTTGAATAGGGGATGTCCCCAGGCGATCTCCTACCACATAGTAAACTTTCATTGAAATCGAACCATGTTTACGCAAGTTATGACGCATAAGGGCAATGGAAATATCCCACTCCTACGTTGTGACCTTTGACCCCATTTGTCCCATTTTCAATAGGGTTCGTCCCTAGGTGGTCCCCTACCACATAGTAAACTTTCATTGAAATCGAACCATATTTACGCAAGTTATGACGCATAAGGGCAATGGAATTATTCCACTCCTACGTCGTGACCTTAGACGCCATTTGTCCCATTTTCAATAGGGTTCGTCCCCAGGTGGTCCACTATACCACATACTAACATTTCATCCAAATCGAACCATTTTTACGCCAGTTATCGTGCGGAAGGATGGACTGACAAAGTTGGAGCATATACGCTACTTCAACCTACGGTTGGAAAGCGTAAAAAAGGACGGTACGACAGTTGCTCATGGGGATGTGTAGACTTTCGATTACGTTAAATGTGAAATTAACAATTGTAGTGCCAGATTGTGGAGTTCTATTAAATTAGAGCTGGAATAAAAAAAGAATTACGGTAAGTTGACTTCTGTTTATGTTTCGTCTGGCCGTAAAAACTTACTTAGGAACTATCGCATCGTATTCTTATTTTATTTCAACATTCCTTAGCCATGGTTTAAACATAACGTAAAACCAATCTTGCTCACTAAAAAGACATTACGTTATAGTGCGTAGATGGTATTCTTAACATAGCCGCATAAATCAAAATCCACGAGAGTTAAGTTCCGCTACTTTGTAAGTCATGAAATGGGGACTCTGTGGCAGTTTCATTTCCCAGGCAGTAGGGGAAATTTTGGGTATCCTTCCAGAAATGTGGCGGAGTTCCATCCTCTTTGAACAACATATCAGGCTCCATGTAGTGTCCAATACCGGAATTAGGAAGTTTACCAACACTTTCTGATTCCAATGAAGTCCCCAGCTTTTTTACGTTAAACCACCACACGCACTGTGCCTTTTCGACCTCACAGAAATCAGCAGTTTTCCTTACTCGACTAACGTACTGATACGCATGGAACAGTCGTAACTGCCTACACCCCCGGTGGTGCAGTGGTCTAAGCAGTGATTTCTAATCATTCGTCCGAAATGGATCTGGCTTCGAATCCCCATGAGGCATGGATGCTGCGTTTTTTTTACGGCACTGGTTCTCTCCCCTTCCCTGGAACCAGTGGCCCTGAATTAGGGAAAGGCGACTGCTTACAGCCCACTGAGTTGCTCACTAGGGTCGTTAAACCCCCAATTAAAAAAAAAAAAACTAACTAGGCGATATAAGGTGGTTTCACTTAAAATCTCTGCCTTATGTTTCCAATGGAAAAACTTCTTTACATATTTCTTCGCATTAATGTATTCCCAAGGATGTAAATTTGCACATCGATAAACCTAACTTTAAGTTATAGCATGGGACTCGATACTTGCTAAAACATAACTATAATTAAGCAATCCAACATTTGTTAGTCTGACGTCATCAATGCACAGGTGGCGCCATCTATTAGCAGTCTGAACATTACTCTAACAAAAATGATTGATTTTTAATATAATTATGGTTATGTTTTCGCAAGTATTAAGTATACCATGCTATAACTTAAAATTAGTTTTATCGATGCGTAAATTTTCATTCTTGGGAATACATCAATTGCGAAGAAAATATGTAAAGAAATTATACCATTAGAAACATAAGGCTGAGAATTTAGGTGGAACCAGCGTAATGCAGATTTTTCACGGTTGTAGCTAAGCTAAATGCGATGTAAAACAATGAAAAAGTTTTTAACAAAATTTGGAACTACCGGTGGAGAGTTGTGTAAGTTTATGAATTGTAACTTTGCCGTGGATTTCTAGAAGCAACCTTTCGTTCATAGTCCCATCGGTAAAAACCAGCACATCAATTTCATACGTGGAGAAATAGTTGCACCAGTGTGCTTTGCTGTTGTTCTGTGAGGTAATTTTGTGGGCCGATAAATCTGTCCTCCGTCGTGTTAAATTAGACTTTAGCGTCTCGAAACTCAATCAGGTACAACATAAAAGAGATAAATAAATAAATGAATAAATAATGTGTCGCAGAGTAGTAAAGCAGGGAAAAAAACCTCAAGAAACAAAATGAGTAAAAGCAACCAAGTTTTATCAACCGATGTCACAGGTCAACTGAAAGAATATCGTAGCGAGCGAAAAGCAAAAACTAACTTACGCAGCCAGAAAATTCTTATTCAAGTATCAGACATCATTAAGAAGTGCGCAGCTCTCGGAAATTCATGCATGCAGAACAAATACTGGAAAACAATTGGTGCTTCGTACATTCTGATGAGACTACTGACGCAAAGTATTTAATATCAATGCAATGTTTTGGTTTTGTTGCAGTGCATAATTAATGTTGTTCTTCTGTAAATGAGCAGTAGCACGAGTGTAGCAAAACAAAATGGTAAAAGAAAGAAACTGCCAACCAACGCTCATGATTTAAAAGCATATCGAAGACAATATTCCCTCTCAGCAGCCATCAGAAATGCGAGTCTAACCCAATGAGCTGGGCATGCATAAAAACCCCTTGGGCAAACAATTTTATTTTCTGAGCTTCTCTCACTAATGCAGTAAATTAACGAAGCATATTCTTGATCAATATTCCCTCTAAGCGGTCATGGGCAATGCGAGCCTAACCCAATGAGTTGTGGAGGCATAAAAACAACTTGTGCAAACAATTTTATTTTCGCAGCTTCTCTCACTAATGCAGTAAATTAACGAAGCATATTCTTGATCAATATTCCCTCTAAGTGGTCATGGGCAATGCGAGCCTAACCCAATGAGCTGGGCAAGCATAAAAACCCCTTGGGCAAACAATTTTATTTTCTCAGCTTCTGTCACTAATGCAGTAAATTAACGAAGCATATTCTTGATCAATATTCCCTCTAAGTGGTCATGGGCAATGCGAGCCTAACCCAATGAGCTGGGCAAGCATAAAAACCCCTTGGGCAAACAATTTTATTTTCGCAGCTTCTCTCACTAATGCAGTAAATTAACGAAGCATATTCTTGATCAATATTCCCTCTAAGTGGTCATGGGCAATGCGAGCCTAACCCAATGAGCTGGGCAAGCATAAAAACCCCTTGGGCAAACAATTTTATTTTCTCAGCTTCTCTCACTAATGCAGTAAATTAACGAAGCATATTCTTGATCAATATTCCCTCTAAGTGGTCATGGGCAATGCGAGCCTAACCCAATGAGCTGGGCAAGCATAAAAACCACTTGGGCAAACAATTTTATTTTCTCAGCTTCTCTCACTAATGCAGTAAATTAACGAAGCATATTCTTGATCAATATTCCCTCTAAGTGGTCATGGGCAATGCGAGCCTAACCCAATGAGCTGGGCAGGCATAAAAACCACTTGGGCAAACAATTTTATTTTCTCAGCTTCTCTCACTAATGCAGTAAATTAACGAAGCATATTGTTGATCAATATTCCCTCTAAGTGGTCATGGGCAATGCGCGCCTAACCTAATGACCTGAGCTGACATCAAAACCTCTTGGGCAAAACATTTTATTTTCTCAGCTTCTCTCACTAATGCAGTAAATTAACGAAGCATATTCTTGATCAATATTCCCTCTAAGTGGTCATGGGCAATGCGAGCCTAACCCAATGAGTTGGGCAGGCATAAAAACAACTTGTGCAAACAATTTTATTTTCGCAGCTTCTCTCACTAATGCAGTAAATTAACGAAGCATATTCTTGATCAATATTCCCTCTAAGTGGTCATGGGCAATGCGAGCCTAACCCAATGAGCTGGGCAAGCATAAAAACCACTTGGGCAAACAATTTTATTTTCTCAGCTTCTCTCACTAATGCAGTAAATTAACGAAGCATATTCTTGATCAATATTCCCTCTAAGTGGTCATGGGCAATGCGAGCCTAACCCAATGAGCTGGGCAAGCATAAAAACCACTTGGGCAAACAATTTTATTTTCTCAGCTTCTCTCACTAATGCAGTAAATTAACGAAGCATATTCTTGATCAATATTCCCTCTAAGTGGTCATGGGCAATGCGAGCCTAACCCAATGAGCTGGGCAAGCATAAAAACCACTTGGGCAAACAATTTTATTTTCTCAGCTTCTGTCACTAATGCAGTAAATTAACGAAGCATATTCTTGATCAATATTCCCTCTAAGTGGTCATGGGCAATGCGAGCCTAACCCAATGAGCTGGGCAGGCATAAAAACCACTTGGGCAAACAATTTTATTTTCTCAGCTTCTCTCACTAATGCAGTAAATTAACGAAGCATATTCTTGATCAATATTCCCTCTAAGTGGTCATGGGCAATGCGAGCCTAACCCAATGAGCTGGGCAGGCATAAAAACCACTTGGGCAAACAATTTTATTTTCTCAGCTTCTCTCACTAATGCAGTAAATTAACGAAGCATATTGTTGATCAATATTCCCTCTAAGTGGCCATGGGCAATGCGCGCCTAACCTAATGACCTGAGCTGACATCAAAACCTCTTGGGCAAAACATTTTATTTTCTCAGCTTCTCTCACTAATGCAGTAAATTAACGATGCATATTTTTGATCAATTTCCCTCTAAGTGGCCGTGGGCAATGCGCGCCTAACCCAATGAGCTAGGCAGGCATCAAAACCACTTGGGCGAAAAAAATTATTTTGTCAGCTTCTCTTACTAATGCAGCAGAAGTTGGAACTTTAATTGGAACCCTTATTTTTTTTTTATAATTCCCCCATTTTTTATTACCGTTCTTTCCGCAAATGATTTTAAATAAAAAGAAATTATAAAAATTAATCATATTTTTTTTTATTTTTTAAAAAGTAAGAAAGTCAAACTTACTGCTGGATTAAAAACACCAGAAATTAGGAAAAGCATGTTTACGCATAAGGCTACTTCGTACGAAACTACTTAACTAGTAGGCAGTTAGATTAAGCCTTTGAGAATGAAGAGAACAATGAGAACGAACCTAGGGCGAATGGCATTTAGGAAAAGTGTTGTTTTGACTTTTGAGAGCCCGCATTATATTTATCGTTATTTTTCGATTAATGAAAATTAATTAGGGATTTTGGAATTTTTTTCTAAAATGGATTAATTAGGGATTTGGGAATTTTAATGATCTCCCTAAACCGCGCGCGGTTTAACGAGATCCTTGATCGAAGAATCTAAGTGCTACCTAAATCACATGACTCAAAGCAACAAATTGCAGGCAAACAAACAAGGGAGAAAAGAAACTTCCCTAACACTATATTTAACTAGTAAGCAGTTAGATGAAGAAAACTGACGTCCCGATTCATATTTTATGAATTGCACTTGGAGCATTAGGCATACATAAACGCTGTCCTAATTGTGTCTCGTTCAATTCACATTTTAAATTTGCATCGCTTATCAAGAAACACAGCTGGCCAAACTGTGGATTGTATATCAGCATTAAGCGTTTTCCCCATTTGCGGTATGTATTACATTTACTACTCTAACGTATGCTCATTTAAAGGTTTTACTTCACTTTTAAAAATACGTTTTACCATTATTCATGATTTCTCTTAGCGCAAATTCCTTTGATGAATACCGACTCGCAATAACGGAGAGTAGGAGTTTTCTGGAAGCTTATGTGATAAACCAGCATTAGATACTCGCTTTAACTTTTCCTTCTCGCGCATAATCGCTTAATCTTCATTATCACAAATGAATTATTTTATATTTATCCTCACCAAAACGGAATATCTGATCGTTTGTTCTTGATTTAATGGGTAATTTTCGCTCTCTTAATTGACTTCAGATTGCAAAAATAAGTCTTTTATGTTTCTCAACTTTCTGTCGGATGAATTAAAATTCATTTCCTTCTCAAACAAAAATAGCTACAAAAAATGAACAAGAAATGAAAAACGGCGAAAATAGCAATGCAAATTATTTTACTAATGTGCATAAGATAACGAAAGCATGAGAAACTGGCGTTTACACTCCTGAAATCGTGGTACAGCGCGAGTTGGAAGTAATGAAATAAATGCGAAGCTAATTACCCTGTGTTACTGTAAATGTCTTAATGAAAATAGATGCGACCTCGCCCAAATGAGTTTAATTACTAACGGGTAGCACGCAGGTAGTGTATCTCATGGTCCTCCTCCAAAGCTGCCCCACAGAGACAGGAGTGGAAGAAGGAGCGTGAGAATAAGCCATTTAGTGACATCGATTGATCTTTTGATGTTAAAAGATGCCACTCAAAAGCACAAATGTGAATAAATCGAATTAAGCCGCTGGGCTTTAAGCTGTCAATAAGCAGGTCTAGCGCTACGACGATAAGATCCACACACACAAACGTTTGGCTCTTTTTTTTTCTTTTTTAACACGGGTGCAAATTTAACTACGAGCATTTAACGGCTATTTACTCGTATCCTATTTGTGCTTAATCTGCGACGAGAAGGCACACATCTAATTGAGTACACATTTACTCGATAAGCATATCTGCTTTTCATAACCGTGTGCCAATAATGCTGTTTTGTTCATCTATTACACAAGCCAAGAAGCACGACTCTATTTTCCTGGTGAACGTTTGGATCGAACATGTCGCGTACGTTATTCCCTTTCTATTTAATAAATGATTAGTTGACTTTACTTATCTCATTATTTGCACCGAACCCAAACTTTTTGGTGCCAGACACCATTTACATTTCTAAACATTAAGAACCCCAAAGATCTTTTGTGGGTTATATCTGTCGATATTTAAATCGCATTAGAAATTAAAACTAAGAAATTTTATATAAACGTAATAATACAAAGGGCATCTTGAAAGTAATGCCTCGTTCCACAAAAGATTTTTATATGTAGCAATAAAAATGTGAAACTTGGGAGCAAAATATTTGGACATATTGTTAATAATGCTAGCCTACTCAAAGGATTGTCCATCACTTTCTATACATTTCAACCCATTGGCAAAATCAATTTTGGAAAAAATTCCTGGGCTGTCGTTTCACCTATGAGTACAGAGCCATTTTAACGTCTGTCACATAGTCGAAACGTTCCCCACGAAGGGTGTTTTTTCAAAGAGGCAAATAGGAGAAAGTCTCAGGGAGCCAAATCAGGACTGTTGGTAATAGTCTGCGAAGTATCCATTCTGGTGTGGGGACGTCCGTTATCATGGTGTAAAACAACACTATGAAGTGGAATACCACGTTTTTTCCTTCTGATTGCTTCCTTTAGCTTCTTCAATATCTGCACATAGTGAGCACTGTTTATTGTTGCAACTCCTGGATGGTGACACGACGATCAACTGTGATGAGGTCTTTCACTTGCTGGCTGTTGGCATCTGCCACTGCAGTTCCGGGTCTTCCACTCCGTTATTTGTCCGATTCTGAACTTTCTTCCTCTCGAAGCATCTTCATCCGTCTTTGGACATTATTGACATCGATTGTGCCAGCTCCATACACCGCAAGAAGTCTTCTGTGGATTTTTGCAGCCTCACATCTCTCTTTTTCTAGGAATTCCGTTACGGTTCGCTGCTTTTCTATGTCATTCTTGATCTTTATTTCCGAATCTGAATTTTTTTCCCCCACATTGCTAACATATAAGTACATGTCAGTGCAGTTTCGTTAACATCACTTCAAAATTTCAAAAGTTATTAAGGAGGAGGCATTATTTTCATGATGCCGCTTGCATTTATTGTTTAATTCTTTTAAAAAGAACAAAAAATAACCTCATTACAGGTTGTCATAAATAACATATGTTTTTAAGAAAAATAACTACATTTTTTTTATTGGAAGTTTAACGACCACCGTGAGCAACTCATTGGGCTATAAGCAGTCGCTCGTCCCTAATTTGGGGTCACTGGTTCCAGGGAAAGGAGAGAGCCAGTATCGTATGACAAACACAACATTCATGCCTCACCGGGATTCGAACCCGGACCCATCTCGGACGAATGATCAGAAGTCATCACTAAGGCCACTGTGCCGCCGGGGTGGCAACAACATTTTCCGGAACACGAAATTTAGTGAGAACACGGGCATTGTTTTTTATTTTTGCAACTCTTTAATGTCTGGCTGAAATAATTCTCATATCTGCTTCTGCATTCACTGTGTTTGGTTGAATTATATGAAGAAAAAGCCAGTCTTACACAGATAAGTTGTTCAAAAAGATAGGAGTATTTTAATAGCATTTTCAGAGAACTGTGGATATTATTCTTTCATACTACATCAAAACTCCACAAGTGATAATTTCTTAAAGGTTAGTAGCAATGTGGAATCTGAAACAATATCAATGAACTTTTCGTACACTGTTACATTAAAGTCCACTGGTCTGTCTTGCACTAGTAAGAGCAGCGTGGAAGTTTTAAGTACAAACTGAGCTTATCTCTGAAAGCGCAGATATACAGTGTCACACGTAAGTAATGAGAAACTTAAAAAATGGAAAAGAAGGTAAACTTACTTAAATATATTTCATTAGAAGAACATTCGTCCTGCGTTAATACAAGAAGTGGCATGATCAGCCAGCGAGAGGCAGAGCTTGGAGAGGTAATCCTTTAGTAAGTAGTGAAGAGCTAAGGTCACAATTCCTTGAATGTCTTCAATGTCTTGAAATATTTTTCCTTTTAAATGCTGCGTTAATTTAGGGAATAGAAAGTAATCTAACGGTGACAAATCTGGATAATAGGGGCGATGGTTGAATACACACACTTGTTTTCGTGACAGAAATTCCTGCACACTGACTGTTGTGCGTTTGAGTGCGTTATAGTGAAGGAGACATTTGCCTGCCTTGTACGCAAGCCTGACACGAAAACTCGTCTTCCACAGTTGTTCGAAAATGGATATGTAAGCATTGCTAGCGCCAGTTGTATCTTCAGGAATCAACCCGTGATGCCGAATTCCCTTGCTGTCGTAAAAGCCTTGATTTTGGATTTCGGTAACCTGATCTTTTATTTCGGTGAATGTGGCGATTTCCACTTTGCATTCTGAAGCTTCGTTTCTGGATTATAACGAAACTACCATGTCTGGTCACCTGCCACAATGCTTTAGAGAAAAATTGGCATTGTCTCTGCAGTCGCCAGGATATCTTTGACGTACTCCAGTCGAGCAGGTTTTTCGTCGTCCGTCATAGCATGCGGAACAAAACGAGAACAAACTTCTTTCCCCCCGAATTTTGCACTAACATTTTCGAAATCGTGTCTTTATCAACACCAAGGTCACATTCCAGCATTCTCAAAGCCACACAACCGTCACTTTTTACCATTTCACGAAATTTATAATGAGTTCAGACGTGTGCATTGAACTTTAGCATCCGGGCCTTTCGTCATGTTCCAAATTTTCCCAACCATACTTTAAACATGCACATCATAGGCAATTAGTCCCATACACATAGATAGGCAACACACGAGAAATGCAATTTGTTCCATACACATCGCGCAGCAATTCAACTGTCTCAGATGAAGTTTTACCCATTTTCTAACAGAACCGGATAATTGCACTCTGCTCCATGACAGTGTGTGACAATGCTTTTCCACCGGATGACGTCATGCACAGCACAATTCTCACGCAAACGCTGTTGCCAACTCATAGCTTATAAACGACTTATAAAAAAAAAGACAAACAAGCGTTCCCAACACGTGTAATGACCGGGATTTTAAAACAAATTCTGTCTCATTACTTAATCGTCGCACTATGTACTATTTATACCTTAAACGTACTACATGAGAAATTTCAAGAAATGCTAAGAATACACAAGCACACATTCCACTAACGGTCAGAGCGATGACTTCGGGATATGTCATACAGCCTTTGAAATACTTCCCTGGATACTCCTGACAAAAGGAAATGTAAATAGGAAAATAAGTGCTAGTGGTGTTATGAAATTAATTTTGACCTTGCGGACACCTGGAAGGGTCTCTGAGATACAAGTGTCCGCCCACCATATTTTGAGAACCACTGATCCGATGTAATGAACTCTTAACAACAAAATTATATTAAGATTTGCAGTGTCGGAATAAAGGGGAAAGGAGAAAAATGAAATAAAATTCGGACACAGAACTGCACATTCACAAATATGCAAATTGCGAGCTTTGCGCTAGAACCAGTGGTAGTCGCTCACTTTGTTCATGTTTATTTTGTCCGCATTCACTTCGTACGTCTCATTTCATCAGCTGTTCATTTGGTACATTGTTCACTTCGTGTACAATCAGTTCTCAGAATAGATGGGGTTTTTGCAACAAGGTACGAAAAACATGATAAAGTACCAATTTTAAAATAAGTTTTCGGCACTCCGTTCTTCATCTTTCATCTATTAATTTCATTTTCTCTTTACGGAATTGCTTTTCCATCCAACTATTCGTCTGTCCGTCCAAACGCTTTTGCGTACCTCATGGAACGACTAATTTGAAAAACAACTTTTCGTCATTTCACATTCTTAATAACTTTCTTGCTTATTTATTTCATTTTCTTCTTCTCTTACAACTGTATATATATATATATATATATATATATCATCATCATCATCATTGTCAACCATTATCAATCCACTGCTGGACGAAGGTCTCCCCAAGTTTCCTCCACAACAGTCTGTCTTGTGCCAGTCTCCTCCATGTCACCCCTGCATACTTTCGAATTTCATCCACCCATCTCCCATGTGGTCTTCTTCTGGGTCTTTTCCTGTCCCTTGGAATCCAATCTAAAATTTCGGCTGTCCATCGATGATCTGTCCTTCTGGCAGTATGTCCAGCCCATTGCCATTTCAGGGATTTAACTCTGATCATGATGTCTTCCACTCTTGTCATTTTTCGGATCCACGAGTTCCTCTTCTTATCTCTCCTGGTTACACCAAGTATGCACCTCTCCATGCTTCTTTGAGTTGTCTGCAGCCTTTGTATGTCTCTTTTAGTTAAGGTCCACGTCTCTGCACCATACGTAAGCACTGGAAGGATGCATTGATCAAACACTTTTCTTTTAAGACATAATGGCATATTGCTCTTGAAAATTATGCTGTTTCTTCCAAAAGCTCTCCAGGCAAGTTTTGTACGCCGATTAATTTCTTCATCAATGTGACCCTCACTAGATATCTGCTGTCCAAGATAAACGCACGTGTCTGTTATCTCCAGCTTTTCTCCATCAATCGATAAATCTTCATTTCTTGTAAAAGCATTGAACATCACTTTTGTCTTCTGAAAGTTCATTTTTAATCCCACTTCTTTACTCTTGTCAGCAAGTTCCTGGATCATACTCTGCAGCTCTGATGGGGTAGTTGCAAAAATGACTACGTCATCAGCAAAACGAAGGTGGGTTAGATAATCTCCATTAATCTTTATCCCCTTGTTTTCCCAGCTCAGCGACTGAAAAACACCCTCCAATGTGGCATTAAAGAGCTTCGGAGATATGGTGTCACCTTGTCTCACTCCCTTTCCAATTTTTACGTGTGTTGTATTTTCAAACAGCCTAATCTTTGCACTTGCATTTTCATAGATGTTATTAATGATATTAATGTATGCATCTTCAATACCGCAGGTTTTCAGAGCCATTGTAACTGCTGATGGTTTCACCGAATCAAAGGCTTTTTCATAATCGATAAAAGCCATGCACAATGGAAGTTCATATTCCCTCGCTCTTTCAATTAGTTCTCTCAGTACGTGGATATGATCTATTGTGCTGTAGCCACTCCTGAATCCAGCTTGTTCTCTCGGTTGAGCCATGTCCAGTGTTACCTTCAAGCGGTGTGAAAGAACTTTAGTGAAGATTTTATAAACTACTGATAGGAGGCTGATAGGTCTGTAGTTTCCGAGATCCTCAATGTCACCTTTCTTATGTAGCAGGATCATTGTAGCGGTGTTCCAATCCTCAGGAATCTTTCCTTCATTAAGGCATCGAGTGAAAATTTGGGCGAGTACTGTTTCGATTTCTCCACTTGCTTCTTGTATGATGTCTACAGTAATTCCATCTTCTCCTGGAGCTTTTCCCCGCTTCATGTTCTTGATTGCATGTGCAACTTCTGCTGGAAGGACTGGAGGAACTCTGGTACTGGTATCTTTCATGATGTCTGGAGTGCATGTATCATCCCTTTCATATAATTTGGAGTAGAAATCTTTCACTCTTGTCAAAATTTCGCCTCTATTTCTTGTTACAGAGCCATCTTCTTTTCTCAGTGCCATAATCTGTTTTCTTCCCTTACTGAGATGTCCCTTTGCTATCTTTAGGCTTTGGTTGTTTTCAATTGCTTTCCTCACTAGTTCACAGTTGAATTTTCTTACGTCTTCAGTGATACTTTTTCGTACTGTCTTGCATAGCTCTATATATTCCACTTTGGAAGTCACATCTTCTTTAGTTGTCCTCATCTCTCTTCTTTTTTGCATCAACATTTTCGTTTTTCCTGATAATTTATTTACATGCAACTTGTTCTTAGACCCAGCTAATTTTGTTGCTGTTTCCATAAGAGCTTTGGTTACTTTTCTGTTAACTTCAGAGATGTCCACTTCTTCCGATGTTAGGCCTTCTAAAGCAGAGAACCTGTTCTTCAGTTCCAACTTGAAGGTATTATGGTGTTTTTTAAGGTTGGTTATGTCAATAGATTTTGTTTGTCTTATGAGCTTGCCACGTTCAAGTTTTGTGTTGAGGTGCATCTTACATCTCACCAATCTATGGTCACTACCTGTGTTGAACTTGTTTAGCACACTGCAGTCTTCTATGACGAATTTTTTGTTACACATAATAAAATCAATTTCACTTGTTGTCCCATTTGGATGTCTCCATGTCCATTTCCTGTGTGGCTTTTTCTTGAATATGTATATATATATATATATATATATATATATATATATATCATCCGCATCATCATTGTCAACCATTATCAATCCACTGCTGGACAAAGGTCTCCCCAAGTTTCCTCCACAACCGTCTGTCTTGTGCCTGTCTCCTCCATGTCACTCCCGCATACTTTCGAATTTCATCCACCCATCTCCCATTTGGTCTTCTTCTGGGTCTTTTCCGGTCCCTGGGAATCCAATCTAAAATTTCGCTGTCCATCGATGGTCTGTCCTCCTGGCAGTATGTCCAGCCCATTGCCATTTCAGGTATTTAACTCTGATCATGATGTCTTCCACTCTTGTCATTTTTCGGATCCACGAGTTCCTCTTCTTATCTCTCCTGGTTACACCAAGCATGCACCTCTCCATGCTTCTTTGAGTTGTCTGCAGCTTTGTATGTCTCTTTTAGTTAAGGTCCACGTCTCTGCACCATACGTAAGAACTGGAAGGATGCATTGATCAAACACTTTTTTTTAAGACATAATGGCATATTGCTCTTGAAAATTATGCTGTTTCTTCCAAAAGCTCTCCAGACAAGTTTTGTACGCCGATTAATTTCTTTATCAATGTGACCCCTCACTTGATATCTGATGTCCAAGATAAAAGTACGTGTCTGTTATCTCCAGCTTTTCTGCATCAATTGATAAATCTTCATTTCGTGTAAAAGCATTGAACATCACTTTTGTCTTCTGAAAGTTCATTTTTAATCCCACTTCTTTACTCTTGTCAGCAAGTTCCTGAATCATACTCTGCAGCTCTGATGGGGTAGTTGCAAAAATGACTATGTCATCAGCAAAACGAAGGTTGGTTAGATAAACTCCATTAATCTTTATCCCATTGTTTTCCCAGTTTAGTAATTGAAAGACAGTTTCCAACGTGGAGTTAAAGAGCTTCGGAGATATCGTGTCACCTTGTCTCACTCCCTTTCCAATTTTTATGTGTGTTGTATTTTCAAACAGCCGAATCTTTGCACTGACATAGATGTTATTAATAATATTAATGTATGCATCTTCAATACCGTAGGATTTCAGAGCCATTGTAACTGCTGATGGTTTCACCGAAACAAAGGCTTTTTCATAATCGATAAAAGCCATGCACAATGGAAGTTCATATTTCCTCGCTCTTTCAATTAGTTCTCTCAGTACGTGGATATGATCTATTGTGCTGTAGCCACTCCTGAATCCAGCTTGTTCTCTCGGTTGAGCCATGTCCAGTGTTACCTTCAAGCGGTGTGAAGGAACTTTAGTGAAGATTTTATAAACCACTGATAGGAGGCTGATAGGTCTGTAGTTTCTGAGATCCTCAATGTCACCTTTTTTATGTAGCAGGATCATTATAACGTTGTTCTAATCCTCAGGAATCTTCCCTTCATTAAAGCATCGAGTGAAAATTTGGGCGAGTACTGTTTCGATTTCTCCACTTGCTTCTTGTATGATGTCTACCGTAATTCCATCTTCTCCTGGAGCTTTTCACCGCTTCATGTTCTTGATTGCATGTGCAACTTCTGCTGGGGGAATGGAAGAACTCTGGTACCTTTCATGATGTCTGGAGTACATGCATCATCCCTTTCATATAACGTGGAGTAGAAATCTTTAACTCTTATCAAAATTTCGCCTCTATTTCTTGTTACAGAACCATCTTCTTTTCTCAGTGCCATAATCTGTTTCCTTCCCTTTGTTATCTTTAGGCTTTGGTTGTTTTCAATTGCTTTCCTCACTAGTTCACAGTTGAATTTTCTTACGTCTTCAGTGATACTTTTTCGTACTGTCTTGCATAGCTCTATGTATTCCACTTTGGAAGTCACATCTTCTTTAGTTGTCCTCATCTATCTTCTTTTTTGCATTAACATTTTGGTTTTTCCTGATAATTTGTTCACATGCAACTTGTTCTTAGACCCAGCTAATTTGGTTGGTGTTTCCATAAGAGCTTTGGTTAATTTTCTTTGAACTTTAGAAATATCCACTTTTTCCGATGTTAGGCCTTCTAAAGCAGAGAATCTGTTCTTCAGTTCCAACTTGAAGGTATTATGGTGTTTTAGAAGGTTGGTTATGTCAATAGATTTTGTTTGTCTAATGAGCTTGCCACGTTCGAGTTTAGTGTTGAGGTGCATCTTACATCTCACCAATCTATGGTCACTACCTTTGTTGAACTTGTTTAGCACACTGCAGTCTTCTACGACGAATGTTTTGTTACACATAATAAAATCAATTTCACTTGTTGTCCCATTTGGATGTCTCCATGTCCATTCCCGGTGTGGCTTTTTCTTGAAAAAGGAGTTCAAGATGAAAAACCCTTCTGCCTCTGCAAACTCAGCGAGAGTATTTCCACGCTGGTTTCTGTTGCCGTCACCGAATTTACCTACTGAAGTTTCATTCTGTTGCCGTTTCCCTATTTTTGCATTGAAACCTCCCATAATTATCTTCAAGTGCTGCTTACCTTTATTATTTAGATGACGAATTTTCTCATAAAATTTTTCAATTTCTTCTTCAGGATGACCTGTGGTGGGTGTATAAATTTGAATAATCTGAGTCTGGTATCTTCTCGAGAGTTGAATAACGAGTCGTGCAGCTCTGTCAGAGGAACTTTCAACTTCTACAACTTTATCCTTCAGTTTCTTGTTTATTATAAATCCAACACCACTAGTTCTGCCAGTATCTGTCCCACGATAGTAGAAGAGATGTCCACTTTTCAGTTCAATGAGATCTTCTCCTTTTCTCCTTACCTCACTTAGCCCAACGATGTCCCACTTGATCCTTTGTAGTTCCTCTTCCAATTCAAGAAACCTTGAATCAGAAGATAGGGAGCGTCCATTATACGTAGCCAAGGTCAGCATCAGATGGCAGCCAAGTCCAGTCCTCCGGGTATTCTTAGCACCCCTCTCCCTTCATGTCGCACTGGCCGCTGCCTTGGCCAGGTACATTGCAGCTGCCGGAGACTGAGGGCCAAGATTTAAGTTGTGGAGTCATTTTGGAGGGGTTTGGCCATAACTCACCACGCTGGCCAAGCGGGTTGGTGAGTGGGGGATAGCATTTCCTCTAATCCCGATGTTATAGTTTTACCACTATTGGCGGTCGTCAGAGCCCCTTTAGTGGGAACAGGATGCACCACGAGAAGGCGGGGTTGACATTTGTCAAGGAGAGGCTGTGATGTTACGCATCACCTGACCTTACATCCCTATATATGTTCGTCCGCCATATAAACACTCTTAGCTACCATACCAAAATGTCAGATTTTAAATTGAATTTTTGTCATCCCCCATAAGCAATCATTTTTTCAGTTGTTTCATTTTCGTTATGCGAAAATGCCAATTTGTCTGGATTTAAAAATACGAGTACGCCTCGCAGAGTATTCTTTCTCGCAATTGAACAACATTGCCTATGACAAACAATTTTCTTTATTGATACCCAGAACCCAGAACGGTTGTTAAGGAAATGACACTGACTTTCTTAAACATCGGTAAAAAAAAACCTCACTGGTCGGGAAAGCATGTTTTATTTTGGTAAGTCATTCAAGCGGTGGCAACAGCGTTTGTGTGAGAATTGCGCAGACGATTATTTACACGGTGCATGAGTTCATAGGGTGGAAGAACATAGAGCTCTTTGACGGTGTGGATACCAAATATCCGGTTCACTTTGAAAATGGGTAACACCCCATCCGAGACGATTGAATTGTTGTGTGATATGTATGGGAATAATTGCTTATCTCATAAAAAAAAATATTCCGACGTTATTCACCTTTCAAGGACGGGTGGGAAGATTTGGAAAATTACGAAACGCCAGGACGCTCGAGTTCAGTGTGCACGTTCGCCAAAGATTAAAAAGTGATCGTTGTGTGAGCTTGATGTTAATAAGGAGACTAATTTTCAAATTTTAGTGCAAGATTTGGAGGGAGGGAGGGAGTTCGTGCTCGTTTTGTACCCAATGCTTTGTCAGACGACCAGAAACTTGCACGAGTGGAGTACGCAAAAGGCACCCTGGAGATGGCGGCAAAGACAATACACAATTTTCTTCAAAGTATTGTGGCAGGTGACGAGACATGGTGTTTCGTTATGATCCAGAAACGAAGCAGCAGAGCGCTCAGTAGGAGTCGCCGCTGTCACCGAAAGGAAAGAAGAACAGATTACAAAAGTCCAAAATCAGGATAATGCTTGTGTGTTTTTAGAACGGCATCTCGAATTCATTCCTGAAGGTACGAGTGTCACTGGCAAAGCTTACATATTTCTTTCGGGACGATTCTAGGAGAGAATGTTTCGTGTCAGACTTTAGTACAAAAACGGGCAATGGCACCTTCTTCACGATAACGCACCCGCACACAGGGCATTAAGTGTACAGCGATTTCCGGCACGAAACCAAGTGTGTGTACTTTACCCTGCCCCTTATTGTCCAGATTTGTCACCGTTTGATTCACTACATTAAAGCTGCCTTTAAAAATAAATGTTTTTCAAGACACTGAAGGCATACAAAGAACTATGATATCAGCTCTTCACTCCATACCAAAGAATGACCTCTCCAAGTCCTTCCTTTCGTTGACGGATCATGCTATGTCATGTATTAACGCAGGAGGAATGTACTTCGAATGAAATACATTCGCGTAGATTTTCCTGCTTGTCCATTTGATAAAAAATTCAGCCTCACTTCTTAATTGCCGTACTGTGTATTAATCAACAATAACAGAAAATATTAAGATGCACTGATTTTAGACTTAAAGGCGCCTAACATCGTGATGGATGTCGTAACTGAACGACAAACTGCAGCCGGAGTGTTTCGGAACAATGTTCATATGCAAACAAAAGGCGACCATTATTAAGGACAAAAAGAGCTAACCGATTCCCCAGTTGTAGCAATTTTTTTCTATTTCTTATTACCCAGAAAAACAGTCTTGCTGGGCCAGCACTGGGCCGCTACGGGCTGCCATCACTGACAGCGGTGGCCCAACAGCGGGCCAACAGTGGCAGCCCCATCAGTTTTCATATGCCAGAACAGGGCCATTAGTTATCCATCACAATGTACTAGCATCCACAAGTGGCCCTGCAAGCACGTGCCATAAATGATGGCTAGCCTAATGTGGTCCGCTAGTTTCCCGGCAGTGACAGCTGACAACCACGTGACGTAATTGATGGCTTGCCGAATCTTATGCGCCAATTTCCCAGTAGTAGCCATAAAAAAATGTAATAGTAATGAAGGATAAGCGCAGTTTCCTAAAGCTACAACTAGTTTTTTCGCCCCTTACGAAACTTCTACACTATAGCACTGTGCTGGGGTAATTTTCTCAACAGGTACGGAAAACCGCGTGTTTGGACCTGGGTGGAAACGAATCAAGGACTGTCTGCGTGGAAAGCGGGAGCTCTACCAACGGGACTGATTTGCCACGAAGGAGCATTTGCTTCAAGCTGAGCTACTTTCCTGCGGAATATGTAACAAGTGGTTCTCTTTTTCATTTTACAATATTGCGAGGTATTTTTCATAGATGTCAGTTTTATATGATTCATAAATTTATTTTTTCAACGTAATGATTGGTTTTTTTTTTTGTTTTTTTTACCTTAAGGAATCGAACCCATGATCATGATCGCCTTTAAGTTGGTACACTCATTTTCAACGAGTGTACCAACTTATTTTCAACGAGTGCACCAACTTAAAAGCGCATTCCAAAGTTTCGTGCTGTCCTAGTAGTCTTGAAAGGCGATTGTTTAATTAATATATTTACCCGTTCATGTCACATTCTGTTACATTTTTAACGTTGTATCTTTCCTTTCCGCTGTTCGAAGCTGCATTTGTTTCAAATGGAAATATATTTTATTTTACTTCTCGTTATTTTTAGAAGTGAATTCCTCCAGTGTTGTGTATTCAACCCATGGATGAGTACATTATATCCACATAGCGTTTTTTTTTTGTTTTTTGTATTCAGGTAATTGGTAAATTTTGTACACGTATAATTCGTTTCTTTTTTCAACATAACGTGTATTTTAATGTTTTCCCAGGACTTTTGTTTCCAGCGGTTTAGTGTATTTTAAAATTAAAGATTACACAAAAATTATTTTTTGTTATTCATTGGAATGGAGTGGGTTCATTTCATCCGTGTAATCTAGTATTTCATGGCTTAATCTGATAATTTCGCCGACGTGGCATTCCATTATAGGAAATTAATTCGCCTGTCTACATATATATATATTTTTCTTAACATCAACTAAAATATAACAATGGCGATAGCGTCGTCTTTAACTGGTATCACGAGAGACACAGCACGTGTTGCTTCTGCGGATTCGCAGTCCCGTTGCTTCCACCTGGTGTTAGGGTTGCATCAGTTGCCAGCTACGGGCCACTAGTGGCACTTGCTTGGAGGCCCGCGATTCACGGCCATGCTGCAGGGCTATCAATGGCTGCCAACTGATGGCGCTGCCACCAACGGACCGCTACCAGGCCGTGAGTGGCAGATTTCAGCCAGCAGTGACCCATCACTGCCAGCTGTTTTCCAGCAGTTTCCCAACATTTGTGTTTTTGCTGGGTATTATTACCATTGTTATTTTTATTATATCTGCAATAACAAAATGTGTTAAGTATTAACTGAGCGATGCTTATTTTATTCACAAATTCAGAGATGTGTAAAAGTTATTACAATGGCAGTAATGTAAATGCGTTGGATTGAAGAAGAAAACTTTACTTTTAAAGTTTTAGGAATTAACATCGTGCTATACAAAAGAATTAAACAGCGTTTCAAAATTCACCTCCTAGTTTTGTTCTAAATAACATTTAAAAGCTTCGTATTTTATTCGAATATAAAGAGGAAAAGAATTGAATATGAGCAAAACTCCCTAACCCTTCTTAATTTACTTGCTAGTAACAAAAGCTGCATTAAATCAGAAAATGTCCATAATATTCCATTCTTCTGAGGGGAAAATAATGCATGTGGACAGGACGAACAGCGGAAGAAGTGATCCAGACGAAGTAGAAGTGGTCGAAATGATCACAGACCAAAGGATCTGTCACCGGGATTGATTGCCCAGTGAGTAGCCTAACATGGCATTCCATGCTTAAACCTACAGCTTTTATGATGACGAAATATCTTGGCATGTGGGTATGACAAATAATCAGGTTGTTGGTATTAAGAAGTTATTTTTTTTCAGGAGGGGCAGTTGTGACGTACAGCGATGAGCCATTCCAATATGACCAACCACCCCCAGCCTAGAGAAATGAGTGCGCCTGGAGACCGAACGATGGCGCAGGTGAAGTTCACAAAGCAGTATACACTGAACAGCAATTGAATTAGAGATACCTGTCTAGTAACGTGTAGCACCACCTGTCGCCCTGATGATGGCGACAATTCGTCTTCGCATGAACTCGACAAGACACCGGAAGCGTTTGGAAGCCATACGGATCCACGAACAAGCTCACACAGTTCACAAATATTTGATGGAGGCGGGGTCAGAGCCTCGAACATCTCTCTCAATGGCATCCAAGATGTGCTTGATAGGATTTAGGTCAGGTGACCTAGCTGGCCAAGGAAGCGAGGTCACGTCGGTGGAGTGTTCATCCAACCATTAGGATATAATTCGGGAGCGATGGTATGGTACATTGTCTTGTTGCAGGATGAGGCCCCCAGTGGGATGTTGAAGACGCACAAACGGGAGCAAATAGTCGTCCAGGATGTCCCGGTCACGTTGACCTGTGAGGGACGATGTCACACGTACCAGGGGTCCCATTTCAGTCCACGTAAACAGTCCCCAGACGAGAATGACACCCCCACCAGCTTGAAGAGTACCCTGCTGGCAAGAAGGATCCATCGCTTCATGTGGTTTGCGCCGTACTCGTATCCTGCCATCCGCACGTACCAGCGTGAATCTCGACTCATCAGTCCAGGCAACATTTTTCCACATGTCTAGGGTCGAGTGACGATGTTCCCGCGCCCATGCTAATCTTTGCACCCTGTGATGTGCGGTCAGCAGCGGTACCCTTGTGGGACAATGGTTTCTGTACCCCATAGCGAGGAGATGGTTCTGGATGGTTTGGCTGCTTACAAGTTTTTGTGCTCCAGCGTTAAATTGCCCAGTGATTTCTTGCACTGTGTACCGTCTATCCGCTGTTACAATACGAGCTAGCCGACGATGACCCCGCTCATCCACACGCTGTTGTCTACGGCAGTTGGATCTTGCAGGGATGGCTCTACCGGATTCGATGTACTCACGGTGCACCCGTGACACAGTGGCTCGTGAAAATCCCAGTGCCTGCACGACTTCCGAGATGGAGTGATCCATTCGTTGGGCCCCGACAATTTGCCCACGATCAAATGCTCTTAGATCCTTCGCCTTACCCATACTGCGTCAGACTCTTACTGATTCCTGTCGCATCACTCCTTATATTGTCGGTTCGCTGCATACTTCATGTCGTTTCCGTTTACTGGGCCGCCCACAGCGCAACATTTTCATAACGCCAGCTGTCTCTAATTCAATTGCTCTTCAGTGTATAGTAGCTGCACGTGACGTCGATATCACCTTGTTCTTCGTTACCGATCCGAATATGTAAAACGGGTTGTGTTCCTAATACAAAACTAATTCAGTGTAAATCATGTACGTAAAAAAATATCATTAACTTGCATATGTTTTATGTGAAAATTTGTAGTTTTCTTTGCAGTTCTGGGTGTACCAGAATCTTAATAATCCTGCATGGCTATTTTGTAGGTAGTTCATAATATATAAGATTGTGATAGATTCTTACATAAAAACAATAACCACAAAATTGGATCTACATTCGCTGAAAACTATTTTTAATTAAAAGTTATGGAAAACAGAGGTACTTGTAAATCAACTCTGTTGAACAGTGGTCATTAGACTCATGTAAAAGCAAATATCGCCCTGCTACTTTTAACTTGCTCATTTCACATAACCCTAAGTTTTATTTTTAAGTAGTAAAGCTACCGTTCAATTCGTAGCACTTCATGTCATAGATGTCGGTCAGTGATGCCGACATACGAAGCTAAAAAATTACGCTTCTGACATGTATAGTTTACTTATTATTGATCACTGAAGCCAAAATTCATGGTGCGTGATGTCCGGGCTGAATATTTTATTTCTTTACATTCAAGATTCACGTATTATTGATCAGGGTAGTCTGTAAGTTGGTGCGTGATATAGGACCCTTTTTCTTATTATATTAGATTCTTTCTTTTTTTCAAGGAAATTAAGCTGCAGCCGTGCTACTTGCTGCCCTGTTTTAAAAATGTGTGCCAAGATCTAACTTTGCGCTGTAATGTCTGCACGTCATCGCAGAAATCAAATTAAGTGGATGTCCCTATATTCTTTGGAGAAAAAAGCATAAAAAAACGGTATGTCCTGACACTTTCCAGCTACGTGAGAAAGGAAATCCTTCAGGGAGTCGTCTCTTTTTACGATTCAGCCTGAAATAACGAACGCAACATTTGAGAAAAATATTGTTTTTGTATGTACTACATTCGTTTTGAAAATAATTTTCTTAATGGTCTGAAACCTATACAAGCTTTTCAGCGCGCATATGTTCTAATCACTATGAAAAATACTTATGCATTATTCAACTTCTTTATATGAACGAAATTTTAAAAACCAAAAGTGGCTCAGAAATTTGTTGAACTTGCGAAAAAAGAGAAAATATTTCGCATGGAAGCACAGTTTGAAATTAATGACGTCTGTTCCGTAGCATCGTTTCTTTAACAGAAGTTACATGCCAGAAACTTCTTTTGTTTCCTGTGTTTCCTGGCATGATGCATTGAAAGACTACGTAAAGCTATATTTCTTATAAAGGACAGAAGAAGAATATTAACCAATAAAAAAAGTTTAGAAAGCTGGGTTTTGTCCAAAAGTACTAGAGACCGTATTTTGCAGCACGCATTCACTTTTTATTGTTTCTATAGTAAAATGGCTGGCAAAGGTCTCAAACCTACACCATGTTCGCATTAGTGTCTCCATTTTATATTCATATTTACTTTCTTTTTTATACAAATTTGATTAAATTTTTTGCACTACTTCCTTCCGCTGAGACTTCCACGTACCCTCTGGCGTTTAGAGAAGCGTGAATTGATTTCAGCATCATGAAGGTCTTACCTATAATTTGTCCCAAAATCTAGGGGCAACTCTTAAAGTTGAACACTTACAAAACTGAAAGAAATGCATTCCCGATTTTCAAACTGATTGGCTCTAACGCAGTTAGTGCCTGTAGATATTTAACAATTCAAAACGATGTTCGCGTTGAAGACATTTCTGAGTGATAATCATTCACGAATTGCTTTCATAAATGAGTTTCCAAGGTTCCTTGGAATGTACCTTCGGAGTTCCCATGCTGAAACCAAGGAATTTGGAAAATAATAAATTTTGGAAAAAACATCAAACAGAAGTCATCGCTCTTTCCACGTTTATAAGTGAGTCGTGGAAATATTCTCATCGGCTGCCACCGGGAATCCAACCCAGTCTTCCAGTTACGCGCCAGACATGCTGCCACTACAGCAGTTACGGTGGAGGCCGCTGCGTATTTTTCCGTGACTCACTTATAAACGTGAAAGAGAGATGACTTCTGTTTGATGTTCCTAAATTCACGTCAATAGCGTGTATTAATTATTCATTCGCCTCCTAGTTATTTATTCATTTGCTGCTTTCTATCTTTGGTGAATACCCAGCATTGTGCTGGGCCTCCAAGAAGCAACCTCCCATGGGGTTTGGCAGTTAGTCGTATGTGTGTCTGGAGAATTCGAGGCCGCTGTGGTGCAGTGGTAGCATGTCTGGCGCGTAACTGGAAGATCCTGGGTTCGATTCCCGGTGACGGAAGATGATAATATTTCCCGTGACTCACTTATAAACGTGGAAAGAGCGATTACTTCTGTTTGAGGTTCTTTATCCACGTCAAAAGGGTGTATTAATTATTGAAAAAAAATCGAACTTTGAAAATAACATAATGAGCAGCTGAGTTTGCTTTTACATTTTCGTATATTCGAGTTTTTAGAAAAGTCTCTTTTCCCGACCAAGTATCGAGCATAGTAAGATATGTCACAGAATTGTAATGAAGTTAAAGGATTGTATACACTACGTTATCAAAAGTATTTGGACACCACATTTGGTTTGGGAAAAATAGCTTTATCATCTCTATTATTAGTTATCATGTCCACCTTTTGCTTGTGTTACAGCGTCAACACTTCGAGGCATACTATCGAACAATTTCTGGTAGGTCTCGACAGGAATGGCTCACCATTCGTCCTGCAAAGCTGCTGCCAGAGTGGAGAGCGAAAACTGCCATTGTGGTCGATTTCGTATCCGTCGCTCCAGTTCTTCCCAAAAGTATTCTATGGGATTAAGATCAGAACCCTGAGCAGGTCAGTCTAACAGTTTCACTTCGTTTTCAAGATACCAGTCCTACACACGCCATGAAGTGTGGCAGGGACCTCGATGGGGAAGTGACCGTTAATACTGACACATTGTTGGTAGGGCAGAATTATCCAGAACGTGGAGGTACACTTCAGAGTTCATGGTTTATGTAACCAACGGGCCATATCCCATCCGCGAAAAACAACTCCATACAGTGATGAAGCCTCTGCCAAACTTAACAGTTAGAAGAACACAGTCCAATGAAAATCGTTCCCCGGGCTTTCGCCAAATCCAAACTCTGCCATTAGACTAGAAGAGTGACTCATCAGTCCAAAGAACAGCTTTCCAGTTAATCCAGGAATGTCAGGAGACACACCACTCCAAACGGGGTTTCGTATTTACAACAGCGATGTGTGTTTTGCGTACCTCTGCTCTAACATAATAATCCACACTCTCTGTGGATAGTTATGGTAACATCCGAGCCATTACAAGCATTTCCTACTTCAGTAGCAATGGAAACGACAGAGGAAGAATGCGATTTCCTAAAATTTCTTACCGTGGCTCTTCTGTCACATTCCATCAATTTGTGCGGCTTTCCTGAAAGTTATTTTGTAGTAGCTGCACCGTCCCGCTTTTATCTCTTCACGACATGACTTACAGCAGATTTTGGAATGTTTAGTTCAGCTTCAATGCTCCGTATGGTAACGTTACTCAAATCATGCTCTTTGAGCAGCCCATGATGGAACTCTGAATGTTTCCCGTCCACACAGTAAAGTTACTGATAAAATGACAGAACATCTCAGTTTTATATACTAGTACGTACCACCTCACTTTCAGCGCATCTTCCTGTGTAACCGTTCTTTGCACTTATGCAAATATATGGTAGTGTCCGAATGCTTTTGATACTATAGTGTATATCATATTAAAATATAAAAACTGATTACAATATACAGAAATTAATAGACCGTCTTCATTGTACTGAAGATTAAAGACTGCTCTTATTTTCCTAAAATGAAAAAAACGTGACTCAATTGCATTGAAATGAAAAACAAAATTGTACTGAAATTTAGAGACAGTCTATATTACAGTGGAATTAAAAGACAGCGTTTATTGCACTGAACTTAAAGGGTTGTATTTATTCTTCTGAAATTTAAAGACTATCTGCGATACATTGAAATCAAAAAAATTGTGTGCATTGTATTAAGTTAAAAAACTGTTTTTATTATACTTAAATCAAAGGATTGTTCATATTATACTTAAATCAAAGGATTGTTCATATTATACTATAGGTAAGGGATTTCTTTTATTGTACTAAATTTAAAAGACTATCTACAGTACAGTGGGATTAAAAGAAAGCTGTATTTTTTTCTTAAATCAAAAGAGTGTCTTTACCGCAATGAGATTCAAATTTAAAGAACTGTCTATATTATAAAGAAATTAAGACTATTTAATTTTGTTGAAAATAATTATGTGCAGTTTGTTTTGGGCATTATTTACACACGGTCCGAGGACACTATGGACTTTAGAGAGCGAAAACAGAAACAGAGAGAAATTGCTAACCAGGAACTTTATACCAACTATACTTAAAATAGTAAAACCTTACTAGAAATCCGAATTCATTTGCGTAAAATGGAAATCAAGGTTTCCAAACTTTCGAACATCAGCCATATGATTTTTTTCAAGGAAGATAAAAAGTTTCCTTGAAAACATTTGTTATCTGTCTTCCTTGAAAAAACCCTTTGGTTGAAGTACGAAAGCTTGGAAACTTTGACTTCTATTTCACGCCAATTAATTCGGATTATTAGTATAGTTTTATTATTTTAAGAGGACATGTTTTTCCTTTTACAATACCAACTAGAGTGCAGAAAAAATGAATCTCGTCTTCCACGTGTAGTGGTATTTTCGCATAATGATACCTCAAAACAACACTGCCTGTCTCCTTTTAATTTTCCAACAAAGTCTTGATATATTTAAGCGTTAACACCGCAATAAATTACACCAAAGCGATACAACAGAGTAATGACTTGGATGAAGTGAGCACTGTATGCTACAGAAGAATGTTAATGTTTTCCTTTTTCCGACCTAGTGGAATTGTATGAAATGACGGTTCGAAGTCGCGTCAAAATAAGAGGTTTTCAGAAGACTTTGGAGAAAAACAATACATTTTGAATCAATCAAGTATATCAACCCCTAATATTATACTAAATGAAGGAAGTGAAAGGTTTAAAATAAATACAGGAATAAGATAAGGATATATACTATCGCGCCAAAACTATTAGCATCAGCGCTGGAACACATAATGATCAAATTAAATTGGTTAGGAAAAAGGATCAATATAAATGGAGTAAGGTTAAACAATTTAAGATTCAAGGACGACATAGTCCTCATTTTAGAAAGTGAATAAAGAATGAAAAGAAATGATAAAATAACTATCAAAAGAATCTGGATTAGAAATCAATATTGATAAAACAAAATTAACATCAAACCAACTTAATAATAGCGAAGCACAAGAACATATAGAATAAATGATAAAGAAATTGAATCTGTGGAAGAATACATATACCTAGGAAAACTAGTTACCAAAAACAAATAGGGAATTATGGAAGAAATTGACAGAAGAATAAAAATGAGGGAGACAGATTTTGTGAAGTTAAAGAAGATCATATGTAGTAAAATAAAGCCAGAAAACAGAGCAAAACTTTTTAATCAATGTATAATATCCATTATGAAATATGGTGCTGAAACATGGCCTATCAAGGAAAATATCTAAGACAAATCGCAAAAAACACAACGTAAAATGGAAA
This sequence comes from Macrothele yani, assembly GCA_039090855.1. Classification (NCBI taxonomy): domain Eukaryota; kingdom Metazoa; phylum Arthropoda; class Arachnida; order Araneae; family Macrothelidae; genus Macrothele; species Macrothele yani. The sequence continues at coordinate 82,184,148 of CM077003.1, read as the reverse complement.
GATCTCTACAAAATATAAGACTTCAAGATAAAATAAGGAATACACATATAAGATTCAGAACAAAATTTTTAGACATAGGTGCGAAGATGCTCAATTTAAATGAAAATGGGCTGGCCATATAGCAAGAAAGGAAACTAACAGATGTCCTAAAATAGTAACAGAATGGAGACCATACAAAGGAAAGAGAGAAGAGTGGGAAGACCAGAGAGAAGATGAATGGATGATATAAACAAAACTGCAGGAAAGCAGTGGAATAGACAAGCTCAAGACAGGAATATTCGGAAAGAGATGAGGGAAACCTATTGCCTCGATTGAATGTAAAAAGGGTTGGAAGAAAAAGAAGAAAACCAAACAAATACGAGAATAACATTTGTCCGAATTTCGCGAACTTGGTTGCAAATTTTCAAATGTGAAAGTCATGGTAGCAATATTTAACCCACTTAAATGTCTCAATCTCGTATGGATGAATGTCCGTTTAACTCCTGTGTAACACACGGAAATAAGTAAAAAACAAATCCCCGAAGTAATAATTCTTTAGAAATACATGAAACGCAAGTACATATTATTCTAGGCATAAGATGGAGAACAAAATTGTTAGATCCGTTTTATTCGTGCTCAAACATGGCACGAAAAAAATGGCATCCAGAAATTCTCATCACCAACAGACATGACATAAATAAATATCCACCTGTTGTAATATCATTTTTGCTATGTAGTGGAGTCTATATTGAATTCCATGCTCGAATTCCCTTTAATATATTTCGCAGACAACGTCAGTGATGACAGCAAACGAACATGTCTCTGCCCAAGGGAGCCAAGGAGCTAGGAGTCTTTCAGAGAGGTCGAATCGCGGGGCAGTCGTATCTCAGAGCCAGCCAGCGTCAGATTGCCGCAAATCTGAAAATTCCTCTTGCCACAGTTTATCGAGTGCTAATGGAATTCAAGAAGGTATCCAAGGAAGCACCAACATCACATACAGGCGCCCGGGGCCATCGAAGAAGTGTCTTCGAGCTGTCAAGTGTTCTGCGGAAACCAATCCTCGACGCAGAGCCGCAGGGATTGGAGAAAAGCTCCAAGTGAGTTCCAGAACTGCTCAGCGCTATGCTCAGCGACGTGGCTATTGTTGAATAGCGGCTCGACGTAAATCTATTTTGCGAGAAGCAAATATTCTTCGCAGATTGGCATGGCCATAACAGCAGCTTAATACAGACATGATTGCGAGACCCTTAGCCTTTTGGCAGCCCATCATATTCTCTGAAGAGTCCCGATCTGTACAATTTTCAGACAGTGGCAGGGCCTGGGTGTGGCGATTGCTCAGCCAGAAATTCAGCTTGAAGAACCAACAGCCAGCTGTAAAACATGGCGGTGTTTTAGTTATGATATGGGGAGCCATATGGAAGACTGGTCGTTCATCGAACGTAAAGGCAGCATCAATGCACAAAAATACATAACCATCCTTGAGAGGAGACTGCTACAAATATTCTCCACTGGCCAGATGTCAAGAGCTTCCTTCTTGTTCATTGAGGATGGAACTTCATGTCATAGGGCAAAACGTACCCAATCCTGGCACGAACAAAACGCCATCCAGAAACTCTCATGGCCAAACCAGAATCCTGATATGAATCCCGACTGAGCACTGCGCACCACATTTGATTAAAAATTACAACGGATGCCACAAAAACCAACCCACAAGGCACACCTTCTGGCATTGTTACGTGAATCATGTGCTCAAATTCCACAGAGCCCATTGCTGATCTCATTTTCATAATACCCGAGATGGTTAAAGCTTTAAGTAATGCAAAGGGTATGGCTACAAGATATTAAATCTAACTACAGCTCCTGCCATGCCATGAGGACAGAAAATAAATATTATAAATAAATCAGGTGTATTTGTACTTATGTCATGTCTCTGTAGCTGCCATGCATTTTACCGTTTCGCATGTAGCCAACCTTCAGAAAACTTTAAAATTACATCTCCTTCTGGAACGGGAATCGAACCCCCATTGCGTTAGAGCATGCTACCGTTACACAACCCAGGACAACGAACTTCAAAGCAACAAAATCTGTAGGCCGACAATGATATGTAAATGCCTTTTAGGTATTTAATGAAAAATCATTTCTTAAGGGGATTCTGCTGTTATTTATATGTTCCGTCCGTTCGTTTCGCACAGAACTTCCTGTGTATTCTAATAGGCGGCTGAGGAAAAGGTGAAAATTAAAAAGGCTAAACATATAATATAGTCTTAATCACGAAAGGAGCTATCTATTCACAAAAGCAGCTTCCCTAACCAACAATAAGAACTAACTATACATTGTACACACAGATATGAACAGACAAATATCTGCCCAAGTAAATGATTTTTAGCAAAGGTGTGAATAAAGGGAAACCCTTTTTCTTTTTTATAACATTTATTAATATAGCAGGTTCCGGGTAATTGGGCCATCAGCTAAACGGGGCAGCCTTTTATTTGTGTCAATTCTTGAAGAACATCCTAAATTACCTCTTTGGAGAAAGCTTCGCATAACTGGGGCAGCAGCTTAATTGGGCAAAATGTTCTAGCCTTGATGTATTACAACTAACCACAATCAACTGTAATTTGTTTAACAAATGCAAAATACGGAAGAGAACAGGAAATATATCTTACAAACAAACGAAAAATTACAACAACAAAAATATAAAACAAAATATATAAATATAAAACAAAATGCGAACTTTCATCTTTATGGAGTTTAGAATGCACATTAGACATTTCTTTTGGTAGTTTTCTAAGATCTGGAAATACTTTTTCCTCCTTTTATGCCAGCTCATGAATGCACATTATTCATTACTTAAAGCCCGCAGAGGCGGATTCACAATCTTACCTAAGGGAGCGGCTGCACCGATCTGAAAAAAATGATAGAGGTTTTGTGGAATGTCACACACACACACACACACACACACACACACACACACACACAAACACACAAACACACACCGACAGAGCTGCGCTTCCCTGGTATTTCCCAGCCTTTAAAAAAAATTCCATCCAAAAATTGTGATAAATTTTTAAATCACAAAGTGGGAAAAGCAGCAGAAAAATCAGCTCTATTTTCCTTGCGTACGATTGCGTGCTTTCGAGGAAACAAGCTCCGCGCTATACAAATATCAAGTTTAGATGGAATCTTTCAAAGTAAATTTGAGCCCTTTTGTTCCGACGGCTTAATTTAATAGAAATATTTCTGGCTTGAATAATCGAATCATTCCTGAACAATATGAGCGGTGATTCCTCTTTAAAATATTAATTCATTCTTTCGCAATGCATGACTCCCACTTCTTATGAAGGGAACTTCCATTGACTTCACTTCATCAAGTCATTACTGCGCCATTCATTGTCTTAAGAGCAATTTTCTCTCGAAAGTTTGTGTAAATATTACACCAAACAAAGCGCCCTTATTGCTTTTTCGTGATCAGTCAAAATCTCTTTTCCCTTCAGCTCCTGAAACACTATTTTTTTCCTTTCTCATTTTTCTGTCTCTCTCCCTGAACCTGGTACCAAAATTTCCAAATTAACAGCAAGTTTTAATTGTTATAAAGACATTTACGAAAATCTGGGCACTCATTACTATAATTTTACAAAACTAAATACGTTAATTATTTACCATATTGGTCATTTAAAAAGAAAAAGTAAGTTTGATGGACGCGGTTGCCTCAGTCGTCCTCCTGGATCCGAAACTGGAGGTGCGCATAGCTGCTCTCACCAATCAGCAAAGCACCAGTACATAATTAAAAATGCCTTTCTGAAAATCGAGTGAGATGTGGACAAAAATGGTAATTATGAAAATAAAAGTAGGTCACTAAGTGCACCGTTGATGTTACCTTTTTGAATATGTGCAATGCAAGCCATTTCGAACGAGATAGGAGAAGCAGCATCTCTTAGATAAACAAGATTCTGCTCTCGTCGGTGGAAAAGAGAGATCATAATAGCGATAATATGAAAGAAAAGAAATGGTAACGAAAGATGATAGGGGTGAAAACACTTTAAGAGATGAAGACGCGTCATCCTTCTTTGAGGATTATCGGAGGACATCAGGTGGGAAAGGGGAGTCAAGTGATTCATCCTTTGAGGATGCAAGAGATGAAGATGGAGAGAGAATGCCAAGGAGAAAGTTAGGTAGGCGATCTGCCTCCTTTGATTCCATTACAGAAATGACTTGGAGCAGGGAGACAAGTGATCGAAGAAACAAAAGAAAGGATGAGGAAGTCTTTGAATGCCTCACGACGAGTAAACATCTAGGAGAGAAAGCATTGCGGTTATGTGGTCCTCCTCCGACTTTGCCCAACGTAATGTTGATTTATTACTAAAGTCCGAAAGTTCTCCTTCTTAGCCTTTAGTTCCCTCTTTCTTCCAGTTCTAAACTCTCTTCTAGCGTTGTTTATATGTGTGTGTGTGTGTGTGTGTGCTGGTAGTGAGAAATTTCTCCGATGTTGACTCTGTAAACAAAGGTGGGAGTCGTAACTTGGTTCTCAAAGCACACCTACAACGAAGTACTTAAATTTTCGCTCTTATTTATTCGAAGTGGCATTTTTTTATGTTCAAAAGAATTACAGCAATGCGTAACAAAAGAAAAGTTAAAGGTTGCGCCCCATCATTTTCTACCTGAAATGTCACACATAACCGTCCTTAGGATAAACCCTATCTTAATTTAATGCTGCACTATAATTAGTTTACCTCTACTGGCTTAGCGTGTTATTTATTTTTTACAATCAAATCTTAAGAAAATTAAAAAGGAGCTCAGTGCCTTAACCTAAATACATGTTTGCAAAACTGTCGTACTGTTTTTAGGCATAGCTGTTCTTAATAAAGAAGCTATTTTCAAAAGGTAAATTACCATCTAATAGATTTGATGCATCGGCTATATATTTTAACAATGGCAAACAGATGCGTTTTTGCTTTGTTTCCGGATGTAGCGACCTGCATAAGACAATCTACAAGCCCATCTTAGGCAGGCGGTTGCTTCGATCTAAAAAAATGAGATTTTATGGAGGGCGCGTGCGCACGCACACTATGAACTGGCAGCGCAGCACTTTCCTGGCATCTCAACCCTTTTTAAAAAGTTCTATTAAAAATTGATCTAAATTTTTAAATCAGAAGCTACGAGCGAGAACTGAAAAATCGGCACTATTTTTTTTTTCATGGTGTTCGATTGCCCGCTTGTTAAGGAAACCAGATTGATGCTTTTTAAATCTCCCGTCGGGATAAAATCTTTTAAAATAAGGTTTGATCCCTTCTATTCACATGGGTTAATTTAATAGACAATTTTCATGCTTGGAAATTTGTTACTAGTTTTTGTTTGTGTCCTAATCCAGGGTACGTACTTTGCTCCTTCCACACACACTTCAAAGTCTACTCTACACGGTGACTTTTCCTGCTCCCAATTACTAAGGATGCTAGACAATACTAAAAGAGCGACCAAATCTCAACCATTGTTTTTCGTGATCAATCAAAATCTCTTTTCACTTCAGCTCTAATCTTTCTCTGTTTCTGAACATCTAGTTTTTTTGTTGTTGTATTTTTCTACTGGAGCTAGGACAGAACATTTTATCTGCAAATTTTCAGCAAATTTAAGTTATGAAAACTTTACCGAAAATCTGCTGATTTATTGCTATCATTTTACAAAAATAAATGCATTAATTATTTAGATATTGACTACTTAAAATGGATAAACCTGCTTTATGGGGGGGCGATCCTCCATTTGCTTCCCTCTGGATTAGCTACTGTTATGAGCAACTAAAAGGGCTATAAAACAATCATCCGTCTCTAATTTACGGGCACTGGTTCCTCGGAAGGGACAGAGCCAGTACCATTGGATACGCACAGTACCTATGCTTAGTCGGGATTAAAACCCGAGCCCAACGCAGACAAATGTTCGGAAGTAGATTTGCAGACCACTAGGTCACACAAGCATAGGCATTATGTACCGAGAAGACCGTGGTGTCCAAGTGGTCAGCCGGCAAACCACCTTTGGAGGAGAGCTCATTCTAGAAGAAAATTAATTCTGACTAATTCCAGACGATGTGTGTGGAAGAAACATCACGCATTTTCCGAAAATCAGTTTTTTTAGTTCGAGTGCAAATATTAAAACACAGTGGCGAGCACAGAATATCCTTCCTTCTGCTCCGGAGTCGAATGATTTCGCAATTAAGGTAGACGTCAAGTAATTTTGCTTCCTATACTTCCAATGGAAAAACTTCTGTACACAATTTCTTCACAATTAATGCGTTCCCAAGGATGAAACTTTTGAACATCAATTAAAATAGCTTCATTTTATAACTTGGAATACTTAATATTTTCTAAAACATAACCATAATTATGCAATCCAACATATGTTTGTCTACTGTCGTCATCAAAGAACAGGTCGCGCCATCTTTTTTCTGGTTTCAACACCACCAAAGGAAATGTTATTGATTTTCAATATAATTATGGTTATGTTTTAGAAATTATTAAGTATTCCAAGTAAGTTATAATATGAAGCTATTTTAATCTATGTTTAAATTTTTATCCTTGGGAACGCATTAATTGTGAAGAAAATGTGTACAGAAGTTTTTCCATTGTAAGTATAGGAAGCAAAATTACTTGCCGTCTACCTTAAGCTACACCGACAAGTGCTTATCACTGCTACTTGCCGTCTTGGCATGTACGTCACCTCTGTAGTACGTCACAACACGTGAATAACCTTTCTAAACATTTTAATGCCCATTCACAACACTAAAACTTTTACACATCCTAAAACTTTAGTTTGCACTTTAAAACAATTAGTATTTTACCATTTTGTCACCGTAATGCCATCTCTAGGGCGAGCCGTTACAAAAGGGAAAAATTGTGCCATAATTTGGAACAAAATGGATTTTAGAGTGTTTTTCTTCTGCTGCTGTACGAATGACTTCAAATATTTCTTAAACTAGATACCTCTCGAAACTGAACAAACACACAGACATAAAAGTACATCTTCTGGAACTGAATTCGTGCATTGCTTAAAAGATATGAAATTAAAAGCTCGAGCTCGCTTTTAAAAATCAAATGGGATTAAACAGGTAATCAAGATGAATCCTAAAGCCTATTTATCTAGAAGCACTTACGAAATGATGCTCGCCTTTTCAATGCTTCTATTAAAAGCAAATAATCAGCTTCCGGTATGCATTGCTCTTCCATTGTTTTCGCTGAAAGACGAACGAACCAGATAGCTCAGTTTCTACATACATGCAGGCATTGGCTGCTAAAAGGACGGTCCCGCAATTCAAATACATTTAATCAAATTGGTTGCATTTAAATAGGATAACAGCTTGCGGTAATCCCTCGGTAACCAAATCTCAGTTCCACGTAATTCGTGTACAATAAGACAAAGCACGAATATCCCGATCGATAATACAAACCCTTTATCAGATGAAACCACGCAGTTTAAAAGAACACACCAACGTAAACATAAATTAATGATGCTTTAGAAAAATTATATTACCCGTGAAGTTGATCCTTTAAATCACGTAGTTTGTATAAATATTGAAGTAAAGTTAAAGCAAAAATGGGGTACGTTGATAGTTATTTATCAAACACATGCATGATTGTGAAGAAAACTAATATTCAAATAATGACTACAGGGGAGATTCATTGTGACAATGTTTTCCGGACAAGATATACACTATCTACCAACAAGTAATTGGAAACCCCTGCAATCGACGATATCTGCATTCCTGATACACATCACGGCCTTAAATTAAATATCGTGTGGGAAACAACAACGCAACCAGTCGCATGCAAGATGCTCTCTGATTTCGAGAAAGGTGTAAGCTCTCTGATTTCGAGAAAGGTGTAATCGTCGGGTATCACAGAAATGGCCGATCCATGCGTGACATATCCAGCGAGTTGAAGTACTCAAAATCGACAGTGGCCTACGTGATTGGCAAGCGGAAGATGAGAGGCGACTGTTGGAATGTGCCCCGACCCGGCAGACCCACAAAACTGAGAGTTAGAGACCGACGGGTGCTGGCTCGAAAAATTTGGAAGAACCGCACCAAATCGATGGGCCACATCCGCGAGGAGTTTCAACAGGCATCCGGGAGTGTTCTTTCGATGAATACCATCCGTAAGGAAGCCCATCTGCTCGGTTATCATGGACGTGCTGCCGCCCACAAGCCTTTGATCACCAATTCCAATAGCGCTGCTCGGCTAACATGGTGCAAAGAACGTCGACAATGGACCGTTGAACAGTGGAAACAGGTTCTCTGGAGCGACGAATCAAGGTTCACCCTCTATCGTTCGGATGGCATGGTCTGGGTTTGGCGTCTGCCCGGAGAACGCTTCCTGCGGGAATGTATTGTGCCAACTGTGAAGTTCGGCGGCGGTGGATTTATTGCTATGAGGGTGTTTCTCCTGGTATGGCACGGGACCCTTGGTTGCAATTCCTGGTAGACTCAACGCCGATACCTACTGCACCATTTTGGATGACCATGCGCTTCCTACGTTGTGGCAGTTTTACGGGGTGGACCCATGTTACTTTCAGGATGACAATGCCACCTGTCATGTTGCGAGGTCCACCATGGCTTGGTATGGTGACAATGGGGTTAATCGAATGGACTGGCCTGCGCAGAGCCCGGACCTTAACCCTATCGAGCACCTCATGGACGAGCTGGAGCGTCGACTTAAGGGGTGCCCCCACCGTCCGAAATCGGTGAAGGAACTGACCCTTCTTCTCCAAGCCAAGTGGAGAAAATACCGTTAGCCGTCGTACAACGCCTGGTTGAGAGTATGCCCCGAAGGGTCGCAGCTGTAATCGCCGCTCGTGGAGGCTCCACCAACTATTGAAGGTGAATAAACTTCGTTTTCCTCTGCTATCACAGGTGTCCAATTACTTGTTGGTAGATAGTGTATATAAATTACGCATATTTTTCATTGATATTTATCACATTTCCATAATATAAAATTTGAACTAGAGAATATAAGGAATGACTTCATTAAGCTATTTTAAAGCAAAGAAATGCATCCTCTTATTATAATTCGCTTGCTATTGGTCATTTTTTTACTTACACATTTAGAGTATTAACAACAGGTGTTCAAAATGTACTACAAGAACTTCAAAACATGATTGAACACGTTTCATTTTAGTTTCGGAAGCTTCTTATGTCTCTTAGCTACTTATGTCTCTAGTACAGGAAGTGCATGCCAGTGTTCTTCGTAAACTTTATATTTCGCTGCTCCCTAGATACAAATCAGGTGGCTACAGGTCTGGTGAGAGAGGGACTAAAACTTTTTGTTAGAATATCCGATATCCAAAAAAGTTTCTTGTATGAGTCTCAAGATCATATAATAAGCAGTATGGGCCGTGTTGCCATCTTGCTGATATCACCCTTAGTTTGTTTCGTCCTAATCGAGCGTGTTTCGAAGGATGAATTGGTAGAAAATATCCAACCAGTAACTTTCCGAGTTTCCTTTGAAGAAGATAGGACCAATGATTTTTTTTTCCTTTCAGAGATTGCAATGCACTAATTAACATCCATTGTAATGAAAGTACTTTGTAGGTAAAATTGGTCAAAAACAAACAAATTGTAATAATGAAATAATACATCACAACAATTAGAACAGCAACCAAACATCTCTGAATTAACTGTATTTACTGTTTCTAACGTAATCACATCAGAAAACTTGAAAATTACATCACTCTGGCGCGGAAATCGAACCCGCATCACCCGATTTACGTTCGAGCATGCTATCCGTTACACTACCCAGGACGACTAAGTCCCACCAAGTATTTGAGTCTTAAGATCATCGGAATATTAACCGTCCGCTTGCAAATCGAAGCAAATTCTGCTTCCGTGTATCGTTGTTAAGTAAATCACCAGTCGTTCAGGTATACAGTGTGGAAGAAATATTCTCATAATACGTTGAAAATACGTCACAATAATTAACACATCAATCAGACGTCTCTAAGTTGACTGTATTTACTTTTAACGTTCAGATACTTGGGACTTTGCCGTCCTGGGTGGTGTAACGGATAGCATGTTCGAACGGCAATCGGGAGATGCGGGTTCGATTTCCGCTCCAGGGCGACGAAATTTTAAAGTTTTCTAATGTGTACACGAGAAAGAGTAAAAACAGTCAATTCAGAGACGCCTCATTGCTGTGTTAATTATTGTGATCTATTTTCTACGTCACAATAATTAGAATATTTCTTCCACACTATGAAAATAATACACTCCTTTGCAATGAAATCGGTGTGCCTTCCGGATAGCGTAGTGGTCTAAACGATGTCTTATGGCCATTCGCCAGAGAAGGTTCCGGGTTCGAATCCCGGTGAGGTATGGATGTTGTATTTGCCTTATAGCACTGGCCCTCTCCCTTCCCTAGAACCAGTGGCCTAAGTTAGGGACGGGTGACTACTTATAAGCTCATTGAGTTGCTCACTGTGGTCGTTGAACCTTTCAATAAAAAAAAAAGCAATCAATGAAAATTCCTGTAATTCGTTTGTCATTGAGACCACATTTGCTTACACACTTAGTTTATTGCAACAGATGTTGATTAAATATCTGTTTCCATAAGTAAACTTCTTTTCTGAAGTAGAACGATCAGCCAATTAAATATAAAACATTCTCTTCTTTCCTTCAGTCAACTATCAACCAATTAAACTACAAATTACTATCTGATTTGAAAGAATACCTTCCAAGCTTATTAACATTTCTTTGGTTTGAAACAGGAATACAGTTACTTTCTATACACTCTATGCACTGAATTAGTTCTGGGTCCAGGCTAAATGTCGGAGGCCCAAGCAACTTCAGTGAGTGAACAGTACAGTTCACCTGCATACCCTGTACTACGGCAGCCGTCGCCCTACTTGGGTGCCACTGTTGAATGCCCGTCATCGAAAATTACGCCTCACTTGTTGCCAGGAACGTCAAAACTGCACTTCTAAAGAGTGACGCCGCGTCGTGTGGTCAGATGAATTATGTTTCAAATTGTACTGAGCTGACGGGAGGGTGCCGGTGTGGCCTCGACAGCACGAAGCCATGGCACCGCCGTGCCAGATCGGCTCTTTTCAAGGCGGTGGTGGCCCTTCAATTGTTTGGGAATCCTTTTCATGGCACACAAGAGGTTCCTTAGTGTGTTTGGGGAGACCCTTAACCGCTGCGCCCTACCAGTATGTGTTAGCTGATCACCAACACGCTCTCTTAGGCTTCGCGAATCCTGAGGCCGATGGTCTGTTTCAACAGGACAATGCGCTGCCCACTGGACAGCTACCACGTAGGCAAGGCTCGAGGAATACTCATCTGAGTTTGGAACCATCCAGTGAACCCCCAAGGCCATCTGAGTTTGGAAACATCCAGTGGCCCCCAAGGCCATCTGAGTTTGGAACCATCCAGTGGCCCTAAGGCCATGTGAGTTTGGAACCATCCAGTGGCCCTAAGGCCATCTGAGTTTGGAACCATCCAGTGGCCCTAAGGCCATCTGAGTTAGGAACCCATCCAGTGGCCCTAAGGCCATCTGAGTTTGGAACCATCCAGTGGCCCCCAAGGCCATCAGTTTTTTTTTTTTTTTTGATTGGAGGTTTAACGAACACCGTGAGCAACTCAATGGGCTATAAGCAGTCGCCCGTCCCTAATTTAGGGTCACTGGTTCCAGGGAAGGTAGAGAGCCAGTACCATAAAACAAACACAACATCCATGCCTAACCAGGATTCGAACCCGGATCCCTTTCGGACGAGTGATCAGAGGCCATCGCTTAGACCACTGCGCCACAGGGGCAGCCCATCTGAGTTTGGAACCATCCAGTGGCCCCCCAAGGCCATCTGAGTTTGGAACCATCAGTGCCCCCCCCCCCCCAATGTCATCTGAGTTTGGAACCATCCAGTGGCCCCCAAGGCCCTCTGAGTTTGGAAACATCCAGTGACCCCCAAGGCCATCTGAGTTTGGAAAGATCCAGTGGCCCGATTAAAACCGTGTGGAAGCTCTCTGGAATGTCGTGGTGTGGAACATCAGATCCATAGTTCCTGGACCGATGTCTCGGGTGGAGTTGTGGACAATGCTACAACAGGCATGGCTGTTATCACCTCCGGAAAACGTCCGGCATATGCTGAAGTCCATGCCTCGGCGTATACAAGTTGTTATTCGCGCAAGAGGACGACCAACACGCTATTAGGTACGTACATCTGATATTTAGTCCATTCAGTGTTATCGACGAATAAGTGGCTTTGCCATTAGATTGATATCTATGTCGATACTGGCGATATAATAATCTGGCGGTAGATTATTCTGATATTCTGTAGTACAAAATGAACAGTTGGAAATAAGTAAATGAATAGCCGATTCTAAAGTGTTACTTATGTGCAGCGAAGCTATCTCAGAGCGTTAGCCAGTTAAGTTAGGTAATCAATTATCCTTTAAAATTAGATCTAACGAAGTTAAAACTATTTATTTTTACCGATTCAGACTTCATTTTGCTGCAGACAGCATCAAGATGTGAATTGCGTTACTTCATGCTTCAGTTCAGTTAAAAAACAAATACGAATTAAACATTTGCCACGAGATATTAACGTAATTTAAAAAAATCCAGTTAGATTTTTAAGTTCTTGGGTACATATCTGTTGGCATTCAGTAGCGGATCCAGCGAAGGATGACTGGAGCGATCACCGACGTTAAAATAGACTTCTTTTTAAACGGCCAATATTTTAAATAATTTATGAATTAGTTTGTGTAAAATTATAGCAATATTGAACTAATCTCCGTAAAAGTTTTTATGACAATTAAAATTTGTTTCCCATTAGGAGATTAAATATTCTGTTCTAGGTTGAGAAAAAGAGCAGAAAGAAAATATAAAAAAACAACTAAAGTTTCAGACATACAGGAAGCTGAGATCGGAAGAAAAAAGAGATTTTGACTGGTCATGAAAACCAATGGATGTGCTTTATTTAATGTAATTTTCCTTAAACGTTCGAAAGACCATCGCCAGTAAGACAGAAATAGTGCACGTTTGACTTGATAAAGTGAAGTAATTAGAAATTATTTTAAAAAGAAGTGGGAATCACGCATTGCGGAAGAATAAACGGATATTAAAAAAATGAATTGCCGGTCACAATTGCTTAGGCATGTTTCATCGATTTAAGCTGGAATTTTTTTCTGCTAAATTAAGAAATCCGAATAAAAGGGCTCAAATTTATTTTGAGATTCTACACAGATTTAATATCTGAAACGCACGGAGTTAGGTTCCTCGCATTGCCGGCAATTGAACGCCATGGACTTAGTGCTGGTTTTTCAGTTATTTTTTGAACTTTTGAACACTTTTTTAAATTTTTGATGGACAAGGTTTATGAAAAGCCGTTCAATGCCAGAATGGAGCAGCTATGCCAGATTATGAATGTGACCCTTCCACAAAGTCTCTGTACCGATCTTTTTTTTAGACTAGAACAGACTACCCCCTCCCCCCTCCTCTAAGGTAAGCTCCTGGAACCGCCCCTGTTTCCAGCTGAGAGCATTTCCTCAAAGATACGAGACAAAATTTAAAACCAGTCTAGTATTTCACGTCGTGATGTGGAATGTACAAGGATATACACTCGGACATCATTCTCTGGCGGAATTAATCAGTAAACAAAAGCCAATCTGCTTTTGGCTCTCTAACAAGCTGCTTATGTTTTACTGATGGAAATGTCCTTCATACACCGTGTTTGGAAACCTCATTATCAACGCTCTTCTATCATGCGCTCTCTCTCTTTGCGTACGTAAGAAAACGGAAAATTGTGTTGGATTTTGAAAGGTTGAAGCAGATATATTGTCGGGCATATTCACCTTTGTTGCATTCTGTAAAGGGGGGCACCTTTTCACCATGAACTTAATAAAAAAATAATTTACTGCTGCTACTGTCCAACGAGAGAAGGCGTCTTTTTGATGTTCCACCTGAATCCCCTGGCGTGTCCTTGATCCAAAGAGGAGGAGACTCGCCCAACCCAAGGTACCAACTCGAAACAGTCACGTGTCCTTCGACATTTAAACTTTGCCTAATGTGGGTGTCCGTGGTAGAGGAAGCCAGTCTGACCTTGCACATTCAGCTTCGCCTTGCTCTTAAAAGAAAAACGAAAAGCAACGAAAACCGCAAGTCGGGAGTTGACAGCTTTTTCTCTCGTTACATCCCCCCCCCCTTTTTTTTTTATATGTTCTTGCGGAAGATTATTTGCCGTTAGTCATTTAAATAAAAACAGCAAACCAAAAAATTAATAAGAAATCACTGAACGTTCATGTAAATTCATTTTGTCGTGAGGAAATTGGTAGATATGACCTTTCTTTGAAAAAAAATCATTTACGCGTTAATGTCTACATGTTAATTACAACCTTTGTTTCAAAGTTTCACCAATAGGTTATACCAAATAGTCGTTTCGCAGTGGTCTAAGCGATGGCTTCTGTTTATTCGTCTGAAAGGGGTCCGGGTTCCAATCCCGGTGAGGCATGGATTTTGTGTTTGTCTTACGGCACTGGCTCTCTCCCTTCCCTGGAACCTGTGGCCCTAAATTAGAGACTGGAGACTGCTTATAGCCCATCGAGTTGCTCTCGGTGGTCGTTAAACCTCCAGTAAAATATATGTATATATATATTCGTTTCAATCAACAAAAGGCAGATTTTCTACGTTTACTTGACAGTTTCTGTTTTTAGCAAGTGTTTCAGCACCTCTATTTTAATTTTGCAGTACCTGTACGATTGAAAAGTAAATGTTCAAAATATAAATGCTCAAATATTACAAGTCGCGACGCGCCGTGTACTTGCGTGCTAAAATTTCATGTAATATGCTAGTGATGTCATCTACGTTATTTTCAAAAATCATCTTTGTTCCTTACGTGTTCCAATTCCTTGCATTTTTAGGTCTATTATTGCCTTGAAAAAGCCACCCAGTGGAGTGCAAAAGCTTGGAGAATCTATGTGCTTATTACGCCATGAAAATAAACGGATTTAATAAGCTATATGCGTTTCTTGAGTAAACTTTTGCTGTCATTAACAAACTTTGTTTTCAAATTTCGTCTTGAACTGTGAACTAATATATTCGTGTTATTAACACCCTTCAGCAGGAGGAGCACGCTGAAATAGTTTTTTCCATAGTTTTGGTGTAAGAAATGTTAGGCACTGCTCAGGAAACATGCGTAATAAAATTTTCAGCATTTGTTACATAAAATGGGACTTCTTTGCACAGGACACTCATCGACGAAACGTCATGGGTTGCAGTGTAAAGCCAGAAACGATTTTATATTAAATTCCTATTTCTATTATTGTGCAAATAATCGTTGTACTATGTATCAATTAGATACGCATAATTTTGTTCGATTAATTTTGCTTTTAATTTCCCGAGTTTACGAAATCCATAAGCAACTCTAAAGCGGTCATCCGTCCCAAATTTAGGGACACCGGTTCCAGGAAAGGGACAGAGCCAGCGTCATCAGACAAACACACCACGCGATTCTCATGGGAAACGAATGTCTTCCTATCTATGACGAATAGACAGATGTTCGCGCGTCTGACCACTCGGTCACTGGAACGGAAGCGTACTATTTCAGTTTCCCTTATTTTTCGGACGTCTTCGATTTTCAATATGCCTTCTCACTCACTCACTCACACACACACACACACACAAAATGAAGATATGTGTTACCGATATTTAGTTTCGATTTAACAATACCAAAATTGTTACATATTTGCAGGTACTTCAGTGTGAAAAATAAGTTCCTCTTCAGATTAATATGATTTCGCTTTAGCGTAAGATCCCTCGAATCTTAATAGAAAATTATCGCAATTCTTTAAGTCTGCTTTCAATTATTGACGCAATATATCTTTCCTTATTTTAATTTCTCTCGAATATAATTGTCCCCCAAACATCACTGCACTTCGAAAAAAGAAGAAAAAATACTGCGATTTCTATTGCTACCTTAAAAAATATCTTCTAGGAATGCAAGGCAGAGATAAAGCGACGATTCATTGCCAAAATCATTCTCCGTTCATTAAATCTTTGGAGCAGTAAGAAAAAATCATCATATTAATTTCGAAAAAAAAAATTAGAAGATAAAGTAAATGAAGGTCTTAGAAGGTACTTCAGTTCCCCGATCTTTGCGCTTTTTCGATACATATATATATATATATATATTATTTTTTTTACCTACAGCTCTGAAGTATCGTGGAGAAGAATATACTCCTCTCCGATTGGATATCCTTGCTTTCCCGCTCGGATTCCCTACTATCCAAGTTATCAAACTGCCCCATTAATTACCAGTCTCTTTCAGGTTCCCTTTCGCACAACGCTTCATTAATTTTCCCATTTGCCCAACTGTCTAATGAAGATCTGAGAGTAATTGATCTGAGGTCTTTGATGCCCTCTTGAAAAAAAAAAAAAGAACAAAAGATGAAAGCGGTAGGGATCGAATATAAACGGGGAGAGAGAAAGGTGTTCAAGAAAGAAAATTCAAATGGAAAAGATATCGATCGGCGCGGAGGGTTATTTATCGATATTTATCCATACATAGTCTCATGGCATTATAAAACACACATAACGGTATAGTTTTATATAGTTTTGTATTACAACACGTTACGAATATGTGATCAAACACAGTTCATTTTCAAACATTCCAAATTTTGGTAATACCCCGAATAATGAGTAGTGGTATAACCACCGAAATCCAAGAACTATATCCAAAGGAACCTTAGGATGGACGTAATCTGTAACAAATATTCAAATTTATTGATTCTTAGAATAAATGGGTTTTAATGAACTGTAGAAAGTATTTATGCTCGAATTTTAACTCAACTTTACTTCAGCTTAAAGCTTGCAGACTTAACATGTCACTTGATGAATTTTACTTTGCTAACCCGGATTGTTCCGAATTCTTGGTTTCCTTCGTAACTGCTGCGACTTTAACTATGAATTATACTATAAGTATGAACTCTTCGAAATAATGCCCAGGATGAGTTATGAAACAGTACTTACAAAATATAAATACACTCCTAATTATCCTTTCAGTTAGCACATCAAATAGTTTTTCAATAAATACGTCGTTCTCAACAACAAGAAACGTTTGACAAGTATCTCTGTTTACATAGCATGTAATCCCACATGCTCAGAACATAGCTTTTGTATTGTACGCAATACATAGCTTTACGTAATATTGCTCAGAATAACATAGCTCTTACAATATCGATCTCAACATATAATATCTCTCTCAACGCTCAGGACGATGTTCAGCTCATACAATATGCTCACTGAAATTATCTGAAAACATTTTTACTTACGTTTTGCACTTTCAGCAACTGTCAAGTTGTTAACTTTCCAAGTTCGTCCGAAGAAAATCTATTGCGTTAAGTCAGAAAACAGTTAACGTGGAGAAACCAAATTTACATAATACAGGAAATCAAAAGGGCCCTGGTGGATTGGTTTAAGCGCTGGCTTATGACATTTCGTCTGAGATGGCTGCTGGTTCGACTGCCGGTGAGGCTTGGATGTTGTAATTTTCTGTAACGTACCCACCTCAAAGGTTATGCACATGCCAAAATGGAAAACTGCAGCAACAAGCCTTCGTTGGTATAATTCCAGTGGTAGAAAATTAGACTAAGGAGAAGTAGATGCAGTTTCGAATCTTATCCCTACCATATTTTGGCAGTTTTCTTATATAGGCTTTCGAACGTAAAAATGAACCTCTTGTCAGTGAGGCTCGTGAAAATGTATGACGCTTTTTCCATACATCGTCTGGAATTAATCAGGGTCAACAGAGAGATTATTCAAGTACGATTACTCGGCTGAGCCCAAATAACCTGAGATTCCGTGAATCCGCTATTCTCGTGGAGGAGGAGGGGGGGGGGTATTCATTATATTGACAAAAGTCACCGAACACCCTTTCAAAAGCAAATGAACGGATTCGCTGCGTTGTAGAGATACGCGATACAGCTGCAAATGGTATAAAAACAAGCAAGCAGCCGATTGCGATCATATCGCACTGTGAGGTTGAGTTAAAATGTCGCGGCGGGAGAGACCTGACTTTGAGAAACGAAAGATTGTTGGGTTTTATGTTAGTGGGTTGTCCCCAAGAGAAACCTAGAGGCGTTTAAACATACCAAAGTAAACTGTTTTGGATGTACTGAATAAGTGGAAGACACATGGCGTGCCTGGAGCAGCAAACCGTACCGGCAGACCAAAGAAAATCTGCGATAGAGGACGTCGAAGCTTCAGGAGAGTCGTTGCAGCTAATCGACGGAGTACTGCAAAAGACTTCAGTATACAGGTGAGTAACAATGCTGGAACCTCGGTATGTACACGTACCATTCGCAGAGAACTTCATTCCGTGGGTTACCGTGGTCGTGCGGCTGCTCATAAGCCTTTCATCTCCACTTGGAATGCTACTCGTCGTTTAGCATGGTGTAAATAACATTTACCGCGAACCGTAGATCAGTGAAAACGGGTCATATGGACTGATGAATCCAAATACACGATCCATCAGTCTGTTGGCTTCGTGGGGGTATGGAGGCAGCTGGGGGAACGCTATTTACTACAGTCAACTGCTCCTACGGTCAAGTTTGGAGTCCACTTTTCAGTTCAATGAGATCTTCTCCTTATCTCCTTACCTCACTTAGCCCGACGATGTCCCACTTGATCCTTTGTAGTTCCTCTTCCAATTTAAGAAGCCTTGAATCAGAAAATAGGGAGCGTTCATTATACGTAGCCAAGGTCAGCATCAAATGGCTGCCTAGTCCGGTGCTCCGGGGATTCTTAGCACACTCTGCCTTCATGTCGCACATCACAGCCTCTCCTTGACAAATGCCAACCCCGCCTTCTCGTGGTGCATCCTGTTATCACTAAAGGGGCTTTTTTTTTTTTTTTTTTTTTTTATTGGAGGTTTAACGACCACCGTGAGCAACTCAATGGGCTATAAGCAGTCGCCCGTCCCTAATTTAGGGCCACTGGTTCCAGGGAAGGGAGAGAGCCAGTGCCGTAAGACAAACACAACATCCATGCCTGACCGGGATTCGAACCCGGACCCCTTACGGACGAATGATCAGAGGCCAGCGCCTTAGACCACTGCGCCACCGGGGCGGCCTAAAGGGGCTCTGACGACCGCCAATAGCGGTATAACTATACC
This sequence comes from Macrothele yani, assembly GCA_039090855.1. Taxonomy (NCBI): domain Eukaryota; kingdom Metazoa; phylum Arthropoda; class Arachnida; order Araneae; family Macrothelidae; genus Macrothele; species Macrothele yani. Next base: position 82,165,029 of record CM077003.1, on the reverse strand, counting down.
ATCGGGATTAGAGGAAATGCTATCCCACACTCACCAACCCGCTTGGCCAGCGTGGTGAGTTATGGCCCAACCCCTCCAAAATGACTCCACAACTTAAATCTTGATATTCAGTCTCCGACACCGTACTAATATATGACAATAAATGCTATGTTATGTTTCTATTCTAGGTGTTAGTTGACTTTTGTCAATATAGTGTATGTGATGTACCTATCTGTGGGTCACCTATCTGTGACGCACGTATCAAAACGGTATTTCTTCGTCGGTGTAGTGCAATCGGTAGAATATCCAACTCCGGAAAAGGAAGATGCGGGTTCAAATTTGAGCAGTTTCGCTGTGTCTTACATCATTGACTCTCTCCCTTCCCTGGAACCAATGGCCTTAATTTAGGGACAGGCTACTGCTTGTGGCCCACATTGAGTTGCTCACGATGGTCCTTTAACCAAGAAATAAAATAAAAATTCAAAGTGTAAGTTAAATTACAGGTATATGTCACAGTCTTTTTTTAAATTTTTTGTCATTAACGACCATCGTTAACGAAAAACATGAAATAGAGTCAAAAACCACCATGAGCAACTTAGAGTTATAAACAGTCGCCCGTCCCATACAGAGGGGAAAAACCGGTCACGGGGTCAACAATATCTTGCGGGACAAACGGGTCGTGTCAAGGTGTTCCTCACCAGATTTCCACCCGGTTTTAATTGAGCCTTATTTTTGAAAAGAAAAGAAATATTTCAATGAATCCTTCAGAGCTGAAGAGTATGATGCAGGAACTTGCTCAGAATGGTAAAGAAGCGGGATTAAAAATGAACTTTCAAAAGACAAAACTGAAGTACAATGCTTTTACAAGGAATGAAGCAATTATTGATGGGGAAAGCTGGAGATAGCCAATTCCTACATATTTACCTTGGGCAGAAGATATCAAAGCGGGGATCATATTGATGAAGAAATTAATTAGCGTGTAAAACTTGGTTGGAGGGTTTTTGGCAAAAATAAACAATTTTAAAGCGCAATATTCCATTAGGTATAAAAAAATTAAAAAAGGTTTTATCAATGCACCATTCCAGTGCTTACGAACGGAGCATAGACGTGGACCTTAGCTAAAAGAGACATACAAAGGCTGCAGAGAACTGAAAGAAGCGTGGAGAGATGTATGCTTGATGTAACCAGGAGAGATAATAAGGTAAACTCATAGATAAGGAAAATGGCAAAAGTGGAAGACATCATGACTAGAGTAAATCCTTGAAATGGTAATGGGCTGGACATGTTTGCCTGGAGAATGGACCACCGATGGTCACGGTTTACAATTTCTTCTAAAGAGATTTATCAGAGACACTTTTAACTGATTTAACCTTTCAGATTCGAACATTATGACGATAGATCTCGAAACTGCTCGCCTAAATATGTAACGTCATGATTTATACAGCTGTTGTAAAATCCGACTTATCAAACATCAAAATCAAGTGTAAGCCAATTAATGTTTTGCCTCTGCTTCAGAGTCTAGGATACAAACTCATTAATCGGATCTACTTCCTCACTGTTTATTTCATTTGCTTTCGCCCTTAGGTTTCATCAGCTCCATTCTCTGCATCTAAAAGCCCGATATAAAAACATATTTTAGCACCTCATACCATTCACCTCGTGGAGTATTTTTCAGGTACTCGTGGGTTTTTGTAGTTCACAATTCTGGCGATACGTGATGTTAGTGTGTATTTCTGTTTAAAACTGCAACTCCGCTTTTGAAAATTTCATTGAAAATTTTAGTTTTTTACTGTATGCCCTTTCGCTACAGTACAGATTGATGACATTGTACTCTATAAATAATTCACAGTTTGCACACTAGGAGACAAAAATGGCAAACCTTTATTGTCTCCCTATCTCTGCCTCCATATGGAATACTTGACAATTAGCATAGCTTTTGCATTCAAAAATACTTTTTCTCATATTTTCTACCTTTCCATTATTCAAAAATCTTCAGACTGGGGACGTCAGCGAGTGATTCTTCTTTAAAGTGTTTATTTCATTCACAAATCCCTTAGAAAAATTCTTACTTGGTACTATATTCTTTATTATGAAAAGTATTTTACACCCATTAAATGTTTTAAGTAACGCACAGATTTTCCGCTAAGGGACGTAATATTGCATCATGTTTTTTTTCTATAGCTCTTCTCCTAATTGCTCAATTTGAAATTTCCTTTTGCCTCTAATATATTCCGCAATACGAAAAGTTTTGCGCATAATTTGTTAATTTCCGTAATACACTTCTCAGATATTAGCGAGAGTAAGTAGCTATTTATTTTTGTGAATATTATAAAGATTGTAGAAATCCAGTTGAATTTTTTTAGTAGCCAGATTCATTCAATATGAGATAACCGGTATACCTCGCGTTTCTAAACAATGATCAGTTTTTGCCTAGGTGTTTATGTTAGATTTTTAGGTTTACTAAAAATCTGTTTAGAAATAGTTTTTTCGTGTAGGAAAGGATTCATAAGACATTTTTATTCTGGTGTCGTGGCTCATCCGGACATGGCACTTCCGTACAATGAAAATATTGCCTCAAATCCGTACAAGTAGGCAGTCTTCCACTGCGTCTCTCGAATGGGAGAAGGAAGCAAACTGATCGTGTGTCACTTCCGTACAAAAGGTGAGATTCATTACTTAGTTTATTCTTTTAAAGTTATGCAGCACCGTGCTCTTGTTACATCTGAAGATTTTATTTAAACAAAATGGATGTTGTAGCGTTGTCTGAAATGTCAAAAGGCAAGTTTTGTGCTGTCTTCAATGATTTTCGATATCTCCAACATAGTAAAAATTTATTTTTCACGTATTTCATCATATTTAAAAAATTCAGCATCCTTTGTCTAAACACAAATCTGTCCGTGGCGAAGATAGATGCCGCGCCCCCTCACTGCGGAGTAAGTTGCTCTCCCAACTAAACTACACGGACAGAATGTATCGCTGCAGATTTGTCGTCTTGACACATGGTTTACCTCTGTTGTACGTCACATAATCTCCTTCTTAATGTGAAAACAGACGTTTGTCCGAACCTCCTCACTCTGGCGTAAGTTGCTCTCCCAACTACGCTGGGTGGATGGAATGTATCGCTACAGATGTGTCGTCTAGACACATGCTTTACCTCCGTAGTACGTCACACCCCTCAATATGAAATCGTGGACAACTTTCCGAATCAATTCCTTTACAGTGTTGTTGTTATTAACAGGGAAGACATGATGAACTACACACCCGGTTCATGGTTTCCATATGCACTATACTGACAAAAGTCACCGGACACCCCTTCAAACGCAAATAAACGGATCCACTCTATTGTGAAAATGCGCGATAGAGCTGCAAATGGTATAAAAACAGGTATGCATCTGACCGTGATCACATCGCCCTGTGAGGTTGAGTGAAAATGTTGCGGGGGAGCGAACTGACTTTTCGAAAGGAAAGATTGTTGGGTGTTATATTAGTGGGTTATCCGTAAGAAAAACCGAGAGGCGTTTAAACATAACCAAGTCAACTGTTTTGGATGTGCTAAATACGTGGAAGACACATGGCATGCCTGGAGCAGCAAAACGTACCGGCAGACCAAAGAAAATCAGTGATAGAGGATGTTGAAGCCTCAGGAGAGTCGTTACAGCTAATCGACGGAGTACTGCACAAGATCTCAGTTTACAGGAGAGTAAAAATGCTGGAACCTCGGTATGTACATGTGCCATTCGCAGAGAACTTCATTCCATGGTCGTGCGGTTGATTATAATCCTTTCATCTCCACTCGAAATGCTTCTCGTCGTTTAGCATGGTGTAAAGAACATTTATCGAGGACCGTAGATCAACCGAAACGGATCCTATGGACTGATGAATCCAGATACACGATACATCAGTCTAATGGCTGTGTGTGGATATGGAGGCAGCCAACGGAACGTTATTTACCACAGTGAAATGTTCCGTCGGCCAAGTTTGGAGCTGCCAGTGTAGTCATGTGGGATGTTTTTCGTAGTACGATCCCGACCCATTGGTTATCATGGACAAACCTGTTAACCAGCACGTCTACTTCGATATTCTGGACAAATATGCCCTACAAATTCTGTGGCAATACTATGGAACCGAGCCTTGTTGGTATCAGCAGGATAATGCACCGAGCCATAAAGCAAGGAATGTTACGGCGTGGTTTGACGATAATTCCGTTTCGTGTGTGGACTCGCCGGCACAGAGCCCTGATCTTAATCCCATAGAGCGCCTCATAAGAAGTTTGGAAGCAAGGCCTACTACTAAGCAACAGTTAGCGGTGGCATTATGTACTGAATGGAAGCGCATACCTATTGCTGTGTTTCAAAACCTTGTGGAAAGCATGTCTAGAAGGATCAGTGCATGCATTAAGGCCGAAGGTGGAACGAAACCGTACTATTATATGCCAATAAATGCTATGTTGTGTTTCTATTCTAAGTGTCCGGTGACTTTTGTCAATATAGTGCATTTCAACAACTGGCCACAAGCCCACTCCACAAAATTAAGCTATTTTGTAAATTAAAATAAATATACATACAACAGAATTTGTTCACAAAGAAATGGGAACCAAAATATTACTCCATTCTTAGGTTTAGTGCCAAATGATTAGCAACAGAGGCTAAAAATACTCGTCCTACAACAAAGGAATGACCCAGCCCTTCTCTTTCTAAAGCCCTAGTTCACACAAAGGGAGCAAGGTCAAAGATGATCCACAAGCATTTTCTGGGTACCAGAGAATTAAATTCCTTTTTGTACGGAACTGACACAAAAATGCTAGGGCTGTAGGAGATTTCCAGAACTAAGGCGGCGACAGTTGTCCCCCTCCCTGACAGGGATTTGGGGAAAGGGCAGCACTGTTTTCTGGGCTGGAGGCCTTGGATCAGATGGGGAACTGGATCGGACGGAGAGTAAGCGTGTGAACATCGGTGGGTATTGGACAGACCACCACTCCCTTCTCTTTTAGATTGGTGTTGAGATGGTGAGTACTGATTGCTGCTCCGGCATCCGGATGCGGTTTCTATGCCTTTCATTCCCCTGCAGAGGCGTCGGCGGCTGGGTTGTGATTCTCTATGATGGGTGCTGTGGTGATTGGTTCCCCATACCCTTCCTCTCTTGTCCTTTCGGCCCCGGACTGGTGTCGTGGTTCAGAGTTCGAAAGATATGCCCTTCTCTCGTTTCACTCATTTTTCTTGTTTTTCTTTCCTGTTGAGTTCACTTATTTAGATCTCCCAGCTTCCTAATTCTAAGGGTAGTTTTGAGACCTGGGGTCGTACACACCGTTCCTAAAAGCATCTTCAAATGTAGCGTAGAAGATCTTAAATGCGATGGGTAAATGGCATTACATTTGTACGGAAGTGACGCTAAAATTTCGATGTACGGAAGTCCCATGTTTGGACCTGCCAGTAAACCTCTCATTCCCTCTGTGCAATCGGTGTTATATTTCTTGATTATTAATTCGGCTTCCTCTTTCCTATCAAGATAAGCAATCGATTGATTGCGATGAAAAGGTGATAAAATAGGCAAACAATAAGTTAAGTAATCTACGACGCATTCAGTTTGTTTCTTGAATGACGCTACTTCCTTGCCAAGAAAAAAGTAATATTTCCAAAGTTTCAGTTTTTATTTCAGTATCAATCTGATACCGGCAACTTTACCTCTTAAAATCTTCAAAGCGCCGCCAAAAGACGAAAGTAAACACTCTTTAACATCCAACTTTCAAGCGCAAATGGTTAGTCACTCCTCGAAGTGTAAATTGAATCGGTAAACAGTAACAAAAAAAAAAAGAAAGGAAAAACTCCTGGAAACTTCAGCAAACAAAAATCAATTAAGCGAGTCAATAAAGAAACAGGCAAACGATGCACCAGAACACAAAATACTGCTCCAATAAGAGACAGAAGCACATAAGCGTGGAAGATAAACCTTTCAAAGCACATATGTAAAACTAAAGCCGACTAGAGAGAAATTTCCTGGTGATTTATTTAGTCATAGTGCGAATAGTAATGCATGGAAGAGACCCAACATTTTAAGAGCATTTTCTTTAAAATTTCTGAGGCTTTGTTCATCGTTGGTTTGAACTCTAAGATATTTCACATTTATCCTAGCGGAATACAGCAGTGCCTTCATCACCACAACACGACGCATAAATAAGATAAAACTGAGTATATGGATTTAAAAGATATCTTTGCTCTGAAATTTCAGCTTTCATCCAGAGTTAAAGCGCTTTGAGATTTCGCGATACGCTGTCACAAAATTCCTAACAAGATTACGTGAAATAATCTTTTGGACGCATAATTCGAACCACTGCTTATAGTTTTGCTTTATCTCGTTGCTCACAATTTCGTGACATTTTTCGTGCCCAACTCATTTCTAGCGCGCATGATTTATACATCGTTTTAAATTTGTTACATTCGGGTAGCCTGAGAATCCGAAGCAATCACTAAAAATACCTCCTTAAGAAGTAAATCCGGAGAAACATGAAATTCGTAGCCCCGAGTCAGTGAAATCCCGAATTCCTATTTCTGGATAAAGGTAGAACACGAGCAACTAAACCATGCTTATTATGGCGAAGAACGATAAAGTAATGCAGAAAACTCGATTTGAGACGATGAAAATACATGTGGCTTCATGTGTTTCATTAAAAAATCATAGCAGCTTAACTTTTCGAATCTCAGTGACTAAAATTGTGTCAATAAGAGATGTATTTTATTGTGATTTAAATGAAATAAAAAATGCATGCATTTTATTTCATTGTCATCTTCAGAATTTGTATTATATGGTGTTATCCCGTATTTATTTCATGACATTCAGTTGAGGGCACATTTTTTTTATTAAAGAAGTATTCTTTTAGTAGCAAACCGTAAGTTTTGCACTATCTCGTGAAGTAAGTTCATTAGCTACGAGGGTTGTCTTAAAAGTAATAACTTTTTGCAAATAACATCTCTGTAATTGAAGATATTTCATTGAAATTCGACATACAATGCACTAAAATCTTACGGAAGAATTGGGTAGGCACTTATGTCTGAAGAAGCTATCCGTGGTGGTGAAAGCTAGCCTGTTTGTACTAGTGTTTCTAATATTACACCAATAACACTAAAACCTGCTCAATATAATGGTGTTACTCAAAATAGTCCATTGTTGAAATCAAGCATTTAGCCCATCGTTCAAAGTTGTAACCAGTTTTTAAAAATTTCGCTGACTGTTCTTTGTTTGGTCAAAGATATTACACCCTCTTTTTATCTTCAACGCGTTGAACACGAAGACTTTGCTTGATAAGAACGAACATGCAAAAGCCAGAAGGCACCAAATCATAGCTGTCTGTTGAATGTGTAATTGCTAAAGCCCGGATGTTCAAAGCATTAAAAACCTCCAAACCAAGCAAACATAATTAGAAATCAAGAAATGTGCGCTAAAATAGAAGAAATATGCATTCAACCATATTCATTTAATAGTGGATTCATTTACAACTATTTGTGTGTGTGAATTTTTCAAAGAAATGCTTTAAGGAAGAATTTTCTAACTTTCGCAATGGAATTCCTGGGCCGATAAAGGACTTGTACAAGCTCAGAAAAAACTTCGACTAGCGTGTATATATAAGATGCACATTTTGAAATTAAGAATATTTGTTTTTTGACTTCCGGCTAGAAAAAGACTTGTCAGGCTGCGTCGAGATATTGCGAAAAGCTATTTTCTTTTTAGCACGTCTTTTGTAAAAACAGATCGTGCTTATGTTATCGATTTGTCAGTCTGCCTGTACCCACGATATCTCTGCAAATATTAGTCCGATTTAAAAAAATTCTTTTTGCATTGAAAAGCTTGAAATATGCGAATGATGATCCTTTATTTCGTGCTTTTTTTTTATACGATGTACAATTTAGCCGCTAGAGGGCGTAAATGCAGATGATGTCGAATTCAAAAATACGTTTTATTCCAAATATTTGCTTCTAAACATCCGATTGAAAAAATTATTTTATCTTTCGATTCCATTTATGTCGAAGAGTATTTTAGATATAGTTACTTCTTCAAATTACGCATAGATTTTCCGCTAGAGGGCGTAAAAGTAAATTACGTTTTTACCGATAACTTTTCTTCCAAAACTCCGATTTGAAAATTGTTTTCTTCAGCGGATACATCTCCTGATGTAAAATCTTTTGCATATAATTTAAAATTTTTGGAAAAGAATATTTTGGTCACCAGGGGGCGTAAGTGTTAATTTTTGCTTCTGATGTATTGGCCATAAAATCTCAGCTTCTAAAATATCGATTGAAAAAATTATTTCGTGGGCTGATGCCACTCACATCGATAAACCTTTTTGGAATATTTTTTCCTAAAATATTTCACAGTTTCTCCGCCAGGGGGCGTAGATATACATCTTATTTTTGTCAATGTCTGTACTTCTATGAGTCCGATTTGAAAAATTCTTTCTTTGTTGGATAGTGTTTTCTGTGCGGCATGATTTTCACATATTTTCAAAATTTTCAATTTTTCTCCCTATATCTCTAGTTCTAAATCTTCTATTTGAAAAATTCTTTTTGCACCGGATACAGACCCTGATGGGAAATTGTTTGCACATAATTTCTAATTTCTGTAAAAAAATGGTTTAACCACCAGGGATCATGAATCTTAATTTCCGCTTCTGATGTATTTGCAGCAAAATATGAGCTTCTAAATTCTAGATTAAAAAAAACGTCGTTTGTTGACCGATACTACTCATGTCGACAAACTTTTTAGAAACATTTTCTTTTTAAAATAGTGCATGGTTTCTACGGCAGAAGGCGTAGATGTATATCTTATGTTTGTCAATATATCTATTTCTAAGAGTTCGATTTGAAAATTCCTTCTTTGTTGGATAGTGTTTCCGATGCGAAATGTTTTTCCTATAAATTCAAAATTTACAAGTAAATCGTAGATTTTCCGCTAAGGGCACAAAGGTAAATTGCGTTTTCTGCGTTATTTCTGCTCCTAAAGCTCCGATTTGAAAAATTCTGCCTATATCGCATACAAGACCTGATGGAAAATATTTTTCACATGATTTCTAATGTTTGGTAAAGAATGGTTTGGCCACCAGGGGTCATAGTGTTAATTTCTGCTTCTGATGTATTTGTAGCAAAATCTGGGCTCCTGAAAACTCGACTAATTTTTTTCTCTTGGACCGATCCCGCATATATGGATAAACCTTTAGAGAATACTTTCTTCCTAAAATAATGCATGATTTTCCCACCAGTGGACGTAAAGTCACATCTTATTTTTGTCGATATCTCTGTTTCTAAGAATTCGTAAAGCTCACGATTCCGTTTACAACAATATCTGAGGGATTAAAAACCCGACTGAAAATCATCTTTCTTTCGTCAGATCTATTGTTTTCCATACCGGTTCCATTGACTTTGAATACCTTTGATAAATTTAATTTGCGTCAGAACGGGTTCAAAAGACGTGCTTATTACACCTGAAAATTCGGTGCTATCTTTCTTGTTTTTTTACTGGAAACAGTCTTTTCACAAATTTTACAAAACGATATCATTCCATCCGTTGAAAATACATGTTGACAAAAATCCGCCTCAAACCTATTCAGTCTTGCGCTGTCACACGTTTTTACTTTAGACGTCTTAAGCAATACCTGCAGTTAGCGGCAACACTAGAAGAACTGGCAGAAATCGCTCCGGAGAGTCACGGCATAGAACCCTCTTACCTGAATTTTATGTATCAGTGAGATTCTAAAGCTCAATTAAACATATACAGTAGTTCCAATTGCTTGTTCATGAAATGCTGAAAGAAAAACAAGTCACATGACCTTCGCGTATGTTCCGGTCATCTACTTACCCTATACCAATGCACTAAGGGGAGAGGGCTCGGTTTCACGGTGTAAACAAACCAGAGTTTTGATATCACAGTCCTTCTTGACCTAATTTCAACAGTAAATGGTAGTCTGACTTCGTAGCGGACCCAAAATTATAATTGGCACCGCTTTAAATGAACAATTTGTCTGGCTCATGGATTTTCACGCGCAGAAAAATGTTTCGTGTTAACCCGTACAAACATGGATTCTTACGAGTAGAAAGCTAGGATTTCACTAAACGTGGTCTTTCTACATAAAGACATATCTTCATTGCTGGTTTAGTCGTTTAGTGAAGAGTAGACTAAAGATTTATCTTTTAATTGGAAGTGGATTCATTTGAGTACCACCATTCTGTAATGGGAAATAATTTTATAACAAGCGGTATCGCGATAGTACCATGATAATATTGAGTGAGATCTGATAAACGATAATATCGTTCAGCAAAAGTGTTTTCCTAGAAAATTTTCAGGATATATATATATATATATATATATATATAAATATGCACTAAGTGTGAAAATATGCTTTTCTTCTTCAAAGTGACTACATATGCAAAATATGCATTTTTTTCTTGAATATCTGGGCTTTAAGTGATCAACACTGTAGCAATAGGCATTTGCTACAGTGTATAGTTCTTTCAAGTGAGATGCGAGGTCGGGCGTTTTGGTAGTGTAGGAGGACAGAACGAAGAGGAATGTCTGGTCTCTTGTTGCGGCTGGCTTCCTTGAGCATTTTTGTTCAGTCCATTTTGGCACTAGCCCAAGATGATTCAAGTGAGGTGAGAAGTAAGAGGTTCTTGTGGTGTAGGACGACAGAACGAAGAGGTTTATCTGGTTTCTTCTTGCCGATAGCTTCCTTGAATTTCGTTCGTGTATCGGAAACGTTTGACAGCGCCAGAGTTGGCACCCCTATCAGTTGTCATATTCCAGAATAGGGCCATCACAGTCAGTGGCTGCCCCAATCGGCCGTTAAGTGGTCCTGAAAGCACGTGCCATAAATGATGGCTAGCCTAATGTGGTCCGCCAGTTCCTCGGCAGTGGCAGCCGACAATCACGTGACGTAACTGATGGATTGCCGAATCTTGTTTGCCATTTTCCAGTAGTGGCCATGAAAAAAAAATAGTAACAATCACAGTTTCCCAAAGGTACAACTCCTCTTTCGTTACCAACAAAACTTATCCGCATGGCATCAATGTGCTAGGGAAATTTCTTCAACAGTTGTGATGCCATTCTATAGACTGTTCTTTTGTCACTGGGTCATATTAGAATGTTTAAATTGCATCTCCAATTACCATACTGAAAAAAATGTGTCAGGGTCTGACTCAAACATCTACAGCAGATTTTTGCACAATTGATCCCTTCGAGCATTTGGTTAAGATGATCCTGGGGTAATTGGTATGGAAGTAACTTTGAGCACGCTTTCCGATATCCCAATTTCATGAATAATTGTTTTCACAACATTAGGACCACAACACAGTACAGATCTCTTGAACGGTCACATCGAATGTGTTTATCAACTTGCCACTGATTCTCGCGTCCATGACTGTAGTTGAAAGCCCTGCTGCTTGTGGCTAACTGAGGTTTCTTCTGCTTGTAAACTCTTCAATCCAGATCCTTCTATTGGTGATGTCGATTGTCGCATTTCCATAAACCTTTCTCAGCTTCATATGGATCTGAGTCACCTTGCAACCTTCCATTTTCCAAAACTCAATAACAGGTCTTTGCTTTACGCGAATATCGACTTTTTGCGCTGACCAATTTAAACATAAAAAAGCGTACTCAAACCATTTTACATTTATAAACTATTTCATGTAAATATTTTTAAATATACAGGAATTATTAGCAAAAAGATATTACTTTTACAACAACCCTCGTTTTAACTCTAAGAGAGCTCTGTTAGCGTTATGTTACAACCCCTGTTCGGGTTCGATGTTTAAGCCTAATTGTAGCTCATTGCAGAAAATATATAGCAAATGAATATTCGAGAAATTTTCAGTTCCAATTACACTTTTATTCGCTTAAAAATGTAGTGCAGGTTATCCCAGAATTATCTTACTAAATTATTATTTGGCTTTCTTAGTTCTCTCGCTACTTATTCTCTTTCCTGAATACTCGCTATTTCGTGCCTAGTCCAATTCTTCGTAACTTTTGATTCCGTCTTTGTCCGGAGACCTAAAAATGTGTTCTTTCTCAAACCATCATCTTTTGACATCTCTTAGTCTACTCCATTCTTAGCGTTACCTCCAGTCTCCGTCCAAGCCTCTTTCCCCAAGCTCGAAGAGAATGTTTCTTTTTGACGCCTCCTCGGCGATAAACTAGTTTAGCCGTCTCGATTGCGCCTTTTGGATCACAATGATTGCAGCGTAAGCCAATTAAGCGATAAAAAGCTCTTAGCGTTTTTTGAAGAGGCTCTCGATTACAAAGAATGACTGCCCTAGGAACACATTTTTGCAGCTTCAGCTGATTACCGATGCCGCCTTAATAGCGTCTTCAAACCATCACATACAGACTGAAAAAGGCTTGCCGCTAAATATTTCTTCACAACAAAATTATTCTTAAATCTTGTCAAATTGTCTAAATCCATGTGATATAGAACTATTGAAAGAAAATACTATGTGGTTCCAAAGTAATAAACGGGATATCGAGAAGTGTTTGAAGATAGAACTTGAAAGTTGTGTTTGTATTTGAAGTTCCAGTCGGCTTCTGATCATTCGTCCGAAAGGCGTCCGAGTTCTAATATCGATGTTGTGTTTGTCTTACGGCACTGGCCTTTTTCCTTCCTTGGAAGCAGTGACCCTAAATTAGGGACGGGCGACTGCTTATAGTCCATTGAGTTGCTCACGGTGGTCGTTAAACCTCCAATAATAAAAAAAAAAAAAGTTCCATTTATCTACTTCCTCTATAGGGAGTTCCCCTAAATTTGGAACGAGCGCTTCCTAGTTTGCTTTAGAAGACATTCTTAATTTTTAGAGTATTTTTACGAACTACAGATTATTATTATTATTTTCAACAATTTCTCATAACGCCGAGAGGTCTTTTGACGTTACTTCCAAAACACTTTCTGTATTAAATCTACACCTTTCTGATAACTGTTTCCTTTTATCTTGGAAATGCTTCTCTCAATATTGTTAGAGTTAAGATTGATTTTCCCTGTAAGGGTTAAAGGTGCCTTTCAGTGATGTATCCATCCACATAATTTCTCATTTAAGCCATCTTAGAAGTCCATTCTGCCCGATGACTTTTATGTCAAAGCTCAAAATGACGACGAGAACATGATGATAACCAGCGATCTCTGTCCTTACTAACAGCTGTTAGTTTTTATCTTGCAAACCCATTATTTTACTTTAGCCTTAACAAATAAAGTGCTGGACAGCTCCAGTCAGAACTATTCAGAAAGCAGTAACATATTGAAGCATCGGGTGGATCATATTACATATGATGTGAGTGTACGAGTACTGATTGCAGCAAAGAATGGATTTGGCAATGGCTGATAAAAATATGAAATTCTCTAGGTGGTAAATCGTTTAATATACAATTCTGCGCGTTATTTAAATGTTAGTCGTAGTGTGAATAAGAAATACTCGCTTCATGCAATGCCTAAGCATACCCGTATCATTTTCACTAACGTGACACCAGATTAAACTGTTATTGACGATAAAATACAGGTTGTCCGAAAAATAACTGTACTGAAATTAACACTTACCATGGCGAACTGGTTCCTACAGGAGGTTTTAGAAATGGGCCCCATCGAAGTCCAGACATGTCTGCACACGCTTCTGCATGTTGGTGAAACCCGTTCTCAGGGTATGTGGCAAATTCTTCATTTGCCACATTTGTTGGATGGGGGTCGTTACTGCAGCCTGTATCTGTGTATCCGAATTATCTGCGTACACCTTTCCCTTCAGTGCTATCCACAGAAAAAAATCAGGCAGTGTCAGATCCGGTGACCGGGCAGACCAAAGTGCTCGGAAGATAATGCGATTTCCGAAGAATCTCTACAGAAATTGTAATGATGCGCCAGCGGTGTGAGCAATTTCACTATCTTGTTGGAACCATCCTTCGTTGATTTCCCATTCCGTGAGGTCGGATATGAATGTTTGGATAATCTGAGCATGGTACCGTTCTGAGTTAATGATTTCACTGAAAAAAATGGGCCCAATAATGCGCCAACGAGTCATGACATAGCAAACACAGATCTTCCCGGTTGTGGAGACGCACTTCCTGAAATTCGTGGGGATTTTCAGTACCCCAGAGACGAGTGTTCTTGGCTGTTGATGTGCTCCGACAGGTGGAACCATGCTTCATATATAAAGAAAGTCACGTCCCGAATGTCCTCACCTTCTTCAGACAGGAACTCGTGGAACCAACTACAGTACCGAACACGGGTCACATGGTCTGTTTCTTTCAGCTGATGTACTACAGACACTTTGTACGGGTAGAAACACAACTTCTTCTTCAGCATATCGTGGGCTGTACTCTTTGGCACATTAGCTTGTTGTGACAGCCGCCTCACGGAATTATGTGGATTCCTCTGTATCCTTTTCTGGATATCCTGTATCGTCTCATCTGCCGTGGATGGACTACAGGGGCTAGGGACATCCAGAACACTGTCAGTTTACCGAAACGTCGTTATGAGCTGACGTACCGCATTACGGTGGGTGACGTTTGCATCACGAAGTTCCCTAGCGAACAGTTTTTGCGCTTTGTCCGTGTACTTACCGTCATGGCGAAAGACATGTTCCACCAAAAACACTCTCTGTTCAACCGCCAACACCATTGTCATTGTGCCGAGATGAATGATCAATCGACACGTCTGCCTGCGTTTACCGAGCGCTCGGGCATGGCCTTCTCGCAGAATGAGAGCTGCGCGCGCCTCGAGGTGGAGAGACATGAAGTTTACCAAACACAAAGCACTTCCACGTGGCGGGTCATTTTGTACTGTAATTCCATTCAAAATTTATTTATTATTACATCATTGCAATTCGTACATTCAGTGCACAGTCATTATTCGGACACCCTGTACATATTCTCTTTTTAGACCTCCTCGTCTTTCTCTAAGTGAAGCGCCCTGATGTGTTTCTTAAACGGCCTGGATTGAAAAAAATCGGGCGAGATTAAGCACGGGATGTAGGCAAAATGTTTTGCAGTTCCTCGTCCTTAATTCCTGAGTTTGAAAAACTAAAGATCAGAAACAGACAGCGAGAATGAAAAGAGAACCAGATAAAAAGCAAAGTGTGTTAGCATAATTTTGCGCTTTCGTTTAGCACTATATTTACGTTGCCATACGTCTTATTTAAAAATTCTTTTTACTGCAGGAAACTATAATTATGGTGGTAATTATCGACAATATTTGCAGAGTTTTTATCGTGTAGCATTTTCACACCGAGTGCTGCAAATGTATAATTTGGCATTTTTTTTTTGATTCGAGGTTTAACGACCACCGTGAGCAACTCAATGGGCTATAAGCAGTCGCTGGTCCCTAATTTAGGGTCACTGGTTCCAGGGAAGAGAGAGAGAGAGAGAGAGAGAGTCAGTGCCGTAAGACAAACACAACATCCATGCCTCACCGGGATTTGAACCCGGACCCCTTTCGGACGAATAATCAGAGGCCATCGCTTTGACCACTGCGCCACCGGGGCGGCAATTCGGCATTATGACCCCATGTGGGAAAAAATGCACCCGAAAATTGGTGTTACACCAAATATCAATGATCTTTTGAAATATTTTACTTGATGTTTTATTCTTCTCAAGCGTTGTGCATTTTCTTACAGATGGCGTGATATTATAAATGGATTCAGCATCACATTCTCATTCAAGTTAGACTGGAAAAGATCTTTCGGAAAATGTCATCACGTTCAAGATTATTCCATTTCGCAGCTGTGTCATCATAACCCAACGATCATCGAAAAATAATCCTTGAAATGCTGCAAATGTAAACAGTCTTACTATTAATATCCAGACACCCCCGATTGATAGTAAATTAGGTGCTACACAAGCACTGCGTCACAGATCCAACTATGAATGATCGTTGGGCTATAATGACATAACTACCAGACGGTAAATGAAAGATGCTTCGATGGACAGAGTTAGCGGACTTTCAGCACTTTCAATAATAGGATGCCACATACGGAACCGCGCCGATTCAGAGGCGCAGTGCTCTTCTGATCATTCGTCCAAGATGGGTCTGGGTTCTAATTCCGGTGAGGCATGGATGATGTGTTTTTCTTACGGCACTGACTCTCTCTCCCTTCCATGAAACTAGTGGCTCTAAATTATGATCGAACTACTGCTTATTGATTTGCTCCTGGTGGTCATTAAACCCCAAAATCACAACATACGCAGTCGTTCCTTACGTGATATTGCAGTGATACTGAAGATTTGTAGGTAGATGGTTGGTGATGTGTTATTCTAATGGTAGTGGACTGGAGATGAATCTACCAAGAAACGACTCTGTGTAACTCTGAAGCTAAAAGAACGTGACAAGAGAGTTCTGTTTGCTCAGAACGGAAATCAACGTTGTCTTAGATCACTCGAACCATTTGTGAGACTATTGGGACTGATGCCAGAACCAGGACGTTGCAGGACATAAGCTACCACGGTCCAACAGCCATCCGCAAGCAGCTAAATATTTCGACTAATGCCAAACGGCGATTTGCGTTATGTAAGAAACATCGAACTTGGCCTGTAGGCACATGGAAAACTGTGCCTCGTACTTGTCGATTCACGGTACACAGTCTTCCAGTCCAATGGTCTTTCCTGGATGTGGCGGAAGCCGAGAGACAAGCAATTTTGGGACTGTTTCATCCGCCAAAGAAGTTTGGTTGGAGCAGCGTAATGGTATGAAGCTGGTTTTCGTGGTTCGGCTCTGATTCATAAATCGTTTTTGGATAAAAACCACAAATATTGAGTTCTGCCTAGACGTCCTGGACAATAATTCACTTCCACTGTTGTGGTAGAATTTTGGAGAAGGTACATACCTCTATAAGCAAGACAAGGCACCATATCATACTTTTCGCGCTGTTTCAGATTAATTTACGGACATAGCCTCAGAAAGTTGGACAGGCCACCCCAGAATCTTGATCTGAATCCTACAGAGAATCTCTGGGACGAAATGGATCGTCCAGTGCATGAAACAAGAAATCATCCAGCAAATACAGCTGAAATGGTCACTGCTCTTACGGCCTTTATTCCAGAAAGACTAGAGGCCGTCATAAAGGCCAAACGTTTCAGCACACAACAGTAAACTTTCTGTAAATAAACTTTATTTGTATACATGTAAATGTTGGGAAATTAATGGTAAGGCAGTGCATATTGTGTATGACTGCACGAGATACAATATGACATCTATTTGTAGCACTGCAGAATTTCTGTTTTAACGGACATATCACCGTGATTTTTTTTAATGTATTTCCGTGTTGTTATTTTTTCTTCCGTAGGCGTGTTATCTTTCGCAAAGTTTTATTTTGGCTGTATATGCATGTTTACCACGACATCTCTGCTACTACTCGTCTTATATAAATTATTTTAACCTCAGACGAGAAAAAACGTAATTAATCCATTAACTGGCTAGAATGAATCAAGTCGTAGTGATAAAAATGGACAAAGTAGACCAAACAAGTATGTCTAAGAAGTGGGCCGATTGCAGCTGGAACAAGTAAACCTACGCATCACAAAGCGTTGAGTTTCCCTTAGCTTTGTCATTCAAATTGGTATTTACCAGTATGACTGACACTTACCCTTTCTGACTAATTGTATTGAACTGCACGATGAGTAGTTTCAGTAAGAGAGTGTCTGACCCCCAGGTCTATAACTGCCCTAAGGAAATTAGAAGATAAAAGATGTGAATAAGTGAATTCGATAGGAAAGAGAAACAGAAAGTGAGAGAAAAGTAGAAAAACGTGACTCTTCTGAAGCACAGAACCAGAGGAAAGGACGCACAGCACCCAACTTGGGGAAACCATAGCACCAACGACACCACAAGGCCAGCAAAACTTATGACTAACTGGCTGATAACAGGACTATAACAACGGCGACGAACCTAAGAAATAAGAGAGAAGATATTTGAGCCATTTGTTTCTTTCCTGTGACATGAAGTCTGTGTCAAGAAGACAAAGCCTTCCCCTTCATGGTATGGGAGCCTGGAGAAGAGAATAAAGGATTAGATAAGATCATTCATCACTAGGTATATACGCTTATTCTTGATACTGCTCTGACGCGAGAGGGAAAGAAATTGGTTTGCCGCAGCTTTCATGAAACTCGGCCGCTATGCAAGCTTTTATATTTCAGGGGTGCAGAAAAGTGTGAGCATTTGATTCATCGGCCTCTTAAAGGGTTAATCTCATCCACGTATTATACAGGCAGTCTCCGAATTTTAGAAACTACTGATTTCATATTTTCCAATACCCATATAGGATTGAGGTTTCCGATATGATGTGTTCATTACACTTTAAAATTCAGCAGCACCCTATTCATCGCATTTAAAGTAAGGTTTTATTTTAGAAACATGGTAGATAATCAGCTTTGAAGACCACCATACGAGATATTTAGACTTTGTCTTTCCTCAGTGATGCCATTTTGAGATTCAATGCTAAAAACGGGAAATGAAACAGAAGATGTGTCTATTTATCTCTGCGATATGTCACGAGACTAGTAACCGATCAAACTGAGAACGTCTGGAAAACAATATTTTCTAATTAGCGGTTAGCGATGATGGATTCTGCATCCGGAGGATGACGGATGGATCATTTCCATATGCCCACTCCGATCGTCAGCTGTCTTCGGAACCCCGAGACGTGACTCATTGATAACACCACCACGCGAATCAGATTTGCAGGAAGGAGGTTGGGGTCGACCTCCTGCTGATGACGGGGGCCCGTTGCTTCCGTAGACACGGGGAAATGTGAGATAATAGGCTAAATTACGTGACGCCACACACTAAAGCGCGAAAAGTGCACGACGGTCGTTTATTATTGGATACATAGCGTTTCTTCTGATGGCACGCAACGGCTTAAAAATCAATGATCCGTATCCGTCTACCTCAAAATCTGTGATGATTCGTTTTGGGGGATCCGTCCGTTGAAAAAAAAAATAAGAGGGAAGACAGGCTGTCGGATGGTCCACTGAATGCGCACTTTTCCATAAAATATCTTCATGGCAATTTAATATCTTAATTAGCGAAGCAAATAGCGTTAACAGGAACGATTTAAGAAAAAGAGTTGTAATGATGATGGATGCAAAACAGATTTTTAAGAATTTCAGAAGGATGCGAATTTTGCGTTGTCGAATTACAATGACGGCCGTTTACAATTCCGAAAATTTCCCTGATTCCTTTTTTTCAAAATGACAGGGTGCTTAACTGAAGTTAAAAATCGAACATCATCGTTCTCCTCACACACATGCACACACACGATTCACGTCGAATCTTTTCCTTCACACAGAAGCAACGTTTGTTGAGAAATCATCCATACATCCAATCTTACTCAAAGCGTTTTGATGGACTATACACAAATGAGTCATTACATTATGCCCACCTACCTAAAAAATACGATGTAGGACCCCCTTTAGCCCGCAAAACAGCGGGTTCTCCAGTTTCCGTACGATTCGGGGTGGTGGTGATTTAGCGCGAACCCGCTTTTCCAAATCGAACCATAAATGTTCGATTGGGTACATGTCAGGTGAATTTGGAGGCCAGGGCATTACCAGAAAGTCACCAACATGTTTCTTTTTCTTTTTTTTGTATTGGAGGTTTAACGACCACCGTGAGCAACTCAATGGGCTATAAGCAGTCGCCCGTCCCTAATTTAGGGTCACTGGTTCCAGGGAAGGGAGAGAGCCAGTGCCGTAAGACAAACACAACATCCATGCCTCACCGGGATTCGAACCCGGACCCCTTTCGGACGAATGACCATAGGCCATCGCTTAGACCACTGCGCTATCGGGGCGGCCAACATGTTTCTCGAACCACTCCTTGACCATTCTAGCAGCGTGGCATGGGGCATTGTCCTGTTCGTAATGGCCATCACCAGCAGGGAACACAGTTGCCATGAATGGGTGAACTTGGTCGTCAGGATTGTGTTATTGTGATAATGGGGCCTAAAGTGTCCCAAGAAAACATCGCCCACACCAAAACCACAACGCCGCCGGCCTGTTTCCGACCAACGGTGCATCCAGGTGCCATGACCTCCGTTGGTAATCGGCGTATCCGCTGCTCGGCCGTCTACGTGATGCACCAGGAATCTTGATTCGTCAGACCAGGCCACTTTCTTCCAATCATCATCCACGGTCCAATCTCGATGATCTTGGGCCGATTTCATGCGTTGTTGACGATGACGTGCACTGAGCATGGGGACCCTGCTGGGTGTTCGGTTACGCTGGCCCATACTCAGAAGGCTGCGATGAACTGTGTGCTGTGACACATTGCGCTGATCACCGCTGTTGTAGCTGCGGGTGATTTGTCGCACTGTGGCCCTGCGGTAGCTGTGAACAATGCGCGACAGTCTCTGCTCCCCTCTGAAATCAATGAGCTGCGGATGACACACGGCAGGACGATGCTTCATCGTTTAGAAAACTGTGCACCACTTTTGATACGTACTCACTATAGCAGCACCTGAACAACCCACAAGTCACGCCGTTTCCAAGATAGTAGTTCCGAGGCGCCGCGCTATAACAATTTGTCCTTTATCAAACTCCGATAAATCGGCAGCTTCTCCCATTCTAATTCTTAACCCTCTACTAACCGAAAGCCAGTCCTCTGGTTGTATATATTTTTCCGGCTCTGTTAATCTCATCTGTGGCACCGTTCGGTCTCCAGGCGCGCTCATTTCTCTATGCTTGGGGTTATTATAATATAATGGCTCATCGGTTTATTTCATCTAGTATGAAAAGAGCTGTGAATATTAATGACACAAAATTTGGGATGTGCTTTCTTCGGTACTCCGTTAACACTGATTTCTGCACTTTCGACGGTACTCCGTAAACACCGATTTCTGCACTTTCGACGCTAATCTCTGTATTAATTTATTATATTTATTTATTTTTATTTGCAAGCACATTCTTTCAGACAGTAGATAAATTGCGCTTTAGCATCCTAGGTGATTAA
Organism: Macrothele yani; assembly: GCA_039090855.1. NCBI lineage: Eukaryota > Metazoa > Arthropoda > Arachnida > Araneae > Macrothelidae > Macrothele > Macrothele yani. Next base: position 82,144,094 of record CM077003.1, on the reverse strand, counting down.
AAGTGATAATTACAGTCTTGCAAAACATGCTTTACGAAATAAATCATAATTTACATTTAAAATATCCGGATATTCTTCAAGTGAGTTCCGAAGTCTATACATTTTGCATAACGGATAATTTTTTCCAGCTTCAGTGCTGCAGAATGGCACAGCAAATACTTCACATTCTGTCCTTTGTAAACGTGGCACACGGAAATTTAATCGGTTTACAATTAGAATATCACCTATCTCCCCATTGATGATATCGTACGGAAACTTGAGTTCGAGAGCCTTCCTTCTCGAATGTATAGAGGTCATCTTGAAGAATGACAGAATAGTAGCGGGGATATGTGCGTTTATAAACTCCAGTAGATCTGTGAAAAAGGTGTCGTAGAAATATCTTTTGTGTTTTCTCAATTTCATTTATTAGTGTTACGAAGCTAGTGATGCAAATGATTGTAACGTACTCTAGTGAAGGTCTGACCGTACGTAGTCTTAGAAAGGCAAATAAGTGTGTGATGATTGGAAAAACATTTAGAAAGTGCAAAATAAATCCGAGATTTCTATAGGCTGAATATATACAATTATTTGGATACGGCTTTTAAAGTTCAAGTAGGAATGAAATGTAACTCCCATATCTGGACACTATTTGTCCGGCTATAGGGTAGTCGCTAGCTTTGTCATAAAACAGAATTGGATTTCTTTTCTTCGAAAAGGGAATGACATGACATATGGAGATGAGGTGGATCAAAGTACACAGTAACCTGCTTCCGTGGTGTAAGATACACCATTGAAGCAGGTTATTGATGTCAGTTTGAAGAGCAAGCCAGTCATCAAGAGTCTGTAAACTGCGATATAGCTTGAGCTCTTCAGCGAACAAGAGACAAAGGACATCAATGCAAAAAGTTAGGTCATTAATGTATATGAAAAATAAAAGTAGTCCTAAATTAAAGCCTTGGGGGTATCCAATATAGGGATCATGAATGGTGATTTCTGTCACGGTGGTAATGCTGTATCGCATGTAATTACAAGGTAGAATGTTATCCAGAGAGCACTCTGTAATATAAAGGGCTCAACATGGGTTATCGAAAAATGATCATTGGATAGCCTAAGTCACGTCATTTTATTATGGTGACGCAAACACCAAATTGGATAACGTATCTTTACTTTGTTCCCATTACGCTTAAAAATTACTGCTTGTTTCAATGTAAACTGCTACTAACAGAACGCGTATGCTAATGAAAAAGCTGAAGTCAAATATTTAGCTCGACATCACATGAAGAACACTTTACTATTTTGCCAAAATATAAGTACGGTGGCGCCATCTTTTACAGTAAACCACGGTAAACACAACGCGATCGTTAAAATTATTAATTCGGAATTTAGACCAAATCCGAAATTTTCAATTTCTTTCGCTTCTACATTTTTTTAAAAACATTTTTGGTTGTGTTATTTATACTTTACAACATCGACTTGATATGTTTTTCCCATTTTCGGTTATTAATTATTTTCGCTGTGACGTTTTAAGTAAATATTTGAAAATGACGTTTCTTATCGCTTCGGAATGCATCCTTCGGAATGCATCCTTTTTTCCACCAATGCATCTCTATAAGCCATCACTAACAATAGTAACATCATCCCACTCATCGTGAGAGAAACGGACAGAAATTCTGAGTTTTTTTTTTAACAATAATACTTTTTGCAGATTAGGACGAAAATGTTAAGTGCTAGTATGAGTAAAACATTTGATTGTAACAGCGAGTAACTTCTAATTTCTAGCAGAATGTCCTGCTTCAGATAAGACACATTCAGGTTCTGGATAACAGAATGCGTAGACCACAATGGTGTTTTTAAAGAAATCCACATTTAGTAAATCGCATTGTATCATTGTATTACACTCGCTGCCACTGAACCGTATAAAGGAGTGAAAGAAATTTCACAAAACTCTGAAAAGGCGCCAATACAACGTGAATGTGAAATTCCTTTGTAATATTGACTCCAAGATTTGGAGTTACGAGAACTTCAACTAGCAAATTTTAATCTGTGTCAAAATCATTTCGGATAACATCAGAAATTGTTTTATGCATAAGTGGAAAACGAATTTCCCTGGAAAAGTAATTCTTCGCAAATGCATGGAAGGCAATACAAATGCAATCTTTGGCACAAATATGCCGTATTTTCACTGTTTCCATGTAACCACTCCATCAGAAAACCTTGAAAATTACATTTCTGTGGAGCGAAAATCGAAATCTCGAACAGAAATCGGCGATGCGGGTTCGATTCCCGTCCAGGGCAAGGCAATTTTCAAGTTTTTTGAAACAGTAAAAATACGGCGTGTTTGTGCCAACGATAAAATAAATTGGTTTAATTTTAATATTTATCTTTATCCGGGCTCACGATTGAATTTAGATTTTACGCTAGTTACAGCTAATCAGCAAAACTGTCCCGAGCCATCCCGGTGACCGAGTGGTGAGAGGCGTAGATTTCTGGCTAGAAATCCGTGCTGGACACAGCCTCCATTCGTGGATAAAGCATGGGTGCCGCTTCAGTCTTGCGAGTTAAGCCAGACACCTATATATAAAAACAGGACAAGCCAGAAATTGTGAAACAAGTTGCTGCCTCACAGGGAAATAATTTGTAAAACACTACATCATGTTCAAATTTCTGGAAAAAGTCCCCTGTGTGCGACGTGTTCTGACAAGATGCCTTCTCCAACCATTTAAGTTTTTTTTTTTTTTTTTTTGATTGAAGAATTAACGACCACCGTGAGCAACTCAATGGGCTATAAGCAGTCGCCCGTCCCTAATTTAAGGTCACTGGTTCCAGGGAAGGGGGACAGCCAGTGCCGTAAGACAAGCACAACATCCATGTCTCACCGGGATTCGAACCCGGACCCCTTTCGGACGAATGATCAGAGGCCATCGCTTAGACCACTGTGCCACCGGGGCGGCCCATTTAAGTTTTCATATCCTTGGAATGTTTCTGTGATGTCAAACCACTAAATGCTTCGCATATGTGAGATATAACAGCATAACTGTCACCTTATTTCTTTTTCGAGAGAGGAGGATTTAAACGACTACCAGGAGCAACTCTAAATCTATGGGCTATAAGCAGCCGCCCATCACTAATTTGGGGCTAATGTTTCAGGGGAAGGGTGCGAGCCAATGCCGTAAGGGAGTGTTTCTCAACCTTTTTGCATTTGTGTCCCTCTTTTTCATATCAATTTTTACTGCGCCCCCGTTCAATCCTTTTATCGGACACACAAGTGTTACTTGAGTTAGTTAGTTAGCTGTTGCTATCTGAACACTGTAATTGCAGTATAATTTTTACATTACACAACTTCTTTAGTATTGATCTGTTTTAAATATCTATTCAAATCGTCGTCCGCGTCATAAAATATGCATCGTTGCAAATTTCTGATCGTCATCACCCGCCTACCGTATCGTGAATTCTTGCAAGTCCTACCGAGCAACGTCTGACTAGAGATGGGCTCGCATAAATTTATTGCCTCCGAGTTTTGGGAGGAGTAATGCTTCCAGGCATATCTCGAGATACCCGTTACAGTTTTTGTACCGATTTTTGTTGTAAACTCCAGCAGAAGTTAAGTACTTTGTTTATTAAACAGGTTTCCTTACAAACGCGAACGAGTCCCTTTTTTCTAACCGTTTAAAATAACCACGTTTGGGGTGCGCGTACATTTAGTGCCTCGAGGAATTTATTATTTTATTTTCAGAATGTATTTTACGTTGGGTTTTTTTTTTTTTTTTTCAGTAAATAGTTTATTATTTATCACTTTTCTTCGCGCCCTCTTTAGTTATTCCGCGCTTCCTTAGGGGCAGAGCCCCATTGGTTGAGAATTACTGACGTAAAGCAAACAAACCACCCATGCTTCTCGATCAAACGTCAGCATTTAGACCATGAGTCAACGGGACGGTAACTACTACCGTATGGTTAAAAATAATTTCCACTCCGAAATGAATGCACGTAAATCATTCACCACCGCACATCTCAAAATGGTACTAAAATGTTTTTGGGCTTCAAACGAACGGATTTTCAGAAGAAAAAAGAAATGATTGAAAGATAAGTACCACCGTAGGAGTTTAGTGGAAATATAAATTATATGCAATACCAGGTAAGTTTTCATTTAAAGACAGCATCAGATTTCAGAATACAATCATTCAAAAATACATTAATCTCTCTACAGACTCAGAAACAAAAGATAATAATAGCAAAGGAAGACAACACAGTAGATAGCATTGCTTCACTGGGTTATAAAGTCATGGAGATTTTACGACTCGCATCAGTCATTTTTGATTAATTTTAAAAATGTTTCATTACTTTCGGCTAAGTTGCAGATGTTAAATTGCAGAACGGAATTAAAAAAAAAAATGGTGAAAAAAAAAGTTGTGAGAGTTGACAGAATTCATCACGTGAAACAATGATTTACAAGCTAACCTACAATGTGAAGATTTCCTTTCGAAGACACGGCGAAGCTTGTAAATTATTACCACGGTGCAAATAAGTGGTTTAGACATTTACACACGAAACCACTTAAGCATTTCCCAATTTGCTCTTATTTGATGTGATTATTTGTCGAAAGCAAGCATCTTGGAGGCACTTCCTAATTTGAGGTACTTTCAAGAACAGATTTATCGAAGGCAAACACTTGCATCGTTTTCTTCTTCCTAAATTAAGATACTTAAAGGAACAGATAAGCAAAAGGCTTGCCCTTCAAGACGAACAAAGACCCATCATTCATTTAAGAATCCTAGGAATATCAGAGAGCAGATAAAGAGGCACATGTCCAGATCGACTGCGCAGACAGGCAGTGCCTGTTGCCTAAATCGGTCGTCGTCACGAGTGGGAATTGCAAGCTATTGCCTCACGAGGCAGGCGTAAGCTGACATGAAAGATTACGTATCGCACCAAGAGCATAAGAAGTTCTAAATTCAATTCTAATCACAAGCGAATTATAAGGGCCTACAGGCAGAAAGTCAAAGAGATCAACCCCCTGTGCAACAGAAGCCGGAGGATAAATCGAACGGAATAAATATTCCGGTACCGACGTGACTCACCGGGGGAGGAATTAACAGCCATGAATTATAGCGCTGCGTGGAGAGGCAAAATTTTTCCTTTCCCTGTTCTTATCAATTATCGAGATTTCAATCCTTCATCTTTCTCTATCGATCTGTTAGGAAATTATGAGTTCATATTTCACGAAATTTATTACACAGAAAGTTTTTCTAATAATTGCATCAAATAGCGTATTAGCCTAGTTTGGCATTTTGTAATTCAACATAACTACTTAACCAAAAGAGATTATTTCACTTTACTCGCTCATTAGAAAAATGAGTCATGTTTATATTTCACCTCAGGACGCAAGAAAAGATACAGTTCCAAAAGCGGAATTAGAGTCAATAGGACAAGAATAAAACGGCAAAAGCATTCAGGAAATATTTTTGCTTTCGTATATGTACCTAAAAAAAATGGTGTGATTGATGCGTAAGAAAAATATAAGCTGAAGAACTCTACTCATGGTAAAGGTTGTACATGAAGTTAAAAAGAGAGTCCCTAAAACAAGATATGCCTATTAAAAGTACACGGGATTTCCGTATGTATCTGCGACGCTGTTAGAAATCACGTGATCCTGAAAAATTTATGCACTTCTCAAAGAATTTTATTCACAACAGACAGTGAATGTATGACATCGAGAATCTGGCACCCTCACCTTTTATTTCATAGTCATTATTCTTTTAGAATGAATATAAGAAAACTTTGAACAAAGGGGCTCTTTCAGTATATTTGAAGCTCACAAGAGGAAATCAGATATCCTACACGACGCCCCGGTGGCTTCTTCTTGCTATTCTTCCGACGTGGGCTTTGGGTTCGAATCCTGGTGAGGTATAAATGTTGTGTTTGTAATAAAGTACGGGTTGTGTCCCTTCCCTGAGACCCAAAATTAGAGATGAGCTACTGCTTTATAGCCCATTAAGTAGCTCACTGTGACCGTTAACCCCCCCCCCCCCGAAAAAAAAAAAACATCTGGCTCACTAGCGATGATACTTATATCAAGATAATATTACACTTCTAACAATAAAAATTCCAGCTTGTGAAAATTCTCTTTAAAAACAAAGCGAGTGAAAATGCTTGTTTTGAAAAAATCTGTATTTTTTTTTAAGCTGAGATGCCATTTTTTGTAAATTCTTTATTGCCAAAAAAAAAAACATTTAAAAAACGGTTAATAAATGAAAAATAATATAAATATTTGGTGTAAGTAGCCCTTTTCAGAGCGCCCCTAGACAATAACAGTGTAGTTCTACATACCTTTGCTTTGAAACACAAGAAAATGTTAGTTATTCAGTCTAAAAGTTTTCGAATGCCTGTACTATTTCGTTTGTAATTTTATGTCATGTTTTTTTTTCACGACAGAGAAAATACGCTTTTATCAATCGGCAAGTTATGATATCAGATGTGTTATAATTTCCTCGAAATACTGCAATTGAATGCAGTGTATTCTACGAAACTCAGCATTATCAGAAAATGCTCTGGCAACAACCTTGTTTCTACAGTTGGTTTCCAAATGTTTTGAAAATCAATCACTATAATCACAACTTAAGAGGTTTTCTTAGGGTTACATGTTGTTGTTCTTATTCCTTATTTTTTTTTAAATAATTTAAACTTCGCATTGCATATCACTGGTTTAGTTACTCGAATTTAAGTGTTTAGCTGTAACTTGAGCAATAGATGACGCCACATTACTAATCCTAGTCAGTCAACGTAATTACTCACGAACCTAGCTATTTATGGTCATCGGAAGTTACTTATTGGTCGTACTTAATGGACGTAGGGGGGGGGGGACCTGTCTCCGCCCGCAACTTTAGAAAATTTAAATGCGAGGGAAAACCTATGAAGCGGTAAGTATGAGTGGGAGACTTAATAGAGACGCTACGAAGTTTAAAGTGGCGACACCAACAGACAGACATGTTGTATTAACCTTTTAGGTTTGGCTGCGATTCGTTTACGTGAGAAAGTAAAACAACGGCAAAATGCTATTAATGTGGATAAATCATTATATAACATTATTCATACTCAAGAAACGCCCATAGCGTATCAAATCCGTTTATTTCTTATGGTGTTATAATCACAGAGATTCGCCAAGCTTCTTTCTCACTCCACTGGGAGGCTTTTTCAAGGCAATGGTAGACATAAAAATGCAGGAAATTGGAACACATAAGGAGCAAAGGTGACTTTTGAAAATAACGTGGGAGGCATTCCTGAAATAAATAACGTGGATGGCATTCCTGAAATAAATAACGAGGGTGTCATTCCTGAAATTTTTAGCACGTGATTACACGGCGCGTATGGAATAATATTAGAAGAATTGCCTCTTACACGAACTTTAAAGCGACTGCCATCAGGCAAACTGTCGAAATCCTCTCCAGCAAAGTAGCATGCAATGTCATGATCTCTACTGAACTACTACCAATGGTTTGGCATGCGTTATTAAAAGACGGTAACACGTCGCCGAGAGCCGTGTAATTACATGCTAAACATTTTCACGAAATATTCTCGTGATGCCAACCACGGTATTTTCAAAAATCATCTTTGTTCCCTATGTGTTCCAATTCCCGGCAATTTTATGTCTACCATTACCTTAAAAAAGCCTCCCAGTAGAGTACGAAATCTTGACGAATCTCTGATTATTACACCATTAGAAATAAACGGATTTAATACGCTGTGTGCGTTTCTTGAGTATTCCTATTGTAGTGTATTAAAAATAACGTAACATTATTCATGTATCAACAAAAAGATTTGTGATATTTAAAATAATTTGTAATAAAACAAGTTAGTAAAATCATGCAATTCATTGATTATAACACGCTTTCCAACATACCAGAAATCTTTACTCAAGTTATTATTCAAGTTATGAGGGTAATGGCTGTAAAATAAATCTCTCCTAAGACCTGACCTTTGACCCTATCTCGATTATACTGAACAGAACCGGTAAAGTATACTTCCGGAAAAACATGATAAAGTTTTATCTCAATCGAAGCATGTTTACCTAAGTTATAACGCATAAGGGTGGTGGAATGGATCCCGCTCCTATGTTTTGATTTTTGACCCTATGTCGCCCATTTTAATAGAATTCGTCCCCAGGTGATCCCTTACCACATACTAACATTTCATCAAAATCGAACCAGTTTTACGCACGTTATGACGCATAAGTGCAATGGAATGGATCCCGCTCCTATGTCCTGACCTTTGATCCTATTTCGCCCATTTATAACAGAGATCCTCCCCAGGTAGTCCCTTACCACATACTAAAATTTCTTTGAACTCTAACGATTTTTACGCAAATTATGACGATAAGGGTGGTGAATGGATCCCGCTCCCATGTCGTGACCTTTGACCCCATTTCACCCATTTTCAATAGGTAGTCCCCTACCACATATTAAAGTTTCATCGAAATCGCACCATGTTTACGCGAGTTATCGTGCGAACGGACGGTCAAAGCTGGAGCATATACGCTTCTTCAACCTAGAGTTGGAAAGCGTAAAAAAAAAGAGTTTATTTAAAAAAAAAGTAGCATCTTGTCAAAAATATAAGCTAGACCATTCGTCATCCGTTATTATCAGCAGTGGTTGAAAAGTAATGTATAACAAAAAAAGTTTGTCACACACTCAGATCTGAATTTTGTGACATTTACAGAGAAGCTATTTCCAAGATTTGCCTCGCCTTCCAAAGGAAAACATCAATTTACATTTTTTCGTGGCCATAAGGAAAGCATCATTTTGTACTTATTCCTGCCTTTCCTCCCTCAAAGGAAACATCGGTTTACATTTATTCGTGCCTTCCTCCCCCCCGTCCCCCAATTCTTTGGTCACGCTACGCCTATGTCAGTCGCCGAAGTCTTTGGTGAGAGCGCAGACATTAAAACTGAGTAAAACCGAAGCTAAAGTCCAAAATAAACTCCAATAAATTATTTATAGAGACCTAATTATTTTTAGCGCGAATCTTGTGTGGATACAGTGACTAGAAGCGAAAAATGACATCACAACACAATGTCGTCCATGCTTGAGAATTGATTCAAAAGTGAAAAAGAATGACTCACGTGATGTTTGCTTGCAGGAAGAGCCTTGGTCCCCACAAAATGTCATTTCTTTATGGGATCCTTTTTGTTAAACTGTGAATTATGTTTAAAAAAAGGATTTAATTTTTCTTCTTTTTCTAGTTAACTTTTAATTTACCTTCGTGGATTTCAAAAACTTCCATCTTTGGTCGTCTGGCCCCTCCTCGATTTTTTTTATATACGCCTCTGTTAGCCGGTTTAATTTCAAAATTAACAGAACTGAATACGGGCAGATAAATTATTAACATTGAGTTTCCATTAAAAGACCGAACGTAAATACGAAAAGAGGTAAACTTTCTTGAGACTACAATAATAATAATAATTTCATTTTCGCTCGTGTACACCTTAATTGTTAGAATCCGGCAGAGACATATGCTGACGATGGATTAGAGTCAAATTTATTCTGTAATCGCAATTACGGTTCAGTTGTATTTAACTAAACGAAAAAGAAGCCACGCAGAGTCACACGCCCATAGGCATGTTAGTGGTGAAACCTGGACTCATCGTACCAGACGATTTTTTTCCAGGTGCGGTGCTCTCCTGTCCATATCAGGAGGAGCTGTCAATGACAAAGAGTCAACATGTGTACATGAAGAGAGCCGACTGATTGGATCCCTTTGCAGGTAATTACACTAGATTGTGTGTTCGAGCACGTTTCTATGGACATTCTGGTTGCAATTTGCAGTTAAATAATGGATCGTAAGCCGGCTGTAGTCCCGGACAGTACTTGCCAACTGGCGTTTAGATCAACTCTGAGCCAGTGATGGTCTGCCTTTTCCTGCACATTGGGTGGATGTGTTCTTCTTGAAACCTTGCCCGCCATACTTTCATTAGGGTGCCCTTAGATCACCCAACAATATTTGCGCTAGATGAGAAGCTAAATCCCTTCCTCACTTCAATAGACTTTCATTGTCCGAACTATGGAAAATCAATCTTCCCTTTCCGCATCTCTTTGCTCAGTACTGTGAAGTTGCTGATATACTGGCGAACTGCGTCGGTTTTTTTTCACATTTTAAGAAAAATGTTGTATACCTTCAGAAGGGATCTTCCTTCCGCCAAACACATTACTTATTGCCAGTGGATAAGAACGTGATAACACACTTGCGGCACTATTTACTATCTATGACACGCCTTCAAGTAACTGGTAAAGAAACAGATGATAAAGATCGGCAGTGAATTATATAGGGATTGGTACAAACTTTCTGACATTATCAAGAGCATCATAAAATTCACCTATCACTTCACATCATAAGCATAACTGCGTTGTGAGAGGAAGTGAATAGCAATTCCATATAGTATAGCTGAAAAAAATGCAACTGGAGACGTCAGAACTTTATGAGAATTGGAAACAGTGATTACCAGCGGCATGGTTTAGCTTTCTAATCGGCAAGTACTGGAATAATTTCACAACCACATTATGCGGAAACTACTCCATTCTCACTAACGAAGAGCTGTTTGAGCTGGAGCAGCCCTCTGAGAACTACGACTCTACAGAAGGTGCATCCGAAAGAAACCTCAAACCTCATCTAAGGATCTCTAAATAATTACATCAATCGTTACCAGATAGTATGGTTTTATTCAGTGAAAATGAAGCACGGGGCTGCATTGATGAGAATAAGTAGAGAGAAATAATCCCAGACAAGATGGTTCTTGCAAGAAAATCAACCCTTCATGTCTTCTTTAAGATGGCAGCTATACCACAACCTGGTACATCTTCCAGTCAATAACTCCTATGTTGTCTCCGAAGACTAATAAGTTTACCATGCTCGGGGTTGTACCATGCACTGTTGAGTGAAATACACCTTTACTTATTAAATATTTCTTTCATAACTATTCATTTAAAAATAATGAATGTATTTATAATATCATGCTTATATTCTCTATTATTGTTTGCGTAATGCCACAAACACACATTACACTAATCAAATGTGATAAAATAAAATTTCGAGAACGCATCTCAAAAGACTTGTTATAATAACCCAATAACACTTGCTATAAAGTCTTAATGTAAATACAATGATGTCCAGCCTGGAAACGATGACCTCACTCAGAGGTACGCGCTGGAAGTTGGTTTCTCTGAGCATAGAAAACTCCGGCAGAAGAGATCCGCAGCCTATGGCAAGAAGTCTAGTGTCCTCGAATTATGAGCGTTCGCAGCGCGTGTCACACTGGTGTTCGAAATTTGCACAATGGCCCATTGCGTTGACGGTTGAGGAACATGGTGGGATGCCTTCAGCATCAACAGAACACAACAACGTGTCGCGTGTGGGGATTCTAGTGCAAGAAGACAGAAGAGTGGCTTCCGCCAGATAGCTTCAAATTCAGATGTTCCTTTTGATAAAGCACGTCACACCGTTCGGCCTGATCAGTGGGCGGACCTTCGAGTGAGACCATGTATCCAGGAGGGTTGTTCTTTTCATTTGAATCTGTTCTACGGCACATTGCCTTCTTATTTAAACTCCTGTGCCAAACACCTCCCCTCTTATCAGTAGTGTGCAGATGTAGTGACGTTGGGAAGCATAGATCTAAATATCCCTAACCTACCGCCAAAGGTCATCTTCGGAAGTTATATATTGATGACTACGTTCATAAAGTAAAAGTCATTTTAGTGGTTTGTAGATTTGGCTCTTTCGTTGCATGTAACTTTAAGATTTAACCTCAACTTTCATTTTAACTCGAAGCTTAGAGATTTTCGTTGAACCCTGATTACTTCTCGGTCGTTTGTGGCAGCGGCAGTTAAAAATCTTACAAAGCACACTCTCACACACACGACTTCAGCAACACGACCAGAGTTCAGTGATAAAGTCTAGTTACAGATTTCCAAACCACTTCTTTATTCGCCCACTCTTCAAAACAGTCTTTCCACAGACACGTCGTTCGCACATCAAGATAGGTTGACTAGAACTGAATATCAAAACGACCTTACAAAATTCTCTCGCTATCTATTCGCTGCATGAACTTGAATTGCTCAACTACCATGAACAGAACACGCTCAATAATATTGCTCATTCGCTCATTGCACATCGAATATTGCTTGTCGTTCTAACATTGCTCATTAATTGCTCATCTAACAATCTGTACGTGAATCGCTCATGTAAGATTGCACATCGAGCCTTTATATTATCAGTCTCTTGCTTGCATTTTGATCTGCTTTCAGGATTGTGAATTTCACATTCACTGAGAAAAACCCTGTAGTGTTAAGTTCAGAAAATATTTAGCGAGAAGTAATCAAATCTTCATAAGAACAAAAACTCAAATGCAAGAAAAAATTAGAAGTATACGTCACAGTATTTACTAATACAGAGTTAATACAGTTTTTCATCAGGTATCTGTTTGACCTTACAAAATAAAATGAACTGAAAGAACTGCATTACCGAATCAGATTGACCCATATCCAATCGAAGATACGTAGCCGCAAATGTTCTATAGATGTCGCAAAATTGTTGATGTGGTGTTTATCTTAACCGTATATTCCAAATACTTTTCAAAACTGACATCATGTGCGAATTCTTAACTCATTTTTACCAACGCTTTCATTTTCTGAGTTTCGCTTTCTTACTTTTTTTGGGAGTTGGATCGTATGCGCTGTGATTAGTTTCAATACTGAATCTAACCCGGTATTTTGGATATGGTGTTTCTCATCCATTTGTGTTGAAGAATAGTTCTATAAACGTTTTCTTCTCAATAGATAGATGTTGAAGCAAGCAGACGGAATTACTTTCTCTGGTTTGGCGAATTCAACAAACTAATTAGTATCCTGAGCTATAAAAATTGCTTCCACATTGGCTCATGTTTAACATACGCCATATTGATCGGGGATGTGCAATAGAATCGCCATGCAGCTTCCTTCTAATTTGGAAAGAATTCTCCTTCTTTCAGGCGACTTGTGTATCCAACCTAAACGCAGGCATCAGTTATTAAACCGCTGAAGGTGCAATAGGTGAGTCATCGACGCAGAAGCTCTTTTGGTGGTGACAGAGGCCAGAAGCACAAAGTCAAACATCTTTTTTTATTTCTCCCTTTTTCCCCTTTTGAAACCCTCAGTCTTCCCTCCGGGAGCAGGCGAGGGAGATAGTTGGTTTTTCTTTGAGTTTTTCCGCAGTAAACGGCTGCGTGCCCGAAGCTATGGATTCACGAAATTTATTTTCAGTCAGAATGATTGATCGTGTTCATTTTCGGAAGACATTACCTTTAGAGATTGAATCCACAGATTTTCGGTTGTTTTCGATTCAGAAACACGGATTTCCTACAAGAAGAAATTTGCACTGTTGGCGAAATAAAGAAAAGCAAAGAACAAAACAAGAGGCATTACAATCGCAGATTTCAAATCCATCTGACCTTACTAAATCTTGCTGAGCTCCAAGATGTTCAAATGTTTCATGTTTGGTATTTCAGGAAATGACAGTTATGCTTTCTTACCAAACGTAGATCTAGTGTTTTTGTCACTTCAGATATTCCCAGAATATACAATCCTGGGCTCAAAAGCCGACAGTTCGTTCCACTTATTTATGTATGCTATATATTTATTTACGGCTATTTACCTGCCTGGTAAATTTATGGAAATATTTCAGTTCTCATTTACAGCAAACTATAATTCATCATTGCAAACAACGAACTGAATTCACTTCTGACATAATGCGGCAGCTGCATTCTCGAAGAAACCGTGATAAAGAAACATAGCTGCATAAAAATGGCCATTGCTTAAGCAGGATTAATGCTTTTGGTTAAATATAGGGAAAGCAGTTTTACTAGTACTTTTTATACAGTTCGCTTTGTTATATTATTGTTGTCATGATCATCATCAGCCATGCTTAATCCACTGCTGGATAAAGGTCTCCCCAAATCTCTTCCACAATTTTTGGTCTTGAGCAATTCTCTTCCATGTACCTCTGGCATGCTTTCAAGTTTTCACCTCTCCATTTCCTACGTGGAGTTCTGAGTGTATTCCTTAGTATCCTGTGTAATATTTCAGTTGTACAACAGTAGTCAGTTCCTCTAGCAGTATATTGCTGTTACAGTGTAGTGATATTAATTGGAATATCCCATTAAAATGAGAAGAAAGCGTTGTTCGATTTCTTTCTATGTTAATAATAATAATAATAAGAAAAAGATCTTAGCGTTAAATATGCCACATCCATGGGTATACACCACCTTATTGCAAGGACCAACCAGGATCTATTCTCAAAAAGCAGAATTACGTCATGTACTGTGACCAGGAGGGAGTCTAGTTTCTCTTCTAAGTGCTTCTGGATGGCGGACGTCCTTGAAACGTTCTTGACTCTTGCGATCAATCGATTCAGTGGCTCAGAGATTTGAAGAACAGACTCTGACTACTTTATAAAATTCTTAAGCTTTCCTACATAGGCAGAGGCGTCCATCACTGCAAGTTGAAAATATTTATCTATTAAAGTAGAGACAAGCGAGTAATCCTTGTTGAGACGCAATGGGGTCTTGCAATTCTAGACCTCAGATTCTCTGTTAATCGCTTTTTGGGGTTGCTTCAACTTAACAAAACACTGATGCCGTAGCATGTCTCTTTTGCTCCAGAGCTATCTTGTACAGAAGGTTTTCCACGGTTGGAATAAAAGTAGACTTTTTCGTTACGAAATCGTCCGCTAGAGTTCTTCACACCCAAGTCTATTTCAAGCCGACTTACGTGCCAAACGTTATTCTTCCTATATCTACATTCCAGGATGCACACAAATGTGCTCTCTTCAGATATAGAGCTAAAAGAGCTTTTGTACTTACTTCTGACCGAGCTGCACATGAACCTGAGATTAATAGTTTAAGACCTATTGCCTCTTCTGCTGGGTTCGATATACAAATGACTGACAATTTTATTTGGAGTGTTAAAGCTGCCTATATTAACCACATCCCTGCTGCCTCAAATCGTCCTTTGGGTCTCTCTCCTACGTTCCTGGATTTTCCTATTTCCTTAAGAACTGTCTTAAGAAATTTGGCTTCGTAATCGGAATAAGAGCGCCAAGATCAATATAGACTTTGCTCACCGCAAAAAGATACTGCACCACACTGTGTATGGATGCTGGTGTGTATTATATCCCTTTGGAGTACTCTTGTGGGTCTCTAAAGTATAATATTGGTAAAAAGCGGTAAAGGAAAACTGTTTTAAAATTATAGTAAGCGGTCGTTTAGGTTAAGACTTTTTCTGTGCAAGCTTGACGTGAAGCAAAGGTAAACTAACCACAGCTTCAGCACGACAAGTTCAAATCCACGCTGCTATTCTTAAATGGATGAAATCAAGAATATCGGCCGGATAAAAATGGGAGAGCTAGGACATATATGGAAACGATTAAGATTCTTACCAACCTAAACGCTTGCATCGACGTTTCTACTATTCGGCGCGCGCTTCTGGATATTCCGTGCTCTTAAATCTAGAATTCATGTAGCCTGCGCAAAGTTTAATCTAAGCGTTTATCACGTTTTGTATGGTTTAGGTTTTGAATTTTATTTTAGAACTGCTTATTTACTACATAGTGAGTTACTTCCGGAAAAAGCCTTCGATCTGGTGATGAAAGCTTGCATTTGCGTTATTACGCCAATAAACGGATTTTTCATGCATTACAGCTATTATTCTTGATTTATTGTCCTGGGTGTTCTACAAAATTGTACACAGTGCGTGTTTGTCAAATTATTTTCTCTTCGGTTCTACAACTACAAATATGAATATTATTTGAGTAAAAACATCTATATATTTAAAACACAAGGCCATTTCTTTTTACAACCCGCCATAACCACCCACTGGACCGATTTTCATGATTTTTCTTTTAAATGAAGGCTACTGACCCACAGATTTGTCACCGCTAGTTTCTATTGCTGTCATACGTAATTTTTTTTATCTTACCATGGCATTTTATTTGTACAAACCACAGTAAGTGGTACGATAAACGGCAAATCGGGAACTACTTGAAAGCGTTCTGATTCGGTATTACAGCCAAAATTAATAAAAAAATAAACGAAGTATACTATGTCCACCGAAAAGAAGTAAGCTTCCCAACGGTGAAAGAATCATCCAAATCGGTTTAGTAGTTTTCGAGATTTAAAAAATTCCGTATATTATCCTGAACTACTTTCTCTCACGTTGGGTGAGATCAGGTTGTATGCAAACAAAGCGGAGCGATACACAGGGAATCAGGAACTACTTGAAAGTGATCTGATTCGCTAGTACAGCCAAAAACCATAAAAAATAAACGAAGAAACCTATGTCCACCGCAAAGAAAAAAAATTTTTAACGTTGAAAAAATTATCCAAATCGTTTCAGTAGTTTTCAAGATTGCCTGAAACACAAAAACAACGTTTCTTTCTTTATACATATATTAGTATAGATTATATAATGATACAAAAAATTGTTAAAACCAAATTGGCAAAATAAAACACATTTTCAACCCCATTGTGTAGTTATCTAGACACGATCTCATTGCGGACCACTGAAAGATTTTCTCTTTAGTTCTACAACTTCTAATCAAGCCCGTCAACGACGGTTAAGCACTTGTTTATATAATAATGAGGAACGTCATCCTTAAATTCGAGTACGGGTAGATGGAAAACTTAAACGTTAATGGGAATATTACGAAAATCCTCTTGTTGGTGACTCATCTTATACTATTTCGTTTAATAATTAATATATAATTCAACCATATGTATTTTATTACGATTCGTGTTATACGACAAGAAAAAATTTCAGTCACAGCTCCTTCGACCGTGCATGACACGTGTTACGGACTAGTTTATTATAAAATTGCATTCAGGGCGTGTTTGTCAACTTATTTTCTCTTTAGTTTTACAACTACAATTATGAATATTATTTAAGTAAAAAGATTTATTATGCCTTAAGGAACACAATAATTTACTTCAGTAAAAATCGGAATATACACTCATCGTCAAAAAAATAGTTGCACCTAGAAGGAAGCAACTGACAGGAATGAAACTTGGTGGTTAGGTTTGACATCGTGAGACATACAAATGATTCAAGTACCTCGCTCGGCCGCGCATGTGACATAAGCAAGGAGGGGTCGCAGCGCAGTGCCTGACCGGCTATACGAGGTCGCCCCGTTGTGCGTGCTTGCCATTCTGACTCCTGCTGTGGTGTCGGTTGCATCCTTTGCAAGCAAGGTGTGT
Source organism: Macrothele yani (assembly GCA_039090855.1). Classification (NCBI taxonomy): domain Eukaryota; kingdom Metazoa; phylum Arthropoda; class Arachnida; order Araneae; family Macrothelidae; genus Macrothele; species Macrothele yani. The sequence goes on along the minus strand of CM077003.1, from coordinate 82,126,849 downwards.
TTCGAATGTAAAGTGAGTTTCGAATTTATAGCTCAAAGCATATTTGTCCGGGTCAGTTGCGGGTCCTAAATTTTCCAACTCTGCATACAACCCACACGTGCGTGTCTTGCACTGCAAATGCAGGATCATTTGCATACGTTTGAGGTTTCAGACTACTTTTGTTTACATAGTGTGCTGGTGTATATATAAATATATATCACGAATGAAACGTTTCATAGATATTCCATGCGTGCCGGACTGTCCTTTTTTTAATGCCTTTTAAATTTGCTGAAATGGACCAGTTAGTAGAGAAACACTGCACAACTTTGGCATAACATAATATATTGTAACTCCCGATTATGTAGAGTAAATGCTTGGCTCTTCCCTTTGTCTAGCCTCTAGCCAAAGAAGAGTTCTTCCAGCCTAATTAAATTTATCATTGCACGCAATTTGCTGCTAAATAAGCTGTGATGACATCAGTGAATTACAGCTAAAGAGAAGCATTTCATTTCATTTCTTTCTCTCTTTCTTTTCAGTCTTCTTATGGATACTGAAAAAATTATCAACTGCCTCAAAGTGTTTAAACTCAACTTCAAGTGAAATTTGCTAATTCACTGGGTGTTTTTCTTTGTTTAAGGATTTTAACGACCACCGTGAGCAACTCAGCGGGCTACAAGCAGTCTCCCGACGCTAATTTAAGACCACTGGTTCCAGGAAAGTGACAGAGCCAGTGCCGTAAGACAAATACAACATCCATGACTCATGGGCATTCGAACCCGGACCCATCTCAGACAAAAACTCAAACAAACGCCAACGCTAGTATCTCTGACACCGGGACGGCAATCCGTTGGCTGTAAGACAATACCATCAGCAATCATGGCACTGGGCGTTAAGAACGTATCTGCTTAACTGATGGATAATTTCGGTTACGTTGGTATGTGCAACACTGGGAAGCTTATTTAATAATCCTGTCCTATTGTCACTCCACTGCTATATCATTTAGAATATCTAATCAGTTTCAACCTAGCGGTACTTGGGTATAACTGATATGATGCAATACTTACACTCATTGTCAAAAAATAGTTGCACCCAGGAAGACGTGTCAGAATGCAATGTTTTTCGGGAGGAAGGTAAAGGTTACCAGGAACAATAAATGATTAAACATTGAGACTGATATGGGCAATATTTATTGAGCTACATGCCAATAAGTAGTGTCTCTCAGTATGACATCGGACCGTCGTGTTTGCTAACACAACATGCCAGACATCTCGGCATGGAGTTGTACAGGTTCTTAATGGTGTTCTGCGATAAGCCATCTCATGCAGCTTGAATCTTCTCACGCAGTTCATGCAGATTGCGTGGTAGGAGTGAAGTGTGCATAGAGCGTCCAGTAGCATCCCACTAATTTTAAATCGGCGATAGGTCCGGCGATGCGACTGGCCATGGCAAGCTCTCGAGGCAGCAGCAGTATGCGGACGAGCGTTGTCCTGTTGGCAAATCGCACCGGAGTGAGCGTTCAGAAAAGGTAGGGCCACTGCTTTCAAGACCTCATTAACGTAACGTTGGACTGTCAAAGTGCCTGTTATGAACACCAAAGACGATCTGGCATCGTAGGCAGTAGCACCCCACAGCATGACAATAGACCTTCTGGACGTATGACGCTCGACAACAAACCGCAATCTGCAGTTGCTGCAGATTGTGCGGTAGGAGTGGAGTGAGGATTGCACGTCCAATAGCATCCCACACATTTTCAATCGGCGATATGTTTGGCGATGCGACTGGCCATGGCAGAGTGCAAGCTTTCGAGAAAGCAGCAGTATGCGGACGAGCGTTGTCCTGTTGGCAAGTCGCACCGGAGTGAGCGTTTTCAGATTCCGTGACTGAGACTTTTTATCCAACATTCTTTGGTCGGACGAGGCAGTGTGCCACCGTACCGGATTACTAAACCGAAAGAACGCCCACTACTGGAGAATGGAAAATCCCTCGTGGGGACGATCCACCAGACATCAAGTGCGTTGGTCCATTAACAAGTGCGTTGAATCATTAACAAGTGCGTTGGTCCATTAAAGTGAGGTGCGGTATTTGGAAGAACCACTTAGTGGGACCTGTGTTCTACGAAGGTACATTAAACGGACAGAGACACCTCTAACTATTACAGGATATCATACCTGACTTTTTAGATGACATTTCCCTGTCTGCATTACGTTCCTTGTAGTTCCAACTTGACGGTCCTCTTGCACACCAGCCAGCAGCAGTGCGACGCTTTCTCACAGATTAATTTGGGCAACGAATCATCGGTGCTGTTGAATGGACTCCACGATCGCCGGTCATCACTCCGTTGGATTTCTTCCTCTGGGGTTACGTAAAACATCAGGTGTATGTAACAGCGCTTACAAGTCTGCTGGATCTACGTCGTGGTGTTACAGATGCATGCAATAGTGTGACACATTCCATGCTGAGCAATGTGCATGCAGAGTTACTTTCACGAATACAAATGTGTATCGTGGGCAATGGCGAACTCTTCGATCATACTCGACATTAACTTTTTATCACTGTGCGCCAGTTTGCCTTTTTTGTTTTTGTTTTGTCTGACGTCATCAAACTGTATTGACATAAATACACATTTATGCAATAAATTGTGTGTATTTGCTCATACCTATGCCTGTTCCCTTCAAAAATTCACACAAAAGGTCTCGCATCGATTTCGGACATTTTAGGGTATTCAGGCGACAATTTATCTTATCCATGAGAAACAAATGTCGTTTTGTACTAAATAATTGATGCTCTACAACTTTGTAACTGGAAATTTTCTCTATCTCTTTTCGTTTTCGATTTGCAATGGCTAACTTCCGCATTTCGCCACTAGGGGCAATGACATTAGTTGCATTCGATCGGGCGTAGTCGTTTTACTACACAGTTATATCACTTGCATAACCTACCTCTCTCCGTTCGCAAGTTAATTCAGGCTAAAGGGACTTTCCTATGTACCGCGCGCGCGCGTGTGTGTGTGTGTGTATACACAGGGTGCATATGAAAGTAACTGCTTGATGTTTAATCCCTGAAATCCTTTTTTAATGAAAAAATTTGGTTACTTGATAAATTTCAGTGCCATTCTTAGTGATACTATTTTGCGTAATTCAGAAGTAATGGCTGACTATGACCGTGGCCATGGAGTATATTACAAATGGGAATCATTATTTACGATTCCACAAATGTATTTTTTTAATGTATTTAGATCGTTCACTCCTTCCACGTTTTGGAGGTGCGCATACTTTCATATGGTCCGTTAGATTTTTGGTTTCATAATCTTTTATTACACCGATGACATCTTTCTCCGTAATTATACACTTTCCACATTTTGAACAACAAGCAAGATCAAACAACACAGAATTATTCACCTGTTCTTTAATGAGACGAAACAATTTCCAGCATTCATTTTTCCCCTTGTGGCTTTCAAAAAGCACGTATGTGTTGCCCTTGACGCCTTTCTCAACCTCAATATTAAATTCATCCATATTAACAAATAAGGAGCTAATTTCGAAATGACATGTCATGGGAACGGGATGTTAGCATATCAATCGAAAACCTCTGAATGCTCAATGTAAAAGATGCGATGTGAAAAATAACTCTTAGTCATACAGTGAACTTCACACGGAGAGAGTGAGCGAGCTGAGAAGCAGGCGAATGGCGTTTACCTCTACCTTGTCCACTACAAGAATGCAAAGGAAGGATCTTTTTACGATATGGTGTCATTGTGTCTGACGTCTGTCGGCGGAAATCTTCGTTGCTTTAAGAAAGAGGCGACGATACTTTTGCATGGCAAATCATTATTCACTCCGTGGGCACCAGTATCGACTACAGAATTCCACAACGCGCATGTTTCTTTTAAATATATTTTTCTCTTTACAAAAAATAAAACGGGAATACAACCGGGTGAAAATCGTGTCAGGAACACCTTGATACGACCCGCTGCACCCGCAAGAAATTGTCGACACCTTGATCCGTGACTCTTTTCCATCTCTGGTTGTATGCTCTTTGTAAATGGAAGTATTGACACTCCTTTCAGACCACACTGGAAAAGATTATGATACATGGAGCTGAACTGACCGAATTTGAAACGGGTAAGGTGGTTGGATGCCACCTCAGTAATTTTTGGGGGATTCCCTAAACCAACTGGCACTGATGTGCTTCATCGACGGAAAGATAGTGAAACCAACTGTCACTGATGTGCTTCATCGACGGAAAGATAGTGAAACCAACTGTCACTGATGTGCTTCATCGACGGAAAGATAGCGAAACCAACTGTCGCTGATGTGCTTCATCGACGGAAAGATGGCGAAACCAAACTGAGTGGGCGCAAAAACTGAGTGATCGTGTCAAACGAACCTTATTGCGGCATGCGAATGAACAAGGCATGCACGTTCTCCGCCACAGACCTGGCAGGCGACTGCGTATAATCCAGTGGAACCACTATTTGCAGCAGAACAGTCCGCCCGGTAACTGCATTTTCTCGGTTATTATGCTATAGCATCTCACACAAGCCCTACATCACTCCGAACAATTTACTAAAATGACAGCAATTGTTCCCCGCTCACCTTTCGTCTGCAATAGAAGGGTGGAAGAGCGTAATGTAGAATGATGAATTTCTTTACTCACTCTTTCGTTCGGAAGGACTATTTCGGTGCGGTCTTTTGCCCCGGAAACCCTTTCAAGCGGATTGCATTTCCTCTACAGACAAGTTTAGTGTGGGATATGTGATGGCGTGGGATTATTTCTGCTGCGAAGGACTCAGTCCTTTGATTGTGATGCATTCCTTTCTATCGGCAACCGTGCAGGAAGACGTTATGAAGAATTCGGCAGTACCTACGCTGTGACAGTAATTCGGCACTTATCCGTGCTTGTTTCAGCAATACAGAGGGACTTGCTACATTGCAAGGTCTGTCCAATTCTGGCTTGAGGAACAAGATAACCAAGTGTTGGGTTGGCCGTCCCAAAGTCCCGGTTTAAATTCAATAGATCATCTGTGGGACAAGTTAGAACGTAGAATCTGATCTTAGAGAGTAAACTCCTTCTCTACCGCAGTTCTGGCAAAAGATTTGCACGGTGAAAGGAGGAAAATTCCGGCAATGACCTACCGGCATCTCGTCGAAAGCCTACTAAGAAGATCGATGAAGTGATACCTGTCAAACGCGAGGCCGACTGCTCATGGCTTTTTGCTAACAAAGTTTCTCGTTTCCTTTCGACACATGTGTAAGGAATGTTTTTGTCTACATAGTGTATTCATATATACACTTCAACGTAGGATGTGATATATCAAAACCATGTATTTTCTCAGAACAAAATTAATGGCTTCAAGAACAATACCTTAAGTTGATTATAATGACGGCAGAAATGCGAAGCGAGACTAAATCAATCTGCTGCAGACGGAAATGAAAGAAGAGCTGAAAGAAATCAAGCTGACAGAGATCGAAGAGCAAATGAAGATGAATAACAAAGAGAAGAATGCAATCAAAAAGAAAGAAGACGACGGGTTGATCGGAGTTTGGAATCGAGAGAAAATCGATAAAGCACGATGAAACAAGATAAACGACGTAGATCAAATGGCTATGCACAAGATTCAAAGAATTTTCTGCTTGAGTTTACCATCGAGAAACATATTTGTAGAAATATAACTTTCACTTGTAAATACTGTGGTGAGGACATATCTAAAAAAATGTACGCGAAATCCTGTCACGACAGAAAAATTCCTTTTGGAGATTTAGTTTAAACTAGCATTTACCTAGTAAAATCAGTATTTAATCATGGTCAACTTCACGTATATTTCTCACGAGTAGGATATTCTCTAACGACTGTATCAGCAATGCAAGACGGCCTCCTTTTAATAATGTGCAGTAAAGCTAAACTAGACAGCAGATATGCCGTCCGCGGGTTTAGCTTCATTACAAATATGCACTGCTGGCCACCCAAAATGCAACACCAAGAAGGAAGCATCCGATTGGCCTGAAATTCGCAGCATGCGTCGCCTGCGAGAGGACATGCAAACGATTAGCATTGCAGGGCATATGCAAATCATGTGCACCCGGCACGCCACCGAGAAGCACTATAAGAAGGGTGCACAGAAGGCGGGGTGTAAGTAGCGAAAGTGTGTTGTGCTGCCGGACCTGTGCGTGGGAAGTTTCCTGATGCCTCGTCGCAGAATACGGCAGTCATTCCAGCACGTTTCGGAGTTCGACAGAAGACGAATAGTGGCTTATCGCGACAGCGGTTTATCGTACCGAGACATCGGCGCCCGTGTGGGACGACATCCAGCCACAGTGAGGCGAGTATGAACTGTGTGGGTGCAGGAGTGACGGACGGACCGACGTGGGCGATTGCCGCTGCCGTGGCACACCACTGAACGACAGAACCGGCATGTTGTGCGGCAGGCATTAACGGTTCGCACCGCAACATCACGAACGTTAGCGCAGAAATTAGGGTGTGTTGCGAAACAACCGGGGACTTGTCGCACGGCGTCCATTGCTCCGATTACCATTGACGTTACACCACCGGCGAGTGCGGCGGCAGTGGGCCGTTGAATGCCACACCTGGACTACGGAATGGCACGACATTGTGTTCTCCGACAAATCCCACTTCTACCTGCAACACCACGATGGTCAGATCCGCGTGTGGCGGCACCGCGGCGAGAGACTGTATGACGCCTACATTATGCATCGCCATACCGGTCCGTCGCCTGGCGTTATGGTTTGGGGCGTAATTGGATATGACACCCGCACCTCTCTGATACGCATAGCCGGTATACTCAACAGCCACCGCTACATCTCCGACGTTTTGGAGCCTGTAGTCCTCCCTTACCTACAGGACCTGCCAGCGGCCACGTTTCAACAAAACAATGCGCGACCGCACGTGGCTCGCATCGTGCAACAATTCTTCACGGCCCACCAGGTATCACTGCAGTCGTGGCCTGCCTGTTCTCCCAATATGTCGCCCATCGAACACGTCTGGTCGCTAATCGGCAACCACCACCCGCGAACTGATGAACTGTTGCAACGTGTAGAAGCAGCCTGGGCCGACATACCCCAAGCCCACATCGAAAGCCTCTTCCGTTCGATGCTGCGGCGTGTAGCGGCCGTTATTGCCAGCCATGGAGGTCACACGAACTATTGATGTCTGAGTGTTCCGGAAGTCGCACGGGCCTGTAAGCTCAATCGTTTCATCTTTGTATCTGTTGTTATGTGTCCAGTAAATCTGGCTTTGCTATCTCGTGTCTTTCTTGGTGTTGCATTTTGGGTGGTCAGCAGTGTAATTTTAGAAAGCTAAAACAAAGTTTCGATAGTTCCATTACTAAGTCAGTTCGGAAGATTTGTGATTTACGTTCAGATATCACAAATCTTTCACAGGAGGTAACATCGAGAAACGTTGACCAAAAGCCTACTAAGTATGACACGTCACTGATAAAGAAAGGTCACATTTCGGACCCGGACGTTACATAATTGGACCCGACCCGGACAAATCTGCTTTGAACTATAAATTCGAATATATCATCATCCTCATTGTTAATCATTATCAATCCACTGTTAGATGAAGGTCTCCCCAAGTTTCTTCAACAACGGCTATCGTGGGACAGTCTCCTCCATCCACACATCGCCCACATGGCCTTCTTCTGGGTCGTTTTCTGTCTGTCATCTTCATAGACTTCCTGGAAAGTGGGACCACCATTACCAAAGAGCGTTATTGGTGTGCCATCAGAACTAAGAGATCACACCTGCAAGCCGAGGACATCGAACTGCATCACGATAACGCGAGACCACATACTACACAGACGACAGTGCAGAAAGTGATTCGACTGTGCTGGACGCTGGTACCACAACCACCATACAGCTCATACTTGGAACCATGAGATTTTTATCTGTTTGGTCATCTGAAGGCACATCTACATGGGAAACCATTTCAGAGTGACACAGAACTCATTGCGTGTGTCAGGAAGTGGTGTGATGACCAATCTCAGAAGTTTTACCAAAGGGCATTTCTTGGCTGCAATGAAGTGAAGCCAATGCATCCGACATTGAGTGACTTATATATATACAGCCAAAAGTACAAGGTTGCTACCCCACCAACTTTCATGATTCAGCCTTTGAAAACTGGAGAGTTTGACCGAACTTTGTATTTTCAACAAAATCTCGACTGAAAAAATTATTTCCTGGACAGATACCGCTCACATCGAAAAACTTTTTTAATTACTTTATCTTAAAATGATTCATGTTTTTCCCGCAAGGGGGCCTAGATGCATACCATATATTTGTCGATATCTCTGCTTGTAAGAGTCGGATTTGAAGAGAGCGTTTCCGCTGCGAAATGGTTTTCATATAATTTCAAATTTTTCTTAACGCACAAGTCTGCAGCCATAGAAAGTGAGTTTACGTTTCCATTTATTGCAATAACTGCGAGATTAAAAACCCGATTGAAAACTTCTTTCTTCGGTCAGATTTCCATACCGGTTCCATTGACTTTGAATAGCTTTGATAAATTTAATTCGCGTGAGAATGGATACAAAGAACGCGCTCATTACACCCGAAAATTCGGTGTCATCTTTCTTGTTATAAATACCCGCCGTTATGTTATGCCATTCGGACTTTGAAGCAGTAACTCGTTTAGTTTTGTTTGTTGGGCGATCTCCCTTTCCAGTCCAATGACTTGAATGCGTGCCAAAGATTCACTATAGGACTCAGACTGGGCTTGCACAAGTTTTCCAAGACCATGTTTTGAGATAAATCTCTAACGAGCGAGAAGTATAGTATGGTGCGCAATCCTTCTGACAGAGGTATGGACCTCTACAAAACACTGATACTATGCTAATAGTATATAGTTAATGAGGACGTCGAGATAGAGATCAGCTCTTTCGAATTTGTCCAAAAGGACCAATGGATCCTAACCGAACCACTAATTACAGCTCCATAATATTCTCTCCGCATCCTTCACACCAAGAAACGATCATCATAATGGTAGAATGCAGAGTCAGTTTTATTACATTGGTGTACCGTTAAAGATCAATGTGCTTTAAAAAACATTAATTGACGTATGTCATTAGTCGAAAGGATTAGTGGCTTGTGCATGGCGGCTGCAACGTGGTACAGCGTACACGTACTCACATCAGTACAATAGTCTCACATATAGGATTGGCGTAATTTGAGACAATATCGATTTGCGTTCTGAGTTTACAGTCCTTTACAGAGCTCTCTTGTCACATTCTTTTAGCCTCGAAGGTTAACCAGGTAGTTTCTTTGAAGATACATCTCTTTCTGCACACATTTCCATATCACCACCCGTCGACCTAGCGATACTCAGTGCAATTGAAATGTCACGTACGGAAGGAGCGATTTCTTATGTGATGCCCAATTATCAATCAGCGCTGAAAATTAATTAATTCCGACGATTGAGGCATCTTGCATTCATAGTAGCGCTATTGTTTTATCATAGCCCTAAGAACATATTTATAGTTAAAAATGTGATGTGGTGCCTACGTAAGACCTAGTTCACTATCAATAGAAGGAAGCATCTTTCATTCACACTCGTGCTATTGTCTCATCGTAGCCCTATGAGAATATTTATAGTTGGGTCTGTAACGTGGTGCTTACGTTGGAACTAGATCATTAACAAAAATAAACGACTTGAATTCACAGTCGTGCTATTCTCTCATTACAGCCGTATGAGCATATTTATAGTAGGGTCTGTGATGTAGTGCTTACATAGGACCTAATGCACAACAATAAATGGAAGCATCTTGTATTCACAGTCGTGCTATTATCTCATAGCTCTATAAGCATATTTATAGTTGGGTCTGTGACGTGGTGCCTACGTAGGACCTATTTCACAATCAATAGATGGAAGCATCCTGTATTCACAGTCGTGCTATTGTTTTATCGTAGTCCTAGGAGCATATTTATAGTTGAGTCTGTCACGTGGTTTTACGTAAGACGTAGTTCACTATAAAGGAAGCGACTTGAATTTAATCTGGCTTATGTCTCATTATAGCCCTATAAGCATATTTATAGTGGGTCTGCGAGGTAGTGGTTACGTAGGACCTAGTCCACTCTCAAAAGGGAAGCAACTTGAATTCACAGTCGTGATATTGTCTCATTATAGCCATATAATCATATTTTAGTTGGGTCTGTGACGTGGTGCTTACGTAGGACCTAATTCACTATTCATAGATGGAAGCATCTTTCATTCATAGTCGCACTATTGTCGAATATTAGCGCCAAAAGCATATTTATAGTTGGGTCTGTGAGGTGGTGCTTGTACAGGACCTAACTCAACGTAAATAACATTGTTTCCGGGTATTAATAATAAGGCAGTGTATTTTATGCAGGTAAGTTTAACTTAAAAAACCAGCTTTATTAAGAGTTTTTGTACTTTCAAATTTTTTTCCAAAGACATGGCAAGTTTTTTCCTGCACAACATTATTACAAACTTAAATTCCTATGATTACTACGAAAATAGAATTAGAAGAAAGATTTATTTGAATGAAGCTTAACTCAGTTTCAGCGAAAGCACTGTAGTATTTAAATCCAAAATAACTTCCGAATGCAGGATTCGAAGATACTGAACTTCTCTGGATACATTATTCTGCTTCATATTAGTCGATTAACTTCCACTTCAGGTCTTTCCAGCCGAGAATTCACTCGCAAAGGGAACTTCCGAGACCACTTCCCGGCGGTACAGTAATGGAATATCTGTCTCAGGAGAATGCGAATCAAGAACTTTAATTATTTAATCTACTTATCCTGTCTGCAATTATGAGAACTTGCTCATGGTGTAATCCCAAAAGGTACTTAGAATATATTTCTAGTTTGGAAGTATCAGCGCTTGTTCTTGTCACATACTGATCTTAACGATTACGAAAAAGGGTGTAACCATTATCAAATGTCCTCGCATGTGTTTATACTCTTAGCAAGGTCTCTCATGTAGGGATACGCATGTTCTCGATCTGTATAAAACTCCCATGTTCTAGTACTAAGATCCGGCTTGTAAAGTACATCATTTTAAGCAATCCAGATTAATTCAAAATTTTCTACACGCCACATTAACAGTTGCCTTCGCAAGCAATTTTTTTCAAAATGAGTTAATAATACAGCTTCATTTTCAAAGGATTTTGAGGAAAAAGAAATTTTAAACGAAAACATGTTTACTAGATTTCCATTTGTTATTTTCAATGAATTTACTAACTTTTAAAAACCTTTTAATTAATTCCAGAGTAAAATCCACTAAGCTTCATAAATCCACATTCAAATAAATTATGCAGATACGTTTTTAGTGGTTACTGCAAAAAGACGTTTGACGACAAACAATGACATCTGATGATTCACTGCAACTTGTGAAGATTACACCACCAAGAAAGAACCGCGCTATTCAAATGAAATTTATTTCACAGATTTCTCACATCACAGGTGATAGCTGATTATATTTGTGGAGCTATTCAAAAGATCATTTCGCTTCAAAACTCAGTATCGTACAAAACCACCTCATGCAACAATAACAGCCTCTACACGAGGTGGCATTGAACGGAAGTGATTTTTGATATTGTCATGAGAAACAGCCTGCCAGGATGCTTATATGCGAGAACAAAGTACATTCGGAGGCGCTTGATTGGCCACTTGCTTAGCTACCATGTCTCACGCATGTTCGATCGGGTCATATCCGACAAACGTGCACGCGACTATACACTGAGTGGCCACTTTATTATGACTACCCCCTCAGTACTTCGTTGGGCCACCTTTTGCCTTTAATACTGCGTCGATTCTTCGTGGCATGGACTCCACGAGGGGTTGATAGTTGGTTTGTGGAATCTGAGACCATGCTTAATGAATAGAAGTTTCGAGGAGTGTGAGATTGCAGGATTGTGGATCCAGCTGTCTGATGGCTCGTTCAACTTCATCCCACAAATTCTCAATGTGGTTGAGATCTGGAGATTGTGGGGGCCACCTAAGCAACGTAAACTCACCGGCATGTTCCTGAAACTAATCCTGTACAATATGAGCACTGTGGCAGGACGCATTATCTTGTTGGAAGTAGCCATCGCCATTGGGATAAGCCATCCACATGACAGGATGCAATTGGTCCACAACGATGTGTAGATATGATGTGCAAGTCAGAAGTTGATCAACACGAATTAAAGGGTCCAAAGCATGCCAGGAAAACATTTCCCAAACCACATAACGTTGCCTCCACCAGCTTGAAGGATTGTAGCAATGCATTTGGGGTCCATGCTTTCGCGCTGTTTCCGCCAAATTCTCGCTCGGCCATCGGCATGGTGCAACTGAAAACGTTATTCATCGGATTACATAATTTGTTTCCAATTATCGACTGTCCAATCCTTGTGCTCCTGTGCGAACTGGAGACGTTTTCTCTTGTTAACTGCAGACAGCAAAGGTGTTCAAACAGGTCTTCGGCTGCCATTTCATCTGATGCAGAGTACGGCGAACAGTGCGTGCAGAGATCATTTGAGATGATCCTTGATTAAGGTGGTCTGTAATTTGCTGCCCTGTTGCCCTTCTGTTGTCTGTTACCAGTATGGACACACTCCTTTCCGCACGAGCAGTCACTAGTCGATGACGACCACACGTTGCACGTAGAGACCCAGTTTTTTGGCTGACAGTTCAGTCCTTAAACACTTTAACAACAGCTGCTCTGGAACATTTCACGAATGCGGAGGTTTCGGTGATACTAGCTCCATAGCTCCGAGCTCCCTCAATCATCCCATGTTGAAAGTCCGTCAAATCACATTTTTTTTACCCATCTCTTCACCCAAAAATCACATCTACTACTGTCGCAAAGCACTAAGCTTTCTCTTTTTATACTAGCCTCGCCCTCTGGCGGCAACAGCGTGCAGCCATAGCTCATTTGCTTAAAACTGCCAGGTGGTCATAATAAAGTGGCCATTCAGTGTATAAGCGGCATCTTCCGTGCATGGAAGAGGTCTTGGCCATTCCGGACCACATGTGGCTGAGCTTTGCCCTGCTGGAATATAGCGCCAGGACAACTTAGGAGAAAGGTGACTCTGCCTGTAAAACATGTCTGATGTTTCGCTGGCTGTTGAGGATTTCCTCAGATCGTATCAGGCGAGATCGCGAATTGACCCCAATGGCGACACAAACAAATATGATGTTGCTTGCCGTTGGGCCCATATAAAGCAGCAAAGTGCTGTTCACCACGATGTCTTCGGAGACATATGCGACCACCATGGCGCATCAAGTTGAATCGTGACTCGTCAGAAAACACGACCTGTTGGCAATCAGCTCGCCAACGCCTTTTTTGAAACCCCATTGCAGTATGAGGTGTCTGTAGTTTAGGGCCAAAGATATGCGCAGCAATGGGCTGCTAGCGACCAGTTCTATGCTACGCAGACGACGTCGAACTGTGCTACCGAACAATGACTGAACCGTGACGGTGCTCCACTGCTGCGGTTACACAGTGTACGTCGCTGTGAAATCGGTCACTCGCAGGCGGCGTATGTGTCTGTCATCGCGTGCTGTCCCGCGATTTTGCGTTCTATTTCCAGGATTTCTTTGCGTCCGAGCCTTATCTGTCCACCGATGCCATGTTGGCATCACTGTACTGGCATTTCGTCCTCGTAATAGTGGTAATATCGCTGTAGGAAAATCCAACTTCTCTCATCTCAAGAACCCTTCGTTGCTCAAAGTTAGTCAGCTGTTCATAACGCTACCTCCTTCGGCCACGGGGCATAGTGTGACACAAATAAAACACCCTTTTGACTCAATCTCAGCTCTTCACTGATTGCAACATCTCGTTTCAGCCAGCTCTTTGTGCCCAAGACTAGACAGTTCAGAAAGCGTTGCTCCGAAACCGCATTGTCATTTCCACTGACATTTTAATCACTTGCATGTCCCATCGTATTGTACATACCCTGTAAGTTTCAAGTTAATTCCAGAAGTCCTTTATGGTGTTGCAATTTTCACTAACAACAGCAGTATACATTTCATGGCCAACGTCTTTCAAAAATTAGATGTTTGAGGTGTTCCATTGCGATCAACTGATGGAGACCTTATATTTCTATAGCATAGCGAAACGCGTAATTTAATCTACAAGTTGTCAAAAATTTACACCTCCGCAGGTTGCTCCGTTAACATAGTCGAAACGGCACATAAATATGAAGGTATTTAACGACGACAAAAAAAGGAACAAAAGGAAAACAGCAAAAATACAATTCTTATGAAACAATGAATAACAAAATGAAATATATAGCTTGTGGGACGCTAACAGCAGATAATTAATAATAAATATAATGATCCGATTTATTGGTGTCTAAAGTAAGAAATCACACAAATTTCACTCCGCAAGCTTTCTCCGTCAACGGACGGCTTCATCAGGCGGTTACATAGAGAATATAGAATCAAAATTGTACACAAAACGTTAATTCTAATATGACAAATGAAATCATGCGTGAAGACCACGCGCATACATAACCACGAACGTGGTGAATACAATATCTTAAAAGTTAATGCAAAAGCAAAAAATGTAAACTTTAGGAAGAATCTAGAATCATGAAGTCCATCTTGCGATGCCTAGCAGATGGTTCCCAGCTACCGGTAGTTCGAAAGAGACATCGGTGTTGCATACATCCTGCCTCGTTAATATCTCAGCTGTTTCCCTTATGGCAGCTGTTCTTGCGTCTCCATATGGTGCGATCTTCAATATATCCTGCCATTGGGGTCGAGCTTGATGGTTAGCTACTTCTTTGGCAAGTGACGTAGAAAGTTTCTTTTGTGCAACGTCCCTCTTATGCTCATTCATTCTCTCCTCAAATGACCTTTTGGTGAGACCTACGTAAAATTTAGTAGAGGAGTCTGGGTATAACAATGGGATGTAATAGATGCCCGCATCTGTGAGCTTCAAGGTACTATTACTTCTTGCTGTGCTGAGGACGGTTGCCATGTGTTTAGAAGCTTTAAGGCCGACATCCAATCCTTTCTTCTGAAAGTGATTTTTAATGAAATAAGGTATTTTTGGGATGTACGGGATCGAACCAACAAATTTTAAAGGTGCTCTTCTGTTCGGTGTAGCAAGTGTGTTGGCTTCAACTTTCGCTATTGTGTCCTCTACGCGGGAGACGTCAAACCCTCCTGCAAAAGCAAGATCTTTCAAAGACTTAATTTCGGCATCATAGTCAGATTTCAAGGTGCAAAAATCTTTGGCTCTTTTAGCCCGGTATTTGAATAGAGCATACTTGTGTGTTGTTGGGTTGGCTGATCCTGGTGGAATAGGGTTAGGTACGTGCATGGGTTTATAGTAGACTTTGGTAGTGAGTGTACCTGAAATCGATTTCTTCACAAGTACATCTAAATATGGTAACTCTCCTTGATTTTGTCTTTCTATCGCAAATTTAATGTCTTCATGTATGTTGTTTATGTCTAAAATAAAGTCTTGCAAGTAGGCTTCTCCGTGCTCCCAGACAAAAAGATCATCTGCATAGCGTAGCCATACTCTTGGTGTCCTGGGAAGAGCGGTGAGTATTATCTCTTCAATAGGTCTCATGATGGCTTCAGCGAGTATTGGAGACAAGGCTGAACCCGTCGAGACTCCTTTTGATTGCTTGTAGACGTAGGAGCCATAGGTAAAGAAGTTGGAATCTACAGCTAAGTCAAGAACAGCAAAGATATCTTTCAGAGCTTCTTTATCATAAAGGTTAGCTCCAGTCAGGGTTCGTTTGATGTTTTACGTTGCTTCTGGTATTGGAACAGAGGGGTAGAGGGAGATAACATCAAAGCTGCCAATAAGTTCATGTTGTGCAATGGTGATACCGTTTAGCTTGGAGATGAAGTCATTCGAGGATCTAAGGACTCTGTCTGTGTTCGGAAGGAATGGCATAAGAAAAGAAATAAGAAATATGCCATTCCTTCCGAACACAGAGACCTTAAGTCTTAAGTCTGCGAAAGATCTTCCGAACACAGAGACCTTAAGTCGAAATTAAGTCTTCGAAAGATCTTGCCTTTGCAGGAGGGTTTGACGTCTCCCGCGTATAGGAAACAATAGCGAAAGTTGAAGCCAACACACTTGCTACACCGAACAGAAGAGCACCTTTAAAATTTGTTGGTTCGATCCCGTACATCCCAAAAATATCTTATTTATTAAAAATCACTTTCAGAAGAAAGGATTTGATGTCGGCCTTAAAGCTTCTAAACACATGGCAACCGTCCTCAACACAGCAAGAAGTAATAGTACTTTGAAGCTCACAGATGCGGGCATCTATTGCATCCCATTGTTATACCCAGACTCATCTACTAAATTTTACGTAGGTCTCACAAAATGGTCATTTGAGGAGAGAATGAATGAGCATAAGAGAGACGTTGCATAAAAGAAACTTTCTACGTCACTTGCCAAAGAAGTAGCTAACCATCAAGCTCAACCCCAATGGCAGGATATCTTGAAAATCGCACCATGTGGAGATGCAAGAACAGCTGCCATAAGGGAAACAGTTGAGATATTAACGAGGCTGGATGTATGCAACACCGATGTCTCTTTCGAACTACCGGAAGCTGGGAACCATCTGCTAGGCATCGCAAGATGGACTTCATGATTCTAGTTTCTTCCTAAAGTTTACATTTTTTGCTTTTGCATTAACTTTTAAGATATTGTATTCACCACGTTCGTGGTTATGTATGCGCGCGGTCTTCACGCATGATTTCATTTGTCATATTAGAATTAACGTTTTGTGTACAATTTTGATTCTATATTCTCTATGTAACCGCCTGATGAAGCCGTCCGTTGACGGAGAAATCTTGCGGAGTGAAATTCGTGTGATTTCTTAATTTAGACACCAATAAATCGGATCATTATATTTATAACAAAATGAAAATTAGAAAGAAAGCACCACAAATGCATCATTATCAGTAAAAAACAGAATTCGTTTACATCTAGAAGTGAAATGGAGTTCAAAAAATGCAAAACCCACCGGAAATTTAGGCAGTTAATGTGCATAAAAATAGAGATTCAATATATTAATATTTCATGATCCAAAGCATTCCATTGTAGTCCGGGATATATTTTGTTTTTAGTTTTGTTTAATACTTTTAAAAATATGTGCCCCATCATTATGACCACCACCGTCCCATAAATGCAAGCAACCCGCAGCACGAAGAAATGGCGTCACTTACAGGCAAAATATAGATGTATAGTCTGCACAGGCAGGGTTTGTAAGGCACCCAAAATGAAGCCCGTGAAATGGGGAGGGCTTGTAGAGAAAGTTGAATACCACGAGAAAGGGGCAAACCAACATCTCAGCCTCAGCAATCGCATTCATTATTGGCTGTTCATGGTTCACCGCAATGAAAGTGTGCGGTGTTACCACTGGCTGAAACTCTAGCTGAACTTATGTTGAAACTTGCTTTCTGGGATCACAGACGGCTGACGTTCTCTACGAATCCCATATTACAACCAAGGAGCAGAAAGAACAGTTTCCTAATATAAAAACCTTCAGAAGCTTTTGGGGAAAGCACGCTTACGTGCTCCTGTCTTGCGACCGGTACCGACAGCACTACCTGGACTATACAGTGAGATTCCAGTAAACAACCGATGATTCCAGTAAACAAACTGCGAATGAAGGAAACAGTCGAGAAACAAATGGCGAAAGTTTTTGTATCGTAACAGACCTGCTATAGCAATATCATGATATCTCATGTGCATACATCACTGTGTCCCCACAAACCCGTTGAATACACTCTTGACATTGCATCGTACCTAAACATTGCTTCAGACAAAATGTTGTCCAATATTGTGACAGTGTATCCGGATGGTATTGGTATCTTTCAGAAATCCAATGTCACAAGGACAGTATTTTCCTATAATAATTCCAGGAACATTAAAACCTATCGTGCGCTGTCCTGGATTCCGAATTTCCCCAAATTAAATGCCATCGACATTTGTGAGATGTAGTAGAATTCAGCATTCGTCTGACAATTCCAATGCCTCGCTCTAAAGTTCTGCCGAGTTGGTACAGAATACTCAACGCCACGCCGGATGCAATCGGTCTTCAGAGAAAATCAATTTGACTTCTAAATTCATCTTTAAATACTGGTAGTATTTGTTGTTTTTATAACATACTTCCCTTCGATAAAAATATTCATTTTTCATGTGATTACTACTTATGCATGACAGAGTCTATACGAATAAGTATCTTGAACTATTGCAATTACAGCGTTTCTCCCATTCACATGATACTCGAGGTCATGCAAGTTTTGTGGTTCCTAGGGCGCGCACCAGATTGCTGCATAACAGTATTATTGCAGCTGGACCCCGTGAGTGGAACAGACTGCCATTATACATCAGGGAAATAGTGGACTCTGTGGTATTTAAAAAAACTGCTACGAGAGTTTTTGTTCTTTGATTGAGCTCCTGTAATCTTTCTTTCACGGTATGCTCAACACCGGTCGTATTTCTAATGTTGCTATTTTTATCGTTTTGACATGACTCATCTACCTTTGGAGATCAGGGGCTCGTCAGGCTTAAATTTAAGCCTTTTCCCTGATTCCATGCTACAGTTCTATAGTAAATTATGCTATTTTTTTTGATGAATTACTTTGTATTGATTTTTCGGTCAATTGTAAACGGGTTTTAGTGCTTGTATGTTTATAATTATTACACTAGATATATCTGAGGTGGTTTGAGCACTTATTTACTCTTGGAATAAATAGTCACTACTAAATGTTATTAATTTATATTGAACTTTGTGATATTACTATGATTCCATGTTTTAATTCCATTGTGCTAACATTATGTTAATATTTAATTTTAGTTTAGTACATATGACAATTTTGATGTTTGTGCTTTGTTAAATTTGATGTACTGTGTTGTGTGGCAGAATTATTATTCAATTCAACCCTATATAATGAATGGCTGCGAAACACGGTTTCAGATAGCTGGTCGTAATGTTTTGACTCGTGAGTGTATATTATCTGTCATGAGGCTTACGTAGCTTCGTTTCTTGTTAATTGAAGTTTCGGATTGGTTTGCTGACCATCTAGTTTAGGATTGGTCGGCTGGAACCATGGGATATCACTTACACCTCTCAAAAGAATTTTGCCCGACTGTGTTTCCTTAGAAAAAAAAATGAAAGTATTCGAATTTTGTCGTGTATAGTAAAACTTCTGCTGTGGTTACACTGTAAAACCTTTTCTGAAATATACGAGCTATTTTCTATGATTCCTTTCGCGAATTAACGAAGCTTATTCCTAGTTCAACCGATTCTGTGAAGTGACGGCAAAAACTTGAATTTCACTGATTTTCCATACGTCAGTGGACAGAAATACTTCTGTTTATTTTTTTTCCGGTAAGTTACGGAAAACTACTGCTCTGAAGAGGTGTTAACGGACATTTCTGAATTTTCAGAAACCTTTCGAAGAACTTCCGGTAATAGAAGAGATACACGGAACACTTGAGGTTTAATTAACTACTAAATTTCAATCGATTGTCGAAGAACTTGAATTTGAAGTTCAGCAGCGAGATCAGATATTGTGGATCGCATATGGAACAATAGTTAGGTTATTGTGTGAAGACACAAATTTGTCCATGACGGGGATCAAAGCGAGTCCACTCACTCCGGAGCAAGATGCTCTCCCAACTAAGCTACACTGACAGAATATATCGCTGCAAATATGTCGTTTTGACACGTGATTTATCTATGCAGTACGTCACAGTTGTGGCTACGGATATTTCTTCCCTTCCCTGAGTTTGGTGTCCAACTACTTTATATTACTTTACCGTAAGAAACCACGTGCTTAAGCTATCATAAGGGTGATTGTACACTGCTGGCCACCCGAAATGCAACACCAAGAAGGAAGCATCCGATTGGCCTGAAATTAGCAGCATGCGTCGCCCGCGAGAGAACATGCAAACGATTAGCATTGCAAGGCATATGCAAATGATGTGCGCCCGGCACGCCACCGAGAAGCACTATAAGAAGGGTGCACAGAAGGCGGGGAGTAAGTAGTGGAAGTGTGTTGTGCTGCCGGACCTGTGCGTGGTAAGCTTCCTGATGCCTCGTCGCAGAATACCGCAGTCATTCCAGCGCGTTTCGGAGTTCGACAGAGGACGAATATTTGCTTATCGCGACAGCGGTTTATCGCACCGAGACATCGGCGGCCGTGTGGGACGACATCCAGCCACAGTGAGGCGAGTATGGATTCGGTGAGTGCAGGAGGAGCGGACGCGAGCGACTGCCGCAGCCTCGGCACACCACCGAACGAGAGGACCGGCATGTTGTGCGGCGGGCATTGACGGCTAGCACCGCTTCATCACGAACGTTAGCGCAGCAAATAGGGTGTGTTGCGCAACAACCTGTGTCAGCACGTACCGTTAGACGTTGTCTACAGGAGCGGGGACTTGCCGCATGCAGCCCATTGCTCCGATTATCATTGACGTCACACAACCGGCGAGTGCGGCGGCAGTGGGCCGTTGAAGGCTGCACCTGGACTACGGAATGACACGACATTGTCTTCTCCGACGAATCCCGCTTCTGCCTGCAACACCACGATGGTCGGATACGCGTGTTGCGGTACCGCGGCGAGAGACTATGACGCCTGCATTATGCATCGCCATACCGGTCCGTTGTCCGGCGTTGTAGTTTGGGAGCGCGATTGGGTATGACACCCGCACCCCTTTGGTACGCATCGCCGTACACTCAACAGCCATCGCTACATCTCCGACGTTTTGGTGTCTGTAATCCTCCCTTACCTGCAGGACCTGCCAGCGGCCACGTTTCAACAGGACATTGCGCGCCCGCACGTGGCACGCGTTGTGCAACAATTCTTCACGGCCCACCAGGCGTCACTGAAGCCGTGGCCCGCTTGTTCTCCCGATATGTCGCACATCGAACACGTCTGGTCGCTGATCGGCAACCGAGTAGACCGGCTAGTACCACCCGCGGCTACGTGTGGAAGCAGCCGTGACCGACATACCCCAAGCCCACATCCAAAGCCTCTTTCGTTCGATGCCGCGGCGTGGTGCGGCCGTTATTGCCAGCCATGGGAGCGACACGAACTATTTATGTCTGCGTGTTCCGCATGTCGGACGGGCCTGTAAGCTCAATCATGTCATCTTTGTATCTGTTGTTATTTGTCCAGGAAATCGGACATTGCTATCTCGTGTCCTTCTTGGTGTTGCATTTTGGGTGGCCAGCAGTGTATTATGTCTATGTATCAGTCTGTGCACATCTATTAACACAAAAGTTATTATAACTGTCAAGAGCAAATTTGATATTTAAGGGTTTTGAGAAATAACAATATGAAGCAGTAGATTTAACTTTTTCTTAAACATAAGTGAAAATCATTGTCCGTTTAAGAAGCTCTACAGTTCCAAAATATTCTGGTTCCTTTGAAAAACGAGTATGAAAAAATGTACAATTTATACTAACTCCTTCTACAGAAAAGATAAAGTTATTACAAATCTATTCAGAGAACATATATTTCAACAGAAAATAAAATGTTTAATTCATCCGCATTAACAGCAAAAAACATTTCATCGTCGCCCGATTAGACTACCTCGTCATTTCTACCTTATAAGTGACTATCGGATGTGTGTCTTTCTAGATTAACATTTGGCGACTTCTATCTCGATAATGGCAGCTAGAATATATTTTTTTGATTCTCGGATAATGTATTCATTTACATTTCCTATCGAAGGAATTGTTTCCTCCTTGTCTTGTGCAGAGAGAACGTGTCATGCGGGAAATAAGTTTATCATTTCAGTTTCAGAGGGGAAAATTCCCGTTTCATCATCAGTCCCAATTCGCGAATTGCGACCATATTATCTTCCTTCATATAATATTATAAGCATATATACGTAAATGTCATGAGTCTTGGCGACGTCTTGTACTATTTGCGGTTAAGTCTCCGTACGAGGTTTTCAGACTTTGTAAATACGTAATTTGATAGCATTTGCTTCTGAGCTTTTAATAATTCTATCATAGCTGGTTGTTTACGACGAAATTCTCCAGCAGATTCGTTTTGGGGAAGGTTAATGGGACTAACATAAAGCGGAATATTTTGAAACTGTTTTTATTCAATTCATTAAAATTCAAATTAGGCTTTAATTTTAGTTTTATTTCAGCAATTCTGCTTTCCCGGTAATAAAAATATAGGGTAAAATTTTAGTTACTAACTCAGTAACCAGATAACATTTGTGAACAGACTTTATGTTAATTTGATCGCTATACAAAAAGGACGTGATGCCATTAGAGAAATATTTCGAGTTTAAAACAGCATGCGATTTATTTTGCTGTAAGATCCTAAACTAGTCAACAACTATGATTATGCATTTATACATTTTCATTCGCTTTGCACCACTAAACTATTTAATAAAATACCTGAGGTTTGCCAAAGAGACAGGGGAGAGGTTCGCTTTTTCGTTTTCATTTAATAAAATAGTGATTCTCTGGGCCATATTTCCTAGACTGGGCAAATAACGCATCATCATCCTGTGGTTCAAAGCAATATCAGACATGACAATTTTCACGATCAGAGATAGCATCCTTACCTGCAAACAGAAAGAGAAAATGATACAATACACGACAGCATATGAAGAACGTAAATGTGCATGCATATCACCACAAAATCTTAACAAAAAACAATAAAAAAAATGAAGTGCGATTCATGTTAACTATAAAATGGGATCTATCCGCCGCAAGTTTGTCCAAAATTCTTCCCATTTCGGGTAAAGGAGTACTAATTAAAGAATTTGGCAAAATTAAAAAAAATATGTTCAATTAGAATCGTTTTGACGATTTAGTTAAGTAGCGAAGGCAAAAAGCGATTCTCAGTTCTTGTATTTGAGTAGCTCTATCGCAGAAATCTGAAGAGCACTCTGCCGAGAGAGAGAGAGAGAGAACTATAGCTCATATGTAATACCTATCATGGATCTAGAAACGAGACCTTACCACCATAAGTTAGAGCCGATTCAAAACAAAGAAAACAGTACTGAATACTTTATTAATATTTTTGTTTCGGGGGAAGAGAGGGAAGTGGTTTAACTGACACTGTAAGCAACCCTAGGGGCTATAATCTGTCGCTCGTTCCTAATTTGAGGCCAAGGATAATACACCATCCATAATTCACACGAGGCCTACTGTGGTCAGAAGCGCATAGAACACTGTGCCACACAGTGTCCCGAAATCTTCTAACGTTTTACGTATAATTATGTGCGCCTTTTTGTCTCCATTCGACTTTATACACTTTTCATTTACGCCTTACATCTTTGGTTTTATTTTTTAGGGTCTAATAAACCCTCTTATCATATATTTTCATCAGCTTTCGTTCCATCACTTCGCTTGGAAGCAAACATACAATATTTCGATCGCACACGCACTTAGTCGACCGATACTACATTTGATATAACCAGGCACTAATTTACACGCATTCATATTATACGTAATAGATCCTTTCTGCATTTCAGTTATTTCTAAGCATTAAATTTATCTTATCGGAGAAACCATCTCGTTTTAGTGAACTGAAATGTAGTATTTTTCAGCAAGTCCTTTTTGCCCGGTGGAAGAGAAAACGTATCAGTTTTCTATTGAATCGTAGTAAAAAAATGTTTGGTACTTACCAGAAAACTTTTGCGTTCTTATAAGTTCCTCACAGGTATCGGAGACAATCACGTATAAAAGCTCTTCGTCTCTTTCGTAGCTGTTTTTCGCCAAGTCTCCTATTGATCCTTTCACCCATAAATGTAAAGGAATGCACGGGAAGCTATGAAAGAATGCCGTGGAAAAAAAGATATTTTCTTTTAATTTTCTTTTTAAGGCAAGAGTGATAAAATCGAAGCAATCTTCTGATCTATTTATCGCCCAAGGCAGGAGCGACGGCAAACATCCAGTGGTACTATTCTTCCCTCCATCTATCTCTCTATATATCCACTTATTCATCCTCTCAGTCCATGTCCCCAATAACAGAAACCTTCTGACCGTGCAGCACAGCTTCTGATACCCGTTCGTCGTGTCAATATCCCTCTTCCCATTGTTGATCCATAGTTTTCTGTTCTTCCTGAGCCTCGTCCCTAGGGCAACCCATAGAAAAGCATCACTCAATATTTCCTAACTCCGGTTCCGTGTTCTTCGCCTCGCCACCATCTTATTTTTAAACTTTGTCCTTTTTTTTTTCGCTGAAGAGATTAACAGTCTGCCTATCGAACTATTTTTTCCCATTCGTTATATCATCAGTACAGCGAATGCTATATCTCTCTTTCCCTACTTTGTTCGTATATTTTTCATAAGGTAAATATTGTCTTTGGACGAAATCTGTTTCTTAAAAACACTGCAGCTTTTTTTTTTTTGACAAATATTGCTTCCTGCCCGTAAATCGGATTCATAACGACACAATATATCTCGAATACAATTCAGCATCTTGTTCCATCATGTTTATCTTTCTCAACTTCAGCGTCCTTCAAAACTGAAAAAAATATTTGCTTTGTAAAATGCCTAAGGTTATAAAATAAACCCTTTTCCCCAGAAGCCCATTTCGCTGCTCATGATAGAGGGTTTTGTTTTCTTCATTAACTTAAAGCTCTACAAGGAAATTAGGTAACAGCAGGAAGAATTCGTTCGCTTAAAATTTTTTCAGAAGCATTTACATATAGAACAAAAAAAAATTAAAAATAGTCAGCGCTAGAAAGCTTGGAGATTTTTTTTTAAATAACTTCCAACCTGTGTAGCCTCGATATGGATCTTCCCTTTGGGTAGAATATTTTAATACATTCCACTTAACCGAAACGCTCGGTCTTCACCTTATCGAACCTAAAATTTGGATTAGAAAACAGGGAGACAACACGGTGGCACATTGGTGCTAATAGAGCCTTTCCTCTGACCGCTCGTCCGAGATTGGCCCGAGTGTTTTGTGGGTGGTATGACTGTACCACGGTACAAGCTCCGTCTATTTCTTTGAACCAGTGGCCCCAAATCAGGGACAGGCATGCTTCTTACAGCCCACAGAGTTCCTCATGATGGGAGGTAAGTCCAATCACGTCAATGTCAGCTCGTCCAACGATGACAATCAGCCCAAACAACAGTTTGTTCCCCAACCGTGAGTATGTTCAAAAGTTAACAGTAAGGCTAATTCAATCCCAATTTGAACAAAGGTACGACCAATCCAGCGGAACGATTAGTCTAACTCGGAATAACCCAAGGGATAACGCTTCCAAAACTCGTTCGTGTAAAAGCAGACAATTAAAATGTTCTCATGCATACTTTTAATGATATAGAAGCTCATTTTTTTCTTAGTTTCTTTACGGTTCCCTGTTTTCTTTGTCAAGGAATAAAGCCCATGGATGATATCGTCATATCACTGCGAAAGTGTTAATATCGGAACGAGTTAATCGATTTCGGTGTCTCTTTTACGTTGGATAAAGGGAAACATTTTATTTTTCTTACACATATTTTTAGGTGCATCTGGCAGTGAACTACATAAATAACTGTGGAGAAAACAACCTGATTTCGATATACAAGTATGCACGCAATGGGCAAAACATTACATGTGCCTACCTAACGGCGTGTTGATCCTCTTGTTCAAATAACAGCCTGTACACGCTGAAGTATCGACTCTACCAGATGTCGGAGTGTTTCCGGAGGTAAATGCCAGCCATGCCTGTTGCAGCACTGTCCACAACTACGCCCGAGAAGTCGGTCCAGGATCCATGGAATGGACCTGATGTTCCATTTCGCAGCATCCCGAAGACCCATACAGCGCAAAACGTTTCACATATGTATAAAAAATGTTACAATCTCTCATTTTCGTTACACTTTCAGAGATATCTTACAATTACGTTTTTGCTACATCTATTGTGGAACATAACTCTTTGTACATTACGTTTGCATTAAAAATAGCATTCACCGATACTATTGTTTTATAGTTTCCATTGTACATAATTGCTACCTTAATATTGCATTCCGGCGATATTTAAGATTTTTGGTTTCGCAACCGCGTGGATGCGCATGCGCATTTATGCCATTTCACCGAAGCACTCTTGTAGTCATATTTCCACGTGCTACTGAGATATTCTTTGGCGATACTGTCGTACTCGAGTTAGCCAGTTAGTTGATTTCATATTTCATCCTTTTTTTGTGTGTGATTCAAGACCATCTGAAAGTAAGTAATTGTTTTGATTATTATTATTTTTAAATTCTAAACAACATTTTATAATATCTAAGTAGATAGCCGTGTTGTTGTATATTATACCAGCATGTAAATTTTTACTTGAAGGTGAGAAATTTCATATTGGTAGGTAGTTAGAGAAATGGCGAATTTGATTTTCTTTCTTTGTTTCTCTGAAATATATTCTATTCCACATGTATAATAGGAATTCGGCACCCTCATTTGCGACCGATTTTTATTTCTTTTGTAATCAATATATAAAACGCCGCCACTGTTCCCAAAGGACAGCGGACTACGTTGAACCTGTGAAAACGTAAAGAACTCGTAATACGACTGTTGCTGCTTTTCAAACAGCTGTCCAGTGTGATATATTTATTGTGATTTTACGAAGTTTATTAAAACCATGATGTTCAACGTAGTAAATACGTAACAGTAATATGTTGATGTTACAAATATCTTTCAAATACGTAACAGTAACATGAAGTTGGTATGTTGAAATTACAAAGACCTTTCACTGTATCGTATCGGTTATGTTTCAAAGTTATGTAACGTTTGAGCACGTTTTGATGTAACCATAACGTTTCTGAAACATTACTGATACATTACGCACCGTATCTGAAAAGTCTCAACTTTCAGTGTTACGTACTTGTAACGTACACGAAATATTCTGTGCTGTGTGGGACAGCTTCCACAGGATTTAAATCCGTGGACCTGGGAGGCCATTGCATAGGTCCAAACTCAGCTGATTGTTACTAGAGCCAAGCCTGGGTGGTTGCGGCCCGGTGGGGTGCAGCATTGTCCTAGTTAAACAGACCTCGGCCGCTGGATGCGAGAAGGCCATTAAAGCTTTTCCAGACACGCTAAGTGTCTCATGAGAAGGCTTCCTTAACCATCACAGAGCCACGACCGCCTTGAACAGAGCAGAGCTGGCACAACGGGGCCATGACCTCATGCTGTCGAAGCAAGACACGCAACCTACCCAAACCACCCGGGTCAACTGGGAACAGCTGAAAATGTGATTCATCTGACCACACGACGCGGCGCCACTATGAAGCGATCCAGCTTTGATGTTCCCGGCGCCGGGCGAGGCATAATTTACGATGACATGCAATCAACAGGGAACACGAGTAAGGCATTGGCTCCGGTAGCCGAAGGTACGTAGTGTGCGCCGTAGCGTGCGCCGTAACGTGCGCTTGCCGGCGCTGATTGGCTTCAGACATTTAACCTGGATGGGATTTGCGCCGCCGTTACGAACCGGTTTATCTGTAGAAACCTGGATAGTTTATGTCGACCCTTGTCATCAGTGGCGTATGATAAGAAAACGCTTGCTCTCCGGGCGCTGGTACACCCTTCATACAGATGCTCTCGGTAACTCTACAGTAAGGCATTTGGGTGATAGAATGACCGATTTGTGTTGCGCCAACATGCGTCCACGATTAAAGTCGCTCAGATCACAACGATCAGCCATGTTTTTCGATCGCGATATATTGTAAGGATGCCCTGCTGTCCTCCTATTCATCATCTGCGTTCGGTTTGGATATGTTCCACTATGCGCGGTTGATGCCCGTGTTAACAACCACACCCCTACCTCTAATGTTTTGTCTATTGATTGTACACAGTAGACTCACATTATTGTGACCACCCCTAATTTTGGCGTCAACAGTGCGTAGCCAATGAAAGAAGGAACGTGACGTGAGCTGGCTTAGAGGGTATATAAAGTGTGCTGTAGGCATTCTGAAAAACATATCACTCGTTGATGTCATGGATAAAAGGAGCGATTTATCAGATTTGCAAAAAAAAAAAAAGGAGGATTATAGGATTTGGGGTCAACGGTGGCAGTATTTCTGAAACAGCGTAGTTTGTGAACCGTTCGTCTGATGCTGTGGTTAAAGCGTATCGTGATTGGAGAAATGGCACCATTGGGAATAAGCGACGTGGAAACTGCGTGGCACCACGTGCCATTGATGTGAAGGCGAATGAGGGCCGATCGACACGCTACAGAAGTAACTCAGTGGTCGAATGAACCAGGGGCTACCGGAAGTGTGTCTAAAAGGACAGTTCAGCGATCCCTGCTGCGTATGGGGCTCCGATGCAGACGGATGGTTACTACACCTATGCTAACGTAGGTGCATCGGCAAAAAAGGCTTACATTTGCACTGCAGTATCGGAAGTGGACCTCCGCTGATTGGCGGAGAATTGCCTTATCCGATGAGTCACGTTTTCTGCTTCATCAAACGGATGGACGTTGACGTATAAGGCCGGAAGCATCGGAGAACAAACACTGTTCAACCATTGCTGGAAGAACACGAACTGGTGGGGGCAGCGTTATGGTCCGGGGAATGTTTTAGTTGCATTCCCTGGGTCCACTCATATATGTGGAAATCACTATGGACTGAATTCGTTATGAATTCATCCTTGCAGATTACTTACACCCATACATACTGATTTGATGTCTTCCCTGGAACGTATGGGATCTTCCAGCACAACAATCCGACGTGTCACACAGCCAGAAATATCCGAGAGTGGCTGGAAGAGCACGATGAAGACTTCTAAGTACTTCCGTGACACCCTAATTCCCCCAGACCTAAACCCAATTGAGCATCTGTGAGAGCACCTCGATCGTTATGTTCGCTATATGGATCCTCCACAACGCACCCTCCAGCAGCTGCCAGATGCGCTGCAGTCAGCATGGCTTTACATACCTCTGAACACCTTCCAGCACCTTAATGAGCCACTCTCAGCTCGTCTTGTTTCGGTCCACGCTGCACACGCAGGTTACTCTGGGTATTAGCTGGTGGTCACAATAATGCGACACGACCGTGTTTATCCGTCTCAATTATGGACCTGATCCAGTTTTGCTTATACGCAATTTAAATTGCTATACATACTTGATAATGAACATACACTGAAGAGCAATTGAATTAGAGATACCTGTCTAGTAACGTGTAGCCCCACCTTTCGCCCTGATGACGGCGGCTATTAGTCTCAGCATGGACTCGACAAGACACCGGAAGCGTTCGAAAGCCATACGGATCCACGACCCCTGAACAAGCTACCACAGTTCACGAAGATCTGATGAAGGGGGTCAGAGCCTCGAAAATCTCTCTCGATGGTATCCCAGATGTGCTCGATGGGATTAAGGTCAGGTGACCTAGTTGGCCAAGGAAGCGAGGTCATGTCGGTGGAGTGTTCATTCAACCATTCGGATACAATTCGAGAGCGATGGCAAAATGCATTGTTTTGTTGTAAGATGAAGTCCCCAGTGGGATGTTGAAGACGCACAAACGGGAGCAAATGGTCGTCCAGGATATCCCGGTAACGTTGACCTGTGAGGGACGATGTCAGACAGTACCAGGGGTCCCATTTCAGTTCACGTAAACTGTCCCCAGACGAGAATGACATCCCCACCAGCTTGAAGAGTACCCTGCTGGCAAGAAGGATCCATCGCTTCATGTGGTTTGCGCCGTACTCGTATCCTGCCATCCGCATGTACCAACGTGAATCTCAACTCATTAGTCCAGGCAACATTTTTCCACATGTCTAGGATCCAGTGGCGATGTTCCCGCGCCCATGCTAATCATTGCAGCCTATGATGTGCGGTCGGCAGCGGTACCCTAGTGGGGCGGTGGCTTCTGTACCCCATAGCGAGGATATGGCTCTCGGTGGTGTGGCTGCTTACACGTTTTTGTGCACCAGCGTAAAATTGCCGAGTAATTTCATGCATTGTGGCCCGTCTATCCGCTGTTACAATGCGAGCTAGCCGACGATGACCCCACTCATCCACACGCTGTTGTCCACGGCAGTTGGCCCTTGCAGGAATGGTTTTACCGGATTCGATGTATTCACGGTGCACCCGTGACACAGTGGCTCGTAAAAATCCAAATGCCTGCTCGACTTCCTAGATGGAGTGACTCATTCGTCAGGCCCGACAATTTGCCCACGATTAAATGCGCTTAGATCCTTCATCTTACCCATACTGCGTCCGACTCTTACTGATTCCCGTCGTATCATTCCTTATATTGTAGGATCGCTGCATACGTCATGTCGTTTCTGTTTACAGGGCCGCCCACAGCGCCTCATTTGCATAACGCCAGCTGTCTCTAATTCAATTGCTCTTTAGTGTATGCCTACTGGAAGAAAACATTTCGTAGTTCATAAAACAATGTGTAAGAAAACAATCTTCATATGCTCATTTAATTATTCGATAAAATGTTAAATGTGACTTCCATTGCGTTCGGTCTGAAACATGAAAGTTTTCCTATCAAGACAAAACTCTGGATGCGGGGAAATTTAATGGACTCCTAATCTTCTTCGAAGAAAGAAAAATCAAGACAAGTGAGCTCTCACTAGGTTGAGAGGTTAAAAAAAATAACTCAACAAAATACTTGCTGTAATTAAATTGAGATACATTCACAGAGCGCAAATCAAATAAATGAATCTTAAAAAAGCAAGCTACGTAAAACTACTCTACAGAATACGGTAAATAAATCTGGTGTAAACGAGACAAACTGGAAGAGAAAGCTTTTTGGTGTACAATGGTCTTACATGAAAAAAACTGAGAAATCAAGTTTTCCCAGCAAATGGTGAAGTCAAACCGTTATCATCGGAAATGCAAAAGCCTGATGTGTGGCATAGGCTGTTAAAGCAAGATCGGTTAGAGAAGTACGACTACATCTACTTCAAATTTTCAGGAAGCGAGGTGCCACAATAAGAGGAATTCTTTGCAAAATAAATGTAATTTCCAATGAAAAAATGTATACTAGTAAATCGTAATATTTTTCACTGCTGAAAATGATGTACGTATATTTCCATAGGTGAAAACATGCTTTCGTTTGAGTTTATTTGCTTGAAATAGGCTTATAAATAAAACAATCTCTGAGCTGAAACTGAACACACTTACCAGGGAGAGAAAACGTTCGCCCCATTGGCAGTTAAAAAGCTTAATCATGCAAAAAACATTACATGCTCATCGCATACTGCAAAGTACAGACTGTTGTTTTTTAGAGCCTTTCGCCAATTGTGTCACCGTGACCACGACGGTACGACTCGATCGGTTTCGAGGACATCCACTGCTGAAGCGAAGTGGTGCCCTTGTAGGAAATGGGACATGGAGTGAAACAGGTGGTAGTCAGATGGAGCGAGCATCGGGCTGTATGGAGGGTGGCGTAGGATCTAAATCACTTCCAGTAACTTATGGCAGACCACTCTGAAGGAGGTAACTTGGGGTATTATCCACTTTCAGCAAACCTAGTGACGAGCGCTGGGTAGCTTTGGCGCAGAGCATAATGGCCTCTTCACAGTTGTTCGGCATACAGGTTACCGTACACAACCTGACCATCGGGTGCGAGTTACCAGCGCACAGGACCCTCACAATTCCACCAGCCGTATTTTCGGGATTCAGCTCAGCCATTTGGTACCCACTGATAGGGTAACGTAGGAGAATCTACTTTTAAACATCTGGGACGATACAGTGCTAAAACCTATATATAGTCTTGTGGATTTGACAGCAAACTATGAATCAGAGCGACATGTTGTTCCACCTGCTGGGGAGTTAATTCACGGTATTCATTCGATGGCTGCTGGACGAGAAGACAAACTACGATGAAGATTTGGAACACTATCCTCTTTAAGTTATGCAGCATTTTCCCGCTAGATGACGCAAATATCAGCATTTTTCTCGCTGTCGCTGCTCCGAATAGGCGTATTTGATATTTTCCTTAGCATAGATATTGCTATGAAGAATTCTATTATATAAAATTATGCCACCACAAGACGTCAGCGTATATTTATTTCTACGTGAAAGAATTTGATGTATTCTAAAAATCCTTTAGAAACTTTCTTGTTTTGGTAGCATACTCTTCATTATGAAGAGTATTTTGAATCCATTTTCTGAAACACAGAGCTTTTAAACTAGGGAGCGTAAGGTCATAAAACACATTGCTCTATATCGCTTGTTGTAACTGATCGATATTTAAATGCCTTTTGCCACCGATATATACCGCTATTAGACACCTTTTGTGCTGTTTGTCAACTTTTGTAACACACTTCTCAGATTATAGTGACAGTAAAGTATCCCTTTCTATTTCTGGATGTGTTATTGATTGCAGAAATGTGGTTTATCGTTTTTTTTTTTTTGTAACCTGTTCCATTCCCTATGAATAGCCCAGCTCGCATTGCTCATTTAAATTTATGCAAGTTCTTCGCTAGGTGGTGGAAGAGTATTTTTTTTATTAGCTAAATTTTAAAGTTTTCTAAAAAACTGCTTTGAAACACTTGTTTCGTGAGGAAAACGATTCAAACGTCGTGCTCATTACAACGGAATATTCGGATACTTTTAAATTATTTAAAACTTTAGTTTACTCTTGTTTAAGAGTAAAACTAAAGTTTTAACAAATTTAAAAGTATCACGAAAACATTACGAACGTATGGAATGTAGATTTTTGCCTTCGGACAAAAATAAATTTTTCTTAAGATATGCCTGAACTGAGTTCCTTTCCTTAAGTTAAAAACACCACAATTATTCTTTTATAACGAGAATCAGCATGTCAAATCGTTTCGTTCCAGATGAACTGTTCTTTATAAATTCACTTTTAAGCATAAATGCCCTGAACTGGCAATTTCTGATCTTCGCGGCTCATATAATGATGAATTGTTTCTAGGCCAGTGCGTTCCACAGCGCTTCCTAGCTAATGAACCAACTTAAATTGGTGCAATTGCTTGAAAATGCGTTAACCAAGTTGGCTAGCAAACTCAAACAGGAACTAGAAAAAGTGGATTCGAGTCTATCTCTTCAACGGAGTTCAGATTTCAGATGGTTTAAGGAATTCCATATATATTAAGGGATTCCCTCCACCTGGAATGCTCCGTAATAAATCAACTTTCGGGTTATTTATTCAGAAGCGCAGAAACTAGTTAGTGACGCATTATTTCGCAAGACCATTTGCAGCCACGACTCTTGCACTTCTTTTGCTTTGGGCGAGGAAATGTAAACACTCAGATGAGAAGCGTAATTTACAAAGATTTCTGAATCGTAAGTCTTTGAAATAAACTTTCAATCTCCAGAGTAACTATTAAATCTACGAATCTTTTCCAACGGGGAATGAACTCTCAAACTAAATTAGGGAAAAAGAAACATTACCTGCTTCGATTTTATTCTTATTCCACGAAAGCACAGGAAACCGTTTTTTAGATTTAGAGCTCATTGCCATGCTCAAGATTTGTTAAAAATGCCATTGTGTATTTCCTTTAATTAAATGAACTTATTTATTCTTATTTTGCTACCTTTAGTATAGTGAAAATGGTAATGAGATAGTATTGCTCTGCAAGTAAGCACTTAATATCTGATCCTTTTATCAAAAGCTTTTCTTCCATCACGAATTTAAAATTCAGTTTTGTTATTTACATAGCTGTCTTTTCTTCCCCGTAATGCCAGATTTTGAATGGCTTAATTTTTAAATTTCAGAAAAAAATGGGGTTATTAATCATTAGCCGTGGTAAATACGAACAAGTTAGTAAAATCATGCAATGCATTGATTATAATACGCTTTCCAACATACCAGAAATCATTACTCAAGTTATCACTCAAGTTATGAGAATAATGGCTGTGGAATAAATCTCGGTCCTGTGCCCTGACCTTTGATCACATTTCGATGATATTCAACAGAACTGGCTTAGTATACCTACGAAATAACATGATAAAGTTTGCCGCAATCGAAGCATTTTTACGTAAGTTATGATGCATAAGGGCTATGGAATAGATCCCGCTTCTGTGTCCTAACCTTTGACCCCATTTCGCCCATTTTCAATAGAATTCGTCCCCAGGAAAGACCCTACAATATACTAACATTTCATCTAAATCGAAGCATTTTTACTTAAGTTATGACGCATAATGGCGATGGAAGTGATTCCGCTTCTATGTCCTGACCTTTGACCCCATTTCCAATACAGTTTGTCACCAGGTGGTTTTCTACCACATGCTAAAATGTCATCGAAATCGAACCCTTTTTACGTTAGTTATGGCGCATAAAAGCAGTGGAATGGATCCCACTCCTATGTACTGAACTTTGACCCCATTTTATTCACT
Organism: Macrothele yani; assembly: GCA_039090855.1. Classification (NCBI taxonomy): domain Eukaryota; kingdom Metazoa; phylum Arthropoda; class Arachnida; order Araneae; family Macrothelidae; genus Macrothele; species Macrothele yani. The sequence goes on along the minus strand of CM077003.1, from coordinate 82,092,637 downwards.
TTATATAGGGTTCCTTCCCAGGTGATCCCCTACCAAATACTAAAATTTCATCGAAATCGAACGATTGTTACGCGAGTTATTGTGCGGACGGACACAATCACACAACGCGTGACGTAATGAGGCAGATGGGAATCGCGACCATCGCTCGCCGCAAGTGTGACGTCATAAAACTTTAAGATCTACACACAACGCGTAACGTAATGAGACAGATGGCGTGACCGCGCGCCAACATTCTAAAACGTGGCGAGATTGTGACGTCATAAGATTTCTAAGCATTGGTAACATTAATGGGATAACGGAACAACGCCATCACTAAAAACATTATATTTCGGGGTGGTTATTTAACCCACTGAACGAATTCTCCTAAAGTCGAGATCAAGCTAAATCGATTTCTAGTACCAGAAAACGGTAGGCTAACGACCTTCATCAAAATTCTTAGAGCTGTTTTCAAAATAAAATGTGCATACAAACATAGAAGAATTGCTACTTTAAGGTGGACGTCAAGTAATTTTGCTTCCTATACTTCCAATGGAAAAACTTCTGTACACATTTTCTTCACAATTAATGCGTTCCCAAGGATGAAAATTTGAACATCGATTAAAACATCATTTTATAACTTGCAATTCTTAATATTTTCTAAAACATAACCATAATTATGCAATTCAACATTTGTTTGTCTACTGACGTCATGAAAACACAGATCCCACCATCTTTGTTCTGGACAATTAATGCGTTCACAAGGATAAAAATTTCAACATTGATTAAAATAGCTTCATTTCATAACTTGGAATACTTAATATTTTTCTAAACCATTACCGTAATTATGTAATCCAACATTTTTTTGCCCACTGACGCCATCAAAGTACAGGTCGCGCCATCGTTTCTCTGATTTCAACCCAACCAAAGGAAAAGTTATTGATTTTTAAATAATTATGGTTATGTTTTAGAACATATTAAGTTTTCCAAGTTATAATATGAAGTTATTTTAATCGATGTTCAAATTTTCATCTTTGGGAACACATTAATTGTGAAGGAAATGTTTACAAAACTTTTTCCATTGGAAGTGTAGGAAGCAAAATTACTTGACGTCCTCCTTAATAATATGGGATAAGGGCAATTGAAAGGATCGCAATCCTATGTCCTGACCTTTGACCACATTTCGTCTATTTACGATAGGGTTCGTCCCCAGGTGGTCTACTACATACTGAAATTTCATCGACATCGAACCATTTTTACGCAAGTTATGACGCATAAAGGCAATGGAATGCATCCGGATCTTATGTCCTGACCTTCGACCCCACTTCACCCATTTTTAATAGGGTTTGTCCCCAGGCGGTCGCCTACCACATAGTAAACTTTCATTGAAATCGAACCATATTTACGCAAGTTATGAAGTATAAGGGAAATGGAATGATCCCGCTCCTACGTCGTGACCTTTGACCCCATTTGTCCCATTTTCAATAGGGTTTGTCCCTAGGTGGTTATCTACCACATACTAAAATTTCATCGAAATCGAACCATTTTTTCGCAAGTTATCGTGCGTGCGTGCGTGCGTGCGTACGGATGGACGGACGGACAAAGCTGGAGCACATACGCTTCTTCAACCCACGGTTGGAAAGCGTAAAAACCCAATGAGCAGAGGATATGTTTCTCTTATACACAATCTTTATCTTATAGATCTCATACTCTTGAGTTGCATGTGAGTATTCTCTGCTGCTTTAAACTGAAGTTCAGATTTGAAACAAACTTCAATTCTGTTTCTGTAGGATGCATAATTACCCGGAATAATACACATACGGGTTACTGAATTTGAAAGTTTTATTCAATACCATTTTGAATATCCTTCAGTACGAATTATAGAACGTAGCCGATTTAGCATATTCCCTATATTGACAAAAGTAACCGGACATCCCTTCAAGAGCAAATGAAACGATCCGCTGCGTTGTTAAGAAGCGTGGTACAGCTGCAAACGATATAAAAACAAGCCAGCAGCTGACCGCGATCATATCGCACTGTGAGGTTGAGTGAAAATGTCGCGGCAGGAGAGAACCGACTTTGAGAAAGGAAAGATTGTTTGGTTGTCCATAAGAGAAACCAAGAGGAGTTTAAACATAAACAAGTCAACTGTTTTGAATGTACTGAATAAGTGGAAGACATATGGCGTGTCTGAAGCAGCAAACAGTGCAGGCAGACTAAAGAAAATCAGTGATAGAGGATGTCGAAGCCTCAGGAGATTCGTTACAACTAAGCGACGGAGTACTAATACACAAGACCTCAGTGTACAGGTGAGTACAAATGCTGGAAACTGGGCATGTACACGTACCATTTGCACAAAACTTCATTCCACGGGTTACCGTGGTCATGCGGCTGCTAATAATCCTTTCATCTCCACACCGAATGCTATTCGTCCTTTATCATGGTGTAAAGAACATTTATCGTGGACCGTAGATTAATGGAAACGAGTCATATTGACTGATGAATCCAAGTAAACGATTCATCAGTCTGATGGCCGTGTGTGGACATAGCGACAGCAATTTACCACAGTGTACTGTTTCTGCGGTCAAGTTTGGAGATGGCAGTGTACTCGTGTTGGTGTTTTACGTGGTATGGTCTCGTACCATTGTTTATCGTAGAGAAACCTGTTAACCAGCACGTCTACCTCGATATTCTGAACAATTATGCCCTCCCGACCCTATGGCAATGCTATGGAACCGAGCCTTGTTGGTACCAGCAGGATAATGCACCGAGCCATAAAGGAAGGACTGTTACGGTGTGGTTTGACGCTAATTCCGTATCGTGGGTGGATTGGCCAGCACAGAGCGCTGAACTTAATCCCATAGACATCTATGGGATGAATTAGAGCGCCGCATAAGAAGTTTGGAACCAAGACCTACTACTAAGCAACAGTTAGCAACAGCAATATGTACTGAATGGAAACGCATACCTATCGGTGTGTTCCAAAACCTTGTCGAAAGCATGTCTCGAAGGGTCAGTGCATGCAATAAGGCCAAAGACGGACTGACACCGTACTAATGGGTGTCAATAAATGCTACGTTGTGTTTCTTTTCTAGGTGTCCTGTGACTTTTGTCAATACAGTGTATCTCACAGGGCGTAACAGCATAACTGGCGTTCGCCAGAGAGTTTTTTATCCTTCTCAGATTTGACCGAGGTTGACTTTACTGCGCGATCTGTGTTTTAGACATATCCCATACATTATCAAAGGAGTTCAGATCTGAGCTTTTTGGTGTCCAGAGAAGATGGTGGAAGTCACTGAACCTCTGTTGAACACATCTGGTGCAATAGACAGGAGCATGATCGTCCCTGAAACAGCAGTCACCTGCTTGATAAAAAGTCAACATTGCAGGATGGACTTGAACAGCAGCAGTATTTAGATAATCAGCGGAGGACACAAAACCTTCCAGCATGATCAGGGGGCCCGTACCGTACCACGAAGATAGCGTGCCCCATACCATGACACCACTTCGAGAACTTTGAATGGTGTTTACAAGGCAAGCTGTGTCCGTTGCTTCATAGCACTCCCCCAAACACTTTACCTACCGCCAGCACAGAAGAAGGTGAACTGCGACTTTCCGGATCACATGACATTTTTCCAGTCTTCCAGTGTCCAATCACAGTGTTCCTGACACCACTGCAGACGAACTTTCATGTTCTTCGCAGAAATCAGTTGTTTCCGTAAAGGCATGCGACTGCCATTACAGATCATATTAAATTCCCTGCCCATAATTCACTGAGATAAGGGTCGGGAGTAGCCTTTATTGAATGCTTCGTGAATTGCTCAGATCAACTAATTAAAGCACTAGAACCAAAACGTTCAGAATGTCAAATGATATGTACTTTCAAGGTTCAGTCACTTTATTAGTCAAGGAGGAGTAGCATGGCAAAACTCTATACTCAATCAAACAGTTTAGCACAGGGCACATGCAACGAGATGCAAACCTTTATTTTTTTCAGCAATACACACTCCTGAGTTTACTTGATACCTTGGCAATTTACAATAATTTGTAGCGTCGTGCTCCGAAACAGTAAAATATCGCCAACGTTCGACAAACAAGTGAAACGTTTGAGCAAGGAACGTAAGCGTTCTGCGAGAGCATGAGTGACTACTCCAGTCAGCGTGAACTCTCGAAATCCCTCAAATGTAAACGGCGGAAATCGTTGCAAATCGAATTCCGCGATACATTTCGCAACAGCAACTCTTATCATCAGCTTTCAGTTACGCCATTACTCCTTGACCAGTTGTCAGGGTGACAAACACAAATTCGCCGAGAGAGAAAAATGTGGCTTTCAGGTTGAAAAACGTTTAACGAGATTTAACCCAAATTTACATTAGAAGACAAGAACTAAAAGGCAGGTTAAATTAGGGTATGCGTTACAAACCCATGACGTATCGTAACATGCACTTAGGTTCATAAAAAAAATAACACCTGAAAGGATTCGAGTTACAACTTTGATTTTTACAGGGTATAATCATCAGGCAATACAGAACAGAAAATATGCATCTCTGTGTCATACGGTACATGATAAAACTACACAGGAAAAAATTACACAGCAAAAATTACACAAGTAAGAAATTATACGAAGAAAATATTACACAAGTCGGAAATTACACGAAGAAAAAATTACACAAGTCGGAAATTACACGAAGAAAAAATTACACTAGTCGGAAATTACACATGTAATAAACTTTACAACAGATTATACAATAATTGTAGCCATGATTATACAAAATCAAGAAACTCTAAATTAGACTGTAGACGGTATTTGGAAGGGGTCGGAGCCGGGGGGGTCAGCCCCCCTTATACAAAATTTTCGTAAAACCTACTGTTTTTAATTTCGAGCCACCAAATTTGGTATACTATCACATGAAACTAACTTAGACTGTTTGGAAAGCGTCAGAGTCAGGGGAGTCAAAGCCCCCCCTACAAATTTTCGTAAAATCTATAGCTTTCAATTTAGAACCACCAAATTTGGTATACTATCTCATGGTACTCGAACTTAGACGGTAGACGGCTTTAGGGACGGAACAAGACGGGGTTCAGAGTCCCCCCCCTCACACACACACAAAAGTTTCGTAAAATTTACAGTTTTCACTTTGGAACCACCAAATTTGTTAAAAGTTTATCAAATTAGGTGGTTCTAAATTTAAAACTGTAGATTTTACAAACATTTTGTTGTAGGAGGGGCTCAGACCCCGGGCTCCGCCCCTTCGAAAAACCGTTTATCGTCTAAGTTAGAGTACCATGAGATAGTGTACCAAATTTAGTTGTTTTAATTATAAAAACTGCAGATTTTATGAAAATTTTGTGTGGGGAGGCCTTGACCCCCCCGGGATGGGACCCTTTCCAAAAAACCGTCTACAGTCTAAGTTAGAGTTTCATGAGGTAATATACCAAATTTGGTGGTTCTAAATTGAAAACTGTGGATTTTACGAAAATTTTGCATGGGGGCCCCAGGATCTGACCCCTTCCGAAAACCGTCTACAGGCTAAGTTAGAGTTTCATGATTTTGTATAATCATGGCTACAAATTTTGCATAATATGTTGTAAAATTCATTCTATGTGTAATTTCCGACTTGTGTAATTTTTTCTATGTGTAATTTCCGACTTGTGTAATTTTTGCTGGGTAATTTCATTCCATGTAACTTTTTCTGTGTAATTCAGTCCTGGCACAGTGTCATACGCATCATTGGCGTCGATGTAGTTAATAATCGGTATGCCCACCTCTTGCTGTATTACCTGCTGTGCGCGCAGTCATCGAATCAAATAATATGTGAATGGGGGTCTTGTGGAATAGCCATCGAGGCTGTATCAACCCGCGTGTAAAGCTCATCAGCAGTTGCTGGCGGACGGTTGTACATCTGCACCTGACGTTTGAGCATGTCCCAGAGATTTTCTATGGGTGATAAATCAGACGATCTAGCGCGCAACGGCAGAAGTGGAACGTTGTTATCCCTGAAGAAGGCACACATTGTAACTGCAACATACAGTGTGGTATTGTCCTGCTGAAATATGTCGGACATCCTGCAGGTAAGAAAGGATGACCGGCCGTAGAATCTCATTGACTAACGGGCACTCGTTATGGTGGTACGGACTATCACCAGAGGTAATGTGCTTTCGTATCCGATAGTATCCAAGGCCATAATGCCTCGTGTTGTTGCTGTATGACTGGTGCTAATACACTCTCCCCGACGCCTCTCCCTTTGTCGTCGACGAAAACAGGTGTGACCTTTATTTCGCCTAAACAGAACTGCGTTTCGTCCCAGAACACGAAATTGTGACATCCGCCACGCCACGCGCTTCATTCTATGCACCACTGCAGCCTGGCAGTACGTTTACACGGTTTTAAAGGTAGGCTGAGGAGGGACTGGCGAGCCTGCAGTCCGAACTGTACTAACTAACGACGTACTGCCACAGCTGACATGGGAGAATTTGTTACAGTTAGTCACTACTGCTCCAACACCGTTAATAATACAGAACGGTTACACGCAGACATCCTCATGAGATGGCGGTTGTCCTCGGCCGTTGTTTGGGTACCCCACACAGAGCCTTCTCTTCTTTTCCTGCGCCCTCCTTCGCACCATTCCTGCACACTCTTGCCCCGTCGGACATACTGCGCCCCACACGACCAGCATCCTCACGAAAGGGAGCATTGCAATATATCATGCTGGCAATGTGAGCTCGTTGTCATCTGTTAGCGGAGCTAACAGATGACGACGAGACATCTTTACCCCCTGCTGGCAAAGCACTGACATGAAAGTTGAGCCACGCGGCCCTTATAACAGAACAAGTTGGTAAAATCATGTAATGCATTGATTATGATACGCTTTGCAACCAACCAGAAATCATTACTCAAGTTATGAGGTTAATGGCTGTAGAATAAATCTCGCTCTTGTGCGCTGAATTTTCACCCCATTTCGATGATATTAAACATAATTGGTTCAGTGTACCTCCGGAATAGCATACTAAAGTTTTGTTGCAATAGAAGCATTTTAGTCAAGTTATGAGGATAATGGCTGTAGAATAAATCTGGCTCCTGTGCTCTGACGTTTAACCCCATTTCGATGATATTAAACAGAATTGGCTCCGTGTACCTCAGGAACAACAAAGTTTTGTCGCAATAGAATCTTTACGTAAGTTATGACGTATGAAGGCAATGGAATGGATCCCACTCCTATGTCCTGACCTTTGACCCCATTTTCAACAGAGTTCGTCCCCAAGTTGCCCCCTACCACATAGTAAACTTTCATCGAAATCGAACAATTTTTAAGGGAGATATCGTGCGGACAGAAGAACAAAGCTGGAGAATATACGCTTCTTCAACCTACGGTTGGAGAGCGTAAAAAACGGCCGGTTTCAGCTCTACGCGATCTGATTTTCCTAGACGCGGTACGCATGCGCATAAGGCGCCGTAATGCGAACCATTTCGGCGATATTGCCTGATTAGCATATTCTGTAAAAATCAAAGTCGTTGCTAGACTCATGTCAAGTGTTCTGTTGCCGCTTTTTTTAACATGAGTTTAGCTGCTGATTAACTTCATGCCTTTATGGCTACGGTTTATTCTCAAGCAGATGGACACGTCCAGAAGGATGACGCACCAGCTCACAAATCTCGCATCGGCACCAAATAGTTCCCGGAACATGCGCAGATCCGGGATTTAAACGCCAATGAGCATCTCTGGAATGAGGAGGAATGGTCTGTTTGCTGAGAGACTGTCACTGCCCAATTTGCAGCAACTGCGAGATTCAATCACTTTTCGACGCTTCCATCATCTGGTATGTTCCAAGCCGCGAAGATTACGGGCTATTCATTATGCAAGCCGAGGGTGGCGCATAGCTCTTCTAGATAAGTGTATCTTATAAATTCGCATCTCATTTTACTTTTTCTTGAGACAAATTATTCTTACGAGCCTTTGGCAAAATGCTTTCTTTAACACCACACTAAAACGGCATGTTTTAGAAAATGCATATTAACGTAAGTCCTAAGAATCTAAATGAAGTAAGGCGGCTGTAGATTCCCGTCTCTTATGAGGCTACAGAAATTTGCGAAAACATCACAGACTTTTAAAACATAGTTTCAACTTTTTGGAAATAAATTAAAGCTTTTAGTTGTAAAGGTTCGCCTTAAGCGTAGCAGACATTTTTATAGTTGCAAAAATTTCAGCTTGGGTAAAAAAACTAAAAAGCGAAATTAGTTTTTCGTAAAAGGGACGAAAGAGAAAGAATATACTCGATGAATAAGCTCGTTTAAATTTATGATGGCAATAAAAATGTTTCAGATCGCCCGATATTAATGTGCTAAACATCAGCATACGCAACAACGCAGGAATATTTAGAGGAAGATAAAGGGAACACAAACATTTGGGGCTCAAGTTTTTGCTTGTTTCCGCTTACAGATGAAGAAGAAAGAAAAAAAGAGGTATGAACAATTTCATTCAGTTCTGTAATTTATGGCAATGCTCCTAGTGAGCGTTCTTGATAGCCTTGCATGATGTTTTGTAAAGTTAATGAAATATCGAATAACTTTAGATTTCACGAAAAGATCTAACGATAAAAAGAGAACTTTTCACGCTCGTGTGGACACAAGAGAAGTCAGAGGTTATCAGTCTTCGTCATTTGGCATCTGGATCCATGTAGTACTTCCTACGACTGTGCGCCTGACGATATTTAGAAACCTCACAAACCCATCACCATATTTGAATATCGTTCAACGGTGCGGAGAGCGGTGCCTCGGGCATTTTATTCAACCGGAAACGTTACCCTTTGAGGCGTTTATAGGAAAATGAGAAGCTAATATACGAACCGCTGCAAGAAAGTTTCAAATATGCTTCATCTGCTGCGGCGATACGGTGATATACACAGAATAAACCTATCTCGAAGCGAGATCTCCGCTAAACATGCAAAGTGAGATGGGAAATAGGTTCCCGAAATATCGCCAACCATGTACCCCTAATTTGGCATCTTCTTCAACTGATTATTTTACCAATACTGATAGATATCAAGAGGCTAGGGGATATTCATCTGCTCTCAATGTGAATTCATATTCCACGATCTGGGTTATTTATCATGCTATGGCAGTATTGGGAAAACTAAGATCATTTTGCTTCTTCATGATCGTGCTGAATAAACATTACTGCGTTTTGAGGATCGATGAATAAGTAATAAGATTCCTACATTACTTTATCCTACTTTATTTTCCATTTTTAATGCGCCTTGAACCAAATTTCCCATTTGCTTGGATAACATGCTTGGAAATGCTTGCTAAAACGAGAAAAACTTCACTTAGTAAAAAGCTATATTTTCTTTACTCAGGCACTCTCAAGAGATTTCACTGCGCTCCTTTTCGCTGACTCGAGCTGTATTTACTTTTATTGCTTTAGCAAATAAAATGAACAGAGACGAAGAAATTAAATGTTAATTAGAATATAATTAAGTAATTGTCAGAGTTCAGATCATTATCCGATTATCTGCTTTGCATCTCTTTAATACAAAAAAAAAGAGAACTGACGTCAAAAAAAATACGAACTCAGCACTGGAAGATTAAACAACATGTTTGTATTAAAAAAGAAATATTTCGATATTTCGAAAAAGGATGAGATAGTGCTTCAACGGCTCCATTTTATCAGCCTCCAAACGACTGAATATTATTTTGGTCAACACTGGGCTGTTTATTGGGCAATATTAGTGAGTTAAAGGGTTTATCACCTTAAAATGTTTTGTATAATATCGTTCCGCTGTCTTAAAAGAAAAGATGCGTTTCTGATATAGAAAGGTACTTACTCAAAATCTAGTAAAAATCGGTGCTTATATTTCAAAGAACGCACTATTGTGCTTAATAGATTGCACAAATTGTAGCCATCCTCTTACTAGGTGTTTAATCAAGGCACGGTACAGACACCCTATACACAAAGAACTCCTGACACTCACGGTCGATGTCGTCTGAGTTAGCAGAGTGCTTTGCGCAGAAAAATGCGTCAGCGCCAGAAATGATAATTAAAAGAGTCGAAGACGGAGCTGGATGGTGGATCTTGCGGAAGCGGAACTCCATCCAGTTCGTGAAGCTTTACGGTAGTTCCTTTGGTGGTGTAAGGCCTGGAATAGTCCAATTGGAAGAGCGCCCGTTTTTGTTTGACTAAAGCAGCGTACCGTTGCTTTAGTAGCACATCCGATTTACCTTTTCGAAAAACAGTGTAGCGTTGATATTACGGCCATCCACAGCTAAAAGCAAATCACACACTCGTACTTTCACCAGACACACAGCATTGCCTTTTTCTCGAATCGTCTGCGTTTGGCGACAGGTTTTCATCTAAGTATAACCACTGACTGGAGATGTCTGAATTATTCAGGCATGCCTACTTCTCATGTATCGTAACTATCTACTTAATAAAGCGAGTGTCACGCGGATTTTCAAGTAGTTCCATGAAGACCTAGAGTCTGAGCTAGGATCGATTCAGGGGGTACATCGTACCATCACCTATGGACGTCCTGGTTATCAGTGATAGTGGATTTGAAAAATCCCCGTTCAGTCTAAAATTTGAGGGTATCAGTTGTCGTATTTGCTTCCGCATCAAACGCAGAGGGTCGTCTCGAACTTTTCTTTTCTTCAAGTTCATTAAGCCAGCCGAAGACTGCTCGAACAGGATTTGTGCTGTTCAAGTGACCGCAACACAATTGCCTTAGACTGAGTTGCTTTAATCCCGTGCTTACAGAAATGACCCAACAGAACCGAGGTATCAATCTTCGTGGCCAATTTGTGCAACGCGATAAATGTCGAATGCACGTTTCGAAAGACGTGTGCATTATACTGTATGATTAGTTTTCTCACGTAACAAATTTTTATACAGTCTTCTACATGGACAATCCATCCCGCTGAAACTATCTGAATTAGCGAGGAAAGATAACATAATACCGAAAATGCCAGTTTTTGGAGACACTCCAATTTTTCAAGTTAGACATTTTTGTTTTCGAGCTTCACAACCACAGAAAGTGATGTAACAGTATTAATGCAGAATATAATGAACCAGTATGTCCAGAGATCATCAAACATATTTTTTATCTTTCTGGAAAAGTACAAGAGTTGTATATTCTATGTTTCCATTTCACCGGTAAGACCGCACTAGACCGAGTATGTACAGTCTTTTTACGGGGTTACATCGAGTTATCGCTTCCAATAGCGATTACGTATCTCTGACATCAGAAATACACCATGGGGGAATTTTGTAACGGGGTCACTGTTACCCCCGTAAATCACAAATATCCTGCTAACTAGTGATTGTTAATGTCTTTTTCTTTCACTCAAGAAAGTAATATGGGTTCCACAGTATAACAATTAATACCAATCTTAGCTGCAATCAACCGTAGTGCCTAGTAAAACCAGATGTACGACAAGTTTTGCAAAATGTCAAATTCTTGTCTTTACCATGACAGAAATGGAACCACAAACCCCGTAAAGTCAGGTTGAATATGATCAGGAAATCAGGCCCCTTAAGTGTTTCACGTTGCTCGATTTTCAAAACGCAGGTTCATGTGAAAGTCCTTTTCGGCAGGTCTTTTGTAAAAAAAGTTCGTGCTTATGCCATCACTTTGTCCGCCTGTGAACACCATACCGCTGCAACTGGTATTCCAATTTAAAAATTCATTTTTGAACTGGGAAGCTTGAAATGTGAACGATTATCCTTGTTTTCTAGTGTTCAAGATGAAAAACGTCGCCGTTGGAGGGCGTAAACGCAGATACTACCGAACTTAAAGTAATTTTTTCCCCATATAATTGCTTCTGAACATCCGATAGAAAACATTCTTTGTCATTCTACACCATTTAGAATGAATACTATTTTGGGTACAGTTTCCTTTTCAAGTAGTGTATAGTTTTTCCGCTAGGGAGCGTAAAGTTGCAATTTCCCCGATATTTCTGCTTCTGAAAGTCTGACTTGAAAAATTGTTTTTGCATCGGATATATCTCCAAGTGTGAAATTTCTGTATGCAAGTTTTGGCAAATAATGGTTTGGTCACTGCTGAGCGAAAGTGTATATTTTTCTTTCTAATATTTGCAGCAATATCTCAGTTTCTGAAAACTCGATTTAAAAATTATTTTGAGGTAAGATGCCGCCTACAACGACAAATCTTTTTATAATACATTATGTTTAAATAAGGGCATAGTTTCATCGATAAAAGGCGTTGACATATATCTTATTTTTATTAATATCTCTGATTCTAACAGACCGATTTCGAAATTTCCTTCCCCCGTCTGATTGTATTAACTGCCAAAACAGTTTGTGTACATTTAATGCAAAACAGTGTCACAATTTCCCCGCTAGGTGTGCAATCGTCTAATCCGCTTTACTGAATATATCTGCTTCTGAAAGTCCTATTTAGAGAATTATTTGAACACCGTTCCTTTGTGGAACATCTTACAAGTACCCTTGTGTTTTTTTAGTTCACATTTCTAGCGCAAAGTGGTGTAGAGTGTATTTCTGTTTGGTGCTGTATCTCCGCTTCTAAAGATACTATTGCAAATTTTATTTTTTTACTGTATGCGATTCACTACAACACATTCGGAGAATATTATATTTTTTGAATTAAAAAATACAATATCGAGGGAGCAAATTGACAAAACATTTTCTTCATATCTCAGCCTCCAAGCGAGGTATTTGAAAAATTATTTTTCTTAAAACAGCTTTTGCAATGAAGAATACTTTTCGCATATTTTCTATTTTGTTGTTGCTTAAAATTCTTACATACGATGTATACATTCTTATATGATGTTTTCCTCTATACTTATTCTTCTAACCGTTCTATTTGAAAATATCTTTGTCTCTGATATCTTCCTTTAGGTATGAGAACCTTTTGCGCATATAACTTTCCTAACATATTTTTCAGCCCCTAGTGCGACAAAGTAACTATTTCTAGAAATTTTATCGATTGTCGAAATGCGGTTTATTTATTTATTTTCTTCTTTTTGTAATGGGTTATATATTGATTATAAATAACATTGAAATATTTTACTGGAGTCTGACAGGGAAACAACATTACAACCGAAAATTCGGTGTCATCTGTTTTTCTTTGTTTGAGAGCTGACTCAACAAAGGGAGATATATTCTGAATACGGCAGATTTATTGTGTTCCGTAAGATGCATCAATGTTTTAGTAACCCATTCAGGGGATATCTTTGAGTGTTTAAAATTTTATGGACGCGCAGTGTGCGATACCACTCAGTCACAAAATCTTTCTCACTGTGATTCAATAATTTCGTTTAATCCACGGTCTCACATTTCTCGGTGCTTTCACTGTGAGATGTCAACCGTTTTAGGATGTTGTTCCGCGCATTTTATAGATTTCAATGGTTTGGGCAATCTCTAATTGTGATGTTAAGCAGCTGAATGACTAATGATCAAAACTTGTTCCGATCGAATTCATTTATCCACTGAGTGGTCACTTTATTATGACTACCTGACAGTTTTAAGCAAATGAGCTGTGGCTGCACGCTGTTGCCACCGGAGGGCGAGGCCAGTATAAAAAGGGAAAGCTTAGTGCTTGCGACAGTAGAAGGAGTTATTTTTGGGTGACGAGATGGGTAAAAAATGCGATTTGACGGACTTTCAACGTCGGATGATTGTAGGAGCTCGGAGCCATGGAGCGAGTATCACCGTAACCACCGCATTGGTGAAATGTTCCAGAGCAGCTGCTGTTAATTTGTTTAAAGACTGGACTGTCAGCCAAAAAACTGGGTCTCTACGCGCAAAGTGTGGTCGTCATTGAATAGTGACTGCTCGTGCGGAACAGAGAGTGTCCAGACTGGTAACACACAACAAAATGGCAACAGTGCAGCAAATTACAGACCATCTTAATCAAGAATCCCCTCAAATGATCTCTGCACGCACTGTTCGCCGTACACTGCATCGGATGGGATATGACAGCCGAAGTCCTGTTCGAAAACCTTTTGCTGTCTGCAGTTAACAAGAGACAACGTCTTCAGTTCGCACAAGGATTGGACAGTCTATAATTGGAAACAAATTATGGGGTCCGATCAATCACGTTTTCAGTTGTACCAAGCCGATGGCAGATTGAGAATTTGGCGGAAACAGCATGAAAGCATGGACCCCAAATGCATTGCTACAACCCTTCAAGCTGGTGGAGGCAACGTTATGGTTTGGGAAATGTTTTCTGCCATGCTTTGGGCTCTTTAATTCGTGTTGATCAACGTCTGACTGGCACATATCTAAACATCGTTGCGGACCGAGTGCATCCTGTCATGTGGATGGTTTATCCCAATGGCGATGGCTACTTTCAACAAGATAATGCGTCCTGCCATAGTGCTCGTATTGTACAGGATTGGTTTCAGGAACATGACGGTGAGTTTACTTTGCTTAGGTGGCTCCCACAATCTCCAGATCTCAATCCGATTGATAATTTCTGTGATGAAGTTGAACGAGCCATCGGACAGCTTGATCCACAACCCTGCAATCTCACACTCCTGGAAAGTGCTATTCATCAAGTATGGTCTCAGACTCCACAAACCACCTATCAACAACTCGTGGAGTCCATGCCACGTAGAATCGACGCAGCATTAAAGGCAAAAGGTGGCCCAACGAAGTACTGAGGGGTGGTGATTATAAAGTGGCCACTCAGTGCATACAAATCGGAAAAAAGTGCTTTTAAATCAGAACAAAACAAACTCCTTGACGGAACATTTCATATTACACTTCGTTTCTCAACAGAATTCATACAGCGGCACATTATTTCATGCTTTACAAAGGGCACATTGCAAGATAGCATGGACTCTGGTAAAATCAGTGTGAATACATTGTACCCTACACTGAAGAGCAATTGAATTAGAGATACCTGTCTAGTAACGTGTAGCACCACCTTTCGCCCTGATGACGGCGGCGATTCGTCTCGGCACGGACTCTACAAGACATAGGTAGCGTTGGGAAGCCATACGGATCCACGACCCCTGCACAAGCTCCCACAGTTCACGAACATTTGATGGAGGGGAGTTCAGAGCCTCGAACATCTCTCTCGATTGCATCCCAGATGTGCTCGATGGGATTGAGGTCAGGTGACCTAGCTGGCCAAGGAAGCGAGGTCACGTCGCTGGAGTTTTCATTCAACCATTCGGATACAATTCGGGAGCGATGGCGCAGTGCATTGTCTTGTTGCAGGATGAGGTCCCTAGTGGGATGTTGAAGACGCACAAACGGGAGCAAATGGTCGTCCAGGATATCCCGGTAACGTTGACCTGTCAGGGACGATGTCACAAGTACCAGAGACCCCATTTTAGTCCAGGTAAACAGCCCCAGACGAGAATGCTACCCCCACCAGTTTGAAGAGTACCCTGTTGTCAAGAAGGATGCATCGCTTCATGCGGATTTGCGCCGTACTCGTATCCTGCCATCCGCATGTACCAACGTGAATCTCGACTCATCAGTCCAGACAACATTGTTCTACATGTCTAGGGTCCAGTGGCGATGTTCCCGCGCCCGTGCTAATCATTGCAGCCTATGATGTGCGGTCAGCAGCGGTACCCACGTGGGACAATGGCTTCTGTACCCCACAGCGAGGAGATGGTTCTGGATGATGTGGCTGCTTACACGTTTTTGCAGCAGCGTTAAATTGCCAAGTGATTTCTTGCACTGTGGCTCGTCTATCCGCTGTTACAACGCGAACTAGCCGACGATGACCCCGCTCATCCACACGCTGTTTTGTCCACGGCAGTTGGCCCTTGCAGGCATGATTTTACCGGATTCGATGTACTCAAGGTGCACCCGTGACACAGTGGCTCGTGAAAATCCCAGTGCCTGCACGACTTCCGAGAAGGAGTGACCCATTCGTCGGGCCACGACAATTGCCCCACGATCAAATGCGCTGAGATCCTTCGTTTTACCCATACTGCGTCCGACTCTTACTGATTCCCGTCGCATCACTCTTTATATTGTCGGATCGCTGCATACGTCATGTTGTTTCCATTTACAGGGCCGCACACAGCACCACATTTGCATAACGCCGGCTGTCTCCAATTCAATTGCTCTTTAGTGTATATGATGCGTTAGGAAAAATTTATGTCGTTAACATAATGTCTCGTTGTACCATGTTTGCTGATGTCTCAAAAGTTCAAATTTACCTCAAACGTGAATTACTATGTTGATGTCCTTTTTGATGACACACAAGTTTTCGTACTGCCCAATTGTCACTCAATGGACTAATAATTACAGATACCTACCTAATAGCGAGTTGGTCCTTTGCTAGCGCACATAACAGCCTGTACACGATGAGGCATCGACTCCACCACATTCTGAAGAGTTTCCTGAGGTAACGCCAGCCATGCGTGGTCCACAACTCCGCCAGAGAAGACGGGCCAGGATAGATGGATTTGATGTTCCATTCTACAGCATCCCAGAGAGCTTCCATAGGGTCTAAATACGGGAACTTGGGGGCCACGGGATGGTCCAAACTCAGATGAGTTTTCCTCAAGCCATGCCTGGGTGTTTGCGTCCTGGTGGGGCGGCGAACTGTCCTTCTGGAACAGACCATCGGCCGCAAGATGCGCAATGGCCATGAACGCGTGTAGGTGATCAGCCAGTATATGCTAGTAGTGCGCAGCTGTTCAGCATGTGCGGTTAGGCCTCTCCAGACTCACTAAGTGTCCCATGAGAAGTCATCCTAAGCCATCACAGAACCACCATTGCCCTGAACAGAGTCAACCTGGCACGACAAGGTCTTGGTCTCATGCAGTCGACGCAAGGCCAGCACTCTCCCCTTAGTTCGGTACAGCTGGAAATGGCATTCATCTGACCATACGAGGCAGCGCCATACTGAAGAGATCCACCTTTGATGTTGCAAGGACCAGGTGGGTCGTAATTTCTGATGGTGAGCAGTCAACAATGCCCAGGAGTACGGCATGGGCTCCCGTAGCCCTGGCAGTACAGAATGCGTCGTAGCATTCTCTTGCGGATGCTGATTGAGACTCCGACATTTAACCACCGTTGCAAAGCGATCGACCTGTATAAAACTGGATATTTTATGTCGACCCTTGTCATTAATGGCGTATGATCGGCCAGCGCTCGCTCTCTAGGCGTTGGTACGTCTGTTGATGGTACACCCGAACACATCCTTGATAAAGTTGCCCTCGGGAAACCTAGGGTAAGATATTTGGTTGATAGAATGGCCCATCTGTCTGGCGCCAAAATGCGTCCACGATTGAGTTGAGTCAACGTTGCCAATTGGTCGGTCTGTACATGTCTCGATAGCCTACGTCAACCCTGGTTATCAGTGGTGTGCGGTCGGCAACATCGTGCTCTCTGGAATGTGAAACGTCAGTCGATGGTGTACTCGGGGTACACCCATGATACGGTTGCCCTCGGGAACCCTAGTGTTCGTACCACGGGCGATAATGACCCATCTGACTTGCGCCGACAATGCGTCAACAAAGTCCCTCAGCTCACCACGTTTGCCAATGTTCGTCGATTGCGATACACTAGCCCTGCTGTTCCCCTATTAATTGCCTGCGTTCGGTTTGGGTCTGTTCCAGTCTGCGCGGGGAATGCCCATGTCATCTGCCCAACATTCCTATCTTTGTTTTGTCTGTTGAATGTATTTTATTTTCACTTTCGCGAATGTCAAACATATGGAGAAAATAAAAACGTGGGCTATGTTTGCAGAGGACAGAACGCTCAGATTACCTCTTGGTTTGAAGTGTGGTCCTTCAACGGCCACCATGAGAGATAGGTAGGGCTATAAGCAGTCGTCTGTTCTTAATCTTGGGTTATTGGTTCCAAGGCAGTGACTGAGCCATCTGCATCAGACAAAGGAAATACATATGCCTCGTCCAAGACTCAAACCAGGGTTTATTTTGAACGAATGGTCAGAAGCCAGATTATGACGATTAAGCTTTTGATAGCTGTATGTTTAACGTGCTTAATCAAATGTCTCTGATAGTTAATGTTCTGAAACACCTTCATTTGTAATATTTTCCATTCTTCGGATAGGAACGTAATTAACTTATATAAACGAGCAGAGAACAGAATCAGCATGTTACACTTACACTGTTCCAACATATTACACCTTCGTTTTCTGAAAGGTAACATGTACTTCTACACTTTGGTTGTCAGGTCAGCAGGTAGAATTCGATCCAACGATAGCAGTCGCCCTTATAATGACGTTTAACAATGAACTCTTCAACAGCAACAAATCTCGTACATAAATTCGTCACATATATAGCGCTACATCTCTTCCCTACGTAAATCTCTCGACAAATCCAAATCAACAACTAAACGCTGTCCAGATACATTCAGTTTTGACGTTCCGACTCACTGTCAGTGTTGTCATATTATAAAAGTCCTTCGGGGAAGCAATGAATCGCTTAGAGAGGAAACGTTTGAAGAGAAGTAACTGAATTTACACATGAGAGCAGAAACTCAAAAGGAAGGTTATTTAGAGGTATAGTCACAAGTTTCTCACACCACTTGGTTACCGCGGCTCTCAAAAGTTCCTTTCTTATCCTGTTATGATACAAACTTACGAAGAAAATCATGAAACGGTACGATAAACCGAAAACATCGTTGCAAAAAAAAAATAACAATAAAAGAGAGAAAATGTTGAATTGGCTGAATGCCGTAGCCATTTAAAAGCGCTGTCTCTTCATTACTTGATATTTGAATCTGATGGAACTTGCATTCTGAATTCTGAAGATTATCCATGTCTTAGATCACGTGACCAAGGATCTTAAGCATATCTCTCAAAGCACACGCACATGTCACTGAAGACGGTCGCTACCGAAAATCCACTCGAACACACGACACTCCGAGTTGGAGAACAAAGTGATTGGCTCTCCAGCAAGACATCAAACCATTGTCGGATCACTTCACTTCTAAACGCACGTGACGCATTCAATGACCACTGGCAGTCAAGTGGCCCTCGCGTATCAAAAAATGGCGATGTTTTGAACGATGGCTTCTTTAAAGCGGCCCATTTTTGTCAACCGCCTGCACAATCGAAGAAACACAAGAAACTGATAAAACCCTGCAGAAATGGGTTTAGAAAGAACTTCAGAGGGTGAGGACCTGACACTTTGAGAGTAAGAAAATTATTCTGGCATCTTTATCAAAGAAACGGACTTACATTCTGACATAATCAGAGATTTCAATGACCCTTTTACCAGCTCTTTTTTGTTACTTTAGAAACGCAGACTACTCAAAAAAAAAGGTATTCCCATGTTTAAAGAAACTCAAAATTAAGAGCAGCAAAACCATTACACACATTTCGAACGAAGTTTTGCAAATAAAACGCTGAATATACATCTATAAAAAGATAAGCATAAATCTGCAGCTCATCAGAAAATAAAGATTTATTTATTACTGACACAAAACAGTGACAAGCTTTAAACGACCATGCAAAACAAATGCAGTGCTCATAGCAAGTACTAAAGCATAAACTTGTGGAAAAAGTTAATGCTCATTTCCATTAAAAATATACTAGTTGTTTTTTTCCTTTAAAAAAGAGAATGTACCTGAATTCTGTGGTTTACAAAAAAAAAAAGAATAATCTTTGCTAGAAAATACGCAATTTTGCGTACAGTAAAATTTCAATATTATGTTCAAAATAATTGCACAAATTATTCGTCCAAACTTCCGTTGAAAACCATAACAAGAAAGTTGACACCGAATTTCGGGTGTAATAAGCACGTCTTTTAAATCCGTTCTGACGCAAATTAAATTTATCAAAGCTATTCAAAGTCAATGGTACCGGTACGGAAAACAATAGATCTGACGAAAGAAAGAAGATTTTCAATCGGGTTTTTGATCGCTCAGATATTGGTGTAAACGGAATCGTGAGCTTACGAACTCTTAGAAACACAGACATCGACAAAAATAAGATGTGACTTTACGTCCATTGGTGGGAAAACCATGCATCATTTTAGGAAGAAAGTATTCTCTAAAGGTTTATCCGTATAAGCGGTATCGGTCAAAGAAAAAAATTAGTCGAGTTTTCAGGAGCCCAGATTTTGCAACAAATACTTCAGAAGCAGAAACTAACACATATGACCTCTGGTGGCTAAACCATTCTTTACCAAACATTAGAAATTATGTGAAAAATATTTTCCATCAGGTCTTGTATGCGATACAGGAAGCATTTTTCAAATCAGAGCTTTAGGAGCAGAAATAACGCAGAAAACGCAATTTACCTTTGTGCCCCATAGCGGAAAGTGTATGATTTACTTGAAAATTTTGAATTTATAAGAAAGACATTTCGCATCGGAAACACTATCCAACAAAGAAGGAATTTTTCAAATCGTACTCTTAGAAGTAGAGATATTGAGTTTCTACGCCTCCTGGCGTAGAAACCATGCATTTTTTCAAGAAGAACATTTTCCTAAAAGGTTTGTCGACATGAGTAGTATCGATCAACAAACGACGTTTTTTTCAATCGAGAATTTAGAAGCTCATATTTTGCTGCAAATACAACAGAAGCGGAAATTAAGATTTACGCCCCCTGGTGGCCAAACTATTTTTTTATAAAAATTAGAAATTATGTGCAAACGATTTCCCATCAGGAGCTGTATCCGGTGCAGAAAGAATTTTTCAAATCGGAGATTTGAAGCAGAGATATAGGGGGAAACGCCATTTACCGATACGCCCCCTAGCGGAAAGTATATGAATTACTTGAAAATTCTGAAATTATATGAAAAGCATGTCACATGGTAAACAATATCCAACAAAGAAGGAGTTTTTCAAATCGGACTCCTAGAAGTAGAGATATTGACAAAAATAAAATATACATCTACGCCCCCTGGCGGAGAAACTGTTTAATATTTTAAGGAGAAAATATACCAAAAAGGTTTATCGATGTGAGTGGCATCATTCCACGGAAGAATTTCTTAATCGCTATTTCAGAAGCAACGATTTTACGGCAAATACATCAGAAGCAAAACTTAATACTTACGCTCCCTGGTCGCCAAAGTATTCTTTACCAAAAAATTGAAATTATATGCAAAAGATTTTCTATCAGGAGATGTATCCACTGAAGAAAAAAAAATCAAATCGGAGTTTTAGAAGAAGAGTTATCGGGAAAGTGTAATTTACTTTTACGCCCCTTAGAGGAAAATCTGTGCGTAATTTGAAAAAGTAACTATATCTAAAATACTCTTCGACATAAATGGAATCGAAAGATATAATTTTTTTTTCAATCGGATGTTTAGAAGCAAATATGTGGAATAAAACGTACTTTTGAATTCGACATCATCTGCATTTACGTGAGATATCGTGGAGACGGACGGACGGACGGACAAACCGATAACAGAAGCACGATCTTTTTTTACAAATGACGTGCTAAAAAAGGTAACAATACGTTTCAGCATAACTAACACCAAAGCGATTCTTATTAGTACCCACACATTTTTAAAATCTAGACGAGAGATGTGTTACCTTACTATGTTATCAACAGCAAAAATGCAATCCTGTTTGGCTCATCCATTTGTTTGGCATCAGTTTCTGGATGCCTCTTTGATTTTAAGTTGCTTCCGATTTCTAAAACCAAAGAAGTCTTTAAAAATTGATATAAAAATGATTAATATATGTAAATTTATAGATTCAATGTACACCGAAATATAGATATGTATGCATAGATGTGCATATACAGAGCAGAAGCAAAACACTGCGAAGGCCAAATGCATATCAAACGCTCTCTCTGACAGGCAGAGATGAAACAATGGTTTGTACCGGGTAAAGAACGAGAATTGATCCACCTCGTCCTTGGGAATGGGCATGAAAATGGATTATCTAGCAAAGAGTGATAGTGTCCGGGAAACAGCGAAATTTCTGAGCTTTTCATAGGCTACCGTAGTTAAAGTGTACCGAGAATGAATGGAAAGAGGCGCAACACATAATTAGACGATAGGAATTGAAGCCTCCGCTGGTTCATGATCGTAGACAGAGGTGACTCACCGTATTGTCCTGAACATTATACGGGTACATCTGATGATGATTTACAATCAGGAAACAGAGCTAAAGTACAATTCTCTCTCCATCGTACGGGCTTCTACTGTAAACGGCACCCTTTACCACAGCACGTCATCGGCGACAATGACTATTTTACTAGAAAACACTGGAATTGGATCATGCAAGAATGGTAAAAAGTTGCCTTCTCTGATGAATCACGCTTCCTAGTGCATCGACGTGATGGGCAATGCCAGGTATCTAAACAGCAAATGGGACACGTTTCCGTGACTCCAAGGTTGTAGGAAACTGGTGGGGTTATAACGCCCTAAATTAATCTTTTCCCCGCAGACACTATGTATCCTGTGATAATGACGGATAACCTCCTGGAAGCTACGGCTTACCTCTCGATCATTACACACCATGTGCATCTGTTTATGCCGACGGTGTTTCCATACCGAGATGGTGTACTACACCACTACAACACGCCATGTCATAAAGCCCACATCGTACAGGACTAGTTCGAGGCATAAGGATGACTTCCATGGACACTCATGTCTCCCGACATGAACCCATTTGAGGACATTTGGGACCAAATAAATTGACAGCTGGGGAGTACGGAGCCTCTTCCAGGGATTCCCAACAAGCTACAGACAGAACTTATACTGATATGATATCTCCACTGGATACTTTCCGTAGACTAGTGGAGTCCACGACTTTTCTCACGGACGCAGCGGTGGGAGCTCACAAAAGATCTATACAATGCTAGGTAGGCCGTCACAATGCTTTGTTCCAATGTGTATATGTCCTGATATAATGACTTTGTGAAGCAGCAACACCTATGCAGAACTAATCACCGCAATATATATATATTTATTTAACTTTGCCGTTTGCTTTGGAGTTTAACCCTTCCATGACCATATAATTTTTTAAGTAGTCACTGGCACCTAAAAAAGGCTACAAGGAGCAGAAGCGATAGAATCAGCTCGGTTGGGCAAACGCACTGCCCACGTGTCATTTCAGACTAACTCGGGGACGGATAGCGCTAAACCCGAGCATCTGACCAGTCTGACACCGGGTGATAAAATAGTCTGTCTGCGAAAACTTCTGGGAGTGATGTATAGGAGATGTGTACCTAGGTAGCTAAAAAAGTCCTTCCCTGTTATTGAGACTTTCATATAGTCCACAGCAAATAAGAGCCGTTTAATTATTCCCTAGCACGTTTGATCTCATTCACGTTACGCTGACGTCAGTGCTTTTAAAAATATTTGGAAATCAGTTTTCGCGGAAATGAGTTAGAAAATCCTTGAACATAATGTTTCACTGTGAAAAAAATCACCAAAAGTATTATGGCGATGCGGATCATTTTCAAGTTATGGAACGTACTAGGTACTCAGCTCAACAGATCCTACACGTATCCTTTCGTATCAACAGAGAGGTCTTAATGACTGATGATAAATTCAAGTAGGAAAGTAAGAAACAGATGGCTTGAAACTTTGCGTCCTCCAGGAGAAGCATTGGAAAACACTGATCCCAAAAGTTTCCAACAAAAGTGAATTGTTTTTTGGAAAATGGCTTGAAATTGCTTAAATCTTATTACGTGCTCATGCATAGAATTTGTGCACCCGGCTTCCAAGTTGAAAGCCATAATCTCAAGACTTTTGCAACTTCGAAGATTATTCGTCGAGTGAAATACGCAAACCCTTATGAAGAATTAATAAAAAGTGGATATGATGATGCAGTTTCCGATTCTGTACCTACTTGATGCAATAAAATTCGGTAACAGTGACCTATATTTCAGCTCCAAGGATGCAAACCAAAATCAGAATCATATACTGCATCCAGCTGAAAGAATTTCAAAAGCAAACCACTTGAGAAGTGGTCCGAGCTAAGAACATCTGGTGAATCATTCAATGTTCAAAATGCCTCAACTCATTCGCACTATCAATGTTTAACAATGTACTTGCACTCTCTACAAATCTCTAGTAGGTTGCTTCACACTGTTCGTATTTGGTCTCGTCATTTTATTTTCCTCTGACGCATTTTCAGTGTTACCAAATCGTAAAAGCTGTTCTTGGAAGTAATTCTTGCTTCTAGACGCACCATAACACTTACAGTTAACCGGGCAGCTGCAACGAGTGTGTGTGTGTGTGTGGGGGGGGGGGTTCACTTCCGGAACTGACTTGCTAAGACGGCATACTATGAGAGCTACATTTCGAAAATCACTGAGCTCTGTCATACAGCTCATTCTACTGTTCATGCTTGTCTACGATGTCTGCCAATCCACGTGTGCAGTTTTGTAGTAGCATGGACCATGGCTATGACGTATATGAGAAAACCCACTACTCGAAAAGGGTGTCCGTATACGTTCGATCATATAGTGTACATTTTGTGCAACCTTTACATTTCCTTGTGAAGATCCTTTTATGACACGATTTTAGGATACTGATATGGACTTTATATTGATGTCCTCCCTCCCTCTCAGAAAATAGGTCTTTTTTTCAACTGCGTTGTACATTAGGGGAAAGGTAAGAATATTATTTAGCATTCGAATTGATTCGAGGAAATAATTTGCGTTTCTAAGGGAAAAGTAAAATAAAAAACTGCAATAATAAGTCTAACCTAATAGAACTTAAGCTCATTCTGATCTAGGAGTCTTTCGTAATTATGGGAATATTACAGCTGGAAGAACCGGCAGAATAACGTAAGAATCGTACAATATTTGGATTAGGAATAATCCCGTTAAATAACGTACGGTGATTCACTTGTCATGGCACTTTCTGCCCTTCCAGAAAGAGTTGTTTGACCTTCCAATTTACCGCTACGGTGTCGTTGACAACTCTCTCTCAACAAATAGCTTTTCGTCACAAGCTAGCGGAGGGCACAATGCCTTTCCACATTATATCCATCTGTTCTGCCCTTTTACGAGGATCAATAACAAACGAGCAAAGAATTCGTCCTGTCAACATGCCAACACACAGTTCAGGGCAATAAATAAGTGTGTAAAACGCCAGCTAGGTAATTAATATACCTAACAAAAACCGAAAAGACACAGCGGATACTTGTAAGTTGCATAATTCAACTCTGGAACAGTGTGACGAATTTAGCAATAAGGAGTAACAGTTTGAGGGTGTGAAAAATTGATTTCTTCATTTTTTTCCCAAAGATATCTGTTTTCGTCTGAGTATTAGCAAAATGTCATCTCAACGATTTAGTAATTTCAAAACTGCGGAAATGGAAACACATGGAACTATTTTTCTTCATCTCAAGAACTTTTATTCTAGGTGTCATCTAAATACTCATCATCATGAACTTGAATCCTTTTTATCTCGGTTGACTTTAATTTCTATACTAGAAAATTAGTACTGCGTTTCAATCTGTTTCCGAAATGAGGGTAAAAAAGTGAAAAATTCAAATTTATTTTTTCTAGCCTTTCTTTTGAAAACAAAAAATAAAGTGGTTATACCATTACTATGTAGTGTGTCGGTCCGTCCGTCTGTGGGCCACATTTCTCTGCATATATCAGTATGTAATTATACTAAGTTTGTAAGATGACATATTAGGTGCTTGAATTAATCCCCGCTGTTTTTCGCCACACAAACATCTGTGTGTTGCCACAGAACGGAACAAGATAGTCTATTCAAAGTAGTGTCCGTTGGCAGCTACGACCCTTTCCCGCCGTTGGGGTAACAATCCGCGGTAGAAAAATGCAGGTTCTTTCGAGGCGAACCATTCGTCGAGCCATTTTTGGATATCCGCGACAGAAAGGATATGCTGCTCTGACAGGCCATGTTGTAGCGACCGGAACAAATGGAAGTCCGAGAGAGCAATGTACGGGGAATAAGGCGGGTTGGGTATGAAGTTCCTGCCAAGTACCTCCAAGAGTTCCTTCATAGATTTGGTGACATGAGGTCCAGCTTTGTCGTGGAGAAGAATAACCTTGTTATGTGGGATCCAGTTTCCAACCTTCTGGATCATTCCCATTGCCTTTAAACGTTTTCTAACCGTTGACTCATCGATCCGTAGTGTTTCGGACAACTCGTGGAGTGGCTGACATGGATACTCGTCCAATAAGGCCTCCAATGCGTCATCTTCGAACTTTTTCGGCTGCCCGGGGCGCTCTTTGTCCTTCACGTCTTATTCGTTGGCTTTGAAGCGTCGGAACCACTTTCTGCATGTTGTTTCCGATAGAGCATGTTCCCCATAGACGCCTGCACTAGCAAACGATGTCTTTCAGCTGCTGATTTCTTGAGATGAAAGCAGAAGAGTAATGCTTCCCACAAATGCTTCTTTTTTTATACGAAACTCGACATCGTGAATGCGATACAAACTCGTGTTCTGTGCCCTCCAATCGCGTGTCACACACTGCTTCGCCCAGACTACGGACGGTACGTGCGTGCGCAAGGGAGGTCACGTGTGGCCCGGGTCACAGCACACCACTGCTGCGCTCTATCGGGCAACAGCAATAATTAATTCAAGCACCTAATAGTATTCTGCTCTGTGGTTTACCCTTTTCTTTTATATGTAAGAAAGTTAGTAGAAATTCGAATATATCTAAATAACAAACTGAGAATCATGAAAAACTGAAAGCTACAACATTCAAGAGGGCACCCGCATCAAAAACAGATAGGCACGACTGCATTTTTCTGGTGGTAGTTTTGAAATTTATAATAAGAGTCGAATGATTAGAGGAGTCTGCATTACTCGATTTATGGTCATTGGTCGGTGAGAGACAGCACAACGTACAGGTCTTATCTGTCATTGGAAAACTGATGTACAGTATGATAGGCTAGGAAGAGGCCGCAAACCGCTCCACTCGTCGGACGTATATCTACTGTACATCATAAACCGATATAAAAATAAGTCGGAAGCAGAACCAACTCTATTACGAGTCCAGATGAAGCCTTGGTACACAGGCTTGAAACATAAAAATTATAGGAACTATTCACCTTTAACCAGGGCAACAAATGTATCAGACACTGCACCAGCAGCACTACTACGAGTTCCTAAGCCTCTATAGACCGATCCAAACATCTGCTCGTCATAAACCAACATAAATTAAAAAAAATACTAGAGATACGACGAGTCCAGAATCCGTTGTAGACAGATGGTAACTTCGAAATTGTTCGAATTCCTCATGACAAACCAATAAAAGAAATAAATCCAACGCCAGACCAGCATTGCGACAAGTCCAGAATCCGTAGTTGGGAGATCCACACATCGGAATTCCATGCGGGGATCATCATAAACCAGACCCCGAGTTCAAATAATCCAGAAGTTGCCATACACCGCTCGAAACACGAGAATTGCAGGAAATCTTCAACATCTGCCAGTATAAAAGTTGCATTAGAAATCATACCAGGAGTGCGAGGAGTCTAGCTGTCTCCACTGGTCATACGAAACACGGAAATTACAGGAATTTCTCTTCATATGCCAGATCACCCTGGAAGCATTGTGAAAATCTGAGCCTTGCCGTATGACACATTATCCCGTCAGAAGTGTTCCTCCCCCATACGGAGGTACAGTGCATGCGTACGAGTGTGCCTGGTCCTCATTGACGTTGAGATACCTCACGGCATTCCAATGCTTTTTCAGGAGTATGAAGAAATGCAATGCCTGCCATGAAAACTGACCTCAGACCATAGCACCGCCTCCAGGAGCTTAAACAGTTAACGACAAGCAGTTAAGAACCATAGCTTTGTGCAGTTTATTCTACGTCCTGCTCCATCCGTCGACGTCTATTAACTGAAAATTTGATTTATCTCACCAGAGTACATTTTTCCAGCCTTCTAGAGTCCAGTTTTGGTAATCTCGTGCTTAATGCAGAGAAAATTGTTAGTTTTAGCACAGTGTCCTTGCATAGTTGTTGTCTCCTAATGTGTTAACATTCTCAGCTATCAGAAAGATGGTTAGTGTCTCTCAGCAGTCCTGAATTAATATACAAGGCGTGGATCAGTGATCAAAGCAAGGGCTCTGAGACATTTTCATATTTTTGAAAATGAACTTCAACTAAGAAAAATAGTTATAGAAAACAAACTGGTGTAGCCCCGGTTTTTATGAAATAATTAAAATGCTGGGACGACTCAAACCCGACCCAAAGAAGCAACTTACGCTGCTTGGACCGAATTGCACGAGATTAGCCCGACAACGGGCCCGAACCCAGTCCAATGTCAGGCCGGGATCGGGTTATTCCCGATCGGCCTGACTCGTGAAGGTCTCTAGTAGGTAGAACGAAATGTGGGGCTACCGATTCCAGAAAAGAGATAGACCCTGCGCCGCAA
Organism: Macrothele yani; assembly: GCA_039090855.1. Classification (NCBI taxonomy): domain Eukaryota; kingdom Metazoa; phylum Arthropoda; class Arachnida; order Araneae; family Macrothelidae; genus Macrothele; species Macrothele yani. The sequence continues at coordinate 82,064,412 of CM077003.1, read as the reverse complement.
GCCAAGCTCACCACACATGATTCATCCGGGACTAAAACTCGGGCCCATCTGTGACGAAGGGTCAGAGGTTGGAGCCTCAGATAACTAGTCCAGCGGTGAAATTTAGCTGGTTGGGTTGGAATTCCTGCTTCCGTAACCCAATAGTTCCCATGAGATACTGGTTTTAACCACTGGAAAGAGTCTCAGGAACAGAATTCTCGCAGCCTGCCAGCAATTACCATATCGTTGTTCAAGTATTGTATATAAATAGCACACTGTTTTGGAAACATCATTGCAGCTTTTGTGTCCGAGTAGTTAAAGGCGCTGTCTTCTGGCAAATTGTCCGAAATTGCCCTGGTTCGAGTCCCGGAAGGAACATGGTTGGTGCGTTTACCCGATTGCGTTGCCTCCGAGCTTTCTCTGGAACTAGTGGCCACGAATCAAGAAAGGGCGACTACTTACTTACAGAACTATATATATATATATATATATGTGTGTGTGTGTGTGTGTGTGTGTGTGTGTGTGTGTGTGTGTGTAACAAAAAATTCGTCATCCAAGACTAAAGTGTGCTGAACAAGTTCAACATAGGTAGTGACCATAGATTGGTGAGATGTAAGATGCACCTCAACACTAAACTCGAACGTGGCAAGCTCATAAGACAAACAAAATGTATTGACATAACCAACCTTAAAAAACACCATAATACTTTCAAGTTGAAACTGAAGAACAGTTTCTCTGCTTTAGAAGGCCTAACATCGGAAGAAGTGGATATTTCGGAAGTTAACAGAAAAGTAACCAAAGCTGTTATGGAAACAGCAACAAAATTAGCTGGGTCTAAGAACAAGTTGCATGGGAACAAATTATCAGGAAAAACCAAAATGTTGATGCAAATAAGAAGAGAGATGAGGACAACTAAAGAAGATGTGACTTCCAAAGTGGAATATATAGAGCTATGCAAGACAGTACGAAAAAGTATCACTGAAGATGTAAGTAACTGGGAAAACAAAGGGATAAAGATTAATGGAGATTATTTAACCCACCTTCGTTTTGCTGATGACGTAGTCATTTTTGCAACTACCTCACCAGAGCTGCAGAGTATGATCCTGGAACTTGCAGACAAGAGTAAAGAAGTGGGATTAAAAATGAACTTTCAGAAGACAAAAGTGATGTTCAATGCTTTTACAAGAAATGAAGATTTATTGATTGATGGAGAAAAACTGGAGATAACAGACACGTACGTTTATCTTGGACAGCAGATATCAAGTGAGGGTCACATTGATGAAGAAATTAATCGGCGTACAAAACTTGCCTGGAGAGCTTTTGGAAGAAACAGCATAATTTTCAAGAGCAATATGCCATTATGTCTTAAAAGAAAAGTGTTTGATCAATGCATCCTTCCAGTGCTTACGTATGGTGCAGAGACGTGGACCTTAACTAAAAGAGACATACAAAGGCTACAGACAACTCAAAGTGGCATGGAGAGGTGCATGCTTGGTGTAACCAGGAGAGATAAGAAGAGGAACTCGTGGATCCGAAAAATGACGAGAGTGGAAGACATCATGATCAGAGTTAAATCCCTGAAATGGCAATGGGCTGGACATACTGCCAGAAGGACAGACCATCGATGGACAGCCAAAATTTTAGATTGGATTCCAAGGGACAGGAAAAGACCCAGAAGAAGACCACATGGAAGATGGGTGGATGGAATTCGAAAGTATGCGGGAGTGACATGGAGGAGACTGGCACAAGACAGACCGTTGTGGAGGAAACTTGGGGAGACCTTCGTCCAGCAGTGGATTGATAATGGTTTGCAAAGAGACGAAGATATATATATAAGCCCCTTATATTTCGTAAACCCGAAAGGCCACCCCGATGGAGTAATAATTCAAGTGTTGGATGATGACCATTCGTCTGAATGGGCTCTGGCGGAAGTCCCGGATTAGGCGTGACTGCCGAGCTTGTAACACAACACTTGCTTTCCCCTTTCCTGGAAGATTGTCCTTCTGGCTAATTGTCCAAGATGGGGCCCTGGAACCAGGGGCACCTAATTAGGGAAGGACAATTGCTTAGCTCTTAGAGTTGCTCACAGTGGCCGTTAAACCTACAAAAAAAAAACACGGAAAGAGAAGAAAAGAGAAAGAAACGACATTCCGTCAGAGATACAACCAGAAAGATAAAATGTCTGCACATTGTATAAGAGTAAAACTTAATTAAACAAAAAACATTTGATTTCTCCAAAAAAAAATTTTAAAGCACATTTCATACATTTTTAATTAGTTGTACAGAACATTTATGCATGATGAATAGAGTGTCAGTCACATGCACTGTTTAACAGTGATTTTAAATCATCCGTTTATTGGCGAATAGTGAACTCAAGAATTTGTAGGCTTTCGTAGGCTTTTTCAAGTTTGTACGTTTGAGCAGAGTTCAAGAGAGAATTATTATCTTGATTCCTGCTCCAGCGTATAGCCTTGAAACACTGTTCGGCTCCTGAAGAGAGCAACAGCTTGGCAATTTTTTTTTTTTTTTTTTGCAGGTTTAACGACCACCGTGAGCAACTCAATGCACTATAAGCAGTCGCCCGTCCCTAATTTAGGGTCACTGGTTCCAGGGAAGGGAGAGCCAGTGCCGTAAGACAAACACAACATCCATGCCTGACCGGGATTCGAACCCGGACCCCTTACGGGCGAATGATCAGAGGCCAGTGCCTTAGACCACTGCGCCACCGGAGCGGCAATTTTTGAGTTCATTCCACTCTCATAAAAGGATGATTTAAAACCATTACTTATCAGCGTATGTTATTCATATTGGTTTACCATTAAGAGTGATGCATTTTTTAATTTGTTGTTTTTATTTCAACAACTGCAGAGTTTGAAACAACAATTTCTATAGATCTCTTTCTTACTTTTGGCAGGAAGACTATGGTCATTTTTATCTTTTCCTACTAGCGAGGAATGAATAATGGGAGCTGTTTCTCACGAAAAAATAAATTTATATACGGAATCTAGGAAAAATCCAGTTTTTCCCATTTGAAACATTTTTTTGTACATAATTACTTAGAACAAAAATAATTGCAACATAGTCTACATATATACAGATCTCACGATTACTTAAAGCAAAACACCTGTAAGCAACATCTCAAATGGTTCCGTGGACCTTCGTATTAAGATCTGTAGAACACACACAGAACGCCTTTGAGTACTAGCCGCCTTCCACAAATTGAGATTTACATGGACATTGGAAGTTGCATTAAATTTGAGAACAAACAGCTAAAATTACACTCGTCTGCGCGGCAAGGAAGTTAACAAGATTTCTGTTCGGAATGTCTGCATTGAAAAGCTTTAAGTTATATGTTCACCGCATTAGATTATTTTACGTGAAACTTTGGAAAAATACGAAGGACAGTTGCTAATGATGATTTTGGAAACGCTCCTCGTCTCGTATGTTCCCACTAACGCCGACAGATATCAGACCAGTAATTTGTCCGTTTGTTCTGTTCTCACAAAGTACGTTTTAAAGCAAATAAATTCTCACTGTGAATCCGTGTTCGTGTCCATCACAAGGGAGGAGGGGCTCACCCAAGAGTTAAACTTCCACAGCGAATCCCTTGGCAGCTCTAACACAAAGAGGCCTTGCTGAAGCCACCTAGCATGACATCTAAATGTTTCTGACAGGGACGGAAGCTGAGGCAGATCTCGGTAGTGACTCAGTCTGTCAGCTAATTGAAGCACCACAAGGCGCGTTATGCAAATGGCGTTTCAACTCTAGTGGAAACATCACTCACTGTGTGTGTACTTCTCAGTCCGCAGCTTTAATCTTTCCAGCTGCATTTCTACCTTGTAACCGCGTCTGATGGTGTTAACGGCAGAATCTTATCAGTGAAGCAGACAAGATGCATTATCCTTGCTAAGCAAGTGCCAAACAAAGTAGCACAAGTCATTAGATGGAGGTACTGGACCGGTCTTTTGGATTGTACACCGACTAGTTAGTCTTAAAATCGGGAATATATATATCCCCGTAACAGTTTATCAAGTCGTAAGAGCTAAACAACGTAATGTCCGAAGGATCGTTGAAATCCAAATTAAACGACGCTAATATCTAACGCACAATGGAATTACGCCGAAGACTTTTATTCGTGTTATTACGAAACCAAATTCATTTCACGATGTTCATGTTACGACGAAACCAAATTCATTTCATGTTGTTTGTGTTAAATTTGGGGAAAATAATGAAAGATTTGAAATTTTGCGCGATTACACAGAACTATATATCCGGCAGTTATTTTATGAATGTCTCTCACAGAAACTTTATTTCCCAATATGAAACGACATTATCCCAGACTGAAAAAAAGAAAAAAGAAATGGCTGTAAGGATGTTAATTTATATCTCAAAAATTTGCAAAATAAAAGACATTTTCTCTAGCAGGGCGAAGAGTTGGCATACGCCCTCGTTTTGTTGAACAAGTGAGGCCATTAAGATATACACTGAAGTGCCAGACAAACTGGTACACCAGTCTAATACTAGGTGGATCCCCCACGGGAGCGCAGGACTACAGAAATACGACGGGGCATGGACTCCACTAGCTTCTGGAAATATGGTGTAGACATTGCACACCATACTTCCTGCAGAGCGTTCTTCGGATTTCTGCGCTCCATAGCCCGTTGCATGGCATCCCAAATGAGTTCTATCACGTTCAGATCTGGGGACTTGGGTGGGAATGGCAACACCCCAAACTCAGATGAATGCTCCTCTAACCATAATATAGCGTCCCGACACTTATGTGAAGATGCACTGTTCTGTTGGGATAGGCCCAAACCCATCAGCATGAATGCAGGACATGAACTGATGTACCTCGTCAGAAAAGATGCTCAAATAGCGTTGGTCGGTCACAGACGTTTGTAGACGTACCAGGGGTACGTCTACAAACGTCTGAACTTCACTGGGAAGTGAAGTTCAGCTAAACGAACCCCATACCATTACGGACCCCCCCCACCAGCTGGTACAGTTTCCACACGAATCCTTCCATCTGCCCGATACTGTTGGAAACGCGACTCGTCGGACCAGGCTACTTATTTCCAGTCAACAAGTGTCCAGCGGCGGTGTTACTGTGCCTAAGCGAGGCGCATAGCTCTGTGTCGTGCACCTATCAAGGGGACTCTAGTTGTGCGTCGGCTCCCAAAGCCCATATTGTTCAGGGTACGTTGCACAGTCCGGACGCTGATGCTTGTTGGGCCTCCAACATTGAATTCCGATGATACCTGCGAGAGTGTTGCACGCCTATCGCGTAAAACGATTCTTGACAGCCGATGATGGTCACGTTCACCCAAATGTCTTTTTACGACCACACTGGTATCGTAGGTTGGAGGTTTTGCCAGAATTATTGTAGTCACGGCACACCCTTGCAATGGTCGTCCGTGAAAATCCGAACTTCGTTTCTACCTCCGAAATACTATGGCCCATCTCACGAGCGCAAACTATGACACCGCGTTGAAAATCGCTTAAATCCTTATTACTTGTCATTCTCATGCCGAAAACAGCTATGACAGCTGGCAAGGATGTCTATCGCTTTATACACGCATTGGCGGACGCAACAGAGTACGCGCATAGGTGACGTTGCTATGTATTTTGCATAAGCTCGTCTGTACCCGTTTTTCTGGGACTTCAGTGTATTGCCGGACAGAAGCATGAATTATAGCTGCATACCATGATATCCACCTAGTACATAGCCACTAAACGATTTAGCAAAAATGCACTTTGTCTGGAAAGAAATGTTCCAAGCAGTGTAATGGCTGCACATCCACATTAAAACAAAGGGACATAAATTTGATTACCGCTACAGGTCAATATAGTGTTTTCAAGATTAATAAGTATTATTGCTAAACACCAGTTAGTCACCAGCCGAATTTCTGTGCTACAAAAATATGACTGTTTGATTAAATATGGCATACGAAACTAAACATACCTGCCATTGAATTAGAAACTTTTATTGAATACCAGGCTGGACTTCCTTTAGCCCGAATTAAAGCACGCATACAGTTTGGCATAGATTGCAGAAGAAGCAAGAGTGCATCTGCGTCTACATCATACCAGACGTTCACGAGAGTCCTTTAAATGGCTCAGATTTGACGGAGGAGGATGGTAAGGACAGCCGGGTCTGCTTTTCTAACATGTCCCTTATATTCTGAATGGGGTTCATGTACAGGCTTTGCGGAGCCTAAGGAAGATGGTGAAAGTCGCTGCAAGCTCGTTCAACCACCGCTGAGCACATCATGCTCGATAGTGTTGACTTGGTTTATTTTATGTATCGTGGTAGACGCCAATTCGTGAGATGAATCGGTTGCAGGTTCTTGTCTTTGGAGCAGGGAAGCAAATAAATAAGTAGTTAAACAGATTGAATGTTATGACAGATAATTTCTTTTGTGCATATCTTTATTCGTCAGATCGGGGAAAAGGGGAAATATTGGAATAATAGTTCGTCTGACTGAATAGTAAATACTTCCAGCGGATTGGCAGATACCTCGGGCGACTTGCTCAATATAATTCCCACTAAAATCTCTTTACCTCAATCCCATGCTAAAGCGTTTGTCGTGCCTTGTCTCCGAGCAAAATTCTTCCTACATTTTCCCTCCAAGATCTTCAAGAAGACTCCCTCCGTTTTCGCCCCTATCCGCTCCATTCCTTTACACGATCTGTCCCCTAGATGCTCTTGACGTAAGAATTGTACTGTTAATTGCTTACTCCTATTGTCTATGACGGGTTCGCCGACGGCTAGGGAATGTCCCTTTTTTCGTCGAAGGGGCCCCACGATCGACAAGAGAATGACCTTTCTTCGAAATGAATCTGTACAGAGCGCCTTTTTGGAGGAAATTTCTCACTGTCGTTGGCACCCAAAATAACATAAGTTACAATTTGAATAAAGTTTGAATATCTCCATATAACAATAGACAGCAGCATTGTCATCCATGAAACATCCATCACCTGATGGATAAACAGCCAAAATTGCAGAATGAACTTGATCGGCAACAATGTTCCGATAATACTTCGAAGACACTCCACAATCCAGCAATATTAGGCGACTCGTTCCGTGCCAACAGAACGTGCTCCACACCCTGACATTATGTTCAGAATCTCGAGTTGTGTTTACAAGGCAATCTGGATCCATTGCTTCACGAGGCTCCCGCCAAACACTGTCTACCGTCGGTACAGAACAAGGTGAACCGCAACTCGTCGGACTGCATGACTTTTATTCACTGACACTACCTCCAGAAACCGTGAGTTGTGTTTACAAGGCAAGCTCGGTCCATTGCTTCATGGGGCTCCCGCCAAACTCTCTGCCTACCGAGAGTACAGAACAAGGTGTACCGAAACTCGTCGGATCACATGATTTTTCCCCAGTGTCCAGAATTTCTTCCTACCGTCGCTGCAAAACAAAGTGTAGCGACTCGTTCGACCACATGACTTTAATCTACTGACACAACCTCCAGAAACTTGAGTTGTGTTTACAAGGCAAGCTGGGTCCATTGCTTCCCGGGGCTCCCGCCAAACCCTCTGCCCACCGTCAGTACATAAGATTAACCGCGACTCGTCGAAACACATGCCTTTGTTTCCCTACCAGTGTCTAGTCAGTTTGTCACCAGTGTAGACGAAATTTTCCGGAAAAAACTTTCCCATTCTTCACAAATATCAGTGGTTTCTGTATACGCCCGTGACTATCAATATTGATCCTCTTCAATTCCGTGTGCCTAGTTCGCTGACATATATGTCGGAAACAGCTTTCATTGAATGCTTCAGCCAGTTTCTTCGCACAGTAAGTTCAGTTTCCCCATACCATCCTTATCATTCGACGGCGATCTCCTTCCTGAGAGATTGTCGTTAGGCCACAGTTACTCCCCTTCGACAAGTAATGTGGGTTATTTTTCCACTGATTAAACAGCCGGGATATCTCACCTTTTAAGAAACCAACCAGCTCTGCTGCTTTCAAAATCGCCGCTCTAACCAGACGGGCACACACAATTAGCCCTACCTACATCGAACTCCGAAAGACCGTTTGTTTTTCCCATTGTGATCAACACTACGAACAATTACTGACGACCAGCAGCTGCCTTAAATACACTGCTGGATAATTCCTAAGGACGGATCATAAACGGCTATATAGCGCATAAAAAAGTAAGTGTATTTGGAATGCCAAGTGAAATAAAATAATGTCAGAATGCCAGGACATTACAAGAAAGACAATTTATTGTGCTCTGAAATCCAGAAGGCTTTGGAACGTGTTCAAGGAACAGACAGGCCATTTTGTGCAGAATACGTAAACGTGAAAAAAATGCAATTACCGTCCACAGGCGTTCCGGCGTAAGATGTCAATACGGGATATGGCCACCATGGAGAGCGATGCAAGATTCCACAAGTCGTGTCATGCTTTGCACAACATTATCAAGCAGCTATTGGGGTAATTTATCTCATTCCTCTGTCAGTGCACGGATGAGGGTGTCCTTGTTTATTGGAGGGCATTGGCGACCAGCAAGACTCCTCCCCAAAGCATCCAATACATTTTCAATGGAATTCAGATCTGGAGAACGTGCTGGCCATACGAGGCGTTGAATATCCTCGCTCTCAAGACACTCCTAGACAGCGACTGTTCGATGACATGTTGCGTTGTCGTCCATGAAAATGAATCTATCACCGACAGCACCACGGAACATGCGAACATGAGGTAGCATAACATCATTAATGTATCGTTGGCCAGTCATAGTCCCAGTTGGAAGCATATAGAATGACGTACGGCCATTGATCATGATGCCAGCCCATACCTTAACACTACATGTCGGATATCGGTCCCTTTCCTGTATGTTTGCTGGACAATATGCAGTACCACTATCACGCCAGATCAGTTGTCGTCGACAATCAGACGATAGACTGTATCTACTCTCATCTGAGAAGAGGACAGCAGACCAGTCGTTATCAGTCTAATTGCGATGTTGATGGCACCATTGCAAACGGGCGGTACGGTGACGTCTGGACAATGGGATGCACACAACAGCACGGCGGGCGCATAGAACTCCTTCATGCAAACGTCTGGAGATAGTTTTTCGGGAGATCCGCGTGCCAGTAGCAGCCATAAACTGATTTGCTACCTCACTAGCTGTGCTGCGCCGGTGTCTTTTTGTTGATAGCACTATGTACCGATCTTCTGCAGGTGTCGTACTGCGAACACGACCTCCCCCGTGACGTTTGCTACACTTTCTATTTGTTTGAAATGATTTCCAAAGCCTTGAAACAACACTGTGGCTGACGTCGAACTCCCTGGCAACATCTGTTATTTTTCGCCCTTCTTCAATCATGCCAATAATACGGCCACGCGTAAAATCATCTAGGTGATGTCGGGAAGACATACTGAAAATTGCAAGTTTGTTAATTGATTATTTCCCTTTCAACTTTGCGTTTGAACAACAACGGTCAATACGCGTCAAATCCTTTATATCTCTTATCAGCGCTATGACGTCACGAACAAGTTCGGCAATGCAATATTTGCATACGGACAACACGTCTTACTGTATCCCGCACTTATGCTAATTTTTACATTTTCCTGCCTTCCATTTTATGGTTGCTATCGTTGCTATTGTCATCCGTCCTTAGCAGTTGTCCGGCAGTGTAGTTGCTTATATCAAGTGGTGATTTATATGACGACGTATTTTGCATATACGCGTAAGTGACGTTTACGCCCATCTGCATAAAGTTATGTAATTCAGTAGCAGGTATGTGTAACTATGGCAGAGTTTCGGTTTCTAAAATAAGTATAATGAAATTGGATGACAATAAGCAACAGCTCAAAAATATTTAGATAAATGGCAAGATCTGAATATACAGTCTCATGCTAGAACCGATATGTGAAGTTTTAGTTTTTTATACGAAAGTATTCAATCAGTGAACACTCCTATTCTTCTTTACCAAAGATGTGGATTTTAACTGAAACAAGACATATAGAGGCTACGGACACCTGAAAGAAGCATGGAGAGATGCGTGCTTGGGTTTTCAATATGTATATACACTGGCGGAAAGTGAAAAAAGAACACCAAAAAGGAGACGTCTGATGCCAACGAAATTTATACATCATAACGGAATACAGAGGATAACGTGATAAAAATATTATGGCAAAATACAGCTGTATTTGCTGGTAAACTGAAAAATAACATTTCCATGTAGCATAGTTAGTACGAGGTTGAACCGCCATGAACTGCGTCACACTGTGCAATTCTGGCATGGAGTCTGTCGTACAGATGTTGGATGTATGTTTGGGGTATTGAGGTACAAGCATCCTCAACCTGGACGCGTAAATCGCGGATGGTCGTGGCTGGCCGTGGAGACCGGATAAGTTGTTGTCCCATAAAATCCCACACGTGCTCAATGGGGGACAAATCCGGTGAACGTGCAGGCCATGAAAGTTGTCTCACACCCTGAAGTGCATGTTGCGTTGCACGTGCCGTGTGTGGGCGTGCGTTATCTTGCTGGAAACCATCACGATGGACCGACCTTACAAACGGCACAACAACGAGCTGAATGATGTTGTTGATGTAGGGGGTGCTGTTTAACGTACCCGGTACAAACACTAGTTGTGCACGGGAGTGATAGCTGATCACTCCCCACACCAGGAGACCAGGTGCAGGCCCTGTGTGTCTCTGGCGGATGCAAGAAGGGTGGAGACGCTCCCCCGTACGTCTGCGAACACGCATACAGCCACCGGAGGCTCCCAAGCAGAATCTGCTTTCATCGCTGAACAAGAGAGATCGCCATTGCGTTCTTCAGTGCAGATGTTGGTGACACCACTGCAGCCGTTACTGACGGTGGGCTGGAGTCAGAAGTACACATGCCAGAGGCACACGTGCACGTAGTCATGCATCCAGTAGACGGTTGCGGATTGTTCGCACAGTCACCTCAGGTGCAACGGCAGCTCGGATTTGCGTCGCAGTGGATGTTCTGCTTGACAACGCCGCTCTTCTTATGCGTCGATCTGTCTGCTCATCAGTCCGTCTGTGACTCCCGGTTCCACGTCTTCTCGTGTGAGAATGTTCCTCGGACCATCTACGCCACCATCGTACAACCCACGATACTTCCCGTCCAATTCGCTCCGCAATACGACGATACGACCACCCGGCTTCGCGGAGTCTGACTAGACGACCTCGCTCAAAGTCCGAGAACTGCTGAAATCGTACAAGTCTTCCATGTCCAGGCATTGCAGCTTCTTCAGGGTCTTCGCAGGTGTCCGTACGCCGACGACTGATTACATTCACTTCGCCGTACTCTTTAAATACCACCGACGATAATTTGCCTATTATGCCGTGCTGTGGCGTGAGCGCTCACCGCTTGGTCCCGAAATTAACATCACACCTACGTAAACTCGACCCCATTAACATATATAAATTTCATGATCGTCCACCAATTCCTTCTTGGTGTTCTTGTTTCACTTTCCGCCAGTGTGTGTGTGTGTAATATATATATGTAAGGTCAGGTGATGCGTAACATCACAGCCTCTCCTTGGCAAATGTCAACCCCGCCTTCTCGTGGTGCATCCTGTTCCCACTAAAGGGGCTCTGACGACCGCCCATAGCGGTATAACTATACCATCGGGATCAGAGGAAATGCTATCCCACACTCACCAACCCGCTTGGCCAGCGTGGTGAGTTATGGCCAAACCCCTCCAAAATGACTCCACAACTTAAATCTTGGCCCTCAGTCTCCGGCAGCTGGAATGTACCTGGCCAAGGCAGCGGCCAGTGCGACATGAAGGCAGAGGGTGCTAAGAATCCCCGGAGGACCGGACTAGGCTGCCATCTGATGCTGACCTTGGCTACTTACAATGGACGCTCCCTATCTTCTGATTCAAGGCTTCTTGAATTGGAAGAGGAACTACAAAGGATCAAGTGGGACATCGTGGGGCTAAGTGAGGTAAGGAGAAAAGGAGAAGATCTCATCGAACTGAAAAGTGGACATCTCTTCTACTATCGTGGGACAGATACTGGCAGAACTAGTGGTGTTGGATTTATAATAAACAAGAAACTGAAGGATAAAGTTGTAGAAGTTGAAAGTTCCTCTGACAGAGCTGCACGACTTGTTATCCAACTCTCGAAAAGATACCAGGCTCAGATTATTCAAACTTATGCACCCACCACAAGTCATACTGAAGAAGAAATTGAAGAATTTTATGAGGAAATTTGTCATCTAAATAATAAAGGTAAGCAGCACTTGAAAATAATTATGGGAGATTTCAATGCAAAAATAGGGCAACGGCAACAGAATGAAACTTCGGTAGGTAAATTCGGTCATGGCAACAGAAACCAGCGTGGAAATACTCTCGTTGAGTTTGCAGAGGCAGAAGGGTTTTTCATCTTGAACTCCTTCTTCAAGAAAAAGCCACACAGGAAATGGACATGGAGACATCCAAATGGGACGACAAGTGAAATTGATTTTATTATGTGTAACAAAAAATTCGTCATAGAAGACTGCAGTGTGCTAAACAAGTTCAACACAGGTAGTGACCATAGATTGGTGAGATGTAAGATGCACCTCAACACTAAACTTGAACGTGGCAAGCTCATAGGACAAACAAAATCTATTGACATAACCAACCTTAAAAAACACCATAATACCTTCAAGTTAGAACTGAAGAACAGGTTCTCTGCTTTAGAAGGCCTAACATCGGAAGAAGTGGACATCTCTGAAGTTAACAGAAAAGTAACCAAAGCTCTTATGGAAACAGCAACAAAATTAGCTGGGTCTAAGAACAAGTTGCATGTGAACAAATTATCAGGAAAAACCAAAATGTTGATGCAAAAAAGAAGAGAGATGAGGACAACTAAAGAAGATGTGACTTGCAAAGTGGAATATATAGAGCTATGCAAGACAGTAAGAAAAAGTATCACTGAAGACGTAAGGAAATTCAACTGTGAACTAGTGAGGAAAGCAATTGAAAACAACCAAAGCCTAAAGATAGCAAAGGGACATCTCAGTAAGGGAAGAAAACAGATTATGGCACTGAGAAAAGAAGATGGTTCTGTAACAAGAAATAGAGGCGAAATTTTGACAAGAGTGAAAGATTTCTACTCCAAATTATATGAAAGGGATGATATATGCACTCCAGACATCATGAAAGATACCAGTACCAGAGTTCCTCCAGTCCTTCCAGCAGAAGTTGCACATGCAATCAAGAACATGAAGCGAGGAAAAGCTCTAGGAGAAGATGGAATTACTGTAGACATCATACAAGAAGCAAGTGGAGAAATCGAAACAGTACTCGCCCAAATTTTCACTCGATGCCTTAATGAAGGAAAGATTCCTGAGGATTGGAACACCGCTACAATGATCCTGCTACATAAGAAAGGTGACATTGAGGATCTCGGAAACTACAGACCTATCAGCCTCCTATCAGTAATTTATAAAATCTTCACTAAAGTTCTTTCACACCGCTTGAAGGTAACACTGGACATGGCTCAACCGAGAGAACAAGCTGGATTCAGGAGTGGCTACAGCACAATAGATCATATCCACGTGCTCAGAGAACTAATTGAAAGAGCGAGGGAATATGAACTTCCATTGTGCATGGCTTTTATCGATTATGAAAAAGCCTTTGATTCGGTGAAACCATCAGCAGTTACAATGGCTCTGAAAACCTGCGGTATTGAAGATGCATACATTAATATTATTAATAACATCTATGAAAATGCAAGTGCAAAGATTAGGCTGTTTGAAAATACAACACACGTAAAAATTGGAAAGGGAGTGAGACAAGGTGACACCATATCTCCGAAGCTCTTTAATGCCACATTGGAGGGTGTTTTTCAGTCGCTGAGCTGGGAAAACAAGGGGATAAAGATTAATGGAGATTATCTAACCCACCTTCGTTTTGCTGATGACGTAGTCATTTTTGCAACTACCCCATCAGAGCTGCAGAGTATGATCCAGGAACTTGCTGACAAGAGTAAAGAAGTGGGATTAAAAATGAACTTTCAGAAGACAAAAGTGATGTTCAATGCTTTTACAAGAAATGAAGATTTATCGATTGATGGAGAAAAGCTGGAGATAACAGACACGTACGTTTATCTTGGACAGCAGATATCAAGTGAGGGTCACATTGATGAAGAAATTAATCGGCGTACAAAACTTGCCTGGAGAGCTTTTGGAAGAAACAGCATAATTTTCAAGAGCAATATGCCATTATGTCTTAAAAGAAAAGTGTTTGATCAATGCATCCTTCCAGTGCTTACGTATGGTGCGGAGACGTGGACCTTAACTAAAAGAGACATACAAAGGCTGCAGACAACTCAAAGAAGCATGGAGAGGTGCATGCTTGGTGTAACCAGGAGAGATAAGAAGAGGAACTCGTGGATCCGAAAAATGACAAGAGTGGAAGACATCATGATCAGAGTTAAATCCCTGAAATGGCAATGGGCTGGACATACTGCCAGAAGGACAGATCATCGATGGACAGCTGAAATTTTAGATTGGATTCCAAGGGACAGGAAAAGACCCAGAAGAAGACCACATGGGAGATGGGTGGATGAAATTCGAAAGTATGCAGGGGTGACATGGAGGAGACTGGCACAAGACAGACCGTTGTGGAGGAAACTTGGGGAGACCTTCATCCAGCAGTGGATTGATAATGGTTGACAATGATGATGATGATGATATATAACTTGAGTTCTCTTTAATCTTCTTCTTTCTGTTTAATAGTAACAGATGAAGAGCATGGGTCGGGCCATGAAAGTTATGGATGCAAGCTAAATTGTTAACTAAAGCTAGGTCGTACAACTCTGCGGAGGTCATGACATATATATAATTAGAAGCGTCGAAGGCAGCAAAACCTCATGTAGTAGCATATATAGAATGAAAACATTATAAAACACAAATACAAAATTAAAAAAAAATGAACTTCAAAACAAGTGAAAACAAAAAACAGGTTGCCGTCATCAGGAGAGCATCAACCTGTGGAAGTGGCCTTTCTAGTACTAACAAACGACAAGGCAAGCCAAAATTGTCGGTTGGTCATGTTCCTAGGCCACAAAACCAAATTCTAATAAGCACAAGAATTCCAAGAATCAAGTTTATACAACTGAAAAACAAATAAATTAAAAGCTTACCGGCAGAACAAAACCCACCATGACAAGACATCAAGTAAAAACTAAACAGAACACCCACAAGAACCCAAATATATACACTGATATAAAAGGTGGTCACGGTTAATCAACTACCTGGTAAGCCAAAAAATGCGTGAATTGACAAGATGCAAAACTGTGTATGTAGATAGGATCTTCAGCTATTAGGGACCCACGAAATAGCGCTTTATGTTGCCTATGTGCTTAAAATCGTTAGGTCATAGGAGGTAAAATTGTTAGGTCTTAGGGGGGTTAGGTCCTAGGACCTAACAATTTTAAGTATATAGGCAACATAAAGCGCTATTTCGTGGGTCCCTAATAGCTGAAGATCCTATCTACATACACAGTTTTGCATCTTGTCAATTCACACATTTTTTGGCTTACCAGGTAGTTGATTAACAGTGACCACCTTTTATATCAGTGTATATATTTGGGTTCTTGTGGGTGTTCTGTTCAGTTTTTGTTTGATGTATTGTCATGGTGGTTTTGTTCTGCCGGTAAGCATATAATTTTTTTTGTTGTTGTTGTATAAATTTGATTCTTGGAATTCTTGTTCTTATTAGAATTTGGTTTGGTGGCTAGGGAGCATGACCAACCGACAATTTTGGCTTGCCTTGTCGTTTGTTAGTACTAGAAAGGCCACCTCCACAGGTTGATGCTCTCCTAATGACGGCAACCTGTTTTTTATTTTCACTTGTTTTGAAGTTCCTTTTTTTTTTATTTTGTATTTTTGTTTTGTAAGCATTCATGTGGCAAACTTTTTTTTTTTTTTTGATTGGAGGTTTAACGACCACCGTGAGCAACTCAATGGGCTATAAGCAGTCGCCCGTCCCTAATTTAGGGTCACTGGTTCCAGGGAAGGGATAGAGCCAGTGCCGTAAGACCAACACAACATCCATGCCACACCGGGATTCGAACCCGGACCCCTTCGGACGAATGATCAGAGGCCAACGCCTTAGACCACTGCGCCACCGAGGAGGCCAAACTAACTTTAGAGATGCTCCTAAATGTAATATATATTACTTTTATTTCCCGAAACCTTTTTACTCAGTACTTAAAGTGAACTTGTTGACAACTCCCAGTTACACACATTTCTAAAGATATCTGCTAAATAAACGTAGAACGTTAGATTTACATAATGTTTCTAAATTAATTTTTTGTTTAGAAACGAAATTAAAGGGATGTCACACTAAAAAAAGTCTGAACATAACGAAAATTACGAGCTAAACACTAATTAAGAAATTCTAACTTACTGTGATCATTCCCGTAGATATAGCGGATAAAAGAAGTTGAAAGAATTGAAACTGGCAACAGTGTCTTAGATGAACAGCAGAGAAACGTCTGCTGCAGTTAAATATCATCTGCTAAGAAAATGGCACACGTAAACAACTATGGATACAAGGCAATGGTTTTGCTCTTTACGAAGAGAAATATTCCTATTGTGTGTAATTGGTAATGTCCTAAAACAGACTTTATTATCCACCGGGAGATGCAGCGAAGTGTCGCGGCGAACTCTGCGGTCAGACACGGCAGCTGTCATTGCTGACGACCACCGACTCGTGGACCTCTAAGGGGGCCTTTCTGCAAATTGCGTTTTTTACACTCTAGGGAAACACAGCCAGGATTGAACCAATTTTTCTCTTTTAAAAATAGCAAAAATAGGTATAATACACTAATAGCAAAGGCAGCGTGTACCATAAAATGCATGCATGCTGATTATGAAAACCTTAAGCTGAAAGCTGAAAAGTACCTTTAATTTCTCTAGTTGCCTCACTGTTTTACCTGCTGTCAGGGTAATAAAATTTAATAACTCTTTTGCTGTTATCCCAGGATTCACTCCGACAATACACTTTAGACAGCACTTATCCTAATCTTTAAAACAAGTCGTATTACGTTTCTGTATATCCATTAGTTCTGCTGATATCCCTTTGCATCAGCTCACTTGCATACACTGACCTCCTTGGTTTCCTCATTTGGGCTCTCACTCGTTTGTTTTCCTGCTGCAGGCATAATATCCATTTTTCTGAATTGCATAAATAAATGGAAGTGTGCACCTTAGGCTTACAAACGCAATTTGCAGACGGGCCTTTTTAGTAGTCCCTGAGTCGACGACCGTCAGAGAATGAAGCTGCCAGCTATCTAAACCCCACAAGACTTCGCTGCATCTTCGGTTGGATTTCAAAGTTGCCTGTATTTGGACTTTACCGTGTAAATTGAAAAACGCTGAGAAAATCATGGAACTAGCATTTCTAAATGTAAATAGACTCAAAAGCAATTAAGCATTGCTTTTAACAGGAAATATAACTCCAAACGCGATGTAGTCTGCCCGTTAGGCTTAAAATAAAAGAATTATAATATTGTGGTATGAACTATAATGGTGTACTGCATGCACCGATACTTGACCAACATCAATGTGTGTATGATGAAAAAGAACTACTTGATAAGAATAAAATTTACTGAGTTTCAGAGAAAGGTCAGAGACAGATTACACTTTCATGGGAATATACTGAGAAAGGATGAAAGATGCACAGGTTGAGTTGTTGTGAACATGTATACATAAGGACATAATAATTGCTAAATACCTGAATTGAGCTAGTATTAGGTGAACAAATAAGTTAAAGCTTTTTAAGACAAAGCAACATGCAATTTGAGCAAAAGCAACAACACTTTTACGAATCAAAATATGCGCCGTCATTATCTATCACCTTCGGCCATCGGTCGGACAGCTGAAGGATTCCAGCCATGAAGAATACTTCGTCGTATGACGCGATGAAGTCGTCAAACCATTTTTAAACTTCCTCAAATGTCCGGAACCGTACAGCAGACAAACCATGTTGCATCGATCGAAACAAATCATAGTCTGAAGGGTCTATGTCGGGAATACACGCCGGGTGCTCCAAAACTGCCAGTCAATAACGTTTTCTTGACCACTTTCGCGACATGCGGCCTAGCGTGGTCATGCAGTAATTTCACGAGACGCAATCCTTTGCCTGTGAATGGACTTTTCAGACACATTTCCTGATTCAATCGCTGAAATTGTTGCGTGTACCGATCAAGTAACAGTCTGACCCTGTTCCAATAGTTCATAATAGAGCATACCCTTCATATCCCACCAGATGAACCTCACAACTTTCTTGGAATGAATATTGCGTTTCGGTATCGAAGTCGTTTCTTCACCGGGGTCTATACAGTGTTTTTTAAGTTTCTGATTGTCGTACCATATCCACTTATCACCCGTAACGATTTTCCACAGGAAAGACTTTGTGTTATTTATTCAGCAGAGTCAAATACTTCATGACACGCTCATCCTTGTTCCTCTGGTCAGGTCACGTGATACTCAGTTTCCCTCCTTCTGAATCTTTCCCATTGTGCGTAAACGATTGGAAATGGTTTGTTGAGTTACCCGCAGTTGTTCAGCTAGTTTGTTTTGCGTTTGAGACGAATCTTCATCCAGCAATGCTTGCAGTTCCTCATGTGCAACCTTCTGCGGGGTGCCGCCACGTTCTCGATCGCTAATATCAAAATCACCTGCTTTAAACAGTCTAAACCAAAATTCACACGTGCTTTTCGATACAATATTCTACCCCAGAACAGAACAGGTCGATGTGCATGCTTTAGCAGCACTTTTTCCATGATGAAATTCGTCACGAATGCAGTGTCGAAGAAATGCTGTATCGCTTGCCATCTTTCAACAACCGATGTGCAAGTGCGTTTGACAATCTTCTGTTTCACATTTTATACTCTGGATGACTTACGGTCACATGACAACGCGCGAAAATGTTGGATATGTAAATTAACGGTATGCGTCACACAAAAGACGCAAAACTTATTTATACACCTAACAGTTTATAAACAAGACATCGAGCAATAAAATTCATTTAAGCTGCCGTGGTAACCAGTGGGCAGAACCATAAGTTTTTGTCTAGTCGTCAGAGCTGAAAGTGGTTGAGAGTACCGGGTAAGTCATGGATGGTGTATTTGTATTATGGCCCTAGATCTCTCACTTTTCTCGGACCAGTGGTCTTTAACTAGGGGCTGGCTACTGCTTATAGCTCTTAAATTTGCTTTGCCCGATTGCTGGGAGTTACACTGATGATTTTTTTCAGTAATCAAGCGATACATCACCAAACAGCCTTGACACCAGGACACAATCGAGGCGCCTCATTGAAACGATGCTCGCTTAACATGCTACAAACCGAGAACATGTAGAAATCCTATGCGATAAAAAATTCAGCACTCTGAAATGACAGTGTATAAAATCTTTTAAAAAATGTGGAATAAATAATAAGGGGGAAAGAAACCCATTTCATCTCTTTATTCGACATGTTACCATTGGATTAATCCGTTGATCATTGGCGAATTTGAGCAGTTCATGAATTTTTACAAAGATGCAAAGATTTCTGTTTAGTTCAGTCTTGAGCTTTCTTAATCTTGTCCCGCTTATGGTGATCGTTAAAACTCGAAACGAAAAGAAATAATACAATTTGAAGAGTAAGTTGTTGTGAGGCACAATTTAGTTGAAAAGAAAAAGATACAGAAATGACAGCACATAAACAGTGCTGTAAAAATGGAGAAGGAACTATATTCAGTCAGTATGATCCACAGATTTTGCACTACAACGAATTGGCCATTGTCTTTACGTTCGACATAATAAATGCACAATTATGTAGTTCTACCATTCGGGGTGGTTACTCCCTTCACAATTCCAGAAGGAATAGAACACATGTTTCTCTTGCAGAAACATGCAGTTACTATGGAAATTTAGACTGATATCCATTTGTCTTCTTTTCCACCTATTTTTAGCCAAGACAGAACAACACAGTCCTTTAGTTTAAAGATAGAAGCAAAGAAAATGCGTTTTCGACGTCATAAAGGAGAAATGGTTATTTAAAGCCTCCAAGTATTAACGGGAATTCATTTCCTCTGGACGCCAAGAAGAGGAAGTCTGCTGCCCGAAAATCACAGTAACTCCTTCCACTGAAAAGTTTCAGTCTGCTGGCTCTCAGAGTCTAAAATGCCTTATTTATATCGTCAGCTGCCTCACCGTGTAGGAACAAGATTACCAAACTTTATCGCGCCATTGCGGAAGATCCAACGCCTGAACAAACCGTGGATGCATTAATTTCCCTACAAGGCTCTCCGGCGTTAAATTCTCCAGCAGTTTATCGTTTGTCGGAGGGTAATAGTAGGAAAAATATTTCTCCCGACCGTGATTAGCGAGGCGAAGAGAGGACGTGGAATGTAGTAAAGGGTGTACGCTACCAACCCACACAGACAACAACGCGGCAGGCATAGGAGTTAAATCAAATGCAAACAGATGAAGTTGTTAAGGCGTCGCAGGCGCAGAACACCACGCGCGTACTAGCCGAGGAATTAATTACTTAAAACGCCCTGTAACAGACAGCTTTTAGACTCCGAGGAGGAAATTGAGCATCTCGATACAAGCTTTACTCATCTTGCTCTCAGAACGGATGTTTCAAATTTTCTTGAACGCCTCGATATCCTCAGGGACAAGTAACAACAGGTGACGTGTTCCCAAATTAGACAAAATTAAACTTTTATTCCTGGCAGTATCATGATTATATAGATTAGCAGAAGACATTTTTACTTCTCAAGGGATTCATAGGGTAAACCAAATGCACTAATCCGTCTCAAAAGTTTTAGTTTGTGCCCGTATTCGCATGTACATAGCATATAGTATCTCAACAAAGCTTTCTCGAGGTATGTCAACTCACATTGCCTGTATAGACTTCAGTGATTTGAAACTGTATCGTCGATGTCTTGTAAATTTACAATCTGAATGCTACAAGGCGTGCAGAAGACTATGTACACAAAATATTCTGGATTTTTCTTTAACCCTACACAGTATTGTTTACAGACAACCCCTTTTCAGCTCTTCTAGTATAGATACTACTGTCAAAAAGTTTTATGTCGCTTGGACGTTTAAAAAATGTAATGTAAATTTCTATAACGGCATGCTGGACTTGAATCCGAAAGACATTTAGTTTTGAAAACACTGTGAATACGACAGCTAGTCCAAAAAAATCATTTTTTCAAACTCTGTAAATAAGACACCTAGTCCAAAATACGTAGATTTAGTTTTACAAACACTGTAAATGAAACACCTAGTCCAAATTTTTTTTAGTTTTATAAACACCGTAAATAAGACATCCAGTCCAAAATAGATTTAGTTTAACAAACCGTGTAAATAAGACACCTAGTCCACGAAAGATTTTGTTTTACAAACGTAGTAAATAACACACCTAGTTCAAAATAGATTTAGTTTTACAAACACTGTAAATAACGCTCCTAGTCCAAAATACATAGATTTAGTTTAACAAACAGTGTAAATAAGACACGTAGTCCAATATTTAGTTTTACGACACTGTAAATAAGACGCCCAGTCCAAAACAGACCGAGTTTTACGAACACTGTAAATAAGACGTCTAGTCCAAAATAGATTTAGTTTAACAAACCGTGTAAATAAGACACCTAGTCCACGAAAGATTTTGTTTTACAAACGTAGTAAATAACACACCTAGTCCAAAATACGTAGATTTAGTTTTACAAACACTGTAAATAACACACCTAGTCCAAAACAGATTTAGTTTTACAAACACTATAAATAAAGACACAGAAATCCATGGAAATGAAAAATCCATGAAGGTTTAAATTTTGGAAATTTCGAAATTTTTAATTATGGTTCTCGATCACAAATATTTTTAATACCTCAAGACAAAATTGTCGGTTATTAAACACATGCAACCGTTAATTGATTAGAATAATATCCTAGCGTATTTTATTTAATACACTAGGGCAAGCTAGTTATTAGGCACCTTTTCATAAGTACACGTAGGATCTGGGATTGGAAATCTGAAGACTAAGGTTTAACTCTCGTAGTCAAATTTTGCTGTGAAAAGTTTTAGTAAAGAGTATAGATCTTACGCAAGACAAAGTGTTTCAGATGAATGTGATGCTTATATCCCTCTCCAGTTTTTACTAAGCTTCACTGTCATTAAGCTGCGGGTGTACAACGCAGTTGTGTCAGTAAGACGATGATCAACGCTATGGGAACTGTAGCTGTTCCCGCATAGTACATCTCTGTGGGAACTGTAGCTTTTCCCACAGAAACACAGGTAAACAATTCGAAAATTTTGACCGATCTACCGATTCTGGATATTTCAGAGAATTAAAAACAATTCAATTAATCACTCGATATCGTACAGCAATGGCTACTTACACTCTAACCGGCTGGAACGAATTAGTTTGTTGTTGCAAAATGGATTGAAATCCTCTCGAACGAATAAATTCGCATTCAAAGAGATGGGGATAACGTACCTGGAATGAGTAAATCTGCGTATCAGAAAGCATTGTTCTCCCCTTAGGTTTGTTTTTCAAACTGATCATTCAGGGGATCATTGACACTATTCCTTTCTGACAGATTACAGGCAAAAGGAGTTATAATAATGTCTAACCTAAGAATCGAGAAAGAAGATGTTTGAGAAATTGGTTTTCTCCCAGTGGCATACTTTGGGCGCTGAGGGGAATAATCTTTGCTCATCATGACTTGAGCTATGAAGCAGATAATAGAGGACTCGTATCACCCTTATTGGGTTATGGTTGGGGATGCTGAGATGAGAAGTGGAACGAAATTGTATTTTCGCAGCTTTCGTAAAACGCGGTACCTACACAGTCGAGTCCCATTATTGTGACAACCTCCTACTTTTGACGTCAACAGCGCGTAGCCAATGAAAGAAGGCACGTGTCATGAGCTGGCTTCGAGGGTATATAAGATGTGCTGTAGGCATTCTGAAAACATATCACTCATTGCTGTCATGGATAAAAGGAGCGATTTATCAGATTTGCGAAAAGGGATGATTATCCGCTTTCGGTCCAAGAGTGGCAGTGTTCTTTAAACAACGCAGTTTGTGAACTGTTCGCGTGCTGCTGTGCTTAAAAAGTGTATCGTGAGTGGAGAAATGGCACCATTGCGAATAAGCGACGTGGAAACTGCGGAGTACCACGTGCCATTGATGTGAGAGGGGAACGGTCGGCTTCGAAGGTGCGTGAGGGCCGATATACACGGTACGTTGGTGCAACTCGCTGGCCGAATGAACCAAGGAGCTACCGGAAGTGTTTCTAAAACGACAATTCAGCGAACCCTGCTGCGTATGGGGCTCCGATGCAGACGGATGGTCACTGCACCTATGCTAAAGAAACTGCATCGAAAGAAAAAGCTTACATTTGCACTGCAGTATGGGAATTGAACCTCCGCTGATTGGCAAAGGATTGCCGTCTCTGACGAGTCAGATTTTCTCCTGCATCGAACGGATGGACGTTGGCGTATAAGTCGAGAAACATCTGAGAACAAACATTGTTCAACCATTGCTATAATAACACAAGCTTGTGGGGAAAGCTTTATGGTCTGAGGAATGTTTTCATGACATTCTCTGGGTCCACTCGTACATGTGGAAGGCAATATGAACCGAATTCGATATGAATCCATCCTTGCCAACCACGTACAACTATACATGCTGATTGTTTTCCGTGGGGCGGATGGAATCTTCCAACACGACAATGAGACATGTCACACAGCTAGAAATGTCCACGAGTGGTTCGAAGAAGTACGACAAAGACTTAAAATTACTGTCCTGGCACCCTGATTCTCCAGAATTAAACCCAATCCAGCATTTGTGGGATCCCCTCGATAGTGTTGTTCGCTCTATGGATCCTACACCACGCACTCTCTAGAAGCTGTCAGATGTACTTCAGTCAGCATGGCTCTATATACTTGCGAATATCTTCCAGGTCTTCAGGTCAAGCGTTAAACCCTTCACCTGAAGACCTGGATTTATATTTGAGGTATGTCGATGAAGTCTTGGTTGAGTACTGAAGAAAAATTACTGAACTTTAAGGATTTGATGTCTTCACTAAACCCATCAGTGAATATTACTTTGGAACTGGAATCTGAGGGAGTCTTACATTTTGGGACATCTTACTAACCAGAAACCGTACAAATCATACTATTCAAACCTCAGTTTACAGGAAGACTATGTGTATGTTCCTAGCATCATTCCTTACAACTCTATGCACCCTATAAGCCATAAACTTGCAGCCATTCGATTCATGATACGAGACATCACATACTTCTCCAGCAGCAAATTAAAAAACAAGAGATTGCCAAAATCAAAGAAATCGCCAAGAACCATGGGTATGAAGATCATTTGGTGGATTCGGTTTATAAAAGGCATACAAACTCACCCATGCCTACCCTCAAGAGAGAAATTAGGACTAAGAAATTTGTTCGGTTGTGTCACCGTCATAAAATCGATTTTGGCCTCAGAACATCAAATATCTACTCTATTATTCGTAACGATCGTGATCAAATCAAACAGGGATCCCGTCATGGAGTATATAGCACACCTCTTTACAGTATTGAGCCTGAGGGTCCACCTCTCACTTACACAGGATTTGCCCAGAGGACCATCAGATATCAGAATGAAAGAACATATATATGACACCAAGACTCGAAACAATAAGACTGCATTAGCACGCCTTACTAACAAAGGTTCTTATTACCCAGCTTGGCAGGAAGCTTCCATCGTTACAACACCATGGAACAAAACCTCTTCTTTTTACTGCGAGTTTGATGATGTTCATCAAGGGTAATCAATGCCGCAACGACTATCTACCAATGAATATCCTCAATCCTTGGAAAATATCCTTCCAAAAGGAATCAAATAATACTCATAATGACTACCTTGAGTATACTTTAATGCCAGAGCCACCCACTCAGCTACCCGGATCCTTCCGTGAATAGCCCAGGCACGCGCAGTGAACACAGATTGAATCCCGACACTCTGCCCTTCTGTTATTTAAAGGTCGGAACCACCAATTCACGAGCACATCTGAGGATGATCCCAAGAGGGATTGAAACATCTTATGTTGTTTTAATCTATCATTTAGATTACTTTCACCACTTTCGGTGAGTAGAGAAACATGAGTTCTTTTTAACTTTTACAGTTATTTTAATCGTGCATAAGACAACAATCTTTTTATCCCATGACGTAAGGTTAGTATCAGTAAAACATTTAAGATTAACGTCTTTGTCGAAATTTTACTTAGCATTTATTTTTCTGTCTTTAGAGAGATCCGTCATTATTCATCATATTCCAGTGAGGCAAATGAAAGTTCAATATTACAGGAATGAAATAATGATAGTGCATGCATCATCATGTCATCAAAAATAAAAATATTCTGCAAATCGAATTAAAATAGTAAAACAGAAAAATTGATGTGCGAAGAAAAAAAACCCTCTTCTGTTTTTTTATTCTTTTGTTTCCGGCTTACGCCCCCCCCTCCCACTTGAAACTAAATGCTTTGTTTAATGAAGGAGACCAAGTTATTTCATTTAACGGCAAAATAGAATGTTTCGAGGAGGTTCTACCAAGCTTTATTAAATTTCACTCTCTTCCCGCTGCAGAATTCCAGGAGAAAGAAATTAGCGGCTAATTTTCGCGTTCTGCTTACGCTTTTCCAAAACTGATGTTTACACGCTGTTAAGGGATGATAACAGATTATAAACGTGCACTTTTCTCTCCAAGCTCAGATGTGGATTTCGTAAAGAGAGCAAGACTCTTCAAAATGGAAAGACATTTTGGCATTCTCCCAGCAACCGCGGATAAAAGTATAAAACAGGAAACAATTCAACAATGGATACAGTTCCTCGACAGCTAAGGACTTTCCGAACAATGACAAGCAAGTCTGTGTCATATTGAAAGGCTGAAGAGAGAGACACAAACATACACACAGAGACGGGCGTGCGCCACTCTTCGAAAATCTCGAGGCTTTCTAACAATACGGATGTGATTTCTTAACACACTCTTCAGAAAAATAGTTGGTTTTCCGGTTTTATTTTTTGAAGACGGGATCGAAATACAACCACTGTTCTCGGAAACGGAAAGTAAGGATTATTACTTACGCCTTTGTCTTCTAATCGAAACAACAGATAGGACATGCTTTAAGTTTAATTATTAAATATATTGAAAAAATATTATTACATCACTAAAACCTACAGGGATGTTACCTTAATTTAAATTAAAACTACATAAATGTTACATTAATTTAAATTAAAACTACATGAATGTTACATTAATTTAAATTAAAACTACATGTATGGTAACTTATTTTAAACTTAAATTATTTTATAGACCAGGTGGTTATTTGAATAGATTATCAAGAGAAGTTGTAAAAGCACAGCATGGGGAGAAGATTCATTGCAAAAATGGGAAATATCTTGAGGGAATCGTCCGAATTTCTGACAAAGTCACAATACATACCACCTGTGAAGATTTAATTCACGTATAAATTTTGGTTTATTCTCGTTAAGTAGTTTCTGATCTTAATGCTACGTTTCTCTCTCGGTGAAAGTGTTTTGGCAATCTAACGTTAGGTCAAAAGCGCATGAGAGTGATAAGAAAGCTGTTAGCTATCGAGGAAGAGAGAGAGAGAGAGAGAGAGAGAGAGAGAGAGAGAGAGAGAGAGAGAGATGTTGGGAAAGCTCGAAGGGATTTCATCAAAAATATGCGTCACAAAATGTATGCACCTAAAGTCACGCGCCTAAAAAGTCAGACAAGAAATTATCGTGTTTCCAAACAGATCAACTGATGCATAAAGTGAAAGCACAACTCACGTTTTTAAAACCTTTGCTGCAATTTTTTCAATAGATTGGACAGTAATCCTAGTTATCACTTTTTATATCGCATTGGTAGGCATTATCGGATAACCTGAAAATACCGTAACATTCGACTAAAGATGGAATTTACGAAACAAATAATAAAATCATTTGACTACAACATTGTGTTAAAATTAAAGTATATCGTACAATATTATGTTTACAAAGTGTTTATTTTATACACTAATGTAGTTTCTCTGCGCACATAGCCTAACGTTTTCGCGGATGATATTGATGCCGAGAAAAATTCGAAGATATCATCTGCCCTAAATACGATAGAAAATACATCAATGTTGCAGCGGATGACAAAATAAATGTATAGTGCTCAAAATGGTTGGTTGTATGTACTCCAATTATGCATTTCTAGGTCTCACTCTGTATTTCTAGGTCTCACTCTGTACTCTCCCGAGTCGCACTGAATGAACAAACTTGGTAGTCAAATGCTCGAGTCACACATATCATGAGATGTTCGCTGCATTAAAAGATGTATTTTTAACTTTTCTCCTGAACAGCACAGTTCGTCACTGAGTGAGACATACTGTATTATACACTGAGTGGCCACTTTATTATGACCACCTGACAGTTTTAAGCAAATGAGCTATGGCTGCACGCTGTTGCCGCCAGAGAGCGAGGCTAGTATAAAAAGGGAAAGCTTAGTGCTTGCGACAGTAGTAGAAGGGATTTTTGGGTGACGAGACGGGTAAAAAATGCGATTTGACGGACTTTCAACGTGGGATGATTGTAGGAGCTCTGAGCCATTGAGCAAGTATCCCCGAAACCGCCGCATTCGTGAAATGTTACAGAGCAGCTGTTGTTAAACTGTTTAAAGACTCGACTGTCAGCCAAAAATTTGGGTCTCTACGTGCAACGTGTGAATGTCATCGACTAATGACTACTCGTGCGGAAGGGAAAGTTTCCAGACTGATAACAGACAACAGAAGGGCAACAGTGCAGCAAATGACAGACCATCTTAATCAAGGATCCCCTCAAATGATCTCTGCGCACACTATTCGCCGTACACAGCATCGGATGGGATATGGCAGCCGAAGGCCTATTCGAACACCTTTGCCGCCTGCAGTTAACAAGAGAAAAAAATCTCCAGTTCGCACAGGAGCACAAGGATTGGATAGTCGATAATTGGAAACAAACTATGTGGTCCGATGAATCACGTTTTCAGTTGCACCATGCCGATGGCAGAGTAAGAATTTGGCGGAAACACCGCGAAAGCATGGACCCCAAATGCATTGCTACAATCCTTCAAGCTGGTGGAGGCAACGTTATGGTTTGGGAAATGTTTTCCTGGCATGCTTTGGGCCCTTTAATTCGTGTTGATCAACGTCTGACTAGCACATATCTAAACATCGTTGCGGACCGAGTTCATCCTGTCATGTGGATGGTTTATCCCAATGGCGATGGCTACTTTCAACAAGATAATGCGTCCTGCCAGAGTGCTTGTATTGTACAGGATTGGTTTCAGGAACATGCCGGGGAGTTTACTTTCCTTAGGTGGCCCCCACAATCTCCAGATCTCAACCCCATTTATAATTTGTGGGATGCAGTTAAACGAGCCATCAGACAGCTGGATCCACAACCCTTCAATCTTACACTCCCGGAAAGTGCTATTCATCAAGCATGGTCTCAGATTCCACAAACCACCTAACAACATCTCGTGGGGTCCATGCCACGAAGAATTGACGCAGTGTTAAAGGGAAAAGGTGGGCCTAACGAAGTACTGAGATGGTGGCTGTAAGGGTCGCCCGCAATCAAACTGTCAATTATGAATTTATGTACTTTTAATATTGTGATGAACATGTGCGGACGGACGTTTCATTCCGCCATTTTGTTGTTTCAGATAAAAACTGATATTCTTCACCACCCACGTGGTGCAATTTTAATCCTATGGGGGATTAAGAGAGGGGTGCATGAACACCTGTGGCATCTGACCTTGAAGAGTCAGCTGCTCGAGTGCTTCTGTTAAACCAGTTGTCATACTGCTTTTGTATACGTGCAAGGTTGTAATCCCCTGCGGGTATCCGACGACATTCCTGAGTACAGGTATTTCACGTGCTGACCGGGAAAACCAGTTTTTCTTGCGCATGCGTGATAGAGGACAGAAAGGGCGAGGAGGATTAAGTGAGAGAGTTGAGCTTCGGTCGTCAAGGAGAGAGGGTCCTGGTTTGGACACCAGTTTCTGACGGAAGGACTGCGGTTATCGCAGACGTGCAGCGTGGTGAACGGGAAGGAGGATTCCTTCGTCCACCGGGTATCGCGGAAAGAATTGTGGAAAGGTAGCACGTGGTCAGCACGGGAACCTGAGCGGAAAAACATCGGAAACCCGTGAAGCAAATGTTATCGGAATAATAAATTCTTGTTGTTGTTTTATTTCCGTGTACTGGACTGAGTTTGTCGAGGTAATTATTCTTCTACACAAGGACGCCTTCAGCCGCCTTGATAGCCAGATCGTATAGTAAAGGCGAGGCGGTAGCTCGCTATACGGCGGGAAACAAAAGGTATTATCTAAGAATTGATATGTCTGGCCCTACAGCCAGATAGAGTGGCGCAGTCGACAGGATCAGCCTGAAAGCGAGCTCATGAATGACGTGAATGGCGACACGTGTGAAGAAGGAACAACGGACTTTTTGTGAAACTTCCTGTGACCGAATGACAGAACTCTGACGACGTGCCGACCGGAAGAAAGAGACACCAGCGTGCTAGCCGAGATAAGGTATCCATCGTGTCGACTAATGCAAAGACAGTGTGCACCTCAGCGTACGGAAATCCCAAGCAGGACGACGACTTACAAGCAAGAGAAGAAGCCTGAGTGCTCCGGTAACGTACCACATTTTTTTCTGAGATTATTTCTGTGTCTTTGCCTGTGCATTTGGTATAATTCAGGGTTAAGAGTAGAAGTTCTCATCATGGTACTAGAAATATAAGGGAAATATATTTCTAGTACCAGTAAGGGAAAGCTAATAATTAGATATTCTCAGAGTAAAGCATTGTAAAGTAAAATTTTGTAACAGTTAATTTTATGTCAGTTGCTAGAGAATGCCAAGTGTCAAAATATTTTCATTAAGTAATAAGTGTTTAGATAAGTCGAGATTTCATGTTTACGATTTAAGAAATTTGAAGCTAGAATAGCGTATTGATTTTTTTACGTGTAGCGAAAGAGACAGAAGGAATATAAGTATTCTGAGTAAAACAGGATAATAGATGTTCGGGTAATGCATGAAGGTAGAGATAGGTTAGAAACAAAACAAGAAGCAGATTAACCTTCGATGATTTAATGCGGAAATTTGCATGATTTCTTTTCTTATTTCTTTGCATGAGTGTATTATTAGTATGTGTATTGTAGTGTATTATCATGGCTGAGCTTTTGAAAGGGAAAGTTGAGGATAATTTTGACGCGGACAACGAAGATGATAGTATTCTTAACGATTCAGAATTAGATTCTAGTAAAGAAGTAAGCATTAATATGGAAGACAAGAAAAATAATCCAGCTAGAATGGAATGGGAACTTCAATTTAAAATGCTTGAGATGGAAGAGAGAAAGGCTGAGAGGGAACAAAGAATGTTAGAATTACAATTAGCGGATAGGAAAGAAGAAAGGGAATTTGAGTTAAGAAAATTAGAATTAATTAATGAGAAAGAGAAGGAGTCTATTAAAAGTAAAAATGAGATTAAGTTGGCCGACTACATGAGAATCTTAGAAAGAACTTTACCCAGAAGTCCCAGTAAGCCGGAAGAAATTCTGGACTTCTTTGATTCGTTAGAAAGGGCATTTGTATTGCACTCAGTACCGGAAGAAATGAAAGGTCGTTTGGTGATAGCCTTATTCAATTCAGAATGTGTGAACCACTTATTTCGTCGTTTGACTATAGAGCAGTACGATAAGTACGAAATAGTTAAGGAGGCAATTTTGGTGGAATGCCATTTGACTCCGGATATTTATTTAAAACAATTTGAGAATATTAGTAAGAACAAAGGGGAAAGCTACTTGCAGTTAGCGGGACGTATTAAGAGGACCCTAACATACTACATCAACAGTAGTGAAGTGAAAGAATTCGATCAGTTGGTCAATTTGTTGGTATGCGACAAATTCAAAACTTTGTTGTCCCCAGAACTGAAGACCTACATTCTTCAAAGAGGTTCCGTAGGGAAGTTAGTTCCTTCGACAGAATTAGGAGAACTTTGTGATTTATACGAAAGTCACGTGGGAGCTATGGGAATAGAAGTAGGAAGATGCAAACCCAGTCATCCCTTGGGAACGTATTTCAAAGGAGGTCAATCAGAAGCCTGGAAGAAGGGAAGTTTTCAGACAGGCGGAAATCAATTGAAAGGAAAGTTTTCCGGGACAGATCAGAGCGTCGGACATAAGCAAGGTTATTCAGCAGCGAGGCCTATCGTAAGGAATTCCAGTTTGGATAAGGGAATTATATGCTTTAGATGTGGAGTAGTAGGGCACTGTAAAGCAAACTGTAACCAGAAGGCATCCCAGAGTACTCCCAGCTCTTACTCTCAGAATTGGAGGAAAGACCCCCAAATAAGGTAAACAGAGTAGCGATGGGACAAAGGTTAGCCGAAGATGTTTCAGAGAGAAGGATAGAGGTCAGCGATGATAAAAGAATGACGGCTAAGGTAGATAGAGTTTTAGGCCAAGAAGGAAGTCAGAACGAGGTAATAGAAATTCCGGTAGGAGAAGTGAAGAGGGTTAAGTCGGAATGCGGAAAGAGCACCGAAATCCTTATTGACTCAGGCGCGGAGGTGAGTTGTGTAAGAGGAGGTTTACTTGGCGAAGAGTTGTTGGAACCAAAGGGTAGAATAATTTTAAGAGGCTTCGATGGTAGTAAGGGAGAGTTTGCAATTAAACAATTGAATCTCCGATTAGATGAAGAGGGATTAGAAACAGGAGAAGCGCCAGAAAGTTTTTGTGAAGTGATGTGTGCAATTGTTCCTAATCTGGTAAACAGGGTAATTATAGCAGCGGAGGATTACCAGCGCATGAAATGTTTAAGGGAAGCTACTCCGTTGTGGGCAACCTCGTGTGAAAAGGCGTTAGAGTTAGGGAATAGGCCGGATGTGCATCCAGAAACTGAGACTGGCGAAGCGCTAGTCGAAGAAGAGGATATTCTAGGAATGGAAAGCCAGGCGATCACATATATTTCAGCGGAGGAGGAGCAAGCGCGCTTGGTAGGTAAAACGTGGCTTGAAGAGCTAAATAGCCCCAGAATTTTAGCGCTCAGTGCTAAAGCCGGCGAGGAAAATCAGCGAGAGCAACAGCAGGCCGACCAATCAGGAGAGGCAACGACAGCTAGCGAGGGAACAGGAGATAGTGTTACTGATTTGGATACGAGTGAAGCTCAGGAGAGTTCAGACAGACGCTTGTTTACCGAGCAACAAAAGAGGTGTATGATGTTAGCAGCCGCTAGGAATGAGGCGGAAAATGGCAGAGGTGGTTATCTCTATACGGATGGAATGTTGTATCATCGGGAGCAAGTGTTGGGACAGGTTACGTTACAGTTGGTAGAACCTGAAGAAATCAGGATAGATAGGGAGAGGATAACTCGGGAGCAACTTAGGGAGTTACAGGAGCTGGTGAACAGCTCGAAGAAGTTCTTTTCGGGAGAAGTGGGAGAGACGTCAGTGGGGAAGCACGCAATTACACTCAAACCGGAAAGCGTACTTCGTACCCAGCACAGGTACAAGGTGCCACAATCGATGCAGAGAGCAGTGGAGAGCCAGATCCAGGAGTTGTGGGATCGTGGGATGACTGAAGAATCAAAAGAAGAGTATAGTCATCCGGTAGTATGCGTGGCTAAGAAAAATGGAGAGGTTCGGATGTGTGTAGATTACAGAATGTTAAATTCTCACACTGTTCCGGACGCATTTCCGATGTCTCATATCCCAGATTTGTTAGCGAAGGTGGGGGCAGCCGGGTATATTACTACGCTTGATATGTTAAAGGGTTACTATCAAATCCCAATGGACCCCGACAGTAGAAAGTATACCACTTTTGCAACGCATAAGGGGCTCTATCAATGGAAAGTAATGCCCTTTGGGTTATCAGGAGCGGCGGCTACTTTTCAGAGAGCCGTGAATAAGGTTATGACCCCGCACCAAGACTATGCGATAGCGTACCTGGACGACGTGGCTATTTTTTCTGGCTCATGGGAGGAACATTTGAAAGGAGTAATTGAAAGTTTGGAGGCGGCAGGCTTTACGGGAAATTTGAACAAATGCTGTTTCGCCCGTATGGAGGTGAATTACTTAGGGCACGTGGTCGGCTCGGGTCATCACCGGCCGGACCCCGAGAAATTACAGGCCATCAGGGACCTTTTTTCCCCTCAGACAAAAAAGGAAATACGTAGCTTTTTGGGATTATGTGGGTATTACCGTGATTACGTACCTAACTTCGCAAAGATAGCTAAACCTTTAACAGATTGTACAGGGAAAAGGGCAGCAGATAGGGTAGTTTGGTCGGAAAAGTTGGAGGAATCATTCAGGACTCTGAAGGAAAATTTGTGTAAGGCACCGGTATTAAACACCCCGGATTTCAGTAAGCATTTTATCTTACACACGGATGCGAGTTCCTTTGCGGTGGCATGTTGTTTGAGTCAGAGGGATGAGGAAGGCAACATTAGGCCAGTGGCCTATGCTAGCAAAAAATTAAATGGGACGCAAGCCAGATGGGCGGTCAGCCATCAGGAGGCGTACGCCATAGTATGGGGTTTGCAAAGGTTTGAAGGGTGGATTTTCGGTAACCGGGTCGAAGTTATGTCCGATCACAACCCCCTTACTTTTCTCACCCGTTCCGCATCGCAAAGTTCAAAATTACAGCGTTGAAGTTTGGCTATTTCCCAATTTAATTTATCCATATCTCATGTCGCGGGCAAACTAATTCCTCACGCCGATGCGTTATCAAGACTCAGTTTTAAAGAGTAGGGCAGCGCCATGGTGAGAATGTTTCACGGCACAGGTGGAGATCCACAGAAGGTCTCAGGGTGGTACAAGTGTATATGTTACATAACGTGCGAGAAGTGAAAAAGTGTATTATGTTGTGTCACCCAAGATCTGCAGGCAAGGAAGAGACTGACTCGAGAATACGGCAAAAGACCGTATCTCTCGTTCATTTGGTGGGGGCCTGTAAGGGTCGCCCGCAATCAAACTGTCAATTATGAATTTATGTACTTTTAATATTGTGATGAACATGTGCGGACGGACGTTTCATTCCGCCATTTTGTTGTTTCAGATAAAAACTGATATTCTTCACCACCCACGTGGTGCAATTTTAATCCTATGGGGGATTAAGAGAGGGGTGCATGAACACCTGGGGCATCTGACCTTGAAGAGTCAGCTGCTCGAGTGCTTCTGTTAAACCAGTTGTCATACTGCTTTTGTATACGTGCAAGGTTGTAATCCCCTGCGGGTATCCGACGACATTCCTGAGTACAGGTATTTCACGTGCTGACCGGGAAAACCAGTTTTTCTTGCGCATGCGTGATAGAGGACAGAAAGGGCGAGGAGGATTAAGTGAGAGAGTTGAGCTTCGGTCGTCAAGGAGAGAGGGTCCTGGTTTGGACACCAGTTTCTGACGGAAGGACTGCGGTTATCGCAGACGTGCAGCGTGGTGAACGGGAAGGAGGATTCCTTCGTCCACCGGGTATCGCGGAAAGAATTGTGGAAAGGTAGCACGTG
The DNA here is from genome assembly GCA_039090855.1 of Macrothele yani. Classification (NCBI taxonomy): domain Eukaryota; kingdom Metazoa; phylum Arthropoda; class Arachnida; order Araneae; family Macrothelidae; genus Macrothele; species Macrothele yani. The sequence continues at coordinate 82,029,858 of CM077003.1, read as the reverse complement.
GTCAGCACGGGAACCTGAGCGGAAAATCATCGGAAACCCGTGAAGCAAATGTTATCGGAATAATAAATTCTTGTTGTTGTTTTATTTCCGTGTACTGGACTGAGTTTGTCGAGGTAATTATTCTTCTACACAAGGACGCCTTCAGCCGCCTTGATAGCCAGATCGTAAAGGCGAGGCGGTAGCTCGCTATACGGCGGGAAACAAAAGGTATTATCTAAGAATTGATATGTCTGGCCCTACAGCCAGATAGAGTGAAGTACTGAGATGGTGGCCATAATAAAGTGGCCACTCAGCGTATTCCAAATCATTGTATTTTTCTTTCTTTTTCCTCGGAGTTTGCATGTACAGTCACAATAATTCGTGTTTTTTTTTAAATAGGAATGTTTGTGTCTGCCGTCCATAAAGAAATTAAGGCATCTTATTGGCAACCGTGAAGGAAAGATAATTATAAGAAACACTAAATCTGCAATGAACCACAGTCCTGCTTTGCTGAAAAGTAGAGGTCATTGATACTTGTTTTAAATCTCTTTCTTCCTGCGTGCTTCCATTATTTTGCTATTTAAAATCTGTGATCTGCAACTAATTGCATGCCAGAATGCTTTGATTTTAAAATCCACAGTGTTTCCTTACGCGTTTCTTTATATTGTTTCCTAGTGTTTAAAGAAGCTTCTCTTCGATTCAACATCGCATGGTTTTACGATTTCCATCTCGTCCGACTATCACTTTTATGTCTTGCTGCTGCCTTGAAAGATCTCTAAGCCTACTTTATTGCACATTCATTACAAACATCAAATTCGTTTCTTTTTCCCCCAAAAGTAGTTTCCCTGTTATACATTCCACCGAAAATTGACATTTCAATGTCGGTTTGTTTTTATTATGTCGTGACGAATGAAGCATAAATGATGCGAAGGACTCGAAATATAAAAAGCAATTCAGAGAGTAGCGTGTTTACGAAGGAAAAGAAGTAACTTTTTATGTTTTTAAATCGCACTAAATGTTTTATATCGAAATGTTAATACAGCACTGACTTTGAGTACGATGCTACGGAAAGCTGAGTAAAACGGCAGATCAGATTTCAGTAAGTGACGGCACAGTTGTGATACGGAGATGAAAACTGGATTTTGAGTTTTCATTTGCAAGAGCACTATCTGAATAGGGGTGAAGACGTTTTTCCTTTGGATTCGGGAACAAACGTAAAGACCTTCATCTGTGCTAATGTCGAGATTGTTCTGCGATAACTGCTCATAAAAGCACAAAATCCTGCATTAAGTACTGACGTCTTATTCCGCCATGGAAAGTATCCAACACAGTATTTTTCAACTTAATGTATTGCGAAATTCAAACGCTCTCTCTGCCGGCGGCGGGACTGGAACCCACATTCTTCCGTTCCGGAGTCGAATGCTTTCTCAATTAAGCTACGCCGTCAAGGGTTTTTCACTGCAACTTGCTGCTTTGACATGTGCGTCATCTCTGTAGTACGTTACGTACAGTATATCTGATCAACGAACAAATGTTATTATTAAATACTGGTGTGCAAAACCTAAGGAGGAAGTAGAAAAACTGAAATAACGCCGTAAATAGCAGCAGCACTCGAACGCAAATTAACTCAGGTCGGTGTCTGGGGACAGGAGCAACACAACATGCGTAATAATGAAGCATGGCGTGTGGTTGGTTTGCGTGAACTAAAGAACAAAATGCCCTCACGCAGTGCAATAGCACCAGCTGAACGGACGACACCGGACGGCGTGCTACAGACGCTAGATTCTGTTTTTTTGTGTGTGTGTGTGTGTGTGTGCTAGAGACGACGAAATGTCCCGTCGAGAACACCTCAATGATTTTATTCTTGGTAGAATATTTGGGAGGCTCGAGGAGGAACGAACTGGGATGAGTGTGGCCCAAGAGTTTGGTATTGCCCATAGCATTGCATCGCGTGCGTCGTCAACCGAGACCTGTGGTGGACGTCGACCAAAAATCGCACCTCAGAGAGGAGCCATATCTGCTCCTATAGGCCAAGAGGAATTGTCATCAAGCAGCAAGTAACCTTGCAAAACAAATGAACACGAGTTCAAGACGCACAATATCGTGTTTTACAGTAACCAGGCGACTACACAAAATGGGCTGTTTGCCCGACGACCGGTACGCTTTGTTCAGTTAACAACTGTTAACTCCAGATAGCGTTTAGAGTGGTCCACATAACTTAAGTACTGGACAGCAGAACAGTGGGTTACGGTACGCATTACTGATGAGAGTAGATTTAGTCTAGCGATTCTGGAGTTACGTGATCTGGCGTGAGGTAAGCACTCGGTATCGTATCGAAAACATCAATGAAAGGAATAGATATGGCAGACTAGGTGTTCTCGTTTGGAGAGGCACTCTGATCGATGGGCGTACGGAGATCAAGATACTGGATGGAGTTCCAGTGCTACTGCAATGACGTAATCCTTCGTTATATTAGTCTGTTCCGAGGTGCCTTTTGCAAATAATTCGTGTTAAAGAATGATAACGCCGGTCCCTGCTGGTCACGGAGTTTCCCGCCAGAAATCATACTAAAGTGCTTCTCCTATATCATGTATTCACCCGATTTATCCCCCTGCGATTTTTAGCACGTCTTTTGTAAAAAAAAAAGATGGTGCTTATGTTATCGGTTTGTCCGTCCGTCTGTACCCACGGTATCTCTCTGCAACTATAAGTCCGATTTGAAAAATTCTTTTTTCATTCGAAAGCTTGAAATGTGGGAATGATGATCCTTCACTTCGTTTTTTTTTTTTTTTTTTAAGATGTACAATTTCGCCGCTAGAGGGCGTAAATCTAGATGTCGAATTCAAAAATACATTTTATGCCACATATTTGCTTCTATACATCCCATTGAGAAAAATCTTATCTTTCGATTCCATTTATGTCGAAGAGTATATTGGATATAGCTTCTTTTTCAAATTACGCATAGATTTTCCGCTAGGGGGCGTAAAAGTAAATTGCATTTGTTCCGATAACTCTCCTTCTAAAACTTCGATTTGAATTTTTTTTTCAGCAGATACATCTGTTGATGCACAATTTTTTTGCACATAATTTCGAATTTTTGATAAAGAAAACTTTGGCCACCATGGGGCGTAAGTGGTAATTTTCGCTTCTGATGTATTTGCCATAAAATCTGAGCTTCTAAAATATCGATTGAAAAACTTCTTTCGTGGACTGATGCCACTCACATCGATAAACCATTCCTGAATATTTTCTTCCTAAAATATTCCACAGTTTCTCCACCAGGGGCGTAGATGTATATCTTATTTTTGTCAATATCTCGACTTCTAGGAGTCGGATTTAAAAAAAATCCTTTGTTGGATAGTTTTTTCCGAGTGACATGTTCATATAATTTCAAAATTTTCAAGTAATTCATAGACTTTCCGCTAGGGGGCGTAAAGGTAAATTGAGTTTTCCCCTACATCTCTGCTTCTAAATCTCCGATCTGAAAAATTCTTTCTGCACCGGATACAGCTCCTGATGGGTAATCGTTTGCACATAAAAAATTTTTGTAAAAAAAATGGTTTGGCCACCACGGGGCGTAAACTTTAATTTCTGCTTCTGATGTATTTGCAGCAAAATATGAGCTTCTAAATTCTCGATTGAAAATAACGTCGTTTGTAGACCGATAATACTCATGCCGACAAACCTTGTAGAAGCATTTTCTTCTTAAAATAGTGCACAGTTTCTACGCCAGGGGGCGTAGATATATATTTTATTTTTGTCAATATCTCGACTTTTAAGAGTCCGATTTAAAAATTCCTTCTTTGTTGGATAGTGTTTCTAGTGTGACCTGATTTTCCTATAAATTCAAAATTTTCAAGTAATTCATAGACTTTCCGATAGATGACGTAAAGGTAAATTGCGTTTCCCACTATATCTCTGCTTCTAAATCCCCGATCTGGAAAATTCTTTCTGCACCTGATACAGCTCCTGATGGGAAATCGTTTGCACGTAATTTCAATTTTTTTGTAAAAAATTAATAAATTCAATTGAAAAAAAGTCTTTTGTGGACCGATACTACTCATGTCGACAAACATTTTAGGAACATTTTATTTTTGAAATAATGTAAGGTTTCTACGCCAGGGGCGTAGATGTATATCATATTTTTGTCAATATCTCTCCTAAAAGTCCGATTTGAAAAATTCCTTTTTTGTTGGATAGTGTTTCCGATGCGAAATGTTTTTCCTATAAATTCAAAATTTTCAAAGAAATCATAGATTTACCGCTAGGGCGCACAATGGTAAATTGCGTTTTCTGCTCCTAAGACTCCGATTTGAAAAATTCTTTCTGTATCGCATACAAGACCTGACGGGAAATATTTTTTACGTAATTTCTAATGTTTGGTAAAGAATGGTTTGGCCACCAGGGGTCATAAGTGTTAATTTCTACTTCTGATGTATTTGTAGCAAAATCTGGGCTCCTAAAAACTCTGCTGAATTTTTTTCTTGGACCGATATCGCTCATATGGATATACCTTTTGTGAATACTTTCTTTCTAAACTAATGCATGGTTTTCCCACCAGGGGACGTAAAGTCACATCTTATTTTTGTCGATAACTCTGTTTCTAGGAGTTCGTAAGATCACGATTCCGTTTACAGCAATATCTGAGGGATTAAAGACCCGACTGAGAAACTTCTTTCTTCCGTCCGATACTATTGTTTTCCATACCGGTTCCATTGCCTTTGAATAGCTTTGATAAATTTAATTTGCGTCAGAACGGATTCAAAAGACGTGCTTATTACACCCGAAAATTCGGTGTCATCTTTCTTGTTTACTTCTTTCCGCTGATGAAACAAAATCTTCAGGAACGTCGTTTTGTGTCAACAAATGAGGTGAAAACAGCTTCGCATGAGGCATTACGAGGGATTGTAAAACATGGTTTTCAGCAATGCTTCCAGAAGCTTTACGGGTGCTGGCAAAACTGCATCGTCGCCCAAGAGGATTATTTTGAAGGTGGTTTTTAAAGTATTAAGGGTAAGGAACTATACATACGCCAAGTTCCCGAGCTTTTGGATCCTACCACGTAGATTCAATTTGTTTTCGATTCGGTATACTGTTTTTCGCGCGCATATGTATAAGTGGCCTCGCAATCCTCACTGCTATGAAGGCTTGTCTCTGATTGGTCAGTTGTTGCGATGTTGTTATTGTTTTCTTAACATGGCAGTTCCGTTTTCGGTATGCACCAAAGATGAACAACAAGCAGTAATAATTATTGTGAGGACTTACGGGTACGATGAGTTGAAAATCATCGGAGGCTTTCATCAGTGTATAAGAACGGTGATGTGCTGCAGCAGAGTGTCTATGAATAGATTTCGAAGTTTAAACATTGTCGCACAAGTGTAACTTATGAAGGAGTTGGAAGTCGATGACAACGTTGGACAAATCCGTGCCATGAGTTTGGCAAACAGACCACTCACTGATGAAGAGGCAAATCACATGCAAATCAGTTATGGTTCTGCCTAAGAAATCATTTGCCACAGACATTATTTTCTTACAGTTTGTGCAAGACAGGTCCCAATTTTCACAGGAGTTTCCAAAAGCATGTGCTCGAACATCTAACATTTCACCGATATAGGAAAGAAGGTATCACCTTTTTAAAAATAATCATTACTGGGGACGAGACAAGGACACCCTATTACGAGTCGCAGAGTAAACCTCAGAGTTCGAAACGGACAGATCAAGGATTGTTATTCAAAAACAGTTTGAAATTTAAGAAGCAGCTGGAAAAGTGTTGCTCACTGTTTTTTCGGAACTTACAACTGCAATACTGCAGCATTATTAGAAGAGGGACGCAACTGTGAACAATGACCGTTAGAGTGAAACTGTACTTAAGAAACTGAAGACCGCAATTCTAAGAAAACGCTAAGGACTACCGTATGAAGGCGTTCCGTTGTTGGATCACAAAGCCCGTCCATATGCTGCATTTATACTGTTCAAGCTCTAGAGGAATATATCTCGAGCTGCGTCATCCATATTGTTCAGATCTCGACTCTTTGGACTGCCACATACATGGTCTACTTAAACACTCCTGGATCACCAGTCGATTCCAAGACGAAAGCGGTACTTGAGCTGCTCCTAAAGCCCTGCGACTCCCAGACTGTAACCTAGAATTTATTTCTGCCGTCGCTGTTTCGGTATCGGAGACAAGGATACTCAACCTATCTCCCTCCGTTGAATTTGTATAGCCTAGATCAGGCGTTCCCAAACGTTTTCAGACCGCACCGCCTTTCACATGCCATATTTTCCGTGCGACGCCTCTGTGCCCAAAATTTAAAAAAAATTAAAGAAAATAGTAATTAACATTACTACATTTTATTCTTTTTAATGTCATAATTGACACCATGTCAAGAGCAGAAGGCAACACTAACTTCTCGGCAATTGTGTGAGTTTTCTTGCTGCGTGGAATTCAGTATGCCGCTTTATAGGACATAAGGAGGGCTTTACTGATATTTGTTTACTGAAATGAATCTTCTGCTCACGCATTTCTTGTAACTTGCGTGAAAAGCAATCTCTTCTCTTACCCACTAAACTACTGTGTAAGATTTCAAGGTGACCTTTCAGTTTGTTCAGAAGCATACTCTCAGCTGAAAACACTTTCAGGCAGACTACACACTGAGGACGTTCTTCGTTTTTAATAACAGTGCACGTGAAACCAAATCTAAGAACCTGTTATCATAATTTCTGGACTTTTGTTTTGCCGCCTGTCTAAAATTAAGGACGAGACGGTTTTTCGAATGTAACGTTGTGCAGAAGTGCTCCACATCGACTCAAATCATACCATAAGATTTGAAAGATGGAAGAATATGAGACAAGTGAGCAAAACTGTCCAAACAAGGAATCCAAAGGATACAAAGGCAATTCATTGAAAACGTAGCTTCGATCACAACTGGACAGAAGACAGAAACGTCCATGTGACAGGCGGCTGCCAAGAAAAATCCAGTCTTTAGTAGGGGATATGATCACCCCAGACTGCGCTGCAGGATTTACAACGTCTGTCCATGCTGAGGACGAGGTTGTCAAGGAGCTGTTGAGGCATCGCGGCCCATTCCTCTTGTAGCGCCAATCGCAGATGTGAAATCGTTGCTGGCGGCTGGTGACGTGCTGCCAAGCGTCTCCCGAGAAGGTCCGACACGCGTTAGATTGATATTTAGGTCCGGGGACCTTGCGGGCCAATCCATGCGTTTAATATCTTCACTCTCCAACAGCTCTGCGACAGCCACTGTACGATACGGTGTAGCGTTGTCTTCTATGAAGAGGAACTCAGGACCCACAGCACCTCTAAACAGACGCACGTGAGGCAGGAGAACCTCGGTACAATAGCGGACACCAGTGACTGAACTGCCTTGGAAGATGTGGAGGTCAGTACGGCTACCAAGCGTTATACCTCCCCAAACGAGAACTCCGCACCTCCATACCGGTCCCTTTCGATGATGTTGGAGGTGTGATTGCGTGTTCCCTGCTCTCTCCAGATGTGTATACGCCAGAATCGCTCGTCAGACTAAATCGGCTCTCATCCGTGAAGAGAACTCGACCCCATTGCTGATGTGTCCAGTTCTTGTGTTCCTGGCACCACAGAAACCGCAGTCTCAGATGAGCAGGCTTTAATGGCACACACCGTACTAGTCGTCGTCGTCGTGCAAATAGACCACCTTTGTGCAACCTCCTGGCCACGGTAAAACGCGATAACGGACGTCCAGTTGTCTGTTGCATGTGCCTTGTGATTTCTCCCTGCTTCTCTTCTCTTCTCGCCTGTAGGACAACATACCGGTCGTCAGCCTCCGTGGTTGCTCTTGGACGACCACTGCTAAACTTTCGAACAACTGTTCCTGTCGTTTGAAATGCTCTCCAAGCTCGTGAAACGATGCTGTGAGCGATCCCGAACTCCTCGGCCACACTGGTCACACTTAGACCTTCTTCCAACTTCCCAAAGACGCGACCTCGGGCAAAGTCATCCAGATGTCGTCTACTGGATTGCCTATTGGCCATATCACACGGTGACATCAACTCGACGTCGTTCAAACTGATGTACACTGTGCAATAGCTGTCACCGAATTGTTGAGCGTACACTGCCCGTGTGCTTTATACCCTTTCGACACTCTCACCCCCTCCCCTACGTCATGCTGCATATATGCGCATGCCCTATTGTACCGGACCCTATTCTTTCTCCTGAGTGGTCTTTCGGTACGTTCTGTTTGCGCGTTCCGCTGCTATGCTAATTTGTCCTCTTCGTCCTTAATATTTGCACACCAATGTACTTGCAACTTCTTTTACACTTTTTTTTCATTAAAAGCTCCTCCATTACCATAAACCAATACACACTCACATAGAATAACTACGTTCACAGTTATTAAAATACAGCATCTCAGTTCTAACGAATGTTTGTACACGCTCATACACTGACGGAAAAAATCCCAACACCACGAAAAAATAGTTGTAGAGGAATGAAATGGCGGCAAATACATTTGTATAGGTAACATATTTAATCGATTAGGGTTTCAAGATCACAGCTTATAGTAAGCGCGAGAAGAGCGATTTTAAATGTGAAATGCTGGTACAATAATAACCGGTGTAACCGCCAGAATGTTGAATGCAAGCACGCAAACGTTCATGCATTGTGTCGTACAGGTGCTAGATGTCAGTTTGTGGGATGGAGTTCCATGCCTGTTGCACTTAGTCGGTCAATACAGGGACAGTTAATGCTGGTTGGCGGTGACGTTGGAGTTGTCGTCCAATGATGTCCCATACGTGCTAGATTCGTGAAAGATCTGGTGATCTAGCAGGCCACGGCAACATGTCGACACTCTGTTGAGCATGTTGGGTTACAACAGCGGTATGCGGGCGAGCGTTATCCTGTTGGAAAACACCCCTGGAATGCTGTTTATGAATGGCAGCACAACAGGTTGAATCACCAGACCGACGTACAACTGTGCCGTCAGGGTGCGTGGGATAACCACGAGAGTGCTCCTGTTGTCATAGGAAATTGTTACCCAGACCATAACTCCAGGTGTAGGTCCAGTGTGTCTCGGCCGCAGACAGGTTGGTTGCAGGCGCTCACCTGGCCTCCTAACCAACACACAGCCAACACTGACACCCAGGCAGAACCGGCTTTCATCAGAAAACACAACAGATCTAAATTCCGTCTTCCAATGAGCTCTAGATTGACACCACTGACGTCGCAAACGGCAGTGGTTTGGAGTAAGTGGAATGCACGCTACAGGGCGTCTGCCTCGGAGCTGTCCTTCAAGTAACCGATTTGTAACAGTTCGTTGTGTCGCTGTGGTGGCAACTGCAGCTCTAATTGCTGCCGCAGACGCGGTACGATGCGCCACGGCCATACGCCGTACACGGCGGTCTTCCCTCTCAGTACTGCCACGTGGACGGCCGGAACCCGGTCTTCTTGAGGCAGTACCTTCCCTTGACCACCAGTACCAACAATCATGCACAGTGGCTACATTTCTGCCAAGTCGTTCTGCAATATTGAGGAAAGAAAATCCACCTTCTCGTAGCCCTATTACACGACCTCGTTCAAACTCCGTGAGCTGTTGATAATGGCTTCTTCGTCTTATTAAAGGCATTCTTGACTGACATCAACACCCTACGTCGAATTTCAACGATAACTAACGCTCACGAACGTTACAGCGCGTATTTACAGCAAACCTGCTTTGCATGTTCCGAGGGGCGCTACTAGCGCTACACGTATGCGCCGAGCGCGAAATTTGCATAGACGTCATCTTACAGATGTACTCTCACCGCCTACCAACTGTCGTTTATCTAACACAACCCCTTCTTGGTGTTGGGATTTTTTTCCGTCAGTGTATGTACCGAACGAAGACCGCGTAGTAAACTAAACGTCCAACAATGCGGCGGCAGAACGTTAGCGCTTTACCTTGCCTGGCTCAGTCGATTTTCAGATTGCAGGGATAGCGAGATTCGCATGACGTCACGCCAAAATTTCAAAGAGCATTACATTCCGGAACTCAGCTGAAGAGAGCGCTTTCTCAACAGGAAAACTGACGTGTTTTCTTTTCTCTTTAACATTCTTTCTTACAATTCATTCTTGAAAATATGTACAAGTTTTGAAAATTTGTATCTTGCATTTCACTATAAACTATAAGTTTTAGTTTTTTTTTTATAGTCGCGACACACAGATTGGGAACCTCTTGCGTAGAGCATAGTTTTTTATTTTTTTTTTTATTATTGAAGGTTAACGACCACCGGGAGCAACTCAATGGGCTATAAGCAGTCGCCCAACCCTAATTTAGGGTCACTGGTTCCAGGGAAGGGAGAGAGCCAGTGCCGTAAGACAAACACAACATCCATGCCTCGCCGGGATTCGAACCCGGACCACTTAGGGACGAATGATCAGAGGCCATCGCTTAGACCACTGCGACACCGGGGCGGCGTAGAGCATAGTTTGAAAAATCCATGTTGTTTTACATCTGCACGCAACAAGCCGCTTATTCAAAATAAAATCGGACAGTCAAAGTCTGTTTTTATTGTTTCTTCTGAGAGAAATTGAATATTTATATATTTCATAGTTAAATAAAATCTCCCAAACGAGTCGCGACGACATTTTATACGCCTTAATCCGAAGCATTATATATCCTTATGACTGACACTACAGCGTTATTTGCGCACCTTCTGAAAAATTAAGAAAAAAAGGAACTGAAATGTATACTGTTCTATAACTTTCATATTTCTACGCATGACACAAAGAAAAAAAAGCAAACCTCAAATTTTAAATTCTTCACATCCCAGTCTCTTTTTCCATTCATTATATCTGATGATTTGTCACAAGACTTTTTTTTTGTCACTTCAATTATTGGGTGTGTGCGTAAGTTCTACCCGTTTTTATAGTTAAAAAGAAAGGAGGAGAGCACAACAAATAACGTACCTAGGATTTCACATAATTACCATCGTTCTGTATGACGTCTTACCATCTGTCTGCGAGTAGGTGAATCCCATGCCGGAAAAACTGTGTTTTAGAGTTAAAAAAAGTCATGTAATAACGTTTTCACAGGGTCCACATCATCGAAAGTTTGGAGAGTTAAGGCATTCTGTAACGATCGAAAAGGTGGTAGTCCGTAGGTGCCAGGTCAGGCGAATACGCCGGGTGAGGTAACACTCCCCAACCAAAGTCCAGTAATTTTTGCCGAATGATTAAAATAGCAAGAGGTCTGGCGTTATCATGACGAAAGATCACGCCTTTGCGAGAACAACTAACATCGAAGCGGCCAACACTCGTCAATCGCAATCTGTCCAACTGTTGGCAGTAGAGGTCAGCATTTATCGTTCGGTTAGGTGTCAACACCTTCCAGTGGATTATTTCCTAGACTAAACACTCAACAAAACATTTTTGAGATGCAGTCCTCCTTTTGAGGTCGATGGCGCAGGCTCCGCACCTTGGCACACAGTCCGTCGACGCTTTACATCACGGTGCAGTACCCATTTCTCATCACCCGTTACAATTCTTCCTGAAAACGGTTCATTTCTGTGACGAGAAAGCAAAGAAACAAAGAATAGTCACTTCCCGTGAATTCACACCAACCCAAACAAAGAAAATTATCGCCGCCTTAAATCTGATTACTAACCACAACTATTTCCAGTTGGATGGAAACCATCTACAAACAAACTAAAAGGAGCACCGATGGGTTCATCTCTATCTGCAGTCGTTGCGGAAGCAGTACTTAGACCGCTAGAAGATCTCATCTTTTTAAATTGTATCAAGAAATTCCGAGTTTGGATCCGCTATGCTGACGACATATTCTTCATATGGGAACATGGACTAGACGAATTAAATTATTTCATACGCTTGATAAACAACCTACACAATATAATAAAGTTCCCCATGGAGCTTGAAAAAGACGGGACGTTGAATTATCTTGACGTCGCGCTCAGAAGAAATATAACCTCCAGCTTCGATTTTAACGTTTATTATAAACCGACCGAAGTACCGAACCTTATCCCACCTGATTCGCACTGCCCAAAGAAGTATAAACTTCCCTCATAGGACTGTGAGAAGTCGTATGATATTAGCATTAGCAAAATCGCCTAGTAGGACAATGAGATACGCAGGATACATCACATATATCCCAGGCTTTACATATTGGTTAAAAGAATTTATTACGCAGATACAGCATATAAATAGCAATGAAGTCCCCGACCCCGTTATCACAAATAATATCATGTTGCAAGGAGAGACAGTGTGAGAAAGAAAAGGCGGGTGTGTACGCTATACCGTTGGTATATAATGACAACACGGAAAAGATATATATAGGAATGACAAAGCGATCCTTGGACACTAGATGTAAAGAACACGTACGAAGTGTGAACCAGGACATGCAGAATACAGCCCTCGCCAGAGAAGTCATGCATTGCTCGGCCGCTCCTGTATGGAATTGTATTAGAAGAAATGCTTGTTACACAAATTTCAAAGAGACTGCCATCAGGGAAACAGTGGAAATCCTATCCAGCAAAGTGGCATGCAGTGATAAAGTCTCTACTGAACTACCAATGGCTTGGCAAGCGTTATTAAAAGATGGAAACATATCACGGCGCACTGTATAATTACGTGATAAAAATTCATGTAATATGCTCGTGATGTCACCAGCGTTACTTTCAAAAATCATCTTCGTTCTTTAAATGTTCCAATTCTCTGAATTTTTTTTTTGTGTCTGCCGTTGACATGAAAAAGGATCCCAGTGGAGTGCGAAAGCTTGGCGAATATTTGTGCTGACTGCACCTCAAAAATAAACAGATATCATACGCTATACGCGTTTCATTATTATTCAACTCTGCTGTATTTAAAATAAAGTTTTCTCTCCTCTCGTTGCTTTGCAGAAAGCTGGTGCGGAACCCAGTTATCGAACTTGGTGATGAACCGAAGCACATGTATCAGTCATTCAAATATTGTTATGTGTACCAACAACGTTTCCGCTAATTCCTGAACGGTTGGATGCGGGTCATCTTTTATGGCAGGGTCCACATTTTCTTCAGAAACTACGGATGGACGTCCAGGACGTGGTTGATATTTACAGCTTCTGTTTCCGTCCCAGAATTTCCGAAACCAACGGCGACATGTGCTATCATCAACAGCATCCCCCCCCATAAACTTGACAGATGTCGCGGCAAGCCGTGGCTGCAGTACTGCGTTAATCGAACTCGTACAGTAAACAATGTGTAATGTGCTCTTTATCGCATGCCATGTTACACCGTCCGTAATTTCCGTTACGAATGACTTACACGGACAAAACCTAGTGCCTCTATATGCTCCACGCTTCATTGACCGAAATATCGGCATCGCAGCGTCATCGGTGACGTAACTACTCCGATCGCAATTTGAATCTATTAAAAAACGGGTAGAACTTTTGCACACACAATATATTTCCTGGTACATTATTTGTGTTGTTTAACTGCACATCAGAAAACTGTATTGTAAATACTTAAGAGCGCATTAACAAATATTTAGACTTATGATTTCTAAAAGCATTTTTTTTATAACTTAGATCCTTGAATAGAGAGAAGTATTTACCTTGCAAACATCAAAGATTCTGCTAGAAAATATGAATGTTTTAGATCTGTGTCTTAAAGATTGTGCTTTGAACACTTATGTGGGATGTCACAGTTCCTTTTTTTTAATTTTTCAACAACAGCTCTTTCAAAATTAAGGCATTAAATTATTCCTTTTTTTTTCTATGTTTATCAAAAAATTGTAGCAAATTTTTTGGGTGAGGAGTAACATATTTTACAAACTTCCACGAAGAAACTACTTTGAGTTTAATTTAAACATATTTTCTGGAACCTGCTCACGTTTTATTAAATCACGAGAACATCATTTTCTTCACAATACTTAGCTAATTTTCGCGATAATGAATGTTGTATCTCCAGTGACGAAGAAGGCTAATTGCATGCAAATACTTATCCGCTCCTTTTATATTTTTTGCGCTTCAATTTCATCTTGAGCTAAATGTTGAGGAGTTGACGTATTTTTAATTGGATTCCCACTTGGTTTAAAGAGCGAGCTCCCCCTGAATGTCAGAAGTAAAGAAGAAAGCAGAACAGTTGTTAAGAACACGGCACGCGTGCTGTAACTCAAAGAGAAAAACAAGTTTGATTTCGCGAATATTTGTGAGATTAACGAGCCTTTTGGAGCTCAATATTCCGCTTGCAATTGTTTGTTTCTCCTCATTGTCGTTATTTCTCTGCGCTTTCTGTAATTCTTTGTTTGTGGCATAATTACTGTATTGACATGTTTCTGTTACACAACTTTATGTGACGACGACAGAGAAATCGACACAATTTTTTGAAACCTACAGCGGCAGAAGCGCTTGAATATTATATTCCAGATGGAAACATTCACTGAGTCCTCAGAGAAAGATATGCGCGCTAATAAAATAAATAACTTGTTCTCTGTTCGTGTGGGGAATACATCTGGAAAGAATTAAACAGGCAAATAACGAAGAGGAAAACGTTTTATTTTGATAGTAAACTCAACATCCGTAGCTGAAAATATGACCCAGGCACGCTTTACGCATTGCCGTATTTCGCCTGAGATGTATTGTATTTTTTAGATTCTCAATCTTTTATTATGCGAATAACAGACTAAAAAATGGAGGAATTTAGCTTATACAGAAATGTCAGCAAGAACTTCTAAAAAGTAAATGAATTTACGCCTTCTGGGTATTAACCCTATAGAGAAAATATTTATTCAAGAATAGCCTCCATTGTTCAACATTTTGCACTTGTCCAATTAGTCATTTTTTTATAAAAGGCCAAACACTTTTACTTTGCGCAAAAATATATCCAGGGGTCGCGCTACCGAACGCATTCTTCGCAATTTGCAAAAAAAAAGAAAAAAAATCGTTTTGGCGATTGATAAAAGTTTTGTCGAAGATATTGGCTATTACCTTTTTTTTTTAATGACGTCCAAACAAAAACAATTTTTTATTCGATTTGGTATTTGAAAAATGAAATTCGAACATTAGTTACTTTTTTCATTGTTTTCGTTGCACGTGAGGCGGAACGCGATTACAAGAAAAAATGACGGAATTGCTTAAGTAAGACCTGTTATGACAATTTCTGCTATCATGGGTTTTATAATTGCAGTGGAAGGTAAAAAAAAATTCGCGCTTTCTGATTACATTTTGCGAAAACAAGAATTGCATATAGCGATTGGGTTTGCAAAAAACTTTAAAAAGGCCAGAGCTATCGCTGCATATATTTATATATTGAAATGATCATGTTCAAAGACAGGCACCAGTCTATTTCGTTTTCATAAACAGGTTTTTCATCAGAATTAAGCATTCAGTTTTGTCGAAAACGTAAAGTTTAATACTACCGTAACTGCGCCTTCATTTTTCTTTTCGTGTGGTGTGGGTGTGTAAGCACTTTGTTTTTTGCCCACTGCATAGCTCAGCTCCAGCAAAGATTTTTTTTTGAAGTTAGATATTTACGTTCTTTTGAAAGATAATTAGGTTTTATGTTATATTTAAAAAAAGCTTCTGTTAAACTCCAGTGACTAGCGTCACTTAAACATAAGATTCATGCTGCTTGGAAGGTTAAGTGCTTGTCTGAACAGGAGGAGAACGGTGAGCTAGTCAGTTTTACTAGGTATCGACTATAATTGCTCCGATATGGAAACCACCTAAAATAGAATCCGTTTTTATTTAGATGGATGCCAAGACGCTACCACCGGCGTAGCGCAGTTGGTTAAGTCGCTATGCACTGTGTGAGAGGCGGACGTTTCTGTTCGAATTCCGGTCCTGCTGGCCATCTAGTTTGCAGTTTTCCCGGGGTTTGCCGCAGACTAGAGTCCTGCACGGGTTGGGCCTTGGCCCGACCCCTGCCGGCCCTGCCTATAATTTAAAACTTACGGGCCGGGCCTGCACTTGCATGTGAACTGTGTTGTCAGGTCATTCTGTTTTTGAAGTCTCTGTCTTTCCCTTCCCGTGATCATATTTCTTGTTTCTCGCAATCATTCTTCTCTCCAACCCTGTACTACTTTTTATTTATTTTGCGCGCGTCTTTTAGTCTTTGTTTTTTGGCAATCGCACTCCCCTTTGAATCCATATTCCGTTTATTTCGGAAGTTTACACCAGAAAGCATTTGCTTGGTTGGGTAAATTAGACGTTCGAGGAACAAAACAATCTGAAAATTGTGTTACATTTGGATTTTGGGAGTTATGTCCTAATCCTGAGGAATTAAAATGAAAGACGTAGGGCCAACAGAACGGAATCATATTCTGCGTACGAGAGTTTGTTGTATTAACTATTAACAATTAAGCATGCTATTGTGTGAGCGGGTGTGTAACTGATCATCAATTTATATTATGTTCTGGGCAAAACTGTCAAAAAAGACAGTACTTGACTCGTATAAACAGTAATCTGACCATACAAAGGGTTCGATTATAAAATGACGATAATTTACTGTAGTTCAATGAATACTATTTATTGCATTTGCCGTATTTCTGGTTACTGGTGGGTTAGTATTAACTTACTTACGCCCTCTTTTTACACGAGTTTCGAGTTAGTCCAAAAAGTTAGAGTACAAATACTTTCTGTGTTAAAGCTAGTGACAATTACGTAAATAAAGCATATGCCGGACCTGAATGCCGGTACGGGCCTAAAAATATTGCCTCTGCAGGGCTCTACCGTAGATTCTCCGTGTTTGGGGACGCGAATGGGTAGATGGTTCTCTCTGAAGTCGATCCCGGACGGGAAGCCCTTTGACCCCTCTTCTCTAGGATGGCTGGGTTTAACCAGATGAGTGTCGATGCAATGGTTGTAAAACAATGTAAGACGAATGAAATCTAATACCGCATGACATGACACACCTACGGGATTATTACCAATGGTTGATGATAATATTAGGAAATTGGATCCCCCAAACTGCGTGTGTATTAAGGAAGCAGGATTTTTTATTTTTGTTTGATTGATTGTTTATCGCCCACCGAGAGCAACCCGATGGGCTAAAAGCAGTCGCCAGTCTCTAATTTAGGACCATTGACTCGAGGGAAAGGAGAGAGCCAATGCCGTAAGACAAACGCAATATACATGCCTCACTGAAATTCGAGCCCGGACCCTTCTCGGACGAATGATCAGAAGACATCGCTTAGACCACCGTACCGGCAAGGAGTAGAAATAATTTAGGCTACAACAACGTCTTCACACATCTCTATATTCACGAACTTTATTGAAAAATATCCTCCTTTATTGTATATCACTTCGCTTTACATTTCCTGATTTAAACGGCATTCAAGCTGTTCAGCAAGGACCTCTATATGGAAACCAAATGAACCTTACGTAATTTGCGTTGACATCTTAACAGGAAAGATTTATACTTTGAGGAGAAGGGTATGTGGGAACGTACAGGACTTAATAGTCTCAAAATGCAAAACTCTGTTCTTTTTCATTACTAATTTGTGTTTTTGTAGTAGTGATAACATAAATCATTCCTTCTTGAGACTTCATTCGTCATTCACGCAAAAGTCATTCACGAATGATCGTTCAAAGGAATGATCCAATTTACAGGTTATCACTGCGCTCATTGAGTAAATCAATCGTTGCAGTGATCCCTTGTTACGTTTTCACGGCAGCTTTTTTTTTCTGTCAAATTGCGAAAAAAGAGGGCGTGCTCTTTATAATTCACCATTCGGGATAAATAATCTGCGACGAGTAGGCTGGTGTTGAACGATTCACCCACACCATTCAAATGAATGGCATTGACGAATCATTCCCATTCTCATGTTTCACCATTATTTCCTACATGGATGCTGACATCTCACTCACATAAAGGATCACACTAATTAATTCTGGATAATACTTTACTTACTGGGAATTTGTTTTCCGAACTGATAGGAGTGGAACGAAGCTAAAACTGCTGTGACTTCAGTGTGTGTCGGAGTAGGGCAAATTGAATGACCATTCACAAAAGACATAGCGAGCAACTCACCACTTACAGTGAAGAGTCCTCCGTTGTTAACGAACCATTCACGAATGGTCGGACACAATTTTGTGCTTTTTGTTAAAACGTTTTCTTATTCCTTTGCTGCTTTCTTTACACACAACAGTAGACTATTCAACTTTTCGTACGATACAAAGCAACACAAAATATCGGTTCGAAATGTCTTGAAAACACAGATGTTCGGTTCTACGTTGGCTGCTTCAATGCTTATGTGCGAACGCAAACGTAAAGATATTATATATTTTGGCAAAATAATCTCAATTGTACTACATCATATCATAATGCATAAACATCAGTATATATAGTATCTATGGAAGATATGTATCTAACTTCCTGTGGCCGGGTGGTTAGATGTATAGACCCTCGAGCTTGTCCCGGCCTCGGACAGGCATGAATGGGCTTAGACAGTAGCCCAAAATAGGCACGGCCTCGGGTCAGGCATGGATGCTGTGATGGTCTATCGGAGCTGTCTCTGTCCTTTCCCAATAGCCAGACTTCTTCTCCACATCAGAACTGAATTTGGTATCACCGTAACGTAGAAAGATATTATAGTTACCAATGACAAAAGGATCTGTAATATAAGATCTACGACGATATTTTGAAGATTTCAGCAGACAAAATTCAGCAGCACTGTAGAAAGACACACGCGTGTGCTAAATGAATTTGGCAATATTCGGCCTACCTGAATACGAGTAACAAAAGGAAAGTTTTAAGTCCAGTCCAACCACTCAATGAAATCTGAGCAATCTCCTAAAAGACCTAACTGATACTGTGTTCCAACACTGTGCCCATTTACTATCTATGAATGATAATTAAACCATGGAGGAGTTTCGCAATGATGAAAGGCACATGAAGTGCATCCAGCGCACTCATGTTTGTTGTTCGGTGATAAGAACAACTAACATGAGTGCACTGGAACTATAAATGTCCAGGTTCTGTGTTTTATTACTACTGCTCCCCAGATGGTATGTCAGCTGGCATTTTCATAAAGCTCGACAGCATATTTGCATGGCAGCACCAGTGACGCAATAATCAATGCACTGGCTTCTGACCATTCGCTCGAGATAGATCCTGGTTCGAATTCCGGTGAGGCATGGATTTTGTGTTTGTCTTACGGAGTGGCTTTCTCCTTTGCCTGGGACTAGAGACTCTAAATTAGGGACGGGTCACTGGTAATATCCCATCGAGTTGGTCACGGTGGTCTTTAAAATCCTAAAGAAGGAAAATAAAGTTTTCATGAAGCAAGGTGTGATATGCTGTCCGAAGACACTACTCACAGTCTTTCGTTCACAAGTATTTCTCGTATCATTTTTACATCGCTGCTTGTTCTGATTAGTACATCCTCGTTACTTTGCATGAATAAATCTCCAATCCACGTAAAAGACAGGTTTCGGTGACAAAAACAACAACATGCAATACTTGCTATTGCTACGCAGGTAGCAATATTGATTATATCAAAAAGCAGAAGTACAGGGTGTCCCACTTGATATTGGCCCCGGAGTTTTCCGTATAACGTTGGAAAGAAGACGAGTAAAAAAAACTCTGGGAAGAATAACGGGAGAGCGTGAGAAAGAAATGCTGTAACGAGAGAGACTGTTAGTCTTTCCAAACACAGGTGACGCTGTGAAACGCCAGGTACGTCATTTGCCGGCAGACGCGAGGTCCAGGTCAATCTGGCATTAACAACGGTCATGTACGCCTCGCAGACGGAAGTGCTGCGCTTTCTTTCCGTGTTTCCGTTGTAACATGAATCGGTACACAATTGAACAACGTGTTTTTCTGGTCCGGACTTGTTGGACAACTGCGTGTATCAAGGCGTGCCAAACCCAATTCCTGGCTTAATTTCGAGGTCGCAAACCACCAGAAAAGTTCTGCATTAAACATCTTGTGAAAAAACTGGAAACGACGGGAACGTTGCTGAATGTGCACGGCTGAGGTCTGTCGAAGATGTCCAAGGCAAAAGTGCAGAACGTTACACAAAGACTACTGGCCTCTCTGACGAAGTCGTTGCGGAAACTAGGACTAGAAATGGGAACGTCCAAAAACACATGACAAAGGGCTGCCAAAGCCGGTAAGCTTCATTCACATCGCATCACAGTTGTTCAGGAATTGCAACCGACCGATCACACAAAGAGTCACGTACTATCGGTGGTATCAGGACTTCGTCGCTACAAATCCAAACATACTGGACAAAACGTGGTTTAGCGATGAAGTGTGGTTCCACCTCAGTGGATATGTCAATTCCCACAAGACTTGTGTTTGGGCAAGTGCTAATCCGCACGCACTGCACGAGGAACCTCTTCGTGCGGAAAACCTGGGGACATGGTATGCTGCCTCCTGGCGCCACATCATTATGCCAATCTTTTTCCACACAACAGTGAATACGGCTGTGTACATGGACATCTTCACTGCTTTTGTGGAGCAACTGGGTGACTAGCAGCTCACTACCAGCTACTTCCAACAAGATGGGGCAACGTCTCACACCTCCAAAGCGATCATGGCTCTAATCGAATTTTTTTTTATGATCGTGTCATCTCGAAGAGACGGTAACCACCGAGGTCGCATGGCCTTTCATCCCCCGATTTATTCCTGTGGGGTATGTTGAAAGGTACAGTGTACCGGAACAAGCCACGGACTCTCGCGGCGCTAGAAGAAAACACTCGCCGCAAAATGGAGCTTGTGACTGCCGAACAGCTGTTTAGAACCTTCGATAACATGGATCGTAGCGTTCAAGCATGTCTGCATGCCGACGGCGGCCACTTCCAGCACATCATTTGCTAGCATCATTCATCCCATGGACCAAGGTAAGTCCACCTTTAATTACATGTCCATCAGTTGGTTATTTCGCAAGTTATGAGAAAGAAACCGGGGCCAATTCCGAGTGGGACACCCTGTATTAAAGAACTGCGAGAAGTTTTAGTACTTCGGTTTTGTAATTTTAAACAAGTTAGTAAAATCATGCAATGCATTGATTATGATAAGCTTTCCAACATACTAGAAATCGTTACTCAAGTTATTACTCAAGTTATTACTCAAGTTATGAAGAAAATGGCTGTTGGATAAATCTCATTCCTGTGCCCTGACCTTTGATCCCATTTCGATGATATTCAACAGAACTGGTTCAGTATACCTCCGAAATAACATGATAAAGTTTTGTCGCAATCGAAGCAATTTTACGTAAGTTCTGATGTATAAGGTCTATGTAATAGATCCCGCTTCTGTGTCCTAACCTTTGACCCATTTTCAATAGGATTCGTCCCCAGGAGGCCCCTACAACATACTAAGATTTCATCCAAATCGAAACATTTTTACGTTAGTTATGACGCATAACAGCAGTGGAATGGATCCCGCTGCTATGCCCTGAGCTTTGACCCCATGTTTTTCACTTTCAATAGGGTTCCTTTACAAGTGTTCCCCTATTACATTCTAAAATTTAATCGAAATCGAACGATTTTTACGCGAGTTATCGTGCGGACGAACATACGCACACAACGCGTGACGTAATGAGGCAGATGGGAATCGCGACCATCTGCTCGCAAGAGTCTGATGCCATAAAACTTTAAGAGGATCCGCACATTTGTTTGTCTACTGCCGTCATGAAAATGCAGGTCGCGCAATCTTTTCTGGACAACTAATGCGTTCACAAGGATGAAAATGTGAACATAGATTAAAATTGCTTCATTATATAACTTGGAATACCTAATATTTTCTAAAACATAACCATAATTATGCAATCCAACATTTGTTTGTCTACTGACTTCAGCAAAGTACAGGCCGCGCCATCCTTTTTCTGGTTTCAACACCAAAGGAAAAGTTATTGATTTTTAATATAAGTATGGTTATCTTTTAGAAAGTATTAAGTATTCCAAGTTATAATAAGAAGTGATTTTAATCGATGTTCAAATTTTCATCCTTGGAAACACATTAATTGTGAAGGAAATGTGTACAAAAGTTTTTCCATTGGAAGTATAGGAAGCAAAATTACTTGACGTCCACCTTAATAATATGGGATAAGGGCGATGGAATGGATCGGAATCCTATGTCCTGACCTTTCACCCCATTTCGTCCATTTTCAACAGCGTTCGTCCACAGGTAGTCCCCTACCACATACTGAAATTTCATCAAAATCGAACCATTTTTACGCACGTTATGTCGCATAAAGGCAATGGAATTCATCCCGCTCTTGTGTCCTGACCTTTGACCCCAATTCACCCGTTTTGAATAGGGTTTGTCTCCAGGTGGTCCCCTACCACATAGTAAAATGTTATTGAAATTGAACCATATTTACGCAAGTTATGACGTATAAGTGCAATGGAATGGATCCCACTCCTACGTCGTGGCCTTTGACCCCATTTATCCCATTTTCAATAGGGTTCGTCCCCTGGTGGTCCCCTACCAGAAACTCAAATTTCATTGAAATCGAACCATTTTTACGCCAGTTATCGTGCGGACGGACAAAGCTGGTGAACATACGCTTCTTCAACCTACATCTGGAAAGCGTAAAAAAAACAAGTTAGTAAAATCATGCAATGCATGGATTATGATACGCTTTCAAATATACTAGAAATCATTATTCAAGCTATTACTCAAGTTATGAGGAAAATGGCTGTGGAATAAATCTCACCCCTGACATTTGATCCATGTGGATGATATTCAACAGAACTGGTTCAGTATATCTCCGAAAAAACATGATAAAGTTTTTTCGCAATTGAAGCAATTTTACGGAAGTTATGATGCATAAGCGCTATGGAATAGATCCCGCTCCTGTGTCCTAACCTTTACCCCATTTCCAATAGGATTCGTCCCCAGACAGGTCCCTACAACATACCAACATTTCATCCAAATCGAAACATTTTTACGTAAGTTATGTCTCATAATGCCGATAGAAGTGATTCCGTTCCGATCTTCTGACCTTTGACCCTCATTTCGCCAATTTTCAATAGGGTTCGTCTCCAAGTGGTCTCCTACCACATACTAAAATTTAATCGAAATCGAACCTCTTTTACGTTAGTTATGACGCATAAGAGCAGTGGAATAGATCCTGCTCTTATGTCCTGACCTTTGACCCTATTTCGTTCACTTTCGACAGGGTTCCTTCCCAGGTGTTCCCCAACCACATACTAAAATTTCATCGAAATTGAACGATTTTTGCGTGAGTTATCGTGCGGACGAACATACGCACACAATGCGTGACGTAAGAGGCAGATGGGAATCGCTACCATCTGCTAGCATGGTGTGACGTCATAAAACTTTAATAGGATCAACAAACAACGCGTGACGTAATGCGATAGATGGCATGACCGCGCGCCAACATCTAATGGGTCGACGCAATGACACCACACTTGGAACACTTAATATTTTCTAAAACATAACCATAATTATGCAATTCAACATTTGTTTGTCTACTGACGTCATGAAAATACAGGTCGCGCCATCTTTTTTCTGAACAATTAATGCGTTCACAAGGATGAAATTTTGAACATCGATTAAAATAGCTTTATTTCATAACTTGAAATACTTAATATTTTCTAAAACATAACCATAATTATGCAATCCAACATTTGTTTGTCTACTGACGTCATCAAAGTACAGGTCGCGCCATCCTTTTTCTGGTTTCAACACCACCAAAGGAAAAGTTATTGATTTTTAATATAATTATGGTTATGTTTTAGAAAATATTAAGTATTTCCAAGTTATAATAAAGTTATTTTAATCGATGTTCAAATTTTCATCCTTGGGAACACATTAATTGTGAACAAAATGTGTACAAAAGTTTTTCCATTGAAAGTATAGGAAGCAAAATTACTTGACGTCCGCCTTAATAATATGGGATAAAAGCGATGGAATGGATCGCATTCCTATGTCCTGAACTTTGACCCCATTTCGTCCACATTCAATAGGGTTCGTCCCCAGGAGGTCCCCTACCACATACTGAAATTTCATCGGAATCGAACCATTTTTACGCACGTTATGACGCATAAGGGCAATGGAATGCATCCCGCTCTTATGTCCTAAACTTTGACCCCAATTCACCCATTTTGAATAAGATTCGTCCCAAGGCGGTCTCCTACCACATACTAAAATTTAATTGAAATCGAACCACATTTACGCAAGTTATGACGCATAAGGTGAATGTAATGATCCCGCTCCTACGTCGTGACCTTTGACCCATCTGTCCCATTTTCAATAGGGTTCGTCCAATTGTGGCTTCAACCTACGGTTGGAAAGCGTAAAAAAAGGCAGTTGAAGAATGCCACTGGGATAAAAGTATGTTTCTTTCACAGTATAAAACATTAATATTAGCGACATCGTTAACGATTTATTTTCGTAGTTCTTGCTTAATTATTTTCTTTTCACTTTTTCTGCTCTTAAACGTCTCGATATTAATTCCGGATCACTCTGTTACAAGTAAACATTTTTTTTTCTTATATGTTCACTTCCGCAATTTCCCCATTTTATTCACCGTTTGAAGGAAAAGCAAAAACTCACACACTACAGAAAATTCGGTATTGGTATTCACATCCATTTTTTTCTTAAATAGCATCGAAATAAGAAAAAAACGGGTAGATATCTAATATCAATATTAATTGCAAAACCTCACACTGGTCTTCAAATTCGCATTAGGAAACATTCTGGAAATTATGCGTAAATTGGACATAGGCTTATTTTTTCTTTTTTCCCCCGTTTTCTTTCTTTAATTTATTTTTTTCATAGAAAACATTTTTTTTTATCATTGGAATAAAATATTATATTTCAGTTCTCGGAAATGGAAAATCAAAGGCTTTTTTTTAAACGCTTCAAATTCAAGTCGAGCAAAAGAGGTTTACCTTTTTCATCGTTTAATCGCAATGTAACTGCGCGGTGAACTGAAAAGCGAAATCGGTGACTACATTACGGAATGGGAATTATGTGCACCACGTAAGTATGCGGTTCAGGAGTATGGAAATAAGCAGTTCGATGCCACTTGCTATTCGTTCGGATAGCATAGCACCAGCAGGATCAGAAAAACCGCAAGAACATTTTTTTTTTCTCATTAACACGCCACTGAACCGCTTTAAGGTAATTATTACTAGAAAAACTGCGTTCTTAATGAAAATATTAGAAACAGCAGCTATTTTATTTGTTACGTCTTTCCAGACTTAATGACAGACATAAGCAGTTTTGCAGGCTATAAGTAGTCGTGCGTCCCTGATTTTTAGGCCGCTGGTTCGAGGAAGGTGAAAAGTCACTGCCGTCATATAGTCGCACCATCTCTGCTTCATCCGTGACTTAGGCTTGGTCCCAGCTCTGACGACCAGTCGGAAATCTATTCCTCTGACAATGCGGCAACCGTGGTGATTCTTCTCCACTGGTTATATAAAGTTAGGGATGTTGCATAAAACGAAGGGTGTACAGAGGGTGGACAACAAAACAGAAACACCTGCGCAAATAGCACCCCACGTGTCACGCCGCTGTCCGCGCCACCTGGTGGTCAGCCTACATCTATTTCATTGTTGATCAACGTCGGCGGAGTGTGTAGGGGGCATTTGCAGAGCAATAGCACAGCTGAACGTCAAAAGGTGCGATTCGCACAACATAATGGAGAGACATATCCGAGTTTCAAAGGTGACAGATCGTTGGTGTGCATCTCGCCAGTGCATCTCTGTCCGAAACAGCAAGTACTTGTGGTGTATCGCGAGACATAGTACCCAGGGTCATGTCGGCATACCTGCAAGAGAAAATAACCACATTCAATAGGAGTAACTGTAGAGGTAAGAGGAAGCTGTCTGACAGGGACATCCGGGTGTTAGCCAAAAAAACTTAAAACCACAGCTGCCCAACTCACCGCAGAATTGAATACGCACCGCGACTCACCTATTTCCATCAAAACTCTTCGTCAGCAGATTCACCGCGTCAACATTCACGGTCGTGTTGCTACCGTCAAACTCTGGATCACCAGTGAGAAGGCAAAACCTCGTTTACAACGGTGCCAGCAACGGACATCGTGAAATGTATATTGTTCTCCGATGAATCGTCCTTTACTATCTTTCCCACAACCGGGAGAGTTTATGTGTGGAGACATCCCTCACAGGCTTACCAGCCGGAATGTTTATCGCGCACAGTGCAGCACGGAGGGTGGATCGGTGATGGTTTGGTCAGCAATATCGTGGCAATCTATCAGCCCGCTGATTGTTCCTGACGAGCACATCACTGCCAAGGACGATCGGACAATTCTGGAAGACCAGGTGCACCCAATGGTTCAAAAACATTGTATCCTGACGGTGGTGCCGTGTATTAGGATGATAACGCACCGAAACAAAGAGCCAAATTGGTGGAAGAGTGGTTTACTGAGAGTGAAAGTGAGGTCAAACATCTCTCATGGCCTGCAAAGTCACCCGACGTAAAAGCTATTGAGTCACTCTCTGATGTTCTGGAAAAGTGAGTCAAGAAATGCTTTCTTCCACCAGGATCACATCGTGAACTAACCACTTTTTTTCTTCAAGAGGAATGGCGTCAAATCCCTCTGACCACTGTGCAGAACTTGTATCGGTCCTTCCAACGATAAATTACAGCTGTATTGCTGTATCGGTTTTCAAAGGAGGCCCTACACTGTACTAATAAATTGTTGTGTCCTAAACCCATGAGTTTCAGTTTAGTTGTCCGTCCCCTGCATGTCTCTGATTCAAGTAACACGCATTGAAATAAAATCAGTGAGGCTACGTAACACAAACAATAAAGAGTGTGTTTATAAAAACAATTTATTGTGCAATTTCTGAGCACAACAAAGTTTCACTGCAATATGGACCAAATGGTAAATTTGGAAAATGCAGATACCTCTGGATTTCGGTATGAAGTCACACCACTTCTGTGTCGAACAACGTCTAACACCTACGATACATATTTACAATGACATTATATTGATGAGTGTCTGGGGGATCTCGTCCCATGTTACAGGACAACACGTTACAAAGATCTGCAGTGTGCTGTGTTATGGAACGTGGTTATCCAGATGCCACGGAATAGCTTCCCAAATGTTCTTCATAGGAGTAAGGACGGGAGGCCTCGAATGCAGCTGTAGCGATTCAACCCTATGATTTTCCAGCATCTGAAGCACACTACAGGCAAAGTAACTGACCGCATTGTCATAAAAAATACAGAACGCATGTTAAAAAGCAGCGGAAACAGTGTCACAATGATCTTGTTTCGGTGGAATAAGGCACTCATGTTGCCTTGACAAATATATAAGGAAGTGCGGCTATTAAAACACACTCCTGCCCAGACCAGAAATGACCGCACCTGGTAAGGGTGTACAGACCGTACATATTGCGGTTACATTCGCGTGCCGGACCTCCCCCACACGTGCCTTCGTCGAGTGTCAGGATAAGGAGGGGTAACGGGACTGGTCTGTGAAAAGTACAAAGTACCACTCTGTATTCCATGCCATATACTATTGGTATATAGCTACATCTTCGACGACGATGTCAATGATATACATCTCAGTGGGTTCCTTGCCCTGAGTCCGTACACGTGAATACGGTTTTGTGCCGTTTGAGTACATACTGTGGCACCAGAAGCAACTCGAAGTTATTCCCGGAGTTCGTGACTTGTGATACTCAGCCTTTTCCGAGTACTTACTCTCTGGAAGCGATCTTCCCTCCTTGTGGTTATCCTCAAGCGACCATTGCTGGGTCCAATGCAATATTCCCTGCCGTAGAAATCGTGTGCCGGTAGCCGAATTACTACACTTAGCAAAAATCCTAATGCACATCCACATTGATCTGCCACACACCTGCCTGTAACCAGCCCTATTCCTGTTGTCAATGTTTAAACCTTGTGTGGACAGGGTTTTAGCTTAATCTCACACTGAAGACAACATATTCAGCAAAGTTCTAGACCAAGTGGCGAAACGAACTGTTTTCCACTTCTCGTGGGGTAATTTCATGGGAGCTCGCATGGCTCGTGCCCTGTTCCTAGGATCATAATTTACATTTGGCGTAGCTACACACGTTGATAACCGATCTTCACTAGTCGCTAAATTTGCATATCACTACGTTTTACCTTCTAAATCGCAATATCACTAACCTTTTGTGATCCATGTACAATATTTCGTAAAGTCACTACAGACAGAGATTAATTAGGTGTGCAACTTAATTCTCGGCCCCTAACCGCAAGCAATCATAGAACGTCGGCAAATGCAAATAGCTGTGTGCGATAATGGCTGATTGCAGTGCCGTCCAACAGCTTTCCAGGCAACAGTAACCGCTCACAGCTGTAGTGGCAGAAAGGACGAAAGTTGACGGTGAAGGCAATGTCGTTCGAAAAGCAAAATTTGAGGGCACTGCCTCCTGTCCTCGTTTTAGCTGATAGAAAGTGCCCAGCAAATGATCTGTGCTGCTTTGGGTGAGGCTGCCGTGTCCTACAGTACCTGTAACAAGTGGTTCCAGCGTTTTAAGCAGGGAAATTCGATCTCCGTGATGCAGAACGTCCGGAAAAGCCACTGAAAGTTGACGATGAGGAACTGGAACAACTGTGGGACGCGGATCCCTGTCGCACACAGTCAGAGCTCGCCCAGGAACTCTGAGTAACACGGCAAACTATTGCAAAGCGTCTGCACAAACTTGGACGCATTCACAAGTAGGGACCTTGGTGCCCCACCAACTCACAGCTGCGCATAAGTCTAGGCGCTACGATGTTGCTGTGTCCATGATCTCCATATTCAAGAAGAAGGATTTCCTCCACAAGTTTTTGACATGTAATGAGAAGTGGATCCTCTACGATAATCCTAAGCGGTGCAAATCATGGGTTTATCCAGGTCAGCCTACCACCAGTACCGCCAAACCGAATATCCAGGCCAGGAAGTTGTTGCTGTGCATATGGCGGGATCAGCGCGTTGTCTTACACTATGAGTTGCTCAAACCTGGTGAAACAGTCAATGCTTAGCGTTATTTTTATTTGTCAACTCATTCGGGTGAGTAACGCAATTGAGACGAAAAGGCCATACACCGGCAAGAGCAGAAGGTCGGTCCAGTTGCTTCAGGATAACGCGGGTCCTCACACCGCAAAAACCACTTTAAACACGTTCACCGGCCTTGGATGCGAGATTTTGTCACACCCGGTGTATTCTCATATTCTCCAGACTTCGCCATTATCTTCTCTTTTGCTCCCTGTAATATCACCTGAGTGATACGCACTTCACTTCACTTCTGTCGAGGAGGTCCACGCAAGTATTGATGACTTTATCAACTCGAAACAGCCCTCTTTTTTCCGCAGTGGCATTGAGTAGCTCCCTGACCGATGGCTCAAATAGTATCCAACACGACTGGGTATATTTTCCTTATTAGGTACGTATTCGATTTGCTATAATTTGCTGTGAACGTGTCGTGCCTGAGGCCGAGAACTAAGTTGCACATCTAATACATCAAACTGTGCGTCATTTCGGGAAAATAATGAAACCATCTTATTAAACTGCTTTGGGAAACGAAACCATATATTTTTCTTTGTTTCGAGCTTTGACTACTTCCATGAACAACTACGGCATCTGCAAACCTTGATCGAGTGCTACTGGCTTCATAAGAAAAACACAGAAAACGGGAGAGAACCAATACTGCGAAGACAAAGAGAGCATCTATACCTGCTGTACAGATTCGGAACCAGAGCCACTAAAGGTACTTGAAGCCTGCAGACTAAAGCACTCGATCAGCGGGCAAAGAAATAGTTCTAAATTGACTGCAAAATACGACGAATAGAGCTGTTGCCGGAGCAGAAAATCCGCTTGCCGTAGCTTGATGGAAAATATTGCCAAAGATGCTCAAGTCTAATGGAAAAAAAAACACTTGTAACAAGTACAAGCTCGTGCTTTTCTGCTTTACATTATTAACGCTCGAAGTTGCTGTTTTACCTGAACCAAATGGCGCCCAACATTTCCTGCGGTTATCAAACACAAACGTTCACATATTGGCCAGGTCTTACGAAAGCTACAGTAAAACAATTCC
Source organism: Macrothele yani (assembly GCA_039090855.1). Lineage (NCBI taxonomy): Eukaryota > Metazoa > Arthropoda > Arachnida > Araneae > Macrothelidae > Macrothele > Macrothele yani. Next base: position 81,999,907 of record CM077003.1, on the reverse strand, counting down.
CTTCATCCATTCAAATCATCGGTACTGACCTCTCGCTAATGATCCCAGCTCTGTTCAAGTCCTTTATTCCCTGCTACATGGCCCAAGGCATGATAAAGAAAGGCTAGTCCCCCTGACACAGACATCCTGCTAATGCGCAGAAACAAACCATTGAAACAGCTTAGGTTCGTCGACATTGTTATTACCCCTTTTAGAAGGAAATCGGACATAAAGGGTTAACGGCAATCATTCTATAAATGACCTCTTTAAATTACAAAGCTAAGGGGAAAGGAACGCTTTCTGATGCTCAGGTTCACTCGTTCCAGCAGCCTTTGGCCCTCCTCTTAGACAGCGAATATATTAGTTCCAGCTAATTTCAACCGCATTTGCTCACCTTCAGTTAATTCGTTTCAACCGGTTTAAGGATTAATCTCCTGTTTTTCCTTAAACTACAAAATATGGATATGTTGAAAAATCATTGTGTCGCCTCGCTACTGCACTGGCTTACGACCGTTCGTCCGATCGGGTTCGGGTTCAAAATGATTAGGCATGGATGGCGCGTGTGTCCTCAGCACTGGCTTTCTCCTTTCCCGGGAGCCGGTGGACCCAAATTACGGACGGATGACTGCTTATAGCCCCGTAAGTTGCTCATGATGTGTATGAAATCCCCATGAGCGGCTTTTATTCATGCTCTACCTCTAATTCAACCTTCCTTTTGAGTTTCTTGGTTCTTATGGAAATTTAGTTTCATCTCGTTAAATATTTTCTCACTGAACGCCACGTTGTTTTCCCCAAAGATCCTTCTAAGTTTCTCAGCACTGACAGTGAGTCAGAAGTTAATGTAACGTCGACACAGAACATAACGAGTATGCTGTCGTCATAATGATTTGTTAGTTGCGCATTTTGACAGAGGCATTTGATATAGCTGCTTGTCAGAAGTGCACTTTATTCACCATCTTGTTAGAAACTCGTGTTACGATTGCAGCTTACTTATATGAATTGAAGCCAACATGTTCATATTCTGGCTAGCGTTGATAAACCAGTTCTTAGGTATCCGTGAAAATACAATAAAAATGGACTCGTGTAAATTGTTTCAAGTGATTCAATACCTTGATCGTTAGTGATTTCTAGTTTTACTAGAGCTTATTATATGTTTGAATTTCAGAGAAAAAGTTCATAGACTAAGTAATGCAAACCTGTATGCTAACGTCAACCTTACAGCTAAACCTACCATTAGAGCCTTTAAGTATAATTAAAATGTACACCTGTTTCCGTGCAGAAAAATAATCTTTTATACTGTGAAGAGAAGCCATTTCTGCCGCTGGTGGATTTGGAAATAATATCTTACTACTCGGAAGTCTGATATATTCTAGCTAGAGCACACACGCTTCTTCAACCTCCAGTTGGAAAGCGTAAAAAAATCGCTCTTCACCAGCAGCAACATCCGAGCAAAGAAACAACCAATTGTTCGGAAATTTCTAAACTCCGATCTCAATACTCGGAATCACAACATGCCTTCATCTTTTGAAAGCACCTCCGTTGGTTCTTTAATAGAGTTTGGAATCGTGTGGCACTATTGCAACGGCAAAAAGCGTAAGGCTCTGTAATCAGTGAAGGTCATGTGTCAACCTGTAATAACCATTTCCAAACGCCTGATATAGTAAATAGCATGCAGAAAGAAAAAGATTGAGACATTCGTTTTCGATAACACTCACTTCGCTTATTTGAATTTGGTTGGCTGTTAGGCGTTTTATGGCGCAAGTGCCTGAAAAGGCCAAAGAACGCTTATTGGAATTTTCTCTTACACTTTCTATTCACATTTCTCCAGTGGGTCATTATTACAATTTCTTTTGTTTCAATATGAGTTGTGGTATTTACTAACTTCAACACAGACGTTTATTTTTGAAAATTATTTTTGAGTCAAGTTTTCATTGTTTTTTTCGCATCTCAGATTTGTGATCTGATTAATCATAACCAGAGTTTGAAACGGGTCAAACATTTGGACCCGGACATCACATAATTGGGCCTGACCTGGAAAATCTGCTCTGAACTATGCATTCGAAATTCAATTTATATTTATACATAATCATGTATAATTATAATAGATAATCATATACTGTATATACACAAGGCGTTCAAAAAAAGTATCTCCGCAGTGGGGATTGCAGATTATACAGTAATCATATAACAGTTATAAATATAATGATCCGATTTATTGGTGTCTAAAGTAAGAAATCACACAAATTTCACTCCGCAAGCTTTCTCCGTCAACGGACGGCTTCATCATGCGGTAACATAGAGAATATAGAATCAAAATTGTAGATAGAACGTTAATTCGAATATTCATTTGTCATATTAGAATTAACGTTCTATCTACAATTTTGATTCCATATTCTCTATGTAACCCGCCTGATGAAGCCGTCCGTTGACGGAGAAAGCTTGCGGAGTGAAATTTGTGTGATTTCTTACTTTAGACACCAATAAATCGGATCATTATATTTATAATTAGTTTTCTGGTGTTGGCGTCCCACAAGCTACATATAACAGTATTACGGAAACGTATAATTTTCTCATTCACAGAAAGTGTTAAAACTGTCATCCTTCACATAACCGAACTGTTTTACACATGTTTTGTGTAAGCACATCTACGAGAGTCAAACAGTCCCTCCGCAGTAAGGTTAACGCTGTTTCACTTAATTTTGATGCTGCTACAGTCCGAATGTTTGAATTAAGTAACTTTGTAGGTTTAATTTCAGTTTTCGCTGCTGTTTTCTAGATAACATATCAAGTTTCAGAATATGTGAAAGTTGGTGTTGCTGTAAAACATATTCTGGTTTCTAAATGAGACGAAACAACTTCTAGCATTCACTCTTCCCCTTCTTGTTTTCAACAATAACGTATTTGTTCGACTTGACACCTTTTTCAGTCTCCTTAATATTAAATTCATCCATTTTAACAAATAAGGCATTAATTTCAATAGGACAAGCAATGGAACGGAATGTTAGCACGTCAAACGAAAATCTCTGAATGCTCAATGCAAAGGATGCGATGTGAAAAGCAACTGTCAGTCTTACGTACAATGTGACACGCGGAGTGTGAGAAAATGAATCACCAGTAAAGCAGACGACAGGCGTTTGCCAGTATCTTGCTCCGGAAAATCGCGCTGAAAGCAAACGCAAAGAAAGTATCGTTTTACGATATGGTATATTCGGTCCGTGGAAATCTTTGCTTTAAGAAAGATACGGCAATATTTTTGCGTGACAAATCATTTTTCACTCCGCTGGCACCAGCATCGAGCACAAAATTCCATAATACGTATTTTAATTTGAAATGTGTTTTTTTTTCTTTTTAAAAAATAAAGCGGAAATAAAACCGGATCGAAATCCGGGCAGGAACACTTTGAACCGATCAGTTTCACCCGAAAGTAATTGTGGATCTGTTGACCAGTCGACCCGCTAACCCGTTTCGATCTCTGATCATAACATACACTTATTGTCATAAAAATCCTCGCACCAAGAAAAAGCAAGTGCGATTAACGCGGAACTCGACGAATAGCTACGGGGAGGAAAGACATGCAAATGATTAAAGTTTCGTGCGATTCCGCATGCCCACGCGTCCAAGACCGGGGCTGCAATTGTAATCCTTGGAGCTTATAAGGCGCCGCGCAGGGGACTCCAAATTCGTGCCGAAGTGCACGATAAGAGTCAGGAGAGATCCCTGGGCGACAGACATGCCGAGGAGCCGCCATAGATGTGCGTACAGGTAACTGACTGAGCCTGAATGAGGCCGTATTGTCGGAATGAGAGAGAGGCAGGGTGGCCGACGCGCAGTATCGGCCGCCATTTGTGCCGTTCGGACAGTACGGTGCGGTCGTGTTGGTTGCAATGGACACGGAAAGGCCCCCAGACACAGGGGACTGGCTCTGGACGACACAGCCACACCACCAACAGAGAGGACCGTGAGATCGTGAGAACGCCACGTACAGATACAACGACGTCCTTGTACAATATCTAGAGACATATGGCGGCTGTACAAGTGACTCCTGTGTCCACCAGAACAATTTCCAGACGTCTGGCAGAAGCAAATCTGCACTCTCGATGACCCTTACATTTTCTGCCATAAACACCTGACCATCGTCGGCGTCGATTACAGTGGGGTTAGCAGGGAGCAACGTAGAATGCTTTGGACTGGCGACGTAGAGTGTTCAGCGACGAATCCCGCTTCTGTATGGGAACGAACGACCACCGTGTCAGAGTATGGAAGAAAGCAGGTGAGCGCTACAATCCCATGCTCACTGTACAGCGGCACGCGTATGACAGCCGGACTTCCATCTCAGAGATCCGACGGACGTTGACAGCCCAGCGCTACGTACGGGAGATCTTGCGGCCCCATGTGCTGCCTTTTCTGGCGGGGCGGGACGGCCCGGAGCCATGTTCCAGCAAGTTAACGGCCGTCCGCACACGGCTCGGGTTTTCTAGGACTGTATGTCATATTTCGACGCTTCCGTGGCTTGCCAGATCGCCTGATCTCTCGCCCATCGAGCACGAGTGGAACCAGATAGGACGCCAGCTTTCTCCACGTCTCAGTGTTCGTAATTTAGAACGTCAGTTGCAAGAAGTGTGGGCCAATCTGTCCCAGAATAACATACGGCGTCACCGCATGTATCTGAGCAAGAGACGTTCCGACGCTGTACTAACGTTGACCGGAATGTGTACCGTATGTCCGCGGGAAATCGTTCGGCTGCTGTGATATTGCAATCACTTCTGTCCTTGGTATGTACCATCTCACTATTAATATCTTATTGCAATCCGACGCCTCCTTCTTGGTGTGCGGATTTTTATGACAATGAGTTTATCAGGAAAATTGGTAATGGTAGATGCATTTCCTTAAGTAGCTTATATACTGATTTATCACGCAACACAAACAACTATGTAAACAAGCAGATGTCTGAGGAGGATAAACCCTGAGAAAACATATTCAAGGGCGAGTGGATATGATAGCAAAACAAAAAGAGCGATTTGTAATACACGAATTTGAAACAAAATTTCAAAGGAAGTTGGAACTCGTAAAAAAATTATTACTCACGTGTCGCACTCTTCCCCAAATTTCCTTTTAGATTTGGCAACAGCAACAGTGAGCAAAAAGTAAATAAATGTCTACGTCAAAAGCAAACAGTGTTATGGAGTGCATTGAGATTGCCAAGATTGTTTGGATTGTAAGAGAGAGTTAGTTCTGTTGACAGAGGATTACGAATCATAACGTATCATTATCAACAGGATTACGTATCATTATCAACAGGATTACGTATCATTATCAACAGGATTACGTATCATTATCAACTAGAAGCTGCGCAATAATAATGCGTATTTGCAATTGCTGCTTCCTATTCGTGTGACTACTACAATTTAGAGGAATTAAGAGTTTTGGAAATGTTACGTAAGGTACACACACACACACACATTTTCATGAACTACGTCAGTTTTCCATTTAATCAGACTTAAATACTTATACATTATGCTCAATAAGTGTTTTTCTTCAAACTAAGAAAATTCAAAAAGCTAAAATTTTTACAAAATCTCAAAAAACGAAGTTCCGTGTTGCCAAAATAAGAGATGTCCGTATATAACGAAGTAAATTTCTTCGTCATTTCTGTCCACGCCAGGATTCGAACCCGGATCCCCTCATTCCGGAATAAGTCACTCTACCAATTGAGCTACGCGGTCGTTTTATTCTCACTCCTATCTGCCTTTATGTCGTGTGCGTCCTTCTGGCAGGTACGCCACATCTCCTGGTACGTTACATTATCTCCCCCTTATTTTTTTTTTTCGAAGTGCTGGAGATGAGATTCTCTCATTTTTCCTATCTCGCGGTGTGGAAAGAACATCACACCAATGCGAGATTTTGAACGGTCGGGTCATCCGGATAGTTCGGGCGCCATTATAACGAAGTGAATTTCTCCGTTATTTCTGTCCACGCCAGGATTCGAACCCGGATCCCCTTATTCCAGAATAAGTCACTCTACCGATTGAGCTACGCGGACGTTTTGTTCTCACTCCTATCTGCCTTTATGTCGTGTGCGTCCTTCTGGCAGGTACGCCACATCTCCTGGTACGTTACACGTATTTCTTCTCTGGTCTGTTTAACCTAAAATTAGCCTCTAAAAGAAATGTGAGACTGGTTTAATGAAGCTTTTCTGTCCATAAAAAATTAGTTATTTCCAGTGGAATTTGAAAAGAAGGAACAATTCAATTAGTGTTATGATTTCTTGACCAACTTTTGTGATCTTTGCTGCGAGCACAAAAAACCCTTATTATTTTTCGACTTTTCAAAGATTGTCTTAAAAATCCTTCACACTATTATCCAACATGCATGACGCGACTACATTTATAGAAATAACAAATTTTTACCTTAATAAATAAAAAAAACATTAAGCTAAACATTCTTGCCCCCTTTCTCAGAACCGAAGCATTTTAACGCCCTTCATAATCTCTTAAAAGTGCACCAAAGTTTTCCACTCTCGAATCTTTAACCGGATTTCCTGTAAGAATAGCTAGACGGCAGGAATCAACAGTCTAGAAGAAAAGAACATGAAGACAGTTGGCTCAGATCAAGTGGATTGAGGCGTAGATTTCTTTCCCTGAGGAAAAACGGTGACTAAGAGCCTGAATGTCGTTTGGGCTTAGCAAAAAAAGAAATAACGTCGCGATATTTCGAAAAATACAAGACAAAACACTTCCCACCGAATGGGGTGCTTTCCAGAAACGACGTTAAGAAGCGGAAAACCTTTCCATTGTTGTATTCTGTGGGATGTTCTGGACAGGAACTTTTATTACCTCGAGATATAAATTAGGCTCCGTAATATTTCATATATTTACCCATTTTCCATGTGGTTATCTAGTATGCTGTCATTCTAAAAATCAATATATTTCAGAAACACATTTTTTCTAGTCACTGGAGAAAATATTTTAAAATCAGAACAACCTCAGTTAAAAATAAATTGTCGAAGATTTTGACATACCACAGCAAAACGATATTTTTCAAGATTCATCATCATCATCATTGTCAACCATTATCAATCCCATGCTGGATGAAAGTCTCCCCAAGTTTCATCGACAATTGTCTGTCTTGAGTATGTCTTCATGTCATTTTGGCATGCTTTCGAATTTCATCCATCCATCTCTCATGGGGTCTTCTTCTGGGTCTTTTTCTGTCCCTTGGAATCCAGTCTAAAATTTCAGTTGTCCATCAGTGGTCTGTTCTTATGACAACATATCCAGCCCATGGGCATTTCAGTAATTTCACTCGAGTCATGATCTCTTCCACTCTTGTAATATTTCTGAACAACAAGTTCCTCTTCTTATCTTTTCTGGTTACACCAAGCATACATCTCTCCATGCTACTTTGAGTTGTTTTCAGTCTTTGCATATCTTTTTTTAGTTAAGGTCCTTGTGTCTGCTCAATACGTAAGCACTGGCATGATGCACTGTTTAAACACTTTCCTTTTAAGACACAACGGCATACTGCTCTTAAAAATTGTACTGTTTCTTCCAAAAGCTCTCCATCCAAGTTTTATACGGCGATTAATTTCTTCATCAATGTGACCCTCACTTGATACCTGCTGCCCCAAATAAATGTAGGTATCGGTTGTTTCAAGCTTTCCTTTTTCCCGATTATCTAGGTATATATACTTTCTGATCACTGAACGGCGGGAAAAGTCTGCGATTATCAATACAAGAAAGGTGACACCGAATTTTTTGTTGAAATGAACACGTCTTTTGAATCCTTTCCGACGCGAATAAAATTTAACAATGTTATTCAAAGCCAATACAACCGGTTAGAAAAAAGAATCAACCGGATTTCTGCAATTGATAAATAGAAACAGACAGGTACTGCCACCAGCGGCTAAAGAATATTTTACGAAAATTAACAAATGGCGCAAACTTTTCTCATAGCAGAAGGATATCAGAGACAAAGAGATTTCCAAATCGAGCCGTTAAAAGAAGAAATATAGAAGGAAACGTGATATAACTCCAAGCTTTCTAACGAAATAATTTTTCATTATCGAAAATTTTAAAATAGGCGACAAGTATTCTTCATGGCGAAAGCTACGCTAAGGAAAAAGAACTTCCCAAATACGTCACACGGAAGCAGAGATAGCGAATAAAAAAGATTTTGACCTTTTCCTACCTAGCGGGAAAGCTGCGCGTTATTTAAAGAAGATAATGGTTCCCATATTCCTATAAGCATTAGCATAGAGTAAGAACATTCTGAAGCGGGCTTTCAGAAGCACAGATACATCTGCAAACAGAAGAACAGAAACGTCACCTAGCGACAGACCTGTGAACTGCAAAACTGCTCAAATACAACTTTTAAAGTGCTCCAAAAGGTAAATGATATCCGGTGTTAACAGAATTTTTTATTTTTAAATCACATGTAGAAGCAGCAAAATTTACAGAAACAGATATAGCATTTGCGACCTCTTGCGGCAAAATTGTGCATTATTTTGGGAAGAAAATACAAACAAAATGTTTCCAGAGTTAGTAGTACCTGATCAAAAATATTTTTTTCAGTCGGAGTTTTAGTCCCGCACATATTGCTTCCCTACGAAAACGTGAACTTACGCCCATTAGTGGGACACTTGTGCGTTTGGACACATTTGAAATTTTATGATAAACATTTCGCACCGTAAAACCATCCTAACAAAGAAACAAATTCTCATATCAGACTCTTAGAAACAGAGGTATCTACAAAAGTAAGAACTATATATCTACACCCCCTGGCGGAGAAGCTATACATTATTTTAAGCACGAGGTATTCTCAAAAGGTTTTCCGAGTTGAGCGGTATCAGTCCATGAAAGAATATTTTCAATCGAGTTTTCAGAAGCTCAGATTTCGCTGTAAATACATCAGAAGCAGAAATAAACGTTTACGCCCCCTGGTGGCGGTGGCCAAAACATTCTCTACCAAAACTGTGAAATTATATGCAAAATATTTCCCAGCACGAGGCTGTATCCGATGCAGGAACAATTTTTTAAATCGAACTTTTAGAAGCAGAGATATCGGGAAACACTTAACTTTGCGCCCCTTAGCGGAAAATCTATTCATTACTTGAAAAAGAGAGAGAGACTGTACCTAAAAATAGTCTTAGATAGAAATGGCCTCGAAAGGAAAAAGAGCATTTCCAATAGGATATTTAGAAGCAAATATATATGGAATAAAATGTGTTTCGAATTCAATATCATCTGCATTTTTAGCGGCGATGTCGTGCATCGGGAAAAACCGGAATGCATGGATCATCCTTCTCACATTTCGAGCTTCCAAATGCCAAAAGAATTTTTCGAATTATAGTAACAGTTGCAGAGATATGGTGTCCACGGACGGACAAAGTCATAACGTAAGCAGGATCTTTTTTCACAAAAGACGTGCTAAAAAGCATCAAAGTTAGTTACTTAAATTTTTCAACTTAATGCATCATCTGGAAACACGTAAAGCATTTGCAAGACCTATTCTGTGATTTTGGTCCCATATCAATCTAGTAAAACAATATATTCCAAACTTGGTGCATATTTAGTGCGTGGCAAACGAAGGCCCAGCTGACTCAGTTACTGATTTACTCAAATTGTTTTAACCAAGTTATTATGGCTTATGTGAACAGATGGGCTGAAATATGTGTACATACTCAAAACGAGGTTTTTTAAGAACTATTTTTCAAAAGTACGTTCAGTAATGAAGGAAACGCAGTTTAATTTGTATCGTGCGCTACTTTTAAATGCGATAAATGCTCTTGACAATAGCAGCCAGCACGAAAATAGCACCTCTAACTATTCTGTAAAATTATCTGAAAACACAAAAGGATCATAGAAAACAAAATTCATTACATTCAAATGACACCACATGACGACTTCAACACAGCATCGACTTCGCGCAGTCGCAGTGTCTACTGTAATGGCTTTATTTTTAAAAGCTAAATGCTGCTTTACTCGGATTTATGCTGTTTAGCCAACCAGAACACCAGTCTGATTGGTTAATGCAAAGTAGTAAAGGAAAAACCTAGATGTTACTAAAAGTTTTGCATTTCAATTATTGTTCAACAGACTATAACTACTTGCTTTTCGGAGTTTCTGCCCCGGTAAGAAGGTTTGAGTCCTTTTTCTGATTAACGCTTATTTTGAAGAATTCGATGTACGTAGACATTTCGGTTGCTATTCCCTTCCATCTTTGTTCCGTTTCCTCAGACCAGCAGCTCTAAATTAGGTATTCACATTTCATACCATGAGTCGATAAACATTAGAGGGAGACTATCTCTTCTAGCTCCCCAAAAAACACAAGAAAAAAGTAACATTAAAAACAGAAAGGAAGAATGAACAGAAAGGAGAAGAATTATGAATTGTGTTTTATTAAATTTTGTGGCGTACGCGCCAAATGCAACCAAAGAGAACAATGACTCATATTTTACCAATGCAGGCTCGGAGGAGGATGGCAATACCAAATAGGAATGCATGTGTAATATCCTGGACACTTACATTACATTGCGTTCTGATTTAAAATTCGCAGTAACACTTCCTTACATCCAATAAACGGAACGGTTCTTGTTCATTCAAATTTTCTGTTTACAGGTACAACGATTCTCTGGGTACTAACATGAATGTACAATTTATTCTTCTTGCAGAGGGGACAGGGAAGCTCTGCGATCGGTGCTTAAGGAACTTCTTACGAACAAAAATGCCCACTCAGCTTCATTGATGTCATCTACCGGTACTACAAATGCTTTTACCAAGAACTGTTCCTAGAAACATTAGAATATTTAACATTTGGTACTGCGATTCATAACAGTGTCTCCATGTACTATACACTTCTGCAGAACTACGGTGGTGTCCAAAATTAAAGTCTGGAACGCAATGGTAGGAATAAAAAGGAAGACACGTAACAGAAGGTATACATGTTTGGCATGTGAAGAGAGGCAATGAATTATAATGGTAATAAACATTTTACAACAGAAAATTATGTACCCATTTTGCGTATACCGGGTCACATCGGCAAATGTGACCATGGTGAGATATACTAGTGTAACCTGACAATATCTTAATAAGGAATGAGATCCCCTCATACAGACAGACAGCTCTGACAGTGATGATAAATATTCATTAACACGTTGCTGATGAACTCTGGAGCCATAGAATTCCATTGTTTGATGAAGGCGTAGTTATGGAAGTCTTCTGGGAGGAGACTGACGAGCTGCTACGTGTCGTTCCAGAGCATCCAAAGCATTATTTATAGGATTCGGTCCCTGAAACGTAGATAGGCAGTCCATACACCAAATATCCTCGCTCTGGAGAAAGCCATCGACAAGCTGAGTCGTGTGCGGCCTAGCGTAATCATCTATTAAAAGCAACAGAGGGCTACTGGCTCCCCGAAAAGGTCTGGCATACGGCTCGAGGATCACGTCATTATAGCGCTCAGCATTCACGTTGCTTCATACGAACATGTGAAGAGGTGTGCGGCTGTTGAACATACCACCACCCCACAAGAACAGATCACTGCCTCCGAAGAAGTCTCGTTCACGGACGTTTGCAGTAACATTACTAGGACAAGCCGCCAACGGTAATCGGTAACTAGGGTACAGTTGGCAAACTTTGAGCGAAGCTATTCCAAACGCTAAGCTCATTAAGGCGTCCATTATAACAAATTCGAAAAAACGAACGCGTAAAATTTATGAGTTCCAGAACAAAAGTACGAAACATTCTAAAAACAAAATGCCTAAAATTTATCATGAACTTACTTTCATTCACGCCTTCACGTTGGTTGTCATCAGGTTGCATGTAAACAAAGCAGAAAGACACACTCGGATCGGGAAGCATGTTTTTCCTTTGGTATCACGAAAGACACACACACACACATATATATACACAAACTTCCTTTAATTATTATAGATTAAGCAAGTGTTGATCTAACAGACGGAGTCATTCCATTTCCTTCGTTTTTCAATTCAAACGGGTTTTTTAATTAATGTTAGTGAGCAGACTTTTTCGTGAAACGATTCGAGTAAAAGGCAATCTAGTTTTAATTGAAATTCCTCAATGACACGGAATTTTAAGAATCTGAAGGCGTCAATACGTGCCCATGGACGATGTCCAATTGCATGCTAAAAATCACGGTGATCGGATGTTTATATCGTAGCTATGCCTGAATAACTAATTATCGCGAGCTTTGTATAGAGACCAGATTTTTTCAATTATTATTAAATTTGGTCAGGTTTGTAATGGTCATTTTTTATACGACACGATCCATCACTATGATACCAATCCCAAGTCACTCACCACGTCCTTCTCTTTCTCTATTGCTAGTGTCACTGCGATCGGCTGAAGATCTTTGGAGGATATAGGTAATAAACAACTCCTTTTCTAAAGCCGGAAAACCCTTAAAAATTCACGGTTTTGGACGATTAATTCCTCAATGACACGGAATTTCGGGAATCTGAAGGCGTCAAAACCTGACCATGGACGATGTCCAATCGCATGCAAATAATCACGGTGATCAAATGTGTCATCTCGTAACTATGCCCGAACAACTAATTGTTTCGAGTCTCGTAAAGAGATATCCCTGTTCCCCAAGATGAAATACCGACAATAATCCGTTTGTAGACTAAATCTTGACTAGTCTGTTAGAAGAACGCTGGTCCAATGAGGAACGATGTTGCCTGCACCAGTTCAACCAAGATCGCCTGTAAGATGCATTTAGATTGGCACATACCATGTGTTTCGTGATATAAAGCCTGTAAGTTGAATTGAGTCTTCGATATATCGTTTGCCTTGGTGCTATAGTCCCAGTGGCAGAGGATAGCTGCGAAGACAATTTCGGGGCTGTATAGGGCCTATATGACGACGTGCTGTTAAAGCAACATAAATGTCCTCACAAAGTGTCGTACGTCTTGAACGATTTTGCCTAGGCATTCGTGACACCCCTTAAGTGTTGTTGAATTCGCTGCGATAACAGTGAAACCAGTCTGCGATGGATATTTAAATCCCTTGCTACCTGGGCCTGAGATTGGTCTGCTTCTAGTCGTCTTACGCTGGCCACCCATACAGCGTCGGATACACGTGCATGAGACAGAAGATCGACATTTCCACACACAGGAAATCTTACAACGCGTTCTCAACAAGAAATGCAACTGCCGTTCTCAGTTGGCTTTAAATATGAAATTCAGTTGGACAGCATTTTTCTCACTGATATGCAAATTTCACCGATGGTTTTGTCCGTTTGTATAATATATACCCTGGCAACATCGTGATCTTTCTTTGAGCGCTTTGGAGCATATACCCACTGTTGTCGTCTGGACTAAAATTTTAGGCAGCAGTGTATATCAAAATTGAAATGAAGTACATCCTTTATGTCTTCTGGACCCAAGTGGAAACAAAACAACATCGGTGCGACAACTCATACGAGAAGAAGTAAACCGTACGTAAGTGAATTCAGAAGCCAAAAAGAAGGGAATAAATTACACACCATTATTTCATACCTTCTATTTTTGCTCTATCTAAAATATACCAAAACGTTCATTTCCAGGGCTGCACCTTTATCGTAAACAAACAAGTCGATTACATAATGAAAGACATTACGGAAGACATTTTCTTGTTATTTTCACGTTTCAGCGCTCTGTTAGATTAGATTCTTATGATTTCGTGTCCATTTTGGCTTCATCACGAAACCGAGAGAAATTAAGCAGCAGAAACTCGCTTAGTCGTGTTGTTTTAAATTGCAGGGGCTGTTTGCACGATAACTGAAAAGCATCAACATAAATTGCCCTTCGTTTTCTCTCTCGTTTTCCCTTTTCTTTTCGGGAGTGTCAGACCAAAGCAATTCAACCCGAACGTAACTCCACCCAAAGCAGGACGCATAATATGTAGCTTTTTTGCGTTTAAGTGACTGTAACACATCAACAAAAATTCTGTAATTTACGAAAGTTCGTGGCCAATATTCCTTACTCCAAAACCAAAAAAAAAAAAAAGCTTACATTTTCTCATAAATTTGTTCAGCAGCCAAACATTAAAAAAATTATTTGTTCTCGGAATGAAAAGATAAACCTCGAAACCGCCAAAGTTGTTAAACGTCTTATATCGCAAATAGGTGTATTATATACATTGCCCTTCGACGTAATAACACCACGAGTGATCCTTTTCTTTTCGTACACACAATCAGTAAAGAAAAGCCGAGAAAAATTTGCGAAATTGATTTCATCACGCAAGTTTGTGTTTACTAATAGCAGCCATCGTACGCAACAATATCACGTTTGTTAAGAATGTCCCTAAATGTCAATTGAATTATTTACGAACAAATTAGAAAATGTGGTGGTCATAATGTTTTGGCTCTTCAGTATATATCTTGTAACATAATTGTTTTAATGGGTTGTGGTTTTGAACTTTTACATGAGGTTTAATTCCAGTAAACTTCGACTTGAAATAAACACATTATGCAGTCATTTGCAAAAGTTTAAGACCACCTGTCAATATATTGAAAAATTAAGATTTTCAAAGAAACGACTAATTACTAGTCGGAGATATTTGAAAAAAAAAATGACACCACAGATGAATACTTACATTCTTTAGAACACAAAAGACTGAAATCAGTAATTGTGTGGCCACCTCTGTTTTTATAGAAGACAATACGATGTGGCGTATTCCCAATAAGCGATTTGCAGTAGTCACTTGAAATGTCTATGCACCACACGTCGTTTTACTGCGCCAATCAAAGCTTGGAAATTCTACTGCTGTTCTTCTGCTAACTTGTCTTTTAAAATGGTCCACAAATTCTCGATGAGGTTAAGGTCGGGAGTAGTACCGGGCCAATGAAGCACATTTATGATTTTCTTCTGCGGGTAGTCCTTTACAGTCTTTGATCTGTGGCATGGAGCACCATCATGCATAAAGATTGTGCATCTGTGCACTTGCATGTGAGCTAACAGCTTCTCATGTAGCATTTCCACATAAAAAGGACCAGTCATGGTAGTGCCTGTTGGCAAAAAGGATAATGAAGCAGTACCGGATGATGACATAGCACCCTATATCATTTGACTTGGTGGATGTCTCACGGTGCTAACGCTGTATTTTTCATCAAACCTTTTGGTCGTCGAACATGTGCTTTACGTGATTGAAATTGGCACGCAGTTGATTCATTGGAAGGAAAAACTTGGCTCCAATTTTCAGAAGACCACGATTGATGACGCTTCAAAAACTGGAGTATCTTCTTTTTCATGACGGAGCTTAGTCTGAGTTTATGTGTAGGTTTATGAATCTTTAATCCAAAATCTTTGCTCATACGTTGGGAAAAACACGCTGATACCAATATCAAACCCTTTTGAATGTAGAAATGCCTTTTTTTCTTGCACGAACTCCTCGAAGGACACATAACTATTCGCCTTATGGTACTGTCATAATATGGGGTTCTTTTCTTTGGACTTCCACTTCTTTTTCGGTCACTAAATGCACCTGTGTCTCAATATTTCATAATCGTATTATGAATAGCAGTCTTGCCCACATTCACCTTTCTCCTTCTGTCACGTTTGGCGTATCCTTCATGATATAAAGTCACTATTTGTGCCCTCCGTGGAACACTTAATGATGCTTTTTTGCCCATTTTTTGCTATATAAAAAATACGTACAGAACCTCTCAGCATGAAAACCAGAAGCAAACTGACGCTCACAATCTCCCCCCCCAACTGTATCAACAGTTGCCGATGACGCAATACCAACAGAATGTTGAGAAATACATACAGTAGCTGGAGCAATCGGTAGAAATCTTATAATGCCAACAGGTGGTCTTAAACTTTTGCAAATGACTCTACATACTCTGAGTGATCACTAAGTTATGACCATCTACATAATACTTCGTAGGTTTTCCTTTCTCCCTCAGTACTGTAGCTATCCGACGTGACATCGAATCAATAAGATGCCGGAAGCAGTTGGGAAGTAAGGCCAACCAAGTTGTGTGTAATGGCGGACTTCAGTGTAGGTATGGAAGTGATTGGTGTATAAAAATGCCGGATATGTCGTTCCATAGTGCCCCACAAGTACTCTATGGGATTGATATCGGGGGGGGTCGGGGGACAATCGATATCCTGGAAGAATTAACTGTGTTCCTCAAATCATTCCTGCACAACATTGGACCTGTGGCTCGGCGCATTGTCAACTGGGAAAACACCTTCGTTTTCGGGAAAAAGTAAAACATTGCTGGATATACAGAGTCATCAAGCAAATCACGAGAGTGGGCAGCAGTCATAAGTTGTTCCACATGCATCAGTAGTCCAAGTTCCTGCCAGATAAACAGGCCCCATATCATAAAACCACATTGTGGAGACCATGCAGGATGTATCGAGTGCATCATGTTGTTTCCTCCAAACAGGTACATCCCCATCCACAGAATAGAGTAAACAAGTTAGTAAAATCATGCAATGCATTGGGTATGATACGCTTTCCAACATACCAGAAATCATTATTCAAGTTACGAGGATAATTGCTGTGTGATAAAATCTCGCTCCTGTGCCCTGACCTTTGACCCCACATTTCAATGATATTCAACCAAAAGATTTTCAATAGAAATAAATTAAATTTAGATATACGAATACTCAAACGTAATTACTATTTACATATTTTCTCTCTTAATATACAAAAATTAATGTGGAAACACCTAAATGTATTACTCGGAAAAATTAATACTCCAATAATGCCTGAATATTTAACAAACTCAGACGACCAAAGAATTACAGACAAAGTTGAAATGGCCACCATTTTAAATGATTATTTTAAATATTATTATATCTATTATTATATCTACTATTTTAAATATTATTTTATATCTATCCCGCAAGCTATCAAACAAAATTTGAATATGTCTAGCACCCACTTTACGCAATATTTATACCGTACATCAGATTTAATGCATTTCATATGCAGGAAATTACAAGAACTGAACTCTTACATGTACTTAAACTAACATCAACTCAGGACCAGAATATGATGATTTTCACCCCAGGCTTATTAGGTATGTTGCAGACGTCATTGTTGCGCCATTACGAACAATTTACAACTCCATAATTCATTCAGGAATTTTTCCAGATGCTTTAAAAGTAACCAAAATCACTCCTAAATTCAAAAATGGTTCAAAAAGTGAAGCAAATAATTATCGTCCTATAGCAAATCCTTCAAAGTTTGCCAAGATCCTTGAAAAATTTATTTATACTCTACTAATTTACTACCTTCAAAAATATAAGATAGTCAGTATCAATTTGGATTTTCAGCAGATAAATTTACAGAATTAGCATTGCTATACCTTCAAAATGCTATACAAAATAATTTTACTCAAAAATATACAATAACAGCTTTATTTCTGGATTTATGAAAGGCATTTGATACTTTAAATCATATTTTTCTTCTTTCTAAATTACAAAATATAGGAATCAGGGGTAATACTTGGTCACTTTTCAAAAAATTACTTGACTAAGAGGCAACAATATACACAAATTCATCATTATCACACCTCATTTCAAATTAAGAGATCAGGAGTACCTCAGGGTTCTGTCCTCGGTCCTTTATTGTTTAATATATATATATTAATGATTTATTTTCGCTGTGAACTCCTATGGATCTTTTTCCGTATGCTGATGATACAGCTGTTTTTATTAAAGGAAAACAAAACTTAGGTGAAATACTAACACAATGAAATAAACAGTTGCAAACTATATCTGACTGGTTAAATTCTAATGAATTAATAATTAATGTTAATAAAACTAAAGCAGTGATTTTTTTCTAATACGTTATCTCTTAACACCAAATGCACAAATATCCCTTAATAATAAAATAATTGATTAAGTACCTTCATTCAACTACCTGGGAACTACAATAAATCTAGACCTCAAATGGAATAAACATATTCATTTTCTTTTAATTAAACTATTTAGAAAAATTGGTATAGTGATATATTCTATACTAATTTTTAGTATATTCTTCCCCTTCCCATAAAACTATCAATTACTATTTCCCTTTTTGGTAATTATTCCTAGCGGGTATTTTATTTTATGGGGTCGTGGGGGTTCAATAAATATCCTGACTGATCTAACAACTAAAACAATGATCTCATTGTATTACACACTATTTCAAACTCATTAACTACTGCATACTGTCATGGGGACAAACGACAATACAATATTAATAAATTATAAATTCTACAAAATAAATTTATTAGACTAATTGGTCTCAAATCACATCCTAATATTCGACCTTTATTAAATTTTAGAACAAAAGCATATCCTAATAAATATAATTTACTTACTATTACCCAACTATACTATTTTAATCGTGGTAAAATTATGTTCAAACGAATTAAATATAATTTATATTCATATCTTATATTTCTTAAAACACATGCACATTCGTAT
This sequence comes from Macrothele yani, assembly GCA_039090855.1. Lineage (NCBI taxonomy): Eukaryota > Metazoa > Arthropoda > Arachnida > Araneae > Macrothelidae > Macrothele > Macrothele yani. Next base: position 81,981,501 of record CM077003.1, on the reverse strand, counting down.
GAAACAAAGAATAAACTACAATTACAACCTATTTTTCAAAAACGGAATCAGTTAAACTTACTCTACATTACAGAGACTCTCAATGCTGGAATTCTTTACCTAGCAACCTGACTAACTTAAACAATTTTAGTTTATTTAAAAAAACAATTCAAACTATCTTCTTCAACAATTAAAAAAAAAAAAAAAGAAAATATTGGCAAAACGTCTTCTGATTGTCTGACTTGATGTGCCTATCTGTTGTTTCTTCTACGGGGAGTATAGGACTATGTCAGGCGATTATGGACTTTTCCCTTGTCTTTCCTGCTGTTACAGTCTATGTTCATCATTTATAAACTGTCAATTTTACCATCAATCTTTTTTTTTTTCTTCTAAGAGCATGTAACAACAACAAAAAAAATAAACAGATTAGGTTCAGTATACCTCCGGAACAACATACAAAAGTTTTGTCGCCATAGAAGTATTTTAGTCAAGTTATGAGGATAATGGCTGTGGAATAAATCTCGCTCCAGTGCCCTGAGCTTTGACCCCATTTCGATGATATTCAACAGAATTGGTTCAGCGTACCTCCGGAACAAAATTCTAACGTTTTGTCGCAATACAAGCAGTTTTACGTACGTAATGACGCATAAAAGCGATGGAATGGATCCCCCTCCTATGTCCTGATTTTTGACCCCATTTTCAATACGGTTCCTTCCCATATTGTCCTATGCCACATATTAAAATTTCATCGAAATCCAACGATTTTTACGCGAGTAATCGTGAAGACTGACGGACGGACGGACGGGCGAAGCTGGAGGATATACGCTTCTTCAACCTACGGTTAGAAAGCGTAAACAGGTTCGTAAAATCATACAATGGATTGATTATGATAACGCTTTCCAACATACCAGAAATAATTACTCAAGTTATGAGGATAATGGCTGTAGAATAAATTTCGCTACTATGGATTTTCTTTGGATTTTAGGGTTAACGACCACCGTGAGCAACTCAATGGGCTATAAGCAGTCGCCCGTCCCTAATTTAGGGTCACTGGTTCCAGGGAAGGGAGAGAGACAGTGCCGTAAGACAAACACAACATCCATGCCTCACCGGGATTCGAACCCGGACACCTTTCGGACGAATGATCAGAGGCCATCGCTTAGACCACTGCGCCACCGGGGCGGCTTCGCTACTATGACCTGACCCATTTCGATGATATTCAACAGAACCGGTAAAATATACTTCTGGAACAATACATGATAAAGTTTTGTCTCAATCGAAGCATTGTACGTAAGTTGTAAGGTATAAGAGCGATGGAATGGATCCCGCTTTTATGTCCTGACATTTGACCCCACTTCACCCAATTTCAATAGGGTTCGTCCCCAGGTGGTCCCCTACCACATACTAAAATTTCATTGAAATCGAACCATATTTACGCAAGTTATGACGCATAAGAGTGATGGAATGGATCCCTGCTCCTATGTCGTGACCTTTGACCCCACTTCATCCAACTTCAATAGGGTTTGTCTCCAGGTGGTTCCCTACCACATATTAGAATGTCATTGAAATCGAACCATATTTACGTAAGTTATGACGCATAAGCGGATTGAATGGATCCCGCTCCTATGTCGTGACTTTTGAACCCATTTGTCCTTTTTTCACAAGGCTTTGTCCCCAGGTGGTCCGCTACCACATACTAAAATTTCATCGAAATCGAGCCATTTGTATGCGAGTTATTGTACGGACAAAGCTGGAACATATAAGCTTCTTCAACCTATGGGTGAAAAGCGTAAAACACGCGATTCATCAGACCAGCACACTTTTTCAAGTCATCAGACGTTAAAATTGCATGACCTTTGCACCAGGCTAGTCTTTTGCGTCGATGAAGAGGATGTCGTCTGGTTCGTCTGCTGCTACAGTCCATACATACGTGCGTGCGTATGTGCGATGCATGATCGTGACAGGTACTGTTCCAGGTAGACATCTGTTGTATTGGGTAGTCAACTGTGGAACAATGTGGTGTATACGACGGCCTGTGCGAGTCGACGGGTTAGACGCTCACCTGTCCCATCAAACTTTCGCTGTCCTGTGCAATTGTACCTCCGAGTCGTTGTTTGACCTTTTTCAAGCCAGTTCTGATGCACTTTAAAACTACGGCGCCTCGCGAACAACCCACAAATCCAGCAGTTTGGGAAATCGCGGCGCCCACTCCTCGAGCAAATCCTTCCTTTTACCCATCACGCTCCGAATTATACTACCTGCTGCTCCACTGACACGTTATATATGCTATGTCGGTCGACTAATCGCGCTCTCTCTTTGAAATCACGTGGCCAACGAATCGCTCATTCCATACAGAAATCTGCATATTAATGGCTCCTCTAAGACTGCACACCTAATACTGCACACTGAGCTCTTATTTCTTCAGTCTTTATCTACGTAGCTTGCTGACCTACTGTGAGGATTACCAACTATAAGATAGGGACACAGAACGAAACATCGTTACAGCTGCCTTTGTTTGTTATTAAACATATACCATTTCCCAGTTCTACAAAACTCACCGGGGAAAACTCCGTGGCGTTAATTCTAGAAATTTTTTAACAAGGGGAAACCATATTTACATGAGCAGACATGATCTTAAAAGGAAATTTAAACTAGATGTTTACGTCGCAATCTTTATGACATAAATACAAAATGACGCGAAGCACGGCAATGTTAGCTACTGATCCTCTGTTAATGTTTATCCATAAATTTGACATTTTTCTTACTTTAGGGACCAGACATAAGTCAGGATAACACTAGTCTTTTCTCCTGGTTCCCTGCTATGTTACTATGAATGTTTTAATACGTTCTTTAATACACTGGAGTGCAAAAATTAAGAAAGACGGTTTTTCGAATGTAACGTCATGCAGAAGTGCTCCACATCGACTCACACCATACCATAAGATCTCCAAGATGTAAGAATATGGGACAAGTGAGCAAAACCGTCCAAACAAGGAATCCAAAGGATACAAAGGCACTTTATTGAAAAGGTAGCTTCGAGCACAACTGGACGGAAGACAAACGTCCATGTGACAGGCGGCTGACAAGAAAATCCAGTCTTTAGTAGGGGGTATGATCACCCCTGACTGCGTTGCAGGATTTACAACGTCTGTCCATGCTGAAGACGAGGTTGCCAAGGAGCTGTTGAGGTATCGCGGCCCATTCATCTTGTAGCGCCAATCGCAGCTGCGGAAGCGTTGCTGGCGGTCCCACACGTGTTCGATTGGATTTAGGTCAGGGAACCTTGCGGGCCAATCCATGCGTTGAATATCTTCGCTATCCAACAGATCTGTGACAGCCACTGTACGATAAGTTGTAGCGTTGTCGTCCATGAAGAGGAACTCAGGTCTCATAGCACCTCTAAACAGACGCAATTGAGGCAGGAGAACCTCGGTACAATAGCGGACACAAGTGACTGAACTTCCTTGGAAGATGTGGAGGTCAGTACGGCTACCAAGCATGATACCGCCCCAAACGAGAACTCCTCCACCTCCAAACCGGTTCCTTTCGATGATGTTGGAGGTGTGATTGCGTGTTCCCTAATCTCTCCAGATGTGTATACGTCCAGAATCGCTCGTCAGACTAAATCGGCTCTCATCCATAAAGACAACTCGACCCCATTGCTGATGTGTCCAGTTCTTGTGTTCCTGGCACCACAAAAACCGCCGTCTCCGATGAGCAGGCGTTAATGGCACACACCGTACTGGTCGTCGTGCAAATAGACCATCTTTGTGCAGCCTCCATGATACGGTAAAGCGCGATAACGGATGCCCAGTTGTCTGTTGCATGTGCCTTGCGATTTCTCCCTCTGTCTGCAGTCTGTCTGTTCTCGCCTGTAGGACAATATACCGGTCGTCCGCCGCCGTGGTTGCTTGTGGACGACCACTGCTAAACTCTCGGACAGCTGCTACTGTCGTTTGAAATGCTCTCCAAACTCGTGAAACGATGCTGTGAGCGATCCTGAACTCCTCGGTCACTCAAGTCACAGTTCGACCTTCTTCCAACATCCCGATGACGCGACCTCGGGTAAAGTCATCCAGATGTCGTCTACTGGATTGCCTGTTAGATATATCACACGGTGGTAGAAACTCGACGTCGTTCAAACTGATGTACACCGCGCAATAGCTTTCACTGAATTGCTGAGCGTACACCGCCCGTGTACTTTATACCCTTCCGACACTCGACCACCCCCCGCCTACGTCATGCTGCATATATGTGCATGCCCTACCGTACCCTAGTCTATCTGCTGAGATGTCTTTCGGTGCGTTCTGCCTGCTCCTTCCGCTGTATATGCTAATTTCTCCTCTTCGTCCTTAATTTTTGCACACCAGTGTAGTATATAATGATATTTTCATCTATGTTCTTTTATTTTTGTTTTATAATTAAGGATGTGCTGTTAGCTGCGTGTAACATGGCAAAATTAAATAAATAAAATGATCAGGTCAATAGCATACGTTAAAAAAAAAAAGGCACATTTCACGCATTTTTTCTTGAGCTCACCGGGGTTTAAATTTAATTAAGTAATCATTAAAGGGAGTAAGTAAATTTCGGTGTTGAAATCAAAACGCTTATCCCATATGTGTATTCATCAAGTTACTTTTCATTTGTACGAGCTTGTGAAAATGCTAAAACTGCAAAGGCTTAGAACGCAAGATTTTCTCATAACCTCTAACTTGCTAAAGATCATGAAGCGGCAAAGCTCACGAACAACAGAAGCAGACTTAAATAAGCTGATATGACGAACTGCATCCCTCTTCGATTTTGGAAACACCTTAAGATTAATGAATTCATATGACTTGAACAGTGTTTATTGCTGGCTCATACACACAAAGCCGCTATGAATTGTGAATACGCAGTTTGAACATATTTCAGGTTAGCCCTTATCTCTCCTCAAAGCAGCTTGTTGAAAGTGAATATATATTTCACATTCCCAATGAGAGAGAATCACACCTTGAAATTTTCCGTGAAATTATTTAAATGACTACTAATGGCTGATACAACGTTGCGACATTATTATGCTACCGAAATTACGGAAGCAAATTCGAGGGAAATATTTTAGTAAAACAAGTGTAGTTAAGTAACACGAAGTATATATTAAAAGCATACCGTTTTTGATGCAAGTACAGTAAGTTTGATAGTTTGATTCAGCACAGTTGTGTCTTTTACTGATCTCTTCCACATAGTTAGGCAGAAATAAACTATATTTTTTTTAATCAACTGAAGTTAACGTGTCTTTCGTATATTCTACGCGGATGTTAATAATTATTACAATAAATTAGAGCAAAATATGTAATGCTGCCTTTCTGCATGTGACATAAGCGCACAGGAATTAACAATCCGATTAAACTCAAAGAAAATAGAAAAAATCGTTACGTTGAAAAATTATGGAAAAAAATTAAGAAATAAATTCGTTGTAAAATGATCAAGTTATTGAAAAAAAAAATCAGTCTTGGAGCTTAATGTGTCTAACAGAATCTGAAATGACGTCAACTTCTCTTACCGCATTCTTAATTCCACTGGAATGATGTCATAAGACAAGTCTACATAAACCCTCCACGTGGAGGACTGCTAACGCCATGATTGCACATCGGGAGAGGAAAGACCCTCTTTCGAGAATGGATCCGCACTTGATTTCATAGTAGAGTGGCTTAAGGCGTGAGTCTAGCGATCTGATGATTAGGGGTTCGATCCTGAGCTGGTCAGCGCAAGATTTTTTATTCACTTTGAGTAAAACGTTTCCCAGCGTCGTGACGTCACGTCGTAAAATTTCCTCTGGGGAAAAATAGTATCCATCACGTTAGAAGAAAAATAAAATGGTGAACAAAAGATGGTGATGAAAACTTCGGAGACAAAAGAAAACCGGTGACTCATCCCAAAACATATGGGGGATAAAATGACCACGTGGAGGGAATAAAGAATTTCCTGATCAAATAAATTAAAATGGCGATGGGCAAGCAATCTCCTCGAATCAATCACTTGCTGGCCTGCCCCGGTGGCGCAGTGGTCTAAGCGATGGCCTCAGATCATTCGTCCGTAAGGGGTCCGGGTTCGAATCCCGGTGAGGCATGGATGCTGTGTTTGTGTTACGGCACTGGCTCTCTCCCTTCCCTGGAACCAGTGTCCCTAAATTAGGGACGGGCGACTGCTTACAGTCCATTGAGTTGCTCACGGTGGTCGTTAAACCTCCAATAAAAAAAACATTTGCGGGTGTGGCGGTGGTGTCCTTCCCTCCTCCTCCTGACCACACGCAACCGCAACCGTAGGCGAGCACGTGGGGATCCAAGATGGCGTCGGAGAGGACACGTGGTTATCTGTAATTACGGTTGCCGTCGAGAGCACGTGGGCGAGGTCGTGGTGGAGGTCCGTGGGCAGCGGTGAAGGTTCTCCTTTGTGATAAAAACTGTCTTTTTCCTCTACTTTCATCGATCCATCTCCCATGGAGCCTTTTTCTGTCCCTCGGGAACCAGTCTAAAATTTCGGTTGTCCATTGGTGGTCGGCTCTTCTGGCAGCCCATTGTCATTTCAGTGATTTCACTCTGGTCATGATGTTGTCCACTCTAGTCATTTTCTTTATCCAAAAGTTCCTCTTTTTAGCTCTCTCTCTCTATATATATATATATATTGATATATATATACACACTGAGTGGCCACTTTATTATGACCATCTGCCAGTTTTAAGCAAATGAGTTATGGCTGCACGCTGTTGTCGCCAGAGGCTAGTATGAAAAGGGAGGAAAGCTTAGCGCTTGCGATAGTAGTAGAAGTTGTTTTTGGGTGACGTGATGGGTAAAAAATGCGATTTGACGGACTTTCAACGTGAGATAATTGTAGGAGCTCGGAGCGAGTATCACCGAAACGGCCGCATTCATGAAATGTTCCTGAGTTGCTGTTGTTAAAATGTTTAAAGACTGGACTGTCAGCCAAAAAAAAAAAAAAAACTGGGTTTCTACGTGCAACATGTGTTCGTCATCGACTAGTAACTGCTCGTGCGGAACGGAGAGTGTCTAGACTGGTAACCTACAACAGAAGAGCAACAGTGCAGCAAATTACAGACCATCTTAATCAAGGATCTTCTCAAATGATCTTCTGCACGCAATGTTCGCCGTACACTGCATCGGATGGGATATGGCAGCCTAAGGCCTGTTCGAACACCTTTGCTGTCTGCAGTTAACAAGAGAAAACGTCTATAGTTCGCACAGGAGCACAAGGGTTGAACAGTCGATAATTGGAAACAAATTATGTGGTCCGATGAATCACATTTTCAGTTGCACCATGTCGATACTTCGCACAGGAGCACAAGGATTGGACAGTCGATAATTGGAAACAAATTATGTAGTCCGATGAATCACATTTTCAGTTGCACCATGTCGATGGCCGGAGTGAGAATTTGGCGGAAACAGCACGAAAGCATGGACACCAAATAAATGCATTGCTACAACCCTTTAAGCTGGTGGAGGCAACGTTATGGTTTGGTAAATGTTTTCTGCCATGCTTTGGGTCCTTTAATTCGTGTTGATCAATGTCTGTCTGGCACATCATATCTAAACATCGTTGCGGACCGAGAGCATCCTGTCATGTGGATGATTTATCCCAATGGCAATAGCTACTTTTCAACAAGATAATGCGTCCTGCCATAGTGATCGTATTGTACAGGATTGGTTTCAGGAACATGACGTTTAGTTTACTTTGCTTAGGTGGACCCCACAATCTCCAGAGGTGGACCCCATTGAGAATATGTGGAATGAAGTTGAACGAGCCATCAGACAGCTGGATCCACAACCCTGCAATCTCACACTCCTGGAAAGTGCTATTCATCAAGCATGGTCTCAGATTCCACAAACCACCTATTAAAATCTCGTGGAGTCCAAGCCACAAAGAATCGACGCAGTATTAAAGGCAAAAGGTGGCCCAACGAAGTACTGAGTGGGTGGTCATAATAAAGTGGCCACTCAGTGTATATACAGGGTGCGTAGGGAAGCCCCTTTAGCCTGGAATAAGTTGCGAACGGAGAGAGTTACAGTTCTGCAAGTGAGATAACGTTATAGTAAAGCGACTACGCTCGAAGGAATGCAACCAATAGCAGCGCCCCTAGTAGCGGCAAAATGCAGAAATTAGCAATTGCAAATCGAATTTCCAATTACAAAGTTGTAGAGCATCAATTAATTAGTACAAAACGACATTTGTTTGACACGGATAAGATAAAGTGTAGCCTGAATACCCTACGATGTCCGAATTCGATGCGCGACGATTCGAATCCGCATATTCAGATCGTACCTACGATATAAAACCAGTAACAGGATGTACCCTGATCAGAAGCTTAGGTCTACTTACGCTGTGTGAGAATGTCGAGCTTGGATTTCTGGGGTTACGTAAAAAATCAGGTGTACGCAACAACGCCTACAAGTCTGTTGGATCTACGTCGTCGTGTTACAGATGCTTGCAATAGTGTGACACCTTACATGCTGAGCAGCGTGCATGCAGAGTTACTTTCGGGCAATGGCGAACTCTTAGAACATACTCGACATTAATTTTTTATCACTGTGATCCAGTTTGCCTTATTTGTTTTTGTTTTGGTTGACGTCATCAAACTGTATTTACATCAGTACGCATTTAGGCAATAAATTGTGTGCATTTGCTCATACCTATGCCTGTTCCCTTCAAACGTTCACACAGAAGGTAGCGCATCGATTTCGGACATTTTAGGGTATTCAGATGACAATTTATCTTATCCGTGTGAAACAAATGTCGTTTTGTACTAATTAATTGATACTCTAGAACTTTGTAATTGGAAATTTTGCTCTCTTTTCGTTTTCGATTTGCAATGGCTAAATTCTGCATTTCGCCACTAGGAACGCTGCTATCGGTTGCATTCGATCGGGCGTAGTCGCTTTACTATACAGTTATCTCACTTGCATAACTGTACCTCTCTTCGTTCGCAAGTTATATATATATATATGTACACTTAAAAGAGTTAAGAATGGAAGACATTACGATCAGAGTAAAATCCCTGAAATGGCAATGGGCTGGCATATTACCAAAAGGACGGAGCACCGATGGACAAACGAAATTTTAGACTGTATTCCAAGGGACAGAAGAAGACCACACAGGAGATGGGTAGATGAAATTTCGGAAGCATACGGGAGTAATATGGAGGAAACTTGCTGAAGACAGACCGTTGTGGAAGAAACTTGGGGAGACCTTCATACAACAGTGGATTGTTAATTATTAACAATGATAATGATGATATACCTACAGATTCACAATAATAATTCATAGGTTATACATTTATGGGATCAAAATAAAGAATTTTGGAGATCATGGTTAATTAAAAATGAACTGACGAATTGTTACGGAAGTCTCCAAAAGTTCAACTTAATTCAAGTAATTGATAGCTACCAATTTAGCTTTTAGGTTAGCTAATTTTAAGTGGCTGTTTTAATATTAGCAGTGGCTTATTAAAGCAATGTTGTTGCATTAAACGTCAAGTAATATGCTGTGATCATGGTAAGGTGTTTTCTTATTCGTGGTTTCAGAATTCGTCCCAGTATCTCCACAGATGCTTATTTTCTTGCTCTTACATCTCTTATGTGAGATATGATTTTTATTACGTACTTCATTCCAGCTGTTTCCTTTAATTGTTTAAGCATTGCTTTTGATGAGATCGAAGTTGGCTAATTTAACGCAAAATGTTATTCCTTTTTTTCTGACTTGGCGTTCGCTTATTGATTCCGCAACGGTTAGCTAAATGTTTCCTCATTTCTGAACTTGAAGCCTTTGAGTATTAAATTAAAAAAAACATGCGACACCTACGAACAGCTTCGAAATGCATTCCAGGAAGCACATTTCATGCCTATTTGAATTGTACATACTTATATACACAAAGACACACATTCATGAGCAAGGGCGGTGTGGTCATAAATCCATTCAGTCATAAACAAGGGACAAACAAAAAAGTAAGGTTTCCTTGGGAGTAAAATACTTCATTTATAATTCTATACATGAAATACCATTGTCAGTACAAATTACTGACCGTAAGTTATAATAAATTCTCAAACATTCATGCATTTATATCATTTTGATGCGAGTTTAAAATTCCATTATGGCAAAATATATTGTTTTAACGATGGCACTCTTCCATTTGGAAAGCTTTTAACCCCTTTGATTGCTTTTCATCCTGGTGAACCTTTTCATGTTTCCATTCATGGAGCATATTTTGTACCTAACTGCAATTTTTAAATTGGGGTCTATTCAGGTAGACTATTTCATATCACCATGGTAACCAGTCACGGAGAATAATTTGCATCTGTTTGATACTGGTGAAGTCTTGTTAACCCAGGTGGACCATTTCAAGTAAGCAATATAACATTCATGTAAAGTAATTTGTATCGCTTTGCCAGTTTGGAACCGGCGTCCATCGTGACAAATCATTTCACATAACCGAGGTAACAATTTATGCAGAGCATTTTGCATCCCTTCGGCATTTTCGAATCGGTGTTCATCTAAGTACACCATTTCAAATGACCATTTTCAGAGAATATTTTGCACCTCTTCCCAACTAGGAACCCGGTATCCAACTACGTGGTGGATTTAGTCGACTAAAACGACGGTAAAAAGTGCTGTTTAACCAAAGTTAAGCCATTGGAATCATGCTTTGAAGTCTGAAAAATTGCGTTGTCTGTTGCTTGCCACTTATGGACGATGTGTTATGGACTCTTCGGTGTGATTTTCATTTTACAAGATTTTAGTGTAAGTGAATCTGTTTGGGGTACTTTTACCTGAAGTGAAGTTGGTCATCTGATATATCTGTATAGACAACTTACGTTGCGAGATCACGCGAGAATTCTCAACAGCCAGGTACTTCCAATGAAGTAAGGTAACTAGTTCTGTACACGTTTTCCAGAATGACAGGATAAGCTTTTAATTGATTGCTTGGCCTTTAAAAAACGCTGAATAGTAGAAAATGTATTTCAGAAGCATTCTCTCCTTTGAACGTAAGACCGTCAGCAATTTTCTCCTCTCGTACCGTCTCTATATCGTTATTAGACGAAACATGTTTCGAACGACATGAAACTTTCCATTCGGGTAAATCCTTCAATGATAAGTACATTGGGATAAATCAATCCATCTTGTGAACACCTGGACTATAAGTGAACTCAGCTTACCGAGAAAGTATATGAAAGTCATATCACGCCTTCACCTTTCCTAGAACCAAAACATATAAATAAACGGTGTTTAAGTTTTTTGCACTAAAGCGGGAGAGAATATGTACATGGATGCTGCCTTACCTCGTTAACTCGCGGCGATGTGCGTAACTAAATAACGAGATGCTACCATACAGACAAGATACAGCAATGTTAACAATTACGAAAAGTTATGTTTCTAAAAATAAGTCATTAAACGTATATAATGAGAAGTTAACAGATATTCGTTTCACGCTAGTGACCGTATTCTCAGATGTATTTTCGAGAAAACATACAGTTAAATGGTATACTCATTAGATACACTTAATGGACAAAACATTAGAGATACCTACCTAATAGCGTACTGGTCCGCCTCTAGCGCGAATAACAACCTGTACACGCCGGCGCATTGACACCACTAGATGCCGGAGTGTTTCCAGAGGCAATGCCAGCCATGCCTGTTTCACCATTTGTGGCGTACAGCACGTGTCAAAACGACAAATCTGCAGCAATACACACCGTCGGTGTAGCTTAGTAGGGAGAGCAAGTTACTCCGGAGTGAGGAGGCGTGGTTTCGATTCCGGTCAAATTTGTGTTTTCACACTGTTGCCCGGATATAAAAATGGATGTACTGACCATTGGGGTCTTCGAAAAATGTGTGATGTTTGTTCCACACAGCGTACAGAATTAAATAAAAGTTCGCTCTTCGCTTACAAAAAATTAACAGGGAGATGATGTGACGTAATGCAGAGGTAAAGCACGTGTCAAGACGAAAAATTAGCAGCGATACACTCCGTCGGTGTTGCGTGGTTGGGAGAGCAACTTACGTCGGAGGGATGGCGCGCAATTGCAGTCACGGACAATTTTGTGTTTTCACACATTGTCCAAAACTTCGCCCGAGACGTCGGTCTGGGATCCATGGATTTGATGTTCCGCTCAACGGCAACCCAGAGAGCGTCTACTGGGTTTAAATCCGACGATCTTAGGGGCCAATGAATGGTTTTAAACTCAGATGAGTGTTCCTCGTTCCATGCCTGGGTGGCTGTTTGTTTGTTTGTTTATTGGAGGTTTAACGACCACCGTGAGCAACTCAATGGGCTATAAGCAGTCGCCCGTCCCTAATTTAGGGTCACTGGTTCCAGGGAAGGAGAGAGCCAGTGCCGTAAGACAAACACAACATCCATGCCTGACCGGGATTCGAACCCGGACCCCTTCGGACGAATGATCAGAGGCCAACGCCTTAGACCACTGCGCCACCGGGGCGGCCCTGGGTGGCTGCGTCCCGGTGTGGTGATTCATTGTCCTGTTGAAAGAGGCCATTGGCCGTAGGACGCGCGAAGCCCGTGAAAGCGTGTAGGTGATCAGCCAGCAAATACTGATAGTGTGGAGTGGTTAAGAACGTCTCCAGACACACAAAAGGACCTAATGTGCCCACGAGAAGTCTTCCCGAACTATCACAGGGTACCACCACCTTGAAGAGACCAGACGTGGCACGGAGGAGCCGTGGCTTCCTTCTGCCAATCCCAAACCCGCAACCTCCAGTCAGCTCGGTACAGATGGAAAACGGGATTCATCTGACCGCACGATGCGTCGTTACTCTGCAGAGGCCCAGGTTTGATGTCCCCGGGCATATGAGTAGAGCATCGTTACCTTACCCAAAGGTATGCATCGTGCGAAGTATCGTTCGCTCGCTCAAAATGCTTCCCAGGTAGCACAGCCTGCAATTTAATAATGTTGGCCCAACACTGAGCAACAGTCTTTCAGGAATAGAAGGCAGTGGCTCAGTGTTGGGCCAGCGTTATATTACAAGGCTGGGTTGGGCCCCAATATTTAACTTGGATGTGATTTGCGCCGCCGTTATCAAGCGGTGGGTTTGTTGGATTATGGAAAGCTTACATAGACCACGGTCATCAGTGGCGTATGGACGGCCACGGATTTCTTTCTGGGAGCTGGTACGTCCGTAGATGGTATACTCGCAGTACTCCCTTGATACAGTTGCCTTATATGAAGCCCCTGGGTTCTTACCACTTTGGCGATAGAATGACTGATCTGTCTTGCGCCGACAATGTGTCTACCTATGTTCGTCGATTGCTATACATTGTTGCGAAGCACTGATGTGCGCCTATTTATAGTCTGCGTTCGGTTGTTGTCTGTTCCATTCTGCGCGGGGCATGCCCACATTAACTGTCCATCACCCCTATCTCTAACGTTTTGTCTACTGAGCGTACTTACATTTAATTAAAGGAACGAGGAAACAACGTTTTGCACACCGTTTCTAGACACTGTGTGTTAAGTTTTCTATCGGTACAGTTTGTTAAGTGACATGCATCGTAGTATTAGTGCCATTTTATTGCAAGCTACCCCAGTGGCGCAGTGGTTTAAGCTCTGGCTTATTCGGCCAAGATGGGTCTTGGTTCGAATTCTGGTTGAGGCATAGATGGTATGTTCGTCTCACAGCACTGACACTTGAAGTTTCCTTGAACCAGTGGCCAAAACTTAAAGAAGAGCAAGTGCTTATAGCTCATCGAGTGGATCACGGTGGTCGATGAACTCTAAAAAAAATGGTTTCTAAAATAAGAGACGGTCATCTTTAATTAAAAATATTAAGAAGTAATCCTAACTCAAAATATCTGTAAATCAAAATCTAAATCACCATCGAGTGAAATCATTTGACGAGTAATGGACTGCCATGTGTGATTTATGATTCACTAGGAAGCATTTGCTGTTCTGGTTGAATTAGTATCTTGAAAAACTTGCATTGCGTATTAAAAAACATGTACGCAAACCGGGAGCAACCGCTTTTTAAGTTAAAAAAAAATGTGATATCGTATTGAATTTGGTCTACAGAAACTGTCAATTCAGCTATAGGTAAAAAATATATAATCCCGTACAATTCTGGTATTTGCTGCAGTATTTCAGATTATTCTAGCATGGTTTTACGTATATGAATTGTTACCAGATGTGGAGAATTCAAAAGAAAAGAACAAGAACGCTTCAAAAGTAAAACTTACAACGACAAAATATCCGATGACATTAAAAAAGCAAATTTTCATCAAGTAAGGAGAACTTCGAAAATACAAAATTGGAAAACATTATCATCAACGAGGAAAAGGAGGATCTAAGATAGTGTGTAGCCTAAAAACGCGAAGAAAGAAAAAATGATATCTGTACTCTTGAGAGACAGAAACAGAAATTAATTGCCTCAAAACTAACTCCAGAAAGAGACGGGTATTCTAAAGAAAAACAGATATGTGGGTCGCAGCGTGGGAAAGACAACAGGTAGAGAAACTGCATGATGTACGCGAAATACGAGAAAGGAACACCTATAAAATGTCTTTAAGAAGAACACCTGAAAAACTAATGACAGCAAGTAGAAAACGTGAAAGTGATGTCCCCAGTTGAACAAATGAAAAAATGACAAAAGGAAAGAAACGACAAAAAAAGTGTTCCTTTAGAGTTCAATTACGTAAAAGCTCTTAAGGAAAACAGACTTAAAAGCCTTCGTCAATGATAAAGGATGATGCTATATAATGCTTAATGGGATAAATTATTTTAAATAATTTAAATAAATTCCTTTTGACAAAAGAATGATTTTTCTACTAACAATAAAAGACAACGCAAAAATAAAATAATTTGATGCCCAACGTTTAACTAAAAATGTTAAGTACTAAATTAAAGACGTATACAGAGTAATTAAAATTAATGTGAGGAAAAAACATTACTGCATTTCAGTCTTAAAAAATGCAATTTCATTTCATTTTTAATGAAATAAAATTAAATACTAGCATAACCAAATCGACATTTTTTACAAATTAAAAAGTACCAAATTAAAAACTGATTAATAATTCTGCTGAATTGAATTTTTTAAACAAGGAATATTTGCAAGAATGGAAAATAAGCGGACTTAATTAAATATTTAAATTAGCTAAAAAAGACTGTAGCTGTCAGTAATGCACCAATATAACTTGAGTATTTTGCACACGAAAATTTTATAAAGGCAAGGAATTTTGTGAACAACGAATATTGGAAATCCGATAGGAATAATACAAATTATAAGAGTGTCGGAAGCGTGACGAAGACAGATGAATGGATCATGATAAAAATAAGGCTAGAGCTTCTTGGGATGTAATACCCACTCATAACGCAAGACATTCCTGAAAACCTCTGACGTTAACTTTTACTTCCTCTATTCCTCTTCTTGATTGTATCGTCTTTGTTGCGATAAAAATGAGAATACCCGCTCATCAAGGGGTGTATCGTATCTGAATCATCGAATTATGAAGTTTTACTGTATGTACTTACGAAATATTTGGTTAGGTTTAACTGTTTGCAGAACAGAATTTTTCACCATATAATGCGCGGATTAACTGTTAAAAAATCACAGTTCTGCGCATCATATGCCGTTTTAATAAAATTAACGTTTTTCCAGTACTTCCAATTATTTTTTTTTTTTTTTTTTGGTTGGAGGTTTAATGACCACCGTAAGCAACTCAATGGGCTATAAGCAGTCGCCCGTCGCTAATTTAGGGTCACTGGTTCAAGGGAAGGGAGAGAGCCAGTGCCATAAGACAAACACAACATCCATGCCTCACCGGGATTCGAACCCGGACCCCTTTCGGACGAATGATCAGAAGCCATCGCTTAGACCACCGTGCCACCGGGGTGGCACTTCCAATTTTACAAAATCCCTGTCGCAATTATCAGAAGTCGTATATTTGAAAAATTACTAGAAATGCGCT
This sequence comes from Macrothele yani, assembly GCA_039090855.1. Lineage (NCBI taxonomy): Eukaryota > Metazoa > Arthropoda > Arachnida > Araneae > Macrothelidae > Macrothele > Macrothele yani. The sequence goes on along the minus strand of CM077003.1, from coordinate 81,965,564 downwards.
AATAACAGGAAAGTGTAAAGCAAGACTAAGATGAAGGACTTCACACACCTATAAAGAAGGTTCCGTTTTGTTTATTTAGGAATATTTTGACAGAAAACACGAAACCCAAATTATTTGCTTTCGCGGATGAGCACTGTGGGAAGCTCAGCGTCGCACTCTTCTATGGGTGTTCCGCATCGAACTCCGGAAATGCATTGTCATATTTAACAGAGGAACTAGTGTGATGCTGAAAAAAGACAAAATTTTGTTCTTTATTCACTCGAAACCAACAGGAAATAAATAAAGTTTACAGTTACTTCTTTTAATGCGATGATAGTTTTTTTCTTTGGATTTTTGGGTCATTCCGTGAATCGTGACTTTCTCTACGAAATAACAGTTCGGGATCAACATCGCGGTTACGGATTGTAAAGCAGTTCTTCCCCCTGAGTTTTAAAGCCTACGGATTATGAGCCGCCGCAGATTATTAGAACGAGTTGTTTTTCTTTTCCTGAATTTCACGATTTGCGTATTGTACGAATAAAAAATACGTTAGTTTCAATCTAATGGTTGGTTTAAAGCTTAAGGTGGACCTCAAGTAATTTTGCTTCCTATACTTCCAATGGGGAAAACGTCTGTACACATTTTCTTCACAATTAATGCTTTCCCAAGGTTGAACGTCGATTAAAATAGCTTCATTTATAACTTGGAATATTTAATATTTTCTAAAACATAACCATAATTATGCAATCCAACATTTGTTTGTCTACTTACGTCATCAAAGTACAGGTCGCGCCATCTTTGTTTTTGGTTTCAACACCACCAAAGGATAAGCTATTGATTTTTAATATAATTATGGTTATGTTTTAGAAAATATTAAGTATTCCATGTTATAATATGAAGTTATTTTAATCGATGTTCAGAATTTCACCCTTGTGAACGCATTAATTGTGAAGAAAATGCGTACAGAAGTTTTTCCATTGGAAGTATAGGAAGCAAAATTACTTGACGTTCACCTTAATCTGTAAGTTGTAGTTGAAAGATTAACGTGCTTAAATGTTAACGTTGCTCAAGCTATGAGCTTTTTCAACATAATGTTAAGAACTTTCCCATATGTAAACAGTAATGGCTTTAGGTACGGAAAAAATCAACATCAAGCCAAATAAATGAACCCACGTTTATTCATTCTTTACTTGCACTGATCACAGAAGAACACTTCTAGTTAGAATATAACTTTCTGGATTCAAATCATCTATTAATCACAATACTACGTAAAATGCCTTTACAACACGTCACTGTGTCAAATGCACTACCGAGTCGCATTATGTAAATAGGGTTGTTCCGGAAAGGCACTTATCTCGACACTGCTAAACAGGAACTTTCTGTAATTGTTAAACAGTAACTTTCACAGAATACATACCTAACAAGTCGTTATCTCAAACTGCACTTTTAACAAAGCGTTATCTTAAACCTTTTACTTACTACATTCAGTGATTACGTTTTATTGACCTCTGATTCACTAATAGTGGCGCAACTTAGAAAGTTTTTCGGAGAAATTGATGTGCTGCTAAATCAATAAATGTTTAATAATAACAAACCAATTTTACGTCAAAACGAAACTCCAAAGGAAGGTGAAATTAGAGATATGAGTAACAGAACACATTTCGAGATTTATCTATTACTCTGCTTATTTTTAACAGAAAATACGAAACCCACGATAAGTATAACATTATATACACTATAATTATTATACTTCTTGATGCATGATAACAAGGATGTCTTTTGATCAGTGCAGGAGCATGCATGTAGCTTCGCTTTTACGATTCGCGGGCTTCCTTCTTAAGAGGAGCTTATTTGGGTTTCATATTCTGATTTGCAAGCATTAAGCACGGCCGATGTTATTGTTAGTGTTGTGATGGGACGTCACGTTCGTACGCGTGGTGCCTGAATGCTGCAGTAGGTAACATAAAATACACGGTTTGAGCAAGACATTATGACCCATATCCCCACCCCCTCCTCCCCCATTCACGTTTGTATCGTTGCCAGGGCGGCGATCAACAGATATGAAAGTCAAGGGTTTATGCAGGGCTATCTGTGACTCGTGCGTTGTAAGACGGTCGACTGTAAGCAACCGTAACAAGTTATATACGGCTTCGACTGCAAAAGAAATTGTAACAAGTTGTATTAGGGTCATTCAAATGAAAACGACAGCTTAGTGAAAAAAGGCGCATGCGTGTGCAAGCCGGAAGTAATCCTATACGATTGCTTGATAAGCAGCTCTCGTTCTGTAGCAGTCATTCTGTTTGAAAGTATCGTAGCGTGTAGTACTGCACGGAAATTCGAGCCGCTGTAAATGATGGATTCATCCATATCTGCACAGAGGGCAGATATTCAATTTTTAACGATGGAGGGCACAGCTCTTGCGGGCATTTATCGGTGGATGGCGGTCTTATATGGCGAGAAATGCGTTCCAAAATGTACCGAGTTTCTATGGGGCAGATATGTTTCAACTGGGACATGTGTCGACGGCAGATCTTACCTACCAGGACAACCGAACAGGCAAATCACAGAAGAAAATATTGCGGCGGTTGATGCTCACATTAAGAAGAATATACTGCCAGAAGGACAGACCATCGATGGCCAGCCGAAATTTTAGATTGGATTCCAAGGGACAGGAAAAGACCCAGAAGAAGACCACATGGGAGATGGGTGGATGAAATTAGAATGTATGCGGGAGTGACATGGAGGAGACTGGCACAAGACAGACCGTTGTGGGGGAAACTTGGGGAGACCTTCGGCCAGCAGTGGATTGATAATGGTTGACGATGATATATATATATATATATATATATATATATATAACCGTGCAGCAGCTGTGTGTTATGTTGGAACTGAGCACACGAACTGTGCACACAGTAGTTCATAAACATTTAGCATATAGCAGGGTGAGGACTGCGAGGGTTCCCAAATTGTTATCAACAGAATACAAGGCTGAACGAATTGGTCTGTCATTGGAGAACTGGCTGCAGTACGAGGAGTGTGAAAAGTTCCTTGACAGAATTGTTGCCGATGATGAAACGTGTTGTCCTAACTTTGAACGAGCTGTCCGTCGCATGAGCTTATAGTAAAAGCACCCGTCATCGCTCTTTAATCGTCAATCACGCAGCACCGGTCAAATGATGCGCAACGTACTTTTTTTAATCACCGCGGTTGAATACTGCTGGACTGGCTACCACACGGTGCAACAGGAATAAGGGACGATACTGCACAACACTCGAAAACCTGCGGCAGGCGATCAAGTCAAAACGGTGGGAAAGTTAACGCAAGGTGTGGTTCTCTTGCAAGATAAACCAACGCTGCATACCTCCAACGTTACACGAGCTAAACTTGCCAAACTGAGATGGGTTGTCCTTCCGCGTCCATCGTACAGTTCGAATATGTCGCTTTGCGACTACCACATTTTTATTGAGTATATAAATAAGTTTTTAGGAATTTCCGTTCGATGTCATACTTATTACTGCTCTCATGTATTTTAAGGTGGCAACACTGCGATATCGCAGTACGAGATGCCAGCTGTCAGAGTCAGTATACGACGTTTGATTGAGGTGCCAAGACGTATTTGTTTTACTCGATGGAAAATGGCAACTTTCGTCCCGAGAAAACAGCATTTGCGGGAAGTGTTAGTGCATTACTTTATTGTCAAGGAAAGTGCTGCCGACAGCTATCGCTTAATATCAGAAATCTATGGTGAACATTCCCCATCCATAAAAACATGTGAGTATTAGTTTAGACGATTCAAAAGGAACGATTTCGATGTCAGTGATAAAGAACGTTCTGGACCACCCAAAAAAATGGCTGATGCCGAATTGGAAGCTTTATTTGACGAAGATCCGTGCCAGACCCAAAAAGAACTAGCAGCAGCATTAAATGTTAGTCAACCATGCATTTCACAACGTTTAGCAGCCATGTGAATGGTGCAAAATGAAGGGAATTGGGTTCCACATGCTTTTCGGGAAAGAGACCTTGAACGTCGAAAAACCATTTGCAAATTGCTGCTTCAAAGGCAAAAAGAAAGGTTTTTTTGCATCATATTATTACTGCCGACTAAAAAGAGACATAATACGATAACCCTAAACGGCAGAAAGCATGGGTGAAGCCACGTGAACCAGGTCCTTCAACGCCAAAATGCAATATCCATGGTTCAAAGGTAATGCTGTGCATCTGGTGGGATCAAAAGGGTGTGATCCACTATGAACTGCTGAAACCGTCAGAAACTATTACTGGTGATCGGTATCGAACCCAATTAGTGCGTTTAAGACGAGCTCTCACGCAAAAACGGCCGGAATGGTAGGATAGACACAACAAAGTCATCTTACAGCATGACAACGCAAGACCACATGTTTCTCGACCTGTGAAAAAGTACTTAGAAGGATCCGACTGGGAAGTTCTACCTCACCCGTGATATTCGCCAGATATTGCGCCATCGGGCTACTATTTGTTCCGGTTGATGCAATCAGCACTTTCTGGAGAACGGTTTAGTTCTTATGAAGATATCAAAAATTGGATGGACAACTGGATCTCTTACAAGAAACCAGAATTCTTCCTTCGGGGCATACGTTCACTGCCCGAAAGATGGGGTAAAGTTGTAGCTTCAGAGGGAGCATACTTCGATTAATATTAAAATATTGTTTCTGTTCTCCAACAACGAGTTTTGTTCACCTCAAATCCCTCAAAACTTATTTATATACCCAATAGAACCCTAAAAAAACACTTTAGGATGCCGCTTTACAGACGATTGCCAGGTTAAACAGGTAGACATACACTGAAGAGCAATTGGATTAGAGATACCTGTCTAGTAACTTGTAGCACCATCTTTTGTCATGATGACGGCGGCGATTCGTCTCGGCATGGACTCGACAAGACACCGGAAGCGTTGGGAAGCCATACGGATCCACGACCCCTGAAAAAGCTCCCACAGTTCACGAAGATTTGACGGAGGAGGGTCGGAGCCTCCTACAACATCTCTCTCGATGGCATCCCAGATGTGCTCGATGGGATTGAGGTCAGGTTACCTAGCTGGCGAAGGAAGCGAGGTCACGTCGGCGGAGTATTCATCCAACCATTCGGACACAATTTGGGAGCGATGGCACGGTGCATTATCTTGTTGCAGGATGAGGTCCCCAGTGGGATGTTGAAGACGTACAAGCGGGAGCAAATGATCGTCCAGGATATCCCGGTAACGTTGACCTGTGAGGGACGATATCACACGTACCAGGGGTCCCATTTCAGTCCACGTAAATATCCCCAGAAGAAAATGCCACCCCCACCAGCTTGAAGAGTACCCTGCTGGCAAGAAGAATACATACATCGCTTCATGTGGTTTGCGCCGTACTCGTATTCTGCCATCCTTATGTACCAACGTGAATTTCGACTCATCAGTCCAGGCAACATTTTTCCACATGTCTAGGGTCCAGTGGCGATGTTCCCGCGCCCATGCTAATCTTTTGACGCTGTGATGTGCTGTCAGCAGCGGTACCCTCGTGGGACGATGGCTTCTGTACTCCATAGCGAGGAGATGGTTCTGGATGGTGTGGCTGCTTACACGTTTTTGTGCACCAGCTTTAAATTGCCAAGTGATTTCTTGCACTGCGGCCCGTCTATCCGCTGTTAAAATGCGAGCTAGCCGACGATGACCCCGCTCATCCACACGCTGTTGTCCACGGCAGTTGGCTCTTGCAGGAATGGTTTTACCGGATTCGATGTACTCACGGTGCACCCGTGACACAGTGTCTCGTGAAAATCCCAGTGGTTGCACGACTTCCGAGATGAAGTGATCCACTCGTCGGGCCCCGACAATTTGCCCACGATCAAATACGCTTAGATCCTTCGTCTTACCCATACTGCGTCCGACTCTTACTTATTCCCGTCGCATCACTCCTAATATTCTCTGATCGCTGCATACGTCATGTCGTTTCCGTTTACAGGGCCGCCCTCAGCACTACATTTGCATAACGCCAGCTGTCTCTAATTCAATTGCTCTTCAGTGTAGATTGGTTCGCCCAGCAGCCATCTTCATTCTTCGATCACGCCATCAGCAGACAAGTGTCAAGATGGATTGCTTATTATTTCTGGTTTTAGCTTATCCACGTAATTTACCATGTTCATTGCCACTTTTATTTGAACAAACCAAATGTACGGCTTTGATTGTAAAAGCAACCGTAACAGGAGTGGGGAATTTTGGTGGATTGCTGGCTATTGAAAAGTAAAATACGCTTCGCTTATCAACCTTGAAAGATGTAGTTTTCGAGCGGTACTACCAACCAGTTATTGTTTTTCATAATTAACGCTTCTTATACGTATTGTTGTAGGAATTATTCGACTAACAAGTGTACTACTTCAGCTGTCGTCTTCAATGTAAAGTTACGTGGAGAGGTTCGTGATATAAAGAATAAACCTAAGTGTTATTCTTTATATCACGAACCTGATTGTTAATAATGGACATTGTTAACAACCTAAGTGTTGTTAACAATGTCTTATTCGTGGGTATCGTTCACTTGATCGAAAGGTCACTTGACCGAAAATCACTTCGCCGAAAATCACTTTACCGAAAAGTTCATTTCACCTAAAAGTTCATTTCATCATATCGATCAAAAAGTTAATTTCACTGAAGGATTACTTTACGTAAAAGTTCATTATATCGAAAGATGATATCACCGAATGGTCAGTTTATCGAAAACTTAAAATTTTGTTGTTAGAGATCTGTTGGACTGTCGTGCGGGTTTTTGAAATACTGGCTACCTAAACAATATCGGATCGTATAAAAAATACTTTTAATTTCTGTGAAACACCACCATATGAGTAGGGTTTTCGAAATACAACATTAATTATAAGGTTTAATCTGTGCTTTTTGTCAAATTTTAATTCTCCGAGCTCATATTCATAAGGGTTACATAGTAAATCAAGTAAATAATGTTCCTGTTTTACTCAACCACAAAATAAATGTTTTGACCGTAGGTCTAGATGCACGCCATTTTAACAGATTTTAACCCTACTCATATTCATACGCATTACATGAAATGTAAGGTAACTTTTTTATGTAAACCTTATGAACATAAGCACGCACGGTTAAAATTTTCTAGAAAGACCTACGGCCGAGACATAGGGTCCTAAAACATTCTTTTTGCCTGAAAAAATGTGCAACATTATAAACTTGACTATTTATGTAAACTTTATGAACATGAGTTCGTACGATTAAAATTGGGTAAAAATCCCTACGGTAGGGCCTAGGGACTTAAAGTTGATTATTTTTGTCTGAAAAAATGTGCAAGATTATTAATTTTACTTTTTATGTAAACCTTATGAACGTGACTTTTATGTGAACCTTATGAACATGATTAAAATTTGCTAAAAAGGCCTGTTTTAGCAAGCCTAGGAACTTAAAATTAATTATTTTTGCCTTAAAACTAAATCTTTGCGTACCTGTGACACGGAGAAATCAAAAGTGCAATATGAGTATGATCCCCTAATGTTTCGGTGGTCTGTCTGCCAAACTTGCACCATGCTTCAACAGATCCTGTAAGGAAATCCAAAGTTTTCGATAAACTGACCCTTCGGTGAAATGACCTTTCGATGAAATGAACTTTTAGGTAAAGAGACCTTTCGGTGAAATGAACTTTTCAATCAAGTGACTCTTCGATGAAATGAACTTTTAGGTAAAGAGACCTTTCGGTGAAATGAACTTTTCAATCAAGTGACTCTTCGATGAAATGAACTTTTAGGTAAAGAGACCTTTCGGTGAAATGAACTTTTTAATCAAGTGACTCTTCGATGAAATGAACGTTTCGATCAAGTGATCTTACGGTGAAACAATCTTTTCGGAGATGTGATTTTCGGTCAAGTGACTCTTCGGTGATGTGATTTTCGGTCAAGTGACTCTTCGGTGATGTCATTTTCGGTCAAGTGACTCTTCGGGTGATGTGATTTTTTGGTCAAGTGACTCTTCGGGTGATGTGATTTTTTGTCAAGTGACTCTTCGGGTGATGTCATTTTCGGTCAAGTGACTCTTCGGTGATGTCATTTTCGGTCAAGTGACTCTTCGGTGAAGTAAACGTCGGGCAAATGAACCAAACCCTTTATTCGCCTGTACTGTACACCGCGGGACGCCAAACTATCGAATAAAAATAGCCTTAAAAATTCAGATGCCAGGATGTCAGGCATTGGCTGAAGACCCGGAAGTAAATATTATAATTTGGAATAATTACTTGTGAGCCCTTTATCGCCGAAATCTTATGTACTGGTGAAAGTAATTTAGCCTGCAATTTAACCAATCAAATCCAAGAAATTCTTCTGACACTCATTAATTATTAATGCAACTTAGTACTGGCACGAGACAACAGCAACTTAATCAATTAAAAATAAAACAAAGATAATGACGAAGACGTCTATATACAAGGGATGAAGGAGGGGAGTCGAATGAACTCGCCCCTTTCGGAATAGCTCATGGGCTGAATTTATCATTAAAGTTCAACGATTATTCATTGGACTATACAGTCCGGCTATAAATAGTTCTAAGCCGACGAAAGTCAATTGGCTTACCGGAGCCAATTTATTCACATCTAGCATACATAAATAAATACAGTACTTACAGCTTTTCCACGTGTATCCGTATTTGGTGCACTCACTTATATATTTGATGCACTCTTATCTTGGCTGTGCAGCGCACCTGGGTGACGGCACGTCCACAACGTCTGGTCACCCTATTAGCGATGGTTTACTGGGCCATCAGCAGACCTACGACTCCTGTTATGACGCCTGAGATACTGTTTCGACTAACCTCGTGACTGGTTGTTTATTAAGCTGCAATTTTGTTGCCTAGTCCCGCATCCATCACACCTGCAAGTCACTCCTTGGACTTAATTACAGTACTTATTGTCCTTCACTTTACCACAACCTACAACTTGTATATAAGACTTTTCTTCACACAAATTGTGTTGTATTTTTTGCTCTAACTGTAGAGCTCGTGTTATTGATTATTTCATTAGTTTGCATAATGTATTGGTTTTTCTCTTTGTCAACATATTTTAAATCATTGGTTATTCTAGTATTTTGCTTCACTATTCTGTTTGCACTAGTGCTTGTGTTCCTTGTAACGTTCGAGTTCTTGCGTAACATGTTGATTGTTTATTTTCCTGTTGTACATAGCCTCATTTCTGTTTGCATTTATATGCATATCATGTTGTACCATGACCTGATATAATTGTTGCTCGTCCACAATAGCTGTATATAATGATGTCTTCGTATACCTTTCTATGTTGTTCAGCAACCTGTTTAAATTGCGCATCAGTTAGTGTCATCTGTTGCTTTTGTTGCAAGGTATTATACCTTATCATGTTACCGTATTTGTTCTCTTTTGACTTTCTTCTTTGTATTTACATGACACTGCCTACGCGCATGTTGTACATATATTATTATTTTGCTCATCTGATACAAATCTGTTTCACTTGCGCTTATCACAATATGCCTTTACCTTGTCTGTCGTGTGTCACGGATATACTTATTGTCTATGCTGCACTATATTTCATGGTACTGCACATATTGTTTAATTTTACGGAGTGTCTGCCTATACTGTTTCTCTTTGTTGTATCCACTTAAGTCTGTGAAACAACCCCTCGAATATGAATTTGTTATTGTAAATAGTACATTTTTTTTATTTGTACATATATCATCCTCGCTGTACATATGTTATTTACTTTTTCTGTTTGGCGCTGTAAATCCAGGCCTTATATAATTGCTTATCTTAATTTGTTCAATAAAGTGAAAGCACGTCCAAATCGAAACGCGTACTATGACTGACAGAGAGGGGAGTCAAACCCCATCTCCCACTTACTCTCCAGTACAGCATTCACCTGTATGAAGGCACGTAAGCCTTTATGCGCTCTAACGTCGTGGTCGAAAAATGTCGCTGACTTGAGAGCAGGATCCGTCAGTTTGTTCGTCCCAGGCGATTTGTCCATCTCTCCCAAAGTGATTCGCCTTACACTACCGGTCGTCCACCTATAGCCACTCGGGGCTACGATTCCATCCCTTCGTCTGACCTCCAGGATGCTGCTTGCTTTCTCAGTAGAAAACAACACCCATGAATTTCCTTTTTTCCTGGTGCTACATTGCACTTATCTTTCCCACTCCTATTACCTCGTGGTAACGTCAACTGCCCGGCCGCTCCTAGCTTAGCTAGCCGACCTTTCCGGACAGAAGCTTTTCTTCCGCCGCAAACACCAAGTGGCGGGATCACCCCTGGCCCCGCTATCCGAGTCCAGCCCTTTTTCCTTCACGGATTTGCACCAGACCAATGCTCTTCGATCATTCACATTTTGCCAAATAATTCTTTGCTCAGTTGTCTGCTTTAAGTCTTTTCTCAATTTTATTGTTTCCTAAAAGCATTCGGCACGATGAAGAGGTTAAGAGATGCATGTCTCTGCATTCCGAATATGTGGGCAAACACATAACTAAACTAACACTTCTTTGTCCTGCCAAGGTTCAAATTAGAAAGCGCCATAACTTTTCAGATCTGGTGACACTCTAGCGGTTTTTCCAAACATTCCACCATCTCACACCTCACACTTACACGACCACCCAAATTCACCGCCGCGTGTAGGGGAGGGGGTTACGCGTTGCGTTCCCCACACCGAACCGCACATGTTTCGCTTCAGATTCCTCCCTTCCCAGAAAAATGCGCTCTTATCTCTTTTTTTCTTTCGCAATGAGGGAAACAACTAGCTGTTAATTTTTCAACCAACAATTAATGCTGTACCCGCCTCTTGTAAAACCAGCTAATCAAATTAATTATCGTACCCCAAAGTCGTAACAGTACCATACCGATATCATGCTGGGTTTTAGGCACTGAGTAAAGTTAATTCACACCGAGGTTCACCACCTTAGGCTTTACGTAGGTTTATTAACCTCACTGCAATATAATTACTAAATCTGCAAAAATTTATTGTTCTATTTTGGTCAGTAAATCAAAGATATCCAAATTCGTGCAGAAATTGTCAAACAGTAATCAAGGTAGTTGCCTTCGATGCACGATCATTACAAGAAACCCTACACAACATAAATTCAAACTCACAGATGGAAGTTTAAAAATTATTGTATAACTACGTTTAACCTTTTAATCTTATACAATAAATTTTAAAAAATGGTTCTACTTTTAACCTTATACAATAAATTTTAAAAAACGGTTCTACTTTTTACCTTATACAATAAATAAAAAATGGCTCCACTTTTAACCTTATACAATAAATTTTAAAAAATGGTTCTACGTTTAACCTTATACAATAATTTTTAAAAACCTTATACAATATTTTTTTAAAAATGGTTCTACCTTTAACCTTACAAAATAAATTTTTAAATTCCATCAGCGAGTTTCAATTTGTGTTCTGTAGGGTTTCTTCTAATGATCGTGCATCGATGGCAACTACCTTGATAACCGTTTGGTGAATAAATCTGCAAAGAAGAGAATTTAAAATCAGAAGGAAAACGTGTTTTCGATTATTTGAAAAGGCTCCTTCATGAAGATAAATTTCCTCGCCTCTGTGGGTTGCGATAATGAAAATTATCCATAATAGAGGAACCAGTTTCTTATCCCTTTTTCAGCGTGAGCCTGCACAATCCGGAAATGTTTAATTCAATAAGCGAGACATCTGTCCACCTTTTTCCTTTTAGGACCTTGCAGATCTCATGACTTGTACCCTAATTAAACTTCAATTTTTAGTTCCTGTCTTCTTAGGTAAAGGTATATTATCTTTAAACATTTTTCGACTGAACGCCATATTTTTCTCTCCCGATGAATTTATGTTCGGCAACCTAACAACCGGTCAAAGCGCAATTACGTAGTCGAAAGCGAGAGATAAGAATGGCAGTTTTCGAACGAATCAAGGCTCTGCCTTGTGTAGGATCTCACTTGTCTTTGAGAGACGTGCACTTGTTTATACCAATATTTGTTTTGTTCTCGCTTGTGTTATGATTCACACTAGTGTTTCGTTCGAAGTTGTGTTATTAGTTTCATTTGTTTTATAATTATACTAAAACGTGATCAGTGTTACATCAAGGACGTCTAAGAAATACAAGGAGATGACATTAATAGATGAGTTAATAGATGACATTAATAGATGACGTCACACGGAAACCAAGGCTTCCGATTGGGTTCAAATGCTGCCGTGTATGACGTCAAACACCGCACCGCACCGCACCGCACCGCACCGCACCGACGTATTACGCCGTGTAAGATGAGAATAACGTTACAAACGCAGGAAACTCATTTTTTTTTAAAGTCATAGCCTTATATATATGTACCTCCAAAAGGGCTTTGGTTATTATACTGATGGTTACACTGATTAAAAAAATCAACATTGTAATTTTTCCTTAGACTTAAAGCTGATATTTAAATTACGTACGGTATAGAGAACACAAAAATGATGAAAATAATCTCTACTTGGTTCTTCTGTTTTAGAGGAGGATTTGGTTATAAACGTTACTATAAAATACATTATCCAATGCATTATTACTATGTATGTATAAGTTGATTCTTCAATAGAATATACAAAATATACAACAAAGAGTTTGTTTCTATACGTTACTATAATGTAATAGTCCTTTATACGTTATTACAATATATTTGCATACGTTACATTACAATTAATTTACACTTTACAGTGGGAACACATTTCAAGTGTATTAATATACTATGTTAGCAAAGTTTTTACATGGCATGCTTTTCCGTTTATACTATTGTTTATAGAGAAGATTGTGTATTAATTACCAGATATTTTCTGTAACACAATAGCATTCGATTAAGCCGTGTTTATCAAGTGACTTACTCTTGACGAAAACAGATAAATTCAGTGGACGTTTATGAATATTCCTGGTTTTTAGTATTATTGCAGTGCTTAATTAGCTCGTTCATGGCTACTCAAAAATTTCAGCTACATCTAATGTTTAAATTTATCCCGGTTCAACGAGTATTCCAGTAAAGCTAAAGCAAACTAGCTCTCAGTTAGAGCCTTACAAGGAAAGCAGCATAACGTTAGGGTAATAATAGCTATTACAAACTTTCCTTTAAATAACTATTATTCTAGAGGCCTTATTCTCCGGTCACTATTTATTTTGCCTTCGAATATAAAATATAGACGTAAAAAACGATATAAACATAGTTAATATAAAAAACGAGTAGCAAAGTTTTATTTAGAAAATAAGCACATTGCTTAACTTTACAAGCGCAAGAAGAGCATTCTTTTGCGTATATCAAAAAATGTCTAATTGGATTCATTGTGTATCGTACTTTTACATGCGGTGGCACTTCATGCTGCTTTTCCTATTCCTCCGTTTTCTTGTGATCTCCTATCCTCGTTGAAATGCAGCATACAGGAATACATCCTTAAAAAGATCCCCTGAGTTATCCTCATTAAAAGTTTATTTTCTTTTTTCCAAATCAAGATTCTTTTATTTTTCCAGCTCAGGAAGATGAAATTACGTCTAGCATAGCCCAACAAAATGTGGAACTTTATTTCATTTAGAAAGTTTGGTCCTGCTTTTCACATCCTCCTCGAAATAGTAGTAATAATTAAGGCGAAAAGTGGGAGAAGAATGAAGCACAGTCACATCAAATCATTTATCATTTTGCCTTGTGGCGAAGCAATGCTCACAGCAGTGTCTCATTTTTCTTCGCAGGATGAAGCGGGAAAGAGAGATTTACCAGCCTCCCCCCCCCCTTTTTCTTCTCAGCTAATGAACCTCACGCAAAGAAATAAGGTTTTGTACGATGCAGCCTGCGAACCGACATCAGCTGTCCTGTGACGTGCCTTTCCCACGGGCCGTCGCATCCTCATCCTGTGTCTCCACACTCCTCCCACTCCTCAACTTCTCTTTCGTTGCCTTCTCCAAAGCGCAGGGTAAGGGAGGAGAGCAAAAACTGAAGAGGGATGCTCTTTGCAGAGAAACGTGGAATTTATCAGAAACACCAGAAGATTACTTTGAGGGTTAAAAGGATTAGAGGTTTTACCGAGAGATTTTTTTTTTCATTACTCTTCCGAACTGTTATTTCATTTTTTTCCCCTGCTCTTCCCTCAGTGGAAGTCGACAGGTGACTTTTAAATTGGAAAACCGTGTTATTCCCGATGAAAACTATCCAAATATATCACTCTGTGTTTGACATTCGAACGCTTTCAACAACCTATAACGTCTCACGCAGGTTTCAAAATTGCAGCAACACGATTGGAACGGAACTTTAAATTAAAAAAGATAATACAATATAGTGTTTCCATCGAAAATTGCAGTTAGATTTTCCAGGACATTCGTAACTATTAATCAGACAGATGTACTGAAGCGAAAACTAACTCTCGTACAATTAAAAACCTCCATTAACAATATTATATTATTCGGATTTGAGCGTCTGCCAAGCATGGAGAGATGTTACCTCACCATTGAGATCTATGATTTTTTTTTTTTTTGATTGGAGGTTTAACGACCACCGTGAGCAACTCAATGGGCTATAAGCAGTCGCCCGTCCCTAATTTAGGGTCACTGGTTCCAGGGAAGGGGAGAGCCAGTGCCGTAAGACAAACACAACATCCATGCCTGACCGGGATTCGAACCCGGACCCCTTACGGACGAATGATCAGATGCCAGCGCCTTAGACCACTGCGCCACCGGGGCGGCATCTATGATTCCACTGACGATGTACATTCAGTTCACTCAAAAAATAAAGTGCCTAGGGTAAAGTTCACATGACCCGACTTTTACATTCTGTGATGCACTACAAAGATGACTCGCATGTCAAGACGGCAAAAAGCAGTGATAGGCTTTAGTCGGCGTAGCTTAATTGGGAAAGCACTGGACTCCGGTGCAGATGGATGCGGGTTCGAGCCCCTCTACCAGCGAATTTGTGCTTCCATATTGGCGTCCGAACATAATAAAATGGATATACTGGCAATTAGGTTCATCAGAAAAATGTGTGGTGTTCGTTCCACACACAGTTTGGAATTAATGGGAATTCTTCATTCGCTTCGGAAAATGTGTGACGCTTCGTCCACACATCGTCTGGAATTAATCAGAATTCCTTCTTCTACAGAGAGTTACTTCAAGCATAGTTTGTGGTGGACCTGAAGCTTGCTATTCCGTGCCCTGTCTTTCTCAAGGTAAGGGGGATATGTGACTTACTACAGAGGTGGTGCACATGTTAATACGGCAGTTAACACTGATAAGCCCTTGTCGGTATAGATTAATTATGAAAATCATTTGGCTTTGGAGCAGAAGCATGAACGTTCGAGCACTTCCATCTGCGAATTTGTGTCTCCCCATTTCCTACAGTTAGATTACCGCCGCTCCGAGATGTAAGGAGCGAGCTTCGGATCAGTCGTACGATATGAGTGCAGGTTCAAGTCTCGGATGATGCATGCGTGGTACGCTTGTTAGATGATGCAGGCTCTGTCACTTCTCTGGAACTAGTAGCCATAAATTAGGGACGAGTGGTTGCTTATAGCTCTTAGATATGCTTACTGTGATCGGTAAATCCCCTAAAATACACTGGTGTGCAAAAATTAAGAACGAAAAGGAGAAATTAGCATAACGGCAGAGCGAGCAGGCAGAACGGACTGAAAGACCACTCAGGATATAGACTAGGGTCTGGTACGGTAGGGCATGCGCATATATGCAGCATGACGTAGGGGAGTGTTGGAAAGGTATAAAGCACACAGGCGGTGTACGCTCAGCAATTCCGTGAAAGCTACTGTACGGTGTACATCGGTTGGTTTGAACGACGTGAAGTTGCTGCCACCGTGTGATATGGTGCTGCCACCGTGTGATAAGCTGAATCTTAACTCTTCAGAAAAATCGACCTGTTGCTAATCAGCGCGCTAATGTCTTCCACACAGCACAGAATATTTCTTATATGCTACATGTAACTAACACTGAAACACAGATTTTTCAGATACGTTGCGCAATGTAACAGTAATGTTTCAGAAACCTTAAGGTTGCGTCAAAATGTCCGCAAACGTTACATAAATTTTAAACAGAGCCGATACGTTACAGGGAAAGGTCTGTAACTTCAAGATACCAACTTCATGTTACTGTTACGTGTTTGAAAGATATTTGTAACTTCGTTACATTACTGTTACATCCCAGCAAAAACACAAGTGCTGGGAAACTGCTGGTCACCAGCTGGCAGTGATGGGTCAATGCTGGCTGAAATCTGCTGCTCACGGCCTGGTAGTGGTCCGTTGGTGGCAGCGCTATCAGTTGGCGAGCCATTGATAGCCCTGCAGCATCGCCGTGAATTGTGGGCCTCCGAGCAAGTGCCACTAGTGGCCCGTTGCTGGCAACCAATGCAACCCCCCAACAGCAGGTGGAAGCAACGGAGACTGCGGATGCGCAGAAGCAACACTTAATGTGTCTCTCATGGTAGCAGTTAGTTGAAGACGACGCTATCGCCATCGTGTTATTTTAGTGGATGTTAAAAAAATGCCTCTGTGGAGAGGCGAATTAATTTCCTAATGAAATTTTACGTCGACGAAGATATCAGATTAAGCCGTGAAATACTAGATTACAGCCATGAAATACACCCACTCCATTCCCATGAATAGCAATTCATGGAATGCAGTGGATGTGTTATTCGTGGGAATGGAGTGGATGAATAACAAGAAAAAATTTGAAACCGCTTGAAACAAATATCCTGAAAAACCATTAAAACAACGTTTGTTGGGGAAAAAAAAAGGAATTATACGCGTACAAAATTTATTAATTATTTGAAAGGAAAAAAAAAGCGACGCTATGTGGTGTATTCATCCATGGGTTGAATACACAAGACTGGGAAGAATTAGTTTCTAAAAATAACGAGAAGCAAAATAAAATATCTTTCCTCTTTAAAACGAATGTAGCTTCGGACAACGGAAAGGAAAGATACAACGTTAAAAATGTAACAGAATGTGACATGAACACGGGTAAATATATATTAATTCAACAATCTCTTTTCAAGACGGCTAGGACAGTACAAAACTTTGAAAAGCGACTCTAAATATGTACACGCCTTGAAAATGAGTGAAGTTCCCTTAAGGTAAAAAAAAACTATTGTTGCGTTGAAAAAATAAATTTATGAATTATATGAAACTGACTTATGAAAAATACCTCGCAATATTGTAAAATGAAAGAGGGAAGCATTCGGTCACACAGACAGTTCAAGCATGTGCTCTAGCGTGGCAAAATAGTCCGGTCGGTAGAGCGCTCAACCACCACGCGAACGGCCCAGGTTCAAATCTACTGAGATGCAAGTGGGCGATTTTCCGGTCTGTTGAGAAAATTTCCCCAGCGCAGTGCGTTAGTTCACAAGCTTCATAAGGGCAGAAAAAAAAGTTGTAACTTTGGGAAACTGCGGTTATCCTTGCTTTTTTTTTATTATTATGGCTACTACTGGGAAATTGGCGGATAAGATTCGGCAAGCCACCAGTTACGTCACGTGGTTGCTGGCTCTCACTAGCGGACCACATTAGGCTAGCCATCATTTCTGGCACGTGCTTGCAGGGCCACTTGTGGCAGCTACTGCCTGTGATGGACCACTGATGGCCCTGTTGTGGCATATGAGAACTGATGGGGTGCCAACTGCTGGCCGCCCGGACATTTTATTGACGGTTCGGCAGCGGCAACATTGTGCCGGGCCATTGTTGGCAGAGTTGGATGCCAGCAATGGCCCAGTGCTTGCCCAGCAAGACTGTTTTTGCTTGAGTGATAATAGGAGGTTTCTGTAAAAAGGAACCTGTCCACGTACTGCATCCAGGACGCATGCGGTCATTCCTGGTCAATCATTACGTCAGTCGCAGCCATTGATTTTCCACGTGATCTTTCCGACCAATTTCGTCCGCCATTTTATCTTTGTGTTCAACCGTAACATTTTGTGTGCACGTGGCATTTTTTTTACCTCCCCAAATGGTCTCAGAGATATCTTTTGTACGCCTTTTTGTTTTTCTCCCATCAGAAAATGTTACGGTGTGACGTCACGACAGTAGGAAAATTTTCTTTCCAAGAAAATACAAATCTTCGAAGTCACGCCAGTTTCGAACCCCTGTCCAGCGGATTTCTAGGCAGATGCATTATCTCACTCAACCATGGGACGCCTCGCTATTACAGCGTTCTGTAGGAACTAACGAGAAAGCCAGTGCTTTGAGATTACGTTGTTTAATAGAAATGCATTATTTTTTTCATAGATCATTTCATTTTTCTGTAGGATGAATAAAATTTATTAATGATGAATTAACGAAATGTACCTTTTAATGCATATCTTACTCTTTTTTTTTTTTTTCAAAACTTGCGTAGTCGTTAAACTTCTCCGTAAATCAACATTTTTTTCTACCTTTACAAACTAACAACTACTTTTATTGAGACCATTTTTTCTCATTCAAAACCAACAAACGTACTAAGATATACACTGGCGTGCGAAACTTAAGACGGACACTAGTATACACTAATTAGCTAACTCCAGGTTCGGAGATGTGGCCACCGGAGAACTGGACACATTGCAATTTCAGTGCAATTAAACTGCTCTGCATAAACATATTTCGTGTGGCTATACTCCCCGCTATTTGAGAAACTATTGTTCATAAAACATTTTTTTAATATTTCATTTTCAGTAAGGAATTTAGACATTTCCATGATTTTTGGACAAAAGACAAAGCGGAGAAATGGCCACCGGAGAACTGCCCACAAAAATTTTAAGGGGTCATATAAGTACTGCGTTCTGGACTGGTCCGTGGTGGCTAAGTCTCCCGAGTTTGGTTATCTGACAAACATAACATTTCCGTAATTTCGTATTTACGATATTTTTCAAGGTTTATAAAATACAGCTAAAAGAATTTCTATTCCGATCGAGATGTTTTCTGCGTTTACAAGCTACAACTCAACAAATTATCTGAAGGCATGTGCCTACCCAGGAAACCTTTCGGGGTTGGGGGTGTTGCTAATACCAAAAGTGTAGAATATATAGAATTTCTCGTCCGATCGGGAGATTTTCAGCATTTACTAACAGAAATACTTTGTTTTATGTTTTATTTTAGCTAACTCCAGGTATTTTCGATTTGGCAACGGCGTGGTGCGCATCCACGCCGTTGCCAAATCAAAAATCTTTGTTGCAGCCTGAGGCGTCTGTGTTTAAGGGTCAAAGGAATGGGCTGCAAGCGACCAGTCCTCTGTTAATCCGACAACGTGGAACTGTGCTGAAGGAGGAAGCCAGCCCTATGACAGTGCTCCACTGCTGCGATAACACCACAGATGTCACTGTCCGTCTGTCTCTGCCATGCGGTAGAGGTGTCCGTTATTCCATTGCAGGCGTACGATTTTGCGGTGCGTTTCCCGGACATCTATACGTCCGAGCCTTATCTGTCCACTGATGCCCCGTTTGCGTCACTGTACTGCCATTTCGTCCCGTACGAGCAGCAATTTCGCGGTAGTAAAATTAAACTTCTCTCATCTCAACAATCCTTCCTCGCTCAAAGCCCTCCAGGTGTTCATAATGCGAATTTCTACGGTTTATTTAGTAAAACAGAAGAAACACCTTTTTCACTCAATGTCGTCTCTTCACTTATTGTAACATCTCGTTTGAGCCAGCTTTTACCCGAGAGAAGACACTTAAGAAGATTCTGTTTCATGAGCTCATACGCATTCTCACTAACATTTTAATCATTTCCATGTCCCAGCCTATTGTATATATATATCCCGTAAAATTTCAAGCTAATCGCAGCAGTCCTTCATTGTGTAGCAATTTTCAGAAACAGTAGTGTATGCTGCTCCAATTGTCATGTTGGTACCCGTCGTTTACCGTCTTGGCACCACTCCTGCTACACTTCAAGGAGGCTTTCGAAGAAGAGTGAAAGAGTAGGAGCACACCAAAGCATTTCTCTTCAGTGACCCAGCTCGGGCAAGTAGCCAGAAATCTGCGGCTGTGACCACTGGCTACCGAAACCA
Source organism: Macrothele yani (assembly GCA_039090855.1). Taxonomy (NCBI): domain Eukaryota; kingdom Metazoa; phylum Arthropoda; class Arachnida; order Araneae; family Macrothelidae; genus Macrothele; species Macrothele yani. Next base: position 81,945,587 of record CM077003.1, on the reverse strand, counting down.
CTGTAACACCTACATTACGTACACAAGACGTGAATAATTTTAAATTGCTTTTTGTTATTAGGTTCAACAACCACAGTGAGCAATCCGTTCCAAATTTGGGGCCACTGCTTCCGGATACGGATGAAATCCAGCGTCGTATGACAAGCGCGCATCCTACTCCTCACCAGGGACTTGGGACCAGACCTTTCTTGTACGGCTAAACAAATACCACTTCTCTGAACTCTGGATCACCAAGCGGCCAGTGTGTGTAA